>JAYKKO010000004.1:10000000-20000000 GCA_037074685.1 Glyphodes pyloalis
AAATAGTGACCTTTCACGTATAAAGTTCATGAAAAGAAGTAAATCATCACTTTCATTGCATAGATATCAAGATACTCTCTGAAGATAAGTCAATTATAAAAAGTAAGTAGATAAATCAAGTCTATCATATAAAATGCATCATTAATACTTTAATTTAATGTCATGACAACTGCGTGAATGGTAAAATCATATTTCCATTTAATTTAGACCTGTGAAGTGAAATTAATTGAAATGTAATAACAATGAAAGTACATAAGTATACTTGCCGTTTAAACCTAAAAAAATTGTGATAAGCAAACAGATATGTTTGTCGTTATTATTTTGGTATACCTATTGACCCTATTGTTCACGCATTTTTCTGCTTCATTTCAATAACTATTTTAGAGACACCAGTTAAGTTTAGAGACAAAAACCATTCCAATTCAAAGAAAATTACTAAATATATGCAGAAAATCCATTCATTCAACAAGTGTAAACCGTTAATTTAATAAATAATTTAGGTACCTATAGATATTACTTATATCTCACGTGGTCCGTTTAGTAAAAGGTCTGTCTGTACACGTCAGGTTCGTAAATACGCTGTACCACCATTCGTATTTAGAATATTAATACAAATCACACAACAACGGCTTTTACTTCTTTTAAACTAATAACAATCGATTTATTTAAAACTTTAATGTTGTTTTTTTGAGGTCAAATTTGTTCATAGGTTAAAATTGCAGATTTTTCGTCTGATCTCATTACCTTAGGCATAGTTATATGAATGAATGCTATGATATTTTTAATAGTCATAAATACATTATTTTAATCCCTAGGTAAATTTTAGTATTCAGACATTTAAACATAAATAAAAGAAAATTGTCATCATCTGTGCCTAATTTAGGGTTTAACACGGTATATTACAAGAAAATATTTTATATCGAAGTTCACGCAGTCATACTGCATGCACGTTTATAAATCACATTTGTGTTACGAAAAAAATCACAAACATTTAAAAATATTTGCGAAAACCAACTGAGAACATATTTCATAAACAATTTTACAAATGTAGATAATTGATGCGCTTAGTTATTCTTTTTTCCACTCGAAAGATTAAATATTAGACTTAACTTTTATCGCAGTCTATAATTTGCAGTCAATGTTCAATGATCAAAATATTTGTTATCAAAAGTATATAAATAACGCCGGAAATCTTTCTCAAACTTAGTTTGGTGTATTCACACGAAAAAATACAAAGATTTATTTCAAGAATACGAAATACCTAGTTGTGTTCGGTTTTTTTTTACCTTCAATGAAATTTAAGAAGCGTTTAGGCCAAAGGCCAAGGCCTTATGTAAAGCTTCTTAGCATAAGTAGAATTAAAACAAATGGATTAGTTCAATTTTAGATAAAATGTTACTTCATAGTTTTTATTACAAAATTAAGTATGCTTTGTGGTAAAAAAAAACATTTAACATATTTTACAATGTTTCCCATAAGGCACCAAAAGCTACTGCTTTACCTACTAAAAAATGTGATGTTCGTTTATGCATCAATATGTAAATACTATACTTACTATACTATGTACAATGTATCAATACTGTATAGTATTTCTGAACAAAGACTGCACTGTTCGTACATTCAAAATAAATTCTTGTCCCAAAAATCACACACAATTTTTTAAATAAAATATGTAACTTTTAAATGCGTGCTTACAATAATACATTTTCGTTTCACACATTTATATGAATCACACAATCAATATTTGAGTGGTCCACTGACTGAAGTGTATTAACAAAACAAAAAAATATTCTCCATATAATTACAACCAATTAATAAATTTAGAAACTGTACACAATCAAACCAACTGTACAATCATTTACAAACATACACACATAAAAGGTACACAAATTACTTTAATTTCTAATGAGCAGCATAACCAACGATGTAATATTATCCTATTTCAATCAAGGGCGTTATTGCCGTCGTCTCTTCCGAGATCCTCATGGCCGTAACGTGTTCAGAGGAGACTGTACATGGACTTGGGGCGTGTTCAGCGTCGAGCTGCTGGGGCTTGGCGACACGCAAGTCTCCTGAGAATTGTCCCCCTCCAAATCCGGAATATTTATACACTCAAAGTCTGGAATATTTCCTGTATAGGATATTAGCTGATTCCCTTCAACTGAAAGTCACCCAAAAAAAGAAGTTAATATTAAAATTAAACAAATTTCAAATCAAACATATAGACTGTTATATTTAAAATAGTTACGTCATAAAATTAGTGAAAATAAAGCGCTGTATCACTAAAGCTTTAACTTTTGTGCTAAGGCTAGAATTTAGCTTTGTATACTTACTAGAGAAGTAATTCTAATATAGTAAACAAAAAAAAATGCCAGCAATAACTTAGAATTTATTTTATCTGATGTAAGGCCCACTTGAAGTATTAGTTTAAATCTTGATTTTTCCCTAACTGAATTTAAATCATCGTTCTGAATATTTTTTTATTAAAAGAATGACGTTAAGTTAAGAATAAATATAGATTTAACGAAATACTGCAAAGTAGCCTAAGACTAAGAAATAATTTCACTTATTCGACGATTTAAGATACTCCTAAGAAGAATGACTTAATTATATTTTTAACACATCTCAAAATTTAATATCAAATATCTCAGATTAGAAAATAAAATAAGACTGTGAAAATGAAAAGACAATACAAACTCAAATACGTAGAAAACAAATAACGCGTTGGTCCATTCTGATAAGTTTGCCTAACTAATGATATTTGAGTCTTTACAAATGGCTTATAGTTAAGTGATATGTATTAAAACTTATGTTCCTTTTTTCGCCCACAGCACACGTTTTACTTTCTTTTTATTGTCTATTCTGAGATCGAAACAAATACAATACATAAATATGGTACAGAAAAAACCATGCGAACATTATAAACAATACTGCGAAATTTTTTCAGCGGCAATTTAACTACAGCTCCAAATGCAATGGCGAAATGCAGACATTTTTAAATCTTCACATAGTTATAAAGGATATATTCGTTTTCATTAACCTTTTACAAGCTACATAATGAAATATTTCAAATAGGTATAATTATAACTAATCTGTACAATAATAAGCACTTTCTACTGTCATGTCAAGTCTGTCATAAATTAAATATACAAAAAATATATACGCCATTGACGATCAAAATACAAACTGAATCAATATAAAGCAATAAAATTTTTTATATATGTGTCATTTTTGTAAAGCCATTACAACATTGCACAACTAGTTATGTTCACAATGAACAAACAACAATATTTTATATTTTATAATCGCAATTCATTGCTATATTGATACATTTTGTCAGTCTGTTTTCTGCAATGTTGTATTTGAAATGGGCTTTTTAGCGGCTAACTTAGAGCGTTTTCCGGCCACTGAAAAGATATGGATATCCAAAATGTGTAACTGTATACCGTTTCTTAATACAGTCATAGAATTCCGTAAAATTATGTGTTACTTATTAAACTTACGCAAAACAGAAAACGCGCAAAACTCTCCGCTCAGTCAAGATATGCCCTATTATTTGAAAAATGCTCACGACCTAAAACTACCTACAGAAATTAAATAACTACTCAATTAAATTCCATTGTTCATGCAAAAATGCATCTACACTTAAAAAGCTGTACTGAATTTATGCGTAATTAAAAGAAAATGATAGGTATCTAAGTAAAAAAGTACTAACTAAATTTTTTGTGTAGTTAATACTCTTTTTCTAATGGCATGGTATGTTTAGTCCCGGTTTCCGTTACTTTTGCTACAATTTAAGCGGGAAAAGCTAATTTTAATCGTGCAAAGTTCAATGTATGTTTCAAAACTGAAATAAAATACCGTCATCTTCCATACTGAGGTTCTCCGCATTTTCCTCGTCACCGCTTACATTCGTTAATTCACCTTTCAGCTTCTTTGCTTTAATTAGTGACAAAAAAAAACTATAGTCTCCTAACGATATATTACGCGTAGACTACCTATTCTTAATAATGGTGATTTAATTAATGTAGAATACATAGCTGCGGAACATATTTGGATATTAATTGCTTAACCTAAATATTGAGGTACACCTTTCTAAATATTGAGGTACCTTTCTGCTTATTTGCTCATTAACAAAAAATAACAATAGTTTCCTAACAATATATAACACGTAGAAAAAATATATTATAAATGTGGTGATTTCATTCATATAATGTACATAATTGTGGATATTTTTTTCGTGATAATGTCATTCCAGCATAGACCACTTTCGCTCATGTTCATTGAATTGATCGGATAAGAACAATTAATATTATATGAAACATCAAGACAAAACACATTATTTGTTAAAAACAAATCATTCAAATAGCTACCCTATTGAGGCGTAATAATTGATTTGTTTTTAACGTTTGACAAACTGTGTACATAATTACTTTCGTATGAAATTAATAACAGAGACACTTTTTAGTTCAACTACGAGGTAGAAAAACGATCACCAAATCTGCATCAATCACTTGCTGCGACATCACATTATATGTCAGATCACTATTTTTAACCGCCACAACTATATTAACCCCAAACCAAAATTATCCAATTCATTTTAAAATGAAGTAAACTAATTTCTTGCGAAAATCTTGAAAGATGAGTAGCATTGGAACTGGCTACTTTGCAGTCGAAGCCTCAGAGTTACCAATCAGCCAATCAAAATCAATCATCGGATACTGTTTGGTTGTATCTACAATTAACACACATGTGAATAAAGCTTGAAAAATACTGACACGTTCTTATCCTTTCACTACGTAACAATGGGAAAGAGAGGCAGAGTGACAACAAAGTGTATTATTTTGAATATATTATTTAGAAATAAAATCCCAATTTATAATATTACGTAGGTACTTCACTATTGCATTGATTGCCTCTATTTGTATGTGCATTTTCATATCTGTATAAGAAACGTAGAAGAGTATTTTTTTATTGTTAGAATTGAAGTCTTAATGAAGGGCTATTTAAAAGTAATAACTTTTATCAAAGATAATTCTCAGGTAGAATTCAACTTGGATTGCCTAAGAGGCAATTACCTCGTTTAGGGTAAAACACCAATTCACAGTAAAGTGAGAGAGTTTGGAAAACAGTGATTTTGTAGTGAAGCACAAAAATGTTTCGTAATTTATTTCTAAATAATTGTGTTACAAAATATACTCACTTATTTAGGGGTAACGTACTTACGAAAAAGCACCTAAATCAGAATTACAAATTTGTATTTTTAACTTACCACCATTTGCAGACTTCGCCCTGTCGTCCATGGTATTGTACGATAGTCCATAGAAAGGATCCTCAGAACTAAATAGCTGAAATTGTTTTAAAATTAAAAAAAGAATATTCACATGAAAACATCAAAAAACTGATGTATTTAAAGTCAACACCCTCGCAATACCTATATCCAAAGGTTGACCAGTACTGCTATTGAGATAGCATGTGAAAGTCAGTAACTTATTTCATAAAATACAATACACAAAAGTGTGTAGGTACATTTTTTTACAACTTTTCATGATTGTTTTTAATAATGCGGTCAGATGGTTAACCAATTTATTGCCAGTCGATGAGTTCTAGTGGCAATTATAAAAAAATCAAAAGGAAGACAAAATACTGAATTTAGGTAACGAAATCTATGGCATAGCTGTGATAAAATGAACAGAAAAAATTTATTCATAAATAAATAGGGGATCTTCATAACATAATGGCATAGTATCCACAGTACAAAATAAATTATTGCTATGATATGGTTAAGAAATAGTTGCAGTTTGTACCTTGTTGTATGAGCTTAGCTCAGGTGGTCCTGAAATCATTCTGTGATAATTTGTCGTTGCATCCACCTTTTTGAATAACACATACACAAATTTATAGCAAAAAAAATAAAACCCCTAAATGGTAAATTATAAAAAAGGATATAAAGCCACACGTCTCGGCGTATACTTGCAAAATGCTTAAAAACTAGTGATAAATGGTATATTTTCATAATAGGTAATATCGGTAGGCCTAGCATGCGGAATACTGGATGGGACACCAGTTAGATTACTAAAAAAATAAAACTTATTTTTTTTAACATATTAACAAAAAAATACTAACATAGATTTCGTTTAAATTTAGTGTGACGTTAGGTTCTTCTTTGCATAGTTTTTACTAGTGACGTAAACCCCCCACAAATCTCTGTATTTTATTTATTAAAGCAAGAAATACGTTAAATTTGGCGACCCTATTTGCCGATATTGTTTAACACGAGTGAATTTTATTGAAATATAGAATACTAGCTGTTGCCCGCGACTTCGCCCGCGTTATTTCGGGATAAAAAGTATCCTATATGTTAATCTAGTATGTCATCTGTCTTCCTACCAAATTGTATCCAAATCCGTTCTGTAGTTTTTGCGTGAAAGAGTAACAAACATCCATACATCCATACTTACAAACTTTCGCCTTTATAATATAGAATATACCTGCGACAGACATATAGACTCATGTTTAATGTAACCAGAGAATTTATTTAACTCGTTACTCGCATGCTAAGCCTGCACAATTCCAAAGATACAAATTTAAATCACCACAGTTATGATTATGCAGTTACAGGTAATATCATGTATAATATTATTATGAATTATCATAAATAACACTTAATTCATTTACATAACATACCGATTGAAATATCCACGCTCAAAAAAAGTCCTAATACAAGAGTATGCAGCAGACAATAAAAAATGTATTCATTGGGAAGAACGAGAAAAATACTTCTTTCTTTTCTTTCTTTCTTTCTATGTCAAAAAATCAATGGGTATTCATTACGGCCTATGAGAATAAAAATATGATTACCCAGGATAAAATAGTTTTCAGGTTGAGATTTCTTTTGTGTCTTTTATGCCTCGTATTACTGGTATAGTATACGTCCCTTGGTATTTTTCTAGTTCAAGAAATAAAACTTATTAGTTAAATACATTATTTTTGGTTAGATAACATTTTTTTAGGTAGATTTAAATTGAAAAGGAGGTATAAAATGAGTAAGAACAGATTTTAACCTATAGTATGGAACTACTATTAAAATATACAAAAGCGTCCATTAGTCTTACTAAAACTTGAAATCGGCTAGATGGACCAATTTGTCTAGTTTTGGGTTTTTAATAACTGTGAACGTTGAAGAGCTTCCACGATCCAGCCAGATAGTCATCAAAATGACGATTATTTGAATTATATTTACCATTTAGAGATATTTTTTATTGTTTTAAAATTAACAAAATACAATTTCTCATTTAAAACACTACAATAAATATATCAACTTTAAGGTCAAAATCAACAAAATGAACTTAAGGATGAGTTAGTGACTCTTCAAAAGAGAATCTTATGCAACATCAAATATGTATGTAGTTTCTAAAATGTTATATTAATTATAAATGCTTTAATTTAATTGAACATTAAAAATAAAGACGGAAAATAGAAATTCAAGTTTGCAATTGACTTACTTTTCAAATATATAAAAATAACAGTTGATTTATTTAAAAGGATTGAAATAAATGTACTTAAATACTAAGAAGTGAGTTAGTAAGCAGTAAAAAATTTGTTTAGTCACTACTACTCATTTTATATTTTTTTGACGTCTGACGACCCGCAACTCGTGGTGATTGCAGTACTTTTATATCAAATGGAAATTTTAATAAGCCCCAAGACATCTCGTTTGTAGAATATAAATCGGCATATCAGGTTGTGGTAAACAACCTACGTCATAGATTAGGTAATCATGAAAGCCGTAGAGATACCCAGTAGCTACCGACGCCGCGCAAGTCGACCCACAATACTGGCTTTACAACAGTGTGCGTGTGAAATTGTCCGAGCAACACAAGGCACCGCACGAGGTTCCTACACGTTGCCTGCAACGTGACTTGGTGCGCGGTGATACCAACCGGACGGGCTGCGGTATCATTGTTTACATCGGCGCCGCGCACAAGTGTGCGTGACTCACAGACGGATACTTGGTATTCGAGCGGCAACGTTTGAATCGAGCCGGGCGCTCGCGATATCCATAACTCAATCGTTCATATTGAAAGCATTTTGGTCTTGATTATTGCAAACATATATGATACCAAATTTTTCACTTGAAATCAAATACAGTACTTTATTAAATAAAATCTTGTAAAGACCCTATACACAGCAGCTTGAGAATTTTTAAATTTAGCACCTATAAGTGTCACATTGTAATTTTTAAATTGCCCTATTGATTGCCGTACAAAAGTTCGAAATAATACGAATAGAAAAAAAAAGTGAATTTACTTACTCCCATCAATGTGTTAGTATCAAGCGCATAAGAATCGCTTCGTAGAAGTTCCCTTAATGAATCAAGATCTGTTTGCATAGTGTCCAAGTGGTCATCAATGTCGTTTCTGAAAAAAAAAATACTTTAGTACTATTGTTACTGCTTACTAAGTTAAATAGTAAAAATGTGTTTATTTTATCAATTCAATTAAATCAAATCGAAATAACGCTATTTAGATATTACTCAACTATTTTTTTCGAGCAATTATTATTTATATGTGCCAAATAAGACTTTAAATAAAATAGAGTGAGATAGATTTGTCAATGTAACAAATCCACAAGTTATGCTTATGTTGCGAACACAAATGGAAGAATTATTAGTAAATTACAAACATGATTTTTATTTGAGACAAAATGTATATTACATTTAGGTCATAATTTAAATAACCATCTCAAAATATAAAAACATTTGCAAAAAATATAAAACAGGTTTTAAATCAATAATGTTTTTGTTAGGGCTAATTGCTTTAAAAGTTACTTCCAAACCACAAACCAAATGCATAGCAATATTTTTTAAAGCTGTATTAGAACATTTGATTAAGACTGGACCAGATTGAAAATACTGTATGGACATTCACCATCTGCTTATTATTGTTCAGTGTTAGTAACAATGATTGACATTATTATTTACTATGTATTTATAAAATTTCCCACTTTAAAAGTACATTCATGTTTTTTTTTCAACTAACGTTACATGACAAACATATCATTTGCAATTTAATTTTAATGTGAAATAAATCAATCACAAAGTCCAAATATTTAAAAAAGTAAAACATTGAGATGTTTCATAGCATAATTTGTATTTTTTGTTAATACTGCGAGAACATAAGCATAAGCTTTTTATCCATAGATACTTATCGAAATTAACTTTGTAATTAGTTAGTGTTACAAAAATCATATTTTCAATAAATATATATAGTAGGCCTTGATTTAACACAATTTTTAAATTAGACATTTATTTTACATACTTGTTTCCATTTGTTCCAAACAAAGAAGCTAAATCTTCTCTCTCTCTCCTATTCCTGAATGTTAAAATACATATCATTACACATAGTACAGATCCCTAGTTCTTCACACTTTATATTAAATTTAGTAATGCCAAATATATTGTGATCTTTTTCAAGTTTTCTCCTCCACAGATTAAATAACTAAATCAAGCACATATGTACTGTACTGTACATAGTATGACTCGAGCCTTTTTGTATGCTGATAAACAAAAAGTTTACCTATTAAGGTTTGAAAACTTAGCAGCTCAATATAAATATGATTTTTAAAAATGTATACTTGAAATTTAAATATGGCCATAGAATATATGAATCGTGGAACTCGCACATAATACTTTTATAATCCCAAGGGTAAGCTAGGGGCCTTAAAACAATAAGAAAGACATACCTTGACTGAAAACGGTTCATATTGGTATTATTGTTGATAGTGGCTAATGTCATGTTATTCCAATCTAAATCATCCTGAAGTTCAGTTTTAATATCAGCTAGATTCAAATTGACATTAGTGTTTTTAGCAGTCTTTTTTGATTTCTTTGTGGTTGGTTTGGAGGTTTCAGCTGACTTTTCCAGTTTTATATTAATTCCTCCAAACATTTTATCCTTAGTACTGGGTTCATACATATCACCAAGTATAGGTTCCTGCATTGCATTGTGGACACCCATATCATCAACTGCTGCTAAACCAGCATCACTAACAGAATCATCACTGGCAAATATCTCCGCTGGAAGTCTTAGATCAGCAGATGGATTCAATACATTGAAATTTGTGGGTGATAGTAAACTCTTGCTATTTGTAGATGAGGCTTTGTACGAGTTAGTTCGTCCTTTTGGTTTGGATGGACCTGGAGATGGCATCACATTGTTGACAATTTGTTTTGGAGATAAAGGATCAGCAGACATGGGAGATGTTACAACGGGAACTGATTCTCCCGTCTGTAAATTTCCATTGGCTTTACAAATAGGATAAAACCGAATTGATTGTGCACCATCTGCAACATGCAAGTAAGTAAAATTAACAATAACATTAACAATTTTAATTATTTTGTGAACACCTCTCTCTAATTGAAGTGCCCTTACAGGGTCTTTAGTGATCTAATTTTAAGTTTACACCTTGTAAACACTATAGATGGAATAAAAATATTGAATATTGCATATTAAGTATCAAACTAAAATTTTAGAATTCAATTAAAATTATAATAACCACAGCTGGCGAAGCAGGTAAATAAATTACCTGTATCAACATCTTCACCATCCTCCATGGAAACTTGATATTGTATAGTATTAGGGTCAGGAGGGCTATGACTTGTTGTAGCCCCAGGGTTAGTTGGCGCATAATCTATAGTTACAAAATTAGCAGGATCCAATGAATCTTGTGAAGCCTCATTATGTAATATATCATCATGAGCAAGCTCATGAATAGTAGGGCCATCTTCCTGCAAATCAAGGTTAAAAACATATGAAACTCCTGTATATAAATTTGAATGTCACTACATACAGTATAGAAAGTAAAAATTTAGGATTTTTTATAATTGTACTAACACATTTCATTTCAATATAATTTACATTAAAAAGGAATGTCATCTAATTCATGTCTTTTACTAGTACTATATCAAATTAATATAAAAATAAACTGATAATTGATTGTGTGACAGCAGTTAAATATAATTAATACTGACTTTCAATAATGTACATTGATTCAGTATTTTTTTTTATAAAATTACTGTACATGTTATCTATTTATTACACTACATACCAAATATTCCTCATTTAAATCTTCTAGTAAAGTTTCTTTGTCAAGTTTAATGTTCTTTGCTTTATTGGGGTAGGCTCCATCAGCTGTTGAGTTATGAGCTGCACTGTTTATCATTAGCTGGTAAGGCCTCTTCACACCAACATTATTTCCATTTGCATTGGGTGGCCTTGCAGGTTGTACCAAGGACATTAAGAATTGTATAAGCTGAAAAATATAATAGCACTTCAAAACAACATGTATAGTTAACTGCAAATGGAGGTTAACAGTTCTAGTAAGATATTAGTTCTTATTCCCTTGTCATAAGGGTGGTGAAAAGTCCAAAATGATAATCCGTCATGCTTTTGATCATACTTCAGAAGTTGGATTTTGTACTAATATTTACACGAAAAGAAAAGGGGCACTTTTTCCTATCCCTAATTTTATGCTTGAATACATCAAGTACTAACACTAATAAAATATGAAACAAATTACTGCAATTCAGTGTTATAAACAAAGGGGCTGCAATGACATGAAAAATCATGCCATGATAAATTGTATGAATTTAAACTTTTTATCTCCATCTGCACAAAAGGAAATTTACAGTCTTTGAACGTAAAATATAAATAAAACAAAGACTTACTTAAGGTGCTGTTTATATGATTTCTAATCTGTTTTAAATTTTAAGTTAGTGTCCCTGACTTCATATATTTGGTTACATTACAGGCCCCTGGTATTATGCTGTTTACGCTTATTTAAATTTTACTGGTACGGTTAACAACATGTCAAGGTGGACACTTGCAGTTCGATATTAGTTCTTATACCAACTACATAAGAGGGGTTCAAAGTCCAAAGTGTATAGTCTGACATGTGGTTGATGGTACATTAAAAAATATACAAAATATTCTTTTAGTCAGCAGTACTAATATTATTTTAGTACAATTCAGAACTTATAGTATTTTAGTAAAAAGTTTACAAATACCTATACCTTTAGTAGTCAATTATCTGAATACTGTACACCCTACTTTACGATATGTAAGAATGTATATCTATACATTAATATAATAATTATGAGTTAGAAACTTTCTGTAGACCAAATGATATCATCCAATAAGGAGCAGGTGAATAAGTTATTTGATGCTTTCATTTTTCACAAAAGAAAGAGAAATGTACAGCGCAGTTAAAGTGGGGGCAATAACTTCCCAGTCGCCCACAGTAGCAATCCTTGCAGGGGCTACTAGAAATAAACGTAAAGTCAGGGCGTGTTTCTAATATATCTTGAAATAAACCTCATATAATGTTGCCCGCTAAACATTAATTTAATGTTATACTACCAATTTAAAACCTGTGAAAATTGAATGAATACTATATAATTTAGAACAAGCTTTCACCCTCGTAATATTTAATAAAACAATACCACACTACTGTTAGTGCTTTGACTATGTACTTTTTTCCAAATTAATTGAGATCATTGTCATATCTATCTAAATAATGTTCAATACCTCTGACCTAACAAATATTCATGTAAAATAAACAAATAAATATTGGACCACATCATATTGGTTTGATTCTGTGGTACAGAAATAAAAATATAAAAAAAAAACAATGACTGCGCCATGATATCCAGATCCGAAGCTATATAGAAAAGTTTGTTTTGACCAGACCAGGAATTGTACTATGGAAAAACTTACATTATTTACAATTTGTTGCTGCTTGATATGTTTTTGCCTAAGGATGGCCACCTCCCTCCACAAAGCTTCATTCTCTTGTTTCATGGCACTGAATTTTGCATCAAGGCTTTCTTGTTTTCCTTTCATATGTTTCACATCAGCCAATACTTTGTTCATAAGTTCAGGCTTAAGCAGTATTTTTTCACCACTTTCACTGCTGGTTACAATTGACTTAGGATTTGCTATCTTTCTCTTTATGTGTTCTAAGAGATAAGCATGACCTCTCATAAAACAAGGATGAGAAAATTCTATCTCATCTTTTTCATAACGTAAGCCACCATTTTCAACAGATGTGATCTTATGAAATCCATACATATTCAATTGCCTAATAAAACTAGCCATGTTATTATGTTTATAATACAATGGTAATAGTTCCCGAGCAAAATCAGCTTGATTCTTGATAACAAACGTTTTGTTTCCCTAAAAAAGATAATTATAGGTTAAAGTCTTGTTTATTCATATAAATTATGTTAGTTACACTTAGTTGTCTCTAAATAAACGAAATGTTTGCTACCTTTGGTGCGGAACCTATAACTACCAAGACAAATCCAGCAAGGAACTGTATTATTTTGTACCATACACATACAGTTCAATTTGACAATTGTAAAAAATACATATTGTATATGAAATCAAAATAATTTTGTAAATGAAACCAACTGTGTGAAAAACACCATAACATTTGCCAAGTTTACTTTGAATCTTTGGAGATTTTTGTTTTTTACCTAATAAATATTTAAGCGTTTTGACTACATCATCATAAGCAGTGAGCTATTAATTGCATCGAAAATATGTCGAAATATTAAACCAGATGGGCAGAAACCACTTCTCCCCACCAAGGAACAATCTATCACAAAAATCTTGTTTCAAAAGTCTCAAGTTAAGGTTTCATTTTGTTCTATAATCTAAGATTGAATTTTTAAAAAAGAAAATAATCTAAATCATTAGGAAATCGAGAGCATGGAATAAAACGTGAGGCTATATATTTATGTATTTTCATCGGTACCTATTCAATGACGGAACTGTCAACAACCTACATCATTTTAGGTTGTTTCCTTAATACCACAAAACGTATGTAGCTGATAAATCAAAACTATTACATTGTTTAATTTAATTATTCAAACATTTCCTGCAAACCGATATGATTTAGGTACTTACTGGGCTCCATGAAATCAAATTATTTGTCTCAGGATCATTAACCAGTTTCCACAACTTCCCTAGAAAGGCAGGGACACTAGCACCTATTTCTACTACCGAACGCATTTTGGATGGTTAAACACAAGTGTAGATAATATTTTGCAATGATTAATCGCAATATTCACATAAATAGTATTGAACACATCAAAATAAAAATTCACTGTGCACAGCACAAATCGCCATTAACTACGCACACATTCACTAAAATTCACATTCACGAATCAAGATAGATTTTGATACACTACAAAGAAACAAACACACACTTTAAAAGCGACCAATCAAAGGCTATGAGCAATACAAAATACCAACACGAACATTTTAGCTGCGTTCGGTTTGGGGAAAATTCGGGTAAAATAGGCGGTGCGTAGTTTTTTAAAATTTTCAGTAGTTTTTGGACAGTTTAGTAGAACTTATCCATTATGGAAGTGAGAACGCTTGGTAGTTGGTACAGTGCAGTTCCACCGGACTACTTGGCAGTAGATACTACCAAGGAATACATTTCTACAATGAATTACAATACACGCATGTTACAAGCCCTGTTGCTTTAAATGTGTTAATTAACCACAGAATATTAACATCTACAGGTCCTACTAGCTTCTCTATCTAAAAACACATCCCTATCAATACTATAAACACGAAAGTTTGTAAAAATTTATAGATGTTTCGGACTCTATTAAGCGAAATAAACCGAATGGATTTGGATGTTTTTTTTTTATTTCATCATAGGGAATGCAATCCCGATCCCACGGGACACCGATCTCGTGGAATCCCATGTAATTATTCGGGATCCTGTTCGGGATTGACGGGATTGGGTGCCAATGGTCAGCGACGCTATACACATCCCTACAGGACGCAAGCGGTGCGCTGACGGTGGCCGGGAAGGAACAGTGCCGAACAACGCGTTAAAAAATTCATCGATTTAGAAAATACATTTTAGCCTGTAAAAGTAGCTGTTGAGGTACTGTGCCGTAGAGATACTTTAGGTAGTACAGAACATACGTTGTGTTTCATAATTTGAAAAGCTAGAAGTCCTCAAAACTCCTCTCTCAGAAAAGTTGGTAAATACGATGAACTATCGTATTTCAAAATCACCCTCAATATTTTTTTAAATTTTCGAGCTATACCTACTTTGCTTTTATTTGCCTATGTTAATGTTAGTAAAACTATTAATTATTTAGTTAAAGAATAAAGACTTTTAATTTCTTAGAAAATATTTTGTTTTAAATAACTTTACTCTCACAAACAAGTAGTTTTCATGGAATCTACTATATAAAAATAAGTCGGGTTTTCCTCCCTGACGCTATAACTCCAGAACGCACGAACCGTTTTCCACGGTTTTGCATTCGTTGGACAGGTCTCGGGCTCCGTCAGGTTTATAGCACAGAAAATTCGGGAAATTTTTCAACAGAAAAGCAGGAAATCCTCTAAGGCGAAACGAAGTTCGCCGGGACCGCTAGTTAATTATATTTTTTTAAAACTAGACGGGATTCCGATAATTTCGGGATTGTGCGGGTTCGAATATATATATTCCGCGGAGTTCCGAATTCACAATGCCGTCTCAGGATTGCATTCTCTAGACATGACAAAAAACCTACTGGATTAACATGTAGGATACTTTTATCCTGAAATAACTAAGGAGAAGTTGCGCGCAAGTAATTCTAGTATGTCATAAAAGTCCGAAAAATGCTGAACTGGACGTAAGACATAAACGCAAAAATTCATCTGTGGTAGGCAGTTCGCTACTAAGGCTTAATGCCCACTTAACCGTTCTCCTTATCTTACCTTCCATGCCCGTCTCATAAGCTTATGTGTGACGAGTAGTACGACACGTAGACTAATTTTATCGATGTGCTTGATACATAAATTGAGTTAAAAGTAATTGTCTTAGTTTGAGTTAAAAAATAAGTTCTGAAGTAGGTAGGTGTAAATATTTAGTAAATTATTTTGAGTTATAGAGTAGAATAGTTAAGTGTTTCCTAACCAACAGGAATAAAAATCAATTCATCTTTGAAGTCTAAAGTTCATATTTGTGATAGCTTAAGATTGGACGTGATTGGAATCCCAATACCTCAATGAACAGTTCCCTGCGTATATGCCTAAAGGATCTTCCACTACAAAACATTGTATTCTTACTGACTATCGATTAACGCTACGTTTTCATTTTCAGCGAGTTTTTTTGGGAGCAGAATACTGTTAAATATTAGAAACAGAAAAATTTTATCTCCCCTTGCGGTGCGGGGGCGTTTAGTACTATAAAAATAATAAAAGCAGAATACTGTTATTTAAATTATGCAACCGTCGAGCAACAAGGGCTCGGTCGTTTTATTGCTCGTTATACGCAACAGATGCTAAGATGAACCTAACCAAATCTATTTTACGAGCGTAGAACGCATCCATTGTCACTGACGGCATGCGGCAGATTGTTGACGTTTTTTAGAGATGTGCCAGTCAACTCATTTAATGTCACTAGTCAATCAAATCGATTTAAAATTATGAAATTTCGGTGTAGTATTATGCGCCACGCGAGTAAATTTCACCGCGCTTTTTACTAATTAATATCGATAAAATATAGTTGCTTTAATGCTATCTGTCAATGGACAGTTAAAACGTTTTTGTGATATCCTATGACAAATTAGACGGATTGCGCATGCTAGTAGGAAACTTTCTGAACATTATATTAGTCACTGACCTGTATTTCTGTTCAAAAGTCATCATCAGTCAAGAGCACATTTTCATACAGTACTCACTTTGAACAGTAAAAATAAGAAAATTGGTCAGCAGTGGCGTGCGTTTCATAAAGACAGAAAGACTTATTTTTCTCTGCGACATCATACTCTTGGCAGAGTGGTAGTTACAGCAGAAGTGACAAATTGTATTTTTTTTACCATTTTTGTCGTACTATTGGAGGTCTCTTGCATTTAATTAACAAATAGAGATCCGCAATCGATTATCGTGATGTTGCGTGATCGTGTATACAATCGGCTACTTGACAGTTTTTGAAAAAGTATTGTAAAATGTGCGCCCGTTCATTTTATATCCCAAGCAATTCGATTTATCTGGAAATAATCTAAATAACCAGGGAAAAATAAGATTTTGTGTAACACATTTAAAAAGCGCGCGAAAACGCCTAGTCGCGTCATTGTTGCAATTATGACGTCAACGTCCTAGACAACGAACCGATACGCATAGGAACGACTTAATTAAGATAAACGGAAAATGTTTCAATAAATTCTTTATACGATTAGAGACACAATAATTCAATTTAATCGGTAAAATAATCATTGTTTCGCCACATTAAAATAAATAATTTTGGAAAAATGAAGTTAGAGATCTCGGAGTGGTTTTTGATAGTGAGCTGTCTTTCAGATCTCATTATGACCATATCGTGGATAGTTCGTCGCGTATGTTAGGTTTCGTCTATAGAACAATAAAGCATTTTAAGAATAGTTCCTCATATATAATCCTATATTATGCTTTGGTACGAAGTATAGTAGAATATAACACAGTTATTTGGTCACCATACTATAATATTCATACTGTACGAATTGAGCAAATTCAAAAACGCTTCTTGAGACTACTTTGTAACCGAAAGGGTAATCTTCGCGCGATTCATTCATATGAAAATGGACTTGCTTATTTTCGAATGGTGTCTCTCAGCAGTCGCAGAAAACAATTGGATCACATGTGCTTGTATAAATTAATAAATAATGAAATTGACTCCCCATATCTTTTATCGAAATTGAATCTTAACACTTATTATCGTGTTCGAAAACCCAAGCTATTTTATCTCAATATTTATAAGAATAATATATCTTATTTCAATCCCGTAACACGAATGTGTCGTCAATATACTGAGCTCGTCGACGGCTGCGCAGATAGCATAGACATTTTTAGCTTCTCTCAGTCTCAATTCAAGAGAGAAATAAGAAGTAGTGTTTGTTAATTAAACACTGTTTCCACAAGTTTTCACATTGTCTCACTCACTTGATAGCATCAATTATTATTATTATTTGTATTCCTCTTTTTATTAAGTTTTTTTTTAGGATATTTTCTAATTATTGTCTAGGTAAAATTTTGTCTGCTTATAGTTTATCAACATAGTGTGTACATATGTAAGGGTTTCAACCTAGCTCCTAAGTCATACATATTTATTTTGTGCTTCATGTTTGGCTGTAACCTGTTTTGTACATCTTTTAATAAATAAATAAATAAATAAATAACACTTTTCATATTTTATTGTTAACACTGTCAAGTAGCCAATAGCCCCTGTTATTTTTAACGTTTTTTCGGAGAGCATCTCGCAAAGTAAGAGAGGTAGGGTGTAGCGATTTATCGCTCGAGCTGGAGCAGCCCGACTGGTGAAATACCTCCACCTTACAGAAGACTGCAGCCAAATAACAATCAGTTCTGTGTTGTTGTGTTCCTGCGTGTGAGTGAGGTTTCCAGAGCTTCTGGGGGGTGCTACGTTAGTAGCAGGGGTCAAGCCTTCAAGGTAAGGGCGACAAGTCCAAGTCCAGTAACAGATTTATTATACTTTACTTGTCGCCCTTAAGTTAGAACCTCATTACCACTTAATATCAGGTGGGATGAGGTCAATCCTGAAGTGCAATATATATATAAAAAAAAAAGTACCCTCTTCACATACATTTTCAAATTGCATATATATAAACGAGTCATCAACTTAGTCATAATTCGATTTAGCCGTGCCATTTACAATCGAGTTGGCTAAAAACACAGTTAACAGATCAAGACAAGGTGTCAGATATAGACACTAAAAAAAAGAAATTGCCCCACTCTACTATACCCATGATGACGGCTCAGTTTTTGGAGCACAAGTTTTAGCTAGTTTTGCATTTAAAATTCTCCATTTGTTAATTAGATTCCTATTGGGCGGCCCGGAGGCAATCGCTTGTTGTTTAGTAGTTGTTTCATTGTGAATAAAATTGTGTGTGACCTTTACCCTAGTCGGCTACCTCTACTTGCTGTGAGTGTGTGATCATTGAGCAGCGGGAGGATCAAGAAATGGAAGTAAGTAAATTTCCGCTAGGTATTTAAATGCATCCATGTAAATTTATGTGCCTAATTAAAATTTTCCAATTTGTAATTTTTTTAGATTGAAATATTAAACGCTTCGGGCTCTAAGCCGCTGGGAAAAATTCAACTTAAAGAAGACGCCACTGTGAAGGATGTTAAAGAAAAGATTTACAAAAATGTCAAGAAATCTCTATATCCTGATCGACAAGCTGTCAAATTAGAAGCTAAAGGAAAAACTTTAAAAGATGAGGAGTCTCTAAAATCTTTAAACATTCAAAACGGAGCAAAGCTGTATGTCAAAGATTTAGGACCACAGATTTCTTGGAAGAATGTTTTCTTGGCTGAATATGCTGGGCCTCTATTTGTGTACTTATGGGCTTATCAACGGCCATGGTTGTTATATGGCTCTCAGAACTCTACTCCAGGAAGTGTTGCTACGTAAGTAAACATAGTAAAACATATCCAATTTTTTCCATTGAATATTTTTGAAATGGGTAACTAGTAACTTATTAATTTTATGATGGGACATGCCATCGTTGAGATGTCAGATGGCAGTTATCGTTTTGTACATCATAATCAGCCTAGACTTGACATGCCTGTTAGTATGATTAACCCTGTTTCAATAGCTTAGTGTAGTTAATATTTGGAACCACAGATTAGAAACAAATGTCGTCATTTTGCTTATTTATTAAAAAAAAAAAAATTCTTTTATTTTTACTTGCAGAGTAGCAGCAATATGTTGGTCTGGTCATTATGCAAAACGCCTTCTGGAGACATTATTTGTTCACCGTTTTTCTCATGGTACAATGCCATTGCGAAATCTATTCAGGAACTGTGGCTACTATTGGTTGTTCACTTTGTATGTAGCTTACCACATCAACCACCCTCTCTACACTCCTCCTAGTGACTCATGGTTCTACTTGGGATTAGCTGGTTTTGTTGTAAGTACCTTGTTTTATCCATGTTGGGATAATCATTTTATGATATAATAAATAAATTATTGATATCTTAAAACAATTGTATAATCTCCTGCTTTAGACACTTGATTTGATCTGTTTAGATAATTTTACTTGGTTTCATAATCTAAAAAAACTCTTAAGCATTTATCTGCCTTTTTATTTCTGTTTATTAACATTATAGGTTGATTTACTGACATAATACAATTCATATCCATATTATGTATGCCCATTCAAGTTTGTGTATCTGCATTGAGTACTTACATATGAAGTAATTTATATGATTTTTATTGGGTTTCAGTCATATGAACCATAGGACCGTAAAAATAAATAATTATATTTCAAAAGTACCATCCTGTTCTATCCATTCCAAATATCTGAAAAAGAATATACAAAAAAAAATCTTAAATGAAATTTGTGTGGAACCATACTGGTTTAAAAAACAGTTTATCTTGTTTTTGTACATGCCCTCTTAATTACTTATATTAAAGAATACTTATAACTGGATTTTCAAATGTGAACTTGTTGGTATTTCTGTTATTTGGATGTGTTTAATCATAAGGAAAAACTAAGAGTATTAAAATTTTCAAAAGTGATACACATTGTCCAAAACAATCATTGATAGGTTTTTCTTTATATTTTTACAGTTTTGTGAATTGGGCAATCTAAGTATTCACATTTTGCTGAAGAACCTGAGACCACCCGGTACTAAAGTGCGACGAGTGCCGGTGCCTGACGGAAACCCTTTCTCTCAGCTCTTCAATTTCGTTTCTTGCCCTAACTACACCTATGAATTTGGCTCTTGGTTGTTCTTCACAATCATGACAAAATGTGCTCCAGGTAAGCAAATACTGTAAATTTTGTAAATACAGAACTGTTTGTGGACCAATTGTTGTTTCTGGTAGAGAACAAGGGAAGCTATGGTAATTTATTTTCATAAGGATAACTTATTTTCCTCACAATAATAGCCTACTTTAGTTTATTTCAAGTAAACTGGAGGATTTTTAATATTTAATTTGGGTTTTAAAGGAAAATTATAAAATATTTCAACTTTTAAAATATTATTTTGTTGTTTACCCGTTTAAATTCGTTTTTAGCCTGAAGTAAGTGGAAGCAAAGTTTTGTGATATAAAGTCTCAACATTAATTTATTATTAAGTAAAGCCGTGAACTTTAATCTTTTTGATTTGCATTGAACATGAATGAATTCAATTGTATTGTATCCAATCTATTCATGAGAAATTGTGCTTGAAAATTGTAAGTTTCATTGTAGAGTTTTGAAAATTTAAAGTTTCATTTAAAAATAGGTAAGGGTAAGTAAGTATTGCAGTTTTGACTAAAAACTGCAATTTATATGACATGACCTTAGATTTATTCTCTTAGCATTAAAAATATGTCGAGTCAATATGGGAAACGAACTTTTCCATATTGTCTCGGGTCTGGGTGTTGTGGTACCGTCGTTGTTTCTGATTTCTGTAACACAAGTGCTTAAGCTACTTACCACAGAATCAGAGCAATGTATGTGATGTTGTCCAATATATATATTTATTTATATGTATGTACAACCTCAACCAAGTTCATAATCATACAAAATAGAATTGTCATATAGATGTAGCACAACATTCTAACTAATTCAATCGAAATTTCATATTTGATAATTTAAAATTAGACTTTGTATAGATATACATAGATTTATATTTTAATTTAATTCAACATTGACTGGCTTTAATTTAATTCAACTTAGAAAGAATTAAGTAGGTCAGTGTGATGCTGTGTATGTAAACAACATTAAAATTGAATATAGGTTTTATTAGCAGATTACTACTATAGTCGTTTCTTCACCCTTTTCAGCGGGATTGTTCGCGGCGGCCGGATTCTACCAGATGGCAGTGTGGGCGATAGGTAAACACCGCAACTACAAAAAAGAATTCCCCGAGTACCCTAAGGGCCGTAAAGCGATTTTACCGTTCCTTCTCTAAATAAAATTATTTCATTACCACATTGCGCTTTACGATCAATGACATTAATTCTTAATTTTAATCTTAAATGCTCATTAGTTTTGAAGTCAATATTGTTATGTATAAAACAAATTATTAAGTTGTGTACAACTATTGAGGCGATAGGGTGTTGGTTCGCTAGTGCTAAAGTGGGATTAAGGTTATGTATTATTGAGAGAGCGGGATAACATGTTTAGATAAATGTTTAATTTAATTTATTTTTCTATGTGGATTATGAAATGGGGCGTAAACGACGAGTTACTTAGTTTTAAGGGGGCAGTGCGTGGTACTTTGATTGTTTAAAAATTAACGTCAATAAGGATGTTGACTGTCAAGTCAATTGAGAAACTTTTATCAATATCAGTAAATGATTTTGGCGAGTACGTTAAGAGTTTTAGTACATTATTATTTTTTTATTTTATGCCTTTACGAAACAATAAAATTTTCGTTTTGTAATGGCTTTTTTAGCATTCAAATATGTTTTAGTAACAGTGTCACAAAACTTACGACGTTTTGTTATTGATAAATAAAATGTTATTTTGCAGTCACGTATCTAATAGCCAATTATAAAAATAGGTAACAATGCATTTATGTTGGTCAATAAAAGTTTTCTATTAATTAATTGTTTTATTAAAGTACAATATGAAGCGAGTCAGACATTACACTTTGGAGTTTGTCTAATATATACTTTCAGGTGTTTATTTGAATGTGCTTTTGAATGCACAAGGCTAAATTAATGATTTAAAGTCGTAAGACCCAGACAACCAGACACAATAGAAAATCAATTGTGTCTTGCTTTCAAAAGGACATTCGGTCTTACGAGGTAAAATTCTCAATCTTTCTCACTGACAAATAGGTATATTTTTGTATTTGATGACGATGTGCTTGTTAATGTAACCTAAAGCTACGCATGCTACAGGTTGTGCGCCCACGGTCAGCAATATTGTGTGTAGCATGCGCTGCTATGAGGCTAACGGTAATCAAAATAAAGTTTCGCAATGTGTTAACGTTCACATGCATTGCCTTGACGTTCTTGCATTTCACGTGTTACTGCTGAAACAGTACCTCGAAAACCAGCGAGTTTTTGAAATTATTAGCACAGTACCTACCTCTTGTAGTTTTATTTAAGCTTTTAGGTTGTCATTGTGTTTTAGTAGTTAAATATTCTAAAGGTCCCTTATTAGAAAAAAAAAACAAATGTACTCGAATTCGTATATTAATATTTATTTATAAATCTTATTGCTCTGCATTGGTATCGGCATGTTCGGAGTCTGAAGACCTTGATGGTTCCTCACATCGAATCTTGCCCAATAGGCGATCGTTTTCTTCTTTTAGAGCAACGATGATCTCTTCCCTCTCCTGTATTCAAAATTAGGAATTGTGAAAAAGGAGACCGAACAAGGTTTATACAAAATTACCCTGAATTCTTTATCAAAGTAGAACAAAGATCAACATTCTATTATAAAAGTGCCATCTTTGCTGAATCGGACATTCGTTATCGTTGCATAAAAATGCGATTAGCCGGGCAACGAGGATGGAAGGATCAATCTATTGAACAGAAAGTCGAGATGTAGGTACCTCGCAGTTAAGGCCAGTGATGGTATGTCTATGGCAATTTCAGCATCTACTTGAAAACGAGTTGTGAAGGGTAGTGCCCCTTATGCTAGCCTTTTCATGGTCTTCACTTTTCGGCTTGATACAGTAGCTGGCAGAATGCATCTACCTCGCAGGCAGACCTAGAGATGGTTTGTAATTTAATATCTGGTTGAAGCATGAGATGTGGAGCGTACTGACCTCGATCCTCTGCTTGAACCGTTCGTCAAGCTTCTCCCGGTCTTCAGTGACGTGCTTAAGCTTGGCGCGGGCGGTCGCCGGCGGGATGTACCGAGCCGACAGACCCAGGATCGACTCCATTTGGAAGCAGCGCGTGCGCGTAGATTTAAGCTCCGTACGCAGGTTGTTTATCTCTGACAGCAAGGTGCAGTTCTCCTGCATTTGATTTTAGGTGAATAGGTATAATTAACTTATACACTTAAAACATGTAAGTATACCTACTAACACGGAGGGCATAGCGGCCCTGTTATTGTACTCGGGTAGGTAGGTACCTACATGACCTCTATTGATACTTAGTATTTGTGGTATTTCTGTTGACATGAACTATTCAACAATAATGTTAACAACAGAATTTAGTTTTTTTATTATGCTGAATAATAGCTTCATCATGTTAAGTTAGTTCAGTAAAGATTAAGAAATGCAATTTAACAGCACAAAAATTAAATGAGTTTTCGCCAACAAAATCGGTAATATTGGTAATATCAATATAGAAATCACTAAATCCCTAAACATTAAATCAAAAACCATACCCACTCTTTTGAACCATTGCTGTTTAACCGCATATAATTAAATAGTAATAACGAAGACAGTAAAAAGCTATCGAATAGATGCCAGGTAATAATTCTAAACTAGCTGTTCTGGAACGTCGTATCGCCTATTTTTGTCCACATTCTTTAACCTTTTAAACCTTCGCTGGACCTCCACAATCATTTCAAAACCAAAATTAGCCAAATCGGTCCAGCCGTTGTAGAGTTCTCGCGAGACTAACAAACATCGATTCATTTTTATACATGTACTAGCTGTCCCGGCGAACTTCGTAACGCCTATTCTTTTAGTTTCTAACCTTTTAAACCTTCCTTGGACCTCCACAATTATTTCAGAACCAAGATTAGCCAAATCGGTCTAGCTGTTCTCGAGTTTTAGCGAGACTAACGAACAGCGATTCATTTTTATATATAACAAGATAAGATATCAAAATGTTTCAATTTACGCCATTTGATAAATAAAAAAAAACCTGAATTTAAGTATCTAATTGTGCGTAGTATAGAGAGGAAATCTTGGTAATAACTTATTGTTATGATAATGACGTGACTCAGAGTAAACATCAAACAAAATTAAGTATTGAAAAACTAACGTGTACTCGATAGAGACGCAAGTAAGAAGAGATACTTATCTATAGATACCTACTTCGTTATAAATATGGTCATGTTAATGAGGTGTAGGTAGGAAGGTACAATATTGCTACGTGTGCTTTACCGAAACAAAATGCTATGTTCGTGTATTAAATTAGATTGTGGTTTTAATATTAGATATATTAGGTATACATAAAAGAGCGACCCCCTGCGGCTTCGCACGCGTAGATACCTACCTACTATCGCGGCAAATTTTCAATTTAAAAAAAAAATGCAGCGTTGAGAGAAAAATACTCAAGCAAGTAACGCAAGTTCGAACACAGTATCTTCATCCTCATCGAGGAACGAAAAATATGTGAAAACCACATCATCATCTCTATCCTAGCCCTGATGTTGAATCTGCGCCAAATTAACCGTTAGACAGAGTATGGCCTCCGAATAGTTACCTATTACCTACCTACCACCATCCATCATGTCAAGGCGCCTTAAATACTTAAACCTACACTTTCACAATCTTGGAAGACTCCAAGGCACACAGCGTGGGATCCTCTTTAGAGGTATCTTTATACCCGGGCCTAGCTTGACTTGAATAAATGCTTTTTTGATATAGGTATGAAAATAGATACTAACGTCCATGATCTTGCCAATATCGCTCTTGGAGCCGCCCAGGGACTTGGCCAGTTGTTGCTTGAGTGCAGCCACCTGCTTCTCGAGATGGTCGCGTTGCCTGTTAAATTCCCGGATAGCCTCGTCCTCCGCTATGCGGCTACGCACGAAGTCTATGTCCTCTACGTATTTGTGGAAGAGTGTCTGTTAAAAAATGACGCGATTTAATTTTGAAGACCGCTGATATCAAAGTTAGATTCCAAATAATAATTGATGAAATAAATCTGGGTTTTTGTTCTATTGATCTGATCTGATTCACTTTTCAGATAGAAATCGGTCGCCTTATGTAGGTGCAACCTTTTTGGATTCGTTCTTGTTCTAGGTATTACAATTAATATCGGGACCATGTGGTCCCAAGTGGTACAATGTGGTACCTAATGTAGGTATGTACCTACCTAATGTATGAAGCATATCTAAAGCGTACCTGGTATGCTTTAGATATGCTTCAGCTTGTCATTTTGTAAATGCATTGGTTGTTTGCTGCATATCTGAAATTTCTCAGTTATCTACAGGAATTATATACTTACTTTAACATTCAGTTTAAGTTTTGTAGGATCTTGGAAATTGGCTGTCATATTATGTAGATCTATTTTAATCTTTTTTAAAGTATTTTTAAGTGTTAGATTTCGATCTGCTTCGCTTAAGTAATCTTTTTTAGCTGACGCTAATTTCTCGTTCAGTTGATTAATTTTAAGCTCTACAAGAAAATTATTCCCATTAATAAGTAGGTACGAGTAATACACAGTTATTGTAAATTTAACCAAACTTAAAGATAGGTACTACAACATAAGCAGTAGTTATTTTTCTCGTTTACAACGGTAACAAAAGTAACGAACTGGCATCTGCTACAAAAAACTGAAGAGCTAGGTAGGTAAATGTTAAGCCTCGACTTTGCTGACTGTAGGTAAATACAAAGTAATTAGCACTAACTACTTAATAGTAACTACACGTGATTCAGTCAAGTACAGAAAACAAATTGTATGTATGTGCCACTAGTGCTACTAATTAGTGTCCTCTTGCGACTGTTCGCACTATGACATCAATGCATATAATAATGGTGCGTCGAGAAAAAAATTACAACTGATAAAGGAAATGTAGAATTACCGCGAAAAGATCTTTGCTTTAAAAGGGTTTCTAGTGAGACTTCCAGTTCTAAAATACGCAACTTTTTCGCTTTGATATCTCGTTCCAGCGGCTCTATCTGTTTGACATAAAACAAATACCCTTTAGTTGATTTTACACAATGGATAGGCCGCTGAAAATAGTCGTATGTATGTACGTCCGTACGTGCTACTTAAGCTATTCGAGTAAAATAACAGGTGTAACTTTTTTCTATTTTTGTGGATAAATGCATGGATCCAAAGAACTGCTAACTAGTCCAGTACCTATTTACTGAATACATTCATGTCTTTGCCGTGCAACATACCAAGATCATGTTTTACATTCAGCAACTTTAGTTCCTCATTTTCCATATCGTCAATTTGCACCTTCAATTCTCTAATAATTCGTTCTTTGGGCTCAATCTATTCATAAGATTAATATTAATTTAAATCCAAAGCCTTCAACTATGTACTCAAAACTGGATTTAAGAAAATACTTTAAAGTAGGTTTCTTTGCAAGATCTAAGGATGGGAAAAAGCCAGCTAGGTCTTACCTGATTTTTAAGTTCCGTTATTTTGAAATTTAATACGAATTTATATTTTTCCAATTCTTGTTTCTTTCTTTTTAGTTCATATATTCTTTTTTCTTTATCTTGTATGGTACCGTCTCTCTCAGATATTTCTTTTTTGAGATCGGCAACATCTCTTTCCAAAGTTGAAATAACTTTTTGGAATTGCTTATGCTCGGCTAAAATAAAATGTCACAAGAAAACGAATTAATAAGTATGTAGTTATGTGCGATAAACACATATGTAGATCACGTCTCACAATCGATGATGACCACAAAAAATGTTCTTTGTATCTCATGCTCATATCAGAAATTAACCATTATTCAAAAGACTTTGGTTTTTTTTAAATGGAGCCTGGCCTAATTACCTCTATTCTTTCACCTTTCTTCAAAATTACCGCTACAAAAGAAATCTTTATTGGTAGGGAATATATAAATCGAATATAGAAATTTTGTAAAACGTCAGATCTTCGAGTTATAAGTTGCTTATGGTATTATTACCTAATAACTTTAAGTACCATCGAAAATAATGAATTGACGTGTAGTTTTGCTAGCGCTGGTGGTGGGACTCTCTAAGACAGGGACCCGAGATTTATGATTAAGGCAATTTTCAGAATTCCGATACAAAGATCGAGAAATGCTACTTTTTTTATTTTTCACCCTGTGGTACCCCTTTAAATGACTAAATTATAAGATTAGTCCGCTATTCAAGTCTAAATTATAAGACTAGTAAAATCTAGATTTAGAAAATTGTAGTTTAGTTTACCTTTCAACTGCGAGATCTGATGCTTGAACTCATCTATCTCCTTGTTTGCGCTGATCAGTTTCTTCTTCATGAGCCCTGTCTCGCCCTTCAGGCGCACATTAGCGTCCTTTTCTTCTTTCAACTGCACTTCGTAGGCTGTTCTGATCTCTATGATCTCGCGGTCAGCATCTTCCTCTATTGAGGCTTTGATCGTTTCGTGCTCTTTTGTTTCCATGTCCGCTTGTTCTTGTAGCTGATGGTAAATATTTGTTGCAACATTTTATACATTTGAGTTTATTTCAGATAGCGGTCCCGGCGAACTTCGTTTCGCCTTAGAGGATTTTCCCGCGCAATTTTACCAAGGATCCCTAATTTTGTAGCCTATGTCAAATTGGAAGAATGTAGCATTCTATTGGTGAAAGATTTTTTTAAATCGGCCCAGTACTTTTTGAGCCTATTCATTACAAACATACAAAAATAGGTACAAATCTTTGCTCTTTATAATATTAGTATGATAAATAGCAGGTTTAACTTTTTAAACTAGCCTTAATTAGGGTATGTTTACATTTTACTTGTTTGCCCCCAAATTACGCGGGATTTAGAAACAGTGCGATGGGTCGCACTCCATTGACCTATTATTGACCGAACAATGTTTAATGTTCTTACCTCTTGAAGCAAAAGATCTTTCTCCTCCAGTTTAGCTTCAAACATTCTATTCATTTCTCTTAGAGCGTGGCGCTTGCTTTCCGCTAAGTCTTCCAATCGTTGTTCGTAGTCTTTTCTCATTCGGGCCGTTTTGTCTTCAAGACTCTGAAATATTATTATTGAAGCTATCTTAGCTGTGCAAGTAAACCACTCTGGGCTCGCTTGGTAGAGCATGGCTAGAGTGGCACCGTGACGTACTTATATGAACTACCACTGATGTTGTGTCAAATGTAGGTAATATTTTTGGGATATATACATTTTTATCAGCTTTTGCTTCTTAAACCTTTGTTTATACTTAGCCTACCTTTAAACCTACAAAGCATATTATTTGATTGAAAATTTAATGCTAAGTTTAATTATAGGCCCAATCTCCGTTCTTTCTTACCTGATACCTGTCGTATTCGCTGATAAGCCTGATGTTGAAGTCCGCTTCCAAGCCCTGCAGGGTACGTTCATGGCCCGAGCGCAATTTCTGGATATCTTGCTGGATCATGCCTATCTCGTGCGTGTGCTCGTTTTCCATAGTCTGAACAGTGAAAGCAGTACACAATAAGTTAAGAAGTCTCTACAGCATAAGAGAACGCTGCACCGGGTAGGTGATGCAAAGTTGAATCAAAACAAATGTGTGACGAGAGAGACCCAGTACAACGAACTCATGATATATTCAAATTACGTACGGTTTTGCTTTTGCTTATAAACACAGCCTTAAATACAATTGCAAGAAAAGCGAAGTCGTGGTGTTTACGGTGCGCGGCATCTCCTGTAAACATGTCCCTCCTGTTCGGCTGAATGGTGAGCAGTTACGCCTGGTACCTTCATTTAAATACTTGGGTCACATGCTGACGGCTGACTTGAAGGACGACTGCGACATAGGAAGGGAGCGCAGAGCGTTGTCAGTACGAGGGAATATGCTGGCCCGCAGGTTTGCACATTGTACGTGTGAGGTAAAAGTGACACTATTTAAGTCCTACTGTCAATCTTTTTACACAAGCGGCCTGTGGGTTGAATACACGCAAAAGACCTACAATGCTCTGCGCGTCTTATATAATAATATGTTCCGGGCGCTGGTGGGACTGCCGAAATTCTGCAGTGCGTCTGGCATGTTCGCCGATGCTCACGTGGACGGTTTTTATGCCTTAATTAGGAAAAAAATATTATCCATCCAAAACAGAATGCTTGGCAGTTCCAACAGTATCCTAAAGGTGTTGGCGGGGAGGTGGGATAGTGCACTAAGGCGGCACTGGATCACGTCCCTAATAAACCCGCAGGCGGAACAAATTTACTACGTCAATTGAACAATTTTTATAATTTACTAACAGTAGATATAAGAACATTGTTACTAACATATGGATCCAAGTTATCTGAATAAAAATATTGTAATTGTAATTTGCACAGGATAAATATGATCCAAATGATGTGACCAAATGAGCAGAACTATTTTTTTAGTAATTTTATGTAACTAGACATGGCTGAAGTTTGATTATTATTATTAGGGACGTATTGATGGCGTCTTTCTTTGGTATGCCCACCGATTTTTTAACGTAAGCTTGTTGGATACGAAAAATAATATTTGTCATACCTCATTCTTCTCCTTGAGTTCCTCAATGGCAGCACAGTAACCTTCGTGTACCTCCTTGAGTTTTTCAGCCTGTGTGGCCTCAGCTTGACGTAATTGATATGTGTGCTCTGTCTCCAACTCGCTCATCCTCGTACTAAGTAACTGAAATAGTTTTGGTATTTTTCACCAGCGAAATTGCTGTATTCTCTACCTAAACAATGAGGAACGTTTACCTATAAAACACTTCCTATAACATTCCATAGGTCATCATATCCGGTACTTATACCTATACAAATAATACAGAAACACATGCATATCGAATACTGATTTATGGTAATTTTAAACTCATTGAACTGACTCTACTTAAGTGTATATCTACTAACATTTATGCTGTTTATTTTTTCCTGCAAGTCTTTTTTGCTAATCAGTATCTCCTTGGAATACGCAAAATCCTTGTCAAGAGCAATGGCTCTCCCGTCCGCATTAGTCAGCCTCCATAAACATATTGAAGAGTCTTCTGCGACAGACACTAATGTTTGATCATCATACGAAAGAGCAATAGCGGTCACTCTCTTATTGTGCATGTGGAATTCATTAAATATGGCTTTGTCCAGAAGGGGAAGTTGAACGCTGGTCACCCCTCCTTCTCCGCCAGTGATGAATAGCATCATGTCCGAACGGGACAAGACGATTGTATCGAGCGCGCACCCGATGAGAGGTAAGTTTCTTCTGATAGTGTTTTGTCCAATTTCTTTAATTTCTCCGTCAGATCCCAATCCATATGTAGTTTTCCCATTACTGAAAATTTAAAAAACGTATTTTTTTTTGTTACACGTGGCCCTGCAATCTAAAAATGTTTATTCGGAAGAGGTCCATAATAGATCAGGCGCTAGACATCTCCCTAGATGTCAGATGTGTGATGGTAGAGTTAATGGTTTTTTTCCTAATTACTATCGATGATGGCTGCGAAGCGTTATTGTCTTCACCGAACTTTCGGGGCTTGCCCTAAGAGCTCTTAGGGCAAGCCTACCCATTAAAACCCCCCAGGGACATAATCGCCTTAATGGGACCTAATGTTGGAAAACTTGAGAGTCACCACAAAAAATCCTTAACTGGGTCGCGACTCCCTGAAACCAACGATTCAGAAGTTTGCTTCTCAATAGAAGCAATCCAAATAGACTGGGTTAGATGTATATAGTTTATTTCGAGTTTCCACACATCGGGCCGCAGTTATATACCTAACTGCAGCGCGATGATTGGAAACTCAGCGTTTAGCAATTCCGTCATTAAGAATATGACTTCAGTTAATTTGATATATTGGTAATCGCCGCTTATGTTGATGGCTTCTATATAGAGACATAGACAGATAATTTTAACAGTAACCACCATTATGTGTAAATACTTCATACTATGAGGCCAATTTATGGATCATAAATCTCTTAGATCACCTATTCTACTCTTACGTAACCTGTTCACAGCGCAGGCGTTGAACTGGTTGGTCTTGAGGATGACCTCGCCGACGCGCTGGCCGCTGGACATGCTCCATTCGTACACCGCGCCCTCCGTGCCGCACGACACCAGTGTCAGGTCGTTGGAAGACCAGGCGAGGCACGTTACCTGGTAAGATTTGGGATTTTGACACCATTCACAAAATTTTAAGGTATAAATGGCGTAAATGAGGGTTCATGTTACATCTGCTCATGTTGCATTAATGGCTCTCCATAGTCTGTCCTTAGTAACTTTTACACTTTGTAGATTCTTACCTTGTAATTATTCTAGGCTCATATTGAAATGGCGAATCTGGTGGCTAATATTATCATGTTTTATTTATTGATGCTTTGCAAGCAAATAAGTGTCAATAAGACGATAACAGCAATCGATTCCATTTACCTCTGATAAACCCAATTGACCTTGTTGCAGTGTAAATGTGTCGTTTATCACAGACCATTTACAAAACGGATGTTAAACATAGTTTAAGGCTACTCAATGACAAACAAATACCTATCCTATTAAACATTCGTATGGAAAACCCTTCGAATAATATTAAGTAGGCACTTTATATTTATAAACTGAAAGTGCAAATCTAAAATTGAAAATTAACTGTGATTGAAATTGAAGTTATTTCAAATATTTTTATTCAGTAAGAAAAATTTATCTGAAATTTGTTTTTCAACGGTACCTACCTACCTATGTTTCCTGTCAATATCATACATACCTTTATTTTCAAATTTATTCGGTCGGGTGCAAATGGCTTAACATTAAAAACCTATACAAATAATTTTCGTTGCAGTTTTGTCTGTCCCCTGACTCTGCTTACCTTCCCGTTATGCCCCTTCAAGTTGTACACGTTCTGGAACGAGACAGAAGAGAAGACTTGTATGACTTGTCCGTTCACTGCCGCGAAGAGGTGCCCGTTTGTGCTGAACTTGGCGCGCTTGCAGTTCCGGATGGGGAACTCGCGCATCACCTCGAAGTCATCGATCAGCACCACCATGAACCGCAGCTTGTCGGAAAAACCGACGATTGCGAAAAGTCCTGCATATGGAGGACAATGTTGTAAGGCAAGTGGTACCTAATTAATATGTCTTTTTATTAGGAAGAAAAAAGTAGGACACTGGCGTGTATGGTACTCTTCCGCTTTGAAAATAACGGAGGCTACCTACTGATACCTACAGACATCTTTTATCGCCATGAGTATTTTGATAAACTATACAGGCCAAAGCAATTATTATTACCTACGTTACTGCACTTCAGTATTTTAAGATACTTATGTGCACTTTCGTAACTTAAAACGAAAGTGCAGGGAATCTTAAAATAGTGAGAGTGCGACACAATGAGCCCATTAAATCAGATTCATGACACAAAGTTGTCTACTGTCTAAGCACACAGGGTTCTGAGGGTACTTTTATTATTTGACTTATTCGTAAGTAAGTAAACGTTTACTAGTCACTTTAATTCCTACATCTTCAGGTAGCTCTAAAATCTCTACTAGATCAGTTTCGATGAAGACAATAAAAAAAATCACTTACTTTAGTTACGATATACGGCATACCGACGCCCATCCAATCTTTACTGCTAATGTACTAAATACACCTGCCGTTACTTCGTTCGTTGAGTCACCACACCGTTAGCACTCACCAGTTGGATGCAAAGAGACGCAGTGAATCTCCTCCTGGTAGAGCCTTATCAGTTCGATGTCGTCGGTCATGTAGTTCCATATACGGATGCTCTTGTCCTGCTCGCCCGCCGTCATGAAGATGGGCTTCCATGCACACATCGACAGAGCGTTGATACGTCCGTAGTGCATCGCTGGACCGAGCTCGGCGAAAGCTATCTCGGGATTCTGCCAACAAATTAGTCTATGAATGAACGCTTTCTTTTTTTAAACAAAGTGCCAAACAAACATCAAGATCGGAGATTTGATTAAATACATTATGCAGCATAGGTACTACTTATTGTAGAGTTTTGTAGTACTTTCTAATTCCGTTTTAATAGAATATGAAACATTATAGAGAATAGTCAAACTAGGCTAATGCCTCGGGGTGCTTCAAGGTGACACCAAACCTCAAATTAAGTGAGTGTTTTTTTAGATTACGGGACCAAATCAAGTAAAAGGGCAAGCAATCGTCTAAATATGAGCTCTTTTTCGTCTCTAAGTTTACCATGAGGTTGTCAAACGAGATGAGTGCCTAGTAGCGGAGCTGACAAACCTGTAACATGTGTTGTCCAAATAATTTGACGTAGTACAATTGTTTTCGCAACGTCGTAATGAGCAGGGTCTCCTGGTTGGGGTCTATGGCAATGTGCTGTATCGCATCCAACGGCGACCACAGTGGATATTCACGTGTATGCCTGGAACCGCGTGAAGATAAGGATAATAATTTCCAAACTGAATTGCTGCTTGTAAACTTAATTTACTTAATTTACGGCCTACTACTGGATACAGTCCTCATGGCATTATATTATACTAGCTGTGCCCGCGACTTCGTTCGCGTGGACTACATCCTTTCATGGTCGGTTTTACCCCTATCTCCCCTAATATTCGAAACAAAAAGTAGTCTATATTTTAATAGAGCTATATTTGTGCCAACTTTCATATCTCTAACTTAAAAAATAAACATTTTCCCATATAAACTTTCAAAGCCTTAATTTCTAACAAAAAGTAGCCTATGTCCGTTCTTGAGGTTCAACGTATACCTATGCCAAATTTCATCAAAATCGGGTGAGAGGTTTAAGCGGGAAAGCGTAACAGACAGACAGAGTTACTTTCGCATTTATAATATTATGTAGGGATGGCATTATATTACCACGCATAATACATGAGGTCTAATTAGGTCAGATTTGATCAAACCGTGAAAATAATCTTTTACTAGACATATCACTAAGACTTAAAAAATAATCGAACTTTTATTTTTTATTTAGTACCCAAACAATGTGTTGGTAAACTAATAGATTAAATAACGTACTTGTACGACTTCTTAGAAATCCTAAATAGATTTCTCTTTCTCCAGTGATTTGGAGTTTCTTTCTCAAACATGTGCACATAACCGGGTCCGCAGGCAAACGCGAAACCTGAAGGAAGAACGACAATTAATTTTAAAGAGTTGTCCAATGTTTCCACGATAAAATATTGAAAGAGAATCAGCGTGTTAAACATTTCGCAAAAAAAAAGATTTAAGTAAACGGTCATACACCTTCTTACATCATAAACTTAATATGAAATGCATAAAATTTAATATGAAATGATCTTGTAAGTAATAAATAAGTAAGTAAGCTGATAAATTGTCAGCTATCAGAACTGTACTGACGTCCGAATGAAAAGTGCAATAAGTCGGTCTTAAGTGAATTTGCCAAACAACACGACTTCTTCGTTAGAACGGCAGTGTATGTGAACAACTATTTCACGAATAAGTATGGTTATTAAGTACGCATATACCTTTTGGAAAATTGACAAAGTTGGTTACAGGATAAGTTTCCTCAAAAAGTTCTGCCCCAGCAGCGCCTCCCTCCTCCGTGGTTTCCTTGCTGGATGTACTCGCTTTTTCGGCATCTTCCGCCCTGTTATAATCAACGTAATTTATCTTTGTTAACTTATATTTACTTTATAAGAAACTACTAGCAATTGTTAAGAAGTTAGCATTATTCTTAAAGGAAATACAGATTTAGGCAGTTCACGGTAAATGCTTAAAATACTTACTTTTCTTTTGCTGCTTCCGGACTATGCGTGAAATCAAATATAAGTAGATAAAAATGTATGGTGATAATTTAAGTCCATTAGACCTCTATATTACACTAATAGAAATTTCTTTTTTTGGATTATTTGAACATCAAATGTTAGTTAATGCTATTTGTCAATTGTTTAATTTATACCTAGTTTCCTATTAAAAATAGTAGTTTACTTTTATGTTTGCGTAGAGTCATTTAGGAGACGATAGTGGCCAAGGGAACTTGTCGATCGACTTTACAAAGAAACAGTTCCAGAACGTATAATTTCATTACTACGTCAATTGCACGTTACCTTAACTATTCTACTCGTACGACCAGTTATATTAACTGCCATATTCCATTATCAACGTCTCATCGTTAGATAAGTACTCACTCAGCTTCAACCTTCTTGACCGCCATCTCGACTACTTCGGCCGCCTTGAAGACGCAGTTCTGCCTAAGTTCTCCATTCTCGACCACCATGATCATACCGTTGTCTGTCCCAAACATGATGCGGTCTGGCGTTAGCCACATACAGCTGCTAATGTTGATCTGTTTACGTGAAAAAGCAATGCGGCGCCAGATAAATACTTGCATCGATTACGTTTTACTTAAAAACTCACTTAATCTAATATTTTCATAATATAAACTCATTTACGTAGTCTGAGAAATATTAAGCGAGAAAAATAGAACAGTTGCGCATTTAATAAAAGATAAAGTATTAATCTATTAGGTATACCTACATAGTAAACAATTAATTTGTGTGGGGCGGAAGTCAATGTTCGTTCCGTAGAATGCATTGGTGGGTACGTAAGTAGAATCAAACGTTATACGTCTTCCAAACAAATGCTGGTTTTTAATATTTAAATAAACTTCAGTTCATTCAACTACCAAACAAGCATATACTTTTTTCTTTATTACAGTTCGATTGCGAGTTTAATAATTGCTAACCCTTAGCAGAAATGAGTAAACGAATGCAATTTATAATACTAATTCTTTCAACAAGAACTCTATAGATAACTGCCTACTTAAAACTACTTATCAGAGATAAAAATTGATAAATATATGGTTATCTTGAGAATTATATAGGTGCATGCACATATGGCATGATGTAAAAAAGTTAAACTCACATTTTCAGCCTTACACCAACCCCACTGCCGCCACACCGTTTCCGAAACATTCATGATGCGGAAAGTATAGGGTCCCGTAATAACGACCAATGTGGCATCAGACGGGTTACACGCCACCTGTAAGTCTTCATTTATATTTGCGTTTCCCTATTTAAAAGCTGAAGAATTCATAAGTAAGAAGAGTTGTTGATATGACGATTTACCAAAAGAGCTTATAGCTGTACTTGATAATGTAATGAAAATATGAGTAAATAACCGGACTACAAATCGCTGGTTTTGTTAGAACCGTTATTTTTAATTAAAATGATATATTATTCCAATGCATCATACATAACGTTAAATTTCTTACAATCGTTATTTAATAGCCCTTCATTTTGACGTGTAATTAGTAGGTAGGTACTCTTTTATCGTTAGTATTTTATAATTAAATATAAAACGACGACCTCGATGACGCAGAGGCTAAAGTTGACGCCCGAAGCGTGAAAACCTGTCACGGATTTGATTCTCGATCAGGTCAATTTTTGAAACATATATTTCTGTGACCTGGTGCTAAAAGGGCCAAAGTATAACGTACTTTGGCCCTTGATTTATAGATAAGTATATTGATTTATAGATATTGGCCCTATTAGCACCAGGCCACAGATTTTATTTCTAAATTTGCTTGGGCCTGGCTGTTCTATATCGACGATCCCAATTAGAATCTATCGTCTTGTACTAATAATAGGATATACAAATACACTTCCAAATTTTGCCTTTATGTCTTCAGCATAAGAACGAATCAGTTGGATTTATTGGTCTACGTTCAAGTAGGTATTTACCGTGCGTAATTATTGGCGCATTTAGTATTTTAAATATCCCCTGATACTCACACTCTCCACCACTCCCTGTCCGCTTGGATTTTGTGCCTTAGCGTGGCTTTCCACTTTTCCTTTATCCCAATTATAATAGTAAAGGTACCAATCAGGTTCTCCGGTGATTGCCACTAAATACTTCGAGTCGTAGGTAAACTGTACGCATGCAAATTCCCTAGCTGTAGAATTTTCAAATGGGACCGTCAAAATTTTCCTTCTCTTGTAGGTTGTCAGGTCATAAATTGTTATTATTGGTTTTTGCCCTTCTTCGGCTATTTCGTTTAACGCTAACCATCGCCTGTAAATAGTATTAGAGATAGAGGAGTATATAAAATTTTGATATGTCCTCAGACGTGGCTTCTTCTTTTCCCTAACATGTAATGTCAGTATATGTATTTCTTGTACTCCCAAAACTTTATCTACAAGAATTGTACTGACCTATTCGGTGCTAAGACTAATGACTTGATTGGTTTGTGTTTATCCTGCAATCGGATAAACTTTTGTTTCTTTTGCAGATGATTGTGAATAACTATGACTCCACCAGCAGGGTAGATTATTTCAGATTCCGTCAGATAGTGTGCATTGTACCTAGGTAAACGAAATATATGTTACTAAATATATTAAGTATTGGATCCAATGATCTTTAAATTGGATCACAAAAATAGACGGTGTTAGGATTCAATTTTGTAATACTCACTGTATATCCGTCCGAAGACCATAGAATATACGAGCTGAAATATTTGGCGGTGTTGGCGCTGCCATGATTATTAAGATTAAATGAAAAATCACCTAAAACGATATCACGATCTATAAAATTACTAAATAATAGAACTAAACAATAACACGCCCCTCCGAATCAAACTTCAAATCGTTTGTAAACATGACGCGTTGCCGTGGTTACGGCGCCGCAGTTACCGCATTAGGAGGAGCAAAGAGGATATTTCTATTGTTAAAGTATTAGGAACGGAGAAGAACTGGCTGGAATTTTCTAGTGGTGTTATGTCACCTAAAGCCACAGACTAAATTAGATATCTGTGCTTATAGCGGGATATTTAAAATTGAATCAAAACAATTCAAACAATTTATTTAAAAAACATGGAAATGTTTTATTCTTAAATACTTGTCGACTATGCATCAGTTTATCGTGGTTTTCTGCTTTTTATTGAATCTATATCTTTTTAGAAAACTTTGTTTAAATTAATGTTATTTTTACTGTTACTAACAAGTTCTGGAGTTATATTTTTAGCGATTAAAATGTTTAAGGTACCTCTGCAAAAATGCTATAAGTATTACATATGTTCCGGTAGGTCACCCTACACACTCAAACCTGCGGCTATTTTTAGAACAGTGAGTCGTATAGCTGAATATTTTCGAATCCTATAAATGTTTATTCACTGAATCTTAAGTAAAGGATTCAGTAGTAGGAGAAAAATAATTTTAGATCTAAATTAATCGTTTTTATTATCATTAACTGGATTTGAATGTGTAATAACTGTTAATTGGTTCATTTATATTCAGTAGTGAGTAATAAATAAGATCTTCTATACAATTAAAAATGAATCACCATAATGGATGTACCTACCTACGCGTATAACTTCAGAAATACTGTATCAAATTGGAAAATTTTCTTTTGGTTCTGTCCTTAATCGTCATAACAAGGTTCGTTAAAATCAAAGTTTAAAAGTTTACCGGAATCGTACCTACGCGTGCGAAGCTAGTAATCTATAAAGTGGTCCGCATTCCAACGGGCATGGAGTGTCAAACAACTTGACCATGAGGACTATACCTACAACAATGACAATTGACTAACTATCAATTTTATTGTCAATAGCCTCTATGGAATTCTTCGGAAGCTATAAACATAGCTATATCAACCACCAAATACACCTGATCTTTCGTAAAATTATGTGAATTCTCGCGCAATTTTGACAGAAATATGTACCTAGACTTCGCTATTAGAAGTATATCCAACATAAAATATGTGTGTAAAAATGACACTCTTTTCAGATTCCACAATATTAGCACTACATAAGTAAAAAACAAATGGTAGATAAGTCCTTAACTTTTAAGCCTAATGAAGCCCAACCAGTCGCCACGCGCTCACCTCAGCGGAGCGGCCATTGAGCGCGATTGGCCGTCAATGTCGACAGTGGCGCAGCATCCGCCTTGCAATTTCTGAGATAAGTCGCGGCTTCCTTCGTCTGCGCCCACGGATAACGATAAGCGTGGCTACGGCTTGCTTTGCGACTAGAATGGAATGTGCACTTTTTTCTACTTACATTATTAATCTGTCCAATATTTGACGACCTCCGTAGAGAGGTGAGCGGGCCGGACTTTGGCGTCGCGCCATCTCTGAGGGTACGTCTCCGGTCACGTCAATATGGGAAACAAAGTTTTCAAATTCTCGGGTCTGGGTGTTGTGGTTCCGTCGTTGTTTCTGTTACACAAGTGCTTAAGCTACTTACCACAGAATTAGAGCAATTTATGTGATGTTGTCCAATATTTATTTATTTATTAATTTACAGATTCTAAAAGCGCGTACTAAATAGCAGATAGGACTTTTTTTGCAAAGCAGCAGGTACCGATTTATCCTACCTTCTAATATTATAAACACGAAAGTTTGTAAGAATGTAGGTATGGAATACCCTAATATAGGTATTATAAAATATGCGTTTTTAAGATTGTTTAAACCGTAGGCAGGCTGAACTTTAAACATGGAAAAAAGAATATGGATACGACAATTTTTTTTCTCGAGTAAGGTTAAAAGTAAAACGAAGAAAAAATTCATTAATCGACAGTTTAACCTGATTTAAGTTTAATAATGTATTTTGATTCTTTACTAAAATATTTTCCTACAAAACAAATTATCTACTAGGCATTGATGTGCGTATTAATCTGTGGTGTTAATGCATAATCTGAATGATAACATAAATATCAGACAAATTACAAAACTCGATCTTATTGAACAAGTACCTAGTTACAATCGATTTCGCACGTAGCTTGTCCTAATAACAAAACCGTAATACGATCCGTTAAATTAAAACACTCACAAAGGAGACCTAGTGAAATCTAGATTGCATGACACACTTCCACAAATGCTAATTCCTCGGTCTGGTTTTACGCTTCGCTTTATTTGTTCAGTTCGTCCGCACCAAGCACTTTCTCTTTTGTTTCCTAAAAACAATGGACAACATTTTAATTAGTCATTTATTGATATGATTGTGACCGCGGTGAAAGAAACGAAAGCGCGAGAAGAAATTATGAATTACGATGAAATAAAGATCCCTACCTAGTTCAAGGCCACAAAATTAAAGTTATTAGGAAAAGATTACCTAGACCTACCGTCTCATCTGTTATTTTTTAATTTAAATACATTTTTCGTTTTTCGTTAAAGAGTCCATAAAAATCACGTTTATTGATTGGTGGTGCTAGTAGGATAATATAATATCGTACCTACCTACCTTGTTTGTTACATTTCTTGTTTAGGTACATCACAAGCGTTTTTTATATTGATAAATCGTTTCCACATAAACCAAATGATGGCACCGGTTCAGAACATTGGTATTTTTCTACCGAGAAAATAGGGACAATAATCTAAGTATTTAGAAACTAAGTAGTACTGTTTCTCAATTGTAAAGTATATAAATTGTGTATAATAAAGTCAAAATGAATATGAAAAAAAAACATTAATATAGGTATTGGCGCTAACGCCGTAGGTCCTATAAAGATCATAGCGGTGGTACCATAATGCTGAGACCAGGATCTAATGATGGCGTCACAGAGATTTACTTGTGAAGTCAGTTTTTTGCTAAAAATTGTTGTCACCACTTAAAATCATACCCACGTTACTACTAATCAAAAAATTTGCCTGATTTCACTCTGCTTATACAAACTTTTGTTTGCCTGTCTTTCGCTATTAAACCATTGTAACGATTATGATAAGATTAATTACACTTTTTTATTTATTAGTATGATGTCAGAATAGATAGGAAATAGTGTCTGTGTTGATAAGGTGGCATGGCAAAAAGTGTTTGACATTTTTTATATTATGTATCTATATCTTTTGCGGATATTTGTTAAACTGTGTGTCACTAATAAAATATGATAATAATGTTCAAGATTTAACCAAAACAAACGATTAAATATTAAAAGGGAAAAGTAAACAACACTGGGCCTCCTAATAACAAGCTATTGACCAAGAGTCAGCGAATGAATTGGCGATATTGGACACAATTGATGGTGCAATGTAATCTACGACGCATGATAGCTTCCTGATTAGATACGTATCTATTCCATTTACTAACTAAATATACTTATATTATATATCATATACGTAGTACAATCGGCCTTTCTATATTAAGATCATGGTAAATCACATTTTCTAGTTCCATAGAACTTAAATATAGTAAATAGTCATTAATTCATAGTTAATGACTCTATACAAAACAATGTAGAGTTCAAACTTGATGTGATATTAATTTAGAATTTGGTTAGTTGTAATTAGTAAATCAAAAGAAATTGTTTACAATAGGATGTTTAACAAGTTATCTATGCTCAGTATACTTATTCAATGTACCAAAGGAGTGATTTTAAAAACGTTATGTATTCGCTTTTAGATGAAAATGAAACTCTGAAAAAGTGAGTATGCGCTCGAGCTGAAGCTGGCTACTCACTTAATTTACTATATTTTTTTTAAATTAACTATAAGCTTCCTTAATGTACTACTTATATTTAAACATAGATATTAAAATCTGCATAATATATGTCCATTGATTTATTTCAAAATTTGGTTCATTGTTTTGCCATGTGCAAAAAGGTCAATACACCAATTTGAGGACCTTTGTCTTCAATACTTACGCTTACAAATTTAGGTATATAGGTAGCTACTTGGTCTTCACAGTGAATAAATGAAAGAACAAAAGCGTGCGATGAGTAAGTCGTTTTGCGTTTATTGTCAGGAGTCAGGCAGCCCGCCAAGTCTGTAGCATTTCACTTACCTCGATAAAAACTAAACGAATGCACGAAATGCAGTCTACCTATAGTTTGAATTTAACCTATACTTTCTACCGAAGTAAACAACCTTAGGTGCTTACTACAAAATGTATGTTCCTCGAACAAGTCGGAGTGGAATGAAAACTGATCGATACTACCATCGCGTGCCAGTCCATTAGAGTTGGAATTTGACCGTCGCGGCCCTGGAATAGGTTACTGTACCTACTAACTGCTGTATTGTTATTTCCCAGAATAGAAAGACCCATCTCATAAAATTGGAAGAAGCTTTAGCGGGACTGTCTAAATTCCTTTGCTAGATAACTGTATTTTCATTAAAAAGTCATGAGATAAAACAAAAAAGTATGAATAAAAACAACTTTTACACCGTTTCATGACCTACTTAGGTACTCAATTCTTGTTGCGTAACATTCATGAAATGTAGGTACTACGTGTAAAAGTGTGCGTGTAAAATATTGAAAGGTGCGATGCTATGATATTTGTAAAATACATGTGACCTTCGTCTTCTGTGGGTGACGCGATCTCGTCATATACTCTGAGGCGAGGGTGGCGTCATCACCAGACTTTAGCAAATAGTAACATTCCTTTACGTAGACAATGCTGATATAAAACGCCTTATTTATAACCTTTGTCATCGTCTTAGCTAAAATAAACAGTTACAAAATCAAGTTTCGACTGACTATTCTATTGGTTAGAGTGAACTATTAACAAAGTATTTACGCAATTTAAAGTACCTAAGTGCCTACTGCGATTAGCATACTTACTTTTATTTAAAAGGTAATGAGCAGAGGTATACCTACGAAAGTACCTAATTGTATTAAACATTACTTAATGCGAATATTTTAATGACAGTTATTATCATTAATAAGCAACATTTTAATTTGCTATATTACTGACTAGCTGTGCCCGCGACTTCGTTCGCGTGGACTACATCCTTTCATGGTCGGTTTTACCCTATCTCCCCTAATATTCGAAACAAAAAGTAGTCTATATTTTAATAGAGCTATATTTGTGCCAACTTTCATATCTCTAACTTAAAAAATAAACATTTTCCCATATAAACTTTCAAAGTCTTAATTTCTAACAAAAAGTAGCCTATGTCCGTTCTTGAGGTTCAACGTATACCTATGCCAAATTTCATCAAAATCGGTTGAGAGGTTTAAGCGGGAAAGCGTAACAGACAGACAGACAGAGTTACTTTCGCATTTATAATATTAGTAGGGATTATATTTTAAATTATTAGTGCACTCTAAGACTGCAATATTGTTTTGGAGTCTTTGGGTATGAACCTGTCCAAACAATGCAAGATATAATTGTAGGTGATGTGAGTAAAAGGTAGAAAACGAGTATGTTAATGAAAATTAGGGGAACTATAAACCACAGTAGAGGAGTAAGTACTATGGTTTTCTTATTAATGGCAAATTTTCTGACCATTAGTTCAGAATGTAGAGTCTAGTGTAGTGATTATATAGACTAGACAAATCCAGTCCAGAAAATCTCGAAATGAGAAAATATGACAGTACATATTAAGTTGCGTTTAGAAGGAAGGTAAACTAACTGGAAACGACTTGTGATGGAATATTATGCAAGTTATGAATAATTTCGTGCTAACCGCTAATTATGCCAGTCTGAAATAAATGTGCGATGTTTATGTATTTCCGCAAAAATCAAACGAATTGCATAAAACGCAGCGAGAAATTATCTTAGGTAAGATTAGTGACTGAGAATTACTTTGATACGATTTCGATTCGTAATCGATTCGGTGTCTGACCACCGTGACGCATTGTTACGAGGGCGCAAGTGCGTGGTGAGGTGGCGTGGTGGCAGGGTTGTCAACCGTTTCTTAAAAGGAAGAAATGTATTTTGTACAAAAACTGCGTGGATGTTATTACTCTAATTGGTATCATTGCACGGCCGGCCAGAAAATGGCTTAGACATTTTGATAAAACCTGGCATCCAAAAAACGCTACCTATGTAAAGTTTGCCTTTGTTTTCTTTACAAATTATATATATTGCATCGGAAATCAGGCCTAAAGATTTAATTAAGCCAAAATAACAAATGAACGACAGTTTTGCTGGCCATACAACACTTAAATATTGGGCGCACTGCTGCATAGCATATTTTATGACATACAAATGACATTTTTTTCTTAGGCCTGAATAACCAATAGATCATATTTTTGTCGACCGTACAAAACTTACAAAATGGATGGAGCTCTGCTTAATATGTTATGGCATGCAAATGACGTTCCCTAAGGCAAAAATAACCAATAGTTCAGGTCTTTTTTGCCGATCTTACAAAATTTCCAAAACGTTGTGAGCCCTGCTAGATAGCGTCAGCCGCTGAAGATGTGATAGCGAACGTTCGCCAGCGCTGCACGGCGCGTGTCGTGCAGAGGCCGGCTAGTCCAGGCCCGCGCGCGACGCCGAGCGCCGCGACGCTCCGCTCAGTCTCAGCCCACGCCAACGAACACAAACACCAATTATCTCGCGCGATAAAACGGTACAATTTTATCAAACGCGATAGCTCAGTGTGATAACAGATAATACGAAGTGGTCGACGCCTGTATTGTGTATTATGTAAACGTTAACAAGTGAATCCTCGTTCGTAATCATGACTACCATGGCGACTCCTCGGAAGTCCTTGTCGATCCACGACTATCCAGACCACTTGAACCCTTTCAGCGAGGATGATAACCACAGCCGGATCAGATTCTGGACGATTGGCAGGAAGCTTCAGCGATCCAACAGCATTACTTTCTCTGGGATTAAAGACCTCAAGAATTCATGGTAAGTCCGTAGACTGAATCTGCTCATCGCTATTAATGCGTCCTGTAATATTGTTTCAAAACATCTGTATCTTAGTTTAGTGAACCTGTCCAATTAATTGGTTATCAACTAACCGAGCGTTGTAACTGAACCGTGTAGGTACTTAGAAGTAGCCTTGATTTCACTTACTAATATATTTTTTCCACTTGAATCATAATGAATTTTACGTAACGGTTAATGTTTAATTATTAAGCAAATTAAGTGTTTTTCGCAGTTAGTAAACAGGATGTCAGTGGAGTATTCAATCACGTGTTTGTGTGTGTAATAGAAGTATCTATATATTGTTTTAGTTCATTCCAACTTAAGCACGCTGTTTCACTTTGACCTAGTAATATGTATTTTCCTCAAATGTTGTATCTACATGTTTATAATCTCACAAGTGTTGATGATATGATGATTATACTTTGAATGTTTCATCAAAATATATAAATCGTTTAAAAATAAAATCTAATCTGAACGTGTAGGTATCACTAGAAATGCATTATTATGCAAAATAAGTTTTAATTTCACCTTTCTTTTTGTAATGAAAACTGCAGAGTTTCTTGCCATTATCTTCTCCGTGGTTATAGATTTCGAACAGGAGGTCGCTTCATTCTTAAATAATAAGTTTCATAAATATTACTGATATAATTTTTGTGAATAAAGAGATTTCTCATTTTTATTACATTGGGCAAAGATAACCCGCAAGTGGATAGAATACAGCATAGATAGGATACAGCTTTATGCAGATAGAAAGATTTTGCAATTGCAAATGAACGTGTTAATGAAAGAAATACCGTTTACAGTAAGGAACTTCTCTTTCACTTACATTGGTTACATGCTTAAATGATTGCTTGATTAGATAGTTGCGGGTTTACTGACAATGATCATTATTCTTACCTGTGCAAGGATTGGATGTCTCTTGCTCAGTCTCGTGACTTCCATCACGCACATTTAACGGATTTAGGTAATCTATATTAAATGTTATGAGTTCATATCATAATTTCCAAGTTTTGTAACTTCTTATCCAGCGACTTGCTAATCCTTCTGTCATCAATCATTATTGATATTGACAGTAGGTTCCTTTATTCCGTTGTTTTGGAATTGTTGACACCTAAGTTGAAGTTATGTACCTATATGAGTATTATTACCTTTACCATATGAAAGTAATCTGAGACATACATCTAACCACAAATTTCTCTGGTCAATTAATACCACAAGGTTCTTTCACATACACATTATATATGTATAGTGTAAAATTTTGCGGTTCTCCGATCTGTGGAGACACATAGGTGCTCGAATGCTTAATGCAGAAGAAACCGTGTCGAAACAGTCCTAATCGTAATACGTACCTACTGATACAGACACCAATTGCATGCATTGTGCCTCATGTAGGTAATCCCATTTTATCAGGCCAGAGCAAAGATAAAATGGAATGATTCTTATGTGGAAGCTGTACATCTGCTAGACAATTTTCTTTGCGGAAAACTGAGCACCTACCCTAATATGACATAATCTTTATGAGCACATATTATTACAGACAAAAGCATGTCTGACTACATAGTTGTGACTTTAAACTGCTATTATGTCGTGCGCATAAGAACTAATATCGAACTGGTGTGAACACGGTAAACCCGTGATGTGCTGTCCACCGTACCTACATAATAATTAAAATGTAGCCAGCAACGGGCGGGCCACTTGCAATGTAGGGTTCTGTAGTTGTTATCACTCAAGGTAGGTACATACAAGAAAAAATATATCTGCCGATAATTTTTTCAAGGGCATATTCTACTTTCATATCTGGACATATATAGTTGGTATTATGAATCACCGAAATAACTTGCATTTTTTGTCCACACGCCCCCTCAGGATCTCAGGGGATTTCTAGACTTGTGTCTACGAACGAATCCCCTTATCTATTAATAGATACGTGTGTTAACTAATAGCTTTTGAAAACAATATTTATTTTTTTGTATATCATATCAACACTACGAATACGGAAAGCATATAATTTTTTGTCTTTCTCACCTTAACTGTTGGTTAATGTCAACACATAGACTTTCTGTATAGAGGTAAAAAACGCATGTAACACATGTTGCATAAAAGTATACTAAAAGTGTACAATATATCAAAAGTTATATACCTTCCATCCACACACACACATACAGCACGTCATTGTGGCTAGGGCACCGTATGTGGCAACAAAACTAATAGGAATGATTTTGTATTTTGGAGAAAATTAATGCTTACATAAATTCTGTCCTTGTAAATACTGCTTAGGTAACGGTCTGTTTTTGATCAAATAAAACAAAAGGGTAAATACTTGCAGCATTTCAAAACGGGATTGGCATAGTTAAACTACATTCCCATGGCGCCAGAGGTGCGGTAGGGTTTTAGTAGGTAGTCTCCGCTCTTTTCAGAGCAGGGGAGTCCCACACACGCCGCTGTCTTTTTTCCCCAGGCAGCGGTACGGTGCGCCAATGTATTTACCTTCCTTATAAAAAAAAGGGGGCTCGTCTGAAACGATTTGTGGAATAGGCATCGGGTCCATCATAAAAACAGAAAGATATAAAAAGCTTAAGGATCTGATGAAAACAATAATACTGATAAATTGAAAAAAAGGACATCAAATTTATGCAGTGGATATGCATGAATGCATGCAGACGCATACTTATTATTAAAATATCCGGTTAAATCGGATCCAGTTACGGTTACAAGGCATTTTCTGACTATCCTAATTTTATCCCAGTAGATTCTGTCTCGTTATGTGTTTCAAATAGCTGTTTTGTTTGGCTTTTTCTAGGGATATCTGGCAGTTTCGAGTACGAAAGTCTAGAGTATTCCTGATAAAATTGATTGTTGCGACATAAAATACGCTTGTTGATTTTTCACAAAGTGAATGACACTCGTACATCATAATGAAGACGCATTCCACCACTTGATGATATCTGACTGCGTTGCATCTCTCAACCTCAATCGCTGTAGTATCAACACTGTTGACTCCTGTATTAAAGTGTACTTAATGTAGGTACTTATATTAAGGGCTTCGTTAACAAGTCGTGTCGGAATCGTGTTCAGTCTCAGAACAAATATTGGAAAACATCACAAACATTGCTGTGATTCTGTGGTAAGTAGAATAGAATAGAAAATGTCTTTATTCATGTAAACTTTTACAAAAGCATTTATGAATCGTCAAGTTAAGTAAACTACGGCCGTGTCGGAATGTTGATTATATCGAGAAGAACCGGCAAGAAACTCGTAGCTTAAGCACTTGTGTTACTTGTGTGTAAAAATCAAAAACAACGACCGTACCACAACACCCAGACCCGAGACAATTTAGAAAAGATCGTTTGCCATATTGAACCGACCGGGGATCGAACCTCAGAAATTTTAGCGTGATATGCCAACTAATTCTGAAAAAAAAAACTATAGCGTACCTTTTAATTTTTAATTCCATTTTAAGGATACTGTAAAATTATGAAGTAACTAGCTGTGCCCGCGACTTCGTTCGCGTGGACTACATCCTTTCATGGTCGGTTTTACCCCTTTCTCCCCTAATATTCGAAACAAAAAGTAGTCTTTATTTTAATCCAACTTTCGAGCTATATTTGTGCCAAATTTCATATCTCTAACTTCAAAAATAATCATTTTTCCATATAAACTTTCAAAGGTGGTATTACCCCCCTCCCCCCCTTATTTTCTAATAAAAAGTAGCCTATGTCCGTTCTTGAGATTCAACGTATACCTATACCAAATTTCATCAAAATCCGTTCAGCCGTTTAGGCGTGAAAGAGTAACAGACGGACAGACGGACAGACAGACAGACAGACAGACAGAGTTACTTTCGCATTTATAATATTAGTATTGATATTGGGATTTTGTTTTTCAAGGATATTTACTTGTCATCGTCATCTTATCCCAAACTAGGCACCTACCTTAGATATGTATTTGGCATACAAACGAAATGTATTGATATTGTTCCCGATCAAAGCCCTAATCAGCCGGGCAGCGAGAGGTCCTCGCATTGTTATCATATCAAGCACTAAGGTCCGACTGAATAATGCAAGTGTCGTCGTCATCGTTATATTTATAGATCTGAAGTCATTATTGACACTACCGTGTAATCCTACCTAAACACGTCTTGAATAATATGCGACGTGATTGCTATTTTATTAACATGTTTGCGTGCATTGCTTTAAAATTTGGAATAGTGTACCCAGGCTGTAAAGTTATACCTAGCTTATAATGAAAACGTGTTTGCAGATAGGTATAAGGCAATATTAAAATTTTTGGTTATAGATAATAAGTAAAATTTATGATTGAACATTATATATTTCATCATTATGTTTGTTGGTTTGAGATCCAACTGAATAATTAAAAAGTGACAGTAAATAAAATCTAAACCCCTAAAATAATAACAAGTAGGTAACTCAAGTGAATTAAGCTAGGCAATAAAGAAGGCACTTCTTATTAAGAGCAGTTTATCGTCTATTTATAATGGAATAGTTTATTGTTTCGTAGATTATAGATATTAATAAAATCTTAATTACTTTTTTCTTTATACCTAAGGTAGATTCTCTCAATCAGACATGGTAGATATCGATCTCAAAGAACATAAGGAAAATCCTTCAATTTTTGTTCTGAGTAGCTGTGCTTATCATTTAGTACCTATAGCTTTATCTTTTTTTTCATATCCCTCGTCTTGAATCAATTACTTACAAAATTCAGAAAGACAACAAAACCATGAGATAATAATTATATCTATCGTATATTAATACGACATTTGTAGAAATAAAAAATTGCCTCTTTCTATTCTGGTAGCAGTTTACCCTTGATGGTCCTAAAGGTCAACTTAGCTACCAACTAAATTATTCGTATATTTCGTGTTTGCGGACTACCATTACACGAACTAAAGCATATTAGTACGTAATACATGTACATACATAATCCTACATACAATGTAGGTACTAAAAGACGTGATCTGGCTCATTTCCAAGTGTTTCAATGCAAGTTTATGTAAACTACAAATTAATTTAACTACCTGCTTTTATTATGGAATATTATTTATGTTATTACAACCGAAACGGTTTTGTTGATAGAATAAATAAGTGTATTTTGGATACATATGAGAGAACTTGATAGTAGATACTAACCGTTTGGGATTTCCCACAGAAATATGAATAGGATTTGATTGACTCCTCCATTTTAGTCTATGACTAGAGGCTGTTCAGAAAGCGCTAAAAGTTATCGGTTTTCGCTCGATTATTATTTTTTAAGAAGAAAGACCGATAAATAGACACCTGGGAAGAACATCAAAAACATTTTTGGATTCCGTATTTAAACAGACAGATTCAATAAATTGATGTGAGCAGTTTGAGTACTTAGGTAGGTACTTAGTAGTTACAGATAAAAGCACGGGATCGAATACCAATTAAATAAATGCTGGAGTAAGTGCGGAAACTACTGAAAAACGTATTAATTACCATCGAAAGTACTGAACAGCTTTAACTAAAGAAATGATGGATAATTTGTATTTTGAATGCATAATATTATAAAGTTCGAAACCATAGATAGCTATTAGTTCTTTATGTCTGATGAGTGGTAATGGATCCTTCCCATAGCACTATCAAAAGGCGATAAGAGGGTGCGAGGGGTTTTAGTGGGTAGTCCCACACACGCTGCTGTCTTCCACGAGGCAGCGGTAGGGCTGCGCCGCCCGCCAGTGCTCGCCACCAATTTCCCCTTAAAAAAGATAGTGATAATGTGACTTAATGACTGCGGATGTCATCATTATCATTTCAGCCGAAGCATATCCACTGTTTAAGTAAGACTTTCCCACAAGACTTCCACAACTCACGGCTTTGCGCCATTTGTATCTTTCGCCTCCCTTTTAACGGATCTACGAGCTACGTAGCCCATTGCCGTTTTCAAAGCCATGTCTCTGCTTTAGTTCTGCTACGAATATACTAATTTTTGAGTGTCAATTATGGAAACTCCTAACATAGCTCTCTCCGTCGCACACGGAGTGACTTCGACCGTGTGTGTGTGTGCACTGGTCAAAGACTTAGACTGAGGGTTAAGTTAATGACAGCTAATCTAAACCTTGTTGCACCTGGCACTGAATTTATATTAAGTCGACAAGTTTCTCGATGTAAACTCTAAACCTATTCAAAGTCATAAATAAACGATGTGCCCGTTGCATTAGTTCAGCCTTGTGGTTGGCTTCTTGTGATACGATACTGGTGGTAACTAGGATGCGCGTACTAAGTAGTAAATCATCATTGCTAATTCTAACTTCCTTCAACGTGTGCAGACTCATTGTGTTTACCTATCTTACTCTTGTAAGGACCTAAATAACATGCATAAACATACTAACGTAATTTTATTTTGCGAAAACGTTTGATACACAATTTATTTTCCTGACCTTTTCATTGGAAAATATGTATTACCTAGTTTGGGAGATCAAACAGATAGTTTTTACTTAAAATAATAAGTGCGACATTTATCTATTTGTGATTTTTATCTGATACGCTAATTATTACGAATATAAAATGTGCGTAAGCTGTGACCTACTGTACAAAGTCTATGCTAACACTGCACTGATAAGTCACGTTCGTCTTATTGTGACCTTAAGTAAAATTGAATTAACGGAAATACCTTGTTGTGCAGATACATCAGTGACTACCACCACCTTGAATCTGAGGTGTCATTTAGCTGTCACCACCCCTTGGTGCTTGGCGAGGGGGGGCGGACCACCCCCCTTTACGCCGCCACTGCACACGTAGGTACGCTATGAGTTGACCTTCACAATCTAGCTATTTACAAATAAACTAAGTGTTGAGTTGCCATTGCCATTTGTTTTAATTAAACAAGCGACTGTAGTAATAGTTGGTAACATTAGCCGAGGCTTAGGAGTCAATGTGACTGCGAGTTCAAGATCAGATGAAATGAAACTCGCGCAATTTAAACAAAACAATAGTCATTTACATCGACGAACATACTTGTTTGACATAGGCAATTATATTTTACTAGCGACCCGCCCGGCTTCGCACGGATGTAATGTAAATACTTAGAAATATTGGCTTTTCTATTTTTTAAATAAACACCTTCCTCTTGAATCACTCTAATTATTAAAAAAACCGCATTAAAATCCGTTGTGTAGTTTTGAACATTTAAGCGTCAGAGGGATATAGGGACAGAAAAAGCGACTTTGTTATATACTATGTAGTGATAATATGCATAATCTTATGTAAATACACACTTACCAAATGTTGAAATTTTATAGTAGACGATTATTTCGATTATAAGTACATAAGAACACATAACAAGGTACTTGATCCGCTTGAAGAGTTAAATTTTGGATAAGCAGGTCTAGCATACGCCACGCGAGTAAATTTTATCGCATTCTTATGAAATGTAAAAACCGGCCAAGTGCGAGTCGGACTCGCGCACCGAGGGTTCCGTACAAACCTGCAAGGTTTACAAAGTTCGTTCATTACGACAATCGAGTCATAACTATGGTATTTTTATTGCAAAATGAAATTCATAATATTACAATGGGGAAAGATGGAGGAGCATAAATATTTTGTAATGTAACTAAAAATTTAAGGTTTTCGGAATTTTTCCTTTATGTGTGCTATAAAACGTTGCTTCATGCCAAATTTCAAGATTCTAGGTCGACTGGAAGTACCCTTTAGGTTTTGATTCCCTTGCGAGTACTTGCGAGTTTAAAATATGCAGCTTAAATTGCTGTTTCTTTTGATTGCTTTGACATAGAAGTTTGATTTTGTTACAGCTTAAAGGTATTATAGACCTGAGTATTTGGTATTAATTTCAATTTAATACCTCTACGCGTTTATGAGGAAATGGGTAGTAAGTTTAAAGTTATTAAAAAATATATATTATGTGATGTAACTAAAAATTTATGGTTTTCGTAATTTTTCCTTTATCTATGCTATAAGATGTTGCTTCGTACCAAATTTCAAGATTCTGAGTTCACGGGAAGCACCCTGTAGGTTTTGATTCCCTTGCAAGTGTCGAAAATTTGCGGCATAAACGGCTGTATCTTTTGATTGCGTTGGCTTAGAAGTTTGATTTTTTCACAGCTTCAAGGGACAGTAGACCTGAGTAATTGATATAAATTTCAGCTTCATACCTCCACGCGTTCCTGAGAAAAAGGGTCTTGACAGACGGACGGACGGACGGACAGACGGACAACAAAGTGATCCTATAAGGGTTCCGTTTTTTCTTTTTGAGGTACGGAACCCTAAAAATCAATGCGTCAACTCCTGATTGGCTGAAATTACGAGTACGGTAGACTATCACCCAATCAACGGTATAAAAAGAAACTTTTGTCGTTTTATGCGAAAAAAAAATTACGTATTGCGTATGCTATTATTTTAATTCTAAACTATCCTTAGTGTCAGAAACGATCAACAGCACATCTAGGTAATCATTAGTAGTTCGATTTTAGTTTTTATGCCCGCCACTTAAGGTCGGTACCAAGTCCAAGGTCATGGCGTGATTTTGACCATACTTCGTTTATAAAGACGTTGACGCCATCAATGCAAGCAGCCGCTGGTAAGGTACCTACTTTCTTAAGAAAATCTTAGTATAGAGTTTTAACTACAACGTCTTATACTACGACTATTTTGGTAACATGTGATGGCTTAAAAGATCAACTCCACAGGGCAGTAGGTACCAACCTACCTGCCCATTTATTGAATCTGTGAAGGGATGGATTCCCAGCCTTTGGGTATAACAGCAGTGTGATGCGATGATTTAAATAGAATTAGGTTTGGGGATTTGTCTCAAAACAGAACACACCCATTGAGGCTAGATTTATTCTTGCATTTTTTTGTTTTTATTTAACGCATACTCTAACTTATAATTATGGTGTAAGCGATACGGCAGATAGGTAGGTATTAAGTTTAAGAATTTTACCTAAATCTGTTCAACTACACCTATTATGTTTATCAGTCAGTTGCTAATCAGCTTACTCGCAGATACCTACACGTTCGCAACGTAATTTTGACGTAGTTTTGTGTAGGTGGTGAGGAACGATTCTAAAATTATATCTTTTCTTATTAAATTTATTCATACTATTTTCGTAAATAACAAAGACCATATCATATACGTAGGTATATTTCAATCAAATTTAGGTACGCGTTATCAAAATAATTAGTTGTCCCGAAAAAATATGATCCTCAAAGGACATAAAAATAAAGTTCTAGGTGAAAAAAAAATGCAGAAATCTACTTTGTCAAGAATAGTAAAAGACATCTTTGAACAGTGATAGGAGTAGGTACGAGTAATGTAAACGAAGTCTTATGTGTAAGATACAAGTAAGCATTAGCTATGATGGTAGTGCCAACAAAGGCCCTACAAAATTATGTTACCTACTTTTTTATAGTCGTTTGTCATTCCAGTACAAAATAATTTTACACAAGTGTATTGGTAGATACTAACAACCTACTCATAAAGTGTGATATTACAAACAAAGACAATTCTATAGACACAGACACAACAATGAACTTACAGACCTACATTGATAATTGCATCATAAATGCTCTTTGTAGCCTGATGCAGGGTCTAATGAATTTGTTTAATGCATGTAGGTAATTATTTTATATTAGGTACATACTTCAGTTCCAAGTAACCACAGTCATCAAAAGAATGAGAAAACAATGAAGAGCACCATTTTACGACATAACTATATAAATTTATTAAATTAGCAATCAAGACCTGTATGCACCTACATGTGTATGCATCTATGAATAGTTTTCCAGCTTATATATAGCCTTTTGATAGGTATATAATGCGAATATGTGATTTATTTGCGTTTTTCATACAAGATTTTTTTTCCTTTTCATCGCTGCGGTTTGGATTAAAATCATACCTACTCGTTCGCAATGGTATCAATTATGGCCATTTTGTTAAGTTACCTACAGAAATAGTGCAAATGGATACATGTATGGTTTGTCAACAGAACATAAAGGTTAACGCTTGCAATTTGATATTAATTCGTACGCTACGGTATAAGGCAGCGGCGTAGCGTGGGTGTCGGCCGCCCCGGGCGGAAGACAATTTTGCCGCCCTCTTATTTAGATATTTCAATTTAATGTATACTATACATTACATAACATACATTTAAATAAAAAAGTTTATCTAAGTTTTACAATCATCTTTATTATACATTGATAAATTATACACTTTGGACTTTGCACCATTCTTATTAACAAACGCATAAGATCGAAACTTGAACTGCGAGTGTATAGCTTGATGTGAGCTTGACTGTATATTACCTATCACCGCAGATTAGGTACAGCTGTCGATCGTCAGATTGACAAAATTAAATAATTGGAGAATTGAATATAAAACGCAAATAAATTTTTAATTAAAAATTAGAACAATACTATTATAATAAAAGAGTTTGCTCTTAAAAAAAAGTAGACGTCAAAGTAAATTTATACGTCTACTTTTTTAAGAGCAAAGTCTTTAATTGCACCATCAATGTCTATAGCATCACACATTTCTTGCTCAATAGACAAGATAGTCAAATTAGTTAGTCTTAAAGTACTCATGGTTGATCTTAAATAATTTTTAATCAACTTCAATTTTGAAAAACTTCTCTCACAGCTGGCATTGCCTATGGCAACTGTGAAAAATATTCGTAGCATTATTAAAATATTGGGCAGAGCATCTTCCAGCTTGGACTCCACAATAAATTTTAATAATTCAAGTGAGTCTGCATTAATTAATTTATTTTCGTTACCTGTAGCAGCAACGAAAGTCCGTAGTCGAAGTCGTTCCAGCTTGAAATCCTGCTTGTCAATTTCGACAGATGCGTAGTCTAGATTATATTTAGTGTCGTCTGGATCTAATAATATAGCCGGCGATAGATAGTCAGTCATTCTCGCTGTTGTTTTGTTAGCCATAAACAATCCAAGCAGTAAATAAAATACGGGGAATCCCCGCAAGTCGTAGACGGTGTTGCCAGCAGTCGCTACAAAATATCATTCAAAGAAAGGGGATTCCCCGAATCCGTTACAGAATAAGTAATTAAAAATTCCATGCTCTTTTCAATCGGTCCTTTGTAGTTGCGTTAAAAATATGAAATGGTTCAAATATTTTTATTATTTATTGTGAAATTTTGCCGCCCCCTAAAATGTGCCGCCCGGGGCGGGCCGCCCCTGCCGCCCCCACTACGCTACGCCACTGGTATAAGGGTGGTTCAAAGTTTATTGGTAAATTGCATTCACTCAGTTTTAATAAAAAATATTGTATTTCCTAAGTGGAACCTATCGTAGATCGTAAGTAATTGGGTATATGTATAGGTAGGTACCTTTACATACATGTGTCATATGGTATTCGTGTTGATTGAGGTTCTAGTGAAAAATGTCTTATGATAAGGCAAGGAATGAATCATTTGTTTGGCAAATTTCTGATAAGAGATCTCAACAGAGCTCAACTGGGTCACGACCAGTTTGCTGTACCAGTTTACTCTTCATTAACACTAAGCAAGGCTCTGAAGGTCGCAGCCCTTCCAAGGTTAAATACCTTAGGTCAGAACCAGCCTAATTACCACTATTAGTATCTTCAAAGTTGACACTGCAAAAGAGATGTATTTTCTTAGAATTCAGTTTGTTCCTCAGGTAAATGCATAAGATGGAATTTACCAGCTTAACTTTACCAGTCCATGTTCAACAATTAAAATTTTATAACTACCTACTTAACTTGAGTTTAAAAATTGAAATGTTTTTACGGTAACTAAACCGCAAATAAACGCATATACCTGCTCCGTTCCGTCGTGGGTAAAAATATACATACAAGAATCGCAGCAAAGCATGATACCTAGAGTGATTAATTTCCTTCATTTGCCCTCTGTTATTAGAATTATGTAGGGAAGTAACTATAGGTAATACTTGTACCCACAACATACGTAGGTACCTACTACTTTGATCATATCTCGAGTGATGCGATGGCTGACACATAGACAGGTACGTCATGCTTGTGTTCGGGTGGAACCTTTGGGTATTGGTCTACTTCAGCTTATATCAAAACTATATAACTGTTACTACATTCATCAAACCCAAGCTGTATGATTTGGTCCAAAGTAGTTTATTCATAGTCAAAAGGTTTATACTGCTACTGTAAACAATATATCTACTGAGTTTCTTGTTAAAGAAATAGGGTCCATCCGAACCGGAGTCAATTTGCATTGTATTCAATGACAATTTAAAAGTGTCAAATCATACATTATTATTTGAGTCAAATGTAACCAACTTAATGGAGTAAAAATACTTATTTAGAATTGATTCCGAATGGAATTTCCTTTTAAAAGTTGGTAACAAATTCTAACGTTTTTTTTTCCATATACTCAAGTTACGAAGATGTTTAGCCAAAACAAAGGCTTTTATAAAAATCATGGACTTAATATAATACTAAGTCCATGATAAAAATTATATTTTTATTGTATTTTAATTGGGTAGTAAGGTAAGTCTATGATTTACAAGGAAGATCACGTCAAACAACATTCTCAATTTTCTACTAGGTAGAAAATTGAGAATAGATTGATGCAACTCTGTACCCTGGGTACAGGGTTGCATCAAACTACAAACAACTACCAACAGGGGCGGTAGGTAGGTAGTTGTTTATCGATTATAGGTCCAAATCTAAACAATCTTAGCTACTTACCAGCGGTCCCCACTTTTTAACCAAACGATGGGGTATTTCCATGCAGTGAACAAGACTGATAAGCAAAGCAATTATTGAGATACGTCAGTTGCAAATCGCAAGACGGTTCAAGAACAGGTCAGACAAATCTGGAATTATCTTCACGAGCTAGGAGATTTAATGTGTTTAATGTCAAGCACATGTGGCCCACGTATGTTTGTTTATATAACACCCACCGGTCATACGTGTTTTTAGCTACTGCTCGTAAAACACACGTTATCTTGCGACTAGAGAGTATGACCTTCGTTTTGGTACTCCAGTGATGAAGGTAGACACATAAGTAGGTACTTATCTGCCTGCTAAGACGCATTTCAGTAAGGTGTTAACAAAAGGCGGACTTAGTGCTTAGTGGCATTATCTATCAGTCAAACATGGCGTTCTATGGAGATTTGAGCGAAATATTGTAGCGGTGCATGGAATTTATTATAAAAGCAATGGTTTAATTAGTAATGGGAAACATAAATACACAATTCTAAGAACATAGGTACGGTTAACAACACGGCAAAGTAAACATTTGCCGTTTCATATTGGTTCTTATGTCTACGCGCGTAAGGGTGGTGCAAAGTTCAAAGTGTTTAGTAAGTAATCATAATACAGTTTTTAAGGGAATTTAATTTAGTTTAATACAAACGTATTTAGTAAATTTCTGCTATTAAACTATCCTTAATATCTACATAGTACTCATTTTCCTTAACAATTATCCTTTAGCATGCATGGAAAAACAAATTACCTTTTTGCTAACATGTATTCCTTTGGTCGGGGTTAACCTAAAAAAATGTATGTGGGTTCCTTACTAATTAACTAACAAGTTCTCAACGTTAACGCATACCTACCTACCTACCTGCAAAATAGCGAACATCCAAAATCTAAAGTTATGTTAAGGTAATTGACCTTGCGGCAAAAACTAATGATAATTTTGAAAAAAGTTGCGAGAGTCGACTAGTATGTATTTAATCACAAAGTTTAGGCACTTACACCCATTAGGTACTTAAAGTATTACATGATCTATCTACTGAAATATCTTCAATTAATACAATGCAAAGTGACTACTACTGTCGGTCCAGATATGGTACCTACCTACCTACAGTAGCAGTAGCATAATATCTCTAACATATTGAAGAAGTAGATATGTGAAAATTAAACATAGGTTTTTATGAGTGAGGAAACAATATAATACATTTTGTTTTTTATATTACACTTCAACAGGCCTCATCACCTACCACTTAACATCAGGTGGGATGATGACCCCATCCCAAGTGGTAATGAGGTCCTAGCTTAAGGGCGACAAGTACAGGATAATAAATCTGTTACTGGACTTGTCGCCCTTACCTTGAAAGCTTGACCCCTGCTACTAATGTAGCACCCCCAAGAGCTCTGGAAACCTTACTCACACGCAGGAACACAACAACACAGAAGTGATTGTTATTTGGCTTTCTTTTGTAAGGTGGAGGTATATCACCAGTTGGGCTGCTTCAGTTCGAGCGATAAATCGCTATGCCCTACACTTCTTAAATAAGTAACACCTGCCATATATATTTATGAGAATTAAGCTGGATCAGACCAGTCCCCAAAAGGTGGCACCTATTCACAAGCATAACGTATTTGGCGGTCCTTGCTTCACTCAACCATACGTAATGCCACCTATCCTATAGTGAGTAAGCTTAATCTTGGAAGGTTAATGGGGTATATTTTCTGTATTCTAAATTTCGGCATCGGTAGAAGAAACAAAAACTCTGTCGGAAATTAGTTTTCGAATTTGTGAAAATTCGTACCTGCGAAGCCGACGTACCACAATGTACGCGTGGGCGTCACACGCCGCTCATCCGACCGTCCGTCCGTCACGCCGCAATTGCGACCGCTCAAGTGGAATCAAGTGCACTAAACTTCCATTACTTTTGTCAGTGTTGCGCCTACAGACATCCGTTAACCGGGTCGTGAGAGCTCTGCGGCCGACAACACTTATATTCTCTCGCCATGTGCTCTGTTGACCGGTAATAAGGAACGTTTTATATTGACACGACCGATCGGCGTCTAGCAAAAAATGTTACCTAGGTATTGCTTATTAATTCAATAATATAATTTATTGGTACGCCGATCTCTGATCCCTTTTTTATTATAAAGCCACCTAGAATTAAACATTTGCCCATATACCTACTCACCATCAGGTATTGTGAATTAACGTAGAATCTAAAATGAATTGTTTCGAACTTAAAAAAAACTTCATTTTTTTCTTTTCAGGGCTTTCCGGTCATTCATGAAGAAGGGCAAAAAAAGTCAACAAACGGAAAAACCTCAAACAAATGGGGAAAGTAGTCCCATAATGTATCGACGAGCATTGCAATGTAAGAAGTAACAGTTATATACTTACCTGCTAGGAATATGTTATATCTAGTATCTTTTAAAAACGCTTCATTGGAATTCGTAGTGTGACAATTTTTTTAATATAAGTATATTGGCTCCTCCCAGCCTTATGGTAGGTAAACAAAAGAGGAACATACATCGCATTGAAACGGACTTGTTACCGTAATATCCTGACCCGCAAAATGTTCCTTCACGCTTCTTTTGAAGGAGTAATGGTACCTACCTAATAGGAATAAATTGCAAAAGGATCAACTTTTAACTATTTTTGTATTAGCCTCTAAAGATAGTTAGATTCGTGTCTAATAGGTATACCTAAGTTACATAATGCTGACCGTAAATAGACACTAGTAGGTAAGTCGTCCTGGTTATTCCAGAATTAATTGTTAAGAGAGCTCTTTTTCAGACACGTTTTTTTGGTTTCCAGATTCTTCGGTGTCGCCGGGAGCCCGCAGCACGGTCGCGTCGCCGGAGCGCTACGTGTACGGGGGCTCCGTCACTCCTCTCCCGCGCTCGCGCTTCCAGGAACGGTTGCGTAGCTCCAGCCAGTACGAAGTCAATTCACTGAGGTGAGCCGAAAGCCCTAAATCTTCTACGGAACATGCGTTCTAACGAACGAGTTGAAAGGAACGCTTGATTCGTACAAATATATTTCTTAGGAAATTAACCGTAATATTATGTGCCTACCTAACTTAATTTATTCTAGACCTATGGAAAGTTAGGCTGAATTCCAAAAAAAAACAGTTCTCCGAAAGTCTTTTGGCGATATATTAAGGACAAGGAATCCCTGAGGAATTACGTATGAGGGCACTTTGAAATTTCTCTCGTGTAGGTAGGTACCTAGGTACCATCACTTGACTCAGATTCGTTCCGATCTAAATTATGAAACAACGCAACAAGCAGTTCAGAGCAGCATGATTCGTCGACCGTACTACCTTATCTAGATAAACACACCATGAATCAACATTAACAAGATAACAATACAAATTTACTGGCACCCGGCTTTCGCCTCACACTTAGTGGACGACCAACGCATTCCATGTTTTATTTCATACATACACGAGATAAGTTATAAAATGATGTCATCTTAGCTTTTTGCTTCGCTTATTGATGTAATGAAGTCATATCCACAGTGACAAACAACTTTTGTTTTTACAAATATTTGGGCATACTTTTTGTGGGTGTCATGACAAATTTTACTGATGTAGGTTTTCTTAAGAATTTCCAACTCTGAGATAAACGAATATGGTTACTTATTGAAATACATTGTTAATAAGTACCTACGTTACGTTCTTGGTATCAGTGCCAGTTTAATTCCAAGTTAAATACCTGCATAATTGATACATTATGTACTTATGTTACACTTCTAAGGTAATAAGGTACTAAGATCCGGAACAGATACTAGTGTTGTGTAAACTTTCAAGAGCGGTATTACCCCCGACCTTATTATTTTCAAAACAAAAAATAGCCTATGTCTGTTCTAGAGGACCAACGTATACCTACCAAATTTCATCAAAATCTGTTCAATGGTTTAGGCGTGAAAGCCGTACAAACAGACAGATAGACTTACTTTCGCATTTATAATACTAGTATGGATGTTACTCTAACCTTGCAGTGCAACCCCCCGGATGGCTCGCAGCGAGGTGACAGGATCGCGACTTAGCGTGGCCAGCACGAATCCGTTTGACGAGGACGACCCCGTGCCGCCGGTGCGCACGCGCCGCAAAAAGAAGAAGGCCCCGCTGCCTCCTTCGCTGGCCGCCGACGTATCCACTACCTCCACACTCGACGTAAGTCTTTGATAGTCAATAATGGAACAATACCAATGACAGGATACATTTTCTAGCATTATGCCTATCATTTTATAAAGGAAGACGTTTATTAGGCCCCCAAAATTTAAAATCATAATTGAGCGTTGTGTGTCGTGTTCGCTTGAACATTCTGTTGGTCGCCATTTGTCCGAAATTTGACTTGTAAATTAACCACTAGCGCGATTCTCAATAGCTCATCGATGTGTTTATTGCACTTCGCTGAATTTGGGCACAGTAGTAACTGAACAGTCAGATCGTAGAAGCTATACGCCATATTTATTTTTATAACTTAAAAATACTATGAAGAGATATTTCGAAGAGTTCTTAGTATAATTTTCTTAGTTCGTTAGACTACTTATAGGCATAGATGCGATTTTTGATAAATACCTACTTATTATATGAATACACTACGATTAATTTAATAATGAAAGCGGACTGATGAGATAAAGCCACCGAAAGTATGTTACTTAGTCACATAATAAATTATTTTTTTGCAGACAAGTCAAGAAAACTCTGAACTACATATCAGTGAAGCCAACGATTTAAATGTGTCAAATGCTAATGGCGAGTTGGAAAATGAGGATATAAATTTCAATATAGAGCTCAAGATAGTAGAAGACGAAGACGTAAAAGAGAATGATAGTTCAAAGAAAGAAGACATTGTGGAGGTGACAAACACTGAATTGCATGTTCCTATTGATAACAATGACGATGATGACGTAGAAGTAAGGAAGCCTAACAATACAGAAAAAATAAAGAATTCTGACTCAGTGGACGATATTCTAGCAAAGTCGAATTTCGAAAAAATTGATATTGTTAAATATCAGCGTAATTCTAGTGTTAACGATGACGAAATACGATTGCGCAGAGGTAATTTAGAAGATTTCCATGCTTTATCGAACAAACGAAGCAAGAGCTTAACCAATGCTCTTGATTCTAGTTATAGATCCTATGATATAAACTTAAACGAAGAAAACCTTACCAAAGACTCAAATGGCAACGAAGAACCATCTAAGGTGGTCTGTAAACTGTATGATGAACTGCCACGTAAACAAAGCATCGACACTGTTTCCAGTACGGAAAAGGAGTTCATGGAAATTGATAGAGCAACTAGAGAGCTTGAAAGGGAGATCAGCAAATTAAATTCAGCTCTACATGAAGACGAAGAAATCACAGGCACGGGAGCAAGGCTTTCTGTTTCAGACATCAAGAGAAGATTTGATAAAACTGACCCTTCCTCACCAAATCCCATCCCAAAACCTAGAAGAAGTCATTATGGTGAACCTGGATCACCAGTAAACGGCAATATTCAGATTTAAGTAGATTTTCAAAGTGTAATATTAGGTAATCTTAAAAAATAAAAGATTTATTTACGTCTGGATCTCAAAATTGGTACATAATAAAATCGTACCTAAATGATAAACAACGACAGTGCCTTTAAAATTCATACATGTATAAAAAAATATCCTAAGAAACAAATAAAATGATTTATACGTAAAGAACTATTTATTATATCAATAACATATTGGGACTGACATTCTGCCATAATATCGCGGAGTAGATTAAGAATTGAATGTGATAAATGTGTATTATGTAGATAATTGAGCTTTCAGAGAATAATATATTAGTAGGTGTTGCACATCTTTCATCATTGGATATTCCAAAGAAACCTTTTAAACACATCAATTTAGGTAGTCATAATATCTTTCATACTACATAATCATCTACTTAACCGTTCCCTTTAATGATAAAACAAATAATTTAAAAACATATCATCGGCTCATAGAATTACAAACAAAATATTTTACATTGTGTCTGTGTTTAGAATTCATTAGAAATCACATATCTAGATATAAGAACCAACCATTTACTATAGTCATACACACTCAGGGTGTGAAAATGTACAAGTGTAACTGTTATTTAAATATGTATCTTTATCAAAAAGGGGTTGAGTTTTTTAGTTCAATCGTTGTCAATAAATTATTATAAATAGTAAAGAAAATGTTTTATTTAAATAAAGATGTCAGAATAAGCAGAACATAAAAATATGTATGTAATAAATATAATCTCACGTCTAACCTATACTTATTAAGTTATTAATTCTTGCTCTCTTGTATTTAATAAATCTAGGCAAGTTTGAGGTTGCTGTGCTCACAAGTACCTTATATTCTTTAGGAAGTCTCTTTTGCTGCCTTGCCTGAAAAAAAACACCACACAATTAATTAATATATCGACGAGATCATCAATAATCCTTTTTATTTGAATCAATTAAAAAAGATTCATCTCCTATCGCAGTGTAGGAGTGTTTACAGTTTGCTCAGTTGGAAGACAAATACATGCGAAAAGCATTGTGCATTTAGGTCCCATTCTGCGAGAGAATAGCATATTTTTCTGTTTCTTTTCAATTTCTGTTGAAATATTTCAAGTTTGCTAGTGCAGGGTGATTGATACACTAAAAACATCGATTATCTTATTACTTACTTTGTTCTTTAACATAGGTGCTAAGATAGCCAATTTGTCGACTAATTTCACTTTTGCAGCTAGCATATCTGTTTCATCTTCAGAATACAGATCAACCAAGGTGTCTATTGCCTCAGCCAATACCCAAACTTCATTTTCTTTATGTGCCTGCTCCAGAATGAATTCTGTTATTGTGCCTATTACATTTGAAGTAACGTCATTCAATTTGTTGACCAATAACATTGCCAATATTCCTATCATTCGAATAAGGTTTGCTCTTATCTCTGGAACTTGACAGTCTTTGATACCTGTTAACATCATCTGCAAAATAAATACAAAAAGTTGTTAGAATACATTTGTTTATTATGTTAATGTGTGTAAACATTTGTAGTATTTTTGCCTTTACCTCAATATCAGATAAAGACATATCACTGAATAAATTACAATTATTATCATTTCCATTCTCCTTGAATTTTATTTTGTCAAGTGAAGCTCTCATAACAGCTGTTGCAGATTCCAGTAGGTTAAGATTTTCCGAATTTTGTTGAAACACTAATTTTCCCGCATCTACCCATATTTTGTATACTCCATCAACGCCACCTAAACTATCCATTGGTAATGTAGACAGCATATTGTTTATGCAAAGTAAAGCCCGGGTCTGCACATTCTGCAGTCTGAAAATCAATTTTTTTTAATATGAATACATATAGTATAAACTATGCTCTCATCGAGACTGTGTAGCTAGAACAATGCAAATTTAGATCTTAGGTACAATGGGTCAATATTGTTACGAGCTTCGGGTTCGTGACAATAAAAACAGCCGATAAAAATTACCAAAAGTCACACTTTAATTGAACGCCACTAATTACAACCTTAAAACGCACTAATTAAAACAACAATCGCTCCCAAGTCGCACTTCAAAATCGCTTTCGAAGTAATCACTTGTATCGCTAATTCAATACTGTCCCGGTCGCGGTGAATCCCGGCCTTTTATATTGCCGCGGCCGTTCCCGAACCTTCCAACGCAGAAACATCCGGAACATTCGCGCGCAGTGCGGCCTTGAACGGCCGTACGCTCGGTCAAGGTCATTGTTCTAGTAAATTCTGGCGTACGCGTCTCGACTCTCTGTAGTCCCGCCTTTCCACACTAGATGGCGCTGGTTACATCGATCGTGGCGCGTAACACTGCCCCCTCCTAAGACATGCTCGTCCCGAGCATTATCGGCTCCATAATAACGCGCCAATCTCTCCGCATGAACAATCTTAGGAGTGCCTCTTGCACCTTTCTGTTTCCGGTAGGTTACGTCATTGCCCCCAGTCCCAATCTGGTATGGTCCCTCCCATCTAGACTGAAGCCCAGGAGATCTCCCTCTGCTGTGGACTGGATTGCGCAACCTCATCTGTGGACCCTCGTCGAACACTCTACTGTTCACTTTGCGGTCACCAAGGGGTTTCATTTTTCCCGACATTTTCTGGCCCGATTGTCTGACGTGCTCACAAATGTCATTTATTTTGTACCGCCAGTTATTCGCATAATCGATTATACTGCCTGGAGCATCAGGTGGTATTCTGATGATCAGGTCTGCAGGTAGCCGTAGTTCTCTTTCTGCAGTTCGCTTAGGGCAACTGGATCGAAGGTGGCCCCTTTCCCCACAGTCGTAGCATCTAGGGCGGTATCCTTTATTGCAGTGCCGAACTGTAGCCGCTACAACCTCCCTGACGCGATGGGATCGATGATCCTGTCGCGCAGCTTCCACTTCCAGGGCATGGGCCAAGGCATCCTTTAGCGTCTCGTGGTGCCCGAGCCTCACAGCAGCTCTAACTTCAATGTCGTGGATGCCGTCGATGAATGCCTGCACCAGGTTCCCATTAATAAGCGCAGGTACGGACTGGTATGCTTTACGCACCAGCTTCTCCACTTCAAGAGCCCATTGCTGCAGGTTTTCGTTACTGCGTTGCACACGATCCTTGAGCTGCGCTCGAAACACGTGTTCCAGGTGAGCGTCGCCATATCGAGCCTCCAATGCCTCAAGGAGCTGCTCGTAAGTCACTTCCTTACCGAGAGCTTCCAAAACTGCTAAGGCCTGGTCACGAAGGCCTAGGGTGAGGGCAGTCATGGCCTGATTTTTATTCCAGCCGTTCGCTTTCATGACTGCCTCAAACTGGATTTTGTAGGCCGACCAGGAAGAAGTTCCGTCGAACGGTGGCACTTTGAATCCACGTAGCGAAGGTGTTGTAGCTACGGGAGCTGCGATTGCTTCTCCAAATTTAAGGCAATCCAGCGTTTTCTTAACGTCTGCCATCACGGTCTTCTTCACATCAGCCACTACGTAGTCAACCCGATTATTGACTTGGTCGATCCGTATTTCAGCTTCCAGCAGGCGGTTGTCATGTTGAGCAACCTTATCCTTCACCTCCTTTATGTCTTTCCCGAAGGTAGCGTGAAGGTCCTTCAGAAGAAGCATCTGCTCTTCTTGGCGGCGAGCCTGTTCCTCCTGGCGGCGAGCCTGTTCCTCCTTGTCCTGCTGCCTCTGGTCTTCCAACCGACGAGCCTGTTCCTCCTGGCGGCGAGCCTGTTCCTCCTTGTACCGCTGAAGCTGTTCTTCCAATCGACGAGCCTGTTCCTCCTGGCGGCGAGCCTGTTCCTCCTGGCGGCGAGCCTGTTCCTCCTGGCGGCGAGCCTGTTCCTCCTTGTCCCGCTTAAGCTGTTCTTCCAACCGACGAGCCTGTTCCTCCTGTCGGCGAGACTGCTCCTGCAGCATCATCATCAGAGCAGCAAGGTCTGGTGCTGCCGATGCTGCTGGTGTTGCTGTGGACGGGCCGGCATCCGTGGTTAATAACTGGCTCTCCGATTCCTGCGGCAAAGCTCCACCAAAACGTCTCTGGTCCGTCTCTTGTTGGCGTTGACTCCGGGTACGGATACCCTCCGTGTCGTCCTTAGGTAAAATCGGCATAATTTAAATCCCACTTCTGACACCAATTGTTACGAGCTTCGGGTTCGTGACAATAAAAACAGCCGATAAAAATTACCAAAAGTCACACTTTAATTGAACGCCACTAATTACAACCTTAAAACGCACTAATTAAAACAACAATCGCTCCCAAGTCGCACTTCAAAATCGCTTTCGAAGTAATCACTTGTATCGCTAATTCAATACTGTCCCGGTCGCGGTGAATCCCGGCCTTTTATATTGCCGCGGCCGTTCCCGAACCTTCCAACGCAGAAACATCCGGAACATTCGCGCGCAGTGCGGCCTTGAACGGCCGTACGCTCGGTCAAGGTCATTGTTCTAGTAAATTCTGGCGTACGCGTCTCGACTCTCTGTAGTCCCGCCTTTCCACACTAGATGGCGCTGGTTACATCGATCGTGGCGCGTAACAATATTGTAACTCTTAACAAGATGTTATCATAAATATGTTTAAAAAGTAACTTACTTTCTATGAATTGATTGAGATCCTTCATATTCTTTCAATATCATTAAGACATTTTGTGCAGGTAGTTGAGTACGAGACCAAACCTTTTTAAATATTTGTAGCGAGATCAATGCCTCCATAATTTCTGGTGGCAGTTTATCTTCAGAGAGCACAGTTTCATCTCCATTATTGGCTATTTCCTCTTCTATTTCACTATCAGAATCATCTGCATCCATATTGTCTTCTCCATCTATAAAAATTATGAATCAATTAAAGCTATTTTGTATCAATACCAGTTTCTTTCCCAAACCTAGCACCTACCACCAGGATAGAGTAAGCTTGGCATATTGGCGCCACTGCTGACCAGCCCTTTATGGCAAACACTAAATAAAGATCAGGTCTTTATGATATAGTCATGATAGTTTAAGGATACATGCAGCATTAGAAATATCAAAAGTTAATTGCAAAGAAAAAAGTCTTAAAAAATCCAATCACTAATATGTTTGAGGCCATTTAGTCTCCTACACTATGTTCTCACGCTGCAAGTAAATTATAAACATAATATAAACACAGAAATAGAAGGAGGTAAATTAAAAAGAGTTTAATGTTGTTTTGTTCTTGTTTATAAAAAACAAATTATAAGTATGCAAGTAAGATAACAAAAAACTAACCTTCAGCAGAGCATATATTTGCAATAATTTCAATGGCACTCTGTTGTGCTTCAAGTAATTGAGAGACAGCTTTAACTTGGTTTTCTAAAACTTTTGACTCATTTCCTTTGGGTGATTTTACTTTGCCTGCACTATCAGCCAATGGTACACTACTAGATAACTGGTTACATGCTAGTCTGTGGTCCACAGACAAAGTGTTTGCCAGAATAGTAACCATTTCATTCATGATGTTCACTGGTAGTGTGATTATGTTCCCTCCACATGTGTTTATTACAACTCCAGCTGCCACTGTCTTCATAAGTATTATGGATGGATCATTGCCCTCCAATGATATAAGTTCTTGCAACTGTTTTTCTGAACTAGTTTTAATTTTGTCCATTGCAAAGGAATTATCTTCAACAATTACAAATAAACATTGTAAAACAGCTATAACAACTTCACTACCATAATTTGATAGATTAAGGTACCTTGGGAGAATGTCAAGTATTTTGGACTGATTCAGGTACTTCACAGCAAGTTCTGAAACCAAATTTTAACATTATTATATACAAGAATTATAAAAAGGAGAGATTAGATTGTTTATTTGTTTTGCATTGAATAGTATCCAAAACAAAAGAACCAATTGGAAAAATTCTTTATATGTTAGAAAACAAAGCTAACTCCGAGGTGCCATCAGCATTGTTATTTTTCAATGAATTGAAATCCCTACTTTGGTGTGTTTTAACTCCAATAATGTAAAAAAAATCCAGTGAGTAACTTCAACATTTAAGTCACATTTGACACAAATCATAGAATTCAACCTAATAGCTTACCTGAGCTCTCACATAAATTTAAAAGTAAGTTAGTACATTGAATAAATGTATCTGTATCATCTTCTTTTGTTTTTGAATTACTGTCAGGAGTCCATTCTGCAACATGCTGTAAATTAAAAAAACCAATGAGGTAAGTGTAAAAATGTGCTAAAATTATATGAAAATTCATATGATGTTTTTAGCTATGTTGAAAGTGATTCATAAGAAAAATTGTCATAAGCTAAGGCATAAGATATTATTGTGACAATGGTTTTAAAACCCATTTCTAGACACAGTTAAAAAAAAAGTCATGTTTTTGAGAATATGATGCCATAATGGCAATTAACAGGCAAACATTAAAATCTCAGTACAACTGAACCTTGCAATAAACTTGGATCCGAAAATCATCAATTGAATTGTGATCCAACATCAATCAAAATATTATAGCAGATAACCAATTCACCCCTGTAGTTCAGTATGCTTCATGCAATTGATGTGATTTTTATAAAGCTCATTTACCTCATGATAATAGCATATTAATGGTGTCATCACATCCTGTTCCATCAAGACATCACAAACTTCCATCTTTATTGTTGATAAGTTCCGGAGCATTCCAGCAGCTGCATTCCTCACGGAACTGGCTGGATCTAGCAATAATGGAGCTGCAGCTTTAACTACACCTTTATTTAACACCTGGTCTACATTTTCAGGATTTTCTATCAACAATGCCAATGTTTGAAGCCCACAATATTTCTCTTCCACACTAGCAGCCTGAAAATAAAACGGTTAGTTTTTAAGTACTACAGTTAAATAATTCTGATTGAGCAAGTATTTTCTACCTAGATTATTGATACAAATTGTAAAAAAAATTTTACTAACCGTTATAAACCGAAAGTAATGATTACAATTTAGTTCAAATCACCCACTGCTGGGTAAAGGCCCAGAGCATTATTCATAGTTAAAGACTATAATTACCATTCAATAAATCTATTGCTGTTTTTATTTAATAAATGAAGATTTGTAATAAAGAGATTTCATGTAGGTTATTACCTGTAACTGGTCTAATATTGTTTGGATTGCATTTTCTTTGGAGTCCGCGGGAACCTCTTCTTCGGCATCAGAGTTAGTTTCCACGACATTCTTTTTTTGCCTGGTAGGTTTAGATTTACGAACTTTCCCCATTTTTAAAAATCTGTGACTACGACAGAAACAAATAACCTCACTTTTCACACGCCGTCTTTAACTGCCAAATTGACATTTACTTGACAGTAGTGTTGCCGTCGATTCGATTGTATATCGATTATAATCGATTATTCCAAAAGAGGCCTAAATATTTATTAATCTATCGGATAAGATAGTATCGCCATGATGGTACAGTTCAGGTAGGTACCAAGAAACTTAGCTATCACGTTTTATGAATAAAAAGTAGGGTATAAATAACTTTTTCACGGTTTCATTTTGAATGTGTTATGTCTAAGAAGACATTATATAAATGACGATTAAATCTGAAAATAAATGCAAATTGATCGATATAGTATCGCTTTCAACTTGATATCGATATGACCGATTATATCGATTATATTGTATTTTCTACGATAATCGTTTAATCGATAGTCAAATCGATTATTAGATTATTTGTGGGGGGGATAATCGATTATCCGGCAACACTACTTGACAGCCTTACTTTTTTTTATTCGACTTCGACTGTAAAGGTTCAGGAAAATTTGATTATTGTTTTCGTTTGCTTTTGTTAATTTGTTAACCATAAAGTCGTTTTTTATTAAATTAAATGCTTCCCTAGAAAATAAAGTGCTAATAGAAAAAAAATAGGTTTTTTAAACTGGGTTATTTGAATTAATTGTAATATTAAGTATTATAAATACCTAAGTAATGTACATAGTAGCGAAGTCACTTCACTTTAATCCCTCAGGCCTAGCATACGCCACGCGACTAAATTTTATCGCGCTCTTAACAAACGTCAAAATCGATTGAAATCAGTGCATCAGCAGCTGATTGGCAGAAAATGCGAGGGCGGTGTGCTATTAGCCAATCAACAGTATCGAAACTGTTGTCGTCTCATGCGATAAATTTGACGTATTGCGCATGCTAGGCCTGCCTATCTCTTAACGTGTGATAATAACTCATTATTTTATTGATGTTATTTATTAATCTGCCTTATTTTAATGGTTAGGGACAGATTAAACCACTCAGCCATGCAATGAATAAAAAATAATGAACAGCTCTTTTTTTACTTCCCTTAGAAATTTTGTAAGGCGGTTGGTACGTCGAAGACTGGCCTCCAGCCTCACATACCATACAGGGAAAAGATAAGATGCTTGATTCCAAGCTTAGCCACGGAAGGTGATCTACTCTTTATCCTTCGCGTCGTGTCATGGAGGCCCCAGCATTACCATCCAACAAAGGAAGGTTAAGCGATGGTCGGTGACCCTATACTTCGCAGCCGGTGGGTCCCGTGGCTTCGTGGTTTAAGAGAGGTAGGGTATAGCGATTAATCTCTCGAACTGGAGCAGCCCGACTGGTGATAAACCTGCACCTTACAGGAGACCGCAGCCAAATAACAATCATTTCTGTGTTGTTGTGTTTCTGCGTGTGAGTAAGGTCTCCAGAGCCCTTGGGTGGGGGGTGCTATAATAGTAGCAGGGGTCAAGCCTTCAACGTAAGGTCAACGACACGTCCAGTAACATATTTATTATGCTGTAGTGGTCGCGTCTAGGACCCCATTACCACTTAACATCAGGTGGGATGAGATCAATCTTGAAGTGCGAGCCCGACACATCACTTTAGATAGTCCCCCCCGCAGATAGGCATTTCTACTTAAAGAAAAAAGGTAGGCATGCATTTACTACCTACTAGTCGCTATTAATTAACCATATCTGTTAGGAACAGTCCCTCTTGTGTGAGAGGACTCTAAAAATGTTCTTTAAGGAATATCCAAATTGCATTTAACTAAGTAAGTAGGTATTTTCAAAACGATCGTCAGCGTAACAAATGACCCGTGAACGGTGCACACTGCATTCCTGACGTATGAATCCATCATTCTCGTTAGTTACGCCGCCTTGTATTTGCACAGTCATTACCGATCCGGTCGAGCCCCACGCTGGGAGGATAACAGTCGGAAGTGATTACCTGCCGAGATCGTTCGGCTCGCCCTTCTCCCTAACGCAGAGATCGCAAACCTTTGAAGCTATGTACCTACCTGCAATATAGATTGACGATCCTTAAGCTAGAACCAAAAAACAAAACTATACGACGAATACTTACAAACGAAAGGAAGCGCTAGACTAGCTGAAGGCCAAAGTTTCTACACATCTTTAATCTCGCCCTGCTCTGAACAAGACATAGAGCCGGTGTAGGCTTCGTGCTTAAAATACCTAAACATCCTGTTAGATAAGGTCTAATAATGAGGTTTATTTATATTATCTTTCTACCCAAATAATTTCAATCTTGATATCATAGCTAAGCATTTCCCCACATCAAAATAGGGATAATTAGTCGTGAGGTAATAGATATGCAGTACCTACCTACCGGTAAATTTGTCACAGATTGTAGGATTTTAACTAGCGACCACTTGCAGAAGGCAAACAGAACAGTGCCTGGTTTGGGAGGACCCTAACGGTTGGTGACCCATGCAATAGACTCACGTCCGAAAGTAATTGCCCTAGATTGATTGGTGCCGCAGGGGGCGGCGACAATTTGACGACTGGTGCATTGAGTCATCCTAAGGGTATTTTCAAAGATGAATTAGACTTTACCCTAAGACTCTGTATCCTATCCAAGAATGTACCTTACGGACACATAGGTATTACTACTTCAATGTTAATGGTTTAAGTTACAGGTTATGTTCAAGAAATCCTGGCTTCGATTCCTGGGCTGGACAAAGTACCTATGTTTCGGATATTACAACCACAGTTTTTGTTTGTGACCATCAATCCGCATTTACATAGCTAGCGTGGTAATTAAGCTAGAGCGCATTATTGACTTTAATTTAAAAAAGAGGCTTAGTCCCTGCAGCAGGATTAATCGGACACATGTACCTACTTAGTTCGGCTTTTCTTAAATACGAACTGACAATCAAATTACTGCATTTTGCATAGCCTGTACAAAACGAAAATTTTTATGTTAGTAGAGCGTGGTACAGGCATCGAATCTAAACCAAAAAATAAAATAAAAACATATTTTCTTCTTCCGGCTAGTGCATTCGACTCGAACTCGTAATAAAAGTCCTGAAAAGTGCCTACTTTATTTGTAATTTGAATCTGTAATATACACTCACTCTAGAGGGATATATGTATATATACTTTTTTACTGAAACGTATAAAAGTTTTTTAAAGTGTTGAGTAGACTACGTGGCTTACAGGTTGTCTAACTAGGTACCTAGTAGAAATAACTAAATAGTTATTTTAGTTCTTCCCTCTTCTAATGGAATGTTTAAAAAGCATTTGACCCTCGAAACAGAAACGTAAGCAGCTCTACGCTTAATTTTTAAACAAATGGATTAATGAGACTGGTTTGTTCAAAAACGGAATGCCAGCCTAGATCCAACTCGATAGATCTATGCAAACACCGGCAAGAGGCAAAATTGGAAGAGCAAACAGGGCCCGCCCGCCTGGCGCCGCGAAGCGCGCCAACTAAGAACTTTGGTAACTTGAGATTCAGCCACTCGCATATCGCAAGGAAATGCATTACAACTTTTCAGACAGTGAGTCATTGCTTCCAAAAGTATAACAATGGAGCCAAAGTTTGCCAATTTATTACAGTTCAATTAAGAAAAGGAAGAAACGAAATGTTTACAAATTTATAATCAGGTCACAGTGTCTCAAGCATGTAGATGTGTGAAGTTGTGAACTAGCTTTTAAGCTTTCTAAAATTTTTCATCATAATGTTTTTCATGAAAATTAAACGAGAGGAAAAAAATATTTTGTATATAAAAATAAAGAGCCCATTTAGCAGGGGACAGTATAGTGCTGACCAAAGAAGGGTGGGCTTCCGATTTAAAATTCTATGATGGGCATTAAAATATTGCCCGCCATATCGTGTCAAGGGCCAGGCCATTCCTGAAAATAGCCGAAGATAGATATGTACGTTACTGAGAATAATCCAGATTAGGAAAACTCACACATTTGCACAGATCATTACATGTAAAAAACTTGTTTTTCAATTAAGTAGGTAGTCTTCCCACCTACGTTTAATAAGTAACTTCGTTCTGCCATAGATAAGTACCAGAAGTACATACTTACATAAAAATCAATCAAGATGCCGAAAGTAAAAAAGAGTCAAGCGATATAATCTGCAATATTTTATGTATCGGAATGATAGTTGTTATTTATGTACAATTAAAGCGTACCTAATAAAAGGCTCAGGCGCTTGCCGTAGAGGCGGCGGTGCCTTTGAGCGGCCACCACATTTACATATGTTTCAAAATCTGGCGAGCGCGGGTGTACGACGGACTCGTCGGTCTTTTAGTGCCGCGCCACGCATCCCTCCACACCTGTCTCGACATCGACAACAGACGAAAAACAAATGAAACCTAAATAGGTGACGTGCATTCCCGCTGTCTTCATTGGCCGTGTCCCCATTGATAGGGACAAGAAAAAATTTCATCGTTATCCCTCCAAATAAGCGTTGCTGAGATAAAGGCTCTGGATGGATGGACAGACAAGCAGACGCATAATGATTTGATATTATGGATTATTTCCTTGAGAAGTACGGATCCCAAATTATCAGGAGAAAGTTTAATAGACTCGATGTTAACTCACGAGTAGAGTAAAGTGCCGCATGTTCATATGAATTTTATTTTTGGTTGGGGTCGAGAGCTAATAATTACAGGCGTTGCAGGTGTAAAGGCTTCTGGCAACCACCAGGTCGTTTAGAACGTGATGTTAGGGACGTGGCGTTATGTAAACCGTTACACTATTTCGCTCGAACAACGTAGTGAATGAATCACTAGCCTTTCTTAGCATGCTAGCGACCCGTCGTGGCTTCGCATGCATATTAATTTGTAAAAAAACTCCACCGATTTTTTGTAAACTTCACATAAACCATCTAGTAATATGTCCGAGCAAAGCCTAAACATTTTGTTTGGATAGGTGAGCTGGTTTTTAGTTATAAAATAACAACGAAAAGAGGCACTGATTTTATTATATACATATAATATTGATTAGCGCCGTCGTTAAACTAACAGATCAGAAATCATTTTAAGGTTCGAAAGTACCAAAAACCACACTCCGCCGTCCACACTGGAACGTAAAATCGAGATCGCGCGCGACTTCACTAGACGTGCACTGGGCGAAGCGAGCGCGGCGCCCGGTAGCCGACTCTCGAGCTTTCTTCATAAATCAAAAAGTTGTTTTTGTGTCTTATCGGCGGATAATCGGCGGCTGCTACCGCGCTGCCGACCTCTCCCGCCCCCGCACACCCCCCATACTTCGTCTCGCCCGGATGGACATTAACTTTTTGTCGAAATTTTATAGGGAATTAAACTAAAGAAACCGACAATCATTATGCACCGATGCCGCCGTCGTCTGATCCTGGCCCCGCTAAATGGAAGCTATTAAAGGATTTTACTCTACTAGATAACAAAGGGCCTAATGTAATGATTACGAAATAATGGGAAGGCATGACTCCCGCGGCTTGGAATGTCTGTAGATAGTTGCTTAGATTCTTAGACGGCCAGTGTTGCTGAATACCAGAATGCATTTACCAACACTAACAGCAAGCTTAACGACATACTAAAAAAAAGAAACTTTCTAAGAAAATTAAAAAGATTACTAAAAAGATAGAAACTTACTAAGAAAATTAAAAATATTGGTAACATATAAAGTGAAAACAATTTAATTTAAGTATCTAGTTCCAGTTGCAACTGGATATATTACGTTTTTAGACCGTACAGATAATAATACAGGGAGCGTTCTTCATTTAACAGGATGTGGTTGCCTACCACAGTTGGTGCTCGACAGCTGACCACATCCAGTTTCAGTAAACTACATTTAATGGTCCTACTTAGATGAGGAGTTTAACGTCTGCCATTTTTGTTTAGATTCATCCCAAAAGAGGTAGAGAGTGTGCTGACTTTATTTATTACAACTAATTGTAGGTAAGGAAAGTTCACAGTTCAGTTGGTGTTTATTTTAAATAAATAAATAAAATTAACTGTATGTTATCAATATGTTGTAGTTATATGTTATGAAGTTGCCTCACTACACTTTATACGTAGGTACCTAATTAAAACTACATTATAAATGCATGGAACCGCATTTAGTGAGCACGGGCGAACATCAAGAGATGGACGTGGCTTATGCAAGTCGGCGTAGCGGCGTGTCAGCACATCTACTTTGACTAATTTAGGGCGACCAGGTAAAGCATAGTGAAGTCAGGATACGGCTAGAAAATGTAGATAAGTTCTTATTTCTTTAGTTTATATTAGTAAATTCTTTTGCAGCTACTTCCTACCACACCGTTTCGAAGTTGCCGGTTGAGAAAAGGCCGCATGAAACAGAACACTCATACTATTTTTTAACTTACTTCAAGAAACAGGAGAAGGTTCTCAATTCGATCGTATATTTTTTTTTCAATATAAAATCCATTTACCAGATACATGCAAATTTATAATACTTATCTATAGTTAACGCATAACAGTTGGGCAATTGGTAACTAAGTGTTTGGTCATTAAATTTGATTTGTAGTATGTAGTCAAAGGTACATATATCATACTATAACAGTTAGGATTTGATATCACCTTTATGTTGTAGGATACCAAGATCTAATCTCGAACAGAAAGTATTTACCGTGATTTGCTTTTGACCGTACAATTAGCTAAGGCACATTTATACATGATACGTTAATGTATATATACTATAACTTTTAAAAGCTGTTTTGGAATGTCAAGCTTTTGTTTCATTTCTACTCAAAATAGCAACCCTGTCCCCACAATTTAGACACTTTGGCAATTCACGTTGATCCATTTTATACAGATTTTTAGTACATTGGTATCGATTAATTGGTGTCTAACACCTTTAATAATTTAAACCGGGACATTCCCGAGTGGGCATGGAGATTGGTTACGTTAGTCTAATTGCACCCCCGCGGCGTGATGGATGGCCGGCGGGCCCGCTCGCCGCGGCACACCCCACACGCACAAGGGTTGTTCCCAGAAATTCCATTATCCTCAGCCCGCTCTATTTGACAGCGTGCCGACTGCTACATTCGACAGGGTATTGTAAGTACAGAAAACTTTTTCTGGTTCCATAACGAATACTGGCTGATTCTATTGCCGACTTAAAAAGCAGCACCTATGAATTGCTTACAGTGTGGTATTTTTTATGTAAAAAACGCAATAAAAACTTGTTTTAATTTTTAGTTAACTTTGAAAATTACAATAAGCTTGCCCTAAGCATGTAGACTGGATTCGTAACACTTCGACTTCGGTTCCTTACCTACATCGCTCAGGTTTGTTCCTAAAACTATAGAAGCCATAATAATAACATTAAATCAAACCGTACCATCTTTCCTTTTATGTCCTTTTTACGACCAGCCGTATTATTATAGTCGCATGCGACGTTATTATCGATTCTCGTAATCGATGAAACATTCCGACCCCTAATCGCCATTTTAATGCTTTTCTGTTTTATGTCCGTTGGTTTATATGGCAACAAGAAAAACTAAAATAAAAACGATGATTTATATTGATAAAATATGCATTTTAAATAGATATTGTATTAAATAAAAGACTGGCAGGTTATTCGTCAATATTGTTGTCATAAAACTGGTTTAGATTACAGAGGTGTAGGTAGTATAGGTATGTACTTACAATCATTGAAATTGAGTATGTACTCAATTTCATTATATGGTTTGTATTTGATTTCTTTATAGGTTTAAAACCGATAGAGTTAACAACGCAGCAAAATCATGGTGTCGAATAGCTAGCTCACTATATCAAAGGGGTGACCGCTGATAGGCATCGATTACAATATGTCGGTAAAAATCCACCCTTTTCCGGTCGTTAGAGCGAACGGAAGCGAAAAAAGATCAATATTTGGACAGAAATGATTATAGCTCGCACGACCGGACGCAAATGCATTCACTGGCGCTAATAAATGTAAAGAACAGGATGCGATTTTCGACGGAATCATGTTAACTCTGCCTGTTCTCAGCATTCTCTTGTCACAACAGGGCTGTTTAAAAAAGTTTTTTTAGTAGGTAATACTGGATGAATTGAATTGGATATCGAAGCCTGATCCCGGGCATGAATGCGGTCTATAGAGCGCATTGAATCCAGATCGAGCTCGCTTCCGTGGTTCAATTCGATACTGGGATCATTCAACACGATGTTTACGGAACCAGTTTTTAGTAAAACAAAAGCAATTCTTGTAAAACGCATGACGCAATTTGAATTCTCATAAACTCTTCATGTCTAATTAGAATGAAACATAAAAAAGAAGGTAGGTATTTTAGCAAATCAAAAACCACGTTTCAACTCTCGAATTTTCGATTAGGTAATATTCAAAAAACGAAACCTGTAGTTTGTTTGTTTCGTTCTAGGTATCGGGCCTACACATTTCTTTTATAGTTCCCAGTGCACGTGTCTAGGTATCAGAATATACAATATCTTTGTGTTATCACTAAAAATAAGAATATAGTATGAATGTAATTTTATTGAAGGCATAATTTAAGTATATTATTAATATCATGTATTAGATACGTAATTAAAAATATCATGCAAGCTAATGTGAATTTTGAGATAGATTAATAAAAGGCACAACTCGGCCAGAAAATCGTCAATAATCATCTCCTCATCGTCATTTTATCAAAGACCAACTCTTTTTATAAAGTTACTAGTTTTGTAAAACAAAGAAAATACTATACTTCCTACCAAGCTTAGACGATCTGGCAAGAAACTAAAGACTTTTTACGAAAGTAACTAAACCGGCGCAAAGATGTATTTCCTGCTGTACCTACTTAAGTTTAATGAAACCGAAAATTGAAACTTTTTCGTGCACAACGTTAGTCTCTTTCCAAGAAAATCTAATACGGAGTAGGCACTCGTTCGTTCATACGCGGCAATTTCGTACTAAGTGGAGAAGTTGAGTGGGTAAATTCAATCACATCTCGAGGGTTTGCGCTACCCCCGCGTTAGGAGCGGCGGCGCCAACGGCGGCTCCTGGCTTGTATCTTACTTAACTAAATAAACTTGATGGGAGCGACGTTTATATCCTGTTTGCTTCCTTCCCATGTATACAATTTACAAGGTATGGTTACGGTGGAAATGCTAACGAAAATTAAACCATAATGTTTGTACCATGAACTCGTTAATTTAAATATGGCCGTGTGAAACTAGCACTAATATTCGCATTCGCATTAATAAGTACGCGTTAAGGCATAACTTTTCATCTCAATCCATTACCCATATTATCAAATCGCAGTAGGTATTATATCTGAAGTAATAAGCCACAATTTTACGTAGATGAGGAAATATTGTGTTCAATGGAAAATTTTGTTTGTTATAATAACTAGCTATTGCCGGCGTCTTCGTTCGCGTCATTTCGAGATGAAAATTATCCTATGTGTTAATCTAGTATCGCATCTATCTTTCTTTCAAATTTCATCCCTAGTTATTGCGTGAACAGTTCAAAGAGTAACCAACATACATACAACAATTCAAACTTTCGCTTTTATCACGTAGGTTTTTTCTTATTTCTTATGATATTGTACTGTATCATAAGGTACGCCCGAAAAGGCAGATCCTGAAAAAAAAAACACTTAAGAGAGGGTACCATGCCAAATTGTCGATTTTAGATTCGATTTTTACACTTGAAAACAAGCTTTAAATAATTTGAGTTTTTTAATATGAATATTAGACTATATTTAGCAGGGACTGGTTTGAGCAGAAACATGAAATTGTAATATTTTCTCGATAGAAAAATATCACAAAGTTAGGTCTAATTTTTAACTAGATTCGATTTGTTTTCAAAGCTATTCATACAACTGAATTTATATTTTAATACATAATAGAAAAATATATTTTCGAGGGACTGTACTAGCGGTTTTTGAAAATATAATTTATTTTGCGAGATATTAAAAAAAAACTAGTTCGGCGCTTACTACGTTTTTATTCCGCGTAGAAAATTGTCATTTTATTTCACCTGACACATGCATGTCAGCATGTTTTGTTTCATCAATCAGTCGTGACTGCTCTGTTGAGACGGGAGGTCTATGTCACCATGCTCCGGCCCAAAAATATTTCAAAAAAATTATAGCAAACAAAAATGATTACAGAAAACGTTTTAGAGGAGAACAGAATAAGTTGAAACTTCAATTTATGACGTATTTCCAAAGGTTTGTATTCATTTATTGTATTTGTTTATCTTTGTGTTGTCAAAAAGCGTTGAAGTAATGGCGGTGCATGCAGTACATGCAAAATAAATCGATACTTCAACCACGTGACACCACGTGATGCTGTCGGTATGAGTTTCTATTATGTATTTGTTTACATAATAGTAAATACCACATAGTACTAGTAGGAAAATAAAATGTGACAGAATCTATTTTTATTGAATTTTTCGTACAAACCATTTTTTACCAAGGTATTTATAGTTTATATCTTTTAGCTTTTAATATCACCAAAGCTAGTTAAGCCATGCGGTTAAAGCACTTAAGAAACACCTTTCAACAAGAACTTTGTAAGTTTGTGTCTTTTTTTATTTTGGACTAGCTGTGCCCGCGACTTCGTTCGCGTAGACTACATCTTTTTATGGTTGGTTTTACCCCTTTCTCCCCTAATATTCGAAACAAAAAGTAATCTATATTTTAATCCAAGTTTTGAGCTATATTTGTGCCAAATCTCATATCTCTAACTTCAAAAATAAACATTTTTCCATACAAAGTTTCAAAGGTGGTATTACCCCCATTTCCCCCTTATTTTCTAATAAAAAGTAGCCTATATCCGTTCTTAAGATTCAACGTATACCTATACCGAATTTCATTAAAATCGGTTGAGAGGTTTAAGCAGGAAAGCGTAACAGACAGACAGAAAGACAGAGTTACTTTCGCATTTATAATATTAGTAGGGATTTCAAGCGTGAACGAATAGAAGTAAACAGAGCTATGTCATTATTTTTCTAGATAAAAAAATAAATTTCTAGTCTTACAAAGTATGATAGCTTTCGAATCATTAATAAATTATAAATTCCACTTTGAAAAAGGTTACTCGTACAATAAGAAACATGCATTACCCAATAAATATACCCAAGGCAAGCATTATCTGACTATTTGTAACGCCGAGTTGGGCGGCATATGCTGTAACTGACTGATTTGTAGACGGCAAGATTGGTACATTTTGCCTATTTTCACAGCGTCATGTCGTATAGTCTGATTTTATGGGGATCTGTGGCCGACATCCAGTAGTATCTTTGTGTGACAAAAGAGGGCCATCTGAGCCATTTACAAGCTAAGACCACGTGACTCGTTGAGAAAATTAAGGAATTCAAAATTTTAACAGTTTTATCTCAATACGTTTTCAACTGTTTAATGTACGTATACAAAAAAAAAATGCATATTTTCCCTAAAAAAATCAGACTCTCCTAGCATTAACACTAGAAATAAACACAAGCTTGTGGTCCCTAGCATAGACTTTTAAGATTGGTAATTTATATGTTGGTTTAAGCATAACTATTTTTAATAAATGGCCTCAAATTATTGTTGATTTAACTGGGGACAAATTTAAGACACTTGTTAAAAGTTGTCTTTTAAAATATATTTTACAAAGTTAAAGACTATATTAATGACAAAGTTGTGTGGATCACTAAAGAGTAGGTTTTTTTTTTATATTGCACTTCAAGATTGACCTCATCCCACCTGATGTTAAGTGGTAATGAGGTCCTTTTTTTTTTTTTTTTTTTTTTTTTTTTTTTTTTTTTTTTTTTTTTTTTTTTTTTTTTAAGGGGGAGAGAATGCCATCTTTTCGCACCATACCACTGCCGTGGGGACGGCAGCGACGTGTGTGGGACTCCCCCGCCCAGAAATAGAACTAGGGGCGGGGACTACCCGAACTAAAAACTCCCCCCACCTTCTCATCGCCTATTGACGGCGCCATGGGATACCGGGCGATCCATGACTACCACAGCGCCGTCGGCGGAATTGCTGCCCCTACGGGGCGGCGTCACCAGCTCCCCCCAGGATGGTCGGGGGATTGGCGGGAACGGCCGAAGGTGCTAAACCGTTCCCGCGCATCTGCGGAAAACCGTGCAAGGCCGGCCGGGGTGTCCCCACACCCGCGGCCGGCTGGTCCCCGCTAGCAAGCGCAAGGGCGTCAAAATGACGCCTCGCGCGTAATCTTCGGCGTCTCCGATGTGGGGGGGCAAGGGGGTCGTCCTCTCGCTCCCTCTCCGACGCCTCCTTGCGCGAGATTGTTGTCTCGCTGAAGGCGGCAACTGCCGTCCAGGCCTCCTCGCTCCCAAGCATGGCTGTAACAATGCTTGGGAGCGAGAGATCGGTCCCAACAATAGCGGCCAGATCGGCCCGCTCAGTCGCCCAGGCTGGACACACGGCCAGTGTGTGGTCCGCTGTGTCTGCCGCCGCGCCGCAAGAGTGGCACAGCGGCGATTCTTCTCGCCCAATTTGGTGCAGGTACTGACCGAAGCATCCATGCCCGGTCAGGACCTGCACCAATCTGAAGGACAGGTACCCGTGGCCCCGGTTCAACCACTCCTGCAACACCGGACCAACGGCGTCAATAACTCGCCCCCTGGGTCGTAGCTCTTCGAGACCCATCTTCCACCGCTGGACCATCTTTTCGTGCTCCTCGCGCCGGATCGCTGCCACCTCAGTTGGGGAGGGACGCTCTCCCCGCGCCCTCCTCTCCGCACACTTCCAATAGACTTGGGCCTGTACCCCTGCGTCGAGGGCCCAAGGCGTCGTGCCGGCCAAGACACATGCCGCGTCGAAGCCCACCGTGCGGTAAGACTGGGCCACTCGCTGGGCAATAGCCCTTTGTGGCCTCCGCAGGTGGGCTGTATTCCCCCGCCGGAAAAGGGCGTCCGCCCAGATGGCTGCGCCGTAAAGGGCCATACTCCTAAGAATGCCGGCGTAGAGCCGCCGGCATTTGGCCCTTGGCCCGCCCAAGTTTGGGAGCAGACGCCCAAACGCACCAGCCGCCCCGATGAGGCGTTGGGACAATCCCTTCAGATGGGGCTCGAAGGTCCAGCGCGCATCAAGTACTAGGCCCAAATATTTCATCTGGGCCCCCACCCTGACGGTCACTCCCCCGACGACGATGTTAGCATCTGGGGGAGGACGGCGCTGCCGAGGCCCGAAAAAGTAGATGGCCTCGGTCTTCTCGAGCGCAACTCGTAGCCCCAGACGATCGATGCGTTCTGCCACCCGTGTACCGCCAGCAGCTGCACGGCGCGCGGCCTCGCCATAAGTCCTCCCTCGAACTGTGACAAGAGTGTCATCTGCATAGCAGATGACGCTCATGCCCGTGAGGAGAACACCCCGCAGGACCCAATCGAAGCCGATGTTCCACAAGAGGGGCCCTAAGACAGACCCCTGTGGAACACCGGACCCAACATTTGCACGCCGGAGGACACCGTCTTTGCCGACATAGGCAACTTTCCTGCCCGACAAGTAATTGCCGAGGAGACGCACCAGATATTGGGGTACCCGGTGGTACCTTAGGGCGACCAAGATTGTGGAGTGGGGGATGGAGTTAAAGGCATTAGCTATGTCCAGTGACACAGCTAAAACTCCCTCCCCCGCATCCCAGGCCTCCCAAACTACCCCCTGTAGTCGCGCCAACGCGTCTGTGGTTGAGCGCCCCGCTCGGAACCCGAATTGGGCGTCGGACAGATCCGGCCCCCGCTCCCTGAGGTGGCAGTTGATCCTCGCCGCAACAATTTTTTCGAAGAGCTTACCGACCTCATCCAGCAGGACGATTGGCCGGTAAGCAAGAGGGCTGTTTGATGGGCGTCCCTCTTTTTTCAAGAGGATCAGCTGCCCCTCTTTCCACACCTCCGGGAACCTCCCAACCCTAAGGCACGTGTCGAAGAGGTCCCGGAACCTGGGCTCCATCTCTGCCAGAGCCAGAGCCACAACTTTAGCAGGGATCCCGTCGGGGCCCGGCGCCGTTTTTTTCGCGCGGAGATGCGACGCAGCCACGCCGAACTCTTCGTCTGTCAGACCTGGCGGAGTTTCTTCGTCCCCTAGGTTCGCCGCGGAGGGCGGATTTATTACTGGAGGGGTGAAGTGGGGCTCAGCTGGGAAGAGAGCCCGGACCACCCCTTCTAGTAGTGTAGGCTCTATGGACTCGGCCAGTGGGGGACCAATGGGGCGCAGCTGATTTCGCGCAGCCCGATATGGTCTCCCCCACGGATCGGCATTAAGGCCGTCGAGCATTTCCGCTCTTGCCCTATCTTTGGCGGCACCTATCTCCGCCTTTAGGATCCTCTTGGCGTCTAAATATGCGGCGTAAAGGCGTGACTCCATTTCCGCGTTCCTCACTCTACGACGGCGACTCCGCTGGTATGATCTTCGGGCTGCGGTGCAGGTCGCCCGAAGATCGGCTATTTCCGCCGTCCACCAATAGACGGCGCGGGGAGGGGGCGGGCGGCGGGACCGAGGCATGGACGCGTTGCACACCTCGGTCAGAGCGTCCCTAAGCTGGGAGGCCCTCTCGTCGACGGTCAGATGGTTAGAGGGAGGCGCGAACCAGTTTTGAACGAACGCGGCCTCCCTGGCTACCTCTCTGTCCAGGCGGGTTAGGGCCCACCTGGGAAACGGGGACTCGCCCGATCTGGGCACTCCAGCGGAGCCTTGAGAGGAGGAGAGCTCCCACCGAATGTAACGGTGGTCAGAGAGATTCTCTCCCAACTCGACGTGCCAGTTGCGCACGCGTGCGGCGAGAGCAGGGGTGGCGAAAGATAGATCCACCACTGACCCTCCCTGTTGTCGCACGCACGTGTGGATAGAACCCACGTTAAGAAGGGCCAACCTAGAGGCGGCCGCCCAGTTTTCGACAAGAGGCCCCCGAACGTTTCCCCTATTGGCCGGGTTTCCCCAGGCCGACGACTTGGCGTTAAGATCGCCGGCCAGCAGGACTTGCCGAACGCGCGATAGCCGGCCTATTACGGCCCCCAATATGCCAAGGAACGAGTCGAACTCCCGTAAGGGACGATTGGGGGAGAAGTATACCCCCACCAGGGCAATCTCCCCCCATGCGGCGGCTACGTACCCCGAACCCCTCTCCAGAAGCGATAGAGGGGGGGACTCCGAGGCCGGGCGTCGTCCGATGGCTACCAAGCCGTCTCGGTCTCCTACCCAATTATTGGGCACCGAGTACGGCTCGGCGACGATCACCACATCCACCAACCACTGGGCCATGGCCTGGTACAGCATGTCCTGGGCCGAGCGACAGTGGTTGATGTTCGCCTGAATGACGTTGCGATGTCCGGTGTCTGGCATTATTATTCGGACATCGCTCCGTCTGTTGCTGCGGCCGGGGCTGCAACTGTGGCTTCAACAAGCGGGGTCCGCGCCTGCAATTTGCCCTTCTTGGGAGGGGGGCGACAATTCCTCCCCCTCATTACGTGGTCTGCCGGACTTCCACTTTCCGTGCAGACTGCGCAGCGCGGTTTTGCGCTGCACGTGGCCGCCTTGTGACCTTCCTTACCGCACCGGAAGCAAAGGTCTGTCCTCACTACTTTTGAGGGACAGAGCGCGCTTGTGTGGCCAAGCCCGAGGCACCGATAGCAGCGCAGGGGCTGCTTTTCAAGAGCTCGTATTGCTGCGGAGCTGAAACCCAGCCTAATGCGGCCCCTCTCCAGCAGGGCTTTGGCTGCCGTGACCGGGCACTGCAGACAGACAGCACCCGCGCCCCCTCTTCCGGTACGGATTTCTCCAGCCCTAACCATTTCCGCCGGACACCCACCGACCGTGGCTACCTTCTCTATGACCTCGGCCTTGGACACTGTGTCGTCCAGGTCGAGGATCATTAGCCCAACGCACTTCTGGGGCCGAGAGATAACAACTGCCTCCGATATCGCCTCCTTCAGCTTGGAGGCAAACAGGTCCGCCTGCTTTTCGTTTTCTGCCCCCGCAAAGTCAAACTTGGCGGCTCCTGCTGCAGTCCGGCGAAAACGTGGCGCCTCTAGCTGGGAGACATCCATCAGCCCTCGAGCCCTCTCGAGGACGTCCCTATATGTCTGACCCCTCTCGATGGCCTCAGGGGTTAGCTTCACTACAACCGCAGCCGTTTTAGGCGGAATCAGCCTTTTCTTGGCTGCTGCGGTCTTGGACTTCTTCTTCTGCTGGGTTGGAATGGGCTGGGCCTTGGCTTTTCCCCCCTTTTTTGTCACCTGGGGCGCAGGAACCTGCGGGTTTTGGGGCTGGGGCTGGGTTTTCTTCCCCTTTCTTCCCCTCTTGACGACGAGGTTCCAGCCTTCATTGGCCGGAGTCGTCGACGGAAGGAGGAGGTCCTCCTCGGCTGCTGGGGCCGGTCGTGTGGTAGCGACGACGACTGCCCCTGGTGCGGGTGGAGCAGCGGCCTTTGATGGGCCAGGTGTAGCGCCGGGCTTCTTCGCCTTCTTGGCCCTTTGCTGCAAGGGCGGTGCGGGAGCTCTAAAGATCTCCTCGATCTGTTCGTCCGCGGCGAGGGGAGGTCGCAGACGTTGCTCTTTGGGAAGTCTGCTCTCGATGCTTGCCATGCACGAACGGACGAAGTTTCTCTCCTGCAAGATGAGTCTCTGTAATATGGCCTCAAATTCCGATGGGAGGAGGCCACATGTTTGGTCGGCGGTCGATATGGGGACTTCAACCGGTGCCGTCTCTGTCTCCATTTGTTGCGTCTGGGGCAGGGACTTGTTGCCGCCGCTCGCACCGGCGACCATTGCCCTGAGTTCCGCCACTTCTCGTCTATGCTGGTCTAGCTCTTTCTGCATGCGGGCGATTGTCGCATGCAGCCTCTCCGTTTCTTCAGACACGGAGCGCTTCACCAACTCCTCGACGCCCGCCTTTGCGTGGATGGCCCGCTCTTTAAACCCTTTTTGGATTGTCCCCTTCAGGTTTGAGGACTTCACCGCCATCTCCATAATTTTGGAGAGGTCCTCCTCCACCGACATATGGATCTGAGGGACGGTGAGGTCCTCGAACTTCGTGTCCAAGGCAGTGCCGTAACCCGCCTTGACCTTCGCCATCCTGGTCAGGCGCTCCCTTGTTACCAGCTCCTGTTCCACTTCCAGCTGCAGAGCTTCGCGTTTCGCCGCATTTAATTCCTTCTGCGCCTGTGCCCTTCCGACGTAGTCTCCGGTGGTCGTGGGGCGCCCGCGGCCGCGTCCGCGTCGTGATTTCGCGACCTTCAGCGCCTTTGATTGGGGATCTGACTCGGCGCCTTCCTCCTGACGGGCCCGTTTTGTCCCAGGCGTCCGCATAAATTGCAGACGCAGAGACTTCGTGGACATACAACTGTCGTTGGACACGTTTGTTAGCGTGTCCGACTCCCCGTCCGACAAGTCCATGATGACTTCACTTCTGCCATCTGGTTTATTGATGCTGCTTATTGACGGGCAGCGACTGAGTACTACAGCCGCATCGCGTGGTTGTGCGAAGTCCGTCTTTTCGCCTTTTTTATGGGTTTTGGCGCGTGCCGCCGGGGCACCCGCCTCCACCGCCAATACACCAGTATCCAGGTCGCCTGCGTATCGTTGTCCTTGATGAGAAGCCAGGTTGTTGTTAACGTTGACCGACGCCGAAGCGCCGGCCCCCGAGGCTTGAGGTGCCCCCCCCAGAGTACGGTGGGGCATGGATGCTGCCCCCAAAGGAGCAGCACCGAGGGATTCTCCCCCGGCGGTGCCGGAGGTACCCTCCTGGGGTAATGTACCTTTTTGTCTCGAAGCCATATTATTGATTTGCTCATATCCGGGTGAGCTCCCCCCTACTGCCGCCACGTGCGGTGCCATGCCGAGGTCAATGGCGGTGACACGCTCCTTCAGGGAACGTGCCGCCGCCGCTGGTTTGACAAAAACCAGATCGCCAGAAGCAAATCGGTGTCCAAAAACAGTTTCCGGGTCGTCGTTAACGTCGACTAGCGTCGAGACGCCAGTCTCCGAGGCCTGAGTTGCCCCTCCCAGAATACGGTGGGGCTTGGACGTCGCCCCCGAGGGAGCGGCGCCGAGGGATTCTCCTCTGGCGGAGCCAGAGGTACCCTCCTGGGGTAATGAAGTCTTCTTTCTCGAGGCCATTTTACGTCGCGCTCGTTTACGGGCGAGCTCTCCTACCACCTTGCTGCGCCCTCCACTGCTGTTCTCAAAACCGAGAACAGCAAAGAGGACGGTATTCCCCACCCCCCCAGTGTCCTAGCTTAAGGGTGATAAGTACAGCATAATAAATATGTTACTGGACTTGTCGCCCTTACCTTGAAGGCTTGACCCCTGCTACTAATGTAGCACCCCCCAGGAGCTCTGGAAACCTTACTCACACGCAGGAACACAACAACACAGAAGTGATTGTTATTTGGCTGCGGTCTTCTGTAAGGTGGAGGTATTTCACCAGTCGGGCTGCTCCAGTTCGAGCGATAAATCGCTATGCCCTACCTCTCTTATAATGTTAATGGTATGTTTGCCCTCACATAAAATTTTTACATATTTCTATTTTTACACATTTCTTTAAATTGACAAATACTCACAAGTTGGTAAAATTCAATTCAATTAAAAATTCAACTGGCAGACTACAAAAATTATAGTTAATGGAGCCATTTCTTCTGGCGCAGCACTAGTTATGGGAGCATTCCACGGCTCTGTATTAGAACCTTGATCTTATTAATAATATCCCTTACTTCACCGAAAGTCTATGTGAGACTATATTACTTGCTTGCAAATCTCTGATTATTAAAGCTGACGTTAACAATTGTATGACGATGTGAATAATTCTTTCTCACAAATTATGCATTAGTGTAAAGATGATAATATTGTAATTAATATAAACAGATTAAAAACTCATTTATTTATAATTTTTTTTAGGAATCACTTTAAACTAAAAATTAACAATGGGACCTCATATCAGTGCACCTCAAGCAAGACTTAGTTTGGCTGTATTTGCAGTAGGATAAATAATTAGATTAGATTAAATACAAACTAGTTTTGTATTACAGAAGAGAGAACTATACATATTATGGCCTTAGATCTCGTGATGACCTTAGACCGTGTAATTCACTGAAAACATTATTTAACAAAGTCGACTTTTTATTTGTTACTTCATCACTCATCTTTGAATTCATAATATGTTATTACGTTTTTAAACAAATTTCAGAAAAAAATATTTATATATGTTGGGTTAAGTATAAAAATAAATTATGGTTATTTAAAACTAGGTGACTACAAACTGATAAATGAATTTAAAAAAATATAGACATGACTGATATCCATACAGTCTGCTCACACACTATATTTATAATATTTCTAAAGTCCTTAATTGTAAATAATGGAATAACTACTTACCAATAAGAAACTGGTGGTAACTTCATTTTGTATTGTATTTATTTTAACGATGCATAAGTATTACTTGTAACCACTATATTTACTTAATATAAATGCAATATACCTAATATAGATACAGATGAAAAGTTAAATGATTATTATTATTATTTTTGTAATAAAAATCATGTCCGCTATATTGGCAAATTTTATCTCAGTCATATTTTATTATTAGTATAACTGGTAGAATAAATAATTAGTGTCACGCAATAGCATTATAAACTTTCTTAACTTTCCGAGTTATTTACCACTATCAAAATTATTATGATTAATATATTTATTTTGTGTGCAAACTTTGGTTAATCCGACTCGCACTTAGCCAATCCTTATCAGATTTATCTAAATTTTTTGCGTATACTGTGCCAGTGCAAAACATGACGCGGTGATGATTTCGATGCGTGGGACGAGTGCGGGGCGTGTGAGGTGCGCGGGTGAAATTCGACATTACTCCGGCACCATACCCCCTCTTAAAAAATCAAACACTCGTTGCCTACCTATTGAAAAGATATAAAAACGTGTACCTATAATGTTCGATCAGAAAGAACACCTACTACAAAACCATTCAACACATTGCGACCATGTGCTACTTCTCGGTTATTTCAGTGTTAAATCTATCACTGAAACGCACTGTAGGTACCACTTGTAAAGTACATACATACAACAAACACGAATACATTTAACACTCGGCAACTCATACTATAATTCTTTTAGTTATTTACATTACGCCGGTGATAATACCCCGAAAGTTTACACTTGCCTGATAATAATTCTTCTTTATTTACACTATAGCAATGATTCCAGCTTGTTTACACAAGTTGATAGATAAAGAGCGATAGAAAAGCGGCGCTCTTGTCATAAGAAAGAAAGCTAAGCAAATAAAAAAGATTTCGGAACGACTGTGTAACACTGGGGGTAGCTTTGATAACGCTAAGTTTTGGTGTAGATAGATATAATAAGCTCACAGTTGATGGAGTTTTATTTATTTGTTGAACTTGCCCTGCTTCGTAGGATCGTAAGAACGTAGCTGTATGTAAATAATCATACCAACTTGTAGTGGAATCGTTTCCACTAATTTGGTATAAAAATCCATGTAAAATCGATCGCTTCTCCTAAGTAACAAGCAGGCCGCCGCTGGGGCTAATCCCCTTTGGTTTTCCGTTATCCTCGAGTTAAATCATATAAGCACTAGCAATTGAGGAAACAATTAGGACAGATTTCTAAAGCTCCTACCCCACGGTCACGATGGAATAGGTACGCACTTGTAAAATGAGATTCGTGATATGTACCTAATTAAAACTTAAAACTAGAGAAATAAATAAATTCTGTATCTGTATCTCCTAAGCGCCGCAATTTTGGCGTAAGTCGGTGAAAACCGGATTCGATTTAATAGGAAATGTTTGCAAAGATCTGATTTAAATTTTCAACGTCGGGCGCACGAGGGCTCTTGCACGGCCGATTTCAATTTGTTGGCGGATAATGGAATTGGATTTTGGAACGATCTTTTTAATGAAATCTGTCAACAATTAACGGTTGGATTGTAGATTCGATTTGGAGCTTCTTTGTTTGATTAATTACAACAGTATTTAAGTACATTCCTAAAACATTTTGTCAAGCTTTCTAAACATGGTACCTATATTTTTTATAAACATAATAAATCGCCAAATCTATTGCGCAAAAGTCCAGAAACCTTTGATGGGGTTTACGGAAAGAAATCTGGAAAATTGCTCATTCTAAATCCTAAGGGCACGAAGTTGCGGCCAAAAGTTAGTCTTATTTATTTCATTGAAATCTTTGAGAGTAAACATTTACAATTTTAAACACATTCAAATTATGTTCTAAAATCAACATAAGAACATTATGTCTTCGTGTGAAGTATATTATACGTGACATAATTTATGGAAATATTTTTGTCTTTTCACATTCAATACCATTTTCGAATATACATAGTTGCAAAAGCATGATTTTGGGCTGAACTGAAAAACTGTGATAAACAAAAGATTGCCGCCCCAAAACTCAGACTTCATAAAAGCAGTAATTCCTTCATAGGGATAAGTATCAAAATATTTAATAAGTTACCGCAAAGCATTATTGACTTGCCCATGCATAGATATAAGACTCAAATCAAAACATGGCTTATGATAAAGGCTAATTACACTGTACAAGAGTTTTTTAATGATAAAAATATTATGTGAATAGTTAAATGTCCATTTGCACCTGATAATTTTTATAATTCATTCAAATATGTTTAATGCCATATTGTGATGTTTGTAATTTATTTTAAAAGACGATATCTGTTGAGTTTGTTGGGGCGCTTCTTCTCAACAGAACCAACGTCGAGGCGCTCTGGTAGGAAAAAATAATTGACGTGCAAAAGAATTCGTTGTAAATCCACTTGCAGAAATAAATCATTTCATTTCATTTTGTGCATTTGTTCGAAGGGCCATTAGACTTGGCATACGGTATCATGAGACCACTAAAAATTAAAATTGCTGAGGAGTATCCTGTAACTAGAAACGTTTCAAAACATCACGAAAACCAGGTCCAGAAGGATATGTAGGAAAAAAATTATCTTCTGGACATACGTTTCCTTAAAGCCGTATTGATATATGTAGGTTCTTATACTAGTACTACCATTCGTATACCTACGTATTCTGCAACCTAACGGTTTCAATTCAAAATAATTATTGTTATATTATCTTTTAACCCCTTTAAATTACTATAAAAGAACCCGCATTGTCAGGCTATGAAATACATGTCAAATACGCAAATAGGAATACTCGCAGTCGCATAATATTAAGCAATTAGTTACACAATTAGCGAACCAGTTGCGTCAACCATAATTGCGCTAGCCGCCCCGTTACAGGTAAGAATTTAGAAATTTCCTAGAAAGTGGCCTCATCGGCTCGGACGACTCTCCCGCGGCGCTCACCATTCAAACCTGTAATTTGAATATGGAAGGCGGCTCGCTCGTTAAATATAACACGTGGAAACTAGCCCTACTCGGAAATCGTTAATTCCAATCTTTTTCGGCACATCATTAAAATGCAAACTATGCCCATTAATTGGAAAAATATTTATTAGAAAAATATGGAGGAATAGTAGGTACTGTTACATTAAAATAAATAGAACTACTTGCGCTCCAATAAATAAATAATTACATATGAGTTTTTCTGCAGGCTGCTTTGAGGATTTTGGTAAAATTACCACTTTTTTCTGTGCTAAGTAAAAGTTCCATTCGATACCTAATGCTTGCCGAAAAGAACAAACTCAGCGGGTGGTTTAGGAACATCACATGAACCCAGTCTGGCTGTGCATGCTGCAGAGAGGCTGGTTCCACACATCTCTCTAACCAATAATTTATAATTTAATTACTTTTATCAACACGACCCTAAAATCCCTTCGACCGATCACCAATAACATACTGGAATCCGTAAAGATATAAAAATACACAAAATTTCACTAGAGAAGACGAATAAAGTTATACCGGGATAGAATCCTAGGATTAACAAGTTAATGTCTTACGCGGTTAGCACGATGGAAAATAATTCCAAACACTGTCAATGTGGTATTGTATTATCTCGAAGTAACGTCGATAGCATTTTGTAGTCAGAATGTAAGGGTGGATGTGGATTTTCTCGGACCCCAAGATAGATTTATTAAATTCCCGAGCAGACGAAGACGAGCGTGACCAATCAGCTCGTTATCACGGGTGGTGCAATTCAATCGAAACGACTCAGGCAGTAAGTAATCCGCAATTGACTACTCAGAATGTAATCGCATCCGTCCGACCCGTTAACTTACTTTTATCAAACTTTTACAGTTTTGTCAAAGACAATACCTATTCGTAACTTATTTTTAAGACATTGGTATATATTGTATTTTGTAGGATTCCCTACCTGAGTCTAAGTTGTTCAAAGTAGGTAAACGTACCTAAAATGTAGACATTTTATAACCATATCTATTTGAAAGACAGATGTAACGATAAAAGTTTAGAGGGTAAATACGTACTTGGCTACGAATCTGTTGCTTAAGACTCGCAGCAGGATGTTTCCAAAGGAATTGAAAATATAGAATATGTAGGCTATTTTGAAATAGACACAAGAAGAAACAACATGGTAAAGCAGGCGCGTTCAAGCTATCATTAGTTCAGTCACGCGAGCCTCGCGAGACCGTCGTAAAATGAAATTATTCCAAGGGTCTAGTTTCATTATAAGTGTCAATTAAATGGTCACTGCGTCGCCATTACGTCGCGTACAGTTGTTAATTCACCAATGCATACTTATTTTATTAAGTACCGACCATTGGATAGTATTCCGCCTGATTACTATGCGGTATATGCCATGTGACTCCTTACGACTTCGTAATTGAATACATACATTGTGTTTTGCTTTCATACTGTGTGATGTCACAGTTTGTGACGAGTTTTTGATAATTAATGGAATCGATACACGAATTAATACTAAATAGTCAAAATAATGATTTAAATATTGGAACATCTTACTTAACCAAGATGTAACTAAAATATTTGCTAACTAAAAGTTTTTTTCTCTCGCCCTTATTCTAGTCTATGTAGGTATTTTGAAACAAAGTAGGTATGCTAGCTTATGATTGAATGAGTTTCATTCGATTTTTATAATACATATACTGTTAACCTAATAAGGTTTTAAAAGTACGGATCTTTTAGCATACCTACCGTACGAACTAAAACTCCTGCCCTATTATTTACTAGTTTTCTTGCTCAGTACCTAATTACAATCAAGTTTGACTAGTTACCTTATGGCGGGTGAATTCAAATCCGTCGGCATGACATACAAGTTCTTGTAGAAGAGGACACATTCGTAGAATGTCGGAAATAGAACTTCCGAGTAACTCTTGCATCGAATCTTGTCGCCGGACCGTGTTTATTTATACTCGTAATCTGATGTGGAACGGTTAGGCCGCGATTGTATCACATACACTACATAATCAGCATAACGTACCAAGAATGTTCTTGGATCAGCAGTTAAAGAACTAGGTACAAACAGATTATGTAGGTACCTATTAATGAAAACCTAAAGTGAAATGTGCTAATTTCAACATAAAAAAGCGACCTTCTATCACAAGATAGCTCTTTAAACAAAGTCTAGGTTTAATAGCCTCGAATTCACAGCATTCAAAATGAACAGAAGTTGTTTTACCACCCAAAACCATAAACAGAGTAATAAAATATCATAAAATGTTTCAATTACTATTCCAGCCTCATTCTTGGCTCTGGTCTAAACATTAGAGCAATGTATCCACCATGTGTCGGTGTGGTCCTACCCGCCAACGCCGGCGCGCGTGTAATCGAAATAACAGATGTAACCATTAAAATGTAATAACAGTGTATAGGCCGCAGCCAGCCGCGGCTCTGATTTCCTAATCACGATTGAATTGTTGTAACATTAATTTATAGTTTACTTCGGCTTAGCTGCTTTGTTCTTTTTTTTTGGGAATAAATGTGTACCAATATCCAGACTTATATTTGTCTCTGCCTTTCTACCAGTTCCATTCAAATGTTCCTGTTTAGGTTTAAGTTCAGAAATAAAAACCCAAACTACTTTTACCTACTTAGTCTTCTATTGAAATGGTGAATATACCTACTCGTACCATTCGTAAAAGCAAATACGTCATATGAGACATCAATACAAAGATGTATATATTTGAAGAGCACTAATTAAATACCATTAGTTTATGGCTAATAGAGAAGTTAGCCATATAGCCAATTAGCCATGTTTAATTAATGGTGACATCACAAACATTCATTAACCAATAAGAAATGTTATGATGGAACTGAAAACATTATTCAGACGTACCGATGAAAATTATAATCTTCCTTTATTTTGTTATACTTCTAAGGCAACACGAAATTAACATCGTTACAACCACCCTCACAAAGTCTTAGTTAATTAATAGTATGAGCTAATTAAATAACGAGGTACGCTATTTCATCACGTCAAAAAAATCTGAAGCTAATGAAAAGCTTTTTGAATAAATAAAGGACTTCATCACATATTGACCTGATTCTGTTGTAAATAGCTGAAGCACTTGTGTTACAGAAATCTGACTCAACGACGGTACAAATTGCCCCGACCGTGAAATAACCCAAGACCTCGGAACGCCGAAGTCCCGCCCGCTCACCTCTCAGCTACTGAAGTCGTAGAGATCAATAATAGGACAAAAGTTTCTTAAACCCGCACCGCAAACAGACCAAATTCAAATGGAGGTCAAGCTCATCATTTTAAGCTACATGCAATATCGCTTTTATTATGTAGTCATTATATCTAATTAACTGTAACTGCCAGGAAATATCAAATTCAACTTACCACGCAGCAACCACAATGGGACAAAGTGCTATATCCAACATGAAATGCATGAAATTGCAACTAATATCTGCAACACGAGTAGAGTAGGCACACCTATGTGCATCGAAAAGTTTGATAAAATCTGTCCCCTTATACCTACCCACCGATTTTATCGCCAAATTAAGATTATGGTAGAGTTTTAACTACTCACAAGAAGCCCAATTAATATAGTTAGATGTTGCAGACAATGTATATGTTTATCAGTGGCGTAACTATACCATTCGGGGCCCGTGGCAAATTCATCAATCCATCAACCAAACTCCCCCCCCCCCCCCCCTCCTTCTCAAAGAAAGAATATTGTGTAATACTTGTTTACCAAGTTGGAAATACCAGAAATGCTGTGCACACTTTAGGAAAGTTTGATGTAAAAATTATTCCTGGGAATTGGGATTCTTCTCTTACCTGGGGCCCCTTCTGGCTGGGGGCCCGTGGCATTTTGCCGTCTTGCCACCCTGTAGTTACGCCACTGATGTTTATAGAACTACGAATTCAATTTAAAATTTGCGAAAGGTATATCTAGAGAGAACTTTTGTTTTATTTTAAAGAGAAAAGAGATTGTGGACTAGTTTAATTTTCAATTGAAGTTATATGCGTGCATGTGCGATTTATTAAACTGGTCCGAACCACGTTGGATTATGCGTCACTCCATTACGTAAAAATTTTAAAGTATCTTTTTACATGTGATTAAAACTACTGTTGAAATGAATTTTATCAAACGTTAAGACAAATCATTTACTCTACCACTACTGGTACGGAACTTGGAGAGTACACATAAGTAGAAAATTCAGTTAAGCCTTTATGGAAGCAAGAATAAGACAAGATCTTCGTGACCTCAGATTAATTTTGTTACACGTCCCTAACTCATTTGAACGACATCCTGGCGTCGAATTAAGCAGTACGTGTGCGTGACAGGACAGGCAGGTGTGCGTTGAATCTGTTGTGGTAGGTAAGTGCTGGACGCTCGGACGTCGGCGTCGGCACCGTCACAGCGCGAGCGGCGAGATCAAACGAACGCCGAGGGTCGACGCACGCTCCGAGCCTCGATCGGCCGCTCTCGCCCTTCCCCCGCGGCTTCACAGTGTAGCTCGAAAGTAAGTTAGCTCGTCTTAAATTTAAACAGGTTAAAGGAAAGTGAACTAAAAGACAAAAGATACCTACGTACACACTATTGTACGAGATGAGAAATATCCAGCAAAAGTTTAATGGCCAGGATTATTACACGTGTATCTTATTATTCCAAAGGGTCGGCGGAGGAATAATAAGATACACGTGTAAAATAGTTGGAAATTACTTATTAAGAACAAAAGTAAATAAGACGAATTAAAATAAAAAAATAGCAACATTGGCTGAAAAGAGCATCAGCGAAAAAAAGACATCAACGCGCTCAATTTTTTTAATTTTATCAAAAAACACTAACCTATTTAAGCTGAAAATATTCGAATAATTTGTGTAGTGTCCTTTGTATTAACAATTGCTTGATTTCGATATTGAAGGCCTCGAGTTTATAGAAACTTGTGTAATTAATGTAAAAAATATTTTTGGTAAGAACACCCCTTTTAACGGCCATTTTGGAGCTATTCCTTAGAGTACTACCTCTACTAGCGAATACTCTTTCTAGAAACAACATATCTAAGTGTACTCATACTACGCACATATTACTTTATCTGGATACATATTCCCCATTAACAATTCGTTTTTGTACTATGTAACAAATCCCGATTCGTTTGGCCGACTCCGCCGACCGCCGATCGCAGTCAGTCGGCGCGCGCAAAATACGCTCAAAGAAACCATCTTTGAACCGGTTATTGTTTACAAACGAACCAATGTTTAATAGCTATAAATTGCTTGAACGAAAATCGTCGGCTCGTTATTCTACGAAATGTGCCTTCCGCATTTATCTGTTAGTGATTCGTGCGAAATGTAGTTGCTGTCATAAGCCGATTAAAGATTTATTATTACCCTATTGAATATGTAGATTTAAAGCGATGATGAATGAGTAGTTTTAAATAACAAGTCTTATCTATCAATAATTATGAATGATCGATTAATTGTCCTCATATTTGTAATCATTACTGAAAGATAATTAGTACCTTTATCTTTCAAAACTCTATTTGTAAAATAGTTTTATTTTTTTCTTCTTTAGACTGATCGATAATTGGTTCCTAATTCTCGAAGCTAGGAATGTCTTAAGAGCTGTAATGGACGAAAGTTATTAAAACCTTGTATGTCGAGAACAATTAGTGGAGGAAGCTAGGTGTAATCGTTCGTAATAAATAAGTACAGAACGCATACAGATTTGTAGCTTGTAGGTATCTTGAAGCGATCGTTGCTGATACGGTAAAAAACAAAAGAAATTCTTGATAATGCCGACACTATCGTAAACATTTGTTACTGCTGTAAAACATTTACTTCTTAGAAAAACATTCCTAATTACGGCTTACAATAAGTTTATAAAAGTACAAAAATGTAATGTCTATAAATAATTCCATTCATGAAAGCGTTGTAAAGCTTAAATCTATTGCCACTTTTAACTCTTAGTGCTGTATTGCTAAAACTTTATGGGTACTTCATTTCGTAATTAGTTAACTGGCTAACATATTTTATGATCTGGACAAGTACTCGCATAGAAAATAAACTTTATTTTGCACTCAAGAACCATAACTTAATTACGGGAATTATTGCAAAGCCATCGGTGTAGGTGCGAGTTTTACGAAAAGTAGCAACAATTCAGGTCTATCAAGTCAATTAAGTTTAGCGTGTGGAGTGGTTGCGTGCAGTATAAGTCGACGCCAGGAGTAGAAGGTAGGTCTATAATGGCGTCGTATCATCAAACGCGCCCACGGGCACCGTGAGACGGACTGAATTAATTAGCAGCACCGCTCGGCGGGCGCGCCACTCACTGTCTTTATAACATAATTTGCACTTCGCGCGGCGAGATCAAAGCAACGGCCGGCAATGGCGGCGCCTTTGATCAGCCCGAGCCTTTGACTGCCGCCGCCTCCGCCGGGCACGCCTCGAAATAGTCAATTTGTCGCTGGTTTTTTCATGATTGCTAGTGCGCACGTAATATTGTACGAGTTTATTTGTAAAGGTTTTAACACGCGAACGTTAGACAGTTTTTTGTTTTGTATAAACCTGACCGGCCGACTACCAGACAGCAAGATTGATGCGAGGAAATGAATTGATACTGTCTACAAGAGTGTTAGTCGCGTATGAATAAGCTTACGGATTTGATCGATCAAAAACGTGCATTAATCAAAATATATGTGTTATTTTCGATAGATTTTGACACAGATAAAATAATTGATAGTTAAAATTAAAAGATGAATGTTAACGAAGTTTATGAAAGATAACCCCATAGGTTGATTAAAAAAATAACACATGCATAGGTATAAGGTTTTTAAATGCAGCAGATATTTTATAATTTCGAAACGAAATTAGCACGAAAAACTAATAAAGTTAGTGGCTACGAAGTTTACAATTATTTGTACACAATTTATTATGAAAATCCATAAATAGTTCTGATGTGGATTTTGTAATATCAGATTATTTTGATGATAACATTTAAAACTTAAAGATTGTCCAAGATCTAAGTTGGTGTTGGACAATGAATGAAATATTTCATTTTAGAAGAAATCTACAGTTTAGGTTGATTGACATATGATTAAAAATTTTACATTCAGTAGTGTTTGTGACACATTGTACTAAGAAACAAATAGATCGCCACACTACTTATTAGGGAAAGTAGCGACGCATTGCATTGCGACTAAAACACAGTATTAAATGTAGACTGCAGCCAGATAAATCAAACCGTCGCGCAATGCGATCGTATAAATTAGGAAAATGGTCCCGCTAACTCGAAACTAACGTTCAAAACCTCACAAATATGCGGTTGGCAACCGCGGCATACGACAAAGATATAAAATATAGAGGTAATTAATTTGGTACCGAGACCTGCGCAGGGCTATCAGCATTCATCGGTTTTCAGAAAAAAAAACGGTTATAAACTGGTTACGGTAAATGTGTAAGATTTTTTCGGAGCTTACCAGAAAACTTAAAAAGCTATGACGATTTTCATAACACAAAGAGTGAACCAAATAACTCTCAACTTTTTGAAGAAATAGAAAAATTACATCTCAACAGATGAATTTTCAAAGTTCGCTAGCTCGCTTCAAAAGCGACGCGAAGCACTATAGTACATTGTTAAAAGCTTTCAACTTGTCATTTGGGAAAAGAAGAATAAACAATGAAAAAAAAAAGCAGGTTGATATCGTCAGAACTAAGCTATGCTTGCGAATAAATTACATTCTCTTACTACTCCGAAAACTTAAAACAATGCGACAGATTAAGTATGGGAGTTTTGGGACACATATTATTATATCTCACTAGCTGTGCCCGCGACTTCGTTCGCGTGGACTACATCCTTCCATGGTCGGTTTTACCCCTATCTCCCCTAATATTCGAAACAAAAAGTAGTCTATATTTTAATAGAGCTATATTTGTGCCAATTTTCATATCTCTAACTTAAAAAATAAACATTTTCCCATATAAACTTTTAAAGGTGGCATTACCTCCCCCCCCCCCCTTACTTTCTAACAAAAAGTAGCCTATGTCCGTTCTTGAGGTTCAACGTATACCTATGCTAAATTTCATCAAAATCGGTTGAGAGGTTTAAGCGGGAAAGCGTAACAGATAGACAGACAGACAGAGAGTTACTTTCGCATTTATAATATTAGTAGGGATGATATCCGTTTGGCACATAATATCAATAATGGCTTTTAAACCCTTTCCTTTTCGTACCGTATCTTAGGCTAAGGCCTAAAGCTCTACCATAAACACTAAGACATTGAATGCATGTCTGATAACATTTTTAGCAAGGAGTACAAAGGAACTTCGTGATATAGAATATGTATCTGCAAATGTTGTATATTTATGTTTTATATGTATTGGAATTGGAATCACAAGTGTAGTTAATTTTGTAAATAAAATAAGTTTCTGAATCCAGAATGATTACGTGTAAATCTGTTTGCGGCGCTGTTTTGTTTACATTTTCATATGTACTTTGACAACCCTGTGAATGGAGTGCAATGCATGGTGCAGAATGCATTGCGGGCGACGCGGCGCCCATCTTCTGTGCCGTGCCACGGCGATACTATCACTCTGTATTACGCCAAATTAAAGCGCACATTAAATTGACTGGCCGGTCCGCTAAATACTTTGTAAGTTTCTGTGACCGTTTTGAAATACGAAAAAGACATGACGGTTGTCGGCGAGAGATCGATCCTAAAGATAAAACTTGATTGTGCTACAATGTGTCAGCAACTTAGTCCGAAATGCCATGTTTTATGCAATTTTACAAAAAGTTTTTTTATGTTTATTCTGACCTCAGTTGATAATGATTAGTTTTAGTTATACTGCAAAGCAAAGCATACAAGATCTCTACACAATTAATTTTGGGAGAGAGTAGCTCTACTAGAAAAGTCTAAGTTTTAAAACTTAAATTGTATTTTGTTACAACCAATTGCCAATCAGAAAGCATTAAGCATAATTTTTTATGTCTTAAAGGACGTCCTCTTAGGTCATTTAAAGTACTAAAGTCAAAATATGAACTAGAGACGAAAATTACTTAAGTTTTATGCATTTAACATTAACAATATTAACATACACTAAACAAAATTCCAACAACAAAAATATGCTCAACACGGGTTTGATTAAATATTAACTTTAGTTTCCATCTAAAACAAGTTGGTTGTAGAAGGCACTAATTCACGAAACTTAGCGGGCTATCGATAAACGATCTTATATTCATACGTGGAACAACCAACAAGGCAGAGACAATGTGGCGAAGCAGCTTGCGCGGCGCGGCGGCATCAAAGGCCCGAGATGAGTATCTCCGCTGCGCCCGCGCCGCCGCGCCGCGGGCAAGGCCCACGCCCCTTGTTTTTTTATACTTTTTAACAGCTCCGCGTCTTATCTCCACGTGTAGACCAAAGTACATTTCCTCGTTTTATGGTTATTATGATAAAATTAAATGGATCCGTAAGCTGAACACAGCTCTGTTTGATGAAGGAGCTAAGGGGGAGCTTATGCTTTGAATGTCTAATGCGGCAATGATAAAAACAGATAAGCACTAATTACACGAGAAATCTCCTGTTAAATAAAAAATACATACAAAATCTGTTTGTTTTTATTGTGATAACTACTTTAAAAAATCGATGCGACATAGCCTTTTAGGAGGCGTTTTACCTACTATATTTTTCTCGAGCCATCTTAACCGAATGAATTTAAGCTCTCATTCAGACCTTTGACCTGACTTATTTTAATAAATGATGACCTTACCAAGAAGACGAATTCAAAATATTACTTAACAATAACTTTCGTGTCCTATGGGCTCTGCATTCCAATTTAAAACATGTATAAATAATAATAATAATTAATATTGGACAACATCACATACATTGGTCTGATTCTGTGGTAAGTACTTACGTAAGTAAAACGATAAAGTTTAACTTTATAAATTCAAGTCGTTCAAAGTTTGGATAGTTACCAATAGGGCTTACTTCGTCTTGCTATTAATACTTTAACTAGGTATGTACCACTAATATTATAAATGCGAAAGTTTGTAACTAAATGTAACGATAAATTTATATATTTCATAAATATATCTATCAATAATATTATATTAGTATATATTGGATAACATCACTTATATAGCTCTGTTTCTATGGTAAGTAGCTGTAGCACTTTTGTTACAGAAATCAGAAACAACGAAGGTACCACAACACCCAGACCCGAGACAATACATAAAAGTTAGTTTCCCATATTGACCCGACCGGGGATCGAACCCAGAACCTCAGAGATGGCGCGACGTCAAAGTCCGGCACGATCGCCTCTCGGCTACGGAGGTCGTCAATACGGCTCTAGATGGCAGTAAAAGTCTTTTGCGATTGAACTTATTTGTGAAGAGAATCAATTCAAATATTTTTATAGACACAATGTTAAATCAATAAACACCACCGATTATATGAAAATATTTTAGCGATTTATATCTTTCAAGTGGTATCTGCATCTAGCCATACCTGGTTTGACGCAAAAACTAAGATTCCCTTTGGGGACAAAAGATTCGGAGTTGTAAAATAATTGTAGCGACATTTTTTTTAAACGTAATATTGCAATTTGCAATGGCACGTGATGCAATAGGAGGCGGCCCTTTTGATGTCCGCTTTGAGCCGGTAATGGATCGCCGTCACAGAGTTTGTCGCCTCTGATGTTGCCGCACAAGAGTTCCGACAAAGGGACCCGCGGTAGCACAAAGCTATTGATATCATTTAAATCCCTTTGATAGACGCCGACACGTCGCTTTGCATCCCTGTGGGAAAAGCGGACTCTATTCAACCAACCCTCCATTGCGCGTATATTGTTTATTCGACCGTAAAACGGTAGCTAATTGGTTATGTGAATCTTTAAATTTCGGTTTTAGTGAAAACTTCCATATCAACTATAAAAAAGTTTAAAATGTATGGAATTAACTAACTGATCTAGTAGATAAAAATCCATAACTAGTCCATATTTTAACCAGTACTGGTTAAAATAGTTGTGTAAAGTAGTTTTTTTTAAATAACTTTTTTAAGACATGTAAATTACACACCGAAAACAAAAATAAAACCAATTATGTATTTATACTTCTAACACGGCAAAACGATGTCTGTAATAAAATTCACTACAAAATAGGTATATGAGCTTCAGTTTTCATTCATGAATATGTACTATAGGTGTAAATATACCTTTCCTAAATTTAAATCGACTATATTTACCGACAAAATTACAAATTACTCTTACAGAGAAATAGAACAGTAAATCTCTCCGAACCCCATTATTAAAACCGAATTTCGTAGAGCGTTATATAATACTAATAATCACACTTCATGGCTATTAAGTCAGAACCACTTTTGAGAGCGTCCGACATGGGAGAGAACAGGTTCTGATATAAAAGTAGGTACCTAAATAAAAAGAAGTGTTCGCGCCGCGAGCTTTGTGAGGGGAGGAGGTACCTCCGTAATCGTACGTTATTATTGCTTTGAAGTTCCGACCGGCGATACTGCGGCACGGTGACCATCACTTTGGTTCGGTTTCAAAAAACTCTTCACCCGGCACCGATAAGTAAGATTGGTTTAAGCGGTTAGAATTTGAACTTTGTGATCCGTCAAGTGTGGCGGGTTTAATTTGTACAATTTTATAAACGTAAGAATTAAGCTCGTTTTCGTTTGTTTTATTTAGTTGTATTGTACTTTTATATACGAGAACAAATAAACCTGAATCTATGAATATCTCTATGATAATATTATTCCCCGCGTACATCACGGACAAAAGCTAATACTTACTCAAATGAAGATAAATGTGTTTTGAGACAATGATTTTATATTTTTCACGCGTAAGCTAATTAGATCAGATATAATGTTAATCTTTAATTGATTAATTGATGTTTTACATCTCGGTGGTTTAAACCACTTTACATTTTGGCAAGTTGATCGTTTCGCTCACTTGTAGTAGGCAATATGAAGAGCTAGAGATTTTCATTAACAAAAATCTACACAAATAAAAATGAATCGCCAAATTATATGACTTTAGGTCGATTGCACCGCTTGCTTCTGAATGATTTTTTTGTTATGTTTGTAATTATCAAGACAAGTTTGATAACAAAAAAACTATTTCGTAAGGATCATATGCGCACAAACCGCGGCAGGCATCGAATGTAAAATAAATTTAGATGCAAACAAAGTGCATAAAGTTAAGAGACCTAAGTGCAGACTTTCATTGACTTTTCTATTGAAAGTCGAATATTTGATGAAAATAAATACGTGTGGGCATTGCCCACGCGAGAGACCGAAGCGACCGCAACTGGCGATGTGCCAGACAACTGAATAGCAGAAATAACGCCGCTATCAACATTCCAGGTCACTTCTTATGATTATCTTTTTATTGTAAGTACCCACATACACGTAATACATCATTCGAATTAAAATAACAAATATAAAACGAATAAGTCCGCTTTTTGGTTGGAATTATTACTGAAGTCTTCTTTATGCTCTCTTCAAATTATTACGAGCATGTAACCGTAGAGTTACGTTAAATAAAAGGAATTTAAATCCAAGCCTTGACAATAAATTCTAAGACAACGGATTAAAAATCCAAGGTGACAAGACCAAAACAACATGTGTCAAGAGTCGATGAGGGTGGTCCTAATCGATGGCGTTATTGAATCCGATAGTCGCGATCACAATAGTGCGAGTAAGCGACTTTTAGATTATCAAAAAAACCAATTGACACATATTATTGACCATATTATTATGTTATGGTCCGAGTGGCCATCTAACACTATTTCGTGGAACACGCCCACCCACGTAGAGACCCGTAAGCCGCATCTCGCACACTAAACTTGGCCATTTTAGAATGACATCATCTAAAATGGTTACAGACTTTTGAAACTTTTCATCCATCTGACGATAGTCCATAGAAATGATTGCTCTAATATTGAACTCGAACCTTGATTTCCTGGCGAGAGTATATTTTGGGAGACCGATTAAAGTGTCTTAGGATAAATTTCGTCTTCCTCAAGATTTCTTTATTACGGGCATAAAAACGTGTTTGTTGTAAGTCAGTTTTGGAATACGAGCTCTTCTCGGTCGCGGATAACTCATCAACAATAAACCTAACACGAAGAGGCAGTTAAATTCTAATTTGAAGCGTGCACCGCAGCCGGGGCCGGTCGCCCGCCCCGAGCGAAGCCCTCACAACACCGCAGCAGCCCAAAATGAGACCAAACAAGACACGTCACCTTCCTAGAATCGAACACAAAGGTCCTATCGATTGACAACTTGATTTGTGCCGGAATTCCAATGTTCAGCTTCGTCAGCATAGCTTTTCTTTGAATCCATTAAACTTTGAAATTTTAACAATATCTCTATAACTGCACACACATAAATGATCATTACTTTTCAATTGATAGCTGAAAACAAACTCTGCATTGACACGCAGATCAATAACTCCGGTGGTTAAAGGATAGCAATTCATCCTACCAAATTATTTTGCATGTAAGATCTTGGTACTTAACGTACTTACATCGCCTATATTACGGTGAATTATCACTACATAATATAAAACAAAGTCTTTTTCTGTCCCTATATCCAATGTACGCTTAAATCTTTAAAACTACTACGGTTTTTTTAAATAGATAGTGTGATTCAAGAGGAAGGTTTTTGTTTGCAATAAATAATAGAAAAGCCAATATTTCTAAGTATTTACATTACATCCGTGCGAAGCCGGGGCGGGTCGCTAGTTCATTATAATTGTATTAATTCAGCATCGAACATGTTGCACCAAAATTAACGCTACAATGCATTTTTTAATAAATAGTACTAAAATTAAAACTGCCTCCAATAGATGTTACAGTAGGCTCTAGGTAGACAATTCTTATAATAATTACACTTTCTTAAGCATATTTTCGTACCTGCTATTGTCTATTCTATGGCGATTAGCAGAGGATTTATACTGATTATTTTACTTATCTTTAAGGCAACTTCAAAAACGGTGAATCATTAAAGTGTCATCCTTTCCAAATTTTGGCGCTTTAAATAAAATATTTCAAAGCAAAAAGGTATTAAGGAGTTTTCTTTACATTTAAATTTAATCCGATGAACCTTACTATTAACTATGTAGGTAGATAGTACCTTCCACAATCTTTTTTGTAATCGCCGGTACAAGGTCGTCGACCCGCGGAGGCTGCCAACGTAGCGGATGCGCGTGCACCTTTCTCTCTATTAGTGTTCTGCTTGATATTTTAATACTTTCTTTACTAAGCCAATAAATAGAAGTACGAAAGTACTCAAGGTACTAATATATGAAATGAGTAGAAAATACTGACAATTTAAAATAACCCACGCATCTCTTCAAGACACTTAAAATAGGCTTCGACGTAAAAAAGTTAAAGACAGCGATTTGGTAGGAGTTTGGCGCAAAAATCGTCTCCGTCTGCTTTGGACAACAAAACGGGATATTTTATGGAATCTCTTTAAAAACCACTTCGGTATTTTTTTCGTAACATGTAGATATGGATATACCTACCTACCTACATATGTTTTGGAAATTCTCCATTATAATTTACCTACCAACACTAATCAATTTATAGAGGGAATGTTTGTAAATTTATATTTACATGTGTATGTTTGTATAAATGAACTCAAAAACTACAAAGCAGATTTCAAAAACTATTTCACCAATGGAACGGTACATTCACCCTGAGTAACTTGGGGTATATTTATTGCTAGAAAACACAAACTAGTCGGCAGGCTTACATAATAATAAAGGGATTATGGAAATTTCCTCCCCAGCGGATTTTACATTTGATCGAATGGAAAATAAGTGTACGATTTGTAAAACTGTTTGAATCAGCGGTGTTCGAATTCTTGAACAAAACCTGAAACAATGGTTTCAGTTTTTAGAGAAACTCCGCCCTAAGAGGGATGCCTTGTCATGAATCATACGTTTGTTAGGTACGATTCGATTAGTGAAAGCAAGTGGTGAAGTCAGACCTTACATGGTGATTATCTGCCGACCTAGCTAAAAAATCCGCATTACTGACAAATCAGCCATTAAACTTGAGACTTTTAAAATTGATAATGCACCTTTCACGTATTTAACCAAGTTTCTTAAACCTAGATGGACGTTACTAAAATGACACTGGTGAAACCAGAATCCCTCTTAAGTATACTTTTTACTTATAAGGTAAAAGACAGATACCTTGGATTAGGTACAACAAGAACGGGGCTAAGACAGCACTCTTAAGATGACACTCATGCCTCTGGGGGTGTATGTGACTGGATACAATCAAACATAAGAATATAGTAGCTTCCACTGCATACTATCATAGAAACACTTCATAAGAATACTACAATTAAAATAAAATCGAAATATTACATTTTAATTAGTTCCTTTACCCAAATTATTACCATACGAACAAAGACCACTTGTTTAATACGGTTTCTATAAATTAAGTAAGTATATTTTTTTGAAATACGGCAGGTTGGTTTGCCTTACGATTTTTCTAGTCTCATTATACGACTTAGTCACGCACAAGCTTTGTTCAATTATTGACAAGATAAGGATAAGTGAATGTACAGTCGGCATACGAAAGTTTTGCTAAGTAGTGAAGCAAAGTAAGTTTTGTTCCATACAACTAGCTGCATGCCCGGTGTGTATGCTCGCCCGTGCTGCAGGGTCTTGGGGCACACTGTATAAAAAACAGAGAAGACATTCAGTTTTAAGCTTGAGATTATAACTGTTTATCATCAACAAGCACAAGGACGTAATTTAAGTAAAATTTTAAAATCTTCGTCTAAAAATTTATATTTCGTATCAGAGAGTGATTTGTATAAATAAAAGTGTGCTACGCTTGTCCCATCTTGGCTCTTATTTCACTGGTATTTTGTTTAGACTGTGAATCGGCGCCCGCACGGCACGCACCGCGCTACTACGTGCGCCCTCCCCTTCCCTGCTCAGCTCCATCCATCAGTCAGTCACTCGACAACACGCGTGTGGAACGGTCGTTTCCCATCTGCTGCTTGTTTGTTATTCACGCGGACAAGTGGGTCACGAGTGTATTAACCGTGACGCGAAAAACTTACTAGTGATATTTTGTGCGTGATTATAGTGACGGTGAATACAAATTCTTTAGTGATAAACAGCGGCCTTTTTGAAGTGTGCGGGATGCGTGCGTGAGCGCAGCGCATGACGTGCTACGAAACGTTGAGAGCTCCGGCACCCGCCGCGGACGCCCCCATGGCGCACCACTTTGTCAAGTGGTGGCGCAACAAGTTTAGAAATGGATACAAGAAATTTAGCAGTAAGTACCATTTGTGGCATTTTCAGATCATTCTGTTTACCCCTTCATTCGGTTTTTCTTCAACATTGTTTACCATAGAACCACTAGTCAGAGCCACAAACTACCTACCTCCTGATTAAGGAACAGATTTATCAAAATATGATGTTGTTTGCTTGTGCTATTAACATAAACCCTAAACTTTTACAAAAATGTTTATCTACTTAGAAAACAAGTAAAAAAGTTATAAGTAGATAGATACCGTTTTTATTATATTCTTAAATAGGTAGCCAGGACAATTACAAGAGCATATTATGATATTTTCCTGTAAAATTTGCTGCTTGAACGATTACAATTTGTGATACAAACTGACTACCCTACCTCAAGCATTTTAGCTAGAAAATCACCAAGTGATTCTGCAATATTATGCTTCTTACATCTTGCATTTATTAGTTAAGCATCATCAGACTATTCTAAAATATCAAGTCCATGGTTAGTAAGCTTGTTCAGTCCAGATTCATTGACTGTGATATTTTACGAACACGTCTTGGCAATGACCTAATACCTACACACAGCAGAGGGGAAACGAATCTGGTTATTTTTTAAAGAACTCTTTCATGTTTTGTAAACAATAAAGAATGTGGCTGGATTTATATAGACATCTAACATTTTATCGAATGTCATATTGAAGGTAGGTGTATATTACAAATTGTAAATGTTATGTAGATCGATATACCTACTACAAAACAAACATTACTTATCTATGTTTACCGTTGAATAATAACAGATAAAAGGTCCATTCATCTTTAAATACTTTGGTATTGAGGATAATCCAGTAAAAAGTTTCATGTACTCACTATGTTTACTTCTAGTAGGTACTAGTTTGCGTAGGTAGGTATGGGACGATAAAAATACTATTTAGATACGAGTTGTCTACTTTTTTTATCTCGGTCGCACATTAAAGAGATCAAAAAGGCCGCGAGTCCGCCGCCGCAGAATGAATTGAAAAATAAAATGATGATAAAAAATCACAGCGGGAGGTTAATCTGAGACAACAACCAGTCGAAAATTACTCACGTTCAGCGCGTTAATGAAATGCCGACAGAATTATGTATCAAGACTAGTTTTGTGTATCTAATCCCGACATTGTATTATCTGTTATCTTTGATGATATTAACGTTTTAGAATTCGTTTATGTAGCTGTCTTATTCTTATTAATCATAATAAAATCAAACAAATAGCAAAATAACTTGTTTTAGCGATACTAGGTTTATGCAAAAAGAAAGATTCCCTGAATGTGGCATTTTTAAAGACAAACAATCACACGTTGTACGTTGAGTTAGGGTTGTAATAATCACAGTTATCGTCCCTTCTTTCAATTGCTGAATACCTAACACATTTTATCATTTAGTCGACCATTTTTAGTACCTACCTACTTACGTCTTAAGATGTACAAAATTAATATAAAGGTATCATTACCAAATTAACAATCTGCAACACATTTGTAATTATGGAAGTAAATCTTACAACAATAAAGTCAAAATGTTATTCGATCACAAATACACTCTAAAAGTTTAATATACAGTGAATAAACATCAACGTATCCAGGTGTTACAAAGTAAAAACATAAAATATGAACACGGGTTCTGAGATAGACATTTATTTAAACGTGTAAAAATAAAAAGTTGCAACTTCCGCTCTCAACGACTAATCCTACATCAAAGTGGAAAGAGGTCGCTTTGATCTCTTTCTATTTAGTTTCGAAATATACGCAAGCAGAATACTTCAATTAGAAAACGATATCTACGGCATCATTCATTTTAATATTCTCACACACACGTCAAACTGCGAGGCGAAGTTTGTTAATAAAGCTTTGGATGTAAACCGAGTCGCGCCGCTCATTTGATTAACTTCAAAGAGAAAAGTTGAAAGCATGTCGTCGAAGCGGAGACAATGATACCTTTTATTTGAGATCAAAGAAGTTGCCGCCCCTCAGTTTGAAGCTCTCGTATCGTGCCTAACAAACTGTTGGTATTTGCGGTTTATGCTAGATTTTGAAGTACTGAGTAAAAAAGTTACTTACCACCACCCCTTCTAAACACTTGCTTTGCGTTTCCACTTTTTAAGAATGTCTGAACTGCTAATTAAGTAATAAAGGAAAACAATAGGTAGGTATTTCAATAATACATAGCATGAACATGATTTCGAATACTTTTGTGATGCAAAATAACTTTGTGGAATTTTAAAAAAGCCAAACATTATAAAAAAAACCACTAACCGTTACGGCGAATAATCGTATTTATGTAGAAAGAATTGAAGATACAATTTAAATTTACGACATTACAATGAATCCAACCTTAGTCATGAAGACAAATATTAACGTGCTAACTGAATCTGATTCTGTAATCGCGGAACTTTTTCAACACGTAGTGTAGACCATCCGATCATGAGTTTGATGTGTTTGATGAACGAGCGTTATAATAACCGAATTTTACAATAAGAAATAAATTAAAACGCATTAGCATAGCCTTGACTGCAACAATATTCCAACTTAACAAGATTTGAAATAGTAGTCCTACTACGATTTCGAAGAGGGCACAAATGCTCACATCATATGCACGTCTGAAAGTGCTGGACAAAAAAAAGTTGACGCATTTCAGATATGATACAGACAGACAGACAGACATAACAGACAAGGACTTTTCAGTATCCTAAAATGACGGTCACGTCGCTCCACCTTCAAGATCTAAAAGAACTTACACGGGATACGCACAAGCGCCTACAAGAGAATAACGCATAGCACGCCGAAATACAAATAACCTTAAGGCGATAATAAGTTTATTACAAATATGGTTCGCGAACGACCAACGCTAGACTAGATTTAAAGTTCTAGTCTTTCAGGTATTCCGTTAAGCTCAACGATTGTTTTTGAATTTAAGAAACTATAATATTATGATTATCATTCTCCATGTTTATCTGTGCCCAAAAAAGTTTGTGAAATTAAGTTTGTAGATATTATCAATAGTTCTCAAAGCTTCCGCGACTCAATAAATAAGTCTTCCATTTTACATGCATAGAACGTCAAAATTTTAGAACTACTTATTTGCAATTAAAATTATTTCAAAAAAATTTGAAATTACACTAAAATTTACCAATTACAACACAAATTATCCCGGCTGAAGTCTATTTGTACATTGTAGATAGAAATAACCTTCCATATATGGCGTCTGAAAAGTTTAAGGCAAATAATAGCTATACAATTCACCTTGAACCTCTTCCCTGCCAAGTCCCTTACATTGCACGCATATCAAATGTTATAAAATATGTCACATTATCCATTTGACTATTGCAACGTCAAACCGATCAGAAGATATGACGTCGATGTGTTTTAAGTTCGGCGTGAAAGGTGTCCTACGCCGCCCAGTGCGAAAGCCGTATCATCGAATTTTGTTTCTTCGAAAACCTTTCATTAACGTCCCATACTGAGCCCCGTTAAATCGATGTCTTGTTACTAAACTATTTCGTTACATCGGACAACTGTAATGCGAAAGATTTTTATTGAGACCTAATGGTCCAAAAATATAGGATTATCAAACGCTTGAGCTGCGTATCTTCTTCACGAGCAGTCTCTATCCCTCCAAAAGCGATTGCGATACGTCGAGTTACACAATAGCCCTGCGGGTCGCGTCAACGTAACGCGGTTCCCGCGCCGCGTGCTAGCCACATTCCTTTGCTTTGATTTAGTTTATCAAGGGTATCGTGTTTCATTCCGTACCTACAGACGGCTCGGCCTGTAATCTAAACGCGAGCTTTTGTATTTGTATCACGTATCAAGTAAAATTGATTAGGTCGTGGAACTAATTTACGTATGTTTGTGTTTTTGTACGTACAGTTTGGAAACACAATATTTTATGTTCCCAAACTAAAATAATATATATTTTCACGACTTAACTATGTTCTTATATGATAGTGTAGTTTATATTGGTTGACTACACTGACTCGTCGTAATTGCCTTTTTTAATAACAGGGTTTTAATATAATATTCCATTTTATTGTGGATCCGTATTCTGTAACTTCTTAAAGTTGAAGATTTCACTTCAAAATGAACAAAACACAAACTAATAATTTAAAATCGGTTCTACAGTCCGTACCTACGGACACTACCCATTACATAGTGTGTAAAATCTATGCTTGATCCAGTAAAGCTGTTGTTAGAAATAAAGAAGCAAACGATCGCATCGATTTATTTCAAACTACTACACCTGCGATGTAAGAAAAATCATTTGTAGATACTTCTACCACAATGATGAGAACCTAGTTCAATAAAAATTAACTTTTTTTTTATATTTTAATCAATTCCTAAGTCTATATGAGTAATTTATTTAGGTGCCATAGTATTACTCAGTTAAAAATACTTTTTTAAGCAAGGATTGAACCAATATTTTACGCCATACTGCAAACTACGCTGTTCCGCCACAGATAGGTAATAATGTTCATTGTACCCGGTCAATGTCTGCGGGCAAATTTGAGGTACCTAAAGTAAATAACTACTTTGGTGATAGAACGTTAAAGAAACGGTTACCATACCTATTAAATAGTTTGCCCGAAGATATACGCCGGGAACAAAACAAAAATATATTTAAAATAAAACTCAAAAAAGTATTTTTTAGCTAACTTAGCTTAGCAATTTAAGTTCTTATTTTTTAAGTTAGAGACTCATGATCCCACAGACAAACTATGTAAATAGTTTTGTGGGACTACTGTCAACTCTTGTTAACCATTATTTGTTTAATAAATAAATAAATAAAAAACTGAAATAATTTAATATTAATAGATCAGCGTTTCAAAACTTCGTCTTTAGTATAGTTATCAGTGGCAAAAACGTCCTTGCTGCGAACATTACTACGCTCCCCGCTCGCATTCGACGTGGCTCACTTCACCTCAGCAAAAGTAACGATGTCAGATAAAAGAATCGGTATCTTTTGAGAAAAATAACATTAGCGGCAGATGTGGCGTGGCGATGCCGTTTCGTGCCGAGTGCCGACCGCTGCGGCCCTTCCAGGAAATAGTCTACGCGCCGCCCCGGCTCCACGCGGCCCGGTGTCGGTCGCACACTGAACCGCTCCGCCTTTTAAACTTCGCCGACGACTTGTTAGGATGTTTCGTCGTATTTTACTCGCCATTGTACTTATTCGTATTGTATTCCGTTTCCATGATTACAATGACCATTGCGGGAGTAGTTATAAAATACTTTTTAGGGTGCCAACTTCGGAGAAATTGATCAAGCGAGACGTAGGTATGAAGCGGTTCCTTTTCGATATTGTTCTACTAGTTGAGCTGCGTGCTCGGACCTTAGTTATTCCCAGAAACGGGACTTTAAGTTCTTAATGAAACCCTAGCCTACCTAACTACCAATCTAATAAAAAGTATTAGTCAGATTAAAAATAACGAACCGAAAAACAGTAACAAACTGTACACGAACGATGAACAGCACATCTAGGCAAACACTTGTACCTAGTTCGATTTTAATTATTGTGCCCGTGCCATACAGACGGTACAAAGTCCACAGTGTGTAGTCTGCCGTGATTTCGACCGTACTAGTATTTACTGTCATGGAAAATAGCGGCGTCGTAGATTGTGTCGCCAACTAAAATCTTTTCCAATTCAGATAATTTCTGATATTTTAAAATAAAATTATTACACCGACACCCAATGGTACAGAAAAAGAATCTGTAGCTATTTGGCAAGTAAATAATAAGTGCTTAAAACGCAGGTTGGAATCACCTACATTTTAACAACAAAACTGAGAACAATTAGGTGATCAAAGATCATTGCATCAAGAATGCAAAAAACAATCATATCTTTTTTACTGTACTTTTTTGGTCAACTAAGTATGTAGATTCCTCTGTCATAAAACCGTATAGAAATCACCAAAAGGATCATAAGTATGTAGACTTTTCCCAGCAGAAGTTCTATGAAGACTTTCGTCCAGTGAAATCACACAAAATTTCAATAAATAAATATTGAAGAGTGCCAAATACAATGCTCTGATTACCTATATGGTAAGCAGCTATAGCACTTGTGTTACAGAAATCTGTAGCAACGACTGTAATACAACACCAAAACCCGAAAAAATATAAAATAACGTTTTCCATATTGAACCGACCACGAATCAAAGAATCCAATATCTCAGATATTGTGCGACGCCATAGTCCGAACCGCTTGCTTCTCGGCGATAAGCTTTTTAATATCAAAAGCATCAAATTAAGAATATTGAAAGAATCAACTTTTCGCTTCATCATATTTACGCAGACTTTTATTGATTTATCTTTTCATATTTCCAGTTGGTACGGAAAGCGAGCGCACAGACACCGAAGAGCTGGTGGGCCGAGCCGCGTCCCAATGCTCGGCGCCCCCTGACCTACTGCCGAGCGACGCTAGGGCTCTGCTGGCGCCCTCGACGCCTCCATCACGCCCCAAGCGCGTCCACGACCCGTCCCACAAGCCTCCATCGCCCGCGCCTCCTTCTGAACACAATGACGACAAGCCCAGACTACGGTTTGAGGTAAGTTATTGTCAAGCTACACAACTTATATATGATAAATAATACCTACCTGTAATGTCACAACATAGCCACTCTCAATTTTTGATTTACAGTTAATTTAGACGAATTGAAACGTAGAACCAAACCTTACTTCACTTTTCTAGATAAGTACGAACCGATGTGTAGACATGCAGACGTAAAATTACGTGAAAATTAAAATTAGGAAGTCAAAGGTAGACTTAGATATTCTGGCAACTAAGATTCTGTTCAATTAGGCCAATATTGGTGATTTCAAAATTTATCCAAAAAAAGAGCTTAGTTTACAATGGTAATTTTTAAATAACCATGTCTACGAATGTTCTAAAACGACCATGTTAGCTAGACATGACTCATGAATGAGCGGTAGAAAGTTATGATCTTGGAGATAAGAGCCAGAATCGTGACTTCATTCAATCTGGGTACCGACTTGATATAAAAACTACATTTAATTGTGTCTGAATAAATAAATATCCAACCTTGGTAAAAATATGACAGAAATTTGTAACGCCCAACCTATTTCCGACTTCCTAAAATAAAATGAATCACGAAAGATGGTGGACTCATTTAATCTCGGCAATACCATTGTTTGATAACAGAAATAACGAGGAGTGTGTATGTACGCAGCGCGTAGTAATTTGTAATTCATTGAATAACGAGATGAATCATCTATTTGTGTCGCATCGAGCGCAAGAGCGGGCGGCTCGCTTTGGCTTGTATCTCATTGATCGTAAAGGCGCGGCTAGTTTCCTTTTATGCACAAGATAAGGCCGCGCCGCTCGCCGTTTGCCGCTACTCGCGCCATAGTTTAAAAACGAGAAGTAAGGCGGCTTGCTTCAAACAACAGCGAAAATGTACGCCGTCAAACCGAAAGCCAGCAGAATCAAAGACCAACCAAGACTTATTTACTGGACATTGGTGGGTTTCGTTATATTATTTTCTTACCCGAGCAAAATGATGCCTTTCCGCACAAGATATTTTGTCTACACCTGCGTAACATTTTTATTTGGTAAATAGTATCTCACTTGCTCTACAAAGTCCCGTTATGATGTCGTTCTATCTTAACTTAAAACTATCGTATTTATCCTGATCCATCGTATGGGATTCCATAGAAAATGTAATCATTTTTATAAATAAGGATGAAATATTAAAAGTTTTCAACGTTTTTGAAATCCAAAGCCGACCCGACTCCAACAATTCTCGAGTTACTGTTTTTTGATCTAGGTATGAAGCGTTCGGACCCAACGCGCCGCAGGTTATCTCTCTGCACTCAGTCTCCTTACACATACATAAACCTACATAGCAAAATAATAGGGGAAAAAGGGGCAATGAGAGTCAGATGACAATGGTGGTCAGCGTTCTAGTTCCTAGACGACAGTAGCTAAACAAACGAATATTGTCCATAAAGACTCGTTACGTCACAACTCGCGGCCCCCCGATCGCCCGTTCAGTGCGCGTCCATCGTTTGCACAGGAAGGCTGTTGCGCAGTTTCGCGCTCATTTCATGTAATTTTACGTGTGCAGAAAATAAGTGGTGAGTACATCAATACATAAATTTTAAATACTTAGAGTAGATTATTGTGTGTCTTTAAGGTTATATTATTGATTTAAAAAAGATTTCTGGCATTTCAATAGCAAATTAAAATGTCATTTAATTTTTTTACACTTTTAGTACGATCGGGTAATAAGAGTCACTGCAGTGCGGGCAATGAGGGTCGACTCCAATTTGCCCGCAATCATTTAAAAATACTTATAATTAGGTAATTCTCATTAATTTATATTTCAGAAATGCCAAAAATACGTGTCAGGTCCACAAATAAGGCTCAGTGGTCATCTGAAACACTATCAAAAGCTAAGGCTCTCGTGAGGGAAGGGTACAGTGTGGGAAATGCTGCTAAACTAATGAATATACCTTTTTCAAGCCTCCAAAAGTGGTTAAAGAAGGACGATTCCACGTCTTGGACGACTTCCTGTATTCACAGCAGAAGAAGAAAAGGCATTTGCAGACCGGATTTTTTTTTATCTTCTATTAACCCAACCTGAAGTAATTGTTCAAGATACCTCAATCGTCATTTTATCTACATCTGCTCCAACAACTCCAATTCCACCTACATCATCTGCAATAATAGATCCGATGCCGTGTAAATCATCGGTTACAACAAATTTAACACCATCTACATCGTCTGCAGAAATACCTCATATGCCATCAACATCATTCACAGCAGTTGATGCAATACCATCGACTTCGTCAGCAACGTGAGCCCTAGATCTGCTTTCATTACCTATCAAAAAGATTCCTGAAAAGCCCATAAGAAAAGGACGGAAGAAGCAACACGCAAAAATTATGACATCAACAGCCGTCAATGATAGCCTTGTTGAAAAAGAAAATAAGAAAGCATCTAGAGCAGCAAAAGGAAAAACCTTATGCCGAATGCTAGCAAGAAACAGAAACCTAAGAAAGACACTGCGAATAAGGCCAAAAGGCGCGTACTTCAAAATCTAAACAGTTCTTCAAAATCCGATATTAGTCTTAATCAGATATGTGACGACGACGATTTGAATAAATGTTTAGTATGCGATGAGTTTGGTCGCAACGACGAATTATGGTACAGATGCACTGTTTGTGGCTTATGGGCACACGCTAGGTGCACGGGTTGGGACTCGCCAAAAGGTTACGTATGTGACATGTGTTAGGAAAGGCTGACTCTCATTGTCTTCATAGTGACTATGATTGCCCTCAGATATGGACAATGGTGGTCAAAGACGTTTTTTTTTTAAAGTTTATTATTAATTAATATATGATTCCAAAGGTAATGAAACTGTCTGAGATTGAAAGTGTAATAATTGAAATACTTTAAACGTTAATTAAAATAAAGATAAAGTAAAAATTGTGTGTTTTATTCCATATCTTGCTTAAGTGACTCCTATTACCCCCTTTTCCCCTATTGTATTTAGAAGCGACGAAACCACTCCACAAGAGTTAAAACCATTCTGAACTTATATTTCAAAGTAGGTAGTATGACGAAGATTTCACACATACTTAGATGTATGTAAGTACCTAAAAGTGGTACAAAAAGAAGTAATGTTGTTTACACCGTGTTGAAAATAATTGTTATTTCCTTTTTAGGAGTTGACATGCGATGTGGAGCTGCAGCATCCGGAACCATCAAAACAACAGCCGTTGCAGTTTTCCTTCACCCTTTATGACCTAGATGGCCACGGTCGTATGACAAAAGATGTAAGTGTGTTAATCTTTACAAAACCCCTATTTCAACATTTTATATTCATAAAAAACATCTGAAAACAAATATGTAAAAATGTATAAATCTAAACTAATATCCCAATGAGGCAAGATTTGTATTTTAGGAAATTATAAAAGAATGAACTCAAAAATGTTACATTATTTAGAAATGATAAAATACTTTTTACCAAAAACCGACGAAGCCTGGGATATTTGATAGATACACCATTCGAAAGAATAGAGAACACTCAGTGCATTATTTTAAAAATTCACCAATTTGTTCTAAATTTCAGGACATAGCTGGCATAGTTTCGACAATCTACGAGTCGATAGGAAAGTCGGTCACGGTCCCGCATTATGGCTCGAAAACCATACAAGTGCGACTAACGGTCGTACCGGAAGACGGGAACACGCGAAGCCAGCGTGAGAGGCGGGAGGGCCGGCGCCGTCGGCGGAGGGAGCCCGCCGCGCCTCCCGCGCCGCCCGACGCCAACGACCACAGCGACGAGGAACACCAGGAGCGCCTCTCCCCTGACGATGACGCTTCCTCCAAGTCGTCTTGCTCAGGCGACAGGCGACCTACACAGAGGCCAGTCCCAGCTCATAATCCGCGGCCTCACCGCCATCACAGAAAAGAGCATCGGGAAAGGAAACACACCAAGAAACGTTCGGGAAGCCTACAAAGACGGGAACTGCTAGAAATTATTCAGGCCAACATGGAAAAAAACCATCTGAGCTTTCAGGCCTCAAGGTACACATTTTTCATATTACCCCCTATTAAGTAATCTAAGGATGCTCAAATGAAATATGTAGCTACCTAATAAACATGTCGTCACCTTAAAAATATTATCACTGACACTGTTTTCGACTTTAATATTGCAAGATTACGTCAAGAGCACAATAAAACAATAAAATTAAACTTCTTTTCCTGTTAAATTTCAGAAAGCCCAGTGATCCTGTAGCCAACGAAGAAGAAATTACAAACAAGTACCAGAAGCTTCGGAACAGATCGTTCACAGTGAGCGAAAAACCAGTGAACGCCTTTCAAAAAGTGAAACAAGAGAACCCTGGACATGGGTATCTCGATTTGGCTAGCGGTGGAGATTCCAACTTGTGCCGATACGACCGGTATCTGCACGCAGTGATATGCTCGTCAGCGCGCCATGCCCACACTGGCTACCACCAGAAACATTCGACAGCTCGAACACCTCGCAATCCTCACCATCACCACCGGTCACGGTCTCACGACCTGCCAGGACAAACTCCGGCTACCCAACAACCCAGAGTATTACAAATAATATTCTTATAGAACTTAATAAAGGGCATTGTCACCAACGACATTGCTCACTTCATGTATTTACTATAGTGCTTTATAGTGAGTTACCAAAAGCTGTACTGATTTTTTTAATGAAATTATGATATGACAAAATTATTGAATGAATAATTAGCTAAATTAACAAATGTCTTGATAGTCAGCATTAATCAGTATTTAACGAAGACATGTTTAGTGTTAAAATAGTAATACGTAGTTTACATAAATTTAATAAGATTGGCTCTAAACGGTGAGTCTCAAAAATAAAATAAGTCGAAGTATGGTGCGCTTCGCATTGTTTGATACGTGTGTCATGATAAGAAACGTTAGAAAATTTCCTCAAAACGATAGATTTTCTCAAAGACCTTAATTCCTTATTAATATGTTATTTCCGATATATGGTTTAATTTGATCGATAGGTCGATAGGTATACTTAGAAACGGAGTAACGCATATTTTGACGAAACATGTGACCTCGGACTCGTAACCACCAAGTGTAAAAAGAGCGTAAAAATAAAACATGATGGTAATTAATCAAACTTTGTAAATTTCGCAAATAATTGCCAACATAAAAAGTAATTAAAAGTAGATTTTGGAAAAAGACCTATATTTAAAAAAAAATCAGACTTATAAATTAATCAGAATGACGAACTATTCGTTAGGTTGTGTAACATGATCAAAGTATGTACTTAAATACGAAATATTACTCCCGTTTCATAAAAAGTGCCTTAACTAGTAAATAACTAAGACCAAGTTCGAACAGATGCCGAGAAAAATTGGAGCTATATGTATGTACAAAAAGATGCCTAGTACTAACCTGATTATTCTATTAGATACATGTAATATGAAGGAAAAGTTTAGAATTAGGTATCTTATTAAGTATGACGTGTTTAACTTAGTTGCAATTATCTCACATTAAGAAAAAAATTCCGACACGTTACGGGGATGTTTTGTATACTGGTAGATATGAATGCTCAGTAGATGTACCTTGTAACTCATTTTCGAGTATATAGACTGATTTCTAGACGTAAGTGTTAAGCGTTTCGGATGATGATATTTTATGATACTGTTATATGTAACATTTGGTTGTTCTTAAAACTGTTTCGGTACTTAATACACTTGTGTTAAGTCAATTGCTAATGCATCGAAAATAATTTCATTTTTTTGTTACAATACCAATACCAGTATTTGTTAATTAATTAGGTAATAAGAAATAATAAATGAATCTCTAGTATGTTTAAAATCTACCTCTTATTTTAATTTTTATGTATTAATTTATTGACAGCTGAATTAAATTTAGACTAACTAGGTCCTTTTGTGATAATTTGTAAATTAAAACAATTTCACTCAAAGAAAATGTTCAGTTTTTAAGTTAAGGTGTATCTATTGTATAAATTGTACAAAGTGCTCGATCTTGTCAAAATATTTATTGTCAAATATAATCTTGAGATTAATTTACAATGAAGTACTTTCATTTATTAAAACCGCATTTTATCCTGCGAGAATGCACATATATATTTATACACAATAATAGTCCTACGTTTATTCCAAATATGGCAAACATATTAATTTTTGAAGGCGGCTTCGCCAGTGTCAGAATCGTTGTTCCTTTTTCTCAATGAACCATGCATATATACATTTCTAGTCTACACCTATACATACCACATATCATACCTCAAAGACACATTTACATAAAAAGAAAAGAAACGAAACATAATATTAATAAGGTTGTTGACGATAGGTAGGTAGGTACAGTTCATAAAGTGTCAACGAGTTGCAAATAAACGACCTTGGACGCGAACAATGTATCATGCTCACACAAAAAACCAAAGGGCCTTCAACTTAACCTTATAGTGCTGAATGTTCGAAATGAAAACGCAATATTCAGAGTCGTTATCTATAAAGGCAGTAGGTAAGTAACATAGTCAGAAGTCAGTCAAACTAATGACCTAAATCCAGTAAAATGGATTGCAAAGTTTTATTACACAAAGTCTGCGTCAGGATTCTGGCAATAGTTCATAATACTTAATATCCCACATTCCTACAACATACAATGATAGGTACTACTGTCTAACACTAACTACGTAACTACATACTAGAAATCATAAGTCATGCCTTTGTGTATAGTTGAGATAATTGTGACCACTTTTGTAGGTGCATAATTTGAAACAAATGTACCCTGGAAAAAAAAATCCTTACTTTCCATAGAAGGTACCAAAGCCAAATCAAACCAATGTTCACTCCAAGGATTTTTTATTTTATTTATTTTATGATACTACGAGCTAAGACCATGTTGTTGAATTAAAAAAACGGTATAATAATGTCTTATGTCTTCAAACAATGCGCTAAACTAGGCAGGTACTGCTATGACTACTGATACAAGCATTTGTAATTATTGTCAATATATTTTTTATGATACACAAATATATGACATCCAAAAATAATATTAAACTTCAAGCAAATTCATACAAACAAATTTACTTATTTCTTGTAAACTAAAAATAGAGTCAAATCGCTTTCAAAAGGACGAAAAAAATATTTAACTCTCGCTGTAATGAGACACTGGTAATTCATTTTACAGGGAAACATAAATTTCATTCCAAACAACAATGCATTAAATCAGCCTCATTTAATAACTTAAAAAAAAAAATTAACGCTACATAAACCTTACAATGACACTTTAAAAACGAATCAGTAAATACAAATTGTTAATGTTCCGTGTGTTAAAAATAAACGACATTTTAAATAAGTTAAAGTACATGACATCAAAAGATAACATTATAGAGCCATATTATTATTTTTAAAAATATGTTCATTTAAAAATACACAATTTATGAGTGGGGAAATTTCCATTAAAAAAAAATGATAACTTAAATCATGATTATCTCATACTTATATCGAAATAGAAGAGAGCACAAAACCTATCCATCTAGTTTAAAAATATTTGGTACTTATCTTAATACTTGCATCACAATTTCGTATTTTTGGTATGTAAACAGCATGACTTGATAATGTTGCATTTAATTAATCACATATTTGTGCTGTATAGTAATAATCCCTATAAAATATACTAACAATAAAACATAAAACAGAATTTCTTGCAACCAAATTCTTTTGTGAATCAATAGGGCAGATGACAAAATTTACTGTTAGATCCATAAGTTAGATTACCAAAAAAAATGCTTCACTACATAGTATAAAACAAAGTCGCTTTTTCTGTCCTTTGTACGCTTAAATCTTTAAAACCACGCAACGGATTTTGATGCGGTTTTTTTTAATAGATAGTGATTTAAGAGGTAGGTTTTTATTTGCAATAAAGAAAATAAAAGTCAATATTTCTAAGTATTTACATAAGATCCGTGCGAAGCCGGGGCGGGTCGCTAGTTTATCATAAACTAAAGTTTTCGATAGAAACACTTTTACTAAAAATCATTGCTTTAAAATTTAGCGCGACGTCATTTCTCGTACAGTTTTAAGTAAATAGTAACTAATGCCCGGATCCAATATTTTACGATTCGTAGATGTGTCAAAAATTACTATCCGTTTTTCTCCAACCGACTACGAATCGTTAATACCGTTACATAGGTTACTTTCCATATCAGTCGTCTGTCGGTCGTTTTTAGTTTACGCCTCGTATAATTTATTCGTAACTTAATAATTTTCGTAATGTAATTTTTTCGTAACTAGTACGGATCGTTTTTCAATTTTTGGAACCGGGCATTAAACACACACTCCACCAGCCCTCCACTGAACATTGATAGGTTGTCATCATCAATTAAATTTTATTATTTTGATTAAGAGAGGCACGGCAAAGCGATTTATCGCTCGAACTGGAGCAGCCAGACTGGTGAAATACCTCCATTTTACAGAAGACCGCAGCCAAATAACAATCACTCCGGTGTTGTTGTGTTCCTGCGTGCGAGTAAGGTTTCCAGAGCTCTTGGGGGGTGCTACATAAGTAGCAGGGGTCAAGCCTTTAAGGCAAGGGCGACAAGTCTAGTAACAGTTTTACTATGCTATACTTAAGCTAGGAACTTGTCAATCTTGAAGTGAGTTATAAAAAAAAAAAATTTGCTGTCGTAACAAAAAAGTATGAAAATCTAACTGACTTTATTGAATCATGGCTTTTCTATAGAGGAATCACCTTTCGTTGGCTTCCATAGCTATCAATTAAATGAAAAAGGAGTGCATTGCCCATCCGTCCCTTTATCTTTCATGATCCTTTTTTAAAAACTATATGGATCAAAATAATTTGTTTTTACTATGATTGCTAAATTAAATTTATTACTACGATGTGGGTAAAACATTCGAGCTCAAAAATTTGGTTGATATAAACCCTACTTATGGTGAAATTCAAACAAATTGGAGACCTGCAACGACAATGACAGTAAAATTATTGTTTTAACAAAGATAACAAGATTTTTTTAAAACTATTATGTAGTTATTACATCACAACTACCAACTTAAGAACTATTGCCTTGTATATCTATCAACAATCTGACAGTTAGGTACGTCCTACTGCTGGATATTATATGTCTTACACAAGGATCTAATAAAGAAAGTCTGTGCCTATGTCTCTTTCTAATTGTTTTTTAAAAAAGAAGGCAAATCATTTCTACATTCACACCCGTTACCTACGTTTTGTGAATATGGGGCAAGACGTTTGGTGGAGTGGTTAAAACTAGTGATAAATATTAATGTCAAATATTTTAATAAGCCCAACGGCATCTTCATCAGCTTAAGTAAAAAAAAAATCTAATTATAAAGAAACTAAGCTTGATAGCATTACAGGTCCTATAATGTGAATACTCTTAAATGTCAAATTGTTTCAATAAAAAAAGGATATAATGGAAAATGACAATTTGAGTTTACTAAACAATACTTGCAAATTTTGTCACTTATAATCATTACACTTTTTTGTGAAGAAGTAACACGGAATCGCATCAACCTACCCAAATGTGTAAAAAAATCGAATGCACCATAAAGTCTAGCAATATAATACATGTTTTTTGACAGATCAGCATAAGTTGATGTGCTGCCGTGTGCACCTAATCATCAAATATTTGTTAAAAATTAAACACTATATTAGTCCATGCAAAACATGGACCAAGGTCATAGTAAATTTTACGAGACAATGCTGATTTGACAATAAGCGAAGTAGCCCTAAATAATTATATCGTGAAAATTCATAATTCACCAGTTTCGTCTAACTGACACAATTTCAGGTCCCAATTTTTATCACACTATTCTAATTAAATAATTGTAAAGTAATAGGTACATACGTAATACTTCATTGAATTCAAATTTCATTGATAGTGATGTTTCAATTTCATTTTTTTTTACAAAATCAAACTTATGTTTCATTTCATCAATATCACATGTGTATATTAAACACTTAATTCAGTGTAAGTTTATTCAAAGTTCATTGAAAGGAGATTTTTTTTCAAAAACATGGTCCAATAACAAAAAATAAATGTTTAAATAATATTCACGACTTACCGTAAAACTTACTGTTCAATAAAAATATTAGTAAATTAACATTAATCTTAGCTTTTCCAAACATGTCCATGATGGCACAACCTTCATATTGTTTCTGTAATAAATCTTGGATATCTATTTCTATAGACTCCATTTCAACACCCATGAATTTTGCCTTAACAGTGAAGACACCATTGTGATTGGTTGGTGTGATGTCAAATTGAACATTTTTAAACTGTGATGTCGATAATCCATCTATCTCTAATAGTACGCCTCTCTCCATTAATTTAGCACCAGAATATTTTGCAGTCAACTTAGACTTTAATTTATGAACATCCTTACCAGACCTCCTCAAGCATGCATGGACACTCCTGTAAATAAAACATTTTTGTACAAACAACTTATTTTACTAGTCTATGAAAGATTAATAGAATTAATTTGTTATTTATTATTTTATAGATAAGATAAGAAACAAAATATTTTATAATGAGATGTCTACAAAGCCCGCGGACTAGATGGGTCAACGTCCATAAACTTTTTATAATTTGTGCTTTACGCCTCACTAGCTAATTTTAAAAATTTTAAAGAGACAGAAATTAAATGTCGTGGGTTCGAGTCCCGCACCGCAAGAGGAGATGAAATTGTTCTGTTTCTTTAAAATATCCATAAACTTCTCAATGTCTTTAATTAAAATTATGCCGAAATTTCATAAATAGAACATAAAACAATGGGTCAAAAATAAGCTCACCTTTTGCCAGTGTGTAAATTGGCTAAACACGATTTTATGTACTGATCATATGATTTGCATTTCTCTTCATAATACTTTGTCTTCTCGTGTAAACTCTGTTTCGTTCTCGTGAGCGTTGCTAATGCTCTTCTTTGCGCCTGCCTGTACTTGCCCTTATTGCAAAGGTCGAGTGCTATTGACGTCACCAGGGCTTGATATCCGTCTTCCCGAGTGACGTACCCTTCGTCCTCGAGTAGTTGCAGGTTGCGGCGAAGCTTCGCAATATGTTCTCGCAAGGACATCACCTCATCCGGCTTAGCTTGTCCAGAGTAAATACGTTTCTGGACTTTCTTTGCATATTGCTCTTGTTGGTCTTTCGTTGTCCCGATACAGAGCGCTTCCAATAGGTGCTCACCTTGATCAAAACCAAAAAGTAAGCAAATCTTTCTAATTGATAAAACTTTAGCTAAGTTTAGTAGTTTTAAAAATTTAAATTTAGTAGCTTTAGTTTTAATTTTTAATATCAAGGATATAATTACAGATTTTCCGCTTTAAGCAGTACCTACCGTTGAGGAATGGAATGATGGCAACACACAGCTCTTTGGTTTTGATGAAGAGTTTGTTCAAATCAGTCATGTCGTCAGAAGGTGCCTGAAACTTATTCACCAGTGCTAGGCACACATCCAGCCTCGCATTCTCCTCGGTGGTTTCACCTATGTGCTAAAAACACAATTTTCCCATCAAATTAATGAATATGTTTGGTAAAACTGACCGTTCATCTGGAAAATCTTTACCAAATTTATAAAAGGATTAAACAACAATTCATGTTTGTAGCGAAATCGAAATACATCTCAGAACTTTATGATATATTTTTTTATTAGCTATATTTTTCACGACGATACCGAAAGCTGACACATACACACTCATACATGCCAGTATAATATTACTTGTATTCACTATCTTTCGGTGCGGAGAGCGAATACGGACGTAGAATTTACTCCAATGTGAAGCTCGTAAGTCATCGCTCGATCACGATTTTTAATTTTTATTCACGCAACAAAATAGCTTCTTTTAACCATCTCCTTTATCGATCGTCCATATGTTTTATTAACTTACCGAATCTACATCACGGGATGCTAGTTGCGCGACTGAAGGTACGTCTCCCAAGTCTTCCAAAAGTTCATTTAACCTATCTCGAGCATCGGGTGCAATTATGTCTTGATACTCAACTAATAATGCGTGAGTATCGACAATTTCCTGATAAAACATTAATAAATCAAATTACACATAAAAAGCAACATATGTCATGACAAGTCAAGAAAAGTTTTTATAAGTTCAGTTAGACATGATACCTGAACAGTAATATAAATATGTGGATGATATAACAATGTCGCTTCAGTGTACTCATCGACGGCAAAGTATTCTTCAAGTGTGGGTCCTCGGCAACAACGCCTAAATAAGTCCTTCATTTTCTCGTGACATTCCACAATAAACGGATTCAAACATTGTAGATGAGACGATTCTTCTCCAAACTGCAAAAACATTTTTCAATATAAAACTTAGAATAATGAATAAATCAGTAATTATAGTTAAATCAATAAAAATCTTGCAATAACATTAATAAAACTAACAAGTTCGTATGAGTAGTTAAAAAAAATAGGCGTAACAAATCTTCATACGGGTCGTTCTTCTTTTTTACCGACAATAAGTTGTCCCCATTAACACGAATGTATAATTATAAAAACAAATATATGAGTACTTCAAACTATTGAAATATTCCTAATGTATGATAGATTAGGAATTATGTTATCATGTCGTAGGTACTTCTCTTAATTATTTAACTTAAGAAAAAAGTTACATCGCGTGACGGAGGTGTAAGTGGTACTATTTTTGAAGACCGTGACGGAGTTGTACATTTTGATCGATATTGTTTGCTTATAAATTAATTTGACATCATAAGATAGACCATCTGAAAAATGATTCCTCACACAACAATTTAGGCAGTATTACCAATGATTACTAATATGATATGTACATATTAAATATTGATTTATCAGTCATGTCCATTGTCGGTAAAAAAGAAGAACGACCCATACGCAGTTTGAAAGAAAGCCATTTCTGATATTTTCAAAGATATGACCACTTTTCCTTGGTAATTTTTCCAACTTTTGAAAACAAACTAGTTCTGAGTGTAATGATTATACACATCTAAAATCACAAATCCAATCGATGTGACATTAACGAACTCCGCACATCAGACAACAGTATTCTGTTCAATTTATGAACTACCATAGTACTGCTATGTATTCTGGTTTACATATGGTATGATTGCTTCGTTTAATATATGAAATCTATGCCATACATGACCTGCCTGTATAAGTATTCTTTATCGCTTACTTATTTTACCTAATTCACATTAAGTTTATGCACTCACCCCTTTTTTGGCTGCAGAGAAGTGCAATATTTTAGCGACAGACGCAAGATTTTTCCGCTGATCTGTAGTAAGAGCGCCTCCATTTGGCAAATTGACAATATGAAATGCATCAGGTGCTACGATAGCGGCATTCAGGAACTGATAGTATACTAGGTTACCGATAACCTAAAATAAAAAAATAAAAAGTAGGTATTATAAAGAAATATAGACAACATTAATTTTTTAGGTTCGCCGATTACCACTAACTTAAAACAGTATGAAACTCTTAATTTTACTTATGTAAATTTCTAACTCCTGCTTAGTTTATAACCTTACCTTCAAAATATCTTTTTCTGGAGTATGGGGGAACTTGGATGACAGTGCTCTATGTAATACTCGCGCCATATATGTGATACAGAAGGGTAGCAGCTCTGTAGAGTTCGTGATCCGGTCCAGAAACATGACTACTATAGTCTTGAGCTGACTCAATGCAATTTCAAGTCGAGCTTGAACTTCGGGGTACTTTAAGGCGTCTTCTTGCGTCACCGAATATGGTAATGACCTTAAAAATAAACAAACATTCTGGACTGGAAGTACAGGATTATCGGCTCAATAACATAACTAACTCCCATTTAATATGGTATAATTGCAAGCAATATTAAAAAAACAACGAATATAAATATTTGAATAATAATAATCATTGAAAATTAATTGCAAAACATTGGAATCTGCGATTCCTTATGTTTTACCAAAATATTGAGTGAAAAAAAAATTAAGATTTGAAATTTCAAACTGAGACCTAACAATCAGTTTGGCAAAAAACCAGCTTAGCATTATGCAGCAGATAATATTTTATGACTCCTTCTTCTGCAAAAGCTATCAAAATATAAACTTACGAAATTTGTCCAGTCTTCATTTCAGATTCATTCCTCCAAGCCTTATAAATTTCCACAGGACCAGTTTCAATATTTAAGTCCCTATCACTAATTATTTTTTCAATAAGCGGGCCGAGAATAGTTTTTAGACTGTTCAATCCCGAAAGTTGTCTCGACAAATTTACTGCCATTTTCAGCACCAACGGTGTGGACGCAATGATATCAAAAGGCATAACTACCCTACAACTTATTTCTTCTTCTAAAGTAAATCTAAACAGTTTCAACAGTAAGTACTCATCCCTAGCATAAGCGCCGAAATTGTACAAACTAAGTACGACATTTTGCACAAAATTGTTAGTCTTATTTTGTGGTATACAAAACAGAAGTTTAGACAGGTAAGTGGGATTCGTTTGCAATTCATAAAACAAATGTTGATATCCATCTAAAAGCTTTTTGCTTTCTTTAGTAAGAGATTTCAATCCCTTGACGGCAGTAGAGATTGTCATAAGAGATCCTTTCCCATCTGAGCGATTTTGAAACACCAAATTGGTTACTGAATTATGTTTGACCAAATTATTCAACTTTAAACCGTGTGCCGCTACTTCCTGCAGTGCGATGCGGTTTTGTACCAAAAGACCTATTTTCAAATCCATATCGTCTATTTGTTTCGACAATTCTTGATTTTTTCTCATTGACTGCACCACCTCTGATTTGAGACTCTGCAATTCTATTTCTCTATCATAGTCTTCGGTAGAGAAATCAAGCATTGGTATGAATTTTTTAACAGCTTTGAGTGGTGGGTTTGGCGAGTGAAACAGTGAAGTAAACGCCGCACGAGCTCGTCGACCGCGCCATAGAGCTTGAATCTTTATTATTTTATGCTCCTGGAAAATAATTAAGTATATTAAAAAGTTATTATAACACAATTAAAGAAACTTTAACTAACAATATAAATTCATATACCTGGACTTTATACCAAATAAAAGGATTTTGCTTCCTTTCTCGTTTTAATTGAGCTTCTATTGCTTTCATTTTAATCAATGTGCCATATTTTTTTTGCATGGTAATCCTTCGCCACCATGACTGGATTTTGATAATATACTCCACATTATCTTCAAAATATTGAAATCTTTCAGCCAACATTTTTCTAAACAAATATCCTCTACAACAAGCTTGAATTTTTACAATGGATTTCTCAATCAATAATTGCTTGTATTTATTCACATGGTGTTTATTAGTCTTTTCTATAATAACATGCACATCTTTTCTAGTTAAATATCGCGCATACGGAACAAAATCCTTAGGAGTGATCCATTTGTAAGTGTAGGACTCTACATCTATGTATACTGTGTTACCAGCATTTGTATGACAAACAATCCAAGGACAAATATAATGACCTCTTTTTTTGAGCGCCTTCGAAAACATTTGAAAGTAGATATCTTTACAGCTGGTTTCTATGGACCCAGAACCAGATAAAAGTGGAGATGAAAGAGCTTCCCAAAATGTATTTATGTCATTTTTGATAACTGCCAAATTTAAATGAACAAGGGCGTCAGTGAGTTCCTTTACTTTCAATGATTCAGCATTTACATCATTGATAGTGTTAACAATGTCATCGAGCCACAAGTTTTGCGACTCTTTGTGAAGTAGTTTCTTTTTGAGCATACGTAGATACAGTTGATGTTCTTCCTTATGTAGTAATGTCATCAACTTCAAGCATGGATTTTTCAATAAAGACATTAGTGTTTCACTGTCCTCTTCAATCACAGCTTTGTTAATACAGTTAATCACTAAGACCACTGAAAACAGCACAATGAAATTGGTTTTAATAACACACATAGACTGAATCAAAAGGTTGATATTTTAGTGTAATGTAATTTTGTGAATCGTAAACATTGCAGACAAATATTGGGTTGTTAATTTAAAGTATGCGATAAAACATAAACATACACGACAACTTTATTATACTATTGCACTTGAAATCGTTGTTACGCAAAAAATTAGAAATGTAGTAATAGAAATGTGAATCATTATCAAACAAACTTAAGGAAATTTGACTAATAGTAGCGCGCAAAACATTTATTGTAAAATAAACATTTTCCCATATAAACTTCCATTGGCAGTATTACCCCCATCCCCCCTTATTTTCAAAACAAAAAGTTACTTATGTCCGATCTAGAGGTACAAAGCATACCTATACCAAATTTCATCAAAATCGGTTTAGTGATTTAGGCGTGAAAGCCGGACAGACAGACAGTCAGACAGAGTTACTTTCACATTTATAATATTAGTATGGATTTCATTCCTAGGTGATAATTTCTAGTCTAGGATCATATTATTATAATAATAGCAGTTGGCAGGCAACAGGGACTTCCTCCGGGTATTTCGGAATAAAAGGGACCTATATTTTAATAAGTAACAGCTATTTATAAGGATAATAGAAATATGAACTTACATTCTTCATTGTCGTCGTCTTTTATGTTAACCATGTCAATGGTGTCTCGTATATCTTCTAATGTAAGCAGAGGGCACGCACATTGCTCCCTAATCTTCACTTGCAGAGCAGTGACCAGAGCTGACAAGTAACGCCGTCGGCAATGCGGCCGCAAACCTTCCAAGTGTACTTGTTTTGATGTAAGAGAATGCCATAACGCAGCTTCATCACCCCTATCTACTGCCTGGGAAATAGCAGCTATTGCTGTTAAGTAAGATACAGACGCAGCTATCTCGCTTTCGTTAAGATTTTTCTCTAATTCACACTTTTCTAACCTCATTTCTTCAAATAAAAGGGGAACAGCAAATTTATCAATTTTCAAATTTAGCTCCAAATGAGGATCTTTTAAAGCTTTATATAATTCATCTGGACTGCCATTATCTAAAGCTCGATTAACATTCGCGATAGCACTTTTGTGATCAACATGCTCTAATGATTTCCTGTTTCCTTCACTTACTATATTTTGAAATATTTTATGCCAGTTCGTAACACTTTCAACATCAATGTCTTTGTTACAATTAACAATATCTTTTACTACGTCGCAATAGAAATCTATATTATTGACATCGTATTGTTTTATTTTTACCCAGTCTTCATTGAAAATTTTATGGAAAGCATTAAAATCATTATTTTGTGATGCCATGCACAAAGATTTCCACAAAAACTTATAATTAACAGAAGTAATATGACCTTGGATCTCTACTTGTGTTAATAACTCATCATATTCATCAGGAATGTAGCTGTCATTCAGAGAGTGATTATGAGCAGATTTTACTTTCTCATGTCTTGCAGCTTGTAGCACTTTTTTGTATTCATTTATATGTTTATTTTGCACGTATTTTAATTTAAGAATGGGATTGAGAATGGCTGATGTTATCGATTTCTCAGTTTCAAGTAGTTTATTTAGTTCAATAACAGCTTCATGTAAGGCCCCTGAATCATCCGCATTATTTTTAGACAGTATTCCGCCAATTTTTTGAAACATTGGCAATGGATGTTCACATCTCTGTAAATCTTTTGAAACTGAGTCAAGTTCTTCATCTGTAATCATAACAATTTTTGTTGATAAGTTCATCACATCACACATGTGGCGTATATTTTTTTTATTTTCCCCGTTTTAATAAATGCAATGAGGTTTAACTTGATGTGGGTTCATCACTGGCAAATTTACCAATATGTTGTAGACTATTACAACTACGACTAATAGGTTCGAGACTTTCGCGGCAAATTTGCCAATTGACAACCTTATGGGTGGTTTCAGATTAGCGTATTTTTTGCGCGTATACGGTCGTTTCAGCATATGTGCTTAAATGCGCGCTACATTACGCGCTTCAAACATATGTACCTACATACGCGATGGCTAGCGAGTGCTGGGCGTGGGCATACGCGATATATAGCTAGAGCTATAGGCCGACTCGGAAGCCGGGTTCTGGGCGTCTGGCGAAAATACAGTAGAACCCAGGAACCAGGTTTTGAGCATTGTAAGTGTTTAGTAAGACTTTAGCCTAAATAATATACATCAGATTTTTTAGACCATTACCTGTAAATATTGCAGTCCCGAAAACATCATGAATGAGCGGAGCTTTGCCAAGTTTGAACAAATGAGAACTGAGTGCATGAATACAGTAAATAACCCGCGGCATGTTCTTCTTGTCATAAATGTCTGTGGTTTCCGGTTGAAAAGTCTGAAATGTTTAGGAAGAATCATATTTACGTATTACATAAGTAGAAAGTAAAATGTTTATAATTACGTAAATTATTTCCTTTTTTGGAGGAGAATTCAAAATGTTATATTGTTAATAGAAATGCATTTAAACATAGTCATTCCAAATGTTTACTTTACAGCTGAAAGCATACGTTTATATTTATTGTTAACGCGGGAGTAAATTGTTCATTTCCGAAAAAGTAAGTGCAGACATATGAGATGACTTATTCGAAAAAAAAACTAAAAAGATTAGTCAAAAATATCGTTAGCCGCTGCTTTTACAAAAAGCAAAGTAAAAATTCAGAATAAGTAGCGTGTCCAAATCTGCAGTCGAAAATTTTGTAGTGGCAAAGTACTTGCCCGAACCGCGTAATGTTCCGAGTTCGATTTTTCCAGGCCAGGCCAATTTGGGAAATTATTTTTTGCAAAATAACTAGGGATTGGGTGTGCTAAATTGAGGCCCTTAGTTAGATGCCTGGTATTCATATTACAAAGGAAATATTTTGTTTCAGACCAGATCATTAGTGTGAGTAGGGCATTTATTATTTACTAGAAGTTTCCCGTTTGGGTTTGGGTTATTTCGGATAAGGAAATAGTAATAACATCTCATATGTTTTAAAGAAATTTAACCCCCCTAACTAGTAAATAATAAAGTTCCATCGTTTAATAGGTATTTACCTACAGCGCGACTTGACTGAGCTAACTACCTAAATCGTTAGTGGCAAATAGCACTTCACTTTGGTCCAAATTGAGGTACCTACTAGAATTTGGACGAAAGTGAAGTAAATCAGTATTTACAACGAACTTCTAAAGAGAAGATACCAGCTAGAAACTCACTCAGTAGATATGAATGAAAGGCAGCAGTATCTATTCAACTATGTGTAAGTAAAAAGTGATTTTTTCCTGAACAGCTGCTAAATACATAAATCGTGATATTAAAGCATGTTGCTCTGTTCAACTTTAAAATTTAGCGTAACCCCACACTAGGGTTCTTTGAACGTCGGCGCCCACGCAACTCCGACGCAACGCTAACGCGACGTCGACGCGACGCCGACGCAACGCTTGCGCAGCGGCGCGGTCGAATAGGGCGCTGCAGCTTGCCGAAGTGACGAACGCCAGGACTGCGCTACACAGGCGGCGCGCAGGCCCGACGCCTGCGCAGCGTTCATTTTGTCAACAGTACAATGATCAGCTCAAGTGTTTCGGCCCGCCCGTGTTTTAGAATCAATAGGTAGAAGACTTTTTAGCTGATAACAAATATGGATGTAGCTTAAAATACTAACTCATATTGCCGAAGAAACCCCTTGTCAATTAAGTACTTTTAGTTTTTGAGAAAATAAATGCTAAAGTTGCCTATTCGGGCCATGTGTCAAATAGGTAAAATATATTTTTTCCTTTATTAGTACAAGTTGGAAAGCATTAATTTATGACTACATTACAAAACATTATATTGTGCGTTATTCAAATCTTACAATTCCATTTTCGAAATGACTGTACATGGCTTGTGCGCGGCGCGACGCTCGAACGCGATGTGCAGAGGACGTCCAGCGCAAGCGCCGCTTAAACGCCGCGCCGACGCTGTGCGGGCGCCGCATCGACGTTGCGCGGGCGCCGCGTCGACGCAACGTACAAACAACGCTAGTGTGGGGAGATCGCCGGCAAGACGCTGACGCTCGAAAGACGCTAGTGTGGGGTCCCTCTTATGTAGTAGACTACATCAATTTTCTAGCCTTTAGCACTCTATGAAGTATGTCAAAAGACCTAATTAATAGAGGGAGGTAGTCATCAGTGGTGTAACAATTAAAAATAATGAAATTATGTAATTAAAAATTAATAATAATTAAAACAAGCTATTGCGCGCGACTATCTTGACATCTGTATCTTTCAGTAGTTTTTGCGAGAAAGAGTAACAATCTTCAATACATTTGAACTTTCACAACTAAAAGAATATTAGTAGGTTGATCTCTCACCACAGGTAGTTCAGTTTTCTTTAGAACTTGCAAGAACTTGTTAATATTGTCAGTATGCTTGAATTGTAGTCCCATTACCTACAACACACAATTTATAAAATGTTAGACAACATAAGAGACACTTTAATAGAAATTCTGTAATAAAACCACAGTAAAACAAAAGATAATGCTTATTAAAAACCTGTCGATTTGATTTTTGTTAAGTTGTAATGCCCTTTATGATTGAATATTGTTACATTCAACATTATCGGTCATTACAAGGCCAGTTTTTTTTTTCATATATTGTTGTAACATACCAGAGATTTTTTGTCAAGGGGAAGAGGTTAGGATAAAAGATATTTTTTTTATATTACAATTCAAGATTGACCTCATCCCACCTGATGTTAAGTGGTAATGAGGTCCTAGCTTAAGGGCGAAAAGTAAAGCATAATGAATCTGTTACTGGACTTGTCGCCCTTACCTTGAACTCTTGACCCCTGCAACTAATGTAGCACCCCCCAATAGTTCTGGAAACCTTACACATGCAGAAACACAACAAGTGCTTGTTATTTGGCGGCGGTCTTCTGTAAGGTTGAGGTATTTCACCAGTCGGGCTGCTCCAGTTCAAGCAATGAATCGCTATGCCCTACCTCTTATCCTATAATAATAATGCCTTTTGGCATTGTATGGATGAAAATACCAAATACCTTATTTTTATTAAAAAATCGTACTTTAGCAAAAACACTTTCAGATGCACAAATTTCTAATACTGAAATTTACATTCAATCTGATAAAATATTTTTTACTTGAAATTAGGTATTCAAAATAACCAGGTCCACATACATGGTTTATTTTTCAAAGGTTCATAAATAAGAGTGTCAATAAAGTACAATCAGTAATGTATGAAAAGTTGATTAGGTCTGTAACTATAGTCACTTTGATTTCCTTAGAGTATAGTTTATGGCCAACTTAATGTTTTTATATTAAATTATTAAAAATAAAATAACTGACAATAATAATTTATGTTCAAAACAATTGGCATGCAAAGAAATTTATAACATACTTTATAACGTCTCTGATCAATATCATATATCTTGGCCAATGGTAACATATCTGGAGATATGAAATGTCCAAGTTTTGCCAAGTAGACTCCATTGCGTAAACTTTCTTCAAATTCAGTGGGTTGAGGTAATTGTTCTTTAATGCATGCTTCTATCCAAGTCTTGGCCTCTTCCAATCGACAAAGATATTCATACGCAATTGTTCTCTGTCTTATGATGTCCATTTCTTGACCTGTCTTACGTATGTCAGTGTCACCTGAAAGCAAAATTATAATCAATATTAGTAAAATCCTTACTAATGTTAATAAAGTGAGACTCTAGTTTGAAAATAAGTATGGTGTTGCAGGGTGTGGCGTAGCAACATTATCTTTATACCTTAAACTATCCTAATATTTTAAAACCAGTTTGCTATAAAATAATACAAATAGCTTGAATGTATACATATGCGTCTTAATGAAGTCACGGACAGCTAATCAAACATAAATTATGACCCAAAAAAATTATAATGCAATACTAAAATGTAACCCTTTCAAAAAAACACGAGAAAAGAAAAAAGCGAAATCTAATTATAAGTAGGTATGTGAAACAATGCATATATGTAGATAAATAAAATTGAGAGTTATATTTACAAGGAAAATTTATACTGTGCATACTTATTTGCAGAATGAAATGTTAAATAGATCAATGCTGCGAGTTTAACTGGGGGCAAAAACGGATACGAATTCGGAAACTTACAATTTTGTCTCTTTAACTCTTCACAGAGACAAAACATAGTCTTACCGAATTGGAATCGTTTTAGACGTTTGATAATATAATCAGCCCACTGTATGTAAATACCTAGTTTTAGCGTGAAAGAGTAATTAAGTATCCTTACAAATTTGTACGTTTATACAAAAAGTAGGATGTAGGCGACCGTTTTAAAAAATACGTTCGAAAATTACAAATTGTAGCTGCTTAAATAAGATTTCATATAAAGAATCACAAATTTACTAACCGTCGTCAATTTTTCCAATATGTTTTTCATCTGGATCTTTCCCCATTATGGAAGAGAGCATAATGGTACAAAAACACTTTTCTAACACTTAAACCTTGCAGTTATGAAGTGTATGTCCCTAAAACATAGTGTCGCCTTTCTCGTTTTTCTTAAAGAATATTCACACACATCACTGAAATCAAAGGAAGAAATTAAAGTAAAAAGAACAACAAACAAAACCGTCTAGGTACCTATCCAATTTTCAAAACACAAATCGGTTACATTTATTTTTTTAATGTTTTTTTTAAGTATTCGTTTAATGGCGTACGTTAAAGAACCATACAGCCTCGTTTTTTTATAACCGCCACAGACTATATAGCAACGATTGGAATGCTCATATTGAAAATAAAAGAATGCACTGATATTTTTTATACTTACATATACGCCCATAAAAGGCATGGCTGCGGCAATTATTTGACTTTTTATAATATCTACTCAATAAAATTTACACGACGCATCTTCCTTGCAATCACATCTTTTGGACATTTTATTATCCAGCCAAATGCGTGCAGGAGTCGCGCACGATTGGCTCCGTACCATTTTTCCTACATTTATTTTATTTTAATATTATTATATTTATATAAGTATTTATGTATCACAGTAACTCTACTATTAATAAATTAAGTAAAGTAACCCAGTGTTTTATGAATATTTCAGTGCTTATTGTAGTTATTCATACCGAGGCGGAAAAAAATCACGTCTTTTGTATGAGAGCCTCCCTTTAATACCTATTGATTTTATTTACTTATTTATTGATACAGCGGAAACATAAATTCATTATTAGAATGAAAAATATAACTGTTACATAAGTTATCGCAGTTTTTGAGATACACAGCCTGGCGAAAGACAGACACATCTAAAAGTCTTAGTAATAAAAAAGGATGTTAAAATCGAGACTCGTTTTTACCCTTCGGGTACGGAACCATAAAAACATCAACAAAATAAAACAACTGACTATCAGATCCAATCTGGACTTTACAAATCACCTAGGTAACCATTGACTAGTTTTTTAAAACATAGAATTTAAAGAAAGACTTTTGTTGTTTTGTGCACGTTTTGTGTTTGTATGAAATCCAAAAATTATGGATGAAGAAATTAGTGTTTTTGAACCTGACACTAGATACGAGCCTATTTCAGTTTGTAAATGTCTTAAAGACGAACCTTCGACTGAGAAAGTATTTATTTCCGAGCGAAAGCAACAGATACTTTCTACTGTAAGTCGCACTGAAAGTTATTTACGAGAACGTCGCATACCTGAACTTGTGCGATACCTTCTTACAAAATTAATAGCACACTCCCCTACTAAACCAATTATTTACATGGGAAAATTGTTAAATGATTGCATGCTATTTCGTGCAGGACATGGGTCAGCTCCGGTTATATATGAAACTAGGTAAGAATTTAACTCATATAAAATTTAAAATTCAAAGAACCTCTGTTCAAAAACGTGTGTAAAAAGCCATTTTATTTGATACTAGCTGTGCCCGCGACTGCGTTCGCGTGGACTACATCCTTCCATGGTTGGTTTTACCCCTTTCTCCCCTAATATTCGAATCAAAAAGTAGTCTATATTTTAATCCAAGTTTCGAGCTATATTTGTGCCAAATTTCATATCTCTAACTTCAAAAATATTTTTTTTCCATATTAACTTTTCCCACCCACGGATAAACATTTGCGTTTTTTTTTTTGCGTCTAGGTTTACCGCTGATGATTCTGGTTTTCATAACACCAATTTAAATGCTAGTAATATTGTGATCAGGTCCATATGTGATGTTGTTTATTATTTGTATAATGCACAGCTAACTAAAATGTCTGTGGTATAATGTGTTGTGATTGTAAGGCTCGGTTACACCAACACCAAACCTTAATGATTTGACAGCAGTTACTCATGCCCTAACCCATATCAGTTGATGCAACTGAACCATGTTTGTCATAATATTTGATCAGTGTGTTTATTCCAGGCATTTGGAAGCTGTAGTAAAAAGTTTTGATCCTGGCCAACGGGGTTGGTTAAGCGCAGGTCAAACACGCAGAGCTTTTATGACTTTGGGACTTACACCTAGTGAGGAACTAGATGATAGAATTCCATGTAATATTGTATTACAGAGTTTAAAAAAAACCCAAGAGTTAGAACTTCTTTCCTTATTATCTGCTGGATTAAACTTAAATGAAAATGATGACAGTAGTTCAAAGTCTGAGAGTGATTTGTAATTAGATTTAAAAATATAATTTCTAATAAAGTTTAATTAAAAAAATATCACATTCGTTTTGTTACATCTTATTTAAGTATGTGATACATAATCAGCTTAAATTAGGTGAGCCTGCCGACGCCGACGGCGCCGTGGCAGTCATGGGTCACGGGGGAGTCCCACACACGTCACTGCCGTCCCCACGGCCAGCGATATGGTGCGAAAAGATAGCATTCTCTCCCCCTCAAAAAAAAAGGTGAGCCTGCCGACAGTGCCATCATGGGTCACATGTTTGATTTTTGACCGGGAGTCCGGGACCTTTACTTAAATATTATCCGGGATAAAAGCTAAGAGTAGAGAATTTAGGACAAAATAGGCACTTGCCTACATTTTTGAACGTTCAGCAAATGGCTGTCATTGTGACACATAATATGTCACATCACATTCTGTGATGACATTAACAAGAAAGGCTGGGAAAGGCATCAGTTGATAAAAATATTATTTTCCAGCATCTGAGCGTGGTTTTGTACTTTGTAGATTAATATATAACTGAAAATTTGTAAGAAAATGAATTATTAAACAAAACATATCTCGAAAATATTCCTACTATACTATTGTACAAGTATCTTGAAGTGTTATGTTTATCGTAGCTATTTTCCTGCACATTATATTTCTTTTCTCAATTTTTGATATTTATTTTAAATCTCCTATTATTCAAAATGTGATCCCTTATCAGCCTCAACATGTAGCCCCTGCAGATCGTTTGGTACTGTTCGTAGTTGATGGTCTTCGAGCTGAATCATTCGTTAATTACAGCACGATGCCTTATCTCAGGTAATACGCACTGGAAACACTAAAATTATTTGCTTTTTGAGAATGTACGCCGACAGGACGAGCTCGTTTATACAAATAATAACTCCTTTTTTTTCATAGATCAGTTGCAAATACTCATGGTAGATGGGGTATATCCAAAACACGCATGCCCACCGAGTCTCGTCCAGGACATGTTGCAGTAATTGCTGGTTTTTATGAAGACCCTTCAGCAATACTTAAAGGATGGAAAGAGAATCCAGTTGACTTTGATTCTGTATTTAATCAAAGCACCTACACCTGGAGCTGGGGAGCTTATGATATAGTCCAAATATTCACAAAAGGAGATGTAGAAGACCATATTTTTGTAAACATGTTTGACCCTTATGATCAAACATTTAGTACAGATAAGAATACAACACTATTGGATGCTTGGGTCTTTGACAAAGTAAAAGATTTCTTCCAACATGCTGAAAATGACAGAGTTTTAAATGCCAAGTTACATACACCAAAGGTTGTGTTCTTTCTACATTTATTAGGCACAGACACATCAGGACATACACATAAACCCAAGTCTCCGTAAGTAACTACTCTTTCAAATCCATTATTTTTAAATTTTAATAAAGTAACTGGTAGCTAATGGTCTAATCCTTAATTTCCCAGTAACTTTTTGACTACTGTGCGGTTTGTTGATGAAGGTATAAAGAAAATAGAAAAAGTAATAAGAGATTTTTATATGGATGATCACAGAACTACATTTTTGATGACTTCAGATCATGGCATGACTGATTGGGGTAATGTATTATAAAAATAAAAGTTGAACCAGAAAAAAAATATAAAATTATTAATGTAGAACTAAAACCAAATACAAATTCTGTAAATATATTTGAGATGACATCATTTACATAGATATAATAATGTTTTTCTGTAGATTGTGTTTCATTTAGGTAGGTATTTATTGTTTTCCAGGGTCACATGGTGCTGGACTAGATCATGAAACGGAAACCCCTTATGTGTTATGGGGAGCAGGTGTTCAACAAGTAAATGGTGGACTAATTGATCCAGAGACATTAAGCATGTCATTGGAACATAGATTAGATATTAACCAAGCTGATTTAGCACCATTAATGTCCACATTATTGTCAATACCTGTCCCTGTTAACTCAGTGGTAATATATTGGATAAACCATACTATATCATATCTCTACCATTAACAGAGTGATATCTAACTTCTTATTTTAACATTTACAGGGCAAAATATCAACAGATATATTAAATATGTCATTGGCTGATAAAGCAAAAGCTATCTATAGTAATAGTAGACAATTGGCATCACAGTATGATAGAAAAAGGAAGGATGTTGAAAATAGTGGCTTGAAAATTTTGTACCGGCCTTATAATGCTTTTAACTCACAGAAATACCAAGAGGCGATTGAGATTACAGAGAGAATGTTGCAAAATGAGTTGAACGATCCAGAAGAATATAAAAAGCTTGTATTACTCAGTAGAGAAATCATGGATCTTAGTCTACAAGGCTTGGATTATTACCAAAACTATTACCAGAGACCTCTTCTTATTCTAGTCACTTTGTCTTTTGTGGGATGGATATTATGTTTAGTAAAACTAGTATCTGAACAAAAAGTTCAAACACAGTCAGAATCATCTAATATAATTCAATTTAATACTAGCTGGACTGTTTCTGTGAAGGGACATATTAATTTACCTAATATAGTATTCTTAGTATTGTTTGTTGTAGCAGCAATTTTTGTACTTGGTAAGTAATCAGCTATGTTAATTTATCATATTATGAATTCCTATCCCATGCTAGTTATTAAACTACCTTTTAATTGTTTTAGCTCAGAGTTTGCCATTGCAGTATTACATTTATTTTTTGTTGCCAGTTTTGCTATGGCATTCAGCATTGACACCATTTAGTGTATGGATTTGTTTATGCGGCCAAGTTATGAACACTCAAGGACGTTACAGTGTATGTGTTGAAGCATTATGTTACATTTTGGGATCCTTTGCTCTGGTGAGTTTATGATCTTTAGTACAAAGTGTAAATGTAAAATATTAACTTACAACTTTACTAAACTTACTATTCTATTACTTTTAAGGGAGCCTCATTTACATATAGATGGATGCTGAGTGTACCATTGCTAGGTTTGGCATTATGGCCGTTCCTTTCTTCAACAAAAAATCATTTATCAAATCAAACTTTATTTGCTTGGCCAACAGGGTGCATACTGCTTAGTGTATTTTCATTAATACCAGTAGTGGGAAAGGAAACTATCATACCATTAGTGTAAGTTTTCTATAAAATAACTATAAAGATCTTTTGAGTTTTCAAACTTCAAGTTTTTACAGAGTAAAATAATAATAAACTACCTGTGCTAAAATTGTACACTCAAACATGAGGCAAAAACGAAATACATTGAATCTTGTTACCCTTAAACTATTTGAATTTAGTGCTTTTTGTTTTAAAAATATAAATTATTAATTTCAGGATACTTGCTGGTTTCATATGGTTGATATTTTTAGTAATATTTAGTTGGAAAGTTTTAACACCGTTTTATCATAATGGTGAAGAATCAAAGAAGGAGATTATATTGAATGCCTTACAAATATTTCTGTTGGTTGTTTCTCTTCACAATATTTATGTCCAATCAGAAAGATTTGAGAAAGGCACACCTGTTTCAGTTTTTTACCAGGGAATGGCTTGGATAATTGCTTGTAAGTGTAAGAAAATAAAATTCATTGAGTTATAACATATTTTTTTAAGTAACAATAATAATTATGCCTATTTTTTACAGTTTCATCATTAGTCATTCCATTAATAACTTCAAAAAGACTGATTTGTAGGCTGGTATCAATTTATACTTCAATTTTAAATTTCTACCTTTTGTTGTCAGTTTCTCATGAAGGTTTATTCATGGTTACTTTAGTTTTCAACTTAGGGTGTTGGATATTTATCGAATTGAAATTGCTACCTGTAGGTGAAAAAGAGGTGAGTTTTAAAATATGTGTGTCAGTATAAATATAATTTTAGTTTTTCTTGTAGGTATTACAATCCTTAAAGAGATATTACAACTTAATTTCCTTAGAATGCTATTTATGTTATTTTAGTGCAATCCAGTAAGTAGATATTTTTGGGTAAAAAGTAAAAAATACCCAGTATCAAAATCAATTTACACGTGTATTCTTACATTTACACACCATAAGTTTAACAGCATTGCATAATTGTTTATTTTTTATTTCAGATAATATTGTACACATTTGATAAATGTGAGGGGTCGTCCAAAGATTTGATAAGTTTCGAAAGAGGTATAAGTAGAAAGGATTTTAGAAGAGCATTTATTTTTGTATCCTTTTTAAATCAAGTCCTATAGTTTAAGTTACCGATATTTACCTTATAAGGTTTTCGGTACAGTGATATTATTATAATATCTATATCTTTTTACCGAAAATCAAAAGTCAGTTCAGTCACAATCCGAAATTGTAAAACTACAATAGACTCTTATACATCAATGTTTCTTTTTTTTACTTACTTTTAGTTAGGACAAATAGAATCAGACACACCATGTAGCTCAATTTAGGGTTTCATAGTTTGTCCATCACAATAATACGCATACTGGGGCTTTCTGTTGTTTCATTTACGTTCAAAACCACGTCAGACAATACATGTTGGACGCAAAGTCCAAACGCCCCTATGCCGTTGACATAAGAACTAATATCGATCTGCAATCGTATACCTTGTGCGGTTGACCGTTCTAAGTAGATTTGCCACATATACTCTCCCCGCACACCAATAGCTGCTTAGCAGCAGGTCTACCTCTTAAGGTAGATAAACCTTAGTTTAAAAACGAATATTACTTATTTAATTTTGTTCGAACAATAAGTATTCTACGTCAGACTATCTATACTCTGTACCGCCCCCTTAAGTCGTAGATTTAAGAACTCTCGCGCGCTCCTGAAAGTTCACTGAAGATGATAAGACCTTACAGCCATCACTGATAGGCTGGCAGAAAAAAAAAATCATTTTACTACTTTGAACAGACAATAGATGGGCTGTGTGTTTATGTTTATATAATTTATCCAACAAGAACGTAGACGTTTATAATTTAATGTGATTTCCTTAATGATTTTGCAGACTTTATACATAATTATAGCATTTTTTGGTACGGGCAATATAGCATCACTCAATTCATTTGAAGTCAGATGGGTGACGTGTTTCATAACATCATTCAAACCGTTTATTATCACTGGACTGATACTTTTGAAGACTTTGTCACCATTTGTATCTGTAGCATGCAGTTTCAGGGCTGTTCAAAAATTAACTAAGGTAAATTCCATCTACTAGACTAGTACCTATGTCATTAATTTTTATTATGTTTAAGTATGTAGTTATAAAATAATATTTCTTTGGCAGGTTTTAAAATCAAGTAAACTACTAAAAGTATTATTAAAAACTAGTTTGTCAGTTACTAATTGGTTTACAAATCACTCAGGACAGTGCAAAAACTAAATTGGCGGTCAACATTATGGAACGGGCGGTTCGATAACAGTTCGGCAGTACCTACACAATGCGCGGATCTGTCTGCTTGAGTTAGGTTGATATGAGAGACCAAAAATTCGATTTTTTCTTGTTTTTTCTTCTTCTCACTAACCGTAAATTGTTTGGTATCCATTTGTTTCTTGACGGGGAAATGTCTCCCACACTGTTACTCTGTTCCCCGCAGAGTGTCGAGCTCACACCGACTAAAACCCTAAAACCCCCTCGGTGGCCAATGCTGCGCAGTTGTGTGAGTGAGTCGTGCGTCTCTGGTGCTAGCAGCGGATCTGCTGTGCGTCTCCGCTTCCCTACCGCGCTTCTGCCGTAGCGCTTATTCCTACCTCCCGACAGCGGACACCCAATATTCTCACTCCAAACTCTCCCTCTAAGAGTCGGATGGAGTCCCAGGTCTAACAAGACGACGGCCAATTTAATACCGCATCCTCCTCTTCCTTGGCAGCCCCACCCGATACGATTTGTGCCTCGCGGCGGCACTGCCATATTGCGAAGGACAGGGGGGCCCGGCAACGACGATACACCGCAGTCCTCCTCTTTCTACAAGGCCCAACTCCGAATCCGTCTGGGCTTCACACTGTGCGGTACCTATCCGAGTTTGGATGAGAAGGCCAACCTCGATCAGACCATAGGGTTCAGTAACCCTCCATCTCAGGAATGCTTGTTTTATCTGCCCACTTCATTCATTTTATCGCCTGATATTTATGGATTAACCCGTTTTCATAGATACTAGTGACCAGCCCCGGCTTCGTAGGGATGCAATATAAATTCTCAGAAATGTTAGCTTTTCTATACTTCAATGACAATATAAACCTTCCTCTTAAATCACACTACATAATAAACAAATTCATTGCGTAGTTTTAAAAATTAGATCTTTAAAATAGGGACATACCTACAGAAAAAGCGACTTTGTTTTTTACTATGTAGGTAGTGAAGATGATTGACTCATTATTGAATATTTCACTGCCCAATTTTGCCTGCGGAATTTATTACAATCGCTGCCTTAAATATTTAGCAAATCGGTAATGAATATAACGATTCACTGTCTTTTTTTAAGGAAACAGAAAAATGTCATCTTCCCTTGCAGTGCGGCTCAGTTGGAAGAGTAGCACACGCGATACGTGAATGTCGTGGGTTTGTGCCCCGCATCGAAAGGGGATATGACATTTTTCTGTTTCTTTAAAAAATAGTTTAATTTAAGATCGCTAGTGCGGCATACTTTATTTTTTAAATTCATTGTCTTATTATGTTATTTTTTTCAGGCGCCTACTGGGTATTTACACATCATAGTGTTAATTTACTCAAATATCATGGGGATTCAGCTACTATATTATGTTAAAAATTATGGAAGCTGGCTGGACATTGGTACATCAATATCGCAATTTGTAATTGTCCAAGTGATAACACTATTCATTGTTTTGATAAATGAAGTTGCAAAGATTTTAACTGATACTAGCATTGAAAAATTTATTAGTAGTGTATTTGGAATGAGTGTAAAAAAATATGTCTAAGGAAGTTGATGGTGCTGATTTCATGGAGAAAGAAAATATAAAGTGGAACTAAAGTTGTGGGTGTATGCTTTTGTTTACGTCCATAATAACGGTCTTTTGTACTAAAAGTTGAAAACTTTTTGACATTTACAATACACTTAAATATAATATACAAGTTTGAAAATCTGTTATATCTAAGTACTCGCTAGATGGGCTGTAAGCTAAAATTTATTTTTCAAAAATAAATAACTATCATAAAATACGTATTTTCATTTCTATTTATTCATTTGACTAAGTGTTTAGAAATTTGATTTGTTGTCTCCCCCTGGTTCGGAATCTAGGATAGAGATACGCCCATAGCAAATAATAATAATAGATATACATATGTATATAGGTTTGGCTACTTTAATTTTTTTTCCCTTGACCTGGAGCCTGAGGTGAAAAAGTATTTTATAGACATGCAATATGCATTTGGCTATTTAATCCCCCTATAAATTTAAATCAGTTAAATTTGAGTTCTTTGCTTTCTTTTACATGATAACGCAAAGAGATATTTAGACAAAAATCTATGGAAGTATTCAGGGAAATTAAATAATACGATCTTAAAATACTCTTTAAGATTTATTCAAATGTTGTATAATATCTACAAAATAAATACAACAATTTCAAAGGCAGTTTATACATAAAAGCTTACTATTAATTTAAATTTTGAGGCACCTATGGGAGAAACCAATTTCTACAGAAGTAAATAAGGGACTGATGCTGCAACATCATGAAGAATAACATGCCCAGTGAGGTGGATTTAATTTTTAATTCTTTCTCCATATTAAAATCTTATTATTTGCAGGCATTTCTATGGTATCAATAAGTGATAAATTATTTTCTTCGCCTAGTTTTATTAAATCTGAAATATCTCGTAAACCCCACAATGGATCTCTAGCTCTCAGAGATGCATCAAAATCAATGTTACTTTGAGGTGTTATTACACCATCTTTGCTGAATGGGCCATACACAATCATGAGTGCATCATTTTTCAAAAATGATCCAGCGTTTTCAAACAAACCTATAGAACATTCATAAGGGCTTATGTGCAACATGTTTGCATTGTACATGTAATCTACAGTGTTCTCCTTAAAACCATACTTAGATAGCTTATCACAGATGTCAAGAAGAATTGGCTGAGTTATATTTTTAGTTGGGCAGTTACTAGCATAATAGGCTATACTCCCAAGTAAATTATCATCTACTTCAGTTGGTTGAAATTTTACACCTGGAAAATGTGGTGCAAAATATGCCAAATGCTGCCCTGAGCCAGAAGCTATCTCCAAAAAGATAGGACTTTCTTCTTCTATGTCAGTTTCAGGTAGTATGAATCTCTTCAGAACTTGAAGTATTGGTTCTTTATTTCTATTAGCAGCTGGATATATCAATTTTTCACCTCTGTAACTATGACAAAAAGACAAATTAATTAGTACCGCCGAATAACCACTAGAGTTTACTATTATCACGATATTATATAAATAAGTAGGAAATTGAGTGCTTTGAAATTAGGTTTATCTACAGCAACCTATGGATAAATATAACCCTTCTACACTGAAATCACAAAAATGTATCAATTTATTTTCTAAAATACTAACCTTTCATGATTTTGGTTTGAACAAGCGATATCTTGAACTTTCGCCATAGGCTTTGTAGAAATTTGCAACAAAATGTTTTTTCTGTTTCTCCTAATGTAAGGGGATGTTAATGAATATCCTTTACTAAATAGAGTATAAAATAATTTTACAGCTTTATACTCCTTCATAAGCTTCAAAATATTAAATGTTATCTAATTAATTCTAGAATTTAAATAGATCTTTATTAAATAACAGCTCAATCTTACACCAAACCATTGATTTAAGTAGGTACCTAGTCCTTTAAAATCTTTGCTCCTTGCATCGGAGCGAGCTGTCAAATATATTTTTTTAACTAGGTACCTAGTTACTCTAGTTAGCGGCTTGGATTGAATCTATCTACAACAAATAGTCACGCGACAAATGTTTAACGAGTCCTTTAAAGTTAAAATAAATCACAGACTTATAATACTTAGATGTCTGTGAAATAAATATAATTTGGTTTTTTAAATGCTGATCGACTCAAATTAATAAGTGCGGGACAATCAAAGCATCAAAACTTTTGTCATATGAAAAATTTGTTTTAAATTACGCATGCTAGGCAATATGCTAGGCCTAAATTAGACGTCTGACTTCTTCAAAGCCGGTTTTAACAGTACGTGGTTAACGGATTTTCTGACCCTTCATATGCCCTTAATGGGTCACCCACTCAGCCAAATAAGTTATTTGTTTAAAATTGAATGAGAAATTCGTCTGTTCCTTCATTTTACATCTGTCACAATGATTTATCACTTTGCATTGAATCAATCAGGCCTAGCATGCGCCATGCGAGTAAATTATGAAAAAAGAAAATGCATTAAAAGTGTCAATGTCAAACTTGTGTGTCAAAAATAGTGCGGCGAACGGATGGCTGGTTAATTGGTTCATTACCTTTAAATTAATATTGGTCTGCTGTGGGTTAATTGGCTGTTCAACGAACGTGCAGTGCACAGAGTAACTTATATACTGGTGCAGTGTTAAGTCGAAACAAAATTATCTCCGAAACTATGAAATTCTGCATAAAAAATGAAGATAAATCAAAATTAGTCTTAAGTTTTTGGGAGTTACATCAATCTCCAGTATCGGATATACATTAAAACTATTATTAAAGTTATATTTGATTGAGAATGGGTCTCAAACTTTCGAGGCAAAGTTGAGTTATTAGCTTAGTGGTTTTAAAAGCCTTAAAATGGATTGTTTTGATAAACAATTTATCACTGAACTTTTTATGGACACTGACAGTGTTTCCACAATCAATAGGCTTGTTGTTGCAGTCGCCAATGTAATTAATGAAAGCAATGAGAATATGAATGTGTACCATGAAGCTTACCAAGAAGAGTTTGAACAAGTTCTAGAGACAGCTGAAAGTGATCAAAACGAATATCCTTTCGTCAAAAAAGTTAATGATTATTATGAATGCTCTATTGAGAATTTTGATGATGAAGATTATATTCAGCATTTTCAGATGAGAAAAACAACTGTTCAGGTGTGTTTTAAATGCGAAATTATTTCAATTCTAAATTGTTAGATTTGTAATTAATATATTTTGTCTTGTTTCACCCTTTTGATAATGTGAATTTCTTTTCCAGGCTTTAATTAAATTTCTAAATGAGAACAATAAGTCCTACAACAGTATTGTTCCATTACATAAAAAGGTACATATATTTTTATGGCTTTTAACTAGTGATTCGTCTTATAGAGAAGTTGCCACATTATTTGGTTTACACAACTCATCTGTTGCCTACATTTTCCATGAAGTGGCATCATTGATAGCCGAGCAAAGATATCATTTTATCAGTTGGCCATCTATTGAAGAGCAGCATGTCACAAGAATAAAAGTGAATAGTAGATACAAGTTCCCTAACTGTGTTGGCTTTATTGATGCATGTCGGTTCAAAGTTGGCTCCAGGCAGATTAAGAAAAGCAAGGCTGACAGTAGCACTGTTCTCTTACAAGCAGTTTGTGATGAATCTTTTATGTTTATAGATATTTATGTCGGAGCAATTGGAAATACTAAGAAAAGCAACGTTTATAAAGAAAGTCCCTTGTCAAGGGAATTAAAAAATTTTGTAGATTTTGAAAATCATATACTTGGTGATGCACATTATAAGTTACGAAAGAACCTAATTACTACATTTTCTAGTGATGAAATATTAACGGTTGAGGATATGAAATTTAATGAAATACATTGGAAAGCTCACAGCTATATTGGGCATGCATTTGAACTTCTCAAAGAAAAGTTTAAAAAATTGAATCACATGGACAATTTTAAACCTGAAGCTGTTACTACATTGATATATTCGGCATGTGTTCTACATAATTTTATATTATTGCATGAGGGGTGTCCACAAATCAAAGATGAAATAGTCATGTGTGATGATGGGGTTACAATTGATACCAACATTGTAAAAACTGCTGATGAAAAACGTCAATTTTTATGTAATTATATAAATTATGTTGATCTAGATGTGACTGAATCATCTTCATTGAATGAATTATGATAAAAGAAAACACTCTTTTAATTTAATAATACTTTTATTTCTCCACGATTATGGAAAATTTGATAAAGTTTGCTAAGTATTAAATTGATTTTTGTAATATAAAAAATATAAATAAAATATTGAACATTATTCAATTACTTCTTGAGTTCTGCAATGATTGCAATCAATGTACATTGTATTAAATTTACACTAGGAGCTGCCATCAAAAACACAAAAGAGTATTAATTAAAACATTAAAAAATAAAGCTTTACTTTAACATGCTCAGCTTCAAAATATATCATATAATATGTATATAATCCTACTGGTTTTTAGTAGGTATTTACAGAAAGTTATATTTCTGCTTAACTTAACAGACTTTGATAATTTTACGGTGGGAATACTTGATTTTTTAGATCTGGTGGTTGCTTATCAGTATTTGAATCCACATTTTATTTAATAACATTCATTATGGAGATAAAGTTGGGTCTAAACTTAAAGTTCTATGAAATAAGCTATAAAATATTTTTTCTAACAATTTCAATTATTATTTAACTATATTTACAAAGCTTGTCAAGCTTTTTCTCAGTTCATCAAATGTGTACTGAATTCAACAAGAGCCTAAAACACAATAATTATATTCTCTTTCCTGATGTATTTCTAAATTACATTAGGCACTAAATTGGCAACCTACAAGGCACTATGCATGTAGCACAGCAATTTATGCTATATATTATAATGTCATCATTTAATATTTTTAACAATATACACACATAAGTTACCCTATTAAAATGATTTTACTTTTTTCAAAAGTGAATTTCTGGGTCTCAATTATTGTATGTAGTGTTTATATATAAAACTTGTATAATATGTACTTATGTAGATTGATCTTTTTCAAGCTGATATATAAATTGATTACACATTGATAAAAGGCAATAATTTACTGTTATAAAGGATAATATAATAGGGTGCCTTTAGTAAACACGAATAAAATTATTTACTAAGTTTTTAGGATTATAATTGTGCTGGCAACAAATTATGTAGATGTAAATAATTTCCAATTCAGTGGATGCTAATGCAAAGTAATGCTGTAGTCATGAAAAAAATCTCTAGATAAAATAATTACCCAGAAGGTAGCTTAATAAAATACTTATTTGATAAAAAAATTAACCATGCGGACCATTTGTCCCTGATTGTTTAGGTAGGCTTAGTTTATCATCATTATATACACATTTGTATTTATTTACAGTAGCTGTGCTGCGACCTTAGTCTACTTAAATGATCATGGAATGTAAAAACACCTAATCTACATCTGAAACTCAGCAACTTATATTTTTCTTTATAATAAATACACATCTGTCAGAAGTAATATTCTACACAATAACCAGACCACTCATACAGCCAGTGGATTCAAAGTGATTAAATTTAAATGCAATCTTTCCTAAAATAGTAAAGTATATAGGTAAAGAAAGTCTCTTAATTTTACAACTGCACTGTACAATTATTAATAACAACAATATTTACACAAACACCAACAGACACCACACTGAACATACAGTGTCCTAGCCGAGGTACTCGGAAGACTTGGCACACGCGACGCGCAATTTAATTGTCTCAATCACTTATTTATTGATCCATACATTGTTTGTTTGGGTATTTTTCAAATGTAAGTCTTTTTCACTTTTTGTAAGGTTCCGCACTTGAGGTCCTTGTCTAGCGATTCTGTGGAATTCCGTAGGTCAAGTGTGCGCTCTTTCCCCAGATCCATATGCAAGTTGTCTTGTTTAGCGAGTGGGCATACGTTTGCAACCATGTTAACATTCTTGGATCGGGTTGGCATGTATGCTGAATTAGCATTCAACGGCGTCTCTAATGGGCTCAGTCTGAAATTGAAACAAAAGATGTTAAGTTTTAGTTACTTAACTGTAGGTATGCTGATTAGACTCGATAATAATAGGTACATAGTTTGTGCAGGATTTTAATTTTGCAATATCATCAAGCACGTTGGTAAGTAGGTACAAAGCACGTCCAACTCTCGTGGACCTCGGACGAATGTGTACCAAAGGAGCTAAAGATTTGTGTATTTTAGTATAGACAAGGATGATTTAATTTTCATAAGCAATTGATATACTCTATAAATTGGATACATACCTGTTCAGATGATTATGTTGTTCATTGAACGGTGAGGTATCGGTAAAAAATGGGTGTCGAAATCGCCTCGAAAAGAGATAACCGATGACGAAGCCGACCATAAGAGTTACAAGACATGACGCCACCACTGCTGTGAGGAGTGCTTGTGCACTGTAGATGTTGCCATCGGCGGCTTCAACAGTAAGTAAATCTGAAAACGATAGATAATTGTTATAAAAAACTGCTAAATAAAATGCAAAAAAAAAAAATAAACATTGAAAAGATTGCTTTGTTGCTCAAGAACACTCACCTGTTTCGTGTTTATTATTACTAGGAGACTTGTCTTCCGATAAAACATTCGTTTCGACTACTTCTATTAGTATTTCGTTTTGAATGTCGTCTGTTTTCTGGCGTATGTCAGATTCTGGTTGTATTGGTTTTTTGGTACCAGGGTTCCTATTGCTATTTCTGTCGCCAGACATAAGAGGTGGTAGCTTATTACAAATATCAGTCTTTCCATACTCTACATTTTGTAGAAATCTTTCGGGATTAGGAAATTGCCTGTTTCCGACCCAAGAGCACTGCTGTTGCTTAGCATCCCATGCACAATGAGGATCTTGCAACAGAACGCAATCTCTGAAAAATAATAATAATAATAAATTAGGTTTTCTATTAAACTGATTTCATTCATACATAAACAAACATTGGCGACGAATTCTAACCTGCATGATTGTACATTTCCGCAATGTGACAATGTTATAGATTTAATAATATCATTAGATGCAACTATCAGTTTCTCTGTGGTAAGTGCTACATGCATTTGTTTGATGGGCACTCCCTGAGGCAATACTTGTACTTCTGAAATTACGGCTGTTCTTACAGGACTTTTGTTGTATTCATCACTACCATCAACGACTCCCTCATTGGCAGCCACATTGACGGCTTTGATAACTCTTCCGTCATCTGTACCAACGTATATTACGTCATATTTGTTTCCGTTCATTGCTTGAACTTGTGGATGTACAGCAATTGCTGAAAATCTATATTGTAAACTAACACGTATCAAGAGAGGGCGTGCCAGAAATGATGGCACAGCCTTATCCATCAATGGATGTGCTTTAATAAAGTTCACAGCTGATAGTGTTCGACTGTCTTCGACACAAGACCCAGGGCGCGGTGATGGTACTTTTTCTTTTTCGAGCGGCAACCAGTTCGAGTTCATACTTTCTTGACCTTTGAATTGTCCTTCAAATGCATCGATGATATCCCTCATTGCAAAAGCACAGACAGCAGATCCACCTATTGCATTTTGAGGAGTAGTGAATACGGCATAAATTATATCGTTTCGGTTACCACCGCTACCGTAAAGTCCGCTGATAAGTTCAGTTGTTGACTCTGTAAAAATAAAATAAGCAACGTTTAAAACGTAGTTCTTTTGTTTAGAACGTTAAAATTGCTAATTAATTTCAAAAAGTAACGATTTAAATTACTTACGTATTTCGTCGAAATAAAATGGGTATTCTCCAGGCATCGAGCAGTTGAGTCTCGTTTTCAAAAAGGACGTCCATCTATCGCTAAAAGTATGAGGTCCGCCTTTGTCATTGAGGCAAATTCGTGCCACTCTGGAGTAAACGGACTGCAAGATGAAAGATTATTTAGTATTGTTATATTGCGTAGAAATTAAGAAATATTGATAAGACTTCAGAAAAAGATACTAACTTTACCACAGTTCATGTATTCGACCGCTGTTTCACGATAGAAGAAGTAAACATGACTGGTAGTGGCCGTTGCTCCCACAAAAGAGGGGTCGTTAAGTAAGCGAAGATCTGATCGTTCCGTTCGTAGTGGTTCTCTGTATATTAAAGGATCTGTTCCAGAGAAGTCTGCAGCTGTCGCTGTGTATAACTGGCCACCTAAAATAATAAATTGGATTAGATTAGATTAGTAGAATCTTTTCTGTGTAGGTAACCCAATTGGCACTCTAAATGTAAAAAAGGAGTAGGTACCTAATCTTTATGGATTTTTTCAAATAGATACATTTTAATCCATCCTCTATCTTGAAACTTCAAGCCCACATGTATAAAGAATTCATTGAAATCTAATTAAATTGCGCTATGTTACCTAACTACAATACAATACCTAGTTACAAATAAAGAACCCATTTGCAAGACTCTTAGTAAATCTGCGATACTACAATTACTGCGAAGAGTATGAGTTATGCGAGTGATTATGTGGTTTCTTCATTACTTTCGAGGATGCACTTTACGTAGCCATATTATATTATGTACCTACTGAAATGTCGCCAGTTACCAGGTGTAGCCCTATGTGCAAATTTGAATTGCAATTTATTAATAGCTGAAGCGATGTTCGCGCCATTTGTTGCCATTGTGATATGTAGCTGTACGTGTTTCTACACAAGAAAGGTAGTAAACGGCATTCATAGACCTGACCAGGTAGAACAGTTAACTGTAAAGGTAATAAATCGATCGGTATCGCGGGCGTCGCGTCGTGTTCGGCTCAACCCCTCGGAGATGCGCGCGCGCGGTTTCGTGCAGTCTTTGTGAAATGATCATCGTAACGTGAACTAATGTGTGATCACGCCGAATGCAAGAAATTTCTTGTAAATAGCTTTAAATGCCACAGTATTGCTGTATTTGAAACTTGTGCAATAATTGAGCTAAACTCAGAATAAATATGTTAGGGTTCCGAGTTGTGAAAACAAATATTGACACAGCAGCTTGATCTTACTTTTAAATTTGCATGTTTGTGACATAGGTATTTGTTGAGCCTACCAATTTGTGGATGGGTTATAATTTTAACTGATGCATATGTCAATCTTGTGTATTGGTGTCAATCGAAGATCCGAAAAAGTGAGCTTACGATTTTCAGGCAGAAGGATAGGGTAAAACATTAGGTAAGTATATTCAAATACTTACCAGCATAAATAGCTGTTGAATTGTGTTGAGGATCATATGGGCAGCGTCCAGACCCATCGAATTCGTCGATGTGATGACTTGTGGAATGACTAGCATACCGGCGGCAGAGCGGTTTGAAGGCATTTGTCCCGCACACCAGCAGTCTACCCTGCTCTCGGGCCGCCACGCGAGGGAAGTTCTGGCATTCATCTGCTGACTTGCCTTTTAGCTGGCATAATTCTCTATGCGCGTCTGTCGACTGCCACTCTAACCTCTGCAGGAAAAGAAACAAATTATTACTCAACAGATCAGTCTCTTTGATGCGAGGTAGTCTTGCTTCCCTATTTGGTTGCTTCAATGAAACTCCGATGAGAGTAGAGAAGAGAATGTGTATATTGGTAAAACGAATCAAATTATGTACAATAAACTGGAGTATAACTAGTGGGTAGTAAAACAATATAAACTTATAACTAAAAGAAACACCAGAGGGCGTTGACGCGTCGATCAGCCGGTCGGCGCGCGCGACGCGAACTCGCACACGCATAAATAGGCGCGGCCGGTAGGCCCGCGCTCAGTTGACCGGCGGACGGCGAGGCGCGTGGATGTCGACGGAGCGGCGAGCGGCGCGCGACGTAAATACGTTGCTTTATGATTTGTGTGTAGATGATACTGTATGTAGCTACAGTACTCCCCCTCAAGCGAAGCGTACAGGCCTGATGATTTTCCTGCCGAATTTCGACGTCGTTGGCTGCGATGCATCAGGTTTCACAGATGGTGTAGGCAACTGCGGCGCGCTTGAGACTGGATCAGCTGTTGTGACGTCAGGGGCGTTGACCGTAAATGCCGGTTTAAGTCGGTCGATTGACACCACAGCTTCTCTTCCTGGGAGTTGCAGCTTGTAGTACTTGTCGTTGCGCTCCAGCACGGGGTACGGGCCTTCGTATGGAGGTTGAAGAGGCCTTTGTACAGCGTCGACTCGTACAAACACGGAGTGGCACGTAGGTAGGGCGTTGTGCACAAACATACTTCGCTTGTTGCTATGCGGTAGGTATGTCGGCGTGAGCGATGTTATTGACGTGCGTAGTTGCTCCACGAAGTCTTGATCCATGTTGCTTGATGATGATGTTGATGCGATGAAGTCACCAGGCAGGCGCAAAGCTTGACCGTAGATTAATTGCGCTGCACTGGTATTGGTGTCGGTGCGGATTGCGGCGCGAAGTCCCATGAGCACAGTAGGTAGCTCATGGATCCATTTGGTGTTTGACTCCAGACGAGACATCAAAGCGGCTTTTAAGGATCTGTGCCAGCGTTCGATGATCCCGTTGCTTTGCGGGTGGTAGGCAGTCGTTCGAGTTTTTTCCGCGCCCAGTAGGTGTGTAAGGGCGCGAAACAGTCGACTCTCAAACTGGCGGCCTTGGTCGGTTGTTATTGACTTCGGACAACCGAATCTTGAAATCCAGGTATTGTAGACTTGTTCTGCGACCACTTCCGCGGAGATTTCTTGCAATGGTACAGCTTCGGGCCAGCGGGTAGTGCGATCGATCATTGTAAGTAGGTACCGGTGTCCGCGGTCGCTAGTTGCGAGCGGTCCAACGATATCAATGTGTAGGTGATCGAATCGGTCGCAGGCGGCGAATGTACCTACGCCTGTGTGCGTATGTCTTTGAATCTTCGCGCGTTGACAGGGCAAGCAGGTCTTTGCCCAGGTACCGACGTCGGAGTTCATCGATGGCCAGAAGAAGCGATGTTGGATCAATTTTCGTGTCGTCCGCGTTCCAGGGTGACTGACCTTATGCACGGCGTCAAATGCAGTGCGACGAAAGTCAGTAGGTAGATATGGACGGATGTGCGGAGTTGAAGTTTCGCAGTAGATTTCGTAGTCTGTGTTCGGTAGTTGAATTTTCTTAATTTTCAGGTTGGCTTGCTGTAGTAATGTGGGTAACTCGGGATCTTGTTGTTGTGCTACGGCTAGTTGTTCGTAGTTGATGGGCGTCGGACACGTAATCGACTCGACACGTGATAGTGCGTCGGCGACTACGTTGTCCTTCCCGCTGATGTGACGGATGTCGGAAGTAAATTCGGCGATAAATAGTAATTGTCTTGACCGACGCGGTGTTTCGCTGTCCGATGTTGCTTTGTGAAGCGCGTAGGTCAATGGCTTGTGGTCGGTGAATATCATTAGTTCTCTTCCTTCGAACATTTTTCTAAAGTGCTTCATTGCCATGTATATTGAAAGTAGTTCCCTGTCGTAGGTACTATACTTTTGTTGCGCAGTTGAAAACTTCTTCGAGTAATAGCCAAGAGGTTGCCACGACTTGTTAATGTACTGTTGTAGTACGGCTCCAGCGCAGGTGTTGGACGCGTCGCAAAATAGTGCGAGCGGAGCGGAGCTGTGCGGGTGTGCGAGTAGCGCGGCGTCTTGAAGGCATATTTTCGCTTGTTCGAATGCTTGAATGGACTCGGTCGACCACTTGATTTCGGTCTTATCGCGTTTCTTCGAGTTGTGTAAGTATTCGTTGAGCGGAGCTTGAAGTGATGCGGCGTTCGGTATGTGTTCACGGTAGTAGTTTATCATACCGAGAAAAGTTCTCAGTTGTTGAACTGTAGTCGGTCTTGGGTATTCGGTAATCGATGATATTTTCCCTTTTGGTGGGATGATGCCAGCTGACGAAACTTCATAACCAAGGAAGTTGACTGAAGTCTTGCCAAATACGCATTTTGACGGGTTGATCGTTATACCGGCGTCGTCTAGTCGTTGTAGAACGGTGCGTAGATGTTGTTGATGTTGCTCTTCTGATTCGGATGCTAACAACAGATCGTCGACGAACGGGAATACGAAGTCGAGTCCTCGAAGTACTTCATGGATAAACCGTTGAAAGGTTTGACCGGCGTTTCTAAGTCCCGGGCACATTCGAGGGAACTCGAATAACCCGAATGGAGTCACGATTGCAGTTTTTTCGATATCGGCTTCTTTGTTCGGTATTTGTTGGTAAGCTCTGTTCAGGTCTATTGTGGAGAATATGGTCTTTCCGGCGAGTTGATAGGTAAAATCTTTGATTCTTGGTATTGGATATCGATCTGGCTTCGTTATGGCGTTAAGACGGCGGTAGTCCCCACAGACTCTGAGATCGCCATTTTTCTTCGGCACGACGTGTAGCGGACTGGACCATGGGCTTTTGCTCGGTCGGCAGAGGCCCTGCTGCATCATCGACTCGAATTCTTTCTTCACGGCTTCGTATCGGTGTGGCGGAATAGGTCGAGCGCGACAGTGCAGCGGTGGTCCGGAGGTCTCGATGTGGTGTTCCACACGGTGATTCGGCGTGAGACTCATAGAATTGAGTCTGGTGGTACCGGGAAATTCGCTCAGTATTCGGTGGTACGACTCTTCGAGATCGATGCTACGGACAGTAGGTACGTCCGTGTAGCGGCCAGGAGTGTGGATTGATAACTTGGTTACGTCATCAATCAGTCGTTGACTCTTCATGTCAACCAGTAGGTCGTGGTGGCACAAGAAGTCGGCACCGATGATGGGCTTGCTGACGTCGGCGATGATGAACTTCCATTTGTACGGTCTCCGTAGGTTGAGGTTTAACTCAAGGGTTTGTTCGCCGTAGGTGTTGATTGTGGTGTTGTTCGCAGCGTACAGGGTGAATGGCATGTTCTTCATTCTTGCTCCTCTCTTGCGTGGGATGACTGAGACGTTAGCACCGGTGTCGATGAGAAACGTCAGTCTTGAGTTCTTGTCGTTCACGAAGAGACGGTAGGATTTGTTGCGAACGTCGGACCCCGCCTCGTCTAACGTTCGGTCGAGTTTACCGATGACGACGAGACATCTTTGTTCTTGTGTTTCGAGTCGGTAAATGCACATGGTGATTGGCATTTACGTGCGTTTCGCCCAAAACGCTCGTGGTAGTAGCAGAAAGAGCGAGGCGAGCTCTCCGCGCCGTGATAAGCGCGCGAGCGTGAGGCAGAGCGCGCGTTAGAGCGCGCGTTAGAGCGAGAGCGCTGCGCGGTGCGCCCGTAGGGTGAGCGCCCGCGGTGATAACGCGACTGATACGCGTTGCTTCGCAATTCGGCGACTTCGAGAGATAATTTGCGTATCTCATCGAGTAGATGCTGTGTGTTGATGGTATCTTGTGCTGATGATGCAAGTGCTGGATGCGACGAACGTGGTGTTGCTCGCGGCGACGGCGAAATGGCGCTGATTTCTTGCGTTTGTTCTAGCATCTTGTCTGCTAGAAGTGCGAGTTCGTCGAGTGCGGCGGTCTTGCTGATGCTGTCGCTGACCACGAGTACCGACCTCACGTGGGCAGGTAGGTGGTTCATCCACATGAGTCGGAGTGTGGACTCGGGGACTTTGTCGCGAGCGAGGTCTCGCATGCGACGTAACAGCTGCGACGGTCGTTGATCTCCGAGCTCCATTTCGGAAAGCAACTTTTGGAATTGCCTTCCTTCGGATTCCTCGTAGACGGAGATTAGTCTTTGCTTCAGCGCGTCATAGTAGTTCTCTGCCGGCGGGTTATACAGCAGATCGCTGATTTGCTCTATGTCGGTCTTCTCCAGCTGGGCGATGACGAGCTGGGCGAGTTGGGTTTGGCCTTTCTTCAATTCGCAGGTTGCAGCTTCGAACGTAATAAACCACAATCGCGGTCTATCACGTCGGGGTCACCACTTTAGGTAGTCTTGCTTCCCTATTTGGTTGCTTCAATGAAACTCCGATGAGAGTAGGTAAAACGAATCAAATTATGTACAATAAACTGGAGTATAACTAGTGGGTAGTAAAACAATATAAACTTATAACTAAAAGAAACACCAGAGGGCGTTGACGCGTCGATCAGCCGGTCGGCGCGCGCGACGCGAACTCGCACACGCATAAATAGGCGCGGCCGGTAGTTTTTCACGAATTAGAATCCGACCACAGGCCAGTCATAATGGAGCTTGTTCCTAAAACAGGCACCCCTAGTGGGCCCATTTCACCCCAACCCACAGTGAGTGTGGATTGGACCAGGCTGGGCGAAAGCCTAAAGTCTGTCACGTCCCCCCTCCTAGACCAAATTCCAGACATCATTGTCTCACCTCAGGACACCCTAGCGGCGATCGACTCCCTCACAGGGCACGTGCAGAATGTCGTTCGCGACTGTTCGCGGCGGGTTCCGTCGACGGCACACCATCGATGGAACCTGCCGGCGGATGCGCGGGCCTTGTTGAGGGAGAAAAACGCTGCTATAAGGGCGTACGACGCTTACCCCACTGAGTCGAACCGGGCCAGGATGCGCGCTTTGCAGCGAGCTGTAAAGCGTCGCATACAAGAGCTTCGGGGCGCCCAGTGGGATAAGCTGTTGGGCGACCTAGACCCAAATCAGTTCGCTTTCTGGAAATTAGCCAGAAAGCTAAGATCCGATAACACCGCCACGACCCCCCCTCTCAACCGGCCTAATCAGCCGCCGGCTTTTGAGGACGAGGAAAAGTCTGAGTGCCTAGCCGACAGTCTCGAGGCCCAATGCTCACCCAGTTCACTGCCAGTCGACCCAGACCACCTCGCCACTGTCGAGGCGGAGGTCGAACGCAGATTAGGCCTTCAGCCAACTTCACCCGAGTTAGAGCGGGTCACTTTCGACGAGGTCCAGTCCGCCATACGAGGCCTTCACCCACGTAAAGCCCCAGGCTGCGACGGTATCACTAACAAAGTGCTAAAGCACTTCTCCCCCCACCTGATCTCTTTGCTAACCGCTATTTTCAACGCGGCTCTCAGCAATAACATTTTCCCACAAGCGTGGAAACAAGCCATTGTGATAGGCATTCCCAAACCAGGCAAACCCATGACCGAACCGTCCAGCTACAGACCGATCAGCCTTCTGTGTACGATTGGTAAACTCTATGAGCGTATCATCTACACTAGGCTTAGGGATTTCGCCCACGAGCGAAACCTAATCCCAGAGACCCAATTCGGCTTTAGAGCCAAACATTCATGCGTACAACAAGTACATCGCATAGTAGAGCATGTACTTGACGGTTTCAACCGACCCCACCCCCGCACAACGGGGGTCCTATTCTTCGATGTGGCAAAAGCGTTCGATAAGGTCTGGCACAATGGCTTAATATTTAAGCTATTTCAACTCAATGTGCCGGACCGTCTCGTGCTCATCATACGAGACTTCCTATCGAATCGCGAGTTTCGCTACAGAGTGGAGGGGGCGCTATCCCCCCCCCACCCCATCACAGCCGGAGTCCCCCAAGGCTCTGTGCTCTCCCCCATTCTATTTGTGCTGTACACCAGCGATTTTCCTACATTCGAAATCCCGAAACCATTGGTGGCACATGTCGCTCTGTTCGCGGACGACACCGCCATCTATTGCTCCTCCCGCACTCCCGGTCCCATTCTCCGAACGCTCCAACGCTCCGCCGACATACTCGGCGAGTGGTTCAGGAAATGGCGTATCGAAGTGAACCCAGAAAAGAGCGCGGCCGTTCTCTTTAAGCGGAACGCGCCCTTCCCCCCCAGACACCCCCCGATCACCCTGTTCGGCCGACCGATCCCTTGGGAACGGAAGGTTCGTTACTTAGGGGTAACACTCGATGTCGGACTGACCTTTCACAGTCACGTTAAGACAGTTAGGGACCGCGCCGCGTTCGCCCTTGGCAGGCTTCATTGCCTAATCAATAAACGAAGTAAAATGTCCCTTAGAAATAAGGTGAGACTTTACGTCACTTGCATTCGTCCGATTATGACTTACGCCAGTGTTGTGTTCGCACACGCTGCCCGCTCCACAGTCCGAAGGCTTCAAACCCTTCAAAATAAGTTCATGCGTAAGGCTACAGGCGCCCCCTGGTATCTCCGAAACGAAAACCTCCACATTGACTTAGGGCTGCCGACTATCGCGCAGTACCTTAAGCAATGCTCTTCCCGCTACTTTGACTCTGCTCCCCATCATCCAAATAGTCTAGTGGTCTCGGCCGCTGACTACGTCCCTTCCGTAGTCCGCCCACGTAAACGTAGGCCTAGGAATGTGCTTTTAGATCCCGACGACGCCATAACGATCGCCATGGCCGACGCAAAACAGCTCGCGACACAGCACACATCAAACCGACCGCTTTTCCGTCCTCGCCGGCGAGGACGCACGCCGCGATCCCCACTGGTAGGCTCCTTTTCAAGATACCGGCACGTGCCGGGGCGATTTTCTCCCCAAACATATGTTCGATTACCCTCTCCCAACAACGGCCCGAGCCGAGGTCCGAGCCCCGCTATGGGGCGCCCTCCGGCAGTTGTTTAAATTTTTTAGGGGTGAGAGCCTTCCGCTCCCCCGCAAGCCCGGTGAAGATGAAAAGGCCATCAGCGGCCATCATCTATAGTCAGTTAGGAAAAAAAAAAAAAAAAAAAAAAAGCCCGCGCTCAGTTGACCGGCGGACGGCGAGGCGCGTGGATGTCGACGGAGCGGCGAGCGGCGCGCGACGTAAATACGTTGCTTTATGATTTGTGTGTAGATGATACTGTATGTAGCTACAGTATCTTATGTATATAAGACACGAGATTTTTCAAGAGCAGTTTTGTTAATCCTACTGACATTAAAAGTATGAAAGTTTGTGAGTACCTACCAATTATTATAGATGTTTTTTTCAAGCAAAAAGTATATTCTCCATAATAAGTTTACCAAAGTAACTAAGCTGTATTTAAAGGCATTGTGTTAACCTTGGCTAGATGATTTCACAGGAATGGTACCTACATATTGGATACATTGATGCTAGTATGATTTGGTCAAGGCACCACAAAAATGCCTTGTACATATATGTAGGTTTACTTTGCAGATTTGTACCTATATTATAATGTGGGCGACTATTGGGGTAACAAGTTGACTCATGGAGCTGCAGATGTCCGTGAACGGGATTTTATTATGAAATCAATGATTCTGAATGAATAAAATGAGCTTGCTGTAGTAGGTATTATGTAAGTATACCGTTATAAAAACCCGGTCCTGCGTGCCATCCGTTGTTGACGCATGTTATGAATAGCCTTAATAAAAACTTTGAGCTTGGTAGTTCCTTCGATTCGGTTGATTTAATTTTTTGATGAAATAAGTAGATACCTATGCACAAAACGGCTGTTTTTGTTGCCAAATGAGAAAAAAGCCCCAGCAATTAATAGTATTCGAAATGAACAAGTGGACAGTGTAAGTATCTTTCTACCTACCTATGATTGTCATTAAATTTTACGCGTTTTCACGCGCCATTATTGATAGATTTTTAATAGGTAATGCAAAATCTGGTGGAAATAGCTCAAAATTAATAACGCCTTTCCGATCTTACCATGTAGCATCACCGGGTTGTGAGTTAACGGGTTTCGGTAGGGACGGTGAGGCCTGACTGACCGTTGACCACCTCCTTTTTTTACACATTTTTTTTGTTATTTTCGTGATCTATTTTTCGTCATCAGTTATTATATATTCTTCAAAAATAATCCGGTTTCATTACATCGTAATAAATCATCCCAAATGACTACACTTGAGGTATTCAAATATCGTATTTATTTTGTACCTACCACCTAGTTTTTTCAAATGCGCTAAAGTTGTTTTTTTAATATTAAACTAGTAAGTACTTCTTCAGATACGTCGTATCTGCTGGTACAAATACGTTTGTCGCATAAGATGACAAAATGTCTACTAAACTGTCGATTGGTGGATATCAATCCACACTCGATATTTAACTAACTGAATTTCAGACAATTTTCTTGGTAAAATGTAATAAAATTTACTCGCATTGCTTATCCTAAGTGGGCTACTGATTGATTTTATTGTATCAACGTTGTAAGTAGTGCGAAATATTTTTTAATCATGCTTCGCGTTGTATAAATTAACTCCCGTTTTGACTGGTAAACTTTGGCAATAACGGTTCCTGGCAGAGTGCCAAACAATCTTGCGCCCTACGCGCGCGTCGGTTCGTTTCGTATTTTTATTCATGTTTGCATTGTAATGGCATTAACTAAATGTAGAATCGGATAAATTTACGTCTAACCTCGACTATCTGAAGTTCAGTGACTATCAACAACACGTTGCCGAGTGTATAAACAGAAAACAACAGATTTTGATGTTATCTACCTACTGTGCTCTTCTAACGCAGTTTAAGAGCGCTTTAGTACCTATATTACGTAGACTACTAGATTTTATCAAAATACATAATCAATAAAATCGATATTTTACTTAAGGACTTGATAATGTGATAGGTAAGTCGGCGATCATGGTGCAAAAATATATTATTAGTTAGGGAAGGTACCTTCATAGATCCGATCAATCTAGTTACGAATAGAAGAAAGTTAAAAAGTTTGTGTAGTACCTACTTCCAAATGTGTACGATTTTCTACATGTAGTAAAAGAAACACAGTAGGTACATTCGAGCCAAATGGACCGTAACTAAGAATAAACGCGGCGAGTGCAGTAAGACGTGGGGCTCGCGGGCGCGGGGATTCTAGTAGTTGTTTGCGTAAGATTAGATACATAAACCTGTATTTAACCGGCTGGCTGGCACCATATCTATGAGGTTTGTCGCGCGCAGCCAGGTCGCCGACCGCCGCAACCAGCTTGCACTTAGCAAAAACTACAATCGTGGCAATCTCAAGTAGGTAGCTGGCTACCGCTTTGCGGACGTACCGTTATCAATGTCCTTATTTTGGTAAAAGAAATCTTTAACAACCGATTACAAACTTATCCGTTTCAGTATTACCTATTTTATATTATGTTATGTGGGTCATACTTATGTAGCTTCTTTTTAAACGATGTATTTGGCTTAAGTTGAAATTTTTATAATGACATCTTTACTGAGCTCATTAAAAATGTGTACCTACTTATGAATCACAAGTAAGAACACTAAGTTAAAATTACGATGTAGGTATTACACGTATTACATTGGTAGGTACTGTGCACACGGTGTTCGATGACTAATTCAAACAACTTTCTATATTTAACGATAGGATGTGTAAGATAAATATTACGAGTATTACCTGTTCAATATTCTCTGATAAGTCGTAGAGGCTGAGATTGTAGACGGTGTTCCTGTAACGAAATAAAAATGTATATTCAAAACTGATGGCTGCAATTAAATATGCGCATTTCAACGAGTCCGCTCTGCGCAGAAAATCTGTGGACCGGTTCGTCTCGCGACACCTGCCCAAATACGACTTGATATTCCTAAGAGCACCTTCTATGGAAATTACTCTATTCGATGCTAATTCTGCGTAATCGACACGCTTAGCGTTTTATGGCATGAATGAATTTGAAATAGTGTGTGGCTTCGTTTGTTTACTTACATACGAAATACGAAACTAGAAAACAAAGTATCACTCACCTGCCACCTACTATAATAGATAAGTTATCTTTATCCAAAATACGGAAATGGTGCGGTGCCGTCCCGTTGCCCACGAACTGTTCTGAAGTTTCATCGCCTGTAACAAACCAATTCATTAAAAGTTTTACCAAGTCACTGCGATTTAATACAACTAAGCGTAGCCCGCGTTTATAAAGTAATACATAGTTTATGATATTACGTGGATGACCAAGTACCTATACGCGTGACTTAGCATGACCCGCAACTTGGATATGTCAATTCTTGTTTTAATCTCTTCTTTTGTTATTACATACTGTGGGTTTCACCAACTCTATTTTAATTGATAACCAGTTTAGCTGGTATCAAATCCACTTATGTAGGTACATTTTTTTAAAAACAGACGAACGAAATTCTGTCAATCAGAGTTAAAATTTAGTTAGTGCCACTAACAAAAATGCGTATAATAAAACCTCACAGCCATTTATGGTGTTGCAGTCCCTAATCGATAACATAACAAGTTAGTGCGATTCGCTATGTAAAATAATCGTAAGATAAGGTAAATTTCGAAAAGAGATAGTTAGAAATTAGAGGTCTGGGGTTTTATTACAAAATCCTTCGACAGTTCTATTCGTTCTTTTTTTTGGGTCATATGTTCTTTTTGTGCAGATGAAACGAACAATGTTCCCATTGTGCTGCGATTAAACAACGAGGATTTGCGATTTCATAACAATCGGTTGGGAAATTCTCACGTGTTCGTCAACGTCGTTTGTTGTGCACCTGTGATTGAGCACTTATTAAGACAGCATAGGTACGAGTGGTTTTATGTTTCCTGTTACAAAGCAAAAACTTCTGTTTTTTAGACACTGTTAGGTGACGCGTGTCGGAAAAAAAACTATCCGGTTTTCATATCTAATGGCGATATTAATTGGAACTTACATTATTTGAATTCAGGTCGATTCAATTAGAAATCAATTGTATCACACCAATTACTTTATCGAGATTATTAAAATTTACATTTGAGTAAGTAGTTCATTTTAGTAGTGTATAATCTAGTTTTGTTGTAGGAAAATAACTTTTTACTCATAGTAGGTACCTAGTAAATACATCTGAATTCTGAGACGTTTCGTTTTTCAAAAGGGTGGGTAAGGACGTACTAGGTATATACTATATAGGTACTTTTTGTAGTTTTCTTTATCTTAATAAATTATTTTGCAGCCAGATCGTACCAATTTAATTTGATTTAAATTCAGGATCTTGACTTTTTATTCCAAGATTAATCTTAGACCTGGGCTGTATATAATCTGACGCGAATGGATAGATATTTATGAGGGTGGACTTACCATATTTGACGTGGATCCGCGCGTTGGCATCCGGCATCCAAGCTTGGGCCGTAGATGCTAGTAGGACCAGGATAGCTCGGGCAACCGCCATATTGGCTTAGATCCGCCTTCTTTCTATGCACGCCATCTTTCACTGCCCACTAGAAAAAAAATAAAAACATGTTAATATTATGTGTCTGGTTTATGGTTTGTATGGTATTGTATGTTTTTTTAATGGGTTTGGTTCTTCGCAATGCATAATATGCGTACCTACTTTAAGTAAAATTATTAAATTAATCTTTAATCACATTGTTTCTTTAATGGTTATTTCTGTTTCATGACGGCAATTTGTGAAACCAGCTTGCATTGACTTCACACAAAAACAAAGACTCACAATAACAAGAATGGTAATCACATTGTCCCTACTTTAATATATTATACATCACTGACCTTTTGATTAGGGAATAAATACTTAGTTTTTATTATAGGAGCATGTGGCAAATTATAGTTTGGACGCTTTGAAATGAATGCGGAGATTGCGTGTTTATTTGTTTATGTTAGGTCAATGTTAGCACATAATAATCTCCAATTGTACCCAATACCAAAACAATCAAAGCTTTATTTTGTTGTTGTCATTCTAGCTAGCCCTATTTGAAAGCCTGAGCTCGGAATGAAACGGCAAAAAGTTATTAAAATCGATACGTCTGGATAGACAGATCTACATAAAAGGGATACTTTTTACAATATTTTAATAAAAAGTTTGATGCGATATTAAATAATCTTTAATACAGTAAATGTATTAAAATTAACTATTATGCGATTATTTCTACTTATTCCTTACGTTAGGAAAAAGCGATATTTTTTTCCAAAACTATATTTACCTTAAGCAAGGAAACGGAAAATCACATTCTATATACATAATAGATCTATCGTTGTGTTCAATGTTTATCATGTGTTTGTAATTGTCTTTTTTTATTGTGTGTGCCAATCAATGTTTTTTCTCTCTTTTTACCCATAAATCGTCTCTGTATTTCAACAAAAATAGAGTCATATCGTCTAATCGAAACAAAAACGTATTTACTCAATATTATTTATTTATTTGTTTATAAGTACCAACGAAAACTTGACACAAAGGGGAGCAAAACAGTCACATCGACTGCAGGGGTTGTAGTATGTTTAACTTTGAACATCTATTTGCAGCATAATCGGACTAAGCGGATTGGAATTTTGTTGAGATAGGCAACGCTTTCAGCTATCGAGAAGGATAGCAATGATGTCCGCAAAGGTATGAAATTATAGAATTTAAAAAACCGGCTGAGTCATTATGACCCATCGCCATGACGCTGGGTTTAATTTATTGTAATGAACACAAAAACTGTATATCATGATTAAATCTTCGATTGTGCGTTATAAAAGTGTCTGCATACGCAATTAGTTATAATTACGTCGGAGGATGTCGTTGCACGCACACGGTCAGTCAGGTTCCCGTTCACACGGCCCGCTGCACGCAGTATGCATCCGTGCAGGATTCGCATTCTTTTTTTTTACATTTTTAACTATTCCCTTGATCGTGAGAAGAAGAACCCGATTGTCCCGTCTCGATCGTGATCTCAGCGTCAACCACTTTGTTACGATATCGTTTTAATCCACCTTTTATGCTTCGATACGGTTTATTGCAAGACATTTACGTTTTTATGCAGATCTTTTACTTTGAATTGCTATCGTAAACTGGATAAAGCTGCAGAATGGGTTATAAATGGTTTACGATTATACTGTGGCTGCGTATGCAATATGCGTATCATTAACTTGTTGATGTGTAAAAAGATAGCGATCCTATTTAGCCTAAAAATAAACAATCCTATTTTTTGGAGAAATACATAATAAATTCTGTCTTTATGGTTATTTGTGTGTATACAAGAGTGTCTACATATTGGAGTCATGTGTCCATATAATAATATAATTATAATAAAGTTCGTGAAAAAGTAAAAAAGTGATTCACCTCAAAAAGCAAATCTACTCTTGTACTGTTATTATTCGTAGCAGGGATTCGTATAATGTAAAACTCTGATAACTAAATGGTGTTTGACAGACATGCTACAGCTTTATTTTGAAGACCAATACACGGCTGTACTTTTAAAACAATCGTTTTATATACAAAATATAATCACTAATTCTATGGATATGCATTTAATTGGTTCCCTTTTAAAAGAAATAAAAACATGAATCCTTTCACTGGCTGACTGCTTAAAGATCGCAAAACTTGTTTATATTAATGGCCAACCGTATGCTAGTGCAGTTATCTACAGCTACCGCTACATATAGAGGTGTCACGTCCCAGCTTATTATTGTCGAAATCGTTGTATACATATGTCATATTTATAGGAATCACAGTACATGCTGTTCTGAAGCTTTAGACAGTATTATATATGTTTTAGGATGACGTGTATAGGGATGTTGATCTTAGATTGTAAAGTAGGTACAAATTATTGATAGCTATTAGTGTGTATTAAGATTGCCCACACATTGGTGTCGTGTGGCCACATAATTATAATAATGTGCGTTAAAAGGTAAAAAAGCGATTCTAAACAAAAAGCAGGTAGGAACAAATTATTTAGTTGAGTAACTATACCATAGAACTAACAATGTGAAATATTATTTAGATACAGAATTAATCATTAAAAGTGCTTATAATTAAACATTTGAATAACAATATCAACATGAGTCATTATTACACTCATAGTATTCATAGAAAATATTATCATACCATCTATGAAAATGCAATGTAGGAAATCGACGTCATTCTTTATTCGTTCCCTTTTAATATTTACTTTCTTCTACAAAAACGTTTCGTGTATTTAATTATTTATTAAAACGGACGAACCGTTAATTACAGCGACAGATTGTGCCGCATTCGTTAATCGCATAGCAAAACACTGATCAACAAAAGCTCTCGAATTGTAAAGCTGAGCTCAGTCAGCCCTTTGAAAGGCAGTTCAGCGAAAATAATGCAATAACCCATTTGTTTCAAATGCTCACATTTGCATTGTAGCTAAAAGGGTTGCGGATTACATGTAACAGGAGGCGTGGCGCGCTTGCACAGATGGGAGTATGGGACACAAAGGCGATGTGCGACGTAACACAATACCGCACGCCTCTATCCATCTGTTTTGGGAATGCATCTCCCGGTCGATTGCTGCTTGGCATAGGTCTTTGCTCTTGACATTTGGATAGAATCATTGGAGAATTAAATTTATTAACTGACAAATAACAATCACTTCGGTGTTGTTGTGTTCCTGCGTGTGAGTAAGGTTTCCAGAGCTCCCAGAGGGTTTTACATTAGTAGCAGGGGTCAAGCCTTCAAGGTAAGGGCGACAAGTCCAGTAACAGCTGTATTATGCTGTACTTGTCACCCTTAAGCTGGGGGCGTCATTTCCATTTAACATCAGGTGGGATGAGGTCAATCTTGACGTTCAATATAAAAAAAACTGTCGATTTTACACCTCCACATCATGACACCTCCAGAAATATTGAATTCGAGCATTTGTAAAACGCTAAACTTTGCTTGCTACATCGTTCACTGTCTTTCGGGATATACCTAATGTAGGCTATTCATTATTTTATTCTAGTAACTAATTGGTCTAGGTAGCAAATTTTATCCAAATTCATACAGTAGTGTTCACTGAAATATTAACAAAGATCCGCTCAAACAAAAATGGTACGCATTGGCAAATATTACCGAACGTGCATAACCGTAAGTCAGCTACTATCACATGAAATCCGAAAGTTAACGGTGAAACGTGTTGTCTATTGCACTAATTTATTCTTTACTAATGACATAAACATCTTTATTTGAAAATGTAAGAATTCCTAATTAAGGCTTTCTAAAGGATATGCAAGACCAGTTTTATAAAATAGGATACCGTGATATTTTAGAGAAATCTTTAGCTACAAAATCATCGCCTGTGCAGAGCCTTATTTCTGCCTATTTCTGAAGTGCAATTCCAGCCGATTGGTGGTGTTACATACGTCACGCCGAAACTTGTTAGGGCAAATTCCGGCATCGCTGTATATTACGTTTCGAACCTGTAATTTATCGGCCCCCGATCTGGCGGCACAATTACTGCGCTAAACAAACGGGCGGTTATCGAGTGGAAGGTAATAGCGTCGTTATTTTACGAAATCCCGAATGTGCTTTGCGAAACCGTATAGCTCATGCTGCGGGTGTGTTGCGTGTTTTTTAAATTTAATTTTGCGGCAGTCCTTTGAGAGTGATCGGTCAATATGAGTATAGGTATTGATAGATAGGTAGGTACCTACTGGTGCTCCAACACGATTTCGTTTGTGTTATTTCTAGCTAATATGTATTGACATAAGCAGGGTCTTATTTATCATACCGTAATTTTTATCTGCAAGAGTAATTTCATAAACTCAAACTTTCGTGTTAATAATATTGTTAGGATTTAATTTTTCTTAAATCTGCTAGATGCTAGCGTGTGGTTCAATTGCTGTCTGATAGGTGCTTTTTGACCTATTTGTAACTGTCAAATCAAAAACAACCAACCACGTCTACGTATTGTCATTTAGTGGATTTGTTTTTAGATAAGATATACATAGTTTATTTATTACTCATAGTGCATATCTATTTTTTTTAAGGCCCAATACGAAGAGAATTAGCGAAACTTCATGTATTTCTGTTCACTACAACGACGACCTCAAGTAATTCTAAGCATTAAATCACTTTTTGTACGTTTATTCAGATATTTTACAAGGTCGCCGCCTTCTTGAAATTTTAAAATAAATGAATATATAAAAATTATACCGTTTTTAAAAAATGTTCAAAAATGATTTCTTCAAATTATTTTTCTTCCAAAACTCTGTAAATATATATTTAGAAAAAAATATTTTTACTAAAAAATTTTAGGATTGTGATTCCAAAGGTCGCCGCCTTCTTCGTTTTTTATACAATCTATTAGTTATTAAAATAATTCATTTTAAACACAAACGCCTGATTAAATTGCATAATTCTTAGATATGAAAGTTTGCCGTTCAGGTGCTTCGATGTGTAGTGTTGACAGGTGACGGCAGTTAGTTGTCTGTTTTGAAAATAGTAAATAAATTGGTTTACACGCGTAGTCTTTACGCAGCTCGAATTGCGCAAATTCCATTTTGAGATTATATTTTTTGTAAAATACTTTTTTGTTGGGAGGCTGCTTAGGCTGCATTTTTAGGGTTCCGTAGTCGACTAGGAACCCTTATAGTTTCGCCATGTCTGTCTATCTGTCTGTCCGTCCGAGGATAATCTCAGAAACCGTTTGCACTAGAAAGATGAAATTTGGTACAAATATGTATATTAATCACGTCAACAAAGTGCAAAAATAAAAAATAAAAAAATGTTTTTTAGGGTACCCCCTCTACACGTAAATTGGGGTGTGACTTTTTTTTTATTTCAATCCCAACATGTGATATATCGTTGGACAGGTATTTAAAAATTAACAGGGGTTTCCTAAGATCATTTTTTATATTTTTAATATTTTGGGAAATAATCGCTGCAAAAGAAAATAAAATTGTGTCCCCCCCCTCTAACTTTTGAACCATAAGTCAAAAAGTATGAAAAAAATCTGGAATATAGAACTGCATAAAGGCTTTCTAGGAAAATTATTTTGAACCTGATGGGTTTAATCGTTTTTGAAATTTTTGAAAAAATATTTTTTTAACTAAAGTTGTAATTTAAGGATACTTAAGTATTGTGATGCTTTGAAAACTACGGAACCCTACACTGAGCGTGGACCGACACACTTTTGGCCGGTTTTACTTATTTACAATAGCCAAACTGATCATTTATACGTTTCTAGGCAAGTGAGAAACTCAAAAATGCAAATCGTCGACCCGCGTGCAATACCGCGTATGTAGCATTTGCCATAAAGATTAAAGTGGTCTGTTATTTCATATTATTTCAATCTAAATTAGAACTTACGGGAAAATGTCATTACGCGGTATTGAACGCGCGTCGACGAAATATCACAACCGAATCGGAAAATAATGAATAGAGTAAGTGCAATCACAGAGACGGCAAATAATGTCATACATTGTCATAGGGGTATGATTGACCGCTTGGAGTCTAGTAAGAATTAATACACTCAGGACCTTACCCCCACTATGGAGAAAACAGAATAAAGTTTTTAATTTTTAATTTTTGCAATTTTTACAACGACATTTTGTAAGACTCACAAGTACAATCATTTCAAAGTATGTACGTGAAGTTATTTTTCGTACGATGCACCTATTAAGAAAATGTGGTCGCATGTGGCTAAAAGCCAATCATAATCTTCAGTAGGCATCTGAGATGGAATTGACCGATCATGATTGCCATGTATACCTGACGGTAGCAAGTTTGATGTCTTGAGAGCAGAAGACCTCTGAATTTAGCTTACTGAATGCCGCGACTGCAGCACTAATTCTGCTTATTATTTCAGCATCGAGGTTGCACTTGGGTGTTATTGTACTCCCAGGTGGTGGAATTTGTCAACCCGCTTCAACTAGTCCTCACCAAGTCTTCATTTCAGTGTCTCGCGACCATTAACGTCCTTCGACAGCCATTCCTCTTTTTGATACTTATTTTTAGACCAAATTTTTGGCAAGACGGTGAAAATCCGACATGATTTGCTGCAGGGTTTTGGGGATTCTGCCACGAAACAAAGGTCATCTACGTACAAGATCTCATTAATCATAGCGTGTGTAACACGTTCGTGCAAGCCCTGAGTGCGGAACCGGATGCGAAAACCTTTCGAAGAAGTCCTTGAGACATCCCTGACATCCAATGCAAAATACAGCGCGGATAGTGTAGGCTAGTACATACCCTTGCTTCATACCACAGGTGACGGGGAAAAAAGTCGAGACTATTCGTCGTTGACAGAACTGCTCCGTGCATCATAGCTTCCCTAGCACCTTCTAGAGAGCTTTCCGGGGCACGCCATCGAGAGCCTTCTCGAGGTCAACTCTTTTCTTGAAGATGACGCACTGAAAAATTAGCTTTGCACGTGCCGGGGCACAATCAGGCCAAAATCCAAATTGGATTTCAGGCAGGTGCTCTTCGGTGTGGTTTAGGAGTACTCTGGCAAAGATTTTCCCAGGGGCTGATAATAGTAAAATACCCCGGTAAGAGGTGCAATCGATCAATGCGAGAAACTGTAAAAATGCTAGGACTTGGTCTTTTTCCCACAAAGTACAAAAAGGCTCCATATAGCCGAATGAAACCCGTCACCACCGGATTTAAGTAGTTGCTCTCCCGGTATCAAGTTGATACCAACCACGCGCTATTTTAGTTGTTAACTGACCGCAAGAACAATCTCAGCAAGTGTCAGCGGCTTATCCAGCTTAGCTAGAGTGGGGAGTTCAGATATCAACAGAACATATTCAAAGTCAAGAGACCAGCGCACGTTGAGTAGAGCGTTGAAGTGTCCCATCCATTACTCGAGCACTTTCTCCTTTGTTTTGAGAAGTCCTTCACCATTCGATGGTTTCAAAGGAGCTTTTGAAAAGGGGATCGTGCTAATCAACTTTCGAACCTCACTGTAAAACACCCCAAGCTAGTTTGTGTCAGGAAACCACTGCATGTAGTGAGCTTTGTCTTGCCACCACCGATCCTTTCCCAAGATAGTCGACGAAACTTCAGGTTACTCTCGTCGTATTTCCACAACACTTTCAGGGTGAATTGCTCTGCTTTGTCGATTGCGCTAACTATGACTTTATCGTTTTCAACAAACCAATTTTCATGTTTTTGGTTGTTAGCCCTTGAGTGAATTTAGCCGTGTCTAAGATATGAGAAGATATAGCCAACCAGCTCTTTTCGATATCACTGCTCTCAGGGCTTACAGACGGTTAACTGATTGTTAGCGCTTCAGCATATGTCTTCATTGTCTCATGATTCATAAGCCTAATACCGTTTAAACATGCAGACTTGGATGGACCGGATCTGCGAGGACGCCGGAAGCAAAGACGTAGTTTTATAACGTCAAGTCTGTGGTCAGTCTAGCAGTGACCACCACGCATCCCGCGGGTGATTAGGACTTGGGAAACGTCTCTTTGCCGTACTTTCGCATAGTCTATTAGATACTAATATTTGGGCCTTGGGTGCTCCATGTAGTTTTATGCTTCGCGGGGAGGCTGAACAAAGTGTTTGTAATAGCAAGAATTTGTGCACATAAATTGAGAGTAGCTGACCATTCTAGTTCATGTTACCCACTCCGTTTCTGCCTTAGATTTTAAGCCAGCCTTCATAGTCTTGAGCCATTTTGGCGCCCAACAAGAGTACCAGCTCGATTGGACGTACACTCTTGATACTGCGCGCTAATTCTTCGGAGAATTGCTAAGTACCCGAGAACAATTGCGGTTTTCCGTTCTGGATAGGTGTTGGAGTTGTGATCAAGTAGGGTTAGCACGTTCTACGCGCCTGAAGTCATATTAGGTGATTTTAAAAACCGTATTTTATTGCATCGTCGACTACTAGTGAAACGATGCGGAGGCAGCCGCGGTAACTACCATCCGTGTGGGTTAGGGTGAACATTTCTTTAGGGCATCTTTTCTAGCCCCCTCCCCGGCTGAGCAGGCAAAGCAGTACCCCCTTAAACAGGCCACCTTTGTCACTAAGGTGCTGCCGAATCCTCTTTATCTCCCCGGTGTAGAGTGAAAGCGACCACGATGTACCAACTACACCCCCAGAGCCGTCCAAGTGCAAGCCTCGGACAAAGCCCAGTCTGTATGAAACTGGACCTCTGCCCTATCAGCTTGCCCTATGCTTATCAGCGTGGACTGCCTTTACCGCCGAGTTAGACTTTGTACACAAAGCAGGAGGTTCCACCGCAAGACCTGCCAACCGAAGCATGCAGGATTCCTCATCGGGTTTAGCTCACAAGCCGACGTAATAAGCCGGGGTGTGATCGTTGTGTGTACCACAGCTACTTGGAGCCACCGATGAGGATGCGTGTACCGTCTGCAGTTCTGCACTTCATGTACACAACCTTTTGAAAGGTCGGTTAGCATACACGCTTCAAACGCTCAACTACACCCCATATATCGATGGCCCCAAGGAATAAACGTGCAAGAGCTCTTGCCCAAAAATTTTTTTTCGTTTTTATGGCATAGAATTTTTTTTTTGTAAATTTTGGACTTAAAATAAGACTTTTATAGCACAAAATTCGTTTATTGTAGGGAAATTAAATTTCTTCATATAACATGAATAACAAAACATGCGTCTATTGAATCTAATTGTTTCTTTGAGTACACCAAAATAAACGTATTAAATCAATCTGCCGCTTGTGTCTAACCTTTCCTTTGGGTAATAACTCCTACACAAAAAAAAGACACGATTATTCGTGTAAAAATGGAAGCTACTTTTATTAGTTATGCTTCATTACAGATCGCAAAAATTTTAATACAGCTATCCTAATGTAGAATTATTATCTTTTACTAATTTGTAGAATCGTGTATTGTTTTACTACACTTCTTTATGCTTAATTTATGACACGAATAAACGTGCAGTGATACATTTCTGTTAACAAGTCACATATTATTCATTAGAATAATAAAATTATATGTTTTTTCTTGAATACTGTGATAATCGATAGTTTTATTTTCTTAAAAAATATATGATCTGAAATATTTTTAACCTTTAATATAATTATACATTAAATATATCTATTCATTACGACATTAAAGTAATGTGATTTCAAATGTTTTTATGGTTTCCTGAAAAGTAGTAGTTTTTCGTTTGAACGTTTATTCGTTGAGACCATCGATATGTTTGTATGTATGTAACGAATAAAATACAAAATTGATAATCTATTGGTACTTACTAATATTACAAAGTAGTAAGATTTAAAAAATTATACGTACGCAATGCTGTCTCTAAATCAAAATTACTCTGCACAGCATGACATGTATGTATTAGTACTACATGGCATTAGCTCGTACTAGCACCGCACACTCGTGCTGCGCTAGCACGAGCTAATGCCAAATGCGTTCAATAGATGGCGCGCGGTTCGCCGCGAAACGGGTAATGTCAATTGCTTCGTATTGGGCCTTAAAGTCTATGCCTTAGCGTTATTTTGTTACGTTAGAGTTTAGTTTACATTCTTGGCTGACGGTGCATATTATGTGGTATACCTATTTGATTGATTTATATTGTATATACATTTTATCTCATGTAGATTTAGTTTATATAGAACATTATTTTAAATAAAATTATATAAATTCATTTTCAAAATTTTACTGATCCCCATACTGTGCCTAGCTTGTCCTGTGGGGAATAGTGTGAGATATTCAATAATGTGGTATATTCTTGCGCCAAGTCACGCAATGATAAAATTACATATTTTATGAACATGACAAAGAAAAAAACAACAACTATCGTTTTGTTAAATATCCGCGAAAAGAAACTTCATATTTTCGTTTGTTTCAAGGTAGCTATTAGGTAGTCATTGCTAAACATTGTATTAGAGTTGAAGGCCCCTTGTTGGCTTATGCGGGAATGCTAGGTACTAATAATTAAGGGAGGTGCTACGAACGATGCTACGAATTTTTAATGCCTAAGTGAGCACTACGTAGCACTTAAGTACGTAAATGCTTGTTTACGTTAATATCATTTTTAAGAATCGTTCATATTATAACTTTTTTCATGTGATCCATGTTTTTACTTTTGGTATTTTACAAAAAATATTTTTTGACTAATCTAATTGCTTCTGACAATCACCAGGATCAAAACAAGTCTAAAAGCATTAGGCTAAAAGACAAGGTATGTAATCATAATATTCGACACAAAACAGAGATAATAAAAATAAAATAAAGCAATGTTTCGTATGTAGATTTTATGACAGGTATCATGTAATGTAATGTATCTTGGTTAGAAGTAATAGATACTTCTTCTCTTCGTAGAGAGTATTGGATCGTGTGTGGATAAAATACAAAGGTGGCTTAGTAGATTAGAGCCTAGATTTGAGCTTATTTCATGGAAAAAAATGTATCGATAATTCAAAACTCGAGTTTGATATTTTTAATTTTAATTTAGCGTTTTAAACGATATTTAGGTACTGTTTTGAGTTTGTTTTCCATGCTTAAAAGGTACTCGTGATGCAGTAACGGCCACGATCCAGAAATTATACCGAAGCTAAGCTACGCATTATCCTACAGGATTAGATGAGCGACCACACCGAAAATATTTTAGATAGTATCAGAGTAGAGATAGATAGAGGTAGAGTGGTCCACGGCTTACATTTATGATGAAACCTGTGCCTAGAAAAATTTAAAAGCTGACTTGAATCGAAATTAACAGAGAACCCTCTAGCGAAAAACTGTTTCATATTTAGATCAAAAGAAATAAACCAAAATTATCGATACCAAAAAACATCGATACTTTTTCCGCACCTCTATCCAAGTTGATTCGATATGCCGTATATTAAGAAGGTTTTATCCCTTTAGTAGTTCTTGACTGGACGCGGACGGGTGCGTGTGTGTAAACGAGATAAGGCTGCAATTACGCAGACGCGGTTGTCATCCGAGCCTCGGGCAGTGAGCATCGTGTGGAAGTCCCACGCAACCCGGGAAGCTGTGGTTCGGCCGGTTCTTTCTCTGTCGACCGCAATAAATAATCCTCCCTGAGAAGCCGCGGGCTGACATACGGCTAGGACTACGCTAAGACGATAAAAGACAGTTTTGCGCCATTTTTCCATATCAGCATACAATTTATAGCTGCTTCTGGCGACGTCACGTGTGAGATGTGTTTCACAAAACGACGTGATAGGGATAGAAGGATAACTACGTGATGAGACTTGAGAACGTGGATCCGAACATCATTCATGATAAATATTATTTCCGTAGCTTTGTTTTTATACGCACTGGGAATAAGAATTCGATGGATAATGTTTATGAATCGTATTTATGTAATCGTTTCATATTTGTCTGGTTGTGATCTTTAAAATTATACCAAGCTTGTTGTTCAATAAAAAAACACAAATTTCAACATATTAAATAGGTACGTATGGGTAAGATAAGAAATACGCTTAACGATTAATTTCTCTGAATGTAATTAATACATTTCGTCCTAAATTTTACGTATAACACAAGTTCTTCTGACAACATTTGTAAAGAAAATTAGGTGTGTGTGTACATACTTTATACATACAAATAACATATATTCAGTTTGATATCGACTCCAAATAATATATATACTAAATATTGGCGACTTTCAATACACAGTGATTTATCACAAAATGGATTTTTATCTCAGTTTTATTACAGAAAATATAAATTTTCCAAAGCCCACATATAAGAAATAATAGTAAAACATATCTATTATTAGCTGGGTTCAGACTTAATATAAAAATTTTAATTAAAAGTCTTCCCAGCATATCTTAAGTTAATTTAATATTTCTGAAGACAAACTTTAGTATTTACTCCAATTAAAAGGCTTCATTTTATTATTAACCATGCTAATTGTACGTAGACTCTACCAGACTCTACATTACTGAAGCTTAAGTTCATGCATTTTGCGATAGATGGCGTTGATGGGCGCATATTGAGCTTTATAGTGATACCATGTAGATGTCTTAGTGAAGATAATGTATACATATTAAAAATAAAAAAGTTTCACCATAACCAAGATCTTATAAAACCGTTGTACTTAAGTAAAAAACGATAATTTCTTATTTGCAATCATTTTTATTTCACTTGAGCAAATCGAGTTTATTTACATTTCTGTTCTATAGAAACATTATATTACCAGTAATATTTACATTTCTGTTTTATAGAAACACTAGTTGACCCGGCGAACTTTGTTCCACCTTAGAGGCAGTAAATTACCTAAAAAAAAGCGAAAAGAAATCGATAAAAAAGTATCCTATGTCCTTCTCCTGGTTTTAAACTATCTCCCCACCAATTATAAGCAAAATCTGTTCTGCCGTTCTTGAGTCATAAATAGTGTAACTAACACGACTTTCTTTTATATATAATATATATAGATTATATTTTAAATGTTATATTTTTTGCGACTTTTTTTTTGTGAATTAAAAATGAAATGGATATTCCATTTCATTTTTAATTACAACGTAACGGACATTAGAAAAAAAAAATAAAACAGTTTGCTAGCTCGAGTAAAAAGTGATGAAAATCGAACGTAGACCGTACCGTTAATATTTTGAGCATTTGTAACGGATCGATTTCTTTCAAAAAGTTTATTAAGTCTGCTCTAGATTACAACAACGAGCATAAACGTGGTCAATTACGACGAGTGGATGTCGACTCGACCCACAATCGTAGCTTCAAATTATTAACTTAATAATTTGACTGCGCGAGAGCATCTGTTATTTGTATCTCTACGTCGAGTATGTACGTGTAGGTGCTTTAATTATCCAGGCGTATGATGTATGACGCAGAGTGCACACGTAATTACGCAGGATGCGATAATGTCTTTCATTCATTAAATTTGTAATTTAATAATGTGCTTAATTATTTCTTCTATATATAAGCTAGATGCTGTAAGGAAACCAGTTGATGAATCAGGCGTTATTATTGCATATTGCTCTTATCTTTAATACACTATTTATGTCGTCATATGGTTGACTTACCATTGATTTTGATGATTAGAGTATCGTATTTAACGTAAACTACCTAAGGTTCCAAATTTGCCCTATTTTATTTATTAAAACCGTATTCTTTGTTATTGTTTCAATAATTGCGAATCGTTCTATACTAACTCCAATTATCATTATTTTATTTCTTATCAAAGAAACGTACTATAACGAGCATTTTATCTACAAAGGTTTAGAAGTAATTTGTTCATTTATCATTACATTGTACACTGACGAGACTAGTGATAAGCAGTTCTGATATATCGTGTAACGAGGTGTAATTCAAATATGCGCTAGTTTGTGGCGGCTTTCAAAATTAGCGCGTTGCTACTTTTCAAATGATAGCCTACATCCCGCACGGCTTGCACACAACAAAAGAGGATAGAGACAGTGTGCTTTTGACTGTACAATTTACTCCGTAGAGTCGTCGACTCGTTCGTGGGGCGGGCGCGCTTGCTTGCCGTGTCAACAATGGCGCTCTCTCCTTTTCTCCCCTATTTCACGAGTTTTTGTTTGTGCCGCCTCCACAATAGCCCGCGCCTATGCGCTACTATACTCATACGCGCACCCCGAAGTGGACACTCACCGTCTATTATTCACAGTTTTAGGTAATCCAATCTCTGGGTTCGCGGGTCATGGCATGATGGAAATAAAAAATCCAAGCGCACTTTTAAATCACTTGTTTCACTAAGTAAAAGTAGTCACAACGGGCACTTATCACGGAAACCACAATCGACGTCTGTCACTCGGAACACGGAGCGGGAACCGGTTTTGTAAAGAGTGCAACAGAAACTGGTGTTGTGTTTACAGAGGGCGTGCAGCGCAGTGCGTTACACGTGGTGCCGAGGTGCGCGCGGCTGGGTTACTGCCCGCCGCAGGGAACCCCTCCACTCGCGCGCTACAAACTTGCCCGACAAGCTCGTTGCTTCCCTCTCTAACGTGCGCGCGCGCCGATCTAGCGTTTCGTCGACACAAACGCAAGCTTACGTGCTCCTAGTTCGACGTCGTTTTTTGTTTTGTATTGACGCTTCCAAATGAGGGCCATAAAATAGAAATGTCGAAGAAATTGAAGGGACGACTGGTTCGGGTGGTTTAGTCGTTGACTTATTAAAGTTTCAAAGCACATTTAGATTAGGAAGAGAAGTGGGCAACCATTTTGTAAGTCCCGTTACTAAAGCTTGTTCTGTAAACTTTCGTATTCAAACATAAGCAAATAATCAAAGTTTGAAGTTTAACATCTATTTTCCAAATTCTATATTTAGAGGTATTGGATTTTCTTTGGCAAATAATGTAATTATTAGCAGTCACAATATTGAGTTACACAAAATTACTTTGACAATAAAGGAAGCTATTTTTTGTAAGTATCGTGACGTGACTCTACCACATGTGGCAGTCCCAGTTTATTCTACGCTTGCACCCCTCGCTGTGCGTTCAGGTAGAGCCGTAGAGGCTACAAAAAATATATGATGCATTCGGTCTCGGTAAAATACAACGGAAAGGACTATTGTAAACTTAAAACAATGATTTGAAATTCGTTTATTCAAACTCATAAGAATAATAATAGCATGTGCCCATAGACATGGGAACGTCAACTGAAGGCAGTTTCTACAATGGTTTGTGCTTTGTTTTTTTGACCTTATTAATTATTTTTTACCCTATTTGCTTGGCTATAATCCAATAAAAATTACATGCACTTAATTATGATTAATAACGCCTAGTGTATTATAAATTGTCGGACCCGAAAGATTTTTTCACAAAATTTTATCCAAAAATAACTATGTGACAATAAAGCGTGCCGAAAAATTATATTATATATATTGAGATATTGAAAGAGCGGGTTTCATGTTATTCGATGTAGAGTTCAGGCGTGGGAAGTAATATTATCGCATTACTCGTAAGTGCATCGTAATTAAATTGCTTCTTTGGAATAACGATCTTCCTAATTACTTAGCAAATGGAATGAAACATTAATATGAAATTAAGCAGAATTGGGCAAGGAACTAAGCTCAACGTAGTTGCTTCACTATCATTATTAAAATCGCCAAGTGAGAGCATCCATGTCGAGGTTATTTAAAATTTAAGTAAAAAAGAGAGCCAGCAATAAAATGGCTTTTGTATAATTGTGGGAATATTTGTACGTGACAGGTGTTACTTGGGATGTTACCTGCGTGCGATACACTATTGTGCACCAAACAAGATTATGACGACTGCCGTAGTAAAATGTAGAGACTCTGGATAGGATTTTTGTAACATTAGTAAAAAAGGTTTTTAAGTTGAAAAAAAACTATTTCTCATCATTAGTTACCATCGACTTACTTAAAATGGACCTGCGACTCTACTATCTCATTTGAATACCACATTTTCCAAAATAAAATACACATAGAATCTTTAACTTAAAACTGGCTAAAAGGACTCTAACGTTTTGACTGTGAACGGTATTTAATACGGGGTAATACTATCCATTCCATATTGTCGTTTGAATACCGTAAACAATCAAAATTCCATGTGGTTTCTTTATTTCTTCCGGAACGTCTTGTATTAGGTTAAGCCATGCTTACGAGCATGGGCGTATCCACTACACCGCAGTATCTAACACCATATTCATATGCCATGAGTAGGTACATGACAGACAGAGTGGGCTTGTGTCGCGCCCGCGGCTCGCGCTCGGTGGGCGGTCGTATACGCACTTCACTTGTGGGTCACTGTCGAACCATGTCACTCGACCTGTACTATAAGTGCCGGTAGTATTACGTTTTAGGTAATGCAGAATGTGGACTACTTCTCACTGTTGCTACTGAATTAGGGCGGACGAAAAGGCGGCAATTTGAAGCGTGATTTTGTTCTCTGGTCCTAACGGGAAATTTGCTTTAATATGTACTTCTGTGAAAGTAGATTTCATTAAGAGAGGTTAACATAAGGCTAATAAATGATCATGTTAAATTAAAAAAAATACTTTAAATATACCATGCACAACGCAATTCTTATATCCCGTCGGGGTACTCTATTCATAAACTATAACTACCTACTATTTGTATGTGACTATCAATTCTAATAATCCACATATAATATAACTATAATTTCCCCTTTTCCTTCGCAAATGAAAAGTCTGAACTAAAAGACCATGCCCCCGGTCACCACCATGCTACGCCAATATGTATTTAAAAATATATTTATCCCGACAATGTAGAGTGGACAATATAGTCTCGCCATGTCAAATGCCAAGAGACAGACTGATATAAACCATCTGTTTCTAAAGATAAAATTATTTTTAGTAAGCACGGTGTTAAATCTGTTAACATTAAATGGTTTACTGATAGGTAATACAATGTAGTAGCTAAATTTATAAGATGAAACTTGCCAAATTTAAGTTTAACTAATCTACGTCAGAAAGTACTACACACAGATAAAATACGCGGTTTTTAAATTTACGAATTTACTATCCGTTATAAGGTCACTATTCATTAGGATACTTACGAATGTGCTTAGATGAAACAAATCTTTCAAAATTATATTGCTAAGGAACATTAGAGTGTAATAAAAAAACGGAGTTTTTACAGTATTTTCTTTGTTTTGCATTCATAGAAAATATGCATTCCAGGCACAAAATTGTTAAACAATTCTGAGGCAATTACAATGCCGTTTTTATGACTTCGTAGTGTTTTAAATTTTCTTAAGGATCATACCTGGCGAATTACTTTGAAATAGTAGCTATGTAGGTAGCTGCGAGCAATCTGTTACATTCAATTTACAAATATTGTATACCTACTCAAAGGAATTACGTATTTATTTTTAAGGTTTCTAATAAACAGTTGCCTTAGAGCAAGTAATATTTGCCTACGGCGACACGAAGTCGTACTTTCTCCAGAATAACGTATTACGTCAGATAAACGGGAAGAGGTCCGGCGAAGATACGCGATAGGCGCAGGTAGGCCGCACCCGGCATCGCGAACATTTGTCACTCGCATAATGCCTTTTGCTGTACAATTGGTTAAACCAAAGACGTTTCAATTTTAAACTTTCATTTATCGTTTGCTTGACAGTTTGGTAAAGTCGCACCGCGGGGATCTCAGTCTTTAATTTGTAGGATAGTTTGAAGACGATAACTAAACGCTCGATATCGCACGACTAATCGTGCTATTCTCCGTGACTGTTCAATCGTTTGAGTCATAGAGCCGCGTGATCACTTCAATGAATACTACAGATAATAAGTCAGTCTTGAATCATTTGAAGAAATGGAAACAAAAGCTTCCGATTAGAGGAGTTATGGCAGTGACATTAGTATAACTCGGTGTACTTTAGCTCCGAATTACGTTATCAGATAGAAGCGGTTTACGATCTTGCCCGAGCTTATTTGCATATCAGCGGCGGGTGTGGGTGCGGAGCGCGCCGCAAGCCAGGACAATATATTTCAGCGAAAGACGACGGTCCTATCTTTGCCTATTGTACATAACAAGAATGGTACTCTGCAACTGGCGGCCTGCCATTTACAAACGTAAAAATGTTTAAACCTAGTCAACTGTAACATTCTTTCCATTTTTTAAAACCGAAGTTCAAGGTTTGATTACATTCAAGATAGCCAACAAACCAAGCAAAGTAAAAATAGCGCACTTGGAAATATTTTCGATAAGGCGCAAATAGTCATCTGCAGCACGCTGTGAGTCAGAAAGGGAAGAGGAAGAGATATCAGCTGAATGAGGCTTTGCTAACGACATCGCTCGACATTTCACAGCGCCAGAAAAACGGTTAGAATTTTACTTCTTAAACCGCTCCGATGAAACGTGCATAAAGTGCATTTTGACATTTGAATCTCATGTTCTAATGATGCTCGTTGTAAAATGTAAAATGTTCGTTGTATAACGAACGTAGTCATGATAATTGTCGGTAGAAGATCACCGATCCCATTATTACATTTTGTGAATCAGTTTTATCTGATGGAGATGATGGATAAAGTGAACGTCATGGGACTGCGTGCGTTCCTCTTTTCTATTGAAGTTACCGTAATACGAGTTGCGTGACCGTGGAGTTGCCCTGGTATGGTAATGATTATTGTATAATTCACCGCATACGTCTTGTGTGCGTGTAACTAGGTACTACAACATTCTGTGTACATGACCATGAATTTTATAGGAATTTTGAAGGTTAATATGAATTGAACCGAAAAAAAAATAACAGTAACTAGTTAAAAATTCAAATATTTTATTTCAAAAGAATATGGTTATAAAGATCTTAAATCTTAAAATTATGTTGCTCACATACTTTGCCATTAGTGGCGTAGAAATTATAGGAATTAAGCATTTTTATTTAACATTTATTGGCATGGTAAACAATTATTAGGCACAAGGTTTAAAAAATACATATTAAATCAATTAGTTCTCTTTATTCGTCTATCTCTAATTAGTCACTAATATTAAACATTGAATAATTCAGTTTCATGTCCAGATATTCCTTGTTAGAGTAAAAACATTTCTTAAGCAACCATTTATTCAGTACATTTTTAAATTTATTAATATTTAATGCTCTGACATCTGTTGGCAACTTATTATAGAATCTTATAGCATTACAATACGTTATTATTGCAAATGATAATCACACTATTAATATCATCATATCCGTAGCTTTTCCTTTAAATGACGCAGTGTATGATATACGCTCCACATTTAGGAATAAGTACGTTACGCAGTGAAGCATTTCAATGTAAGTATGTACGTAACGTACCTACATACATTGAAATGCTTCACTGCGTGTGTTTGCTAATTTTAGACACCACTGTTGGAAATTTACTTAAAATTCCCAAGTGGATGATGATTATTATTACCTATGAGTAAATATGATGTTTATTTCTAAATTATGAGCACTGTCTTAGTTGTGAACGTTGAAGTTATAAAATTATTGTTTGTACGGTTTTAGTTGTGAACGTTGATGTCACAAAATTGATACTGCTTAGTGCCCCAGAATAAACCTCTCATAAACCGTCTTAGTAGTAATGTTTCACGTACAATTAGAAGAAAACATTTCACAAGTATTCCTTGCTCTACTACCATCAATCACGTCAATTCGCCAGGCAAACAACGTTTTGCGTCACAGCTCATAATTGCGCTGTTCGCATTTTGAATCTGTGTACAATGGCAACGATTAAGCCGACCGCTCGGTACGTACGCGAGATCATTAAAACGGGCCGACACATCGAGCGAGGGACATTACAGGTGACATAAAGCTGGACGTGCACGAGGCCAGTGACGATCTAATTCCAAACAAATGCAAATTGAGCGGGCGCGGGAACGTCGCGCTGGACATCCGCTTAATGGCTCCGTATTGTGCCCGCGCGATAATGGAAGCGTAATTGGCGCGAGGTCAGCGCCGGTCACCTGGAGTGGTGTTTTATCCCGCGTCGGCCCGATCTCGCGTCCCATCGCAGATCGCCTCTCAGCCGTAAGATTTAATCACGCACGTAATTAAATCCAATCGAGCCTCCAATTCACAACAACTGTTGTTTACCGGAGCCGCCGTTACACACGGTCTGCTGCGTATTACTAGATTAGCGAGGTCCGAGTTGATTGGGAGCCGAAGCGGTGCGTGGGTAGTCTTCTGTGTCGGAGATTCGACTGCAAGTGGGGGATAAGGTTGGAGTGAGCGGAGGAAATGGGGCGGTCGTGGTTGTGTGACGTGTCCTCTCGTCGCTCGCAGGAAGTGGCTCGTTGGCCGCGCTGACCCGTGACCAATGTTGATATTCACGCCGATCATTGTGGACTTCTTTAGGCAGTTGAAACTGACTAAGAATTTAGTTTAGTATCTATTGTATCTTGCGCTTTGGAGATTTTTAATTGTTTTCTGGGGGATTTAATCTACTATTCGTGCCAAATAACTTTTGTTCACTGATGGTACGACCTGGCAATATGGCGGGCTGGGATAATATGACCACAACAATTCATTTAATGTTTGAGTAGTTAATTCAGTAATATATATTTCAAGATCTGTCTACGGCATTTCGACTCTATTTCAAATGTTATATTGAGGCAGAACATACGTGTGGTTCCTATTCTAGGCGAGCAACACGTACGTAGGTATATTTTATTTATGGATATTGTGTTTAGTGCTTACTTTTGCACCTACGCTCTTGTTCATAATAAAATATGCAATCGCTGTGAAATGTGGTGTGTGAAAGATTATGTTTCCACGTGTCGTGTCGTGCCCTGTAAGCAAATATAACGGCGTAGGTTTAATATTTCTTAGTGCACTTAATGTTACAGGTATGAAAATTGACGTTACAATAACGTATTTTTTTTTAAAAAAGGTAATGAAATGCATTTCAGCGCATGGTTCCTAACAAATAGAGATGTAGGCTAAGTTTGCTTTACAAACAGTTACTCAACCACAAAGAAGTGGTAATCAGTCACTCACATTGTATGTATTTATGCGGTGCTGTCATACAAATAAGTTGCTCTAGTGAAAGGGGAGTGCGAGTCCGAGGGCCACGCAATTAGTCTCGTGACGTCACACCCGGCTGGACTCCCACGCGACTTCCCGCCCACTGTCGCGACAATTAAATCACTTCGGTCGCCTCTGTTGACCTGCCGTACTGCGCCCTTCAACTTGCCTAAAATAGGACCTGAAAACTGCTGAAATAAATGTTGTACAACTTCTTAAAGCCCTTAAGCTCCGGTCTCTCTCTCTGAGAATGATAGCGCAAACCTTTGCTTATCAAATAAAAATGGTTGGTATAAGAGCGTTGTATGAAGGTTTGTACTCGAAGTCGTCAGAGAATCGTTGGCAGGCCACAGGAAATTTGGATATTCGTACACTCGGATGTGTGTATCGATGCAGGGCCGCGCCGACCCCCGGCAGCGCCTGTGTGCGAAACCTATGAAGCGCCTCTTTTTTAACGAATCATCTTAAAAAACTAATTTAATTTTTGAATTAATATTTTTAATTGTTAATTTTGACTGAAATAAATGTTCTCCAGTTTTACAGTACTTAGATAATATTATCATTAATATCTAAGTGTACAAAACTGTGGAACATTTAGGAATTAGGATACTAAATAGGTAGACTAAAACCCTAAACGTAAAATGAAACCATAAACGTGAATAATAATAAACATTAAATATTGAGAGACTTGTTCAATAAGCGTTATATAAATCCCTTACAAATTATAGCATTATGGCATAAAGCACGTGTTGTTTTTAAGATTCATTAACTAAACAACTCTATCGTTATCTAAAAACAAATATTTAATAGTTATCTTGAACGTCCGGTCAAAGTTAGACAGATAGTAAGATGAGCCAGTTAGTCAGGCAACGCAGGCGAGTCACAATATATCTAACGGGTCGAAGTGACCACAGTTCACTAGAACTGCACAGCCCCAAGTACCCTAATAATAATAATAAATAGTCAGGCAACTAGTCAAATATTACATTTGATTAAGAAAAATTTGTGAAACGACACTAAATAGGTACCTGTGCTAAGAAATGTTTAGTTTGCTACAAATAGTCCTGGTCTTATCGCCACTGTAGTGCCGATTACTAAGTACCTATCGACTTCAAAGTTATCTAAACTGATCTATATCAGACACTACAGATAATGACAGTGTGTTTAAATTTAAAAAAAAATCAAAAGAACTCTAAAATGTACTGATCTAAAAAACGTATTTTTTATTTCCTTTATGCTGAACTCACAGCAAAACCGGTAGATTACTGATGCATAGTTTTGTTGATTGATATGTTTTTGTACACGAATTAATAATAATCACGCGCAAAACAAAACAAGGAACAGTTTATTAATTAAACGTCCACAGTCTCGGTTCCGTGTTTATTGAAGCCGCAATCGCAACGTATCTCGCATCACCTACTACTGCCTTGCGGAACAAAACACAAGCAATTAATCTCGAGTAAGTATCTAGTGTGAGAACATAAATGTGCGAGTGTCGTGAGATCGGAACAACAAAAGTCACCTCCGACTCGCAAAATGCTGTTTCCCAGCACTATACAGCATTTGTTGGGAATCGCTTTGTGTCAACGATAAAAACATAGTGTCAGTTACTAATCAGCTAGGACAGGAGATATAAGGACAATGGGTAATTTTGTTTAAACGTTCCCAACGCACAATGGCATAAGCAGCGCTGAAGTAAGATTTCGCACGATATGCAACGTTGCATGTGAATTCGCTTCTGTAGTATTTAACGTAAAATAAAACGTAAATAAGATTCTAAATGATTTCCGTCTTTAAAAGGTAATGTTAGTTAGCGAGTAATTTTTATTTCAGCAACCCCTGATTTTAAATGTTTTTTCTGGGACCAAGTATCTACCTATTAACTATCAGTTTATGGGTAAAGATTAATAAAACAAGGTGAGCTCCTTGTCCAACTGTAGCAATGGAATTGGATTGTGATAGTTTGTGTACATCGTTTTAATAATTGCATAAGATCGTATATTTTACTACCGCCAACTTTCTTTATATTGTACATAAAGACGCAGGTATACCTACTAACGCAAGAAGCGATCTTAAACATGTGTTTACATAAGCCCTTTAACGGCTATAACAGGAATTTAAAAGCCATAAAACACCGCAGCGATGTCCACGTTCAAGTGGGAATATTGTTTTTTAATTAAAAACAAACAATAGATTAACCTTCGGCCTCCTTCCTTGTTGTCCGCGTTGTTAAACGGCAAGCGTAAACGGAAAATATTTTTAATGTTTCACACATTGTTTCTGAATGATACTTTTATAACGTTTGTTTTTGCCAAGTTAGCAACGTATGACCGGATTATTCCCACCGTCCCCTACCAAGACGTCCACCACTGGTGGACGTTGCGACAAAAACTGAAGTATAGTCGCAGCGTCCACAAGTGATGGACGTTGGGAACAAATTACAAGATTATTCCCACCGTCCCCTACCAAGACGACCACCACTGGTGGACGTTGCAACAAAAACTGAAATATAGTCGCAGCGTCCACAAGTGGTGGACGTTGGGAACAAATTACAAGATTATTCACAGCGTCCCCCACCAGGGCGTCCACCACTGGTGGATGTTGCGACAAAAACTGAAATATAGTCACAGCGTCCGCAAGTGGTGGACGTTGGGAACAAATAATAAGGATTATCCCCAGCGTCCCCCACTAAGACGTCCACCACTGGTGGATGTTGAGATATTTTTTTTAGTTAAAAGCGCAACGTCCACCTGTGTAGGTGATATATAAATAAAACAACAATATAATTATATAACTGTATCAACGGACTCAAAAAAGAAATTAAGAATTATAAATATTTAGTGGCGCATCATTTCTAGAAAAGTGCCAACGGATATATCATGACGAATGAATTCAAGTTGAGCATCTTGTATGAAGTGATCGTTTAGAATTACCCTTTTCGGTTTTTTTTTCGATTTATCATTGTTTTTTTCAATTTGCAATGAATTTGCAGTCTTTTTACTACTAAGTTGAAATAGTTGGCATCTTTTTCGAGCTCATGCACAACATTTATGAAAATGGGATTTAACCCCGTGGCTTTATTCAGCTTGTGGTGCCAACCTTCAATTACATTTGTTGTCCTATGTTCACCGAATACATTCCACACTGGTATAAAATTGACCGTAAGCTACGTATCCTCTACGTATTTTCTAAATTTAATTATATCTGAATCGAAACTACGTTTTCGTGTAATATATCGCCATTCATTATTTACTTCCGACTCAGGCAACAAAGGCAGGGCTGCTGTTAACACTATCTCACGAATTTTATTAATGTCCTGCTGATTAGTTAACTTTAAATCCCGACCTTTATCCCATATTTCTTTTTTGAAATGAGTGTAACACCCTTTAACTTCGAAGTTTGCTTTTTTATCAATTCATATAAAAACTGATACGACGCAGAATTTCGGCATGTCATGAAGGCATACACTAGCGGAATTATATTTGTATAATTCTGGCTACTTATGATATCACCATGCACTGTGTAAATTTGTGCAAAAGGTTTTACACATAATACTATTATTCAGATGAACTAATTAAAGGGAGTGGGACAGTAAATTTAATGGGATGATTAAACGTTATTATTTACTTTAATATAATTTGTTCCCAACGTCCACCACTTGTGGACGCTGCCACTATATTTCAGTTTTTGTCGCAACGTCCACCAGTGGTGGACGCCTTGGTGGGGGACGCTGTGAATAATCTTGTAATTTGTTCCCAACGTCCACCACTTGTGGACGCTGCGACTATATTTCAGTTTTTGTTGCAACGTCCACCAGTGGTGGACGTCTTGGTAGGGGACGGTGGGAATAATCTTGTAATTTGTTCCCAACGTCCACCACTTGTGGACGCTGCGACTATACTTCAGTTTTTGTCGCAACGTCCACCACTGGTGGACGTTTTGGTAGGGGACGGTGGGAATAATCCCGTATGACCTATAGTCAATACAGGTATCAAGTATTTTCCTTAAATCAAACTAAAGACATGGAGGTTTCCACATAGATATTTACTACTATATCTTCAGTCTCGTTTTTGATCTTCACGATAGATCATGAACATCATAAACGAGAGATCGAATTAGACAAAGTCACGGACGGACATTTGACCTGTAATACGTTGTTAAATTAATTTCGCGACGAGTACCTACTACCAACCATTCAGTACAAAAAATGCGACTGATCACGTAATGTACAACATCCTGAACGTGCGCTCTTTGTGTCAGGGTTAGGGATGCCACAGGTTTTCATGGTATCTAATCCTCTATATCCACATCAAAAATACAAGCTTGAGATTAAATAGAATTAAATTATAAACACCATCAGATACATTGCTTTGATTCAGTGGTAAGTAGCTAAAGCACTTGTGTTACAGAAATCACAAACAACGACGGTACCACAACACCCAGACCCGAGACAATATAGAAAAGTTCGTTTCCCATATTGACCCGACCGGGGATCGAACCCGGGACCTTAGAGATGGTGCGGTGCCAAAGTCCGGCCCGCTCGCCTCTCGGCTACGGAGGTCGTCAATACCCACCTCCAACCAATATAGAATTGATATCCTCTTAACAGTACAACATCATTGATTAGAAAACACATTTTGGCAAATACCTGTAACACCTAAAACGTAACGATATATATTACGTTTTAGGTGTTACAGGTATCCTATTCAGTGATATATTTATGAGGTGGGAGAGAAATTTGGCTTCGCGGATCCTTGACACCTTCTAATGGACAGTGGAAGAACTATTGTCATCTAGTGTTACCTCTGTTACGGTAATGACAACTAGCAGTAGGGCATCTTGTTGTAGTCAGCCCGAAATGGCGGGATCCAAAATGTTGGGATGTCGTAAAATACTGACCGTAAAAGGTTCTTATGACTTAGGACGAAGTAGGTTGATGTGTCGTCGTTTTTACATTGTAAATTCCATGCACCTTTTTTCGTATCTTTCTTAAAGTCCAACAGCTGTTTAAAAAAAGATTGGTCAACCTGGGTTTATGGTATTATTTAATATCTAATAGAATGAAGTAATAAATACGTACTCACACGAGTTATTTGAAGTAAGGATCCGATTAAATATTACTCGTTGTCCTATGCCACCAGGCAACCAAGTAGGAAAAATGGAACTTAATACCTAATTGTAAGACACTGTTACGATCTAGGCTTATTGAACCTGAATCGTGGCCATTATCTGAAAGAAGCATTATTTGAAGGCTAGAACAACAAACTCTTCTTAAAGTTAGGATGTATATTTTCAGGGTAATCACTCTTACGTTGCCTATCAGACCCAGAAGAATTAGGTTGCTTCCTTGCATTGATTTAAATTAGTAAAGGTATGCACTGAAATAATAATGATTGAAGTTTATTCTCGGCGGTGACCCTGTGAACATTTTGCGGTGTTTTGTGTGTTTGAGCTGCGCCGCGGACGCCGGACGTCCGGCCGTACAATAATACCTACTGTAGGCAAATTCCCATTCCCATAATTACGCTGCTGGTATAACACGAGTAGATCGACTAGCCATACTTACGGATTTTCCTACAAAACCTAAGTGTTCCAATGAAAGCGTCAGTTTTTCCGAGTATCTACATTTACCATAACATTTTTTTTTTCAAATGTTTTTCCAAACGCGAACACGCGATTAAGTTAGACGTTGAAAGATCGTCTCGTATTCGTATGCAGTAGATGTAAATTACTGTGAAACATTAAAATAAAGAAAGTTCTAAAGTTAAAATGAAATTTGCGCCTGAAAGCTATCAATTTTCAAATTGAAAAACACGCGATAAAACTGTTGTGAAGTTATCAAATATACCGCTGTAGAAATGGCTAGACAATTAGCATATAAATGAGGTGATTTGGACAAGTCAATTATGCACGTTATGCTTTAGTTGCATCAAGAATTTCAATTTGAAACGAGTAGTGTAATTTGAGTAACCGTAAGTATGCAGCGTAGCCGTGGCTGTTAGGAAATCGTGGACACGAACCAGAGTATAAGGCGGTGCGTAGCGGCGTTTAACCTAAATTGTTTGATTGCCTATCGTGTCGTCGCGGACCCTATCGAGATCGAGACCAATAGACCGTCCGTCTTCACAATTATTAGCCCTAAATGCCCACTCAATGTCGCAATATTTCCCTTCAGTCACAAACTACTTTTCAAAATAAATCGTTGTTATAAATTGAAACGGATCATAAATCAGCCGGCGCACATTTCTCATAATGTTTTAAGCGCCGCCATAATTTACGAACATTTTAAGATTTATCTCCCGTTTATCGACGTAATTTCACAGTCAATTTTTCGTCGCACAGTTCTAGGAAACGCCGTGTTTATATAACCTTACGTCCAAAAGCTCCGCAAACAAATACGAACGAATAACTTATTTGCATAAGTGAATTCGGCGAACAACACCACCCGGGGATTATTTAATGAGGCTCACCTAACATGACAACCAACAATAAAACACGTCTGTGAATTATTCACGCGGTGGTGCTAACCTACACATCAGATACACAACGAAACGTCCAAGTTATGACTCCGGTCTGTGTCTCGTGCCTTTATACTAAGACAACATGGCCTATAATGGCATACGTATTCTGACAGTGATAAAGGTAGAGGTATGTGTACTGTGTATAGTAGAATCTACCTAAGCGCTCATACCTCTGAAGTATGTGCCTACACGATCTGAATTTTAGATTCCAGTTTACTAAAATAAACAATATTGAAATATAAACTGCCTGCTGAAATGTAGCCTGGCTTTAAACCATCTGAGGTCATAGATAATTCAACGTAGAATACTAGGGTAGGCATATCCCAAGGGTAAATCCTGTGTTTCAAAGGGTTTCTCTTGAGTGGGTAAATAATGAGTACGAAGTTTTCTTTGCCATCTTAGGCCAAATGCTCTTTTTAGATTTGCTACCAGACTATGGAAGTGTATCTACGCTACTTTAACATTATTGTATAGTTTTGTTAGTGGAACATATACCTAGATCATGTAACTCTGGCCAGTGAAACTGGGCAAATTCGCACCGGCCAGTTCGCAGAACATTCAAAATAGTCGAGGTATCTGATTGTTGACGTTTCCTTATGAGCGCATGGAGGAGTGGGTGGCGGGCTTGCTGCGCATTTACTAGTTTATGCTTCCCGAGACCAAAATAATTCACAATCGGCGGCATCCGTTATTGAACGGTGAGTATACTGGCCGGCATGTGCAGGCAGACTATGCTTCAAAAATAACACGAGTCTCGCTTGACACCAATGTATTTTGATTAGCCCATGATACGTTTACGGCCGACTTTGATTGTTCGTTCGATTTCAATATGCTCACTATAAAATCATTGAGTAGGCATAGACATTGTGGGTGGAGTGTTGACGAAATCAATGAATGCCTTGTTACGTTTCATGTTTGTTTAGATTCTCTTGAGATGTACCTACAAATTTAGCTGCCATTGAAACCCCATAGCACAGATCACAATTAAATGTAGAGAAACAAAATATGACAATTGATAGGAATAAGAAATGTATTTGCCATACTTATTTTTTAATTTATGTGAGTTTTTTTGTTATCATTACAGAAACACGCATTATTCAAATAAATATAGGTTTAGTTAGGTATTTCGTAAGTAAAATAGCTGAAAGTGTTAGGGGCCATGTTTTGTAGTTCCGGATTGTAAATCTGAACCGTACGTATTCTTTGGTGTCTCAAATGAAAATTTTATGAAAAACGAAGTATAACTATCATTTTTATAGTATACTATGTTTACAGTTGGTCGAAAGTTCCCACGAAAAGTAACACAAGAGCATAAATCGCGACTCGGAGAAGTCCGACCGTTTACGGTCTCAGAGATGTAGGATGACGCGGCTATGTCGGCAAGTGCGTCGGAAGTGCGACCGGTTCTCGGCATTCCTATAAAGTCCTGCGAACTATTTCTGAGATTACACCCATTAATGTATAGCCGGCTTCAGAGTTGCTTGTCAACATATATTCTCTTAGTCGTAAAGACTAGATTCCAGCAGCACCTATTACATACACGCAAGAACGCTGATGATGGTGTGGAAACCTTAAAAATGTTTTCAATTTGACAATAACCTTATTATATTTATAAACCTGTCCGAAATGAGTAGTACGTGTGTTGTTATCAAGCAGAGTCGAGAAATTAAACCCTAGTTGCTCCTCATAAAACACAAAACGTTTCTTAATCGAAACCAAACGAATGTACTTTTATAAACATCAACTTAATTGCAATAGCTCCTAAAAGTTCAAATAAAAGGAACTTAAATGATTACATATGGGACCTAAATTTGTGCTAATTAGTACAAACTCGATTTAAAACGTGGGCACGTGTCGGTCCGAGTTGCGTGACCTATCATCCGGCTTTATTCCTCTAATATGCTTGTAACCAACCGTGACATTTGTAATTATTCGGTACTTGGAAAATTACAGATTAGATAAAGGCCATTCTCGTTTCCGGTACGGGTTACAATCTGGATTAAAGTTTTTCAAGAATTAATATGAAGATTTTGAAACCATAGGAGTCGTCATCGTCTACAATTTGGTTCTAAATTCTTATAAAAATATTATAGAAGACTTTGCAACCGACGATAATTATTATATACGTCCGGTTAACTAAATGTCACATTCCTATATTGGCCGATGTAAGGAGTGGAATCTAAGAAATCTATTTAATATTTAGATCGCTTGGACGAAAGATATAAAGCCAAATATGTGTTTGAGAATAAGAATAATATGATTTCCTTATAATCTAGCGTTCTTTATAAATAACAAGTGGACGATGAAAAGAAGTTTAACGTATCACCTCGCTAGGGCAAGATTTACTAATACATTAACAATGGCCTGTCTTATTGAAGTTTAAAGTAAGTACAGTCAATCCATAATTTGCAGGACGTAAGCTTTCTCTATCAGCCAATTAATAATAATTTAGATATACGTATGAATAGATAGGATAAGTTAATCGTAAATATTTAAGCATAATGGCTTCTGAAATTACCAAATTTAGTAAAACGTTTGTGGAAATTTACTTTTGTTATTTAAACCAAGGTCGCCATTCTCGATACCGTGTTTTTTTATGTGGGAGTACGTCCATCGCATCAAGATTTCGCGTCGCATGAGACACGAAACATATTTTCCAATTACTTAACTAGGCATGCATTATATACCGTTAAATAGAATTTAATGCTGTTTTAATGTTTGCTGCGAAGCGGAAAGTCGATTACCGAACAATCGCATCAACAGTCGCGTGTTGCTTTATTCCAAGTACACAAATTGATGTACAAAGACAATGGAGTGGCCTCCGCCATCGTACAACAAAAAGATTCATCCAACGTCAATTTTTGAATTGGGACAAGTATGTAGATTGCCTAACGTAATTGTAGTTGAGCGCCGCTGATCAAATGTTACGCAGCTGATTATTACCTTCAGGCCTAATATACAGCACTTAAAGCGCTATTTCGCTAAAAAGAACCTTTCGCGAATATTATTGCTAATGCCCATCAGCTAATTTGATACGATTATTTTATCTAGTTCATGAAATGGCATTATTTTAGCTATTTACATATTTTTACTCGTAAATAAGTCTTCTGTATTTATTTACAGATTGGGAAAGACTGCGGTTCGTATAATGATATTAGCTTGCAAAATTGCCTTAACCTAATGATATTGAAAATTCGAAGCGTGAAATTATTTAATACTTGTCTTCAGGATCACAGATTGTACAAAAAGCCTCATTAATTTCGAATTGTAGAGTCATTGAAGACATTGTTAGTTAAACTGGATTCACGCTTTCACAGACATGTAATTAGATATTATTACGATACAATAGGGGCTGAGCTTAGCAAGAGATACACCGTGATTGACAGTGCTATTTATTGCCGAGAAAAACTAACTAGGGTACACAGTTTCACAATCGCACTAGAGTAAGGAGTGATATAATCATAACGAGGCAACTGAAATAGTCTGGCATTCGTTCTCGAGTGATTGAATGAAGACGGTAGCTGTTCGTCGAGTAGCGGCACAAATTGTTGATTACAAAAGAGCAGCAATTGAGACGTCAGCGACGCAGGAAGCGACCAGATTGAAACTTATGTCTGCAATGCAAGCGAGACTAGTTACTGCTGAACTGACGACCTACGTGTGCTTAAACATGTATGGGCTCCCAACACACAAGTTTTACTTGTTTTATGCTAGTCCTTACACCTATATTGTACAGAAAGTAAGCGGACGTGTGTCGAATCGTAAGCGATAACAACTAGCGCATCGCTTTGTAAATATTAACATTGCCTTGTTCGTGCATCACGAGAATGCCATGTATCTAACTGGAGTAACGTTCGCACGAAATTTAATTTAACCTGGAAAAATGCAATACATGCATACGCAATAGATAAAGCGTTTGGAAACGCTGGATGATCAATTTAGGTATACCAAAATTATCTACATATACTTACATACGTGTCGTTGAAAAAAAATGTTTTTAGGCCTTTCACAGAAAAATCGGTTGTCAAAGACGTACACGTTCAAAAAGCATGCCTGAACGCTGCTTTTGTCAAACACATAAAATAGGAGAGGTAAGTTTTTTAGTTTGACCTGGTAATGTTATTTTATTATTTTATATAATGCTAACCATCTTAACCGTAAATCATATTTGAATTTACTGTAGAGACACAGATCTACGACGTACGCTTACCACCCCACGTTGTATTTTGGCGTTTGTCGTTGATTGATTGAAATAATCTAAAGCATAACGTATGACGCACCAACTCGGCACGGCCGCCGTCGGCATAGGCCGTCAATCGTCAGCTTCCTGGATTAATGCAGACTTATAATTTGTTTTTCAAGATATTTATCTGTTCTCTCACAACAAACGTTAAATTAAAAGCGATTAAAATATACATTTACCAGCTTAGGCCTCGTCAACGCCAACCAAGATTGAGGTCACAACTATTTTGTAGAGTTTATTTTACATATTAAAAAATAAATTAGATTTTGCTTCAAAAAGTTTTTATGAATTTTGGAAAATCTAACAGAGGGACTGGAAAAATAAATATATTGTTTTTTTATCGAGTCATCGACCCTATGGTGCGTATCATACCCGAATCCTGCGCAGCGATGGATCAGCAGTTTTACGCATCGTCATCACACAATACTCCTTTTAGAAATGAAAGTTGCATGGGTAAATCATGCAAACAATCGTATTAAATTTCACAATGATATCTAACAAGAAATCATCACAGCAGAGAAAGTAAGCAAGTATGTACTCCCTATTGTTTCTTGTTGGTACTTTACCTACTGTTTGCTAATGAGTCGTGAATGAATAAACTACTTTTAAAAGGTGCATCAGTTCAGAAACGAGTACAATTATTTTAAACTTTGTGTAGCTGGGTATGCAATCAATTTTGTAGTTAGCGTTTAGAATTATTTATATTGCTGACTTTTACCGAAGTTTACGGATACAATCTGGGTTTGTTTACATTATTCCGATTGGAAGTAACGCTTGAATTTGTTTACTAATGAAGGGATTTCCGTGTGTAATAAATCAATGTGGAGAAGTTGTTAATTGGTTGTTGGAAAGCGATGCGTTGCAGCTTGTGGGCAGCGGAGAAAGCGCGGTCGGAGGTCACGCCGCGACGCAGCACTGTGCAATATCGAATGACACAGTAGTAGGTAATCTTATCGGCTAGGAAATCAATTTACTTGTATAAACCTAGGATTTAATTTTGCCAATCCCTCATTTAGGGTTCGATTTTCAAATAGTGATGCGGGATTTTTTATTTTTAACTCTTTTATATTGTCAATTTTAAAGAATTGCGTTGGTGATTGAAAACATCGAAAAGCGGAAAACCGTAAAATATTAACCGCAGTTACCATAAAAGCAAAACTTTCATTGTCTAAGCCTAAGATTGAATCGATGATTATTATGTTTTGAATAAAGTAAATATCACTGTACAATAAGACGGTTGTAAAACACGTATAATCACGGTTGAAATACCCCACAATAGCACCAGGCAACAAAATGATGTATAGAATGGTGCATTAAAGCTATTAGACGTTTCTTGTAGATTTTTGTCTGCTGTGCATAATTATTTCAAATCAAACGAATCCAAAATATCACCGCTGAGAAGAGTTTAAATATTTTCATAATTAGTAAGTTGATAAATAAACCTAAAATGAGTTTAACGGCAAAGACTTGGCTTCTTTTAAATATATTTGATAAAAACAGAATCAATCAATGGAATAGTAATGTGCTTTAAGTAGATAGAAGGGCAGTATTTAAGATAAGATTTTCTCAGAATTTATTTGTGACAGAAGTACAGTCGCCGTCAGATATATTGGAGCAGACAAAGTGACCAAATACTTCTGCACAGTTAAAAATGTCAATAAGTTCTATAAACTACAAGTTAGGTACCAGTAATATCTGAACATTCATAAATTCAGTAATATCTGAGCAGATGCTAGTCAATAGCTTCTCTACCATACAATATGGACAAAATTTGAAAAAGTTTGAAAAGGGAACCGTAAAACGATAAGAACATTTTGATCAGAATACTGTAGTTCTAGAGCCTTTACTAAACTTTATTGAAGACGATTGACCGTTAGAAGGGCCATTTCCCGGTCTACTGATGTAGCATTTCATTAAAACAGCAGCGAGGCACAAATTGAGGACGCGATCGCCGCCGAATCTCATTAGCAGGCCAGATTGATGCCCTCGGAAAATGCTCCAAATTATTTCATGCTACATTAATATTGAATATTCGCGTCTGCGACACTGCCGCACCTAGTTGATTAGCTTGCCTCTCTACTTTTTGGTTTGTTGCGGGTAGTTTCGTTTTTCGTTAGTTATCAGGTAAATATGGGACTGTGGTATTTCAACTAGCACAGTGCTAATTATAATCAGTCCTCGCCGAGTCAAGGAATCATGGGTTCGATACCTAACCAGGACGAACATACGTGTTAAGAGCAATTGCGTTTGTTCCGCGCATTTACTTTTTACTCAACACCCAAGTAATTAAGTATCAAGTGTATTTTCTACTTACTTGGGGTTCAGGTTAATGTAGTGTATTTATTATTACTGTTTGTGGTAGTAGAGACACATCGCTTAAAGCGATTAGCTACTAAAGACAACTTTGGATTGTCCCCGAAATCTTTTCCAGCGTAGGTAAGTTTATGGGTCCTACTTACATAAAATCTCTGAAGTTGATTTTTAACTGCCAATTAAGCCCATACGTTAAAAACAAACAACTTATCAACGCTTATTTAGGTAAACAAATTAATAGCTATGTGGTCAGACGCCTCAAGAACCATATATATGCGGCAGTTTACGAAATTACTACTGTTACTGATTACTCCAGTCAAATCAACAGCGGCGGAAGTTAGTAATGTTGAAGCCTCTTTTTCGGACGTTACAATTATAAGCGATACCCATCAAAAGAGCTCTCACTTGTGCGGTCTAGATGTTCAAATAGCTGTCGTGGCATTGACGTACTCGTATAATTCAGAACGGCGGTCAGTAGGCACGTACCCAATATGTAATCTGCTGGTTGTTGTACTTGCATTGAGACGAGACGAATACCTTACCGCCCAAGGGGCCGCTCGTCCCGCAGTGGGCACATCAAATTTATCCAAACCCAATTTAAACAGATAGGTAACGGCTTGTTGCGCAATGAACCATCGACCCGTCCCGAGTGAGTGTAGTTCATTTTGATCACTTATGCATCAAACACGTTCCGACACTCCCCTCGCCTCGCACCATAACAGGCTCGCTTCGTACCAAACTTAATAACACTTAATAGCTCCAGTCAAGTTCAAAATGTTTTAAATTTAATAGTTGGCTAGTGCCATAGTTGTATATCAATCAGTTTTATATCTCTAACTTGGGTTATAAAAAAGAACCTTGAAACTTTGTAGGAAGATATGGGGAGATTACATCTTTAACGACCAATGAGTTTTTATGCTATTCTTAACTACATATAAACGCATACTGTATTGGTAGGCTCTCAGAAAATATGTTCCTGGCCTATACGCAAGGGAATTTTGGGGAAAACATACCGAGGAAATTTATTTTCTTATTTTGTTTGATTCGAAAACATGATTCTACTTTGGCCAGCACTGGGACCACGTGTATTTATTTGCGGCCTTATTAGTTTCAGACACATAAATAACACAGGTACACGTATGTTATCATACATAGTTGGTGGCTATACTTATAGGGTAAATATAGAGTTAAACCAAAAAAACATTAAATGTAGCTAAGTTATCTGCCATTGATATCCCAACCTTTACCTATAGCTTTTTATAATGGCTAAGTGTTTTCAATGTTTAATTAGAGGGACCCTACACTAGCGTCTTTCGAGCGTCAGCGTCTTGCCGGCGACCTCCCCATACTAGCGTTGGTTGGGCGTTGCGTCGACGCGGCGCCCGCTCAGCCTCGACGCGGCGCCCGCACAGCGTCGGCGCGGCGTTTGAGCGGCGCTTGCGCTGGGCGTCCTCTGCACATCGCGTTCGAGCGTCGAGCCGCGCTGACGTCATGTACAGTTGTTTCGAAAATGGAAATGTAAGATTTGAATAACGCACAATATAATGTTTTATATTGCAATGATAAAGTAATGCTTTCAACATGTAAAGGAAAAAATATATTTTACCTATTTGACACATGGCCCGAATAGGCAACTTTAGCATTTATTTTCTCGAAAACTAAAAGTACTTAATTGAAAATGGGTTTCTTCGGCAATATGAGTTAGTATTTTAAGCTACATCCATATTTGCTATCAGCTAAAAAGTCTTCTACCTACTGATTCTAAAACACGGGCGGGCCGAAACAATTGAGTTGATCATTGTACTGTTGTCAAAATAAACGCTGCGGCAGGCGTCGGGCCGGCGCGGCGCCTGTGGAGCGCAGTCCTGGCGTTCGTCATTTCGACCGCGCCGCTGCGCAAGCGTTGCGTCGGCGCAGCGTCGACGTTGCGTCGACGTCGCGTCGACGTCGCGTCGGCGTTGCGTGGGCGTCGACGCTCAAAGAACGCTAGTGTGGGGTTACGCTTAAAGAATCTACTAGAATAGGTGTGCTATTAATTTTTTTTTTGTTTTTTTTTTTTTTGAGGGTAGGCGTATAAGTAAAACGTGCGAATTTTGCTCCCTAAAATTTAATTCTTATTTTATTATTTATAAGCGTATATGTACAGTTAAGTATCTTAAATACCTGCCAGCAATCCTTTCTGTTAATTTCCCATTACAAGTACTTAATATACACGCACTTCACGAAATGGATTCCTTGCTACAGTCATTGGAGGAGGTGAAGCTCATTTGCACCAAGAGGATGGCGGAGTTCCAGGCGAATCTTGACAAGGCAGTTCCAGCCTCATCCACTGCAAACACCATCAACAGTTTGGCTGAAGAATTTAACTCTTTTAAGTTGTTCATAATGTCTACCGTGACAAGCCTTCAGCATCAGGTGGAGATACTCGCACGTGAATGTGACCGGCTGGAGATGCGAAGTCGGCGTAAGATGCTCCTGTTACATGGCGTGCCGGAGATGACAAGAAAAGACACACCAAGCCTTGTCCTGAAAGTGGTGGCAGACCGCCTTAAGCTCCCCATTTGTAGGGATACATTCAGCCAATCTCATCGGTTGGGACGAGTCTCCAAAGACAAACCTCGACCCATACTTGTTAAGTTTCGCCAGGTTGAGGATCGAGCCAAGGTGTGGTACGCCAAGACGGCTCTTAAGGGCTCAGGAGTGACATTGTCGGAGTTTTTAACAAGAGGACGGCATAACACTTTTCTCGAAGCACGAAAGCGTCTTGGTGTCTCAAAGTGCTGGACGAAAAATGGTGTTATAGTGTTCGTGGCATCAGATGGTAAGCAGCATCGTGTGACAACCCTCGAAGAACTGAATGGGCTATGTCACCCACAAGACCTCGGTGCCCCGGCAGTAAATCCTGTTCTTGTTCAAGACTCAGTGGCTGTGAGCTCCGGTAGATCTCGTCGGAATCGAAAATAAATCTGTTTGTCGGTACCAATGAGTAAGATTTTTCACTTTTACCACCAAGTTTTGTTTCAATTTGTTTTGTCAAAGTAACTTTCTACCCTTATTTTTGATTTTGTTTGCTGAATTTTTCACATAAACTAACTTTCTCGTGTCAAACTGACAGCTGTCAAAATTGTGACGGCTTTCCTTCCATAGACTTTTTTTTTTTTTTCTCTGCGTTCCATTCCGTAAACTGTTAGGATTGGTACTTTTAATGTTAATTTAATGTGTCATATTATTATTATTTTTTAATTTTATCTTTCTTTCTGCTGGCGGGTGGAGGAAATGAATAGTTACGTACGTTACGTACGTTCTACGCATTTATGTTTAATGTAATTTAATATTTATTCATACTATATTATTATTTTGATAACTTTATTTATGGAATCACTAAATAGTACATATGACAACGACCAAGATGACCATTTTCAATCTTTTTCCTCTTCGCATTCTAGTTTTCACTCCACTTCTTTACCTCTCTCTGAAACTCTTGAAAATACTTTCCATGATGTCCTCAAAAATCTTAATATTGTTCATATTAATGCTCAAAGTATTCCTGCTCATTTTCCAGACCTACTGATGGCTTTTGATAACAACAAGTACATTCATGCAGTACTCGTTTCCGAATCTTGGCTCAAACCCAGTCTTCCTTCAACATCTTTCTCACTACCTGGTTTTCAACTACTTAGGAATGATCGTATTGAACGCACTGGTGGTGGAGTAGCAATATATATCCGATCTCACATCTCTTGTTCGATATTGAATGTATCACCACCATCTTCGTCTTCAGATGTGGCACAACACCTCTTTATTGAGCTTGATTTCTCCCATTCTAAAGTGCTTCTTGGGGTCGTCTACAGTCCTTCCTTGAGAGTGGACTACTTTTCTTCTCTCGAAAAGCTGTTAGAAGACCTGACACCTCTTTACCATCACACTATTATAATGGGAGATTTCAATACGTGCCTTCTAAAACATGATCCCCGTTCCCGTCGCCTTAGATCAGTAGTAGACTCTTGTAATTTGAATATACTTCCTCTCAATGCTACTCACTTCTTTCCTAATTGTGCCCCATCTCTTCTTGACCTGATCATTGTATCCTCGCTAGACCACGTGGCGAAGCATGGCCAATGTCCTGCTGATGCCTTTTCCTACCATGATCTTGTCTATGTTTCATACAAGGTCCGTCCTCCCAAATCTAAGGCGAAAGTAGTTCTTCAGCGCAATTTTGGTGGTATGAACTTAGATGCATTACGTCAGGAAGCCTTGGAAACTGATTGGTCTGCCATTCACAGTGTAGACAGTGTCGATGGCAAAATATGCACATTTAATTCATTGTTAATCCAACTATTTGATAAGCATGCCCCAGTTCGCCCTGTAAGGATGAAACATGCTCCTGCACCTTGGCTTACTGAGGAATTGAAAGTTTTGAGGGATAAGAAACGAGCGGCAGCATCCAAATGTAAATTGGATCCGTCTGAACGTAACCGCGAAAAATACAAGTTAGTCAGAAATCGCTGCAATAGATTGTGTAGAGATGCCCAAAGACGCCACATTCACAAATCCGTAGAAAATGGTAGTCCGGCTAAAGTCTGGAAATTTTTAAATTCGTTGGGAATTGGAAGAAAAAACATTGACTCGCTTCCCAAAGATGTCAACATTGATCTTTTAAATAAGCACTTCTCGTCGTCTGGTACTATGGATAGTACCTTGAAAACAAATACTTTAAATCAACTTTCATCTCTTCCAATACCAGACTACTCATCTTTTGTCTTTAGTCAGTTGGCAGATTGTGATGTTAAGAAGAACATTTTGTCCATTGCATCCAATGCGGTTGGTATCGATGACATTAGCCGTAATATGATCATTCCACTCCTTACCCCTTTGATAACTGCCATATTTAACCACTCCTTATCCACGAGTACTTTTCCATCTGCATGGAAAGATGCTCAAGTTATTCCACTACCTAAAAAACCTAATCCCACTTCATTTTCTGAGTATCGTCCCATATCGATCTTACCCTTCTTATCAAAGGTCCTTGAACGTAGTGTTCATCAACAGCTTACCCATTTCCTTTCCAAAAATAATCTCCTAAATTCCTTTCAATCTGGTTTCCGTCCTGGTCATAGTACGGTTACGGCACTGGTCAAGATTGTTGATGACATGCGACATGGCATGGATAGTAGACGTCTTACGGTGATATGACGTAAGACGTCTACTAGATTTTAGCAACGCATTTAACACTGTGTACTTTGACATCCTTCTCGGTGTACTACGTTCTCTTAACATATCTCCAATGGTAATTGACTGTATGGGAGAGTGCATCTCGACCCTCTCGGTGCATACAAGTAGCTAGACTGCGGAGCGCGCGAGTTTCGCGCCGGTTATATTTATTACCTTGCATCGAGAGGTCCGAGCATACCACCTCGCTCTAATTCCGTGGCTCTCTGCCCGGTAACGCCTGACGTCACAGACGCCACCTGACTGGCTAAAATGTAGGCCCTGTGATTTGTTAATTTAATTGTAAATAATTATATCCAATAACGTAGTTTCAGTTTGTTGTAAATATTTTGTAATAGGTTTAAATGTAAGCATTTTCATTTGTCCACTGTAATTAGCCAATAAGAATGTGTGTTTATTTATTTTAAGATTTTGTATATATAGTCCTAAGTTTGCAAATAAAAGACATTCCAACATCTCAATCTGAACACGCAACATTACTACGCAACCTTCTGACCCCTACAACTGGTGACCATCGACGCTGAAGAAATGGCCGGAGGACAAGAAAACCAACAAGAAGCACGAATCCCTGCTCAAGCTCCTGAAGAAAATCCGCAACAGGCAGAACAGAAGATGGCTCATCGTGACCACGAGCTTGCCGGAGTCTCCGTCCAGTCAAGATTCCTTCCATTCTGGCGTGAAATGCCAAAGGCGTGGTTTATTCACTTCGAGGCTACAGTCGACCCGCTGCACACATCCGACGCACAGAAGTTCACCTACCTGCTTCAGCAACTTCAAACAGTCGACCTACACCATCTCACCGACATCCTGTACAACCCGCCGGCTACAGGGAAATATCAAGCAGCAAAAGAACGCCTACTCTCCACCTACGACACGTCAGCAGCGAAAAACTTTCAAAAACTCACCAGCGGACTCGAGTTAGGCGACCAGAAGCCCTCACAGCTGCTAAGGAAGATGAGAGAACTCGGTAGCGGTATGATCACAGAAGAAGGTCTCAAGATCGAATGGCTGAACCAAATGCCAGCGCAGATACGAGTCGTGTTATCGATCAACACGGAATCAACACTCGACACTCTCGCCGCGATGGCTGACAAGATGGCAGAGTACTCAGAAGCACCATCTATCGCTGCAATATCAAACACAACTACGCCGAGAGAAGCAAGCCAAAGCGACGCGTTATCAACGTTATCAGCGTTATCACGGCAAGTCGAGAAGCTCGCGCTCGAGGTCGCTGAACTCTCGCGCCGCGCCTCTCAGCCGCAGCGACGGTATCGCCGTCCCTTTCACTCACGTTCTCGCTCCCGCTCGCACTCAAAGCAGCGGAACGAGCGCGACGTGAAACCAGGCGATTTTGCAAACAAAACATGGTTATGCAAGTACCATTTTCGATTCGGTGATCAAGCTAAGAGATGCGAATCACCGTGTAGTAGAAGGCAACAAGAAAACAGTAATAACAAGACGTCTTTAAACTAACGTCGACATCGACAGTGGCGAGTGTCGGTGTCTCCACTCCAAGCAATCGCCTATGCGTCCACGACCGCAACACTCACGAACGTTTCCTCGTGGATACTGGCGCTGACATCTCCGTACTAGCTGCAACATCGAAAACAAAGAGAACAATTAACAAGAAAGATAACGCCTACAGATTATACGCGGCAAATAGTACGCCGATCGCAACGTACGGAGAAAAATCGATCAACCTAAACTTTGGTTTACGTCGCAGTTTCCAATGGACATTCATAGTGGCAGACGTCAAGACATCGATCCTCGGAGCAGACTTCCTTCGTCACTACAAGTTGCTCGTCGACTTAGACAACAAGAAACTAGTCGACAAAACCACCGAATTGTCAGTTAACGCCTTAGAAATCAACACACCAGCCGAAACAATCTGTATCATCTGCCCCGAACAAGACTACCATGGCATACTGGCACAATATCCAGAAGTCCTAAGACCGATGAACCTGCAAAATCCACCCAAACACGACGTCGTCCATCACATCGAAACAACAGGCCCACCGCTCTACGCACGCGCGCGCCCTCTTCCGCCGGACAAGTACAAAGCAGCCAAAGAAGAGTTCGACCGCATGGTAAAGATGGGCATATGCAAGCCGTCCATGAGTGCCTGGGCCAGTCCACTTCACGTGGTTAAGAAGAAAGATGGGGGACTACGAGTTTGCGGTGACTACAGAAGACTTAACGCAGTCACGCAGCCAGACCGATACCCAATACCACGCATCCAAGACTTCACGTATCAGTTACGTAACAAGAAACTGTTCTCAAAACTCGATCTCAAAATGGCTTACTTCTGGATACCCATCAACAGCGAAGATGCAAAGAAAACAGCAATAATAACACCGTTTGGTCTGTTTGAATTCAACTGCATGACATTCGGACTCAGAAATGCAAGTCAAACATTTCAACGTTTCATGCACCAAGTCTTACATGGCCTAGAAGGAGTATTTTGTTACGTTGATGATATTCTTCTGTATGCTGATGACGAACAAGAAATGAAGCAAACTCTGCACCAAGTTCTCAAGCGCATGACACAATATGGCGTGACCGTCAACATCGACAAATGCGAGTTTGGGAAATCAAAAATCAACTTCCTGGGCTACGAAGTATCAGCTGAAGGCATCAGACCCACTGAGGAACGTACTCAAGCAATATCTTCGTACCCGAAACCGAAGACCATCATCGAGCTACGACGCTTCCTAGGCATGCTCAATTTCTACCGAGACTGCCTGCCTCATCAAGCCGATTTGCAAAGCGAACTCAATCAATACTTACATAATAAGAAGAAAAATGACAAGACACCGATCAATTGGACGCCTGAAGCGGAAACCGCTTTTGAAAAATGCCGCCAAAGCATTTCAGAAGCCACCACACTGGCCTATCCATCCAGCGGCAACGAGCTCGTCATCATGAGCGACGCCTCCGATACCAGTCTCGGCGCTGTACTTCAACAGAAGATCGACAAAGTCTGGAAACCACTGGCATTTTTCTCCAAAACAATGAGTACAACGCAACGACGATACAGCGTATACGATCGCGAATTACTAGCGATGTATTCAGCTGTCAAACACTTTCGCCGACTTATAGAAGGATGTGACGTCTCAATATACACCGATCACAAACCTCTCGTCCACGCATTATCGAGATCATCAAGTAGCAGCGACACACCACGACGAGAGCGACAACTACACTTCATTAGTCAATTTTGCACAAGTATCAAGTACATACAAGGAGAAGAAAACACAGTTGCCGACGCCTTATCTCGTATCGAGGAGATACATTGCCCGACTACGATCGACTACAATCAGCTGGCCATCGATCAAACTAACGACGAAGAACTCAAAACATTGAAAACTCAAGACAATTTGAAGTTTAGCGCTATAACGCTGCCTGGACTCAGCCGACCAATCACGTGCGAGGTCACGTTATCTACGCCTCGTCCCTACTTGCCTGCGGCATATCGCTATGCAGCCTTCAAAGCGCAACACGATCTGTGCCACCCAGGCGTTAGAACAACGCGGAGGCAGATGACTTCGAAATTTTTCTGGCCTTCGATGAACAGAGAAGTCACTACTTGGACAAGAGCCTGCATAAACTGTCAACGTGCCAAAGTCAGTCGTCACGTCGTTACACCGTTATCATCGTTCCCGCCGTCGCAACGCTTCGAACACATCCATATCGACATAGTTGGCCCACTGCGACTATCAAACGACTATCGATACTGCATTACAATCATCGATAGGTGTACAAGTTGGCCCGAAGCGATCCCAGTGCGAGAAATCACCGCAGAAATCGTCGCTAAGGCACTGTACGAAAATTGGATAGCACGCTTCGGTTGTCCGCTACGCATATCGACCGATCAAGGACGTCAGTTCGAGTCGCAGCTGTTCAACGCTCTTATGAAGAAATTCGGCATAACTAGAATCCGAACTACCGCTTTTCATCCACAAGCTAACGGTAAGATAGAGAGATGGCACAGAACTATGAAAGCAGCACTCATGGCACGAGGCGCAACCACTACATGGACTGATGAGCTGCCCACAGTACTTCTGGGACTACGCAGCGCAATACGAGACGACAACAACCTCAGTCCCGCATTGATGACATACGGAGCTACTCTACGTATACCATCTGATTTCTTCGTACCTACTCAGTCGAACATTGAAGATGCAGACTACGTGCGTCAACTCACGCAGACAATGTCGTCCCTTGCACCCGAAAAACGCACACAGACGAGCCGACAAACGTTTGTGTACAAAGATCTCGCAACATGTACACACGTCTTCGTGCGAAACGACACCGTGCGAGCACCGCTCATTCCACCATACGACGGGCCCTACGAAGTACTTCAACGCCAGGACAAGCACTTCAAGATACAACTACCGAGTCGATCAGCTGTCATATCGCTCGACAGGTTGAAGCCCGCCTACATGTGCAACGAACAAACGCAAGACGCAGTAGCAACGCCTGCAGCTGACGTCACGGCGAGAAGCAGAGATTGTACGCGCGCGACCGATAGCAGCGCGCCGACTCCCGCCTCTTCATCGACGAACGACGGTCTCCCATACATTACAAGAACCGGTCGAGCCGTCAAGAAGAACGTACGCTTCGCTTGAGGGGGAGTGATATGGGAGAGTGCATCTCGACCCTCTCGGTGCATACAAGTAGCTAGACTGCGGAGCGCGCGAGTTTCGCGCCGGTTATATTTATTACCTTGCATCGAGAGGTCCGAGCATACCACCTCGCTCTAATTCCGTGGCTCTCTGCCCGGTAACGCCTGACGTCACAGACGCCACCTGACTGGCTAAAATGTAGGCCCTGTGATTTGTTAATTTAATTGTAAATAATTATATCCAATAACGTAGTTTCAGTTTGTTGTAAATATTTTGTAATAGGTTTAAATGTAAGCATTTTCATTTGTCCACTGTAATTAGCCAATAAGAATGTGTGTTTATTTATTTTAAGATTTTGTATATATAGTCCTAAGTTTGCAAATAAAAGACATTCCAACATCTCAATCTGAACACGCAACATTACTACGCAACCTTCTGACCCCTACAACTGGTTTCATAGTTATCTATACGGTCGTCGGCAGCGCATTCGTGCTGAGGACTCGTTCTCCGCCTGGTGTGATATTGCTGCTGGCGTACCTCAAGGTGGTGTCTTATCTCCTCTTCTTTTCGCTACTTTTATAAATTCAATCACATGTAATCTTACTTCGTCCTACCATCTGTACGGGGACGATCTCCAACTGTATTCGCAGGGTGGCCTTGATGATTTACCGAACGCTGTTAACGTAATTAATGCCGATCTAACTCGTATCTCCAACTGGAGCAGGTCGTTTGGCCTCAAGGTTAACCCTGCTAAAACGCAGGTTATTATTGTTGGCGGATCACGCCTATTTAGTCTAATTGATTGGGATTCTCTGCCTCCTATCTTATTTGATGGTGTCCCGATTTCTTACAGCCAAGTAGTGAAGAATTTGGGTATTCATGTTGACAATTGTTTAAATTGGGATACTCAAATTAAAGAGGTTAGCAGGAAAATGTTTGCATCTGCTGGGTCTATTAATAGATTACGCAATTTCTTACCTATACCCACCAAAATTGCACTGGTGCAGGCTTTACTGTTGCCTATTCTTGATTATGCAGACTGTTGCTACTCTAATCTTAATGAACTATTTCTTGACAAGCTAGAGCGTCTTCAAAACTTTTGTATCCGTATCATCTTCGGCCTACGCAAGTATGACCATGTCTCTGAATTTCGAGCTCAGCTTAAATGGCTTCCTATACGTCGACGCCGTGACGTTTTATCTCTCCTATTTAATGTTCTCTTTAATCCTCTTGCTCCTCCCTATCTTAAAGAACGATTCCGTTTCTTGCAGCTCAACCAGGATCGTGACATGCGGTCCTCACGTAAACTTCTCCTTACATTTCCTACTCATTCTTCTGAATTCTATTCCCAATCCTTCACTGTCCAATCTATACGCTTATGGAATTCTTTACCTTTATCTATCAGATTATCTGAGACCCTTCCCATTTTCAAAGCCAGGGTTAAATCGTACTTCCTCTCACTTGAATAATGTTAGTTCATGTCCTCTATCCATAATTTCAGCTGGGCATGATGGTTGTTAGTAAGTTTCAAACATTTATCCTACTTACTAACATGTGATTATTATTATTATTATTTTTTTTTTATTCAAAATACTTTACTTGATTTTAATTTTATAAGCATGATTATTTGTATATATATATATATTATATATCTATGAGTTTATGTATGTTTATCATGCTATAAAATTACTATAATTCTAAAATAAAACTGTATTTATGTTGCACGACCTTACCCATTTCTCGCCATTTACTATTTCCTCTACCTTAAGGTTGTCTGGAAAAGATCGCTTTCTAGCGATAAGACCGCCTAAATTGTACTATAATCAATCTGTAAAACCTATTTCTGTAGAGTTTTTGTGCAATAAAGTATATCTATCTATCTATCTATTAATTAATATTTTCTAACAGTGACTGATTACCCAAACTAGAAAAAAAATACTTTAAGGCCCAATACGAAGCAATTGACATTACCCGTTTCGCGGCGAACCGCGCGCCATCTATTGAACGCATTTGGCATTAGCGCGTGCTAGCGCAGCACGAGTGTGCGGTGCTAGTACGAGCGAATGCCATGTAGTACTAATACAATAGAGACAGCATTGCGTACGTATTAATTTATTAAATCTTACTACTTTGTAATATTAGTAAGTACCAATAGATTATCAATTTTGTACTTTATTCGTTACATACATACAAACATATCGATGGCTCCAACGAATAAACGTGCAAACGAAAAACTACAACTTTTCAGGAAACCATAAAAACGTTTGAAATCACATTACTTTAATGACGTAATGAATAGATATATTTAATGTATAAATTATATTAAAGGTTAAACATATTTCAGCTCATATATTTTTTAAGAAAATAAATCTATCGATTTTCTCAGTATTCAAGAAAAAACATATAATTTTATTATTCTAGTGAAAAATTTGTGACTTGTTAACAGAAATGTATCACTGCACGTTTATTCGTGTCATAAATGAAGCATAAACGGTTATTCTACAGATTAGTAAAAGATAATAATTCTATATTAGGATAGCTGTATTAAAATTTTTGCGGTCTGCAATGAAGCATAACTAATAAAAGTAGCTTCCATTTTTACACGAATAATCGTGTCTTTTTTTTTAAAAGGAGTTATTACCCAGAGGAAAGGTTAGACACAAGCGGCAGATTGATTTAACACGTTTATTTTGGTGTACTCAAAGAAACAAATATATTCAATAGTATAGCTGGGCATTAACTCGTTAATCCGTTAATCGTTAATTAACGAAGTTAACATTTTGAGTAACGGATTAACTTTTAAGTCAACTTTAAAAACCGTTAACGGACTCATTAACTTCCGTTAATAATCAGGAAGTCCGTTAATCGTTCATCCAATGCCTACTATTCACTGCATGGCAGCGAGTGCGAGTGAGAAAGCTGCGAATAGATACATTTTGTTAATTTGATTTCAACATGTCGGATCGGGAAGGGTTCTCCGGAAACCGTACGGTTTGGCTTAAGTTTTTATTGTACCGCTTCGTAACGTTTTACATAGTCCCCCCTCCCCCCCCCCAAATTACGTTACGTAATACTCGAACGCTCCATAAATTACTGACAGTGATCATTTGCGTGTGGATAATCTAGACTAATATTATAAAGATGAAAACTTTGTTTGTTTGTAATGAATAGGCTCAAAAACTACTGGGCCGTTTTTAAAAATTCTTTCACCATTCAAAAGCGACATTATTCAAGAGTAATATAGGCTAAATTTTATTTTGGAAAAAAATTGGTTTCATAAAGTATTTGGATTTTTCGGAGACAAGGTGGAAAAAATCAACCAGAAAAGTTACTTATTTCGCTGCCTAAACTATAAAATGTTCTAATTAATTGTAGATTTATGGAAAAGTGTATGGAAAAGAAGGAAAAAGTATGTAATAACATTTAAAGTAAAGAAAAAGAGATGAAATAGGAAGTAATGCATTTTCAAAGTTTTATTATATTAATGCAGAATGTTTATGAGATAAACAACAAATCCTTTAATTAAAAATCACTATACTTACCAAGTTAAAATCTAGACTAATATTATAAATGAGAAAGTAACTCAGTCTGTCTGTTTGTCTGTCCGGCTTTGACGCCTAAACCACTGAACAGATTTTGATGATTTTTGGTATGGGTAGGTAACCGTTGAACCTCTAGAACGGATATAGGCTACTTTTTGTTTTGAAAATGAGGGGGAAAGAGGTAATACCGCCCGTAAAAGTTAATATGGAAAAATAATTACTTTTTAAATTAGGGATATGAAATTTGGCACAAAACTCAACATTCAAAACATAGCTCAAAACTTGGCTTAAATATGGACTACTTTGGTTTTGAATATTAGGGGAGACGGAGAGGGCTAACAGCGAACATGAAAATAGATATATATATGTCGCAATCATCTGGTTTAATCAGCTATTTGATTGGATCACTAGCGCGTTCATTGAATCACGACGTTTAATTGAATGACTAAAGGACAACTCGTCAAATTGTTTAATATAACGTTCAACTTCTTGACTGAACGTCATTTAGCATAGTCGTTGAATGGGACATAGCTGACTTTATAATGTTTGATTAAGGTGACCATAAGTTCACCACTTAAAAGATAACTAAATTTAGATAAAAAAAAATGAAGACATGACATAACACACCCTAATACGATTTTTAATGTTTTAACAATTTTAAGTCTTAAGACAATTAGGCTAAAAAAATATTTTTTTACGAATAAATCACTTTATATCTCAATTTCACTCTAAAAATTATCAACACAGTGCTATTCGATTATATCTGTACCAGCTGTTTGACGCCATCTTTGTTTTGATGAGCACTAACGCCGCAGTGGAAAAAAAATAAACTAAATTACAATCACCTGACTGATTACGTCCGCTATGTTCAAAGGGCTATGTTACAATCTGCTAACTTGTTAGACGTTCAGTGAGTCTTATTCATTCAACGTTCGGCCTAGTCATTCAATTAAATGTCGTCATTTAATAAACACGCTAGTGATTCAATCAAATAGCTGTTTCAACCAGATGACTGCGACATATATATGGAAAACCCTGTAGTCCACGCGAACGTAGTCGTAACAGCTAGTACCTATTAGGTAAATTGAAAAAATGTACTGAGCAGTGCAGTGATCAAACCCCATGGACTCGGATAATCAAAGACATGGAATCGGATTCCAGGTCCTGGTGAGAATCGATAACCATTCATTCATCTATTTGGATTATATTGTAACGGATTAACGATTAACGTTAACTTGCGTTAATTCTTCAGAAATGTAACGTTTTAACGATTAACGAAGCTAACTTTTTTATTAACGGATTAACGATTAACGAAGTTAACTATTTGATTAACGGTGCCCAGCTATGTTCAATAGACGCGTGTTTTGTTATTCATGTGATATGAAGGTATTTAATTTACCTACAATAAACGAATTTTGTGCTATAAAAGTCTTATTTTAAGTCCAAAATTTCCAAAAAAAAATGTGTAGGCGTATCATAGGCCATTAAAACGAAAAAAACGAAAAAAAAATTTTTGGTCAAGAGCTCTTACGTACGAAAAATAACTTTACGTAGTTTGAAATTATTGTTCTTGTGAGTCTTACAAAATGTCGTTGTAAAAATTGCAAAAATAAAAAATTTAAAACTTCATTCTGTTTTCTCCATAGTGGGGGTTAGGTCCTGAGTGTGTTAATTCTTACTAGACAATTCCAAGCAGTCAATCATACCCCTATGACAATATATGACATTATTTGCCGTCTCTGTGTTTGCACTTCCTCTGTTCATTATTTTCCGATATGTGAATTTCGTCGACTCGCGTGCAATACCGTGTAATGACATTTACCCGTAAGTTCTAATTTGGATTGAAATAATATGAAATAACAGACAAATTTAATCTTTATGGCAAATGCTACATACGCGGTATTGCACGCGCGTCGACGATTTGCATTTTTGAGTTTCTCACTTGCCTAGAAACGTATAAATGATCAGTTTGGCTATTGTAAATAAGTAAAACCGGCCAAAAGTGTGTCGGTCCACGCTCAGTGTAGGGTTCCGTAGTTTTTAAAGCATCACAATACTTAAGTATCCTTAAATTACAACTTTAGTTAAAAAAAATTTTTTTCAAAAATTTCAAAAACGGTTAAACCCTATCTTGAACCTGATGTTCAAAATAATTTTCCTAGAAAGCCTTTATGCAGTTCTATATTCCAGATTTTTTTCATACTTTTTGACTTATGGTTCAAAAGTTAGAGGGGGGGGGGACACAATTTTATTTTCTTTTGCAGCGATTATTTCCCAAAATATTAAAAATATTAAAAAATGATCTTAGTAAACCCCTGTTCATTTACGTGTAGAGGGGGTACCTTTTTTTTTGTGCGGGGGGAAATGCTTGGCGCACCGTACCGTCACCCGAGGGAGGTGACGGCGTGTGTGGGATTATCCTGCCCTAAAAAGGACAGGCCTACCCACTAAAACCCCCCGGGGTACCTCATCGCCTTAATGGTAATGCTGTGGCAAAATTTTTAAGAACCACCACAACATCACCGGCAGAGCGGGTACCCTATAAAAAATTTTTTTTTATTTTTTTTATTTTTGCACTTTGTTGACGTGATTAATATACATATTTGTACCAAATTTCATCTTTCTAGTGCAAACGGTTTCTGAGATTATCCTCGGACGGACAGACAGATAGACAGACATGGCGAAATAAGGGTTCCTAGTCGACTACGGAACCCTAAAAATGCAGCCTAAGCAGCCTCCCAACAAAAAAGTATTTTACAAAAAATATAATCTCAAAATGGAATTTTCGCAATTCGAGCTGCGTTGTTGGAATAAACTCTTTTTATTTTAGCCCTTAGGTAATATTTATTTCTTTTCCTAACATTATTTCACCGTTATAGTAAAGACTACGCGTGTAAACCAATTTATTTACTATTTTCAAAACAGACAACTAACTGCCGTCACCTGTCAACACTACACATCGAAGCACCTGAACGGCAAACTTTCATATCTAAGAATTATGCAATTCAGTGCAATTTAATCAGGCGTTTGTGTTTAAAATGAATTATTTTAATAACTAATAGATTATATAAAAAATGAAGAAGGCGGCGACCTTTGGAATCACAATCCTAACATTTTTTAGTAAAAATATTTTTTTCTAAGTATATATTTACAGAGTTTTGGAAGAAAAATAATTTTAAGAAATCATTTTTTAACATTTTTTAAAAACGGTATAATTTTTATATATTCATTTATTTTAAAATTTCAAGAAGGCGGCGACCTTGTAAAATATCTGAATAAACGTACAAAAAGTGATTTAATGCTTAGAATTACTTGAGGTCATCGTTGTAGTGAACAGAAATACATGAAGTTTCGCTAATTCTCTTCGTATTGGGCCTTAAGTAATAAACCAACCCATTTTTCACGGTCATAGATGAAGCTGGTGATTATTCCAAGTTCACGAGTTTGTCAATGAAAAATACTCATAATGATGTTGAAATTCGTTGAAAGGCCCACCGCATTATGTGAATTTGTGTAGCTTAAGCACCTCAGTTCTGAGGTTAATAGATGGTTTACAGTAAATGCGTGCGAGAATGCTGCCCTTGCAGATTTAATGCTGTTTGTGTTACTATAAATCGTTTATCCTTGTCTGTCGGACCGGCGGCTCCCCGGCTTTACACGACGATCGAGATCTATTGCCTCTGGATCTGAACATTATACACAAACTAGTTTTTAACAATTATGTCTAATGGTTTTAGAGGCTGCCAAACATTCCGTACTTAGAATTCTAATCAATTCGTTTCTAGATTGGTTAGACGGAATTTGAAAGATTTAGGTAACTACCAATAAGGGAACCAAATTTTGGGGAAAACAAAATTGACTCGGAATGCTTACCAATTCTAGCTCACGTTAAAATATTAGCATGTTGCGTAGGGTAGGCAGAACAAAATTGGAAACACGAAGTCACCCAAATGCATTTACGGATTACCTAATCATTCCCCGAGGGAAATAATATTATGAGCATGCCGACGTTTTCACGCACGTACTGACCAAATGGACTCCGAATATTGTGAGATGCGTGAGGTCACGAGGCTTACTCGTGCGACCAACGTCCCCTACAGTGACGTTTTAGGCAAAACTCATTCATCATTCGGTAAAAACGAAAAAAAAAATCCAGTTCTAAATGAAGCATTATCAGTGGGCGACAGAATATCAACTGATGTGGTTTTTTTCGTTTTCTCTGGAGTATCATGAATATTAAACGTTGAGCTTTGTAAGCAAATGAGGCGGTTTCATTTATTTATTTATTTTATTTTATTTTTATTTTATTTATTTAATAGGTTTACCAACAATTGTTACAATAATACATGCGAATAGTTTACAGTAGATCATTTTAAGCTTAATGCACAATTAATTAAAGGTAAACACCACATGCACAGAAAAAAAAATAAAAATAAACCTAAACCCTAAAGTAAGATATTACATTTAAACTAAAGAAAATACAAATTACATTACAATGGCATCGTGTAGGTGCTTTCGAAATGCGTTGAGACTTACAGCATGAATATCAGTAGACTCCCCATAACAATTCAGAAGTCTACTTGCTCTGGGAACAAATGAACTTGAGCCCAACACTGTAGTGCGCAAAGGTGGAGCTAATGGGGCAATCTGGCCTCTTGGAAGCCTGCGCGGTACTTTAAATTTGATTTTGTTCAATAGACTAGGACAATCAATTTTATTATTTAGCAACTTATATAGAAAGACGAGATCCAGGATTGTTCTACGTTTTTCCAAAGAAGTATACTTAAAATATTTTGATCTATTTCTGTATGAAAACCCTTTTCTGTATGTTTTGGTAGAATAAGCTAAGTGCCACAGATATCTTTTCTGAATTCGCTCCAACCTTAGGGAGTGACATGCATAGTGTGGTCTCCAAACAACACTGCAGTACTCCAAAATGCTCAAGACAAAGGCATTGTACAATAACCTTTTTGTTTGTACCCTACGGAGTCCCTTACCAATTCTTATAATAAATCCAAGCATATTTGAGGCTCGTTTTATAACACTGTCTAAGTGGGCGCTAAAAGTGATTTTTTTATCAATTATTACACCTAGGTCCTTTATATGGTCTACTTCTTGAATTTTTGTTCCATTAATATAATAACAAGATTTAATGACATTGCGTTTCCTAGTAAATTTAACGTAATAACATTTGCCTTCGTTTAGTTGCATTTTATTCAGATCACACCAAAGATTCAGGTTATTAATTTATACAGAAAGTAGATTTACTAGAGCTTTGTTATTTTTGCACCATTAAAATGTACATTTTATTCTCCAAATCCATAACGATATTCATTCTTTGCATGAATTAGATTTCTGGAAAATAAATTAAACCATACTCACCTAATGCCTATTTCTACACATATACAATATCTGTAGGATTTGGTAATACCTACTTTTATTTTGGCAATCATTGCGGGTATGTGTAGTTAAAATTCGTATCAAATATCGCAAGTGACATATTTTGAATCTGATTTGACTTTTATGGATATTCAGGAAGGACTAAGCGTGTTGGACGTACACACTTTAGTCCTTCCTAAGAAAAAACAGTGTCACGTTGTAAGAAAAGTCATCAATCAGGCGTGGCAAAAAAGAAAGAACCCGCCCCGAAGAATAACAGCTCGAGCTAAGTTTATAAAAAATGAAATGTTTTTTTTTCCGCAGCGTTGACACAAGGAATTGAAATATAGATGCGGCGATATTCCGAGGAGAAATTAGACGTGAAAGTGTGAGTCGAAATGTTTCTATTGGTAAGCCAAAGATTAATCATGTTTGACGATAGGATCTACGCAACTCTTCAGAGCGATGGTTCACTCTGGGGCTTCGTGTTGTGGTCTCGTTATATAACTGCGTATTGTGGGTTATGTAGTGTACAAATTGAAGGTTTGGTATGAATTTTGATTGCATTGTATTTGTTTGTTCGTCATTGACATTAGCACATCGCTGGGTGTCACCGACAGCGGGCGCGTGCTCCCACGACTCACTTGCGACACGCGCTGCAAACTGCTCGATTACTCTCTAAACGTTGTGAAATGTACATGAAGGTAAAAACGCCACTCCTTCAGTCACCGCATACGAGTATTTTAAGTATCTATAAGTTCATTAATTAGCGCATATTACGAGAATTGGTGAAGGTTATGCAATTACTGTGCGCAGACATGCGAAGCTCATATTTATCATATACATTGCGGGCTACGTGATAGTTCGCAACATGACCTGCATTGCTTTAGGTACTGCGTCAGTGCATGTGTGAAATGTGATCGGAATAAATATTAATCCTACCAACTGACAGACGGTCGCATCGTGTTCCTCGACAGCCGTTAGCGTTTATATCATAGCTGATGAGATTCCTTCTCCTAAACAGTTTATTTCCGAGTAATACGTACTAGTAAGACTTATACTATGAATTACCTTTGATATCTCCTTGTCTTCATTCAAAACATGTTCTTGTTTAAAATTGTGCTATTTTGTTATTGCTCTTTTTTGTTGTTGGCTGGAGTTTACGATAGTTGCAAAATTGAGGCCACCTTGAAACCATGTAGGTAATGGGTAAATTTTGTTAATTCCTATCTTTCAAATGCATTACTGAAGTTAAACTGTTTCTTATTCACACAATTAAGTGCATTATGTGTAGGTATTCCTACGGTGGACTGTTAGTTTTTAGAATTAACCATCAATAAACATTTTTGGCGATATACAGTTTTAGGCAAAGTACATACAAAAAAATATTGGCCCACGCGTCATGACATCCATAAGTGTGTGTAATGTGTATATCAACATAAGCATTGCCAAAAAGGCCTAAAGTATCATGAATTCTAATCTAATTAAAACCTTACATGACTGAGAAAATAACATTTTTTAGATCGCTTCTGCATACCTACAAAATCTTTGATCGAATGCTTAGACCATGTTTTAGTTTGTGATAGTTTGGTATGAGGTCAAAAGCAAAACTATTTCGCTATTATTATTATTATTAGTAGTATTTATTAAGTTAAAATTATTACTTTTTTTTCGTTTGTAAATACAAGTACATATCTCAAATTCTTTAAAAAAACGCAACCATAGTTTGGTAAAATATCGATGGAGTGCCGACAGATAGGCAAAATTAACGATGTTTTCGTCCAATGTGACGTGGGTGCTCAGTGCGTCCGCGGGACCCGCATCATTTGTTACCCGCGTCCGCTTCATACCCGGGTACCGCATCTACGCGCGCCTACCGACCTGCCAGTATTGCCAGTTGACACATTTGAAGAAGACCTATGAAGACATCCAGATGTCGTATAAGTCTTTTTGCGATCTGCCAATCAGGCCTAGCATGCGCCACGCGACTAAATTTTATCGCACTCTTATCAAACGTCAAAATCGATTGAAGTCAGTGCGCCAGCTGCTGATTTGCTGAAAATACCAGTGCGATGTGATATTAGCCAATCAACAGTATCGAAACTTTTGTCGTCAAATGCGAGAAATTTGACGCATTGCGCATGCTAGGCCTAAATGTGCTATGATTACAGATCTGATTCAAATCGTTGGTAGTCGTTCTTATTACATTACAGTAACTTGATTTTGGCATTTACGTTGCATTCTGCTTATACGGTATACTGCCGTCATCGTCTAGATGAGATGGTAACTACTGCTCCCCGTAGCTTTATTTGAAAGCGTCCGATGTCATTAGCCTGCAAAGAATAATACAAGAAAACAATTTCAGCTGTTTTGGCTTCTATAAAAATCTTGGACCTTGTAGATTGAAGTTTAGATATCAACTAATATATTTTACAAGCGTTCGAAGCTTGTTTTTCTTGAGCGGCAACGACCACCAAACAGTTGCAAAGTCATCCTTTTGGAAAAATGCACAAAATATTTTCGCAGAGACTGAACTTCCAGCAAATTGATCTGGCGGTGGTGGCAACACTGCTCGCTTGCCCGGACCACACCGTCATTACTCCACCGACGATTCTTTGTTACCGGATATCTGAAACGTCGCGATCAGTCAACTGACTATTATTTATAGAGGGAGAGATTACCTTCAGCTCTGTTTCTTTTAGAGAACGGAAATGTTTTGTCAACGTAAAATACTCTGGAAAATATTTCTGACGTATTTTATAGCGTGATCTATGTGTTTTATGGAAAGGAAACTATGACCTACATGAGCGGTTGGGCTGATTGAAATGCTTTTTGTATGAACAAACGAGATACAATGTGACTTGTATCGGAAATCCTGTTGTTCTCCCATTTAAATATGATCGGAATGAATATGACAATTTTGGAAGCTTATGATAATCTATTGAAAAGTTGACGTCATAGCAATAGTAATTATAGTATTGTTTGTGACAAAGAATAAACTATCGATAGTTTACATAACTACAATAGTATTGGATACGATTTGATCTATACTAATATTATAAAGCTGAAGAGTTTGTTTGAACGCACTAATCACCGGAACTACTGGTACACATTGAAAAAACATTTTGTGTTGGATGGTCCATTATTGAGGATGGTTATAGGTTATATAACTACACTTATATAATTATGCTACAACCAATAGGAGAGAAGATTCGATTGAAAATTTGGAAAAACGAGAGTAATACGCCTGCAACGCGGCGACGGGCCGCTGGTAGTTGTTTGTTATAAAACGAGAACCATTGCAGGCCGATCAGTTAATGTTATTTATTTAAAGCACTTGCACAACTCGGTAATAATACCTGTTATTGAAAGTATCGATGCTATTAATAGGACTATCCTTTTTAGATAAGCACTATCGATGACATTTAGTAAAAAGATCTACATCAAATAAACTAATGATTATTAAAACATAATATTCTAATTGTTATTTTATATCTAACCTTTGAGGTTTCAATTTACAAACACGCGGGCCGTTGTAACAAAACTTATGAAACGCCAGTGATCGCTCACGGTGGTAACTCTCTAATTCAGTTAGTTCCCTAATTAAACCAATTAATGTGAACCTGTTAATTCCCTCGCTCTCGGAAAGTTTTAAGTTCGCGGTAACTCTTCGTTCGTGGAACACAGACACATACCTGTTAAATATTTATTTTAACGACGCACCTATAGACATGCGAGTTTGTCAGTCATCTTGTGGGGGTTATGGCTGGTAATTTACAATTACTGCTGGGTAGATGAGGTGCTTTTCGATTTACAACTTCAATCTCAAGTTCGTTACTGTTTATGACATTAATTAAACCAATATTTTGTTATAGATTAAACTTTGGATGCGTTCCCATCGTCGTTGCAATCGTTATTTAAACCCATTTCTTAGTTGCTTACATCAATTAATTTTACTCAGTAACGCATTCGGGATAATTGTTTTGAGAATCAAGAAATTACATACTTATTTCATGATTGGAAATTTAATTTTACAACAATAGGATGGGGGAATTATTTCCAGTAGGATTAAAATTAACTAACGGAATTGATTTCGTTTATATTAACGATTTCAGGGTTCCCAAGTTCGAAAGCATCATAAGCAGCGTATTTTTTGATTAGGTAACATTTTATAACTATTTTGTTTGTGCGATTTGTTGCCAACCGAACGGTTTGTTTTGATGTATACTGTCTTCTATTGTGGAAACTTGTAAATGGCAGTCATTTTTTATTGTGTACATTTCATTAGTATTTAGCCGTAAGATTCCCAAAAAGTGTAAAATGAATAAATAAAATAAATGAAATTAACATGTTTACTCATTCAATGTAAATGAAAAAGGTTGTGGCACGAACGTGAATGCAGCGCGGGCGGTTTCCTCGCGAGAATGAAGATGCTCCTAAGGCTCTATAGTTGCATCAACATTTTTGCATAATACTTGCTTTATTGCAGCGCGCTGAATGTCAGTCGTCGAGGCCAAATCCTTTTCATATAGCACACCCGTCTTGACATTTCTTAACTCGCGATTCGTCTATTGAAGTCTGATTCGTTTTACGAATACAAAATACTTCTTAAATATGATTTTTCCAAGTTTAAATTGGTATTACAAATTTTGCTTTAAGTTCTGCAGTTCAGCGCTTTTTAACGATTTGTATTGTGTTGACAGAGTTGATGTTGCCGTTTTAATGGAAACCTTTTGCAATGTCATGAAAATAAAAACATATATTTATCTGTGTCTTTGTTAGGTATCGTTATTTTTCTTTTGATTTTATTTTGAAATAGGAATGATTTAAATATTTCGAATATAATGTGTTATGTTATTTGGATTTCCATTAGAACAGGAAGAGGCGAAGGAACTAAAATCAATTCGTCTAAAAATGTTTTGCCTGTTAGTCACTTAAGATTTTGTGAAGTTGGATTTGCCCAAAATGTTTACTATAACCCTGCATTTGTTTTCTTTTTTGCATGGACGATCTCTTAACATTGTTGCTAACGCCCAGCTACCTGCTAAAAGGGTCTGACTACACACCTTACGGAGAGTAGCCGCTGCGTATAGAAATCACGTCGTGTAGTAAATGATGAACATTTATCCACTATTTTAATTTACCCAGTAGGCTTTGAGGAAAACTCTAGAAATACTTGTCGCCTATTTAAGTGACCAATGTGGGAAGAGTTATTTTTATTTATTGACATTTTATTAGACCACCAGCTACCACTCAAATTTATTGAGTGCTATTATGTTAACTAGAAACCAAATTAGCAATTGAATTAATGTAACTAACGATGTGCGTAATTTTTTATAAATCTACAAGTATTAAATATGTGTGACCTTTATAACACTCGAATTTTATGAAGTGGCAGTTGAAGTATTATTTAATTAATACTTATTATGATGTGGTTCAATACGAATCAGCGTATTGGCACAATCGAGTGCGATAGTTGATGGTCATGACCTTATCGCAGCCAACTGATGGGCGCCCGTCCTGTCACAATACACGCTACGCGACCGAGACAAAAGAATTGCACCAATTGTTTCCGAGCTATTTAAACGAATCGGTAAAAGAACAAATTATCAGGAAACAATCGCAGAGTGATGTATAGTGACTGACTCATGTTGTGACTGAGAAAACTGACTCACATCACGCGGCGCTAACAGACATTCTCAGAATAGCGAATAACCTTGACATTCGGTTTGCTAGTGCTTAGGTAGGTGCTAAGTAGATCACATTTTCTCGTAATTATAGATACTCGTATACTTTTTCTTATATGTACAATTCAATACGTTTTATTTTTCAATTGATAAAAAATATTGAGTTAACGTAGGAGTGCTAAAGTTGTTAATTAAAAGAAAATGCAGGAAAAAGGTTCAATTCAATAGGTAACAAGAAAACGTTGACGGTGGAAATACCAGAAGATAGAAATTAAATTGAATTGAACCTGGCCACTTATCCATACTAATATTATAAATGCGAAAGTAACTCTGTCTGTTTGTCTGTCTGTCTGTCTGTCCGTCTGTTACTCTTTCACGCCTAAACGGCTGAACGGATTTTGATGAAATTTGGTATAGGTATACGTTGAATCTCAAGAACGGACATAGGCTACTTTTTATTAGAAAATAAGGGGGGGATGGGGGTAATACCACCTTTGAAAGTTTATATGGAAAAATGTTTATTTTTGAAGTTAGAGATATAAAATATGGCACAAATATAGCTCGAAACTTGGATTAAAATATAGACTACTTTTTGTTTCGAATATTAGGGGAGAAAGGGGTAAAACCGACCATGAAAGGATGTAGTCCACGCGAACGAAGTCGCGGGCACAGCTAGTAATCACATAAAATATCGATATAATGGCTTTTACCTGACTGCATAAGAAGTGTTTTTCGTGTATTTGTACGTATGTACATTATTTGTATTTTCTCTGTGTACGTAAATCGTTTGATATCTATTTGTCGTAGGCAAATACAATGAAATAAATCAGTACTAATTGTGTGTATTTTTAATTAAGTATTTAAATATAAAAGCTTACATAACAAAAAAAAAGTTTGGAAAAAGCCATACTATATTTTTTAAATGCTGATTCCGAAGTTTAAACTAAAAACAGTTCAGTACGTTAGTTTCAAGTTTGCACTTGGGTTTCTGATTTCTTATCAAGTTCAATTTTAATTAAATTACAAAAAGTGTTATGTTTATTTTCTCGAACTTATGAAATACTATCTTATTTTAAACCAGGTGCTATCAATAAAGTTACTGCGTTAGCAAAGATGGGTATAACGATTGAAGAATAACTGTCTCTATTTGATGAACCTAGTTTTGGAACGGTATTTTTTATTTTTGTGTAACGGATTGATTCATTTAGAGACAAAGAGACAAAAATAAACAAGATAAGTGTGACGGGTTATTTTGAGTTTTATCTTGTAGAAAATACTTTTTTAAGTTTTCTTGTAAGTATCCATAATAACAGGTTTCCGCTAACACAAGTAGCTAATTAAGTACTTACTTAAAAATGAAGATACAACCGTTTTAATATTGCAATCATACAAAGAATAAAAATAACGGTTTTGTTTGATAAATATCTATTTACAAAAATATTTAAAGAGGTATATTAAAATAACGTACCACGCCGATCATTATGTAAAATTACATTTCCTAAAATCCACCTCCATATGTTTTCCCAAATATTCTGTCATCTCATCGCTCACAGATTTACAGCTATTCTTTTTCCGAATTCTCGTTCGCTTGATTTGAACATTGAACAATCGAGAGGAGAGTGGGGCAAATCGGTATCGTATCAGTACCAGTAGGATTGAATGCGTCAGTTGTGCGGGGTGATTCTGTCGAATAAAGATAAATGGGTCTATGAGTGCGGGTTAGGGGGCTCGGCGCGGGGGGGTCAAGGGCTAATTGGCTGTCAACGATGAGTCCGGTTTCTGCGTACTCGGCACGGCGAGTGGCATGGACGGCTTACCGTCACCGGCGGCATTCTCGTGACACGACCAAACAGTCGTACAAAACAATGATTCGCGGTACGAGCGAGAAAAATACCGCGGTCACGAATATCGATCACGAGCACGTGGAAGGTTAAGCCCTGATTTGTAACGAACAAAACGGCAAACAATAGCTCTGTGTTTGAACGTGTTACTTACTAGTCATATTTGTTAGACAGAAGAATGAATGATGAGGTGTCTATTTTGGTAAGTTCAATTTGATTCCTTGAACTAATACAAAGTTAGGAAGGATCCATTAGCACGTAAGCACTACTTGGAAAGTCAAGATAAAAGCGTTAACTTGATTTTTCATGTTGCTGACGGCTTCGTACACGTGGATGTTTTCAAGGATTTCCCCCTTTTTATACTTTTCTCCATAAGTCCCATTAATGGAATTCGATGAACGTTTTAATTAGATTTTTTAACAACTTTGTTTTTCTCTATTTGTAATAAATATTAAATAAATAGACACCTTAATATTCATTTGGAACATAGAAATAGAGTAGGTAGGGACCGTTTTTTTTTCAAAAGATTCGAAAGATACTGCAATGACGTGTCACCATAATCCGATAAACGACGTGACGCGTGAAAATCTGTGTCGGATTTTGCCATGCATTTATCGTTTCGGTATGCAGAGAATACCGATAAAAATGTGTGGATCCAGCGCTGTAAACAGATTAGGGTAGCAGACTTGAATTTGAATGGCATTAAATGTTACAGGTTGTGAGCGACGGATTGTAGGTAGTTTCATAGTTCCGACTGCGCCCGCGACCGTCCCACGACCACGGCAGGTGTAAGCTTCATTTGCATTATGCATTCATTAACGGGACACTCCGACTCCCCGGCACTAATCAAACCCGTATTACAAACTTGATCGCCGAACTGTTTTTGTTTAGTAAAGTCGACAAAAACGCTTCACAAATATCTGTTCATGTAATTTGATTATTTGTAGCTAATACTTTTTTATCTGACGGTTTTTGTGCAGATATCGTAATACTGCAATTCAAGGTTCACTGAATTTATTCTTCAAGGTTTGATGTTTATAAGAACTAAGAGCGTGAAATAATGAAATGTGTTTTTGTCCAACACATAATAAATTCTCACTTTAAAGCCATAATTGGTCATTGTTATGCTCCAAACGATCTTGTACATAAAAACTCAATAAAGTAATGAACACGACCCCAATCCGACGGCAATGCGCGATGAGAAAAGCGCCCGGATAAAAACGAATGTTTGTTTCGCGTTAATCCCTTAATCTGATTCATTCGGGGCTTATTACTGCGTGCATTTCGGCGATTTGGAGGCGAAAAAGTCCATTTTCGCATTCACGACGGCAGAAAAACAGCGTGGTTCTCATAAATCTGTGGAGACATACAAAGCGGCAAGCGGCCCGGACAAAGTAATGAACTAATTACATTAGCTCTGAGTCGGGACGCGGCTAAAATGGATAAACCGCGACTATTAGTTGCCTCATGCTTGGAGAATCGTTCTGTTTCCATTATACCTATTGTGCTCTTCTTGCTACTAAATGAGACAGGTGATCTCAAGTCGACCCAAAAATTCAAAATGAGCTTCGATCTATTTAACGTCTCGCTGTAGATGAAAAGCCACCATCAAATGCTCAACCTGGAAGGCTAATCCAGGACCCCCAGATGATGATAAAAGGTAATTTAATCCATTAGACCGTCGAGAGATAACGATTTCAGTGGTCAATTAAGGATAAAATTCAGCGGCAATAGACGAAGTCATGAAACACAAATATTATGATCCCAAAAGCTATTTACATATCTAGTTTTAGCTTCAAATGTATTATAGGTGGACAGTCGCTAAATGTTGCTTATTCTAGAATTTCATTACATGATAAACATACCTATTTACTAACTGGTATACTTGTCTAGGCTGTGCAATGTAATTTCCATACAAATTTTTGTCTTTGTCGTTACTATTATCAAAGTTTTACAAGGATTATCATGTGCATATTTTAATTATTTACAAAGTATTTGAATATTGAAATTGCGATCACAATGTATGTGTAAGATTTTGGATAAATTTTTGATTATCAATTTGCATGTGATTGATCCGACTCATTATTATAACGATGAGTAGAATTTCACTGATGGAAGCCTTTGTCCTCCTATATTTAAAACAAACATATTTGGAACCTTTTTTTCGTATGGTTAAGTCTCAAACAAGCAAGTGTGTGTAAGTATGTCTTTGCTATATCTATGAAAAGTGCATAAACTGTGACCCGGTTAGGCTGTGTAACTTAGATGGGTTATTTACGCTCTTCCTTGGTGTCTTGGAGAAGTCGGAAAACATGTTAGCCGGTCCATTATTGCCGGCTCCCGGTAGGAAAATCGAATACTTTTTTCGATTAGGGGGTCACCAATGGAAATTTAATCGTAGGAATCTTTATAAACGAGCTATCTCGTCAATAGAACCGTTTTTTTTTAAATACAGTCCTAGTGAACCAAAGAGTATTAAATTTCTGTACTGATTGTGCTCAGAATACTCTTGTATGTGCTGCTTACCGTTCCTTGGCTAAGAAACATATTTTTTTGTTTCGTCTGAAAATCATTCGATTTAAACATTATCGTAGATATATGCTTAAATGACTTAGTAAAATGCATAAATCGTTCGGTAATGACGGCCATTGGGTTTTTTGAATAATTTCAGTCAAATATTTTATAGAATTTATTTCTTTCATTTAGTGGTTGTTATTACCCTATGTAGAGTATTTGACATATTTGTTGATCACAATGCATATTTTAAAGGTTTTGTTTTAAAATAAAAATATGTAATAAACGGAATGGTATTGGGTATAGCCCTGGTATCTACACCATTATTTTTTATTTTACCATCCTTTAGTTGCCTACCTACACCTGAAATACTCGTGCATCGTCCCATATATGTATACGCAAGCGATACGCCACTACATGTCACGAACGTAAAGTGACATACCAATAAAATAAAGTTCATACGCTAAATTACGAACAAATATTTTAAAACATTTTGTGCGAATAACATCGAAGTGTTGGCGGCGAATAGGTGCGCACAAGAAACTACTATCTGATGCGCTTTGACTTCGCATACGATACCAGTGGTGTAATGTTAGAGCGTTGCTTCTACCGCAATATGAGGAAGAAGAGAGGTCCCGTTATAAGCTAGGGTTAATGCTCAGGAGCTCGCGTCGTGCGTTCTTACCGCAGCTTGTCTTCGACCGCAGAGCGGCCATCACAGCTCTGTCCGTGTTTTGAACGCACTTCATGCGCGGTATGCGTCTAACGCCAGCGGTTACGAGTGACCACATTAAAAGATAAAGCATTCTCACAGGCACATTTGGAAAGTAAGGGCTTCAGTGCTAAGTACCTGCTACATTCATAAACATTTTGACGTTAAAGTTGTAGCAGAGGTTGATTTGTAACGTCGGTATAATATCATTACTTACTTATGGGTAAACCTGAGGTCAGAACGAATTATTAGAGTTTTGTGATTAACTGGGTATGTGAGATCTAACTTTGTTCCAGTTAGCATGCATTGAACATTGCATAAGGATATTGACATTGTACCTGTCATTGTTAGACATGATCCCATTACGATTTGGTGTAATTTTGTAAATTTTTTTTCGGGAAGTACCAACTCTGCTTAAAACAAAAATGTCGGTCAAATCATTTTAACTTGTAGTTAAGTACGTGTTAACTCCGATATCTGAAAATCCGTGCTCAAACAGACACTAGGTACCTTTAACGTTCATGATATTGAAAATTAGAATTAATTTAGTATTCATTTTTAACGTTGTATCCTACGAATAAACAAAGATTAATCTTTCATGTAGCACTTGCTCTGATTTAACCACTGATACTGACTGAGTCCGCTAAATTGTATTAAGCTGCGACTGCGAAGCTTGATGCGATTACCAACATTTATCAACAATCGTACTGCCACCGAATTAAAAAGTATGAAATGTTCCATTTAGATTGAAAATACATGTTGCGTCATAAAAGCGGTTTAAATTTTTGATCGAACGATTACACATCCTACTCATATTATACAATTTAAAGTTTGTATGTCTGGATGTATGAATGTATAAATGTTTGATACTCTCTCACGCAAAAATTACTGAATGAATTTAGATAAAATGAATTAGATAGAGAATATACTAGAATAACATATAGGATACCAAATAATATAGACGAACTGCGGGCAACAGTTAGTCATAAATGATACAACTTTAAGCACTTAAACAGCTACTTATTATGCTGCAAAACACTTGTTGTAGGTACTACTTATTTAATGTTAAAAAATTTGATTCGACGTATGTTAGGCCCTTTACGATATAAATGGAAGCAGGGAACTACATATATAGTTTGTTTACACATGGAAATGTATAATGTCGAATTCACAATTGTTTGGTAAATTACAAATATTTAGATAATATCTTAAGAAAACGAACGACGATCATTGAAGAACTCTTATCAGATTCAACCATATCTTTCGTTTTTTTCTAATGAAGATAAGTTAAAATACAAGCAAGTTTAGATATATGTATTTTATAGTCACCAAACTTGTTTTTGAGAGCGGACATTAAAATAAATCTAATGAAACGGGCCAACATGATCGTCTGCGTTTTCACCTCGTCAATAAAGCTTAGCTTTTATTGAAAGTTAACATTTATGGTTTATTGAATTTGTTTATAAAAGTCGTTTTAACGGTTCTCTAACGCTGATAATAATTAAACAAGGTTTATTCATCTTCGTATTCCTAATTTTAGAACATATTATATACAACATTTTGTTCTAAGTAACAAGATACGTACTAATTAAACAGTAGACGTTTGTTTTAATAGACGTAAGACTTCGATCTGAACAATAAATGGCTGAATCGCGAATTTAGCATTCTATGTAAAGTAAATTTGTACATTCTCAGAATATAGTAAATTCATTTTTCACACCAGAATAATTGTTAAAGTACAGACAAAAACACATCAATATACTTTGGAACGCGCTTATGTTGTCGAAATAAAAACTAGAAGCACATCGTTTACCGTGATGTGCTTTTATAAATAAATTTGAATTAATAAATGGGGCAGATTCCAAAGTAAATAGCTTAGGTACAACCAACGGTCGTACCGCAATACATGTCTTAATATATTTATGATCACACAGAAACAGAAGAAACACAAATATTAATCGCAATAAGTAATTAATTTGTTTTGAAAGTTTGATTAATAGCAATCTTAAGAAAATCAACTGTTTTACTTCCTCTTCATAATGGTACTAGATACAACCGGCTCTGTGTATTGCGCACTAAACACACTTTTTTCGAATACATGTACCTAATAAAATGTCTTCAATTTATGTAATGACTTGCTTGTTGCCTCATTAACCAACATCTTGATTTCCAATCATGAACTAGACCTTGCGTGACTATCGCATATTCGAATGATATGGTGATTATCAATTACTGAACAGTTAATTTTTTGCGTTGATCGTCAGATTTTTTTGGCTTGTCCTTCGGAGATCATTTTTAGATTCGAATGATAATGGCTTGAATATATTATGTTTAATGGCGAGTGGGATTGTTTTTTACAAAGGGTTAGACCGCTTGTAGTTTTTTTTAATGTAATTAATTTTACATTTGGTGTGGAGTCGTGATTTGAGCGCGTGAGCCTCGCAGGCTTCCGCGCAATTTGTTCTCAATAGAGCACTTTCAAGGCACCTTTTACATCCGATAACCCACGTTATTGCCCACCCATAAAAGCTATATTCGATTAACATTGAATACCAATCGTAATCTCAATGTTGTTAGCCTACATGGCCTACCCACTGTCTTGAACTAGACCTGTCCCTACGTTCAAGACAAATCAATCAACAATATTCTATTTGCATTTAATTTGCGTGCACAGTAATATACACTAGAATTATCTTAGTGTTTTGTTTGTTAAAATGTTTATGTTCATAATCAGTACGGAACAGAAGTGAGGCCTTTTTAGTAGCTACAACATTAAAATAGCTTCACATTTTGTAGTTGGTCTTATTAATTACTTATTATCTAATGTCCTGTAAAGGTTATTAAGAATTCAGTAAACTACATTAAATTAAAGCATGCTTGCTAAACCACTGGTTTGTCACTGGCTTGATTTTTACTCAGTTATAACTTAAAAAAGATAGAAGGTTTTTAAATAGTTTTAGTGATTTTTAGACTTATAATTAAAAATAAGTTTTATTTATATTTGATATCCTAATGGAAAGTTATGTTTCTGTTACGTTTCATCAAAGCTCGTGCTCTTTGCTCGGAAGAGTTACGGCTACATTTTCACACTTGTTCCTTACTAAAGGAATATGACTTTTTTAAATTACGATAAGATAAAAGAAGGAGGTCAAATTGGCGAAAGGTTCGCCTAAAAACTTACCAAGGTTCTGTATTAAAGTCCACTAGGCTATCCGGATAAACCCCGGACAAATCGACGGCTCCCGCAAAATCCAGTAGATTGTTATGAATGTGCGAAGCGAATGCCGACACAGTCTCCCTGATCGCTTTCATTATACGGATCATGCGTGAGGAATGACTAGGGTAGGTCATAGCATTACATTTAACTGTATAGTCATATGTATAAGCCCATCACTATCTCAACAGCCACATGGGTAAGCCCGGATAAATCGTTGGTCGCTGCAAAATATGCACTGACTGCTAATATAACGCTAACTATTTATGCATATCTCGACGTTGCAAAGCAGGCAAATATCGCGATATGAGACTTGTCCGATAATATTTTTCTAGATTATCAGAAAAGAGCATGCAGGCAAACGCTGCTTGTAGGATGAAATAAAAAAATAAAGTATCAACCATTCAAATGTCGCATTTTACAGCTAAGACCAGCGTCAACGAAATCAAGTCATCGTTAAAACAGTTGGTGCTAAATGCAGTTTATTGACTGAATCCGAAACGTACATCACTCGATCCAGGAATCGACACAGGATCTCGAGTTTATAAGCCCGTTCCTTAAACTAACCATCGAGGCGTGACAGATTGTTAATAAATGTGTATATAAATGTATATACCTTTATATTATTAATGATATAAAAAGTATCTATAATAAAATGTACATAATATCTTGCCTTTCTGAAAGCTCAATTTGATAAAATAGCAGGGTATTTGCGTTAAAACGTATGAACTGCCAGCAACTCACCACAAATGTCTGTTTTATTAAACTTATACAATCATGTATATAAAACATTTATATCAATGTAAGTTAAGTAAAGATTTAACGGCTCATTCTGATGTGATACCAATAAACCATCTATCGTGTGACATTTTTCTTGCTATATAGTAGGTATCAGAAGTAAACCTACTGCGCGTCCCGTTATTATTTGTTACAATCTGAAATTTTCATGAATAACCATCTCAATTTTTTTTTGTTTAAAATCAATGTTTCTAAACTTGAAACTTTGACCTTGATGATAAGCACAATGCCAAGAATAATTGCGATAATAAATTAATAGCGGTTTGGTAGGCGATGCGATATATGTTCTTACTCGTTCGTTAGAGCAAACAGAGCGAATCAAGATGCTGGGTTAACGGTAGGCCAGTTTTTGTAATACTTATGAACTTTGTGAAACAGTAACTTGATTTGAAATTAACCGTCAAGTTAAGGTACATTCGCTTTTTTTTCTATTATAGACGCTACATTAAGTGAATACTGTGGAATAGAACACTTTTTAAAAATGTGTAGGCCAGTAAGTAGGTATGTGACTCCTATATAAAATAGAAAACTGTAATTAAAAGCTAAGTAAGAAACTGCGATATTTTAGACACTTGAAAAATAAACGATCTAATTGAATAATTTAAGCAATTAATTTTGTCAATTTTTCAATTCAATCACGAGATAAGATAGAAATGTTAGTTCATTGCACTCACATAAAAGAAATAATGAAAAAAATAATACTGAGTAGAATTTCACTTACTGGCACAAGTACTCTACTGTGTATGGTAGTTTAGTCTTGCGAACGTCCACCTCGGTATTAATTACAAAAACTTCATTTGGGCTCAGACTGCGTGACCAAAGAGTTTTAAGCTCTTATTATTTCATGCCATATTTGTACCAATTAAATGTTCAGCAACATTTTAAAATTCTAATGAAACTTGGAATAGTACCATTAACGTATTTTAAATACAGGGTAAGTTTAAAATAGATACCTAGAATATCAGTCAAAAGAAACAATATAGAATCCGCACAAGTGTTCTGGTTGATTAACTTCGCTATATAGGTTTTGGTTTTTTACTAAGTCTTGGGTTTGAAAACAAAAATAAATTGATAGCCAAGATAATTAGAAGCGTCGTTAATTTTTTGTTTTAGATGATCCTAAAAAGTTGTCTAGATATTATTTTAATAAATTAAAACTGGATTTGCTAATTACGAATCAAAACGAGTTAGTATTGTAATTTTTAATTAATATTCAAACCTAGGCACTTTTACGAAACATTGTAATTTATTTTTAATTAGCCTATAGGCACCTAATTGATAGGATGAAAAAACACAAATTACAATCAAACATGTTTGCCTTTAAAGTGTTTTCAAAAGCAATTTTATGTTTAGCCTATTTTTACGTTCGGGTACACCCCTGTATTTTGGTTTCCTTTCAGGTGACCCGCCACTAGTAGATTGTTGGCAGACTTGGAACATGCCAACGAACTAGTAATCGAACAGAAACGATTCTCGTTTATCAAATACAACAAATGAACGTCGCCCAATTTGACTCTATCGATTTCTATGGAGCATAATTGAAACGTAATACGCGAGGTGCGGGCGCTATGAGTCGCATTCCCCGTTCGACAAACGGCCAGCGACGGGGTTCTCAATTATTCCACCGGCAATGTCCTGGAATGTCTAATTTGCTCACGTAATTTTGGTCGGAATCCGTCCCCGGCCGACGGATGCTCGGAACTATTTTTATTGCTTGTTTCCTATTTGCTCCACTCCACTGGGAACAATATAAGTTGGAACTCGCCAACTCTAACCAAGTTGTCCCGGTACGAGTGTATTGTGAATTGCACGTCGCCGGTGCAGGCGGCAGGACAAACGCGTTTTCTTTGACTTACGGTCTCGTGAGAAAACGTGTAAAATGCCACCCGTCATCAATCATAGGCTTATTCTACTTATTTGTGCCCTATGGCTTCGTTACTGAGAACCGGAGTAAATTCGAAAATAATTAATACCTTTGTGTCACTACATTCTTATGTTCCAACGTGTATTTTAATCATACAAATAGGTAGATAATTGGTGGACTTACGTATCACGTTACGGTTCGATGTTACTTGTTGTTGCGGAGCTCTGTTAGTGTAAACATTTGGCGGGCTGCTTCTTGCCTGAAACCAAAATTCATAAACTGAGTACAAGTAAAAAGGCTAGTCTAACTACATATCTTTAAAATCTGTGATTATTTTTGTATTAGTGACTCAAATTACAAGCCTTACTTTAAGAGTGGTGTTTATATTTTTGAATGAGCTTAATTCTTTTAACCTAGAATTAAATGTGAGTCCACGTCCCACTATCTTAGCTTTGTGATTATTTCTTTCCCCAAAAATAGTAAAACTGGACTGTTTAAGAACAAATACAATTTCACGATATACAATATTCAAATTAATTAAGTTGGGCTTGTTGCGTGTCACCACCATTGCCTACGTACTTTTTAAATAACCCAGACCGTAAAAGGGCGAACCTCATTGTGAGAAATGCTGATCTATTCCTTCAAAACACGATTTAAAATAAATTAAAAATAGTTAGGATTGTACTGAGATGAAGCGGAGTGTAAAAGTCGTTGTGTGCACTCTTGCTCAAGAATCCACCCTCAACATGGCACACAGAAACGGCAATCGAAAGCGCTACACCTTAATTTGAATTAGTTAACATTTGCCATAGTGGGTATGCTTATTGAATATTCTATACTGAGACTTTATAAATATGGATATAGGGTTCAAAGTACTAACGTACAGAGTTCTGTTAACGAAATAAAGGGAGATAAGTGATTTTGGAATGATGCCAGGACATCGCCCGTCGAGCCCCACTCCATTTGCTCTTTACATAACTTCGTATTCAAGGGATCATTAATCTTCCTAGTTCCACGCCAGGGCGAGTTTAATTTTAATAAACGGCTTTAGCTATACCACGGTATTAATTTACATGCCCTAATGAATGCGGGGTAGGTACTTGTTCGCAATCCTAGATTTATTTCCTTACTTTAATTGTTAGAATAACGACTACAAGCAAGAATGTCGACAGTTTCAAGACTTGTCCGCTTACAGCACGCCTTGACGATATAACGGTGTAGGTACTCGTAAATTAATTATGTTGAGGACATAGCTTAATAATGTACTAACACACTTTGCACTAAAATATGTAATGTTACTCAATCGTTTTTTTTTCAGTCCACATTTTTTATACATCATTTTGGAGGTTTTAATTGAGAGGTAATTTTAAGACACTAATCCAGTAGTTGTTAACGCTAGGCTAGTAGGACGTGTGTCAAAGCGATTTTCATTTTTGTTATGTCCGAGTACGCACTTACAAAACGTCTCTTGCCTTTTTGTTTGAGAAGCGGTCCGTATTCTACGGGACATCCAAATCACGCAGGGAAAAACTCGTACTGAAAGGAATTATAATCTTCTTGTGGCTGCCATAAAAAATTGTCAGTGCAATATTTTTTAACATTTAACGAGGGTTTGGGCTATTCTTGTGTCTATAATGGCCGTAAAACGGAATCATAAGTTACTAAAAGCTTGACGCTCGTAACTCTATTAGTGGTCGGCTGGTGATGCGACGCACATAATGCCAGACTTTAGGAGCCCCTCGCCCGCTGGGACTGACCCTAAAACGCCCAAATCCGCCCTTCATCAAACCGTATTTTATGGCAACGGTCCAAATTCTGCCAGAGCACAGGTGTGTAGTATTCTTTTTTGCTGAGTGCTCGATATTAGGCCTTGTTTTAGAGTTCAGCTTGTCAATTGATAATACAGGTCTTTTAGTAGTACTTATTGATTTTTTTTATTGGACAACATCACATACATTGCTTTTATTCTGTGGAAAGTAGGTTAAGCATTTGTTAATATAGACTTGACCGGGGCTCGAACCCGGGACCTCCGGATGGCGCGGCGCCTAAGTCCGTCACGCTCGCCTATCGGCGACCCTACGCAGGTCGTCATAAACCCAAGTTACACATTACACTCCCCGTATAGTTTTTTGGTATTGCTTCTATTCTTATATCTAATCCAATCGTCTTATTATTAATAAATAATGTTTGCACCTGAGATGTTTAAAGTATAGGTACGAGTACTTATCATAAAAGATGGGGCGGATTTCCATGAAATTTAGCTAAATTGGATTGATAATCAGATAACCTGAATTAATAGTAGGATCATATTATTTTATTAAAGAATTGTTTTCCTATTGCAAACAATATAGTCTTACGTTTACATCTGTTTAAAGTAGGCAAAGTCGACACAGTAAGTTGACTTTGTAATTTAATAAAATATATAAAAAGAGATTCAGTGAGGTAAAACAAATATTTCTCCGGCAGACCACGTAGTATTGAAATAAGTGTAATGTTACGATTTTTAATGTACCTATATATATTTATCCTAGTTACGAAATAAGCCAAACGAAAAATACATACAGTAAATAATTCAGCCAGTCATTAATTAGACAAATGTTGGAGACATTTACCTACTACGTATTTTCTTTTGGTCCCCCAAATACAGTCGAGCTCGTTCTTGACTAGTTTTTCAAATTCATAACCGAGTTTACGTAACACAAAGTAATACCAACTCTTCAGTTGCCTTCGATTCTGCATCCTGAGTGAAATTATATTCCGCCGAAGTTCAAAAGATGAGTTTGTGTAACAAGCAAATGTTTGTTTGATGCGTATAAACAGTATTGTTTATTTAATTGTTTCATTAATGTTGAAAGCATAGGAAAAACCATAGTATTTTCAAAGATCAGTATTTTTTAAAGTGTCCAAAAATAAATTTATATTCGACAAGATCACCACTATTACGTGTAAGCATCACTACATAGTATAAAACAAATACATAGTACAAAGTCGCTTTTTCCGTCCCTATATCCCTTTGTACGCTTAAATATTTAAAACTATGCAACGGATTTTAATGCGGTTTTTTTAATAGATAGAGTGATCCAAGAGGAAGGTTTTTATTTGCAATAAAAAATAGAAAAGTCAATATTTCTAAGTATTTACATTACATACGTGCGAAGCCGGGGCGGGTTGCTAGTATTCTTATAAGCTATACCCACAATTGTGTTATGAAGATGGTGTAACTAATCAAATCATCAGTGGTACAAGAAAATTGTTTATGTTGTAAAGACACGTAGGTACTGATACCCAATCATAGGCAAAGCACAAAATGTTTATCGCATGAATGTTTCTCCAAGCCGGGACTCAAACCCACGATCCTGATTCAACAGCCAGGAGCGTTAACTTTTGAACCACCGGGCAATATAAAAAAGTTTTTAAATCTAACCCGGTATTTTCTACGTGTGGGAGTATTTTAAAATGATAGTTGACCTACATATTTATAAGGGATCATTGTGGAAATAAATGTTTTCTCCAGATATTGATTTTTCATTAAAATGTTTAAGGCATTTTCAAGCCAAATTGTAGGTAGCAATTTAAAAGACATTGGTACAAATGGTGCCTACAACACAATACTCACAAAAATTTTAATTCTCAATATCAGGGTGAAATGCAAAATTTACGAATGTCGAAAGTTTGACTTGAACGTGCGTATTTGCGTTAATTTATACGCATCGCCGAGTCCGCAGCACGATAATTTCCCGTAACAATTTAGTCCAACTGTTTGTACCTGACGTTACCGTGAAATGTGTGATTTACTCGTCTCCTGGGAAATATATACGAACGCCCGGAGCCGATGTCTGCGTAATACCTTAATTCGGCTAATCCCACTCTCAGCCAGCCCTGCGGTTACCGTGCCGTGATCCGACCCAGTGCAGCTGGCATTACCTTCGGTTGAGATCGCTTGTGACGCCACGCTAAGGGAGGTGGTGTTAATTGATTTCGCAGCGCACCTTTAAGTTAGTCGGATGTAAGTAAGTAGGTACCTTCTTAATGGTGAATAACTTCATAAGGCTTTGGCTGTTTGATTAAACTTTGTCTATTTCCGCTTTCGAGCTAGCACTACAAGTGCCTTGATCTGATCCTACGCAGAGGACCAAAAACCGATTGTCGTAATACGGGCTATGAAGTCTTCTTTCGCCCTTTTCATGTGTAAGAGAGACGGGTAAACCATAGCCTTTAGTTACGAGCACCGATAGTAGGGCCTCAACTTCGGGCACAGATCTTCGTGTGATGTCATGCTAAGCTTATTGATAAATTGGGTTTCCTGATACATTATGTAACGCGCATCTCAGGATTGAAGACGTTTGGATTTTTTTATTTCGATTAAGTAACTGTGACAGCAACGAAGGGTAATAATGATCGATTACCTGATATCGCATCGTCATCGTGTACGAAATTTAAGCTTCATTTAATTTACATTTAAAATATGAAAGTTCCAACTAAATGAAAAACCTTACATCTGAATAAAAACCTTAAAATTTGTTTCTGTTGGATTAGTTTTACTGAGTATCAAGATAGGACTTAATAGTCGTAACTTAATACAAATAATGTTGTACGTAAATAAGTGAATACACCAATTTTGTGTATACACGGATGCGAAATATGTATTATAAAAAAATGTAGGTCGCTTAGAAAGTAGCCTTTCGCACTAATGACGAAACAATATCGTTAAAAACTAGTTAGGTTTTAATGATTACTTTCTCGAGTAGTGTACCTTTTAGGGGTCAAAGTGAAACTACGATGTTGAGCTCTATTTTTGTAGCCAACAATAGAAACCACGAAGCTATGGTTTAGGTACCACAGCATAAACAAGTACGTACACAATTTGGTGTAATCGTTAATATTTCGGTCCTAAATCCAACGGTCCAGGGACAGCGCAAAATGTCTGTTGTTGTACAATCTCGTGTTTCTTTATGGCGGTACTAACATGTTTAGTGTATGCCCATTCCTCACCAGGACCGTTTCAACAGGACATTTTTATTTGTTGCTCCGTGAAAGCTTGATTTAAACATTTGAAAATTCTCTACGGATCCGTAGTAATGGATAAATAGCTGTTCTGAATTCCGTTTTAAAGCGTACGCTATTTATTAAGCCAGATGTTCGGTGTTAGTTCCCAATTTTATTTTATGGTAGAAGATGATTCTGTTGTTTAGATTTCACCGTGTTATTGTGTTTATATTATCATCTCACTTCAAATAGGTAAGTTTATTATAAAATCAGCTTCTGCGTTATTTCGTACATTTTGCGATTAAAGATTTGTTGTAGGTTAAGACAGTAGTTTCACCCAGGTCTATATATTTACATTTACCCGAATACAGTTTTTATGTAGGTAATGATATATAACCTATCCATAATCGAGAAATAGAGGTCCATATAAAATACATTGCTACAAAGGTAGTAAGTAAGTATCCACATTCATATCTGAACAATATTGGTAAAAAGGTTGTCATGTGTTGTTTTTCAAACAAATTTTGCGTGTAGGAAAACTCGTTTAGAGAGGTTATCTCTTGCAGAAAATTGCTTTGCATCTCCAAGGAAATATCACGGCCAGGAAAATCGCTTTTTCGTAAGTTACGGAGGCACTTGTGACAAATATTCTGCAAGTTTTCAAAACACGCTCAGTGCGGTTAACAAAGTTACGCATGTCTTTGTTCTTTTTAACTTTATGGATACTTGTATAACGTTTCTTTTATAATGTAATGTTTTTGTATCTGTTTTAAATCAGGTATTGAGTATTGTATTCACTTTAAATATTAACTAGTGCATTTCAGTTTGCTCGGTGGAATGAAGTTCCACATACCTTTTGAAATAATATGATTTTGGGAAGAAATACCTCGGCTTTTATCCGTTTTCCTCCTGAAAGTTGTTTAAATATGTGACTTTAACTAATAAATTAATTTATCCATTATTTCTTTAACACTGATTGCTGTAAATGTTTTGAGCAATAAAGAGAGCCATGGCCACAAATGCTAAAAATATAAAGTTTTCTTTTCAACTTACGAAATCGAAATTTCAATGCCGAAAATTAAAGGATTTCTTTGTGATTAAAAATGCTAAAAAGAGCCTTTTATAATTAACAGAATGAAAATAACTGACTTTTTATCAAATAAAAACAAGTTATAGGACAAATGAAGTTTAATAGCACTCAGCTTTTAGTCTGAACTGAATTGAAACGAGACGAAATCATCTTGTTTTTTGACTAATTACGCCATTATTTGTCGCTGGAGGTTATTATCGCAATTAATCTGCTTAAAAATTAAATATTTAATCAGAAGTCTTTATGCTCTCTCATACCAACTATAAGAATTTCATGGATGTGTGTATATTAGACTCACACATTCAAAATTCTTTACAAACGCTCAAATTACAGTAACAACATTTCAATAGGGCGTCATAACCGAGTCATCTTTATGACGAGTCCGTAGAGTCAATAAAATAAGACTCGCTCATAAAATGAGGAGCAGCAGATATTACATAAAGAGGGTAGCTAATAAAAGTGCGTTGCGTGTGGACGCGGATCCAGCCGAGTGCGCAGAGGAGGGCGTCCGCCAGTCACGCCAACCCTGCCCACAGACACGGCCAATACATATTCATATCCCGGAAAAACACTTCTTTTCTTTCTTATTTATTTTTAGAAGGATATGACTATCATTCGAGCATAAAAATTAAGACTTGCGCTTATTGCTTGAATGCCAATTAGATAGAAGATCTCGATTACTATTAACATATAGGCGAGGGGGCCGGACTACGGCACGCGCTATGTCTGAGTTTCGATTCCTGGATGACATGCCGCGTATTGATGCATATGGAAAACAACATTACTGTCATTGTTTCTTATTTATGTTACATCAGTGTTTTAGCTTTACTTTAGAATCGGAAAAAGGTATGTGTGTGGTTGAATACATTAACTAATAGCTTTGAGAGGTGATTATAATCCTATAGTGCAGATAATAATGACAATGTTTGAAACCAGTTCTTTCGTTTATGTTTCTAAATTGTATAAACTTTCCATAATGTTAATCTAATAGCAGGTAAATCTAAGACTACGCTATATAAGGCGACGCGAAGTGATCTAACTTGAATGATGGCCGAAACTTTCAAAGATTTCCGCCATATATGTCTCTTTTCGCAGTAGCTAAAGACAAAGACAGTTAAGAAAACTTCTGTCATGGCTGATCCACAGTTCATTTATCTTTCAATTGGCCATCGACGCTTTTGTTTCCTATTCAGCTTTTAGAAAGTAACGTCGGTTGAAAGGTCTTAGTGGCTCGGAAATCTCTATGGTAATTGGTTAAGGCAAAACAAGATTGTGCTAAAAATTGTGTTGAATTATAGAATAGGACAGTTCAGTAGCGTAATTATACCATTCGGGGCCCGTGGCAAATTCATCAATCCATCGACCAACCCCCCCCCCCTCTCCTTCTCAAAGAAAGAATAATGTCTAATACTTGTTTGGAAATACCAGAAATGTAGTGCATACTTTAGGAAAGTTTGATGTAAAAATTATTCTTGGTAATTGGGATTCTCCTCTTACCTGGGGCCCCTTCTGGCTGGGGGCCCGTGGCATTTTGCCGACTTGCCACCCTGTAGTTACGCCACTGGGACAGTTACTATGATTAAAAGTTATATCTTTAATAATTTTGCATATTCTATCAACATTTTTATAATAAACAGCAACACCGAATAACTTAATGGTTTTATTGACTCTTATTTTAATTGCAATCTTTATTATCGCTGTTACTCTCAACCTCGTTATTCACAATCTCTGTTGCCATCTAGTGGCCAAGTGCATTCATTACTGACCCCTTGATTGCTGCTAATCAATAGCCATGGTGTCAGCAGGGGGTACACCAACAATTATGGGGTAAAACAGCGCCGATTAAGCCGGGGGGAGCGTGGAGAGCCCGGTGAGTCACTCGCGGCCAGACGGCGCCCGTGCCACGCACCGTCTTACCCACCCCACTTTAAAATTACACTAACTGACGAATGCACTAATAAAACTGTCCGTGACTGTGCTAAAGGCGCCGGTCGGCAAAACGGGACAGTGGATGAATACGCTCTTCTGTTTGCCGGTATAGTCTAACTGTTTTAGGTATTGTAATCGTTATTCGTAGCTATTCTAGAATATATTTCGCTCAAATCTGTGTACTTGACTGGTAAAGTAAGCTACTAGGCATTAGATCCACTTTTTGTGCTTTATTTATAAATATATGATAAACTTGATATACACAATTAGGTAGATCGAGAAATACCGAATTTTCGACACATTAGCCATGCGAGCTGTTATTTATATTCCATAACAGTGCCATAGATAGCACGTGGCTAAACATTGTCCGGCAGACATAATAAGATCTAGAAACTTTGTTGGAGAAATACCACGTGACAGTTTCTGACTATACGGCTTAATTTCATAGCAAACCTGAGGGCAAGTCAGTTTGTGCATGAACTTCACACTATTTAATTTCAAAACAACTTCTTGAAATCGTTACTTCGCTTCATTTGGGACAATAATTATGATTACGATATGATCATAGAGATTTTTGAGACCAACCGTAGACATTTCAGTGACCAAATATATCTAGGTGCTCGCTAAAATATAAAAACTTCAGTGCATCATAAAATTTGATCGTAAATTCAAAAGCAAACACTAACGCTTTTAATTTAACACGAAAGCGACGCTAGTTTGCATCAAGTCGCCTTAAGTATGCAGTATTTTCCGTCATGCAGCATGGCCACCCAAATAAATTTTGAATTGGAGGTTGTTTGAGGGTCTAAAATACACTTCATCGCTGCGATTTCCTTATTAGTCGTTGCTTAAGAGCAGTTCAAACTTCCGTCAGGTCAGTAAACTCCAAGTTCGCCAATGGCTGAATCGAATAACTTCCTAGACAGAGGAGAGCCCAACAGGGATTAGAAATACCTATAAATAGTTTTGAATCGAAAAGAGTGTGTCTCAAAAGTTTTGAGACATTTAACTTTGATAGTTAAGTGTTTCAAGCACTTTGAAATTATTAAATAAAACTGAATTTGTCGTATTATCATTGTAATATTAAAATTAACAAAATAAAAAAAACAAATATTGACAGCAAAAATCAAAAACAGTATCAGCACAGTTAGTCCAGATTGCTTCATAAGTTAGTAAACATGACTCTTTAAAATATGTTGGTGCCCTAACTAAAATAAAACAAATAAAACAAAGCATGGTATTGAATATTTTTATAGTGTTAAATGAAATAATCTGTTCTTAAAAATATAACATCCTGAACATGGAATAGATATAAGAGAGAGAACTTCGTAAAGTTGTATGAACCTATGGCGTAATTTGTATGGCGATCATTGATAATTTTATTACTACATGTCTTGTAGCAACCTAACCAAGAACCATTGTAGTGGTAATTTGGTTCTAGAGCCAATACTTGGTTTTAGAATATTACTAGTAATATCAAAGCAGACATTATAACGCTCTTGATGTGTTTTAGCTTAATATTAGGTATTAAGCATCAAATTGACACTACAGGGAAGGATATTGCAAAGATTCAAGTTACTAAAGGGATCCACCTCTTTCTCAGCCGACCTATTGATCCTTTTACCTCCGAAGGTATTCTTATATACTTCAGTAGACCTTCTTGGGCTGTGAATATCCATACCTCAAGAAAAACATCGCTGTTCTCGTAGACTCTGATATACGTAGTTAAATAGATTGTGCTTTTAATAAATTTAGTTCCCCTTAATATGTTTTTCAAAGCACTTAGTTTAACTTAATAGCTCCGGTGATGATTCTGAAATGAATTCATCTAGAACGCCAAAGAATATTCATCGTAATAAAACTAAAACTGGCTTAGATATATAAATGAAGAAATTATTAAAATTCAGTTTCAAAGCTGTATTTGGCTTGGCTCTAACTACTGCACCACTTTCATCAATTTCATTCAGATATGAAAGTTTTCCTTTGACGGCCGAGGAATTATCTAGGAGATAAATCTAGATCAATATTAGAAACTAATATCGTAGTATGCCTTAAAGTATTCAAGCTTTAGCTTAAAGCATTGATATTAAATTAAAATTGTGTTCATTCAACAGAGCTTAGTTAATTTGACCTATTAAATGTGGTGGAGCAAAGTTGTAAACTCATTCGTATTTTAAAGTCATTAATGAGAACTTTTTGTTGAACTTATGTGTGCCTCTCATGGATCAATATTGGTGTAGTGTAATAAGTAAGAGTATGTTATAACACGTGTAACCTAATTTTAATCCTATTTAACAACTTAATATTATAATAAATATCCAGTCTTGATTATGCAGTCGTTGTTTAAATTGATCTCCTAATACGCTCCCTACATGGCGACCCTGCCAGAGCGCTTCGGGTTCGTGCGGTTCGTTAACTTGACACGGCGACTTCCATACCGGGACTAAGTCTCTTTTTGCAAAGTGCAAAGTTCAATTTTTGTAAGTTCACTATGGCTGTATCGAAGAAAGATATTTACGTGTCGGACACGGTCCTGTTTGATACGTCTTTACTGTGCTACGGAGAAACTTTTTCATCAGCACCATGGGTAAATCCAGTTCCAAGGAGGAAGTTATCATTGCACAGAATGCCGCAGGAGGAACCAACGAGGCGTCTGGTGAAATAAAGCATCATATGTCCAGAACAAATACTATGCTTATATGCATATTTGCCATAATATTGATTGGTAGTTTGTACGTGGGGTACAAATTATATAAAAAGTGCCACCATCAATGGATTACGCAGCAAATTAATAGAGCAGTGGCTCTGAGGAATTCGATGTTTCGGTGACCCCCAATTCCCGAATTGACTGACGACCCTGCCAGAGCGCTTCGGGTCCATGTAGGGAGCGTATTAGGAGATCAATTTAAACAACGACTGCATAATCAAGACTGGATATTTATTATAATATTAAGTTGTTAAATAGGATTAAAATTAGGTTACACGTGTTATAACATACTCTTACTTATTACACTACATTGGTGATTAACTTAACAGTAAAAAACAGATATATTTTAAAGATTCATTGACTGGCATATCTCCAGGGCTATTGTGGTTAATGATCTGAATTTAATGCACGACCGAGAGTTGAATACATGCATTGTATTCCGACAATAATATTTATTAACAATTTAAAATGGAAGCAAAAACATCAGCCTCTTTCCTTTTTTTATCACTGCTGGTTGCGTTTTATAGTTAACGAGGTTAAAATTTATTCGCCGGAAGCTTATTTAGCATATGAAGGGTTTCGTCGATCGATGTCTTCGATAAGAGTTTTATTGGTTTTCTGATTTAAGCAACTCATATTTTGAAATGTTTGATGTTTTTAATTATGTATTTATTTTGAGTATCAGTGTTCAGAATCCCGAATAATAAATTGTTACATTTTATGTTTAATGTATTTGGTTGTATCATATGTTAATATACATGTCAGGAAATGGTATTTACAAGTATGTTTCTTGCTGTTAAGATACAGTGCACATTTTTGTGAAATAAGATATTTTTTTTCAAACATTATCTCGAGTAGGTAATATATATTTCTTGTAGCAGGATTATAGATGTTTTGTATAAAGATTCGTAATTCGTAAGTGTCCCAGAAATAGAAAACTAGTTGGTAGGTAACTTGATTTTAGAGATGTGATTCCGAAAAATAGGGTGAACACTCTATCCTATCTTATTATCTCTTTTCTAAACGTTTTTCGATCCAGTCACGATGACTTGGCCAACTTCCACCCCTAGTTTGACAAAGTGCTGCGTAAATTGCACCCGATTGAATTTTGACGGCTCTATTTGACCGTTGGGAAGATGTTACCTAAAGAATTTTGTGTTCCATTTTACTAGGCCAATTTAGAAACAGATTTTACTGGTTAGCTGTTAAAACGACAATTGGGTCAGCAGTTATTTTCAAGAGATATCTAATGTTTACACCAGTTCAATTATAAATAAGGTAAAATAAGAATAAAAACTAAAAGTTCTATAATATTTTGTAGCACTGAAAACAGAAAAAAGGAGTTTTAAAATAATAATTTACAAAAACTCATTTAAAATAATTATGGAGATGGGCAAATAACCTTTTTTAATTGCGCGGTGCGTCATCAAATGAAACCAGATTAATTTTGTTTGAAATTCAGTTAGAGGATAGACGTAACACTGTAGTTGGACACAGTGCCTCGTGCTCACAACGACTTTGATATGTTAACTTCAGTCTGCATTTATGCTAATAAGGGTAATAATATTCTGCTCTGTTGCTTGCGATTTTTTATACTATGTAGCTTGGGTGAAGCGGTTGCAAATGTGCCAGTACTAGCATAGAATTAGCAAGGGTTTTAAACATTGCTTTTGTTTTTAAATGCAACTCCATTGTTGCTTTGCACATAGCTTAAGGAACAAAGAGAATTAACATTCTTAATTCTTAACAATTTTAGTTTAACTGATCAACGGTGTTATAACTTCTAATCCTCGTCACATCGAAGACAATATAAAATAACAGCGACACTGAAAACGTCCATCAGAGCCATTTTTGCGAAGCATAACCTGTGTATGTAGAGGAGGCTGTCATATTTAGCACATGTGAGGGGGTGGTAAATTTTTATATTAAAATATAATCTGTGTGTGAGGTTTCAGAGCATAATATTGCCTCGTTTGGTTTTCGACCAGCATAATAGGCACCTACTTAATGTTAGTGCATACTGCATGCGTTGCGGTTTGGCTTATGTCTACTTTTGCATTTTATATATTTGGTTCGGGCGTTTAATAGTTCATACAATAAAGCGTTAACATACAAACTTTAGAAATGACTTATTTATTTCTAAGAGAAGAACTTATTTATTTTAAGGAAGGAATCAGAATACCACTATTCTGATTCTTCCCTTAAAATTTTGTAACTTAGAACACCGGTGTGTAATTTTCTAAGATTAGGTATATCACTTAGAACAAGATTTTAGATATGACATCATTAATTAGGTATATTGATAAATAAGAACAGAAAGTTTAGACGTCATTAGGACTACACCTGAGTGTAATTGTCAAATGGATTATCAGGATAGTCCAACCATTCATTTTAAAATGCATATCTCATGTTTCTGAAATGTTAGGCTGAACAAACGAAAAATTGTTTCACTGATTTGTTTGAAACAACCAAATCAATCTGAATAAAAACAGTAACCAGACAGCCACAATTATATCTATTCCATGTTTTTTCTTTAGTAAAATGTCACGTGAAGCGGCAAGTGTGACCATTTCGTAAATTATATATACAAAATGTATAATTTTCTGAAACCTTGAGCACTTGATGCAGTAAAGTAACATGAACTAGGGAAAAAAGCTTCGGCAAAGTTTGGCTTAGAAAGTAATTAATCCTGTTTTTTTTTAAATAAGTTACAAAAAATACTCCAGAAATCTATTTATATTACGTTACTATCTGGCTAAACTCGTGCCATTTTAAAAAGTAAAAGATGTTAAGAATTGAAATGTAAAAGTCCGAATGGAACGGTATACAGATCTCAAGAAATAATGTAAAAACCCTCTCGGATCGGTGGTTCTATTTCAGAGCAATCTCGAGAGAGTCTGCCTAAGCTATTTCAAGTTGTTTGCAAGTCCCACATAATTGGGAATGAGACAACGAACCCAAAATATGTTATTCAACAAAATAATCTTAAGCCCAGCCCTAATGTGTCAAAAAAGACTATTCGTTTTTCTCCAACCGACTAAGAATCGCTAATACCGTTCCATAATTTACTTTCCATAACAGCTGTCATCGGTCGTTTTTAGCATACTAGAACGGATCGTTTTCAAATATTAGAACCGGGCATTAATCAGTTATTTCAGTGGAAACTTGTTTTTCCATTCACAAGTTGTCTGTTTAGATTAAAAATAAATAGTGTGTGGTTAATGAACGTGAAATATTATTTATTTTGTCTCGGCTAGAAACCGTGAGACAGAGAGACGGGGAGGCAGACGCCCGCCCGCATGTTGCGGGTCTTTTTATAGACCGGGCGCCGCAAATAAAATCGAATCAGACGCCGGCGTCGCGACGCACTGTGCTGGGAATGCTGGGTTAGAATGCATTGTGAATAAGGGATTTTGTTCCCTTTTTAATCGGAAATAGTGCTCGATAATGGGACCTTCAGCTTTATAAGTAGCTAATACTTATCCCTACTTCCCTACTAAAATGCGAAAGTAACTCTGTCTGTCTGTCTGTCTTTTACGCTTTCCCGCTTAAACCTCTCAACCGATTTTGATGAAATTTGGCATAGGTATACGTTGAATCTCAAGAACGGACATAGGCTACTTTTTGTTAGAAAGTAAGGGGGGGGGGGGCAATGCCACCTTTGAAAGTTTATATGGGAAAATGTTTATTTTTTAAGTTAGAGATATGAAAGTTGGCACAAATATAGCTCTATTAAAATATAGACTACTTTTTGTTTCGAATATTGGGGGAGATAGGGTTAAAACTGACCATGAAAGGATGTAGTCCACGCGAATGAAGTCGCGGGCACAGCTAGTCCTAAATAATTGAAAAAAAGAACATCGATTTTTTTATTTATTTGAAAACTTAACTGAATAAAAAAAACGTGCAAAAGGTGGACTTATCGCTTGGAGCATTCTCTATCAGTCAACCCTCGAGAATCATGCAGGTAGTTCGTTTTTGGGTGTCTATTATAACTAATATTATTTGTAGTTATTTTTCTGAATTCTTATTGTTTAATAATTCTGCATTAGAAATGCTTAAGTTTGTATATACACCATTATTAGACTGGTCTTTTTGGTAGAATTTATCAAGGATCTGTCTTGGCAGGGTTCTTAATCTAAATTAATAAGTGCGTCAAACAATCACACCAAGTGGTTAACGGGTCTCAACTTTATCAAGATTTTACTTTGTAGTATTAGTACGAGTACCAAACGACGGTAACTAAATGGTGGTTTCAACCCAGTATACCCAGACCACAATTAATTTAGAAAAGCTTATTATTGACTATATTGACCTCATCGAGATGAACCTGCGATTCTTTCGCGTTTAGCGCGCACGTATTACCAGTGCGCTACTGAGGTTGTCATAATTGATACTTGCCTATTTATTTCGCTTAGGTATTTCAGATTCATTTTGAACCTACTTCATTTTGAAAACAAACTTTATCTATCAACTCGTCGTGAAAGGATGACACCTACCTAAGTTTAATCAATCCCTAAAGGATTATTGACCTTACATCTTGAGCTTTGCTTGAGTGCAGTGTAATAGACACATTGTTTGAACTGCAAGTACAAAGCGCAGTGTTGCCAATTTAGAGGTTTATCCATTGGCATTTGATCGTTGTTAACCCAGTCGATTGCAATACTACGAGTAGTATTGAACCTAAAGCTTTGTGCATGTATTTCACACGACATTGTCTTTATTGTAACTTACAAAGTTGCTTTACGTCAAAAAGTTTCACAGATATGAAAATAAGTTGATAATAAGGTGATTCTTCTTCGTACTTTTTAACCACATTGCATAGTTACGTATTTGTACAAAGGCAAGGGGTCGTTACGTCTAAGTATAAACGCTAACCCAATCTAATAAGGTGAAGTTGGAATGGTGGCTGGAAGTTGGTGGCGGAATGGTGCATATGTAGAACTCTTTCCTTATTCACAGTTGGAAACGGATCCGAATTCGGAATAAGTGTTATCTTATTTTATATGATTAAACTGTAACAAAGAACATACATTCCGTTCCATATCACAAAACGTTTCTGAAGCTTGCGAACGAGAGGAACTGAACTGGGATTTTGAGTACAGTGATTTGGGCCCGGAATCCGCTGTCTCATTTTATGGTATGTAAGATTCAATTATTGGGTATGAGTATAATTAATTACGTGTAGTATTGATAACACTACCAGGGCGCGTGGCTGGGGGCGACGTTAACGGCAACTTTCTCCGTGTCCGTTACCCCGTTGTTGTCTACAGTGAAATTTATAGCCTGGAGACACGTTACATTATACTTATGTCAATCTACAATGACTTTGTGACATTACTACTCCGGCGCATGGTAAGTATGAATACATACAATGAATAAGATTCAGCTTGTATCTGTATGCATGCAAACGAAAATTTTATTATGTAGGGTATACCTTTCGTCCGCATTGATTTCAATTTATGCGCATTTTTAACCAACTTCAAAATAGTTAATTGTACAGTTTCCTAATTAAGTATATTCATTTCATGTGTGCTTGCCGATAACGTCGTGGTATATTTTGATGTCTTTTTTTTATTGGAAAGGAGTTACCTCGACGGTGGTAGGTACTATGGTTTACGATGAACAAGATCTGATGGTGGCATCCCAGAGAAATCGAGGGAAGTGGGAAGTTGTTGCTAAATATTGATTTATAAATTGAATAATCTAAGTAAGCTACATAGTTAAAGACATTGGTTTGTCAATCTTGAGAGACTTTGGACTCGACTACTACACCGGTCTATTTGATTGTTATTGAAAATAAAATACCTTTGCTTGATCTGTTATGGAAATCATTTACCAATATTTATAAGGCTTTAAGTGCGTTTTGTATCTTTTTCATGATAACCACAGCTTTCCTTGAATAACAATCTTGTTTTTAAAATTCATTTACCTTTGCGTCACAATAAACAATACTAATAAGTGTGCCTACCAATTACAACAATTTCCTATGTCAAAATAAGGTTTACTTTTGTATTATGATAACCAGACGACGGATAGGAATTAAATAGAAGCGAGAACTTCAGAGATTAGAATTATTAACTACATCGTACTTCCGTAAACAGTTTCCTAAGATGAATTACCAGGATTTAACTTTTGTGGTCAAAAACATTAATTGAAAAAGAAACTGCAAGAGGAATTCGTATCTAATGTGTAAGGTTTTGTTACAATTACAGCTTTAAAATTAGAAAGAACCTATTTGGTTAGCTCAAATAACACTCGTCTGTCCGCGTATCTGTGTGATTACGAACACGCAATGTATGTTTTTAAAAAGCATTCTCAAATTCTATAGGTAGGTAATTGATTAATATGACCTTAATAAAGTAAAAATAGTACGTACAGCGACAATAGAGTCACCGTTACTGGACAGTATTTCACCATTTAATAGGAACTGCTTTCAAAAGACTAGTCATTATAGTTAACAATGTACACAGAACACAAAAGCTTTCTAGGCACACTGAAAATTATATTTACATGCACGTTATACCTCAATAACAGTCGTTCACAAAGGGTTTTACTTAGAATGTAAGTCTTTCTTTACGATCAATATAGCAAAAAATCGATATTAGGTAGGTAATACTATCGATAGATTTTTGGTCGGAAAAGGCAATTAAATTGTCGAAAGGCGAGGAGAGTAATGATTAAAATTATGATGAATTAAATAAAATGAATTAGAAGGATAATTGAATTTTTGGTTAAATCGAGATTTAAAAAAAAGTAAGTGGGCCTAAATCCAAAGCTGCAGTAAATCAAGGGGTTACTACTTATAATAAAAATAAACAACGCCGGACAAGTTATAAAAACGTGTCAACTGTTCAGCGTATTTCTTGGAGAAAGTGTGGCTTAATAAGGTTGGGGTCGGCTGACTAATGTCCCGCAGCCATTACTTAGCCCCCTAATGGATATTTACTCTCAGAGCAAACATAAAAAGTCACATCTCGGATAAGTCGATAGCTGTTGACATTTACTGTGTGTCCTACAAAGTACCTACACGCTCATGTAGTACATAAGATGGATACTTTGACTAACCACAATTGTGATGATGTGTTTTCTAATGTTAGATTATAAAACCTCCTTTTGTTTGTAGTGCTGTTAAATACTTTACATTATACATTCAAAATGAGTTCGCGTGAAACATGCTTCATCAACAGACGTAAGAGATTTTAAAAACAAGTGAATTATTTTACAAAGTTTGACAATAAATTAGGTCTAATTTATGCAATAAAATACTAATTTAACTGTACGTACATGCTCGTCCTTTGTGAACGGGAATTTACTTTTAGATTTATTATTATAGGAAAACCAATTATGATTGGTAAATTAATAATATGGCCCATTGATGGACTCATTATGTATGATTCTTGTCCGCATGTACTGTACAATGACGGTGGAATTTATTAATAAAATGGACATAATAGAAATATTTTTATTTCCATAGTCCATAATGTTAGTAACAGTTTTCCTTATCCTACGTAATTAAAATCACATAATATTTATTAATACATAATAATGGCATGAATAAGCGCGAGGAAAAATAATTGTTTGCTTTATTGAGGATAGCTTTTTATCCATTAATTAGTGAGCGCCTTTGAAAATTTACGCCTGGTTCCAATATTTTACGATGCGTAATGTGTCAAACATTGCCAACCGTTTTTCCGACTACGAGTCGTTAATACCGTTTCGTAATTTACTTTCCATATCAGCTGTCATCATAGTCCGTCAGTCGTTTTTAGCTTACACCTCGTATAATTTATTACTATTAGTAACTATAACGGATCGTTTTTCAAATATTGGAACCGGGCATCAACCATTCCTTTACTATGCTAATCGTTTACTACAAATTTTCTCGTGTCAATAAAATGACAACAAGTGCGAAGCACACCATATTTTTGACTGACCCCATTCCTAATTATAATCGATTGCATGCTCTATTCGTCGCGATGGCAATTTGTTTAGCGAGCTGGGTTTCACGCTCGTTTCAATTTTCGAATTTAATTTTTGCGGCGATAACTGGGTCTCTGGTTCCCAGCCCGGCAAGGAGACCATGCGGTTAATTAATGTGGATCGCTGCAGCGCGGCTTGAAGAAGGTTTATACGACACGACTGGGATCATTTTATTAATCATACTTTAAACCATTGGCTTACTTAGATACGTCCTTAAATTAGATTTATTTATATTCGAATTTAGAATGATAAAAAGTAGACAATGAAATTTAGTGCATAACAAGGTACATTATAAAAACATATTTAAATAAGAGATATTTAATAAGTCTATGAAAACACTAAATATATATAACACCAATAGTACAAAAATGTAAAATAACAGAATTGAAAACAGAAATTAGATTGCATTATCAAATTTAGATATTGATTCGGATTTTAGTACGTATCTATTAGGTATACCATTAACAAAGGGTATACTGTCAGCTCTACATAATATGGCCAGTACGCCTAATAAGTAAGTATGTGCAATATTTTTTTGGGTGATATTATATTACCACTGGGGAAACTATTTAAATAATTTGATAAATTTAAATTAAAATTGTAAGTTGGTGGACCTAAATTACAGTGTTAACGTTTACAAATAAAACGTCAATTCAACTTACAACTCATTGATCGTCATTATGTTTATTATATAACGTTATAACCCTGCAGGTATGTAAATATGAATTTTCTTGTTAAAAACTTTCCCAAACAAGTCTGTCGCAACCTCTTTTTTAACTTCTTTTTTAATTAACTCAATGGTGTTCCAAAAGAGTACTCTGAACTTATCTTCGTTACAGCGATAGTAGACATTGACATGTTACAAAGATACGAGTAAATACACGATGAAGTACGTTTCGCGAACTTGGAAACATTGATTTGTATTGTTTACTTTTTATTGAAAAGATGATGTTTAACCGATTCATTGCGTATCCCACTTTTAGGGACTTTTGTCCATGGCGGCTATCAAATTTTCTGTGACGCCTTTGAGCGTCAACCGCCACCAATTAAAGTGACGCCCTTAGGCGTCTTCAGCCATGATTGAACATATTTTGTTTTTTGTTAAGATTTTGGTTTGTTTATGCGTGTTTACATTCAGTCGGATTTAGAAGTCAAACATAAAGGTTTTGTTAATTCGTTTAGAGTGTTACAAAGTTACTTATCTACGTGATTTCGCTGGAATGGCTGGTAAGTGATTTACTTGGATCAGTGGTTTTAAACCTTTTGTGTATTTTTACTAGAGTTTTACGAAAGGGTGTAAAAGGAGTGCCTATATTTAGTTTATTAAATCTAAAAACCATAATAAATTCGCAAATTGAAGATAAAAAGGAAGAGGAAGAAAACAAATGTATGATTTTATTATCTTAATCATTATGAAATAAAAATAAGTTGGAGTTTCTGAGGTTTTGCGCTATTTACCTAATTATGATATTTCAGGACACCAATTACACAAAGCTATTTAGTCCTAAACTAAGCAATAACTTAACCGATATAAATGCTTATATAGGTACTTTTCTTTTATAAATACATACATAGTAATTCATTTTGTATTACTATAATTTATATATTGAGGTAATTAAAACGACTTTATTATAACATAGGCAGTAAAAGCTCTGCTATTAGAACTCTCATAAAAATCATCATGTTGAATTTAAGAACAAAACCCTTCATGACTCATGACGCCATGTGGCGTCATACGCTATTCGTAAAAGAAATTAAATTTGGTAACAAAAGGTTTGTAACATCTGAAGTTTTTAAATTGGCAATTAATCATAAAACGGTTCATACAGGCTTAACCTACGTGACAAATAATGGCAATTCTGTTCGTTTGGACTCTCAAAATAGCCATTCCATAGAGTTACAGAGGAATTCTTTGAGACGCCATTTGGCGTCAAACGCCATACGCAAAAGATTTAAATGACGCCATAAGGCGTCATCCGCAATGAATCGGTTAATGAAAAAGTGTGGAAAGAGCTAGGTTTCACGTTGGTTTCAATTATCGTTTTTGCGGCAGTAACTGGGTATTTGGTTCCAAGACCAGTGAAGAGCCGATGCAGTTAATTAGTCTGCAGCGATGCAGCGTGACCGCTCAGTGCAAGTAACTTTACACGGGACGACTGGGATCTCAAAATTGAACTTGAAAAATATTCTTATATGTAATTTGTTGGTATTCAATTGAATATATAAGTAAGAATTTCTATAAATGAGAATGTAGGTATATACTTAGCAGAAGACACCGACATGGCTTTAAGAATTGCAAAACAACAGTGCAGAATAGGCCGCACAAGTAGATTGTAGTACGAATGACCGATGGAGCAGAATGGTTCTACACTTTTATGTTATTTTTTTATGTCATGTACGTTAAGGAAAATGCAGCGTAGGATGGTCCTTCATGAGGTGGATAGACGAAGTTGTCACGGTAACATGGGAGGCAATATAAGCTAGTCTCGGCAGTCTTGGGGCAGGCCTTTGTTCAGTACCATAACGCCACCATTTAAAGTAGAGAGTACGCACTAAATCCACCCGGTTTAGTGCGTACTCTCTACTCTTGCCATAAGCGAAGGAGTTCAACACAAGCGGTTTTATACTCTGGGAGTGGTATGGTGCATCTAAGCATTTAAGTTTAATGGACGCAAGTTATGTATCAATTATAGGCTTTGATTTTGTAATACTCACTTTATGCTTGTAAGTATTCAAGTAGTAGTAGTAAGTAGTCGCCCATTTTTCTGATACGGGGAGGTGTGTACTCAAGTTACGAGTATACAGTTATAGAATTTACTAGTTCTGGAGGTAACTGGGTCTCTAGTTCCTGGTCTAGGAATGAGCTGGTCGCACTGCGGTTAATTACTGTGAAGCGATGCAATGCAACAGCTTGAGGGACGTTTACACACTAACGACTCAGAACATACCTAAATTAAACTTCATCGGTGTTCTAAAATATCCGTATTTTTAAAGAAGTCCGAACTTGAAGAATATATACACCACTTATGTCATCTGCAGTATTTACTGTTACGTCACTACAATGGTAAGTCTGGTGTCAAGTGTAATAATAGATACGATTTCGTTATGGAGGTTGGACACATGCATGAATATTATAAGAAAATGCTTATTTTTCATATTAAGTGTATCGCTGAGAATATTTATCGTATTGGTTCAGTTCAGATCACTGTCAATGAAACTTACTGCCAGTTGATAAATGTAGCAGACGATCACACCAAGCAACAGGGATCAACTCAAACAAAGGTCTTATTGTCTTCAATTATTTTAAATTTTGTTGTTGCTATTCCAGGCATTATGATTATATGTTTAAGGTACCGTTTGTGCTTATTTTATATGCCAAGACAAGACGTGACGTGTAAACCTCATCTAACGGTGACAGAGTCCGCCGTTTCCACCCTCGTACGGCCCGCCCCTATCTCGCCGGCTAATTACACACTGAAAAACTACCGGCTATTAAGGAAATTGCTATAGACTGTAATACGGCTAACTGTTTGCTTCTTATCTGAATTTCTTATTGATGCTTACAGTTATAAGTTACTAGCACCGTTTTCTCCGAGGTATATGCTTGTCTAATTGATAGCCTCCTTCGTTTTGAATTTAATAAAATATACTATTATATGGACGGCAGAACATCAAAATAAACACTTGCAGCTCGATATTCGGTTTTATTACGACATAAGGACCTACAAAATCTTAAGTGTATATAGACTGTCGAGCTTTTGTCTGTACATTGGATTTTAACAATTTTGTAACCAAAATTATTTTAATCAAAAGTGTTGGTTGTGCGTTTTATAATTTGAAGTGGACTGAAGCTCTTGACATTATTAGATCTGCCTCAGTAAATAGCACAAATTGCATAATGTGAACCTTTAAATAAAAAGCTATTTTAATGAATGCCAAGCGCGAAGACAAGTTGTACTATTAAAATATTCACTTGCAGCATCTGCCCTCCATGGACGGCATTACATTTGCCGGCTGTTCGCGATGCAGTCGCATTCAGAAAGGTCATCGCGATGCAGGGCAGGTGACCGGCAGATGCGCGGCACGCGTCCCTAATTAGAAATGTAGAATAGTTGATGAATGTTATCTCCATTCATGCAGTATACACTAACGCTTAGGGCCTAATGCAAACCTGTAGCGCTTCAAAAATGTCGATTCAATTTCATCGTGTTAAATTCCAATGACGTGCAGTCTTATACCTGGTTCCAATATTTGAAAAACGATCCGGTTTAGTTACGGATAGTAGTAAATTATACGAGGCGTAAGCTTAAAAAGACTGACGGGACGATTGATGACAGCTGATATGGAATATAAATTTTTGACACATTACGAATCGTAAAATATTGGAACTGGGCATTAAGAATTCTGACTGCCACTTCTCTCAAAATAATTTATTTTATAATGTGCTTACATTAAAGATACACTTTTATAGATTGTAATGCGAAAGGTCTGGTTAATCAGGCATCACCAATAGGCACTCTGTTATACTCGCTAGTAGTGGTGAGTAAATCTGTGCTCAGATTACTAGGAAAAAGCGACCGCCCGTGTTGAGACAAATAAAAAATAAATGATAACGTGAAGTAAATATATTGGATCAAAGTGCGGTAGGCATTTGTGTACTTCAGTTCACAAAGAGCGTCATATACCAATCATCATCCATAATGCAAAGCTTTTCTCAGCACTCACGGAGTAAGCACATATTTCAAATTTGATCCTTATTCTCTGTCCAAGCACTAAGCATCAATCATCTCGTGTAGGTTAGCACTGAGTGCTTCGTACCATGCTATTTCCATTACAATGGCCCAAACATATGGATATATTATGGGTATCCTTTACTTATCCTTCCCTCATGATTGTTAATTTAGGGGTTATTCGCCTTCACATTGTTCGATTTCAAAAGAAACTAAAGCCAATCACAGGGCAGTTTTTTTCATAGCAGCTAATATTAAAACAACATGTGTTGATATGAAAACAATGGACCCAATTGGTTCTTAGCATTGCTAATAAATAAGCTCTTCCGAACTATTTTGTGCACAACGAGGTGGTTGATTAAGAGCAAGTTCCAGGGTATCTGGGTTATGACTGTGGTAGGTCTTCTGTTCTCATGGCATTACCATCAAGGCGATGAGGTCCACCGGGGTGTTTTAGTGGGTATTCCTGGCCGCATAAGGGCAGGGAGTCCCACACACGCCGTCACCTCCCTCGGGTAATGGTACGTTGCGTCAATGCATTTCCCTCCGAAAAAAAGGGTATCTGGATTATGAATTCTGGTTTAGAGTAAAAGGTGTAACAGTGCTAAAATAGACAGAACGAAGGGGTTATCGGATGCGTAGCCTTAAAGAACCACTTGAGGGAAGGCAATGTCGTAATTAGCATTAAGCGCTATTTTCAAGGAATTAATTTGTGCATTTTAACATAGGCACATAATAAATAATAACAATTAATACAAAATTATTCAAATTTGGATGCACATAGTTTAATTTAACTAACGATTTAATAATGATGAATGCATCAACCAGTTTTCATGAATATTATTTTAGTGTATATTTGTATTACCTACGAAATACTGCAATAATTAAGGTGCCAAACCAAGCGCATCATCATAAATTCAATTTAATTAAAATGACGTTAAATGCCAACGTGTTTCGATTAACCTTCTGCGGAACAAATTGCTCCACTTGTTATTTTAGTGGTAGCCACATGTGTTGTGCCTGGAATAATACACTATTCTTGATATTAGTTTTCCACGTATAAGGAGCATGTTCACTTTGTTGCGGTTAATTATTTCTTTGTAAAACGCCTAGAAAACGTATACTTGTGTGGGAGGAGAGGCGGAGAAGGAAAAACTAATCATATGTCATTTGACAAATAATCATACCTACTAATGCTCCTGTTCGTAGCACTTACATGCCAGATGACGATAAGGGGCTTTGGAGATGAAAAATGTATGTATGACACAAAATAGTAAGTACTGTCGCGCAGTTCGTCGGCGTTCATCGTAAAAGTGTTTTCAACTTCTAAATGTTTAAGTAAGCTATGCCACATGTTGATGCTTTTGAATAACCCGCAAAATAGTGACCAACAATGGTAGGTACCTACGCTGAAAACCTAGCTTTTATTATATGAAATTCCAATAATTTTCCCCACATTCTTGTGCTGGATTCCCTTTAAAATCGAGACCTTAGGGCTCAAACAAATTATGTTATAAAGTTTCTATTATCCATAGATGTGATGCAACGACTTCTACGGACTATTAACGTTATGTTGAGGTATACAGGACTGAATAAACACAAACTCTGCGTCCAGAGAGAAGACAAAGCGTCAAAAATCGATACAAAATTAAAGGCGTCAGGCAAGTTGTTAAAAAATCTGCATTTTACCTACTAAACCAAAATAAAACGAAGAATGTTACACTAATTTGGTGCGATTTGTATGTAGATCACGTTATAAGTAGGTAATTGACGGCTGCGTCGGCGCGTGTTGTTTTGGCTAATGGTGTGACCACACTTATGGACTTTTTGATAATGCAGCATTTTTAAATTTTCAATATACTTGTATATTTGCAATGACTTCCGATACAATGGTTTTAACCAGGAGATTGCTAGCACAAATACGTAGCTACTAATAATTATAATAATAAAAAGTTGTAGAATAAGTAGGTATAGCACAAGCAAATGTAAACAATTAGGTAAGTTCTTATGCTGGTACCATGAAACTCACTTTAGAATGAGTTTCTATACATTCACATCAGTGTACATGATTGTACTTTGAAGCACTTGATTTATAAAGATTTCCGCAACGTTTGCCCGGATGACGTGTTGTGTCAAGACAAACTCTTGTTAATTTAAAGGAAATTACCTGTAAAAATTATTAAAAGTAACTAATTTACATAGACAGCAAGAAACATTATTACATTAATAGTGTCATTGTTTATGAATCCATGAGCTAATAAATGGCTCCTGTACTACGTGAACCGTATGGTGTGCAATATAATTATAACCAATTAATATTCGATTTATTGATCTTTTCTTGTGCCACTTTTGTTTTTGTTTTACCAACAAATCATTGCACTACTAACCCTAGTGTAGACACACCATAAAGAGCAAACAACAATACAAATGCTAATCCGATATTTCGCCGCGACCTCCACTTTTGATTTCTCACTCGGAACCGAACTTTGTGTCACGAGTCACGACACTATTTCGCAATTACTAAACTACTTTTTAATATTCCGAATACATATTTCACCTTCTTAGCAAATCTTTAATCTCGTCAGAAGATTGTGAATGCAATATTTATTGCGAAAGTTTTTAGGCACCTGTCCAAAACTGAAGATAAGTTTAAAATCATGACAGAAGTTTGATTTTATTTGCCTTCGAAAAGGTAATTTACCTTTATTGCGGTAAAATATTACGATCAATTTGGTTGAAAGATGAAAAACGCAAAATTGAATATCAAATCGATAACATGAAAAGGGAAAATAAAAGCTCATACAGGTAATATTTATTTAACAACATTATATATTTTTCACTTTCTTCTGAGCTACCTGCATGTAGTTTAAGTAAGAGATAAAAAAAATATATATTGTCATCTCACTCTTACCATATTTTAGGACTGCGGGATAGGGCCTAAGGAGAGGAAAGAAATAGTTGAAACATAGTGTTTTCAGGTAACTAATAAGAAAGTTATTACTATTGATTAGTACCTATTCATCAAAAGAAAGTGAAATAATAACAATAGGCGTAGGAGGATTTAGAAGTAATTCACAAAATGCGTACCGAATCACAAACCAACACTTTTCTTGCTCGCCTTATACCCTTACTTTTATTACGAGGTCGTCAACTGGCATTCGACTTTACTTGAAATTCAAATAAATTATTCCACATTTATCATTAAAACGTGCGTGGGTACCAATAAATCAATCCTATTGTCATAACCACGTACTAAGAATGTCTCCTTCTAGTCTGTCGTTGCGAACCACAAATCACCGTTTTCCTCCCGCTTGGCGTTTTCCAGCCGATGTTAGTCGATGTTAGTGGCTCGCCTTGAGATATCGCATTCCACTCGATCCCCTAGGTATCGAGCACGTGGACCTTCTAACTAATTATACACTTGATGCAATGCAATTGAACATGCGTCAATCAACTTCAATAGAGGCGGCACGAGTGCCGGCATCGACTCGATTGTTGTACCTATTCGTTACGCAACGTCTACTTGAGGGTATTTTAGACTTTCTATGGTGGAATGAGAATCAATCTCATTACTGATTACGTTGAGATGAGATGACTTATGAGATTCGATGAACGCAAAAACCAGTCATTGAGTGTTGGTAAAGCGGTCAATATAGGTATTGAAGAAATGGAATTTTCCGCCACCATTTAATAGGTTAAATAGTGGCGGAAAATTCCATTTCTTCCGGATGTAATGTGAAAAGACTTTTCTTTATTATGTGGTTTTCACATTTTAATTTATTTCAATATTCATAGCATAGGTACTTACTGTTGTTTTTTCATATGAAATTGTAAGTGAGTAAACATTGGCATACTTTTATTATTAGTTGAGCTGAATAGCCATTACATAAACAATTAATTTTTAATTGATATCGACCTTGCACAGCTTCAAGACGGTTGAAGGGCTTAATCGACTCCTTGAATTAATTTCAATCAATAAATCAACTCTGCTTACTATTACCTACTGTTTGAGCTCGCCTCTTCAAGCCTCTTCAACCTGTGGCAGACTGCTGGCTCTTCTTAATTAAAGTGTGTTGGTTTAAGTAGCATATTTTTAGATCCTTTTGAATTTCTATGAAAATCTTTGTTGGTTATATTAACGATTCTTGCCAATTTTGAATTGCAAAGTTTGAACTCGCTCTTGTTATTTCTTGATTAGCTTACGTCTTAATTTCTAAACACCGGGATCAGACTTACCTAAGCGTCCTAAGTTACTCCATATCTCAATATACAAGTTGTGTTTACGAGTGTATGACAGACTTGTGAACTTATTAATTCAGTGTCATCGGGACGTTTGTAGACGCGGAGAAGCAACATTATCAACCTAACAATAAGCTCGAGTGAGTGACACAACACACGACTAATTCCGAGAACTTCGCTTGTTCCCAAGATTTATTTACTTACACCTACTTTACGTGTTTAAGCTAGGTACTTTCATGTCGTGTTTACGTTCTTCAAAAAGAACAAAGGATTTCTGATTGCCTCGAATTGGTAATTTAATATTCAATTTTCTTGTTCATCGTAAACCGTTGCCGCTTCAGGTATATGGCAACAGGTTTCAGATGGAATGAGAAAATTAATATATATAATGTTGTTTATGTAGTATGATTAATGAAAACTAAGATGTGTAATTAGTAAAATACGCTTTAATCCGAGCTTGATAAAATACTGTTCGTTCAAGATTGACTGTTATGAGAGTATAAACTCTATTTTGTTACACATTGGCTATTACCTTGGACTTTATTCGCGTTATTTCAGTTTCAAATCCTGCATTAATTTGTCGTCTAGTGTTCTACCAAATTCCATTGAAATCCGTTCAGTAGTTTTGCGTGAAAAAGTAACACACGTACATCCAGTTTGGTTTGGTTATCTAAATCACTAGTATTTCATGTAAGATAGGCAGAAAGATAAATACTTTATATTATAGCAAATAAAGCAACACGAAAGTTCACAGAAAGAGGCATTCCAAATTTAGGCGGTTTAATTGCTGGTAAGCGCTCTCTCTGACAATTACAGTCAAAGTGCATCAGTAGTAGATAATAATATTATTTCAAATATTATGTTGGTCGCTCAATAAATAGAGATTTGACACGTCATCAAATTCAAATACAGTTGATTAAAACTGGCGCGTGCGCTGTCATCGTCAACAAAACGCGCCAGCCGTGGCAAATCCGATAGGTTTCAACTTAAGCTGCCAAATGTTATACTATTTTTGTTTAAAACAGTGGAATCGATTTGTTGTAGAGCCTGAAATTTCATCTATTGAATCATTACTCATAGCTTTTAAATAGCCCCGTAATATCGGGCCTGGTAATTTTTTTATTTATTTTAAAGAAAAACTGACGAATAGCATTAAAAAATGTATGGACGTTGTAAATTGATTTTATATTAAAAATTAATCTTGATTGAGGAGGACTAAAATAAGATTAAGGTGGATTTAATATTTTTCGGCTTTCTCTACCGGTCAAACATAATACCTACTATAAAAAAATATAAACACATGTTTTATGTTTCTGATTATAAGTTGTTTTTTAATTAGGTCTTAATTTAATTAATGGCAGACATAAGTCCTATATGACTTTTATACTCGTAAGTTTCTAATTGAAATAAATAAACACGAACAACACTTCCAAAATACAATGATTGTCAATTCGTCGATTTAGTACAAAAGTCACACAACATTTTAAGTGTTTCATAGTAAGCTATTATAATTAAATAATCAAGTTCCTTATTTCTTTTCGACCACGAAACGTAGTACCTGTCGACTCCTATTATCTGCCTTGTACAGTCAAAACACGCCAGACTTGGGATCTTGTACCTACCCTATATTGTGGACATAAGAACTTATATCGAACGGCTTTTCCGTGATTTACTATTTGGTGATCGTACATTGATGTTGGAAATTAATGTAAGATGTCAGTCACCCTTTTATTCGTTCGGAAACCTGAACTTGGCACCATGGTACCATGTGGCCTTCATATATTTTTTTTTAATATTACTTTTTGTGTTGCTGTATCTTTTCTATAGCATTTTTATTTGCTATTTGGGCAATAATACGACTCAAGTCTCACTCCCTACGTGGGAAAGTTAATGGTAAAAGCAATGTCCGCGATCGAAAATGTGGGCCGTAACTAGCTATCATAAATTAAAGAGATACAGATTATATTTTAATATCAGTCAACGATTTTAAAGGACAATGTAGAGATTGCGTTAATGAAGTAAATAATTTTCGTATTGGACTAGTTCCCAGCATTGTGTTTATGGTAACTAATAGTTTATTAGTAGCCGCCTTCAGATTGCTGTTTGTTGCCAGTTATAATGCACTTTGTAAGTAAGTTAAGATATTTCAATGATTTTATCTTATGGTGACGAAGATAATGTGGCACGTATTTATTCGTTACAAGATATTGCGTATACAAACAAAGTCAGGTTGGTACTGTGGAAGTTTGAACTAAAGCTATATCAATTGCTGAAAATTTTGCATCGTTTCATTCGTTTTTTCTTCGTGAAAAGAGTGTTCGTTTTCAAATTTTTTTAAGGCCGACGACCAAGAAAGTCGAATGCCAGTTTAAAATCTTCAATGCAAATAAAATAAAAAAAAGGCTTACCATTTTTTAAAATCAACGAGATTGCAAGGGGTAATCGACCTTATTAATTTATGCCGTATAAATGTCATTCAACTGTAAAATTATTAACAAAATTTTTGATCGGTCGTATAAGTAAAATGCGAAAAAAATATTATATTAATATAAAGAATAGGTTCAATATCTTGTTTATTATGTTGTACTACAGTAGCAAATTACATATAATGTACGAGTATGCTTCTTCTAATGTATATACCTACCTACTAATGAAAAGGTTGCGGTAGATGCGACTTGCTAATTTAGCTTGCGAACTCTTTGAATAGCTATGCTTATATTTTCATAGTTCAAATTCTTATACAGCCCTTCTAGCATAGCCGCCTCCATAGCTTTTTTCGAAGATGGACCAGTCACATTGTCAGTGTCCGGGCTTTTCAATATTACTATCGTCACAAAGTACCTATTAATGACGAAAAAACTTGTAAATTTTTTTCTCCTGTGCTGCGGTGCCGAGCTAATTCTGCAACCTTTCTTTTCGTAACTGTCTCTCAACACACTTCGTTAAACGTAGTAACGCTCAACAGCAAGATGGAGTGACGCGATCCCAAGTTTGTTGGCAGAGCGGTTGGAATCGGAGGGCTGAAGATGAGAGTTCTGTGGAGATATCACACTTAAAGATTATAAATACATTGTGGTATAATTTGTATCTTTGTTATATATACAACTACTCCAAAGTGTACTCCTAAATACATATAAACGTAAAAAGAGTAGCTTTATTGACAATCTTAAAAACAACTTCAGATTTAAATAACCTTCGACATCCGACCACCTAATGATTCCAAAAGCGTTCTAATTTCGTTACTAAAATTGTGTATAAGTTAATTTCTCAATAAAGATGTAATCTCCATGTATTTTACGAAAGGTATATAATTTAATAGAATATTAAACGTCGTATGAATATTTATGTGCGATCGAGGTGCGGTAAGGGATGTCCCGAAATAGAAAAGCCGGAAATCGTTTTGCATTAAACCGGGCATTTGATCCTAAAAGCACGAACTTTTATTTAATAAATTGAATTTGGGTAGCTATTTTAGACGTGTTATTAATTTGTTTTGACAACCAACGGCGCCATGTTTGTTCCTAATAGGTTGTTCCCTCCCTAACTACCTATTAGGAACAAACATTGCGTAGTTCGTACACATGCATTGGTATAAATTTGTTATTCACTGCGTTAGCTATTAATTTTACTTTTCTAGCCCAAATCACTTTGTATCTCTATAATTTCAAAACATTTTAAACAAATAACAAAAAATGAATATTTCTTTAAATATTCTACGAATCTAGTGCATATAGATTGCGACCATTTAATAAACTTTTACTTTTGTAATATTATAAGTTGTTGAACGTGACTTTGTCCACATTATTTCGGCATAAAGGGTATCCTTTGTATAGTTTTAGTATCTATATTTATTGAGTTTTAGTATCTACCTATTTAGTTATTTACCAAACTTCATCCAAACCATTGAGTAGATACTTTTTGGCGTAAAAGATTAAAAAAATACGTGAAGACATTTACACCTCCACTCATCCATACATTCTTACAGTCGACAGCCCTAGTATCAGTGGGTGTGCGATATGCCGGGGTCAGCGATGAGTTGACACCAGTGTCTAGTGTTATGCAATCAATTACCTAATAAGCAGTAGACTAACGAGGTCTCGGGGACTACAGCTCATCTCCATTTGTCGTCATTACTCATGTGGGTGAGAAATGCATCCTGTCTTTGATAAGAGACTTACGTAATTCAAAATAAATAATTCGTAAGAGTAAAAACCGGGGTACTTGTGCTTATTTATTTATTTAAACTATATTGCATGAAAAAAATAATACAAGGCGGACTTAATGCCTTGTGTTCTTTTTTACATTCTCTACCAGCCAACCCCAACACTTTTTGTGTGGGGAAAAGGTTTTTCGACTTTTGGCTCTGCTAGTAATAGTTTTAGGTACATGAAGTTTTAAGTACAAATAGAGTGTATGTAAAAATATCCTCAATATATCGTTGCAATGATTACAATCTTAACTAACTTTTACAACCTTAATGGATCGAATTCGTTCAGTTCCAAAATTCGTCTGATTTTAGCACATTATTTTAATTCATAGGTTAGAGTAAGGATGTTTATCTTTTATGATTAGCTAACTTAGTTTATAATAATAGTATCTACTATAATTTACCAATAAGGCATGAAGTCCCAGCGAACTCAATGCATGGTTATTTACTGGTATCAGAATTATGATGTAAATTACGGTGCATATTATGTTTAAAATTAATTTATTCTTGGTGCATTTCCGCATTGTATCACGTAATTAAGCATGCTATTATGAATAATGTTGTGTGACTCACAATTAATCATTTTTCCGTGTATGTGTAAAAAGTTTAAGTATTAGTGTCACATAAAAGAAGGGGACATTTAGAGGTCTGGGGGCTTCGGAGCAACAAAGAAATGAAGTGCCCATCGCCCCATTTTACTTTTTTTTTTCAAAAAGTATGTTCGTACTGAAGTCTTGTTCTTGTTTGTACATTGATATTTAGAGTGCAAATCTAACTATTCTAGAAAATGTTTAACATTGGTATTTTTAACTCATTTACTTAGACCACATAACCACATAAAGGAAACTAAAACTTAAAGTCTACATACATTTTCATATTACCACCAATCATAGATTATTAGAAGGTAAGCATTTGAAGTTTTGAATATAAGTTTTCCTAAATCGTTTTAAAAATAAAATATAATTGAAACTATTAGTTCATCAATTAGCTGCGAAACTGCCTTTTAGTTTTATTTTGTTTCATTGGTTTCACCTAATTGGACAGGTGGTAAGCAAAATAATGAAATACGGCGAGATTAGAGAAATCGATTGTGAATTCCTTCAAAATATTTATTGGCGTAATTTAACACTTGAGTACTTATTGACGATTCCAAGTTTCCATGGTTACAAGTAAGTATTTACCTACTTCAAAGATGTTGACTTGTCTCGTAATTGAAAGATTCGCTTTTAATGAAAATTCTAGGAACTAAAGTAAGTGACAGGATAAACCATAGATATCAAAAGTTAAATGAGACATTCTCAGAGGTAGAGTTTCTTTATATTGTGAATAAGTAATTAGCTTATTTGGGCGTATATTTGAGGAATTTGAGAACGCCACCCACTCGACATGCACGCTTATTGAGTTCCTGTAGTTTTCATCTAGAAATGCTGCTTATGGATTTCATTTTCACTCGTTCGTTTAATGTTTAAATGAAAAAACATTCATTTCTATGTTAATGACACTTTAAAACAAGCTCATAATCGTAATATGTCCAATAAACATTAAGGATGAATGAAACGTTGTTGCAATAAAGTACAAGCGAACGATTTCAGATTCTATGTGCGTTATATTTACCGATGGCAGTTTTATTCTGACCGACTATTTGTAGTTTTGCTCTCAATAGATTCTCGTTGTAATAAAATTTCACGGTTAATAAGTCCAAAGAAAAACGTCAACATCGGATTGTGCCGAACGAGTAGACCATGGCCGCGTCACGCAGATTTCTGGTTACCTCACCAGTCACAGGCCCGTAGTGTCGAATTTTTCACGTCTGACTTATTATTACTAAGCCTTCGGATATTGCAATTTTGCTATGAGGAACAATAGAAAACAGTATGATTATGATCAATGGCCAACTACGTAACAAAGCGATTTAAAGGAAGGGTATAATAAAGTTGACGACTATATATGTGTTGGGTTTGTCAGACGATTACCAAAAATTATTAGACATATTTTTTCATGTAAACAAAAATTAGCGCAGTTATAATTTATTCATTCATCCCTAATAACGTTTTTTTTGTTACCATAACCACCACTCACCACAAGTTCTACTAAGCAAGCCAGACTGTACATTACTAATTGTACTGCTCTCATTTGGCGTTGCCGGTGGCGCAGTGGCTAAGGTATGCTTCCCAAAGTAAAAAAAAATACCGGAATAAATGTAAAACTTGGGAAATATTTTTAAAATAAGTAAGGACCTTGGTGTTTCGTCTGATACTAATAATATAATGTAATCCTTAGTTTTGTACGTGTTGATTGGTATAATGAATAAAAAATATTTACGTTTCAGATAATATCACATTTATAGACCTGGTCCTAAAGTAAGTAGCTTTGTTTATTTATTTATTTATTGTATTTTGGCAACAAACAGTCATTATAAAGAATAACAATAATATACAAGATGTGTTAACATGTAAGCAGACAAGTAGTGCCGAGATGAGCTATCTTAAACTAATACATAGTATAGAGCTATTTTGTTAAACATAAAAACTTATATTTGTTATTAACAGTGATTAAAAAAAAAAAACAACTAGGCGGTGGAATATCTTGTTTGTAGATTTATACAAACAAGCGCACAATAACTTATAAGCTAAACGAAAAATCATATTTCTATATATTAATGCAACAAGTAAAAGTTTGTTCTAAGATATCTTCATTCATGAAATATTAACGAATCAAAAGGTTCAATTTCTTTTTGAATTCAGTGAAAGAAGATCCGAAAATATCCAAATCCAAAAACCGCCTGTTATAAGATGACAATGAACGTGAGATAAAACAGTTTCTAGTATAATTTTTATGGAGATGAGGAGGAACGAAGATGTGTACTTTACGTAAGGAGCGAACTGGTAGTCTAACACGCGATATAAACGAAACTTTTGATAAAAGGTACGAAGAATCGATTTTATTGTGTAAAATTTTATAAAGGAATAGTATATCTATAACAGTACGACGATCTTCTAAACTCAAAAAATTGTGTTTATTTAAAGAATCTTTGTAGGATAGATTGTTGCAGTTGGTACGAAAATTGAGAATGTTTATGAACTTTTTTTGGACTCTTTCCGGTTAATATGTGTTTTATAATTTGGGTTCTATGAACTACAACCGAATTCCAACAAAGACCGTACAAAAGAAAAATAAAGTGTTTTAATGGTAGTTACTTTTTTAAAATGTTTGCTTACTCTATTTATAATAAATTTTAAGGGAACCAAAATTAATAGTGCCTGCCACCATACCTAATACATACATACTTTAATACTTACATTAGATTGAACGAACACAAATGTTCATCACACGAATGTATGTTATTGGTGGGGTACCCCACGGAACTTGGTTCAACTTGGCCAGCCAGGGACGCTGGACATTGTTCCAACGGGCCAGTAAAATTGTCTGGCGCATAAATTTGTGTCGTGGGCATAAGAACGAATATCGAACTGCAAGTATTTACTATGAGTTATGCTATTTGTTCCGATGAATGCGTGCTGAACTTATCAATGCCACATCCAATAGCAGTGTTCTTTACGGTGTACCAGGAATGACGATTTGAAACATCCGTAATTTTTTAAATTGGGTGGGTAAGTGTTGTGCATGCGCACAAGTGTCTTAATAAATGAATACCTTTGTAATTCTTATAAGAAATTATAAAGTTCTTTAAACATAATAATATAAATCATACATGATCGTACATATAAGTGTGATGTACTGTTTGATTTAGCACTCGGCAGTAGGAGCAAAAGAAGGGCTGATTGTGTTGAACCAGATACACATAATGGGTTAAATGCAATATTCGAGGTTCCTATAACTTATCAAGTCCAATAACTACCTACATTCAAGTAGTTAACAAGTCACAGCTTATTCAGTTGGTGACTTTATAATCGCATAATCCTAAACAGCTGGTCGGTTAGTCAATGGACGATTCGGTAAAGTTCTCGCTGTATTTATCTAATCAAGTGAACCGTAGCTAGGTCGCACTGATTTCTGATTACGTCACCTCCCTTGTAATATTGGCTGCTTTACGTCTGGATTATTTATTACTAAACCGTTGTTGGTTATTGCATATTTTATTCAACGACTAGATTGGGTTTACGAATAATGTGAACCTGCCTCCGTAATTTCGGCGCTGCTGAGACGTTGGCAGTTTGCCGATAAATTGAATCGTGCTTTCTTGCTACGTTTTACTTTTTCTGATTAAAGGTGTTGGGGTTTTGAATTGTGTGCTCGTGCATAAATAAAGATGCCTTCGTTTATGTGCGCGTATGCTTAATGCATTAACAGTTTTAAAAGATTTCCGTTTATTGTCAAAAAGGGGTTTCGAATCTATTTAATAATAACTAAAAATACTGCTTATTATATTTATTTCAACTGATTTTTGATAAAGTAGATTTACTTTATCAAATATCTTTTGTTTCTAGTCAGATTAACTCCTGTGTAGCCAGCAAGTTACTTTTTTTCTTGATCGGTGCAAACAATTTTTTTACTTTGCCTTAAAATATTAATATAAAAAATGCATTTATTGTTATAGCAATTAAAGTACAAACTTTGTATAATAGGTCTTAGTGATTGCCTACAGGGTACATGCAGCATTCAAATCGAGGATACAACGGGTTATATAATAAAGTCAGGTGGGACACCAACGGTACACGTTGCTATGCCATAGCGGATGTTCAAAAGATTGGCACTTCAGGTGAGGAACCCTACACATTACCCACCGATTGTTATACATGTTTAAATATGAAACGCAACATCATACACGCATTATGAGCGTGAAACACGAGGTTAATCAGAGCCGCTCGCTCTGACGTCTCAATTACTAGCTCGGGCCAGACCTTTACTGAGGAACGAAATCATCTCTGTATCGCGACGTTCATCTTGCCAATTTCGTTATCTATGCCAGCTTGTTAGCTTGTAATAGAAAATACTTACGAGGCCAAAACAGTCTTAGGCTGTCCTTACACGATGTCAAATCGACAATTTCTAGAACGCAATGATGGAGGATTGATGTTAGCTTTTGATGTTTGGAAGATCGAGGAATCGCTGTCGTCAAAAGATCCTTCAAAAAACAATCGATGAATACTGATTGTTGAAGACTAACGATTGAAAACGATCGATTGGAAAATGCTATTAGTGACTAGTGTCTGATGTACAACGATGACTAATCTATTTAACATCAATAAAATGGTGCATACACTTAAAGTAATGATAAGCTTGAGTATTTCACTATTAAATAATGGTTGGCCATTAAATTAATCACTTCTCGGGAAGCCATGATTATCGCCGTGGACATAATAAAAGTGTCAAACAAACACAGTAATTACAATTCCAATAGTGAGCTGGTAGCTGAGACAGATCTCTACGAAATATTACTTAGTTCTTCGTAAAGCTTTGCCGCAGAGAAAACGTATAGATATTTGAAAAGTACGAGTAATGATCGCCGCGGGAGATAGTCTAATGGCAGTCTTAATCGCTATCCGCAGGAAAATCGAGGTGTAATTAACATTAATCATAGAGATGTGGGCTCCGAGGACTAATTGTGGGCATCACTCGTCGACGCAGGCCTCGTGCGTACGTTGAATGTAAGTTTTCAGTCGAGACAAATCGAAAACAAAAGAACAGGTATGCGTATTAGGTATAAAAACTTGCCTACTAGAAATGATGTTCAGGTATTGAGCGTGCATCTGGGAAGGCTCTGAATTTTTAATACTTCCTATCGTAGTAGACTTGTATTCATAGGTACGTTATATTCTTTAATAATTGATAGGTGCTATAAACGAGTATCTTTTCTTAATATTCCAGAATAGCTGAACGAAGAATTAACACAGGTAAGCAGGTTGTGTACGCTACACATCCTATGTTTTGACGACATCGCCGTAATAGGGTTCTACTTCGCCGAGTTTACCGTGCTTATAGCCCCATATCTGCGGCTTAGAAGTAGATACAACAGTGTTTTTATGTCACTGGTAGACGTGTCACTTAATATCCTAATTCTAGGCAAAAATATACCTTGTAACACTATTTTCCTTAGAAGTAAGTAATACTGTGTATTCTAGACTAGTATTAAACTATGCTATTGCAGCCCATCTCTAGCTCGCAGGTTATGAATGGGCTCGCGACAAAAGAAGCGTCGTGGAGATGACGCGGACAAACGAGCGGCCAGCGCCGGCAGCAGTCGGCACCAGCGCTCTGTCTTCCGGCCTAATTAACCGACTGTAGGTTAACACTGACAGATACACCTTTTAATCAGTTTTGATAAATGTCAGTGGTATACCGGCGCATACCATTGTGTAGGCTTAAGTCTGTTTATACCTGGCAGAGCAAGATTAAGATCAAGTACAAGATTACGAAAGATCTATCAAGACACTGATCCTTGAGCACTTGGCTGCCACGAGCACCGTTTGAGAGAACACACGATTTTCTCAAACTACCTAAGCTCAAACAGTTACTTTTTGGTTGTTTACTAATGCACGGTTCCAATATTTGAAAGACGACCCGTCTAGTTACGGATAGTATAAATTATACGAGGCATCAGCTAAAAACGACTGACAGATTATAACTGATATTTAAAATAAATTATGGAACGGAATTAACGTTTACGTAACGTATTTTACGACACATTCATAACGTATCGTAAAATATTGGAACCGGGCATAAGGCTCCTTGGTGGGACAAACCGAGAAATACAGCGGAGATAGAGGGGAGTGAAGGAGGGTGGGAACATTTCATATATACACATAGGCTATAATCATTCAGTTCATCACTGTCTTTTATTCCCTTAAAAATATAGATACTAACTTCCTATCGCGATAAATGGTGTGGGGGTAGTTCCACGCACGCCACTGTTCTAGCGCTGTAGTGGTACAGTGCGATAAAGCATTTCGCCTCTAAAAATCACCTAGATTGTTAATAGGAAAGCAGTTGTTTCCGGCGTTACGAGCAGTAGTTTGCGAAAACAAATTTGCTTGAAAAAAGAAGGTTCCCCAATCGCGATTTTCATAATAATCGCAACATTTTTCACTGGTATCCGCCGTCGCGTGCGCGGCCGTGCCTGGCTCGGCGTCCCGCTGTCATGTCCCCGGTCACGCTCACTCGCGCTATGCAGAATGTACCCGATTTGTACTAGCTTTCATAAAAACCGGGAAATAACGAGACTGAGACGGCTAACAAGATTCCGCACAAAAATATCTTATTTTAAGTGATCAATTTTTATACGAACTGCATACGTTTTTAGTTTGGCTTTTGTTCATTCTGTGAAATTATAATTTATGACGTGATTTTAACTAGAAGATCTCTACGCGGATTCTTTTAAAATTTGCAAATTAAAACAAAGTACCCCGTTACGGTATTGTTATAGTAGTTTTTGAAAATATTTTCTCAATTTATGTTATTGCACATTCGTACATGGGTACCACATAATTATAGTGCTATTTATTAACTATTTCTTCTATCTATGAAGGCCTCGGGAAAAGTTATATTTCTAGAGCAAAAAACCAGGTGGTCAATACCTACAATTACAACAACATTTACAAGTATTAAAAATTAGGTTACTTAGGTTACGTGTTGTAATTTGTCTGTAAAACCAATTTCTGTAAAAACTATAAAATATATGTATCAATAAAAATATACACCTATTATATTAAATGACTTATCACGCGGATAGTACAAAAAGCACGTTAGACTTATACATTTTGGACTTTATAACGTAGTTCGTTTTACTGTAGGAGTTTAAGGTGATATTGACAAAACTTGAAGACCTTATCTCAAGAACGGACATAGGCTACTTTTTATTAGAAAATAAGGGGGGGATGGGGGTAATACCACCTTTGAAAGTTTATATGGAAAAATGTTTATTTTTGAAGTTAGAGATATGAAATTTTGGCACAAATATAGCTCGAAACTTGGATTAAAATATAGACTACTTTTTATTTCGAATATTAAGGGAGAAAGGGGTAAAACCGACCATGAAAGGATGTAGTCCACGCGAACGAAGTCGCGGGCACAGCTAGTTGTAATATAAATTTAAAATATTTATGCAGTCCTTAGAGAAAGTATTTTGGAAGATTACCAAATTAACAATTATGTAATCATAAGGGTTTCATTTCTTCTGCTGGAGTTCGGAACTCTAAAAGTATCTTCTTGTTGGACAATGGAGACTGCTAAGAAAGGGAGACCAGGATTTGTAGCCGCCCACTACTAATATACTCGAAGTAGTAGGGTACATACACGTTTGAAATACAAGAATGTTCAATTAGGTAATTTACCATTTAAGTTTAAGAAATGTGGATTATGGTAAAAATCCACATTTCTTAAACTATTTTGTGACACAAAACTTCGGTTCGAGAATAAAGAGGATGAGAATAGATGCAGAACAAAGATGGAATAAAGGAGGTAGTTTCTCACAATAGTAAGGAACGATGAAAGGCTCTTGACCTGATAAATTCGTTTGTCTGTTTGAACAATTACATTTTAGTATCCTAATTCAAATTGATCGTAACTATTGTTGTACGAGTGTCAGCACGAACTCCATGGATGAGGACAATCGATCCAATTCTTTCCGGTTGACATTACATTGTCTCTAATGTCAGGGTCAATGTTTAGGGTAGGTATTGCGTGATTTTGTAGGTGGCTCTTGGTAATCTCAAGGTAACGTTCCTTGACCTCTTTCTTTTCTTTCCATAGAAAAATAAACAAATCATTGTTGTCGCTTATATCCCATGCTTTTATAACAATTACTCGATTAACTGACGTTTTTTAACCCACATTTACTTTTAGGTTCCTAAATGTTGTTAATTATGGCTTTTGTACTAAAACGTAGGGTCAACGGCAACATGGCAGCTTAAACCCTAACTAGCACCTTACAGGCAAAAGAAGCTACACATTCCTACTTTTTAACACGTCTTATTAAAAGACCATATCTGTCTATCATATGAAATGCTAAGTCACTTGGCAGTTACGAGTGGCTTCTAAACAAACTGTCGCTGTTCCGTTATTGCCTATAAAGCGAGTGAGAATCAAAATGTATTTTCAAAGTGCATCACAAAGTGATATTCTGTTTCACGTCTTCCTTTTTTGTCCGACGTCTAAGCGCTGACTTCCTATAGTTAGCGTGTGGAAAGGCAGCTGCGCGGTCGACCGCATTCATAGCATAACAGAAGGGTCAGTATATGTTTTTTTTTACGGCTGACTAGCGATTGGCTTCTATCTCATTTGATGGAAAGATAAAAGATGGAGGCTGAGTTAGAATAGATTTACTCTTTTCATAAAAGTAACTGATTCACACACATTTTGTAATATTTAAAAATTAAATTTAAGAATTTTTTTTTACTTTGTCTGTTATACGGCTTCACTTATATTATTTGTAACGGGTATTTTCTGATACCGATTAGAAGCGGGTTATAAAAGAATGTATACAATTAAGCAAAAGGGTGAATTTGAATAAAGTCGAAGGACCACTTTTACCAAAATTTACTTTAAAGCTGGATCGCTACATCCTACTTAATTCTGAAGGCCTATTCGAACTATTCAGACAGGTACAGTGAACCGCACATTAAAGTTAACACTTGCAGTTCGATTTTAGTTCTTGTGCCCGCGTCGTCATCAAGGGTGTCATCACCTTACCTATACCTTACTAAGTCAAAAGTGTTTCAACGTGTGCCTACAGTCAAACTGGCAGGTGAGGATCGTGCAAACCACGTTAAAACATTAAAGGTTTTATTGGTGTAGATGAATACGTGATGAATAAATACAAATAAATAGAGTAATTAAGACTACCCTATACTACAACAGACCTTCTGCACTTGGTTAGTTCGTGCACCTCGACAGCGGTAAATCAGCGCTCGCGCATCCCGCTCCACCAATCGCGCCCGCGCAGCGTACGATAACACGACGTCATTTGCACCTGCCGGCAAAGGAAGTTCTAATGAACCCCGTTGCATATTGCATTTTGAGGACTGCAACTTAGAAACGTATAATTTGTGTCGGACGAAATTGCGTAAAAGGAAACGAAAGGTGTACCGACGAAATGCTTATTTCATAAAAAGTACAACTCGTTGGTAAACCTGGCCGGATTTATACCTACCTTATAATAAAAATGTAACGGGTTGTAGTTATGAAAAAAAAAAGAAAAAAAAATTTTACAGGGTATTTTACAAAACATTTTTAACTAAGTAGGTATCTGGTATTTTTAGAAAAAAATGGGTAACTACCATCTAGAATATGAAAATTGTATAGACATACGATTTTTAGTCAATACTATGAATATAAAAATTCTATGAGTGCATTAAATTTATCAACTAATGACTTAATTTTTTTTTAAATAGTTAATTTACATTGTCTATTTTACTGTAATCTGCCTGTTTTATTAAATATACCTAATTGGTCATGAACGAATATTTTAGCGTACCTATCTACTTAGTATCAATATATATTTGAAAAAAAAAAAATAATCCAATAGGTAGGTACGTATATACTTAAGCCCATTCTTGGAAAACAAACTGCCTTATTTCTAAAGCTTATCACCTAACGGTATCTAGCAGAACTTTGAGGTGAAAATCAAATTTCTTTCGAACAGAATACATCATTTCGTGTTACAGAGAAAATTTCGTGAGCGATACGTTGTTATTTGATCTAAAAAGAGTTTAATGGAATTTTATCATGCTGTTTACATTGTTTCATTCATTGACTCGTCTTTTTCAATAAATTAAATGTAAAAGCGATCCAAGAATATGACGGTCAAATGCTTAACGCATACAAATCCTTAAGTTAAGAAGAAATCGCTACTGGCACCATGGAGTAGAGTTAAAATATTTTAACTAGATCAAAAGAATAACTGCAATTACTTTTTTGTAAAAGTCTTACCTCAAGACTTAACGTTGGAGCTAGAAAAAAAGGCCTGAATAGATTCATACAGTCCTCTATCCAATGTTTGTCTGAAATATACTAAAGATAACAAAGATCACTGATAAATGATTCATAAAACGTTGAAACGTTGGTTGGAAGTTCAACCTGTCTGTATTGCTTGCTCTTGCTAAATACTCATACTATTGCATAAAAAGCTAAGCAATTAGGTGTATAACTAGCCAAGTGTGCTATTTTTTCCGGACATGAGTGTAAAAGCCTATATTTCCGGCTAAACCCGGTGCTACAAGGAAAGTGTGCGAACTACGCCGCCCGCCTGTGGACTCGCAAACGATTAAAATTCAAAGCCTGTAGAAATGTAATTACTCCTCCGTCTGGTCAGAGTTCCGCCGACTTTTATTCGCAGTAATTAAGTTTAATGCCTGTTTTACATCTTGAGATGAGTGCTGAATCGATTTCGTGGTTCAACCAGGTGAACAAGGAATATGCGTCCCACCTCACATTGTAATCTGTGGTTATTATCGTAATCCAGAACCTGCATTGTTAGCACGATAGTGGACTTTGCAAACGAAACGGTAAACGTCCTTTGTGGAAAACTCAGGTCAGCTATATGTTACATTCTGTTTACGCTGCTTCAGCTAACCCAGAACAAAGTCTAGTAGGAGAAGACTCAGTATTGTTCTTGAATTTATAGAGGATTAGGTTTTAAAATTAAATTATGAATAGATAGCTTAGCTATTTTTAGATATCAATGAGATAAAGTTGGAATTTAGTGTACAATAAAGACAATTTCCATTCTATTCCTTTATTAAATGAACTATTGCTTTCATACAGGCCTAGCATACGCAACGCGACTAAATTTTATCGCGCTCTTAACAAACGTCAAAATCGATTGAAGTCAGTGCGTCAGCTGCTGATTTGCTGATAATACGAGTGCAGTGTGCTATTAGCCAATCAACAGTATCAAAACTTTTGTCGTTTTATGCGATAAATTTGACATATTGCGTATGCTAGTCTTGATAGTCTACTAGGTAAGTTTTTAAAATCACGTTGTGTAGCTGGCGTGTGTTAACAGAAACCCTAAAATAGTTTTTGAACAACTTTTTTCTGCTAGGATAGATCATTAATCAGTGGCATATAGTTTCACGGTTTCATGTGTTACCACAAGTAATCTCGCAGATTTTAGCTTGCGCTATTAAGAAGTATAATACTCGAGATAATCTCCAAAAGTTCGTTCCTTTTTACTGCTGATTGTGTGGGGAGAGCACCTGGGCGAGGCAGCGGAGTGCCGCGATTGTTGCCGCTTATTTACACGACGGCAACTGATAAAATTTAAATTACTGCCAATACGGAAGCTTGAAACAGGTTGGAGTACAAAAATAATTGTGTACCCTTTTACTATGCACTTACAACGACCGAGATTTACTTAGCTATTCAATTTATTGTAAACTGATAAGTATATTTTTTTAATTTAATATAATCTGGTGTACAAAATATAATGATTAGTAAAGCCAAATTTATCTAAAATAGTACATTTTAAATAAGTTAGTTTAATAGCTAATGAAACAGTTATATTAGATTCTAGCATGTAAAATACCTCAAATTTCTCATGAGATGACAAAAAGGTAGGTTATTTGTAAGTTGCTAAACCCATAAATTCAGGTAGTCGTAGTCTGCACAATTAATTTATCGATATTAAAAAAAAAAAAGAAAAACGGCATCTTTTGTAGTGTGGGGCTTGAAAATCTTTACGTGTCGCGAGTGTTATTTAACGGAGCTCATCGCAAGTTATAGTTGTCGATATTAATATTATTTTCTACAGAAAACAAAATAAAAACCCCTCGTTAAATTAAAAGTTTTTCATGAGATGAAATGCTCCTAAAAAAAATTAATAAAAAAACAAAACATTGCAGCATTTTTTAACAAAAGATATTTGGTGTAAGATCCTTAGAAAAACTTACGCCTACGGGGTGGTCTTTCGTGCAATTTCAAAGAATAAATTTTAATCTAAACGTCGACAGAGTAATTTTATAAAAGAGCGCCCACCAAGAATACTGATGACTAGGTTTCGTGCGGTAGTCTTAAACCTAGATAATAAGTACTAACCAACAGTCCCGGTTGGACTCAATGGAACGTGTTTCCCGCGAAACAAACATAAATTAAAGTGCGCTGTTCAGAGCTTGCTGTGTTTACTTTATGCGGCCATCGCTCATGTTTTATTTACGCTAATGTCTTAAAACAATAATCTGTTTACAGAAGGCGCACTGGTGTGCGTTTAGGCTTCATCGAGTTTCTACCAAATTTTCTCTTTCATCAACTCTGAAAGATGGTTTATTTAATTGTGTTTAATCGCGACTTGATTCAATTCCGAATCATAGTCATATATTTTTGGTAAAATTCTTCAAAATTTTCTTATAGTCGTCAAACATACGCGTTACATAACTTTATTTACGTCCTTCTTTGTCCCACTCATATTTTATTTCTGCGTGCATTTCAATGCATACGAAAAGGCGTTCGTATTCAAAGCTAATGGTCTGCCTGTTAAGTATATTATCTACTTAAATAAATGTACGTTTACTAATTCTGCTTACTACCAAAATACTTTTCTAAGAACCTCTCACTACCGATTCTTGATAGTTGACAAGACTTAAATTGATATTGATTGATTTTTAACCGACTTATAAAATAGGAAGAGGTTTCTCAATTAGAACGTTTATTTGTTTTTGTGTGTTTGCTGTTAACTTTGGATATTTATTTTTGTTGGATTGGATACACGAGATCAAGAAACCAAAATGTATGAATTAAAACTTGCAACTGCCCACTAAAAGTTCAAATTACGTTTTTACCAGACTTTTTAAGAAACGTCGATATCTTAAAGCACCTATTAATATGTAACAACTTTTTTCCGAAATATACTATAAATGTAAAGTGAAGAAACAACTAGCCTTATTCCCATTCAAGGTGCAGTCCACGACGATATTAATTACCACTGTCAACTAAAAGGTCAGATGCATTTTGACCCTTTTTGTTTACAGAAACATGATATTCTCTCAAACCTCTCATAAGTATGAATCTACTTTTATTTCAGTTGAGATAGTAATGAAGCCTTATCCCATTGCCTTATTTAAGGTGCACTCCATTATGATCCTAACTTGTCAACTGCTACAAGCAACAAGAAAAAAATATATGTGAAAAAACGTGACAGGAGCACGTAAAAGTTATCGTGCCTAAAGCCTGGTGACCTCAGACCTTCAACGATAAGATCGCTTGCGTTTTATCTCAATGCGGTCATTGGCAATTTTATAGTGAATGGCGGCAGCAACGCATGCGATATTAAATCACTAGATGTAGACAATGGATATTGTTAAGTTTGTGTATGGAATAGCTATTGATTTACTTAACACTCCTCAAATATCCTTACTAACCAAGAAATTATCTTTGTTCAACGCAATTTCAATTACTCGCAAGTATTAACGAACAAGTTTCCTAAGTTTTCAAGCGCTCGTTAAGATTATTACACCGAGGACAAATAAAGTGCATTAAGGTATACAAAATGAATATCTTTAATCTAATACGCGTTTGTTGAATCGTAAGTAAATTCCTGACGTGAGATTAATTGCCTGTGGAAGACCGCTTGGCGGCGTATGCGCAGGTGTTCCGTTGCATCAGCGGCGCATTCCTATGCGCGACTAGTCCAAAGTCCGCAGTTGTTATTAGGGTTCCGTACCGCGTCTTAAGGGTCACAATAACACTACAGTCTAAGGTCAAATTGCGTTCTAGACGGTATTTGAAAGTTAAAGACGTTTTTAAATCTTGAACGAATCGAATACAGTCAACGGTATGGTTTTATTTATTTAAAAACTTTATTGCACTAAAAACTTCAACAGGTGGATTTATGCTAGGAGCGTTTTCTCACTCAACTTGTGTGGCCAGGTGTCCCGATTTGCGCGGGACTTCCTGATTTTTAAGGGTCTGGGGACGCGATTTGTACCTGATTGGGACTAATTTCTACTAGTCTAGCAAGACTGATTACTTGTTATATAAGATTAAATACAAATTTAATTTGGGTAATTAATATAGGTAAGACTATACCTACTTGAAGTAGTAGTTCAAAACGCAATAAATGAAACCCAGACTTAAAAACCCCTTGTTTTTGTTTACAGTTCCAATCTGCAACCCTTAATCCCGTTTTTTTTAACACATGTCACGATTTAAAACAAATCGGACCTGTCAACACTAATACACTCAACCCTTGGGTCATGCAGAGAGTTAGTTTATGGCTAATAGTACAGTTAGGCGAAGAGCAAGAGTAACTTATGTATACCGTATTTACTATACTATATCAAATTGTATTGTTTACACTTCCATATAGTAAGTGTTTGTCACAGAGAGAAAATGACCTTAGGTATAAAATTAATACAATGATGAGCACATTGACATGTAATAATAATTATTCAGAAAAATTTCATATGATTGATATTAATAATATGACATTTAATTTTAGAAATAAATTGACATTTAATTCAAGTTTTTATTCGACAAAAGATACCTTTTATCTTTCTAAATTTTATAAGAGACAGATAGCAATGTCGCTATCATATTTTATAAAAATTTCAGCCAAGAAATTGGCTACTCAGGCTGCTTCTATTGAGCAGAATCATGACATTATAAATGAGACTTTGGAAGTTGTTCCAAATAATTTAAATTATACCATAAGACAATAGAGAATAACTCTAGCAAATTAATTTTGTCAACTAGAAAATCTAATTATTTAAATATCATACACCAAAATATTCAGGGCTTTACTGGCAAGGAACTAGAGTTAGAACTATTTTTAAATGAATTCAATATTCATGTGTTGTGTATTACTGAACACTGGTTTCGACAATATGAATTATTAATTAATATTGATAACTTTGAGCTCATTAGTTCGTTCACTAGGGTGAATGCTGTTAGAGGTGGGTCACTAATTTTACTAAATAAATCGTTAACATCAAAAAATCGTAAAGATATTGTATCACTCTCTATTGAGCGCACTATTGAACTTTCGTGTGCAGAGCTTGAGCAACATATCATAGTCTGTGTATACAGACCTCCTTCCAGTGACTTTACTGTATTTGAGTCTACCATGGAAGAGGTTCTGAGAAAAGTGTGTAAAAGCAATAAAAAAGTAGTTGTATGTGGGGATTTTAATATTAATATTTTAGATAAAAATTCACAATACTCGGTTAGGTTCTTAAACTTATTTAAGTCTTTTGACCTACATCACCTTTTTGCTGAACCAACTCGAGTAACGCCCACATCAGCTACCTGCTTAGATAATATATTTTGCAACTGTAAAGCATTGGAAAAATCAATAATAAATTTTGTAAGCTCGGACCACAGTGGGCAAAAAGCAGTGCTTGAGCATCATCATACCTTAGCTTCTTCAAGGTTTACTTGCAGACCAATCAGTACGAGTCGCGTTGAGAAGTTTGTGAAACATATTCGTGATGAAATTTCCCTTAGTCCAATAATAAACAACAACATTGACCAGTTGTACAAAACATTATTCGATACAATTATAGACCAATTTAATTCACATTTTCCTAAGAAAGTTATTAAAATAGACAATCCTAAAATCAAATTTAGTGATTGGGCGACGAAAGGTATTTATAAAAGTCGAAGAAGACTTTTTGAATTATATGATATTAAACACAACAGTACCGATATTAATATAATAGAATATATTAAAATGTATTCAAAACTTTTTAAAAAGGTTTGCGCAATAGCCAAATCAAATTTTTTTAAGGAAAAAATTAAGAAATCGACTAATAAAATAAAGGCCACTTGGAACATTATTAACAAAGAGACTTGTAAAAATAAAACTCGAGAAAACAAGTTCTCTCTTAAAATTAACGAAAATACAATTGATTCTGACAATGAAGTGGCCAATGCATTTGAAACATATTTCTCGAAAATTCCTACAGTTACCACTAGTGGAATAAATTCTAGCCCGCATCTTGCTCAATCTCTCCTCCAGTCTAATGTATGTGAATGTCTAACCTCCTTCAGCTTTACTCACATTAATCATCATGAAATTGTTAAAACATTCAAAGACTTAAACATTAAAAAGACTGAGGATTTATGGGGGATTTCTTTAGAGATAATAAAAAGTATTATTACTACTATTGCCCCTCATCTAGCTTACATATTTAATAAGTGCATAGATCTGGGTCAGTTTCCCAATCTAATGAAATTTAGTAAAATCATTCCCCTTTTTAAGTCAGGGGTAAAAAGTGACCCTTCTAACTTTCGACCCATCTCCATACTACCAGCACTCAGTAAAATCTTTGAGAAAATTATATACAATCAATTAATAACACATTTTAATGAAAACGATCTACTACACAACAAACAATTTGGCTTCACCAAAGGTAGATCGACCACTGATGCCGGAGTGGCACTCGTCAAACATATATTGGATGCGTGGGAGAGAAAGCAGGATGTCATTGGTATTTTCTGCGACTTGTCAAAGGCGTTTGATTGTGTCAATCATGAAACCTTGCTTTTGAAGTTGCAACATTACGGTGTCTCAAGTCCTGCAATATCTTTAATCCAATCTTATTTAACTGGCAGAATACAAAAAGTTAATGTTAACGGAATCATTTCTTCTGGCGCACCACTAGTCATGGGAGTGCCCCAGGGTTCTATATTAGGACCTCTTCTCTTTTTGATTTATATAAATGATCTTCCTCACTTTGCCAAAAGTCTATGTGAGATTGTGTTGTTTGCAGATGATACATCTCTGATTTTCAAAGTTGACAGGCATAAGCAATCCTATGACGATGTAAATAATACGCTCTCACAAGTTTTGCATTGGTTTACTACAAATAACCTCGTCCTCAATGCAAAAAAGACTAAATGCATTAAATTTACAATGCCAAATGTAAGGCAAATAAAAACGGATATAGTTATGAATAATGAACAAATCGAAGTCATAAATACAACAACTTTTTTAGGAATCACTATAGATTCCAGGCTACAATGGGGTCCTCATATATGTGCTCTGGCAGGAAGACTTAGTTCTGCCGCATATGCAGTTAGAAAAATTAGGCATCTTACTGATGTTGAAACGGCGAGACTAGTTTATTTCAGCTATTTTCATAGTTTAATGTCATACGGTCTATTGCTGTGGGGCTCAGCTTCTGACATACAAACTATATTTGTATTACAGAAGAGAGCTATTCGATCTATATACGGCCTTAGATCGCGTGATTCACTTAAAGAATTATTTAAAGAAATTAATATTTTAACTGTGGCCTCCCAATTCATCTTTGATTGCATCATGTATGTACGTAAAAATCTTCATTTGTTCTATAAGAAATCCGACACACATAATTTTAACACAAGAAATAAACATAAGCTCGCTATTTCAAACCATAGGCTTCGTAAAACCAGTAGAACATTCGTGGGATTAAGTATAAAAATATTCAACAAGTTACCGCAATGTATTGTTGACTTACCTATGCATAGATTTAAGATCCATATTAAATCATGTTTAATGCGAAAAGGATACTATAAACTTGATGAATATTTAAACGATAAACATATATGGACATGATTGTCTGTTCGCTCGCACACCATAGTTTTAAGTTCTCTAGCTCTAAACATTGTAAAGATTAGGATAACTACTGAGTTTCTTGCCGGATTCTTCTCGGTAGGATTAGGTTCCGAACCGGCTATAGCTTCAATTTTGGTTTGTATTCATTCTGACGATGCATAAGTGTTACTTGTAACCTACATGAATAAATGAATTGACTTTGACTTTGACTTTGACTTTGACTGTTTGTTTCATGCAATAATATCCATAATGTCAAATTATTTTCGATTTTATTTCGCTCTACTAATAACGAAAACCTCATCGTCATCTCAACCATGAAATATTTATTTTTTTTTATTTACCAGTAAATTTTGTGGTTAACACTTTTATGTATCAGAATAAGTTACATAATACATTTGTGTATCTATAAATTAAAAAATATTCCATAATAACAAATTAAGTCAAACTTTGCACTTTATGTAATTTTTAAACCAACTCGTAATAATAAACTCAAGAGTTCGCTGCAAAATGTACGGAACCGTGGCTCGAACACAGCGGGTTTCTTGGCCGTTAGGACATTAGACATTGGTGCTACGTTAGTTGGACCACACCTAAACACTTATTATCATATTTGTTATTCACGGCTAATTTACGAATTTATTCAACCCAATCTGGATAAAATTATCCGTTTTAACATATACATATTAAAATGAAGAAGATTTGACTTTATAATAATAAACTTTAATCACAAGCAACCGTATGCTAAATCGAAAACAATTATCTAGTTCATTTTAAATTCATTGTGCAATGAATTGCATGCATTTTACAAAAGTGTGTAATTGCTTAGGGAGCCAATTAGTCTGTGTAAAAATTGCGTGCTAGTGGACATAAATACTGTTTTTTTCACAGCTTTTATTGTTTAAACGACAAAGTTAAGCAACTGGCGATTGTATCTGAAATTTCAATGGTATAAAAGGTTTACTTTGCAGTCCTTATCTGGGGTCTATTTTATCATAAGGCGCATTTGTTTCGCTGTTAGTCACGCAAAACTATTTCCAAAACGTGATTGTATGTACCCGTTTTCATCATCGCTTTATGACATCAGGGAGCTGTTAGGTTTCTAGATCTACCAGATAGTAAGCTAAGACACCGCCGCAATTACACTGTCTGTCAAGAACATTCGCGCGGTTTTAGCGCATATGTTTGTCTGTAAAGGATTATATTTGCATGCAAAGTTGGAGTTTCGTCTTGGGCAGCTGTTGGAGACACTCATTGAATCCTATCTGTAACTACCTTTACAGCTGGTAATAAAGATAAAAAGTTTAACATAAGCATAATTGCTTACAAGATATCGGCAAGTAATTAAACAACTCAACGGGATTTTAATATTAGTCTTACTGCAAGCAGTAAAATTGCATATTATATTTTAAAATCCATTAAGCAGTGGGAGTAATTATGTATTATGCCTACATATGGTAACGGACTCGGTCCTAAGAATGTTTGTTCAGACCTTCCCAATGGATGTTTTAACGGTATTATCAAAGAGAACAGAATACGGCATTCAAGCTTTGCTTCCAGAAACAGTTTCCCCTGGAGAGGTAACATAAAGTACGGATATCTGTTTCTGATTGTCTCGACCCACAGCCGGGAGGAATCACTGCCTACGAACTACATCACATAAGGTAAATGTACATATTTACGAATGCTTTATCAAGAGTATTAGAGTGGGGAAAGGAAATGGAGGACTCTGCCCTACAAACAACGGACTTGATTGACGCAACCGGAGCGGTGGACTTTCCGTATTAAATGAGACAATAAGACATAATAAGCAGATAATATTGCCTGACTTGTGATTAGTTTTTTTCTATAGTAGGTAGGTAAATGGAGGTAAAGACAAATAAAAACTAACATTTACACACATGATTCAAATAAAAACATAGCTGTTAAAGTATGGTTTCCTTTAACTATAGATTTTTAATAGCACTATGGAACATCATGATAATGCTTGTCAACACATTGAATCTTAGTTGGATTCAGTAGACAATAATAATAATTTGTCTTTTAATAATAACAGACAATCTATAGATTGTTTTCACTTATTAAAGTGTATTTTAATTTATTTTTTAAATATTAGTCGTTTTTTTTACTTCTACTCAAAACAACAATCAAAGTAAAATAAAAAAAACGTACAATGAATAACGTAAAAGAGATTGAACATTGAATCTTCCTGTTGTACGATTTTTTACCATATTTCGGTAAATCTTGTTCGTGAATTTGTGATGAAACACAAAACGTACTAAAATGTAGATTTGAATATGGCGAACTACAAAATGTTATATTCACCCAAGGGTGAATATAACATAGGCAAGCCTTGAAGGCCCAAATTGTAGTGTTCGAGTAAAATACATGCAGGTAATGAGTACCGTTCCTTAGCCGTCCGCATTACAAAGGAATTAACATATCGCTTTGTGGGAATATTTGGAATACCAACCAACTAAGAAAGAGTAAGCTAATTTACCTCTGACTATCCCGATAAGATGGAATAAGTTTGCGAAACCTTAGGCGCATTTTTCAAAGTGTTCATCTGAATAGGTATATAAAAGGAGAAACTGACTGACCGACTGACATATCAACGCACATCCAAAACGGCTAAACGTAGGCACTTGAAATTTGGAAGGTACGTAGCTTAGGTACCGTAGAGGTGCACTAAGAAAGGAATTCCCGAAATTCCCACGAGAACGGGAATTAGCGGGAAAATCCTTTTGTATCAAGAATGTAGAATCTCTTTGCATTGTATTCAATGACGATTCAAAAGTGTTACATGTAACCTACTTGAATAAAGAAATATTTGAGTTTGAGTTTGGGTATGAAAAATCTAAACCGCTGAAGTCAGACGCTTGAAATTTGGCATGCAGGAACATTAGTAAACTTAAAGTTTAGTTGCAACAGGATATTGCAAAATTTCCCCGAATTTCTCGAAGTGTAATTTAAAAAACTCTTTTCCATATCGAAACGGACGAGAAACACACCTGCTTGCCTCTCTGCTACGGAGGTTAAAATTTAAATTAAAGAGTACAAAGCATGGTCTTCGCAAGGCACGTTTAAGGTTAATTAAACTAAGCGACCTACGTAACGTAGTTATATTTTATTTTAACTACAAAAAATTATTAGCGTACGTCGTTTTTTTTAAGTAAAGCTTTTGGCCATCTAGGACTGGTATTGGCCTCTCAATTTGTAACCCTGATCAAACATTATCATTATAACGAGCCATTAGCTCTAGCGGTCGCGCGGCTAATGTGTGTTAGCGAAACTGTTATTTGTCTCCAGTTTGGGTATTTGTAGTTGTTTCATTATTTTCACATTCTAGTACATGATTGTGGTAGGAGATAACTTTCCTAACTATAGCTATAAATTAGGATATTGTACAACGGAGATGGCATTACGGAAAAACTCAGGTGCAGGGACTTCCTTGTCATAAATGACAAGGAAGTCGAATATTAGAAGTTGAATATGTCGCTTGTGTTTTATGAATAATTCTGTCTTTAATCGATTTTTAACATTTTTGTAGGCATCTCTTATAGCTACAATGAACAAGGCACTTAAATTATTCAAAAATTTAAATTATTTCAATTTGGTATACATACTATTTTAATTACTTGTATGAGTCTTTTTGATTTGCACAATGCAAAACGAAAACGATGTAAATGTAATAAAAATGAAAACTATATCTAAAAGAGAAGTGAAATGGCAGCTACGTGAACATTATTATCTGTAACAACATGCTGAAGGTTCTTTGTGACAAATTGAATTCAGCCGGGAAAACCGCAGGGTACCTACTTCAAGCGAATAAGACTGGTTTTCATATGTCTTATTTTTTTTAGAAATTTGATATATTTGTTATTACTAAGACTACCTACTAACATGGTTTGTTGTAGTTAAACATAATAAGCACTAGCAGGTATATAATAAAGTATATAATCAAAAGTAGGTTGATCAAAATAAATACTTGCAGTTCCATATTAGTTCTCAATACAAAGTGTATAGTAATCTGATTGATTGAATTGACTGTACATAGGTTGGTATTTCTATTACAATTTTCCGCGTGTATACGCATGCTGCCATGCTTTGACGTCACTGGGAGAACAAAACATAAGCAAATGCTTTTCATGGTGGTGACAATCGACTCATGCGCACTATTTTTCTTTGACAGTGCCGTTAGCTAAGTCATTTAAACCTTTTGCAAGCAGTTCAGAAACATGGAAAAATGTTACAAAAATAAATAAAAAAAATTAGACTTTACTCTTGTTTAAGTATACATTTATGGCAAGAATTACTTTAATTGGCTACTTGACAGTTTTTGAAAAAGTATAGTAAAATGTGCGCCGGTTCACTTTATATCCCAAGCACTTCGATTTATCTGATGTCAAAAGTACATCTCATTGTAAACTTTACTCATCGTCACATTTCGAAGGCTCCTTTTATAAAATTCCATTTCTTTCAATTGTAAATGTAAAATTTTGCTATGACGAATACCTTTAGTCGAAATACTCTATATAGTGCAAATAGTATTTTCATTTTACCGTCTTAACAGAGTAATAGTTTTCAGAACATTTCTTAAAACTCGGGTCGAATTCATGTTTATTAAGTGCGGTTCTTTTTCATAGTTATATTAAAAATACATTATATTTTCCATAAAATGCTAAGCCTAATATTATTATTTCACAACGCAATAAAATAACTACATTAGTTATGTATTCATCATTATCATATCTTACAATTAGTCTTATATGTTTTTCTTGATATTAAGATCCTAATGAATTAACTTTAGACGCACAAATGATCGAATAATTAATATGAATGATTTATGCATCAAAACGTTTGTACTATATGGCAACATGTTGATTTATAGCGTACCTACCTTCGAATCGAGTTAGTCAAACACCTAGCTAAGCTACCTAGCCTTGAGCAAGCAGACTGCGTGCCTCCAATACAAAACATTCGCTCGTAGGACTCAAATAAACATCCACAAGGATACATAGCATAATCATGCATAATCTAGCTGAACAATTCAAGATTATTTATACAATATTGTAGCGCACATAACAATCCAGTGTTTGTTAAACCTTTTAGACTGGATGTCAACTTTAAAAAGGTTATGGGCATTCAATAATAATTGTATGCTTGGTTGCGTTCTGGGTATTACATATTTATAAACTCTATAGTTTGGTATGCATTTTAAGTATAATTTTTAATCATTAGATTAAAAATGAAGAAGTTGTAAATCGAAGATTACTAGTTTGTCTCGGGCTTGGGTGTTGTGGTCCCGTAGTTGTTTTTGATAACTGTAACACAAGTGCTTGACTTACTTACCCACCACAGAACCGGATCGATTTATGTAATGTGGCCTAACGTATATTTTTTTTAATTATGTAAAGGGCAGAAGTCCACATTTACATTCAGAAGAAATTAACATTTTGGGAATAAATTAGGGTTGTAGCTTAAATTTTATTGAGCTCTTTTCTGCTTAAAGGGAAATTTGTATTCATATAATTTGATAATATTTTCATTGATAGTAGGTACCTACAGTTTGACAACCGATGCATCAGTCAAATCAAGAAACAACCTACACAGAAACAAGTTTTTTACAATCAAGATGATGCTATATCACGAAGACAAAATAACCTTTAGCTCGTCCTCATAACCTAACCTATTCAACAAATTAACGCGATTGAGTCATTAACATGACCATCCAACGAAGATTGATAGCTGGATTTAATTGGATAAGGAATTAATTTGGAAACAGACATGCAAATATGTATTTAAGAACTGTTTTGCAACAGCTTTTGATGTTGACAAACATAATTTCTCAATGTCGCGGATTAGTAACGACTTTTTTGGGAAAAAGTTTTTTGTAGGCGGTGTAGAAATAGCTGCCCGAGACAAATCGATCAAAGGTAAGGTACACCTGCAAACGTCGAGGCTTGTCTTAATCGATTGCCAATATCAGATTATGATTACGTTGCGGCGTGAAAACTGACATTACACGCATAATCGAACAACTACTTTCTTTTTTTTTCTTTTTGCGATGCTTGTGACAGACTGAGTTTTATTTAACTCAATTTGTTATGCTTGATCAGTATAAATGTGGAGTCAGAAGTACGTTACAGTAAATACTTGTAGTGCAATTTAATTATGCTTTTCACAAGGAAGGTGGCTCAGTCTAAAAGTCTGACGCACATAGCTAACTTAGCATCCATAAAAACTGTTTATACTAGCTATCTAACACTTGCGCCTAAGATTAGAAAGTCAGTCGTCTCTGATCAGTAAAACATCAATCGCCATATCGAAAAGCGCTTACATATTCAAACCTATTCATTTATTTGCTTCCTAGTTTACATAATAAACACCTATTTCACTAAGTGCAGCACGTATTACTTAACTGCTTTTATCAATGGACAGCCATTTCGTGTTCGAACTAAGTTCGTAGCAAATTATAGCAAATGACCACCTACGTGGGTCGCTTAATCGTTTAAGTAAACCTGGGACTAAAGTTGGTACCCTGCCTGTCACAATAAAGAGGGCTAAACCGTAAAGACATATCTCAGTGCAGCAATAGAAACCAGGTAGTATATTATTATATTTATTTATTTATTTATTTATATGCAGGGTGTAGGTTTTTCGAAAATTCCCATCTGATTTGTTTTTTACGACGTGGGAAGTGCTTCAACGCACCGTACCGTCACCTGAGAGAGGAGATGGGAGTCCTTGCCCTAAAAAGGCAGAGACTACCCACTGAAACTCCCCGGTTGGACCTCATCGCCTTTTGGTGGTGTTAATCTTAACGGTGGTAAGTTTCAATATATTGTATCATTACGTAATTGCTATGAGATATTCATACTATACTCTGTAACTACCTATGCTTTGTGATCTAGTGGTAACCAGCTTTCGATTCCCGCGCAATATATTTGTGTGTTGGTTCCAATTTAGTTAGGGATTAATCATCTAAAATGTCTCTGTGGTAGTGTCGGTACTAACCTATCAGATAAGAGAGTGAAGAAAGAAAGCCTTCTTTGTGTGTAGCGTACATGTTCGGGCACTAAGTATAGTCTTGCGTACAATTTGGTTGATCATAAAGAGATTGACTACTCTTGTCGGAATCGGTTGGCACGTCATATATAGATACAACAAACCACGGTTTGATTCAGATCAATACAAACTTGTCAAATGAGTGTGATTCCTAAGGTCATAAAGTGACTCTGGCGTTGTTGTGTTACGGTTCGAAGGGCAGTAGAGGGCAATTACAGGCGCTTGATGAGACTTAATTATTATGACCCTCATCGGACCTAATTAACCAAACATCACTAAAAAAATAGGCCGTGTATTAAATATGTTACTTAGGATATGTATCTGGAATGTTAGTAAAAATGTAATGTGATAGGCACATCGAAACTTAATAATTTGTAAAAAACTCCATACGAATCGTAGTAGCTTTGTTATATGTAAAAAGTTCCACTTATAAGATATAAGCAAGCATTTTACAAATCCAGATTATTATACGATTCCAATATTTTACGATTCGTAATGTGTTAAAAATGGCAATCCGTTTTCCTCTAACCGACTACGAACCGTTCTATTCAGCTGTCATCAAACGTCAGTCGGACGTTTTTAGCTTACGCCTCGTTTAATTTATTACTATCCGTAACTAGAACGCACGGATCGTTTTTAAATATTGGAACCGGGCATAAATAAATATGAAAATATTTCACGGTATTCACTTAAATCTAAATATTTATATATATACGTATTTTCTTGTTACAGTTACAATAGAAATAGTCAGGCTTTTACTAAAAACACAGTTATGTGGGACCTACATCATTTGTATAAAGTGCGTGCTTACAATACTCGAAAACTGATGTACATATTTGAAGAGGCGTCTATCTACTACAAATCCTATTCGATACTGAAAAGTTATAAAAAATATACATTATATACAGTATAAAACAGTAAATCTATCAGTGTCGTCGCATCGACGGGATATGAATCGCACCTGTTTATTTAATATCCAAGCTCTACTGATATTTATCAACATCAGATTTGTATTTCGTAGAAATCATTTTCTAATCTAATCTTGACATTCACAAAGGTTTTCATAAACCAATATTTTGGTTGATACTATTTGCTTATTACATTATTGGGGCTGTCAATTTACTTCAACGAAATAATAACAGACGTCTTTATGAAATTAGTATTTTTATTGAAGTACTTACCTACTTAGTTTTAATTAAGTTGAATGTCCAAATTTACGGTCAGGCGATCAGTTTTTATATAATTATTCACGCTTTTTATCACAGAAAACTTTCTTGAAAACCCAATGTCGCTCAGTCGGCGATATCTATGTTATTTCTAAAGTTGCCTTAGCAAACTATGAATATTGTAATTACGAGTTGCTTTAACATTTAGAGCACGAACTTCCAAGGTTAGTAATAATAATTGTTGATTAATAGTGGTCTTAGTAGATCTTCGGTGGGAGCTGTGATTACGTTTAGAGATGAATAATTAAAATGCCTTTGTGACTTGTTAATCTCAAGGCATGCGTCATGTGTTTTGTTTTATGAGCCTATGAATTGAGAACATACCTGCTTTATTTACTTCTAAGTAAATGACTTAATAATAAATATTTACTAACATTGCTCCACTTCATTTACTTAGTAATAGAAAAAATATTAAAAGATTAAAGATGAATGATTCCAGTGATATGAAGAAAGACTTCGTATGAAATCACGATAACAGTTTTAATAATAATGGTATCATTACATTTAAAGTTTCTAATGATTCCATACTGCTAAATACAAAAGCTCAAAATCGAAAATAAAGATGAGACCATCAGGCCTAGCAAACGCAATATGTCAAATTTATCGCATGAAATGACAAAAGTTTCGATACTGTTGATTGGCTAATAGCACACCGCACTCGTATTTTTAGCCAGTCAGCAGCTAACGCATTGACTTCAATCGATTTTGACGTTTGTTAAAAGCGCGATAAAATTTAGTCGCGTTTCGTATGCTAGGCCTGCTAGAAAGTTCATACTAAAATGAGACTGCCGAAAATAATGTTAACAATTAAAATGACAACTGTCATCATGTGTGTCAACACAGAACCTATATCAATGCTATTCATTGGACGTCTGTTAAATTTTCTGCTTAAATGCCATTAAACTATTCATTTATGTGAGAGTGGATTGGTATGTCTTTGCCCGAACCTATCTCATCATGTGCTTGGGTCGGCTGTCCTAATCGCTCTTTGCCACACTAATCTATTTTGGGTTTACCGCGTATTATTTTGTAGAGATTGTTTCTCGTAATTATTATATCTAACTACATAAGATTCACATTTAAACAATTTTCAAGACAAACTCTCGTTTCTAAAATCTGTGGTTATTTTTTTAGAAAGCCTTAAAACATCAATGAAAAAAATATATATCATTTTACAACGATTCGTTGCGAATCGTTAAGGGATGGGATTAAATAAACTTTATTCAATTTCAATCACTTTACTTGCTCTCTAATCCTATCCATTATGTTAATGGGGGCCTGTATTAGGGCTCGTTTCTTTGTACCGTTCTTTCGCTCTTACTCCTATTATGGAATCAATGCTAGTTCATTCGGCGAGTGCAGTCGACACTATACTTTCTACGCGGGAATGTAAATAGCTCTTGTTCTGTTCTGTCCACTGTATTTATAAATCATCAGGTAAACACAGGCAATTGTTTTGAAATAAGTAGATAATCATGTGGTTACGTGTGTGCTGCAAACAAAAAGCATGAGGACGTGGGTGGCGTTCATCACGATTGACTCCTGTTTTTTGTTTACCATCAAGCACTCGAATGATGTAATAACTTAGGCATCAAAGCCTGTCCAGTGATCGTAAATGAATATTAATCTGATATATTTTTTATTATATTTCATAAAAAGTAGTTTAAGGTTAAACTAATTATCATTAATAACCACCGAATTGAATAAAAACCAGTTTCCAAGCCATTTATTTTCTTTAAACTAAGAAATAAGTGACTTCTTATTAGGTAATTAATGCTAATTAGCTATATAGGCGATTCTTTAATACGTGAAGTAAGATATAACATTGAGTCAGACACAGCACATCCTTTAATTTACAGGTTGTTTAACTGGTTTAGAATAAATTATAGAAAAAGTAAATGAAGGGAAGATAGCTAGAAAGATACGATTTATTATTTCTTAATGTTAGTTAACGCTTTTAAATTTACTTAATTGACATTTTTATATATCAAGACTAATATTAATTAGTCTTGATATATAAAAATTAAATTGTGACAAAAGTATTTACTTTTTAGATAAAATTATTTCATTAAGATCCCAATTGCATTTTATACTCACAAAACATTATCTTTCGCATCAGTTAATAACACAGAGTTATAAGACATTCGAAGTCGTTTTACGAACGTTTAAAAACGTTCCTTTCATAATTTATCATAACAATGGTAGTGATATTGAAACACTTGGCGGTCAGACAATGTGGCTCGGATGACACCTCTCCTAACCTACCCTTCCGAACAATGGCCTCGTTAACTGAAACAATAACACTCCACTTGCGACCAGACGCCGCCGCCTGACCCCTCTATTAAATCAACGATGAAAACATTTAAATTGAAAACTTTTATTCCCGCCGCAACCTAGGCTCATTCAGTGAGCAAAGCGAACGCCCAGAGACATTTAGCACTGTCACAACCGGTCTGCTGGGCTGTATACTCCGTATCTGTGTACAAGTTAAGTCCGGCGATCCATAACCTAGCATGTTGCAGACTCGTTGTATAAACATGAAGTTTTATTGCTTGGCTGTGTTCCACGCACGGACGTTAAACCCGCTTGAGCCCTGGAGCTGCTAGTATTTACTGGATGGTTTGTTGTCGGGTTACAAGATATTGGCTGTGCGGGCGTCGATCCAAAGCGGGCTCGCGTTGATCCTAACCATCTCCTTGCATCAGTATGCAGCGGATGCGACGCGCCGCTAGCGAGCCTTTCCCTTCACAAGACTCGATGCTTTTGTAGGCTCATTAAAGGCAGTTACATAAGATTTCATTTAATCAGTTCAACTATATCATTTTTAGGTTGGACTTGCTAATACGTGATTATGGGCCTATTTCTTCTAATTTTAAACTCATTAAAAACGGAAGCTAAGGAAGCTAAGAAGATCTTTGATTTATTGTAAAATTATTTACTTGAATTGGTTTCACGTTTGCGATTGTATTAACTTAAGTGAAATCATGTTACAAATCGAGAAAACTGACAAAACTAAATTAATCTCAGTCTGCTATAAATGGGCACGCTTAGAAAACCAGACTCTGTTATACACAGGAGTGCTCGTTATTTGTTTTATAGATGTGATCAATCAGGACTTTTTATTTACTTTGTTTCTAGCTGCTGAAAGGTCGCCTGCAATTTATAAGACTAGTGAGCAGATAACAATAGGCTGTAAATCGAGTTGCAGAAAGATAAAAACTGCTAACTGATCGAACTGCTCCGCCCTCTACAAAGTGCAGTAATTGGTCATAAAACACTGACCTAGACAACTGAGTGGATGGAGTTCAGTCGCTGCTCTCTTAAATCAATATGTCGTTTAATGTGCACTTCACTTTAAGAACTGTTGAGTTAAAAGTGTATTCAGACTCACAATAGTCTAGGACAAATACTTAACAGGCCGAAAGCTTAAGCTATCCTAAAAAAATATTGAATAAGATAAAATTACAGATTTGGTGGTCATTAGGCAATGTCGTATGTTGTTTAAGGGTCTATATTTTTTACAACAATCTTATTATAGAAAATTTTTGATACATAGATGTTTATTTATAAACATGATATTGCTCATCCTCGCGAACTCAGAGCCACTTAATTATAACTAGTTTTTGAGTAAAAGGTCAGGTCAGAGATTTTTTACTACTGTTTAGTAAATAACTTGGGAGATTTATATTTAATGTATTTTATGAATGTAATTATTCAAGCGCCTATTAAATATCTATAAAATGTAACTTTTAATAAATCGTAAGTAGGTAATTGTAGCTGTTTTCAAATTAAGAGTAATAAAAATGTTACTAAATAAATCTGGTACTAAAATACTAAAAATGGTTGAAGCTGAAACCCCTTACTTTATATTTTATCACGTCTGTCTCAATAAATGGACGTCATATAACAAAGCTGACCCTCCATTTGATCGTACGAACTACATTCAACTTTCGTCCACATCTGACTCCATTGTACACAAAGCCCCGAAAGATAGACCTTTTAAAACTGGGAGACAAATATTTGGCCTTACAAAAGATTGAGGGCCAGGGTGGGCCAACAAGAAATCCTAGTTACACCGAAATCGATCAATCAAACGCGAGCGTTTCTCGAAAATAGCGACTCGAAGAAAGTTCAGAAGAAACGCGAAGGAATACATTTTTTCGCCTGACAGCTCTTTTTTGATAACGAATGATTGTTCTACTGGTTGAAATGTATGTAATTACCAAAAGCTATTGGGCAAACCAATGCCTATCAAAAAGATGGTATCAATAAGGTACATATTAATGATGAAGTCATTGTGTAGGCCTACTTCATCATAACCATGCACTGGAAATTTAAAATCATTCTTCAATTTTTGAATTCTAAAAGGGACTGTAATAAAACACATTATTCCTTAGCTTGTTTAGCTAGCATATTATCAAAATAATATAAATACTTAAATCTGCCAATATCTTGCACTCACTGTTTACCTATTTGGTTTACAGAACAATTGTTTAAATCTACTAGGTTCCCTTCCTTAGTACAAATATATAAGCTCCGGACTCGGAAATATTATCTGTGCCACCATCATTATTATCTGTAAAATGTAGATACTTTGTATTTACTACGTGTATACGTTAATGAAGTATATTGGTTAACATGCAAAAACCATATTGCACTGCGTTATTTTTTCAATTAATTTTCTATTTTGTTCGTGTGGGATTTTTTTACGTCTGACCTATATTATCCTTTATTTAACATATTTTCTTATACTAATACATTGTACGAACCTTATATGGGTAATAAATTCACTTCCATTTATTTTTACGCTCACTTTTATAGAAAAATATTTAAGTGACGTGGCATGCGTGTATACTCCGTAGGTAATACAAATATCGCGTCTCGGAATCGCTATAGGCAGGGAAATGAAGAAAGTTTTAAATTATATTGGTGCGGAAAAATAATAGTCATGCGATACGTTGGAATAATATTTCCCATCAAAAGTTTCTTCTCCACAACAAAAATTGTAGTTTTAAAATGCAGGCATAACTTCCAAACTAAGTAAAATACACTGTGATGATTGTAAAAGATAGATTAATGATTATATTAAAAGAAGACACTATTACTTATTTTAAAGGAAAATGCTTGAAGGGAGAAATTGACAATAACATCGTGCTTAACATTTATTTTATAGATAGGTAGAAGTGTAATATATGTATTTACTTTAGTTTTTTCATGTAAACAATTAAAATTACTAAAGTCAAATTTAACTAATTTATATTCAAAATACTTATGATTTTTTATTACTTTTGGAACTTGTGACTATTACATTGCTACGTGTTTTAACAATGTAATTCTTAACAATTTGTTGTCATCTACTATTTCCTCTACCTAAATATTGTCTGCAAGAGTTTTTAATTAATTTGCCAATTTCTGTAAAGTTTTGTATAATAAAGTCTATATGTCTTAACTATAGAGCATAGGTACTGACATAGTCCGTAATTGCATGACAACTGTTGTACTAAATGATCACAAGCATTGATGTTAAGTATTGTCTTAACCGTGTCTAAGGACAGTTAGGTTGTAGGAACTTCATATTTATGACCATTACTCTTGAGTAAATACTACGAAACGTTCTGGAATGGAACAGACAATATACCATTCTTTTATCAGAGGCAGCAGCCAGATGTTTCGCGTGGAAGTGGCCGCTGTCGTAGAGCAGTGGCATTTGTTACCCACTGGCAGTGGTCCATTTGTAACGTTCGGAGCAACCGCGAGGAGCATCGGGCGTTTATTGATTGTTACTTGCAGTTCCTGCTTACAGCCAGCAGAATAAATCATTCGAACTAAATGTTAGCTTTCGCTGGAGCCGACGTTTATTGAGAGTTTTGTGTGACGTGTGATGCTGCAGAAGAAGAGCATCTTGTTATCTTATTAGGTGTAAGCTTGCAAATTCATTGTTGACCAGCACTGAGATATTATCTTAAAAACTGAATATGTAAATGCAAATATAATTTTGGTATTTTAATATTCTTGACAAATCGTTTGAGATTCTTCAATTAAAGTAGGTACTCAGTGCACGTCTCTACATAATAGTGTCGAAATAATTATTTACGCTTACGAAACTAAGAAAAAAAAAAAAATTACACACAAGCTGAGACCAAAATTTCAGTACCTACGTGAGTCCAGCTCGTGCTTGACAGGCTTTCAAGTCCATCTTCATCCGTCTCAATATCAGTCTCAGTCAAGCGTCATAGTGTTCAATGTTGTAGATCCAGAAGACAGAAATTTCCGGGTTATTCTGCAAGTGTTAAGTATGCTGGCTTTCTGGAGTCAGTATGTAATTTTTGGAGGGATTATTTTTTTTTTTCATTGTTGATACAAAAGAGGATACAATTTCATACCTTATTCAAAAACCTATACATTTATATGGATAAGTGCAGAGGACGAATGCTTTTACAAGAATAATTTTAAATTCACCAGACTAGCAGACTACAGCATCAGGAAAACTGTTCGAGAAATAAAATATTTATGAATTACAAAATGTAAAATACATCTAAGAATATGAATGGAAGGCGTCAGTAGTATATATAATTTATTATATGAGCGTGCTATGTATTTAACTGCATTGCTTCTTGGTGCAATTACGACGGCGATGGAGCAGGAAACTGCACGAGATTCATGTTTACTGAGATATTATTCATGTTTTATATTTTCTAGGAAAATACGTAGGGGTAAGGCAAGCTTCTAGCAACGTGTGCGACACAGATTTGTCTGCAACAATGACTACTATAAATATTTTTAGCTGCTTGTGCCCGCTCTTACTCCGACATCGTGGTGCAGTGGCTAAGGTAGGTGCCCGAAGCGAAAAGGTCCTGCGTTGTCTTCTCGGTCAAGTCAATTTCGGAAACGCACTGTTTTAAATTGGCTTCATGTATTGAAATGACACTTTCCGTTGTTATCAGTATTATTCATAGAACAAGGGAAGATGTGAGACCGATTGTTTGCAGTGATTTGTCTTGTGCGTTTAAGTACCTATTCATTATTTATTTCGTGTTAGGAATTACGCTTTTAACTAAGAAAATTTTAGTCTCTCATCTATCTTATCGTAATTCACCTTTATTCTGTTTTATATAGTCACAACCTAACTTAAACGCTCCACTAGTAGTTTGCACTTTGTTTTGTGCAGAATTCCAATATTAAGTGGGGAATTTAGTTACGTAATATTATGTTCTCATTGCATTCAAACGCAGTAGCCCATTAAAATTTTGCCGCTTGACCGGTTGTCTAAACTCGAGTTAAAGTTTAAATTAGCATTGATAACATATTAATCGCATATTACCGGGGTTATTTTACTATCGGCAATCAGTGAACCAGAAATAGATCACTAGAGCCGATTAGGAGTCCGCGTTTTAACTAATCCCTATTTATTATTCGGTTTCTGTCGTCGCGGGTGTAATTTATAAAGGCGTAGCAGACGAATGCTGCACGATTTATGTGGCGACTGTCGTGCGACAAATATCTTGCGACTTGAATACGCGACAGCGACCGACGCGAAGTAGCCGTTGCAACAGTTCCGTGTCCTTTCCGTTCGGAATTGTACAGGCGGGTGAAAAATTATTACTTAATTACTTAATGGTCTGTACAGTCAGCACGCAGCAAACGACAATTAGTTTGAATACCGTGCCATCACATAAAGTTAACTGTCTATCTGGCTTACCTAGTAAGGCAGCGGTTTGATGTGACCTTGGTGTACAAATTCAAGATGTTGATGACTATAAAAGCATTCTGTCAGACACCTGCTCATTGTGATGCATTTTGTATTGGTCTGGGGATGCGTTGATAAACGCATTGATTTAAATGTTTCGGTATTGTCTTACTGCTATTTGTTCATAGAACTCAAAATTATAGGGATAAAACAGCGTTATAATTATAGTGTATTATTATCTATACAGACCTGCTATAAAACAATTGTTCATTATGTGGCAGTAAAAAGATAAAACAAATGGTTATTAGGTAGGTTATCAATAAAAAGCATTTGAAAAACCCCGATAACATTAGGTAACTGTCAAAAACCAAAATGTATAACAAAAAAGGTATATATACGATGATACGAGTTTACACTCATTTAGGAATATTCTATAGCAACTACCTAAACAAGCTTCTGAAACAACGATGAAAATAAGTTTTTACTGTGCTAGGACTTGTTACATGAAGGTATCTGAAAATATTAAAAATAATTTTGACCGCGGATGTACTTGCGGTCTACGTTGGTTGACAGTAAAGGGATAAGTCTGCCGCACCCTCTCTTTGTCTTTGATACTACTGGCATCGTTATAATTTCTGAGCGACTTATTACTATACGGTCAAAATAAATCTAAAGCTTTAAACAAACGGATACTGTGCTAAATAATCTTCCCAAAACCAGCTTAAACTTAACATTAATTTTTGTTTATGACCACTAAATCAACCTTTCTTGACTATCTCTTTTTGAATTTTACATTTTGGTTTAATTTCTACCATATATTTTGGTAACTTCAATTGCAAGAGCCCTGACGTACGTCTCGCGTAGGGTCTTATTTATCGGCTCTAAGCTTTGAAGTACTCAGTTCAATGTCCTAACAAAGAAATGTCATGTTCAAATCTCTGACCTGCATAAAAATTACCTTGGGCGGGCAATTATGTATTAGAATTTTCTTCACGCCTCACATTGACTTCTGTTATATGAAAGGCGGTTAGAAAAAGATAGGTGAATAATTTTAACGTTGGTAACATTATATAATCACGTGTCGGTAAATATAATTGTTACAACATTTCAGACATAATAAGGTATTTTATATAGTTGAAATAATTATTGGTAATAATGGAAACTTGCTGTTATTTCTCCTAGATACAATCTTAAGATACCTAGATAACATTAAGATAAAATCTACTGGCAGGTGATTGCAAGGAATAATTACTAACATAAATTGAATTAGCTGCAGTGCTTGAAAGAACAATGATAATGTTCACCATGTATTTAAAGACAAAATTTATCTCCTATTTTATAGCAATACTACTACAAAAAATATAGTATTAAGGACTTAGTATAAAAAGAATTTCGTTGAAATTTGAAGTCTGGTTTTAGTTTCTCATATCTTCAACGATATCCATGGTCAATATTGTTATGGGTTATGCTTGTAAGGAACGTAATATGGTCTTTACTAAAAGTGGAAGTACCGCCAAGCTGTGTATCTGCTTGGGGACCAAGGCTTCCAATCTTGGTTTTGTTGTATACATAGATATACATATAGTTAGAGGCGACGAAAAGTCCGACATCGCGATGTAGGATCGATGTATTAATTGGCTAATCGTGCATTTCGTATGGAGCGTTGTTTACTATGCCAATTCTGCTGACGCCGCATTTGTATCGATTTGTAGGTAATGTCGTAGGTCGGCACATGCTTAATTCTATAGAAATTATTCATCTGAATTACCTCCTGTCGATGGTTAAATACAACCACATTGGTTACGATGGACTTGCAAAGAAAGCGCAAGAACAAAATCAGTGGGAATTACGTACTGTAGACGTTTCTCGTATTTTATCATTTCCAATTGTGCTCAATTCGACTCGTATAATGTATGAACTGTATTCAGGTTTACGAGTTTACGCTTTCAATTCAACGCGAGTTACTCAGTCCGCTTCTTATAGGCTAAGGTTTTGACACAGTTACTACGAATTGACATGCAATAATTGCAACGGACGCTAAATATAATCGCGCATTGGCATTCGCTTCGAGCTCGCGCCCGCGCGCCTACCGCGCATCCAAATAAGCTGTGACACCCTCAGCGTACGAATGAGTATTTAATTTAATGTTCTGGATAGTAATTCGTTTTAAAACAATGGCGTCTACAACAGTGAGTACATTATATATCTCATTGTCTGCATCATGTAATAAAGATTTATATCTATTAGGCGTGTAACTATCCGTGGTGTTATGCGATAAGCCAAATTACTGCTAATTACTTTGGTTAGGCACTTAGAACTTAATGATGTTAAGATTATTATGGTAACAGAGTAGGTTCCAATACATTGATGAAGATGATTAAAATCAACATGCTTGTCTTGATCACCATCGTCTTCACTTAAGTTAGCGATTTTAGCCTATGTTACTAAGAATGTTCTTGTTTGCGAAAATGTATCTCTTTAGCAGCAACTCTAATGAATTTCCTTAATAAATCAGTGCTTTAACAGGCAAGAGTGTATAAACCTATTAAACTGTATTCCCAAAAACTAAGACTGACGTGGGTAATCGATATTGTTATTACCCAAGTCTTAGCTCGCATTTTTTCTGGATTAAAGTATTCATTAACCTGGGCTAGTACCTCGTCTAATTATCTTTCTATTCTTGCCTCAATGTTTAAATTTCCGAAAATTATGCTGCAAAAGAGTTTTTATGTCACAACAAATCTCCACAGCAATTTTCATTGTTCCAAACAAAACAGCCCGAATTAAAAAAGAAACAGGATCCAGTAATTACGCCCCACTTGATCCGCTGATCAACCTAACTCCTGCTTAATACAGCGAGCAGTCCTAGTTACAGAGATACGGGAGAGCTAGTATGGTTATGTATGTACGGAGCCGTTAAAGCTCGTGCGGTCGTGCCAAATCTCTTCATTAAACTGGTCCGGACTGGAGGCGAGTGGTACAGCCGCTGCCTACATTATAGATTTGTAGTTGGTGAGGGTGAGGTGCGAAAATCAGATCGCGGCAGGGCATATATACTGATAGAAATTATTGGGCTAATAAGGAAAGAAAAAGCTCATAACTCCCTTAGTGTATCTTACAATCGGTTATCAGCGTGAGGTTACACACGTAGGTAATACGTAAATCGATATGGGTCGTCACAATCATCCTAAAAGTGTGTTTAGCTTGATTTTTGAAAGTTAATAGTGTCCAGACCTTTATGTTTTAATAGTTTATTCTTCTATTTCTTTGCGTAATAAAATATGCAAATATTTATATAGATACTTGTAGTATTTCACTGAAAAAATATATTAATTTGGTGTACTGAAAAAAATTAAAGGGTAATCTTTAGAATGGGGACCTAATCTCAGTAGTCCTTGTTCTGTTGCCGACGCCTACCTATCTACACGGCACTCACGACCACGCTGTGACAATAAACTTGTCAATTCGGTGTGGAGGTTAAAGTCGCAGCGGTTTCATAAACGCAACTCGGATCCAATGAAACTACTGTTCAACGTTCTGTGCACGTAGCACAGAAGTTAAAAGTTTTATAATAAGACTAATGTCGTAGGTCGTTAATTGTGTGCATTATCCTGATTAAGTACGAAATTTAAAATCAGATTTATTTTGTAATGATGTACGTAAGTAGGTATCTCCGAAAAGTATCAAGAACATTTTGAGTTCAGGTGAGAAATTAATTACTTTTGCCATAAACCCTTCCACGGGCTTTGTAATTTTAACGTCATGAGAAGAATATTTATACTGAATTATTACTATTGTTTTTAACACTATAAGTTCCCTCAAGCAACCGCACGTAAAGTGTACTTAGTCGAAAGTATTTTTAAAAGTAAGGATAGAGAACCATTGTTTATTTTATGCTACTAAAGGAATATTGGCAGAGTGCACGGAGATGATTTTAAAAGGTTTATGAAATACTTTAAAAACTATATAAAATATAACTTTAAAGAACATGTTACAGAAATACCTTCCATAAATGTAAAAGTAAAATATCGGCCTATGGGCTGACCCATTTAAATAAGTCATCTTTATTATATTTTGAAACTAGCCTGAGGAAATCGGCTATTTACGAAAAATCCGAAACATACTTTACTCGACTCAGAAATTGAACCAAAGACCTCGAGTTTTTGACTCGGTAATTAATCCACCAGACCATCGAGGCGCTGCTGAAAGCACGTGTGTTATAGGTATGCAGAAGCAAGCAATACATTGAACCGAAGACATGCGATCAAGTATGCAAAGAGACTAGCTTAAAGGTCGAAGTTTGCACACGTTTTAACTAAACTAAAACTACCGTTAGGAATACGTTCCAGTTCGAATTTAAAAAAGGAAAAGTGCAATTCTATATTTAGAACGTACCTAATTTGAATCTAAAAAAACTTGTAAACCGAATATCTGGCGCGAGGCACGCTCGGCTACTGGCATTATTTAGCCACTTATCGCGAGCCTGAATAAAGGAAGCAATTTGCATGTGTACTTTACTTGTGGAAATTACAGGCGTAGGTTTTTGCGAGAATATCCCATCTAACTATTTCCATAGTTTAATCGTAGTAGGGTATTACGTTACATTGTTTCTGCGTATTTTTCTGGTGTATACCGGAATTTACTGGAAATTATATTTGAAAAGCTGTATACAATTTTAAATGACACAAAACAGTTTACACACAGCAGATATTTTGCCAAAAGTTCTTTTTAACAACGTGATATGCTTAACATCCCTGTAAGTAACAAAATGTAATAATGATTCGTCTATTTAATTTTCTATCTTAGTAACACCTTTTACAACTAAGTACCTATCTAATTATAGATAGCTTAACAAAAACTGGAACGAAGTGTAAATACCATCTGGAGAGACACATTTTCATATCTTTGTCATATTAAGCCAACAATCACGTCTGAAGCCGTGGCAATCACGAAAGCTAGATGTAGTTATTTTTGTTCCATATTTGCCAGCACAAATACAATAAATTTACACTCAACTAAGCTTAATTAATTTTGTAAACAAATCCCCGTAATTTGTAATAAGAAGCACGATATAAACACGATAATTATAATTTACACAGTTACTTAAATTACGGTACATTTACGAGTGTTTCAGTTTTCTCAAAACATCGTTCAACTTACTACCCAGCAACTATAGTTATTGGGCAGTAAGTAGTGTGAATAAAATACGTAATTAAATTTATAATTTTAATGTTGATTCCCGATGACTGCATAAACTCTGTAATTTTCGAATAGATTTCTTGAAGTCTAGATCCTAGTACTTCTAACAAACTTTTTTGCTTAGTTATTATTAAGTTATACTTGATATACCTTAAAAGATCAGCAATATTTGCTTTACACCTCAGGACCTTCTCCCATATAGTCTCCAAGTAAGAAAAGGTATTAAGATATGACGCAACTAAGACAAAGAAAACAGGATAACTGATACCTACACGAAAACAGTTAATAGTTGGGTTAATAAAGGGTGGGCCTATAAAATTACACTCTCGGCATCATGATAATTTTAGTTAGGTAACACCAGTCGAGATATACTTGTAGGCATATGCCTACGATAAAAAAAACTATTATGAAACGGCACATATTACTTGTAATGACAAACGATTTCGCTCATAAGTGAATGGAATTAAAAAAGTTTCTTATCGGTAATTTTTTTACGGTGCAAATTCGCTCAGAACTTCGTGATCGACCACGTTGAAGCCCCTCTATGCTATGGCTAAGTCTTGCACAAACCGCTGTTTTACAGCTGTACTGATGCAGTTATTACGTACCACATTTACGTGTGGACGGTTTTTAGATCAGTCACGACACGCCAAACGCTGCGCGGGCGCTGGTGATGCGCGGAGAACGCATTACAAGAACCTACCGATCACGACTTGGCAACGGCGGTCCCGTTTTGCCTCCACTAGGTTAATCCTTCATTTTAGAGTGAACGATTACTGTTAACTACTCGTCGTAAGTCGTAATAAACGTTAGACAAGCGCCTGATTGACAAATCGTATTTTTGGTAGGAAAACCTTTTTGAGATTCTATGATCAGATTGAAATTATACTTCCACAAAATAACCGATTATATACAGATCCAAAGTTGTCTCGTTTCTCGCGATGATTCAGCTCACCATGTTTTTACTATGATATGATGTAGATGATGGCTAACATGTCACCAGTACTGGTATAGTTACTCGTTTCAAAATTAAAACAAAACAAACGTTTTTAAAGAATTAGGATTGATGTTGTGGTAAATTAAGTGGTAACTTGGAGCGATAATTTTGGAAGTTAATTTCCGATGTACATTTTTCCAGCGCCAGTACGATTTCCATATTATTTTGTCGCTCCAAGTTATGGTAATCTGGTTGTAACTAACTAAACATTTTTACCGTTTTAAAAACCCTGATTGGGTTCAAATATCATACGACTATGTTAAAGACTACGTTACTTACGCAACCATTCGGTTTTGTTCCCTAATACATTATTAAAACTAGTATTATATAATCATGTTCAGTTGTAACTACAAGATTCACCACAGCTTAGTCACACCATTGATGATACACCTGCAACATCTAGCGCTTAAACCATCACGAGGGTGGTCACAATGCACTTAATGACAGTAAAACTATATACTTCATTAATGAAGCATTTAATTTAATATGAATTTATCCAAATGAGATTTTGAGGCATTTCTTCGTATTATGTCTTGCTATAAAGCCTAACAAAACTTAAATACATTTACACAGGTTTGTTGATATGATATTTACATTATTTATTTCTATTCAGCGTTCATACAGACGTTATTTCCAGCAGTTTCTAATCAATATAACAGAAAAAAAAGTCTTTTAATTCTATAAATACATATGTAGAACAACTAAAAAAAAATTAGTGGTTCATGGACTTCGTTCGGACGTTGTTCGAACAAAGTAACAGTATTAAAATTTTCGTATAAGTATGTAAATATATGCTAGCATTAAACTTTTTTATGGCATGATGCTTTTCGCTGTGTCGTCATTTTACCATAGACTGATAACAAGTTGAAACTTATTCATTTGTTCGTGTATTTATTTGTTATTATTTCTTCACTGGTTCCTTCGCAGTGTGTCTACGGGAACATCTACGGGTCGATTGATGCCGTAAGCGGGCAAGCCCGGACTAAGCCGCTCGTATAGGACGCATAGGTAATAGCCGACGACAATGGCACCACAGTACTTCCAATAACCCTCATTTGCATACTCCACTATGCGTGCCATTCCACCCCATGCACGTGTCTTATAGGGTTGATAACTCAACGAACGCTTTAATTTACTCAGAATTATTAAATTTTATATGAAAGGCAGCTCAAACAGAAATGTAAGGATTCCATTTTCGCTATGGAAATCTTTTTGCAAAACGGGTCATAGGATAATTTTTTTTTTTGCAAAATGGCGGCTTTTAAAGCGCCTCAATGAATGAAATCCGTCTGATTTTAATGTATCTTTAAATGCGTATAGGTGGATAACTTAGTCATTTATAAATTAAGTTTGAAGTAATTTGGAAAGATTTCCCAACGGTAGTACCATGATAAGGAAAAAACTGATCATCTCAAAGAAATAATAGCTAAGTAGGGGTTTATTTTTGGTTGAAATAAGTATTAGTAAATATATAAGTGTTTTATTTTGGATATATATTAGGATTTTTTTTTCTGAAAAAATATATTAACTGCTTTTAAAGTATAGTATTTTGTTTATTGGTCTATTATTACATCTAAAGGAAAAAAAAAATAAGAAACCTCTTCGTTCGTCATCATTACTTCCAGTCTGTTTGCCTTACATTTGTACAGTTTGTCTGTCTGTTGACAATATTTTTTTTAAAACCTTGCGAAAATAAACTTTGACCCAGAATCATGTTATTTGGCAAGAATATAAGGTCTTACAGCTAAGAGGAAAGATGGTTTATTTTTTTTTTGTCTTTACTGTTTGTATTGCACTTGTCCTAGCTTTTTCATAATTATTACCAATTGGTACACGTTTTTATTTGTTTCTTTCTTATATGCAACCCTAGGTCGTTGGTTGCCACTCTAGACGACATGCAGTGGGATAAAAGTTTAGTCTACACGAAAGCTGATTAATTCTATATGACCTTTAACAGTTTCTCTAAAAACATTTATCATCGATACTAAAATAACTTTTTAGGATAAAATAACATCGGTTTTCGACGTGATGTTTTGTTTTATTTATTTCAGAAATACAAAACTCTTGTATTTTGTTTTATTTACTCATAGAAGAAACTGGTATTTAAAAGAATAATAAGCCATCATTGTTATTTTAGTCCACCTACTCACAAATAGAACTTGTCTTCGCTGAAAACAAAAACAATACCTACGTGATAAAAGAAAATCATATTGTAATGATACAAAACAAACATGTAGGTCAAACAGACGAATCCTATTGTAGTGATACAAAACAGACATGTTGGTCTTGTTGCTAGGTATAACTAGAAACCGAATGCCGAATAACATTTATCAAAGTTATAATAGAGATAAATATCTTTCTTGAACTAAGAGAAAACAATCTACTTTGTGATATGATTGTTTAGTCACTCGGAGTTTAAATTTAAATATTCCATGCTCCACAAATCATATTGTGATTGATATTTTATGTTGTACTTTTATATACATTTAAGTATGTGTGCTACTACTCATTGGATTTCTGATTATTATTTTTTTTTCGTTAATTTGGGCGGGAATCGCTGAACCTTTAATTAAAAAAAGGTGTATAATAAAATTATAAAATAAAAGTCTGAAAATACCAACGAATAATAAAGCACGAAATACGCAGAAATGTTTGTAGAACATACTTTTGTTTTTAATTTAAAGAATTTAGTTTCGAATCCTAAAAAATGCTACTCTTTTTGCGTCTCTTCACACGGTGGGAGTTTTTATGCTAGAACAATTTGTAATAAAATGTAATTTAACGCACAGCTCAACCTCCGATCAAGTAGCGTCGAAATTTAACACACATGTGGTAATTATGACGTGGCATGCCACAAAATATTTTTAAAAATATATTTCCTAAGGAGATGAAACATCGGTCTGAATTCAGCGCGGGCGAAAGCTAGAGTGGCTTTTAGTGCAAAATAAAATTAGGGGAAGATAATATTACAAATATGTTACATGTCAAAATTGTAATGTTCGAAGCTATTTCAGCATCCACAGCCAATGGCCAAGAGAAGATAAGCATTCCGAATGCCGTACGTAGCTAGAAAAGGAAAAACTAAGACAATTACAAAAACGACAAAAACGTTGGAAGCAATCCACCGGGCATGCTCTTAATTGGATGAGACCACTTCCTCTAAACGGCGTCCGGGCTGCACCGGTCCCGCCTTTCATATTCAACTAACAAGAAAATCTGCAATTTTCCCACCCTTGCACCTAGCGAGGATTGCGACTATAAGAAGACTGCTTTAGAGTAAAGTATTCAAATGTACTTTTATAAAACCTTGCCCTAGTGGAAAGTGGTTTTTAAATAAAATCAAACTGTTCCTCAATTTACTACTAATTTCTTAAATAAGGGTATCAACCGATTCAATCCTCCACTTCGGGGCTAAGGCCTTTTAAGCATAATTGAAGTTATCGTCACAACAATGGTTGCTGGCTTAATGTCCATGCCAACGGGTTGGTGACCACAAACCCAATTTATGTTAAAACAAAGGAAATTAGGTAATATGTCCAACCCCGGAATCGTAGCCAGAACCTCGATAATGATCCATTACTAAGTTGCTACTAGACCATCAAGACGTTTCAACATTTATAATTATTTTCTTGCTAACTATTGCTTGCTTTATCGTGTGAAAAAAAAGTATCCTATACCTACGTTATGTAGAACTCATCTATCTTTATAGCAAACATAATCTAAATACATTCGATTAAACTGTTTTTTTTTAAGAGTATACATACATCCAAACATCCATACTCCTTCTTCATCATTAATCTATACATCCTTACAAATTTTCGCGTTTATAATATCAGTAGGATAATTATGTTTTGTACTCCATCTAAATAAACATTTCTCAAGTATTTACTTATCTGTCAGTAACTAAGCCTAATATACGTGTTTTTGACAATAAATAAGGAGATCTTCAGGCTCCGTACAATATTATCGAGGTGCCCGCCAATGAAAACAAAAATTCCAAATTGTTTTAGAAATGCTCAAAATAAAATCGTACAACCGTTCGATTAATTTAGATCAACCATTTACGCAGGTCTTTGCTTTTGGCCAAGCGTTTGCTTAACACACAACGTGCACATTATCTCCCTTTACACTCACAATCCAATGGGCTGGCTGACAATAGGTCCCGAAAGACATCAAGCATAGGACCGACCATTTACATGCCTTTCCAACAGCTAAAAAGGAAATATCTTATACTAACTAGAAACAACAAACAAAGCGGAAATCGAACCCACGACGTCTTGATCACAATACAAAACTTGTTACTACTAGACCAAAGGGCAGTTAATAAAAATAATATTTTTTTGATTCCTGTAGACATAAGCTTCTATTTTTTATTTAATACGAAGTAGTGTTTTAGATAAATTAACTGTTGTTTGCATATTTCAGGCTTACTAGTAAGACAATAACTGGCAGCTGGCTAACATAGCGCATTTATTGTCATAACGGAATCTAAACGCTTGTCACTGCAATAAAGACTTTAAAAATGCCACAAAAAGGTAAACAGTTAGTTTCTTCTTAGCTAAGGAGAGTGCAAATCCTTAATAAATACTTGGTTTCTAACTGCGATGTTCCTAATTTGAACTGTTGAAAACCTCTTTGTACAATACCGATTCGCACTTGACCGGTATGCTTTCGTTTTGTAGCTGTCGAGTTAGACAACTACGTGAAGGTACTTAAGTCGTGTGGATAAAACAACTGGCTCCAAACTCTTCAAAGCGAATAAAAATGTTACAAGTGTCCGCGTACTGAATTAATTTTCCTCCTTTTCAATTCAAATCCCAAATTTGTTTTACGGTCACGGACCATTGTGCGACTCAATTTATGCAAAGTTTATTCATATTTCATTAGGGCTAGAATACGAAATGTTCTCAAAATTAGGCTTTTTTTAGTTTCAAATTTGGTACACGTTGGTCACGCTCTGCGACGACTACGATAATAATTGCTGTTTTCTTAAGTAGAGTCGCGTCATGCCTTCTATTGTTCAAGACCAGTACATTTATTATCAACTATGAAACTGGACAAAATATTTTCTTCGTACGTTGTCAATTGGCTAGACTGGAACTAATCAGTTCCAGGTCTAAACTTGCAGACCACGGGCGATATTAGTCCGATCGATTTCGTATTACTCTGTTCAAACATGCTAGAGACACATTCCGTGTCATTAGCTTACGGTTTATATACAATAAACTTAATCAAATGCGTAACTAAACACTGCTTATGTGTGTCGGAACTAATTAGGTGGAACAATTACACTGATATCATATTAATAACAAATGATCTTCGGATTTGGGCGTAAATGGCTACAAATTTTGTATTTAAATAGGTTTCGGAAATTAGTCTTGATAAAGTCAAAGTCAATATTTTTTTATTCATATAGATTACATTAGTAATACTTATGAATTGTCAGTCTCCATATAAATAAATGAAGCTACCTACGGTTTGGAATCTATTACTACCGATAAGATCAGCAAGAAACTCAGTAGTTTGTTTTACAAAAAAAAGCTCGTCCTATTACTAATTTTGCACCAAAATATATAATAAGTTTGTCGATAGATATGAAAACATAAGGTACAATTTAGTCGTACATAATAGGAGAGTTTTTTACAATGGTAGCATTACCTTACATGGCAAGCAATGGCAGCATTTCTATAGATTACTACACACAATATACATTTCACCGCACTATAATATGTAGGTACATTTTATCTTTAAAAATGAGTGATTCTAAGTTTTCCTCTATTTGGAGAATATGGCGTGTAACACATTTAATCAATATTACAAGTGTGAAATAACGCTTACCCTTTTCGGTTCTGTTAAATAGTGTTATAGTATTTTTTTAGACGCGTACTCTAAATCATTATATCAACCAGAACGTAACCTTAAAAGCATTAGAATGACTGAAAAATTATCAACGCAGCTGCTAATTTTAGCTCCTAAGAAGCCCAGTTTGTTCGTGCATAATGAACCAGCTATACCAGCAAAGGTACCAAAATATCAAGTCGCCGGGGTCAATGCCACGGGCGAGGCGCGGGCTCTAACAAAAATAAAATATTACTGCCATCATAATGTGTCTGGTGTAGCAAGTAGTCCTCTATACTAAGTAGGCATAGGGAATTAAAAATGATAAAAGGGTCACGCGCCCTTTTCACCTAAAGTTTGTTTAATGTCATTGCCATATGGGAAAGTTTGACTTTTAAATAGTGCTTGATTGAATCGAATCGTTTAAAAAAATATTAAATTGCATTTTCAAATTAGGGATAATGGCTCAGTGATAAACAATGATTCTGATTTAGTCCGTTAGTTAAATTTTCAAATTAATGAAACTTTATTTTTGGCTTCGACTAATAATAAAAATCGATGATGATAAAGCGCATCAAAGCTCAGCGGAGGCATAAAATATGTTCACGTCACTAATTGGTAAAAACAACGAAGTTGTGACTTTGTCCTAAATTTGGACGCAATCATTATTTGTAAATATTTGGTAATCGAATAGTTGGACCAAACATATTTTTTAGTCATCTACCCGAGTCGTTATTACGCAGATTAATAAACTTGTGTTATTTGGATAAGACTGTAACCACTTACTTCAACTTTATGTTGCGTTATTACATTTTCGCTTTCAACCCAAACAAAAGGGATTATTGTAATAGATCCTGCGAAAGATTAAACTGAGATGTAACACTTGATTATGACGTGTTTTACTCGTATAACTGTAAATGTAATTAGGATTTGGCACAAAAGACTAATGAGTGTATAATTTTTCATTCCTTTCTTAAATGAGTAGGTATCAAACTATCTTTTTTGTTCTTTGAAAGATTAGCTACATATATAATGAGCATTAAAAATTTCATCACGCCAACACGAAGCGTTAGAAAGATTAATAAATCAGAAGGAGACAGTGTCTCGTTTGACCGGGTATCTCGTGAGAAGTCTTTGCTTACTATTCGAGTATTGTAAACATTCATCGTGTACAAACACTGTTGTTGTTTGATAAAAGAACCTGCTTTTGTTAAGTTACACTTGTGATGCAACTTGGATTGTATAATTTGACATAAAGGTACATGTTAGTACGCAATACTCGTAGCCATTTTAGAAACCATTGGTGTCAACCCATCATTGTATATTTCCTTGAAGAAAATTAATCAATTGTTTCACTATATAACTGACTCCACAATTCGTAATCTTCAGACATGTTTTTTATATTAACGACTAGTAGGTATCATTATTATTATTGCCATTTAAGGAACACAGTTTTCAATTAATTTTGTACTGTGCGTGCATATTAACTTATTAAAGTCATATCAACTTCTTAGATTAAATAATAGAATTTTTTTTATTTGACATGTTTTAGACATTGTGGTTTTTCCACGACTTCAAGAGAAAATTTGTTTTGTGTTACCCTTATTTATTTATTAATTTGGAACGGGGATTCGGATTACAATAAAGAAAAAAGAGCTCTTTCTTTACTATAATTCTAAGCTGAATACATAAACAACATACAAACATGTAACGGCTTCACTTGACTAAGTTCAATATAACATTCAGTTAACATTTTTCCAAAGCAATTAAACTAAGAATGAAGGAGTTATAAAAAATATTTCTAAAGTAATAATCAGTGTAGGTGTGTTTTTTCTGACCTCGAAGAAAATATTTATTAAATGGTATGAAAATATTCTTAACTTCACTTGGCAATTTTATTTCTAGTTAGGTAAAATAATTCATTTTCATGAGCCATTTGTCCTAGAAATATATAAATTCTGCAGGTTACCAATCGGTACTTACGGTAATAAGGTTACAAAATTAGTGCATTTTTGCACACCACTTAACCTATGAAATAAGTCAACCCATTCAATCATACAAAACACGAATTGATTAAATTGGCTCTTTTTTCTGTAATTCGCAAAATTTATCGGTTATTGGTACGGTTAATAATACAAATGCTGTATTGACTCTGGTCTAAGCAAGCGAGGCAATTGCTCTGTTTTGTCAAATCGCTAATGACACCGTTTGAGTACAACAAACGAGAAGCTCAATGGATGAATTGGACGAAATGAATGGATGGAAGAGAGGCGAGCCCGAACAATTGGCATCATTGTCGTTTGTCTTCGATTTACCAATGTCGGTCGAGCCACGGCCGGCTGACCTATTTAGGGCAATTGCTACCGATCAATTGCAAATCATTTATCTTTACAATGACACTGACTATTTAGATGTGAAAATGTTGCAAACACACATAAAACATCTAAAAGCAATTTCGTGATTTAAAATAGCTAGTTGAATACTTGATACCATTTACGTCAGTTATTTATATTCTTTAAATACTTATGTAAGTCAAGGAGAAAATATTATTTGGAAACCCACACGAGATCCAATTGAGTATTCCACATGCGACACTTTTGCGGCCTCCCAGAAACATTAGTAATGACATTGAGACGTGTTAAACTCAATGATTCAGTGCCCTACATGTGTTACACTCTACTTACCGACGCCTCTTACATAATCATAGGATGGGTACAAACAAAACAACAACTATGCTGGAAACAATAAAAATAGATACCTACTACCTACTTTAACTTTGTAAATATTATAAGAAAATAAAGCCATTTTTTGTATGAAAGGAGTTTGTCTAAGCTTGTATGGTAGTTTGACCAGTGCTGACTATAATGCTCACATAACATTCCTCAGATTATCAGTAACATGCTTTTGAATTGATAGAAAAAGAGTGTTTGGTTTTAATATTATTTTTGTTGGAAAAGATAGGAATAAGTGGGGAAAATCAACTTTTTAAACAGTTTTGTACGTCCAATTATATTGTTTCCTGATTTTATAGCACAATAAACATTAGATTCGATTTCAAATCTATTTCTGAAGTTTTGTGAATATAGGGCCTGATCGTTATTAAGTAAAATAACATGTTTTTGTCTTCATTCAGCGTGATACGGTATTAATTTATAGTTACTGAATACATTATTGATAAAAATATACCAAAAACGATGTTAGGTAGGTAAGACAACAGTAACACAATATGTTTATTTTTATTATTTTTCTGTTGCCAATTTTTTTTAACAAATTTTGTATTATCGTTAATTCTACAGTGCCACTGGACCAACTCAAACTTCCAAGCAGCACTTAGTCCAAACCTTGGCATTCTATGAAATTTCAATATACTTTTATGAGTTGCAAAATCGTAGACTTTCTTCAAATCGACTTTAGAATTTCTCATGATAGTTGCAAAGAGATACCAAGAAATATTCTCACGGCATTCAGATTTGAACTTCTTATAAAACCACTTAACTGAACTAAAGAGTAAATTCAGATGTTGATGCTGTTTTGGAATATAACATTTCAAAGGAATTGAAAGTATATATATATTTCTAAACTTACCATTCCTAGAGGTTAAATATTAAAAACAAAAAAATTGTAACTCCCTAAATATTTATTCCTTATTTATTTAGGATATTTTTTTTCTGTTTCTTATATTTAAAGTTCGCTAGTACGGCGTAAAGTACCTACTATAAAAAAATAAAAAATCGACTAAAGGTTATCTTTTGATATACGTTTTGATCAACGATTTGTATTCGATAACATCGAAGAAATTAGTCGATCTCCGTGTTTATAGGCCAAGTTCAACAACTTTTGTCATTAGTGATCAGAGCATTGGCTGCTGTATTTTATTGAGTAATTAGCAACTTGCGATGATTTGCCCGTATTTGTATTGATATTGATTATATCGTGTCGGTATATGGTTTGTTTGTAATGAGTTTCCGATTAAGATGTGTTTATTTATCATCAGACAGGCAGGTTCGCATTAATTTTATTATCTTTGCGCGTGAGATTGATGAAGATTAATCTTATATCTCCATTTGTGTAAAGTCTTATAATTTAGCCTGTACCTACACGGACTATTGTTTATATTGTGTTTGTAATGCAATCGTTATAATCTATTATAATTATTGTTTTCATATTAATATTAATTTTCGAAATATATATTTGGTAACAATTGGCTACTTGACAGTGTTAACAATAAAATATGAAAAGTGTTAGATATGTTAGCTTATTAGTTAAGTAATCATTTAACATTTTTACTTTTTAATTAAAAGCATAGTTAGTATTTTATTTTTGCAAAATAAATTTTAGTATTTTTATCTGTGGAACAAAAGAACCGAAACGGAAACCACCATTGCAATTCGGAAATGACGAAAATGATTTATTTTAATGTGACGAAACAATGATTATTTTACCGATTAAATTGAATTATTGTGTCTCTAATCGTATAAAGAATTTATTGAAACATTTTCCGTTTATCTTAATTAAGTCGTTCCTATGCGTATCGGTTCGTTGTCTAGGACGTTGACGTCATAATTACGACAGCGACGCGACTAGGCGTTTTCGCGCGCTTTTTAAATGTGTTACACAAAATCTTATTTTTCTCTGGTTATTTAGATTATTTCCAGATAAATCGAATTGATTGGGATATAAAATGAACGGGCGCACATTTTACACTACTTTTTCAAAAACTGTCAAGTAGCCAATAGTAAATAGTCAAGATTGGTCTAAGCTGGCTGCAAAATAACATGCAATGATGGGTAGTAGGTAAGGTGCGTGAAAACAAAAGATTAATTTTTAAACATACTTATGTGAAATTTATAAAAATATGTCTTGATAGATTAAAAGGTTTATCGATTGCTATATTTATTTAGTTTCGCATTATTTCTAGCAAGAATGCAGCTCATTATTATATCATCACTCTACTACTTTCCCGTGGGGTCAGGCTGCGATAGTGCAGTGTAAATCGTAGGTCGAGATCTACCGACGATGCTAACAATGCTTACACATGGCCATCTACAGTTGGCGTAACCATTGCATTCTCCGTTTACAAAACTCTAACATAAGGCTCAATGTTCTATAAATAACCTCAGTATCATCTGGTAGCATCAGATCACAATTTATTCTGAAACATTTTTCTTGTTTTATATCTCGTACCCCCGAGCCTTTGCTTTGATGCCCAATTTGACAATATTCAAAGGAAGCAATAAACATTATGGTTCACGTTGATATAGGGTTTAAAAATATTCATACGGAATAAATTATTTCTTTTAGAATTAACAAACGCTCATTAATTATTAAAATTACCATTATTGTAAGGTTTTCTGGACATCAATTAGAATTGAACTTTTGAAGGAATAAATTTACAGTTCCACCGCGTAACAATAAGACAAAGAACTATTTAACTTTTAGTACAAAAGTAAGAAACCTCGACAAACAACTGTGATTTAACATTAATTAGGACATACAATTTTCAGATTTTTTCGTATTGATAACAATTAGGTTTTTTGTTTCTTAAGACATGGATGCAACATTCGACATTAAATATTAGTGTGTGAATGTATAGTATTTAACATTGACCTCATTATACCTGCAATATGAATACATATTACCCACTATTGATAAACTGTTGAAATTTAATTAAGCATTGAAACTATTTGCTTTGAAACTACGTTTCGGTGTGTAATTGAGTAGGTAGTACGCAAGAAAAGTTGAATACCTTTATTTGAAAGCCTCTATATAAGCTTACTGTTGTAGAATTAAGTTAATTGGCCTCACCTTCACGTTCAATGTTAAGCTTGGTCGTGCTACGTTCACCGTCCACACCACTTATTCTCGCCACCGATTTCTGACAGTCACCCACTTTCAATCATGTGAACCGGTTCAGACAAAGAGATCACTATTTCTCAATAAACTATCCATATGCAAATGTATATGCGTGCAAAATCTCTGCACTAGTTTTGTGTTGTTTTCAAAACTTCACTAGAATTTTAAAATCAATGAACAATTCTGCAAATAATGCTTTAGATCTCTCTGATTTTTCTTTTATTCAATGGTTTACATCAGTAAATAGCAGCAACGAAAAACACATTCGCAGTTTCATGGCATCACGTCAAGTTCAAACAGATAATCAAACGAAAAATATCAATGAATCCACGTCATAGAACAAAAACGTCACAGGCGTAGTAGACGCGCGGCAGCCGGCGCAGGCGCTTCGTATAAACTCGGCTGGTCTCGGCTTTCCAAGCCGTTGAAAAAAGAAAACAAATTCCCTGTCCCTTTCGCACTCAGGACGAAAACGTCTACGGATTCAAGATTAGATCGTTGAACTAAAAAGAAACACTCGCACCTCTTTCCTTCGACTACGGCGACGTAGAACCGGTCTCGAATAGTAACTTTAGTCCTTACAAATAAAAACTCATGCATAGATAAATCATAGTAGCCATTTGTAACGACGAGCTTTATGTAAGGGGCTGCACTTATAGCGTGGAGGGAAATTGTCACCGAACGGAAATGGACACGGATGGCAGATTCATTAAAATAGAATGAGATTTTAATAAAAGTTTTTATGACGCATGAAGCTTCACATAATTTATTTATAGCGTGTTAAATATTGATGACAGAACAGTTGGAGGTTTGAATTTCACACTATCATGAATATCCTTAAAGCGATTTTACATAGTTGTATTGTGAAGGTGTGATATTGAAACATTATTATTTCATGACATGTGTTTCACCCTCTCACATATCGAAAAAAAAACATAAAGCGTCTAACGATTTGACTTAAATAACTTCTGCACCAAATCAGTTGAAATAAATAATTATGTATTACAAACCATTGAATAATGACATTACAACTGTAAATATATCGTTCTTTTGGAAATATGAATATTTTCTAAGCCGTGTTTTCTGTATGTCGTTAAAATTAATAAACCTTTCATGGGGTTTCAATCATTGAACAACTTTACTATTTGCTTTAAGCCGAAATAAAAATGTTTTATAGATGTTCTTAAATAACAAATTGCAAATATGTATTACTTTGATATTTATAGGTATACAATTTTGAAAAAATTTAAGCTGTCTAAAAAGTATGCTGTTTTAGGGTTCATATTATGTAATTGAAACAGTACTGAACGCCGATGTCGGCGTTAAGTACTGTTTCAATTTTTAAATGTACTTATTCAAATGTCCTTAACTGAAATGTAAAAGAATGTAAATAATGCAACGTTGGAATTTACAACCAATTGTAACACAATCAGCAAACAGTGAAAGAATTTTTTAAATCGGCCCAGTACTTTTTAATTACAAACATACAAAAATAGGTACAAATCTTTCCTCTTTATAATATTAGTAAAGATAATGTTCTCGCTTATTATGTTCGATGCGTAATACGGATTGTCTATACTAGAAAAAGGCACAAAGTCGCGGTAATTTTGCTAAAAAATATATAACGCTACTAGCATCTAGTTCGATCAAGCGGCCGCATTTCCACAAAGTCAAACTTCCAAGTGGCTCCATCCACGTCGTGCACCGGCAATGCGAGTAGCACCGTTAAAACGACATCAACAGGCAAATGGTAAACATCACGGCTCAGTTATGCTATCAGCATAATTTGTTCGGCAAATATTGCCAACTCTTCCACAGCGACAACGGCATTTTAAGTAGAACTCAAATATATAAAAGAATAGCTTATCGAGCAACGCTGTGGGAACGAGCCACCAAAAAATCTACGTAAATGTTTATTCAGACAGGAATAAAAGAACAATTATTTTCGTGGTTGGTTTATTTTTTAGATGTATGTAAATTTTCCATGTTTGCTTTGATATATTATTTTAATCGCGCTGAGATATTGTAACCGCGTTCAATGCCATTAAAACTCCTGAAATAACATTATGTGAGTGTGAAGTATGAAAACAACCAACCTGATATGTCAGGTAGCAAGAAATATGCACGAAAGTTGGCGAAAGATAAGTATAGAAGATTGTAAATATAGCTATCCTTTATTATGTTGTGTATAAGTATAACAAAACGAATAAAACCGCTGACTTGACCATATCAGTCACAAGTAGGGACTAATTTTTAGCTACCGACAAGAAACACACAACTATTTGTAAGCTCTAAGAGAGTTGTAATTGTGTTTGCGGACCCATGTGAGTAACTCACTTGACACAACTAACGCAATCACTTGTCCCAACCCTTTGTCTAAATCGGACAGTCCTAAACACATAGCGAGGAGATTTCCAACTGTTTTTCTTGACTTTGATACAACAGTTGTAGTTGTCGCGTTTTACAGACCCGAACAAATATTACGGGCGTGGACGTCGCCCCGAACTTTGCTCGGGTGCCATATGCGTACTGACTCCTAATGCCATATTACCAAAGCCTAAGGTCGGAATTGCCACAATTATTCTGGCAACAGTTGCATCGGGACCCTGGCTTCAGGGTAGGACAAGAGTCGTTAACGAGAGCGGCGGTTGTTTGTTTTCCCACGCCTCTTGAGTCTGTCCGAAAGCTGTACCAAAGCGATGCACCGCGACGACCGATTTGTTCACGGTAATTACCGAAACAAAACACGAACTACCGAGACGCGTCAAGTTACCTTTTAAGTTCATCTCTACCCAACTCATTCACGTACCTAACGCTTACGATAATGGTTATGAGTTCACGATTTTGCGAGGCGCAGATTGAGGGGCTAACTTTCTTTTTCTTTTCTCATGTTTTCAAATATGTCATTGTGCGAGACCATGGAACTCTAAACAATGCTGATATAATTAAAAGATCTCCCACGTACAATTGCTCTTTGATGAAAGAAAATGTAAATGTACATTTCGTCACGATGAAAACATTTATTCACAGCCTATGAAAACATGGTGCTACGGTTGAATAATAACCTTATTAAATTATCTCGGAGCGCAATTACGGACATTGTTACATTTCTTACAAAAACACACTTTTTTAAATAAAATGACAGTACTTTCTCTTTTTCGAGCGTTATGAAGTGCCGCTGAAAAATTAAATTACGTAGTTCCATAATCATCTATTAAACTTGATTTGGTTATATTTGTGTCTACATAGCTATTTTCCCGCTCTTTTTCACATTACTTAGGCATAAAAGGTATCATTGATAATCTCTTCTAGCAAAAATAAATTCAAATCTACTAAGTACTTTTCCGTGAAAGTATAAAAAACATCCATCCACCCATACAAACTGTCACATACCTATGTAACATTAATATATGTCATGCCATAACCTTTATTTGTTGTCAAAAAGCTTCTTATTTAATCAATATTAATTTTAATTAATTAAAGAAAAATTTCTAAAATATTTACATATCACAACCTTCTAATATTAAATACCTAATCAGGTATTTAATATTAGAAGGTTGTGATTTAATTAATCAATTACCGTATCCAAACAAGATCTTCAGCATAGAAGTTAATCCATCAAAATCGAATTATTTGGTCAGAGTGTACTAGGCCATAGAATTGAATCGAAATAAAGAAGAAATAATATTAGACTTACCTTGTTTGGTCAGATTTAACGACTTCCCTTTTAGTTATTAATGGCATCAACTTCTCGGCAACTCGAAGGTGAATCCGAAAAGTTTTGCTTCTTACAGTTTGTACACACTTCAGGGTATCTTTGTTAAAAGTCTTATAAATGTTAACTTACTGGAGCACTTTAAGTGAACTAGTTATGGAAGATACGTCCACGCTGACTGGAGAAAAAATAAACCACTTTTATTTCCTTTCATCGGAAAATGGCACTATCGATAATATTTCGAGTTAACTCTAGCGCCATTGAATTTCGAACGATCAACGTACTTACTAAAAACTTTAAATACCATCATGAATACTTAATTAATATTTAAAAGGGTGCGTTTAAAGTTGTAAATTCAGAATTTTAAAATATAACATAAAATTAACACCTAGATCAATGAAATGAACTTCAACTGCCCAAGTAGCAACATACCACTACTTTTTAATCCTACTACAAATAGTGTATTTTGAATAGTACTAATAAACTATGTTGGCTGACTCATACACGATGAGCCACGACCTACACAGTTTATTATTTACTTATAATAGGAACGTTACATTAACATTATAATTTTACGTAAACATTTGAAGTAATAAAAGCTGTGAGTCAAACTCAAGTTATGCGATTACAAATGCTCTTAACTTAAATTAATTATTACTCATATTAATAGATAGACATTAATAGTGGTTTTGATGTCGGTAGATACGACAGTAAGTTGTGCGTGAATCATTATCTATAAAAAACTAACTTTTAAACTGCATTGAAGTGAATTACAACGTAAGTTATGTTTGCATTTAGTTTTTTAGTTTGAACCTTGGTCGTTTTATCGTACTTTTATGGGGTTTTCCAAATAGAGTAAAGTCGCGGCACTGTGAACTGTCGTGACAACTGTAGGCTAGTCTGGTGCGACTCGTGACGCGGAGTCACGCCGACGGCTCGGGCGGCACTGGGCGGCCGCGTGGCGCGCCGCCCGCCCTTGCGCGAAGTTCATGGCAACACTCAACTCAACTCTCAACTAGCGACCAACGAACTGACTTTCCACTCGGTGACATTACTACATTTCGATTATATTGGATATTTCTACACTAAACAAGCGAGTTATTTCATTACTGAAGACAATTGGATTATTCCTCTTTATGAAATAAAAAAATTGTTTGAAATGTAGCGAATAAAGTCATGATTTCTTTTGTGCTGCAGATACTAAAAATGCTTTTTGTTCGAATATCTTTCAATGTGAAATGTCGAGCATGTAAGATAGAATGAAAATAAAGCTTTTATTGTCAATCCAATTTCAAAAAGATTTTCTTATGAATGGTAAGAAGATTAGAGCCGTAGCTAATACTAATATTTGATTAAATTTGAATACAATATAATTATTTGCACTCAATTTAATGAAGTTGAATGATCGAGTAACCGTAAATCTTTATCTCTATAACCGTAAAATAAAAAAAATAATACCCGACCGTTATACGAACATTTTGTGTTTTACTGAATTATATTGCAACAGAAATATTATTGAAGCAAATAAGTTGGATAAATAATACAAGTATTTACATTCATAAAGCTGAAGATTTTATTTTTATTTTCCAATTACAATCATTGGCCCTAATATTGCTTGGGATGAATGTAAGGATGCTTATAAGTCATTCACTCCCGATCATTTTCATCACGAAACCAAATCTGCGGTCGTATCCGCGTGTAAAAGCTATATGTAAATAATTCTAAAACGAAATTTATTGGACTTCAAATTAATTGACATTTCGAGAGACTCAAAACGTAAGGCTGATAAATAATGAAATCAGTTATTGGGAATCCGAAGACCCGATTTATTGATGTGCAAAATTTAATTTGCATTTCTCAGTTGATTAAAAAGGAATTACGTTGAAATGTCTATAAAATCGCCCTAATTTAATGATGTTCAAATATAGGTATTTTACCCATTGAAATTGTAAATTGATTAACCGGAATTGCGTGATTTACGTGGGAATTACATTTAATAATATAACAAAAATATGGTAGTTCTCTTTGCATACGCTCTAACTAAGTATTCAGATTGTTCGACGGTTTAGTTATCAGATTGTCTAAATTCATTTTAATTTTCCATTTAGTAGGTCAACAGAAAATACTTTCTTGCAATACTTCTTTTCGCGTGTAGTTTCGTCAATTTTTTTTTGCAATTTTTAGGGTAGGTCGTTACAAAGCTGGCCTAAACGCGGATATAAACTTTCCCTCATCACACAGATTTAAGAGGCCAAAACCATCCCAGAACCTCAAACCTCAATACATTTCTTTTGTAATAGTAATTACAAATGACGATATTACAAATGTAAAATTGCATTCCAAATGTATTTTTAATTACATGCTTTTCATGGCTGACCGTGGGTAGGGGGGACCCTAGGACAGTTTTCCTACCGTCGATGCAACCTTCTGAGAGTAAATTTAATTATCTAAGTGTATTTTTACCTTGCCTTGTATATCTAAAAATATTTTAAAGTACCTTCCCAACTCTCATATAGTTTTCTAAAATGATGTGTTGCTTAGAATACAGCTTAATAAACATAAATATGCTTTTTGTGACATCCATTCAATTAATGTTTATCGCTTAGTTCTAAAGAACATCGATTTTACGAAAAACACATTAGCTTGAGTGAGTTCGCCTTGATAATACCTACAAACTCATAGTTTCTATTTGAACAATAACAAACAGTCGGATCAAAACTTAGGAGCCACCTCAAACTTGGGCCAACTGAAAACAAATGAAATGCGTTGTAATATTATTACCATCGTTTTATAATATCATTCTCAATATTATTTGGGGACTAAGGACAATGATTCTTGTTTTGTTTTGTGTGCTTGTATAGTTTGCGAGTAGGTAACGCGCGCGTAAATTCACAACAATAAAACATTCTTAAGGGATTCATCATGCTATAGAAAATATACCTAATTAATTTCAATTTATTAAACCTACTTACTGTAACTTTTTATAAGCTATAATAAATGTATAAAGAGCGTCCCTCTCCAATATAATTCATAAGTGGAATAATCAAATGTTATGTTAACAATTAATAATACAAAAAAAGTTAGCCAAAAGAGTTTATCTACTTTGAGAGACGGGCAAACTTAGTACGTATCGATATCGTTTCGTTCGATCGTATCGTTTTTAAATAAACATTAAAAGATACCAAAAAGCCTACTTAAAGTTTTCTGATGAATAATAGATTAGATAGCTGGGCATGTTTTTACTCCAAATATTTACGTACATTGTTTTACAGAAAAAAAGAACAGTTAGAACGATCTTATTTCTTCCATTATATTAGTAATTAAAACTGTTAGTTTTAGAGAAAATAAAAACTAAGTTTATGAAAACTATATTAAATAACCCATAGTGACTTTTATAACGTCTTTATGCAATTTTACGGTCAGCTAGCAAGAGCTCGTGCGTGAAATTTTCCGTAATATAACAATATCGGGAAAGTTAATTTTTCTCTTTTTTCGCTTAGCGCGTTAAAAGGTTTAAATTGAATTTATATTTGAAAAATGCTACCAAGAGAGCCAACACAATACGATATGTTAACATTACTATTTATCGCCTCGAGTCCTTGTCAATACATTAAACATTTGATGTTTTTTATTTACTCGAATTTCATAAAAATTTCATTGGTGTGCGAATAGGCAGTGTCCCTCAAAACTAACCTAATATTCATTTTCTTAAAAATATTAACTTACTTATGTCTACGTTTTTTAAAACACGTTAAAAAATCTATGCTTTAAAATTAAATTAGTACGAATTTTTAAATTTATAATAGGTACCGTGGGTAGTGAAGTACTATTAACACTAACCAATCAGACCTTGAAAGATAATTCTGCGGTGGAACCAGCTAACGATATAATTAGAGTCAATAAATTAAAAAAAAACTTTTAAAGTCTGGGCTACTTCTATTATTTGCCTTTCATATAGAAGTATAGGTACTCTTTCCACAAAACTACCTACCAAATATCTGATATAATCAATACACATATACGATTATTATATTATTAAACTTGCTTTTTAAATTCTGGGCTACTTATATTATTCTACTTGTCAAAAAGAACTGAACCGTTCGCCAAATATCTAATAATAATGCACATAAAATTGTGTATAAGTTTTTAAAGTCTTACTAGAAAGGTAAAATCCCCTACTTGTTGATACTGTTGAAGATAAGTGGCTTAGAGGTTTGAAGTGTGCCGAAAACAGCACGCGACGAAAGCAATGGAAATTCGTGAGTACCACTGATTGCACGGTAAATGGGTTATCTAGAACTACCGTATCACTATGTTGCAAATCAGAATATCAGTCTCAATTCTCGAAGCGGCATCTCCTGAAATGCGAACTCCAGCTAACTGATACCAGTGTTATTCAGGGCAACATTGTGAGCTAACTGAGGGGACAATCCCTGGAAGATATCTCGGTTATTCGTGCTGCTAGAGGAATCCAGAGACGTGTCCGCGGCTGAGGCGGTATGCAGATCTTGTAAACTCTGCAAAGCAGGGCACTATGGATTAGGAACTAGTGAAGTTAGATCGTGCATATCACATCCATGCTGGAAAATTTTAAAAGTTTAGCTACAAACGGTTGCACATGCACCCGTCTAAATTGTACTCATATTATTAACGTGAGAGTAAAAACCTATGGATGTATGATGATATATGTATGTATGAAAGATATATGGATGTCTGGATGTCTACGAGTTTGGATGTATGTTTATTACTCTTTCACGAAAAATCTACTGAATGAATTTGGTAGTCGTTAGATTAAATTCTCTTATAACTCTAAAAATATTTTTTCATCAACATAAAATAACAGCTAGTATAATTAAACAACTTATTTTTCGCAGCGGAACAATTACTGGATACATTATACAATTTGGATAGGTTGATGTGCTCGTAACGAAATGCCATGCGACATCAAGCCATTGAATGACTGTCTGTTTTAAAGTACATACAGACTCGGAAACAGACGGTCAGCTAATGTTGTTACGAAAATGATAATAATAAATATTGGACAACATCACATACATTGCTCTGATTCTGTGGTAAGTAGCTAAAGCACTTGTGTTACAGAAATCAGAAACAACGACGGTATCACTACACCCAGACCCGAGACAATACAGAAAAGTTCGTTTCCCATATTAACCCAACCGGGGATCGAACTCGGAACCTCAGAGATGGCGCGACGCCAATTTCAAAGTTGATAAGAATTATCTTCTCTATTTTTCCCATCCAGTTGCAATCGCTGAGCACCATGGTCTATAACTCTTGTTCTATACGCGGAATGATAAAATACGCCACTTGTTCGCAACTCGTTAAGCTCGTTTCAGAAAGTTTAAGAATGCTATCGCAATATTTATTTCTGTTTGCTTTTGTCTCAAGTCGTTTAGAGATAACTTATAAGCAGAGTAGCTAATTATTCAAGTTTCGCAGTTCACTTGTCTAGTTTTGTTGATGTTATTTAGTAAGTTACCTTGATGTTCTTTCGTAACATTTGCCTGAAGTTTTTCATTAACATACGTTATTTTCAATTCACGAAATGCAAGTATTACATTTTTCAAGACATTCAATGTCTTATTAGCATTTCTGTTTACTTATTTTTTAATATCTACAAACGAGCGTTTTTATATCATTTCAGAATAAACGAAAGCGAAATTAAGATTGAATTTTTTTATCACATTTTTACATAATGTTTCAATAGCTATTTCTAAATAATGAACAACAGTTTTTCATTGCAAGAACCTATTTTTGTTCTATTTCATCGACAGGATTTCATTAAATAAAACATTAATTAGACACCCTGTCAGATTCATTAGAAATTTATTACAGTTCTATTTCACCCATACATAATTGAATAACGCTTCTTAGTTTATGAAGACACTTTCCACTGTGTGCCTAGCGACTGGAGGGAAAATAAATGAGTTTACGAACGAACTTTATTGATAGAGGTGACTTTTTGTACATTTGCCCTTTCTCATTTTATATGCGACCTTATTCAAGTTTATTGAACTAGAAAGATATTAATAAAAGTCTAGTAGTGTTCTATTAAGTAAAACATTAAGATATCATATTAAACAAACAGAAATGAATACGTGAATTAACGGAAGTAATTTAATTACCAAATTGATTGCTTGCTCAAGTTACTGACTTCAATGAAACAGGTCTTAACAGGAAAGTACGCAGGTGGCACATCATTTCACGTATAATATCAATCAATCATTGTGAAGTACTTGCGTAAGTGTGTCCCATGTAAACAGGTATCTACACAAAACATGCTCAAGCGTATCGTCGCGTAACCATTTTCTATTTTGGCACCCACCATTTTTTATTTGCTATAACACGTAACAATTCAGCTTTGTGTGAGTAAGGGATGGATTTCGGTCAATAATAAGAAGATTTACGAGCAAATACCCTATACGTAAAACGAGATATGGCGAGTTGACACGCGGAGCGTAGGTACATACAAATTTTACCGCAATCCATACCGCGACGGGCCGGGAAAATCAACGTAAATAAGCCGCTTTTGCAACTTTCTATGTGGAAAAGATTAAATTTCATTCCTGATAAAAGACAGACCCAACTTTATAAAATTTGTATATGTAGTCGTTTTCCTAGAATTAAAAGTTGTGGTTACAATTTAAATAATGGAACAGTGCATAGTTAAGTATTAATTTAAAAACGATAATCTTTCCAAATTACATCTTCAAAAATTAACCATACGATGTTTTGTGTAATGACGTGATATATCTAAAACAAAACAAAACAAAAAAATACGCTAATGATGTCGGTAAAGATGTGCTAACAAAATATACAATTTCAGTAACTAAGTATTTAATGTCGATAACATTAATTCAAATTATAAATCTGTCAGGAAAATTACTATTATAGCAATATACTATACTTGTAATGAATGTAGTATTACGTTCTTTATTATTCGTGTAAATTAATGGTCTTGCAATTCTGAGGTCTCAAAGAGTCGGTAGTAAAGGCTATGATTGGCATGAAACGAATCGCTGCGGGCAATACTTAATCCAATTAACTATCCTTGACTTGTCTAAAGACTACTACTTTGCCCGTAAGTACACTAAAACTCAAATCATTTATATAATCAATATGTATCATATATGTTAGGCCGATCAATAAGATTACCTAATTTAACAAAGTTAAGTTACGAATGTATTCTTATGCGTTACGAAACTTATATTAAGAGTATATTTTAGAATGCATTGATATATGCATTACAAATCCAGACTGTCGTATCAATATGTCACGCACGAACTTTCTACTTGGAATACGACGGCAAAACCGGCCATAGTTTGAATGTAAAACAGAAACTGGCTGGACAATACACGTGAAAAGCCAAGATGCCTACTTAATTTCATAAAAATTCTTATAACAACACGGGTCAAGTTTTTGTGAAGAGTTCATTAACTTCAAAAAAAAAATTATTAACGTTAATCAATGGTATACCTACCCAATATCACATTTAAAAGTACTTTGTCCTGGGCATGTGCGTGGTATTGCAACACGCATTTTTAATCTAGCGTTTGACCATGACTTCGTGTTATTTCGGGGCAAAAATTCTATATGTTAATACTACTATCTAATCTGTCTAGCTACCAAATATTATACAAGTTTTTGTATGAATAAACATACAAGCAAATCGTCACGTTTGTGATTTCATTTAATTTTGACTTAACCAAGTCTATTTTAGTACTGTCTTTGTTTTGATAAAGGTTTTAAATGGAATCAATCATTAAAGTTTTTATAAAAGTTTTTTCCTAATAGATTCATATAAGTAACCATTGAAAGCGTCATTTATTATCCAAGTTACTGCTTTGCGTAATATCCCTTGACAGTGATCACATCACAAGACTCGCTTGTTCCATGTAAATCTCCATCACGATAACCCTTGATGTCTGAGACATTTAGCAACCGATGACGGCCTCCAACCCAACGGTTGCCATCATGACAGCACAATGGTTCCGCTCCAAATTTCATACGTTCATTCCTCGTCGACTTCGACAGACGAGCATACGTCTTACTTGATTGCATCAGTTAAATCTTATTCTTATGCGACTGTCATTTGATCAGCCATGCCTGCATTAACGTTCGGGCATACAATGCTTGTAACATGGGGACAAACCGCCACATTTCATTCTGGACAATAGATAATATAAAAAGTGATTAAACAAAACTCCTCAGTCGACTCCGCCCCTTAAATCATTTTTAATTACTGCCCATATTTGAATAGGCACCGTTTGTCTTCTTTATTTCGAAATAATGAATAATGAAAAAAATATTTATCGTACCTTTTTCGTCCACAATTTATTATGTTACTAGGTTACATAATAATAATTATTATTAATAGCTTGGCTTTTGGTACTGAATGGTCTTTTCAAAATCATGTTTATCCGTTATCGAAATAATATGAAATTAAATTTCCATTTTCAGGTAAAACAGTCTTTAAATAAATAAAGAAGTTCCATTTTGCAATCTCAGAGTTATTCATAAGCCCGTAAAAGAACAAGCGAAATTCAGAACAAAGTTACCTCCCATAAAAAGGCGAAATTAGGTATGAATAAATGACCCTACTTCTAATTACTGACAGACGTATCTCGGCTTCCATCTAAAGTGCCTTAAGGGCGGTAGTATATTCTAGTTCATTACGACGCTATTATAGCAACGCTTTGTGAAGAGAAAAAAAGTCGGCGTATCGAATTGATAAGTCGCTCCGACATTCCTACGATGATTTTAATCTGTTAGGTGGACCGGGAGCCGAAAACAAATTGCTTTATATAGAGCATAAAGAGAACATTGAGCGTTCGGAGGCTGGACGGAAGGTGCTATAAAGAATTCGGTATGTAAATTATTATGGTGTAACACCGCTTTCGTTGGTATGAAGGTGTTTTTAAACAAAATTCTTAACAACAGTTTTGAATTTCATCTTAAAATGTCGTGTAGTAGTCGTAATAAGGATGTAGTAAATTTTATTAATAGAATTCGTTAGTGTTTCTCTTTATTAATAAAACCGAAATGAGATACTATTGTAAATATTGGAGCTTTTACTTATGATAAATTAAATTTTTGTCTATTTAATATCTACCGAAAGCTGAAAGATATTTTTTTCTTGCTATAAATAAACCGGATATAAAATTATCAGATAAATTTAAATAGCCGCAGTATAGGATGGGTAACAATGCCGACCGAATTTACCGGCATTAATTACAAACATCTCCATGCTTTGGAAGGCATGCTAAGCTATTGGTCCCTGCTGATATCTCGATATTAGCCTAGGTGTTAAGCGGTTGAACGTAAGGTTGGTCACTTGCCTTACACACTCCTCCACCGATCTACTGGGACCGCATGGTGAGTAAAGCCTTTTTCATCTTAAAGGTAGACGAGATAAAGGCTGTACCCAGCAGTGTGATATAAATGGCTTAATTATTATTTTAAAGCTATTGTTTAATGAATGCGTAGTTAATTAAATATTAACTCTATCGTACTAATACAAGGACGGACATATTCATGAGCATACCGATGCCATGTAGGATATTTATGTCAGTTATTATAGAATCGCTCTTCTCCAGCCACATCTGTTATGTATGGTTAAACAGTAGAGTCCTCTGCTTTAAATTTCTTTGTTACTAAAATATGGTGAGGATAGACTTCCCTTACCATGGAAGAGCGTGACGTTACAATGGAAGGGCTTGAATAAGAATCAACTTTATTATTTTACTCCTCTCAAGTGACATTCAAGTTTAGGACGATAGACCACAGGGCCAACCATACCTCTAATCAGTAATCAAACGATCAGATAGTAAATTTTCTATCGCGAAATACACCGACGTATATTCAATGAAAAGTAATTGATTTTACAGTTTCGATGCACGCGCAGGCTAGTTCAAGAGAAAGCGGGTAATAGACACTAGTGCGATTTATCTGAGCAATCTCGGCTAAACGGGCTCGCGGAATCCTCCACGGAAGAGGGGGAGGGGGAGCAGCCTTCGCCCAGGCCGGATGCCTATCTACCTCGAGGAAAAACTCATAATTGATTCTACGTATCGTCTTGATCCTGCTTATGATACCTCGTATAGTGATGGGCTTGGATTTTAGAATAATTATCGCTAACGTCATGTGTTTCTCACGAGAAGGTTTATGTACTATGCTTACTTAGGAATAGGAAGTTTTGTTTGAGAAAACCTTTTATCCAGTAACATGAGGAGTAAACTACTTTTTTAGTTAATTTATATAATCTTTGTTATAGCATTTAACTGTGGAATCAGAATTTTTCATTATTTGCTAGTGAATTCATGGGATGTTGTCTGATATTTATTGATGGTAATAGACAAAATAAGAATAACCTACTTTTGTCAATAATAGCATGTTTTAAATTTTATAACACGCCATAATAACATTTATCATTCTCTATTTTCTTTTGTATTTTTAATTACTGCCACCAATTGATGTAAAATTGTAGTAGGAAAGGCCTCCATCATTAAAGTTTGTAACATACTTTGCTCGACCCGTGATTCGACTCTGGGATGTGGAGAATATAATCGAGTATTTAACCAATTAGGCTATAAAAACTTAAACATTAAGTTGTTGTTTAAAGAAAATTCTTCTTATGCAGCACCCAGCAATTAGATGGCGCTAAAAATAATAAAAAGCAATATAATGACGCATTTTTAGTAATCTGTGTTTCTTAGACCTCGTGACATCACTATAGCAATTAGAGAAAACGGTGCGTGCCAAACTAATTTCTTTTAATTTGATAATAACTGTCAAGCAAATTATCAGAAACAACAAAGCCAGTCGAAATAATGTTACCATATTAAGAATATTTTAATTCTTAATGTTTTGCAGTTTTGTTTTATCAGCGTTTCTTCTAAAACATACCATATTTAATTAACCAACTTGATACGATAAGTGTATCGTTAACTAAAATTAACTCATTGAATTTTTTACTAAAATACATACGTTTTCAACTTAGATGAAAATGAACAAAAGGCGGACTCAATGCCTCATGCTCTACCAGTCAACCTCCTAGGTTGAAGAGGAAAATATAGTAGTGATAATTTTTTTTTCAATAATTATGAACATAAATTAACAAAACTTAAGTAAGTTCATAATTATTAAAAAAGAATACAAATCAAGTGAAAACACACATTTACTAATTAATTGTAACTATTCTAAACCGATACATTTTATTTGAGCCTTAAGGAAGAACCTGTTACTATATATTTTACAATTATAGTATTTGAGAATCAAGCGGAGTTCTGCCGTTCTCTTTATCATCACATAAAACATATAAAGATATCCCTTAAAATTAAATTTGGTGACAGTTCAGCAAATGTCAGCTACAACACAAAATATCAAGGTCAATTTAAGACAAATAAATTTATATAGAACTGGCATAAGATTTTTTCCAGACCTTAATATTCTTACTTGTTGTACTCTGAAGCATTCGAAGTTGGACTTTAAAGTCAAACAAGTTTTTAATACTTGTGTTTGCGCATTCACGTTTTGCAACTGATTGCAAGTTTCTTTTAAAGCAACTACGTATAATGTACAATCATTAATTTTATTTACTCTCAGATTTACATATTTTACCTATATGTTATGTTGCTGTATTATTTACTTATAGAAACAAAGTCACAGTATATAATATTTGGAAACTAGATTTAAGAATATATTTGGAAGAATTCAGTGACTTTTCATTGAAAAATAATTCAAAAGTTACATTTAATTTATTAATAGATCCTCCTCATTTGTCATCCTGTTTGTGATACAAGGTTCGCCTATTGAGAGCATAATTGAATAAACTATTATTAAGTTTTTTGTTGTAATAACAAAAAAATATTCCAATATTTCAGATAAAGCAATCTTTTTCATTAACTCCATACAGCAAACCCGCGCACGCAGGCATAACGTAGGTGCAGTACGGTCAAAAGCAAGTCTGACTACACACTTTGGACTTTGTACCACCGTAATGTGTAAGCCGTAATGATCAAAATTGAAATCCAATTGTTAAACATAAGTGTAATGTTCGTACATTTCGTACTTTTCATATTTATTTAAGGACATATGAAAAGTTGCCACAGACTTATTAGTGACAGTTTTCATCCTTCTATGGATTAATATATTAAAAAATATATTTTTACAATTGACGAACTACCCGGTACGTCTGAGTACAAGTTTAGTAAGTAGTTCAGTTTTTTTATAATGAAACTTATATATTTTATGTTATGTTTTTTTTATATAAACCTGGTCATGACCGTAAATCTGTCATCTCTAAACCATATTGAAAGAAGAGCGAGGACTTTGTGTAGGTATTGCATAAACAGTCCAGCAGAAAAAACAACGCCCATGTATAAATAAGTAATATGAATCAATCCCGTGTCTAAGTTATTTGCAGCGTCAATTAATGCTTACTGATATCGTTGAGATTAGACGTTTGACAGTAATACTCCTAGTTAAATTTACACAAAGATATTATCATTTTATTTTTACAAAAGATTCAAATGCAACTAAGTATTTCTAAGTATTTTGTTTGGATCGTTTCTTAATCAAGTGTGAATCCACGCATCTTTTGCAATGATTTAATAAACAATCCTACTTAGACATTCAAGACATCTTGGGGCAAAGGTGGGTTTTAAGAACATTAGTCGATTCCATATATTATGCTCACGTTGTGATTCAAAATGGTATGCAGGAAATTAATAGATTAAAAGTAGTACGTACCCACTTGCTGTCTAGTGCTTATTTTATTAATCTTAATGTAACGTGCACATTACTTCCGACATTAGAATATTAATATTAGAAATATTTAAGTCAGAAATATTAATAGCGAGGCAAAACAAATATATCTAAGGACGTATGCTTTATTTATATTAGGAATCCACACATCCAAGCAAGCAAAATTTTTAATTTTAATCTTAATATTAGTGTTCCATAATTCGCTATCCAGGATTAATCCAATGCTAATTCCATGTCAGGCATTAGCAAATGCATCTTCCAAATTAACAAAATGTTAACCTACTTTCACATAACTACTTACCATGCAGTATCTATTCAGTTTGTTGTTCTAACTTGATATACGGAGGGTTGCATGCACACCGGAATAATTTTATAGTAGCCCGGAGGAGCGTATCGAATTTTAATTAATTAATTAATGTGACAGATTATATCGAGTTGGAGCGGCATATCTGTGGCGCCGTCTTGTAAATTATGCACCTCACGTCGGTCTAACAGTATCTACCCGCACGTCTGCCCGTCGCTCTTGCCGCCAGCGTCAATGAATGCCAAATCACTCCTTGTTCAATAACCATTGTCTATTAGTGAAGCTTAGGTATATTCACGTGCGGCTTCAAAGGTTCAGCTTGACAGGAGATACCCATTTCGCTGGGCTGCGGCAGCGGGCGCCGGTTTAGCGGCCACAAAGGGCAGCAAGACATGCAAATTGCAGCTGTATTATGTGCCGTCGGATGCCCCTGGGGGATTTACATAGGAATGGAGGAGGCGACGTCGCCGGCAGTTAGACGCTTCCGCGCGAGGTCGCGGCCGCGTCCTCGTGCTAATACGACGGCGACTGCGACACACCAGAAGATTACAGGCGCAAATCTAGAACGCTCATTCATAACTCGAGCGAAAACGTTCACGGACTAAATCTGCATAAACGACCCATTACGGTCGTGAAAATCTAATTTTAACATCTAGTTGCTAAAGTAAAAACTTTAATTTATGGATTTTTACCCCGGCAAGAAACAGTGTAATTAAAATGCAGATAGTCTGGGAATATTCTTGAGAAGTTAAAGTACTTTCAACGAAACGAATAGTGTACTAACGGAGAAGTTGTTCAATATCTGCGATTGCTGGTACAGTGAGCGATTTCTTAGGAAATATGTTTCGTCATCAAATTTAAGAGTTTAGTCGGGTTGGTTTCCTATGGATAGTAATTAATTTGGCTGGCGGTCAGTGAGTGTTGTGAAGGCGCGTGGGTTGTGTAACGAGTGACGCGTTGGCTGCGCGGGCGCACCGTTTTCTGCACTAACCTTGGATTGGGCATACGCTTAACACTGCTACTTGGCTCAAGCGATAACCTTTCAGAGAGAAACACTAAGTCAGTGAATAAGTGAATGATCACGGGGAAACGCATGTTCTTGATATACGGCAACTCTAGACTCCATAGCGAGCCTGTGTACGAATCCATTAATGTGCATTTTATCTTTTAATTCCTACTAAGTCATTATCAAGTCGACGCGTATCGAAGACACTACTACTCCTGTCACCGCTTGCTTGTCATTTGCTAAACTCCAACTACTGCAATGTACCCATTTGAAATGTAACCCATGAAAAAATAAAAATTAATAAATAAATTATTAATTTACTAAGGTCGTATTTGTCAAACAACCACTGTTCTTATTTTAATAAAATCATGTTTTTAAATGTGGTTAGCCGAAAAACATCAGTTTATCTTACCCAAAAGTTTCCACAACCCTTGGTTTAATTTATTGGTAATTTCTTAAAGACGTTTCCTTTAAGAGCTTATAACTTAGTCTACATCGACCAGCTTATTATGACCCACTCACTTATCTCCACTATCGATACCGAAACGTTGCTGTAAATGGACAATAAAGTATACAACAGCTACGATAATGTATTACTTATTTAGATAGCTCGATTGCGCCGATAAGATGCCCGCCTGATTGTTTTCGCGGTCTTTGTCTCGAACAAAGCACGTTGAGGCATCAATCAATGGAACCTCTATTTATATCTGTCATTATGGAATGTAATGATACCTATGTATGGATTTGATAAGCTTAACGCAATGACGGTTCAGTTCAGTTTACGTAACACATTCAAACTTTATTGGCGTAGCGATTTCTATTACACGTGCCATTGCTGATTGCAAATCATATTAGATCGAAGGACATTTTTTGGAATTGGACCTATGGAAAAAAAGTCGTAACCAGATTTATGATTCTGGATAAATCTTACCTACAAAAATTACACCATTTTAAACTCGTTCATATATATCTAGTTAATTCGTCACATGCTAAAGCTACCAATGCTTCTCACTGACCATAATATATGTGGAAAAAAGATACATTCCAGACTTAATCCTTCAGTCTACGCACGCCATCCTTCAAGATAAACATAAACTGGGGCGAGACGAAATCTGGAAAAAGCTTCAAGCGTAAAACACGTCCGGTGTAGAATATATTGTAGATTAGGGCGAACGGCTGAATAATAAATATTAAGAGACCTTCGGCTTGCCCGGGCAGGAAATCACAGTTGACAGATAATGGGCACAATTAAGTGGCAGACCGGCGCGGCGAGTTACCGCCTCGGGATTCTTGAGAACTAGCTACGAGTAGCTATATTAAAACAGTGTATTAACCCTAGGAATGTAGCTTGATCATTTTTATTTTTAAACAACAAAGGCTTTCTTGTTTTCGGGGTTGTGCACCAAACACTGGGCCTTTAAAATTAAGAAATCCATGTGACAATAAAACTTTCTTTTTTTAAAAACATCATCATATACATACCTACATTTCTACATTGCTCCGATTCTGTGGTAAGTAGCTTAATAACTTGTGTTACAGAAATGAGAAACAACCACGGTACCACAACACAACCACCAGAGACCATACATAAAAGTTCGTTTCCCATATTGACCCGGCTAGGATCGAACCCGTTACTTCAGAGATGGCGTGACGTCAAAGTCCAGCCCGCCCGTAACTATTTATTTCGCCTACAACAATACTTACGAAAAGCTAGCAAGCAAAGATAAAAGATCTAAGTTAAATGTCGCATACTTTCAAACGTAGGTACTTATATCACCAACACACATAGGTACTTATATAAAATACATTTGTTAGAGCTATTTTCCATCGTAGGGTTAGTTTATAGTTAGATAAATAACGTTATGATTAAAATCGAGATACGATCACAAAATACTTTTATTTCGTTTCACAGTTCCATTTTATTATTATTGGTTCGATTCTGTTACGGTTCTTTATTTTCTCAGTATATAAATCAAGTTTTACTACCAACTGCGATACCAGGCTTTTTAAAAAGCAGTGAAAAAACTAATAAAGATGTTTAAGAGTATGTATGAAATCAAAATTTTAGTCTCTTGTAACACGAATTAGGGCTTAAATGGTTATTCCAAAATTTTCAACGTATGCTTAAATAAGTATAATTACTCATAATTAAATTAAATCTTTAAATTAATTAAAGTAGTGGCAAAAATAATAAACTTGAAGTAACTTAGTTATCATAAAGGGGATGATTGGGTTAAAATTCATCCTTCTATTTAGTCCGTCAGTAAGACTATCAAAATACAATAAAAACTAAAATAAAAATGTATGATAAGATAATACAGCGCATTTAAGTTCAGTGTGTGCTTATCTACTACAAAAAATTGTATAGGTAAACTATGCGAATTGAAGACGTTGCGCTAAATTTTTGTTCAAAAAATATAAAAAAACCATGCCTTATTATTTTCTTGGTAATGTTACTATTAACGGACCAATCATACATTTTTAGGAATCACTGTTTAAATTATAAATGGTAGATCCAGTGTTATCTATATTACGCATATAAAACATTTCAAATATTTTATTTCATGACACATATAATGATTCGTTAAATTTGATTCGTCATAGTTGTACGATTAAAAACACGTCAGACTATACTTTGCAACGTCCTTATAACGTGCGCATAAGAACTAATATTAAACTGCACATGTTCACCTAGATGTGCTGTTATCGTACCTACAGGAGTACCTCACCCAGTGAAATTTTTGGGTGATCGAACCGCGTTATTTCCAAAACCAACAAGCTTTCGTGACGATAATTCAACGCAAAAATTATTCGGTCATCGACCGACGCACGAAGCGTCTCTTTTAACATTTCTATACCAACTAAATAATAATAGACCATGTAAAAAACACCATGGAAAATGGATTCACTGTCTCGGACGACTTTGTTGTTACGAGCGGGTTTGATAAGCGTGGGCGTGGGCGGACCATTAACGCCATCATCAGTTAATATTGACACTTTAGTTTCCGGCAAAATATTTATCTATTAAAATTTAATCAATAAATATTCATGAGTATATCAAAACTAAAAATTAATAAAACTGACTTGCACACGTTAGAAAACATCACATTGATTTAAAATTTTGTGTTGTTTTAATAAAACAAATGAAGTAAATGGTCATGTATATGACATACATTATTCAGATAAATAGGTAAGTACTATGCAAATGCAAAATCTATTAAACCAATTCTCGATTCATGCATTGTCGTGACATATTAATAATATCCAATGCTAAAATCGTTACAGCCGTGGTTCATGGTCATATAAGTCAATACAATGAGTGTTTGTTTAAGTTCAATAAGTACCTATCTAGCTAAAAAAACATTTAAGTAGTTAATTAAAAACTGATTTTTTTTATTTTACTACGCGATACAACTATCACATGATTTCAGAATAAGATTTTAAATATCACAATTTCTTTTAATAGTTACTGCACTAAGTACCTTGTTATATTTAATTAATTGTCTATTTGACTTAGGTATATTACATAGTTACTCGGAGATTTAATGTGATGTGGTGCTACGGTGTGCCCTAAAGGTAGGTACTATGAGTTTACGACGACAGAAACGATGAGTATAGTATTTAGGAAAGTGCGACTCAGCAAATGGATTGGTAAAATGCAATTTATATTCTTTACATCAGTAAATGGTATAAGACTAACAACAACAAACAAAAGATGAACAGTATACCGTAACAGAATACTTACTAGATACTCAAACTTAATGATATCAATAATGTTTTGTGAAAAAAAAATGTAAAAGTGGGCCGATGCTATTACCATTTCTTTACTTTTTTAAGCGTAGATGATGCAGCGAGTGTTCCGCACGGATCAGTGCTGTTGACTTTCATCAGTCGGTTGGTATGGTCACGCGCAGGAAGCGACCGTTGCGCAGCCTTCGGGCGCAAGCGCAACGCAGCGTGACGACCGTTAGCGATACTGAGCTTAAAGCCCTCCCGGCCTTAATAATAAAAATGTGTCCTTTAGGCCAAAAACGAAACGAACGCAAGAAAGATTCTGTTTTCGAAAATTAATAGAAAGTACGGTAACGATAATGTGGTTTTGTATTCGCATATATATTATTTAAATCGTTTTATTCGCATTTAAAGTGAGTTAATTACGAATAAGATTGAAAAATTTCTATTCTACATAGGATTTGACATGTTTCATTTTTCGTAGTCTTAATTTGAAACCAGGAGGTTTTCAATCGATACTAAAGAACAATCATAAATAATTAAATAATGAAAATTTACTTTTTAATTGTCTTGTACTTAGCTTTTAGTAAAAATCCTTTTTACGTTTTTAAAAAAATCAAAATCAAACTAGTAAAAGTACCATTATAAATAAAAAAATATTCTAAAAAAGTACTTATTATGAATAAAAGAGTGTGTTGGACATTTTTTTTCTTTCTTTCTGTGGTGGTTATGAGAATGAAGAGTTCACTACATACAATATGTGAAAATAAAATAAGCGCTAAATATATGGGTACCTATAGGTAAACTTTTATGTGCAATTCCGAATGATTTTCAAGAATTTATAATTTGTCCTAAAGCCCCTATTAAACCTAAGTTAAAGTACGAATAAGTGCTTCAAAAAATTAATATTCTAGTTCTTTCATGTTATAATTTCTGTCAACCGTGCGTGCGGATTTAACGCACAACGTTTGACAAAAATTAATTTCCACATAACGCGGTCCCTAATAACGAAAATGTGTACGGTAATACCAGCCTAATCTAAATTCAACATCCAAAACATTTGACAAATTATACCCGAGGAAAATTCGCATGAATAAAACGAGCTGTATACGTGATCTGCACCCGTAAAAACTAAATTTCATTCAAGAGAAAAGTACGCTCCTCGCCTGGTATTAAAAAGCTCGATAAAAACATCAAAAGAAAACAATATCGCCCAGTTCTTGGCCGCGATTCCAAAATGAACAAGTGGATAGGTGAAAAAACAACCTTGTTATCTTCAATTAGTTTTCGTAAAGCGCCGGAGCCAGAATCATAAAGAGGGCGCAGTAGTTGGGAGCGGAATAAGAATCCGGTTTGAAAAACACAGCTTGCGGTCTGTTGGCCGGCCATGCGCGGTGGCAGCCGAGAATAGGAAAAAGGGTCGAGTTTCTTACTGCGTCGCTGTATCGGAACCCCAAACTGGGCTAAAATCGCACACCTAGATCTAAAAAGCAATAATTTAAATAAACACTTCTGCTAGTAAAAGCAAAAAACTGCAAGCCTTATTCTTGTGCATAGCGTATCCTTCTGCAGTAGAAGCTTGCCATGATCTCTTTGATACTCTTTAAACGCATTAAAGAAGGCTGTTAGAGGATTCTTGTATTTTGATTGTAGGATGTTAAATGCTGCATCTGTTATGGGGGCACACGTGGTAATTTGCAAGTCTTATGACCTATTCATATCGGTGCCGAAAATGTATCTTAAGTTATCTTATTGTTAAAAACGTGGCTGGTCTGATCGACAAAAGCTTTTTACCGTTTAGACAGGCATGCGATGGTACTTGATTTTAAAAATGTTCTTGTCTTTACTTTTTTTAGGAGTGCGTGCGACATAGCTGGGCCATAGACATGCCAGTCTCCATTAATACCTACATAAACATAAATGCATCGTCGGGAACCAAATTGGAAACACGCATACGCTCAGCTGTGCCTCGTTTAACATAAGGGTTAAATTACAGTAAAAGTATTAGCAAGCGTTGGGTTGACCGTACCTAAATAAAGGTCAAACTCTAACAGAGGGAACTGAATATTTTAGCGAGACCGAGCATCCCTCAGACGCTAACCACCATTAATGTGAATTTAAAATGTTAAAATAGCATACCGTAAAATAACGAATCCCAGTACCCTTGGCACGAACAAAAACGTTAATTGAATAATATTACGTGGTGACAGTTTTGTATTTTTATTTCACTAGTTTCAATATTCTTCGTTACAGCGCTACTTACTACAAATATCAATACTATTTTCTAACAACCTAATACTATTGGACTACTGTATTGGTTCATGATATACATTTAATTGGGCATTCATTCTAATAACATTTAAAAAGAAAAATAAATTTAGTATTCCATACATAATAGAAAATCAGTATTGTTGTAATATCTTATTAGACTCAATATCTCTTTATGGACATAAAACTTAATCGAAATATACAGTGAGGTTAATAAGCTGATCTTTATTTTGTAAATGATAAATGAAATTAAAAAATATAATGAAATATGTATGTGGCATACATTGACCTAATCCCAAAGTAAGTAGATAGCTTAAGTATATATGGAAACCAGAACCAGCGGTGGTGGTGCTAGAACACATTCTTAAATACGTTTATAAAGACGCAGACTAAGAACAAAGATAAGTTTTCATCAAACAAATGTTTGTTCCAAATAAATATGTTTGTTTTATGTTTTCCACAGTGATGGATAATAAAGTACTTAACCTACAGCTTTCCATTAATTCTAAATAAGTTATTAAGTCTATTGAGTGCTTATCGATGAGTTTCTCAATTAGGTACCTGACAATGTTGTATTGCTCAAGTAGATATTTAATAATTAGTTTAAGATACTTAAAGGATACATAAACAATTTAAGATATTCAAACGATATTTGATAATGATAATGGTTTATTATATTAAAGAAACAAAAAAAATGACATCCCCTAGGGATGTGGCGTGAAACACTATAAAAATCTATGATAGTTTATTTATTCCCAATTGGTAGCAACACTACAATCGAATGAAATCATAGTTTTGTACATCGTTTATTAATTAATTTTCCAGATGTGTTTAGAAACAATATTGCCAGGTAAGTTAATTACAAAGATTCTTTGTTGCAAGAAAGCATTTTCCTTAAATTTTATTATTACGACTGTAGCGTATATGTTATACATGTAGATTGATGAGAAATGTTGTGCGAATGAGCCGACACGTTGATTACATTGAACTTTCTCGTGCATCTACATATCCATGTCACGATGAAATAATTCACTTTCTACGTGCACATCGAAGCTCGTTAACTCGCGTATAATTAGAGAAAAATAACAAATAAGAACGTAGCGTACGGGACCCTGGTCGATCCACGGCCTCATAGTGCGGTCGACAGCAATTACAACTTTTTGCAGCCGCGGTCAGTCATGTGTGCAGTTACTTCGCTGCGACTCGCTTTTTTCTTGATATTTTATTACATGCTCGCTGTAACCTAACCTCGCCGCTTACAAATTGAGGCGAACTTTATATAGGTTTCTGAACTCGAGCGAATGTTATGTATTTTACCGCTATTTAAGTAGTTCGTTTTTTAGCTAACGACTTACTTTAAAAGTGTGTATTTTTTTATAAATTTGAATTCTTTGTTTTCAGCTCTTATGAAAATGCTTATTCATATAGCAAAACAAATTTTAGTTCTGGATCATCATCATCTTGAGTTTAAATGACTAGTGGGTACAGAGCGGGGAACTCCCACAAACGCCGTTGCCTTCGCTGACCCAGTAGTACGATGCACCGATAAATACTCCTTCCCCCAATTCCTTAAAAAACAATGGCTAAGGTTGATGCTCAAAATGTGGCAGGGTCCAATCAGTTTAATTTGTAAAAATATTTTTTTCTATTTTGGGATGATACTCATTGTATAAAGGATAAACTTAATTTGAGGTCTAAAAAATGTATTAATTAAATTAAATTAGTAAATACGAATTTACTTAAGTAGGTACTTAACTTTTACTAAAATTCTATTACATAGCGCTGGATACATAGGTAGGATTGTAACGTTAATTATATTCAAGTAATTTTAAAATAAGACGCATTTTGACTGCCTTTATTAGGGTCAAAGACTAATATATCCATAAGTATAGACTGAGATACGTAATAAGTTAGTTACGTGCTAATATTTATACTTGGAATGAGTTGTAGATTATATGCTAGCTTAATGGTCGGAAGACAGCAAAACTAAACAATAATAACAATATCTTAGCGCGTCATTGTAAATAAGCAGATATAATAGCAAATCAATTTCAAATTTGCTATGGTTCATGGTAATCTATCATAACTTCGGATCATTACGAGCTCGCCTTCATAAAAAAACGATTTTTTTTTTAACTAAATACACCTAAAATCAACATAAAACACTTGAACTACAAAGTTGCCATATAAAAAATTTTACTTAAATATGTTTTTTACTGTCAATTCCATACCTACTGTCTAATTTCATTTAAAGTTACCAATAAAATGCTTTTCGTAAATGAGTTTATACAAAATGTTTGTTGTACCGAGTGCTTAGGTAGGTATCTACTTAGAGAACACTACGGCTTAAACAACCTTCTAAAACATATTCATTTTCACCGAGGCCTTTAATTTCTAAAGCTTGAAAACTAAGACTCTTAGACGAGGTAGATATTTAGTCACTATATGCTCGTATTAGGAACTAAGTACCTACATACATGCTAATCTCATATAAGAGCTTAATTCTGACTGGAATAAAATTTGTCTTCACGTCTGTCCTTATTTTGTTAATACTACAAAATCTCTACGCTTTTAGTTTAAAATTCTTACTAAGAGTTATCGATTGGTTTTCAATTTTACTTTCTACTATTGTAACAGAAAGTTTAGGCATTTGTTAATCTACTCAATCATGTAAATTGGCAAAACGGATTTCGATTAGCAAGCGAAACTAAAAGTTATTCATAATTATGTTTCTTTAGAAATATAAATGAAAATACCAACCTACAGTATATGCCTATTATTGAGGTTTTATTCTTACAAAGACAAATGAAAATCCAATGAACTAATAAGCTTTAAAGTGCCGTTAGTCCTCGCTTTAAACAAATGACAATTGGAGCTCGAATCAGTTGAAATATAAGGAGATAAACCTTACAAATTCCCAAACTGACATGAACTCGCTTTCGCCATTTTGAAAGTCCATCATCCGTGAACCACGGGGCTGACTCAGTGGCGCGATGCCGTGACTTTCGTTTGTCGTCGTTATTCTGGGAAACCGAGTCGCGATTGAAGCCTCCCGCCATAGTGATTCACGTAAATGTGACTAAAGTTCGTAGAAAACCATAACAAAATAGCGAAAAGGTATTTTTTATCCATTAAATTCAATATTTCTCATTTAGTCACGCTTTTATGCTATGGTTTCTACTTGTCAACGCTTGGAACAGCATTTAAATGGACGTAACATTAACAACGTGTGCTAAATTTTTAAATGCTCTTAAGGGCTCAAATTACTTTACGTACTTCTTGTTAGTAAAGCCAATGAGGTGTTAATGTAATATAATACTTTTGTTTTTAAATACACACCAACTTTCAGTGCTAATATTAAAATAAATAAGTTTTTGCTTACTCGGTAAAGGACTACTTTGTATTTCACCTTAATTTATAATTGAATAAACTTTAACTATCTTATATTCTTACAACCAATAGCTATTCTTCTGTTATTAACACATACGATTATATAATTTATTTAACTCAAATACCTTAAAAAGTTACAAAATCAATAATGTAGATCACGATAAAGTTGCAGTTCGTTATTAGTTCTTATGCCAACGCAATAAAAACTGTACGCATGCGTTCGTCGCGGCATACTTGCACTTTTTTATCGTGCGTCATTATTTTGTTTTTAATTCACATACTAATTACATAAGCTCGATTGTGACATCTAGGAGTAAGTAACTTCTTCTTGTTTCGCTTTACAAGTTGAAATCCAGTATCCTCTAAGTGCTAGGCCATTATATTTCTATTGTATCTGCGTTACACGGAAAGGATTAAAAATGCATAGTGCTCTCTTAAATCGAATTGTATTTGAATTAATTTCTAGTCTATTAGAAATAGTAAGCATATTGAATTTCTTTTCCAGTTAACACAATGCGATCACTGATACCTCGGCTGTGGTAAGAACTCTATACTATTGTCATCGTCGGGCTACCGTTGTGTTTACAATGTTCAGAAAAATAGAAAGTCTCTCCGAAGTATATTTAAATCGTTAATTATATGGAGCGATCATCTATTATACCTAGCGAAAGTCATTGTGGCTGCTTTTGGCATTGTAGTTGATTTGATATTGTGTTGAGCTCTGAAACCATAGAAATAAAGTTCAAGTCGGCCTGTTTTCTATTCAAAATGTTTTTACTTGCTTTGCCGTTTAAGCGAAATTGATATTGAAAAGAAATTCAGTCAAAGAGATACTTAGAACATTTTTTATTTGTTTAGTCTGGTAAATACAGATTTTAATAACATAAAGAGCCAGTAATATGTTGAATTTATTAAATGTATTTTCTTTGATGCATTATGCAAATGTTTTCAAATAGGTATTAGTTATCATTTTCATGTGATTTATATTTAAATTGTGTTGGAATTAGAAATGGTTGGGTGAAATTAATTTGGGCTTCAAAGAACATTTTATGATTCTTGGAAATGTTGCCGTTAAATGTTAAACTGGGATTTTAAAAAATCAGTTCATATTTTTTACAAACTTTGTGTTTTTGTATGCTCATATAAAACCATTCCAATCTTCATTAAGAAGTGAAATGTAACCAAAATTCATGAAAAGGCGCTCCACTTACATGGCATTTTATTGCAAAAGGTATAACGTGGACGCTCCTTAGGCTACCACTTAACCCTTCACAAGCCGCGCTCATTATAAAAGTGGGCGTGTAATCGAGGGTACAGGTCGCCCGCCGGTGATTAGCCGTCCCTAAACAGACCGAAACAAATCCACAAATTGCGAGGCAAAGTTATATATTAATGTGTTATGCGCCGTCAAATCTTTTTTCTAACCATACTCCGAGATGATAATTAAACAAATATGTTAAGAAGTAGTTTCCTTTGGCTGACTCCCCGCAACCCAAAAGTAGGTAAACGAAATAATTGTTGTTCTAAATGATAAACCTTCTAGAAAGCCAAAATGTCGTCATCCTCGTAATGCTAAACACATTTAAAAAATGTGAAGTTATTCTGCAAAACTGCTGCTGCCACTGACTAGACCTACCTATACATTTAATTGCTTTATAAAAAATGTATATTCGGAAAATCTAATATTCATTCTTTTAAAAGTGTAAAGCTTTCCAGGGATTAACGCTATAAATTATTACTTAACATTTAATAGATTTAGGTACGGAAATTAACTTAACCTAAATCTAGTTCTGGCCAAGCTCATTACAAAATTAGGCATGTAATTGAGGGTACAGTTTGCCCGGTCGACGATTAACTTAACCCTAACCGGACCGAGACAAATCCTCAAATTGCGAGCCGCGGGAATCGGCGGAGTAGCCGTTTCTGCGATTTGGCCGTGACTGCAGTTTACTTTTGAACGGTTTATTGTCGTTTCCGTCGGCTTTTGACCGCTGTATGTAGTTCTACATTGAAAGTTAAACTTAATAGATTCGTTATATCAATATTAGAAACAGAAATTTTTTATCTCCCCTTGCGGTGCGGGAATTGAACAAGAGCAGCACGCGCGATACGTGAATGTCGTGGGTTCAATTCCCGCACCGCAAGGGGAGATAAAAATTTTCTGTTTCTAATATTTAAAGTTCGCTAGTACGGCGTATAGTACTATAAAAATAATAAAATCGTTATATCAATGTTTAGTTCGAAGCGATTTATTACACTCGGTAACTAACGCTCAAGTTTTTTAGATAGTCATAGATTCAAGTTACTGATCAAATGCTGCTTGTTTGTTACTGATTATGGTTAAAATCTATTACACAGAAGCAAAATACTTGACAGGTCTAGTCTAGGTAGGTACCAACACAGTGTGAGATATATTTCTATGAAAAAGACGTGTAAATGCTGTTCCACTTCGATGGATATGCATTTGAGGTTTCGAGAAAGCAGTCCGTGGCTAAACTCTAGATAGGGTGATCCCTTGGAATTGATATTCCAGATAGTATTGGGCAGTCAGAAAAAAACAATTGCCTAAGCAAGAGTAACTTTCTTACGTGAACTATGTATTGCAAAGCACTACGTAAACTTTGCTACGAAACGCGTAAACATATACCATGTAACTGAGCATGTAACAGACGGTTCAGTCGCATAGTTTGAAAAGGAAACATTTGCCCGTGTGTTTAGGCATCTTGCAAGTTCCCAACATGGAAATTAGTCTACGAACTTTGGTCATGTCCCTTAAAGCTGCGGATTATGTTTATTACAAAACATATAATATTACTAAGATGGTAGTTCTTTACTTAGGTGTAACCGCATAATGCCGTAAATTATTGTGACGTTGATACAGAAACTTCAAAGGAGCCTCTATATTTTTACGGTTTAATGTTACTGATCGCATGTAAATTATCGAACTAAAAGATCTTGTATTTCTAAAAGTTTAAAATATAGGTATGTACTATACTTAATTTTTGTTAAGAATAACTGCTTCATTCCATCTAAAGTAGACTAGCATGTTGTGTTATTTTAAAACTACCAGTTGTGGCCTGCCACTATGTTCGTGTTGTTTTAATCTCGATAGAAAGGAAAATATTAATCTAATTTCCCATATTTGATGTACCAAACATCCGAATCCATTTAGTAGCTTTTGCGAAAGAGACTAAGAAACATGCATATATTAAAAAAAAACTTTCGCGTTCTTAGCGATATGTACCTGAATTATGCATAGGGTAATGACGTTATAGTGTTATTTTCACTTTTACACATTAACTAGCAGTACCTAAACATTCGTTTGTCACAGTGTTACAGATCATATTAATTTACACAGCTTTTTGTAACACATCCATAATGTAACGACACGTCGATAACTGAACATTCCCTATAACCACAGATCATTTTATATTGGCTTGTAAGGCATAAGACGCCCACAGACGCTCCCACGCGCGCCTACGCATTCGTTTAGAACCGATCTCCTCTGCTTTCTTCTATCACTTGAGGCTCTGACCTCAACAAATAAAGGCACAATGCGCTAAACATGGGAATTCGTTGTTTGCCCCGCGTCTTGTGACTTACGCTTGGTTGTTGTAACTGTGTGTGGGTGGAATGTTTGAACTGGATTAAGAAGATCCTTTATGAATGTTTACAGTTTTTAAAATATATTTTTTCCTTATGATGAACCCGCAGATGATATTTTCATTTTTAACATTCCTTTTATTTCACACCTATCCTTCGAATATGATGGAAACTGTATCTAATAATCATCTAAAAAAATATTGTGGTTTTCATACTCCAATGCATCATAGGAGCAACTGTACTAACATGTAATGATTCTCGACTTATAAAAATAAAAAAGGGTTTTGTGTAATATTTTTGTTCTAGAGACAAATATGACGAACTGTACCAACATGTTCAGAGGATTATCTATTCTTTCTATTGTACCAAATCAGCATGGTACGCTGGAGTTCGCTGGAGCTGTTCGGTTCTTGAAAAGTTTCCGTATCAAAATAGTCACAAGTAATACCGCTTAAGCATGCTCGTAAAAGCACGAAATTGTCTGTGGAGCTAACAAGAACCTAAGCATCACATTATATTATTACAAATAGTTACGGTTGATCCCTCAGATGTTCGTGATTGGAAACAAACTACATGCTACGAAACTCGTAACATGAAAATAACCGTTTAGCTTACAATATTGCAAACTAATAACTGTCTCCAATGCATTGTTCTCACTGCAATCAGATCAACTCTGACCTTATACTCCGCACAACAGCGCACCCTGAGGCAATGTCGTGAGATCGTATATTTTGTATCACTTATGTAATTTAATTAATTGAGCAAATAATAATTTAATTTATTATGTAATTTGGTATGCTTGAGCAGTTGGTTTAATTTATTACTATGAATAATTAACTTCATATTATATTGACCTAAAAGTGGTGATCAATTTATTGTTTGAAATAACAACAGTTTACATTATACTTATCATTGAATTTAACAGTATAATGCGGGTTTTTTGACGAGAATTATCACGTTACAATTAAATAAAATTGTCAAATTGTTAAAAATAATTCGCTTCATAAAAACTATTTTTACTTGCGTATTGTTTAACACTTATTTCTCACATTTGTGTTAACCTTTATGTATTGTTACAATTGATGAATTTACCTCGCCTATTTCTTCCGAGAACGTATGTTCTTCTTCACTAAGTTTGGTGAATTTGGTTATATTTTGGTTATTTAATTAGGTAAATAATAAAACAACAAATAGATAAATAGTATCAAATTCGATTCGTATTGCAAAAGTAGATAGAATGTATTTAATACTGACTAAATCGAATTGAGTAAACGTCAACCCTCGTTCAAGTAACGGGAAGTATTGAAAATGTCACGAAAATAATGTGTTCTATTAGGTATTGACAGTCAGCATATTGATTTTAATACTTACGAACTAAGAGCTATTTGAAGAGTGAACAGCATTTATGAGATAACTGTATTTGATTAAAATAGTTGAATTAAGTGTGGTTCTCAAGGTAAAAATCGATTATTAATTGATTTAGTTGTGGATTCTAACACCATTATTTAATTTCATATGTAGAAAAAACCATTCTGCAAATTGTTTTAGGAAACGATCAACAATTATACCTTTAGCATCGCCATACTGGCCCGCAAGATGTTTCTTCGCGCTAATTTTGAAGGATTCCATAATAAATGATATGATTAGTATTGCTGATCTTTCTCCACAACAGTATGCCTAACACACAAATATATCTTCCAAGTTCCTTAACCACTTTTGAATCATTTTTAATACAAAACTTGAACGTTGCTGCCGGCGCTTTGTGCAAGAAGGTGTAAAGATTTACGGCGCCTCCCGTGTGTCCTTTATCGACAAAAGAAGCGTTCAGCTGCAAGAGCTGCTTATATACTGTTGGTATTAGCCGTCCTAGATAACATACCTGTCAATTTTAACAGGTTAAATTTAGGTTAATAAAGAGTGTTGAACTGTTAAATTGGGAATCCAAAACAAAAGCCAGTCAAGCCATCAACGATTTCTAACTTCTATAACATCCTGAAATATATATACTAACAAATACCCTGATGAAAATCAGCAATGCTAGACAAACAGAATAAAAGAAACAACACGGTGTTTAATACTAAATTAAAATTTCGCTAGTTCGCTAAAATATTTTTACAAGTAACAATGCAATTGTATCAATCGCGACCTACCATTACAATAAAAATTAAAGATTTAAACAGTTTTTATAACATTAATGATCGTTCTTGATGATGGCCTAGACGATGACACGACGGCATCTACCATCGAGTTAGTTTCAGCAGCAACGATGAACGAATCTTCTTAATTCAATAAATAAGTCATAATTTTATCAAACAATCCTATCAACATAATTGTGATCGTTTTTATTAAAGCTTGTGACTGAATTTTGATTATAATAGTTAGTTAACACATATAATAGTAGCGCAGTATATTGGCTCCTCCCAGCCTGATGGTAAGCAAGAGAGGAACCCACATCGCGATTTGACAACAGATTTGATATCGAATTATCCTACCCATACTATTCTGTCCATAGCTATTCTGAAGAGTTTTCTGAAGCCTAGACTAAAACCTTATTATCATAAATAATCGCTAATTTCGTATCGTGTATTAAATTCAACAATTTAATACCAAATACCACATTAAATTAAAATTTATCTAAACGTAACCAAACAAGGTACCTAGTCATAACAATGGCTCATCATAATGTACCTACCGTAGTTTGATTTATCGCAAATTCTCCCAAAATTATGTGGCTCCAGCAATTTCTATGTTAATAGAAGCACGTATAACATGCGGGGTATCTAATTAAACAAATCCGACAAGTTTAGCCGAGCACCGCGGCATTCTCCAGGCAGAGGAAAGGTTTGACCCTGAGGTCGAACTCGAAAAGTCGGCCCTGGAATCTTGAGGCACGCCTTTGAACTTGTAAATGTTCTCCTAAGGGATACACGCTAATTAAACTTGATTAATACTTCTCACCGTACTGAGCGTTGTCTTTAACCTGGTTCTCAAACTCGTTTAAATCAACGCAAGTTTTTAGAATCAAGTATTTTCTAAATCGCCATTTAATCCTTACCACTTCTATAAAATATAAATGGTAATCTTTACTTTTCGTACGTCAGAGTGTACAATTTCGCATACAAGCTAAAATAAAACGAAAAATTACAACAAATAACCTAATTTTGTTTTTCAGAGAGTTCAAGTTTAGTTTAAAATGTTCCTTGTTAAAAAGTTTTGCTAGATGTACACAAATATTTTTTTATCACAGCTATGGGTAAATGTGTTAAAAATATTCGTGTGTATTCTACTACCGCTTCTTGACTTTCATCACCCACTAGGGTTCGTAATCGGCCACTTTGAGAAAAACTGTCTAAGATCTGCCTAGACGAGACGATTTACGCGCGTTTAAATAATCCTGGCTCTATTATTTCTACGCGCGTAAAAAAAAAACATTAGAGGGTTACCATACGATAACCGAATTAGGCGACTTCATTTTAATAAATATTTATTTTCTACTTTATCAATGACATTATTTGTATAATAATATAATTAACAGTAGATACAACGCTTGTCTAAGCATCTTAACTAGCGGGGTGAATCCTTGTAAAACGCCTCATCTGGTATCAGATCTTTGCTGAATATCTATGGACAGATTGTAGCCGACAGTGCGGAGCGATGTGGCTTTATTGTTAATTAAAACTCATTAATGTAGAACAAATGTATTTGGAATGGGTCACGCGCTGTGAAGTGGAAACCAAAATTATATGTATATTGTAATATACGAGTAAAATATTATCAAAAAATACAAAACTTAGAAGAGCAATTGGAAGTATTATCAAACAAACCTACATTTTTTTTTCTGAATCCTAATCTACGCTATATCAATATGGAATGAAATTCACTCGTGAAAAGCTAAATTTATAAAGATACGGAATGATACTTAACCCACGCAGTCGGAGCCACAGGCGAAAGTTAAGACTAGTTAATAAATACAACCGATGCAAACCAAAATTTAATGAATGCTACAAAATTACCTTCATGATTGGAAAAACAGATTATTACTTTCTTAAAACTCAATGAGAATTCATCTTCAAAAACGTTCGTGTTATTTGTACGCGGAGTGACGTCACATTTTAATATCGTGCTTGAAGATCGGGCTAAGCATATTTGTCCTGAAACTAACCGCAAGTTGAGTGCACCCGGTTAACCTATATAATATTAAACGAGATAAAGAGACGACCCACTCGTTTTTGCCACTTGTACTGGATTCGCTGAAAAGGTCCTTTGGAGGTTAATAAGTTTTGCGAAGTGTAATCATAAAAAATATACAGCTGACTAAATTTTATTCTACGATGAAGAGTCTACGACAGTTATAATTTTATTATTATTTGAGTAGTTGGGTACGTGCACAGATTCCATTACTCAAACATACCGAAACTTTGAAATAAATTCCCAAATCGCATTAAAACTTCACCAAAAATTATTTATGTTTAATGTACACTCTTGTACTCGTAATTAGTTTTAATCCATTTAGATAAATGTCACATGAACGAGCGTGCATTTTCATATGTCCTTCGGATTAAACCTACTTTCATACACTCAATCAAGTTTAGGTCATGCCACTTGTTTCAAAGTCAAGGTAAAGTGTCAGCCTAGGGCATGATGTCTAGGGCAAAGATCTTCATTTTTGAAGTTTCTTCTTAGGGATTGCGATTTTTTATTAATTCACAGTAAACATTTCATTTGCCTAGTAGGTATGTAGACATATTAGGTTGATTTGGATATATCCAAACAAAAACCCTTGTCATTTCGCGATGCGGTTATGAGCTCTACTTTTAATAATTTATACTAATGACTAATATTATAAATTCGAAAGTGACTCTTGTATGTTTGTCTGTCCAGCTTTCATGCCTAAACCACTGAACCGATTTTGATGAAATTTGGTAGGTATATGAATACTTTGAACTAGAACGGACATAGGCTACATTTTGTTGTGAAGGAGGGATGGGGGTAATAACGCCCTTAAAAGTTTAAATGGGAAAAGGTTTACGTTTGAAGTTACAAATATGAAATTTGGCACAAACTTGGATTAAAATATGGACTAGTTTTTGTTTCGAATATAGGGGGAGATATGGGGTAAAATCGACCATGAAAGTATGTAGTCCACGAGAACGAAGTCGCGGGTGTTACATAGTTTCGGGGAAAGAAGTGTTTTATAAAGATGAAATCTATTGACTTAGCTATATCTTTTCCCATGCAATGGAAGTTGCGAGAAAATGATAAAACAATAGCGCTTAAGTACAAAAGAATATAATCTAGAATACTACAATCAACATGGTTCCCTGATCTCTTAGTCTATAAAGCATCAAAGCAACCGCTAAACTAAATTTGGCACGACGTCAGTGCGACCAAACGTATCACCAGCAACTAACACAGTTGCAGACAATTGCCCGATAATGTCACCAGCTGCAAGTGTTATCAATTAATCGGCGTAATTAATGACCACTCATTCCCAGGCGGTGGAATAAATTCACAACGTTTGATGGCGTGACTATGATTAATAGAAACGACACGATTATCTAGTGGTTTTGACAGCATTAAGATGTTTAGTTTCGATTCCTTGGATCAGCAGAATAGTTATTATAAGGCTCTGAAAGGTAAACATGCCTGTGTCGTTAATTTTTGGATATTATATTCAAATTGCAAAGTTTCAATAGTTATCAAAATTTTACTGAATGTTTTAATATCTATTGAAACTGACCTACTCAATTATTCCTTAATCAGGACTGGAGTATCGACATTTTTCATTAGTTTTCCCTGGTAAGTCTAGGTCATACGTTCAAATTGTATTCCCATTGCCTCTTGAAGCGTTAAAGGAATTATAACTAATATTTATTTTTATTTTCAAAGAATTTAATAAAATCATTTATCGTGGGCACAATGGCGTTACGTAATAGAGAGGGGTGAAGTATGGCGATGACTCATTTGGTAGAAACCCTGCCGTATACATTAAGGTGCATGCATGGATACGATCTCGCTTAGGACAAACATTGTGTGATATTATACATTTGTGTGCTTCACAAAATTCCCTCCTTAATTAATAACACAATATTCTGACACTTACTACTTAAATACATTAAAAGTATCACTGTCTTCTACTAGGTACAACACATGTAGCGATATGTATTCAGGATGTGGATAACACTATTGCGATTAATAGGAATTTGGATGCAGAACTGTCACCACGAGCCAAAGTTATAAGATAACGGGATTCCGCCTCAAGTTTCACGATAGGTCCCCGTATCTCGCGTTACATGTGCTGCTTCTAAATAGAACAAAGCGACGTAAATGCACATTATGAAAAGAGGTAGGTATACCAAGCAGAAACAAAAACCATCCGTATGCTAAATTAAAAAAAGTTTCAATTACAAGTGGTCTAATGAAAAACCATTTAACAAACGAATTAAACGACACTGATGTCAGATAACAGATTGTTAAGTAATATTGATTTTCTCGTTTTAACTCATTTAAATAAAAAAGATAATTAAAGTAATAGAGTTAATTCAGGAGTCACGAAAAGTAATTAAACTGTGTAAAGCTATTGAGCCTCGCCGAATAAAAATGTGTAAAAGAGACTAGATTATTTGTATTTGCTTTTAATTAAGTACTTTATACTTACGACTATACCAGTTTCAGCTAAAAAAAATAAAAGTAAATTTAACAAAACATTTTGTACATATATGTTTTCATAAAAATCTACTTCAAAGAGTAAACGCTACTTAGGTACGCAGATTAATTTCAATAACTTTATCATATTTTAAGCCGAATTTTTGTGGAGATATTTTGCTAAAAAAAGGTCAATTTATCCTAGACTAGAAAAATATTGAGAAATATTTGCGTGCTAGAATAATTTTCTGCACGAAATTGGCCAAGTTGGCCAGTTATTGAATATCAAAGTTATTCAGGGTAAAACCCGACACGATCCGCTCCCTTCTATCTACCACTCGCTGACTTCCATTGTGGCTTGAGAAACTTTACTCGCCCGTAATAAAATTAACTAGAATAATTTATCATGGCGGTTAATGAAGTAATAATGAATAATGGATTTCACACATTCACCTCAACTTTCCAATGCCGACGAAAACAATGCAAGTTACGTGTTATTGTGTAGCAACACGCAGATTGGAAAACTCATAAATATTTAAAAATCAAAGCGTCAGTAAACAAAAATCTGATGCAAACACAACAGCAACGGTGTTTTAGTTGGTTTTATACTTTACGCCAGACTTCATTTATCATGCAATCTAGTTTGTTGCCGAAAAATCGAAGTCCATGTCTATCTAGCCTATACAAATATCTTGTACATAATTGCCTGGCAGAGTGGTGACATGCCAGCATTTGAAAATTCACATTGACAAAATGTGCAGAGTGTTTTGCATATGTTGGTCATTACATATATAAAATAATATATAAGATTTTAAACGTTTGTAGATACAAACGTTAAGTTAAGGTAGGTTTTACGTCTTATGACCAATGTTGATTCTGTTTTAATATTTTTTACTATTTATTGATGAATAAGTTAATTGGTCAAAATATTTTCAATGTGAATTCCTTATTGGCACGAAGACAAAAGTGTCAAATTAATTGTCATGCCAACATGCTACGTACAAACTTTTACATGGATAGGTATTTAGACATTTTTTATGTCAATTCATAATTCGAAACCTTCACTCATGCGTTTCAAACTCGCGCAAATTGCCGCAGATGACGGCTACAGATTTACGCACCCTTCCCGCATACCAAAGGTTAACCAAGTTAAAAAAATAACCAACTTCCGTAACTACACTTTTTCACTTCCAATTTTTTCCATCATTATGATAATTTTGTCTCCGAGACTCTGTAATTAGATGCAAGCTAGGGAAGTAAGCAAGTAAATCAATTCAAATCTATTCAAATCTCAGTTAGATCATGCTATCAGATACGGATCGATAGCTTGGCCTCGCAACGTAAACTTTCTGTTTATAAACAGGTTGACCTCATAGGTCACAGATACATTTGATTGGCAATGAGATCTGAAGGGGTGAAGCGCGTGCAAGACCTAAGACCGAGTAGATCATAGATTGTTTTTGGCAAACAATCGTCATAAATATATCTACTGAATTTAACCACATTATATGCAGAAGTTTGAACAAACGGAAAGATAGCTCATTGTTATTGGTCAATAGCAAATGAAACTGTGAATAGATAGTTTTAAACCCAGAAACTGATATATTTACTGACATATTTAACCTACAAGAAAAAAGCATTTATTAATTGGTTAGAATCTTATGTCATATTTTTGATCCCGAAGAAAATACTCGTATTAGCTTAACTTATTGTTCTTAGTGTTTTACTCTTTTGAAATATTTATAAAGCTATCCTTTTTGGCAAATAATTGGTTATGTATGGGTAGATAGATAGATATACTTTATTGCACAAAACTTTACAGAAATAGGTGTTATATATAAATTATAGTAGAGATATTTTTGTTGTTTGTTGGCATTTAATAGCCTTCGAAACTAATAAACTAATTCGAAAAATTATTTCATTTTGGTTAGGCTATACACGGGTGACATAGTATACATATTTTTTTTTAAATAACAGAATTTTCAAAACTTTCAAATACATCGCTGTAAAAACTATTGATGATGATATGAGGAAAGCTTATTACGTATATACATACCTCTGTAACAAATAAATTTAAGAACTACCAGACCTATTCCAATAATAACTTTAACACTAAAAAGGTTCCATAATTTCAGAAAAACATATGTTTTAGTATAATCTGAAAGAGTGTGGGAGGGATGTGGGATGGGTGTATAAAAATATTTTTTATATAATGTCAAAACAAAAAAAAAGAGTTATAAAGTACATCCTTTATAGGATACTTATGTATCTTGTTCCTCAGCGACTTTATCTCACCTTTACACGTCCTGCAAGGAATATCAATAGTAATTTACTTTATAGGTAGTAAAATTAACTTCTTTTATGTGAAAGGAAATGATTGCTTGTGGAATGAATGCTTGCAACATCTTTGTTTTATTTTAATATGATAGGGGATCCGCAGACCGTTTCTACATGCGAAAACTGCTGCGATTAGAGCATTAACTTGGGTTCTCAAGGAACAGTAAGGATGTGCTTAATTAACATAGAAGGCCAGACGGCGACTAGCTGTTGCGACTTGTTTATACTTCATCGGTTGCATAATTAATTTGGCAGGGCGGCGCGGCGCGTCGCAACTAGCTGGGGTGTCTACGAAGCATGGCAACGTGACCTAACGCTATTAAGTTCTTGCAATAATAATAAGAAGTATTCGTGTTATTGTACATAGATCGATCAGGTGCCATAATCCTTCCCATAGTCTCCCAGTCCACTGGCACCTCGTCCTAATAGCCCAGATTCTTTGTTCTTGCACTCCATTCCATAGTTCTGCACTGACCGGGGACTGTCCTTGGATGCCTTTTGTAGTGTATACAGGGATAATCGTCGGTTGGTGCCACATTACATTAAAATCATATGTATGAAGGGCATGTGCCCTTTAAAGGGCCTCTACGTGTTGGCTGTGGCCCCATCCACGCCTCCCAAAGTTCGGGACTCTGTAGTCTCCATATATTGGCAAATACTGATAATAATAATATTCAAACATATCTTTAGATAGGTGAAATAAGTTTAAAACCCTTATTGCACACCGTCAAAAATCAATCCCTAATGATGTCATAAAACACATTTTCCCGGGTATCCAGGTTTGGGCATTTTGTTAAAGTGAGAGCCTTCTTTTCCCCGAAAGTCGGGAAGATGAAAATAAGGCTTCGCAGCCATAATCGATAAGCCGGTATCAAAAATAGATATTATTTTTACATTATTTGTTTCGTAATAACAAACCATAATTACGAGATATTATTATCTCTTGTTAACGACGATACAAACGTAAATCAGACAGTTTTATATGTTCAAGGATAGATACATTCAACAATAATTAAAACTGAGTTACCCATACTTAAAAGTACTTTTCCTTCCCAAATTTTCAAGATTTGTATCGCAATTTTACGTCACAATGTGAGTTCATCGACTTATCTTTATTTTCTTTAAACCTCTCTCGATGGTTAATAAATGTAATGCATTTCTAACCGTGCAAATAATACAGTGAGTTGGAATCTAGATCAGTCACGACAAGAGTCTTTTACTGCAATTACAGAGGCGGAGACATACACACGCATTCCAGGCGGATCTCTAGTGTTGCCAAGTGGTTGATTTAAGTTCCCCATATAATTTATATGTTTATCTTAAAAAAAATAAGTAAAACATAGCTTAAGTTTAAGGGGCAATAGTAGGCCGATGTACTGCATCACCACAAAATTTGTATACTACACAGCGTAGCTACCCAAAATTAAGATTGTTTAATGATACAGACAATATGAAAACTATAAAGCAACAAATTCTTTAAAACGTCTAAATGTAAAATGATTTTGTTAATTTCAAATTAAGAAAATAATCTTTGAGAAGCAGAAAAATGGCAACTGAAGTTTACATTTAATCAGGTATTTTATGAGATAAAGAAAATATTGGAAATGTCGCTAAAATGTATAAAAATCGACATAATTTTAATATTGAGGACTTGTGTAAATAAATAACTAATGCTTAAAAATAACAAATTAAATTGATATCGATGGCGCAGTACTAATACCACTTAACAATCAGTGTTCAAAATAATAAAATATAGAATTTATTTAGTTAAAATTATGGTCGTAAACTATTTTCTCATAAATATTCAGTTAGGTTATATTCCTACGAATCATATTCTGATAATTCTAAAATTCAAAGCGCTAAATAGCAACAACCTTAAAGTTGGTAACACGGACTACCTACCTCCACGTGCAAATTGCCCGCTAGGTCAAATAAATCTAGCAAAGTATGCTCAATTCGAACAAATCAAGGCAACTAGAACGCATTATTTCATGATGACCAGATCTGAGATGTCTCGAATGTTCTTTTTATATGTCGTTAGATTAATGCGAAAATTACGGTCTAGCCGCGTCAAAAATTCCGGCCTTTCAGCGGCGGGACTTGAAAGACTAACTACGAAATATTTTTCGGACGTTATTCAAAGTCAAGTGGAGTTACTCGGTTCTCGACGTTAAAATTCCATATAAAATTCAGTGGTCGTCGGTTATATTGCCCTGTAGAGAACGTTTCTTAATAAGTTAGGTCGTTTATTTATGTACCATTTGAAGCATTTATTTGGGAGACTAGCTTCCAGTTGCGGCTTTGCAGGTGTGTAGGGAAATTAATTGAAATAAAATATTGAACCCTCAGAAATGCAGAGAGCTAATAAAAGCTGATAACAGAAGTAAAAGGATAAATCAAACATTGTCATGTGATTGTTTTTGTAGAGGTCGCTTAACATAATATATTTGTGGTTCGTTAAAGGTTACCTTATTTTTGACCATTTTTATATTTTCTTTATAAATTACTAATGAGTTCTATTTAATCGAGCATAAAAAATACCAATCAAACCTAACCTAAATAATACGTTGGCCACACACTTAATAAGTGAGCCACTTGCGCTTGGGAGCCTTGTGGCTCAGTCAGTATTTCTGTCACCCAAATTAAAAAAAAGGTGCCTGTGAAATTATTTCTGATTACTTTTTAATAAGTTAGTACGTACACATAAATATACATTTTTCTGTGAATACAGACTGCATATGAATGAATGTTACCATTTTAAAATAAAATCTCTGTCGGTGCTTTCGATTCAAAAGTATGCAAATCAGATTAAAAGTCGCAACTATCTATTTCTACTTTTAAAACGAGTTCGCCTGACAAGGGAGCTGTTTCAGCATAGACGAGAGCAGTCGACGTTTCAAAAGCCTTTGGGGCTTCAAGGCCTCAATTGCAAGCAGTTTTTATGATCTGTAATTTTGGAATTTTATTACGGTCACATTTACTGTCGAATATAAACACGCTTGCAATCTTTGCCCTAAAATGTTTTCGTAATCATATTCTTTCTTTTTGACCCGGCCCCCAAAGGTACTATTATTGTCTTTTTATTATTGTGTTATTTATTGTCATGTGCGTTGGTATTTTACCTTCGCAATATATGGTGTGATTATTGGAGTAGGTAATGATAAGTTGTGTAAATTAAAAATTGCAAGAAAAGAATCCAGCATTAAAACTTGCGAGGTGACGACTAGCCGGACCTTTTAGAACTATCTTCTCAATTTAGCTGTCACACCGATCACAAATAATTTTAATATTTTAATATATAAGCTACACATAGCAATAAGTTAGATACTGCTACTGTAACTGATCTGCTGAGTTTCTTACCGGTGTCTTCTCGGTACATATAGGTTCCGAACCGGAAGCAGAATCACTTTTCATTGTATTCGATGACGATTTAAAAGTGTTATTATAAATCCTACTTGAATAAAAAAATATTCGAGTTTGAGTTTAAAGTCGCAATGCCACAAAAAAGGACTTTATGTTATATTGGTCCTGTGGTTTTTTGCAAACTATCCTTAAGTGCTCCAAAACTAGTTTATAATCAGTGTGTTTATAAGTGTGTAAAATTGTGACATCATAGTGGACTTATCTACATAGAAATTATATTAATGAATCGTGCTGTGATAGGTATCTCAAAGTAGGTATCTGATTTGACTAGTCTGTCAACATCCCTATTTGCCAACAACACATGAGTAAGAATTGCCAAAAAGGTGGGAATTTGGTTTTTTAAGTAATATTCTTCGTGACAGGACCTAACATTTAGAAAATTGATCCGTCGCAACCAATTTGAACTCATAATTGCGAGTATCCCTTTACCATTGCGCTTACAGTATTTAAAGTTTTTCGTAGCCTGTCTATTTTAAAAGGCTATTAAATGTTTCTTTAATTATTATTCCTGGTTTGCTTCATTTCACCATGTATGATAACTGAAGTTTGGATATCATTGCCATGTAAAGGTGACAATTTCGGAATACCCGACTACGTTCACCCAGATCTAAGTACTAGTTTTTATATAATGAGACCAGTTCCAAACATATTTGGCAATAACCAGAGACTTTTTAGATGCAATTTGAAGGTTTCAGTATACCGATAAATGTAGGCCAGTACCTTGTTTGATAACGACTTCCCTTAGTGATTGTGGTCATTCAGAATAGGTTATAACTTACGGGCGTGCCAACGGACGTCCCGTCTGTATCCATAAAAGGTCAACATCACCACACCTGGGATATACCTACTCTACCTAACAAACGAGTTATGAGTTACCAGCTGCAGTTTTTATTACCTACGGCCTACTTTGAATGTGAATAATAAAAATTCACTGGCAACATGGTTTTAGTAACCTAGCCCTACTCTAGGTTACTATACTATACCATTGAATTTTTATCATTTGTATCACATCGTCATCAAACCTGACTAAATTATAGACGTACACATAGATACGGGATGGCACTAGGTTTTTTCATTCCTAAAAAAACCAGAAGTGAGGTGAGACACCTGGAAGTCTTGTACACTTATAGTGATAGCTACTAGTAACAGTCTTTCTGACAATACAGTTTTGATGATCTTATTAATTTGTTTGACACCGGTACTAGAGGATTTCGTTTCTGCCCAGCACAGGCATCGACTAGATAACGGTAACAAATTTTCTTGAATACCTGATAAACTTAGGACGATCGGCTGTGTGCACACTTGCGAGCATGTCTAAACATCCGCTCTGAACTGCACGAAGCCGCAGACCTAGCTTCAAAACTTACAATGAGCTATTTTCCTCGTACAAAACCCTCTATAAAATGCATGAGCTACCACAAATCCATACAGAATTCATATGCAATTCATCGAACGCAGATTGTTCGTGTTAGTTGTATGAATATTAATTTGATCAGTATGGATGCGTGACCCATCGTCGCTTCAATGGATCTTTTGTTTTACGTCCTTCGTTGCCATAATTGATAGTAGGAAATGCGCACTACAAGTACCAATTCGTAGACGCAAACATTTATATGGTTTGAGGCTTCCAAGCATAACTTTGTTTTACTTTATGTATGATTGTTGCAGCAAATGCTTTTATGGTCTGCGATAAAAGAAGAAAATATAAATAGTGGGCACAGTGTCAATGTTACCTATTCTGTAAAAAAAAATTGAATAATGTGGATAATTTAAATACATCAATGACATTTGTGCTGCTGAATGTATTGTACAGCCTAATAAGAGATAAGATGGACGCCTGAGCTCTGAATATTTCGACTTCAAGGTAACATTTAACATGAATTCAAATTTTGAAGGAGCTCGTAAACTACTATACTTACTATGCGTATGGCATGACAGATCTCCTATGTAAAATTATTCGCACAAAACAATCTGCTTCTTGCAATACTTAGCCAATCGAAGTAGTATGTGCTTTGATCATTTGTATAGTAGATAGCATTATTTGAAATTATTAAGGGTAATTGTTTATAGCGACTGTGGAAAGTTTTTAATCAATCCACGAGTAACCAAGTTCCAAAGAGGCATAAGATGGATGGACACAACTTGCAGCAGGAGCTTCCGTGAGTTAAGCCAGCTAAATCTAGATTCCATTTGTCTCTTCCACTAATGGCAGTGTGCACCAATCAGTTATTCACGCTTTTATCTATAGTAACTGATCTTCGTTTCTCGACACCAGTTTACTATCTATTTCAACCTCCCGCCATTCAATTATACCTGCATGTACCTACCTTAAAACTAATAGTATTATTCTGTAATAACACTTGGACTTCTTTACTAATTAAGGAAATAAAAAGGTTCCATGAATGATTCCCACATGGCAAACATCTAACAGGGCTTTACCTACTGAATAACTTAAAACCTAATCGCGATTGTCTATGGCATCTATATTATTAAAAAAAATCTTCTGCAAAGAATTGTCTTACCAAGAGAATCAGCTGTTTTTCATTTTCATTTGTTTATCAGCTTTTACGATTAAATTTTCTTTCAGTATTTTAGAATCATAACCAATTAAATTGTTACAATCACCCCTTAAATTTTCGTTTGGAGCTATAGTAGTAACAGTATACTCGTAAATATAGAGATGTAGTGCTGAAATCAGATATATAAACATCAGCTTATTAATGTCTCACAGCAGAGAAAGGGCGTCCATCATTGAAATCAAGACATCATTACAATGCCATCATTGTACAGCCCATATACTAGCTTAATTACCAAGCTTGCTATTTGTCTAGTGGTGATCACATACTCGATTTAAGTTCGAATAATCTGTAAAAACTTTCTTGAACTGCAATCGAACTCCTTAATTAATATCTAGTGCACTAATACCACTAGACTATCAAGGCATTAAAGAAGCAGGTAAATACATAAAACAATATGAAAAGTTAAATATACCATTTATTTGTCGGTAAGCAATATGTTATAGGAATAGTGTATAACTACGAGTCAACTTTCAAAATCCAAGATGGCCGCTCTCCCAAAGAAGCATAATAGGTAGACATATCGTGTTAAGATTGATAATTATATTCGTTTTAATGAGTAAATTGGTTTGAGATTATGATTTAGTTTACCATGTGTTCTATTGGGCATATTATATTAATAAAATAGCAAATATTACCCGACCACCTTACCTACCCCATAATATAAGTTTTGCTCGTAGATAAACCAGCAAAACATATACTAGTGCAGTTGTCATTAGCATATTACGTATGATAATGTGCAGCTTTAGTGAACAAAGATTTTATTATAGTTATTTTATTGTTGAAAGCAGTAATCATTTTTATTGATTCAGTAAGTTGAATACACACAACAATCCTTCTTAAATGTAATATTTCAAAGTGTGTATTGCTTTTATTGTTAAAATAGGATTGTTGTTCCACGATTTATAGTTTCCTGTCCCGCTAATCGGCAGTGGCGATCTATACCTCCATGCTTATTCAAGTATCGAAAATCAATAATGCGTCGTATCTATTTCGAAGCCAACTTTCATTGAAGCAAAGCCAGAGACCATCCATTTATATCATAGTAGTTTATTAACGATCTGTCTCTTGCAGAGTCGTGTATCGGAATGGCAGTGCGGTCCTTCGGAACATATAAATGGATGGGTCCACGTAAACAATGCAGTGATATATCTTGCAAAGTCTCGCATATTTTTGCATATCAAAGTTAAGATGGCAATAGTTTAAATTTATATACAATGTTTTACGTCAACGATATTTACATAATTTTATAGAGTTTTATTGTATTGAATGGGTCCTTAATTTAATTAGAGTAATTTAAGTCGTATGTGTATACTGGCAGAGGCGTATAATTATTGATCTTCATTTTCCTGTATCATCTTAAGAATATTTCAAATCAATTAAGAATTAGGAATTTCCTGGAATATTCTTTTTATGCTTTAATAATTGAGCATCCCCTTCCAGATAAATAAAATCCGGCGAAGTCATTTTGAAAGTACATATTAATGCAATATTAAGTACTAGCTGTGCCCGCGACTTTGTGAGCGTGGACTACAGGGTTTTATTTCGCAATAAAAGGTAACCTATGTCCTTTCTCAGGGTCTAAAGATTGTCTGTGCCAAATTTCATCAAAATCGGTTGAGAGGTTTAAGCGGGAAAGCGTAACAGATAGACAGAGTTACTTACGCATTTATAATATTAGTAGGGATAACTCTTAAATTAGAATCCTAAGCACGATTCGTAACATGAAAAATACCCAAACTTTCATACACTTCGGATTGACCGAACATAACTCGCGCTGCGTGTAATCTAGTTAAAAAAATGTTTTCTGCGGTTGCCATTACAAGCATTACCACTGGATTGGTTGTTTATTTTTGAATTTGAGTATGATTGATGGTAAGGATCGGTGCGCCGGCGCCGTTCGTCGCGAAATAGGAGAAAGCGTCGGTCGGCCGAGGTCAGTGCTATTAATCTTATCAGACACGCAGAATTACATTAATCGTAGCTCATCTTAAACGTGGGGCCGCTCGATCACTGTAGCTATCTTCAGACAGACTCCCTAGGGTGTGAGTCGGGTGCTACAGTCAGCTGGTATCAACGCTGTCAAATACCGTAGAGTTAACAATTAGAAACACTATTAGAAATTGTTATTTAAGACAGATTAAATAAGTTAACTCCAGATTAACTCTAACTATTTTTAAGATGACGTGCACAACGTGTGACCGATAAAGTAGATTAAAAAAATTTATCGGGGTCTATTCTTGAAAAAATAAATTGCGCAACGAACTTGTCTAAACTGGCTTTGTTCTGGGTGTGCTGGATTGACGCGTCCAGCTAAAATTCGTCGTCTGTTATTAAAATTAAAAAGAAAAAACATTGTTTAATTGGTGTTATTGTCTGTGATTTCTTTTTTTATTATAGACCCAAAGTAGAAAATTAACAACTCTAAAACCACATTGAAAAAACAAATTGATTCGTCCCGTAAAAATTAAGTTCTTGTGCTTTAATTTCTAAAATCACTAAAAAATTAAGCCCTAAAGCTTTATTACACTAACTGGTCGCGAGAGTCTTTAAGGCGGAGTAGAGGATTTCAGATCAACCTCTATTTTCACGAACGACAGAAATAATTCCAATGTAAAAATGCTTTTTGTGAAAGTGCGGTTAGTTGTTGTGCAATGTTAATGTCGTATTTGTACAAAATATACAAATATATAATATACTACTCTAATTTATTAACACTCGTTCTGAAATGCAGCAAGATATAAATACAAGACGAAAGGTAAGGTTAGACAAGTTTATGAACATGAAGCTCATGACAAGACGTGGACAAAATTCGGGCCGAAAGACTTAACTGAATTGAAGAGCCCAGGGGTCAGTAAACTAGCGAGTCATGCGGCATAACAAGCAGGCAGGTGCTGCTGAGATATTAGTTTATCAGTTTATTCGTTTCGTGAAATCCACCTGTCTACGAAAACTGGTCTCATTGGTGACGTTTGTCCCAAGTCGTTTCTCCCCAGTCCTTCCTTTAAACTGAACGTGAAGAAATATAAAGGTTTGGAACACGGATTAGAACTTATGCTAACAAAGTATCGTTTTTTCTCTTCGAATAATCGTATTAAAAATTCAACACTTTTGAGTTCTACGTCAAATTATTAGTATTGCATTTATTCAAAATTGTTAAAATTGCCCCGCCCCGCAAGGGGAGATGGAATTTTTCTGTTTCTTTAAAATATTTTAAAGTAGATTAACATCATTATGTAGGTAAGTAGGTACCTACTTACATCGAAATGTTTCTAAATATGTGTTAAGCAAACCAAAATCTATCTATTCTATCCAATCAAATCTATTTTAATATAGAAGAGAACACCAATTTTTTTTGTGTGTATGTTTATCCTTCCCTTTTAAACCTTCCTATTACAACTGTTCCATCTAGCCAGTCTATTATATACTGATATTAATCCATCTTGTCTCCATCCTGAAAGAAAGTTGTTCTGCTGCCCTAATGAACAATACAATAAGCTTGAAACCAACCTTTCAGAATGTTTACGTAAAAGACTTCCTCTTTTCCTAACCTAACCTAACAATTAAATTATCACCAGGTCAGTTCCATATTTGGATAATTCTCGTATAAAACGTAAAAGCTAAGAAGCCAAACTGTTATTCCTTATCGAGTAGATGGTTAGTCCGGGTTCTTCCTTCCGGCAGAATCTCATAGCTCGCAAATGACGCGGCACCCGGCGAGTGTTCCGGTCTGGCGCCCTTACACCCGGAACGAGCCGCATCATCATATCGAAAACACATCAAACCACGAAAAAAGACAGAAAAGTAAAATTTTTGCGCCATTTCTAAAAATCAGTTATACTTTTAAAAAAAAATCTGTTAAGATACGAAAATACAAATGTAGTTTGCTATCAGCTGCTTTTTTTTTGCGTTAAGGTTTATATCCTTGGCAATGAAGGTTGTCTGTCGTTATCATCAACAAAGCAACTAGCTTCAAGCAACAAAGTTCGAAAGCCTGTGTTTGAAATTTAAATAATAGAACAGAATAATCTCAGATCTTTCATTTCTGTCTCAATATAAAGTTTGACCTTATTTAATTTATTTGAAATTACATTTGTATCACTATTAATGCAGCTTCTGATGGTTTTTTTCTGGCTTATTAACAGGCAATCCCAAACTCCATAAAAAGTTGCTTGTTGTGTAAAAAGTGTAATACGTCGCTAGGACGTGCCTCTTTAACAGCATAAGATCATTTTAAAATTGCTAAAGAAGCATTTTATAGAACGAGCAACTTTTAAATAAATAAATATCTTCAGACAGCTCACAACACAAATAGCGCCAAAATCCGGAACTAAGCAGAGCTTAGGTTCTTGGGTACTCAACAACAGATAAACTAACTTAATTATAAAATACGTATTGGAAATATCCAGGCTGTTAAAAGCAGACGTACTAGATCAAAGAATATAATAGCCCAACCAAACAGCCCAATGTCAACCAAAATGTCGAATGCTCGAAGCTTCACCATCACAGTTTCCATGTTTGGATGGTTTTGTCCCTTTGTCAATGTGAAGTAGCCGAACAGTTATTTCTTATCGAGTGGATAGTCGGTGTTCCTCCGTCCCGGCGATAGGTTCGCAACTCGCAAATGACTCGCGCCCTTCCGCCCCGAACGAGCTGTATCAGCGATATCGAAAACACATCACACAACTCGGAAAATCGTAGAGAAATACATTTCTCGGTCAGTAACAAAGTGGTCTCGTTTTTTCCTCATTTTTAAATAAAATACTTCTTACCGTTGAGTCTAAAAATTACTACGTTATTTACTCAAAAAAAAAACCACACAAAATAAGAAAATACATTCTCGAGTGAATAAGTTACGCAAACAATTTTTTTAATTTAAACTTTAAAAACACTTTAAGCAATAATGTCTTAGCAAATAATGATGCAATTGAACTAAAGTAATTAGTTAAATGATAGGTACATACAGTTTTAGTTACTAATATCAGATCTTGATGTATGTTACACAACTTTAACTCGCAATCAACTAAGTAAATAAGTATTTTTTTCTCGAGTGAACGATTTCACACATATGCCAGATATTATAAAATTCATAACCGGGCTTAGTGAAGCTGTTCAAATTTTAGTACCTATAAAGTCGCTTGCAAAATCACGTGAATTCTTTGTGTTGTGAAGTTTACCTACCACACGACGTCTCCCAGCGCTCGCAAAGTGGAAGAAAAACGAGAGCTCCTAATCTTTATCCTAGAATTTGTTTAGCCGTATACAACACGTTTCTTTCCACAGCACATCCCAGAAACTTTGAAACATTCCGCAAAAAATCAGCCACTAGGAGAAACCCGGTGGTCAAATTTAAAGCGGACTCATCCTTTGTTCAACGGGTAAGTATGAACAGGCGGGTGTAAACAAAGAGCAGAAATGACCCGCAGACAAAGCACTGCTGGTCAAGTTCGCCAATTTGCAGCCAACGGGCCGCGGCGGCCATATCTCCACGCCGCACCGCATTGCGTCCGACCATTGTTGCGCTCACCCAAACACCATTATGCAAAATAAATCGCTTTTGACCTAAGTAATGAATGTGGTAATTATTACATTACCTAGCGGAATAACGCTGCACCTAGAATTAATGTTGCGTGGCAATAACATAAGTTATATTGCGAACGGAAGAAGCAAATATTTCATGTTGTAGTACGAAGCGAATGCGCCTCGTTAATCCTATAACAGGAATAACGAATTCGCAACATGCGACAGTGGCAAGATTGCCTCAGGACACGCCGAGCGGGGAAATGCGAAAAGTTACAAACTTAGCCGTTATCCAAAATCGGTTCCGGACATCTGCCTTGAGAACGTGCCAAATGTGTAAAGAGTGGACTTTAATAGTGCTGGTCCGCAATCCGTATTTTATTTAAAAGTTAAACAGCGGTCGCAAACGTGGAGGGTCTGATAGTTTTCCATCATTTTAAAAGTCGGATAGTTAATATATGGAAGATAAACACTAAAAGATATTTGAAAACTCATGTAACTGATGTAAACAAATATATGGTAAATTTTAAATGATGACGTCATTTAAACGATTCTTTTTCGCATAAAACATACTATCGTTCAGCAAATGACTCTATTTCATTGATTGCTAATTAAAAATGTAAGCTAAGCAACTAGTTCCGAACAGATACTAAAACATAATAGTTGGAATTAGTATCATTAGTGTCAAAAAAAACGGGTGATATTTCAGATAAAATCACATGAGTTTAACCAAATTACGAGCTAAACGTAAAACCCGTCTTTACAAACGGAAACCAGTATCAGATAAGATCTAACTAAAATTGATGAAACAGATTTCTGTTCGAACATACTCTCAAAGATAGAGATAAAATTAATCCAGTTTCCAGTGAACTTAAATTTTCGCCCTCTTATCTCGCTGGTATCCACTTTGCGCCTTACAATCTCGAGTGTGTAGATAACTAAATACATCACTTGCTCTAACGACATGACGTGTTAAGTGGTGCACCTTTTTAGTTACTCCAAATACGTATATGTGTCTTATGCATCTAGTGCTGAAGGTTCAGAATACATTGTAAACGTTTTGAAAATGTCTATTGAAGAAGTGTGTGCTGAAAAAATATATCCAGATGTCAAGATGTTCAAGCACGTCACACGATTTTTTAAAGGTGACAATATAGATCTTTATTTTTTTAAGAAAAAGTATAAATTACTGGACCAAGGCAAATAAAATTGTGCATCTCTACAACTACTGTTACTGTTAGAAACAAAATGTGTTTTTCTTTCTACGGTCTTCATTTATGTCTACATATAATACTTATCCGATCCTATTACGTGCTTATTTTGAACGTCTAACTTAAATATTTCAATAAAAAAAAATTCTATGTAATTAGGAATGAAATAAAACACGTAAAAGCTTAGCGATAGAAAATAAAATGTGTAGCGTATTTGAAATAAGTTCAAATACGCCACACAGCATACAAAACAATTCAATCGTAAATCGTATTTAATTTTAACATTGGTCTGTAATCTTAAGGGAACTTTTCGTTTATTATTACCGTTACAAATGCGTGAGCTTAAATCTTGTTTTGTGTTAAAAAATTACGGGCTCGAACAAGGAAGACGAGAAATATTTAGGGGCTTAGCAGCTCTTACGTCGGAGCTATCCCAAAGTATCTTATTAAAAGTAATGTCCTATAGAGAATGAGCTTCGGAATAAGGCTTCCCGTTTGGATTATATGGGAAATATTTCTTTATAGGCTACACAGCTTATTTTATGGGACCCGGATTATAAAGCAGGTGCCAACCGAGTTTAGAGGAAACCGTAATGTAGCTTGACTTTAAGCAGAAGACTCTAAAATATTATAACAAAAACTACTAAACATTTTGTGTCTACCTACAAATAAATAATTATTGGATTAAATTAATGATACCTTGAATTGCGTTTTATTCACATGGTCTAAATAAAGCTCAGATCAATGTTTTATAAAAATACAAGTAAGTACGTACGTTTAAAAGTTTCCAATTTACATTTTCAAGAATTACCTGTACATGTACATGAGAGTCATAACAGTAAATATTCTATAACGGTCTTCTCATATGAATATAATTAAATTGCCAGAAGTCGAGGTTTTGATCCCCGCAGAACCAATAGTAATAATCCGTTGAACATATTTGTGATTGTATTGTGCTGTGACGAAGTGTCATTAACTCATGTTACCAATGTCGATTCCAATTTCCATACTACAAGTGCCTGAGTTACTTAATATGAAATCAACGGAGATTATTTTTTATTATTTGTCGCAATCATTACAAACTAAGTGGATTAATATATAAATGCACGTGTTGTACTCTAAGTAAGCAAATTTCGTGCACAGTTAGTTTTATGAGTATAATATTTTGTAAGAACTATAATCAATAAATTAGATAGATAGATAGCTAGATACACTTTATTGCACAAAACTTTACAGAAATAGGTTTTACAGATTGATTATAGTACAATTTAGGCGGTCTTATCGCTAGAAAGCAATCTCTTCCAGACAACCTTAAGGTAGAGGAAATAGTAGATGGCGAGAAATGGGCACGGCCGTGCAACATAAATAAAGTTTTATTTCTTGTATTATATTCATAGAATTCTGTGGCACAATCCCTATTTTGCCTAAATTGTACAATAATAATCAATCTTTAAAACCTATTTTTGTAAAGTTTTTGTGCAATAAAGTATAACTATTTATCTATCTATCTATTCGGATCTAAACTTCGAAGCTTAATACAGCGACTTCAAAAGAAGAGGAATCCGACTTTGTAGTTGTCTCTCAACTACGAGCCGATCCTTGGTGTATATTTAATATTATCTTACTATGAAGGTAACTACTCCTGTTTAACTGTTATAACCAAAATCTCCGAACTGTCGTCATCAACGTCAAAAGCTCAAATAACCATGATCTACTAAGCTTCGCCGTCTAGAAATTTACTAAATCATACAACTCCATTTGTCCTTGTTAGGTTTTCTTAATGATTTAATTAACCTATCACTCATACACGTAACCCTAATTAGACGTACAACAAAATTACACAAGTACTTGTCTTACCTCAAAATGATTCCTAATAGCATATTGAAGTTATCTATTGTATCCATATTATGTCAATATTTACACACTAGTACAGTCTGTACTCGTAGTACAGTCGCCGTCAGATATATCGGAGCAGACAAAGTGACCAAATACTTCTGAACAGTTAAAATGTCAAAAAGTTCCATACACCACAAGTTAGCATTAATATCTGAACATTCATTACTTCAATAATATCTGAGCAGATGCCAATAACATCTGAACACTCATAACGTCAATATGTGTCACGCACGTCATGTGTCTCATTTAGCTACCTGTACAGATGAGTGTTCAGATATTATTGGTAAGTTGTGTGTATAGACATTATTGAAGTGATGAATGTTCAGATATTAATGGTAACTTGTGGTGTATGGAACTTTTTGACATTTTAACTGTTCAGAAGTATTTGGTCACTTTGCCTGCTCCGATATATCTGACGGCGACTGTACAATCATTAGGTTATGCTAATATATTCCTACTGTGTAATCTGCGAGTATTCAATAATTACGTTCGTATTTGACATACAATCAAACTCAATGGAACTAACAGGTTACGCTTGGTTGCAACGATTTAATATTTGCCAAAAAATTAGAACATTTTCTACAAAAATCTAAAATAATTATCGTTTAATAAATGTTCTCAATTTGCATGAATTTTCAAACGATTACTACACATTTACAAATATTCCAAAGACTCATCTTAAATTACCACCAGCAATTAAGTCATATTAATATTTATTCGACACGCATGTATATCACAGTATTACCTACTTAATACAAGTGTGTCATAAACGTTACATGACAAAGTAAAAGTTATTATTTCCAACAGAACATATTACGTAAGACACTATGGTGCCTTGAGATACCGACACCTTTAACAACACAAGTTGTAAGACAAGTGAAAGTTCAAAATTGAACCTCGCTAATGAGATTTTGTTCCATTATTTAGTCAATACTCTCTTAGCGGCTTCGACAACAAAGAACATTTAATCAAATTCTAGCTTTTGTATTTATTAGCGTTACAGACAATTATTATGTAGTAGGTATTTGAACGACTATTACGTAAAAACTCTCTCAACTTACAATTTAAATACTGTTGAAGGTATCGAAATCTAGTCTTTTGAAAAAAAGTCAAACCTATTATCTGCTCGGATTAAATTCACATTGTCTGGCCCGTTTAAATCGTGGCTTTCGTGGTTGTTGAACTAAAGGTAGTGGGTTCAAACTTTACCCAAAACACAAATGGACAAACATTTTCTCACGAACAGTTTGACGATTTGTAATTATTATGTTTAAGTATTTTATGTGGTACTATAATTTTATTCCATTATACAAGTGCTTAAGCTACTCACTTTGGGATTAGGTCAATGAATGACGTGATGTTATGTAGTAATTTGAGCCGGTTGCCGGCTCATTTAATGAGCTCTACATACTCACCCAACATTTTTTAAGAACTTAGCGCCCAAATCGCTGTTGCATGGGTTACCCTGAACTCACTGTTCATCTAAGGCTGAGTCCCATTAGACTAACAGTGAGAGGCCAACTAATGCGTGGTCAGTTAGAGCAGCATTCGTTGCTCATGCGTTTATTAATTTGCTATCTACCCCAAACAGTGTTAAAAATTATTTCGTGACTAATTTTAAGAAATTAATAGAAAGAAACAATACTCACGAAATAAAATATGTTAGTTCTTCTTACATGATTGTCGTCTTCCTAACTAATTTTGCAGGTGATGTCCTATATTTTTTCGTTCAGAAAATAATGTACGTCAGTAAATGAGTCCGGCTCATAAGCTCTTACTTAAATATTTTAGGAACATAAATTAAACCTAATCAGACTAAAAAGCTCTTACTAACTAAACCTAATGAAGTTATAACCTAAAACTAGCGTTACAAGTATAACCCTTCGGAAGAAATGGTCGTTAAACAAATATTGATTTCGTCTATTGAAAGTACCTATTCAAACACTGGTAAATGAAGAATATTAAAAATAAATTGGATATTATTTTACTATCAAGATGCCTGTAACTTTTCATGTATTATTTTTCATTCCTTATCATAATAAACTCCAGAATTTAACTGCTCATTAGTATGTAAATGGCCAGAGACTTGTCTGCTTATTTAAATATTCTATTCTTAAGCATAATTTATTAGAGGTGTATAGCGAATAAGAATTTAAAATGTGGTATGTTCGTTTGGAAGTAATATTTCAGACGAATAGTTAGGCTGATTAGAAATACATTTGTCAACGAACTAACATTAAATTGATATACAGCGCAGTCTCTTAGTAATTAATGGTTTGATGTATGAAATAGTTTACTTAATTGATACTGATTTATACATTTGCCTACCCGTAGTCACACTACACGTGGCTATTTTTGGTTCTGAAAACCCCTCAAACCACTCGTGTTTTCGGTCTACATTTTATATTCATAACTTTTTGAATGTCGCAAAATAGAATTGGGTATACACGTTTACGTGTATCTTTTAAATTTTGTGAATTCGATAATTCGTAAAAATATATATTATTATATGAAAATAATAAACACGCAAGTAAGTGGCTTAAGGGTTCTGAGTAAATAAAATAGCCTTGTACCTATAGTTAGATGGGATACAATATTTTGAACGATTTCTTGAATGCAAATAGGCATTACCTGCATGTTAGAGAAAACATTATGCTTTTTCGTGTTCGTTATTTTTTGTTTTGTGAGTTTTTTGTACTTTGCTTGAATATTTATGCAGTATAAGTTCATTGTTATTAAAATATTGTGTTGTCCTAAGCTAATATTTTTTCTCTCTTCCAACTTAAACCTATCAAAGTACCAATTTTATTTAAGATTATTATGAGTATAGTTATACAATCTTTCCGTTACACGTTGTATAAATGGCGATTTCCTTTCATCGAGGAAACAATCTTCATTCAATACCTAGATAAACTAAACTGGTTATTCTACGAATGTTAAGTTTTTAAAAACGTCCGCTTTTTGAAGACGGACGGGTGAACTTTACAAGATATTAAATAACTACGTACAAAAGTGTGAAGAAATCAATAGTTTGAATTCCCACGATCATGAAATGACCTTTGCCACTCACTGTTTCATTGTCATTCAAAGCTATTAAGTTCAAAATTGGCATGTTTATAGAAATTTGGCGGTGGCTTCGTGATACAACAGTTAACTGAATTTCCATAGTCGTGAGGACGTGATAGTGTTGTCCGTCAATCAATTAAGTATCGACAAGATAAGACGCCTCCAAACTATAGCATTTTCGGTTCCTTTGTTTCATATTTGCCTTACAATAGAAAACTTTATATTTAATACGATATAATTTTATTTCAAAAACACATGTTCTGTTCAACACAACAATTTTCTGTGCACATACAGTTAGCATCCCATCAACCTAGCAAAATCAAGTCAAAATATCCTAAAGTCTGAGAATGTTTTTATATATCTCTCAAGTTATACATAACTTTCCTTTAAATAAGGAAAAATATATCGGCTGGTGGCTCTATAATTTATATTTTTTTCAATCCGCAACAGACACCTCTTCCATGGCCTTGTCGAACGCCGCTAAAGTGTCTTCTGGCGACAAAAACTGTATTGTATTTTAGATAATACGCGTACAAAGTAGTCATATGGTGCTTGATCAAGACTGGTAGGAAGGTACGCTAAAACCCTGACCGGTGTGGTGTCCAGGAACTCCTTCATTTTCAGCGCTGAGTACACAGGCAAATAGTAGTTCATGGAACCCTGTGTTCGGTCGCCTGCAGCAGACCAAGTTTCTGGTAGGCATTTTGTGATTCCATTTGACGTTGATGCTGTTTTGATCTCGTGATGGAATTGAAACCAGGTACCCCATTAAAGTACTAGCGACCTAACTTCTTCCTGCACTGCTCCATCATTTCGCTTTTGTTGGTATTTTTTTTTTTACTGCCATAGACCTCCTCCGTCACAGGCGATATAGGACTCCTTTGTTTTTTCCACAAAGTCTCAAAATAAGGTGATCGCACTTTAGTTTGTGATCTATAAAATCCGATTGAAAACAATTAAATGAGGTTTGAGGTCATATTTTAAATCGTAGAAAATCATCACACGAAAATGTTCTGGATTCAAGTCTATTTGAATCTCGAACTAATGGGGAGAGATATTCGAAATTCGAAGAAAAGTATTTTTACTTTCATGCACGAAATCTTTTTCTTGCAAAATTGTATGAGTGGCCTGGTAACTTATATATAATGTTACTCGTACTATACTATGGACTTCATCGATAGTTTATAACCAGCGCTGGGAGTCGTTAGACGCGCCACCCGCGCTGTCTCGGGCCGTTTATACTGTCTCGGCTTCAAATTGATTAGGTTTCAAAATTCATTACCCTACTATTAACACTATATTCTATTTTACAGAAAACTTCAAAATCACATACATACCTTAGTATGATTTTATTATTAGAATTTAATAGAAATGGGAATCTTTTTTGGAATTGGTTAAAACAGTAAACAAATATATGTACCCAGTTTTTTAAATGGAGTAGACATCGTATTCTGAACAACATGTTTTTCACCTTGTCGGAATATTTCCTTTAAAAACAAATTGCAATCTTGCTCCAATTTAAAAGTTCAGAAATATTATCCTTGTAACCATTTCCACTTCGAACTTTAGCAGACCCGTTGTGTTTTTAATTTAATGTCAGAATATTAGGTAAATTTCAACGTTAACGTAGGTACATTTAATTACAAATTAACCTTTGTGACAATCATTATGTGCTTAAACAGGCCTTGGCTTTTCAGTTGGTATACTTTCTCCTACTAATTAAGTAAATGAGCAAGTAACTTTATTTTGTTATCAATACACCCTAACACCTGACCGAAAAGGAATCAATTTCACATTTTACTTTTATTCATCTCCTGTAGTAAAATATGCATCTTATTTGATCACCTCTCACGCCACTAGCAATGAGCTAACCTAGAATTGAATATTTTAAATCATCGAAGTAGTAAACTAAGTACCCGTCTTCGAAACGACGGTTCTGCCTCCCAGGAGGTGTAGCAAAAATAAAAATTTCCTCATCATTATAGACGAACGGGCGCGTCGCATCCGATACCGATTCGATTTTACACCTGAAAAAGAAAGACCGCGTTAAGTGAGTTGGATAACGAGCAAAGTCGGATGCCTAAAACATAGTCGTAATAATTAAATTGTCTTACCTTCATAAAAGAAAAGTCTTGTTTGAATAGTAATGGGAATCTTAAACATTGTTTTAAAACAGACAAAAACCGCAATACATAAAATATATATAAAATAAAATGAAAAAAAATTGGTGAAAAATTTTAATACATTTAATGTTTAGTTTTGAAGGTTATTATTACAAGTTTAATGTAATATTTTATTATTTTGTGTATTAAATTAGAAATAAAATATTTTTCTTTAACTTTGAAAATAAAATATTTTGTTCTTTACCACTTTTGTAATACTGTATTTACGTACTTTCGAAGTATTATCAATTATAATTTCTGGACCTGGGGTCTTAGCAAGACAACGCGCCCTGAAAATCTGTACCTTTAAATGGGATTTTAGACCAGTTCATGTGGTAGATAATATTAATCTCATGAATATTTGTCCTGGGACCCCACCCAGTCGATCCCATAAACCTTGGTTCAAGTTGTTTTAGCTAGGAGCACTAACTATTTCACCAGGCCATTCAAAATTATTAGGGAACCCTAAAGATATTGAAGGTGTGGCTCGAAGTTTTCGTCCAATATTTTAACTCTTGGTCGACTAACGTCGCCGGCAGGGATCTCGACCCGCGGTAATTCAGTGCCACCTCGAGAGCAGGCATACGTGGTACCGATGGGCTCTCGATGCAATCGGCGGTGGAGCTTCATAAATTCGCCTGTTTATCGCCTACTCAGACCTTAGTCATAGGTTTTTCATGGGAGAACTTTGCAGTTGTAAGTAAATTTTTAACGTATTGTCGAAAAAAGTCTATTAATTTTCGTAAAACGCTGTGATCTTATCTCCACTAACAGGGCAGCCGCCCGACTGGTGAAATACCTCCACCTTACCAGAAGACCGCAGCCAAATAACAATCACTTCGGTGTTGTTGTGTTCCTGCGTGTGAGCAAGGTTTCCAGAGCTCTTGGGGGGTTCTACATTAGTAGCAGGGGTCAAGCCTTCAAAGTAAAGGTGACAAGTCCAGTAACAGATTTATGTACTAACTGTACTACTGTACTTGTCGCCCTTAAGCTAGGACCTCATTACCACTTAACATCAGGTGGGATGAGGTCAATCTTGAAGTGTAATATATATATAAAAACATAAAGCAAAATTTTGGGGGATCAGAAGGCTCCTACTTAATTTATGCAAGAACAGCATGTTTGGCTATGGTTTATTTAAATTCTTTATTTTCTGTAATTTTATTTTTGTCTGTCACTGGTACTACGTTCCCAACCTTGATGTAGTAGCATAGTAGTTGTAATCTCACGGGTATGAAACGAGCTTAAATATTTTCATACAGTCCACTGAAATTTATCTTCCATTGCCTCCGTCTCTGATTATTGCGAAACGCCAAAATGGCAGATTAATTTTTAGCATATCTTACTTTTAGGTGTTTGCCTTTGGAAATAAAGTAAAAAACTTAAGATTAAAGGAACTTTGAAGATACCTATTAATCACATGTTTCTCAAAGATTTCGCCCAATATTTCTCTTGGTCGACTACCGTCCCCAGCAGGCGTTCTCGGTCCGTAGTAATTCAGGGCAACCTCAAAAGTAAGCATGCATACCTACTGACGGACACTCGATGCCAAAATCAGCAGTGAAGCTTCGTAAATTTGCCTTTTTATCGCCAAGTTTTGGTCAGCTCACTGTCCATTTCACGCTGCAACCGTCAGCTGATTTTTAACGTGTTCATTTGTATCTCTCCAGATGCTTTCGGATAAATCGTTTACACGCCATTCAAAGGATTAGTTCCTCTCTTTTTAAGAATTTTTATAAGTGCATCAAAAATGTGAAATTTTGTCGTATCAAATTTAAAGTTTAAAAGTTTGTGTAGGATGAAATAAATTCCTTAAATTTTAAATAAGAAGTATTAATTAAAACCACCTGAAATTCCCAAAATTCAGAAGATTTAGTTCAAAAGAATATGTTCCACAGAATTCTAGTTACTTTACTTTTTACTATTGACCAACAGCTTTGATGTCTAATTGAATACTAAAGATAACAATTTTAAAATATACCCATTTTTAAATATATATCGTTACAAAAATAAACATGGAGACAAAAATATCAAAAGTACAGCAACAAATAGCTTTATTTTTCACCAACGTCGAGTAGGTACGTTCATATTTTTGTAGGGCGAAATAAATAGAGTTATTTTTGCCTCCCGCGGTTTCCCACTTCATCTGATTCGCCGTTTATAGCTGGAATAGTGAGAAAACACTCATAAAAATCTCGATAAAACGGCTTATGCTATCCACACTTCGGCTATTACGATTTGCTCCGATTTTCGAGTTTGCTACGCCTGTTCGTATTACGTATTATGAAAATCCTATCGACAACTTTCAATGAGTTCGAAAATAAGCCGAATGGAATACAATATTTCAGAGCAATAAAACCCATTAAAGATAATTTATATCGGCCATTTTAGAAGATAATTCGCCCATGAATGCTCCCGAACGCACCCCGAGTCACGACGCGCGCGGCCAGCTCACTCCGGGAGAACTCTCTAACCTCGTTACTTACAAGTACGACGTCGACTAGATTTTGCAAGCAAGCAATGGCTCGGTAATTCATTATCCGCAACCGGCGGCCGATCATTTGTGCCCGCTCCGCCGTGATTACGGGAACACTCAATGGGAAACGATTTCCTCTCGCACTCTCCCTTTGAACGCCACTTTCCGAACGCGTTATCACGCCAATGTATCACTTCTATAAATAGTGTTTCCTTGCGGTTGCAACGCTCGCGCGTGTAGTGCAATTTACGAAGTCCGTGTTCTTTTACCGCTCATTTGCTCGTACAGACGGCACAAAGTTTAATAACTAATGTGCCACGACTTCACACAGCGTTTATAGTACGTTAGCATGTGATAATGAGGCGGGCCGGCCGGCAATTTGTTGCCGCCAGTGTCTACTCTAGCGGGCAGTTAAGATGAACGTCGCTTTTCTAGCTCGCTTGTATAGAAGCCTCGAGCGCACGATTGGCTTTGAATTGAGTTTATGTTGTCATAAAGATTTCAATCTTAATCTTTAGACTTGCAAAACAAGTAAAATGTTTAACTAAGTGGAAGAAGTTTAACATGCAACATATCAAAATCAAAATCTTACTCATCTATTTACGTCATCGTCTATGATAAAAAACAAATCAAATAGGTAACTTAATAATTCAATGTCGTTTACTTCGGAAACCATTGTTTTATGCTATTTTTGAACTTAACAGGTAAACAATAGGTGACCCCAGCGAAGGCGGCTATTTTGCGCAAAATCTGTCCATCATTATTCAGATGGGCAATGCCACCAGTGTAGGCATTGGGTACAATGTCACGGGATGATGAATTAAACGACATGTTCTGCTTAAAAAATTGTATGCCCTTTTTCTTCTAATTTATTTTTCACGTTTGTATGGACAGTTTAAAAGCAACGTCAGACACACTTTGTACTTTGTATCGCTGTTATATCGCGGTCATAAGAACTAAAACCGGACTGCAAGTGTTACCCCTATTAGCTATTCACCGCACCTACTTTTTATTTATTTTTAATTTTTCAATTGTAATAAGCTGTAATTGTTTTATTAAGCCAACGAATAAAACCCAAACATGATTATTGCAAAGTCACCATCTTAATATTATTAGTTTAATACATTTTCATATTTCCTGAAGAAAGTAAAATTACTTGATTGTGGTTCAAACCTCTAAATTAACATTAAAAATATTCTCAAGCCCTTAGCTTTATGCCGACGAATTTCATTTTTGATTGACGGCTACTTTCTGCAATCTTTTGCTGGTGTGGCAAATTGATCTTCCATTAAATTTCATTAAAACCTTTCATTTTGCTGTCCTACTTCAGTTGCCATTACCACAGAACAATGCTTTTACTGGTATTTCGCACTTATTTTGTTGAGTCATCTTTCTGATCCACCCGATTCATCAATTACTTTAGGACTACACTTACCTGCCATCCATCCCACTTAAATTACTGTCATACATGCTACTGAAAAGACATCTGTACTGCTGTTATTCGAATCAGAAATTGATCTTTCACACACATATTTTGCACATACTCTCATTAAAGAAAAGTATGTGCGTAGAGTATGAGTTAATGAGAGTTGACCTTCAACAAATAATCTTAAAAGCTTAGATTATAAGCGGTTAACCATTTCTTAAATATGGAAACTCAGTCTTTGCCAAAGGGGGTTTACTCATTTTGGGCACACGTTGAGCTATCGTCTTCTTAGAAAGACCCGGAAAACTGAAGTCGGATTGAGCAAGAATGTAAGATGTACAAAGACAACTTTCGGCGAAAAAGGTTACCACGAAAAATAGTGTGACAATCAAGCTTATCTAATTAAAAACCCTAGCTCTTAATGTAGTCTATTCGACACGTTTAGGGAAAAAACCTTCTCCAAGAAAACGTAGTTTCAAAAATATTACCTATTCTTTTAGAGACCCTAACTGATATTTCTTTGATTATATTGAAAAGCGTAGAAAATATACCACTACATCGTGCGTTAATGGCAACATGAAATTACTTTGCATGACATAATTCCGACAAAACGGCCACAATTGTCTGCAACAAAATATCTTGCCGACAAAAACTAGCTTTGCTTTTAAAATCTGTATGTACTGGCTGGACCGTCGTCCACCATCCCAACTAAACCAGCGGCGTGCGTAAATAACACATATGAACATTGAACAGTCTTTATTGAGTCCCATCCATCGTGGAGTCGCACCGGCATATATTCGCGCGCACTAACGGACGTCGGGGAATGAAAAATGCAGTCGCGACGCGCCGTTCAGTGCGACTGATTGCGAAGCCTGCTAGACACATTTTTAATACGTCCATGTTTTTGTGATTTGGAAACCAAAAGCGATGGCATAAAAACACGGTTACATATCCGGGAAAAAATATGCCGTTTAGGTACTAGTTACAAGTTTGACAGCGTTTGATGTCCACTTTCTGATATTTTTTCTTGTCACGAAATTATTAAAGCAAACTCTCAAAACCACATGGATACGTTTGATGTCCCCTTTCTGATATTTTTTCTTGTCACGAAATTATTAAAGCAAACTCTCAAAACCACATGGATACATCAATTAAAAAATATATGAAAATTTTAAATACCTATATTGATTTTATAGTCAGCAATTAGCATAATTCTGTATTGTATATAATACCTAGGTATGACTTAAGATTGGTTTAAACTTTAATTTCAATACCTATCAAATGTCAGTCATTTTTACTGTTTTATTTTGACTCAAATTCATATCACATTTCTTTTATGGAAGAAACTAAGCTTATGATCAATCGGGAGTATTTATACCTACTTAAGTAAGAGAATAAAGGGAAAAACATTAATTGACTTCATACATACATACGAAAATTTACACGTGTCTTGACACATCATTTTCATTTATTTACATCGATACTCTGATTCCGTATTTCAAACTAGAGTTCAGAGGTGTTTGATGAACTCAGATATTTAATTTTTTATAAGAGTTAAAGGTGAGTTACCTTTAATAAATAATTATTTGTTTGATATCGACCCACAACCGAGTTATTAAGGAAAGTGACTTCAAAGACAATTCGTAAATTGAAGCTATTTATAGATTTAGGATGTTACACTTTGATATCCACATGAATAAACTTTTTATTTATTTTAGACAAGAACATTCTTCATTTATTTATTAATACTTTTGACGCAATAAAAAGCTTATCAAGTAGATAAGCTTTTTATTTTTAGGGTATTGGTGGGGATGCTCAAAACGCCGTAACACTGCTGGGTTGGTAGAACAGAGAAGTGATTGGGACCTAAATGGTGGCACCATGAGGATAAAGATAAAACATAACGGTCGTGGTCCAATCTGTGGTAACGAGATGATATTTAAGTACTCATTTCATATCTACAAAAGAAACTCATGTTAGTTAATAGTAGTCATGTTAGGTAAGTTAATTTATTTGCAATAGGACTAACAGGCTACCTAACGTTATATGCCGATGATACATGCCTATTTTACTTTAATAAATCAATTCACAATATTATTACAGATGCAAAAAAAGATCTAGTTACTCTTAATGAATGGCTAAAATTCAATTTATTAACGATCAACACGACGAAAACATCTTACATGATTTTCTGTGCTAAAAATAAACAGATACCTGATTTTGCACCTCTTACAATAGATGACAATATCGTTCAACGTTCGACGCAGGAAAAATATCTAGGGCTGTGGTTGGACGAGAAGTTGACGTGGAAAACGCGCATCGATCATTTACGTATGTACGAACAAAAATAACGCCATTATTAGGGGCATTGCGTAAAATTTCAAACTGTATCCCTCCTCAAATACGAGAAACGATCTCTTATTTGTTATTTACAAATTACATTTTATGATTTCCGATGATGATGAACGCAATATTTTTTTCAAATTTTGAGATTTTGAAAAGACAATGTTCATATTTTTTTTAACTAAAGTAGAAGAAAAAATTATTGCGTTCATCATCATCGGAAATCATAAAATGTAATTTGTTGATTTTTGATAGATAGTTAAATAGTGTTTTTAAAATTATAATCTAACATTTATTTTAAATACTAATAATAATTACAAATACATTTACAAATTAATATGTTATTTTATTAACGGTACTAGTTAAGCACATTACAAAAAAGAACACCTACATGTTATCACTTTTTTCGCATACGAGATCCTCCGGGACAAGATTCTCGGGGAATGAGATCCTCAGGGACTAACCCAGCAAAGCAAAACGTGACTTTTTAAATTTGTTTTTTTCGAATTAAAAATTGCTATCCGTCATTGCATCCGACATAATTCGTTATTGGTAGTAGACCCAAAAGTTTGTAAATTTTACCAGGCCTTACGTTTACATATAAAGGTAACAACAACTCACGCTAAATACCTTAATACGTTGTGATGAGGTATTTGACGATTGGCGTTTCGTTGACGTCGCAATAACTCAAAATTGTTCGCGTCCTCTTTGCGCCATCCCCGTGTTTAATTGAAACAAACACCCTCGCACTTAGCCCCCTCGTGTTGATTGCTTCGGTATACGTGATAGGTACTATTGTTGATGCTAGTGCTGCCTAAATCAAAGTACTTACTAACTGCGCTTTTTACAAAGTTCAGTACTTCCAGAACACCTGTAAAATTAAAAAAAATTAAAACATTTTAAATAGACTGCATTTATAGACGCATAGGTACAACAAATAAATGTATTTAGTCTAAAATTTGGTAGTATGAAATGACGAAATGAAAAGCACGTAATTTTTTCCTAGTGTTGGTAAATTAGTTTAAAGAGTAAATTGGAGCGTGTTGTAAAATATTTTTTTACGAATTTGAGCGTTAAAATGGATTTTGCTTAAAATCGTTTTTACGGGGCTTCATCCTGGAGTAGCAATATTTTTTGTATCATCAGTCATTTAAAAAGCTGAATAGAAACCAGTGACGGGAAGTGATACTCTTTCACAGCTCTTTTTAGTGTTTTATGTATGCAATAAAGAAGAACTTATTTATTTACTTGTCACCATAATAAAATAAGCTGCGGACTTCCTTTAGAATGAAAATCTTTAAATTTTCTAATTATACTTAGATCATATTTTGAAACTAAAAATTATTCTTGAATCTCAAATCGCTTGTGTTCAGAATCCTTATTTTATTAGATTATGCATTTTCTGTCATTTGAAACGTATGATTAGTATTTTATACTTAACACTGACTGACTATTGTGCACTTTCTAGAATGAGTATAAGCTTTGCACTAGTGTACGAATGAACGAGCGCATCACTATTACAGGGCGGCGCAAACACGCACGATCGTAGCTCAATATTGGATGCTAATATAATAATAGCACAATCAAATCCCTTCTGCACGTTGCTTCAAAGAGCGATCATTTCAACCATTACGCCTTTGGAATATCGCCGCGGACGTGACTTGCTCCATATCATTTGATTCGTTATTATAAAAATAGGACAATGTCGTTGACTTGCCAATTGGGTTCACCAGTAATTGCTGTACCAATTGTAGTTATAAGATGTAGAACTACAGTATTAACGAACAGTACCGTGTATTATGAATTTATACGTTACACTTAGTCGAATGTATTACACTTGCGCGTTGGCGCATTCGTTAGTGGCCCTACACTGCGCTGGGGTTATCGGTTCGATACCCAGGATTAATATTACCTGATACAACGTATCGTCGTCGTGATACTGCGTACAGTACGATGAATATTTGGGGTTATTTTTGGAGCCTGTATGCTATGAATATATTATAGTATAACACTGTTGATTCTGGTTTCCATAACACCAGTGTCAAAACTCACTTCTTGGAGATCAAGTGAATTTTATATTTTTCCGATACTTTTTACCATTCTTCTACTATTTTTAAAATCGGAAAAAATACGCATGTGGTTTACATTTTGAAAACTATTTCTCCCAGCCTTAATTGATTTCGAGAACACACTGATTTAAATCCAGTAAAACAATCAAGAGAATTTATAAAATTGATGTATTACGAGTAATTTTTATCTCGGTTTATCAGGATAATTAAATAAACGTACTCTTTAAAAAAATATAGAGTAAATTGCGAGTGAAGATTTCAGAAATTATTTGAACGTAGTACCTAATGAGAATTTCTTTCCTTTGTATGCAAATTGGTTACTGAATCTACACGACTTATTGTAGCAATAAAGTAACAAAATCTTTTGTAAAACCCTTGGCAAATCTTTTCCTCACAGATTGACCGCCAAATCTAAAAAAGTCAAGTGAATGTTTGTTGAAGAAGCTTGACAAACGGTTTTGTTAATAGAAAACACCACAAAGAACACTTGTTTGCTGACTCTGTGATGGTTTTTACCAACTGTTACTTTCACTGAATTTGTATCACAAGAAAAAAATAGAACATTTTAAAAAACAGTGCAAATTTCTAAGCTGGCACGTAATTTCGCTATTGTTCACATCGATGAAATTGACACAAAATTGCAAATTGAAATACTTGAAATCTTATCAATTCGATCATGAACGGGTTACTTGAAATTTAAACCTCTAAACAGGAAATTATTTTCTACATTCGGCTGGTAGGTCTATTCTGGAGCACAAGATTATGAAGTTTTTTTTGCGGACTGGACTTTCAGAATCTATGAGCCAAAATGCCAAATAAGCATATAATATGACAATTTTAAATTTATATTAGAATTATATTGAGGAGGTACATAATCTTAGAAACAACTTACGTTAGACTCACACCTGAACTTTAAATACACGAAGTGTACCTACGTCATTTACCTATAGTGATTTGACTTTTTTCTTCGGAAAAGGTATTAAGCGTAGGCACTCACAAGTTTGAGGGATCCTATATGCCTATATTTGCCGTCTTTGTATACACACCGAACAAACGGGCAACGGAACGTTAACAAATACTTGTAAGCAGGACGTACACTGTCTGAAATCGGAATTAATTGTAGTCGAGCGCCCGACTGAGGTCCCTTTATTTGCGCCGGCACCACGCGCCGGCAGACCTTCTGGATACTTAGCCATTAATGAAACAGCCGATATCACTCATCTGGTTATTATGAATCAGAAACAATAGAAGAAAATAATATGAGGAATAAATAAGAGAAATAATGAATATTAAAGCATTTTCCGTAATTTAGATTTTGCTTTTGTGAATATTCTGAAGTTAACTATTATTGAAAACATGATTTACGCCACGGCCATTTCCATGTGTAGCTCTTCGTGTTAAAAACTATTAGCTCGTTAGTTTGAAGGACCCCAGGTTTCAATCAAACCTTGTGTTATCTGTGCAGCTAAAAATACTAAGTTTTGATTGGAATCCAATACAGTTTCTGAATAAAAAAATATCAACGTAACACTAGAAATTTAATTTACTCGTTCATTATTTCAATTAGGTTGAAAGATACAATTTTCGAACGAAATATCAAATTCGTTGTTGGGTTTCGTGTGAAATTACGTTCGGGTTCTATATCTAATATCACTTAAACTTTTATTTGGCAAATTTCACTCTTGAAATATAACTAGCTCAAATTTATAAGTAGAGTACGAATTATCTACGACTTATGTTTGGATTTTGAGAATGCGCGACCATACTATGATGTGTCAGTCACAAAAGATAATTTAGTAAAAATTACATAACTGTACATAATTATTTGAACATCGTCTCAAGCGTTCTTGCTACATCTCAAGATCACGGTGATCTGAGTCATGAACAGATGCAATGAAAATCTATTGTTTCCTGCACATACTTTGATTAACATGATCGCATCACGCAATGACTAAAGACTGAGTAATGGTCGGTCATTATATGTAGGTATATACTCGTACTGATTTTTTTTGCATATTTTTTGTACGATCAAAAAAATCATGTCAGAACGTGCACTTTGGACTATGCACCGCACTTATGACGTGCGTATGAGAACTAATATTGAATTGCAAGTGTTTACCTTGAGTTGCTGTTGATCTTACATAATCAAATTTTGTCCCTTGTATTAAATATAACATAGTCGGTTTACAGAAGATTCAGATTAGTAATTTACGCAATCCGATTCACATTGAAAATATTTGAAAGCAGGTAGTTTGATTTGAACTTAGCGATACAAGTTATACTAAAAAGATAAAAAAATATAAAATTCACACATATCGACCTCAAGCACTTTTTTCTTGTGTAAACCATAATCAAATTGTGGTACCATTTTATACACTACAGTAATACCCACATAATAATGTAGGTAAATACACCAGCAAGTAAAAATGTTTTCCACACGAACTAATGTTTTACCACCAAGCCTTAGTCCAAGTCCAAGTCAATCTTTTTTATTCATGTAGATTACATTAGTAATACTTATGAATCGTCTCTATACAATGCAAATGAAGCTACCTCCGGTTCGGAGCTTATAACTACCAAGAAAGAAGATATCGGCAAGAAACTCAGTAGTTATTTTTACAGATAAAAAGCTTATTACTAATTTTGCACCAAGACATACAGTTCGTTTGTCAGTTGTAAAAAAAGTATAGTCCGAACCGGCAGTAGAGTCACTTTGCACCATATTCAATGAACATTTAAAAGTGTTTTATGTACCCTAAGTACTTGAATGACGAAGTGATTTGTGTTTGTAAAACAACAATAACGCTGTGCTATATCAGAACAGTCCCCTGGAGACATCAGATACAAATCGTAATTTGTAAATAAAACTATTAATACTGGTAGTGGTAGGTCTTGAAGGAAATTTAGGCAGTAGCCACTACTGAGCACAAGAGCGAAGTAACAATCAATTTGTTGCGGCTGCGGTGGAAAGTTGGGCGAACTTAATCAAACATCGCCTCACCGCCGAACTACACAAGCCAGACAGGAACAACAGCGGTTTTTTGGTTTTTCTTATACCAGCTTTCCAAACTGAAATGCAACTTTTTACCATGGTAATAATGTCAATCTCTACTAATATTATAAATGCGAAAGTAATTCTGTCTGTCTGTCTGTTACGCTTTCCCGCTTAAACCTCTCAACCGATTTTGATGAAATTTGGCATAGGTTGTTGAACCTCAAGAACGGACATAGGCTACTTTTTGTTGGAAAGTAAGGGGGGGGGGGGGTAATGGCACCTTTGAAAGTTTATATGGGAAAATGTTTATTTTTTAAGTTAGAGATATGGAAGTTGGCACAAATATAGCTCTACTAAAATATAGACTACTTTTTGTTTCGAATATTAGGGGAAATAGGGATAAAACCGACCATGAAAGGATGTAGTCCACGCGAACGAAATCGCGGGTACAGCTAGTATTTTATAAATTCGAGGTCCAACGTGGCGTAAAAGAAAAAAAGTCGATACTATAATGGGTATTGCTGCAATCACCACGCTTGCCAAATATGGACTATCGCGTGATTTTTATATCAAATATATTTTCAAAACAAGAAGTACCCTTAGTCCGTTCTAACGGTGCAATGTATACCTATACCAAATTTCATTAAAAGTCGGTGGGTACCTATGCGTGAAAGCCGGACAATAAGACAGACAGACAGAGTTACTTTCGCATTTACAATATTAGTATTGATGGTGTACTCGTACTTGAAATAGTATAACCAATAGGTGAGTCTATGCAGTAAGCAATGCTAAAATAAATCTAAGCACATAACAAGATGTAAATGTCACCACACAAGGAAATCGAAAGTATCTCACTCATGCTGATTTTAAGACTAAATTAATAATTGGTTTCGTAAATAACATTTAATAAATAAGGTGAGCAATAAATCTTCACAAGTAACAACGTCTTCGTGACTTTCAAATAACGAATCGGCTAGTTTTTAAGCACAGTAGCTGCAGTACAATAGCCGTCTCATAAGTGATTATGAGATGAGATCGTATCGGCTACTCTCTCGGTTTGAATTACGACTGGGACCACGGACCGAAACCGATATTGAAACAGAGTATCGACTTCAAATGGTGTTCAAATTGAATCCGCTTAATAAATATTTTATTTTATGTCTTTTTAATTTGTATTATATTTCAAACTAACGATTAACCCTGGATTTGCTAGGGTGCAATGAAGGTACTAATGCATTTTTCACATTTATTGTGTTAGGTATATTAGGTCAAAACCTTGTTGTTTGAATATATTCAGAAGGACCTTTAGGAAATCAGAAGATTAATACGGCCATAGCTCCGGACGCCAAGAGACATTTAGACTAAGGTTTTCTGGTAATTGTTCAATTGAAATCGTTCAAAGTTATTGGATATTTTATTAGCAGTTGCGTAAAAGGTTTGCAAAGGTTGAGTTTTATTTAAATTTGTTCCTGGGTATGATTATATCAAATAAAGTTAAGTTAAGACCCCCTAAATTGTACTAGATTTTTTTTTTATTTAAAAACTTTCTTGTACAAGAAAGTACATACATACAGGTGGTTTGTAAAACCAATTCCTGTATTTTTTTTGGGCAATAATATTTATCTTACTTTTGAACTTTAAAGCAAATATCAAGGATAGTACTTTTACGTGATGAATCTTTTGCTCCTACGGAAAAAAGATATTTCACAAATTTACAAAACTAGATTGAAAAAAAACACCTAGAATCTTTTATTATCAATCTTTTGAACACAAAGGTTTTATACCTTTGTAGTCTAGTAATTAGTTTTTAACGGCTAAGCAGTCTAGGTATCAGTTTGAGAAAGTGATTAGGGTTCTGTTATGGGATATATTTAAAACTGGTTTTTAAAAAAAAGATTTATTATTTCACTGAATTTACAAATGGAATGATTTAGGCAAGTGTCACCGAGCGCGGTTGGAATCGAACTAAACTAATTGCCTCAAAGAAATTATGTACTTACTAACGTTAAGCAAAATAATTGTGGACGCTGCCCTTTTATATGCTATCAATATATATAACAGCCCCCAAGGTTAAAATTAAACTTTACCTAAAGTGAAGTTTAAGTTAAAAAAAATATAAATTTATTTATTTATTTATTGATATTAATTATTTTTATTTATGTTGGTTTAATACGAGCCTTTGGCGTCTCGATAATTTCCAACTCTATATTATTAATTTTAGGATCACTTTTAGGATTTGATAACGAAATTCGCTGACATTTGCCTTTACAATGTTTATATATTAGAAAACAAATTATTATTAAAATTATAATAGAGATAGTAATAGTAGTAGAAGAATAATATTGGCCATACAAAACAATATGTGGTTTTTGTATAATTTTGTCAAGATTTTTAACAATCTGACTATTGGCCTTGTCTTGTTCCATAGAAATAGAGTTAAGGTCAATATTTTTTAAATTTAATTTTGGAATATTAAAATCAATTTTATTTAATTTAATCAAATTGCAGCAGTTATCATCTAATAAATCGAAAGTAGAATTTACAGTTTGGATCTCTATAATTTTAGTGGATTTAGGAGTTAATATTAAATCTTTATAATACGCTATACAATCAATAGGGAGATTTAGAAATCCAGTACCTAAAATACTTATCTCATTATTTCCAGAGTTTTGACACATTATAGAGAGTTTTGACTTTTCTGAAATAATATAAATCCATTTATTGTTGCTGAGTCTATGCCAAATTTCTATGTTTCCTTGAAAAAAGTTAATTTCACATTGTTTTGGTACAGAGTTGAGAGCTTTAGAGATTATTTCTGATTCACAAATTGCATTTGAAGATGTAGAATAAACATCGAGAAATTCACAAACATAAAACATATCATATAGTAACTTACAGCTATGTAGACTATTTAGTTTACAGTATAAAGATCTATCTCTAGTTATACCTATAAATTTTGTCGATGGAATAATCGTTGTATAAGTATTATTTTCGAATTTATTCAACACTGGGAATGGGATACAATTATATAAACTAAATTCATTGGAGGTCACTAAAGGAACCTTTAAGACAAATACTATCTTATTTTGACTATAGAAAGAGGCTAATTCAGATATGTTTAGTAACATATATATATTTTCTAAAGATAGACTAACCGGAAATTGTCTAAAATTCGGTAAAAATCTATAATTGTCTACTAATTCAGAAAATAGTAGTTTTGGGGTGATGATCGACGGATGTAGAATATTAGATTTGCTAAACATTATTCCATTAACGATATCTTCTAATTTAAATGATAAGGTAAGTAAACTACTTTCTAACATATTAAACATTTCGTTAAAATTTGATTTAATTATGGTTTTATTGGTTAACACAGTTAAATTCTTTAAAGTACTTGATAAACTTTCAACAGCGCTATTTAATCTCATTTCATTATTTCCAATATCATTTATAATATTTTTATAAGAAGTAAGTGTTGATTTTGTTACCAAAATGTTTTCTTTCATTAGTTCTGATAGCTTAATCTGATCATTTTCTACAGATTGAATGGCGCTGCTATATTTGATAGCATCCTCTTCATTCATAGTTCCAAATAAATGTTTGAATACTGTGCCTACAACACCAAACCAAGCTGATCTTTTTGATCTAAATTCTATAAGGTGCGAAATTGATTCGAAGTCTCTAACTGTATCGTAATAACGCACAGATAAAGGTTGTAATAAGTTATGACATTCTGACTCATCGAAAGCATTGCTTTGCTTACACAAGTATCGTAGGGTGCCTATCACACCGTTCAGGTTTTCTAAGTGCGGTTTAATAAATGAAATGTCTGTAGGAATAATTATACTAAGATGACCATCTATTATTTTTAATAAGCCAACGGGGTCAAAATGGATACCTGGACTTTTTGTAGCTGGTTGAGTGAAGTTACCGCTCACTATTGTCACGAAACTGAAATAGAATTTATTTAATATAAAACTATAAAACTAATTTAAACTAGACTTAAAGTTAAGTGGGACTTATTCTACTAGTCTCACTGCGACGTGCTAGTTTGACTTGGTCAAAGTGATGCGTCACGTGACGTCTATTTATTAATAGCGTAAGGCTATTCCTACCGTTTATTTTAACGACTTTGTAGGGGCCTTTCCAGATTGGTGATAGAGCTTTGCGAAGCCTAAGGTGGTTTTTAAGAAATACATAATCACCAACTTTATAATTAATTGGTTTTGAGTGGGAATCATAATAGGTTTTTGAACATTGTTTAGATTTATTTATATTTTCTACGGCTTTAGATCTGCTGTATTGGAGACGATGTTTTAACATTTGGACATAATCGGGATAAGTGACGTCAGAGGAAGAAGTTTCAAAGATAGAATTTGGAAGATAGGGTTTGTGACCAAAGAGAAGTTCGTAAGGAGAGTAATTAGTTGTAGAGTGAATAGCAGTATTGTATGCTAACATAGCAGTATATACGTATCGGGGCCAATTGGATTGGGATTCGTCAACGTAGGACTTTAAATATTCTTTCAGGGTTGAATGGCTACGTTCTAGCGCGCCTTGAGTCTGAGGGTGATAAGGAGAAGACCAAAGCTGTTTGATCTTTAAGAAAGAACAGGTTTGTTTAAACATTTCTGCTGTAAAATTGGTACCTTGGTCGGTAAGTATTGTTTTAGGTATACCAAATTGGGATATAAAATGAATTAGACAATCGCTGGTTTCTTCAGCGGTTGTGGTTCTTATTGGATAAGCAGAAGAGAATTTTGTTAAGTCGTCCTGGATAGTCAGGATGTACTTAAGTTTAGCAGTTCCGGATTCAGGGAGTGGGCCAACAATATCAAGAGAGACTCTTTCGAAAGGGACAGTAGAAGTGCTAGTAATTTGCATTGGAGCTCTATTTATTTTGCGGAGTGCTTTATTGGTTTGACAGGATAAGCATTGTTTTACATAATTTTCAATGTCACTACGCATATTTTTCCAATAAAATTGTTCACGGATTTTATTAAACATTCTATTTGATCCAAGATGACCAGCTATGGGTACATCATGATTTTCTTTTAGTATCTTCTTTACTTCGCTTGGATTAGGATAATAGATTTTATTTCGATAAATGTGAATTTCTACTCCAGTATTATCAAATAAGAAAGCTAACATATTATATAATTTTGAATAAATGTGTCGATCAAATGGGTTTTTGAAATCTGTAATGCTGATTGTTCGTTCTTCAGAGTTTGATAATAAATAGTTTTTAAACGATTTTAGAGTTTCGAATATGTCTGAATAGCTACAATCGTCAAAATGGTGTACTTTTGTAAATATAAAGAAAAAGGTTTTGTTGTTGTATGTCAAAGATTGGTGAGAATGAAGTGTTCTTTCAGACTGTGTAAAGGATTGGGATTCAGAATAATTTGACAGGATATCTTGTACATAAGGAATAGATTCATCTAAATCAAGAGATGATGGAACTACGATGATTTTATTTTGGGTTTTTAGAAGGTTGTCATTATGTTCTATTATTGGAGTGTTACAGTTAGTGGTATTTGATTTTAGAAATTTAGCATAAGTATCATTTATTTCAGGTTCCGGTATGATTTTAGGTGAATTTAGATTTTGTTTAGGATCGGATCGGCTTGTAGAAGGCTGTGGATCTGCTGGATTTTGCATTGAATGGTAAGGGTTAGGTTTGTTATTATTTTTATTTTCAGGGATGGAGATTGAAGGAGGTTGAGCATCGGTAGATTTTATGGATTTAGGAGGAAATGAAGAGTTAGAAGGTAAGTGTTTATCATTTTCCAGAAGATCAGGTATAAATAAGTTATCAAGATTTATTTGATCTATATCAGGGATTGGGATGTCTAAGTCATCTAAGGTAAGAGGACTAAAAGGAGTAAGTAGGGGGTTTTCATTATTAGGATTATCAAGTGCTGGAGGGACTGGATTAGCAGAACTTGGAGAATTGGTAAGTTTTCCTGGATTTTCATTAGTTATAGGATGGACAGGATACCGTGAAAGGGCATCAGCTGCGGAATTTAATTTTCCTTTTCTGTATATTATTTCATACTCAAATTCTTCTAACTGAAGACGCCAACGTTGCATTTTACTGCTGGGGTCAGAATGATTGAAAAGCCATTTTAAAGGACGATGATCTGTTATAATAAAGAATTTTCTTCCGAAAAGATACGGACGGAAGTTTTTACAACCAAAGATTATAGCCAGAAGTTCTTTTTCTGTAGTGCTATAATTTATTTCATTTTTATTTAAAGTTCTAGAAGAGTAAGCTATAGGATTATCTTTGCCAATAGGACCTTGGGAAAGGATTGCAGAAATAGCATAATTGGATGCATCACACGTAAGTGTAAATGGTTTTGTAAAATCAGGATAGGTAAGGACTGGGGCTGATATTAATTTATCTTTTAGGCTTTCAAATGAGAGTTGTTGTTCGTTGGACCAGATGAACGGGATATCTTTCTTTAGTAGAGAGGTAAGAGGTTTAGATAGTTTGGAAAAGTCAGGGATGAATCTTCTGTAATATGATATAAGACCTAGAAATGATTTTATATCTTTGGGACATTTTGGGACTGGAAATTCTTGAACAGATTTAATTTTGTTAGGGTCAGGCTTAAGGCCATTCTCAGTAATAACATGACCTAGATAACCGACTTCTTTTCTCAAAAATTCGCATTTGTCGGGTTGTAACTTGAGATTAAAAGATCTGAGTTTTTGGAAAACTGCTGAGAGGTTAAGAATATGGGAATTGAGATCGTGAGAATATATTACTACGTCATCGAGATACACAAAGCATCTTTCGCCTTGAAGCCCAGTAAGGACATTGTTCATTAGACGTTGAAAAGTAGATGGGGCGTTTTTTAAACCAAAGGGCATGCGACAAAATTCAAATTGACCTTGTGGTACGGTGAATGCTGTTTTGCAGGAATCTTGAGGATTCATTCTGATTTGATGAAAACCTGATGCAAGATCAAGGGTTGAGAAATATTTGGATTTACCTGATTGATCTAAAATTTCGGTTATGTTTGGAATTGGGTAAGTTTCTCCAATAGTTATATCGTTGAGTTTTCTGTAGTCTATAACGATGCGCCATTTCTTTTGGCCAGAAGCATCTAATTTTTTTGGGACTATCCAAATAGGAGAAGACCATGGAGATAATGAAGGTTGAATTATTTTCTGATCGAGCATTTTATCAATTTGTGTTTTTACTTCTTGCTTATGAATTTCTGGGAATCTATATGATTTGACATTTATTGGTTGTTCAGTAGTAGTTCGGATTTGATGCGTAATAGCTTCGGTTGAGGTAAGTGGATCATTAGGAAGGTGGAAAATGTCTGAGTATTTTGAGCACACGTCTCGTAAGGCTTCGGATTCTTCATAATTTAAGTGAGAAGTTCGCAAAAGATTTAGGACTTCTTTAGTTCTATTAAGACAAGTTGATTTATTTTGAGTATTTAAATTATGAATTTGTTTTTCAATCGGATGTAAGGTAAGTTGAAGATTCGAATTTAAGTTAATAGGTTTTTCAGAGGTATTTAATATTGTAAGATTTATTCTATTATTTTCTTTTACTTTTACCACACAATTTGCTATCAAAAGAGAATCTGTGAGATGTTCGTCAAGGATGAGACCTTCTTTGACTTCAGGATTACGAACAGAGCATTCCACTAACATTTCAGAACGAGGCGGAATGTGGTAAACAGGATCATTAAAGATAAGTTTGATTTTATTTTTGTCAATATTAAATGTGTTACGATTATAATCAATATTACATTGATAATGAGTCATTAAATTATTTCCTATTATTCCGTCATAAGGTAAGTTAATTTTATCTACAACGTGGAAATTGTAAGGAATTGATTCTCTTCCTAGGATAAGATTCATGTCAAAATCACCGAGAGTAGGGACGGCTTCTTTATCATTATCTATGCCTTTTAATTTTAATATATTTTCTTTTTTTAGTTTCAGATGCGGAGATTGTATTGAAGACTTTTTGATGAGACAGATTGAAGAGCCAGTATCTACGAGGAAGGTAAGTGGTTCATTGGAAACAGAGGTTTTAATAAGAATATGAGGTAAGGACAATTTAGATGTATTACATTTTATCTCAAATATTTTATCGATTTTTCTTTCGATTGAGTCATTCCGAGGATTTTCTTGGCTTTGAATATTTTTTTGGACTATTTGTTTATAGTCTTTAGAAATAGAAGAATCAGAGGAAACAGAGGGTTTTGAAATGGTGCCATTAGAATTATGAGATTGAACTTCGGACTCTACGAGACACCGTTGGGAGCCCGTTATTCGTTTAAATTCGTTTGGTATTCTTGGGAGTTGTAATCTTCAGAATCAGGTACAGACACCTGATTATAGTCATCGTTCACGAAATGAACCTGAATGTTGCGACCATTAAAGGGTTTCCGATTAAAATTATTTTGAGGTTTATGCTGAAATTGATTTGGAGCTTGATGCCGGGAAGATCGAATTTGGTTTGTTGGAAATTGAGGGTTTTGACGTCTGAAATTGTAGTTATTATTATTAAATTCGCGTTTTTTACAATTTTCAATAGTATGACCTTGATTTTTACAATAGCGACAGGTTGGTGTTTGAAATTGATTAGAAGTTGTATTGAGATTATGCACGGGTCTGAAATTTGGTCTGAATTGCGTAGGACGCTGTGACATTGAATTATTTTGTGAATTCGGCGTATGGCGTTTAAACATTAATTTTTGAATCTTTTCTTCGGCTGTTGCGAAATCTATGGCGTTGTTTAGATTTTGAGGATTTTTGCCACGAACAAGATTTGAAATGTTGGGTTTAAGACCCATAATAAATGTGTGAAGAGCTAAATCGTCCATTGCTGCTAGACGACCAGCTAATTCTGACTTCTTTTTATTTGATAAAGTTATTTCTGTAATTAATTTGGATAAACAAGTTTCGACACGCAGGGCAAATTGACTAACCATTTCTGATGGAAGTTGATGACAATCTTGAAGATCTGAAAGTAGATGTGCATAATGTTTGGTTTCACCGAATTGGCTTTTTAAAAATTCGCTAAGTTGTTCCCAATTGTCAAAATCTTTAATTGAACATGCTATTTCAGCTTTTCCTTGCAGCTGTGACTGAATATATTTAAGTAATATCGACTGTTGAGATGTTGTAGCTAAATTAATTGCACTGTCACAAATAGATAAAAATGAGCTAAGTTTTTCTCGGGAGCCATCAAAAGGCTTAATGAACTTGAATAATGTTCCAATTTGAATGGATTCGATTTCTTTTTCACCTTTAATTGACATTTTATTTATTAAAATTAACTATTTACTGAAATGAAACAAAATTAATTATTAAAATAGAAATGGACTTGATACGGTGTAATAGACGGACACTAGTAACTAACAGCGGATTAAGTTTCAACTTTTGTTATGAGACTTTTACGATAAGCTCATGTGACTACAATTTGTCATTAGGCAATAATTGGATCGTGTTATGAAAGTGATTATCGAGAATTGAATTAAACGGATATGAATTACTTTGAATACTAATTATAACAAAGACTTTCTGACTTACAGTAGAATTATGATTTTCATGATACAGGGGCGACTTCTTTTCAGGAAATAGAGGTGATCTTCTTTTTCAGGACACAGTGATGATCTTCTTTTCTGGACACAGAGGCGATTCTTCTTTTCAGGAAACAGAGGCAATTCTTCTTTTCAGGACACAGAGGCGATTCTTCTTTTCAGGACACAGAGGCGATTCTTCTCTTCAGGACACAGAGGTTATTCTTCTCTTCAGGACACAGAGGTTATTCTTCTCTTCAGGACACAGAGGTTATTCTTCTTTTAAGGATACAGAGGTTTTCTTCTTTAAGACACAGAGGTTTTCTTCTTTTCGACACAAAGTTTTTCTTCTTTACGACACAGAGGTTTTCTTCTTAACGACACAGAGTTTTTCTTCTTTACGACACAGAGTTTTCTTCTTTACGACTCAGAGGTTTTCTTCTTTAAGATACAGAGGTTTTCTTTTTTACGACACAGAGTTTTCTTCTTTACGACACAGAGTTTTCTTCTTTACGACACAGAGGTTTTCTTTTTTACGACACAGAGTTTTCTTCTTAACGACACAGAGTTTTTCTTCTTTACGACACAGAGGTTTTCTTTTTTTTACGACACAGAGTTTTCTACTTAACGACACAGAGTTTATTTATTGAAACAGAGGAAACAGAGGTGAGTTCGACCGCGAGATATGGAAGATGGTAATGGTTAACACTGCACTTTACACAATTTAGAGTTAATTTTGAATGTCTTTGAACTAAGGATACGGAGACGAACCAGGGACACCGAATTATTATCCCTTTACGCTGCCACCAAAATTGTTATGGGATATATTTAAAACTGGTTTTTAAAAAAAAGATTTATTATTTCACTGAATTTACAAATGGAATGATTTAGGCAAGTGTCACCGAGCGCGGTTGGAATCGAACTAAACTAATTGCCTCAAAGAAATTATGTACTTACTAACGTTAAGCAAAATAATTGTGGACGCTGCCCTTTTATATGCTATCAATATATATAACAGTTCCTTACCCCAAAATATTGTATCAATACTGAACCATACGTATAAGAGAGTAAGGGCATATCAATTTATCGCTCGATTTGGAGTAGCCCGACTGGGGAAAATTAAGAATTAGATGAAAACGTCGGAAAAAACCGGGAAAGTACGCGTGCGAAGACGCGGCGGGCCGCTTGTTTTGTTATAATTTTTATATACTCTCACAAAAAATATTTGTTTTGTACTGAACCATCCAAGCGTCAGTTCAACTAGCACTTCAGCGGCGGCACTGATAAAAAAATAATTGAAATTTTCCTTTATTTTACAATGGAAATTCAAAAATATTTTTAAAGGTATTTTAAAAAATATCCTCTAATGATAATCTTTAAAATGATTAAAGTGTGTTTCGTAACACCGTCTTTTAATCAATCACTACTTGTCGTACCTACTTAATTATTTAAGCTAGGCATAAGAATGTTACTAAATAACATACTGAATTTTTTGCCACACATCCTATAGATTTGGTCTAATAATTTCACTGTGGGCAGTATCTCTCTTACATTTAATCAAGCGATTGACTATCTGCCCAGAACTGGGCCAGCTTCCTGCAGCCGAACGCCAATCACAGATAATTTAATCTATTATTTACGCCACTTACATAAATTGTAATCGTCGCCCTGTTATACAATATGCGTTTAGAGAGGTAGGTCATAGCGATTTATCGCTCGAACTGGAGCAGCCCGACTGGTGAAATACCTCCACCTTACAGAAGACCGCAGCCAAATAACAATCACTTCTGTGTTGTTGTATTCCTGCGTGTGAGTAAGGTTTCCAGAGCTCTTGGGAGGTGCTACAATAGTAGCAGGGGTCAAGCCTTCAAGGTAAGAGCGACATTCCAGTAACAATTAACATCGCGTAAGATATTTTTTTTATGCTCATTAAGCATATTATTTTTAAATAAGTACACGATTTGATAGTCTTGACATTTATAGTGATTAAAATTTAGTTGATGCAACTTACAATTCAAATATTATTCTGTTATCTTTGTCCTTTTTTGCTAATTAAAAAATTGTACTACATAAATTACAACGCATAACATAGGAAATTTCAAAATGTGAAAGGTCGAGTCTCACGGAGGTTACCAGGTTAACTGCAGTCAAAACAAAATAGTTTAATTCGATTCGATTAACTTTTCGTTATCACGGGTCATTCACAATGTCGAATTTCAATATTGAAGTGAAAGTTGTACTAGGTTGTAGGGTTTAATAAGGTTAATGGAAAAAATTTGAATGGAAGATAGCAGTATTGTCCATTTTATATACCAGACGCTTGGTTCAAAACTCCATAACTACATCAATACTTAATGCAGTAATTAAAGTCAACGCTAGAGAATTAGAGATGTATATTGAGTGTCGAAAATGTTGATTAGTGCCTCTATGTAACCTTCGACACAAAAAAACGGATTTATTTTAATTTGAATGAGTCTGTTAGTCTGTCTGCCTGTGGCTTCGCAACCCCATAAAAGAAGAACCGAATTTTATTTCTTTTTTTTTTTGTTTAAAAGGTGAATTAGTCAGGAGTGTTCTTAGCTATGTTTGAAGGAAATCGGTCCAAGATGGAGACCGCCACAAAATGTGCAGCATTTATGAAATAACTGCAGTAGTGGAGAATGCAAAATTATAAAATAGGTACAGTCAGTGCAACAGTTTGGATATAAATATAAACGCTTGAGTCAAATAGTTTCGAGGTTTTTCAGTTGATTTTAGTGTATAAATGATTAGAAAATGAAAATGACAGGACAAGTAGATTGTCCACCTAAAAGCACAATTTATAATAAGAAAATGTCACTCATGCTTGGTCATAACAAATGGAGTAACCGGAGTATTTATTAACGATTCTATTTTTATTTTGAAGCGAAAACAAATCTAAAATATATTTACTTCCCTGTAACCTCACTTACAATTTATGTTAATATTTTCAATGCAATTGAAATCTTTTATGTATTCCGCAAATTAACATTCCTCAATAAATGTACTTAACTATAAATAACATGTAATCTGACCAGCAAAGGGAATACTTACATGTTATACGAAAATCATCTTAATTAATTCGCCGAAATCACAAAAAATATGGCTTTATTTTTTTTGTCCAATATCAGCGAAAGAGGGTTTTGGTTTTTGAATCGTTATTAACATACTGAAATTGAATTACATGCCTTCTGCGATTGATTTATAAAAGTTCTTTGTCTAACATTTTTTTTAGCCATTTGTTAACACTCTTCTAAACTGTAATCAAAATAACACTAACCAAGAAGGCAAGGTCTACATACACTTGATATTGTTCTCACAGAACAGTATCTGGCAGGTTTACGATATCATAAGTTTCACTGGATTTCCGCCATATTATACGGAATCTTTCGCCCGACTTGGCAATCAATTCAGCTTAACTGTATAATTTCGTATAACACGTTCCTTTTTTTCTTTCTCCCATTTATCGTCAATAATCTAGGAAGAAAAAGTAAAATGGAAACCTATCCTAATAAAAATATTCAAATTACTGTACTTACTTCGCAATCAACTTGAAGTTTCAAACCCTTACCTTCAAACATAGGTTTATTTGGTAACTAATTTTTGGATAAGGCTAACTAGATTAGCTCTACATGTTACGTCGTCCGTTTATATCATTTCATGTCCAAGTTTTGAGGTCAAACGTTCACCTAGTTGAGAAATAAAAACAAAAAGCTATTTTATTTCGTGTCTTGACTTATAAGGCGAGCTTATCCCTCACGGCAAAATATAATAATGATGTTGGTGCAACAAGAAACTGCTAATAAGATTCTTGCTACTCTTTGGTATGAAATACATAAATAACATAATGTATATAAGGTTTTGTCTAGAAAAAGAATTAGATGATCATAAATATTTATTATTTACAATTTATTTCTTTAACATGGAGCTAAGCGTCTAAGGCAGTCCAATATACCTAGTAAGTTCTTGAAACATGGTAATTAGAGCATTATTTCCGGGGACCTAAAATCCGAAATTTTTTTAATACTGGTACCAACACAAAAAAAAGTATGGACCATTCGTGCGCGGGTTCAACACGCGATGTTTCAAATATGAAATAATAAATGAACTCCTTAGATTGCCGTCACCAAGTGAACTTATATCTTAGCTTCAAAAATAAGAACAAACGAAAACTATGTTCAAATATATTATATTATTATGTAACCACCCATTTACGAGTACCCATTTACGTTACTATGTAAGTGCAGTATAATCAGCATCTACAGAAGCCCAAAAACATGGCATCACAGCGAACAATATCAGTAATTATTATGACAGCCGCCGTGAAATATGACAGCGACTCTGTGTGCCAACTTTGATATCGACACTTTACCGCGCAGCCACAGCACGGCGTAATTATCTTTATGGGTCTATGTACCAGGCCTAACTGTGGTTCACAGTAAAAAGTATGCTTCATATTTATTTCGTGTCAGCTTTTGCTAGCACTTCGCAGTCGTAATTTAACTTACATGAGATTTTTGGTCCGAATCTGTAGGTACATTACGAGATCGAAGAGAGTTGAAAATAGTTAGTTTCTCAACTCACTGGTTTTTTAATACTTTACCAACTGATTAAGAGAAAGGCAGTCAGTGTTATCAACAACCAAGCAATATCCGACACTGCGTACAGATATAACAGTTGATATTGATTTGATAAATTAACCGTTAGTGAAATACTTAGTGATCACTTAAAAATAATTTAAACACAATAGGCTTGAAAACCCATTTATATAGGTTTACCCATGACCGACACTGTAAATCTTAAACCAGAGGGTCTTTACTCCCAGAAACTAAATATGTCGGATCCGACGATGGATTGCAATTTTTTTTTGTTATAGTCGCAACCAATTCACTTCGAAAGAGAATTAAGCGTTTTCATAAAACAAAACAATAATTATACAAATCAAATTTTAACTCCACCATTTTACCACATTTTAACTCCCGAGCGTTTGATAAATCTTCAAAAACGAAACCTTTCGTTTGTTTGTTCCGTTTTTGGGAGTAGATCCACAGATCGTGAGAATAGTGTAACAATGAGTTCATAAAAAATAAATATTATTAGCGAAGTAATCATTATTTTCCATTTAGATTTTCCGCAATTGTATCATCTACTTTTAATTTAATATTTCTTACAATTTTAGCATTAAGCATTTGCAATAATAGTATGTACTTTAATTTAAAAAAATCTTGATGTGGTATCCAAGCTCAGAGTTCTAATTTAATATTAGCGGTACAAGTGTGCAAATTATTGCAGCATTAAATAAATCTTATTGTGTTGAAACCTAAACGTATATTATGTAATTTCAATACTCAATAAAATTGAACAATAAAACACCAGTCTAATACCATATTAACACGAAATAGCACAATAAGTGACTTAGGCTATATACCGCTTGCACCGAGAGTACAAAAGCACAATAGTAGGTGTCCTCAGTTTGGGAGACGGCACTTCAATCAGTTTTAATGTCAGGTTATGCAAAGCGACGGAAATGTCAGCTGGAACTAGGGTACCCAAACTTTCGCGCTTCTCTCGGACCGAGACCTACACAAGAATTGATTATATTGCACAAAGGACGCCGAACAACCAAACTGACGTTACCAACGGACTTTATAGCACATTGAATTTATGGCAATCTCTAAATGTTGTTCCAATTAGATAAATGTTGATGTAGGCGGATACATTTCAAATTAAAACTTATCATGAGTAGGTACTGTTAGCGACAGATCTGGCAACTCAGTATTTGTTAGATTCTTGCCTATGCTTTTTTCGCTAGCAACTGGGTTCGACCGAGGGTTTTTCTTATGTTATCTGTTCTATTTTCATTGTGATTTTGTAAACATAAAAAAGAATAGAACATGTTTTTTTTTTCTGATTGTAACAAGTACAACTAATTTTGGCACATGAATAAGCTGTACCTTGTCATTCGTTTGATCAAAAATAAACGCAGACTCAAAGTATATGAACAAAATTATATTTTAATGGATTCATATTAATAATCAATCCGTAATCTAATGTAACAGTTTATTTAAACAACATTAAAAGGAGAAGACTCCTTTTAAAGATGTTGTTATCTTCCAAATAAAAATAAGAAAATGTACAACCAGGCAGACAACGTACTCGTTCATAGGCAGGAAGAGTTTTTCCAACCCACATTAGATACTTAATCTGTCAAAAGCTTACTTCTGATTAACTTATAGTAATTTATTTTTTATTCGATCCCAATTCAATACATAGCTGGTTATCCTACAAACGAGACGCATTTAACGCGCTTGTTGAGACCGTGGCTTCTCACTAAAGAAATAAATTAAAACGATCATTAATCATTGTTATAAATAACTCTCAGCCAAACAAAAACAGTTAGGTATCTACCTATATCTCGAACAAATAAATTAATTTTAATTGTCATAGAACTGATGTTTGCACCATAACTTTAAAAGGTTTAAATAGACTTCTTAATTTATGTCCAGTCTTAACAATGTTCCTGTTTCTTGAGTGTGAATAACATAAGTTATAAAATATTCCCCCTCTTATCTACTTTAGTATATTTCTCGTTAATAATGCCGATTCTGTTGCCACAAACTAAACTAACCTTAATATTTTTGTACCGTTGTATTGCGTTTTCTATACCTACACAATAAAAACTATATTACAATACAAAAGTAACATAATTAAATTGTTTTCCTTTAATTTAGTTCATTTTCAATACAACAAAATAAAAATACGAGTAGTTTAAATTCAATTCAATTACCAACCGAATCGGCACCATTCAGAGCGAACCAACCCGTGATTTTAAATGAGAGCATAATAGCTTAAGCTTAATTTGTACAAGATATTTACAAACAAAACCCTTCAACCGCAAACGTTACAACGCGGTACTCGCGGTGTGTAAAACAGGGCGGAAAATGTTAAAACATTATGCTACTTAGCGCAGGCAGCATTAAAAAGCTAACCCGGGTACTCAAACGGAATTACGTCTGTCTGAGCGTTATTTCAGCACCTAAATGCTCATTTGCGCATTACCCATGTCCTAAACAACGCACACGCGAGTAAATAACACCCTTTTTAAAGAGAAATTGGTCTCTTGAGGCATTCTGTACACTTCAAAGAGGGGTCATATTGTGCTCAACGTTCGGTGTGACCGACAAAGTATTCTCAACCGTTTGTACTGCAGTTAACGTTTTTATGCGAGGGCTCGGTAACGAGACTAAACGATTATCGGACCGTCCACAATGACAAAAATCAATAGACAGCTAGCGAGCCGTTGTTAGTGCTAGTGTTGAAATCATTACGAGATAAAATAAGTGTCTGTTGCTGTCCAACCGTCTTCACACACCTATCACTAAGAGCGGTAGGGCATAGCGATTTATCGCTCGAACTGGAGCAGCCCGACTGGTGAAATACCTCCACCTTACAGAAGACCGCAGCCAAATAACAATCACTTCTGTTTTGTTGTGTTCCTGCGTGTGAGTAAGGTTTCCAGAGCTCCTGGGGGGTGCTACATTAGTAGCAGGGGTCAAGCCTTCAAGGTAAGGGCGACAAGTCCAGTAACATATTTATTATGCTGTACTTGTCGCCCTTAAGCTAGGACCTGATTACCACTTAACATCAGGTGGGATGAGGTCAATCTTGAAGTGCAATATAAAAAAAAAAACTAGTTTGGTTTGATGAATAAGTCCCTATAGTCATGTGATAGGAAAAAAGAAAGCAAAGTTTCATCTACCCACAACCATTGAACACATTCATATAAAAATTTATTTTAACGTTTGAAAGGAGCACAATTTTTCCATAATTTATCGATAAAACTATAATGACTTAGTCTTTAATGAGCTAATGGCGTAATGAACAGTGCTTAAACAATTACTTTCGTCCACAAAAATGCTAACAGTCACGCTCACTCATTCACACATCGTTTCGTGAATTTGTATTATTGAACGTCGTAAAACTATTATGGTAACTATTTACAACTGGTTAAGGCGTATAAATATCCGATCGCTTTAAATTCGAATAAAATGATTAATTAGACTATTCATTTTCTTAAATACCAATATATTTAGTTAGATGCAGTTGAACGATTAACCATGGACTATTAAAAACTTATTATATTAGAATACATTATTGTGATTGCAGACGCATTCAAGAGACGGCCAATGCTATTTGACGGCCAATGCTACAAATTTATTAATGTTTCCATCAAGAACAGAATATTTTGATGAGACTTAGATCTTTATTAAAAAATATTTTTGTATGTGGTTTGTTGATTCGTAGAATTAAATACAAATTTATCTATGTTTAAACCTTCCCACTGCAGGATACAGAGAGCCTATAAATGCACGTCAGTATGGACTTCGATGCATCCGTCTCTTTTTTTCCTTCTCATGTGAACCATATGTGCAAAAGAGACGAATACATCACTATCCGTGCTTATGAGCATTGATACTAGGGTATTACCTCCGCCTATTAGAGTTGAGGTCTTAACAACAATAAGATTAAAGAGACTAGGTAACCTCAGTATCATTGATTAATTGGTATTTTCACCAACCTCATTGTCAGAAATAAACAAGGAGCGAAAAAGCTTCTCACTTACCGACTAATTTTCTATCTCATAAGGTGTATTGCACTTGTGCATCCATTACAAGTACAGAGCTTGGAGTCCACTGTGAGTATAATCCTGATTGATGAGCCTTGTCTTTACATTGAAGCGATTGCTTTCTGACCTTCGCAACCCTTAAAAGGGAAACCACACCTATTAAGGTCATAGTCAGTACCTTACAAAGCATAAAATGAACATTCTCATCGGATAATCAGGTAATTCAAGGCCGCAATATTCTTACCAAACTGAGAAAACCTCTACCTACCAGATTTAAACGCACGATACCGGTGGATTTTGAAGCCCAGCGGTCTAACCACTACACCACGCAGCAATTAAAATCCAGAGATCTCCAGATAATCCACCAGAGAATGAGAATCATTAAAGATCCTTCTTTAAAAAAATAAGACTTAGGAATCGTCGCCTTAACTTTAGAGCACGTGTAAACTTCCTTTCCTTATCACAACAAATTAACGGAAAGTCCGACCGGTGGACGCTAATAATGCTACGTGCCTCAAACACGAAATTGCGTGAAATTGTACAGGAGTCCGTGTTAATTATCACTAAAGCCTGTGTAATGAAGTAGATTAAGTCCCGTGTTACCCCTGCCGTGTAAGCGCGGTCGGGTTCAGTACAAATTAGCAAATAATTTCTCTAATGAATGTACGATGGCTCCTATGTGTGAAATGTACCTATGCGCAAGCTGCTGTAATGCAAACATGAGGCGTGTTCAAATGTCGATCCAAATATTTGGTCATTGTCTTTGGTTTTAAAATAAACTACCATGCGAATACGTAAATTGTACATTCAGGACATTTACTGCAGAATAAAAGGAGAAAAAACCCCTTTGTGCAACAAACAGTTATCATACAAGGGAAATTTTTGATGAATGAAAAGGATGATGTTTTACACGCTGACTTTTCTGTTGTATTACTCAAAAGAGACCGATGTTCAATTAGGATTCAGTGTAAGGTGGTGAAAGAAAGAGCACGGTGGACTCTATTTATTGGTTCTTAGTTGTTATTTTGTGAATTTTAGTGCGTTAATTTGTGCAGTACCTAATGTGCTGTAGTGGTGAGTGCAAAATAAATTTAAATGTGAAGTGAACCGCGTTTAAACGCGCAGCGTCAAGCACAACTTATTTTGGACCCGATTTTTTCTTAAAACGAACCCAAAACTGCTTGTGCTGCTAAATATAAGTTTAATACTTCGGCAAAAAAAATCATATGCTTTAAACTACAGGTAAAAAGGCCACGTTAACTTTCAAAGGTAGATCTCATGGTGAGACCTCAACATTAGATTAACCTTTTACTATTTGCCTCTTACTTGAGTTAGAAGGATTGTAAAAAGAGACAAAATAAACTTTTTAAAAATTCTGTACCTGATGATAATCTGGTACGAAGTTATCAATTGTTAAATATTGGAACCTGGCATAATTAACTATAATTATGCCAGGTTCCAATATTTAACAATTCGTAATGTGTCAAAAATGACAATCCGTCTTTCTCTTAATGACTACGAGTCGTTAATACCATTCCATAGTTTACTTTCCATAATAGCTGTCATCTCGTCTCGTCTAATCTCGTCGTATACTATATTGGTTACGGATAGTTAACCAGAATGTATCGCTTTTCATATAATGGAACCGGCCATTAATATTATTTACTAGCTGTGCCCGCGACTTCGTTCGCGTGGACTACGTCCTTTTATGGTCGGTTTTACCCCTTTCTCCCCTAATATTCGAAACAAAAAGTAGTCTATATTTTAATCCAAGTTTCGAGCTATATTTGTGCCAAATTTCATATCTCTAACTTCAGAAATAAACATTTTTCCATATAAACTTCCAAAGGTGGTATTACCCCCTTCCCCCCCTTATTTTCTAATAAAAAGTAGCCTATGTCCGTTCTTGAGATTTAACGTATACCTATACCAAATTTCATCAAAATCGGTTGAGAGGTTTAAGCAGGAAAGCGTAACAGATACACAGACAGACAGACAGAGTTACTTTCGCATTTATAATATTAGTAGGGAAGTAGGGATTGTCATACTTAACGTTCATTCACATTTTAAATTAAAAGTTATTTTCCTTTTTTGAAGAAAATTTAATAGATAACGTCCTTCACTGGCAAACCACTATAACACCTACTATTAATTACTAGAAGGGCTTACAGAATTCGATTACTAAGGGTCCCCGGAACTAAATTAATAGGACCCCTTCTATACCCAATCTACGTTGATTACGTACTTTAAGTTGATGGAATAACTGTATTTTGTATCTTATAGTACCCAAGCCAAATGATATTTAGCATGAATTTGCGATATTTTTCCGCGAAACGACACAACCTTTAACCTAAGTTACTCTCAAGTGTGGTTACTTAAGTATCATAGCTTAAACACGCTTCGTTACCTCATACTACATAATAACCGCTAACGTCATATACAGTTAATGTTATGAGTTGCTTAGTTTTTTCGTTTTATTTTCGAAATGTGTTACTCAAGCTGGAATATGATCTACGATGAATCAACAACATGTATATAACCTACTTAGGTTATGTTATTTTAAATTATGGTAATTCGGTTAAAAGAACAATTTTACAAGAGACGATTTTGAATTTGTAAGTTAACCTTTTTGCATACAGGTATATGTCAATGACCATATATAACAAGATTAAATAGAATATAACTTACAACAGATATTACCACAGGCCTTTGGTAATTGACTATTGAACCATACTTCTTATAGTTGGACCGTACTTAAGTGCTCTTGATAACAACCAGCTTTCATAGAAACAGTAGTCGTTATGGCATATTTGTATCTAGCACATAAAATAATAATAATTCAACGTAACGACCTAGCGCTTGGAATTTATTGGAAATTTTCGATACTAAATTAAGTGTGGTTTTAGAATAGTTGTGCTTTGAGTATTTTGATTTTCCACTCAAGCTGTTAGATGGTCATAAATAACGTAGGTAAGCGCGTAACGTCCTAGACGCCCTACATTAACCACTAAGGTTAAGCTGTGTTTAGATCGACAATTAAATGTTTTAAAAAGCTCTATTAAGTTAATTTGTTTATCTTGATTTACTAATGCAATTCGAATTTATATATTTTTTAAATTGATTGCGGACCACATACACAAATAATGTCTTAACGTAGGTAATTGGGTCGGTCAGGTAATTTGATTTGTAATGAAATATGTTTAGGTATCCAATCTCAAGTTCTCCTTTACCTAGGGGTTTCAGAAATCAATCATGATTTTAGAGCTGGCTTCTTAAATTTAGTTCAAAATTGACAGTATGGTGTATAGTAAAGACTAGTATTCAATCTCTCCTGCGATGCGGGAAAAGGTTCTTTCTCGCTGGCTCCTAACACTCTCTTGTGATTAAATTGAATACTGGTAAGAACGATGATTTCGTGTTTTCGAAGGCATCAGGTCCAGATAATGATCTAAAATTTTAAATACCATAACCAGATTACTCAAAACAGTACCATAGCCCCAGGCTCTGTAATGGATGCACTGGAACATTCTAGAATCAAGAAAATTAAACACAGGCTAACACTTTGCTCAGAAAAAAATGCTTTCAATATTTTTTTATTCAACCTACAGTAATATTTTTGTCTTTTCTACCTTTCATCTGTGTACATTCAAATGAAGCCCTTGACAAACGGAATGAACAAAACGTGTTATTAATATGACAATAATTTTATCGTTTTATTTCAGGACCAGGTCCTTGCCCTGCACTTGGGCTGAATTAATATGACTGCTTCAATGAAGCAAAAAACAACAAAACAATGTACATTATTATCCTACTTATGCATGTGCAAAGGGGTCAGTGTTCCAGTAATTTACGTGGCAACGACGCGCGTTCGTGCCAACAACGCAGCATTGTCGCCAACACGTGAGTTATTGGAGACAGACATGCATGCTTCAGGCTACAGGAAACTTTCCCTGTTTGCAGGTGCTGACGGCTTTGTTTAACACAAAGCACACCTTCTTTTAAAGAGAGGTCTTTCGCTTGCCACTCTTTAGAAATCGAGAGCGAGAATTGTATAGATGTTAGTTCTATTTCTCAGATTAGAATACTTCGAAAACAACAACCTATTGGATAAAAATAAGCTGCTTAACGATTTTTACCAAACTCAATAATAGTAACCTACTATTTCATAGTGCTCGAATGTTGCGCAACGCTCTAACAATCCAAAGGGACTTGAGATGAGACGGATATGGCGAGATGTCAGACGCAAAACTGACTGTATTAGAATCGCTTCCGGATTCATGGATCATTTCTAGATTACCATCTCTTTAGGTTATCGATTCGATTACTTCCTATTCAAATTTCAATAAAAATAACAAATGCTAGTTTGTTTTAAAGTGTCTTAAAAATATATTGAGTAAAGCTATTTTGTATGTTAATCATTCACACTGCCTTATAGATCGTTTATATCACGAAAAAGTCCATGCAGTATATGTTAACTGATTTCGTAGACTTGTAAACGGACTGAACTGAAAGATCACCTCAAACTCGATGGCGCTTTGACTGAGTGAGGCGCCCAAAGCGTGCAAATTTTTGGGTTCGGGCTCGACAAGTCAATCGCCTAAACGCCTTTTGTGCCATATGGGCTTGATTCTCAGTGTGCTCTTTGGTTGAAGCTTTCATTTAGTATCCATTATCTAATAGTCATAGTACAATATAAAACTTCGTTTTGATTATAGTTTTGGATGCATAATCCCCCTCTAGCTTCTTTAGTAAAGCAATAGAGAAAGCTTATTTCCATTTTCCCTCAGATTTTCAGTTCAGTGTAATCGTTCGGAAACTATTTATCGGAGCTATCTACCTAGCTACCGAAGTTTCTAAATTATAAAAGCCTGTTCAGTAGGTAACTCTTTACATGTACATAAAAGTTGTTCTCCGCTGTAATACCCGTTGTGAAAGTCATAATGCATTTATCTAATTGCCAACAGGTTAAAAATATTACCTACATACAACTTTACGACTATTATGACATCGTAAGCATACAGGTGATACTAATGTGGATATTTAATGTTGTGACCAGGCAGTGTATGTGATAATTAAATATAACTTACTGTGACAAGCGTGTTAAATTTTGTCATAAGTTACAAGAATATCTTATATTTGTCGGCCTCCGAGATGCATAGTGTGGAAACTTTGTTGTTAGTTTTTCTAATAAGCACAGGTATGACAAACAACAAAATGTTCTTTAGTTGAAACAAAAACATTGTAATGCGGCGACGTTGCGGATAGGAATTTGTTTTCGTGTCCAAAATTGAATTCTTTATTTTCATTACTTTTATCAAATTGTATCAAAAGTACGTCAGATTTAGTTTGAACAATGTTTTTATTTTTTTAGGAACTAACTTCGAACTGCAAGTATTTACGCTGACGTGATATTGACCGTACGTTTATTTACTTTTAAAATATTTTTGCATCTTTAAGAAATATAAATTTAAAAGATTGGATGAAATGGAAATAATTAAGTTTGTTTTTCCTAAACAGGACCCCATCCAAACGGATGGGGTCGTTATTCTGGTTCTGCTACGAAACATGCTCCTAATTCGTATGTTGATGGCAAATCAGTTTACAATAAATGGCTAACCAGTACGGCTCAGTTTCTATCATAACTATCAAAACGGCCTTACTCAATAAAGATATGCGAGTTGACAGTTGTTAAATATTTGCTTAAATTGCAGAGAACTGTCAACGCGTCAGTTACCATTTATGTTGGTGCAGCCTAAGTTAACTACATATTCCTAATTTCATAATATCAAACCATTCTTACATCGTTTTATTTGTAAAATCAAACTAAGAGCAAAACTTCCTACATCCACAAGGATAAAACGTGAAAACACAATTCGCAACAAGAAAATAACCAACAAGTTCTTTGACCACATTTTAATTCTGCTTCATGTTGAAAATGTCGGACAATGCGATGCAATTTTTCATGCAAATGGCTGTGTCCGAAAGAGGCATGATCACGCGACCGACGAAGGTTATTAGATGTAAATTCGATGGAATGTTAATTGGCATGAGCAAATGAGCAGATCCCATGAGTTGTGCTAATCACGGCGGCCCTCCATTCTCACTATTTGCATAATGAGATTACAATTTGGCATGACAAAGTGCAGGCCCAACGGGAATTTAGTCCACCTACTTTATTATTACATCGGTTGTTAATTGCAGCGCTAATTACAGATCGAACGTTACATGTCACGTTTAGAGGCTAAGTTTACCCACGTGATGAGGTGGCAGATTCAGATCACAAAATGGTGAAATTATAATTAATAATAAGTAACTATGATAAACGTACACTTTGGACGTTTTGGACCGCTCTAATAATGGTCAATATTCAACTGTCGGGGATTTTTTAATAATTATTTTTTATTTTGTTTAATGAGGTATGGAAAAATATAATGCTCTGTTTGATGCAACATATTTTTTTTATATTCATTAGCGACGTCTCTAATTCCACTCAATTTATCATTGACCTATGTTTTAATATAATCTTCAGCAAATAAGGTATTAAAAATGAATTTCTTAAGTTGTGATTTATAGACTTGGATTATTAAGGTAAGTAAGTGAAGTATTGTAATGGAGATTTTCATTGAAAACGTTAACGATGTAAAAAATATTAATCAGAATTTTCCACCTTTATTTGATATTTTGTAAACAGCTCATATTTCCTATTAATTCCCTTTTATATATTTTCAATAGCTTTTGTTATTTTGTCTTTTGTTTTTTCTATAATTAGTTACCATTTATGAATTGTTACTTTTCGTCTTAAAATTGTAACTGTTAATTTTTTAATTAACTGTTTTTCCCGGAGCTTACAGCGATGTTGTTCAATTATGACATCTATCATGTTCATTGCGAAAGACAACACTAATTACTAATGTGATGAGCAAACATCATACCAGTTCCACACGTCTGTTAGTTGACCTTTTATGAAAAAGCATAGCCTAGGGGTCAAAGTTTAAGTTTTGTGGCAAGTTTGTTTCATGTGTCGTAATCTTTATTTGAGCTATGAAATTTTAACTGTCCATGTCTGATGTTATATCACAGAAATAAGTCGTAAACTTACATCAGCTAAAGTTGTTTCTTTTAAGGTATTACATGACAAAGATTTCGTAAATTTCTTTTCATTTTCACGGACGGTATATATAATATGACAACTTTAGGATAACATTAAGTATTTCTAGATATAAACAAAATAGTAATATTTTAAAATGATTTAGCTAGAAAGATGATGGATCAAAGTTGCATTTGAGAAGATTTTATGTTATGATTGCGTTTAAGGACTATTAACAACAAATTGGTTACAAAGACGTTAAATAATTTACAACGCGTTGAATATCTACAAGCAATTTCAAATTAAACAAACACAGTACTACGTTATTCAAAATTATCTACGCGTCTAAACCGCTCAGGAATAGTTTTGTTCTGTTTTGATAAGTTGAGTTATCAATTAGAATTTATACGTTGCAATGGTCGCTCGGCAGGTGTGTTGACTGCATTCTCAGCGCTAGAAAAACTGGATTGGAAGCTGGCCCTGTACTCCGCACTCCGGTACAGCCATAGATACTTAACATTGATATGAAATTTATTTTACTATCAGCCATAACGACCTGGGAAACGCTTATTGAAACGAGTAGTGAAACTAAATACTGAACAGTACTGCGGCTGTTAATTTATATTCTTATTTAGGAAATAAAATTGTCATATAAATTAGCAATACTTAGCGCTTATTTGCACTTTAATTGAGGGAAAAAAATATCATAGTTTGCGAATAACAATTACAACATTTGGCTGTAACTATTCTGTAACATATACTAATAAATACGATGCCTACCTGATCAATGAAATTCATACACCGCAACGTAATCTTAAATTAAAATCTAAAAAAATTTAACAATGAATAAATCTATACTTACCTATTTTTAACAAAAACAGGCATATAGCCTTCTATTATAGGAGCCGACCCGGCCATCTAAGCTTCATAAAATATGTTAGGGCGAACTTTAAACATCAATTCGGGCAAAAATCGGCTATGTATAATGTAGCGCGTCTCACGGTCTGGGTTTGACAGCACATGGTAAGCTTCTAGAAGGTGACACATAGTTAGTCTTCGATGGTAAAGGAGAGAAAACTGTATGGGTTTTCATAAAATTCAGTAAAATCCATTTCTGTGATGACGACGTAAATAATTATAAAATTAGAGAAAAGTTCCCAAGATAACGAGAGTAGGTCAATCATATCACGTTTTTTTAGATCGATCAACACTAAAAATTACAAAACGTATAGACCATGATTTTTTCTAGACTATTATATCCCAAGTAAATTTAATATAAATAGGTTTTTTTATTAAAAAATATAGCAAGACAATCTATTCCACTTAGCTAATAGGTGCCTATTGAATGTTTAGTACAGTTTATGATAGACTTCACCAATAAATCGTCGATGCAGAATTTAGCCTAGTTCGCGGTTGTTTTAAAATCGATTGCGGGGGTAAACTAGTTGGCGCATAATTATATAATTACATCACGAACACCGAACTGAGCCTTTGTGTTTCAATCGATCTTGACTCAGATCGCGACTAGTTATGCAAATACTCACTGCCTTAGCTCAGCCTATGCAGCTGTCCGGAATTTAAATTTAAGCTTGCATTCGTACTGTTACAAATTGTTAATTCCTAGTTTCGCAATAGATATCCATTACCGCTCTGGTGCTCATTATTCTTTTGGTAGAACTTACACATAAGCATCACCTCTGAAATTCCAATACATTTTTCATTTTATTCAAAAACCCATTTCATTAACTTAATGACTTGTAGGTATGACCATAAAACATAACCGACGTTGCTTCGTTTTGAGACTTCAAAATATCAGTTTAAAAAAAGCCTCTAAAGGGGTGAAACGGATGATCAAATATCAAATAGACAATAAATACAGCTGCATATGGTCCACAATGGGAACCGACTTAATTTTAACTATGGCATAAAACAGTGCGTGCTCTCTCAAGCAGACCCTGCGCAAATTGATGGTAAAGTTACCAACCTTCTATCTCATGTTATCAAACAGCTAAATATCTGATCATTGGACCACCAATTCTAAGTAACTCCTTTAGCCGGGACGATTCGAGAATTTCCAGTATCTTTCTGTATTTCGGTGGTTTTCAGATAATTTTTTACGGTTGGGCTATGTGTCGTCACAGGTGTATGCCAGATGGATCAAAGATTCACATTCAAATAGGAGGTGAAGGGATATTTGTCTTTACTCGTCTTTTCTAAGCTATGAATTGAAAAAAGAAATTAATTATATGGGTGCAGACGCTCTGAAAACTAAAAAATACGGTTTACTAAAACTACTCGTGCTTTGTTACGTACCTCAATTATCAGCTATTCAATAAATATTGACTAACTAATGAATGTATATTGCATTTCATGATTCTCGACGTAAAGTCCGCATCTTAAATGCGTTTCCGATTTCCACCGCGCAGCGAAACTCAAAACCGTCTCAAGAGAAAAAACGTTTAACTTGTAGACGACTTCGCCAATTTATTTTTTGTTGGCAACTCCGTGGAAACTAGTTTAGTTGTAAACTCGTTAACTATTAGTGTCGCGTGTAACGTCAATACATCATAAATAAAACTGCTCGCGAAGTTATAGAGAACACATTACCATGTTATTGTCGCCGAGGATCGCATAGAGATCGCGTGATGTCGCTTCACCATTTTTAGGGTCGGTCGAAAAGTTTTATAAGTCTATTTAGGGCTTAGTGGGTCGTCAAATGTTTGATGTGCGTATTTGTTCTGGAAACAAATTCCATTTTAGATTGGCACTATTTAAAATAAGGAAGTGCGTGCCCCACCACGATATTTGTAAGTAATTGTTAATTGTTTTTTTTCAAATTCAGCATTTGTAATAGAGACGACGAAAAATGCACATTTTGCATATATGACACCTCAATCCTAAAAAGTAACCAGTTAACATCACATGGTAAGCACTTGAAGTTTACTAATAAGGACGGTACAAATTCAGAATGTCTAGTTTGGTTTTATTGTACGTAAACTTTTACCTTAAACACGCAAATTGCCAAACTGTCATTTATATGAGTTCCAATTGTGCTAATATTATTACGTTTATAATTTTACCTACCCATTCTGTAGACCATAATAATATAGTTGCCGTGTTCTTTTATAGAAAATCCTTGGCAAGTTATTTTATCGTTGTCTCTAACGTCCCATTGATTCTAATGCGCACCTTTTCATTTGATACTGTGGGCAACGAGACTATAATGAACTGTACCTCAACTTTGGTCCGTGTACCATTAAATAATAAACAAGCAACTGTCAAAGGCGGTATCACGCGACATGCAGCCTAAGAGCCGACCGTTATGTAAGCGAGTCCATTAGGCATTAGACTAGATAAGCCTCCATTAGATAAAGTAGCAACTAGCGAGGTCGCCAACGGACCACTTTCAGCCGCATCAGACGAAATATCTGGTTAACGTGGTTTAACGATTTCAACTCTTGATACAATATGATGTCATCATTTATCTAATAAGTGACGTCAACAAAGAGAGGAATAGTTTTAATTTTACAAAGCTACTTTTGTAATAATGACGGTGTAATACAGCTTTCATTGCAGGCAATCAAACATATTACAAGGGGAACTCAACCTAGTTACCTTATGACGTGCAAATGACATTCATCCGTGGTGGTTGTATTTTGGCTGATTGTAACAATAGTTTATACGTGAATACGGTACACAACCTAGGGTAATATAGTATAAGAATTAAATCATGACTCAACAGAGAGAATGCGATGGATTACGTAAATTAAGTTACTGCAATGTAAAGGAAAAATGTTTTCGCTATTTGAAATTGATCAGTGACCATTCTTGTATATTCTAAATGCTTACCATCTAACACTTCACAGTTAATAACCTCAGATTATTTGCCATTTCTAATCGTCCGCTGTGTTAAATATTAAAAATAGGATAGGGATAATTATGTAGGTACACGCAAGCATCGACCGTGTTCAAATATAGAATTTTCAAGTACGTTACCTTTAAAGAAACACTTAATATAAATCAGCTAGGTTAAAACTTCTACAAAACTATAAAGAAGTCAAAAAGTAGGTACCAATGTTAATTTTCTTCTATTTTAGCCACGATTTTACCGAAGTTTTACCTTAACACTTCCTTATCGATAGGGGCGTAAAAAGTTCTGCAGAAAGTTTCCGACTATTACTCCACAGTAAGGTAGTCAAAACGATTACCATTTGTGTGAATTTCGCTAAAAATCACGGCACTGAAGTGTCTGATCCTCACTTATGATAGCACATAGTCGTGGTGAACCGAATTCGATTTATTTATCCAGGTATTGCGTAAATAGCAAACAGCTTAATAATTAATAATTTGGTCAAAGACTAACCAAAATCAATTTACATCAAAACTCATTTAATCTATAGAAATATTAAAAAATAATGGTTAAGTAAAATCGTTGTGACAAACAGGAACAAAGAATCAGTTGAAAATGTGTGAAAAAAGACAGTACGCGAGCGAAGCCGCGGCGGGCCGCTAGTTTACTGTAAAGTCGTTGTCTTGCTGCTGCGCAAACTACGCACGCTACCAACGTTTCTAACGATTTGGTACATCATGGATTGTATAACCGACAATATTGTGGCACAATATATATAGCGGTGTATTTATAATATCATTCTGTTTTAAAAAGTCGAACAACAGTACACGTAAGTAAAGACAATTTTTATATTCCGGCATAAATAGTTGATATACATATGTAATTCTAGTATCGAATCTTGTTAGATAATCCAAATCCATTCAGTCAGCGCGCCGGGCTTTGACGTCACGGTATGTCTAAGGCTCTGGATTCGATTCCCGATTAGGTTAATTTAGAAAACGAACTTTTCTATATTGTTGGTTTGAGTGCTGCTGTACCTCATACCATAGCAACGGTACCTGCTATTGCTTTTTTGCCACTTATCACAGAATCAGACCAATGTATGTGATGTTGTCCAATATTTATTAAATTTTATTTTATTTATTAAATATTTGTAGATGTTTTGGACTCCTGTGTATCAATAGAATTATATCACATATGTAAACCAACACACAATACCATATCAAAACTCTTCTCAAATATGTTGTTCTTTGGCAACTAACAGGTATCTAAGACTAAAGTGAACGGGGTAACTCTATTGTTTCGAGTTTGCAAACTAATAAATGTTTCTAATTACATTTTCATGTTGATCTGATACAAAGTTTTATCAATAGTATTGTACGGAGATTGCCTTAATATTATGTTGGTAACACTAAGTTTGTTCGTGACTTATTCTTGTTGTAATTTAGTAAGTAATTACTTTTGATTTCTCATTAACATTAAAGTAAACGGGAAATTACACATGAATTAGTAGATCGGATAATAATTATAAAGGTATTCGATATTCATATGTAATTTATTATTAGAAATACTTACATTAAGCTTTTAATTATCTTTTTACTCTTTGGAAAATCTAATGTAACTTTTAAATACAAAGGTACTTACGAATAAGCACTATAATTATGGTTTTTACTTACCTGATCAACTTTAGATTAACCGATATGATAAGAACTTTAAAATAATACAAACTACAGTTTTATATATAATTTATTGGTCTCAAACCCATAGAGGAGGCGTGAATGTTTTCATTTCGCACAAAAAGCGGTGGTTCGGTGATATATTAAGTAAGTTAGTTTACGTCCAATCTGGCGTCCCGTTATTTATTAAGCGTAAATTTCGTTCATATTCTATCCAGTGCGTGTTGATAAAATAATAATCTAATTTGGATCACAGTTGGCGACCGCGCTCGATACGACCGCGTTGCAACACGCAGGAAGTACAGAATGCACCAGTTGTTAGGTGTTCATGATTCAACGCAAATATTGTTGTGATATTATACAGCTAGCACTATTAATACTCATTCAGTTTATTACCCACTATTATTTTGTCGAGAAACATTTAAATCTAGATAAAACTACTTACTTATTGTATAAGTCTGTCTAAACTGAGGTAATATATTCAATATATAACCGACGGACGTCCACAGTTGAACATTTGTAGGTGTGATCCTAAGACTTCCACGATTCTCTGCCCATTTACAATTACATATTATGGATCTTCATTTACGCTCTTTTATAAGTTTAAGAGAAAATTACGTAATATGGCCAGCTTAAAGGTACCTATTTTACTAGCTGTTGACTTGTGGAATCGTCAGCTTAGCTCTAATTTGGCGCCAGGGACATATACCTCCACTTGCCCCCACATATATCCGGGGATGTGCTCATGTGCAATTTGTATCCATCGCCTCACTACCACCGAAGCATATGTCCACCATACGGGCTCCCCGTCTACACTGCTTATTCCGATACGTGGCCACCATACTAGAACCATTTTGCCCCTCAGTCGGCCAACGGCCATCAGTTCCCATGGGCACATTAGTTTTGCAATTCTTAGAGTAATGTCAGTGACTTATTTGTGCAACGACTATCCCCGTTTTATCACGCCATACCCACGCTTATTAAAATGAAATAACATATTGTTGAAGACCATAAAGCGATTATATACGTACTAACCGCAGCTAAACTCACACATCTACTCTGCCCATTTTTCTACTATTAGTGGTAAAAAATATTTACTTAACACTTTGAAAATCAAATCTTCAGAAATGAAGATTTGTAAGAACGCTACAATACTAATGGAATAATTAACTTCTCAAAACCAATTTCTCTCGCAGCACTTACTATAAGTCGAAATCTGGCATTTTCAACCATTGAAAGATCCTTCATAATGACCGAAAAAGTTCAAACAGAAGGCAATTATGTTCAGCTGAATTTTAGACATTATTCGACTTAGCTTTTAATTACAGCTCATTGTTTTTCAAGGTTTAAATGGAGTTATTTATGAAAACGGGTACCAAATTATATCTACCTAACTTGAAAGAACTCGTAGTTGTCGTTACACTGTTAATATTGTACCAGATCATAACTATTTCTGTCATGACTTCCAAATCTGTGATTTTTTTTTACCCTGCCACAAGTACCCAAGCGTTGAAAGCACGCGGAACATAAGACATCTGGTCGTGTCCATGCGTAAAAAACACCAAGTGTCTGTATAGATGGGTAACAACGTACATCAATACCGGACGACTTTATAGACTTATCGTAAACCAGGTCAGGCTCCTAAAAATAAACGTAAAAAACAGTTTTAATCCGTCGTCTAGATGGTTTTTTGCACGGGATCACGCGGCAGACGGTTTTGCCCGCGAGGGCATTACCTCCCTTGGATTATGACCTACATAACACACATTGCCATTTCAGTAAGCAAACGTTTAAATTATACTGCTCGAGTTAAAATTTTACCTTTGCCACGTTTGATATTTTACACGTGAATGTTTTTTCTAATCGGTGGAACTTAAGTGTGGAAGTATTAACGAGTGTGTTAATTAAAAGAACACTTTAGATTTCAAGGTTTGTTATGAAAAGCCAATTGCTTTTTTAACGTTCTAGTTAAATACGTGTGAAGTGAATTAGATAGATTAAATATATATAATATATAAAAACCTATGTGTTAAAATAATTTCGGAAAAGATGTAGACAAAACTGTCTATACTGTTTTAATTTATATATTAATTACACTAGTACTATTTTGGGGAATTTAAATATTAAACAAACACTTTCATTCTGGATTAGTACACATGACATTATACAATTTCCATATAGGATTAATGGAGTGGAGAGAAACCACATAGATATGTTATCCCAAATAGTACTTAGCGCCCCAATTTAGAAACTAATTTGCCTCTTAATTGTTAGGGTACGATATTATTTTAGTGAGGGGTGAGCTAGAATCATTAGGTAAGATTACCTTTACTTGCGAAGTGGGGGGCGCATAATAATCAAATTGTTATCAAGCAGCCCCACGTCTCGGCTAGTCGTTTGTGTAATAACACCCTGTATATGCTAAGGCACGCGCTGTAAAGCTGTATTCATTACGTTTTATCCAAATCACTTTATCTTTGTTTTCAGTAAAGTGCTTTACAGTGGCTTGTAATGTTAGATTGTAAACAGGACACTAAACTTCAGTACTTTGACTTCTACATACATATTCCATGTTTTGACACATTTTGCGAGTAATTTAACTTTCGTAATTTGAAGTACGTATTAATAATTTATATGATCCTTCCTTTATTTTGTAGGAATTTAAACAACACTTAAAGCAACAAATTTAAACAACAACAAGAGCATATCATGTTCTTAAGTCATGCTAGTCAATCAGGAGCAAAAAAAGATAATTAATTTGCGGATGCCCAGTTAAGGAGGTTGCCTACGATATTTGGCGAATTTATGAGTTTCTGGCTGAAATTGAGGGGGGGGAAATGGTTCTTAACATAATTAAGACTGATAAAAATAGTTTTGTTCTTACGCAAGTAACATGTCTCAACCGTAAAGAGTTGGGTATGGTCTATGTTATTATATGGGATGGTTTGGTTTGCTTTTGTGAAAATAGGTTCTCGGAAATTCTATTTAAATTACTATGATTAAATTCGAAATCTAAATTGTTGATCGAATTAAGCATGTAGAAAACATATTTTGTTTGTTAACGTACATACCTTATTCGGAATAGGAAGTACAAATTTGTAGACGAGCTCCTTTTTAGATTAACTTGCCATGTTATTTTTTCATACTCACGCTTCATATTACTTTTTTCAACGAAATAAAATTCATCAAATACCTATTCTACGTTGTTTATTTACCAAACGAGCACAGCCACATTGACGAAACTAAATAAATACTTCGTAAATTCTTCTTTCATGTCAAGAAAGATCGCAAGATATTTTAGTTGTTTGAGATATTTTAAGAACATCACTTTTTATCTCTTTAAGATTTTATGGCACGAAGAATTTGTGTAACGATAAACATACATAATGGCTAGATTTTGCTCGGTCTAAGATTTCGTGAAAATATTTACACACACAGTATGTTCTATGCTAGTTTAATACATGAGCAAATTAATTATCATAGTTTAGATGAAAATAACTCAGTCAGAAACAATGTTATATGTAATTAGAGATAAGATACTAATTTTGTTTTTTGTCCGCGATACCGTTCCTGCACAACAAAACACACGTGACAAAGTGCATAAGAAAACTAAAAAATAAAAACATAATACACGAGAATAGTAACTACCAAGCGTTACAAAAGTCATTTCAGAAACAATTAAATATACATAGACATACATGAATAAATATAATATATGTATAAAATATGAAGCTATACTTATATTTCACATGTAGTTTTCCACTTCCATCAATAAATTTGACAAAACAAAGACAGTCATCCTAATAAATACTTAAAGCAAATAGTCCGCCGTCATCGATGGCCTTTAACTGTGGTAGGAAATGTATTCCGTTAGACGGACGAGTACCTATGTAAACATGAATGGTAAAACATCGATGATTCCTCGTACAATCTACTACTCTTAAAACTCAAAATCCCCTATAGAACTCCAATAAAATAAAGGCAGGCACTGCGCTAACGATTCCCAAACCTTATAGCTAACGTACTTTCTTCACTTAAATATTAAGGACATACCTACCTTTTTTTTTTTTTTTTTTTTTTTTACGTGGGGAAATGCATTGAAGCACCGTATCGCCATCCGAGGGAGAATGACGACGTGTGCGGGACTCCCAGAGGTAGACCAAACCCCGGCTCCGCCCTGAAAAGGGCGGGGACTACCCGCTAAAAACCCACGATGGACCTCGTCGCCGTAATTGGTGATGTCATGGGTAACCGGGTCAACCTTGAACTACCATAACATCACCGGCGAAACGGCTGCCCCATTGTGCAGCCCCGACATTTCCCCCAATCTATAAGGAACTGACAGAGGTGGCCGGTCTCATGGAACCACCCCCGTTCGACAGGGAAGACGCGTGCAATGTTAGCCGGGGTGCCCTCACACCCGCAGCCAACTGGTCTTCGCCTGGAGGGATAAGGCGGGTAAAATTTCGTCTCGCCCGCAACCTCCTTCGCCTGCGGAGCGCTGGAGCAAGAGGATCATTCTCTCGCTCTCGCTCTGCTGCCTCTTTTTGCAACATAATATTTTCGCAAAAAGAGGCGGCAGCTTCCCAGGCCTCTTCGCTCCCAAGCATGGCTTCAACCATACTTGGGAGTGAAAGGTTCGGTCCGACAATAGAGGTCAATTCTGACCGTTCTGACGTCCATAAAGGGCACGTTAAGAGTGTATGCTCTGCCGTATCTTCGGGCGCACCGCAGTGGGGGCATGATGGAGATTCTTCACGCCCTATTCGGTACAGATACTTCCGGAAACACCCGTGTCCAGTTAGTATCTGCACCAAACGATAAGACAGGTAGCCGTGCTTGCGCTCAAACCAACGTTGGAAAACTGGCACAAGTGCATCAAGACTTCGCCTACCCGATGTAGAGTTAACAAGAGACTCCAACCAATCTTGAACTAGCTCTTCTTTGGCTTCTCTTCGGACTCTGCCTAGATCTTCCGGGTAAAAACGTTCCCTAGAGGCCCTCCTATCTGCCCGCCAATGGTAGACCTTAGCCTGGACCTGGGCCTCAAACTCCCAAGGAGGGGTGTTGGCTAGAGCGCAAGCTGCGGCAAAGCTTACTGTACGGTAGGCGCGAATTACTCTTTGAGCGATCGCCCGCTGAGGACGCCGAAAATTTGTAATATTATCTCTCCTCTTAAGGTAATCGACCCATATTGGGGCACCGTAAAGAGCCATGCTCTTAAGGATGCCAGCATAAAGTCTTCGGCATTTTACCCGTGGCCCCCCTATATTTGGAAGGAGCCAATTAAATGCGTTAGCTGCTTTTAGAAGACGCGATGAAAGTCCACTAAAATGCGGGCCAAAGTGCCATCGTGCATCCAGTATAAGACCTAAATATTTGATCTGGGCTTTGACATCAACTCTAATGCCTCCTACTTCAATATGAGCATCAGGAGGAGGACGACGTTGCCTAGGACCGTAGAAATAAATAGCTTCGGTCTTCTCCAGCGCTACCCCAAGACCCAACAAACCAATACGTCTGGCGACCATCGTGCCACCGGCAGTAGCCAAACAAGCTGCCGCACGGAAAGTCCTCCCCCGAGCTATAACAAGAGTGTCATCGGCGTAACAGATGACACCCATATTTGGTAGGAGAACACCTCGCAAGAGCCAGTCATAGCCAATGTTCCATAAGAGTGGGCCCAAAACTGAACCCTGTGGAACACCGGACTCAACACCATAGCGTCGTAGGCGACCATTCCGATCAACACACATAACCTCTCTGTTGGAGAGGTAGTCACCTAACAAAACTTGTAAATATGAAGGGACGCCATGAAAACGCAATGCCTCCATTATAGTTGCGTGGGGAATAGTGTTAAATGCATTGGCTATATCGAAAGATACAGCCAATGCACTTTCTCCTCTCTCCCAGGACTCGAACACAAATGATTTCAAACGGGACAGGGCATCGATGGTTGACCGCCCCGTTCGAAAGCCGTACTGCTCCTCAGATAAGTCTGGTCCTGAATCTCTGAGGTGAGCGTTAATTCTGGAGGCTATTAAACGCTCAAACAATTTCCCCACTTCATCTAAAAGGACAATTGGCCTGTAACCTGATGGGGAATCTGGCGAACGTCCTTCTTTTCTAAGAAGACACAATTGCCCTTCTTTCCAGGGCTTAGGGAACTTCCCGGTCGAAAAACAGGAGTTGAATATGTCCTTAAACCTATCTTCCATTTGAACAGTTGCTAATGCCACTACTCGAGCTGGAACTCCGTCAGGACCAGGAGCCGTCTTTTTGGCGCGAAGGCAGAGTGCTAGCGTACTAAACTCTTCTGAAGAAACAAGAGGAATGGTTTCCACTTCTGAAACTGTCTCCAGGGGAGGATTCATGGTTGGTGGAACAAAATTTGGGTCCCTATTTGGAAATAAAACCCGAACAACATTATCAAGAAGACCCGGCTCAAGAGTTTCTGTCAGTGGGGAACCAATGGGGCGCAGTTGTTGTCGCGCAGCCCTATACGGCCTCCCCCACGGGTCTTGATTCAGACTTTCAAGCATCTCTGCGCGGGCACTCTTTTTTGCAGCCCCGATTTCCATTTTGAGAATACGTTTAGCCTCTAGATACAAAGCGTATAAGCGAGCTTCATTATCGAGATCTCGGCGGCGACGACGTCTACTTCGTGTAAATGCTCTCCGAGTTGCGATACATGTAGCCCGGAGATCAGCGATCTCGTTTGACCACCAATAACAAGCGCGACGAGGTGGAGGACGACGAGTCCGAGGCATGCTGGCATTGCATATCTCAGTCAAAGAGTCTCGGAGATAAGAAGCTGTAATATCCACGTCCAAACCCGCAGAGGCAGGAAAAAACCAGCCTTGGACGAAAGCTGCTTCCCTAGCCACTGTCTTATCTATACGGGACAACGCCCATCTAGGAAAAGCAGATTGACCTGATCTAGACGCTTCAATAGGATTCCGCGCAAGGACCTCCCATCGTATGTAACGATGGTCTGAAAGAGTTTCCGTAAATTCTACGTGCCAGTTGTTTACACGTGCAGCAAGTGCAGGTGTGGCAAAAGAAAGATCTACCACTGACCCACCCTGCTGTCGCACACACGTCTGAACATTTCCTCTATTAAGGAGAGATAAACCTGTAGCAACCGCCCAAGATTCCAAAATTGGCCCACGCCTATTACAAGCTGAAGATGGATTACCCCAAGCTACAGACTTAGCGTTGAAATCGCCAACAACAAACATCTGACGCGGTGACAAACGCCCTACTGCAGCAGCTAGAAGTGCAAGAAAGTTACAAAATTCATCTAGAGGACGATTAGGCGAAAAGTAAACACCCACTAGTGCGATCTCTCCCCATGTGGCAGCTACGTAGCCAGACCCTCTTTCAATCAATGAGAGAGGAGGAGACTTTGAGGTTGTGCGTCGGATTAACGTTACGAGGCCATCCTGGTCACCTAACCAATGACCGAGGATAAAATAAGGTTCAGCAACTACCATTACATCTACCAACCATTCAGCCATGACCTGAGATAGCAAGTCTTGCGCCGACCGACAGTGGTTGGCATTTGTCTGGAGAATATTAATATGATCGATTCTTGCCATTATTCAGACATAGCTCCATCTTCCGTCGCCGGAGAACACTGGCTTATAGCGGCTGTAGTGTTTGGCCGAGGCGTAACCTTCACTAGACCTTTCTTTGGAGGAGGATTACAACTCTGTCCCCCCATATTATGACCTGCTGGGCGACCACTATCTGCGCACACCGCACAGTGTGGCTTCTCACTACAAATTGCAGCCTTATGGCCAGTCTTGCCACAACGGAAACACAACTCTGTTCTTTCTTTGATAGAAGGACAGAGTGGACGTGTATGGCCAGTGCCATAGCATCGGAAGCATCGAAGAGGCTGATCTTCGAGTGTACGGACTGAGGCTGAACTAAACCCAACGTGTAACCGACCTTTTTCAATTATTGTCTTAGCCACTGTAATGGGACACTGAAGACGAATGGCACCTAAACCCCACCGACCTGGACGGATTTCTCCAGCCTTGATTGCATCAATAGAGCAACCACCAATATTTGCTACCTTCTCCAGTACTTCTGATCTAAGCACGGAGTCATCCAAATCAGAAATGTACAAACTAACACATTTCTGAGGCCTTGAAATCTTCGCTACATCCGAAAGTACATCTTTTAATTTGTTGGCGAACAAATCAGCATGCTCTACATTCTGAGAACCTGGAAACTCGAATTTCCGTGCCCCAGTTAAAGTAGGCCGAAATCGAAATGGCCAGGCATCCTCTTGATCACCTAGGTTCTGACGAGCGCGTCTGAGAATAGACTCGTAGGTCTCTCCTTTTTCGATAGCCTCAGCAGTCAATGTCACCACAACCGCTTCAGTTTTTGGAGCCATCAATTTGTTTTTCTTCCTTATTGTCGATTTTTTCCCGGAAGGTGCAATAGTGACATTTACCTTTGACATAGATGCAGGTTCAGAAGTCTGAGGATTGGGGACCAGATTAGGCTTTTTCCCCTTCCTCCCTTTCCTAACTACAGTTGACCATCCCTCGTTAGCTAGGGTAGTAGTAGGAAGAAAAAGAGCTTCTTGAATTTTAGATGCTTCCACAACAGTTGGAACTGCAGATACAACGGTTCCAGCAGACGTAACAGCTTCAGACGGGTCTGGCGAAGAACCACTTATCTTCGTCACTTTTTTTGCCCTTGATAGCTTAGGTGGCTCTGGAGCTTTGAAAGCTTCTTCAATTTGGCGATCTCCAGCCAATGGCGGTCGCAATGGCTTTTCTAGAGGAAGCCTTTTCTCTATGCTAGCAAATCGCGAACTGATAATAGCCCGCTCCTCCAGAATAATTTTCCGTAACATTACTTCCAGCTCAGAAGAGGCCCTTTGCGACGAAGGAGTAGATTGAGCTAGTGTTGAATTTCCTTGCTTCGTCATAGAACATTTCTCACCAGTGAGATAAAGGGCCTTCAGCTCCATCATTTCTTTTTCCTGCTTCTTCAAATCTGATTGCAAGCGATTAATGGTAGCCTGCAATCTTTGTGTTTCTTCCGAAACAGAACGCTGGACTAGCTCGGCAACAACTACGATCACATTTTCAGCCCGATCTCTGAGGCCTTTTTTAAGAGTGCCCTTCATGTTTGACGACTTAGTGGCTATCATTTGAATTTCAGTGACATCATCTTCTACCACTTTAGCCAATTCCGGTACAGTTAGACCCTCCAAATTGGGTGTAAGAGAAACGCCATAACCTAAACTAGCTCTAGCTTCCTTTGCCAATCGCTGACGATTAGCAATCGATTCCTCTATTTCGAGCTGGAGATTAGCAGCTTCCAGCTCATCTTGCGCCTCAGCTAATCCTGTATTGTGTTTAGTGGCTGGGCGACCCTTTCCACGTTTAGGTTTAGCCTTTTTTCCACCTTCAGTAGCATCCGACGAGGATTCTTTTCCTTCTTTGTCACGTTTCCGCTTGAGAAAATCCAATCTAGTCGACATAGAAGAGATGGTCGAATCATCTGACATATTATGAGTCAAAGTATCCGAATCAGACCCACCTGCACTATCAGGTTTATGAAATAGGCCACTGGCCTGCGATGAACAGCGATTTAAAGCCGCATCTGGTTTTTTGAAGGAAGCTTCTACCTCCCACGACGCACTAGCACAAACGGCGTCCTCAATATTTGAAGATACTGCCACAGCAAACTCCTTACGGTCATCTTTATTTTTAGGTTTAAAATTCATTTTTGTTCCCACGAGAAACACGGTATATACGGACCACCAGGGGCAGAGCCGGTTGCCACCTGGCTACCCTCATACTGCAACGGGGGCGGGCGATCCCGCGCAGGTAGGCCGATACCACCGACCACAACCGGTTTTATCCCAACCGGTCACCATCCCTCAAGAGAGAGATGGCTCCGACGTCTCGAGCACTCACAACGTCGGAATTAGGGGTTTTTATTGAGGTGGTCTCCTCTTAGACCGGCCATTTAAGGCAAGTCCCCTGGTCTGATCAGGCCGATAGACGTGATCACCGACACCCGACCAGATAACAGGTTTTCCGGCGGTGACCGTAGTCCGTTGTGACTGACTACTATTACGCAGCCAACCAAACCCGCCGTACCACGTAGTCGCCCTATCATGCTACGCTCTATAAAGCACGAACACTAAACGGCCAAAACAGCCCCCTCAATGCCCAGAATAGGGCGGTTGACAAGATATTAGCCGCCGGGTGACGGAGTCCTCCGCGGAAAAGATGCAAGAGGGCTCCGCCTGCCGACGTTGCCCAGGGTGCACCGCGGGGAGGTTTCTTGACCAGCACCCCAGGACATACCTACCTAAGCTAACCACGAAAATTCGCTACAACGGATCCGGCCTAGATGTTTAGCTGCATACGTTCTGACGTTGACTGCGCTCAGATCTTCCACTAATCGTATTAGCGCAGAATCTAGTGCATCGTGTTTGCGCGATAAGTCATAGCGGCCCCGACTTGGATTATACTTATCTCAATGTGTTTGTTTGCCAGAAACGGCGCTGGTCTACGCTAGTTAGTGGTGAGCATTACTAGCTAAACGAAAGGCTAACAGCTAGGTACTCATGACACGCACTGTCAAAAGCTCTCTCTGTTCTTATTGTGTGGCCACAATAACTTATATCAAACTTTAAGTGAGTACAGTAATAAACGTACAATGTTAATTCTAACGCCAATTATGTATGCGTGTCTTACTCGAAGCGAATATCGTGAGTAGCATAGGTACGTTACTTTGGGATAACACCGGGTATTGTGGATGTTTTATTACTTAGTTAACATGTGGTTACAGCGATCAGCTACTATTGCCTGTCGGTTGATAGGTTCCCGTCGTTTACCTAGACAAGAGCTAATAACGTAAACTCATAATAGCCGGCCAGATTGAACTATCTACATGCATTGTGTCTGCACTCGGATGTTACGATAAATAAATCGATAAATCTAGGCTTAGAAATGATGCGACTTGTGGGCTTTAGAACTCCTGTCTCGGATTTTAGTTATTGCTAGGCGTTTTTTTTAGAAACGGAGCTAATCTGCGCTCGTTAATGTAAAACATTGCTAGCTGAACAAAAAAGCCCCACACACATACACATAGTGCCAACTGTCAAAAGCACCGCGCTTTGGATTTAGTCCTACACTTATGTCATAGCCATACGAACTATCAAACTGCAGGGGTTTTTCGTGATGTTCTGTCAAATGTACAATTTATCCGCTAACGCCAATATCTATTGCACGCGTGTCTAACTTGCTGCAAGCATCGTGCGTAGCGTAATACACGTCAGGGATATTGGCACCTTTTTCTTCTATATTTTAGTATCGTGTTGTGTTATACTGCGATCAGCTACTAAGTTATTGCATCTGTTGCCACTAACACGCTTCTCGTCGCTCACCTAATATGTTTAGGGTTCCCGGAAATAGAGTTATAAATTCACATCTTCGACACCAGGATCTGACCGTTCGTAGTAATCTTTATCAATAATACCGTATTCGCGAATTGAACAACTGCACGGATAACTCCCAAAATGTTGTCCGTCAATGACAACCGTTAAGATTTATCTGAATAAGACTCAAGCACTCCTGTGTGGAACTAGATAGTTTCTGCCTTTTTTTTATGTGCAAATGTGGAGAAGAAAACGTGCTTTGGTTGGTTTGCTATACCTACTAGTATGGTAGTATATTTGTTTAAAGATTAGAAATAGATCTTAAGCTCAAAACACTAAAGTGAAAATCTCTGATGGAATGTGGATAATTAACATTTGGAACTGCTAACTTTTTGCGTTGAATTTTGACCGCTTGCGCAATTCACCAGCAGGCCTAGCATGCGCCACACGACTAAATTTTATCGCGCTCTTAATAAACCTCAAAATCGATTGAAGTCAGTGCGTCAGCTGCTGATTGGCTGAGTGTGGTGTGCTATTAGCAATTAACAGTATCGAAACTTTTGTCGTCTCATGCGAGAAATTTGACGTATTGCGGATGCTAGGCCTACAGGTCTACATATTGAGCTGCATTGTGATGCTCTAATGTTTCGTAAATCGTGTTGGACCAGGAGCTGATGATAACTCATAGACCCCATCTTTGATTTGTTCGCCAGAAAGCTCTTTACAACTACAGCATAGAACAGTCCATTTGATCTGGTCTTTTACGTTGTAAAATTGACATTAGGATAAGTGTCTAACTCTTTTGTGTTTCCTCTTCTTTGAACTTCGTTCATATACCTGCTCTTAGTTGCAAACTAATGTTATTTTTCAGGTTTATAACCTATATAAAGACTTCTAAATTAGAAGGTGGAAACTGTTTATATTTACTGTATTAATTAAGAGACAATTCTATTTTTCAAGATATGGTGACCTAATCAATTAATTAAGCAGGACCAGGCTTTGCTCGAGGATTGGCAGATATTTTATGGAAGACAAGCACAGCACACATACGTACGTCATGAACTCGCATAGTGAGCTATTCCGCGTCTCAAAAATGGCAGGCCATTAAAAACGGGCTGATCACGGGCCGGTCACAACCGATTGCGCCGCCGAATGCAGCGCGGTGCAGCGCTTGATTTATGCGCCCGCCAGGCCAGCTAGACTGTCGTGGTCTGTGCCCGCTGCAGTCACGATAATTAAATCCAACATTAATTGATATAGCAGCACTAATGGTACTTATAATTTATAACGCGTCCGCTCTGATTGTGTCTGGCACGCGTGTGCGTCTTTTTGTTCAATTGTAGGATGAGAGGTAGCAAAAGAAATTCGGGCGTGTCAATAGTATTTTTTTTTATTAAGTTTAAATTTATAAAGATTACCTCATGTTCTATTTAAGCCATATAATATAAACAGCCTACCAGGTCTAAGCCATGCCTAAAAACTAAATTTATAAATTATAAATAGGTATTATGCAACATCACAAATGTATAGACGAGAGATACAAAGCATTGTACCCGAATTCGTTTCTGTTGCGTACGTTTTATAAAAGAGGTGATCCCAAATTTAGTAGGTACACCCTATCGGAAGTTGCATCTTCTAGTCTTCTAGTACCTAAACTTGAATTTCAAGTGAACCCAAACTTCTTAGGTTTAAGATTATCTGTTTTCAGAGTAGGTAAGTGTTTTAGCTTTCTTAACAAATGACACCGAAGAATTTTTTTTTCTAAAAATAGAGCCTACCACTGACTTCTTTACCTCAAATATTTTTATATAAAGGCGCATACTAAACCACGTATTTTGAACGTTAAGTTGCTTCTATCGAAATAGTTTTATAAAAACTCAGAATCAATGTTATAATAAATGTATCATAAGATAGGTACTGTTTATAGGTAAAATTCAGTTAGCAGTTTTATCATCGTTGGACTATTTTATTCACGCGCGTATTCAATGTACCACCACCCACATTGTTTGCATTTATCTCGGTATATGTCAGGGATTGGTATGTTTATGTATATTTAGCTTTAACAATAACATGACGGTCATGTAAAACTGAGCATATTTAAATACTGTTATAACGTGGTTCTAGTTAATAGTTTACTATTTTTGTTTGTATAAATAATATTGAAATGTATACGAACTGTGATAACATTTTAATTTAAACCAACAAACAGTGGGGTAATGAAATGTAAATACATGTATTAATATCGATATGCTAATATTAGCATTGCGATATTCTAATAATTTCGTATCTATGATTCTAGAATAGACTGCTTAGATATACAAAGCAAAACAAGTTTATGACACTCTTGACCTCTCGTGGTTAGGGTCATCTTATATTTATAATCGGCACAATTTGCATATGGATTCTATAATTTGGGCAATAAAGTTTGTATCGATACAGGAAAAATCGAATGGTAAAAAGAGAAACGAATAAGCCGGTGACACGAGTCGGGGCAAGATCGAAAGGTCAAGTCGTGAATGGCGCCGGCCAAAGATTAAACTGGTTCCGAGAAACTCTCAATGTCAACTAAAGTGAATTTCGTTGCAGTTCAGGTGCAGACTGCATATGTACCAATGGAATATTTATAAGCTAGTCTATGTGGGGAAAAATATACAAACATCTGCATTACATGAGTAGCAGTTCTATTCCTCAATTCAAACATTGTTTGATTCAGTCTGGGGAAACGGATTGACGTTATTATCAAGACATAATAAGCACGATGAAGTAAGTTTTTTCGTCAGGTTTTCATAATACATTGAATAGGTTTTTTGTTTTAGGGAATAAATACTCAGAGAGTACTGGAAGGGAATATTTACGTGACCAATTATAAAACGTACCTATGCGAAATAAGTACCTAACGTCGAGATCAAATTAAACTTGTATTAAGTATAATAAATTTGGTTTGATAATAGAAAAAATAATTGTCATAAATTTTATTGTAGTTTGTCTGTGGGACCGAACATACATTTTTGGTCATACCCTATTGGTTTTCTATTCTGGCAGAAAGGGACGTGCTAACATCTACTACCATACAAATAGTTACCAAATACAAATATCCCTATTTTGGTATAAACTATATGTAACAATAGTTGTCTGTCGTCTTCTTAGCCAAAACACATTTCCTGTTTCAGCAGAGAGGATACCGCTCTACGTAACATCTTAGTGTCCCTTCCTAATACTTATCATAGATTTTGGAAAGTTAGTATTACTTAAGTATACCTACTTACATTTGTCATATTAAATTTAAATATAATCGATCTTAAATATACCCATTAAACAAATTGGTTTAACCTCCAATCTAATTTGGTACCTAAGTAAGTGCCTAAACAACAATATAAAAATATGCATAAATTTTCTGACGACAACATTTAATTAACGCTTCTGGTAAGATTTTAGCACCCGGTGTACTCCTTTTGTAGTTACAACAACTTAAGGAAGAAACAAAGCCAAGCTATTAATGCTGTAATAAGTTGAAGTGCCTATAAATTGTAATAAAATTTGAATACGTAATTGATTATTTTAATCATTTTCAGATCATTAACTCCGTCTTTAACCAGTAATTAGAATGTCAATTATTCAAATTAGCCCATAAAGTATTGAAAAATTAATAATTATTACTCGTCGAATTTAAACCTTGACTAGATTATTATGTTTAAGGTTCGTCGATTTAAATAACTTACTTCGCACATGGAACGTATGTTAAGTTCGTTTGTTTTGTTATTTTCCGACCAACAACCAAATAGTATTGTGCCGGAATTCAAGGTTTAACTGACTTGAAGATTAATGTTTATTGTAACACTCATAATCAAATAATAAAATTCCATTTGATGACTGCATAAAATTGTGACCTTGTTCAGACTTTTATATTAAAATATCAACCTACTTAAGGTTGATAATTCGTAATGTTTTTACGAATACTAATTAATACGTTTTAAATTCACAAAGACATACAAAGTTGTATCACCAAAAAGCAAAGCTTAGCTTGGGATACCAACCTTCTACTGTGGATACCTTACCTCTTTTTTTGTAAAATTTCCAATTTGATATTCTACAAACAAAAACCCAACTAAAAACTTTAAGGCGTAAGAACTTGGCTATGTTTATGGCGTGCACTCTAATCACAATTCCTTTCGGCGGATACGCGAGCGTAGGAGGACGTACTAAATTACAGCATTTGACACTATTATGTATTTAGGTCTATTGTATGAATTATTTATTATGTTTTGCAATGTACATTTAAGCCTATAGAAGTGGTCATACAATTCGCTATGCTCGTGTTCGTTGATTCAGTAACGTTACTTTATATGACTGACGATGCGATGGTCGTGCAGGGAAATTTTATTTGATGTTTTCGAGTTACGTGATTGCTTATGATGCAACAGAATGAATGGTTATTGTCAGTGTTAAACGTGGTACTGTTAAGGTAATCCATGATCTCGTCGCCGGACTGGTACTGGGCCGGATCGAGGGACGCTAAGTGGGACAAGAGTCCCCGGCTCCACCTTAGGGGCCCCAACTACTAATAACTTGATTATAGGTCTCCAATCGGGAGAATTATAATACAAACTAGGGACAGTCATCCTGAACAAATTTACTGATCACTAAGGCTAGGTATTATATACTAAATATGTAAAATTACTACCTACATTTATAAATAAAGGTGAGTAACTGATGAAAACTCATTTAATCAAATGCTAAATATCAAATAATAAGTGAATTTCTATTTCTCTTATATATATTTTTTTTTTAACTAACAAATGAACCGAGGCACCAATGACAGCAAAAATAGGCTTCATTAACGGATTCATTGCAACTTAACCATGATTTAATGACCAACAAATTGGTTAATCCGATGTAGATACACATTTCGAGAATGTGTTGCATATTAATTTTAATTTGGTGAATTGACACATCTAAATGATTCATCATGGAATGAATTTGTAGTGAATAATATGTGTGAAAAAAGACAAACGCTACCGGTTCTTGCGAAAGTCTTCTTTGTAAGTCAGGCCGTTCATAAGTTGTTGTAAAAATTACCATTTAGTAATAATAAATTACGTAACTGTTTATTTTATGAGTTACATGTATATATCATTGCCTAGTAAGAACCTATTAAGGGACATTTAATAGTGACTATACCCTCTTCGCTAGGGTGGTGGGTGGGTTCGATTTCCACCCGACAATATACAAATATTTGTTTAATTAACATTTACGTTTGTAACGTCAGTGACGATAAGATTGATTCTAGTTTATGTACTTGAGCTAAATGCTTTAGGATACCAAAGTTTTCCCCTCGCTGGGTTCCGCATCTTGTCGCGAAGGGGCGGCTCAGTAGCCCTGTGGTCCAGGACGTTGAGGCTGGCCTTGTCACCCAGCCTCTAATACCGCACAAGGTGAAGCCAAGACGGATCCCGACCTGGGCCACTGAGAGCAGGTGGCTCTCTGCGGCAAGCCCGCAAGGGCAGAGGTGGATCGCGGAGGAAGAGGAGGACCTCGGTGTTTCGTTGCCGGCCTCCCCGCGACCCGGCTGTGGCGCGCGGGGCGCGAATCGCGTCGTGGAGGAAGAGGAGGATACGGTATTACGTTAGCCGGTCTCCCTATCCTCCACGGACGATGAGTCTCGGGACGCCATCTGGCTCTCGGAGGGAAAGCTGCCAGGCGTGGGGTAAGCCTGGCGTCCGTTACCTCGGTCCCGAGGGGGTGGGGCGTGTCAGGTGGCCTGACACACTCCAGCTACGTATTTGCGCGACGAGGTGGGCCGCTTGGCGGTAGGCGCTGTTGGGGAGCTTGTGTAGAATCCGCAAGGAATCCCGACTCCCCCACAACTGCGCAGCGTTGGCCACCGAGAGGGTTTTAGTCGGTGCGAGCCCGACACACCACTCTCTGTTCCCCGCTAAGAGTGACGGTGCGGTAGGCATTTCCCCCTCGACTAAAAAAATTAAAGGATACCAAAGTTTGAAGTCGATATGCAACCTCACATCGACCTATCCTTATCTTTCAAAGCACCTATCACAACTTAAGTTGAACTCAATGTGTTGAATGTAAGTTTAAAGTTCGGTTGATTCGGTAGATTTTGACGACAGGATAGGTCGACGTGTCGCTGTCTGTAGGAGGCCTTCTACTAAAAACGAAATACATACATATGTCTGATTCCATGACATTCGCAACTAACTAACTTAAAATGCGAATGAATTGTTTTAAAAAAACTACATATTATTTATGCAGATACGTAAATAAACTAAATTTGAATCTCAAACTTTTGATCAATCTTCAATAACGAATCCTTTCCTTTCTTCGTTTCGATCTTGATAGTAAACCTACAAGTGATGTCCGATATTTATTTTATACTAGCTGTGCCCACGTCTTCGTTCGCGTGGATTACAGAATTACGAATTAATTTTGCAATAATATAAGTAGCCTAAGTTACTCGTTATTACATCACGTACGTCCCATTAAAGTCCCGTCAAAATCGGTCATTTCAGAGCTTAGCCGGAACAAACAGACAAATAGACAAAAATTTTGAAAAATTTAATTTTAATGTGTGTAGCATACATATTTTATATTCATATGCATGTAGTAAAAAGTTATTCCAACATTACAAACAGACACACCAAATTTTATTTTATGCTATAGATATCATACAAGATAGAATCCAACCAAAGAGAACAGTAGGTAAAGTATAATTTATTAATATTTTAGTGCCTAAATACTTTACAACAGTATGCCTCATGTGAATCTTTACACACGGCCGTAGACTAACAAGTATGTTTCTTGTTTATTTGTACTTTTTTCGTTTCTCATCAACTGTTCTATTTACAACGCACGTGCTTGCACAAAGGACAAAGGCCTTACAAAGATCTGGCGGTCATGGCTTTATGATAAAGCCCACTACAATCAGTCTGAGTACGTACTCTACCAAAAAAATAAGGTCTGAGATTAATATTAGTTAGACAAACTAATAAAATAAAACGCCAAATTTTGTAATGGTAAAAAGTTAAATAACCAGGTCGCTTGGCAAGGTGGTATTTTATGGATTACAAAATTCAGTAGAATAGACGCGCACAAAAGCTAAAACGAAATAACGTAGGTATATCTATTATTTTATGCGAGCGGAAAGAAATATAATTTTAATCTTATAATTTATTTACTACTCAAATTACGTTTTTATCTGCTCTATAGAATTTGTTCTGGTCAGTGCCTCACTCTACTATGCCCTTGACCTTGACTCTATGTGACTCTACGAAACAACCACAAAATCCAGTCTCTTGATTTTCGTACGTACGTACTGCCATCTAGCGCTGAGTGACGAACTTTGTTCCAACATGACGGTTATCTGTTTGCCCTCCAGTGAGTAACAACGGCTTACTCTACTGAGTAAGCCGTTGTACTCTTATCGCATAGATGGCGCTTTTTGGACAAAATATAAAAAAGAGCCATGAGGCTGATGTGAAGTTATCTTGTTTATCAGGTAAAAGTGAGCTGCAATGTTTTCAAATCGAAAGAAATAGCTGTTAGTAGTCGATAAATGTGAAATTTGCCTATCTATTAGGAAATAATTAATTATTGTCACGTGTTTTTGTGTGTTTAGTTTACTGAAATTTGGGCAGCAGTAGGTCTACTCGCAAAAACAAAATATGTCGGATCCGACGACGACTAGCAATTTTTAATTCTCATGATCGTAGCCAATTCACTTCGTATGCAAATGAAACTTTTTCAAAAAACAAAATATTATTTATGCAAATCAAAAACCACGTTTAAATTCCCAAATTTTAGATTAATCTTCAAAAACGAAACCATTCGTTTCGTTTTTGGGAGTAGGTAGACCCACATGTACATGATTAGGAAGGTTCAGACAAATAAACGTCAGAATTGGGACTTTGTACAATCCGCTATAACTATATGTGGCTATAACCCCTGGTAGCGGAGTCAGAAGAACTGATTTCGAACTAAAACTGTTCACCTTGATGTGCTGCTGTTCGTATCTCACCAATGCAATTATTATATCTGTGCCAATGCTAAGATCTACAGTCAATTCAAACACTTTACAATTTGTAGGTACAGCCCTTACAATGTTGCCATAAGAACTAATATCGTATTTTTACCATCACGTGCTTTTGCTCTTATAAACAGCCGCATCTTACTCATAAGTGGCCCCACGAATGTATGACCAATCGTTCGCAAAACGCTATCGAAAATTTTGGGTATCTTAGGCCCTTTCTACTTTCTAAGTATATTTCAAAAAAATATCTTAATTATGATTCATTAACTTGGATCAATAAGAATAATCAAGTTTTGTCACATTCTGATACGCAGGCATTTTGAGTAAGTTCGCCGCTTACATACGGCGTCGCGACGTAAGTTTAACAACGCTCGCTGTTATGTAATATGTATTTTTTTTTAAACATGTTTGAAAGTTGTTGTTTCAAAAGCATTTATAAACCGTCAGACTACAAAGTTAAACCGTCGTCTTCGGAATGTTCATGATATTTAGAAGAACAGACAAGAAACGTGATAGTTACTCTTTCCATAATTTTAAAATATGGAAACATGGCGAAAAAATTACGTCCAAACAATATAGGTTAGTCTAGTGTATGTACACTAGATATTATTATATAATCTATACCTACTAATATTATAAAGCTGAATAGTTTGTTTGAAACGCGATGAACCGCGTTCAAACATTTATTTTATTTATTGAAGTTCATTGAGGAAGGCTTTAGGGTGTATAGCACCACGTGACAATCAAGAGAAACGTAGAATCAGTGAAAAACCGGCCAATTGCGAGTTGGACACGCCCATGAAGGGTTCTGTAGCAGTAAGTTACATAATATAAAAGTTTATATTTAAGTTGATTGAATTAAACGTAAATTGTGGTTTACGATTTATGACTTATTAAAAAAACTACTTACTAAATCTCGTTCGAACCAATTACCGCTGGTAGCTTGCATGGTAATTTACATCATATATTTTTATTAAAGTTATTGATTTTTTTTCTATTTTGTATGAAAATCTTAATGCGGTTCACCGAATACACCTAGGTACTTACCAAGTTTCCACAGTATGGCTCTTTTAGTTACGGTAAAAAGTGGCTGTGACTTACGGACGGACAGACATTACGAATCCATAAGGGTTCCGTTTTTTGCCAATCGGCTACGGAACCCTTAAAAGGTGGAAAAAACGGGGCTAATACATGTGCAAAGCCGCCGCGGGCCTCTAGTAGGTATAGGTAGGTAGGTTTAAAACTATTATTGAGATTTTTTTAAACATCCACAACAACACCTTTTTCATAATAAATATATTGGTAAGTATCATCATTTGCAGTAAACGGAATTAGAGTATCATGCTGTATCTACCGTTAATTTGCAAATTTCAGTAGTTCGGGGGTGAAAGGATAAAAAATATAAGCATTAATACAAAACTTACACAAACATTCGCTAAGAGATCCATCCACAATAATTCCTTACGCATCTTTTACAACTTCTTGACGTAACTTAGCTGCTAGCTTTTAAGACCTTGCTCTTGATATGAATAACACATTAGATAGTACTTGTATTAGAGATTACCTATTGTATGAAAAGGCGAAAAAATAGGAGCTAGAATTACGTCCATTCGGGTCACCAAACCAACGTGTGAGGCAGCCACGCGTGAAGTGCGGTACGGCGTCTGTAACAAGATACCCACGGAAGCCACTGTCAAGTTAAATCGCCTGCTCGGGTGACAGACCATCGACCGCCGATAGTGAGAAGCACTTAGTATACACTATGGTCGTACTTTATTATAAGGAAACAGACGGTTCTAGATAAAATGCCAATCGATAGGGAAGTCAGAGGTAATGTTCTCCTACGGTTTGGTGTGTTATCATCATCTACATGTGGGCTAAAACCATGGACCTAGCCTGAAAGAAAATAGATACTAAATTTTGTTATGAGGGCATTTAAATTGATCTGATTCTAAGATGTTAATGTTTTCTGTCAATTTTCTCATGAGAACAAAATATGGAATGAAAATTCAAGTCAAATCATTCATGTTATTTGAACGAGGAGTTCGAAAACCACTCAATATCGGCTAAAAAAATGTATGAAAGTTAGTCATTTTTACCTTAAACGAATCTAGTCTATACCTTACCATTGCCATGAAATAAATATTATTTTATTATTGAATGTGTGTGTAGTCGATCTCTTGAATTCTGAAGGTCGTGTCGCTGAAAGTTTCTCGTAGCTTCGTGCACTAGCTTTCTCCATTTGTTCCGGTTCTCGGCTGTCCATAGGGCGGTTACAACGAGAAGTCCAGTGATTGTCGTTACTTGGTCACACCAGCGACTAGAAGACCGGCCGCGTGGTCCCTTTACTTTGCCCACCACAACCAGCTTGTCAAGGGTGTCCGGTTGTCGGCGAGCGATGTGACCAAAATAGCTCAAAATTCTTTGGTAACAAATTGTTGATGGAATTATTGAATAAAATTTTAAATAACAAGAACTGACGTAATCCTTGTGTAGAAAAGAAAGAAGTAAATAGGTATATCACAACCTTCATGCCTACTTAGGTCATTTATTTAATAAATATTGTAAACAAAAATAACCAGGTAGAGCTGGAAACAATATATATATCTGCAATGTGTGTTTGGTCTAAAATTCTAAATAAAATATAATTTAATAAAACTAATTTTCATTTTACCTACATTAAACATTTTTTTTCTTGCAACTCATTTTAATAAAATCTTTTTTGATTTTTATTTGTTCGTATTTTACTAACAAAGTCCAACATAGAAATATTTACAAAAACTGTAATTGAAAATGCTCTTGATTATAAGCTCAAATGAGATGTATTCGGGTCAAAGAACGGACTATTGTAATCGCATCTACAGAGCACCACGGGCTATAAAGGCAATACATTCAAGTATTAAATTGGCCGCTTGATACCTATAGTACTTAGACATGTCTCTTTTTCCTGATGTCTAACAACGCGTAGGCCTAATCCGTTGTCCATAAGTCTTCGGGCTCGCTTTCATACCACACGCGGCCACCCTCTTTAGTCGGGAATATTTGCCCGTACAATGTAGTGTATTAACTCTAAAACACACTGTGATGTTTTTTTGTTAAATTTGGTTCCTACAATTTAAATGTTACATCCGTTCAGTGAGTTTTAAATTATGAGCATCAAATACGGTGCAACTGACGTTCAAACTAATTTAGTGGAGAAGGATGTCCAGCAGGACGAGGGAACTCCTAAAAGGTAATCTCATGCCATCATATCATTATAGCACTGTCGTGACAAATTGCACAATGACGTCCTAAATTAAGACTTCATTAGAGAGGTTGATGGACAGAAGTGCTTAGATCCTTCCCACAGAATCGTATTGTACGGGCGTGTTTGGACAAAACAATTTTCGGACTTGGCTGATCATAAAACCCAAATGATAGTTTCTGAAACAATCAACAGTATTTCAGATAAGTGTGTTTTCCAATTTATAACTTTGACACTGATCTCATCCCTGATTTATTAAACTACAAAATAAAACTGATGACAAATTATCGACATGCTCTTAAATAACAATTATTGCTTATTTCATGCTTCGACTAACTAAACGAGCAGGTATATTACATTACTACATAATGTAACTCGTTGAAAGAAAATCTAATATTTACTGTAAGAGAGCGTGAAGTGCGTACACGAATCACAGTTAATCATGGAATTGTTGGTTGCGATAATGTTTCAGTTTTGTGAAGTGTCGTAAAACTTAAATAACTGTGACTATAATGGAACTATTTGAAAATTTTTACACAAGGTAGAGTGCCTTAGATTTTCAAACTTATTATCCTACAAATTTGTTTGAACTAATCAGCGATTCTTTCCTTATGCTTTAGAACAAAAAAGGCCCGTTACTTACAAATTGATTTCAGATGTTTCCATGGACTTAATAATTATGATGTTTCTTACACAAACGCTTTGAATGACGTTCCATTTGTGGTTTTTTAAAAAGAATTGGTTTTTGAAGGATAGTATGTCAACATTATGCTCCTGGTACTGGTCATATTTCGTGAAGCAGGAGCCGCTAGTACTTATTGTCATTATTATACTCTACCAGCTGCCCGCGACTTTGTACGCGTGGACTTTGTTGCAATAAATATAGCCTATGTTACTCAGGGTGAATGTAGGTTCCTAATGCTGAAAAAGTGTTTGAAATCGGCACGGTATATTTGAGTTTATTCATTACAAACATACAGAAATACAAATCTTTCCTTTTTGTAATATTAGTGTAGAAGTGAAAAGAAAAGTAAGATATAATAAAAACTATTATTTTCGAAAGTGCCAAACCCTATTACCTAAGTCCATTTAAGAAACACTGGAACAGGTATTGATGGACAATTTCTTCATTTGTTGAATCATAAGTTATATCATTAAGTCAAAATAATTTTAGTAAAGTAGTGAAATAGCTTTAATTTATGTGTTGAGTTTCTCTTTAATTGTACCTATACATACTTTATTTTCTTAAAACAAATACACATATTAAGTACTTACTTGCATTTTGTGTTGTACAGAAATAATGTCTTATTGTTATGGAAGGTAGGTACAGGCTTTCTGGTATTGTTTATTTATCTTTATGATAATTACATGGACTATGATGTATCTATATAATATAAAATAAGTGATACAAGGTTGTCACGATTTCTTCAAAGAAGGACCCTGATGATAAAATGAGCACGGTTTCAAGAAAGTCTGGGTAGTCAATATAGCTGGTCTTAGCTTGAATATAACTCTTGACAGAGTAGGTGTGATTTCGCTGCCAAGATATAGTAAATCTCCAATACCACATTTCCTATGTGTCACTTCATCGTGTAGGTATGCATTATTTCCCATTTGTACAGAAATTTGGGAACTTATCACAGTTGGCCACAATTCTGCGACGACACATATTTTTCAACTTTAAAACGTAGATAATAGATAAATTAATATTTATAAATAGACAAATTTAAACACTCGTTTTAAATCATTAAATGGAAACAGTAGGTACATCTCATAATCTCAAATCCATTTATGCAAAAGAAAACATACAGAAATTTGTACTTTACCCTTTCAAAACTACCTCGTATCAAGGAGTAAAGTATGTGCCCACAGCTCGAAAGGAACAAAACGAACCTTTCCAAATTAACTTAGGTTTAAGTTTACTGGGTTGATACGCCCAATTTGCATATGTCGCAGGCATTTTGAGTGATGCCGCCGTTTACTAATGGCGCCGTTTGTTTAAAAACGCTCGCTGTTATGTAATATGACGAATTCAAAATCAGGCAAAATGACAACAGTTGATTGTAGTTTTGGGGTGACCATGAATGAAACACTGTTTGGAAAAATTAGAATTTTCAGGTTTCGGTTCTCTTTTAATACTTCATATATTTATTTTATATCCAAGTAACAAATGACTTTTATTCAACATCAATTAGCTAACCTAAGGTTAATTGAAGTAATTAACGATTCCATTGGTTAGCTTACGTTAGGTTAGTGACTAAACTACTAGCTACGTCTAGCTCATTTGTAATAATATTATATTCATTCTTTCTAGCGATAAGACCGCCTAAATTGTACTATAATTTTTCTGTAAAACATATTTCTGTAAAGATTTTGTGCAATAAAGTATATCTATCTATCTATCTATCTATATTCAGTAAAAAAAAAACAGTAGGAATGTCAATTACTAGGGATTTTATATACAGGTTGAATTTTTAATCACTATCCAAATTTTGATATGTTAATCTGTAGCGAAAATGAGTAAATATGTATTGTTTCTTTTAGTATAAGTCAGTACTAAAATATTAAGAAATAGCTTTACAAAGTTATCCATAAAAAAGACCGCCGCAACAGTCACCGACCGCGCATCACGTGCGCCGCGTGCCGCACCATTTCATTGATAACTTTCATTAGCAAATGTTACCTTTATTCTTTTACGGGCTTAGGATCGGCAAATTGCAAATGTTTTGATTTTTTTCTAAATTGGGTTGGAGTGTAGCAAAGGGTGTGCAAGGCGTTTGGGACTTAAAAAAATTTTCACGAAAAATATGAAACTTCGTATTCTTCAAATGTTAGTGTTTTAACGTATAAAAGGGCTCCCTTTAAGCTCTTTTTATACTTCTAAGTTTTTCTCTCCGACTCACGGTTTAGTCAGGAAGAGCGATGGGAGTTCCCACCAGACACTTAAAACTTAAAATTTTCATGGAAAACATAAAAACTTCTCTTTATTAGAATGTTAGTATTAACATGAAACTAAACGACACTAAGTAGGTATCTTTCGCTTTTTTTCTTTTTTAAGGCATAAAAAATTAAACAATTTGGGCCTGTTCCACATAAAACATCTTTTTATTTCGCACCACAAAAAAAGTTACACGGAGTCGGTTCGGTGACCGCGATCCAGCGGTCGCCGTACTCAGCTGTGAGGTAGGTACTTGCGGACGCGGCAGCTTAGTGCGGCGGTGCTCTGTCTTGTTGGATATAAAAATCGGCACTTCTTCTCGATAACATATCGTTTGTTTGTTAGCAACAATCGCGACCCACACGTTTCACAATTAGCCACTCGCAGAAGACTCGGCGGAGTAGAGCGTCTGCTTCACCTAACGCCTGCACTTTTTAGTAATGATAAGAGTGTAACTGAGCGTGTAAGCAATTAACTACTGGCGGAGCCAAAGCGTCTCAATGCATCTCGAGTATCTACTCGCACGAGGGTATCTTTCGAAATAGTTGAAGATGTCGTCTTCGATTTGTACTGGCAGCCTTTGCCTGCCACGCCTTACAAATAACACCAAACTTAACAAATAACACCATTTTTTCGTAAAACTCGCCGTTTGAACACGCGGTTTCGCTTTAATAGTAGTAATAATATTTACGATAGTCAGGGTAACCATGCGATTTTTAGAACTGGTTCGGAGTAATGAATTTATTGTGTAAGTTGGACCTACGTTTTTTTTTTCAGAAATGGGTTCTATTAACTATACCTAATACCCAGAAAAAAAATTGGATAGTGATCCAAATATCTTCCTGTATATTTGAAACATTCCATATTTTAACACTATTAAATTGTCAATTCGTTAGTTTTATAAATTTCAATAAAAATGTCCTTTGTAAACCAAATGTTATGGTCACCCTAGCTATGTCATGCTATACTTCAATTTGCCGCGGCATTATACATAATGACATTTTGTCTTCGGCATTTTACAAACCAACATTCGTTTTTAAATTGACGACGCCGTATGTAAACGGCAGATTTACCTACTCAAAATGCCTGCGACACATACATCGTCTACTTATAATAGGACAAAGGCTTGAGACCAGATGATGGTTGTGATTATTTGATTACCTGGCGCAAACAAATGGCTCAATGTATCTTATAGAGCTATTGCGAATTTTATATTTTCAACGTCATTCCGCGTAGGTATTACCTCCAGCATTTAAATTACGTTCATAATTAGAGCCCATAGACTAGGATATTTGAATTGCTCTTGCTATGTCTATGAGAACACTAGGATCCGGCTAGCGAATGGAGATGCATAGCTATCTATAGGCCGACCCTAGAGCCGGGTTTTAAGTGTCTGACTAAAATGCAGTAGAACCCGGGAAGTGGGTTTAAGGCATTGTAAGTGTTAAGGGCTGGAGCCGTTTCTGAAACTACCAAGACCGCATTCTGTTCTATTCCAGTGACCCTAGCCGGCGTAGGCGATGGCTACTCAACCAGAAGGTGGTGTTCGGTCTGGGGCACGTTTACAACGACCTCTGTGCCGCCATGTGGTTCTCCTACATGATGCTGTTCTTTCAAGCTGTTCTCGACATGAGAGCTGCTGTGGCTGGCGCCATGCTTCTTTTAGGTTTGTTTTGACTTAGCTTATTTGGTACGATAGCTGATAGCAAACAATCAAATAGGTTCATAACAACCTTGGTCGCTGTAGTTTATAGATCTATATTCCCGTGGGTCCACTATTTAGTAGACGAGGTGCGCGGGGTTTTTTAATGGGCAGACTCCGCTCTTAAAAAAGGAGTCCATCACAAGCCGCTGTAACTATAAACTCACTCTCGAGAAAAAATACTAGTTATATCAGCTAATGCTATGTTAAACGTAAGTCTATATGCTATGTTGTTTTGTGTAAGCCTTATCATAAAATAATATCCAAAGAATACAAATAACTTGTCTGCAAATTTATTTCATTTTGGTATTTAAAATTGTGTCGCTTCAAACAAAAATGGTGGTTTTCATTAACTTGATACATTTATTTGCCCATCCATTTTTGAACCCTTTCTTTGAATTAGTGGGTTACTTTTTTTTTTGTTTCAGGACAAGTCGTGGATGCTTTAGCAACTCCTGTCGTGGGGGTGTTAGCTGACAGATATGGCACAAAGACTAATTGGCACTTAACAGGTTAAAAACGATTCATTATTTAATATTTACAAATAAGATTCTTAATGCGATATTGCGATGTAATATTCTATCTATAATTAGCTGACCTTGTAACGAAGATTATTTAATTCGAATTTATTTTGATCCAGGACATTTTCTGCGCAATTTTTTGTTTCAAGAACCTTCTCCTGACAATAACAAACTGAACAAAAAAAGTGAAGTTGGCCCAGCCTATTATGATAACTCAACAGAAATCGCAGATATTAGCGTAACCCCACACTAGCGTTCTTTGAGCGTCGACGCCCACGCAACGCCGACGCGACGTCGACGCTACGCCGACGCAACGTCGACGCAACGTCGACGCGGCGCCGACGCAACGCTTGCGCAGCGGCGCGGTCGAAATGACGAACGCCAGGACTGCGCTCCACAAGCGCCGCGCCGGCCCGACGCCTGCCGCAGCGTTTATTTTGACAACAGTACAATGATCAACTCAATTGTTTCGGCCCGGCCGTGTTTTAGAATCAGTAGGTAGAAGACTTTTTAGCTGATAGCAAATATGGATGTAGCTTAAAATACTAACTCATATTGCCGAAGAAACACATTTTCAATTAAGTACTTTTAGTTTTCGTGAAAATAAATGCTAAAGTTGCCTATTCGGACCATGTGTCAAATAGGTAAAATATATTTTTTCCTTTACAAGTTGAAAGCATTACTTTATCACTGCAATATAAAACATTATATAGTGCGTTATTCAAATCTTACATTTCCATTTTCGAAACAACTGTACATGACGTCAGCGCGGCGCGACGCTCGAATGCGATGTGCAGAGGACGCCCAGCGCAAGCGCCGCTCAAACGCCGCGCCGACGCTGTGCGGGCGCCGCGTCGACGCAACGCCCAACCAACGTCGGTGTCGGGAGGTCGCCGGCAAGACGCTGACGCTCGAAAGACGTCCCTCTTAGAGGGACCCCACACTAGCGTTTTTCGAGCGTCAGCGTCTTGCCGCGCCGACGTTCTTTGGGCGTTGCGTCGACGCGGCGCCCGCTCAGCGTCGACGCGGCGCCCGCCCAGCGTCGGCGCGGCGTTTGAGCGGCGCTTGCGCTGGGCGTCCTCTGCACATCGCGTTCGAGCGTCGCGCCGCGCTGACGTCATGTACAGTTATTTCGAAAATGGAAATGTAAGATTTGAATAACGCACAATATAATGTTTTATATTGCAGTGATAAATTATTGCTTTCAACTTGTAAAGGAAAACATATATTTTACCTATTTGACACATGGCACGAAAAGGCAACTTTAGCATTTATTTTCTCGAAAACTAAAAGTACTTAATTGAAAATGGGTTTCTTCGGCAATATGAGCTAGTATTTTAAGCTACATCCATATTTGCTATCGGCTAAAAAGTCTTCTACCTACTGATTCTAAAACACGGGCGGGCCGAAACAATTGAGTATATCATTGTACTGTTGACAAAATAAACGCTGCGGCAGGCGTCGGGCCGGCGCGGCGCCTGTGGAGCGCAGTCCTGGCGTTCGTCATTTCGACCGCGCCGCTGCGCAAGCGTTGCGTCGGCGCCGCGTCGACGTCGCGTCGGCGTTGCGTCGACGTCGACGCTCAAAGAACGCTAGTGTGGGGTTACGCTTAACCTGCAGATAACAAATTAAAACTGGAACCTATTACGATAACTTTATAGGTATATTTTTGGTTTTTCGGCTGTTTGTCTTAAGTTACCTCAATCCATATATTGGAAATCTTAATATACTTATATCCCTGGAAGCTGTTTAAATCAGGCTTCTAAGTTACCTCAATCCATATATTGGAAATTTAAACTTTTTAATGATTGATATTTTCTAAATGTTTACATAGGCAACGAAATGTGGTAGGTTTCTTAAATCATAATATCCGGAAAGAAGGACTGACGACCTTTAGCAGAAAAAAAAATACAAAAAATGTTTGATTGGTTCCATCCTAAACTAAAGTTTGGAACTAAGGAACTCGATTCTGACTCGCAGTTTTCTGATTTTTTTGACGACCTCGGTGGCGCAATGGCTAAGGTAGGCGCCCAAAGCACGTAAGGTCCCGGGTTCGATTCCCGGTCAGTATAATTTGGAAACCCCCTGCTAGTATCTGTCGTCTGGTACTCATAGTACAAGGGAAAACCTAAGTTTGAGACCAGGTGATTGGTGTGATTGTCTGGCGCATTTATATTTCGTTAAGAAATTGTTTATCGGCCGCTGCGAGACAAGCCAGTTGCTTAGTGCAGTGACCGCCTGTTAATTGTACAAAATGTAACCAATGTTTCAGAAAATAAAGATTATTATTATTATTATTATTATTTATTTATTTATTTATTTTGAAGCTTTTTTTCTGTCTTTTCTTCCAGGTTCAATATTGGTGACGTGCACATTTCCCTTGCTATTCATAAGATGTTGGGGCTGCTGGATAAACGCAGGCTCCGACTACCTGTCCTGGTGGATGCCGTTCTACTACGCTATCCTAATTGTATTCTTCCAGATAGGCTGGGCAATTGTGCAGATTACGCACCTTGCGCTTATACCAGCCATTACGGACAATTTGCAAATCAGATCTGAGTTAACTTCCATAAGGTAAAACAAATATTGGTATTGTTATCTTTGTATTAGTTAGTTAACTTTGATTTACCTAAGGTTTAAAATAATACTAATATTTATTTTTGATGATGATTCCTTTTTTTATATCTTTACTTGTATGTAGTTAAGTTAATAAACAGAGTAACGCATTTTTTACTGATAACTTCACTTTATTCAATTGTATGTTTCAGAGATTTTTGTTGCTACACAGATTTAGGTAAATAGCCGTTTAATCTATTTAATATTCTTTCAGGTATATGGCGTCCGTTATATCGAGTCTAATGGTATACCTAATCACGTGGGTTGTTTTAAGAGCAACCAATTACAGCACATTCATCGGCCCGCAAGATGACTACAAATTTCGGGTAAAAAAATGTTTACAAAATTATTTAAACCTCCGTAGCCGAGAGGCGAGCGTGCCGTACTTTGACGTCGCGCCATCTCTGAGGCTCCGGGTTCGATCCCCGATCGGGTCAATATGGGAAACGAACTTTTCTGTTTCGGGTCTGGGTTTTGTGGTACCGTCGTTGTTTCTGATTTCTGTAACATAAGTGCTTTAGCTACTTACCACAGAATCAGAGCAATGTATGTGATGTTGTCCAGTATTTATTACTTATTATTTTCAACATTCTCAATGGTGAATGCCTAAAATTTCCCATAAAGTTCAATTTTTCTCCCAAAGCATTTCCTTTTGATGCTTTAATCAATTTGTAATTACGGACACATACGTTTTAACTAAATACCTACTAAACAAATAGTTTATTTGACCCATTGAATAACCTTGATCTTATGATCCCATTCCGACCAGGCCGGTTAGATTTTTGAATTTTGTTTGTCAATTTTCAGGATGTATCGCTTATAATCTCCTCCATCGGCATAGCGTCTTTTACGTTCTTCCACATCCTATTCAAGCTAAGACCAGCTAAGCCGCAGAAAGCGAACGGTCACTCCTCTAGTAACGGGACCGCAGCGCTGGTGGGCGAGGTGGAGGGAGGCGAGCCCGCAATTAAAGCCGTCAAGTCGAAGATCATGCACTTTCTTCAAATGCCATTACTCTACCAGACTAGTTTACTGTAAGGAATAGAATAAGAAATCGCGTCGACGTCACACATAAAGAGGGGAGGGAGGGGGTCGACAAAGTGTGACATACAAGCCTAGCATACGCAACGCGGCTAAATTTTATCGCGCTCTTAACAAACGTCAAAACCGATTGAAGTCAGTGCGTCAGCTGCTGATGCCTGAAAATACGAGTGCAGTGTGCTATTAGCCAATCAACAGTATCGAAACTTTTGTCGTCTCATGCGATAAATTTGATATATTGCGTATGCATATTGCGTATAAAATATTAATTAAACAAAAAATTAAAAGTTTTAAACTACTTACTTCTTAATCGAATCGCAGATATGTAGACTTACTGCAAACAGAAAACATACTTTCATAAACGGTTTTACCCCCATTCTCCCCTTATATTGATAATAACAAAAAGTAGTGCATATTTGAATCCAAGTTTCGAGCTATACGTATTTGTTCCAAATTTCATATCTCTAACTTAAAAAATTAACTACGGTGGTATTACTCCCATCTTCCCTTATATTCAAAACAAAAGTAGCGTTTGTCCGTTCTAGAGGTTCAACGTATACCTCCCTATACCAAATTTCAGTCCCGTAGCTTAGACGTGAAAGCCACATACAATTACCACTTAACAACAGGTGGGATGAGGTCAATCTTGAAGTGTAATATAAAAAAAAAACAGACAGACAAGACAGAGTTAGATACTTTCGCATTTATATTATTAGTATTGATAGGTACATTTTTTGGACGTAAAATATGAGATAGAGAATCTTTTGATTACCTAACTAGATCTATTCACCCATAAAAGTCCAGGTCAATTATGTGCTTATGCCAAGCAATGCGAACTACAAAAACAAAAATAATTATTTTCAGGTATGTGTTCTCGAGACTGTACTGGGCCCTCAGTTTGGTGTACGTACCCCTCTTCTTGGAGGAGCGTCTCTCCGTGAACCCCAGTGCTGGGTCGGAACTGATCGCAAGCGTACCGCTGGTCCTCTACATATCCTCATTCTTCTTCTCGTTACTTCTTAAAAATAGGATTAACAGCTGTGGGAATCAGGTAAGCAACTATCAAACGTCAATTTTTTTGTTTTCACTCGTTTTACCTAATGGATTCCTTATTATGTTGGTGATTGGATTATGTAGGTACTCGTACCTACTTAGGTTTAGACTTTATAGGTATTATGTGGTAATTATGTCCTACTAAACAACGAAAAATAGAAATTTAACAAAACATGAGTGTAGAAATCCACTATCCAAGTCTGCAACAAATGAAAGAGTTTAAGCAGATTTAAAACTCCCTTAAGTCCAATGAAGCCTGCCCATTAATCATTGATGTTGTGACATCACAGTCAAATATTAAATAAACACCATGTACAACAAATTAAATTTAAATTTTTGTTTTGTAATTTAATTAAGAGCTGTGGATTTTGTGAAAATTAAAATAAAAAAAATAAAAAAACAACCTGACCGCACAGTAAGTAAATACCCAGCTACCAATTGGTACCAATAAATGTTGGCTTGAATACATCCATACTAAAATTATTAATGTTAAAGTAACTCTGTCTGTATGTCTATATGTTTGTCTGTGATTGATGTGAGACCCAGTGGTCTAGGCATGAATGCCATCAATTTATATTTCAGTCGATTGAGTCGGTTCAGTAACCGACTTTGATGAAATCCGGTATAGGTATACGTTGAACCTCTAGAACAGACATAGGCTACTTTTTGTTTTGAAAAAGGGGGGATGGGGATAATGCCTCCCTTGAAAGTTAATATGGGAACATTTTTATTTTTTAAGTTGGAGAAATGAAATTTGGCTCAAGTATAGCTTGAAACTTGGATTAAATTATCGACTTTTCGTTTTGAATGTTAGGGGAGATAGGGGTGAATCCGACCATAAAAATATGTAGTCGTCGCGAACGAAGTCGCGGGCATAGCTAGTTTATTAAAAAGAACAAGCAAAAATGTTAATTACACAAATGTTTGCCTTGGTGATCGAACCTATCACCCTCTATTAATTCAAGAGCCAAGAACGCTATATACACTCCTATTGTTCCGACGGGCCAATCAATATATTAGGATGTTAGGACTTACATCGCTTCTCTTCAATAGATCACGTTATGACTACCTACATACGTAGTTGGTGGGACAAAGATCACATTACAAATGAAAGCTATTCAATGTTGACGACAAGGAAAGTACAGGTCTGACGTCAATGCTCATAACTCTTTGCCCATAACATACAGACAAAACCGTAGGTAGATAAGTAACTATATACATACATGTAACAAGTTTGGTAACTCCTATCTTTGCCGGACCATTAAGAAGTGGAACTCGTTGCCGGCTCCTGTGTTTCCTCCTTCCTTTAATATGGATTCCTTCAAAAGGAGCGTGAAGAAATATCTTGTGGGCCAGTATGGCGAACGGATAGGATATTTCGATATCAAATCCGTTATCATCGCGATGTGGGTTGCTCTCTGGCTTACCATCAGGCTGGGAGGAGCCAATACACTGAGCTACTATAAAAAAAAAGATGTACTTAAATCTTTTTTTTTTGCTAGGCACTTCCCTAGCAATGCCTAGTATGGCATAAAATAGGTATGTATTCTCGTTTCGGACAAATGACAATAGGCACCTTTATTAACTGCACTATTCAGCGTATTATATGGTACTGCTTTAGGTAGGTACAAACCGCGCATCTTGAATAAGTAGGTATAGAAGAGTCTTCGATATTTTAGGAAATCTACAGAGTTAACTTAATAGAAGAATTATAATAAATTAAGAGGCTCGTGAATCACGAAGTTATGCTCACTGTCGTTAAATTGTATTGTGCCAAGTCCCAAGGCTCAGTTTAATTTTAGCGTTTCAATATTGATCTTTTTCAACGCAAACTTACACGTAACCGCTACTACGTTTCTACGGGAATGAATTTTTTTCTGGGACGAATGCCTGACTCACGCACTAGTGTTAGTTAGGCAAAACATCCCCCACACTGTGCAAGCCTGTAGGTATATCTACTTACGTAATTCCTGACGATATTTAAAAACGTTCTTAAGTATGTTTCTACAGTGCATTTCAATGAATGTAGAAAGAGACCACACTTTTCTCATTGCTACACAGTTTGCTACACTGCATTTCTACCTTCTTCTGTGTTAACACGGACTTGGTAAGTATCTATACCTATGTCATTAGGTAACTTACATATATCTATCAATTTACAAAACATGCATCGAGAAAGTGTGTGTGAGCCAGACAGCCTACAGGCCAGATCACCAGAGCTTGCCCATAGGTAGTATTGATTTATTATTAACCCCCCACCCTCCTTCTCCCCTTTCAACTCGTAGTGCAGGATTGTATCATTAGGCAGATTTCACGATGCAATAACATCTAAAACACTAGACACGTTAGAAAAGCAATTATCTGGCTTAATAAAGGGCATACGGCCTTACAAATGGGAAATAAGAAAATACTTAACGATTTTTTTTCATATTTCTCCAGGTCGCGTATTTAATTGGAAGCTCGCTCAGCTTCATCAGTTGCTTGTGGATAGCACTGGCAATCGATCCAGAGGCGAGCATCGTACAAATTTATATGGTAGCCACGTTAATAGGTACGTATAAACCGATAAGGTAGGTATTGGTTCACAGCCGAAAAATGCCTAAAAACCAAGTAAATTAAAACCAAGTAAAAAAAGACAACGACATCTCTCACATTATGTTTTTTGTTGTGAAGGTAGGTAGGTACTTACCTTCTTCTTATTGGTAGCTTTGCATGTTATTTATGTCAGGAAATAATAAAAAAATACTAGGTAGGTAGTTACGGTAAATCGGAACAACGAAAAAATTAAAATCAAACAGGATTCGAACCGTTGACAAAATAGGATTTCTGTTACCTACCTACTTACTTGTCAACCTATCTGTCGATTTTTATTGGTTGCTATAATGGCGTATCACGTTTATTTTGGAATCAAGCATATCTTTTTTCATACATTTATTTGTTACCTTTAGGTGCTGGCAGTTCTATCACTCTGGTCTCCAGTCTGTGCGTCACTGCAGACCTTATTGGACCTCACTCTCATCAGGGAGCTGCCATCTACTCAATTGTGACCTTCGCAGATAAGCTGGTCACTGGCATCGCTGTCGTCGCCATAGAGAACTAGTTCGTAAACATTTCACTACTTGTTTACAGAAATAATAACCAAACCTAGGTAGGCTGACCCATAATTCCCACAGGCTATTTACATGCCAAGAATCAGACCATGAGATCCAAGCTACGAGCTTACTATTATTAATTAGGTATCTACCTTAGGTAGGCACCTACCTACATTCCTCAGAAACACGTGAAGAAAAAGAAGTCGAATACATTTCCAGATTATTTTGTTTTACCTTATTCTATAATTAAGATTCGGGTCAGGACCTTCAATGTGCAGCCACCTACACCACAACAATTACCGATTATACGAGACTAGACTTCATTTCAGATGTTGTTGATGATGAAAAGATAATCTTGATCTTGAACTTCTGCTCTTCTACCTTAATGTGATCCACCTCAAGTCTTTATGCGCCTAAAGCGTTGTTTTAAATTTTATCAAGCCCTAACTACACAAAACGAAATCACACAACCGTTAAACCTAACCCTAAAATGCCTAATTAATTAAAAAAGAAATTAATAAACTCATAATTAACAGGACCGATTTAAAAAAATTAGTAGGTACTACAAACACAATATTATGGTCAAACTTCCTAAATCCTCATGTTAATGTTTCAGCAAATGTGAAGATAAAACGGATTGCCCACAATACTACAGAGGGGTTCTTACATACGCATGTGGAGGAAGCGCTGCTTTGGGGATCCTTTGTCTCTCCCTCACAAAGTTGATGAATAGGCAACAAGAACTATCGCAAAATAAATCATAAAAATAACTCACAATCTTTTTGTTTTTAAAATTACCTTAATTATGAATTATTACCTGAGCGAAGACCTTTCAGGTAGGTACATACCGTTTTAGTTTATTTAACTGTGTTTTAGTTTAAAATAATTAAAGTTAATAAATATATTTCTTTCATTGAAAAAAATTGAGTACCTAGGTACCTACCACCCAAAACAGTGAAGTGTTAGTGAAGTTTTCTTGTTCAAATCCAAGACGTTAATTGGCTTGGACGCTATCTACAAAACAAGACAATGTAAACTTAGCCCTTAATTCATTGGAATATGGGATACCAAGAAAAGCACCAAAACAAACTCCACTATATTGCCAAAAATCAGTAATATTTCCCTTAAATCTTATTAAAAAACATTTTTAGTTGGTTTTAGCAATACTGAAAATTACACCCTGGAATTTTTTGTCAGAGCATCCAGCTGGTGGCAGATCCAAGATTTTGTTTAGTCTCCCTTTTATAGGTAACTCGTTTTCGACGGTCATGGGCGGTGTAAGACACCGGGACAACGGACACCATATTTTTAATTTTAACGAAATGGAATCCTAGTTAAATAGACCCTTAACTACGACATTTTTTTATATAGTCTAGTCTAGTAGCCTTTTAAATCAGGCAGCCTTACCAGACCTCAGCCTAATGCCCTCCATTTAACTGTACACAGTTTGGTTGGTAGCGCGAACGGTGGCGTCGCTCATGGCGTTCTAATAAAAAGTTAGACCTGTCAGGAACAAAAACCATTAATATTTTTAAATAAAACCATAATTACAAGGATAACCCAGGTTTTATTGGGTACACATTAAATACATCAATAAAAGGTTCGTAATTAAATCCATCCCTATCATATGACAAGAAAATTTGGCACAGTTGTATATCTAACTGATACTTCTTCAATGAAGTTTTCGCATTATTGAATATGCGAGTCATTTTTCTTTTTGTCTCGTTAGACATACAAGCTTTAATACATACACTATAAAGGTTATCACAATTTCGAAACAATGTGCTAGGATCTGCCAAATTTGTATTTTCTGAGGAGCGATCTAGCACATGTATATTTTCTAATGTTTTACATTGACTTAGAGATTGGAAAAACGTTTTATAATCGAATTTCCTATCTATCAAGCGAAGGTTTTTTAACGTTTTACAGTTCATAACAGAATTTGATACTGGCAAAACACAAGGCGAGATAGATGGAGCAACAATATCTAATGTTTCAAGATTAACACATGATTGAAACAAAACTTGAAAAAAGTTCATGCTGTAGCGTATAGTTCCATTTAGGCTTAAGAAAGTTATTTTAGACAAAAAATTACAGTGTGGTGACAGTGCCACAGGGTTTACATAATTCACTGTAAATGAAAGACTTAACTTAATTCTACTTTTTTCCCTAAATACAGCATCATAATCCAAAACGAAACTGGGATTTGCTACCCGTTTTTTCTTAAATTGTATACCATATCCTGTAGTTTTTTCACTGTTAGCATTTGAAGCTATTACTGGTGATGTATAAAACCACTGAAAATTGTCTGGGACTGGAGTCTGGCTATTGGAGGGAAAAAACACAGGAAAACAATCCCTCAATATATTAAACAATTTTGGAAAGAACCTATCATCAAAACATGTACAATATTCTTTATTAAATATCAATATTCCCATATTTCCGGTGAGATCATTATTAAATTCATCTAAAGTTTTAGCATTCATGCGAAATCTATCACGAAAAAAATCTTTAAAAAGTGGTGTTACATACACTTGAATTTCATCTAAAAATAGACCATTGGATATTATTATAAATTCATATTTAGATGAATTAAAATTGTTAAACATAGGCACTTCTCGAAAAGACCCATAATTAACTTCTAAATTCATGAAATAAACATACATTTGTTTAAATTTTACAATACCTTCATATTTTCCTTCACAATCTACTGGACCATAAGTGTTTTTGTGTATTATAGTATATTTCAACCTATTTAGTTCTGCCTTTTGCAAAATATATCTTGCTATATCAGAATACAACAAGTTAGTAGTAGTGCCAACAAAATGAACATTTTCCATTTGTTCAAAAATGTTTTGCCCCCTTAAAATCAAATTTTCAGGCAACTTGAAACCAGTTTTTTCAAAGGCAAAGTTAATACATATATTTTTAATAGTGGGGCATGCATCAAACAAATCAAAAAAATCTAGAAGATCAATTTCTGTGTAAGAGACATCCAAAGTTTTTAAATTTTTTAGTCGCCTAAGCACTGGCATTATTGTTGTCTTACAGACATCAATAACACCGCACATAGTGACTTCCTGTAAATGGCCAGCAATATCCTTGAACAGATCTAATTTAAAGGACTGTACAGTGGCCAAAGCACTCAAAGACATCTGCCATTTCCGAATAACACCAGGCAATGACAAAAGCTTTCTAAAGTGGTCAGATGAGACATACAAACTGTTTATCGATTTTAAATCTAATTGTCTAATAATTATAATGATAACCTCCTCCGGAAGGTCAGTCAATGACATCTTAAAAACTTGAGCTTCTTAAAATTTTAAGATAATTAGAATATCACAAATCTCCTGTAGTTATTTAATTTTAGTTCATCCTAAGTGGTGTCATTTGTTAGCCAGCAGTATGTACCAGCAGCCAGGTAGCCCACAGCATGTGGGCACCTAAATGTATGCACCACGTAGCACACCATATGCTGACCCTGACAAAAAACAATATAAATGTATTTATGTGATCTCTCTTCTATTGCTTCTGATTTTCTGAAACTTATCTTGGAAAATGTCAATGAGCAATGCTCATGTAAAATATGTCTAATGGCTGTCAAGTTTGAAATTAAAATGTAAGAAGGTAAACTTGAGCCCAAATTACTCTACTTAAATCAAATCAAAATAAATGGAATGTTTACGCAGAGTATCTGGTTATAAAATCTAAATACATACCAGAGAATACATAAAATTAAAACGGTTTAGTTATCAATTCCAACTGACTACCCATTCAATATTAAAAATATTTTTACTATGTGCAACAAGTAGTATGTAAAGCATCACAGAATGTTTTGATGGTGAAAACTTACGTTTAATATCTCGTGTTCCGTCAAAAAGTATTGGCAATCTCAATTTGGGAGCGAAAGTGGTACAGGTACACTGAACAGAAATAACTACACAATACAAACTGAATAGCAAATTCTAAGTAACGCAATCAATCAAATGAAATCAATAAATTATACAGGTAGAGGGAGGAGGAGGAGGGCGATGGTGGGTACACTTACAGGCCTAGCTAGCATACGCAAAACGTCAAATTGATCGCATGAGACGACTAAAGTTTCGATTCTGTTGATTGGCTAATATCACACCGCACTCGTATTTGCAGCCAATCAACAGCTGACGCACTGACTTCAATCGATTTTGACGTTTGTTAAAAGCGCGATAAAATTTAGTCGCGTTGCTATAAGCTTAAGCTTTTATTTTTTTTTTGTAGGCCAGTATGGCCAGTTGTACCGTTTGATGAAGTTTTGAACGTCTTCCAGTATTCCTTTCTTTCGTAATCTTGTTTAAATCACAGTTTACAAAAGTTCATTGGTCGTACGTAGTTTAGATCTTAGAATAAGGAAAGATATCTATGGTTTAGATCAGTAGTTCCCAAACTTATTTTTCTCGTGGACCACTTTCAAAATTTTACTGGTTTCGGTGGACCCTGCTTAGTTTGGTACTTAAAACAATGTAGGTAGGCCCTTATAAAAACTATGCTTACATTTTTGCTCGTTACTATCAAAAGCAGATAAATTTTCGTGAAACCCCATTTAACATCTTACGGACCCCCATTTTTTATTCACGCCTACTTAGACCCCCAGCAAGTCTCCCGTGGACCCCTGGGGGTCCACCTGGACCACTTTGGGAATCACTGGTTTAGATCCTTCGTCGCGTCACGTCACTCACGTTTATTTGTCAACTACTTCGATTGACGCGAGTTTTACATTATTTTTTGTACCTAGTTCGTTTGTGTCGTTTTTTTATAATTTTAAGGAGTACATTTCCACCTTACATTATTTCTGTAGCTGAAGCTTAAAAAATGGAGTAACTTCTCCCGTTTTCCCAACATTCCCCTTCACTACTCTGATTCTATTGATCGTAGCGTGGTGAAAAGTTTAGTATTATGCCTAGGAGTATAAAAAATAATGATACCAAGTTTCGTTAAAATCCTTCCAATAGTTTTTGTTTCTATATCGAACAAACAGACAGACAGTCAGACAAAAATTTTACCGATTGCATTTTTGGCATCAGTATCGATCTTATCTCCCCCTGATAGTTATTTTAAACTTAATTGCATATAGATGTTTAAAGGATATTTCGTGACTGAATAATATAATTCGGACTCTTAGGCCTGGCATGCGCATTACGTCAAATTTATCGCATGAAACGAAAAAGTTTCGATACCTTTGATTGGTTAACAGCACAAGCACACCGCGTATTTTAAACCAATCAGCAGCAATCCACGTTCAGCGACGAATCAGCATTTTGAAGTTTGTTAAGAGCGCGATAAAAATTAGTCGCGTGGCGCATGCTAGGCCGGTTTATCATTAATGTTTTCTAGTCATTGTTTTATTAAATATTAATGTTTTAGTGAGCTCAAGGATGGTTCCTCGCAGTTTTTTCGAATGAATATAATTCTACAAGGTTATCTTCCAGAATAACGCCAAATGTAAGCATTCAAAAGCAGTATCAGTCCTATATTCATAAACAATCTTCATGAGAACGCAATCGATTATGTTTTCTTAATCGATACCATTCCACCAACATTCTAACCTAATAAATTGTAAGACCACTTGGATTGGACTTGTAGGCCTAGCATGCGCAATACGTCAAATTCTCGCATGAGACGACAAAACTTTAAAACATACATCGCGCTTAAGAAATGTTAAAATTAATGCGTCAACTGCTGATTGGCAGAAAATACGAGTACGGTGTTAACGGTGTACTATTATCACCCAATCAACGGTGTAAAAACTTTTGTCGTCTCATACGAGAATATTTACGTAGGTGTTGCGCATGCTAGGCCTGAGGCCTGATTATCATCACAAATACTATTGGTAGCGTTCTGATTACGGTTAATTAAATCTAAATTGTAAAAAATGGTGTACCTTTATATATCCGATTTTAAGTCCAGCTCGTGGTCATGGCCCATGGTCATGAATTTAGGAACTCTAGAAGTTCCTAAATTAAATATATGTTCAACACAATGTTTATTTTCACTTATTTAAATTTAAACTTAAATGTTAAAATAAAATTATTTTAGAAAATATTTTTTCACGAAAGAACGTATCCAATAATTGACAGCTGAAAAAATCCGGAAATGACGTACTTAGTTGAAATGACGCACAAGTTATTTTTTATTTGTAGAGATGTACTGCATTTTGATTAACTGACAATGTGTACAGAATCGGATTTTTATTTATTGAAATGTATTTATTTGTTTATTAAGTGTATATTTATTAAAGGTTTCAACCCTTGACCTACTGTAGACTTTTTTATAAAGACTTACAGCAAAAAACGAGAGAGTGCACTTGTTTGGAGAATCCTTTATGAGTTATAATTATAATAAAAATAACATTTATTTGCGTAAAATATGCAGTTACTATGCAAAAAAATTGACTTAATATATAAATGTGTCACATATAAATACTTTATAACCACTTTAATGATAATTTGTTTGTAATTTTATATAAGAATGTTTTTTAAGGAATAATTAAAATTAAAACTTATGGAGTTAACATTACTTTCTCTTAGTTAAGCACTTAACTTCTTTTTAAATAATTTGGTATGAATGGTTTCAACTGTTAGGCAGATTGTTAAAAACTTTTACACACATGGAATCACATCGAACATACAAGCCTAACCTAACCTTAATAATAGGTTTTCTACGAATTTAATAAGTGAGCTACTTGGTTTTAGACTTTTGAAAGGTGCTTGTGAAATTATTTCGCAAATTTGTAAAATTATTCGATTACGTCTGCTAAAACAATTTTTGTACAACACTAATTCAGCAGTAGGTAGTTGGCATACGCCAATATGGCTGTAGCTTTCGAGTTTCGCTGGTAGTGTGCGGTGCTCTTAACGTTTCCAATACAACGTAGTATTTCCGACGGCTGTAAAGTTTCATTTTTAATTTTTTTTTTGTGATTATCGTTACTTTTTAACCCGTTTTATCCTGAATTGTGCAGGGAAATTACCATTTTTTTGATACCGTCGTCACCAGAATTCATGCGACGACAAAATGGCGTCGCTTGACAAGATTTTCCTGCAAAATATTTTTTTGATTTTCACTGCCTTGCCTTAAAAATGTGTTAGAAAATATTACATCAAAAGCTTTGTTTATTTTATTTCAATGTAATACTGGTTTTTCAAGGTTTTATTCAGTATCGGTCTCATGTTATAGTGTATTCCTTGTATTTTCTACAAAATGCTCCTGGTAAGTGTTTTAAAGCTTTTTACGTTTCTGTTTTGGTGTATTTAAAATATTTGATTAAGTTTTGTGATTTAAAACCAGTGAAGAATGTTCTAGAAGTACTGGGTGTGGCCCTGGAATAAGGGGAATTTTTGAGACGTAATATTGAATTTCGGTGTTTCTGTGATTGTTTACAATATAAATTTGCTCTTTTATGTATGAAAATATTATTGTCCCACGATAGAAACCATTCCTGACGTTTCTTGGTTACGTAATCTCTCTATAGAGACCACTGAAATGGATTTTGAAATGGGACCCATTTTTGCAATTTAGCTTTGAAATTTGGTCCTACTTTACAGGATACATGGTATTGAGGTTATGTTTCCACTTTCTGGCCTTTTACTATTACACTAAAATCAATAAAATAGCGGGAGTACTATTTAGTTTCTCTTCATTGATTTTAAGGATTTTTAATGGTTTTTTTGCTTTTTGTTAATATATTTTCCCTTGTGATGTTTTATTATAGGTTAGGTTTTCTTTGAAGAGTCTACAGCTTATTTTTATTTCCTAAATAAACGTTTTCAAGTGTGTTGAATCGCCAGATTTGCACTAAAGGAAACCAAACTACTTTTCATAAAATGCTACTTTACATTTAATTTATTATCAGGCAGCTTTTTGTTTACCAGATTTATTCACTTGTTTTGTAGAGCCGATACAAAGTTTTATTATGAAGGAACTAATCTCATTTGTTGCGGTATACATTTAGTATCTTCTGGTGGTAATTTTATTTTTATTTGATGGAGATTTAGGAATTTGGACTCGTGAACTATTCGAAATGTGAGTTACTTTTGAATATGTCATTTAAATATCCTAATTTTACAGAAAGGATTCATGCAAGAATCTGGGAGTGAATCTGCTAGCGATAAAGGTGAAAAAAGTGACTCTGGATCAGGCAGTGGTTCAGGCTCCGGGAGTGAAAGGTAAGACCCTTTAATTATTTTATTTTGCACTAACTTGTGACCAGCAGGGATCTCTGTTGTATAAGCTTTTATATAAATTGAGAATCCTTTGATTCATAGACTTCTCTCAAGATCAAGAAACATTTTGGTTTATCTTTTTTTACAGCGAAAGTGGATCTACCTCATCTGGATCAGGGTCTGGGGGTCGATCAGGATCAGAAAAATCTTCAATCAGATCACATCATAGTGATGATGGATCTCCTAAGCATAGTAATGCAAATTCTTCCAAATCAGATCATCACACAGATAAAGATAGTTCCGATGATGACTTACCCAAAAAACCGAGGTCAAGAAGTAGTCACGGGAGGGTTAAGTCAGACCTTTGGGAAGAAAATCCTGACATTTATGGGATTAGGAGATCAGGGAGATCTAGAAAAGAACCAGACCGACTTAGGTTAGCAGCAGATAGTGATTCAAGTGAGAGAGGAGATAGAGGAAGAGCACATCACAGAAAAAGTAGGAAAAAAAGGTAGTTGTTTAGAAAAAAAAAAACTAAGCTGGCAATGTCCTTTTGCATAGATTTTAAATACTCTCGTTTTTTCTAAATTTTTAGTGACTCATGGAACTCTGATAGTTCAGATAGTGATAGTGACATGAAAGGTTCTCCACCTCCACCTTCCAAAAGACCAGGCCAAAGAAGTGTACCTCTCAGAAAAAAGAAACCAGCTCGTAGAAGAAGATTTACTAGTGAAGAGGATGAATCTACAGAAGCATCTGACGAAGATACACGGAGGTAATTAAAGAAAATAGTTTTTATTAAGTAATTAAGTAAAAACAATGTTTATTATTTTTTGGCAAAATAATAAATATAAAGCCCTAATTTTGTAATACACGGGTAACAAATGTTTTTTATTATTGTTTCTTCTACAATTAAAAAATTACAAATGAATTTATAATAATTTTCAAAAGGAAGTAGGTATATTGATTATTTAATATCATGTGTTCAATATAAACAACAGTCACCTTCATTCAATTGAGTTAATTCTTTTTCCTAAATAGATTTTTGCGAATATCCTATTTTTCTAAAATCTATGTAATAAACCAAATAAGTACAAATAAATTTTCAGTAAGTCTGATAAACAAAATTTTAATAGTCCTTAAAATTTTGTCAAAGGCCATAACAGTTCTTTACTTAATTGTAGCATAATAATGTGTCACTAAAAATAGAAACAAATTGGATTCACCAAAATAAAATCCCCTTTTCTAAACGGTTTTATTTAAATATTTTTTAAAGAACACTTACCTACATAAATAAGTTTTCTTTCAAAAGTCCTAAGGTATTTGCTCTCAAATTTTTTTGTACCTTGTATATTTAAAAAAATTCAAAATTCAAAATCATTTATTGCATAACTGTGTTTTTAAATTTAATTATAATTTTGATCTAATTTTCTGGGACAGTAAAAGTTTAAAAAAGGGCATTTAGAAAAGAAAAGTTTTTTTTATTTCTAGGTAAGAAGTTGTGGTGAGAGAATTACAATGAATTACATATACATAAATGCTATTATATAGCAACTAGCTGTTGGCTGCAGGTTCGCCTGTGTTAAAATATTATATATGTTGTTATATTAATCACTTTTACTATCAAATTTCATCCAAATCATAGTTTTTGCATGAATGAGTCACAAACACTATGTCCAGACATCCTGACACTTTTACAAACTTTAGCTTTTAAAGTATTAGTAGGACCTTAATATTAGTTTTACTAGGATTGTGATATTCCTGGAACATTTTTTGCATTTTTTTGGCATTTGCATTTGGAACCTGATACATATATAGTTTTCCTATAGTCGAACAGCGACACGAAGAACAGGTGCAGCAGTTAGCTATAAGGAAGCTAGTGATGAACAAACTGACTCATCTGATCTTTTGGAAGTGGAAGGCGTGGAAGGAGAGGCAGATGCAGAGCCAGAACCTGAAGAACACAGTGAGACAATAGAAAAAGTTCTTGGTCATCGGCGAGGGAAAAAAGGAGGTACAACTTTTATTTATTTTTATTGGAACACTACCTAAATAACTATGTAAATAATTCCATTAGGGACTTGGTTACCTTTTAGTTATTTGGCCAATTTTATTTTATTGTTGCTAAAATAATTTATTGATAAGTATTATGTTCTTGATTTGCATATTTTGGTGCAAAAATATGTTAAATTTTAGCTAATGTCTTCTTATCATTATGCAGTCACTGGGAATGTGACAACCATTTACTATATAGAAGAACATGGAGATCCAAATGAGGGATGTAACCCAGATGATGTTGAAGCAACTGAGCCTCAGTACCTGATTAAATGGAAAGGGTGGTCACACATACATAATACTTGGGAGTCAGAAACGACCCTTAATGAACAAAAAGTTAAGGGGCTAAAGAAATTAGAAAACTATATAAAGAAAGAAGCAGACCTTTCCTGGTGGAGACAACAAGCTGGACCTGAAGATATAGATTATTTTGAATGCCAATCTGAACTCCATCAAGAATTGGTGAAAACTTATAATAATGTGGAAAGGATAATAGGTTAGTATTAACAAATTTGAAATAAATTTATATTATAGATTATTATTCATCACTCACATTACAACATCATTTATCCCATGAGGGTACATGATTGGAAATATGTTAAAAATGATTAAAACATTGAATTAATTTAGTATTTTAAATAAAATGTCTGCATAGAGGTAACAGCTGCTGTTGTTGCTGCTGTTGAAGTGATATACAGTGGGAAATATTATATGCAATTTTTTCAAATGAATGATTTTTGTTTGTAGCGGAGCAAACTAGAGAAATAGAAGGTGGTGGAACAGCTCATGAGTACTTCTGTAAGTGGGAGTCTTTACCTTATGCTGATGCAACTTGGGAAGACTCAACTCTAATTGAGAGGCGATGGCCTGAGCAAGTCGATCATTTCAAGCAGAGAGAAGCTGCCAAAACTACCCCATCCAGGCATTGTCCTGTTTTAAGAAGGAGGCCGAAGTTTCACCAAGTAAAGGAACAACCAGAATATATTGGGAAAGATAAGGTCAGTACCAAACACATGTTCGAAATCAGCTATACCTAGAGAAAATGTATACAATAAAATGATTGAGAAGGCACATTGATTTGGTTAGAATTTTAGAAGAGGGTTGTTTTATGTAATCATTAGCTAAATGATAAAAAAATTTAGATTGGAATTTTTTAAAAATTCAAAAGTTTTTGGATTTTTTTTTACATTAAATGTTTGCGAATTATCAGACTAGATGTCGCTAACTGTAACGTCAAAATGGCGGTTTCTATTGTTCTGCGATCACTTCGCGGAAGGTACATGACTACGACCAGCCAATATTGTTATTAAAAAAACTAATAAATAGATATTTATAAACGCTAATTTCAATGTAAAACAATATATTACATACTGTTCAGTCATTGAAATAATGTCTGTACCTATTCCTATTAATTTATTTAATTTGAGGATTATATACTAAACAATATTATTTATTATTTTATTCAATTTCATTTTGTTAATTAGTTTATTTCCATCTTTTGGGTTTTTTTTTGGATTCAATACACTCGTCTATTTGCAATCAGCATCAAATTCATTTTCAAATATTTATTTTGTTGTGGAGCATGCTTTTATGCAAGAGCGCCATCTATTTGAATATTGTGGAATTAAGATGGACTTTCATATTACATGATTTTGTTCCTCCATGAATTGAGGTGTGGACTTGCTTGATGAGCAAGCATGCTTATTGCATTGGTTCTGATCCTAATTGCATTTAACATTGACAACCTAAACAGTTATTTACAATATTATTAATAAAACAAAAGAAAATAGACTGTGATTGCGACTTTGCCAAATTATGATATTTTATGATATTTTAATGTTGTGTCATTTATTTGTTTCATATACTGACTTGAAATTTTTCAGACTTATTTTCTACGAGATTATCAAATGGATGGTTTAAATTGGTTAATACATTCCTGGTGTAAAGACAATTCTGTCATCCTTGCTGATGAAATGGGTTTAGGTAAAACGATACAGGTAAATTAATTGTTATTTTATTTAATGCAGTGTATTTATAAATGACTGTAGAATTTCAAATTCATTCGAATCTTTACCTTAGGTTTAACAAACTTTTCAGACAATATGTTTTTTATACTACCTCTTCAAATCGCAACAATTGTATGGACCATTCCTGTGTGTTGTGCCTCTAAGTACAATGACTGCGTGGCAGAGGGAGTTCCAGCAGTGGGCACCTGATATTAATGTGGTCACGTACATCGGCGATGTCGTTAGTAGAGATATTGTAAGTATGAATCATGTTAGTATTTATGATAATTATTTTATTTTTAATATAAAACTATTAAGCTGTTCCTTAGCACTTAAATTTATCAAAAATATTTTCATATTTCAGCTCAGGCAGTTCGAATGGAGTTTCGCTAGCTCTAAGAGGTTGAAATTTAATGCCATTCTTACAACATATGAAATTTTATTAAAAGATAGACAGTTCCTAAGGTCCTTCAGTTGGGCGTGTTTATTGGTTGATGAAGCACATAGATTAAAAAATGATGATTCGCTGTTGTATAAAGCTCTAAAAGAGTTTGATACCAATCATAGGTTATTGGTTACTGGAACTCCATTACAAAACTCCCTAAAAGAGCTGTGGGCACTTTTACATTTCATTATGCCATACAAGTGAGTATTTTGTGGAAATCGGTAAATGATAATATTAATAAGATCATGTTTATAATTGACATTGAAAACCTACCATGTTATTTTTAAGGTTTGAGTCATGGGAAGAATTTGAGAAAGATCATGAAGATGCTGCTACTAAAGGTTATGAGAAGTTGCATAAACAATTAGAGCCCTTTATATTAAGAAGGCAAAAGAAAGATGTCGAAAAGTCATTACCTGCCAAAGTAGAACAAATATTGAGGGTGGAGATGACCTCAATACAAAAACAATATTACAAGTGGATATTGACCAAGAATTACAGTGCCTTACGTAAAGGCGTTAAAGGGTCGATCAATACATTCATTAATATTGTAATAGAATTGAAGAAATGCTGTAATCATGCACTTTTGACGAAACCAGAAGACTTTGAATCAAGAGCGTCGCTTGCGACTACAGATGCAGTGGAGGTACTGGATTTTATAGTTCAATTTTTTTGTATCGGTTATAATCAAGCATAATTTGTCGTGATTTTGCTCGTGTGTGGATAAGAGGCTAGTTGAAACCAATTTGCCAAGATCTTTAAAAAAGTTAATTGATCAAAATGCGACAACATTCTTAGTTATTAATTGCATACTACTCGCTGCCCAACGTATTGGTTGGGTTGAACCAACCATGGTCATAAGCTACGTCTGAGTCAGCTGACTAACTTAAAGCAAATGCTTTAATTCAAATATGAAAGTCTTAAATTTTAGAGAAATGTCTAGGAGAGTTTATAATTCCTGCAATATATATGAACGAAATCATAGGCACTCATTGTTTTAATTTGTTTCAGAAACTTCTTAGAGGCTCAGGAAAACTATTATTATTAGACAAACTATTATGCAGGCTAAAAGAGACTGGGCACAGAGTGCTAATATTTTCTCAGATGGTTAGAATGTTAGATATATTAGCAGAGTATTTACAAAGGAGACATTTTCCATTTCAACGACTTGATGGCAGTATAAAGGGAGAAATAAGAAAGCAAGCTCTTGACCATTTCAATGCTGAGGGTTCTCAGGACTTCTGTTTCTTGCTATCAACGAGAGCAGGTGGTCTTGGAATTAATTTGGCTACAGCTGATACTGTGATAATTTTTGATTCTGATTGGAATCCACAGAATGACTTGCAAGCCCAAGCACGTGCACATCGAATAGGACAGAAAAATCAGGTATGTGGTAGAAGATTATCAGCCATGTTATTTTTATTTCCCAAACCTCTTTTTTGGAATTGTTATCTTCATCGTTTGGTATTGCAGGTCAACATTTATAGGTTAGTCACAGCAAGATCTGTAGAGGAGGATATAGTTGAAAGAGCGAAAAGAAAAATGGTTTTGGACCATTTGGTAATACAGCGGATGGACACCACTGGTAGGACAGTGCTAAATAAACGGGATGCGTCGGCAACGACAGCGAATAATCCTTTCAACAAGGAAGATTTGAACGCCATTTTGAAATTTGGCGCAGAGGAGTTATTCAAGGATGACGATGAAAACGATGAAGAACCTGTCGTATGTATAATTTACTATTACGATATATTTTTGACGCATTCAAAATTTATCCATCTTCAAGTGTCCAAAGATCATAACTTTTTAGATTATTAGTTTAATTCGTGATGTCCTTCATATATCGAACTTGAATATTAGGCAGTTTCCAAAAGTTCATATTTCTAAGTCGTATACAATTGGCTGAATAATTTTGATGTTTGCAGTGTGATATCGATGAAATTCTGCAACGAGCTGAAACTCGAGATGAAGGCCCTACAATGGTAGGTGATGAGTTATTGTCGGCATTCAAGGTCGCTAGCTTTGCCTTCGACGAAGATAAAGCTGTGATGGAAGTTAAAAAAGAAAATGCCGAAGAGGAAAGCAAGGATTGGGTAGGTAGTCTTGGCTGTTATTGGAGAAAAATAAACTTTCATAAATTAAGTAAGTCTTTTAACATGAATGCTGTTATTTTGTAGGATGACATCATTCCTGAAAATGTGCGGAAAACGATAGCTGAAGAGGAGAAAAATAAAGAAATGGAGGATTTGTACTTACCACCCAGACGAAAGAATTTGCAGCAGAATAATACAGATGGCAGTAAGTATTATATGGAAAACGGTTTACAAAACTTAGTTTGCAGTTTCAAGAATTTGTCGTAAATTATAATTTATTTGTGAAAACAGAAGGGCGAGGTAAACGACGGGGCCGTGGTTCCACAGAGGCAGGGGAGGGCGGTGACGGTGCGGACGGTGAGGGAGACGCGGAAAGTGACGCGTCCGAGGGCGACGCTAGCGCTGATGACGATCGACCGCGTAAACGGGGTCGCCCGCCCGCCTCTCACAGGGAAAAGATCAAGGGATTTACAGACCAAGAGGTATGTAGCTACTTAGCGAGTCTTGATACATATTGATCCTTGTTTTTCAGTAAGATTTCATTGATATAGAGAGTAAAAGAGCATTCATTCAACGCATTATTATTTCCAGATTCGCAAGTTTGTGAAGAGTTATAAGAAATTTTCTGCTCCACTTAAACATCTCGATAGTATAGCGTGTGATGCTGAGCTTCAAGAAAAGCCATTGTTTGAACTGAAGAAACTAGGGGAGATATTAGAGGAGCGATGTAAAGCTGTACTCAATGATAAATCAGATACAACTGGTTGGTATTACATAATTCTTGTAATCTGTATATATGCAAGTCTATCCCGAATTTTAGAAGATAATTTTAAATTCTTAAAAGGGTACTATAGCGTTGTAGATAGTTCTAATATACACTTTCCTTTGTAGCCGAACAAAGTGAAGGTCGTAAAAACACAAGGAAGAGCTTTAAACTTGGAGGAGTACCTGTAAACGCAAAAACTTTAGCTGCTTGTTTAGAAGAGTTAGCTCCCTTGGACGTATTTTTGCCACAAACCAAAGAGGAGCGATTGAAATGGCAATTAGACTTTAGGTAAGTCTTATTTCAAAGTTTGTTTTTAAATGGCTATGTTATTTGATGATTGATTACCAATTTAACACATTTTACAGAACAAGACCAGCCAATTTTGATGTTGAGTGGGGTATTGCTGATGACTCAAAATTACTTGCTGGTATATACCAATACGGTATGGGCTCATGGGAAGCTATTAAAATGGATTCTTCCTTCGAAATAGGCGATAAAATTCTTACTAATGAAGACAAAAAGCCACAAGCAAAACATTTACAATCAAGAGCAGAATATTTATTGAAATTGATTAAGAAATTATTAGATCAGAAAAATGGTAAACAAAAGCTGAGGAAACCGAGAGTGAAACGCGGGAATAAAGAGCCAGTAACAAAAGATATTGTTGAAGATGATATGAGCTCAGGGGAAGAAAACAAAAAAGCTAATAACAAGACTGTTAAAAATGATAAAGATAAGGTAAATATGTTTTGATATACATAATTCATTTATTACCTTAAATGATATGGTGGAAATTCCGGTAAAATATTCGCGTAATATGTATTTAAGCTTCTGTTTATTTTGCAGGGTAAATTAAAAATGGAAGACATATCAACTCATGATGAAACTTCAAATGATAAGAAAGAAAACTTAAAGAGACGCACAAAAAAAGATGGGAAAGACAGAAAAAATGAAAAAGTTAAAGGTCGGAAAAAACCAGCAGGTCCAATGCATTTTACTGCCAATAATGAACCTAGAGCACTTGAGGTTTTGGGAGATTTAGATCCATCTGTTTTTGAAGAGGTACTTGTGTTAATTACTTTGTGTTAGTTTATTGTATCCAATATGTTTCAGAAGTTAGTCTGACAATTACGTTTTTAATTTTAGTGCAAAGAAAAAATGAGGCCTGTCAAGAAAGCTCTTAGAGCACTGGATAACCCGGATCAGACATTATCTGAAAGTGAACAGGTGACTAGAACGCGTACATGTCTAACGCAAATAGGAACTCAAATAGACATATGCCTTGAAGCTTATCCAGATCCCGAGAAAAAAGTGGAATGGAGAAGTAATCTCTGGTACTTTGTGTCGAAATTTACTAATTTTGATGCAAAGCAGTTGTATAAGTTGTATAAGTATGGACTGAAGAAAACTACTGATACTAAACCAAAACAGAATAAACATAAAGAAAATGTCAAGGTGAGCTTATATAGCTGCAATATGATTGATAAAGCTTGCAATTTTATTTAAACATAATTTCAATGCTCCTTTTTTATTGCAGGCTAATAATAAAAATAATCACAATTCTAATAATCATGTTAAAATCCCTAAAAAAGAAGTTAAACATGATGATGTTAGTGAAAAGAAAGAAAAGAGGGCTAGACTTGAAAGAGACAAGTCAGATAAAATTAACGATAAAGCTCCTCATTCATCTGGAACAAAGAGAAAATTGGAAGACGGTGAATGTGATCCTGACCATAATGAAAACAAGCGGCATGAGAGGTAAGTTAGAGAGAACCGTATCATTAACTGATTAACTGGTCCATCACCTGCTTGCTCGCTTTTGATTCTATTGTTTAACATAGTTTTCATCTTTGCTAACCTCTCCATGTATGCTCACCTCCATATCGCTTCTTCCATCCCAGCAGACATAAACACAAACACAAGGATCGTAAGGATAGGGATAGCAGCCTGAAGCGGGACGATTTGATGTACAGAGAACGGAGCCGGAGCGAGCGGGAGCGTGAGAGGGACCGGGATCGCGACCGGGACCGCGAGCGAGAGCGAGACCGGGACAGGGACAGGGACAGGGACAGAGACCGGGAGAGGGAGCGAGACCGCGACCGCGACCGCGAGCGCGACAGGGACCGCGAGCGCTCGCGGACGCGGCGCGACAGCGGCGGCGTGGGCCCGCCGCGCGTGCGCGCGCCCTACTCCATGTCGCACCCCACCGCGCTGCACTCCGACCACCCGCCGCACCCGGCGCACCCGGCGCACCCGGGCTGGACCCCGCCCGCCTACCCGGGGCCCAGGCAGTATCGTGGCGATCGGAGCGCACGGCCACATGATAAGAGAAGGTAAGCTTTATTAAAGGTTATTTTTACCCGCCAGTCCCACAACTCAATTTATTTGTGAGAATCTCGTTATAAAGACGATCATCAAATCTCATAAAATGTACTAACTCTCTGCATGGCCCAAGGGTTGACTGGTAGAGAATGCCCCCCAGCATTAAGTCCACCTGTTGTACTTTTTTGTGCAATAAAGTTTTTAAATAAAATCAGAAATATTAGAATAATAAAATGAGGTTCTTCGGGCCAGATCTCAACCAAACCATGAATTGTATTGAATTAAATTTTATTGAGTAAAATAACATTTGATGTTTTTTAACTTGTCTCTCCTGTTGACTTATCTTCTAATTCGTGAATTCGGTCCATGGGCCTTAGATACTCAAAACTGTTGGTTGTAGTCTCACAGAGATTCCTACAAGCACAGCCCTTATTTTGCCGTATTAACAAAGGCAGCATCAGCTGAGCATAAAACTAAAGTTTATGTTGTATGATGATGAGTTAAAAAAATTTTACAGGAGACAATTTTACTTCCAGTAGGTACGGCGGTTTCGGCGGTGCGGCGGGTGGCCCCTACGCCGCCTACTATGAGGGTGCAGCGATGCCCAGCGGCATGGGGTTCCCGCCTGTGCGCTCGTACCCGGAGGAGTGGCGGGGCTACGGTCAGTCAGATTACCAGTACGAAGATCGCGAATATGAACATGAGGTCTACCGAAGGGACTACGATAGACGTGCACCTCCAACATAACTCGAGAGGAAGTTGAAATCTTCCATGTAAATAGTTGTATTGTTATTGTAAATAGTTGATAGGAGATCTCTTTCCGTGAACACTGGTCTTTGAAAACTGTAAAGTGTAAGTGACAAAATAGTGCTGTGTTTTTATCTATGTGATAAGCGAAGCGCATCGATTTCAACTATAGACATTATATAATAGTGACTGTGTTTTATAAGTGAGACTGTATAGTAAATTTATTTATTACCAAATCTGTCGATTGATTGTTAATGTACAGACTGTAGACGAATACCATTAATTTTTATATTGTTTCAATTTTGTTGCCGATTTTGTCGGTTTTAAATAATATTTTTTTTATCTATAATCTGATTTATATTTATTTGATGCCTCACAATTATACACTAATCTACAGACATTTGGCAGAAACACAGGTGATATACATAGTTCATAGTAATTGTACAAAAATAGCAATTGTTAGTAGGTTTGCATATATTCAAAATCATGAGCAATTTCAAAAATTGTGTATAGCTTTAACGAAAGGGGCACATAACTTTGTCATTGCATTTTAGCAGTGGACAGGAAAGAGCGTTTGATTTGTGCATTCATTTCTCATTCTATGTGCATTTCCGAGTCTTTTCAGGGCTCGTACAGTCCTATTTTTATACATTATGTAAATTCTTATTCTCTGTTACATGCGCGAATGAATGTAATAAGAGTGGATCGTCTTAAATGGTATATGCCATGATAATAAACATATTAAAGTTGATTGTGGTGTATCATTGAAACCCCCTATTCTCATTATTAAGTAAATTGGAAACCTAAGTTCTAAGTTTCTAATGTTTTATTTATTATTTTCAAATAAATTAAAACATCTAAAATATAATTTACAGTCAATGCACTATGAGCAAATGTTTATGTGCGTGGTTAAAACTTATGTCAGAATTTGTAAAACGATACAAGCTGAGATAAATAGGTAAACGTATGCTCACTCGGGCCTCACATAGGGGTAGATAGATCTTCGTTTGCATTAAGTTTACAAATACCATGTATTCTATTTTTTGTAAAAACCTCTTTAGAGCTAGGTTTACTACAGTCATTGAATCCTAATCAAAGTTTTACAGATGGTTCCTTATGCTCACTCAATTCGTGTGCTTCAAGCTGGAATCCTCATATTTGAAATCTTAATGAAAACGAATTTTGACAACGCTAAAAAATACTCCTGAAATAGTCATAAATAGTCGTATTGAGTAAAAAAAAATGGTCGCATTTTAGTTTCGGCGTTATAGCTAAAGGTTAGTGAGGATTATAGCTTGAACGTCAAGCTGTAATCCTCATCTCTGGTGCAAGCAAACCGTAGTCTATCGAATTGGTTTAGGTTCCAAATATAGTCTTGAAATACTCTCAACGACATGCCAAATTGATAAATGTACATCATAATACAGATAAAAGCACGTCAGACTATGTACAATTTTGTACTTTGTACCGCCTTTACGTCGTCGCATAAGAATTATACTCGAACTGATCCTAGATTTTTTAGCCCTTGTTACCTAGCTACGTTACTGGATATTGCTGTAGGTACACGTTATACTTAGGAACAGGAGCCTTACCAGTTAGAATATGTCCATCATCGTGAGCTCTTGTAGTAAGACTCAAATAAGACTAAATTATTCCATCGAAGAAGTGAGATGCCGTAATGTGCAATTCGATAGACTACGGTTTGCTTGCACCAGAGATGAGGATTACAGCTTGACGTTTAAGCTATAATCCTTCAGTTCACACGTATTTGATCATTTTGTCTGCTCCAATAGGTATATATGACGGCAACTGTACTATAAGTATTTATTTGGTTGTATCTAAGTTTTCTTTACAGTCTTGTTTACTCTATATCTATTGATAAAAAATAACGATCCAAATTAAAGTAAGTAGGTAATTACTTAAATTTATTTTTATTCAATCTTAATTTTTGACCAATCTCCGTTTACCCTTTTGTTTATATATCACTCCATTCGATACCTTAAATCTCAAATGGCGTAATCACCATTTTGGACAAAATGACTTTTGAGTACTGTTTTACCTACTCCATTTTTTTTCTCTATCGATCTGTCTTATCAGAGTTTTAAAATTAGCAAAAAAGTGGTGATTAAAGCCCACGTATTGAGCGTCCTTAAGAAAACGTTTCTTAAGAAGTCGGTCGATACACCAGTTAAATAATGATAATATGAAAAATACTGATTATCGAATTAGACGTATGGTACTGATATGCTTATCAGCGGCGCTTACGACCCATGGAATTATAAAAATATGTCATTTGTTCTTGTCGTATCAACCATGTTGTACCTACGATATGTGGCGTTTACGTCAAACAAATACTTACTGTATTATATAATTAACTAGCGACCCGCCCCGGCTTCGCACGGATGTAATGTAAATACTAGAAATATTGGCTTTTCTATTCTTTATTACACTTAATAACCTTCCTCTGGAATCACTCTATCTATCAAAAAAAACCGCATCAAAATCCGTTGCGTAGTTTTAAAGATTTAAGCGTACAAAGGGATATAGGGACAGAAAAAGCGACTTTGTTTTATACTATGAAGTGATTGACTGTTACGCCCCATTTTAAAAATAATTATTAACGCGTGATACTTCTGCAAGCACATTGATTGATTCAGTCGTTCCCTAGTTAAATTCAATCATTAAAGAACTTGAAGTTAGGGTCAGACTGAAAATGTGGAAAGTACTTTGGTGTGTCAAGAAAGACATAATGTGACCTTAACAAGTTATCTTTATTGTTGTCAAAATTCAAAGTCCTAATTAATGCAGTTTGTTAAAATGGTACAATACCAAAACAGATTGTCCTCGTCTGTCTTCAGATAAAAATGATCTCGACGCATTAGCAGAAACCGATGAAGAGAACGAAGAAGAGGTACCTAGTTAACTGTAGAAAACTCAGTTTAATTTCTTATAAGACGAAATTTTTTCATGTAAGTGTTTTTCGTCGTCACTGAACCGAATTAAATCAAAGTCTATGATTTAAAATTAAACTTTTAGACACATAAGGCTGTGATTTCAATATTTTATTCTAGTAAATTAGGTGAAGGAGTCCAAAATTTTAGTTAAACACGTTTATTTCTTTTATCTTATAGTACCTACTCGTATTGAACATTAAAAACCCTCATTACATTTAATTATTTGCCCTCAAAACCTGAAAGATAAACGAAGTAGCAGGAGCGTTGCTATCCCTTAATCTATTAAAGATCCTTTATCATCCGAGCTTTAACATTTTAAAAATAAATGTTTGTTTTACTGCCTTTCACACAACTCATAGAAGACAATTAAGAATTCAAGTGTCTAGTAAGATTCTTGTCAGTTAGGATGTAAGTAAAGACATGCAAAGTAAAGCTAAATTGTTGATCCTAATTTAAAAACAAAATAGAATTATATATTAACAAAAATTGTAGTTTTAAACTTAACCCAAATTAAATAATAAAACGAGAAATAACGAAGTAAACAAACTGGATATCTACTAATTTTGTAACAATCAAACTTTATTAACCTCTACCTATAAGTGTTTTGACTTAAATAGCTATTTATAATGCGTTTTCTTTAAGCCAACAAGGCTGTTACACCATGACTTTTTACAGAACAGCGTTTTTTTGGGTCGTAAACGCAACGAAATCAATTTTTTTTGGCGTAATCACAAATCAATTTTGTTATTATTGGTTGAATGTTTAATACGATAGAACTGTGTTTTAAAGCGATGCCATTTAATAACGCATAAGTTTCATTTAAATAACATTATTGTGATAAAAGATATGAATTTTTATTTTACTTTTTATATTTGTTTTGGCTCTCCTGAAAAGTGACGATTTGGTGATTACGCCATTTGAGATTTAAGGTATCGCATTGTTGTGAACAAGTGATGTATTTAAAGTTATTTGGGCTAAAATAGATACTTTTTTTGCTTCAACACTAGCGAGTGAGACCTGAAATTTTATCGAGACACTCAGTACACAAAGTAGGTACCCCTTTTTTAAAACTGGTTATCGTGATTTATGTTAAGGCAGAGTTCTATTTGGTCTCACTTTAATGTGTTTGGCTCAATAAAAAAACATGCTTTTTCCCTCAAAACTACAGTTAGATACATCAGAAGGTATTTGTTTTCTTTACTTACTGCCCAAAATATCTATCTACTCTTATCATTGTGCGCAATGCTTGTGAAAGCGAGCACAAGGTAGGTCCTACAGCTATTTTATTGCTTTAATTTTAAAGGTTTCACTTGCGCATGTGCGAACGTTCATTCAGACAAATGCGTCTTCTGACGGCAGTTACCCCCCGACATCGGGGTGGGATGTGCCCCATACATTTATATTTTCAATAATAAAGTAGCTTCATTGTTTGTACGCTGTTGCTTCAGTGAGATCGGAAACTACGATTCGTGATACAAAAGCGCGTTAGGTAAGACTATTTTACATAGTTACTTTCTACATACTTTTCTTTCTCTGTGTTATCATGTGTCTTTGTCATGTGCACATAATTTAATTTACATTTTTGTAACGACACCTGTATGCTTTTATCGATCGCGATTAGCTATCATTCGTTAAGTATTTTAACTTGGCTGCGGGCATCGTTCTACTTACCTAGTGGCTTTAGCTTTCTTTACACAGGATTTCTTACTATTATTAAGGATCGCTAATGTATTTTTAAAATATACTTCTCCATATATAACCTTAAAACAGTTAATAAGAGGCTTACTTTTGATTTATTGTAAAGAAAGCCTATGCTCGATAGAAAATAAACATTGCAACTAAGAAGGAACTTATGTGCATAGGTCCCTATGTATGTAAGATCTATAACTTAAAGCTTAAAGTTACAAAGGTCCAAATTTAGCATCATGCTACTGGTTTTAAATAGAAAAGTAAACTTATGTAGGTACATACTTAAGTCATAATTTATTTGCCTCGAACTTCGGTATATAATATTCGTTTACAATAGCTGGTTTGGTAATAAACATCGGATTGGTAATGTATACAGTGATTTTTTATATTGTTGACTTGTATACCTACAGCTGGTAAGTATCATGAACCGGCAAGTTGATAAAATGTTAGAAGCTTCTATTTAGGATAAGTGTTTGTATATGAGTAGTAGGTAGGTTGGTAGGTACCTTTTGGTATCTTTCTATTCAGGACTATTCATCGTTGGCAGTGACGGATTAAAGTCAGAAAGCCCCCCTACGCATATACATTCATCGACTCGCGCGTTGTTTATGGGCAAAAATCAATGGAATAAGGATCTGCTTTTTATTTGATTTTTGTAAAAAAGGACATTGCTGAGAGTATTTTGTTGAAGATAAATGATCTACGAGTATTGAAATATATAATAGGTACTGGGAAGGGCTACCTAAGTCTAGTAGTGAATGTCATGTGGCTGATGATCATAACAATGACTTTTGTGGTAATGTCTTAACTTAATAGACACTGTAGGTATCTATTAATAAATGGGTACGATGTTGGTTTCTTGAAGATTGGCCATCTTCATAAAAAAGAGTATTCAGTGTCTGACAAGATATCTAAATTTCTATATTGCATTTCAAGATTGACCTCATCTCACCTGATTTTAAGTGGTAATGAGGTCTTAGCCTAAGGGCAACGTACAGCATATCTAATAATAGCTGTTACTGGACTTGTCGCCTTAACCTTGAAGGTTTGACCCTTGCTACAAATGAAGCACCACCCCCAGGAGCTCTGGAAACCTTACTCACACGCAGGAACACAACAACACCGAAGTGATTGTTATTTGGCTGCGGTCTTCTGTAAGGTGAAGGTATTTCACCAGTTGGGCTGCTCCAGTTCAAGCGATAAATCGCTATGCCCTACCTCTCTTAAAATTAATATTCGTGTCGCAGGTATGGCGAGTGTCCCGCAATACGATGTGTGATGGTGGTAGAAGGGCGCGGGGGCGGCACGTTTGCCGCACGATGGTGACCGCTCGAGCGGTAGTCTTCGCGGTGCTCGTCGCGGCCGCTAGCGGTTGCTATCTGTTTCCCAGCGGTGAGACACTTACTTTACTCTGCTACTTCTTCTACTTCTTACTGTGACGCTGGAGCGGACTGAAGAAACACTGAGAAAACTATTGCGCTTTAGAATCGATTGTTGCTGAAAAGCGTCTTACGCCAGGGTCAAGTTATGAACGACTCCGATTAGTTCCTGTTTAATCTTATTGGCGGGGCAAGATAGTTCTCTATTAGTTATCATTATTTTGCATTAGAGAATACGTCTTGTTGGGTTCACTTCGCGAATATGCTTTGTCTGTTCCCTTGATGCCCTCTTTCGAGCCATAGAAGAGTGGTGTTGGACCAATAGTTACCCACTATGCAAAACCCGTAAGAATTTATTTTCAAATTTCAAATAAGTAGAATATTGTTTTTCAAAATGAAGAAGATTCTTTTAGGATTCCTCACTTACCCTGTCTTTACAAAAAATCTGCCTTTAGAAGATATCACGCAGCTACTATCACATATGTACATAGAAATCCACAAGTTAATTTCATGAGCAGACGTCCCGGATCCGTGTCGAGGTGTGATCTGCGGGCCGGGCGCGCAGTGCCGGCCGACGCCCGATGGCCGCGCGTACAACTGCTCGTGTCCCACTTCCTGCCCCAGCTACGGCGACCACGAGGGCTCACGCGCTTTGTGCGCGAGTGATGCGCGCGACTACCCCGGCGACTGCGAGATGCGCCGCGCCGCTTGCGACTCAAACACTAACATCACCTTTAAATACTACGGGAAATGTGGTGAGTACCAGTAAACGAAAAGCAATCATCGGACATAAATTTATTTCCATAACCGCGGAGGTTAATAGGTTAATAATCTTTCCATCTTAAAACAGGTTGATGGTTTGGTGGTTCTGACCTGGCTGAGGAGATTTAACTATCTTTAACAGGAATGAGATTCAAACCGGAGAGCAATTGCATAGCGTTGGATTTGAAATAGGTTCGAAAGGGCTGTCAATTAGTTTTAATCTTTTGCAAAGCTTCCCTGGTTATTAGTGCTTATTTTTGTGTTTATCCCAGACATTAAAAGTATTGATATCCTTGAAATAGACGCCTATTCTAAGTGCCGGTTTTGAGATTACCGTCGCCCTAGAATTTATTTCTCACTAATCCAGTTCCAGTAGTTGATTATTTTCATTTGCAAGGTACGCATAGTTTTTTGACGAACGGGCTTCCGTTCGTCAAAAAACTGACGTTAAAGTTAAAGTAAAGTAACGACGTTAAAGTAGTCTAAGGTGCTACACTCATGTGTAACGTCGCTACTACCTATGAAAAAAGTACCTACCTAAAATAAATGCACTTTCTTTCAATTTGTATCCAGACCCGTGCGCAGGAGTGACCTGTCCTGACCCAGAAGTGTGCCAACTGGACGAAAGGCGTGCGCCCTCCTGCCGCTGTGCCGAGCCTTGCCCTCTCGAGTTCTCGCCTGTTTGTGCGTCTGACGGCAAGACCTATTCCAACGAGTGTCAGATGCATCGAGAATCCTGTCGTGCTAGAAAACAGCTAAAGATCATTTTTAAAGGACAGTGTAGTACAGGTAGGTATATCACACACAGGTTTTTGGCTTGACTTGACTTGTAGGAATTTTATGTGAATTAGAGTTGGCACCCAACATGGGGCTAGTCGTAGCTAACATTACAGTTTGGGTGGCACCCAATAGTATCCCGTGGTACTAAATTATTAATATTATTTATAACTTCGATTTTACAATTACAAGTCATCACTTAACCTCTTTGTTATCGTGATCATTTATTAGATTTTTAATTTTTGGACCGTAGTTAGTTAAAATTACAAATATTTTTTTAATATTAGTATTGGAACTTTTATGTTTTGTAAATTACACGAATCGTTTAATAATCCAATTTGGGTTCAAAATCAAATTATCTTACCAGGCAGGTGACTGCCAAAATTATAATTATAAGAGCTAAAATCACCTCAATAGCTGCCTTCTTAGCTGTGTGGTTGGTGCTCGTATTCTTACGTTCGCAGACAAGACAAAAAGGAATCGCACGAAGTAGTTCAGTAATGCCATATAACTTGAAACAGGTGTGAACCCGTGCGCGGAAGTGGAATGCCGTCACGGCGCTGAGTGTAGCGTGGAGGGCGGCGGAGCAGTGTGTGCTTGTCCACCAGCCTGCGAACCGGTACTGAGGCCCGTGTGCGGCTCAGACGGGCGCACGCACGACAGCGAGTGCGAGCTACGACGAGCTGCTTGCTTGCTCGGTCGGGAGCTGCGTGCTCTGCATGCTGGAGCTTGCGGTATGCTTCTTTTAATCACTTGATTCTTATTAAGAAGGTGTGTGTGTTGACGACCTCCGTAGCCGAGAGGCTAGCGGGCCGGACTTTGGCGTCGCGCCATCTCTTAGGTCCCGGGTTCGATCCCCGGTCGGGTCACTATGGAAAGCGAACTTTTCTATATTATTTGGGGTCTGCGTTGTTTGTGTCTGGGGGTTTGTGTTGTGGTACCGTCGTTGTGTCTAATTTTTTCGTAACACAAGTGCTTAAGCTACTTACCACAGAATCAGAGCTGTGAATATTTATTTTATTTAAGGTGTTCTATCATTCATTAAGTTCTTCAAAATGTAAAAATCGAGACCAGTTACGCGGTTTTTAACCGTAGTGTGTGCGTTTCGGCCGATTTCGCGGTTTCACGATTTACGGCTTGCGAAAAAAAAACCGTAGTGCGGCCTAAGCTTAAGTGTTGCCGGTGATATTAATCAGGTTCAAACGGCGTCTGCGCGGGTCGTGTGTGCCCTCACGGAGGCGAGTGCGTCGCGTCCGGCGCCCGCGGCGTCTGCCGCTGCCCGCGCTGCTCCAACGAGTTCGCGCCCGTCTGCGGCTCCGACGGCATCTCTTACGGGAACCGCTGCAAGCTGCAGCTGGAGGCCTGCCGCCACCGACGTGACGTGCAGGTCCTCTACGACGGCCCTTGCAGTGAGTCTCTCTAGTACATCTGACCAGGGAGCTGTATTGTTCTAACGAGTTAGCGAGTTTGTGAATTAAATTAAACGAGAAGATCTCAAAAGAAACTTATCATTAAAACAAATTAATAACTATTATATAAAAATCATAGCTAGTAATGTTTTTTTTATCATGAAGCCGAATTAAACAGGTCTTAACAGGGAAAATATAATATGACAAATAAATGGGTAATTACAGTAGAATACCAGTGCTGTTTCAAATTATATTTTTTTCTCTGTATAGGGGAGGCCGGGGTTCAAAGTGCCGGGGGCAGGTTGTTCCGATTGAAATAGCTCCGCGAAGAAAAGAGATATCAATAGGTGTGAAGTGCGTCGCGTAACGTCATATCATCGCGCCATTGCGTCAGTCATTTTGGTGACGGTCTGCCCGCGTGTTAGCGTGGTAGTCGATTGGTGACACTCAAACATCACGTAAGTAAGTTTTTTCGTCATCATACTTTTTGGTCTATTTCAATCAATTTTCTAGCTATTTGTGTGTTACTTGCTATTATCTGTCGAGCAAACTATAGTGATTAACTTTTTAATATTAGTTTTGGCTTTTTCAAACGTATTCTATTATAATTAGATGTTACTTTAGAAAATGGAATTTGGGGTTCCAAGTTCCTCTGGCGGGGGGCTAGTTGTTCCGCGGAACAACCTGCCCCGTAACGAACACGTAAATAATGAAATTAAAATTTTGTTTTAGCATGAGAAACTGTAAACGAAAAACCGAACGGGACAAGGTTTCAATTGAGCTTTTGCAGCAGGCTACTGATGCCGTTATTGAAGACGGTCGTAAACTTAAGACGGCAGCTCGGGAATCAGAGATATGTCATATGACATTGTTTCGCTTTGTCAAAAAGTTGAAAGCTGGTGTAACACCTACTGTGGGTTACTATTCTAGACAGGTGTTCAACCAAGACCAAGAGAAGTTATTGGCGGATTATTTATTAAAATGTTCATCAATTTACTTTGATCAAGAAAAGAAAAGAGCAATAGTAAAATAATGACGAAGGAAGTTGAAAAAAGAGTCAGAAAGAATGAAGAAACTGGTAAAAACAAGCGAAATTATAAAGTGGCAAGTAAATCCGCAATGATCATGGAAGTGATTGTGAAGAAGAGACCATGGAATGGTATTGTCTAATATGTTGCGATTTATATTCCAACTCACGACCAGGTGAACAATGGATTGAATGAGTCATGTGTAAGAATTGGGCTCATTCAAAATGTCTGAAATCTGAAGATGTTCATTCTTATGTTTATCAAAATTGAAATTCTGACGACGACTCTGAATATATTTTTTTAAGTTACTAAAATGGATCTGTTGTTACAGAGTAGGTTATAAGTTTATATTATTGATCTTAGTAAAGTCATTGCTATAAGACTGAATTAAGAAACTATAACTCGAAATGTTAAAATTAGTTTTTTTTTGTGTTTTAATTAAAAGAAATAATTTTGTTTTTTTTGACAAGCAAACGTTTGTCAAAGTTGATAGGGTAATATTAAAAAATGTTTATTATCCTTAAGTCTATTAATTAGGTTGTATTACACCATTAACTGGTAGTTAATGCTTGTTATTATTATATGTTTGCAGTTATGTTCATTACATTTTTTAATTTTGTTGAAAAGTTTGTAAAAAACATTATGATTTTGTACTTTTCTAAAAAAACTCTAATAAATATTCAATTACATATACCTAATTTATTTTATATAATACCTTTCCGACTAATACTACATTATTAGGGACTGAAGTTGATAAGCGGAACAACTTACCTCAGCTGAGGAACAACAAGCCCCTTTGTGGGGCGAGTTGTTCCTTGTCGACTTTTTACAGTAAAAATATCCTGAGCATTAATATATGCTTATTTCAAAGAACTTAAGTTTACAATTTGAAACAAGTATAAATTATGCAATATTTTATATAGGCATCGTTGATTTTAAACATCTCCATTACATTTATATTGCCTCCAACTCCAAAATCGGAACGTCGAACCCCGGCCTCCCCTACCTATGCAGGTGTTATTGGAACAAAACAGTAGTCAATTGATCGCTGATCGCGGCAAATGTGATAATATAATTAGAATCGTGTTTTAGTTTAATACGCATTACTTATTTAAGTTGAATCTGTTACTCATTCTAGACGGGTGCGAGAACAAAAAGTGTGAATTCTACGCTGTCTGCGAGAGTGACGGAGTTTCTGAAGCGAGTTGCGTCTGCCCGAAGCATTGTGAAGAAGGCACTGTAAGTGTTGTTAGTAACTGTATAGAATACTTACAGTTCAAATGAACCTTATTTTAAATATTAAGGACACTGATTAAATGAACTTAAATGATACATTTATGTATATTGCAGGAGACAGAAGAAGTGTGCGGCAACGACAACCAAACGTATAGCAGCGTGTGTGCGTTGCGAGACGTGGCGTGCCGAGAGAAGAGGAGACTTCACATCAAGCACATGGGTTCTTGTGGTATGATGAGTCGAGATTTGTTGAGTTCTAAATTAAGTAGTGACAAGGGTTTAACTACATATATAGTCGTGAGCCGGCAGTACAGTAAGTTAACCGACTAAACTGCCTTATTATTTACTTCTTGCAGTATTGGACAAGAATCTAGTGCACTAGCTGCTGCTTAACATTTTACTGAATCTAATGTAAAATTTTAAAGTTTATATATGTTTATAAAGTTGAATAAGCGAACCGATTGGCCAATGTTCTAATTTGATTGGCGTAGCTAAATATTGTATTGGCTCTAAACCAGATTTTTTATACTGCAGACATCATAACCAAGAATCAGTCAAACCTTTGAGCATTTCAATCGATTTTATTATTTTTATAGTACTATACGCCGTACTAGCGAACTCTAAATATTAGAAACAGTTCCTAATATAACACAGTTTCTAATATTTAGAGTTCGCTAGTACGGCGTATAGTACTATAAAAATAATAAAATCGATTAAGATGCCAAGTGTCTTCGATTCCGTGGTTTTCAAACATTTCTGCAACGAATGTACCACGGGCCGATAGATAAGTATGTAGTTCTGAACATATTCGGCAGAGGGCACTTACCGAAAGGCTAATGGTTGATACAGCAGAAAATTTCATCGCCTACAATAACTTGCGGTTAGCTCAGTTGGTAAGAGCAGCACGCGCGATACGTGAAGGTCGTGGGTTCAATTCCCGCACCGCAAGGGGAGATAAAATTTTTCTGTTTCTAATACTTTGAGCATTTCCTTCTAAACTTGCCTACCGGTACTAACAAATGTTTTATTGATACCAGAATCGTGCGCCGGCATCCAATGCCCGGCTGGTACTTGGTGCGCGCGCGGTGCTTGCGCGTGCGCTACACCCTGCGCAGACGCAGAACGCGAGCCAGTGTGCTCGAACACGCGGCAGACGTTTGTGCACGAGTGTGCGCTGCAGAAGGCGGCGTGCGAGGCGCGCATGAGGGGTGAGCCGCCCGTACACGTCGCATACTACGGGGAATGCACCGACCCGCAGGACGAGAATGCTACTACAGGTACGACAGACGTTTCGTGATCGATGCACGCTGTAGGTGGCGAGCTACCCGCGCTAATTGTAAAATGCTGCTATAGGTATGTAGATATATTTAGGCTAGGTTAAGACTCGACGGATTCGTTCTCAAAGGCCAGTGCTTTTATGCTTACGCAGTTGTCAGGAACTGGTTATGACATCACTCCGGTCAGGAGTACATATTCCGTGCTAGCGTTATGTGCTCGTTGTGTGCACTATTCGTTTAGCAATCTTGGTACAGTCATAAGCATCTCTGACTATAGGTACACATTTAACTTGGTCCTTTATGTCATATGCATTAGATCTAATATTGACCTGCAAGCGTTTAACGTGACGTCTTCCTAACTGTACCAAACGCGAATATGTATGTAGGTAATTTTACTTTTGTGTGATTTGCGGCATCTGTCGGAATTTTTATTCATCGGTGCCTAATCTTCTTTTTAAGGTGTAAACAAAACAGTGAGAATAGTAGATAGCAACGAGATTCGAACTGGAGAAGAGCCGGCAGAGAGCTCGAGCGAGCCCGGCGCTAGCACCGCAGTGTGTGCGCGGGTGCAATGCGCTTACGAGGCGACTTGCGCGGTCGACGCCAATGGTCAGCCCAGGTATAAACTGATTTACTTAACCTATATTTTTCTTACTGCAGGGCAGCAAAATTTACACATTATATCTTCATATATCTCCGTTGTCTGCCACAATCCAGTGTCAGACTTTAATGCGGCTGGCCAGATTCTATTCCTCAGAAAAATATGGTCTTCATATAGGTAGTGTATCACATAGCACTAGCTAACAGAAAAAGATCACCTCCCCGTGCAGTGAAGAGGTCAATTGGCTACTTGACAGTTTTTGAAAAAGTATTGCAAAATGTGCGCCCGTTCATTTTATATCCCAAGCAATTCGATTTATCTGGAAAAAATGTAAATAACCAGAGAAAAATAAGATTTTGTGTAACACATTTAAAAAGCGCGCAAAAACGCCAAGTCATGTCACTGTTGAAATTATGACGTCAACGTTGTAGACAACGAACCGATACGCATAGGAACGACTTAATTAAGATAAACGGAAAATGTTTCAATAAATTCTTAATACGATTAAAGACACAATAATTCAATTTAATCGGTAAAATAATAATTGTTTCGCCACATTAAAATAAATTATTTTCGCCGACAGCTGTCATTTCCGAATTGCAATGGTGGTTTCCGTTTCGGTTCTTTTGTTCCACAGATAAAAAAAGTAAAATTTATTTTGCAAAATTAAAATACTAACTATGCTTTTAATTATAAAATAAAAATGTAAAATTATTACTTTACTAATAAGCTAACATATCTAACACTTTTCATATTTTATTGTTAACACTGTCAAGTAGCCAATTGACACAATTAATATAATATGTTCCATATTTTTTCCTCCGCAAAAAAACTATCAAAGTATTTTTTGTAACAAATTTACAGCAAATTGGGCAATATTTATAGGTTTTATAAAACCAGATAAGTATGACCCGTAACTCCTATTATTTTAATTGAGGTTAGTCCGGGATACAAGTAGGTATCATATGTTTTTTTAGCTGCCTCATTTATGCAAAGCTATTACTCGTAATTAAACGGAAAGAAAACTATTTAGCTCAGTCCAATCGTTACGACTGGTTTAAAATCATATGTCTATATCTGCGATCAATCTTAAGAAGAATATGTTTAAATAATATAAATAGACGCGTCTAATGTAAGGGACATTTTGTTATTCTTTTTTTGTTTAAATATAAGGAACAGCTCAAAAATGTATGTTCTATAAACAGATGTGCCTGCCTCTTTGACTGCGCGGCGGCGGCCGCTGCAGCAGCGTCGTCGGCGCCGGTCTGCGCATCAGACTTAAGACTCTACCCCACCCTGTGTCATATGAAGTTGGAAGCTTGCAGGCGGCAGGAAGACTTGCGGCTTCGACCACTAGCCCTATGTCGAGGGTTAGAGGTAATAAGAAGCTTTAAGTTCAAAAACAAAAGCCCGCCTAGTAAAAATGACCACTCGTGCCATGTGTGGAACAGTTAATCTGCAGACAATAAAGACAACCTCATTCCTTATTAAATACAAATGTAATTTATCTTTGATGAGGGAACAGGTCAAAATTATAACCCTTTTTTTTTATTCCAAGTAGCTGGGTAAAAATAACATATTATTAAGTGCTGTTTTGTGGCACAATAATTTGCCGGCAAAAAAGACAATGAGAAAACGATAATAATTCGATAAAAGCTTTCATCTTTTTTCTTAAAATATGACCAGCCATGCCTAGTCGCATTTCTTGCTGAATATTGGCTGAATACCTAAATAATTGTGGACGTTTGGAGTGGTAGTCTGAGTAGAAGGTACTTATATTTTTACGAATTGGACCGAAATAGCGATCTTAGAAATTCCACATGTCACGGCACGTGTTTGTATGAGCGATAATTGTATGGCATTTGACGTTATTATACTGAGCGACTATAGGCAACGATGTTCAGAGCATTGCTGTAAACTACTGGTTGTTAATATTCTGACAGTAAACAGTAACTAAGATTAATTTATTTCTGCAAATTTACCTTGTGAATATTGGCAAAGAATTTTTTGGTGGTGAATGTATCTTAAAAGTGCCTTTGTTACAGTTTAGGCCATGCGGTGATGATGAACCGGTGATGGATGCAGAAGGCCGCCCCGTAGACTGTGGTGGGGGTCCACGTCGAAAAGATTGCCCTGTTGGAAGCTACTGTCATCACACTGCAAAAGCAGCTAGATGCTGTCGAAAAGGTAAGCAATATCCGGTAGCAGAAATGAAATAACTATGTTAGGTTAGATTAATTAACATTTTTTTCACTTAACTGTATCACAATCTGATGTATGAGAAAATAAATAGGGAACAAGAACGGAAAATTCACTATTTTTCCACTGTTTTCGAAATGTCGTAAACGTTACCAGCAGGTCGTAAGTCCTAGAAAACTAGACACAATAAACCCAATAATCAATTGTTTCTGGCATTTAATAGAGTATTCAATCTTTGGAGGAAGATAAACGGTCTGTAACTTTGACAGAAAAAGGCGTAGCAGAGACCAAAGGCTGTCAAGAATCCTGGCATGGCTGCTGCGCTGACGGCGTCACACCGGCTCGGGGTCCAGGTGGCATGGGGTGCCCTTCACAGTGTGGCTGCCATCGCTTGGGTTCCGTGTCAGAGCAGTGCGAGGAAAGCGGCCAGTGCGCGTGTAGACCTGGCGTAGGAGGATTGAAGTGCGACCGATGTGAGCCAGGTTACTGGGGTCTACCAAGGATCGGCACTGGTCATACTGGCTGCATTCGTAAGTAATATTTTACCTCTTGCCTTTGGAGCAGACGTGCATTTACTATATTCTCATCGAATTAATTAGTTTAGATGGTTTCTGTATGTGTGGGCGAAGTAGACTTTAAATGTGTGTTCTTATCAATCATGATAACGGCATTGAATCTTATCAGTAAAAATACTTATGTGTAACTTTCAGCTTGTGGATGCTCAGCATTTGGCTCAGTACGAGAAGATTGTGAGCAGATGACAGGGCGCTGCGTCTGCAAACCAGGCATTCAAGGGCAGAAGTGCACCGTTTGCTCGAATCATGAATATACGCTTGGTCCTAACGGCTGTTTCGATCGTGAGTAGATACTGTTCATGACTTTAGTAGTAGGTGTGGCTCTAAGGAAATCACAACAAAAGATTTTCCCTTTTTAACAGCGGAATCAACACAACTACCAGCAACCAACTGCGACCACATGACCTGTTACTTCGGAGCGTATTGCGTGGTACGAAGTGGCCTCGCTACCTGCGAATGCAGCGTTCCCGAATGCGCGCCCACCGAGGGCCCGTCCGTTTGCGGAAGCGACGGACGAACCTACCTCAGCACGTGCCATCTACGTGCTCATTCCTGCAAGACCCAGTCGGACGTAGTAGCCCAAGCCTTCGGTCCGTGCGCGGACGAAACCCCGCACGTGCGGCGAGGTAGTCGCTCCGCCGATACACCTCGTACCATCCTCACACGTAAACACCGTGAGCACTCTCCGAACAAAGTCCCCGATTCTCTTAAACATTCTTCCACCAGCTCTCTTCAGTTTACCGACGCTTCCGTAGACACTAGTGATAGCGGCAAACCAGACAGTCCTGACCCTGAGCTAAGTTGTGTCGATATCCTCCCGCCAGTCGGTTACCGCTAGAATTAGGACGCGCTAGATTAGTAGACTTCTGCACAATCGTTACCTTAGTAGATCCAGAAGCACTTTATCGTAAGAGTTTATAAATTATCAGATTTAAGATATCATTAATAATTAATTCGCAGAGAAGATTGCAATCGAGGGGAATGATGTGGAAGGAAACTGTGTAGGCAAGCCCAAAGAAAAGATTGTATTAGAGGAGGAGGTTGATGAGTTGACTAATGAGGTCGAAGAGGATTATTTGTTGTATGAGGAGTACATTCAGGAAGATTTGAACGATTTGTACAGAGCGCCATTGTTTGATGGGAAGGCGCGAATGACGGCACGGATGAGATTGCCTGCGAAGCAGTTCGATATTTGGGCGGAAGTGTCGGCGGTTTGCGGTAAAGGGGCGCTGGTGAGTGCGTCGGGTATGAGGGACCACTTGTGGCTGGGTTTCGTTGAGGATAAGGCGGTGCTTCGCTGGGATGCGGGTGGGGGTCCTCTGGAGCTGCGTTCTGGGAGATTGCGGGTAGACGGGAGGTCAAAAGTGTGGGCGCGCCGGTACAAGAAGGACGCGATGCTGAGGGTCGGGAGTTCGACTGCGAGGGGCTCCGCTCACGGCCGAATGAGCTCGTTGGACGTCGATCCTTTTATCTACGTCGGCCGCCCTCCTGAAAATGTGACCAAGTAAGTCTTTCTCTTAATGTTGTCAATTGGAAGTAAATCGAAAATATTTGAATATAAGAAGGTCTAAAAGTTAATGTTTAGGCAGAGATAAAAGTTCAGCAACTAGCGATGTCATAAGTTTTAGTACGATCAAAAGCAGGTTAGACTTTACACTTTGGACTTTGCACCACCCTTATGTCGGTCACATAAGAACTAATTTCTATCTGCAAGTGTTAACCTTGATGTGCTTTTGACCGTAACTAAACATTTTGTATTTTTTACTTGTGACTAAATTAATAGCTGAAACACTAACTTTCCTATGTATTTGTTTTCATTTTTGAGTCTATTATGCAAAGTTAGGCCATAGCCAACAAGCTTGTCAAACCTCAATATTGTTTTGACAAAGTTTATATGTATTAGATTTACTTTTTACCAAGGAAAGTCACGAATCTCGAAATGGCAATCCCCTAATTAAAAATTTTGTCAAAACGATATCGTAGTTAGATAACAGCACGATCAGTTTAAGTTTAACAAAAATTATCACTGAAACACACAAAAGGAGTTAGGAAAAACAATTCTGTGAAATTAGCTATTAAGGTTTATTTTCTTTTGTTTAGATTGTCGGGGTCCTTTTTACCGGGCTTCGTAGGCTGTGTGCATAGGCTGCGCGTGAGTGGTCGTGACGTCATCCCACCCGCTCGCGGCCTCTCCGTCACCGCCCACGGCCTTCGCCCTTGTACCCCCCACAACATTGCTAGCCTTGTCTGCCCATAAAATATAAAATTGCCTAAAGAATCATTGGAAATGTACTAACACTATCACATTTGAGAAAAGTAAACTATTTGAATAAGACCTATCGTTCGTATGATCAAAAGCGCTCAAGTCACAGTTCATACTTGCAGTTTGATATTTGCCCACAAAATATTTTGAACAGTAAGCTTCCTTTAAACCGACTTCAGAAAAAGGAGGTTTATCACTTCAACCTTCATATAATTCAAAATTAAAAAAAAACAAAATTACTTATTCATTAACACACATTTTATACCTACAGCAAATGGTGGTTGGAGCTTTCTTTTAAGCAGCAGCTAATGTGAAGAGTAACCGATCCTGTTTTTAAATAGCAACTAGTAGAGTTAAAATGCTATATTCATGATGAGTAGACGTCATAACGATGTAAAAAAAATCTCAGATTGCAATTGGTACTCCAAAATAGTTTGGTGAACTAAAAACTTTTTGACCTAATATAGAATTACGTCTTTGGCCAGTATTCCATCAATATCTCAATACAATTGGGTCAATTTATTTCCATAATATCACAAATTTAGATATTCTTAAGAAAAAGGAAAAAAATCTGTTTTATCTGATCAACCTTAAAAGTAGGTATGTGATCCGAAAATAACCAGTGTCATTATTATAAATATCTAAATATTACCAATTAAAAGTTAATTTTAAGATAGCGCTAACGAACGGCGGCATAAATTAATTAACTTGATACAAGTATTTGGTATTGACTTTTGTCATCTATTCATGTTTTGATTTTCTATATACCTACAACCAATATAAAAGCCAAAATGAGTACTGTTCAAATTATCTTAGGTATCATAATAAACTTAAGCGATTTCCTAATGTAATCTTAGGGCAATAACTTCCTTCCTATTTAAAACTATTAACTTGTACCTACTGTACTGAAACTATCGAACTTCAATGTGATATAACTTAAAAATTTGAATATCTTAACATTGTTGACTTTAACATATCTAAATCTATGCGTTTTGTAATGAACTTATCCTAAAATATACTTACAGTTAATAAATTGTCTTTTATTGAATCCCAATTAATGAATAAATATCTACCTAAGAAAATAATTTAGCCAAAAACACCATTAAATACAGGCAAGGTAGTCGAAATAACATTCCAATTAAAAAATATTTTAAAGTTTATACGAGTATCACATTTGCGTGGTTCAATTTAGAAATGTAAAAGAATAGAAGATAAATTCAATTGTCTTAAAACCGTCTCAGTTCAGACAATAAAACAAGAAACACATGTAACGATATTGTAACGGCCATTCCGTACTTAATGTCGTAGATTTAGACGTTTTTTAATGTTGATACGTAATAAAAGAAGGGATAAATTTACAGTCATTTCTCTCAGTTTTCATCGTCGCCCCATTATTTTCTTATCTACACTTCGCCCCCTCCTTCCTTTTATAATCCCTCTTATCGCTGTCTACTTCATAAAAGCCAGAGCTTCAAAATTTAAAGCCATTATTCTGTTAGACGAACAACTGAAAGCAAGTCGTAAAAAGTTTTTTTACAAGTCTTCCTTATCAATAATGGACTAGCGGGGAACCATTAGATGGTAATCATGATGCCAATAACATTACGCGCAATATAAATGCAGTAAACTTTTAAATTAGGTCGGCTGCCTCTTATCTTTATACGACACCTTGCTTTGCGATGGAAAAGCGACATTGCACTTCGGTGTTCAGGTATAATTACAGGTAAGAAATTCCTAGTTTTTAGTTAAGTATTTATTTTTTTTACTCTCTACCTACAGTACCTATTGTTTTCTTGGTGATGAACTTGGTGGCGCAGTGATTGAGGTAAGCGTCTGAAGCGTAAAAGGTACCAGCGTCGGTTCTCGGTTAGGTCAGTCTGGGTAAACATTTTTTTCTTGATTGATTTGAGTCTCGGGGTCCTGGTTTGACTGCTCTGTATACATTTTCGTCTTCTGGTGTTCACATTACAAGGATAGGCTTTAGTTTGACGCTAGTTTGCTGGTGTGATTGTCTGGCGAGTCCTGTTAATATGATACACGTAAAAGTTTTTAAGAATGTATTAATATATCTCTTTCACGCAAAAACTACTGAATGGATGTGAATGAAATTTGCAAGCTAGAAAGATTCGATACTGGAATGATACGTAGGTTACTTTTATTAACCAGAAATAGCGCAAACAATGTCACAGGTAATAAATTGGTTCCATTTTTTTTAATTTTTTTAAAAGTTTACATTTTTTCAAAGGTATTTATTTGATTTTTGCTTATTGTATCTAGATGGAGGATGGCTTCTCTGTAGTCGGGCATAAGTAAATGCATATACACTAAATACCTAACTTCCTCATAAAATAATATATTTGTTATTTTCAGTTAACTTTAAAACATTTACTTAATTAGTGCATAGATAGAAAAATTAAATGGGTGATAGGGTGTTTTTTGACATCACTTGAAGTGTAGTCACCTAAACGGTAGATAGATAGCAACTTTCTCAAACACCGAACTTTCGTGGCAGTTCTTATATATATAACGTATATATTAAGCATATAATACAGAATAAGATTTGCCGCTTATGTTCAGTTAAGCAGGTACAACTTTAAATGTAGGTAGGTACTTCTGTGAAATTGTTCCGAGACTGGTTGTGTTGTAACCGCGGGCGTGATTGTCGCGGTTGAAATCGCGTTCTTCGAGGGATGTAATCGCTTTCCTTAATTGAACGTACAACTCCGCTGCTTCGCTGGAACGAACATTCTATTATGACACGTGCAATGGTAAACAGAGTTAGCTCAACTTTAAGGTTCGTTAAATAAGTAGATACTTACCTACTACCATTGTAAGGAAAAGTTTGACTACCTACTCAATTTATTAGAGAATTTAAGACTTTCGCGTTCCATTTTAAACCTTTAAAATAAGTTAAGGGGACAAAACACAACACTATTCTTATTAGTTATTACGAACTACTTACCTATTGCCCGTACCCGTCAGGCAGTATTTATTGTGGTATCGTCGTTAGGTCTAGTGTCTATAATACGTCTTTTTATTGCACTTCAAGATTGACCTCATCCCACCTGACGTTCAGTGGTAATGAGGTCCTACGTTAAGCGCAAAGAGTACAGCATGATAAAACTGGACTTGTCACCCCCTTGAAGGCTTAAACCCTACTAATGTAGCACCCCCCCATTGGAACTAATCGCATCATGGATAAATGTTTCCATATGATGGACAGGCACAGTTAAATGTAACAGGTATACCACAAAAGGATTGTCTAGGTTTGGATTCGCGGTACCGTCATTGTTTCTTATTCCCATAACTTGTGCGTTCTAGCTACTTCCCATAAAATTAGAGCAATTAATGTGATGTGATCCAATATTGATCTTTATTTATATTTATGGTACGTACCACATTTGATTCTGGTCAATGTATTTGATGTAATCCGATATTTATTATGTTATTATTATTAACATTACGCAAAAATAATTAAGCCTCTACGACACGATATATACAAGAAAAACCGGCCAAAAGCGTGTCGGGCCACGCTCAGTGTGGGGTTCCGTAGTTTTCAGTGCATTACAATACTTAAGTATCCCCACTTAAAATGCTAGCATATACGCTTAAATTACAACTTTAGTTAAAAAAAATTTCAAAAACTTTCAAAACCCGGTTCAAAATAATTTTCCTAGAAAGCCTTTATGCAGTTCTATATTCTAGATTTTTTTCATACTTTTTGAACTTATGGTTTAAAAGTTAGAGGGGGGGGGGGGACACAATTTCTTTTGGAGCGATTATTATTAAAATGATAAAAAAAAATATCTGAGTAAACCCCTGTTCATTTTTAAATACCTATCCAACAATATATCACATGTAAGGATTAAAATTAAAAAAAATCACTCCCTAATTTACGTGTATTACTCTAAAAAAACATTTTTTTTTTGCACTTTGTTGACGTGATAAATACATATTTGTACCAAATTTCAGCTTTCTAGTGCAAACGGTTTCGGAGATTATCCTCGGACGGACAGACAGACAGACATGGCGAAACTATAAGGGTTCCTAGTTGACTACGGAACCCTGAAAAGACGGTCAGAATAAATAACAGTCTATATTCTAAAATGATAGATAACTCTAAGAGTTATATGCGGTAAAAAAAGAGAATCTCATGAATATGACTACAAACAAAGTACAACCTGTTAGACTTTTTAAGCAGTTCCGTTTAGCTTGCTCTAGTTCTTTATTTTAAGAAAGTGTTTTACTGCCTGGCCTATCGCTAGAAGCCTGATTTGCCTCTGTAGTTTTTCAGTAGGTACCTATAAATTCTTAGACTACGTGTTTTGACATTGCCTGTACACAAGCGTGAACCGTAGGAGGCATAGAACATTTCTCTGTTCTGTGATGCGAGTCCACATTGTATGGGGCTGACGGCTGCCTTCGCGTTTTGCCATTTATTAATTAGAGTTCTAAATAATATGCGTAAAACTAATTTCTCAGTGTTGCCGCTCGTTTATCTTAGCGTTTTCACACTTGCTCTAACGTCTGGCGTAGCGTAGATTAATGCTCCATACGACAATGGATTCATCGGGTTGCCTTTTATGAACTAGATTAGTGCATTCAAGAAATGCCAGACGCATCTCCTGAATAACTACTTAATCTTTTTCATTTTAGTTTGTTTTGAAGTAATTAAAGTTGTTCTTCTGTGTAGGTAATATAAGTATTGGCTTTCTTTAGTCTTGGTTATATGCAGAGCTAATTTTGCATTCGTGCTGCTTTTTCTAACTGTGTGCCCTGTGCATTTAAGCAAATACCACGCCATAGTTTTGTTGAAATCTTTATATAATTAGTTTAAGTTATCCAAGCGTACTTTTATATTTTCTCGCAAAGTTTGGAGAAATAATTAAATAATTTAGGACGAGGTCACACTTGAGCTTTCTCAAACAAATCCAGTTTATTGCCAACCCTACACCGATCATTCCATGACAGATCAAAGAGGGATTTCCAAAGATATAGGGAATATTGTTGTTATGAAAGTGTCCCAAATAGTAGCCTATCAAAGTTGAATATCCTGTTGATACTTTATTACTGGTAGCCAAATAAGGCATCACATTAAGCCTGGAATGGCGGTGCGGAGAAAACGAAGTGAGCCGGACTTGCAACAACGGTCAAGCTCGAAGCTTGCATCAGCCTATGTGTTCGTTTTATAATAAGGATATCCATTTTTAAAACGACGAGGTACACGTGTCCTTTGGTGGAGACAGTGATTTAGTCAACGTTGTGTGGGATTCCTTTCTGGCAGGTGATATGACGACTTACGAAAGACGACATGCAGTAGCCAGATGCATTATGCTGACTATGGGCTATGGCGCTTATAGAGGCCACTTTTTACCCAGCAGTGAACAAAATAGGCTGATTATGATAGTAAGTCTTTAGAGATCACATGTTATCACGTGTTCTCGAGAGTAGGTAAGTAAAATTTCTCGAAGTCAGCTGTTAAGGTCAACTTAACGCTTTATACAAATACCTATAGAATTATTCGGCGTTAGCCACCGCTACTGGTCGGCTTTCCACTAATTTAATAAATACGTTATAAATATGTTCTCGTAATACATGATGCAGATACCTACCCACACAAAATTAACTCACCAAACACCGTTTCTCGAATTTCATTTCTTGGTTCCCATTCATTGTTAGGTTTATGGTCAGCAACGGAGAGCAATTGATTGATTAATTGACCATCAGTAACCTGCTACTTAAGTTGAAGCTAACATTATTGGTCAGTGAGTTGTCAGTCACTAAACTCCCAAACACCCATTTGTGTATCCGGTAGGTTTACCCTGATTACTGCTCGAGTGCTCTTAAGCATAAAGTTTATGTCGCTTTCGCCCAAACAATACTCAACTCAGATATTACGAACAAACAACGTTAGAGGACATGAGCATCCGTTGGAAATTAAGATTGAGGTCTGCCATACGAGCAGTCACTTAGCGGTGGCATTAGTTCCGGCATAACAGTCGTTTGCTTGGCCCCTGTAGTCAGTGATGTCAGATGCAGATACCAATTCTTTGGTTTTCAGCGTACCAACTTTTAGATTCTTGCACCACTATGAGCTTAAAAAGTTTTGTTTACGTTTTTATGGTACAGTGCGAGCGCATTTCATGGTAGAGAAACTTTTGAATCTTGGTTTTGTATAAATGCTTGTGTCACTCTATTACCTATTGAAGCTTTTAATTTACCCATCCTGGATTAAGGTTTTCATTTCAATTACAATAACCATCGAAGTTTATTGTATATATCGCGTACTTTGTATTTTACAAGTTTGACTAAAATTAAAAGTGGGAAAATGTATGTCTTTCATTGATTGATTAATTGAAAAGATGGATGACATTTGGATGGGCATCGGTGTTTCAGCTAACATAACAATTTTATATTTCAAGACGCCATATTTTAATGTTATCAGTACCTACCATGCTCGTTGATTTGTCTCCATCACTATTTGCGTCTGTAATTCTGCTAAAAGCGTGTATTCATTTCCCTGTCCCTCATATAAGCCGCGTATTGATGCGGCTCCTAGCGGGAAGTGACACGGAACGTGGGGTCGTGTGGATGTTGTCAATGTACCTACAATTTTTATATGAAGTCCTGATAAAACAAAGCACGCTTAATCATTAAACAAACAAACAACAAATTAAACAAATTTTTATTGCAAATAAACAAATTTTATCTTATTATAGGATCGGAGCTGTCTTTTAAGCTATAAGCCTGTGCTTATGGTAGGTACTATTAGAAATTGGATATGCCTTTTTTGAAATATCAGTATTTCCTTGTGTATAAAGTAAACTGTGCCCGCGACTTTGTTCGCGTAGATTACAGAATTGATCAAAATCCTTTCTTAGCGGATGCTTGTCATAATATCTACCTGTATGCCAAATTTTAGCCCGATCCATCCAGTGGATTGGTCTGTGCGTTTATAGATCACTACGCCAGTCAGTCTAGACCTTCAGTCAGTCACCTCTGAGTTTTATATATTTAGATGTAGTAGGTAGTATAATTAAAATATTTGGTACATGGTATAATCTTTTTCTAGGTATTACCATGAGCCATGATAGTGAGCGTGAAGAAACATCTTGCGGGCCAGTATGGCGATGCTAACGGATAGGATATTTTGATATCAAATCCGTTGTCATCGCGATGTGGGTTCCTCTCTTGCTTACCATCAGGCTGGGAGGAGCCAGTATACTGCGCTACTATAAAAAAAAGTCATCTGTGAAAATATAAAAAGTTATGAGAAGATATGTAGATTACTTTTGATTCAATAAAATAAACCAGAATAATGTTAATAAAAAAAAGAAGAGAGACGAGAAACGCGTCTGAAAAAGTCCAGACGCGTTTTAAATATTAAACAGTTTGGTAGCACTTAAGTGGTTTGCTTTGAAGAAACTTAGGTCTAGTGGAGTTACTTTGGACACTTAGATTTTCCTTAGAATTATGAAGGCGGTTGGGCATGACCGGTACTGGATTTGAGAAAGTTGAGGGTTCCCTGTAGAATAAAAAAAACGGTCAATTGACGAACAGAAGTTGGGAGAGCGTTAGACGCGATCCAGTTATTACGGGCTCACCCACCCTACTCAATTATTTAGGAGCATGATACAACCTGAGTGCGTATGGCATACCTACTATCGCTTGTATAGCCAGACCAACGCATTGGTAATAAAACATCGTTTTACGGGGACGTGGGTTTTCAGAAATTCTGACAACCCTACGTGGTAAGTGCAAATGGAAACGTTAATATTGATTAACTTTTGGAGATGGAATTAAATTCAAATCGTGTATGTAGTATCAGCCTACTCGTAAGTGATGCTTAAAAGCCTTCATGATTGAAATCAAGTCGCTGTTACAAAAATCAGTACTGGGTCACGCTGGCGGAATGCAAATTAATTCATAGAATCCCTAAATATGTTTACAAAATCCAAAACACTTGGCCCTTGGCCCTGGAATCGTCTAGGATACCATGAACAACACCTATAATATACTTAGGCCATTTACGCCCACTTGTCACTTGCCACTTGTATGTTACTAGAATATGAAATAAAATAACGTAGGCATGATTTATCACAGTCCTTAATTTATATCTGACCACCACTGATTCTCTAGTACAACATATAGTACGATCCGGTGCGGTCGTTGCGTTTAATGACTAGTGAGTTTGCGCTGAAATGTTATAACTGTAAATTTTAATTTATTAATTACCTACTTTAAAACTCGCACTCCACTTTATATTTTAATTATTAATACAAACTTAAAAAGTCAATGATATTAAAAAAATAAAGTAAATCAATGAACGTTCCTCCGATCCGTAGACCCCGAATAGTGAAAGTCCAGTCCCAATCTCGTTTTTTTGAGTAAGTTTTTAAGTAGATACTAAAATTTGTTTAATTTTGGTATTTTATAGACAGTTGAAAAGCGCATAAAGATATAACAAGGATATTTAGTTACCAAATTCGTGTGATATAGCCACGCTATCAAAGACATATGTATAAGAGATTTGTTCATAATTGGTCTTATCTAGAGAAGCGAGAAGCACTAACGTTCCTCATTAAGAAATTATGAGGATGCGGCATTCCGGGTGGCATATTACGTGAAGCGAACAGCCACTTAGGTGGTGCGTAGCGTACCAACTGCATAACATTTTCATAGAGAGCTTAGTACACGGCATAGTTAGAATTTTCAAACGGGTTAATATCGGCGGCTGAGGAATGTGTAATTACCGCTGTGACATCCTCGGAGCTGACAGTCGGCGCTAACGTGTTCTGCCGACGAACGCGGCGAATATGGACAGGGTTCACACTTGTGCAAGTGTTTATGACAATGTACGAGTATGCCGATATTTTTAAACAAATATATATTTTTGCGCTCAGTGTGTAATTTGACTTAGGACCTATATACAACACGCGTGATGATACTTTTTGTTGAACTAGGGGCGAGAGCCTTCCGCTCCCCCGTAAGCCCGGTGAAGATGAAAAGGCCATCTGCGGCCATCATCTATAGTCAGTTAGGAAAAAACAAAAAGCTTTTTGTTGAATCCTGCAATCCTTTTTAATAAAGTCAATAAAATACACTAATTCTACAGAGGATATTTACGAAAGAGTATTATGTTAAAGAAACTAAATTTTTATAATGAGAAAATTCAACAGCACATCAAGGCAAAGCACTTACAGTTCCATAATAGATCTTATGCACACGACTTAAGAAAGGCGAAGTCCAAAGTGTGTAGTCTGAGATGCTTTTGTGTATTGCGTCATTGCAGCTTATAAAGTAAGTAAAAACTGTATTTATGTTGCACGGCCGTACCCATTTCTCGCCATCTACTATTTCTTCTACCTTAAGGTTGTCTGGAAGATATCGCTTTCTAGCGATAAGACCGCCTGAATTGTACTATAATTTTTCTGTAAAACCTATTTCTGTAAAGATTTTGTGTAATAAAGTATATCTATCTATCTATCTAAAGTACCTGGTTGAGGTATGACCTAATTAGCTAAGTACATATCAAACCTATTTTTATTATAGTGTCCATTGTGATTTACTTCCAATTGTGGTGTATTGTGTATGGACGATATACTTTTAATATTTTTTTCTATCTTGTATGATTTTCTATATTAATAATTTCGGCAAGGGTAGACTCGATTGAAACCCTAGATCAGTGATTCCCAAAGTGGTCCAGCTGGACGCCAAGGGATCCACAGGAGACTTGCTGGTGGTCTACGTAGGCGTGAATAAAAAATGGGGGTCCATAAGATGTTAATGGGGGTCCACGAAAATGTATCTGCTTTTGATAGTAAAGTGCAAAAATGTAAGCATAGTTTTTGTAAGGGTAGTTGTTATATATAAAGCAACATTGTTTTAAGTACCTAACTAAGCAGATAATATTTGAATAAGGCAAGCAACTGTTACTTGTCCAAACTTGCGTATTCGATATTACAATTTCGTGCACATTTATTTTTTGGCGACGAATGTGGTAGAAATATAGCAGCAGGGGGTCCACCGAAACCAGTAAAATTTTGAAAGTGGTCCACGAGAAAAATAAATTTGGGAACTACTGCCCTAGATGAATATCAAAGCATATAAAAATATATATTTCGAGTCGGCAACATATATCCGTAAAATTCGGATTATGAAGTACTTTATATTACTTTACTTATTCTAAGGGTACACCTATCCGAAATTGACGTTTCGGGACAATATTGTTTTTGACACTTTTTTATGATAAACTTATGCAGGCCTAGCATACGCAATACGTCAAATTTATCGCATGAGACGACAAAAGTTTCGTTAATATTTGTAGACAACCCTTAGAAACATTTATGTGCTCCCACTATGTAAACGGGTACTTTTACGAAGTAAATAATTACTGTTTAACCTACAAGTAACTTAGTTACAAAGTTACTTGATGAAACTAGACTAGTTTAGTTTTGAAAACATGAGACAACTTAACAAGTTTCATAAACGAACAACTGCAATGAAAGTAAGAATCTTGCAACAGTGAAACTTAAATTACAACTTCGGTTCTCTAGTAGCGATACCCTGGACTCAAGATAATGAGCGACTTTACGGCGTTTGAAGTGTTGTTCACACTATTGCCTTAATTTTATTATAAAAGGTGCTTTTCAAATAGCTTAAGTTTTACAAAGTCACCGCTTTTCTTTCTTCAAAGTTGAGAAGTGCCAGCGTTACAACACAATATCAGCGGTATTTAAAATAAGTTTTTTCGTAATAAAATTTAAATCAGAAGAAAATGACGCAAAAAGTAGCTGTTAGTTTCATGTAGCGAGCGATCCCATAGATTTCACTCTTGGCGAGGAATTAGCTCAAAGGCTACGACAATTATTTACGACATTACCACCGCGAAATTACAGCCTGCTGCCGCGGCCTTTTATGTTTATTCACGGGTTATAATTCCCCGGCGGAGAGGATTATTTGAAAACGTAAACGTAGGTGCGCTCGTATTTCACGCAGGCTGCCGTGAGCAGTCGCAGAGTAATCGTCGCTCGCATGTGGGAAATTATATCCGGAGGGTTACGCGATGTCGTTTGCGATGCACTAACAGAATGCAATAGCGGCGCTTGTCCCCGGTCGGGCGCTGACTTTGAATCGCAACCAGAATATAGCCCGCCCTCGTCACCCAACGCTAGCCTTGCCAACTTATACCTTCCGACTGCCAACGGATTCTGCATTATTGAACTCGCGGTAGGAGTCGCAAGCGTGTATTCGTAGTCGTAAATAAGCTGGTCCCGACAAGTTCGGCTTGTCGACAGTAACAAACGGTGGCTATTATACTTTACGTTCGCAACGAGCCATTCCAGGAAACTCCAATGATCAAGTGTCAAAATAGCGACCATTAAATTTGGATAACGCAGCTTACGTTTATATTTCGCACGTAATCCCCTCGACGTGTAAAATACGGGACGTCAGTAAATATTAAACTCTGCAATAATTTCGCCTCTGCCAGTGTCATAAATATTGTTCAGAGATTTTCATATTAATTGCAACTCCACTAGAGCGCCTTTGTAGGCATGAATTTTAATTTTATGACCCTTATGTTAACATAAGCCCGAATAAAATGTGTGTTTTGCCACTTTTTTCGTATTTATGTTTGAGTATACACCTGGAAAAATACACGTGGTTGAACAGAATACAAGTGGATAAATCAAGTACAGGATTGTTTGTTTATAAACATAGACTCTCGAGCCTTCTAACGAGTGTAAGGAAAGTAGGCGTGGGTAGGTCTTTCTCGAGATGGAGCGATGACCCTTAAAGGTTACAAGGAACTACACGAAGATTCAAACTGTTTTCTATGAATTTAATACGTAAAATAATGAGCTATAGCTGACATGTAGGATAGAGCTACTAATAGAATAAGTTTACTGTAAGAACACTTCCAAGGCGTTTACACTAATGGTGAGAAACCGAACAAAGTTAGCAAATTGTCCAGTCCTTATTGGCGCCAAGCCACTCACACGTTTTAAGTGAATTCATTTAGAACTGATGGATTGATTCCCAGAACCTAGTTGCACAAATGGTTCGTAAATGACTTTTACAAATTATGTTGCGCAAGAGATATTTGTTTCGTCGAAACGCGGACGCCGGAGGCAGGAACGCAAGAAACAAATTGATTTTTGATGTCTCGCTAATGATTTTCTGTGGCACACACCGCCGCCAGATTGCGTAGCAAAAAGTTTATTTATCGATAAACTTTAATAATGCCCGATGCAAAAGGATCTTTTACTCACAATCGGTGTCATTACCCATGATTGATTGAATTAAGTTCTCCGTTAGTGGGTTTAGTCGTAATTCATCATCTCTTTGTAAACGCGGCGCGTGCTGAGTACGTAATTTTGAGCTTCCATTTAAAGCCTAAAACATATGTGGGATAACTAACAGTGTCTGCAATTCATCCACGTAAATCTGAGATTTAATAAAAAATCTGCCCTTTCTAATGGAAGGGCAGATTTTTTATAGATTCACGTGTATTACAACCGAATAGATGATACATTGAAGATATCATTGTTTTGTATGTGTTATCTGCTGACATGCCTACAACGATAAAGTACTACGTATTCGTCCATAAATTATACTATACACCTGTGACCAGAATTCATCGACTAAACCAAAAAAATCGGTTACTTAATTTCTTTGTCTTTTAAACAGCGCTCGAGGTCACAATTCGTTAATGCACTTAATACCCAATGATTAACTAACTGAACGATTTTTTATACGTAGAGTAGTAATATGTAGATAAGTTGAAAGTGATTAAATGGTAGTTCTTTATGCAGTTTAGGTATGCCGTCCGAAAAGAGTAGGTATGTAACCAATTAACATAGGTAGGTAAAGGTTACCGAAAGTAGCTGTACAGTAAACGAAATACTTTTTCCGCAGTGAGATAAGTAAAATATGATAATACATTAAAATAAAAATAATTGCTATGTCCTTTAGGTATGTTGAAATCACGACGAATTTCCCATTGGTAGGCACGTAGTTAAAATAATTATGAAGGTACCTACATCTATGCAATATTTGATTCACTATTTAAACACAGACGAGAGTTTGTAAATACTGAATAGTGTTTGTGGTTGACAATAATTTCGATCGTGCAAGAGGTAATCCTCTCTGTGCTCAGTACAGAATCAAATGGTGTGTGCACGAACGAGTAATTTTGTTAAGCCCGTTATTTTGCAGGAAATGCGTTGGTTGTGTTTTATGCGTTTGTGTAGGTATGATTGTGATTCAAGTGACTGTCTGCTATGCAATTACGTTGCCTCGGAAAGTGAGAGTAATCGGAATGATCAAAGATACACCCATAATTTGAACATTGAGCAAAATATGGATGCATTAAACCTGATTCGGATTACAGTGATATAATTACATCTGCGCCCACTTTTAACTCTTTGGTCATATTTTTTAAAGTTAACAAACTAAATAATATTATTGTTATTGGACAACATCACATAGGTCCCTTACTTTGGTTCTATGGGGGCTAAAATAAGTGTCTTACAGAAATCACAAATATTGGCGGAACCACTACACCAGACCCGAGGGAATATAGAAAATGATTACCTAACCCAATGGGAGTTAATTAACTGTTTCGTTAATTTGCTTTCGCTATGTATGACTTTTGATGACATTATACATATAAGACGCAGAACCCTTTCATGACATTCTTACTGTTACCACACCCATAAATTTTCTGCTTGACCCAAGGGTTGACTGGTAGTGAATTCACCTAGCGTTGGGTTAGTAGTTATAAATAAATACATACATAAACAAAAGAGATAAACATAACTGCCCTTCTGGGTGATTTGAGCAATTAGTTTGTCCATTGAATTTTATATTTTTTGCCATGTTTAAAACCTATTTGCACTTTTTGCACACAATTTTGCTTAACCACTATACTGGGTTAGATTGATTTAATTATCTAATAGCCTTTGGTCTACGACGGGTATTCACTATTTTTTAGGGTTCCGTACCTCAAAAGGAAAAAACGGAACCCTTATAGGATCACTCGCGTGTCTGTCTGTCCGTCCTTCTGTCACAGCCGATTACTCTGAAACCACTGGACCAATTGAGATGAAATTTGATACACATATGTAAGTTAAAGACCCAAAGGTGCATGTGTAACGTAAATAAATAAATTATGAATTTGGGGGTCACTTTTGGAGGGTAAATCACAACATTAAAAAAAAATCGCTAACCAAATCGTGTGACATATCAAATGAAAGATCTTGCTGTAAGGATTGCAAATATGTATCTTTTATAATCTTGAAATAAATAGTTTTAAAGTTATTTAAGAAAATAGGCGAAAATTGACCATTCCCCCCCTTATCTCCGAGACTACTAGGCTAAAAAATTTTAAATTAATGCGGAATATAGCTCTTTACCTAAGATTACAGGAAAACCTATGAGAAGTACATGGATTACAAAAAAGGGGTGTTGTTAAATTTACGTTTTTTTATTGTTACCTGCCTGGGCCATGTGATTATTTTCAGCCATATATAGTTTTTTCATGCGAGTACTTACCAGGTTCCAGAAGTATTTAATTATCTAATAACCTTTTACCATGAACACGTTTCAAATCAAAGTAAATTAGCTAAAGAATAAGAAGAATTAATTACTTTAAAAATCGACTTCAACAACTGTTACTTATTTACCTACATTTGATAAATAATTGTTTAGTTTATTGTGACCTATGAGCCCAACGTACGGAACCCTCTCTACGCGAGTCCTACTCGCACTTGACCGGTTTTTATACTGTACTGACATTTCAAAGCTAAATACGATGTTCTCTCAATCATATTCACCACATTTACAACATTATTTTCAGTCTTTGATAAGAAGATTTCAAAATAAATCGCAACATGTTTAAAGCTTCATCAGTTCACAGATTCAACTTGCGTTTACCTTTTCGTTTCCACGAAACCGATATAACCGTATTGTGGTTTCAACGACCGAATCCAACGTTTGCTGTTTAAGAGACGAAGACGAAGTTAATAGATCGTATACTTACATTAAGTCAGCTTGTGATTGTACCACGCACCGCAATCTCGTCGTCGTCGTTTGCATTTCAACTGACAGACGTGTCGGCGACACAGTATTATGATAAGCCTTTTGTGGCATAAGAACTGATCGTTCGCTGACAATATACACTCATAATTACGACTAACAACCAATAGTTCAAAAACTAAAACATGAGTACTGAAAAATTAAAGCAGAGCTGTTTATGAATAAGTAGAAACAGTTTATTTTTAAACTGTTTTTACATTTAATACTAGCTATTCAAGTTTTTTCAGGATAAAAAATTTCCTATTTGTAAATTCAGTATCTCATATATCTGTCCTCAAATGGCTAAAAAACATACGTCTAGACATCCATACATTCTTACATACGACCTTTATAATATTAGTAGAAACAGTATGATCTCTATGAGGTCCTGGGTTCGATTCCCTGTTGGTTCAACATGGAATACGAACTTTTATATATTGACTCCGGGTTTGGGTGTTGTGGTCCCGTCGTTGTTTGTGAGTGCTTCAGCTACTTACCGCAGTCAATATTTATATTTATAGGTATAATTTATCGAAATGTGACAAAATCTAATAAAGCTAGTAGAAACTTGCGAGTCTGCTAACGTCACATTAATCTGTACAAATAATAACCCTTCTTTTTTGCTTCTTCGTTGTCGGGTAAAAAATCACCATATTGCAGCTCTTGAACGCGTTCTAATTACTTTTATTAGCGAATGTGCCTAGTGTGACGCCAATAAGAATAGGTAACTCTTTCATCTTAAAAACTATTTTTTTTCTGCACGTAATTATATATTATGTTAATCATAGGTTATGTTACAATTTGATCTGATTTCTGGTTGTATGTTCAGTTCATCATGTTTGTAGAAAAATATACCCACAAATGTTACAATGCTGCTTCTGGTGGGTCTTATCATGGTCAAAGCAATATATTTTCCAAATATAAATAGCTAGTTTCTCGATCAGTAGATCACTACTGCGAGTAGTATTACACTTTATAGAGACGTCCGTATAACAGATGGGTTTTCTATAACGACGCTAGGGGACAAATCAAGATGGTGTTCCGATAAACGTCGTGTCCAATCACCGGGTGTCCTATTACAAGCGTGGTGTTATTTACGCGGTACCAATCAGTATGTAAATATGTAGGGTAGGTGAACGATCTGGAGTGTGTGGGTGCGAGCCTGCTTCGCGCGTACAGCCTGCAGCGTGCCCGGACACCGCGCGCACGCCCAACACTACAAATCCCGTAGATTTACACGATCCTATACGAAAACCCGTGTCGACTCTGACGGAAGTGGTCGTGCTTGCTTCACAACCGTCCATCATGCGGTTCTTCGCGCTAGTATTGACTCTGGCGCTAAATGCCGAGGTGCATTTATTGGAGCGCGCGAATTTCACCCACAACTGCAATACTGTCACGTACGACAAGGTACTGCTTAAACGGGTGACATTGCTATCGAAATACGTGTTTACCGGAAAAGTGTTTGGTGTCAGTTCTGTGAATAGAACAAAGGTTTACAAAGTTAATATACGGAGGGTGTTGAAGGGTGATTTGAATGATATCGGAGTGGCAGTTCGGTTTGGCGCTTCGAACTCGTTGCGGTTTAGCGATGCAACGGTTTTGGTGGAGAGCTCACGTGCGTTCAAATGTCCAATATTGCATGTGCGAACGTATGCGATATTTCTGACTGAAAAGTACCAGGAAGAGGGTGTTCTGAGGCTGAGTTTGGTGGTGGAACCGGTGCTGTTGACTTTGAGGAACATTGAGATAATAGAAGCCGCCGTAAAAGGTAAGTGCCTACTACAAATTGTTTGAATCCACGCTAACGGTATTAATTAAGTGACGTTTGAGTTTAAACTTAAATTTAATCTGTTTATCGGCTAATATTATTTTAGTCATGTTTTGCACATGAAAAATGAAAGCGGTTGAAAGGTTTTTATGCTTATGGAAATTTTGACCTAGTAGTAAGTAGTAAAGTAAACTGAATGGGATTGAACGAGGACGAAGATTAGATATAAATTGGAAACTATTATATCTTCGTTGAAAAACTACTATTTAGTATCTATTTTTTCTGCGTGTCGAAATACGCTTTATTCTGATTTGTAGCTGAGACGATGTTTAGGCACTGCAGCGTACGTGAAAGATAAAAATTGGCTGCTTTTTCCATATTTGCACTGTGTGTAGTATTTTCTTTAGTAAGAACGATGCCTACGGAAGCAGGGTATCAATATCATAGCAGTTCTTAATATATGCAAGAAATCCTATTTTCTCTCAAGCAGGTCCAATAAAGCAATGCTATTGAAGGCAGGTACGTTTTATTGCTCGTTAAACTAAATCTCTCGCAACGTAGAAAGTTGTAATAAAAGTAATGAAAATGGGACGTAAAATATTTTTCCGTGGTCGTTATCAGGTGTTTTTATTATCATTGTTGTGACTCGTAGGTGGCTGTTGATGAGGATAATATCAATGCCTTACTTTCAATGGGCTTAAGACCTACTGAACAAAATAATTAAGACCTAACTTAACTTTCCAATTTATTGAGCTTCAGCTTCTGCCTAATAAAAACATAATTACTGTTGTAATTAAATACGAAAATTACTATTGAAACATAATTTTATTCGATGAAACTTTCGCTAACGAGTTGGAGTACATCGAAAAAGCGCAAACGGAGTCAAAGTAAATTATAGTTATTGTTTTATTCATAAGATTGCATTAGAAATACATTCATAAGAATAGTATATATAAAACAAATGAAGCTATCTGCGGTTCGTAATCTTTAACTAAAGAGTCTTCTCTGCAATTAATAGGCAAGAAACTCAGTAGTTTTTTTTACCAAAGAAAGATAAACTTATTACAAATTTTGCATCAAGACATACAGTTACACTTTGTCAATTATAAAACAAAAATTATATACTGCATATTAAATTAAATGTGCAATTATTATACATCATTCAATACATTTTAGCCTACATTTGTCAGTGTTGCCGTATAATATACCTAGATTGTTTATTTTGACAAGTTAAAAAAGCGTTAATTTTAAATCTATTACTACAATTACAATATGTTAACATTTTATTTACATGTAAAAAAAGGACAAAAACTTACGCTAACGTTATTGAACTTACGTACTAACTTAGTTAGAATAATTTACAAATTGAATTACGTTTAAGCTAATCCAAAAAAGTAACTCTAAAAAAGCTCTTAATATAAAAAAAATAGATCTGTAAAACTCGGCGCTGAAATGCCCTAAACTTGCAAACGTTTAAAACATGCCAAATCGATTCCCGTCAATATTGAGGACGGTCATTTTCCAATCCACTATTAGTGTAATGGTTTGTCTGCAAAAAATTCCCAAGGCATTTTAATAGGGGCACGTAAATAAACAAGTAGCGGGCAATTAGTATCGGGGCGGATCACCTGTCATTCGACCGGCGGCGCTAGTGACTGGACGTGACAGGCCAGCAATGGTATCATACGAAGTATTTTATTATGGTACTAGGTACGAGTATTAAGGCAGTGCCCGTTATAGTTGGATTGCTCTGATTCCATAGTAAGTAGCTTAAGCACTTATGTTACGGAAATCAGAAACAACGACGGTACCACAACACCCAGACCCGAGACAACATAGAAAAGTTCGATTCCCATATTGACCCGACCGGGGCTCGAACCCGGGACTTCAGAGATAGTGGTGTCGTACCATCTGGCTCGCTTGCCCTTCGGTTACAGAGGTCCTGAATAAGGTGTCGGAAAATTTTAGTCAGTAATTCTAATCTAATCTAAGAGAGTAGGTATTAGAGCGTTTTACAGTGTGTGAGTGTTTTACAAGAGTGTTTTACACATGCCATGCCACTCTGTGAGTAGACAATGACACCTTCCTGAGTAGGAAGGCGCACCAATGGTTTTCTCTCATTTAAAAAAATGGTAATGGCTTACTGCAGTGAATGGTTACTTAGGTTTAAACTTGTTCTCATCTGTCATTATTAGGGTTAACCAACCCTAATAATGACAGATGAGAACAAGTCCAACAGTGAACCCACTGTTGGATAAATCTCCCAAGACACGTTACCGACTACGGTCTTCTGCTGCTTCTTCTCATTTGCTAACCAGTGGGGAATATGTCTATCTTTTTTATACAACATTGGTTAAAAGTCAGGCGTTATCTCAAAGTGGATGGATCTGACGTGTCACGTGACTTCAGCAGTCATTTAGTCTTACAAGGCCCATCTGAATATCTTATTTTTTCCTTATTTTTTGATATCCAAGATTACTTTTCAGAAAAAATATTTCCCATTTACCACCTTGAGTTAGTAAAAGTAACTGCACGCGTGTAAAGGTCAAGTTTTTTTATCTCTCAGAACCAGAGTTTATAGTACCTATTTATACAAAGTAGATACCATGAACTTACGTAGCTACTTTTCCCCCCTCACTATGAGCCTGCTAGCCAGCTTACGAGTTTTCAATATTAAGATTTACCCGTTCAAGGCCTAACTGTTGATAGCACACTAATTAGATTTCGCGGACGTGATAGTTTCCGGAGGATTTGTTGTAGCTTGGAAAAGGAGGCTAGATAAAATTATAGCCGCCAGGTACCTTTAATCATTAGTCTTAACGTCTAGTGTACGAACGATTTATGCTTCTTACATTTGAAGTTTAATTTATGCTGCTTCGTTTCGAGCGACTAGGGTGGTATTTTATAGTTAGGTATTCATTTGTTATAAATATGCCAAGCCATCGTGACGACCTTGGACGCGGTTAAATTTTATTTGAATGTCCTAGAAACAGGCGGGAAATAATGGGCTACAAAATTTCTGCATATTTCGTAACGTAGTCTGTATAAGAGATAAAAAAATTGGACCATGCATAATGATGATGATGAAAATTGGAATGCCAATTTTCATATCCCAAATCAAAAAAACTATTCCCGGACCTTCACCAATGCGCCACTGCACTGGTCAGAGACAATATTCGACAATTATTTTGCAAATTCTGTTGAGTAGAACCACGTTACTTAGGTGACAGAGGCTAGAAGCAGTCTTGTCCTTGGTCATATCAAGTATAGACCTGCTCTAAGGACCAGGTCAATTAAATAAACAGTAAAAACTATGTTTCCTCAGTGGACAAGTTACAAAACTATGGAGTACACTTCTATTTTCAAATTTCTTTGTACAAGTTACTTTATGTGGTGGCATTTTAATACTGGCCAGAGTTAATAATGTTTACAGTAGGTAGTGGTGGTTTACAGTACCTTGGAAGACTGTCAGACCTATCATAAAGCAGGTTTATGTTGAATTTGACGTGACTTCTTCCATTTTTATTTGGCATGATTTCTTTAAAATCTTAAGTATTCATCTTTTCTTACATTAAAGATGGACTTAATACTTAAGATCTGGCGAAGGACACGTGTTCTTAACATTCGTGACCTACAGAACATTCTGTGTTTAATTTATTATCTATGGCCTAAAAGTGGGACTATATCAAAGATCACGCTTGATTGAGACATATTTTCTTTTTATTCGATGGAGTTATCTAAATAAGCGATGTAAATTTCAAATAAACATACAAACCAACTCTTCATCTTTATAATATTAGTATGGATTGAAATAAAGAAGATGACAGATAATTGTTTTTTTGTTCGTTTGTCCAGTTTATAGATTTATTATATTCCAGTATATAGTACTTTTGACTACCGATTTGGGACCATTGTGGCTAAGCTTTAAAATGTATCTAGGCATTTTCAAAATGAAAGATATCCTTTTTGCTCAGATTTTTTGAGAAATTGATGCAGATGGCTAAAAATCAATATTTTTCATGTCATTTCCAAGTAGAGGATATTTCCTCTACATAAAAATAGAAAAAAAAACATAAAAAATTAAGGAAATAATAAGATAAAACAATAGGTATACCCAAACACTTTATTCCAAAGAACAATACAAGCTAAGCTTAATACTAGACAACAAAACCAAGAAACATTGTTTTTGTAAACTAAGAAAAAGTGCGCTCTGAGTACTTAAGCCATAACTCCACATATTCTTCACATACTTTTCACAAGTAGTTAATAAACAAGTGTTTATGTCTCAAAGAACATAATTTATTGGCTATAAAGTATCCTTCTTGAGATTACGCAGTAGCTCTTACTGTCCGTCTTGTATATCATGTTTACGAGCTATTGTGACGAATTTAGTAGTACTGGTAGCATTATGTTGGGCTCTAAACAAACGTATGATGAGAAATTTACTTCCTTAGAGAGCATGTGGGATGATTTTTTAGTAAAAGCAGAAGCTAATGCCATTCTCGAAGTATGCTAATTTAAAGTCTCGCGTCTTCAAACTAGAATGAAAAGAGCGGCGTTAAATAATCTTTTATGCAAGCAGCTTAGCTGTGTTAACTTTAATCTCATGTAAGCGTGTACTCGGTTTTTAAAGATTACGATGTCTTTATATAGGAGTTTTTCATGAGTAGTGTAAAGACGTATCAGATTTACAAATAAATAAGAATCACAAAGAAACAAAATTTGATTATAAATACCACGATGCGATGCGATCGAAATATAACCCACAAGCCTGAAAATTACTCTTCTTACCTTAGGATTCCTTAGGAAAATAGTAGCGGCAGACTATAAGCTACAATTAAACAGTGGGAAAAGTAAGAGGTGGTATTTACTTAAGGCACACCGAGGTAAAGAGACAATGTTAAGAATGTAGTTTTGAAAATGGGTTCAAAATGCTTGCACTTTTGTTTGTTTTGCTTGTTGTAGCAGTGTGCTTGTTGTATTATAACTTACAATCGGGCGTATGTGAATTATTTAAGAGTATAGATTCGATAAGGGCATATGCCTTTGCATGTTGAATATTTTTTATAATTCTCTTGAATGTATCGTCAGAGTTATAAAACCTTTAACTTGACGTAGCGTCAATTAACGAACGCCAAGCTTCTTTTTTATTTATAAACGGCTCTATTTTTGTAATTTACATAGGTATTAAAAAAAGACGCCACGTTGCCAGAAGTAGGTAGTGATCATGATGCACTACTACTGATCTTGCATCCTGTAAGTAGGTACTGAATATGAACAAACACTTCAATATTAGATGAGTGGTGATGTTGTGTGGCGCATAAAAAAAAAATTGGTTGTCACTTAAGTATGTGTACGTTTTTACAGCAAGCGACATGTCTCTGACGTTTTAAATTTTTTTTTCTAAGGTTTTTATTTATTGGCCTGTGTTAAAGAATTGGATCATATTTTCAGTAGTATCCAATATTTACGTAGTTATTTTTTTGTAAAATGAGGAAAATACGTCTAGATTCGCTTGTTAAAGTTAACATACTGGATTTTGGCTTTCGACATTCAGAGTCCACATTTATCTATTCTGTTTTTTTTTCTAGTTCCTAAGTATTCTTTATGTAGTTATCATCATTTGCTTCAGTCGTAAAATCGTATCTAACTTACATAAAAATGGCGGTCGCAGCGGAGCAAGTTACTTTCCGTTACATTTTTTAATTTTCGATAAGATCCAGTTTCCCAGTGGCTCTACTAACATGAAGTAACTACATGCCGTGGGAATATTAAATTTTCTGCTTTCATGTCTCCAGAAAGTTCGTTCACGTCCCGAAGTTGGCGTTTACCTGTTCCGCGCACCGCGAGATATTAATTTTATGAAAACCCCAACTAGAGTAGTAAACTTTTGTTGGCAAATGGAAGAATTTGTCTGCCTTGCGCTGTTTGCTTCAACTTTCATCAAACAATGGGTTTCTACATTTAGGAGCTTTTAATAGTTAGAGTGGTTTAGGCTTTTTAAATTGTGAAATTCGGCGATCTTGACGAGATCTTTGAGAAAAGCTATGTAAGTAATTTTTACTTAGATACTTGGTTTTTATTTTTTATTTATATATCTTTTTTTAAAAATAATTTCTATTATTATAAATGAAAAGAATTAGAAATTGATATTTTCTACAATTTCGGTCAAAAAGTAGAGAATCGATTTATATTATTTTATCTTTATTACGATGACGAACAATCTTGCGAACAAAAGCTAGAAGATAAATCATATTTAAGTTGTACTACACCATACAATTCACTAAGAACTAAGTTACAGAAGCCATTGCTGTATAATTAAGACGATCATATCGCAATAAGCGATTTGTTCCAGACAGCCTTTAGGTACGGTCGACCAAGAAAGTGGCCTGTAAAATATACTTTGTAATACAATAATCGTAAGACTTGCTGCAAATGTAAGAAATTGCAAGGAAAAATATAATTATGTACTTTATAAATTGCAATGACTTTAAATTTTAGGGTGGTAGACTATTAAGGTTTTTTTACCACCACGTATATCACGTATTTTAAAATAAAGTATTAAATTTTTTTTAATAGTTGATGTATTGCGTTCGAATACCTAATTGAAGTCGTTGGTATTTTTAATGTATCACGTAGAATAAGACCACAATTAACAGTAGGTAAAGTGCCTACCTTAATTTCAGTCCCCAAAGACCATATAAAATTCGAAAAGAGCCATCATTGTTATTTTGCGTGTCATAAATAACATTAAAAAAGGATGTTCTGAAAATTTTGTTAAGCTATTCATCAAGAGTTTGATGCAGGGGTTTTTATTATAGCCCAACTCGTAGTCACAGGAAAAAGATCAGATTATTATGACTGATGAGCATCGTTTCAATATTTACTCACATAAAAGACCGCCTCGTAAATATAAGCGGGGTACACACGTCATAAAGAGTAAAAGATAACAGCAATAAACATTTCTGTTTCAATAAAGGTTCACGTGAGCTCTGGTTGCGTTTATGACCCGATCAAGCCACTCTCAAGTTCTAACAATGACTTACTCGCTGTGATGTAAAAACGCCGTCTGTGTATTTTGTCATATCATAACAAATCTTAGAAACTGCGTCATTTTTTAATACATACCTTAATACCTTATTAATAACAGTATGATCTTTCTTCGTTACCTAAAGTATTGTTAATTTGTACACAGTAGGTAATCAAATTTGATGAAACTGGTGGATGAGTATTAAAAAGCGTTTTTTCTTATTCATGTTTAACTATGTCAGTGTGTTCTAAGTTTTAAACTGCCCTGTAACATTCCAATTTATTTGACCTATGTTCATTGAATGCGTTTCTTTGCCCGAACATACTATTAAGTAAAACACTGTGTGTCACGACAGTACGGTCTAGAGTGTGACATTTTGTTTTCGGACAAGTACTTTTGGCGTTGTCTTCTAATAAGATTAACTTATATTTTTACTCTCAATATCATTAAAATCCTGCTACAGTTGATTGCAGTTATTAAAAATTTTGATACTGTCAGCTGCCGGCTGTGATTTCATGAGGGTTTTGCAAATCTATCCAAAAGCTTGGTTTGAAAAGTTTATTCATCAAAATTTATTCAGTAGGTAAAAATATTTTTGACTTAAACCTTCAATCACGCATATAATAATAAAAAATAGTATGTACACAAACTACTCAAGCGATTTTATAGTTACGTTAAAGGAGCTCAACTGATTACATTTTATTTACTGTGCGTGATCATGTCAAAATAACATTTAAAGTTAAAAAATCATCATAAAATCCGTATGGGTTGTAGGGTCGGCATGTGTTGGTATCCCTATATTTATAAACCAGCTACAAAGGTATCTCCATCAAATAGTTAAAAGTTGAAAGGTTTCTTGAGTAACGAAGTAGTTATTTTTCCTGAATCAATGAATTTGTATGAACAACTCTATTTTGGTCGGATAATAAAAGAAGCCATTAAGTTCAATGACGTTATGTTTTATGAGGAGGCGGCACCTGTTTGGGTTTCATTGTGTATGTTATTTCCTAGAATATTATATAGACTCATTCTTTATCACAGACACTTTGAACCATCCAAAGGTATACATTCATTGAGTATTTCTCTTCATAACGTCAAATTTCTCGATAATATTGACTTATCTAGATATATTTACATATTATCACACCGGGTAAATTTGCTGTATATGGTTTTCGTAATCTTAAGTAGGTATTACTATGAATAAGTGCCTAATAAGTAAGGGGTAAATTAAAAGTAGGTGTAATTTATACCACATATGAAACTGATCTAAATCTTCAAGAAAACATATTAAATAAGACGCCTCCAATAATTTGATTCTTCAGGCGCAAAAGTAATAAACTGAATCGATACTAACTTTAGTAGATTGTAATCGCTCGAGGTGATTTTAAATGAAATCGTAAAGCATACGCGTGATGTATTAGTAATTGACTCGTTTCGGTTTAAATCATCAAAAGGCCTGACGTCCGTGTTCGTTCGAATTTATCGGATATAAATCGATCGTTCATAATTGTTTATGTGGGATTAATTGTTCAGTCGGTACGCCGATGGCGGACCTCTCGTATATCAGGGTCTGGCGCGCGATTCAATTAAAGCAGGGAGTGACAGCGCCCGGTCAAACGCGTAAAGTTTCGAGCGCGGCGGTGTCATAGCGGCGAGATGACTGCGCTGTTATTGCGTATGTGTAATTGGCTTTAATACGTGGTTTTAAACTTTTGAAAATTGTTCCCAAGCTATAAGACACATAAAAAACAACGTGCGATGAAATTAAATAAAACTGTATGCGGTGAGATGGCAAACAACCTTTCAAATGCATAAATATTTATTTTATTAAAATGGGCCATAAAAAGTTTAGGATGTACAACGTTTAGTACTTCTAAGCTTTATTTACCTATTAATACAAGTCATTGAAATTGCCTTAAGAAACAGACAAAAACACGATGATCAATAATTTTATTCTTCAGTCGATTGGTCGAAATATACCTACTATCTTTAATCGATTGTAATTACAGGTGATTTTTAATGAAATCGTTCTACAGCCGCATGATGCATACGTAATAATTAAAAGGACTAATGACCAGATCTTAAATTTATCGATTAAAGAACGAGAGTTAATAATTGTTTCTGTGCGAATAATTGTACAAAATTGTTATTGCTTGCGAGAATTTAATAATTTTCAGGAGAAGATACTAGACCAATAAATTGTTATTTATATGAATCTTCATTAACGTACATACAGTAGGTAGTTCATTTTATAACCGACCCAGATTATAGTGTTTCATATATTAGCTGAGGGGCACACATCGTTCGTGGTACCGATATTATTTTAAAACTAGATGTTGCCTGCTATCTCGTCCGCGTTATTTCGAAATAAAAAGTATCCTATTTCTTTTATCGATCTCATGTACCTTTCTAACAAAATTTCATCCAATGCTAACTAAGAATCCTAATGAGGACACATACGAGTATACTGGTCCATCTATGACTTCAGAGAAATTCAATATTAACCAGTAACGATAGTTGTCACCGCCAACTTAGTTTCCCCACTCAAGTTTTGCTCACTTTAATACAATATGCTCCTCCCATCCCCGCCCCTGCAAGTTCCGCCAGGCATGTGGACTCGGGTGCTCAAATAAAAGAACATGCATGAATTTTCATCTTTAATTAACATTTTCTCGTGTTTTTCTTCAATTACCCTATTTCCAAGTGGTGCACATCATTGTTCTTACCTAACCTAGTTTAAGAGGTTGTCAATTGTAATGGATCTCAATGTGGTCTGACCAAATTGAGAACTGTACGGGAATGGCACAGAATTAAAGACGCTTTTTAAATGGAAAATGAAAATTTTATTAAAACATCTTTAATAGATTCAATATTTATATAAAATTAACAAGATCCAAAAATCACAAAGAACGAACAGCGCGTGATCTGAAGAAAATCCAAAAACAACAACGACAATCGTGTTGTTACAGCTTTTTTAACTTCCGACGCCAAAAGAGGGGTGTTGTTGTCTGTAACATCGCGTCTTTTTTTATTTGAAAGTAAATTTTCTTGCGGTAGTTGTTAGCTATGCTTTTGATAATGTTGAACATATGTTTGAACGTTGTTGTGTCAAATGATTAATGTAAAATAACACACATAAATAATGCTGTTGTATGTATGCTGTTCCAATTGATACAATTGTTATTCATGTTACAAGTTACCAATATTTAAAAAACCACAGGCACAGAATTTTGATACTTTTTAGCGGCATTGTTATCCCGGGGAAAATTAACTTTCTTGAAGATTCTTTCTGGGATAGTTACATGGAAGCCATAGGTACTCAGTTATTAATAAATAAATCTCGTTGCCATGTGAGCACTGACATTTGCTTTAGCCTGGAAGGTATACAAATATAGTGACTAGATTAAAAAAAAATTGGAATGGATTCAACTTGACTAAGAATCTTTCTTAACGGTCTGCACTCTTGTAGCTGATGTGTAATTAAAATGTATAGATGCCGTATTCCAAGTATCTTATCTGAAATCGCCACGATCTAGCCCAGTGTTAATTACATCCCTCCCAAAGTTGGAATTGTACAGTCTGACATTTAGCTGGATAAGGCTAAGTTCAAAGCCTATCGCAGTCGCCGCATGCGGGATTTAAATATCTACTGTTGTTTTAGGACTGTGTATACACAGCTTTATGCTAAGACAACATATTAATTGTAAAAGACCGTGGTTTGCGGATCTGGAATGAAAGTAAGGCTTTGGGTGTGTTCAAAGGAAACTGGGTACTGTAAATGGTACAAGATAAACGAGAAACGTACCTTATTTAACAATTTTTGATTAGAGCTGTGTTTTTAAACTTTGTTACGCTTTGAGCTATGCGTGGGAAATACAGGGAGGTGGGAAATACGTGATTGCTAGTCATGTCTTCTTTAAATTAACTTTTAGTGACCTTTATGAGTTTGCCACACCTTCTTCTTGTAAAAGCATTAGTACTCATATATTAAAAAATATCTTACTTTTATTGATGTAAGGATGTCCGTAACACGCCAAAACTTCTGAATAGATTTGGATCAAATTTGGTAACTAGACAGACTACGTACTGGAAATACTGGAATAGCATTAAGAATGCTCTTTATCTCGACATAACGTGAAGGAAGTCGCGGCCAACTACTAGTAGAAGACTAGTAACTGTCCGCGACTGCGACCGCGGCGTCGATTCTGTTCTCGCAACAGTTCGCTTCCTTCATCAAGTCAGAATTAAAGATGTTCAGAATAATGCGGGATGAATCGACGTACTTCACCTATGTAAGTAGGTAGTAGTACGTCGAGTATAGTCTGCCAGGTAAGTTACGCTAAAATTCAACGAGCCAAATGAGCTCACGCGACGCAAGTTCGTAAACAATTTGAATTAGTTCGGTGGCGGAGGGCGCGATATTAAGTTATCGGGTCCCGTCTTGCCCTGGGGGTTGTTAAATCTCGGACAGATAATAAAGTGGACCGTATTTACGAGAGCTCGTTGCCAAGTTATAGGGCGATTGGATTAGCTCGATACCGAGTTCAAGCACACGTCCGCCCAACTTGTATGTTTAGACTATCGCATGGCTTCGGACGCCTTTTATTGGCGCAAGTTTTGATTATGAAACTGTGGACGTTTGCGAATGATTTTATACTAGTTAGTTGGTTGGACTACATAATACCTGTGACTTACGACGTTTTTAGCCGACTTCAAGAAAAACGAGGGTTCTAAATTCGACTGATTTATTAATTAATTCATACATTTAATGAACAAAACGTTGTTGATGTTGTTGTTGAAGCTAGGAAAATGTTTCATACAAATGTTAGCTAATCGACCAAAATATAATGAATAGAAATTTCACTGATGTACCTTTAAAACATGAGAACGCAGGCATAAAATGTAAAGTTATTTTTTAAGTCAGAATAGTATTGGTACTTCCATTACACAGTTGAAATAGAAGAAGCGCGATAAGAATATAATATTTCGCATTACGTTATTTCACGACTTCTATTTTCTTTCTGAAACTTTAGTTTTTGCTTTTTGAACCGAGCTTTTACACAGCGTCTAAAGAGTCTTTTTTAATAAACGAATTTTGCAGTCTGCATAAATTGGAAGCTTCTCTGGTATTTTGCAGTTTGCATTAAATCTTTTGTTGTACGCTGTCAAGTTTACCTAAGTCACGTTGACGTGTACAAGCAAAGATTTGAATTTCTTGTGATATTCATATACCATCATTATTATTATTGTGTGTATTTTTTTCACTCTCACTTTTGAGGATTGATTTTGTGATTTGGCCTGACTTTGTGTCTAAACTCCTGAAATACGTGAAGTAGGTAAACATTTTCGGATGGTGCCATACCATACGTGTTTAAAATTATAGCTTTCTTAATTAAATTTAAAGTTCTTATCTAAGCTTTTTTAAGTGTTGTGGGTGCGAGTTGCTGATAAACCTATGGGTACTATGTACGGTATATTTATACGAATTATCGAACGAAATCCTCCCAAGACTTTCAAATTAGTTCCAGGTAATTGGTATGAGAGTCTAAGGTTTGCTCGATAGATCGATTTGATACCTGTAGAGTAGGAATAGTTTTTTTAAAGCACCCCTTTTGAAGTTTATAGGTCAACTATAAATAGATTTTGGATAATTATGTTCTGTTGATTTTAGAATACATAAATCGGGTTTAGATCATGATTTCACATTATTTAGGACTAGCTGTGCCCGCAACTTCGTTCGCGTGGACTACATCCTTTCATGGTCGGTTTTACCCCTATCTCCCCTAATTTTCGAAACAAAAAGTAGTCTATATTTTAATAGAGCTATATTTGTGCCAAATTTCATATCTCTAACCTAAAAAATGAAAATTTTCCCATATAAACTTTCAAAGGTGGGATTACCCCCCCCCCCCTCTCCTTACTTTCTAACAAAAAGTAGCCTATGTCCGTTCTTGAGGTTCAACGTATGCCTATGCCAAATTTCATCAAAATCGGTTGAGAGGTTTAAGCGGGAAAGCGTAACAGACAGACAGACAGACAGACAGAGTTACTTTCGCATTTATAATATTAGGAGGGATGGTTAGGATTAGCATGATATGCGATGGTTTTATTTACTGATTTTTTGATGAGAGTTTGGATCATCAATAAAAAGTACTAAATACATTTCATTCAAACCTTAAATTAGTTTCGGCTAGCTTTTTAATATGAAAATCAGATCGTTTTGATTTTTGGTGTTAAAAAATCCTTTAGATTTTTTAGTTTGTAGAATCTGACCCAAAAATTCTCAAGCGAACCTTATCGTTTATTTTTAACTCGTACAAATATACTTAAGACAGATTACTAGAATTTGTGGCTAAAAATAATCTAATAACAGCGAATAGTAGAGCTCATTTTACAGTGTTTTACTTTAGTTGGATTGTCGAACCGCATAATATAACTGTGCTAATTACCGCGACTTGTCACGGGCTCATTAGGTGCGCTTACAGTCGCTCGCGTCTGCATACATTGAAAGCAGCACTGTTATGGCTTCCATTAAACCTTTACGTTTCGGTGGCAACGCTCGCCTAGTTGAGCATGTTAAATTATTATGATTTAAGTAATGGGCTCTTTATTTCGGGAACTAGGGGAACTCATTATGCTATTGATTACTTTTTACTAGCTAGCCACAAATATTTGAATCATTAACTTTACCAAACACTTACAACTGGATCTGGCAATTGTAGGAAATCTAAAAAATAACAAGTAACGCAACTTTTCTTTCGTTGACATAATAAAAGTTCGATTATTTTCGCTTATAAAACAATAAAGATGTTAACGTCATGTTTTTTACCTAAGTAATTAGTAATAAGGTCAATTATATTTTGAATCCAATAAAAATATTAATTTAGCTGAAATGTAGGTCACGCTGATAGGGAATCAAAGGTTTTTTGTACTAGTTTTTTCTTTCTCTAGTTTTTGTATACATATTTCCATCTGTTGCATATACAGACATACAGCATATACAGGGTGATTGTGACAGATATAGGTATGTAAGATTGAGATTAAATCCCTTATTAGAGTCGTTGAATTTAATTTTGTAACTTTTGAATTTATGATATATCGTTTTGTTGGCGACAGATCTGGCAAGCTACTAGGCACACGTTATCTGTTGCTAAGGGGTTTGTTACTAGAATTGCTTAGCAACAGGTTTGGTGTGCCTCGATTTTTTCCTTGTATTAATATTGTATTTATAGCTTTACATCTTTTGTCCCTTTAACTTTTGGTTTCTATTTCGTCGGTTACATGTTTTGTTAATTTTTATTCTTAATATATAAAACCATGTATTAAGCAATTAGGATCTCAATTTACTGGTCATTTATACGTGTTTTTCGAAGTTACTCTACAGAAATGACTCAATTCAATTCATTGGTAATATCAAAATATCGTTTCCACGGCCTCAAGCTTCAACCGCATGCTCTTTTTCTCCTAATTTTTAATGCATTCATTTTGACACATTTAACACCGTGTATTCTATGCCTTACTATAGTTTTCTAGCGTTTTGTGGAGCTTCCACCAAATAGGTTTGTTTTAAGGAAGTTTTTAATGCGACAAAATACTTGCGTCTCGAACCGTGCTTGAGTGCAATTAATTTCAAATATTTCGCTGTTTATCCTTACGAGTAGAATTCATATATTAGGCACATCAATATCAAAGAAGCAAAATTAAAGTTGATTTTATGATGTTTGTTAGGTATATGTGACCCACTCTGACAGGGAAATCGCCGAACCCCCATCAAATTCATAAAATGTCTTAAAATAACTACAAACAAAAACATATTCGTACTAAACCGTTATTTTAACAATCGAGTTTCGTAGAAAAGTTGCAATTTTGCTATTATGTTGGATCTTGCAATTCTCGAAATATAAGCGTAATTTCCAAAACTTTGGGTGCATTTAGTTTGCAACAGACAGTAGGTAGGTACATGTTTCGTTACACGTTATTCACCCAGACAAGACAGCGCCGCAAGATGCCACCTACTGCCACCTATTACGAGAACTGTGACACATCGCTCTCATTAACTAAATAACGCTCTGGTTTAGTATTATGGCACACCCTATATGATACCTGTTTACGTGTTTCAATTCAAATCTACGAGCATGTACCTACTACATAAACGTTTAGGCACTGAAATTATGACATGTATACTCGCTTATAAAAACCGTAATCAATAAACTTCGAATATCTATCTATACTAATATTATAAAGAGGAAAGATTTGTTTGCTTGTTTGTTTGTAATGAATAGGCTCCGAAACTACTGAACCGATTTCAAAAATTCTTTCACTGTTAGAAAAATACACTATCTTCGAGTAACATAGGCTATACTATATTTTCAAAAAAAATTGAGATCCTTACTAAAACTCCAATATTGTAACCCAAGGTGACCTGAAAATTTCCTTACATCGCGTGCGCTGCAAAAACTATTGATGATAGAACAAAATCATGTACTACGACTTTCCAGATCTCATCATTATCTACAAAAAGTGTCGCAACTGCATATATCTAAATATTATATTATGTCACAGTAAGCGGTTTTTTAATCTAAAAATTTAATTAATATGCCGCCGCTTTGAAAAGGCTCTTTATTTGGACCTTGGTATTCATCCTTATCAAAATAAAATACTTTATATTTAAGACAAGGCTTCAATACCTTTATGTAACTTTTTGAATTATTCATTCGGAAGATATCACAACTTTAAAAATGCAAGTATTAGAAAAAAGCGCTCAGTTAGTCAAGATGCGATTTAAGCTTCATGTAAGCGTCACTGGGGTACGGGGGGAGTGAATGTTATAAAATAAAGTACAAGGTTTATATGTATAATACGTAAATTTTTAGTACCTATTGCAAAAGTGCGAAGCCGGGGCGGGTCGCTAGTATATAATATAAACAAAGGTAGGACTAAAGTAATATTATTTAAACATTTCAAAAATGCAATGAATTCTTTTGTGTATGTATTGCTTTTAGAACACAACGCTTTGGCGGATAGTACGAGTCAAATATTTTGCGCCAGTAAAGGATTATCGGAAAATTTGTCACAGGGCTGCTCGCTTTGTTTTTGTATATTCATTAAAATTGCACCAAAATTACCTATTTGTGGGTTTTTGGCTACGCTCAGAATAATATTCTGAAATAATTGCATGGAGATTCCACCGTTTTAATACCTTTGGAATGCCTATTGACTGCTTTGTGAATTCGAATTAATTAATACAATTATTGACTATTCTTTATGTTGGCTGTGGGGTGCCGGCTTAGAATATTGCACCTCCCCATCTCTACCCGTGGGTGTCGTAAAAGGCGACTAAGGGAGCACCAGGAGAACGGGCAGCAGCGTTCTCCTGAGTAACACAACATCTACTGCGATCGCCAACCCGCCTGCCAAGCGTGGCGATTACGGCAAAACCTCCTATATGAACAGAGGCATTCTCACAACGGCCCCGAGTCACGGCAGCCCCGCTATTCCGGCTCACGGTGGCGGGCCTGGTAACGGCGGGGTGCGGGGTGCTAAGAATCTCCGGTCGAGATCCGGCCACCAAAACAAACGAACTCTGGCCCTGGTAACACATAACATTCGCACACTCAGGACCGACGAGAGGATTGCCGAACTGGAAGAGGAATTGAGCAAGATCCGGTGGGACATTGTAGGGTTATCAGAAGTCCGAAGACAGGGGGAGGACACGATAACCCTCCGGTCTGGAAACTTGCTCTACCACCGGGAAGGCGACGATTTGTCGCAGGGCGGTGTCGGGTTTATCGTTCACAAGTCTCTCGTAGCCAACGTGGAGAGGATTGAGAGTATGTCGAGTCGAGTAGCGTACCTGATACTCAGAATAAACAAACGGTATTCGCTGAAGGTCATCCAGGTCTACGCTCCAACCTCGACACACCCGGATGATGAGGTGGAGGCTCTGTACGAGGATATCTCGAAAGCCATCCACTCATCCAAAACTCACTTCACTGTGGTTATGGGAGATTTTAACGCGAAACTAGGCAAAAGGAAAGGCGATGAGCTGAAAGTGGGGCAATTTGGATTCGGGCAGAGAAACCAGAGGGGGCAGAAGTTGGTTGATTTTTTGGAGAAGGAAAATCTCTACGTGATGAATTCCTTCTTCAAAAAATCACAACAAAGGAAATGGACCTGGATAAGCCCTAATGGTTCGACACGGAACGAGATAGACTTCATCTTGTCGGACAAGCGGCAAATATTCAATGATGTCTCAGTGATCAACATGGTGAAAACCGGGAGCGATCACCGAATGGTACGAGGCACATTGAATATTCGTGTCAAAGCCGAGCGGTGCCGACTGATGAAGTCTACCCTACGACCTACGTCTGCCGAGTGCGAAAACCCCGAAAGTTTTCAGCTCGAACTCGAAAATCGCTTCCAATGCCTAGACGAGTGCGAAAATGTGAACGATATGAACAACAGGTTTGTGGAAACTGTCCACACGGTGGGGTCGAAATTCTTCAGGACCCGCCGTTCCCATAGAACCAAAAAACTCTCGGACCACACCCTCGAGCTCATGGATCGGAGGAGAGAGATGACGGTGCAGTCTCCAGCCGCCTGGACTGAGCTAAGGCAGCTAAATAGACAGATCTCGAAATCGGTGCGACGCGATATTCGCCTCTACAATACAAACCGTATTAAGGAGGCGATCGAGCGGAACCAAGGCTCCAAAGTGTTCGCAAAAGATCTGTCTATTGGGCAGAGCCAGCTAACCAGGCTGAAGACCGACAACGGCACTGTCGTTTCCTCCAAAGGTGAGATCTTGAGTGAGGTCGAGCTGTTCTATGGACAGTTGTACAAGACATCCCATATTCCTGTTGTCGACTTGGTCCAAGATCCACGATCTAAGTTAACCCGACACTATACCGAAGACATCCCGGACGTCAGCCTGAACGAGATCAGAATGGCTCTCAAGCAGCTTAAAAACGGTAAAGCACCGGGTGATGACGGAATCACAACGGAGCTTCTGAAGGCGGGCGGCAAGCCGGTCCTAGTGGCCCTTCAGAAGCTATTCGATTCTGTCATCCTCGGGGGCATCGTACCAGAGGCGTGGACCAGGAGCGTGGTGGTGTTGTTTTTCAAGAAGGGTGACAAAACCCGCTTGAAAAATTATCGACCTATCTCGCTCCTGAGCCACGTCTATAAGTTGTTTTCGAGAGTCATTACAAATCGACTCTCGCGCAGGTTCGACGACTTCCAGCCTCCCGAACAAGCCGGTTTCCGAAAAGGCTTTAGCACCATAGACCACATACACACGCTGCGTCAGATTATACAGAAGGCCGAGGAGTATAATCGGCCTCTGTGTCTAGCGTATGTGGACTATGAGAAGGCCTTCGATTCAGTCGAGACTTGGGCGGTGCTGCAGTCCCTCCAGCGGTGCCAAATTGACTATCGGTACATCGAAGCGTTGAAGTGTTTGTATAGAAACGCCACCATGTCAGTTCGAATCCAAGATAGAGGCACGAGACCGATCCCACTGCAGAAAGGTGTCAGACAGGGGGACGTAATTTCCCCGAAACTGTTCACCGCTGCATTGGAGGACGTCTTCAAGCTTCTCGATTGGACCGGACTCTGCATCAACATCAATGGCGAATACATCACTCACCTTCGATTCGCAGACGATATCGTGGTCATGGCAGAATCCCTGGAGGACCTTGGCACAATGCTCAATGACCTCAGCAGTGTTTCCCAACGGGTTGGTTTACGGATGAACATGGATAAAACCAAGGTAATGTTCAATGTCCATGTGACTCCGGCACCAGTATCTGTTGGGAATGCGATTCTCGAAGTTGTCGATCATTACGTCTATCTGGGACAAACTATCCAGTTAGGCAAATCCAACTTCGAGAAAGAGGTCAACCGACGAATCCAACTCGGCTGGGCAGCGTTCGGGAAGCTTAGGCATATCCTCACGTCCAAAATTCCCCAGTGCCTGAAGAGAAAGGTCTATGACCAATGTGTGTTACCAGTGATGACTTACGGAACTGAGACGTGGTCTCTGAATGTTGGCCTCATAACGAAGCTCGAAGTTGCGCAGCGTGCTATGGAGAGGGCTATGCTCGGCGTTTCCCTACGTGATCGGATCCGTAATACGGAGATCCGTAGAAGGACCGGTGTATCCGACATAGCCCGAAGAGTTAGCACGCTGAAGTGGCAGTGGGCAGGCCACATCGCTCGTAGGACCGACGACCGTTGGGTGAAGAGGGTCCTCGAGTGGCGACCACGTACCGGACGACGCAGCGTGGGGCGGCCCCCAACACGATGGACTGACGACATCGTCAGATGTGCGGGGAGCCGCTGGATGCAGATAGCGCAGGACCGCGCGTTGTGGCGTTCTGTAGGGGAGGCCTATGTCCAGCAGTGGACAAAAAGAGGCTGATGGATGGATGGATGGATTCTTTATGTTGGTAAAGGCCATATTATTATGCTCATTTTTGGACTAATATGAATTTATTAATATTGAATATAGGTAGTTTTGCTTATATGATTTGGACACGAGCTATGCTCGGCAATTATTTCTATTACATTTTATCTGGCAAAGTCAAAACATGACGTATTAATCATTTTCAGTTTTGTACAGAAGTGCAAATACAATGGTAGTTTGTGAATGTAAAAGCCAGGTTTGTTTATATTCTGCATAAAGTCAGTGTTAATTTGTTCATATGGATTTCATACAAATTGCTTTCTTTAAATTTCTCATCTGATACAACATGTCGATTCTCCCGCGACATTTGCCAAAAATACTAATACAAAAAGCCTAATAAATATAGTAACCTTATACAATATCGAATAAATAGGAGAAGTGTCAGTGCTATGTGATACTTAAAGGAATTCATCAGTGTTGTATTTTATTACTCAGATGAAGATTTCAGTGCTTGAACTTGGTGTGCTGTGATAAGAGAGAATAAACCGTAGTCCCAATAGATGTTGTTTTTCTTTTAATCCCGAACCCGTTACACAATATTTAATTAATTTAAATTCAAATCAATTCGTGGCAAAGGATAAAGTTATTTGATTCAATATCTATCATTTGTATAAGAGAAATCCATTGAAAATTGAAAATTATACCAAAATTATTCTAACTGGTCTCAGATGCAGATAAGAAAATTGGTCTAGAGTGATATTATTAAAGCAGCAATGGACTTTATTCATCGAAGGCGCTCTTATTAAGTCGCGAAATCGAATAGATTAAGGATTAACTTTGACAATGACCTTTTAATCGCTGAGTTATTATCCGAAAGAAGAGGATGCAGCCGGCAGGGGTTATTGTTATACTACAAGAGGTGGCGAAACATTTTAGAATATCTATTGATAACTGAGTTTAGATTGAGTAGAGCCTTTATTAAATACTAAAAAATAGGCCAGCAACTTCGTTCTCAAGTGTTTATATTTATAAATCGATCATTATTGTTCTAATTAGTAAAATTAAAAAAAAATATGTTGCTATGTATTGCATTCACATTGTAATGTATCCGGTTGGCAAGGAGATGCATTTAGTGACAAGTAGTTATTTAGAATTACAGACACTCCAGTTTTTGTTCTGTACAGATTTGCCTTCTTAATATATCTGGATTAATATCAAATAATATTGTAATGTTACAGATTAAATATAGTTATTTTAAACTCAAATCTCTAGAAGCAGGAACAAAGAACCTTTATAATTTAATAGATATAATAACTTCTTTTTCTGCAGAGCAGTAAAAGTTATTTTATGATCGTGACCATCGAGGTGAAGTGGAAGAATTCGAAGACAACATTCAATACAATAGTTTTTTGTATAAATATTGAGATTTACCATATGTCTAAAGAATGGTAAAAGCACAAAAATTTTGTCTTTTTTTCTGTAGTTTATATTATGTGTTTAAACGCCATTGTGGTTGCGGTTTCTTTTATATCAATTTATGTTGTCTCAAAAAGAGTAGCACTATCCCGGAATGATATCGATTAAATTGCATCAAAGTCAAAGTCAAAGTCAAAGTCAATCTTTTTTATTCACATAGATTACATTGGTAATACTTATGAATAGTCTCTATATAAAGCAAATGAAGCTACCTCCGGTTCGGAACCTATAACTAAAGAGAAGATACCGGCAGAAACTCAGTAGTTTTTTTACAAATGGAAGCTAAACTTATTACTAATTTTGCACTAAGACACACAGTTAGTTTGTCAATTGTAAAATAAAAATTAAAAATCAATTATTGAAAAAAATAAAAATAAAACAAAAGTATTTGTAAAATAAATTAAATTAACTGTAGGACTTACATGCGTCATCGTGGCCCAATACTGACATTGATTGAGAAAATGTGTCATATTATATTTTTAAAATAATATAAAACACGCAAGTACAGGCGAGCAGACTAGGTAGTGATCCACATGTTCTTGTCATTCAAATACTCTTCTAGTTTGTAGTAGCCTTTTTTCAAAAGACAACGTTTGACAAATGTCCTAAATTTGTATAATCGGGATATGTTCACCAAAACGACCAGTGGAACTGATTAAGAACGCGTTTGCTCATTCTCTATTGAAACTAAGTTGGTGTACTTGAAGGTATTTTACGTTCAGTTTATTGAAGTACAGAAGTAGACTTTTTATTCATAAGTACTGCAAAATACGTTATACTTCGATGTGTTTTATGAAGTGAAATTTGTCAGAAAACTGAATCTCAATTCACAATTCGTAGTAAAGCTCAAATTGTATCTGACTCATGTAGTTTTTATGATCAAACTAATAATAACCTACACAAACCACCAAAATAATGATTCTATCACTGTTTCTCAGCCTATAATTACTGTGGAAATAAGCAATGAATTAAGCAAAGATGTTATTAATCAATGTACGGTCGAAAGGACGTTACAATAAACGCATTGAACTTTGAACCGCTCCTATTTTGTTATGTTGTCGTCCGTATTTCATTTAGCCTTAATAATGTCAACTTTTAACTCATCTGACATCAAATCAGATTTGAATTTAATTAAATTAAATTGAATTATGGAGGAACAAAAAGAGAGGATCATTCATCCCTAATTCTAGTTTTAATTTAAATCGGTAATTGTCACAATTTTTTTACGGCCTCCTGCACTATTATGTCCGTTTTATGTCGTCAGCAAACGAGTTGCATTGTCCCCGAGCGCTATCGATTAACTTGCATCGCGATACGTACACGAAAACGACAAGTAGACTTGATTACGAACGCTACGGGATTGCCCATTCACTTCGGGTACTTTGCCGTAGTTGTAGTAATTTTACGTTCGGTTTATTGAAGTACAGGCATGAGTGGGTATTTTGTTCCCGTTATTGCCCTGAAAGTGAATAAGTAAATCATATTTTAAAATGCACATTTCAGTTTGGTATTTAATTTATATTGGTATACTATTATTATGATGAAGAAAGATTTTATTGTTTGTTGAAACTGAGCTGATTTGAGAAATTCATTCACTTCTTGGAAGCTTCACAATCCCTGTGTTATATAGGACATTAAAAAATAGGTCTTTTAACGAAAAACAATGAAACCCAATCGATTAATATAAATAGAATTGGAGTATCTATTTGTATACTCAAAAAAAATATGTAATAAGGAGTAACTTGGGCTATTTTTATTTAATAAAAATTAACCCCATTACCGTTTGTACCAAATAAAATAAATCCGAATCAAGGTGGGTGGGCGATGGGAATTCACAGAAAGTTTATTTGTAGCGTTATTTCACAAATGAACTTATTGAGATTTTTCAAGCGAGTTCGATTTCCCATAAGATATAAAAATAAACTTGATACATCCAGTTTGAATGTAAAGTGTCATCAAATGAAATACGTTTTTATTTTATTATTGTGTTACAGAATCGAGTAAATAAGTAATTCAAAAGTAGGTTAATTTTATCAGTTAAAGTCATTATTTAATGATTAAGACAAATGAACCACTTCTTTGCTCATTATATTATGCTGCTCCAAGTTTAGCAGAATGTAGTGTCAATTTTAAAACTGTTAATAAGACTAAGAATAACATATAAGACCAGTTCCGAACATGGAAGATGAATGATTTTTTTAGAGGGCTTTATGAAAGCAATATTGAAGTAGAAACTGATTTTTTCTCTGCAGTCTGTGTTTGTACTTTGACCGAGCATCTACTCGAAACTATTGATATATTTGAAAGATTGAGCTTGGCATAGTCAGTGTAATTTTTCCAGTAGTTCACTCATCACAAAAAAGGTTCATAACTTTAAAAAATCTGCAAAGCAGTAGAGTAAAGTAAAAGCGGCCAAAACATGGCGAACTTGTTTCTTTCAAAAACTGAAGAAAACTACGGAAATATAGACTGTTATCATATAGTGGTGACGTTCACATAATACGCTGGTACCGGACACAGCACAGGAAATAAAGGTTCAAAGTTATTTAGGTAGATGTTGTGACATAAATTAAGAATTACTAATTCCATCTAAGAGGCGAGGATCGCGTAACCAGCTTGTGCTCGACAGACAAAATACGCCGCTCCAATTTGGGGTGGCGCCTACTTTGAATAAATTCGGATAATCACATCACCATCGAGGGGCTGCCGATGTTGGCTCGGGACATGCAAATGAAGACATGAGCCGACACTGGCATGTTTATGCTCGGAGGCAGCACAGGCCAGATGTTAACACTAGTGTCACGTTATCGCCCTCGCCGCGTCTTAAACACGTTTTACGAAACGCGGAGCACTTGATAGCTATCTACATAAATTTGCGGTTATTTGTTGTCTCATAACAGCGTAATTTGCGGGAACGAAATTCCAAGTGCGCCTATTAGTTTCATGCTGTATTTGGATAATGTAATCAGGGAGTAATGGGCGCGGAAATTTTGACGGCTTTATCAATGGCGGGTGAGCGGAGTTTCATGGTGATGTAAATTCTCGTTACTGTCACAAAAGGGATTCCTTAAATTTCAACAAATGTAGCACGTGGAGTTATAACACCGGTACCCGTAGTAGGTTTTACGCGTATTGTCTATTAAAATATACGTAATTTGTGAACTTGGGTGAAATTCCTTTTAAATATTAGTTTTTATAATGAAACCACGCTAATAAGTTGTTCGAGAACGAGTGAGTGAACGAGTTTATTGGTTCATTTAGACACATACATTCATTCTTACAGCTAGGTGGCAGCACTTGTCTTAATTTTGATAGAAAATCAACACCCCCACTTATCAAAATTTACTAACATTTATAACCAAAACATAAACAAAATATTATAATATACTTAAACTGAGTTCATACTCTAAGTTATATTATTTCACATTAACTATCCCTAACAGATTCATGAAACGATAATGTTTTGTACTACCTAAACTTTTAGTAAACAGATCAGCTGGCATTTCATCTGTTTTCAAATACTTTAGTTCTACAATCTTACCACTGACACAGTCTTTACAAAAGTAATAGCGCAAATCTATGTGCTTGGTTCTTTTATTAAAATTATTACTTGAAGACATTTTAATTGCACCCTGATTGTCATTATACAAACTAAGAGTATATGATTCATTAATCATTTCCTTCAACAGATTTCTTAAATATATAGCTTCTTTACAGCTTTCAGTTATACCCATAAATTCAGCCTCAGTGCTTGACAGAGCCACTGTCTTTTGCTTTTTAGCTTCCCATGACACAGCACTCCCAGCTAACATAAAACATAAACCAGTATAGGATCTTCTGTCTATGATATTATTGCCCCAATCTGCATCTACATACCCCACAAATTTTTCATTACCATGTTTACTATATTTAAGCCCAAAATGTTTAGTTTTCTTTAGGTATTTTAAAATGCGCTTAGCATAAGCCCAAGTTACATTATCATAGCAATTATTAAACTGACTCATAAAACTGACAGAATATGCTATATCAGGTCTAGTTAGCACGGCTAGATACATAAGAGCACCAATTAATTGCTGATAAGGTAATTGACTATTACAGTTTTTTTCAAGAATGTTAATACTTAATTTAGGTTCTAAAGGTGTGTCTACTACTTTACAATCAATCATGTTAAACCTTTTCAAAAGCTGAACAACATAATTCTCTTGGCTTAAAGTAACAATACCATTTTCTTTGTCAATATTAACAGACATCCCCAAACAATTTTTAACTTGTCCTAAATCCTTTAACTTAAACTTTGAAGACAATACCTTTTTCAAATTTATACATTCCTCATCATCATTACTGAATATAAAAAAATCATCTACATAAAGAGTTACAATTGTCCTTTTATCATTAACATTTTTAGTGTACAAACATGGTTCTAGTACAGAGCGCTTATAACCAATACTAAGAAGACATTCATCAACTTTCTTGTACCAGGCTCTGGAAGACTGTTTGAGGCCATAAATGGCTCGGTTCAATTTAAGTACTTTACCATCATTGTGATCTAATAAACAATCTGGAACTTGCATGTAAATTGTCTCCTCAAGATCCCCGTTCAAAAAAGCTGTAGTGACATCTAGGTGAGTAACATCTAGTCCAAGTTTAGCTGACAATGCAAACAGTATTCTCAATGTTGAATGCCTAACCACTGGCGAAAATGTCTCTGAGTAGTCTACATTCTCCTTCTGCATATAACCCTTGGCCACTAAACGTGCACGATAGCGAACACTATCATTACTATCTACCTTTTTACGTAACACCCACTTGCACTTCACTATTGTCTTATTGTCCTTTGGTTTATCCACTAGCTCCCATGCCTTATTTTCCTCAAAACACTGTAGTTCTTCCTTCATTGCTGATAGCCACTGATCCTTCTCTGGTCCTCGTAATGCTTCCTCAATAGAAAGTCCACTAGCATCATCAAACATTTCCTCAGGAACACACATGTTTGTCATGCCAAACCTTTCTGGTTTCTTCCTGATTCTAGTGGGTCTGACTTTCTGCTCAGGAGATTCAAACTCAGAAGTCGCAGCATCATCCCTACTAAGATGGTAAGATTCATCGGAACCATTGCAGCTTTCTTCAAGAGTGTCGTCCTCTGTAAGTTCTTCTTCAGAGTTCACCGTGTCAGGTATGTCCCCCACTGAAGGTGAATTTTTTCCTCTCTCTGTAATTGGTAAGCTGGTTACTGATTTCTTTTCACTTTCGATGATGATGACGTCTCTGCTTGTAATCACTTTCATTGTCCTAGGATTATATATTCGGTAACCCTTGATGTCATCAGCATAGCCCACAAGTATATACTTCTCAGACTTTCTGTCCCATTTTAGGCGCTTTTCTTTAGCCACGTGTACCATGACATCACTACCAAATATCCTAATGTGACTTACTTCTGGTTTTCTTCCAGACCACATCTCGTAAGGAGTCTTATCATTTAGAGCAGGAAGTACAGTTCTGTTTTGAAGGTAGACTGCTGTATGAGTGGCTTCTGCCCAGAATTCCTTGTCCATATTTGCATCAAACAATAAGCACCTGGCTTTCTCTACGATAGTGCGATTGTTCCTTTCAGATAAGCCATTCTGTTCTGGTGTGTAAGGGTTGCTTCTCTGGTGAATGATGCCCTCCTTCTTCAAATATGAATCAAATTCTTTACTGCAGTACTCACAGCCATTGTCGCTTCTTAAAGTCTTTATTTTCTTGTTGGTCTGTTTCTCGACTCTTGCTTTATATTCTGAAAAACATTTAAGAGCTTCACTTTTATGTTTAATAAAATAAACAAACATCATGCGACTGTAATCATCTATAAATAGTATGAAGTACCTGGATCCAGCAAGAGATTTATGTTCCATAGGACCACAGATGTCAGTGTGAACTAATTCCAGTAAATCCTTGCTCCTGGTACCTTCATGTTGAAATGGCAGACGACTCTGTTTGCCCTCACAACAAACTGTGCATGAACTTTTACTAATGTCAACTTTCTTCTGCAGATTCAGTCCTTCAACAGCACTTGACATTTTATTGAGGTACTTGCTGTTTACATGCCCCATTCTGCGATGCCAAACGTCTCCTGATACAGCCAAGTTAGCCATTACAGTCTCTGGTACTCTCAGCTTGTATACTCCATTATTAAGCACTGCGGTAGCAACTAACTCATTGTTTTTGTTGTAAACTTCACAGCTTTTCTCTTTAAAATGCACTTTGTTCCCGGACTTTATTAGCTGGCTCACTGACAATAAATTGGTAGTCAGTCCTGGAGCACACATAACATTCTTGACTGGAACTTCAAACTCAAATTGATCAGTCTTTGTCACAATGGTCACGTCGCCTGAACATAACACCTGAAGTCGCTCACTGTTAGCCACACAAATATCTTTTTCTTTGTGATAAACTGCATTCTCAATCCAATCTTCGTTGGCCGTGAAATGCATACTCGCGCCCGAGTCTATGTACCAATCGTGTTTATTGAATTGACCACTCAAAAACACCACGCTGAATGCATTTGTCTGTTTTCGGTGCGATTCCTTTGAATTTGTTTTGTAATGATCATTATTTGGGCACTGATTCTTGAAATGACCCATTTGTTTACACCGGTAACACTTGACATTGCTTTTGGCGCTAATGACATTTGCGTTTTGTTTCGTTTCACTCTTGACCACAGATAATCGATTGTTTCTTTTGAATTGCGATCTTTGTGAACCGCTCGCGAATGCACTGCTAACTTCATTCAACTGCTCACTTCCACTCACTTCCGTTTCCATGTCCATGAGTTTTGTTCTAATGGCGTCCGTCGTTATTGAAATTCCGGAATGTTCGATGGCCATTATCATTGGCATAAATTTGTTAGATAATCCAGCCAATAATAAGCATCCAATCCACTCGTCACTAATACCAAATCCAGTACCACTTAACTTTTGGCCTGTTTCGACTATCTGCGTCACGTACGATTGCATGGAACTACAATTATCTAGGCGAATCGAGATCAAATTACGTAAAAGCGATATCCTCCTCGCAAATCCAGAATCGTCGAATAATGCCCTTAACTTGTTCCACAGTTCCAATGTAGTTTTCACTTCTTTGATATGTACGTATAATGCGCTGTCTATCGTCATTATTAACTTTGCCTTGGTTCTTGAATCATCTAACTTTTCTAAAATCTTCCCAGCAACTGGTTTGATGCAATGCACCATATCCTCTAGGATTAGAAAATTTTCGGCGGCAAACGCCCATTCGTTGTAGTTTTCCCGGCCTTGTAGCTTGGGAACGTTTACGATGTAGTTCGATGCCATTCTTGCAAATTCTTATCGCAAACACTGAACAACACTACACGCGATTAATTTAACACTACTTTTCAACTCAAAACGATTTTTAAAGTGGAAAAAACGAATTTTTCTGGGTCCATTACCTATGATGAAACCACGCTAATAAGTTGTTCGAGAACGAGTGAGTGAACGAGTTTATTGGTTCATTTAGACACATACATTCATTCTTACAGCTAGGTGGCAGCACTTGTCTTAATTTTGATAGAAAATCAACAGTTTTAATACCAATTTATGTACACCATCACAATATTATAGATAGATAGATACACTGTATTGCACAGAAAATTTACAGAAATTGGTTTTACAGACTTATTTAAGTACAATATAGGCGGTCTTATTAATATTCAATTCAATTCAAATAATTCAAACAATTCTTGCTTTTAACATGGATTATCTTTTAATATTTTATTATCTACACACATTATTAGTTAATTCTACCATCATTTGGTTTGTGTTATGTTGTTTCCATTTTGTATTAGTCATCTGATTTACTGAATAAACTGAAATAAAAAATCTGATAACACACATTTATTTAATTAGCATTTTACGATTATCTACAAGCAGATTGTTTAATTATTAACCAGGTCTTTCGCTTTAAATTGTACTAGGTACGTGTTAGAGAAAATTAAACTAAAAAAAGCAAATATTTTATATCGTAGTATGACATTCAAAAAAACAAAGTCTAACACACAATTTCACTGAACAAATATTTTATAGATTAATTAAATCTTCAAGCGCATCATACATTTCTGATGAGATCGTGGTCAAGTAGTAGCTTTTATTTGATAAAAAAAACCGGCCAAGTGCGAGTCGGACTCGCGCACCGAGGGTTCCGTACAAACCTGCAAGGTTTACAAAGTTCGTTCATTACGACAATCGAGTCATAACTATGGTATTTTTATTGCAAAATGAAATTCATAACATTACAATGGGGAAAGATGGAGGAGCATAAATATTTTGTAATGTAACTAAAAATTTAAGGTTTTCGGAATTTTTCTTTTATGTGTACTATAAAACGTTGCTTCATGCCAAATTTCAAGATTCTAGGTCGACTGTAAGTACCCTTTAGGTTTTGATTCCCTTGCGAGTACTTGCGAGTTTCAAAATATGCAGCTTAAATTGCTGTTTCTTTTGATTGCGTTGACATAGAAGTTTGATTTTGTTACAGCTTAAAGGTATTATAGACCTGAGTATTTGGTATGAATTTCAATTTAATACCTCTACGCGTTTATGAGGAAATGGGTAGTAAGTTTAAAATTATTAAAAAAAAATATATTATGTGATGTAACTAAAAATTTATGGTTTTCGTAATTTTTCCTTTATCTATGCTATAAAACGTTGCTTCGTACCAAATTTCAAGATTCTGAGTTCACGGGAAGCACCCTGTAGGTTTTGATTCCCTTGCAAGTGTCGAAAATTTGCGGCATAAACGGCTGTATCTTTTGATTGCGTTGGCTTAGAAGTTTGATTTTTTCACAGCTTCAAGGGACAGTAGACCTGAGTAATTGATTTAAAAATTTAGCTTCATACCTCCACGTGTTCCTGAAAAAAAGGGTCTTGACAGACGGACGGACGGACAACAAAGTGATCCTATAAGGGTTCCGTTTTTTCTTTTTGAGGTACGGAACCCTAAAAAGGATGCAAACTCACCGTTATTTATTTCTCTGCTAGATTCTATTGTGTTTCGCTGCACAAATATCACAATAGTAATGATACAATGGTGGAATTTTGTTACAATCTGCAACGACAGCGGGCTGGTAAAAAATGAGAAAATATTAAAAAGTGTACTGCATTTACATGGACAGCGTCAAGTGGTGGATTAAAATAAGCAAGTTTAAAAGTGCTAAGTAGTAATTTTCTAGCATTATATACATATACATATACAAAGAAATTTGCGCCTGGAATTCAGTCCCGAAAATTGGCAAAAAATTGAAAACATTAGGTAGATACTATGACAATTAATGAGTAAATATCCGATTCTCGTATATTAATCATTCTTTATTACAGATATTAAAACGAGTGGCCACCTTGCCCTTTTACGCTTTTCATCCATTTAGGGCGTTAACTTTGGAAATCCTTTGTTAGCGTATGTCTTTGTCATAAAAATCCTATGTGCTGAGTTTCAGGGTAATCTGTGTTTGAGCTTTGAGTCGATGGATCAGTCAGTAATGGTTGGTTTTCTTTATAGAGGGGTAAAAAAATAAAATAAAACTGTAGCCTAGAAGGAAATAGCCCTGGAACGAACAGGAAACTTTTATACTGAAAGCCAATAATCATACAAATATCACAAACGCAGAAGTTTTTATTTAAAGATTTATCTTTCGTGCAAAAACTACAGAATGGATTTGGAGTAAATTAAGAAGCTAGCCAGATACTAGCACAGTACTTATATGATACGTGGTTCATAAAAACTAATCCAGTATAAGTCAGTTGGCTATGCGGCCTAGTAGATCTGAGTCTAACTTGAACGGCAAGCGGCGAAGTGCGACCGCAGCATTGTCCCGGCGCGATCAGACCGGCAATAAATAAAATAAAATAAAATAAAAATTGTGTATTTCAGACCATAAACTTTTTGATCCATAGATTGTTAGTAACAAAAGACTTCTAACTATATTAGTATATTAGTACTGCAATGCCCACGCGCACCAGTACTGGCGCATTCCGCCCGGCTGTGTTCGCTCTCGCACTCCGCATCCATTTTGCTGTGAAATAAGTGACAGCGGCGAGCAATTTATCTCATTGATCCCTTTGCATACGTCTCAGTCAGTGCACGCCGGAGGCAGTCCCCTCCGAAATGGATTTACGTGGATTCCACGCCAACAGAATAAGGGGATATAGAATCGTTTATGCTGAATTACTTATACATTTTTGTCGGGCCTTTTGATCTTTCTCGAGTGACATACGCCCGTGAATTGAAATATTGTCCGAACGTGTAAGGATTCCTTTTCCTGTACTCGATTTAGAGCCTTCATATTTTACACAACGGCAAATAGGAATGTTTTTGGCAAAGGGTTGTTTTCATAACCCATTGTTGCGGCGCGTGTGTGGCATTTACGAAAAAATTAATACATATGAGGCTATTCATACATGTACAGATTTATTTCTTTTAGTAGGATTTACAATTTACCTTATTTAAAAATGATTTTCTACAGGTTTTGTAAAATAGAACTTCAGGGTGAACAAATTATTTTGAAAAATTATATATTTCATGTAAAAATCATTTAAACAAGGAATTTTTTACACCTTCATTTTTTTGCTCAACAATAATGTATTATTCTAACAGAATTAGGTATACCTTTTATAATTGATAGGTGATCGTAAAGTAAATTTCAAGTTAATTCGTTATAAAAATAACTTCAAATGTATCGCACTGGCTTAAATTTAGGAAGACCAGTTTCAAAATTAGGTCGACAATGTTCTACTATCCAGTTGAGACTTTTTAAATAACTAACAAAAAAATGGTTAGGTTTAAATATTAAGAGAGCCTTAAATTTAGTGCCGATTCTAAAAGATTCTATGCATCACTCGATGCCAATAGAGTATGCCGTGAGGCGAATTAAGTTAACGTGTAAGGCCGGGCTGTTTACTAAGCGAGTACTCCAAGCTGCAAGGCAAAGCAGGGCGCTGCGTAAATACCTAGCAAAAGTTAATTAACAGTGTTCAGATCTAAGAGTGTCGTCATAGACTTAGAAATAAAAATGGTAGCGCTTTTGTGCACATTTTATAAGAAGAATCATCTAATTAATCGTCAATTAGATGATTCTTCTTGTAATCAGAAAGACAGCAATATGGGTTCCCAAAGACAAACTATGTTACACAATTAATGTTAAATATTTTGTTAACAATTTATTTTAATAGTAAAATCTAGATAAAAATCTTTGCATTTTCGTTATATAATCTCAAAAACATGTTTTAATATTTTGGTTCCATGCCTCAAAAAAGCTGATTGCGATTGCTGGTTACGAAACGAAACTTATTTTTCCTTTTTAAACCTGGTTATTAATTAAGAAAATTTTGTCGACTTTCATAACTATCCTAACTAATTTGGTACGCATTAATTATTAAAACGCAAGCATCTGATAAGAACGGAATTAACAAAGTGCACATTCTAAGAGGAGCTAGTGGAAAATGAAATTGACATGTGTACCGGAAGACGTAGTGCGGTAGTTCTTCATAACGTTAAATCAAAACAAATGTAACCACAAAATTTAATGTAAATATTCAAGAGTGACTGAGTGAATTACATTTCGAAATGAACTGCGGTGTGCATTTGAAAGTGCCGGAGATTTCGTCTCAAAATGGAAAACTTTGTTCTATAATTTTTAAAATATGGCAAACTCTACTTTCCACGGCCGGAATTTATAGCTGGAGATATATCATACATGTAGCACCTACCTGTGCAAACTCTAATACAACTTCATTGTTTTATTTTATAACACTGCGCGGACTTTGTATTTTATGGTTTAAAAATGTCATAAGGAATGGGACTCCAGTTGAATGAATAGGTAGGAAAGTATTAACCTTTCAAATCTTTATACCAGAGAAAGGTTTCTAGTAGCTAACTACTAGAAACCTGGATCATTTCAAAAATCTCATTCGCTATTCTTGAGAAGGTAGTTCAAGTAAACGAAAGTTCCGCGCTACTATACAGCTAACTGCTTATTTAAAAACGTTTTAATATTTGCACATAGCCAAAGAACGCCAGCATCCGTGCATGCATGTGAAAAGAAATGCAGCCGCGTCCGCTCAATTAACATAATTGAAAACTTGACGCACCCAAACAATTAAACATTCAAGTGATAATATAATATTGACCTTGTGAAAGCGCTGTTGGCAATTATGAGCTTAAAAGGCGAGGAAAATTCAATTGCGAGTAAAATGCAGACATTTCAACAAGTGACTTATTCATAAAAAAGTACAGTTATCATCATGCTGTCAACATCATCGTTTTTCGAATGTGGCAGCCGTTAAATCGCCTTAGAACATGTATTATTATGTCACACAATAGGTTTTCTTAGATAAACTTTTTTGGTCTGGGCCTTAGGTATATCTCATTGGAATTTACTCGTAATGTGTTCTGGTATGGCCAGCATATCTTTCTACAACCAGGTGAGCCTTAAATGGGTGTTGCGGTTGTTAGACAAGTGATCCAGTTTACTGTCAGATGTGATCCAACTGCCATCGTATGACTACTAATTCGGCTTAAAGTGCCTGCTCAAATGTAGAATACCTTCAGAAGCGCTGAATAAAACTCACTGAATATGGGAATACCAAAAGAGGATATTAAATTCTTACCTACGTTTCAATTTTTACGATCCACATTTAAAAATGTCATATTGTAAGTGGTGGCTCCTGGTAACTCGATTTACGTGCTTTTAGGAGTTTTCAAAACAGAACTGAATGTAGGTTACAATCTATACTTTCCATACAGATTGTTATTACACTTGTGTAAATGAACGTTGCATCGCGATGGTTTGTCGGGGCTTTTTAATGAACGTACGATTCACTTTACTTTTTGCCGACGCGTCGCACCGAGCGCCGTTATTTGAAATAGCGCCACCGGTCAATATTTAGATGTTAGCTGTCATCGCCAATGTAAAGATTTAAGTAGGTCAGCACGATACACACATTTTGTTATGGAAATTAAGATACCATACGAGTTTCGGATCACTTATGTGTTGTTTTTGTTGAAAATTTAAATAGGTTATGAGATTTGTAGATAAGTATGCCTAGTATATCCACAAATGTTTACCACGCCAAGCAAAGCTAGTAAATCAAAATCTCGGGTAACCTAAAACACGCTTACATACTTTTTTGTAAATAAATACCTAGTTATAGTATAATTATTATTGAACCAATAAAATTAAGTTTCTATTGTTCGAGTACGAAGCTGCAATGACAAGATTTTTAAGGGAAAACCAGATCTTTACAAAACGAATTGGTCGTCATAGAAACCTTTACGTTCACTTTTACTCGTGAGATACAAGATTACCAAAACACATAAGATTTTTTACTAAAATCACGCGAGCGAAGACGCAGGGCATGATATATTTAGTACACTTAGAATAAACATTGAATAATGTTTACTAGAAACGTTTTTACTCACAAAAACGATTCTAGTAAAGTCGAATGGCGCAAATATAACGTAATTCCGGTCCGCCTCTCCGATGTTCGGTGGTTCCTCTTTGTCAGCTGTCAAAGTCCCACTGCAGGGCAACATACCCGAATACATACAACTCCCTATTACTCCACGATAGACTGGTAATTAATGAAATCTATCAGAAAGCTTTAACTAGAGCTGACAGAAATCCATCCTTTAATTAAAAATCACACGAGTTGCAAAGAATATTATGCATTTGCTTTTATTTAGTTCAAACAGGAGTCCGATCCAAGAGGGCTCTACGCCTTAAAATACTTCTATGTTATGACATTAAACTATTCATATTTTTAATCATGGAAGTTTCAAAGTGTCTCGGTAGGTTCTCATACCAATTATCTACATTCCTTACTAATTTAAATACGAAAGTAACTGTCAGTATATCCTGCTTTCAAGAAAAATCTATTGAACTAAATTAAATTAAATTTGGCACATAAAAAGGTTGAACCTAATATAAAGACACAGGTTACTTTTTAAATAAGTACCTACGAAAACAGGGTTGCAAGAGGGCAAAACGAGAGGGAGGGAATGTTTGTATGGGATTCTCGATATTTTTGAAGCTGGAAGCTTACAAGTTATTTTTAGACTGTTGTTTGAATTGGAATCAGTGTAATTTAAAGATAGAAAAAAAACATGAAACTTTTTATTGGCTTTTATTTTGATACCAAAAATAACTTTATCAAAAGTGACAAACAATATTACTCGTAAGGAGGTAAAATAACATGGGTTGAAAGTTTGAATTGGCATTAGTCATTTTTGAAACTAGATCAATGAAATGTTTTAATCACAGTTTGTAAAAAATCTATCAATGGGGTAAAAATAAAATAGGGTCTATACAAACTGTCATACAGTTTGTATAAAAATATGTATGTACGGTTTATGATAATGTTTTATAAATTGTCATGTAATCCAGAGAGGAGTGTTGTTACAGTTCTACCAATTTGAGTAGTTTCGTATAACTGGGGCTGGTAGGTATTCTATGAAATGCTACACAAGGAATTGTTTCGCAGAATACACGCCCTACACAATCCTACTGATGGACCTACCTACCTGATTCAGTCCATCTCAATATATTTCGTTGCAATAGGAGCTATATTAAGAGCCCTAGTTCGACAATATTGCCGGCTGCTCTAGCTTCTATTACACAGAATATTGTCTATCGTAGCAGTGACAGCGTGACTGGTTGTTAGCGCCTGACGGCAAACGCTGCATTTGTTTGTTTATAAAATTTGTTGCATCGTTGAACTAATCTGACGATTGAAGGTTTTGAATTTGTTACTTTATTATGATTAACGGCTGCACGGATCAGAATGAAATTAGTAACAGGTTTTATTTAAAATGTTTTCATAATGGCTAAAGTAGTAAAGATATAAATAGTTGTTAAGACTTATTTTTTAACTAGCGTCCGCCCGTGACTTCGTACTCGTAAATTTAGTCTTTTCTAGCCATAAATGTAAATGGTCGGTTTTACCCCTATCTCCCCTAATGGGCATTCGAAACAAATAAAGTCCATATTTTAATGCAAGTTTTTAGCTATATTTGTGGTAAATTTCATATTGCTAACTTAAAAATAAACATTTTCCCCTATAAACTGTCAAGGGTGGTATTACCCCTATCTGCCCTTATTTTAAAAAAAAAGTAGCCTATGTCTGTTCTAGAGGTTCAACGTATACCTACATAAAATTTCATTAAAATCGGTTAGTGGTTTAGGTATAAAAGCTGGACAGATAAACAGACAAACAGTCAGATAGACAGGCAGACAGACAGACAGAGTTACTTTCGCATTTATAATATTAGTATGGATAGACTACACTACTATTTATGTGTCACCGTAAGATTGTAAACATCGTTAGATTACAATCTATCTAGTGAGATTGTGAACCGTAAGATATGATTGCAATTTGACGCATTTCTGTTCGTTATATTATAATCTATCGAAGTGAAACTGATAAATTACAATCTGTCCCACGTCAAATTGACAACTGTATGAAAGCTTTTCCTGATTGGTCGGTCTTATTCAACCAATCACGACAAGCCGTTTTATGTCCCCAAATATAAAAAAAGGATTAAATAAAAAAGAGATTTATTAAATAAATATTTGATGAATGTTTTAAGTGTTTTTCAAGCATTTATTTATTATTTAGTTGGTAGTCGAAAATGCTGACATATGTTGAGAAGAAATTTATTCATGAAAAGTTTATTCATCAAACACAAATTAAAATAGGTAAAATAAAAGAAATTCTTATAAAAAATAATTAGGTAGGTATTTTGTCTTCAAACACTACCTAAAATTAAAAATCAAGAAAGGCTCTTTTATAAAAACGGAAATGTTGTCCTTAAACTATTAAAATTGGAAAACTATAAAAAACTCTAATTTATTAAGATGAAATAACAAACAAATATGGCGAATGCCGGGGCGGCCGCGGCGGGGGGCAACAATCAGCGCGCGAGATGCATTCCGTTCTACGCCGATTTGACCGATTCCCATCGATAGATTGTAATATAATGAAAAATAATACGTTAAATTGCAATCATAATGTTACGGTTCACAATTTATCGACAGTTTACAATCTCGCGAGATACATTGTAATCTAACGATTTTTATAATCTTACGGTGACATATTATGCACCACTGTGTGTGTGCGCTACTGCGCATTGAGATGGGATAGAGAGATACACGGGAGGACCGTAGCGGTTTCCTTCTTTTTTACGTTCTTAACTCTGTAAAAAATATCTGAAGGAGGCTAAGTGTATTATGCAATCCGGGCATTTTATATAGGTAAATAAATGGTGACGTGCATTTCTTACCTATGTAAAGTAATATATTTATTTCAATACCTTTATCTATTTCTATGCAACAAGTAATCCTGCCGCGAAAACGTTTAGCTTCCGAATTGTGGCATGAAAATGTGGCCGCGTTCGCCGCAAAGGCAACATGGCGACGGCAGGTTAGTTCTGATTATCTTTGACTGAACGCTCTAACATAATCAATTTCGGTTCAACTGCTGTTGATTTTGCTCTGAATGATTTATTAGACTGTACTAAGTTAATTAATAGTACGCAAACGGCTGCCGTTAATTAAAAGTCTATCAGATTTAGGCTGAAATTAGGTGCTTAATAAACAAATTATCATTATAATTACTTAGGCCCAAGCAATTGGTTTCAAATATTTGAGATTTAAGGTTAATTAGTCTTTAGTTAATTTGGAAGAAATAGAACGTTGCTTTCGGAGTTATTAGAATTATAATATCACGTGTATTGACGAGCTAGGTCTTTTAGGTACCTATGTTTGCTAATAGCTAGGTGAGGTAAACAATTCATTACAAGTTATAACTAACGAAACACACACAATACACATATTTTCGTATATAATAAAACTGGCTTTAATAGAATAAATGTTTTCGTGTTGGATAGTCCATTTATCCAGGAAGGTTTTAGGCTATATAGCGACAAAACGGAGCAAAGAACCAGTCGAAAATGTGGAAAAATCTAGGATAGTAAGTACTCGTGCGATGCTGCGGCTAGTATTATCACAGACATATGTAAATAAATCAGAGGCTGTATTTAAGACATTTTTTTTAAACCAATAGCAAAACCATGTTTCCAATGTAAGCAGAATAGATGCTTGCATTTCCAAATGAAAACATAAAAATCAATGCCACTTTTTGTTGTCATTTTATAATTCAAGAACGGGCTCATCTATCCAACCTAAATGTTTAGGCTTTGTTTGGGCTATTTCGTAGATGGTTTATGTGAAGTTTGCACTCAATAGGTCGAGCGGTTCTTCATTTATGACATTTTTTATATAATATGCGTGCGGGCCGCTAGTTAGACATAAGCTTGATTTCACTCTACTGAATAAAGTCAACAGTTAGTCCAGTTAATAGTCTGAACGCCCACTGCGGCGCCTAATAAAGCTTATCAGTGACGAGATAGAACTTCGCTTGCTGTTTAGTCAGGAACATAGATTAACAGGCAGCGGCGTAGGAGCCCTGTCCCACGCGAGATAGACCGGCCGCGTATCAACGAAACATACAAGTCATGGTTGGGCACATTAGTAGAAGTGAGTACTATACTTATGAACCTACTAGCTACACCCGCGGCCATCCGCACGTCAAAGTTTTTTTTTTATTTACAGTCATAAAAATAAATGAAACATCTAAACTAAAAGTTACTACTTATTACTACATCTGTCTTCCAGTGAAAGTGAAAAGAAAAAGTCAAAATCTATCCAGTCGTTTTAGAGATAAGCCGGAACAAACATATAAAGACGAAAATTGTTTATTTTGGTGCATGAAACAACAAACGGACTCTTGATATTATATTTTATTAGATATAGAAAAGTAAATATGATACGTTTGAAATGCAGACAAAGTTGAAAGCAATCTATAAATGACAAATATGGCGGAGAGAGCCATTTGCGAGCGATGAGATGCAAATATGGAGGTAAAAAGGGTAAATTTTGCGACGGGATTGTTACTCTTTTATTCGATTGAAACAGAGGGAAGGTATGTTGTGCGTCAGAGTGTATGCAGGTATATGTATACATCTTGTTATCTAAAGGCAAAACGAACGAGCCAAATCGAATAAATCTAATAAAACAAACGAATTTAATGAAATTCGATTGCTTTGGCAGGACTGTATTTACTACCTTCGATCAAAGATTTTAGACTAGCAGAGTTGCGACCAAGAAATTGACTTTTCGATTCCGATTTGGCTCCAAACACGTCATAGAACAAATACAAAAAAAAATCGCAGACATAAAAAGCGTAACACAAAGAAAGCAATAGCACGCTAGACTACACACTTTGGCCTTTGACCACTCTTATGCCGTGCGTATAAGAACTAATACCGAACAGCAAGTGTTACTTCGGCATGCTGTTAACCATATTAAGTGCAATACAGTGGCCTATTCTGTTGTTGTAGTGATGTAGACTTAGCAAGAACGCTTGCGCACTGGTCGCGGAGATCGCACTCCGCGCTGAGATATTGGCGGCTAGTGGGCGTGATAGATGTACACCCTAAAACCGATTGAAGATCTCTGGCCTGTGGAAATGCCCCGCCTGTTTCGTTTTCACCATCTTATAAAACCCATTAGTGGAGGTACTTACCTATAACCTAAATCTGACACAAAGTCTTGGAGTTTCCGGCAACCAACTTGTTTAGTGGTTGAATATGCATTTTTTGGAAACTCAATAAAAAAATGTGTATCAGATATCAAGAGTGTTAAACATCGAATATGTGAGGGAGATGCAGAGATTCTTTCATGTAACATTATATCAGTACAGTACAGTTAAACAGTGTATTGCGACTGCTGTTATCCGACCTCCACAGTCCTTTTAGCTATGATTTTTATGCATCAATATGTTTTACTTTTCTTCTTTTTTTCCTTTTTTTATAAGCCGGTGTGTATACATATGTCTCTTCTTATTTATCGATTATAACATATAAGGGCATAGAATGAATTTAATTGTAAAAATTAATCGAACCCAAAACTTTAGGACCACATAAATTAATCTAATCCCGCCAGCTTCCCTTTCAGCTTCATTGGTTATCAAAGCCATCATTGAAAATCATCATCTTGTACTTAAATCACTACACTATTAAAGCTTTAAAATAATGTCGGGTCCACTTGAAATGTATTTGTTGATTTTCTTGCCATAGTGATGTAAACTTCGCAAGAACGTTTGCGCACCGGTCGCGGACATTGCACTTCACGCTGAGATATTGGCGGCGAGTGGGCGTGATAGATGGACACCCTAAAACCGATTGCAGATCCCTAGCCTGAGTAAATGCGCCGCTTGTTTCGTTATGAAACCATTAGTGAAGGTACTTACGGATAACCTGTGTTAAGACCTTAGAACTCGATGTGGATGTATGTGGCCACACTTTACGGATACAAAATATGTAAATTAACTATAGTAGTTAAACGTGTATTGGATGAAACACCGCTGTTACCGACCGACCATATTTTTTAATGCATTGACGCACCGTACCGTCACCCAAGTGAGGTGCCGGTATGTGTGGGATTCTGCCCTTATACGAACTAAATACGCACTAAAACCCCCGGTGGACCTCATTACTTTGATGGTGACGATATGGAACAGACAATCTACCACAGCCTCATCGGATCTTACCAACAAAACTGTATTGAGCTCAGGACCCCGATAACATAATACAAGCTCTTAAAATACTGGATCATCGAGGCAATAGGGTCGAAGCCTAAAAAAGTCTGTTTGGCCCTACAGTTAGACTACCAAATAATATTGATCAAAAATGTATCCGGATATATTGCGTTAAAATTAGCATGACGTTACTTCTTCGTATAGTTCGTCCGCATTAGTGATGTAAACACAACCCTCCACTGACCTTTAAAAAAGAAAAATTTGATTCTTTAATGAAAAAACAAAACTTAATCAACAATCAGCAGTTTAAGAACGAAAATATGTTTAGGTAGCAGAAACTTCACAGTTATTTTAAATCTCCAGACCAAATTTTATGTAGGTTCATATATATACACGTTCCACGTGAAGTTCTTGATCAAATAACACTACTTCAGGAGACTTTCATCAAGTTTTAGATCCCAGACACGATAGAATAAATTGTTATCGAACAGACAATGTGTGTTTCTTAAAAGTTAGATAGTTTGGTTACCTTGGAATATTCGATCCCTATTCATAATATTATGTTGGGTAAAACAAATGGTTGAGAGCTAATTCTCGGTTGTAACAGAAACATTGATATCGGCACTGTCAGAACCAATAACAATAACTAGGTAATTTCTCACGTCGATCATAAAGTAAATTATATTATGAGCCCAGTTAAATAAATTATTATCATTGTCAGCAGATAATAAAGAAAGGTGCCACAGATAGCAGTACTAAAATACCAAACTTGTATCTAATTCCAATAAAATATAAATATAGAGTAACATAAGTACAAGAATGGAACTTTTTAATAATTTTATTTTTACTCTTCCATTTTGGCTTTCGGGCTTAAACAAGTAGGATCTTTTTAATGTATTAATTCTTAATTTGAAAACAAACTACGACAAAGTCGTCATTTGTGTTTGAAAATATGACTATTCATAAAAAATGGAATATGTCTATGATACGTTTTCAACATAAAAGTTTTGAAAAATTCTCGTTTGGTAACAAACTGAACTTTTATATAACGGGCGTTAAATTAAAAAATGTCCAGTTCACCGTTCATTGATTACGTGTTTCGTCGTTGTTACTAAATGATAGGGCGATTGGTATTTGGACCCGATAAGTTAATAAGGATATTAAATCATGGCTACTGAACGTGCGGGCTTCCTCACGGTGTTCTAATAAATTGTGTTAACCAGAAAGCGCAATTAATTAAATTTATAAATGCCACCTCCCCCAGGCACGGAAACCTCAAAGGCGTGTCATGTTATCGCATGCGTACGAAAACGGGAAATATATTTGCACCTGTGAACCTTATTCCAACATCATAAGCTTTTTAATGCGGAGGCCTACTTGAAGACATGCGTAGGTTTCTGAACGATGCGATTACTGTAATTGCATTCATGGCGTGATATTAGGTACGACGTTTTTTCATTGCTGCACATCGTTTAATTATTTTATTTAAGAGTGCGTGTCCTCGTATTATTTTTTACTAATGCTACTTAATTTATAAAGCCGAAAGTTTGTAATGTATGTTACTTGTGTTTGTTACTTTTTTACGCAAATACAAGATACTAGATTAATCCCAAAATAACACAAACGAAGTTGCAGGTAACAGCAGCTTCATGTACGTACATTTATTTGATACATAAATTACCTAACTTTTAAAGTGTTCTTTAGCGATGCAGCTGTTGCTGTTTCCAATATCTTTTTGGACTTTAATCAAGATACCTATTGGTAAAAACTATATGACTTGGTCCAAAGTGGCTACACATAGCAATTAGTTAGAGACTGCTACTGTAACTGATCTGCTGAGTTTCTTGCCGGTGTCTTCTCGGTATGTATAGGTTCTGAACCAGAAGTAGAATCACTTTGCATTGTATTCAATGGCAATTCAAAAGTGTTATATACGAGTATAACCAACTTGGATAAAGAAATATTTGAGTTTGAGGTAAAACACAAAAATCTCGTATTAAGTATTCTAAAGCACCCCTATCTATCTAAACCCGTAAAACATTTTCAGTAGACGCTCAGCAAAATGATCGGTAAACCGATTTCGGTCAGAACGACGTTAACTTGAGCGCGAAAAAAATGAGCGTACCCAAACGGGCCCGAATATCACTGTCCGAAATTACGGTATTGTATCTTCTGAACGTTTCGGTAATAGGCATAAATATCAGTATTGGGATCTATCGCCACGGGCACATTGTCTGAGCGAGCACCTGTACCGGCGAGCAATATCCGCCGCGGCCCCGCATAAATAACCATGATGTTTCAATTTATATTCATGATATTAGTAAGTCAGACGGAATGTACGTCACATTTGATTCCCTTTGTTGGTAAAATAAATACAGCACTACTCCTTTGTTTAGTTACGATGCTACGAGTACAGTTTTTGAAATGACAAAGTTCTTATTTTATCTGGTTTGAATGAACCGAGGTCCGTCCTTAGTTCTTCTCATAGTTGAGACAGTGTGAACTAGAGATTGATTTTATTTTGTTTGGTAACTCGTTCATGGAATAAAAAGGCATGGACATTTTTTCTGTGTGGATTTTTTAAGGCATTCCGTTGAAAAGTTACATTAATTAAGTATATACAAAGTAAACTCACTGTGGTGACGATGATTTAATAATGCAGGCCTTAGCCTATTAGCAGCCCATAAAACATGCTCAAGAGGTAGGTAAGCTTGTGGGCTTTTTTTAACAAACCTTGTCCTGAAATATAACAAAACAAAAGAAGAATTATTCAAGTAGGTCAAATATTTCAGAAGTTATGCGCAGATATAAATTTTAAACCATGTTTTATACTTAATTCATTGCTGATCAAGAAATCATTTAAAATATTGAATATTTCTAAGGATTTCTTGATCAGCAATGAGACCACATTGAATGCTAACCCACAACATAATTAATAGGCAGCATTAAAACAGATCAAGCGCGTTTTTCGTTCGAATACCCTCGGAATCCATTCCGATGATAACTGCATAGCAATGGCATCGCATTATACCGACAAACAACGCACTGCGGTGTCAAATTTACGACCAAGAGTCGTATGAACGGCCGCATTGCATTGACACACAGTTTGGATGAGAAAAGCTGATGGGTTCCATTGTAATATCACGCTCTAAAATTTATATTTTTTAAAACACTGTGTTGATCAATTCAAATGTAATGTATCTTTGAATTTTAATACTATTCAAAACCTACTAATATTTTATGAAAGATTGTTTGTTTGAATTTAGATGCTTGTTGCTCTTTTACGAAAAAAGTACATAATGGATTTTAATAAAAGTTGGACGCTAGGCAGATTACGTAGATTTTAAATAAACTAAAGGATACTTCTTACCAAAATAACGCGAACAAAGACACGGGCAGTTAGTAAAAGATAATTATGTTATATGAGGTAATATTATATTTTTAATATAAAAATGGTGTGGGTACACTATTTTACTTATCAATTGAAGTAAATAATAAATAAATTAAATTGTACCAAATGGGTACATTCACTGGATCTCAAAGTAAGTAAGTGGTTTTACCATTTTAGTGTCAAGAAAACTTGAATAAACGGTGATATCATTTATAAAACCTTAAGCGTCTACGTATAATCTTTTTTTTACTCTAGTTGTAATTAAAAATACTTGCACACGATTTAATACATGTGTTTATCATGAATGTCTCAGCTAAGTGAGGATTGAACCAGCGGTACACCGCTGAAACGCTAACCGTTGAACCATCGAGTCTATCAAAAATAGATTTGGTATTTACCAGCTTTTGTCTAATAAGTACCTACCCTTTGTACAACTTTAGATATCGACACACGGAAAGTCTATATTAGCCAAAATAATCAAATAAAGTCATATTTCACTCTCATGTAGTTTGGCTGCAGAGCCGTAATGCAGTTCTATTATCGACATCAAATGAATAGCATCGCATTCGCATTCGATTCTAGGTGATTCGAGTATTTGACGCGGCCGTTTTGTGCAGGGGCACCCAGCCGGCGGGTAATTACCTACCAAGCGATTTACTGCTCTATTTCAAAATTCAGAATAAGCTAGTGCCAAAGAGAAATTATTACTACAGAGGGATCGGTTACGTAAGTAGGTACTTTTGCGAAAATGTTGCCCTATTTATCATGCGAATCCACTTTTGAACGTGAGATAACAATGATTTTGTGTACTTTCGTTAAATAATGCTACGTTTATCTATTTAAAAAAATTCATTTTGTCATATTATAATGCTTGTCAGATATAGTAATTTATAACTTTGTTTTAAAGTTTATAATAAATTAATGAAAATGGCCCTAAAACCTATATAAGCATAAAAGCACGAATCCACATTGGCATGGATAGTCAAATCTCAACGGTGTGAGAGGCCGCCATTCAGTAGTAGGAAATCCATAGTAATATTATAAAAGCGAAAATGACTCCGTCTGTCTGTCCACTAATCCAATTTAGATGCAATTTGGTATAAAATAAAATAAAATGTATTTATTTCAGATAACTATGATCCATAAGTTGTTAGTAAAAGCTTAATATGTATGTTAGTATATTATTTTTAAAGCTAGGCAGATTACGTAGATTTTAAATAAACTAAAGCATACTTCTTACCAAAATAACGTGAACAAAGTCACGGGCAACAGTTAGTAACGGTATAGTTATACGTTAAACCTCTAGAACGGATATAGGCTACGTTTTGTTTTGAAAATGAAACGTAAAAGAAAATTAAAAGTAAACATTTTCATTTACAAAAAGTAAAAAGTTAAATAAATGAAATTTGCCACAAATATAGCTAAAAGCTTGCATTAAAATATGGACTATATTTGTTTCGAATGTTAGGGGGAGATAGGATTAAAACCGACCATGGTAGTATGCAGTACACGCGGGCACAGCTAGTATCTAATATGGTTGAATGAAATAACTGTTGCTATGAGTTTGTCCTCTTTGATTCACATTTCGCGAGATAATGCTACGTCTATGTTACTACTTTTTCCATGGCGACTACTAGCTTCATTCTGTTTTGTCACACAATCGTAAGCACAATGCGATTGTCCGTAAAACCTATCTATTAAGGCTGGGAGTGGGCAGATAAATTGAATTATTGATGCGACGTCCCCGTGATGGGTTGGAGTTCCGTCGCTTAGTTTGCTGCTTTAGCCAGGGCCGGCCTGTTCAGATTTGACGATAAGCGTGCTTTGTTCAGGAGCCCTGAAGTGTGTTAGAGCGTATGTACAATTTACAGCACGTCAAGCTAAATACTTGCACTTCCATAATAGATCTTCTTCGGACGACATAAGGGCGGTGCAAAGTCCAACGTGTGTCTCCTGACGTGCTTTTTCTGTACATTATAATGAGCTGTACATAATAAGTTCATATCATGCGTTTAAATGGCGTAATCTGCAGAAAAGTTAACTTCAAACAGCAATTTATAAGACTACTTATGCTGTGCAAAAATAATTGAAAGATGTATTTATGTAACTGATTTGAGTAAATATAATGTATGTTTATAGTTTAGAGGCATTGAACATGCTTTTAAAACTAAATTGTACTTGAACATGTCTGTAAGAAAAAAATCTGTAAATTTTTCTGTGCAATAAAGTGTATCTAATCTAAACAAATTAAATTTAAGAATGTCAAAATTTTATCCCATGTGACTTTAAATAATAATTTAAATGAAAACAAGTATTAATCTATTGACCCTTACATCTAGTTGTAATCTGATTCATCTAATAAGTTCTGCTCATGTGGCACTAAACTTTTAATAAATAGTGAGGAACATTTCAGGACTTGAAAAACTTTAGAACGACGAATGCAATGCGTTTTTCAAGTTACGAACCAGAATCTCAAGGCCTGTAACGGAAGGAAACAAATAAGCTTATTATGCACTATGGGATAATAGATCAGGAAATCTTTTTACACCAAAAATCTGATTGAAAGTAGGCTATTGCAAAAAATTAAGAGGTTGGTATTAAAATAATGCGGGTAGGAGTAGGTATTTTCACCGAGCCGGCGCTGGCTTCGGCTCATCCTCAATTAGCTATCAGATTGACGCGCTTAATTTAGTTTAAATTTTGCCGGAGAGCTGACCAATCTATTACTGTTCCGCCGACGCCGGATCGGTCCGTCACCTGTTCAAAGATAGGATAATCTGAGATAATGGGTTCGAAAGTGCTTTGACAAATTCGCAGTTTCTTTATGAGCTCTTATCTCCGCTATTTTGAGGAAATATGAAATGTCATGAGTTCTGTTATTGGAAATTTTACGTGACATGCTGCAGATGCTTGTGAAATAAAATGGTTTATAAACTCATTTAAAAACTGCTTGAAAGATCGTCCCTATTCGTCCGATTGTATCTCCTATTTGCAATCGTGCTACGTCAATCTTATGCATCATGCTGCGAAACTGTGATTTTAGATTGTTCAAAATATTCAAAAATCATTTTAATTCTAGTAGAAGTGCCTTAACAACCTACCTTCTTCAAAACTATGTGATGTCTTCCAGCCAATTAAAATAACGACACTATCATAATAATTATTATTATAAACGCAAAAGTTTGTAAGAATATGTATGTTTGTTACGCTTTTGAATAAATATGTTTGTTACGGTTTGGAAAAAAAATGGTATTTATGGGGTAATATAATAGAAAAACACATTTTAAACTTTTTTTCTCGAAAAAACCTGGCCAAAGTGGCAAGCAATAGCCAGTAACATAAGATATTATAAGATACTAGCTAGCTTTAGCTTGCATCATATATATACATTTTTGATTGACTGGCTCGTTGGAGCAATGATTAGCACTCTTGGCATTTGTAACAAGGGTCGTCGTAGGCACGATCCCCACTCAACAATCAATCGTGTGATTAACATTTGTATCTGTATATATTATGGTACTATCTTTGGTTCTCATTTCTGTATATATCTTGCACTAGATCCATGTTGCAGCTAAGGACGCCACTTTCAATCGTTTGATACCCGCACGCCCTAGCACACCACATGCTTTGCGTCTCGGTTCGTTATTGCAGCTCATGAGTTATACGTACGTATTTCATTTGAGGCATCTGGTGCACAGAGAGTAAGAAATGCGATTATGTTACCTTTGTGCTTGCATCTGTTTTAATGACCTGTGGTTTTTAAAAATAATTTGTTTTGATGGCACGTAGAAATACTAACAGCGACCCAATTTAATAATGAAATAATTTATTTATTCAAATGCAACATGTATCTATTGTTTATTTATGGACCAATGTAAGTCCAAGTGATCCTAAATTTGCATATTTCGAATTTGTTTATATTTAACATTAATTTAGGACCACGTTGATAGCCAATAATGGTATAGTAACAAATTTAAGTACGGCAGTTTTTTCATTGTTACGGTTTATTATTAAACAAAAAAGTTTAGATAGTTTGACAGTGTGAGCAGATGTAGTGTGCATCCTGCAACTATTATTTAAGTATTGAAAATGTTACCAACTATTTAAAAGAAATACTTAAAGTAAAGGAAAAACCTATTTAAGTATGAAAACACTTATTTCTAAGTAAAATACTAAAATCAATCGTTACTTTAGTTTAGTGAAAAAAAATTCAGGTAAATCTCAAATCATTTGAGCATCGAGATGCTTAATCGGTTGAGCAAAACTTGATTTATTTGTATCTACGAGTATGATGCGGCTGAGGTAGTCTGTATAACTCAGATCTTTTTAATAAAAGAAAAACCTTCATAACTGTATAACAAGTCAAGTGCGTCTCTACTGTATAACCGCAAGGGTTCTGTATTCAAAACTAATATACGACAAAACTAGTGGATTATTTTTTATTTCAATTCGATTACAAAACCTGCTGTTCTTTAAATATTGAAAAATAATCTAGCTAGGACATTTTATATGAATGTTTTCTTTTGCTATTTTTATGTCAGGCACAAGTTTATTTAAGTTTTGGCATTAAGTAATTTTGATGTGACTTTTTTTTCTTACAAATGTTCAAAATTACTTTGGCATATTATATAACATTGGCATGCTGTGATGTCCTATAATTGAGACAACGTAACTAAGATTTCGAATCGTATTTTTATGTTTTTAATTAAGATATTAGCTGGATGAATATCCTTGTTAAAAATAAAAAGTAAACACCATCTTGATAAATTCCTTGACGAAAGAACATTAATACTTTTGTAGTCCTTGTCATATTTATTTTCCATCCATCCATCAGCCTCTTTTTGTCCACTGCTGGACATAGGCCTCCCCTACAGAACGCCACAACGCGCGGTCCTGCGCTATCTGCATCCAGCGGCTCCCCGCACATCTGACGATGTCGTCAGTCCATCGTGTTGGGGGCCGCCCCACGCTGCGTCGTCCGGTACGTGGTCGCCACTCGATATTTATTTTATTTATACATATTCCATTTCAATTACTTTGCTCTTCCTTGCCCTCATGCCACCATATTTCCTCAATTTCAACTTAAGAATACAATTTCTAGAAGTGAGAAAAAAATATTTTTGTGTTTCAATGCAGAACCCTAATAAGGCGGTTGCTAGCTCTGTCCAATAAAAAGACCAACGCTTGCTCCCGTTAAAAGTATATTACGCTCAAGATGCAAATCGATACCTTATTAAGAGTGTTGTTATAATATTTTTTATGGTATAGACAAAGTATGACCAGAGGCGTAACATCGTTAAATACAGCTCTTAAGGAGAATTATCGTAAATTAATGTGGTCAATTTCCTTACTCCGGAAAACTTAATTAGAGACTAACATTATGGGAGGTCTGCAGATAAATGTAGCGAAGATGTACAGTGATTGCTCTTCACGCCGCGTTGGACAAAGAATGAACAGTAGTAATCGCTGTTGGGTGAGCCAAGTCACAGTTAAATCACTGAAATGAGATTAAACGATTGCTAAATCTTAACTAAAGGACGACAAGAAAGACGTATTAAACGAAAGATTTGGTCTGTACTATTTATGACCCATTAAATAAAATCTAATAATGATGGTTACTCTTACAACGTGTTTGTACTATAAGTTTGTTGAGTAAACAAAATAGTAAACGTCAAATAAACGCAGACTTGAATTATATAGGCAATTGCTACATTGTAAGTAAATTAATTTCCCCTCACTTATAAAATTATGAGCAGTTGATCACATCTTTAAAATCTCTATAATTTATCAAAGCCAATTAGATTAACAAAATAAGAATTGCTTTAATGCGTGAATACATTTCTGTTTCTAAGATCATGTATTTCGATGTTCATTCATATAATTATACCAATAAAATGTTTAATAGATAATTCGCCCACAATGGTGTCACAGTTTTTTTTATTGCCATTTTCATTTCAGATCGCGCTTCTTACTAGTCATCAGATCTGTTGACTGGTAATTTAGCAGGGGCTAACCTGTGTCGTTTTTAAACTTGATGAGGCTGTTAGTCCGTTTCTGTGGCATAGCTTCAAAACGGATGCGCTGATTTTGATTTTGTTATTTTGTTTGGATGGTAAATTAGTGGGGTGTGTTTTGAAGTAACAGTTAAAAGTAAACGTCAGTCTTATATCAGTTTAGACTTATGTCGTAAATAGAAGCGCCAATACCAAACTTTCGGGGTTTTTTAAAATCTAATTGTGATTGGTTTTCGTTCGAGTTTCGAGTTTATGAACTAATTTTAAAATAATTCCGAAGCCTTTTGTTTTGCCATAGAGCAAATACCGAAGCTCACTTACCGTACCCTGCCATTTCGCCGAGTATGGCGGATACGTGCCTAATTTTACGTCATTAAACGCAATTTATGTATTGGTACTCAACAAACTCGGGTACGCATGCAAAAGCGCTGTCGAGGCAGTTTATTTTTACTAGATTTTCCCCCGGTTCTGCTTGCGTGGTTAGTTTTGTTCCATCGGAGTGCCTGACTAATTTATTTATACATTTCAGATATTTGATCATTGAAAAAAATGTATCGGCATTATTTAACAATCGAATTTAAAAATATGTATTTTTTATGTTATGTACAATTCACATGGGAATATTTTCTGAACCAAACTCTATTTTCAACGCAGACAGTTTTCAAACATTTTTGAGACTTGTTAGAAATTTATTTAGGTAAAAGTGTTAATAATTTCAGTTGATAATTTAAATCATGAATGTCCGTTAGTTTAGAGACAGACATTCTTCACAAAATATTGAGTAGGCATAAAGGTGGACCATCGTACGCCGGCTCCGAACCGCTATGTGATTCGTCAGCACATCACCACAAACAGGCAATTATAAGGTTAGTGATACATGAAACGAACTCGTTTGATATAAAGCTGGAGCTGCGAACGTTTGTAAGCGGCTTTCGATTTTTGCGTAGCTGGCAAGCGCTGAACCAACTGCGGTACTGAACAGAGCGCAACGAAAGCGTTTTTCCGCCGCGTCTCGCAGCTTAGTATATTGAACAGTCGGGTTTTTTATTTATCTCTTCTTTAGTCCACATTCAGGTGTGACAAAAAACCTCGAGGAGGCTTATGGCAAATTTTAATGGCAGAAGATTTTTATATAAAAAATTAACAAGTGATAAATAACTGCATATGAAGGCTATGAGTTAATTTTTGGTTATAATTTCAATTGCATTAGTGTTTTAATATATAAATCTCCTCTTAGTGAGAAAAACTATGTAAGTAACGATTAATTTTCTTTGCAACTTATAGAGTTTATTAATTTTGTGATACATTTGCAATTTTTTTACACAGATGCATAATACAGAGCCCCACAGATCAGATCAGAGTCAGCAGATCAACTCAAACACAAGCAATTAGGTATAGGGTTCGGGATACATGAAACGACTTCGGTTGATATAAAGCCAGAGCTGCGAACGTTTGTAAGCGGATTTCAATTTATGCTGGCAAGCGCTGAACCGGCCGTCGACACGGAACAACTACTCGAAAGCGTTTTGTGCCGCGCCTTGCAGCATTGCATTGAAAAATAGTTTTTCATTTATCTCTGTTGAAGCTAACGATCGGTTCTACTAAAAACAAGTGAGCGTTTAGTTACTTATAATTACTGAAACTATTTTGCTTTCTTATAAATACCAATGAATAAATAACAAACCGATTAAAAAAATATGAATTGCATTAAATGGAGACATTTTTTTTAAGGCTTCAAAACGGAAATTACTAAATTCAATATTTTTGTGTTTACTGTAACTTTGTTTATGATTTTGACGGCTTTGTTTATGATTTTGACGGGGCTTTTTTTTTTGGAAAGGAATTATCGCAAGGAAAGAGAACATTGATCTGATGATGGCGTCCCATAAATCGAAGGAAACCTTCAAAAATGTTACTGACTTGTGTGTTTGTAATTATTTTCGTTGAGTAATTTAAAGCTGTACCATTGAATAAAGATCACGAGTCGGTCTGAGGTGAAGGAGTTCCCTCTACTGTATTTTGCCAGTCGAAATACAGTAGAGGGAACTCCTTCACGATTTAGACCAATAACTTGGTGTGTGGACATAATATACATCTTTGTTTTCTTTGTTAGGTCGTCTGATGATGTAGACTATAGACAGTAGGGAAAAAATATTCCCTGATTGAAGTTAACGATTATTAGGTTTTAAATATGAAAATGAGAGTTATCATGTAAGCTACAAAGCTACTTTTTGTGTTAGTTAATACACAAACCCAAAATATTAATTGCAAATAACATACTACTTAGCGATTTCTCAGCACATCAACACTAACACAGGCAATTATAAAGTTCATGATACATGAAACGATCTCGTTTGATAAAAAGCTGGAGTGGTCAACTTTTGTAAGCCGCTTTCGATTTATGAATGGCTGGAAAGCGCTATATGCGCTGAAACCAGAACAGTGTTTCTCTCGCCGCGCCTCGCAGCTTGATGCACGGGAAAATAGTTTTTTCACATTGAAGTTTCTTTTTAATGCCGCGGATTCGGGCGTGCTAAAAGCTAGCGTGGTTTTAGACTAGTGATATTATTAAGCACGTCATAACAGGTTTGTTGTTTTTTTGGGAATTATAAAAACCCGCTATTTGTATAAGTAGTTTTTGGTATTCATATACTGTGATGAATCCGATTGAATTTTATGAAAGATTTAGTTTAAGACTTAGATCGCATATAAAAACATTAGCTTATAAGTAAAATTTCTGTTCTATGCTAGCAACTGGGGGCCAAAAATGTGTTCAACCATTTTGCAATAGAAGGGACACACATTTTCAGGATTTCAAGGAGACTATGAAACCCTCAAAATGTGTCGGTATGATGTCTCATACCTCGGTCCCACATTATCCCCAAAACATTTGATTTCATCATTAAAATGTTCCTAGGTACACATTTACTGCTCGCACTGCTTATAATATAAAGGCTATACCCGTATGCCTATTTCAGCGTTTCCTAAATCTAAAACGAAACGCCGACGGGTGACTCTTGAAATTCCGACCCAGTAAATAATAATGTCAGCAAAAAAAGGCGGCTAAAAATAAAGTACTCGACAGCTGAAAACGGGGACATCATTAGTCTTTTGCGAATCACGGCTCAGTGGAGCAGAAGCTGGCACAAAGGTGTCACGATCGGCCGGACGCCGCCGGAGCCGTTTGAGCAGCCGCGGCACAACATTCGTAGGTCGAAAACTCACGAAGCGGTCTTCATACGTGCACACTACGGTTGAGGACCGACTTGTTTCCAATCCCACGAGATGCTAGTTCTGTGTGGTTAAACGTAACACAAATCGCCAATATTTATACAATGGGATGTTGAAGCTTGACGTTGATTCATAAATAATTTAAAAGAGACCTTTGTAGGAGTTTTTTTATACTTTATTAACAATTTTTCCAATCTGTTTTTGCTAGTGTTTCTGCCTGACGAAATTATTCTATCCTTCAAGTTTGCATTTTTATTATTGCTACATCGGCCATAAGGTTTTTTACAAATTATCTTTTAAATGCTTCGAAACTATTTCATATTCAGTATGTTGATAAGAACAATCGTGACGTCACAGAAGGTTTTCTTCTTAGAAAATCTATAAAGTCGTGGTTTGTCAGGTTGACTAGCCATTCGATATCCCAATTTCAAACCTGTAAGTCACCGGCGTAGATGCGTTGTGCTGTGCTCTAATTTTTACTGCTTAAATCTGCATTCTACAGACGCAGCTTGCACCGCCACCGTGGGCTAAAACCGCTTCGTGAGTTATTAGCCTAACCTAGACATTTATCGCACTTCTCATGCTCCTTGCAAACGGATTAAAGTGATGTATAGGTAGGCATTGTCCTGCGATTTTGACGTATGTCGTAGAAATGTACAAAAGATATAAGTATATTATCTAGTACCCTAGGGACTTATTTGGCTATTTTAATATTCCGCGTTAGGCGAAAATCTTTCGAATAAACAACTAAAAGCATAGGTAGGTAAAGGATCCAAGTAGCTGATTCTTTAATCAGAAATATTCATTGTCCTTTTGTTAATGTTCCTTATTTCCCAAGCAAGAAATCGGATCAACCGTGCCCTTCACTGGACGGGACTGTCCTGCGATACTGATCCTGAGTTTATAAACTTTAATCACAAGTTTTAAAATCGGAACTTATAGCTAACGACGGCTTTTCTGTATAATTATTAAAGATAAAGTTGTTTGATAGAAAAATATCTCTACATAATAATGTTACTCAAAAAAGTTAAAATTAATCCCATAAAAAATAATCTGGGCAAATGTTACCTACGGTGCATTAAAAATGGTCGACTTAAATTTAAACCAGGCTTTAACGAAGTCTGAGGGCCGATAAAAAACCCTTTAATAAAATACGTATTAACTTTTCCATAAATAAAGTTATTAAATTATTCATCAGACGTGGTCGATTTTTCAATCCTAATGTATTTTATGAATAACTAAATGTCGCTAATTTCAGAAAGGTTAACCAAATTAGGTTTGTTAAAGTTAAATCGGAACCGACTGTAAAACCATTTCGGTCAAGGAAATTTTAATATCTATATATAGTAGCTGTCATACTAGCTTTATATTCTAAGTGTAAAGTGTAATACTTTCTAAAATAGCCTTTAAAACAATTGAAATAACGTTTTGAACTTCAATCGAGCAGCTAATAAGTGTATTCTTCCAATATAAATTTTATTCGATGTACCTAATGCCCGTCTGACATTGCAATTGAAAAATGCATTTTTTATGTATGTTGAAATATCGGCCCTTGGCTTTAATATAATAAGGAGGAGTTCAGTAAAAGTAAACGTGTGCAAGCACTTCTTATTTACGAGTAACTCTTCCATATCGATGCCAATGTATTAATAAAGGTAGACGCCGTCGGGGGTGTGCCTGTGTTTACTGCGAGGAGCGCTTAATGAGCGGCTTGTTGCAGTTTGACAGAGTGATTTAATATCGCCCGTGATCGTTTCAGTACCTAAATCGGGATTAGTTCGGGGCGAGTCCAAAGCGTGAATTATTGCGGGGAGTATTGCGTGTAGTCGTTCCGGCTGCTGCCGCGTAGTTAGTGATGTTGCGCGGAATTAAACGTTTATTGCGTCGCGCGGTTCAGCAGTGATTTGTGAAGGTGGAGCGTTTTCGGCGTTTTGTCTTCGTAATTAGCTCCGGTGTTTTCAATTGTCATTTTGATTTTACTCTAAGACGGTGATAATAATGTTGAGTTTATTACAAGCAGTTGAATTTTACTTTCCTATTTAAATTGAATGTTTTGATTTCTAGATGTAATAATATTTCACACAAAAACTACTAAATAGATTTGAATGAAATTTGACTATAGAAAGATAAGACACTGGGATAATGTATAATAATAATAATAATAATAAGTTTATTTCCTTTAACAACCTTACATAACATTTGTGATCGTGGTCACCTTGTAAGCAAAAAATGCCTGTGATAGGTGACCACGCTCTTGCATAGCTATAATTGTACTTACATAGGTTATTAATATTTAACAAACTTTTTAAAGAAAGAAACAATTTTAATTTACAAATTTCACCTTAATTTTACACATTTAACAGAATATGTACATATGTTGTGTGTAGTGTCAGTGTCATGTAGATACAGTGTGTTTTGCAATTTATGTTATTTTTTGTAATAAAGCCTCTGTTTCTTCATAATTTAGCGGTAATAAAATATCAGTTATCTGTTTCTTACATTCGCCTATTGTTTTATCATAAATATCTGTGTTTTTGTTTATTTTGTTGTATAAGAATACTGAACGTCTTTCGTACTGCTTGCCCGCAAATGCGGTTCTAGTCCTAGTATCAGTTGCAACATATTTTCTTCTTTTTTGTTTAGTACTAGAGTCATAAGGTAAAGATTTATGTTTTCTTAGGACTGTAAAAAGGATATATAGTTTCCTCACAGTCAGCAATTTACCGATAGAATATAATGCGGATGTAGGGAATCTTCTCCTTTTAAAATACATTACTTTTAACAAAGCGCGTTGAGTTCTCTCAAGAGCAATCATTTGTGTTTTGGCTGTTCCACCCCATATAGGTATGCAGTAAGTTAGAATCGACTGCGCCAATGCCACATAGATTTCTTTAAGAATATCTCTAGGGGGATTTAGGGTCAGCGAGTTCTGTCCTGGCACCACATGTCGTAGTGTCTTAAATATCCAGACAAGTTTCCTAATTCTGGTAGCGACTTGCTCTAGATGCGGATACCAGGACAGATGTTGGTCGACAACTACTCCTAAATATGTTATTTTGTCAATTTTGTCTATAGTGGGGCAATCGCAACCAACTCCCACGGAAAACGAGCTACAGGAGTGAACTTTGAGTTTCAAGTCAAGACTAGGTTGCGTCTGATTTTGTATACTAAAACAGATAAAATTTGTTTTAGCAGTGTTAAGTGTTAGTAAGTTATTTCTTAACCATTTAGCAACCTGCGCAACACCTTGCTCAGCACTGTCTCTAACACTATCCCAATCTTTGCCAGAAAATACTAAAGCAGTATCATCTGCGTAAGAAAAAATGTGGGCATTTTTGATTTTCATATTACAAAGGTCGTTGATATATATTAGAAACAATGTTGGTCCTAATACGCTTCCCTGGGGGACTCCATGCGTAACAGCGACATCCTCACTAATAAATTGATCTAGTCTCACGCGTTGTGTTCTCTCTGAGAGATAACTTTTGAAGAGAGATAATGCAGTCGTTCTTATTCCAATTTTCTCCAGTTTTAGTAAAAGTATGGGGACAGAAACGGTGTCGAACGCTTTTTTGAGGTCCAAGAAGACAGATAAGCACTTGTCTCCTTTATCAAGATGTTTAACAACTAGCTCGCTGAGTCCTATAACCGCATCCTCTGTCGAAAGTCATCAGTATAAGATATAATTAATTAAAGTTGCAGGCAACAGCTAGTATAAAAAATGATAATTTAGCTTTAATTGATGTTTGCTACTCTATCATAATAAAAAACAGCTGTTAAATAAATAAGGTACTTTTGAAAGAATTAAGTATCTACTAGAGTAATGTATATAATTATGTTTATTCCGATTAAACGTAAGCTAAATTACAGAAAACAGGCGGGTAGTTGAACCAATTATAAAGTAGCCCAATATCTTTTTGTTTTAAACAATAACTAATTACCTACCTTGGTTTATGCCCTACGTTATATAAAATTGTGTGTCAAGTAACGCTGTTTTTATTTTAAGGCTGATCGTTAAACGAGCAAACAAAGTTTACTAGAAATATTGTATTTCATAATAAATTCATCCCAAGAATTTACTCATACAGTCTGAAATCATAAATCATTTACGGATTTTAAAGCCGATTACATAAATTAACATGAGATTATGTGCCTATACTACTAATTTGCAGATTAAAGTCAAATCTATCGAGAAATTTCATTCACAATAAGTATGTTGTGAAACCACATTTAGATAACTTGAGAGCTTGATTCTTGAAAGCGAGAGTTTTGCATTCTTGATTAACAAATGGTCGTTAATTAAAGTGGCGCCGCAACCCGACCTTATAGAGATGTCTGACGATTGATTTGTTAGAGTTAATAATTTGAAGTTGAATTTATGTTTTCTAAAAAAAGAATGGATTCCAATAAGTACGGGTAAGTGTGACTTATTTTAAATACAAAGATAAAACGAATATATTTATATTTTTGTATTTTTATTCACAAAGTCAACGAAGCGCTTAAATTTAATCAATTTTATAATTAGGAGATAGGGCAGATTTTTAGATAAAATGCATACATGCATTTGTACAACCCAGCATACATATTCCGGTTGTGAATCCAATACGAAACCTGAGGTCCGCTATAGCTGACTCCTATTTGACGAGCATAGTTATGGGAGCGATTGATGACTGACCTCCCCAACCGTTACAAAGGGAACCAGACATACTAGGATCATGCTGAGACCACCCATTTAAAGTTTCTTCCGAAAGACAGAATCATCATTTTTATGGGAAAATCAGTTGATTTAAATTTGCAATGACGTGTCCACACTGGGAAATGCTCATAAGCTGAAAGGTTTTGAACCCACGACATCCGGCTTTTATAAAGCTAACGCTAAAATCACTATACCACTGAGGCACACAGCACGAAGGTTGTAGGCATTGTATTTATTTTGTATATTGTGGTAAAATACAGGCACACTAACTTTTTTATAAATATATGTTGATATTAAAATCCTTTATTTGCAACTTTCCTATAATGAATAAAATTGGCTTAAAATCCACTGGCTGGGTTGTTGAACAATTAGCGCTCCTTTCTTTTGAAGTAAAAGTCGTGGGTTTGACCCCACTTGGGACGAACATTCGTGTTATGAACATTTGCGTTGTACAATATCTGGGTGATCGTAATGTGTGTTTTGAGTATATGAGGATAATTAACCGTTGATTCAGGATTTCAAAACGCAAATATATGATTTAATATTATTTGACTACGTCCATATATATATGTTACAGCCAAAGTAATAAATCTGGATATTATGTATAATGGCTAGCCATTATGCATAATATCTACTCAGTTTGGCTAAAGTGATAATGGATACAAAATTAATCACATTAACTAGCTATTATACATAATATCTTCGATGACTTGGATAATGTAATAAAACACGTACCTACGTGTTTTATTACGATTAGGTATAACATTACATTTCAATTTGTCTTAACTAATCATAAGGATTATTTAAAAAATTAAAATAATACAAGATAGTAATTTCACGTCAATAAACATTGTTATAAAGTTATTTAACTTTAATTTATAAAGTAAATTTAAAGCTAACTGGCTATAAAACAAAAAAATTAAAACACAGGGATCAACACCCAATAATTACAAAAATAATAAAGTTTTTTAAGTCGGCTAGACCGTATTTAATACTTTGGCTAACTTTGACACGCTATTATGAATAATGTCCAGACAAAGTGATTAATTTATTACTTTGTCTAGTGAATTTGGCCATTATATATAATGACCAGTCATTATGTATAATGGCTATTTAATCACTATGACTGTAACATATATATTGATTCAATATAATTCCTACAGTACAATACCCCAATTCTCAATCCACTAGTCTGCTATAAAATTGAATAGTTATAAATACGAAGCTCCACTAATAAAAGCACCACTTAATTGCGTTGGTTGAGCGACGTTGAAACAATTATATTTTTAACTGCGACATGTTGAAGTTGAATGGTTACCCATATTCACATATCATAAGTGGTTCACATTTAGTGTTACCAAATTGATAGTTCATAAAAATAGGACAATTAGTCCGTATAAATTCAAATATCGCATTTTGTAGGCATTTCATACTACAAGTAGTGACTGATAAATTATAGGTATTTGTAGGTTTTCTTCACAACTTCAACTGCGTTGGAATGCTTATTCCTAGATTTTTTGTACTTTAAAAATTTGTATAAGCTTTCCGATCTAAATTTATTACTACAGATAATAATGACCTCGCCAATATTATAAATGACTCGGTTGCTTATTATTGGACTAATTGTAATCATTTATTTATATAACCATTGGATTTCTCCATATAACTATTTAAAACACAAATAAATCACGATTTTATTAGCCGAAAAACTGTAAAAAGTACCAGAAATTCAGTACTTATCTGTATTACAATTAAGACTTCAAAACGTCCGTAAAATCAATATAATTATGCTTTGTAATTATTAATCCTCATTTAGCAAGCGTGTTAAGTTCAATTATAGTGGCCATTGCAATGCAGCGGGGTATTGGTAGGCGGATATGACTTAAAAGTAAAAAACAGAAGCAAAACAGTAAATAAATTATAAACAAAAATGTATGCAAACTTTGTCAGACTAGCTAGGCAATAAAGATATGACTGGAGTAGATGCATAATAAATGAAGAAAATTTCAAATGTACGAGCCAGACAAAGACTTTATGCAATAAAGTAATACACATAAAATACAGCGTTACAAATTTAACACTCAAAATTATTAGTTGAACAAAATAAGAATTATCCTATTAAACTAGTTATATTGGCGACACGAGCCACAGTCAAGAGTCGTGTACCTTATAAATCACAGCAGTGCATGTGAAACAAAAGCGGACGAACGAGACCTGAACCACAACAAAGAGAATGGCAGTGAAGATAATATCGTTGCCCTAAGACGTATTTAAAAAAAATAGTATTCCAAAATCTTAGTCAGATAAAAGTAACGATAAAAATCTATAGTACAAGTAGTACTAGATTGTTTATATCAAATACATCACGCGTTGAAGTCTTTTGTGTAAATGTAAATAAATCATTGTTAGTTATCTCTAGTTGAAAATTACCAAATTTAAAAACTAGTTATTCAAAAAATTTTGGATTTCAATAAAACCAATTAAAACCACATTAAAAAAGCATATACAAATAATGAAAGGTATTGCAATCGATAACAAATAGTTATATTTGACAAATCTATTACCCTTTGAACGTGCACTGTTTCATAAATACCTAAACTAAGGTTAAAACATAATACTTACGCCAAAATAGAAAATTAAAAAAGTTTATTAATTTATGTTGTCATTTGCAGCGACCGATATTATAGCTAACGTCAACTAATAAACAGCAAAGAAAGTAAATTTGAATTAGTACATGACAAAATACTTTACACATGAGATTCTCTTCTTGTCTTTACTGTGCATGGACGCGAGTACATTGTACCAGGACTGGATGCACATATTACTTAAAATTAAACTCTGGATTGTGCTGCGTCTCAGCAAATTAACTGGCATGAAGCTTATTTTAATTTAAATATGTTCAGGCAGATCATGTCGATTTTGTAAATCAGCTCGGTAATTAAATAAATCGCTTGACTTTTAAAGACTTTGAGATCTAATTAAGGTTTTTTAGAAATCTCTAATGATTTAGTAACCAATGGAAATACAAAGATTTTTTTTCAGACTTTGTGGAGCATCGAGTATCGACTAAGATGGATAAATTTAGACTCAACTTCGACTAATCTTTAGATGTTCTTTGGAACAAGGATTATAGATATATCGATGTTATAACGAATAGGTTATTAATTATAGAATTATAATATACACAAGGATCCGAACGAAAATGATGTAACGCGAGGATTAAGCGAATTATATAACATGAAACCTTAGATGTAATTTTCGAGAATATTGCTCAAGTATAACATTCGCGACTAGTATTCGTAACAATATTTCAGTTTAATATTTATCACGGCACATAAATATCTGTACTGGTTCAGTACAACGTTCCGCCATTAGTTCTTGTTTGTAACGGCGCTGATAACATTCCCGTTCGTGCCCAACATTCTGTATCCACGTAGGTATACTGCAATTACACCTTAAAAGATTTGTTAGCAACCATTCAAGGGTGGTCCAAGTTGCAAGACCGCCAGTTATGTTAATAAGTGACTTAGAAAATAAGTATTTGGTTTTGAGCAGAAAAAGTATTTGTCGCCATTACCCGATCGATACTCGGTGGTTTAAGTATTGTTGGTGAAAATTAAAATAACATATTTCTGATCACTTACTAATAATTTCAACAAATAAAAAGAAAAAATTTGCATTTACCTACATATTTTTATTACACATAATTTGATAGACTAAAAAATGTGACTAAAAAGCAAGTTATGGTTAACAAATAATAAAGGACCTATTGAAACTTTTCGGTTCTCAAAAGTTGCTACTTTATTTTAGTAGCATTCTACAAATCATTTGAATCATAATAATTGTGTAAAAAACTGAGCAAGATAACATGTCTGATATTTTATAAATTGAGAATTATGTATCAATCTTAACTAAAAATTAATATGGATGATACCTACTAAAGTGTTTTGAGTTGCGTTTTGAATGTAAAATTCCGAATTCAACTGGTATGTCATTGAATCCGGGATTTTACATTTTACAAGAAAACCAGCTGTCACTAGACAGAATATTCTGAAAGGTATGGTTTTCGCTGGTTTTGTAATTCGAAGACATAAGCAGTGGGCATACTAAAACCACCAGTGTTTAGTTCTAGAGTAGAAAATGTGAAGAGAAGCAGGTAGTTCAATAGTTATATCACAGTTAAGATCGCTATCGCTCTTGACGCGTCCCGTGGCTCGCGCACGGTGCGTTCGCGGGCTCTGGGGCCCGTCCGCCCACGCGCGCGCACCGCACGCATCGCGAGCTTTCACAAGCGTCGCGACCGCGGCCACTCACACCACTACCGAGCACCAGCCATCCGAGGACGATCAGGATTTATGCCCGCATTCCGCTGGATTATCTCGCTCGTATACGTCATCTCTTTATCACTTTCCATTTTAAATGTCGATCGCATTATAAATATCACACTTTAATGTCACTTTACACTAATACGTCGCAAAATTTAATATCCCATAAATTTCGTTTATTACAACTGTTATATCTTTTTGTAGAAACTAATATTTTACCAGTATCTATGTTTCTGATGCGACAGAACTTAATTCAAACGGCTTCCCTTATTTTGGTGCGGGAGGCTGCGCGTGACAGCCTTCAGTCAGAGCCGGCAAGCGGCGCGAGCGCACGCACGCTGCATACCAGACCGGCGTTCCCGGTTTGTTTACCAACACGAACGATCGTGAGAACGACTTCTGTGCCGCATATGCTAAAACCCACATTAAAAGTCCCATAACTCGTTCCTTACTAAACTGATTAAATCGCGAGATTAAATATTCAATTTGATGACTTTCTGTTAGTGAGATGTCAACGCCTCGACCCTTTAATAAGCCGTCGCCGCCAGTTTATGTTCTTCGGCGACCATAAATAAGAAACATAATGTGACAGATACATTTGTAGCGGGCGCATTTTAAAAGTGTTGCAAGCGATCCTGCAAAATGAAGATCTGGATGCTTATTGTTTATGCTATCGCTCTGGCGATCGTCGGAGCGGAGATCAAAATCAAAGGCAAAGTGAGGAAAAGGTTTAGCACCCACAGAAGGCATCGAGCCATCCAGCCGCCTTGTAACTTCAATGAGACTATAATAGAGGATGAGTGGTCGTTGATGGAAGCGATAGGGAAATCGAAGTACATTTTTACTGGCAAAGTTTTGAGCGTTAAAAAGATAAAATCGATGGACGGTGGGAGTCGTTCTAATTTGTATAGAGTGTATTTACGTCGAGTGTTGAAGGGTTCTTTGGGGGATATGAGGTTGTTTGTGAAGATGGAAGGGGCGGAGGAGACTCTGAGTGGTTCTACGGTCACCGCTGAGCGTCCTCATGCTCGTGAGTCCTGTGCGCCGACTCCACGCCCTAGGCTATCTGCGATCTTCCTGAGCACTGGAGAGTATTCTGATACAGGAAGAGGACCCACACCACATTTGAGATTGCTTACAGATCCAGTGCCCTTGACACTTTATCATTTGGACAGGATTAACGCTGCTGTAAAAGGTAAGAGTAGTTTTTTCTGAAACGTTAACTTTAAGGTGTAAGCTTAAAAATAAAGTCTCCCAAGAAAGTGGTCGCAACCATTTTAGTGCTACTGTAATTTACAACTTTTTTTCAGTAAGATCTAAAACCTAAGCAATGTTTAGGAACTAATTGTAACGGCTTATTAGAATAATTAGATTAACCTAAAAAGCATAATGACCAGACCACAGATTAACCTAAAAATAATAAAATATTCTTTTGTAGATTAATCGTGAGGATTATTCATAGACATTTATACAATTTTATTACGTAAGTATTCCTATTTGATGCTTTGTGCTTAAACATCATAAATAAATTGAGATTGTCAATAGCTGTAAATTATGTATATGTTACAGTCATAGTGATTAAATAGCTATTATACATAATGACTGGTCATTATATATAATGGCCAAATTCACTAGACAAAGTAATAAATTAATGACTTTGTCTGGACATTATTCATAATAGCGTGTCAAAGTTAGCCAAAGTAATAACTACGGTCTACCGGACTTTAAAAGCTTTATTATTTTTGTATTTATTGGGTGTTGATCCCTGTGTTTTTATTTTTTTGTTTTATAGCCAGTTAGCTTTAAATTTACTTTATAAATTAAATATAAATAACTTTATAACAATGTTAATTGACGTGAGATTACTATCTTATGTTATTTTAATTTCTATGGAATAAAAAATCTTTATGATTATTTAAGGCAAATTGAAATGTAATGTTATAATCTTAAACGCATACCTACGTGTTTTATTACAATATCCAAGTCATCGAAGATATTATATATAATGGCTAGTTAATGTGATTAATTTTGTATCCATTATCACTTCCGCCAAACTGAGTAGATATTATGCATAATGGCTAGCCATTATACATAATATCCAGATTTATTACTTTGGCTGTAACATATATACTTTTTAGGGTTCCGTACCTCAAAAAGAAAAAACGGAACCCTTATAGGATCACTTTGTCGTCCGTCTGTCCGTCCGTCTGTCAAGACCCTTTTTCTCAGGAACGCGTGGAGGTATGAAGCTGAAATTTATATCAATTACTCAGGTCTACTGTCCCTTGAAGCTGTGAAAAAATCAAACTTCTAAGCCAACGCAATCAAAAGATACAGCCGTTTATGCCGCAAATTTTTGACATTTGCAAGGGAATCAAAACCTACAGGGTGCTTCCCGTGAACTCAGAATCTTGAAATTTGGTACGAAGCAACGTCTTATAGCATAGATAAAGGAAAAATTACGAAAACCATAAATTTTTAGTTACATCACATAATATATATTTTTTAATAATTTTAAACTTACTACCCATTTCCTCATAAACGCGTAGAGGTATTAAACTGAAATTCATACCAAATACTCAGATCTATAATACCTTTAAGCTGTAACAAAATCAAACTTCTATATCAACGCAATCAAAAGAAACAGCAATTTAAGCTGCATATTTTGAAACTCGCAAGTACTCGCAAGGGAATCAAAACCTAAAGGGTACTTCCAGTCGACCTAGAATCTTGAAATTTGGCATGAAGCAACGTTTTATAGCACACATAAAGGGAAAATTCCGAAAACCTTAAATTTTTAGTTACATTACAAAATATTTATGCTCCTCCATCTTTCCCCATTGTAATGTTATGAATTTCATTTTGCAATAAAAATACCATAGTTATGACTCGATTGTCGTAATGAACGAACTTTGTAAACCTTGCAGGTTTGTACGAAACCCTCGGTGAGCGAGTCCGACTCGCACTTGGCCGGTTTTTGTATTTCGAAATGCGTAATAATTTCAGTGACTCATAGATTTGACAAAGAATTATCTAAATCAGACATTTCGTAGAATACGTGGGCTGCAAATGTTATGGGTCGTACGATTTACTATTTATGGATATTGGAAATATTATTTTTTCCAGTTCACTTATCATCGATTTCAGTAGAAAAGTAAATACAGCGACACATCGACAACTCTCCAATCAGTAAAAGATTTCCACATAACTTTCAACTTAATTTTTAAGCACATAAAGTCCAATATTTAAGTGGGTTTTAAAAGATTAGGGTAAGTTAATGTGTAGTCGTGTAAAAGTAAAAGTAATATTGTATTCAATACGTTTGACGACCTCCGTAGCCGAGAGGCGAGCGGGCCGGACTTGGGCGTCGCGCTATCTCTGAGGTTCCGGGTTCGATCCCCGGTCGGGTCAATATGGAAAAACGAACTTTTCTATATTGTCTCGGGTCTGGGTGTTGTGGTACCTTCGTTGTTTCTGATTTTTGTAACACAAGTGCTTAAGCTACTTACCACAGGATCAGAGCAATGTATGTGATGTTGTCCAATATTTATTTATTTAATACGTATTATTTTGCAAGTAACTTAGGAACAATATAGGATTAGAACACCTATTTCGATTTTATAAAACAAAATTGCAATAGCTTTTATTTACGTTTGCTACCGCAGGTAATAATATCTAAGGAAGGTTTCACCTAAAAGAAATTGTTCAATCGCAATACCTACTTATTTTTATCCTATAGAGAAGAATTCGATAAAAAAATCTCCGTAGTTCATCTTCTATCGTTTGCAAAGATAACTTCAGAAAACTTAGAAATAAGAATGGGAATAGACCATAAGTATCATCAGGTTTTTAATGCGCACAAAGAGATTAGGCGTAATAATATTCCGTTACCTATAATTAGAAGGCGTGTAATAATGATGTAGGTAGCTTTACTCATTTCAATGTGTGCAAACATCGCCGAGGCTGACAGTCTCGTTGTCATCGTAGATGGAGCATACATCGAGCCGCAGGTGCGTTCCACATACCTATATTCCGTATTTATGACCAAAATCTTATGAAGCCCGATACGAATGCACTCGTTGCCGCTTCTACGCGAGGTTTACAATATTCTTGAACTAGTTTCTAGATTATTATCACGGGAATTACAGTATGAATTTTAACAAGTGGTAGGAACATTGTAACATTTGCACAACAAATTGATCACAGATGTAACGTAGTTAATTCTCTGATACATCAGTAAATTTTTGGGAAAATACTCCTTAGTTAAACATCATCCAAATCTATTTCTGTACATAAAATCAAAATACACTGACTGACTGACTGATTATTACGAAATCTTAGAAACGATTACACCTATAAATTTGGACATTGGCAAGTAGTGTGATTATGAGGTGGAACATCCGTTTATTTTTTTACAGAAATAAAAATCCCTTCACTGTTAATTCAGTACTCACCATTGAATCGAAGGAAACACTTTTTTATTTCGCGCTAAACTTTATTATAATACCACCATACAACAGCGAGTAAAAAGAGTAGTTAAAAGCGCTAGCGTCCTTTAAGTCCTCTATTATCCTTAATTAAGTTGTTAAAGTAAGCAAAGCCGCTGGCTCGAATGCAATCGGTTTAGCATCGTGCCCTATAATGATGTGTGGGTGTTGTATCCATAATGTACGACAGGGCATTAAGAGGCGATTTTGATCGACATCTCGACGACTGTTCGTTAACTTAATGGAGTGAATGCGACCGACGCTTTGTCGGCCAGCCAGTGTTGTATTTGCTGTGAGGCCTTTGCAGCAATTGCCTTTTTTTTTCTTAAAATTATTCCTTCTCGTATGTTGGCTTAAACGAATAAGAGCATGCCTTAGAACGTCTTTTTCTTAAGTAAGCACTTTGGTGATTAATTTTTTTGACAAATGATTTGACAATTCACTTGAAGTTTAATAGCCTATTTTTCTTTGTAAAAGATAGAAAATAATATTTACGGTAAAGTTTTGTCTTTAATCTAAATTATTGAAACGAATGAAAAAAAGTAATACTGCGACAGTATCTAAAACATTTTTTGAATTGTTTTAAACAATGTAGGTAATACGATTGATCCAATACTGAAAATTTGTATCGGAGTTCTTTTTTTTTTATTGGAATATAAAATTATATTTTTATAGGAGATTAAAAATCATTAAATTAAATATCTCAATCAAACACATTTAATTCGAAATTAAAGAGGAGTGCAAGGCCACTGTTTTATCTAAAGTTTTGGAATTGGAAAGCGTTTGCTATGCTACTGTCCTATTATTCACTTTAAGGAAATAACAAAGAATAGTTTCTGAATGCGAATCCATTTTATAAATAACCCCTTATTTATGAAATGGATTCAAATTCAGCTGGTTCTTACTCCGGCCCTGCACGCATCGTACAAACCTAAATACACAGGGATCAATCAATATCCGCGTAAAGCTGCTATTGTAGCGGCAAGGCTTTTAAATTAACGAAACGCCACAAACCGACGATACACCGCGATTTACTGCAATCCGCTTGAAACCGCTTTGGTTTCGATCTGCATTATTAATGATGTTGTTATTAAAACGAACTATATTTTTGTAAGGACTTAAAAACTATTGTATGAGCATTATTGTACTTGATTTTTGAATATTTTGTTAGCTCATAAATTTATCAGGTATATGTAATTTTTTTTTCAAAACTAATTAATAATAAATAGGAGTATATCAGGCCTAGCATACGCAACGCGACTTAATTTTATCGCGCTCTTAATTAACGTCAAAATCGATTGAAGTCAGTGCGTCAGCAGTTGATTGGCTGAAAATACGAGTGCGATGTGCTATTAGCCAATCAACAGTATCGAAACTTTTGTCGTCTCATGCGATAAATTTGACATATTGCGTATGCTAGGCCTGTATGTGTCTTTAAATATCGATAGTGATTAATTTATTGCTATTTTTATTATTTATATTGTTGTAATCCATACGCACATCCTTACCTACTATTACTGCACCAATAAAATAACGATCTGCGTGATTCAAGGGTCGACCGGTAGATAATGCGCCTTGCATTGAGTCCCCCGTCTGTACTTTTTTGCGTAAATAGAGTTTATAAATAAATACATTAATAAATGTGACAAGGGTACATTTTCAGAGAATCACAAATACCTACTTAATCCCAGAAGACTGGATTATGGATCTCTGGGCTTGGGTTTGATGTCCGGTCCAGGAAAAATATATTTCATATTTCGGAACAGAGCTCGGGCTTAAAACCACTGTAAACGCGGGTTTAATCCAACCAGTAGTCCTTTTGATAAAAAAATATTAAACAATGTGTCTTTATCTAGAACTACCTGTTGCCCACAACTTAATTCGCGTTATTACGGTATAAAGAGTATCCTACATGTCCACATATTATTTCATCTTTGCCTCTACCAAATTTTGTCTTACTCTATTAAGTAGATTTTGCGTGAAATACATTTTACAAAGCTTTGCGTTGAAAATATTGGATGGACTAGCAAATATAACACGAAATACTTTGTACAAATATCCAACTCCTGCTAAGCCATTTAAATTTGTTTTTCTGACAGTCAACAGTATGCATATATAATATTTAAGTATCAATAAGTAAGAGGTTTTATCCTAATGTGCATCCCTTTTACAGATTTTCATTGAAACATTAACTTAAGCATTTTTGATTAAAATTATGTGCTTAAAAGTGGTGTCCCAAGTCCCACTGCTTCTTATTACCGTTGACTTGAAAATCCGTTAAGACAAAATAACGTAAACTATATTATGAACGCTAAGATGGTCTTTAATTGAATCCGCTGCGGGTCACGGATAGAAATTTCAATTCCAAGTCAAACAGCCCGCAATAAATTTTATTGCAAACGCCGTTTTAACCTAAAAATTCTTAGAAGATCCAATTTAAGCTCCGCATAATCCGTCGGCAAGATGAGTATCGCTGTCTCGCCGAGGGCTTCTGAGAGTTGCGGGTGAGGCGTAGCATACGTAAGTATTATCTTGATGGCTCATCGTTGTTGTGTTTAACTTCTTAGCTTAGTTAGCTCGGTGTCTCGTAGCGCCGCCGAGCCGATCCGTATCGGCGCACTCTTGCCGCACGATCCGTGAGAGTCCTCTCAGATAAAACCCGCAGATGCATACGATTTAATCTCCTTCATTAGGCCCACTGCATATTGAAGAAGCTCACGCGAACAATCGAGATTTTTACAGATATTAGACCTAAATGTGTCGCAATAAGTGCCATATCGATAAAGCGCAATGCCTCGGCCTTTACCAGCAGTTTCATATCTAAGATCGCAGGAGGCGTTATGGAGTGTAGAGAAAGTAATGACCAAGTGCATTCGTCACGATAACACTGCACCACACACGAAGTCCGTCTCTGATAGCGTAATTTACTGCCTGTAAATTTATCGTTTTAAATTATGTTTTGCGGGAATTAGCTATTGGTGCAACGCGGACTTGGATATTTTTGAACTACGGAGTTACGTTAACTGGCAATACAGAAGTTTGGTATTTATATAATTTGCTATAACTGTTCGAATCAACAATCTACGTTACTCCTCGCTGTTAGGTGAGTGCACCATGCTGACTTATAGAAAAGTGCTTAAGTATTCGTTAGTTTAAAATGTTTATAAGCTGCCTAATGTAGGTTTGCATTGTTTGCTTAATGCCAGCATTCACAGATAAATTTCAGCGATAATATCTGATTTCTTACTTTCTTCATCTATTGACTTTTTCCTCCCCTTCCTTACAGTAAAAGTATAAAGGATTAGCTCAGTTAATTTCTTATTGCTTGGCAAATGGCCGAGTCTGGGGAACCACATGACCACAAGATTTTTACCCTAAACTAAAACCATTAGACCATCGAGGCGTCACACAGTGCTACATTGAAATAATTTTAACTGTTTTATAAAAAAAAAACATTGCAAAAAAAGAAATACAAAAGGCAGACTTAATGCTAGGAGCATTCTTTACCAGTCAACGATTGGGTCATGCAGATAGTTAGTTTATGGGTGCGGTAACAGTTCCGTTTTTCTGAAACTTTTAATAACTTCCGAATACTTTTTATCAAACCTACCTCTTATTAAAGCACCACATATTGTACTATGTCGGGAAACATGTGTGTTGAACATGAACTTTTCTTTATATTTCTATAAATGTAGGTAACTGTTAAAAGAAATAAATGAAGTTCTTTTTCATTGAAATATAAAAAACCCAGTGAGACAATAGATCTTCACGGATCATTCTATTTACAGTTTAATAAACTATCACTTATAAGGCGCGTGTAGGTGGTCGCCAAACTAAATATACTGAGCAGACCCTGTGAAAAATGTTACAAAATATAAAATGCGACGCGGAGATTCGTCAAGAAAGCGAGCGAGTCGACTTGCCCGCCCACGCTCGTACCACTTTCCAAATTCCTCGTGTAAGCTCTTGCAATCACCTATGTAAACGCGACTCAAATGCAGACGACTTTTTAAAAGTATCTTATTATTTAAAATTAAAAAATCGCGTTTCATGTATAGGTACTATTTTAAGAATGCTACGAATTCAAGGCAGACGATACTGTAACGCTGACTTTACATAACTCTGTTAGGAAACCATAGTTCTGATACAGGTATTCTCAGTCGGTTTTGAGTATATAATGGACTTGAACAAGAGCTAAGCTCTTAAGAAACTTATTAGGCAGTTCAAAGTTGTAATTAAGAGGTAGAGTTTATAAGAATATGTAAACTTTAAGCAAATAAAGTAAAGGTAAATGCGTAGATTCTTAGTTGCAAATTGTATTTGGTGATAATCAATAAATCGTTAACCATGATTTTCTACAAAATAATCAAGTAACTTTTAAAAACCATGCCCGTTCAACCGAAAGTTCAACTTGCTCATTCAAAAAATCATACATTTATACTAATAATTATACATCATATATAAAACGCCGTATTTCGTTTTTTCAAATATTTTTTATAAGTCAATCTATTTAACAAGATGCCCTTGAGTAAAACATGCTTCCATTCCACGAAGATCCATATTTTGATACGAGGAGAAATTCTCTAGTTCGCTTAGATAAAATTCTGCAGGCTGTAACAACGGGTATTCAAGCTTTCATGAGGCAGTTAGTTCATGGCTGGGGTGTTCGCTAAATGAGGGTGGAGTGCCTTTCCCCAGTCTCGTTAATGCAAATACATAACTTGTTAATGAAATGAGGCGCGCTACCACTAAAGTGCTTACAAAATTAAATTATTTTATTCATCATATGAATAGTTAAACTCTTGCAAATAAAAGCCAAGTTTGTTAATTTTACAGTTTTTATAAATATGCTTTTACTGTCAGTGCAAGAATATTCCATTTGGCCTCTTCTTTGTATTCGAGTTTTGTTGTAAAATACAAAAATTCAAAAGTATAAGTAAGAATACTTAATGGTTCGTTCTGTAATTTTGTCGATTTTTAAATGCTTGTAACAGAAAGATTTTATTCATTAAAGAGAACCGTTTTGTTTCTGTATCTTTTTAATAAGTTGTTTTTGTTACGAATACTGACATGACACTGATCGGTAAATATATACGTCAACAAGCCCTGAAGTGGAACGGCTGAACTTACTTTAAAGACTACAAAACGGGACAAGAGCTGCCGTGTTCACAAGTTCATCCCCAAGCTACGACCCGACAGTGCATGAATATTCAGTGCCGCGCCGTTCAGCCCCGGCGCATTCGGCAATAACTGTTAACTCGAACCAGGTTATGTCGCCGACCCTGTCCACAGCCTCTGCTGTATCGTGGCCTCATCAAACATTTGAAACGTTTGTTTCTTTAAAATCTAACAGAATACTCGGGGTTTTTAAAACCACCAAGGATTCTAACAAGGAAGATAGCAATCGGTTATAGTATCGAGAGGAGTTCTGCAATATCATTATCCTCATGTTATACAGCTCTTTCAATGCCATCATTTAGACAATATTATATAATAGTCCCTCGATAAACCCTCAATAGAGAGTTGATTCTGCCTAAACAGGTTCGTTTTCGTGATGAAAAAGACGAAGGAAACATTTCAAGAACCAGTAGCATTTAAGCAAATGCCGCTGGTGTTTCAAACAACCGTAGACTATAGTTGCCTCTTGCTATTCAAACCGTTCTTGCCTGTTGAAAATCGTTTACAATGTTATAGACCATTCCATCAGCCGTTGCCTTCCAAACCAGTTAGCTTTGACTAATCAATGCTCCAGTCAAAACATTAACGTTTGACCACGTTTGTTTACGTTGATGAAGGTTGCATCGAATTGCGAGGTGGGCAGTCTACGCGTGAGGCTGCGCTCGCGCACGCGTCTCGGTGGCGCCAAACGACTTGCGCAACTTTGTGCTCGCCGCGCCTTTACGATCCGACTCAATCAAAAGTTTCCACCTATAAGGCCGCTAAAATGGCTCCTATTTATACCCATTTATGTGCGACATAAAACAAGGCGCATTCAACTCCCAATAAAGATGAAGCTTCAGTTTTTAGTATTATTGCTTTACTGCCTCACGATAATTCATGCGCAGTTCCGTATAAGGGGTCTCGTGAAAAAGCGGGACACGTTTCACCGCAAGAAAAACATAAATGGCCCCAAATGTGTTTTAAACGAGACGATAACTAATGACTACGAGATTCTGTCGTCAGCCGTGTCTGAATCTAAATACATTTTCACGGCTAGGGTCTTGAGCGTGAAGAAGATAAAGCGCGGGTGGAAGGCGAGCGCGAAAGTGTTTATGTCGTACAAGTTGTATGTGCGTCAAGTGATGAAAGGAGATGTTGAAGAGTTGAGGACCCACGTCCATTCAGGTGATGAGCGATCTCTGAACGGGGCCATAGTGCAAGTCGACTGGCTACGCACGAACAAGTGCGCTTACAAACTTTACAGACATTCCTCTGGAATATTTTTAAGTGACGGCTTTTACCCGGAGTATAATAGTGGGAACGAGCGAATGCGTCTCTTGAACGAGCCGCTTCCACTGTCACTTTACGATTTGGATAGAGTGAACGCCGCGTTGAAAGGTAAATGTTTACAGCCATAAGGTGTCGGCTACGATGAAACGCACAAACAAAACATGTTTCAACGAGTGTTTGTACTGAGTCTTATAAATGGTTATGCTTTCATTGTTTGCTTTATTGTTTATTGAGATAAATCACCGTTATCAGCGTACGGTATAGAGCTGTAGGTAGGTTAATGACGTCTGCGGAATTTGTTCCAATCTTTCGTTTATTTTCAGGGTTAAGGTCGAATTTGTTTTGTGGTTACTTTAAAATCCGGAATCTTAATGGAGATTTTTTTTTATATTGCACTTCAAGATTGACCTCATCCCACCTGATGTTAAGTGGTAATGAGGTCCTAGCTAGCTTAAGGGTGACAAGTATAGCATAATAAATCTATTACTGGACTTGTCGCTCTTACCTTGAAGGCTTGACCCCTGCTACTAATGTAGCACCCCCCAGGAGCTCTGGAAACTTTACTTACACGTAGGAACACAACAACACCGAAGTGATTGTTATTTGGCTGCGGTCTTCTGTAAGGTGGAGGTATTTCACCAGTCGAGCTGCTCCAGTTGGAGCGATAAATCGCTATGCCCAGCCTCTCTTTGAATAAAAAATATAATGGTCGATAACAATACCTAGGTACCACCTATTTTGACTTCGAAGTACAAGCTTAATCTTATTCTTTATAAAGTACCAACAAGAAAAGACAAAATAAATGAGGTAAGAAAATAATAATACATTTCCAATTCGTAGCCCTGTGAATCACTTATGTACCCAGTTGACCACTCTTGACATATCTCTAGGGGTTTACTACTTGTACCTTTTCGATGTCGCCCTTCACATCCCTTTTGGAAGATACCTACAGATCAATCTGGATTAGGAACTTGGCTACCCGCTGTGAATACAGAAGTTGTTTAAGCACGGAAAGTTCTCAATATTTGACATGTTTGGCGAACTTTGATTCTGACACTCGGATGTGGAAATTCCTGTTCAATATATTTTTGACGTTCATACTTGCATAAATTTTAATAAAATTTTAATATGTAGATACGTATGATATTTTTACGAATATGCTCGTTTACTAAAATTTATTTAAAAAGGTAAATAAAGTGTACATTTTAAGACTTTGAGGATGGAACTAACGCAGTTATTTTAGTCACAAAAATATGGTATGATTTGATCGTTTGCTTACTCGGGACCTTATGTGAAGGAAATTTCGGTGATAAACAATGTGCGTAAATGAAATGATTTCGGGATGAAAAACATCAATAAAGTTATTCGAATATCTCATCTATCTAGCTATCAAATATCATCTACATACAAGATTAAGTACCAAAAATTATAATTATGCATGATTCAGAAATATTCATGATATTTCAGAATAAAAAGATTTCTCATTCTCATGCCAGACAAATTCTTTCTGGCGTCATAAATTTACCCTAACTGCCTAATAATTATTATTTCTCGTGTATGCAACTAAATACAATTCATTAGGTCAATATCTGAATGTAGACTTCACTTAATTTATTGCAGGACATGTAGGCAGTGTAAAAGAGTATCAGAATACTTATGTATAAACAGAGTAATACACCAGAAATAGTTTTCGAGCCGTTTGCAGAGTCACCGGGGCAGGCGTGGGCGGCGGCACGGTGCAATTTGCCGAGAACGCCACGCTTCAATGTCTTGCCCTTTTACATACGTCGCGTGTGCCTCATTTGAATGCCGCTTAGAAACACCTTTTATAGGCATGCGGTAACACAAAAGCTTACGAGATTAACTTGCTTTGTAGCAGAGTGACGCTGCGATATAGAACAGATCTGCGTCTTGTGTGATAATAGGCGCCTTCTCAGAAGTTCGTTAATACAGTCGAACGTACGTCAGATTATACTTTAAACTTTGTACCGGCCTAGTCTCGCTGGGATAAGGACAAATGTTGAACTGTAAGTGTTTATACGAAGCCTTAACTGTACCATTATGATTTCTAATGTAATGTGATTATCCAGTTTTAAAAGTGTACTTATTAGTTTTATATTGTGGGATAGATAAATCTCTTGCGTATTTATTAATCAATTCAATTCATCTAAGTATCACTACCAACATAACTTTATAATTATAAAACTACACACACATTAAGTGTATGGGAATCCTTAAGTAGTAAGGCAAAGAGATAATTTGTAAAACTAAAACATTTAATAATTGAATATTTGTCTTTTTTAATTAGATATCATTTTTGTCTAATACGTATGATACGTAGAAATAACGAAAGGTTAATTTTACTGTCATCACTTTGCTGGTTTCAATGAGCCATTTAGTCACAGGTTCTATAATATTCACATTACGGCGCAAATAATTTTAAATTCATTCTTAAGCTGCGCCAGGTTTAAACCACGGGGCTTAACATAACGCTACGTTATTTGCCGCGAAGTAATCTTAGCGGTAATACGACATGGCTACTTACGTATTTGCACAAATAACAGGGCATTTACTTAGCGGCAGACCTTCTCAAATATAGAACTGAGAGGCCCACATAAACAATATCTATAAGAAGTTAGCTGAACAATAACACGTTTTGAAGTTAGTTTAGGGTAGTTCAACCAGAAATTTATCTTTATCTTTAAATACCTGATGGATGCCTAAGGTATAGAGGAGTATATAAGGGTCTACAAAATTATTAACATAGAAATAACTTAAATCGGAAGCATATCATCTCACTTTTACTCAGAACAGGGGTGAATGGCCGTAAGATGGACTGCCGGTCGAAAATAACAAATAATATCTGACAAAAATAAAAAAGTTCAGAAATTATCATCGTGCCTCTCTGAACACTCGACATTGGCGGAATCATCGCGTGGTCTTCTGACGCGAAATTGAGCAAATAAAAAAAAAACATTCTTACCTATGCAAGTAAAAAATTTTATTTACCATTTGCTTCTGTTATCTCCAACAAATTTTGATTATACTTTTAGAAATTAGGTTTTCATCATCTAGAGAGTTGTTGTTTTAAGCGTGATAATTTTCAGTGCAATATCTATACATTTTTTTTATCTATATAGATAAAACGTATGTTTCATCTGATAAACACATGGATGAAAGTCGTCACCTTGAATTTCTCGTGATGTCCTACAGCCTGTCTGTAGACACCCCATGCTGGTACCGACTCTTTGAGAATCGCTGCTCTGCGGCAATCGAAACCTGGCAGGGGGCTCGCTTATAGCTGCTGCCTTCGGTACGGACCCACCTCTAACCTTCAATTTTATTATGAGCTTAATATTTTCCAAAGGTTTGCACTGCTAGAAATATCATTTTAATTACACGGTTGCTCTATAGGACACTATTATTTGCATAATCATCACAAAAAAGTAACTTACCAACATGTATTATAGTCTTTAACTATACAAGTATCCCACTGAGACTTAACCAACAGAGAAATATAAAAACTGATAGTTAGTTCTTTGCGTCTAATTAACATAAATTATGTGCTTCAGCTTTTTTGAACAAAAATTCTATAAATGGGATCTTATTCATTTGTCTATTATGTAAACTATGTTTATCCTGTATATATTTCGGTTACGCTACTTCAAGCCGTTTTCGGTACAGCATATGAGTAATATTTATCTAATATATTTATAATTTACTATTTTGATGAGCTACCATTTCATATTATTCTACCAGCAATAGGATGGTGCAGCCCTTCACAGCAACGTTTACGAATACCAGTGTGAGACTCGTTTTCTTTCTTTCTATGTAGTAAATAATACAAAAATGTACTAATAAAATTTAATTATGAGTAGGTGGTTAAGTGGTGGTTTGTTATTTTAATAATGAGTAGGTTACATTTTACTTTTCGGTAGTTCTTTGAGCAAGTCGCGCAGGACTCGCCTTAGTATTTTACCGCTTCCGTTTTTCGGTATGTGATCGACGAACCTCACGCCTCCTCGTAACTGTTTCCATGGCGACACCTGCATCGAAATATTTAGCACTTTATGTAGGTCATCCACATTTGTCCATCGTGTTTTTATGTATGCACATAAAATGTCACCGTTGCATGCGATGTCAAGAGATCGCTACATATTTTAACATAATTTTACCGTTGAAAATGTGCACCGGAAATTATGCAGACTTTCTTGATCTTCGTTTTTAACCCTTGCATGTATTTTTTAATATTCTATCAAACGACTAAAATGAGTTGATGTCATGTAGGTAGTTAATACTTAACTCATAAATTATTTCTAGTGACTAACATTAAATTAGATGATGACATTCGGTGTCAATATCCATTGAGATTCAAGTCATACTAACATTATAGACGTGGAAATGTGTTAGAGACGTATTCGTATGTGTTATTCTTCCTCGCAAAGAGTACTAATGGATTACTTTGAAATTTGCTAGATAGAAAGGCCAGACACGAGAATAACATAAATAATAATTTTTATCCTATAATTAGGTAATTAGTTACAGGCCACAGCAAATATGCTACAAAACAAATATTTTATGGATCACTGCTTACATTTTGGCCTGTAATATGATACTTACTTTCGAAGCGACGAAATCAATAACTTCTTTCTCTGTCAGTTTTTTGGTTGGTTTCCTAACCACAAATGCTACAGGAATTTCACCTGCTTTTGCATCTGGTATACCAATCACCGCTGCATCTTTCACTCCTGGGTGCTGAAGCATAGTAGCCTCTAGCTCAGAAGGTGCTACCTGGTTTAGAAAATAACTGTTATTTGATGACGTTTATATTCAAAACCGCGGCTGCAGCTAAATTAACATTTGCATAATCACTTAGAACCGACAAGATTTAAGTGGTTTATACAAGATTGTTAATAGATAGGAGCTGATTGATTAAAAACTATTAATGCTAATCCACAAATAACGCTTGGACAATGTTTTTAGAATTTACATCAGCTTTGAAGACAGGCCTCATTTGCATTACATGTCTTGTATCTACATTAATTTTATTTCGTCGTATGTTATCTTCTATTTATACGTAAATGACAGCGATGAACGAAATTACCTAGCACTGTTTATTACGTTTATGTTTAACGCTTACTTAAATAATATTGCCAAGGTATGTTATTTTATTATCTGTATCTACATTATTTCATTATTTGTGATTTGAAATTGTTGTTGAATTTCTTACTTGCCAAGTTTTGTATTTAATAAGTTCTTTTAATCTGTCTGTGATAAAGAAGAAACCATCTTCGTCGTAATAAGCGACATCTCCAGTCTTGTAAAATCCTTCTTCGTCAAAATATTCCGACATGTCCTTGCCGATGTATCCGCCAAATAACACAGATCCTTTTACCAGGATTTCCCCAGGTTTATAAGGTCCTAAGACTTTTCTGGTCTCAATGTCTACCACCTGAACAAAGGTTTTGTGTATTAATATTAGTAAACATTTATTCTAATAGAAGTGAATAAGTAGTAATGTAACGAGTGAGTGGTATATGGTATGTATGGTAAATGTAAAAGATAAAAAATATTCATAATAAGGAGCTTTGCTAAATTTGCGGTTGTTTTTATTTTGCAGCATCAGGCGCGTGCAGAAGTATATTTTACTTCTTATTATATTTTTTATTTATCAAGATTTTTATTTTATATTTTTTGATAGTCATAAGTTTTTCCTTGTTGGGATTTAAGTTAATAATTTGGCATTATTATCAAATAACTTATTACCTTAATTATGATTCCGGTAGGTATTTTCCCAACGCTACCATCTTTAGTCATCCCTTCATGCTCCTCCGTTATTACTCCAGTCGCCTCAGTCATGCCATAGCCTTGCAAAATATGCGCTAAATTTGGAAATCTGAAATAAATGATTATAAGTTAATAATATGAGGCAAGGCTACAAAAACCTCAGAATATAATATTGAAGTAATGAAAGGAAGATATAACTAGAACTAACCTCTTTTTTGCTTCAAGAATGACGGACCAGTCTAAAGGTGCACCACCGCTGTACATAATCTGCACTGAACTGACGTCATAATTTTCTATAATTGTAGATTTAGCCAGTATCACCACTAACGGAGGGACTACTAGTAAATATCCTCCCTAAAATTCATCAATAGTTTATTTTAGCACATTTATGAAGTATAGACAAGATTTATACGTGGGTAAGGCAGTTACTAGAAGCCTAAAAGGTTCCAGGTAAGATTTTTGGTCAAATAAACTTATCTACATTTTTTTGTGACTGAGTATACTGGCTTGACTCTCCCAGCTTTGATTCATAATCTAGTATGCAGAAAATAAGGGGAAACTTTAGTTTGATTCATTATTTTTATAATAAAATTGCCTTTTACCTTGTGGTTCTGTATAGCTTGAAGATATTCACTCTCCTTGAACTTGTTCAAATAAATACAAGTATTACCATTTATTATTTCTCTGATTGTATTGATGAAACCAACTGTATTCGACCACGGTGCTAATGATATTACATTTAATTTGCGCTGGTTTGGTCTAAAAAAACATATGATTACAAAACGAAACGCAAAAGCACTAGAAAAGTACTATTATTCGGATTGACAAATTTGGGAACCCATATTAAACAGTCCCACGAGTAAAATATGCCAATATTTTTTTGTTTTAATTAATACAGCTGCCGAATGCCCCGTTCCAATATTTGAAAAACGATTCGTTTTAGTTACGGATAGTAATAAATGATACGAGACGTAAGCTAAAAACGAACGACCGACGACTGATGACAGTTTATATGGAAAGTAAATTTCAAATTAAAATTAACGACTCGTAGAAAAACGGATAGTCATTTTTGACACATAACGAATCGTAAAATATTGGAACCGGGCATAAATAGTTTACAAGTTACATACAAGTGGCGATTACCGGCGTAATAACTCATGTTGACATGTTTGTGAATTATGATTTAAATTGAGTGTAACTTACGAGGTTTGCATACCAGCTATGATTAAACCGGAATGTGTCAAGTTGGCTCCTTTTGGCGGGCCGGTGGTACCCGAAGAGTAAAGAATGAGTGCTGTCTCCATACCACCTTAAAAGTACGTTTTTAATTTGACAATGATTAATGAGTTCATTAATAACTGATAACGTGTGAAGAATTGAGTCCTTTAAAGGCTAGGCAATTTGTCTTTGGGTCCTTAAAGCTGTTTTCAATTATTTGAATTTGCATGTTTTATAACCTTTTGCGCTAGCAATGTGTTATGAAACGAATGGTTTTTTTTAACGAGGACCGAATGTCGTAGCTTCAAATTAAGAAAATCACTATCGAAATAAGTATATCATCATCATTCGTGTCAATAAAACTGGATTGAACTGAATTGTGGATTTTGTTAGTCAAATGATAATGAAAAGAGTTAGGTGCTTCATGTATGGGTAAGTACTTGTGAATTCCAATTACATTCATAAATGCAATCCACAGATCCTATCGCTAAGTTGTCCCGACTCTATCGTGTTAACTAAAAAAAAGCGTTCTTAAACATTATCCAATATACTTTGTATAGTTCGCAGCAAGAGCTTCGTACATGACACTAGCTTAATCCTCCGGATTGTACGTTTTGAATTTGTTTGAGGCTGCTTTTCCACTCGAGATTTGCGAGGCAATTACGAAGTAAGCGAGGACAAAGCTATGCTCCGATTCCATTAGGGCAATTCTAAGCTAAACTATGAACAGAAACGACCCTGAGCTGCCATTTTACATACTACTACTGCTACTTAGCTTAGCACACCTTTGATGTTTAGTATACTAAGCAATTGTTGCGTTTGCTAATGTGAGAAAAAAGAAATATTTATAATCATAGTAAAAAGTCCACCTGTCATGATTGACTCGATATAATGTCTTTCACCAATTTATTAAATGAAGTGTAGTTTTTTTACTTATTGTATAGTTACTAAGCAGTTTTTCATTACATGCATTGGTTCATATCCTAATTTGAGTGGCCGTGTAAGAGTCCCGATATGAACCTTTTGGATACGTATGAGGGCTGTTGAAAAAAGAAGCAACCACTTAAGATATAATAGCAAACTAAACTCGGCTTTTAAAAAGATAATTCGTGTGAGAACGCGTCATCTCTAAGGGAGGATACAGTTATTGTCTTGCATCGTTCTCATAGCGGTTAATGGTGGCTCAAGTACAATTAGAGTGTTTTTGGAAGAATATTTTTTTATAATATGGTAATATACTAATTCATCTATCTTTTCACCAAATTTTATACAAATTTATTAAGTAATTTTTGCGTGAAAGAGTAACAAAAATACTACATCCAAACATCTTAACTTTTGCCATTTTAATTTGTAAGATCTAGAGGTTTGCTTCGTGTTAAAAATAGTTTATTAAAGCACCGAAACATAGCTACATTGTAAATGATAAAACTTTTAACCTACTTAAAAAAAGCATTACAATTATGATCGTTTATTACATAAAATAATATTACAGTGCGTCTATTAAATGGGCCAGGTAGGCTATTACTTGATGCGCTACTAAAACTTCTTACATAACTTGAAAATAAACGAATTGTATACTTACTTCTACAGTTCACGGGCTTGAAAGAACGTTTGTCTACGTAGCTTGTTGCCAAGTCCTGGTAACTAATAGCGTTTCTTTTATCAAGTTTCCCAAATAGGATGTATTTGCTGACCATTGAATTGTCCTTTATATTGGTGTAATATGTGTCATATGTAGTAGGAGAAAAAAATATGTATTTTGGTTTTGAAATTCCAAGCGTGTGCTTAAATTCTCCTGAAAAGTTAATAAAATTAGCAATAGTAAAAAGTAATTTTAAATTGTATATTTACGTAAAATGAAGTTACTTATTTAAGGATGATATTTATAAAGACACGAGTTTAGTTAAGGAACGTCCTTAGAATTGTAAAACTGGTCTCATATGAGTTTGACAAAATTATCTTACTATCTGTTAATATACTCGTAGTTCAAAATATGAACGAAATTATATGCGCTGATGGACATGCCCAAACCGATGTTTAAAAAAAGCTTGTAATATGCTACTGTTACATAAACTTACCTATACTATATGCACTATTGAGGAATGTGATCACTGCACCATTACACAATGCTGCAACCATTGAGACTAGAAACTCTGGCCTGTTCTCACTACATATTGCTATCACTTCTCCTTTTCGAACACCAAGTCTCGTAAGGGACGCAGCTAGATTTACTATTTCTTGAATTATTTCATCGTAGGAAATTTTTTCGTTTGTAACACCATTAATCTTGAAGTAAATTATTCTTATATGTATAATGAGAAGATTCAGATTAAATTTGCATGAAAAGATATCGCTTATATGTTTTTTGGTTTTAGAGCTACTCATTATTAGGTACCCTGCTCTTCTGTGCTGGATTGTGTTTAGAATATGTTGATATTTGCGCAAATGATTTGTGAACTTTAGATTAGGTATATATTATTTTTGTAAATACGGTTTAAAAGTTGCATTGAGAATTATTGATTTCTATTATTATGTTAAATCAAATAATCAATCTAATTTAATTGAACCCCAAATACGGTCACAAAGATCAAAAACGTAGTCTAAATAGTTACTGAAAAATACTTCAAATTCTTTCATTACTTCAATTTTGGTTTATATTAATTTTGACGATGCATACTTGTAATCAACATGAATAAATTAATTGATTTATGATTATGATTACAGGATTTAAAAAAAGTGTTTGATATTTGCAAACAATTGAATTGATTAATTCAAAATGTTGCAAAAAAGTAGGTAGGCATTTTAAAATTATTATTTGCTCAAAATAACCTAAACTTGCGTAGTCAATATGCATAATAATGCTTAACAACTTATAACGCACGAAATCAGTTTGATTTGTATCTGTGATCAAAAATACATATAAATAAAAATTATAAATATAAAAGTACTACACATGCAAATTCGGTCACGAAATTTCGTTCAAACACTTGGAATATTGAAGCTAAACTTACGAAGGCAACTTTATCCTTAAGTCGTGAGATTTTTTCCAGAATAAAAGCTCCATAGTTTAGATGCTTGGGGAGATTAGAAACCACGCCGCCTTCAATAATTCCTTCCACTTTAGTTTTAGTTGCCATTATTAAATTATTATTATATATATACACTAATTATACATTAAAGTAGCAATAAATAACGCACACGATATTACTTGTATCTACATAGAAGCGCGTCCTGTCAGTTTATGAGTTCGCCAAAATTTTGCGCTCAACCACATATTCTTATCATTGGCTAAGCTTTAGATTGGCCTCGTTTTGGTGATAAACGGGCAAATAAAATATTTCTGAAGTACTAATAATCTAGTAATAGTAAAGTAGTCGCTTGTAATTTTTAGTCCTTACAAAAATTATACGCAGTTTCAGCGCACATAGTTTTTCATAAAACATAATCGATATTTTTATTACAAATCGTGAACGAGCATAGTGGACATTATTATAATTCAATGAAAATCACCTTTTAAAAAAAGTAAATTATTTTTCTTAACGCTAACACACTAGAATGTGAAAGTCTTTGAAGGTGGTTTTATTAAATTTTTATTCTAAATCAATACCTATCTTAAGGTTTCAAAAATAAATAGTCCTGAGGGAATCAACTCCATAATTTATATGACTTCCATGTCGACCAAAGTATGTTGTGAATCTTTTGATCATTTGTATTTGCTATCCATATTTGGTCAGCGTGTTGATTAAGGACGGTACCCGTTATATCAGGAGATGATTATGATTATATGGAGTCTTGATTTTAACGATGGAAGCATTTACCCTGCAATTGCCATTAACAGACTAGTTACTCAATTGATAAACGATTAATAAAAATATATCATCTTAAAACACGTGTACGATTACATTATCAATATAAATGATAATTTGAAAAGTCTGGCAATCTAATCTTAGATACGACTTGCTGTGAACTTGAAGAATAAAATTTAAGCCATGTTATTAGAAAACGATGAAACATTGGGCCATTATCGTACAATTTAGATAGATGAATAGATGTACTGCACTGCACTGCATAAAACGTTACAGAAATGGAATTCACAGACAAATTATAGTACAATTTAGGCGGTTTTACGACTAGCAAGTGATCTCTTCCAGACAAAATTTAGGTAGAGTAAATAGTAGATGAGGAGAAAAATTGGTAAGGCCGTGCAACACATTACTTGAGATTTATTTAATTTAAATAAATAAAAAATAAATTATATATAAATAAATTCAAAATACCAGAACGTAGTGAACATACATAAACTCATATATACTTTGCTAATTTCATTATGTAGGCCTCATCAACTCAAAAATTGTTTTTTCCATTATTCATAAAAATACCACTCTAGCTATTTGAAAGAGTTATTAAAACATAATTTTCTCTCAATTACAAAGCTTTATCTTCAAACTGTATTGTAAAAATATATTGAAAATGGCCTGGTCACGTAGTTAAAAATAACGCAAAGGCTTTTGAAGGGCTATTAATGATCGAACCAGGAAGCCAACACAAGGCGCATATTTTGGGCGAAAACGACATTTCGATTCGCTTGAATAGTGTTGTCTTCATAATACAAATATTACTTGTACAAGCGTAATAGCTTTAGTTTAACAAAGCGTCCTTTTGATAACGTCTTAACTTTTTTATTTGTGTAAGTCCAAATAGTAAAAAATAATAATAAAAAGTGAAATACCTCCACCTTACAGACGACCGCAGCCAAATAACAATCACTTCTGTGTTGTTGTGTACCTGCGTGTGAGTAAGGTTTCCAGAGCTCCTGGGGGGTGCTACATTAGTAGCATTGGCTTGACCCCAAGCCTTCAAGGTAAGGGAGACAAGTCCAGTAACAGATTTATTATGCTGTACTTGTCACCCTTAAGCTAGGACCTTATTACCACTTAACATCAGGTGGGATGAGGTCAATCTTGAAGTGCAATATACAAAAAAATAGAAAAAAAGTAGCATGAGACTACATATGAGTCGCTTAAAAAATAATATGGAACGTATACCATACGGTAGGGTCGACATCACATCAAGGTGAACACTTGGGAGTTCGATAGTAGTTCCTATACGTACGACAGAATGGCGGCGCAAAGCCCAAAGTGTGTAGTCTAACGAGCTTTTATCTTCTCGCATACCCGGTGCGACACTGTGACTTTTGCAAAAAAAGCAAAATTTAGTTAAATATTTGAAAATGACCCTATAGAACCCTTTCACTTGGTGCGATAACGTTACTTGTGTACTACGCATAGCTTCCGTATGAGGCCGTGAGTTTCATTGCGACACAACTACAGTTATAATTTTTCGTTAGAGCTACAACGTCACTTTTGAAGGGGTTGGAAGGCTTAAGTAAATATATAGTACATTTTTTCCAAACATAAAGTGATTAATCTCGTGTTTATCAAAAGTAAAGTTAAAAGTTGACGTTCTAGTATAAGTTGTTCATCTCGTCTATATTTACTTAATTGTTTTGTGATGTGTCAAAGTGTTAAATGCTTCTCCTGAAAAACTACATTTTTGCATAAGTGACAGTGTCGCACCGTGGATGCGTTCTGTAAGTTTTGCCCGTATCAATCAACCGGGTGTGAAAGCAAAGATTTTGTAAAACTATGTACAAATTATTTTTCATAATTACGTTCTTTCAATTTGCATTACCTACGATTGCTTTGCATATTAAGATTTTTTTAAACAATGTATTAGATTACCAAACTAAAAGCGATGGTTCAGAATGTAATTAAAACGTTTTTTTTTATTTAAGAAATAAATACAAATGCATGATGATACAAGCGCGTCCATGTTCAGTATAGGGGTGTGCCACTAATACGTTAAAATTTTAATGATTATGATTGTGTTTCAAGACAATAAGTCCAAGCATTACGGAATTACTGAAACCAAAAGATTGTTTGTATGAGTACATTATTTATTTACAAATAATTACAGGAGATTAAGTACATTTGAGTAACAATGCAGTCAAATATATTTTTAACACACGAGATAATAGCATGCTAGTTATAGTCATAGTTTTATAGAAACAGAAGTTCAGTTTAAATGTGGAATAATGGAATGTTTATAATTGTGAATGCTTGAAAAATTGGGTTTCTACTTTAATTATAGTTTGCTAGTAACTTTCTTCGGCAGTAGCTCTCTAAGCTTGCGACGCAATATCTTTCCACTGCCAGTTTTGGGAATCTCATCAATAAAAATGACTCCTCCTCGAAGACGCTTCCATGGGGACACCTGAGAAAAAAACCCTTAAAGTAACTCTGTACCTATAACATTTTATCCATTCCATCTCGATATGTGAAAGATTTTTTTATGTATAGACTTTAAGATTTACGCGTTCTATTTTAAAGATTTCAAAATAAGGTAACGGGTCAAAACAAGACACTATTTTTTAATGGTTAATATCAACTATTTACTGAACCACGGTTGGTACAACCTGACCAAACGTCGGACAATAAGTAGTACATATTAACTACTAAACAAATCGCGCTTTGAACCGTTAACTCATTTTCATTGTTTTATGTGGATTCTAATTTAAATTAATATCTATAAACGGTTCGGTTAGCAATGGTTGTGAAAACCAAACATTAGCCTCTTTATCACATATTAAAGGTACAGTGCAGGCACATACTTGATAATCTACCTTTATATGAATTACTGTGAAAACAAAATATAACTTTCATATAATATCATGTCAATATACCTATATTTATAAAAAAAAATTCATAATATGTATATTTTCATTAATTTTTTTTCAAGTTGATGTACTATAATAAATTATTTTTTAATTGAAACAAATGAATTTTATAAACGGCGGTGAAATCTTTGTATGCATTTTTACAAACTGCGCCTTTGTCGTTCAACTGCTCATAGACAAGGGCGTTTAATTTTAGGTCAAAGCCACGCACACTGCGACTAGGAGCGGGTAATTAAATGCTTACGTACAATTTGTGGCGACCACCCTTCATCCTCACACATAATACTTGGGAATAAATTATGAGTTTGAACAAGTCCGTTAAATTGATGGATGAAATTTGGCCGCAACAATATTGTAAGGTATACGAATAGTGCGGATTTGTATTATTTCAAAAAACAATTAATAAATGTATGAGGGAGTAAGTAAGTAATAAATTTAAGTTGACACAGTTGCAAGTTGTAAAATTTATTTCTCTATTACGAAGATGAAACACGTAGTATAAAATATAAAACTGGAATCTACTTTTTACCCAACTACGGCGAAGCGAAAAGGAGGGTTATGATTTTGACCGGTATGTATATATGTATGTATGTATGTATGTTCAGATGATCCCTCGTAGCTTCAAAACCGCTAGATAAAAATTTACAAATGAGGTATCATTAGAAGCGTCTCAATTATCCGCTGGTTATAGGATATGTGACGTCACGATAAACTGCATAACTTTTGCATGCAGTTTTGTTTACATTTACCAAAAATTATTAGTCACAATTTCAAAAATATTCCACCGGAACTTCAAAACCTTAACATAATTTGATAAATGTGGTATCGTTATAAGCGTCTAGAGCTTATATGTTAAACTAGGGTGTCAGCTTCCTACATACCAAATTTCATCACAATCGGTCCAGTGGTTTGAGCTCAAAGAAGTAACAAACACAAATATATATATATATATATATACACACACACTCACAAACTTTCGCATTTATAATATTAGTAGGATACCATCCTAGGTACCTAACTCCAAAATAAATTAAATAAAAAGTAAGTTTAAAAACTAAAACCCGACTACTAAAGCACTGCGATCTAAAAAGTATGAAACAAGAAAATATTCTGGTCAAAAATGGATATGTGGGTACCTATTTACTTACAAACTATACTTTATCTTTCGTTAATTAAAACTAATTTTGCACGTAGATTGTTGGTGTGTTCAATACATCCAGAATTCTCAGGAAAGCCGTGGTCGTATGCCACCTACTACTTACTCTATCAATACAAAATTCATTACAACATGTCAATTAAACGAGCGTCAACTTCTTAGGGCACAGCATTTTATATGCATTTTAAAGTTTCCTATAATTTTATAAATTTTTATCAAGAAGAATTTATGTATGGCTTGTATAAACTCACTATCATTATATGAGTGTATTATCTAACACTTTACTTTACACCGATAAGGTGGCAATTCATAATAATATTATCGCGCATGAAAATTCGCCAAATAGTGATTCGTAGGCGCGAGGTTCCGCAAAAATCACTGTTCATTGCATGGTGACTTCATAAATTAGATAAGATTAAAAACCTTGGCAGATATGTCCTAAATCACTGGTCCAAAAAACGAATACGTCAGTTGGACTATTATTGTTTAGCAATTTTCTGTGCGATAGCTTCCATCATACACAGTTAAAATATTCCTCTCTTCGACAATTAAAAAAATATGCACCTTTGTAGCTACGAATTCAGTCAGTTCCTTCTCAGAGACGTTAGAACCAGCTTTCTTTACTACGAAGGCTGCCGGCAGCTCTCCAGCTGACGGGTCAGGTATACCTACAACACCCACGTCTTTGACTGCTGGATGCAGCAATGCCACAGCTTCCAATTCTGCTGGAGATACCTAATATAAAAAAGACACAGTTATCTTATCAAAATCGTAGCATACTTAGGAGGGGCAATATTTTTCATCTGTGGCAATAGCTGATAAGATTATCTATCACCGGAATACTTTATCTCCGAGATTAAAATGAAATATGAGTACAAAAGTCATCTTCTGTTCAATTGTAAAGGTATAATGGAATGACGTTACCAAAGCTCGTGTCCAAAAGAATGCTTTTAAAATTTTCAGAGGAGAGGCTAAAAGCCATTTGTAAATCAGAAGCCGATATATATGAAAAAGCAATAAGAGTGCTCAAGCAATATTCATCTTTCAAGCGATTTTCCTCGAGACAGGAACCGTTTTCAATCATTTGTCCCTCCCTTGAACTTAAGCGCCCTTTCCGTAAATTGGCAACAGAAATACAAATTGGCTTGCCTTTTTATCGCCGTAATTATGCGTTTCATATTTGCATTTTACGGCTGCATTTTAAATCAAAAATCAAAATTGAATTTGTTAAATAAACGTTAATTCTTTTTACTTCGCTAATTTTGAGAAATTGGTATAATGCATGAATATTGATTTATAATGCTAATTATATTACCAACAGATTATACTGATCTAGGGATCATATGTAGGTACAGGTAGTGAGTGTTCTACGTAAGGAATGCTGAATATAAACATTTTAGCCATAACATTTTTATTAAAGAGTTAATCTCGTACTTACCTGCCAAGCTTTATACTTAATTAGTTCTTTTATTCTATCTATTATGAATAAGAAGCCGTCTGAATCAAAATATCCGATGTCACCGCTTTTGAAGAAACCTTCTTCATCAAAGTCACCGTCAGGCTTCTTTCCGATGTAACCGTCAAATAGGACGAGGCCTTTAACGCATATTTCACCAGGTTGGTTGGCGCCTAAGACTTTTCTAGACTCGACGTCTACTATCTGAAAAAAAAAGAGATTGAGATAAAAATATAGACACATATTTTTGTTCAATATGTATCTACATATATTTTTATATCACTTTAGACGTAACTAGGGGCTTACAAGCCGATTGGGTTGTTGATAGGTACCAGTCACCAAGAATTGAAAGGTACAAGTATCAATTCCGTAAAAAAGGACCTATGTTACATTTGCCATATTTATTATCAGCAAATTATCCTTAAATGCTATTTTAAGCTGCTCCATAAATATTTTAATAGTCAGTTAGTTGATAAGCCGAATTGGGAGTTATAGATGGCTACGAATATTTTCATCAAAAATCTACGCAAGGATTGTGTTTTGACAGGTATTTAAGATACTTTTAAATAAAAATATCTTACGGGATACCTACTGGTTTGTTTTACACAAAATGATTTTCCAAAATCTTGCATTCTCATCGATTAATTCTTGTATATGTATCATCGATTAATAATTGATTTATTCTAGCATATACTATTATTTAAGAATATAATTGAATTTATAACTTTAAGTATGATTACATATCAGTGGAAAATACGGTTTCTACCAGTGGTATCAGTGGAAAACACTGGTAGAAACCAGTGGTATGGTATGGTATGGTACTATTGTTTTAAGTACTATTTTATTTACTAATACTAGACTACGACTCGGTACATAAGATTTTCAAACGCAATGTTTTAATCTTAGACAACACAATAATATCCGTTAAGTTAGAGAAATGACACAATATTCTCATTTAAAAAAAAATTTACCGGAGGGTCATGTAATCAGGAGAATTACCTTAAGGACAATTCCGGCAACAATTCGTCCCACGCTGCCTTGTTTTGGTGCAATATCCAATTCTTTTGTGATGGTCCCCGTTGTTTCCGTCATACCGTACCCCTGTGTCACATAACGTAGGTTTGGGAACCTGGAATGGAGATTGCGTGATTATGATTGCAGTATTATTACGGGTTACGGCCCATCCAGGCTTTGTGTTCGGCTAAGAAGGCCCCGCTCAGAAGGAGTTGACCCAAATTATTATGAGGTTGTGGGCGTAAAGTTCGTTTCATTGTGCCTAGCGTGGCTATTTAAAAAAAGAAAAGTTTAAGAAAGAAAGAAAGAAAAATATTTACTAGGTTACTGTTTGTACATAATTTAATGCGATATTTGCTTTCAGTGTGATATATATTCAATACAAAAAATATTTCCAAGGTTGACTCAATATTTTTCTTTTTCTTACGTTAAAGTAATATTAATTTTGTCAACTTTGAAATGTTATTTTTTCTTATCACATGAGAGAGATGCTTTTTTTTTGTATTAGACTAGATTGTTTTTGTCATCGGCATTTCTCTAAGGTTATGACATTAAGACACTTTTTCTTTTTATTCGATCACGGGACATTTAGTTAGTCTTTATAGCTAAGAACCTCTGGTAGCCAGAGTAAGATTTTTATATGAAAGGTTGAAAGAAAAACTATTATAAAACCCCATTTATATCTTTACAACCTTTTTAGTTTTCGTCAATAAAAGTAAATATGAGTTGTATTGTTGCATTTATTTGATATTTTAAAATTGCTCACATATTTTGCAGTTTTACAAGCATAACAATTATTACTTTAGTAGATATTTTGAAGTAAAATTATTTTTATGTTATAAATCATCATTCTGGGATTAGACAAGGGTACCACGAGTATAATTTGTAAATAAGTGTAGCGCAATGAAATTGACAAAAGATTATAAAAATTATGTGAGACTCAGAATTCAGTTCGTAATGCTAGGTTGAATAAATATACCGTATTAGTCACTTTTTTTAAAGAGGATACCTTTTATATTAAGGTTGTTTCTCGCTTGTTTTTAACACTTATGTTTATAATTGCTATATTAATCTTATCCCATGCTTCCCCACTTCTGCTTTATATTAAGGTTGTTTCTCGCTTGTTTTTAACACTTATGTTTATAATTTATTTATTTATTTATTTGCATTTGCATACATGTACATACAGTATTACATAAGATGGTAAGTAGTAAAGTAGCATACATGTACCCTGTTAGGGTGTAGCAATTGTTTAACAGATCTCAGTTATCTTAGAATACAATAAAACATAATTATTCAGGTGTCCAAGTGGCAATTTTCAAAAGTTTTTCAAAAGCGCCTATGCTTCCAACTAAACAATTTACATCTAGATGCTGGTATGTTGCACAATTAACATAATTATTTCCCCTTGTCATTAAAAAAATCCCTAATATCATAATAGCTCTTTGAAATTAAATATTTACGAAGTGCTTTTAAAAAAGTATCGTTTGGTTTTTTGTTTTTTATGTAGTTAGGTATGTTATTATATATTTTGATTGCCATACAGTGCGGACCAAAGGTAAATAATTTTAGTTTGGAAAAGGGCACCTTAAGTGTATTTTGTCCCCGATTGTTCCTTTTTAGGTTCGAGTCTTTTATTGGAGAGTATAAGTCAGGATGTTTTCTAATAAATTTACAAGATTCGTATATGTATAAGCATGTCAAAGTTAAAATAGAATGTTTTACAAAGTAGGGTCTACATGGTTCCCTTTGGTTTATGTTGGTGAGTATACGAATGCATTTCTTTTGCAAAATAAAAACATCTTGGATGTCAGTAGAGTTTCCCCAGAGAACTATACCGTACGAGATTCTGGAATGGCCGTACGCATAATATGCTGCCAAGGCTGTTTTAAAATCGGACACTTTTTTTAGATTATAAAGTGCATATATAAATGAGGATAATTTTTTGTAAAGAATCTGGATGTGTGATTTCCAATCCAATGATGAATTTAAATCTAATCCTAACATAGTGGCCGATTCTACGCAATCTAATGCAACGTTATTATAACTATAGTTAATGTGTAGTGGAGATTTCTGATAAGGTTTGAACTGGATTAGTTTAGTTTTTCTAAAGTTAAGAGTTAAATTATGACAGTTTAGGTAGCTTACAATGTTATCTAATATTATTTGGAGCTGATTTTTTAACTGATTTACATTTGAACATGGTATCATTATTGAGATATCATCCGCGAATAATACAGTGTGTTCTGTTAATATTGATGCAATGCTATTTATATATATGATAAACAGGATACAACCAAAGACACTACCTTGTGGGATTGAACCTTTTATTGCTACTTGGTCAGAACGTATTTTTTCTATTAGTCCCGTTTTTAGGTTAGTGTATTCGATTTCTGTAAATTGTAAGCGATTTTTCAAGTAGGATCGAAACCAAGTCAGTGAATTTCCTCTAATTCCTTAGTCAGATAGCTTTTTCAAAAGTATATCATGACTTACTCTATCGTAGGCCTTACTCATGTCCAGTAGTAACCCTACAGCATACTGTTTATTATTTATTGTCTCCAATATTTTTTGGACATACCTATAAACTGCTAGAGACGTGGAACGGTTTTTTCGGAAACCATACTGGTTGTCATGCAGAACTTTATATTTTTCAATGAATGGATAGATCCTTTTAGCCATTGCTGTTTCAAATATTTTTGCGGAGGTTGGTAATAGTGAGATCGGTCGATAATTATTAGGATCAGTCTTTTTTCCGCTCTTGAAGATAGGCTTAACGAGTGATATTTTTAATGCGTCCGGAAATGTGCCTTCTATGAAAGATTGGTTAATGAGTTTTAAATATGGGGTAGTTAATTCTGCTGCACATTTTTTTATTAATTTTGGAGGGATTTCATCAATTCCAAATGAAATTTTATTTTTTAAATTTTTTATTATATTATAGACCTCTTTAAAATTAGCAGGTCGAATAAAGATAGAATTTTCCATCTGCTCATTTTGGGATTTGGTGTCCATGATCGGATTTGATTTAGAGTTACTGATTGAAGAGAAGAAAATATTAAATGTATTGGCAATTGTTTTTGGATCATTTAAGACTGTATTATTATTTTTAAGTTCTATATTTGGTTTTTGGTGGGCTATTTTTTTATTTGTTTCCTCTTTTATTATTTGCCACATTGTTTTTATATTATTTCCCGCTTTTTGAAATCTCCTAATATTGTTCAGCTTTTTTGACTTTTGTATGGCCTTTTTTAAAACTTTTGTGTAGGCAGTTAAATGGTTGTGTAGGATTTTACTTTTTGATTTAGTAACTAAGATCCTTAGTAACCTTTTGTTGCGGCAAGATATTTTTAATCCAGGTGTTAAGTAGGTAATTTTTGAGTTAGTTTTTATTTTTACTCTTTTTATAGGTATCCATTTATTCAGAGCATTTTGCAAAATCTCACTAAATTTATTATAATTTTCATTGACATTTTTATTGGCTAATATTAGACCATCCCAGTTAACTAAGGATATTTCATTTTTAAATCTTGTAATGTTTGTGTTACTGAAGTCTCGTTTATATGTTATTAAATTGTGCGGTTGGCACAAATGAGTTACTGGTATATTTATTACTACTCCCATATGATCTGAGAACCCAAGTTCTTGGACATTTATATTAATTTCTTTACTGGAGTTTGTAAAAATGAGGTCTAAACATGTTGAGCTATTTGCTGTTACTCTAGTAGGATTTTTTACCTTTTGATGAAAGTTATATGTCAACATTAGGTTTGAAAGTCCTCTTTTAATTTTACTATTTTTTAGAAAATTGACATTTAGATCACCTCCTAAAATAATACATTTACTTTTGTCTTTTGTTGTAATCATTATTAAAAGCTTCTCTAGGCAACTAAAAAATAGCTCTATTTCTTTGCTACTATTTGGCCAATATATATTAATAATTAATATTTTCTTATCAGTTAGTTCAATTGCGCTTATTTCGAAACAAGACTATTGATAATAAAGTAATATCTTTTCTCTCTTTATACACTATTGCATTTTTGATTAATATAAGTACACCTCCTCCCTCTTGATTTTTTCGGCAAAAGGCGGATCCTATGGAATAATTTCTTATCTTGAGTAGCTCCAGTTTATTTTCATTTAGCCATGATTCTGTAACACATACTACGTGTAAATTGGAGTATGTGTTACAGAATCATGGCTAATTGCTGTATTAATCTTATCCCATGCTTCCCCACTTCTGCTTTAGTGAATGAAGTCTTATTAAGCCAAATATAACCTTACCTTGCTTTTATTAAAATCTTTTTAAAATTCATTCTTAACCCATCAAAGATATTACAAACCAACTGGTTGTATTAACCTACCGTGATTTGACTAAAGTGATGACGTCAGTATCCAAAGGTGCTCCGCCGGAATGTATCAGTTCTACTGAGCTGACGTCATATTTATCTATATTTGATGATTTAGATAGAACTATCAGTACTGGAGGCGCTATCAGTAGTACACCTGCCTGAAGAAAGATAAAGATAACAATCTTATAATTTTAAATCCACTGATAATAAAAAGATTGGCAACATATCTTTTTCTAAATAACTTTTTGAATTTTCACAACTAAAATGATATTTAACAAACATTATCATCATGAAAAAAAAAATACTAATTTGGAACGAAAACAAAAATGAACACAAAAGTAGCGGTTTGTTATGTAGCAACATTTTATGCTACAAGCGTATGATAAGCTGTGGACATAATAATATGTATATCCCAGGACAAGGTGGATTAAAATTAGAATAGGAGCCGGGTGCCGTGAGGCATACTCCTATCTAAAATCAAAACACATTCATTTAAAATAATTTATATCAGGACCTAAACTCTAACTAGGGGGCTCTAGGGGCATCGCGCACTAAAAATGATTGGGAACCAATGTTCTAGGTAATGATGTTTGTCTCTTTCGGTTTAAGAAGAGTTTAATCTTTTAGTATGATAGGGAAAGTTATTTTTACCTTATACGTTTGAATAGTCTGTAAGTATGTATTCTCGTCGAATTTCTTCACGAACACAACAGTTTTCCCATAGAGAAGTGCGTCAGCAAGCATCATAAAACCCATGGTGTTACACCAAGGTGCCACTGTAAGTATTGGGATGTCTTTTGCAGTAAGTCTGGGAAACAAGTTTTGCGTTACAAGAGATGGTAAACTAACGGGTTGACCATATATTAATACATTTATTAGGCTCTCCAATGTTTATGGTTAACTTATTTTGGAATATATTTCATGCATAAATTAATTAAAGAGGTCGTAAGGCCTATGAAACTTTAAAATCTGGGTCTTCCAACCATAATATTAAAAACTAAAAACGAAAAAACTGTGCTTAAACATATAATAAAATTTTATCAATATAATAAATAAACAAAAATAAAAAGTCTGCCTTCAAATAGTAGAGCACTTTTTAAATTGGTCGGCAAGTATTTGATCTAAGATATAAAAATAAAAGGTTACCACTAGTTAATATTTAAGTTGATCAGGCGTGTCAAAACCATAAGTCTCTAATTTTCGTTCTGTGTGCCTTGTTAATAAGCCTATTTTAAACTAAACTCTTACGTCTGCCTGTTTTGTAAGTAGCGTTTAACAGAAGCTAATATACATATTGGTATATAGGAAATTAGTTACTTACGGAGCCTGATATGAAATAACAATGAAATTGAGATGGGTAATTCTAGCTCCTTTAGGCAAGCCCGTAGTTCCCGACGAATACAGTATAAGGGCTGTGTGCACTCGACCTGCGGCGAAACAAAGGCTTTTGTTATTATTAAATATCGGGTTACAATGAAAATTCACGCTCACTCTATTTTGTGACAGAGCATTTTATAATTTGACACATGATGGGCAGTAAATTTAACATTTAAAAGGCCGTCATTCTAGCAGAATAAAATTACTCAGCAAGAAGACGATGTTAAATATCTGCAAAAGAAATAAAAAATTTCAAATTCATTTTGATAAAAAAAACACTTTAGATTCAGCTATGAATTATTTTTGTGTTTTTATATTGGAATGTCCAAGCAAATGCAGTAACTGTAAGCCATAAAAATAATACAAAGTATGGAAATGTAAGTAATGAAAAATGAACAATAAAAAAAGCATTTTGCCAACTGGGTGTCCTCTAGGGCCCCCTTTCAAATAAATTATTCCTACGTCCGAAACGGCCGTTCTGTTCGTCCAAACAGGAAGCTATAAATAATAAAGCTATTACAAATATACTGACTAGTGACCAGTCAAGTAAGGTAAATCTGAGTTGCACGTGACGTAAGCACACACAATACATACGGCATTCACGCGTTTTTTAGTAATTTTCTCAGACTGACATGGAAAATAAATTAATTGGTAATCTCAAGACCTCTGACCTCATTTAAAATATATCAGAAATCAATCAAAACTGATTCATGCATAAACCAATTTATGCTTTATTAAGTATTTTAGTGGTAAAATAATTAAATAGTGAATAATCTTCGTGATTACTTTTGAAAATAAAGGAAACGCTGAAAATTGGTTCTAGACTTAAATTGTTTAAGTAAATAAGAATAGTTCTGATTTAAAATTAGGATTAGTGGTATACAAGTTTGTCAAAACCATAGTAGTTATCATATTTTTATATGCTTAAAATTTTAAATAACAGTAATATTATTATTCTTATTAACAATTTACATATATTCGATTTGTAATATTAAAATTTAAAGTTGTGGTCATGGTCATTTATCCTTCATATTCATCCGATTACGAGTTTGATATTAGGAAAAAGTGACTTAGAATTGCTAATAATCTACCTAGGATATTACTAGAGTAAACTTTTTGAGAATTTGCGCAAAATAAAGTGTAAAACAAGTTTCAGAACATTTGGTTATAATTGGGCAGATCAATGCCAGTATATTATCTCTATGTAGTAAATAATAAGTTTTTACTTACCATAAAAATCGGCCGGTAATACCTCAGAATTGGCCTTAGAAATGAGTCGGCTATAACTAAGCTCATTTGTTTCAATATCTCCGTATACTACAAAATCTTTCACCGTGCTATTGTTTTTAAGAGTATCGTAGTGCAGTTTGTACGCATCATGTGATAGAAAGGCGTATTTTGGTTTTGATATGTTCGTTGTATGAATCATTTCATCTGAAAATTGATAATAGTAATTAATAACTTGCAAAAAATTAATACAAATATATGAGTTATCTACATATAATTATCAAATATTTTAGCTAAATAAATGAATACTCTAGATAATGAATAAGGTTTTTCCCACTATGAGTACCAGAGGAGTGAAAGTAACTGAAAGTGCCAATCCAGCGCACCTACATCAAATTAGATTAGTAAAGTTTGTTTCTCTAATTTTCTCGACCGAGAATCATCCGTGACCGTTCGCAGTTCAGTCATCTTCCAGTAACATTCTCGCTGGTGCAATGGCTAACGCCAGCGATAATGTTAAATGTACCGTTGTTGGTTAGAAATGAAAAATCTTGTTTTCATAAGTCAGATACAATTTGCGTACATAATCATTGTTCCCACCTTTTGTATAAGCAATGTTAATGAAAGTCGCAACCGCTCCTATGTAGAATGTAGCATAAGCGGACACGAAGAATTCGAGTCTATTCTCACTGCAGATGGCTACTACGTCACCTTGCTTCACACCGATAGCAACTAGAGACGAGGCTAGTTTTTTTATCTGGTTAGCGAGATCAACGTAGTTTATCTTTTCTCCTGTTAAGCCATTAATCTGGAAAGAAAATGGATGTAGATTTTTTATGATGAATCAAAAATTAAATGAAAATCTTGTTGATTTTTTTTATTTTTAACTACCAGGGCTCATGAATTATAAAATATTTCAGCTCTTACATAAGTATGCGTTTTTTACATATCGAAAACGTGAATTATACATCCACGTGGGTTTTATTAATAATCCTTACTACTTTTTTTCGGCATACAAATGGCATTTTGACATTGTACTCATACAAATGATTACTTTGTGTTAATAAGCAGTCACAAGACTTCTAGTGTTTTCATTTTGTTGCTCATTGCTACACACAACTCTCTATAACGGCTCACATGGTTATGACCTGGCCTATTTGGTTTTATAGGTGAGATAGCAGCCTTGCGCGGCTACGCACGCGAATTCACCCGGTTTATTCCATATTTTCCACTGTTTATTTGTTCTATTGGCCGCAGCGTGATGTTATATTACTTAAAGCCTTCCTTAATAAACGGACTATCCAGCAAAAAAATAATTGTTCAGTCTGAACCTAAATTCCCTAAGATTAGCACGTTCAAACTAACAAACTTACGACGACGAAAATGCTATATGGCTTTGGTACGTAACTCGTGAACTAATTTCAAATATCTAAAAAAATAACCGTACATGCTGTTTTAGAAAGAAATGAATTGCAGCCTTTTCTTTCTCCAAATAAATTTAAAATTGATATGTTCTTGAACCTTTTGCTTAATAATTTAGGTTTCTTTATATGTGTTTCAAAAAAAAAAATAAAACGGCTTGTTTCGTTTAAAAAAATTACTTACGCTATATATATACGCTATAACGCTCTTAAAAAAATGAACCGTACGATAATACTTTATACTACAAGTAGGTATGTATATTAAAAATAATTGTATGTACCTATATGCAGCATTCATGAGTTATCACATGTACACAAATTAAATACGTATCACGTTTTTACGGGCTACTATAAAGACTTACAATAAAAATTGTAACTAACTTAAATCTCAGGGCCATTATTGTCCATTCAATTCAATTTAATTCTTTATAGACATGCTATACATGGGGTGAAAGATGACATTCTTAAGGCTAAGAATTGTTAAATTGTTTGTCTTAATTTACTTGTTGATTTTCTCAAGCTTACAATGAGAGTCCCTCTTAAAGCTTCAACGACCAATAAACTGTCCTCCTACTTATTACAATCAATATTACAAACTTACCAGAGCATCTTTGTTTTTCACTTGCAATAACTTTTCAACGAAAAACCGGCCAAAGTTCATGTGAGATGGCAAACTAAAATTCGAACCACTGTAAAATACATCGTCAGTTTTAATTAATTCATTCATTTTAAAAATCTGAGTAACACTATGTTATTTCTTTGAAGCCCCCCGATGTACTGATTAGTTATCAACATAGTTATGAAACGTAATATTTTTATCACTTAAGAGATAACTACAGCAAACAAAAACTCGTAAGTGTTTTGTATTCAAACCGTTGATGTTATGTAACTCTTATTTAGTTAAACGTTAACTCAAAATTAAACCAACGCTAATTAAGAATTCACTTTAGGGTAATTAGTAGGTAAGCAATCAAGGGAACCCATATCAGATAATGGCTTAATGCCACGTATGGTTGCATGGAGATAGCATTTAGTATCCACAATTATATAGATACATTTATTACCCAAGTACACTGTGCATGGTTATATTATAGTCATTTATTGTCTATTCTTGATAAATGTTCTACTAATAATTATTTAATACGTATGTATGATTCTCTAGATTTCTGTAAATGTCTCATAATAATGTCATAAAAGTATCATAGCATTGACAATTTTTATAGTTCGCCATACTATAATATGCTTAAAGGTCTTATGTATCATTATACTTATGTAATATAGGCGACGGTCTCAACATGTTCGATAGTGCTATCAAGATTGTTAAATATTTTGATGTTTACGAAAGTATTGAAAGATCGTATCAGACTGCTCGTTGAAATACATTTTTCCGATTCGAGGATTATCATCACATCCTTTCTTTGATTTATATACGTGCCAAGTGCTTAATTGTTAGTTGTGATTTTACATTTGACATCATGTGAAATTTGATCAGTAATAAAAGATTAAATAGTTCATTCGTGTTTTTTAACCGACTTGATAAAAAGGAGGAGGTTATCCACAATTCGACCGTATATATATACAACCTGTAACGGAAAGGGGGTAACAATGTAAAGTAGGTGGATACTATACCTTGTATAGATTCTATATACGAAATCCCGAGTTAAAATAAACACTTTATTGTTTTTATGAAATAAAAAATGATTAACTATAATGATGACTAAAACGTAAACAAACGCATCACAACACTATTGAGGTCAGCGACCCCAAATCACGTTATCACTTCACGACAATCACTGCGATCCTGAATTTCTCCACCTCCTTCCTCGACATGCGCGCCTAGTACTTTCTTAGAAGATGCGCAAACATTATGCAACATTTGTGGTGTCACTGTACAGAACGCGGCCTTGATGCTTTCTATCATCTCTTCCCTTGACGAGCATGCTACAGCGTACACCTTCCTTTTAAATTAGTCCCACAAGAAGAAGTCCAACGGAGTGAGGTCTGGTGACCGAGCCGGCCATGTGATACGACCTCCTCGCCCAATCCACAGATGGAAACGAGCGTTTTGATGGTTTCGTAAATCTCTTTGTCTAGCTTTCGGTCGGCCATCACGCTGCCATCGGTTGCTCCGACACAGAGAATCATCTCGAATATTCTTGATTGCTCAAAGACATCACGAAATATCACTAGGCTATCCGTAGTAAGTAGGTAAGCCAGAAAGGCAAAAACACAAGATGTTGTCACGGCGACGACAACTCAATGACTTAACTGAATTGTCAAAATGAGAAACGCTAAACCAACAAATTTCAGATGTGATTCAGTAAACACTAAAAGATGAACCACCATTGTGATATTTAAATTAATAGCATAATAGGTAGGTACATCCAAGTCTTTCGACGATTCCAACAATACTGTGATAGTGTTGTGCAAGCGTGACTTAGTCAAAATTTTGACTTGTATTTGACTGATATTTCAAAAAAATATATTGAATCAATAAATGCGTGTACACAGCTACAAATGGTCCCATACAGTTTGTAACCGTTAACTGCTTTGGTATTTTTGATATTGTTATACCCTTTCCGTTACACGTTGTATATTTTTGTAAACTAAAAAATCATCTTAAACTTAAAGGAAGTTAATACTGATGATAAGTTACGTCTTGCGCTGACTTTACAAATAGACAGTAGTAAATACCTTAAATTACGGCCACTTAGGCAAATGAAATCCGTTCATGATAATATTCATAATTTACGGTGACAGACGAGTAACATTTTTCGCTGCCCCCTTTCACCAACCTGTACTTAACTTAAATGACCCATGAATATCCCTGACTCGAAGCCAAGTCCTGTTATCGGTGTGTTTATAATACAAAATTATTATAGTGTAAGAGTATCGTGACCACTTATTTCTTTCAAAATGGGACTTAGTTAATAATTTACAACGTTGGTAACAATTAACTTTCATTGACAAATACAGAAGGAACAAACGGATAGCTGCATTCTTTTTTTCCAGGTTTAATAACAGCCCGTCAAGATAAACAATGGCAGTGCTATATTAAATCTTATTGGCACGACATAAGGACGAAGTTAAATCCATATTGTGTTGTTTGACGTGCTGCTCTCTGTTCAAGCAAGGGCATATTACTCGTATTCAGCTCATGCATCTGATATTTAATTTTGTTACCATACTTATATTTGGAAACATACTTTTAAATAAATACAATTACATTCAACAGCAACAATACAACAATGGAGCCAATTCTATTCCTATACATTTTAGATTTCTTTTGTCATTAAATTGGCTTTTCTATTAGTTAGAGAAATGAAATTACATAATTTTACTGATTATTCATGGCCAAATTTTAGTATACCTTTTTAGTTCTGCAAAGAATAAAAAACGGAAAATGTCACAGAAGTTTATTTTTATTTATATGAATGAAATCGGCACCATTTTCTAAAACAGAATTATGTTGTAATTATGTGTTAATCCTATCAAAGTGAGTCTTTGTGCAAGTAGCCCTAAAACCTAAATTTTAATAGCAAATGGATCTATGACATAAATACGGTATTTGGTGTCCCAAATGGACAGTTCCGTTCAAAACTGTAAGTATGGTCGCATAATGCATGAGTCACGGCGTGAGAAGACGCGGCGCGGGCGATGCGTGGGCGGCCCGGTCCTGCGCGGGCGCACCAACAAATTACGTTTACCTACTTACCGGTACGCGCCTTGTAGTAAGGACGTGCGTATACGCTGTTGGAGTCCTTAGTAAATTATACCAGAGTGTTTGTTGGTTGGTTTATTTTTGTTAAGTTCACGTAAAATGAAGTTGACGGATTGGCGTACTTTATTCAAGACTTTTTGTATACTGCCTACAGTTGAGTTACCAATCAGATTGATATTAAAAATAATTTGTTAAACGTAACTTTTAAGTACAAAGTCGTCAACAATGCAATATCTACATTGCAAATAGGATAGTCGTTCTCAGATCATGGTTTAGGAAATAACAGAAGATTATAATTACTCCGGGTTGGTGATGATGCAAATGGCACAAAACCGAGATTATGAAAGTCTTGTGGAATGCTTGTTTAGTACCGGATGTCCTAAGAGTGAAAATGATGATGTCGGTATCTAATACAACAAATAAATAATATTACATAAAGGCAAGCAAATTGCTCTGGTTCGTAGTAAATCAAATCAGAAACAACGACGATCCCGCAACAACCAGACCCGACACAACATAGCACAGTTCGAATTTCCTATTAACGTTACAGGGAATAGAATCCGGATCAATAAATTAAAATAGTAACGTAGAACAACAAAGATTTTTTAAAATTAAACACCAGATTTAATCGCCGAAAGTATCGCTCTAATATTGTATCAGCTATTATAAGCACAAGCTCATAAAAGAGGTAATTACATACATAATATAACAGGTTGGCTTGTGAACCGGTCGGAAACAATTGAAAACGCTAAAAGTAAAACATTAATCTGATAACCGCGAAACATGACACCACCGCCGCAACCCCTACTGAAAAAAGATAAAAATCACATAAATCCATTGCAACATAGCTGCCGGAAATTGCGCCCTACGTCCGGTATTACGTAAAATATCCTTATGTTGGAAAATGGTAAGCGTGTGTCTAAGGGAGTTGGTTTTGCGTATGAAAAATTAAATCAGCTTTGTTTATATGTTGGCTCAGAGTCGACGGAATTTAATTGATTTTAATTATTAGTCATCATGGGCTTTGATATATGAAACCGATAACTGCCAGCAAGTTAATCTCTCCAGCAAGAGAGTACTGACATTTTTTGTATCTATACTAATATTATAAAGAGGAAAGATTTGTACCTATTTTTGTATGTTTGTAATGAATAAGCTCAAAAAGTAGGTACTGGGCCGATTTAAAAAAATCTTTTACCAATAGAATGCTACATTCTTCCAATTTGACATAGACTACAAAATTAGGGATCCTTGGTAAAATTTGAAAAATTTCAACAGAAAAGCGGGAAAAATTCTCTAAGGCGAAACGAAGTTCCCCGGGACTGCTAGTTGTGTATAAAGGAAGCGGAAGTATTCTCTCTGCTTTAGCTTATTCTTATTGAGTTGGAGTTACCAAGCAGGAATCCCTTCTAATCCCTACTAATATTATAAATGCGAAAGTAACTATGTCTGTCTGTCTGTCTGTCTGTCTGTTACGCTTTCCTGCTTAAACACCTCAAACGATTTTGATGAAATTAGGTATAGGTATACGTTGAACTTCAAGAACGGACATAGGCTACTTTTTGTTAGAAAAAAATGGGAGAATCGGGGTAATACCACCTTTGAAAGTTTATATGGGAAAATGTATATTTTTAAGTTAGAGATATGAAATTTGGCACAAATATAGCTCGAAACTATAGACTAAATATAAAATATAGACTTCTTTTTATTTCGAATATTAGGGAAGATAGGGGAAAAACCGACCCTGAAAGGATGTAGTCCACGTGAACGAAGTCGCGGGCACAGCTAATGTCGTTATAAAACAATAAAATAATTTAATATCAATAAATGCGCCCTAAAATCACATCAACATACTATCTAGTCTTAGATATTAGAGTTTTCGCAATTACTATAATTACTAGAGGATCTTTAATTCTGCACATATACCCAAGCCATATCATAATACAATTTCGTTCCTTTCGCTTAACTTAGTAACTGCGCCAACGGGGTCATCAACTAATTGATCGATAAAGTTTTCATTGCACACCAAACTTACAATAATAAACCGTACCCTAGTGTTTAAAAACACACGCATAAATGTACAAATGTACTGAAACTTAGCCGTTGACTACAGTCGTAGCAATCAAAATTGAGCGTTAAAAAGCAATCAAAGAGCTAACAATCCTATTGAACAGCAATACACCTACTGAAATGGAGGTGGCCAAGTTTAATGTGCGCATTCCACGCAAATCCTACAGTAATGGCCGCGTCTTTTACAAGGTTTACGACCGTACGACTATCGGCCAATTTGTGGCTTGAGGAATTCATTTCATAACGGAAAAGGAAATCTATGGGCTATGCTTAAACAATGTTGGCTGGGATAACTTCTTGCATAACGCAATACATTACATGTATGTTTACTTTAGTTTGTTGAATAGTTCTTTTGCTTCAAGTAGTGAACACACAAGCTTACTATAACTCTTTACAAGTTTACGAGAAGACAGAGAATATAATTCTTTTAAATTATTTTATTGATAATATTTTCCACAAATTTTGTACAAAAATATTTTTGGAAAGTCAAAAGGCCTTTGCCTTACCTATTATTAACATCAATTATATTATTTGACGACCTCGGTGGCGAAGTGGCTAAGGTAGGCGGCCAAAGCGCGATAGGAAACCCGGGTTCGATTCCCGGTCAGGTCAATTTGGAAAATGAACTTGGGTCTGGGTGTGCTGGGATGAAGCCCCCAGTTAGTATCCGTCGTCTGTTGCTCATATTAAAAGAAAAAACTTTAGTTTGAGGCCAGGTGATTGGTGTGATTGTCTGATGCATTTTATTATTATTTAAATAGGTTCAAATAAAGTAACGATAAGATATAACAGATAACTGTCGGTAACGATAGATAAAACTATTGATTCGATAATCCGCATTTTGTAGAACATAGATCTGAGATAGCGCCGAAGAGTTAGTTAGGTATCTGAATTACTGTATTGAGAATTGAATTTCGAGCTTACATTTAATTAAGTGAAGGCCTTAGCCTTACATTGAGGTTGTAAAACATTCAAGGTACATTCCATTTATTTCAGTGTATTTCGCTTTTTTTTAACGCGATTATGTTCGTATCAGTGTTCGTATTTGAAATCATAAGATCTCTTGATGTTTGCTTCGTACTCTTTCTTTTACACAAAATATACCTTTTCTAATTTTGGAAGGCAGATAATCGAGATACTAAATTAACTTACAGGATAATTTAATTCTGAAATAACGTGTATCTACAGTTTACTAGTTCTCTGTACAATTTTTAAGTTTTCAATCATAAATTATAAGTTTGAATAAAAATATAAACTTACGTGTATTAAAAAGCCGAAATAGCTTTATTAATCGTACGTGACGCGTGACAAGCAATAAACAGAGATTGCCTTAAAAGCAATTATAACAGCACTCTCAATTCCTCAATGATGGGGGACCGTGAGCGCGACACTGGCTATTTGCTTCTCACGCTCGCACCCGCCCACCATGGGGCGCATGGCACTAAGTAAATGTGGACTTGAATGCTTACGACCATCCAGTGTAAAAGCTCTGCGTTAGATGTTATTAAGCTAGCGAATGTGTAAGTAACACACAAAAATCGTAAACAAAACTGCTCGCTTTTCAACATATTTCTCAAACACTTTATATTGATTTAACAATACATCATCTCATATGATGTAATTTTAGAATATGAGATACGGTTCATATAAAAATATGTATTTACTTGTAAGGATGGATCGAATGGAAATAAGTTTATCAACAACCTTTTGCAGTAATTTAGTTCCATCATCATACGGAAACAATTACATTTATTAAGTTACTATTTACTGGTAGGTTTATAATGTTTGTGTATGTAATCAATAGTTTGCTAATTCTTTAATTTACAGTTTTTGAAAACTGATGTTAAATTGACAAAAATGAAGAATCCTAAAAATTGTATGTATGCTTGCCTCTATTGTTTTACAAACACTGTCCTTATGTCTTTTATCACATACCAATATAGAAAAGTTCGTTTCCATACTGAACTTTTCTATATTGTCTCGGGTCTGGGTGTTGTGGTACCGTCGTTTTTTCTGATTTCTGTAACACAAGTGCTTTAGCTACTTACCATAGAATCAGAGCAATGTATGTGATGTTGGCCAATATTTATTTATTATTTATTAATATTTGCTACATGTTTGTTATTAGGCTATTTGCAAATACATACCTCAAACGTTTTCAATATAGAGTACCTACGCCAAACCTACAATTAGCTGCAGAGTTGAACATGAAAACACAGTAAATAAGTTGGGCCAATATTGTAGCACCTTGATAGCTTGAAGTGGCTTGAAAGCTTATGTAGCAACTGAACGCTACTTTACAATTCCCAAGTTCGGTATTGCATTCTATTACCATTATTGACAATTACTAACGATGCGCAATGTGAATCTTAACATCAGAAACGTGCCGCCTAGAGTACAAATCAATTATGATGTTTGGGCATGCAGTTCGACTCTCGCTGTATAAGGCGTCAGGCGCCATATGAGGCAATCACTTAGGTGCGGTTAGTGCATTAATACATTTCGGTGTGATTACTGGACTCGATAGAGATTTCAAGTGTTGTGGTAATAGGTATATAATAGCTTTATTAACGTTTTAAAAGAAGACTGATTTTTGTTTGTTTCGTATATTTCCTAATTCATTTATTCGTATCTGTGTTGGATATCTTATCATCCAAAGGTAACGTTTTGGTTATGCTTGTCACGCTAACAATACTGTAGTCCATAAGCAATGTTGCGTGAAGTTTAGATAATAGTAAGTGCAGAATACCAGTGTCAAAATGCTGGGAATCAGAACCGTTTCTGAGAATGAACTGAAAGGAAATTCTTGTAGGTTGAAAACCTCTTTTTAAAAGACCCTCTATTTTATTACTACACAATGCGGGTATTTACAAAAGAGAAGTCGAGGAAACGGTTTAAAGGCTTGAGGGGCGTATTGATCTTGCTTTGTCGTCCGTCAGAAAATGTCTGCTGAACTACTAAGAATAAAGGAGGCTATTATTTTACTACTTTTTATGGTCATATATTTTATATGTAAGTGTCTTTTGATTAATAGAATTTACACTTGTGAAAATGAGATTTTGCATTTTCATTTGCAGGATTGTTTTTTTTTTCTTTTTTTTTTACTGGCACAAACTGAAACACCTACATGTTTTTGTTTTTGTAAATATACATAAAATATTATTATAACATAATATTTACATCAGCAGTTTATGAATACGTAGGAATTCATTTGGCTTATTTCAATACAGGTCTACTCCCAAAAGCGAAATATGTCGGATCCGATGACGGATAGCAATTTTTAATTCTCAAAATCGCAACAAACTCACTTCGACTGCGAATGAAGCGTTATCAAAAAACAAAATATTATTTATACAAATCAAAAACCACGTTTTGATTCGCAATCTTTTGATTAATCTTCAAAAACGAAACCTTTCGTTGGTTCGTTTCGTTTTTAGGAGTAGACCCCCTGATTATTTCAATAGTTTATTGATAGAAAATCAAGAAAATATATATAGTAGTGTACGTAAATGTTGATTATTTTGCGATGATGGTCTCGAAACAAAGCTCATAAGTACCAGCCATGCAAGGGACTACATGATAACTATGTTGTAGTTACCACCCCAAATATGCTTTGTGTGTTATGGCTCGTATCACAACATAACAATACGAATTTGATCAGGATCGTCAATATATTATTGGGCCCTATTATATTAAGGCATTAAGCCGTAGGCACGATTTATCTGGCCAATGGCGGGGAAGCTGACGGTAATTATAAGATAATTAACTATCCCTTCCATGTACGAGTTAATATTGGAAATTGTAATATCTTTGAAGCTGTTTTGTTATTGATTTATGGGAGTGTATTAGCTGCTTCGTTATTAGCGTGTTATTTGATTCTCGCGTTTTGTTAAAATGTGTAAGAGTAATTGAATTTTGATAAAAAGTGGTTGAGTGTTTGGAACGTTTTATTTTTGTGAGATTTGTGATTTTTGACAATAAGTACGAATGTAGTGTATTTGTTATGCAACTTCAATATATAATTAATCAAATTTAATTAAATTAAAAATATTTTATACAACCTGTAACGGAAAGGGGGTAACAATGTAAAGTAGGTGGATACTATACCTTGTATAGATTCTATATACGAAATCCCGAGTTAAAATAAACACTTTATTGTTTTTATGAAATAAAAAATGATTAACTATAATGACTGACTAAAACGTAAACAAACGCATCACAACACTATTGAGGTCAGCGACCCCAAATCACGTTATCACTTCACGACAATCACTGCGATCCTGAATTTCTCCACCTCCTTCCTCGACATGCGCGCCTAGTACTTTCTTAGAAGATGCGCGAACATTATGCAACATTTGTGGTGTCACTGTACAGAACGCGGCCTTGATGCTTTCTATCATCTCTTCCCTTGACGAGCATGCTACAGCGTACACCTTCCTTTTAAATTAGTCCCGCAAGAAGAAGTCCAACGGAGTGAGGTCTGGTGACCGAGCTGGCCATGTGATACGACTTCCTCGCCCAATCCACAGATGGAAACGAGCGTTTTGATGGTTTCGTAAATCTCTTTCTCTAGCTCTCGGTCGGCCATCACGCTGCCGTCGGTTGCTCCGACACAGAGAATCATCTCGAATATTCTTGATTGCTCAAAGACATCACGAAATATCACTAGGCTATCCGTAGTAAGTAGGTAATCCAGAAAGGCAAAAACACAAGATGTTGTCACGGCGACGACAACTCAATGACTTAACTGAATTGTCAAAATGAGAAACGCTAAACCAACAAATTTCAGATGTGATTCAGTAAACACTAAAAGATGAACCACCATTGTGATATTTAAATTAATAGCATAATAGGTAGGTACATCCAAGTCTTTCGACGATTCCAACAATACTGTGATAGTGTTGTGCAAGCGTGACTTAGTCAAAATTTTGACTTGTATTTGACTGATATTTCAAAAAAAATATTGAATCAATAAATGCGTGTACACAGCTACAAATGGTCCCATACAGTTTGTAACCGTTAACTGCTTTGGTATTTTTGATATTGTTATACCCTTTCCGTTACACGTTGTATAGTTTTTCACTGTTTGTAATAATAAGTCTACCTTATAAATACTTAATAAAAATTATATTCTAGACATAAACGATTTCATTTTCATAGTAAATATTGTATAAGTATTAATATAATAGTCAAGTTGCGAAACTCTTAACTTTCTGATATGTCTCTATAACTTACTGTAAATGAGGCATTAATTAATGATGCATTTACCATTTACCATATATGACATTAGTAGAAAAGGTTATATAAAAGTTATATTAACTTCTTGAACATAAAAAGCCTTTTTTTTAATTTAAGGAATTGGTAAGTCACTTGCAAATGATATGGCATCACGCCACACAAACTTAAATTTTTCAAAGAAACAGAAAAAACATATCTCTTTTCGCAGTCTGCGACTCATCTCACATGAGCGGACATCTTTAAAGAATATATATAAATTTCGGATACAGATTTCTTAAAACCCATATAAATGTAAAAAAAGTTTTAATATTACATGAGGACGTCCATTATCCTTTAGTATCGAAGTATATTAAACATCCGACGGCTGGAGACTGCTCTCCTCGCTCAAGATAACTGGACAAGATAAATGAGCCTAACGTGGAAAACGCTTAAACCCATTTCCAACTAAAATCCGACCAGTCAGTTCCATATATTAGTGGCTGAAACGTTTCTGGCGCAAATTTCCATCATTAACATTATCCAAATTAGTTGGTTTTAGTTAGGAATGTATGAACTCGCGTGACCTACAAACTTAAAAGTTAAATTGGTTTTTGATGAAGAAATGATAGTGTTGTTTTAGAGGGGTTCGGAACATTTACGGCTGAGAACTAGACGAGGATAACTTTTAGAATTTAAGTGCATAAACTAAGAATGAAAGTAGGTACCTATCTGATAAGTTCATTTAATTACTTTTTTCACTCTGCTCCTCAAAAATGAAATGGATGGATGTTTTCAAGATTCTGATGAAGTATAAATTGTCTTACTAAACAATCGATTTTACAAATTTTCATGTACAGTTTTGTTTTCTTCCAAGATTGCAAGTATGGGCCTACTTTAGTGAATTTATAAGACAATAGTGATCATGCACTTTGTTAAAGTGGATACATTTATATTAAAATATTTTTTTTTATGTTTTTCAGCAGTGTATAGGTTGATATGTAATCTTTACTGATATTTATTTTTTTTCTTACAGGTAAGTCCGTTATACAGATATCGCTTTGATAAGATAACAGGTAAGCTATTGGCGATATCTATTGTATTATGTTAAATATTAAAGAATCCAGTCATTGGAGTGGTATGCGATAATGAAATTACCGACCACTGTGTAGCAATGGTAGGTCTATCAACTAACAAGAGGCGTCAAGTTGAGAATCGTATTAAAAGTAAAATTACCGTAGACTATAAGGGTGTTTGCAGCGAACTGGAGTCTGTGGACTGGAACATGGTTACATCCTCGTCTTCTATCGATAATGCTGTTGAGTCTTTTATGGATATTATTAACAAAGCAATAAAGTCTCACTCCAAATCAGTAAGAATCAGTAGGTCAAAATATGTTATCAGGCCGTGGATGACGCCTGGTCTGCTGAGATGCGCTCGTCATAAAGATAGGCTTCATGCTAAACTAAAGCAGAACCCTAACGATGAAATATTGCAGGTTTCATATAGAAGATATAGAAATTTCTACATTGAGTTGTTAAGAAAGGTGAGAGTAGCTTACGAAAAAGAAAAACTACAAAGATATAGTAAGGATACAAAACAACTCTGGAAGACTGTAAAGACAATTTGTAACGCGAAATTAAAACATGACCAACCCACTGAGCTCTTATCAACATCTAGCAGTCCTAAGGTTTCTCTTAATAAATGTAATGCGTTTTTTTCAGCGGTGGGTAAAACTTTGGCTAACAATATAATAGATCAATTAAATGAATCTGAAGACGATTTAGCTTCCAAAGTTGTTCTAAAAGACTCTCCTTCTAACTCTTTTTTCATGGAGCCTACTGATCGCGAAGAGGTTCTCAGCATTATAAGCAATCTTAAAAGTGATTGTGCGCCTGGTCTTGACGGTGTAAGCACTGCTTTTGTAAAATATGCGAGACTCATCCTCTGTGACCCTCTAGTTCAGTTGTTTAACCTGAGTCTCGGTTCCGGTTGCTTCCCCAAATTATGGAAAATTGCCTTTGTAACTCCAGTTCATAAAAATGGACCTAGGGAGGAACCGGGAAATTACAGACCGATTTCACTCCTTAGTGTTTTTTCTAAAATTCTGGAAAAGATTGTGAACAATCGGCTTATCAGGTTTCTTGAGGCGAATGGTACCCTGTCTCCCAGACAATTTGGTTTCAGACGCCATAAGTCAACGGAAGATGCGGTGACGCTCCTTACGGAGCTTGTCTCAGGTCATCTAGACCGGGATCAGAAATGTATTGGGGTCTTCTTGGACCTCGCAAAAGCCTTCGATACTGTATCTTCTAAAATACTTTGTCGCAAGTTAGAGTGTCTGGGTGTGAGGGGGATTGCTCTGGATTGGTTCAAAAGTTATCTCTCTAATAGACATCAGGTCGTTAAAGTCGGGTCAGAGAGAAGTGACCAGCTGCCAGTTAATTTTGGCGTGCCTCAAGGAAGCATTCTAGGCCCAACTCTCTTCATAGTCTACATGAACGACATCCATGATTTGCAACTGAAAAATGCTGATTTGATATGTTATGCTGATGATACTGCAATCCTTTTTAAAGGTACCAACTGGACTAATACATTTCACACAGCTGAGGCTGGACTGTCTTCTGTTAGTTCATGGCTTAGGAAGAACCTCCTTACACTAAACTCTTCAAAAACAAATTTTGTATGTTTTCACAAAACATCTGTTTCCGGACCAATTGTTGAGGGCAGTATTAAGATCCACTCATGCGATTTGGCTTCTCCTTTGAACTGTAGATGTAACTCCATTTATCGCACTGGTGTTAACAAATATTTGGGTGTTATGATAGACGAGCGCCTTTCTTTTAAAAGTCACATCCAGTGTCTCTCTAAACGAATTAGGAAAATCTCTGGCATTTTTAGGAAACTGAGTGACTCCGCTGACAAAAAGCTGCTTATTATGATTTACAAAGTCCTTTGTCAGTCTGTCACTGGATACTGTGTCTCAATATGGGGTGGGGCTGCCAAGACAACATTATTGCAAGCTGAACGCGCAAACAGGTCTCTCCTCAAAATTATGTTAAAAAAACCTTATAGATACCCAACTACAGATCTTTATAATGAAGCTCAAGTTCTCACGATTCGTCAATTATTCATATTAAAAATCTGTCTAATAGCGCACAAACGACTTATAACTTCGGATATCTACAAGACGCTTCTAAACAAACGTACTTTTAAAATCCCTATTCCGATAGTAAACTCACACTTTGCTTCTAGATTTGGAGACTCGGTTAGAGCTCGTGTTTACAACGCTGCTACTAGGGCTTGTGATGTTAGAAAATGTTCAGTCTTAGACGCAAAGAATCTTTTAACTCAGTGGTTGCTGGATAACTCATATGATGAAACTGAGGCACTTGTCAGTCGATGTTTTTAAGTTCCTTTATTTTTTACACTCTTATAAATTAATATAATTCTCCTGTTTTATTCAATAATCCAAATTCTTAATGTCTAACGCAAAAATAGGTTGCCCAAAATACAGGCACTGCCTAGTTTGGGAGCCCTTGTAAATTGCATAATAATTTCGCATTCTGCCTTTGCACATTTGTAATTTTAATTAATTTAATTTAATTTGAAACAAAATTTCTCTTAATTGTAACTGTAATTGATTTCTTCTGTATGTTTTTATTTGTGTGCCAAATAAACCTTATTATTATTATTATTATTATTATTATTAAATGATTAGGTTCTTACGATAAAATAAAAACGTCATTTGATTACAAATAACGTGAGCATTGCGAGTTAGTATTTTTTTTAATAGGTTTTATCAATTTATAAACCACAGCCGTGCTACTTTTTTGGTTGGCTTGGCGGGGGAACCGCCGTATCTGGAGTTTTCAATTGGAAGATTTAATAAAATAGTGTTTTACGCTGTAAAGATATTCAACTTCCAATTAAGCAGACCTATTTTCGATGTTTCAATGTATCATGCACATCATATTATTTTCATTTAATAAATGGTTTATTAATTTTTAGGTCAGATTTTCGGCTACAGTTATCTATAAAACAACATGAAAGTATCATATTGCGCTAGTCTTCTAAAACCGTTGCCTCAATCTATAAACCTTACCCACTAAAAATCAATGCAAGTGGAATGGAAACAGTTGGTCATCCAGAGAACACTATCCGACCACTTCGTCACGATAATAAACTCAAATCGTAGGTGGTCCGCACGGTGCGGCAGATATGCTAACATATTTTTATTGAACTGTATAAGGTTTTACTGCCCCACCCAACAAATCTTTATTGCGACAAACATTTAGTGTTTTCTCTCGAAAACATTATGCAATCTATTTTGAGACACCTTAAATTTATAGCACCGGGAATTCTGGGAGAAATTTGTGACGTAAGCTCTTTACCTAGGTTTTGAATGTCACTAAAGTGACCAAAGTGTACTATAATATACAAACTAAAGTTGACGATTTAACGTTAACGGCTTGCGAAACGTAACAAAGAAATGAAATCACTATTTAATATGTAGCAGTATTTTTAGACAAAATTAGCTTATCCGAATGTAGCAATCTTTAATTTTACACGATAGCTTAAGATTAGATGCAGTTAAAAAAATTAATCCACACCATACATTTGACCTAGGACTAAGATAAATAAACAATTTATGAACATCCCTCTCCAGATAATCTTTGGATAGAGAGAACAATTTTATGAAGGTGGTACAATGGTGTTAATGTATTTATAGTTCATATTTTAAATATGTAGGTACTATAAATACAATTTTAGGAAAAGTTTAGGTAGAGCATAGGTTCCAAATGTGAATGGTGCTTTTAATTTTGGTAATGAAATGATCTTTGCAAACTTTGAAACACAAAGGGGTACTACAATAATGTACTTCTCTTTCGAAGACCACAGTATCTAAGGCAATTCCATTATACTATAAAGGTTGGCTGCGATTCAAAGAACCAATTACGCTCAAATACATTTTCACTAACAAAAGTAACATTCAGTATGTACAAAATAAATTAGAATCAGGGGCAACCAAACGTAACAGTCCCCGACAACAATTCTTGATTTATTTAATTCATGTAAATTGACGTAATCAGGCCTCGGGCCTTCTCGAGTACGCACCGATGCACGCGTTCACTAATATGAATGGTTGTTATATTGAACTCTCAGACAGACAGACTTTCTAAAACGTAATTGAGTCAACTCCTCGAGCTCCAGATGGCCGGGCGTCAGGAGTGCACTGATAACCGTCACTTAGCGAGATTAGTCATCACAAACACTCTTCGCTTTATGGCCGATTATAATGCGTTTGAGAGGCAGTCAACAGGGATAAGAGCCAACTTGCACAAGACATTTTTGATATTTTAAAGCTAATGTTCGGTTAACCGTACATCACGGTACACACACACTTGCAGTACGATATTGGTTCTTATGCCCTCCTCATAAGCGCATCTAAGTCCAAAGTGTAAAGTTTAATGTATTTTTGACTTTACCTTTGATAGTGCGCATTAAAGTTTAGCAATGGCTTACATAAATGGTGAATATGTTTCTGTTATAGTAGAAAATAACATAATAATATTTACTAATGCAGAGTTAGGATGAACCATAGCTTTGCTGTATTAAAAATATTTTTAGTAGTGTGATTTCCTTGCGACGATGTACACGCAACGCTAAAAAACTGTTATTAAAATTCTTACGAGCTTAGAAAACCACTTCTTTTTATGTGGCGTCTACTACTGCATTGCGCAATTCCTGTGAGAAAATCCAAATACCATCTTATTTTATAAAATAATAATATCATACTCTATGAGATGCGCATTTTCCAACAAATAAGCAAGTCGTTGTTTTGAATGATGTGTGCTAATGTTGTAAAGGCAATATAACTCTTCTTTCTCTTAGGGTGAATTCTGGCTGTGCAAGCATTTACGGAGGCCGAAGGCTTCTATTTCGACTAAGATCCAAACTCAACGAGCCTGGATATTGCAATGGAGCGTTGCCATCTGATCTTCGTAACCCTTACGAGGGGAACCAGACCTTTAAGAATTACAGTGTGGGATCAAAGACTTAACGTGCCATCTGATGCACGGAATCATCATTCTCACCGGAAGCAGGTGATTCAAACCTATTTATGCCCTAACAAAAACTGAGAAAACCTCATAAACTGAAATGTTCCCCGCGGGTTTTGAACCAATTGATAGTAGAGACAATATAGACAACAATATTTTTTAACTGCATAAAAGACACAAAATGTGACGTTCATTAAATTTACAGCTGTAAAAGAATATTTTCTTAACTTTCCAAGCTCTTTCAAACTATGGTAAGTACGAGTTGTTGTTTCAACGGCAAAGCACACTGGGGAGCCTCGAGTGCTAAACAAAAAGTCCTACTTCGGTGTTCTGTCGATGCATTTCTTCTTTTTACCTCAAATACCCGCAGACGGAGTCCAATATTTTGTTAGTTAGTGAAGTTGGGGTACACCGGTTGCATGTGTATGTTCTACCAAGGTAACTAGGTACCTACCATTACTTGAGACCGGCATTTCTTAACTGTAAGTACAAGAAACTGAAGTACTCGTGGCGCTTTAGCGACAACAATTCGGAAAAGATAAGCTATATTGGATAAACTACAATCTAGTATTGGATAGGTAACAATACCTTCTTTTTTAATTATATTTATTACAAGTATTTGCGTGTGTCAAAAAACACGTTTTGCGGTTGGATCTGGCAGCTGGAGAAAATTTGACCACGGTTGGCCTTTGTTTGGTTTACGGTTAGCAAGTGTTCCTACCTACCGTCGACCAATACGCATTGGTCTCGTGTGGTAGAGTATAGGGACCGTTCCGTGTCTTAGTTGAGATGAGGCTTAAGCCCAACTGTCGTACGTAAGCGTTCGAATTATTGGAAATTGCAATTATAGGTGCCCATCTATCCGGAGTGACGGGAGAAATGTTTAATGTATTTACTACTTACTCATCATAAAATTTAATATAAATATATGTGGCGACACCCCCAAAAAAATAAAAATAATTAATACGCAAACAAAACCCCTTTTGAATAGGGACCCAATTTAGAAATGTACCCCAATAGGCTTATTATCAGTATTTTTGTAGCTTAGATGCTATTGTTATGCTCCAACTTCACCAGCTCTTGTTATATTCCCTTTAAACAAGCGGCGAAGGTTAAGTGGCCGGCTGTCTGTTTCACTTAAATCGTCGCCCGCAGCGAGCAAACGGTGGCTACTTGTATCCACTACGTCATGTTATTATGACGCTAAACTCCGCTTAAGGAAGATTATACGAAAACGAAGCTTTAACTCTATCGGACGTCCAATGGGCTTTTTGCTGACGTAAATTATTGCTTTGTTATTATTAAGAGAAATTGAACATAGGATGGTCAGTAACATCAGGTGTTGCAGATCTAAGTATATTTTTATAGTGACTAGCTCATTTCAATAATGGTTAGCACCTCTAGCTGTTGGATCGAGGGCTCTAGTTTGATTTCTTTATTGAAAATATGTCTTCTGTGCCTGTTTAAAGTAAAATATTGTATAATGGTAAAAAAAATAGATTTGAATAAATATATTTTGTAGTACATATAATAATATCAAGTGGTATTTGTATAGTAGATTTCATTAGGCATGTCGGTAGCCAGAAATGCACTGGCTATGCGTTAGGAAAGGGGAGGTCTTTCCTTTACATAGCTACAAGAACCGACCAACGATGTCATCACTTCACCGTTGAAAATATTCCATCGCTAACCAAAAAGTTTGCTAACTCATATCTTTACCGCACCATTGAGATGTGTAACTGGTTGCCGGTTCATGTGTTTCCACCTTCCTTATACATGGATTCCTTCAAAAGGAGCATGAAGAAACCTCTTGCGGGCTAGTATCTATGGCGATGTTAACGGATAGGATATTACGGAATCAATTTCGTTCAAATCAAATCCGTTGTTGCATTTTTATGGCATTGTGGGTTTGTCTTTTGCTTATCATCAAGTGTGGAGGACCCAATATTTTGTGTTTTTGTAAAAAAATCCATCATTGGCGGCCATCTTGGACCGATTTTCATCAAACATATGTATGTTTGATGAAAATCGGTCAACACATTCTAAGCACAAGTATGTACTTGTGCTTAAAATACTCTAAAATGATTCACCTTAAAAAAATCTAAGATACCATACACAGACACGAATGTGACATTTATGACGCCTCATCATTTTAGCGTTAGGGCTTAAAACCGATAAAGCCCACTCCAAATATACCGGATCTAGTTTTTAAATTGTACTTTAAGGCGATTTGCAAAAATTGTTAAACCGTTTTCAATAATCTCGTGCTGTGAACAGTTTTGTTGGCGGAGCTTGCGGCGCGAGGCCCTCAACTCGACACTCGACGACGGTCAACTCAAAGCACACTCGGCCGCAATCGTTCTGACTGCCATTGAGGTCACACAGTTGTTGGTTCTGATTGAATTCACATGCTCTTACTTCGAGGAATATTGTCGAAGTAAGTGTGAAGTTGAGCATTTCTGCAATGCTTATCAGGATTTGTAAAGCTTCTTCATCCTAAAACTTTTACTTATCAATGAAAGAGATTTAGAGTCGCAATTCTGGCTTAGGGGTATTATTTCAACTATGGTTTTAAATTATTTCACTAGTTTTATATTTTAACATCTTAAAATATCGATATTACTGCCCACTTAATGACGACTATAGTTGAATTTAAATTAGTCATTGCTTGGCATCTAGCTTATGCCTGATGCCGATGGTGTAGTTGCAAAAATTCAAAAAAATTCAAAAATTCAAAAATTATTCCATCATAAAGCATTTTGTACATGAAATAAACAAGGGTTGACCTCTTCTATTAAGTGCAATAAGCACCTGTGCCAGAGGAGACCACTCTTCCTCAACACTTGCCTAAGACGAAATAAAATAATTTGAAAGTGCAAAATTACTAACACAGAAAAACAAGTAAGGGGACAATACAATTTCGTGTGTGTGTGTAGGTATGTGTGTGTGTTTGTGTTAATAAGTGTATTTGGGAGAAACAAAACTAGTAGTATTTTAGTAAACATTCTGATTCTGTTAAAAAAGTAACAGGTTATGATTACGGGTACCAAGGTTAGATTCTCGCATTAATCAAACTGTGATGTTGAAATTCAGATTTTTCCGAACATAGTTCAGGTTTCAACACCGACCGCTAGCGAGCTTGATGAGAAAATTGAACAAATTTGTTGTATCAATGACTTGTTATTTTCTTGGATGAAGGTCTGACATCAGGAGTGGCATTACTAGACTGTTTATTTACTTTGTAAAAAATAAAAGTATCTTCAACGTATAGGGTTCAATTTATGTGCTTTACGGTATTAGTATCTAATTCTGTCTAGTAGTGATCACGCAAAATCATTCAAGCCATTAACTTCCTCAATGAGTCTCAAATTATATTGTGGTCGTCGTGAAACAAAAATAGCAAAGCTTGCGCCCAGATATATAAAAACGGTGATTATTTTAATATGTAAAACCGCATTTCTCGCGCTGGGAACACTATTGCGGGCTTGAAGCGGTAGGCCCATAACTGGAAGCTCTCGATTGCGAACAACTCAATACTCTTACCTGCGATAATTTTCACTATCTCTGAGATCATATAGGTGATCGCTTTTGATTGAATTCACTATGCTCTCAATTCGACAAATAGGTATTGCAAAAATATAATACGGTCTAAGTTAGGTTAGGACCTGTTGAAAAACTTGTTTGTGAGAATCCTCATTGAAAATAAGACTTAAGATCGTAGTTGCAGCTTTAAAATCGTGATTTGAAAATCTTTTTTCGATTTTGAGCGTTGAAAATTCATCTGTGGTATAAACTCAATTTACGCTTGTCTCGTAGCTGCCGCTCAAAACGCGGTTAATGTGTCTGCTTTATCAGCTTCCTCATTGTTTGTGGCTTAATTTATAATTCGTGTTCTGTTTGAAACGTTTACAACAAAACCTCAAGCAGCGAAATCTTGTGGGTTTGTGCTTAACGGCGATTTGCAGAAATTGCAAACCCGTATCTCAATATTGTTATGCTGTTGGCAGTTTTGTTGGCGGGGCTTGCGGCGCGAGACCCTCAACTCGACACTCGACCGGCGGTCAACTCAATACACACTGGGCCGCAATCGTTTTCACTGCCGTCGAGATTACTTAGGTTGTTGGTTTCTGATTGAATTCACCCGAACGACCGTGCCTCGGACGCCTGACCCGGAAAATTAACCCAACGAGATAAATGCCTATATGTGTCAAGTGGTTACGGGATAAATTAAAGGCAACGCGTTCTTAATTTCCAACCCTTTCTTTGAAGCTTGATGAGATCGTAAGCGCAGCTTTTATCCTGCGCACTAAGTCTTTGGGGTAAACTTTTACGTATAATTTTTTACAAAAAGTTGAAATGAAATGTAATATTTAAAATTATATTTCAGAAAATTATTGCTCAAACACTTACTAGGCAGGTAAGTATTAACGTATCTGCCTAGTTATATCTAGGTACGATTAATTAACATACATTTTCACGTAATTATCTGTCCCAAAAACAATTTTGCCCTATTTGTAAAATCATTTGTGCATTGTTAGCGTAAATAATGTGATAACATTTTAAATAAATTGCTAATGATCAGATGGGTGTGAATGACATCAGTGCTATAGTTCAATTAATTCTGTTACAGAGACATGCCAGCAGACTGTTATGACCCATTCAGTTTAACGTCTCGTTAACTGAATCTATCTGATTCTAATCAGATATCAATATCCCTTACACAATCTCTCTCCTATCATACAAGGAAAACAAAATTAAGTCGCAAATAATCCTGAAAAATACGAATGTTTCGTTTAATACGAAAATAAAAAAGAACTGACTAAACACTGATTATGGCAATAAACGTTTTGTAAAACAATCGTGTAATCTATTTACAACGGTAGCTTGTGACCAGAAACAATAAAATTAAGCGAACGCGCAGGAAGAGGCACATAAAAAGAATCGTTGGGCTTCGTAAAAAGACGACACAGCACACAAAGTAATGTTTTACATGAAGCTATTAATCTGCACACTCATATTACCGATGTTTTTGAGTGCAAATCTGCGGTTTGCTGGTTCGACAAAAGCAGAACACTTTGTGTTGTACTTTTTGAAGTTTTATTAGTGTTTATATTCCTCTTACTTTCGTGTGTGGTTTGTTTGTAATGACAAAAAAAACAAAAGTGTTTTGCATTCTGCATTTTTGGCTGTTTCTTTTCATAGGTGAAAATATACTTCGATGTAATAAAGATGATGCAGATTGATAAAAAGAATCACGAGGACAAATTTTTTTTTGCATTTATTAATTTCAGTTTTGGATGTAGGTCAGGGTATGGGACAAACTTATACTGATTGCTAATTTAGGATTACACAATCATTTCGAATAGGGATTTTTGTTCATCTAGATATTTAATTTTGTTTTTAGATCGGAATTATTCATACTTACGTTGCACATTGCAAGGTATATAATAATAATATAATTTTCATGTAAATGTCGGCTTACATCATCAATTGTAAAGCCCAGAGACAAGCTAGAGACGCTCGATACCATCTGACATTATGGTCGGTCCCTTGTCTTACGTTTACCCCTCAAGGGGAAGATAGCCACCATAATAAGACGTATCCTGTTCCCTTTAGTTCAAAACATATATCGACCCGTACATGTACCCATGTATAAAGTTGAACATCACATTGAAACGGTTCTACTGGTTAACCTGCTTGTTAATAGCTTTTAACAATTTAATCAATTTTTTTTCAACGTATATATTCTAAAATATATTGATATAATTAAAAAAAATAGGCGCGTAAAGATATTGTGAATTTAAAACAATATAATACGACGACAATGTTGTCTAATAGTAAAAAAGGTAGCCTTTATATACCATTCAGAACTGCTCTAAAATGCCCGGTTTCAATATTTTACGATTCGTAATGTATCAAAAACTACTATCCTCTTTTTTACAACCGACTACGAGTCGTTAATACCGTTACATAATTTATTTTCAATACCAGCTTCATCAGTCGTTCGTCGATCGTTTTTGACCTACGCCTCGTATAACTAATTACTATCTCTATATCTATTGACGACCTCCGTAGACGAGAGGCGAGCGTGCCAGACTTTGGCGTCGGGTCATCTTTGAGGTTACGGGGTTCGATCCCTGGTCGGGTCAATATGGGAAACGAACTTTTCTGTAATGTCTTGGGTCTGGGTGTTGTGGTACCATCGTTTCTGATTTCTGTAACACAAGTGCTTTAGCTACTTACCTCATAATCGGAGCTATGTATGTGATGATGTCCAATGTTTATTTATTTATTTATTATTTATCCGTACGTAACTAGAACGGACTGTTTTTCAAATATTTGAACCGGGTATAACTGAACTGAGTAATATAGCTGCCGAGGTCTTTGAGGTGATCAATATATAGATTTTTTTCTAACAATACTAAATTAAAGTAAGTCGATAACGTAGTATAATAATAAATCAATAGGTTTACAGGTCTATCATAAATTGTAGGTAGCTTCCGAAATGCTTCTGTATAGTTGCTCGTGTGACCTCTGTTTATTAAAAACGAAAACCAACTATTCACACCAATGTCGGAAATCGACGATAGGAAAGTTAATTTTAATCATAAAAGACAGCCCCTAGAATTTTTCAGAAATTACAATTTACCATTGGATAAGCGTACATTTCCACGTTTTAATACCAATGTGTGGTATGTGTGGATGAATGGTAAAAAGTTTACTTTTGGTTAATGTAATTCATTGTGTAAATTTGTATGCGACTTCGACTTGGTAATGTATTTCACTGTAGCCCCTTTTATAACAATCAGAACCTACATAACAACTCAGCAAACCTAATACCTACAAAGGTCAGAGTTCGAAAGCAACTGAAATCCTAATTAAAAACGCCAGCTAAAGTCGTCACAAAGACAAGGTAACTCGATAATTACGTCGCGTCGACTCCTAATATAATGCGACAGTTACTCTTCAAAGTCAGTCTCGTTAGCGAAGCTGGGTGTTTGTCACCTTTACGGGTAGTTCGTGATTCAGTTTCTTCCCTTTGCAGTGAGACCGACGCATAAATTGAAAGCATTTAAACAAATTGCTGTTTGCGTCGCGTCAAGTAAAACTGCTGTCATTGCTAAATTACTTTACGATCTTGTATAAATGCGTACTTATGAGTGATGTAAATCTGAACAACGACGTTCTTTATAGCTTAATTTATGTGCCAACTTTGTATTACCTTTTTGTTTGCAAGTTTAAAAACTTTGGCTTAAGGATTCGTTCAAACAATCGTTATGTATTTTATGCGTATATTATATATAACTATCAGGACAATATTTAGTATAACGAGCTCGGACACATAGCAATTGTCTTCTTAGGTATATAACAAAGGCCCTAAAGTAAATCTGGCTTTATTCGGTAATGCAATTATGGAAGAACGTATCTTTTTTGTTAAACTGGTAGCAAAACCAAGCAGTCAAAGAGTTATTTGAAAGTTTGTACTCACGAACGATTACAAAAGATTTCGATCTGAAGTTTCAAAGTTAAGATGGCTAACTCAATCCAGGGCAAAAACTTTGAAGTTCTCAAGTGTTGAGCCTTACAAACTTAAGTCAAGAGCTCTTGGCGACACTAAGGTAGAAAGTTTTAGCTTATAGGGATAGAGGCAACATTTATAACGAAATTTCGCATGTTGCAAGTATATTCTCATCTAGGTTCCAGAAGGTTTACTGAAATAGCACGTGGAATGTATTTTTTGTAGTATTATTGCTAAATAAAAATAAAATTTTTTACAAATTGAGTTATTGTAAGAATGACATGTTTTATTCCTTTCTAAAAATTTTATGTAAGTAAGTAGATACAATTAGACGTAAGCAAACTCAAGGTTTTATCTACAAACCCTTTGAAGTAGCATTTAGAAACGTAAAAGTATTGTTCGAAAATGCCAAAGATTACAATTAAATATGCTTCGTCAATTACAAATATCATAAGTTACCGTCATAGGACTCATTAGTTACGGCGCTGTAGCTGTAGGGATATGATTCGAGTCAGCGGGTCCATTCGGCCCTGCGGAGTAAATGAGTGTGCGTGATTACTAGTCTGTATATCGGAAATAAGATTAATGACAGCCATATTTTTCGTCGAACATTGCGGAGCTTTGCAATGTTCCCGCATTTGATGCTTTTGTTTTTGTCCTAAGAAAAACTGTAGCGAGACAGTTTTATCAGATACGCCAAATTACTAAATACCTCCCAAAGATTTATTAGAAGGTAATTAGTTAATTTTGCGTATGGTTTCTACTGACCAAATACCTAGAGACAGGCATAGGTGAAAATAAAATATTTTGCATTTCTCTTAGGATGACTAAAGCTCTCTCACTTATGCATTTTTAATCAAAACACAAACGTTGTTAATTTGATTTAAAATGCACACACCTAGAATCTTAAATTACTGAATATAATTTTCGTTACTGAAATAGTAATTCCGTGCATTTTCTATGAAACAACGATACGATTAACTTTTACAGTACTCTAGGATAGTTTAAACTGTTTCTGTGAAATAGTCCTGTTATCATCTGTTCGACTGCGGTTATCGATATTACATCGCTACAAACCCCCGATCGAAACAGCTGATTAGGAGTTATTAGGTGGCTCGAATTACTAGAGCTTGGGGAGCGCAGTGAATTAGGCAACTTTAGATCTCCCGGGGTTTATTATAATAGTAAAATATAGATACCTACGAGTATAATGGTATTAGTTAGCAAGAATTGTTTAATAATGTGGTAATATCAATTTTGTTTTACAGACACAGTCTGTTAAGGTTGTCTGAAAGACTTCGGTAGCAGATGGTATAATTTTACTTGCTACGAGGTTTTAATGAAATTCCAATACATTGAATGTACTGTGTGTAAAATAAAATATATTTATTTATCTTTTAAGTGTATAAATAAAGATTATTACAAATCCGTGTTATCAATTTTGTTTTCTATCGGTTTAACGCAACATTTTTTGTCTAAATTGTACTAAAATTTGTGTGTAAAACTAATTATAAATGTTTTTATGGAATAAAGTACCTTGATCGAACTATCATTTTGTAAGAATACGGAGGAGTAATATGATAATTCTAAAAAGTTTATATGGATCATTGCGTGAAAAAGAGTGAATTGAGCAAAATGCATGTATTTCTAAAACTACTAGAAGAAATCTTTTGATTTCAACAAAATTGAGAACAGAGCCAAAATTTTATTAATTCAGAATGGTTAGGTTGCTTCATGAAATATGTATGCTATTAACACGTTTACATAATTTCTGGTCGTCTGCAAACTAGAAATTATTTGAACACCGCACTCGTATTACGTAAATTAGAGCCTCGATTTCGAGTTCGGGAGTTTCACGTTCGAAATGAGTTTTAACATAGAAACAGATAGTTTATCCAGCGAGCTCATCCATAATGAACTCGAGTCTGCTATATCTATTACAAGTGGCGGGCCGAGTATTAAGCTAATGTATAAACGGTTTCCAAAGTTGATAGGGTATGCGGTCCGATAATGCGTCCGCCTCTGCGGGGGAGATGTTACGCATAAATCATTGCTAAGTGAGATCGGTGCCGATGTGTGAACCAGTAAATCAACCGTGTAAACGAGGCTACCCGACGTTGATGGTGGCCTGTCTTTAAAGCGCATTATATAAATTAATCGGCCCAGGGTCACTTAATCCCGCATCAATTATAGCCGGTTAAAAATTGGAGCGTTGAAATGTCTCTTGTCAATTATGAAACTATTTAGTATTCTTAGAACCGTGGTTTTCATTAATGCCCGGTTTCAATATTTTCCGTTTTTGTTACGAATAGTTATACATTCTACGAGCCGTAAGCTTAGCCGCTCCAGACTCGCAGTCAGTTGGAGAAAAACGAATTGTCACTTTTGAAATTACGAACCGTTAAATATTGAAACAGGGCAAAAATGAAACATAGTAGCAATCTTATTAAGTCAGTGTCACTTTGTGCTATCACTCAGTACTAGTTTTATATGGGTACGCATGTATTGTTGTAATGAAATCAAAATGTGTTTATATTGAACTAGCCGTTGCCCGCAACTTCGCCTGCGTATATTTCGGGATTAAAAGTGCTATATTTCTTAATCTAGCAAAATCCGTATATTACTTATTACGTGAAAGAGTAACAAACATTAGTACCTACTTTCTTATATTGTTTGTTTGATTATCTATATCAAAATCTGTGCATTTTTAATGGTAAGTTTGTTTATTATTACTGGCTGATATTACTGTCGTTATTACTTTTTAATATTAGTAGATACATTTATTGGTTTGTTTGTAATTTGCCCAATTTTTAAGGCATTAATTAGTGCCTAGTCATTGGTATAGCTACGCGTCCACGTTACATCCATTATTCCCACATTGCTGCGACGCAATAAACATGTCTAGGGAGGTATGAGTAAATTATGTGATTCTAGTATTGCATTTTCCTTTCTGATTGGGGCCTTACAAATAGTTACTAAGGTTTTATAATTTTATTATTTTGCAATATATACCGGTATGGCAACGTTTATCATTTAGTATACAATACGAGGTACGTGGTACCGCATAAATCACGTGTGCTGAGCTTTCAAATGACATAAAATGTAATTATATTTCCGACTAGATAGTATTTACTGCAACCTTATTGCGATTAGGTCAAATAATTCTACATATAAGGTTTTGTGGAGTTACGAAGGATTGTGTGAATGGTTTCAACATTTTGCTTTGGTCTAATTAATGTACATAAATAAAACCGAAACGTGTGACTGACCGATATTGCAGATCCCAAATTACTGAGTGTGTGATTTGTAAATTTCGCACAATTGTGAATATTGTAATTTAAAATATGAATGAACGTAGTTTTAGAAATTTAACTTCTTATAGGGGTAAAATTGGGGATACGCGCTCGAAGTCTCAATGAACTCCCCTTATATTCGAAAAAAAAAAACGTAATCCATATATTATTCCAAATTTTGAGCCATGTTGGTGCTAATTTCATGTCTCTAACTTAAAAATTATTTTCCCATATAAACTTTTTAGGCCGGTATTCCGATCCCTTCTAGATAACTTATACCTATACCAAATTTCATCAAAATCGGTTTAGTTTTTTAGGAGTGACAGCTGGACAGACAAACAGATAGACAGACCGACAGGCATACAGACAGACAGAGTTATTTTCGTAATAAAAAATATTATTATATATTGATATGACTTCTGAATACGTGTACTACCAGTAGCTAGATGATGAATAGCGTATCGGAAGCTCTACACGCATTCAGAAGTCATGGTAAGTGAATCGTAAACCTTAGCCTTTAAACCTTGAGCTCGAGTCCGTTTATTGCTTATTCCTACAACTCTACAAACATAAAATTTCATCGCCACACAAATTTACTCATAGTTCATAGTTATTCTTAAAGAAAATCAATTTAACGCACATTATTCAAAGACTTTGAACACATAAAAGTATCTGTGCTTTCATTTAAACATAAAAAGTTAAAAAGCGTTTCCCTTGACCTAACTATTACCTAACTGACCTATATTTTGTAAGTGCTGTAAACGCCTATAAATTGGTGTACATACCAGATTTTTTTTTATATTATTTAAAGATGTAAGGTCAGTGCGTGCACTGTTGGTGTTTCTTTTATATAAATAAATAAACTATTGAGAGTCACATTTAAAATAAAAGTTAGCAATTCAATGTGTAAGATACACGAATGCCCGATTCCAATATTTTATGATTCGTAATGTATCAAAATTACTATCCGTTTTTCTCAAACCGACTACGAGTCGTTAATACCTATCCATAATTTACTTTCCATAACAGCTTTCATCAGTAGTTAGTCGGTCGTTGTTAGTTTACGCCTCGTATAATTAATTTATATCTGTAACTAAAACGGATCGTCTTTTAAAATATTGAAACCGGGCATAAGTTGTTTTGCTCCAAACTAATCAGAATTTAATCTAGAAATATTTCTTTATGCTCGTATTTGCTTTTTGAGCGTTTAATATGCTTTCATCAAGCAACAAAGCCGCACGATGGAGGCATATTAAAGCGTGTTTAAACATTCTATCTAATCCTTGCACATATCATTAAGCAAATATAGCACTTTTGCCATAGAAGGTAGAGATAAATATCCTTAGAATTTAATTTAAATATTTCATTCAAAGTAAGGCTGTTCTTTAATTCAGTTAGTTGCTTTTAAGAGGTGTTTACGAAATTATTATCATGTTGATGCAAACTGTGGTAGCATTAAAGTAGATATCTTTTAAGTAATAATAACTAAGACGTATTTGTTAAAAGATCTATTAGCGACGATTTTAACCACAGGATAATGTTCATTAGCGTTTGAACCCGATATATGTAGGTATATTAAGATATTCTTTACCATTAAAAATATTTAAGTTGTTAGTGAATCACTTGTAATTTATTATCAATATTCAGAACCGGTAGTAGATTGTAAATTATGTTTTCTTTGATTTAAATCTGAGGTAAAATTTCAGTCTGTCGATCCCATCTGATATCCTATTTTCCGCCTTTTAAGATTTTTTCCACTTTAATATTTTTCCACGCAAAGTTTGAAACCCAAAAAGTATAATGTTTATAAAAATATTTAACACACAGTTTATTACATAAAACCTTCAAGTTGCATTAAATATTTTACAGATTTTGTAACTAATTATACCAATTAAAATCTTCACCGCTAGTTCCAAACCTCGCAGGCAAAGTTTCGAATGCGTACAGATTTAACACTGTTCGATCCAGCCGGGCAAAGTCCGTATTAATAGCTGTTATTTACGATGCTCAAGACGCTTAACTATTGGTTTACTTGCCCCACAAACTTGAACTAACTAGGTACTTAGTTAGTCACAAGTATGGATAGCTCTGGATTTAATTTCGTTATGTTAGTTGGTCAGTTTCATCAGTAATTCAAGGGATGGTTTCTTTAGTTCGTTACTCTTTTACGCAAAACCTACTGATTACATTTAGATTTAAATTAACATTTAATTTATTTCAAACTAGCCCCGTGCGGGAATGATTAAGGGATGAGTGAGAATGAGAGAGAATGCATGCAGTGACATTAAATCTTTATTATGATACTCGTCTATCAAACTCTAATGTTTAATTACAAATTACAACTTTTATTTAACGGCAATCCATACAAAAAAATCATTTACAAAATCCAGGTTCGTCAGGATCAAGTTAACCCATAACTGCATCGAGCTTCATTTTCACACTTAAAAAAACTCGTAAACATTGGCGCCATTTATATCGATCATAAATCCGCGTCAAATCATTAGGAAGCGGGTTCGTTATAAAAAAAATCATTAATCACGAACAGATTGTGTTCGTATCATTTACCCACGTACTCATCTGATGTTTGCGATTATTTATTGCCCAACAAAGTGTTAAATCATACTTTATGATCGGTTAAATGCGAAATAAGATCTTTACGAGCTTGTTCCTGCTTGTGCAGTGGCGCCATCTGTACAGGGTGGTCAACAAGCTACATCGAGGTAACATTGTATTTATAGAAAAAAAAATCTTTATTTGCCATGCTGTATGTACTTTGAAAAGTACTAACTTTGACGTGTCCATTTATTGGATCCAGGCTAATAGAATTTCTACTTATGTAGATAAGTAATTGATATCAATACAGTGAGGCAACAACTTGTTTTATTAGTTTACTAACTTGGCAATATCGTTTAAATGTTATTACAAGTCTCGTAACTTATTATTATTTTCTGTAATAGACCTATACTACCTACTTGACAACAATTAATCTATAATTACACAATACGCTGTTCATAGAGTACAAAGTGATGTATCACATTCTACAAATTCTTGCAGTGTTTTCTTTGTTTTTGTTTCACAAACATATAGACTCGCTTGAGCAATTCAGTATTTTCAGTTTTTAGAATTATCCACCAATTTTTGTATTATTGTCTGTTTTACATTTTTTTTTATTTCAGGCTAAAATCTTCTACTCGTATTCAGCTAGTGCTTGTAGAACGCTTGAAGGGTTAGATCACGCTATTAGGTACAACTGGTTGGTGGGGATCAGAAAATTTCAATGGTTTGGAATTACGATCTTTTTATACCGATATCGTTACTTTATACCATTGATGAACGTTTTGTGCCTGCGGATTCCATCAGATAGATTAACTCACTGTACAATTACTGGTTATTTTGTTTTTTAGCGTGAACAAAGTGTTATTTTTCCGTCGAGTGCTTTTGACTTTTTAATATGAAAGAAAAAAAATCACTGATCAAGCATAAGCTCAGGTTCTGCCATCTATCGGATATTTTCATTACGCTCATTGGAGCCATCCTGTACCTAGCCGGTCTATGTCCGTGTCCGATTATGTTATGAGCATGTTTGACGGTGTTTTATTGGCGGAGTGCTGTCTGCAGTGCACATAAACATGCCGACACAGCTCGTGTACGACTTTATTAAACGTTCGTGTACGTGTTTATTTGACTTTCAACTGTCTAGACTAGACTGTATAAAATAGACAACATCGATTGAGTAAAAAGTGACAGCAGCTTCTCAATAGAATAGCGAAAATAAATTGCGATATTGCTGCTACGGAAAAAATAGATATTTAACTAATATATCTATATCAAAAGTTCTGTGAAAAATATATAGTTATGAAAACAAGTCTTGACGATTTTAAGAGTGGTAGGGCATAGCCATTTATCGCTCGAACTGGAGCAGCTCGACTCGTGAAATACCTCCACTCTACAGAAGACCGCAGCCAAATAACAATCACTTCTGTGTTGTTGTGTTCCTGCGTGTGAGTAAGGTTTCCAGAGCTCCTGGAGGGTGCTACAATAGTAGCAGGGGTCAAGCCTTCAAGGTAAAGGCGACAAGTCCAGTAACATATTTATTATGCCGGACTTGTCACCCTTAAGCTAGGACATCATTACCACTTAACATCTGGTGTGATGAGGTCAATCTTGAAGTGACTTCGGGAAGAACTTCGGTCATGTCATATTGAGCTAACGATGAGTGGTTACCGATATTTTATTTAACGATGCCTACATGTTTTGTACTAACTCTGAAATCTCGGTTTCTAAAGCCGTCATCCTACAGCTAAGCGTGCTTTCTTTGCTTAAATATTACTTAAAAGAACTCACGATATTTTATGGCCCAGAACCAAACGTACTTTATTTTTTAATTATATCCAAGAACTGTATAAATTGCATATTGTTTTTCTCCCTATGAGACCAAGTCTGCGCGTGGCTAAGTTATAACTACCCTTTTCTAATACGATACGGTTTGCTGCTTAGTCGACAATGTGTTTGCTACTGATATCACAAAGCTGAGATGACAAAATAAAGAAATTATATTTAAAAGAACTCAGAAGTCATAAACTCGCACACAGACGGTATAATACCACAGGAGAGCCAGCGAGTTAGTCTGCGTCTCAGTTCCGCGGATGCATCCCCACGGAACGCTCGGTCTGATTAAGTATTAGCGCTTAAAAGCGTCCTGATGCCATAGTAATTTTTAAAGTTCTTTGAGAATGCAGCATTTCTTATGAATGTATTGGCTACTTTTTGTTAGAAAGTAAGGGGGGGGGGGGTAATGTAACTTTTTTATTTTTTAAGTTAGGGATATGAAAGTTGGCACAAATATAGCTCTATTAAAATACAGACTACTTTTTGTTTCGAATATTAGGGGAGATAGGGGTAAAACCGACCATGAAAGGAGGTAGTCCACGCGAACGAAGTCGCGGGCTCAGCTAGTTTATCATATTTTAACGATTCGGATCTACAACCTTCTACACGAGATTTGAATTAAGTCCTGCGTTTTGACTTCTCAAACAAAATGGTAACTAATTTCCCAGAATGATCGCCTGGTCACACCGAAAAGGCCCTTCAACTCTCAATTTAGTTTTCTGTAATTTACTTTTCGGCTGTTTTCTGATAAGTGGGTATTAACACCCAATTACGAAGAAAGCTTACACCTTAATATTGGGTTAGGCATTTAAATCCTTTGTCGAAGGGTGCCCGAGGTGATGACTGACAGACGTTTTGACAGGGCTCCGCTGAGTTAATGGAGCGACCGTATTGTAGGTGTCAGGCTTCGGAAACACCGGTCATTAATTTAGACTGATGTATCATTTGGTGAAACGGGAACGCCTGTAATAACGTGCGCTTTTTCAATCAGAGAATGTTGGTATTTAAACCTTTGATACAAATACTTCAAAGGGAGATTTTGTTGAGGATACGTGCTCTGATATTAATTTAAGACAGGTTGGGTAAATAACCGAGATAAACATCAATATTTTTCGGAATTATAAGAAATATTTTTTTGATTCCACATGTAACGATTGCCATATTTTCGTTTAATATTCAAACTATAGTTATTCTATCCCGAGTTCTATCTATAAGAGTCTTTTGTAGTTGAATAGGCGACATCTGGCAATGAATAGCGGAAATCAATTCGTTAGACAGATCGACATGCAAACAAGTTAATATATATACGGCAAACACAAGCTGTAACGGCCGGAAGCCATGCCGCCGTGCACCGTCGTTAAGTGTCAACGTTTGATGGATTTTTTATACGATTACTTCATATTTCAACAGTGTTTTTATTTAATTTTTAAAGCTTATTTCTTCTTTCATTTATGTGTGGATTATCTTTTTGATTAATTTATTCAAAAGCCAGGTAGGTATGTCTCGAAAAATACTTTTTAAACATTTTAGTCCTTCTAAAACGTATTCAGTTACTTCTGTTATCGTCTATAACTATCTTGTAACAGAAAATTATACGCTATATAGATTGATATGTAAACAAGTTTATTTATTGTACGGTAAGTATAGACCATAATACAAGGTACACAGTCTGCTGCCGGAAACGGGCCGGATGCTGAGCCGCCTTGCCGTGTCACTCATTGTCAATATTGCTTTGCGGATTTCATCTGTTCTTAATTTGCGTTTCAGCGGCGATAAAGTCATTATAAACTGGAAATGTATAAGTGCTAATAGTACAACTCGGAAGTTTGGATGATCCTTTAGTACGGCAATAATAACGTTAACAACTCTAAATAAAAAATAACGTGAAAATTAAGTACGTACAAAGGTAACACGGAATCGTCAAGAAACAAGCAGAAATACAACAGCGTATTCTCACTATTTGCTCTCGTTGCAGGCGAGTAATACCATCTTAACCTTGAAAGCTAACAAGCCTTATGCAGTATGCATAGAGGCAATATCCCAATGCCCAAAGATTAGAGGCACGTTCCTATCCTATCTGCAGTGCTCGTGCACTACTGGAGTGTATTCTATTAACATAAATTCATACCACTAGAGGAGTAGTTACGTGTATGCCTTATATTCTTATCGCTTACATCTCGTATCATAACGTAGTGCCTAATACAAAGAGAACGTCGTGTTGAGGTTACAGTTCTAACGTTTTGAATTTAGAAATTGAACAAGAGCGGGTAAATTTTGAACGTGCAGAGAGATATGATATGAAAATAAATAAAAATTGAGGGATAAATAAACATTGTTAGGTACTGAAATATAATTTATATAATATATATTGATTATGGGACCTATAATCAAGAGTGAATTTCTGTTTAAAGATGAAAGGTTTTTAGGTATAAAATTTACCCAATGGAATTGGCTACTTGACAGTTTTTGAAAAAGTATTGTAAAATGTGCGCCCGTTCATTTTATATCCCAAGCAATTCGATTTATCTGGAAATAATCTAAATAACCAGAGAAAAATAAGATTTTGTGTAACACATTTAAAAAGCGCGCGAAAACGCCTAGTCGCGTCGCTGTTGCAATTATGACGTCAACGTCGTTGACAACGAACCGATACGCATAGGAACGACTTAATTAAGATAAACGGAAAATGTTTCAATAAATTCTTTATACGATTAGAGACACAATAATTCAATTTAATCGGTAAAATAATCATTGTTTCGCCACATTAAAATAAATAATTTTCGCCGACAGCTGTCATTTCCGTATTGCAATGGTGGTTTCCGTTTCGGTTCTTTTGTTCCACAGATAAAAAAACTAAAATTTATTTTGCAAAAATAAAATACTACCTATGCTTTTAATTAAAAAGTAAAAATGTAAAATGATTACTTAACTAATAAGCTAACATATCTAACACTTTTCATATTTTATTGTTAACACTGTCAAGTAGCCAATTGGATATAATTTATTTCATCATGTAAGAATAAAAATCAAGTTTTATTGTTTAATTCAATGTGGGCCTGAACAAACTCTGACTCAATGAATAAACACAATTTACTACTAATTAAAGTGATTGTAATGATGCTATCAAATGCACCTTTTACATTGAATACAAGACATCTGTTGTGAAACTTCTTCTAATCTTTAGAATTTCGTTACATCTCCTATAAGCTTTTAAAATCTTCGTACTAATTTGTTTGACTTTGACGACTAACTGTCGACTATGAATAAAACTAATTAAAAATAAAAAGGCGCATCTTCAAAAACTGTTCAGCAGAGTCCATTAGAGGCACTAATTAAAGTTCACTAAATTCTCACCGTGTGGTTTACTAGCGAAGCGGTTCCAAATTGTGTTTATTTGTTTTCGTTAGTTGTAATTGGTTCCGTATTAACTTTTTTGCCTCTTAAGGATTCATGTAGGGCGAATCGTTTTCAACTTTGTAGCGCTTTTAGATTATTCGTGAAACTCTGTAACTACGTAACTATTTCGTTGAATATGCTTTCTTCTTAGAACATACTCCAAACCATATTAGTTTGTAAATTTGCTGTTATACCATTTTTATCTGAGATAACAAGTAATTTACTAACTTTAGTATTTAAATGAGTTTCAAGATAGATGCAAGCTTAAAATTTAGAAGTAGGTTGCTTATAGGGTGCAGACATCCGGATGTTACGAAATTCACCCCATGTTTTTACAGTAAAATACTTGAAATTTAAAATGTATGCCCTATAGATGAAATGGAGGTGTAGTTATAATGTATCTTTAGAAATTCACCCCCTTTTGTGTAACCAGAATGAAAGTTCAATGTGTTTTTAAAATTATGTCCTAACTAGCTGTGCCCGCGACTTCGTTCGCGTGGACTACATCCTTTCATGGTCGGTTTTACCCCTATCTTCCCTAATATTCGAAACAACAAGTAGTCTATATTTTAATCCAAAATTCGAGCTATATTTGTGCCTAATTTCATATCTCTAACTTAAAAAATTAATATTTTCCTATGTAAACTTTCAAAGGTGCTTGAAAGTTATGGGATTACCCCAACCCCCCCTTATTTTTTTAACAAAAAGGTAGCCTATTATAGTAGTTTTTGAGGTTCAACGTATAACTATACCAAATTTCACTAAAATCGGTTGAGAGGTTTAAGCGCGAAAGCGTAACAGGCAGACAGACAGAATCACTTTCTTATTTATAATATTATATTATAGTAGGGACTAGTAGGGATTAATCGCAGGCGGCCCCTAGTATATTATTGAAGTTTTTCCACTCTCTTCCATAACGACTTTTATTTCTATTTAATTATTATTTAAATTAATGATGAGAGAGGGTACCGTGAAATTTAAATAAAGTACGCGAATTATGTATTTCCAATCAATCCGCTTTGTGTTATGTTACTCGATGGTAAAAAAAAATTAAAAAAGTATATTTTCAACTAAATACAATGGTAACCGAGCATTTTGTTAGGAGTTAACTTACATTACGTCACTAAAGATAAATCAAGTTTATGTGACGTGAGCTGCCACAGTTGAATTTATGTGAGTGTGTAACTGCGTTCACTTTAATGTATTCCTTTGGTAAAATGGAAGTTCTTTTTTATCTTTAATCTAAAATTTATTTTGCAACATCTGATTTACTATGTTTAGTGACACGTGTCATTTTTATTACCTATCAAACGTTCGAAATACTTTCTAAGATTTGAATAGCGACGTGTGGACAAAACACACGTTTTGACTTAAGATTGATTGTCAAGTAACTAAGTTGAGAAATTATTTCAATGATATTTATCAAGAAATTAAAAAAAATATATGTGTTCAATAAACGCACCAAAGAAAAAATGAAACAACTTTAACTGGCACGTAAAAAATAATATTTAAAAATGAACTCTTGTGTGCATGGTAAATCATAAATATGCAATTTATCGGTGCATGATTATATTTAAAAAGGTTAAACCAGAAAATCTCGTAGCTTTAAGCACTCACGTACAGGATCGCAAAGTATAAAGCAAACACAATTTTGTATGCACATAAAATGATTATTCAGGACGTATGAGATATAATGAATAATGGTCTTTAACAACTCAATATCCCCTTTGTTCTGATCCGCCGACGCTACGTGACTCGATTTAAATAAAAATCTTACCGAATTTGAACACAAAGAGCAATAATTAGGGCCGATAATAAGGTTCCATTGCGTCGACCGGCTATGTAAATGATTATGATAATATAGGATTTAACATAAATGGAGCAGAAATTGTGGAGTCATGGAGTGTGAGGTTTCCTGGCTACGCGGCTACGGGCGTGACGTGATGCAGCGAATACGTGACGGCTGCGCGATCTGTGTTAGGAGATGTAGCGTTTTATTCAGTTTAAAAAACTTTCGGCAGACAAAAATGTTCGACTACTCATACACGACTATAGAAACATTAACTTGGATAAAATTGTTAAACTTTTCAGAGGACAAAATATTGTTTCTTAGACACTAAGGAATACCATAAGAATAGTAAGAGCTACATACCATGAAGTGTAAGGATTTTGTGTTCTATTTAAATACGTTTAGTTATACGTTAGTAGTCAATAATGCAATTAGGAGTACGCAAAGACTTTGGGCTGAGGAACCAGAGCCCGCGGTAGTCATATTGAACAATATGTTATAAAACATTGTTTTGGTGTTTTCCAAATGTCTCTTTTTAAAACTTACTTACGTTTACTTTGTTATCCATTAATGCTTTAACTAAATTAAACATCAATTAGTTTTTATTCTTCGTTAAGTTTTAGCTTCTTCATGCGTCGTTATTCGTTACTTTCTTTTCATATGACATTTTGCAATGAAATGTGTTTTATTTAGTATACTTACCTATAATTAATACTGGTATAAGCAGATTTCAAAGAAATAGTGATTAAGATAGGGATCTTGTGTCATAGTTTATGTTTTGTAGGTACGTATTCGAATCTCCGATATAATCTGGTGAGACAGGATTTGTAATCCCGAATACTAATTGGAATCGCTACTATCGTCCAAATTGATCGGTTTAACATCTAGGTATCGAAGATAGTTTGGTGATTATATTATCTACATGACCGAGGTACGGTCAACAATAAAGTTCTGTCACACTGATATTTTATTGACGCCTCATATTTTTCTTTGGACAGTTCTAATGCGTTATTTTACCCTACGTAGGCGTCGACGTCAACTTTTCTGTTTTGTATCAAAACTCTTTATTACTTTGATATTTAAATTATGTATGAGAAAAATGTTGCGTCATCAATGTCGAAGAATGCGATCCTATCTGTAGATTTGACCTCAAAAACGAACTTTAACATAATTGGACATTAGAAGTTTCATCTCTTAATAAAATTAGTGCCATAATTAATAATTGTATACCTTATTAAATTTTACGTAATTAGTTAATTAACAAATTATAATGTAATATCAAAACGTTAAGTAGATGTCATTTTAATAAAGTGGCGTCTCTTGATCTCTTGCGGCATTGATGTCGGTGGCGATGAAAAATATAATTGGTTCTAATTGCGTAGTTTTGTATGAGATGGACGTAATATTAACTTTGACCGGTTTTGGGTCCCACAAATAATTTAATTCATGACGATTTGATAAGAAAGTAATCGAGAAAGTTGTTGTTTTATGTCTGTGCATGATAAGTAATGTTTTATGCCGGTTTTAATGAAAAGTCGAGTAGTTAACAGGCTGTTATATCGGTTTGCTAAGAAAATGTTTGTTAGATTATAAATAAATGTGCCTGACGAACACGCCAATGAATTGGACTATTTTTGTTATATAGTTTACTTGTACTTCAATGATTGTGCCAAACAGTATTTTAATTCTCCCCTTATAATTTTTTAAACTTAAAAGTGTGCTGTTAGTTGTATGTATGAACGAATGTACGAATATTTGCAGGATGTTTGTGACTCTTACTTGCAAATAGAAATTTTCTAGTGTATATTGCAAAAAACATGACCAAAGTCGCTACAGTACAGCTAGATCGGAGTTAATTTCTAAAATTATAGAAATTGAAAGTTGTTTAATATCTACTCGTACATACGTTATTTGACTATGTATAATATACCTACTTAAATAGATTCCGTAAAAATAAACCAGAGTTCACTTTTCAATATTCGACATTCGCGCGTTAGTTTAACGACCCTAGCCACAGATTGTGTGGGATCTGTGGTTCAAATCACAGGAGCATGCAAGTAATATATTAGTTCATTAAATATAACTGTAAGAACCTAATTAAAATAAATTAAAAGAAATAAAAACATAAATATTTTAAGTGCGGTTCAATAGTACTACATTTATTTTGCATTTACTGAATGTTCAATTAAAATCTTAATTTCAAAAATGCTAATTATCTGCATCTATGATTAAAATGCAGTATCAGTAAAGTCGATAATAAGAATTGCTTCCGACTAGTCACTTCGGGAAATCCTGGTGAAGAGGCTCAGGTTTTTTTATTGACTCTATTGTAATACTCTTGCTCCAAAAAGTTCTCTCTCATTGCATGCCAAGCATATTATTTAAAATAAATATCATAAAGCAAGCCAATTTTTGGTTGAAAAAGTTCGAATTGAATTGTAATATGGCTATCCCGCAAATCAATCTAGCAATCACTTTCCAATATTTGCATGTTAGTTCGGCCACATTCGGTCGTAGCTCAAATTACACCGCGTGTTGGTGCAAAGAAATCCAATAGCCCAGTTTCACGCCACTGGTTTTATTGAAAACCTCTCGTATACGCTTATTTTTACGTACGTCGACGAACATTCTTTTGTTTCCTCCTACAATAACTCTAGGCACTTGGCAGATATTTATTTTCGCTGTGTATTTTGAAGTGTTGTGATAGCTGGATGGGCTTGGATTGTTCATGATACGTATTTTTATTAGAATCCTACGCCCGGATGTGAGTTTTAGTTGATTAACTGTTGTGCTCCAGGTGTTCGTTTTACTGTGTTGCACATATGATTAGATTTTTTAGTTTCGAAATGATTGTGAAACATACGCGTCAATAACTAGCCCTCTTATTTACGAAACTTCGGAAAAAGGTTTGAATTCGAAAACATTACTTTTCTGTGTCCTTGACCCAGTGATTGGATAGACCCAAATCATATACTTTTTGGATCGGAAACGACTGTGACATTTGTGAAAACATTTCTTATTCAAAACTAATATTAAAAGAAGCTTAATAATGGCAGAAATGACCTTACAGAAGTAATTCCACATTGGCATTTTCCATTTAGATTAATTTTGTCTGTTATTTCATTTTATTTTAATCCAAATTAGACCTTACGGAAAAACCTACTTACACTTGGACTATATTGCTATTCAATAGTTAGTACGACTTGTTAAAATTATATTTAGGTGTCATACGCCAAACATTGTTTATACCAAATCTATTGATTGCTATTGACGACCTCGGTGTCGCAGTGGCTAAGGTAGGCGACCAAAGCGTGAAAGGTCCCGGGTTCGATTCCCGGTCGGGTCAATTTGGAAAACGAACTTTTCTAAATTGACTTGGGTCTGGGTGTGCTGGGATGACGCCCCCAGTTAGTATCCGTCGTCTGGTACTCATAGTATAAGGGAAAACCTTAGTTTGAGACCAGGTGATTGGTGTGATTGTCTGGCGCATTTATTTATTTATATCTAATAGAAAAATAAATTGCTAATACTGCCTTGCTGTTGATTTATTTGTACTGTGACTACCACCTATATTCCATTTATTTATTATCTGAGCAAAACGCGGTAGGTTTAAAGTATATTATTATAAATTCATAGGCATGTTCGCTAGAGTACTTCTTAAAGACAACAACGATTTGGACGAAGTGTTCCTTGTGTTTGGATTACGTGAGTCTCCGGGTGATTTCTTTTTGCTTCTTTAAGTTTTAGGGTTCCACATCAAACAAAATAAAAACGGAGAAACCTTATGTACTGTATAGGGAGATTCCGAATTTCTTCTTGATTCACACTTGTGTAGCCTTTTCTTATTAAATCGTTTTGAGTATTTATTACTTCCGTAAATTATGTAGTCGTTGCATATATTATACATAATACGCAAAGACTAATTTACGGAAGTAGTCACTACCAAACTTTTTAAGTTTATGATAATAATCATAGAAAATATTAAAAATTATTATTTATTTATTCTTTTGGAAACACAAAGAACAAATTAAGGTAAATGGGAAAGAAAAAATATTGAGAATTCATTTAGATTATACACGCGCAAATTTATGGCACGCCACTAGTTCATTTTAATACGGAACTTATAAGTGAGTCTAGTTTGCTTTTGGCCGGTTTAAAATCTTAACGTAGGTTCAGGACGAGCCATTGTTTCGGAAAAGTTCTATGGACCAGTTAACAAAGTTTAAGCATGACTCACAGGTTTAGTTAAGCCTTTTGAGCGGGTCAGGCTTTTGACATCCTTTAATTTTTTATAGTAGGTATGTGGGCATTATCACTTTTGATAATATTTTGAAGGCCAGCACAGACTGACTTGTCGCGGACCCAATGCACAACCTTTCCGATAATTTGTTGCTGAGACACATATGTAGGTAACTGACCCGCGCTCAACGCGGACTGAAGTTCGTGTGTCCGTTACTGTATATTGTTACGTTAGTTTTATTGCTTTCGGCGACTACCCGTTACTTTTGTCTAAATCTCCGTTGTTTTAGGGATGTTGTATCCGATTATTTTAATCCAGGTTGTGCATAATGCTATACAGTAGGAAGGGTGGAAGGGTATTTCTGCTGTGGATGAAAGAAAGTATGTCAAGAATAGGCTTTGGCGGCTGATATCTTATAAGAAATGTAGGTACTCGTAGTTAATATGTTGTGTTCATAATAACGTTTTTTGTTAATTTTATATAATTAAACATTTCTTTCTATTTGTAGAATTGAGGAAGTATGTATGTATACAGCACAGCTATATATAAGTATAGTACAGTACCTATAATTAGAAAATATAATACTAACGATATAAAATCTTAAATATGCCTTTTCTATGTTCTTAATCAATAATTTATGAAACGTGGTTTTCTAAGGAGTGTAGCTATATACCGTAGTAGTAAAAGTGTATGCAGCATTCTGTAAACACAAGTTACTGAAAAGAGGCTGGTGAAAAGTAGCAACTATTCTGGATTTATCGCTTACTACTAAACATTAAAATTTGTGAATGACAAAAAGCCATTGAACACAGCAGTGCATTATCCGTATAACACAGACGCGCACAAATAAATGCATCCTGCTACATATTTTAGTACCAACCTGTTAAGCTGAACTTCACTGCCCATTACTAACTAATGTTCTACTGTTTCCACTCACTAATCTTTTTTATTTAACTGCACTTTTAGGTAATAACTTATTTCATGTAGTGATCTAACGGACAACAAGTTAGTTTTTTTTCAGTTTATATATATGTTGATAATGTCGCTTTGTTTTTATAATACTCTGTGCGATGTTAACTAGTATTCTACAGTAAAGTTCAATCTAGCCAAAGTCCTGTGACAAAATTTCACGGAGACAGAACACGTTCTTGGGTTGGCAGAACACCATTCAAATATAATTTAAAGGTATCAATGTCTTAAAAGAGGACTTAGTGTTATTTATTTCATATTGATAATATGTAAACTATACCTATTTTAAGAACTATTTTTAAACCATCCAAACATATTAAGATTCAGTGTGTATATGAATAAAATTCTGATGTCACAGATTTTTGTATTCAGCAATAATATATGTGGGAATCATGTCATTTCAAGTTTTAAAAAGTATCCTAGTTTAGAACTTCAACGTAATGCTTTGCATATATTGACATGCCAAACATAATATAGGTATGTACGTAAGATTCTACCACAGCAAATCTTAATCTGTTTAAGACAGCTTTTTAATAAAAACCTTTATAAATTATATAATCAAACACATAGTGACCAAACATAAAACTTTATGCGTCAATAAAACAAAAATATAAATATAAACGAAAAATTAAAAAAAAAATGAACAAATCAAAATAACATTACAATAAAATATGATATTTATAAAAGAGCACATCTAATTAGAGTTTAAAAGTGCAGTCACGTAACATTTTAAAGCGCAACTGCAAATAATATAGGAAGCTTTCTTTTAGCAGGTAGAGAATTTAATTCCATTACGTACAGTTCCATCGTCGTCTGGGGACAGAAGCCAGTTAATCCATTAAACAATATGTCGGAGCATTGATCTTTAGGTCTCTACTGGACCTTAGGTTTAAGTAACTGAACGGTACATGTTTGCACTAGTATGAACGATAAAAGATTGATTTCTTGAGAACTTTTTTTGATAAATAAAAGTTCAAATATAGGTTTTTTTCGGAATAATCATCTATGGTTTTATTTACTTTTACCTCAGATAAGAAAAATGTATCTTGGAAGTTGTCTTCTGGGAAATTTGGTTCGAAAATTAACTTTTCTGAGAAAATCTTTTAAAGCGTTCGGTGATTTAATGTTATATCTTAAAATGATAGATTTCTTGTTAATGGAGAGAAATTGGTTGTCCATAATATAAAGGGTCCGTAATTTAATAGTTTTTGTTTTGTTCCAGGTACCGAGTCTTCATTTAATATTATTTATGTTGTAAGTAAAACCACTTAGCAGTTTAAGAAAATATTCTACGTATGTAGAGTTTACAAATAATGAGTTTATGTTATTACAACGCCTTTTGTCTCTGCAGTGCGTCTGATAAAATTTTATTTTAAACCAGCAAATTATTTTTTCGATAAATAATTTTTTTTGGGACTGTTACGAGCACCCTCAAGGGTCTTAAGAATAAATGCAAGGCATAAAATGATAAATGCTTTAAAAATAGTTAAACAATCTGGATGATGAGTTTATTTTAAAGAAAACTGATGACTGTTGTGTAATGAGACATGAAAGAATACTTATTTTAGCACTGCGAGTTAATTTGACTTACCAATAGGATTACCATATCATAAATCATAATGAATTTTACAGAAAACCGCAGCTAAATAACAATCCCTTTGGTGTTGTTGTGTTTTTGCGTGTGCGGAAGGTTTCCAAAGCTTCTGGGGGGGTGCTACATTAGCAGCAGGGGTCAAGCCTTCAAGGTAAGGGCGACAAGTCCAGTAACAGCTTTATTATGCTGTACTTGTTGCTCTGAAGTTAGGACCTCATTACCACACAACATCAGGAGGTATGAGATCAATCTTGAAGTGCAACATAAAAAAAACTATGCTTTCTCAAGCTTGTAGTACGGAAAAAGCATAAAAGTAGTTAATCACTGAGATTCATTGCGAGAAATTTCTTCTGTATTCTGCTGTTCTAATTGATTGTGATAATATCTACCACACAATTTATTCTGAGTCCGCTACCGTAGCCTCAGTGAGAGCCGTGAATGAATGAAGAGTTTTCTTAGTTATAAGTAAGATGGTTGCTAGCTGTGAGATGAAAATTAAACATCGGTAATAAAAAGACTTGCGTCCCACAATTATATTATCAAAGTCCCCCATAGATAGAAAGATACACTTTACTTCACAAAATCTTTACAGAAATAGGTTTTACAGAAAAATTATAGTACAATTTAGGCGGTCTTATCGCTAGAAAGCGATCTCTCCCAGACAACCTTAAGGTAGAGGAAATAGTAGATGGCGAGAAATGGGTACGGCCCCCATACTTCCATCTATGTTACAAAGTAGTTGAAAATAATTCGCAACATAAGATTTATTTTTGTACAAAAAGTGCGATGGTTATCTAGCAGTATAGTGTGTCCAATATCGCTAATTCGATAGTGATGTGGTCTTGTAATCGCATCATGTCAATTCGTCCTAACGGATGAGTGTTGTTGTTGTTTGCGTGTATAATTTTGCACAGCCTGCGTTTGTGCAACAAAAAATTTACTTCGTAATTAGGTTTCAGTTGACAAAGTGTCCTGCCGGCTAAACTAGTTGCATTCTGACAGTTCATCTATCCTGAATGGTATGATATTAAAAACACCCATTAAAAATCCTATTAAGAATTTAATAAGTGAGAATTAAATTCGATCTTTCAAGAGTTTAATTTAGATAATCTTTGACATTTTGTAATAAAAGCTGGCTAGAATGTTAAGCACGTATATGTAAAGAAAACCATTACGCTATTTTACGACAGTCTGTTTTGCAGCTCAAATCAAATCTCATCGGTTTTATCAATACCTGGTTCACGAAATCAATTTAAACGAAGTAATTTGGCCAAGAAACCATTCCAATTGGAATAATTTACGTTACTGAGAAAAACGGCTTCTATAACGTAACGTTATTAATACATGAGAGCAAACACAATTACCTGTACGTTTCCCCGCTTTCAATATTTGCAGAAGATGTATGTAAATATTTTTCTGAGCGGCGCTTACTGATGTTGCGACGAGATGGCAATAACGCCAACAGACGTAATGAGGAAGGCTGGTTGTAAACCTTGGCAAGTTTAAGTACGATTTGTGCGAGGTCTTATACTTATCGTGTTAAGGTTTAAAATTGTGTTTTTGTAGGTGAAGACTACGTTTTTGCTCTCAGTCCTGGCGCCGCGGGGCTCGCAGTAACGAGGCGGCGTTGACGGCGCTCCAGCGATCGCAAGGAACAGTCGAGAACGCGCCTCTTTTAAAAATTAGCTCTTGAATTTTAACTTCAATGGTCGCCATCTTTGGGAATAAAACACAGCTCTTTGCCTCCGTCTTCACCCTTCGTTGGGCGCTGAGTGCCACGGGGATAAACTTGTTCGTGCCGTGGATCAAGATGTCGAAGGCTGAGCTGAGGCTGTTTAGATTTTATGGTACTTGTATTTTAATTGACTATATCTTCAAGTGGTGAGTTTAAAATCGAATTATGAGGAATTTCTTAGGATATAGAAAAGGGATACGTTAAATAATTCATCATATTAAACACAAACTATCTCATACACATTTCTTACGAACAATTAATTTGAGATATCTGTTTTACATCCTAAATTGCCGATCCGTTTACAAATATTTAGGTATTCTTATTTGTCAACATTTTATGATGAAATGCTTCGTCCAGTTGCCGGAAGAGAATTGCAATGGAATGAAGTTCACTAATTGTTGGTACTTTTATTAGTTCAACACAGATTAAATAAATAAACTTAATATAGGTTATATTTATTGCTGGAACGAAGGCGTGCAAAGTTACAGGCGGCCAATAGTTTTGAATAATGGTAATTTTTCATGTTACGACAAATACTTGTAGGTACTCTCTAAATAATTTGCTTTGCTTGACGCACCTCGACGATTGGTCAATCGGCTCAGATACCTACTAATGGGCATGGTCATATTCAACGTCACAATAATTTATGTTTCCAATATAAATTATGTGTTTGACTTTAGTTGTTACATGACGGCTTGGCCACACGTAATCATATTTAGCCAACATTTTAACAGGCAAGCGAGTCCAAATTAACTTTCCAGATTGGCTTAAAGATATTCAGAGCTGAATACCATAATGCACATCATATTGTTCACCCACGCGATTGAGAAATAAATTATGTATAAAAAAAACAATAATTATGGCTTAAAAAGTGACTTAATGAAATATGGTATTAATATTTCGGGTTATTGTAAATTCGTCAAATTTTTATCTCTCCATACATTCAAAGTAAATTCGTCACATGCATTAATAAAATGTTTTAATCTGTCTTAGGTAGGTAAGGGTTACTGTAAATTCGTCATAATTTCTTATTTAGAAAATTAGAACTGTGACGAATTTACTTATACTATTTTTCGTGACGAATTTACTTTGTGACGAATTTACAATAACCCAATATTTCTTGCGGTTACGAATTGGTTAATTTCCAATAGCAAAAAAGGCATAAAAAAGCAAAAAAGGCATACAAAATAAAAACCTACGCATGCAACACACGCTATTCAAGTGGGCTACTAATAATAAGGCTGTGGTCAAAATAAATAAACAAATGCGCCAGACAATGACAGAAATCAAGATTTTATGAAAATGACACTGACACCCGGCTTAGGTACAGCGTCCTTACGGTGAGAAATGTTCTTGCCACCAAATGGGCAATGTGTACTTTAAAGACTTAAAGAGAGATATCAGCCGGGACAGCAGCTGAATTTATAACCCAAGCACAAAATGTTCGTTATAATGTACCAAATTCAGTCGATGTTGAAATACCTAACTGTGGACGCGTCGCGAATAGGTACCTAATATTGATATAGTTTGTGAACTTTTTTTGGCCATCCTGTAATCCGTGCCAGAGATATAAAGATCCGAGCCCATTTATGATTATTTTTTCACACATGAACACATTTTTACATCATAAGATAACTCAGTTGTAAACTAAGATATGTGACAGCAAACTTTCTAATCTAAGTTACTTGCACACCCAGTCGTCGCGCACTCGTTCCTGCGCCATTGCAGCGAGTTATGTTCTAATTAATTGTTGCTCGTGCGACATCGTCAGTTTAATTATAAGTTCAGAACGGTTGCCATAACTAACTCTACGGTTTCTCTATCGGAATTGTGCAGTTAGGTTACCCTTGTCTTCTCAAACCGAGAACGTTGAACGCGGTGGAAATGTTAGGCACTAGTTTGGGTGCAACGCCCATGTTTGCTTTGATTATTGTAGGGTTTGATTGTGTAAGAGTGCGTTACGTGACCATGAATCTAGGTATTCTGTTGTTTATAAGTCGGAGGTTATATATTGCTTATGTCTAAAAAATATTCGATATTTAGTAAAAGTGTCATAAACACACCTTTTCAGTGAGTTATCCCTTTTTGTTAGTATATTCTTAAAAAATCGAATGACGGTAACCAGTTAGGAGTTTTCACTTACGATCTTAATATAACTCTCTCCGGCAGTTTAAATTGAAAATCCACGAATTGATAAGGGAAGAATAGGTATCATAGTTTGATGATGAAATATTATTGTAGTTATATATATTTACCCTATATATTTATAATTATCTGTAATTTGTTGGGCCATTCTTTAAAATTTTTACTTTTAATTTAATATAGTATTTAATTTGTTTTTGTTTAAGCATGATGTGGCTGCCTTCAATAGATTATTGCATTTTGTACGTATATTGTGAAAGTTAATTTTTAAGTTTTTTAATGCGATTTTCTCTGGCAATCCAAATAAATAAATAAATAAATAACTACATACGTACGATTAAAAGAACGCATAAGAACTAACATCAAACATACGTCACCGTTTTGACCGTACATACGTCAGTACTACTATTTTTATACATTTTAATTATCTAGAAATGAACTCAATCTATACCTAGACAAAATATCACTAGTGAAAAGGTGATTGATACAAAAATAATACCTACAATGATATAATATTTACACTTGTAATAGGACGATGCAGAATAGGACGCAACGTTCTTTTCGTTTCAAAAAGCATCAGTCCTTCAAGTCCATAGCCTTGCAAGTTTATTCAACAGGCAAAATATAATAAGACAAAATAAAATTAAAGTTAAAGTAAGACCAAAACTCGGGAAAATCTAGCAGTAACGAAATGCCAGGAACAAAATGAGTTCTCATTTCATAATGTACCTACCTGAAGTATCTGTCCTATTTCTTTTATCACGTTAATCTTGGTCATTGCATTTGGGGAAAGTTTCTAGAATATGGTTCAAGAAATTAGAAAATTATTCCTACAAGAAGGAATAAAAAGGTCCGAAACGATTCAACTCGATTTTTGTGTTCAGGTGATGTGATGTGGTACCTACCTAATCCATCCATCCATCAGCCTCTTTTCGTCCACTGCTGGACATAGGCCTCCCCTACAGAACGCCACAACGCGCGGTCCTGCGCTTTCTGCATCCAGCGGCTCCCCGCACATCTGACGATGTCGTCAGTCCATCGTGTTGGGGGCCGCCCCACGCTGCGTCGTCCGGTACGTGGTCGCCACTCGAGGACCCTCTTTACCCAACGGTCGTCGGTCCTACGAGCGATGTGGCCTACCCATTGCCACTTCAGCGTGCTAACTCTTCGGGCTATGTCGAATACACCGGTCCTTCTACGGATCTCCGTATTACGGATCCGATCACGTAGGGAAACGCCGAGCATAGCCCTCTCCATAGCACGCTGCGCAACTTCGAGCTTCGTTATGAGGCCAACATTCAGAGACCACGTCTCAGTTCCGTAAGTCATCACTGGTAACACACATTGGTCATAGACCTTTCTCTTCAGGCACTGGGGAATTTTGGACGTGAGGATATGCCTAAGCTTCCCGAACGCTGCCCAGCCGAGTTGGATTCGTCGGTTGACCTCTTTCTCGAAGTTGGATTTGCCTAACTGGATAGTTTGTCCCAGATAGACGTAATGATCGACAACTTCGAGAATCGCATTCCCAACAGATACTGGTGCCGGAGTCACATGGACATTGAACATTACCTTGGTTTTATCCATGTTCATCCGTAAACCAACCCGTTACTTAATTATTCGAATAGAAATTACAATTTTTACCTACTTTGGTAATAATATGGATTGATTGATGATTATAATCAAGAATAGCACTCAAGTTTCTACTTACATGATACATAGTTTTACTTACATTAAACATAGTAATAAACGAATATGGATCGAACCATTATTTGATGTAAAAATACGTTTTTTTCTTCACGACAGCTGTCTTTGATAGCTAAAGTAATCAATAAAATTCGTGATTAAGATATTGAGGGAACACAAAAAATGTAAGATTCCCTATGTGACTACGAAGGTTTGTTAATACGTCTGAAAAGCCCTTGAGTAGATGACAAAAATGCGTGAAACGCAATAAATAAAAAACGTTGGCCACCTTTTTATGGCGTTAAAGCTCGAGCTACCAACGCGCAGCGTGGTGAAATAACTGAAAACAAAACTAAGGGGACTTTTTGGAAAAGCCCGCTTAATCAGATCAAAGCTTCATATGCAGTTTAGAACCTAGTAAAAGTTAATATTATCTGTATTCATTGGCTTCATACAAAAGTAGAAATGTTCAGAGAGCGGCTGTTATGTAAGTTGTGTCCACATTTTGTAATAATAAGACGAAAAGGTACATCTTGGTGCTATTAGGCGTATTAACTTTAGTGCACAACCTTGACTTTACTTCTTTTAGATGCAGAGTAAATAGTACGCAAACGTAAACCATTTGGTTACCTTTTTAATTGACTTTGACTGACTCAACGGCACATTTCGCAGAGAAACCCTGATCCCCGATCCCTAACCGCGACAAACGTAAACGTGGTAATCGTTTGTATTGTTTCATTTACTATTTCTATGCCATTACAAGGAACGCTTTTCTCCCAAAATGTTTCGATCGTAAATCGCTCACCGCAATACAGTGGTTTTTTATCCACTAGACATGTGAAATGCAATGCCTAGCTTTACGCGCAGTCCGCACTGCGTTGAAAGAACACGAAATAAAACTAAACCAACGCGTTGGAAGAGACCCAAGCGGACCAAATTTATTTTGCGTGCTTTTTGACGAAAAAGTCAAATAGATAAATACTAATCCAATTCAATTTTTAACGCCAAACATGGCACTTCCAAAACACATAAGACGCTGAGAGAATTAAATTAGGAAACGTTCAGACCATAGTATGTATTTTACGTGCCCTTTTTATACATATTTCCCATCGAATTTTTAAAAATCTTATTGGAAACGATTTTTAATGACGTCAAAAATCAGAAGTTAAGCTTTAATAATTGAATTTTCAAATGTTCCAAGCGCCTTTAGTAAGCATGCAAAAAATCATATCGATCCAGCCGTTTACAACTTAAGCCGGAATATAAGTTGGTTAATTGACCATTACTTGTACAAAAAATAAATAAAAAACATAGATAATTATTAAAAATAATGAAAAACCGCAAGAAACGAAAATTTTCAAATACGAGGCGTCAGAAATCCCAAACGTAATAACCAAGCAGGAAATGCTTCGATCGAAAATATGATCTAAGATGGAACGGATCATATGCGCAAAACCTCATTCATTTCTAATAGTAAGTACCTGACAGATTCGCAACTCACGGATTAATCAAATTTGCCGAAATGTATGCAGCATCCCTAGTGCAGTATGTTATGCTAATACTGACAAATGTACCTACATGTACGCCAAATTCGAAGATCACTTTGGCTAAGTGGTTTATTACCAATTTTACCTACGTGTTTTGGATATAATTTTGATGTTTTTCTATTAAATATCAACTTCTAAATTGTTATATTCCCTCTGAAGGGAATGTAATGGATATGTTTTTGGAGAGCGTATGTGATGTATCTATACGCCTAGAACGTATGTGTAGTTCCCTTGACGGGGTTTGAAGTATTTGAACATATTATTTGATATTTTATTAGATATATCTTGACAGCGTGCTATCTAGTAGTAATACTGGAAACATTAAAAATCAAAACAATAAGGTGAATGAAGACAAAATTACAATATATAAATTACATATTGTCTATCCTTTGCAGGTACTTACGGACAAGTGAGCTATGATATCTTACCTAAAAGGTTTTAACCTCTTATATAAAATACACAATCATGAATGAGAGTTCATGAAAATCGTCAAACTACGAGTTATCGCTTGTGTATTTATGCTAATAAAACGAAAATTGACCAAATTTTGAATGAACGCTACTATCAAAAGGGGCAAAGTTAGCTGTACGTTAAAGCCATAATTCACAGGCACCATGGTGTCGCCACTGGTAGAAAACTATGGAGTATTAACCTAAAGAGCGAGAAACATAAAAACAAATACTATATATGATTGTCACTTCCAAAACGGGAGATAAAAATTAAACAGATTTTTTACTATAAAACTCATTTCCAAAATATATTTTTTAAAGCACTCCGCTTTATAGATTGCCGCCAAAGTAAAACAAAAGCACCGCAAAACCCACGCGACGTTTATCCCCGTTCAAACAATTCATACTTCAGATGTCAGATTAATCTAAGGCCGCGCGTACACGGTTGATTGTGCGAATTATAATCCAGTCGGGTTGCGTTTCGTATTCGCCGCTGGAGAAAAGTATCGGGACGTGGTAGTCCATTATTACTATACATTAGTAATGCGGTAATTTATCATAGCAACCTCCTTGAATTTCCAAAGAAAACTTGAGCCAGTGCCTGACACTAGAACTTTATTTTGAAGATATTTACAACATACCTACAAGATAATGTTTCAAACTATTATATTTCTTTATTCAAGTAGGTTAAATATAACACTTTACACGTTTATTTAAGTACGTAAGTATTAATGTTACAGCTATCTACTCTAACATTTCTAGTATTGTAAATGGCAATTATTAATTTCGTTTTTTTTAAACTTTGTTTTTTACTATAAAACTCATGTCATGAAACGTTAAATTCAAAGGCATCTCAGAGAAAGATCTAATTAAAAATTTCTTACATTTATGAGACAGGAAAAGCGTTATGTGAAATATGATAAGACTTAGCGATCGCGCAGCTAATTATAACTGATAAATAATGCGCAAAATAATATGTTTAATAGGTACTTAATTAATATACAAAAGACTCCACCAAAGGCGAACAAAGTAAGTTTCTATTTTATATGCAATTTTCAACGTTAGTGTAAAACACCTACCCTTTACTTTAACTTCTTTCTCTTATTCATTTAGAATTTATTTTAGGTATCTTTTAAAAAAACAGAATTATATAATTTTTTTTAAATATTAATTTGTTAGACATCCATAATTTTATTGCTTACGATCGTGAAATAACAAAAATTTTAAAATTTTGCTAGATTAGTAATATATTGTGAGAACATCTCGTGAATATATTTGAAGGAAATTCTGATTTAAAAATAATGTGCCAGTTACTTTAGTAATCGAGTGCTAAGAGTTGCTGAAACGTTTAAGAGTGTCGTTTTCTAAGATACCGGTGCACTGATTGATCGAGTTAAGTACAAATGAGAAGTGCCAGCTTTACAGCTGTCATTACTGACAGTGTGCATACTGACATTTAGAAGCCTGCAATTTTTGCCCGTTCCTATGATGATGGCGTACTGCAAGACAGGACCATTGCTATGGTCGAGCCCAGCGCCAGGAACAAAGCCTCCAATTACCCGAGCGGGCACGCCGTGGGCTTTTAGTGAATAATGAGCCAGCCGCTTATCCCCCGGATGACGGTTTCGCTTAGTGATGTAAAAGAGTCAGTCTTTTAAGGCCTATGAGAAAATACTCGACTCATTTTAGAAGTTTTACGATTAACCTAGTCTTTGATCTTTTTTATAACTGATGCTAAAAACATTGTCTTTGAATACCTAAGTCATAGAGTTTAAAAGCTACGAACGAAGCCCTAACAGAGGGGAAGTCTTTTTATCATTGGTCTTGAAAAACGCAAGTCACGAGGTTTAAAAGACTAAGAGGCTTATAAGACTAAATTAAAACTTGCGCGCTTAAGCGAATACCTCGGAAGTCATGAGTTTCTAAGTAGATAGTTATAATTAGTGACTCTAAATCCGTTCGTTTATGAGACCAAGCGAGTATCAGAAATATTGCAATATTAATTTTCATAGAATTTCTACAGTGCTAATTGATAGTTGAAGATGTGTTAGAAACTTGCGTGGAATGGTTAGTGATAAGTAAATGGTAACAAAAAACGGATTTGAGTTCTACTGAATTTCAAACACGACTGCAGTTCTCATGAGTCCTACAAATACTTCGAGTAGTTTAGGTCTTTAACGAGAAGATTAGCAAGGTTGTCTTTTTATAAATGACTAGCTACTGTCCGCAACTATTTAAGCGTTATTTTGTAATGATATATCTTTTACGTTAGCTTATACGTGATCCATTCAGTTTTTGCAGACATCCATTCACTATTACAAACCTTCACGTTTTTTGTATCATTAGGACTAAACACTTGTTTCTAAAACTTGAGTTATATAAATTGTTGCTCGAGCTTTTTTATAAAGCCTTAAAATACTTAGTCACCTACATCACTATTTTCACTAGAATTGTCCTCGAGTGGGCCGCGGACCACCCGGCCAAGCGACGAAGCCTGTGACCTTAAAAGGGACAAAATAACTTCATTAAAACTCAAGACCCGTCCTGTGATTGCAGCCGTGTATTAATTCACTCGTTCGCTATGGTACAACAAATTAATAGTCATTATAGACTTATTCCTTTTACAAGTCAACGTATAAAAAGCTTAGTCTCGATTATCCTATTAGCCGTTATTGAAATGCAAAACGGTTTTGTTTTTTTTTTGTTGCGCATAGGCATTACACAAAACCTGATTTTATAATGCCTCTTTGTTATAAGTATCTTGACTTAATTCTATGGCTATGATTAAAAAAAATGGCGAACTCGTTTTTGTTACAAAAACATACCATAGCCATAACATTATTTTTAGTTTTACTAAAATAAATTATTAAATTTTTTCGGGGTTCACGTTAAAAGCATTTTTTGGACGAAAACTCCGTAGTTAACCTTTGAATGCTTACATGAATTGATGAGACTTATATCATCAATTCATTTCAAACTATAAGTGACTTTTTAAAGAACGTTTAATTGATTGATATTTAATTAATGGGTATACCAACGGATTTTTTCACATTTATCAGTTTGTAGCGACGAGGTCAGATCAAAATCACATCACAAAATAGTTTAAATGTAGTTTTTGTTTTCGCAAATAAATTATTTTGCGATATTTTATATTAAAACTGAGTATAAATGAATTCAATGCGTTATTCTCGTAAATAGGATATAAAAATGATACTGGAGTTTTGTGTAACTACGCATTTCAAAGTTTTTATTTTATTTTATGTAATGTGGTGCATGAACATTAGGCAATTAATAGATTCTTTTAATATTTGATCTGGAAACAGATTTGACTAATTGACTTTCCTAAAATGTTTCTGGCTAACTTTTTTTTATTTCATAATAAGTTTCAACTTGCGAATTAAGTTGCTACTTGTAATTTCAACATTTCAACAGCAATCATAAGACTTTATAAGGCAAATTAGTTTTGTGGCAAGGTAATTATGTAAGTTTTAAGAGGAAACACTGTAATTAAATCCAAATAAGTTGAAATTTAATGAAGCTCTTACGTTATGATGACATTTTATCATTGAAAGCGAAATAATCCTTACATTATTTTATAAAATTACAGTTTTGTTACATCCGCTTTAGTATTAAAATCTTTAATAAGTAGTCGTAGGGACCTATTAAAGTTGAATTATAAGTTAAAGTTTCTAGTACGTAAAAGTTACTAAAAAGGTGTAACGATTTAGTCTTTTCTGAGAAGAGTTTTTATATATTAGATATTGCTTATGTTCTTTTATATAAGTAGATAACAGAAATATGAGTATTGAATTTACTTGTAAAAACGTGTAAATCAAATGTTATGCTTGGTTGTAGTAGTAATGAAAATTTAGTGCCTAATTATCATTGCTCAGAAATAATCTATTAAACATTTTGATTTATAGTTTGTTATCGTAAAAAAAATATGACTTTTATCAGCTCCGAAATAGTTGTGCTATTGTGTGCTTTATAATAAATTTTGGCTGTTTCATATGTTTTCAAATGGCCAATATAATTTCAAAATATTAAATGAGTAGCCATTATTTAACACTATTTACCTTAACCCGTTAAGCATTTATGCTCGCCACTGCCTGGTACTCATCACCGTTGCCATCACACTTCCACAGTACCAATATCTCTAAGCAGTCCTGTACAGTGATAAATATGTCATCCTATTAATATAGGGTACAACGGTTTTACCATACGATTTTACATTAATTAAAGCGTGCTATAAAACGCAAACGTATTAAATATTATGAGCCTCTAAGGACTAGGGTAGACGCTTCTTGAACACAATTTCAGCTGATGTAAATTGCAGCTAGTAAGGCTTCTATGCTGAGCAAAGGCTTTTCCATTGAAAATAGGTCACCGCAATGTAGTTCAATATTATAATTTAACCGTGAATCATGTGACCTTCTGTACTTTATCAATGCACATATATACAATGTAAAGTTAATTGGGTAGTGCTGATCGTACCTGACTGAACAACTGCCGTGGGTTCGATTCCCGCCCAGGTCAAAACAATGGTGATGTGGTGAAGAACATTTGTGTTTTTTTGTGGGTGTTCATAAATATATTCATGTATTTAGTGTGGTCCCACGTTTAGTTCTACAACACAAGACTTAAGCTCCTTTCTTTGTTATATGTTCAATGTAGGTATTTGATGTCGATAGTTATTAATTGGAATGACTGGTAATCGTTCAGTTGACAATGGTTATTATATTCTTAGGGCAGCGTCCAGGATTTGGAAGAAGAGAGTTAGACTGAACATAGTGGTACATCATGTAATATATTAAATTTCAGCAATGGATTGATGTTAACAAAGATTATGATTTCAAATAACTTTATGAAAGCAGTATTATTTCTTCTCGCTCTTCAATGATCAACATAAAATAAGCACACGATTTGTTGAGATGTTTAAAAGAGAGAAGAATCCTGCACATCCTGGCATTCTGTCGAGCAAGTAGCTTAGTTTGTCGTCACGTTGCATCAAAGAAATGCACCTTGCACCCACCTAACATTTTGATAGCATAATTATTGAAATGAGCGTATTATCCCCGTTTTTTCAAAATTTTCCATTTATTCTTCACTCTCGTTGGTCGCAATGTGAGAATCGATAAATGGACTATCCAACACAAAAATATTTATTCTATTCGGACTAGTAGTTCTCGAGATTAGCGCCTCCAAACAAACAACCAAACAAACTGATTAGTTCAGATTTTATAGATGCACGGTGATAGACATAGTTCAAATAGGATCGGTTCGTGCACATTCCGATATTCTATCAAGCAAGAACCTAGCTTAGTTTGTCATGAATGAAAGCCGTCAAAGGATGAATATGTTTCCGATTGCATCCTGTAGCTTGCAACATTTCTACTATGTATACGACGCTTTATTATCTCTCTTTGGGCGCGCCGTGTAACGCAAACGCCCCAGTTATGACTCCCTATGGACCAGCTTTACGGTTCTTACACACATTGCAGCTAAGTCTTAGTGTAAATATACTGTCTTCAAGAGCCTGTACTAGACAAGGTAAAATATAAGCGCACTGCTAATATCCCAGTGCATGTAGTGGACTCGCAGTCACATAATTTTGCTTTAATTATTACGGCAGCTTACGTGAGAGCTTCTATATTTGTATAACTAATGAGCCTTGCTACCGTCGACGACGTGGAACATCCTATGATTGCTAAAAGTGTTCATTGGAAATAACATTATTTTGCCACCAATTATAGCTTTCATTTAATGGCTCTCTTGATTTGTTTGAGAGTAAACGAGATTATAATTATTATGGGAAAATAATGTAACCTTTGTGAATTTATTATTATTATTTCCAACCCACAATATTCAGACTTATAAAGTTTGAGGTGCAAATTGCAAATTGCACGACTCAAACGATGTTCCAAATAATTTTGTAATAAAACCTGTTACCTACAAAGTGTTGAGATGTGTTGAGTTCAATTATTTACACTAAACTTTAATGACACAAACAACCAATATTATAAGTGTTTACAAAAAAATCATTGCAATAAGTAAAAATGCAGTAAAAAATAACTATTTAAATCAAATTCATTCTGAATAGTAAATTATTTATGTCGTTAACTTTATCAAGACCATAGTCAAGATATTAATTGTTATCATAAACTGTTGCTGAATGTTGACTGTATGACCTTAGATACCTACTTTAAAATTCCATTAAAAAATCTTTTACTTTATAGGTTTTCGATGAAGATAGCAATATTAGCAATCAATGACGTTGCAATTTTACTTATCAACAAACTGACCAATTTCTGGAGCATGTTAGAAATAATTTATAAAAAAAGCTAAATTGTCGGTATAGCATACAACCCATGTTTAAAGTCGTAAGACCCATACAACCAGACACAATAGAATTTGTGTGGATTTTTAAAGTGCATTCGGTCTTACGAGGCTTTGGCAAAGATACCTTACAATAATTCTTGAATGCTGTTAACATCCTACATAGTTGTCCTAAAAACACGATTATAATATACGAAGGAGGTCACCACAAAAGTTTTTGATAAATACATTGATAATGTTGAGCACCACTAAAAGTACTAGAACCACGTCGTCTTATTGTTAATAGGGAGCAATTTTTTCGCATTACATCTGGGGTTGCCGGTCTCGCCCGCGCGGTCACTGCGTCGGCACAATTTCACCCCTATTCTCCCCCACTTTGACATTTCACACAAAACGGACGCGGTCACCGCACAAGCTTTTTCAGTGTCGCGGTAGGTACGATTATATTTCGTCTGACGGTGGAGGACGCTCCAATTACTACCTATTTTTCCCGTAATAAAATATTATTTTGGAAAGGAGCTAAGTGTGAAATGAATATTTACTAAAGGTATGTGTGCACATACTTTTATGGTCTACTATTATATAGTAGAATCATTATATTGAAATACATTCAAATTTGTGCAATGTATTGTGTTATTTTTAGTAAAATTTCATAATTTATCTAATTGTTTCATTGTATTCACACATCTATCACACCACACAGTAAAAAAATTGTTTCCTACACTATACATTCGAAGTAAAATTCTTTAAATTTAAATGTTTGATGTTACCAAAACTAATGAGATACAAATAGCTGTTATTACACGTGTATATATAAATGGAAAATACTTATTCCCCAACCTTATATTTCATGATAGCATTTCTTCAGAAACTTAATGAAGAAAAAAGCATATAAGAAAAACATTTTAAACTTATAAAAAGAAAAAACAACAGCTAGCAGAGGAATAATAACGGTAATGCAAATGCTTATTTGACTTCAACAAAATGTTTATTTCTGCGAATTTTGAGACATAAGGTACTCTGCTTGCTTGGAAGACTATTTGACTTTGAAAATTCTTCAAATGAAGATGAACTTAAATATTTTTTTCAGTAAACATCTTATTTAATTTTCTTTGTTTCGAACAATTTGTAAGTTTTGTGTAGTAAATTGAGAAAGTTTAATTGAATTGTCAAAACAATGGTATTTGTAAAACTTGGGTAATTAAAAGTACACTTGCTAAAATCTAAACTACTATAACTATACTATACCTTTATATAACTCAAAGGTGACTGACTGACATAGTGATCTATCAACGCAGAGCTCAAACCACTGGACAGACCAGGCTGAAATTTGACATGCAGGTAGATATTATGACGTAGGCATCCGATAAGAAAGGGTTGTGATCAATTATACTCTTAATAGGATAAAATAAGGGATGAAAGTTTGTCAATTTTAATCCGATCGGGCTGAGACTTTGCTTGCAAGGCTTCTATGACTAAAGTATCCCCTAAGAAAGGATTTTGATAAATTCCACCCCTTGGGTAAAATAGGGAATGAAAAATATTAGTCTTCTTAGATTGTCGACGGATTGAACTAAAACTAAAGATTGGAGCCACTGTGATAAAGACGTTATTCAACCCCCATGGGAATAAAATAAGGAATTATGGAGGATGTAAATGTATAAGTCTAAACCTGTTAGTAGGTACCTAATGGAGATAATTTTGAGCTCCCCGCGTATGAAGTTGCGGGCGACCGCTAGTTAAGAATCAACTTTTTTGTGCACTAATTGCACAATGCAATATATACGACCGAGTTAAGCAATTGTTTAGAAAATTGTCGACTATGGGATCTTTATCTATATCAATCACGCTTTACATCTCATCACCGAAATTACGTTTTGTACAAAATAATCGTCATTCGGTTTCACTATGATATGTGTAGTATATGTATCTAGGGCAGTTGTGAGCTACCTGCGTTGGGTTCATTAACATTTTACGAATGAATTTTATCTTACTTAAACTCATGACGTTCGGAATAAACTTTTAACTCACTCAAAAACGTAGGATGTAAAAAAAAAAAATTTACCAAACAAATATTTATCCACCGCCCTATAATTTGTTTTGTGCCAAGTTTACACAGATTGCGTTTAAATTACGACCTCGTGAAATGTCATTTAGCCATATTTTACAGCAAGGATTTTATGCAGTTTTTGCAATCGTAAATAACAACTGTAGCTAACTTATTAGCATATATATTGGGAATCCTTAAAATACACCTACAATTCTAAGGAGAATGCTCTTTATAATGTGAAATGTAAATAAAGAAATTAGTAGGTGGATTACCGATGTAGACGTTCATATACGAATGATTTTTGAGCGGATAGGATTATGCGTCGCTCTCTATGATTCAGAGTTCGATTCGCAGTTGGGTAACTTTTGTAAATTAAGTTTTGCATATAATCATTAGGTCTGAATGTGGTGGTACTATATGAGTTTCTGATTACTGTGATACAAGTTCTTTAGCTAATTCACACAGAATCAGAACAAAATAAAGGTAGGTTATCTTCTGTTATATTTATTTGAAAAATGCTTATTGTAACCAGTTTAAAAAATGATTTTAAACATTTAACAGCAAAGGCCAAAACAAAACAATGAATTGTAAGTAAATAGACACAAGTATGAGACTACGAGTATGGCCGGGCGGCCCTGGGGTTTTCACAGCAGCTTAGACTAGCCTAATGGAACAGTTCAGTACAAACCCCCTACAAGGACAAACATTTGTGCGATGAACATTTGTGTTGGTTCTATTTTTAAATGTCTATTAATGTATTTAAAAAAGTATACACTTAAGTACTACCGCTGGTTCTGGTTGCCATATACCTAATACGTTTAAAAGTACTTTGGGATTAGGTTTTTGTGTGATGATGTCTGGTTGTTTTTTTACTATGGTAGACGTTGTCCATAAGAAAGCGATGTGCCGCTATTATACAGTGTAGCACAGTGTCATTTCTCTTTTAGTATACATCCTTCGTTGAAATCTGTTGGCAAGGCTCCTTCTATTTTGTTTTTGTTTAATACATTTCAATAAAAGTCTAAATACGACCTTTATTTGATGTGAATAACATCTTTTACACGGGATCCGCAAACAGACTCAAGTGCATTCTTATGTAATTGAATTTATTGTCCTCTAATAATTATTTATGCTCACAGCCTTGTAAAATGGTGCGAGACGGTAAATTCTGCCAACACATAAAAGTAGCTTTAATGATTCCAGTGAATGATTGGGCCCAACATGAAACACAACTGTTGGCTTGTTTTATTGTGAGAAGCTATTCCTTAAACAGGGAATTGCGAATTAAAAGAAAATTCTCGTTTTACGACGCCGTAATTTCGGTGTTTTGGCAATTTCTGTTTTTAGTGCCCGTAATTAAAATGTACCAAGTTTTAATATTTGGATTTGACACGAGTTAATGTTCGGCAGAAAAGAGTTGTAAGAACGTTTACGCAATTTTTAAAGAACGTGCTGACTTTTTCTTATTTTTTTTTGTGGGCTCAGTTACAAGAATATATACGAAATACACTTTGATTTTCCTTTCGGTTTTTGGCTTTAGGCTAAACCAAAAAGACCCGTTGTGTACTTATAGTTTTATGCACGATATTATCTGCCAGATGTCCAAACTTAAAAAATCTTTGTTCCTTGAAATCATAATCGCAAATTCTTTCTTTCTGTACAATTGCAAAATATCTAATGATGTCCTAAGGAGAAAAAGTTGTACAATACAAAAAGTTGTATTAGACCATTTAATTTATTTTATAAAAATGTTTAGGGAGTTATCTATATGTATATCTATATATTTAAACAACCGTTAACATACATAAACGTTACAAATTAAAGGTTTATTATGATAAAAAAAAGGTAACAGAAAGATCGGTAACAAAAAAGTGTATTGTGTGCATCCGATTCGTAATGCACAGATTTTAAACAAACGTTATGCCTAAGAGGAAAAGCGGCCGTAAGACTAAAAAGTGACTATTCAATTTCATGAAGATGATATCGCTAGCGAAAACTACAACACGAATATAAAGGACTTTACTAAAATTCTTCCAACATTGTTCTTCTCAATATAATGCAAAGTCCTCAGAACAGCTCCTAGTAGTACCTACTAAAGCAAATTTACTAGTGCATTTACCTACAATGTCGTTTAAAAATTCATTGTTGGGAATTTTTCTGGCGAGTCAAACGGCCACTTTGTTGCCGTGACCAGTTGTGCATAAAATAACCATTGATGCCAGTGAGCATTGTATTCGAGCGGTGGGGTGGTGGCGTAGTGCCATGCAATTTGTCCGGCATTTCTCTTGTGTGTCGCCGTAACAAGGCTGTGAATCGCGCTTACGTGACAATATCGATAACTCCATCCAACAGAATAAGTGCTTTAGTTCTTATTGCCCAACCAGGTGACTTCACTTTCAGCAAAGTTTTTGATAAAGAACAGTCCTAACTAGCGCACTCTCCAACTGTCTCGTTAGCTTAACGCGGTAAACGTCGAAATGGTTGAAATAATTCCAGGCGCAATCGAGCGGAATAAAAGCGTCTCCCATTTTTGTTTCTTACAAATTGGTTCAGGAATATCCGGGATTTAAATTTCGTAAATACGTTTTAGAATTTAAAATCGCACCTTCTATGTAATGTTTATTTAGTCGCAGTGTCTGAGTAGTACGATATTTTAGCGCATGTTAGTAGCAGCCGGCCGGTTGTTTAATATTGCAGCATGAAGATGGAACTTTTGCAGGAATAGCTGGGTGTTCCAGTCAACTGTGCGAGTATAATACGAGGTCTAATAGGGCAATTAACTCGCTTGGAGCGAGCCAAAGATTTTATTTACGGAATTAGGCATTCTTGTCGGAACTTTGCCAGTGGTCGACTTTGATGTTTAACGTTTTGTAAATATTGTGTATGGGTTGAATTTAAACAATAATGAGTTAGATATTTTTTTAAAATAATTTAGGAGATATTTTAAATACTATTGGTTATGAACTACTTTTGGGTAGTTTTAATTGTTTTATGAAGATTACTTACCGTGAATATAGAATGCAATTAAATTATTAACAGAAAATTTATAAGGTAATTAAAAACTAAATTTATTCAAAACTAAACTTATGTGAAGCGTACTTTGTTTTTCTTTCGTTATTGTAGATGATGTTATTATAAAGCAGATAATATAGAAGTTAATATATGTTATGGCCTGTATAACAGCTGGCTATCTTATATATGTTCCGTTGTATTAAATTTTCATAATAAAAACTGCACGACACTAAGCCTACTTATAAGACCTATTATTTAACTTCGCGATAAAAATGTATCATGCTGTGCAACGGCAGCGCATTTCATATTTTACGTTGAAAAAGGTACTATAAATGTTATGACATTTGGTATAGGTACAAAGGAAAAAACTAGGTACTTAATTTGTTAAGCAAATTTAAAAAATAAAAGTTAAAAAGATAACTTTGTTAACAGACCACCCGTACATCTTGTCGATCTGTTCTGGCAATCTGTAATTGATGTCGTAAAACAAAGGATAAAAAGACGGCGGGGACTTTTACTCATTATTTTGTAAAAATCATTAGCTGAAAAGAGTAAGACTTTTACAAGACTTTTAACAACCAAATGCTATCTATGTAATTATTGGAAGATTAATTTGATCTAGGTACGTCTCCAGTTCCTGATTAGTTTGGTCATAGCGCAAAAGGTCCCAGGTTCGATTCCCGGTCGGGTCAATTTGGAGAACAAACTTTTTTAAATTGACTTGAGTCTGGGTGTGCTAGGATGACGCCCCCAGTTAGTATCCGTCGTCTGGTACTCACAGTACAAGGGAAAACCTTAGTTTGAGACCAGGTGATTGGTATGATTGTCTGGCGCATTTTTTTTATAGCAATACGATTCATTTTGTTAATTTGTTACATAATACGTGATAGGTAAATGTCCTTAATGTTGACTAAATAAATATCAGGTAACCCTCTAGCAACAGGTAACACACTGATTGTGCTAAACCATTACCGTAAACTAACTCTGTGTAATGAAGTATAGATATATCGTGTGGTGAAAATTAAAAGATTTGATGAAGAGAATATGAAACATAAAACACGATTACGCTCATTCCGAAACGTTAAAAAAACCTGTATTTAAAATCAAAAGTGATTTAAAGTTGTAGTTTTACAGGCAATTGAAAACAAAAGCCATAGCCCCAATTAACTTCTCTGGATGCTGTAAGCGTTCTAAATACAAATAATCCAGTTCAGCCAATTGGTATTTCTGCAAGAAAGCTGAAGTTTGTTTGCGTTCCGCTCCAGCGCGCGTGTCCGCGACCAAGTGGAGCGGCGACCACAAAATGCAATTATCGACCGCTGTCCGCGGCAGCTATGCCCGGATTGCATTCCGATGCGGGGTATGAGCCCTGGGTTATGGCCCGAGCCCCGCTAAGACTTTACGGATGCCTGCCCAAGTGTACACGTGCCACTATCGTTCCGTTATCTGCAAAAGTATGCTTTATAGAATGCATTTTACTTCCTCTTTAAAAAAAAATATAAAGTAAGCATGACACACCAAATAATAAAAACTATTATTGTACTTACAAAATTTTCAAAATGGCAAACTTGTTTTGTGTATTTATCTAAATAAGTAAAGGGAGATGCCAGTCGCTTAGATGTATTTGATGGACAATACCTTTTGAATTATGACAGTATCTTTAATATAATTTTGAATATATTTTTTTGTATTTTTCTTTAAGATTGACCTCATCCCACCTCATGTTAGTGTTATAAACAAATACAATCCAGTGTAGGCTACCGGGATTTCTTCAAGAAAGCTGAAGTTTGTTTGTGTTCCGCTCCAGAGCCCGCAACCAAGTAGACTGGCGACCACAAAATGCAATTATAGACCGCTGTCCGCGGCGACTATGCCCGGATTGCATTCCAATGCCGGGTATGAGCCCTGGGTAGGCCCGAGTCCCACCAAGGCTGCATGAATGAATACCCATACACGCTTATGTGCCCTCATATTCTGTATGTTTTTTTGCTGGATCAAAACGCAGAAAATAAGTAAGCTGGTACTCTATAAAATATATTTTGCACACGTCACCTCATTAACACGGTGATATCAGCTTCAATACCTATTTACATGCTCATCCTAGTCCAGCCGTGTTCTTATTTTAAAAGAGATTACTGAGCCTTAGCCTTTTAAGTCGAATATTAAACCATGGTACGATAGAATCAGAATAAGTATTCATATTTTGTAAATCAAGTAAACTTTCAGATGTTGTTAGAGGTAAAAACAAATATACGGAACGGAATTCTGTATTAGCTTCATTTTATTCTAAAATGTCGCATTTTATATGATTGAAGGTGACGAGATGATTAGATCACAAATCTGTTTGTATAAACTAAGTTGACAGAAAAATACCAGCTTCTCCAGCTTACCACTAAAATATAATATTTCTTACAAAATTTCATGACTGGTCCAAATTATCTCACATACAGTACTAGTTGGATACAACTACAGTAATGTACGTATTTTTCTTATTGGTAATGTCTTAGCGGTATATTTTTGGTTAAAATAAATTTTCACTGATATCATCTTTTAGAAATAGGTTCGGAACCGTAGGTAGAGTAACGTATTGTATTCAGTGACGGTTCAAAAGTGTTATAATGTAACCTTCTTTAATAAAATATTTTTATTGGAGCTTACATACAGTAATGTATTTGCAGGACCAGACGACAGTTGTTAGGTCTCAGATACCTAGTAATTACGCTTGCTACAATGCCCTGTTAGTAGTAGTAAATATTTTGTGATGTTTCACAAAATATTTTTTTTGTTAAATAAGTTACAAATCACTATAATTATCATTTTTGTCTTTAGAATTTAGTACTCCTATCGAAATGATTCCCGAGAGTGTTTGTTGCCGGCCATTACACGTTACAGTTTTAATAGCTTTTCTTCGCTCTCCTTCTATATCAGATGCGGAGTCAGGTTATGTTTAACTTATGTTAATCAGTGTAGTTGGTAAGTTCACTTCTATCTGTCTGGAATGAATTAAACGAATGCTCGTACAAGGGAAGTTTAATTAAGAAAGTCTTCTTCGTTTGTTCAGAACTAATAGAGAATTAGCCAACTTATAACATTTAAATACTAAAATATTCTCTAATATAATTTAGACGAGAGCAAAAATGACTAAAATTTAAAATTATTAAAATTATAAAAACATTTAAAGAGTGTGATATACATAAAGATATTTGAATTTTTAAAATACTATTTGTTTTTTAAAAAATACTCTTAATTTCAGCCTGTCTGTTATGATGAATAAGGAGTAATAATATTTCCTCCAATCTAAATTCATTAAAATAATGCAAGAAGTAAAAGGACTGATGAGAATCCAGAGTAAAAACGAAAGCGAAATCTAAAAATAAAAAAAAACTGAACACAAGTCATTTGTAGCTTGTATAAGTATTGAACATACGTCTAAGTGAGATAAAATCGTTTATGACACTACTCGTGTATGCTATCGTTACAAATAAGTAGATCGGTTGATAGCTTAAGACCTTGGGAATAAATTAAATGCAAGTTGATTTTCGATTGCTGCAAAAGTAAAAGAATAGCGGAAATAACCAGGCAGGCTTTTCGCGCACTGCTGCCACAAAATAACGTAAAACTAAAAACCGCTTATGTCCTCAAAATTTATACTAGTCGTATGTTGAGAAAATTGTTTAATTAACTTCTAACTAAAAATTAAATTCAAATTGTGACATCTCTCGATTTTCTTTTCATGGGATGTCATAATTAATGTATGATATTTTTTTTAAATACGTAGTTTTGTGTTTTGTGGACAGTAGCAGTCCACTTCAATTTGATTTTAAAATGTATATATTCTGATTCGATAATACATTTGCTCTTTGCGTCTATTCTTGCGATAACTCTGTGTAGTGTTTTTCATTGTCATATTTTATGTGGATTATAATAGTATTAATTTTAGTACCAATACTGATATTGGTTTCATACTGCAAGAGCTTAGGTTCTTTTATTTATTAAAAAAAAGGTGCTCGAACTTTAAAAGGAATCACAATTACAGCATTTTCGTTGCTTTGTTTAACACTTTAAAGCCGCGAAAAGGAAGTAATATACTTTCGTCGGTCACAATATTTTATATTATTCAACCTAACATTGCTGAGACCTCCAAGCTCAAGAACAACCACAAACAATCAGAGCATTATTCAAACATCAACAATAGGATAAAAAGATGAAACACGTTTATAAAATCTAAACCCTCTCTACGATCTGTTCTGAAGCCCGGCTCAACATTCGCACTGCTTTGTTTGGCAAAGGCTTGTTTGCAAAATACGACGACTCTGAAAGATGTCACCTCACATTGTATTCTAAGAACGTATGATGTTGTAAATCGCTTTAGCGGCCGCTCTCACGATCGCACCTTGGGCCAGAGTCTGGCGTTTACCACTCGTTCGCCCACGCCGCTTTACGTGCACTCTGGGATGCACGTACACCTCAGTCACTCTTTGTAATCCATTCCACACAATATGCGTCCTTATTCGTTGAACGGTTGGATTAAAATCGCTTGCTATGCTGTCTCTAAAAAAGGAGAACAGTGGTTCTGTTTGTACGGACGGCAGCATAAGTAAGTGATACCCGCTTTTCTATCCGTGAGGATAAAAGTCAGAATTGTCTGTTTCTGGTGCTGACTGTGAGATGCAAGCTAAGCCTTGGCGATTGCTCCACGATTTGATTACGGTTAATATTTTCGATAATCTGTGTAAAGATCAGTACGAATAAAACAGTTTATGTATTTATAAATTCGGAACGACTGGTACTTAGCATTTAGAACTATTTGATGGTTGGGTATAAAATAGCGATAGAGATAAGAAATGTATAATCACACTGGTAAAATTTGTTTGAGTCTCGTGACATCATGTAAGTATTTTTTTTGTAAACATTGCGACTTGTACACTTTTATAGTTATTTTTATACCTATTTTTGTGACTAACATTCGTAGGTTGTGTATTAAACGTAGAAAAATATTTATATCTTATTACTTCTTACTGATATTTATCGGTTTATGTACAGCAGGGAACGTAAAGTAATCCATCTTTGGTTGATAATATCTAAGTTTTGATGATGACTTTTTACTGATCGTTTGCTACAATGAAGTCAGTTAACTAGTGGTCCACTGCGGTTTTGCTACAATGAAGCCAGTTAACTAGTGGTCCACTGCGGTTTTGCTACAATGAAGTCAGTTAACTAGTGGTCCACTGCGGTTTTGCTACAATGAAGTCAGTTAACTAGTGGTCCACTGCGGTTTTGCTACAATGAAGTCAGTTAACTAGTGGTCCACTGCGGTTTTGCTACAATGAAGTCAGTTAACTAGTGGTCCACTGCGGTTTTGCACGTATAAACCTTATTTTTTCTATATATTCCGCTGATTCTTTGCTCCTATTGGTCGCAACGTGATGTCATATAGCTAGAAACCATACTCGATAAATTAACTATCTAACGCAAAAACATTTTTTCAATTCAAATCAGTAGTTTCTGAGATTACGCTAAACAAACAAACAAACGTCAGCTTTATAAAATTAATCTAGATCAACCTCTGCACACATCTACCAGAATTCCACCTTCATTTAATTTCAATGTACACCTTGAACATAATTCAGTTCATGTCTTGCGGATTAGATTGCGTTTAAAAATTCAATTGTGATTGCATTCCTTTGATTTGCATTTAGATATCGAGTATGACGTCGTAGCGGCCGGTAGCACACGTCATTTTGTTAACGTACTAGGGAGTTCCTACCTAAGTGTTTCTACTTAACAAGTACCGGGTACTTAGCCTCTGACAGCGCACAACTTAAAAAACCTAGCAGTATATTATTATAGCATTTAGGCGCAAATTTACGAGAAGGTATGTTTTACTCAGTGCGTGCTGTGGAGTTGTTGAAGCAACGTTTTAAAAACTTTCATACCTACTTTTCAATTCGATCTAATTTTCATTGGATTTAATTTCATTTGTAAGTTTTAAAAGAACAAAACTTAGTAACGTCATAACTTTTAAAAACGCAAGATTCACTTGTCTGCTTTCCTGATTAAAACAATCAAAACATTTGTTTTATAGTGTTTCACTGCGCACTAGCATACTTTGAATTTTTGAAGAAAAAGAAAAAATAATATAGACTACAGAATTATCTCTAATTAGATTATTTCATTTTATTTTCTAGGTCATCATCATCTCGGTCTGTTGTTGGTTCTTGGACTATTTAAATAAAGATAATATTAAAATTATACTGAAATTAGTCTGTACTAGCTGCTGTATCTGACATCGTTCGGGTTATTTCGGGATCAAAATGTATTCTTTATGATAATTCGGTAGCTCATCTTTCTTCTAGTTTTCAACAAAATCTACTAAGGTAGTTTTTGCGTGAAAGAGTAATAATTATATCTACATCCACATATTTTTACAAGTTTTCGCGTTTATGCTAATATTAGTAGGATTTAAAATACATTCTTGATTAAAATTTTTTGCTTGATTTTTGTTATTTTACAGTTATGTATAACTAAAATAAATGCTTGGTGGCGTTGATAATTTTAATTAGGGTGGATATGGTTCACTGTGATTTAATTCCTTATTGACAACTTGTGGACGTTTTCACTCGTCTTCGGAGCCTGTATTCTCACATTCGTTTAAAAAGCGTAATGCATCGAGAGTTAAGTGAAGCTTAAGTAAAATTTATACCAAACCTGTTCCGTGGTTGACAACTCGTTTCTAACGATATTGGCAGGCTATATAGACTTTTTTCTTGCGTCATTATTTTTTATGAAGAGTCATTGCGTAAAGTTTAATATTCATTAATTATTCTGAATAAACCAAGCGTACTTAAGTACTCAAAGTAAGAACAAGACTTAATTAATAGGTTAATATTTATTAAATACTTTATTAGACAAACAAAAACATATTCACTTCTAAGCCATGCTTAGTAACATTTGTAAATTTATTGAAACTTGATAATAATTTAAAGGCAAAGATTTTTTTACCTCCGTAATTATTTAACAGAGATCATGTCAAACATTTGTATGACATGTTATTAAATATATCTAAAAGTTATTATAGGGTGACGAACTTGTTAACAATTGATCGCAAATAAAAAAAAACAATAGGAACAAAACAATTTTCGAGACCAAGGTACTATTTAAACTAAACCTTCCTCGATACGGGTTTCCTTAACTATGTAAAATAATATTCTACAAAAACATTTCGCATAGTACTACTGCTACGAGATGCAACGTTGTCGAATGTTTACAAACGGCGTAGTGGATAGGATGGATATTACCATAGGCACAACAGGTTGCAGTTGCATCGTCGATAAAGCCCCCAGTCGAGCTTAACACGGCGGGCGGCGCGCGCGCATCTCTGTCACACGATTTACAACTCCGTTCTAAGTTTAACGTCTTCATACCAACTTGCATGGACATGGATTTACTATAAAATCAGTGAACTAAAATATCCCAATAATGCCTTGTACTGTCAAAAACAAAATTAGAAAAAAATATCCGAAATGACCAAGCTCATTTTTATCTTCATCCTGCTTTCAGTGTTTCTCACCCCCGATGCGAATTTCGTTATAAAAGGCAAAGTGCGGAAACGGAACACTATAATAAAAATAAACGGGAATTTCCCGCCTCCATGCTTTTACAACAACTCCATATTCAAAAACAATAATACGTTAAAACGCATTGTGTTTTCGGCGGAGTACATTTTTACTGGGAAAATTTCGAGCGTTGAAAAGCGTTCGAAAAACGGTCGGCTCCGGAGTGTGTTCAAAGTGTTCATACGGCGAGTGCTGAAGGGTGACATCGGTGAATTTGGTGATTTATTGAATTTCGAGACGAGAACGAGTAATTCGTCGAGTCGCGCTTTTCTGTACGTAGAGGGGGGGTCTTGGAGGAAGGGATGCGTGGGCCCCGGAGGCTGGGCAGCGATTCTTTTCGGGAAGGCGTTTTCGGCTCCGCTGAAGCTGTTGGTGGATCCGATTCCTACTAATTTGGATCATGTTCGCAGGGTGAAGGCGGCTTTAAAAGGTACTGTTAATTAAAAAAAAGATTTTTATTCGTCAGGTATGACCTTTGCTTTTACTTATAAATAGCTCATAAATAAACGTGGTATGGTACAGAATTTCAAAGAATAAATGACTAAAAATCTCGTTATTTTTTTTTAAACTGAAATCATATCACGTTAACGAGTATTAAGTGTTTTTTTGTTGTCAATCAAGTTTCTATTTAGACTTACAAGTAGTTATGATCAACGTGAAAATTATCAATTTCAAAAAAAAAAAAATAGATGTTCCAAGTTATGTATGGGTCATATTAGTATACGATTACTACGTTACTTATTACAAGTACATATGTTTATATTTTTAAGTACTCTTAAAATAATTTAGGTATCCGTTTCCTGATTCCAGGGCCACTGTTTTAAAACTGACTTGAAGCCTAATTTAAATTTTATTAAGCGTTAAATAAATTGCTATAAATATATCCAAAAACGATCAAGACTGATCTGGGATAATCCGATTCCTCTATACAGTTCAGCGCTTGCGTTTCTTGTTTTAAGCTGCTATAAAGCTTTACAGCCCCATTGCCGCTGTTAAAATGTCGGGTGAATTTAAATCAAAATATTGAACGTGGACCGGTTACTTTGTCAGACGAAAATAATACAAAAGTTTGGTTATTGGCTTAAAGGTTTCATTAGTTGGGTTAACATAATAAATCCTCGCCATATACATGAATTAGTCGCAATCAACTGAACCTAATCTATAAACTAATAATTATACCTCACAACAATGAAAATAAAGTGAAGAAATTATTACAAGACCTTTTGACTTATAATTTGACCTAAATTGAACTTTAAGCCTATAAAGTCGTTTTAGCACATATTTTTCTAAACAGCCATTTTTCTTGCCATGTTATGCATTTATTATGTTTTTCTTGAATAACAAATGAAAAATCCTAAATTTCTATGCACACAAACGTAGAAGTTCAATCAGTATCATCCTCGTCTCATGAGTACCTCAATGGTGTTGTTTCTTGATTATACAGTTACAATATTGCTTTTAATTTTAAGACATAAAAGATCTTAGATGAATATATAAGATCTTTAGTATATCATCTATATACTCGTATCTACCGAATTCCACTTATATACGGTCAGTAGTTTTATGTGTATAATAAGTACTATTTCTGATAGTGACTTGGACGACACAGTCAAATCAAACACAACTGAGTTTCTCTGTAGTAAAAGATATATTTTCGTTATTTTACAAATAAGCCTTTGAGTACATACAATAAATGGTAGGTGTGAACAAAACATTAACAAAACAAACTTTACCTGTAATAAAAGAAACGACATTTAATGTTATTAATAACAATGTCGTATCTCAAATCACTATTTTTTATTTATATAAATAAATTAAGCAACAAATAAAATTATTAAATTATCATAACGTTCATTTGACGTTTCATTTTCTATTTCTAATTTTACCACAAATTGTAGAACGAATCTGTGAAGGTTTATTGCGATGAAGCGTGAGCAATAATTGAAAGAAAATCATATTTTCATTACATGTGTAATAAAATTGTTATCGAAATATCATTTGAAAAGTCAACAATTTAGGTAGATAAAATCTCCTCATCCTACTTTACATGCTAATTTAAAAACAAAAAAAACGATGGACAAAAAGTTTCGAAAACCTTATTTATTAAAGCGTAAAAAATAACAAAGAAGTGATAGTCAAATATAATTCGTATTTCAATGGAGAATTCAGTTATTATAAAAAACTGAACATAGGTAACCCTTTTTCATGGTGTCAGAAAACTCACATTATAATCATATTCAGCTTCATGGTTAATTTGCTTCTAAGCCACTTATTCTGACAACGTTTGTGGATGAATGTGTTAGGGTTTTCAAAGAGGAAATGCAATACCTCGTTTATCTCTAACTTGTACTAAATAAAATCGCAAATGTAGGCACATTATTATTCAGCTCTCAAAACACATACTGTGGTAGCATTTCATAGTCGCGTGGGTGCTGTATGGCATTCGTCGGTAGTAATTGTTATTTATATTAGGTACAGCGTTTAAATGGATATGGAACGAAATATGCAATCAGCATAGCTATTTTAGCTAAATAAAATAAACCTTGCACACAGACTGCCACAAAACAATAGTGTTCGTAATGGTTGTATTTTGTTGAAACGGGGCATTGAACACTTTCATTATTTTTTTCTTTAAAAACATTCCAAATATCTTAATTCACACGGACGGTGCATACCATGTTCTAAGTTCATATTATTTAGATATTTTGAAGAACATAGAAATACTTTGAGGTATGTTATAAAAAATACAATGAAGCGGCGCGTTTTATCTCTCGAGATGATTATCGGGTGTGAATTGGTGCCCAAACTTGGGATGCTGCTAACCACAGAGCTACGTGAACAGATTTAGAGACGGAATAATACTGTGGTCACAAAATGTACAACAATAAGCCGAAATTAGGAAGAAAGACTTTTTTATTTTTAAATTTTCAACAAGTACTGTTTTACTTATTTGCTTTGTCCTTAGAATATTTATTTGCAGATCAATATTCATAAATTGCATTTTAACCCTTGAGTGGGCGCGTCTTTTTGCGTAACGTCAGTAGGCGCGTGGGGAGCATTTTGCCGCCTCATTTTCTTTGACCATTTTGACTAGTAATATAGCAATTTAATATTTTTTTCTTTTATAATTTAAATAAATAAACAGTAAGTAATAATTAATCAACATATTTATTCAACTTTGTTCTATAAACTTTGGTTTACAAAAGACTTTAGAAAACTTAATATTTTTATTGACTTTTTTTCTCTTACGCTACATAATACTTTTTAATACTTAAAAAAATCGAAAAATATAACAAAATTATATATTTTCTAAATCTATAGGATACGCTATATCAAAACAGTCTTCACAAAGATATGTACAATGTTCATTGCACAGTAACTTTTGGCATCTGGAACACCCTTTTTTCGTGCGCTTGTTTCTCATTGGCCATCTGCGAGTCATCCTCCCAACAGAATATTCTTCCTTCATTTGGTCAACCACGTCAACAGCACCTTTAGTACTATTATAAAATGTTATTATACATCGAAACTCTAGTAGGTCGTCGTCGAGAAGCTGGAGTAACAGATAAAAGTTGAGATTGAGCTGACGTACTTGCCTACGGGGACGATACAGTATTCTTGAGACGAAGTAGTTGCGCTAGTAGTTCATCATCATCGCTGGACGTACATGTTGGAGATTTATCACCACGTGGTTATATTTTACGACGACAAGATCGAGGCTGATAGCTACTCATATCTGAACTAGGTGTAGGTGCTATTTCGGAAGACACAACAGTTGAATTCGATTATTTATTGTTCGAAGCGTCACTGTCTGCTGACTGTTTGGTTTCCGTGTTGTGCTCACTATGAATAGTAGATCTATCACTATCTGAAATATTTCCATTTTCAACGATGTGTGTCAACATCTGATCTTCAAAATCAGATGTTTCTTCTATCCAAGACAAAATTTGAGCTTCTATTTTATCCATTCTTATTAATTATTTTCAATTAATTCTTTGAAATCCTAAAACAAACATATTTTTAGTTGTAAAAGTTATTAATGCACCATAAAATATAGTCAACATTTCAAGTTTGCAAAAAATACATTATACAATATTACTTACGTGAGTGGGCGCGCGGTGAGCAATTTGCCGCCCGGCGACACCTGATGGTAGAAACCTTCTTCTCCAGCGGTCCCCCGCGCACTGACGGCGTCCCGATTCTCGGCAAACGTTGCTTACGATAGTGGGGGCAGCTACTAAGAAGCGCAAGTCTAACGGCTAGTTATTTTAAAAATTATAAACGGTTTTTTAGCGCGGGCGGCAAAATGCTCATAGCGCGCCCACTCTAGGGTTAATGCACAAAATTGTTCATTTTCTCATGGCATGACATGGCATTACAGTAGTCCAAATAAAACGGTCAACAAGTTTTTAAATAAGAAAAACAAATAAGGCATTTTTACATCCCTACTCCCTACTAAATATTATATATTTATATATTACATATAATATTATAAATGCGAAAGTAACTCGGTCTGTCTGTCTGTTACGCTTTCCCGCTTAAACCTCTCAACTGATTTTGATGAGATTTGGCATAGGTATACGTTGAACCTCAAGAACGGACATAGGCTACTTTTTGTTAGAAAGTAAGGGGGGGGGGGGGGGTAATGCCACCTTTGAAAGTTTATATGGGAAAATGTTTATGTTTTAAGTTAGAGATATGAGAGTTGGCACAAATATAGCTCTATTAAAATATATACTTCTTTTTGTTTCGAATATTAGGGGAGATAGGGGTAAACCCGACCATGAAAGGATGTAAGTCCACGCGACAGAAGTCGCGGGCACAGCTAGTTCCATATAATACACATATTTATGTGTATCAACACAATAATGTACCTATTATTAAATTAAAGAAATAAATAAGATGAAAATAATAGCCTAACTAATATAACTAACATCTATCATTGAAATTAAGTCATCGCAAAATAACGCAAAAAAGTTTAATCGCAACGCTTGCCAAATGTAGATTACTAATACTAATCCAGAGCTTCGGTTGAAAATTCCGTTTAATACTTTGCTCGATCTGGAAATCACACCTAAGACCCTAAAATCAAAGACTTGATTAATAACGGTTAGTTAAATATTAATAGAATCTACAATAACCCTGTAACTGTGACTTCATAATTTAAAGACGATAAATTGCTTTAGTATAATTTGCGTCATTCATTTATTCATATTATGTGTAAATTATAGACATGGAGTTCCACTCCTTCACTCGAAATATATTCGTAGAAGCGGTCGCGTGGGCGGGGTTGCACCGTGAGAAAACAAAATTCGAAAATTGTACGATTGTACTTTTATACCGTCGCGCGTCGCGGTAAATACGGGCACACACCAATTTATTTCGAACACACTGATACAATCACTGTCAAATCAATCAAAATATCTGGTTGTGACTTTTACAGTCCTAATTGCAGGCAATCTTCGACAAAAACTTTAATCTTAAGACGCTGTCAACTTTTTTCATCCACAAACCTTTACCGTAGGTAAATCATGGCGCCGTATTAATTTTACGAGTTAACACTTACAAGGATAACCTATTATCTTAAAACTTTATTTGTCATTAAAGTACAGAATGGCGTTAAGTCAACATTGATTCGAACCGATAAAACATTTAGAGGATAATATGTAATGAAAACGAAGCCGGTAGATAAAAACAAGCGCTCACCATCCGGAACAAGGGTCAGATCCTACGGGATATGTCGCCGCGGAGGGACGATCGTGTTTACTATCGGACCACCGACGAAGCAGGACCGCTCCACCGCCGCCGACAAATTTATTGACACTCTTTCAATTAAACCTATTGTTGCCGCGAACAGACACAGCGGTCACAACAGAACAAAACACGATAACTCGCCGCATGAATTCGTAATGCGTCCCCGTATCGACCCGCCTGCTCCGGTCGCCGTAAAAGGAGATTTATTAAAACTATTTGGAAACTGATTCGATCGAAACCGAACGATTTGACATTTAGATAAAGAGTAAAATTTATTTTTCCCTCGGATACGTCGCTGCGGCAGAGTGACAATGGAATAAAAAGGTTATAAAATGCGGCAGTCGCGTCGTGCGTCGTCCCACGGGTGTTGTCGGTTCATGCGCTGCATATCGTGGTGCGGTCGCGGCTGCTACGCAGATAAAATGCGACGAGTGCGTTGTTACGGCCGCCCGGTACCCTGCAGCACGTGTAAATTTCGATGTGAGAACATAGTAGATAAGCCGTTGCCGCCTGCGTGGGCGCAGAGACCGATGGCGCCGCGAGGGCCTCGGGCGCCGCCACTCGCCTCGCGAACTTCACGCTCTTTTTGTACAAACAAGTCGTAAATGCCTGTATGCTAATTGGGTACCGTAGATAATGTCCGTTTCTACAATTATGTTGCCGGGTTTAAAATTTCTAGAATTACCTACAATTTATTATCATCATTAAAATGACCTTCTACAGTACAAGGATCTTTTGCTTTAATTTTTTATTACTCCTTTTTACACTTTCATATTGGTACCTATACGCATTTCGAAGTTATTGTTTTTGAATTAAGCAAATTTAGCTACACACACTATACTATAACATTTTCAATTCTCTTCATAATGATGTCATTGATAGTAATTTAAATATTTTCATCTTTAAACATAAGCTAATACAATTATTGACGCTGTAAATAACACTTCCAATGGATATTAATGTGCTTCTACCTATTGTTATGGGGCACAAGGTTTACATCATCAAAATCAAATATGGCAAAGCAATAAAATAAATAAAATATTCAAACAGTAAAAGATGATTTATTTTCAATTGCATTGTTTCGTCCGACTTGAGGTAGATCAGTTTGAGTATGATAATCTTCTTACTGAACGTGACACAAGAATAGCAATATTTTGCTGACACATCGTCAGAAGCAGCAAGTCATAGAAACAATAAAAATGAAGGTGAGTATTTGTATAATGCGGCTTCGAGACTTATTCGTCAGGCTCAACGTAAAATAATATCTAAAAATACATTTCAATTTCGAACGAAAATACTAATCTTTCGCTATATCATTACAGACGTTGACGCGTAAGAATAGTGTTAGGGGTAAATCCCTAAGGTAATTTCATCGCCTTCTATATTCCTGGCATGCTTTTAGCTGAATAGCACATTGTGAATGTTAACACGCAAGCATGAATTTCAATTTAACGATGGAACGCGCCATATTCTCAAATATGCTACATACATGTAACGCTCTCGGCTTCGAATAAAATCTGGTATATTGACAATCAACGGTTATATGATGCCAGTCTGACCGGCAAATTTCAAAAGCATCCAGCCCAGTAAGTTTAGATGTTTTCCTAATTTACATATTTCCATTGTATCCCGTCGCGTTTCCATAAAATTTAACAGCAGCCGACTTCACGTGTCCTGTGAGTACCCAAGATGCTACTTTATGGCGATCCTCGAGACCAAGTTAAGGTTATGGCTATAATTCAGTTTTATGAAACCCCTTTCAGGTAACAAAGTGTATATTCGGAAAGTTCTCACATAACTTACATTGGGCAAGTCAATGGCTGGTCGCTTTTAGAACGCATTCACTGAGTTTGAAGCTCGTTAAATTACATTTGTAATAATGTTACTAGTAATTCTTTTGTCTATTGTTCCTAACACATCACATGAATTATCTACAATTTCCTAAGAGTGTTTGTCTGTGAAAGTTCTGTACTCAAAGACAATGTTTTAGGCAAACAAATTAAATGGTCTACTCTGTTATGTAACTATGTGGTTTTTGTTAAACGTTTAAGGTTAAATTGTATTTACTAACTTTTGTGTATTCACGTGTTGGAGTAAGTACAAAGCCTTTCAAAACAATTATTTAAATTAAATCCCCGCTTCAAATAGCAAAGTTTAAATCTAGCGAAGCCGGGGCTATCTAATAACAACCCTTACTAGCCACAGGCGGAGTAATATCACCTTCATTATACAATACAAATATTTCGCTTAAAACCAAGCTAAGGTCTATCTGCCGCTGAAATTCCTTTTATTTGTCTGAATTACGAGATGTTATAACGCAATGAGAAATTCTTAACAAAGGTTTATGGCTTCAATAACGAACTTTACGATGCTCTTTGCGGCTGTAACATGTGTCAGAAGTATATCAGAAGTACACCGAAGACAGCTCGGAAAGATGTGCTCCGTAATAAAATTAAAATCTTTAAACGTCACCTCACAAATTCTAACTGCTCCAACAGGTTATGCACGCAGACATTATTTTATAAGATTTAATATAAACTGTTGGGAAGAGCGAATGAGAAGATTAAACGGAAAAATAAGCGGCTTACATTTTCATCGAACATCGGAATGGCCTCCAAAAATTGCGTAGAATAATTGCGGCGAGGATATTTATTAAATTTTTGGAAATTTTGCTTGCTTCGCGTCTCTGAATATGAAATAAATTGAATGAGAAATATATTTTTGTAGAATTATATAGTCTTAATTTAAACACATGATTTTACGTGTTTATCTTAAGACTAACCAACTGTTTATCGACGTCCATACGAAAAATTATGTTATTAGCTTAAATAGTGTTTGCTCGTTGAATGAGCTAAAGATTTCCTTAAGTGGTCAATAATATTTGCGAACGCTAGATTTCTCAACCATGCGTTGCAATAATAAAACAAAACTCTACTTTTTGTGTTTAATCTGTTAACTAGCACATCAGTCGCAGATTAGGTAGCCACTAAAACGTTTGTGAAAAGGATTGGAACAAATCACAAAATAAGATGCATGCGTATCGTAATGGTTAGTAGTCTAGACGGATAGTCTTTAAAGAAGGCATCTTGATGCGGGGTTTCTTTTAAGTGTTCTTCGGGAACGAACCGGCAGGAGCTCGCTCGTAAAGCGGCTTCGAAGCGCAGGGTGCTGCTGCCGTAAAGCGAAGACCGCTTAAGGAAATGCCGTCTAGATTGAATGAAGAAAACTGAACGGCGAGCAGTTTTCATACTGACATCGCTTCAACATTTGGTAATAAAAGTAGTGGCTCTGTGAATAACAACCCGTTTCCGTTCAAATTTATTTGAATGCTCATGTGTTGTTTTAGAGTCAGGTGTTTACTTTCACAGGGGCAAGTTCATATTGGAACTGTCTTTGTATAGTTGTTTATAGCTAATGGATATAAATAAATATTTAACATTCTCGTCAAAGCGCTAAAATTAAAAACAAATGAACTACTAATAAAATTATAACCCTGCATAGAAACAAAGTGTATATTTGCCAACAAATAAAGGTGTCATTAATAGTGATTACATGATACAAATTATTATAACGCAGATAAATATTTACTCTGTAAATGATTTTTTAAATACTAGATTATCTAGATAAATAAACTTCCTTATGCAAAGATGGAATGGAAGAAACAGGATTTCTTGTGAGGTTTCTTTAAGAACAAGCCAATAGAAGCGCATCGGAACGGGGTGCCGTAAAACATAGAACGCTTAAAGAAATGCCGGCCGGATCAAATGGCAAGCAAGTTTATTGAACTAAGTTCGATATGAGATGAAATGAGAGTCGTTTTGGTGTGAATAATAATGTCAAGTTAAAGTTTTTCATTAAACTATTACGATTAGCTATCGTTTTGTTTGTTTGGTATTAATTTAAAAGTTAACGGTTGCAGCTTGCTTTGGAGCTCATTTATGTATTGGTATTATCCAAGTTACCCTAAAATACAAGGTTTGTAGTTATACATTTAGAAATAGAAGAATAAAAACCCATATTATAAAGTGCTTTTAAATGAGATTCTACTTTTATTTTTAAACTTCGTAATTATTGAAATGTAGAGAACATTGGAAGTCAATATTCCCATTTGTGTCAACCATTCTTAATTAAGGACAAGTAAATCTGGATTCTGGAGTCAGTTTAATTTTGGGAAAAATACATTTCCGGTCAGATCCACAAATTTAAAGCAGTAACAAACGATTTGACGATTGTCATATTGCGCATTAATGTATGGGATATGACAGTTCTATCAGCAGGCCAACTGTTTAAGTTAATATGGTGCAGCGACTCTTAGGAATATTTACCTACCTGGCATAAAACTTGTCACATATATTATTCTTAAAGTTTCTGCGCATCACGGTTTACTATACACATACACTAAACAAAGTAGAGGATTTTTGTTAGTACCTATAAATAAATAAACCTAGCTAGCTAGCCTAGCTCTGATTTTATGGTATTGACCGTATTGACATATTGACCATATTGACCCGACCGGGGATCGAAACCGGAACCTTAGAGATGGCACGACGCCGAGTTCGGTTCGCCTCTCGGCTACGGAGGTCATCACTATAAGTCATAATGCAGGATTTTTTTTATGTGCTCCTTAGTAAGCCAGCAGCAGCGCGCTCGTAAAGCGGCGTCAAAGCGCAGGGTGCTCTCCCGTAAAGCGGGACCCGGTTAAGAAAATGCCGGCTAGATTGATTGAAAAGTGCAAGGCTACCGATTTTTATGGACCTTAGTTCAGCATACAGTAATAAAAATAGTGGCAGTGTAAATTGAAATTCCTTAAATAGTTTGCTACGAAACAGATACCTTCTCTTCGCTTTAGAGGGATTCTAACCCTATCTTCTTCTAAATATATAAAATATTTATGTAACTATATTGTAATGTATGATATTAGTCTATAATTTTTCCTTCCCCCTCACCTTTAATGTTGTGCTGTCTTAATGTGTTGTTTGTGTTGTTTTAGGTAACGAAGACCTCAAGTTAGTAAGAAATATCTCATATCACCGCGCAGTCTCTTTTGTTGACGTGTCTCTCTAAACACTTGACATTGGCGGAATCACTGCGTTGTTTCTAAACGCGGGAAAGTCCATTTAAAAAAAAAAAAAAAGGAATAAATATATTTTACCTATTTGACACATGGCCCGAATAGGCAACTTTAGCATTTATTTTCTCGAAAACTAAAAGTACTTAATTGAAAATGGGTTTCTTCGGCAATATGAGTTAGTATTTTAAGCTACATCCATATTTGCTATCAGCTAAAAAGTCTTCTACCTACTGATTCTAAAACACGGGCGGGCCGAAACAATTGAGTTGATCATTGTACTGTTGTCAAAATAAACGCTGCGGCAGGCGTCGGGCCGGCGCGGCGCCTGTGGAGCGCAGTCCTGGCGTTCGTCATTTCGACCGCGCCGCTGCGCAAGCGTTGCGTCGGCGCCGCGTCGACGTTGCGTCGACGTCGCGTCGGCGTTGTGTGGGCGTCGACGCTCAAAGAACGCTAGTGTGGGGTTACGCTTAGTTAAGGACAGATAGGATAGATGACTAAATATTTCTGTTTAGTCCAATAGTTAGATTTAAAAAAAACAGGTATTTTTTCTTTTATCAGGTCAACAATAACAATTTCGCGCGATGACAGTCAAGGTATTTTTTGTTTGTATTATGTTTTTTATTTATTTTGGGAAACGAACTGACGAAATAAATAGAAATCCGCTCCTAGACGTGTATGTGCCATGTTGCCACGTTGGAAAATTCAAACAAACCATTTTAGATCAGCGAAGAAGGCACGCAGTTCAAAGGTTCACCTTTTTCAATGTTACAGCATAGCGTCGCTGAAGAGCCTCGTTGTATCGAGGTATTTCGCACGGTGTGGCACCTATCATTTGCAGTGAATATAGACGTCTGCAGCTGTTTGTTCTTCTTCCAAGCAGTTTCTGCAGAGGAGACTGTGTCGTGACACTCTAAAGCAGAGGTAGATCGAATTGAGCACGCCCAGGCTCTTCGTTGTTTCTTATTGAGGCTTACAAGATACCTTGAATATACCTGAGATGCGGTTATGATGATGGGATGGCCTGACTTGCTAATGTTTCGCCGATCGCCCACTCTTCATTGCTTGTAAGTAATGTACGTTCGCTGGACCCGTTGCCCCAGTAACCTAGGGTTAACCTAGGGTCTTTCGTCCTTTTAGCACTACGGGCTTTTGAGTTCAACAACATACATTTGACTAGGAAATGTGGCAAAAAAGACGTCTAAATTCAAAACCAAACTCATGCACGTGTTTAAATTGCTAGTTTAATTACATTTATTAATCAAAATAGGTAATAAAAGACCAATTTTTTTGTAACTGCCCTAAATCATTTACACAAACACGGAATGTGAAAATGTATCTATTACGCCAGCAGGGCTAATATCAAGTACGCTTTCTTAACGTGAATGAGGATTATGCTATATTAAATTAAAGAACATGTTTCCTATTGGGTATTGTTTGACGAGGGTAGGTATTGCTCATAAAGCGCGTTGGTGCGCAGAGTGCCGCTCGCGTAAAGCGGAGCTTAAGGAAATGCCGGGTGGATTGAATCGAAACTATATGGCGAGCGGTTTTTATTGACCAATGTTCTGCTTGAAATAAACGCTAAGTAGTGACGGAGTGATATCCTATTGTAATTCGATGATTTTATTTTATTAGCGTTCTATATAAGGTCCATAACGACAGGAGTTTGTTTTGTTGTGTTGAATCGACTTTTTTGTCTTCCTCGTTAATGTCAAGTAAGATTGATTCATCTTATTCCTCTTGAAATATAATAAATAGTTCTTTGACATGGAATAGAAAATTAGAAACTACAAGGTCACCAGCAAAATGGGTGTGAATTGTTGATACCTACATGACGTGTTGAGTCTAGGTGCTACCGTTATTTCTTTTTTCCCTTTCTCTTAAATGTTATGAAATCCAAATTTACATAGCAATAAGTTTTTTTATTGTTTAATTACATAAAAATCTTATTATATCTAAAATCGTTAGAATATAGTGATAATAGATAATAAGCCATGTTAAAAACTGGACAGAAAAAGAAAAAAGAAACAAATTAAATTTCTTTCTTTAAATTTTATATTAATTCAGAATTCTCATTATTCATTAGGTATTATTCGGTAAAGGTCAAGGCCAACGTACAAACTAAAATCTTGATACACTATTATTGAGACAATGGGAACATTAAGCAATATACCATCATGTGTATTAGATGCATAGCTCCAAGATGCCCGCATTCGATTAACATAGCCGTGTAATCTTCGAGACCATCACTTACGATTAAGGGCTTAAAATAGCAAATAACACAAGATTTTATTTCCATAGCAACGACGATGTGCGATTCGATAAGTTCTAATCTGATGACCTTTAGCGTGACCCGCCATAATCTCTTTGTCATGGTAAACGTAATAGCGTAGGATATTAACAACCAATCCGATCTGAATTAATGGACGAAACAGTTACGGTTCAGACAGTTTAGATTTGTAACGCATCCGGAAGCGCGTGGGCAAACGACATTCGTTGATCGAACAAAGAGTCGGAATGCCAGCCGAATGTTACCTGCGTGGCCCATCTTGTGTCACAGTGTAAAACAATTTTTTACCCTGTCACCTACGCACAAGACGTCATATTTGAACGTCATTTGTATTCATTTGGATCTACGCATTAATAATGCACGGAGGTAAAATATGCACTTAATATTATAAAAACAGTGTCATTTGGAGATTTTAATGTGGATAAGAACTTGAAGGAGGTCTGAATGAGATTTCGTTTGATTGGAGATGTAAAGTTTTTTGGTGGTAAGTTGCCATTTGTTCATGTTATTGAAATTAAAATTCTTGATTCTTGATGTACATCGCATTATTTAAAAAAATCGGTCACCGATAAAACAAATAGATGATTTCACATGAAATGTTATGATGAATTCCTATTTTTACATCAAGTCAAAAACATAAAAAGTACTAAATTGAATGAATTATTTTTTTTTACTGCCAAAAGATTTTCGGTAAACAATTGGGGACAAAATACGGTTGGTGATCAAATTTAATATTTAATTAATGACTGATGTTTAAAAAAACTGACAGCAAATCGTCAGTTAATAAAAGTTATTTCAACTACGTGTTTAACAGCAGTAGATAAGTCTTAAACTTTCTTTACTTTTCATGACATATGGAGTTATTACAAAATGTGTTAATATTTGTTTGATATACTGAATTACGTAAACCTTGTGATTATTATTTGGGAGCTTCACGTTTTTGGAACATGCTAAAATAAATCGGAACTTCTACTACATCACTTTGTTCCGCAATATGAAAAAAATGTGTCAGTATTGGCCCTAAAAATAAAGCAAATCCCAAGAGTGGTTCATTGTCACGTGACACTCACCCACGTTATGTCAAGGCGCAACATAGGCAGAGAGTCTTCTAAAATTGATCTTTTATTTTCTTACCTGTGGCAGGTATACTGTAGACATCATTAATCAAATGCCATAACACACGGCATTGTTTTTGGTTTACCTCTAACACCAAAAAACAATGAATGAAGCTAGTGCTCACTCCGCACAATCGTATATCACTTGAGTCCTGACTTTTATACTATAGGCAAAGCTTTAACAACACGTTTTTAATCTTGTGCTGGGTCGTTTGAACGTTTTTAAGAGGTTTATGGATTTATATCGGCGGTTGTCGAATTTTATTTAACTCACGTTGACGTCTATCAGTGTATTAAATTCTAAATCAGAATTAAAATTGAATTGAATTCAATTCAATTCAGAATTGAATTGAATTTATGCATAATGTTCCGTGTTTTAATACCTGACGTTTTGTTTTTTTTAACACGCTTTTATTAGCTTGGGTTGTATGTATCTATGTAACGGAATCATTGAATCTTAATTTGACCCACTTTCCGGTCTTTGATTAAGATGAAATTTTGCACACGCTCTGAGTTCTGATGACAATACATGACTAGCTAAGAAACGTCATTACAAATCCAATATGGCGGCCTCCCCAAGATGGCGAACTGACTGTTTGAAATGCACTTCCATGATATGGGTATCAAAAGAAAGGGTTTGCTGTCAGGAATACGAAAAAAATAGTCACGTGATTCAAATCCAATATGGCGGGCGTCCAAGATAACGGACAGGCTATTTGAAATGCACCCCTATGATATGGGTATTAAATGAAAGGGTTTGCTGAATGGGATACGAAAAAGAATTATATAATTATTGATACATGAGAAAACTAAAAAGTAGAAAATAAAAATAATAGTTTAAAAAACTAAAAAACACGCTTTTAGCTCGCACTAAAAATTACAAAATAATTCAGACATTTAAGAAAGAAAGCGTGGAGCGTTTTGTCCAAAAAGAGTAAAGATAACATAAACGCTCCACGCTTTCTTTCTTAAATGTCTGAATTATTTTGTAATTTTTAGTGCGAGCTAAAAGCGTGTTTTTTAGTTTTTTAATTGTATTTATTATTTCTATTTTTTTTAAATAAAATATTCGTATTGGTTAACAATATCTGGACTAAATTCATAGAAATACTGATATATATCATTTTGTACAAATATGTAGTTAGTTAATTACAATTCTGGAACTAATAGGTACTTTATAAGTAATATTCTTAAACTTATATTAGTAGGTGTGCCCATTAATAAAATTTTAAAAATAAAGTAACAGTGTAGTTTTGTTAGTGTTTAAATATATTTGTGGTACCACCATTAGTGGTGTTAAAATTAATTAAAAAGAGATCAACTATTCTTCATTGTTACTGGACTTGTCGCCCTGACCTTGAAGACTTGACCCCTGGAGCTCTGGAAACCTTACTCACACGCAGGAACACAACAACACAGAAGTGATTGTTATTTGGCTGCGGTCTTCTGTAAGGTGGAGGTATTTCATCAGTCGGGCTGCTCCAGTTCGAGCGATAAATCGCTATGCCCTACTCTCCCCTCTATGCCCTCTCTTATTCATATATTTCTTTGTAAAATACAATCTTATGAAATGTAATCCGTAGGCAATTTAATATTATCGATTATTGCCTGATTAGTTATAATCTTTCCTTCACGTACAGTTTAATGATCAAACTAACCCATCCAGTTGCGGCTTTCAAAGGGATTATGCTTTATCGGCCAGAGTTCACGTGTGCCCAAGTACCAATTTGACATAAATGTATTTGTCTCCCGTATGTGTTGATTGCGTGTGTCCTAGGCATAACAGTTTATGCGACACCCACGCTGTATGATTTACTTTTAACAATGATGCGGGGGCTAATATATTGTTGAGCGTTTGATGAGGTAACAAAGGCGTTTACTAATTGTTTTTATTCCTCATTGTTGCAGGTATGGCGGAGACTCGTCTGGCAAGGTTGGATGTGGTATTTGTGCCTTAGGTTATAAAGCATAATTTATCTATGCCATTACTAATACGCTGATTTGTGTAAAAGTAAATTAAATAATTGAAATATTTATGTTTGGCATAAATTACATTAATTATTAAAACTTTTATCATAATATCGAAAATGTAAGTTAGATTACAAAAACTAGTGGAGTATCATTCTTAAAAAGTACTAATTAATAATCCCCACCCATCCAACATATTGATGTAAAAATGCTGAAGTAATTTTACACTGTTAAATCTTTCAAATCTGATTGTGATTCATCCGTAGGTGTATCTGTTGATTTTCAAATAATAATAGTAAGATATTCGTTTGGCATTATCTAAAACTCCATTGACAAGTTTATGTTATTGTTATAGTTTTACTTAAATCCAAGTCCGTTGCTGTAAGTCGGATTCCGGCTACATTAACCAGATTATGAGTCGATCGCAGTCATATATTGTGTTTTACACTCGTAAAACGTTATCATTATTGCCATAACACAATCATGGTATCATTGTTTTGATATGCTTGACTAATCGAAGTGGACCGGTGCTGCCTACGCCAAGTTTCTAAAACTGTGCTAAAGATAGACTGTTGACTTGGCTATTTGCTATGGACCGCTTTCGCTGGCCTCTGTTTACGCCTGTCGGCTTATGATGACGGGCTTCTATCGCAACTGCCGAGGTACAATTCAAGTGCAAATACATGACAAACCGTTTGCTCTACCGAGATGCCGTAGTATTAATTATTTTTTCAAAATAGGCATCATATTTTGTTTTGGTTACTTCGTATTGTGATTGAATGGGCAAAACCGTATTTTGTTTGCCTTACAAAATACGGAATATGATGTGGATTTAAAACATAATTTACATTCGAATCGAAACGACACTGTTCATGTTCACTTTTTCGTTTTTATGCTCAAAATATCATGTGACTTGATAAAAACGGAACACAACTTATTATTAGATACTTTAATATTTATTTTTTCAATATAATAAAACTTATTTAATTTTGGTTCTGCATTTTTTTGCGATTATTTAGTCAGGAAGAAACTTTAGTTTTAATTTCAAGTTTCGTTACATTTGTTTTTTGAAATCCACTATCTTAAAATATCTTCATTGACCTGCTAGGGATTTCAACGACATTGTTTTCTTGGAGTAAAAATTCATACTGTATACAGTGTGTTTCAAAATCTAATTTTTTTACAATATAATATCGGTATACTGTTTTTTTTACATTTTTTTCCCTAATTCATCGCAATTAAACATCTGTTGGATCTTAGTGAAGCAATACCTTGGTGAAATTCAAAATTTAAAGAGAAACGCCGATGACGTCTCTGTTTTGCATTTTTAATTCTCTCGCGTTTCGTTTCCAGTTCACGAGCACTGTTTGCTGTGCCTACTTGAACTGAATTTATTCCACTAGGCACACACATTATCTTTAGTGTAAGTAAATACGCCGGAATATATGAGCATGGTAGTAAGCTTTTTAACATACATTTATGGAATGAGATTCTATTGGCAGAGACTTGAGCACCAGAAAATATAATTTTAACATAATTATGTTTTTATAAGCTGTGTTGTTTTCACTTTGTGGGATTATAACACTCTTGATGTTTAATGCAGGCTTCAATCACAAATAGTGTTTTTTGTGTGTTTTACATAAACGCTGACATTATAAAGCACAATAGATTTATCTATATAAACTTGAGACTTTTAACTTTTATTGTAATAAAAAAGTGATCATATCAATGGTCCGCTAATAGGTAGGTATGTATTATTAAAAATATTGAAACACAATTTTAAAAAGTCCTTATTCTTACTAAGATATTTAAAGGTAAATGAACTGCGCGGTCTCTGGCCTAAGCTTTCTCTTTGAAGGATTAATTCGTTATTAAAAAATAAAAATTAAAAAGCGAATGCATTTATAGTGCTTATTTGCTCGTATAAATTAACTTATGTACTTTAAAATATTACATTTAGTAGATAATAGCAAGTTTAGTAGGTATATATTTTTGAAAGAAATTTATTAAAATTCTACCAAGAGTAATACTTAAATACCTTTTGCTTGCTTTTACACATATGGCACTCAAAAATAAAATCGTTGGTAATTGCAAGCAAATTCTTACCCGTTATGATTACAAAAGATTCTAATGGTATAAAAAATTAAGTAACTTAGATCTATATTTAAAATCACTCTGTAAAAGCATTATTCAAACAAACATAATTATATTTTAGCTCTCTTAGCATATCTTAGGTGGTAGAATCAATTAGTTTAATATATAAAAAAATTTAATAAAATAATTAGAATAAAAAACAACCCAACAAAGCGAAAGGTACTCAATATTTTAGATCGTTTGTGAGGTAACGCGGGTAAATTTTTTATGACGCCTCAGTGAGATATCATTGGTTAGCAAATAGTAGGCATACCTATCCTACCTAATAGAGCATAATTTGGCTTTTGTGGAGCAATACAACAGTAGTCAGGTATGTCATGATGCCGTAAACACGTAATAGGGCAAGACGTGTGCAGATTGCGGCGCGCGATACTGCAGCGTGCGGTCACGGATCTGTGTCAATAGTGAACAGAGTATGCAGGAATTGGTATTTGAGAGTTATAACAGATTCTGCACTAGTAGTTGTCGGTGACTTCGTTTGGGCCATTTTGGGACAAATAGTATGCTATTTTATAGTATATCAGTTTTGCGTGAGAAAGTTACACAAGTCCTTAAGGAGCTTACCACAGAATTAGAACAATGTACCTATGTGATGTTGTCTAAAAAAATGAACACACCTAGTATTCACAAATCATGCTAACAAACTTTCTCGGTTATAATACTAGCTGTCCTGCATCGTCGTTCGTATTATTCTGGAATACAAAATATTATGATGATCTAGTAATTAATCTATCTTTCTAGTAAATTTTATTTACATCCACTAAATAGTTTTTACTTGAAAAAGTAGTCTTTACATCATCTACTGCGCGACTTTTTAAACACTATCCAAATTTTGATAATTTGATCTGCCGAAAAAATATTATATATGAACTTTGCTCTTAGTATCACCCATTACTAAAGATTCAGATATGGCATTACAAAATCGTCTTACAAAATTTGATATAAAACCGCGCACAGCGTGCGCTGCCCCGCCTTTTACTTTTTTTCTAGATTTTTACGCTAGAAAAAATAACAACGCTAAATTTTTTAAATTGGTATTTTTTTTCATAAATGGACTCTAATTTCGATACTTAACGCCCAGAAAAAAAATGGATAAAAAAATCATGCTGTGTACATTCAAACAGTCGTACCAGGATACCAGGATACTATTGGATTATGCGGCGTATTCTACCTCTAGATCACTACAGTAGTCGAGATATGTAACGGTGTGGTAAACACATAATAGGGCAAGATATGTACGGAGTGCGGCTCGCTATACTGAAGAGCGGAGTACAGACGATTAACTTCTAAATAAATAACAGTACCATTCTAACACACAGGCAGAAATCGTAAATAATCTAAGTCAATTATTTTGTACCCCAAATAATAAGTATCGATATGGGTACTTATTAAAATTTACACAAAGGTCAGGTCACACAGAGTTAACCAAACAGTAGTCCCGGTGGTCCCGTCTAAGAAAACCAACTCCGCAGACTAGTAGAGCCTATCAGCTGTTTATAAAAAAATAAAGACACTAAAAATAATAAATATTAATAATAATACTATATACTATGAAACATCAAATACCTGAAATAAAAATATGTTACACAATCATAAAAGATGCTACGTAAATGTATTTCGTGTAGAGGATATTAAAAAATACCCATGAGACACTTAAAACCAAAATAAATGTTGATTTTGGAATTTATTCTTTTTTTTTTTATCATTGTATTATAAATAACATCAGAAGACACGTTAAGAAAAACGTTCAGTGTTTTTTTAAAACAGTTGATTTTTTCTGCAATCGCTTTATTAGTTCCGAAAATTTTTTATCAAAGTAAAATGAACAGACCAATACATATCCAATACTCACCCGATTAATAAATAGTTCCAACTAATTGCTAAATACTACAGTCGTGTTAATAGGAACGAAAGGCTGATTAGTGTTTGAACATAAATTTGTATTGCTAACTGCAAAACAGATTAGTGTTGTTAATAACAAAACCGAGTTCACGTTTTCGGTTGATTGGAATTGTGAAACTAAATAGTCACTCTGAATTATGTACTCCGTATTTACACTTTATTTGAATTCAACAAATGTTGACTTTCTGTCAATTTCAATAAATAAATCGGTAAACATATGTTGAATTAGCATATATTCAGGATCCGTTGGAGGTTAGTGAATGAAAACGCGGTAGATGAGTTTGATTGATTTTTATTGTTTAATTTTTAAACTTTGTCTTTTTATATTAAAATGTAATTAAATTTAATATTAAACGGAAATACTAAGTTAGAAAATACATAAACAGTTGAAGTCATCATGGAACTTTTTACGACCAAATATTAAGTGACAAGTCCCGTATTTGCAGTAAAATATTATGACGAATATAAATGCGACATTGTTCCGCGCTGTCGCCTGCGTTCAAACAACAATAATGCTAATTGTCAGCTCAAACAAATAAGCAATTACTCTTTGTACTTGTTTTTCCCCCTTTTGATGTTATAATTAGTTTAAACGTCATTATTTAATCCCTTTCTTGCAATGACTTGCCTAGATTATAGTATGTGTCTTATAGGTATCTATGAGTTATTGCAGTAACGCTGTAAAATAATTAACCAAAGAGGTCTACAATGTACGGGGTACAATGTTAAAATAACACCTCTTGGGGCGAACGATTCAATTTTCAACTCTATTTCTATTGGGATATGACTAAAAACAACATCGTGCCGTATACAGTTTTACTCAATAAATCACTTTGTTAAGTGCAAACTCTGAAAGATGTCATTACATTACGAAACTCGCAAAATGTTAAATAAATGGAAACGTTTTATGAATATGCTAATACACGTACGAAGTGACGTTAATTGATATTTTAATGGTACTTTTATGGTACGGTACATTTTGAATTATGTATGTTTATTTATGAATACAAGAAATGATTATTTTCGATTGCGTTGTTGATTCTTCTATGTCGTTGAATCAATGTATAATAATAATTTAAAAATAAACATACCTGTGCTTGATAGACCAACAACTCTAAGAGTCAAGTAATAATAGTGTTTATTTTCCGAAATCTTGAGCTTTACGGGTATGTACAACGAAATAGTGACTCACACTAGGCGAAGGCATTCATGTGTGACTCATATTCATTGATAAAAACTAGAACTACTTACCTAGTAGTAAAAAAATGCCACTTTAGAGCTAAGTCAAAAAAATTGTAGGTAATTATAGTGTTTTTTTTTATTTTTTTTTATATTGCACTTCAAGATTGACCTCATCCCACCTGATGTTAAGTGGTAATGAGGTCCTAGCTTAAGGGTGGTACAGCATAATAAATCTGTTACTGGACTTGTCGCCCTTACCATGTTTTAAATACTGTGCTGCTAATTTTACATGATACTCTTTTGATATCTATCCTTTCCAGTAAACAAACCTAAGATAGGTATAACTTTAAATTGAGGAACCCACTAATTTTTTGAACTCTGTTAAAAATCTCTTCCTTTTTTAGTTTTCCATATTAAAAGAGTAAAGTCGGGACCCTTCACTGTCTGCTGGTCCGTCTATCCGTCCGTCTATACCTTACCAGATTTTATCTCAAAAACTGCCATAATTAAACATTTCTCAAATTATGTATTTCTATTGCTAAAATAACAAAAAATACTAAAAATAAATATAAAAGCGGTTCTCATATACAGCAAACGCGACTTTTTTGCCCATTTAAGCTTGAAATTCTAGTGTCTGGTACTTTTTTTTAAGGTCTGTTAACAAATAAACCCAATGCTTCCGCGTTACCGCTGCCTCTCCACTCTTTGCCGACTTCGTGAATACGACCTAATGGTTATAGATGCGCTGCCAGCTTTAGAATTGCTTTCCCATTACGGATGTTACGCTTCCGACAATCTAAAAAGCGCAATAGCTAAATGTAAGTCGAACGTTCTTCTGTGACAGTGTAACAGTTACAAGGTATGTTACGTACTTCTCTCACTAAATGTATTTTTTTGCCATACAGCTCTTTTAGGTCAGGTCAATGTCTTGCTAACTTGACTGCTCACTAGGACTGGCAGATTAATTGTAATGTAATAATGTAATTTAACAATAATCATAAATTTAACGTTCGAAGTTTATAAAACCACATCTACACTAATATTAAAAAGAAGAAAGATTAGTATTTTTGTATGTTTGTGAATATAATCAATTACTACTGTGCCGATATCAAAAATTATTTCACCATTTGAAAGCGACATTCACCTAGAGTAACATCATAGGTAACTTATATTTATTGCTAGAAAGATTAATTCCAGGCGTATGAAGTGGCGAGCGGCTGTTTGTTACATATGTGTGAATTGCCCACCGTCAAGCCGATACAAAAACCATCAAAATTGAGTATTTGAAAATATAACGAAATGTTTGATTGATTTTTCACCTTTTTACCAGCTTAGTTCTGAGTTAATAAGTCAAATATCAAGAAAGCGCGAGTGGGCTAAGAGTATTTAAGTTACAATCAGATTAAGTGTAGTCATTAGTTATCTTCGGTGGTAATAACAACTATACTTCCCGATGGCCGTAAACTCGTCTACCGCAGCTTACAAAGAACGTTTCGATCGAGACCAATGAATAACCGCTTTAATTACTATTTGTATTCAATAAACATGGGACTTTATTGTCGAGGAAACCATAGTATAGAGGCTCATGCAGTAATACTTTGACAGAAAAAAATCTTATTGATTATATTTCCTAATAATTTTACAGGATTTATTACCTGTTTGATAACTTCTCTTTATTGCTTAAGGTTTTTGCACACATAGATAATTATTTCGAAATAATTCATAAATCAATATTTTTTTGTAGAAACTAAATTGTCCTGATATGTCCATAAACTAGAAGTTACAAAATTTAAGAAGTAAGAAACAGACAAACTAGTTAAATTAAAACAATGAATTAATTAAAGATAAAATATAAAATATTTTTTTTAGTCCCAATTAGGTATATTCTTTGAAGCTGGTTGGGTACCACCACGCCTACCCCCACTTTTCATATGTTCAACGTTCTTCGGAGCACCATGAATAGATTTTGATACAAGTAGGTAGGGCTTTTGCCCCAAGAACAATCCCAACTTCATTTAATGTTCTCAACGGACAAGTCATAGTTGTAGTCATAAAAATAGCTCCCAAGTTTAATAGTTGTTTAGAATTCAGATTGAATCTCCAAACTCGGTGTGGGTAACTGACTTCATAAACTCCTATATGGCAAACCGCTTTGTTTGTGATATTGGATAGCATGCATAAACAAAGGTAAGTTTTTCATGTATAATATTAAAAAAATGCTTTGTTGCGCTAAATGCTGCTGTAAGTATTTAAGAAAACGATTAAATGTTCACTACACTGCCGAAAATAAATTTAACTAAATACATTTTAAAAATAAATTTAACCGTCATTATGATATACTAGCTTTTGCCCGCGACTTCGTCCGCGTGGCGTGTTATTGTGTCATTTCAGTATTTTTCTCGGTGTGTGTCGAATGTAAATAATAATGAATGTTGCATTCAAAAATTTTAAAAAGTTTTTTTTTTTTTTTTTGAGAAAATACATTAAAAAACAACATAACAATTGTTCTGAATCTGGCGCTAGTGCAGTATTTTTTCATGAAAAAGATGTTTCCCAGTCCCATGAAGCTGTACATTTGCTAAGATACCCATATACTAAAAAATTTCAAGCCTCTAACTCGCGGTACAAAAGTTTTTCCCGCTATTCCCGTTCCCATGGGAATTTTGGAAAATCCAATCATGACTTAACTTTGCATTCACTAAGGTATATGCATGTCAAATTTCAATCATCTAACTTACGCGGTTTAGAGTTTTTCATACAAAAGTTTTTTCCCGCTAACTCCCGTTCCCGTGGGAATTTCTCAAAATACAGCCATAACTAAACTTTATATTTACTAAGGTACCTGCATGCCAAATTTCAAGCGTCTAACTTAAGCGGTTTAGATTTTTCATACAAAAGGATTTTCCCGCTAATTCCCGTTCCCGTGGGAATTTCGGGAATTCCTTTCTTAGTGCACCCCTACGGTACCTAAGCTACGTCCCTTCCAAATTTCAAGTGCCTACGTTTAGCCGTTTGGGCTGTGCGTTGATATGTCAGTCAGTCAGTCAGTCAGTTTCTCCTTTTATATATATAGATAGATGTATAAAACTATTTTAGTGTGTCTATAAAATGATTTATTTTGTTATTAATAATATTACTTTTGAAAGAGACAACAGTCTACTTAAGATTTTTTAAATAACTCGTGTCAGTGAAAATATTACAGAGTATTGCCATACTTACTGTTGTTTTTTGCGGTGTGACTCAGTTCATTTCACTTTATACGGCAGTAAAAATATTTCTAATTGCTATTTAATTCAATCCGAAGCTTGGAATGAAAATTAATTTATTGAAACTAAAAGTAGTTTCCATCTTGGTCGGTGAAATTAATAAATAAATCCCACAGCATAAGTAGGTACCTTTCAAAAATTACCTGTGTGTGTGTTTTTTTCGAAAGGATCAACAAAATTCTTTTTTTCTGTTATTTTTTTATTTACAGGAAATTACAATTTCGGACTATCATGTTTTCATGCAAGTCAAAGAAGTCAATTTCATAATCATTATTGACACAAAAATAATGCAACTCCATTTAAGTGCAAGCCAGTGCTAATAAACCAAGGAATCGATATTCTTTCTATACTTCTTTCAACTTAAAGCAAAAAGTCATGAATGTTCTAGAACAACAACATCAATTTGTTTGCCAATTGGTTTAAAGCTATTATAAGGTCCAGGACCGAAAATAAAGTAAGTTAATTTTTAATTTTTACACCAGAAGCAGCATCATTACAGTACAAGTTAATACGGGATCCGGGTATCGCGACGGGCACACAAACTTTAGCTGTCAACCGCAAAATGTTTCAAGAGCGCGCCTTATCTCGCACATTCGCTGGAAGCGGCAGCCCACATTATCCCGCTTGGGAGTAGCGAGTGTCTTAATCACTTGGATAAGGCTTTATTTTACAATACATTTTATAGTTTCAAAAAGGTCTGGAAATCGTGATTTCATCTCTACAGCCCTTTATGTTATTGCTTGAAATAAACTTAACGAATTAAAAATTGAGATCGCTATTGTGTAATCTTTCATTAATTTCCTAACTCACTTAGTCCTATCCGCAGTACATTTATGCTGTATCTAAGGCGTTAGCTTCTGTCAAAAAGAGATTAAAATTATGACAAATGCATATTTATACTATAAGCTTGAAGAAATTAATTAAATCCTAGTTTTAATATGAACGCGAAAGTTTTTTGAAATAATTGTGTGGGTGTTTAGATATCTGGATGTACTTTTTGACGCAAGAACTACTGAATGTGTTTTGATGAAATGACAATTGATGACAAGCTAGTAAAAACTAAGGCTTTTTTTTGTACGGAAATAACGGTAAATTGTTGGTTAAATAAATCGGGTTAATTAAAGCGAAAGTAAAAAAAATCTCCAATTTGTTAAAGACATTGAAATAAAAACTGCATCCTTTTTTACCAGAATTAACATAAAAGCTATAAAATACTACTGGATTTGAGGACAAATTTTAGTCGTCAACTTCAAAATATTTCAATGACCTTATATCACACATTTACTGGCATCTCAGATTATTTAGCCTTAATAGCAAATATCTAATAAAAATTAAATAAAGCTTCAACTTACAGCACATTTACAAAAAAAAAATCCATAGCAGAGTAGTTGTATCACTTAATCATTATTCAGTTTAATAAAACATTTGACCCGACAAGAGAGGATTGAAATAGCTACTGTAGAATTAGTAATTATGCGCTTATGAAATTTGTTGCAAAATGATCTTAATGAATCAGAAATGAAGAAATTTCTTGAAAACTGTTCATTGTTCGATTTGTTCATCGTTTGCGAGTCTTAAATACTTAGTTATGCATTTTGGCAGAGGAAAAAAAGTATTTTACCTAGTAAAAAAAAAGTGGCACAGAATTGATGAGTTGATGAGCCCTATTTTAATGGTTGTATTCAATCATGTTAAGTATCCTACATAATGTAATAAGTAAAATAATCTCTTAGTTGCTATTATTAGATCTCCTGTTGGTTTTGAATTATCACACTGTTACTACAGCCCATGACTCAACTCCTTTTAAAAAAAACACTATCAAGAGCAAAACCATTTTGATAAAATGTCAATCCATATAATAAAAAAACAATAAAAAGAAAAAATATATATTAACAACACTTGAATTACAATTATAACTAAGTTGAACTTTGTATACGTACATTAGATTTGACTACACAAACTGAAGTTGTCAACCTCAAAATTCCTTATCTCGCACATTCGCTAGATGTGGCATCCCTCACTATCCTTCTTGGAAATAGTAAGTGGTTTAATCGCATCAGTGGCGGACTTAATCACCTGGATAAGGCAGTTTACCGTACTTTGTAATAAAATGATAACTAATAGCAAGTTGAGTCAATATTAGTTACAGTCGTTAGAAGCAGGGGTAAAGCCTTCCAGGGGGGGAGGTGATACCCCTACCTGGCGCGTCACCCGGGTGGCGGATAGGGGAAGCCCGCGGCTGCCGTCTGGAGGGTATTCCCGCTTATAGGGATGCCTTGTGGGCGGCAGCCGGGGGTCGGAGCATAGCTCCCGCGGACCAAACACACTGGGGGGGGGTGGGGTAGGCGGGTTGGGGAATGGGGAATGGGGGGTGGGGAATTTTGGGGAGGGGGGGAATTTGTCTTGCGAGGTTTCGTCATCTCACGTCGTTTCCTTTGCCTTGTGGGGGCCTTGTTTCTGGCCTGGTCAAGTTTTTGGCCTTTTGACGTTGGTGCTCTTCGGAGCGTAGTATGGCGGGGTAGCCTCGCGGCGCGGCGGGCTCGGCCAGCTGCGTAACAGCAGCCGGTCGCAGCAGGCTTTGGCCACCGTCGGGCAGCCTGTTTCCTGGTCGAGTGTCTGGTGATCATGTCTATCGGCTCGACCAGACCAGGGGGCTTGCCTTTATTGGCTGGCCCAAGAGGAGAAAACCTCAATAAAAAACCCCTAATCCCGACGCTGTGAGTGCTCGAGGCGTCGGGGCCATCTCTCCTCGGAGGGATGGTGACCGGGTGGGATAAACCCGGTCGTGGTCGGTGGCATCGGCCTCCCTGCACGGGACCGCCCGCCCCCGTTGCAGTATGAGGGTAGCCGGGGGTATTCGGCTCTGCCCTCGGTGGTCCGTGTTACCGTTTTAATCGTGGGAACCAATATGAGTACTACAAATAAAAATAAACCAAATGATGTTCGGAAGGAGTTTGCTGAAGTGGCACCCTCGGGTGCGGAGTCTGGCGCCGTTTGTGCGATCGCGCCTAAAATTGATGGTGCGTCCTTGGACGCGGAATATGACGCCGCTTGTTCTGGTGCGTCGGAGATGGGCAACATCGTTGCCAACAGGAGCCGCGCGTCTTCCATGGCGTCGTTGGCGTCGGCCACTAGCGGCACTCTTTTCGCTAGGCCGAGCGAGTTCGCGTCGGACGAGGAGTCCGATACACTGACAAATGTATCGGACATGTCCCTTACGTCCGAACGCGAAAAATATCTTCGGGGGGGAGGGCGTAAGCGCCCGCTGTCTGACGGGGAGAAGGGGTCAGCATCCGATGCCCCTGTACCTAAGAGCCGCTCGTCCAAATCACAGGCGAAGAAGGGACGTGGCAGACCCGCCACCACCGGCGAGTATGTTGGCCGGGCGGCAGCGCAGCGCGAACTTAACGCTGCTAAGAGGGCCGCCGTACAGCTGGAGCTCGAGGCTCAAGCGTTAGAGACCGAGCGACGGTTACGTAGGGCCCGTAATGCGGCCGGGTACGGTGTGTCTCTCACCACGTCCCTCGAAGAAAAGTCGGCTGCAGAACTGCAGCGCCTAATGACTACGGAGGCGGAGAGCTCCGTGTCGATGATTGGGAGGTCCTCTAACCTGAAGGGGACCTTCCAAAAGGCGCTCAAGGAGAGTACTTCAAATATGAGGGCCATCTGTGAAGAGGCCCTCAAGAGGACATCATCGGAAGAGACGCAGAGGCTGCAGGCGACTGTAGATCGCCTGCAGACTGAATTGGCCGGCCAACTGAAGCGGGTGGCCGAGTTAGAGGGTGCGGTGGCTCGGCTTACCAAATCCGGTCACACATCCCCGACACCGTCGTCAGTTCCGGCCTCAGGGGAAAAGATGGATGTGGCGGAGTCCATCTCGGGACCGTCAACTACGGACGCGGCTAATCTGGAGGCCGTAGTCCGTAAAATTATGCTGGAGGAGCGGGTACATTTAAACGCCCGCTTAAATGCCCGCATAGAGGGGCTAGAGGACCGCCTCCTCCCAGAAAAGCGGCTCCGTCCGCCTTTGGCAGCGGATCGTAGAAATGAGCCCGTTGTCGTCTTCGACGGGTTGCCGGAAGTCTTTCGGGTCCCTGAGTCGCCGAAGCCGCAGAGGGCGACTAGATCGAGAGTGTCCGGAGCTGCTGCGTCGGCTCCTATCTCCTCACCTGGGCCCTCAAAAGCAGTGGCGCCCACTGCCGTTCCCCGTGCCGTTCCCCAAGCCGCTCCTTCGGCTCCAGTAGTGGAGGAAGATCTGCTGCTTCCCGCGACCACCCCAGCCAATGAGGGGTGGTCCACAGTAGTGAAGAAGGGGAAAGGAAAGGGAAAGAAGTCCCCTGGTCCTCTTCCTGCGTCCCAGCCCGCACGTCCGGCGTTGGCGGGAAACAATAAAAAGGCGGGGCCCAAACCGCCGCCAAAAAAGTCTTCTCCGGCTTCCAAGCCGAAGCCCAAATTGGTCCCCCCCAAAACCGCTGCAGTCGTGGTCTCGCTGACTGCAGAGGCCACCGAGAAGGGGGAGACTTTCGAGACTGTGCTCCGTCGGGCCCGCGAAGGCATGGATCTCGGTGAGTTGGGCATAACATCGCCCTCCTCACTGCGTTTCCGTCAGACCCAGGCTGGGGCTCGACTCATCGAGTTCCCAGGAGCGGGCTCGGTGGACATGGCCGACAAGTTCGCGGCCAAGATGCGGGAGGTGCTGCCGGAGGGCCTCGCAAAAGTGGTGAGGCCCGTCAAGTACGCCGGAATTGTCATCTCAGACCTGGACGACTCAGTGTCCAGGTCTGAGATCATCGAAAAGGTTGCCGGGATAGGGAAATGCCCGGCGGACCAAGTTAAAGCCGGGGAGATCAGGAGCGGGCGCATGGGGATGGGCACAATCCGCGTCCAGTGCCCCGTTGCCGCTGCCAAGGCTGTTTTGGACAGCGGCCGGTTCCTGATCGGCTTCAGCTCGGCGTCGGTCCGTGCACTGGAGGAGCAGCCCCTCCGGTGCTATAAATGTTACGGCATCGGACATACCCGCCCTTTCTGCCCATCCTCAGCGGAACGGCAGAACTTGTGCTTCCGCTGCGGGCAACCTGGGCACAAAGCCGCCGCCTGTGGCGTGAAGAAGCCCAGCTGCCAGGTCTGTGCAGAAACCGGGAAACCTGTCGGTCATGTCATGGGGGGGCGGAACTGCAGACCTCCCCCCAAGAAAGGAAAGGCGACGGCCAAGACCCGGCCGGCCGCCGCAGCAGCCAATCCTGCGGCTGTGGAGGAAGTTGAGATGTCCGAATAATAATGGGCCAACTCAACTTCCTCCAGATCAATGCCAACCACTGCCGCTCGGCACAGGACCTCTTGTCCCAAGCCGCAGCGGAGTGGTTGGCTGACATTGTCGTAGTGTCCGAGCCGTACTCGGTCCCCAACAGTTGGCTGGGGGACCGAGACGGCACAGTGGCCATTTTTAGGCGGGCCTCGTCGTCCTCCCCCCCTCTTTCCCATCTTGAGAGGGGCGCCGGCATCGTCGGGGGTTTATGGGGGGACATCATTGTTCTTGGAGTGTACTGCTCTCCGAGCCGTACACTCCAGGAGTTTGAATTGTTTCTGGGGGCCTTGCAGGGGGCTGTCGCACGTGGGGCCAGTTCTGGTCGGCAAGTCGTGGTCCTTGGCGATTTCAATGCCAAGGCCACGACGTGGGGGAATCCAGCTGCCCGCTGCAATAGGCGAGGGCAGCTGGTCGAATTTTGGGCGGCGTCAACGGGTTTGTCCCTTTTAAACCGGGGCTCCGCGCAGACGTGCGTGCGACAGCAGGGGGGGTCTGTGGTGGACCTTTCGTTCGCCACCCCTGCTCTCGCCGCACGCGTCCGCAATTGGCGCGTTGATCCGGCCGAGACTCTTTCCGACCACAAGTATATTCGATTTGAGATCTCGGCCGTGTCCCCGGGGCGTTCTAGCCGCCCTCCTCCATCGTCGTCTTCCCCCTTTCCCAGGTGGGCTTTGTCCCGCCTGGACCGCGACGTGGCCAGGGAGGCGGTCCTACTACAGGACTGGTTTTCCCCTCACTTGGCCGGCCCCGACGTCGACAGCTCCGCGGCGCATCTCCGCAGCTCTCTGACCGAGGTGTGCAACTCTTGCATGCCTCGGTCCCGTCGTCCGCCCCCCAGGCGCGCTTGTTTTTGGTGGTCGGGGGAGCTCCCTGCTCTTCGGGCCAGGACCGTCGAAGCTCGAAGGGCCTATACTCGGAGCCGGCGCCGGGCAGTTCGTGACCTCGAAGGTGAGGCCCGACTTTACGAGGCCTACCTCGAGGTCAAGAAAAGATTCAAGGCGGAGATAGGCACCGCCAAGGACCGCGCCCGGTCCGAGATGTTAGAGGGTCTCGACCAAGATCCGTGGGGGAGACCGTACAGGGCTGCACGGAATCAGTTGCGCCCAATTGGTCCCCCACTAACCGAGACCCTCGAGCCGGGGTTACTCACCAATATCGTCCGGGCTTTGTTCCCGGACAGTGACCCCGGCTTCGTCCCGCCGGTCATGGGCCCTTCGGGCAGCTTCGAGCCCATTGAAGGGCATTGCCCTCCGATCACGGAGGAAGAATTTAGCACGGTGGCACTCTGCCTCCGTGCTAAGAAGACGGCGCCGGGACCGGATGGGGTCCCAGCAAAAATTGTAGCCTTGGCCGCCGTGGCCATGGAGGCCAAAATGAGGGAACTTCTCGACTCTTGCTTTCGGGTCGGGAAGTTTCCAACCGTCTGGAAAGAGGGTCTCCTTTGCCTCCTCCGTAAAGAGGGGAGGCCACAGGACTCTCCATCAGCTTACCGGCCCATAGTGTTACTTGATGAGGCCGGTAAGCTGTTCGAGAAAATAGTTGCCCAGAGGGTAAACAAGCATCTCCGAGAGGTTGGCCCGGACCTCTCGGATGCCCAGTTTGGGTTCCGGACAGGGCGATCGACCATTGACGCCCTGTCCAAACTGAAATTGGTCGTAATGGAGTCGTGGGAGAGGGGGGAGGGTGTTCTGGCAGTGTCACTTGACATTGCCAACGCCTTCAACACCATCCCCCACTCGACCATCATGGTGGCGCTACGCTACCATTGCGTTCCCCCGTATCTTGTCTCCCTAATAGGGGACTACCTCGCGGATCGTAGGGTCTCCTGCGTCGGTAGGGACGGGGCCCTGCAAAGTTTTGTAGTCCAGGCTGGGGTTCCACAGGGGTCGGTTTTGGGTCCACTCCTGTGGAACATAGGTTTCAATTACGTGCTTCGGGGCGCCCTTCTCCCGGGCACGGGTGTCATTTGTTACGCCGACGACACCCTGTTGACTGCCCGGGGGAAGGATTTTGGTTCGGCGGCCCGCCTTGCCACCGCCGGGGGGACGTTTGTGGTCGGGCGCATTGAGCGCCTTGGGCTTCGGGTGGCGCTGGAGAAGACCGAGGCCATCTATTTCCCGGGGCCTCGGCAGCGCTGCCCACCCGACGCCCATATTATCGTTGGGGGCGTGCGGGTTTCGGTTGGGGCCCAGATCAAATATCTGGGCCTCGTCCTCGATGCGAAGTGGCAGTTTGGCCCACACTTCCGGGCCCTGTCACTTCGCCTCCTTCGGGCGGCTAACGCCCTCTCGTGGCTCATGCCAAATCTTGGGGGGCCAAGGGCCAAATGCCGGCGGCTTTACGCCGGCATTCTTCGCAGTATGGCCCTGTATGGCTCCCCCATCTGGGCTGAGTCTCTGCAGAGGGCAGAGAATGCAAGAAGCCTGCGCCGCCCCCAAAGGGCAATCGCCCAAAGGGTCGGACGCGCATACCGCACCGTCGGCTTTGCAGCCGCGTGTGCCATGGCCGGGACGCCGCCCTGGGAGTTGGAAGCCCAGGTGCTGGCAGCGGCCTACAGATGGCAGGCCGACAAGAAGGCCTCCGGGGAGCGCTTCTACCCGGAGGACCTGACGCGCGTCCGGCGGGAGGCCCGGGAAAACATGGTCCAGGCCTGGTCCCACAGCCTAGAGGAGTGTCCGGCGAGCCGCTGGACTCTTGATGCGCTCGGGCCAGCAATAATTCGCTGGCTCGAGCGCAAGTCGGGATTTCTTACGTTCCGTTTGGTGCAGGTGCTGTCCGGCCACGGCTGTTTTGGGCAGTACCTGCACCGCATCGGACGGGAGCAGTCTCCGTCGTGCCACCATTGCGGCGCGGCGGAGGATACGGCGGGGCACACATTGTTAGTGTGCCCTGCCTGGGATGCGCAGCGCGCGGTTTTGCGCGTATTGGTGGGGCCGGACTTCTCACTCCCCAGCATAGTCGAGGCCATGCTCGGGAGTGAGACGGTATGGGACGGGATGGCCTCCTTCTGCGAGGACGTTATGTCGCAGAAGGAGGCCGCAGAGCGGGAGCGGGAGGATGATCCATCCGCTCCCGCCTGCCGCCGAAGAAGGCGGCTTAGGGCGCGGCGCCAATTTGACCGCGCCCAGCTACCGCGTGGGGGCCGGCCGGCTGATGGTGTGAGGGCACCTCAGCCGGCATTGCACCGGTCTCCACTGCGAGGTGGGGATGGTCCCGTTGGACCGGCCATCCCCAGTCTCCCCCCGAACACCGTGGGGGGAGCAGACGGAGCCGCTTAAGCGGCTTTTCCGCCGGCGGCGCTGTGGAAGCAAAGGCTGAGCCGATTTCCCACAGCGCCGCCATTTAGGCGATGAGGGTCCAACCGGGGGGTTTAGTGGGTAGTCCTGCCCTTTTCAGGGCAGGGAGTCCCACACACGCCGTCACCCTCCCTCGGGGTGACGGTACGGTGCATCAACGCATTCCCCCCGGCCAAAAAAAAAAAAAAAAAAAAAAAAAAAAAAAAAAAAAAAAAAAAAAAAAAGGGGTAAAGCCTTCAAGGTAAGGGCGACAGGTTCAGTAACAGATTTATTATGCTGTACTTGTCACCCTTAAGCTAGGGCCTCATTACCACTTAACATCAGGTGGTATGAGGTCAATCTTGAAGTGGAATAAAAAAAATCGTGTTAAGTATTTAAGGAAGGAAATTTATGTGTGCCAAACGAAAGAACACTCAAGCTTAATTTGATTTGGTTAAATTACTGTAAAACACTAAAATTTAAAGATGCCAAAAAAACAGTTGAATAAACACAGAGAATACCACAAACGAGTGGACATTTAGCTGAACTTTTATTATTTTCACAATTTGAATTATATGTAGATTTTATCTTTTAAGACAGGTATAATGTACATGACACAATAAATAAACCAAGATGCTGAAAGTACATACTCATTGAATATTGTATTTTTAAGTTCTGTTACTTCAAATAAATAAGATTGATTTATTATTTATGAATCCAAAAAACATTACTGCGGCTTAAAAACACGTATACTGTAATATTATCTTTTATATTACAGTTTATCTTTGTTACTAGTTTTCATGCTCACGTCATGACACTGGACAGGAATACAAGTGAAATGAATAGGTTTAGAATCCTAAAGTATACCATGACAGCGCGAAAACTTATTCTAGTTTTGTGTTAGTTCAGTAAAAAGGTTCAGTGTACAATAAAATGTTCTACTAATAATATAGTTACTTTTCAAGTTGGTATCTAGTTATGTAATATGTACCTACGTTACTTGTGCGTGACGCACTTTAGTTATAACACCTATATAAGTTTTCTTCGATACTTTCACTTATTTTTATACTAGCTGTGCCCGCGACTTCGTTCGCGTGGACTACATCCTTATATGCTCGGTTTTACCCCTTTCTTCCCTAATATTCGAAACAAAAAGTAGTTTATATTTTAATCCAAGTTTTGAGCTATATTTGTGCCAAATTTTATATCTCTAACTTCAAAAATAATCATTTTTCCATATAAACTTCCAAAGGTGGTATTACCCCCCTCCCCCCCCTTATTTTCTAATAAAAAGTAGCCTATGTCCGTTCTTGAGATTCAACGTATACCTATACCAAATTTCATCAAAATCGGTTGAGAGGTTTAAGCAGGAAAGCGTAACAGACACACAGACAGACAGACAGAGTTACTTTCGCATTTATAATATTAGTAGGGATTATTATCTAATAACGATTGTCTTAGTTCAAATGTAATTTTAGTTTTTTTTTCTTTTCTAATTTCTACGATTCATTTTAATATGCATCACTTTTGGTCGCTAACATTACTTTTTGATGATAACCAAACAAGATGATGAAACAAGTTACCAAGCAAGCACTGAATTTTTTTTTTATTTAGTTTTGTCTCCTGCTAGACTACAATAATTTATTCGTTAAATAAATCAATTTGTAATTACGGCGAAGTTTTTAATGCTTATGTGATAATGAGATAGATTATAAAACGAATTTAAAAGTGACAGATTCATTTCTCGAGACACGAAGCCCTAAATATTTGCCGGCAGTATTTTACGTGGCGAGCTGTACTGTGGTAGGGTTGCCAGATGACCTGGAAATCCAAGAATGTCCTGAACAATTGCACAATTGAATATTTTACATTTTGTATTTTACTAATAATGAGAGCAACTAAACCCGTCATTTACAACATAGACAATTTTAAACCTTTTTTTAGATATTGTATTAAGCAAAAAAGAAAAGAGTTTTTGAACTTTTACTGAGACTTGATGTCCGCATTCAACTTCTCATGCTCCACGGTGCCTTATTACAATTATGGTAACTATGTATGTTTTGACTCGGTTTGTTTCGTTGTTTGAACTACTTGCTTAATATTTTTTCTGATATAAGAGGTTTTCATTTGTCAACGATCTCATCGTGGTTTAATTTAGTGCTGTAAAATTGCCCCGGAAAGTCTCTATCTGGCAGCCCTGACGGTGAATGTCTGCATTGGCGCCAGTGGTCAGAGTGCGTGGGCGAACTCGTGCGCAAGATTCGAATAGCCATGATTAACTGTTCATTGCGAGCCTTAAAACTTTATAATTATTGCGTACAATCCGTCGATTTATGATTACTTGCTAAATTCATGCCTTAACTTCAGTATCGGCTCTAGCAATCTGCGCACTGAGCGGAAATTATTTATGAACTACTAAAATTGCTATTGTGAGCGACTCGATTCAATATTATTGATGAAGAGTAAAAACTAGAACGGCGTATTTCGTATCAGGCCTTATATTTAGTACTGTATGTACTTTTTCATTGTATAATTTATTGAAATGAGTAAAAAATATATATTTTTTAACTTATTTTTCTTAGCATGATTGTGGTAATCAAGCATTCGGGACGCCTAGCCCATGACAGCTTACAACTTGCGCATTGTCGATTTTATAAAAACGTTTTCAAGGCCTTCTTGAAGGACCTTCATATCGTTGTATCGTAGCAGGGAGCTTATTCCAAAGCATACGCGGCAAAAAGTTTCTTTCGAAACGAACTGTACGCGAACCTTTTGTTTTTTGTGTACGTAGATGAACTACCTATCAATGAGAGCGGTACAATAGTAGCCGTGGCCAAGGTGGCCGCAGGCATCATGTTGAACAATTCCTTCGATCACGGTACAAGATACAACAGGCAAAATCTCTCTTTACACTTAATGACATAATACCGTTTGTGAGCTCTGGATCGTCTACCATTCTCATAGCGAATCTTAGTACAGAATAAAATGGTCCTAGCTGGTATCGATGAGTAAATTTCTATTACTTTCATAGAGGAATAAACGACCGTTATTCTTTTATGGTTTCGCTTCGTCTAGTTTCCCAGTAGGTACACTGCATTACTCTTCCAGTAATGTTTCTCAATATAAATAAATTTCCAAACTACCACGTTGCCTGTAATAGTGTTATAAAGTGCAACAAATAACTATATCGACAGGATACAGGACTACATCGTTCGTATTCATGCAATCTGGATGAGAGTCGTAGTAAATTGCAAAAAGGCGATCCCAGCTTTTGAGCAAGCGATTTCTTGAAAATGCTCAACAATACAATACGTTCTTGGGGCATTGTGTTGAGATCAGCGCGATCTTTTATGGGATCTTGTATATGAATCTATTTACTTGGACTTATGTTATGTTTACATTCAAAGTATTTTTTACGCCTGCGTGGATTTAGGGGTTACTTGAAAATACAAAACAAAATATTAGCAAGGATTTTTAGTTCTGTGTGAAATAATATTGTTCTGATCATAATTTCAATGATAAATCAGCACAATGAAAAGATGTATATTTGTATGATAGTTACAATTAAACACAAATAATCGGTTAAATATTTGTATTTTCATGCAAAATCTTTGCTATGCTTTTATGTTTTAAGTTGGCTTAAGAGGGGGTATGGTGCCGGAGTAATGTCAAATTTCACCCGCGCACCTCACACGCCCCGCACTCGTCTCACGCATCGAAATGATCACCGCGTCATGTTTTGCACTGGCACAGTATACGCAAAAAATGTAGATAAATCGGATAAGGATTAGCTAAGTGCGAGTCGGATTAACCAAAGTTTGCACAGAAAATAAATATATTAATCATAATAATTTTGATAGTGGTAAATAACTCGAAAAGGTAAGAAAGTTGATAATGATATTGCATGACTCCAATTATTTATTCTATCAGTTATTTTTAATACTTACTAATAATAAAATATGACTGAGATAAAATTTGGCAAGTCCAATCAAGATAGCGGACATGATTTTTATTACAAAAATAATAATAATCATCATTTAAGTTTTCATCTGTATCCATATTAGGTATATTGCATTTATATTTAACAAATATAGTGGTTACAAGTTATACTTATGCATCGTTAAAATAAATACAATACAAAATGAAGTTACCACCAGTTTCTTATTGGTAAGTAGTTATTCCATTATTTACAATTTAGGACTATAGACATCTTATAAATATAGTGTGTCAGTAGACTGTATGGATATCAGTCATGTCTATATATTTTAAAATTCATTTATCAGTTTGTAGTAACCTAGTTTTAAATAACCATAATTTATTTTTATAGTTAACCCAGCATACATAAATATTTTTTTCTGAAATTTGTTTAAAAACGTAATAACATATTATGAATTCAAAGATGAGTGATGAAGTAACGAATAAAAAGTCGACTTTGTTAAATAATTATTTCAGTGAATTACACGGTCTAAGGTCATCACGAAATCATCAGGCTCAGACTTTCCAGGTCATTTGTAAAGCTCTCTCTTTTGTAATACAAAACTATTTTGTATTTAATCTAATCTAATTATTTTTCCTACTGCAAATACAGCCAAACTAAGTCTTGCTTGAGGCGCACTGATATGAGGTCCCATTGTTAGTTTTTAGTTTAAAGTGATTCTTAAAAAAATTACAAATAAATGAGTTTAATCTGTTTATTTTAATTACAATATTATCATCTTTACACTAATGCATAATTTGTGAGAAAGAATTATTTACATCGTCATACAATTGTTTAATAATCAGAGATTTGCAAGCAAGTAATATAGTCTCACATAGACTTTCGGTGAAGTAAGGGATATTATTAATAAGATCAAGGTTCTAATACAGAGCCGTGGAATGCTCCCATAACTAGCGCTGCACCAGAAGAATTGGCTCCATTAACATTAATTTTTATAGTCTGCCAGTTGAATTTTTAATTGAATTGAATTTTACCAACTTGTGAGTATTTGTCAATTTAAAGAAATGTGTAAAAATAGAACTATGTAAAAATTTTATGTGAGGGCGAACATACCTACTCTTTAGTGATCCACACAACTTTGTCATTAATATAGTCTTCAACTTTGTAAAATATATTTTAAAAGACAACTTTTAACAAGTGTCTTAAATTTGTCCCCAGTTAAATCAACAATAATTTGAGGCCATTTATTATGAGAGAAAAATAATGACATAGCTCTGTTTACTTCTATTCGTTCATGCTTGAAATCCCTACTATTATTATAAATGCGAAAGTAACTCTGTCTGTCTGTCTGTCTGTCTATCTGTCTGTCTGTCTGTTACGCTTTCCTGCTTAAACCTCTCAACCGATTTTGATGAAATTTGGTATAGGTATACGTTGAATCTCAAGAACGGACATAGGCTTTTTATTAGAAAATAAGGGGGGGATGGGGGTAATACCACCATTGAAAGTTTATATGGAAAAATGATTATTTTTGAAGTTAGAGATATGAAATTTGGCACAAATATAGATATAATATCGAGAAAATATAGATTACTTTTTGTTTCGAATATTTGGGGAGAAAGGGGTAAAACTGACCATAAAAGGATGTAGTCTAAAATAAAAAAAGACACAAACTTACAAAGTTCTTGTTGAAAGGTATTTCTTAAGTGCTCTAACCGCATGGCTTAACTAGCTTTGGTGATATTAAAAGCTAAAAGATATAAACTATAAATACCTATGTAAAAAATGGTTTGTACGAAACATTCAATAAAAACAGATTCTGTCACATTTTATTTCCCCACTAGTACTTTGGTGGTATTTACTATTATGTAAACAAATACATAATAGAAACTCATATCGACATCATCACGTGGTGTCACGTGGTTGAAGTATCGATTTATTTTGCATGTACTGCATGCACCGCCATTACTTCAACGCTTTTTGACAACACAAAGATAAACAAATACAATAAATGAATACAAACCTTCGGAAATACGCCATAAATTGAAGTTTTAACTTATTCTGTTCTCCTCTAAAACGTTTTCTTTTATCATTTTTGTTTGCTATCATTTTTTTGAAATATTTTTGGGCCGGAGCATGGTGATATAGACCTCCCGTCTCAACAGAGCAGTCACGACTGATTGATGAAACAAAACATGCTGACATGCATGTGTCAGGTGAAATAGAATGACAATTTTCTACGCGGAATAAAAACGTAGTAAACGCCGACTAGTTTTTTTTAAATATCTCGCAAAATAAATTATATTTTCAAAAACCGCAAGTACAGTCCCTCAAAAATATATTTTTCTATTATTTATTAAAATATAAATTCAGTTGAATGAATAGCTTTGAAAACAAATCGAATCTAGTTAAAAATTAGACCTAACTTTGTGATATTTTTATATCGAGAAAATATTACAATTTCATGTTTCTGCTCAGACCAGTTCCTGCTAAATATAGTCTAATATTCATATTTAAAAACTCAAATTATTTAAAGCTTGTTTTCAAGTGTAAAAATCGAATCTAAAATCGACAATTTGGCATGGTACCCCCTCTTAAGCAACAACTAAAAGTAAAAAAGATATTTGTTAATGAGGTTTTATTGTAATAAGGAAGCGTTAACAAACACCATTGTAGGTTTTTTTTCAAGCGGCGATATTAGTATAATAAAATTGAGCAAATTAAAACGAAGAAAATATTTATAAAAATCACCTGAATGTTATAACATAAAGTTACGAAATGTGCGGCAGCTCCTTTTTTGCAACCCAACACCTCTAGGAAGAACTCTGTTTTTATAACTTCATTCCAAGAAAAATCGTATTTACTTTGAACCTGCTGATGTAAAACTACAATTAGAGACAAAAACCGCACTACCAACAGGAGCGGTTCAAATTAAAATTCGAGTTGATGACTCCTAATGGCCATTAGAGCAAGACATGCGCAGTAATGGTGCACAATTTCCGTGAAAGCTTTGTATTAAGTCATTACTACCCCACAATGCAATCAAGCGGAACCGTGTATCCGAGATAAGGAATTTCACATTCAAAGTAATTTGCTCATACCATTTTTAAATGTCTCGCATGTACCTAGGTCAAAGAAGGTGACTGATTGGCTTCAAAACGAAATTGAATAAGTTTTTACTGGCCAATCGGTTTGGACAGTCAATCGGTTGTCAGTTTAACAAAACACAAGCAACGGCAGTAATTGAGATAACACTTCGCTTGGTATTTATTTCTTCTTTCCTTTCGTAATTTACAATAAACTAACTGGGTTAATTTCACACTATACTTTTTAACTAAAACATTTGAAGTTAAAATCACCAGATTCAATTATTTTACTAAGTCCTATGTCAAAAACTAAAACTCCGGTATTTTGATTGTTAAATGTAATTTTAATTTTATTTCTTATTAGTTTCATATGCAGTATTCAATGGCTGGCGAATAAGAAATTGTATTTTTATGCGTCTTTCAAAATACATTATTTAGAAAAATTATTAATTGATATGTGACTAAAATCCTTGTAATATGTGTTTTCACCATTACTTGGACAATGAATGGCATGTTAATTGAGTCGAATACAAGGAACTACGTGCACAAGCTTGGTCTTTTCTAGATCTTACGCTGTGTCTCTACTACTGCTAAACAAGCATTAATTCATTAAAATTTTCTCATTCTGTGATACATTTTTATGATAACGTTATTCTAGTTCGAGATTCGTACACATACATTATTATAGCCTATATGCCGCCTTTTTGTCGGTCTGTTGCCCTTAACTCGCCGGCGCGTATAATTTTATATCAAAATATCAACCCAACTCGACTGGAAGAAGATGGATTAAATGTGTTGTGCGCAAGTTACTTCAGCTTACATTCCGACTACTTTTACTCTAAGATATTGTTGATAGTATTTAAGACGAGAAAGCAATCGCAATAGAATCACTTAGCGAATGAAACGTTCTTATATTTACGCAATATAATTTTTCTCAAGCTTCTGAAAAATAAGTGCTCAATGTCATGGAAATTATTTTCCATGACATTGAGCACTTGTTTGTGAAAAGTATTTTGTGATATATATTTGTCATCAAATTACTGCAAAAACAAACTTGTGCGTTTTGTTTTAGGGTTCTTAGGGACAAACACACAAATAATTTTTCGATTCGAATCGATCGTTTCTAATATTAGTGCCTTCAAACAAACAAACTCTTCAGATTTATAGTATTAGTATAGATCTGTGTTTTTAAACAAATGATAAATATTTATATGCCTTTTAAGAAATTTAAGTCTGTATCCACTATTTTCGCCTATCTATCTCCAACACCCAGTACGTATAGTCTGAATATGAATGTGATATTAAACTGTATTTGATAGCCTGTAACTTAATTAAGACAGTCAGTTTACCTTATCCAAGTATTGCACCGTCAAAATGTTCGAAGTTTCGAGAAGTTATCTCTAAAGTTCCGCAATCTACCTCGTAGGTCGGGCCAATCTCTCTGCAAATGGCTCTCTAAGTAGCCTAAAGCATTCTCGGTCCCACTACAACTCGGCCAACGTTGTTATGAAAATCCCTTCTACATAATGAGAAATAACGGGTTGCATGGGCCTCGTAGACCTGACTACTCCACCGGATCTCGACTCGGGTGGAAGCAATTCCGTTTTTATGTTGCGCCGACACCGCACTCCGTTTCAATTGTGCGGCAACACTGGAAATGAAACATTACAAGCAAATGCTGCCCAAACAGAAAGTTTAAAATGCAATCTTTGCGGGAGCGGAAGATTAATGGCGGAAACGTTTAAACGCTCGTCGGTGACAGTGCCAAAAACGTTCGCTCCCGTGTGTTAGTGCTAACAAAAACGTTCCTGCGGAGAATTCCCTTCATTAACGCGGCGGGAATTAGGAGCGTTAGTGGAAGCACGGGGTAGCCACATGCAAGTCATTATGCGGACGATCATTGAATTAATTACGCGAATGTTGGCGCGAGTCCGCCCCGCTCCGTCACCGCGTCGAGTACTCCTCCTTCACTAATCGCATTCTAGATGCATCTTTTAATTACGAACAACCAATTGATTTTTAAAATAATGTAAGGAATTAATTCGCACGGTATATAACAACACCTTAGCTGTATAATATATTTATATATTCACTGTAAATCTTAGTAGGTATATAGGTATTGAGAATTTTGACCTTTTATTGAACATACTTATTAGACGATGTTTCTGTTTTTTTTTTAATAAAAATCGTTAAAAAAGTAATTTTTTGAACTATAAATCAAAATAGCTGATAAACAACAATCTGGAGAAAAACGGGATTCTCTAGTTTTATCACTTCCTAGATGTCCTGTCAAACTTGATGCCACCTTAACATGTTTATTTCATTCTTTGTAATTGGTTCATATATTCAAATATTTTAGTCTTTTTGAACCTCTTTTTCCATTTCATAGGTAATCAAAAGTATTCTAGTCGGTCCTGCCATTCTTGGATTATAAGATCAACAGCGATTTATGTTAATAAATATATTTCTTTTACTGTAAACATCGAAGTCGTAATTACAGTTCGTTCTGAATCACCATTATTCAATAATAATTTTGTTCAAAATTATAATCCCATCTTGACAAAAAACAACTAACTAAAATAGAGCAGCGATCAAAAAAAAATCTACTACTAGAAATATCCTGCTTGCTCAAGCTCTATCTTGATAACTGAAGTTAATAGACGAAGCTATGGGTTAATACGATGCAATAGTACTAACAAATATTTATCGTTATCAACTCATAGGAGGGGCTATTCTCACGTCTTGACAAGTAAATAAAACTTTTATTGATCGTTCACTCTTAAAATATTAACAGCAACTCTCACGGTTATAGTTTGACTACGTACTCACTTCACTTAGATACATCACCAAAGCGATAAAACTGTTCGGATTGAAACTAAAATATGCAGTGTCTAATCTAAATGTGATGCTAAAGCGGCGACACGCGAGTTTAAAATAAAACAAAAACGTGTCTGGTGCTAGAAGAAGGCGGCGAAATTGCGAATTGATTGTCGTGATCCAAGAGTTTGCATGTCTGAGTATAGATAAGGGTTGTAGCATTCCCCCTGAACACGAGTTGGCCGGGCCGTGTTGGAACCAAGTGCGGTGCACAGTGGGTAAACAAAGCTAAATTCATCTCAACTTTTTGTTACTTTTACATACAAAAAAACTAATAAGTACCGTTAAAATGGAATGAGGAACACATTATAGTATTTTTTTAAAGTTTAGTTGATGCTTACAAGCATAAGTAAACTGTATTTCAATGGGAGGTTTTAAAGTCTTCTGTCTGAATTTGTTAAATGTTACTTAAAAAACAAAGAATAATCTTGTTTAGATTAAGCACGGTTTTAATCTGACTAAACAAAAGAAATCATAATATTTAGCATGTACTTACGTGCTGCCTTATTCTAGCAACTTCTGAAATACTAAAAACCTGCCGTTTTAAGCTCATCAATTACATTCCGTAGACTTGTACTTGACAAGTGCTTTAGCTCTTTATTTAAGCTTATAAGAATAAAAAACAAAAGTGTTACCAAAATCTGAGCGAAGATACGCTCAGACACAAAACACAAATGTTAAACACACGAGTAAACACTCGTCCTGCTCCGCAATCGAACTTCGGTTCGACGTGGACGCTAGAGCGACTCACAGTTGTTCCAAATTTAAACGAATATTGTTTTTTTTTAAAAGGAGAGCTAGGTTTTTAACACACTGTGCGGCGGGAAGGCGGGCTAGCGAGCTAGGCAAGCTAGGCGGGCTCGGCGAATCGAATTAGGTCGGGTGCGATGGTATCTCCTCGCTGCACCGACGCCGTCCGCCCTCCGATAACAGAATGTCTGAGCACCAGATACCGCGCTCATTTGATTACTGCCCCCTGATGACGTCTCCGTTAATGGCAAGCGGAAATGTTTTTCCTTGTCCGTGCCTTATCTAGGTTTTACCCTTTAGGTAAATTAGGTCCGACTGGTACTTCAGTCACTTCTTATTTATCTTAATACTGGGTAAATAGTTAAGTGAGTGGCAAAACTCAGCATTTTGCGAGCTTTAGCGAGCTAGATATTGAACATGCCACAGGTATTGAAGTAGACAGGTTCCGGAGTTTAGGAAACGTGTGGGACAGCTTATTTAAAAGTCGATTATTGTTGTCAAGCGGCAGGCAAAGACTATACTCGTACCTGACTATTGATGATGTATATCATATTCAATCAAGTCAAGTCAATCATATATATAATCAAGGACTAAATACCATGAGATGAAGACTATATTCATTGGTATCATGTGGCGTTTTGGACTGACTTTGGCCTAATTGTGTCGATGAATAGAGGGTAATGGCATTCAGTATACTTTTATCAAAGTGTTGCTATTACAATATACAATACTCGGTCTTGAGTAAGTCCGATGGTAGTAAGTACTATCAATGTTGAAATTAGGTTTTCACTTTTACAAAATAATAATATATTGTTTTATTATTTGATTTCACACTTGCCCTTTGATTCACAACTTTGAAAGCGCAAGTTAAGCTATAAAACCAAATGGATATTCCAATGTAATCTGAAAAGTCTTCTAACAGTTGATTAATATGTATCCACATGCATTCATAGTGCATAGGAAATCATTGTGAAAGAACTGTTGTAAAATATTTTAGAAACTGGATTTCATCGGAAAAGTGAATTACTTATAATAATTCCTACATGAGATTGAGGTGAGCCTTATTCTGCAAAAATCAATCTTACTTTCGTTAAGCTTGCTGCAAATACCTCGTTATAAACTGAACCGCACCTAAAAAGTATAAAAATGACTAGGTTTTTACGCAAAATATGGACAAATTACAAGAGCTAAGCTATTTAATTAACGTTTAATCGCTCAGTTTCTACAGAATAATATTTAGCAGGTTTGAGCTAAGTGCGGCATGTAGATTACGCACATTATTATGTAATATCTTACTGATTAATAAATTTAAATTACCGGGCTTACGACTGTTAAATATATGTATAAAATGCCTAATGCGTTTCAGTGAATATTTCAACATGTAATGATCGCTTGTAAGACTCGTTAGTATTTATTATCTTAACGCTAACCTGTGATCGAAGTTCTTGAATATTAATATAATATATCTTAACTTACATTTTAATGTTATTAATAATACGATACCAAATACAAAGTATTTTATCATTTAGTAGGTACTTTTAAATAAGTAATACTACATTAATGTATTACCTAAGTGCAATAGAATCGTTTAGCCAATTACTACACATCAAAAAAACAATCAAAAGAAATTCAGTCTCATGTCTATTCATTAAAATACTTCAAGGTAGTCTATAAAATAAAATGAATTGTGTTGTTTATAAAAGTAACTACAGTACAAAATTTACTGAAAAGTGTAGAAATAAAGTTTTATGATTTTAAGAGAAGTTGTAAACGAAACTACATTCTTGTGCCCTCGAATATAATAAACTTTTGAATCGACCGTGAGAGCATTTAAAACCACACAGGGAGACAAATCTTTTGTGCAGATTAACGTTAAAAGTCGATGATTGACAATATTAAAATTATTAACCATTGCTTTGGATTTACAGCTAAAAGAAACGGTTTATACTTTCGATAAATTTTATAAATGCCTATAGTTCTATTGTATGCTTAACAATATTAAAAGTACAAATGTTTACCTATCACAGTTATTAGTATGAGTACTACTTCTTGGAAAAATACTTATATAATGTTGATATCTTCAGTGCATGATATGCGAAGTTGAATACGAGAATTAATAGGAAATATAAAAATTGAGTGTAAAGGAAATATCGACCTTCGATTTTGCGAAACATTTTAGCTTCAAACAAGTGAGAGGTTCATTCAGGTTTCATTTCATATGGCTATAGTATTTAGAATTATGGATGAAAAGCATAACAAACTACAAAATAACATTCAAAACAACGATAAATTTATTTCTGAAAGACTCGTTAACATTATTTATGCATGTTTTGTGTTTTAAGAGACTCCCTCGATGATCGTTATTTGACTGTGGTGGTGCACTTAAGACCTGAGTTATTAATGTCTAGTTTAATCATTATTTAGGTACTTATCCACTAATATTCAAGTTTTTTACACTACGATGGTATAAGCAGTATTTTTGTGAGCCTTACTACCTGCGACTCTCGTAGCACGTGAATACAGCAACAATCGGAAATTACTTATCGTTTTTCAATCTGTATAGATCAAATTCAAAATTATTTTGAAAATCTTTTCACTGATATCTTACAAAGAACCTTGGTGGGGCTGATGCGACAGGAAGAGTTTATTTTATGTAATATTGGGAAAATAAGTACGAAAAACTTCTCAGTACTTTGTCACCAAGACAAAGTAAACATGCGAGCGATATTAGTATGTGAATATTGTAAGTAAGGGACAACACCTAAGTATCTGCCACCATTTTTCATAACCTGAGGGGTTCGTGACTCAATGAATTAGTTCTGGCCTCATTAACCCATATAAGCTAGTACTTAGATCACTGTGGCATTAACAATTAAATGAATCACCCTCTGGGGTAGGGAGGGCCTGAAGGGTTAAGACAGTACTTTATGTCGCACCGTACTTTTACGGTAGGACTTTGAGCGACTATTAAGTGGACATTCCGGGTAACATGCAAATTAATGTTTTGTAGGAACGTTTACGTTTTACGGTAGCCCTCTCTGCTGGAAAAATTCCAATGAGAATGTTTTTTTCATATTGTGCAAAAATAATCATGTGCATTACTCGATCAGACCTTAAATTTTCAGATGCCTATATTTAGATTTTAGCTGTTAATCTCATATTTATAGAAATACCAACAAATGAATTAATTATGTACTATGATAAAGTTTGTCATTATCAAGGCTTTTAAGCATGACAGCGCTAACAATTTTGCATTTAAAGTAGTGTTTTTCAGATTTTCGTCACATATTATTTTCTGGTGACATTATTAAAAAAATATTACAATTATTATTTTCATTAAAATCATTTTGACACTCACAATGAATCAACCACAAGCGTCAAACTACTTTCATTAATGAGTGTGCTAATGGGTTGTTTCATCAGGGCTTATAAGATTTTTTTCATATTAGGTATGTCTGCGTCGGTAAATATAAAAAAATAAAAGTAAGGATAGTTTGCATTTGTTAAATTCTCAAAAAAAGGATTAATATATCTTTCAAAATTAAGTGATGCTTGTAGAGAGTTCATGCCGTGACAATCAGATATAAAATAGAAAACTTACATATTTATCAGTGCATTTTATTTGCATCGGCCACACGTTATTACATATTGCTGGAAACTTCGAGCGCATTTCGCCGCCATTACGACGATAAATTACTTGTACGAGCGAAATAATATTATAATTTAGAACAGAGTTGGTTATTTGCATGTTAACGAGCGAATGCAAGTATTGTTGTTCCTCAAATGCCGCAGAGGGTCGCGAAAAAAGTTCATTAATGCAATACATTCAAGTGTGTCGTCAGGCGGTGATGCCAACCGGTGTAGGTTTGGTGGCGTAGGGCTGGATTTGAAGGAAAATTGCCGTTTTGTGATGAGTAAGCATTAATTTCAAGTTGACAAAGTAGCGTCATTTATCTGGCCGCAATATTATATTTTTAAACCTCACTTGGTGTATGTACATCTCATCTAAATACTCGTTTCTAAATGTAGATACTTTCAACGGAATAGTTACCAAGTTTTACATTCAAGTTTTTACCTCATAAGTACATTAATTTTTTTCGTCGTTCTCAATTTTAACAACTATTTGTAAAATGCAGAAAAAAATCTAATCTACGAAAATATTTTAATTAAATCAAAGAAAAAGTTATCCCATCAACATTGATCTTGAATTTACGCTCACATTTGTCTTCAGTTCGTTTTTACTTGTGCATTATAATTAAATTGTGTAATTTACTGTATATTTTTTAAATTTTATTTGAAAGAACCTACTTTCATGATTTTGTTTTTAAAGCTCAACAGTCATTTACTAAGACATGATAAGAATCATCAAAACTTTGTCCACAATCCAAGCACACCTACTGTTTTTGGCACTCAAAATTTGCTCATAGAACGTATACGAAGCAAAAACGAAAACTGCAGCAGATAAAAATATTTCTCAGCACAAGTAACTTTGTCAACAGTTTCCACGTAGCGTATCTTAAGCTCGTCGCCGTGTATCTGCAGATTCGGCGTTGTGCCAGCCCTAGCCTATCTAATGTGTCGCAAGCTTGTTCTTCCGTTGGGGCCGTAAAGTGCACATGTTACGAGTAAGCACCACCGCACGTACAACTAAACCCGTGCTCTTATGCATTGGTAATAAGGCCCATATCAAAATGAATATCCGCCGTCTAAAGGGTTGACGCATAACGTTTATTTTGAATTTGTCATCTAAATATTATGTTGTGCTTAGTGCGACCGTTTTCACGGGTAGATACGGCTTGAAGGGGCAAAAACGTTGCTGTATGCACGTTCACGTAAGGGTCTTATGCATTGAAAATAACGAGGTTGCCTATTTATCATAATGGAATCTGCAGTCTTTATGGTTAGTTACATACTTTGTGTGAAACCTATGAAACTCACACTGCTTTTCTCGGTTTTGTTGCATGCACATTGTTATGCTCTGTTACTTACGCGAAGTTTATTTTGTTCGAAACTTTAAAATTATTTCACTTAAAACATAACTACTGGATTTGAGAAAAAACTACACTTGCAAGTAGTTATTTGGACTCTTTTTAATATAAAAATAATGTCAGTTTGACAATTATGTCAAAAAAATTAATGATTCAATTTAAAAAGGTTTTAGTATGCCAGAAACGCATGTGATATCTACCTGTTTATTGTATCAAAATATTTATTTTTCATGTTGTATTTTTATATTGTTAACACAACACATCGTGTTTTTTTTTGTAATTTGGATTATCAACTAATTATTTAATTACCTTTGTCAGATTTTGTAAAAATGTTGTGTTGGTTGGAAATGTATGTGCCTTAAATATGAGGTTCTTGGATGTTGTAACGAGTTATGCAGAGCCAATAGCTCCCCGAGTAGGTACCGCTGAGAAAACTTTTAAGCGATATATAAAATATTTACTAAATTGTTTCAAGAAAATTCACTACCATCTTTCCTACCGTGCCATACATTCACGTTAAGTTAAATCTTTAAGAACAAAATATTCATTTTTGAGACAAAAATCAATGAAAAGAAAAAATCTATTTATATAAAAATGGATCCCTATTTCCCTTGGACACACTATCATGCGTGAACGGCTGGAACAATTGCACTTTTTTTGTTATTGTTTGTTATTGTCAGAAGAAGGTTTTTATGAAAGAAAACATTTAAAAAATATACATATAAAACGAAATAGTCGTCGTTAAGTCATGACAACTTCTGTAGGGTCAGCTAGTAAGTAAAATAAAATATTAAAATACTAAAAGTATGGTTTTAAGCGTATGTATTTAAGTCTTCTAGTTAACCGTGTTTAATATTCATACGAAGTTTAGACCCAAGGTAGTCTACGAAAATGACAAGGTAAGAAAACTGAACATTTTCTTCTGTGACTAAATCTAAAATTCAAATTTTAATCTTTAGCAGCAATGCTGTAAAATATGCAAGCCTACTCATGTTTAATTTACCAAGGAGTTAAGCAAAAAGGTTTGACTTGGTCTTTCCTCCAAAGGGCATCGGAAATATACGACTCGAGTGATTGCCTTCATACTTTTTTCCCTTCAATTAAGTGGTGTCACTTAGCTATGTGAGGACCGGTTACTGATTGAGCGGTTATGCTGGCAATAACGCTTTTAACGTACATTAAGGAGCTAGCTTTAAATTATTCGCGCGTGGGCTTGTTAAAAGTAAAAGAACTGTCACGCCACGGGGAACACAATTAAAAATATATCGAATGTTACAATTAAAATGAATAATGAGAATAACATAAATACTACTCATAAAGCAATGCGTGGGACGTACCGAAATGTTCATTTCTGAGACTTTACTATTGTGCCGATCAATCATTCCCTTTTGTGAAAGGTTTATAGCTGGCTTGGAGTGGTAGAACATCGCTGATTTAACCCTGTAGTAAAACTGAATTGTCGCGAAAAGTGCTGGAATAGCCGATCGTTCGTTATGGCGTTTGATATGATTTCTGAGTGAGGATTTCGCCCCCGGCATCGAGGCAGAGAAATTGCTGTTTGGGCTGGAACAATACGTTCCTCCATCTTTCACGTACACTATTTGGCACTTAAGTAGCACAGATCTACGTGACTAATCGTAGGCCTAGACGGTTTAAGCACATCGTAATAATATATCAGTGTATCATCATAATTTTAGTGTGTTACTTTCGGTATTTTTTTTGTCTAGTTTCATTATCTCTGTTTCGATTTTTCTTGTATAGCCTTTCGCTCTAATTTTTAGTTCCTATTTGTTACCCACTTCCACCTCCACCTTCTCTTCGCCTATTGATGACGCCAACATACTCTTTTCCCAATTAGTTTACAAAATATTAATAATATGTGCTATACCTCAATATCTGGTTCGAATAGATTTAAATTAAACCGAGTTTAAATCGATGAAAGTGCCATATCCATGACTTATTAATTTTTAAATTAAAATGGCTACGGAATTAAACCGACGCTGAAGTAAGAATTTAACATAACAAGGAACGCTTAATTTCTAAACTAAAGTATAGTAATTTGCAGAAATGACGTTATAATGGCGTTCTAATGAATGGATTCCAACTTTTGTACATTGGCTTGTAAGCGACAGCTTTTTCCGAGCGTTTCGTGTCGTGCCTCAATCTTGGTACTAATTGGAATGAGGTCGGCCACAGTGCCCAGTATAAGATGAACCGTTACAATCTTGCAATCCATAACTTAAAGAATCTTAGGGTACACCAGAAAGTTTTAAAAACAATTTTGTTGTCCTTGAAATCCAAAATAAATATTTAAGTCGATGTTGCCATGTTTAATATATTTGTGCACTTAGATCTATGCATATTTAACAATTATCTTTTAAAGACTAGACCAGACAAAACATATACATTTTTAACAGACCTACTGTTTAAAATCACACATTATAATTTTATTTTATTACTTCCCTCGTGCGTATTTTCCTTGACTCGCCAATTTTAATTTTTACGGATATTAGATTATTAATAAACCGTTCGCAAGCGATGATCTTTCAGATTTAGAAACAAACAAAGTCGTTTTGCTTTTCGTTGTAGTTATTTTATCATACCTCTGTTCAAAAATCATTAAGCATTCACTTAGACAATGTTAAAGCTCGACAAAACAGGGGTCTTGTAAAGATGGTGTCAGAACAATAGGAAAATAGACCTAGCGTGCTTGTAAGGCCAAAGAAATCATGGGATTATGGGCAGGTAATAATTAGATGACGAATAAAGTCGTCTATGCGTGCGTTTAACGTTCCACGTAGGTTTGTTTACATTTTATTGTGTTCGCGAATGAGGTGAAGGTTAGTGATTCAGAATTTACAATGAGGGTACTGTTCGTTTTCGTAGAAATATAATGGTATAATTGAAAGACTATAAATCAAGCGTTTATGGTTGTTGAGTCAATTTTAGCCCTATGTGGGCACAATTAATTATCTGGTGAGCAATATTGATTTTCGAGTAGAGGTGTCTAGGCTGACAACGTAGATTTATTTAATCCTAAATCGCCCACTGGTTTTTAATTAAATTTCATCGTTATTAAGTAATGACTCACTAAAGCTGTTAAGATAAGACTCTACTAATTTAATGAACACTTTTTATACCTCACAAATAAAGCAAGTAGTTTAGCCTTAATATTGTGAAATGACTCTGATAGATAAAAAACCATACATCAATAATACTTACCTCCCAATGTGAGCTCATGAAAATTTCAAAATCAATACTTGATTAGAATATTTGGCCTCGACTGATTACTTATTTATTATTATTATGCTTCAAAACTACACTTTTGAATTGTTTGACATCTGAAAGAGTCTAAAATATTTAGCTGATAGTCATTGTTAGCTAAAGTTATTTGGTATTTGGTAACACTATTTCAAAGAAATATTTAATTAATAATTATTAAACACTGGCCAAAAGTACTAATTCTATGGTGGCAGGTAAAAGCATGGACAATGCTCGTACTACATTGAAGTTTAGTTATTTTATTACCTACAAAAATAAGCACACAATCACATATTATCTCGACGTGGTAAGAATAGAAAAAAATATATATATATACGGTCGAATTGAGAACCTCCTCCTTTTTATTGAAGTCGGTTAAAAAACGAAAGAGTATACAATTTTGTCAGCGAAAATGAAACAAACATTCGACACAAATTGTTTTTATGTAATCATACATTAAATAGTAAAAACAAAACAATGTTAAGCCTGTTAACAAAAAAAAAAAAAACAATAAAGCAAAACATTCGTCTGTAAACTTAACTATCCCAAACTGTCGCTTGGAAATAAAGTTTATTTATCCGTTTTAAACAATGAACTTTAGGCGTGATAGCATAAAGCAGGCAACAGTTTCTCTTCGCCGCGATGCCTAGCGATTGCAGTTAGTTCCACCCCTGTTTGAGATGCAGTGTGTTCATTGTCGATATTCCATCGATCTTGACTAAATATCAATAGTATGTAAAAAATAAAGTTAATGTAGTTTTTTTTCTCAATTACCGATATTACATAAATGCCAAGCAAGTAACCGCATTTTTTAGTATGTGCGGCAACTAAGTGCAGCTAAAACTATTTTTTTTATTTACCTACTTTTTTATTGTGTTTAGAATATGAAAATTTCATGGAAAATTTGATTTTTACCATAGAGTAGCTACAAATAGTTGAACAATCAGAGCCGAACGACACGTGCGTTGCGATTAAACCACCAAGTTTAACTTTTTTTCTAACGCACTTCAAGATTGACCTCATCCCACTTGATGTTAAGTGGTAATGAGTTCCTAGCTTAAGGGCGAAAAGTATAGCATAGTTAAACTGTTAATAGACTTGTCATCCTTACCTTGAAGGCCCCTGCTACTAATAAAGCACCCCCCCAAGAGCTCTGGAAACCTTACTCACATGCAGGAACACAACAACACCGGAGTGATTGTTATTTGGCTGCGGTCTTCTGTAAGGTGGAGGTATTTCACCAGTCGGGCTGCTCCAGTTCGAGCGATAAATTGCTTTGCCCTGCCTCTCTAACCTTGTTATTTGAAAGTTTTTCAGTAGTGTTTCCAATTTTGGCTAAAATATTCGGACCCGTTTTCATATGTTGTGTTTCGTGCCATTTTTTTACGGAATTGAAGAGTCAACTGTTTTCAATATCGACATTGTCTTCCGTTTGGCCGATACGCTGCTGCATCCCTAACCTCAGCTCTTAATTAAAGGCCGGGGCCTAGCGGCAAAGTTCGATTGCGCTGTCAAAAATCCGAAGAATTATTCTGGCAGCAGAAATAACTTGTGCGACTTTAGGCCTTATCGTACTAGTTCAGGCATATTAGCAAATTTATAACGCGCGAATGCAATATGCCCGATCGCTAGTTGCACGCAGTGGTTTTATTAAAACTGCTCTTATTTATTGATACTACGAGCCGGCTGCCTGTTTCTTCGAATTTGTTTTTCAATTGCCAAGTTTTTAAGTTGGCGACTCCCATTTGTAATGTTCTGCATTTTTTAGGTAAGTATGGTTGGAATCGAATGGTATTAGTTCTGTTCGCGACTACGCCTCTTTTATTTTAAACATCTCGAGTGATTCATCCACTACTTTGTTAAATCAATAAAAATGCTACATGGTTTTTAAATACTATAACACTGGAAGCTTTCTTATTTCCTCCTTGGTAGCACAGGTTAAGTAAGTCTGAATCGCGAAAAGTCCCGGGTTTGATTCTCGGTCAGGTCAATTTAAGGATGGAATTTTTAAAAAAATTGTGAATTGCTTGGTCCGGGTATTTTGTTTGTCCCAACTAGCTTCCGTACCTTTGTACTCATATTTAAAGAAAAAACTTACTTTCACACTAGTTAATTGGTATAATTGTCAGGCGCACTATTTACTTTGTGTGGTCCATTTTAGAGAATTTCCTTCAAATACTTCAGGTCACATATAGTAAGTAAATAGGGGCTTTTGAGTAATGCCATAAAATCTATGAAAGCTATTTGTTTTACGCACGTGGTATGCTTTGTTTACTTTTTTTTTTGCAAATAAACCAGTATCGTTATGTAAAATTGCAAAGTCTACGCAGGAAACAAACTCGTCCAAAAGAAGTTCTGTTTTTATCGCTCGTCCGAGCCGCGTACGGACTGATTCTAACGAGCTCATTGGCAATTCAAATCGGTCTGGACCGCCACACCCTGTAATCAATAACATTACATGTACGTGCTTCCTGAAGCAGTTCGCGACTGCGGCTACAAGGGGTGCTGCTCAAGAAATTTAATAGTAGTCCTCGGTTCAGACTAAGGTGGCCATACTTGTTATGTATGGCTATACTTGATACCAAATTTGAGTGTTGCCTTTGATCAAGAATTTTGAAGATCCACAGCTCTATGCAAAATACAAATGAAGAGTGTAGTGATTGTTTTCAGTACTCACAAAATATATTTCTTTCTCTTGTTTTTTTAAGTGTAAGCCAGATATACACTGCAACCTTTAGCCAAAAAACAATTTGCTTCTTCAATGAAACACCATGTAACTTTATAAGTCTAGCCATTTACGTCCGACTGTTGTGCACTACCATAATATAACAGAGAGATGGGGCGTACCATATTCCACCATGCGGGTTCAGTGCGGAATAGTGAAAGTTTTCTATAAGAATAAAATAACCAACTTTACAGGCAGATACCCTCAAGCAGCTATATTATGTTTTACTTAAAAATTGCGATAATATTGTAAGTGTGCTTATTTATAATTTTAAAAGTGTGTATTCCCAATTAATCGCAATGTACTTTATGTCATGCAAAACCATTGTTTTACTATGCATGCCACGCTGACAATGGATAGGCCAGTCATATTTTAATACTTATTACTAAACCTATCTAGAAATATGAGAAGAGAAGAGAGAGAGAGAGAAACTATCAAAAAATAAAAGTCTCGATAAAACTTGAGTACGCTTTACAGAGGCAAAATACAGAAGGTTCTCAATAAATAAAGTACAGAAACTTAATTTATTTCTCAATAGGATCTCACTTTTCGGTTTAGTTTAGTCGAACGATCGTTTTCCACGAAGCTAATATTGGAACAAATAAATTATCCGTTCTACTGCCTTCTGTTCAATATTCATGTAATGTAAATGGTACCTGTTTATTTCACTCAATAGCAAAAAGGTGCCTTAACCACTTTTGCGCACAATAAAGTTTGTAAAATAAACACTTCTAGTGGTCATTCAACTTACGTTCCGATGTATAATGATCTTATACCTTATCTTAACCGAATAATGAAGTGACAATTCTAGCAGGTATACTTGTTTTAAGTGCTAAAGTTACTTTGCTTAATCGATTTTAAATGAAACGAGTCAAATAGTTCTACAAACGATTTTGATAATATGCAGCGAAAATTATGCAGATGTTCAGTCGATGTTAATATCGGTTGCACTGTCGGACTACGTAATGAGAGCACATCACGTCTCATTATAAAAGTCTGGTTGATTTCCAAGTCAGATCCTAAAAGCAATTACAAAGTATTATTCATTCCGACCATCGTTCCGAACGGCAGCATTCGTGTGGTGGATGCGAAGAAAATTGCACAAACTAATGATGATATCGTTTCTTGAATACAAATTTAGGTCTTTCAGCGGCGGTCAGCAGCGGCCTATTACTGCCGCGTTAGACTGGGTAAATTGAAATGGCGTTATGATTTATAGTAAGTCTTCACGAACCTGCATTACGAGCAGCTTCCGGCACGGACGTGATGTGAAATTGAATACGAGGCTCAAATTAAAATTTGAAGGTATTCAGTTTTTTTCCAAAAAAGTTTTTACCTGAAGGCAGAGAACGCAAACTACGAAAAGCATCTCTTTGCTACGAAAGCACTTAGCTCCCGCAGCACATACATAAATTAATATTTTCATGTGCATACCGAATTTTGTAAAAAGCGGTTATAACGTACCGTTTGTTTTGGACAGCTTTTTTTAAATACCGGCCAGCCAGGAATTTGAAATAGAAGAAAGTGTTTGATGTTTTTCACTCAATGTATTAAAAAAAATAATCATAAAAGACGATACTGATTCTATTGATACTACATCGATAAATGGCTATTAGATGCTAGGTAAATGTGCAAAGTGGGTACCCAAAGTTATTATGGAAGTTTAGTTTATCATTTCTATGGTTAATAAAGTTTTGTCACAAAAAATAATTAAAACAACTGAAATCGTGACACTTTCTTAATTTTTATCTGAGCCTTGAATACTAAAAGACATTGTGCATAGTCTGGTAAACCAAGTGGTGAAATAGTTACCTAACATGGCACCCTATCAAGTAGGTAACATCTAATATAATTACTCATCAACTACCGTGTTTCGTGTTCTCAGTTCTCAGAACGTATCCAAATGACGTTCTCTCAAACAGATGCCATTTTCCGGAGCGTTCCACGTGAAACATTCACGGCATTCCGCCTTTGCATCCGCAAGTACTTATAATGCGATAACATTTTGACGTGTGCAAATTTCTTCAGTTCCAAATTAAATGCCGGCTTTTGAATGGCGCATTCGTATGAAAATGCGCTCGTTCTCTAAAAAGGTTGGTTGGAGAGGCTTCTGGCGGGAGCTGTTAGTTTAAAAGTCATATTTAGCTAATTACGTTGCGGCCTGTGGTCGGTCAGTGGGCGCTGGCTCCCACCGAGAATTTCGCTCGCAACTGTTACGGAATACATTACTACGTACAAATGAAATGAACCAGTGTTGACATTTTGTTGAGTAAATTGCGTGCCATTTTCAGATGCTGTGTTCTGGGCTGCTCGATATCGATGTGAATTTATGTTGCTACATTTCCTTTGTTACGAGATCCGTTGCTACTTTATGCATAGGACTTGAGGAGTAAATTCAAGTAGGATGTGATGAGTAGGTGTTTGTTTGCATTATCATTTAGATTGGACCATATTTGGGAAACGAAGTAAGAAATTGTCAGCAGTTAGGTGTAGCTTGTAAAAGTATTTTTGCGACTTTTTCGTCTTAACTAGGCGTTAAATTTCATCTGTTGAGTCTGATTGTTGTGGCACAGTCTATGTTTATACATATTTACAGAAATGCAAACGGCTAATTTAGTTCAGGAAAAGAATAATGGATGTGATGTTGTCAATTACTTAAAAAATAGTACTTATAAATTTTACCTTTAAATTTAAAACAGACGTGAAATAGTTCTATCATGCGGATATGTCATACCATTGTAGGTAGTTGCTTTTCTGTTATTAAAAATGAAAAATATGTTATTAAAATGAGGAGGTTCCCGCAAACTCAACTTTAACCGGGCGACGAGCCAAAATTTTCTAGGTATTAAGAAAATGTAAGCCACAATAAAAGTTCCTTGAAATACCACGACATTAACCAACTGCTTGTTGTTTGTAGTAGCAAAAACTGTATGGAAAATAACTTTTATCATTCACCCTGTAAGTGATTTTGGAGCATTTTCCCAAAACACTATAGAACTTATTTTAGATGACCGATAAGTTCGGCTTGGAACTGATACCGAAAGAGGATGGACGAACAATTAATTTAATTGGAGATCAAAATTTTATCATTTCTGTTTTATTAATCGTAAATTAGGATTTATTTATTTATTTATTTAAAAACTTTATTGCTCAAAAAAAGTACAAAAGGTAATAATAATAATAATAATAATCCTTTATTTCCATTCACAATGACTTAACATTACAGTGTTCTATGACAGTTTTATACATTGTAAGTTTTTAGTACGTATAATGCAATGTTACCAAGCCAAAGTGAAAGAGCGGAACCTATACTAGGATATCCTGTGCTACAGGCTTCCGGCCCCCCTCTTCAGACCTTAAGTACAATTTTTATTTGGTGGACTTAATGCTAGGAGCATTCTCTACCAGTCAACCGTTGGGTCATGCAGATAGTACGTTTATGGGTGCGGTAACAGTAAAAATGTGAGTATGGATAACAACAAAGTTAATAATCATAAATAGCAGAAAATTACACACGAGAATAGAATATTCATACATGATAAATAAATATAATAATTAAACAATATAATATATGTATATATATATAAAACAAAATAATATATATAAATATATGCAAACAAGTGAATAAATAAAGCAAACAATTGAGCAAACAAAATTTTATGTAGAGGGGGAGGAATAAAAGAATTCACGAACTTTTAATTTATAATTTCCCTTAGTGAGGGATTGTCGAGTTTCGGTGAGTGTTCCAAAGCCGGATGGCTTGCACAGTGAAAGACTTGGAGAAGAACTCAGTATGATGTCGTGGAATGCTTAAGCTGAGATTGTCTGAGGAGCGAAGAGAACGGTCGTGAGAAAGACAGAGGTATTGAAATTGTTTCTTGAGACAATGGATTGTTGAGAATATTGAATAACAGGCCAAGAATTCTAGTGTTTCTCCGTTCACGTATCGGGAGCCATTTAAGTTGACTGCGAAAACTAGAAATGTGATTCACGAAGAGTTTACGAAGGGCACGCCAGGTACCGTATGATGTTCATTAAAATCTATAGAATAAAAATAAAATAAAGTTTTTTTTAGAAGCCCCTTACTAACATTGTTTAACTTCGATTTCATAATGTTTAAGTGAATGTATTACTTAATTTTGTGGGTATTTCAGGCTGTTATCGATTTCGTGTAAAAGATAGCCAAAAAAGCATGTTTTAAAACCCCCTTAATTATTTATTTTGTGTTGTTTTTTAGCATTTGTTGTTATAATGGTGACATAATTTAGCAGTAAAAATGACAACTTTCTATTATTATTATTTTTTTTAATGGACTCTTTTCCGCGTTTAGAAACAACGCAGTGATTCCGCCAATGTCAAGTGTTTAGAGAGACACGTCAACAAAAGAGACTGCGCGGTGATATGAGATATTTCTTACTAACTTGAGGTCTTCGTTACCTAAAACAACACAAACAACACATTGAGACAGCACAACATTAAAGGTGAGGGGGAAGGAAAAATTATAGACTAATATCATACATTACAATATAGTTACATAAATATTTTATATATTTAGAAGAAGATAGGGTTAGAATATAGTTAAGATTGAAAGGGCGGGGAATTTCTGAAGGAAAGATGTCTTATAGAGATGAAGGGTATTTTTTACAGTCAAAAAATATGTGGTCTGGGGTTCCCTCATCTATGCCACATTCACACAATGCACTATATTTTACTCGAATTTTGTTCAGAAAAACGGGGGTGCAAGCGTGACCAAGGCGGAGGCGACAGATGGTCGAGATGACACGTTTTTCAAATAATCTGTTTTTAAAGAACCACGGTTTGCGGGGTATTGATAGTTGTAAACTGGCATAATGGCGACCTTTGGTGGATGAAATTTCATTAAACCGTTTCTGCCAGTTCTCTAACAACGTTTTCGTAGCTAAAGGTAAGACATCGGTGGCATATATAGATTGGCGTGCTACACCGTTTACAATGGCTTCTTTAGCCCAAGACAACTTTCTAACTTTAACGGTTCATGAGATACAGCTTATGACAGATGGACAGACAGTGGAGTCTGAGCAATAAGGTCTCGGTTTACTTCTATGGGTGCGGAATTCTAAAATCAAATTAATCGAAAGCATCATGCAAACGATTTTGTAGCTTCTGTTTATTTTATGGGTCGTTAGCGCCACAAAGGATCGAAGATCAAATAATTTACGGCAGCTTCCCGTTTCCTCCAAAGGGATTTAATCCAATAAATGTCATTTACAAAAATTGAGAAGAGAAGGGCTAATTTAATGAATGAAATTTGGACAGGTACACTCTTAACAAATTGGCTCAGTAAATTGAATCTCAAAAGTTGACATACAAAATAGTTTGGACGGCAAATAAATTAACATATTTAATCCAAACTTTAAAAATCTATGAAGCAAAAACAAAAAAACCTTCATTGCTTTTTATTTCCTGGAGAATTTATAGAGTTTGATGTATCGTTTAACTAATTTCCGCTTATTCAAACCATGCCAATACCAATTATGACACCAATACGCTTACAAAGTTTCCCGGCCACTTTACGTAAACCACAGCTAAAGCAAAGAAAAGCAAATAAGTATAAAAAGTACATCTCAAATGCGCAGCTGAGTATTTCGCATAATAAACCCGCCGATACTCTCGAAGAACCCGCTTTGAGCTAACATTATCAAAACAAACACTCACTTTGAATATAAACACTGTTAGGAAACATTGTGGATATTCAGATAGAGTTTGTTTAGAATTTATTTGATAGTTAGTTACGGAGCCGATTGTGATCGAAAATCTATAACTATGATGCAATGTCACTTAATCACATATTGGTTTAAATTCTTACTTTCAAAATTCACGTACTTATCTTACTTATCATCCTCATTGGATATTAAAAAGTTAAATTATTACGACGGGTACAGTTTTTATCCATCAGCATCAATCCGTTATTTTATTAATTATTTCATAAAATTTTAAAGCCAAAGTTATAAAATACGGCGAAAGGAAACAATTATAAAACTGAGCTTTGATCGAAGAATCAGTATCATACATTGCTTGACCTTAAACTCGAAACTAACGCCTGAAATTTTATTAGCTCTCTCTACTCTTAACATATATTGTGTCACGCACGTCATGTGTCTCATTTAGATACCTGTGTAGATAAGTGTTCAGATATTATTGGTTAGTTGTGTGTACAGAAGTTATTAACTAGCTTCTGCTCAGATATTACTGAAGTGATGAATGTTCAGATATTAATGGTAACTTGTAGTGAATGGAATTTATTGACATTTGTAACTGTTCAGAAGTATTTGGTTACTTTGTATCTTAGAATAAGGAAAGTATAGAAACCGCGTCATAACAGCAACAATGTGACCGTCCACCCCAAAATATTTTTTTTTCAACATCGTTTTGACGTTTAACAATTTAAAAATGAGTATTAATATTTATTTATTCTTTGGTAATGTAGCAAATATCGATTTTAATATCGATAAAATGTAAGTGATAACAATATGGATAGTGAAGAAATAGGGATCTTTTTCTTTTGTTGATATAAAAATAATGAATACATGAATAAATATCAGGTTGACCTGAGTCCAAAGTAAACAATTTAAGCACTTGTATTATGGAAACCAAAACCAACGGTGGAACTAGCCCAGCTTTCCTTCATAATTGCTACCAGAGTAGTACTAGCATGCTAGGATGGAGAAGATTACAAGAAAACAGTTGAAGAATTTAACTTTTGTTCGACTGTATGCTTAGAATACCAAAATGTATCAGCATATCGACAATCCAGTACATTACTTGATTTTGTTTATGATGTTTGCATAAGTATACGAAAAAATAAAATGACAGTGCTATCAAAATTTATTATAAAAAATATTTTTTTAAGCACGCTATGACAGCAAAATTAACGAATTGTGTAAAATTAAAACTCTTTGCAAATAAGTGACATGTAGTTTAGTCCAACCATAGATCAGAGGATCTCAATATCATATTACTTTGCAGTTTACTTTATTGATTTTTGCCCTGCAATGGGATTCTGTTTTCACATTTCCTGTAACAAAATACAAATTAAATAAAGTGAATTTAGACATGTTAATATTTATATATCTCGTGAATCATACTTGTTCAATTTATGTCGAACTAAATCAAAAATTTCATACGATGCAATAGGTACATTATGCCATTGCCGATATTTTAAGAGTCATGACACCATTTTTTACCACTCTTGATAAATTCTTATTTCGCGATCTAAAAGTTAATGTGTTCGAAAATTTTATCGACAAGTACGATGTAATTTTTTTCATTGGCACATCACTACAGCAATAAATAAACATTATTTAGATTTGAAAATTTGGTTATTATTGCGCCTTTATTTTGGGGAAATAAAAAATATTAAAGGTTAACAAGCATTTTCTAAATCGTTGGTTCATTTTTATAACATAGGTAATACGCAAATGTTTTTGCAAAACTTACCGATGAAGACGATATTGAATAACTCTCGTTATTTTTTAAATCACAAACTTAGAAATCACCATTGTTAAACAGTTATCCTCGTCCGCAATTATAGTAATTATTTGGTTTTAATGAGTTTTCATACATCATTTTGCTACATAATTAGAAAATCTTGTTTTACTGAAATTCAGTTTGACAATTCAATGTCAGTCTATTCAAATACGAGATAGGGATACCATAGATCCTGTCACAAGTATGCACTAGTATTTAAGAATACTAATATTCATAAGTATTACTATTAGTGAGCCGTATTCCCATTTAAAATATAAGAGTATGTACATAATCTAAAAACCAAAAACTGTTTTCGTTTATACTTAATAGTTTTATTTAATAGTGGCACGGTATTTTGAAATAGACAAAGGGGTGTTTTAAACGAAACATCTAATTTATTAGGTGTGTGGAAATATTGTTGCGTAATGGATGCGCAGACGCAAAATATATATCAAACCATGTTAAAACATGGTTTATGATAAAGTTGGTATCGATTTGTAGCACTATTCTGGAAAATATGCAATACTAATAAATTAGAAACATATAAACATAGGAATAATATAAAGCGTTTAGTAAATAGTTACGAATATAACAAATACTGTTAAATACTAGAAAGTGATTTTTCAATAATGGCCCATCACTGATTAAAATACGGCCATTAAAATTAGTCGTATTTGAAATTGAATGTATTTTCAATTTGGTAACGTTCTATTGGCAGTCTATGGTTGGACTCCAACTCCGGAGTCCAGTCCATAGATTTTCTATCTGCAGATGCGGACTCCAATACAAGCTTTGAGTGGTTTTTGTTTCAGTCACACTAGGTGGCGCTGCATGGCTAGATGTGAATAAGACGGCTACGTCCCAATTGCGGTTTTTAGCGTTACATCTAGGAATATAATATATCTATGCTTTGTATGCTCCAATATATTTGACGGCGACTATACTTACGTTTTATCAAAAAGTCCATGCGTGCCAACCTCCATACACGGAGATACTAATTAATGTACTCATTAATGAATATTTTTTAGTTTTAACTCGGTTTACCGTTCAAAATGTTCTAAAGCAATTATTTAGATAATGTTTATCGTTATCGTCCCATCCTTAAAATAGCAAAGTCGCTCATTCGCCACCCACATATGTGGTAAACTTTTGAGGTTGTTGCCCAGACGGGGAAACATTGTTCATACAGATTATTGTTATTTATCCATTTTGTATTAGGTATTAACTCGAGTCAATGGTAAAGTCGGGTTGAAAACACGAGGCCAAGAGCGAAAACAAGAGATCACAATTATTTGGCTTCGATTTTAGTTTATTAAAACCTTTCTGGAAATATGTTTATCTGATTGTTTAGTTACTAACCATAGATGGGTATTTTTGACGACATAGATATATTTTACATACCGAGGTCATAAAGATTTTCATTTTTAAATATTTCAAACATGCTGAACTTAAATTTTGAGGACATAACGAAAAGGAGAAGGAATTCAGATTAGAGGAACAAAAATATTATTTTAAATAGATAGTAAGAGATAAAAAGTGAAATCAAGGTGGCAGATTACAAAAAAAAAAAACATAATGAAAAACTCTCACGAGTCACTCCCTTACTACTGTTACTAAGATCCAAAACCCCACAGGGGATCTATTATTTTGTAGACGTTGTAGTGGGCTATTTCTTTTCTATTTAGGCAAAGCCGGATTTTATGTTCTCGACCCAGCTCCACCGTGCGATTCGCGAGAAAATCTGAGACAAAATTTAGACCTGTCCCAGAACTCCCGGCAATGTTGCTTATATTTTTATCCTATTTAGATACATATTATGGTTTATTGAAACGTATTGCTTCAAACTGTATGTTTTGAACTTAAGTCTACTTTCCTGTGAAGTTATTGTGACTATCATATATTTGCTTCAAGTTTAGATACTAAAATTTGGTCAACAGAGCCTGGAAAAAACTTTAACGACTTTTTAATGCAAAAAAATGCTTTTAATGTTTCAAGGGGAGGGGGTTGAATGAGTGTTTTGTCATTTTTAATGCTAGACACTTAAAAACTATTTTTAGGCTATATATAACATATTATAGGAAAATAATAAGGATTTACAAAGTCTGTAAAATTTAACCTCATGATAGGTGTGGGTCAGGCAAAAAAGTTTGCTATAGAGGTCCACTGAAACCTATGACTTCTGAATAAGTTTTAAGCCTAATATCGAGTTATCACGACTCAGTACATTGTCATGTCACTTCCTATCTGACTTACGTAGCCACGCGGAGGCTTCGTGTGAAAAGTCTCTGATAGATGCATAAACTAACGTGACCTTAGTTGACCTTTTTAATTCATGAAAAAGTTGCGAAAGTGAAAAGTTGGTGTCTTGTTTTTTACTAGATGGTTACTTAGAGGTGTACAACAATTGCATGGGACCCATTATTTAGAGGCTCCACTCCAATGGGCTGGCTAAGGGCAGCGGGCTTTGTTTATCTAAAATCAATTTATTAAGTCTGTTTGTAACGAGGGCCCGACGGGTGATATCGATCTCGTTTAAGCCCTTCCGTCAATGTTTAGATAACCAGCCTGATAGAGATGGGCTGTCAATGCTGAATGCATACATGCATACTAGGTATTATTAATAACAGGTATAGGTTATTCTTATTTAGATTAAATTATATTTCCATATTATTATCAAAAAACAATGTTCTAATAAGTTCTTGATAATTCTTAAAGTAATAAAAATACGTTATACAAATTAATTTAATTTGATAAGTTACGTATAGCTCAGGTCATTTAAGAAAAAAAAATGTCCCATGCAGTTCTACCTAGCTTAAGATAAAAACGCATAAGTAAAAACCCAACCCTGGTAAAAAGGGATAAAGTAATTCACTGGTTAAACTTTACTAGCATAACACACTGACGGAAAAAAAATATTTTAGGAAATACTCGTTGTAAACAGCCTAACCAGGGCCACTTACTGGTGGGACCTGTTCCCGACCTCTGTTGTAATAGTCCTTTATGGAATACGATAGTTTTAATTTTGATATAATTTTTCAATTACTGTCGTTTTTTGACACGCATCCCAATCGAAATAACATTTAATAATGAAATTTACTAACGACACTAATACCTTAAACTTAAATAATTAAAACAGAATAATATGTAAAACTTTCTCGCATAAAATAGTATGTCTATGACTGTGTTGATCCAAATCTGAGTATTCGAGCTAAATCACTAAGTTACTTACGTTGACTAAGAGGAGCATGTATTGATAATAGGTAATAATATCAAGTATGAAGTATGAATGGAAACCTGCCTCTTTAGCCTGTATTGGCAGGGGAAGCCGAAGGATTTAAGTTGGATCCCTCACTCTTCTAAGATAAACCACGGTTAATATTGTATTAGGTAAGTAACGTTAATGGATTGTTTGATTAGATATTTTGTTGGTCGTCTGCGAATTTAGATTTAATTCGATTTGTATGTGATTAAGTGTCTTAAAGGATTTATGCTTTTCGGTGTACTGAATTAATACCGTTGTTTTCCAATTATCTGTAAAATGTTAACTTTTTATTTGGGGGTCGAATATTACTTCTTTATTTTCAGAATAAAGAAGTAATAAGTAACAGGTTGGACACAAATTTAATAAGAAAGCCATTTGGGCTTGGGCAACTTTAGGCTCAGTCAGTATTTCTGTCGCCCAAATTAATAAAAAGCTTTGAAATTATTTCTCGTTTTTAAAACAATACAAATGCCTACATAGTTCTCAAACCTTACCAAACATCCTTTTAAATAAGTCCATATGCCTACTACCAAAACTTTGTTGAACTGTGTTAATTGAAGCAATTTAACTGAATAGATTTATTTTAATAGTTGTTATTGTTAAAGTGAGGATGCGCCAGTGACTCCAAGCAATTGGGCCTTCCTCGCCTTTGCCTTTACAAGTATCTAGGGAAACTGCGAACTGTTATTACAAAGGAATTTATGTGTTGAATTGCACCTAAGTTCCAAGTTTGCCGTAAACAACAATATAGAACTTGCCCGATGTTTGTACCGGCCTAACGTGACGGTCGGAGAAAGAAATCCGCTGAAAAATTTGTGTTACGTCGCAGTATTATGAGAGTTTATTCGTACTTTGTCCGAGTTTTGCTCATTTTGCGTTAATGTTACACCCTATCATTTTGCGAGAGAGCTTTAGAGTATCTTGTTGTAAAATGTTGTTTAACGAAATGAAAGTAGATGGCCTTAAAGCACTTAGTTTTAGGTGGAAATGTTTACTTTAAACTTTGAAATGAACTTTCTAGTGCGTAATGGTGAAGTTAGTTGTATCTTTTTAGATGTTTAGTTTGCGAACATACAATTTCCGAATTGATTCGATGTATATTTTTAGAATTACTTGGACTTTCTAGAAATTATAAAATTTACAAAATGTGTCATTTGAATTCCCTAGGCAGCAATATGTTTTGTGTATTTACAATCTTAGGGACAATGAATCTAGCGTAGGAAAGTATTACGTTAGTTAAGTGACACGAAAACAAAACTATTCAATATGTGTTTTAAAATAAAATTGTTAATTTTAAAACGTTATACCGTAGGAATTGAAATGTCGAAAACGTTTACAATATGAAACGCGAACATTCAAAGAGAACGTATTTTATTTATTCATCTTCAGTCGTGAACTGTTTTTGTTTATTAAGTACGAAAACACAGTAACGTTCACATTGTTTTAATCCTTTAGTCGAACAAAAACATGTTTAAGTGTAACAAAGCACGCTATAAAATAATTAGCGATTCTAATTCTTCGCAGAATGTCCACGCCGCATTTTATAAATTTGCCTGATGTCGTTTAAATAACAAAACGTTTTTACGCCATTTGTTTGCGTAGTTTTACACTTTCATTTAAATTGTATGTGTATTTAAATTAGAAGATCATAAGCTTTTCAATAAACTCAAATGGTTCGATAATTCATAGGGTAGTGCCGTGCATTTTGAGTCAGTGGTCGTGGGTTTGATAGCCAACCACGGTTTTTATTTTCAGTTGTATTATCGATATGGTACCTACCATGGAAGAACCTTCTTAATTTAGAAAAAAACCGATGTAATTAAAGCTGTTCGGTAATTATTTATTTGTAATAAACAATAAAAATACATTAACAAAACTATGACGACGTTTGATGGACAAAATGGGAGATGCAATTACATCCCAAAATTCTCAATACGAGTAGGTATTTGAGTGTTAATAAAAAGTATTTTATTTTCAAATGTCCAGAATTGGCTGCATTCCGTTTATACTCGTAGAGTTTAAGTATCAGTGGTTTATGTCAATAAAATTAAATTACGAAAGGAATAAATCATTACTAATAGAAGCCCCAAACTCGTTGTTTTTTCTCTGGATTATGATGGAATTTTCATTGAATAGTCAAACATTAAAACAAAAGAATTACTTAGCAGCGCATAATTCTTTTGAAAAACTTTCTAGTTTCTTAAAAGTGTTATTTTATGTATCGGACAACTTCTAAAATGCCTCTTAAAGCTAAATAACGAGAAAATTTAAAACAAATCCATTTGTGTCCACTTTGGGAAAAGTTGAACAAAGTTATTTCGACGTTCGTTTCTAGTGTGAAAATATATCACGCCTAATACTTTTTTATCAAAATTTATTTCTCTGTTTACTTACTTAGTTCAAAATATTGTCAATAATTTATCTGTGTTATTTTAGTTTAAAAAAGATTATCCACAAGTTATTACAAACAATGCCTAGTCATCAAATCCGCTAATAGTACAACTTTTAAAAGTGCAGTTAAATAAGAATTGAAAAGAAAATTGTTACATTTAGTCAAATCATACTATTAAGATGGTTTTATTGTGTTTAATAAAATAAAATAAAACATAATACATGCAGAGGAATGTCAACGTAAGACGTGTTGCACTCTCCTTTCTATTCGAGTACATACTAACATGCGAGAATATGATTTATGAAGACAACATCAAGGGGTAGAGTAATAACTTACAAGTGATTGCGATAATGAAAACCGCTTTGAAATTAATAAACTACGCAGAGAAATCGTACGAAAACGCTTTTGACATGATTCAAGTCATTCCGCTTACGTCGTTCATTAAGTGAATATGATCGATAGTTGAGGAGAGCGCGGCGCCGCTAGATCATTACTGATATGCGAATGGCGCCTGCGGTTCGAAAACGCCCTTCTGCCCATTATTAATTGCCCCACGAACAAAAGCAAATGACTCGGTAGAGGTGATCCTGCTAGGGCGGGTCGGCGTTATCCATTCAGCCGGTGTAGACGTCCCCGAAGAGAAATGTTCATTCACGATAGCAGAATTTATGACTTTGATTTACGCGGGAGTTTTCACGTGGCGTCCTCAGCGCCGGCGTAGCCCCATAAATAGAGAAGGGTCGCGAACTGACGGTTTGGACCGTTCGTTATTATAGCGTTACAGTCGCGAGTCTGGCGCCATTCAACTTCTATCGGCCGTACTGAATTGATATAGGAAGCGGAACACTCATATTTACATACTGAGCAACACGAACACCCTTTAGCTTGCCGGAGTGTTGACTTCTTGTTTTCTTAATAGGAACTGGGGTAGGTATATGTTTGTGTACTAGCGACGTGCAGATATCTCGCTTTCTCCATTTAACTCGTAGTTGTATACGTGTGCGCAAGGTTACTTATGTGAAATTATGTGTGTCAGCAAGTTTGCACTTAAGTTTACATACGCATTATCTTTGTTGCAATATCATTATTATATTAAACAATAAAAAATTAACAAGGACAATGAGATGATTATTTTCGAATAATGAGCGTGATGTTAAGGCTTTTAAGAATCAAGTAAAGCCCCAACTGAGGCTAATAAATTAATTAAAGTGAGTAAATATTGATCACGGATGTAACTCTAATAAATACAGCCGTTTGCTTTGATAGGAAGAAAACATAATAATTACAATACAAATCTGAAAATGTATTCATCGTTTTCCCCTTTGTCATATTTTTTACTGTAAAGTTAATTGGTAGAGAATGCCAATAGGCATATATTCTGCTCCTTAAACAATATTTACTGAAATAAAATTATGACAGACATTGGGCATGAATTAAAATGATTTCAGTTTTATATTGTCTTAATTTTTCGTCCTAGGTTTTAAAAGAGCAAAAATAGAAACAGGATTCCGACATCTAATCTCGCGTATTTGTTATATCTACTAAAAATATTGTGTTTTCTTAAATTTACTTTTTCAACTTGTGCTAAACTTATTTCTGACTAGGTGTATTTTATTTTAGTAAACCTAATGGTTCACTAATAGCAACCGAAAAACCCCTTTGGTTATATCATTATTTTTATTTAATACCGATTTCTATGAATCCATATAAGTTAATTTCACGGTCAGATAAGATTGTTTAAAAAAAGTCTTGGTCACCAGTTAGTATTCGCCACTGGGTACTTATGATGTTAGGGATTGGTATGATTGTTAGACGCACTCATTTATTTGTTTATCTATCTACAGCAAAATAAAAGCGAAGAAAATATTCCGTGCACCGCATTCGGCTACGCGGTTCTTGCATTATTTCCACGCGCTGACACCCGCTGAATACATATTAAACGCCGTGACGGCGAGCAAGAAGCTCAAAAAATATATAACGTTGTTGTCGTCACATTGTTTGGTCGGCATTGCAGCGGCAGTTAGGTAGTTTTATCTCACACAATTTCAATTTTTCATCTGCGACTGTCAGCTCGACGCCGGGAGATAAGTAACGTTCGCGTTCGTCCCAGCATAAAAGTTTGTTCCCCGCCAGTTTGTTCGCTCCACTTCCTTTTATAAACTTTTTGTATGAGCCGCTGCCCGCGCGATATCAATAATTCTTACAATTTGTGCACGTATTCAATCGATACGAGACGATTGATATCGTATTCAGCAAGGAAACTTGCAGTGCGGCTTTTCGTTTCAACAGTTTCTTATTGAATTGCTCCATTCAAATTGGAAGCAATTTCTGCTCGAGCAATATTGGATGGTAATCATAAGATTAATCAAATAAAGTTTATTCCGATAGTATTTCAATCATCGTTTATATTTTCTTATTTTCTACATTATGAGTGCAAAGGTATTGTTACGATCCTAGTTGTACTATTCAAAATTATAATACTTTATGTTCTATTTTCAATCGGATTCTTCTCGATTCATAAAACGTGGAAGTTGCTGGTCCCGGTCAGTTTCTGAATGTAAGTCACTAAGCCCAACTAAAGGTTTTTTGTTATTTGTTTTGTGCAACAGTTCTGGGTAATGATAAAGCAGTAGTAGATTATCCATAAAGTACGCCCAATGCCAGCCCTTGAGGGGCATCCTAGACAACCCATTATCATGAGAAAGATAATGATAGACAGAAAGATATTCAATGACCGGAACAAAAAACAAAGAAAACAAGATTAAATATAGAATTAGGTAAAGAATTAGAGATGAAGCTTCAGCAGTAAGTTACGTAACAGCGGATATTTATAACCGTTATTTTGCAAGTTGTGAAATGTAACTTAGGCTGTTTCCACATGTAGCTACTTTGATTGAGGCAACAATAAACTTTTTAAGAGGTTCGTTTAAAAGTTGCAAGTTACTTAACCGAATGGCCCAGTTTACAGGTACTGCCATTTCGGGATAATATGTGACCAAATTCGATATCTCAAAAAACTTTTGTACAAATAGGATAAATACTGACGCTGGGAGACAAGGATGGTGAGAGCATGGAATCACTCGAACCGTTGCGGTTGGAAAAACGAGTAACATAATACAATTGATACTAATTCGGCATTTGATGAGTGTAGCAAGCGTTCATTAATTTAATATCGATTAGCAGACACTAACCACTGTTGTCGATTACAGAAATTTGCAAATGGGTCGTGGTTACATTGAGATACCATAATCTGCTTGTTATCAGTTCCTGCAATAATGCGTCCATTTAAAATATATTGCAGGGCATCGGATCCATTTATTCGGAATAAATGGATCCTGCGCTAGCATAACCTGGATTGCGTTTTTCTATTTACCTCTTTTATTCGAGGCCGTGAGTTAAATTTGTTTTTGTTTATTTTAATCAGTCCACTTATTCCTTAGCTAACCTTTAATTACCACAGAATAAACGTGACTTTGTCCTGAATTAATAATTGTTATTACAATTAACAACGTGAATGTTGGGTAACGTGGTTATGAAATCAACTTACGAACTCCAGTGTCGCTATTAAGACGTTCTTGCAAAATATGTTTTCGGATTTCCTCGTTGATTCACCTCGGTTTAATGTAAAGGTAATTTATAAAAATAGGTAAACAATTTATTAAATGTGCGGCTTAAAATACTTCTAGGTGCATTTAATTCATAATTAAGATTGAAAAATATCTGCAGTGCAACCTGTCAACAATTTAGGAGCTGCGACGAAATTAAAAATAAATAAAATTCAAAGAATCGCAAATCTGACCTCAAAGTAGATTACGAACTTAAAGATATCAGAACCAACGGTGGTACCACAATATTACACGTATGCTTCTCCTTGGTGATGGTTGAATTGAATCCCAAAGATACCAAAAGTCAAGCTATGCACGCCTGGTTATGGTATTGGAATGGTAACCGTTCCGACCGAATTTAGTGGCATTTATTAGAGCATCTCCGCGCTTCCGATGGCTCGTTAAGCTGTAGGTCCTGGCGGATATCTTGATATCGGCAATTTTACTCGTTAAACACAGTTAGATGCCATTTGGCAAATACATATAACTGACACTAGAGTTTGTCACTTGTCTTGTCACACCCTTCCAATCCGCATCGGGCTCACGTAATAGACTGTGTCTCGTTCCATCTCATAATTAAGATGAGGCCTGTGCCTAGCAGTAACATAATTATTATTATTATTTATAAAATCAGCTTGTTAAAATTCTTCAGGAAGTCATTTGAAATGTTAGATCAATGCCTTTTAATTTAATATTAATAACCGGTTCCAATATTTTACGATTCGTATTGTGTCAAAAATGACTATTCGTTTTTCTCCAACCGACTACGAGTCGTTAATTCTAATTTCAAATTTACTTTTGCATATTCGAAAAGCCATTTAGTTTTAACTTTAGTTGTACTTTGTAGATTATCTTCACTTCCGGTTAATTACAAAGTGCAAAACAAAACAGAAGAGTGCGTACAAATACGAAGATTAATGAGTCCAATGGAAAAGGGGAAGCGTGACCCAAATGTACATATTAAAAACTGAATCTTTCCTGCAAATCGTTTGCTGGATGGTAAATATTGCTTAAGTATGGAATTCAGTGGAAATTAGTGTAGAAGGTGGGACGAAATATGTAATCCAGCCTTTGTACTGCATCAGCTAATCAAAGTAGGTATACAGGTAATTCAAGTATCAATTTCAATTAAAAATGCATAAACTTTATTTTTTACATGTTTGATTTTTTTTAGCTTAGGCAGAACCCGAACTTTTGACAAAATATGTACATATTGATCTTTATATCTTCGTTCGCAATATTAATTAAAATATCAATGTTGGTTCTTACTTTAAAATGTTTACTTATGCAGACTTAAATCTTTATCGAAAATATTCATTTAAAGCTAGCGAAATCAAACGAACTTGTATTGGACAATCTTATTTAATCGAACTCCAATAACAAAAACACAAATGAAATAAATCTCATAATTAAATCTTTCAAATTCCTTGCCATTTCCTATTCCAAAAACTTTGGGACAGCTCCATTTCGTTTGAAAGCCAGCGGCTCTACCTGTTTGCTTAGTGTGATTTTACGGACAGTTAATTAAGGGAGGTGCTTAGTTTGACTTGGTGGAACTTTTACACCGATAACAACATAAATGAAAACTCGTCTGGATTTGGGCAAAGTGTGGCGGTGACAGAGGCGGGTGGGACGAGGGCGGGCGGGGTGCTCTGGTAGTCGCCAGTATGAGCCCAGCCGCCGAACTGAGGTCACGTTGCCGTAGCGGCTAGGACCACGCACACGCGAACGCGAACGAACTATTATAATTGGAACTATTTCGATGCCTGAAATGGGGACTTTTACCCTACTTGGGACATTTGCATGTGCTGTGAACAGTGAAAGGCCTTCATGTGTTTACTTTTCATAAATGTGCTGAAGGTGCCAGTTTTGTATGGGTGCTTGGTTCGTCGTACGAAGTGGTCTGTCACCCGTTTAATTATAAGGATTAAATTGTGTGAATGACTGCGTTTCGTATGATTTATTATGATGCTATGAATGTTAGAAGTGATTATGTGGTAACTTAGTTGATTTGTTTAATGGATGTCTCAAATCCATTGAGATGATGCTTAAAAATAAAAAAAAAACTTCATAAAAATGTACGTTTTGGTTAATACTCTATTTTTTTTAAGACACTAAGTTTACAAGCTTAGCTAGCAGCTAGTTATAATATTAGGTTGATCTAAGGTTTTTCGTAGCAACGTATATTACGTAAATACAGAAACCGTTTCGAAACACACTGTGGTGTGTCGTCAGAGTAGCTGTACTCTGACGAGAATTTGTTTTGACACGCGAACTACGTGCGCCTCATAAAAACTATTAGGGAAGCAGAAGTTGCGTGGAGTTTGAAACGTAACGATGCAGCCAATTGTTTTACTACAACGCCCTGTTCTACCCCTCGGAGATCGGCCGTGTCCGGCGGCGTGACGTGACCAACCTCCATGTCGTTACACGTACTGGTCACGCGACCGCAGCCATCGGGGCTAAGCCTTTATTGAAGGTCCTCCAATTATCTTACAAAGGACTCGCCTGTCAAACAACACATGCCTGTATTATATTATATTTTGTATGCGGAGGATAATAAAAATATTAGAATGCAGTTCAGTGAATCTAATTAAGTAGTTAAAAATATTGCTCGGTGAAACGGATTCCAAATAAAGATTCTAAAGATACGTTTGATTAAATACAATAAAAAATGATATTATTATGTTCTAAAATGTTTAATCAGAAAAGTAATACATGTCAATGAAATAAGAAATCATAATACTAGAATTATACGAAACATTCAATTTATATTTTTATTTCTAATCAGACTTAATTATTTGCAGTTGAACTAATGTTTATTCGTAATCGTAATTTCAAGACATTAAAATACACTCACTATCCGAAAAATAAAAATTAGTAATGGAAAATAGGTATATATTTTTAAGGAAAATCCTTAAAAATTTATTTAATCAAAAGTGTAATGGCATAAATTTAAAAAAAGGTACAGTACAGTTGAACTACTTGTATGTAAGTTACATAGTAAACAGTGTATTGTACAGATACAACATAAGATATCGTTATGGGCCCTCATAACCGTATTTTGTTTCTATCCCCTCTCCCGAAAATTCGGTCAGCCTGACCCCGTGTCATCTTATGGTAAGTGGGTAAAGAAACCTAAATTACCCACCCGGACGGAAAATGTAGTTAGAATATTATTTTTTTTGTACTCGAAACCTTTTACGCTTTTGTTGAATATAAAACTTAGTGCCTCTATCTAGTTCAGTAATAACTCACGAATCGGGAATGATTTTGAAAAATTCATAATAATCATTTAATATAAAAGCTTTTAGAAACTTTAAGGACTTTTTTACGGTGCTTCCTTGTCAAATCGTTTATCCAACAGTGACGGATGTTCAGTGCTTTATTATAGTTTTCAGAGGTTTGTAGGTCTATCCTCGTTTCAAGGCATCATTGGGTATGAATCAAGTTGTTCACGTGAACAAGAGGGCTTAACACTCGAACGTCTCATTATTTTATTGTACAAATCAACTCTAAATTTGTGCACTAGAGCTAACAAAGTCTATATCGACCTAACATAACCAATTAGTTTGTATAAGAACATTAAACGTAAATACAGTGGTATCAATTATTCTCTTGGCATAAACTAAACATTAAATTAACAACTTGTATATTTCATTGCCTGTTCTATTTGTTACACAACTTACTGTTTGTAAATGATGTCATTTTAGTTTAATGTTCTTATTTTAGTTCGAAAAAGAATATATAGCATAATTGAATACCAAATTAGTTTAATTAATTTTGTTTAGTCTCCGTTGTACTTAAAGAAGAGGCTACTCCATTGTCTATAATGCCACTAACAAACGTTAATGATTTTATATAACTTTTTTGCTAATCAAATAGCTGGGTTAACGCTTCCAATTAGTGTCCGTCGTCTAGTATTCATCAAAAAAGGATAAACCTTAAAACATTAATTTGATGGTGTGATTATTTGACGCATTTGGAACGTTTTTACCTTTAAAAGTATTATAATGTTGATTGTATCCTAATTAATATAAAACAAGCCAGATAAGAAGGCCCGGTCATTAGATAGTCTCTCTACGTCACGCGGCTTAGTCTAAATCCAATTTAACGCTCTATTTTGTTTATGGTTTTCTTGACATATTGTTAAATTTAACTTGAACTCATTATAGCTACGGTCAAGTTTGGTCACCTTTGAAAATATATATAACTAGCTGTGCCCGCGACTTCGTCCGCGTGGACTACATCCTTTCATGGTCGGTTTTACCCCTATCTCCCCTAATATTCGAAACTATAAGTAGTATATATTTTAATAGAGCTATATTTGTGCCAACTTTCATATCTCTAACTTAAAAAATAAACATATTCCCATATAAACTTTTAAAGGTGGCATTACCCCCCCCCCCCCTTACTTTCTAACAAAAAGTAGCCTATGTCCGTTCTTGAGGTTCAACGTATACCTATGCCAAATTTCATCAAAATCGGTTGGGAGGTTTAAGCGGGAAAGCGTAACAGACAGACAGAGTTACTTTCGCATTTATAATATTAGTAGGGATTAAAATATTTTTAAGGTGGTTGACATCAAATAATTACTTCGGGTTTTCTAAAACGATACAAGTTTAAATAATAACAATCAAATGCACATTTGACAACTTGGTGGCGCAGTAGTTAAACGGACGCACGAGACGGAAAACATTCTGGGTTCGATGCTGGCTCAGGCTACTTCAGAAATGAACTAGGTTACTCTTTTTTATATTGCACTTCAAAATTGACCTCATCCCACCTGATGTTAAGTGGTAATGAGGTCTTAGCTTAAGGGTGACAAGTACGGCATAATAAATCTGTTACTGGACTTGTCGCCCTTACCTTGAAGGCTTGACCCCTGCTACTAATGTAGCACCCCCCAGGAGCTCTGGAAACCTTACTCACACGCAGGAACACAATAACACAGTTAGTAACAATCACTTGTTATTTGGCTGCCGTCTTCTGTAAGGTGGAGGTATTTCACCAGTCGGGCTGCTCCAGTTCGAGCGATAAATCGCTATGCCCTACCTCTCTTCTCTTCTTCTTCTTTTTGTATACATTCTTCAAGTGAGACTCTTGGTGTGAGTCTCGCTTACTAGGTTTTCAGGCGCATTTACTTTTTATTATTTACTGGCTGTCTCTATGTTGAAGAAGCTTAGATACCAATATTTGCGAATATTGAGTTCTTTAAAGTTTTCATAGCGGGCGCTCGTTTAATATTGAATGTATACGATACAAGGTAATTAATTGTGTCTAAAGCAAGTGACGTTTGTGAATTATATATTAATTTAAATCATATTTATTATTAAATATTAAAATTCCTAGAAATACAAGTACCTAAAAACAATGAGTAGGTACATAACCGGCATTGTTTGAATTTACCTACAGGAAGAGTAACGTAAATTTTCGCATTCAAACAAGAAGTTTATTAGGTCTGTTTGACTTGGCAGTGGCAAATCCCTCCACTGTAGTCCCAGCTGCTTTTGACTTCACACTCCTGAATTATTTCAAACCGAACTTTACACCAAAACATGCCTTCGGCGGACTTTCCACAGTAACGTAATTACATGAGGTAACTACGTTTATTAGCAGAAACAATACACTGCGTGCTCTCACGTGAAGTTTTGTTTCATAACAAAGTTTAATATTCAATTAGAGGGGTAGTTTCAAGACTAATGAGTCCACTGCCACCGAGGGCCGAGAGCCTGCTTTTTATGTGAATATTTTTTGTTTCCTCAATCTGGGACCGAGTGGTTTATAGAACTAAATACCTCAGAATGCCTTGTATACTAGCGAATCGTTCCCGCAGTTATTACAGTTTCAACGCTATTTTCATTTGGAAAAATGTTAGTTTTGTTACGGGTTATAGAGTTGCAAACATGTAAAACTCAATTTGGAAGATTCAAATGTACTGTCTGTATATTTTTACTTTAATTTCACGTTGGTCCTTATTGTTCAGTTGTTTGACGACCTCCGTAGCCGAGAGGCGAGAGCGAGCCGGACTTTGACTTCGCGCCATCTCTGAGGTTCTGGGTTCGATCCCCGGTCGGGTCAATATGGGAAACGAACTTTTCTATATTGTCTCGGGTCTGGGTGTTGTGGTACCGTCGTTGTTTCTGATTTCTGTAACACAAGTGCTTCAGCTACTTACCGCAGAATCAGAGCAATGTATGTGATGTTGTCCAAAATTTATTTATTTATTTTTATTTATTTAATGCCCGGTTTCAATATTTGAAAAACGACCCGTTCTAGTTACGGTTAGTAATAAATTATATGAGGCGTAAGCTAAAAACGACAGACGGATGACTGATGACAGCTGATATGGAAAGTAAATTTGAAATAAGAACTAACGACTTGTAGTCGGTAGGAGAAAAACGGATAGTCATTTTTGTCACATTACGAAATATGGCAATCGGGCAAAATGTTTTTAAGTTTTTACTGACGAACTTTTAAAATCACACATATAAAATTAGGAAAGTCTTGTCTTATTAGACTGTTAATTGCAACGGATAATAAACTTAAATGTGCAGCTGCACTTCAGTATTTTGTTGTAGGTATTATGAAAATATTGGCTACCGTATCACTAGTGATTTTAATAAGACCAGTGCATAAATAGTCTTTGTAATCAGTGTATTGATTACTCCACTGAGTTAACCAGTGATTCTTATAAGTAAAAGGTATTTTGACCTACTACGTGAAAAATTACTGAGCTGAGCTATTACTGTTATATTGGAAGCCATTCGCCCTTCTCTTAGGAATTTTATTTCATGATAAAATAAGTCCGCTTGATTTAATAAATATTATTTGTTCGTAAATAATAAACGTTTCTTTAATTTGTCTAATACATTCTCTTAATTATTGTGACCATTACGAATCACACAATACAGAAACGAAAGTATGTTTTTGATCGCATCAAAAGATTACAGAAGACCGCAGCCAAATAACAATCACTTCGGTGTTGTTGTGTTCCTGCGTGTGAGTAAGGTTTCCAGAGTTCCTGGGGGGTGTGGGTGGGGGCCAAGCCTTCAAGGTAAGGGTGACAAGTCCAGTAATAGCTTTATTGTGCTGTACTTTTCGCCCTTAAGCTAGGACCTCATTCCCATTTAACATCAGGTGGGATGGGGTCAATCTTAAAGTGCAATATAAAAAAAATTGCATTTAATAAAAAAATTTTAATCTAAGCAAACAGAAACTAAACAAGTCATTTTTATTATTTTGTATATGGGATATTGTGTACTTCATCCACCAAATAAAATAAAACTGGATACTATCCAGGAGCATAATGAATACCAGACCTTTTTCTGTGGAGTTATTCAAGTAAAACGAATTATTTAATGCATTTGTCATCTTTATTGGCAGTGTAAACGACGGGACATAACCGAACCATTAATGTGCTTTTCACTACTGATGATGACGGACGGAATGCCTATTTAACGGTTCATAATAAATTATCCACAAACTGAGGAAATTGTGCTCCGTCCTAGTCAATTAAACTCGCTGAAAATAGAAAAAATCGGTATTTTGTCCCGTATATGTAGGGCATATACGGGACAAAATACCGATTTTTTCTACGTACGCGTAGTTGTATCGCAAGCAGATAAGTAGTATATACGTACAACGAACTAATTCCTAACGATTCGTTGCAACAACCCTTCTTTGGAAATACGTACGCGCTCGTATTGCACTCGTCGTAGCCAACTATTACGATACGCTTACGTTACGACGCCGCGTGCGAAGGGGTTAGTCGTAGCGATAGCGTATCATAATAGGTGTGTACAATAAGTGCTATTTGCGCGCGTACATGTTTAATCCATACTACTAATCCATACTACGATTTTGATTAAAGGGGTGAGAGCCATCTGCGCTCCCCCGAAAGCTCGGTAAAGATGATAAGCCTTCGCAGCCATCATCGAAAGTCAGGTAGGAATAAAAAACTACGAGTTTGATAAAATTTGGTATAGGTATTTGTTGAACCTCTAAAACAGTTAAAGGCTACTTTTTTGAAAATAAGGGAGGGGAGGAGGGTAGGTACTACCGCCCTTGAAAGTTTGTTTGGGAAATATTTGATTTTTTAGGTAGAGATGTGAAATTTGGCACAAATATAGCTCGATAAATGAATTAAAATATGGATTACTTTCTGTTTCGAATGTTAGTGGAGGTATAGGTAAAACCGACCATGAAAAATATGGAAAAAACCTCTAGTCCACGAGAACGATGTCGAAGGCACAGGTAGTCTCTTATATTTCGTGTGTAGACCACAGCAGGTCTCGTGTGCACTGCGTTGTAATGATACGACTTCGCTTACGACCTGTGTGCGGACGGCCTTAAATCGCCGTTATTGGAAAACTGTTTCTGACAAAAGCAAGCGGCGAGTTTGTTTATTCAATAAAAATATTTTTTGCAAGTTGATTGACAACTGAATAAACTAATTATTCAAATCGAAACTTTCTACTATGTTTTGTTTTAAAACAGTGGAGCTATTAGGTATAGTTGTCACTTTAGGTTTTGTTATCTGACTCAATTTAAATGAGGAATCGTTTGATTTTTTTTAGTTATTTGCTTACTTTCATAATCATGATGACCTGCCAAGAATAATAGATATTAGTTTCGGATCCCAATCGGTGGTAGCTTAAATTTTAATTTATACTCATTTTGAAGATACACAAATGTTACTTGTGACTTACATGAATAATTTAATTGATTGTGATATTTTTACTCGGGAGTATCAACAAAAATGCTAAAATTTACCTTTAAAACATTAACAAGGGTTACACTGTATTCTCTTCACAAGCAATTAATTTGAAAACGTCCTGATAAGCAGAACATGCCACGTTTTACGTAACAGTCTCACACAATACAGTCCTGAATGAGGTTACTTAAACGTTTTAGCGATTTGCATCACACACCGGTGTCGGTATGCCCGGCGCTGGACGCTACGTACAGACCACAATCAAAATCTTATTTCAGTTCGGAAGCGTTGATGAAAGGGCCAACACAGCTTATTGTATTGTGCTCTTGTATAATAAAACCTTAAACCTTGTTGAAACTGCTAAGCAAACTTTTTTTGCAACTTTTTAGGAATCCTTGCTATTTCTAAACGTTCGTTTAGAAAAATTTACAAAATCGGTTTATTGCAAAATTTTATGATTCTAGGTTACTGAAAAGTATGATGAAAAATGTAGATCATAAAATATTTTATTCGATTTTTTACAGCCATATCATAACTATAGAAGTACATAGCTGTATTGAACATTTCATATTTGTTTTAGCTCTTCTGAGCAAAAACGCCTTTCTGAGCAAATATTAATTGATGTCTAACAAAACCTTTTGTTGTAACGATTATGCCACTATGATGGTAAATCTAAAAATGGTATCCGAGTTTACTGTAATGTAATAAACGCCTCGTATTAGCCCCCATCTTAGACTACCAGACTGCTTTAATATTTAGTTCGTGCTACACGTACATCCGCTGACTTACTGCGAGCGACCCGTGATTGTGTAACTTCTCGCCCAATGACCTGTGAATCGATTGTCTTTGCGCTGTAAAGCAGTAAGGGTATGTCCATTTGATAAAGGTTATGCACTAATTTAATTCCATTTAAAACTGTGTTCCATTTTGAAAATAGTTATTAAACTGAGGGTACATACCTCTAACAACTGTGTACATTACGTCCTGCCTCCCACTTTATTCACTAACCTAGCTAAAGAGATATCACACATTAATGTATAGATTAAAAAACAGGATTATTGGTAATGTTAATAAAGTTACAAAACAGTAACTTATTAACAATTTACAGTGTGAAAACTCTAACTGATAATATTTGTAACGCTTTCAATAAACAATATATCCTTGTATTGGCAGTTCAGGTGGTCAAACAATGCCTTTGTACTAAAACTTTTCCTAGTGAGATTATATTGAACATAATCTATTTAATAGTAGGTATGTCTAACGTAGCGAGTCGGAAGCTTTATCCCCTACTGTTGACTTAACGTTAACGTCCCCTAACGTCAGCGCACTTGTGCTGATACTAAACTAAAGATAAAAGTGTGTGAGAGCATTTTTTTGCCTACGTCGTTTATGTACGTACATTATGCTACGGTTATGTTTTATGTTCCTCTGAGGGTGCGCTCTGAAAGGCGTTTCCAGAACAGAGGGGTCGTTATGATTTCTAGGCTGTTAGTTCTAGCTTGCTGCGGGGTTAGCTTGAAAGTATTTGTGTTTTTGGTAGGATCTTTAATATGATCAAATGTTAACGTGATGTGATTAATAAGATACCTATCGGATTATTCAACTAATTGGGGAAAACTGGTGTGCTTATCGCGAAAACCAACTATGAAAACTAGTAGTTTATTTATTATTTACTACTAACTGTTACCTGTTACTTGATTTGCGTTATTCTTTATGCTTATCTTATTTTCTATATTTTACCAGTTAAATTATATCCATATTTAATAAGTACTTTCTACTTGAAAGAGTAACAAACAAGCATTCCTGCAGACATCTTAACATACTAGCTTTCGCATTTTTAATAATAATTTAATGGAATAATACACAGTTTTCTATTATGTTGGTACATTTTAGTACTCTAATTACTTGCTTGTATCCAATAATAAAAATAATAGACACTAATGATCCGGTGAACTTTATCCGACTACGACAAAATGTGAACGGAAATATTTTTTCCTTATATTCTTGGGTGAGTGCGGAAGAAATCCAACAAATAAAATAAGTCCAAAACATGAATACAGCGCTTTGGTATTGCATATAATAAAACATTTCATTAGAGAACTAATGAATCCTCTTTGTATGCGATTAGTTTTTCAACTCCAAGAAATACCTTAAGACCCCAAATGTAAAGAAACTGAAACCTATAAACGTTGCAAGCACACAGTAAATTGCACTTCCATTGAACAGATGAGCGTCTGAAAGTGCCCTTTTTATGGGTTCACGCGAGGGGTGGTTCACCCCTCCAGACGGATGCAGGTAACTTCGGCGAATCCATTAAGTACCTACAATTATTGTCCTAATCTGAATTCTGTAGCGCTTCAACAACTGTAACAGATATTGCACACGCGTCATTAGTATCAGGGAATTACTGATAGCTGAGTGTATGTACTTGTATAGTGGACGTTTAAAATATGCGATAATTCAATGTAAGTACATATATAAAATTATGACTTCCTAATTAAGGCTAACAATCTGCTATAGAATAGAATAGAATAGAATTCGTTTATTAGCTTTTGAGTAGGGTACACAGGAGATGACATTAGTTAAAGTACATAATATATAGACCGCTATAACAATATACTATCAATTTCATATCCTTTATAAGACAATGTAATGACTTTCAAGTGATTAAATTTAATTTGTAATTAGTTAATTAATTAAATTAAGCTAAAGTTACCAGTTTGAAAATCTTTTTAGGAAGGAGGTTTTTCCGTGAGGCAAAGTACGATAAGGATTTTTTTCCAATAGGTAATATAAATGACATCAAAATTTAATTTCTGTTATTTGTAAACTTAATGTAGTTTAAATATTACGGAAGAAGTATTAGGTAAAATTTAAAATATATATATAACATTTTATTATTGTCGATTGATCTAAATAATTAACCGTTAATTGTGTTTAAGTTATACACTTAAAAATCTATAATTTGATTTTTCAGTTGGAAATTTAAGCAAGGTCTTACTTTATTTAATATATTTTATAAAATAAGTCAGTTTAGGTGAAAAATGCTAGCAATATTTTCATTTCTTTCAATAACCTTTAAGATACTTATGTTCGTAATCGAGTCAAAACAAAATAAAAAATTGTAACTAATATTTATCTTATTGATTTCTGTAAAAATACCTACCTTTTTTTTATTTTAAAATCAGTTTCAACACCCAAAAGTAAGAACAATCGGCAACGATAGCCCTTAATTTCCAACTGGGTCGCGCCGTCACAATTCGTAACTTGCTGTGCCCAACTTCATGTAATGACTTTTGTTTGTTTTTAATTTAATTAATTGGGACGGATTATCCTAGCTATCGCAGGGATTCACAGAAAACTTTGTTATCGACTTCGTTGAAAGGTCAACGATCCATTATTAATGCGGCAAACTTTTGTAGAGTCAGCGAAACTGATTTAACAATACTATGACGAGGGATATAATTATATCGGAGCCTTCCTCTTTTGCTAACTTCCTCGATACTCTTATTCAGTAGGGTAATCTTGTTATAGCGCTCGTATGTGTCAAAATCAGGGAAATAAATAAGGTTAATTTAAGTTGCGGAAGTTTATTTACACACGTCGTTACTTCTTTGTCTACCTTACCGGCAAGGCAAGCGGGCGGGCGCTTGTTCTAATACAAAAGATAAATACTACCGTCGAACAAGAGAAGTAATTGAGATAAACAGATGTGTATTCTACTATATAACTTTCTGCCATCGAGTGTAACGCGTAACAAAATCAACTAAGTTTGTCTTCCAACTCAACTCGTCTCTTTGCTACCGTTTTGATTCGCACATGGCGTACCGTTGGTTACGTCAATATTGTTACCCGTTATGTGAATACATCAATAAGTACTTACCACATTCATAGCATCATAATAGGTTAGTGTGTTAATCAGTTAATCATTTCCTCATTTACGGACAGGGTAGTTAATGATGTCCGCGGTGAAGCCTAAGCTCAAATGAGGCGATTAAGCTTTGAAGATGAACAGGCCGGGCTACGATTACACCGTGCCTGCATCTACCACGTATTACGCGACCAATAGCCGACCGCCGCAGTACGAGCGCGGCTACGGGCAACTCGCAGCCGGACCCGTTTACAGCCCCTCCTCGCACCCCCTCTCTAATTATGCCGATGTGTATGAGGGCAATAATGACACAACGCTCCGTGCAGAGGAACGGCATTGGTACATAGAGAATCACAAAAATTTGCAACCGAGCTACGAGGTTAACCACGACGTCATATCTCAAGATGCCAAAGTTAAAAAAGAGGAGGAGAAGAAAAGCGACGTGCCCGTTAGGAGGGCAGAGTCGTCTCAGGCTCGGCATCGGAGAAAAGAGGATAGGTGTTCTTGCGAGTGCTGGCCTAGTACAGACAATAACGCCGTGCAAGATAGTGCAGGAAATGAAACGACTAGGTCGCTCTCAGGAGTGGATATGGTGGCGTCTTACGGCGTCTACGGAAATCCCCAAGACGACGACAGTTCAGGGTTTGCTAGGTTATCTGAAAAAAGTGTAATGTATGGACAAGGGAGCGAAGCTCCAGTACAAGGTGTTATAGTCAATCAGCAAGGTAACAGTGCTGTAGTAAGAACCACGAGCGCGCAAGAGACTGGTTGTAGCAAATGCTGCGGTTTGTCATCAAGCGGACCTGCAGCTGATTCAGAAGACTATTGCTGGATCCACTACTGCAGGCCTGCACTTATAGTTCTACTACTGCTGTTTTTTCTAGTCCTGCTGGGCGTATCAACAGGGTTCTTATTGACAAATAACTGTAAGTATCTTAAAATGTTAAAAATAATTAATGTAACACACACGCTCATAATCATACTCATTTAATTCGAGTTTATTTGCCACCATACGTTAATATTGTCAACATTAAACCTCATTAGTACTGATACATCTAACAAGAACTGACCAAAGTTTAACACTACATTATATTGAAAAAGAAATTTAAACATCACGGATACATCGCAAACATTGTTAATAGGATTGACGAGTTAAGTTTTAGTACATTTTATGAAACAATAAACTACACTGTAAAATTATTTAACAGACCACGTCTGCATTCAGTAATGTACTCGTAAACTACAGGAGCAGTCTAGTAATTATTCACAGAATAGATGAATTTTAGAGTAGGTACGTATTAAAGCAAAGGACGCATTTCGAATTTTCGAGTCTTCGAGTTTGCCACATCGGCCCCTCTCCACCCTGGGATTAATTCGATCATTGCCAGCGATTGGATAAAGCCTGTCGATAGAGCTAAAACCATTTGGCACACACCTGCCGTAGTTGATGCCAGTTCTTTCTAACTTTTGAATTGACTACTGGGGAGTAATTAGTTTGACGGAAAGTGTGGTAGATTTTTTTTTAATATCACATTAATATTTCAACTTATGTCAGAATTACATTTCATGTAGGTATTTAATTCAGTTTTTTTGTTTGAATCATAAATATAGCAAAATATCAAATTTACAAAGATAATATTTTTAGTACATAAATTCACCACCATCATTATTGTTTTAATTAGTTACCAAACTTTGTTTAATATGACCTTAAATAGCTTTAAGCGAAAATATTATTTCAGTTCCAATACCAAATTACTATGGTACGGTTGTCATCAAAGTTTTTAAGGTTGTGGAAAATTATACTGTTAGATCCGTTTTTATTTAAGATTTCGATTATGGTTTTTCTATCTTCAGACCACCCTTTTATTCTAATGTATTCCTTCGCTAAAATGTTTATCTTTAAGCGGCAGTTAGTACACATTTGGTAGACATACATATAATGATAAAACATTAGAAATATATTTTGTACTCACTACATACCTACACGTTATAAAAATTTGCTTCTTCTTCTTGCTTGAAATTCTATCTATAAATGAGTTCTGATATCTTAGATGACGGTATAACTCAAATTCAACTCCTTTAAAATTGCGTTATAACGTTATTTATCCTTGGCCTTAATTACTTATTTCTGTAGGTTACGTTAATATGTAGGTACACAGTGATCAGTATACTTCTATATTGTGATGACATTCGTAGTCAAACCGCGAGCAGGCAAGACTTTGCAGTCAAATTATAAATACAGAAATTCTAATAGAATCATTTAAGATTTTTTTTGACAATTATCATACGTAAGTAGTTCGTATTAACTACTAAATAAAAATGGTGTCGCGTTTTGACCCGTTAAATTATTTTAAATGTTTAATTATCCTACGTTTGATATTGCTGATTGGTAATTGTGCCCGAAAATAGACATATTGTATAATTGACATAATAGCTATTGGGAAAAACTTCTATATTGTGATGACATTCGTAGTCAAACCGCGAGCAGGCAAGACTTTGGTGTCGCGCTATCTTTAAGATCCCGGATTTGATCCCCAGTCGTATTAATATGGTAAAACAAACTTTTATACATGACAATGTATAAAAAACATGAGACCAGTTTTGGGTGCTGTGTTATCGTAGGTGTTTTGCTTTTCTTCATTATAATTGATGCAACTTCTTACAGAATCAAAGTATGTGATGTTTTCCCATATTAATTTGTATTTGAAGATACTTTATTACGAGCTAAGAAATTAGGTTGCTCTAAACCAGTAAGTATGGGAAACAGATAAAAAAAAAATAAAAGATACTTTTTTTTTCAATCTCAAAAGTCGAAGTATATAAAGTCACTAGATTCGTTTAAAAGTAGATTCTGCTGAACTGAAATGCCACGGTAGGTGGTCTAGGTAGATTTTCGCTTCGGTCGTTTTTCTTGGTGGCAGGACATTAATTTCAGTGGCACTCTGGGCGCCACATAGAGTTGGGTTTTCAAATTGTGCTTTAACTATTGGAGTTAAGTATTCATTGAAGTATTCGTTGGGGAATTTAAATCGTTACTGTTAATAACGCTAGTTTGTTCAGATGATTTGTAACTGTTTAATTAATTTAGTAATCGGTGATGGAAGAATGATTAAATTTTTGGTTAAAATTATTACCAGTAAATTTGTCATACGTAAAAAATATGTAATTCTTATTTGTTAGTTGTTCCGATAAATGACTGCTGTTTCTTATATTTTTGTTCATCACCATTGTTATTAACTTAAGATGTGAAGCAAAGATTAAAGATTGATAATACAACTACTTCTACTTTACAAACCACAAAGCTTTTAGATATGAGTCTTAAATTTCTTACGAGTATTCTACCACACTAAAATAGACATGTGGTATATTATATAGTAACAAGAAATGCATTAAAACCGGTAATCATTTAATATTTTCTACATACGTACCAACGGTCGATGACTTGAGTTCACAACTCTGCTGGCGTAAAATATTTGAAGGATATTTTTAGAAAGTAGTAACGACCTTTATGAATATTTGAATAACATGAAAACTTAATCCGACTTAATGCATACCAATGATGTAAAATCTTATCAAAGTGCTTCTTTTTATTCTGCAAAACATGTTTTGGATTATATGTGTACTGAAAATGTATTTTTACCCTATTATTATTATTTTTTCTCTTTATCAATAACAACCTTTAACTTATTAACTCAACTTATATTATAAAACATTTTAATTATATAAAATGTAAACATATTTATACATCATATTAAAAGTATTTCATCTTTTCGAAATTTTGAAGTTAATGTGAAAGCATTACATTTCAAAAGGTTGAATGTATAAATGCCCTTTCCTTTTCTTTTTAGCACAGACGATTGGACAAAATTTGGCGTAAACGGAGTATGATCCCTAAGAAAGCCTTTTTAATACTGTAAAGTACTACACTAGCAAAGTGGGGACAAAAGCTACTAACGCTGTAATTAAATTATTTTGTATTAAAATTAAAATATAATTCGTCTTAAGTGCATTAAGAATAATTACCGTGTGGAAAATTGCAAAGTGTTCCATCTTTATAGGCGTTGAACTCTAAACGTGCGAGTTGAATGAGTCAATAAGATAATTCATTTTCCAGTCTCGTCGAAGTCGTTCGGATCTCGTTAGACACATAATAACCATGACGCAAGATGTTTTAGTAGCTAGACTCAAGATTTCTTTGATTAATAATAATATATTAAACACATGGTATGACTTGCGAACCAACAGAGTCAAAAGCGGGCTAGATGAGTTTTTCTGACGATTTCTTTACACACAGTTGATAAAATTTGTCTGAGACAAAACATAGCTTTTCCAAATCGAAATCCTATGAGGCATTTTCTAGTAAAGGGTAGTTTAGCTTCCCGGCGGTTTACAAATTGCGTCAAAAAAAGTAATAATAATTGAAACTGCATTCATGAAATGATGAACAGAAATTTATTTAAACACCGAACTATTTAACATTTCTCAAAGTGATGAAAATACCTATAATTAGGAATGAACATAATATTTACTACAATACTTTCGTTAGTCAAAATTACTCCAGCCTTATGCAGAGAAAACGGCCTCTGATTTGGTCTTAGTTTAACGAATCTACTAAGACCATTTTTCCCTACCGACAGACATACCGGATATTCAAGTGGGGAAAAACGAATTGTATGGGCTTTTATTGCAACCGCACCCTAAAGAGGTCACTTAATAGGAGATTCTGTTTTTTTTTTCACTTTAATCTTACGACATCATATGCGAAATGATTAATTTCTGCGTCAATCACCTTAAGCGTCTTTGGTAGAGACGTGTGCCAGCTCTTAAGTTCCGCTTGGCTCCCCGAACTTCGACAGTTGTCGATTAACTTTTAATTAATGTGAAGTTTGCTCCGCTCACATTTTTTTGGGTGACTCATTAGAAACGAATATTTTACTTACTTTCTGTATGTGAGTAACATATACAATATGTTTGTGTCTGAAGTTTTTCTTTTATCCACTGTCACTGAATAATGTCGAGAATGAAGAGGTTATTAAATTTTTGTGCTTATAATGTGTTAAAAATAAGCTATACTCTGCAGTCAAATTATAAATACAGAAATTCTAATAGAATAATTTAAGTTTTTTTTTGACAATTATCATACGTAAGTAGTTCGCATTAACTACTAAATAAAAATGGTGTCGCGTTTTGACCCGTTAAATTATTTTAAATGTTTAATTATCCTACGTTTGATATTGCTGATTGGTAATTGTGCCCGAAAATAGACATATTGTATAATTGACATAATAGGTATTGGGAAAAAAAATCACGCAAATATGGTAAAAATTAAACGAACCGCAACGAAAGCGGATGATATCGAACATTAATAATAATAATAATAATAATAATAAATATTTATTTTTCGTTAACAAAGTTTAACTTAATTAGTAAGGGGATGGAGTCTCCATTTAAGCTGAAAAGCCTGTGTTTGGAGACCCCGCTCTTCCTTATTCTATTTAGGTTTAAGTTTAACATCAAATTTACATAGTTATTTAACAGTTTACATAAGTAGGTAAGTAAGACATTTTAACTATACACTAGAGAGGTGTCATTTAGTGTGCGTGTATATATGTGCGTGTGTGTGTGTGTGTGTGTGTGTGTGTGTGTGTGTGTGTGTGTGTGTGTGTATGTGAGTGTATGGGCGTGTGTGTGCATTTGTGTGAGCTATTAATTGCGTTTCAGTACGGATTCTATTTCATCGTATGTTTTTATCTGAACCCATTCTTCTAAAAGCTTTTTTGCAGTCACGTAGTATGCGTCATATATATTTAATTCTTTATTAATTTTATTAAATAGGAAAGTGGAACGTGAACTGTATTGTCTACTGGCAAACACAGTCTTAAAGGAGTTCTGACAGGCTATGTTTTTTCGCCGCCTTGTCAATGGTTGTGGAACATAGGGTAGTGATTTGTGTTTTTTTAATGTGATTAAGATTACATACAATTTCCTAACTGAAAGCAAGCCACTGATGCAATACAAGCTGTCGGTAGGGAAACGTCTTTTTTTAAAATACATGACTTTTATTAGTGATCGTTGTGCTCTTTCTAGATTTATGAAGTGTGATTTAGCAGCACCTCCCCAAACTGAAATGCAGTAAGTAATGACTGTTTGTGCAAGAGAGATGTATACTTGGTTGAGAAGGTGTTTTGGAGAGTCTTTCTTCTCAAAACTCTCTGGTATTACATATCTAAGGGTTTTAAATATCCAGGTAAGTTTTCTTGTCCTACCTATAACATGATCTATGTGAGCGTACCACGATAACCTTTGGTCCACAATAACACCAAGATACCTCGTTTGTGGGACTTTTTCTATAGTTGGACAGTTGCAAGTGTTCCTACTGATATCTTCAGCACATAAATGTATTTTTAAGCGGAAATCGTTCCGCGGCTGCGTATTATTATTTATACTGAAGCAAATAAAATTTGTTTTTGAGGCATTCAGAGTAAGGAGATTATGTCGCAGCCAGAGAGCAACTCGAGCCAGTGTAATTTCTGCATTAGTTCCAACTTCTTCCCAGGTTTCACCAGCGATCAACACTGCTGTATCATCGGCATAAGAAAGTACTTTGGCATTAGGAATGTTCATACTACACAGGTCGTTGATGTAAACGAGGAATAACGTAGGTCCCAAGACGCTACCTTGTGGTACGCCACATGTCACATCCGCATCCTCACTTATGTATCCTGGAAGTTTTACTCTTTGTTTTCTTCCAGTTAGGTAGCTTTCAAAGAGAGAAAGCTGCGTCCCTCTTATTCCGATACGTTCCAACTTGTTTATAAGGATGGGAATGGAGACGGTATCAAAAGCTTTTTTTAAGTCTAAAAATACCGACAAGCATTTTTGGCCACTGTCAAGCTGTTCCGTTACAAAAGAACTTAACTCAATAATGGCATCCTCTGTAGATTTTCCCTGTCTAAAACCAAATTGTGTAGGCGATAGTAATTCAAATGTGTTTAAATAATTAGTCAATCTAATGTTAAGCAGCTTTTCTAGAACTTTTGATATGGCGGGAAGAACAGATATCGGCCTATAGTTACTAATGTCGTTAACATCCCCACTCTTATATGCTGGTGTAATAATTGATTGTTTAAGAGGTGCAGGGAACACTCCTTTTTCGAAACATAAATTAGCCATAACATTAATTACGTAATTGGCTTCATTATTGCTAACAAAGTGGAAAATAGACAGTTGTTATTTATTTCATCGGGAGTATTATTGTGGTTTATTTATAAACCGGTCGACATTCGGCTATGGCCGTTCTATTCTAGCGGTCGGGTGTTCGAGGACAATTTGTTGCTTAATTGGATGCTAAATAAATTATCCGCTCGGAAGCTCCAACTGGTGACAGTTCCAACAAGTTTAGAAACCCTTATCAGACATTCATAGAGGAAGTGGATTATGGTTATAGTTTATTAAACTCGAACAATAATGTTTGGGCATATGTGCAGGGATGGTTATGATTCAATAACAGGGAAAGCATTCGATTCGGTAAACATGTGAATGATAAAAAAAAATCATCTTTTTGATTTCTGTGACACTTCATATTATCTGGACTTTTAAAAGAAAAAAGTACTAAAAGGAGTGAATAAAATTTCAAAGAAAAGACTGGAAATTCGTTTTTCACTATAGCCAAACTGGACTGGACTTCTGAAGACAGGTTTGCCACTCTGAATATTATGAAAAATTTAACGATTTGATCTCTGCCCATCCGTAGGTAAGAAAGCCGTGACTATGTGCACGTATGTGTGTGTGTATGGAATTTTAGAAAATTACAATAAGTGAAACGGGACAACTAGGACACAAAGTTATTGGTGTGCCGTTATGTTATAAATACTAGAATTATCGTGTTGAAGTTAAAAATCTAAAGTAATGATTTGTTTAATTTTATTTCTTTTAGCCTACCTGTATCATACACAATAACGGTTCAATTAATTAAGTAACTGCAAAACAGCTGTTTATTATTATCGCTCATTGTCTCCAGCTGTTTCAGCAGCTGTACATTTATGAACCTACTTAATGCAGTCGATGTTATGATTATAAGAGAAAACAATAATATATGCCCCGATTTTCGAACAACAGTAAAACTAGTCTCATTACAATAATATGACGTACAGTTACAGAAAGCAATCTGAATGGCAATATGCAAAGTACCAAAGTAAAACTAATATTATGGCATGGATAGCACGGCAATACGGCGGAACAATAAACGGCCCAATATTCGGAAGCGTATTTACCCTGCAACCGTTAACAAACTACGCGGCGTGTTAGGGTTGAGTCACAAGTGATACTGGATTCAAGTGATTGAACTGAAAAACGAATTTATACGAGTAAAAGATTCGCAGCAAGGTAAGCCCCGAATTCAAATCCTTCCTGTCTAGACAAGAAAAGCTATACTAAAATCGTTATTTTTGTATATTGAATTGCATATAAGATAAAATTAACCCAGTTAGTTTGTTGGTTTCGTATCTCAAAATTAAAAAGGACTTGTTGTAAATGTGTCTACCTGTTCCTTTAGTACTGTAAAAAGTTTTTACTAACAGAATACAAAGATAAAATCATTTATGTAGAAATATCAAAACCTGTAGGGTACTTTCCATAGACCTAGAATCAGGATCATTAAAAAAATGGTCTTAATGTAGCATAAGTTATGGAAATTCACATACAAGTTTGTACGAAACCTTCAGTGCGCGAGTTTAACACAACAAACCATTGTTAACATTGTCCAAAAATGTATTATTGTTATCTGTGCTCATGCCTAATATTAAGTAAGTTTTTCTGCTATTGTGTTGTTGGTTCAATCCTTACTCGATAGATATCTTGCTAACATAAAACCTAAAATAGTAACTCCAAAAAATCCACGTTTAATCCATGGCAAGTTGCTTCAACAGCGAAAATTACTCAGTCGTCGCAATAGATCGCCGAAAAATCGTGCGAGAGATTTTTAGGGTTCCGAATCTGGAAATACAATAAAAGGAAGGTTTTTTCAGATTATTCTGTTGTCTGAGTATTTTCTATAGGATTTCCTGATCACTTGAAGTTTGCGATTACAATAACCTCACTTACAACCTTTCTGCCCTATTCATTGAAAATCTCTGACTGACATTAGACATATCTTAGTCAAGTCATTTAAGTCCATGTATTGGACATGGACTTAATTATATATTAAGTCCATGGTCCAATATAGGTGTAGTCGAAGAAGGGAATATTTATCTTTTAGCTATAAAATTCATGAAGAGAATCCATTTTGGAAAATATGTTTTGTTGATTATAAGGAGTTAATGTGTTGGAACTTAATTCTTCTTCTTTCTCCTTGATGTAAAGACTCTCCAACTAGCTCGCATGTGGGCAAAGGCGCGGATTAAACGCGTGACCATGATATCGTTTTATATTGTTGACCAATCGACTAGATCCACGCTTTTCTCAAGTAAAGAATTAACAATTCCCAACACTTAGGCCGGGGCTGCTCAAGATTAATGTTCGATTTCAGCTCTGAGTCGATTTCGAATAGCTAAATCGATCGATAAATTTTCTCGCCGTTTCAACAATAAAACATGCTTTATTAGAATTTGGAATACTTTTCTGGTGCATGTTTGACAATATTTGACAAGCGATGCATGGATGTCCGTGTGTTCATGAGATATTCCAGGATAAAACAACGTGACTTGCTAATGCGCTAAGTTCTACATATCGAAACGTTTAGCTATTGACGTTTCAAGAAAAATCTAAGATGTGTGGGTTTTAAAGCAGCAGTTTAAAGCGACTAATGAATAATAAAAAAAAATATGCTTGCTAGGTTTAGAAGTAAACGTAGCAATATAAAATCAATAGTAATATTGATCTGTAAAACGTGAAAAGTTACGACTGTTTCCAGTTAGACATCCGGAAGCTGCACTCTTCTATGGGAAAAATTAGATGCACATCTTTTGTTCAAAAATCATTAAAAAAATAACGGTAAGCAATTCAACATTTTCAGATAGTTATATTACGTAGACCACTCTTTTGTTTAATCGATTTATCAGGTCGTCCGGGCTTTCAGACATACCGCAGCATTATTGTTTCGTAAAAAAAAAAATATTTTCTAAGGAACTCCGACTTGTGAGTTACAATCTCACTTGTCTATTTTTTTACCAGCGGATTAATACCCAGTGCGGCCCGGGGACTACTCACGAGTCACGTTCAACTTCAGCTCCGAGTCTAGCGCGAATGGCTAATCGATCGATTAATTTTCCCGCCGTTTGAACACAAAATCCTTTCGGAATGCATGGATAGGAATTTGTAATACTTCCCGGAAGCATGCCGGGTAATAAACTGAAACTTTTTGACGGTTTTTGTCCCTTTGTCTCTTGTGATGTGATGTGACGGTGTTCGTGTGCACGTATGGCGTCTGTATCAGGTAGGTAACATAAAGGTGGTTTATTATACTCGTACAACTTCCTAAAATGAAGTAAGCGGATCTTCATATTTAAAAGATTGTACCAAAAACAATGTTCAAAGTGTGAATGTCAAAGCAACCTGAGTACAACACGTAACATATTTCTAATATAATAGAATAGTCAAGACGAATAGACGAATGCCTTAATTAGATAAAATTGGAACAAAGCAATAGAAAATCATGTATTTTTAATGTTGTTATTATGATATTTCAATTAAGTCTTACATAATATTCGTTCTATTTTGGATAGTTACTTTTTTAATTTTTATACTTAACAAGGAGTGGTTAAGTGTTAGCAGTTTTAAATATGTAAAGGATATTGGTTTTAGCTTCAATAAAGAACATACCTAATTCTGGTTTTGGATCAAATCACAAGAAAATCAAACGAAAATTTTCACCTTCTATATAAACCCCAACAAATACGCGAAAAAGCTCTTTATTTCCACTACAATACATTTTCAATATCCCGCGTTTGCTATAATCCGTCGAACACGAAATTAAATAGATATCGCCTATAAACACCGATGATTCCCTGCGAGCGTTTCAATCGTCCGATGCGAGATTAAGTCCGGCAACAGGAAACTGGAGTGGAATCGATTCATACGAATCGAGCAGAGGCGGCAGTTATATCGCCGCAACAAATTGAAATTGATACCATCGGCATCGGTGGGCAGTGCGCGCCCGGATATTACGGGTGTCAAGCGCAATCACGCGCTTACCCACTAGCGCGGCAAGCGCCGTATCTAACACTTCGCTAGATCTATGGATCGGCTGATCGCTATCTGTTATAAATTGTTTGTCTGTGCCTTTGTAAACGCTGCGCGGTAAGGACCTACATATTTCATGCTAAGCCTATTTGGCACTGAAAAATGGAGTTAGAGCGTTTCAATTGTGATTGCCAGAGAGGCACCTCCTATATTCAAATTCAAATTCAAATTCAATATTTGTTTATTCAAGTAGGTTACATATAATAACACTTTCGAATCGTCATTGTATATAATGCAAAGTGATTCTACTTCCGGTTCGGAACCTATATCTACCGAGAAGACACCGGTAAGAAACTCAGCAGATCAGTTACAGTGCCAGTATCTAACTTATAGCTATGTGAACACTTTGGACCAAGTCATATAGTTTTATTTTGATGAGTGAACAAAAGCATTAAGTTATTTTAATAGGTAAACTGGAGCAGACCAGTCCCCAAAGGTGGCACCTGTTCACAAGCATGACGTATGTGCCAGCCATCGCTTCACTCAACCATATTGAAGGGAATGTAACGACCCGCCACATAGCGCCACCACCCCAGTCACGTTTTAGTGAGCATGACTACTACAGTCCCCCTAAGAATGCGACCAATTAACAAAAATTTAGATCATCAACCTAACTATAGGACCTGGAGCACGAAGCATGTACCTACCTTTTATCTTATTCAGATCAATACAAATAGCATTATCATTATATTATGTCCATCATAAAATAAACAAACAAAAAAAAAAAAAATTAATGTCATTTCTTAAACTAATAAAAAAAAATTAAATTAAAATATGTCATCTCAATACAAAATTATCTTATTCAGATAAATACAAATAGCATTGTCATTATTCATCATTGTCCATCGTATAAAATAATTTAATTATAACATTTTTTTAAATAATAAAATAAAATGAAACTATAAAGATGTCAACACAATAAAAGTGAGAAAAAAAAAAAAAGATGAAACAAGTAGGTACATGTGCAGGCATGTGAACAGTGGCATGTATCAGGCCGGAAATCTTTTATCTATTAGAAAATCATTAACCGTATAGTAGCCTTTTTTCATTAGTAGATTTTTTACATTTAACTTAAACTTGTGCATATAGCATTAGATTCCCCCATTTTGAACAAGTTATCAAACTAGGCTATTTTCTTTCATTACAATAAGTTTTTCAAATCTTAAATTACAAAGTATGTTGCAAATGTTGTAATGCAATCTTTGGTAGGTAATAAAAATTAGGTAGTAAGTAGTACGTAGGATTATAAGTGAATTACGCTAATATAACGTATTAGTCCAAATCAAGTTTTAAAAATAGCCTCTACCTAGACCTATAAATTGAATTTGAGTAGATATATTAACATTTAGAAAAAATAAGAAACGACATTTGTCTGAATGTTCGTAAAGAATGATGAAAACATTTTCGTAATTTATGCTAAGACAAGAGCTACAAAAAAGCAAAATAACTGCATTCGTAAAACATTGAAACGTATTCAAATATTACTTCTACACGAGTAGGTGCTACGTAATAAAGTAAAAACCTTCGTGATATGGAACCGTTAGTCAAGTTCATTATTATTGTATAAATTATAGCTCATACACAATAACCATACCTAAGTGTGGATATAGAGGCTTATCGTTCTTCGTGATTCATAAACTATATCAGAAGCCATCGTTGACATTTGATAACTTGGTAATGATATTGAATTGATTATATCCAGCTCATTTCCATTTTGCTGGATAAACGATATTTCGTGATGGAACCGAAATTGTTTTTGGTTTCGTTACGACATGAATTATGCCATTTCCATTTGCATATTGGGTTAGGTAAGCGCGCCTCATATTGTCGAGCACTTGTAAACAATATGCAATTTCGATCGTGATTTGGTGTTTGGTCCGTGTCAACGTAGCGTGTGACTTTTACCCGCGAGGCTTAGTCCGAAACATGTAACATGCGTATTTGTGTTGACGTGAGCATGCAACACGTTTCGCTGCTTTGTTGCTTTACTGTGTCTTATTAAGTAAAATTTAAACGTAAACTACACGTGGACTACATTCTGAATGTGGACATCCGATGTGTTTGTTGACGACCTCCGTAGCCGCGAGGCGAGTGTGCCGGACTTTGGCGTCGCGCCATCTCAGAGGTTCCGGTTTCGATCCCCGGTCGGGTCAATATGGGAAACGAAATTTTCTGTATTGTCTCGGGTCTGGGTGCTATAGTGCCGTCGTTGTTTCTGATTTCTGTAGGACAAGTGCTTTAGCTACTTACCTACCACAGAATCAGAGCAATGTATGTTGTCAAGATTATCGTCATCGCGTCAGTTTGTATTAAAAAAAAGTCACTTTCCACTTGCAACAAAACTCACTAAGTTCATAAGTGCTAAATGTTAAAAAACATTCGCGAAATAACAATCTTATGAAATGGATATAATTAAAATAAAATTTTGAATGCGTATACCAATTTAAAAGTAACAGGTTGACTATTATAGTCCATATTCTGAGGTGTAAATATTCCATTCTATTGCTATAAATTTAGAGAGAAAAAAGATCACTATGGTCCTTTTAAATCTATTGTTACTGTCACCGTAAGATTATCAACATCATTAGATTACAATCTATCTCGTGAGATTGTCCAATGCCGGGGCGGCGGGGGGCATATAACGTTCAACCAATCAGCGCGCGAGATGCAATCCGTTCTACGCGGGCTCACAATTTAACCGATTCCAATCGATAGATTATAATATAACGAAAAATAATGCGGTAACTTGCAATCATAATGCTACGGTTCACAATCTGTTGACAGCTTACAATTTCACGAGATAGATTGTAATCTAACGGTGTTTATAATCTTACGGTGATATTACCAGTGAGATTATCACATCGACTAGTAGTAGGCTTGTTCAAATGTATAGATTTTGATCGACTCTGATTTTATTTGAATCCTCTAACCAGTGTATTGATGATAGTGCTGAATACATACACTACAAAGACAGGCACAAAAACACTCGGATAACAAAATTGGAAGCGATATAAACACAGGATAGGTATTTTTGCAAGCCTTGGTTACGTGTCACTGAGGTCCGAGCCTGTCTAACATTGTATGCAGCTATCGGATTCGTTTAACACGTGACTGGACACCGGCCGTAGTTTAATGGCCTCGTATATGTAAAGGACAGGCGCGGTCTACGTCCAACCAATTTGCAATAAAACAATATGGCAGACCGCCCCGGCACAACCCGGGTTGAAGAAAGAGAGCTAGTGAAGATCGCGCGCACCGAGCACACCCTGGTTAAAAGAAATACTGATATCATTGTAAAATTGATACACTTGTTGAATCAGTTTTGTTTGGCAGAAAGGAAATATGCGTGACATAATTTTTATTTTATCTGAGAATTAGCAAATGTGAATACTGTATGAATAACATCTGGGACTGGTTGTTAAATACCAATTGAACTTCTTAAACGAAAGAAAGTAGGTAGAACGATCTTAAATACTATTTACCTGTATTTACGTTCATAAATGCTCGAATAATTGTAACTTAAACTGAATCAAATCACATTTTTTTTTCACAATCTTTTAATACAATTTAAAAAAAGTTCGATCGCTCAGTTTAATTATTTTTACTAATATAAATCCTTTTTTTAGCCTTTACTATCGAAGAGCAATATCTTTAGGCTACAATATCAAACATAAAATATAACAATAATTCTGACAGATATCAACAGATGGCGTTAAAAACTACTTTGAAAAGATGGTCAATACGCCATGTAGTCATTACAACCCTTAGATTTTATTATATCCTATAAGCTTATCTTTATTATTTTTTCTAGACAGAACAACTTTGGAGTAACCACACCTTCATCGGTTCCCTTACTATTGACCGCGCGTCTTCAGGCCTCTTGCAGTATTTTATATTTATCCCGACGGCAAAACCATTAGCCGCGACCTCTTTGTGTCATTCCGAAATGTTGGATCCTAAGGTGAAATTAATCCGACTGAATGTGGCTGGGATACCTTGTCGTCTGAAAGACGTCCCACTTTTTACGAGGTAGCAGATTAGCTTTGCGGGCAGTGCGAGTATTCGGGTAATTTAGGGAGGAGCATTAGTGGAAAATAAATGTAATTTTCATTACAATATAAACGTATTAGAAAATTTGTGGCAAATTTCTCGGAAAACTATTTGGTTTTATTGAGTTAATAAGATGAGTAAATAAGATAAAACATTAAAACGATGAGCTTGTTAGAAAATTTTAGATTTAGGAACAAGTAAGCTAGGGCTTAGATAAGGAAATCTAACCGTGAAGAAGCTATACAAAATGATCTACCAACGAGATACCAAAGTTCAATCTAATTTGCATTCCGAACACCCTCAACCCTTAATAGGTAGCAGGAAGAATGCTAGGTAAACTAATTACCATGCATCAAAGGGAAATCCGATTAAAATAACTTTTAACGAACCCTTTCATTTAATATTCAAGACTTAAATATAATGACGCTGTAGTAAGCAGCGAATCTGAGACTCTCAAAGCATTTAAATAATCTAAAAACGAATTAATGAATGGAACGTCTGAAAAATAATTTTTTGTTTGATTTTTAAAGGAAGCCTTTATGTGATAAAAACAAGTCATGTGTGTACATTTTAAGGATTTTTAATAGCTCTTAATTAAGAAGGTAACCAATCACTAAGCGAAAGAAATTCTTCGAGGCTGTATGAACCTGTATCTAATAGTCAGAGGCAACATACATGGCAAGTAGTAAAATCATTTAATTTAAATGTTAAAAAAAAATCATTTAATTAAAGAAAAGAAATGCTTTTGAATCCAAAACATTGAAATCAAATACAAACGCTTAAATTATATTTTTAAACTTTGTTACTCTCGTGTAAATAATTTTCCAGAAACCTACTTTAGAAAAAACTTTTCCTTCAACTTTTCATAACATTTTACGCAGGTAAAAATCTTTCCGTTATTTTCACTTTATTTTCTGTTCATCATTCTGTTTTATAATGCAAATTGAAAACGCAAAACGTGATTAAATTTATGATAGGTAACCATTAGGACAACCAATGATTTGTGCTTTTAAAGGTACGTTAGTCTATTATTTATGTGATCATTCGTTAACAAACGACCTCCTTAGTCAGAGGCAAGCGGGACGGATTTAGGCTCAGCGCCGCCATCTTTGCCTTGGATTCGATTCCCAGTCGGGTCAATATGAAAAACGAGTGGCCTATATTGCCACGTTTATGGGTGTTATAGTAAAGTTGTTTCTGATTTCTGTTAGACAAGTGCTTTAGTTCCTAATTATAGAATCAGAATAATGTATATGATGTTGCGCAAACTAAAAATCCTCCCCACCTTCACATCGCCTATTGACGGCGCTATGGGATATCGGGCGACCCATAACTGCCACAGCGCCGTCGGCGAGATTGCTGCCCCTATAGGACGGCGTCTCCAAGTCCCCCCAGGATGGTCGGGGGACTGGCGGGAACGGCCGAAGGTGCTAAGCCGTCCCCGCGCATCTGCGGAGGACCGTGCAAGGCCGGCCGGGGTGTCCCCACACCCGCGGCCGGCTGGTCCCCGCTAACAAGCGCGAGGGCGTCAAAACGACGCCTCGCGCGCAGCCTTCGCCGCCTACGAAGAGGTGGGGCGAGGGGGACGTTAGTAGTCCTACGACAAGTCCAATAACAGATTTATTATACTGTACTTGTCACCTTTAAGCTAGGACCTCATTACCACTTAACATTAGGTAGGATGAGGTCAATCTTAAAGTGCAATAAAAAAAAATTACTTACCAATAATTTGTTAGTTTCAAACCGTCACTCATCGGATGACCTAACTAATTGTCAGAGGTTCAATTACTTGCCTCACCATCCTTCTACCAATCCAACTGTGGTAGAGTATGACCCGTTTTATCACACATTTTTGATAAGGCGTGACCCTTTTTTTTGGCGGGGGGAAATGATTGGCGCACCGTACCGTCAGCCGAGGGAGGTGACGGCGTGTGTGGGATTTTCCTACCATAAGAAAGGCAGGCCTACTCACTAAAAGCCCCCCAGGGGACCTCATCGCCTTAATGGTAATGCTGTATGATAATTTTTAAAACCACCACACATCACCGGCGGAATAGACTTGTAAAACTTAATCGGAAAACCTAAACGAAACTAATATATTATTTTCGATTACCTATGGTAAAAAGTCTGTATGATGACTATTCTAATAATAGATCACAAATTCTCGTCAGTGTGTTCGAAGCTGAAAATTCAGTTAAGATGTCGGCGTTCGCCGTGCACGACCTTTGAAATTCAATTTAGGGTATGTTCTTTGAGGTAGAGAGATATCCTCGTGTATAGCCTTTATGTTTGCCGTGTCTTGCTGATTTTTGAGGAGTATGTCAATATTGTGAAAAGATTTTCTTGGCTGTTAAAGCAATTCGTTTTATACAAGTATGCGTTTTAGCGCACTACAGTATATTGCCACACTGCTAATGCTCTAAAGGAAAAGCATAGTCCACAGATTTTTAGTTTTTATCAAAGGTTTCTCGAGTTTTAGTGTAAAACTTCGGTGTTGAATTATAAAAGAAGACAAAACTTTGTTATACAAATATTGCACAACATCACATAAATTGCTCTAATGATATGGTAAGTAGCTAAAGCACTTGTGTTACAGAAATAAAAAATAACGACAGTGTTGTGGTACACCCAAACCTAAAACAATACATAAAAGTTAACTAACTAACTAGTATAAACTTAAAACTTTCGCGTTCCATTTTAAATATTTAAAATCATCGCGTTTTGACCCGTTAAATTATTTTATATGTATAAAAGTTAGTGTTAAATATTGATCCGACCTCATAGATTGCATGCCGCCAAAGTCTGGCCCGTTCGCCTATTTGATACGAAGATCGTAAAATTTTACATTGAACATAAAAAGTAGAAAACAACTGTTTAGCTAGATGATACCGTTGTTATCATTTTTCTACGGTTGCTTATTGCGTACACGCTACTGAAATAACAATGATTCAATAAAGTTTAAGCTGTTAAGCAGTTAGAATTTGCTTTTAAAGTTTTTATTTCCGGATAAGTATGGCTTGGGTACATTCAAGACTAAAGTAAAAAGCCTTTTAATTACCACCCCAGCGATCTTTTTCCTGGGCTTAATTTTAAATTAATCATTACTTTACATGACTAAGATTAAAAAAATAATAATTACTTACCATTAGTTGAGAGAGGGCAAATAATATATTTAAAAAAACTACATATAATACATAACACAATTTGAAATATAAATATATATTTGAAAAGTAAAGGTTAAATACTTTTATAATTATATACCTTAAATAAATAATATCTGAAATTTGGCACTATTATTACTGAAACTAAGAACAAATTAACCCTCAAAGGTAGTGAAACACTAGCCCTAAACCAAAAATTAACGAACAATGGATTTCGTTTTCGAAGATTAGTCGAAAGTTTGGGAATGAAAATGTGATTTTCGATTTGAAAGATAATATCTACGTATTTTGTTTTGTTTTAAGCACTTCATTCGCTTTGAAAATAAGTGACTAAATTAGTAAAGATTATGAAAAATATAATTTGTTAGGTATTTGTCATTGGATCTAACATATTTCGTTTTTGGTAGGAGGTCTCTTGGAATCCAAATTACATGCGGGCATAGTCGTACTGCCGTAGTTTAAAATAATGTACACTTATAACGTTTCATTTTGTGAAACCAGTTTAATCTGGACTTTGTTCGTTTATTTGTTAGACCCATCGTTTTAACCTTTTTGGCGCCACGGTCTTCTATAGAAGACAAAAGTTTTCGTGCCCTCCACGCCACGTCTTTAATAGAAGATCAACAACATCACAACATTTTTTAATCAAAATATATAAACAAATGCTTTGTTTTATTTTATGCGTACTGTTAAGATGGCCTCAAACCCTTACATTTATATTTAAATAGGAGCCTTTGTTTATTTTTAAAATAGCAAAATTACAATAACCAAAATATTTTCACTGTCCCACGTGCCATAGTTTTTATAGGAAGACACCTAGTGATGTGGTTACACTATAAATTTCTAAGGATCCATAAACACAAAACCTTCATCAAAACACTTAATTTTAATCCAAATGTTGAGTTTGAAAAACAGTGTAGTTTTATATGTTTTCATGATATTATATGTTTCCACTACACTTTAAACCTTGCGTTCAATAATTCCGGGCTAAGCCCATAAACTAGCCGTTCCTAATATAAACATGGAAACCTAATTGTTGACGACCTCCGTAGCCGAGAGGCAAGCGTGCCGAACTTTGGCGTCGCGCCATCTCTGAGGTTCCGGGTTCGATCCCCGGTCGGGTCCATATGGGAAACGAACTTTTCCATATTGTCTCGGGTCTGGGTGTTGTGGTACCGTCGTTGTTTCTGATATCTGTAACACAAGTGCTTTAGCTACTTACCACAGGATCAGAGCAATGTATGTGATGTTGTCCAATAATAATAATAATAATAATAATAAATAATAATAATATGCCAAATAGCAGCGGCAACCACATTCGCCTGACAATTTTACAATGCATCTCGTTTTGCTTAGACGTGTTTCGTATGAAGATGCAGCTCTATCGCTCTGCTTCGGGGCTCTAGGCGAATAAATATTTACCTGGAAAACGAATACTGTTTACAATATGATCCCTAGTAGATGCCGAAGGAACGTGGCATAGTAAATTACATTACATACGAGAGGATCACATTTTGGTAAAGTACTAACAGCATAGTTAATATTGTGTAATTTGGTTTAATGTAGCGAAATATTAAAAAAGCATAATAAATAGGTTTATGATGATTACAGAAACGTAGTATATAAGTAGGTAAACGTGGACTTGTGATATTTATTTTAATATGTCTGAATATCGCAACAATGTCTGGTATAGTATGTAACATTACCATAAATTTATATGTCGAAGAATGAACCACGTTGCGATATCATAGCATTAAATTTATAACACAACACATTCATTAACATAAGCCTTTACATAAATTTATAGTAGGCTTAAAATAAAAAAAAATGGATCGTCAATGAGATGTAATGATAATAAAAGCAAACTATAATTTATTTGTGTTATGAGATTGGCATCCCTAGCATTAGCCCGTGGGTTCGCCCACATATGCTGGAGTTTTGACTTTACAAACAAAAATACGAATATTTATTTTTTAATATCACTGTAGTCGACGATTACCATACAATAACAATAAAGTGCTAGAAATAAAAACTCATCGCTGTTTAAAATAAAAAAAAATATTCTAAACGCAGGATTCGAATTTTTACTGGCGTTCCATTCTCACGTCAATACAAAAAAAAAACAAAAGAAGCGGGAACTAGCAAACGCGTTTATTCTATTGTTTGCATTCAAATTGAATTAATGCTAGATATTTTTATCGAACATTTTTATTAAATCACAATGTTTCACTTTTAAAAGGAAGTTGTGCGGAGTATTTAATTTGAAAACTGAATCAGTGCATGGACCAGACCGCGCGCAACCGCCGCAGTGGGCGCGCGGTTTGCTTTGCAATTACATTGCTGTGGTGGACTGCAAATCGGTAAATAGCTCAATAAAAGATTTTACTGCAAATCCACGTAACACTGACCGACCAGGTCGTATTGTATGATTTAATCGGGTAACATTTCAGTTATAACTTTTCAGTTTATATCCCTGTTATTGCTTTCGCAATTATGAGCGAGTACCTACCTTAATGTGTGAATAATTTAGAACTAAAGCTAACATTAGCGCTTCTGATGTAGCATAACTTTACATCTTTAAGTAGGAGTTACAAACGTTTTACTAATTTTCGTCTGTGATCCTACTCGTACATAGACTGTTAAAATTAAAAACCTATCATATTTCACCATCTTAATTAGAAAACTAATGAATTTCCTGAACGAAAATGTTTACATTCAATGTATAATTCGTTAACCTTTATTTCTGGTAAAGAAAGTAAACAATATTTACGGGACGGTATTACTTTTTTATGTAAGCGTAACCCCACACTAGCGTTCTTTGAGCGTCGACGCCCACGCAACGCCGACGCGACGTCGACGCTACGCCGACGCGACGTCGACGCAACGTCGCAAAGAAGACTTTTTAGCTGATAGCAAATATGGATGTAGGTTAAAATACTAGCTCATATTGCCGAAGAAACCCATTTTCAATTAAGTACTTTTAGTTTTCGAGAAAATAAATGCTAAAGTTGCCTTTTCGTGCCATGTGTCAAATAGGTAAAATATTTTTTTTCCTTTACAGGTTGAAAGCATTAATTTATCACTGCAATATAAAACATTATATTGTGCGTTATTCAAATCTTACATTTCCATTTTCAAAATAACTGTACATGACGTCAGCGCGGCGCGACGCTCGAACGCGATGTGCAGAGGACGCCCAGCGCAAGCGCCGCTCAAACGCCGCGCCGACGCTGGGCGGGCGCCGCGTCAACGCTGAGCGGGCGCCGCGTCGACGCAACGCCCAAACAACGTCGGCGCGGCAAGACGCTGACGCTCGAAAGACGCTAGTGTGGGGTCCCTCTAAGTTATTTTTACTGCTCGTTTTCTAAATTGTTATTTGTATTGTTCCAGATTTACATTATCAACCAAGACCTCCTGCTCCAGAAGGTAAGTGATAAAAAAATATTGTAGGAGTTGTGTATATATATCACTAGCGGTCCCAGCGAACTTCGTTTCGCCTTAGAGAATTTTTCCCGCTTTTCTGTTAATTTTTTTCAATTTTTACCAAGAATCCCTAATTTTGTAGCCTATGTAAAATTGGAAGAATGTAGCATTCTATTGGTGAAAGAATTTTTCAAATCGGCCCAGTACTTTTAGAGCCTATTCATTACAAACATACAAACATACAAAATTAGGTACAAATCTTTCCTCTTTATAATATTAGTATAGATTTAAAAACTATCAATTCGATCACTGCCCTTCCTAAACTTGGTAATAATTTTGCGTTTAAACAATTGTCCTTGGCTTAAACATAGCTGTTTGAGGTAACATTAGACCAGCAGAAAACGGCGGCTTAGAACTCACGGTATTATAGGCGCGCCCAGACACACAGCTTGAAAATCGGTCAGGATGGTGTATTTGTGAGATCGCGGTAGTACCTAAATCAAAAAGGTTCCGTAGTAAACATGTGGTTTATTTCGCAAAAAAAAATGTACCGCCGTCGTTCAATCCATCGTTTGATCTCTTCTTCCTCACAGATTCAAATCTTTGTCATATGTCATGTATCTAGCTCGTTCTCTCTCACTCGTTGCTCGTTCAGAAACATTCGCTCTCCCACACAGGCATCTCAGTGAACATTGCACACATGGTGCCACTGCAAGGCTAGGATGTTCCGGTAGATTGGCCATCTTCGATCCTCCATAAAAATCTGTTTTGCTGTTTGAATTTTTTTCGAATAGGTATGTATAAAACAAGTCGAATCACTTCAGATCCACATAAAACAAAAACTGCTATTAAATAATCTCTTGTTTGCTTTGATATGACTAACTGGGATAACATAATGTGAATTCATCTGAACTAAGCTAAGGAAACAATCTAGATAAAGGTTGCGTGACAAAATAGCGATAATCAATACCAAAACTATTGGCCGACCAGTTGGGAACTACGCGCCACTCACTGATAGCGGTCACTTCAATATGGAATGCTCTGAAAAGTTTCTTATTTATTTCCCCTTATTCGTTTTCCCATATGTTTCCTTTGACTGGATGTATTGTGTTTTTTATTTATTTTTGTGAGGTGATCGGATGGTGGTTTTGTAGTAGTTTTCAAAACACATTTCTGTTGGTTTTTAATATACCTTTTTTAATTGTTTTATCGTGTAGCATTGAAATGCGTGATAAATCAATGAATAAACATAAATATTTTGCGGGCTAGCTTAGATACAGTTTTTTGTGATATTTATTTAGGTTCTTTCTGTCTCGGATTTATGTTCAATGAAATAATCTTTCAATATAATGTATTAATTCACTTAATCAGCATCTTTGTTTATCGTTTATACAAGGACAGTGGAAAAATTACAATTAACGAAAAATGTATAATTAATAATTTAATCCATTAATATTTTTTTTTATTGTGCTTGTCGTATTTTGCCAGTCTTGTAAAAACGATTTAACGAAAAAAGATTACAAACCATCACTATTTTATAACCTTAGGTTCAACTTTCCGCTCACTAATCATAATATTCCGAACTGAATTTCCTTCAAATAATTTTATAACCTTTTAATTGACTTCCTTCAAGAGCTTTTTTCGGCATCCTTTTAACTTAACTCACTTTTACCCCGGTAAAGTGACATGGTGAATTTCTAATTTTGTACCATTCACAAGACATCCGCCATCATTTTTATCTCCCCTCCTGTCTCCATTTATCTCGGCTTCTTCTACAGCGATTCGCGTTTCAACATTTTGTTTGTTTCTTACGAAATTGTTATTTCCGCCTGCTTTCTTTTCTTAAGCGAATCCGTCTACAGCCTTTATATAATTCAAGGAAATGAGTTTGCGGTCACGAAATTATTTTGACCTATTTCTAAACGGTAAACTTGATAAATAACGTTTGTATTTATGCGTCACGCGTTCAATATCTTTGATGTTTATTTCATGTGGGTTTTATATCGATAGTAAGCGTTATATGCAAGGTAAAATTTATGCTTTTGTGGTTTTAAATTGTTAAGTTTGCAATATGTAGGTATTTAGAAAGTAGTTAGTGGTAATAATAAAAGCTTAGGTATTTAGGTTCAGATAGGTATATCCAAATAAATTCGTATTGTTTACTCCTGTAAAGCCACAGATCCACTGTAGAATAGGATACATACACTTTAACGCTACGCACGATTTGCTCGACTGAGTAGGCAAATTGAATTGAAATCATGCATATTATGCGTACATATCTTGTGCGTGTATGTATCTGCGGCTGTAGGTATGTATTAGTCTTTTAATCTAAAGCAAAGGTACTTCCAGTAACTTTCCTGAATTTCGCTTAAACCGTTTTCAAGAAAGATTTTTTGTTCGGATTGTTATTATGTTGTTGTTATATAAAAAGTTTTAAACTCTTAGATAAATATAAATTTGTATAGACAAAACTAAAATACTCAAAGAACATATAAACGTGAAGTTGCACGGTGCTTAACTGAGATACAACGTAATCGATTTATTGCCGTCATTTTATAAATTTTATTTTACCATTGTGTCAGTAGTCTTAAAATTTAATATCATCTATATAATTAATTTAAAGTTTTTATTATAATTATAAAAAAAAATAACACATTACCTCAAAAGTTGGGGATTTCAAGAATTGAGCTTCATTTTAATTTTTCAAACTTGAGCTGCCGCAGAACTTTTACTAATTATGAAATACTATTATTTTCCAGTTAAGAAAAAGTTTGACAAATTTAAATAAAGCTCAATAATCAAAATTACCTTAAATAACACACGTGGGCGATTTTGACACCAAAGTAAAGAGAACACCGATAATTATCGGTAGGAAAAACCACTGATTTCAGGCAAGTCTGCGCGGAATTTTAACTAAGCGTTATAGATCGGTAATCCCAAGAGCGTGCGTTAACACAATGCCATGGTAAATGTGGGTGAATCTTATTTTATTCCTCTTTAATAATTTCGTCACGGCTTCGTCTCCCCAGGTGGAAAATTGGAAATTGTGTCATTCTTCCCAGAGTTCGCTAAAGAATTACGTCTTCTTCAAAGACTTCGTGGCTCGGATTGCTCGCGCCCGAGGATTTATTAGTGCTATTCACATTAAAATGCGCGAGATGGTTGCAAATTGTACAATGGTTATTTTTTACTTTATCTCCTCTCGAGACTCGCCCCTTTTTAGGATCAGTGGCTTGTTAAGCCTCAATTACTTAGTCTAATTTTAGCTCTGTCTGCATTTAGTAGATTTTCATTTTAATGTTTTTGTTATCTTTTTAGTCAAGAATATGGGTACCTTTACATCGTATAAGTATCGTAGAGTTTTGAGCAGGTTACGGTTGACAAAAGCAGTAGAATAATCAATTTGAACCAAGGATTCCTAAGTTTTTTTTTGTATATCTAACGAGAATGTGTTACGAATAATTTATATTTTTCTGACACTACTTAATAACTATTAATCTCTATCCCATTTTTATAGATATGATATCTTGTTTCTTAATATTTATTAAGTTTATTAATGAGTTCACAATATAATTCTTACCTGATAAACTTTACAGTGAAGTCAACTACAACAGGTTACGAACTTTAGCATCACTCACTTACAAAACTCATTAAATAACAGAATGTTGTTTGACATGAGATGAAAATAAATAAATTGATTAAAAAAATCAATTGTAATATAGGTACTTATTAATTGACTATGAATTGATACTTGTATGAGGAAGGTGTTACTTTGGCTAAAGATTAATATTAACTGGGTAAAGTAAAACTTTAGGTATACTGCAAGTATGAGCGACCTTTATAATGTGTCCGTAACTTATAATGTAAACTGACCAAAAAAGGTGAAGTTTGAATATTACCAACTGACTGTTGCATACCATTACACGTGCAAAATTTTTGCAGCGATAATAATGGGCATTTGACAGCCGCGCGACTACATAGCAAAACTAGCAACTAACACATAATTATGAAGGAAAGGCATGTTTGCAGCGATGGTAGCGTCACGTCGTATGGCCTACCCACCACCACCCACTTTGTTATGCTGCCATCTTCTAAATTGCTGCTTTGTGTATCACTACTTGATGGCGCATTGTTGCGTATTGTGTCGAAGAGTGTATCATGGACCTTATATTCTAACTATATTTGGTATTTTCAGAAGCGTGTGAGAAAACGTTCTGTCGTTGGGGAGCAGAGTGCGTTTCCCTCGGCGACGGGCGCGCCCACTGCGCTTGCCCAACCAGCTGTTCCTCCACAGCATCACCAGTATGCTCAACGGCAGGCCGGACCTACCGCAACCATTGCTACCTGCGCAAAGAAGCCTGCGAGCGAAGACTCAATTTACGCGTCAAGCATGAGGGGGAATGTGGTAAGTACATGTTCCTTTGATAAAAATAAAGTATAGATATTTATAAATAAAGCTGTAACTTCTGCAAATACATTAGACTCCATTGCCTGTTTATTCGTAACAGCAGGTAATTTCTGCTCTTGATTGCAACTAATAAATGAAAGTAATTAAAAATATTTATTTTTCGTTCGTAAATGATTTCCTAGTTTGCATCTTGTTTCGGATCACGTTTGGCCATTTTAATATATGTTTTTTAACACGCTTTTTGAATTATGAATACCTAGAAAATACTAGCCCCTCTTGAGTCCCAAAAAATTCCCACTAATACTGTACTGTGATTGAAATCTGGAAGGAATGAGAAAGGTGACTTGTAGTATTATTTTAGCTATTGCAATCAGTTCAAATAAATCCCTAATGTATATAATACACTTATTGTCTTCCTATTAGAAAAAGTCAAAGAATTTTTACACTCAATAAAATAGCAGGCGATGAATTATTCTCATTTTGTGAAGAGAGAAAGGAGAGAGCTTAATTCAATAAGTAAGACTTTGCAGATTTGCTGTTTAACATTCCATCGTTAGCATGGAATTACATTTACCACATCATAAGACTTGAGTGACTTAATAAAATAAATAGGTACCATTACATATCCAATCCGTTTGAAAATTCAAGAAACTATTTTTTTTTTAATTTACTTCGAACACTTTAGGCAAGTAGTAGAATTAATAACTTTTGTTAATTATAGAACACGCTTGCTTTCTCTTAGAGTTTAATTATTTTTTATCTTTCCGCCGAATGTAAGTACATTACAAATAAGGTCAGCTACAATTATTCTATCTCATCTCTACAACCCTTTTATGGGATACCGTACCTGCCTACTTGGATCGTAGTCTCCTGACCATAATCAACTAGCGAATTAAAGTGCCTTCTGAAGAATGAGATCACCAACCTTATCGGCCAATCTAGTGATTTAAGCATGCAATGTCCTAACTGAATCAGAAAATTCTCACAAATTTAAAATTTTCCCCGCAGGATTTGAATTAATTTCAGGGTTTTGAAACCTTAACCTTACTATACCATGGTGAGTAAAAAGTTTGGATTAAAATAAATTATCTTCCTTGTGACCTTTTTTTGATATAAATATGGAAGGAGTAAAGTATTCTATATTTCTTACTTCTATTAAAATAAGAAGATAAAGAAAAAACCTTTTATCTTGCGTCATCTTATTATTAATACTAGGCACTTGTCGCCTAGCGAACAACTGCGACATTTCAGGTGGACTAGGAAATTTTTCTATGTCAAGTTAGAAAAATTACTGCTCATATTGGTAACAAAAGATCCGTCCTACACAACATGTGGGACTGGTTTGTTTATAAGTTGCAATCGCAAAGTGACATGCGAGTTTAGTAGAGTTGTGCCCATAGCTATTTTACGAAAGCTTTATTTACGTTTTCCTTTCGAGCCAGCTCAAGTTCGTGTCGCAAAAGTACATAATTAATGTGACGTTGTAGCTGCTCTGAATGAAAACACTTGTTATTATTTCGACAGTTGGAACGTTCGAAATTGTGTTATAATTCGTATGACGGGAAGACTCGGGATGATGTATTTTGTCGGCCTTATGTCATTTTGGTCATAAAATAATATGACGTAACGCGTTACATTGAGTGGGTGTCTGTGTATATTAACTTGGAATAACATTTTAAAAATAAAATGTTTTAATGCATTGCCCAATTATAGCAGTAATATATTTGAACAGAGCTAAGATATGAAACTTAGAGAATGAATACTAATTTTGGGCACCAAAGTAACAATCGTTTAAGCGTTTTTTATTAATGAAAAAATATAGCCGGCTCTATAGTAAAAATATTTAAAAATAAGTGAATCTTTGTGTCAAGTCGTAAATTTGTTAGATATAAATCCATTAGAAGAATATTTGTGATTGTACTAGCACTACACAGGTCACAGATACACAAGCACAGACTGACCTGAATTTGAGTGTTTATGGGATTCGATTTCCATACCACGAAACTAAGAGTAAGTTATTTTGAGGTTAGGATGATAAATAAGTCCCATATCTATCACTAAAATCGCAAATTTGTTCAGAAGCTGGGGACCCGTGTACCGGTGTCGTCTGTCCGCCCGGAGCGCGCTGCGTGGTGACTGCAGGCCAAGCCGAATGCCGATGCCCACGGAGTTGCCAGCGACGCAAGCCCATCTGTGGGACCGACGGACGAGAGTACCCGTCCGCTTGTCATCTTGACAAGCACGCTTGCGAAAACCAGCATAACATTACGATCAAGTACCATGGAAAATGCGGTAAGTGTTTTTATGAAACCGTTATTTAAATTTGACTAATGGCACAAAAGCTAGGATGAAACAGGCCGAAACGAGACACCAACATCCAACGTCGCGATATTTCCTTCGAATAACGATTAAAAACTTAATTTCATGCTCACCATAATGAATTAACGTTATGAATATAACGCACAAATTACTGTTTTAATATTAGATAGCTATTTTCTATTATAAAAATGTCACGTAAAAGTTCATACATTGAATACTTTGTTTGGATTGTTCTGTGTTTTAAAGCTGTTAAAGTATTTCGTTTTAAGGTATAATTGGCAAACAAAAAAATAGAAACTCTTATCTAAGTTTGATTGACAAAAGTTTGCTACTCCATATAACATCAGTTATCTGCCAAAGAAAGTTCCGTCAAAATAGGTCCAGCCGTTTATGTGCACAGATTACAACATCAGTTATATGAAGGTACTTCCACATATAGTTTATTAAGTTTTGAGTGTCATTAAATTGATTACGGTGCCTAGGTTATTATACGTACCTACAATATCATAAAATTGTAATTTGCTTAATATCTTTTAGATTTTGCAAAAGTATATACCCGGACTTTAACCCTTGAACAAACTTTTCTTGATCCTTTTTAAATTACTTTTTAGTAAATTACAAAGTATTTGTAGCAGAATCCCAACGTCGGCAATCCTTAGAAGTTTTTAATAAGGAAAATTAATTAAACCAGTTGACCCCGCATTGTTGGTGTTGATGTTTGAAAATATAAAAGCATCTCGTTAAGAAGAGACATTTCTTATAATAACCGTGGGCTGTATGAAAAGGTTCAACATCAAACGCTGAGATAAATTGTCTGCAAATGAGGATAAAATCCAAATCCCAATAGGATCGTGCATAGAAATGTGACACACCTTCTGTCGTACCGACTGCCTTTATTGAAAAGACCCTACCGTTGTAACACAAACGTTCCGTGTGGCCCTGACACTTGTCACCTGCTTACAAGGAATTATTACATATCTCATACTTACAAAATTCCGTTTTTCTTGTCGATGTAGGTAATCCAACTCATGCGCGAAGAATATTTTTTCAAGCAATTTTGATGATAGTTTTCCCGCGCTTACTTTCCGTAATCTATTTCAGACCATCTAAGCAAAAAAATATAAAAAAACCCATAAAACTTTCCCAAACTTAGACAAGGCGCAAATTTTCTCACACACAAAGGAAATCGGGTCGCCCACTTTCGTTTTTATAAAACTAATTTAATCTCCTTTACTTTATCTATTATGTATCCACGTTTTGTTAACCCTTTTCACAGAACTTTTCCGGGAACATTCGATCTGAACTAAATTTGTACAAGACCGCCCGCACATTCCGACATCCTTTGTAAGATTCTGTTTACTTTAGTAGTTCACTTCTGTACTTTTAATAAATCTTACTACTCCGTGTTACTTCTTCAACAAACTTGTTAAACTCGTTTTGCGGCGCTTGCCTGAAATAATAATGCTACTTTAACAACTCAGTGGGACTTATTACGTATTTAAGTATGAATTAGTCTGGTATTACGTTCCTCTATCATACTACTGTAAAGCAAAAACACGCATTACTCCTTGAATTCATGACTACTGAGCCATCATTGCATTATAACACCGACGTTAACTAAGCGGTGCACCTGATCAGTGACATGTTGCATTGCGAGCTTCGTGATAAATGCATGATCATATTGTGTGAATTTGTCGCATAGTGGTGAACCGGTTTCGTTTGTTTCTACGCAAGATGCATGGCAATAGCGTGCATTTCACGTGCGGGTCAGTTATGGCGTTAGACCTATTCGTAATTTTCCTAATTGAATAGGTTAGTTCGTAGACGGACATTCAGGCGCGGACAGATATAGAAAGAGAGAGCAACCAGAATGGTGTATCAAATTTTCAGGCGCTACATGTTCTCTGGTATTTCAGATCAAAATAATCTTTACCTAAAAAGTTGGTAAAGATTAATTTGGTCAGTAGCTTCACCTGGAAGCTCCAAAAATAAATGAAGAGACTCTAATTCTTGTTCTCATAAAATAAATTTTACTCCGTACTGGGAATTCCAAGTCAGTTGTTATTTTCATAATATTTTGACTCTTTCCTTGTTTAGATCCATGTTCCGAGCACGAATGCGCTGATGGTGGAGTGTGTCAATTGAACGAAGCTCGCGCGCCGATCTGTCGGTGCGGACCTGCCTGCGAGTTGGTCGTCCGACCCGGTTCCGCGGTCTGCGGCTCCGACTACAAGGATTACCCTAGCGAGTGCTCATTGCGAAGGGAGTCGTGTCGGACGAGACAGCAGCTGACTATAGCTTACAGGGGAGAGTGTGCTTCTGGTAAGTAATATTCAGTATAAATACATTTTTTTTGTGCGAGGCTATTGTGTGATATAGGTATTAACTTGAAAGATTTAATTGTTCGAATGCAAATAGTTTGTTAAATGATCGTTTTAAGTTATAAAATAAATCTGGTTAACAATTATAAAATTAAGTAAAGAAGAAAATTTTAAATGTAATAAAAAAAACAATAAATGTTTTTTACAGTACTTGTTATTAGAGTTACCTGATACTAAGTAAGGTAATCTGCCGTTCTTTTCATGGATTGCGCAATGGTAAAAAAAATAGATTACATAGTAAATAATTATTGAGAGGCTGTAAAAAAATTGTGTTTCGTATCCTTCCACTTGTGCCTGAGAAAGAGAGTTTTGACTGATTATCAGATGGAAAAGACGGACAAAAAAGTAATCGTCCTTTTAAGTTGTGAGTTTGTTTTATGAAAACCCAAAATCTAGTTAGAAATTAAGGAAACCAGAGTTCATATTGGATCATCATCCAGACTAATATTCCCAGAGCAATAGCAAACCTAAATTTAATCTTCTTGAGTAGCAGAAACAACCGGCCTGATCCAATGAAATTCGTGTCAAGTTGATCGTATCATACTAAAATTGCATTCTCTCCGAGTGCGCTTCAGTTTATATTCTGACTACGTAATTTTCGTCTCGGTGCCACTTCGTTTGGTACGTATTTGTTGAATATCGTTCGATAGCCAATCGGAAATTTCCTGCAGGTAGTGTGAAATTTGTATCTGTTGATATCATCTCGTCGTGTGCTTAATGAAACTGCCAGTCATTCTTGCGTTACGTCAAGGCCACCCAACCGAAAACTTACCGAGATAGCTTAATCACATCAGAGAATGCCCCAGGCATGTTACTAGAACGATTTACTTAAGTTAAATTTAAATTACGTTACGTTTTTGTAACAAAATCAATATCAAATTAATATTTTTACGTTAATTTTTGTTTGAATAGAAAAAACGAAAAAAAAATTAAATTCAAAGAATCATTTATTTAAGTTGACTGCAGGCATTTAGCAACAATGGAAAAGGTTTCCAAAATTACAAATATTACGAGGGAGTCTAATCAAACTTCCAAGAGAATAGTTACATCAGCGTCTTGTAATCTAAAATTAAATCTTTATTTGAAAATGCGAAGGCCCAATTTATCGGAAGAATATTTTGTTCTAAAGAAAGTAATTGGACACAAGCATCCATTTGGGGCGACCCAAACGAAATTATCAGAAACGAAACAACAAATTAATGTTGAAAAGTATATTTTCGAAAGGATTTGCTCTTGTTTTCTGACAAATTCTTTTAGAAAGAAATTAATACTTTGTTTTGAACAGTTGTTTAGTCTTAATTAATATCAAGATAGTATCAAGATAAAATGTTTGTGATGTACATATTACTCTTTTACATTTTATAGTAATACAAATATATGCATGGATATAATATATCTTCAGGTAAAAAAATAGATATAAAGCAGTACATACTCTGTTTGCATTATTTTAGGTAGAAATACCTACCAAAATTTATCTAATGCTTATCATGTAGTTTCTGTGTGTAAAAGTTGCTAACAAATATAAATGCATCCATATATATAAACTTATTAAAAAAAATAGTACAATCTAAGAAAGGATGGCATATAAATTATGATTTAGTCTCAGTATAATGCTGCAACTCCGCAACAGCACCAGTACCAACTACTATGTTATCATACCTACAAATAAGTATCGTTATATCAAAATTCTGTGGATTAGTCAAGGTACTCGAGCGTTACGAAACCAAAAAAAGCATTGAATGCCTGACAGCTTTAACTATCTGAAAAAGTTGGTCGGTCAGAAAGTTTAAACTGGTCTTTTTTCGCAGCTCAACACCCATGTGAGTCGGTGAAATGTGGGGTCCGCGAGCGGTGTTCATTGGATGCGCGGGGGGTCGCAGTTTGCGGCTGTGGGCCGGATTGCGAGTCGGTCGTCCGACCAGTCTGCGGGACAGACGGTCGGACGTATGATAGCGCCTGCCTCTTGGATCGAGCAGCTTGTCTTGATAACAGAGATATACGAGTGGCCTATATTGGATCTTGTGGTGAGTTTGATTTTTAGTAATTTGACTGTTTGAACGTTAAAAGAGACAATGAGCAATGCATTATTGTGTGTTGATCTAAGCTGATATGCGAGTCAATCGATCGACTAGGCTGCGTTGCGTCCGACTGTGATATATTACAACGTCTACCTCTTGGATCAGCCGCGTGTCTTAATATTAGAGACGTGCTAGAGACCATTTTTGCATCTTATGGGAAGTTTAGTTGCCCGTAATTTAAAACTTGCGTAAAGCTCTTGGTTTTCTAATGCGTAACGCAAAATCCTTTCGGAACTCTAAAACAAAAATTATTCTGTACAACTGCCTAGTCCGAAGTATTCTGGAGTACTGTGCGGTTGTCTGGCGTCCACACTATGCGACACATAGCTTGCGACTGGAACGTCTTCAAAGGCGGTTTTTAAATCATCTAGCCTTTTCAACAAACGTGGTTTAAAAAATCTCCAGTTACAAAAAGCGCCTTCAACATTTTAAATTAGAGTCTCTCGAAAAACGCAGAAATAAACATGATCTCTTGTTTTTATACAAAGTACTCAATAATATGGTGGATAGCCCAGATCTTCTATCTAAGATTCAATTTAAAATTCCTTATAGATGCCCCAGATATCCTATTAAACTCCTATGTCCTCCCCTCCGTAAAACTGTTTCAGGTTCTAATTCCCCAATCTCTAGATTATGTAAGATTTATAACGTATATAGTACTAATATTGATGTGTTTAGTACCAGCTTTCTGAAATATCGCCGTTTTGTCCACCATTTGTCATCAGAATAACCACAACCTTATAATAATAATTCAATTATCTATGTTATGCCTTACTTTAGTTCATAGTTAATGCATGTAGTGTTTACCTTTAAAATATTGTACATTTAGAATTTAAGTAATATTGTTGGCTACCATTAAATGTATGATTGTGCAATTGTTGGCAAACCAATAAATAAATAAATAAAACCTCAGTTTTTGTTTATACTGCGGATAAAAGTAACTATGAAGGTCTCATCGATTTTAGATATGTCTTTGAACTCCCTTATTTATTTATTGGTATGCAGTGATAAAGTTATAGTACTAATCACAAAAATGAGTACAAGAACGTTACTAAATACTGTAATAGGGAAGATTTATATAGTAACTAGCTGTGCCCGTGACTTCGTTTGCGTGGACTACATCCTTTCATGGTTTCATCCATAACATACAGACAGACAGACCGAGTTACTTTCGCATTTATAATATTATTAGGGATTAAGCCAGTAGTATTATCGTGCTTAATATAAAATTCATAGTTTTTTTCATTTATATTTTTATAAAAATAAATTTATGTTTCACAATGTTGAATACTTTTCTGGCTAATATACGAATAATTTTAATGGCTATCTCGTATAATCCCGACTCTACTACTAATTATCGATCACTCGTCATAACTATGGCTTTTTTTTGGGTTGTATTATTTGTGGTCTTTTGAAATTTTGGTCTTACTTCGAGATTCAGTTGTGCAATTCTAGGTTTTATTGTTTTAATTCAATCAAAACAGAACTAGACTAAACCTAACATAAAATTTAAATATAAACATTTTTGTTGACAGGTTCTGAAAACCCCTGCGCCCGCGCCGTCTGTCCATGGGGCGGGGCTTGTGTCTCGAGGGGCGGGACCGCACAGTGCGCTTGCCCCGTTTGCGACGTGACGCTGGCGCCAATCTGCGCTTCCGACCACAACACGTACGGCAGCGAATGTAAGATGCGCATGCATGCCTGTCAGGAGGGCATCAAAGACGGGGAACTGCGCATACTTTACAATGGGACTTGCCGTAAGTTTTATTTTGTATATCTGTTAATTATAGGTATGACCTGACTGCGCGTACTTTACAATGTGACTTGCCGTAAGTTTAGTGTAAAAATATACAATCCTGTGTGTAGTTGAAGTTAGGTAGAATCTGTCTCGCAGGGAATACCGGGCAGTGCGCTTTTCCCGTTTGCGATATGACACTCGCGCAAATCTGCGCTTTCGACCACAATACGTACGACAGCGAGTATAGAGTAGAACTGCGCGTATTTTTGAATAAAAACATCAGACCACATCATATAATTATGTAAATAAATATTGAACAACAAATGTGTTGTTTTCACTTTCACTTTCATCACGTTGCTCTGATTCTGTGGTAAGTAGCTAAAGCACAGAAGTAGAGTGTTACAGAAGTTTAGTATGCCTAATCACAAGTGCACACAATATAAACTGAATACACCTATAAACTTATAAAACTCAGACACAGATCAACACTACTGTTTATCATAAAAATGATTATCCTGTATTAGGATCAAATCCGGGACCCTTGGTTAAACTTGGTTAAAGTTATTCTTTACTATGGATCTTGCGATAATAATATGCATAGCTATTTGTCTATTAACGTTGGGCAGCGAACCTGTACCACGGTATGTTTGAATATCTGATATACAATTTATGGGGTATCTATCAAGACACATCATTTTTTGATACCGAATTTCATTTCACAGAATACTATGAATATTAATATATATTTTTTTCTTCATTTATCAAATAGTTAATAATCGCCGTTTCATAACATCGAATATCATTTCACAAAAAAAATGTTTCGCAATTGTTTTGTTAAGCAGAATAAAGATATATCAAATGAATGTTTCATAGAATTATTAAGTTATCGATAAAACCATACATAAAAATATGTTTCAATGTGCAACGTCAATACTTAAAATCCAAATTATAAGAGACTAGCGGTCCCGGCGAACTTCATTTCGCCTAAGAGAAATTTTCCCGCTTTTCTGTTAAAATTTTTCAAATTTTAACAGAAAAGCGGGATTTACCAAGGATCCCTAATTTTGTAGCCTATGTCAAATTGGAAGAATGTAGCATTCTATTGGTGAAAGATTTTTTTTAATCGGCCCTATTCATTACAAACATACAAACATACAAAAATAGGTACAAATCTTTCCTCTTTATAATATTAGTACAGATATAGTAAGATGCGCATACAAGTAAACAGGCATGTATTAAAGCAAGCAGGCATGCAGCAGGTACGCGTGCATTCATGCATGCAAGTAAGCACATGCATGCATACGCATGTAAGTAAGAAGGCATGCATGCATGCATGAATACATGCAGCAAGCAAGCAAGCAGGCATGCTTTAGGATTTCCTCCTCTCCGGCGCTGCTGCAGGAATAGCAGGCTTGTCGCCCTTGCGTAACAAGGCACAGTTACCCAAGCTCGCCTTCGAAGCTTTTGCTGGTCACCTTCCTCAGCCGCTATGGCTCGCGCGGGTGCCTGCACCTTGTTACAGCGGGCGGAGGCTGCTCTCCCTCCGCGCCTCTGGCTTTTGAATAACATTCTAATATCGGGCAGACTAGTACCACGGCGCAAGGAGACCACGGCGAGTCGGGATTAACGCAATTTATTTATTATATCAATATTTATTACATATTCAGTTATGCTTTAAATTGTCTATAAATAACGTATGTAATATAGTATTAGTAACAAAAATCGTCCGGCAACACGGACTTTAGTAAAGTAAAATTGGAAATTTCAACAATTCTGCATATTGAAACTTACGTGGGAATAAAATTATGGGTAACAAAATAGTAAACTAACATTACTTCGATAAAATGAATAATGTATGAAGAGAAGTAAGTTTGTAGATAATAAGCATTCGACTACATGAAATTGTGATGTAACATGATTCTATAATATGTTGAATATCGTTCAGAAACATCTGCGAATGGTTTTATGACCAAATGAAAATCGTCGACAATTTATGATTGACCTCACAAAGGCCTGCAAAAATTTCAATAAGCAATCTCTGAGTGTTACAATGCAGCCCGCATATTATGTACGGCTCATAAAAATGATGTTAAATTTTTTACAAACAAATGTTTTGCCAGGGTTCGCAATTGTTGCTCAAGTGATGTTGTAATGGATTTCATTGAAATACCCATTTCTTTAAAGAATTTCAAAACAAGGAAACGTGTTTTCCTCGTTTGTTTAACTTTAATGAAATTTGACAAAATTGTCATATAAAAGTTTTTATGGTAGATTTAAAATTAACTTTAATAATATTCAATTGGTAGGTACGTTTAAGCGTCACTCAAATAGGCTGCACCATAATACCAGCGCTGCAGCAGCTTTGCGTCGCTGCAGCATATAGCTGAGGTGTGGCCTAGTTGACCACTTATTTATTTAGTCTTTTGTTTTGTTTTTGGTTTTTGTTGCTATTTATTTCATGTTTGTTTATGTTTTTACTTCTTTCTGTACTTCTTCTTGTTTTTAGTTTTTATTTTATTTGTGTAACTTTGTATCTTCTGTGTAGTAGTCAATAAATGTATTTTCTTTCTTTCTTTCTTTCTTTATTTATTTTTTAGATACAGTTAAGAAGATCTATAGATAAGATACCTGTTTAATACATTACTTTATTCTTGAATCAACGCACATAAGGTACCACGCAACAGCCTTGCTTTAAATATTTTTTTCTCAGTATCTTTCATAAAATGCCTTTGTCTTTGCCTATTACCTGTTGTATTAAATTCAGATTTTAAATGTAATCACGAGAATACCCGTTGCAGACAAATAAAACAACCGGAAGGGTGCACTTGGCAACGGAACTTAAAGTGAATGTTTACAAACGGACAGCGGAGTGATATTTCTATTTTATTACGTTGAAAAGCGGATAGTGACGTCATAAATACCACTCGTCGCTTCCGTGTGCGATTGTACACAATGCCTACGGAAGCTACTATTTTTACTTTAGTAGGCATTAAGGCGTGTTATTCAATTGTTTTATTTGAATAAACACTTCACTCCACTAATATAATTAAAAGGACTCCATTGCCGCAAACGGAAATTCGAAAGAAACAAATTATAACATTCCTTTATAAAAAAAAATTGCTATCAATTTCCTAAATAGAAAATCTTTTTCTTTAATGAAATTCTCTGGAGGCGTACTGATTGTTTGACGTGCAAATTCTTTCATAAATCAGCAGTATTTTTGCTGATAATAATATTTATTAATTTGATGCAGATATTATAATTAAATATAAAATTTACTATGGTCAAACGTGTACTTATTTACCAGATCAAAGTATTAGTACATAATTTACTTAATAAAACAACTTAAACGTTAAAGGCTAACAATGTTCAGTAAAGTTATGGACGATAGGTAGAAAAACAAATAATGCTCAAAGCGATCCCCCAAAAACTAAAAGTGCTTACTCAAAGTTCGTTTCACTGAAATATTTGTTGCGAGAGTACCGTTACTTTAAGAATTTTCAACGCTTAAGTGTTCTCCGTTCCATTTCTCTCGCAAAGCGAATGCAGCTGCCATTAGTTTTGCTTACAGAATACAGACGCGGCAATAAATTGTTCGGAACCTATCACTTACATCGCGCTGAAATGTCAATTAGTGATTAACGCTGTGCCCCTATTAGGGGAATAGAGGCGGCTGCTAACTGTTTTCAAGTAGTTAACTTCCTGACAATATTTTAACGGAGCATCCAAAAAACTGGCAATATGTAGCTGTCACAGATTCGAGATTTAGTCAGTCGTGTGATAGTGACTGGTGTCTTAAAGTTTAACTGTGGCTTTCAGCCAGCCTCATCCTATCGTACTTAAAAAACTGTTTATACAGCGCATCATGTGCAACGTATTTTTTTGCCTGAATAGGAAGCAAAGGAAAACGCTTTAATTATTTTTTAGCTAGTTAACGTATGTATCATAAACAATATGAACATTTTTCGTATTAGTAAAGTAGCGAACGCATTATAATGTTAACCTCTCATGCAACATATGTTTCTGTATTAAATACAAGTATGTAGTATAGATGATCGGCATACGCTGTTAGTCTAATGTAGACGCAGCCTTAAACCGCTATTTGGTGGTTATACTCGACACCGATTGATGAAAGGAGACTACGGAATAATTTTATTATTCTAAAGTGCCCGACTATTGACTATTGAAACAATATTTGATAAAGACTCTCGGCCTTTTAGTCATAGTTTAATGAAATTCCTTTCAAAGGGTTTTCAGCTCCCTACTTGCCAATAAATTACAAAGAGCGGCTTCTTTAGACAAAGTATTGGTGATCAATCATCGCGTTTTAAGCTTGAGTGTGTACTTGTAAAATTAACGTGAAATCTGTTTGAGTGACGTTTCGGTTGCCTTTATGAATTGTTTAAATTTGTTTTTCATCTTTCAACTTTTCATTGATAACTTTGAAAGCTAAGGCAAGTCGTTGTTCTAAAAATATTTGAAAGGATATAAATATATCAATCTTTCGTACCTTTTTCACGCCAAAACTACACAATGGATTTGATTGAAACATAATATACGAAATACTATATTAAAATGTAGGATATATATTAAACCGAAAAAACGTGCAACAGCTAGTCAATAATAATTTGTATGCTTGATTATACAACTTATACTGAATACGCAGAATTAAAAAATGTTGATATAGGTATTACACAAAAAATTTTCAAACGTTTCATGATTTTTTTAAAGAACGCTAAAAATATTAGAAAACATGTTAAATTTTGAAAGGTTAAAAACACATCACATCACTAAGTGCATCATAATAATGCATAAAGTGCTTTTAACTAGGTAATAATAGTAACTTATTTTATGGTAAAAATGAATGTACTGATTTTTGTTTAGAATCGTGCGTGGACATTATCTGCCAAGGAGGAGGAGATTGTGCAGTGGATATGGATACAGGGAAACCTATCTGCAGGTGCAATCACAACTGCACTCATGTACAGGTACGTGAATAAATCATAATGCTAGTAGATACGAACACAAAAATTAGCAAAAACTGAAATAGTCGAACATTTGTATGTTTTTTTTTATCGGAAAAAACATACAAACAATTTTTATGTTATAAACACATAAATTAAATTTTCTAGCCAATCACACTGACCAGTCGATCTCAAATAAATGCTTTCCCTGACGACGGATACATTCCAGCGCACTCAAACCGTTGAACTAATGTAAAATAGTTTATTTTCCAAATTTTCCTGACCGAGACTTGAACCCTGGACATCTTATGCTTTGGGCGCCTATTTTTGCCATTTATGCTTCAGAGATCGTTACAAGTGGAGATTAGGGTGGTTCTAATTTTTTCCCAGAATAACTTTTATTTAACTGCTGTTAACATACAGTCCATATATTTTTACCCAAAAAAGATATATTGGTTCGGTTTCTAAAATGTATGATATGAATAATACCTGACTATTTACATTCACAAATAAAATTAAAAAAATATCACTTTAAAACTTAAAATATTAATTTATCAGATCATATTGATTTTGAAATTTTTGTATGAGCCTTCGGTAAGTGCCCTCTACCGAATATGTTTGGAACTACATACTTATCGGCCCGTGGTACATTCGTAACAGAAATGTTTGAAAACCACGGAATCGAAGACACCTTGGCATCTTAATCGATTTTTTATTTTTATAGTAGTTTACGAAATACAATTTTTATCTGCCTTTGCGGTGCGGGAATCGAACCCACAACCTTCATGTATCGCGCGTGCTGCTCTCCAAAATAATGTTTTTTCTGTTTCTTTAAAATATTTAAAGTTCGCTAGCAAGGCGTAAAGTACCTACTATAGAAATAAAAAATCAGTGAACAAAGTGTGTTTATAATTGTTAAAGTGTTTTCATAATTTATTTCAATTTTGAACAACAAAATTGCTCTCATTCCACACCGACCCAACATTGAATGTACCCATTTTTTACAAACCCATATTTAAACTAAAATTTGAACACCAAAAGTATTTCTGTTAATAACCCAAATAACTTACGCCCGCAAAAATGCGAAACTTTCGAGTAAAAATTTCAGCTGATTGAAATTCCGAAGCGACTTATCGTCCATAATTCAACCCTTAAATACTACGGTAGGATTCGGATGTGGTGTGCGGCAGCGACGGTCAGACGTACCCTTCTCAGTGCGAGCTGGATTCAACAGCTTGTCGCGACCAGAGCGACTTGCGGTTGGCGTATAAAGGAGATTGTGGTGAGTACCCTATTATTCAAAACTAAACTAAATTCATACAAAATAATTCTCAAAATGGTATTCAGGTCAAAATATAAAGGTATGTTTGGTTCTAACTGAAACGGTAAGGTTTTAGATATCGTATGTGAAGTGGACTCATGGAATAAATTTTAATTTGAAAAGAAATCATTTTTTACGTTACTGGACAACGACTGATTCAACTGGATATTTTATATTTGAAATTGCTTTACAGAAAAAAATAGATCAACTATTGGATAACTTTGGTATTCACACCAACTCAATTAAAACCGTGATTGACTGTGGATTTTTGTGGCACAGATAATTATATAAAGAAATCGATAGTACAGATTAATTTTAGCATAATTTAGGCACTCTTGGTACTAAAGTAAGATAATCCTTAAGGTAGTAGAGAAAATAGTTTATTAATAAGATGATGTAGGTGTAACACCTTTAAAGTTATCTCTTTCAAAAACGGGATAAACTCGTGTAAGTGTTTTACGGTATGTAATTTATTTTTGGTTTTTCATGACTTATTATTATTATTGTTTTTTGTTTTGAAACTATAATCGTCGTGGCCTATGTGACACGCGGCTAACGTTTAAGTAAAGCGGTGAGAATACGCGATCCAGATTTGGAATCCGTGTTCCAATTTCCTTGTTGAGGAAGAAATATGACTGTTCCATTTCAAGTTTTCTTGTTCACTGATTCAAGAGAAAATACAACTGTTCCTTTTGTTCAAATTGAAATGGAAAGAGCCGTTCATAAGATTTTAGAATGAATGATTTTAGAATGGTGAACCTGAAAGAAATATTGATGTGCGTTAGTTTGGAAAAAGGCATTTATACGAAGAACTCTGCCTTAAAAGTAATTGAGCGCATCCTTTTTCTGAATCTGAATAATATTTTTTACTAACCGAGCTGTTCAGTTTATTGAAAAAAAAAAATTATTCCTACATAAAGAGCTTTTATTTTACTGATAAAATGAAAGCTTCTGAGTTGATAAAATTACACGAATATAATTTTATCATCCGTCTATTCACTATACAAAATGTAATTATCATGAATATTAAGTCATATGGGAATCTACACTTGTTAATGAGAATTTTTTCTTTATCTTTTATGTTTTAAACATCCATTTAAATGGAAAATTTACCTACATGTGTTTCCAAATTCAGGTAGGTACCTTGAAACGTTGGAAGTTTTAGAAATTGACCGTTTAATTACGCCGTTTAGCCGCACAGAAACAGCCATTTGTAGTTCTACGCCTCGCCACAATATTGGTGGACTACGCAATTAGCCACGCAAATTATGCTACTGACAATTTCGGAGCCGACTCATTCTGTTTCAGGATATTGCGCCATTAACTCCTAAATTGTTTTACAACACGAATAACGGAGACTTTATTTTATTTTATTTTGTTAGTACGTACCGTAGTACTAAATTACTTTCACTAAATTGACTTTAATTATTATCGAAACAACCGGTCTGTGCGAAGCAACAATATGGATGTCGGAAACTATCATGAAACTAATAAAGACGCTTTAATATTTAAATGTAATTTCGGTTATTATGGAAATATAAGTTACAATTTCGCAGGTTTATTTAGAAATAAGTTAATTAGATTTCTCAAGGTAAAATTTTATATAATCATAGTATGCAAATATTACTAGGCAAAAATACATTATCATACAGACTGCGGAAAATATACAAAATGTAATCACTATAGGTATGCACGTAAAATTATTTAAAATATAATTTTTCATTTAATTATTTTAAAGACATTAAAATAGTGGTTAATATTCACAAAACCTAATTAATCAGAAAATGTTTGATCTACTTGCTTACATTGTGTTACATATTAGTATATAAAAAACACACAACTTAGACAGTTTGAATTCAGTATTTTAACTAATTAATTTATGCGACAGTGATTCGTTTTGTTCATTACAAATGCAGTCTCGTCAAAATGTTATCATACACTTTTTGATTGTAATTAATTATAATTAAAATATGTTATGAAATATAATTAAAAAGTTAATTATGTTTATAAGTCTGTTTAGTAATAGTGCACATTATGATGACGCATGGCTCAGTAAAATCGACAAAACTATCTTTGATTTCTCTTGTATACGACAGTTTCCTACGCAATAGAATACTACAAAACAATTGAGTTATATAATATTGTATTGGAAATTACTGAAAATATTTCACAACCAAAACGGGTATCAATCACCAAACGTCGGATAAACGCAGCTCCAATTTTATAGCCAGACACAAATCGTATGTCAATTGCGCATCAACAATAACCCCTCTAATCCCATTAATATCGACGCTTTGCCCATTCATCGCTGTCCGTTACGGTAAAATATGCAGGCATGAGTAAAATTTAGCTATTTTTGGATATTCCCTGCCGTCGCGACAGGCCCAGTGCGTGTGTTCACTCGTTATTTTAATATTGAGTACAGGTCGATAACCAAAACCTGTCATACATCGTACTTTTTCAAATAGAAAAGTAGTTTCAAAAAACAAAAATAATTTGTTTCTCTCGAACCAGGTCAAGGATTATAACTTTCACAAATTGAAACATGACTTATTAGACTCTTTGTTAGTTGATGTGAGTAAGTGTTTTTTAGACATTTTTTAATTATATTAACTCTATGGTAATCAATAAAACAAAGACACTTCCCGTTGTCTGTCTGCCCTTATGTAGACTTTGATCTTTGAAACTACTCAATGGATTTTGATACGGATTTATTTTCTTAGACGGACCATTTCTTCTAATAGATGGTTCAATAGGAAGGTTTATTATGCATTATAAACATACAGTATTACTGTAGAAAAAAAAGGCGAAAAATTAATTAGTATCTACATTGCACCAAAATGCATGCGGATCACTTCTTTCTTATAAAATAAACTCTCTTGTTTATTTTGAAGTAAGTAAGAAGAAAAAGTATATGAAATAAACTGCATTTAATAAATAACATTGAGGTAACTGTTACTTGGTTACGAAAAAATACATTTAATTACAATTTTTGACATTTCCTCCTTATTGTTCTACTTCCTTTCTTATTTTCTTTAGGGTAAAATAATATTGATTACCATTATTTAAAATTCAAATACCTAACGTACATAGATCCATTACGCTAACCGACTTAATTAAAATGTAACTCATACAACCAACTCTTTTGTAATAACAAATGGATAAAAAAACCTATCAAAATCTAACCGTAATAATTTGAATTGATTTTAAAATTTAAACTGGTTTTATGTTGGTCGTTTGTCGGTCAAATGAGATAAAGCTATTTACTATCATATGTTTAATTGTATCTATTACATATGAATAAAATCTTATGCATTAGTATAGCGAATGAACTAAAATCAACGGTAAAACATATAGCATCATCAAATATTTTCCTAAAACCAACTTGTTCATTAGCTTCAGTAACATACGGGGTCTAATTAAGGGGACTACTCGGCTATTCTAATAAGCAGCCATAAATAGCCTCGACGCAATAAGCTGGAAACGTTCACAGGTGTATTAGTTCAATAATATTCCAATAATAGGCATCGGTACGAACGAGAGTATACATATACATAGATAGTAAGCTCTTGTGTGGTTGCTCAATTGTTTTGATTTGTAATAGTTTTATTTCATAGGTAACACCAAAATGTATTCGGTATTGTTCATGAATCACCTGTATTGATTTATTCTGAATTTATTATATTTGATTATAATATTGTGTGCGAAAATTTATATTTTAAATTTACAATGAGAATCTAACAAGTCAGGGTGGGTACTCTCAAAAACGAAACGAACAAACGAAAGGTTTCGTTTTTGAAGATTTCTCAAAAGTTTAAGAATGAAGACTTGGTTTTTGATTTGCTTAAATAATATTTTGTTTTTTGAAAACGCTTAATTTGCATTCGAAGTGATTTCTTTATGATTATGAGGATTAAAAATTTCCATCCGTTGTCGGATCCGACATATTTCGTTTATGAGAGTAGACCCCCCGTAACGCATTTAAAAAAAATCAATTTAGTGTCCAAAACTACCTAATATCGGCAAAAGGAAGTTATTGTAGTATATTTAGATTCATTATTAGATATTTTAATTCAGTATTCTTGTATTGAATATTTTACACATGCACGGTTGTTGCCTAAAAAGATGTCACCGTAAAAACGAGGTTTTAAACAGTAATAAACTTTCTTTCACATTCGTTTCGTGGCTGCGACTGTGACATTACGATACAAACGATTTATTTACATACTTTTATAAGGTTTGAATAAGATAAGACAATTTGCATTGCTTTTGTCGAAATATTGACACCTTTGTACGTCATGTTGCAGGAAACAATAATTTGTTTGTATTTAACATGGAACTGTGGATCTATAAAATTTTGTGATCTCTGGTACAATCATCAATCTACATTTAGCGAGTATGGTGTTAAGTCAGTACAATTACTATTCGATGATTTAATTTAATAATGGCCAGCTTTTGCCCTTGAGAGTGATACTTAATAGGCTGATACTATATTTTAACTAGAATTTTCTTAAAAAACTGAAGCTGATATTAAAATAAAAAATAATTAGGTCAATTGTATAAATAACAGTGCTCTCTAGGCTGCTAGACTTTCAGGATATAGAAAGATAACAATAGTCTACCACTGTGCTCTAAAAAGGTACCTATTATTTATATCTAAGGTAGATTTACCAGCTAGACAATATAGATTGTCAATACTCTATAGTGCGATACTTGTATTTGGTGAACGGCTTAGGGATCGATCGGGGATTAGAGTGCTCCATAGCTGGCGTACACCGAAACGAAGTCAGATTAAGTAAATCGGCTTTATGTTTTGCATCTTCAGGTTACTTACTTTGCGGTCAATCGGTACCTTGTGCTAACTTTAACTTCACCTTATAGGCAGATCATTTGATAAAATCTAAGTAGTAAATTGCTGATAGATTTAAGAAAATTTGAGAAACGGTATTTAATATTTTTTAAAGTTGAATAGGTACTTTAAAAAACAAAAGAGAAAATAAATTATAATTTCTCTTCTGACTGTTTCGGTTATTAAATATCAAATTGAGCGTTACTGTGGAGGCTTCGTCCTTATTATATTCCTACCTTGGATACAAACTTCCATATCAACCTCCACAATTAATTAAATTCTTTAGAATGTATTAATTAAAACTTGAACGTTTTCTTTTGGGTCGTCTGCCACTGCTTCACTTATTCACTATTTCACTTATGGCGTTTTACGATATAATTGTATTTGTATTAGAATCTTTTTACATTTTTGACAAACAATCTTAATATTCTTCTTTCGTAAAAAAATCATTAAGTTTTCTGGATTTCTTAAAAAAAGTTAAGAATATTATTAACAAATCAAATAATTATGATTGATATCGACAGTAGCGAATTCACTTCTACCTTATTTTTAATTAAAAGCTTTTTCTAGAAAACGTAAGAAAATATTCAAGGATCAAGAAACAAGTAAAAATGTTTCAGACAATTTCTTTATCTAATAAAAAAATACAAGAAAAATATTTGTCATCGAAAAGTTTAGGCCATAACTCAAGAATAAAATAGAATGCGTGAAAACTCTCCAAATCACATTTATGCCCCGGACTGAAAAAAGTTTGCGAAAATAATATTTACTGCGAAATAAATCACAATTGAAACTTTGCGGGGCTAACGCTACGTTTTTTTAATTCTTTCAAATCGTTATCGCCCTCCGCTCCGTACTTTTTGCTCTTTTTATTTTGCGGGAGCTTGGTAAACAATCGTTATTAAATTTGAACGGGTGTCTTCCCTCATTTCTCATTGCGGGAATGAGATAGCCTAATTTTCCTCAACGGGAAAGTGAGAAAATGCCATGGGAAGCTCCACAATTGTCGGACAAAATGACATTATCTGCTCAACCACTCGTTTCGCAGCAAACTTTAGCTGGGTGCCTACGAAGTCGTAACCTTGCTGGCTAATACGATATAAAACTCGTAAAATATTACATTCAAGAATCGTTTAGTAGTAGGTATGGTTATATTTCAACGATGCAAATGATCACAAGCACTTATCTTCTAGGTATGCGAATAAGTAGGTTTAATTTAATTTAACTTAAAAATATAGCTTAGACATTAAGAATTAAATTTTGGAGCCAAGTTAATAAAATTCTAAAATTGTTGATAGTTTTGATTGAGGGACTTTATGGTTTCTTGTCACGATTAGTTTATTTAGTCTGTATTACATAGAATCGCGCCATTACAATTGAAGATATTTTTATTATTCATAACTAGTGATGTTACGCAAAATAGTTTGTAGTCGAGTTGCGGGATACAGTCTGTTTATACCTTAGTTAGTTGTTATTGTTGAGTGGATCAGCCGAATATTTAGACGATGAATTTTATTACAGCTCTCTGCGAAGGCGTGCAATGTTCTTTTGGAGCTGACTGCGCTGCGGGAGAGTGCGTATGCCCCACCGATTGCACTGGGGCCGCACGTGAGCCCGTTTGCGGTAGCACCATGCAAACATATCCAAACGAGTGCGAATTACAAAAGGCCGCCTGTAGACTTCCGCCACCAGCTACACTGCACGTCATCTTCTACGGAGACTGCAAAGACAGACTTGCTGTAGTACCGCCGATTGCAATGAGTGAGTAATATTTACTTAACTTTTTGGTATGTTCATATCAATAACGCAATCACCCTGAAAACTAAAAAAACAATTAATTTCTTGTGAGATATTTTAGATTTAAAATAGGATGAGATATGTACTCATAATGTATGTGAATATATAGGTACGGTCATAACTATCACCCACAAATGGCGACATTTATTTAAAAAAACCCCTGAACCGATATTGACCATTAAGAGGGATGTAATCAAGTTCTCACATAATATCTACCTTTGTGATCTTCTTCGGCTAAGATATTATTTCATCGGTTCTTCATACCCTTTGTTCTAGTCTCGTAATAATAAACAACTGTATTTCGAAATCACTGAAACTTGTCTACATTCTCGTAAAACTTGTGGGTGGGTACAGTCACAATATTTACCATCTGACCGTCATCAACCCAGTTGTTAGCAGTAATTTCAATAAAGCGACCCATCCTCGATCAATTAACTAACTTTCCGCTTTATCGCTCGACTAACACGCAAATATTTGGGCGGGGATGGATAGCTACGACCGCGATGACCACTACTGAAGTGGAGGAAGGGTCGACGGATTCATTGGGTGCGACGGATTTGGACGGAACGGCTAGCCCGTCCGCTTGCCGCGATATCCGCTGCGATTTTGGTGCGAGCTGCGAAATTGGCGGTGATGGATACCCCAGATGTTCCTGCCTATTCGAATGCCCGCACGATGTTGAATATTTCCCAGTTTGCGCATCAGACTTTAGACTATACTCTAGCCTATGCGCTATGAGAAAAGAAGGCTGCCAGAAACAACTCGAACTACGATTGCGGCCACTGGATCTGTGCAAAGGTTTGCTTTTACTAACAAACACGCTTCGTAGCAATGGTTCTAAAATAATACCCAGAAGTAAATACATTAACACTCGCACACACGTATTTGATGTAATTAAAATACACAGTTTGAGTGCGTATTTTAGATACAAATACTCCAAATCAATCCATCAGTGACGCATTTATTCATATACATATACCTATAAGAGTATTTTTAAATGATGCACTATCAGCTATTATCTTAAATCATTGCTTTTGTATTCCTTCTAGATTTTTGCATGTTGTTAACAAAGTAGTAGTGGTAATATACTAGGCACACCTTTCATTTGAATATCAATTTGATTACTATCTTGTAAACAGGCATGGAAGTAAGGCCTTGTGGTAACAACAAAGCTATGATTGATCCTACGACTGGCCTTGAGATAGACTGTGGAAATGGCCCTCACCGTCAGGATTGCCCGGCTGGGACCTACTGCCATATTACGTTAACTGCGGCAAGATGTTGCCCCAAAAGTGAGTAATGTATTTTTAATGTGTTAACTGCTCTATGATAAAAAGCAAAAGATTTCGGCCAACCTAAATGCGTCTTCTTCAAAAGTTTATGGGCGATTGATTTTTAAATGACGTTACGGTAATCTGATCATGTTTCCTCAATTTGTTTGAAATGTAACTGCTTACATTTAGATCACGCAAAAGATTTCGCTTTACAGTACATACTGTGGTACAAAGTGGCATAAATTATAACATTCGATTTCATTTTCATGTGGAAATCGACCGCTTTGTTGTATATATTCGGTACTTAACTGGTGATTTGTCTGGGTGAAGATACTAACAGTACATGGCACCATAGTTGAATCGGTTACAATCACGCAAGCCGTTGCTACTGAAATCCTTTGTTTCCGTCTCATGGTACATCTAAAACTTTTAAGGTGCATGCAAGTATTTTATAGCCGTTTTGATTGGCGCAGATGACACGAAGCAATTTGAGGAAAAGAAAGTTGGGCACTGTTCGGAGAGCGTGTTTGGGTGCTGCGCCGACGGTACCACTTCCGCCACCGGGCCTAACGAGGAGGGTTGTCCAATTACGAGTTCAACTTGTGGTTGTAACAGACTAGGATCAGTGTCGGACCGCTGCGACGAGGAGGGGCAGTGTTCGTGCCGCCCGGGCGTCGGGGGCCTAAAATGCGATCGCTGTGAGCCTGGCTATTGGGGCCTGCCGCGAATTGGGACAGGACATACTGGTTGTATTCGTAAGTACAGACCTAAGCGTTATATAATGGTTTCTGATGTATGTGATTAAGGGTAACGGGGGCTCCGTTTAATCCACTGGATACTAATAACGGCACGAACTTGGATGTTGCGCTGCTCTTTGTTGATTGAAACTATCTCAACTAGTTAAACAGGCTTTTGTTAATACTGATCCCTTTAGCCTTTTAAAATAAAACGTAACAGACATAATTACCTTCTATTTTTATAAATAAATTTGAAAGCGACTATAGTTCAGTTTTTATTTAACTGAATTTGAAGTCCAATAATCCAGTATCAATAAGGAATTAGCTATTCACAAAACTTCTAAATTATAAAATATTTTTCTTTGTTAACGTGAACGATTGGACCTTTATCTAATATATAGGTAATATATGACACACACATTTTCCGGATTGGAATCCTTTTTTGTAAAAATGGATCATACAATAATAATGTCCTTTATTATTGATGATGATTATTGTTGACAATTAATTATGTGTTGTCGTAGCATGCGGCTGTTCAGCGTTCGGCTCGGTACGAGAAGATTGCGAACAGATGACAGGACGATGCGTATGTAGGTCCGGAGTTCAGGGTCAGAAGTGTACCATTTGTGCCGACCATCGCAGAAGACTTGGACCTAATGGTTGCTCGGATCGTGAGTACCTATATTTATCAAGTTTATTTTCTAGTCTTACATAGAAATCAAATCAGGTAAGTCGACAGTTTTAAAATGAAGAATAAAACAGAAACTTTTAGCTATTTATATAGGTAGCCTACCTACGTATGTCACTAGCAAAAATATAACTATGATGGCACAGCATCAGTTTAATCAATCGTTATTTACTGACACGGATTTTTTTCTTGCTGTTGACTTAAGTCTGTGCCCACAAACGCACATTTCAATTTTCTCGTAGATTACGTCACGGGTTAAAAGCCGTACCTATATTATAACTAGTATGTCGTTAAAATTACTCATAATATACTTTTACTTTTAATAGTAGACGATGTTCGTTTTATTCGATACGCGTCACTCAAAAATGTTATTCATTTATCTCAAAAAATATTTTAAAATAAATCGAATATTTATGGTAAAAATAAATGACGGCGTCGTATTTGCGGCATGACCAATGTCTTATTTAAATACTCGTAGATACAAGAATATATTACAAAAGTTTCACTAAAACTTCTCTTCTTCCTTTTTTTATTAAAAGTGCATCTTAAAAAATCCTAGGAGACTGTATAAAAAACATCACATCCCGTATTAACGAAATTCGTACCCGCTAAAGTTTGCGAGTTTAGAACTTTATTTAGTATGTATATGGAGGAAGCGAGGGAGGCTGTAAGGATTGTTTTAGGAAAACTTTGTGGCTTCAGTCTAAGTATATGTATCTCCATATCGCTCCCAGCGGGAGTTGAATGCTTTACGTAATAATGAAGTACAAATAGTAGTCAACTGATAAAAGAATTCTCGCGAAACATGATATCGTGTGTGCTCAAGTTTGCTGAAGTTAAAAAGTTGCTAGTTGCATTATAAGTTGCTAAGTGTATTGAACTTTCCATAAAATGTTATAGCGTTGCTGGAAAAGGTAGTTATTTTTATTTTGTCTTGATACTGAACATTTTCTTAGCAGAGACATTCTAGAAGGAAACTGTATTTGTAAAGCTTGAAAAAACTGTAATGGAACATTTTCGCCTATTATTCTGAAATTGCAAACGTATTTATCTTGTGAAATGAATTTTTATCACTTTTATTCCCAACTTGTCTATTCATTTGATATGGGATCTTCCTATTTCAATACCAGTCTGTAAAATTATTTGGATAATGACCGGTATATGGTTGTTACGAAGCTAAAACCGGAGGCGACTGTTAGGCGTTGTCCTGTTATTTCGACGCGTTGTACACAGCGCGGGTGACAAAATACAACGTAACCCAATTAAACGACATTTTCGTTTCCCCATTGGGTTATTTTCTTTATGTATTTTTAATTTTAACATGAACTTTTCTCCACTGTTTCTTACGTATAGGATTTAGAATCATCAATTTGATCGTTTCGTAATTTTTAAAACCACCTATAGTCTTAACGGACTTGAGAAAGAAAATTCTTGATTGGCCTTTCTGAGTTTGCGTTTATCTACAAATTTGGTGATTAGTTTTGTTCAAATAGTACATTTATCCAACTGGCACATTTATTAATTCAGAATAATATAAAATAAAGGAAGCTAAAAAGATTAAAATTTTTGGCTATTACAAAAAAATCTAACCTGTCTGTTTTTTCTAGCCGAAAATGGCGGAATAGCAGGTTCGTGCTTGGAACTGTCGTGCTATTTCGGTGCTGTGTGCACGGAGCGCACAGGAGGCGCTCTCTGTGAGTGCGCTGCTGCTCCTTGCCCGGATACTGACACCAATATGCTGGTAAGTATACTCGTAATATAGCTGGAAATCTTATCTTTAAACTAGCGTTTTTCGAATAAATTTGAATAGGAACTTCCAAATGGTAAAATATCATTGTAGCTTGTGAACGCCTAAAACTTACGACATCAAAACTTTAAAAAATAAATAGTTATCAGAACATGAAATCGACTTTTGTAGAATAGAGTTCCTATCATCTATGAAAATCCGAGAGATGGTAAAGCGTAGGTGTATATCCCAACTGTTTTGGTAATTGGAGACTTTTGGCCTGTCATGTATAACGTACCAGTATACCTACTGATAAATCGATAAATAAAAAATGTTATTTTCACTACATTTATTGCTAGGATATAAAAATTTACAGAATTGTACATAATAATTACAAAAACAGTCTGCTCTATTTCTAGGAATTTCCTATCACTACTTTTAAATACTAAAGGTGAATTCGCTAAAGTTTTTAATTACAGTAGAATAATTTAGGCTTTATTCGCCATTAATCGTACAATATACCCAGCCATCGAATGACCAAATGAAACCTTTTTGGTTTTTTTAAGCAGAGTTATGGTAGGTACTTCAGAAATAAATATTTGTATCCTAAATTTCAAACAAGTGAGTTGTATTTTTGTTTTAAGTATTTATTTCCAGAATCATTTCGATAATCCATTTCTAGACAGCAAATGGCTTCTTAGCGAACTGAAAGCCTTATTCACCTCGCATTTCGTGCCTGCTCGCATTTAACTCCCTCTGAACTCCATAAAAACCATCAGGTATGTGGCAGCGACGGCAAAACTTACGAGTCCGAATGTCACCTGAAACTGCAAGCGTGTCGCACGCAAGAGGACATCGTCGTGCAAGCATTCGGGCCTTGCAAACCGAGCGAGATATCTGGCACCGCTGGACCGCCGAGGCCGTCCTCACCTATTCAGTTCACGCAGCAAGATGACGGGGCGGCTTCTAAATCTACGAGACACCTATTGAATCCAGATAAATATTACAACAAATATGACTGGACAAGAAAAGAAACGCCAAGTGACTTCGAAAGTGAGATCTCCGGACAAAAGTTTAAAGGTAAGTTTACAAATATTTTTAATACTTAGGGAGGTTTTATACTTGGCCAAGTGAAAATAGTATTTGGATTATTTGTTTATAAATTGGTATGTTTGGTAAGCTTTAGGTTAGTTAAAAACAGTGCATTTGTGATACAAGATTTATATTTGTTCGACATCTACATACAGTAAACTGATAAAAAGTTTGTGATTACTGTACAAACTGAATAATTAACCACAGTCAGTATATAAAAACAATAAAAGTTTGTTCGAAAACTAGTGGGGTGTAAATAATTGTCCAGCACTAGCTGGTTCACTTTTTCATCCTTTTGAGCCGGCGTGCCAATATTGGAACGTCAATATTTAAGTTTACTCTCCCTTTTTGCAGCGATTTGTTTGTATTTAGATCACTGTGCTGAATCATTTGTTTAAAATGTACATACTAAAAAAAATGTGCTCCCATTATTTTTATAAATTTTAATAATTTTAATTAACTGACTCCTGGTACTTTTCTGCACAAAATTTTCATTTAGTTACCTGTTTCATTTGACAGTGAAAGTTGCTTATTTTTACAAATATCATATTTCTATAGGTAAGGTCCATCCTCGAGTTGAGTTTATTTCAAAGCTCAATTTTGAACTTTTATAAAATACTCCGAGTACCTTCTAAACTATAAAGTTTGAAACTTATGTTATAAGTACCTTTGCTAATTAAGAAAACAGTACCAGAAATAAGTAGACAACAATGTTTATACCAGGATAAATGTTGTTAATTTAGGTATTTTTTATTGTGTTATTTCTTATAACTATAGTAACGATAAACAAAATGTTGAAACGATTAGTGGCGTGATCATAGTACATGTCTCTACTTACAAAGTCGATACTGTTCTAATATAATACGTCATTGTTTCCGACATCGTTATTACATTGATATAGGATGACGTTCCAAATAATTATATATTATCTGCCACTTATAAGTAAATGTTTTCATTGATGAGTCTAATGCCTCTAGGTTCGCAAACAGCAACGACAGCAACGGTAGGGGCAGTGGGTGCATTGCTCGGGGACCTATGCGCTAAAGATGCAGATTGTTCCGCATTACCTGGAGCCCACTGTGATCGCGGTGGGTGCGTATGCCGAATGGGCTTTAAGCCCACTGTGCATAGGAAAGCATGCATTGGTAAGTTTTATGTAATTAAAAAATTCAATCCTAACGGTTAGAACTACATACATAAACTTAAAAAAAAATACATTTTAATGAAAGCAAAAAAATGCCGTGAGATTTTGCTCTACCAGAAATTGATTTTATGTAATTATTATTTGCAATTTAATTTGAAAATCGCTAAAAATTTTGATTACCAACTTAAAAAATTTAGAGACTTAGAAAATTTCACAAGAATACAATTTTAAACGATCTCTTACAATGGTGAGTAGTTTGGTAGAACGTTTAACCGTGACGACATTTTAAAATACTATATCTATATTATATAATATTTTTAAATTTTTCAAAAAAATTGTTGCCAACAAAGTTTATAGCAAGCATAAACAAGAAAAACGTTTGACGTTCAAGAAAAGTATTTACCATTTTAGTGCTAATAGCCAACAAAAGGGGAAACAGAGAACTATTTTATTTTAAAACTACCAGCATTGTCGCTGACCTGTCTTCTGTAATGTGTTTAATTGCCTGCGAAATAAACAGAAACGAGTTTTATTTCAGCGTCATTTTCACTTGTAGTTTTATTTACAGAACCAACGATTCAAGAAACGACAGAGGAATATAGTGCTTGTCTATCGGAACCCTGCTATAACCTAGGTACATGTATAGACCTACCAGGTTCTACGTACACCTGTGTCTGTACTGGCCCTTATACTGGCCTGAATTGTGAATCCCTTGCGAAAGACAGCTTATTGGGATCATATATTGAAACCCCGTCCTTTGACGGCTCGTCTTACATTCGCCTTAAGCCACTGAAAGCTTACCACAAGTTGAACATCGACATCGAGTTCAAAGCATTCTCCGAGAACGGCGTTTTATTGTACAATCAGCAGAAACCCGACGGTACTGGCGATTTTGTTTCACTAGCTTTGGTTAATGGATATTTGGAGTTTAGGTAAGCATGTTTTTTTACTTACTTTCCTTTTTGAAATTAAGAAACTTTTTTTTTTCAAGTCATGTTTTAAATGTGTTCTGAAATTAATATATTTCTCTATGGTGATGAGACGAGATTTAAGTCATCATTGTTCGAAACAGGTATAATCTAGGGAACGGAGTAATAATTTTAACGTCTCTCGAGAAAATTACTCTAAACGAATATCATAAGGTATCGGCAAAACGATATCATCGGGACGGAATACTTTCCGTGGACGATATGGAAGACGTGGCTGGACAATCCAATGGGCACTTGAAAGCGTTAGATTTGGCTGAAGATGCTTATATTGGAAAAGTGCCGACAAATCATTCGAGGTAAGAAGTATGCATAGTGAACTAGTTGTAACTGTAAAGTGCCGTTTCAGATAGGATGTCTGTTCCCAGGGGATATTTTAATTTTATTGGCAAATTCGCACAAGTATAGATATGTTTTTTTATATTTGTATGGTTTTGGTGCATTTGTTTAAACAGCTAAGTAAACATTATTTGCAGACGTTGTTATAGTGTTTTAAAGCTTCTTTTTAATTTACTGAGAGTCGGGCCTCGTGAAATTGGTTCATCCTCAATAAACAACGACAAACGGTCCTTTTAATTTTGTGAATGCTTAGAAACCTTGACGTGTGAAACATAAATAAAAATAAATGTATTTATTTTTTCAACTCCTTTTGCAAATATATAAAAACAAAAGATGGAATGAATGCCTAGTAGCGTTTTCTACCAATCCTAACATTTTTTAAAACGTTGAGATTGAAAAAAAAAATCAAACGACCTTTCAAACTTATTACAAGTAATTCCTGTAAAAATTGTTCATAACACCCAGAAGCCACAATTTCCTGAAAAGACCCTTACATTATCGACTCCAATTTTAACAGCCCACGAGCTATGATTACTGTAATATAACACTATTTCCACATACACTATAACGTAACATTAACCATCGCATAATAACCAATCATATAAAAATAATGAATGCCTACGCAGGGTTTTCGATAACATCGGCACTCGAAGTGGATTTATTGGGTGCGTTAAGTACTTGAGGATAATACGTCATCAAGTGACAAAGAAATTGGGACGGCCGGACTCATTAGTCGTCAGTATAGAAAACGTTCGCGAGTGCCAATCGAGCCCGTGTATGAGTATGCCATGCAAGAATGGAGCCACATGTAGAGCAATAGACGATTCGGCGACCGAATATACTTGTATCTGCCCTATCGGATTTCAAGGAGGCAATTGTGACGAGAGATTAGATCCGTGCGAGTCGAATCCCTGCGGATATGATGAGGGGCTATTGTGTGACATCGGGTCTGAGGGAGGACACGTCTGCCGATGTTTGTTTGGAGGAGAAATTGGCTCTAACGGAAACACGTGCAACAATGGCAAGTATATCGTAATAAATACTAGTTCAAACAATTTACATTACTTTTACAATGAAGTTTACAAATTATTTCCTTGTGTCAAAACTTATTAAAAACTCGGCAGAAATCTAATAACAAACATGAAAAGAGTAATTTCCCTAATTTGAGCCTCCTTTATTTTGTTTACAGATGTAACGGTAGTCCAAGAGACGTGGTCCCCCCAATTCAACGGAACGAGCTACATCGAATTACCGCCACTTGAAGGACTCGGCAAAGCGTTCCGCATAGAAATCTGGTTTTTAACGAACCGATTTTCGGGGATGCTCCTTTACACTGGCCAGTCTAATAAAGCCAAGGGGGATTTTATAGCGATTAACTTAGTTAATGGATACCTACAGTTTAGGTACAACTTGGGAAGCGGGATCGCTAATATCACGTAAGTGTAGCCTGCTATTTTGTCTTTAACGGAAAGTTTCAGTACTTCGAATTTGGATCGTGAATTTAACTTCCACCCACAAACATTATTTACATGCTTTTTGCTAGATGTTTTAGCGGTACCTATTCTCTGGCAAAGTAGTATTCCATTAAGTTCGGAGCCAAGCTTAACCAATTTCCAGAAATGTGGTCCAATTCTTGATAAGACATCATTCATCGACCTTTTGATAACTATAATTATCTTCTGATTCTTATGTTATAATTTTTGAAGACAGATTTTTAAGTTTGGAACGTGACAGAAATTGATCGATATTTTACTTTTGATCATTAAACAGGCTATAAATTTAAGATGCTGCATTAAATTTAGCTCTAGTTATAATAATTAAGTCATTTCTTAGGTCTCCCGTACCAATTACCAAAGGACGATGGCACAGAGCTCGCATCACACGCACGGGCCGCCACGGCAGCCTTCAACTCGATCACCATCCGACGCAGAGAGGTCACTCTGCACCTCCACTGACTCACCTGGAATTAACATTGCCTCTGTTCATTGGATCACTACCGTGAGTATTAGAAACTAGGTTTTGACTGTGTTACTTGTATGAGCTATTAATGCAGCCTTCAGCTCAAACAGCACCCAAAGGGGAGAGGTCACTGACGCAGCTAGAACTGACACTCCTCTGTTCATTGGACCACTACCGTGAGTATTAGGTACTGGATTCTGACCACATTACTCGTATTAGCTGTTAATTCAGCCTTTAGCTCGACTACCGCCTGCCTGAGGGAAATACCTGATGCAACTGGAACTGACATTTTCTCTGTGCGTTGGAGCAGTATTAGGAACTAGGTTCTAACCGCATTACTCGTATGAACTGATAATGTAGTCGCAGCTCGAGCACCACCCGACGAAAACAGGTTCGCATTTCCACTGACGTATCTGAAACTGACACTGCCTCTGTTTACTTAATCACTGCTGTGAGTATTAGAAAATAAAATTTGATCGTAGCACTCGTAGGAGCCCTCACAGCAGCCTACAAAACTACTGCAACCAGTATTAACAGCTGTCTATACCCTGCAAAACACTGTTATAGATCCAACCATCGAGATTACCTTGCAGGTAAGAAACAAAGATGACTTATCTATGCAGAGAAACCAAGTTATAAAAACAAGAGTAATTTGAAACCATATTCAAACATTACAAAAATTTCGTTGCGTGGTCGAAATTGAGTAGTCAAAGCTCATACCTAACATAAAAAGTATTGGATCACCAAAGATAACTGATATATCGATTAACTCACTTGCCCAAACTGTGCATTCAGCGGGTCCAAGCGTAGATTTTGCGGTAGTTATGCATTAACTGTTCTAAACGCAATGGGCGCGGCGCCAACAGCCAAAGAGTTTCGTGTGCACTTCGTACGTTTGCGCTTCCTGTTCGAACGTGAAATGATACAAATAAATTGCAGTTCTGGAATTTTTAAAAGGAAGCTATTTTACTTGAATTTTGTTTGTTTACTTACGATTGTTTACTAAAGAGTTAAATATTCCCTGCATGGCTTGAGAATTAATGATTACAAAACCTTTTGCATTTAGGAAAAAAAAATATGCTGCAGGCTATATGGGGTCAATAGTATTGAAGTTCCATCATACTACCATTTTGAATTTAATTAGTATGTAATTCTATTCAAAGTCAATCTTTTTTATTCATACTTATAGATTACATTAGTAATACCAATGAATAGTCTCTACCTATATAAAACAAATGAAGCTACCTAATATGTTCGCATATATGATTTTAAACTTAATGTTGATTAGTATAAAATATCCACAAGTATATTTGATTCATAACTTAAGTGTCATTAAAATTTGCCTTTCATAAACTTGATCTGTTAGAATAATACAACATAAAATATTTTATTCATCCTTTTCTTGGTTAAGTCGGAATAAATTAGTATGTCCTTTTAGGTAGTTCCATTGGAGAAAGGTTTGATTTAAATATTTAAATAGCCTTCTGGCACCAGCCTTAGTGAATGTTTAATTACACAGGAAACAAAGAAAATTTTATGCTTTGCTGTTTTTGTACTTTAGTGTCATAATATTTCCTAGTCTACAAATGAATTTTCGTTTCTTTTATACCTGGATCATTTACATGGATAGATTTTATTATTATAATCATGAAGACGTTGCATCTACGTTTTGTGTTGATAATTTTTAGAAGTTGTCTTAATATTTAGTAAGTTATATAGAAATTACTAAATTTTGATAGTCACCGTTACCTTTTAAAGTGTACTTTCTTCAAGTTATAAAAAGATACACTGAAAATCGGTCTAATTTTGTAAATTTCGTGCCAGGTTAGTAAAAAGGAAGAAAATCAAAGAGTAAAATTAATAATCTTTATCCAGATGTTTACATATTGTGTACATAAGAAATTTAAAAATGCATCTTTTTTTGAAGAAAAATTAATTAATCTGTTAACGAGTTAATAATTCTTAAAAGAGATTTTCATTAAAAAATACTATGTAAGAAGGAAGAATATAAAACAGGCTTAACCTCCAGCAATCTTCTGTATTCATTAACGCACTGATTACGTGTCATTACCGAGACCGTATCAAAGTCTTGATTAATGATCACTGCGCAGTCCTCATTAGTGCTGTTAGCTTGATGTGTAATTTATTGTAATTGGGCCTCGGCCGATCAGGCTTTTGTTCGTCGATTTGTCGAGCACAACGGCTTCATCGTTTTTCCAGAGCTTACATCCGCCCTCACAAAATGTCAGGAGTGACCAGCAGTTTCATAGGCGCCGTGCAACAGGTCTTCCTGAACGGAAACCCGCTGTCATTGTTCGGTGGAGACACGGCGAGATGTGCAATAGTGCAAGAGGAAGACCGGCTGCCTTGCGCCACAAGTGGAGTCACGAAGTACACAGGACCGCCTTGCGGTGACGGTAAGATACATACACTTGATAATCATCATCATAGAGGATCTCTTTTTAATAACTGATAAGTACCTAGTCGCTGTATGCAGAATTGTCAGTTAGTTAGGTGGTTTGGCCAGCTGATCCCGAACCTTACATATCCCGTTGAGGGTTTGATCAATTTCTTACGTAGTCAACTCGCCTACTTAAATAATAAAGTACTTTTTTTTAATATTTTGTAATAAATTACACTTAGAAAAGTGAAAATTTAAATTAATACGCTCTGAAATTCAACCATAGTGTCAAGTTAACACGAAAAATAATCATGCGTTCATATAAAATATATCAAATTTTTTGTACTTCAGTGTTTTTTGTGTGTATAAATAAAAAAATGTTATCAATTGTTCAATTTAAAACACAAACTATATGCATACACATACAACGTGTAACGGAAAGGGTATAACAATATCAAAAATACCAAAGCAGTTAACGGTTACAAACTGTATGGGACCATTTGTAGCTGTGTACACGCATTTATTGATTCAATATTTTTTTTTGAAATATCAGTCAAATACAAGTCAAAATTATGACTAAGTCACGCTTGCACAACACTATCACAGTATTGTTGGAATCGTCGAAAGACTTGGATGTACCTACCTATTATGCTATTAATTTAAATATCACAATGGTGGTTCATCTTTTAGTGTTTACTGAATCACATCTGAAATTTGTTGGTTTAGCGTTTCTCATTTTGACAATTCAGTTAAGTCATTGAGTTGTCGTTGCCGTGACAACATCTTGTGTTTTTGCCTTTCTGGATTACCTACTTACTACGGATAGCCTAGTGATATTTCGTGATGTCTTTGAGCAATCAAGAATATTCGAGATGATTCTCTGTGTCGGAGCAACCGACGGCAGCGTGATGGCCGACCGAGAGCTAGAGAAAGAGATTTACGAAACCATCAAAACGCTCGTTTCCATCTGTGGATTGGGCGAGGAGGTCGTATCACATGGCCAGCTCGGTCACCAGACCTCACTCCGTTGGACTTCTTCTTGTGGGACTAATTTAAAAGGAAGGTGTACGCTGTAGCATGCTCGTCAAGGGAAGAGATGATAGAAAGCATCAAGGCCGCGTTCTGTACAGTGACACCACAAATGTTGCATAATGTTCGCGCATCTTCTAAGAAAGTACTAGGCGCGCATGTCGAGGAAGGAGGTGGAGAAATTCAGGATCGCAGTGATTGTCGTGAAGTGATAACGTGATTTGGGGTCGCTGACCTCAATAGTGTTGTGATGCGTTTGTTTACGTTTTAGTCAGTCATTATAGTTAATCATTTTTTATTTCATAAAAACAATAAAGTGTTTATTTTAACTCGGGATTTCGTATATAGAATCTATACAAGGTATAGTATCCACCTACTTTACATTGTTACCCCCTTTCCGTTACAGGTTGTATACACTCGTTATAGAGGAAAAGTTCCAGCGGATTTTTAAAAACTACTACCTGCTTAGATGTGAATTAAAATCATATTCTTACCCGTAGCAATTTGAAGATACTATGTATCTGCCTAATTTTTTCTAAAAAAAATTAGGTTTATATGCCATATAAAGGATAAAAATGGATTTGCTTAGTTCTGGTGGTCATACCATAGCTCCGTATAAAACCAGGTAAAAATTTATTGTTTGTGCACAGGCTTGACTCCTTGCAAGAATAATGGATCGTGTATACCTCTGCTGAATGAATACAAATGTATTTGCCAAGACGGGTTCCAAGGCAGAAATTGTGAAATCCAAATGGTGGAAATGCTCAATGACAGAACACCGATCAAATTTGACGGGAATAACTACTATTCGTATAGAAGTAAGGGAAATCGCAGGTAAGGATTGTGAATGAAGGATGTACATACATTTTACTGTGTTTTTTCTGAAAAATCCTTAACTATGTTATTTGTTAGACGCTCTTACATACTAAGTTTGAATGAATAGGTATATTAAACTACTCTATTTCAGAATTTGAATGTGTAACAAACGTTGATCTAAACATGATAATAGGAAATGTACAGAATTTTTATTTACGTCAATTTCACTGTATCGGAGTGCGAGCGAACACTCATTACACTCGCGTAATTTTGGACCATGATTATTTGAAAATTTTCGTACCTACTTCTAGATCCGAAGCGGCATAATGAAATATATATACAGACAAATTAAGAACCTCCTTTTTGTAATCGACTTTAAAAAAATATCTTGTAACTGTAACTCAAAAATATAAAATTTGTATACTGTGAGAGCACCTAATAATACTGACCACGATCCGTGCTGTAACCTCGGAACCATAATTTGCCTGAAATAAAAAACTATTCCACTGTCCGTTTCGGTCTTAATTAGGTACTTAATGAAAGAAACAGTCTTATTAGTCGCGTTCATAACAAAACGAAAACCACCTTATTACTACTGGAATTTTAAAGTTTTAATTCGTAACACTCGGTACATCTAGTGGTTCGTGCCAGCGGTAACTTGCGACTTAATTGTTTTACTGACAAATGAAAAGCTAGTCGGGACAGCACTGTACAGTGACCTACTTCATAAAGAACTACGTTTGTGCTGCAGCTTTGTTTGTAACTCTATTATTTAGACAACTAAGCTGATTTGTTTACGTAATGGATTTCCATTCAGCTAATCGTCTCGAACAAAAACACACGATAACATTGTGTTCCAAATGTTGTCGCTTTATAAAATAAATAATTATCGCTCAATATTGCATTAATTGCTAAAAGCATGGCAAACGGCTCAAACAAAATGTTACAGTTGTCATTATTAAGTTATAATTATTTTCTACTGTTACTGGTTACTTGCTAAAATGACTAACCTCATTTCTTTTCTAGCTTACATACTAACAAAGACGTTGGTGAAGGAGCATATGACGTAAGATAACATTCGGTGGACTACAATAACACATTTACGATTAAGTTACTAAATAAACCACTGCAGAAAAATTAGATTAGGTAAACATAAGCCATTACTGGTACTTTTCTCTACTTTATGGTTAAAGGGGACATTAGGCTGTTTTATTGTTTCATGACCATGAATAGTTGATGGCAACACGGAAATCGCAGCACTTAAGTGTAATTTAGACATAGTCGGTCGAATTTAAACCACGTTAATGTTCGACCTGCTCCACTTGTAACCATTTTTATTGTGGAAACGTAAACTCCGTTCCATTATTTTTCATTTTAGAACTTGGTTTTGTGCAACGCAACATTAATATTTTTATTTTGAAGTTTAATCTTGAGAATAATTTTAAACTAGCAACAGTTTTTTTTTCAATCTTGTTATTAGATAAATTTGATACATAATAACAGTATACACAATAATGTTTTCCAACACGGTATTTTCAATACTTACAAAACTCGTTATGGATTATTTTTTTAATGTACCAACTTAACGAAACTCAATCTTTTTAGTAGACAAAGTTTATTCAACCTTATATTAAAATGTGGAAATGTGTGTCACGGTACCAACCAAGTGCCATAAAGCGCCAATCACGACGCCTAATGAAAGGTGTTTGTGCTTTTGAAAAATAACACACCCTAATGTCTCTTTTACATGTCACTGAACTGTTTGTGAGTATTATCTTTCCTTGTTTACATCGACCTCGTTTTGGGTATCTGTTCATTTCACACTTCATAAATAACAAAGCTTTATTGATTTCCAAATATTAAATTATTTTTCTGTGCATTCTAAATTACTTTAAGTAATATCCTTTGAACTGAGTTGAAATTATTCATTCCCTTTTTAAGATAAAGAAATAATCAAATACCTACCCAACTTAAAACAGAAATTTTAACATTTTCCCTTTGCCACATTTTCTTAATCGAGCTACTGAATGTAGCGGATTTGCGGAGTGAGGCAAATAAGTTAAACCGAAGTTTATGCATTTACATAAACGCGTTAACGTAAACAAGTAAATGCCAAATACTACTTGAAATAGTTTGGTTTGGATTCAACTGAAATTCTTTGCCGAAAGTATCTGCTGTGGAAATTTATTGCAACTGTTTATTATTTTAAAATTGTTTTTAATGTTAATTGGTTTTGCCAGTGGAATCATTCAAGTTAATTCAGCTGTTTATAAAAAGATGATATTTTAAATGAGTTGGTTGTAAGCGTACTTAAAGCAAAAATATGCTGTGTTAGATAGTATATAATTAATTATCTGCCGGTCAGATCTTTAATTATATAGGTACACGTATTGGCCTCAATTAGCTATTGTATTACTCGAAGAAAGAAATTGTAAAACTTATTATAAATTACGTTCAAAAAGTATACTTAAGCGTGCGTTTGTACGTTTGATACTAAAGTACACATTCGCACTGGTAACCATTATGTGATCTTACTATTGTGGGCTTTTAAAATGAAACCATACATTGATATTTAAGGGTTGATTAAAAAGAGGGATTATCTAGTAAAACTAATTAACAGGCAGTTTTTGAGCGTGTTTTTGTACATAAGGTTATATCAAATAATATCATTGTATTCGTATTTGATACTACACATTCCTATAAAATTTTAGGAATCGCAACGCCCGCGGCATCAGATACGAAATAAAATTTCGCACGTTCAACGACTCGGGGCTCTTGATGTGGAGACGCAAGATCGGCATTCGGCCTCGAGATTTCATCGGCCTTGGCCTAAGTGGGGGCAAGCTTCAGCTTATTTACACTGACACAGATGTAAAGGAAATGAACTCTGCAACTAATGAGGACTGGTTCCAGTGCATCGAATCAAAAGGCAGGGTTGATGACGGGATATGGCATACTGCTGTTGTCAGGAGGAGGAAAAGGCTGGCTATGCTCCAAGTGGATGATTCACCACCTGTTAGGGGGTATTCTCAGTCACTGTTAGTACCCTCGAAGTCGAATCCAAAGCTTTGGATTGGTAAGTTTAGATATCCGTTATTTATCTTTACCCATCAAAATTAATTAACTGCTTTTGAAGGTTATGTATGTATATAATAAAAATTATCTAAATCGTCTAAAAACCATTAAAACAGTTACCTGTTTAAATGGAAATAGATGTATAGGAGAGAACATGTACTTACCTACCAACAGTACTGATTTATTGATATTTCACCACAAACAAGTAAATAAATCTTCTAAAAGTTGCTAGCACTTATGGATTAACGCCCGCTATAAGTAGTTTTTACCTTCATAAAATATGGATGTCCTCTTTTTTCTCGTAAACTTCGACGTAGTTTTAGAATAAGTTAGACACCTACTGGCTGAGCTCCGTTGTATAAGTTAATTAATATTTTTGCAAACCAAGAGACATAAATGGCTGAAATAGTTTGTATCGACTTCTGGTTATACGCCTCATCCATACGAATATCACAAATTATTCATACACCACGTACTCCACCATTTCCGTCCTGTGTAGGTGGTGTTAAAATAGGTGACTAGCCTTTCAGTTCAGTATCGTTAAGCGTCAATAACCGCTAACCCTGACATATATTTTTTGAGATATTAGTCGGGACCAACAGCTTAACGCGCCTTTTGGAGCACGTAGATGCCCGAAATTAATGTCACTATACGCTATGCTGAACCACGGCTAAGCGTAGCATAGCTTGTTTTGTTGTTGTTTCCGATATAATGCATCGTAGTCACCGTGGCACCAAAATTTCTAGTCTTACCTTGTTATTCAATGTTAAAAGGATTGATAGAAAGCATTTGTGCAATTCTTTTAAAGTTGAGCATTCGAATGAATATTCCGCTTTTTATAGGAGGATCTCCGACTTTGCCGCTCGGCCTCCCAGCTGCACTGTATACTGGACTCCGCGGTTGCGTAGCCAGTGTGAAGGCGAGCGGACGACACATCGACCTCAGCGCACCGATACGACCCTCCACCACTATACGACATTGCGATTAAAGTTCACGAAAATCGTGATGAAAATAAACACGCTTATAGTAACAGGCTATTTGATTGTCAAGTATTTTTTTATTGGCAAGCATATCAACTGGCGGACAAGAAACTCGGCCACTAAATTCAATTTGAAAACCTCAAAACTCTTGAAAACCTAAATTCTATATTTATTGAGTTACTTAAACTAAAGCAAGAGATGTATATTGTTTTATAAACATTTGCGATTTTTAGCCAGCTTAATTGGAATTTCCATGCTTACAAATGACCCTCTAAAATGTAGGCCATGGTGTGTTTTATTTACTTGGCATACTCAAATATGCCTGTAAAATATGCATAATACGATAGACATTAAAATGTCAATTGTTACTATGTTAATCAATATGTGAGATACTAAAAGTATTATTCTCTAGGTTTTGTTCTAGTGTTTGAAAGTACCTGTTTAAGTACCTACCGAGACATATCCGTTCCGTTCGGTTAAAACTGTTATCATCTATGAGAGCATGAAGAGATGAGTATTTTGTTTTGGTAATAAGTATGTTGTATTCATACATTTAACCAAAAGAATATGTTGCCATAATACATTACGCTGTAGTTTTAGGTTGTAAGGTACGTTTACAAGGAAACATTTACGGCAAAATCTTAGAGAATTGTCCCATAATCCCTTTTGAAAAGATTTTACCGGAAAATAGGTCTGTGTAAACGTGCCCCGAATAGGGTATAACCAATTTTATCTTTGTAAATCGGTGCTCGGATTACACATCAGAGGTATAATAAAAAGAGGATTATAAGATGGTACGCAAGTACTGAATAATGAAAAAGACTCTCGATATTTTGTTGTTATTACTAGCAGAAATATATATTATCTAGATCGTAGAACTAGTATGTAATAGTTTTCCCTATTGTGAAGCAAATGGCTGAAATATTTTAAGATTGTAAAAATAGATTCTACCCAGAATATCAACGGGCTTTAATAATACATTCCAGTTTTTAAGTTCCCTTTTTTACATTTCTGAGTGATATTATTACAAGTGAGACTCTCGTGCGTTTTATATTTCACTCAAACCATTCCATAATAATATAACGATACTTATTTAGTACGATACAGTGCCATAGTAATGTATAGTAGCAGTTTAATTTTGTTAGTTGTTTACCGCCATAATAAGCTTAGATAGGTTCTAATTTCATCAATATCCAATAATGTGTAACTGGGTTTTTTTATAAAAATATATTTTGTACACTTTTAATTGGCAAACTGAAAGATCTTTCTATAAATAGTAATAGCCCATTGGATATCATAAGAAGTATACTAAATCGGTAATAAAAGTTGATGTTATGTATATACATAACATCAACGATATCATTGTGGGCTGAATTTTGGATACGTATTTTAATTACACTGTATACATCTTAATTTAATAATTTATTTGTGCCGTTTTGTAATATAATGTACATAACTAGTTAGAATAGGTTTTTTTACAAGCCGCTTTACTTTACAATAAACCGAATGAACATGTCAAAGGGTAAAATATACAGAAGTGTCCCTGGAAAAAAGTATCTCAGTTCAAATGTACGTATGTTTGTTCCAATTGAAATTTTACGAATTTGATATTTATTTTTAAGCATGTACATTAACAACACTTAATGTTAAAAATAGAAAAATATTGGTAAATTAGCCTAGATCAAATTTAGGTAATTCTGTTCGGATTTTTTTATACGCTAATGCAAGCTCTAAATAAAATTAAAAGCTAAGTTGTCTTTTCTACATTTCGTCTAGTGGACTATTTGTAAAGTATTATACCTAAATACTAATTAAAATAAAAAAATGACAATATTAAATTATGTATATCAACATCAAGCGTTTAGAGTTACGTTTTTCGTGTTAGACTCGCTTCGTGTTCAAAGGAACATATCCACTTTAAATGGTATTTTAGGTCCACCCTATTCACGTTTATTCGGAGCAAGATGGATGCTTCCTCATACGGTATCTGGACGGGACTTTTCAAATTAAATGCATAGAAATAACTAACTTATGAAACGACTTCACTTAATGTGTTGCATATTGATATTCATATCAGTAATTTGTATTCATGCCTCTAAGGGTTGAAAAAATGTTTTCTTAAATTTACTTCAAATTTATTTATTTTTTTATAATATTTGATTTAAATTGTGATTTAAACTTTTTTTATAAATAGGTCCCTATCATTTTTTTATAAAATAAAAGGATAGTACTTATAATAATATGCCTACATAATATATGTAGGTACATTACATTTTGTTGAGTTAAATGGAAATAAATTTGATTAGAAGAATGACATCAATGCTCGAATGCAAGGATAGGGTTTCAGCAATAAAAGTACTTAAAAGTATCTATTATATCACTGGTTCTAACATATCTTCCAGTCCAATTTGTTACGCAATGTGTGTTTAATGTAACTATCTTAGTTTAATAAATATAAAAATGATAAAATTAAATGAGACTGCAAACAGTAAATGTGTTTTATTTTCCGGATGTTTAAAGTGTTGTGGTACCGTCGTTGTTTCTGATTTCTGTAACACAAGTGCTTAAGCTACTTACTACTTACAAATCAGAGCAATGTATGTGATGTTCTATGTGTGATGTGAAAGTTACATAAAAAATAAAACCATAAAAAGCAATCCGGGTTTTATCAATTCATATAGGTACATACATATATAAACTCCAAAATACAAGTGATTGAGTTACTTTGGGACCAGGTCGAGGTGTTTGAGGTTGTCTAAGCTAATAATTATTTCTGCACTACTAAAAAAATACACCAATGCCTGTTTAACAACTATTAGATAGGGGCCTGACGAATTAATATCCATGTTATGATATATATTATATATGTGGCAGTATTAAATGCTAATATTCAACAGAACAAAAAATTAATTATCCAATTCGGTTTTCCATTTCTGTTGTTATATACGAACATACAATTCGATGACTCATTTTTATTTACATAAATATATTCCAGAGGATTAGTACGTAATTACTTGTAGGTATTATCTACATACTTAATCATTGAAGATCTAGAAAAGCTAAATTTTAGACAATAGTTTTATCTCTTAAAATCATCATAGTTAAAAAAAACTAGACGGCTAACGAAATATGAACAGACTCTATATTAAACGTAACAAGTCTGAGTTCCATCAGATAACCAAATCCTAAATCTGAATAAAGGCTTATAAAATCGTTCCCTAATATATGCATGAGATATAAACTTAACCTACTTCTTGTGTTCAAGACTGATTAAACGCAAGCTAAACTCGTAAAGCTTTAAGAACGTGTCTTATCAACTTCTTGATCAGAAATTTATGGATAATAAATTAGTTAACTGTTTAGCCGACCGTGCCCTTGTAGGAATGGGCTGTAGGTGCCGCGAATATTACAAACGACCTTCGAACACGAAAGCTTTTAATTTAATGACGTAGACAATTGCGGGTACACCCGGATTTGCAGAACACGACCCTTAAATGTTATTGTTACGACACCCATCAGGAACTAAGAAATACGGCCGCGCCGTATAAAATCATTTACCCTGCAACTTGATTTACGCTAGTTTTCGAGAAAGTCATTGACAGTTTACGATTTTGTTTGTAACCTAATTACTAAGATACCTACAGATCCTATTGTTGTATAACAATCAGTTGATTGGGACATTATTTTGGGATTCACTAAAATGAGGTTAGTTATACTAATGCAGAACATCTGAATTCAAAGAAAGGTCTATTTAAAAGTTAAATTGTAATAAAAGGAAAGGTAAAAAGTATCAATCACCAATAAAGTATTTCTCATTCGTTTTTTGTAAGTCTATGGATTTGAAATATTTATAATAGCTTATATTCAAACAATTTCAATTTATGCAACAATATTACTTCTAACTTCATTACGAAATTAGGATTTAAATACTAATTTTATATTAAGAAAACGACACTGTTAGTGAGTTTTTTTATTTTTCGATTGCCTTGGATTGTCATAAAATCCTTACTGAACTTTTAAAAAGGAAGAAATAATAACGGAATATAAGACTCTCATAAAAAAGGCGCAAGAAGGAAACAGATTGATATATCATCTTACGCAGACCCGGCTCTAATCTCAACTAGGCTGAATTATGGTGTAGAAAATATCCTCTCATTCTTTGCATAAGCTATAAATCACGTGGGCTACCGGAATTCCTCAGGGCATTATGAAGGGGGAAAATAAGCAATAGATATTAAGCATGAAGTAAAAGGTATGTATGAGAGTCTTAACGCAATATGTCATAAGATTTAGGTTAACTAATTAATTAAACATTAAAATTTATAAATGTGGGAAGAAAGTTTTAGTTTGTTCACCCCCAAAGAAGCATCACAACCGACGGTTTACAGTTTTAGTTTGTTATTTAGAATATTTAAATTAAATGTCTAGACATGTTTAGGTTCTGTATTCAGTTTGCGGTTTTGTTGCAAGCAGATTTATCCACTGATCGGCTTATTTTCAGCAAACGATACAATAAGGTAAACTTTGCCGCTCACATTTACAAACATTTTCACAGCTTTAGACTGATAATTACTGAATAAGCAAAACGCTTTAAATTGCATAATATGAGTTATGAGTACGCATATAGCAATTAGTAGGTACTACTAATTACTTGACTGGTCGGTAGAAACAATTATTACTTCTGCTGTTGACCCAAAAGTCGGGTTTCGATCCTCTTTCTGTGCAAATATACGATTTATAAACTTTTGTAGCTTCATAATGGAGTTTACAGTTTGCATATTCTGAGATTTTAAAAATAAGGTCAAACAAACTCGACTTTAAGATAAAAAACAAAGCATTCTTCCTCAATTCAAATGGACAAATTGAATGTAAAGAACACAAAGTCATGTGTAACCCAGTATTCCCCATAGGATTGAGTTGAAACACTTCAGCCTGTATTGTTTAGTACGTCTTGTTCTAGTTTTATAGTTGAATATGTCTCACGTTATTGGAATTTATTGTTCGAATATAAAGTTAGGGAATTGAAAAGAAGCTAATAAAAGGCAACGAAATGAAATCATAAAAACATCGCGTGTTCGACGTTGGCGCAAACGTTTTATCTCTTTATTAAATGTTGAAATCGTTTATGTATAATAGAAAGCAAGAAAGGTGAAAACGAGTATGTTTTCAATACGTTTGTATAGTATCTATTTACTCAGTAATGATTTTCATGTTTAATAATACCCTGTTCAATGTTCATTCACATCATTTTTCTCGTAGGCGTTTTATTTTAGTGTTAGCTTTAGTGCTTCGAAACTTATTTATCCTGACAACGCTTTTATCTGTCATGAATCTGAATGTGAATATTTGATATCTTCGGACGTTACCATAAAACTCATTTTATATAAATTTATGTTAGTAGTTATGTTATGTGCATGCAACTGTAGATAACAAGCTTACATTCTAAAATATATTATTTTTTTAGCCTGATTAAATTCGCATCAAATAACTTAATGATCTAAATCAAAGCAGAGACAAGAAAATAAATCCTATTCTACTAATTTAACACTATTTCTTTTTATTGTTATATATTAGACACAAAACCCAAGTAAAAACCAGTGCTGCGATTTCCTACCTAATCCATTTTTCTCAGCACTATGCGAGTATTGGTATGGCATACGATTGTGCACGTATTTTTCTTTCAATCGCGTATAAATATCAGTAAGGTGAGCATGAAGGTATATGTGAACAGATTCCCAGTCTCCTCTGGGATTTGTATCTCGTCGCCCGCAGTGAGGAACGTGTCGGGAATACACAGACGATTTCTGCTTACACGCCACCCAAGCAAGTTTCAGAGAATCGAGACCAATGCAAATATTACCGTTGGGTTATATGGTAATATTGTCAACTATCACGTTTACATGATATATGAAAACCGTTACACTGGTGCTTCAAATTAAATGAAACGTTTTTAGTTTCAAAAACCGTTAACCAGACATCAGTAGTCAAAACTTTTTATCGCAATACTTTTTGCTGCATAACTAATCGCTGAAAATTGAAGTTTAAGTTTACCTGCATGTTAGTCGCACTGTTATCTGCAGCACGAACAGTGATTGATTTGGACGGAGCCTGGAAGGTCCATGTTGCTGGTGGAATCAGTCGTATTCTGCGGTGACACTTCTACGTTAATCCAACTCTTTTGAATCACCATCTCGCAGAAATATACAAGCAACAATCACGCACAACGTTTTACTTATCATTAACGTAAGTAACTAAAAAAAAATCTTTATCTTAGTGGTTTGAGAAGTTGATTGTTTAAAACATTGTTCTGCAGATAATATCGTAAAGTACAGAAAAACTTCTCGTGTCTAGATTTAAGAAAATAAAAGTGGATAGTGGCATATCAGAGGGAAATTTAATATAAGAGAATAAAGACAGAACAGTTACTTCAACGTAATCCCGCACCTTTCGCGTTAGAGTGACGACATCGAATAAAGAGCGAAGGTTATGAGAGCCGAGAAAGAAAATAAATCGGGGTTGATATATTGTCCCTGTGGAGACCCACACGAAATGAGGCGCGTTGAGTTACGAGAAGGAGCTTGTTGCTTCAGATCGGTACTAGGGCAATTTGCATGAGTAAATAGGGATTTGTTTATATTTAATAAAGCCTATTGAAATTTTATTGTAGGGCAGACCGCATTTCAATAAAGCTTTTTGGGGATAATAAATTCATGACGTTTACTTAATGCGACCAGCTTTATTATCAGTGAATTTCAGCTTCAAAGGAGACCGGTTTATTAATATGGGAGTTTCATTCGAGTTATCTGGACGATGTGAAAATATTGCTGTGAACAATCACAAAAGCCAATATGAAAGTGTTATCGTGAAATTCGTAAATGTACTTTTGAGTAAACTACCTGTGACTTGTAAAAAAAACCAATACTTTTTAGGGTATACTTAAACACCACAAAAGTTAAGTAAATATTTTTTTCGAATTTACTACCAATAAAACGTGAAATTTTTCACATTCTATATAATACTTTATTAGGTATAATTACGTTATCGTAAGAACTACAGTTTTGCTAGCTAAGTTAACACTTCAGCACATCAGTTCTAAAGTCCAAATATAAACAGTTCAAAATATATTAGCGAACAAATATAACCTGAACAGGAATTCTTTTGATCTTTGAAAATAATAATATTAACGCCCTGTTATTGAAACGTATTTTTCACAGAAACCGCCTTCACAATATACTTCTCATTCCTTCCTCTTCCGGTACAAATACAAAATTAGTAGATATGATCATTGAGAACCACCCACGTACTCTCAATATTAAATTATTATGAATAGGAAATAAACATCACTTCGCTTTCTCTTCGAGTCACAGGCAACCTCAAAAACTATGGCATTACACGAGCTATCGTAGCAAACCGTAGCGTACTGTAGCATATCTTGCCTTGTCGTAGCAATGTATACTGCACTGCATCGTACTGATATAAAACGATTTTGAATTTATAATTAACAGTTTATCATAATTATGATTAATTTAGTAATCCATGTTCTTGTTCGAAAGGAAAATAATAAATAATAAATATTTACGCTACCAGCACCAGTTCGGAACTTAATCCTACTGAGAAGATGACGGCATACGGTTTCCTTTGTTTAAGTTTTCACAACACTGGCAAGGTGATTGTTCGTTCTAGGTTTAGGTTTGAACTTTTATATTGTCTTTTTTTGTTTACAACACTCTGTCATTCTCTTCCAATAACTCTGTGTGCTACCTCTAAATTATGTATACCTTAAGTTTCTACTATGGCTTTTTTACAATTTCCTAGATAATTGTGCCAGATATTGAAACCATTCAATTTCTCTCACTTTAAAGTTTTTTAAGGTTTTCCTTTTTACTAAAAGTACTAGATAACGTCTACCAATTATCAAGTCATACATCTACTGAAAACCAGACGCAAGCCTATTTAAAAAAGATAATTTGCTAAATCAACTTGATTGAGAATCAAACTCGGGACCTTGTGCTCCTTGGGTGCCTGCTTTACTTCTACATCTCCTAGTCAACCCACTAACCCAATGTGCTTCGTACTAGTGTTTGTCACAGAGACCACTAAGAAACGATCTGTCAAATATACCCGTGAACCATTCCTTCTACTTAGGGCACAAATCCCAAATTATACATACATTTAGTAGTACCCGCGTAACAACAATATTGCGACCCGTGACAGGGATCCGTGGAATCGGACTCCGTGACTACGATAAATCGTTTAATTCCACCCCGGTGACTCGGCCGATTGCGAAGGCCGAGCGTCACAATTTACTGCGATCCACTCCCGGCTGGGATACCTGCTGCTTCGGCGATTGTATACTATTTGAATGGGCACAGAAGACGGCAATCAGATAAGTGTGAATCATTTGGTGAATCGTAAACTATTTAAACCTTGACCGATTCGACTTAGGTAGATAGATATATACATTTTATTGCACAGAAAAAATACAAAAATTGGTGATACAGATATGTTCAAGAACAATTTAGGCAATCTTTTTGCTAGAAAGCAATCTTTTGCAGACAACGTTTACGAAAAGGAAATGATAGATATCGAGACTTAAGCACAACATCGTTTTAAAAACATTTCTTCACACCTGTTCTGAAAGGCTGTCTTAGTTTATTTTAATTATGATAGAAATGTGTTTGAAATAGGTAGTTATGGTGGGAAAGAAATGGTTAATCCGAAAAATCAACTCTTTCAAAAATACAGATTCAAATTGAACATCATATACAAAAATGTTTTGTAAACGTTATTAGAAGTAAATACCACAGCACAGCTACTAAATTATGACGTGTAAGCTACGCTACGTACATTGATATACAGAAAGCATTTGTTTTCCTAGTAACATGAAAAAATATATTTTGTTATAGGCATTTAAGTTAATCAATAAATAGGTACATTTCGTCAGTCAAAAATTAAAAGTCTATTTTAGTTTTAACTACTAATTACTAAACAAATTAATTAGGTAGGTACATCAAGTATTTCTTACTTAAACTATTTGGAGCAACGTTTTGCAAAATCAGAATAATATAAATCAAACGTAAAAGAAATACGCCATGCGACGAGTCTGCACGGTCGTAAATAGGATTTTCAATTTATGTCTAAGGTCCCGAAGCATAGATTATTTCGCTCGACTTATTATCCGGTAAACTAAGGCGATTCAAGATCAAAACGTGCAGGAATGCCGAAAGCTTTGTTCTCTGTGCAGAGTGAAATTCACAGATTGTCGAAGTCAGGTTAAAAAATGATGAATAGAACAGATTACCACGCGGTGAAATTCTTTAATATAGTTAAATTTCTATTTTGGTTTATAATTATTATTATTTTTTATTTAAATCATTGCGGAAGACTTCACTAATGCGGGTTCAGATAGTTCGTGTGAATAAGCTAAAGTATATGTGTATTTTGTAATGGTTTTAGTTCCATGCATGCAGATAGTAAATTTATTTAAAAAGGCGACAAAAATCTTAAATCTTAACATTTTAAAATAACTTGTAGTTAAAAGGTACTTTATGATACTTGTAGGAGGAAACAATTTATAGATTCGATACGGAAATTTCAAGCTCTAGTTTTAAACGGAGTTTCAGTTTTTGGACTTCCTAAAATTAAAATAGGTAAGGCTTTTTGTTCCAAAAATTAAACATCTCTTTAAAATTTGAACTTGACACTTTGGAAATTTGATATTCTGGACAAAAAGAAAAATATTCACGATACTTTTTATCCCGAAATAATGTGAACGGTGTCGCCGGCTCCATAAAATACCTAGTGCGCAAATAACTGACGAGCGGTTTATCCGCTCAAAATTTACTCTTGAAATGATAAATTTCTAAAATTTCACGTACATTTTCATAAAAGCTTACAGAGCCAGGGCACAACAGTAAATTATTTTTGATCGCAATATTGTACATTCTTCGTAACATAAATGGAATTGCATCTGATAATGCTGTTCATTGGCGCTGTCAGCGACGACACTGCCGCGGGCGCGGTCTGCCCAATACCCATTGCGCTATCTCGTCTGTTATACAACGTGTAACGGAAAGGGTATAACAATATCAAAAATACCAAAGCAGTTAACGGTTACAAACTGTATGGGACCATTTGTAGCTGTGTACACGCATTTATTGATTCAATATTTTTTTTTGAAATATCAGTCAAATACAAGTCAAAATTTTGACTAAGTCACGCTTGCACAACACTATCACAGTATTGTTGGAATCGTCGAAAGACTTGGATGTACCTACCTATTATGCTATTAATTTAAATATCACAATGGTGGTTCATCTTTTAGTGTTTACTGAATCACATCTGAAATTTGTTGGTTTAGCGTTTCTCATTTTGACAATTCAGTTAAGTCATTGAGTTGTCGTCGCCGTGACAACATCTTGTGTTTTGCCTTTCTGGATTACCTACTTACTACGGATAGCCTAGTGTTATTTCGTGATGTCTTTGAGCAATCAAGAATATTCGAGATGATTCTCTGTGTCGGAGCAACCGACGGCAGCGTGATGATGGCCGACCGAGAGCTAGAGAAAGAGATTTACGAAACCATCAAAACGCTCGTTTCCATCTGTGGATTGGGCGAGGAGGTCGTATCACATGGCCAGCTCGGTCACCAGACCTCACTCCGTTGGACTTCTTCTTGTGGGACTAATTTAAAAGGAAGGTGTACGCTGTAGCATGCTCGTCAAGGGAAGAGATGATAGAAAGCATCAAGGCCGCGTTCTGTACAGTGACACCACAAATGTTGCATAATGTTCGCGCATCTTCTAAGAAAGTACTAGGCGCGCATGTCGAGGAAGGAGGTGGAGAAATTCAGGATCGCAGTGATTGTCGTGAAGTGATAACGTGATTTGGGGTCGCTGACCTCAATAGTGTTGTGATGCGTTTGTTTACGTTTTAGTCAGTCATTATAGTTAATCATTTTTTATTTCATAAAAACAATAAAGTGTTTATTTTAACTCGGGATTTCGTATATAGAATCTATCTTGTATAGATTCTATATACGAAATATAGTATCCACCTACTTTACATTGTTACCCCCTTTCCGTTACAGGTTGTATAACCTCCCAATATCCAATGATACGCTTGAAAAAGGCATATAATAAAACTGTTCCAATTATTTTTGTATGTAAAACAGAATGTCTTGATGTTTCCACAGTCACATTAAAAAAACATAAGTAAGAGGTGTAACTTTTTTCCTACCTGCACGTTGCCATCTTAATATTATTTTGTTAATTATGATTTTTGCAATCATCGTGGAATAAAAACACTAATAATTATTTTAACTAAGTAGTTTACCTATATAAACCAAACGAATGAAAATTTCTGTGGATACGTCACCGGAGCAAAAGATTTGAAACGCCTGAAGCAAAAAAAACTCAGTTATAAAATTGGAACGAATCAATTAACAAATATTTATTTTTGTCATAAAGCGAAATCGTTGGCAACAAAATTACCATCGTTTGCACGGAGATCGTTCTAAATTTAGGGTTGTAGGATACTCAGTCTTTTGAGGGTTTTATTTTAAGGGAAGACTTGGTCCGATCCGTTTTAAACCTTGAAGATAGCTTGTGTGTCTTAAAAATCTAACTGTATGAAAAAAGCAAACAATTCGGTTTACAAAAAAAAATCGTCGTGCGTGCCGTTTCAAAAGACTCATGACTACTTTACAGTTTTTTTTTACTTAGCCTATAAACTGTCCCGCTGTTAGGCAAAGGCCTACCCCATACACTTCCAGCGTTCTCTATCTGGTGCCGTGTCTAGCCAACCTTGAGAAAAACGGTCCAGATCGTCACGCCAACGCACTGTCGGCCTTCCTCTTGGACGTCGTCCGACTTCTAGTATCCATTGGCTAACAACCTTGGACCATCTTTCTGGTTTCATTCGGCACACGTATCCAGCCCACTCCCACTCCAGTTATAAACAAATATTATAATCATTAAGGTGCCGACGACTCCGAGGCATTCAAGTAAGTATTTTTAAAACTGTTTTTAAAATGAGATTATTATAATTTCTAGTCTTGAGTTAGTAGACTAGCATTATCGTGAGGCTTTAATGATTACCCAAGTAAATATTATGTCTTAAAAGATTGAGTATTTACATCCCTAGCCGGAATACGATACGATACATTTTGATACTGTACGAAGATACGTACACATTTATTTACCGACATCAAAATGCGCAAGCCTTTGAACGACAGAATATTGGATATTCGACTCGTGCAGCTTTGAACTTCGTAACAAAACGAGAATTTTCCTCTTCGACCGAAAATTACTTCTCATTCGATAAAGAGCAGTCTTTAGTTTATCTTCTGGATTGGTATAGTTTACTTTACGAACCACTTTAGACTAAATTAAACCATTCATCCTAGAAAAATGTGTTTTTTTTAATGACAAATTCGAAGTTTGTGTATCTACTCGTAGTTTGTGTGGTTAAAACGTCTACGTAATTCCGTTATCATTTAAACATTTTGGTTTAAATCAAAACAAAAACAACAAATTGAAGTTCTTTTGAATTAAATATTAATGTTTCTTTTTTCCCGAACAAATAATTTACTTATAAGTTAACCCGTTGTGTATTAATTTAATTTAAAAAAACTTTATTGCACAAATAGGTACAACAGGTGGACTTAATGCTAGGGGCATTCTCTACCAGTCAACCCTTGGGTCATGCAGATAGTTTGTATATGGGTGCGGTAACATGGGAGAAAAAAAAAGAAATCATTTTAAACAACAATAAATTAAGCATTAAAAATAACATTACGGTATCTTTTAAATATACGATAATAATACACATACTTTATAAATTAATTAGAATATTTGCCAAGAGCCGAATCGTATTTGTGAAGTGAGTTTACTTGTTATTCAGAGCATAAATTCAGAATACCACGCTAAACAATGTTTATCTTTGGTGTTTAATTAGAAAACAAACAGTAGAATTAAGTCATTATAAAATCATTTTAGCACTCTTGATTAAAGTCATCGAATATTTATGTTAGAAATAACACAAACGAAACATTTTTCAGTTTTTGAATATCATTTAACAATGAAGTTCTTAATTTCATCACGAAAAAAGAAGAAATTGATGTTGGTAGGTACGGTCGAATACGAATATTGAATACATAATATGAGTTAAATGAAAAATGAAAGGTGAATGACAATTTAAAATCAAACGTTTATGGCAAAAGATTATCCAACGAATGTTTCTATAAACATTTAAGCCAAATTTATATCAGACCTGGATTTTCACACTTATTATATAAATAGTGAATATGTAGATACTCTTCAAATAAAATAAAATGATTTATCATAATTTAAATAATACCTCGATATTAGGGGTTGTGAATAAAGTACCGGGTCTCAGAACTCAAATCACCAAAATCTTGTCTTGGGGATCTGAGTTCGATTCCCGGCTTAAACAAAATATGTTCCCTCCACTCTTCATTTTCAGATTTGGATTATCAACCCGTATTAGGAAAACATCATTATTTAGTTTATCAATTGTTAAAATCAGGGCTTTATTACAATAATGAATGTCTTAGTTTAATGATAGGACTTTAAATAGGCTGATAGTTTTCTGATTAATATAATATTAGTGACTAGTTTACATAGCCATTGAACCGTGCAATGATTTAATTTGCACGAGCAAGCAAGAGATATCACGGCATATTATTACAACACTTTGATGAATTACAACGTTTACAAGACTTACGAATTTAAACCCTCAGGCCATTCACAATACGTACCTCCTAACAATTATCAAACAGGCGAGAACAAAGCAAACTCGAGCGGCATCGCAGCCAAAACTAGCGTCTTAGTCTAGTTCGATATGTCGCAAGAAGTTGTACTAAGTCGTATTTAAGTTGCACGGCACAGCTTGTGTTGAGACCGCACACCAACAGATTTTGACACCGACGTGGACTTAAAACTTTCGGAAATGCGATGTACTAAAAGTATTTTAGAGTCTATTGTTGGCAATAAAGTTCTTTAGAAGATGGAAATACTTCTGGGTTAAAAACAATGAAATTAGCCTAAGCAGGTTCCTCACCCTTTTTTAATCGAATGAAAAAAGGTCCTTTTTAAAACACACAAATTTGTTACTTTTGTGCATTCTTTGTTAATAAGCAATGGAAGCAGAACTTCATATATTCAATAAATCTTTAAAATTTGTTTGCAATTAGTCATGATAAACTTTGGTAAAACATATTAATTTGTGTTTTACTTGTACATGATATTTTCTTGTGTTTTTTCTTAATATTTCCATGTATTAGGTAATTTATGGAATAAATATGTTTTTAATTTTTGCCAGAAAAGTGATTTTACGTCTATTGTTACGATTTTTCACTTTAAATCCTAATCTCTGAATTTTTTTTGAAGAAATCTCTTGTTATGTGGTGCACGGTCGTACATTAAATTTCTCGTCATCTAAAATTTTCTCTCTACCTTAAAAGGCTGTGTGGAGGATCTTAACGTAAAATGTATGTGGTACTATATACAAAATCCAAAAGGTAAAATTAAAAAAAAAAATAAGTTAATATGTCTTTAAAACTGATTTCTGTAATGTTTTGTGCAATGAAGTATGTATACTATTCGTCAAACCTTAACCAGACACAAAAAAGCACATTCCACAATTTATATCTGTGTCCCTGACTAGTTAGACAGAATTTGGGACTGGGGCGCCATCCGTTGCGGTTACACTATAATTTGCTTTTAAACATTCTTATCTGTGCTTTAAATAAGTTCCAAAGCCGCAACTGGTTATCAGCCATCAAGAATTAGTTATGCTTTTAGACTGCGGCCGTGTGGAAACGCAACGTTATGCGTTTTATCTGACTATTAATTATGTGGTGTACGTAGTTTAATTTTAATATTTTCGTTAGCGGGAAAGTGTGTTCGGAATAATATTTTATTTAAATTTGAAAATTAAAAATGATGGCCATGACTGTACTCGACTAGTTGACGTGTAACAAAGTCATTATACAATATATTGTTTTACTTCACATTATTAAGAAAAAAATTCCAAGACGTGTTCATGATTTTTTACATACAACCCTTAAGGCAATAATATCTATAGTTTAATTTATTTAGCCGGATTTATGTATGTCATCCACGTATTTTAAAGTAAATTGAAAAGTGCATTCATTTTAAATTTTTAAAATGATCTAAACCAATCAAAAGTATTACCGTAGGTATGGTTCTTATAACTAATGAAAAGATAGCGATAAAGCACTGAGCAGTTTTCATAACGGAAGTTTAATTTTTACACCATTTACTTAACATAACATCATAAACTAAAACACAAGAAATACCTATAAGTCATCAGGTTATTGGATAACATATAAACAACACCGTAAAATAGCGATACTAAACTGTTTCTTGTTAATGAAAATCGATCAACAAAACACGGCTGTCGAATAGACCATGATTTCTCAGTCATTAGCTGACGAAATTAAGTTGGAGTTACTACCGCCAGCCACGACAGGTTTTAATACCTCGGAACATGCAACTATTCAATCAAAACATGGTATTTCTGTTGTTGATACCGAGTGAATTAACTAAACGCCGGCATTAGTTCAGTTTGCTTTCAGGACAAAAAAGAAGTTTAAACTTTATCAATGATACTTTGGCATCAAATGGATTAGTATTTAACCTCAAAATAATACAATAATAACCATCCAAGAATATTTTTTCTGTATGTCTTTCCATTTATCTGTCTCACTGTCCATTGTTTTCTCGGACCAAGAATAATCTTGAGTTGAGTTCCTTGATTCCTATATTAGAGCAAGTTGCTTAGTTAAAGCAATGTAAAGTTAGTAATTTATTTTTTGCCTATTTAGACAACTAGAAAAAGCAATGAAAGCCTTTAAATACTTATCAATAAACTTGATCAATTCAGTCATCTATGCATAACAAAGAAGTTACTTTCTCCGTTGTTCTGAAATTTTTTCGAAAGAATGCAACTTGCACATGGAATGATTAAGTTATTTAAAGAAAATTTAGAACATTACAAAACGTTTGTGCCTCGGCTCATGCCTCAAGTATAGAATAACCTTAACAAACCAGAAGCAACCAATTAATTTCGGATCCCAATGGAAAAAAACTTATCATCCTGTCGGAAATAAAACTGATTAGGGCAATAAATACGTAATAAATTGGTCTAAACGCCCGCGAGAGATTCGTCCCGAAAATGGAAAAGATGGAGATATAATAAGATTGGCTTCAATATTTTTTCTCGGAGGTTATTTAGAATACCAATAAAGCAACATGAATGAAGTAACAAAATGTCCATTTAAAATAGATTTATACTCCGTTTACTAAGAATGATGACGACTAAAAATAGTTACATATAATAAGCTACTAACAATTTACAGAAAATTTTATTGCACATTTGGTACACATAACATACATCCAACGTTCGCTATTTGACAATTTGGATCGGGTGGACGTCATCTATAGTAAAAAGAAAAAATAAAATTGGTAGGTGAGCTTGCATATACTTATGTCTATTGTACATATTAAATGGTGATTGAATGGTGAGAATAGAGAGTGCATACCGCTGACTTTAGCCGAAAGGTTAGAAGGGAATATTTTGTGTCCAAGAGGTCGACTACTCGTATAGCTATCAAAACGCTGTACGACCGAAATTCCCCTGACACTAATCTATGACAAGCAATTAAAAGTTTCTGCGGTAATGACGCGTGTCGCTGGCCCAGTGAACAGATTCCTCGATGACGTCACTGCAGCCCTATTTTAGGGAAACTAGCCAAGAGTTTAGATATCTGGGGTCTGAGTTGCGTGCGGGGTCAGGTGTCTTTTATTTTAAGTCACTGAAAAGTTTTGGACATAGGTGACCTGTTTAGGTAACTTATAGACCCAATTGATTGCAATATGTAATTTTAATTGTTTGCTTACGCGTAACCAACAAGTTCGTGATTGATTCGTGAATGAAATACTTCTCTTATTATAAAACGGGAATTAATTTGCAATTTCCTTTTAAGCTCAATTTGTTTTCAGTAGATTTATGACTTGTCTCTCTAATTTATGGAAATACTTTAACAAAAATAATTCTACGTGCACCAGTGCTGTCCAAGCTTTGCAAATGCCATCAGTTTATGCCTTTTTTTGTTTTGTTGAACAAAAAAAAAAGGAATCTTGTGGACTAAAATGGCTAGATAAGCTGTCAACGCTATTCAATGTCTGTCGCAAAAACATGGGACAATAAGAGCCAAAATGGTGGAAAACCGCACGCGTTACTCTCGACGTGGAGACATAAAAGCGCACTTTTATTTGCGATTCAGCCACTGTGATTCGAGATCAATATGTAAATGCATTCGCGAGTGCAGCCTGGCGAAGGCGTAAGTGCATTGTGTCGTTGAGATGTATCCTAAACGTTACAACAGTCTGGAAGCTAAAACTGAACAGCTAAAACAACGCACTCAATATGCATTAATTGTTCTCTGTAAGCGTATGAATAACCCTCTTCTTTTTGTCAAAATCAACAATATTTCAACTGAAGGATGTTTACTACTAAATGTTACCCTAATACTTTCATAACTCTCATCTGCATCCATCGGCTCCCTACCATGGCAACAATCGCCCACAAATGTTGATCTGAGTGCTAGATCTGGGGGCCGAGCCAAGTAACAAGCGTTTCGACTAGTTTTAAATGTATGGCATTTATGTACATTTCAAGATCACACGATTTTTCTAAATGAAAGCGCAATTAAGTAGGTAGGTAATTGCTCTAATAAAAACACGCATTTCTCTTAGGACAGTAAAAATGGTAAGATTGTAATAGATTAACATTGTGGATATTTTTTATATAACGATTTTGTGTATGTGTAAACAGTATTTTCTTTAAATATATTAAATCAATTTAACAAATATTAGTGTATTTAACGTAAGCCCATTGTATCTTAGAGATAAACTTGATAGTGATCAATAAGTTCAATACAAAGGAATGATGTACGCAGGCGGTCAATGTTACAAAATTTATCTGCTACCGTAAGGTAAAGTGTGGCACAAATGCCTGAGTAAGATATTTCAGCTGTGTATGCTAATTCCAGACTGAAGTTTTTTTTTATATGGTGGAAGAGAGAAAACCAGCCTTGATCTGAAATTTAACAGTGCCGAAGCTCGAAAGTGTTTTTTTTTACACGTGTTTTACACTTTTTTCTTCACTATGTTAAAATTATAATCGCAAGTTTTGTATGAATTTAAGAATTGGTGTCTATTCTATTATCACGCTTAACAGATTTAGATACAAAATAGAAGGAAGATAATGATAAACTCGTAATAGATTGACAAAATTTTTTTAGCTTAAAATAAGGCGGGCAACAATTCGTATTTTATGTACAAATGGTAATTTTATATTGAAGATAATTTACACTAAAGCCAATTTATTTCGCTTTGCTTATTATACCTTTTATTTAAAAGGATATCAAAATTAAACGACAAGTTTTCTCGTAATCAATGTCTGCTCCATATCACTAACAAAATTTCTGCCACGATTCACTTTAGTAAGTTAAATTAAAAATTTAATAAAAGCCCCGGCCTAAAAAAAGTACGAAATTATTATGGCCAAAGGTCAAAAATGCTAAACTCTATAAAAAGCAAAAAATAACTTTTAACACTACGTAAGTACCAACTAAAGCGTGTCAGACTATCTACTCGGAACTTTGTGCCACCTTTATGTCGGAGGCATAACCGCTAATTTGAACTGCAAATGGTTATCTTGGCCTTAAATTTGATTTGATTAAATTTTGTCGCGTCGGGGGACCGCTTTTTACCTTCAAAGAAGAGCTACGATGTCATAGACAGACACACACACACACACACACACAGACAGACACGTCAAACTTATAACATCCCTTTGTTTTTGCGGGGGTTAAAAATAAAGTATAACGTTAAAACGATAAAAAAACACATCCATTGCTTTCGACGTGAACTTATAAAAATACACTTTTATTTGCGATTCAGAAACTGTGATTCAAGATCAGTAAGTAAATGCATTGGCGAGTGCAATCTGGCAAGTGTGTGAGTGCATTTTATTTCACGCAGAGGGGCACCGGAGGCCCAATGCAATTTTGACAACCTTCATAGACGAGAGGAGAGCGCGGCGGACTTTGGCGTCGTGCCATTTCTGAAGTCACGGGTTCGAATCTCGGTCGAATCAATATAGAAAACAAACTTTTATATTTTGTCTCGGGTCTAGGTGTTGTGATACCGTCTTTGTTACTGATTTCTGAAACACAAGTTTTTCAGGTATTTACCACAGAATCAGATCAATTTAATAATATGTCATGTTGTCTAATATTATTTATTTATTTTTAATGCTGTTACACTATCAAATGGCGATCTACATACAAATTTCACATAAGAGGATACTCAATAAAACTTAACTTAAACGTAATTTCTTGGATTAACAAGTACAGGAAGCTGATTTACAAAAGTCGAAAATGATTAAAATGCTGTAAGTCAATGTTTTGTCTCTACCTTATGTCCGATAGAGATCAAATATGGTTTTCGAATTTTAATCCGATATTGACGTTTTATAAATAGGTATGCAAGCTTGTAACAAATACTACTGCAAGAACAATATAGAAAAGTTCGTTTCCCATATTGACCCGACGGGGGATCGAACCCGGGACTTCAGAGACGCGACGCCAAAGTCTAGCACGCTCGCCTCTCGGCTATGGAGGTCGTCGTATTGCTTTCATTTTTATTCAACTGCACGGAAAAAGCAAATTACCTTTCTAATATGCGTTTTACCGATTAGTTAGTTATCTGAATAAATCAATAGTTCTGAATAAAAAGATTTTCCATATATTTAAAATAAAATCTGCCAATGACTTGACATCACCAAATCGTTTGAATACCACACGCGTCGTCCTCGGCGTGAAGACATAAAAGCGCACTTTTATTTGCGATTCAGCCGCTGTGATTCAAGATCAATATGTAAATGCATTCGCGAGTGCAACGTGGCACGGGCGTGAGTGCATTTTGTCGTAGAGAGGCGGTGGCGACCCGATGTTCCTTACTTTGAGAACCAACATTAGTTGATTTGAAAGTGTTTCCACGGCTTTTACATTTTTGGACCTCACTCTTACACCAACGCTTCATATGAAATTGTAAACTAATTCGAGCACACTACAAAATCAATATTATAAGCATCAAACATATTAGGTAAATGACTGAATTGGCATTTTTAATTCACACACAGGTATAATTACTTTATGAATTTCATTTTAACTATCAATATTGGAATTAATTTGTGATAGGCTTGATATACCTATTCATGAATATGGATATATATATATATATATATATATATAATTATGTATAATAGTTTAATGATTTTAAGCATCTATTCAATTAGCGCACTTACAAGTTATAATTAAATAATTGAACAGTTTGTATGTACAAGCACAATGTAATTGTACCATAAAGTAGTGTAAGATCAGTTTTAACAAAATACATTTATATGGAAGACTGCCAATAAGTCGCTGCCGCTTCTAAGTCGCAGATAATATTTCTGGGCCATTTTTGTAAACACACACAAATAAACTCGTAATGCAGGAAACTGTAATATCATTTTGTTTTTTGTCGATACTGACCAACCCTCTGATTTAAGTTAATATTGAAGGTGTCCAACACCACCACTGCTTGGACAACGTTTTCTCTGTCGTTTTCCATGGTCGAAAAAAAGAGGTTATTTTCCAATGCCCTTTGACGTAACCATAAACGTGGCACAGATGTTTTAACTTTATTTTATTAACCTTTTTTTTTTTTTTTTTTCTCTGTATACTGTCAGGGCATTGGATATAGCTCCCTAAGACGCTGTTTATATTTATTGTTTTTTTTTTATTTGTTAATAAGTTGTGTTTTTGTTCGTGTATTTTGTTTTGCTTTTGTATTTTTATTTTATAATATTATTCCGTATATATTTATACCTTTATTATCTGTACTAACTTGTCACTCATCAAGGTACTGCCGGAAGACCAGCGTTGCAGTGGTATCGTAGGTATACATGTAATACCATACCACTGTGGCTTATGCTGAGGCAGGCACCTATTGACCACTATTTTCATTTTCACTTAGTCTGTAACTATAACCTTTGCTATTATTGTATTATTATTTTCTTCTGTATGTATCCGTGTTTGAATGGTCAATAAATGTCTTTTCTTTCTTTCTTTCAATAATGAGATAAAATTAATTAGACAACACATCTAGTAGCTACGTATCTATTACGTACTGTTAGTAGCAGTATTCATTATTTCACAATGATTTCATAAGAGGATTATTTATACCTCTACGGATTGACGGTTTTTTTTACATTTTTCACAGTCAATATCACGTCAAGGTAAACACTAGTTCGATTTTAGATCTTACGCGGACGTCATAAGTGCGGTGCAAAGTCCAAAGTGATTTTGTCTGTACCTAAGTAATAATTTGGTTTCCTATTCAAAGTTCAATGCTCCAAATTTTTTTAATCATATAAATTACATCAGTAATATTTATGAAACAACAATTTTGCCAAATTAAATATTTGTCAATTTCATGAAATGTTAAGGTACAAACAGAAATATGTAAAAATTTATTGTGAGGGCTAACATACTATTTAGTGATCGACATATCTTTGTCATTAATAGTCTTCCGTGAATAGTATTTTGTAATCAATATTAATAAATACATATTTTGTGTAACTAAAGTCTGTTCATACACATATCCAGTGGTATAGTAATTACGACGGCCAAGTAATTGCCTTACTTCAACAAAGGCAACATAAAGCTTGGACATTTATTGACACAGAGCATGACGCACAGTACCGATCCATTAGTGGTAAAATTGCCCTCCCTTGAGGGCGTGCTGCCCTCTCGATCACTGAATGGTTCGGGGTTTGTGCAAATATTTTTAGAATGCCCAGTTGCTCCTGTATTTGTCTATTTAAATTGATCTACAATGTTAACTGGCTCACCCAATTGCCACTTGTCGTTTTAAACGTTAAAATGTAGCTTCGTAAATTTGTATTAAACACTTATAAAATATCGGTCGCTCATGAAACAGTGCTATAATGACGCGCTAATAAACAACGAAATTTGGAAATAGTATGTGGAAAATCAGTTTTCAACATTTACATTTCTTCAACTAACCAACGCCTACTACGTACATCCAGACTAAAATCTTCGAATAACAGAAATAAAAACTTCAATAAAATACAAAACTGCTTCTTGTCCAATAAATGGTTTTTATATTATAATTTTACTGCAAAATATAAAGCAGCTTCTTTTCCTTTCCGATCTTATCATCAAAATAAATTAAGGCAAAAAATTACCCTACATAATCGTTATCGTAAAACACCATTATGGCATAGGAGACCGCATGACCGTGAAATGGGGATCAATAATCAAACGATTCCAATAACCTTTGAAATATCGGGGCACAAAAAGGCAAACGCACTTCTGAAAATAAACTGACGGCCCTAGAGAGGCGACGAAAGTTAATTTCACGGGTTGTGGAGGCTTCTTCTGAACCCATCCCGGTTGAACAATCCGCTACTGAGTTACCATTAATCACAAGTAGACAAAATATCGTTAGTTGCCTCTTAGAGCTCCGCTGGTTCGAGAATGTGCTGTGTAACGGGTTACAACGGCTGCGTTGATAGCGTTGAGTGGTCTTGTTATAGTTGTGATAAGGAACCCAGAATTAAGGTGCGTGACAAGCCTTAAGGAAACAGCAGAAGGGAATTATGAATTTACGACTTTCGCGCCGACACAGAATGAGATCGCTGAAAACCAATGTTGATGCAGCCTTAGTACCAGATCGGGCAGTGCGTGGATTCGTACTTACAAATAGTACACTCTCAATGGTAATAGGTTTTATATATTAAAATGCTTGTTCCGGTTTTGTTTCAAGAAATATGCATATTAAGAAAAATATTATGAAGAACATTTTTACATATAAATTATTCCGTATCAATGATGTCATAAGATAAGATACTATGTCTGAATCTTTTTTTACCTACACCACAACTTTCTTTGTAATATGGCGTTTCTAGTTTTTTCTAGTTTAAAAAAATGCGAATGGCAAATTTTGGTTTGGAAATAGTCATATAACTTAATAGACCGCGAGGCTGTAGGCAATTAAAGGCAACTTGTGTCGCAAAATATCGTGAATTATTCACATAAAAATAATTATTTGAATTTCAATAATGAGTAGAAGTAACGACCTTCCATGTATGCTTGCGAAAGGTCATCAAATAAAGTGCCATTGACAGCATGCCCCGTTGTATCGGTTCGTGTAATTTGAAACCAGTTGATTCTTTCACAAAACAGATAAATACCACAGATATTCCCTTTGTAACAAAAGGTCATGCGCTCTTTGTACATTAGATATTTACTTTGACACAACTTAACAATGGAACATTGTGATGTAGAATGCTTATAGCGAACTTCACAATAAAACTACGCTTTGAAATTTACATCGTTTGACACACTCAGAAACTGCTGCGCTTCTAGTAGAATTAATTAGTTTAAGCTTTATGTTAACTCTAAATGATACAAAGACACAAGTCGATGTTCTTTATTGAAAATACGCATTATTTCTGTTTGTAGTTACTTAGATTTTGTTTGTTTTACACTTACGAAATATAAAAGAAAAATATATTGTTCCAACGAAAAAAGAAACTTCTTTTGCTTAACTTTGTTTTTACTTTTTGTACGCAGTCTGTGTTGCGAAGTTAAACTCTGTTTTTATTTTATAAATTTCTTCCTTTATAAATAACCACCCTTTTCCTATTTATGTCATCCAATAACACTGGTCATCAAATTTGTACTTTTTTTTTGTCACATGGAAACTTACATGACATTTTGAATAAACTAAGGCCACCAAACAATAATATATCAATGAAAAAAAAAATTACACATCAGGTTTTCTTGTGACATCAAAACATATATTTTCATAGGTACAAAGTACAAAAATCAGCCACACTTACAAAATTATTTGTGACAAAAACAGTGTGTAATAATCAAAAAGATGCACTGCACTTTGCACCGAGTCACAGATGGTGTAGCTAAATTTAGTTTTTTTTTTCTCAGAGCCAGTATTTATTTCTTAAAAACTAAATTTAGTTGTCATACTGAATCATATTTAAATTTATGACGATAAATTATAACTGATTGTTCTACCAATATAAGTTCAGTAATATAATTCTGAATAATACAAATGAATAAATATTGTACACATCTCATACTTTGACCTGATCATAATATAAATGACGTTAGCATTGTTAAAACCAGAATCAAAGGTCAGATGGCAGACGCATGCCAACAAACATTTTCATAATCCGAATGTTTGACTAGAGTTGGAATCGAACCCACAACCCATTAGATAACAGAACATTCGTGCCATCTGGCTAATTAAATGGAAAAGTGTACGCTGCTCTTATAGCTTGCTTCTTTTTAAAGTAGTAAGTAAAGGGCTATCTCGTATCAACCAAACGAAAGAAAAATATTCTGCAAATATGCCAAAACCCTATCATCTAATATAAATATTATCTACGTCAAAATTAATTTGGACTGATGTATCACGCAAAATACTACATATTTTGTTTAAACTCCGTAGCTAAGCAAATAAGATACAAGACGATTTTTTTATTGCAAAATGATATACACAAATCGGGTGCAACAGCTAGTCATTAATAGAATTCTGCCTCATAAGCTTAATGCTGAGCAACAAAGCTTGTTTAATTGAACAAATGAGGCCATTTATTCATTCTCTCTCTATGAATAATCCGGTTTTGTATTATCTTAGGGCGACATTAAGCAAATTGGTCAGAATTAATCAACATTACACATATACAGGCAGGTGAGTGGAACATCTATCTTGTAATTAGCTGGACAAGTAAAGGAGACTACTACCTACCTGTTTATTTGGTTCCAAAGTTTTTTTAAGTTGCCCAAATTAAATAGTTTGACACTAACTTATGATCACAAAAAATACGAGGTACTCTTAGCAATCTGTATTGACAACACAGGTAATTTCTTAACTTTTTAATGTTACAAAATCTTACCCTTCTACCTTTTCTATCCAGAAAGGGTTTAAGTGTATATTACAAATAAAAGTAAGATTTTAACTATTTTTAGTACTGTTCCAATTTTGTATAATAATGTATATGTTCGTTTAATTGTTTTAAAGACACTCTGTTAAATACACCAAGGGAATTATGTACATAAAAATTAAATGAATAAATTAATAGTACCTTTTGTATGAATATCAAATTTTTCGCAAGAATTGTCACAAAAAAGGTATTCAAGTAATGTGCATTACAAAATTCAAAAATGCTCTACTCACTTTCTTTCCCCCCTTTTTTACAAACGAGGAGAAATACATTGATGTACCGTACCGTCACCCAAAGGAAGAGACAGCGTGTGTAGGACTCACCCCCTTAGAAGGGCATGACTACCCACTAAAACCCCCCGATTGGACCTCATCGTTAATGATGATGCTATGGGAAACTCGGCTTAGCCATAACTACCACAGCACAACTTTCTTTCCACCATTGCGATTGAGAAGTGAGCTCAAAGCGTACTAAGGATAGTTTCGCTATCGTTACTATTTATTGAAGCTGTTGATAGTATCGGTAGCCCAAATGGGGGTTATTTATTTTCGAGTTTTTTATTTACGGGGAACAATACTTTTGATAATTTATTCTTCCTACACTATTGATGTTAGCGCGTTGGTCATTCTCAACCTTACCGTAACCCCTAAAAACGTAACGTAAAGGCAGTTAGGGATTTGCCTGTATTGTGTCTAAGCAATGCTGTAAAAAGCTCATTAAAAAATGAATATCGTGGTTGTCATAACTTTTTGTTGATGCACAAAATACAGGGATTCATACTTAAGTAGCAGAGTATGTTTTTCAAATGTACGCTTCAAATAGATACTAAGAATTTTATTTCCAAAATATCGATTTGAGAATTTACCACGCCACTGGAACTGTTTTAAACTCTTTTGGCAAATAATTAGTTGCATCTACATTTACCCATTTATATCATAAACGTCAAAGCTTGTTTGTGGATGTTTGAGTGAATGTTTGATACTCTTTCACAACACTTAATGAATGGAGTTGCGTGAAATTTGGTAGAAAATAGATGAGTAAGTACATAAGGGACACTTACCCTTCCGCAAAAACGCGAAGAAAATTCAGCAGCTTGTATTATTTATAATGTTAGTATGTGTATGTTTATCACTATCTATGTGAAATATCTTTATGAAAGCGAAAATTCCTATTTACATAATATTGGTAAGAAATCCCGTAGCGTCACAAAAAATCTGCCTTATACAGTGGTTGACTAGAAAAAAAAAACGAAAAGACATGGGCGCCAATGGTACTTACTGCAGTAAAATGTTAAGTAAGTACAATCTTAATTAATTAGACATTATTTAATTTACGTAATTGCTTATAAAGTATACTTAATTACTTTGTAAGAAACGAAACGATTCCCATCAATTTCCACGTTTGTAACGCCCTTGGATAAGTCACTCGTGCCAAATAAACCAAATAAACAGATAGGTAAAGACTAAATTATCGAGCTTAAGCGTCTTAATGGCGTATATTTGCGGAGTAAATTGAATTACTCACTGAGATTGTTTAATTTCAAATGTAAATGTTTGCTACATTTAAATAATGTTTATTTATGATTTTACGGCCATGAAACGTAACTAAATTTTGCCCAAGAAACTGGGGATTGACGCAGTAAAGGCTGATATTATGGCCTGTTAGAGAGTTGTCGTCGTATTTTGATTACACTTTATTACCAAAGTTCATCATCATTTGGGAACGTTACGAGTATGTCTTATGCATCAGATAAGAAAGTTGAAAATGCCCTGTCAAATCACAGTATTTCGAGTTGTCAGTACCTGTTAAACAAAATTATTGCTCGTCTTTAACTTTATAATGAAACGAAGGAGGTAGGTAATACTTAAAGTCCATTATAAATAGAGAAAGTTTGGAGTTGTACTTAAATTTGCCATTAGTAATTTTGAAAGTTAGGTATTAAAATTAAGTTAAGTATAGTCCTGTAAAAGACTTACATATTAATTACCACTAAAAGGATCAGTAATATTCAACGAATTAGAAGTTTAAAACTTTTGCGAGAAAATGGTTTTTGTAAATAACGATACCTTGCATTATTTTTAACTAGTCAGACAAGTTTTTGTTTTAAATGACTTTAAAGATATTCAATTTGTTACCATCAACAAATGGAATGCTGAGTTAATTTTCAATTCTAAACCAATATATAATGCTAGCTCTAAATCCAACGTAGGTATGAGTAATTCGTCTTCTTCCATATTTTTATTTCACAACATTTTCGCGCGCGTATTTTAATTTGCTGTGCAGAGCAAAGCCTTCTTTATGAAACAAGACTATGTGTCAACTGTTGTGATCACATTACTAGCCAAATACAGGTTAGTGAAATCAAATATGAGCTATTTTTTAAAATAAAAAAAAACTTTGTGCCGCCCGGGAAACGATCTTAATTCCAGCAACCTTGCCTATTTATTATCTTTCTCCAGGAAAATTACTTTTTTATAATTATTTGCAGAAATTCTTTGAATCAGAGATGCTCAAACTTTCAGTCCGGAATTCCATAGGAAAAAATTTTTTAACCAAACTAGGAAAGGATGGCATTTTAAATTAAAAATGAGGTGCGAACAGGCGTCCTCTTTAGGAATCACTGTTTAAACAAACAACGAGACTTACGTTTAATATCTCCTGTCCGAGTGAGCATTGTGGCCAAAAGAATAACGTTGTAATTCAACAATGACTCACTGGACTTGAAAACTCTTTGTTGGCTTGTTTTAAATTTTATTCCGGGATTTTAAGCATCCGAAATGAAAAGCTTTCGTCCGGGATTATAATTTTAATACAAATGCTGCTATTAACAAGGAAAAGCGTTGCTTGAGTCATGCCCGCTTTTATATTTGTGTAAATCTTTTTGTGTTGAAAGACAAAAAGCAGAAATAAAGAGCAAATTCGCATTTAACGTAATAGAAAATCAGCTCTTTCTTGACAACCATTTTTTAAAAGAATTGTTTGTAAATCAATAATATTCACAACAAAATGTCAACTTAACATTAACAAAATTAGGTTTTTAATAAAAGCATGACAGGGATATTCAAATTTCGTTAACTGCATTATCTCTAATTTAAAGATATTAATTTTATTTTCAATAAAGTTGCGAAAATAAATTTTATGTCAACACCTGAAAAATGTAATCTCCTTTCTCGATGTAGGTTGAAAACATATAATGTGTATTTTTCTTTCTAAAACAAAGCTTACTAGAATTTGTAGTGCTTGAAGAACTTTTCTGTTGAAGCTCATAGCCATGTAAGTACCAGGTGTATATTGAAGATTAGATTACTACAATTTGTTCACCTAATTTTCATTTTATTTTGAAATTATGGGTTAATTGTTTTTTAAACAACTTATGGACACATTCATGCAAGAAGACAAACATTTTGAAATTAGTTCGCCATTAGCATTTTTTTTCAGGTATGTATTTTTTTATTACAATTGGCAATTCAAATTGACAGTTGTACAAAAAAATCGGTGACATACACTGTGATAGGTTTTACTGTGTTAAAAAAAACGTGTTTGCTTACCGGTACTGTTTCGGAAATAATATGCTCCGAACCGGTGATAAGATCATATTTATATAGATTGTATTGATTTTTCATATAAAACTACATGTGTGGTTTAGTTTACATGAATTTAAATTTAGGGTTTGACAGCACAGTTTGGTAAACTTATGATGAATTATGTTTTTACTAACTTTGTGAAATTTAAACTACTGGTTTCTGATAATCTTATTGGTCTTTTAAATTATTAATTCCCTATTTAATCAATTTCTACTAAAAAGTTGGGGGCGTTTTTTCCACAAAGTTACTTTATTTTACAGCCAGTGCAAATAAAACAATCGAACTCCAATACCGTTGCGTCGACGTCCAAGACTGTGTCTCGGGCAGCGTGGTCCGTTAATTGCGACGCCTCGCCGGAAAAGTGGAGGGCAATTTGCCCTACATTCGTTGAAATACCGCTAGTGGTTGCTTCTAAAAGACTTTATTAACAGACGCCTGGTACAAATTGTATTTTTTCTTCGATGCTGTTGCGGTATCACTTTTTCACATTTTCTAGGCGACCACGTTTTTCGCTTTAAGCCGCTATACTTCAACTTCGTCTAATTCCTTGATGATTAATACCCGGTTCCAATATTTTACAATTCGTAATATGTCAAAAGTGATTATCCGTTTTTGTACGAGTCGTTTTAATTCTAATTTCAAATTTATTTTCCATATCAGCTGTCATCATTCGTCAGTCGGTCATTTTTAGCTTTATTTATTACTAGCTATAAATGGAACGGATCGTTTTTCAAATATTGGAACCAGGAATAAGTCTAGTAGTTTAACCGATAAGAACCGGTGGTCTAGGGTTTAATTCCCTGGTATACTACTCGATGTATGTTACAACAATACGTAATATACTTTGATCTCGACCTGGGAATCGAACTAAGGATCCCGAGGAACTAGATAGACAAGGCCTTCTAGTGGTACTGTTGTCTTAATAATGTAAATAGGTACAGCTTTGCCTACCAACATACTTATAATTTCTGGAAGTTGCTTTCATGATTAGCTACATTTATAAGAGTAATATAAATTAAAACCACGTTTTAATTATTATCTGCTTCATAGGATCGCTAATTATTAAACGTTAATTAGGAACAATTTTCTGTCAAATGTTTTCCTGTAGTCACAAATTAGTAGCGTAAGTTTACTACCTCTTTGCGATAGTATCTCGGTTACAACGTTAAACATGGTACCTCGACAGAACACCGTCCCTGCGTGACGTTATCTAGGTCATAATATTTAGTTTGCGTCTGCCTGAGAGCGCGATCCGAGTTAGTGGTAACCTAAAACCCAAGATAGATCTTCGCGTAACGCGTTCTAGAGTATCAGTATCTGTTTAAATGCTAATGCTTATGTAACAAGTCAAAACTTCATATTAGTAAGGAAAATGATTCAATCGGCAGTATAAAAAAAATACAACAGTTATGTCCTTAGATTACTAGGGTTTATCTGCCTTCACCGTCTTTTGGCCTGTTTCGCGTAAAGGTGACAGTTGTGTTCCTACCATCTTATCTTAACGGAGAAGGCAAGCAGATTTTTAATGTTGCTTATAGTTACGCTGAGCATCCTCTGTGATTCAAGGTATTTCGTAAGGGATGACGCTAGTACTTGAAAGAACACGTGTGCATCTGTTTCTTTTTTCTTCAGGATGCGATAACAGCTATCCATGACTATTCATGACTGTCTATTAAATAAGCCATGGTGAGTCCTCGAAATTCTGAGTTGCTTCTGTTTGAGACTTAAGAGAGACCTTGACAGCCGACGGTTGAGATGTGGAAACACCTGTCTTGCTTGACAACATGACTCGCCATTTTGCCATCCCTTTGCTGCGAATGTCATTTATCCTTATCCTTCAAAGCATGCGGACAGGAGTTAGTAGTATCGGTATTATGGGCTTAGGGCCATTTATTACAGAATTCAAAAAGGAATGTCCTCATATAAATATAAATATTTTTGCAGATATTTCATACTTTGCTACATTTTGTTTATTAGGAGATCTCGTGACTAAAATGCCGTACACATCTGTCCGTTTGCAAAAACTTTATTTAAAGGAAATCGCCTACACAAGCAGCAAAAATACATGAGACATGAATTTCTTATTTGAAACCTACCTACGTACCAAAAGAAATACGTAACGAACTTATTTTATTTATATTTGATCCTATCTATTAACATCATAAAAATCTGAGGAAAGATTAAAAATATTCAGGAATGATGCTTTTTGAAAACCTTCTACATCAAATTTAACGAACAGTAGATTCACGACACAAGATAGAAAGACATTTTAATAGTTACAAGAAAAAGGCATGATTTATTAGTTTTATTTCAAAATTTAAGTTTTGGACCACCTTACTTCTATTTAATTAACAACGACTATTTAACACTCTATCAGAATTGCTTAACATATTCGATCCTCGAACTGACAAAACTAATAATGTCGTGAGAATTATGAAAGATGTGCGTTTAATTTAGACGTCTTTATAAACCTAGATAAATTGAGGTTTTGGTTCACCGGAACCTCTGCTAACAGAATCCCTAAACCTTTTTTCTGCCACAACCGGGTCAAACCAAGCGCAAAGCAACGTTTTTCTTCCGCTTAGAGTTGAATTATTAAGTGGGTTTCGAATGTAAGGTAACTACGTAAATATATTAGCCTCAGGCACGTGAGACATAAAACGCGGATAGCTTCAAATTACTTTTGCGTTAACTTAAATGAGCGCTACATGCGGTAACGTTGTGGAGAAAAAGTTTGAACACTCGAGGAGTTTGTTACAATCGTGCTTCTTCCTTTATTGAGATAAAGCACATAAAGTGTTTACATTTTTACCTTAATTTATCGCAAAATTATGAAATAGAACACCAAAACTGCCCCGGAGGTATAGTAGTTAGCACGTTGGACTCCAAAACTCAGAGGTAGTGGGGTAAAATTCTGCGGGTAATACTTTTGAAGTGTGTGTGGCAATATTTCCAAAAATTTAACCACCCTTGTTAAACTCGTTTAAAGACGTAACGAATCCTGGACTTGGTAATAAATGCATGCGAGGAGAACAAAATGTACCTGCAATTTTTATAAATTTATAAAACTTTTGACAAAAGTTTTACTTGCAGAGTGTTGGGTTCACTGCACCTTTTAAAATATTATTATCGATGTGGCCTCCTCGAACGTTGAATAAGTTATTGACATCAAAAATTAAACAACGTAAAAATAACTTTGGAAATTTAAAAGTTAAACTTGATGGTGGATGGTGAAAAATAGTAAAATGTAAGAAAATATATGATTTAAAAAATTTTTTTTCGTGTGCCATTTAGTAGTTCAATCCCTTTCATTTTAAATTTTCTTTTTTCCGTTACTAAAGAAACCACAAACCACACCAATATTCTGCGACCCATTTCAATGTAACGGCGACAAAAACTACAGAATGAGAACAAAACACTAAATCACGATAGGAATCTGTCCCCATCGTTGCTGTTATTTCTGAAATCAGTGTTCGATGTAGGGCTACAGTCCTAAAGACATTATCCGTATCACGAGGTCGATTCATCCCCTTACACCCCTCATTCCCCTCACACGTCTAAATTAAAGGCTATTTATTTTGTCGCCACTTTCTCGGGCGAACGTTTGGTCGATAACGTGTTTATTATCACAACATCTGTTTTGTCTATTACACCGCCTGTATCAACTTACGGAAAGGAAAATTTAATATCGCTCGCTATTTTCTGGCCCGCGCTCTTAAGGATTTTCAACGGAAACACTTATGAATAACTGTTATTATGGAGGTCCAATTATGTAAACGTATTTTTGCGGAACATTTGAAATGATTTATTTACATCATCTTTTAAGGTATGCTTCCATTAGTTTCGATTAAATTCTTTTCTTTTTATTTGTTTCGCTTTAACTTCATTGCTTTTCGACCACAAGCGAACGAATCATTTCAATTTGAATATTAAAAAATTTTGAAATCGTTATTCAATTTTTTATAAATCCAGGAGTTCGTAAAATAAATACGAATATTTGATTTAAACTTTATAGTAGAAAATATGATCAAACATTTATGTAATCGTCAAACAGCCTGTTAATTTGATGTCTTTTATGTAGGTAAATATAAATAACTCGACTACTAGTTAATAAACTATTAAGTAAAAATAGCAAGCTCTACATACAAACTTCCTTAATTGTAATTAATTTAATTTACATGTTTTACTTTTTTAAATAATCCTTTGCATAGGTACATTTCAAACAATGTAGTTGATTCCATGCACTGTTGTTTTTTACCAATAAAAATACCAAAACCGTCTGAACTAAAATCCAGTACAATAAACTTAACCCAAACCACTCGTCAAGACCGACGTACGCAATCTTTGCATACATTTTCCTACATATGTTGTTTAGCTGGAAATATTTTTCCAGATTTTGTAATTTTCGTTGTTCTTTTACCGTTTAGCATAACCCGGCCACACGGCTGGGCTCGTATGTCGCTTTGTGCCGCCGGGGCGTCGTAAAATACGTCGCTCATACAGAATTGCTCTCAAATCTAGGAAAACTGAAACGTTTGCAAAAACTGTGGCAAAGTACGCTCGTTGGTCTCGCTCCTGTTTATACAACATCAATATTCAAGGCTTGTAGAAATCTGCTGGTACGCCGCGGTATGGCTTGCGCGTGCCCCGTTAAGGGATACCAATACCATTACTTATACGATTGTGATCGAGGCGGATGATAACAAATTTACTGGGATCGGCGTGCTTTTCTGGTGAACATCCTGCTTTAACCTCTCCTATTTATCTTATATTTAACAGGGTTTAGTGAAGTGAATGACATCCATAAGAAGCAAGAGTTATAAACATGCTTTGGTCTTATCTAGCAGCAGTTAGAAAACAGAACATTGGCGGTACTAAAAAACGTCCAAGGTGTTATGGCAACCGATGGCAACATATTTAGTTCATTATTAAGGTGTATTGTTCATTATTCCGCTGATTGGTGTGATGAACTAGTGCGTTTATTTATTTTTAACCGATGACGAAAAAAAGAGGCGTTTTAAGTTTTACGTAAATATCTGTTCGTCTGTGTATGTGTGTTTGATTAATATCTTTTCTTTTCATAGATGATGAAATTAAAATAAAATATATATTTCTGAAAGTGAATTTACAATAAATTATTTTGCTTTTTTTTCTGACAAGCTCATCAGATATCCTTTTTTAAAATAATAACATAGCATTTAAATTAACAACAAAGATAACATAAGTATCTACAAATGAACATTCAAATTTTTTTTCACAAAATTTTTCTATAAAAAAGTCTTGCACAATGCAAAAAGCCTTTTTCATAGGCAAAGTTTTGATTTGATTTTTAAATATATGCATGCGTAACCAATACGCAATTCGCGGTAATTTATTAAATATTTTGATACTTAGCCCTATGAAGAAATGACGACTTTTACGAAGTCTAAGTTTTGGGCCGGCTAGCTTTTGTTATTTTTCTGGTGTTAAAGCCTGGGTATGCCAAAACCATACGATTATTCGGTTACTAAGGATTATTTCATAAACTACATTTAAGTATATTGATATTTTTTTTTTATATTTTTATTTTTAATTTATTATTTTCCTCCTCACGCTTAATTTGAAGTACCTACCACCACAGCCACACCTACCTACCTGAATATGCAATTCTGACAAGCACGCATAACCCGTAAAATATTCAACAAAGGTTGTTAAAAGCATTTTTATCAGGTATCGGAACGGGTATCGAGTACCGGCTTCAATCCTTATTTATACCGGGCTTAGCTGTTCAGTTCGGCGTGTTTATGCAGCAGCGGGCACGGTTCGCCGGTTTCTTCGACGACAAAATGCACTCACGTCCCGTCCCCGGTGCACTCAACCGCAAATTCGAATGCACTAATATTATTGATCACGGGTCCTATCCGAATACTAGTTTTCTGCTCTTCCAGTTTGATTTGAGCCGTCATATCGCAGCGGCAGGTTTTGTGAGCGCTGATTTGAATGGGATAATTTAGGTTGTGTTGTGAAGTAGTTTTCGGTTGAAGTAGAAGGTTAAGATAAACAAAGGATGTTATTTAGGGGAGTCAACAAGCTAAAACATGAAATGTATTGTGCTATTTCTAGCATACTCAAAACTTCCTAACAATTTATTGTATTCATTACAGAATATATCTTTTGTTCTACAAATTTAGGATCACAATAGGGTATATTTTGACTTTGTTCTTGGACTATTGTTTAGGACCATTTATACTCACACAAAATATGTTAAAATAAATACAGGATGTCTGCGACTTTGGTGATATAGAAAAAAATTAAGATATGGTACTTGATAATAGCTGGCACATAATATACACATAGATCGATATATATTTATACAATCATGTATGTCTATGTATTGTTGTTTTAATTTTACATTTTTAGTATTCCATTAACACATTTTTACTGTTACCGCACCCATAAATAGAAACAGTACAAACTCACTACATTTATCAGAATATACGAAAAAAAGATGCCCTTTCCCAATAACTTGATATCTCAACACCAACCTCCAAAAAGTCCAATAGCCATAACCAAAGCTGTAACCAAAAAGCCTGATGCATAAATCTGAGGAATTCCGATCCTATACAATAGGAGCAAAGATGCAGAAAAAGGAATATGTTTCTTTAACATTTCTTAGCATAGTATGTATGTATGTTTATTCATACAGATTCAATAGTCCATCCTTCAGATTGATGTGTCACATACACCAAGAACTTAAAAGTCGAAAGATGTTAAAAATATCGTTTTTCCCTCACCCTTCACCCAACAGCAATCCTATCGATCTATATCGCCGTACACCATGAGTCACTGCTGGGTTTTCGTTACGACGCGAAACCTACAAAATAATAAATTACAGCCTCCATTTCGGAGGGGAAGCCAGTTATCTATCATGTATAGGCACATGAATCTTCTTTTAGAAATCCATGCATATGCATGCAAGCTACTTTCTGACGTTTAACCTTGCATGTTATTTGGAGTTCAGCTTCTATTTACTGGTGAGTTTGGGGTTAAAAATCCGTAGTAAGATATTTTTTTCAATTGTTTGTACTTGTTCCTTCTGTGTCTTATTATAGTTAAATATCTTGACCTATTTCAATTTAAATTATTGCATATATTTCATAATAATACTATAAAAAAACAATTTCACTAATGTCAGTTTGAGTAAACTATTCTTCATTATTTTAGATATCTTAAAATAAATGTTGCATAAGGATAAAATTATTGAGGCTTCGCTGAACAAACGAAGGCACGTTTATAAGTGTACATACCACGTACTTTAATCGAAAAACTGACCAAAAGCGTGTCGAGCCACGCTCAGTGTAGGGTTCAGTAGTTTTCAGTGCATCACAATACTTAAGTATCCTTAAATTACAACTTTAGTTAAAAAAATAATTTTTCAAAAATTTCAAAACTATTAAGCCCATCAAAAATAATTTTCCTAGAAAACCTTTATGCAGTTCTATATTCTAGATTTTTTTTATACTTTTTGAACTTATGGTTCAAAAGTTAGAGGGGGGGGGGACAAAATTTTATTTTCTTCTGGAGCGATTATTTCCCAAAATATTAAAATTATCAAAAAATGATCTTAGTAAACCCCTGTTTATTTTTAAATACCTATCCAACGATGTATCATATGTAGGGATTGAAATTAAAAAAAATCACTCTCCAATTTACGTGTCCTAAAAAACATTTTTTTTATTGTTGCACTTTGTTGACGTAATTAATATACATATTTGTACCAAATTTCAGCTTTCTAGTGCAAACGGTTTCTGAGATTATCCTCGGACGGACAGACAGGCAGACAGACATGGCGAAACTCTAAGGGTTCCTAGTTGACTACGGAACCCTAAAAAGAGTTCAAATCCTTAAATTATTTTGTTTATCTAATACTACTGGCAGAATAAACGATTTTTGTATGAATTGAAACGAGGAATATTTAAATAAAATCTAAAATTAATCTTCTTTTAAAGTTGTTAAAATCCTAAAATAAATATTTCCCTTAAAACCATGAAATCAAATGCACCATCAAACTTAAATATTACTTCCTGTGAAATTGTTAAAAATATAAAATTCGATTTGATATTGTAAACATTCTCAACTCTACGTGATTGGTGTCTTGTTTATGTTTAACTAGTTAAAGAGAATGCAACACACATTCCTTCGTATATAAACCAAGATCTTAAGACGCGCATTTAAAACAGCGAGTTGAAGTTAACGCAACGGGTATTAGTACGCTCGGCTGCGTGTTCCGAGATCGGCTCGGTTTGAACCCTACTAATTTGGGATAAGTGCTCACGTAGCCAGCTCAACGGGGCGACTCCAAATACCTTTGAACTAGCTTTGACGCCTCGACAAATAACGATCGCGACAGACGCGCTGTATTTTTTAAATACCCCCATTTAAATGTTTGACTTCGTAATTGCCAGCTTTGATAATGATGTTTACTCGAATTGAGCGCAAAAAATACAAATGTAGGCGTGCTGGCGTTTTCACGCAGAAGGAAAATTAATTTACAAACTTATAAAATCTCGACTTCGAAATGCTGAGTCGGTAAAGTTATTATTTGCGTTTCATTAAGATTTATTGCTGGCACGCACATTGTGAAAACTCTCTCTTCAATAACCAGCCAACTTTTGCCGATGATTAGTACCTACCTACTTACACTGCTTTACAAGGAACCAACAATGTTGACGGTGACTTGATAATATTTTTTTTTTGTATCTTCAAATATTACGTCTCATTGTGTACCAATGCAAGTAAATTTAATTGCCCAGTTAAAATGATATTCAATTAAATAAATATTTCCAATGCAAATATAGTCGCCGCGAAAGACTAGGATCGCTATTGCTGCAGCTCCAAAAACCCCTTAAACGGATTATCATTTTTTTTAAATAATTAGTAGAAACACTGAAACACATCAAACTCTACGACTAATATCAAGATATCAGCAGGAACCAACAGCTAAACATTCCTTTTCAAGCACAGAGATGCTTGTAATGAATGTTACAAAATTCGTTCAGCATGATTACCCATCATTTACCGGACTGCAGCATGTTTAACTTAACTTTTGATATTGTTTCCGAACCGTTGTTGTTATTCTGCCACAAGCACCACTCTTTTGTTGCTATTATGATAATCGTATTTAATTATTGGGAAACAATAGTATAGGCATACTTTATGAGCGATTTATAAATACAATGACAAAGTGCATTGTTAAAAAAATCTTTTTTTTTTGCGTCATAGAATATTTAAACGTAAAATTGTATCTCCAACACAAAAAGTGATACTTTTATCAAAGTCAAACTGCAAACTCTTCTCTTAGAAATGAAAAGGCCTACCTCGACGAAATGATCTCACCAATAGACATCTATAACCCCGACTTCCTCGAAGAGCAAAAAAGGGAACGGCATTATGTTTCCAAGAGAAAGAATCAATCGTGTTAAATCAGTTTAGTACCAAGCGATTGCCGAAAATAGAGAACGAAATTTCTGTTCACTAAATTCATTTGTTGCCCGAATAAAAGTTTTTTCCGCTTCGGCTCTAAAACCGTCTGTTCTGAGCTCTTCGAACGTTTAAAATAAAAGACGGATCAGTAAGAGTAGAACAAGTCTCGTTTAGGTTCCGTAGTGTTTTTTCTTAAAACTAAAAATTGTGTTACATACATAGGAATAACTCAGAACCATTAAGCTATCTACACACACAGTTGCAGTAGAAAGGGTTATTATAAAATTAAAAACGATTTTATATTATTATGAAAATTGTTTTATGAAATTAAAAACGAAGATATTGAATTTCCCTAGGAATAAAATGAGCATTCAAGTAATAAATAAACAAAATTTGGATCGATTCCCGGGTCAGTATTAAAACGAACTTATCATAAAGAAAAGTTTATTTATATTGTTAAAATCTAATCCAGCATACAATTAATACAATATTAAAAAATAGAGTTGGCAAGGTGTGCCCCCCCCCCCCCTCTAAGCTTGAACTACTTATCTGTTTCTTTGTTTTTTGTAGACATTGAACTAAAAAAGATTACAACTATTGAATATAAAGCAAAAATACAGTTTATAAAGTTACATATTAGCAATTTCCATGACCTCGTTCACGTTGTTTCGGGATAAAAAGTATTTTCAATGTTAATAAACTTCCCTATATAGTTCTTCTATTCAGTCGTTTTAGCTGGCAGCAGTTTAAACATCCATACATTTGGCGTTTATAATTTAGTAGAAAAGTTTGATTTCATTGTAGACCCTAAATTTTCGTATGACTTTTTTAGATTAGGAAGCCATACAGATTGCAACCTCGGTAGCACTGTGGTAGTCGCCAAGATTGCCAAAGTTTCCGTGTTCGATTCCCGGCCAGGTCAATTTAGGATACAAATTAATAGGGTCTGGGCATGCTGGATTGACAAGGAAGAACCTTAGTTTGCTATTTCATTAACACCCATTCAATGTAATTCTAGTCTACAAATTATGTTTCGCCAAAAATATAGAACGACACCGAAGAGAAATATTTTATCCCTGAGGCAGTATCTTCGCACGTTACGGAACCCTTCAATTGGGATCCGACGGGACATCCTACAATAGGTCATCGTGCTCCCCTAATACTGCAATTAGAACGGAAATACTATAGTGAAAAGATTTGTCCCTCTCTAATGAAGGGAAACTAAGCTTGCTAGACGGACCGGATCTTTAGAAGGAAAACGCTAAATGTTTCGTTATTTACTGCTCCGTTTTGTTATTCGGCTAATTAAATGGTAAGTTGAACTGATCTTATTGGACGTTTGGATGGTGGCTTTGTTATTCTTAGAGTTCCGTACATCAAATGAAAAACGGAATCTTTTTACTATCACATTCTTGTGTTCAAATGTGGTCAATATTGTAGATAATACGATTACATAAATATATGAAAATAAAAAGACTTTATGTAAGCTTTGAATGCACACGTGTATGCTTTTAGCGTTCCTCTTTAAAATATATATTAATAATATTTGCTTTTGTCAGACTGCCTATTTTCCTATCTGAACACGTAAACGTATCAAATTTCAATGTAAAATATGAATTAAATTTATGTCTGCAATCCCTCAAAGCTGTAAGAAATAATAGTTCTTATGTCACCCCAATCCAAAGAAACTGCCATCCAAACCCTTTCAAAGAAACGGCCATCAACATTTTTTTATATACTGCAGCAGAATTTAAATCCGAAAAAAAAGCTTCTACAGAATTTTCTTTAGAACCAGTATTAAAAAAAATATTGAATTTGTTATTCCATAACAAAACATAGTACCTACTTACGGATCCTTCTTTGCACCAGTCTTATTTGCACTAAGAACTCATTCAACTGAGAGCATTTTAGTGAAAGTGTACTAATTACTGTAAAATGTAGTATGTAATTATTATATCGCATTTTTATGTCTGGGTAATCGAAATACTATTATAAAGCAAACACTTTTTGTAACTATCAAATATTGGAAAAGCCCTTTAATAAAATTAAAAGAACAATAGAAAAAGCAAAGTAAACAAGTAAACACAGTTAGACCATCGTCTAACTTTATTTACCATCGTAAATAAACACAAATAAAAAATATAAAAAAACCTTAAAAAACATGAGCAAAATCATTGTATGAGTTGATTAAATAAAAAGTTGATTATAATTCAGTTTAAAATAAGTTTTAAATGTGATTTAATGTTTTAAAATTAGCGTTATATCTAGTTTTAAAACGTTAACGTTATTATATTCATAAAACAACGCTATTGCAAATATTGATCAAAATTAATAAAAAGTAGCTCCATATTTATTTCAAAAGTCACATTCAATCCGCGAAACATATTAGCATAGATATTAACTGCTGTGATAAAAGGCAGCGTTCTTTAATTAAATTTCTCAGCTATTTATTTACTTATTCAATAATGCAAACGGCAAAAGGATGCGAAAAAGACGAGCATTATTAACCTATTTCAGAAAGTGGAGAAAAGAGTCGGGCAGGATGATTAATTAACAGAGCTGGCCGCAAGCGAGGCTTTCCCACCAAGGAAAACTTAATTACTTTTCTCGGCCGAATCATAAAGCTGAATAATTCATACACTAGCTGCTAGGACAGACTTGAATGTGTGACATAGAAGCGCACTTTCCGACACTCGGTTAAAATTGAATTGCCTCTACAATACGTTGAGCAGCAAACTTCAAAGGTAAGTTTTGATGCGCAATGTTACGTTGGAATCCCAATTGGCTCCGTTGCTGTGAATGCTTTTTTTGCGACTAACGTTTAAATATTTTTGAAAAGCCATGGTTACGTGGAGATGAGTCATTCACGTAATCGTGAGTGTGGAATTCCCAAGTTGACGGATAAGCGCGCCCATGATGGCACTTGGTATTATTAGCAACATTATAAGCTATTACCAATAGGTATTTTGTACTTTTATTTCAACCAACCCGTAATTCAAGCAGTCGGAGAGCTTAAGTAACATACAAACCGAGTGAACAATAATGAATCTTTAGTTTAGGATTGCTAGAAATAGGTATAGTATAAAAATGTTGCAAATGACTCGGTTAATACGCATTGCCTACGAAACCTTACGAAAATAAAAAAAATAACAAAGTTCCTGAATGTATTGAACATTGCACGTTAAGTGAATGTGGGTGACATGGAGTTCAAAATATGTTTTTTTTTTCTTTTATAATATAATTAAATATTTTGTCCAATCAAATTTTAATCATGTTTAAATATTATAATTGGAAATAGTCTAGTGTAAAATATCTTTGTTTATCTTAATCCAACGTTTTAACAGCAAGGTTGTAAATTAGACAGATACTCAAAAGGCATTTATGCTTTACCGTACCTACTCGAAATTTGCCTTCATACGCTATATGGCATATGGCATTACATACCGTGCCAGTTCCATGGAAAATTCCCTTTACGTAAGCGGGTCAAACAGATTATTATTTGCTGCCTCTAGTAGAATGAAAACTTGACCTCATATCACATTACCGCAAGACTCACTTTAGAATGAGTCGTAATACAAATAATAGTGCATGTGACTAACCACTAATACATCTATCTACAGTAATTAGTCCAGCCAGGACGTAATGGTGGTTCTTTTCCACCATTCTTATTCTATTATTACTTATTATGGAAAGAAGCTTACATTTCAGAGCAAAGCGACGCATTAAGAAAAATCGCTGTGTGTTGGATTGCGTCGGTGATCTGCGGGGCTTATCCGCTATTTTCCCTTTACATAGCTATTTTTCCACAGAAGTCCAATCGTATTTCAGAGCTAACAACTATGGGTCTTTTTTATTACAAAACCAACCGTTATTGAAAAAAAAAACAATATTTTTCATCGGACATTACATTTGTGCACGACGTACCATATTTTCTAGTAAAATCTAGGATTGATTTTCATGTGAGTTATTTTTTCTTTTTCTTTACTTTTGTGAAGTTTGGTTTCATTGTCAGCTTCAGTTTATTAAAAAATATATATTTATTTGAGAAAACGTTGAGTTTTACAATAACAACGAAACAGTTACTCTTCACTAGGTCACTGACACGTGTGATTTACATCGGTTGATAAAAATTAGAACTAAGCACTACTAAAATAAATTAAATTATGCTTTATAATTTATTTACGTGCATTTATTGTGTGTGTGTGTGTGTGTGTGTTTGTATGGGCACTTGGCTCATTATAACTTAACTTTATTATTTTTCACCATTTTTACGAGTTACTACTGATTTATCCCTATATATATAACCAGCAATACAGTACTTCATAACAGTGTCGTTTTAGTATACCTACAGTTTCAAAGATGCAAACAAAAAACTGTTTTTAATATTCCTATCTGTTGGAAACTTTACACCACGGGTAACATATAAATCTTTGAAAATTTCAAACAAAACATGTTAAGTGGTTTGCTAGAACCCGAGAAGTGTAGTGAGTTAACCACTCTTCGTGGGTGGGTATAGATTACCTGTCCACCAAAGAGGTGGCGAAGCTGTAAGTGGGATAAAATACACTAATAATTTAGCGTAAAATAAGGTAATTGTGCCTAAAAAAATAACTTAGTGGATTTTTGGCTCGCTTGCCGCTACATCAAAATATGAGAAAAAAAATAAGTTAATTCAAAGCAGCTAAGTTATTATCCAATTCGCCACTTTAGTGGGCTTAAACAAAAAAACGGTATATAAAACGTAAACTCCTAGTAGTAATGTTTTTAAAAGAAGCTTATTAACCTAAGTTACATCTTTTTGTTACAAAAACTCACCATATTTTGGATCGTTAATTTTTAAACATAGTTTACAGAAACATAAGGGCGTCCTGTTAATGCTGAAATACAAATGCAACACGTTTCATTTACTTGTAATTGTAGTGTTATTTTCTCAGCTTAAGAGCTTGAGATATAGCTGACAAACATTACATTTTGATTACCTAGATGCCACACCGAGCCTGTTTTGAAGCAACTCGCTTTTTAGCCACGGACACAAAAATGACAGAGTGTAATAATTTTGACCAATTGGTCTGTCTGTGTATGTTTGTCTATGGTCTAATCGTAGCTACCGAACAGAATGAACATTTTTTATTGTTTATCTCACTTTACTCTTAGCCGCGAGTTGAATGTTTAATGGAAATCGGTCAAAGATGGATGCCGCAACAAAATGTTGGATTATATATTTGACACTACGCCTTTTATTTCGGTGTCAAATAAATAGGCTTGACAAGGATAATACATTAGGAAAAATTTAAAATCAAGGTGATTTTATTATTTTAATTTGTAGTTATTTAAACCCTTTAAAGACACAAAACTAAATTCAAAATGTATATTAACTGAGCGTTAACTTGAAATCATGTCAAAAAAATATATTGTTATTCAAAGCACTTGAAAAAAACTTTTTTTACTTAGCCATTTTCGTGTCTAATGTTACATTTCTATTGGAAACAAATAGTCACAGACATCATACAGATACTTTGACAATAACCAGCGAAACATTGTAAGTTTCAAACTCAAAGAGTATAGCCAGTTAACCGCTCTTGGTATCCCGCGGGATATCCACGACACGTTCCGTTTACTCAGCGAGAGAGCTCCTCCAAGTCGCAGAGACAATTTCAGTGTTCTTTCCCCGGCTCAAAAGCTCGCGATATAGCTGACATATACTTAATTTCGATTCAATGCCGCATCGACTCTGTTTGGAAGCGAACATCGAGTAAATTGCGTCGAAATATTCTGCTGCCTGAATGTATCTATATTGCCTGCTACTTAACTTTCTTTACATTTCAATTATTCTACATAATACAATGGTATGTTCAAAATGTAGTTTGTAATTTATATTACGTAGTTACAGTCAATTAATTTATTACATCTACCTCTATTCTAGCATGTTATAGTAACTATTAACTGAATTCCTACATAGTAACAATTCCTACTTAGCAACTTTCCTCGTTCCTCACCTCAATACTCAAACAATTACTCATTAATAAATTGATTTTTGTCCCTATTGGGAAATTAACCGGCTATTTTTGGACCCACCTACAGATTAAGGAAACAATTTTGACATTGTACTTTACTTTTTGCAATACTTCATTTCTACTCAATACCATAAGATATGGTATGTATAAGAAATCAGATTAACGTTATTTTATATAAAAATCAACAGTATTAAAAAACTGGTATAAAAGATAAAAAAATATAGTAATTTCACACAACAACCATGTATAAAGTACTTTAAAACATAGGGACTCGTAAGTTATGCCTTCTGAAAAGCTTGAAAAATATATTTTAAAGTGATTTAGTCTTTATAAAGATTTTCAGAATAAGTAACAAAAAAAAACCTTTTTCGTTTTTGCCTCACACATGCAGTTTCATTATACTTTAAGTTCTGAATTCGAAATTGCTGCCACGTTGTCGCGAAAAAGTGTGTGTGGCTTATGGAAGTGAGCATCGGGAAAATTGCGTCGAAAATATTCTTGCCGGATACCTTCGCCACATAGAACAGGAGATGGTGAGGTTTGAGAGCACCATTTGCACACTCTGTTCAAACAATACTCTATGCCGACTTATTACTGTCTGGCCTGGTACTAGCCTGCAGGCCAGGTCAACTGGACCATGACATGACCATGACAAGATGTTTCAATGAGACAGAATAAATTTGACTTTTTTTGATGCATTGTCATACAAATCGATTAAGACGAGTGAGGACTACAGAATAAGATAGGTATTGGCGTTAATTTTCAATCGCCTAACAAAGAACTATTTTCATACCTGTCAATTGTTATTTTTTTTGGCACGGTAGTGTCAACGACCAGTGAAGAAAAAAACAACAGCTTCAGTGATATTCGACTGGCACCAAAACACACACAAGTGTAAAGCACACACGCAATTGTTACGCAATATAGTAATAGAGTATCGACATTAAATAAAAACTTTAAGGCCAATGCGTTTAGGTCGACAAATAGACAGGGTTCGTTAGTTACGTCATTTAGAATGGGATAGAACACGCGCTGTGATTGGTCCGCGCCTGTTACTCACTGCGTCCTTGGATACGGTATGTGTACTCTAGCTCACATTTCGACGCCACACCCACCGTGCCTTACTTTTCGTGGTGCCATTTTCAAGCGGTAGAAATGTTACTGTGTTTTTTTCATTCACTGCTTAAAATGATTCTAAACGTTTTCATTGTTTGACTGGTGGTCCTGGCTGATACGTCGATGTTACTTGTAAAGTAGGCTATTTAACTATTTACGAACATCTGTTAGTAACGTTGATGACCTACTTTACACACACGCCTTTATCAATCCACACTTGGCCCGCAGCGTAGAATTGGTAATTTTTTTCTTAGTCAGCTGCAAACCAGAGATTCATCGCTATTTCACTAATAAACAAATATAAAAATGAACGGTTTGCGTTTTTTTTTAATTAACACTTTTTTCGGTTATATTAAAATATTTTTGTGAAATTTCATACAAACTGTGGTGGCTATAATAAAAATATATTTTATTTTTTTCTGTCAGAATGCGATCAGTATAACAAACTTCAAAAGCTCTGAATCTCACTGCCGTGAGTAGGAATAATTTCAGTATATTACCAGCCGATAGAGTGGGGTACAAGTTACGAAACGGAAACTTTGGTGCTGTAATGTATATTGTTAGGAGGAGGAAATAGCGTTGCAATATTATTAAATCATAAATCGGTTGAATTCATTTACTTTGAGAGAGAAAATATTTTTTTCCAATTGTTAAGGATGTCTGTAAGAGATCATGAGATTGCTTTCTAGCAATAAGACCGCCAAAATTGTGCTTCAATGTGTCTGTAAAACCAATTTCTGTCAATTGGCCTGTTCAATTTAGTGTCAATCTATCTATAAAATTGTGTCCGTTTGATTTTTTTCTTGACAATATTTTGTTATCGTTATGTTGAGAAGATAACTTCCAAAAAAATCTAAAATCATTTAATTTAATATCTGTATTTCAAATGTTTACTGAGAAGCTGAAAAAAAAAAAACAATTTTAATGTACTTCGGTCTAAATGTTCCATGCTGTAACTCATTTTAAATCGTGGCTAGAATTTTCTTACCATCATACATAATGCTCCTTTCAAAATGACACGTTCATTCCCAACTGTTATGTCTCAAACTCTTTCGAGACTGCGAAGTTGTACCCACTCCGGATTTTACAGGAAAAGTGGATTAAGAATTCCTATATCTACCTAATATTTCACATTATGGTCGGTTTGCATGATTTATAGGCAAACTTTGGAAACTTTCGCATGTCATCTACTGGCTCTGCGAAATTTTCTAAAGAAACTTTAAACTTTTTACATTAGATGGATTACTGAACCTTTGTACGTAATTTATAACGTCACTGTTGTTAAAGTTTTATTTCCGAAGCGTCAACCTTTGGAAAAGGTGCACTTGCTTTTTTTAACGGTTTTATAATATGTTTTTTTTTTTCTTTTCTTCTAATGGAAATTTCGCCTTATTATTTCGTTTATGCTTCCAAATAATAGCAACATAAGGTGTCATTCGATTTATTCATTAGCACAAACCGATATTGTAATTATACTTAACAATACCCAGTATTACTTGCAATATTTTTGAGGAAACGAAGAGTGGATAGTAATTGACACCATCTGCAGTTTCTCACAGAACTAGTTAAGTAGTTTGGAGAGAAACTAATAAGAAATAGATTAGTTATTTCTTTGCAAAGAAATTTCAGTGGGAAAATTTAATAGAAGAATGTAATCATTCCAATAGTTTTTTAATTACCAACAACTTTGTCAATCTTATTTATGGTAAATTTAACATAAAATTTACCAGTCGGTTAGTAATAAGAACGCCTTTTAGTCAGCATCTTACATTTACTCAAGTAAGTAATATTTGTTCCATAAACGTTAATCTGAGTACGGGGAAACTTTATGGTAGCGTTTCTTGGTAGTGGTGACTTTTTTATATTTTAAATATTTTCATAACTGATTATCAAAATATAACAAAGTTAGACGGAGAGCTCTGACTTGAAATATGACGCCAATCGCCGCAAACGCAGTAGAATTTCAAAATATTATTTTACTTCACAAACGGGAATACAATTTGACCAATTTAAATTTATTTTATAATAAATAATTCCAACATGCAAAAACTATTTAGTAAAATCATTTATTATCAAAACGAAAACTTGTAAACAGATATTGGCGTAGAAAATGTCAATTATGATCGGAAGGAAGTATACATAGACTCAAAATTTGGGTTAAATCAATCATTACATTAAACGACTGAATTGCATAACACATTCGATTTGAATATAGAAATTCTGCACTATTACTAGTTTAAGGGCTGTTCCGATAAACAGCATGTATATGAGATCATTGGGCGCGGATTGCGTTTCTATAATCAGCGTTCAGCAATGATCCTTGATTAGGTACCAATAGTGTCAGGCATTAATCAAGCCGATGGCAGCATATTAAAATCTAGATCGAAAATGCAGCGTTAAATGTATTCCTTTACATACTTCGACGTTTTGCAGTTTATGTGATTTACGATATAAATCGTAAAATTCTTCAGTTATTACTTATAAATATTTTACAAACAAACTTTTTAAGCTACAACATATCACAACTAACATTCAAACACAACATCTTAATTCAAGTACCTGTCTTAAATGTATGCCCAAATAGAATTTTGTTGATTCCTTAGTAAAATACGGGTATTCAAAATAAGAAAAGTCGTTGAATTTCAGAATGATTCGGTAAATGCTCCATACCGAAAAAAAAAACATTTTAACTACAAATTATTATTTATGTATGTTTTTTCAAATTTATATACTTAATAAGTTGGCGATAGTTAATTTTATCTTATGTTAATCTTAAAATTAAAAGTGTCCTCCACCTTCAGTCCACATAATAATAACTAATCAATATTGAATTCATGCAAAGTAAACAAACATATCAACAAAAATGATTTGGTAACTATAACTTTCTGATTTTAAATAATTAATTATGGATGAAAGAAAATTAACAATACAATTTGATGGAATCCATTTAAAGTGTTTAGACTATATTTCATTTGCCGTCCGTTTACTGTGGATATCTTTTAATATTACAATCCAGAATTGCTTTCAAGAGGTTTATTCATTTTATCAAATACGCCATTGTTACAATTCATACCGCGATACCGTGATTAGATGCAAAACAGCGTGGCTAATTTGGCTATGTGGAGCGGTCTCTCTGTACCAATGATCCTTGATTAGACGTAGGGATGTATGCCCAATCATGCAGTGAACGCTATTCACCTGTTGTTAGACACCACACACTAATTATTGTAAATGGAAATGCCATTTATTTTTCACCAACACCAAATGTGGTAACTTAAATGATCAAGTAACAATAACAATTTTTTAAACTAATTTTACAGGTACTATTTTCTGATGAAACAATGATTATAAGCATTAATACTTCACTTTTGATGAAGTTTTTCAACGCTTGGTTAATTTTAAATTTGCCCAGTAACTAAGTAACTAGCTCAAAACAGAAACAGTTCTTCTTCTCGTTACATTGGACACTCAAAAATATATCTCATAAGTTATAAAGCATAAAAGAAGTAAAGTGCACAAAGTTGCGGACAAAAGCTAGTACAGAAACTAAACTGTGATACGTTACCAATTCACCTGTTCGCGTAGAACAGTGTCGGTGCCAATGATTAGACGCTGAGCCTTAATCATGAACTAGACACTAGCCTGCAGCGTAATTGTACGCTGGTTAGATACGATACTATCTATTAGGCATGTTTCATGTGTAACACTGTAAGACTGCCTTTATATAGATACCAGGTGCAGTGCCGTAATTTACACACACGTCATTAAGATGCCTACCACTAAAACTAAATATGACAACTCTAAGTCACTTAGGATGCGTTACGCGAGTACTTTCATCGCGCTCTTAACAAATGTGTAAATCGATAAAATTCAGTGCGTCAGCTGCTGATGAGCTGAAATTATGCGGTGTGCAAGTTTCACAAATCAACAGTTTAGCTCTTGTCGTCTCAGGCGACAAATTTGACCTATTTCGCGTGCTAGCGTAAGCTCACATATTTCGTTTTTGGTTTGATGATAATAAATGTTTTTTGTAATCATAATCGGAACTACTGACTTATATAGTATATGAAACCTTTTAAAAATTTAATATTTATATATATTGCAAATAACAATGAAAAAATGGGGCTACAGATGCGCTAGCGCGTCTAGAATTATATATGTTTGACTAGCCCCCCGCTTTGCACCAATACTATGTACGAATATTTACAAACCTTACCCTACCTTTTAACTTTTTTTTATATTAAAATACATTTTCAAGTTTGGACCAATATTACTGAAGTAATGCGCGTAAATAAGTTTCGGTTATTCATTTTTCCTTAATAGATTAAACGTACCTATTTAAAATTTTATTTGGTATGTAAGTGTATTTAGTAAAATATATACAATTATAGACGTTTCATTATATGTTCATTATACATACGCATGGGAGGTTTTTCGTACCTGATGAAACGCGTGTAACTTGTGTGACTTGTGAATTATATAGTTCACTTGCTGTGCCTGTATGTGGACTACATCCTTTCATGGTCAGTTTTACCCCTATCTCCCCTAATATGAGAAACAAAAAGTAGTCTATATTTTAATAGAGCTATATTTGTGCCAACTTTCATATCTCTAACTTAAAAAATAAACATTTTCAATAAGGTGGCATTACCCCCCCCCCCCCCCCTTACTTACTAACAAAAAGTAGCCTATGTCCGTTTTTGAGGTTCAACGTATACCTATGCCAAATTTCATCAAAATCGGTTGAGAGGTTTAAGCGGGAAAGCGTAACAGACAGACAGCTCGGGTAAAGGTATACCAGCTTATTACTTCGAACTAATATCCGTCACGTAGTACATGAGTATCAGATTTATTAGTAATCCTTAAAGTGAAATAAGTTGATTGGTGTGATTGGCACATTTAATTTTTCGTTTCAAAGTTTTTAAGTAATGGTAAGTCCACAGTAGATTCGTTTATTGAAATATCTAGTACAAAATATAATACAGAATCGATAATTGGATAGATAAAACTTTTGTGTGAGTACCTATGTAAGGTAGGATCCTACAGTATCTCTAAATTCACCATTTACCCGAGGTAAGTGGCTGATTGGATGCCAGGCAGCGTGGCCAACCCGTCTGTTTGTGTTGAGCGGTCGGCGATAGTGTTGTTGAAGAATTATCGATAGAATCAACATTCGATAACCTTCGAGGTTTTAAGATCATAACTAATACTTAAGTAGTTACATTAAAAAAGACGCCCCAATCATATACATATTATTATTATGAATTTGATTTTTTAATTTTTTATAGTGCTTCAAGCCGCACTAGTGCACTTCAAATATTGCTAGTGTACAAGTGTGAATAACATTTTTCTATTTCTTTGAAAACACAGGGATAAGATTGAAAATTTCGTTACTATATCGAAAGTCTTCTCAAGTTTGTTACATTTTTTACTGTAAGTAAAACTTTAACAAAAATGAGAAAAATAATAAATTACTAACTAGCTTGATGTTTCACATTATAAAATAGGCTCTACCCTAACAAACGAATGAACTAAATGTACCTACTTAATAAATAATTTTGAGGGATATCAGAATTTAAAAATAATGTTAAAAGCACGTTAGCCTTAACACTTTGGACTTTGTGTCGAGGGCATAAGAACTAATATTGAATTGCAAGTGTTTACCTTGATCTGCTGGGGTGATCAAATATATCGTGCACACTGCTAATTACGATTATGTCTGTTCATGCAATGATCAATGTGTATAGAGTTTAAAGAAAGATACTAGCAATGATGTCCGATATTTTACAAAAAAAATAGTTTAAACTATCGTTCAGAGAATAATCGATATCCAACACTGTTCGACGATTAGCAGTGATCCTTGACTGGGCGTTCCGCCGTAATTACGAGCTAGAATCCAGAATACTGCATTATTATGCGCTAGTTTAGGAAACGATACTGTTTTGGACAATATTTAAGCGATACCAATACAAACACAGCAAGTAAGCTGCTTTCACCTAGGAACTTGCTACTTAAACTGAAAATCCATGTCTATTTTTCATAGGATTTACGTTAGTTTTTTTTTATACGATTTGGATTAAAAATTCTAGCCGTAAAATGATGTATGCATTTTAATAAGGCTCATGTGTCAACAGATTTTAAGTGTGTAGAAAGATATATATTCTTTATTAGCTGGTGTCTTCGACTTCGTACGTAATATTTCAGGATAAAAATTATCCTATTAGGTAATCTAGTATTGCATTAATCGTTCTACCAAATCCATTTCGAAGTTTTACATATTATGTTATACATGCTAACAAAGTTTCGCATTTATAATGTTATTAGGATTGCATATTTTTTTACAAAAAGTTTTACGGAACATTTTGGTACATCGAAGTGCTAAAACACAGTGATAAAGTAAGTGGAAACCCATAAATTAAACTGAAAGCCCTGAATTGGGCTAACAATAATGATAAAGTCAAGTATAATCATTTTAATCATTACACAAGTTTTAGAGAGGTAGGGCATAGCGATTTATCGCTCGAACAGGAGCAGCCCGACTGGTGAAATACCTCCACCTTACATAACACCGCAACCAAATAACAATCACTTCTGTGTTGTTGTGTTCCTGCGTGTGAGTAAGGTTTCCAGAGCTCCTGGGGGGTGCTACATTAGTAGCAGGAGTCAAGCCTTCAAGGTAAGGGCGACAAGTCCAGTAACATATTTCTTATGCTGTACTTGTCACCCTTAAGCTAGGACCTCATTACCACTTAACATCAGATGGGATGAGGTCAATTTTGAAATGCAATATATATAAAAAAAAAATTCAACAAAATTATATATTTTGAATGGTGCTTTAAAGTAGACGTTTGTTGTAGCTGTTTGTCTGCTGTACATGAATATAGTTTTATTCATATGAATCTGACATTCTAGCGCTCTGTGAAATAGGAACCTGAGTTTTTGTACAAACCCATAGCCACTAACGAACAGTGGAAATTGTTAGTTGCACATACGTTTGCCTAGCAATCGTCATTTAATCCGATTTGTCATGAAAATCATTTGATCAGACGTATCGTTGTTTTTTTAACATTGCGTAATAATTTGTAGTTTTGAAATACAGAAACTATGGGGTTATTTCATTTTATTTGCCATTGGCAGTTTAAACTACTAATCAAATAAATAAATTTAAAAACTGTTTTTTGTTGTTTAGGTAAGTATACCACAAGTGTGTACGAATGTAAGATAAAAACTAAAGTGAGACAGAAACAGGTAGGTATTAGACAAAAAAAAAACTTGGCATCCCTTAAAACTGAAAGTTGGTGTAGTGACATTAAATATAAATGTATAGATTTTGTTTGTTCTATACAGTAACTACTGTCATACCTTGAAAGCCTAAACCACTTTACAATTAATGATGCAGCAGTTTCATTATTTAAAAGACGTAGATATATTATTTGTCTTAAGATTTAAGAATAGAAAACAAATACAAATTTTAATAAAATTCAAGGTTTGGCTACTATGTCAGAATCAAGTATTATGTTGGGTTCTGAAGAAAATGTTTTTATTTTTTTAATGAAATTCTAGTATACAGTGTAGTATTCTAGTGTAGAGCGAATGTTCTTAACAACGCCTTTGCGAAAGTTAACAGTTTTTGAAATTAAACAGTTGCGGTTTAATTATTATGCTTTTATATAAAAAGACATAAGCAAAGAATAAATATCAACATATATAATTTAAATCTTAAAATATAAATTAATTTTGCAGTGCCAAACAATCCATAAACATATTATAAGAATGTTTCGTAGTGAAATATTATTTAGAAGTCTGAAATAAATCCTGGTGATAAGTGTGTCCATTTACAAACGTAAGGTCACGTATATCGCTACTCAAATGTGCAAACCTAATCGATTTTATTATTTTTATAGTACTATACGCCGTACTAGCGAACTTTAAATATTAGAGACAGAATAATTTTATCTCCCCTTGCGGTGCGGGAATTGAACCCACGACCTTCACGTATCGCGCGTGCTGCTCTTACCAACTGAGCTAACCGCAAGTTATCGTAGGCGATGAAATTTTTCTGCTGTATCAACCGTTAGCCTTCCGGTAAGTGCCCTCTGCTGAATATGTTTAGAACTACATACTTATCGGCCCGTGGTCTATTGTGCAAACCTAATATGAAATCTTTATGCATACAATTCTTACTGTCTGCGATAAGTTTTTTCCCACACTCAAACAAGCGCGGATCCAGCATTCAAAAAAGGTTGTGGTCACAGCTACTAGAAAATCGGCTAAGTACGAGTCGAAGCATGAACATGCTCATCAACAATCATGCAAGTCGTTTATGAACTTTAGAATTACATATTTCCTTTTTTCTGAGCATCAGGACTTAAGCCTTAGGAAAGGAAACAAACTTAGGAGGAAGTCGGACCCGATTTCTTCAAATCAAATAGTCAGTTTCGATCCAAACCTATTTTAATCAATAAGTTATATTTTTTTCTTTTAGCCAGTAAGAAAATATAGGGACACTAGACTGGATTAATAGGTATCTTGACGTTGTATCAGGAGTAATGTAAGTGAGATCAGCAAGTGAGATCCACCAGGCGAGATTTTGATTATTTTTTACATTTTCTAAGAATATTAAATTAAATTAAATGCTAGAAACATTTCACATGAAACAACTTTATTTAGGTACTTACTTAAATTACAAATTCAAGCTTACGTTTCTTTTTTGCGAAAATGTTTATAATGTCATCAATATCCAGGTTCACATCTTTGTGTATATTTAGGAGAGCTAGCCCGGATAATCTTTCCTGTGCCATTGAGGCACGCAACCAAGATTTTATTCTGCGAAGAGTAGAAAAAGATCTCTCTGCGGTAGCCACGCTGACCGGAAGAGTCGCCAGTATTTGTAAGAAAATTTTTATGTTAGGGTACAAATCTTGGTCGCAAGCTTCAATGAGATGAGCTACCGAGTCTGGTATGGCCGAATTGTTCTTATATTCTCTTTTCCATTTGGTCATCCAGAGTCGGTATTCATTTATGACAGTTGACTCACTATCGTTAATGAATAGGCGGTACATCTGGACCACTTTTTTCACTTTCACTATCTCGATATCGATATCCCAGTCCCTGATACTCACATTAGGGTTTGGTAGAAAAACTCCTAAATGAAATAGGTCGAGTACCTCCGGAGACAATCTCTCCTCCAAATCATTAATAATGGAATCTAATAGAGGTATGTAGATTGATTTCCGAAAGTACTCTTCCACCGATTCCGCCTCATAATTGGACCTGTTTGTTTGTCTTTGAACTGTACGTGGGGATTTTAATGTAACATCCAGCTCTTTTGCTTGCTCTGTCGCCTCTGAAAATAATTGCTTAAATACAGACTCAGCATTTTGGCGTTTCGATCGTAATACTTCCATGACATCCTTCACAGCATCGACGGCTCTTTTGATGTCAACCGATGCAGTTTGCAAGAATCGGCTCAAAGAAACTGTAGTTCCTAAAATAAAAAAAAGAGATTTATTTTTTTTGGAGAAATTAAAAGCTTATATATATATCGATTTGTATAGTTTTGTTTTCTTACCAAGAATATCGCTTAGGCATATCGAAGATATAATAAAGTCAGAGCTACGTAGTGTTTGTAAGAGACAGTGAGCGTCACTTGAAGTTTTATTATCTTGCCATGTCGATATTCTCTCCAGTGCGTTACAAATTTTAACCAAATTATCACCCTGGAATTGTAAATGTCCGTCGTGTCTTTCAACCCATCGTGTCTCGCATATACTTTGAATAGCCGTACCATCAAGCTCTTCTGAGAATACGCTATGGCGTTTTGCAGAAGCGTTAGCAAACGCTACGACTTTTTTCATTGTCCCAGTTGTGTTTCTACACGAAGCGACTTTTGATGACTTGGCCAAGGAGTTATTTAAAACATGATTGCTACAAGGACAACGTTTTGCGTGAATGGCTTTTTTAGAGAGTTCCTGAACAGCACCTTTAGCGTCGGAAGCCATTACTGAACAGCTGTCAGTTCCTATCCCTACACAAAAAGCTAAATCTATATCAAATTTGTAGCAAAGATTTTCCACGATTCTCGCTAATGCGATTCCTGTTAACCGTAATTCTTTTATGCCATCTGAGGTATCTGTTTCTTTAAATTGAAGCATTTCATACGCGTCACAGAAGCATAAAAAATCTTCCTTAATAAATCCATCATTAAAATATCTGAATGATAGACTCATCTGTTCGGTATGAGATATATCTGTAGTCTCGTCAAAAATAATAGAGAAAAACTTAGCTTTTTTCACGTTTTGTAAAATAGTTTCCTGAATCTGTTCTTTACAAATGTCGATAAGTTCGTTCTGTACAGTTTTGCTTATGTAAGTCGCTGTAGAACTTGTTGATGATAAATGGCGTTTAAGAACTGAGTCGCCTGCATCTATTCTAAATTTTAACAGAGCTCGAAAATTTCCTTCTGCAGAGGAGACGTCACTATGATCGGCGTTCGTGCTTAAAATCTGGCCATCGTCTCTGTGGCCACGCAATGGTATATTTTGACGACCACACAGTATTATAGTTTTTATAATTGGTCTTAAACGATCTCTGTTTTCTGCCACTTGAGCCTTTCTTTGAGTAGAAATCTGGTTAGCAATATCGATCTCAGGTTTATGATAATACGCCAAAAAATTCTTCCCACTTTCAACGGCTACCTTATGGTAATGATTGCGTTGATGTTGCAGTAATAACCCGCCTTCGCCTAATAAGTTGTTAAAGGCCTTCAATGGTTTTGTCACAAGACGTCCAGGGTTAGATCTAAAGAAATCAGTAGCAGATTGAGTGATAAATAAGGCACAATATTTGCAATAGAGTCCCTGATCTTTATGTGACAGCACAAGCCAATGGAATTTTTCAAGATGTGATTTTTGGACATATTTTCTGTACGTTTTTCCGTGTTTTTGCAAAACTTGGTGCGGAAAATCATAGTTAGGTGAAGGCACCCAATGTTTTTCTAGTAGTGCAGCTTTAGTTGCATCAAGTAATTCATGCATATTTCCTTTAGAAATATAGTTTCCAATATCTAAAGCAAATTCAGAGTTCAAGGACAAGCCGCCACTAGTTATAGTTGATGATGATGATGCAGTTAAAGCTGTAGACGTAGGCTGATCAGAAGTAGAAGCAATATCTATACTATCAATTACTTGGGAGTCAATATCAATTTCACTACCAGTAGTCAATGCCCCCGCTCCAATCTCAACCTTGGGTTTTTTAAAAAAATATGTGTTAATCTTTCGCGTTGAAGCAGTATTATGACTCCGCTTAGAGCCACTTGTGCCACCACCATCACCCTTCTTCTCTACAATAATACCCTCAACCTCATCTTCCTGTAAATCAAACAATGCAGGCAAAAGTCAAAACAACATGCAATGCACAAGCCAGTTTTTCAAAAATCTTAAGCATTGATGGGAGGTGAGAAAGGTTTTGAATTTATTTAAGGTTAAGTAAACTTTAGGTTAGCTGTAGGGCTGTGACTTATGTAATAGGCAAGGTAATAGGTGCCTACCTTAATAGATTCAGAATACTCCTACCTGAACTGAATCTATTTCCTGTTCTGTTACTTATTATAAGTTTCCTTCTTTCGTAGTGTATAATTAACATAAGCAATTATATATAGGTATAAGGCATTACATAAATAACAGAGTAGAAAAAAACAAAAAAAATCAATCCAATTAAAAGTGAAATTAAAATCGAAATATTCAGTTGAAATGAAATGTTCTGAAAACGCCCCCATAAATTAGTACCTGATAATTTATTTAGTAGGCTATTATAATTAAATAAGGTTTAACAAAACCAATTCGACAAACTGTATACTCAGATGCTCATAATATGGAACAATTTTTACTATGCAGTCAACCCCGAATACGCGAAAAAAAATCAGCTGTTCCATACGTTTGGGCGATGTGGGTATTGAAGTTTTGTATGAAACAGCTGACTTTTTTCGCGATATTTTCAAGCAAGTACCTAGGGTTTGTCGGATTGGTTTTGTTACAACTTATATAACATATTAGATGCATAGCTGCGAAAGAAGATGTAGGATTTAATTTAATTGATAGATACTTAGATATCTATTAGTAAATGTAAAAAAAATCTTCCCAACCAAAAAAATAAACTTTTTCGTACCCACAGCCAGCCACACACAAAAAAAACAATATACAATGCATTAAATTACATTCTTTGTTACTTCTTTTATTATAAAACAAAGTTACAAATGATGAAACATAGCGTAAGGCTTTGCAGTAATTTCATTAAAATGACTTACCATGATACGCCAATGTATATTATGTTGAAAAAATAATCAAAGTAATTTACTCTTTATAAGTAATCTTTTTTAGGTTATGCTAGGTTGCTTACGTTTCACAGCATAAACAAAAGTAAGTACTAAGTAAAGTCGGCCAACGCAATGAGGGTGTTTCAAATCCGCTAGATGGCATTACGTAGACGCTAGGTCCAGCTTTATTGTGATTGGATATTTTTGACAGAGCATGTCAAAGTGACATTATTGAATCCAATCATGGTGAAGTTGGACCTCACGGCTACGTTACGCCATCTAGCGCTTTCAAAATTTTTAAGCACCCTCATTAAGTAGCGCCACAGACGCCTCGCTACGCGGCTCGAAGTTTTGGCGGCACGGCAATAAGTTGTCAAAAATGTGACATAAGTCATAACATGTCAGCATATCGTCTATGGCTCTTTGCTGCGTTCCAAATCACGCACGTTTCATGATTCATTGTGTTTTTTAAATTTTATTAAGGCTTATCGTTCATTATCATCAGCCTATCGATCTCAATAGACCGTAAAAAGGTGACGTCACAAGTCTATTAAGGTTGTGGGCATGCCCATCGTGCCCACAACGGTGGATCCGCCCTTGCACTCAAAGGCTCAAAATACCATTACTACTGTCGCTAATGCTTTTTCAGTGAAATCACATCTTGTTACACATAAAACTGGAGAGGGGTACTTTATCACAGACCTTAAATTAGATCCCAACTGTACGCTACCCGCATCGATAAAAAGAACGCGCTTGGCTTTTTTCTGATTGCGAAGGAGGAAATGTCTTCTTTTCTTTTTTTACTTGGCCCGCATTGATGTGTAGACCTCTCTAAGGTATTTTGGAATGTTGGAAATAAAATGTTCCTTAAAGCATCAATCGAATTTATATATTACCAGCTGTGCCCGCGACTTCGTTCGCGTGGACTACATCCTTATATGCTCGGTTTTACCCCATTTTTCCCTAATATTCGAAACAAAAAGTAGTTTATATTTTAATCCAAGTTTCGAGCTATATTTGTGCCAAATATCATATCTCTAACTTAAAAAATAAACATGTTTCCATAAAAACTTTCGAAGGTGGTATTACCCCCATCCCCCCCTTATTTTCTAATAAAAAGTAGCCTATGTTCGTTCTTGAGGTTCAACGTATACCTCTACTAAATTTTATCAAAATCGGTTGAGAGGCTTAAGCAGGAAAGCGTAACAGACAGACAGACAGACAGAGTTACTTTCGCATTTATAATATTAGTAGGGATTTATTTTTTGTACGAGATGCAGTAACACTTTACAAGTAATAAACTATTCTAAACAAAGTCTCAGTTAAAGAAATCCAAAATGCGTATGTTATGCATCTATCATCCATCCCTAGGGGTTAAGGTATTTTGGAATGTTGGAAATAAAATGTTCCTTAAAGCATCCATCGAATTTATATATAATTTTATTTTTTGTACGAGATGCAGTAACACTTGACAAGTAATAAACTATTCTAAACAAAATCTCAGTTAAAGAAATCCAAAATGCGTATGTTATGCATCTGTCATCAGTCGTCTGTCGGTTGCTTTTAGCCTACATCTCATAATTTATTACTATCCGTAAAAAGAACGCATCGTTTTTCAGATAAACGGACCGGGCATTAAAAGCCTCAACTATTTTTATATTTTCGTCATTGCGGAGAAAGTCGTTTGTTAGAGACTAGGATAGTTAATTAGTTATTCCGGTCTAGGCTATTAAATATGGTAAATGTAAATGAAAAATAATTTAACCTAACCAAACGAAGCGTCTCAAGGCTGACCGGAGCATTATTTATTCTCTTTCGTTATCATCTGCAACATTAATAAGCGGGAAACAGGAGATAAACCAAGTTGTGTAAATCGCGCACTTTTTCACTTTTAAAGAATTTGTTGCCCCCGCAGTAATCGGGGATTACTCGGTAATAACGTTTGGCAACTGTTTCATTTTATTTCCTCCTTCAGAGCTGCTAGGTAATGAACATTGCCGACTCTCTGAATTTTCAAGGTACAGTCTCGTTCATAAAATGAAAGGAAATACAATAAGGGCCCAAACGAACTTTGAAGGGACTTAAAGAAATGTCATTGCTTACATTTTTTGTATAAAGATTCAAGTTGTAAAAGCCAGTAAGATGTCTTTACTGATTTGAAAATATCTGGCAGTTAAATTGGTCAATAGTTTTCCACGTAACCATACAAATGCTTAGATTATGCTCTTCATACTTGACCTGAAAACCCAATCTACTCGTAATTTAGGAACCTCTCTATTTCTAAAAACAAGTTGATGTATTGTTAACTACATAAACATAAACATGGTTTCATTATTTTTAAAACATCTATTGTCAGTTAATATGGAAAAATTAAACGACATTTTTGACTATGACTATGTTTAGGTAGTCTTAATTTTGAAATTTTAATGTATTAATAATATATACCTCATAGTAAACTGAATCTTATGATAACTTTTAAAGAGATCAAGTGATTTAATTTTTTTGCTTCTGACTGTACATATAGAGCCTACAGCCCAGTGGTACATCTTTTGTCCCCCGCTACCCTTCTAACAATGAAAGAGACAAGTAGAAAATAAATACAGTTCTAATACTGAGTAGGTTACTAGATTACAAAGCGGGTCACGCGCGTTGGCTATTTAATTTAACGTTCCCAAAAAGTGCTAGGCACATTTCAAGGGCCAAAATTAGTTCGAACAGTTGGCCCACTAGTCTTGGTGTGCGTATTGTTACAGTTTGGCTGGTATAAATTACGGTTTTCACAACTATAATCGTCTTCGTAGTTTCTACGTAGGTATGTTAACAATTGAAGTACAATATTAGTTCGTATGTGCACGGCATAAGGGTGGTGCCAAGGTCATAGTGTACCTACAGTCTGACTTACTTTTGATCGTACTATAGAGATATTCAGCTCATGCACTACGGTTAAAAACCGCGAAGCCAATATAAGTTCTATGGAATACGAATTCGGGCACAGTTTTTTCCGCTAAGCATTATTTACAAAACGCGATTTTGAAATCAGTCGCAACAAAAAACCATCAGTGCGTTCGCTTTGATTAGCTTCTTCAAGTCACAAAATCAGGCAGTTAAAATCCGCGGCGGTTTAGCCGCAGCGCGGCCTAAGCCTAAGATATGGTTTTAGAACCATCAATATTAAATGAAAAACGGATAGTTTAATCGATTAAAAAAGAAAAATTATTGGTTATGACGTCTTGACGTATTAAAATGATGATAGCTCAATAATTAAACGTTTTAATTTTTTAATTATCGTACAAATGTATATCTTTTAATACTAAAAGATAGAATATATAGACATTTTGTGCCACTTCATATGGCAAAGGCAAAGTTAATAAATAACTTTATTAGCCACGTGGTACATTTTAAATCAAATTTAATTTTCCTTTCACTGAAACCAAAAAAACACATTACAACAAAACAAAAATGTACTCTAAATTTGTTTTCATAACATTATTTTAAAAAATTGGTACAAAGTTAATTTACACACATTGGCAAAAAACAACACAATAATTAGAAAAAATTAAGGTGGTTAGAATTTAAGAGTACAAATCATGCAAGAACTAGTTCAATATTTTCTAAGTTAAATGATTCCAGTGAACAGTTCCGCAATTCCATTGAAATATTGATGCTATAAAGTTTGCAATTTTAAAAGAGTAATGGCAGATTCCAGGTGCTTGGAATCACTATTGGGAAATAAAATGAAGCAAGATAAGCAAATGCAATTGTTAAATGTTTAAGTAATTATTGACGAAATATGTAATTCATCGTTTTTATTATTAGAAAAATTTGTGCAAGCATTCAAAAAGTTTTATTTAATATAAAAAGTTGTAATTGTGTATATTTTTATAAAGCCATATTTTTTTACAGTTATCATGATTAATTAATTGGAATTGTGAACAAAAATAAAAAAACTTCAATATTTTGATCTTGATAGTATTTTTTTTTTCTAAACGTAGAATGCATATTTTGTAAGGCATTTCGAACTAAAAAACAGGTGACAATGATGAATTTAATAACATTAAAGGAAGGGTCATATTTTTTTTTACAATTTTGTTAGGTTATGCCTGTTTATATCATCATCTTAATGTTGTTTTTAAATGGAAAGTGGAGTTGTTCATTTATTCGTCATTCAATAAGAACCTTTACGCATACTTGACAACAACGGGAGTATGCTGAATAAAGCCCATTGTCTCAGTAATTAGACGCGTGGCGAGTTAAGATAATGAACAGACTGGTACACACAGTTTGAAAATCCTCTTATCGTTTACCGTGCTATGAAAAATATGCATTAAGCTTCTTACCTTACTATTTTTCTCATTTAAAATTCTTAATTCATCCACCTCGTTGAAAGAGCAATTACTCTTTTGCCGTAGATATTAATATTTTTACTCGTATTTAAACAATTAGTGTCTGAGATAAAATTTCTGTAAAACTAATCAGTAGAAATTCACGAGTACCGAATTTGTGATAAAAGGACTTCGCAAAGAGGAGTAGATGTTCCCTACATAACTCACTGCATGAAGTACATGACAGGTATAAATTTTAAGACTTTCGCGTTCCATTTTAAACTTATAAAATTATTTAACGGAACAAATTATCAAATTATAAATTAGAAGCTACAGATTTTGTTGCATATAGTCAGCCACTATATATTAATATTACACACTACACTGTACACTATAAATAATTACTTTCAAAAATATAAAAACAAAATTTATACTTTACACTATAATTAACTATTTTTAAAAAATTAAAATAAACAAATGGCATAAAAAATATGTGTGTATGTGTGTTCAAGAAAGGTTATGTAAGCCTGTGGACTGTGACTATGTTGCATTCGTAGTTTTTAATTATGAGTGAATGAGTGTGTTATAGTCGAAAGACCCAGACAACCAGTCACAACAGAAAATCAATCGTGTCTTGCTTTTAAATGACATTCGGTCTTACGAGGTTAATGTGTGTGTTGTTTTTTTTAAATCCATTCAATTCCATGTTTCATGTCTTATGTTTGCATTTCCAAAACAATGTTGTAAATTGTAATGATATAATATCTACCTGTACAGTCCTTACGTTTGCATCGGATCAATTTGCACACATCTCGTATGCACCGGGTGCGCGATCGTTTGCGTCGATGTGCCCGGCATAACTTACTGCACGCAAGCCTTAACACGAGATAGTTTTATTGAATACGTATGTTAACTTCAAGAATTGTCCAGTTGTTCAACTTAGAGGTCAGTTTGAATGTGACGTGAAATAAAACTCTTCTACCTTGAGAGTTAATATTTTTGTTGTCAACAAATTCAACTGACACATAGTGCTCCTTAAAAATTAGACATCACCATATAAAAACATGCCTTAAAAATTCTTAAAGAAATATTAAGATATCAAAAACCATTCATCAATAACAAAAAAAGTTCAACGTAAAATAACAACCACACTAGCGGACATGAAATATTTACTTAATCTCTCTTTGCGTGCAGTGTGGGATTCGAACTGACGACCTTTACTATTGCGCATTTTACTCTTACAACTTACCTCTCACAAACTTAAGCTGAGAACTCAGCTGGAAAAATAACACGCCTGATACGTGGTTTCGAAATTATATCGATAAAATTTGCTACATACCTTAAAAAAAGCATTTAGCATAATATTTATTCTGAAAGCTGAAACAACCAATAGGTAGTTATATGACAAAAGCCCCACACATGGTAGATGTACAACGTTTAAACTATAATATGAAAATACGATGTTTTGATTAAATAATTACAATTCGTAATACCGATATAGTACCTGCATCGTTTGTTTTGCTAGCTAATCATTATTTGTACAATGGATCTATTTGTGATGAAATAATAATGCTGATATATTAATTCAGCGTCAGTTATTAATAACAACAATTACCACCACGCTTGCGGTTGCTAACAAAATATCAATGGTTCGGTATTGTACGCTTGTTGAATCACGCTTGCACTACATTACAATCCTCAAATGGTACAAATTAAAATTAACAAACCCAATTCCGTAGTGGGCGAGAATTTTATGATTTATCCGAGCTCCCTTATTCCCAGGTATCGGGGAAACGCCGATATTGGCGGAGGGCGTAAAATAAGTCTCAGGTGTAGTTGATAGCTTTTATCCGGCAGAACTGATAAAATATGCCTTACCCTGAACCCGCCGTGTCGTTAGTACCCTTGCGAAATTATGAAACTTATTATTGTTACACAATCCCGGCATTGTGTGACCTAGCTGACGGGATTGGTCCCGCAACATAAAACATTCAGTGTGATGGAAAGCGAAAATGTTAGCGGATTTGGTAGCAGCTTTTGTTTACCTTTGGATTTTCATAAATATTTTTGCTGCATTGCTGCAATAAATAGTCAATGGGTAACCTTAAGAATGTGCGACCATGTCAGATTTAAAGTAGGTAAAGGGAAAAATCTAATATAAGCATAACCATAATAACGTTATAATAGCAGAAAAATAATTGTTATTTTTTTCTTTTAGAGTTCAAACTCAAACTTAAACTCAAATATTTCTTTATTCAAGTAGGTTACATATAACACTTTTGAATCGTCATAAAGCTACCAATCTAGAATGAAACAAATTATGATACGTGAAAACTTTCGATTTGTATCGAAACTGCCTGAAAGACACTCCCGTTTACAGTTTCCGTTCTTTATCAGAATATCTTCGCAGGCGAAAAGACATGCATATATGAACAGCTATGCATGTTCGATTTCCCCACAGACTATTGATGCAGAATGAGAACCAATTTCAGCTTCCGCATACAAATGTGTGGTAATCGACTCTTTAACTTTGATAATTCTCCTCATCCAGTAATTTTGATATAGGTAGACTACGACGTTTCCTCAAATATTAGTATGAATAGGTACTATGTAGTAATTGCCTGAAGTTTTTGTATTTTAGTGTTGAGCTATTTAAGGCTTCACTATAAAAAGCAGCTCACTCTGCGAACAATTAATCTGGCTCTTGTTTACATGAAGTGAATTGATGCTGATTTACAATTTAAAGTTTATACTTTCAATTTATAGTTCATACTACAATTTATACTCGTTGTCATCGAGTAAGTTAGCAAAAAAACAGTTTAAGCAAAATTACTGCTTTAAACTTATCTCATTGTTTTGATGTAAACTAATACGAAGGTTATGTAAACAATAACTTACTAATTTATCACATGTGCAAAGGATTGAAAACAAAAATTCTGAATTGCATTAGTTCAGACGCGCTAGAGTTAGTCCGAAACTTATTTATGAACACATTTAAATGTAAACGCGAACTCGAAACTCGAAAGAAAATATAACTTCAATTTGATCAAACAGAAAAGTTTCCACTTAAGCTGCGGAGTTCATCTTGGCCGTATACATTGATACACTCATCTAAATTCGGTTTGTCCGTGACTGGAAGCCCGAATACGGACTTTACCCTTAGTTAATTTGGACTGGAACTACCACTTGAAGACGATCGCGAATACCCTAATTGGTTAACAACTTACGGTAAACAATATTGTTAAGACAAACAAACCTGCAAGGTACTTAATGCGAAGGTGGAGTGTGGAGTGGCTCGGAAAACAGAAACAGAATGGAGACTATAACCTTTTGTATGGAAACATTGTTGGTTTTTCCTCTAAAAGTTTTATTAATTGGTTATTTCTTTAATTAATAAATTTATCAGAGTCAGAGTATGTAGATATCATAAAAAAGTTTCATTTTGTATAACTGTGTTTATCGCAAAATATGTCGGAAAGGTGATATTGTCAAAAAAGTGCTTTTAGGCGCCCTTTTTCCAATATGGCGGCGCGAGCGGCAAAAATACGAGGTGGCAAAGTCAAAATTCAGAAAGAACACCCCAAAATCTGCAATATTACCAATTTTCAAAACTCCCGGAAAACTTTCCAGGTAAAACTACCAAATGACTGTACTATTTGTACATTCTTCATATAAAATTTTCTCAAACCAAAACATGCCATTAGCAAAAAAGAAAAAGCTTTGGTTTTCAGAAAGTACCTAACCTAATGTTGAAATGCACCTAAAATATTAATACTCAGCTTGCCACGTGTTCCATATACTGAGAAGGTTATTGGCTGACAAATAATAAGATTAGGGAACATGAACCGTCAAGCTTCGCGTAACACACGTACTAGTGCGAAAACGTGCACACTGGAGAGAGTACCTACCGGAGAGGTCAATTTTACAAAAACATCTCATGAAAGAGCTACACGATATCGCTTACTTCGTCATAATATTTGCAACAAAAGCTGAATGGGATTTTGATCCTTAGCGTCAAGTATTCCAGATTTCCTGTACAAAACTAGGGTGTGTAAAACAAGGGATAGGTAGAAGCGAAATGGGTTAAGTTTTGCCAGTGCTTTGAAATGGGGATTCTTGGCAGGATCTGTCTAATCTTAGCTTTCAACTTGTTTAGTCGGCGGTTAGTTTTTTTAATGAATATAAGGCACACTTCCTGAGTAACACTACTCAAAAATTCAAATTCCTACTACTAGATACTGTCTAAACCTTTAATTATTTCTTGAACTTTACATCATAAAAAAGTTAATTTCTTCGCTTCTGCAGCGCATCGGGCATGTTTGCGCAATACCAAACTGAGGGCTTTATGGCCATATTCCGCAGGAAGACCGGATCCCTGATTCGGAGGATGCTAATGACCATAGCGGATAGGTACACCTCAAAGGTGTGGAAGTGCCTGGTGCTGAGAGTGACCACAGAAACAAATTTCTTTAGTGGCTCTTAGCACACGGCTGCTGGTGTTTTTAATTTCTAATTTTATATAATTATGTTTTTGTAATCTACTAACATACTTAGTCTTTAAGAATCTGAAACTGTAACTAACAGCTATGGATCTAGGTTATCCGAAATAAAACATTTTAATTCTAATTTTTTTATTTTTTTTATTTGTTACATAATATGAGAACGCTTCGCTTAGTATTGGCGTCCAAGGGCGAGCATATGTATGGGTTTTTTAACATAGCTGTGGTATGTGATGACCAAATCGCATTTAGAAAGCGCTAAACTAACTCAGTGTTGATAACTCACAGATAACTGGCCTATAATTAATAAATTTAGTCTAATACTTAAATTATTTATGAAAAAAAATGTTTAAATTTAATATCGCTGTCAAAAGCTGAAGAATGTTGGTGATAATACTTTAAGTGTTTAATCTAAAACTAGTAAATTGAAATTTCGTTTCGTAAAGCTTTAATTAACATTGTTTTATCTAAGGATTCCCTTTTATAAATCCTGAATTATTATATTAGTAGATGTCCTTCTTATAATATATATATATATATATATATATAACTATTAACAGTAATAAAACCATTCTGATTTGCTTGTTTAATACCCTTTCAATCATAAATAGCCGTGAAAGGTGTAACACCTTCTCAATGTAATGAAGTAGTTTAATTTTTTTGCACCCTGAATTTTAATTTGGAGATTTATTTTGCTTGTTTCTTTTTAAAAATGAAGTAGACAAAAATACAAATTTAAGAGCAAAATTAATTTGTTTAATAAATCGCAATCTAAACACGAGCAAAGGTTGATTTCAAAACGGCCATTAATGCAAACATTTAATTTATTGTGTCCCCTTAGCCATAAATTTGATGAGAGCGAACCACTGACATTTGGTTCACTCATAGAAATTCAGCATCTGCGTGCTCAGAATTTTGATGCGGAGATTACGCGCTCCTCGACCAACTTGGCTTCACAGGCCTTCCTGATGGATCCTAATTAAGGCCCGACTAATGGAGAGACATGATGCTATCTGCCGATTCCATTACGGGACTTTGTCAGCAAATATTATACCGACAAATAAAGGTAAGTGGTAATGCGATAATAACAAAAACGCCCACACTAACGGACGGTCGTAACCTACTTTCGACGTTTTTTGTTCGGAAACGAAAATATGGCCGCGTCTCTGGTATTTGGGCATATACCTGTATTATGTTTTTTTATAGACACGATGATTTTTATAAACATAATTCCAAAATAATATTAGAAATGGAACATTTTGATTTTCATAATGCGTTGTTAAGTATTAAAATAATAATAAAATGATTTTATATAAGTAAATTTATTTGCATTCATACTTAAAACTTATTTTATGTGGCGTGTTGTCCAGAGTAAGCATGTATTTTCTTTATTTCTTTTGTTAGATTAGGCCAATTATAGAATTGAGCTTTATTCCCTGTACATTTTGTTTAAAAATTATTTATTGTCAAATAAAAAGTTTGTAGAAAATTTATTGTGGGTTATGCAAAATTGAAACCAAAAATTAATTTCAAAATGAAGGCGAGGGTTAAAGAAAATGTTTATGAATATTTGTATGTTTTAATATTTGCGTTAAATTAAGACGACATAAACATTTTTAAAATAAATTTTCTTGTTAAATTTACACTATAGTTAAGTAAAACTTGTTGGAGGAAAAAATAAAACGGATTCCGTGACGGACTTTAATCTTGCTTTACAAGTTTCAGGCATTGCGTAGGTTTTGTATGTACATATGTGCGACTATTTATGGTAGTAAGGGGGGATGTTAAAAGCGATATTTTCCCATCGTGATGTATGGGGATCTTGCCTGGAGCTGTAATGAGAAATTCCGATGTCACAGCTTTTTGTATGACGCTCTGGGGCGGCTCTCGGTACGTCGACACAATTTGTTAATCCGTCACCCTTTGATAGAGGGTGGCATGTGGTCCTCAATTAGATAAAAGTAATGAAACTAATGGTTCTGTAATACATCATCCATCAAAATTAATCTGGTGGCGAAGATTTATTTTGTGGAATTGCTCCCGGTTGCCGCGTGCATTTAGTACTAGTACGGAGGTTATTCTGGGAGATGAGACTAAAATTTAAAGTGCGTGCTAGTTTAACGATAAAGCTGACGAATAAATCAATCATAGAAATTTCATCAAAAGTATTAGTTTCGTAGAAATGCCGCTTCTTGGAGCGGCAAATGATGGACAACAAAAGTTCGTTAATTTATAAGCCGTATCAATTTGTAATTTTATTTTGAATCAAATTTATTATTTAAATTATCTCGCTTAATGATCTTATCAAATCATAATACAGATAAATAACAGACAAGCATTTGCAAATGAACGAATTAAAATTGAAATGAGGTAATTTTGAATATGGCTTTAATTTTAAGTAAATTACAACCATCTCAGGAAAAGAAAATATACCTAAATAGATTTTATTACATTTCAAAATACAGATTTTATATTCTAAGAAACACATTTAGCTATCTATTACAAGATTTGATAAGTTGGAAGCTGTAAATAAAAAAAAAACTCTTCACTACTTACTGATCAGATATAGAAGGCGTCGATATAAAGCTCCGACCATTTTTCTCTAATGCTCTCTCGGCCTCGTGTGTGGTCTCTTAGAAGGGTCCGGAAAAAGGTGTTTGTAACAAAACTTGTCAAGAAAGCAATCACGTGAAGTGCACTAAATATTTTATCTAAATTTCTTATAAGAGAGACACTTTATTTCTTTGGGGAGAAGAGGGCTTTCCGCTTTAGGGTTCTATTGTGGCTAAAATGTTTTCGCGGAAAAAGCTTGATTTTTTTAAGCGAGTCGCTTGATTATAAGGCGGATAACTTCTTTTATGTACTATTACTTATTTATTTTATCTTAAATTTTTAGTTAGTACTTTTCAAACTAGTAACATTTACAGATACGAGTATTTCAAAATTACCTTCTTGCATTGGCATACTTTTGAAATTATTATTTTTGCACTAGGGTTATTTAGTGGCTTGAGAAATGAGATCATCATTCAGACTTTTCACTTGACTTGCCAAATTGGTCACTAACCTTACAAACACATTTCAACTAATCGTCAGTAGATTCCAATAGCGAAGTATGGCAAAGTTTACTCTCTAATGTAAAATTTGCAAAAGAAATATTTTTCGGCCATTTGACTTGTTACCTTTAAAAACACGGTATTAAAAACCCAAAAAATATTAATTGAACAATAAATATAATCAACCACATTAATTTTCTATACTGTGAAAGATATCACTGAAAATATTTTTTATATTTTTAGACGACTATTCTGTACAAAATTTCTTATATTAAATTTACCATCATTTCGCGCAAGTCACGCGAATCTAAAGTGTTTTCGCTTGCACCCGCCCCCTCGCATGTTGCCCATCGCTTAGGCGGGGCAAGGCTAAATAGGTATTAACATTTTTCCAAACTTATGCATTCAGGGAACAAAATTTACCCTTATTTGAGATTTTCGAACGGTGTGATGACGGAGTAAAATTTTAGTTTGAATGCAACCTAAGTTTCCATAATAATTAGTTGCACAGGCAGTAAAGTCTATTAAGTCGTTAAATCTTTAAGTGTTGGTAATAAAATAAAAAAGTTGATACTTAAAAATATATTAATATAAGTTATATATAAGTTATACTTTTTCAAAATAACACAAACTGCAGTTTTTTTAGTACTATCGGTTCCTAGTAAACCCTTTCATAATTGTTAGAATTAACATTTTTATACATGAGATGAATCCGAAAGGTGCAGAAAAATAGTTCTTCTCTCTATATCACTACTAGGAGAAACTAAGTATAAACAATCGCAATAAAAAAATACATTTCTTGACAAACATCGATGATACCAGCATCGTACCAAAACCAGTATATCTTTCATCTCGTCTTTCTTCGTCGTACTATTTGGAAACCATATACGTACTCCTAATAAATATAATAGGTTTTACTTGTAAATTATGTACTTCATGCTATAAAAGTCATAATTTAAATACAGTAAGTATTTTCCAGTAGATCCACCTAAAACCTGTTTGGCTTTTCTGGCAAAAATAAATTATCAGTTTTATCCCAAAAGATATTTAGGCTAAAAGACATTGAGCCGCCCGTAACAAAGCAGCTCATAAGCTTTTACGGCTGTTTAAGGTAAATCGCCGATTTTTCACTTACAATAAAACGTCGCCGAGCGCATTTATACATTTCTTTTGTGGCCGCAGAGGTACGAGAATTACCCTCTCTTTGTAATGCTAATTTTAAAACCAAGGAATTCATTTTTTATTCATAAGTTTTTCTGCTCCAAAGCCAGCAGTCGGAGCATCGGACCCGCTTGTGATGAGTTTCTAGTTCAATGATGTGTTCGTATTTCGTATTGAACGTTGAACTATTAAGTGTTCATTGTACTTTTTTTGAAAGAAACGCGTAATAAACATTTTATTGTCTCGCAAAATAGTAGTTTGTATCGGCAAATAAAGAATTGTATTAAAAAATAATACGTGATAACAATGATCAGTACTTTATAAAATTGAAAACATTTCTCAGAACGAAGCAAATATTTGATTAAGTAATATAACTTTTTGCGTTGAGGTAAAATAATCTTAACATTTAATTATAAATTGTATCATACAGTTAAAATGAAATCAATATTGAAAAATACTTCGCAAACAAAACATTGACAATATTATATTTGAAGATATTGGCAAATGGTGTATCTCATATTCCAATTATAAACGAGTAAAATTTTGTAGATTGATGGATGGTCAAATTAATGAAATGAGGTTATGTAGTTTTTAACACAAAATCTGATTACCTCCTGGATTTGGTAGATATTATATGTATATGAGATACTAAATTAACATAAAGAACAATTTCATTCCGAATAACCGCGAACGAATTCGCAGGCAACAGCTAAAACAAATATAATTCAAAGAATATTTACACTGATGCGTCGGAAAGCGGTCTTTTTGCTCAACAAAAATGCTTTTGCTTGCTCACAAAGTTCAAATTAAAAGAACAGAGAAAAAGAGTATGCTTACTAAACAAATTTAATGTAAGTTACGTCTAAAGAGGTATGCTTTTGTGAACAAAGAATGCGCTGCAAAAAATATTAAAGCATATTTATTTAGGGAGCGTTTTTCGTTTTTGCTTACCTTCCTAAACGAGATTCGTGTTGTGTTTTACCAAGGTGTTATAAGTGAAAAAAGCATTGATGTTATTCATTTCCTAACACTGTTTAGTAAAAAAAAATATCATAATATTCAATCTCCTACTACGTGGCTGAAATCAAGTCGTTGTTTGTCATACAACAATGGGTGCTGGCTTAATCAGCACGTGGATCATTCTACATCTGATGATAATCATACCACAATTTCATTGGAATACAATTTCAAAACACTTAAAATACTTTAATCACTTGCTCTTGTCAAGTCACTCTGTGAAGGCGGTTCTGTCGGTTGAAATCATGTCATACTCCTAGTTATCGTCCACACGCGTCAAGTTAAACTAATAGTAAAATATCCTTGTAATACCTCGAATGTTTGTTTAACTGCCAGACACAATAAATTTTCTATAATGCCTGGTTTTCTACTTTCAATATTATGATGAATAAATAAATCAATGCGTCCGTTTAGAAAAGTTTTCCCCAAACTCATTTAACCCAAAAATAACTCGGTGCGTACCTTAAATAAATAAATAAAATAATTATTGGACAATATCACATACATTGAATTAGAATTAGAAATTATTTATTAGCACACACAATCAATACACGGTACATACACAATAAAGTAACACGAACAAAAGATAAACAGTAAAAAAACAAACAACACAAAAAAAAAAAATTGCTCTGATTCTATGGTAAGTAGCTAAAGCACTTGTGTTACAGAAATCAGAAACAACGACGGTACCACAACACCCAGACCCGAGACAATATAGAAAAGTTCGTTTCCCATATTGACCCGACCGTGGATCGAACCCGGGACCTCAGAGATGGCGCACGCCAAAGTCAGGCCCGCTCGCCTCTCGGCTACGGAGGTCATCTTAACCAGTGCGCCAAAATGGTCGTAAAAACAATTGGTTAAAATTTCAGAAGGCCACTATAGATATCAACACTTCACCTGCAGAATAAAACTGAAAAACTTCTGCGACTCGTACCTTTTAAGAAAGGCAGAATTACAAAATAGATACTGATCTCATTCAGGGGTGGGTTTTCATTGCGAAGAGCCAATATTCGATACTTTTCCCCCAAGTGGCACACTTTTACATTTGGACTGCGTTCCTCATTGACGATTCAACCCTTGCTCGGTCGAACAAACTGGATTAGTCCGGGACATGTTCGCCCGCTAGGGAAATAAATTGATTTTTTTATTTCGCTCTGTTCCCAACTCGCGTCCGCAATAACAGGCCACAATGAAAAATAATAACATACCGACGATTGAACTGCGGAAACGGCGAGTACCGGTTTGATGGTTCCTAAATATGAAGTAGTTGATACGATCGGTTGAGGGTTTCACTCGAGCAATAAGGACGCGACAGAATAACATTCTTGCTATGTTTTTATTCCGATGTGATACAATTATGGTTACAGTATCACTTACTAGGTTTAACAATCACGAAACTATTTTGTGACGTTATTATGTATCCATTTTTATACGAAGTGTGGGCTTTTATTAAGTATTAGGAATCAGCCCGATATCGCTGACTTTTTTTGAGATAAGCGTATTATATTAAAGAAGTTGATAAGTTATTAAATACTAGCTGTGCCCGCGGCTTCGTTCGCGTGGACGACATCCTTTCTTGGTCGGTTTTACCCCTTTCTCCCCTAATATTCGAAACAAAAAGTAGTTTATATTTTAATCCAAGTTTCGAGCTATATTTGTGCCAAATTTCATATAACTTAAAAAATAAACATTAATCCATATAAACTTTCAAAGGTAGTATTACCCCCCCCCCCCTTATCTAATAAAAAGTAGCCTATTTCCGGTCTTGAGATTCAACGTATATCTTTACCAAATTTCATCAAAATCGGTTGAGAGGTTTAAGCAGGAAAGCGTAACAGACAGACAGACAGACAGACAGACAGACAGAGTTACTTTCGCATTTATAATATTAGTAGGGATTAGTAGGAAAATAGGGAAGTAGGGGTGTATATTTTGTATTTGGTATGTCTATGTATTACCAAAATTGTATCCACGTTCGTATAAAAATGTGCTAAAATAATATTTGGTATAGGACCTACCAATACTAGGATCAACTTTGTTGGAAATTCTATAGGTAAATAGATTTCTTCAGACATGTAGTGGTCATTTTTAGCACAACCCACGAATTTAAAAATGCTGAAAACATTTGCTTTTGTTTTTTTTTAGGTACCTATTTACCTCTGCCTGAAATATTTATATTTTCTAATTGACCTAATTTATTGTTATGGATATTTCATGAACACAGTATACAGTAATACCTTTATTGTACTTATACATATACTACCTAGCTACTTATTGCCTTACGTTTCTTGCTTATTAAATTTTAACTGAGTAAAGTAACAAGTAGATTACCTCTATGGTTGCCTAAGTAACAATATACTAAGTATAGATACACGTGCTACCAATATCCCTTCCATTTTCTTCAAACGAGAAGGGAATAGCAGCAAAACTTACGATATTGGATGACCACACACTGTTGTATTTTTTCTCGAGTTATGAAAAATCCATCAAAACTTTTTCACATCGTTAGTGGATCTGGGCTTAACGGGAAAATATAGTCTGGCGAAACTCAGCTGCTGACAACACGGCCCCTGAAGTTATATAACGAAGCAATCGAAACATTTTGCGATTTCGGAAACAATTCCGCGTTTAAATCCTGCTTCATTTTAGGGTGTCTGTTGAACAAACTGAGTGAAATATTTTTTGAAATAACAGATACAAAACGAACCGATGGATTTCGATGGTTTTTAACTAGTACTCTTACAATTTACATGAAATGACTACGACTGGAGGGATTATTTACCATGGATATATGTCAGCGTAGTCAAGTTATATTTAAACTGTCCGCCTTGGCTTACATCTCAAAACTACACTGTTTTCACACCTCTAAATAAAACTATGGATATGACTTAGTTCATAGTAATTTATACGTAACTACAAACTACGGCTAAAATTTTTTCTGATTACTACTGATTCAGAATCAAAGTAAAGGTAGAATTCAAAGTGACTCTGCTACTCTGCACTGCGTTCAAAGACGATGCACAAATCTTAAAAATAACCTACTTTAATAAAAAAATATTTGATTGATTTATTGCTTCGAAGCAGTCAATAATAAATTATTCTCAATTGTTAGATTAAACTCCAATGGTTTTATTTTTGCAGATTTAAACAGGTTACATTTGTAATGTGATTTGAAATTTCAAATCCATTAATTATAATTGAATTGCGTTGACAAACAAATTCAAGAAGTAACTGATTGAAAGTTTTGTACAAAATCTAGTTTAGTGGGACACTTTATAGGCTAAGTAAAAAAAAAATATAACACACACAAATACGCGCGCGCGCGCACACACACACACACACGCACACATTCACATACACACTAGCACACATACGCATAGAACATGTTTAGCAAGTTACTAGTAATATTCTAGGTTTCTTATACTGTCAATTCATATTTTTCAATTTATTTATTTCTTGCTTGTTTTTATAAATTTTAAATTTAAATTGTATGTGTTATTAAATAGTCTGTTTTGTATATTTCGTTTACATATCCTTTCTACAACAGTAATATAGGAGTTTCTCAACAATCTCAACTGACATGACAGTCAATTACACAATGTGATTGTCAACATTTTACAAACGTATCATCTTCATCATCACTGCATGACATTATGACACAGTATACACTAAGCTCTTGCATTAACTTTACTATCTACGAGTATATCATTCATTTTGCAGTGGTTAACACTTATATTCGATCGACTAAACATCGTCGGGCTCGGGCGGAATTCGATTGGTGACCGGACGGACGAAAATCGGATTAAAGTATGGGTAAAATTTAACGAACGTGGAAATAACTTTCATTTCTGTCTGGTTGTTGTGGTACCGTCGTTGTTTCTGATTTCTGTAACACAAGTGCTTAAGCTACTTACCACAGAATCAGAGCAATGTATGTGATGTTGTCCAATATTTATTATTTATTTGTCCAATATATTTAATCCTTGAGCTTTTTAAAGGTCTGTTGAACACGAACATAGTTTGGTTTAAATTTCTTCAAAATGAAAAGATAATTACATTTGAACAAAGATTGAGTATTTAAGTTAGAAATTACGACACGGAAGCAACTTTACATAAGAAAAAACTAGTTACATACTAGCCCCTACATTGTCGTTAAAAAGCGTACTACATATAAATTACGTACATATTTTTTTACGTAACATGCATATTATAACTATTCATAATATAAATATTGGATAACATTCGTATTTTCTCTAATTAAGTGGTATCTATTTAAAGCACTTGCGTTAGAGAAATCAGATACAACGACGGTACCACAATACCCATACCTCTTTCCATAATGACCCGACCGGGGATCGAACCTTTACATTTATTTATCAAGTAGTGCATGCATTAAAATGTGATTTTGGTTCATGTACACTTTACGTATGTAAAGTGAGACTTTGTCCAGAAAGTTCACTTTCTTAAAACGGTTTGAAAATACTTTTCAATTTGACAAACTTTAAACAAAACTTAAAGGCATTCGAATAAAAAAATATTTTTTTTTATCATTTATTTTTTTTTCAATTTTTATAATTTAGAAAAACATTACTAGAACGACTTCATTTACTCAAGTGAAAGCACAGCTTATAATACAACTCGGTACAGAATGTTTGTTTTATTCTAATTTATCATGGATTTCGACATAAATATGTATATATAGAAAGCAAAGTCACTGCCAATTTATTCGCGATAAAGCAAACAGTTGCCGGCGAAAATTTGCGCACACAGTTTTATTTGTTGACATGCAGCATCAATAAATACGGCCGACAATGTATCAGAATAAACAAGACCTTTTTTTCTTCAAATACAATTCAATTTTCTGTTCGAGTTTCGTAGTAGTTCGTAAACTCATGAGTGCATATTTGCTCAAGGGATAGAAAATCCTTGTCTGGGGAAATTGCCTTTGATCGGATTGGATGACATCGCCGATTCACCGGCGAAGCGTCTCCACTGTCATTTGTTTACAACTGAATCTGAGCTGTTGGAGCTACAGACTGCTTTCTAGATAAGCGGAGTATGTTTCTTGATATGTACAAGAGTTTATATGAATAGAGGTGACCTTCAAAAGAGTCAACGTTTGCCGTCAATATATTGATTGGAATTGTAACTATAGATATGAGTTATATAATATTTTTTCTGAAGTAGTCATTAAATAAAAATAATTTCTAAAGCCCCAAACATGAATACTTTGAATTGAGTAAAATGCAATTCACCTCGGTTTGGAATATAATATGGGCAATAATGTAAGACAATACCGAATCTATTACAATCCAATAAGTAGGCATTTCATTAAGCGAAGTGCGAATCGGCAGAAGCAATAAAAACAACACCATCCCATTTCATTCTAAAACATCTAACTTTGTCAACTACACCAGCACGTACAAAAAGTCGCTCGAAAATTAAAAGTCAAACAACAAAAAATAAACCAGAGCAATTAATCTGAGCCTTTAATTCCAATCTAGTGCGGATAGACAAAAATATAACAAACATGCGCCCAACAAAATGCACCGGTGCCGGTCGCTGGGTCCAATTTTCTCTATTCCAAACAAATTAAACGTACTCTGCAAAGAGTGCAGTAATTTAACCTGCTACCTCTTTTGGATAATATTGCTTCGGAGTGTGTGCTGAATTTAAAGCAGCGTGCGGTTGAAGTTAGAATAGAGAAACATGTCGTTATTTTAATGAAAGGAACTGAGCAATAAACTTAATAGGATTCGTTCGCTTTTGAAACAATGTACTTACCTAACTATTTATTTAGGTTTGGAAGTAATAAAAATTTACATTTTAAAACTCAAATCTTGTTAAAGAAAATTTTTCAAGAATTGGAAAGTCAGATTATAATTAACGATATGATTAAAAGTGTTGGAAGCTATTATGTATAGTCAAACAAAGTGAGTTCTAAACATATGTGTTTAAACATTATCGTGAAGTCAAAACCACGTCAAAATCTACACCTTGAACCTTTAAACGTCTTTATGTCCAAGAATCAAGAACGTTTATTGGACTGCAAGTGTTAACCTTGGTGTGTTTTGACAGTACCTTATTTTTCAAACTTAACTTTTATCTTGCTGATGCAAAATACACGCTTAAAATATTTCATTTACTAAGAAAAAAATTGAAGTAAGCTAAAAATTTATGATATTTTCTCATACATTTTGCTCGTTGATACGTGGCGCGAATGTATGAATAACATTACAATCGCATTACGAAAACATTCCATTTGATCTAGGTATGTAAATGAAATAACGTAACACGATTGTAACGTTCTTCTACTGCGAAATTGTGAAACAAGCTCCATAAATACAGATATAGCCAAAAGGAAAAAAAATATTCTGAGGGTAAGTAACTGACCTTTAAACTCTTAACTCTCTCTCTTAAATTTAGTTTATTCCATAGATTTATTGTTGTTACACATCGAAAAACAAAACGAATTATTTTTTAAGAATTTCACTATGATGATGAGATGAGATGAAATGATAACAAGATTAAATATCCAAAACTATTAAATTGAAGTCCCAAAAATACCTTGTCTTTCCTAATTGTAGGATCGGCAGCCTGTTAAGTGCTAAATTTCGATTTAAAGTTTAAGTGTTTAAAGTATTAATACTCGTATGGAACTAAAAACAACATTGGTGACAAAAGACGAAAATGAGTATTCTGAACTTCAAATCGCAAGAAGTGTGTATTGTGTAGTAGGATTTTTTAGTAAGAACTACATAATTTACTAACTTAACTCTATTCTGTTATTACCTACTTAAATGCAAACCACTGGATGCACGGTAATGCAAGATTAGCTTTTAACTTTAGTATAACATATTAACTTATCGTCACTGTAACTGCTTATTCGTGCTTATTCATATAGCTTTTATTAACGAAACACAATTTAGTAAAAGTAACAAAACATGCTAGTGTAACCACCGACCCCGGTCGTAAAAATAAACTCTTGTTAAAACCTCCAGTGATGAGAAGAGCGTAAAGTCGGTATCTTCAGCTGTTTATTTGAGAATGTAAATTACATTAGCATAGTTGATGAATTTGCTCCGACAAGAGTACATAATCCGTCAATATCACGGGCACATGGCGCGAGAAGACGTATCGTGTTTCTTATTTAGCAACTTGCTAGACTAGGGTAAACTAATAACTGTTTAAGAGTTAGGAAAACTGGACCGGCGACGGGAAATTTAGTAGTTGGTGAATTTTAAGTTGTGACAAAAAATGCCAAGAAATTAGTTCAGATAAGGCAACTGTTCTTCGTTGTAAAAAGCCACAGCTACCAAGGTATAGCCAGTATCATTAGTTTGTATGCTCCTCAGTACTTTGTCATACCAAATCTATGCATATCTAAGCAAGCCAGATAGACAGTGACTTAACGTGACAAGGTACAGTTCATGAACTAAAGCTACTGACTGTTTAGCTTAATCCATTGAACGGAACTGTAATTTGACACGCAATTAGTTATTACAATGTAAACATTCACGTGGAAGGATTTCTCAAAATGAACTTCCAAATAGGATGTAACGGTGGTCCAAATTTCATCCATAAAAATAATTATTGGTACACGAAAGGAATAAATCTGTCAATATGAAAGTAATTTATTTCATCGCATAAAATTTCCAGGTAAAATACTTCTGCCGTTTTCAATTTATTTTAACACTTGAAATTAAAACTGTAATTAAAAGGTTTTTATACAGAAAATAATTTGGTTTAATTATCTTCACCAAATTATTATTCGCAATATGTTTTTAAAGAGATTTCGCCTAAAATATATTTACAATTGAGTGAAAACAATTTTTTAGTGTTTTCCATTAATATGAAAAAGTGTGATTTATTTTCAAATATGAGGAGTAATATGAAACAATTTAAACGTATTTCACTAAAAACTTTATCAGCAGTTTTATACTGCAAGACTTTCAAATAACCTTCAAAGGTAAACGTTGCAACAAAAACAACTGGCAACATATTGCCCGTTACATTAATATAAAAAGCTGTTCCCACTAACGTTTGCATCACAAAATGGTTTTCAGCCGTTAAAACAAATAAGAGCTTCAATTACGCATTCAAAAGAGCCCGGTGTAAACCGAGTCGGGTTTTAATAAACCGCGCGAGCGGTGTCAGTTATGAATGTTATGTTATTATGCTATGCATACTGTAATAAGACGCAGCAACAATGCTCAGAGCGCACCTACACCGTCTGCCTCTAAAGCATAATGTGAGTAGGCCGGTCCAGGAGACAGGAAGCCGAAAACTGCATTGTTTTTGCAATTGTGAAATTTCATACCACTCATTCTGGTTATACCTTTAGGCTGTACTCAACTTCAACTAATCTTGGCCTAAATTTACCACTAGTGCAACTGAATACATAGCTATCCAGTAAACATTTCATGTGACTCATTGCGAGAAGCCGGACCAAAATATGCGGTGGAAAAAATGTAAACTACAAGAATACAGAGAGCCACCTGTTCTCCGCGGCCCAGCTCGAGATCCGTCTTCGCCTCACCCTGTGTGGTATCGGAAGCCTCAACGCACCAGTCCCACCTGAGCCCCCCCCCCCCCCCCCCATCGCTGCAAGATGGGGGGGGGGGTCCCCCCTATCCCAAGTTTCATCAACGTTTACCAATAAATTTCTTAGAATATGGTACTACTACTACCACCAGAAAAGGATCATTGTATGAAACACCAGGACACTACCCTCTCGTTTTGACTTTTGTCCAATCCTCTCATGCGTCATTTTAAAAATCATCAGTTATGCAGCTGTTAGCCTTCACACTTAATTACTGCCACTCAGTTGATTTGTGCATATATCCCAATTCAAAAGGACATTCACAAAAAAAAAATTGCAAATTTGTTGATTCTTAGCTTTTTTAAGGTGATAGTTCCGAAAATATTCGTACTATCCTATCGTAACCGTGATGCATAGCTCCGGGTCCGTAGTTTCAGGAGCAGAAAGCCCATTTACCTTCTGTAGTGGCTTTGTGCGCGCAGACTGGCGGGTTAAGCATCGCGACGGTACAGGACAATGGTCGGACCTTTTTTAAAATGCCTCTCATTCTTGGCTGCTGACAATTCCCGAAACAAAATGGATTCGGCTAGATCAAATTGGCTCGCTTAGAAAAATGCTTTAAAACAAAACGAAATCAGAAATAAATACCCCTGGGAACGCGTGGCTAGCAGTATCTGAGAATGCTAAGCTAAGTTTTCAACGTAATAAAATTTTGCGGGTCGGGCAAGTTTGATCAAACAGCGGCAAGGAGAGAAGTGGGTAGTGTGAGCGCAAGTCCTATTGGATTATTGTAAATGTGTTAGCATTTTTGTTTTACAACTTGTTTAAGATTTTAAAATAAATTGGAAAAATAATAAAGCTGCTACCCATGACTTGGCCCTTGTTATACTGGGATATATTAATAAAGTAACTCATCAATACTTTTGTACCGAATTCATTTAGTAAATGAGCCACACTAATAATATAATTAAACTAGGTACTTATATGTACTTTAGTTACTAATTAATATCCACGCTAGCACTTTATAGAAAACTTAACACAGTGGTGTATCCTGTCAACTTAACTGTAAAAATACAGTGGTACTTTTTTATTTTTATCTAAACCATTATTCTTTTTGTTATTATTTGAATGAATGTTTACGCATTTACATACCTATCTTTGTCCATCGGACAATATTCTAAATGAATTCTTATTATAAATTGAACGGTGCGAACGCCACTAATATGTATAAAAAAAACTATTTGTAAATTATGTTCTCAAGTAAGTGACAACTATGTTTTTATTGAGAAATAAAGAATCTTTAAACCTAAACCTAAATCCATATTAGTTTCGTATTGAATTCAATTTTTTTTACAAACATAACAGAAAACACAACGTCGTTTATTATTTGAAACCGATATGGATTTACGTCAAAACTACTGCATGAATTTATTAAAAAGATACTCGATTAACACATAGGATACATTTTATCACAAAAAAATGCAAACGAATTACTCTACATTATTTTACCTTCGACGTTTACGAATACGGTTGAATAGAGTTATTCATGCTTAATGAAGTCGAAATAGTAAAAAATAGTCTCAAAACCATTTATTAATGTTATCCTAATTATACAATAAACACCTGGCCGGGATACATACAATTAAAATATTCAGCTTAAGCATGAAATATTTAAAACGTGTATGTAAAATTTTAAAACTTTGCATTTTACAAACATAATTATACATTTTATAGACAAAGTTAATGTTCATTATTAAAATTTGTTTAACACAACAACGTTGGGTAGATTACTACCTACTCACAAAAGGCACTATTGTATTCAGTAATAAGGCCAAAGTACTTGTAGCCTAATGTTCGAAACAGACGTTATTGCAGTTTCTAACTAAATCCAATATCTAGTCTGACCCTTCCATATACTGCTAACTTTATTCAATTTATGTACATTACTAGTCGTTCCCAATAACAATACATACATATAAGTACAAGAAGACACTATTGAGTGGATTTCTTATCCTGAATATAGCTTTATTATAATGATAGTCCCTATATATTTTGATGACACAATTTAGTAAACTTATTTTACTGATTGTCAAATCTGGAACTATTTTATTTTTAACTTTAAAACTCAGAAAATATCTATAAACTAAAGTTTTTGGATGATAGATATAAAAATTTTACATGAAATAAGAAATATATATTGTACCACGTTCTTTTTCTTAGGTTACATATTTTTGCTCGTATATGACAATGAATCGCTCTTTGTATGTCACGCTAAACTCGAGAACGGCTGGATCGATTTGGCTAGTGTTGGTTTTGATATAATTGTAAAAGTCAGGGGATGTTAAAAAGGGTAAGAAAATTAAAAAAAAGGCTTTAAGTAATGATCGTCCGGACAACTTTTGAAAATAGTGGAATCTTTAAGAAACAAAGCTGTAATGATAGACTAAAAACACAACGGGAATAATTTGAAATCTTAGTCTTCTAATTGTAGCTAAAGTAGTTAACTATTATGAAGTGGACTGTAATAAGGAATTATAAATAGTGTCCTATTTTTAAAGATAGAAATACCTACCTCACCGTCACTCTCTGTGAGGAGCGGTGAGTAGCTATTGTAAAATATATCATTTTGAGTTTATGCAAAAAATGTAAAAAATTGTTTCAAATTCCAAGCGTAGGTAAAAAGTCACGAACAAAAGCTAGTAGCTACGATAAAATACAAAGGTTTATTTTCATTCACAATATTTTAAGTGGTAATGTTCTCGAATGGAATATAACGGTCGTCTATTATTATTGTAGGACTTTGTAAAAATATAACTACTATTAGAGCGGGGCTTAGAACAATATACTTATTTTTTCGTTGACTATTACGGAGACAGCAGCTCATGCAGTGACATAAAACTCTTCAAAGATTTTCTTAACATTTTTATTAGTAAAAACATATTGCTCTATTTACAAAAATATTTAATTTAGTAAATTGTTGTGTTTTATCTGTGCCAAGCAATGTCACGTATTTAGTTAATTTAACGATTTAATGCGCTACTATAAACTTTGGACCATTCTTATTTTGTGGGTTTAAGAACTATAATATCGAACACTAAGCAAGTGTTTACTGAGTTAAACTTTTGACCGTACAATAAAGGTTTTTGATGCACGTTTTTTAAATTGAAATCGTTCACGCTCCAATGGTGTAGCCGTATCTAATTCTACTAATATGTGTAATCAAATTAAAACGTACCTATATTTTTAATGTAAAAAAGCTGCTTTCAACATACAAAATGCATATTACGGTAAAACACCTTAAGGGAACCTTCAAAAACGAAACTTTGATATTCGGTACTTCGAAATTTCATGATTTTGATGTACTTAAAGCATCGAAGTACGAGAGTTTGAAAGTACGCAAGCCCGAATACCCAATACTGAATAATGGAATACTGATGTCATTTTTTTTTCATTGCTGTTGAGCTGAAAAATACATTGAGCAAAAAGAGATGCATAAAATTTACATAGAACAGGAGATATGTTGCCTAATCATATTTAAGTTCTTGATACAATTTTGAAACCTTAACCTTTGATCGATATATCTTTGCCTAAAAACCAATTTGCCCCCCTGTAGGTGTTGGATTTAAATTTCTTCTTAAACCTTAATGATTACGCCAGGGGGTCTACTCTCATAAACGAAATATGTCGGATCCGACAACGGATGGCAATATTTAATCCTCATAATAATCATAAAGAATTCACTTCGAATGCAAATTAAGCGTTTTCAAAAAACAAAATATTATTTATGCAAATAAAAAACCACATCTTCATTCCCAAACTTTTGAATAATCTTCAAAAACGAAACCTTTCGTTTGTTCGTATCGTTTTTGAGAGTACCCCTCCTGATAACGCATTGATTATCCGAATCAAAACGTTAGTATATAACTATGTGTTTACAAAGTTATTACAGCTAAACGTTTCTAATGACCAGTTGCAACGACGGGTTGATGTATTCTTAACGCGATTGTTAAGTTGAACAAAACTACAATGCCATTCTTCAGCTCGAAAACCGTTACTTCCCGTTTCTTTGGAGAGAACAATATTTTCCAATTTAAGTGACAAAGTGCACTTAGGTCGGCGTCTGAAACCAAAACTTCGCCATTTGAACTAAAGAACAAGTTGCAGCTTTTTATGTTATTTATGCGACACCCCTGTATAGAACTTATGTGAACACACTAGTTTAACTTTATATTCTTGGTTCTACAGGTTTTTACAGCACATATGCAACTATGCAACTGTTAACACATTGATTCAAAAAAAATTTTTCTTTATTTATTTAATGTAATAACTTAAATTACTTTTCAAACGCTATGTGTTAAAAATTAATGAACTGAACATTTTCAATTGTTTAGGTTTCCAAAAAAAAAGACTGAAATTATAAAGGTTTAAACAAATGCGCTAGTTATAAATCGAATTATTGTTGTTGTCATAACTTTCGTTCTAAAATTTACGTTACGTATGTTACGTTTATAGTATTCCTACCTTCCGTTTTTTCGGTTTTGATTCAATATTAACAAGTAAAAAAAATTGGTTAGGGTATTGTAGATAAAATTGAATAACTGAATTAGCTATATTGAACTCCCGGTTGCTCAATAGGTCTAATCATCGTATTGATTAGATCGAGGGTTCCCTGGTCAAACCCGATAAGTGCCAAAAACATACTTCTGAGATAATCGATGTTAAAGGTTTGTAAACAGTAAAAGTGCATTTTAATAAGTAAATGTCCACAATTTTGAGTTTTATTAGTAATGATATTTCATAAAGATTTAGTTTTCATATTTATTTTACTTCTAATGCTTACAGTTTTGCTGTAAAAAATTTTTTTTTGGTAAAGGGTGCCGACTTATTGGGTTTCACCTGAGAGAAAAAAACGATTTAATCACTTAAGTTTTTATTAATTCCAAGCAAAAAACAATTGTAATTATGTTTGCATTAGGTTATTACTTACTTTTATACTCTTTTTATATACTTATTCATTGTTTAAATTTTGAGGATAATTTTCATTTAATGTTCTATCCAGCTATGATTTTCTTCGGGAATGATTCGTTTTGTATACATAGTTTTCGACTGATTAGGCCCATCAAACTACCGCCTTATTACCATGACCTCAGTGCTGTTCAAAGTCATGGAACGGGTTATTTATAACCGATTGGTCTGCTACCTAGAGGATCACTCCTTAATTAATGATCTCCAACACGGCTTTAGGCCGAAACGATCGACGGTTGATCTTCTAGCGTATGTAACGCATCTCAGGGGGGAGACAATTGCCGAGGCATTTGATCGGGTCTGGCACAAAGCTCTTTTTCCAAGCTTACGGCATATGGACTACCCACACGGATTTGTGACTGGATTTCCGGCTTTCAGCGTGACGTAGAATTCACATCGTGTCTGACGGACGCGTATCGCAGTTTATGCGTATTTATCGCCCACCCTCTTCCTTCTTCATATAAATGATATGCCACTGCTTGGAAACATACATTGCTATACTGATCACAGTACGGTCAATGGAAGAAACCTTGGCTGGCCTTCGGCTGGCAGAGTTATGGAAAAGGTACGGGAGAATTTAGTCGTTGAACTGGATCGGGTGTTGAGCCTCATGAGCCAATTGGCTACTTGACAGTGTTAACAATAAAATATGAAAAGTGTTAGATACGTTAGCTTATTAGTTAAGTAATCATTTTACATTTTTACTTTTTAATTAAAAGCATAGTTAGTATTTTATTTTTGCAAAATAAATTTTACTTTTTTTATCTGTGGAACAAAAGAACCGAAACGGAAACCACCATTGCAATTCGGAAATGACAGCTGTCGGCGAAAATTATTTATTTTAATGTGGCGATCAATGATTATTTTACCGATTAAATTGAACTATTGTGTCTCTAATCGTATAAAGAATTTATTGAAACATTTTCCGTTTATCTTAATTAAGTCGTTCCTATGCGTATCGGTTCGTTGTCTAGGACGTTGACGTCACAATTGCAACGGTGACGCGACTAGGCGTTTCGCGCGCTTTTTAAATGTGTTACACAAAATCTTATTTTTCTCTGGTTATTTAGATTATTTCCAGATAAATCGAATTGCTTGGGATATAACATGAACGGGCGCACATTTTACAATACTTTTTCAAAAACTGTCAAGTAGCCAATTGGTTTCAAATAACCAGATCCAGTTCAATGCCGAGAAAACCCAAGAGTGCGCATTTTCGACAAAAACATCCCAATTCCTTCCGCTCCTCATTCACCAGGGTACTCCCCTCTGCCTGCGTAATAGTTAGTAAGCATGCTTGGCATGGATATCCACTGCAACCTTAATCAAGTTCAGTACATCGAGAGTTTCATCTTTAGCATCCAAAAAACAGGGAATCCTGAAAAGAGTGCGTTGTTTTCTCACGCCGGATCAGCTTTGTCTTTTATACAAGACTCAAGTCAAGTCCTGTCTGGACTACTGCTTGTATCTCTGGGACGGTTCCGCCAAATATGTTATGGATTGTCTTGATTGGTTACAACAAAGGCATTATCAATGTTGAAGATGTTACTGAGAACCTTGATCCTCTTCAACTTCGTAGAGACATTGGTTTATTGACTGTCTATTATCGTTTTTATCTCGGTGAGTGTTCCGAGGAACTGTTTTCTCTTATCCAGCCTTCCCTTTGCCTTTACAAAACTACAAGAGCCGGCTAACGATGTTATCGCTTCACCGTGGAAAATATTCCATCGTGAACTAAAAAATTTGATAACTCTAATCTTTGACGTTCCATTAAAAAATAGGCCTCGTTACCGGCTCATGTGTTTCCTCCGTCCAATTAATTTCTTCAAAAGGTGCGTGGAGAAGCATAATGCAGGCCAGTATGGCGATGCTAACGGATAGGATATTACGAAATCAAATCCGTTGTCATCGTGATGTGGGTTCTTCTCTTGCTTACCATTAAGTTGGAAGAAGACAATATACCGCGTTTTTATAAAAAAAAATATTGACATCTGAATCTTGGAAACAAAGGTAAAGTTACCAATAAACATCATATTATATGTATATAACATGATTTAAAAAAATTACATGTGTCTGTCACCAAAAAAATATGCTTGACGATACTATTCATCTGCGTGGCAATATCTTTTTGTGACTTATCAAGTTCTGACGAGTAATTTGTATTTGCTCCAAAGAGCAGAGGAGAAAGCAGAACAATATTCCACGAACAAAGGTACAGTAAAATTTACCACATTCCGATTAAAAACGTATTTAGAGCTTTGTAACAGATCACGCCCCCAAAAAGCACAGGGTCATGGCACGTGAGAAAAATAACCCTCTGTTCTTGCTGAATAAATAAAAAAAATGCATAATAGTGTCAATAAATACTTTCAAAAAATATTAGATTTACATTTAAACTATGCAACCAATAGTACCATTGATATGAATCTGCACATTAATGCTGCTATTTTTATTTTCCAAGGGAACACTAAGCTGAGGACAGGAAAACCGGAATTAGCATCCTCTTATTCATACGTAAAAAGTGTAAAATTATTTCAAAACCTTGTAATTAGTACGTAAAACAAAAATAAAAAGTAAGACGTGAAACCCAATAACTATCCTTCCATTAAAAATATTTCTAAGTACGTAAATATTGTAACCTAAATTAGTTAGAGGTAAAACCCAATAAGTTCCCTATTCCAGAGTCTAGATGATGCTATTTCGTTTCAATAAACGGAAAGTATAATTATTTTGTCAAAATTACGTGCAATACAATCAAACGAAGGTCGACCCTCGCGATCCTGTCGCCACCTGTCTGATGTTATGTCTTCTATCATATCTACTTAACGGGTTCTTCACCAAATAAAATTACAGTCCAATGTTGATGTCTGCTCGTGCGAGTATCCGATAAGTATGCTTTTCATATGTCATTTCGAATATTAGCTTGAAGTAAAACACTATAAGTAGTACTTATTGGGTTTTAGCTTAATGATTAAATTTGTTTGCATACTTAATATTATAATAGTAAAACCCAACGAAATGTGTTGATGGATTTTAGCTTTAAGTAAAACCTCGTTAATTCAGAATTTCCCTGGTATAAAAACCCAATAAGTGCAAATAACTTGTCTTACCTTAAGTCACTTAGTTTAATTTCCTAAAATATATTTGTCTTAAAACCCAATAAATATACATTATTGGGTTCTTCATCTAATTAAATTTAAAAAAGTTTCCTTTAAATATACTTATATTGTTTATGTATTGGTCAAAAAGAAAAAAGTAGCACTTATTGGGTTCATAGTGAAGCGTATCTTTGTGCTTAATTGAAACTCGGCTTATTGGAATATACCATTAGAAAGAGCAAAAAAAGTACATCTTAACTGCATTTATAACTAAAATTCTCAATTTTGGTCACTTATCGGGTTTGACCAGGGAACCCTCGAGATAAGACCACACTAAATTACGTCAGAACTATGCTTTGCAAACTAGCGGTATAGTTTGAAGTACCAGGCCTCCACTAAGTTTGTATAATATAATAATATGGAACTTTTTTTTAAAAAATATTTTTCCTTTCAAATTAAATATATCTCGGTCTATAAAAAGTATTTTGAAAGAATTCGAATTCGAATCTTCTGAGAATTATTAAAAAAACGTTCGAAAGGATTGCTGTTTATATCTATATTTTTAAGACACTACAGACATAAGTATTTCACGTTTTTTTCAACTTGATATCTCCAAAAAAAAAGGTTATTGATAGACAGACGTACGATAAACTAAGCTCATCTCATAATGAAGGTAAGCTTAAAGGTGCCTTTTTCCATTTTAGGTGTGGACCCTTAAAAATGCAAAATTGCATACCTATAAAAAGCGGCTCGGTACCTAAAAGAGGGCGGCCAACAAACATTAAGCCTTCACAAAGCAACCTTTTGGGAGCAACAAAATTACGGTTGACCAGCGTAATCCATTTCTGACTCCCCAGGAACGGACAAAACGAAGTTGTCAGGCCACAGAGCACTGGGAAGGAGACATGTTTGAATACGAAGGGGGTACATATACCTTTGATCTATCATTCCCAGACGTGAGTCCCAAAGGTCGAACGAATCAATGTCCTATTGGTATGGGCTTAACAAAGAAAGTTACCCCAATACGAAGTTTTTGTGCTTGTTCAAACATTTGATTATCCTCATATGACAAAGCGGAACGCGAAAATAAAATTTTTGAATGTGATTTTTTTTTTAATTTCAATAGTATTAACTCTCTAGAAAACTCTATGAATTAAATCACTTTTCATAAGGCAGGATATAAATTGGTTCATACCACCATCAATATAATGTACAACTTAGTTGGATGAATTCCATGCTGTGCGCAAGCCTATTCACAACAATATCGTAACGAATTTAATCCAGATTTAAGGAGCCTTCTCATTTGACCTTCGCAACCCTTATAAAAGAAACTAGACCTATTTGAATCATACCCGGTCCTAATGCTTTCTGAAGCGCGGAATCATAATTTTTTACCAGAGAACCTAGAGATCCAAGCCTGCAATCGGTATGGAACTGAACTGGAAAACATTGACAAATTGAAAGTGTTCACCGCGGCATTATAAACTTTCGACCACGGTTTGGAGGCCGAACGCTCTATGATTTTTAAATATATTTTATAACTAACGGTCGCCCGCAACTTCGTACACGCAGAGATACAAACTTTCATCCCATATTTTATCCCCTTGGGGGTTGATTCATCAAAGTTATTTTTTCGTTTAGGATGTGCATTGATAGAACATTGTGTCAGTCAGTCAGTAACCTTTGAGTTATATTTTTAGAAACGTGTAAAAAAAATAATGAAGACTTCTAACTGTAGGCTAGCAAATTACTTGACATCGTAAACCCAGTCAATCCCCATCAATACTCCATTTAATCAGTAATCCCATGGTTATTAAGCCCCGACACGTACAAATAAGTCGGTCCGCGCTCGAACAATCAGTCGGCGTTGCTCCACTTACACTACGCAAATGAGGATCGTTCTCCGGAGGCTTCGTGAAAATGAGTTTCTCAAATGAATCGTTACCAAGTGTCGGCAAACGGGAAATCATCCCACAGAGCGAGCTCAAGCGCTTTCCAATTTTATTTCACCTTTTACGTGTGAATGTAACACGGGCCAAACGCTGTTGCGGCGGAAATCAAAAGGCTACGTTAATTTAATCTTTTCATATTTCGCACTAAAGCTGGCTCGATTCGTTCATTTTTGGTCCAATAGTTATTACAGGGATTTAAAATTTTAAATTCGGTATAATTTTAATATGAAAACTTGTTCGTTTAGGGAAATAAGGACGTACATTAATATTTAATTGATTAATTGTGTAGAAGAAAGTTTAAATAATGATATTGTTGACAGTTACTTTTTCTGCTTGCTTTGAGAGATATATAATAATCTTACAACATTTGCTGCTCAAATAAAATTATTTCAAACATCATTTTACTTAAAAACACAATTTGATTATAGATGCTTAAATAAAATTCTGAAAATACCTTCTTTATTTTTTCATAATATTGCCAAAATAACAAGAAGATAATCGTCATAATTATATTCAAGTAAAGTCTTCTGTTTATATCTATATTTTTAAAACACTACAGATATAAGTATTACACGTTTTTTTCAACTTGATATCTCCAAAAAAAAAGTTTATTGATAGACAGACGTACGATAAACTAAGCTCATCTTATAATGAAGGTAAGCTTAAAGGTGCCTTTTTTCTATTTTAGGTGTGGACCCTTAAAAATGCAAAATTGCATACCTATAAAAAGCGGCTCGGTACCTAAAAGAGGGCGGCCAACAAACATTAAGCCTTCACAAAGCAACCTATTGGGAGCAACAAAATTACGGTTGACCAGCGTAATCCATTTCTGACTCCCCAGGAACGGACAAAACGAAGTTGTCAGGCCACAGAGCACTGGGAAGGAGACATGTTTGAATACGAAGGAGGTACATACCTTTGATCTATCATTCCCAGACGTGAGTCCCAAAGGTCGAACGAATCAATGTCCTATTGGTATGGGCTTAACAAAGAAAGTTACCCCAATACGAAGTTTTTGTGCTTGTTCTTTATTTTTACATAATATTGCCAAAATAACAAGAAGATAATCGTCATAATTATATTCAAGTAAAGTCTTCTTAAATTATTAGTACAATTACTAACACGCACGTTTCATTCGATGAAACAAATTTACATGAAAGTTATGAAATCAATTAAAAATTTAATTCCATTAAACACAATACGGATGTTGTTAAAAGTATGAATTATAGAGCGCAATAAATTAATAGAACAGTTTGCATAAACAAACGAGAGGCCAGTTTATTCAACAAAACCAAAATCGCCCCTAAATTACGAGAATGGAACAGCGAATTGAATTTAAATCTTCCTGGAATGTAAAAAAGCTATTGGGTGCAGAATGAAACAAACAAAGGAAGTACACTGCGAAAGCTCTAAAGATAGTGAAAAATGTATTTTCTTTCACAAAGCGCATAACGTGGAGAACATGAAATATGGTACGGATTCCGTTTGGTTCAGTGTGCGTCGGGAGTCTACCTATCGGTTTTCACCGCTCGAAAGCATCGAACTTATTTTGTGCATTTGTTTTGTATTTGCAAGGCGACGACGTTTTACTTAGGACTCAGCTGAGCTCTGGGATTCACAGTCTGTTCGGTTTAATCAACTGCGCGAATGAAGCGATGAATCTTATGCGATATATTTTAAAAACACGTTTTGATGTATTCATGAATGTAGTACCTTTATTTCTTATGTGACTTAATTTTTCATGTTTTGGTAACAGACTTTATTTTAGCAATTGCCTTGCAATAACATATACTATCTAAACTTAATAAAGTTGGGCATGACTCGCAACATATTTCAATTTAATTGAGAAGTAATGTTGTTTCTATTTTGTCGATATTTCTTATTTTAGGTGATGGTAGACACTAAAAAGACAATATTTACTATCGGACTTTTTTATTTTAAACGTCTGTCTTTAAATACTTGATATTAGCAGAATCCTTGTCTTGTCTTGTAGTGCAAGATTGAATTTAATATAAAAACGAATAAAACCAGCAATTCCCTGTAATAAAGACTATATTTCAGTAGTTGTATTTAGAAGTATTTGTACAACGTAAATGCGGCACTTTCTACACGTTTCTCGTTTTAATTTATGCCGTAACTTGGACTCAATTAATCCAGCACTGCGTAGAAAGCCAAGCAAAGGTAAATGCTGTTTACTCCGGTAAGATGTTCTGCAGTACAAAGTAATTAAAAGGAAACAACGTCTTACTCGTGACACCTATAGACTTATCCTGTAATGGTATAAGCTATGAATTAAGGTATAGATCAGTACTTTCCAATGCCACAATAATTAACATTTTTTACACGTATATATAAAAAAGATTGCAACTATTCAGATACATTATTTCAGATTCAAATTCCCCGTCGTACCAGGGCAGCATAGTATTAAAGCGGTTGAATCAGGTAAGACACATCGGCGTATGTGGGCCAAACTTGCTCCGCGCTATCAACACTAAATGAACGTTAGGCGATTACAGTAACGAGAAACGCGCCTCAGACAAGCGCGGTAGTAGGGTTGCCAAAGTCTTTCAGATATGTCCGGCGGCCAAATTAGATTGTGTGATTGTCCGGCGCTTGTTAGGCTTTTCAGAAGTTACAAGTTTAGTCACGTCGTTGGCTGTTGAGCTCGGGGAGCGTGTACTGTCCGAAGGAAATGAACTTGTACCTTGCGGTCGTTAGATTAAAATTTGACTGAACATCATTAAAGACCTTAGTTTTTTCGGATCTTTTAATTTATGAATGAATGAAAAAAATACTTTTGATCCAGCTTAAAAAGATATAAGCAGTTAATAGCTAAGAAAATACACGTGAATTTACCTGTAACTCAATGTTTCTAACGACAATGTAACAAGGCTATTATATTATTATATATACTATTGTATTAAATGTTGTTTGTTATCTTAATTGATTCTATTTTAAGTTCTGAAAACTAACTCATGTACAAATTAAAATTAATTCAGGGTAATGCCGCCAATGCCAGCTGAATGACTTAACGACACGTGCCAACCCACAAATCAGTTTGCTTCCGCACTTCACAGTTAAAGTAAAGTTGGTAAACGTAATAAGCTACACTTATTTGTAACTCTGGTCTAGCTTTACGATTTCAAGACCGGGCAACCCTACACATCGTTGAAATTATACGAACGCTTGACAAGCCTCGAATTAATTAAAGTCAAACAACGCAACCATTCTGCAAAATTATCTCCTTGGCAAACGGAATTAATAATTTCATTTGGCTTTCGCTCATGCCGGATTGAAATTACCGCATCTATGATTGAATGATCGTCTCTAGTTCCTCGGTTTAGAGTTTCTCTGGCAATAGTCATGATCCTTAACTCGCTTGATGACGACAGCCATCATCTTGGCTTTTCTTAAGCTACCTACGTAACTTAAACATATAAAGTAACAATCGATGTATACAGTGATGTGTATTTCTGACATTTGATTACAATACAGCCGCCATTACTTTACGAGTATTTGCCTATGGTGTGTCGAAAGTTTTAATGAATTTGTCACTGGCTGATTTATACTATCGCTATGCATATGGGTTACGACTTTTATTAAAATAGGACACTTGCTTTACTACTGGCATTCCCGTCTGTAACAGAGGTTGCGTACTGTCCCAAGCATTTGATTCGTTAATCTCTGACGTACCTTCGTACCTATAGATTACGGCCTTTAAAAAAAACTACGCAACATCTCGCGTCGCACGTAAATAAAAGTTTTTTTGATAATAATATCCATATTTCTATACGAGATCAAAAACTGCTATTTCTTACCCCGCAAGGAGCAAATTGCAGTCTTATTAAAGTAGGCATTTATACTAGGGTCATAAATGTTTATTTGGTTAGCCAATCACAAACATATAGCATATTTTGCAACCAAACAATTAATTGCAAGTCCAAAAATAAATATTAACAGTCTGGGCCGATTTTTAAATAATCTTCACGACAAAACTTGTACCTATTATAGTAGAGACCCGTCGCGACGTCACACGCGCATTATCCCCGTTTTTTCCACTTTTTCCGTCGATTATTCGCTCCTTATTTAATATAGCCTATAGCCTACCTCGATAAATGCACTATCCAAGACATAAATACTCTTTCAATTGGAACTAGTAGTGCCTGAGATTAGTGCGTTCTAACTAACTAACAAACAAACTCTTCAGCTTTATAATATTAGTATAGATATAGTCTACAGTAAGCAGTTTGTAGGATTTACTGCAACATTCTACAACATGTAACGTTTCACCATACATTCAAGTGATTTGCCAAAGCTATTCTAGATATTAGACAGTAAAAAGTTGAGTGCTACTGAATATGACACAGACAGATTCCATCAACAGTTGAAGTTAGAAATTGAATAATCAGTCGTTTCCAACGAACATATCGGAGGGCCGGTTGAAAGCTTTCCAATGTTTCATTGGAACAAATATTTCACCTAAAAAATGGGCTGCAGAAAGTTTTGTTGAACTATTTTGTTTAGTAGCGCCGAAATCATTTAGGAAGTGCAGATTTTGCACCGAACTACTTTCACTCAGTTTATTGTAATAGATTTACATGATTTCCCTTTCAAGCTTACCAGACGAGTAATCTGAAACTCTATACATGTGTTAAATTTGCCAATATATTTATGTCAACAAACAAAAAGTACTTCTGACTGATAATTTTCATGTTTAAAAACATAACTTATGGGTATCCCTTTGTGATTTATACTGCCATAGCAAGGAGACATAATTCTGACTCATCAACGAGTACTGCAAAAAAAAGACATAAATATATGTATACACATGTAAGTACGTATTAATCGATTTTATTATTTTTAGGGTTCCGTAGCTCAAAAAGAAAAAACGGAACCCTTATAGGATCACTTTGTTGTCCGTCTGTCCGTCCGTCTGTCAAGACCCTTTTTCTCAGAACGCGTGGAGGTATGAAGCTGAAATTTATATCAATTACTCAGGTCTACTGTCCCTTAAAGCTGTGAAAAAATCAAACTTCTAAGCCAACGCAATAAAAAGATACAGCCGTTTATGCCGCAAATTTTCGACACTTGCAAGGGAATCAAAACCTACAGGGTGCTTCCCATGAACTCAGAATCTTGAAATTTGGTACGAAGCAACGTCTTATAGCATAGATAAAGGAAAAATTACGAAAACCATACATTTTTAGTTACATCACATAATATATATTTTTTTAATAATTTTAAACTTACTACCCATTTCCTCATAAACGCGTAGAGGTATTAAATTGAAATTCATACCAAATACTCAGGTCTATAATACCTTTAAGCTGTAACAAAATCAAACTTCTATGTCAACGCAATCAAAAGAAACAGCAATTGAAGCTGCATATTTTGAAACTCGCAAGTACGCGCAAGGGAATCAAAACCTAAAGGGTACTTCCAGTCGACCTAGAATCTTGAAATTTGGCATGAAGCAACGTTTTATAGCACACATAAAGGAAAAATTCCGAAAACCCTAAATTTTTAGTTACATTACAAAATATTTATGCTCCTCCATCTTTCCCCATTGTAATGTTATGAATTTCATTTTGCAATAAAAATACCATAGTTATGACTCGATTGTCGTAATGAACGAACTTTGTAAACCTTGCAGGTTTGTACGGAACCCTCGGTGCGCGAGTCCGACTCGCACTTGGCCGGTTTTATAGTACTAAACGCCGTACTAGCGAACTTTAAATATTAGAAACAGAAAAATTTCATCTCCCCTTGCGATGCGGGAATCGAACCCACGACCTTCACGTATCGCGCGTGCTGCGCTTACCAACTGAGCTAATCGCAAGTTATCGTATGATGAAATTTTTCTGCTGTATCAACCGTTAGCCTCCGGTAAGTGCCCTCTGCCGAATATGTTTAGAACTACATACTATATATTCAGTTGGTAAGAGCAGCACGCGCGATACGTGAAGGTCGTGGGTTCGATTCCCGCATCACAAGGGGAGATGAAATTTTTCTGTTTCTAGTATTTAAAGTACGTATTAGTCATAATATATCAACATTAAAAATTTATAAAATAATATTGAGTTTGTTACTGCGCTTCTTCTCAACAGTACCCACGTCGAGGCGGTAATAGGAATAAAATAAACGCGCAAAATAATTTATTATTTGTCTATTTACAGAAATAATTATTTTAGTTCATTAATTTGTTTCCACTATACCAATTTTTACTTCATGTGTTAAATTATATCAGTAAAATTTATAAATAATTTGTATAAACGAAATGTAATGCTTGCGGTTCGGATCGGTTATCAGTTTAATGGGGTTAAATATTATATTCTACTCTGTTTTGTTTTAACAGCCTTAGGTTTTTAATTGCCTAAATAGTAAAATTTTGTGACTGGTCTATCGAATTTTATGTTTTTTTTATCAGTTAAATAGAACTGTTTTATTAATAGAGAAAACTTTCTGTTAATGTGCAAAAAACTAATGGGCCAAGTATTCACTGCGAGTACCTTTAAATTTAACAATACATTTAAAAAGTAAAATTATAAACTTTCAATATGAAAATTTGTAGAAAAATATTTGTTCTTTGCAGTGTTTGTGCAGACTTTTAGGACTCACTAAGTATCCAAAGTTAGAAACAACGCATAACTTAAAACATACAAACTCGAGAATAAGAATTCCATAGCATTGAGTTACTGACGCAAGCCTTTTGTGTGAAATTTACTCAGCTGCATAACAACAAAAGGCTGTTGAAATCTGCACTCGCGCGTCATGGGGCGGGAAGAATTCTCGACTTTCGAGTGGTAGGGAGCAACGGTACATGACATCTTGCCCACTCAGAGACCGAGGAAGGAAACCTCCGTCATTTGAGACAAAGGACAAAATTGCCCGAGGTAGCGTGCATTCTCAGCGTCTCATTCAACTTGTGCACGTTGACCGCACTTGACTCCTGGATGGGAACTAGCTTTGCTAGCACGGTTTACGTAACTTGATGAATGGTTTGCACTTTGAATGTCCGTTTATATCTAGAGATAGTTATAGTTTATGACGGAGAATACATTTGTAAGTTAGTTTGTGCACTGATAATCTAATGATCTCAAAATAAACCGTTATAATGGATGAAGAACAAAATTCATTCGCATCTTCAAAAAATATATGTAAACACATGAATATTGGACAGCATTACACATATTAGTCTGATTCAAAGGCCGAGCATATTATTTTTTATGTGGTTTTGGTATATATAGACAGTTTTTTTATAAATTTTATTACAATAATGATTGGGCTTCATTACATGCATTGCTGTGTTTCTGTTAAAGCTCCAAATACAAATTTTCCTTTTTTTATATTTGCCCGATCAAGGTTCGAATCAAAACCTAAGTAATGCCGTAACTGTATAGTGGTCAAAAGACGAGCCAATTCGGCTTCGGATTCGGGTGGTCAAGAATTAATCATAATGTTCCCTATAATTACTCTAATCACTTGATCTCGAACTGAAGCCGTCCCTTAAATTATGAGTTTCAGATGATGCTTAAGAGTTCAACTTCATATGTAATGAATAGTATACATTTTTACGGGTTGCTTTTCGGTAGCTATATAGGTTCCGAACCAGAAGTAGTTTAGTAGTGGCAGTGTTACTTTATACTCGTTTTTGTATTTTTAATATTACTGATTGAACATTAGCTGGGCACTTCAACACAATTTATTAAAATAAAACTGTTTTATAAACGTATCCGGCATTCTGATTGCCTGTAGATATCAAATAATCTTGACTCTGAAGCGCCAGAGAAACTTCTTAAATAAAGACATAATGGGAAAGTTTTAAATAGAGATCAGTTTTAAAAATGTTGTTCTTAAATAATATTTTTGATTCGAGTGAAGAATTAAACTGGACAAAAAATACTTTTTGATTCGTATTCAATGTTCGAAAACTATTTATGCTTAACATTTCAATAACTTACAGGCTATGTTTGTGTAAGAAATTATAAATAATATATATACATGTATATATATGGCTATTATGTAAATATAAGTAAAGCTTAATATTGTGTATATATATTCTATTTATTCATGTATGTTTATGTATATTTAATAGTCACCGTAATGACTTTTATAACGCTTAGTAGTTACTATTGATGTATATTATGTTTTTTTTAAGATTACTTAAGCATTTGTTTACTATTACCGTATCCATAAACAAACTTTCTGAATGACCCATAGGTTGACTGGTAGAGAATGCCACTAGCATTAAGTCCACCTGTTGTCCTTTTTTGTGCAATAAAGTTTTTAAATAAATAAAGTAACATTATATAGTATTTGAATAGACACTAACTAGTAAGTCAGTTGCAAATGATTGACTTTTCTAAAGTCATAAATATATTAAATGATTATAAGACGTGTGATTTCAAATTGGAACCGCATTATGCGTAAGTAATTGAAGTAACATTAAAACGGTGATGTATATGATGGATGTCAAATATCATCTTTACCAAAATCGTTCATATACATACAACTTATGCGAGTTGTGCTAAAGACATCGACCAAAGTTCCGATGTACGCGACTAGCGTTACGTGAGCATTTCCTCGTAGTTCGTAGTCTTTCGTAGCGTATGGGACAGTGTAGTCGCTCTTTGGAATCAAAACGTTTTGTTTGATTCATTCTTAACCTAATATTCAAAACATTCTTGTTTAGTGAAACTAAGTGGACCCGTTGCTTAAGCCACAAAAAGTAATTTCAGTTATATTTTCTTTTTTCGTGCACAATGAAAGTAATTAATTCGACTTCTTTTCATATTTCTTTTTGTTCTAACTGTAAGAGTAAGTTTTCGATCTTGCATAATAAAGCTTTAACGTTTATTATGTTTCTTATACCTTGCGTTGGAAATCATGTCTTGCACCAAAATACTTATTTCAGAAAAGGCCATTTCCTTAAAAATATCAGTATTTATAATGCAGTAATAAAAAACATAACTTTTCATGAAAATAAGGATCTATTAATTTTCTCTCGTCTCGAAAAAAAAAATCTTACTCAAAACTACTCTTGGTTTACCAACTGACATTTAATAAGTACTTACCTTGAATTCAATGAAGAAAGAATTCGATTAAAAAAACAATTTCGGCGCAAGTTGTAAAAGTTTACTCGGAGAAGACCTTGAATTCTTGATTAGAAAACTGACCAAGAGATCGTATAGATAATGTACCGATACGTTGGTTTTAGACGTTTCTTTTAATTAACAAACTTACAAAGAACTAGAGAGTAATCAAGTTTTCAATTTGCTGAAGCCAGTGTTCATTCTACCGCCACAGTTGGCTCTTTTCTTTACTATTTCTCAAGACGAGTTTTAGTAGAAATAATACTTTGCATATGTTATAGTTTCAAATTTGTATCACAGAAATATTCTACTTAACTAAATACTTTTTTTCAATGCCATATCGTCACTTTTTTCAATTGCTATAAGTCATTAAAATAAATAGATTGGTGCAGTTTTGAAATTGATCATGATGATAAAATAATTCACGTGCCCGTTTTAATTTACTCAGTAAAATTTTCAAAACAATTACGAATTTAATCCAAACAGGTAATTAAAATGGCAAACATTTCGAAGTAATTATATGCACGCGTCTGATTGGGTAACAACGAAGTATGTAATTTATTTATTTCACCTGACCATTTGCGCCACTTCACACATCTCATGTTAACTGATGCCTCAATTAACTCGAACACTGTTCAAAGAATACAATCCATCATAAAAGTTGATTGAAACGAAAACATATTGAAAATTTAAAAACAAACTCTTTTTAGTATTGGTTCTTCGAATTGAAATATAAGTAAATAGTTTATATTAATTATTATTTGCTCTACCAGATTATCAAACCCAAACCCAAAGATCAGAATCCAGTACTTGGACAAGAGTTTGAGGAAATTTTACATGTTTCCATTATTCTTGTATTGGTCAATTCAAATATTATTAGGACTTAGGTGCCCAGCCAGGTGGCAGCTATCAAATTTCGTTATCATTACAACAGGTTTAAAAGAAAGATATTTATTTCTATTAGATATGTCCCGCGTTCTTGAAATATCAATTTAAATTATTTCAAATAAACTATTAGGTTGAATTCTCTAGAGAGAGGGATGGGGAGGAAGAGTGACACATGTAACCTTTAAATAACTTTAAACCTAACAAAATCAACTTAAGAATAATTTTCCTTTCCACACATAAACGTGAAATGTTGGATGTATGGGTCTCTGTTACAAAATAGAAACTGAATAGATTTGTATTTGGTAGCTAAACACGGATATGTACTAGAATACACTAGACTCGCGCTAGGATACCTTTTATTCCCAATCAACACAAACAAAGACGCTAGAAACAGCTCGTAATAATTAATTAATAAATTCATACAAAACTTATTTCATTAAAAAAAAAATCATCATGCTCTTTCAATTAACTGCTCGCAAGTATATAAATAAATAGGTTCATTAATGTTGTGACTGTGAAAATTTTAACCTACGCTTTAATGCGAAATCAAGGTAAATTGTTTGAAGAATTTGTTTTTCGTGCTTCAAATGTCAATGCCAAATTATTTCGCCAATCGTTTGCTTAGGGAAGCAACAAAATGCGTAATTAATTATTCCCGAGCCACGTGACGCACGTCACGCCGCCGCTATAAATATTCGGACGTTTATCCCAAAGTTGACGTTTCATTTAAAGACCGCCCGATGACTTGGTAATTTTTTTGGAAAACGTTAAGTAATATTAACGTCAACAAAAAGGTCTGAAGTGACCCAGCATTAAAGTCAGCTTATGACTGAGAGCGTGATAGATTGCCGGGCGGCGGTGGTCCCGTTTATTTTTTATTAAATGCCCTCGCATCTGGCTTCAATTGCGGTAACAGCTTTTTATAGTACGGCCCTCTGTGATGTTTATGCGGGAATACCGCTATTATGTAAAATTTTAATCTACTGTAGCCCGTTTCACAGATGTCATGATTTTATTTCGTGTTTTATTTACTTCAACATATTTATGTATTTATTGTATGCTTACGTAAATAAATTCACTAGGTATAAAGTGTATGCACATCGTCGTGCTTCAAAAAGTAAGAAATGTTCAGTGAAAACTTATTTTATATGCATCTTAAAAAGTAAAATCAACTGATCTGAATATTTGCAAGTTGGTTGTTTCTGCAGCGGCAATATTTTGACGCAATAGTTTTTAATCAAATATAAACATGCATTTTAATGCCTAAGCAATGACGAATCAGCGGAAGCATAAAATTTTTATTTTTTTTTAAATATAACAATTACGATGTCTTGAAAGAAAAAAAAAGTTAAATTCATTGCCCGAACAGCATATAAACTTTCCTATTAAAAAAAAATATAACCATTGATAGCCGTTTTCCCTTTGAAGCTAGCTGTATAAACACTGACCGCTTTATAGATCAACACCAGACAACTTCAGCTCTATAAAAACTCTCCCAGCCATGCTCCGAGTGTTTTATTGCTCTCATAAGTTCTACAGATCTTCACCAGACGCATTCCACCGTATAACTCTTGACCTCTACCCTTTATCTGGGCAAAAAGTTTAGATAATATACTACCTACTTACCGCACCGAACACAATGAAGTGGAAATACTTATGATAGATGAATAGTTTCTTTAAACGAAAACGGTATATTCGCTATTTAAGTACTGTGTTTAAAAAAAGTCTTTACTAAAAGGTTTGATATGGCAATACAGAGTAAAATATTTGTGAAGTGTCTACGTGTTATTATAATAATAAGTTGTTTTTAATTATCTTTAAGTAATACTTTGGTATTATTTTTCCATAGTACGTATGACACACTGATAATCAACCGTCTAACACTGATACCCTATTACTTTATTGGATCTTAATTTTGTAAGGCAAAGATCAATTTACGTTTCTACTACAATCCACAGTTCATGCGGAAGTGACAGTAATCGATACATAAAATCTTTAAGCAATTCTCAACATTGTTTTATTCCTTAAATAATAAATATATATCAAGAACAATTTGTAATACAAATTAGATCAAAATTGTTATTCACAAATTGATACACTCTTTCTAGTAAAACTAGAACGTTAAACAAAGCATGACCTCCGGTTCGAGCAGTAAAAATTAGCGTCCTTAAACGTGTCCATTGTTCAAGCATTCCCGCAAATTCTTCCACTTAAGTCGGGCACGAGACAAATGTGAGGGGGCGGCTCCAAACTGTTACATTTCGTTTTAACCCGGGCGACCGTAAAGCGACATTGATAAGTGTTCGATCGGCCACGTCTCTATTTAGTCCGAATTCAAGATAAGCTGCTGTAGCGAGAGATTTAAGCCAAATTTGCATTAATTGAAGTCGAATCGGTTGCATTCGTGTTCACTTATATTGTAAATTGAAGTGTTTTATTTCTAAGCTTGGTATAAAAAATACTAGTCAGTAAGCAGTCACATGCTTTCAATAAACGCAATCATAATGTTACATTTTTTTTGTAACTGAATTAATGTTATTTTTGAATCAAAATTAAATTTAATCACACCCAGTTTGTAGTTTTTGCGTGATAGAGTAATGCAATTCACTTTATAGCTCATATATCTAGCATATTAAAAAAAAGTTTTTGTATAAATATATATTACAATAAAGTAAAACACACTTTATTTTAAGCACATAGGAACATAAACAAAGTAAAGATCTTATAACTAAGTAACAATAAAATTGAGTTATTTGTATTGTAATGCCAAATAATAAAAAAATGTGTAAGCCAGACTGCCTTTTACTCAATGCATTTAAAAATTTCTTAGACGTTTTTATAATAACAATATTGTAATTGGTGGTATGTTATAAAATAATGGCCAATGCTTAAACAGTAAAGCTAACTCGGTAGTACCGTTAACGCAACTACAAACAGATGTCTAGAGAGTAACGGAACTTTCTACTTTTTTATTTTTTTTATAATAATTTTTCAGGGTCTTAAATCTGAATCTCGTGGATAATGACAAGGAAGGAAAACGTGTCAGAAAACGTTACCAATGCGGCCGTCAAACATATGAGTGCAGCACAAATGTTTGCTTTACTAGTCTGAAGTCGCGCGTTACCGTAACTACGTGGCGCCACAAATGAATGTACAACCGTGATGTATTTCCAGTCATACTACAAATATCAGGAAGATTAATTAACAATTGTATAGTACTAAACCGAAACAAGTAAACTCGGATAATGATGCATTCGATATATCGCATGGAACATTGCTTGAAGTAGGTACTGCGCTATTGTAAGCAGACAATATTTAGGTTCTCGTTCCGGAGTAACAGTCGCCATAATTAGTTACTGCACGCCTTAGTATTTGTCACAATAAATCTTTCCATAACTAAGTAAAATAAATAGTGAGTTAATTTAATACGATACGGTACTGAGGTGTTCAGCGACTATTAATTGGAATCATTCTACGGACGCTACGGTAATCCTATGGCTATGCGTATAAACATATTCTGTATTACCTGCAGTCTTTGAAGGACGGAGTGAGATGTGTGCCCTAACGCAGCACTAACATATGATGCGAGTATAATCGGTTGGACACTAGTGACGTTAATCTGGTATTACTGCTTTTCACTGAACTGTACCTCTGGTAGCTACGTACCAGCAGTGCGGCGCCTTGCGTCTGCGCGACGTGTCCAATCCACTGGTCTGGAAACATTTACTCGATTAGACGGAAGGCATACGCTTTAGTGGTGACGGGATTCTGAGCTTGCCCATTGGGTTCCTAGATTTGTATACGGAAGCGAAGACGAAGATGTTTAGAGCCGTTCGAATGAAAATAAATGCAAGATAGATTTCAGTTTTAAAACTTTATTTAAACAGTTTTAAAACTTTATTTAGAGGTAACATGTTTGTAAAATTCATTAGAGGTAATTTAAAATTGATATTTGAAAAAAACATTTGGACAGAAAATATGTCTTATAGGAATAAAAATTGCTCGAAACGATTGCGAAACTACCGACAGAAAAAATTATAGTCAAAAAATCGCTTCCATATACCTGTAATAAATAGGTACGTAACCTTAATCAGCATTATTTTATTCTTCAAATTCCAATCACACAGGAATGAAATTTTAATGTCATGAAGCAATTGATTTTCTATTGTGTCTCCAATCCTAATTTATGAAGAGTAAAAATATTTCCGTGTCATGTTTTAATCTAGCATAAAAGATAAGATAAAAATAAAATATCAAATAGGGTATTACCGAAAACTGTGTGTTTTCCAAACAGGTGCCCCGCCTCATCTTCATTAGCGTCTTTTCTACTGAATTATTTGTGGAATAGACCAAAACCGCTGTGTTTCGTGAGCCGCTTGATCTTGGAAAATACACGATAATTTTAATTACGACTTGAGATTGTTCAGTGGCTCTGAACTTTTGTTGTTACTAAGCTATATTGTTGGGTGAGTGAGGTTTTGAAACTATTCTTTATAGGCTTGTTTTCAGGACCTAAATTAACAAATAGGTAATTATAAAACATCACACACATTGCTCTGATTCTGTGGTAAGTCGCTTAACCACTTGTGTTATAGAAATCAGAAACAACGACGGTACCACAACACCCGGACCTGAGACAATTAAGAAAATGACGTTTCCCATATTGACCCGACCGGGGATCGAGCCCGGGACCTCGGAGATGGCGCGACGCCAAGGTCCGGCCCGTTGGCGTCTCGGCTACGGAGGTCAAATAAATATGTAATACAAAATTAAAAGAAAAAATGTCTTATTATATTAATATTGAGTTTATCATTTTGAGGTATAATAATTTTCAATTTTATCTTGATCATGATGAAATCATGATTTTTCAGTAAATTTTGAACTTTTTTATGGGTTAACTTTTTTGGTTTGTTTTTATAACTGAATTTTTACTAAACTGTGATCACAATAAAGCTTGCTTTAAATATTCACCTGTTCTTGATGATGATAAAATTTATTTCAAATAGTTCATTCCATGTCCCAAATTATGAGATTATAACAATTATATGACAAACTGTCTGAAGCAACAAAGTATTTTGTCAAGTGAATAATTTTACCCATTAACAACAATCAAATGTTGTAACGAAAGAATTTATTTTTATTCCAGTTCGCACACTAGTTGTGCCCACTACTTTATTCGCGTGAACTACATACTTACACAGTCGGATTTACCCCTGTCTCACAAACATAGACGGACAAACAGACAGACAGACAGAGTAACTTTCGCATTTATAATATTAGTATAAATATAAATCTTTATATGTTACGAGTTAGACGATAAAAAATTACTTATTAATTATTTTAAGTCCGCTTAAAATATAACTTTGCTTCTACTAATAGGTGGATTGAGCCATAACTCCACCCACAGAGATATTTGGAATTCAATTAGGCAATCATGTTTTGTTTTTAATCAATGCAAACCAATTCCAACGAACACAAAGCCGAAATTAATGTCACCATTAAGTGATTAACGTTATGTATGAAAACGGTTTGGAATCGGAGTTTTATAGCAATTACTCCAGTGCAAATAGGGATTGTGGCAATAGCCGTTGGCATGAAACAAATCAACAAAATATCGTATTTACAACATTTTCTTGAACTTCAGTATTGTTTTTTATTTTGACTTTTTTTTTATTTATTAATGAGTTTTGAAATTATATTAAAATATTTTAAACTAATTGTGCAATAATACTTCTTACCGTATCACATTGATCGGAAGTAAAAACCGTATTCCATTTACGTAATTAATTTTTTAAACCTGTTTTCAGCGATGCTACTAGTGCAGCATACATGGGAAGAGTTATAAATTAATGCCCCGCTATCTACCTATAAAATATTGGAATAAAATCGATATCAAAAATAAAGTTCCAACCCGTCGTACATCTGGCTGGCATCAATCCGTTCAGAAATTATTAAAATCTGAGCTCCGCTGTGTCGCCGACGCTAACCGCGCGATAAACTTTTTTGATATTACTCAGCAGCCTTTGCACGTAAATCTACCCTTACATTGGTCCCAGCAACTTTTTCAATTTAACAGGTAAGGATAAATCGTTCATTCTTTTTATTTGAACATAGAACTGATATAAACTCCCAAAAAGTTTAGAGGCGGGCCGCCGATATTGTTTGCTTCGTGTTAACTTGGAAAATCTCTAACAGGGGAAGATTTAACTGTTGTGTGCGCGCATTGTTTTCATAAGGAAGTTACGCCCTAAATAATTCAATCAAATAAGTTCCTTAATTTGAAGTTCTGTCGATGTCATGATGAGTTTTTCTGGGTCAGTTTAGGAAAACTTCAATCCCTCTGGACTTAGATGCTTGAGATCAAATGTATTGAATATGTCATTTATATTTTGTTAGATACTAGTTAAAATCATTCAAAACCTTTTTACTCGATACAAAATACTAACAAAATAGGTACTAAACTCAGGAGCTATGATCGGCATAAGTAATTAAGTTTAATTTTATTAAATGTGCTAATTACTACTGACCAAGTATTCATATTCTAAGCAAGAATTTCAGATATCTTAATAAATACATGCATTTAGCAAGAATAATTAATTTTACTAACAGTACTTTTCTGATTATAAAAATTACAATGTAATACTTTGAAATAATACTAATGGCTAAGATTGCTTGCAAACTGTTCAAACTTTTAAATCCAACGAAAACTATAACCCTTTTCTTACAAAGTATCTAATGAATTGAACAAACTGGTACAATTAGGAACACAAATTGTTACAAATAAATTTTTCTTTAGAAACCGGAACAAATAAATGCAAGTGCATGCAATTTTAGCGTAATTTTCTTCGCACGCGAAGCGCAAGAAATACAAATAGAGTGAAACATTGTTCCTTAAATAGGTAGCTAAACGTTGGAGAACGTAATTGAAAACCGACTATTTAAGTGTAATGTAACTTTGAAGACTTTTAGTAACGTTGCTAAATCTGTTCACCAGGCCATTTTATAATCTACACTTGCTTCTTTGTAACGAACGAATTGAAAATCAACTTGACCGATTTCAGAAAATATTTATTATAAGAATGCTTTTTTATCATATATCATGTACTTAGTACATGATTCTTAATGGGTAAGAGACATTTTTGTAAAAAAATAAACTCGCCGGCAAAAGCTATTAATAGATAAAACTGCTTTTACTTTTAACCTAATCCGGATTATTCTTAATATGAATTTGTTCATTAAGAACGAGCAGAAATATAAATAGCTGAATAAATGAATGGGCACTTAAATAACTTACATATACTTGGTGTATAATATTTTCATCCATATTTCTCTCGTCTTCGTAACCAATATAAAATTAATCAAATCTACCGTTAGTTAAACCTAAGTAATAAACTTCCTTCCGAATCAATCTGTTTCTCTCTCAAGTTTGAATGCGATCGAGGTACAATAAGCCAGATCTGTTCATTCATACCAGAAAAAGTTTAAATTACTACACCTGATTCCGGAGTTAAATTCTACAAGATCAGCGTATCTACATTATATATGATTATGAGGTGTGCTCATAGAATCGAAGATGTAGAGTGATACAATTATGTACCCGTAATATCCTCGAAATGAACGACGACACTTTTTGACACTTTTTTTTAACCCTGACCTAAAAATGACGAGTAGTTAAATAAGTTAAATAAGTTTGACGTGACTGTCTACGTGTGTAGTGTTTATTGCATCGCTAAGCTCCAAAACGGATGAATCGATTTTGAAATCGATTAAAAGGTTTATTTAATCGGGACTTAAAGGTTAAGGCAATAAGCAATGAATCGGAGAGTCATCGCCTATTGCAGACTGACTTATTCGCTATCTCTCAGCACAGTAAGCCCACCTAATGTCGTCTGGCTAATCAATAAGAAAACTTCTCGATTGAAAAAGTTTTATCTCCCGATCTATTAATCGACGAGTTACGACTGAAAGCTACAAATTCTACCCATTAAAAGGCCATTTCTATAATCAATTTACTATCAGAATTTAGTTTGATCAAATCTTTTATTATCTATGAATACATTTTGACAGGAATTAAGTTGAATGTAATGGAAAAGCAAAATAAATCATAGAGGATACATTAATCGTCTCCATTAAAAAAACAATATTAATAATTCAACGATTAATTTTGATTTTGACGACCTCCGAAGCCGAGAGGCGAATGGGCCAGACTTTGGCGTTGCGCCATCTATGTGGGCCCAGGTTCGAGACGAGTTCAGGTGGGAAACGAGATTTTCTATATTGCTCCAAATCTGGGTGTTGTGGTACCGTCGATGTTTATGATTTTTATAACATAAGTGCTTAAGATATTTACCACAGATTTCAAGCTATGTATGTGATGTTGTCCAATATTTATTCATTTTTATATATATTTATTAACAACAAAACAGATAAGTCTCTAAATATACCTTATTTGTCAGGAATAACCCACTAACTTTTGAACTAGTTAAACAGCTACTTTCTATAAAATATATTCTTCAACAAGAGATGACAAGTCGCAAACGTAAAATGTAAAAATTTTTTGACAATATACAAAACAAACGCATCAAAATAAAATTACAGGATAGCCTGGCTTGGTATAAATGGAAGTAAACACTTGTAACAAAATTTTTTCGGTTTATAATTGTACGAAGCTTTATAGCTGACAAATCAACACATTACAAGCTGTGAAATAAAATTGAAAAAATATAAGTTATTGAGAAATCCTATTTTGTATTTCACTGCAAAAAACGTTCTACGAACATCGTCATCGTCGTCATCAACGTCATAAGGGTAGTAAAAAATGTATTAGTGAATAGTTTTTTTTTTTTTTTTTTTTTTTTTTTTTTTTTTTTTTTTTTTTTTTAAATGCCGTTCGATACTGAGCATCAATACGACAAAGTTATTACAATCTAGTCTGAAAAGACTAATAAGTAATTTATATTTAACTTAGACTGCTAAAGATAGTTTACTAAGAATGTGTCCATTAACACTTTTCTTATTGTCTCTATTAAGGGGAAGACACTTTGTTCTTGTGTTCTTAATGAGTGGCACACACTTCACTTTCTGTCACTAATTTACTACACTAGCTCAAAAGGTTTTGTCCTTTTGAGCCTCCTCACTATGTTCGTGTTGTCAAGGAGCTGGATGGCCTCAACATTTACGTGGTGATGAAGTCGTCGTTCATGAGCTCCGGCATATTTCCTAATAATGTCTTTGACAAAGTCTACTTTTAGGTCCCGATGTAGGTCGTCGTTTCTGATGTACCAGGGTGCATCTACAACACCTCTAAGTACTTTATTTTGGAAACGTTGGATAGTTTGAAGATTTGTGTATTTGGCACAGCCCCATAGCTGAATGCCATAAGTCCATACTGGCATGAGGACTTGTTTATAAAGCAGGATTTTGTTATGTACTGACACCGAAGAATGTTTACCAAGAAGCCAATACATCTTTTTATACCTAACTTCTAATTCATCTCGTTTTTTCTTGACATGAGCCTTCCAGCGAAGCTTTGCGTCTAGTGTCATGCCGAGGTATTTGGCAGTGTTTCCATATGGTACAATACTATTATTAATGTAGACCGGTAGATAATTTAATTTCTTATTTGTGAAATCTACATGGATAGATTTCGATTCATTAAGTTTAATGCGCCATTTTTTCGCCCAATTGAAAATGGTGGTTACAGCGCCTTGAACCTTTTGTACAGCTTCCGCGTGGGTCGTTTCTATTGCCATTATAGCTGTGTCATCCGCAAAGGTCGCAATGGTGTTGTTATCTATCTCTGGAATGTCGCAAGTGTACAAAAGGTACAGGACCGGACCTAAGACACTTCCTTGTGGCACTCCAGCCTTTATTGACATGAGATCTGAATATGCATCTTCTTGTCTAACCCTAAACATGCGGTCAGTTAGGTATGACTCTAAGATATCCGCATATTGTTTTGGGAGCACGTTTCTAAGTTTAAATATGAGGCCTTAATGCCACACTTTGTCAAAAGCCTGCGCTACATCCAGGAAGACGGTACTACAAACTTTTTTTTCTTCTAAGGCTTTTTCAATGATGTTGGTGATCCTATGCACTTGATCTATAGTAGAATGTTTTTCCCTAAAACCAAATTGGTAGTCAGGAATCACATGTCTCTCTTCAATAATAGGATTTAAACGTCTCAAGAGTAGTTTTTCAAATAACTTTGCCATGACAGGCAAAAGTGAGATAGGCCTGTAGGAGGTTGCTTCATGAGGTGGTTTACCTGGTTTGGGTATCATAATGACTTCAGCTACTTTCCACGCATTAGGAATGTGTTTTAATCTAAACGCTGCGTTGATTAGTGTGGTTAGTTTGACTATGGCTTTACGCGGAAGGTTTTGAAGAATTTCGCCAGTAATAAGATCATATCCGGGTGTTTTCTTTGTACTTAGTCGTTTGATCTCATTACGGACTTCTTTAGGCGTAACAAGTCTTATTTCGAGATCATCTTGTGATGTTGTTTTTAACGAAATATCATCTGTAGATATTTCGTTGGGTTTGAATATTTGCTCAAGATGACGCGCAAACCGTTTTGCTTTCTGCTCATTACTGACAGCCCACTGTCCGTTGAGCTCTTTTATTGGTGGGATATGTGTAGTAGGCTTTTTCAGTTTTTTAGTTGCTTTCCACAAGGAGTGGTTGGTTGATTTATCACTCGTTAAGTTCCTGAGATAAGTATGCATGCGTTCATCGTTAAATTCCTGGATAATTTTCTTTAACCGTTTAGTAAGGTTATTTAACAAAGTTTTGTCTTCCGGAAATCTAGATTGTTGCCATCGCCGCCTCTGTTGTCTCTTTTCTACAATTAGGTTTCTTATGTTTCTCGGGTAGCAATTGCCTTTAATTCTATGTTTCAGCTCAGGTGTACTTTTCCATGCACTTTGTTGGATATCCTTTGTTAGTTGTATTACCTCCATGTCTAATTGTTGTGGATTTTTTAGTGGAACTTTGAGATCAATAATAGAATCTAAGTATTCTTGAAAACTTTCCCAATCAGTTTTTTTATTTGCTAGAAAGGAGTATCCCTTTCTATCTATTGTGGCATCACTGATTATTAACATGATAGGCGAATGGTCTGAATTCATATCAAATGCTTCCTTAATTAGAAGTGATGACGATGATATATTTTTGTAGATGAAAAAGTCAATCAAATCTGGAATTTTTAGAGGGTCTGTTGGCCAGTAAGTGGGCTTTCCGGTAGAAATGACGTCACATTTCATTTCTTTGACAGCTTGAAGCAGTTGTCTTCCTTTTGTAGTTGTTAGCCTAGAACCCCAGAATGTGTTTTTGGCATTAAAATCACCGCCAAGTACAAACCTGTTGCCTAGTTTTTCTAACAGTAATGTATATTGTTCAGATTTTATTAAGTATCTTGGTGGACAGTAAATAGAGGAAATAGTTATAGGGAAACTTTTCGTCTTAACACAGACTGCCACAGCCTGGATACTTTGTTCTTCTAACTTATGTAGCTCAAACTGGGTAAAATTATCTTTTATTATAACTGCACTACCTCCTCTAGCAGTGTTATCGGGGTGTAAAGCGTGATACGTTTTATAGCCATTAAATTGTATATGTGATTCTCTGGTAAAGTGTGTCTCGGAGATAAGACACACGTCAATATTTTCTGTTTTAAGGACTACTTGCAATTCGTTTCGATGCTGTTGAAGTCCATTTGCGTTCCAGGCCATAATTTTTATAGTATTCATTTCTATTTTTTTTGTGAAACAGCAGTTTTATTGCATTGTTCCAGAAGCTTTAATCTTTGATCGAACGAGGACAACAGATTTAATATGGTGTCAATCTTATCATCTGTACTTGCTTTTGTGTTAGTTTGTTGGGATTGCTTAGCCGAATGTGTAGTATTTTTATTTTGAGGCACTGATACTGCCTGACGCTGCTTTGCAACTTGTGCATATGAAATATTTTCTGACACACGTTGGGAGATCAGTTTCTTATTAGTTACAGCAGGCAGTTGTGCAACGGGTTGTGTGATCTTTTTGTTGGTTTTATTTTTGATGTTTTGCAGCTCTTTCGCTACTAAACACCCTCTGTAGCTGGCAGGGTGCGGTTCCCCACAGTGTATGCATTTTGGTTTAGAATCTGCTGGCTTATTACAGTCTTTGGTTAGGTGTTTACCAGTGCACTTTACACACCTAGGTTCCTTGGAGCAGTATCTCTGGGTGTGTCCATATGCTTGACACCTTTTACACTGAGGGACCAGTTTTGACGTTTTTAGCGGTTGGACTTCTATTCTACAGCCCAACACCGATTTGATTGCGTAAATATTGTTGATGTCTTCGTCTTTTTGAAAAGACAGCATGAACATATTAAGAGGCTCTTTTGTCCTCCAGCTAAGCTTGTTGACAGCATTTTCGATTTTAAAGCCCTTTGACTTTAGATCTTCGACTATCCTATCTGGCAAGCACGAAGAATGAAGGTTTTTTGCCATCACTCTAATAGGCCTATCCTGTTTGTTCTCGTAAGAGTACCAGCGGCAGTTGTTTTGTAACAAGAGCTTGGTGATTGCCTTGTACGAATCTTCATTACGGGCGTTTATCTTGACGCTCTCTCCATTCATCATTTTTGAGATGAATGAATCTTTTACTAGATCCCCACCCAATAAAAAATCATAGAACTCTTGATAGTTCTTGACATTTTCAACAACTATTGGAGGGGGCTGAGAAGGCTTTTTGACGTAAGGCTTTTTAGTTTCTTCTTGGGTGGGTTTACCCAATTCTTGAGATGGTGGAGACAGCGTTAGGTTCAATTTCCTTTTTTTCCTGCTTTTTTGGCGAACCCACTCCGTTTCTTTCGCTAGTTCCTCCTCGTCAGTACTATATTGAACTGATTTGGAAGGCTCGTCATTGTGCTCTTTAAGGGGAGCAACATCATTTTTCTCCTGGAGATGTTTCACGTGACTTTGAAGTTGATCTATTTGATCCTTTAGGTCACTTACCAACGTTTCCAATTTCTGCCGTACTATTCGTTCTTCGGTCAGATGTTTGTATAACAGATGTTCTGTTGTGGTTACTAAGGAAATAGACTTTACCGGCGAGCCCATAATTATTTTAGGTATAGCTTCGCCTTAACACTTATTAACTTATGTAATCACTGTTCACAATGAAATTAACTGGGTCATCGCGACGGCGACCACGTACGGCGCGCGCGCGGCGAACTAGGTTGCTGCGTCAGCGCTTTACTCGAGTACGGACTAGAGCAAGGGCGTCTGCGACACAGCTGTTCTCATTGGAAATCGAACGATCAGTGAATAGTTGTTCTCAAAATTTGTGCAAAAGGCCCTAAAAAAATACGTAGAACATCTAAAATGAAAATTATTGGTTGCAAAAAATGGATAACGTTCAGTTTTATTTAATACTGATAACACAATACCTAGCTAATGTTATAAAGTGTTCGTTGGACAAAATGGAAATGATCCAATCAGAGCAAATTAATTCTCTTCTGCCCATTCATTCCCAATGGACTCGTCCGATTGTGCCGTTAACTTGCCACCTCCTTTGATCTTCGATTTGTCGTGCTGATTATAATAATTGAACAGCTCTCAGAAGAAAGCTTCCGCGTTCGCCGTGACTTTTAGTTAAATCACTTTTTAAATTTCTTTAAGCAGATTTAAAATGATACTTTTCTAAGGTCTAGTAGCGTACCTAGTGGTTTATGCACCGGGCTAAAATATCATCTCAACACCCTGGCTGGGCTTGAACCCTGGGTCGACCAGAGAGAGATATTTCTGCTAATTTCTAAAGGTAACTCAGGTTTGTGATCAGCAAACCGCATCAGGTAAGCGTGGTGGTTATTCCAGTACCCATTATTTCACTAGACCTTATTTGAATCGTGGCTGTTATTTCCCTGTCTGTTTTACTCATGTACATATTATGTGTCTTTTTATTATTATATTTTATATGTACTGATAACAGTCGATCTCCTTACAAACAAACTTAAAAGTCAAATTTTAAATAGCCAGAAACGCTTTTACCTTTCTTTCAAAAGACGTTATGGAACGCTATGTGTCTCACAGAATATAATTATGTCCGAAGTAAATAATACTAAATTTGCTTAGAAGCCATTATCCATCCATCGTACATAGCTTAACATTCGGTATCGTTTGGTATCGTTACCAAACTATTGTCACTCTAACCATAAGAGTCAGGACCAATTTTCACCAAAGTGGAGAGAATGTGCGAAGTGGAGGGAAGATGTTAGCTGTGCATAGCGGAGGTTGGAGCTGTGGGTCATTTGGGTACGAAGCACGTGCTGAAGATAGTAAGGAGAGACTAACATTTCCGCTCGGCCACAGTCGTGTGCGGTATGGGTTTCTACAGAAATTAATGAATATAGTCTGAAAAATATTCTCTCTTCTCCACTTGAGCCATTTTCATTTCCATTTTAGTAGAGAGGAGACGTGGAAATAACGAAAACTGATAGGTTCGTCACAAAATTCATCTTAGGCAGTTTTGTCGATTCTTCGTTGTGGTGGAAACTGTGCCTGATATTCGATTTTAGACTCATATGTCTGAGCACTAAACCTACAAAACTCAAAAGGTCACAAAATAACAACCCGAAGTTCAATAGGAATCAGTTCAAGTACCTAAGTACCTAGACAATGCGAAACTTCAAGATGAGATTTCAATTACTTGACGTGGGTTTTCAAAAGGAAACTGTCATTCTCCTCTGTAAAGCAAATGATTCGTGGGGCCATTTACCAGAGCTACAATAGACAAGGTTGTCAATTTTAGCTTAATACTTCTGAAACGACTGGCTTAATATTTGATTTGCACTCCTTGTTTGGGGCACTCATTGCCTTTTTTAAGGAAAATCGGTTTTATTTGAGGTGATCTTGCTGGCAGGGCACCCGTACGTAGGTATATTGTCGCCGTATTTCACAGATAATAACAAGTACTACTTTATCTTCTTAATAGTAATATAGGTCGAATATCATGCTATGCCATACGTAGCCTTCATCAAACCACTATTTCTGTGACTTATAATGATCTGCCAACTGTTATTTTATATATTATTAATTTTAGTTAAATATGTAAATAGGAAAAAAATCAGCTACACCGCTCAGATTCTATAAGTTAAGGGACCTAAGTTACAAAAATTAGAAACAATGAGCATACCACTGCACCCAGAACCGACATACAATACAGAAAATTTAGCTTTTTATATTGACCCGACCGGGAATTGAACCCGACGGCTCAGAGATGGCGTGAGGCCAAAGCCTGGTTCACTCGCCTCTTAGCTATAAAGATCATTTCAGTGGAATGACGTCCACTGCCAAACTTAAGCTTTCGTCCTACTTCCTTCTTTTCTTCTTGACCTTTCGGCTTTATACCTAATACTTGCAACCAACTTCTTTTTATCACCATAAAATGGTTGTTGATTCATCTTTTAGGTGATCAATTATGACCGAAGTGTTTTTTACGTTTCATTCTTTGTTCTGAAAATGAAGTCGGTCCTTATTTATTTCATGGTAATTTGCATCCCTAGCGAGCTTTGAACGGCACTGACAATGCTGCTACTTGCCGACGGGACCCTATTGTTACGTTCGGAAGCCGTTATTGACATTATTCAAAGGGCTATTATATATTTTTAGGGGTTCTTAGGTAGAGCTCAAGCCTTAAAGAGTTAGGATTTTCCAAGCCTTAATCTTTTCAGGCAAATTCAGTTCTGTAAACGATATTAAAAATGATTCTTTTTTTACATCAGTGAAGGAAAGTTTATTTCATTATTTGTTTATTTATTAATTCCCTAAAATGTGGCTTACCTACTAGAAACAGATTGCTTTTTTAAAGAAACTATATGGTAATCTCAAGTATAATCTGTTTTTGATTTACAACAACAAAAAATGAAAAAATATGTTGCCATCTTTATTTCTTCTGAAATTAGTGCATTAAAACATTTTATTTTCTACAGAACCTTCTAAACTTCTCTCATTTTTATTGAATATCGTTTAGGCAAATTTAGTCGTAAAAGGCAATAACTCATTGATAACGTCCTTCAAAATCTTCATAACAAGAATCGTTTTAACAATAAAGCGAAGACGAAAATAATTCTATTATGACAAAGGAGACTTATAAAGTGTTGTTAAATTTCGACTGTTATGGTTAATTAACAAATTGCGTATCATCATTTAGGGAGGCAGAGATGTGTGGGAAACATTTTAATTGATATGAATTTGTTGGTGTATGTAGATTTCAGATGGAAACGGCTAACACAGTTGAGAATGAGATGAGTATGTTAAGAAGCCTTATTTAACCTATGTTGCTAATAAAATATTAATAAAATAGTCCAGTGAAACGTTAAAAAGTCTAGGCCAAACTTAACACATAATTAAATATTATGTAGATTGATTTAATTTTTATTAGCTTTTTGCCTATGGAAATAATAACGGATATTGAATGAATAAAATAGCATAAGGAGTTTTAAGTTTTTAATTCAATAATAACAAACATCGCAATTTGTTCAAATTTAAAAATATTAAGTAATTACGTCAGATATTATTAATAAGTGACGTAAAAACACCCCTTAACTTTGATGATACACAATTTTTTTTAAAGTATTTGTTAAAAAGCAAAAATAAATTTTCAGTTTCTGAAAATCTTAATGGCCAACTAAATAGAGTCTTTGTTTTATTAACTGTTAACAAAAAACATGTGATTAAAATAGAAAAAAATACCCAACTAGTCCGGTGTCAGTGTGTTATGTTAAAAATTCTATAATAAATAATTAGAAAAAAGAAGAAAATTAATTAGAAAAAAAAGAAATTACGATAGTTAAATTTCAAGTCCTTGTTATGTGGCATCGATCCATTTGTGATCCTTAACTGAGAACCCTGAAACATTATTATTGTGCCCAAAGAATTTTTATCTCACCCGCTCAAGAAACCAAAATCCTAACTCTAATGCTAGTCCGTTTTGACCCATTCTCATATTTTGTAACTTTTCACTCATACACATCTGCTTTCATTCATTCTTTACCCGTATTACGTTGATGTGATTGGTGCAAAGTGTGAGCACGCGATGAACGTTCCGGTCTCATGATTAATGAGAGCCAGCCGCGTTGTTGTGATGCAAATGACTTGAGTCAAGCTACGTGATGACTGTCCTACATACTGACAGATGCATTTACACCGACGCGTAATACTTACTACAACTGGGCATGCATGATCGCTTCATTTAAGCTATAACAGGTTAAAGTCATTAGAATAAGAATGACATTATTGCATCGTTAGGTATTATTAAAAATATCTGCACACTACGTAATTATTTACATTTTGCAACTGATTTTACCACTTGACAAACTAATATTGGTTATTGTACGGCAATTAACTGGAGTGTATTAAAACAAAATGTAAAATTTGGTGGAACTGTTACTTAAAGTGTTTAAATTAATGCATTTGTTTCATTTTTAGTTCAGTATAATTTTAATTTCAATTAGTCTGTTTTTTTAGTCATGTTGTGTTTTCCATTAAATAATTCCTGTACTTAAATCATACTTGAGAATATTAAGTGATATAAAAACTTGATTAGTACGCGAAACTATTGAAAAACCGGCATAATGAAATATATAAAAGGAACGATTTTTAGAAAGTTAGATTTGCAATACATTCTAACTTTACACACGTCTATCTGCTAACGAGATAAAAAAGGAATTTCAGCTTTTAATTCTTAAAAGAAATAAAAAGAATAAGGCCTACCTAGATCATTTTAATCTCACCCTCTGCCCTCAGTTACTATTCGTACTTGTACTTTTTTATCATTATTAGTTTTAGATAGTTAGCAACCCAAATGCATGATGCCGTCAGGTAGGCTAAATGCTCGTTTACCAACATCAAAGTTTTACAACCATCGCACAGTACGGTATCAATGATAGCCTGAAACTGGTCTAACAGTAAAACCCACAGTGGGCGGGCGTTGCACAGGCCGCTTTCAGGATTCTGATGAAGCGTTCAGGCGACGCTCGCCCGAACCATTGTTTACGTACAGCTGTGTGATCGACCGGCCTCTGCTACAGTTTTATTTTACACGCCACAACGAAACCAATTAGGCACGAGGTTGTACGTTGCACATAATCGAGGTAATTGAAATTAATTGTGTTTTCAACGGACCTGCTTAATTGATTTTATTTTTAAAATGAAATCAGATATGTTTTTGTTTACATCATTTTTATTTAAAAACGTTAATAATTTACTGGCGTGAAATAATCATTAGGTATTTACATTTAGTCCGTTTTAATCAGGTCTGTAGTGTTCTACTACTAGACAAAAGGGCAGAACTATCGTCTTATTATACAATAGTTTTAATTGTGTTGTATTGAAACTCTACGTACCTACCTACTTAGTATGTTTACCAATATGTCATATAATAGGATATAAATCGATTAAATCTAATGTACTTCGATCTAATGTACAAAATAAAAATAAATAAATAAATAATAATAATAATAAACATTAAACTACTTATACACAGAGGGAAGTGAAAACTTGTAGAAGCTTAAAATAAATATAATGAAGAGGACTATAGCTTCCCAGTTATGTTATAATAAAAGCACAAAATACGAAACTTGACTCATGATGTTAGAGAAAATATAATTAAAACTATTATTGAGTGATGCAACAGGCGACTCACGTTCTGGTTCGTTCCTGGTGCAGGATGCTATTCAGCGTGGTAATGCGGCCAGTGTAATGGGCACCTTTGCGCCGGGGACTATCGGGTTCGAGTAACAAAATTTTAATTAGTTTTTGTTAATAGTTTTTACATTCCCATTGTGTAAATTTTAATATTTATAAATTGATGTTCAAAAATATGTATATTATAACAATTGTAAACAGTTATCCATTAATGTTGTTATTCAGTTAAATTATTTAAAACATTAAACTAATTAGAAAAAAACAAATACAAGTGAATTATATTTTCCAGCAACCATGTTATTTAAAACGTTAAGATATCCAGTATGAAATTTTATATCTCACCGCTATCATATGGCTTTCCAGGGTTAAAGTTCCCTGACTATGCAAACCTTTGGCGGCGGCAGGCAAAACATTCTGACGTCGAAGCCCTGTGATCGGGGAGCTGTGTACCAGCCGTTTACTCACTTTGATGAAACTGTGTCGAATTAACATCTTGTTTGAAACAACCCAAGCATCTACTTTGGATAGAGTGATTGATTGTTTACTGATACTTGAGACGTTATAAATCGTGGGTGCTATGAACATGACTTTCAGTTTATGGTTCCAAATTATGTGCTACCACTGCACTGACCTACAGTATAAGATCACGATACCCACTGAAAGAATTTAGTTTCCCAATAATCATCATCTTCATTTTAACTGGAAGATGTCTGCTGAATTTTGGCCTCCTCAAAAATTAAACAAATAGTTTCAATAAATTAAAGTAAAAAATCGAAACAACCCTTAATTCAGTTCTTAAAAAATACTTACATTAATATAATATAAGTTAAGCATACATTTAGTGAACAATTTCGGGGAGTAAAACTACTATAAGATAGGTATGACTAAAAAATATGTTTCGTTAAACGGTTATATTATCACAAAATATAAACCAGTCAAATTGTTTCATTATGTAAACCAAAATTTACTAAGATACCATTCAAATACAATTTCTTTTATTTTTAAATTCTAATTGACGAATTAATTAGAATCATTGTTTTTTAACCATCATCACCCCTATTAGGGTTGATAGTTTATAAATTATGATGGATGTAGAGTGCTATAAAATTAAAACCACAAAATTGTAATATATCGCTAAGGTCACTAATGATTGCCTAAAATTTAAACAATGGTTTCTGGAATTGCATGCACCTATCTACAATGAAAACACCTTAGTTCAGCCTTAAATTACCTGAAATTGCAATACCACATAAATCTTCCTATTATATTTCGCGAATATATTTTGAAAGCGCCTGTTAAAAATAAAATTATTAATGAAAAATTGCTCGTCTATTTCGCCGACATCGGTGGTGTAGCAGGCAGCTGTCAACGGCAAAATTAAATTCCTCTGTGGTATTTTAGTACTTAAGTAGGCATGCAATACTTAGCTGAATTGTAATTTTTAGATGTTAGAGATATTTTTATTAGACTATTTGGACATTTGTAAAATTCTTAGGACTTAATGTTTCTGAAAAAAAAACAATTTTACAAAGGAGACTTTGGTGGCATTTTCATTAGTGTTTTGTTTTTATTTTACAAAATAAATTGATTTCACATCCGTAAACATATCAAAAGGACTGCTAATTATACCTACATTTGTTATGTGAACTTGAATTTATCTTCGCTATATAATAACTTTCACACGTAAAACTGTTTGTCTGTTGTATGAGGCGCGTTTATACGTGTTATTTTAAAATAATTCAGCAACAATAAAGCAGACATGTAACACTGTACATACACTTGTAAGCAGATATATGAGGGCCCAGTGCGAATGAAAAAGGGTATATCGGGTCGTAACCTGACTGTTTCTAGGGTGTTTAAGAATTATTTTAAAGCGCGGAGGAACTCATGGTAAATATTCCTTAATTCGGTCTAAATCCTTGCATACACAAATCGTGTGCTTGTAGCTTAACTTTTGGTATTACTTGAGAGAAATTGTCGCTTGTGAGTCTGTCAAAACACAAGCTATCATGATCATTTTCTTGTTATCTGCTATCAGATAATTTTTTTATTATCTGTTATTCCACTAGAAATACTTTTACTGACTATAAAATAAATTTAAGAAACTATGACCTAGACAACGTTTAAGCTATCCTTACCAAAGTGTCGTTAGAGGCTCGCAGGCTGTGATTTCAGGACATAAATCACAATTTTCCGGAGTAAATGGGCTATGTACGTGATCACACCCTATGCTAATATACCTGCCTCTACGACGTAAGATAACTTTGCTTTTACGGCAAAATGGCTAAAGATGACAACTTTTAAAAGGTTACTTAGATATTTTAAATGAAAAATCAAACTTGAAATTTAAAATAACCCGTTTCATTTTTACTTGTGTTTTTTTGTCTTTCATTTATCTTATGTATGTATCAATTTTTGCTAGTTTTTGGGTGAAACAGTAAAGAGTATCCATCCATACATCCGCTCATAATGGATTAAATCAACCAGACAAATTATTTAATTTTAAATATAGTTGTAATATTTATTCGGCAATAAAATTATACCGCAATTTGCACTGACGATTCTATAGATATTCATCCAAATTAGGAATTGCGTATTGTGAAGTCTTCCATTCTATTACTTTTAAGAAAAAACATGCTAACACAATTCTTTGACAATTTTAAAAATTAAATTCAGAATTGAAATGATCTTTTTACATAAATGTAATTAATTATTATATGAGCATACAAAATTTGTCTTTAATTATTCTGTCTACCTCTCTATTAAGCGGTATAAATGATCATTGATTAATCATCGTCTACATCACATTTTAGTTACGTTCTAGCCAAACAGACGTTTAGGGGTGCATTCATCTTCGCCGTGGCTAATCTTCCAACATAGGAGTACATGGTACATGTACAATCAATGATCGCACGCAGGCATAGTTCACATTCAAGCAACATGCATTGCGCAGTGCTCGTACGTGTTATGATAAAGCAACTGAACATGAATACGGGTAAACCAGCACGTTGCATTGTTATTGCTAGGTACGACGTCTACCGCTTTTAGACTGCCGCTCAGGTAAGGAACTTATCGACCTATTTGGATGAGGCATTTTTTTCCGGTACGTATATAGGATATTTTTTGTCTTTGGGATGGGATGTGAGAATATACGACGATTCGTGCGCATACCGCTGGGGAACTGCGTCTAAGGGGCTGATGATAGTAATTTAAATATTAATAAAAACCAATCGTGTTTCCTTAGTCTCGCTAAAACCCTAGAACAGCCATGCCGATTTGGCTACTTTTGATTTTGATTGAATTGGGGAGAACCAAGGAAGGTTTAAAAAATAAGAAATTAAAACAATAATAGGCGCTACGACATACGCCGGGACAGCTAGTATAATATACTTATATTAATACGTAAATGATACGGCGTTCGTGTCACAATATTGTTTGTACTATTTAGGACAAATAATATTGAGTTAATTTTTTTTTTGTTCCGTAATTTTTAAATACACGTTACACAGAAACATCCTGTTTTTTCACATTATGTTTAAGACCATATTTTGTAATTTAATTTGCCACTAAAGGTTGTATTGATATAATTCTAGGGTTATTGTTTTAGCTCATTTATAATTATAAGACGAGAGGATAACTGATGTAAATTATCCATTTATGATTAAAAATATGATTATTGTCTTATTTGAAACCAACGCAGGTTTAAGTATTGCTTTTTTAAATACATTGTTAAAAGAAATAAGGATTTTATTAATAAAATGATGTTAAGGTATCCTTTTCGGATATTGAATATATTTACGTTTGATAACAATTTAACTTATTAAACCTTTACTATTTCTTTAAATGCTTTTATAAAGTATAAAATAATCAATTTAATTTGTGTACATAATATTTTTTTAATTATACCAACTAAATGAAAAAATAATTCAAGATTTTTGAGCTTTTCACCATTAATATGATAGTCTAACATGTTAACATTTAAACGTAAGCTCACACAGTACACAAATGATTTAAAAAATAACATTACCACATAATATTGTATAAAACAAAGGCAGAAATCGCATCAACTTTGGAAACGAAATAAGTACCGTATCGTTCTGGATTAAATGTTCTTGAATGAATGTTCCTACATCGCTTCATACGCCACGGTCCACATTGTCCACAAAGCGAGGCGGTCAGAAGCTAAAGCATGTTTTGCCAAGTTCTTCACACCGCAGTTACAAAGGGGTACTCATTACGGCATGCCATCTCCTTTCAGCTGCTTGAAAATACGAAAACAACGCTTTGTATGTGGAAATCTTTGTAATAAAACATTCAATTTACAGCGGTTTTTTTTTTCAAATATTTGAAAAAAGATCCATTTTAGTAACAGATAGTAATAAATTATAGGAAGCGTAAGCTAAAACCTTTCCAGAATTGTAGGCAGTTGGAGAAAAACGGATTGTCATTTACTTCAAATGTGATAACACATAATATATAAATCCGTTTAAATGATGTTTTAATCGTGTTAATTTTTATTATACAGGTCAAACCGATATACTAATATATAAAGTAACGGTAGGCCACTTTTTAAAAAGTTTGGTACTTAACATGAGATGTTTATGCCTTTAGATTTAAACTGGTTTATTAACCTATAAATATTAAGAGTTTATTTATTTTATATCAAAACCTTTTAAAAAACACAAAAGTATGGAAATGATTTATAAAAACCGGAATCACCAATATATGTTGGGTTTATTTGCTGCATTTAACACTATCGTAACCAAAGCATTTAAAATAATTAATAAAGCACGGCACTGTATTATATAAAATACAAAGGAGTAAGTGGCAACATTGTGAAAAAACGCATCTAAAATACATATGTCTAACACGTAATTTCCACATGCATATCTGAGCCTGTAACAATTCGGGCAATGGCTCATGTCGGTTCGTTTATGTAGTAGGCATTGTGGTTGAAAGGTCAACTAGGTATTCCATTTCAATCAATCAAACTGACCAATGTATACACAAGTATACTAGCGTCAGCAAACTGGCTACAGCCAATGAATCTATCATCGACTAAGCTAATACTGTTCTCTACGGAGGCGTCCAGGGATTCCGGCTTCGTACAACTGATTGGTCATCTTGTTAGCCAGATTAATTGTTATCTTAGGCTTCAATACTCTAATAAATATCCAATATAATAGCAACTGAATGTTGTTTAAGATATCCGAGATAGGTTCGAGTAGTGCCTAGGTAGGTATTTGGTAATTGTTTGAAGTACACATAGACTAATTACACACTTTACAACAACTGATTACTAAAGTACACTTATAAGAACAACATTTTAATATCAGCTTCTGTTGCATTATTACACTTAATGTTTCAACAAGAAGGTGTTGCTTAAAATACATATAGTCCTACGTTTCAAAAAGGAACTCTTTAAAAGTAGATATTCGACGGAAAAAAACCAATCCGACAACAGAAGGTTTTGAATTTTACGTTATTATTTTGAAACAAGTAATACCATTTAAATTCGTTAGCTAATTAGTGAAATAGACAAGTGACCAAAAGCAGCACCAAGGTACTTCTAATAATATCACATAACTTATATGCTTCCAGGCATCGTTTTACTCAATAAATACCAAAACCCTTTTCCTTTTCTAAAATCTTTCTTTACCTAACATCGTGATCTTTACCGCTTACCTCTAAAGACATGTACAAACCATCAACGGTAACTTTTACTTATGTGGGACTACCCGCAGTCACGTTGCGCATATTTCTCACTAATACTCATATAAGACTACTGTGTTTTGGGCTCCACGTTTACGCAGAATTGATATTAACTGAAACAAAGTCGGGTTAGGCGGCAAAATTAGAGTATCGATATTTTTATGCAATCTGTATGGTGGAAAAACTTCGTAATATACTATAGGATGCGCCACGCGAGTAAATTTTATCGCGGTCTTAACAAATGTCAAAATTGATAAAATTTAGTACGTTAGCTGCTGATTGACTCAAAATAAGAGGTGCGGGGCGGTGTGCTATCAGCCAATCAAGAGTATGGAAATTTTGTTGGCACAAGCGAGAAATTTGACGTAATGCCTATGCTGGTAGGGAATGTTGAGTATTAATATTTATGATGGTGGGACCTGTTTAGGGCTACAAATTTTTCAGAGCTCTATCTCATGCTTAAGTGTAAACTTAAGAACGACATAGTTGCTATTTCCATTTACTTACCCTCTGCGGTAAATTAATTAAACAATTTTCGAAAATCCTCTGATGCGCTTGAACCGCACATATTATTGAATTTACTAGCTGTCTTCATGACATCTTATATAATGGTCGTAGGTTTTATTACATTTACATTGGTACAAGTGGAGGCCAAAACTTGCTATCTAACAAGTAATAACCTCACTTCGCATAGATAAAAATCTAATCCAAAGTATCTTGTTCTACTTTATTTCAAGAAATATGTCGTACTAAGATAGATAATACCTAGAGGGTCCACATTGTAGCTCTAACATCATAAGCTAAGCTAAAACGTCAAGCGAAATAAGCTGTAAAAGTGAGTAGATAAGTAACATTTACGCATGACCGCCTTTTATGGAGCCGATGATAAAAGTTCCTTCAGCACATACTGTCTCGGCTGAGAAAATGCAAGGGCCGACCATTTTTCTGTGTCACAGTACAAATAGCTGTGGGGGATGACACGAATCTTAGAAGTCAGTGGGTGCGCTTTCTATTTGCGGGTCGCAGTAAAGAAAAATATATTCCAATTTAAAGAGATAGTGCGGGCTCGAGATGTTTTATTCCAGTCACCATTAGGTGGCGAGCGGAAATTGTAACGGTAGGTAGTAAAGGGAATATACACCGGTGTTCCAACATGTTGTTGAGAGTACAAGTGTTCAGTTATAGCTGTTTCTTCTTGTTTCTACAGTATTGAAACAAATGAAAAGGTGGTCGAGCGCGTCTTCCTATCCGTTTGTTATTATTCCAAGACCTTTGATGTTGGTACAGTATTGTGTTGCGAAAGTTAATTCAAATAAACTATAGTTTTACTGACTAACTAAGTGTAGTGTTAACTATCTATCGCTGTAATATGACAAATAAACGTGAGGTTTTGTACAAATAAATAAATTTTGCCAAACATTAAATGCAATGAAGGGTATTTTGTTTATTTGTTCCATGTTCATTTTAATTTTTTATATAGGTTTTTTTGATGTTTTTAAAATGTACAACAGTGTTTCTAATAAAAGTTAGTAAACGATTTAAACACTTTTACTAGACACACCATCAATATAGACCAAAATAAAAAAATCATAGTTCTTAATAAACAAATTCTTTACTGAAATTAATTAAGTAAATTATGCACAAAGAAGAACCTACAAAATATAAATCAGTTATTTAGGATGATTTACACAATATATTATTAAAACTATAGTATTAAAGCTTTGCATCGTATAAAATACTTCATTTAAAATGTCCAATGCCCTTACGTGTTTTAGTTGTACAAGTTATGGTAACAAGTTCCGAAATATAGATTCCCGGATTTTGGCACTTTCTTTCATCCTATTTCGGCATACTTTTGGAGCGAAGTTATAAAAAATAATCCATGTGACAAGGCATTTTAAATAGTCTATACGCCCCTTATCTGCCTTAAGCGGTAACATTTAAAAATGGGCACTTATCTCGATTTAGTCTTTTCCAGTATCATCAATCATACTTTCAAATCATTTCAAATGAGACGAGAGAATTTTTTTGAATAAGAAATATTCTTGAATGCCGTGTAGGGAAGTGGGAAGTGCTTGTTACTGCCATTTTAGTATGAATAAGCGAAAGCGTGAGCGGATTTTCAAATAAATTGCACGGAGAAAAAAATACTTTTGCTGTTTTTATTTTTTTACATAAAAACATCTCGACGATTTAGTATTAAAACCGGGCGCTGAGATCATGGCCCTGAGTGCGATTTCCGAGTCCCTCGTGTGTTTTGAAGCTACGGTTATATATATATGAACGGGCATGCAAATTTAACACGATTTCCACTCATTAAACATATGAAATCTTCATATCTGACTTATAGGTGTTTTCAATTTCACGATCTTGAGATAATAACTCAACCTCTGTTCGGAGTGTTAACTAATCAGGTACGTTATAAAGCAAACAGGACGAATAAATTTATGATTACGCATGGAAATATGATTTTTGCGTTTATATTGCAAAATCTGGTTATTCTACGATATATTTTCAAAGTAATGTACTTACTACAGTATGGGAAAAATTGCATTATTGCAGTATTACTGTTAAAAGCCTCTACATAAAATCCGCGATACTTTAAATATAACCACTTTAGGAAAATCTACTTCTTTTACGCATTATTTTCATTTTCATTTCATTTCATTCGACTTTATTTTATTTATTTTATTTAAAAACTTTATTGCACAAAATAAAAAGTACAAAAGGCGGACTTAATGCTAGAAGCATTCTCTACCAGTCAACCGTTGGGTCATGCAGATAGTTCGTTTATGGGTGCGGTAACAGTGAAAATGTGAGTATAGATTACAACAAAAAAATAATAATAATTAATAGCAACAAATTAAACACCAGAATAGAATACAAAGGTACATGGTAAATTAATATAATAATAAAACAAAATAAAATAATATATACATCTATCTAATAACAATATATATATATATATATATATATATATATATATATATATATATATATATATATAATACAAGTGAATACATGAAGAAAAACAAGTTAAGCAAACAAAATTTTATTTAGAGGGGGATGAACAAAAGAATTCACGGACTCTCATTTTAAAAATACCCTTAGTCAGGGATTGTCGAGTTACGGTGGGCAGAGTGTTCCAAAGCCGGATGGCTTGCACAGTGAAAGACTTGATTTTAACAAGAAACAATGGCTTATTAACGAATGGAGCATGACTTTTTTTAATTCATTGTGTATTTGTATAGGGTGACAGATACAGCATAATGTTTTCGGAGCTGTTACAAATATACAATCCGGTATTAGCGGTTAGGTATTCCATAGAATTTAGTATTAGCATTGCACCTGTATAAAGTCAGGGCTGTTTACTAGTAATGCATAAATTAATATACCTATAATATGTAGGTAAGTAAAATCTCAAAGTAAAATAAATAATAAATGTTAAAAAAATGGTCAAATCGCTCTCGCTTATTAAAGTCGCATATACCTAACAGTCGGAGCCCGCATCTTGGTATCCTCGATGCCACTGAAAGGAAAATACATTAAATACTACTTTATAAGATTTTTGCTTCAAAGAAAACTACACATATTTTTTGCAATCTTTATTCCGCATGGTTCATTTAGTAGGAAAATATTTTTAATCTGTCTAATAATAACAGCAAAGAATATCGAATCTTAAACACTTATAACTGTAATAACTAGATATATTCTTGATAATCGAACTCCTAATATTTAAAATGAAACCTGCCAAACATCCTGTATTGTAGTTTGAAGATATTTGACTAAGATATAAGACACGAGATTATCATTTTATGGATAAACTTTAACTAGCGATAATTTAAAAGTTAAAGCAATTAATTATTTCACCGTCAACATACGAGTATATAATATAACAATCAGTAGGGCCGAATACATTGATAACAATTACTTTTTTAAGCAATAAAATAGTGCTATCTTAGGCAAACGGTGCGGAGAGTTGATTTGATGGAAATGAAAAAGTCAAGTAATTCAATCGCCTATCTGTGGCGTATTCTTGTAGGTATAAGACTACGTCTACGGCAAATTAGTTGGTCTCTAAATAGGTCGGCAAGGAAAATTACGAGGCCCTTATTATAGTAGGTACATGTTCTTCGCTTCTCTAAATGTGGTGAAAAGGATTGACAGTTAGCGGTCATACCTATCTATGTCTATATGGGAAAATAACTTTTCTATATTGTTTCGGGTTTGAGTGTTGTGGTACCGTCGTTGTTTCTGATTTCTGTGCTTAAGCTACTTACCACAGAATAAGAGCAATTTATGTGATGTTGTCCAATATGTATTTGTTTATATATGTAGTGGGTAAAATAAACACCTAAAGTGTGAAATATCCAGGGTTCGGTTTTTGTTTTATGTAGGTACTTGGTTGCATAGTGCTAAAGTATCAATTTGTGTGATATGGTATGAATACCAATTGGTTTTTGAGATTACTTGGCGCAGTTATTTATTTAAATGAACATTATATTTTTTATCTTACGATTGTAAGTTATTCTTTAATAACAATTCATTATTTAATTAAATAATCAACTAAACAAGGCATAAAATGAATATCAGTCATTAAACACGGTAAGAGTTCATTCATTTTATAATCTCCAGACGAAGATACAACAAACAAAACCTGATATCACGGCGTCGACGCAAATGAGTAAAATAAAGGTGAAATGAAGGCATTAGATTTATATTTAGGAACGGGAGCATCTTGGGAGCGCATTTTTGCCTCATTTGTCTTCTATATGGCCATTACTGTAATGTTTCCCTCGAGGGGAACACTTCTCAAAAGATATTAAATAATGGCGGAAATGAACGTTTCGATAAATTATATTGAATTTTTCGCATTAGGGTCTGTGCTCGCTGGAGCGTGTGGAGTTCGTTAAGATAGAGACAAGTGCCACTTGTAACATGTAAACTTGATTTATTGCTCCGTGAAATCCATTATCTACGTGCTGGTATATTAAGTTCGTCCAAATTGAATTCCTGCGTGCGTACGGGAATCTCCAATATTGGATCTGAGTTTGCGTAATTATTAATCGCAAACAAAAAATACTTCAGAAAGGACGTTGCCATGATTGGAATCGAATGCTGCTCAGTGATAATCCAACCGAACCGAAGTGAAATCGAAGTATGCATTTTTTAGATTTTTTCACACTGAAATGTAAAACTGTAAATATAACCAATTTTATTACCTCCCTTTATTGTTGCTATTTATCTTTCTATCTCTATTAACGCAAACGATTTCTTAAGTTGAATAACAACAGGTTGTAATTTGTAAGTGGTAAAAAACAAAACCCCAATAATCTTTGCCACATTCCTTGCGACGTAAGTATTGATATTTCCTAATGTATTGAATCATGTCATATGATCTTTAGGCATACTAAAAAAGCTTAAATCATGCAAATACACAGGGCTCTTGGTTCGGTACTCAAAGAAGGGTCTTTGATCTCCCTAGCTCCGAGATCGCTAATTCGAATTCTGCCTGAAGAAAACGTTTGCGATGAACATAGATATTTTGTACCTGAGGCATGAATACTTAATTAATTAACCTCTCTAAATATTCTATTTTTAAGCTTTATTCTAGTATACCTACACGAACATTATACAATACATAAGTGAGGTAGGGTATAGCGATTTATCGCTCGAACTGGAGCAGCCCGACTGGTGAAATACCTCCACCTTACAGAAGACCGCAGCCAAATAACAATCACTTCTGTGTTGTTGTGTTCCTGCGTGTGAGTAGGGTTTCCAGAGCTCCTGGGGGGTGCTACAGTAGTAGCAGGGGTCAAGCCTTCAAGGTAAGGGCGACAAGTCCAGTAACAGATTTATTATGCTGTACTGGTTATCCTTAAGCTAGGACCTCATTGCCACTGAACATCAGGTGGGATGAGGACAATCTTGAAGTGCATTATAAAAAAAAATATAATTGTATGTTTGTAATGAATAAACTCATAAACTATTATGCTGATATCAAAAATTCTTTCACCAATAGTGGTGAATGTAGCTTACATTTACCTTATGCAACATTAGCTATATTTATTGCTAGAAAAGACTAAGTCCACGCTTACGAAGTCGTGGGCGGACGCTAGTTAAAATAAGTGTATTTTTTTTTATAGTAGCGCAGTATATTAACTCCTCCCAGCCTGATGGTAAGCAAGAGAGGAACCCACATCGCGATGACAACGGATTTGATATCAAAATATCCCATCCGTTAGCATCGCCATACTGGCCCGCAAGATGTTTCTTCACGCTCCTTTTGAAGGAATCCATGTCAAAGGAAGGAGGAAACACATGAGCCGGCAACGAGTTCCACTTCTTTATGGTCCGGCAAAGATAAGAGTTACCGAACTTTTTGGTTCAAACTTTTTGGTTTTTGGTATACGGTCTCAAAGATTGAAATAATGTTTATATAAAAATTCATACAGGAAAAATAATCAACAATAGAATTTCATAAAAACGGAATTAAAAGTCAAAAGAAAGCAACTGCACAGTGGGAAATTTTCATACTTTAAATGTGGAAAGTTTTAAAATGCATTTTTAAAGGGGTATTATACTGCCCATCCTTCGAATTTAATGGTTCACTGGTCTTGAGGGGTACATACAAAATTAGGGCAGTGAAAATCCCCAAATTACGTCGTTTAATAAGGTCCATCATATAAAGCGCAGAAATATCACGTATAAAACTTTACTGCCACTCCACGCTGTGGCACTTTTTATGTTACTTTTCTCTCGTTAATCTTTGCTACAAATGCCCACCTCTTGTTTGCTTGTAACATCTGGCTAGGCTATAATTTATAAGTACGAGGACATTAATTTATTTCTAATAGCTGACGAATCAGAGTGTTTAATGTTTCTTCTTCTACACTAATATTATAAAGAGGAAAGATTTGTTTGTATGTTTATAATGAATAAACTCTAAAACTATCCTGCCGATTTCAAAAATACGTTCGACATTGGAAAGCTACCTTCACCCTCAATCATATAGACTATATCTATTGCTAAAAATGACGTCTATGCGTACGAAGTTGCGGTCGGCTGCTAGTACCATATTAAGAAAATGGAGTACCTACTCGTAGATTCACAGAATAATACACAAAAATATACAATATCTTTTTTCTAAAAATACATAAAGTTGGAACCACAGTGAATGGGGCGCTTATTGGAAATTTTATAACAAAGTAAACAAAAGTTAAAAATTAAAACGCAATTTCGTATTAAAGAGCGTTATGTTGATACATTAAAATATGCTAAATATGCCTGTATACGCACCCATATCTGTTGGCATAAACTAAACTAAAATTTTCTGCATTAATTTTGCGGCATCTATTCTTATCGAACTTATTAACACGATTAAACCAAAATTTAACTAACTTATACAATCGTTTTTTTTTCTGGTACTTAAATTTTTCAACGAATTGGTATTTTAGTTTAGTTCAGTTTGTTCCAACAGAATGTAGAACTGTACGATTGGATCCCTCTGGTACCATTTATTAAAACTTAATTTGTCCTAATCCTAAATTATATTTCTGTTTCGATACCAGTTGCAAAGGATTTTATACCCTTTAAGCCTTATGTATATTAAGATGGACTAATTGGCTTCATACCACAAACCTTAACCATAAATCCGGAAAATGAAAACGACAAGATGAAACGCGCGTGTTAACCACAGATCCGCTGGTGGCTGACCCAATTTCTGCCACTTAACCACTCTTCATTTAGGTCTTATCTGCATGTATAATAGAATCTTAACGAACCTTTGTGCAGCGAGCACGGCTCCAAAGTGATTGCTTTTTGGCAAGAACCTGAAAGGTATCATATCAGTATTGTAATCTCGAGTTATATGAGCGATTAATTAAAATAACGCCTCGATGGTCCAGTAGTTAAGATTTTGAATCGTGAAACTACTATTGTTAAAATGTTTTGATAGTTATTTAATAAAAATACTAAAATTTTTGGTCTGTATTAACATCAAAAATTTAGAAGTGTCTGTACCGTATCTTAACTTTTAATCACGTACCCGTACTACTTAGGCGCGTACTCTCACTATGTAAATAATATCCAAAAATAAGTAAAAAATAATAAACAAGTTGTACAGTAGGTAACGAAATTGTTCTCTTTAATTGACACCTTTTCTTTTGACAATTCACTCTGTTGAACGACGTCATATCGTTTCCATTTCTTATCTTTGTATATTTCTTGTAATAAACCAATGCGTTAAAAAATAAACAACGCATTAGAAATTTGCAAAGGCTGAACAATAGAAGAAGTTAAAAACGTAGCTTCTTAAAGCTAAGATACCTACACTCCAAATCACAAATGCAAATCTAAGGCCAGTGTACATTGGTCGACAATTCTCCCGCACCTGCCTGTGTGCCCGAAACGCTGCCGTAGAACCTCCTCGTTAGCTGCTCGCTGCTCGTGCCGACGACACGTAGATTACACTTGAACCACACTTTTACAATCTGTAGCTCTGCCAAATGTTTTTTCTTTTTTCTAGAAACAAAAAAATACGAAACCTACATTTGGCTGACGTAAATTTTAAAACTACCTAAAGCGGCTAAGTGCAGCTCTAGGTGTCATCTTATTGTAATTTTAGGAACTATCGAGGCCAACTGCTTTCGTTGTACCAAAGTAAATAAATTTATAGAGAGTAGGTAGTCGAGTAGCGGCGTGCGAATCATAATACCGATATTTTCCGATCATTAATATATTACTCGTATAAGAGAAGACTCAGCCATATCTTAGCGACTGTCGTACCAAAATAATAAAATACGCTCTCTAGTTTTGTATTATTGTATATATTTATTAAAGGGAGATAATGCATGTGCGTACCGAACCGCTGCATTGGGCATCCGCGTATACTACCCCGCTCTTCCAGACCACTTATTGATGTGGTCATAGGAATAAAGAAGTACTACAACTACCAAGGCATCATCGTCGAATCGCTGTAATACCTAGTCAGAGCTCATTTAGAGTTATAATATCGGAAAGAAAAGTCAACTATTTAGACCTTAGGATTGAACGTCCAATCCGCACTGAAACGTTAATAAAAAACTAAAGACCCGTGTTAATTGTGCTTTTGGAAAAGCTTATTTCCTTAAGTGGACGCAAGCGGTCTGACAATGAGGACGAAGGCACAGTTTATCAAATGATATCACAGGTAAACTACTTTTTCATTATGACGATGTACAAACTTATCTGTCTATCTATTCAGAATATCAAAGCAGAATAAGGTAGATAACCCTGTTTACGCACGCAATACAGACAATGGAAAGTAATAAAACAATACCGAATAATTCTATCATTGGCAAAGGTCAATGTCTCAGTAGACAAATAAAATTTATTACGTACTTTGTACAAGATACCTATTGAATAAAATACACGTAAGTGGGCATTCCACAAAATGTACGCCTTATAGTTTATTTGACAAATGTCATTTATCAAGCAATAAACGAATTGGCTCGCTTTAGTAAATAGAGCCCGATAGAAATATGTATGAAAGTAACGCTGTAACGCTACGGCTAATATCAATTTATTCAAAGTGAAAAATACACTTATTTTAGTTGTTATGCTTAGTTTCTTCTTATACTTAAAAGTATAAATTAGCGCTGTATAAGTATTATATAAGCTGTATTATACATAATATAGGTGTAATTTTTGTACACTGAAAGTTTACTAAAAGCCAACCCAAATGCCGAGTGCTGAAAACTAATGCAGACATCGAAATGATAAATGTAAGTCTTTATTTGAGATTAAAATTATAAGTTAATTTATACAAGTTAACAACTAGGTCATTTGCAGAAACACCTCATGACTTATAAAGCACAAATTAGGTTAACTTGTACTGGATTGATCAGATTAATGTATTAGCACAAGCTATAACATACATAGTTAAATAAAAAGACATGTAAGTCTTTTACAAAATACTACATTTGTTGTTTGTTGTTATATCCGTCGTTCAATTCGTAACTTCTCCGTCTAAAATCTTCAAACCGGTTCGCAATTAGATAAACCTCACGGGTAGCCCGAGTTGGCCGTAGTTTCTCCACAATAACTATATTACATCACGATACAAGTGACCCGTTCGTAGTTGCCAGTCATTGGTTAATTAAGCTGATACAAACAATAGTCTACGTATTACTGTGTTGTATCTTGATGTTATATGGTCAGATTAAATTTTGGACAAACAAGAGGGGTTTCGGCGCAGCTGCAGGAGTTGAACTAATTTCGTCTCGACATGACAAGGGTATTAGTTGGGTCGGGACCCTTTTTATAACTCAGGTTACTAGCGCGCATGCAAAATCTCCGGAATAATTGTCGCTCGAAAATATGGACCGGAATAATGCGGATCTAATTTTGGAAAATCCGTCAAGTGGATCGGGGTAAACAAAAATATTGGACGGAAATAAAATGTAAGATGTGTAATGTTTTTGTGCGAATGTATGTGTTTTTTGATAGGTAACTACTCGTAATAAATCAACGTAAACTGATAAAATGTACGTTCTTTTATTTTGTTTTCTAAGAAAAAAGTTAACAGCTTTAGCTATATAATAAAGCATTAGCTATATAATTGCAATTTGTATTTAAAACTAGCTGACCCAACAGACGCTCTCCTGCCATAACGACAACTATTTAATTATATATATATATATATATATATATATTCTTTCTTATGAACCTTCTCCTGACAATAACAAACACAACAAGAAAAAAAAGTGAAATCGGTACAGCCGTTTACGCGTGATGGCGTGAACTAGGGCAATAGGGATTCATCTTTATACATGCAGAAAAAGATGACGTCAATTTAGCACAACATATGTAACGTGCGTAACCTTTGTAGCAAATTTGAATATGGCTTTGAAATAGCGTTGCGTTTTTGAAATTCTTAGGACTGTGTAAGGTAAGACAGGGATTCTAAGCACGTCACAACAATTTACGTTGAGATCAACGGAGCTGTAAACCTGTTCTACAATTTAATCCTGCAACAAACGTAGCTCATTGCAAACGCTAATCCTGATTTAAAACTGCTAAATTATGCATTAATTTGTCTCGAATTAAAGGCTTGTAAGTGTTCCTGAGTATAGCATTCGAGACTCGGCAAGATTTAAGAGCGTCGTCGCCCGAGAACTGAAAGAGATAAGAGTGGATCGCACTAAGCTCGTGAATTACCGCCGTTTCTTTGTGCGACTGACACAGCTCCAGTTCGTCTCCCGGAATGAGGATAACTCGCCGTATGTGCCCGAATTTATTTAAATTCGCAGCATACCTCGCCTCGGCGCGAATAAGTGAAGTTACTACGGCATCATTAACTCGGCAATAATCGTAATGAAATGTTCTCCCGCCGTGACCCAGCTGCGCCGCCGTGGAAGACAATATTACGGGCTTTATCACAATTTAGGAGTGTTAAGCCGCTCTGAATTTCTTCATTACTCACAGTGAATACGACGAAAAAGAAACACAGAATGTCTGACTAAAAGCAATAAAGAACGATGTCAGTTTTGCCTTATCTGCTCGGAGTCGAGAGGCACGTAGGCTCAAGCCTAATATACATATAGATTTTTGTGACAAATACGCGTCGGCCTCATAAGAAATTCACCCTAGTCGCTGGCGCCGAGCGGGTTCTTGTGAATTATAACATCAGAAAGCGCCAAGTTTTTGTGCCGAGATTAACTGCGTATTACAAGCCGAAAGTATGCCAATGAGCCGGTATTTCTCAAACTTCTTAATTACTTACGAAGGGTTTTTTGTTACAAGCGTCTTTTTAAAACGAATTGTTTTCACGTTTCTAAGTGGAGTGACGACAAAAGAAGTTTGCATAGTTAACGCCCACAGTAAAAAGTTTCGAGGTGTAAACTTCCGGAGTATTTTATTCAGACGTCTAGCGACTGTTCACTAATTACAACTGAGTTTTTTAGACTTATTAGTTTCAATGTAATCCTCTGATCCATTGCTTCAATATTCTGTGTAATTGTGTGCAAAGAACTCAATTTATATTTCATGAAACACACGAAACACGTCAACATATTTTTCGATAATTATCGTAGAGTACATGTACAAGATTTTTTAACTTAAGTATACAAATGTAAATTTTGCTGGTAATACTTTGGCTGATATAGTTTTAATGTTAATAACACGTATTACTTAGTACCTTTATATTCAAAATTGTAAATGGAGCTTTAATTAAACTAGTTAGGTAATTAGCACGACGCAAGTTAAAGCGTAGTAACCACAAGTATACGTACATATATGTAATTACACCAATACAAAGCACAAAACCGCAATTAATTGAAATCGATAAACATAAACTACCAGGCATCCATAAGCCGCGGGAGTTCGCGACATTTTGACGTGACGACTCGCCTTCGATCAGCCGAAACGTCTGAATCATCCTCGTGTGGCTGAAACCATTCACCACCGTTCTGAGTTCCGCTACTAGTGATTAATGGTCTCGCGTTCCCTCGACATTGTGTTTTTGTGATGCAAATAACTCGAGCCGTCGGAACAAGGGAAATTGAGTGGGGGGACGGAGCACTACCGCAGTTTCAATTGCTACGCCGCTGAATACTGATGAACCGTTTCGGTTAAAGGTATTATCTGAGTTGCAACGTTTAAGCCGTGAAGTAGGTAAGGCGCGATTTGTGATCTTGTTAATCAGATGTTCTGATTATTTGAAGGTAAAACTAAAAAAGCTTGATTTTTTTTTACTACGTTAAATATTTTCTTTAGTAAATACCACAAGTCCTAATGAGAGAGTATTGGCTGACTTGTCATAAAGAGAGACAGAGAGAGAGATGAAATATTTCTGTTTCTTTAAAATATCTAAAGAGTATTATGACTTAAATTATGTATCCAACTCAAATCTTCTCAATAATTTTAACTCTTTTAATACATTTATCAAATAATATATTTATTATAAAAACATATCGCTGTTCCCTAGTATCGCTGAAACTGGAGAATGGCTGAACCTATTTGGCTAATTTCGGTTTTGAAATAGAATTAGAGGCTGAAGAAAGATTTATATAATTAGAAAATATGAATTTTTTCTATTGCTGCTGAAATACAAATATGATAAAGTGCAAGTGTGACAAATTTTGTTTAACGCAAATACTCCAAAAGTTTCCAAAACCTATTAAATTTCTATAAATGTTGTGAATAAAAGATTCACGAATCCCGCCCAAGACGTTAGGTACGAATGCTTTTAGCCTTTTGACGAAACCTATATTTTTTTTAATCAGAGGTTAATCAACTTTGACGTAAGTAAAACTGAAATTTCAGTTTTTAACTTTATCTTTTTCTCAACAACTTAAGGGTCTATAGGCAGTGAAGGTTTCATACTGACTTGTTTTTATAGGCCTTAAAAACTGAGTGGTGGTAAATTCGTGTCTACAACGAAGATTTTGACTTAAAAAGTTTGAAAGTTTCTATAGATTATACTTTTAGTTGAAATAATTTAGTTGTTGGTGTTGAGTTTTAAATGAAAAAAAAATCCTTATTTAAAACACTGAAGCAAAAAATTTAACATACACTGTGAACATAACAGCCGCGTCTTCGTTTTTAACTTATACCATTTAAACATGTTAAATCTTGTTTTAATTTAAGTTGAAAAAAAATTTGTACAATAACAACAGAAAGGATGTGAAGGATTCCACATTATGTCATTCGAATACAAATAAACCTCTCTTGTCTCTCTGTTTGTCTATCCGGCTTTAACGCCTAAACCACTGAAACGATTTTGATAAAACATGGAATAGGTATACGTTGAACCTCTACAACGGACAAATTAGTGATATGAAATTTGGCACCAATATAGCTCTAAACATGGATTAAATAATGTACTACTTTTTGTTTGAAATATTAGGGAAGATAGAAGTAATACCACGCGTACGAAGTCGAGGGCGTTTGCTAGTTATTTATTACAAGCTTTTATTTAGTCCAAACACTTGACACTCGTTTGTAATGTGAAAGAACTCGTAAAAACGGTCAGTATCGAAGCTTACTTTAAAAGTTCTGTTTACTTCTTTATCTAAAAAAAAACAACTTTAATGAAAAAGCTAAGCTCAACCACAATATTTCTTAATTTCAATAGCTACCATTATTTAAGGCCGTTACTCACGAACAGCAAAAGGAACGAACCAGCAGAAGCTCTGTCATTTCACACAATCTGTGGTTTTTGTCTCTGTTATGGCCACCCATTAGTTATAGTGCCACATTAATACAGGTGACATCGTTTTGGTTTACTCTGTTTTGTAATTAAGTTGTAGCAGGAATGTTTATTTAGTTAGTGCAGTGAATGTTTGGATGGGAGTGACAAGGTTGCTTTTTCGGAAGTGAAATATTATAATTTTAATGAGCACCTTGTCTTGAAATAATTTTCGCTTCAAATGTTTTGGAATTTAAAATGGATACTGAATATGACTGTCTTGATCATTAAAAAAACTTTACCGCAAGGCAAATTTTAAAAACATCGTATTATTTAAATATTATATCATGAACCAAATAAGATTAGAAGCCTCTTTTACTCTTATATCATTTAAACAAACATTATGTTGAAATTAAACATTTCAGATTGAATTAACGTCATAAAAATGTTCTTAAGAGCCCTATTTTTAAACACTTATTGATTGATTTATAAAGTTCAGTATCAACCTTAAATGTTCATGAAAAATTGATAAACTTAAAAAAGAAACATGAAAGTTATTACAAATTGAAGTTGGAATAAGACTCTATTATTAGATTGTCTTAAATATCTTTCATGATTTATTTTAAGAAACTTATAGACCAAAGTCAATTTCAAATTGTTAAGAGTAATCAAATCTAAAAGTCCTTTCAAAATAACTTACTCAAAGAAATCTAGCTTACAAAAAATATATCTGACCAGTGTTCTATGCAGTATTGGCAAAACCTAAAAAGATTTAGTATCAGCTGTGAGAAAGTGAAAAACACGATCAGTTCTTTCAATTGCTAAAGTTTTTCATTCGTAGCGACGGAGTACGGTTAGCAATAAATTAGAAGCGAACCAAACTTCTTTTTTATCTTGGTTTATTGTTTCGATATTGTAGACCCACAGAAACATTTTTTTTAATACCGCTGCTTGATCAAAGAATATCAAAAACAATATTTTTGAAATTTATTTTCAATTATTTTTAATTCTTTAACTTTTTTAAAACTTATGTCGATTACAGCATTTATTAAAAGCAATAAGACTTTATCATTCAATTGTACAGCAATATATTTGTAATACCAAAGTCATTAATTTTCTACGCAAAAAAATCAATATATTTATGTATCTCTCATCTCATCTTCTCTTTCGTTTTAATTTAGGGGGGCAATGCTTTGGCACATTGTACAGCGTATGGGATTACCTTCTCTGGAAAGAGCGGGGACTACCCATTAAAACGATCACACATTCGCTAGGCATAGCCTAAATTATGGCGCCATGCGATACACTTTATGTTGAAGCCACGGCGCAGCAAATGTCATGGCTATGTATGCAGTTTCGTTAGTAGCGTACAAAACTCCAATAAAAGCGCCTTTTTTATAATGCAATTCAAGATTGACCTCATCCTACCTGATATTAAGTGGTAATGAGGTCCTAGCTTAAGGGCGATAAGTACAGTATAATAAATCTGTTACTGGAAGCCCTTACGATGAAGGCTTGCCCCTGTTACTAATGTAGCTCTGGAAACCTGACTCACACGCATGAACACAACAACACAGAAGTGATTGTTATTTGGCTGCGGTCTTCTGTAAGGTGGAGGTATATCACCAGTCGGGCTGCTCCAGTTCGAGCGATAAATCGCTATGCCCTACCACTCTTATCTTAACACCTTTTTGCTAACCGTACTACGAATTAATAACCGTAACGATCGCTCGGTACACTATTGAAGTTTTTCACAAATGAAATTATTTCGAGTCCATTCGAGATGCGCGATTCATTATGCCCACCGAGTCTAGAGTGGAGCGGAGTAAGAGGCAAGTTTTAATAATGTAGGGCGGTCGAAGGCAGTGCCCGCTTCCTTCCATTCATCTCTCCCCTTTCCGGTTGGTGCAATTAAAACGGCCGCCTGTTCCGGCACTTAAAAAACTTTTAAAGCATAGGCACAGACAATTTGAGCAGCCCTGTATATTGTTGCAAATGATGGAACAGATTCTTTATTTTGTTTGAAACTGCTCATTGTTGCGTTGTGAAATGGCCTGTTGCGAGGTCGGGATTTTATAAGTTAAATTTTATGATATTTTCTTTCTTACAAACAAATTTCTAGCTAACATTTTTATTTTGTGTTAACCAAGTAAAATAGTTGAAGTTTCTTCGATTAAATAATTGCGTCAGTCTAAGCTTAATACATTTTTCACAGGAATTTACTGACTAAAAATGTTTGTTAAATTTATAAATTATTTTATAATTTTTAACGGTGCTTGTGTAAATCTTCAATTACAAGGTGACTAGGGCTGATAAACTAAACTAGGAATCTACAGAACTGGTAAAGACTAAAAAACATAACGTAATAATATTAAAAAACACAAATCTGGCTTCGGAAATACTTTAAAGAGATGATTATTTTAAATTGTATATGCAAGTGGCATCCAAGCATGAGAAGTAGTTCTACAATAGAATTATAAACTTTCATACGCAGTCAAGATGTACGAAGTTTTCTCTCAGCAAGTTAGACAACCTGCTAAAGTTGGATTTTCGCATAACGATAATCATATGTATAATAATTTAGCTGTATATCATAGATATTTACTCCCTGCCTTGATAAGGGGCAGGACTACCCACTAAAACCCTACGGTTGGACCTCATTGCCTTAGTGGGAAACTTGGTTCAACCAGAACATCCATAACGCCAACGGGTAATAGCTGCTATTATGCAGCCCCATCATAAGGAAAGCGGAGTGGGTCAAAAATACCATGTAGTTTTTAGTTTGTTAAATATTTAGTTAAAAATATTAGTCACATATATTTTTATTAAAGAAATTTGTAAAAAATACGTAGATAAAATGATGCCAAGATGCACGTTGGGGGCTCGTTATTTCACTTGTGGGTTAAAAATATTCCCTCTAATGACGTCATGCGAAAGTTCAACTAAATGTTTCGCTATTTATTGTTTAGGTAGAAACTGCAAAAATACGTGTCTCATACTTTTCATTTAGTCAGTCTAAAAGAAGGATTAAAAACTGATTTTTAGTTTGATGCCCAATTGCGCATTTTGTCCTATTGCTAAGGAAATGTAATTGTGTAATGTTACCTAGCGTTATACGTACCTTTTTTATTGTAACTGTAGATTATACACCTGTACAAACTAATAAAATCTTGAAAGATAGATGCCTAAACATTGTTTGCGGAAGGTAACCGCCGCGGCACGGCCTCATTACACCCGCGAGCGGCGCAAAGCCTCTGCGTGCCTTATCTGCGGACCAGGAGAGCCTCGTAAGCCGGCTTGTTACCTCGAAACACATTCTGAGCATTATGCGCTAGCGACCTAACGCCCCACGTCTTCATTTAATAACCCTCTGTTGATCGAGACAATGTCCTTCTTAAGTTTTTCTTAGCTGCTTTAGCTTTGTTTGTAATATTCTAACGACAAAGAAGCATCATGTCGCTTTTAAATAGGTTGCAGATAATTCGTTCGCTTTGCGTGTGTTTGAAAAGCGCAAATCGCTAGCTACGCATACTACGTTATATTAAAATAATCTAATTAATTAAAAAGTGCCATGCATGACGAAAATATCCTGTGTTGCATTCGCTTCTGAAGGATAACTTCATTGACTATTATTGAAAATATTACATAAGTATTACATAAGTATGTACAAAATAGTGCTTGTCAATTTTGAATATTGCTTAATTTAAGTTGGTGGAAATAGAGGGTTTATGTTTCCCGCATATTAAGTTCTGGTACACTGTTGAAGAGCAGTCATAAAATATGCAAATGATTAGCGTTCTAAGGGCGACCCTTAAACATTATTTACAAGAGGTAACCGCCGCGGCACGGCCTCATTACACCCGCGAGCGGCGCAAAGCCTCCGCGTGCCTTATCTGCGGACCAGGAGAGCCTCGTAAGCCGGCTTGTTACCTCGGAACACATTCTGAGCATTATGCGCTAGCGACCTAACGCCCCGTCCTCACCTAATAACTCTGCGTTATGTTTCGAGACAATATCCCGTTAAGTATTTGGTACCTCGCTGCGTCTTAGGATGAAAGTTATTAAAATGACAACTTATAATACATGTTGTTTTGTGTAATATTACTATTGGCGTGCCGGCGTGTCGCAACTCAGCGAAAAAGAGGATAAAATCCATGTTTTGCAGGGACTTTATCTTCGTCTTATCAATTAAATATGTATTTTTTTTTGATAATTGTTTTTTTCGACCTGCCAATTTTTGTAGCAAGCCAACTTTTGCAGAGTAAATTTCCTTACGAAACACCCAAAATTCATAACTCCTGACAAATCATAATAAAACATATATACCTATGATAGGCTTTCATTATATTTTGGAAATGTTTATAGGTTCGGAATCTTCCGTGCACCATTTTGGCCAGTTTTCTCTTTGTGCTAACATAAGCATAAGCTAACATAAGCAGTGGCGTAACTACAGGGTGGCAAGTCTGCAAAATGCCACGGGCCCCCAGCCAGAAGGGGCCCCAGGTAAGAGGAGAATCCCAATTACCAAGAATAATTTTTTCATCAAACTTTCCTAAAGTATGCACTACATTTCTGGTATTTCCAAACAAGTATTAGACATTATTATTTCTTTGAGAAGGAGGAGGGGGGGGGGGGGGTTGGTCGATGGATTGATGAATTTGAATTTGCCACGGGCCCCGAATGGTATAGTTACGCCACTGAACATAAGGTACCTTGACAACCTCTTGAGTGAAGGACACAATTAGTTTGCGTTACCGGCTACGTGTTACGCCCGTAACAAAACCCACTCAACCACGGTGTGGTGTTAAAATTTTAGTCATAAAATGTGCATTTTATGCCACGAAAAACGACGCAAGTGATAGTGATGCTAGGGACTATGTTTTTAAAAAAGACTGCAGTTTCTGTCGTGTACTGGTCGTATACTTCAGTAATATCTAACGAGTTTTAGAAAATTTCGCAACATGTCTGTGGCAGGCATCTGCCTCATTTCATTTAACTTAAATTTTGACAGTAATTTGTTATCACGTCCTATCCATTTGTCAAATGCTGAGTTTTACAATTCGTTTTCGACTGTTAGAAACTACTGGATGTTACATTTTCACCAGTGATGTGTTATGCTGTTTTACGTTAAGTACAAGGGTAGGCAATAAATATATGATTTCAACAAATAACACTTCTTGATGATAAAAACTCATGGCAGTTCATTGGTCTAAGTGCCGGGTCATGATCCTTGGTTCGCTTTATTTAACATAGCTCATGTTTTAAAAGACCAATCCGCATTTGTATTAAGCCATTAGGTACATATTATTGCAACGATAACATTTTTTTAAAATCGGAATGATTTTTCCTGTGGTACGAGTATGTTAATGAGGCTGATATTTCCTTACAAATATTACAAAAACTAATTAAACATGTCTCAAGTTTTATATTTAAGATGATGTGCAACGATCGTTACGTATCGGCAATCAGCAGATGGATGGTCACGCCTAAAAAACTGAATTAGAGTTAAAATAATCACTCATAGCACTTTTCGAGCAGAAAAAAAAGAAATGAAGAGTAAGCAGATTGTATTCAGATTTGAGAACAGTGCTATCGCAAACGTAAAACAGTATATTCACGTGCACTAAATCTTCCAAGTACGTGGTTAATATTCCTACGCCTCTACATTGTTCTGTTATCTCCCCATTTCCTACTAGCACCTAAGGTAGTGTAAACCCAGTGAGACCTAATAAGTTATTTGCAGGAAACATAAAATAACCGTCGCGTGCCGGTCTACAACTTTATAGAACAAGATCTACCAACACAAAGGCGTGACGATCGCATACTGGCTTAAAAAAAGAAAGATACAATGACGAACAATGTACGTAAACTAAAAAATATAAACCTATAGGTAATGGGTGGCTACCATAATTGTATAATAATTAAAAGTACCTAAGTGTATGTTACTACGGCATTATTTTCCGTATCGCAGCAGCAAGGTGTTTTAATGGTAGATAGTTTTTCTATTCTAACTATACTAAAATTCGAATATGTATTTTATTGCGTGTAACCTCAATCCATTTTTTAGTACACTTCATGATTGACCTCATCCCACCTGATGTTAAGTGGTAATGAGGTCCTTGCTTATGGGGGACAAGTACCTTGTCTATGGCCTTGTCGCCCTTACCTTGAAGGCTTAACCCCTGCTACTAATGTAGCACCCCCCAGGAGCTCTGGAAACCTTATTCACACGCAGAAACACAACAACACCGAAGTGATTGTTATTTGGCTGCGGTCTTCTGTAAGGTGGAGGTATTTCACCGGTCGGGCTGCTCCAGTTCGAGCGATAAATTGCTATGCCTTACCTCTCTCCTCTTGGTCAAGGACACTAGAAATTAGGTCTAAATGGCGGAAAAAATAGAAAAGTCAGATTATTACAATCAATGCCGATTTGCATAGGTAACCACTTTTTTTAAACCAATGGCCTATCTATTACCATATTTCAAACCCCACGCCCAAGGAAACAATAGCTCTTAGCCTATTTTGTAAGTAATTCAAGATTCATGTTAGTCTGTAAAAATACAGGGCGGTAAAATAAATTACGCTAAGAACGGAAGGAATTAAAAATGAATGCAATTTAAAGTGCCTGTAACTTCGGACTGTAGGAAAAATACATAAATGAGATCGTAGTTAAAATTATGTTTTTAAATGACTTGAAAACAAGTATTTTTATAAAATTTCGTTTTTTAGACACCAATAAGTAGATGTAGTCAAATTTTATATAATAATTTAAAGACTTCTTAATTTCGAATACCGAATTACAACTTTGTCTTTAAAACGGTTCATTTGTAATACGATCAAAAGCACGTCAGATTACATATTATGGACTTGCACCGCCTCTATTCCGTTCTCTACCGAAAGCACAATTGACGGACGTGATCTCTAATGACATTTTCTACCAGCCAAGTAATGCCCAATACCTTACAAGGCAGCATGTTTTATACCGGTCTTCTCGGTGGGTTTAGGTTTCGAAACGGTGATAGAGTTAACTGGGTTTATTTTATTTTGATGCATTACACTTGTATCCAACATGGATAAAGAAATTAATTACGATTATGATAACGTACTTTAAAAAGTATGTCTTTGAAACAATTTCAGTTAGGTCTACAAGTCATATTACTAAACAGTTACATAAATGGATATGAATATAAAACATTAACAAGGTTAGTAAATGCATGTGCCATAGACAATATTCTTTACTATCGGTGTGCGAAAATACTAAAAAAATCTCACGTGACCCAATTTATAAATAAATATTTTCGGAAGCTAACCTGCAGTCCTTTTACAAACAAAAAATGCTTTTACACAACGTTACCAGCGATTTCATCGTATTTACCTACCATATAGTTTTGATTTGATAACAGCCACTGAAATAAGTAAATGTGCCAGCCAAACCACACTTATAAACTGGTCTGAAACTAAGATATTATCTTGTACTATGAACACCTGACGAAGTATATAATTTATGGGACTTTGGGCGCCTGCTATAGCCAATACAACATCAAGGTGATAACGAAACAGATTCTTAGTCTTACAAGGCTGATGCTACACATATAATAAATGCTGTACTATGAAGTCAACTTTAACAATAACACGATACGCGGCAAAATTAACTTCATCCATTATGACACACATTAGCGACTCTTGTCACGATTTCCAGCAAAACAACGCCGGTCGTGTGTACTCGGCTTAACTTTCCCGTGTCTTCGCACAATAATCCGTTCCGAAAAGTCCGCGGTCATAATCTGGGTAGGACTGAACGGTCACACGATAGGATAGTACTATGATATAGCTGGCGAGACGTCAATCACACAAGGGTACGTCCAAGAATGGAACTGAAGGGTTGGATTATAAGGGTCCAACTCTCGGAGGCAACAGGATTATTAATATTCAGGGCCACGGATGATGGCTTTAATTTACTTTTATTTAATATTCAATTACAGGTTGGTTTTTGTAAGCCTATCAAGGATTAAATTATTCGGGATTATTACGGTATTCGCTCCGGATATGTTTTATGTTTGTTATGGGCGCTTTCGGAGTTAATGAGCGGGATTTGTCACGATAAAGGCTCAGCCGGAATTACGCCTTTGATGTTTTGAGGTTGCATGGAAGTGTGAAATTACGCTCGAGGAACGCGGTGTAAAAGAGTAGGCACTTAAAAATGGCTACTAACGTTTAAATTAATACATTTTTGGGGTCACGTATTTAAAAAGAAAAAAACCCTTATAGGACTGTCGCTATCCAACTGAAGGATGTAGAAGAAAGACAACTGTCAATTCCCTTTTCTAAGGAGTGCGTGAAGGTATCATAAAATAAGATCAGGTATGTATGTACTTATTAAATTCAAACTTTTAAGGACATAGATTAACATGATTATTTATTAATAATTGAAAAGGCACAAATTAAATATACGACTTAGTCTTAAAAATATATTAAAATTGTTGAGCTACAGAAAATATGTAAATCTATATTAGACGTAGTTAAGTATTTTTCATACTAGATAATAATATTTTACTAAACTACAGTTTTACTATTGACATTATTTTGCGGTAATACAACAGAGAACTATACTGTATGTATCCTATAGCATATTCAACCAACACAGGCATAACAACGAATATTAATTGCTTAATAGAAACAAAGTATCTACAGCATGATCTTGGATCAACGGAAATAAAAATCAGTAGTTCAAAATATCAAGTCTTCTATTCCGAGTTTTCTTTTAAACAAATAAAATTTGACTCGAGTTCTGTAAATAACGTAAAATACTTATATTACTTTATTTATAATGAAGAATGTATTAAACGCAACATTTTAAGAAAGAAGTGCTCTTTCATTAATGAAAATAATCGTGAGCCCGTGCAAATTTGGCAGAGGCACGGTAAATCATATTGCGGTATTAATCTCATTTCGGGTACAGAACCACATACATGAATATGCCAAAACGCAAATAGCCTGAGTCTAATTAACATGGCTCAAAAGGAGAGCTGAATTAAATACGTTACAAAATATGCATTTTGGGAGAAATTAGGGAACGAAATGGCCAAGTATGAGTCAAGGTCAGATATTTGTGAGTATGGCAGACTTTGTTTGATACCGGTTTTGTATGTGATAATCATAGTCTTATCTTTATATGTCTTGTGAACCACTTGTATACCAAGTTTTATTAATAACAAATCAACTTAATTTAGTCGTGAAAGAAACACCACAGAAAATAAGTACTATATCAGAAGAAGTTAATTCTGATCGGTAAAGAAATATAGACTTAGTGCTAACGAAGTTTCTGAATATGGTACTGAATTATGTTACATCAAATGTTCTCTAGTTAATTAATTTAATCTGGGGGCACGGCAGTGCCCCCGCCAAGACGAGCCAAGCGAAGCGCAAGGGCACTACCTACCTTTTTTCGAAGTGTGTCGCCGTTTTTTTGAACTTTCATATAGTTGCTTTCCGATGTACCAGATAGTTCATATTCTCAAAATATGATATCAATAATAGACTTATTAAACGTACAAAGTCTTAATTTAATAACTCTAATACTTTAGAATTTATATTGATCTAAAATACACCGATTTCGTCACTGATTCACTGACTCACTTATACACTGACACACTGATGATCATCAAAATGTTTAGCTACTTCCTGAAGTGCTAGAAAGCTGAAATTTGATATGTAACCTAAGTTAGGTATACAAATATTAAAAAAAAAAAACTTATAACTTTTGCCTCCCATCTCCCAAAATGGGGGATGGAAGTTTGTATGCGACTTTAATATGTGGGTACTTCCTGAAGTGGTAGGTGAAATTCGGTGTATTATCTAAGTTTATTATACAACCAACAAAAAAATCATAATCTTATAACTTTCTCCCCCCCCCCCCATCTCCTAAAATAGTGGGGGGGGGGGTTGAATGAGACTTTCATAAATTTTATGAATTAGTACAAGATAAGTAATTAAGAAAGATAAGTACTTACAAGAACCTCCACCTTAATGAAGAGTCTCATGGTAGGTCTCAGTTATTTACGCCCTTTAAGGACAAATATATATATATATATTTCTTCTTGAAGACTGGTCATGCATGCTTTTATTACATTATTACAATGAATTATCACATAATATAATTCATGTAAACAACTGACTATCTAATTTATTAAACATTGTATATAAAAAACACAATTAACGGGAAACAACAATAAAACAATACCTGGACAACACTAAATGAACATTATGAATTATTTAGCCGTTCCATCGTTATGTGAATTGCAAATCGAGCGAAAGATTGTATTTACGCAAAATTATTCAAGCAAATCTTCCCTTAACGAATTGTTTGCGTTATCCAAACTTTTGCAATACGAAAATATTAAATTTTGAAACACTTCGTTCAATAAATTTATTAGAAAAACTTTCTTTAATTAAATCAGTTTCTGCAAATCAGACAGAGTGGTGGCATGTCCTTTGAAATGTAACATCATTAAAATTATAAACGCTAGCCAAATACTTAATGTCGACTCCAATAATAGAAAAACTTAAAGCCGGAGCATTAAGTTTTTTTTTAATTCAGTAGTTTAGTAAAATATTTAATGATATTTTAATATAGATAGCGTACATTAGATGTACATGTAGAGAGCAGAAATTAACAAATTAAGGCAAATGTACATTCGACTTACGAATCCAAATCACATTTATGGAAACCGTTTTTTTAGTAAGATTAAAATTCTAACGATAAGGTGCCGCTGGATTTTAAATTGTTGATTAAAAAAAGAGATCGTAAATGTACTGAAAAAACGATAGATTGTTTTGAAAATGGTTATTTTACCTATTATAGAGCAAATGTACATAATTAATATAAAATCGATTGAAACTTTTTAATAAGAATTATTTACAAACAAGATTTTTAATAACAATATTATTCTGTTATGGAGAATTTTTATTCCATTATTTATTTGTATTATAGTTTACACACGGTTTCATGGTGCAATTAAGCAAAAAAATATTCTAATTTATTGACACCACGCTATGAAAAAAAAACAATTATTTAAAATATGACAAATTGACGTACATACTCGGGTATTTAAAAGTCTTTAAAATAGTTTTGAATATGATTTCTTTTTTAAATAGTTTTGGAAATTTGTAAATTATGATAATGTACTAAGAATCCTTATTTAACCATTTAAGTTACAACAATATATATATATATATATATATTGCACTTCAAGATTGACCTCATCTTTCTACTATGCCTCATCCCACCTGATGTTAAGTGGTAATGAGGTCCTAGCTTAAGGGTAACAAGTAGGTACAGCATAATAGCAAAAATAAATATGACTATTTTATACAAATCGGACAAATTCAAACTGTCACAGAACTCTTCTCAGCTAAAAAAAAACTTAGAGATTGAGTTGGTTTGGTTATAGGTACCTGTTAATTGTCACTATTAATTGACCATTATTTTTGCTATTAATAGCCGTCTATTTATATACGCTATATTCGTAAAGCAAATTTTTACAGAAAAGTAAATGTAACTGATAACGACGAGAAAAATGAGAGAAGAGATAACTGATGCTAAGTTACAAATAAAGCTTTGGCGGAGTTGCACCAGTCTCAGGGGGTTTAGGTCTAACCTGACGCCGACACCTGTTGCTTATACCAAAAAAAGTACATAAATACAATCAAGGTGAACACTCGCTCGCAGTTCGATATTCGTTCTTATGCCAACGACATAAAGGCCAAAGTGATGTTTTCACTAAATACTAGTGCTGTACAATTATTGAAGTACAGTCAGAGTCTGGGAGCATAAATACTGGGTCATAAACCCGGGGGTTTAAGTTCAATTTCCGTTTTAAGTGACCTGTTACCATTCGGATAACTACATCCCAAATGTTTTAATTTTAATGAATTATGTTTAAATAACGTATGGTGAAATCCTGCTACTATAATATAACATTATAGGTGAATTTTGGGTGTGAGCATGTACTTATAGCTTTATTGTGAAGTATTATTATAATTATACCCCTTTCACGCAAACTTTTTTGGAGGTATTTGAATGCAATTTAGGAACAAAACAGATTGGATACTTCAATAACAAATTATAAGATATTTTCCAAAAAAAAGGCGAAGAGAGCCGTGAGCAACAGTACTAGTATTTTGATATCTAATTTTAAAATACTTCAGGTTTCAATTCGTAAACAGTGATGGCAGTCATTCAAATTTTGTTGAAATTTTATTGCGCAGTTGAACTAATAGGGGAACGGTTTGCTTAATATCTATTATTATACTATATTAGATACGTATTTTTTCGTTTGTTAAATAAAACAATACTAACATGCCAATTTACGAGGTGGGGGCTCATTATGTCCCTGGTGGGTAAGAAATGGAGTTATGCAACAATTTAATGTATCGCCGTTTTTATTTTATAAGGTGGAAAATGCAAAAATATGTGTCCCGTATTTTTGGATAATCTAAAAGACGAACTGATAACAAATGTTTAAGCTGCTTCCCTATTGTTAGCCTTTGTGACTTCATTCAACGAGAGTCGTGGGTTCAATCCCAACTCTGGGCAATCATTCGTGATAAACATTTATACTTGGATAATTAATACCCAATTACTTTTACGTATTGAATTATTAATAATGGTCTCACCATTCTGATTGTATAACATAATTCAGTGCTTTGGAATCAGGTCATCGTAAATCTGGTCCGTAAACTATTTATATATTTTATAAACATGAACATTGGTCTAAAATGTACACTGAATAACAGATTTAGTAATTGCCTGCAAATCGTAACTAAGTAATTAACTTTATTATTTATGTAATTAACTAATCTAGTCTAAACTCATATATTAGGATTAGCGTGGGGTGGAACTTAGCCCAAAGGTTGTTGGTGTTTTGATGTCATTTACGACATATTCACAAACATATATTTGTATGATACTTGTGTTAGCCACAAATACCTTAGCCACTGGAAATATGAATCTATAAATACTATTGCTATTTAGATCACAATATGTAGGTATATTCATGATTTTATACAACTAATTTCGTGCAGTTCTCTATATTTTCCTTTTCACAAAATGCCTAATCCATTTAATAGTAAAAGTAACTCACATCCACACCTATGCATCAAATTAGAGTATTTTATATAATTAGTCAATTTATCCGCAACATAAAATGATAGTAGGTATAACAATTTGATTTTCTCTTCACACACATCAATTCTTTGATATCACCAACTTTACTACAAATCTATGCGTATAATATATCTTTTTCATAAAACGACCCACAGACGACTGATGACAGCTGGTATGGAAAGTTTATTACGAAACTGGATAAACGACTCGTAATCGGGTGGAGAAAAACGGATTTTGGACAAATTACAAATCGTTAATTTGGAACCGGGCATAAGTAGATGAACCGGCGACGAGAGTCCTGTTAATACAAGTATAGAAATAATAACAACGGGATGTTGATTTTCTAAATAGATAAGTCGGCAACAAAGTTTTAAATAAATCCAAATTTTAGTTTCTAAATTTTTTTGAGTATTCTAAAAGGACTCGAGTGCTGTAGATTAAGATATCATCGTTTCAGCCAGCGTAAATGTGAAAGCAAATTTGAATATTTCACAAATGCCAGCTTTTTACATTCCTCTTTTTTATTTTCTGCCGTGTTACACTCGGCCCGGATTGTTTGATGGAAACTTTTTAGAATGTGTATTTTTTGCATAGCTCTGGTTCGTTTCGTGAATTTGCCAAAGGGAAAGTTTTCGGTTTAAATGTAAGAAGTTATTATTCTTCTATTAAGGACGTAGACTTTTTTAACGAATCTTGTAAAGATTTTTTTTAATAGAGGTACTTGCAAACTTTAGTAGATTGTTTCAGGTCTACTTGGACTTTTAAGAAATCTTTACTATCTATAGCTGCTGCGATTAACGTTTTTCAAATGGATTTTTTTTTAATTTGATTAGTACCCTATCCTCAAATTGAAGAAACTCAAACTCTACAAATGTTGAAAGCGTCACAATTGATAAGCTCTTAATATGTTTTATTTGCACAATTATATTTAACAAATAATTAATTCAAATTTATTTTTATTTTTGCTATGAAACGAAGATTTTAATTTTTTAATTGTTTGTGCTGGAAATTGACCAGAACCGTTTGTTTTGTTGAAATTTTATTAAATGTCAGATTAAGAGAAACTTTATGGACATTAATTTTAATTTGAATTGCCAAATTTACGGATTTAAAATTTTACAGATGAAATAAATTGAATGCTTCGAAAAAAAAAACTAATAAACATTACCTACTAATAAAGAATCTGCGAGGTTGTTCTGAATAATATTAAAAAAATTAATAAGTTAAAAGTCCCCTCCTTATTTGAATTCTGTTAAACGTTTTCTTTATTTTAAGGTTAGCAATAAGTAGGTTAATTGAGAAAACAATAAAACACTGTCATTTTAGAAGCTTTTTCACTAAATACGTTTTCAATTACTTACGCGCTTACTGAGCAAATTCTGTATTAATATTCTATTCTAAATTGGAACAAAAGAATAATGTAGCCGTAAGCACGAACAAATTTTAATAAACGCGCTATTCAATTTGTTATCTGTCCCTTTACACATTGTTTCATGAAAATCTAATCAAGTCAGCGAAAAACACAATAGACCCAATTTTTGATATCTGTTAATTAAAATCAATCCTTTCTTTATATCGAGCTCGTTGAATAAATCGTGAGGCAATATTGAACGTTTATTTTCTGGACTGTCAGGATAACATATTGTTTTGAAACATCATACGTTCTGTTCAAATGTGGACGTGATGAAAACTGTATTGAAAGCTAAGGTTATTTTTTAATCAACTAATAATGTATGAGCGCATTTGGATAAATAATACAAGTTTTGATTCAACTGCTGTATTTGATGATGCATTCATTGTTAGTTAAGTTTTTTGTGTTTCAAAATACTCATTCATGTTATAAGAGAATATTCAGTCATGAATACATAAAGGAGTAAAATTTAACATTTTTAATTTCAGACGAATTGGTCTCCTTTTTTTTAATAAATCTTTACATTATACATTAATGCTAAGTATCTGATTAAATTGGCTTCAATTTTTCGTTAATGGAATCCTGGTCAAACTTAATTAATCTTGGTATTTTTCATCGAACCTTCCGTCCTGCAAATGATAGAAATCTTGTTCGAAAAAAAAACCCTAAAAGGTAAGGTACACAATTTGTTTATATTTACAAAACACGACAGCAAAATATCCGAACAGGAAATTAAATACGAATCAGAACAAATCCCATTATAAAGTCTCATCAATCACTAAATTTCCCTTAAGGTCCCTCATGAAAAAGGTGGAATCGGAATACATTGAGTGACACCGCCATAAGCGTACCAACTTTAGAATAGATTAGATCTCGGCGGGCGAACTGAATTAATTTGCAGAAAGTGTAACGAGGGCAATAGTTCACAGTCACGATGGCGTTGCATGTAGCGAGGTGATGAATGGGGGCGCCTGTTATTAAAATAAATTCTTTAAGGTTATACCTGGGGGAATCTGTTAGTTATTTCTGTCAGTGTATTATAGTGGTCTAGTTTAGTGCTTCGACGCATGCAAGGAAGACGAATTTCAATTAAATGTTTACAAAATTTTTGTGTTTTGATTGTTGACACAAGAATCGGTATTAGCAAACTTTTCTTAGGAATTTGTATTATGTACTGTCTTAAGTATGTTATAATTGTTAATATGTTTTTAATTATGCATGAAATAAATTGTAACATAATAATGTAATGTTTCATACGTGTTTTTGGCAAAATATATTATATATATTAGAGTCTTTGGCATTGGTATAAGATAAAGTCCGATAGCAACTGTAGCAATAGACTCATATAACTACTGATTACAGTCAGATCAGTACAGAATAACTGCACAGACAACACTGCAGTCAACTGCACCAGTTTGCCACGTACGGCCTACGGTTGTACTTTGTATTCTAAATTAAATTTGCCTCAATAATTATTTTTTTTCTTTATAGAAATGATATATTTACTCATTTGAATTTTGGCATTAGATGATAATATCGAATCTATCCACAGAATTATGCAGACCATTTAATCGCAACACAAGACTAGATTTGTAAATAGATAGATATTTTAAGCTTTTGACCATTGAAATGAGGTAATCTAACCTTCCTTACGATTATTTGGAAAATTAATTTCAGTAAAAAAATAGTTTTATTATATTCTTAGTTCTAAAATAGGTACGGCTTCAAATTTTTTCCGTAACATGTTTAGTTTGTTAACGACTTTTCACTTAGATATTTTGATTAAAAGGCTGTCTGCTTTTTGTTTATGTCGATAATGTTGTAAATGTCTGAAATGTCGCTTGAAGCAATATAATAAAAATGCTTATTTGAATGAAATTGCAAACGAATCTATTTGTAATTATTAGGAAAATAATTTTATGTCAGATTTGCTGCAAAAGGAACCTACCTGAAATCACAGTTTACAGAACGAGTTTAATTCTGTAATTTTATACCTATTTTATCAAAAAGAAAAAGATGGAAAGGATGCTATTCTAACCGTTTCTTCCAGGTTCCAACAAAACGAGAGCTGTTAAATTGCACGTTTTCCATTCCGGCTCGTCGGGCCCGAGTAAAACAAACCAAAGGCTTACAGACTTGCTTGATCTTCGAGCTCTGCGATTGCCCATTTTGTTTGGTTTATGCAACAATTAGGGGGAAGCAGGAGAGAGGTGTTCAGCCGCGTAATGCCGGGTCGTTTCTGAACCAAAATTAAGCCCGGCCACGACTTCCGTGCGATGAGCATTACCGTTTGTTTTCTACCTACAGAATTAGGGTTAAGATTTGCCGTCTCTCACGCGTTATGATTTTTGTGTTTACTGTTTAGACTTGTTTTAAATACTTACTTATTTTAAATATATGGTGGCAGACTGTTTTTTTTAATAGATGTGTGGTTGTTACTCTATCGTGCAAAAATGATTAAATGGATGAATCAGATGGACTTGAAATGGATTGAGATGGACTTCAGATTAAATTTAAATTTAACTTGAAAATGTTTTTTGTCGAAGAACAAGTTACTATTACGTAAACGCAGACTAATATTAATCCGATTGTCTCATTAACATTAATATTATAATATGATATACATACATATATGAATACCTATGCTATATGTTAATTTCTCTACGATTTTCGACTTATCTTATAAATTATATTGTATTACTGGAATTATATTTCACTAATATATACCTATAACTACTTTCAAAAAACTACCTTTATACAATTCGTCTTATCTCATGGCAGGTGACAAATATTGTACATAACTCCTTAATTTATTTCATTTTGGTTTGAGTTCAAGACTGAATGCTGCCTGCGTGCAGTAGTGCCACGTAGTGCTCACTCTCTAGGCACACACGGAAGACCAGCGTCGGGGAGTCCTCGGCCCCCCGACACATGCTGAGTATGTTCCTTTTCAGTGTTTTGTACCTATTGTACTTTTTTTTTGTTTTTTCATGTTGCTAATTTCATGCTTACACTGAATAATATTTTTTCTATATCTATTTCTATCAGCTATCCAAAAAAAATAACACAAAAAAGTCTTATAAATATGATCTGATTAAAGAAACATTAAACTGTATAAATAAAATTAATTTTTTTGTAATTAAAATCTTTAAATTCTATAAAGTTTTGGTCTAATTCATTTACGTTTAATTTTGTTTAAATGAGAGTTAAGAACAATTAAATTACTTAAAATTCCACATAGGTAATGATTACATTGTTAAAGTAATATCCATTAAATTTCATGAAACCACACTAAATTAAGACAATTAAAGATAAAAATAGTACCAATTTATTTTAGTCAATAAAACAAAGCTCAGTACAGTACCATAAGCTTATATAGAGCTAGTGACACTCTTATTAAATTAAGTACTGAAGAATTAAATAACGTATTTCCCTGCTAAGAACAATAACAAAAGCATTCCAAGTTACCTTTGTAACCTCTAAAATGTTTTTGAAATGAATCAAAAGGTTTACATAATCAATAATCAACTTACTTGGTTGAAATATCATTATGTAAGCATAATAATTACATTAAATAAATAAACGCTTCGATTCGGTATTGGAGGACCATCCTTACCAATAATAGTGGAATTTGTATAAGCATCTTCGTAAACTCATTAAGCAGTTCATATCGACTGATACCTTGATACTAGAGGTTAAGCATAATTAGTCAGCTTGAGAACTTAAGACTGAGAAACCAGTAGGTATACTGACCAACCAGTCATGCATGCATTAATTCATTTAAGTTATATAATTGCTTACAATTCGCATCAGCAAACATTACATCGAAGAAAATACACGAACGCACAATAACATGCGCGCGTAATCATTTAAATTCGATGGCACTCCTCCCTATTTACCTTCCCGTAAGTAACTCAAACAAATTTTTCGCCCATTAAATGCAAATTAAACTGTAAAACGTTCAAAGTTAATTACCAATCCAAACAACGTCTATAAGTAAAGGGTGTAATACACCTAACTCAATTTGTCTCATAGCATTTCCCCCTAAGTGTAATTGCGTTTCGTAATAAGTAATTTGGGAAATTCTCTTCGCCGGGCTTGCTCTGCGATGGTATAATTAGATATGTCGTTAATTAGACGCAGCTCAACAAGAGCACTCCGGGGTCGCCTTCGTTTACTTTCGTAGGCACTAGCTGGGTCTGAAGCTGGTTTAAATTAAATCACGCTACTTTAATTCAATATGCGAAATTTTTGATATATTTTTCAAGTAGGTACGCTTTTAAATATATTCTCTTGATGCGATCCTTTGAAATGAAATCGGCGTAGACTGGATAAGAATAAGTCTATTTTTATTCTTAGTAAAACTTTCCTTCATATTTCAGTTCTCATGCTTAGCGGCATTTTTCTTTTGCATTGCAATGGGAAGACCAAAAGCAAATTGTAAAGACAATGATTTCAATGTCATAAACTCTTATTTCTAGCTTTTGCCACATTGTAGGTACTGTGATAGTTTTGTTAGCCATCGGTATTCCTGCACCCGATGTAACCACCACGGATGCATGAAATGGTATTAACCAAAGGTGTTGTGATGGTGCAGGAGCCATTAAAGGATAATAACCACCCCCATCTGTTCAAGTTTAAACTTATGGTGACGAGTAGTTTCAGCACGGTGCGCAGATCTCTCTTTGGTACTTTAATGGCTTTTTTCCCCAGAAATACATAGTCAAAAATTGGATTCCCATTGAATGTACTGTGAATAAAAATAAAAATTCTGTTGTTCCTGACAGCTAGAACGCACCCGCTGAACACTCAACTCCCCGAACTATTTCATCTGCTGTCATACGAAGCTTCTCCGGACAGTGGTTCACACCAAAAGTTGTCATACTGGGAAAAATTTTGAATGTTGTATGAAAATTGTATTTTAGTTCCTATTGACCTTATCTATAAGTCTAACTAGAATGTATTCGCTAGTAGAACTACAATAAATTTGTAAATCAGTTTGCTTCTGTGTAAAGCATATAATATTCAATGTACAAACCTATGTAACGGGCGTGTGTTATGTGATATTTAAATGTTAATGTGATAATTAAAGCGATTACTTTCACATTAACATGCAAAAGTTTACCCTGCCGTAGATACCTATATATTATAAATGTAACATGTGATATTAATGCATGAATTTAGGTGAAGAATTATTGATTAAGTGTGTTCACAGAATTAATTAAAAAAAGAGAAACAACGGCATTCGCCTTTATCTGTAATAGTTTTTTTTATCAGAGTTAATGCAAATATTGTTGTATATTTACACAATATTGCAGTACTCTAACAAAAAACGATTGAAGATACTTTATCGAATACGCACAGAATGAAATGTTTGCTTAACCATCCAAAACTGCAATGCGCTTACACAAAACCATAAAGCAAATCGGTGGCTGTTAGCCATTCCGCCGCGGCAAGAAAGAAAAATTGCTGATATAATTTTCCGCGAACACATGGCGACCGCTGAGAACATAGGGGAGAAAGCTATTCTCTTAATGGAGGCACAATGGAAAAGAAAACTCAATCAAGCGCACGAGTCGCCGTGATTTCTGCACCTAACTAGGTACAATACTACTTCTAAGTGCACGCAAAAACATTCAATTGTGACCTTTATTACCTATGATTAAGGCGGTGAACGCACACTTTTGGAGGAGGTCGTGCGTACCAGAGATATATTGTGGGCCCGAGTCGTCATTAGCTCGGGAACGCTACATCGCCCACAGAGCGGCGGGAAATTCTTCTAAATAACCTTTACGTAACTTTTCATATGTGAGCCTGATTTAGCGGTCGACATTATGAGTTGAGCCGGGATTTTTTGCGGTTTTGCTGTTAATTGGACGTTAAATATCTTGGGTCAGCTACGAGAGGCTTAAGTCGGAAAGCGTTTAGGTTGTTATTTTTATTGTACACTTTATTCGTGTACTAACTGTATATTTATGGTTTGTTTGTACGAGGTAAGGACAAGTCCACATTGTAACTAAATAATAGCGACTGAGTTAAGAGTAAAAAAATAATTTTAGTGAAATAATGACCTATGTTGGGTATTTTAATATCATTCGTTGGAAATTGATGATCAAAATGTAATTTTAATTTAGATTTTTCATGTCATGTTGAAAATCATAAATAGATTAACTATCTATAAGGTAATGTTTGAGGGTTTCAGAACATTTGAGTAAAATTGGTCACTAGCTTTAAACATGGCGCCGTTAAATAATCTGACTTGTTGTTTCGTTGTCGTTTCACAATTATTTGATATAAGGCATAGACCCAGCAATAAAAAAACACTGAATTAATATCTGGTTGAGATATGGCATTGTTAAACCACATGTTACGACCTCCGTAGCCGAGAGGCAAGCGGGCCGGGCTTTGGCGTCGTGCTGAGGTTCGATCCCCGGTCAGGTCAAAATGGAAAAAATGAACTAACTTTTTTACATTGACTTGGGTCTGGGTGTTGTGGTACCGTGGGTTTTATAATGTCTGTAACATAAGCTATGTTATATTGTGACAAAAAAATGTTACAAAAATCAATATAAAACAAACAAACTATAGTATAGCGTAGTCACGGTAAAAAAGATTAATTTACTATCCGAAAAAGGCAACAAACAAACCGGTTGCGTTTTTACTAATCGTTGTCTCCTATTGATTTCGCGAACGACTTCAAACTGAAACCGGCCAAAAATCAAAACATTCTGCATACCCAGTTGCATTCGGCCATCAAATAACCGTAAACATTTATCACATCGAGTACAGGAGCAGTTCGGGCATATTATAATGCCGTCGTTACGGCTTGCGCGCGAATATACATATTTATAGGCGCGGAACGTAACATCCACCCAGTTGTCAGGCATGGCACGTATACGAGCGTGCCCGGATGAATTGAAGGGATACGATGCCTACCGTTGGTGCGACATGAGACCCTGAATTAAATACAAAAAAGTTTCCGCATTGGATTTGCTAAATTGTTTTGATGTAGTAGACAAATAGTTGACTGGTTGATTGGTAGCGACTATGCGGCCCACCTGAGGATATGGTCTGAGTTGCGATTTCGATCTCTAACTACTCGTAGAGCAAACATACATGCAATAAACGCTTCGGAGTTGTGTTCAGTATGGCTAATACTGATACTTCAACTGCTTAAGTTATTTACAGAGGAATCAGGTTGACGTATGTGTGGTATTTTTAAAATGGTTTAATAATATTTAAAATAGGTAAAAGTAGAAGCAAAGCAGCAGGGAATGTTCGTTTTTCATAATTTTATCTCAGCTGAATCTGTGTATATCAAACAAAACATATACGTGGGTAAGTATATAGTATGTTGTGTTTAAAATAATTTAACGGGTCAAAACGCGACACCGTTTTTATTTAGTAGTTAATACGAACTACTTACTGCCCGACGTTTCGGTTAGGTTGCACCAACCGTGGTCACGAGCTGACTGGTCTTGCTCGCCTTCGTCTGTTCGGGGGAGCTTGCAAATCTTCATCCACCCGCACATTGTCACATAACAAAATATTATTGAAGTCACTTCGACACACCACACTGACAGTATCCGGAATTGTTTTTGATCGTTCTAATCGCGGTAAACATTTATTAATCACTGGATTCCATGCTGATGATAACTTAAATCTGTCTTCTCTATTGAAATTTTTGTACTTTTTGATTTCAATAGCTTCACGTACTATCCTAGTATGGTAGTGGCGATCGGTCGAGAGGATTTTAACGTTATATTATTTTAAATGTTTCAAATGGAACGCGAAAGTCTTAAAATTGATAGTATGTTGTGTGTCTTCATAATTTATGTGTCTTTGAGTAAAAGTTAAAAAAATAAAAAATATAAATATAACAAATATTCGACAACATCACATATATTGCTCTGATTCTGTGGAATGTGGCCAAAATCACTAGTGTTAAAGAAATCAGAAACAACGGCGGTGCCTCATACACCCATCCATAGACAAATGTTCGTTTCTAGATAGACCTGACCGGGAAACGAACCCGGGACCTCAATGGTGCGATGCACGGCCCGCTCGCCTCTATACAACGGAAGAAATATAAATCTAAACGTTGAATTTGTTAAATTAAATTTGTATTTGTCTTTGTGACGAGTACCTACATAATTACGAAATCTGCGTGCTAATGCACCTTTTTGTAACTACAAACCTACCTATATTTTACATCTTGCAACATTTAAGGTAATTACAGTAAAAACTCTCTTCATTTCCAACTCGAACTCGCCTTACTGTTTGTGTCCAATCCAATTCGTTGGCGAGAAAGTAAAAAAAAGCAAACTGTAAGTTGTTACAAAACTCGTAATCCTAAAAACGTCTGTTCCTAATTTCTTTTCCGATTTTAAAAGAGCCATCTTTCATTTACGACGACATTTAGAACAAGAAAATTTCAGGCTTCGACACGAAGTTTTGGCAATTTCCGTACTTTGCGACGCTTTTTTTGTGACCCACACTTTGTCGTTAATCTTTCGTACAAAACCTTGCCTATGCCCGGCGAATCGTTACTCTAACTGTTTAAGTCGACAGATGTAAATTGCCGATTCGTGGGGAACGATTAACTTTTTCAGCCAAATTTAATTGGCTATTAGGCACAGGCTTATGATTCACTTCCTAAAACGGTTGAACTATGCTATGAACTAAGTTCGTGAGTTATGAGCGAGAGAGCAATTCAGTTTTACGCTTCTGACGTAATATGAATATCTTTAACTTATTATGTCCATATCTATTCAATATTGTAAAAGAGGTTTTCACTGGATTTTATATTACGGTTGTAAGGGATCGTTCAGTCTCTCCATTCGGGGTTATATTCGACCCAAATTTGTCCAAATGCGGACACATTTTCAACGTCTCCCAAGAACACTTTTCTTTTTATTGGAATGTATATTTCAGAAATTTCATCGGTACACTACGGAACCTTCAAAAGTGTTATTGCAAATGAAATAGTAGGTAGGACATTGTTTTCCCTATCTCTTTGTACAAGATGCACGTGTAGTAAAATTTAACACATGTAACATCCTAACATAAAACATAATTTGAAATGTATTTTATCATATAAATTCATATTTAGGGAGTTTTTGAAGTGAATGAAAAATTTTAAACCTTTTTACTCATTTTAAAAACGTGATAAAGCGGTTTCATGCAATCAAAACGAGGTCAGATTAATAGGCAATAATCCTAAAATTGGGCCGTGTGTTGTTGTTTGTGAGCATACATTTTAAAGTCCATTAAGTTACAAAAAATGACCGGCCCCGAAGCATTATAAGCATCTACCATCGGCTCCCATAACGGAAATTGCTAATATATTAGGCACTGGAAATTTTATGTTTCCGTGGTTTTTATAGACCCATATATTGGGTTTATTCCATGCTGAAAACATTTTTACGGCTTTCACGTTCATAAGTAGGTGTTTTATAGAAGTCTAGTTCGGAACTATGTCGAAGTCGAAACTATGGATTTAGTTTTATGACGCCAAGTAACAATTTAGAAACGTTAGTTTTTCGATGAACAATTTTGTTCAGAAGTGTATTGGAGGAAATCAGGTGTGTTATAAAAACAATTAATAAAATTGTTTCTTTATTCGGCTTCCCTGCAGTCTAACTAAAGATATGTAAAATTGATATAGATAAACATAATAGGTAGCATAAACAGCAATCCACGTGCTGTGACTGCAAATAATGTTGGCAATGGTCTTTAATATGACATTTAACGGCAAACATCACTGCACTATGAAATTGCCTTCATGGTGTACTAGATATAGTCATAATATGTCAGGTAAAAAATCTGGGAGGTCATGGGTTGGAATCCCACAGTGAACACTTTCACTGATTGTCCGATATCTTAAAAGAAAAAGACTATATGGTAAACAATTCCAAAATCTTAGGACGACCGTACAACTTGCCCGACAATATCTACCTAAAGGTTGTAGAAGATAATGCTTTGTAGCAATAAGATTAATACTGCCTAAATAATATTATATTTCATATGTAAAACCAATTTATCTTAATGTTTTTGGAACAAACTCTCTATTTATCTTACATAGATTAAGAGCTATTGAAGTTGAGGCATGCTAATAATAATGTATACAAATTATGATCCTACCTGAAGAATGGGAAAAGATTTCCTATTTTTCACCACGTTTCAACCCCTTATAAAGTGAATTTTGAAAAGTTATTTCAGAAAATATTAATGTTTAAAATTTTTTTTAGCTTAAAAATTAATCTGTATTTAATCACACTGCATTAAACAACACTCCATTTAAAATTCAAGCCTAGGAAGATAGATGGATATCTAACCTTCGAAATAACTTGTTAGTTTTCATTAAGAGCAGTGTAACACATGTGATATTGACATGAAGTTGTCCAATATTAATTGGTTTAATTTATATCTATTGCACAAATATTATTTGGGCTGAGATCTCTACCCAGCTTTGGTGTGTAAATAGCAGAATTAGTTATTTTCTGAATGTAGTTCTAGGTAACCTTTTTTGCGGGTAGCTTGTAAAGTTTCCCAACACGCCGCCGGCCGTCACGCGGAGAGCATCGAGCATCGCGAGCCATTACCGCGATCAATCACGCCGGAGCGTCTTCAGCTTGTATCACTTTGCGAAATCGAGCGAAACTTGCGCTTGGTCAGGTCGCTTTAAACGAAATCGTGACTTCCGTGATACTATTCAGTGGTACAACAGATATTTCAAAGAGCCATTTATAAATAGTAAATCTTCTTTTCCTGCACTAATGTTGTAGAAAGAGAATATCTCGTTATACGTTATACACATCACTCGTTATACGTTTATTATTTATACATTATACGTTGCAAGTACATATAGTCTGCATATTATTTTGATAGATACTTTAATAGCATGTCTCATATGTTACCAATTCCTAGGTATAAGATCGCCTAAATATTTTTTTATTTTATCTATGTTTATTATGACTTTTTATTAACGAGTAAGAGTCCTTCACAACATAAATGCATAAATTCAGAAAAACTGCACCAGTTTTGATAATTCTTAAAATATTTGGTACTTGGTTGGATGAAATTTTTATATCGACATTATAATGTGGGTTACAAAACCATTTTAGCAAAAAAAGTAAGTTTCTTCTGACAATCGCATCGTTGTAACTTTACCTTCGCTATTTGGTACAGTGTTCATGAAATTCTAAATGGTGTTTTTTCAATTTGCGAAGCTTATTCAACTTTAAAGGGAGTTTTGGTTGCAAATCTTGATTGATAGCTCGTACGGGGCCCATCAATTTCGTCCTAAAGCCGAATTTGCAGGTTAATGGTAGGTATATATGAATATAAATCTATATGCAAAGACATGTAGGTACATTGGATTGAAGAAATTGGAACTTTAGTCGTAACAATTTTTTAACCGTTTCTCACAGAAAGCTAAATACGAATTCATAAAACAGAAACTTTTAGTAAAGCCAAAAGACAATAGCTAAGCAGCATAAAGCATTTTGTTATCACACTGTTGTTTTGTTTTATTACGCACCCTCGCATCAAACTTACAAATGCTGATGGTATCATAGACAAATCTTGTTTATACCTCGTTTGGAGATAGACAATGGGTCCCTTTCATCAAATATGGCCGCGTATGTGTATCCACAGTAAAGCGACTAACGATCTCGTGGGAATGGCCCGAGTACCTACAATCAGGCTTAAATGCGCGCTACGCGACGGAAGTAGACTTGCGGAGTGTAACGTTCACTCTCTGTGTAAACGTCCTTTTCAAAGAGAAGACTAAAAATGGAGATTGAATTTAAAGTGTGATGCCATCTAGGCACCTACAGAAATGAAAGATAACTCTTTTATTTATTAATATCTTTACTTGCATTGTGTCTAAATAACTTTCAACTTATCACAATATATGCTAATGATACGCAATCTCACTAATATTATACAGAAGAAAGTTTGTTCGTATAAATGCGCGTATGTCTCTATACGGACGCATAAAGTACTAATAGATATGGATTAAATTTGGTAAATGAGATACTGTATTCACATTTTTTAATATACTTTTATTCCGAATTAACACCGACAAAGAGCGGGTAACACCTAGTGGGAAATAATTTTGTAGAGCAAATAATATTTAGACATTAGGTATGTATAAAAATAAAGTTAATGTGGCTTAAACTCGAGCTGGATTGGTTATATTATGTAATCTTTATTTTAAAACAGCTGTAGAGATCTAGGAAGGGAATATGTAAAAGCTCAAATAATTTTGATAAAAATAGGCAGTACAACGTACGCAGGGATAGCAAGTTTAAAATAATAAATTTAATTAAACGATTTTCAAACGTTGTTCAAAGAACGAATACAACTTGTTTGTCAATCCACAAGCTGAAGATGAAGGGGTGTTAACCTTTTTCGAGGCAAAAGTTACTCCAATAGAGCCTATTCTAGCCTTGAAGAGGGTATTTGGGCCGTAACACCTTGGGTTTTGTCCGGAAATTTGGAACCCCAACTTCACATATATTACGCTAGGAAACTCAGTTTCAAGGCAGATATTATTTTGTTCCCAATATCAGAAATCAAGTTATAGGAAATTTAGACGTAAATAAATTTAACGTAATTTATTTTCTTATTTTTTTAGTAAAAAATTGTAAAAATACTACAATACTTGAAACTTAAATATTAGCTGCACGTGCAAACAAAACTAACTATAAGTCATTGATTTTTTAAGTAATTTCCTTGCATGCACACATTACATTTTTCCTTAAATTATTTGTTCGTCGTTCTATTCAACATACTTTTATTTTTTCTATTTACAGTGACAGCCAGTCCATTTATTTTCGTGAAAAATTCACAAAGGCCGGTACAAACCTAATCAAATTTCCAATTTTCTGTATATAGACAGTCCCTCGCTAAAGCAATTATTTTCAGTACGACTTTTTGACAGTTGGATAGCTACTCCTTTTTATTATCAATGAGACTCAAAAAGGGACCTCAATATATCACAATAAGTGATCTCTTCTTTGCATTTCTCCGTTTAAGTTGTTAAGAGCCACGATTTATTTTTCACGCTATTTTGTGGTAAATGCTTCTCAATGAGACATATTTTCCTGGTTAAGTTTGCTATATTTATAAAAGGCTCCAATCTTCTTAAAGAAGTATTAGTATCTATCATTTTTATTGATTTCTTTTTAAACAAAGGATGCAATTTTCGCTAAGTTATCATTGAACCAATCAATGTTTTACGATAACAGATGAAAAATACTATAAAAATTACTTAAAGTACCTACGCAAACGACGGAATAAACATCGGTAAACCATTAATGGCAGTCAAAATTAGAGCTTGGGACTTGCATTTCGAACTCATGATTGAGTTTGACTATAGGTTATGTAAAAAATAATATCGAACTACGCAAAAGTACTTAGGGAATGGTATTTAATTTATTGAATAAACAGTATATTCGATAAAATAGCGGTGTTTACCTAAATTTTTATCGGTCGAACGGCGAACACGCTGGCCGCATGTCGAGCGCACTGGCGGCGCGTAAATTATGGCCTCGGCAGACGCGCCTAACTTGCTGTTTTTGTTTCCAAGATTAACGATGAACAACGGCCCTCGAAAAAACGTGTCACAGAAAACGGATATTGCCCAAAAGTTTACGGTATAAATTTTCTTTTGTTCACTTTTATGGCGTTTATGTAAATAATGAAGCAGTCCTTTTATGGTTTCGCCGCTTTCTTTGCCCGCCACTCGTACAAACTTCGGTGTAAAAGTTTCAATCTTTTATAAAAGAGAATGCAATCTTTGGAAGTCTGCGAAATAATTCTGGAACTTCGGCATCGCTACGGACAAAGTAAACAAAAGGGTGCTGAAGTGCTTTCATACAATTGTGAGTAGTGACTTCTTCATAACGCTTTTAACACTTAAGTTTACGAGTGAGTTTACTCTTTTTTTATTTTAGGCAACTTCAACAAACACTCTTAGTGTTTTGCGATTTCACTGTCATTCATCTAAGTAAGTCTGTCTTTTACGTTTTTGTAGTTCGGGTTGATCGTTATATTTATTCAGATAAAGCGTGTATAGATGTAGCATTCCCTAGCCACTGTTATATATCTAGATTTGCTCATCCATACTAATATTATAAATGTAAAAGTAACTCGGTCTCTCTGTCTGTTTGTCTCTCCAGCTTTCACGCCTAGACCACTGAACCGATTTGACGAAATTTAGTATAGGTATTCATTGGACCTCTAGTGCGGACATAGGATACTTTTTGTTTTCAATGTTTAGTGCTAGAAAAGATTAAGATCACGGGTACAAAGTAGCGGGTGGCCACTAGTCTAGAATAAAAAGATTCAGTCTCAATTTTTAACAGAAATGAAAAATTGTATTCGGTTTGCTAGCTTTTGGCCTGTGTACTCCATGGATCTAAGAATCACAAAGTACCCAATTAAACGCCTGACGTGTTACAGACTTTCTCAATTAATACAAGAACCACGTTGAACATTTTAGTAATCGATACTCTTAGACCGGCATTAACCGGATGCTTGTTAGTTAAAATCACTTTAGTTGCAAATTCCAGATCCACCGTATAACAAGCTTGCACTTGCGAACCTTAGTAAACGATGATCGAGAAACAAAGTAATGGGTTATTAATGTAACCTCTAATTTTATTAAAAATGAAATTATTAAGTATGTTTTGTATTTGCAAATGTTTATAATGCTTCACACTTCACTGGCGAACTATAAATATTTTTAAGAAACAGACAAAAAATATTGTTTTTTGTTGTTTTTTTTATTTGTAATTATTTAAAACACATTTTGTAGAATAACTAATTGATTTCCAATATTTAATATTGAATAAGAATACGATTAGTATCTAACCAGCGACCATCGTTCGCACGCGTACTATTATCGCTTTTTCTATATTTTCTAATTATTTCATATTTGATTCTTCGCTTTTACTGGTCACAGTCTGATGCATTTCCTATATTATAGTCTTTCTCGATAAATTTACTACCTAGAACAAAAATAGTTTTCCAATTCGAACTAGTAGTTCCTAAGGTAAGCGCATTTGAACAATCAAACTCCACAGCTTTATAATATTAGTTTAGACTAAATTAGCTGTAATGTGGAAAAACCTTATGTCGCATGATTTTTTTACACCATCTATGTTACATGTAGTATGCAATAAATTAAATTACATTAGTAATAATATCATAAAGAAGCAGGAGTTTAATTTGATTAACATTAAAGTTTAATGGTTCTAGCAATGTGTATGTTCCAAATCGTTTAAAAACAATAAGTACCTTTCAGCAAAATCATAGTTTAATAATGTATTGCACTGGATCCACTATCGTTTGAAATCTAATATACTTAAATATAATCACTCCGTTTAGTTGTTTAAGCACTTCAAATAAACCTTGACTTGGCTTTTTTTAAACTTAATTTAAACAAATCTAGCTGCCCGTTCCAGCATCTCTTGGGTTCTATCCCGGTGAAAGCTTAGTTATCTTACTAAACTTCTCCTGACAATTACGAATAAAACAAAAAAATATTTTTAGTCCAATATTTCCCAAGTTATGCGCATACTTACATTTAAACGATTTTTTTTTTGTTTCAAAGATATATCATCTCACGCCAATCTGATCTATATTTAAGCATTAATAGAAACCAGAATTACATGCATTATACAAACACGCCTCCACTTTTGTGCAGTATGGTTTATTCTCATATTTGACATAATGCCTGTTTCCAGCTGTAAAACGTATGTAGCAAAATTTGAATTGCAAATGGTTTGAAATAATAAACAAAAATATAGCAAGAATTAGAAGAAAATAAAATTGTTAATAAGCATTTATTTTAATTTTACATTGAAAATCCCCGACAGTGCGATATTTAAATAAAAAAAAACATAGTTATGATGAAAAAGATTACAAAATCTGTCTTCTATAACTATATCTAATTAACTCATTTTAAACGAACATAATTTTCAAACTGCTTAACAGAAGCAGTTGTATGACAATCGAAAATAGGCCAGTATGGCGATGCTAACGGATAGGATATTTTGATATCAAATCCGTTGTCATCGCGATGTGGGTTCCTCTCTTGCTTACCATCAATCAGGCTGGGAAGAGCCAATATACTGCGCTACTATAAAAAAAAATCCGTTCACCTATGTATTTCGATAAGATATTTCAGGATCTTTCAATTTAATTACTCGGTCTTTGAGACAGTTATAATAGGCTAATAGACAGTTATCTTTGAACTAGGTATAATAATTTAACGACTAGATTGTTTTTTCTCGTTTTAAATGAAACAAAATTATATATACCACTCACAGCTAAGGACTGACATCATCAAATTTTCAGAAAGATAGCGCCTTTATGCGAATAACTTGTGAAAACACCATTAACCTTCAATTTACATCAGCGGAAAGGTCAATAAATTATCTATAATGGTCTAATGAAGTTACGTTATCAAAAAGTCCTACTGTTGCTTAATGATATTAATTGAGAAATTTGGTACCTTTATTACTAAATTAACTAAGCATTCGGCATTTTAAATAAAGTATGAGTATATATGTACATAGTTCAGGGCTCGAATTAAAACCATTTAGTAAATCTAATGAGCCCTTTTATTTTTACAAGCATTTGTTGGTTCCTATTTGTCACAACACGTAATAGATAAGGATAAACGAGGCTAACTATTCAAAGAAGTTAATTTTTTAATAACTACGTTTTGTTTCCTTTAAAAATATATACGATTATTACTATTCCAAGACACACAATATTAAGTTACTGATACTATCTTCATAGAAAATAGCTCAAATATCAAATTTCAAAATTACAAAATGTTTCAAAATAACCTTTGATAACGAATGATATGACAATTTGCTGTTTTTTTTATTGCATTTTTAATTTATAAGACACAGGCAAAAGGCATTCAATTTTCTTTTTAAACAACTCGATGGTCTAGTAGTTTAAGTCCTGATTTCTGAATCCTGAATTCAATCAAGTAAAGTATATTTCGGGTTTTTCGAACATATCCGGATATGCGATCATCAATCCGCATTTGGCTAGTGTGGTGATAAAGCCAGTACTCTATATTGTAACGATATCTTGATTTCAATAATACTACTAATCACAGCTCATAAAAGAGCCGATAAGTATGTCTAAGAACAAAATAATATAAAATGCTTTAAACTAATACATCTAAATACTACATCTAAATCGCTTCACGTGCTTTTAAGGGGACGGTTCTGTATACAAACAAACATGAGCCAAACTTACAACACCACTCGCCTCTTCTTCTTTGGGTCTAGGGTCAAAAACACTTCGTAGAAGTGAAGAATATACGCAAACGAAAGATGCGTAATAAAACCGGTACCACCATAAAACGGCATTAGGATACACCAAGCGTCATTTTCCATCGCGAAAGAGGGAATCACAATTTGAAGGGACTATTATTGCATTTTTGTTTTCCATTTGTACGTTTTACGGTTACGACTTTGGTCTGGCGGCTGGCCTCGGGCCTCGAGAAGATTCCCTTACATTACACCGTACTGTAACAGATTGGCCAATTTGTTTCAGGTAGCAAACTATTTAAAACGAAAAATTATCTAAGATGTATTAAATCTTTTCTTACCATGTTATGGTATGCCATAAAATGGTAGATTTCTTGTGTATGGCTAAAAATGAATATATACTACTAACAGTATTAATTTTAGGGTAATTATTAATATGAAGTTATTTTATCAAAACTTTTACTTACCGTCGTAAATTGTGATTATTTGACTAAATAACTATGTACTTATTTATTTGTACCTTTGAGTATTGTTCTTACAGTGCAGTTTAAAATATGCGACAATATTATAATACTACGCAATACGCTGCTACATAAACTGCTACGAAAAGCTACGACTCATCGACTATGCTCGCTTCAAATATGTAGTTTGAAATAATATATGCGGGTTGATAAGATCAATTTACGCAAATGAATTGTTTTCAAAAGCTATACATATAAAACGGATATAATGATAAAAAATCCAAACTATGATATTTTTTTTAAACAGAAGTTAATTTTTGAAGAGCCATTTAAACCAGTTGCAACTATTATAACTTTTTGTATGTTTATGTGTTGACATTCCATAACGTTCAGTACGGCATTACTAGAATGTTATATTCACAAATAATATTGTCGTATCCATACCGTAACAGAAGGCTTCACAAAACGTCGACCATATTCTTTTCATATTACAATTGAAAAGCGATTTTAAACCTCACCAAAATATTCAATAGGAAATAAAACTCGGGATGTCTTCATTTCTTATTTTAATAATCTATAATAAAAGCGTTTTAAAAGATGTTTAAAACTATCTTAATTTATTAGTCAGACATCATGCTTATTTCATTGCCCTATATCAATACCACGTTTGTTTTCACAACCAATAAATAATTTTTAATTGAACTTTTAGCTGGATATCATTATTTACTATTACGTGTTTTGAGGCGTTTATTTTTTGCCTTAATCAATTTTGAGTTACTTTTGATCATTGGGCAAAAGTTAATGATTACACGACGATGTACAAGGCGGAATTCTAAAGCAATAACAACACAGGCACGACGTCCGGCCGCGCCATTAACTACTGCATTATCTCGTTCCTCCTCTTTCCAAATATTTGGACGTTTTATTTGCCATCACACTGAGTATTGTTTAACTAAAAATTTTGTTGCAATGTTATTTGGGCTTTTATATCAGAATGACATTTCATATTTGTACAGTCAAAAGCTCTAAGCCGCTTCTTCTGCGCATTTTAAAAAAACAACACTCCTCTTCGCTTGTAAGATTTTCAATTATCAAGGTTATTTATGTACAGATGTGCCAAACTTGGTTTTGCCATTTTTAACACATTTTTTATAGAGAACGTATTAATTCCAACGTCTTTCTTTATTTATTTATTTAAAACTGTATTGCACAAAGAAGTACAACAGGTAGACTTTATGCTAGGGGCATTCTCTACCAGTCATAATTTGGGTTGTGCAGAGAGTTTCTTTTCTAAATTGATAAGAAGTATTAAGTACCTCAAAGGCAATAGTGACAATACATCTTCAGACTACGACTCACTTTAGTCTCAATTATATCTCAATAGAAACTGATCGCTAGTCAATCTTGAATAAAACAAATTATTTTTTAATTTATGTAATGTTTTCACATCTGCGTCCTATGCCCTACGATACTACGGTAAATTATTTTCAAAAAATTTCAAAACTGTATTATTACAATCGTAATTGAAGTATGTTTTTTGTTTGTATTAATATAACCTTTTTAAAACAACGATAATTAAAGACTTTTTCTGTTAACACAAGACTTCTCATAGATTTTTCTAGGATACCATCATCAGGCGCTGGTTTCCTTTTGATGGGACCACTTTGGTGATATTTTCTTTTCAACAAAAGTAAGTCTAAGTCGGTGCAAAAATGATGAACGCGAACACATTTTTGATATTACTCTCAGTGCTTGTTATATTTTATCGCAAAGAAGAGCCATAATCAAATTATATTATTAAAAAATGTTGTGTGGGTGTTTAGTTTCATTTTTCAGAATTATCATTTGTTTATATACCTGGTACATAAAAGCGTTTTGATCAATTTTACTTATTTATTATAAATACTCACTCATTTATAATTTGACAACTGTTACACACCTAAAACATCTTTATTCACATCAAACGTAAGCAATTAAAATGTTCCATCGGCTCAGCCACTGTATTTAAGGAAAACGCCAGCCTATATTCCATGTTGAAATGAAAGGAAAACAAACGCAAAATACTATCTTCACTCATATTCACTCCAGAGTTCTAGGACTTAGTTACATTTTGAGCCGAAACACGATATTATCTTTTGCTTGAAAATACCATTTCCCACTTATCCAAAAATAATAGTACAATCGACAGCAAGTAAACCAAGTATTTACTTGCAATTCAATATTAATTCTTATGCGCTCGACATAAGAGCACTACAAAGTTAAAAATGAGTAGTCTGACGTGCTTTTGACTGTACATTCAGATACAAGCTAATTTAAAATATTGGACCTAGACCGGAATAAGAACCCGAGACCTTTCACGATTCGGTATGATTTTATTAGAAGAATGAGACATCTTACAGCATGAGAGTTGGAGATATCATAAATTATGACCACTCACATTATATGACACAACTATTAGATTACCATCAATAAAACGAATACCAATATTCCATCATTAATGTCCCACACCAGAAAAGACATGAAATAATTAGGACTTTAGCTAATTAGCTTAATAAAGCTAGGGAAAAGCGTAACATTAAGATAGCTTCAAGACATTAAAACCCAAAATGTAATGGAATACTCATAAAACCCAAATTAAAAGAAAACTACGTTTGCCGCAAAAAATAAGCTCAAATTTACAGGTCCAAAGTAAAAAGCAAATAAATATTCACACGCCGAAATTTCCCATGTAACACCGTGAAGTTCCTACAAAAGTTACAAAATAAAAATGTAAAAGCCTTCTTTCGAAGTTATGTCGAAATCAGTTTAACATGCAGGTAAGGGAAATTCAATTATGGGGAATAATGGACCCCGTCGCGAACACAAATTTCCTCTGCAGACTTTTAAATTGAGCAAATATGATTTTACTGATAATTTTACTGATAATATTGCCGTCTGAATGGTAATGGGCACTTAAATATTATTGGAAATGGTATTTTGTACCTAGAAGAAAATTGGCAATTTGAAGTAATTTTCTGTTTAGGGTTTCATAGTGATTACGCCAATGAGTAAATAAAATGAGACCTCGAAATTGTCCTTTTCCTAAGCCCGTATAAGCATCAATAAAAAGCTTGTACAGTTGTGTGGGAACAGTAAATTATCTCAAAGATGTTATAACGGTAAGTTTTATTTATCTGGATACCTTGTCAATCAAACCTCCTTGTTACTTAGAAAGTCAGATAGTGTGAAGCAACTAATGGTTTACGAAATGCTTAGCATATTATACAACAGTATTGTTTAATGCAATAAATAAATTGGGTGAAAAATCAGTTTCATTTAAAAAATCTCTAATACTACTTCTCAGTAATGAGTGCAAAAATAATTCAAACTTTTAACAATATTATATAATAACAATAAAACTTTATAAATATAAATTAATTGCCAAAATGTATGTACATACGCGCACGGTAAGTTTTTTTTGCAAAGTTACCGGAGTTATACGCGTGTGAAACCGCGGGCGGGCTGTTATAAAAAAATTAAAATACATACAGTTGAATTGAAAAAACCTTAATGTTTAAGTGGGTTAATGCATAACTAAAAACAAACATGCAAACACGCGCGCAAATAAAATTTCAAGTAAGTATGCCGGCGTTATATTTTATCACAACTCACTACCGATTACACCTATAGTAGCGTCGTTAATAAAATAAGATACTTAGCGATTATAATTAAGTATGAAGTTAGGTTAACAGCAGTAAATTCTGTAGCCACGCGGTATCCGATATCCCTCGGGATGAGCGTTCCTCCGTAATTTACTAGTTGTGTGAGAACCGATATAATTCGTGCCGCTAACTTTAATGAAATGTAATGAACTTTTTTTTAGCTATTAGTTTATTAATATATTACAAAGATTTTTAAAATCGAGTAATTTATCTCCAGATGACAGTAGGCAATATAACTAACTTGAGTTTGGGAACGTAAAATAGCAAAAAATCGGTAAACGTCAGTTTTGACAGTGCAAATCTATATATATTTGTGAACTTTGTGTTGCAAAAGATTGTGCAAAAACGCTTATGACCAAGATATCGACCCAAAATTGAACCCCAGATCCAAACATCACATATACTTAAAAACATTAAATTATCAAAGTGTAAACCCAGCTGAATAATAGTAGACTTTTCACATGCGTTTTCCGTGCCATTTTCTATTTAATTACATAAAAATATTTTTTACCGACCTGTATCCTTCATCTCAAACAATAAAAATCACAAAAAAACAAAAAGACCGTTTGCATATTAAAGAGAAAATTCGCAAACAAATAAAAGTTGCTCTTTTATTAAACCACAGCTTCAGGTACAGGTTTAGGCATGACAGCAATTTTTAGCAGCAAATTAAATATTTCACCAACGTTTTAATATCCTGTCAGAAAAACGACAGTATAAAATTCCAATTTTCCACTTGAGACGCTTGTCTTCGTGAAACACGAAGGAAGAATGTATAATTAGGAATGGATGATACTTGGGTCTGAGGGACAATGTTTAGTGAGAACGTTACAAAGATGCGATACTTGTTTGAAAAGTTTATTTCGAGGAGGCGTCAGGTTCAAGATCAGTTAGGGAAAACTCTAGGGAAATTGAAACCACTTCTGTGAGGCGGGATAAATACTTACGTACTATCAAAGACATACTTTTGTTTAATTTAAAAATTGTCAATAGGTATACAGGAGATTAAAAAAAAAATAGTGCTTTAAGCCGCAATTTAAATACCTATTTCTTACGTAAAATATTGTGGTATTTTTGACTCAGTGCGCTTCCCTATTCTCAGCTATTCAATAAAGATACAAGAAAATAATCAAGGGCTGGGGAAGATCTCAGGTACTCGTAAAAACCTTATTGTACCTTAAATCTAAAACTGTAAAAAATGGACCAGCTCTCAATCATAATGTGTGCAAGCTTTTCCGAGCTTCGCTGTCCGTATATTATGCATACTCGGCTCCATTTGGCTCTAGTTTGTGTGAAACTTTAGAAGCTTGAAAATGAAGTCCAAAATATAATTTAAAGGTATAAAAAATTTAAAAAACAGCCGTACCTACACATTCCACTGCTTGGGATCAGCTTCAGGCCTCGTCACCACTATGAGATGGAATGGGCTACATTGTCGCGCAGGTCCAATGATCCGTGGAGGGGTAATTATAGGACAGGTTATAAGTTTCAAATGTTCTCAAACCGCCGTTCTCAAGCAACAGTGTTTTACCACTGGGATCGTGCTTTCCTAAATAATGTAGTGTTCCTAATAAATGTCACTAGCTCTCCTAACGGTCATCCACCTACCTAATACCAAGCCGTAGCATGCGTACCTTTTATTTTTCAAAAAGATAAGATATAAGGAAAAGTAAAGCAAAATGTTATTTTTAAAATACGTTTTTATTTATATAATTTGTTAATAATAAAAACAACAATTTACTAATAGTGATCATTTGAGCGACTGGCATCCAAAGCCTGGAGGTGGTGGGCATTCTATCAAGCTAGTCATACCACATATTGGTTCAGATGCAAATCTCCCGTTCCTGTAAATATTATATTCCATGGTTATTATTTTATAGCAAGCACACAAATGCTTTTAGTGTTGGTTTATTTGAAGACTAGATTATTGTAAAGTTAAGTGAAAATGTTGTGTCATATTAAAATTGGATTTTTTTTTTCAGAATCATTGCCTATGTTTAAAAAAAAGTGAGTTAAGTAAGTCAATACTTTTAACACTATCCAAAAACTTTTGTAACTTATTATTATTGTAATAGCATTAATTCAGTTTAAATATATATAAAACATTACCATTTTCTACAACGAACAAAATTTACCGTTAAATAAATATGTATTAGTACTCACTGTGGCCCGGAAGGTGGTATTTTCCCAGCCCTCAATGCTTGTATAATATTGTAAACATCGCATACGTTAACATCCTCCTAAAATAAAATAAAATGTACTCACAATTTTACTGTTAAACCAAACAAAGCGGCAACAACAACGTTACGTAAATTGAGTCCCAAGTGATATTTTTGATTTAAAATTTTGTATCAGACAATAAAATAATGACTTAATGAAATAGGTACTAGTAAACTTACAAATAACAGTGTCAATTTTGCCAATGGAGTTAAAAAGTAAAATAAGCAAATATAAGAATAAATAAATAATAAATAATAATAAATAAATAAATATTGGACAACATCACATACATTGCTCTGATTCTGTGGTAAGTAGCTTAAGCACTTGTGTTACGGAAATCAGAAACAACGACGGTACCACAACACCCAGACCCAAGACAAGAAATATCACCTAAATTTTCCAGACTTAATGTAACTTTTAACATATTAAATATTTTTTTTAACACAAAGACCACTCGCCAAGAAGACCGATAAACTATTGCCTAATTTTAAGACACATAAATGATCTGAAAAAAACTAAGAACTGTAGTTGTTGTTATATTTCCAAGCGAGTGAGTTCCACCAGAATACCAGCGCAGGTGCGGTGTTAAAAATAATACAGCAGCTGCATTTGCTGAGGTGGGACCCAATTGATCTCACCCTTAATGTTGATTGTTATGTATTGTGTGTGTATTATGCTGTTGATTTTGATGATCATTTTTTTCTTTTAATAGTGAAAGCCTAAAAGAAACGAGTAGGATAGATGTAGATGAAGGAAGACCTACTACTACCAAAAATATAAATAAATACAACGCTGACGGACTGGACCGCTTCATTACGGGTGAGAGCCTTCCTTTTTCTATATCTATTCTATTCTATTCTCAATTCTTATTCAATTCAATTAGAAAAAAAAATCTCTCGAAACAGGCAAACTTTGTCTCCAAACAGGGATCACCGACGATCTATAGAGGAGAATAATATACTAATCAGTTTAAGAGAGATAGGGCATATCGATTTATCGCTCGAACTGGAGCAGACTGGTGAAATACTTCCACCTTACAGAAAACCGCAGCCAAATAATAATCACTTGAATGTTGTTGTGTTCCTATGCGTGAGTAGAGCTCCTTGGGGATGCTACATTTATAGCAAGGTAAGGGCAACAAATCCAGTAACAGATTTAAAATGTTCCATTTGTCGCCTTTAAGCTAAGACCTCATTACCACTTAACAGCAGGTGGGTTGAGATTAATCTTGAATGGTAATAAAAAAAGTTACAAAGTTAGAAAGCTTACATAATAATCATCATCGACAACAAACATAGGGGCGTTGACACAAGCGCCCTGACACTCAACGGTGTCCACACCGAACAAGCCGTCATTGGAGAGTCCACCGACTGTGCAGCAAGTTGCTTCCTCAGCAGCTTTGAGGATAATGTCTCCACCGCGGATCATACACGGCGTGGTGATGCAGACCTTCACGTGGAATTTGCCACGGAAACGTCTGGAAAGAATGCAAGCTTGTAAAACTAAAGGGTTATATTACGTTTTTTTTGTATATCTATTACTAGTAGTATAATAAAGCTGAAGAATTTGTTTGTTTGTTTGAGCGCGCTCATTTTAGGAACTGCTGGTTTAGATTGAAAAATTAATCTGAATTGGATAGTCATTTTATCAAACAGGCCATGTAACATCACGTTGCCATCAATAAAAGCTAAGAATTAGTGGGAAATGTGGAAGAAATGGGGATAGAATGCCTGCTAAGCCGCGATGGTCTAGTAGTGTACAACACGCACGAAGAAAATTGAAACTTGATAAATTATCACTGGCCAGATAGGTGCTATACAAATAGGAAAACAGTTTATTTGATTTTCCTTGCAAGAAAAAAAAATATCGCATTTTTTAAAACAGATTGACAGAAGTGACGTCACATATAATCTTATTTCGTTCAATGAGAAGAATGCTTTAAAACAAAAGTAGTATAAAATTAGATGTGATACTGGGGTATACATTTTGAAATCAATCAAATTAATTCTTTTATAATTTACTTGCCCGCCCGATTTCGGAATAATATGTAATAAATTGAATATATATTGTGTTTTTTCAATAATTCTAAATTAGATATCCCTGTTGTGGGCAAAATATTAGGTATAGGTTAACTTACAACAGTTCATAGATTACAACTAAATTTGGAGCTACATAGTCCAGTAATAATCCATACCAGTAAATAAATAAATAAAAGTTATTCAAATTCATTCCATTATGTACCTCGCTAACTCTCTTTTACCTTAAACAAGGTGAAGACACTATTGGTATTAAAATTTACTTTTAAAGATCAAATCAAACATTGATTACATTTCTCTGAAAATTCATCGTTATATGAAAATGAAATTTTATTATTTCGATCAAACGGTAAAGAATAATTTTGCTGATATATTACATGAAAAAATATTTGCTATAACTTTCTTTCACTGAAATCTTGAGAAAAAATATTAAGGTCCCACTAGGGCAAAATTTGAAACCAAAAAGATTTGACAAAGTCAAAATGTTTCATTCAAATAGGTAGCTTTTTTAAATCACATTAAATCACATAATACACATTTTTTAAATCATTATTGAATACAAAGTGACTCTTGACACTGGTTTGGAACATAGATAAATTATCGGCACGAATTTTTTGTCACAGTAGCAGCAATATCTAAATGCGAAAACCATTTTGGGTCGATTCATAAAGTTTTGGTCTGATAATTGTACAATGAAGTATATTATTTTGACCCTATGTTATTTTGAGGAAAGCTGGAGCAGGCCGTTTCCCAAAGACGGTGGCACCTGTTCATAAGTGTGCCATTTAAAACATTCATTACATATTCACTCCGTCGCTTTACAACGTACAGTTGTCCATGGTTAAACAATCCATAGTTAACTTTGAGAACTAATTACAATAACGATGATCCGAAATACAAACATAATAGTATTTGTTAATCAATAGATTGGAAGCAATTTTATCGACGACCTCTGTAGCTGAGCGTCGAGCAGGCCGGACTTTGGCGTCGCGCCATTTCAGAGTCCCGGGTTCGATCCCCGGTCGGGTCAATATGGGAAACGAACTGTTATATATTGCCTATTATCTATATTGTTCTATATTGCTTCTATACTAAATACAAAAATTATGGAAACAATTGAAGCGAATACCTTCGACACTAAAGTTTTAACAATAAAGATATTGATCAATAATTAAAGTAAGTGCAAATATTTGATGAATATGTATACACATACATCCATATTGTTTAATAATTTTATTTTTTCTACCCTCCAAAAAGAGTACTCCGCATACCTTTTGTTCATCGTGTAAAAAGTTGTCCACTCATACACTCGCACCCTTGGCACACTTAGTATCTCAGCCACCTTATGCATGGCTGATATAGGTATCCATCCGATTTGCCTTTGAACTATGTCCAGAGCTGGGCCCAAGGCCGACCGCTGAGCACCGCGCGGATAATTTTGGATAATTGCTGCGATGCGCTGAAAATTACCGAAACATCAAACAAAATGATAACTTTATGTAAATACGGACGTGTGTAGTAGTAGTAGTAGATTGTAAAGATACTACATATATGTAATGTATTTTTGTTGTACTTGGTTGATTCTACTGTGCGTATTCCTTTTTATATTGAGGAACAGGACCTACAAAAGGCGATACATGACAGCATGAAGTCTAAATGTAACAGCGGGACGATATTTATTTTGACAACCTCCTAAGCCGAGAGGTACGCGTGTCGGGCTTTCTCTGAGGTCCTGGGTTAGATCAGGTCGGAGTCAATATGGGCAACGAATTTTTTTATATTGTCTCGGGTCTGGGTGTTATGTTACCGTCGTTGTTTATGTAACTCGAGTGCTTTAGCTACTTACCTCAGAATCAAAGCAATATAATATAATATATATATATATATATAAGTATTGTTTTAATTAAGTTATGTACTTAAACTTTTATGCATGTGGAACCTACCTATAACTATCTGTTACATTTAGCCTTAAGTTTTTTTTTATTGCATTATAACAAAAAAAATTGTAGGTATGTATTATTGTAAACAGATGTTGGTTGGTCTAAATAAATAAAATAAAATAAAATATGTGATGTTCTCCAATATTTATTAATTTATTTATAATTTAATACCACCATTTGATATACTGCTAACACTAGTATCAGTAGCAGCATATTTAAACTTTAAATACATTAATTCGCCTCATTTGAGGTGATATCCTAAAAAACCTTTTTCTAGTTGAGTTCTACATAATAGGTACTTATTTTACGACCTTCGTAGCCGAGAGGCGAGCGGGCCTGACGTTGGCGAGCGCCATCTCTGAGGTTCCGGGTTCGATCCCCGGTCGGGTCAATATGGGAAACGAACTTTTCCATATTGTCTCGGGTCTGGGTGTGGTGGTACCGTCGTTGTTTCTGATTTCTGTAACACAAGTGCTTAAGCTACTTACCTCAGAATCAGAGCAATGTATGTGATGTTGTCCGATATTTGTCCGATTTTATGTTGTGCATTGCTCCTGAGATTTTCCCGGATTAATAATCTTAGCCATTCGCCAAAACTGGAAGCCAAAAAACGAAACGAGCAAACAAATGAGTGAATCGAAGTTCGCGATTCAAAGTATTGTTATTGAAAGCGCATCATTCGCATTCGAAGTAAGCTTCGATGTTCCAACATATTTCGTTTTTGCTTATAAGACACCTACGTAAATACTTTACTTAATTTTATGTTTGATAAGCATGTTTATTTGTATATATATATATATATATATATATATATATATATATATATATATATATACAAATAAACATGCTATAAATAAAATAAACATGATATATAACATAATATATATATATATATATATATATATATATATATATATATATATATATATATATATATATATATATATATATATATATATATATTATGTTATATATCTATGAGTTTACGTATGTTTATAATGCTATACTATGAATATAATTCAAGAAATAAAACTTTATTAATTTGCACGGCCGTACCCATTTCTTGCCATCTACTATTTCCTCTACCTTAAGGTTGTCTGGAAGAGATCGCTTTCTAGCGATAAGACCGCCTAAATTGTACTATAATCAATCTGTAAAACCTATTTCTGTAAAGTTTTTGTGCAATAAAGTATATCTATCTATCTATCTATCTATCTACGCACCTATATTCATATTTGTGCAAAAATTCGTATTTTTTTACTCGCGATTCAACGTTTTGCATCTATAAATTTTTATAACGACGATCTCGGTGCCCGAAAGGCGAGCGGACCGGACTTGGGCGCCGCGCCATCTCTGAGGTCCCGAGTTCAATCCTCGGTCGAGTCAAAAGGAAGCGAACTGTTTCTGTATTGTTTTGAGTCAAGGTGATGCGTTACCGTCGTTGTTTCTTATTTCTGTAATACAAGTGCTAAAGCTACCTACCTCAAAATTCAAAATTAGAGCAATGTAGGTAGGTATGTGATGTTGTCCAAGTTATATATTTTTATTTATATAAACCATTGTATTTAGAGTTGGACATCAAAATATGAAAACATTAAGAAACGAAAAGTTATTTACGATTATCTGAATGTATCTTCGAAAAGTAATGATTTTATTTCTTACGTCTTAAGATATATACTTAGTTGATGAAACATTAAAATAGACCATCAATACGTAAAGTTCAAGGAAATATTAATCTAGTTTCAAATGTCTTAAGTAGGCGAGAGAAAATAGTATCAAGTAAGTTTTATTTTTGCTAGCGATTCGGTGATATTACAATTATGTGAAATAGATATATCTAATAATTCTATAACCAGCACTACCATACATTTGGCTAAAATTGTGTGTGTGAAAGTACCTATCCCCTTTCACAGAAAATCCTAAATACATTTGAGTCCCTAGAGGATTTTCAATCGGGATAACAAATAGCCTAAGTTTTAATGTGGGCCCTAACTAAGTCGATAAAATACAATCATTAGCTTAACACAATAGTCTTCGCCTAACGAGAGAAATTGCGTATTCTCTAAAAAGAACTTTCAGTGTTAAAGAAACCGATTCAAAGTAACAAGTCTAATGGATGGTTAATTAATACGAGTAGAAAATATCTGATTTCGCCATTAAATGGTATTTTAAGTCGGCACTGTTATAATATGAATACATGTGAAAGGTAATCTTTTCAATCAATTAGTTTTAAACTATACCTACTTGTTTATTAGCATAGAAAGAACAAATTTGGTGTATATATGAAGCGTTATGTATTTATTTAAAATTTTATTTCATCTCATTTACGAATAGAATCAATAGAACGGAGTCTGGATAACAAATAATAATCTATTATTAGTATTGATAAGAAGACAAAACAGTATCAGAAGTATTATAAAGATGCTTAACTTAACAGTTAAGGCAGATAAACCTATCTGTCTTATAACAATAGCCTTTAGATCCTTGCGGTTAAAAAAATTAATTCTATAAAAACATAGACCACGAGTAGTTTCCTCCTCATTCCGCTACTAGCGGTTGGAATTTCTTCCCAAAGTTTCATCGCAGTTATTCAATAAGTTTCAAACTCCGAAGTAGGTTACCAAAACTTCGCACGTTTTAAAATGGACCGCAGTTTTTCAATTTCAGATTATATCTCTTTGATGGTGAACTTTCTAGATAGTCGTGCCAAATTAATTAATTTAAAATCAAATCGAAGGGCCAGTACACAATGCGACTGTTAGCAGCGACAAAAGTGCGGTTTACGCCAGACTACATCAGCTATCAATAGGTATTTCTATCTGGCGAATAGATTATGTAGATCAGAACATACTTATACTACTTGATCACGATTGCATCGTGACTGTAGCGCTATTTTGTGTCACGCGTTAGTGTAAAGGCTAGCGAAAGAAGATTTGCGACTGTATAACAAACAGGTTTCGCGTTCTCAATTGATATAATTATCGATACTTTAACTACAATGTACAAGAGAGAAATAGGAAACATTCGACAATTGTTTTATTATTTGTTTTAAAGTTTATATATTGGTGATACAAGAGAGGTAGGGCATAGCGATTTATTGCTTGACTTGGAGCAGCCCGACTGGTGAAATTCCTCCACCTTACAGTAGACCGCAGCCAAATAACAATAACTTCGGTGTTGTTATATTTCTACGTGTGAGTAAGGTTTCCAAAGCTCCTGGGGGGTGCTACATTAGTAGCAGGGGTCAGCCTTCAAGGTAAGGGCGACAAGTTCAGTAACAGCTGTTTTATTATGCTGTACTTGTCGCCCTTAAGCTAGGACCTCATTGTCACCTAACATCAGGTGGGATGAGGTCAATCTTGAAGTGCAAAATAAAAAAAAAAAACTATGTGTTCGAGAATATTCAATTGTTTTGACGGGAAAATTGATGCATGTATTCCTATTTTTGATATGACCTTCATGGAAAAATATACATATTATTATTTTAGGTTAAAATACATACTGCCATGTTGGCTTCCGTAAACTCAAACGGAGTATTTGCATTATTGTCCTTCGTATCTCTGTGAACGAACAATTCCTCTGCCCAGAGCTTTGGAGACGTTGTAAGAGTTCGCCAAAGGAAAGGAATCTGAAAATAAATAATATTGTTATCAACAAATATTTATATGCATGTGATATAAGATCTCTTTACGAAAGTATTTTTTGTGGTTTTTATTTACTCCACAAAATGAAAAAAAGACGACAAAATCTGTAACTTTATTTATGTGAAATTAGTGATAAAAATCATGTATTAAGTCTTTGAATTGTTGTATTAATGTATTTACCTACCCATACTAAAAGAAAGTGAATATTTTTATTATATATCAATAACTAACAAGTACTATGTACCTATTTAAATGAAATTACATTCAGAGCTTAAAGTACCACCTCCTTAAAGTACTAGATTATGACTCGGGGTCAAAGGTTCTACTTACGACTTCTATACAGTAAGGACATAACCATTTTAACATAACATCTCGGGCTATGACCACCTAAGTGTGATTCTTAATAGAATACAAATTGTTATAGCAATGGGTTAATTTTAATTATGGAGTAATTTACTGCAGTGCGATATTCATGGGAAACCTTCTCGCAAAGTGTTTAAATTTGATCTTTGACTTATAAAAAAATGCAGCAGAGAGGTCTTCAGCTAAATATTTTTTAACGTACAATGAAACAGATAATAATAAAAGGCAAAGATTTAGGTTTAATCTGTAAAGTAAAAGAATACCAATGACCGGTTAAAAAATGGTTAGTATAACATAAGAAGAACGATCCCTACATTGAGATGTCTACATCTCAATGTAGGGATTCAACAACCTAGTCTACTAGGTTGTTGAATTCTGCTCTATTCTGTAGTCTGAGAAACGTCTAAGATGCTCATGCTTGATAATGGATGACATGTCAGATGAAAGACTTAACACATCATATGGCAGTACATCATATTGCTGATGACTTTTTCGTGAAATGATTACTAAAGCTAGCTTGCATTAAATAGAAACGAGTAAAAGAACTTGTCGAGAAGGATAATAATCATTGGATTTTAAAAAGGGCGTAAACGAACATACAATATCTTATTCCATATTCCCGTGAGTAGTAGCTCTTTATTTGATAATTTTTCATTCTAAGATATCAAAATCAATACTTACATTAAGTACGCGTTGTTGTTTTATTGCAATCATTTCAATTTATTTAATTGTGATCTTTACGAAAGCAAAATACCCAAAGGGAAACAACTATAAACCTCACGATTCCATTATTCCATGGTAGAATAAAACATCACCATTCTATGACGGCGCAAAATGTCAGAACTCATTTCCTTTTTCATGATGACAGAAAAAAAGATTGTGTATCTTGAAAGGGTACCAGTATCAGGTGAATCTAAACTTTTCATTCAATTGGAGTAAATAAAAAAAGATACCGTTACGAAAATAAAGCCGGGGGTCGTACTGAATAGGGTAAGATAGCAATTTGATTAATACATACGTAAATAAATGTACATGTTGGTCGATTGTTTTGTTCCCTTCGAACCCTTTGAACTCAGCTTTGGGTCAAACGGCAAGGATACTTAATTTTGCGTTGGTATTTTCAACCAATTAGGCAATTATTTTGGAACAAAGTCCTAAAAAATGTTGTAAAGAAATCTGGGAAATTATTGTAACAAGTTACTAGTACTTATTTAAATTTAAAATGTGAGTTCCTTAATAAGAAAATGTTGGTTTCATTTATACTAGGGTCGTGAATATTTTATAAACATTTACGAGTATTGTATTAGTTAACTTGTTTCACCATAGCGCAATGCCAAATAATACATATACACATAATAGTGCGTTTTATGGTAACACTACGATACTTCAGATTTATTTTGGTTTTCCATTTATGGGAATTAAGCCACTCTGGTTTCCTCATGGACTTAGTATAATATATTATATTAGGTCCATGGGTTTCCTATATTAAAATAATAAATACCCAAATGTCGGATGGGTTCACATCTTCTTATATGTAGTAAAGGAAGTAGCTCAGGCAGTTGTAATATGGAAAGCAATTCAATTTTGGCACTAAGAATACAATTAAATATGATGGGAACTGATTGTGTAGCCCGTTGTTGCCAGGTATTTTACTCTTGCCTTATGACAAATATTGGAAATTTTGAAGCTAACTTTTTCCGCAAAATATATATTAAGTATAGGGGAAAATACCATGTCACACAAAACTCGAAAATGAGATTATGACACCAAAAGTTACTTTTTTCCTGTATTATCATCCGGCATCAACGAAAATAAAAGAATGAAAGTGATAATCTTATAAAAACTACCACAGAAATCATGTGGAGTCATACCACTGGAGAATGATTTGGTGTAACAAGGTTGCATTTCAAAATGCGAATTTCTCGATTTTTTTCATTTGTGTCATCGCTTATTTTTCCCCTATAGGTACAGGTAGGTGAAGAGTAGGTCTCTTCATATATAAAACACATACACACAAATGAACATGTTTGTTCTGGGTGGGAATTGAATCCATGACTTCTTGTCGTCCTGTAATGGTAACAAGATAAGCCTTTTATTCAGAATTAAATTATATTTGTACCTACATAGGTACTCTTATTATCTAAGGTCAATCACTATTATGTTATATACTTATTTAAAATCAACTTTGGGCAAGTAACCTAATATAGACTTTGGTAAAAAGTTACAATTATCCCCTGGATTGTATTGAATCACCAGTATCATTCTACCTGAGAAAAACTAGTGACCTTTCCATTTTATAAAGGAAAACAATATTCTATTCAAAGCGAACTGATTTAATAAAGGCATTCGCGGCCTCAGGACGGCTCGTGAAAACATTAAGGAAAGTGTTTCGAACGATCTCGAAGTTGTTACCGAGAACGACCAATATTAACGGATATTGGAAAAAGATGGTAAAAGATGGCAGTGCCGGATCAAGACTAGCAGGCACTAATATTCTCAGGGTGCAATATCGAGGTTCATTGCCATAAAACCGCTCCAGGCGAATATCTCGGGCACGTTATTGGTCTCACAGCATATCGCTGAGGCGGCAGATATCTGAGGCAATTTCAACATCGTAAACGATGTTTATCGGTGTAACCCGCTGACCCTCCCGTACCCGTGAACACTTGTCAAGTTTACCTTTGTCCACAGTTTTGTCATAGTGCAATACAAACAAATAGGTAGGTAGGTAGTATCTACACAATAAGGATGTTGACTGACAATTTAGTTGAGATACTTTTTAATGGTTTTCTAAGGATCTACGTTCGTATGGCGTGTTGTCTCTTATTCTTAAACAATTTCCATTGTGATTTTGTCACAAACACATCACAAATACACTGCGATTGTATTGGCCCGCGTATCAGCTGCTGTCAGGTGATAGCGTATAGGTGTCTAGTTTTCTTTTGCATTAAGTAGGTATAGATAGCTTCTTAAAAGCACATGCACAGACAAACGCACGTAAGACTTGTCGCACACTTTGGACTTTGTAACGACCTTATATCGCGCGCATAAGATCTAATATTGAACTTTAAGTGTTAACTTTGATGTGCTGTCGACTGTACCTACCTTAAATTTAGGTACACTTTTAATATGGTGGACTGAATTAGTGACTTGAATCCCAACCATACCAAGAGCCTGACAAAAAAGTTCATTGTTTTACTGAAACTGCAGAAAATATTTTGCACAAAACACAGACGAACCACTTCACTCACTTTGTAGCCCAACGCAATAACAACGCTTCCATCGTTTAAGAGGAAAAATCAGTGTAAAAATTTGATCGGAAAATTTAATTTCTTGTTGAATGCGGCTACCCTCCCTCGTTAGATTGAAACAAATTTTCAATCAAGCCGGGGATTATTCAGATACGGTTTACGGGATACCGTTCACTGATTCATCAATTCCATCATCGTTTTCGACGAAAACAAGAATTCCGAATGCATTTAAGTGGACCAAATGTGTGGAACGAACGTTGGAAAAAATAAAATTGTCACAAAACTGATTCTGATTCGGTTACTACTTCTTATTTTATTTCTCGTACTAAACACCTTTGTGTATTTTATCCCAACGTCAAACTGATTAAGGTAGACATTATATGTTATTTCTAAAGTAGAGGTGCATATCTATATACAATTAAATAAAAATATGTGTACGTGCATTACTCTTAAGATAATGGATTATATTTTTTGTCAGAAGAAGGTTTCTAAGAAAACAATTTGAAATACAGGTACAAATATCAGGCAGTCAAAAAACAATCAATATAATCATAATGGTACTAACGCCGATTAACTGTTTAATCGTTTATTTTGTACATTTGTTGCTAGCGAGTTTATTTTCCAAAACAATATTTTAAACAAAACCAGCCGATTGTTTTTCTTTGGACTCCTGGGATAGCTTAGCGCTATCTTTAAGATCAATACCTACTCGTAATAATCTGAGGAACAAAGCACTTGGTCTAACTGCCATTCAAAAGTATGAAATCTTTATTTTTTTTATTGTAGTGCCTTATATATATATATATATCATTGTCATAGTAAAATTAGACATTGCAATAAGTAAGTATCCCCTGTGTTTATAAAAAAGGTTTTTAAAGAGAGAAGGCTTCTACAATTCGGTACAAAGTTTGTCCTTTGCAAAGGAACTCGACTGCGTACCACTTGCTCGTATGTACATAACAGTCGGTGCACTACAGTCCGCTTGATGGCTACTTAGGCTCAAGGGTTTCGAGGCCACTACACTCGAGAGCTAGTAAATCAAAGTCTAGTATCGATATCAAATATTTGAGGCACTGCATTATGTGGACTTCATCCAACATTAGATTACATACTTAACAAAAATAAGCATGTCAGGGCTTTGAGCAGCCTTGGCGAACGATATTCTTCTTACAAAACTCTTCCTAACAAATACTGATGCAACAAAAATATAATTGATGCCGTCGCACTAATAATGCCTATTAATCCTTAACTATTAAGGCCCGTTTCTTTTCACAGTTTCCCTTTGAATTTTACTTCTGTTATCATTTACAGAACCAATAAGCCAGTTATCTGACAGTCTGGGGCGGGACACTATTCAATTAGGACTTGAAAAACCTGATTGTTTTGAAAAGGGGTTTAGATTAATTGATTGACGCACCACACCCAGCTAGGACGCAATGCCTAGTCCAGTAGAACCGGCACGCCGCACCAGAGGCACAATTTTTTGTAAGGGGGAACACGCTCTAGCATGGGATTAGAACGATTGGCTGGCCACAACGCCCGTTACAACCAAAGGATATTGAGTAAAATATATAGGAATGAGCGTTGGTGAGGTAGGTTGTCTTGCCTCTAATGCTTTGTTTCGTTTTTGTCGTTTGGAACTTTCATAAGAGTAAAAAACCCCACGTGATAGACACATTAATTTCCCAATTCTACTTGTACAGCTTATAATACTATCAATTCATCGTAGAAATACATACACACATACTATACATAGACGGCTTTCTCCCTGAGCGGTAGTTTCTCCCAGAGATCACATCCTTAATCCCTTGCCACGATATTCAGCATAGCAAACCAGCTCTCGGCAGTCCACGGAGAAATTAACTAAACAATATTTTAAGACACATAGATAAATATTTTTTGTATTACTTCTTTTACCTGTAACATGTTCCTCAACTCTGAATTATTTGGTCTTTCATATCAACTACCTTTTTCTATTGTTCAAAAGTAATATCTCAAATTTTCCGGCATCACAAAGAAATTCGACTAATTCCATATTTTGTCAAGTTCAAAGGAAAAGTTTAGTACAAATCTGGGGTGAAATAATTTATGTCAGAGATTAAGCTGATGCGGCGTAATGAAAGGGAATCTCTTAAAAGAGCTCTGACATCAAAATCTCTCGATATTCTTGTCCGCTCCATTTTCTGAATGAAATTCTATAAGAAATTAAAGTAAAATGTTCGTAAACAGATTGATTTACATCAATCAGATAACAAGAAAAGTAAATGCGAAGTCTGTTTGAACTATTTCATAATATTGTTATTGAAAATTTAATTAACTGCAAAAGCTTAAGTACATAAGCTAAGCTTTAATTTGTTTTAATCAAAAAAGTAAATTGAATTTGTAAATTTATTTTATTATTATTGGTTGCGCTGACGTACATCCCATCTAGCGAGTACCTACCTTAAATATATTTATTAGCGACTGCTGTGACCCGACCTCTAAAACTCTTTCGGCTATGCTTTTTTATATCGTAATGTATTTTAACTTTCTTTTTATTTTACGCTTATAATAAGGAAAGTAATATATCTATGATTTTACGTTTGTTTTATAAGTCAGTTTGTATTTATCTTTCTATTTGCTTACCTAATATGACGCGTACGAGTGACGGTTTCGTTTTAGAACGAGATTGAATTGTAATATAGTTTTATATTCCATTACAATTGTATTGGTAAGTTACTGTGATATTTTCTTAAATTAAAAAAGAATTGAGACTAATATCAATTAAAGTTCATATCAATGTGAATTATTTTTACAATCTCTGAGGTGTAGTTTTGCGCTACAACAATATAGGTCGTGAGTTTCTTTCACCACGTGAGGCATTGACAGTTGGGACAGGCTTTATGCTCTTAATTATCCCATAAAAATGATCATGTCATGCTTCGGGAAGGTGGCCCGACTATGGTCCAAATAAATCTGGTATTTCTCATGTCAAATGAGGTAAATGGATAACCAAAATGCTTAAAGAACTCTTTCTTTAAGCATTTCGATTATCTATATAAACGTTTGTTAAAGATTAACAATATGAAATACCTCCACCTTAAAGAAGACCGCAGCCAAATAACAATCACTTCTGTGTTGTTGTGTTCCTGCGTGTGAGTAAGGTTTCCAGAGCTCCTGGAGGGTGCTACATTAGTAGCATGGGTCAAGCCTTCAAGGTAAGGGCGACAAGTCCAGTAACATATTTATTGTGCTGTACTTGACACCCTTAAGCTAGGACCTCATTACCACTTAACATCAGGTGGGATGAGGTCAAACTTAAAGTGCAATATAAAAAAAAATAATAAGAAGAATATAAATATAAAAATAAGCAAAATATGAATCTTATGTTAAAAATTAATGAAAAATAAAAATTTGCATATGAAAATAAGTTTCTACACAAAGATACCAAGACCTTAACACACATTCGTGGCATATATTCAAAATTAAGTGTCCATTATATGTTAGGCTTACAAATTCCGTAAACGAAACGGCAACAAATTCTTTTGTAGAATCTATTTACTTTGCTGTTCACCTTCAAATGCATCTGATAGGTAAACAAAAACACTCCATTTTAACGGCCGGATGTGAAGCTTAGTTATGGAATGGGAGAAGAGGGGACAGAACGGTTCATTCCCTTTGTTTTATGAGACAATTAAGAGCCGAAGGGACGCCCGCTCGGTGTTAAGAGTAAATTTTTGCACAACGCAATAAAAGAAGCGGGAGAATTTAAATAGCAGATTGAAAAGTCCTAACGATCTATGTTAACTACTCGAACAAAAGATTTTTATGGACACTGGGTCTACAAATTTTATTAACTATCTCGCTTAAAATTAACCCCTTTAACGACGGTACATTTTCCTTTGAGAAACTGTTTGCTTGTTTAAAAAACGTTAAACAATTTAACAGAGCACTCCGGCTGTGTTGCTTGGAACTAAAACTTTTCCATTTAAACTTAGGGTTAGCCTTGCTTCATTGTGAACCGCTGTAGATTATGGCTCTTATTTTATTCCTTTTTACTGACATGATCTGGAAAAGCAAACGGCTTAATACAACACGAATGCTTCTAAAATGGATTTGCAGGGACCATTTATATTTATACAGATATCATAGAATTTTATGTATCTGTTGTCAAACTAGAGCTGTAAAAATATTTGAACTTTTTATATTAAATTTGCTATTCTTGCGCCCGGGATTTCATTAGTATTATTTTGGTATTTAAGTTAGGTAGGTTTTAAATAATAATTTAATTTTTCATCTTTTTTGTAACAAATTGAATCCAAATCCTTATAGCAGAAATAATAACAAACTTACATGTAAAAACTGTAGTTCTCATAACCAGACATTTTTTCCCTGATAAGATTATGTTGGTATATAAAAATGTTATTAATTACTTATATTACTCACGGGCTGGAAATAAATCTTCAACTTCAATAATTATTATTTTATTACCATTCGAGTTCCAATTTAGAGATCATTTAATTTGATTTCCAATTTCAGGATAAAATCTGAAGGGTGAATATAAAAAATACTCAAAACGGAGAAAATTTTATTATTTCAAGCTCCAAAAATAATGCATGTTGAAAAGTATACAATGCATCTTTAAAAATACCTACTTATGGGTATGGAGAAATTGGTTTCTATCTGTTAATATCATAGTTACTTAGATCAATTTATGGATTAGTTTACAAAACGCTACATACATTGGCCCAAAGTTTTTTCTGCAAGCAAAATCCGGGGCGCAGTTACTTGAATAAATACCTGTACAATAAACTAAATAAAGGATACTATATCATGTCAACTTTTCATTCACAAAACGTGAAAAATTAATGACTACACGTATCTACCATGATTAAAGCGAAACAAATTCAGAGAGTGTAGCGCTAAAGTCGCTTCACACAAAAGGGCATTTTTTAAAAGAGCTCTGGGTGTATCTTATGAATTTTAATTTTCCATTTATACACCAAGTTATGAAAAACATTATAACATGTCACAAATTATAACACCCAGGCTTTAACATTAACGCGCTTGTTAAAAGGTTTTCGTTAAGAGGGCTTTTGTCCTCCCGTGACCCTCGTCAGATGTAATTCCGTTATGAGACTATTAATTCTTTGTACCGTGCACACATTTTTCTTGTAGTGAAAAATTTAATTGAACAAAAAGCCTTGAGCGACTATTAAGTCATGAGAGTTTCCTATTTTAATCGTTTTACATTTTCGGAAAAGTATTCATTCCTTCTAATGACAATGTCAGTGAAATTCCAGATTGAGATCTTTTTAAACGAAATGTGTGAAAGTTAATATGGAACAAGAAATACTAAGTTTTTTTAACTATAATTTGATCAAGTTTTTCAAATGAATCATGGAATAGTAGAAATATAAGATCATTAATGAAATGGTCCTAGTAAATATTGTGTAACATGATAACTCATAAAGAGATATCGAACTCACATTGTATTTTTGCATCAAAACGTATATATGTTATATTATTTCTAATTCATTTAAATCGTTTACAGGTCATGCAATTAATTTTATAAAGAAAATAAGCTCGATAGTTATTCCTTATATTCGATAGAACTTCACTTTAAGATAGATAGATAGATATACTTTATTGCACAAAACTTTACAGAAATAGGTTTTACAGATTGATTATAGTACAATTCAGGCGGTCTTATCGCTAGAAAGCGATCTCTTCCAGACAACCTTAAGGTAGAGGAAATAGTAGATGGCGAGAAATGGGTACGGCCGTGCAACATTAATAAAGTTTTATTTCTTGAATTATATTCATAGTATAGCATAATAAACATACATAAACTCATAGATATATATATATATATATATATATATATATATATATATATATATATACATGCTTATCAAATATAAAATTAAGTAAAGTATTTTGACTCAAAAAAATAATAATACTTTTGTTATGTAACTCAGAAAAAAACTTCAACATACTCGTAGTTAATACCTGTCGCCCAGTTGCTTTATTAGCTTTTAAGAGCCAACTAAACTGAAACTCACAAAAGCTATTTTTCATTAAAGCCAAACTAGAACTGGGTGTATAACTCCGCAAACGGCCAGTGACGATTCAACAAAGGAACAAGGTGGATACAAATTTAGGCTTTACAAAATAAGCTTATCTTAGACCCTTATAATCCCTGCCCGCAACTTTGATCCTCTCAAAATGGAACAGACCTGCAGAGATTGACATTTACAACGTTATCTGTACGGGCAGGCGACGCTTTGAAACTAGAGCCCTTCGAAATATAATCATCACACTCGGCAGCTAGCCGCGTGTGTGACACGATGTAATTTCGCCAGCGGACGACGAACGAGCGACGGCTTAGGATTCGTTTTGGTGTGACGTCATACGTAGTTGATCCCTGTGGATTCATGCTTGCTGCGTGTGTTGTGATCTAATCACCTGCCTTGGGAAGACGTTTGTCATTTGATACTAGTCTGATCTGTGTCTGATGTAAGTACTAATACTTTCAACCTGTTACTGTGGAAGCGTATAGCATCTAATGGATACTCGTATTAAGATAAATATTATTTCAGACAATATTGGCCGAATTAAGAACGATGGTATCAGAATACTTACACAAATACATTTTTAAACCTCTCTTTGATCTGGTCGCCAGCAAGAATTTAATGTAAGAATACACATTTTTGTAAATATAATTTGATTTCAGTGATGGAGGCAAAAAAACTTTATACGTAGAGGCAGAGAGAGCACATTTACATAACCAGTCGAAAAACAAAACTATATTGGTTCTTTCATGATTGATTTCAAATTGCATGCTCGTTGACCACAGAAACATGAGTAATATCTATTCTATGATCAGAGATATTTACGAATGATAGACTCACTTTCACACAGGATGTACCATGGACATCTATGAGAAAGCACCCTAGCATTAGAACACTTGAACAATAGTGAACTCTCTCCACGCCACCGGACCCACTTCAATTACGTTAGATAATGCAGATAGACTGATACAATTGGGACCTGAACAGACCTATTCCCATTAGTTGATGACATCAAACATTCCATCAGTGAATAGAAACATGCGCCACAATGGAGAGACATCGATTGCACACAGAATTTTATATGGTCTTTTGTACTCTTGATAGAAAGAATTAATTGAAATGTACTTATAAGAAATATCTTTCTGATTCGCCTTAAAAGCTTTCAATAAAAGCAATGGTTAAAATAATAAAAAGCTATGGCAAACTGATTTCTTGAGACAGAAAATACTTAACATGTAAATGGCGGTCTAAATACTCCATATCTACATAGCAATCTGTTGTTATTAATAAATGAAATAAAGAAGTTTCACTAAATAAAAGACACCCGACACTCATCCCACACAATAGTTCTACGTAAAGCTATAGATAATACACAAATACGTCTTATAACTTGGTACGTGACGATTTGAGTTAATCCCTGGGGTAACAGTAACAGCACAGTCTCTCCAAAACAACATTGGATTTAATCTATATATAATATGAAGCAAGATTACACGAGAGAAGACTCAAGCATTAATCCATCTGTTTGCTTTGACCCCGAACTAGGGTCCCCTGTGGCTGGGACGTCGTCTCCGCTCATCGGGGCTTAGTTAAAATTTAAAGGATCGGTAAATATGATCTGCTTGCTTCACTTTTGTAAGTAGTCTGCGAATAGGTACCTAATATAAGGTTGAGTCTTTTTTTTTATATTAAACTTCTAGATTGACCTCACCAATCACCAAAAACTTCGAACATTTTAATTCAGATATCTTGAAATCTTATGAAAAGTATAGAAAGAAGTAAATTCCTGTTGTTTCTACATATTTTTATTAATGAAGAACTTAGGATCGTAGTGCTCCACTTAGGTATTTATTTTATAGTGTAGGTGTAAAAAACATTAAAACGTTAAAAAAATCAATAAAATCACAACTTCTCTCCGGCACCAAGACCAGTTACCCCAACTTAGTATTATTTGTCGTACATTTGTCTAACGACTTGTTTAGGTACTAATGTCCAATTCAATATTTTACGATTCTTACTGTGTCAAAAATTACTATACGTTTTTCTCCAACCGACTGCGAGTGTTTAATACCGTTCTACAATATACTTTCCGTACCAGCTTTCATTATTCGTTTTAAGTCTACGCGCCTTTTAGTTTATTACTATTCGTAAGTGGAACAGATCATTTTTCAACCGGGCATCAATGGTGATAAACGTCATGAAGGTTTAAATACTACACTATATTGCATAGTTGTATTTTCATCATGAAGCCATAATGAGTGTTAGTGAGAAATAAAGCACAAATCGAGAAATTCCACGATCTCTGCATCGCTTGTTTTAGGGGAGAACTGAGTGTGCTCATCTTTGTACTCCAGACCAGACCTTGCATATTTACAAAATGTTACATTTCAAAAAGCATGAATAATATCACAATAAGATGGTGCGTCGCCAAAGTCCTCTCAGCAACAGCGGTCGTCATTCGGTCGATTGCTACTACTACTCCTTTACAAAATAGTATGAAAGATTTACAATATATTTGGTTGTTTGTTATGACGTTACGTTACGTTTTGAGTGTTCAGATATTATTGGCATCTGCTCAGATATTACTGAAGTAGTGAATGTTCAGATATTAATGTTACTTGTAGTGTATGGAACTTATTGACATTTTTAACTGTTCAGAAGTATTTGGTCACTTTTTCTGCTCCGATATATCTGACAGCGAATGTACATACCCTACATTTGACACCTATGTACTTTTTAAATAAGTATAAGAACACAATTCATTTAAAACCATTTAATATATTTTCCACAAAAATAGGAATCTCGAGTCCAAATCGGAGCACTCTAGGGTGGTTGCCTCAACGATCGTAAATAACAGAGGCTTTTGCTCGCGACGGAACCTTCGCGGCAACGACTCCTTACGGCCCTTAAAAAGACAATTTTAGCATACGCTACATTAGAAGCGGCTAAGCGGGCACCCACCCTGATAAGATTGGTGTTCCGTGGTGTCAGCGTTTATGGAACACCTCCTTCACATCGTTTTAGTTAGGGGCCATTAAATATGGTTCTAAGCGACGTTTTGGGTTTGGAACTTATTTTTACCTTACAATTTTTAACAGTCTGAAGCTCGGTCCAATATTTAACGATTCGTAATGTGTCAAAAATGACTATTCGTTTTTCTACGAGTCGTTAATTCTAATTTCAAATTTACTTTCCCGGGTGTCATCAGTCGTCCGTCAGTCGTTTTTAGCTTACGCGTCGTATAATTTATTACTATCCGATTTTCAAAGGAAGGAAGGAACTGGGCATTCATTTGTCGCATTTAGAAAAATTGTAGGAATGTAGTGGTTATTAATGTTGATAGGGACTATGATATGTATAGTGTTTAAATATATTTTTATGTACCTGCGATATACCTGATAATCTATATATCTAGTTGTATATTGAAACGTTTTTCCGGATCGTTCCCAAAGCACGGAACTTCGAAAACGCACTAAAACGCTTAATGGATTGCGTAAAATGCCGGCGCAAATTTACACTCAACGACGGCAAATCGCGGTTTTGCTCATTCATTTTATAGCAAAAAGACATTATTTTTTGAGTAAAGGTTTATTTTATATTGATAAAACTTCGCTCTTACCATTATTATGCTTTGAAACAGTTAGCAAAGTACTGTCAATATTGTAAGAAACTTTCAATATGAATCTTTTTTTGATGAGCTGAAATAAGGCCTTTTTACATTTACAATAAAGGTATATTATAAATACGAATGTTTGAAATTAATAAAATAATTTTTAGTAAATATGTGTGCAGCACGGTATGAAGTCCGATTGGCCATTTATATTGTCAGACATAAAAATTATTCGTTGCTTTAGTGTGAATAGTCTTGGGACTGCTCAGTAGCTAACGAAAAAAGAGTGATTTTTATGAAGTCAATTCTTTAAAAGAATTGAATTGACAGAATTAATCTTAAATATAAAAATGAACCGCTGTTCGTTAGTCTCGCTAAAACTCGAGAACGGCTAGACCGATTTGGCTATTGTAATTTGGTTTTGATGTTTTGAGGTCCAGGTAAGGTTTAAAAGGTACAAACAAAAGTAGGCAGCACGACGTTCACCAGGGCAGCTAGTTCAAAATCAGACTGAAAAACTTTGCACTTTGTATCGCCTTAATATCATGCGCATAAGAACTAATTTCGAAGTACAAGAATTTACCTTGATGTGCTGTCGACTGCGCATATAGCTCAGTACCTGGTCACATAAGCTATCCGCATAACGAAGTAAGTCAGATAGACCGTGAAAATACTGTTCAAGGCAATATGTATTAGGTCTATGTTAAATCATATTTAAGCGTGTGAGTAAGGTTTCCAGAGAGACTCCTGAGGGGTACTACGTTAGTTAGCAGGGGTAAAGCCTTTAAGGTAAGGGTGACAAGTCCGGTAACAGATTTATTATGCTGTTCTTGTCACTTAAGGACCTCATTACCACTTAACATCAGGTGAGATGAGGTTAATCTTGAAGTGCAATATAAAAAAATATATTTAATGAAAAAAGGGTACTAACAGGGTACTACAAACATGATGAATATTTCAATAATAAACATATATGGACATGATTGTCAGCTCGCTAGCACACCATATTTTTAAGTTTTATAGCCCTAAATATTGTAAAGATTAGGATAACTACTGAGTTTCTTGTCAGATTCTTCTAGGTAGGATTAAGTTCAAAAACGGTTGTAGCTTCGATTTTGGTTTATATTAATTTTGAAGATGTATAAGTGTTACTTGTAACCAACATGAATATATGTATTGATTATAATAATAATAATAATAATAATAACGTTTATTTCAGATTAAAATCCATACAAAGTGGTTAGTAGGTTTCTTAAAAACTATGTTAGTATTTATTTATTTATGCTTATTTAATTTAAAAACTTCGTCGTCCCACCCACATGCATACGCATCCAATGCATAATTATGGGACAACCAAGTTTGTCTTTAATGACACTCAGGACGCCATTTGAGTTCTCCCGTAGTCTGCACTTCATTGACGCAATGCGCTTCCTAATGATGGCGCGAAAACCGTCGACACCAGCTTCCGCGAACATACTTGAAGCGCTGCAGAATCTAGGAAGACCCATCAGCATCCTGAATGCATTATTATATTGCACGCGGAGTGCATTGTAGGTCTTCTGCGTATAGTCACACCACAGGCTGCAGGTATAGAAGGTTTGACAGTACGCCTTAAAAAGGGTGATCTTAACGTCTCTGGAACATCTAGCAAACCTGCGAGCAACCATGTTGCATCGGACCGCCAATGCCCTCCGCTCTCTCTCCATATCACAATTATGATTTCACAAACCAAAGCTGCTCTTTTTTTTGCTTTTTACGCTATTAACAGACAGTAGCAGCGGACTGTACTCATCATACTCTTAGTGAATACAACATAGAACACGAAGTAAATGGTGGAGAATTCATAATTGCGTAAAATATTAAAGATCTCTCCCACCTCAAAGTTTTTATTCAACCCTTTTAATCTGCTTTCATCTTGTAATATCCTCGAAAGTTACATTAACATTTTCTTAAATTAGTTTGTGTACTGACTGGGAAGAAAAGTAATTACATTGGCTAATTTCTAGCTGAACTCGAGTCTCTCATAGATAATACCAACTTTTAAAATAATTATTTAAAGCCAAGTGAAGTAAATTTAGTAAAATACTTAACTAAAAAAATTGTGAAATGATAACTCTGTTTTTTTTTTAATTCGATCCGTAGTAAAGACGTCAAAATAAAGCTTGATTGCAAGATGATAACCATCCTGGAAATCCCATAACGGCATTTTCACAACCCAAATGTAAGCGTAAACCATATTTAGTAGTCGATAATAAAATATTCCCAAAGGCATAAATACGAGGCCGTCTTCGGGTTTGGTGCGACCCAAACACGTAAACTAGCCTCGAAGGAATATTTACCCTTACCTTAATATAACTTGGGGAAGCTCACCTAAAATGTCTTTTAGGAGCCGAGTTACATTTGTACTTTATTGTATTCCACTAACAGGCTTAAGCATTGTAGAGGTTCGTTAAAACGCGACTTGTTGGTCCGAGTTGGGGGATGTCTATTAACTCCATTTTATTTTATAAAAGAGGTAGGACATAGCGATTTATCGCTCAAACTGGAGCAGCGCGACTGGTGAAACACCTCCACCTTACAGAACACCGCAGCCAATCACACAGAAGTGATTGTTCTTCTGTGTTGTTGTGTTACTGCGTGTGAGTAAGGTTTCCAGAGCTCTTGGGGGTGCTACATTAGTAGCAGGGGTCAAGCCTTCAAGGTAAGTCCAGTAACAGATTTATTATGCTGTACTTGTCGCCTTTAAGCTAGGACCTCATTACCAATATTACTTAACATTACGTGGGATGAGGTCAATCTTGAAGTATATTATAAAAAATCCATATTTTAATTCGCGAAGTTCTTTCATAAAGTATTTTATCGTGTAAAATCAAAAGCACCTTAGACTATACACTTCGAACTTTCACCGCCCTTATGTCGTGCTCTTAAGAGCTAATATCGAATGGCTAGTATTTACCTTGACATACTGTACCTTGACAGTCAGGAACAATACATGGTAAAACTTTGAATGCGTATATAACGTCACCTTAAAGTTCACCTAAGAATGAGGTCGCATACATAATTAATACACGTGACTGTACTACCTGGTAAAGTCGAATCAGTGAATACAAGTTTAAATCGAACCCACGGGTTAAGTTTCGCTTGTCTTCGTCTGATTGGGAGAGCTTGCAAAAATTCATCCACCCTCACTTTTTCACTTAACTTATTGAAGTCACTTTGACATACTTGACTTACAGTAACCATTTGTAAATCACTGGATCCCTTGCTAACGTACTTTGATACGTAACGATATGAATCTGTTTTATGATTTTGTAGACACGATTAGGTGGGTAGTATGTTATTTTATGTAGTGTAGGTATGTTTTTTTTAATTTATATATAAATACCTGTAGGCCTTTAACTACATTCCCATGGCGCCATCAATAGGCATTAAGTCGTGCGGGAGGGTTTTAGTGGTTAGTCTTCCCTCTTTTCAGAGCGGGGGAGTCCCACACACGCCACTGGCATTTTCTCCAGGCAGCGGTACGGTGCGCCAATGCATTTCCCTTCCTTATATAAAAAAAGCCTTTAGAAACATACATAAAAAGCATTTAGCATTAAACTCGTGCAATAGTTTTTGCGTGATGCTCAACATTAAACGGTTTATTTAATCTTTAATGCACATGGGTGTCAATCTACAAATTAGGTCACTTTTATAGGTAAATCTCGTTAGACCAAAGTGAGAGAACGAACGCTCGCATTTTTAACTAAAAATTTGTACGCAATTATTGTATAAATTTGTCTTCATTTAGTTACACGTAGATTCGACGAAGGGACTACTTGTGTATAGAGATAGGGATATGGCGTGTGTAACTGTAATAGTAAGGCGCTACCGAGACATTTTTATAAAAAAAGTACTGTCCAACAAAGACTTGGTACATATTTGTAAACCTTGGATTACATTTTCAGAGTTTTAGTAAGGAACCTTATTTTCTAAAGTATGGTGTAGCTTAAATTTCTCCGTACGTATTTTAAATATGTCCGGTACTTTTTAAAACTATTCCCTACAAATTAAAATACAAATATATCCTCTTCATAATAATTGTGTGGATATCACCCATTATTATGAAGGCTATAGTTTTATTCCAATGCGCCACAAGTTTGTGTTGCCAAATCACTGAATGATGTCTCGTGAAAATATTTCTAACTCTGGGCGTCCGGAGACCGATTAAATATTAATAGCGAAACAAAATGAAATTCCGTTTACGGTAAAAGCGTCCAAGTTAGATGGTTATAAGAGATATTTTAAAGTAAAGTGTGCTAGTAACTAGGGATGTCCATCTGACATCTATTGGACGAACATTTATTATTTCACACTAGCGTTCAATTTGATAAATGAAATAGTTTTGAATTCAGAGTTAAATTTTTATGTTACGAGTATTATGGACTTCTTTTTGACTTTGTGCTTTTGTCGTCTGGACTTGTATTTAGTCGCATTAAAAACCGAATAGAGTTTTTTATTAGTATCTATATTCAAATTTGAAAATCTCTACATATTCTTTAAAATATTAACGTACGGGAGTAATTTATGCTATTTACAACCCAGTTTTATAAGGTAAGTACCCGACCTAAGTTTTGACTTAATAATATATGAAGAATCCCTTGGCAGACTAAACCTTTTTTTTTTCAGAAACAATGTATGTACTCGCACGTTTTTTATAATATACATTTTCATACTTTCAATTCCCATTCGACTCGATTAAAAATCGATTTTTCGTTAAAAAAAATCGCCATCCTTGATCGTAACAAGGAAGATAATGCGTCGGTTAATGGAGTGTCTCGGTTGCAGGCGTGGTGGGCGCTAAGCGATTTCCACCATTACAGGATTTGTAAGCGAGAAAAATTGTGCTTCAACGAATAGCGCGAGTGGACTAGTCATGTGATGGACAATGAAAGGGAATTATTGCGCTGCAATGGACACCACCGTATCTGTAAACGAATTAACAGATAAAGTAGATAAATACCTAGGTAAATACATATATTTTATTGCACAAAAACTTTACGGAAATAGGTTTTACAGATTAATTAAAGTACAGTTAAGATGGTCTTATTGCTAGAAAGCGATCTCTTCCAGACAACTTTAAGGTAGAGGAAATAGTAGAAATAGTATCAAATAATGGAAATCACAATCACTCACATGAAAATCAAAAATAAATTAATGACATGGGCGGTAAAGACGCTGGTTTCTGTACCTACCGGTATTCGGCTGGAGTGATGCGAACCAATAAAATAACCCAATTGCTAGTTGGACTCGCAACTGAAGAGTTCCATGTGGACTAGGTAAACGACATTACAGCAAATTATGAATATTATCGGCAGTAAAATCTATTTTATCGCATAAGAGACATGAATAGGAGTATGTCAAACAATCGTCATTGAATAATTATCGTCGTGTAGTTGGAAAAATATTAATCTAATAAAGTACATATTAGATTCTGGATGAGAGTAGCCGAAAACCGAGCGAAGTTGCGTAAATTTGGAGAGGCCTATGTCCAGCAGTGGACTGCAACAGGCTGATGATGATGACATATTAGAATCATCATACCAAAGCTGTGGAATTTGGCACAAAGTTATTTAACCTACGCATAGTAATAAGATAACTATTTCTACTTTAACATTACCTTTTCGCCATATCTTTTCGTCAGAAATAGGTTCAAGACGTTTAATAAAGTAACTTGGCAATGCATTTGATGACGATTTAAAAATGTTAATGTAATAACTCAATTAATATTTGCTTTAATAATCTATAAACTATCTTTTATTACTTAAAAAATAACATTTTGTCAGTACCTTGGTCTATTAAGTTGTTCTTTGAATTCAATGTATCCTTGATTGTTATACAGGTACCATACTGCATCCACACCGAACATTATCATGATGAGTTTGGCCGTTCATACTGATATTCAAACCTCCATGCGACAAGAAATCAACGTAAAAATATCATAACTATGCTCCGAAATACACATTCTAATTTACCGAACACAAATAAAAAATACACATCTTCTTATATATAAAAATGAATCGCTGTTCGTTAGTCTCGCTAAAACTCGAGAACAGCTAGACCGATTTGGCTAATCTTGGTTCTGAAATAATTGTGGAGGTCCAGGGAAGGTTTAAAAGGTTAAAAACTAAAAAAAAAGGCGTTAAGAAGTTCGCAGGGACAGCTAGTACTCATTAAAAGTCGGACAACACAATGAAAACTATAGAGATTCCCACAATCGCAATATATTCAGAACAAATAATATCCAAGGAAAAAAAAATATTTCGCTTTTACTTCAACTCCTTCTAAAACTTTACGCATTAACAATAAATAATATTCATTAAAAAACCCTTCGGGCTATCTTTCTCGAAATTTAGATCTATAATAAAGGTAAAAAAGTTTCTTTTTCCTCTTTTATCTTGACGAGGACTGACTAGAGCCTAATTAATGGGAAGGAGTATTCTCATCAACGTCCTCGTTAACCTCTAAAGTGTCTACTTATTTATATTTAATGAATTACCCAAATTAATATACCTGTTTTATAATCCACAACGCCATGCTATAACGGTACCTGCTAATTTATTGCTTCATTAACGTTTTTTCATGAGGCTTTGTTGGTTTTTAACTTTAATAGAATTTTAGTAAATAAACCTACAGCGATTTGGAGTATATTGATAAATATTTAACATTATGTGTGACACTGTTACAAAATACACCTACTCATAGGAATGAGAAGAAAATCCGTTAGTAAATAAACATCACACACATGAACCTGAAAATTTTAATGTGCTTATATTGACGTGTATAGAATAAATTTACATGAAAGTTAAATGTTCAAATGAATGTTAAACGTAAGTACTTATATTTGCGAAGAAATTATTCAGATACAATCATAAATGGAGATAGACAGTAACATTTTCGATGATACCTATCTAATTTAGGCCTTTTATTTTTAAGATAGATGCCATTAAATTTTATTAAAAATGCTATATTATCTTAAATGCTAACATGGCAGCCATCATTTTTATCGCAGCAGCAAGAAATTTCTGTCAGATGATACATAGACTTCGACTGATTTCGAATGTCAGGTATTTATTTAAAATGGTCATATAAGCGTTTTTTCAAAAAAACCAGTATAAATAGATCTGTGCCGACCATGTAAGGCTACTGCTAAAAAACTCCCTCGTACACGTGTAACGAGTTGCAAGGACATAATAGGAGCCTTAAAACTGTGAACATAAATTCCGAAAGTTTTCCAATTTGAATTTAACTAACAACTTGAGATTTTCTTGGCGGAATACTAAAAAGTTTTAGTATTCTAACTAAGCAGGTCGGGCCGACGAGGGAAGAGACAATTATTAACGGTGGAGATTTAGAGTGCAAATGTGCTACGTGTTGCAAGTTTTTAACTAGGCGAAAAGCCGCGGAGCATAATAAGGTTTCTGATTTAGACTGAGGAGAGTGCAAAGCGTGAAAGGCTTTTTGTTTCCGCATTACTTTGATTTAAATTTACTGAGACAGGCTTATGACGTAATGAAGTGACTTGAGAAAAATATCTAAGGCACGTTATGCACGCATATCACTTGTATTGGATAAGTTAAAACTCCTGTGGAATTTATATTTTCTAGATAGAAAGAAAAGTTGCTAGTCTCATCTAACGTCCCGATTTTGCTTAGCAAGAAACATCTTGGTGACTTGAGAAGATTGGCGGCATGCAAGCAGGCTTCTCATACCAGTATACACTAGATCCGTGTGATAAAAACTAAGTCCAGCTCATTCTTAAAGTAAAGGCCCAGTTCAGGACGCATAAAGCTGATTTTTATTATTCTTATTACTAGACACAAGATTTCATTATTATGAGATGATATTAGAACATTTTTCAGGCATGGTTGTTACAGTTTAGCCATGGGTATCACCATTTAGGCGATAAGGTGAAAAGGGTAAGTGGTCTTAAAACATCGGAGGAGTCTCGCCCACGCCACTGTCATACCCAGGTCAGAAAAGAAAGAAGCATCTAAGCATTTTATTCCTAAAAAAACCTGAAATGGGGCAAACATATTTGCTCACGCTGGGGTCTTATGAATAGATGCAGACCAGGAATTTTACATACATAAGTGTTTGAATCAAGTTAAACACATTATCGATAGTTGGACAAATAAATTAATGATGATCACTTGTGTTTGAAACTGTCGCTTTAATTATATAAGTAGTCCATAAATCGTACAAAAATTCAATGGTGTAAAAAAAACTGGATCGTCATGAAAACACATTTTTTTATGAAAAATGCGTATGAGTATTTTCAAATATTTTATTAACTGCAGTGGGGAGGAACAATAATCAAAATCACTATTCACAGTACATGCTCATAGATATTTTTAATACTACGCTTTTTTCTATCAGCATATTGAAATACTTCGGGAAACATTTCGTAAAAATTGTTGAGTGGGAGTTTAATTTCATCCACTCTCGGCGAGTCGTATAATATTACTGAAGTTTCCGAAGTTATTTCATTTCACTGCCTAAGGGATAAAAGTTTGGTCGGATCCATCAGCTAATGTCTAAACAAGTAAAGCGTATTGACGAATCACAATAGACATAAGTAATTAATGGTGACCGGAGTCTTCAACTTTCCCCAGGGTGATGATCCTTTGATAAAATTGTCTAACTTTCGTGTCAAGTTTCGAAGATACTTTTGTGATAATACCCACGCGTCGAAGTCTTTTGTTACAGAACATCTTAGGCTGTTTGCACACCGCCATCGTAACTGACTATAAGATTAATATTTTGCTTCTGCAGACAAGATGACATGACTCGGGTTTGCAGTGGGAATTCTTGTAGTAGAGGCATTTAGGACTACATACTTCGTCGTAAATAGTTAGTTCCTTATACTTATTTAGGCGGTAAATATGGCAACAAAAGTGGCATATCAAAGAAATCAAAATAAGTATTGGAAACATATTTCTTAATACCCAAGTGCTGTTTAAAACTAGCTCATATGCTCGTTTGTATGCTTATATAAGCGCGTCTTTTGCCATAGGCGCTGCTCTGACGAATTTAGACATATTAATAAGCACCTGTTTAAAATAAAAATAACCTTATATTTCCACATCATTTATGGAATATACACTTTAGATTTCTTGTCTCTTTTTTCTAAAGTATAGGAGAAGTACATTCATATAAACTTCCAACCACCTTAGTTGGTGGGTGTTCGAAATATTTGCAGATATATTTGCACTCTTTTAAGGAACTCGTCAAATTTAAAGTTTGTAGCTTTATTGTTTCTTATATTTCGTGATTAATCAGCTAGTCGGTGGGTTGTATTTCGCTTCAATATATTTATAAAGGTGTTAAGAGAGCGGTAAAAAACATTCATAAATAAAAATACCAATGCATCCACTTCGTACCCAAAATATTCACAGAAGGACGTGAGCAATTTATCCAACTATTTTCAGGAGAATAGCAGAAAAAATGTTAACATTTATAGGGTCAGCAACAAATCATGGTCGTTTAATAGAGTATGCGACAAAACGAACGTCGTATTTATCCTGCTTGAGGCTTTCTGCTACTGAGATGCTCGAATTAAGCTTTTTTTACCCCACTGGACGGCACGAACATATTGGATTATTACTTTAATACCCTCCGTATTGGATTATTCAACTGTTTATTTTGCCTGTTCTTTTGCAAACTAGAGATTGATACGTAAACAATTTTGTAGATTATTTCGCTAATGAACTTATGTTAATTATGTTATTAGAGATACAATATCTAAAATCTTTAATCGTCACGTGTAAATTGAAATGTTGATCCTGTCCAATCGTTTATTAAAAATACATCATCACAAAGCATTGTTTAATAATTCGAATCTGCTTTCTCATTTTTTTAAATATAAGGGCCTTTTCATCTAACTACATGTATTTTTGACGTGATTAGATAAAAAACAGCAGACCATCAAATATTTCATCTTTAAAATAGGTAAATAGGTACTAGATGAAAAACTTCGGCTCATTTGTTTTCTCCTATTTCATCTTTTTTGTCGCTTCATAAATTTCTAAAATAATTTAGGTGTTGATATTCTAGTTTCTAAGTGAGACAGGGCTCTAGCGAAGATTCAAAACGAACCATCTCCGGGGATTATGAACTCGTCAAAAATTATTTCGGATCAAATTAATTCCGAAAACTTTAGCATTAATTTGTTTGTCGCCGTAATTTAACCCGAATACTTCTTGTTTTTGTTTGGAGTTATGGCGTTAAATATATAATTATTAAGAAAGTTCTCGTGGTATTCTCAGCTTAGTTACTAAAGAAAACGGTTGTTTTAAATTGGACCTATTGATTTAGGGTTTAAAATAAATAATAATATGCCAAATTAATTTTTGAATATTTCACCTACATACCAAATGAAAAGAACCTTTTTAAAATTATTCAAATTACGTAAAAGCCGACTGCGTTTGCGGCATGCAGGGGCGGTTATTTGTGTTGAAAAATATTTGTATAAATTGAAGTTAAAATTAAATTTCATTTATTTTAGATAGTTAAATCCATACAACATCTATAAGTAATATTAAATAGTATAAGCGCATGAAATATTATTATTCTTACTAATAGACAACCAGCCACGTAGGCAAATGCTTAGCAATGAGGGTTTTCGCGTTCGAAAAATCCACCAGATGTCGATACGTAGGCGTGAGGTCCAACTGTTGATTGATTAGTGATTTAAATGTCATGGTGACATGTCTGCCAATGTCATGTAAACCATGACCAATCACAAAACTATTAATACATAAATATATTAATCATTAACACTACATAGCAGCACATCTACCTACTCTTATCCGTCAAGGTTTACCTGTGCATATTGGATTTGAAATTTCTTTATTCTCTTAAAATGTATTCCGGTAAGGCAGATGTAACGGAGCTCGAGGTCCGCTAAGGTTATTCTGTTTTACGCTTGGTATTAGAACTATAAATTCACATTGGTATTGTGATGTCTCTCTCATACATAATACGTCTTCCGTCCTTGTTAGTTAAATTACGAAAACCAAGGACATTTATGGCATAGTGTATGAAGTAAATGCCATAGATAATAATAATTATGTGAATCCGCGGGTATGAATCTTAGATTGCAAATAAGGATGAGGATAATAGCGGTACACATGATAGCATATGTTACGTTACTTTATTAATATAAATTAATAAGAGAATTTCGTTTTTTTTTAATTTAAATGTGAATTCATTACCCCTCATCACTTTATTTCATGTATGTAATGAATTTATCTATCCGGTTAAAGGATTTTGATTAGCCGAGAAAACGGATCCGCGGATACGTACACATCTCTAGTAAGCACATTTTATTAAATTCCGAAACCACGTCTAGGTTTCGGTGTTCCAGATTATAGCAATACAAAATTTTCTTGCCTATTATATCTGCATTGAGAACAGTTTCAGTTACTTAAGTGGCAGCTGGGCATCGTTCTGTTAATCTCGAGGATCCTAGGGACAGCCATTGTAACGTATGAAATTAATTACGCAATAAAGCAGGATCGAGGGTGCGCGGCCGCAATAAAGTGAAGTTATCAGTCGATGGCTTACGGTCATTACGCCTACTTATAATCAAATAATGCTATCTAACTAGTTATAAAATCGCTGTGCAATAGATGATCATAATTAAACACCTTTCTAAATACTGTGCATAAGTCAATTATGACAAAGTTTGAAACTGAGAGTCTGTTTACTGGTTATTGATAAAACTTTATTTGTGTGACAAAAATTATATGGTTCCTGACGTTTGATGATTTAGTGTAAAATCGCCAATCATAATCTTGTTATATTTCTAGTTAGGTATGAAAATATAGAAATAATGAAAATGTTCTTTGTTCATTAGTCATGTTGGCTTTGAAAACAGTTGATGTCACTTAAAACAAAAAGCTATCAGAAGGGTATCGCTCAGTTTATCTTAAAAAATTAAAAAAGTATTATCTAAGCGCCTAAAACATTTGCGGTGAATCGCACCAAACACTGTTTTAGGCGACTTATGAATAAACCAGCTACCGTGCCGCGCGCAATGTTACTGTTTCTGCGCGTAGCTATAGAAGTACCTATGTTTTCGATTGTTTGTCACTAGTTTCCTGACTGTACTAATATTTAGATTGTGTCGAATGGCCGCAATAAACTGAAGCAATCGGCCGATGAGCTTACGTCGTGACGGCGACTCGTGCGTCGTTATAGTCGGCTGACACTTAACCGCTGATTACTCGGCTGTTTATTCTGGAATATATTTTGAGACGCGGTTTATGAGACCTGTTTTAAACCTAAAAATATAAAGGGACGATGACAGTTATAACAAGGGAAAAATTACAGTAAAAGTTATTGGTTTAGTTTGTTTTCTTTTTTTAAATACGTTAGTGGTGCAGGGAAAGTAGGAAATTGATGTACCACCTGTTAAGAGATCACTACATCTTGCGGAGCCAAACTATTTGTTTCTTGCGCTGGTAAAAACATTGTCACACTGTACCGTCACTCGAGGGAGGTGACAGCACCGGACACCTATTACCCCCCGGTAGACCTCATAAACAGAAGACCTACCACAGTATCATCGGCGGTTTCAAAATCTAGTAAATAGGAGCTGATCATACAAAATAATTACAATAATTACATGACTGGCTTAAACTAGACAAGAGAGTTATTAAACGGATCATGTCGTTTGCAAATAAAAATATTTTTGCGTGATTAACACAATTCTTGAGTAAAATGAATGTACAATTTCAGCCTATTCGTACACTTCGGTGCACATCTATAAACTCTAAAGCGTATATTTATTAACTTAGTCAATAAAAATTTAGTCTTTGCCTGACTTAGTTAGAAAATCAATCAAATCTCAGTTAGGAATCGATAGTAAAAGGATTTAAAAAAATATTTTTTTTTCAATGATACTAATCTGACATAAAACAGGCATGCATCAAACAGCGGCCGTTTATGTGTATCTTCTCACTGTGAATATGACAATAAAACATTTGGAAATGCTTTAAGTCCGTACTTACTTTAAGTAAATTTCTCATATACATGATGTGGCTGTATGAGCTTTGCTTCAAATTAATACAAAACTGTGAAATGACAAGAGTAGATTAGATAAACTTACACAACTGTGCGCGACTTCGCGACGAAGTTGTGTTATATTAACAGTTTCAGCCCTGTCTGGGAAACGTTTGCAGTCAACCAGTTAACACACACCAGAGTGTGTGTCAGAACACTTCACCGTAAACATACACACTCGTATATGCCATAACTAGAAATGTTTATTTTTAAGCGTATTTCATCGTATTACAATTTTTATTTGAATTAATAAACAGCGAGTTCTTTAATGGAATTAATTTTATTTGAACTGTAGTAATTATCGCATATTTTATAAGACGTCGCCAGATTTTTTTTATTTTGTTTGCCCATGCTTATTGAAATAGTATACCTACGTGCTCACTATTACTCTAGTGTTTACTCAAAGCTCCTAAATAAGTAAATACTAGAATAAATCGCAATCCCATTATTGACAAATACATCTTCACCGCACTCTGTAATTTTTATTATTTTCTTGTGGATGAGGTTATGTGACCGAACAATAATTTGTTAGCTAATGCTTAAAATATATTATTCAAATTAAACAGTAAACAATTTTGACGTCAAACGGCACAAATATCTCACAATTATCACAGCACGTTTAAAAAAAGGTCCTTTTGCTTTTTAGAAGTACTTACTGTATCCCAATAAATAACGTTGACCCTACTTAAATTGTAACAAAAATCAGTACCTTAACATTTCCGACCAAAATCAATAAAATGTACCGTGTTGAAGAAACTATTAAAGGTAAATTATTAGGATTCTTCCGAAGCCTGAGCAGTAAGTAAAGCTTAGGCAGCGGATTTGAAGCATCAGTTTAGGGTAGTTTATCCGGGTAAGTAGGTTTACCCTGTTCTGTATTGGTTTAGAAGCCTCTCTGGCGGAAAATTACATCCACTTTCTTAGGAGAAGATATTGCAACTTTTTTACTTCATTGTGGTAGGATGTAGCTAATTTTACTTGTTATTTCAAATGGCTTAAGTTACGTTATTTGTTGGACGTTTAAATTAAATCATTTTTTACTAAAAAACGTTATCATTAATACATTCACATTGATGGACATGTAAATTTGATGGACTTTTTTTCACACAATACTGAAAAACTTTTGAATTGAATTTAGTTATTATAAATATTTATAAAGGGAGTATCCCCTTCTTGCTTAGCAGACCATTAGTCAAATGTAATGCAATAAACACTCGTAAGCAGAGACGTAAACAAACAAAGTCTGGTCCAACAGTCAATAGTCGCTCAGTAAACTAGAGATAACTATACCCGGCGTCTCTCTGAAGTATAGGATTCGCAATCAAAACCCTTCAAGAAAAAACCATAGCTCAAGATTTTTTTTAACTGATAGTCCACCGGCAATATTATCTAACGAAGAACCGAAAGCCCATAGCCGCTAGGGCAAAGGAGTTATAGGACAGCGCGACTCGGTAAACGTAGTGTAGGCATTCACAACTCCGGCTAGTTGGTCGGGGAGTCCGATTCTACGCAGAACGGAAGTCCGTTTCTACGCAGAACGGAAGTCCGTTTCTAAGCAAAAGGGGAGTCCATTTTTACACAGAATAGCAGTGGAGATGAGCTGCCATGATTCTGTGACGCTTGGGATCGCTCTTGAGCTCGCTCTCTCCGGCTAGGTAGGATGACGGAAAACCTGCGGAAAAACGCCTGCAGATACGCCAAACAGAAGAAAGGCGATGGCGCTCATTAAAAAAGATCTACGTCCAACAATGAACTTCGTAGGCTTATGATGATGATAGACGAAATCAGTATACTGGGACGTCCCGAGATTTGAATGTAGATGGTAATATTATCGTGACCAGAGTAACGGAACAATCTCCCAACCATACCATTATGTATACAGTTAACTTTTTACTTCCCGTGATTTGTTTTGAAATGAAAATCGCGAGTCATGTTTTATGTATGCTCGTTTGTGAAGTACCGGAGTTAGTAGAATATTTTATTCATAACTTGGTGTTTGCACAGTATTTTAATGGAGCTATTTTTCTGGCCGTTCAAATACATAATTATTTAGGTCCTAAGCTAACATGAGGAGATAGCCATCTCTCAGTGATAACTACGCTTTGAATAAAATAATATTTTGTTTCATGTTCTGTAAAATATGTGTAGATTTGTTTCAACCTAATGTACCTAATAAGGTAGATATTCATTATCAGGTACATAAAGTAATAATGATTGCGTTGGTTCTGACTAGGTTCTTACCTAATTTTTTTTTTGTATTGTTTATAAAATTTGTTTTACTGCTGACATCTTTTCTTAATGAAAACATTTTTGTTTTTATTTTATCATCATCAAAATTTCGAGAAAACTTTATTTCACAAGTATATTATGGTCTACGAATATTTGAACAATAACTTATTTTCGTAGTCACGACTAAAACGTTGTGTACAGACGAGAACAACAAATTTAAAAGTCACACTGGCGTATATAGTGTACGTACAGGCATCATTTCAACAATGATGTGGATCATGTCAGCCTTCTCCAGTAAGTACGTGATTCAAGTGCAGCTTCTTCGCCAAACCATATAATAAGGCAAGTGTAAATACTGTCACTTTCTCAGGCCGCCCAAAATGGTCTATAAGCTGACTAAGCTTAAGAACTAAACTCGGGGCTTAGTGACTAAACTAGCAGGACATGCTTAATATGCCTTACAGAGCACGAAGATGCTCGTGATAGTTGTAACAAAATTAGCAAGGTATAGTCAACCATCTACTACTAAAACACAACATACGTATCATTGCTTTTGGCCTTTTTCAGTAAGTCTAAAGATTGACCTTATATGTAGCGTTTAGGTAGGCAATCCAAATACCTACGTCATCTATTGATAGTTACAATAAATCCAAGAGACGTAACCTACCCTAAATCTGTTTTATATCATTAGACGTATCCCAGACTACGCAGCGAATCGCATTATTTACCGGGGCGTTAGTTGTCGCTTCGCATTTAGGGTAATGTGCTGAATCTTAAGTTGGAAAGAAAAGAGATCGTTTCGGATAAGCACCTCGGATCCCCTCGTGCGTGCACTCTCATACTCGTATAGCCCCGAGAGAAATTCTACGCAAAGAAAATATTTCATTTGGCCCGCGAGTTGGCAAAGCTTGGCTTGATCCTTTTTATGAGCTCCTATGTAACAGACATGAGCAATGAATGTCACACGAATGTGACAACCAGCCACTTACAGTATTAATGGAGGTGTTGTTGGGACTCCGGTCTCTCGGGCCTTATAGTGTCAATATGCCGGTGAGTTATTGACCATACAATTTGCGCCCGAACTATTCCAATGTTGAATTAGTTTGGTCTGCTATGCGGCAACAACTGTGATTATTTTTTTGTCGATTTGGGATGGTCAAATACAAAACGTCTAAGGAGAGACGAAGGAAAAAATGAAACGTGAAATGAGAGAGTCATGAAGAAACAGTTTAAGTATAATCCCTCAGCACAAACAAAAACGGCAATAGAATAAATCTGTAGAATGAAAAAAAATACGGAAATCGTAGAAGCGCCGTAGAGAGTTGTAACATAACTACTAAAACATTCACATACTTCAGTTTTTTTTATTTATTTGTACATAGTTTTCATCAGCAATGACATCAAGATGACGGCCAGGTGTTTCGGGTTCGATACTCGGTAACATCAATTTGAAAAGTGAACTTTTCTAAATTGGCTTATAGATGGGTGTGCCGCGTCCTCACACGTCGACTGGTACTCATAATATAAGGATAAACCTTAGTTTGAGTTCAGTTAATTGATGTGATTTTCCGTCGTAATTTTTCATTATTTATCATTTTACAGATGTTCAAGATATATCAAGACTATTATAAATGCATAGTCAGGCATATACAACCTGCTGCCATGCTCATAGCATGACATTCAAAGTCCAGTACCTCATATCGGCTCATATTAGCTGAAATGAAATTACCAATGAACAGTTTTTATCTTCATACTTCAACACTTCCGTACATTCCAGTAACACGCTGATTGAACGCATCACACCTCACATGACTTATTGTCGATAAACTGCCGAATTGAAATTATGAACATACGAATTTCAATGTTTCTGAATCGAGTTGAAAATGAGCACTCCAATTCGATAACTTGTTTCACGATGTGAAGTGCATAAAACTCGAGTCCGTTATACGCGGCACATAATTTTTAATACATATTTATTCAGGTTACACCCATACTTCCACTATTGATCACATATTGAAGCCCACGAATGTGCCGCAATATGGATTCCCGGTTTTATATTATTACGCAGGTAAATTTAATATCGTATTTCGTTGTGGTGTTTGATTCGTTTAGAAATTAAATATCATGAGCACATTTTTAATTGTGTAGGTGCCTGCACCTATCCTGATATTGCGGACTACAGTAAACCTGGGATGCAAACGCGGGTTGTAAACCGTTTCAGATGCAAGTTGGCTAAGTTTTTTAACCGACTTCATTGCCTGTGTCTTCTCGGTGGACACGAAATAAATTCGCCTTAAAATACAAAACATTGTGTGAAAATACAACAACGACGTGTTAATCGTCCCCTTTCAATGAAAATATTTTTTGGTAGGCGTTTCGCACGAATGTATTTTAAACGCATGCGAATCGACTCGTTCAAGAACTAGTACTTAGTATGCGTTTAGTACAAAGTTTGTACTATCGTTCAAATTACGATTAAAATATTTAATGGCTGTCAGTTTTGAAATGCAGTATGACTGTATTAATTGTATTCACAAGTGGTGAGTAGTTGAATTGGATTTTTTTTGTTATAAAGACATAAGGTTTTTTTAATAAAATCGCGTTCAAACGCTAATCCAGTGTCAAGCAATATTTCGTATGAACAGATTGCTGTTAAACCGATACAAATGCATTGCAACCTTTTTGTTTTTTTTTTGCACAAAATACTATTGAAGACGCTTCTACCGTGCAATGTCGAATTTAGGCATTACACGGATGAGATAAGAGAGAAAACTCTGTAAATGGAAAAGCGTCGGGTCAGTGAACTCGTGATTTTTTCGCTCCCGTGACGTGATAAATGGCCAGAACGCAGTCTTCAGCCGGAGTCGGGCGGGTGCCAATGGCGCGGGAAATTGCCGTTATTTTTCTCATCTCTTTAGAAATGTTGCAAGGAGTGCTGTCGGCTGCATATTTATTTAACTGTGGATTCTGAACGTTGATTTTGGAAAGACTGTAAAGCTTATCTAAGACTGGGAAACATACTAAAAATTCAGGTGCCACCGGAGGTAGCTTCATTTGATTTATATAGAGACGATTCGTAAGTGTTACTGATGTAATCTATATGAATAAAAATGTTTGACTATGGACATTATTTGATTTAAACGAATATTAGGTACCTATAGCAACAAACTTTACGAACTAGACAATTACATAGATAAAAGATGTTAATAATCACACTCAAGATTATTATCTACCCATTTAGGTAGGTACTAATCGTCTCTCTCTCTCTCTCTCCTCCCGCCCACCGAACAAGGAAAATCAGTTATTTGGTTCATGCCTAGTAAGACCAAAAGGAATTATTTGAAACACAGAATCATAGTTCTAATCTAATTATTCTCGTAAATAAGATAAAGGCCATTAAACGTTTCTGGATGATAACAAAATATTTCTGTAGATGCAGCAGTTATTATTGTACAGTCAGACTATAAACTTCGTACTGTCCATTTTGTTGGCACAACTAATCTATTAAATAACTGTAAAAGTTAGCTGATACTCGTATGTACCTACTATTGACCAAACGTATCTACCTACCCACATTAGCAAACGGATAACGGATACTGTTTAGTAAGAAATCAATAAGTATGTATAAAATATGATAAATTTAAAGAACAAAATAAATATGTATTTGCTGCTTACTTAGGTACCTACTGCTATGTTCAACACAAATAACATAATGTTGTTAAAAAGTAACTAGTTAGTTATTCAAATTATTTTTTTTAAAACACATTTATTTTAAATTAACTCAAAAAGTACAAATCTAGTTAATTCTGAATATTTTTAACATTATAAATACATAATTATTGTTAACATTAAACTTTGAAACGCAAATAGCGCCATCTATCAAACATATAAAACATTACGATGTAACCAGACGTCCCTCAGAATTTTCTATGCTTTGCACGCTACGAAAGCTAGGTGCTCTTTGTTTTGAATCAGCTAATAATTGCTAGATGGCGCTGAACTACTTTTTATTTACATTTTAATAAACATTAAACTAGTTAGGTACATGCATATTCCCTTCACCTCCTTAATCCAATTAATTTCATTGTTAACCCCCGACGCAAAAACGACGGGGTGTTATAAGTTTGTCGATTTCGAAGTAAAACAAATGCATGTGTGCCAAATATTTAAAAATAAAAGTGGACGATAATGTAACGGCTTAGATCAGGGGTTCCCTAAGTGTGCGCCGCGGCGCCGTGGTGCGCCGTAGAAAGTAAAGAGGGGCGCCGTGAGTCGATCCTCTTATTATTGGACACCAAAAATATTGGCGGGTACCATTTTGAGTGTTCGCATAGGAAACGAACATAGCGTCGTAGAATTTTTTTTCGTCGTCGCGTTGCGTTCGTTCGCTCGCTAAAGTGCCTACTCGCTTGAAAGCTTGAAACCGTTGATGCCATACCCCTCCCACGTCTTCACCCGCCCGCGCTCACTCGCTCGCATCGCAACGCAATGCCCGTTTATTTACCTACAAGTGTGCCGCGCGACGGACGTTTTGTTTGTTGTTGTTTTGTTTTCCTTTCTTTTTCTTCAAATATCTCACGCAAAATGAACAGATTTTTGTTAAGTAAACAAGTTGGTAGTTCTAATGGTAGTGATAAAGCATCTACTAGTGGCGGTGGGGAAGCAAAGAAGCGGAAATATCGTAAATACGATGATAGTTATTTGGACTTTGGTTTTACTTCAATAGAAGTAAACAATGAAGAAAAACCCCACTGTGTGCTTTGTTTGAAAATACTATCATCCGAATGTATGCTTCCAAGTAAGTTAAAGCGACATCTCGAGACAATTCATCCGACTATGGCTGATAAATCGCGCGATTTTTTTCACCGGAAATTACAAAATTTAAATAAGACAAAAAACGTATTCACTCAGCAGACCTCAGTACCCAAAAACGCACTGTTAGCATCATTCAAGGTGGCATACAGGGTGGCAAAATGCAAAAAACCTCATACTATTGCAGAAGAGCTTATTTTACCGGCTGCTCGCGACATGGTGAATATTATGATGGGAGAATCAGCTGAAAAATTAATTTCCAAGATACCCTTATCTAACAATACCATCAGTCGAAGAATCCATGACATTGCCGAGGATCTCAATCACCAATTAATAGAAAAAATTAAAAGCAGGGATTTTGGTTTGCAACTTGACGAGGCCACTGACAGTAATGATGATGCACATCTTATTTGCTACGTACGCTTTCTGGCTGACAATATCATCGTCGAAGACCTTTTATTCTGCAAAAGCATTACGGGAAGTGCGAAAGCCCAAGACTTGTATGAAATTTTAGACAAGTTTTTTAGAGAAAATTGTTTGGATTGGAAAAAGTGTATCGGTGTATGTACTGATGGTGCTCGATCGATGTCTGGCAAGTATGGGGGATTACAAGCGCTTATTCGTAAAAAAGCACCGAATGCTATGTGGACCCATTGCATCATCCATAGGGAAGCTCTTGCATCAAAAGCCATGAGCTCTGAACTGAACCAAGTACTGGAATGTGTAATTAGTTCGGTAAACTACATAAAAACTAGGCCTCTAAAAGCCAGACTTTTTAAAAAACTATGCATAAATATGGGAGCTGAACATACAGCTCTGCTGTACTACTGTAATTCACGATGGCTTTCACGTGGAAATGTTTTATTTCGTGTGTTTGAATTACGCGAAGAAATTTGCACTTTTTTACAGCAAGAACGTCAAGAAAATGCCAAATATTTTACTGAACCTGATTTTTTGCTAAAGCTAGCATATTTATGCGATGTGTTTGAGAAATTAAACAATTTAAATCTGTCTTTGCAAGGCAACAACACACACATTCTGAAGCTTTCGGAGAAGATTGCGGCGTTTAGAAAGAAATTGCAGTTGTGGATAACAAAGTTGAAGGAAGGCGGCGGTCAAGATTGCTTCCCGCAATTGTATAATTATGCGGCATCCAATGAACTGGTTGTTTCACAAGACCTGATTACCCTTTTCACGGAACACCTAGCGAAGCTCACCGAATACTTTTCGAAGTACTTTGCAGATGATGATGTTGAAAAATTTGCGTGGATCCAAGACCCTTTCCATGCACAAAGTCCACAAGGATTTACATCACAAGATGAAGAGAGTCTCATTGAACTCTCTTGCGACAGCAGCCTAAAAACTAGATTCGCGAGTGTCGATTTGGTGGAGTTTTGGTTATCAATTCAAAATGAGTATCCAAATTTGACTTGCAAAACACTAAACATTTTCATTCCATTTGCAACATCTTACCTATGTGAAGCTGGATTTTCAGCTGTAGCTGCGATAAAGAATAAATATCGCTCAAAGATCAATGTGGAGCAAGAAATGAGAGTAGCAGTGTCAAGTCTTATTCCCCGCTTTGAAAAACTGTGCGGAGATCACCAAGCTCACCCTTCACATTGATTTGACTGAGTAAATGTCGTACTTAATTTTTGTTTTTTCTTAAGTCTTTCTTGTTGTTTTCCGTTTAAATTCCTTTATAATAAAAAAGTCTATTTTATATTGTGGTGTTTTGATTTTCGCTACGATCAACCTAACCTAACTACTATTATTGTAGGTACCTATTTCTTTCGACAATTTTCCTCAAATAGATAACTAGGACAGGGCGCCGTGAAAAAATATTAAACTTGTAACTGCGCCGCGGGATACAAAAGATTGGGAACCCCTGGCTTAGATAATATTTTACTTGTGTGATAATTAAACCGACTTCAATTTATGACCATTAGCTGTTGCCCGCAAGTTTGCCAGTGTTACCTATTTCGAGATAAAAAGTATCATCTATATTATTAATAAATGTATCTGATCTGTTTAGTATCTAATTTAATTAGCTGCTAAATTGCACCCAAACCCATTAATTATTGCATGATAGAGTAACTAACAAACAAACTAGACATCCATGCATTCTTACAAACTTTCACGGTTATATTAGTTGAACTCTTCTCTACAAATTTTTCTTGTCCTCCAAATTACTTAGCTGAGTCAGTCACCGACAATCGCGTCTAAAAAAATACTGTCTTAGCCTTTTTGAAAGTGATTACTTCACGTGCTGTTGACTGTACCCAACCAACCTACCCACCCACATATCAGAATAAAATAGAATAGAAAAATTTTAATTATTCGTGTAAAAAAACTTTTTTGTATTGTCAAAGCAATGATGTACCTATTTGATACGACGTGGCGTGTGGGTAGCGTGGAGTGGTGAAACTAGCAACAGCCTCCCCGCCAGAAGGGACCCCTGGTCAGAGAAGAACCCACACTCTCAAAAATAGTTTTGGATGCAAAGTATATCCTAAATTACAAAATTTTCTTTAAATTACTTACCATTAATTTTAAAGTGAATTATTAGAAATTCATACTTTTAAAATTATAAATATTGGAAGTAGGTTCTTAAAAATGAACACCTTGTACCTTATTTACCATTAAACTCCTACAACTAAAAGAGGACAAATAAATATAAATTAAAAATACTATTAGGTATTATTTTTTCAGCTTCTTTATACGAGAGGGCATCACAACCTGTAGGTGGGGGGTTCAAATGGGTTTCCAACGGTATAGGTATTTCGTGCAGGTATAAAACAGCGCTTTTATTACAAAGTTGTCCTACGAAATATGACAGGCATTAAAACATAACTTACCAAGGTTAGAGCTGCACCTAATCGGAGCAATGACCAAAAACGCTACACTACATAATCTACACGTAAGAAAGATACTACAAACATTGAATTTTACCAACCTTTTGTCTTGTCGCATAAGAGCTAATATCAAACTGAAAGTATTACGTCGACGTGCTGCTAACTGTAGCCACTAATACAAACGTAAGATTGCCCAATTCGTCTGCAGTAAACAGAATCAAATAAGGCAAAATATTCTGAAGGTAAACTTCATGTTTCTTACGCGCAACCGGTAATTACTGATCCCAAGTACGGTGACTTAAAGAAGTAGTTTAAAAAGTAATTAATCAAAAGTGTAGGTACGCTTCAGATTTACCTTGAATGCAAATCAAAATTAACTTGTACACCTAGAAAAAGTAAAAGATAACAAAGTCAGGGCCAACGTCTTAAAATACTTTATCTGTAGTTAAGTACTAAAGTACGATTCTACTTTCTAAAGACATGTACAAGCTAATCATTGAAAAAAATATCCAGTATTAAAAATGATTTATTCGGAAATTTGTAACGTGAAGTATAATACATTTTTTTATTTCATTAGACTCATTTAACAAACAGCATTAATATAAATGTCGAATATACTAAAAAAGTAATTCTGCTTTTTTTTCAAAATCTTAGGTACTTATAGATGATAAGTACTAATTTTAGAATCAATCGACATTGTTTGTTATAGGACATACCTATAGATTATTTAAAGGAGAGATTGAGCAACAGACCATACGACCATACGTTTCATTAAAAAAAAACTAAACCTAACTATTTAAATAGTCAAAGTGTGAATTCTCATTAAAAATCTATGTATAAATTGTGTTTGACAGGTATTAAAAGGATCGCACTTGACGTATTATGAATTTATTAATAAAAACAACACTACAATATTCAAGAAGCTAAACATATACGATACAGTATCATGTTCAAATCAGCTTATAAATAAGTAACAAACAAACCTTTTAGAGGTAGGTTATGTAGGTAGATAACTACCTACATTTTATTTATAGTGAATGTCGTGACTGCGAAACATTTCTTTCCGAAAGGTTGCTGGTGTCATTTCATTCTTCAATGAAAAACAAGGTCAAAGAAAAGGTACGTGCTGCGATTCCCTGATATTTGCACGAGAACTTATCACATGAATCGCTTTTAGTTCTATGTAGCTAAAATACCAAATAGGTAGGTACCACAAATGCATGTGATATTCTGGTAGAACTGTGGCGGCAATGTATCGTAAGCGATACCTAAAATAATCTACGCACACGAACATACCAGCATATATTTTGAGACGCTTGTACTTTAACAGCTTATTTGTGCATAAGAAAATTTGTAGATTACAAGGTATAACAGACAGATGAACATAAAAAAGTAATCAAAATCATAATCCTCCTTCGACAAAGCACGATAATAAGTAAAGCTCGTCATTAAAATTGTCACCTGACAAAAAGTATCGTGCAGACTAAATCCTCAATTATAACAGTGCTATTGTTTCTATCTCAATACTGCACTCAGTCACTGACTGGATATAATATTTCCTACCGGTGAAGAGCGAAGATGTCGTCACGCCCTCATTAGCCGAGGCATCAGGTTACGTCATACTGTCCACCTTCTAGGATTACCGCCATTTATCTACCATAGGTCAACGAAAATAAATATACAGGGCATAGTACAAAAGTTATACTTAAAACATTAGGCTGTAAACCTCGAAGATCATGGTTTCACACACAGCGGGGAACACATTCGCTTTGTGAGGTTTTATCACTTTGCAGGTTTGAATCGCCTAATTGTCCGATAGTATGGTGATTTCATAACTCCGAATCCGTTTATGTTGGGCTCGATTGTAATGAAAGTAGGTCTGGTTTCTCCTGTAATGACTGCGAAGGTCAGGTGGTAAGCATCCGTATGCTATGGGGCAATATGTATGAGCCGTATGTATAGTATGGGACAATTTAAACTTACCTAAATCTTGTCGACTTTCTTAAATTTTCAATTCCATTTCTTAATTTAGGTCATTGGAAAATAAGGTTTGGTATGGAAGATTTAAGGCAATAGCTGCTACAATTAATAGATGTACTGTTGAGCTCAAGCTAAAAAACTCATCCCTTTTAAAACCAGTGAAATTAAAAGCAATACTAACGGTAGATTTTAAACCATTAAATTTGCCGGAGTTTTATTTACAATTATCTTTCAATGGAATTTAATTGCACAGCCCAATCTAATATTTAGTAAACATAGCCTACATAACATTAGAACAATAGGTATATAGCTTATGTATCTAACCCATATTTTATTTCGTAATCCTCATTCAAAACCGATTGCTAGTTTTATGATCTCATTTTAAAATAAATAAAAAAATGATTCAATACTCAAATAATTCAACGTTTATGTAGATAAAACATCATTGCTCATTCATCACTGTCAGTTTAAGTTCTTCAGAAGCCTTATTATCGAATTGTTTCCCACTTCAGTTAAAGCGGCCGCATTTTTCTATTACAACTTTAATGAGATTCCTTTGATATTCTAAACTTTGATAACGTAGAGGCCGGTATGCCTTATCTGTTATCAAACTCGCTAACCGAGACCTTTAGAGGCTGGTTTATAATTAAAACTCATCTGAAAGTTTTGAAGTTGACTCGCGCCATCGCGGTATCACTTGAGATCACAATCTCGTTTGTTTAACACTAAATAATTACAATGAGGATCAACAGCAAAATAACGTTACCTAACTAAATACATAGTTGACTTTGAAGTAAGTCAGGACTGAATAAACTGAAATTGAAGTTACTGCTGTAAAATAGACCTGTCGTACAAAAGAAAAATGGGACCTTGTAGGTATATAATGAAATAAGATTGCGGTAAACCATAAAATGAACAGAGATGATTTTTGGGAAAACGTTTTGCTGTTGACAATTGGTATATCGGCTTTTTTAGTTTTTGGATATGAGAAAAGTCAATTAAAAACTTTGTATAACGAAATACTACTAAATATAAAAATACGTTTTTTTTTTTTTTTTTTTTTTCATTTATTGTAGTATCTTTAAATATGTTGTAGTATCTTTAAATATGTGTACCTTCTTACTTTGCAAAACATCGGACAACCGGCAACAGATTACTTATTCATACTCGTAGCTATACTTAAAATAAAATAAATAGTTTTTAAACTTAAATAGTTCAACAAACAGAGGTGAGTGCTATTGGAGTACAGACTCTTTGAAATAGTATTCCAATTAACAATATTTTTATTCGAATAACTAAGGGCTGACCTTTTGTCACCGAATTGACGTAGACCCGAACAGTGTAGGCGTAGGCGGCTTTTGATGCCCGCAAAACTTAAGGAGCTTAAGAATGTTCACAATGACAACGAAGACTTTATCTTGGCTTTTATAATTGCTAAATTTTGTGGTCTACCAATCGTTCTTTTTATTTTTTATTTCAGAAGAAACAAAATTACAATTACTAGGGGTCAAAACAATGTCTCATATATTATTAACTATTCATTTCACTCGAAAATAAACACCTGTACCTATAAATATATAAAAAATCAATCATATCTATAATATATTTAATATATTTGACGACCTCCAAAGCCGAGAGGCGAGCGGGCCAGACTTTGGCGTCGCAACATCTTTGAGGTTCCGGGTTCGATCCCCAGTCGGGTCAATATGGGAAACGAACTTTTCTATACTGTCTCGGGTCTGGGTGTAGTGGTACCGTCGTTGTTTCTGATTTCTGTATCACAAGTGCTTAAGCTACTTACCGCAGAATCAGAGCAATGTATATGATGTTGTCCAATATTTATATTTATTTATATTTATATCGGCCGAAAGGAAATATATACCTACTCTGCACGAACACCATAGGCTCTTGTAAAGCAAAACAAGATGGCAGATACAAATATGTACTTAGAAGTGAAAAGTTAAAATAAACGATGACCGCCGAGGCGAAACCAAAAGTCACCACACAAAAAAATTAATAATTTAAGCAATACGACCCTAATACAACCGATAACCACCACTCAGGCCCGGTGAAGATTGGTTGAGAGGTGTGGAAAACTCCTGTGAAAGTTGTCAGCCAGTATCAATACAGCTGACGTCGTAAAGACGCAAAATCCAACTGGATTATGATTAACAAAATGTCTAGATAATTAAAAAAATCTTACGTGAATATCGGTATGTGTCATACCAAATTATCAAAGCGGCAACATACACGTCACGGGTCGTTGCGCCGATCAGCTGTCGCACGCGCATCGGACGAGATGCCTTGATCAAGGCTGTCCCACTGCCTTGCACCACAGTCTAAGCTACTATCATTCCGGAAGGTAGAAAAAATCTAACGAAACGACGCACTTAGCCACGCGCCTCTACTCTATGGTACTATATTGTTTTGGTAGCCTAAAGGTCCATTTTCACGAATAGGATTCGCTGGATGGTAGTTGATGGGAAAGCATGAGCGATTTGATTTATTGCTTTTTATTATCATTAAGTGAACTTTTGTGTGGTATTTACTGCTGAGGTGTTTAATAAAGCTTCATTGTAGATGTAATAAATTATATTGAAGTATATGTTTGTCATACTCAATTTATTGTAGGTAAAAAAATATGTTTTTTTTTTCTTTGTGGATCGTTTCCAAACGTGCATCAAGTGTCAAATTATGAAATGCATGAACAACATCCCTGACTGAATTTATTTTGAAACTTGTACCCACGGCATTCTTTTAAAGCTGAAGAAAACTTAACACTCATGTTTTTTGTGAATTATAATTAATTTTAATACGACCGAAAAAAATCGTGAAAAAAAATGCGTGCATGTTGCAGTCTTAGTGTCATACTTATTTCCGGACTGTATTGATGTATACTTTAAGTTGCGCGGGCGTACCGCGTGCTTGCGCAGTTAACGAAACCATTCGTTATATGCTGAAACCGGGACAGATAATCTCGGTATCTTTAAACGATTACTTTACCTTAAAGATATTATAATGTACTAGTATAATATCTATACCTATTTATATCTTGGAAAGACCCAATGTCACATTTAAGATTAGCGCAGAATCAAAAAACATGACAGTTAAGGAGATCCATTATACGAATTGACGTCATGGCGTAAAATATGAAATTACTTCTTAATCAACAAAGTTTCATATTTCTTTACAATTGGCTACTTGACAAAATTTTGAAATCTTGTTAATTGTAAACCTTGATACTCATTTCATCGTATGAAAAGTATATTTCACAAAAAAAATATATTTACTTCATGTATTTTTCATTTGAAAAAATCTCTTTAAATTTCCCACAAAAACGCTCTAAGCTGTCATGGCGCTTAAATGACGTCAATATACCCTAGCAAGATTAGGGCTGTCATTGATCATAGATTGTCATATCGAGTTTTTTCTCGATATTCTTAATTTTATTTGACAATTCTTTTTTGATGTATTAAAAATCGTTAATATTCAGAGCGTCCTGTCGATTGGCTGAAAACTTGAAATTACGAGCGTAAATTACGAATTATGCGTTAAATATAATATCATACGAAACAATCAACAATATGGATTTCTTGTCATCTCATGCGACAAATTTGACGTTACATACGCTAAACGTCACTATTAATATCTGATCATTCAATAATACTTCATCTTTTTATGAGTATATGCTAGTCAATAACCTAAATAGTAGGTACACACAAATAATAGATAATATCCGAAACTCATTTTGAAAAGAAATAGGGTTTCGCAAAATATTTGGGTTTTTCGGACACAAGGTTTAAAATCAACCAGAAAGGTTACTTATTTTGCGTACGCTGCCTAAACTATTAAAGATAGAATCATAAAATATTCAAATTAATTGTAGATCTTATAACTTTATAATATTTACAAAAAAGTTCGCGACACACTATACCTATCTACATAAGTCGAGTGAGGCACAACAACCATTTTGTTATTAAAAAAAATCTTGAATTTTTTTGGACCACATTCAATCTCATTTATTTTCATGCTATTAATCCTCATCAATATAAAGTATTTCATCACTAAGTGCAGTTTAAGTATGGTGGTGATGGTGGACCAAATTAAAATATTACGATTTCTGCTGCACGGCCCGTTGCGAACTGAGCGTCTCGATGGAAATATAAAATTATGAATAATAATCAATACTCAAAAATATCGATTTTTTAGACGATGTTTAAAAAATAATACACTTCGCGTTCCGATTTTTCAAATCGAAAACATCCATAGTACGTTCATTATTAATCTGTGGTACAGAATGGACACCCCTAAAATATGACATATCGGCTGCTGTGACGTTGTGACTTTCTGCTCGGCGTTTTCAGTCACGTGACTTAATGCCTATGTTATTGGATTTTCTTTTCTAAAAATATTAATAATCTTTGATATTTATGTTCTTGAAATTCGTATTTCCTTATCTAAATATCTTAATTTATCATTAGAAACTATTATTCTTCCGGTTTGTTCTTAGTGGAAAGTAGCCAATTACAATAGAAGTGTGTTAATAGACAGAGATCTATGGAAGACTTTGAAGAGAAAGCCGACTTTGTCTTGCAGTAGGCAGAATATATGGGTTGATAATATGTTTTTTTTACATCCGTTTTAAACTAAATAACAAAAGCATAACACAGCAAAGTGGTGTTTTTAACACAATTTTCATTTAAATTTGTGTGGTCAAAGTAAGAAAAACAATTGATTAAAGCCACCACATTCTTGTACCCCATTTGTATAAACTGCACAACTTTAGGGACAGTGTTAAATCGTCTTAGTCGAATCGTCCACCATAATAAAGACGTGTGGTAAATTGAACGCATACCACGCGTGATTCGAGATCGCTATCGCCATCTCTTTCTATCTCAACAACGGGTCTGTGGGAAACCCTTGCTCAAATTCTTGAACTGCCATTAGCAGCTGTTTGTCCTTTTGCTATTTTGAATACATACGCCTACCTATCCTATTATTGTTTTTGAATTACTTTTTCTGCTTAAGTTCGTAATAAAGACCCTGCTGCCATAATAAATGCTACTTACAAGTAGAGAGGTACGTACACTGAATATAAAATAGTAATAACTTTGAGAAATAGTAGTAATTTTGAAACAAATACCTACACTAATACACTACCCGCATCACTTAATGACCTCGTGATACGAACTCATGTATTTTCAAACGTGTGATTACTGGTGAATACAGATACAACCAAGGTGACATAAATTGTATTTGTTTAAATTGTTATGGAAAAAAATAGCTTATATGGATATGTGCAGGCAAGTTGGCGGTTTGATATCAGTTCTGCCTATGTAAAAATAACGTTGAAAAGTCCAAAATGTTTAGTCTGAGCAGGTGCTCTTGACTGTACCTAAGTACGACATAATATTAGTATATGCAAATGTGACAAAACTAAAAATTAATTTTAATCTTGCGACTTCCAATTTCAGTTGAATAATCTCGACTGACTAAACGTTCATGGTTGAATTTTTACCGTGTGACTCCTATTAATATAATGACAATAATCAGTCTCATAAAATTGCATACAAAAATTACCCAATTCGTGTTAAATACCGTTTTCTGTAATATGCAAACAATGAAATTCTATGTTTACGTGTCTAAGTAGGAAGTAAAAAAAGATATAATTTTAAATAAATCTGATGTTAAAGAGTTCAATTAATAATTCTAGGTTTTTATAAAATTCCACAATGCTTAGCATAAAACTATCAACATAAACCTTATTTAATGTTAAATTTTAAAGTCAGAGGCGATGAAATAATATAAAAAAGAAGCAATATAAAACAATAGCTTATAGCCCCTGTAGCACAACATTATGTAGTTTTCTGTTATTCTAATTTAGCTTCCATAGAATTTCGTTTCAAAATGTCGATGCAGCTTACAAAGGCCCTAGTTTTCAAAGGCCGGCAAAATCCCATAATGAGCATCGCCTTCACAATAACTGTAACTTTGAGCGGGCCCGAATGTTTCTAGCATAAGGGTTCACATTAGGCAGCATGCAAGCTGACGCGTGTAACGGCTTCGCCGGATTGTTTGCTAGTGCCCAGCGATGCGTGGCCACACCCGCTTCGGGTTAAGGCAGGGTTGTGCCCTCAAAGCTTTTAATCTTCTTTAAAAACGAATTACACGGTCTTTTTTTATTTTTCGTACCAGACTAACTACGGTCGCTATGAAGCCTTATCATCTTCACCAAACTTACGGTCACTTCTCAAAAGTACGTAAGGCGAGCGAATTACAAGAACGACCTTATTTAGGACTAGATTAAATACTATTAAACGAAATCTCTGGGGCTTTTATGGGTTTTAAGAATACAGATTTAGGCAAGAAACAAAGTTATTTAAGACCTCCGCCCTCACCTCATCTCCTACTCATAAGTTAACTCAGCCTCAGTTGATAAAGAACTTTTGTCCTTTTATAGTGTTTCATATATTTTTAGTTAATTTTACCCAAACTGTGATAATGTTTAAAACTACCTTAACGTCATTTTTGTGAACGGCAGCTTAAATTTTAGTATTAAATCCTCATATTCGGGGAAAAAGAGACATATCAGGCTAAAACACGAATCCTAAAAAATACCCCTTATTTTCCAATTTTATTTTCTCGGTAATTGTTCAATGACATTGTGTCGCAATTTTTGAACAGTAGCCTTTCCTTTTAGAATACAGATGGTGAATGGCTAATACTGGATACTTTTAAACACCGATATAATTTTTTTGAAAATGTTAAACCATAGATTCACACATTTTACTTATCAACACCAGTTACACCGGATTTTTGCAAGGTTATAACATAGAAGCCTTTATAACATAGTCACAATGAGAAGTAAGTCTGACACATAATCAAATTCACCATCTGTAATCAATAACTCCAACTTAAGTACGAAATACGTCTAAAACAATACTATCATCATTATTGTCTGAATCCAGTGGTCAAAGGATCTCTGATACACCTTTTTTTCGTATCTTTTAAAGTTATATTAATTTCAAAATCACAACAATACCCAATTTTTCGTCATTACTACGAGTATATGAATCTCAAGAAAAAAACATAAACATGTTATTGCGAGCCCTAACTGTAAGCTCGTGTTGGCTAACGTACAAGTACCGCACCCTCCCGAAACACGCAAGCGGGCAATTCCTGTCCTATTACCGGTGTTAATTTTGTCTTTTTGGGATGTTTTTGCATTTTAGAATCCATTATGTTGCTGTAACATAACAACATTATTTAGGGTTAAAATTTAACTTTACCTTTCGAAGTTACCACGTTCTTTTTATATTGTTACCTATTGGAAGATCACTGTTCATTCTATTCTTACTTGAAATCCAGTAGGAGTTGTCATCTGCCTACAATTAAAAATCACCGTAAATATTAGGACTCAAAAGTATCTAGCTAACCTTACATTACAAGCATTACCAAAATTAATTCCCCCACATTCGGCCACATATTGAAAAATTTATCAAGTGCCAAATTTTACTCGTTCCGCGAAAAGAATGCCGTATCAATATTAATTAAGGAAGGGTGATTTTCTCATTAAATTTTATCCCTGGCCACCGTGTTTGCCTACTCAGCCTTAACATCGTTAGCGTGGCGTAATCGGCCAGCCACGTAATGGCTCATAAGTGGTGGGTTACTGAGGAATACTTCGTCTGTCGGCAGTACGTCGTTTAATTTTGCAACGTCGACCTACAGATATACGCCACACGAGGGAACAACTGCTAGTAATGTTACAGTACGGTCAACAAGTTTTGCTTCGAAAACACTCAAGCCTATACCTAGTTGTGGCTAATTCTATCTATTCATCGATAGGTATCATGGATTTATAAAGCATGGAGTTTATTACATTCTTGGAACGACTTTTTAGTAAATTTTTTGGAAGTGGTGTCCAAATCAAATCAGTAAAAAAAAATATTTGAAATTCCTTCTAAGGTGTAAAGAAGATCAGAAATTAACACAAACCTAGTTATTTGGTTGAATCTTAAACATTAACCCATCATTTTAACGTATGTCCAAAAATGATTACGCATATTTGGAGATTAAAACTATGTAAGTTTTTAATACGTTACATTTTGTTTATCTTAATTTCTGTATTATATTATATTGATCGTATCAATGGCATACACGTATTTTTCCAGCTGTCTTAATTTATCAATCAGCGGCACCATGTGATCAGTAGTAGCCCTACAACGCCTGTGGCCGTAACGGGCACACGAATACCTCCAGGTCAACAAGCCGCCAGATTGCAGATGCCCCGGATAAATCCGACAACAGATCTTATCTGGTACCTCCGAATATTGATCGGATTGCATTTCACCCGGAAAAAATCAGAAACACGCCTACGAAAATTATAAGCTGCGGGCGGATTGACGTGTAGATTACGAGCTTGAAAGATTAAGGTATCATTAACTTCTTGTTTGATGCTGACCTCTTCATAAAAGTTTAATGACGCGAAGGGAGCAGTAACCGGATCGCAAGAACCGTTGAAAGTAAACTGATGAAATAGTTAAGGAGAAAAAACGATTATTCACTGTTTTTTTGTGCTATGTTTTGCAAGTTTAGCTCAGATTCCAAAGATACCAATTGAACAAATTGTCTTCCACATGATACAATACCTGTGACTTTTCGAGCCGTTGAATTTGATACTCATTTGTGACACTAACATCGATGAGTAACAATAACATGAAATGTAGGTTCCTTTTACTTTTTAACTTCGTATAAATTAGAAGCGTTGCATGCTCGATACATAATAATGTAATTTTGACGATACCATAATATTTTTATAATAATTAGTTAATTAATTATATTAATAGATAGATACTAGTATAAATTCTAAAATTTTTTTTAGACAACTTACAGTGGCTACTTTTACCTTTAACTTAAAATGAAATGGTACTTTCTTTTTCAATAATTATACCACAATGTTTACGCCACAAAAAGCACGCCCTTAAAAATTGTTGTAAAAAAAATTGGCAAAGAGACAGCTGACTATCATATTCATAACTTTTTGGATTAACGAGTGACCGATCGACGACATGAAGGATGGCGGTTGGAAAAAAATATATATTTACTCGAAACATATACAAGTACCTATGTGTACGAGATTCGGTTGAAAATAGGTAATGGAGGGAAAACCGTGGAAAATCTTTTGTGGTTTTCATTTATAATTTCGTGAGCTTAGTGTATAATATTTTTGATTTTAATTTGTACAATGACGTTGAGAGATAAATGTAATAATAATCTATAAAGCGTACCAAAAACAAACGCGTATGGCGTGTCAAGCCACTCTTTATTTTATTTATTTATTTATTTATATTGGTAGAGGTAAGGTTCTTTAAAGAAGGTTTGTAGCCATTCAAACAAAAAAGAAGAAGAGATGTGTGTTCCGTGTGTGTGTGTGTAATAAGCATGATCGCATAAAGTGTGCACAGTCAGTCTTCTCTAAGTATTTTAACCACATTTGCCACTTACAGCCCACAAAAACATATCCTGCCTCCGCAGTTCCGCCGTAAGCGACACATGGTCTACAGGGTGTTGTAATACGAAGTTTAGGGTTACCGCCGAAGCCCTACCGAGCCTGTGACAGGACAATATTGACACAACTGCGGTGTGGCGGTACAGAAAGTATTTACCAATGGTATATGTGTCACAAAGCCTCTTTGAAATTGTACAGTTTAATTGTTAAAATTCATATGGACACCCATTTTACCAAACTTAAGTAATTCCGAGTAGGAAGTTAAATGACTTTTGTGTTCGCACATTTTTTTCTAACGTTCTTAAAGCATAAGATAACATACCCTAATCTGTTAAAATACCTAAGTGCCGTTTATTTATTCAAAGTTACTAGTTTTTCAAGCTAGTTTGCTAGAAGAAAGAAACTAACGGATATAATAAATCCATGTTTAGTTTGTTTTAACGTTCATTTTTCCACGTCTGTTGCCATGGTAATCAGTAGCATATACATATAGACCGCACCACAGATTACCCGCCTTTTTAGCCGCCCAAAGAACTGCCAAATGTATCATTGACCCTTTAAATCGCCTTACATAATAAATTAATGGTCCCAATGTTTTATTATTCAATGGACTCTTAGTGAGACATGACGTCGACTTTACGTAGTCAGCTTAAGCAACCGGCAGGTTCGCTTTGATGTTTCCTCTTCGTGAACTTAAGTTGACTTAGGTGTGCTATGCATTTCATGAACATTGCATTATAGAATATATTTTCTTTTCTTTCGTTCCAATGTACAACATGTAATGATAAGGCAAGCTAGTCGAAATTGAGAAACCAAAAATAGATTAACATTTTTGGAAAACATGCCGCATGTTTTTTTTGCTATATAGCTCTTCGAATTCCTATGACTTAAACAATAAATTTTTATTGTGTCTGAAATTCCGATTTGTGAAGAGTTAATTAAAACACATGATTTGTATTAAATTAAATATTGTAGTAAAATAAAAAATACAAAGTAAAAACTGGTAACAATTTTTCTTTTTTGTCCAGTAATTGATACGTTTTTCGGCCCAATTTTTCTATTAAATCATTTTACTCCTTATAAATACCAAAGTTTTTAAGGGTTTATTTTACCAATTTACTTTTGACTAAATTTCATGGTCATACCTTTTAATGTGATTGAATACTTACCGTAGTTAATACTCATATGTTTTAAAACACATGACGTCTCTCAATGAGGCTAAGAGAAAATATAAATCAGTTGAATACACAATAACTCACGCATCGCTCACGAAAATTGAGCAGCATTGCACAACCGCTACACAGGCGTTCAAATTCACATGCGAATCCGAAAATTCCGATCTAATTACAGTGTTCAAAGGAGGTGTTCTTACGTCAGGCTATTGAGAAGCCATGGGTTGCATAACGGCTGCTGTAACGATACATCACTTTCTCCTCATAGATCGGTCGTCCATTGGGGTCGTCTTGACTCATGGCTCATGCTCAGTATTGCTCAGGTCTCTTACTACGATAGCACAGAACACGAAATTTCGGAATAACAGAAAATGCATTCAATTAAAAGCAAAGCAAACAAAGAATTTGTCATCAGTTTAAACATTTTTTAAATGTGGAATGGTTTGGATTTGAGTTAAAATACAGTTTTAAAATTATTAGAAACAGAAAATGTTTATCTCTAGGTTTAAAATTGCCTATTTTTAATAGAATCTGGGTGTCTAAAATCACATATAGGTAGCTCAATTATCTTCTGAATCACAAAATGATGTTTGTGGACTAATAAAGAATAACTATATACTTTAAGACTTTCGCGTTTCATTTCAAAGAAGTATTTCAATATTTAAGAGTGTCAAAAAATTGCATAAATGTGATATTTTTAAAAAGACAGTTAACTCAGTGATCCTGTAAACTAAGTAATGTTTTTTTGGGTTAGTAGTCGATTGACATGAAATAAATTCGCCCGAACGTGCGAATCGTCCCCTTTCAATGAAAATATTTTTATATATCGATATCGACTCCTTCAAGAATTAGTAGCATGCATTTAGTTCTTGAAAAAAGTCGATTCGCACGCGTTAAAATAAATTGAAAGGGGACAATTTGTATGTTCGGGCGAATTTATTTCGTGCCAATCGACTACTAACCCGTTTTTTTTTTACATACGAAGCCACAGCCACGACATCCGAACATCAAAACCAAAACTTCGAACCAAACCAAGAAATTATTGATTCATCAGCGATCATCGTATCCGTAACGTATTTCGGTTTCCTTAGTACAGGCCCGAGTTTTCGTATGCCGATAACGGGCTCTAAAAAGGTCGCCTCATAAATAAAATCATTTCTCAATCGGATTCAAGTACGGTCCGCAATTTGTAATAGGATTGTGTTATTATTGTATTGTAGTAATGGATAACTCAGCAATTTCATTCAGTTCAGTGAGCAATCGATTTGGATTATGTTTAGAAATTTAAATGTTATAAAGCTAAATAAAGGTGCATTTATTTATTGGACATCACTCATAAAACTAATGATACGGAATTTCATTGGTTGCCTTCTTTAATTTTGTATCAACAGTGTACCCAATTTTACACAAAAAATAGCAATTCTTTGAAATGCATAATTGAGATAGGTACCTAAAAGTAGACTTCGTCAAAGACATTATTAGGAAATACGCCGAAGCTCATGAACGACGACTTCATCACCACGTAAATGTTGAGGCCATCCAGCTCCTTGACAACACGAACATAGTGAGGAGGCTCAAAAGGACCAAACCTTTTGAGCTAGTGTAGTAAGTTAGTGACAGAAACTGAAATGTGTGCCACTCATTAAGAACACAAGAACAAAGTGTATTCCCCTTAATAGAGACAATAAGAAAAGTGATAATAGACACTTTCTTAGTAAACTTTCATTAGCAGTCTAAGTTAAATATAAATAACTTATTAGTCTTTTCAGACTAGATTGTAATAATTTTGTCGTATTGATCCTCAGTATCATTCGCCATTTAAAAAATAAAATTGAGATACATCTACCAATTTTATTCCTGAATAATGATAAGTATGTATATTATTTACAATTACATGCACTCATACGTACGTCAAAATGTATTCTAAAGTGAGTCTTACGGAAAGCTCATAAGAGCTTTTTTTGTTGCTCGTGACTACACTCGTAGTTAACACCTCAGAAACAAATATACCCAATCCAAGTGGGTCCACAACTTTGCGTGAACCTTAAAAATAACTTATTTAACCAAAATTTTTCCAGCACAAAATAGCGTAACTTTGTTACAAAACTATGTGACAGGATTCAACGAATAATTTTCAGGCCCACAATCACTATTAAAGTTCTCGAAATATTCCGGTCACGTGCTTACTGAACGGAGCACAATACGAAATTAATTACCATTTTACGTGATGGCACAAACCACGGTACACCCTAATAGAAGACTTAACAATGAATCAGAAACCGCAGAGCGGAAAACATTCCATGTTCGCACCACACTACACCAGTGTCCAATGTTAAACTGATCAGTTCCCAAGTGACACTTTTCTAACCCCAGAAAAAAAATACTACCGTAAAAGACAACAACGAAAGTGTAGCTCCAAAACACCAGCTATTGAAATAATTGTGATTGAATGTGAAATTGTGAGTAAAATTTATGAAAATACAAGTGGTTAGGCTACTTACCACAGTATCAGAGCAATGTATGTGATGCTGTCTAGTATTTATTATTTATTAATTGCAAAAGTCTTGTAAATAAGGTATCTTCTTAGGTTTTACGTTGAAGATTTTCCAATAAGAATGTATTCATTAAAAAATAACAGGAATTCATATAAACTGATTTGTCTGGTTACGTCTATTGAACAATGTGCTACATTTATCAAGAAAATTTGCAATGTTATGTAAATACATTGAGATGTTAAGCATTTAAATAATCACCAAGGATACGGTATAAAAATGAAATTTTAATCACAAATTCAAAATGATATATTTCAGGTAAGAGTTATAAATTAATAAAAACTACATTCCATTTATTAATCCTGATCGCGATTAAATTTACATAATAACTTTAATTCCAAACAAAGTTTTTTAGAATCTAGAACTTTGAGCATTTGCAACAATTTAGTTTATTAAGCACTTTGTATAAAATGTCCATAAACCGAATACATAAAAGAACAGTAACGTTAAAAACGCTCTGTTAATACAGTCTTAATGGAATCTACTACCATAAAGTTATACCCATGCATCAATTATCGCCTACATGTTAATTGACTGTTGATTTCGTAGTGAGACTAAGTTTTGAATAAATTTTACATTCCGGCTATACTTATTGCTTAATTGGGGAACCCAAATATAAAGAACACTTCTTATATTTGCTCTGTATTCGATTATTTTTTTTTCATCTTGACAAAAGAAAAAATATTTAACATGCATCGTTTGATTTGATAGTTAACGAATAACGGAGATAAAAATGTAAATATAAGATTCCCTTGACATTTCTGCAATAAACCAAATGTATACTCCCTCGCCTCGCAAAAACAAAAACGCTAAAGGAATTCTTCACACGCTTGAAAAACTAGGCCAATAATTATCGTCCGAACAGTTCTTTCATGAGAGCGCCATGAATGAGACTCTCCCGAGAATCGCGGCTGAATGCTCGACTTAATTCGATACTACACGAATCGATGCGTCTACTCGATTCGATAGTGTCTATTTGGATTGTGTACTGTCAGAGTTGTAATTAAAACGTCTATAACAGAGCGATCCTATCAGGGATAGCGCTGTTTGTTAGATTAGTGTTAGTCTTTGTGATGCCAGCTCGCTTTCTATTTCAGTCCGGTTTATCCAGTTTAAAAGGATTGGACTAAATAATACATTGTATACAAATAGAAGAATTTTATGTGTCACGTATAAAAATATTTTTAATGCAGTTTTAAGACGCCTATATAAAGAATGTGTTCAAAAGGTTTGAGAAATTATTACCTAGAATTTACTTTAATTAAATTGGTTTGTGTAGAGCTAATTCTGACAGATTAATTTATTTTTATCATAACGGATAAAAACAGGACAGTCTGATAGATGATGAGACGTGATGTGGGCGCTAATATTTACACAGTCGCTAAAAGTAAGAGGAAAGTATCTCCAGTAACACGATAGAAAACAAACTTTTATCCCGTGGGAACTGCGTATTTTTGGCGCGTGTGCAAATTGGAGTTTTTATATGACACGCCGGGTTTTATGAAAGTTGTATAAGGAGGTATTTTTGTCCCTTAGGCCCTTATAACTAACTTTTTTCCAAAATAGGCTTTAAACAGAGATTATTAAACACAGACCTATCGATAAATAGACAGCAAAAAACGCCTCCTACTTGAGAGACAAGCTTCGGGTGATTGTTAAGAACTTTGAACGGTACCTTAGGTCTAAAAACTTTTGACTAAACAGCCAAACTATTTTTACTTGTACTGTTTTTTCGACGTTATTACTCCATCTCATTGAATTCCAAATAATACTTCACACAATTACTCACCTATTCGCAAAACATCCAACGTATTGATTGCAAGACTCGTAATTATCATTACGAGAGGTCTTGCTAGCGTTACATTACAAATGCGCATCATCATAGACTAATTGCTCATAATCCCCAGAGGAGGCATCCGCGTTTTTGTCCGAGCCATTCTTGGCTGAGACTATGGCCCATTGTCCTTGCTAAGCCACTAGAGGTTAACAACTGCGTTCTGATCCACAGTTCCTATTTGTTATACGCCGTGAAGAAGCTGAAATTCTTTGAAGAGTTGCGCAGTTTCTAAAGAAAGTACCTACTCGGTTTATTTCAGATAATTTTTCTGACACGAAATTTTGGATTCGCAGTAATTGACTTTTATGTTGTTGTTTTTCTCGTAAATAAAAATTGATTTGGTCAATATCCAAATGTTAGCAGTACATTGAGGTGATCACCATTTTAATATAAACCGCCTTTATTCTAATGTTACATTGTTTTTTTACCTAATTCTATCATCCATTTAGCGAATGACTTTTTAATATGAAACAATTTTTGCATAGATTAACATCTTGCGAAACCAATTCGTGACCAAGTGTCACTTTACCGTGACAATTTTATATTGGCAATTTTTGCTTTTTATTGAATGGTTGCGATTGTAAAAACGCAGTATTGCTTTCATATTTTGTTTAAGGTTGTTGAAATTATTACTCGATTGCACTAGTCAACTTGTAAGTATGCTTGCAAGTGTATTTTTTATAAGCTGATGTTGTAAAATTTTTGTTAATACTTTAAAACGTATGTACTCCCACACACGGAACAAACATCAAATTATGCCACAAACGTTAATTTTGATCCTGATCGGGGATCAAACTTATGACCCCTAGAGTAGAAAGCAGGGTTACTAATGTGTCATCGAGCTAGTAAACTTAAATATGTACATGTTAACTTTAACTCCACCAATAATATACTCTTTAAACTTTGTACCGTCCTTACGCATCATTATTTATAGACGCCAAATCCGTCTTGCGTTTTAATGGTAAATACGAGTTTATGGACTATTTTATGTAAGTAACATATACACCAAAAATTGTCTTGGTTTATTCAAGAAAACATGCTATCTCAGACACAATAAAATGGTTTATGCGTTGTCTGGAGACGCGAGATTTGAGTCCAGACAAAAAAAGTAAAGATTCACATGACTGAGTTTCTTAACAACTTTGGAACGTATATTTTTGGAATAACATGTTTTGATTTCCAATACGGATACAGCAAATATAAAACACTAAAAAGGTAATAAGTTTATTTGTTCTTCGCCATTCTGATTAACACCTTTATTTCCATTTGAAAATATTTCTCCAAATAAAGGCATCTCATGGTTACCGTGTAATATGATTTCCATCAAATCCCTTTATTTGTTTCGTACATTTTTAACAACAATGCAAACATACCTAGTCGGCTTTAGCGGAATGAACCATCAGTCATTCGGCCATGTTGAATGGCGGGATATCCATTATAGATTTCGCTTTCATTGCTTTTAGTGTACTGATAGCCTACCCTTTTACGTCATGAAACATTTGGGTTACGAATTAAGATGACGCTAAGTTATTTCACATGTATTCCTAACCTCAAAATAACACAATATGTAATTGCCTATATTATTGATTGGATTCTATCTCATCTGATGATAATTGACGAAAAAGCTGAGGATGTTTCTAAATTTCTTGTCTAAAAAACAACATCTATGTTTTTATCCTAAAAATACAGTGCTTTATTAATAAATATAGTAAGTAATTATTTTCCTCTAAAAACTGTTAAACAATTATTGATTTTATATTCTAAATAATAATAGTTATTTAATGTCACCACGCCTAAAAGTATAATTTTCTCTTTTTATAAATGTTTTTAGATTGTTGTAAGTGAATTGTGTGAAATCTACATGTATTTTCTAGTTGTGCAGTTGTGTCTTTCGGAGTACAATTTAGACGACCAGGTATATAGTAGTAGTAGTAAATAGCTGCTTTATGCTGGTATTCTGTTGATGACGATTTTTAAACAAAGTTGCACAAAAAAAATACTAAATTAATTCTACTAATATTGTCATCGATGATTTTGCCGAAGTTTGAGAAGTTGTTAATAATGCTAGAAATTTCTTGAAAATACCTGTCAATTTAATCGAAATCCGTTTTATAAGTGTGTTACTTTATTATTCAAACTCGAATACTTTTTATACTTTACTAGCATATAGAAAAGATATACGCGAGTGTACTTTACGTTACGTTTTTTTTTTCAGATTATCCATCGGTTCTTCTGTCTAATTGGTCGTAGTATATGTAATGTTATACATCCTTCCTCGACCAATGGACTATCCAACACTAGAAAATATAAACTAGAACCAGTAATTCCTGTGATTAGCGCGTTAAAAAATCATCAGCTTTACAATATTCATATAGATTAAGCAGTAATAAACAAAAAAGAGAGAAAATGATAAAACATTGAACATGATACTACTCAGTATGTCGGTTAAATTTCACTTTTTTATCGTGTTCATTTCACAACGGTCCAGCACTCCCAGTTTATTGGATTTCATAGTTTGCAAAACTTTTTTTCCCGTTTTCAGTTCATTTTTGCCGAGGAACGGATTTTTTCATATTGCATTCATTAATAACGTACGTTTGTTTGACTTCTGAACACGGCCCTAGTTTGCTGTCCGTTTTATTTTTAAGGTTTTGATATAAATTAGTGTTACTCGCTATATTGGTATACGGTTTTTTGCATTTAATATAGAATATAACCTCAGATTATGTATTTCTGTTAGTGCTCATAGAAATGGTGAACGTAAATTTATCATTTTTGATTAGCATTGGTAGATTCCTTAATTATGTTACGGTAAGTGTGCTTAATTTAAAATAATTAACTTCTATCATTTTTAATAATTACCAAAAATGTAAGTAAAAGTAAGAATAACGAAGATATGTATTGGTGATTATTAATAACGTACCAAGGCAGTACCGACAAATGTAATTAATTTTTATCGACGGAAAAACGGAAGAATTTGTCAAGGCAACAGGTACCTATATTTTTTATGTTAGGATGTCGCATATTTTTTGTATAGTAAAAACTTTTTTTTATCGGATAGATAATTTTCGAAAATTTAAAATTTTACAAACACTAATTAGCTAGACGTCATTAACCTAACCAATAACTTAGGGTCTAATTTTCCATTTTGACTTTCACCGAAAAAAAAAAACCGTACTTGTTTTGTCGATTCTAAACTCCATAAATACGATCATAAAATTAAAAAAATATCATTCACCCACCTAAAACAAAAAAGTTGGCATAAAATGTCACTTGAGTGACAATGATGGACGATATAGACTGACTGGTCCGCACATGATACGAATGCATGTGTTTAGTTTTTTTTATTGAGATCTATACTTGCAAGCGAGAATTGCGTCAGCAGTTAAGAGGACTTACACTTACATCGAAAAAATTTTGTTAACGCTTGTTATGCTAACAAGAAATTTAACTTACTAATAAATCGTATTTTTGTACGTAAACGAATATCGAACAGAAAGTTGACCGTGTGCGATCACATCTTTCTGTTCCATGAGTTCTTATGCCGATATACCGACGAATAAGGGTGGTACAAAGTCCAAAATGTATTTTCTGATGTGTGTTTAACTGAATTTACTGACATGTTACAAACTCATTCTAAAGTGAACCTTAAGGAAATGTCATAAGAGCACTAGTGTTTACATTGAACCGCTCGTAACTGTACATACATATTTTTTTAAGGTTTTTTTACTTAGTCATCTTAACTCTTGACAAAAATAATAAAAAATATCTAGCTTATTCCCAATAGGTATTAACTAGCGATAAAAGCTTGACATTCTGTTTCTTGTCATTTATTTTGTGACATGTTCTTCGAGTCGCACGCTAAACAATTTGTTTTCAAAAAGACAATTGTACTCGTATTATGAAAACTGACCAAATGCGGGATTTCAGACATTACTTTAAATCAATTGACGGTAAAGAGTAAATCTATATTTAGTCAGCCTTCGGGTTGCGGCAAAATCTTTGTAAATTTTATCGCAGACCAATGATATCTATGTAAAATCAACTTCAGAATGCGTGACTACAACCGTTAGAATAGATAAATCAAACCAGCTGACGGGGCACATGACCCCCTGCCCTTGAATATATTAATAGAAAATGATGCCTGCAATTAATTGTATAAAAAAGTTGGTAAAATTTAATTATGTTAATCTTACTTATAATATCAGAGTGGTAGGTAATTCTCATCATTTAAAACATCTCCCAAACATTTGACTATGCATAGAAGTGGTGCCTGGACCGGTAGTAAGAATTGCAAGTGGAAATAGAAATGAAATTTAAATCATGTACCTACACATGTTTTGAAACCGTCTTGAATAGAACAATAAGCATTCAAATCTAAATTGAGAGTCAAAGCAAAAAAGCATTCATGTAAGATAAACATGCTCTAAAAAGATTTTGCCCTTTGTCGAATTTTGAAATAGGTGCATAGGTACATACCTATAAAAGAACCACCACTTTATTCTAAGTACTGTTTATTGGGTGTCGTTTTTATTTAATCAATAGTTCTTATTACAAAGGTTATCTGCTATTTTATATCTTCTTACATTTAGAAAGATTAGACTTAAAAGTTGTTTTCAGTTTAGAACGATCAGTTGGTGTACTACCAGTTTTATTATTCATTCATTATAATAGTTTACATTGAACAAAATAACATAATTTAATATATCAAACCGTGTTGATATTACAAATTAAATCTAATTTGCGAATTCTCGCCTGCCAATATCAATGAACAAGTTTTAATTAGACCACTTTCGGGGCTTGATGACATCTTCCCAAACAATTACGACGCGAACATTTTAAAACAATCGAACTTTTTCGTTCCCAATCGAGGTAGCTTCCGTTCCCGGCCACCCTCAGGACTCGATGAAAGCCGATGATAACCGAAACGACCCGAACTTGGTGACGGCGAGCGAGCGAGCGAAGCGAACGCGAACCGAACAGTAGCCAGTAGCGACCGCACGATCGGATCATCACAACGTTCCGTTCATCTCGACGCGAAAACTTATTCTCTTCGTCACACTCTTGTGACTGCAAGTGGAGTTAAACTTATGAATTGGATGTTAAAAAATTATCGATAACCGTCCGGACGTTTTGTGTTGCAAACTCAGCGGTTTTGGATTTCACTGTTACCTACCTGTTTGACGGACATTCGCCGGTTTGTTTTTGTTTGTTTCATTTGTGCCGATGCACTAATTGCTGTTTGCGGTAAGTAAAGTTTGTTTTGAGTAACTTTATTTAGATTCCGGCGAAAATTCTAGGTAAAGGTACCTTAACAGCCAATCAATCAGGTTCTTTAATACTAAGGTAACCTACAAAAGTAAGGCATGGCTTTGTCTTTGCTTACTATTGAAATGTCATATCATCAGCACTTTTCTTTTTTCATTTTATTGAAAATTAATACCTACTTATGTAAAAGTACTGATGAGGACCTAGATATGCATTCGCCTTTGTTATGCATTGGAATAAATTGTTTGCCTATTAAAAGGATGTTCTTAAACAAAACACTGAATGTTTAAAAACAATTCTCACTCAATTTGCTTTAAATAAGATCTCCGATGTATCAGAGGCAATTTTTCAACACGTTGCGTACCGAGAGAAACGTCATTCATTCCTTTTATCCTTGTCGAACAGGCAATAAAAAAGCTACCTTTTGCGTGTTTATGTCTATCGGGCAACTCATCCGCCGGCTCCAAACCAGTTCTCGGCCAGATGATAGGTAGTTGTTATTATTTTTAAGGTTCAGTGGTTTAAAAATAAAGAAACATTTAAAGATCACCCGGCCAATCTTTTCAACATGATTGTCTTTGAAGAATCTTTTTTTTTTTCAAAACTATTTAAGAAAATTCAAGATGACACTCGAACAAAAATCGCCTAATTTTAATTTGCGTGCACGAAAATAATACAAGACTGAATATTAACCGCCAGCATTTTAATGCAGATTTTTAAAAAAGAACGGGAAATAAAAAACACCTTATAAATTGAAAGCATGTATTTTGGGTTTCCAAACCAATTTGTGTTTTTCTTATTCAGAAAGCAAAGGCAGAAAAAAGACGTGAAAAAAAAGCAACTTACGGAGACCCTAAAGCGTGAGCCCTACTCACACTTGACTCGTTTTTTTACCAAACCGGGTATCAGGGCCTACCGAGATGCGGCCGTGGATCTAGCACCATCTCGATCGCGATAAACAGACAGGATTGACGTTTGCTATCTTTGCTATATCATCATCCATCAGCTGGCATTCTAGGGACTGGAATTCGCAGCTGGCATTTTACTTCTGGACTATCGAAGCTGTTTTGAAGAAGGATTGTTCATGTTATGATCGTTTGATATCATACCGGTTTATCAAAGATAGGTAAACAACCAAAAGCACAAAAAACCTTTTGGTAACGGTAAAATTTTACGCAAAAGATAATCCATCCGTCAGTTAGTCAGATATGTATGTATTGAAAAGACAAAGAACTTTCCTCTTTGAAGAAAATATATACCAAATTAAATCAGACAAATCTGCGCATTTTTTGTAATATCATTGTTAATTTTTATATTTAAAAAAGCGTTTAAAATCCATCACGCAAGCATCCAGGCCGCTTAACAGTCTAATTTATTCATTGGACGATTAAGTCGCTGTATTATAGATTTTACGGTTCGTATCATAAATAGAAGACGAATGACATGGTTGATATGCAAAGCAGACTTCAGCTGAATTAATGCATCTAACAATTTCATTCAAATTAAAATAAAGCTATCAACCAGCCACCTGAACAGTTCTTTGTGAAAGATGAAAGATATGAAAATACTTAAACTTTTACTAACAATTAGGTGTGATGTTAAAACACATCATTAATCCTTTTTCCAAAAGGAGCACTTCAGCACTTCTTGAAAGATAGTAAAATATTAATAAAAAAATCACAAATAATAACTATTCTGACTGGAGGAATATATCGAAACTCTACTTGACTCTTATTTTATTGACATACCTAGACAGTTTACGATCACATCAATTAGTAACATTTTTAAGAAGTTCATAACAATTGCATTTCAAATGTTATTTCATTCTCTTTCATGCATATTTATAATGTATGCATATTAAATACCACATCTTTTTGAGGCAATTCCCTAGTAATTCAAAATCCACTTTATTTTATAATCCAACAGCGTGGGTGCAATAACCCTTCGAATCTTCGAAGATAAACGACATCAAACTTGCATACTGACAGCACCTTCCAGATTAATCGGATTCCGTGGACCGTCGTCTACTATGAATTAATTACCATCGCCAGCTATCGGCTCTTTCACATTAATTAAAATTCTGCCTTCCCTCTGATTGGCTTCCTCAGATAGGAAATATGAAGGCTCACTTCATCTAACGATGAAGATAGATAAAAATGTATATTGCTAAAAAATAAAATGTAAAAATGTGTCTAAATTGTTTTTCTTTAAAATCAACTGTTGATTAAACTAAGGCTGAACATTAATGTCATAATTATTGAAATGTATCTTCCTAGTTTTACAAAAATGGTCAGGTTATAGCTTTAATTTGTTATAAAAATTCGAATACACTAATTGGAGCCTATAAAACTATCAGATGACGACGACTTAAAAGGAAATAGAGGCAATAATCCTTCAAAAGAACAACTAATCTCGAATAACACGAACTAATCCGTTCAGATAGTTCAAACCACGTTCAATGTTTATCTTTCGGACTTCAGACCAATAATTACATCCTGTGTAAACATGGAATGGTCACATGCATCTTCAAGTGTCGTGATAATAATATGATATCCTGTTGACCATTTGCTTGCAGCTTAAAGAAATAACCACAACAAATTACGCGCTATCTTCAGGGCAGAATGAGATAAGACGGAGCAACGTCCTGAAGATATCCTTCTTCCAGGGTTGTAACCGTACTTACTTAGACCAAGTATGCAAGCACTTGATAAGAAGCAATGTTTATGAGCAAAAGTTCACACTTGGGCAGATACTGACCCTAATTTTATCGTTGTAGAGAGTGTTTCTGCTTGAACTTTGGAAGATTTGCTTACAGAATAGTTTAAACTTTACCGATACATAAAACGAGAAGTAAATTACCTAACATAACTCATATTTATTTTGGGCGTTAATTATATTTAAAACAAAACCCGAGTTTTTTACTTGTTCAACCAAACACGAAAATCGCAACAATATGATATTTCAATCAAAACTTTTGTATACTTTAAATAATAAATGAGTTTATGTAAGTAAAAAAGAATTCAATACAAAATTTAAATCAGCAGATTTACTTATTAGCAATGCTAATATTTATTGTTTTGCAAACTGAAAACCTAAATCTTTAAAGAAACGAAGTAAAAATTAAGTTCTATTACCAGCACTTCTAACTGAAAATTGCTTGTTATCTGTTCAACGGCTAAATAAAGAAGAACAAAAGTACAAACAAATTGTAACCAGGCAACCAGAGTAGCGGTTTCCCCTCGCCTTTGCAGTTAAATGCACAATGCTTTGTCAGAACGTACAGTAAGTTATTTGCTGTTTGATTCATTATTGACTTCGTTTCTATCACTCCATAATTTCAGCAATGAAATGAAAACAATAACTGATAAATAAGCCTTTGCTGGAAATACCACCACAATAAAAGGTTATTTCTCTCATAGATCATTGTATTGCAACATAAACAATTCTAAATCTAGTATGAGTTATTCTTATCCAGCTGTTCCTTTGTGGTCATAACTGTTTAATCAGACGTGATAAGAATCTGGATCAAGACAAACCGCAATACAGCATTAGACTTTAATGATCATAAAGAGACTTATTCTCATTACAGTCTGTCTTATATTCTATTTACAGCTACAACTAGAGCAGGTCAAACACAGAAATAGTAACTATGGCCTACAATCGGATATAATACGGGTTCCCGTGGAATCGATACCTGTATCGGAAGTATTTAGACCGAAGGCAACAGAACCAAGCATACCTGTCTGTGTGGGGGTGGCCAGTTATATAAATAATGCGCTAATTTCAACGGCGGACCATTTGCTAACCGGGTTGCAGTTCTGAAACTCAACATCAAATATATTCTATGTAATGGTAATACAGTTGTCTTTAGATTGATGTTCAGCGAGCCCAGGTCAGTCTTGTCGTTCGCACAGGAAAGGCATTTCAAACGTGTTCCCGAAATAATTTGTTGTTTGTCATGTAGCACCATTAATATTGTATTGGCTTGCGCTAATGTCTATTTGAAATTTTTCCCAAGAGAATTGAGTTTAATATAACAACGAAGTCGACATTACAACGTAGGTTCCGAAAGTGTCGACTTTACTTTATTAAGATAACGTTTTAAAATACATATTTCTGAAAGAATAGAGGTTTGAATTCGGACCAAAATCAAATTTTTGTCGAACGAATTTATGTTATTAACCCGTAGTACGAAATGTTAATAATACAATTTTAATATAACTTAACCTTTCCGCGATCCCTGGATGATTCATTTCATCAAGCGGAAAGCCCAGTGGACTTAACTTTCGATGATATTTTTTCATGTTGGAATTTTTGGTTCAATAGGAAAATTTAATACCCCTTCAAAATAAATCCGATCTGTTCGCTTTTACTAAAACCAGGAGTTTGATATTTAAATTGATCTTATCATTTGTAATACGCCTAAAATTCAGACGAATTAAAACAAAGATCAATTTTTTTTCATAATTTAGACGACTAACCTGTATTTCCATGATATTTTTGCTGGAAATGAATTATGGCTAATTAAAAGATTTTTATTGCAAATACGTACGTGGTTGGAGGGAAAAAATATCATTGTCTACGAAACAAGAATATTAAGGCTTATGTATTATGATTTAAGCATTAACATTTTAAATGCTTTTTTTAACATCCCTAAATTAATCATTTAAAAAATTCAGGATTCTGCCCTGCATTGAACATAGTGGGCGTACTATTGTAGAAAATACTGACCTAAATAATAACATTGGGGACTAAATTATTTAAACATTAGTATCACTCATCACTTTACATTGATTTTTGAAGATCCATAAATGAAAGAGTAGCTGTACCTCAAGACGTTGTCTTTTTAATATTAGTCCTTTACCTGTACATACAATTTAAATTTCAAATGTCGATGAATTCTTCTCATTTGCCCCTTGGTACAGAGTTTAAGGGACATGCTACACGAAGCGGCATGTTATGTCGTAAACGGATTCAAAAGCAGGTGGAGCGTGCAATACTGGTAGTTAGCGTACGGGGCGTGACATTCGACAAGACCGGAATCCTGTCATGTCAAATTTATGAGAGTTGCGACAGAGCTGAATACGCAAGCATGGCGAAATGGTGCTCTTTGCTTTCCAACTGTTCATTTCGTCTGTCATTGTGCTTATTGGTTTTCAAATGAGCGTCTTTTGTTTTGCCTTACATCGCACAAGGAGTTTTCCTGTTTCACGAATTAGCATACACAACACTTCAACAAGACAAACTAAGGGAGTGTTAATATAGGTACCTAATACCTTCTGTAACGCTGAATTTATAATTTCACTTCGCATTATCTTAATTTAAGTAGATTTATGGCAATAAATTATTCAATTTAAATTGGTAATTTTAAATAGAAAAATCATACATAAATAATCTAAGAAGCTTTTACAATTTCACTAGATTTGAAGCTTAAAAATTATCAAGACTCCTGTTCGTATAAAATAAACACTACAGCTTAATTTATATCTGACTTTCCACTGTTATCGCTATTTACAAAGTCTTTAAAGAAACATAATTGTGAATGACACCACAGTGGATACTTTTTTTGCAAAATCGATCGTTACTGAGAATCTTTAGAGTTAATTTTCCTTTACGTCACTGTGGGGGGCGAAGACTGAAGGAGCAGTGAACTTTGCTGAGTGCTCTCTTCCACACACCTGAGGCTCACTCACACAACCATTAGTTCCAACCATTTATAGTTTCAACGCATACATCACGTGTTTACCACATTTTTTCTTCGGTTAGACCATACCCGCATTCAATGTAACATAGTGATGTTCAAAATTCATCTAGAAACATCTAAAACTTCAACTTTTATTTAAACCTAATGTACAAAAAAATCCTTACAGTAAAAAAATTGAAAACGGAATCAATTCGTAGAACTTAAAAAGATTCTATACGCTGTCAGATATTTAGCATAAAAATTTGTGCTTAAAATTTTCCCAATTACATAGTTTTGTAGTGCCTTAATAAGGTTGATATGAAACAAATACATATTTTTGTTCATGTCTTATACTCAGGATGCAAAGAATAACTGATTTATGATAAAAAACAAAAACCCATATCAGTTGTCATGATTATGATTTGTGAAACAAATGAATCTTTCAAATAAACGACAATTGCGCTAGTGAAATCTAATTTACTCAATCTTCATTAACTCATAACGTGTAATATTCGAAATATGAAAATAGTTGCATTTTATATTTTACATAGATTACGTAATTAATTCAAAGGAGCGTAATAAGTTTATGCCGACACGATGGAAACGCTGATCTACTAGCACTAAGAAGTTATAGCGCCGGACCTAATGGTTACTTTATGAACAACATCACATTAAGTTTTTAACCACACGGCCAGTATGAAAGTCATTATATGCACTTGTATGAGAAATACTCACTGTTAAAAAAGAACCAGGCACAAAAAAATCAACTCAATAGCTTTTTAAGTCCTGCATAGAAAAATCGTTTTGAATTTTTGGCGAGTCATTGAAGCAATAACACGAAGATTGGACGGTAATTGGTTCTGCGATCATGAGTAAAATACTCAAGGTATGTATGTATGTACATATAAAAATAATCTTCGGCGTTCATCGCACACGATAGGAGTTAGGTATTGAGTAAGTATCGTGTTTATATCTTTCCCACAAAACATTAAAAGAAGATTTTACATTTTCTTCTTCATTCTTCCAAATGATAAACAAAAAATATTACGGTTTTATTAGTAAAATCTTTTAAGTCAGCACAGTTTGTGTGAGTGAGTAAGGATTCATAAAAGGTTGAATGTGACTGACGGCTTAGTGGTAAACAAATTAGTTCCACTACATCGTTAATTGTTTGAGTTTTTTTTCTTTGATGTCCACGCAAATGGCTCAAAGCTCGTTACATCCATTTTTACTCAAAACATTTTGTGAACTTTTGATGAGGTTTTATTTTAAAATGATTTCCTTTAAGTTCTTCTTTAACTAACTGTAGATTCATAGCCTTGTCATTATTATCAGCCTTAAAACATTTCTTTTCAACGCTATTGTTTCATAAAAGTAATATCCTACAAAAAACTGTCTATCCGGAGTAATTTTTGCAATAATTCTTGTAGCACACATACTAAATTATATGTGAGTGAATGGTAACTTGTGGTTTTCAATACAATAAAATACTTGCTGGCACATGTGTTGCCATGGGGGCTTTGTCAGCCACTATAGGGGTTAACATAAAAGTTCTGCTTACCCAGACTACCTATTACATTATTTCTTTATCAACAATGTAAAGTGTATGTTCAGAAGTCCAAATTAGATATTTCAAATCATCTTTACTTTTAAAATGCGCCGCTCTATTAACATTTTGTGTTCTTATAAGTTCATAATTACAATTTAAAATGGTGTAGCATTATTGTGAATAAAAATCGAAGTAAAATCTGTCAATATAAGCCCGTAGGCGTGTATTAGGAAATCAAAATTTAACGGAAGGTAACGAAAATGAATCTACTAATATTAACAATGCGAAAGTTTAATTTGTTTGTATGTATGTATGAATGGGTACTTTTATGCAAAAACTGACGAAACGTGTTCCCGAAATAACGCTAACGAAGTAAAGGCAAAAAATACTCTTTTAATACATGTTAACATCTCGATACGAACGAAAAAAATGTTCATAATGTATGTATATTCATTTTTAATTATTTTAAATGCTCTTTATAATGATTAGGGTACATTGCTTTTACGATTGTCTTAACATACATTTATGATAAATTAAAAACAGAAGCTGCCAAGCAACATTGCACGATTTTTAATCGAGAAGGTTCTAAAAACTGTAACTGTATTCTTTTTTAATAAGCACCTGCCACCGTGCGCTAATAAATTCACGAGTTCTTAAAATAGACTTTAATAGCTTTTATGCTGTATCCATTTCAATCATGATGGTAGGACAAAATTACATCTTTTGTTTATCTTCTAAGAATACAGTATTTCAAATAGTAATAATGAAGAACCTTCCTTACAGTTGGTATGCCAAACAAACTGTTCAAATAATAAGGTAAGATTTAAATATTAGCATGCGAATAAAAATATATTAAGTAAAAAAAAAACATTTAAAAGTTTGTTTAAGTGTCTCATTTTTTGCTTGTGTAAGGTAGTAACATTCATTGATGATTTTTGTTCGTGATACTCGTTAGACCGAATGCCCTTTTAAAAGCCAGACACAATTGATTTTCTACTATGTCTGGTGGTCTTGGTCTTACGATGTAGTTTTTCTATGCTAATGATATTGACTGGTTGGCCCTTAAAAATGCTTAACCCAATTACAAAATTCTATCAGCGGTGGGAAGCTACGCCCGGGTGACACAGGCTATATTATATTTGTTTAATAGGGATACTTACTAATACTCCAATTATGTAGCCCAACGTGGAAAAAAACTATATACCCGTGCGAAGCCGAAGCGACAATAAAATCTTTCCATTTACATGTGGAATTATAATGGTGTGTAGTTTATGCTGCACTTTGTTTTAAAACAGAGTTGTGGGGAGTGACGTCATGACACTTACAGGAGCCACACGACAAGTGGCAGTCATTAGTTTGTAGGGTAAGGATCATTACATACATGTTACAGACTTGCCACAGGCTTTTAGGCTCTGTTCGAACTAGATGAAACTTTAAGCTAGCAACTTACTTGCTTTAATTTATGATCAAAACCAGCAACACTAGTACAATACAATAATATTACTTACACGAAAATTTCAATGACTTTTGTAAACATTTTCGTGTAATTTAAATATGTATGGTTCATGTTTAAGGGCGTTCACATATTGATGAAGGAGCATACATGTAACATACATCTTTATACGGACAAGCCTAGTTTAGCAAATATCGTTTTCCAGGTTGACTAAAGTAAGTGGATAGTCCGTTTATTGTACAAAGAATCAGAATCAGGTGTATTTATTTATTTATTTATATAGGACAACCAACAAATCTTACACTAAAAAATAACATTACATACAAACTTGAAATAAAGTCTAAGTGCAGATTCATTTACAGGCTGCCACGACTTGTAAATGTGAGGTAATTAATTTTGTTATAATATAAGTGTGTATGTAGGTATTACTGTGTTTATAAAGGTAGGTAAAGATATCAATTAACGAACTAAATATAAAAAAATAGGTTACAGTTACTGAGCAGACAAAGTTAATTACCGTTTAAAATAATCTTGTAAATATTTTTTAAATTTATAAAGGCTATCTGAAAAGATGTCAACACCGCTTCTTTTCTGGTACTCATTATACTGTCGTTGCAATCTGTTTATTATTGAGTGGTGACCGAGCTTAGGTGTACAGGACTTTGCAATATAATCAAGCGTATGTACCTACTTCGCTTCCAAAAAATATTTCTATAGTTTGATTTTAGCTTTGCTTTGTGTGGTGGACTGGTCTAGTCTAACTTACCTCTCAAAAATAATAACTTACAAAAGTACCTTCGAAATTTTTTTTTTACTTATCAAAGCATAACTAGATTTTTTTTTTATATTGCACTTCAAGATTGACCTCATCCCACCTGATGTTAAGTGGTAATGAGGTCCTAGCTTAAGGGTGACAAGTACAGCATAATAAATATGTTATTGGACTGGTCGCCCTTACCTTGAAGGCTTGACCCTTGCTACTAATGTAGCACCCCCCAGGAGCTCCTGGAAACCTTACTCACACGCAGGAATACAACAACACAGAAGTGATTGTTATTTGGCTGCGGTCTTCTGTAAGGTGGAGGTATTTCACCAGTCGGGCTGCTCCAGTTCGAGCGATAAATCGCTGTGCCCTACCTCTCTACTGAGTTTTTTACCGAAATCTTGTTTGAAATAGGTTTCGAATCGGTGATACACTTTGCATTGTATTCGCTGACAGTTATTTATATAAATATTTGTTTGATTTGACCTTTTAAGCTTTTGAATGTCACTCTTTTAAGAATTTCAAAAAGACGTTTTATTTTAAATTTAACATTTTGTTTTATATTCCTTTCTGATCCTACTTCAATCGCTACCTTGCCTTATAAGGAATACGAGTTTCAAAGTCAGCAAAAACTTTATTTTATGATATATGAATAATAACTTAGCAAAAGTTGATTCGTATTGGTAGATACAGGATCATATGTTTTGAAGTAGCCATACTTAGAATGATTCTTATTAGAATTTTCTAATAGATAAATGGATGAGGTCATCTCCAATAATACTTATTAGTTCGCGCAGTCTTCATTAATCAACATGATCATCACTGCTTGTTTATATGAAATCAATCTACAATAACATCCATTGGAAGTTACTTACCTGGGTAAGTAACATAAAACCTATCTAGATAGGTAAATCAAAACAAGGATTACTTTTACTCTCAGTTTGCTTTAGATTTTTTGATTTGTAGGAGATGGTTACCCATTGACTTGTGCAGTATATTGATTCCTTAAATCGATACTGTGCAGACTTCAAACTTATAATATTAAGAGACTATTATGATATTTTAATTAAACTCTTTATTTTTAAAGTATTGTTTATTTTGACGTCAATATTGCTGCCACTTTAAACTCGTAAGTTAAGAATTCTTTGAAGCCTATTTCCTTCGCCCTTGCTGGTCATTATACACCCACTTATCGCTACTTTTATCTTTAAAAGGCATAATTGAGACTAAACATACGATAAATTGCGGAATTTATTCCGAAACTTCTATCAGAATGGGAGATAAAAATAAGACTTTAATACCTACTTCGTACAGGGATTAAATAGTATAAGTTTAAAAGTTCTTAACATTTCTATTGACAAGCTTTAATAGGGTTTGTATTATAAACTTTAAATATGTTAAAATATGAATGTATATCTGTAACTCTTTTACGAAAAACTACAAAGCCAATTTTGATGAGATTCGGTTGGTTGGCGATTTTTTTCCATACCATTGTAGGACTCCACGAACATTTTTACAAATACCCTTTTGTTGTATACCTATGTACTTACTCAAAAAAGGTGATGTTTATTTGTCTACAAGTTTGTTGAAATAACAGTTTCTTACATTTTATCTAGTAGACCAAGATTTAAAGCAGCAATAGAAGGGGTCAATATATCAATCAATTTAGCTTGAGGCCACTTATCACTGGACTTTGCAACTTACGCTTTATGATCTGGGGTTTTTACCACTTCTCCAATGAGTTTCACTTACAGTTCTTTAAGTATTCCTATTATATGTGGTTTGACAATAAATGCATCGAATTCTAGTTTATAGTATAAGAAAGGTGGAAGTGGTTTGCTTGATTACTAGGCAAGCGATTACCGAGGCCAAGGACACTTGACAGGAGTTGCTGTTTTACTTGTATTACTAACCTTTGAAAAGACTTAGGTTGTCTTTCTTTCAGACGTTCCACTGGTTAAATTAATTAACCATAATTATGCAAGTAACAATCAGCTCAGCCATAAAACTAGGCGTTTTCATACAAAGTACAATATTATTGCATTTTGATAGTATTGTGCTTGATTGGAACCAATGGTCATCAAATTGAAATAATTAGGCACGGTTAAATGTTTTATTCAACCCCTCAACGCAAGAGTTGTATCTACCGTTACACAGATATATTTCCAATAAAAACCACTTCGAAACAAGACATTCAATTTAAAATCGGTGCATAACATTCGAATGACACACGAATCCACCGGATGCAATTAACTTGATTTTTGTAATTCTCCGAGTAAGCTGTTATTTTTAACGACGACTCAGACGCAAATCGAGCAAGTGAACAATTTCAGAACATGGGAACATGGCGGTTTTAATTTGCGTCTAACAATAACATTCTTTAATCCAAATATGAAGTATGAGATTTGAATATAATGCATGCAGCTGAACCTCGTACTAATGTAGATTAAAATGGTATAACCTTGACGGGTCAAGGACCTGCTTTTTTAATTTTGGATCTGATTTTATTTTTAGTCAACGCAGACAATGTTTTACTCTTTACTTTCACATGATATTCTACATTTCTGAAATACCTTTATTGATGAACTTGAACAATAATTGATGAACTTGAATAACGATTTATATGATGTTACTGTTAGCCAAATTTGCTGTAGAAACGATTTCAAAGTAAGCTTAATTTTTGCAGTTAACTAAATGTTTCTAAGTCTACATAAGTATTAGCTTTTATTTCAGTTGAACACGAAAGCTATTTACTTTATTACTTGGTGGTATGCGACCTTGAGGACGAAAGTTTCAATCAAGCTATTGCTTCAGGGATTTTCGTGTCCGATTTTAAGCAGTAGTATTATAGAACAATTTACGATTCGTATCACATTAATGTTTGCTTGTATAATTGTTGACAGTAGTTATCTACAGGTGCCTATGTGGGCACCAGATCCCAAGCAAGGGTCATCAAAACCCTTACTTATAAACATACAAGATAATAATAATATGTTCTGTGCGTATCTTATCATTATCTTTTTATAAAAATCTCGCAAAAAGAAATACTATCCCAGTAAAAACTTGTCCTACAAAATAATGAATTCAGGTTAATTAATTTGAAGTTCTTTGACAACAAGACAAAAATCTTTGTTTCGTAAAATTCTCAATAAGCCGCCCAATTTTTCCACTTTGTCAGTAATTGAACCAGTAAAATACCACATAGTACAGTGTAAATAAGCTGAAAGGGAAAGAGAGCTTGTTCCATAGAATGTTGAATTAATCTAAATTCATAGAAAAAGATGAATTATTAGTCATCTGGGGTATTGTTTTTGGTACATTTTTACGCAACAACTAGGCACTAAATGGACCTAGATAAATTTGGTCAAGGATTTTATCGCGAATTATGAATAAATCTGCATAATGTTTAATGGTGAAGTCAGCAAAAGCTAGAATAGGCAATTAACAAGATCTAGAAAAAAAATGTCGTGGATGCATATATTCCAGAAATGTGTCTACTTGTGTAAAAATAAGACTGTATTTGGATTTGTGAAAAGTTTATGTTCACGGGCATAAACTTTTTTACAAACATTAAAGCTGTTATACTTTAATAACAATATTAGACAAAGGGTCTGCGAAGCATGAAACAGGTGAATAATATAAGGCAGATGTGCAGCAAACGACTGTTTTACTAAACGGCATTTAGAGAACTAAAGAAGCAGATATTTACTATTTTTTTACTATGACTTTGAAAAGAAAAGTTAATAAGTACACCACTAATCGTGAAAATAAATTCACCAGAGAATAGCTTAGTTATTTCACTTACTCATTATGTTATATTTAAAAAAAAATCACGCGAATAAAGCTCCGGAAGGAAGCTTACTTTTAAGTTGGATTTCCTAATATTTAATTTGAACATATTATATGTTGATTGAAATTTTTTTCGTAAACTTTGCTGATAATATTATCAATCTATGATTTATTTTAAAAATGCATAGTCCTGACCCAAAACAGACAATCAAAATCCATCCATCTGCTTAAAGGTCGCTATTTAATGTTTGGAAGTGGTTAATGACTAGTTTAAAACCTTCATTTATAAAATGTATCATGTCAATGAGGATTTTATTGTATCCTCAATAATCAGCTTCAAGCTATGGTATGAAATACACTGTATAATATTTATTGGCAGTTGTAGGTATCTTTAGGAACATTTGCTTTATTTAATACTCAAGTTAGCGTAGTAACCGTAGTTCGTAATGAAGTTAATTGTTATATCCAATCGATGTTCAACCGACTACCGTTTATCAGAAAGCTAGGGCGGAAGGGAAGGCGTGGTCAATATACCAGGTAATCGGATTCACTGAACGCTCCCCTGGCTCAGGAAGCGACCTGCATGGACGCTGGACGATGTCGCGTTTTCTCTCTTCGTTTTAAATCTGCTTCCATTATTACATGCACCATTGGGAAGCCATAATTTCAAATTGCATTTATTATACTCAGTATAGTGAGAAAACACATCAGTTTCGGCGCTCTTAAATGTAGTTAACGGCAATGAAAATTAAACATTACGGGTTTTTCAAACGTTCTCATACGATATGTTGCTTCTCAGTCGTAAGTCCCAGCCTTTTCCTGAAAAGTATGAGAAAATGTATTTTTTTTATCTACTTGGTGCTACTTTTATGGAAGGTTTAATGTAACTTTCGTTGTTAGGTGCAAATGTGCAATGTTATTTCATACTAGCTGACCCGGCGAACTTCGTACCGCCTTAGCAAGTGAAAAACTATTCCGTGGCGAATTATTTTCAAAAAATAATGAATTAGTGCGATAGAATTTAATTAAGTAACCACGTTTCCCAACAAACGATGCTCTTTCAATATAGTCTATGGCTGAGAATGACGTTGACATTCGTAACGCGCGTTTTTTTTAAATATGCAAAATTAAATGTTTATTTTTCAATCTTTCTGAGAGATTTTCTTAATATTTTTTTCTTCCGTATAAAATAGTACAGAGTATTAGAAAACTACAAAAAATAATCAGCCAAATCGGTCAAACCGTTTTCATGTTATGGCGTGACAACGGGAAACAGGTTTAATTTTTATCTATATAGATTATGAGAGATATAAAATACCATATATCAGTATATTATAAATAAGCTTATAATTTTAGTCCTCAGAGAACACTGACTGTTCGCTCTTACAACTACTTCTTTATAAACAAAACTTTGTAAATTCAGCCTATTCATATTTTTAGACGTGTAAATTCCTCCACAAATATTTTATGAAGCATCTATATGTCACCGTAAGATTGTAAAAATCGTTAGATTACAATCTATCTCGCGAGATTGTAAACTGTCGACAGATTGTGAACCGTAACATTATGATTGCAATTTAACGCGTTATTTTTCGCTATATTGTAATCTATCGATGGGAATCGGTCAAATTGTGAACTGACGTAGAACGAAATGCATCTCGCGCGCTGATTGGTTGCGAGTTATGTGCCCCCCGCCGCCCCGTCATTCGCCATATTTGTTTGTAATTTCGTTTGTTGTTTTTATACTATTAATTTATGGTATGTTTAAAGGACTAAATATTTGTTTATAAGAGTTTCTTAAAATTTTCCAATTTTAACTTGTGTTAAAAGACAAAATAATTCTTTCATTTTGTTGTAATTTTCAATTAAAATTTTGAGTGTTTGAAGAATAAATATTTCGGTACAATTATTTCTCAAAGTAATGTCAGGATTATTGATTACCTAGTAAATAAATATTTGAAGATTTTTTGAAGTGCATTTAATTTATTTAAACGACATCTCTATTTTTTTAATTAAAAGAAATGATTTGATTTGAATTTCATTCCTAACTTTACGGGGACATAAAAAGGTTGGTCGTGATTGGTCGCTCATACAATAAACCGACCAATCAGGAAGAGCTTTCGGACAGTTGACAGTTTGACGCCGGACAGATTGCAATTTAACGGTTTCACTTCGATAGATTACAATACAGCGAAAAATAATCCGTTAAATTGCAATCTCAAGTTACGGTTCACAATCTGTCGACAGTTTACAATCTCGCGAGATAGATTGTAATCTAACGGTTTTTACAATCTTACGGTGACATATACAAACCAACCTATGACCATCGAGACGGTACATACAAGATGCTAAGAAGTTTATTTTAGAATTAACTGTAGAAATTATTACCAATTTAAAAAATAAACATAAATTAAAGTCACAAGGCCTTAAATAAGTATTGTTTTAATTATACTTTATTCAGATATATTATACATTTGATAATTTAATTTAAGTTAGCTTTTAAATCAAAGTTTCATCCAAGATAAGTAAATAGTTCAGTCTATCACTCGTTCAGGAAATCACACACCAACATGAGGCAAATGAAACTGTAACTACTTTGGCTTTGAGAAGTAATATACACTTTTAAATGTAGGTACTTTACACTTCCAAGTAATGTAATTTGAAGGCTGAACAGGTTGCCGTATCCTAACTTCTTGTCCCATAAGTAGTGAGGTCAAATAGGTTAAAACAATAAGATTTACCATGAAACCATAAGGTTTATCACCTAGTGTAATGTACTACTCTAAACAATTTTCTAGTGTTAAAATGAGCGACTAGCTGTTCCCACAACTGGAACGTAATCTTAGCATATGACAATGCTAAATGACACGACCATATTCTGATGAATTAGCGAACCGTTGTCACATTGCCGAGTGTTTATGATTTCTTCTTACGGAATCCACAAACAAAGCCCATAAACGCTTGCACTGTGAATATTACGACATACGTGTCATCACGTGTCATCGTCAGTTCGTCATAATTAAATGTAGAACGAAAGTGCATACCGATCTTGTACGTTTATGCTTGCATTGTGAACTTCCAATGTTTCAAAATTAAATAGGATTGTAAAGCAATGCGTTAAAAAGATTTCAAATATTTTTATTGGTATATGACTGAACGACAAATCTTTAGATTGACTGATAAAGGCATTTTTAAGGGCTTTCATGATTTTTGAAAACTCGCCTTTTTCAGCGTTTTAACATCGTAACAACGAATGCCTTTTCATAAGCCAGGCATATCTGATTTTCTTTTGTGTCTGGTTGTCTGGGTCTTAAGACTTTAAATAAACGCATATGGTATGAAATACATTTTCTAGAAAGTACACAACATTTGCGGCATTTGGAGAAACTTCAACCTATCCAAAATTCATTGATTTTTTTGCCTATACCTAGTGTTGAAGTTTAAGTTAATTCTCACATAACTGATGCGCATTAAACCTATCATATATACCTATATATTTTCGCAAAATAGGTATGATTTTTACTTCACATTACTAAAATTTACCTTTAAATTTAGGTGCAATAACTGCAAATCCGTCTTTACTTATATAATATTATTAAAATGAATTAGATCACAAAGATATCTTCTTTTTAAATGCGGAGGGCTCAACGTAAAACCTATCTCATGAGTGTCCACAATTTTCACCTGGATATTACAATCTCATTCTTGAATCAAATTTGTTCACGTGCGAGAAATCCCACTTGACAGCGATCTTAGAAGTTTGCTTTACAGCGTTCAGCCTTCGACCGAACATGAAAATACGGGTTACACTGCTGAGAATATTGGTCACAACTAGCTATCTAGTGGAAGTGAAACGGCAGTGGAGGTTGCTATCATCGATGTGTTGTCGCGTACGTTCTGAGGTAATATTCATCCGGACAGCGCGACCACGACGCCGACGAAATAACTTTAGTTCAGTGTCGCGTTCTTTTAGAAGCAAACGCTTCGCCGCAACGTCCCCGAATAATTCTGTTATCATAAGATTACTAAGTTGATAGACGCGTAAACGTGATTTAAGTAAAACATATTGATCGTGCGCTTAGTGACTATAAGTGTAGTGTCTTCAATATAAAAGTGTATGAAATTGCGGAGTCTGATTTGAACTTCCGAGGTACTGTATGAGTTTAATCTGATCTGGGATTCCCTAATGTAAATCCACGGTACTAACATTTAAGTAACAAAAAATAAACTTTTGGAATGCAACGCGCGGTAATAGGACCTAATAGTTGAGAAATGTCTGCTATCGAGAAACAGGTTTAGCCTCTCCTTAAATTTAGTTATGTATTATTACCTGCGTTATTAATATTAATGATAACTTTATGCATAATCGATTAAATTCCATTAAATTTGATTTGCTCGTTCTGTTTATTGCTTGTTTATTCATTTTTATTTTTGTAACTATGTTGCATCCATTATGGTGCCACTAAAGCTTTTGACATACAGCTCCGGTGTTTGTACGCTTATTTGCATTTCGTGATTTTCAAGTTACTAGCTAATAACAGTAAAGTGGCATATTTATTGTATGGTTTATTTTGCAAATAATAATGTGTTATAGCGGGTTATTCTGTGCCCAGCTTTTGTATTGATAGGGCCAAGACTACCCACTGGCCAAACGCATTTTATATATTGTGTGCTTTTAAATATTGTCATTTTAATACTATCCTTACTTAAAACCAAACACTATTGATGAATGATATAATTGCACAAAACAAAAAAAACACACACGTTGAGATTAAATCTCAATATTGTAGTTAGGTACACATTTTAATTATTGTATTATTAATAATTATGATTCAAACGGTCAAAGTGTTGGCAAAGTAGGCATCTTATAATTTTTACGAAATCCCTTCGATTTATCCGTATCGAAGCCGGTACTGACAATGAATCACACTTTATTATTAGGTCATCAAAGTTAAGTTGTAATAAACGACTAGATTTAATATCGCCGGAGTACACAAAAATATCGTAAAATAACTTTATTAGAGGCTTTACTTTGACCTCATCTGACACATTTTTATCATAGAAAGCATGAAGTAAATTATAATTCTTTATATTAATATGAAGTAAATAAACATTTACACCATCAAAGATAAACTATTTAAAAAAATCACAACCAAATATACTACAACTAAATTGATATTTCATTTGATTCAGTTCTGTCCAACTTCATCTTGCCTCTCTATTTAATGAGATGTTTTAAAAAATGTAAAATGATTAGTGAATAAAATAAATATAAACAATAATTTACAAAAAAAAAGATGCTAGCTTTAAAAATAATCAAATGATGACTGTACCACAAATAATTAAATATTAAGCAACATAGTAAGAATAAATTCTTCGTGATAGTACTGTCTAGTCTAGTTATCAAAGTAGATGACGTTCTTTAAAAGTTTAAACCAAATAGTGAAGGTCGGGACGCATCAACGCATTCCGATGCATGAGTCATAGTAGCAATCACAGTAAATCACTGCAATACAGGTACTTAAGATAAATAACCAATGTTGCTCGATATTGATGTACCGAATCGCTTGGAACGATAAATCGATAGATTAACCAATGCATTATGAGAAACCAAATTTGTATTTGTTTACGTTAATTGATGATTTACTTTGGTCGAATTGAAGAAATTGAATAGTAAATACTTATACTTTTTTAAATGTTGAATTCTCATTTGACAAAATCAAATGAGACTTCTTCTAATGAGATTTGTCGGATTTTTTTTCACCATTTTTAAATTTTTTTCTTGACAAGTGATGAGGTGTGTATCTACGTATGTAGGTACGTACTTATACTATGTAGAGTAGAAAATATATATTAATATTAGAAAAATAATTACTACTTACAAGATCTCGTTAAAACCAATTTTCGGTGGAAGTTTGCAGTTTAGGGGCCCCTAAAGTTTATTGTTTTTTTTTTCTATTTTTGTGCTAAATCTTAATGCGGTTCACATAATACATCTACATACCAAGTTTCAATAGTATAGGTCATAAAGAAACAAGTGGTTATGACATAGGGAAGGATAGACAGTTATGACGCATTCATAAGGGTTACGTTTTTCGCCATTTGGCTACGGTACTCTAAAAAGTACGTGTCTAAAATTGACTTGACCAATAATGGAACCCATTGACTTTGTGCGGCTTGGTTAGCCTACATCGTTCCAGAAATGAATTCTCGGATGAATCAAATAAAATTTACCTGTATAAAATACTAGTTGTCGCCCGCACCTTCTCTCACGTTATTAAAAATATTAAACACTAATGAATTAGTGTCATTATTAGCCGACCTCGGTGGCGCAGTGGCTAAGGTAGGCGGCCAAAGCGCGAAAGGTCCCGGGTTCGATTCCCGGTCGGGTCAATTTGGAAAACGAACTTTTCTAAATTGACTTGAGCCTGGGTGTGCTGGGATGACGCCCCCAGTTAGTATCCGTCGTCTGGTACTCATAGTACAAGGGAAAACCTTAGTTTGAGACCAGGTGATAGGTGTGATTGTCTGGCGCATTTATTTATTTATTTTATTCATTTTATTATTTGTCATAACCATCTCCGTTTTTGTTTGTAGAAGGTATTCATATTATTTAATGCACTCCATAAGTAAGTAATACAACATGTATGCTACAATAAAAAAATACATGTATCGTCGTTGTCAAACGAAAACATGCTATGTGTTAAATCCGTTATGTGATTTTTATTCCCTTTAAACGAAATAATAATAAAACCTACTTTATTTACATGTTTCGAAAATAAATAAATAAAAGTGTAACAACTATAACTCTCATAAAAAATACTTCTAAAAATAAACCTTTATATGATTTTTGTTGTGGAACCTCTTAATATTTGGAAATATTAAAAAATACTTTTTGCACATAGCAGTTTTTGGTTTGACAACAACGGTGTGTCACATACAAAAACTAAAAGTACAAGTTATGGACTCTGGTGGGCACGGCTAAGATAAGAGAGGTACGGCATGTTTCATCTCAAAATGATTGAAATGGTGGAATTTGTGTTGTTTTATTCCTTCCTTTATAATTATAGGACGTTTAACTGTACAAGTGTATAAAGCCAGATTTATTAAGAATCTGCTTGTCATGTGATCTTGTAATCGCCAAACGTTTTATGGTATTGCCCTGAACAAATCGCCATTATCTTGTGCTTGGGAAGTCTCACAAATTCAAACTATGACATATAATAACAATAAAACAACTGAAGCAAAACATTCATCTCTGTTTTAATGAACTTGACCTTGCACGTCTTAGAGCGTGACCGCAGTGTCTTGTGATAAATTATTAACATAATTATGACTTATCCTACTCTTGTCTGCAAAACAACGCATTATGCGGATATGAGCATATTCATTAAATTAAGCGAGTTGTCATTTATTTCTATAGTTATTCTGTTTAAAAAGCATAGGCGCATTGTTAAATTATTTTATTATTTTATTTTTAGTTAACGTATAGTTATGTACCAAGTACAATATGGTTCTGCAGAGCCTATGCTATCTAAATGTGTATGACGCTTACCTACCTTTCCTTTTGCACAAAACTAGGCATTTCATTCAAGAGTAAGTACTCGAGAATAGTGGTTTTATCTAATTGTATATTAAGTACTTACCTAACATATAATTTTAGAAGCTCAAAACCTAATATTTTATCAATATACCTTCAAGAAATTAATTAAGCATCGCTGCGGCTTTGGTCATGAGAGCATATAAGGTATTCCGGTGGGTCCCTGATATAGTTTACTTATGAAACATATTTTTATTCGCTCTTGTGTCTAATGTCATAGCTTATTATTTGATATAATAGTTTTCCCAATTTGTTTTTGAGAGACGACCAAAATATAATGTAAAGGTTGCATGCCAAAAATTGTAAGTTTAAAAAATCCTTTGGGAATTTTTCGTTACATTAATGCTGTCCAGGCATCGGAGAGAACGAAGACTAGATTTTTCACGAACAAGTTTTGTGTAGTTAAAATTTATTGAGACTTTGAAGCCTCCATGAACAATACTTGCGATCTCTTACGAAACATTTCGATAACTTACCAAAAATGTTAACTAACTACTTCCTTTCATAAATAGTTTCAAAGTAATTGCAGCAGCTAATAGATCAACAGTAAATAAAACTCAAGATAATAACAAGAGGGTTCATTGAACTGAAATAACTGAGAATTTACAAGCTATCGTTTATGTTATTTAGTTCCCTCATTACATGATCAAAGGAAAACCATTACGCGTTATTAATAATTTTTACCGTGTACACCCTTCATTCATCGCTGTTACTTCCCGACAAGAATTAAAGTCTACTTATAAGTTCTCTAAGAACAAAACACGTGAGAAAGTAAATACATTTCAAATGAATCATCCTCATTGTAATCGAACGTCATTACGGCAGTAATTACCTCCGGTTTATAGACAGGCGATTTCTAAGATAACGTTGTAGCTCTGGCTTAAATCATGTCCCCCTGCTGTTTCCATAAATCTCATTGGTTTATTCGATTTGATACGCCAACACCTGCAACCTGACATTTAATTGCAATAAGATCTGATAGATTTTATGTACGAATACGATGTGTAGAGGATGGGGTCATCAACCTGCTCAATTTTTTGACGACACATTTTAATGACATTTCAAATGTGTCGTTATTGTTATCATTTTTGTACTTAGGTACACATTTTAATAATTTATATATAGCCTTGTTAATTGTTGTGCTTTATTTTCGTTTTTTATAAGAAACACATTATATTTCGTTCGTCTTCTTGATATTTTAGAATCCGAACGGCATACATAGTTTATGTAGGGTTTGGATTGTGACGAATGCGATGAAAAAATATATAAAATGTACTCTTGATATTTTACATAAACATGAGCCTAATGGCACTTTCACTGAAGTGTAATATGCCAGAAGCAAGATACGACAAATAGAGGAATCGAATCCATATCGAATCACAGTAAATCACAACAGATCGTAGCATTAGAAAGTAAATAATATGAAAAATAAGAATTGCTTTTCCATTTCAATGTTTACTTAAAATGTACATCACAGTAAACAAAGTCGGTTCAAAATTAGTTCTTAAACTTATGAATATAAAGGTGATACAAAGTTGGAACTGTAGGTGTCACAGAAATACTATGATCTGAGGGAGGTATCTATTTACCTTTTGGCGGCTCTATCGCCAGTTGAGAATTTGGTTTTTGGGATTAAAAATATTATATTATGTTTTCTAATAGGCTTGTGGATTGTCAAAAGGTCACAAACATATGTTGGTTTTCTCGCTTGTATAATATTGATTAAATACTTATATTTGATTCATAATCGTTTTATTTTGATTTCACCTACTAGCCAAATAAAATTGTACAGAACAAGTTTTCGGTATAATTTAAGAAGATAAACGTGCAAACTATTGTTATGGCCATCAATTAAAAAATTATTGACCTTTTGCATTTCATTAATGAATGGTTCGTGTTTCTTATTAGTTCCTAGATGACATAATCATGTCTGCTATTTACAATTTACGTAGAAATACCTCTTATGAATCCAAGAACAAGTAAAATATCATTTATTACGAAAACCAATAGTGGTTTCGATTTTAGTGACGTCCATTGATAGGTACACTACATTATCATTTCATTTGATATATTATATTTCAATTTGACGACCGGTGACCGGGTGGCGCAGTGGCTAAGGTAGGCGGCCAAAGCGCGAAAGGTCCCGGGTTTGATTCCCGGTTGGATCAATTTGGAAAATGAACTTTTCTAAATTGACTTGAGTCTGGGTGTGCTGGGATGACGCCCCCAGTTAGTATCCGTCGTCTGGTACTCATAGTATAAGAGAAAACCTTAGTTTGAGACCAGGTGATTGGTGTGATTGTCTGGCGCATTTATTTATTTATTTATTTAATGGTGATTAAATATTATATTTATTACTAGCGACCCGCCCTGGCTTCGCACGGATGTAATGTAAATACTTAGGAAAATTGGCTTTTCTTTTCTTTATTGTAAATAAAAACCTTCCTCTTGAATCACTCCATCTATAAAAAACCGCATCAAAATCCGTTGCGTAGTTTTAAAGATTTAAGCATACATAGGGATATAGGGACAGAAAAAGCGACTCTGTTTCATACTATGTAGTGACGGACGATACTTATTCATTGCCATTTTTGTTTTTGTTCATAAATCTGGTCTAAATAAAGCGTACTTTATAGAAAGTGGTTACGCATAAAAGTAGTTGTCACAGCACTAATTTTAGCCTTCATAACAAATTACTAATTAGTTCAGCGTTGGATTGTCCTCTTTAACTTCAGAAATTGCATAATTAGATTTTTATTAGTAGGCAAAACAGCTGTTTATATTTAATTTAGGTGTAATTAGGTATTAATTAATTTAAACTAAAATCAAAGGGCAATGGATGTCTTTCTAAGGATCAAAGCTAAAATCAACTAATAGAGTGTTGCAATTTATTGTTTTTTATATTAATTTAACTCTTCCTAAGTTCACATTATTTACTCCAATAATGACGAAGTTGGTCTTAAAAGTTAATTGAAAACACAGCCAATTTTTAAAGCGTTCCAATTTATATTTTAATATCAATCGTCATTCACGACATTCGGGATCTGGTTTTGTACTTATTGTAGATTTGCCGTTATGGATCCTTTTTTATAATGAGTAGATTTACGATAGATTTTTGCGTTTAAAAATGGTTATATTATCGAATCTGCTCCATACATCCGATTAGTACCAAATAGTCGGATATACCACGCTGTTAATGTAATCTCAACTTGTAGGTATCTACCGTGTTGGGTGCGGTGAACTTTGCTCGCTGTTCGTTCATTCCTCATTAGCTTCAGCCATTGAGACAGGTTCATGACAAAACCACGTTATGACACTCGCGATTCGTGCTTTCATTAGAATCAAAATTAAATTCTACAATCTACAATTGATCAGAGTGCTAAATTTATGAAGACAATTGTGGGAATCGATTTCTTTTAAATTCAGATGTTGGATGTTAATTTAATATTTTTTCCTTTTTTTTGTTTAAGTTGCGTACAGTTTTCGACTTAATTGTTTTGTATTTAAAAACCATGTCATTTTAAATTAATATCCACTACAGGATCCTCCATCATTGAAATAAAGCCATCGTTAAATGAGCCCTGGCTTATTCACCAAGCTTTCCTAATATGGATTGGTCATCACAGGTTCGAGATTAAGAAAAATCTGTAATACTACTCGAACCTGCAATCGAACCCAGGACCTCGAGATGGGACTCCCCCAAAAATTCTACAGTTAGTTTACATAGATGTACTGTAGAAGTTAAGAACATAACATTTAATGCATAACTTTATTAAAATTACTTCGTCAACGAATTCACTTCACGCTAGAAATCTATATCTACTATATAACAAGTAAATCTAATAAAAGTGTGTTAATAAGTCGGGTTTTCCTTCCTGACGCTATAACTCCAGAACGTCTCGGGATCCGTGAGGTTTATAGCAAAGAAAATTCAGGAAAAAAATTCAACAGAAAAGCGGGAAAACCCTCTACAGCGAAACGAAGTTCGCTGGGACCGCTAGTTACGACATGAAATGGTAACCCACTACAACCCTGGAAAGCTTTTAAAACCATTTTACGGCCTGGAATACCAATTTTTGTAAATATTTTTTGCAATGAAGACTATTTGACTGTCTAGTATCCTACTTACTTAACCGTATTTACATAATTAGTATTTTAGTATGAACACAAAACCGTAGTGCTTCATATTTGCAACATAGCAGTATTTTGTATGTAAATTGGCGGTGTCAAATTTAATTCGGAAATACCCAATATGCCTTTGTTTGTTTTACTTTGCTTTCAATCACATTCCAAAGCTTTAAAAAGGTTGATAATATGGAAGACCAAAATATCAAAACAGATTTGTGTAACAGAATAAAAATAAAAACCGAAGCAGGAGATTTATAAAGGAAAACTGTCACAAAAAATAATCTTAAAGGGTTGGTTAACCAAAATGTTTTCTTATTCAGACCCATACAATATAATGAATATATAAATGAGATACTTCAATGTTCACTTTTCATTGTATTTTTAAATGAAAAAAATATATTTTACAATTCAAACAAACTAAAAAATTTACACTTTTGATGGTTCCACAATATACAAATGAGACAAAATGTATCTTATTTAATTCTAAAGAGAAGCACCTATTTTCAACAGCTAAACAAGTACATTTGAAAACGTCTAGTTGTCACCGAAGCGCTTAAAGCGACAAAGTTCCGTGGCCAACCTCAACTAATATCACCCGTAAGTCCTTTATCTTGTAAATACCTGTGTTTGCCGTCAAGTTTCACAATTCGTGGAACAAAGAGACTTGTGAATATTTCATGTTTTTGTTCTAAACGGTAATTCTCGGGAGTCAAAGTATTATATCCTAAACAGTGAAAGAAAATGAATATTCATTTCGTAAAAGCACTAACACCTGAACAACTGATAATGGGACTAAAATTGTACAGCATTAGCATAAGCAGATACATCATTTTTAATGTGTTGCATACGAAGAGTATTGTATTAGCATATTCGGCGTTAAATCTCAATACGATTGTTTTGAGAAGTAGACTTGTACGTCTAACAGCGGCTCAAATTCAATTTTGTTGTGTTTTTTTTGTCAGGAGAAGGTTCTTATGTCAGAAAAAAAAAATTGCTAGAAAAATTAGAAAATTAAAGAATACTATTTGTCGTCGTGGGTGAAAAACAATTCGAATTAAATAGTCGTCATTAAGACAGGACAAAGTCTGTCGGGTCAGCTTATATCAAATAAGTATCATTCAAACGTAAATACAGATCAGGAGTCATTCTTAATTATTTATTTTCATTACGCTACAACCAGACATATCCAGCTCCCTAAAAATACGAATCAGAATCAACTTTTTTATAAGCATTTGTTTATTGAAATACTCACTTTTAATTGCATCATCGGTTCATATGACACAATTTGCCACCGAAACAGGTTTCTGACCACACTAGATCCAAATTAATCAGCCAACTGTCCAAACATACCCAGTTTGGCACAGCTGTCAGTGAGAATTCGGATTATTTTATTCTCGATCTAAATACTCATAATCTTTCTAGTCATAGATAAATCATATTTAATACAAAAAATGTTGTCCTGCCATCAATTACCAAGATGTGTGATGAAGGTAAATATGGCATTTTGAATAATTAAGGCTAAATATTTTATAAATAAGAAGAGATAAAGTATATTTACTACAATATCTTATTAATGGGTCGGTATATACATATTTATAAGATATTGTGTTTGTCCTGCAAATAACTTATTAAAATATAAGAGTAAAAACTAAAAATAATTAAAAGCAAGCTCTTAAATATTTTTTACAAATTTTTATTTGAATTCATAAACTTTGAATGTTTTTAAGAGTTAAGAGTGAAAATACTCATACATAATACTCGTACTTACTGTGAGAAAATAGTTACGAAAAATATAATGCAGGAAACATTAAACTTAATTACAAAAATGTTGACGTCTTTGACCTATTCGTTAAATTAAAACTTATTTATTCACACACCTGGATGGATGGAACTGGATTTTTTAGATCAAGTAACATTTAAAGAGATAATAAAGCATTATGTTACGCAATAAAATCCAACGTCATAATTAGAAGCTCGAAAATGTTTCAAACACTGTAAGTTAAGATAAATATATTTCTCATTTTAAAATAAGATTTTTATAGTCTGATTATTTATCCGTACTATCTTAATTAAAGAGGTTATTGACTCCGGCAAACTAGTTTAGTAAAGAACGGGCCTATACAATACCATACAATACGTAGTCTGAAGGTGTAATTATTTTTTCCACCTTATCTTTTTCGACGACAATGATTACGCAACAAAGGGTCCTAAGGCGCAATCTTAAAAGCCATGATTAAACAATAACAAAGACGAGTAACGTGAATTCCGACTCATAAAACAACGGAAGCTTTTCATTCGCTATCTTTTACGTAATTATTCTAAAAAACTGTTCTAGAACACAGTGAGTTGCTTTGGAAGAAATAAAACTGATGTTTAATGGGGGTTTTCACCTCGTAAAGAAGAACCTCTATAAAAGGTAGCATACATAAGTTGACGAAAGTAAATTCAATTGACAATACAAAATAATCCACTTTACGATCATTCTTTATTCACAAATTCTTTAGCAAATTTATGAAGTAGGTATTTTTATACGAAAAATAATTGCCAAGCAAAACTTAAACCTCTCTGAAATCTGTCTCGGGTATACACGTAATCTAAAATCAGGTAGGTACTATAAGGAAAGGCATGGTTTAATTATATTTATTTTTTATTTAGTAAGTAAATTAAGTATTAATTTTTTCAGTAATATTTAAAAGAGATGTTTGATAGTGGTGGTATAATTAAAAGTTGATTGTTAAGTCGCTTGTATCGTGAACTGCTAAATTTAGACCCGATTGCGTCTTGAAACGAAAACATATTAGATAATTGCTACCCGCGAAATCTTTGATAAACTATAGATTAACGAAAACTGTATCTCCACCTTCACGTTCATGAGAAATTGCCAGAAATGGACTTCACTGTAGAAGTCGGATTGCCTTTTAACATTTAAAATCTTTATGTTTGATGGAAACAATGTTTTTTACTTTTTTCTTACTAATTTCCAAACTAAAGTCTTTATGTTCTAGATTAATTGCTATAAAAAATCCATTAACAAATCCTATAGTGCTTAGGGTTTCACTTAACATACAAGTAAGTATTTCAATGGATCTTAACTTTGGGATCAGTATAATAAGTGTGTGATTTGTTAAAAGATATAAGGAATCATTCCTACCTTATTCCTAAATCATAAATTGTATGGAAGGAATTCCGGAAAACTTAAGATTCGAAAAAACAGTTTCAAGGTTTTGTTTGTAACACCTGTAATAACATTTTCTCTACTTTATATAGTAGACATTGGGCGTAAAAGAGTTATACAAGAAACTAGAGTAGATCTATAAACGGTTCAAACCGTTTTTTAATAGTAACATTTTGGCAATTCTTATTTTAAATTATCCGAATAATAGTCCAACCCGTGACGGCCCACCGTTTAAATTTAATTGTAGAAATTAAATATCAATTTGGCAAACGCGTGGGCAAAAGGTATTTGGGGTTAAAGACGCGTAGCCCTTAATGTGTATTAAACGCGAAGGCGTATGTTAAAAGTTTGTTCCATGTTGAATGGTGAAGTGCAGTTCATTGAGGCTGAGCCACAATGTGCGTCCGGGCTTTATAGGAGTTCTTGCTAGGGATGGCAATTTAAGATCGATAAATCGATTCAATGAACATAAATCGATCTTAAGCACAATTTCGACCCATTGCTTTAGGTTCCGCAACGGCGCAGTGGCATCACATTTAATTTTTACAGATGATACATAAGTATTACTAGTGTAATATAAATTTTTTCGTTGCAATTCTGACGAAGCCATGCTCATTAAAATAGAAACAATTTTAAATGTCTTTTAAAGTCTATATGTTTATTCCTGATTTACAACGTTTATGAGTTACGAAAGTACGGCATGCATTTTATTATTATAGCCCAACACCAGAATCCAAAAACACGAATAACTAAGATATAAACCAAGCATATAATTTATAATAAACGTAAATTTAAGTAATTTTGAAATTTCGTCAACTAAAAATATAAGAGAACAGTTTTTCAGAATAATTAAAAAGTATTCATTCTAAACTTATAATATGTTTCTAACTTTAAAAGTCCCTTCGCACAGCTTCAATGTGCAGTTTTTGGCTTTTCTGTTATATAATATGATTGCTTACTTTTCATGTAAACTTTTCTCTTGATTTAACTTATTTATTTAATTTATCGGTATCAAACTCTATAATAAGTATTCATGGAGACAGATGCTTTAATGTTAACAATAAAATTACCACAACGAAAATCGATTCGGAATGTTTTCCGATATCTAAATCCTTTTTCAGACACGGTCGCCATCCTTAGCTCTTATACTAAGCAAAGGCCAGAAAGAACTGTTCCGGAGCGTGAAAGCGTCACTCGGTTCAGCTATAGAGAGTGCACGAGCACTAGTGTTGCGTCCGTATCGAGTGACAGTGATATTTTATGACCTGTATTTCGATCGAATCGCAGGATTCTCAGATTCTATGGTGAAACTACCTGAAAGCAAAAACATATATTCATATATATCGTAGTAATATCACGTATCGACCTCATGCCAAAGTTAGTACAAGCACTATTGTTATGGAACCAAGAATCAATGGTGGTACCACAACATACACTTAAATATATGTAGACAAAAACTAAACACTAATGCTCATCACATGAATGTTTGTCCTATGTGAGTAAAACGAACCTAGGATCCCTGCGTGGAGGGCATAACATTTCAAAACGCAATCCATCGAGCCGTCAAAACAGTGTTTATATTCTTTGCTATTGCTATTTAAAAAAATAAGCTAGACATTATATAATTTTAAGTACAAAAAATTTTGAAATATACTTGAAAAACTTAAATGTTCATCACTGCGTATTACAATGACAGTTTGACACATTGACGAGTAACTAAAATATCTGAAACGTAATATTCGCCACTCGAACGTTTCGCAATAACCACAACCTTAGGCCACAAAATAGCCCGTCTGTGTCGGTATGATGCTATTGAAAAATATCCGCTCCCCTTACAAAGTGGTGAAGAATTCCTTGAAAAGCTTACCGCTGCACCTTTAAATTCTGCAGATATTTTGTAATTTCAATGTACCTTTTCAAAAAAACATTAACATTAAGTATCAGCATCTATTGTACGCGTGTTTTGGTTTTAATTTTGACATGCCTGGATGTATTATTGTTTCGTTTAATGCCGGGCTCCAATATTTGAAAAACGATCCGTACTAGTTACGAATAGTAATAAATTATACGAGGCGTAAGCTTAAAACGACCGACGGACTACTGATAGCTGATATGGATGGTAAATTAAGAAATAGTATTCACGAGTCGTAGTCGGTTGGAGAAAAATTACGAGAGGCAGGGCAAAGTGATTTATCGCTCGAACTGGAGAAGCCCGTCTGGTGAAATACTTCCACCTTACAGAAGACCGCAGCCAAATAACAATCGCTTCTGTGTTGTTGTGTTCCTGCGCGTGAGTAAGGTTTCCAGTGCTCCTGGGGGGTGCTACGTTAGTAGTTGCAGGGGTCAAGCCTTCAAGGTAAGGGTGACAAGTCCAGTTACAGATTTATTATACTGTATTTGTTACCCTTACTTAAGCGAGGTGGGATGAGGTCAATCTTGAAGTGCAATATAAAAAAGAAAAAAAAACGAGTCGTAGTCTGTTGGAGAAAAACGCAATGTCATTTTTGACAAATTACGAATCGTAAAATATTGGAACCGTGCATAAATTTTGTGGTATTATCTACGCTTGTTTGTTTATGCTGCCTTATCTGCTGCCCCAGCTAGTCTAGTCGTACGTGACATAAATAAATCTTTGCTAAATAGGGTGCCGATATTGTCGTAAACTATTTACAACTTATTGTATTTAAATATGTGATATCATAAATCAATAAATCCCGGAGTACATGCGTATTAGTGATTTTATTGATATTTGTTAACTTTTAAAAAAGGTTGTAATCTTAAAAAGAAGTTAACCGACAGAAATCATGAAATAAATGCCGTTGCATTAAACTTGTAGGTATTATCTAGAAGTTAACTTGTTGGTAATTCAAGCGGAAAATGTGTCTTCTAATATGTGTACTATTTTCTAAATTTCGTTATTTTTTTGCATTTCAGGTAAAACAACGCGGCTCATGTTTTCAGAAAGGTAAGAAATGTTGAATCTTCCTCTAAACCTACTTACTTAAAGTGTAGGTTATAAAAAATGGTTATTATATAAACATTGCAATAACGTAAATATATTGTCAAAATATGTGTCAATATTTTGGCTAAAGTCATAAATAAACAAGCCAAATAAGTAGGACATACATGAACGTATATTTAACTTTAAGTTAAATATTACCATATGGTAAATATTCAAGGATATCCTTGAATACGTAATTATCTTCCCTAAACAGTATAGTATTTAGGGTTGGGTGCACTTAGCCGACTGCCTCGGGCGCTACACACGAAGGGCGCAAATTTATTTCGTAACGAAGGAACTACAAAATATCTTCTTCCAGAGAGGTTTTAAGTCTCAGTGACCTAGAGCGACGGTTCTCCTAAAACCAGCAAAAGTGGCACTCTAAGTAGCAAAATTATTAGATTTATTCATTTTATTATTAGATTTATTTATTCGATTTGTTTCTTACTGTGCTAATCCCGTTTACTTCGACAAGCAGATAAACGTCAACTCGGAAATAAAATAATGTACAATGCCACCATGATATGATTAACCTTTGCTTTTATTATATCCGGGTGGAAGATGTTTATATTACAAAAAGGAAAATACTAGTCATAACACAAATGACAAGGACGGACAATGAAAATAAAACCCATTTTAAATTCCGCCCGCGTAAAATTCGTCGAATTTTTGTTTATCAAAGTGACACGCCTACAAAAATTCACATTTGTTGATATTTTTACGTGCCACTCGGGACTTGTAAACTGGCAATTTGAGACTTTTTTAAAAGCATAGTTATTATAACTGTTAATTTAGGTCAACGTATCGGATCTTGTTCACATTCAACAAAATAATTTATGTAAGTTTTAGGTGTATAGGTCTTTATAACCAGCATCATGCTTTGTTTGTAATAAATAGCTATGGTAATAGCAATAAATAGAATTAACTTTTATTCTGCGGAATCATTTCCTCTCTGGGCTTATGTAATATTCTTTCAATCTTTATTCATGAATGTAGGGGTATTTAAAATTAAATCACGAAAAGCAATTTTAGAAAGAGGAATAATCACTTACTATTGGACTGCTGTCACGTTATTATACTATTGTAATATAACTTTGATAAATTAAGTATACTAAGCCCAAACCATGCCATATAAATAAATGCATTTCAAGTTAATATTTCGCATTGCGCCCATAGAAGCTCTGCAAAGAGAGTGAATGCATTTTTTAATGGTTTGAATGCAAGAACGCTCTACAATAGCTCCTCGGCAGCGTCAAGTCAAACCCTAATCATTGAAGATGGTTAAAATGTTGCTATAGCCACTATATGCTTTGGACATTAAGCACACTGCGGAAGGTACGCTCGTAAGCCTAGCCCATATGCGTCACGGCTAATCTTGGCTCTAAGTCGACGACACCGGCCTGACCTCCACCTGACTCACGATTCTAAACTCGACACGGTCCCGTCATTGTTCACTAATCAACTGCTTAATTATGTTGAATCATGTCTCGAGATTCTAATCCATTGTTGACTTTTTAATCAATTGAAAGTTGATTGATCTTTAAAGGAATGTCTATATCATTTGGAAATAATTCTATAAAAAAAATATTTTTGATGTGCAGGTAAAAAGTATTGGGTCTTTTGGAGCCAATACGTGCGATTTGAAAATCCATACAGACCATTTCATGTGGTGACAAATAAAAGTCATGACGTCACAAGTTGGTAATGCAATACAAAATCTATGAAGGTTTTCCTTTTGGCACCTTTTTAACTAATAACAGTCAACATCCAAATTACCTACATCCGAGAAAATCTCTAAGCCCTTACAAGTGTAGACCGGAGTCTGGTTCCGGAGTGGAGACCTTCGCAGGCGTAGGGCGCCCTCCAGCTATTTAGCTTACGCTCTAGCTTACTCCCATCTGGGAGTAACGGTATACTAAAAGTGGCATAAAATGAAATATAAAGAGTGGATGGATGGCTAAGCTCAGTAGTGTAACATTGAAGAGGCATAATTATGGCCAGCAGTGGATGCTCGTAGGATGACAATAATGTAAAAGTGTTAATTCTAAATAAGTCAGTATTGCCAACTTTAAATCAGTACAGGCGCCTTTTTGAAAACGTAGAGCTGTCTAAGCAACAGTAATCGTTACATCTATACACATAAATAAAATTGGATCGTCTTATTGTAATCTTGACAAAACTGATTTTTACTACATATGAATGTACGTACATATATATGGGACATAGACCATATACAGTACAATAATATATAAGGCACATACACCAAAAACCCTGTTTTAAAATGTTTTTCTGTCTGTCTATTGTTCCGGCTAATCTCTGAAATGGCTAGATCGGTTTTGACGGGAATGGCTAGATTTTTATTGCCCGGCACTGATGTATTAAAGAGTAATTTAGGCTACTTTTATTTTTGCAAATTGTTATTAAAAAAAATTAATTCAAAATACTCTAGTCCACGGAAACGAAATCGCAGACATAGCTAGTCCATAATAAAAATATTCATTCCACTAAACGTTTTATGTTGAAATTGTATTTTATGTTTGTATAAATACATAAACATCTAAAGAAAATATGTTACTTCGAGTGTAATTTATTACTATAGCATCGTTGTAATTAGCTAAGTTTTGATTTAATTACTATAGTTAAAGAAACATTTTATGAAAGTTTTTCTAATCGCCTTAAACTAGAACTGATATTATTTAGAACTTTTAATGAATAAATTTTGATGTTCTTTTTGAAGTAGATACTTAGGTAATTTGAATTAGAAAGCACTGCTGAGTAATTAAAGCTTCTAATTTCAAAGAAGTTTGTCCCTGGATTATTAAAATAGGTCAAATTGATATCAAAATAAACCTGTCTGTAGAAAGCAGCTATCGCGCAAAATATTTGGAACACATCGATATTATCTTATCAGAGGAATCCGCGTTATGAATGTCTCCTATCTTCTGTTTACAAAGGGAATCGTGTATATTGAAGTGTTTGTCAATATTAGCCGAATTCAATAATGGAGTTCGGTATCGAATATAATCTTTTACACAATGATAAAGGGTCCTATACTGGGCCAAGGCTACGGGTCAGTGGTAAAATGGTTCAATGAAATCACAAGAAATCAAAATCACTGAATTAATGCTGGAGTCGAATTTGTTTCGCAAAAACCTATTTTCCTGCAAAAAAACATTTTTTTTTTCATAATACAGATGTTACAATTCCATGTTAAACACGTGTTACATCGATAATGAGCTCAAGTAAGTAGTTAGATCGTTCTGATCCCAAAAGAAGTGATAAATAGTTCGCGTTCTCCACAAAAACCACTACCTAATAAGAGAGGTAGGCCATAGCAATTTATCGCTCAAACTAGAACAACCTGACTGGTAAATTACCTCCACCTTACAGAAGACCGCAGCCAAATAACTATCACTTCTGTGTTGTTGTGTTCCTGCGTGTGAGTAAGGTTTCCAGAGCTACTGGGGGGTGCTACGTTAGTAGCAGGGGTCAAACCTTCAAGGTAAGGGCGACAGTCCAGTAACAGATTTATTATGCTGTACTCGTCGCTCTTAAGCAAGGACCTCATTACCACTTAACGTCAGGTGGGATGAGGTCAATCTTGAAGTGTAATAAAAAAAAAACCTATACGGGCAAGGCCGCGGAAAAAAAACACAACTCGTTGTTTTGTTTCTTGTTTTCTTATTTAGCTTTAGTCCTTTTTAAAAAAACAATGAACACATTTCTGGTGACGAGTGTATCCGCGTCCGTGTTGTGATCTCGTTTGTATTCCATTGCATCCCCGCGGCCGCGACCTCAATACTGATCAATCAGACGTGATACACTCCCCAGTCCACATTTCACTAGAAAATCACTGATTCCAAATACGATACCGGCGCCGAATCATTCTTTTGTGTGATTTCTATCGTAGTTGTATCTTTTGTTGTACTTTGCAATCGCTCTCGTTTCACAAGAATGTGAAAACCGTATTTAAGTAGTTGCTTGACACACAGATTTGTTTTTGGATAGACAAAATATTGAAAGTTTGCTTTCAGAACCTTTGGGACAGAAAAAAATGGCATTATTTAAAATTACACACAGTTCTAACTATGGATTTTAAATTAAGAGTTTCAACTCTTACATAAAAAGGGAAACCTATTGCCGTTCTTTAAATATATTAACTAAAGCTTCTCCAAATATTGCTCTTTTTTTATTACAATTTCAATCCAAAACTGTGAAACAATTTATTTACAAATTCTATATGAGTTTGTATCTTTTATGTCGACAGACGAGCGTGCTGGAGTTGGACATTTGGCCATTTACAAGGTCCTGGGTGCAATTCTGGTCAGACCAATAATAATGATAAATGATCTCTTCTCTATTGTCTTGGGTCTAGGTATTGTGGTACCGTCATTGTTTCTGATTTTTGCTACCCAGATGTGCTTTAACTACTTACCACAGAATCATTTCATTTAAATTTAGGTAGTCAGCATGGCTTATAGCAAAATAATTGTATAATATTCCAATAGATCAGTGAGGGAGACTTATGTCTGAAAGTGGATGGGTGATAATTACAAGAACATAATAAAACATGAATTAAATCATGTTCCTTCAATAACTAACATTAACGTTGCTTTCCCCTGACATAGTATTATTCGTATCACTTACCCACTCGTAGAAGATTGTAACGGAACATCTACATATATGACATACATAAACACTTCAATGACTCACATTATTCACTTAGTTAAGTAAACCGTATATTACATAAGTTCTTTTGTTTGTCTTAGAGGCTAATCCACTTACCCCAATGTCCTTTGTAATAGGAAATGTGCTTGGCGACAACAAACAACTTTCGCGAATGTACACGGATGAATAACTGATCTCATTTACTTAGCATGCCGTTTGTCTTACAACACAAAACATAATGGACCAAGATCCACTGAAGTTGAGGAGCACGGATCGTATCCTGACTCGATAATTACTGAAAATAGCATTGGAGTCACGATGTTGGCTGGTGCATTGGGAAAAAAATATATTTTTAAAATGTATGCTTTCAGATATTGATTCTGTAATGAATCTTCATAAGGAAGTTCTCTATTCCAACCAGTGCTTGATACTCAAAATAAACTTTAAAGCAACAATTGACTGTCACTAAAATAAGTACGCGGAAAAAAAATCTTGACGTTATTTATTACACAATATACAGTAACTGTTCACATTCAGCAATACATAGAATTAGTTAAGTGGAACTGAAAAATAGGTTTCGTTTGCATCGATTCATCTTTTAGTACGGTGGTCTCCGCTCTTTTGAGAGCAGGTGAGCCCGACACACGCCGCTACCATTATTTACCCCAGGCAGCGGTACCATTTCCCCCCTAAACACAAATCGTATCAGACAATCCTTTTTTTAATATATTAGACGACACGACACATCATCATTTCTGGACCTGCCATTATTTTCATATTGAACCTGGACTGAGAGAGCTTAACAGCTAGGTATAGGTATATTAAAAATGTACTAGTAAAATTTTACAGGTTTGAATTCGATATATCGTCATGGGTACCAACTTGCAGAGATATTTTTTGAGCAAAGATGCAATGACTTCGCCCCATCTTCTTTAGCTCTTCTTCTATAACTGCGGCAGAAATGTGCCTGCCGCCATTTGGTCACTTGCCAAATAAGGGATGAAAGTCATGAATAGTAATGTCGGGGTGATAGTGCGATTGTTTATTTAGTAACGCGAGGATCTGCAGACGGAGTCTCTCCTCGAGATTTCTTTTTGTTTGTAGCTTTTCAATAAATAAACAGACGCAACAATATGCTTTCTTGCACTTTGGTTGCTTGCCAAGTAAGGGATGAAATCGTAAAACGTATCTATGAAATAGAGTGGTTGAATGATTGCGATGAGTGGAAAATTGCTTGTTAATAAGCTGAAAGTATTTTTAGGACATATTTCTACGAGTATTTTGTTATTCCGTTTTATTTCTATTTTATAATCCACTAGATGTTCCCTTTGACTATCATTGCGTTATTTTGGGATTAAACATATTCTTTATATTGACATATGTCGTTATGATGACATACTACTATTAGTATGTCATCCATATTTTTCAATAGTATTTGCGTAAAAACGAAGCAAACACACATCCAGTTATCCTTACATTCTAATAAAGATTTCGCATTAATAATATTAGTTACATTATTTATTTATGTTATATAAATTTTAAGACTTTCGCGTTCCATTTTAAACATTTAAAATAATTTAACGGGTCAAAACGAAACGTCAGGCAGTAAGTAGCTCGTATTAACTACTAAATAAAAATGGTGTCGCGTTTTGACCCGTTAAATTATTTTAAATGTTTATTTATGTTATATCCATGGACTTAGTATACGGTCCATGGTTATATCTTACTAATAAGATTGAAATAAATAAATAATGTAAAAATAAATACAGAAACACGCCAATAGCAGTATTTCATTGTTTATCAATTAAGTGCTTTTTCGGTCACGGATTATTTCCAGCTGCTAAACTGGCGTCGATTTGAAACCTAACGGTTTAGCAGCTTCCTAAGCCAAGCAAGTTACAAGTGTGATCACGCTTTAATATTTATAATACCGAAGATAACTCATAATAATAACAATTAAACGCTGATAAAACTTTCTAGGTTACAGTTACATCAAAAAGTTTATTCACAGCAACGACATTTTCGTTGTAATTATCTAATCGGTTAAATTATTTGAATCACTTACCTTAGTATCTATTGAAATAAGCGAATGACAAGATATTTTACTTTCGTTAATTTTCTGCTTTATTATTAAATCAAGTTTTTTACGTGTAGGGTTACACATTTAATTGCTTTCTCATGAATATGAAATTAATTACGACAGCAATAAATCAACTCTAATTATCCTAAATACGGAGTTTTATTCGGGTAAACTTAATTACGAGCCGCTTTTATTCGTCGTCATAAAATTAAAGATACGCCGCTTTATTTCTTAGAAACCGGGAATTTATGAATATAGTCTCAAGTCCTTTCCTCCCACGGCGACTCTCAACACCTCACATTTATTTTCTAAGAAAATAGTCGTGGATGTTTGGGGTTCGTTCAAATCTTATTTCGAACAAAACTTAATTTGTCTCGATTTCGACGTTATATGAATACCTATTCATATAACGTCGAAATCGAGACTACCTAAGTATATGCAGCAGAGTGAATAGGTGGCGTACCATTTTTATTAATTATTTGTATTTAGTTCTAAATTATTTCGATTCCATTTTTGTTTTGCTTGCTAATTTTTAAATATTTGCACTACATTTTATCCAAATAGGTAATGCAAAATTTTAGAACTTAGGAATTTCATGTGGAACATTATTATAAATGGTATTTTTGTTCATTAATGCCCGGTTCCAATATTTTACGATTCGTAATGTGTTTATTCTATTCTTAAAACATACTATCTGTTTTTCTACAAGTCGTTATTAATTTTAAATTTACTGTCCATATCAGCTGTCATCAGTCATCAGTCGATCGCTTTTAGCTTACGGTCCGTATAATTTGTTTACTAGAATCTGTAACTAAAACTGAGCGTTTTTCAAATATTGGAGCCGAGTAAAAGTTCGATGTCTGAAACCTGGGGGTCTACTCCCAAAAACGAAATACGTTGGATCCAATCACGTATAGTAATGTTTAATCCTCTTAATCGTATTCAAATACACTAAAGCGTTTTAAAAAAACAAAATCTTTTTATGCCAATCAAAAACCACCCTTTAACTCCCGAAAACTTCAATTTGTTTGTTATTGGCCTCCTCTAACAAAACAAATGGAACCCTTTACATTTTCAACGAATTCTTACTTGTCTATTGTTAAATTCAAGCAATTTTTCTATGACGCAACTACGCGCTGGAACCACGGCCGCGTATGGGAGTGTAACTCAAAACAAGAGGTAAGCTAGGAGTTCATTGCATTTTACGATACGGTAGATTTATCAGCGTGGCGATGGTACGCGATTAACTCACTGATGATGGTGGGAACCGTTGAAAACAATGACGACACGCCTATATGACTATTACTTGTTGAAATAAACGGGCAACCGTAGCAAATAGATTTTTTTATACTTTTCATGTTGCTTTTCGTGATAGTTGCGATATGACTTAATATGTATGTATTTTGAGTAACAAAAATTGGATCTAAGATCGAAATTGCTTATATACTTACTCTCACAGCAACACTACTAAGGTGTAATTATTATGGTACGTATATCTTGTAAATTTTAGTATTACATCTGACTATATCCTGAATACGTTGTTTAGTTTTGCGAAATGGAGTAACAGAAGTCCTCAAAGTTTATTTGTTAACAAAACCTTTCGAATTTTTTTAAATAAAATTTCGACCCATCGTTAGCCATGTGCTCTCAATTCATTATTCTAAAATCGGTGATAATTTCTGTAGATCAATTTAGTACCTACCGCTATTAAGCAAACATTGCAAACACTGACGACCTCCGTAGCCGAGAGGCGAGCGGGCCTGACTTAGGCGAGCGCCATCTCTGAGGTTCCGGGTTCGATCCCCGGTCGGGTCAATATGGGAAACGAACTTTTCCATATTGTCTCGGGTCTGGGTGTTGTGGTACCGTCGTTGTTTCTGATTTCTGTAACACAAGTGCTTAAGCTACTTACCACAGAATCAGAGCAATGTATGTGATGTTGTCCAATATTTATTTATTTATTATTGTAAAACCACTTAAAAGTTAAAGATACTACAATTAAATATCATTTACAGATAGGATACATATGTAATAATACATACATTTTTGAATGTTTGTCTTACTTTGACTAAAGAGTAAACTATCGGCCACATCATACTCATTTCAAATGATGCTTGTGTAGATATACATATATATAGTGCAACAACCTTTACCATGACCCCAATATACATATACAGGATGTAATTGCAATTTTTCTAATTAAAATCTAAAGAAATTACGTAGTAGATAGTTGACGTGATTTGCATGTTATATGTCTTCCTTTACCCGGAATATTTGTCTGTAATATTAAAGAATCGAGCTGGTTTAATACCAGTGAGAAAGGCGATTTGAGCATAGATAGTGCAACCTTGAATAGGTACATACAATCTTAATATTATAATAAAGTATTATTAAGGAGTACCAAAACATCCTGCTATAACTGTTTTATATACTTACTAGGCCTACCTAGTACTAATAATAGCCTTGAATTACACAGTAAAGGTTCTTGAAGATTTTTATCATTTTTATTTTATATCTTACAGATTTGAACGTTGCGTTTTTGGGAGGAATCAGGCCTTACAGTACGTAAATGCTTGATAAAATGTGTAACATCATATCGCTTGTAAGCATGTTGAGGCAGTTTTTTAATGTTATTCTCGACAGGCGAATGGCCAAAGGGTGTGAGTGTGATATTTGTGCTCTGTTATTTAATTTTCTTACGCATTTATCTATTTCAACATGCAATGGTTTGATATATCCAAATGAAATAAATAAATATATTGTCATTTTTATTGACAATATTATTTAATGCTGCCAGGTACATGATCATTAACCATGTGGGCTCTATCTCTCACATGTTAACTTTTAATTTCCATGAACCAAACTTGGCCACAAACAATTAAGCTCACATTCACGCCGGACTGTGTGTAAAAATTTGCTCGCTGATAAAGATCAGCCGGTTTTCCATTATGCTGTAATAAGATATCTCAATTACGGCACAATAGACAATCATCGCATCTTTCATCAGATGCAAACTTCGCAAATATTATTGCTATCTTTCAGATAGACTTTAAACTACAGCTTTCAGTGTTATCTGTGACATTTTTAGTAACGTTAAACTCTATATAGCACAATTGATGAAATACTTTTTATGTTTTAATAGCTTGTGTTGCTCTGTTTGTGTAATTATAAGATGAAATATCATATACATTTATATCTAGCTACAAAAAGACATCGATATTAAGTAAGAAATGTTTGTGTGAACGAGTAACAAACTTCCATAATACATCAAATTATTCACGTTTACTATTGAACTAAGATCATTTTTAGACCAAATCTTAGTTATAACAAGAGAACAGAATTATTGTTACTCGCCTAAAATCGATAACAATGTCCAATGTCCTTTTCAGGGTCTGAGTCTACGACCAAATCAAATAGTATTATGACAGTTCAGTAGTGCGAGAAAAAGTAATAAATTGAAACAGACTTCGTAATAACCGCAATAAGAAAATATAAATTGATGTTTTGTGTATCAAAATACATAAATATATACCTGACGGGTATATTACGTGTATAGTTAGGTACGTCGTTTAAAGTAGTAGCACCTATTTATCTAATTATCTTTCATCAGAATAAGAATTGAATAATCATAGTAAGGTCATGAAATTTTAACTTGCTTATCTACTGTTTTTTTAATTATGCGGGTTTTTACTTAAAATTCAGATATGTTTACGCAATGTCGCTGCTTAATACTGGTTTATCAACTTAAAAAGGTAACACTTTAAAGTCCATAAGAATATCAAGAAGGTACTCACTTACGAAGGTTCTTTTGCACTAATATTGTGCAAGCATCTGGTTTTGAAATGTCATCTTGGTAAACAAATCTTTGGGTTTGATCAAACCTGCCATATTTAGTCAAGTTACATTAATGATGTACCTACCTACGAATGTAAGAGTTCGGGTACATAAGACACACATGTGTGTAAATCATCTAAAACAAGCCCAATGCTTATATATATTATATTTGCACAGAATGTCGAACATATGACATCACTTAAAGTAGTACACGCTTTAATTACTACATACATTCTCTAAGACCTTACATGCATAATACATTTAAGAGTATTTTTTCGATGGAATAGGGATGCAGACTGTCAACTCGGTTGTTTTTTTATAATAAGACAGTATATTGGCTCCTCACAGCCTGATGGTAAGCTAGAGAGAAACCCACATCTCGATAACAACAGATTTAAATACCGTGATATCTTATCCCATAGCATCGCCATACTGGCCCCCAAGATGTTTCTACATTCTCCTTTTGAAGAAAACCATATCAAAAATATTTGTATAAAACTAAAATTCCTTATATAGTTTTCGTATGTAATTATCGGCTCGCGACGTCATAAACTTTACTCCTCAACATGCTAAATAAAAATAACTAAATAAATGAATCAGAAAATCACACCACTCTGTTTCACACTTAGGTTTTCCCTTGTACAACGAGTACCAGACAATGGATAACTGGGAACTACAACCCAGCACGTCCAAACCTAAGGCAATTTAAAACAAGTTCGTTTCCTAAATTGACTTCACCGGGAAGCGAACCTTTCACGTTTCGGGTGTCACTGCACTATCGAGGTCGTCAAACTGAATGTAACTTAAGAATTTTTGATGGATTCAAAATTTTCATTCTTAAAAAGACGATAAAATATTTTGTTCTGTTTATCTATTTTTAATTCCCCCGTCATTAATTTAAGTTATCGTTACAACTATGAAAAAATGGGCAGAGGTTTAAATTTTATGTTTTATTAGTGTCAACATCTCAATTGGTGCCTACTTAAATATTTATTTTGCAAAAAGCCATAATCGATATCCCACGCACGGTTGAAGAATTAAAATCGAGCACTAAAAATTACTAATAATCTATTAGAATTCAAGATTCAAGGTTATATTATGTCTCTAGTACCTGATCAAGATCTTGCCTAATATGACAAATCTTATTTCAAATTGAAAACAAAACAAACATTCCTATATATGTTACTTGAAAACCACTTACAATTGTTCAACACAACAGTACTCGTACCAACGTATAACTTTTTGGCATTGAAAAACATCAAGTAGCCGAGAAAACTAGTGCCTACTTATTATTCTTTATTAATAACGTAGTATGTAAATAATACGATATTTTCTGTAGTTTTTCCTAATTAAAAACGATAATCGTTTCATGATTGTACTTGTGATTATTATCTTCATAAAAGTTGTGTCCAGCTTATCTCAAATCAAATATATTATGGTTTTTGAGCAGAGCTCACACGCAAAAGCTAAAATCCGTATTTTTTTAAATATCACTCACTCAATACAATTTTCGCCTTTAAATTAGGTTTTTTTCCTCCTAACCTTTATCCGATCCCGAGAAACGAGACCTATTTGATCATAATTGGGACCAACGGCTTGACTTGGCTGAGAAACGAATACGGAACCTCAGATACTACATATAGTTTTTGATTGCGGCTACTCTGTTACCATTCGATTTCTAAATATCAAATTCAGACAAATTTAAGAGAGGGAGGGCATAGCGATTTATCGCTTGAACTGGAAAAACCCGACTGGTGAAATACCTCCACCTTACAGAAGACCGCTGCCAAATAACAATCACTTCGGTATTTTTGTGATTTCCAGAGGTCCTGGAGGGGTGCTACATTAGTAGCAGGAGTAATGGCGACAAGTCTAGCTAACAGCTTTACTATGCTGTACTTGTAGCCCTTAAGCTAAGACCTCATTACCACTTAACATCAGGTGGATTCAGGTCAATCTTGAAGTGAAATATAAAAAAAATCCTGTTCACTCTCAGGTGTTTGATGTCCATATTAGTTTCCCACAACGCTGTCACTAAACCTATTGACTTCACCTTTTCATATTCCAACATGGTTGGCATGTTCACCGTTCCTAATTTATCTACCACAAAAGATCTATTGACTCTGCATGGGCAAATAGATTCTTGGGCGGCAAACGCTATAGAAGAAGAGTCGGTGATGTTGGAACGCAATAATCGCATACTGATTGGAAAAACATTGAAGATAATTAAAACGAGCCTACCGAATCAAATACTGTATCGACTACTAATGCCCTATTACAATATTTGAAAAACAATCCGTTCTAGTTAAAAACTGCTGAAAAGTAAATTATGGAACGGTATTAACAACTCGTAGTCGGTTGGAGAAAAACGGATAGTCATTTTTGACACATTACGAATCGTAAAACATTGGAACAAGCCAAAAATCAAATGCTTGCCAGTAAAGACAGTGTAAAGACAGAAATTAGCAGTAGGTCAGTCTACAGTATTTACTGCAACAACTGCAGCAATGTTTCGAACAATTGCAATGTTTGTTTAAGAAAAAAATATCCTAATCGCAACGAGAACAAAAATGTAAAAACACCAATGGGACTATTTTCGGTATTTTTTTCTAATAAGGATGCGATCGGTGCACACCAACTTCAACGGCCTTCATTCTGCAGCACTCGTAAGTCGGGACAAGTTTTCTGACATCACCGTTTACCTGCATGAATCATTTACGCCGTACGTTTTCGATTGCAAGACCTTACTCGTGTTTCACCGTACTGTTGAATTAATGAATTTTTAGAAGTATACTGTCACAAACGCCCATGCCATAATGAGGAAAAGAAATCTTGCATAAACTATATTGCATTGCTTGAATAATGTTCGAATATATTGATCATAGTGGTGTTAGTCTTCAAGTAACACAAATCTTACAAATAACTACGCTTTGAAATACATACTTACTGTAGATGCTAAAATTCTTAAATCACTTCAATAGATCGTTTGAATTCTTTAAAGAGTTATTTTGAAAAAATCGACGGAAATCGCAAAAGTTTTTGTTTTGTTCCAAGGGTTATTTCATGATATAAAAGGGCGGTGAATGCAATCAAAATATCAAACATCAATGAAATTCATGATATGCGAAATTAAATTCCATCAAAACCAATCACGATTCAGAGTGTTGACAAGTAACATTTATGACGTTACAAATAGCGGATGTACAAATAAATTTTGTTTTGACAGCTATATATTATTATATCATTTAACGTACATTTTGTGATCATAGTTTGTGAAGTGATAACGTAGTAGTAGTTTAAGTTACGAAGAAACGATTCACTTATTGCTACATGCTACACATTAGTAAGTATATTATAGATTATATATTTCCTCAAAATGGTTTAATATTGAGGAATATTTTTATTTTTTTAATCAAATGATATGGGCGATAATGCAACAAATTTTCAACTATGGTAAAACTTTAACACCATTAAATTGCAATTTTTAATTATTGGTAGGTAGGTACGGAAGTTCTGGGATTCTTAACTAAAATAACAAGTTTCGTTCCTAGGAACAAGAAACAAAAGCTCATTACTAATATTTTGAAAAGTATTATGATGCTTTCTTGGCCGTCTATTAAAAGTCCATTACGATAGCAAATTTTCATTTCCTTATCCATTTATTGTGGTTACTCCAGATGCGGATATTTTTGTATCGACTTTGAAATACGATACTTACGCAACTTAGTTGGATGAGAAAGTTGTACTGTGGTTTTATGAAGCTGTACCAATAAAAGTGTCTGCTGATTCCCTTATATACTATTTCTCTAGCCGAGTTTATTAACGATATAATAGGGAAACCACACACTGACTGATGAATGCGCCAGGAAAATACACAAAACAAATTTTCATTTTAATTATAGCATGTCATCAACAACTTCGTTTCTGTCGTGTCTTAATTAGGTATTTTTTATTGTTGTAGAAATAGAAAAATCATTCTTTAGATTTTTCTTGTTTGCCTAACACTTTCTAGTCTTTTAGTATTTTGCGGAAGTTTACTAAGGACATAGAAATGGCTCCTGTGCTGAATACTAAGCGTTTGAAGTGAGTCAAAAAGACGATGTAGGAAGTTTGATCATGTAATGCATCTATTTATGTTTCCATTTACGAATTTCCTTAGTCGCTAGCTACAGTCAACTGCAAAAGAGATTGAATAGATATTTTATAAGCGGATGCGCCGTAATCGTTCAAACATACGCAAAATATTCATAAGAAATTGTTGGATGTATGGATGTATGTTTATTATTATTTCACGCGTCAAATAACAATCACTTCGGTGACCAACATTTCGTCAAAATATAGATGAGATACTTGATTAACATACTTACTATATATACTTACTTTAACCCCGAAACAACGCGAGAAAATACTACTTACTGTGACTAGGTACAGAAAATCATGGTAAACACAGTATTTAAAGACGGTACAAAGTAAAAAGTGTACATACATTTGTCTAAACTATGCATAAAAAGGACGGAATGAATTTAAGGAAACTTACTTATTTACTTTTTTAGAGAGGCATAGCGATTTATCGCTCGAACTGGAGCAGCCCGACTGGTGAAATACCTCCACCTTACAGAAGACTGCAGCCAAATAACAATCACTTCTGTGTTGTTGTGTTCCTGCGTGTAAGTAAGGTTTTCAGAGCTCCTGGGGGGGTGCTACATTAGTAGCAGGGGTCAAGCCTTCAAGGTAAGGGCGACAAGTCCAGTAACAGATTTATTATGCTGTTCTTGTCACCCTTAAGCTAGGACCTCATTACCACTTAACATCAGGTGGGATGAGGTCAATCTTGAAGTGCAATATAAAAAAAAACATGATAACATTTCGTAGTAGAAAATATTGAACACTATTCTAAATAAACTGCGTCTTTGACGATTATATTATATAAGCTTTATATAATATAGATATTTCGATATCTTGATAATAACACGCCCACAGTTTAGGCAGAATTTTGTCAGATATTTAAGTTCGAGGCAAACATATTGACTAATAAACCGTCGTTACGCTACGAACTTAAATTACTTTCTAAACATTCTTAGCTTTACACAGAAGCTGGTCTCGCAAAGGCATTCCTAAGCACTAGTGAGAGTGCATTGAGAGTCTCCGAGTAAGGGCATCATTACCGCAATGAGCCGGGAACCTGTCCCTCGAAAGTATTCCACCTTTTTACTTGCTATTAAAGTGATGCTGTATGACCTGTAGGCCTAGCATACGTTATACGTCAAATTTCTTACGATTGTTTATTGATAAATAACCACACTTGCATTATCAGCCAATCAGTATCGATTTGGCTTTTGGAAAAGGGCTCAATATAATTTACTCACGTGACACTATCTAACCATAACGGACGGAATTAATAAATTATATTATTTTTAATTGCAATAGTTGCCTAGTAACAATGGCGTCGGCCATTTTATTTTTTCTTGGATAAGTTTAATTTCGTTGGCGTATTTTTTTTAACTTCCATAAATATGCTTGAAATGTCATATAAATGGTAGCGTTTTGGTGTGTCTATATTTGCTTGAATGTACGAAATTGCAAAAAAAAGCGGAGTTCTAATTTTTGTGACTCTAAGCATATTTTGTGTAGTCTTTAGTCCTTTATGGGTACGTCTCATTAAACTAGACAGTGTCCGAAAATTCTATGGTCTACGAGATTTTACTAAACAAGCATAAAAATACAAGTGACTCGATTTCGCTAAGAAATCAAGCTAAGTGTGACGTTTAGACTAAATAAGAAACTCGATGAGAATTTCAAACGTTACGAGTAACATTGTCGAGAAAAGAATGGAAAAGGGTCAAGTAGGCACGTGACGGTCACGTACAAAATTTTAAGTACAGACAAAAGCACCTCAGACTACACACTTTGGACTTTGTGCTACCTTTATGTCGTGCGCTTAAGATCTTATTTCAAACTGCAAGTGTTTACTGTGACGTGCTGTTGACTGTACCGTAGCACATTTCCTGACGTAGAAAAATATTTAAGGATGCTTCTTACTATAAAATAAGATACGGGAGATTTCTTCTTAATTTTTCCAATTAGCTTAGAAAAAAAAATCATATTAAAAATTTATGCTTAGCTTAGGTAATTGACTCTTTCGGTAGAAACGGATACTAATGTAAGATCTATTTTCGATACAATAGTAATTTTAATTGCTTGCACTTTTATGACTGCGAAACAGAAAATGGTGAATAACCACGCATATTTTTACGCTTTTAAAGTACATACCCCAAAATATGACTCAGATTTAAACTAAACACTGTTTTACGTTCTAGTAAAAAGCTCACTTTTAATTTATTGCCGCTACTGTTATTGTTTCCGATGGTTCAATAGATAGTGTGACTAAAGATAGTGTGTTCGAACCACATCTAGAACTAACATTAACGTAACGAACAATTTGATATCTAAATAGTTATACATATATGAATACAGACAGCATCATTAGTTTTATGTACACTTTAAGACTTTCAAATTAAATATATAGTTACTCGGTTAACTGAATGTGACATGAACTTGTTTACAAACTAAAAATGCTGACTGTACTTATATTATATATTGTTAACATTTGTCTATACATGTATGTGATTTTGGTTGAACTGTCATAATTATTATGTATGCAAATGTATGGAACCTAAGCTGCAGAGCTCGCGCCTGTCTGCCCGAGAACTGGCCACACAAAATATGTGTCGCTTTAAAAATAATAAATTATCGTCTTTTGTTTTTTTCCTTTTTTCTTTGTTATGTATAAATACTGGATATCGAAAAAACCTGCATTCTCTAATGAAATAATAAGAAGTTGCAAGACCCTGAATGTATTACTGTGAGTATTAAACATCATAGGTATACAGCAAACCACGGATTTTTTTACTGGTTTCAATTTAATAGTAGGTACTTGGCGTCTTTTATAAAAAGTTTGTTAAAACTCTGAACTGGGAACTTTTTACGACGACATTTTATTGCTTTTGCTATCTGAATACGTGAATCTCAAATAAACATTTTTCAAAAGTAAAAATCCACATTGAACTATCTATAAAAACTAAAAAAGTACCTAACTATAAATAACTATAAAAACTTATGGTTGTGAGTTCGAACCAGATATAATAAATCGAACTCGTTTACTCTGTTAACAAATTCATATACAATACATGTTAGACATGTATGATACAAATAAATTTTATTTTCATTAATTAAAACTAAAACTTATTAAATCTTTTCTAGATCCTTTCATTACATTACAAATTATGTTTATCAATTAAAATAGGTATGCCAAGTTTTTGGTCACATTAAATAAACATATCTAATATCATCTCAAATACCGATATTGAAACATTTTTAAGCTTTATTTATAAACAGAAAAATACGACAAAATAAATATCCGGTTCATATACAATGTTTATAATTATGATTAAATGAAAGAAAAAATTACAATACATTGTTAGTTAATTAATGACTAATCGACCGATTGCGTATTCTCTACTATGAGGAAAGCCATTTAGTAGAAGAAAGAAGCAAACAAGACTATACTACTATTTATAACGTAACTAAATACAATTTGACACCCCTGTCCACCTAAACTGGAGTAGCCTTCGATTGTTGCAAAAAAACTAAGAATCTATTACACAACGGCCGCAAGGTTAGACTTTGTTACGTGATCACAATCGAGACAGTCTCGCTTCTTACGATATGAATCGATGATCGATGTTTGACACTCTCGAGTCACGTGGTGAATTTTGATCCGTATCGATGCTTTAGTAACGGTTGGTGCTAATTAAATCAGTCAGAGACACTCAAATTGAATTGATTGAGAGAACTCTTCTACATTTGTGTGTTATAAAAACAAGCCCAGTCGGGCTACTGGTATCTGATATGATAGGAGTTCCAAGAAAATTTACACAGCCGAATCAAAGAGATGAGTAAAACCTCGAAATATGGTCAGTGATCACTAATTTTTTAAAATAAATTAAAGCAGGAAGCGAGTTCTACCCGCGATGTAAGTTTTACAGAAGTGCTTAACGTAACTAAATTATTTTTTTTTTATTTTATTTTAAAGACGTCCTCAAATTGTGGCAATTCATCGGTTGGGGTAACGAAAAAGTAACAGACAAACTTTTACTTTAATTAACGTTATAATTGTAGCAGCACGAAACTGTATGTACCATTAAATTTTTCAAACCAAAGCATAGTTTCCCAACTTAAATTACAAACAAATTATTATAGAACCTCATCTCAAGTAATTTTATGACAGCTCATTGGTTGGCTCATGCTCTGATTGACTAACTTTACCTTAATGCTAAACAAACAATAAACAAAACATTTAACCATTAAAAACTATAATTAACATTACATATTAAGGTATCAAAAGCCCGTCAATGTAGTTAATGTGTCGAAACATTGTCAGTGATAATAATGTTTAAGCAAGTCAGGTTCTGGGCGTAGGGTTGCCAAAAGTCCGTTTAACGTCAGAAACACACGCCATTATTAAATTTTATTTAGAAATATTATTCAGAAAGGAAGAAAGTATGTACATTTTTTATAGCCCACACCACAACGCGGAATGAAAAGTAACGTAAAGTAAAGTAAGTAGTAGAAAAAGTGTGCTGGGCAGTGCCGATTTCTAGCGCCCGTTCAAGTCCGAGCGCCCTGGGCTGTTGCCCAACCGCGCGCCACCCTAACGCCGCCACAAATAAGACTTGTTAACATATTTGGATTTGAACTGACGAAATTATATGTTAAGTTTTGTAAGGTGAAAATAATAGGTACTTAGTAGCTCAATCGCTAGGTTAATCTTGCGAGAACATATGCATCTCATATAAAGAGCAAAGATTTGGGAGAATTTACAAGATATTAGCTTAGATTTCAAAAAATATGGCTCTTTTCATTCTATTAGTCAAATATTTATTTAAATCGGCCCAGTATTTTTTTTCCATTTGTTACAAAGACACAAGGATACAAGTCAAGTCAGGAATGGACAACCCTAAGGCTGTGTGTAGAAATTGCATTTGCAAAGGCAGTGCTTCGTAAAAGGAGACGGACGAGTTAAGAAACCCTGCCTCTTAATGACTTCAGGTGTCCAATCATTTAAACACTTAATAGACATTTGCGACTGTGAAATACTCGCAGTAAAGCACATCTAAATTATTATGTTTAATGACTTATTATGGTTTACCACAAAATAGTACTGCGATTTAAATAAGGCAAGTATATTACATGAGCAAAGATTACAATAATGTCTGTTAATCAAATAATACTAAGTACGGAAGTATTTAGTATATGCACTAGCTGCTTACTACGGATTTGTCCGCTTTTTTTCGGAAAGTATTATATAATATGTTACTGCAGTATCTAACCTTTCAGCTAGATAGATGTAATCCGAATCCATTCTATCGTTTTTGCGTAAAAGGGAAGAAACATCCATACAATTAAATGTCCAAGTTCACGCTTTATTATATTAGTAGAATGAATTCCTTTGTGTACAAAGCAGAATAATGAAGAACTTTTGTTATTCTTAAACTCATCAATTTATCGGGGGATAGTCACTGTGGAAACCGGTTTTAATTTAATGTCTACTTTTGACTTTCCCAGTAATGGAAAAATGTGGCAATAAGCAGTATTCGCGGAAATGAAATTGTAAATAACATTTTATGAAACGAAATTTGTTGGAACGAAATCGTTTCTTTTCATGATAAATTTAAGATTCCAAATAAAAATATTTCTACTTACGTTACGTAAACACGTACCTTAATGTGGTAATCAATTTTGTATTTAGTTTATTTAGAATCGGTTTATTTGCACATTATGAATGGTATTTTTTTTGTTTCAGATAATTCGTGATGGCTTAAAAGGCGTGAAGATGCGATGGTTCAAGAAGGGCGAGCCACCGCGGCTGCTTGCCGTGTCGCCGGAGACCGAACCGCGGTCCACTCGAAGATCTAGAATTGGTGAGAACCTCATTTTACTAGCGTAGCGTATTTGTGTTGTGGTAGGTTTTCTGTTCAGACAGCATCACCATTAAGGCTAGGAGGTCCACCAGGGATTTAGTGGGTAGTCCCGCCCTCTTCAGTTCAGTGGCAATAAAGTGCGTTATTGCATTTCGCCCTGACAAAAACGGGTTGATATTTCGATTTTCACGTATGAAGGAATGTCCATTGACTTGAAGATAAAAACTCAAATTTTAACCGGATTCGAAACATTTACATTTTATATTTCAAGATCCATATATTTATTAAATCATGGTTAAAAGTTTTGACGATCTAAATAAAACGCTTATTTTAAATTGGTTGGTTTATTAATATGTACCTTTAATTTAAACTAGCCTAACCTCCCATTTTACTGTAACACGAATTTTTCTATTAAATTTTAAATACGAATATGGTCAGGTACATATTTTTTGTATCGCTCTAGTAAATAGTAATATACTATAAATAGCAACCAAATAAAATTATCGAGCTTAACAGTGGAAAAAGCCAGCGAAAATAGACAGCAATGTAAAATGGAATTTCCGAAGTAATTATCTACGTAACTTGCAATATACAGGAATCTAGCGAGCGTGTTTACCGTCATATAGTCTAAATTCAGAAGTAAAGACCTTCACTGGACCATAATGGGCCATTAATTTCATTTTTAACACTTATTGCTGGACAAATCGCAGCTTTCTAGCGAGGTGGGACATAATCAGACACTTTACTTGAATGTTTAAAACATCTAAAAGGTCATGTGTTGGCGAGCGAATAGTGATGCAAAATTTCGTATGTAGGTACAGGGTTTTGTCGTATTATAATCCTTTTTGATTTAATTATCTACTATTTACCTAATTTAATAAAAGGGACGCTTTATTTTTATTACATTTTAGTGTTATTACCATCGCTTTTAACATTTGGGGAAAGTACACAAATTAGGCTTTCATTAACATATTAGTTAGTATTTACTATGCTTTAAATTTTTAGCTGACTCATTCTGTTAAATTTTTACTTCGAAGGCTTTTTATAAAATATCAAAATAATGTTTAAAAAGCATGGTTTTGGATATAAATTAATTTTTTTTCGAAGCCAAAAATATCAAAATAATGTAACGAAATGTCATCTTTGAATGGCTACATTATATTATAGGGCGTTAACCTGTAATGTATAGATTGAGGTGTTATACCTAATAACATGTAATTTGATAATAAGCAACGCTATATAGGTTCGGAAGCTTAAAATTGACAGTTTTATAAAGCGTCTAGTACATTTTTAGAAGGAGTTTAACATTAAAACTATCGACTTCCGAGTTAGTAAAAATAAGCGATTCTTTTGCAACACTATGGAAGAATGGAGGTGTCGGATTTAACGACGCTTACCGCCTACGATGTCCCCAAACTGCTCTACTACAATTGTACGTTTCCTTTGAAAATGTTGTAATCTGATCTTGTTATTGTGCGACTGTGGGTTTCGTAATCGACCTCTTTCTTTTGCGAATTTGTACCACCTCCTTGATTTTTGATCAAACTCTTTAAAAGTTAATATGGTTTGGGAAAGCAAACTTATAATATACGAAAGAAACATCCATCCACTATACCGTAAACTGTATTGAGACCAATATCGGTGTTTATTTCATTACCTACCAATTTAGTAAGTACTATAAAATTATCTACCAATTAACTAACTTTTGGAATAAGTGAAGTTCAGATTTATTAGTTAGTTTACATGTTAAGGTTCACCTAAAGTACCGCTTTGTAGCGGTAAGACCGCCTAAATTGCACATTAGTTTGTCTCTAAAACTAATTTCTCTAAATATTTTGTGTACAAATTATATACATCTATCTAATACTTATGTACTGTCAATGCATTTTTCATTGCTTATGCAACTTAGAAACAATACCTACACGGGGCTTTATTTTATTACCTTGAGACATAGAAATAATGTTTAACTATGTAGGTGTGTTGGACTGCAATAAGTCAGTGCCAAAGATTAATTTCAAAACAATGGACAATTTTTTAAACAGACTAATAACGGGTTTCAAGAGAGTTTTGTTTGAAAGACCTTTTTCAAGTTCCTCAAAAACGGTCTTGCCCAAGCATGACCTAGATCTCCTTATACTTACTTGCTTATTGGAACAATTTTATATTTTTTTCACATATCTTAGGTGTATGTAAATATAAAAAAGGCAAATCGCAAAAACAATATATTTTTCCGCAACAATTTGTTCAAGGGTTAACTTAATTCAAACAACCACAAATCAGGATCAGTGGTTCTTTATCATATTTCATTGCGGACTCCTTATATACTAAAACGGAGCACTCGTGATTTCTCGTTTATTTGATCGACCAATCTTTGGTACATCTCAAAGGGGGTAGAGAAGCGATTACTTCCATGGACTCCTTCACAAACCCCTAGAGGCTCGCAGACCACAGTTTAAAAAACCCTGATCCTAATTATTACCATGATTTAAATAATTTTCATAGGTATAAAACCTATTGAAACCTAGCGCAGCCTTACCGAGCCACTTTCTAATTAATTCATCTTAATATGACCATTCCTTCCTATAGGTAGATAAGTAGGTACTTCTTATAACATATTTACTTCGCAATTTCTTCAATCTAATGTATTCTGGTCTCCACAGCTAAGGTTCAAGCAAACTCGTAAATACTAATTGACGTCAGTGCTCAGTCGAAGTTGATTTATGCACAAGCAGAACAACACGAGTGAGATACCAGGCGCCTCATGTAATAAATAAGCAAGAGCTGTCAAAACAGCGCGTTGTTAACAAAACACTAGGCATTTATACTGATATAATTTCTGATACAATTAAAAAGCAAATGTTAAGCTGATGGTAACTTTGTAATAAATTTCTCTCATTCTCAGAAGATACTAGCATTTCGATCTCCGCAGCCGAGAGGCGAGCGTACCGGACTTTGGCGTCGCGCCATCTCTGAGGTCCCGGGTTCGATCCCCGGTCGGGTCAATATGGGAAACGAATTTTTCTATATCGTGTCGGTAGTACCGTCGTTGTTTCTGATTTCTGTAACACAAGTGCTTAAGCTACATACCATACAATCAGCAATGTATGTGATGCTGTCCAAAATGTATTAAGTTATTCACGTCACTCTGTATACCGAGTGATTTCCTATGACTTTTAGGCATCGGTGTAGTGAAATGGTTATTTGATTATATGTAGTTTTCGCCTCTTGGACAAATAAGAGATATCATTTTTTGGCTTATTGATTGGATTTGATGATCGAACTGTAATAGAGTTGTTTTATTTGGGCTGCTTACATAATTACCTTGCAAAACCCTGCAGCAGTTAACGATGATTGAATAATGCATAGTTAATTTCTTACTACTTAGTTCATTTACTTCAAGTTCTTGGGTAAGCCAAAGTAAATGAGTAAATGCTAAGTCGTATGTACAACTTGCAAGTCTTCCCAACAACAAACTGCTAATCACCCACTTCTACACAGTTAGAAGGGCAATTTACAGCGTATTGGTCCCGTTAAAGTCATTGCAGAGTTGAATCCCTCAAGACGGTAACTTGTACAATATCGCGACTGACTAACTACTTACTTGACCACGGCAAATAGTCCACCAAGTTTAATCAGAATTTAGTATTTCTTATACAGGCTTGGTTATATAACTACGAGTAATATTTTATACATGCAATTGCACGTTTGTATGTCGGATGATATTTAGGTATTATTCTTTTGGAGAAAATTTGGTAGCTAGACAGATTAATAACATAAAGGGTACTCCTTGTCCTGAACTTATAACAAGGACTTACAATTTCATCATTATTTCAGTAATGATAGATTTAATGGTGACGAAAGCCGGCAACGCGTTTCTTATGTATATACTTATGAACTTTCAAAATAACGCAATTGAGAGCAATTTTTGGATAAAACATAAAACAATATGTTAGTCACATTCAAGTAAATATATGTATGATATTAATGCCTAAATGGATTTCATATAAATTTATCAATAATGAACATAAACCAATCCTCAATTTTAAATCAACGATAAAAGCATCACGGCACTCGGATCGACGCATCGGTTAGTTAAAAGCTTCCCTAATGCAAGCCTGCCATTCAACTGCAATTTAAACAACCTGACACGGAATCTGAATGGCATTAGATAAACTCGAATCGAGGAAGCATAACGCCCGATCAGCATAAACAGTTACTATCTTGTTGACTATTTGATTGGTATTCAAAAGTGGTCATCGTAATTTCTTCGCACGCACACTGTTTGAATGTCAACATTTCATCGAAGTAATTAACAGTCGGCTACCCATCCTTTACGCAATGATCACGCAAGACAAGTTACTTTGTTTACATAAGACTGAAGTAGGTACCTGCCAGAATAATTGGATGTTAATGTGGTATTAGGGATCTTGCGAAACTAATCCTAATAAGGAAGCTATAAGTTTGCAACGCTATCTCAAATACAAGTATGGATTCAAGGGAGTAGTCGTCATGGGGGTCATAGCTTTCTCTGCGCTGGGTCGACAGCAGTGCCTATATCCTGACTTCGGTTCCATTTCATCCAGGGCCGATATATTAGTTTACAACGGCAGAAACTGGAGTATCATTATAGAAAAGGAATTACTTCTTACCAGGAAATAAAAAAATAAGAAAGCCTGTTAAAGATTCACACCATCTAGAATACAAAAATTAATCGCTAAATGTATTGCTATGCACAAATTGTTGTCTCGAAGCGAATGCTAGCAATAATAACGCCTAAATAGTACCTACTATGTCTGTAAAATCCATTTCTATAAATTTTCTGTGCAAGAAAGTGCATATCTATTTATCACGAAAACAACTGGACTGATTTCGCTTATTACTTTTTCAAAATACTCCTTGAAGTATGAGAAAAATTTCATTTCTTTTTTAATTTTCCGGGATCGTGCGCGTGCGAATCCGTTTACCAGGAAATCATGGATAAATCAATTGCTACGGTATTTTCATAGACATAAGTGATATCTAAAGATACTACATACATGTTTGAACAGTTTTGTGGGACTCTGCCTATTGTATACACTTACTTGTCTAATTTTATAAATATATAAAGTTTTGACGACCTCGGTGGCGCAGTGGCTGAGGCAGGCGGCCAAAACGCGAAAGGTCCCGGGTTCGATTCCCGGTCGGGTCAATTTGGAAAACGAACTTTTCTAAATTGACTTGAGTCTGGGTGTGCTGGGATGACGCCCCCATTTAGTATCCGTCGTCTGGTACTCATAGTACAAGGGAAAACCTTAGTTTGAGACCAGGTGATTGGTGTGATTGTCTGGCGCATTTATTTATTTATTTATTTTAATACTATTTATTTAAACTTATTTTACGCTTGAAATAAGTAGAACTTAAATATGTATACTTGATAATATGCTGTCGATATTCCTGTAGTTTTAAAAACTCGTGCTTACCAAAAATTCAACACAAATATCGGTACTAGCTTAATGGCACACCTTTCTCGATATAATTTAAACAAACATGGACCTTTTAAGGCCGACAATATGTATGTACTTACCTAACACTTGCATTGTTTATTGAACTTTAATGAGACTGATGTCTATTGACGTCAATGATCCAACCACAAAGTTGTAGTATTTTTGATATTCGCTTTCATAAGGATATACTTACACAAAGGCAGGAAGTTTAAGCTGGACGTAGATATAATAGGAATCATAGTACATATGTCGAGACATTAACATCGATCTAATGACGCATTCACTTTATATTAACTCCATTGTATACTTTTTAAAATCAATCGATCGACCGACAAAATTATTTGATTGAAAAACCTTTGGATTTTACAAATATAATCCGTATTACTTATGTTATGGATCCGATAATAACGAGTAGTAAATGCCGATTTGCTTAATGTATTTTTGTAAATATGGTAAATATGCTTTCATGCACTGTAAAAATATTAAAAACCGGATTTGAATACACTTTTTATTTTTAAAACCTCATAATGAAACAATTTTTTCTCTTGTTTTCAGATGTATCCCCAGTACGCTACCCGAACAGAAAAAGTAGTAGCAGTTCCGTGGAAACCAACTTTTACAACCTCAGCGACCAAATAATAATCGTCGAGAAATCTCCACATAGGTGCCATCGAGGCGGCGAAACCCCCGTCACTCGCCGCATATCATTGCAAAACGGTCCCACCTCACCGCAGGAAAGCTATAATGCTACTCGCAAAAACCGCGGGGGCTCTTTGGAAAAAGAATATACCGTATATCGAGAAAAGCGTAACCCGTTGCTCGATAAAGTTAAAAATACCAAGCTATCATGTTTCAAGTCTAACGGACCTTTAAGACATATGGAAGACGCTGCATCTACATCAGGAAGCGATTGCAGTGGGTTTGGACATGTCGAAGACGCGAATCAATGTCGCTATGTTAATAATTACGCTGAATCTCATATAGAGTTTGAAAATCAAAACCCCTGGGTAAAGATGGCCAATTACGACGACGATGTATTTTTTGCAAAAAGCATGACTAGTCCAGTTGAAAACCAGTGGAGAGAGGGCAAATCATTCACTAACAGAGGTGCAAGATGTTATAGCTCAGGTTCGGAGTGTGATCGTTATCATGCCATACCCAAAGTAGGAGCAAAATTATCAAAATCTAGCGATCAAATATTTAATGACGACTATGAACCTTATGAAGATGGACCTATAGCAATGAAGTCACACAATACAAGTAAGACTGATAAATTTAAGAATAATAAAGCTGACAAGGATACTATTGGCCCGAGTTCATGTTTATCGGCTAAACTAAGAGCAATGTCCGATCGGTATTTAAAATCTTCAACAAACAAATTTCTCTCTAAATTATATAAGCCAAATGGGGAGAATGAAGACGAAATGAATAATAGTAATGATAACATTTTAAAATCGAGTAGTTCAAGTAAAAGTCGGAAGAAAAGGGGTGGAGTTAAAGCAAAGTTACGAAGTTTTTCTTACGGTGCTTTGCCTGGGTTAGATGAATTTCAGAAAGGCAATAATTCAGTTTTTCACGATGATGTTTATCAAGTTTCTTGTGATGATGAAAACGTTTTAATACAAGACTGTGAAGATGCTGATTCCGGTATACTAGTCAATGAATCTGCGGCGTCTTCAATTTTTGACAGTGATAGAATCTCATCTCGTTGCGAAAGTTCTGCTTCACAAATAAATCCTTTGGCACCGTGCCATAGCAGAAGTGTGTCCGGAGATCAGGGTTTCCCTAAACCAAGAGCATCAGGTAGAATTAGTAGAGTAGAAAGAATCGATCATCCAAAGCCAAGACCGCGACACACCCAAAGAGCTTTATCATTAGATCGTAAAGAAATCCTAAGGCGTATGCCAAAGAGTAATAATAGTGAATATGCAGAGCCGCAATATCTACAACTCACGGAAAAACAAAGGATGCGACAGAGAGATGTAACTCAAGGAGACTCTGGAATTCCTCCAATACCACCTTGTAGAAAACTGACACGGGGTGGTAGATCAGAAAAAGGACAATCCGAGTTTAAAGTTGTTAGAATAATGAGGAGGCATCCATCAGATGAGTTGGGTATATTCATCGCTAAAACGAAGCTTTCTGATGAAGGTCATGTTGGATATTTAGTTGCTCACGTAGTACCAGGCGGATTAGCAGAAAAGTAAGTTGATAACTTCTCATCCATTAATCATTAGTAAATATTTTTAAACGTAACTGCGTCAAAACGGTTTCAGTAGTGTTCTTTATCAAATAACTAAAATATTATGCTGTTTCGTACACTGCTTTTGTAATAATACCTTTCTTTTGTTTTCAGAGAAGGCACGCTACGCATAGGTGATGAACTGCTCAACGTTAACGGCCGTAGACTCCGTGATTTAACGATGTCTGAAGCCAAAGATGCTCTTAAATCTGGTTCTTCGGAAATCGATATCGTTATCTGCAGACAACGTGAAAAGACGACGCCAGATTTAAGACAGAGGGAACTGTCCCAGAGAAGCGTTATCCTGATGCGCGAAAGTTCAGTCGATTACGAAAACGCAATAATTTTGGGAAAGGAAAAGCGTACTGATAAATTTGACGTCATGATAGACCGTCGGCGGTCGCAGGATGAGTCGGCTTGTAATCGCAGCGCGCTATCAGCTGCGGACGAGTCGACCGACGGCGCGGCAAACTCGCATTCACACTTCCTCAAGGGTCAGAACGCGAGCTACAGCAGCATGAACAACAAGCTGTTGCGCCGGCAGGTCGTTAGCTACGGCGGAGCTAACAAGGACGGGCTCGCACTCAGTTGTGCTGGTGATATTGTGGACGTTGACGTGCCAGATTGTGCTTCTGATAGGTACAAAGACCGGCCAGACAGTGAAAGTGATATTCAAACTCCAAATGCTGCTAATTTCTGCACTCTGCCCAGAAGACCTCGACCGCCTACTCATACTTATCATACTATTACATTTGAAAAAGGTCACGGAAAGAAGCCCCTCGGATTTACAATTGTCGGTGGTCGTGATTCTCCTAGAGGACCACTTGGCATTTTTATAAAAAGTATTCTACCACAGGGCCAAGCAATAGATGATGGCAGACTTAAAGCAGGTAATTATCTATTTTTTCATAATCTTTTATCTGCTTGGACTGATTAAATTTAATATTATTAGCGATTATAAGTTTCATGGAATGCCGTTTGATAAGAATAGGAGACCGTATTGTATTAGTTCGACGATTGGTTTACATTGCAACAAAGCGCATAGGTAGGTAATATGATAGCAGTCTATTGTTGCAACACTGGGTACTACGCTTAATATAAACATTTACTTAATTAACGACGATACAATGTTGTTTATTTAGAACTTTGGACATTTAAACAAAAATAGTTTAAAGTACGTTATTAAGATTAAGACTTTAACCTCAATTAAAGAAGGTGATAGTAATATCCAAACCATAATTTTAATAAGCTAAAAATCAATTAGCTTATCCGTATTCCACACAAATATAATTGTCATGAGAGTTTTTAATATTATACGGTTCTACAGGTTACATACCTACCTCCTACATTAAACTGTCCAAATCATATGGTTAATTAACACAATAACGAGACGGATGTGTTTTTCAATTACATAAAACATAAATTCACGCAATTACGTACCCAATGGACTGTTTTCAATAAATAGTTTATGTTTATATTATAGTTTCCTGCAGATAAATGTACTGTGTCTGTACATGTAAAGAATACATTTACGCGTTCTGTTACATAATGGACACTAAATAGATTATTTCTACTAGCAGGTGGTGAGAGGGATACCTTTACGGGATTTTAATAAACTCAAAATTAGCATTTCAATGATTGCTATGATCCATGGAATAATGTTTCGTTTTCCAGGAGATGAGGTGTTGGCAGTCAACGGCCAAGCTTGTCACGAGCTAGCCCATGTGGAGGCTCTGGGTTTGTTCAAGTCGGTAAGAAGCGGATCCATCGAGTTGCGAGTGTGCAGGCGAATAAAGAATTCACAGTAAGTTTCCTTTCCACTTTTTCCTTTTGTTTTACACGTGTTAGATCGAATACGTTTGCAACTGACGTCTACAGACGTGCAGAACTAAATATACATTACGTAGGATAAGAAGTAGTGACACCTACCTTTTTAAAAAATGTGCTCGCTGCAATTTATCCATATTTAGTGATATTAGTTAACTGAAGAAGAAAGTACATCAAATATTGTGATATACTTTCTTCTTCAGTCTTCTTCAGTTTTAAGAGAGGTAGGGCATAGCGATTTATCGCTCAAACTGGAGCAGCCCGACTGGTGAAATACCTCCACCTTACAGTAGACCGCAGCCAAATAACAATCACTTCTGTGTTGTTGTGTTCCTGCGTGTGAGTAAGGTTTCCAGAGCTCTTAGGGGGTGCTACATTAGTAGCAGGGGTCACGCCTTCAAGGTAAGGGCGACAAATCCAGTAACAGATTTATTATCCTGTACTTGTCGCCCTAAAGCTAGGACCTCATTACCACTTAACATCAGGTGGGATGAGGTCAATCTTGAAGTGTAATATAAAAAAAAACCTTGTTGGTCCCAATCAGCTGATAGATCTATGTTATTTTCTTGGATCTTAACGCCAAGCGGGATCAGGGCCAAAAGGGTTTTGAAAACATCTAACAGGGATTGGTATACGCACACCTTCTAGCCAATGCGCATTGCGCCAACAAGTTACCCGTGACACCTTATAGTTGACCCAGCACGTAGTGATTGAAATATATTTTTTATGGAACCATTGGGGCACATAATTTCATCTAGAGCACTTACCTCCTGGCGATTATGAAGATGTTCCAAATCATATTGGCGACACGATGGCGACCTAAGTCCTCTTAGTGCTTTAAGAACCACTCCCCCTACCTCTTGAACTGGTCACATAGTTAGGATACATTGAGTTAGGAAGAGACTCTTTTTCTTGCGGGCATTTTGAAACAATCTTACCACTGTTTATTAAATATCTTCTTGGAGATAAATCGCGTTAATTTACTTTTGAATTAGTTAATGTATGTATCTTTTGTCTATTTCAGGTCAACCAAAGCGAAATCCTGCACAGACTTATTGAACGACGAAGAATGAGAAGATAAATTAAACAAAACTATGTAGTTGCATATGCTGAAATTTCTATAATCTGTTGTTATATTGCTCCCCTAATATTTAAGGAGCAGACAATTATTCTATTTATTCGTAAAAGGCAATTTCAAATAATCATTTCAAAGTAGAAATTTAAAAGTTGAATATATTTATAAATTGCTATCAAATAGCTGGCCACAATTAGAATTAAGCATTTTTAGAACATTGTTAACTAGGAGTTTTAGACATTGCAATTATTTTGTTCTCAAAGCTTTTTAAATAGGTAGATTCACTGTAAATATGAACAAGATTTTTATAACCCTGTACCTACATAAAGGTAACGTTCCTTTCGAATAACTGTTGTCTTTAAGTTTTAAGCTGTGCCATTCAAGAACTTGTTTCTTTTCGTTTGCACGCATTATAATCTTTGCTGTACCTGAAGCTATCTATCCTTAATTTTCATATCGAATCGACGCTCAAGTTTAGTTCGTAATCTGAACCTAAAATCCCAAAGATAAGCATTAGGAATTTCTTAATTTACGTCTATTTTGTTTGCATGAATGAAAGGTTATATATATTAAATATTAAATATTGGACAACATCACATCCACATATATATATAAACGTGTAAGCTGACTCTTATTATCCAGTAAAAAGTCTAAAAATTATCACCAAATATAGTCATCATTATTTGGGTGAAAAAAAGTGAAGAACTTTTGTGTTCGATTGGTTTGATTCAATGAAATATTATAACATAGCATGTTGTATCTATGAATTTTTAAATAGTATGTTATTTCCGTAGGCGTATCTAAATAATAATATAGAACGGATAAACAAAAATGTTTAATGTAAGTTATGTGCAATGCGGTAATTGAAGATTATGTAATTATGTATTGCTTTAAAAAGGTATTTAAAATTACTAGCAATGATCTGTTTACTGTGATAGTTGTCGTTGATTTATGGTTACAAAATTAACACTTCAATTTATTTATGAATACCAGAATTTGAATTTAATGAAAATAGTTATTTTGTGTCTGTACCAAACTTTTTATATTAATGAAAACTTGTAATAATTTAATCAAATTATTTGGATTTATGCATTTTTAATTAAGATTCTTTTGAAAGCATATTTACAGACGTCTTATTATTTTCAATGAATACAATTAGTAAATCTTAGTATCCATGAACAGTGTAAATATACTGTTAATAAACAATATTGATTACTGAAGCATGAATTGAAACGCTAATCGAGTAGTTTTACACTGCAATACTTATCGGTAGTTCTGCTACTCTCCATAGCGGCGCCACTACACTATAATATTGTCACTTCGTAATACTATTCTATTACATACCTACTGTTTTTATCCGTGCTAAGGGTAGGTACATACTGAGATTTACTATTTCAATATTTGTATTTTCCAGTGATTGATTTAATTTACGTTTGAATGATTTACTTCTCAGTCTGTTATTTTACTATCTAAAAAATTTATCATTTTTTGATTGCAGGGTTTGATTTATTTTGTAGATAAATAGGAAAATCCCACTCGGTTTCACGAGATGTGGTTGAAAATGATGATTAATTAATTTGTAATATAAAAATTTCCTTTCTTGTTCTATATCTGGATTAAGTTGTACTACACATATCATAACATTATAGTAATCCTAAGTAGGTAGTAGATATTGTAATGGTTTCATAATTGTTCAAAATAAAAATATAGGAAGTCAAAATTGCTTTTTACTACTTCCCGTTTAGATTATTAATAATTATATCAAAATCAAAATAAAAAAAATACTTGAAAAATGTTTGGTCCCGTCAACAAATACTTATTTTTAATAAGTATAAAATACATAGGACAAATTGATACTACGACATAACTCCAACACGGAAGTACCTACACCATTGCTTATTATAACATGTACTTATTCAATATTTAAGATGATAGATACATAATTTAAAGTAGTTTTTGAGATTTACAGAGACTTTGTTTATTAACAATTAGGTATTTTACAATTACAAGCATTAAGTTAAATTATTAGTGGGCGGTGAGATCTTTCCAGAACAACGGCGTAGACAAGAGAGGTTTGTTTTTTTCAGACATCCTCAATAAAGGTAATTAAATTGTTATCCTCACAACCCCTTCATAAGCGGTGATTTAAAAGATTCGTATTTGTACTACAGCGCCATCTATTGATCAAACTTAGTTTCAAGTGCTGACTAACACTTTACAAGTAACCGCTTCGAAAGCATTCATTTCTGTGTGACGGTGTAGGTTTAATTTTATCAAAATATTTGATAGATGGCGTTACCATGCAAAACATCGTGGTGTGTTTTTCTTGCAACTTCTCGTTTTGTTCGTATTTCACTTTAGCTAATAGAATTATTTAAATTGTATTAAAAAAATATATTACAATACAAAAAAAAACTAAATTTCATAACGCAGGAACTTTGTTAAAATTAATGATTAAATGATCGAAACTATTTAGTCAGTATGTTGATAGATAAAATGTGACGTCGTAGATTTCTATTTTCATAGAAAATCTATGAAGACATCGCTTTTGGACACTTTTAAATACCTACTTGTATTTTGTATCTCTTACTATCCAGTCAACATATTTTTTGGTTATTAACCGACGCCACAGAGGGTCTACTTCCAAATACAAAATAGGTAGGTATGTCGGATCTGATTATGGATAGCAATTTTCAATTCTCATTGTCGTAACCAACTCACTTCGAATGCGACTAAAGCGTTTGAAATAACAAAATCTTATTTATGAAAGGTATTGTTTTTGAAGATTAATCGAATGTTTGGGAATTAAAATTTGTTTTTTTTTTAAAACGCTTAATTCGCATTCGAAGTGAACTGGTTACGATTTTATAAAGGTCGGTACAATTTCTTCATGGAAGTCATTCTATTTGAAAACGATGTTTTTAATTTTGTAAAAGTGGCAATTCTCCATTATAATCGTTCTTAAAGAATAGTGCAATACTTAGGTAGGTACAAAGCAAACACTATTGCGTAACTAAGGAATATTTCCATTTTTAATGCAGTAACTTACCCAAAGAAATGCATCCACTAATTCTAATTAAGGTAACCAATCAATATAAATTACATAAATAATGTTTGCATACCACATATAAACATACAATATCTACTTATATAACATCAAACAAATCATCATTACCGGGTCGGGTTTTCCGTGAAAATCTTTAATCTGATGATTGTGTGAAACTTTCTCTTTCGACGTTTTCAAACAAAACAATAGTAATGGCGTGTATATCTCATAGATTATTTAACTTGCAATCGCTTCAAAGGGTCGGAAGTGACGGCTTGGCGTGACGGTGACAACTCTTACATTTTTTATAACTGGAAACAAAAGACAAAGGAGTTCACTTTAATGGAACGACACTTTTAGATTTATTATTCTCTAATGTTTACGCGGTGTGGTTTTGGCTTTTCAAGCTATGAACGATGGACTTGAGAAGGGCTTTATGAATTAAAATTAACTGACTATCCGCCCCGGCTTCACACGGGTACCTAATTACGTACATTTGTAGTTTTCGGCTTTTCTGTACTGAATTGAATATGTATGGATCTATCGAAAAATCGCATAAAAATTCCTTGAGTATTTTGAAAGATCTAAGCATATATATCCATATATATATATATATATATATATATATATATATATATATATATATATATATATATAAATAAATAGAGAGACAGATACAGAAAGAGCTCCTTTGTTTGTTACTATGTAGTGAAGCTTAAGAAAGAACCTAATTAGAGGTACTGGCTATTCAAGTTGTGAGAACTTGAAAAAGGCATTGCTCGTTAAAGTGTTGATTGAAACAATGCAATTTTCCTACTTCAAACTTCTAAGAGCAAAATTTCTAAAGTTCTAGAATAAAAATCAAATTAGTTGTAGTTACTCACATGCACACATCTAACAGCAGTGTGCCAGTTTCACTTTAACATGCTTTAGCCCGTGTCTCATGTACATTCTACTAATATTTTTATGTTTATTTGACGACCTCGGTAGCCAAGAGGCGACTAGCGCGGGAATCGAACTGGCGCACCTCAGAGATGTCTGTGCGATGTATTTTGCACAAAAACAAATTAATGGATTTTAGTCAATTTTCGGTAGATAGACAGAGAAGATACTAGAATAGCTATAGGATAATTATTTCCAAAATAAAGTGTAAAAAGTCGCGGGCGATTGCTTTTTTTTCGCCTATCCGCCTGCAAAGCATGACAATTGTTGGAAAACCTTTTCTTGGGAGAAGGCCTGTATTCAATAGTGAACATCAGCAGATGTCTTTGATGATGATGAATATACTTTAGTATTGCATAATAGGTACAATTATGCCAATATGAACAACCAAAAGACCTCAAACTGGGACAAACGACTGACTTCTTCAAACAGAAGAACCAGTTACCCATCATGTAAATTATCATAAGTAAAGATACGATTGTAATAAAGGAAAACTAATATTATAAAGCTGAAGAGTTTGTTTGTTTGATAGCGCTAAGTATCGAGGCAGGCTTTCTGATATGTAATGTATCACGCTGCGACCAATAGGTGCAAAGAATCAGTTGAATATATATATATATATATATATATATATATATATATATATATATAAGTAAAGATAGGCTAGTTCATATAACAAGATAAGGCATGAAAATAGATCAAGCGTAATCTAATCCTGCAAAGATCGTCGACCCTATTCATAAAACGCTATCTGTTAACGGTGGTTGTTTCTCAGCGTCGATTAGGAGCCTGAGACCACAAGTTAATAGTTAAACAGCCTGGAAGGCGAAGAAAACGTTCGTAGTAACGTACTCTAGAGAATTCACATAATTCATGTTCGATAGAAGAAAGTCCTAAAAATAAGTATTACAGTACTGTGATCAATTCTCTATGATAAATAAATATTACATATAATACTAGCTGCCCGCCCCGGCTTCGCCCGTGGTACTTACACGTATTATACATATAAACATTCCTTAAGAATCACTCTATCTTTAAAAAAAACCCGCATCAAAATTCGTTGCGTAGTTTTAAACATTTAAGCATACATAGGGTCAGACAGCGAAAGCGACTTTGTTTTATACTATGTATTGATAATAAATTTTGTTAAACTGGTAATGACGTCAATTTTGGGAGAAGGGGGGGGGGGGGTTTCATTAAGAAATGACGATAGGATGATTGTAGGGGGGGGGGTCTAAAATCTGAAAAAATCGATGACGTAATTTATGGACGGCCCCTATGGACAGCCCTTAATCCCATGTGGCCTCGACAGTTTTCATCTGAAAGTTATCGAAAAGGCTTGTATATGACGTTAACTCTATATTGTCAACTGACTATTGATAGTCGTTCTAACAATCGGTACCTTAGACTCATAGGCAGTACAAAAATGAAAGTCGGTAATTTTGAAAATAGATGTTGACGCCGCTATAAGCAGGTCTTGGCATCTACAAGGAGCACACAGGGCATTAGTACGTACAGAACATCAAGGTAAACACTTGCAGTTCGTTATGAGTTCTTATGGGTACGACATCAGGGTGGTTCAAAGTCCAATGTGAGCCGTCTGGCGTGCTTCTGCCCGTACTTAGTTTTTCTATGTTGATATTCCTCTACATGAGGCACAAGTGCAATAACAATAGACTTTTATTGTGAATGAAGAAATTAAGAGGGGTAGGGAATGGCGATTTATCGCTCGAACTGGAGCAGCCCGACTGGTGAAATACCTCCACCTTACAGAAGACCACTGCCAAATAACAATCACTCCAGTTATTGTGTTCCTGTGTGTGAGTAAGGGGTCAAGTCTTCAAGGTAAGGGCGACAAGTCCAGTTACAGATTAATTATGCTGTACTTGTCGCCCTTAAGCTAGGACCTCATTACCACTTAACATCAGGTGGGGTGAGGTCAATCTTGAAGTGTACCTAATATCGAAAAAAAAAAGAATAAACGATGTACAAGCTTCTTAGCCACAATGCATCCCAAGGAAGACAAAACAGTGCTTGGTTTACGTTGGCTTCTAGACTGAAGTTTTATTAAGATTATGCTGACACTGTAATAAGATGTGTTTCTCGGAAGCGAGCGAGGCGACACGTGCATCCGCGTAAATAAGCTAGCAAGTAGTTAGTGTACCTCATCATAATGTAAGTTTTCCTGGAGAAAATCGTTAGGGGTGAACGCGTGCTTCATTACACCTATAATAAGTTGGGGCGTTACTGGTGAATATTTTCATAACGAGATTATAATCCGTGTGAAAAATCCGTCCATAGCAAAAATATATGTGTGATCAATAAAAAGTTTCCTTTAAGTTGTATCCTTATTAAAAATTAGTCTGTAGTTTAAGTGTTAAAGAGTTGTAACTCTATATAAGTATCCATCGATAGAAAGATGGCGCGCTACAATATTGCTCATGACCAAATAGATCCCTAGGATAGTTAGTCATCTGTCATACCTACTTATTATGAACGTCAAATTATGGGTTCCTTTTATACGTTCTGTTCTAAATTCAATAATGATTGATTTATTTGGGCTACCTATCAGTTTACCGAATTATTTTTTATATGATTCGGCGAAACGTTGTTCGGTGAAGCGTAGCATCGGTCAAAAATAATTCGGTAAAGGGATACGTAACCATTTATTTGGTATTAAAACATTTTGTCAGGAATGGTGAACTTAAAAAAATGGAGCGTGCAAATTGTTCGAAAGGTAGGTCGACATCGCTCCTTAGGTCAGTGCAGCTTTTTGATGACATAGAAAATTACAAAATTGCTATGATAAAATCTCTGATAAAGTAAGACTCAGTAGACCGGAGACAATAAAAAATCTTCTGTGTCTTGCTTTTAACAGGATATTAGACCTTATGAGGATATTACATGGATGCAGAATAACTAATACTACAATGTGTAAAAAAGCCTTTCCTATCCGTAGACTATTATTAGACCATTGAATTTATTCCGACTAATTAGTTAACTAAACATTGTAATTAGGGAAATTAATTTCTCCCAGTATGAACGACACTAACGAAATAAAAATTTTTACGACTTTCAGACGTCTTTAATCATCTTTTGCCCTCCCTTAGACATTAAAAGTAAAGGTCAACTCGCTTTGTAGCATAAACTCACACAGTTTTCTTTTCGATTACTTACATTTTAACGATTTGTCTAGAGGGCAAGTCGGATTTATTGAGTTAGGTACCACGCTAAACAGACAAAGAAAATAAGTATATTTTCACTTTTCATTTTTCAAACCACTGAAGCTAGAAACCTTTGATGTCCCTGTTTGACTTGTATTAGGAAGATTGTGTTGTCTTAGAATTAAGCTTAAAGGACTTATTAAACACTGTTTTTATTTTTATAGACCAACACTTAGATAGTTAAATAAAAAAACACATCTTTTTTACCTGCTTTATGTCTGTATTGTATACTAACGAAATATCTTATAAAAAAATGTAAACAGCTAATTATTTGACTTTGATGATTTTTATAGTGCTTTACGCCGTACTCACAATTTTAACTTGGAAGAGCAGCACGCGCGATACGTTAAGGTCGTGGGTTCGATTCCCGTACTGCAAGCGGAGATTAAATTTTTCTGTCTTTTTAAAATTGCTCATTATTTATGTCCTAACGTTTACTGAATGTATGTACGAATCGTTAAGATATTCGTTTGTTAAGATCTCCAATAAAGTTTTAGCATAATATATGTGTATATAATTTTTATAACAAACAGACAATTTCTAAAATTAGTAGATTCTAGTATAAATTAAACGATTTTCTAGGATGCAGTTGAAGCCAAATATAAACAGACGTGACTTCACTTCTGTTTTTTATCCCGGTAATTTTGTCTGAGATTATAATTATATAACAGCTTGGTAGCTACAACGCAACAGAAATATATGCAAATTGTGTCTTTTTTTGGTAAAAACACATCAAAGTACTTAAGCAACTGAAAGCAACAATAAATATGCATATCCGAAAAGGATTTTCTGAATTTTCGTAAACCACAATTCATGTTTTATTTGTCTAACGGGAATAAAATTATGTCCCATTTGCGCAAAAGCGTTTATTTTCGCATTAAGGTACTTTGCGTATTTTATTACTTTGTCAATTTATATGTCCTATTTTCCATTCTAATAAGGTGAACAAAAAATGGACATTATTAAAAATTTAGCGCAGTCATTACATTTCTAATGTGGCAATTACGTTGTTATTGCAAGAAATTTATAGTAGTACTCCTCACTTCATCTTTGTCTTATATCTTCAGATCAAATCTAAGAACTTAATAGTTCTAATTCATCCCTTATTACATAAAATTATAGAAATTACAAGCGACTACAATTTCTAGTGAAGCGTCTTCAACTTAATGTTGGCAGGTACAGTTGGTCACAAACAATAGTTATACACGTAAAAAATAAACTTTAAAAAGAAACAGCCCTTTGATCTTTAAATAAAAAGATACACCTTTGTAAGACACATAAGATAAAATTCAATAAGTTTAATTAATTGCGTAGTTTAATTTGTGTTTTTATTTAGTGGTTTACTTTATCGTTTGGTGTTACCGTTGATAACAAAACACCAATTTAGAATCATACGAACGAAAGTTTAGTTATAACAAGGTTTGAACGTAATTTACCTTTGTAATAGAGATGTTGACAAACTTTTGGAACTGTTTTCATTTTATTGATAGACACACAAACATTAATTTAAATAAAAAAATCTTGGAATGATTAAGCGCTGCAATTCATTCAAAAAGTTTGACCTGTCCTACTCTGTAATAACACAACAAGAAATATATTGAGATGTGTAAATGGGCTTTGTTCTGGTTTTGGAATAAAACGGCGATAATCTGCCGATGTGATTACGTTTCAAGTCTCAGATAACATTTTTTTCTAACTTTCTTCTTTTTTTATATTCATTATATGTGCACATACACTGCGTATGAGTGTACGCACTCACGCAGCGCCTAGCTCGCCCTGAGCTAATGGCCTGTAACCAACCACCGCGCGCCCGCAGGATATCAATCACTGCTAGAGATGTAAGGAATTCGAGTCTTTGAGTCGATTGACAAATTGCAGAACTCGATTCATTACAATAAGGCTCCCAAGACCAGAGAACTTAATTATATCTGAGTCAATGCTTTTCGAGACTCGAGCTGTATTTAAAACTCAAGTTCTATTTAAACTCGAGCTCTATTTGAGACTGGAGCTCTTTTTAAAACTCGAGTTATATTTAAACTCGAGCTCTATTTGAGACTGGAGCTCTTTTTAAGACTCGAGTTCTATTTCAGCACTGGAATCTTAGTAAAAAGACTGAAGCTTGGTTCGACTCGAGACTTCGAGTTTAGTTAGTTCACTGAGTCATGTAAAATTGAGCCTAGTCTATCGAATTAGGATACAAAGACTCGAGTTCTTTACAACTCTACGCTGCTCCCGCGCAGCAGCACGCGCCGCCGCCATTATGGCCTTAACTAACTTTTTGTCTCTCCTAGAAGCCAGTGTCTCTGATGTACGCTATACGTTTTGATCTATTGCATAACATAAATCTGTGCGAGCAAAATAGGTATCTTATTAGCAACCTTTGTTCGCTGGAGAGAAACATCAACATGAGAAAGATGTGAAATCCATCATAAGTTCGCTTCTCGAGTCTCCATTAAGATAATCCGCAATTTACCTCCACTCTAATCAGAATATTGTACTTCAGATTAGTTCCTGTTTATATCTTAGGATATGGTTAACCTAGGGAACTTAAAAATTAAATGAACAAGGAAAATACTACTAAAGTCAGTATTAAATTAAAACCTTCTATTTTTTGACGACCATTCGGCAAACTTACTCAGGTCGGTACTAAAAAATTTGAGACGAGTCATAATTTATAGATATTGTAGATCTCAGTAACTATTGTTAGACCATTGGTAGACCGAAACTACAAATCCAAAAATAATATAAATACACACCACACTAAAATTAAAAAATCAATATGTGGTATTATGGAAACAAAATTGTAGCACACTATAAGTGAAATACATTTATTCACACCCAGACATAGAAAAACACAAATGAATGTTAAAACGAAAGTTGTCTTGATAGGGATTGAACTTTGTACAAATTATTAAACCAAGTTTCACTCGCTTGTCTTACTAGTTATAAATACCTATTGATTTCCTTAGATGTAAGAAAATATACATTTCTTGTTAAAAATAATCTCCCGATTTATTTCATCAAGAATTTTATTCACAAACAAATTTGCTCAAGCTTTACAAATACCTACTTGAAAGGTTTACTCTTCCACGAAGTTCCAAGCTCTTTTGAAAGGCAAAGGTAATAAAAGGATAGCCAAGCAAAGCTCTAATATAATAAAAAGGGATAAGCCTGCTGCTGCCAGTAAAGAAACTTAATAGGCCTTTAGAAGTAAGTAAGCCGTGACCTCTCGAACCTTCACGGTTCGGCAGTTTTGGGCCTTCAGGAGAACTTAATTTGCCTGGTCGACTCTCAAGAGGATTTGTTTCAGCAGTCTAGCTTATTGCAGTCTCAAAGATAGAAAAAAAGGCCAAAGATAAAATAATTCTTACTTATTGTAATATTTTCCGCTCAAATATCCAAGGTGTTTGATTATCTAGTGTGCTTTTACAAGGACTTTGTACTGTCCTTATATCGTCTATATGAAAAACTAATATCGAACTGAAAGTTTACATTGCTGTAAGGTCAAAAACCGCTAGACTCTTAGGTTCTAAATTGTCTAAGGGTTTCATTATAGGTACAACAAAGTGCAGAGGGCGTGTTCTTCCGAACTGAGAAATTATGTCGTTTAATCTTACATTTCGGACTTACGTATTATTTAGATAGTGTTTTCTAGCTAAGTGGAAAATAACCTTCACTTAAGACCCATCGTCCTCGACGTTTATTTATAGAAGCCAGCTCCAATTTAAAATCACTAATTTAATATAAAAGTTTGCAACAGTGATAGTTTTTAAGGCTTGTGTATGACGCTAATTTCATGTTCCGCATGCTTCAAAAGTCACTATCAATATACGTACTAATTATACCTACTAGTTGAAATATTTAGAATATGTACTTGGTTATTTTAAAGATACAGAAAATGTATATCTCCTCTTGTAGAGTGGATTTCGATCCTACAAGCTTCACGTATCGCGCGTAGTGCTCTTCCAACTGAGCTAAACGCAAGTTATTGTAATATTTAAAAATGCGATTGAGATGCACTATTTAATTTTAAACTCTATTTTTAATAGTAACGGTTTAGTGATTATCGCACAGATTGGGTATTTTGGATAGCGTATTGTAAATGTTCTCGAATTATATCTCAATAAAAGGTTAATTAATCTAAAAGGACGAAGATGATAGTAAACTTCACTAGCACATTTTAATAACCTATTATGTGACGTAGATTAGATATTCTATTTGATTGTGCGCGATGATAATATTGAACAATACATCAAAACAAAGCATGATTAATAGATATGTTTTTTTCTGTACTCATGCAGATTACAAGTAACTATGTGATTTGTTTTTAGACTCCATTTGTTTTTTAGGTTTCCGTAAATTTCCGGAGACTCAAAGTCAAAGTAGAAATATGTTTTCTATCCTTGATTATATCCACTAAATACTGTTCAATAATAATGTAGTCCCGATTAATTTTCAAAAAATTAACAGGACTTGGTTTTAGTGTCCGAACGTATGCCCACAAGTGCATTATCTGTTCTTCACTCTCATTATCCGATGTGACGGCAAAGCAACACGACCTGAGAGAGATTGGGCGTAAAATCGAGTATTTACATGCCTTCCGACAGCATGGATCATTATGCGTATCAGAAGTCATCAATTTGAAAATTTTGTATGTAAACTGAAAACAAGAAATAAAAGTGCTGCTATTGTGGATATCCCAAAGTCCAAGGAAATGCACTTTTTTTTTACGACGTATAATTCGCACATGACAACTTGTACAGTCATAACTCAAACTTAGGTATTTTGAGTAAAAGCAATTTAAAAGTTCTAAAACTCGTAGCATAAAAACTGTTTTTGTTATTATAATAATAAAAGCATATACAATTATTAACGTAACTTTTTAACTTAACTTTTTTTTACTTTTTTACTTAACTTTTTTTTGGTGCTACGATACGATTATTTGAACTTTCAAATCGCTTTAACTCGAAATATCTAATTTTGAGTTAAGACTGTACATGTCGTCATATGCGAATTCATTTTCTTTTTATTTTTTCATGTTTACTCTAAGCAATTTATATCTAAGTATGATAGGTCTATGACAGTTGCCCTCGCGGGAATCGAACCAAAGACCATACATCATGAGCCTAAACTCGTTACTTCTACACCACAGAGGTTGTTCAATATAATCATTAAACATTCGCCAAAAATCTTCATGACACATCATTAAAAATGGGATAATGCAAAATATAGCAGCGGCCTTACCTATGTGGAACTTTTTAACGACGAAACTTTTTAAAAACTCTACAAACATACGAAACTTGTTTCGAAAGGCCCATTTATCTCAATACCCGAGCTTATGCAGTACAATATCACCTGTCCACTTAGTGAAAATTTTACGGCGGCGAAAAAAAAAATGTTTTTCTTTTCCGCTCCACGTGAGCAAAGTTGGACACAAAACGCTTCAATTTGCGGCGCCTCAGTTGACGTTTTGCGGACTTGATTTATGTTGCTTCCGCGTAAAGAATTTTCATCACACTTTCGCGGGCTCGCCCATGAAATATTACTTCTGATAAGACTTACATTCAAACTTTGCGGCTGACTAGCTTCTGGCCCAGATTGAACTTTTTTCGTGTTTTCATTGCTTAATTTTGCAAAAGAAAATTTTTTCGTAACTTTTAATTTTTTTTAGAGCACTTTTAGCCAAATAGTATCACGTTGTTTTTGCAACATTATGATTGTGGTATGTATAAATAGAATGAGTGCTGAAGAGGCGAGTCAACTAAAGATTATCTATGTAAATTGATATGAAACGAAGATTACTTAAATGTTCACATATTAGTTCAGGACGGCTACATTTGTTTGATTAATTCGTTTTTATTTAGTTTAAAAGCCAGGCGAGAATAATAAAGCTGCAAACGTTTGATTCTATGGTAACGCATTTAATATGAGACAAGCGAACAATTTAAAAATTTCTAACAACCTGAAATTTGCTAATACTGTACGGACTTTGCAAATTAAACAAATACGTAAGAAATACAAACGGCAAAATGCTTAGTCAAAGTAACCCTTTCCTTTGAAAAGAGCGCTTACATAAGAAAGGTAGATAGCGGTGGCATTTGGCACTGGCAGCGTCTCTGCCATTAATGTGGTTCCGTCATAGTGTAAATGATAACAGTAAAACAGCTTGCTGAAAAATCGTAAAATAAAATTTAAGCGACTATGGTCAAATGTTAAGTCAACTGTGTTGAGTTTAGCTGTTTTTTTATTTATTTAAATTACAATACAAACCGAAGTTGTATGTTTTATAAATTAAAACGACTGGTACTAATTAATTGAGAAGTTCTATGGTTGCAGTAAGTCACTTGTAACTGTACTAATTGTTTGACAGTTGACAGAATATCACAATTTGATGTTGACATAAAACCGTATTATGTATGTACGTTAGTTAAAAGGGCCTAGTGTCTGTTTCACAATGTCAAAGTATTTACTATAAGTAGATTTATCTCAGTCGAGTTTCGTGTACGCAATCCAGGAGCCGCACCGGTGCCGGAGTTTGTGCGCATATAAACAAAAAGGACTGGTTTTATGACGCGTCCGTCTTGACTGTCATGTTTGCTTAGCGTTGTATCAATGCGTTTTTGATCGTGAGTCGTATACATGAATCTTACATAAAGCCAACTGGAGCGTGCTGAAATAGTTATACAGGCCCTTTACCTCATAATTTCTCGCTGCTATTTGACGCACTGTGTCAATAAGGCAGTTCCGCAGTGGCCACTTGACCCGGTTGCTATTGTGCGCGCACAATACCTTCAGAGACAAATCGACCCTTTGTTGTCACTTGTCACATGCTTGCAACATACCAACATTACCAGCATACCACACGCACAGGGGTTATTATGAAAGTTCTAAGCTGGTGGTATGCAAATTATGAACACCGTGTAATCATAGTTTGATATCGGTAAAATTTGCAACGAAGATGTAAATTTAGTCCAATGGAAATTCTCACGTTGTGTGTTTTCAGCGCTGGATTAGCCACATAGTAAGAGTTACAAATGTTGCGGGCCTCAAATTGGGGGCTCCTGTGAATTTGAGTGCCACGTGCTCTATTGCCTTCGTGATTAATACCTTAATACAGAATACAGCCTTTATTAACTGTTATGTTATTTGTTTATTTATAAAATTATAATGCAAACGAAGAGCCCCATGATTGAATTTGGTACAAGCTCCGCTCTGGCTTAATCCGGCACTTGTGTTGTGGGGTATGTATGACCCTTTTTATCATAAATTTGAGATCATGTCCATACTTATCAGTGGGATGCATTATTATAAATTTGATACCTTACTTAAAGTAGTACAGAATACTAGATTTCTAACAAAAATAGTCTTGCTAAATATAAAGATACCTGATTTACATCTTACATATAATACAATACATACAATCCAAAGGATTAATTTTGATTAGTCGATAGATGGTGTTGTAAAAAAATTTAAATAATAGTATCTATTTATGAGACCTTTATTATTTAATTTTATGCTTTTTATGAGACTCTGGTAAATAGAAATATGTATTGTGAAAAAGATGTAAGGGTAATTATTTTCAATTAAATATTACATAAAATCTTAGGCAATAAATTTGCTTTTTTGAAACAAAATATCGACTGTTAAATTAAAATAATTAGTTACGATGATTTTTTAATTATTCCTGAACAATTAACATTGATTGTCCGTTATTATGCGTAATTGATTGCAAAATTTGCTTTAGAATAACTGAGTTTGGTGTTTTACTCCGCACATTCAAGGTTTTTTTTGCACGTTCTGTTTTTTCTGTGAGTAATTCGATTAAAATAACTAAATTGACGACAAATTATGTACCTAATTGATGGAAAAGCGTCGGAATAGATTTGTATATAAACAAAGGATGCCATTTGTATACAGCGACCAGGCTTAATTTTGTTACTGTCCTGTACGATCGTATCTTATTATTTCGGGAAAAAGGGGTAGAGTCATATATGTTACATCACCCCAATTAAAACGTAAAAGACATAAGAGCAAAGATCTCTAAAATAAAAATAAAAGTTAAATTTCCAATTATTTGCTTCAGCATCCAAAAGTAATCGCTGATAGTTTTAAATGCATAAGTAAAAAATATTGCAAACTACTTGATTATGTATTTACCAACATCAATAGGATGTGTTTGATCAATTTCAAATCAGTAATAAAGTCCACAGATCGTTAAAGAATTTTAAAAATTTCATACCGAAAGTAAAAACAATTTGATTGCTCAAATAAAATATACACAAAATCGTAACATGGCATACAGTTTATTTAGGTATATGTTATACGGAACCTCGAGAAATGCTATACTTTTCGTGGCCAATTGTAGAGCCCATTACCTCTACACGTCACTATTAAGCTACCTACGTGTAAATGCAGACCACGCAGAATCCGCATTGCAGTGATATATCCAAACCACATGAACACAACCACATGTCTGGATGTTACAGAGTGAAAACCGCACCATTACGAGAAAATTATAACTGATATTTTACTTTAAAAAAACATCAAAATATGCCGAACTTGGTAAAAAACGTTTAAAACTGTATTTAGTTGGTCGAAAGCTTGTACACACTTTGGACTTTGTACCGTATTTATACCGCATCAATAAGAACTAAAATTAAATTGCAAGCATTTTTTTTTAAATGCTCACTCTTTGTTTATGAAGTGAGTGCAAAAAAGACAACGTTGTCGTAGTAACATGCAAAATGTAAATCAACACCACCTTTTGGCACTTGTATTATTCTAGTTTATCTTAATACCACAGAAGTATATTATTGAATTGTCACTTGTTCTGGCAAAACTGTAGGTCTTGGTCAATAGTAGAATCTATGCACTCTTCGGCTGAAGCCTTAGTGCAGTCATTTTGCTGAATGACTCAAAAGATTATTGATTGAATGAGTCAAAAGAGTAATTTACCAAAATAAAAATCCTAAAACACATTTATTTGCAGAAAATTTATTCTATTCTATAATAAGACAATTATTTTTTACAGTAGAAAGCCTTCATTTAGTGTAATTAAGCTAGTCATAGAGGTAAATAATACCAAATCGAAAATCCAAAGACATAATATGTAACTTTTTATTTATCTTATTTATCGTCTCAAATAGGCTGATAAATTTGATCCGATAAATCTTTGATTAAAGGATCCAAATCCCTATTACTTAATGTGGATAAGCCAAGACATCACTTCTATCATAATATCGGTCAAGCAATGTTCGCCTTAATGAATAGTCAGCCGACCCCTGCCATAGATCAGTGGAAAATAAACGTTTCAGTAATATTTTCACTAATGCCTGGGGTATCAAGGGAAGTTGTGGAAGCCAAACGCGGAAATTGTGTCGTCGGAGGAACATTAGCTGATGTAATAAAGGAGCATTTTGCTTCCAGAAAGTTTTATGAAACTGCTGCCAAGTGGGATAAAGTTTGAGCAGATTTATGAAAGACAATGGGCCTCCATATTTCGGCGGAGTGCCGTTTGTTGTTCTTGTACTATTAGTAATGAGCGCAAAATTGTCGTAAACGTGGAATCCTATTGTTGTTGTAATAGTCTAAGGAAAGGAAGTCTTTATAATGCAATATTTCGTAATGCTTCCAATAATTTAACATACTCGCTTGATTCATGTTTGTTTTTATATCCAGTTTGGATGAATCATGGTATGGTTAAATGTTATGTCCTACAAACTAATCATGATGCATTATTAATTCAACAATATTCACCAATATCTTCGACCTCGATGTATTGTGCTTTTATTACTGAACTGCCTACTAATTAAACGAATAAATAGCGTTGACAAAAATGAATAGTCCTTTTACCTGATATATTTTGGCACAAATTCAATTATTTAATAAGTGCACTTTATGCAAGCGCCCCAAGACATTAAACATAGTCAAAAAGAAGGCAGTGTAACTAAAAACGCATAAATTGCAAGCTTTTGTTTCTGATGAATTGGTTTTTACGAATGATATATAGCAAATAATTTTCATACGCGTAAAAATTTGTAATCACAATTATACTGACTACATTTTATAAAACTTAATTCATAGTAAAGCATCAACCTGCTTACCTGGAAAAAATAAATTACCTCAAGTACGAAATAACCTTTTTCAAGAGCTTGGCTCATTATGCTACCGTGCGCTCCCCGTTAAGCACAGTCACGGTGCTACGCGCCCCACTAACCTTGGCCAGTCCACCACCTGGCCACAACTGCTCAAAGCCAAGATGACTTGCGAGGAAATGGCCAACCTTCCGTTTGGGTAAGCTATTACGTAAATAAAAACCGGTCAAGTGCGAGCGACCTCGTTAACCAAGACTTCCGTACGCATTGCATTACACAGGTCAACAATGATTTTGGTGCACGCAAACCAATAGCTGTTTTTAGCTAAAAATGGCATAAGGAAGCCAATTCTGGCTTTAAAATACTTCTATCACGTATCATTTCTGAGATATTTTGCTTCAAATCTTAAAAACAGCCATTTTGGGTCTTCTTCAAACACGTTTAACTATTTCATTGATTATTTCTGGCTGTTTCAAATATATGCAAAAAGAAGCAAAGACCTTTGCCATGAAATTTATATTTATTTATAATTTGGTTTATTTATAAATTTTGTTTAATTGTGAAAATATTCAAGTAGTTCTCAGCGGTGTTATTTTCCTTTCAATCGATTAGTTTAGTTCTATATGGGAAAAAAGGTTGCAGCTAGAATGTAGATTAACTACAAAAATAATAATGCTAGAATTAAAATTAAAATTATGTTACAAATAAGAGAAGTAGTAGTTTATTTTTTAATATCTAATTATAAAATTCACTTGCTCGGGACTGGCAACAGACCATGGAAAAATCCCTTAGTTCACTGAATTTTACTTTTTTGAAGTAAAATTACTATGAATTTGGACGTGTTAGAAAAGAAATGAAACTATATTCATGTATAGCAGACAAACAGCTACAACAAAAGTTTACTTACTTTAAAGCACCATGCAAAATGTATAATTTTGTTGACTTGTGAATTATTTGAACGTTTTGTTTTGACACTCTGGTCATTAGGAATGCACAACTCCCATCCAGCTTAATATTTAATTACTTTATTTTTTGTAGGATCTCATACTATTGGACTGACTTACATTAGACACGCACTAGTAAACAGAAGATTTTTTTAATCTATAATACTGTAACCCAACTTCCGTTTTAACGACACGTCCCAACCAAATGTAATTTTTGAGGAAGTAAAACAAACAAATTTTCAAACACAAATAATTTGGGTCCTTTGAGCCGGATACTTTACTTATAAATCGGGAAGATGGAAAAAATTGAATGTAGTAATAGCACGACTGCTATCAAGACTTTGTTGTACCTGCAATTATTAGGAACTTTGACGTAAACATCCTAATATTTGTAAAGATGGCTCAATTTTCCGCTACTTATCTAGAAGTTGTTAACTTGAAATATTTCATTGCATTAATTTATTTAAACTTCCTATTACAATTTTATCTTGTTGACTCAGAAACACCGATGTGGCCGATTATATGTGGTTCTTTGTCTGTTATATGTATGGAACCCTAGAACGAGTGTTTAAATAGATAACGTAATCACCGGGACTCCTAGGCTCGTAATTCGCCGTTCAACTAAAAGGCAGCTTGTTTTCTATTTTTTGTTGATTATACAGATATCCCAGTTATTTTGCAAATCAAATTGAAAATTTTAAATTATACTTTTGTTATTTTGAATATGATAGATGAAAGTGCATTTATAGCTACTTCAGAACTTAAAATATTATATGTCGTCATTTAATAACATGACTTGATTACTTTACTAATGAAACTACGAGTAATAATAGATACACAAGAGATGTGAGTTTCGATAACCTAACTTCAAGCCGTATTCAAGGGTATGAATTAGTAACTATAATATTATGAATTAGGAACTGCAATAAAAACTATCGTTTGCAACTAAAAAAAGATAGTATTTTAAAACTAAAATATGAATTAATGTCCAAACTCTCCACAAAAAAAAATCTGATAAAAAATACACTTCCACTTTTCAATATGCAAAAATTTTATTGTAAAAATATTTAATTTAAGCACCTTTGCATATCTTATGCTATTAGCAGCTTGCCTATTTATTTCATTAACCAATTTACAAAGGAATAAAACGCTAAACGTTCATATTTATTTATGTGGTGCCTGTATAATTATTTATATGGACGGGTGGCCGCTTGTGTTAAGTTTTCAATCATTCATTTCATCACCGTGCAGTTTGAACCGTTTGCAATTAACAGTACTTTAGTTAATTAAATTCAAAGATATGCAATATTCCATATATAAAATGCTTTTACTACTAACCGGTTGGACTTACTAATGGGTCCTACTACATAAAGTAAATCGATAAAACGTCGTATTTGATGACGGATTACGTTTCCAAATACGTATTTCGTCACTCATAAAAAAGCTTTTCCAAAAAAAAATAATATTTCATTTATATATAAAAAATCTCCAAACGAGGAAAAACCAAACAGTATTTACCAAAATTAATTTCTATATTTTCGTGTTGTTTTGACTAATTTATGAAAGCGCCAGAGGTTTATTCCCGACCACCCTCTGATTCTGGAATTCAGAATTTTGTTCTTTTTAAATGACCTTCAACACCACTTAGGGCGTGAACAGATGTTAACTGCTCACAGTTATAATTTGAAATCTCTGGGCCAAATTTAATATTTTTTTTAAACTTTCAATTATAAAAGTGCATGTAACAAAATTATTTGTTGAATACCATCGTAATAGATTCAATCGTGCTATTCACAATGACCTAATTTAAGATATTTCGATGAAAACAATGAATTCCTTCGGACATTTTCGTCTTTGTCAGTAAAATCCAAAGTATCATATCGTATATTTATCAAATCCCTTCAAATTCCCAAACAACTTTCGTAGCCTTCGGTGGAGTGAATGATGCCTGCGTCACATCTGTCTGATTACCTGCCTCCGAAAATAGACTCGTCGATGTTTGCTCCCTTTTCTGAGAGTGAAGTGATAAGGAGTTGTTTACACTGCTCGAGGGGGCGTCAAATAAGTCGTCCCTTATTTGCTCAAGTATTCAGTAATACTCTGCCTGTCAAATTACGAATAGCAGAGTTTAATATTTATTTATTTATTCAATAGGTACACCAACAGAACATATACATAGCATTTTAGGGGTATATGGTACAGAGGTAAGTTCTAGTATATGCTCCAATAAGAGGAGTACACAGCATTCAAAATAGGAGCAACACAGAATTAGATAAATTTAATTTAGAAGAAATATAACAAATTTAGTCAGATGACATATTGTGCAATGTGGATAAGAATTTATGTTTTGAAAGGTGGAAAATGTCAAGTTCAGGATGTTTTTAATATTTCCGCGTAAGATAAATATGTAGATCTACGTGTTTTGCTCAATTTCATAAAATCCGTTTTTGCAAAGGAACTTCGTCAGATGTTTGTATGTTTTTTTGTGTACAATTAGTTATATGTGTGTGGTTTGTGTATGAAATGTATGCGTTTGAATTGCCTGTTTTCGCGTCACGTGATACAATGTTTAAAATTGCATTAATGTGTGCATTTCATTTTAATTTGTATGTACAATTGTTTCGGACAATCTTACTTATTTTTCTTTACGGGAAGGCGTGTACCTACCTTCACGGTCTGGTCCACCACTTAAAAGTTGCTAAACGAGCTATGGAAAAAGCTACGTTCAGAATCTTTCATAAAGATAGGATTCGAAACAAACACATCCGATAGAGAAATACACATATCTCAAAGAGCTAATTCTTTGAGATATGCATATATCTCACGGAGAATCAATAACTGCTTTAGGTGAACGGGAGCTTTAGTGGAGATCGCAACCATCAATGTACTGCATGAAGACCTCCTATCAATTGATATCCTGCAAAGGTTGCAGGCAAATGCTGGATACATAAAGCTAAATACAGGCTATGGCGCTTATTAGCTAAGGCCTATATCCAGCTTTGGACTATTATATGCTGATGATGAATATTAATATTTAATTTAGTCAAGACAGTATTAACTTCTAGGCAAAATAGGCAAGGTCACCTACACCTTTGGTATATGGAAAAGTTTCAAACTTCATGCCTAGGGGCACTGTAGGAGTCTACTGCGAACCTGAATAATACCTAGTTAGAGATAATTGAGCGCAGTGTGAACATCGTCTAATGTCGCAAGTGGTATATGAAGACGAAACTGTTCTCAATCCCGTATGTGGGTCGCCGTATCTTTATCAGCAGCTAAAGTGGATTGGATACAGCAACCTATTTCGCGAGCTCATGCGTAGATATGGCCGCATTGACCCGATTAGCCCATAGCTGTTTACCTAGGCAATTGACCTTAAAAAGAAAAACATGAGGTAAGAAGATAAATTGCTTAATGTGGTAAAAGCCGTTACATGTAAATTTCAGTTTTGAATAGAATAGAATAGAATAGAAATCATCTTTATTCATGTAAACTTTACAAAAGCACTTATGAATAGTCAGTACCCCTAATGAATTTGAACAGTTCGGCGTGCAACAGCTAGTATCATATTATTATAAGTATACAAGTAATAGTTTGGATTTACGTGTGTTCAGATATTTGTAACTCTTTCATGTAAACCTACCTACTGTTTGTATTTCGGTAAATTTGGTATCAGACATATAGACAGATTTCATACTAGAAAATCGTTAACAATTCTTTTTATCCCGAAAAACCGAACGAAGTCGCGGACAACAGCTAGTCATAAATAAAAAATGTTAGAACAGAAAAATATTCAATCTGTATCCAAACTCTCGTTACTTGGGCTCGTGGAAAATCGGTAAAAGAAATAAAATGTAAAAACAAATCTCTGATAAACACCAAAAAGTTTATCAAAGCACAAAAACAATATTTTTTGTTTTGCTTTCTTATTATCTTAGCAAAATATACTCATGTAGCCATTGAATCAACAAACCCATTGTGTTTATTCGGTAATGCTGACGTATTTGATTTATTCGCCAATATATTCCGAAATGTCAGCGGATATCCACTGAGTAAATAAGCATCCTTCGCATTTTGTCCCGTTATACCGATCCCTAAATAGAACCCGGAATACCGATCACGGAAACGTTTATTTGCCCAGTTGACACCAAGATATCGCGCACTGAGTTAGTGGAACGAATGTATTATATTGACATTTGTAATACTTTTAAGAATTAGAAATAGTATTCTTATTAAAATGATCACACTAAATGTGTCCCATTATGGTCTGCGATAAAATTTTAGTTTGAGTTTGAATTATTACATTTACTGCCTTTCCTAGGCTATACTATTTAACACTAGCTGTGCCCTTCGTTTTTGTGGACTACATACTTTCATGGACGGAATTACCCCTATCTCCCCTAATTTATATCACAAAAATTAGATCATATTTTAATCCAAGGCTTAAACTATATTTGTGCCAAATTTTATATCTCTAACTTAAAAAATTAAACTCTTTCCCATACAAACTTTCAATGGCAGTATTACCCCCATCCCCGCTTACTCAACACAAAAGGTAGTCTATGTCCGTTCAGAGGTTCAACGTATATCTACACCAAATTTCATGAAAATGAGTTGAGTGGTTTAGGCGTGTAAGCCGGATAGACAAACAGACAGACAGATCATTACTTTCGCATTTATAATATAAATATACATTATGCTAAGACCAAAAGAATCCATACTAATATTATAAATGCGAAAGTAACTCTGTCTGTCTGTCTGTCCGTCTGTTACTCTTTCACGCCTAAACGGCTGAATGGATTTTGATGAAATTTGGTATAGCTATACGTTGAATCTCAAGAACGGACATAGGCTACTTTTTATTATAAAATAAGGGGGGATGGGGGTAATACCACCTTTGAAAGTTTATGTGGAAAAATGTTTATTTTTGAAGTTAGAGATATGAAATTTGGCACAAATATAGCTCGAAACTTGGATTAAAATATATACTACTTTTTGTTTCGAATATTAGGGGAGAAAGGGGTAAAACCGACCATGAAAGGATGTAGTCCACGCGAACGAAGTCGCGGGCACAGCTAGTAGATGGATAATGTAGAAAGAACAGCGATAACATGCGTGCAATGCCGCGAAGCCGCTAGTAGTTTCACAAATATTTACCAAGGGGATATTAAAAAGCATTAAATTTATAAATAATGAAAAAGTAATGCCATATTACATTTTCCATGTACCTCCTTTATATTTACCAATTTGACTGAAGTGTATCAAAGTTCACGCGGCGTTTCCTTCACTGTTTACACCATCGTCAGGCAATACAAGCGTATGTGGATCAAAACATTGCCGCGTCGATTTCTCTGCTCAATGTCGTGATGGTAAGTAGACTATCAGCTTACACATGAATGGAGTAAACGGTGTTGTAACCTGGTGAGAGCCGTGTAAGTGTGCGTTTCGACAACAGTAAGTACATGCCAATTACACCACTTACTGTAATTACTCAACTCATCCACAACCAGGAGCTTGGTATGCATGCAGAAGTTTTAATTGACTGTTACTATTTTACAATGTACATAAAACCAACTAAACATTGGGTAAGGGTTCGTAGTAATTTACTTTAATTAGATGGTGAAATAATAATTTTGTGTACAATACTTAAATGTACAATCAAAATTATACCATAGTTAATATTTACAGATTGATACTAGTTTACGATAAAAGGCGTGAAGAAACATATTGCGGGCCAGTATGGCGAATCTAACGGTTAGGATATTTCGATATCAAATCCGTTGTCATCGCGATGTGGGTTCCTCTCTTGCTTACCATCAGGCTGAGAGGAGTCAATATACTGCGCTACTATAAAAAAAAGGGTTGTACAAAGTCCAAAACTCTATAGTCATTTTGACTGTACCTCTTGTACAGTCTTCTAATCTGGTTTGAAATTTGTAACGTGTTCCGATATTTTTGATCAATTTAGTAACTTACAAATGTAGGTATCTACATTATTTTCTGATATGAACTATGGCTAAGAAGCCATAATATAAATTTTAAGACTTTCGCGTTCCATTTTAAACATTTAAAATAATTAAACGGGTCAAAACGCGACACCATTTTTATTTACTACCATACTAGGATAGTACGTGAAGCTATTGAAATCAAAAAGTACAAAAATTTCAATAAAGAAGACGGATTTAAGTTATCATCAGCATGGAATCCAGTGATTAACAAATGTTTACCGCGGTTAGAACGATCAAAAACAATTCCGGATACTGTCAGTGTAGTGTGTCGAAGTGACTTCAATAACATTTTGTAAGTGACAATGTGAGGGTGGATGAAGATTTGTAAGCTTCCTCGAACAGACAAAGGCGAGCAAGACCAGTCAGCTCGTGACTACGGTTGGTGCAACCTAACCGAAACGTCGGGCAGTAAGTAGTTCGTATTAACTACTAAATAAAAATGGTGTCGCGTTTTGACCTGTTAAATTATTTGAAATGTTTAAGAAGCCGTAAATTTTTATAAGTTGCAAAGCATGCTATGCCTAACGTAAAGGCCGCGACCGTTGCATTCCACATTGTTACGAAAATGAAATTATCCTAACCATAAGGAAATTAAGTTAAGTCAAGGTTATGCATTTTATTAAAAACATAGGTACACCCATAAACTATAGAAGTTAAAAAATAGGACAATCAGGGCGTTACAAATCTATAGGCTCCCAAGAGATGGGATTAGCTCTAGCTATGATACGACGAACTTTAACAGAAATTGGATTTGCATAAAAGTGCATCGTCAAGATTTTAGTGTGCTATTTCTCAACATTGTAGTTGAAACTTGTTTAGCATTGACTTCAAACGCAATTTTCCCAATAGCAACTCGGAAACCGTTCGGTCGGTTGTGTACAATCAGGAGCACACCAAGATAAACACTTGCAGTTCAGTATTCGTTCCTATACCCACGACGTAAGAATGGTACAAAGACCAGACTGTAAAGTCTGACGTGCAGTTGACTGTACATCGTCTGCAGTCTGCAGTAAATTATGTGTTTGCATTCCGATGCACTGGCGCGTATCTGCAGTGTCATCATCTACGCTCTATAGTAGTATCGTAATGTCGTTCACTAGGCCGAATGTGAAGCTAGCAAGCAACAATTTGCATCTATACGATGCAAAATAAATGTTTATATATAATGCTTTACAAAAAAACACTGGAGGTCACCTCAGTGTTTTTTTGTAAGGCGCAAGTGTTTAGAGAACATCAGATTAATACGTAGCAGACCAATATATAGGATACAAGGCTAAAAGTACGAGAAAGATTTTACTAGACTATAACTCAACGACTGTTTTTAATCCCCTAACCACGCGAACGATGTCCTGGGAAACATAACTGACTTTCCACCTTTTCAATGATGCCAAATATTTTATTAGGTACATATCTAAATTAATGACTATTTGCTCTAAGCACTTTTTGCTTACCTAAGCGCTTTCTGCAAATACCTAAGCCTTCTTATCTAAAAGAGCTTTTTCTCGCAACTATGTGTTTTTTATGGGAGATCAATACTCGAATTTCTTCGTACATGAGTTTTTATACTGTTCACAAACATCGACATTCTATATTAATACACTGAATTATTTCGGTCAATGTTGTCAAACCAAACAAACGTGAAAGGACAAAATGGTGCAACTTTTCACCCCTTTAAATTGCTGTCATTATACAATTATAATGAGACCCATTCTGAGGACAATCTCACTTTATACCCAACATGTCCTTTCACAAACATATAATTGGCCCTAAACCTTCTTCTGATTAACAATGCAAATTTCCTATCATAAATTTATCACTTTCGTGGGCACACAAACCAAGACAAATTACTCCAACTTATACATTCAAAACCCTCATTAACGCGAGGCGGGTCAGTACTTGAAATAAATTTATGTTACTTTCCCCTTGATCGTTCTCATTAATTACTACCCCTTCAGGTTTGGTCGGGGATACCGCAGGAATTAAAATTTTCTCCACCTCCAATGGATGATCCGGACCTGCAATTAAAAATAGGACAACTGTAATTGTGTCTACTTGCGAGAACAGAAACGGTGACAGTTTGTGTTACAGGTGTGGAGTGATTGCGTCTACAAAATTATATATTTGCTATGAATAAGGCTATTTCTCGTTTTATGACTAATAGTATTTTACCCTATGTTTGTTTAGCTGTCTATGCATATTAAAAATATAAAATAACACAACGCTAAGTTTTATTCATACTACTCTCGAACAACGTCTCTATCATCTTTTGATAAAAAAAAATCAAAATTATTTTTTTCGAGCTATGGTTCGACCACATGATTTAAACGTGATGATGCACTGTATAAAAAAGTAAATCAGAAACGTGTATCAATATTTAACGTATTTATTATCTTTTGTTATTGTTATTAAATGTTATTTGTAAGATAAGATATAGAGAAATAAGATTTAATTGGAGCATAGTTTCTTAAATTTCAACTAATATTATATTATTTTCTGGAATTTAATGTGGTCTTTGATTTACACCTTGGGTTAAATAATTAGTTCATACGAATCCCTTACTTTTTGAACATATTTTTACGCCTATTTTTCTAATTGTTAAATAAGGCATGCTTTCGGTAAACAACACAAACGGCATAGAATCAGCCAACCATTTTTTTATTTCTATATATTTTCACGAAACATGATGTGTCCGCCAGACAAGGTACAGTGCTTTCTATAAACAATTCTATTGATGAGTGATAGTTTACAATGTAATTAACAGGTCATGAATGATCGTTTTTGTTGTCTCATGCGATATCAATTTTACCAATAAGGTTTCGTTCGAAAATGTGCCGAAGTGCACAATTAATAAATATTCGGTAAAACATATCATCATAAATCATTACTTATTATCTTACATATTACTAGAAATTAACTTTAAAAATTGTCTGTTTTGGGCATTGACCATTGCACTAGTTAACAGACTCCAACTGTTACGCGATTGGTTATTTTTAATATGTCTGTCAATGTCATGTCTACGTATTATATCTGGCAGATTTTACGTGCGCAATAGCCGCTGTTAAATAATTTTTATCTTTGCTTTCTTCATGTTCTACACCGTTATTCTTATAAGGGCAACCAATAATACTATTGGTATACCGTAAACACTAGCTTAGGTCATGCGTTCATGACATTTACCAGTGGCGATGCATGGCACGGAGTTATCGCTGCATCTTTGAGAACGGTCAGGTCGGTGCATTGCGCAAGCCACGCCTCGCGCCTTGCAATGATACTGTTACTAAATTAAACTCGTCAAGTTTGAGTTGAACTTAACATCGAGGGTTTTGTTCGTTGTTTTATGTTGTCCTCGTTTAACTCACTCGAAAAAGATAACGATTAAAAATGTGAGATTTCCATTTCGATCACAATACTTAATTACGACAGATTGAAGATAAAACGAATTATAATTCGTAATGAACGTCAATTTTTAGGCTTTTTCGTCACTTTTCTACCTCACTGCCTCTTCTCTCAATCAGTCCTCCGAAGACTTACTGGATCGGTGAAAGTTATAGTAACGCAGATAATATTAACAATTTACCTAGGTAAGTCCAGGAAATATTTTATTTAATTGCCATATAGCACATAAAACGATACAGTTTTTGCCATTTTTACTTTCCAGAATTAATATCTTAGTGAATACAACCCTTTTTAAATTAAGAAAAACCCTAAAAACTTCTCTTTGAACTTTAGAAATGAAATCATTTTGGTTAATTCTATTAGGAAAAATATACAAATACATAGTTTCACAATTAAGAAATCTTACTAAACATTTTGTTTTAAAAACGCGCGGCTAGAATAATTCATATCGTATTTAACGACACTGAACCCTAACGAAACCACGTAGGACGATCGCAAGGAGATCAAAGGTCGCCAACAGCATAATTTTCTAAAGTACAGTCTAGTAATTGAATATCGCTATACAAAATGCCCATATGAGGGAGATACTAAGAAGCATTATGATGTAGAATAGACTTTCTCGTGATTTCACTAACATTTCCTTACTAATATGTAGATATGGCTTGAACCACTCATAATTATGACGACTCTGAGCAAAATCCGTTCAAAAACGGTAATCCAGCGGTTGGTAACTGAACTTCTAAAATTGCCAAACAACACTGTCGCTACGTTAATTCTTTCTGAATATGCTAAGGGTATGTACTGGTCGATAAATATTATGCTCAAGATTAACTTCCTCCATGGAATTGTGATACATTACGTTTCAAAACCAAGAAGTCGTTGGTTTAAATCCCGCGGACACATTTTTATTGCGTGAAATTTTACTAATGTATGTCTTGCATTGCCTGATTATCTAATAAGAATGACGATTCCGTATTTTGGAAGACAAGTTGTATCGTTGTTTCACTTCTGACTGGTCTGATTTCACTTGTAAGGGTTGTGAATGCGAAGGTCAGATGCTAATTACTCCAATGTCAGTTGAACTGGGACACACGCTGTGAAAAAATTCTTAGTATATCTGCCTTGACAGCTATGAAATTTCATAGTAAAAAAATCATTCCACAATCTATTATTAAATATGAATCAAGTAGGTATATAATACAAGATGTGTACCAAATAAGTTCATTCCTTATTTCACAGCACCTAATGCATCGTTTTACATATTGCGAAACACATACCTCTGAACTATGTATATCTGAACATCTGCCTTCCGCGTTTACCAAACCCAATCTAATCTTCATCTATCGTCAATCATTTACTAGAAAATAAACCTGCCTTCTCAATCGATGAACAGCGTAATAAACTTGCAACTACATGATAAACAGTTGCACAACGTTTATTACGCACCAAAACACGTAAGTACATACGTAAACCACCGTAATAGAAGACCATCTTACATTATGGTACCTGTTCTGTCGGTACGTCAATCAATCATGCAGTACGTTCAATCAATTAGACCATTTTGGTCTTACAGATTCACGTCTGTGTATCAATTGAGGCTTGTGATTGATAATATTAAAGACCTTCTGGTGTTTTGTCATCATAATAATGAGCTTCCATTTAGAAGTAACCATTTACGATACCTTTCAATTATGTAAAATTCAATCTCAATCAATTGTATGATCTTAAACATAATAAAATAAACCTTATAACTGAGTCAGAAAAACACATCTCATAATTTAAAACAATGTTTGAGTAACCGAATTTAATGACACCATAATTATTTTCCATTTATTATACGTTTTTTTTTGTTACCAATATTGGCGTCTAATAGAATTTGTAACACCATGTCATGTTCCAGGAAATGGCATACTAATGTCCTTTGTTTGTTATTATTGTCATCAAATATTTTTCTAATAGTACCTATCCTCGAACATTTCTAAACTCGTGGCATCTAACCACAATTGCTCAAAATCATTCCTCAAAGTGTCTAGGCGTTTAAAATGTTTGAGCTATGGAATTCCTGATTAGGAAACGTCTGTCGTGACCGCTTTCCATTCTGAGTTTCCCTTTCAATTTTATCGCCCATTCTCAAGGATAACCTTTCCCATCTGGACTGCACTTTAAAGAAGTGAATGCTTCCAAGGGTCGCTGCCTCTCACCGCGGCTGTGAGAATGGCTAAATGTCATCGCGAGCCGTAACAAATGCATGTACTTAGTGAATCAATAGTAATAAACATTGACAATCGTGTCGATTACTGCGCTGAGTTACGGATTTGGTTACACTTTATGCGGCTGTCGTAAAAAGTATTTGTTTAATTATTTTCAATTACCACGACACAGCTATTCGTTGTTTTAGGCTGGCTATGGCGAACAGTCGTTTTTTCCAACCAAATTCAGAATCAAATGCCATGGGATATTTGGCGAACAATATTTGTTTGTATGCTTAGTTTTTTGTTTTGTTTTATAGGATGTAAAATCAAAATCAACTTAGTTTCTCTTTTATTCCATAGATTTGCTAACATATTTTTATATATTTTCGTAAATATAGCCGTGTAGTCAATAAAGACGACCCAGACCAATTAACACGAGTGGTTTCTTGGTTGATTTCTTCTTCACTATAGATATAGGGAAACTAAGGACTATGGACCTTTCCATAGTTTTTCATCTTATTTTTGATGTTAATTCTTCACTCCGCCTTCTTATATTCCTTTTATCTGCTATATAAAAATGGCTACTTTACAAATGCAAATATTTCATTGATTTTTTTAAATCTATATTAAATACATCAGTTATTGACTATCTCATTTTTACTTATTTATTTCTTGAATTAAAATGTTGCATGTTAGTTTAGGCATCGTAATAATATAATCGCAAACAGCGTACGGACGAGGGCTCAAATCGTCCAACGTTAATCCTAATTGTTCACGGATTATAAAGAATTTTGCCACCTCCACTCATAAATTGATAATGAATTCGAAGAATTGCCCAATGTAATGAACTCCGTTTTGATGACTGACGTGTTTGGTGGCGCATGTCGCCGGTGCAACTTCCTTTGTTTGTGTCACAACAATGGCTTTCAAAACTGCCCCTTTATATATTGTTTTGGGTAACAACAATGATTTTTGGGTCAGGTGTCTCCTTGGCGGTACTAAAGTGATAATCTTGCAAGAAATACATTTTTCATTTTACACAATACGGTACTTATTGATACAACAGAACCTGCCGAGGAAGACTCTAAATCGCAATAGCAATAAGTGCTTACCTAAGCCCGTTTAAGTAGAGTTAACGTAGCCATAGAAAAACATAATCACGCTTCAATTATTAAGATTCGTGAAAAATCAATATTAATTAAAGTTCTGCTCCTATAAAAAAATTATGTCAGATTGTTCCTCATCCCATTCCACATTATTTTTTTCTTATCTTCAACGATGTTATAAGCACTTAATTTTAAAAACCAAAAATCCAATAAATATAAGAAAACGCCAGTTCTGATAAGTTAATGGCCATGATATTGGATGTATTTTTGTAACTCTTTCACACAAAACCTTCCGAATAGATTTGGATGAGATTTGGCAGAAATATTTAGTTAACATAAAGAATATTTTTATCCCAAAAAACGCAAGCAAAGTCGCGGGCAACAGCTAGTATGCCATTATATTATACATTTTAGAACAGTGTCTTATTTCTTAATGTACATTTTTTTAACTGCGCTTTTCAGCATTCTTGTGTTGGTCCAGTATTACGATGCGCTCACGGACGGCCAACACACTCGCAAACTATTTTCGGATTCCCCCCACTTCCACTCTCCACAGGAAGACATAATTAATAGAACATTAACAGTCCATTTATAATGCACATTAAGCGGAAATACTATATTAGAAATCAAAATAAGTATCTACCTATATTAAAAATGTGAATAACATTTTTCTTGCATTCTAAGCACTTCCATAATTTGATCTGAATACCGCTGTATGAAAACTCCAGAAACACATTTATTGCTTCAGAAATGACGAATTTTAGTTATGAGAATATATCATACCACAGATAGATATCAAAAGTATAAAAACACAAACAAATGTAATATTTTCTAACTAAATTTTTTAACATTTTTAAATTAGCTTATCTGTGGGTTAATCTAAGTATAGGTATTCGAAAAAAAAACGCCACTAACTTGAAGTAAGTGTACTTTTTGAGTATCTGGTGTTTTCATCGAATTTATTAATGAAATTAAGAAAATAGTCAAATAATTAAGGTACTGGATTATGATCTCGGTGCCCTAGGTACTATTACCGGTTCGATAAAAGTATAATATGGAATGGGCTAACGCTTATTAAGTCTTTAAAGTTCAATCGAATTTGCAATACTTATTTTATTTTCGTTATAAGTATCAAGCTTACTGAGTTGATGTATTTTTCGGCAAAAGTTTTATCTCCATAAACCTGATTTTTGTATAACGAATGTAAGGAAAAAATAGTTACGAAAAGATTGAGAATAAAAAGAGTTTGACATGTTCAAAATCATTTAAATCCATATTTCATCCAGATAAGGCCAACGAGGAAATGCTTTATACAGGAAATTAGCGTGCACAAACACACAATGCAGGTGCACAACCTTTCCTTTTCACGCGATGTGCAATAAAACCTATGCGTAAGTCCTTACATCAACCGGCCATCGGAAACTTCTTGGGCTCAAAAAGCGAATTTGAATATTATAATTTTCTAAATCTATGTTTTACCTGCATTAATATATTCACAGACAAGTATTGAAAAGTGATTAGGTTCCATTTGCCTTCTCGCAAATCAATTTAATTTCGAAACTTTCAATGTTTATAATCATTAAAATATTTTTGCCTTAATATGGTTTAGCTTCACTTTTATTTGTACGGTTGTTATATTGCACACAATACAAAACAAAGTTCAGAACTTACTTCCGCGAAAGGAAAATGATCGCAAAAACTAAGTATATTTGTAGCAGCAGCGGTATTCAACATATATGTACGTACCTATTAGGCGTAATATACTTTATATCGAGTATCAGAGCATTTGTGCGTAGTTTCTAAGAAACAGAAGTCCCCAAAGGATATATATAGAAGAATCCCAGTAATGAAACATTTGTATCCTGACACAGAAAAGACAAGAATCCACAGTCCTGAATAAAACATCTGTTTTGTTTCCATGCGTTCACTTTTATTGTAAAATACGCTCGACGTAGGTAGGTACTCGCAATAAAAACATCTCACTAAAATGCGGACCACTCATAACCCGAAGATAAATTGTATCCCCCTCAATCGCTGTCATTTCATTTTTGATCTTGTTAACTTTCGAAACACGTTTTGCTCCCTCGAGTATATAAAAATGCAAAGCAGGAGCGTAGACAACGCGCGCATGCAAATTTTATTTGTCCGCTCACTGCTCGAATCATATTTTGTGTGACATATTTATTATTAGTAAGCTCAAGAAAACGTCATCTATTGTTTTTTATGCGGCTCTTTACTGCAACTATTCAACAATGTCCCGAAGGTTATGATAAATGTTCGATAATTTTGCCTTAATTCATTACGGGTGAGTGCCTTTTGCTGCCCAATAAACTCGGTGAAGATAATAAGACCTCGACTTCATAGTTCAATTCGAATCCTAATTAATTGTTTTCCAGTCGATTTCGATTCGATAATAAATCAGAATAAATTGTTTTACATCAGTGAATCTGAATAATTTGGAAAAAGTTAATTGAAATATATGTTCCGTTCCGAATTTACCCACAAAAGCGCAAATGTTGGTCCACACTTAGAAGTTCAAGTGGAATAAAATAGGTGTTAAGATTCAATATTCAAATTATATTCACCCCAGACGTTGTTAAACTGGCTGCTAACACCCCTCAGGTCGAGTTTTAGATTTTCTGATTTAATCTTTTAAAATTTCTTAAATTACATAGGTAAGAGACTTACACATTCAAAGCTCCGACTTTCAAATCTTAGAAAAGCAACTTGAGACATGCGCACTTAAACAGGCATGCGAAATATGCCAATATCATATTCTTCACATCAAACATTCCTATCCGAGCAGCACCATAATAGCACAATCATTCCAGAAATATCGAGACCACATCTTGATATGGAATGGCATTTTCTTGAGTCCAAGTGTTTAACCCCACTGCCCTGGTGAAACAAGCCGTTCATTTGTATGAATAATGTTTAATTGGCTTTTGAGCGCGACCTAATTGACGCACTCACGAAACGTTAATGATGTAAGACAACAAAGTTGTTTATGTCTTCCAATTGGTGTAACTAGTAATTCCTTTGTGATTAATAGTCGGTAATCATCGGAAACGGTACCTACCTACCTGTAAAATGATTCGTTTCAAAATCTAATTGATTGATTGATGTAAGTACTCTAATTTTGTTAATTGTAATACACTTAGTTTTGAAATCCAAGTTGGTGAAAAAACCTAAAATTACTGACGTGAGAGCGGCTTGAAGCTCCGCCCAACAAATTTAACGTTAAGTAAAGCCTAAAAATTCTTCTTTCAAAACAAAATAATACCTACAATATTGTTTAATAAAGTTTTGAAACAGTAACAAAATACAAATCAAACAATGTTTCCAGAAATGGCACATGAGGATTTTCATTTCGATTAAAACCGAGCAAAACAAGAAATAAATTACCAAATTGATGATTTTCTTAAAACAAATATTTTAAGAATCTGTATTTTTTGTCCTCCTATTAATTATCGCTTGCAAGTGATATAGTTTGTAAATATCTGTAACCGCAGCGTACTAAAATACGTTCTGAATGCGAACCGCAAGTTCATCATCCGGCCCGCTATGCGCCGAGTCTGCGCACTGACACGATAAACAAACAACGCCCGATTCAATTAAATCGCACCGAGCATCGATAAATCATAACGAATGTGCTTAAATCATTTTTCGCTCCTCAATGAAGCCTTTCACGCTGTCAAGTTTATGTGTCATTGGCGAAGTGGTATACTCAGTTAACTTTTATGTTTTATTACTGATTTTAGAAAATGAAAGTATGGACTCAGTGTATTATAAGTTAACAGAATTGAAGTTAAAATTATTGTCTCTTTAACTTAAATAAATGTTGGAAATGATAATATTATCGATTGCAATAAGCAAACAAAACAACTTCGAGTGTGCATTCCAAACAAAAAAAAAGTATAAAAAAGAAGCTTTACCAGTTAGAATGGAATAAGAATTACGGCCTTATCTTCTCATCTTTTTGGCCACGTAATTTATATAAAACTGTAACTAATTTAGCGTTGAATATGTCAATTACGAAGTTATTGAGTGGATAGGTACATCTTCAGATTGTTATTTAATAAAAAAAAACACTTAAATTCGGTCTGGATACTCCGCAAAATTAATCACCTGACCCGCTATGCGTCTAGTTTTCTCGATGAGACGATAAACAAACAACGCCCGATTCAATTAAATCGCACCGAGCATCGATAAATCATAACGAATGAGCTCATATAATTTTTCGCTTTTCAATAAAGCTCTTTACGCTGTCAATTTTAACTAAGGCTTTTGATAGTTTATTTAATATAGTTTATTTAATTGTTTTAGAAAAAAAATATGCAAGCTGTTAAAAAATAAATTAAAAAAACTTTAGTAGGTATTTTTCAAATTACGAATTGAACTGAGCATGCAAAAAAATATTGGTCAGTTCGTACAAGAAAAAAATAGAGAAAATAGAGATATAAATAAATTTTAAAACATATATCATTAATGCATTATGGACTCGACTTTTGGTCAACCTGTTCCGTTGTTTTTATCCCAAAAAATCTGTGCTGAATACAAACTGCCAAACACTCTAGACCCCGATATATTATAATTATATTTATATGTAACTATATTGTCACAATGAATGAATGTGATTATATTTTTGTGCTACTCAAATGAAGCCTTTCACTCTGTCTATCAATCCATGTATTTCGCATATTCATATAAGTATTTTATTTTACTAGTTTTAATAGTAAATGTGAATGTCAGTCGATACTTGGTTCTACAAAATACCTAGATTGGTTAGATGATTATATAATATAGTCAATATGTAAGTTAAGCAAAAAAATATTTATCCAGTCAAATGGAAGCTGGACTCGGGACCGAGGACTCCTTATAATTTGTATGTTAATTTATATTTCCTTTAGGGACGTGTGCTATAAAACCATCCTTTTTGTCAAATTTTATCAGTATAGATATAATGTTACATTAAAAAAATAAGGATTAATTGAAAGACTTAGACGTTTAATTTTTCACAGCTCCAAAAGACTGCAAAAACTAGAATTCGATGTTAATTTGAACATAAATATTATCTCTACACGTTCCTGATAAAGCGTCTGTGACAGGCAGACAAACGGATTGACTGGTCAAAACCAATTTATTTACTTTAAAAAACAGAACCTTGATATAAAAGAAAAGAAAAATTATTATTAATTTTGAATTAAATTTGTTTTATTACCCTTTCTCGTGTGTAGTGTACTGAAATATTACCTCAACAATAAAATTTAGAAGAACGGCCTGAAAGTTGGGTAATCATTAATCAAAATATATATAGTCTAACAGTTGCTTAAATAGAATGCATGATAAAAATACGCACGTTATTTTATGAATGAAAGGAAAATACGCAATGAGTATTGACAAAGAGATAAAACCGCTTACTATATTTGTTATCGGAAGCTTCACGGAATTCGCGCACATAAATCGCGAAGTGAGGGACGCGTGCGCAATGCCACGCTCGAGTTGCATTTACTTACTTTATAACCCCCTGCACAATTAAACAGATGTCAGTGAGCCATCTGTGTTTATCTTCGATCAATGATATTGTAGATGCACACTAGCGATCTTAAAACACTGGCAAAATAGAGTTTCAAACAGTAGGTATTAAAACCTTTTTCGCACTCTCATTAGCATCGTGGCCGCGCGAGTGACATTACGCGAAGAAATGATTTATTTCCATACTTTTTCAGGTCTTTTATGAATTTTAGATTGGACTTTATAACAATTTAGGCCCTTTAGGCATTTCTTGTGTTATGTTTACAACTTCGGTTCGTCATTCATGACTTATGCATGACGCAGTGGACATTTTTTTTTTAAATAATGCTTGGAACTGTAGATCTACAAACTCTTTAATCGATGTTGTTCACACAAACATAACATACGATAAGAAGTGTAGTAGATGCGTGGCTCATTTAACCATTTCTGTACCGTTAGGTTTTTTAAAATATATTAAAGTAAGCCGTGAAGGTTTCAAAAAAATATGAACTGAAAGCACATTTACTGATGTATCGCTATTGGTTTTATGAGTAAAGTGGTGGTAACTGGCGAAAGAATGGTTAAAATAATACGATTATTCTATATTGGAGGTTTTATGAGACAAATAGATGTTTAATGTTAAAGGTGCTTTGGATATGTAAAGTATGATTATAATTCCTTTTTAACCTATATCAATCTACGCTACAATTCTGTTTACTCTACCATTATTTAATCTACACTGTAATTGTTGAGTAACAATTCAATATTACATGGCATCGTGCGTGATAGATTTATGAATGAAACTGTCGAATAAGTGATGTATCAATGGATAATCACCATATCATTGTTGAAACTTTCTTTCCTACTTCTTATCTAGTAGGTAGTATCTTACTACGGTTAAATCATTTGGTGCGCTTATAATTTATCTTTTTAAAGCACGACAGACTAAATACTTTTAACTTCGCGCCGTCTTTATGTCGTGCCCATAAGGTCTAATATCGAACTGAAAGTATTTACCTTATCATGCTATGGACTATACCTAACGTTTAAGCAATAGCGCGATTCAGTGATATCGTTCGCAGACAGCAGTAGGTACGGTGTATCAAATAATGTCCTCCTAAAAAAGGGTAAAGTCAACTAACTTAAAAATACTTTGATGAGCTTTCACTTTCCTTAGACTTGGCTTGCTCAATAAATACGATCAAATCTAAAGGCAATCACTATTAAATAAATATTTGCTAACTCAGTACCTACCAATTCGTTTTCACTTTTACATTAATGCATAGATATTTGAAAGCATGACGCAGCTTTAAAGAAATTTACTTCTTCTTGTTTGGTGATGACCATCAACATTTGCTTGCTACGTGTCTAGTTCACTCATAATAACATAACTGTGACCCATGAATGTGTAATAATAAACTTTGCGGATCATCTTCAATCTATCATATTTTGTATGAATATGAAGCTCCGTTTAATTTATTACATGTTAATTTACTACCTCAAAATCTTCTTTATATAGATAGCTAAGTTCACTATAGTAACCGTCCCATAAAAACTGTCCCAAAGCTGGTCCAGAAAAACCAAAGAAATCACAGTTTTTCAATGAAAACCGACTGAATTCCTATATGCCTGTCTTGGCGCAAACCCTAAAACATGCTACCCCAAAATAAAAAGGAAAAAGACGATTCAGAAGAAAAGACATATATTTTACTAAGTAGTAATTATATCTTACTAACACCTGTATATTTGAGCCGTTTGGAGTCGAGACTCTGGGGCCATGGGGACCGGGCGCACATAGCCTCTTTCACGCTTTAGCCAAACGGCTTAAAGATGCTTCGGGAGACCAAAGGGCTGGCTTTTTCCTAGGCCGGAAAATAAGTCTTGCTATACAAAGAGGAAACGCAGCCAGTCTTCTTGGCATCATGCCCCTTGGGAGTGACCTGGGACATTTTTTTTATTTGTAGATTTGTAATGATAATTTTATAATATTTTTTATGTACATGATTCCCTTGATGTTTTAGTAATAAAGAACTAATTTAACACGACAACCAGATATAAACCTTAAAGGCACAACACACATCACCTTACCGCGAAGTTTCACAGGACGTAATTAGTTTGCATCCGATCCAGTTAAGCATCCCGGCATATCGGCCATTCCACCTGGCGCATCTCTATGGGCTCCTTCCTCGGCTAATGGTGTTAATGTCATGAATAAGGAATAGATATCGACAGGAACGCCGTAAAACCACCCTGGGTTAGTTTATTGGTAGCTCACTTAGTGCTTTTGTAAATCTTGCGGCTTATTAGGCTGGGTCTAGTAAAGCGTTCTACGCTCATTCTGCTTTTAAATCAGGATGTGAGATAAATAAGACTCTTTTAATAAAAAACCGGCCAAAAGCGTGTCGGGCCACGCTCAGCGTAGGGTTCCGTAGTTTTCAGTGCATCACAATACTTAAGTATCCCCACTTAAAGTTACAAAAATATGTAAAGTAAGAAAATAATATACCTACGCTTAAATTACAACTTTAGTTAAAAAAATATTTTTTCAAAAATTTCAAAAACTATTAAGCTCATCAGGTTCAAAATAATTTTCCTAGAAAGCCTTTATGCAGTTCTATATTCTTGATTTTTTCCATACTTTTTGAACTTATGGTTCAAAAGTGAGAGGGGGGGGGGACACAATTTTATTTTCTTTTGGAGCGATTATTTCCCAAAATATTAAAATTATCAAAAAAAATGATCTTAGTAAACCCCTGTTAATTTTTAAATACCTATCCAACGATATATCACATGTTGGAATTGAAATTAAAAAAAAAACACTCCCCAATTTACGTGTAGGACCCTAAAAAACTTTTTTTTGCATTTTTTATTTTTGCACTTTGTTGACGTGATTAATATACGTATTTGTACCAAATTTCAGCTTTCTAGTGCAAACGGTTTCTGAGATTATCCTCGGACGGACAGACAGACAGACAGACGTGGCGAACCTATAAGGGTTCCTAGTTGACTACGGAACCCTAAATAAGAGGACCCATCAACCCAATCATCTAGAATCAAACTATGGTTTTCTCTTGTGCTTGTGGATACTAACTCGGAGAATCAACTCAGTACACACAAGTCAGTTTTGCAACTTGACCTGACTTGAACTGACCTGCGAGATTCACTCTACACTTTTCTTCGGGCGACCTTATTAAAGTGTGACGTGCATAGATTTACTTTTGGTAATATCTCAGTAGTTTTACTTTGTAATAAGGTTCATAATGCTTTAATTAAATTAAATGTTCAATAGCTAATGCCAGCGATGTTATTTGCGTTATTTTGGGATAAACAGTATTATATTATGTTAATCTAGCGTCTCTTCTAGCTTTACACTAAATTTTACTGTAATCCATTCAGCAGTTTTTTTATGCGTTATAAAGTAACAAAGATACATTTTGACATCCGTAACGTATATAATATAAGTAGTATATTAGGACAAGATAAACAGAGCTCTTTAAGTGTTTTCTTAATTACTAGACGTTTGAGATAAAAACATAATATAGGTAGTTAATTTAAAAACATCCACATATGTTAGTTATCCAAAGGAATAAATACGCTATCCTGATCCTTCGACATACTACCTATAAAATACAATTGCGGTAAACTGACAACGAAATACACTATACCAGTAAGTTATTCCCACTTCCTTACTTTTTTTTCTGCAGTGACTGTCAAAGATAAAGGCGTTTGTTTTTCCTTAGAGTAACTAAGCGGCATTTTATTGCCTGCCATCACAAGCAAACATACAGTCAAAAGCACCTCACACTTTGGACTTTACACCAACCTTCTGTAGTAAGCATAAGAATTAATATCGAACAGCAACGTTTACCGTGATCTGCCGTTGATCGTACCAAAATAATGATCCCTAATGTTGGTGACAATATTTCAGGCGCCTACCGCGCTCTCTACGACCCATTAGTGCTGTGTCATAATTCTTTTAGCTAAAAATGGCCACAGCCTGTTGAAAAATAGACGCATATTTATTATAATACTCGACGCTACAACACTTTTATTGAAACATTGGAGTGAGTTAAAAGGGTTAACTTTTATTATAATCTTCTATTACGATCTTTGCTAATTGCTTTGGGTAATTTATAAAACATAACAGCCGAGGTTTTATTTATAAGGAATAATATATATATAAAATATCAGAAATAATATCACAAATATCTACCTAATCCCAAAGTAGCTTAAGAACTTGTTTAATGAAAACCAGATCCAGGCGAAACATATATACATGTACATCACATCAATAATAGGGATTTTGACTAGCTATTCAACTGAAATACTTTTAAGGACCAGTCAAAACACGAATTTTTCATAGACTTCCTAAGAACATTGCATACTGTAACGCATGGACTTAGTATAATAAACATTAGGTCCATGCTGTAACGTCACAATTTTACTTATCAACACACACTGACTGTATTAAAAAGTTTCGGAGCATTTTAAAAAAGAAATATACCCAATGTGACAGAAAGTCCCCTTTTACGAAATTTATACTTTAGAATTAATTGTGAATTCTGTCAACATCCCAATTGCCGTGAGTAGGGATTAACCCACGACTTTTCTTTTAATAGTCAGGATAGCAAACCATTAAACCAATTGTCAATCAAGGTATAAATCATAAAAACCGCAACAGTGTTCGCGAGAACTGGATACCTACTCCCAAAAACGAAATATGTTGTATCCAATGACGAATAGTATTTTTTTATTATTTCTAAAGCTAATAAGTGTATTCAAACAACAAAATATTATTTATGGAAACCTAAAACCACTTTTGAATTTCCGAAATTTCAATTAATCTTCAAAAATTAATCCATTCGTTTGTTCGTTCCGTTTCTGACATTGTTTAACAATTTTCTCTGTTTTACCACTTAATGAATCATACTCATTAAATAAACGAGAATTGTAATAGTAAACAGACCAACTAATGAACGAGAGACCATCATCAGTTTTTGTTAATAATATTAATACACCCATTTAAATGGGCATCAACCTAAGTATTAATACTCTGTATTGGCATTGGCGTCTAGATAATCTGATTAATATTGCAAGACCAGTCGAACGGGCTGAGTGGGCCAGGTGTAATTACATACCGAACAAATAAACAAACACGCATGTTGACAGGACAGCGTCTCAGTGCACGTTCACATAGCAGTCCGTTGTACTAGCACGTTTTATTCGGCAATTTCATATACGTTACTATTTTTTTTTCATATATCTTTTTATCTTTTATATAAAAGAAATTTGACGACCTCGGTAGCGCAGTGGCTAAGGCAGGTGGCCAAAGCGCGAAAGGTCCCGGATTCGATTCCCGGTTGGGTCAATTTGGAAAACGAACTTTTCTGAATTGACTTGGGTCTGGGTGTGCTGGGATGACGCCCCAGTATCCGTTGTCAGGTGCTCATAGTTCAAGGTAAAACCTTAGTTTGAGACCAGGTGATTGGTTGTCTGGCGCATTTATTTATTATCTCTAACAACATTGAAAACATTGCTTTGATTCTGTGGTCAATACAAAGCATAAGGACTTGTGTTACAGAAATCAGAGACAACAAATGTACCACAATACTGAGACTTAGGACAATATAGAAAATCTTGTTTTTCATATTGACTAAATCAGCAATCCAACCCGGGACCTCAAAGATCTGGCGATACCAAAGTACGGCCCGCTCGCATCTCGGCTTTGGAGTTCATGTGTAATACTAGCGACAAGAGGAACGATTTTACCGATCCGCTTAAAACCCTGATCCGACAAAATTTAGAGTTTCCTTATTCTGGGCCCGTATTTTAAGTGTTTTGTAAGGGATAGAGATTTAAAACATATAGAATTTTAAGTCAGATAACAAACAGCCACTTATTTTTCGATTCGAACCCGATGCTGACGTTTTATGAAAAGGCATTTTGATCGGTTAAAAAAAACATCGGCTTTCGCATAACCGGCGCAAATTTCTTTTAGCGTCCCAGCACACAAGGTTTTGGTTGGGGGAAGGGATGGTTGAATTGGCCAATGTTAAAATAATCCTATCTGTGTTAGCATACACGATGTCTCGAGTAGCAACGGATCTGTCAAATCGATCCCGTAAATAAGTTCGTGTCAACGAACACTCAGTCGACTTCTATCCAAAATATCGGTTACACCACTCTCACACTTTATTCTAAAACAGATATTTTTAGTTTACCATTTCAAAAATATTTATTTCCAACTGACGCAAGACAGGAATGTTTTCCAAACCTATGTTTTGGGCACGTTCTTTTACCTTCACGATTTGACTAATAAAAAAATAGAGCTGCAAGAGTTTAAAAGAGAGTACTAATCTACATTTAATCCTTTAATAGGTTTTTCTTTCACATCCTTTAAGAGCCTTTTCACTAAAACGCGCTAAATTAATTAACTCACTTGTTTCTGAAAATCCAAACGAATTTCAATACCAACACATTTTAACTATTTTTAGGTACCGCTTATAGTTTTGACAGGCTATAAGCTAGTACAAGCCCGCGTGCTTTTATTACATGATACTTACCTAATTTATAAGAATTGGTCGGTAAAGGGTAAAAGATCGTAGTCCTGAAAAAGTAATAAAGATTATCAAATTTACATTAATAGACTTCTTTCTTATGCTGCTACTGATGTAATGAGTATAGTCAGCCTACATGATATTGCGTATGTTTAATATTTTTTAATAAATGTTTATACGCAACTGAATAGTAGCTGCGTGACGCATTCATGCACTAGCAAATCACAATTCAGATCATGTCACGCGTCAACTTTTTTTCCATAAAAATAAAACAATACTCCAATCCTGTGATTCTGATCGGAATGACAAGGTTCGGTGTTAAATTGCATGACGTATGACTAAGACGATTGAAAGTTGAATTCGTAATCAGTCTATGGGCGTACAATTTGCAAGGTCACCTGCAATTTAGTTACGAACTTTATGCGTAAATTGATTTACACTGTTAAACAAGATTTTAAAATATCAGTCGTTCGCTTTTTGTATGAATAAATAATGTAATATGCCAACATTTATTTATATTTTTTTTATTTAATCTTTGCCAATTTAAGTACATATGCAGATTTTAGATTAATTACTTCTTTGTGGAAATTAGTTTCAAAATGGAATAGCATATTTGACTTTTTTGGGGTACCTACTTCAGTCTTAAGTTAAAAAGAGTTTATTAAATGCCTCCGTGTGTAGATACATTATTTTAAATGTCATTCGGGGAATTATTGTTTTACGAAAGCAAATTACGTTAAATGCATATATTCACGTAAGACACGTCCCAAGGTAATGACAAAGTTGTAGGAATCTGTTCCAACTTGCTGGAGGTGATACGCATTTCTCTGATAATGGTCGAGATAATTCGTCAAGCGTGCAAGTTTTAATTGCAGTCCGAGAACGGCTCCTATTAAATATCGGCGCATCTGCGTTGAGGATGTGGGTTTGATTCAGATTCGATACGAACAGTTATATTCCTGCTTATTAGTTAAATCATTACATTTTGTAAAAGCTTGTTTAACGACATCTAGATAAAACCAAAGAAGAATGTTATTGATTCAGATAAAATTTCCAATCACAAGGTAGGCACTTGGTTCTATTAAAAAGTGCCGATAAAAATATGAATTATTTAATTTAAAATTCACTATCACACGTAGATCTATACAATTCCGAAGTTAAGGCTAAAGTGCTTTTGGATAATTGCTCACACTAAATTTTGTATGGTTTATTAGGAATCATGCTCTTTGTACCAACAAAATTGTTCCAATTATTAAACGACGCTATGTGTAAAATAAATGTAGGTGATACAAGATTATTCTACTGACATTTGTTTTATCTATATAGTGGGTAATGTGTTTACTAGTAAGCAAGCAATTATAATAAACCGATACCATATACGAACATAACACCTTTTGCAACACGGACTTTCCAACACTGTGGTTATCATCACCAAAGCCCAAACAAAAGCGCAGCAGTATTATTGTCTAGAATTTACAATCAGCAACTGTAAACCAATGCATGCTAAACATAATTGGTATAATAATACAAACAAATACTAAGCAAAGCGTCATTTGATGATCAAACTAAATTAGATGTTATAGCAAAAGCAGTCTCTCCAACGATGTTTGGACACACTGAAGCAAGATAGGTATAAAAAAATAATATCTAGCTGTATTTTGTTTCAAACGGGAGCAAGCAAAAACAATTAAATAACCTTCTTATAAGAGTTTTGGCATTTCTAAATCTAGTACATTCCGAAGATGGCATTGCTTTTGCCATCTTTGTGAACATCTATGAAAATTGCGGCAATGTTTTTGGATAGCTGAAACCTGAAAATTACATGTTGCATATTAAAAAAACACACTTTAGGTTTTCCACCATCCTTATGTCTTGGGCATAAGATCTAATATCTGTTGACTGTACATAATTATGGCCGTAGTAAAATGAGATTTACAATTTGAGAGTTTTGTTGTCATTACATTTTTTCGCCCCTTAGTTCCATAATGCATTCAGTGCTTACGTTACTGCAGTGCTAACCTCGAGTTTGCCGCAAATTTTTTTTATTTTTTTTTATAGCAACGCAGTATATTAGCTCCTCCCAGCCTGATGGTAAGCAACAGAGGAACCCACATCGCGATGACAATGGATTTGATACCGAAATATCCTATCAATGCAGCAAGATGTTTCTTCACGCTCCTTTTATAGTCCATTTTAACAAAAAAGTTTATGTATATACCTTTTGTTAACAAATCACCTTATCAGTCGCAACGTAAACAACACCGAAGCGAAGTTCTTGTTGAAGCCGGTCCCCCAGACACCAGGGGTCCGGGATAAGTTGGGGCGGCGCGGGCGTCGGCCCCGGCGTCGCGACGGATCGATTGCCGACATACCAACGGACTCGTACTGACTACACCAACGGTAGGGTATCCAGCTCCTATCACATTTTTACAGAACTCTCTCAAACCTGATAAGTATAAACATTTTAATAAGGTAACGGATCTAAGCGCGGCACCGTTTTTAGTAGTTAATCCAAACTAAGTACTTATTTCTCGACGCTTCAGTTAGGTTGCAACAACCGTGGTCTTGACGTGGACGACCAGCAAGTAGTTCGTATTCACTACTAAAAAATGGTGTCGCGTTTTTACCCGTTTATTTTATTACACTTATTGTATATGTTTAAAATGGAACGCAAAAGTCTGGAAATTCTGTTAGTTAGAGCTAAACATATTCTGTTTTTAAATATCGAAAGAAGTCTTTCGGTATGTTAGGTAGGTATGTACGCTCCGAGACCGATAAATAAGCCCACAACTCATTGTGGTCACTGCAAACCACCCATTGCGGAAAGAACGTGTCCGTATCATGCCGCTTGACTTCAACACAGTAGTTTTATAATTTAGTGATGACCAAAATGTTTGAGTTGAATATAATTTACCTATTAAAAATGTAATTTAAATTTCATAATTTAATGTTATGTTGATATTTTATTTTTTATCATACCAAAAAGTCAATTATTATACTTGGTTGATGAATTTACTTTTTGGTATGATAAAAATAATGATAATGGTCCATTGCAGAACAAGAAAACATGTTATAACTTTAGCACGATATAATGCTTAGCCAAATTCAAAATAGCCAAAAGTGGCTGATGTTAAAAACATTATTTTAAAGTGAAAATATTTTCCTGGATTATTCAACAATACTCGAGAAAAATACATAGTTTCATAAAACTCAATTCACTTTAAGTACCTATCGAACATAATAGAAACAATTCAGAATTGAAACACAATTATATATTTCAAAGAAACAGAAAAAAATCATCTCCTTAGTGCGTAAAGTACTATAAAATTTTAAAACACAATTGTCCGGTAATTAGCTACCAAATTCAAGGTATCACTACTCCCTCAGTTCCAGACTGATCTTTTGCTCAGCTCTGCGATATGAGTACCGTCCAATTTATTGAAGGAGTATCTACTTAAATGATTCAATATTAATCTCGAAATAGGACTCAAGAATTTAGCCGTCTGTCTACATCGCCTACTACGCTACGGATTTTGATACGAATTTATTGAGAATGGAAATGCGTAACAGTTTTTATACTTTAACTAGCTACTGTTAGTAACTTTCTTCGTGTTATTTCAGGATAAAACGTTTCCTATATGTTGTGGTAGTGTCTATCGGACGACTTCTATAGCCGAGAGGCGAGCAGACCAGACTTCAGCGACGCATCGTTTTTCGACGTTTGATTTTAATTCGAATCCGCACGACTTATGGATGGTGCAAAGTCCAAAGTGTAAATATTGTCTGACGAACATTTGATCATACATAAACAAATCTTTTTGTCTTTTAATTAAACAACCTAAATAAAAAGAGGAGAATACAATGCTAATGATATAATGCTAAATTTAAAAAAATGAAACATTTACAATGCTGTACATGGATTTCTAAATTTAACTCCGAAATAAAACAACAACCTGTGGATTTTTACTGTATTTTACTATTCATTACCAAATGTTAGTGGGCTATAGTAAGTATTCCCCGTACCCGTTTCTCGATATCTACTATTTCCTCTACCTAAAGGTTGTCTGGAAGAGATTGCTCTTTAGCAATAACACCGCCTATATTGTACTTGAATATGTCTCTTAAACCAATTTCTGTAAATTTTCTGTGCAATAAAGTGTATCTATCTATCTTTCTATTGTGCAAACTCCACAAAATCTATTCGTTGTATCGCAATCTATTAAAACCATCTATTGAATGTATGGAATGCTTCTAATCTCGTTCCAATATTGCACTTAAACATAATGTCTTCATTACCAAGAGATTGAATCGTGGTTCTTGTCTAACCAAAGTCTTAGTATGAAATTACGACTTGTCTTCATAATTAAGTCTATCCTGGGCTATAATTAAAACTATAAGAACAACAGCTTTTGTAAATGTAAAGTGGGCTGCCGCAACATTCATTTATTTTTAGGTATACCATTTTCATTGCATCAGCATACAAAGAAATTGTAAAGTCTGTTTTAAATGATGAACAATGGTTAAAAATGCATTATGATTTAGTGACAAATCGGCATTTAATTATTTTTTAGATAGACAATAAAGTAGGTATACTTTTACAGTAATAATTTTGGCCTTAACAGGGATTCGAACTATCAAAGAGAGGACATGTCTTAAAATAAATAAAATGGTAATATGTCGCCCTAGGGTAAAAAGACCGCAACATAGTGGGAAACTTCATAGCGTCAGAGGTAATTGACCCTCCCTTATCCTTTAAGTAGATACTCTTGTCACTCCCTAGATAACAGTTGCCGCTAAATGAGGGATCAGGTGGCACAAAGTCCTGTAGGTGAGCTTAAACCCGGTCGTTGATCTTTATTTGTTCCCCCCTACTGGGTCTAAGGGGTTTCTTTCACAGGGACAATGCACTTTTAGGAACAGGACTGCTTCTTATAACTTCAAGATGCAGTAGTTAAAGAAAAATTATGAGTAATATGGAATCATGGTTCACATGTATTTGTCTGAAGTCTACTAATGTAATGTAACGTCATGATCTTTTAATATACAAGCATATCACCTGTGTGGTTATTTCAGTTTCTTGACTTTCCAAGTCCTAAACTAACAGACACAAATATGAACTTCAACACTCATTCGTCAAATTAAATATAGTTTAAGTCTTATTTCTTCATGACAATGAAATCTGTACTTTTTATCACTATCGACACAATAGTTCTTTGTAATATGATCAATTTTAATTACTTAAGTAGATGTCTATTAGATATATAAATGCACCAGACAATCACACTAATAATAGTACTATAATATTGACATGTTTATTGCCGGAAATAAAAGGAAAAAAAACTAAACAAATAATCACAAAATAAGGATTTCCCTCGCCTTACGAATACCAGACGACGGATTAGAACTAACGGGGAACAAAACTCATACGAGTATAGGGTTTTTTATGACAATTAGATTGAATTAAAAATAGCAACAACGAAAATATAACGACATCTCTGTTAATGTTTTACACGTATTTGAAATATGAAGTCCAGGCGGCTCAGTGAAATAGCAACCCAAAAGCCATTGAACGTAAGTCTAATATATTCCCTTTATCTTCCCGAAAACTTTTGTGGTTATTACATTCAGTAAGAAAGTTTTGAACAAACAAGGTTAGGTAGTAAAACGTAGTAATAAAACAAGTTCCATAATGAAACTCTGGTTATGGCAAACATAGGTGTTATCATGATAGAAGTGTAGCTGTTAAATATACTTGTTAAGTGTAAATAAAATATTTAAAATAAAACGAAGTAAATAATATAATATCTTAAATCGAAAAATAACTTTAATGCAGAAATTTTAAAATAACAACAACTTCATTTCCATATAAAGAGTACTTGCATAACCACAATGCGAGTATTGTATTTTGTAATTGCGGTATTTTTTTATTCCGAGTTTTAGTACAAAACAACATCTAATTAGAGCCGCCGTTCAAAATCAACAACAACAAGGTACCAACAAAACTTTTAGGCACTGGCCAAACATTTTGTCTCACTAAATGAGTTGTAATAATACAACACGATGTTTTCACTCGAGAGAACACGAATGGGCCCGCGGCAATGCGTACAAAATTACGCGAGAGTTTGTTAAATTAGTAATTTCATCCGTAAATTGAAGGAGCAAAGTTCATATTTGATTATAAAGGGAAGTTGGAGCTCAATAAGGTAAAGGTTGAAAAGGAAGCAACATAAACGTGATATCCGGAGTAGTGCCGCCGCGTGAAGTTCGCAAAATCAATCGGATGTTGGATATAGTTCGATATAGGTAGGTATAGCTGGCATTTACGTATACACTAAGTTTTACTTACAATAACGACCTTACAACATCAAGTATAAAGGTTAAATTTCATTGGCTTAATGGAAACGAATGACTGGAATACATTTCCGGTGGATTGTAAATGCTAATTGGTTTAATTCTGAAGACTTATCGGCGACCGCCAGTAAGATAATTACACGATTTCTTACCAGTGCAAATTGAATGCAGGGCACTTTATGAGCAGTATTTCAAACACCCAAATACACAATGATTTCATATTTTAATTGAATCTTAAATGCAGTTGATAAGCATGTTGACCGGAGAAATGATATGTCAAACTGGTTGACACAAAATGTATGAAAAAAATCTGCAAACAAAATAAAAGAACGCAAAATTAATAATTTTGCGATGATTCATAATTTTAAATCACTAAATATTAATACGGCCATTAAAATGCTAAAACAGATACTCAAATTACCGGTCAAGGAAATTAAAAGCTTAAAAAACCTTTCTACAGAATGGTATTTAAACTCTAGGTACATCAAACGTGGGATCGATTTACAATGATCTTACTTACTTTCTTTAATTATTATAAACGGGAAAGTTTGTAATAATATATGGATGTGTAAATATCTACATATATGTCTGAATGTATATCTCTCACTCTTTCACAAAAACTACTAAATGGATTTCGATTAATATTACCATAAACATGGACGAGATGCTAAAACATAAAACTTCATTTTTATACTTAAATAACGCGAACGAAGTGTCAGCTACTATTTTATAATATTTACTGTATGTAAAGAACACAGCAAAAGCCGCTTGAAAAAATAAGTACTCAACAAATCAACTATGAAGGAAACTGTAAAAAATTTATAAAACCCTACCCTTCCGAAAATAAACTTATGTTGGTAACTTATAGCTACAACAAGAATGAACCAAACAACTTCACCTGTATTCAAATGCATGTCCCTAGTTTCCTGTTACAAAGATTTATTCTCACGCCCTTGCTGAAATATTGGTTTTACGCGGTCTCACAATGGACCCTTTAAATTTAATATACGCTTGTAGGAGGGGTTCCGGGGAGGTCCTGAGACGTGTGAATCTAATAAGCACTTGCTTTATGTTTGCCTGAAGAGAAATTTCTATCTTGGCAGTAACAGGGTTCGCAAAACTAGTTCAAACCTATTCGGTAGACACTTGATACGTCTGATTATTTTGGACTAACTTATACAAGGTTATCCAAAAGTCAGTTTCCTTGTTAAAAAAACAAAAGATGCTTACTTCATCAAATGTTCTTTCAGTTGTGTAAAATTCCGATTGCCATTTAAATTTTTAATGTAAGAACTCTATGCTAATTAATATAGGTATACTAATAATATTCATAAAAATGTAGCAAAATTCTTATTTTCTTATTTGTGCATCACATTTCTGCATCACACTTCATGCTTGCCTTGCTATTTTTAATTTTTATTTTTAAACAATAATTAATCTGTATACCTACTAAAAAGGGTTTGAGTATTTCTTTGCTTTCACAGGAAATGAAAAACTAAATTTCCTAATGAATGGTCAACCCTATATAGTATTGCATTACCATTCGTTCTAGTTTTATGCATACTCGGCATTTGGCAAGGCTTTGAAGGATTTTTGGATCAATATTACTGAGTATTATATTGTATGTATACGCCAGTTTACTGGTTACCTATGTCCTTTTCCTTTGATTTCATTAAATTATTTTTTACTTGAAGTTAAAATATTCAGAGGTTTCAATAAAATTATGTAATGGTTTTATTTGGAGTTCTCCTCACAAACGGGAGTGTTGTTACGACTTACATTACGCTGCAACATTATCAATAAACTACCGATCTTTATTAAGCATTACCTAAATATTCTCTCGGTATTTGATATCAGATCCACGATGATGGATTGTTTGACTGAATCTGGAATGACCCAGCAAAACCATGCGTTCTATTCAAAAATCGACAAACAGACCGCCTGGCGCCGGGAGGGCTCCAGCCACGCAACTTCCATTTGTCACGACCAGCTAGCCGCCATAGTGAATATTAAAAGTAATATACAGCATGGTTACAACCAGTCAGTTTTATAGAACAGATCATAAAATAATAAATGATCGTAACTCAACTGTCTTTGTTCAAAACGGCGAAGCTCTGTACATATGCCTATCTTTATTGGCAAAAATAAAGGCAAGGTACAGTAACAGTGACTTCTGCACTAGGCTCGAGGCATGTATTTATTAAAATAATTCTTCACCGATAGTTGAAAGTGTGGAAAAAAAGACGATTCTTGTGTCATACTATAAACATTCATAATGTGAAAAGTGAAAATTTTCAGTTCATACCTATTAATTTCCATTTTTAAATACTTATGGAAAAATTAGTTCTTCGTGTCAGCCTCTATAAACCTCAAAATATGTTTTACGGTTCTTTAAGAGGAATTATTCTCAAGAAACCCCCATATATTTTATGAGAGTAATGGTATTGCATTTATTTGTTAAAATTAATTAAACATGAATATAAGGTATTTTATCAAACTCGGTGTTAAATGTGGATGTTGGAAGTTACATTTGTATTTTTGGTATTTTTATGTCATGTTTTAACTGCTAAATGACTTAGTTTTTAACATGTTTACTGAAATACTTTTCCTATTTACTATTGTAGGTAGGTTTACTTTATTCAGTTGGCAACGTTCCATAGTGCACAATTGAGAACCGTATGATCGGGGCCCATTGGGATTTGTAAAAGAATAAAAGAATATTCTACGAGCACCTGAACAGGATTAAATACCAAAATTGAAGTTGACTTGAAGTTAAAGTTTAAAATTATAAATGTTTTGTAGTTGTATTGTTAAAATCTTACGCAATATGCTAACTCTGGATTAATTTCTCTTAGCATGTTTATTTTACATTTTGTATAAAAAAAACTCTATCTGAAAAAGTCTTCTTTTAGAGTTATAATAATTCAGTATCAGTCCTTTATTGCTGCAGTATTTAGACTTTATTAGGGTAACGAAGCGTTTTAATGTTTTATATACCTCCACACAATCAAAATCATGACCTGACCCTTAATATATCACACGAGCTTTTTTCCGCGACTTTACTTATTGCCGGATATTGCGATATCTCATCTATCTTTCCACCAAATTTAATTTAAATCATATCAATATTTTTTGTGAAGTGTAACAAACATACATCCAGACATCGATATATTCTTACAAATTTTCACATTAATAATATTTATAGTGTTGCGTTCATTACACACAAAACAGTCCGTAACAAATTTAGTACAGTATTAATTTAGTTTTAATAAAACAAAAAAAAATGTTATACCTATAGGAGAAAACTGAAGAAAAATCACACGCCAGTGTTATTTTTGAATAGACAACACTAATATGTAGCCCAAATAATAGGGGGCATTATCATAATGGTATTTATGATAATGCGCCCTAATATATACCTACCTGTGTAATAAATACCATGTTTGGCTTTAACAGTTTCTCAGTAACGTAGTACATTCAATACGGCTGTTTACTTCGCTGTAGGTATAATCCTCGAGTGCCCGTGATAAATCTGTAAAACAATGTTATAAAATACTCGTTATCTCTCTTAATTGGCAATTGAAACGAAATCTTTTTGTTGATATTCCTCGTTAGCGAATTTTTAATGTGGAGTATTTGCTCTTAAAACATCACGAACATAAATCAGATGACAAGGTCGGGAGTGAATAAAATTGATGAGATGTCGTTTTCAACTCGAGTGTTATTCGCATCGCTTGGATATTCGTATTCATGAATCGACTGAAATAAATCGAGCCCGTGATTCTTTTGTTCATCGTTTAGAAAACATTTCAGCTTATAAGGATGTTAATATTTTGTGTATATGGCTTCATTTCCGTGAATATTTTTTGTTGTTTAAGTGATTCGCTGTCTTAATGGGAATTCAATTAATAAAAAACTTACAGCTAAAAATTTAAAGACAATCTTTAATCTAGTTAATGAAATAGTAGTAGTTAGCCGAAATTAAATATAAATAATAGCTATGGTTTATATACCTTTATTTAGAGAGAGACCCTCTATTACATTCCAAACTCAAAACCAAGCCCTATATATATATTTTAATAGTCTCTATCCAGCTTAACAAGTCATCAATTTGACAAGTCAGTAACAGTTAAAGTTATGTTGGTTCAACTCGTACCTACTTAATGTACCTACTCTCGCTGTCATGATATACAGGTATATAAGAACCGATGTCGTGGTATAAAAGATACTCGTACTATAGGCGAGGTCCCTTTTTCTTAATGAATGGGATAATTAAATTAACCTCGTTTCTTTGAACCAGAAACCCGATGTGCGTACTTAATAACATCTTGCCATAAAGTTAGATGAAACTCCGAGTTGAAATTACCCCAAGGTATTATTTATTCGCAATCGCAACAATGTTGTGCGTAAATAAAGTGATTATATGGTTATTGGGAGGCAGTTAAGCATCTTTCGAAGCTGGCGCATAAATTGGGTTCATTTCTGCAGGCTGATTGAAACCCTGGAAAGATGTTGGTACGCTAATTTTGTAACTGGAACGTTTATGAACCGACTTGTTTGACGTAATGTTGCAGGACGGGTTAGCGTTATTATAATATCGTCATATAAAAAAATCTAACTTGAAAGAACACTTATTATGAAGTTTAAATTTATGATTAAAATCGTTTTTACTTGAATTTTCGCCTAGCAAAAATATTTTTGAATAGCAAATTAAATTCCTGTGCAGGGGCAAATCAAATTTCATTCCGAAAAAAATAAATAATAAATCAGTTCAGTGTTTAATTGTGAATGAAGAAGAACTAATTTTACAAACTTAAATTATTTAAGTGGTACTTATCTAAAAAATTTACTTAAAATGTTTGTCATTAATTACTGCAAAAACATTCTAGGTAATTACATTTAAGTAGCTTGTATAAACACGTCAAGAGTACAAGACGGTTCCTGTGGGATGAATTTTAGTGATGAATCACATCCGCTGCAAAAGTGGTATCTTATCAAGTGTTTTGTAACAGGAAACTATGCGATACTTGATACTATTAATGTTGCTAGTTCATGGGAACGAGCTTAGTTCCAAACAGATTAGTCAGGATTCTATTTAAGCCAATCATTGCTCATATTTGTCTGCCAATTCGAGAGAAACTAGCCATGCAAACAAAACAAATTAGACTACATTCAATTTAAAAATCAGAGATAAAGAGAAAAATTAGGATCCAGATTTATCAAAGACTCGATTCGTATGGTTAAAGTACAGTTTTTGCCGGTTAATTTTCGAATCCCTAGGAATAAAAACCACGATGTCTTTAAGACTAACTAGCATATACATACTAATAATCATAAGCCCATGACTATTTTCATAATAAGTAACATCTATGTAGGTAAACTTGTTTCATTCTATTTAAGCTACACTTATTTCAAAGAGCTCTCATAAAATTATATGAGGTGTTAACTGGAATTGAGCCGCGACTAACATTCACGTATTATCTTGCACAATATGGATCGTTCAATGGTTGGTTAATCTTACAAAGCTAAATCACTCCATTTATTTAACTTGACATGAATAATATAGAGTCTTAGTCGTTGCATAGAATTTTTCAATCTTAGAATATTCAGTTTTTTTTTGTTTGGTGATTATTAGGTACTTACTTTTTTTAGTTTGTTTTAAAATCATATTGGGTTTGGGTTTAAACACGATTAAACGTTTTAAAGCAGCCTACGTCCTACCAATGTATTTTCAGAAATTATCATCATAAATGTTTATTATGACCGTACGGTATAAGCTTGTAAACTACACATGTTTTCCATGTCAAAAAAATAGCGGGCACTTCAGTGATTAATTCAGCTGCTCAAATATAACAAATTTCATTGCAAACCAAATTTTATTCTTGCTTTGCTTAGGTGAGGATAGGCCCATAGTTTTTTTTTTTATAATGCACTCCAAGATTGACCTCATCCCACCTGATGTTAAGTGGTAATGAGTTCCTAGCTTAAGGGCGAAAAGTATATATTACAACTGTTACTAGACTTGTCGCCCTTACCTTGAAGGCTTGAACCCTGCTACTAATGTAGCACCCCCCAAGAGCTCTGAAAACCTTACTCACACGCAGGAACACAACAACACCGGAGTGATTGTTATTTGGCTGCGGTCTTCTGTAAGGTGGAGGTATTTCACCAGTCGGGCTGCTCCAGTTCGAGCGACAAATCGCTTTGCCATGCCTCTCTTAAAACAAATAATAGTTAAAATAAAACAAATAATAGTTAAAATGATTCTGCAAATCAAATATGATTTGCAGAATCATTCCCTAGGAATATGTGCGTCGTATCAGTTTCATTTTGTATATGACCAGGCCCTGAGGTTCGACGACTGCCAATGATTATATTATTCTCTTCGCGCCTCGGTTCCGGGAACCGCGCAGCCTTACCTGCGGCTCTTGAATAACAACTACATAACGTTGTTCGTCCTTCCGTCAATCCGAGTACAATATGTACCAACTATATGTACATGACCAGTGAAGGCCATGCCATGACTTGCGAATTAATGACTTGCAAAGACTGGGTACAATAAGTTGTGAACTTGGTGAAACAATAAAATATGTGAAGGTAAAGTAGTCTCCAGAGTTTACCTCTATCCCAGTCTGTTGGGGACATTATTTTCTATTGCATGATGTGATAAGAATGAAGTTTGTTTTTAGTTAGAGAGACTGGTGGAAAACTTTCTTTGTGTAGCGTAATGTTTATTGATATCTTCAAACTTGGTAATGTAAACTATGTTTGCAGAACAAATAAAAATATGGCAGCCTATATAAATGAGACGTAATATATTCCCTATTACGTCCTAAGACATTTTATTATGTTTTGGGCTACGATTTTGTTATGTAATATGGCGCTGGTGAAAAAAAGAAAGCGTGTTTGCTTTGTGGGTACAATAAAATAAACATACAAATATAATTATCTTAAAATCAATTTCTAAAAGATTTTCGAAGAAAAAAGAAATCATTTAAAACTTTGATAGGATTCCGTCCTATAAAACTTTGTAGTGCGTAACCTCATTTTCCGTAATAAAGTCATAAAGCCATAAAGTCACGCAAAACGCCATCGCGACAAAAACGTCTGCTTAAGGAAGCATGCTTACCTTCCGTTCCATTTTTGCTATACAAGCTTCCGCTCACAACTTCGCCTATCCAATGTATCAATCTGTGTAGAAGTATCTATATAAATAAATATTGGACAACATCATATACATTGCTCTGATTCTGTGGTAAGTAGCTTAAGCACTTGTGTTACAGAAATCGGAAACAACGACGGTACCACAACACCCAGACCTGAGACAATAAGTATAGAAAAGTTCGTTTCTCATATTGACCCGACCAGGGAATTGAACCCGGGACCTCAGAGATGGCGCGACGCGAAAGTCTGGCCCGCTCGCCTCTCGGCTACGTAGGTCTATGAAGTAAGTATAAATATGAGTTTTTGTAAGATGGATGGAGTATGTCAAACATGACATTATTGAATAGTTCTGTTCCAGCTGATAGGGACAAATGGAAAAGGAAAACCTACACCACGGGAACAAGAAAGGAGAACGATGAGATTTTGCAGTTTCTCGACATTTTTTTTTTATTTTTACTTTTCTTCTATATTTTCTTCTGCGATTGAGTTTCGAACACAATATCTAATTTCACCAATATTAAATCTTTAGTAGCTTTTTTACTTTTGGATAAAGCTTTACATAAGGACCTTATAAACAAAAGATAAACTGGAGATCTGATTCGACATTCGCAATTTTTCATTCTCTATTAAATTTTAAAAGAAAATATTTGGTTAGATCCTCAGAATAAGGAAACTAATAAATTTGAGCGAAAAACATTTTAAAATGTTCCATCCATAGACTTAGGCATACAAAAAATTAAGACAGGAAAACGCTCTTCTACAAAAGTAAGTATGTAAGTAGGTAGTTCATTAACGTATACGTCCTATTCTTTATTTAACCAAACGTTGAATTAAAAGGGATCGAATCAATAAAAGACCTGCTTGCGCTGACTCAGATGGAATAACGGTAAAATCTTAATTCCAAATAAGTGAATATTATTTATAAAATCGAACTTAGCACGTCGGTCACGTAGGTAAGTTCACGAGTTTGTTTTACAATGTTGATCAGGAGTCTCAAATAAGCGTTAACGATTTGTAAGCATGCTGCAACAGTGCATAATTTTGAAGTTGCCGTAAGGTAATTAGGTAAGTTTTAACATTTATCCTTTGTTAAATTCTAGTCTTAAGAACTTTATCCATAAGATAAGAAAAACCGGCCAAGTGCGAGTCGGACTCGAGCACCGAGGGTTCCGTACAAACCTGCAAGGTTTACAAAGTTCGTTCATTACGACAATCGAGTCATAACTATGGTATTTTTATTGCAAAATGAAATTCATAACATTACAATGGGGAAAGATGGAGGAGCATAAATATTTTGTAATGTAACTAAAAATTTAAGGTTTTCGGAATTTTTCCTTTATGTGTGCTATAAAACGTTGCTTCATGCCAAATTTCAAGATTCTAGGTCGACTGGAAGTACCCTTTAGGTTTTAATTCCCTTGCGAGTACTTGCGAGTTTCAAAATATGCAGCTTAAATTGCTGTTTCTTTTGATTGCGTTGACATAGAAGTTTGATTTTGTTACAGCTTAAAGGTATTATAGACTTGAGTATTTGGTATGAATTTCAATTTAATACCTCTACGCGTTTATGAGGAAATGGGTAGTAAGTTTAAAATTATTAAAAAAATATATATTATGTGATGTAACTAAAAATGTATGGTTTTCGTAATTTTACCTTTACCTATGCTATAAGACGTTGCTTCGTACCAAATTTCAAGATTCTGAGTTCACGGGAAGCACCCTGTAGGTTTTGATACCCTTGCAAGTGTCGAAAATTTGAGGCATAAACGGCTGTATATTTTGATTGCGTTGGCTTAGAAGTTTGATTTTTTCACAGCTTCAAGGGACAGTAGACCTGAGTAATGGATATAAGTTTCAGCTTCATACCTCCACGCGTTCCTGAGAAAAAGGGTCTTGACAGAAGGTAAAAAAAGTATAAGATGTAAATTAATTTAAAGAAAACAACGGAATTGGATTCGAAATTAGATAGTTGTGAATCAAGGGAGACCTATCCGTTCTCCGTTGCTTTGGATGTTCCGCAAAAGGAGCTGAAATGATAATGGCCGAAATAAGATGTTACTTCAAATGAATACCTATCCTATTCTCTGGAGCAACTAAGTAGGTAAAGCGAATTGTATTGTATTTTATTAGCATATCAAATTATATTCGAATTCCTTTTAATTAATCAACGAAAATTGCATCTGAAGTAATGAGACGCTTTTGGTGCGAGCTTATTTGTTACAAATTATGAGATTCACAAGAAGATTTAAATTTATTTGCATTATTAACTGCTTAGTTTTGACTCAGTTTCCTATGCATTGGAAAGTACTGAATATCTTGACAGTTTATTAAGAGGGTAGGTAGGTATGTGTGAAAAATTTTCAATTATAAAAAAAAATACGAATTTAATTTTTCTTTTCTAAAGATGGCGGTAGTTAGTAGCTTATAAAAGGTTAGCAATATATAATAAACGACCATAAATTACTCTACTATTATTAAAAGTGTAATCGACTTTATAGAGAAAAAACAGCGTAGGACACACGAATTAATTGGTTGTCACTGATATTAAGATGGATTGTAACAATTACTTGTATTTCTTGATAAAATTTTCTGATGAGTAATTAAATCTATTTTTACGTAGGCAGCGTCGAGCCAAGGTTGCGCAAACTACAGAAGGCGTCGCCCTCGACCTTGAGACTGGGTGTTTAGTCACACTGTATGCCTCCTCGAAGTGATCGTGGCTTAACGGAGAAGTAGTGGCGGCAGGGTATACTATAAATTGTCAACAGTATGAAGTTATACGTTTGTATGTTAAAATTGACAGGTTAAACTAACAACGAATAGCCCAAACTGTTAAATGAATCGCTTTACACGGTGCTTAGAAATTAAAATCTATTGGCTTATTGATGATAAAATAAAATTTGGAAATTGAACTATGAGAATCAAAGCGTAGTAACAGACTATTTCGTTAAATGGTTTATTTACCTCGTGATAAATTTAAATGGAATAACTCTACATCGACCTGTTCCCATAGTAGGTAGACCAAGCACTTGCGTTATGGGACCTAGAATCATCCTTGGAGCTATTTACTTAAATATGTATAAAAAACACCTAAACACAGCACTAACACGAATGTTTAAAACACTATGTTTGAGAAAAAAATCATTTAGGTATCTCACTGCTTTCATTCCATTGTGGGTCCAGCTTCGACTGGGGTTAGCTCGCAGTCACGGCCCCATAATTTACGTAATTGATGCTGTTTCTAGTATCGACCTAGCAACGTCCTATTACTAGCCAAAGGTTAACCATTAAAATTTAACAATCAATACAGTTAGGCTAGTTCATGGTTTGTATCCAGTAGCCATTGTCGTAAATATTACTGATTTTGATGAAGGTGGTCAATATTCTAAGCAAAAAATAAACTTGTAATCTGAATCTCGAGCTTTATTTGTGCCAAATTTCATATCTCTAACTTAAAAATAATCATTTTCCCATATAAACTTTCAAGGGCGGTATTACCCCCATCACCCATTATTTTCAAAATGAAATGTTATAAATTGCATAGACTAGAGGTTCCACCTATACCAAATTCAGATCAAAATCGTTTTAATGGTTTAGGCGTGAAAGCCGGACAGACAAAGAGACAGACTTACGTTCGCATTAATAGTATTAGTATATAAAAACAATCATAATATTTATGAAATACTTATCAACTCAATTGGCTTAAAATTAATTTACCTATTTAACGTGTTTACGGCGCACGATCAAACCAAATGGTGCATGAAAGACGAACAAATAACGAATATAAAAAGAAATTGTATTTAGCATGATAAAAATGGATTAGAGGAAAAAGACCATGGGATTCGGCGCGAAAACGCACCCCCATTGGCCCATTTTCGACTCAGCCCTCTCGTTCGGTCGGTCAAATAAATGGTGCAGGAAAATTTATGCCGCCAACTTCCCCCGTGGCCCAGATTTCTTTGTGCCTCGCCTTATATCGCGATCCCTCTGTAATCGTAATCTCACGCTTGATGTCACTTCTTTATTCAGAAATTCGAATACAACCTTCGTGACCGACAGAATATTTTGTTTCCCGACACCCTTCCCTTGTGGGCAAACAAGGTTAATTTAAAGTTTTTATTCACTCCGGCCTTTCTTTTGTTCAGATACATATACTTGCTGGTACATTTTCACGATTTGATTTAAGATAACTACATGAAATGTTTATAATATTGGGCGGTTCTTGCTTATGCTTCACGTGTGTCAGTTTTCACAAACGTTACTTAGATTAGGAATGGCGATTAATACTTGCTACCGCTAGTTGTTTTTGTAAAACTAGAGTCATTTTGGGAACAAAATAAAAGCTTAGTATTTTAACTGTCTACCTACCGAATTTTATCCAAATCCATAAAATTCTTATTCATAATATCAGTAAGATTTAAAGACTGTACAATCATATTAAACTGAACATTAACTGAGTTAGAGTGAGTAGAACATTAACATCGCTGTAGCTTGGAAATGATAAGCACAAATTGTTTTTGTACAAGTTCCCCAAATTAATATGTTGTTTAAATATTAGGCAGTGTTGCACCGCTGCGTCAATATTAGCTGTTGTAATGCTGCTCTCCGTTCCTGGCCTGCAGTTCAAACACGCTTGTTGTCCCAACCTAATTTATATACAAAAGCACGTGGAGTTTCAACGTTAAGAAGAGTTCGTGACCGTTTTCATTATCAGACGACTTTACCGCCTAGATAAAACCTTAACTCCAATTGTTTCATGCCCGTATTTAAGAACGTCAATAGAGGAAAAGTAAGATTAGTTTTAATTTGGCCGTTTCGCTGTCATTTCAAGTACAAAAACAAGGACGATGTCTACCATTTGCACCGTGAAACCCAACAATAATATTACTGTATGCGGGTGTAAGTATTTTCGTTGAGAATAATGTCAATCTGTTAGGTAAATAAACTTTATTTCTATATTCTTCTTCTTAGTCGTGCACTCTTGACAGAGTGGTCGTGATCATAATTCATCGTTTTTTAGTGTAGCTTTTGCCAGTTGCCTCCATCTACTCCTATTGTTCGCACTTCTGCAACACTCATTCAGAGAAATGTTTGTGGTACATTTGATGAGGTCCGTCCATCGAGTTGGTGATCTTCCGCGTAAGCGCCGGCCTTCGACATGCCCCTGTATAATCAGTCTCTCCATAGAGTCTTCATTGCGAGTGATATGCCCAAACATTGTGAGTATTCAAATAAACAAACAAACAAATATACCTACTTTAAATTTCACTCCATATTAGGTTGTAGTTAGGAACATAAAGCAGGAAGCTGATGAGTAGAAGATGGTTGTTATACACACCCAAATAAAGTCTGACCTTGCGTATAAGATGTAATAGACCGCATAGACAATTAATATTGACACGCAAAACAATTATTTTAGATACATCCGTTATTCATTGTCGCCTACACAAAGATTCACAGTTTACCTTGAATACTATTCGTACATTATAGTCTGTTTTGTTTTAGTAAGTACAAAAGATAGATTTAATAGAATAAACGCTTAACGGATACGTAAAAAGTTAAGAACCTATTTTTCCTTTCAATATAAAATAATGGTAATTATTAATTTTTCCAAATCAATATATCTGCAGCCTTTAAAAACAAAAATAAAATACTACATGAAACGACGTAATACTAAATGCCATGACTCCATTAAAGCAACAATCAAAATTTATGGGGAGGAAAATCTTAAATGTCGGAAAAGCCTTTTACACTTCATACCTTTCTGGCTATAGATGTCAATAAGCAACAATAGCTAATATCTTAGTTCGCATTTGTTATTTCCAACTATAAATAGCAAAAACAATACATTTGAATATATTTATTATAATATTCTTCTTGCTTTGCTGAATAAAAAACAATTTATGTGGTTTACCGTTAAGGTTTAGTTAGTTTTTAGCACAAAATGGCATACAAAGATTGAACAGACGTCAACCAATTTGTTCTGGTACTTCTCAATTATGTTCAACATAATCTGACCCAAAAACACGTCGCACTAAACTCAAACTCAAATTTTACGGTTTTATTATTTTTAGCGCACTATTTTTAGTCGGGCGCAAAAGGAAACAGTTCCCGGCTGGTGTCACAGGCGAGGTGCGCGCGCGCATATTTACTCGTTGCTTTTTGGTGTTCCGCCTCCAAATTAGTAGACCCATGCTACACGGTTAGAACGTTGATTATGATGTTGATCGTTGATTTTCGTAATTTTCTGTAGTCTACCCTTAAATATATATTAGTACTGATGGATTAGGAAATGTACACTATTTTATTAAATGATAGAACTATTTTTCGAGTTATTACATTTCAAGCACTTTACTAGCTTTACTTTGCCTTTGACATAACTTGTTGAAAGATAACTTTTGTTTCTTTTTAATCAATTGCTTCGTTGACATGGAATACTTAGTGTGTAAACAACAACAAAAAATATTATTAAAACCGGTCCAAAAATTAGAAAGTTATCCGCGAACAGACGCTAGTAAAAACTTTACAATAACTTTGTTTTTCTTTTGCTCATGAACATAATGTATGGTCCTCGAACATAGACTGTAAATTTAAAAAATCAAAGTTGCTGTGATGTGTATGATTTCAGATCCGTTTTAATATTTCACTGCACGTGCGCCGTAATCTGAACGTTTGATTTTATTGTAGGACTTGTCATATCTGTAGTATGTAGGCACTTCTGTAAGTATAAAGTAACAAGACATTTAATAATGCCAAAATGGACTTGACAATCCCCTAAAATGAGCATTTAAGCATAAGGTTATCTAACTGTCGTTGTCACCAATTGCTCTCTCCCGGTTAATGCGACACACGTGTCCAAATCCCATAATATCTGATGTTAAGTGAGGCAGTAAAGCTAGACAGCTGGGCAATTTCAAGGATCTTCCCGTTGGTCACTCGATCCCCCTATGAAATACTCAAGTTATTGCGGAGGCATCCCATATGGGACGCGTTAAGTCAATGCGTCTGTCCAGCACATTATAATCAAGTGTCAGCACCGTAAGGGGCCCTTACTGCTTATAGTAGCTAACTTTGATTGACGTTCAATAGGAAAACTAAAAATTATGAAGAATTTCTATCAGACTCGTGGAACTATAAATAATGCGGAGTCGCTGTATTGCCCAGTTCGGGAAACACTATTAAGCTTTCTAACGATTTCAGTGTAATATATTGTTATTATCAACTCCATAAAAATCTCCAAGTTATTTATTATTTTTAGTTATTTGCATTGATTTGGTTATAATTTTGGCTTTGGTAGCATACATGTCACGTTATTAAAAATGTGGGACATTTAATAAGTTAATATTTTTACCATTACTGGGCAAAGGTATCTATCATTAAAATATAGTTATCGTATAAATCGGCCTCATTAACTTACTCGTAGTATTAAAATATAAAAATCTATTGATCATTAATAATTACCACATTTGGTTTGCCAAATGCGGTAATTTAATGTTGTAAAAATCCTTAACACACGCTCTCAGGACCTCGATCCAGAAATAGGAATTGAACCAAACCCCGAGATTTTAATACACTTCTTAGACCAGATAATTATAATGTCTTTTTCTAATTAAATAATCAAAGATGAACTTCACGTTTCCCTTATCCCCCGTAACTTTGCTAACAAACGTACCCGTAAATTGAACGGAACACCATCTTGGTAACTTCATCAGACACTTACCCAACTTTTTAATTACCCGGTCGTCATAAATCTCGAGGCTGGAGGTGCAAGATTGCCTAACCGCGCACACGGCGATAACAATCTAACGCATACACATGCTAATGTCTGTCCCGGCGTAGGTACGGTCGGCCAAAAATATTTTCAACTACCCTACTGTTTACTGTCATTGGCACCTAATGTTATAAGGTCGGCTTGTTCCATAACCTTCAATAATAGAAAATCTCGACCTTGTCGTTATTCTGATTATAAAAGAAAATTTGTTAAAATTTGTAAAGCTCTTTCTTATTCAACTGTACTCGTACCTACATTGAATCTAGAAAAGGCAGATTTCTTTATATAAATCCAGAAATGGAGAAGATCGGAAGCGGTCCAGTGTGCAAACATCATTTAATTATATTTCAAAATTATTTCACTAAAACATATCGAGATATTTTACGTGCCACCGATCGCTTAGGTGACACACACGCAAATATCGGTAAACGTAAAAAAGTAAAATTTAAAAATAGAATTCAACATACCATGAAACAAACCCTACAGACTGGCTGGTTATCAAAAAATAAACACGCATTAATTAACCAAACCGAACCAGTGCCTTTTTATCTCACTGATAATTCGAGACATCTGGCGCTCGGCTCGAGTGTCGTAATTGTAAAAAAAAACTTTCGAATTAAGAACAGAACCTTGTTCCATTAACTCGATTGTCTCAGTTATTAAATCGATTATAGACAAATGAAATGGATGTAACGAAGTAGCCGGGTCGTGATCTTGAGAATCCATTTGTGGGTGATTATGTTAATGCCAGTAATGTCATTAGTGAACTTGGAGTATTATTAGCTTGTGTAGACATTATCGGTTTTTACAATGTCTGGGACATTCTTAATTTGTTTTTCTTTACATGTGAGTTTTACATACATACGTACTCGGACATAAAACGGATGTTATTTATTTTATCCTATCACTATCACTACATATTATACAACAAAGTAGCTGCCCGCTGTACAGACAGAAGTACAGACTTATGCACGAGTATGTTTTAATTAAAAAATACGCACCGGATAATAATATAATTCAAGAGGACGGTTTATATATAGAGTACCAATAACATTGTGGAAATCAACAATTTAAAATTCATATTTATACTAGAATGAAAAAAAATATTTGGTTAGTTATATTGTCTGTTACAATATTGTATCTATTTCAATGTTAATTATATAAATGTTAACCCACCCACTGTAATCATTAACATAAACCTACCTTTTTTTGTCAATAAACGATCTTATTATTGGGTAGGTATATCAACCTTTTTGAGGACTAGGACTCTGTGACTTATTGATTATTTTTAGATAATAAATATGAGTCTATAATCAGTATAAATATGTTTAAAGGTTTGATACGTAAATATTCAAGTTAATTAACATTAATTGGAGTTCAAAGAAGTTTTTGTTATTAAACATATCATGTTTCACACACACTTGGCAGTTAACAGGAAGCATATTTCGATCTCATAACCGTAAAAAAGAACACGAAAAGTAATTTGAATTGGCAACGTTGGGACGGCGCGGTGCGCGAGTGCGAATTGTTCAAATAGAGGAGTTGGAGGCTGGCCCGGAGCCAGCTAGTGCGACGACCCCGCACCCTCTGAGCCAGTAGTTCCTAAACTTTTTTCACTCCTTAGTATGAAGATCTTACTCAGTTTGTATGTAAATAACTAACTGGGCAGCCCCTTGGCTCACATTGTTTCGACATTCATTGTTCGATAAAGAATTATAATGTCTATCTTCTTTCTATTTTCAAATCCATACAGCAATCGCTGCATAAAAAGTAACAAATATCTATGCATCCATTGATACTTAGTAACCTTCTTGTTAATAAAATTAGTACAAGATGTGACAAGAAATAAGAAGTAAACGATAAAAATATGGATAACGATAAAAATAACAATACTACCTGTTGTTTAAAATTATTCATAAGAAGTTTAGCACTATTTATGTTTTTGGGGATTAATTTAGCATCTTTTAATTTTAGAATTTCCGATTTTTTTCTCCCTTTAAGTCTGTGTATTCATGGTTTATTTAAATAAGATCTGCGCACTGTTAACAAACCACAAACCCCTGGTTTAATATTGATTCAGCTTCTGGGGGTTGAAATATACCACTTTGGGTGTTACTGCTCTAACCTAATTGGGCACTAGTCACAACTTCGCAGCGTAATGTGTGACCTGGCGCGATGATGGGTGGAGCGTGAATGGCGAAATGCAGTTTTGGCAACTGCTATCAGCGAATACGTTATGGCCCATTAGCGATCACTTTCAAGCAAAATATTGGGTGTTTTTGTGTAATTCTTGATACAGGAACATCAGAATCTATTTTATTCTGTGGCATTCTTATTTCGCTGTGGTTTTAATCGAAAAGCATCCCTGGCGTTGCGTAAAAAATGTGGCTCCCTATCTTTTTTGGGTTTCATTAAAAAACAGTTTTCATTTTCGACACTTGATAAACTTAATTTTATATATCTTGGTTTAAAAATAGTTTAAATTCAACCTTATACCTATCTTATAATTACACTGCCTTGTACAGTCCGTAGGATTGAGTTTCTTCTCGATAGTTATACCTACTACCATTAGATTTAAACTCCAGGAATTAAAAAAGTATGATTTAGGCGTTTTTGAATTGATTTTCTGAATACCTTGCACTTAGATTACCTAACACTCAAATAATTAAATTTAAATAGCAGAATTTCCCCCCCGAATGTCTCATTAGGTAGTCTTTTTGACATCTGTGTCTTCGTTTTAACCGATTTCAAAAAAAAGGAGGTGGTTCTCAATTCGACCGTATATATTTTCATCATTCTGATAAAATGTATTTTTGAATTTCTGGAGTATTCATCTAAGAGTACGAGATGTCCCGGTTGGTAAAATTACATTTAGTTTTTTAAAAGTTGCTTCATAGAGAAACATTTAAACTGGTTTAATAAAATGAAAAAGTAAAATGATGTTTGTTGAATTAAAACACCAAAATTTAATCAAAACTTACCTGCCCGCATTAAAGTGACTTTATTATCAATTTCTATTTTTATTAAAAATAATAATAACAAACGAAGGTGAGAAACAGAAAACAAAAAATTTTAATACGAGTGTATTTATGTAAAGTATTCAGGGTTCTGAACCGGTTGGTTACCTCATTATCAATTGTACTAAAATAATATCAACATTACCATCCTCATTTTTCTGAACATTCATTTCTAAGGACCGAGCTACGATGGGATACTAAGAGGTTTAAATGTGCACATTATCGCAAAAATACCAACTACTTACTCCTTTGAACAGTCTCAAGCACATTTCTAATTCAAAGATGAACATGTACTATTTTACAAGATCAGGTGTGAGTCAAGGTAGCACACTAGGTCCTTTGCTTTTCCTGATTTTCATAAACGACCTGTCGAATACTGTTGTGTCCTCTAAGTGTCTGCTATTTGCAGATGACCTCAAATTAAGTCTGGGTATAGACGACTTATTAGACTGTGAAGCTTTGCAAAGAGACATTGATGCGGTTTTGGCCTGGAGCACATTCAACTGTCTTCCATTTAATGTCAATAAATGCAAAATACTAACATTCACACGTAAACGCTCTCCAATACAAGTAGTATATAATTTATCTAACGCACCTCTAGAAAGGGTAAGTGAAATTCGAGACTTAGGTTTAATTTTGGACAGTAAACTTGACTTTCATAAACATTTGACTACTATATGCAAAAAGGCTAGCAAGATGCTTGGATTTGTCATACGCACGTCATCTCAGTTTGACGGACTGGGAGTCGCATTGGTACTCTACAACGCCTATGTTAGAAGTACACTTGAATACGGTGCTATTGTTTGGAGTCCTCATGAAGAGAAATATACTCTAATAATAGAACGTATTCAGCGGAAATTTGCGCGTTGGCTGTATAAGAGGAAATATGGTTATTACCCTTACCTATTTCCTTCACTATTTGTGTCTGGTATGGTAGGACTATGTACCCTTAAACTTAGAAGGGCTATGCAAATCATAGTGCACTATTTGGCTATTTTGCGCAATAAGATAGATAGTCCAATAATTTTGAGCAGATTAGGGCTATGGGCTCCCAAGCGTCTGTGCTGGGATGAGCAAGGGACCGTGGCCCCGCGGCGGCGGCCGCGCCTACTCCTGCGACCCCAGAAGCGCACCCGTTACGCTGCGCACGCACCCACCACCCGTGCTTTACGCCTGCTCGGGGATATGCTCGCTCATGACCACGAGTCTGACCTTTTTGCTGACAGTTTTGGGCAACTTTGTTTCAAGGCCCTTGTATTTTTGACTTTTAATTTTGACATATTGTAATATTAATTAATCTTAAATCTTTATTAACCATTTGACATGAACATTTTCCTGTATAATTGACCTCTTTCTATTTGACTTTTGTTTGATATATGTGACGTACCTTTTGTTTCTTTATTTTCCTATGTAATATTGATGTAAATTCTGAAATTAGCATGCTGGCGATTTGGGAACACTGTGAGTCAGCATGCATACTGTTGAAATAAATAAATAAATAAATAAATAAATGTCGAAGGTGTCTTGTCTACAATAAACGCGTTGTATTTAAATAATTCACAGATTAAGCTGAATGTTCGCAATTCATAAGCCAATAACGAATTGAACTCGGCCCGAGTCTGCGATCACTCGATAATTTCATAAACGGCGCGCCACTTGTAGCCGTAACCAATCGGATTTAGTCCATTATGAGCGATCGTGGATAAGTGTAGGGGCTTATAATCCGTGCTGAGGAGTCGATGAAAGCGTAATTGTAACTTGAGCTGGCTTCTTGCTTAGGTCAAGGGCTAGCTGAAATATTTGGCGTACAATTAGTAATACTTTCAGCTAGCATTATTAATAGTACTGAGTTTCTTGCAAGTATTTTAAGGGTAGTTATAGGTTTTCTTGGTGGTAGCATCACATACAAACGATTCTTAAGTATGATCTGATTTTGACGTGTTACATGTGAATGTTTCTAATAATCCTTGAAACATAAGGAATTATGACTGTAATTAATCATACTTATTCCTCTTTAAAAAGAGTAAAGATTCTGAATGAGTTTCACTGTTATCTATACTGTCATTATAACCTTGTTAAAAAGGGCTTAATGAGATAATGATAATATGTTAGTCCTTATAATATTGTACACTAGCGCGACCCGCTCCGGCTTCGCACGGATGTAATATGTAAATACTCAGAAATATTGACTTTTCTATTCTTTATTTCAAATGAAAACCTTTCACTTGAATCACTATATCTATTAAAAAAACCACATTAAAATCCGTTGCGTAGTTTTAAACATTTAAGCGTACATAGGGATATAGGGACAGAAAAATCGACTTTGTTTTATACTATGTAGTGATAATATAGAAACAATTGGAAACTTTATCATAATGTAAGTAATGCCGCTCATATGATTATATAACTATGTTGAAATTTCGCATGCACATTACGAAGTTAAATTATTAAAAATACACTTTTAAATATTCACTTTATAACTTTCTCTACTTAGCTATATGAGCTCAGCACTTTCTAATTGCGGTTTAAATTTTTCAGGGCCAATAGCTTATGTGTGTAATGGTAACAATAATTTAATTACTACTTATATGTATAGATATTTTATGCTAAGCACTAATCTCATTATAAACAATAGGGAAATTTGCATAGGTTTTTCACTCAATCATTAAAATCTTAAAATATTTTACTTTTTTACGATTGTCAGAGTTGTAACACCTCAAAACTGAAGCCTAGATAACGTTATTGAATTGATAATGTCTCACGAATGCCATGAAATCTCCATCGAGAGCAATATTGCTTAGTAATTTCTGAAATACAAACAAATATTCAGCCGAATGCCCCAGTATCATTAACATTGTAACTTTTTTCGAGCTCATTTTTGGTTTTCTGTTTTTTATTATTACGGTGAACATAATGTACTGTGGACGGATACGAGCTATCATCTTTGTGGCATTATCGCTCTTTACTAAGCGTCTCAAGAATTAGTTCTGCTTGTTCCTGTCTGTGCATTATGTTATACTTTCTACATTGCTTCCACAAATAATGATGCATGTCGTGGCAGCTTTTAATTAAGGCAACACTGTACACTTTAGTTGTAACTGAACGTGTTATGCGTATTTATTGGTGTATGTCTTGTTAGCTGTCCTTAAATAAATAAATAAATAGTACAAATAATAGGTGGATAATATTGTCATTATTTGGAAAATGATGAATCCTCGGAAAGTAAAGTATTTAAAAATCTGAATTTTGATAGTTACACGTTGAATGTAAAGAATAAATCAATTAAGGAAACTAAAAACATGTGGGTACATTCTTAATTTAGATACTGTACTTAATTGTGTTTGATGATTAATCTATCATTTTTGTTGTGCTACTACCGGTCCAGGCGGCTTTGCACACGTGCTATAACTGTAAATTAAAAAAAATGACTATAACAATTACGAACATTTCAAAAAAAGAATTATCCAATTTGGTTCAGCATAGTCAGTACAGCTAGCTATATCGCGCAATTGTATTAACGCATAACCTCTGCTGCGACAAGCTTTTAGATACGTAAAAATATTAATAAAGTAATTATTTATAAATGTTTTTATTAAAAATATCAAAAGTACTAGTTAATTGTTTATGTATCATACTTTTGCTGATAATACATCTAAAGAACTGTTAAACTTAACTCTTTTGTAGTTTGTTACTGGTAAGGCTTAAATACTATGGATTTTATAAATACCTTAACTTATTGCTTCCTTTTTTATGAATAATAAAAGCCAGTTAACAAACGTTTATTTATATTTATGACGATTTACTAATCAGTAAAGCAAATGCAGCTAAAACTAGTAATTACGGCGAAATTATAGCTTAACGACAACATGATTAGCTTTCCTTATGAGTTTTGACTGATTAGAATCACTATTACCAACCATTGTTAATAACTTCACTAAAAGGTTCCCTGTTGATGCTACCAGCTCCTATTCTACAATATAAATAACACTTGCAGCAGTCTTGCATCGGGAACGCAGCTAGTACGCAACGTTATCATATCAATTACTTCGATATGTCACTAAATACTTACTTGCTTAGGCGGTATCTTCCGTATTATCAACATTTCTTTATATTTAATTACAGCCATATTTTTTACTACACATTAAAGCTTCTAGTGATATTATCTGAAAATAATTTTATTCGGTGACAAATAAAATTACATTATTTTCAACATAATTTTAGTGCAGTGGTATTTTGAAATGATGATAAAAAATGATTTGTTTAGAAAATTTTCAACCACCATAGTTGAAAATGTATCTTTTTACTTATCTTGGTAGCTAGCATCATTGACCATTTATATCATAACATTTATTTTTTTAATAATTTCATACATACTTATTGTGATATTATATATATCATTATTGTTTTAAATTTCAAAATAGGTACGAAATAGAATAGAACTTATTCGTTAATACATATGGTTATCCGCTTACATAATATAAAGAATAAACCAAGAATATTAATTTTTTTCTTATGTTTACTCTCACTATACGTGTATCGGTCTTAAGGAAAAACAATACTTACCTAATTATGTAAAAATGTACAGTAGATATGTACATAAAATAAATAAAATATTTTTTATGTGGTCCAAATTCTATAGTTAAGATACATATCATGTTTAAAGCCGTAGACGTGAAATCGAAGCACCAATTTTGAACAGAGTCGATAATTTTCTAATCAATAACCAGTCTAATGGAGCAGTGATGATTCGCTGAACGGAAAACACGTAATGCTTGTACGCATGCTAATAAGGTCGTTATTGGCATGCATGACGGTGACACGACTCCCCGATGTAACAGGACTCTCGACTGATTAGCGCACATGACTTGCTGCTTTATTGACTCTCTGTCGGGCGTGCATAATAGGACGAACGAGCGACCCCACGGATAGTGCATGTTAATGCCCTTAAATTGAGTTTAACCATTAGGAAAAAATACTTTTACTATTATTATATATTAACAGTTCTATTAAAATTATCGTTTTAGGTTTCATTCTCAACAAAGTGCTATAACTATTTACCCTAACATTAATCAATGGCCTTCTTAAACATATTTTTACTACCGCACTGCCCGATTAAAAATTTCTCAGTAGGTATGAATAAACCAAGATCAAACAAAACAAGTAGGTGTATTCTTTTAAAAACGTACTTATTGCACGAATTATATTTTGTCACTTTTTTTCGATCACACGAATATGAAAAAAAACTAGACTACTGACCGCGAATCAAAGCTTTCACTTAGCGAACACAAAATAAAGAAAGACTGAAACTTCACGAAAATTTCTTAGACCACCTGCTGATTTATCGTATGCAATCTAATTTTAACAATAAATCATACTCGTATTATTTGTAACGAAACCATTTTCTGACACTTAAGCCTTAGCGCCCATGCATATTCAACAATGAAGCCTTGACATTTAATTTCAAACGGGATTACTTTAAAAGAGAGCATTATTCAAATCGTAATATAAACAAATATATTCAACGAGCATAATGATGTTGGTAATGGGTCGTCATTTGAGACGGCATTCGTTTCGGTGGAGAACAAAAGCAAACGCCACGCTCCTCTTAATTCCTCGCTTTCCCACTGCTGTTAAAAAGGAAGTCACGGAGCAAGGTTCGTTGCTCTACGACACTCTGTAGTTTTTACCCCTGCCCTCGGCGTGAAGGACAAAGAGCTAGTCAAACAATGGCACAGTATAGGGAAGACAACGTCAGGACAAAAGTGTACCTACGCACAATTTGTATAGTGCAACACATGAAATGATGGAGCAATACATTCAATTCCTATTAGTAGCATTTTTACTTCCACATAATGAAATAATATGCCACTTTGACTTTCAAAAAACAAACAACATCCACAAAATCGCATAAAAACGTGATCATTAAACATCCGAATTGCAATATTTGACATGTAAATACAATATGAACATATTTAAACATGATCTAATAATCTAATAAAGAAAATTTGGAAAATTGTTGTACATAATGATCTTCAGTATAATTTGACAACCAGTGGTCACAAGATTTGACGTTGAACCCTTTTTGTTCGTATATAAGAGTGTGTTTGACATTATGTACATAAGTAACTCTAAGATGTTAATAATATTTGCACCAAATAAATTTATTTCAGAATCGCCCTTAACAAGTCAACAAAAGAATAAATTAATTAGTTGAGAAAAGTTATTAGTTTATTTGTTTTGTTTATGTACCTAAATAAATTAAAACCTATTGCCTAATCGGTACGAAAAAAAAAAAAAAAAAAAAAAAGTTGAGAAAAGTGATAAATCAAAAACTTTCTTCGTCTACTACATGAAATTTATATCAGAAGTTTACTTACATATTTTTTCTGGGCTTGAGAATTTACGCTTTCAGGTGGCCCCGAGCCATGGCCAGCTTGTGCTGTTAAGCATTTAAATATATCAAAATTATTAAAATAAACTTAAGTTTATTTTAATAATTTTAAGAAGAGACCCAAAATTAATGAACTAGGCTATGAACTTCAGTATCTCGTGGATAACGAACAATTTTCTAAGTTTAAAATATGAAACTGCGGTCAACTCAACCACATACGAAAACGAAAGTCGAATTAATAAAGAAAGTCTGTTCCGTTGTGGAAAGACAGCGGCTTTATTAACCGTATTTTCATGGCAATTTACGTCGATGACTGAGAAATGTCTATGCATAAAATATGTGTGAGTATTTTATTTAGACGCCCGAAGAAATTGGAGCATGCGTGTAGCATTGCTGAATTAATGCTCAGCTACTTTCTCTGAAACAGTGTATTTATTTAAGTAAAGTACACCAATAAAAGTGAAATATGAGGTGTTCATGACTACATAATTTATATCTATGCCTTCAATTTCATTGAATCAAGAACTTGGTTCTGTAATTGACATTATCTAAAATCACATTTACCTACTCTATCGTTAGCAAACACTGATATTACCTGTTTACCTACATATAATGAAATTGTTGTTATGTTTATTATGGACTAATCATTTTATCGTTTATTCAAGATTTTTTATTCAAATGTAGAAACCCCATTAAAAGTAAAATACAAATAATTAGGTATAGTGATTATCAGAAACAAAAACTAAAGCACCGTTTAAAAATAGTAGATCTAGCAGAAATACGTATAAAACGTTCAATGTAACTGCAAATATCATACTAATTATTATGATAAGCAGAGAAATCAATGATCACGACATGCTAGTTTATAATATTAAACTACGCAATAAACATGCTGTGCGCAGATAATGTAAAAGTTATTAACGCTAAATGTATCGAGTTCTGTATTTATCCTGTTCTTCGATAATTTTTTATCATTCCGAGTGGCTGCTTACCTATATTAATGGAAAAGGGGCTTAATTCCGTACTCTTAATAGTGACCAGTAGCAATATTAGACCCATTACGACTATCTTTAATATACGCAAAAGATTAGCAGTTAAAATCGTATGCTTAAAACTGTACCTTTAAATAATTTCATTAATGTATTCAAGCTCTTTAGTTCTAACGACAAATTATACATTTTGTGGTTAATTTCGTTAAAGAAGTTCTTTACTACTAAATAACAAATCTACAAACATCAAACCTGGAGTGGATGTTATGGTTAACGGCACTATGTTAAAGACATCAATTATACAGATTTTATTTCTCTTGGAATAGTCATTTAATCTTGTCAAGAGATAATATATTGTGCAAGGATATAACTCCGCGGTGACATCGTAAATTTAACTTCCATAAAGTCGCCCATAAAAACTCATAAGAAGGGTGTAACGACATTCCTTATATCTTTATGGAAATAGCATTAATTACATTGTTGCAAATGTAAAAGCTATGTCGGTATTATAATTTCTCGCGGCATTCTGACATTATTACCGCTGACCGTTTACGGGGTATTATCAGTTGCTAGTGAATCGATATTTCGCTTGCTGAAATGACTTTCACTTTTTTGCTGTTTACTTTCCATATCCAATTCAATGGGTTGGTCAAAAATGTCTCTGTCATCGACACTTTGACGAAATTCGCAATCCATTAATTTTCTTTTAACGACTTGAAGCATAGTCGTGATTGCTATATGTTCTTTTATAAGTAAGTCTTTTAAAGAATGGTAATATCAAAGTGAAAATCGTTCTTTTACACTTTATGTACAAAAATTAAACCAGACTACAGTTATGCATAGTATTTTGGGCTACAAGTGGCTCATTTAAAATGAGAATACAAGTAGTAGTTTCAGCTATAATACTAAATAACGACATGGTTCAGTGGTCAGTAAGTACGTATTCTAACTTGCGGGCACATTCCCTAAATAGAGTGTGTTTAATTACAAGAGCCTTTTAGAAGGACGGTCAAGTTTTTACGGCTAACTCGAACAATTAACCGGTTGAGACGCATACGCCACCTGCCAGCTAGATCACTTTGCCTTCCGAGCGATTTATCGGAACGAGCTTTTTGTAAACTACAGTTTATTTCAAATGAAATGAAATTACGTACACTTACGCACTCCAAGGATGGAATTGATGATTATGTAACACTAATTTGAAATGATGATCGAACTATTACATGTTGTTGTGCGTCGTAACTTTTAGATAAGTAAGGAAATTAATGAGTTTCTATCGTATTACACTTATACAGAGCTGTCATAACTAGGTATACCTACAAAAAAAACGGTATAATTTAGAAATATTATGCACCTAACTTGCTTAGTGTATTGTCTTCCAAAAAAAATGACAAGTGCCAATTTCACTAATTATAAATTATGTTGTTCTTTGCATAATAATTTATGGACACTTTTATCAGCAAACAGCTAGGTACTGCCAGATATTTGTTTTGGCGTACCGATATGATTTCATTGCTTTTCTTGTTAAGATAGCTTTTCAGTGAAGTACTTGCGCATCTGTGTATTGTATTGACAAATGTAATTATTTTAGCTTAATTTAATCGTTCGGTTCGCTGGATCACCCTCGTCTGTAGATTTTTCCAAAATTTCAATCCAACATCAGCCACGCGTGAAGTTGATATGTTATCCCGTCGAGCATGCGTCGAAGTCAGACAAATAAATGACTGACTCAGTTCAATTCCCTGCTGCTTTAATTCGGTAAAAATGACACATCAAAAACAGAAATGCGTCGTGACTTTCAATATGAACTGAATTGTAAGAAGTTAATTATATCTGCATTTTTAAAAGAGAAGTTTAAGGTCCCACATTAAAAACTAAATTCAAAAGCGAATACATACTTATAAATATGTTTATATACTAGGTGTTGCCTTTATTCGCGCTATTTCGGGATAAAGTACCTAATATGTTAATCCAGTGTCACGTCAATCTTACTACGAAATTACAATTTAACATTTAGCAGTTTTTGCGTGAAATTGTAAAAAAACATACATACTTATGAATACATACTCATATATATACACTTTTATACAATTAGTACGATATTTCAATATCGAGACATGAAACAAACACAAAAGTTATTAAAACAGATGTTAATTTATCTAACCATTTACTATCAATACCTATTCCAAAGGCTACATAACAAACAAATAATTATCTTTATTCCGCACGCCTCATCCATTTATCCAACATCATACAGTAAAACAATACAGTAGTTAGGTCGAAGTAGGTATAATTAAAGCATATAACCGGCCACATACAGCGGCTATTCATCGTAAATGAGGTCCTTGCAAAGACATGCGCTATTTCACTACCTAATGGAATCTCTACTAGAGTTGCCAGATACAAATGGCAATCTCCTTTGATCATTTTAATTAAATTTTCATTGTGTCGTTTAACAAACAAAGAAAATCTAAGGAACGAAAGGATGAGCAATATAAGAATACCTATCATTGTTCTTGAGCAAAATAATACCGAAAGAAAGGTATTGAGAGCAGTTTAAAGCTCAGTAGTAATTATCTAATTTTAAATGTTGAAAAAAAATCAATTAGCAATAAACACGCAACGACTGATGCACTTACTTTTTATTGTCGGGATGAATACATCAATTGGAATACCTACTGTAATACAAAATAGGCTTATTTCAAAAAGAGATAGAATTTTTGTTTATTTAACATTTATTTTTTTGGAAATCATCCCTTAGGGATGTAAAACAGGGTTTGGAAACTTGTATGAAAGTTCTCTTCATTTTCAAAGTTATTGCAATAAAATTTTGCATGCAGGTTCTTCATTGCAGTCATAAAACATGTGTTAAAATTTTTCCGAAAACATACCTCTTCCCTCCAGTCAAGTCGAGACTCAAGTGGGGCTGAAGTTAGTATGATAGTTCGTCGAGATATTTATTATTTTTTATCTTTTTTATTTGTAAAACAGGCGTTAAAAGTAGCCGCTAGCCGGCAACCGCTAGTCTTTTATGATTAACTGTTGGGTGCCCATAATTAAAGCAAATAACTGCGTCAAGTTCGAGGGTAAACTTCGCAAGGCTAGCAACACTCACCGGGAGCCTGATCCAGAGCGCATTCCCGATTCGTTCCCTGTTGTTTTTGCAGCTAGGCACTCACTAATGGGTACAGGTTTAGCTCCAGCCTGGTTGAAGTGTAACCAACGCTTCTTCAACCCAACGACATAACCACGCGTGTGGAACCCCGCAAAACGGGATGACGCTGCGTGGTGCAGAATGAGCGATACGCAAAAAATGTGCACCCTGCCTAACTAGATACTGTAATTAGTATTAACTCGCAACCATTTTTGAGCTGCCCATCTACCTGTTCAAACGTCAAGCGTACTTGTATTCCGGTTTTAAATACGGGGAAGCCGCAGATATTAAAAGCACGCGATAAGTCTTATCATGTTTGTCTTTATTATGTAAACGCACATCAAATACAATACCTACTTATGTAACGCGTGTTATCGTATAACACTTTGTTGCAACGGGTTATAGTATTAAAAATTACTTCTGCGATGCTGTTGTGATCTTCATTGCGCGGATGTTAAAGTCTAAAAAAACCTCATTTGATCCGGCATTGTAACTTTTGTTTTCCACCACCGTAGTTTGAAACATGTATACTATTTAGACGAATTAACAAATATGCATGCATGCATTTTCAATTAATTAAAAACCTAAAACAATCTTTTATTTAGACAATGTGGGCACCATAGTCACTCATTGCAACTTAATATAATTATATGAATAAAATATTTATTTATAATAGTGTGTAAGGTTAGACAACTAACGTGAGACTCGCTTACATCATAACCATAAGTGGTGCGTGAACTAGGGAACCCAAAAACTATATGACATATTTATTGGCATACTATCGTTGAAGAAGGAAGCCTAAGACAAGGTGGTCATGATGATCTCTTAACTGCTCGAAAACTGGCAGCGGCAGCTGGGTATGATTAGGATATTTTAACAGAGATTCTTTCTTGCAGGAGTAAGACAATATAAGTTACTGACTGGGTGGCTCATTTGATGACATTGATTGAGTGACCCTGCCGTGTATGCTATTAGCATTCGATCCTCAATGATAGGTTCAAAGGCCTCTATTCCGTCACTGACCACTTTAGGCGAGCTACAGAAAGCACGTAAAGGTAATGGCGGCGGCAGATTACTTTCGGAGTGGCTGCGCCCGCGCACATCCGCCCTCCTCCGTAATTGGACTGAGATCTGGTCCCACGTCGCTTGGGAATCGTCTCGAAGCTTGATGACACTCAAAACTTCATTACCTACGAACATATTTATTAATATTATGAGTCTTTGCGTTGATACATAGATCAATCTAATAGCTTCTTTACTATGTAAGGGTAGGGTTGTTGATGACGGTTGCCGTTTCCAGATTAACCGATGGTTTGTAAAATTAAAACTTACAATTTCTTACGACTAGTTAAAAATCTTGCTTAATAGTGTCAATAGTCACATTAAGTCATTTTACGCTTCTGATCTAATCTGATTTTGTAGATACCAACACCCTGAATTATTTTGACTATAAAGGGCTTAATGCGTACTGTCGATCACAAAACCAAAATCAATATGTTTTAAAAGGCCATTACAGACATCGTTTGATCAGAGAATCGGACCCAGGACACACGAGATCATAGCACTATCTACTGACTTTTCAAATTATTTTCAATGGTGGAGACCCTTGAAAACCTTGCAGTGAGATATCAATTAGGCGGATGCTTTAACCCTATTATTTTTGCTTCATGAGCTTTAAATTATGGATAAGTCCTAAATACAGCTGTTAAACCAAAAGATATCCTGAACGATTCTTTTCAAAATTTAATTAATGATTTTTAGAAAATTCGTCACCAGTAACCAAAACAATAGTTAGTTAATTGAGACTTACATATAATTTAATAATTTTTAGTTTTATAAGATAATTGAAATTAATTGTAAAGCTATTACACTCCAGCAAGCCCTCGGTAATTTGCTCTATTATAAAGATGTTTACTATCAGTAATTGTTTACTTTCTTGTTCAATAAAACAGATTGCATAGTAATTGCAAAAAAAACAGGAGCTTGATATCTCATTGCACGTATATTAATCGTACAAAGTTCAACACTAATGTTTCAAGGAATGTTTTTCTTTCTTTATTAACGTTTAGTTTGTTACTTTCTGAAACCATTATAAATAATACTTGAGTCTAGATAAGTATTATTTAAGGAAATACTTTTCACAAAAATAATGAGAAGTAAACTCGTGTGTTTTGCTTTTGGTTATGACTTTTGATGCTTCAAAGCGAATACCGTAACTGTTATGATTTGTGTGATATCTACGCTGTATCTTTCGTAAAGAATATTCTACTTGCGCGTAAAATAAGACTAGGTATCAATTTAGTGAGCTATGAATAACAAAACACAACTATGTAAAGTGAGCTGTAGATTATGTATGCGCCGCAATAACGCTCATAATGACATGCCGAGTATCGAATGGTATTATAGGTTCAAATATAAGAGAGAGTAAGCCTTCAAGCATTACTGAGCACTAAAATAATTGTAAGAGGTTCAGCCCCTTGTTAATTTGTATCACCGTCATCATGTCAACCTCGGCAATCGGTTCTTGATGCGAGAAAAATCTCAGGTTTGATTCTCGGTCAGGTCAATTTAGGACGTGATTTTTTCCAAATTGACTTGGGTCTGGGTATTGAGATATTTAGAGTGGGATCTGGTATAATTTAATTCTTATTATTTTTTTTTTGTCCTAAGCATTTACATTTACATAAAGTTGTTCTATTAACACATTAAGTTTTACGTTGAATTTTTGCCATACAGCAAATTGGAAAAGCTAAATGTATTAAGAAGAAATCGTCATAAAGCTTTATAACTAGACCCGGTTTCAATATTCAGGATAGAAAAATTTCATTGATTTATTATCATTGATTGCGCAGTGTTTCCCAGGTTTCAATTTTAAAATATCTTCTGTAGGTACATACATTACATTTAATACATTTAACACTTGCTGTCTGATATTATTTTACTTCTAATTTGAGTAAAGGATCTTTAGAGAGTCTTTAAAACTATTTTCGATCCTTGGACTATTACAAAAATCGTAATTTAGAAGGAAATCGAAGCGACAGTTTAAAGAGGCAAGTTCAACGATGCGCCTGCATCGCACTGCGATGTTAAGAACAACAATAATTTAGTTCTAACCAACACATTTTGACTTGATTAAATTCAATGTGTATCTAACGATCCCCGAGTTATAAAGCAAAATTAGTTTTCAAGATTTTCTGCTCTAAAAAGCCATATCAAGATTTAGTATTCTAAATCGTCGAACTCAAGATAATTTATGAAAATGGAAGAGGCAAAAGAAATTACGAACGGAGCAAGTGAATAAGATGATTTCTATTTTGCCTAACGTAGTGAAAATATGCATTAATTTCAATATTTTAAAGAAACAGAATAATTTGACTGCGTAGCCGAGAGGCAAGCGGCCCAGACTTTGGCGTCGCGTCATCTCTGAGGTCCCCGGTTCGAACCCCGGTCGGGTCAATATGGGAAACCAACTCTCTTGTCTCGGTTCTGGGTGTTGTGGTACCGTCGCTATTGCTGATTTACAGAAACAAGTGCTTAAGCTACTTACCTCAGAATCAGAGCAATGTATGTGATGTTGTCCAATATTTATTTATTTATTTCATTTCCCCTTGCGGTGCGGGACTCGAACCCATAACCTTGACGTATCGCAAGAGGAGATGATATATTTCTGTTTCTTTAAAATACTTAAAGTCCGCTAAAGCGGCGTAAAGCACTATATAAAAAAAATAAAAATCGATGTATGAATTTAGTTGTTCAAGAATATTTATACTGTGTCTTAAAGGTTATTAAGGTGCGAAAAGATTTAGTGATGTATAGCTGGTTGCAACTAGAGCGACCTCGAAGGTCGGCGCGAGCGCATTGTGCGCGGTTGCGCGATATCCGCATAACTCCGCCAAGGGTTGCCGCGCCAAAGGTTTACTCGCCACAAACAAACAAAACGTCTGTTTCAACCTGTTCTCAACTTAATTTCTATGAAGATAACTTCCTATTTCGATTGTGAAGTTTAACAGACATGGGTAACAGACTGAAGTCCCTTATTCTAAAGTTGGATGCAAAAAAGGATTTCCATAAAGAAAACGTAAATATCATCCACACAGTGGACAAACCAGTTTTTTATAAACCGATGGTTTTAAGAATATCTATGAATAATGAATTCTTTTACCATCAAGTACACTAGCCCATTTGAAGAAATATCTGTCAAAAAAGTTCAAAAGAAAAGAATACTTTTTATGTAAGGTTCACAATACACTTATGTTTAAAGTACGGCGTAATTCAAATTAATATCTTTCATTCACAATATAAACTGTGGTTTCTAGGTCAAAAACCTGGCATTTATTTCCAAGCATTTTAAATCTGCTATTTATATTATTTTTACCGTCTTAATATATCTGCACTGAATAAAAAAAATCACAACGTGTTCTTTTTTAAGTAAGTGGGCACCATTAAACCACTTCACTGGGAACCTGTCGATAACAGCCGAGGAAAAAAATAAGTGTATGAATAAAAATAATGGACTACTTAAGTATTTTGTTTTGTGCTTTTCTTAGCTGACAACCATAAACGCACCGCAATTACAGCGCAATGCGCTTCTACGTACCGCACTCATAATTTTGTTTACAGAATTATGGACCTATTTGCTAGTAATTACATTTTTTCACGATCCATTAACTAACATGTTCGCGGCATTCGTGGAGTAATGTGGTGGCGATCGCGTTAACTTGTTAAAGTAGGTATCTACTTAATTCTGACTATAAATTAGTTTGAATCATTAGTAATTCCCTAATTTTCGGAACCGCTTATATCTATGTTAATTCTCCATTGAAAAGACGAAAAGATCTTACGAGGATCGGCGCTACTATCGGCTATCGGGTCTTAAGAAACAAACCTTAATCCAGTCTCCACGTCTACGTGTTTAAGGTTTGTTGAAAATGTATCTTGCTTATGAACAACTAGCTGTGCCCGCGACTTCGTTCGCGTGGACTACATCCTTTTATGGTTGGTTTTACCCCCTTCTCCCCTAATATTCGAAACAAAAAGTAGTCTATATTTTAATCCAAGTTTCGAGCTATATTTGTGCCAAATTTCATATCTCTAACTTCAAAAATAAACATTTTTCCATATAAACTTCAAAAGGTGGTGTTACCCCCCTTCCCCCCTTATTTTCTAATAAAAAGTAGCCTATGTCCGTTCTTGTGATTCAACGTATACCTATACCAAATTTCATCAAAATCGGTTGAGAGGTTTAAGCAGGAAAGCGTAACAGACACACAGACAGACAGACAGACAGAGTTACTTTCGCATTTATAATATTAGTAGGGATAGGCAAAAAAATATGTGTTTTTTTTTTCATTGTAATTTATTTGTTTATCGTATAATTTAAGACGTTTCAAATCACCCACCTCTCTAATTAAAATATATTTCCTACAACACTAACAGTATGGTATTACGCCTATTCATAGTCAACAATAAAAACACATAGAACAAAGTTGTCTAAACCATTTCTGAAAATAAGATTTTTATATCCAATAGTAGCCGAAATCAACATAATATACAGACTTATCTTAAATGCCGGAATAGACAATCCATGAACCATCCAACAAATTTGAAACGACATAAGTTCTAAAAATAATCATCTTTATCTACCAAAAATCACATTTAAATTATCTAAATAAATTGTGTGAAGGCTCCCCGTACTATTTCTTGGTAATAAGTTGCTCGATACAGTTTTATTGATACAAAATTTCCTGTCGAATGAAATCGTGTCCGGATGCTGCGGCATTCCTCTAGGTTACTGACTCTAGATCCGCAATGGCTTCATACCGGCACTTCCGATTGTCTTCGCAAATAAAGAACGATATAAATTTAGGTACAATGCTTCTTGTTGAATTTCGTAATATGCTCAGTGATTTGCTAAGTAGTAGACACCCATGTTTTTTCGTTCTATCGGACAATGAAGGAGGAGAGAGTAGGTATATGTGTGTTGCGTAAACCCATTGAGCAGTTATAATAATAATAAACATCTTTATTTTACACTTATAAAATCTATTTAAACAGTTCCAACCTAATTTCAAAGTTCGTTTCCTAAATATAGGTGAACGCGAGTCGAACCGAAACCACTTGGTTCCGATGCCTGTCTTCCCTGAGTTCGTTTTTATGCAAAAGACGTATCATTACTAAATTACTCGATAATCAGTTGATAATCAATTAGTATTCAAATTAATTCCGTCATATTATAATTCGTCCGATTACTTTTTTATTGTTTCTTGGGATTCGAGGTCTCGGAAAAATCTATTGAATAAGACTCCATATTTTTTGTTACAATCTAAACCGCAATTATTAAACTTTTTACCTTTGTATCGAACATTTATTATTCATACCTCAAAACCAACCTGTGTGTTTGTTTGATATTTACGATATTTACTAAATTCTAGAGCTACCCAATAAAACCATATAAATGAGGTATTGACACCATTTATAAATAATCCTAGGTATTCATTCCGTAAAAGAAAACATAATATAACATCGGCGTTTTTTGCAAACTATCTTCATAATGCGATTTCAAAATGCTCCGTAACTAGGTATTTTACATTCAGTGTGTTAAATTGTGACGTCACAGTATGCTATCTTCATAAAAATCTATGAAAACATCGTTGTTTTGACTAGTATTTACAAGTATCTAAGCTGAATGGCCAGTTATCGTTCCTATTTACTCCTTTATAAGATTCAATCACAAATTGTAAACAAATAAACTCATACAAATACTGTCAAACAGATTACTTGTTCTTTTTCTGCCCCAGTCATAACGTAATCGTTTTCACGGGCGGTAATGCTGTTGGCCCCTCACATAATATCGCTGAGGTCAATACAATAAAAACAAACGAATAATAAACGAAAGGAAAGGTTTCTTATAAACATTAGGTTAGGACGAGGGTCGAATTCGTCGGTTTCGTAAGGGAAGACGCTTCGCTACGCAGTAACATAAAACGAATACAGGGTCTTTGCCAAATAGGCGAGTGTTATTATTCTATGTTATTCTCTTTCGGCTTGCACAACGTGGATATTTTTTGTGTCTTTCCATTTTCCTTATCACGTACTTACATGATTTAAGTGTCACTATAGCTACTATTCCAGTGGTTATATTAGAAATTATATGTATCACGCGTTGAGACCATCGTTCATCATTTCTAAGCCGTTATGTGTTTAAATTGAGTAACGTTTTGTAATCTACCCTTGAAAATTTTATTAAAGCAAGTTCTTGTTTTATAAAATTTTGATTTGCTACTGTTGGGATAAAAATCCCCTGCATTGCTGCAACTCTCCTAGTCTTAGGCCTGTTTGATGCCGTTAATACGACTCCCTCTTCTAAAATACTTAAAAGAGTATATTCATGTCAATGCACAATTAATCAAACTCAAATACCATACCATTCCTAATCTGATCTAGAAATTGACAATTGTCTCATGCAATTGGCCCATTAAAACTGTAGTATTTTAAAAATGTTATCGTCTCAAAAGTACTTAAACTTACAAAGAACCTTACATGTCTACTTATTAACTAGAAGTTGTTGCATAGACAATTAACAACCAAATTCTTATTAACTGCTGACATTAAACATTTACGAGGCGAGTCTCTCTCTACACACTATTGTTTCCAAAGCAGGATAGCGTTCGATTTCATATTTCGATAGCGCATGCGTAGTGAAAGCGCGTACGCATCTTTATTACCAAACGTGGTATACATTGCCGGTAAACGTGGTGGCTAATGTCACGTGATCATGGGACGCAGCAAAAGGCCTAAGAAGTAGACCATGTCCTTATTCCTTAAATATAAAGAATTTATAGTACAGGAAGTGTCCGTTATTTTTCCCGTCCCTTTCCATTTTTGAATAAGGTAATTAAAAATTTGATTTTTTTTTTATATTGCACTTCTAGAGTGATCTTATCCCACCTGATGTTAAGTGGTAATGAGGTTCTAGCTTAAGGGTGACAAGTACAGCATAATAAATCTGTTACTGGACTTGTCGCCCTTACCTTGAAGGCTTGACCCCTGCTAGTAATGTAGCACCCCCCAGAAGCTTTTTATTAGATGCGTGTTTTAAAAAGAATATAAACCAGATAGTATTTTCTCCAATTTTATGGTTATACAGGTTTCCTTATGGTAACAGTTTGGATTCGATATCGAAAGTTGAACTCGCGTACTGCGGTCCAGTATTTGATAGGTATATTCCGACCCATCTTTAAATGGTAAGCTGTCGCTCCCAACTAATATATTGATATAAGTCTTCTGAGGCCATTTGGCGGTCTGAGAACGGCTAGCAGTAATATTGGTCACTTAAGCCTCTCTCATACCTCTCCACCAGTCTGCATTGGCCTACGTGATGGAGTGTAGCCCGTTTCATCTCAACAATGAAAAGTAGTCTGTACCAAGCAGCGTAACCTACATGGCTAAATTATGAATGTCATAAAGAAAATTGGTTTCAAACAGTCCTTTCAAGTAAATTAAAATGCTCAATATCGATTTTATAAAATTTCATGGAAGTAATATGATCGAATTAAGATAATGTCTGACCATTAATAACTTTCCTATACCAACCCTATTAATATGCACTCGTATAATAATATATGTATAAATGCAGCATTTGATTTTTTTAAGTGATAGCTTGAAATCAAACCATTAGTACAAAATGAAAACGTAATAGGCACTTTATTTAATTACAAGATAATTAACAAACATAAGCCACGATTAGTCACGTTGAATTTTACAGTCATTCATAATACCAATAAAAGCCTCTAGTAACCACAAACTAAAGAAGAAATTAAAAATACTGAACTAATTTGAGCCATAGACATCATGATGTCTGTAAATTTTGTAAAAAAATGCATTAGGGCAATTCAGTAGGCACAACTTTAATTAGATAAACGCAATATTATTGTTTTGAGTTTAATATCCTTTACAGAACTACAGAATAAAGTTAACAGCATTAAACTTAAGCGTCGTCATAATATAATAGATAAAATCTGTAATCTTGTGTAACAAATAAAAAATATGATGGGACCATATACATGTATGTAGTTTAGTGTGTGCCAAACGAATTTACACTATTAACGGGTCATAAATGTTCACATACCTACGCAGAATGAAATGTTAAAAAACTACAAATATAACAGTGTGCCGAAATACTTTAACTATCGGTTTCTATACGGTTTACGTTTAAATGCTATTGAAAACACCAGCCCATGTTCGGTCATCTTTGAACCATTCAATCATTGTATTCAAGTACCGTACGTATTACTTATGTACAGTTACGAGTAACGAATGTAAATACTTCAGAACTTTCCGAAGTTAGCTAGTAAGGTAAGGTAAGGTAAGTAAGGTTCATTATAGAATTAAGTTCTATACATATTAGTGCACGTGACTGTATTCGAATGCAATGCTACTGCAGGAAGCGGGTCACGTGTAATGCCAGTAGTCATAATGCAAAGTCTGCTGCGTTCAGGATTTTATGATTACTTAACAGCTCACTTACAAATTACAATATTTACCTTGAACGACGCCGCCACTCACTTGTCAGTCAAACTAACTACCATAATATACGTACGTACTAGTTGCTGCTCCCCGTTTTGTCTACGATCTATTTTATATGTTAAATAGCATTTATACTTCTTCAGCGTTATTATTGTTGTCAAACTATGCGTGTGATTTTATATAATTTTAAGAGCAAGAGTGTTTCGTGCTCCACATCTTTCCAAGGAATCCATGGACGCTTATGATCCCTAGATCATTAGCTTATACCTTGCTTATGTTCGTTTTTAGGCACAATCGGGTCTACAGTAAGTTGCCTACGTGACAAGTCATTTGTCACCCCATGCGCATTGGAATGCGGTCCAAATCAAAGATACTTTTATGGATACTGCGAGAACATTACTAATTGATTAAACAATTAAATTCCACAATAATCTTAACCAAAGTATAACCAAAAACCAATTCATATCAACCATGATTTCCCTTTCCTAACCCTTCAACGACCCTGGCTTATTTACTATCCTTTATTAAAAAAAGGAATATACCACTTATGAAGTCCTGTAGGAATCAGATTTATCAAAAAATTATATCGCATCTTGTTACGCGGCCTTATTTGTGAAAATAAGACGTAACGCGCTTTGCTAATTATATCAGGTTTCCACGTTGCAGTTTATCAGTGACATCTGTCAAATTACCGGCTCGCGATTCGGAACTGCGCAGGCGCAGACAATGCTTCTTGTAACCAGAGTAAGTGTGTCGCGTGCGCAGATGCTCGCACGCCAATCATTCCGTTAATTGGAGAGGATCATTGTAGAAAGTTCGCTTTTCAAAAGCGATCCGTCATCAGGGCTGGTTTCCGTCTATGGCTTCCTATAAAGAGAGGGGAACTACATTGATTAATGAGATATGTATAGTGTGTGTTTTTGCTGTGGTAATACATGATATTATGTATGAAGTAAATAATTATGTAAATATCTTTATATCACCATAGTGAGGTTTTTGCGTTTTGTCTTCATTTGAATATGTGTCAAATTGGCGGTAGTTATAAGTAGATAGTCCTTTACAAGACTCATATACAATTTTTTTCGCTGTAGTAATTCAGAGTTGACCATTATAGGATAATATTTCAATTTTACATTAACAAACTTTTGAATGTTCCTTTGAAGTTCAGCTATCATTTTACCAAGACGAAATGTCTTTGTATTTATAAAATTTAAATCTAATTTGCCCTTAAAATTAAAAGGCAATTTGGCGTTTAATTTTAAATAAAGGATATGCTCTATTTGTCCCTAAATTATAATATCTCAAAATAAATATATTTTGAAATACTCTGTGAAATGTGGATTGAGGTCTAGACAAACCTTAACTGAGTACTAGAATAATATAACAACTACATATACTCCGAAATAACGTGAACGAAATCATAGGTAACAGCATCAAAAAAGTTTTGAAATAAATGATGATGAACAATGATTACTAAGATTTGCTGACATATAAGCATTTTGACATGTTTTTTGGATTTTAAATGATTTATAATGTTTGATTCTGATTTTAGTTTTAATTTGATGTATAATTACATAATTTAATTGAATTGTTGTTTCTGTTTGATTTTATGGATGCTACTATCTGAAATAAACGAAATTTAATTTAATAAGCGCATTTCCAAGGCTTCAGCGTAAGGTTTAGTTTTGCTCTTATTTAATATACTGGCGGCGATAAGAAAAGGCTGCGAATGCCTTAGTTGTTTTGATGGAGGCTAGCTCAGGCGCACGTCCGTCAGTCAACGCTATGCAATGTCAACGCGCAACGGGCGAGTGCAACAAACTGCAGGCAGGTCATTGTCGTGGACATTAATTTGTACAGTGATGCCACGCCACGTCCGCATATGTTTGTACCTTACCTTAATCATTTTTATGGATCATAGACACAAACAAGAAAACACGGGTAGTTCGTGATTTACAAATTGCAAAGGCCGGGGAATGAAAATCAGTTAACAGCGCAAAGCAGAGTTTTCTTGTGGGTCATCGGGTTCTCGTTTAAAGATATAAACAGTTTCCAAGCCATATGAAGGAAATACAATCAAGTAATATAGTTATTGAACAAAGTAGGTCATCATGTTGATATAAAAAGACGTTGGCTATCAAAATCTACTCCTACCTACCTAAACTGATCCAAATGCAAATCCCTAAACCTAAGACCACAGACGCACGCTACGCACGATGTGTCATATACAATGAGGACAAAATAGGACATGGCGTGGATATCGTGCGTTAAATGTACAGTTGTGAGACAGCTGCTTAAAAGTTCTGTGTACTTTACAAACATACCTAATTTAGCCATTTATGTTCCACTTCTGAGCACTAGCCGCATATAAATTTTAAGAAGGAGGAGGATGGCCATCCTGCACAACATCATTGGGAATTGGTGAAGGGGTAACGCAATCTGTTCAGTGGGGACCAATAACTCCTTCGTGTCTTCTGAAGCGCGGAGATGCTTGTCATCCATCTTGTTTGTATCGTAATCGTTGTCACTCGCATCAAGAGCACTTCTCATTAATACTATTCTTTTTTTTTTACAAAATTAAAAGAATCGCTAAGCAAAAGTACTTACTAAAAGATTGAAGAATGACAAATTTTAATGCGGGCGTGTACATAATTAAAGCAGGTGCTCAATGAGGAAGAGGTTTCCACCGCAAGTCTGTTACCACATGCCACATAAGGCTGCATAATATTATGAGAGACGATGACGCACACTTTTTATCTTATTTACGGCGTCGTGTCAATAGTATTTGCAGTGTGCATACAAACGAAATGTAATAAACTATGCACTATATTTTTGTACATTTCTATGCAATGCTTACTTAACACTCATTACCTATCTACATAAGTCGATATGTCCAAACCACAAACAAATCGTGCATCTCAAGAGAACACGATATTACTGATTTGTAATGTCTTAATATTAACGTACGTCATAATTTATTTGTGTGTCCAGTTAAATATTCAGTTCAGTTTAATAAATATTCATGATACCTTTTCAGCCTGAAGATAAAGGAATAACAAACATAATCTTACAGTTTCAATACACTTGGGTGTCTATTCGTTGGACTAAAGATGTCACGAGGGTTCTGGAAAATAAATAATACTAAGATGGGATACAATCATTTTGATTGTATGACTAAAGCAAATTACAGCCACGAGCTACTATTCGGAGGTTAATATATAAACATTATAAAACATACGTAAAAGAACAATTTAAACAACGATAATCTAGCAATAAAAAGATTAAAAACAATAATTACTGTCTCATGTTATGTCTGTGATAATCTTGCGTTTTATTAATAAACTCAAATCCTTATTAAATATAGCAGTAGTGTGTAAAATTACATAATTTTATTGTGCTAATAGTAATTAAATATTTAATGTACCATTTAAATAACTTTAATGTTCAATTATAAACAGTATAAGTCAAGATTAGAAGCAATGAGCTGCATCGTGAAACATTTCATTAAAACATTATATTAATATGTTGGATACTCGTAAATGTAACACTTAAAACTACTTCAACTGAACTAATTACTAGCTAACACTTTTAGGTATTGCTTGTTTAAGTTCTTATTCCTTATAATCATACAATAAAATTAAAATATAATTAGAAATAGTTATGGAAAACTTAAATACAATTATTAAAAAAAAAAAGATCAACTCCGCTCAAATAATAAAATTTATTTTCACTAAGGCAGTAAGAGTTTCGCTAAAAAGTATTTTTGTGTGCCTAAATATTTACCAAATTTAAATCTTGATACTCAATAATAACGCGGTGGATGTGTTAAACATGTTAGCTTTATTAAAACCAACCGAATGGTTTTTTGTCAGTTGATATGTACCACAAGTCGGTGATACTGCAGTTTAAATCCCACAAGGATCCTTTTTACTGGTCGCAGTGTCAACTGATCAAAAACCCTTTGGTTTGTTTTCCAGCTCAACCAGCCCATTATATTGACTACTGTGGCTTCTAACAGGTGCAAATAAGTGCAAAGAACTGATTTTCTTGCATTGTGTTAAATTAATTCTGGAATGGAGCCCGCGTCTCGCCAAACGTAGTGTAGGACGCCATTAGGCTAGGTGAAGTGACAATCTGCGCAAGATGGCTGGTAAGGGCTGAGTGGAAGTCCTGCATATATCAAAGTGGTGAACAATTGGAGAAGTCTTTATCCAGCAGAAGACTGTGATAGGCTGATGATGACAAAAAATTACTTCGGGAAGGTACATAAGGCTGTTCATTATTTATTGTGCTTGCTCGACGAGAAAAATTGCTAAGTAGCTGCTAGGATAAATAGCACTACATAGAAAATTTAAAAACCCGCATTAAAGAGCATCCCTATTGAAACCGTTAACAAAGGTCCGAAACAAATTATTAGAAATAACAACCCATTACTTATTATTATCATGAGATATAACGCGTCGTTCATTTACTTATCTTACGTTTATCCTATGAATCCCGGTCGCTTACATCACGTAACCTGGAATCTGCTACGACTATGATCCTGATTTGACGAGTCAGATTATTACATTTGAACGGAACGTACCATCTGACCTCCGCAATAAAATACAAGGGTAACCAGACATTATTTGGGGTATATCATAGTCGGGAACCACGATTGACCGTGGCTGAAGCACATAATTCTTATCGTTCATTCGGCATCGGTTCTCGGTAGGTATTGACAGGGGACTTAACAAACACATCTACGTCTCGATTGCAGCCATCAATCCGAGTACACCTGTCTTCTATACTTCCAAATAAGGTTCGCCATCAATAGAAATGCAAATCGATAAACATGTTACGTCATTTTTAAAGTGGCTAACATTAAATGTTGTAATAAGGATAAATTGTTACTTTAAAAATAAGCTTCTGTATTTTTATTAACTAAACCTAGTCAATAATAATTACTAAATTCAAAAATAAAATACTAAGTGTTTATTTATTCTTTAATTCTGAAATTAAATTCCTTAATTAACCTTACATTTGACAGACAGATTGTATTCGATATCATTTTTGCACGAATCAATTATGAATAGTAAAGTGAACACCAAGTGCCAATGATGTTTATTTTTTTATAGGGAGTGTTGCTTATTAAACGTTAATAAAAATATAAAGAAACAAATGTAATATACACACAAACATTGTGTTTAAGTTTTTCTGTTCGTATATTTAATTCCTAGTTTTCATTGCAGTCTTCTTAACCTTAACTAGGACTGTCCCATTGGATGCGGCAAGGGTGGTCACGCGTCTCATATTCAGGCTGAGGTGTATTGATGAAAGGCGCGTGGGCCCGGTATGGTATGGTATTGAATAGTCGACGCCTGGGGTCGCTGAGTCAGTGGCCCTTCCGCCAGCCCATTTGGGGGGCGCTCTGTTACGTGAGCCAGTACGCGGCCAGAAACCTTAAACTTTTGGTCGCTTTGTCTAATCTATACTCTATTGGCAAGGGGAACCAAGCAAAAAGCTGTCCTATTTGCACTGGCATAGAAACGATAAGGATATAAGCCCAATTGGTTCGAATACTATACCGTCTAAAATCTTTAATTTCGTAATTTGATTAAAGCAATTATCAGCGGATTGTATATAAAATAAAATAAATAAATATAAATATTGGGCTTCATCACATTGCTCTAATTCAGTGGTAAGAAGCTAAAGCACTTGTGTTACAGAAATCAGAAACAACACCCAGACCAGAGGCAATATAGAAAAGTTCGTTTCCCATATGACCCGACCGGGGAGCGAACCTGGGACCTCAGAATGGCGCGACGCCAAAGTCCGGCTCGCTCGCCTCCCGGCTACGGGGATCGGAGTTTTGAAACGCAAAATCGAAAATTGACATGTTGGGTGGTGTTGCCACACAAAAAGATGATTTTATGGACTTGAAAGTTGCTAATTTACTTCCTAGGTACTTGATTACTTAACAGCGTCCTTGCCTTTCCAAATTAGCATAGGTATTCTGCCTAACTGTGCACGGCCATCTAAGGCCGTAGTGTACTTACTTTATGCGCAAGCATTCATTCATTACAAAATATTGTAGGTATTACGTACCTCTATCTACCTTTTGTGTGGTGGGTTTTTGTTTGTTTACATCAACACCGAACAATAGGTAAATTGTGGTCAGCCAGTGAGTTGAACTCAATGGTAAGGATTGAATCAACAAATCTGCTACACGTGATTGTAAATACCCCTTTGTTTTGGAACAATCGTCACGACAGGATACAATATACGAGTACATATATATTTTATTGTACCTACATACCTTTATGTTTCTATATCGCTTAGATTTTTTTTATGTACCTACATAATTAACACATTTCTTTTACGACTAACATATACAAAAAAAAAGTATGTGCGTCGAGATTATGGAATTCAGAAAAATATTACAAAAAAGAAGTCTCTTGTAATTTTTCAATTAAACATGATTAAAAAAATAAATTTCAATGTAAAAACTACGGCACTCTAATTTATCGCTTTAAATGTTTATTCTTAAGAGTTACGTTCTTACTGTTTAGACCAGCTCTACTTTAAAAATCGGACTCGTCAGTTCATTGAACCCGTGCAAAAAACGTTCCCTCATTCATCGAAATGGGGTTAACATCTAGGCAAGTAAATTAAGGTCGTGCCCTCATTCCGACTCAGTTGAAGACTTCCAGGGATACAGCTTGTTTCTTTGTGACTATTGATTACACAATACGTGGATATTTGTGTCAGTCGCCTGTACTCGTACCTTCGTGAGCAGCTATTTATATCCTGCAACTATGATGGATATATGAAACAGGGCTGTCAGTGCAAGGAGGTGCCTCTAAACTTTAAGATCCCTTAACTCTTTATCTATGTACATATAAAGCAATGCATCCTTAGCTGATTTATTAGTAATTTACACTTTGCCGTATAGGTACGAGCTATATATAAATATACCATTTCTAATATTATTTTCCATAAAAAATTTTGGTCACGTCAAACAATTATTCTTTTATTACGCAGTATAATTAAAGAACGATAGTTCTGAAAAAAAAAAATTCTGGACACAAAGTCGAAAAATAATTTCAAAGGGTTTAAATTGTTACTAGCGACACAAAAGAATTGGTATCTTAACCTTCAAAAAAGTAGTATTAATTCTTCTTCTATTACTCTCAATACTCTTTTTTTTCTTCTCCTCTTATACTCCAGTTTATTAATTTTGTAGTCAAATGGGCCACTATCATGATGGTGCGATTAATAGCACGTCACAGAAAACACATTGCAGATCAGTTCGATATTAGTTTTTATGCTTACGCAATAAGCGCAAATGGGTCCTTAAGGCAAATTGTATATTCTGACGTGGTTTTTGCCGTAACAAAAAATATTGAGTATCGTAGACAACCCTAACACGAAGGCATGTCGTAATGCGTTCGCCACTCGATTTGTCAACGTCAGAGGACATCTTAGGGGCTGTCGGCTGCACAATAATAAAGAAAATATGAGAAAACATATGAAAAGGGAACGTATTAGTCCCTTGACTCTTTGAATTTGTAACTAGTTTTGTAGCTTTGACTTGCTAATGAATACCATTTCCCGTCAAAAGTGGATATGAACCTAAGTATTTTAATTTAAATACAGTTCTACTTAGGAATAAAACGGCCAAAAGTAAAACTAGAGAATAGGTTAACTTTAAATATTTGAAAGATACAAAATTCTATTATATAATTATTTTCTGGTTTTTTTAAATATTTAAAGTTCGCTAGTGCTACGTGAAGCACTACAACAGAATGTCAAAATCAAACAGTCGAACCGATTCGTGCGATAGATTAAGGAGTATGTAACTATAACGATTAAAATTAACACAGGGGGTAATAAATAGGCTTGGAGCAAGGTATGCGGCAGTTCATTTTATAGAGACGGTGGCCAACCAGCATTTTTGTCCCACCTGAAATAGCAGTTACCGAATTCTATGGACGTCTAAAATCGGCTTGTCATTAGTCAAGTCACCAAGAAAAAGTATTCAGTTATATGAAGTGTACCTCACCTTATGTCTGCTTGGTTGTCCCGTCTACTAACTGTCCCAACCAAATTGGTCACAACACACTTAACATTGTCATAAGTAATACAAATGTAATCTACATGAATAAAAAATATTGACTTTGACTTTGACTTTGACATTGCAGTTCCTTTAAAAACTAAGAAATTATGTCTTGAAAAATCTCATACCTCTCATACAACAGCTAGAAGTTCATACTACAACCAGAGCCTCTGGAGCGGGGTCATGTCCTCTGAAACCATTTCATCTCTAAAGTTTTAAATTTTGAATTTTCAAATCAGTTTATAAGTAGAGACGACTAAATCATTTATTAATGATAAGTTACTGCATATACTTCAGTAAGAAGGATGAAAGTAAATTATGTTTTTTCGTGTAGTTTTGATCTAACACTTATAAATCATCATTGAAGGTAGGTACAATAAAAACAACGCACCCAGCTTGTAGCGTCAGAATGTAGAAATCTTTTTGATGCGGAAGATCCAACATATTTTAAATAGCAAACTCCTTTTCTTGTTCAAAATAAGTCATTAGAAAATCAGGAAGGTGATGTTTATAAATATGGAGAAGGTAGATCTAATCAAGCGATAGGAACTCAGCTATCATATAAAATTAAAGGCAGTTGCTTGGAACAATTTGATGGATATCAGCCAGCATGTATACTTACCCGGCCTTATTTTAACAGGTCTTATTTAAACGAATCAAGATGAAGTGCTCGTTGTTAGTATACGGCTGGATATACACTGTTAATTAATAGGAACGAGTTATTTATACTGATTATCCTGTAGGTCAAGAACTAGTGCGTGGCTGTAGATAGTAAATTGAAACTTTATAAGCTCAATTTACTTTCAGAGTCCAGTGGTGTAGCGTGGGGACGTTCATAGGACTACTAAATTCAAGTCGAAAAGTTAAAAATCATACGTTTTATTCCATAACGAACTGATGCCACTAACAGTCATATCTGGAATGGAAATCACTGCTTAAAAAGCTCGTGTAATTCAAAAGTCCGGCTCTAACAAAATCTCAGAGTCCTGAATTCGATTTCTGGGCCAAGCAAAATATGTGGATTTCCCGAACCACCAATCCGCATTTGGTAAGCACCACGCCAATTAAACCCGGACTCTTATTATAAAATTGATTTAATAAAGGTATTTGCGTTGCAATATATAACACAATTATGGGCTGATTATACAAGTCATTAATGATATTATACGTAAGCAAGTATGTGTACACATAAACATGTAACCAAAAACTGAAAAGAATGCATGCTGTTGGTTTTTTAAATATTTGTTTTAGATCTCAGGCCCAGGCAAATTGATTACACATTCCCCTTTTGATCTATATGTTCCCGCCCTTAGTATTTCATACAGAAGCAGGTGTCTAGACCCGACTTATTTGCCGAGGATGTCGGGCGACATTTTTCAGCCGGTTAATTGTTGACCGACGTTCCTTGCTAAAACCTTAGTTTTTTGAGGGCGACCATGGAATCCCGCTGACATTACCGCACCTGTTCTGCACTCACACTAATTGTGCTGAATTCCACGTATTTACATTGCGACACAATGGGAATTCTATGGCGACGATATGCTAGGCCAACGACAGCCTATTATTCCTAACAGGCGGCAAACATAGATCGATCTCCTAAACCTTCAACGCTTACTAATAACATTCTATCTCACATATCAATGTATTAGATATAATAATATTAGCTGTTTCCAAAATAAGTAGCTTTAGCACTTGTGTTTAAGAATGAAAGACCTACGTAGGAACTCTAAAATACCCAGTCTTGTAAATATCACAAATTGTATTTCTAAGTAGTTATTTTGTAATGAAGTTGACTATTTCTTGACTAAGAAATGAATATGAGAACATCAAAAAGCACTTTCCTACACAATAAGAACTTGGAAAATGTTCACATACACAAATTAAGGCACAACGTTTGAAATTAGCATGCAATCAAATTATTAAAGCGTTCTTAATTAAACTCACATTTACCATCCGTCGTGTACAAATTTTAATTTTTTTTTTTAAGTAACCGTTTGAGACACACTTCTTTGTAATGACAGCTTATTAAGTAGGTACTAGCAGACTGCCACAATTCGCTCGCGCGCGCTTTATTCCCGTATTTCCACATTTTCCGCTAAATCTTCATTCCCCAATAGTTGTAGCATGATGTTATATAGCTTAAAGCCTTCCTCGATAAAAACACTACCCAATTTTTGTTTTTGAATCAGTAGTTCCTGAGGTGGCGCGATCAAACAAACTAACAAACTCTTCAATTTAAATATTAATACAGAGTCTGTAGTACAGACATGATATTGTGAACAAAACTTACCATAAATAAAAGGTGTCTGAATATTTTTTAAAGTGATTTTAATGGTTTTAGCATCTTACTAAACGAAAACAAAAATGTTGTTCTGTAATATTGCGTTTTCTATTATTTTTTATTAAACTTAAAGTTACATCGTTATAAAATAGTTATGAATATGTTTGTCCTTTTTCTTACTTCTTATCGATCTATTGCAACCAGCCTTGTTTTGCGAAGCTACCGATTGAAAAAAAGACGCATTAGGTAAGACAACACAAAAATTACATTTTGTTTACATCGTGCAAATAGAATCGGCCAGAATTGTCTTAACAAGCAAACTTTGAGTAGTAATTATCATCTTCATACTATCGCAAAGATATAACCGTGATAATGTAGTTTTATTGCGCATACTTGTTTAATTGTTATGTTCCACAGTAATCTTAGTAAGCCATCTCTAAAGCCTTTCCGGTTATTTTTGCATATTATTAAACCCATTCCCCATATTGCTAATGCATTAAGCGAACGCAACTAATATATCGTATGGGGCAATTGTTACGTATAGACTGTAATTTTTCATCATCATGTTCCATCTCGAGAGTCACATCACATTGAAACCATCAGATCACCTTTCGCCTGTCAAGATTAAATTATTTTATGTAACGGTTAGAAAAGGTTGTAATTATCCTATTTGTGTATATAACTTAATTGGCTACTTGACAGTTTTTGAAAAAGTATTGTAAAATGTGTAAAATTCGATTTATCTGGAAAAATGTAACTAACCAGAGAAAAAAAAGATTTTGTGTAACACATTTAAAAAACGTGCGAAAACGCCAAGTCACTTCACTGTTGCAATTATGACGTCAACGTCCTAGACATCGAACCGAGACGCATAGGAACGATTTAATTTAGATAAACGGAAAGTGTTTCAATAAACACTTAATACGGTTAGAGACACAATAATACAATTGAATCGGTAAAATAATCATTGTTTCGCCACATTAAAATAAATAATTTTCGCCGACAGCTGTCATTTCCGATTTGAATGGTGGTTTCCGTTTCGGTTCTTTTGTTCCACAGATAAAAAAAGTAAAATTTATTTTGCAAAAATAAAACACTAACGATGCTTTTAATTAAAAAATAAAAATGTAAAATTATTACTTAACTAATAAGCTAACATATCTAACACTTTTCATATTTTATTGTTAACACTGTCAAGTAGCCAATTAAGTTTTTGGTCGACAGTAGGTACAAATGCATCACGTTGACGCGCGTGTTATACCGCCTATCTACCGTTTGCCCTAAAGATTAATTTTGTCTGCTATTTATATTATTTCAATCCAAATTAGAACTTACGGAAAAATCTTCTTACGCGGTATTGCAAGCGCGTCGACGCTGATAATTAATATGTGCAATTTATTTAATTACCTACCATCAGACTATTATTTCATAGTAGGTTGTACATAAATAAATTACACACGAAGATATATTCTATTAGTCGTTACTAGCAGATATCTATGAAGCAATAAGTATTGATTGTTGATAATAAAGACATTAAAAGTAATGAAATATTTAACAACACAATTTGAAACAAAATACGGCAAACTTATCATGCATTAGCCAACTCATTTAGGTCTTATAGTTACTTATTATTTGGACAATACACAAACTCAACGGAAATCCGCTACATTAAAGCCCACTGGTTGCGATATCATCTCGATTCTATTACCATTATAACTATAATGATGATACTATCTAATGCTTAATGTCGACTATAAACAGCGCAGAAAAAGCAAAGTGTGAAGAAATCTGCATTAAACTGCCGACACAATATGTGAGCGCATTAAGACTTGGCATCATTTAAAATAAATAAGTGTACAGTCAAAAGAACGTCAGACTACACTTTGTGTCGGAATAAGAACTCATTTTGAACTGCTATTGTTTTCCAGAGAAAATTTGTTATTTTAGTCGAAGAAGATATTTTACTAGATTTTTTATTTATTGTGAATATGTTCTGTAGTGGTATAAAGCTTTCCTCTTTGCCTCTTTCTGATAGTAAGTATACTTAGGTGTCGATCCTGTCTGTCTTAATACAAGAGGAATAAAAAAAGATAGTGCTTCAAACAAACCTGTGTGTGTCAAAACAATTTAAAGTTAGCCATCCCTTCGAACAAATGGTCAGAAAGTTAATTAAGTTTACACTTAACAACAATACTTAAGTGTGTATTTTGTACATTGCATCGTATGAAGATAATACTCACTCATACATTCAATTACATTCAATAAAATGGAACGCGAAAGTCTTAAAATTTAATGTTAAAATATTTTTTATAAGGACATTAGTAACAAGACCACATTTTTAACATCACTTTCATAAAATCATGCATTGTATAACAATTCACTTTTAACCAATGGATGGTCACTTGGTTATTAATATGGGACTAATACGACAGTTTTGGACTAATACATAATAATAATTATCATTACATATAATTATTTTCGCGGGGTAGGCTTGATTTTTAGATTTTAGGATGTAATTCTCGCCTTAATGACAAATGCCAAGAAAAAAATATTGTTAGATACGACCTAGAACTTCCATAAGCGGTTTAACCTAGATCATAGGTAGCGCTTTGTACCTACTATGCAAATCGAATTACGGAAAGAACGCGTGCAGAACACGCGTAAATCAAACTTCACGCTTCATTTGTTTGATGCAACTGTTTGCGTAACATGTGTAAGATCGAACCACATGTGCATAATGTTATTGTAACCGCATATTATGGCTACACAGTGCTCAAATTGTTACCAATGTTTACACGTAAGAATAAAGCTAAAAAAGACACACAAATTTGCTTTAACACGTTAAGTAAAGGTGAAAAATTTATCTAAGTATATAGTTTTGAAATGCAGTGATCTTTAAACTGAAGTCAGCGTTACAACAACGTGCTACTAGCTTTAGCACCAAACAAGATTAATGTGGGTTGGTGATCACAAACTGCAGCTATGTTCGAAAAATACGAAACGTACTTTGCTTGACCCAGAAATTGAACCCAGGACCCCGAGATCATGACCTGCTACGGAAACGACTAGACCATCGAGGTATTTAACATAGTAACACTATTTTAACTAAATGATCCACCTTTTTAAAAATGCTTCTTTATTTTTAGTCAATCAACAACGTACGTAAGGATAATAGAAAACAAAAAAATATACGATCCCAACATAACATAAGAGTGTGCTAAAAATACATTAAAAAGGAATAAAATGTTCTACTAATAAAGGAACATTTGTGAAATAAACCCAAAACTGTTCCAGAATAAAAGCGATTGACATTTTCACCGCTCCCCGGGAGGGGGGAGGGGTGTAGCTTTCGAAGCCAAACAGAAAATGAAGGAAAAAGGAAAAATTTAATTGACCAAAGGGACTGACTTTTTGATGTCGTTAATGAATTCTTGTACAGCAAAATGAGTCGGGCTGTTTGATTTTCCAACAATGACTTACCCGAAATAGATTTAATAAATACAATTTCCAAAATTTCAAAAGATTTAACGGCGACAGTTGAAAAAGACCTCCATTATTGAAGTCGTCTTCACAATAATGGATACTGGCTTAATCATCACACTTGCAAAATGAGTTTCAGACCACAATCACGGGCTTTCGGGAAATCCGAAACATATTTTGGTCAGTCCCGGTACTTAATCAAGTAGACTATCGAGCCATTGTTTATTGTAGACGTAGTAAGTATACAGTAATACAACCTAATATCGATTTGCAACTGTTTACCTTGATGTGCTGTGGACTGAAAACAAATTTACAAACTACAAACTGCTATTCAGCATCGCAAGTAGCAGTAATAGTTAAGTACTTAAAAACACCAATTTCCGATCGACCCAACCTCCTTCCAAGCAATTCCAGTTGGTAGTTCCTTAATACATAGTAATGCTACGTTATTATAACATTGCAGGGTTGAGGATACCATCTGTGTTGCAAAGGCTCCGCCTCCGCGTTGCCACACTGATAGGAAGCGCTATTTGCCAACCCCTGATAATGATAATTTAAACTGATATAAAGCTAATTATGCATACTGCCTGCTATATAATTTTCGCAATTCCAACAATATCGTTGGTATTATTACATTAATGATTAGGTTCTGACTACTAGGAGACGGAATTCATTTAAGTAGGTATAGCTATCATTTGATTAGGCGGCTACTCATGTTATTGAAATATATTTAGCAGTGATAAATAACTACGTAAACCGAAAACTTTATCAGCTATTTACTAACTAATATTTCTGGAGTGAGTTAATTTTATTCCGACTTAAAAAAGTAGGGAGTTTCTTAGTTCATAGATTTTTTTTACTTTTTATGACTTCTTAGTGTTACCAAACTGCTTGTTGGACATTAAGTCATAATGCCAAATTTAGTTTCGTTCTACGTTGACAGAGATCCAACTTATCCGACTTAATTTGAGAACTTTAATTATAGTTAGGTACATACATCGATCGTTAACCTATCGTAATAAGACATATTCATAATAAAAAATAATAATGCTTTTTTCTAGAAAAGTCCAGTGAAAGCTCGCTTCTCGGCTCCCACCATATTGTAGGATATATTTTTTGCGTGCTTATTATGAGTTATTCATGAATTCTTATCGCTCAGAGAATACAAAACCAGCACCAGGGATTCTAAGGACATTCTAGTGAACGAAGGAATTTGATTACATGAATATTTTATATTAATCAGAAAACACCGACGGAGACAATTTAGGAAATTAAACGGACATTAACATTTTAGTATCGGTAACATTTCCCGTGACGAAGTGTTTTTAAATTAAAATCGAACTGATGATTACTTAATGCAAACTAAATATAACAACAAACTCGCTCTCATTTACTTAACAACTGTTATGAACCTTCTCTGTGCATAATATTCTTATCCATTGTGTGCCGTGAAATGCAGTTTGATAAAATAAATCATAGTAAGTTACGTTGTATTCTAGTGTAGTGAAATGGAAAATGATATTTTTTTTCATTTGTTATAAATGCAATGCAATGAAGAAACAAGACTAAATCTTGAACAAAAAAAAAAACAAATAGAAATTTTAGCATTTCAAAAACGTCGAGTTTGGTTAGTGTATCCAACCAATCTCGGAAACAAACTGCTCTAGATTGCCTTGTATCTGGTTGTGCTGGGTTGACTTTCCCAGAAAGTATATATCGAATTATTTCAACAGCATATGTCCATATACTACTTGAAACCTACAAAGCATACATTTAGAGCGACAATGAAAGAAAATTAGGACATGACCGTGACCAATGCGTAGAAGAGGTATCGGTGAATACAGGCTGATTAGATAAACATACACAGGTTCAATTATACAAGGCTCCCACCTCTTTTGAAGTAGGCACCCAACACGAGACAATGTCAGCCAAACAAACAGACATGACCCGCATACCCAAAGTCAAACGTCGGATACAATGGTGGAATTTCTCAACAATTTCAAAAACAAATAGTGTAACTGGCCCATTTTGAGGTACTGGTGTAGCAACTTAGGTCGCCACTCGCTGTAGCCAACTGATTAAATTTGTCGAAGAACAGTTGGCACCAGAACGGACCGGCATTCGTGGACCTACTTTAATTTGTACAAAGTTAGTTCTCAATTCACTTAAACTCGAGCATTGAAGTTGATCAGTATTTTATTTATGGCGACACTACCTACATTACAATTCATATATTAATAGTATTTAACAGCTCTATATGGTTAGATGCACTTAATAATTGCCAAGATTTTAAATATCTAGTCCGTGTGTGATGTTCTCTTTCTTGATGAGAAGTGAAATAAGAGTAAAATTTACTCACGGGCGTTCCATACATAGACTTAAAGAAAACAGATGCTAACACTTTCTATTAACCTAACACACAGGCCTAATATACGCAACGCGACTAAATTTTATCGCGCTCTTAACAAACGTCAAAATCGATTGAATTCAGTGCGTCAGCTGTTGATTGGCTGAAAATACGAGTGAGGTGTGCTATTAGCCAATCAACAGTTTCGAAACTTTTGTCGTCTCATGCGATAAATTTATACAATATGTCAAATTTATCGCATGACATACCTATCAGGCCTAGTATACATACTAGGCCTGATAGAAAACAATAAAAAAACATAATGTGACATATATTATTTAATTTAAATTTTCATATTAAACATCATAATGACTACGACTTTTTTTTTAATTTATCGTATCGTTTTAAAAACCTTTGTACACTTTAGAACCAACTAAAAAAAAAGGGCGTCTCTAGATTATTTAATTTCACAAAAAATATTATTATTTACAATCACAGATAATTAAAAAACAGATGTTGTGGTATGTAAAATACCTTGAAAGATGTTATCTGTCGACCACAGCTTCGGTCACGTATTTAATGATAAAAAGCATTCTCTATTATATTATAGTATGTAAATATCATTTCTCTAAAATTCATGCAGTATTATTTGCTTAAAAAAGTAACAAAACTACTCATGCAAACATCCTTACAGACAATCTTTCAGGTTCATATATTAAAAATAAGTAGTATGTTCGGCGCTTTCATTTGGTTTTTTTCATATTCACGTCCGTTTAGTCTAAAAACATAACACAAACAACTTGAAAAGTTCGACCTAAGGTCCAATACCAAATAATATTGACTTTCTTTTTTATAAAAGGGGCCGAATTATTTTGACGCCAGGTTTAACCCAAGTCTAAGTTTTTAGTAATACGACCGATGAGTTAAACCTCATTGTCAAACTTCTGCAGATTATGGCCGGAACAAGACCCTGCAGGCAGGTGTTGTCATAAACCTTGGCGGCGCCTTAATAGCGGATCGCTCTTGATTAACTAATAAAGCAGGAAACCCTTTATATTCGTGATCTGGAACTTTTATCTTTCATTAAAATAACACGAGTGGGAACAGTCTGGATTTGCCAATGCAACTATTATTAAAATGAAATATTTCAACCTAGTTTTAAGTATGGACAGTTTTGCATTTTGTTCACTTAAATTAAATTATCCGACTCATATTCTTCAATGCAGTTAATTTTTTTAAATTTGCTTAATACTTACGTAACTAGGCTACTAGTCTTAAATTGGTGGTATTGCAATCATAATTTGGATTTTGTAATTTTGTAACAAATAACGGTTAACACCCTGATATCGACTCAAAATATCATGGGTACATTTTGTCCAATACACATTGCACAGGCCCTGTGTCGATCTCACGAAGGAATCGAACCCATGACCTCTGGCACAGAAGGCAGTTTCATTACCAAATGTGCCATCGAGTCTATACTATGTACCTGAAATAAAATTCAAGACACATAAGACACTAAAGCACTCTTATCTTTTATGGGGTACACAGACTGATTGCAGGTCACGTTCATTTTAAAAGTTTAATACAACACAATATTTAAATGTACAGACAGCAGATGTACAAGATCTTGAACTTCGTATCGCCCTTATGTTTTAAGCATATGAACGAATATCGAACTGCAAGTAAACCTTTCTAAGTTCATACGGGTGGCACCTTTTAATTCTATGAGTCACATGAAGTCCCAAATAACTTATAATTGCCGGTTCTACCAAATGCCATTATCCTAATTCCGTTACCTACATATTTTCATTAATTAAAATTCGCTCGCTTCACGTATAGCGCATACACACGTGGGCTAATTTGCCCGACCACCGTTATATTCACCATACTTCACGTTTACATAGTCACCATCAAACGTATTCCTATTTCTATCTTTATAGTAATGAAATAAGGTGCACTATCATTCCTTTTGTTTGAACGGATATACGTATGTGCTCACTCCAATTATTTTCAACTAAAAACTGCATAATTTCGCAACTATCACGCTAATAAAATCTTACGCCGCCGAATAATAAATAGGCAGTAACGGTTAGATAAGTCGAGATTTTTTATTTGTAAAACTTCTTGATAAATTACTTTGGTACAGATATTTAGGTATGAATAAGGCAATTTTGAGTTACAAATTTATTGAACAGTACAAATTTTAAAATATATAGAGTGTTATTTAATGTTTTAGGTTGTTATTGTATTTTTATTTATCATTAGATATAATCTAAAAGTATTTCCAAAAAAGAATTACAAACTTATTTTCTGTCATCTTAACTGATCTGGCACAATAACAATAAATTTTAATCATAAGTTCCATTCCGTTCCCATTCATCCAACGATTAGCCAAAAGTAAATAAAGTCAATAATAATTCAAACAGAGATTTTGAAAATAAAGGTTAAAGTTTTCTTTAAACCACGACCAAATTATCTTAAATTCATTTCGTCGTTTAATAAAACCAGCTTTGATTTCATTTGACATTTAGTGATGATACACATAATGACTCGTTAAAATTGCGTCCTTTAAACCAAGTAAACTTCTTTAGCAAATAATAATGTCTCACCAATGTTTGATACATTAAAAATATTAGGTAATATTTCTAATACCTACCAACCTTTACACAGATTAGAGTAGTATGTTTATATCTCATGCCAAATATGAAGATTGAATAAAGAATTTCAAGCCAATGATGTCATAAATATTTCAACGTAAAAGTGAAATCAATCTGTTTGCTTCTGATAAAGAAATGTCAAAATGTTATTTTTGATGTAGGTATGCCGAACAAACTACAAGCCCCTTCTATTCTGTTCGATAAATAATCCGCAAATCTCGATTGCTTCGCAAACAAACTGGATTCCAATAAAGCTATCAGTAGACCAGTGATATTGGTCTATAGTAGATTTGATCGAAAATTTTGCAATGTAATTTTGTCAATTTTATTTGTAACTTGAGTTCAAAATATTCCTATATTATTTTTAAATTCATTCCATTGAACTAAAATTTTCACTTGTTCATTTCTAATTCAACCTTTTTAGTTTTTTGCTGTTGTTAACATCGGTTATGATTTGACCACCTCGTTGTTTTTTTTTAATATTACTCTTTAAGATTGACCTCATCCCACCTCATACCTGATGTTAAGTGGTAATGAGGTCCTAGCTTAAAGGTGACAAGTACAGCATAGTGAATATGTTACTGAACTTGTCGCCCTTGCCTTGAAGGCTTGGCCCCTGCTACTAATGTAGCACCCCCCAAGAGTTATTGAAACCTTACTCAAACGCAGGAACACAACAACACAGAAGTGATTGTTATATGGCTGCGGTCTACTGTAACGAGGTATTTCACCAATCGGGCTGCTCTAATTTAAGCAATAAATCGCTATGCCCTACCTCTCTTAAGTTTTTAAAATATTTTTGTCTGTCACGGTTTTCTATAGTTTCAACTTCAATCCACTATTTCTCATTGCTTAACAGCAATTTCGTATGTAAAAGTATAAAGATTTAAAAACCCACAGCATAAACCGGTACAGAAACCGATTTACATCATTGGGTAGATTTTTCCAAAAGATCTTGCGCTTTGCGTTACTCTTCTTCTAATGAATAAAAAATGTCCTAAGGCAACATGCCATGGGAATTCCATCCTTTGCGAGAAACTTGCATTTACATCTAAGCGACTGGAGAACCAACAGTACATTCAAGGGCAATAAAATGTTAGCCCTTATAGCGTTACCATAAGGTTCACTTTCGAATGAGATTGTGTACATTTTAGTACGTACTTATGACTGTACCAACACGTGTTGGTAGATACCTTCATTGGTATGCTATCACCATTACAGTGAGTGGGCCGCATTTGCCCTTTTTTACTTCCTTTTATCTGCGACACATCAACCTACCCCGGATCAACATTTTGCAGTAAATTTAGACGGATATACATTAGCGAGGTAAATAAATATTGAGTCAAAAAAATACTCAATAAAGCTAAATTTGATGTTTCGCAGTACATTTTGTACAATATCAATTTCTCATTCCAATCTATATATATAAAAGGAGAAACTGACTGACTGACTGACTGACATATCAACGCACAGCCCAAACGGCTAAACGTAGGCACTTGAAATTTGGAAGGGACGTAGCTTAGGTACCGTAGGGGTGCACTAAGAAAGGAATTCCCGAAATTCCCACGGGAACGGGAATTAGCGGGAAAATCCTTTTGTATGAAAAATCTAAACCGCTTAAGTTAGACGCTTGAAATTTGGCATGCAGGTACCTTAGTAAATATAAAGTTTAGTTATGGCTGTATTTTGAGAAATTCCCACGGGAACGGGAGTTAGCGGGAAAAAACTTTTGTATGAAAAAATCTAAACCGCGTAAGTTAGATGATTGAAATTTGACATGCATATACCTTAGTGAATGCAAAGTTAAGTCATGATTGGATTTTCCAAAATTCCCATGGGAACGGGAATAGCGGGAAAAACTTTTGTACCGCGAGTTAGAGGCTTGAAATTTTTTAGTATATGGGTATCTTAGCAAATGTACAGCTTCATGGGAATGGGAAACATCTTTTTCATGAAAAAATACTGCACTAGCGCCAGATTCAGAATAATTGTTATGTTGTTTTTTAATGTATTTTCTCAAAAAAAAAAAAAAAAACTTTTTAAAATTTTTGAATGCAACATTCATTATTATTTACATTCGACACACACCGAGAAAAATACTGAAATGACACAATAACACGCCACGCGGACGAAGTCGCGGGCAAAAGCTAGTGTCTAAATAATATAAATTGCATATTTTTTGCTTCGTACAAAACATTGGCTTAGTAACTGCTCATTCATTGTCTAAAATTGAAATATCTCTCTAAGGGTAGGTAACATAAAAATGTAATAAATTATAGGTACAGTTTGAGATAAAAGATAATGACATTCCATAAAATCTTATCGGACATTTCGGGATCTTGCCTATATTGATGGATTGACGATAAAATAATATATTTTCAAACCTAGTAATTGCATTAGAAATAGATGCATTTCATTCTTATAGCACGGCGAAACAATGGTTTGAAAACGACACCGAAGTTAAACTATGCATATGGAGATCCAGTGTTGGATGGGTGACCATTCCCAGACTAGTCAAAGGACGTTTAGCAGCTAAGTAAAATCTAACTGTAAGATGACAATCCAAAAGGCATGATAGATACCCGCCGTTCCATTTCATAGTTGAAATGAGGCCTGTAGCTAGCAGCGGGACATAACGATAAATTAACTTAGTAATTGAGTTTGTATTAGTTTCACGCTGGAAACTCATACAAACTCAATGGCTTCATCCATGGTTTTATTATTAAATGCACATGGTACTATATCAGTAGGTACTAGGTAAATCCACGATGAAGTATTCGTGTCAACGCACGTGACGTGCGCTTAGGAACGTGCAGATTCGTCTCGGCTGAAAGCCACCACCGAGCGAGCACAACTAATGGAGCCTTCCAGTAATTGTTTGCGATCGATAACGACCAAATCGGGTCAAGATCAAGTCGGGGTTCTCACGTTATAAGGATTCTATAGCAACACCCAAATAACATCAATAAACACTGATTTTATATTCGCTAGAAATTTTGATGAAGGATAATTACTCTAAATAAATAAAAGGAGAAACTGACTGACTGACATATCAACGCACAGGCTTAGCGGCTAAACGTAGGTATTTGAAATTTGGAAGAGACGTAGCTTAGGTACCGTAGAGGTACACTAAGAAAGGAATTCCCGAAATTCCTACGGGAACGGAAATTTATTTTGTATGAAAGATCTAAACCGCTTAAGTTAGACGCTTGAAATTTAGCATGCAGGTACCTTAGTAAACTTAAAGCTTAGTTGCAACAGGATATTGCAAAATTCCCACGGGAACGGGAGTTAGCAGAAAAAAAATGGAAAAACCCTGTAGTCCACGCGAACGAAGACGCGGGAACTGCTAGTTATTTTAATAACACATGATGATAAATTACTTATTGAAACTACCTTACGCCCACAATTTTACTCGAATTATTGAGGTTTAAAAAGTATCCTATGGGTATAGAATTATTATATCTGTGCTATAGGTAAATTTCATCTATCAAAATTCATTCAGTAGTTTGTGTGTGAAAGTAACAAAAGTCCGTCCATGTACCAATCTGTACTTCCATTAACACTTTCGCATTAAGTTAATTAGTGAGATTATTTTGCCATTGCGTAAATTAATTTGGGTAGAAAATAAACAAACCTTTGTGTACAAGAACAAATCTATCTGAACCAATAATTTTCATTATAAGTTTACATTCAGATTAATTTAATCAATATCCTAAGTACCATGAACACAAGCTCCTATAAGTTTAAGCCTTTGAAAAAAGAAAAGGTTTCAAGCGTTACAAAAATGGCTTGTAAAAATCCAATTGCGGTGCCTGGATTGTAATTCTACAAATAGATATTGTTTTAAGTAGTTACTCGTGTGTGTGTTTGTAAAGTCTGCTCAACAAATCTATTCAAATATTAATATGGTACCTTTTGGTAAATACCAGATGCGTAAATAAACATTCCTCGCAGATGTTGCTTGAAAGAACATTAACCATTTCTAAAGAGTGAACCCCCATGTTGTTCCATTTCTTTAAGCTCTAAGTAAAATATCTGTCAATTATTTTAAGAAGACTAGAAGGCGCGGTATTTTTTAAAAACGTGGTATTTGCTATAAAATAAATCATTTAAGTATTTTCAAGCTCATTGCGATTTGGCAGAATTTTCAGAAGAAATACGCAATCAGTCGATTACATTATGTACTACGGTCGACAGCTTGTCAAAGTAAACAGCTGAAGTTCGAAATTAGTTCTTATGTGTACGGCATAAGGGCGTGCCAAGGTCCTAATTTATACTCTGTCCTGCTGTTGATCATACGTACCCTAAAAGATCTACAATTTATTTCCATCGCTCTGAAAAAAATGGAGGCTATCCGCTAAAACCCCTGCACTTATCGCCTAAATGGTGGCGCCCATGGGAATATCGATAAATTATAACTGCCACAGCGATACTGAACCCAATAGACCTCAGTTATTTTTCTAGCCAGGATGCAAACGTTACATTTGCACTATACTAGCTTTTAGTCTAATATAATTTTCTGAAAACCTACTTTTTTGAGATGAAATTTAATAGGTACATCTGAAATTATTTTTGTAATACACAGCTAACATAAAATGTTTGCAATTCCCCTTTTAAGAAAGTAAGTAATCGTAATAATTTGCCAATGCAAAACAATTCCATTTCGCCTTCACACACAGTGCGTCGCATACTTACTACATACTCTTGAAACCGTCATTAAAACTTAGCATTACGTTCGCTTTATAGAATCCGCTTCATTTTAGCAACTAAACGCAATTACTTAATTGCGTGAAAATTACGACTGGGTTGCGGCTGCGCTAATAACCGATGGCAAAACAAATAATAAAACATGTCGATGCATTGCGAATTAGTGCCTTATTGTTTATGCAGGCTAAATAAAAGCTTATGAAAATCATAGAGCATCTAGAATAAGTAAAAAATTGAACTAAATGAACCAGTTTCTTTAAGACCAAACCAAAGTACCTATTATCAATTATAAATTGAATGTAGAAAACTATACCGGATAATAAGTATAGTAATGCTTCTTTAGAGAGCATATCTTGCTTGTAAAACTTGCTATACCTACACGTTTTAATCATAATCATTATTCTGTGTAAACAAGTTTTAAGCCTTACACAATAACATCTTCAGTAATTCTTAGTAAAATTAATAATTAAAAAAGCTATTCGTTGTATTTATATACAATACTACCAACAAATGCAATAGCCAGTTATTACTCGTATTCTAAGACTGAATCATTATTTTGCGTACGAATGACTAGTTAATGAATAATGTAAATGACACGACCGTAGGCACCCATTTTCAATTACAGGAACACGATAATCATTATCGTAATTTGTGGTCAAAGTTACTCACACTTAAGCTTAATTAACTACCAAGTAATTTCAACAACCATATTTTATGTTACATATTGTTTCGCTCTACAAAATTCACATGAAGTAAAAGTAGAATACATATAACAATCATCAAATAAAAAATACCGAAAGAAATAGGTGAGTAAAGTTGAATACCAACATACTAATTTAGCTTTCCTAGTACCTATCTTAAATGTGGATACAAACAATTTGTCTAGAGATAATATTCAAAGTTAAATAATAGATCAGTACCTACCAATCACTATTTAGAAAGGTAATTTCCACGCAGATGGTTTTATGAATCGGTAAGTGTTGAATAAAATTGAGTGAAGAGACTAAAATTATACCCTAAAATAAGACCCGTGATGAAACATCGTTCTAATTAATAAATTAAAATCTTAAAAACGAGCAGATTAAAAACATATAGGTAGGTAGGTATATCATGGATGGTGGCTTTGTATCTTTTTATAACTACAAAGTACTAACAAATACACTCTGCATTTATTCGTTGATGCACGGTTAGTGGCTATACCCGTTATTTTTAATGTGTATCATTCAATTATATATGCTTTATAAAAATATGTAAGACCTAGGAACCCCGAAAAATCAGCAACGAAATCGGATTAATCGAATCCTCATCGTAGGTTCACTTAACAATTTGTTTCAAAACGGTCCGCCGAAAAAATCGCTGACCAGTAGCAACAACCGCAGCCCACTTCGATCTCAGTCGGTTTGGCGAACCGAACTGCAGATGCTATGAATGAATGCACTTGTCACTGCGTGCTTATCACCGCGCCGCAGCCCTGCCCCGCAGGCGGCAGTCGCGCCGCGCGCACCGAACCTTCCGGCCGTCCTCGCCTCGCACAGACCGCACCGCACCAGGATCGATCGTCGAGTGACTTTGTGACTCCAGTGCCCTTCAGTGTTGTGAATTACATGTGCTCTCGTGCTGACTGATACAGGAACGATTTGTGTGACCCTTGACATTGGTTTCTCATCCGTAAGTAATTTATACAAAAAAAAACATTTGGTCCGATCTAGTTTTAAAGTAAAATTGGAGTGTTAATAAGAATTTACCTATATTGGACGGATTTCCAATATTAATAAATAAAAATAACAGTTTTAATATACACAATTAACGACTGATGCGATATTAATAATGGCAGTTGCCAAACAGATTTTGATGCCTTGGATGATAGTAAAAACTTTGACAATAACACGATGAAAACAAAAAGCAGTAAACACAAAGTTGAATTGTAAATACAATTACGAATTGGGTCAAAAACATCTCCCTCGTGGAGTTAATCTCACCCCAAAGCTCCAAGCTTAAATAATTTGAAATGCAAAACAATAACCGAAGAGAAACAATACAACAATGCTCAAAAGATAGGATCCCAAAATCACGTCTACACATTTATATTCAAACATTACTAAAACTCATCAGCATTGACTTGGACGAGGAACAAAAGTGGTTTAAGTAGAATCGTATTTCCAGATGCTAGAGCGTCAACACACATGTATATTTTTAAACCACAACAGAAACATAAAAGAGTTACCAAAAGAAATGCTAAGGAACAGATGCTCTTAATGATACAAACTGCATTTTATTGCAGTGAAGGCTTTTACCGTGTCCGCTTGTTCCGCGTGTTAATTATTTTCATAACAATACGGTGAACGTCGAACGTGACTCGTGCAAGAAAAGTTACAAGTAGAAATTATTAAAAAATAAATGTTATTCTTTTTCCATTACTGGATAGCTCACTCCAAATGATACATTAAGCTTTCCTACTTCGATGACTGCTCGATTCCCATCAGACACATCAGTGACTAGCACTTTTTAGTTATATGCTTTAACGACTCCTGCCTACTATTAGTTTATAATAAACACTCCAAGATGACCGTCATTATTATTGTACTTTAACGTATAAGTGCTTTGCGGCGATGTAAATCTGTGTGCCTGTCTATATTACATCAACATGTCATTACGGGAACATCCCCGTTATATTATTAGAATATAGCAAAAAATTAATATTAAAAAATACAATAAGTTGCATTAGAAATTGTTAGACTGGGTGCATTCAAGGCTATTTTTTTGTGTTAACCACAAATCCACTTACGAAATTGCGCAAAAAGACAAAAATGTATTTAACTTGCAAATGCATTTGTGTTACTTAAATCGCAATACATGACTGCAATAATTAGGAAACGGTTTTAATTAAAACACTTCACATACCTACATTATGTTTGCGGACATACGAGTACATCATTCTGAGAACTTCAGAAAGAAGTGAGATGTTTGCGATCCATAGCGTGTTGCCATATTAATCGTGTGCTACTTACCTACCCACAATACGTCTGTATCTGTTAATCTGCAACATTAATGTTTTTATACGCGATGGATGAGACAGAACAGAGCTCATTGAGACCGTCCGCAATAGCCCGTATGGCGCACGCATCTGCGACCTGGATGCCACCAGACCGTCTCACATATTAATCTGGACAATTCATCAACGCCGGTCTCATTAAACATTTTAGCTCGACAGCCGCATCGAATTATTCCAAACTCGTTCGCATTGCCACCGCCAAGATGCAACATTTTGACGGACAGTTTAAAATCAAACAACGCGAACCAGTTAGTAAGATTGATCATTTTATACGGCTTGTCCTTGTTGATAATCATATTAATAATAATAATGTCGATTATGGTAACTTTTGTATAAACGTTCGGAACGAAATACGTCGCAAAAAGTGAACGCATTCTTGCATCCGTATCGAATTCACGCACCATGTTAATTTGTTGTTTTTAAATGTCACTTGTCTTGTAGAATAGCCGTTTTTAATGCAGTATTATGTTAAACGCCCAACAAATGCTGTAATTAAGTATTATTGAATACAAAACAGTCTCGATATTCTCTGATCTACCTGAAGTAATGCAAATATGAATATTTCAAAACTTTTTTGTTATTATAAAGATGATGTTAGCAAACTTCTCGCTCATAAAAATAAGTAAGTTTACAAAAATGTAATACAAAAGTGATTCAAGTGAGTCCTACGAACTTATATTTGATTTTTTATCATACACATTTTTCCTGCGTTGATGGTACTCTTATCATAAATAGCGAACTTATCTCCGGAGTTCAGATAACTTGAACATCTTCCAGAATGTTATGACTGTTGGAAAGAAACTTATCAGTCCATTAGTTCCTACAATGCGACGAGTTCTCATACTTTGTTGCAGAATCCTTGTTATTTTATTTTGAACTTTAAATACTTGGACAATAACTTTGTCATTTATATCTAAAGCTATACGTATAGTAATTAAAATAATTCTTACCGTCATCTGTCATCAAATACATGATCAATTATTTCGTAATTTGGTTACAACCATAACCCAGTCAAATGTATGTATTTATTTCAGACTTTTTATGTTTAATTACGATACCTATTCTGATTCAAATTTACAACGTAACAATCGCTTAGAAGATACGATAATTATGTAACAAGAGTCCGTGGACGAGCGTTGAGAAGTCTCAGAAATGTTTAAAAAAAAAACAAATTAGGCGCCGGACCGGTTTGGCGTAACTCCGGAAGCGAACAGGTTCCACCGCCGAGATAACTATTAATTGGAATTTTAATTTTTACTAATAAAAAGATGCTCGTAAACGTTCTGTCTCTGGTCGTGGATCAATTTGAAACTATTACCGTGGATTGAGTAACAATAACGGCTTTCACTGAACACAAGGTAGTTGTTACAATGGTCATACGCAACGCTTTTTAGGTAACCCAGCACAATTTGTCGATCACTTCTAATTATGTTACGATGTATTCTTCAGTGAACTATAAAAATGACATAAGGGTTTAATCGATCGGATGGTTACTCGTTGGGAAAGAAACTAGAATCGTGACATGGGTGAGTTTCACATCGATGATAATGATCGCACCGTTTGTAAGCCGATTGAACGAGAAATAATATCTATTGTTCTTTTATTTGTTTTTTGAGCCCAAACTCGGCTTACCAAACAAAGAAACTTAGTTATAAATATTCAAACAAATATTTGCATTCATTTTACAGCACAAAAAATGGTTTCCTGTGCCTCTTTCAAAACGCAATTGTATGGTTTTTATGATACACAAAAGCAATAACCGTTTCCTATGTAGATTGTAGATGGTGAAATTAATAATAGTCTTTCAAAATTATTAATTACTAATAGATTTATTGATTGATTTCTTCATTGGCGAAGCTACCGGTACAGTTGAAACAATTTATTATTTCCGTGCACAACACATAAATTGCTTGATATTCGTTTTCCTTTTTTATAGATAGATACAGAATGTACCTTTTATGAATAAGTTTCGTGACTATAAAGCATAACAAACTAGCGAGAAAGATGATGGGTTTAATTTGTGAATTCTCGGATGGCACGTGAATCTAATCGTAAGCGCCATTTTTTCCGGGCTATGGTCTGGCTATCGTGATGCGATCTACTTATTTTCTGAGTTGCATGATCTTTTTACTACTAAAATTTTTAGTAACTTTCAAATGAGCGTAAATTGCCCATATTGAACTTAAAGAAACTCAGATTAAATAATTCTTAGGGTCATTTCAGGTCATGACTTTATGTATTTACATTGAATAATGTGAATTTTTACCTATGATGAAATATTACTAGATTAAATTGGAGCCTACACCTGACATAGATACAACTTACAACGAAAGACGGAAACATTTCTCCAGGCAAAGATTAGTTTATGCTAATTTGTAATCGTAAATATTATCGTCTATAGAACACTCGAGAGACAATTTTGAGGCAGGAAACAGTCAAGTTTGTTTTATTGCCTCCTATTAATGTCGCTTAGCCTGACGTCTTTGATTTACCTCTTTAGACGACCAACGTACCTATGCAGGGAGCGGACTCGCTTCCGACAACGCGTCGGCATTACTCCATCGTTATCTGTTAAACCATTAAGAACATTGACCCTCGCTTATCTATTACGTGAGTTATAAAACTGAAAATACCCTCGAACATTATCCTCTAAAACAGGTAGGTACTTTTTTGTTACAACCGAGCTGCTCTCAACAAAGGCGTTCTCTTTGTTGTTACATTGTCTTCTTGTTTACTTTCGAAACCATGCCATTGTAAAGGTGTTAAATTTTTATTGAGGCACGTTTTGTTTCGTGTCGTTAAGGCGCATCTGGGTGTAGGTGGTATAGGGGCATTTTCTTGTCAATGGCATCGGCTGCGCGGGCGCAGGCCGCCCGCCCACGCGCTTGTAAATCGTCCCCCTAACTGTACCGGCAACAAATTACCCGTGTTACATACGTAATTGAATGTGTTTAGCTTTAATAACATCGCTTACGTAATAATTTATAGAAGAGGTGGACATTGTAAGTAACAAACACATCGGAGTAATCGCAAAGGTTAAAGGCACATCCAGTTAGAATTGAAGTAAAGTGGTTGCCTGCAACTAACATTTTACAACAATGTAGTTACTTAAACCAATTGCTCAAAATAACTTTTTACATTGACTATTGGTTTATACTTCAGTTTCTAGCTAATTAATCCTTTATCTAACTGTTTAGTCGAAGATTTCCTGGAAAGGCATTTTTTTTTTCTTTACAAATATGTATCAAAGAAAGGCTGACTAACTCCTTCAACAAAACTAGAAACCTGGATTAGATAAAATAAAAGTTAAATTATATACACACAGTACAGTACTATGGATACAATGAGTTTATTTCAAATTGCTTTCCTAACTTTTTGAATTGCCTTTACATTTACAAGGAGTTACAGCTATATAGTTACAGCAAATGAACACCAACTAACAAACCATACAAGGAACGGTATCAGACTCACTGAAATAAAATCAGGAACTTGCTTACAAAGTAAGAGTACTTTTATCCAACTTTACTATGCATTGAATTACGTAATATTGTCTTTACATACATCGGATCAAGTAAAATATGCACAGGAATATTTTACTTGCATATTATCACACTTGATCCTACCTCCTCATATAAGTGTAGGCTTTACAATGTTACCAAGTACGAAGGTAGTGACCGGATATTTTATGAAAGGAAAATGAAACTACTTTTAAAGTGAATGCTATTCAAAAATACACTTTAAAAAGAAGTATATTTTTATATGATACAAAATAAATACAACCGCATTGTATTATTCAAAAATAGCTACGTTATAGGTAACTAGCAGTGCCCGCGACTTCGTTCGCGTGGACTACATCTTTTCGTGGTCGGTTTTACCCCTTTCTCCCCTAAAATTCTAAACAAAAAGTAGTATATATTTTAATAGATCTGTATTTGTGCCCACTTTCATATCTCAAACTTAAAAAATAAAATTTTTCCCATATAAACTTTCTAAGGTGGCATTACCCCCCCCCCCCCCCTCCCCTTACTTTCTAGCAAAAAGTAACCTATGTCCGTTCTTGAGGTTCAACGTATACCTATGCCAAATTTCATCAAAATCGGTTGAGAGTTTTAAGCGGGAAAGCGTAACAGACAGACAGACAGACAGACAGACAGAGTTACTTTCGCATTTATAATATTAAGTAGGGAGTAGGGATGTAACTACGTTTTGATGAACAATTTTGACTGCGATATAAACCATCCATAGTTTATGTTATTATTGTAGTTCTTAAAATCAAAAATAAAAATTTCCTTTCCCAGTCTACAAACAATGAGCTCTTTGTAGTGCATCGGCCAGTACGTATTGAAACGAAATGAAAATGTTTATGTGATCTTCATAATTAATTCAGCATGCTTTATAAGTTTCGCTACTTTTAAAAATTAAAAATGAACGTAACCGTGTCGGACCACACTTTCTTAGCCCTTTTCACTACTTTTTCTCTTATAAAACGATTGAAGAGAGAAAGTCGCGTGAGTGTAACTTTGGGTGAAATCCATATCTGATAAATTAGGTTTACTGTAAATTGTAGATAGGTACGTTATTCTCCCATAAATTTCAAACTTAAATATATGTACTGGCATATAACAATATAAATTATGATGTAAGAAATCGAAGAAGTGAACATATTTGAAAATATTGGGTTGCCCTACCCATTGGTCGCAAGTTAGAAAATATTTAGAAAATTATTAGAAATATAATTAGAAATTTTTAGAAGTCACCAAGGTAGAAAATATTTTATTTACATAGATTTACTTACTCAACCGGGAACAAAATCTACGAACATTTTTATCATAGTTAACAAAACGACAATTATAATAGTTCGACATAGCTATTTTTATAATAATAATACTCGTTTGATCAAATTGTTGACACTTTATTTTTTATGGAAGGTTCTTCATCTAAATAAGCTTTGAACCATTTTTAAAGATTGTATGAATAGAGTTACAAATAGCTTAGTGATTTATTGCCTCCTATATTAGATAACACAATACTGAATATATGTGATACACAAACAAAATATCACTGTTACAACTCTATGAACGTTTTTATCACTGTGAAACCTTATACTAACGTTCTTGGCCCGGATAAGCAATAGGGTAGGACGTTGCTGTCTACAACAGCTGTTTGCCGCGAACCATGGCCCGTATTATTATTGATAACATTATAATATCTACTCACTCACCTAATGAGCAGAAAAGATTTTTTTTATTTTACTTATTGACCGCTTCTTAAGAAATGAAATGACTTGGTATCAGATACGCGGACCGTCTTGTTATACTGTGTTAGAACATTTAATTGTTGAAGATGACTCACAAATTACTCGCCCTAAATTTATTTATTTTGTATGAAGAAAATAGATGTCTTGATTGATTTTAGCATCCAGAGAATGTTTTAAATGTACCTACCTACTGTTGTTGTAAGAGTAAAAAATATTTTGTGATTAATTCGTTTGAAGACGTCGGTGGCGCAGTGGTTAAGGTGGGCCACCGAAGCATAACTGGGTCCGGGCTCGATTGCCGGCGCAGTCGTTTTGGAAAATGAACTTTTAGAAATTTACTTAGACCTGACCAATACCATCTTGGTAGGTATTCTGATAGTACAAGGGGAAACCTTCACTTAAAACCAGATAATTGGAAAGCGTATTATTAAAGGTTAAAAAAAATAATTTAATATAAAAATACCTACTTGCAGTATCTTCCCGACAAGAAATTAATTTCTAGAAATAAAGGCAACCACGGCCACACGTACATCATTTTGAAAGGCAAGAATAATACTCAGAAACAAATTACAATATTCATAAGTTTTTTCTTGTCTATTTAAAAATGTTAACAAGTTATTCTATTAGGAGAATGTAACATACGGATAGCCGTAAAAAATAAAGGTCGCGGTACGAAGTGGTCTGACATTGTTCATTACAAAATTATTTTTTGTTCACACAACCACACATTGAAAATTCATACCTTCGCAACAAGACGTCTATGTACTAAACAGTAACAACGAATAGTGCAAGGAAATTATCTATTAAAGTTGCAAGTATGCAAGTAGCTGCTTAGATGTTAAATCATGCAGAATTGCAAATTCCGCTCGATAAAGGGATGGAGGTAAGTCCGCTGCGTACTGATAGTCATTTATGATCATCAGATATGCATCATCTACTATGAATGTAAATGATTACTGTTAGACACACATTAGACACAAATACGCTTCGCATTACGTACACAATGATTAGTTGTGAGCGTGGAAGCACGTGCGATAACGTCGGGGCAAATACGACGCTTCTTATCTTGATCTTAGGACTGCTACTTATGCCTCTGTATTTAGAAAATGTTAAATACTGAACAACATTTTTACACTAACATAAGGTAATATAGCTTGCAATGATTACCGAAAAAGTTAGCAATTTAGACCAGTGGCTTAGGAAACTTTAGGTACCTGGCCGATGGAACACTATTACATTTTTAAGAGCGCCACAGACCTCAGACGCAAATGAATATTTGGTAGCATTGTCCTGTTGTTCGGTTATTTAAATAACATAAATACTAAACATCACCTTACTCGTATCTCTGTACTTTTAATTTATTTGCAACATTACAATATAATAGACAGATTGTAGAAAAAAAAGCTTTTCAACATTAGCCCAAAATTACTACTAATTGTACAACGTGAATATAAAAATAATAGGTTCTATGAAGGTCAGCTATATAGCTGGCATTAACTCGTTAATCCTTTAATCTTTTACTCAGGAAGTTTACATTTTCAGTGAAGGATTAAAATTAAAATTGTTAGCGGACTCGTTAACTTCCGTTACATTTTCTTAAGTCTGTTAATCTAGCACCTGATATTTTCCAAAAGGATACCACACAGTAGTCCGCAATAGGTATTCCTAAATCAGTGTTGTACTTCAGTTCATTACTTGATGTTATAGTATAACATTAAGAAAATACGACTTAAAAAGGGAAGATTCTATAAAGTATTTTTTTTTTCAATGTCATTTAATGACGCTTGGGACGATGTTTTTTTGTTGAAAGGTTACTCTTTTCATGTAAATTGTAAGAGTTTTACCCGCAGGTCTTAGAGCAAGGGTTCCTTAATACATCTTCCTTTAAAGTCCCAGATTTAGATATCATGAGGGCGTCCTAATGGTGGTTAACGGATTATAGATTAACGTAAACTTTTCTTCTATAACGCTTCTTACTGATTAACGATGTTAACTTTCTTAGCAACTGATAACGATTAACGAAGTTAACTTGATAAACGGTGACCAATGTATTCCAGGGTACGTAGTTAGTGAAATGTATCTTGCTGGACTACAGGTGGGAAGGTATATTTTAGAGTTTATATTTTAACTGTATTCCGTTACTAGTATCAAGTATAATAAAACTTTCGTCCCATTTTTAACGCCTTACGTGAAAAACATTATAATCTAAATAAAGCATTTTGTTTTCTTCATCGAGTTTATTATTAGTCCTTCATGAGCGGTAATGAAAAACATGGTTAACAGAGTGGTTTTATTTGAATTCAACACCGGTAAAGTCTCTAATAGAAAATTAACACGTACAAAACATTTGTGTAAATATTAATACGGCATATCGCGTCGACAGATTTTACACATAACGGTGGTAAAGTCTTTTGTTATGGTGTTCTGTTAAGTTTAATAATGAACAAAAAAAAATATTTTGGACTTTACTGAGAGAAAATAAGAATCAAATAACATATTCTGAACTTATCCTATTTACGCGAATGTTGACTAAATGAATAAATTAAATAAGTTCAAAAAGGAACAGAGAGAGAAATACCATTCTTGTTTTCGAGCCGTAAGAAAATATTAAATAAATCTTGTAGAATGAGATAGATTTTTCATTAAGTATTCACAGTTTAGATAACCTAATTATGTAACTGATTGGTAAAAGAACAGATTTTTTTATCTCAGGCGATGTTTTGCCTAAAAGGGAGTTTTTATGTCTCTCACTCACATTTTCTTAGCTATGTCAAATTTATAACATTAAACAAAAATATCATGATTTATAAACATCTATTATTTACCTACTCAGTTACTAAAACTTACTTAAACTAAAAAGAAAATAAAAAATTAAAAACCTAAACCACACAATTGCCAACTATGAAATTTTTTAAATGAATAGCCAGCAGAAGTTTTTAAGCTAAAAAAATCTTCTCATAGCTATCAACTCAATGTTCGCAATAAGTAAAAACTGCAACAGTTACTGACTGATCAACCTATCACTGAACTTATCTTAACTTATAGATCGAGATTTATTAAGCTAGTTAAATAATTAACAAAGTAAAAAAAGTATTGTAATCTGTATCCTTAAAACGGCAGCACAATAAATAATATTGTGACCAGAAACAGCAAGGCGGGGTGCAGGTAATTTGCAAAATATTACGTTCCATTAACCCGGCGTCGATGACGTAAAAATAATTACGCAGACAGTGACGCTGGGTCATCTTGACCCAAATTTCAGCAATGGTTTGTAATAAAAATAAAAGGCTTATCTTGATTTTCAAAATTATTCATGATATATGGATTCTTTGTGCATAACGAAAAACATAAATAATGCAAGTATATTTCATAAATATTTTTTTGGTTGACCTAAAAAAAAACATATGCAAAATAGTCGATTTTGATTGAAAACATAACTACCGTATTTGTGTCAGTTTTTCTTCATGTATTCTTAATAATGTTAATATTTTTCAATGTTACATGGAAAAAGCAATGTTATTTAAACATTTAGTAATAATAATAATAAATGAAAAGCTTTTAAAATCCTCTATCTGAGACTTGGAATTGTTGCAATTATTGGAAATTAAAATGACATGGTCTGGACATTATGTTGATTTGGCATGATGCATAGGTGTGAAAAATTTTCTTTTCCTTTTTAAACGGACATAACTAATATGTCCTACGAGTTCTAGGAACCTTTTTTGGAGGTTTATCAACAAATTCGCCTGTAAAATCTAGTATGTAAATTGACATGTGTTTTAGGAAGTCGTAAATGATCTTGAATCTATTCAAGCCCGAGGTTTTTCAGAAACGGTCGCCATTTGGTGCGAGTATCAGTATTGTTAGCTAGATATATTATATTTGTTTTTATGCCCGATTCATTTAGCACTGCAAAAAGTCGTCAGAGGCCATTCTTTTGAATTTCTGCTCACATCGTAAGTTGCTCTAAGTTTGTATGACACATACTTTGTAATTATTTCGATTAATATGTTTTTTCAAAATTGCAAACCAGTATCAAATACGCGTTTAGACATGTAGCCTACATTGTTGACATCCAAAGCATCATCTTTTCCTTGTTCAGATTGAGATTCCTCTAACACCGCTAAAATTCTCCCTAGATAGTTATTTAATGTCATTTTCAACAAAAAAACTAAGAAAAAAACAAATATGATACATTTTATGACTAAACTATACATATTTATGATAAAAGCAGCAAATAAATGAAAAGAAGCTAAATCATGAAAACACTACGCCGTCGATGACGCCGGGTCATATTTACCCGTTTTAACTTAACGCAAGTGTATCTCCTTCCGTGAACGTTGTCGCACTTCGAAAACTTGATATATAGGTAAAAGAAGGTTGTATCTCCAGCTACATAAACATTCAAATCAAACGGTTGGCGGAAAAAAAACATATACCCATTTTAAATCGCCCCGGGTCATTTTGACCCAGCGTCAATGACGCCGGGTTAATATCATTGCGTGATTTAGGGCTTACACGTGCCTCACCCTTTTCCGGGGCAGTCTCCCAACGTTTTTACTGCAAACGGCCGCATTTGTAAGTATTTGTCTAGGGACCGTTTTCCTTAGGAGTATCATTTTTAACGTGGGTAAAGGCGTACTCAATAAATTATCTCATACGCTTTCTACTGGATTTAATGTACACTTTACATATAAGTTGTGTTTCATATCTTCGTGAATCTAAATTAATTATATTTTTATTTTACTGGACCAGGCGGCCATTAAAGTTGAGTACAATATGAGAAGTTAATAGCAGCTTAAAGACGACGATTCTGCACGTTACTGGAGAGTTTATTGATCCATATTCACGTTCATCAGTCTTGTTAACCAGAAATTGAAATATAAAGATATCTAAAAATATATTAATGTGTCAATCTTTAGGTGTATTTTGAAATGTATTTAGAGGTAGGGTATTGAAGCGCCAATAGTAGCACGTTTAATGGAGAAGGCCTTGATGATACCTCTTTGTCTTGTCAAAAGCAGACAGTCCTGGAACATATTGGCACTTGAACAGGGTTCTTAACGTCAGGGGTTTCTCCCTAAATGTGAAAGGGACAATAAGAGAAATGGGTCATCAAGGGCATGAAATCTTTAAAGAGTTTTAGAAACTTTTTAACAGCTTTAAAGTCGTGCTAATATTATAAACAGGATTTTTTTTATGGATTGATTGAGAAGAAATTTGGAAGTTAGACATATAAGATAATAAAATAATGTTAACGAAATAACAAGCAATAGCTAATAGTTATTTTTCTCATATAATATTTTAGGGGGTTGTAATTGGGGCCAACTACTGAGATTGAAAAATACTTAGTACCCATATATGGTGTTACAGACAGGTTTTAAAAATACCTATATACGTAGAGAAAAAAATCTTACAGCCTAGACCTTGATACTAAATTGAAAATCTTTGAAAATGTCCTCCCAAAAACTCGAAATACGCACGAGATATGAATTTCATGTACCTAATATAATATGTCGAGGTGGTTACAAAAAAGTATAAATAGTGTTGTCATACGATTGAAAGAACTGACTTTAAAAAAAATCGCAAAAATAATTTTTCGTTGAATCTATCCTCACTGGTCTCGACAATCTGTGTCTAAGCGAACCGTGGCATACAACGTTTCCTATTGTACTTTTTGTGTAACATTTAGCGCGCAAATGCTCCATTCGTTGAAAGTTAATTTGGCACATTTCTCCTCTGTGCCACAAATAAGTCGTTCCGTGTGGAAGACGTAATGAAATGGAGACCACAAAGTACATTGAATATGGAGACATCTGCAATGTTAATACGTCTCCTTGTACACATGTCGAGCGCAGCCGCAACCCTCGTGCGAAGATTCTGTGGCTTGAATTAACCTGGCAGAAAAAAGTATGTCATCCACTTTTTGTACAAAGCGTTGTATTTTGAACTCGTCGTTTGTAAGCTGTGTATATAGGTAGGTATATTTTTAGTAGCATAAAGTACTTTTTATTAAAAGCCATCGGTAATTCAGAGTCAGGCATAATTTTATTTTGTAAACATGTTAAATTTTCAGTCTGCATTTTTTTAGCTAATGTTAAATAATGGTATGAGGCAAATAACCAAAGTATACATTAACTTAGTTTGTTAATGCCAGTTAATAGTCCGTAGGTCCCATTAGCTACTCTTTCATCGCCGCCCTATTGTCCTTCACTACATGGCGATAAACATACTGCGTGAAGGAATTTTTATGTTTCCGATCATATACGCCACTTGAATTATTATGATGAAAGTTTCTTTTCAAACAACTATCATCAGGGATTGATTTAAGACTCCCAAAGACTTTTAATGACCGTTATAGTCGAATTGGTATTTTTTAAACATTTCATTAATGATACATTGATTTATTTTATTTTAAATACTAAAAGTCACATTGAGTTAGTTTTATATCGTAAAATGACCAATTAACGACTCGGTTTAGATTTAGTCATTCGCTAAAAGAGAGGTCTGGGTTTTTCCATGAATAAAATGAAATGGATGTATAAAGTATTTTCCCAAAATAATTTTGTATGATCTGTTTATGTTGTCAAATAACACAAGATTTCATCATAGCTCAGGAACCACCACCAAAAATCTATTTTATTAAACGTAATTCTATCCGTCTTTGTCGCACGTTGGAAAATTTCGTATACTCTATAGTTTGAACCATAGAAATGTGAATAAAGGTTTAAACACACATTAACATTACTTGATATTAGTGAGCTTAAATTGGCGAGCGTATATCCGTGTTAGTATAATTTAACTACAATAAAAAAATACCCTTAAGAAACAATGGTAATTCAACAGGATTTACTCGGCAATGTCATCTTTGGTATTTCAGAAATGTAGCATTAGTTATTGACAGGTTATATGGTAGGACCGTTTACATTGGTGGTCCGTGGTTTCTTTTCATATTAAAATAAGTTTAATAAAAAATAGTTAGCCACCTTAACCCACCCCACGGTATGCGACTTGTGCAGAAATCTTACTACTCTCAAACCACCACAGAGCCTATCATTGATCCATATTGGATTTCTAACGTGTTCTATGTGAAAACTTGTTTTACAACGTAGTATAAACAATCTGGTATTTAATTAATATAAAATAACCACCGTGATGAAACAATCTTTTATTTTCATCCACTTCCCTTAAAATCACAATGATATAGGAATTTAAGATTATGATTTAGTACAGAATCAATTTGTATAATTATAATAATAAAGTTTATTCACTCTTCACAAAAAGGTTTAAGAGTCTACTATGATGCTATATAGTTAAAGAAAGACTGAAATCTATTGATGTGAGAGTCTGGTGCCTAAGATAGGTATAGTATTATAGGTCACCAGGACCCACCCATCACTTTGGAACATATTTTGACAACCAACGATAAAAGAAAAAATCTACACCATCAACACCTAATCAGTTAAAAGCATCTATTTTGACAAACTATTACAAAATACATTCGACGGTGTTTATTCGTGTTTGTACGGCGTATGATGTGTTATTTCAGAGCAGCACGCGAGCGCTGCGCAGGCGCATACAACCATGTGCGCCGCCACGAGGTGAGTCACAGCACCGCATATAAACTGTTTACACCCGCATTGCATTCACAGATACTTTTAGAGCTTTCAGCTAAGCCAAGTTCAACAAACGTTACTAACTTATCGCATTCGGAAACGTATCGGACGTTGAACGGTGCAAATTGAAAGCCGGCAAAAGGCTTAGCGATTCCGTTCTGATTCAACTCTTGATTCCAGAAGACTTGGATTAAATATACTCGGAAAGCATACGGACATAATCTGGTCATCAATAGGGTTACTATATATCACTGAGTGTAATCTTAAATCATATTTTATTTCACATGGGAGCTTTGCGTTTGCACAACACATCGAAAAGCTTAACAGTCACGGGAATAAGGAAATTTTAATGAAATCACAATTCACAAAGTATCATTTAATGATAATGAAGCTAAATAGACTAAATAAAGAATAACAGCTTATTGTATCCGCTTACGACTGAAATCGATACATAATTTTATTCAAAATATAATAAATATTGAAACAAAGTCTGATACATTGGACTGATTTCTAAAGTATCCCCCTTATCAAAAAGGGACTACAGACAAAAGAAGGTCCTACAAACAAAATATCCAATAAAATATCAAACATGACGAGACGATATGAGAACCTTAATTTCATTTTGATACATCGCTTGCACATTGCTTTAAAAAAACTTGGCAATGATAAGTGCCTTTACCTCCTATCCGGCCTAATAGATAAATCTATTACGATGGCTATTTACTAACTGAAGGATAAGATCAATCAAGCAAGAATAAGCTATTTACCGGAACTGTATTTCTGTCAAATAATCACTTAATCATAACTTTTAAGGTAGGCAAAATAGTGTGCACAGCTAAGAAGATTTTAAGTCTAATCTAATAGCGAAATAGGTAACTATCTAACTATAATACAATATATATTTATAACATCGGGAGCCACGTTAATAATAACGACTAGTGTTCCATCTTCATAGAATCCGCCGAATTCAGTGGACTTCGGAATCCTTTACCATTGATCGTTGCCGAACTGGACGAACACATATGAAGTATTTTAAAAATCTGTTCAAAGTAAATTTCTGTGTACTTATCAGTATCATTGTAGGTACTACTTATAAATAAATAATTATTTATATCTAGCTGAATATATGATACTTACTTGTAAGTAGATATGTTCAGTAGGTATATAGGACTACCGGGCGCGTCTTAGCGTGCGACACGGTATATTAACGCGAAGTTACCTACTCGTGAGCGCGCTATTAGTTGGTCGCACCTGCCGGCGATGTCAATGCCCGTCAAACGCCCGCCTAGCGCACACTGGGCCACGCATAAACATTCAAGCTTATATGGAGCTGACTGTCCTTGTGTGAAGCTTCGGATAAAATTAGGAAGAGAAACAGGGTGTCCAGACATTGAAATATTTAGGCCTGATGCGGCCTTGAACAAATTTCAAACCACTACATCTTACATGTTTTGTTCGCACACTGACACTGATTGGAGACATTTTAAATCGGGCAGGGTAGGGTTTTCAATAACGTTATATTCTATCTTGCTGCCAAAATTGTAAAGGAATTTAAAAGGAGGTTTATCAATCAATTGCTAGATTTCGAAGGTGTTTATTTTTTCATTTCATTCATTCAAATCTGTCGCGTCTAAAAAGTTTTAGTGAACACAGTCTAAGTCGAAGCGAACAAAAGTATGCAGAGGGCAGGCGCACACAACTTAATAAACAGCAAACAGTGTTCCCGAGTCATGCCTAATTACCATAAGACTGTTCTCAAACAAACTGCTTCACCTATTTGGACTCGGTTCTTTTTATTTTGAGACCATATTGAGAGTATTTGAGAGTGTGCAATTACATTTTTAAAATATTTTTTATTTCACATGTTAAAAAACTGAAATAACTATTATGAGGAACAATAGCAGCGTAGCAATTGAACAAGGAAGTTTTTCAATGCTGGAAGTTTAGTTTTATTCAATTAGCGGGCAATTAAATTCCACATTCCTCTTTCAAATTATCTTTCAACTAAAGTATTTCCAAATATGACGATTTGTAGAAAATGCTATTTTATGATTTGCCAACGGCATCAAATAGAATGTTGACAAGGATAACATCGTCAATAATTGGTATCAACAGAAACCCTATAAATGTTTCAAACACAACCAATGCAATTAAACGCTAGTGGTTAATCAATCACCCTCAGAGACAACAAAGGAATTAGGTCAGAACCGCTCCAATAAAACTGTCTCCACTGATCTAACGATTGAACATCCGTGAAAATAATAGACAATGATGAACATTTTGAAGTTTAACTGCAGCTTACTTTCAGTAGCTGTGTGTGTGTGTGCTTATTACAAGTCGCCGCAATAATTGTATAATAAGACAGGTAGCCCTCACACATCTCAGCCACGGCGCCATTAAGAAAAATGTAATTGGGTCGTTCTTCTTTTTTACCGACAATGGACATGACTGATAAATCAATATTTAATATGTACATATCATATTAGTAATCATTGGTAATACTGCCTAAATTGTTGTGTGAGGAATCATTTTTCAGATGGTCTATCTTATGATGTCAAATTAATTTATAAGCAAACAATATCGATCAAAATGTACAACTCCGTCACGGTCTTCAAAAATAGTACCACTTACACCTCCGTCACGCGATGTAACTTTTTTCTTAAGTTAAATAATTAAGAGAAGTACCTACGACATGATAACATAATTCCTAATCTATCATACATTAGGAATATTTCAATAGTTTGAAGTACTCATATATTTGTTTTTATAATTATACATTCGTGTTAATGGGGACAACTTATTGTCGGTAAAAAAGAAGAACGACCCAATTACTTAGTAGAAGCTTATACAAAACTGAACCGAGAGAAAGGCTCGCGAGACATCTCCGTGCCCGCTAGGAATCTTAACTAGGTGGCAATCAGGAGATGTTTAAGCTATTATCCTGGCACAGGTAAGATTCGTTACGCACATCAGGGAGCAATCGTTCTAGGAATGCAGCGAATTATGCATTTGCTTGACGATAATTGTCGGTCTAATGACGCGTTACGCACCAACGAGGTGGAAGCGCTCCAAAATGTATGTTGCGTAAAGTTACGTTATGTGTTGCGATACTTGCGACAAACAAAAACTATTCTGACAGGATTTTTTCTCGTTTTTTCAAAGCCGTTCTTCTAAAGTAGGTTTTTACGCGTAAGAGAAAACAACCTTCTGTCCACTATTAATCATGCTAATAGATTGGGAATGCAGCTTAACCACAGTCGGCATTAGCAAGTACTGTTGTGTCTTTGATTAAGTATACCATGTGTGGCAAACTACAACGTGTAAAACAAAACACTCTATATAAAACCCATAGATATATTATTCTAAGATAAAACCATCAAACTCAAATTGAAATCGGTCAAGTCAACATAAATGTAGCCATAAACTTTTATTTCTCGACCCAATAATTAAAGAGGTAGGGTACTTGTATTAAAAACTTTTTTCATAAAAGCTTCAACCATTACCCATGCACTAACAAGATTAAACTTTTACGACTTAAAATTTTATTGGCTTAAAACCTTTAAATATTTATAAACTGATTATTAATTAATAAAAGTGTACCGCATAAATAAACTAAATTAATGATGCTACATCACACTCATTTACCACACTTTACGGATGAACTAAGGAAAATTTCTGCTTCTATCGCGGTAATCGGTATTTAAAAGCAGGTTTGGCATTTTAACATGCGAATGTAGCGATTTAATGCACTTTAACAGAAAAGCACCAAACACTTGTTAACGCTTAAGGAAATACGAATAGCACACCTACACTTACTAACATGAACATTGGACATCATTAAATTTAATTGTGAAAACTGAAGTAAGTATCCATAAAAAGAGATACATCTTTCCGCTATATTTTACAAAACACAGCAAATGAGTGTTCAATATCTTAGAGGAAATTATAATTTCCCGTAAAGTAAGTCACATTTCATACACAGTAGATAATAACTGCATCTCATCTTTGCTGTGGATAGAAATTGCATTAAGTTAATTCCTGTAATTAAAAACAAGCTGAAATCCGAACCGCCCTAAAATTACATCAGCTTGGATTTCCGCACTTAGGACTTATTAGATAAAATATCGTATCCACTACTTGAGAGGAGTCGTGTTTAATCCATTAACATTTCCTGTAACGGACTGTCCATTAAAATTAGATTGAGCGTTTCCTAAAGGTAGAGCTATTACTCGATGTCGCGTTCGTTTAAGTGAAAAATAAACCTGTAGATGTGAGCCTGTGATCTAGAACAGGTTGGGTTGTGGCCAGTTATTGGACAAGGCTGGCGTCGGAGAGACGCCAGAATTTCCGGCGGTCTGGTCTAACGACTACCTTGAGTCTTCCATGATGAGTCACTAGGATGTATTAGCGTGGACGGTAAGACGCAACTTATTTTATGGCGGTCCGCGTGTCAATCATGCAGATCATAATGATAGTTGCGAGGCCGCGTCCCTCTAAACTGTCCTGCGGTTTGCCCGCTCACGTCAAACATCTCTCAGGCTGAGAAGGGATAATGAACTTGTTTTGCTACCTATCATTTTATACATTACCTTGTTTACACGTGAACAGACATATTATCTTGCTCCATAACTTTTTGCAGGGCGTTCAATGAGAATGTGATTTTGCTACTCAATCAATACCAATCAATCAATGACTCATAAAAGTGTTAACTCAAACAAAATTTGATACATGAGTATTTTTAATAGGTATCGTTGATTATTGCTTTTAAAATGGAATAGCCCTGATTCTCGAAAACTTCATTTAAGGACATCCATATGATAGACTTTATACCTAAGTAAGATCAAACTTAAAATAAAAAAGAATAGTGAACATTTAAAAATGCCGTAAGGACAACTTGCTCTGTAATTGTTAACACAAAACACCTTATCTTTTTCAGAAACGGCGCGTGCGGTGTGGCGCCATGGTTGCGTGAGCGGTCATCATGCGCCTCTTCCGCGGGCCGAAGCGCAGGGAAGTGACCGCGCCGCGCGCCGTCACGACGCCGTCTCCGCGCCGAGACGCCGCCACAACCGCCGCCGCTTCTCACACTCACGCCACGCCAACGCACGCGGCCAACGCGCACGATTTCGCCCTCGTTACGGCTCTCCCCGCAATGGTCATGGAGGACGACGTCAAAGAGATGAAAAAAGGTGTCTATCCCAACTACCAACCGAACCACGTTTTTATTAGGTTCGAAAATCTGTACATTATTTAATTACTTTTTATTTATTGTTTTCAGTGTTTGCAACGTGGGGTCGAAGAATGGGGAAAAAATTGGACATGTTGAAAAAAAATGATTCAAAAGATGCCACTGATGATACATCAGTGAATGGAAGCTTCAGTGAAGAAGCTTCGACCAACATCACGGGTCAATTTAAGAAAAAACAACATTGGAAAATGGGCAGGAGCAGCTCTGATTCTTCTTCTCTAAAGAAAGATAACGACACTGATTCTATTAAGAGTAACTCTAGAGATAGGTCACCAAGCCCGTTCAAAACATTTTTTCATCGAATGGGCTCAACTGGTATGCTGAATTCTTCAAAATCTCAATCATTAAATGTACACAAAACGAATGAAAATTACCCAGTCGCAAACGGACCTTCGCTTTATCGTAGTTGTTCAACGTCACATCTATCAACCTACGTTAAAGCTGACGATCCTTCCGACGATATAGATCTTCAAAATGCTGACAATGAGAACAAAAATTCTCCTACTAAACAAAATAATGCTCTCTCGGAGGACACATTAGCAGGAGCATCAACTAAGGCTATAAGTTGTGATAACATTCCAAACTTAGAAGGTCAAACAAATAATGGAACTTGTAAAAAACCCAACTTCCCATATGCTTTTTTGAGATCTAAATTATCTGTACTACCTGAGGAGAATAGTATGAATGCACATCAAAGAGGCAACACGGTAAGACAAAGTTTTTCGGAACGAATAGATCGCAAGTCACCAAAATTCAGACGAGAAAGGCTTTATCTTAACAATTCCAGATCAGAAGAGCGCTACCAAAGCAATGATAGTATTTCGACACATGAAGATAATATGATGCTTAACTCTGCTCTTAGAAACGATTATGAGTTTGCAAGAAGTTCTATGAGAAGTATTAATGAGATAGACGGCAACATGTATTCTATGCGACGAGTGGAAGATATGCCAAGAAGATCATCCATGATTTCGCACAGGGGTGCTTTAGAATATGACCCGATGCTTATACCAAGAAATAGAAACAGTTTACCTGTCTACGAATACAATTCAATGTTTGGCTCTGTTAGAGACTTAAAAACTGATTTGGCATCCTCAACACAAAGTATACATCAAACCTCAGAAGTTATTCAGGCACACCGCTTAAGTAATTATGTAAGTTCTAATGAATCTGGATACGACAGTGACGGAAGACCAACTGATGAACACAGTAACCACTCACCTCCTGGTTACTCTTGTCATCTATCTTCTGGTTCAATTAGAATAGACAACGATATCAACTCAGAGGCTAACCACAGTAGTACTTTTTCAAGACAATTTAGTTTGAATCATAAAATTAATGTGAGTAGAGTGCAAATACCTATGCGTCGAAGTTCTACTCCTTGTGCATTGTTTCCAGTAGAAAAATCTGTTCCTTATGAATATGAAAATCAAAATAAAGCTAAATACTCCACCAATCATCCCAATCCACATAACATTCTAGAACACAACGAAGGCAAACCCCCACCATTGCCAAAGAAGACCATAAATAAACAAAACAAAACACCTTACATTTACAAAACAATAACGTTGGACGAACGAGTACAAACTCGAAAAATAAAATTAATGAACGCACAGCTAATACCAATAGAAAATACGTCAAATACAAACAAAGTTGATGGTTCAATAGTAACGAAAGCTAAACCATCAACGCAACAGTTATCAGAAACAGATATTTTTGGCAGAGGGCCCTGCACTAAACGATTTAGAAAAATCAGACTATTAAAATCACGTCTGGATGAAAGTTTAGGAGTATATCTAGCCCAACACAGAGTTGATTTTGATAGTACCGGAACAAATTTCGAAATTCGGTATATTGTGGTTAAACTTGATTTTGACGGAATAGCCCATAGAGATGGTAGACTTCGCATCGGTGATGAAATAGTTAACGTAAACGGTAGAGTACTACGTGGTTTGTCATCACTCAAAGAAGTTCAACACATTGTCAATTCGTGTTCCACTGAAGCTGCAATCGAAGACGGTGCATTATTTCAAAGGTACCAAGTAGATCTTGTTATGGCACATGATGAAATAACACCCATCACATTAAGCCGAATAATAAATAGTCAAACTTGTGAACAAAATACTGTCGCACCATCTTCAGTAAACGTGCCGCCTGATATAATATCACAAACAGTACATAAACCATCATCTTCGAATCAAATAACAATTGAGACACATTTCCCAAGTGACAATCAATTCTACAACTCAAAGAATTGTGTAAATCAAAGCTTCCATGAAAAAGAGGATTATAGTAAATGTGAAGTTGGAGTACAAGTAAACAATGGATTGAGAACACCGAGTCAAAAAAGCGATGATGAAAAATTATTGGAAAGAAACTGTTACACACAATCGACAACGTCTCTACAAAATATAACCAACATCGAAATCTCAATGCGTCCTTCACCAATGCCTAGAATACCCAATAATAACTACAGACCCATTTCGCTGCACAGTTCCAGGCATCAACCACTGGTTGCTTATCCAGCCTGTAACGACAACAGCACAAATGAGATTAAAGAAAACTCTCCTCACTACATAAAGCATGTTCCGCGGTTATACCAAAATCGTTCTTTTGAAAGTATACCAGAACAGCTGCGGAATAGTAGCAGGAGTAGGTTTTTCAACAGAGTTGGATCACAAAGATGTTCTCCAAACCATAGCTCTCACGTTTCGCGTCAACAAGAATATAATGGATACATGCACCACGAAGGTCCCCACGGAGGTCATTACTCGCATAGTTCCATACATAAAGTGGAATTTTGGAAAGGTCCAGGCCATAAGAGTCTCGGGTTCAGTATTGTTGGAGGAACAGATTCACCGAAAGGACAAATGGGAATATTTGTTAAAACCGTATTCCCGAATGGTCAAGCTGCTGACAAGGGTACTATTTTTGAAGGTAATGTAAAGAATTTTCCATTCATTTTTAAAAGTTAATGTTATCGAGATTATTATATACTTTTATTGCATTTAAAAATAACGTTTATTTATTTTCCAGGTGATGAGATTTTGTCAGTGAACAACGCGCCAACACGTGGTCTGAGCCATGCTGGGGCCATTTCTCTTTTCAAACAAGTTAAAGAAGGAAAGATTGAATTGACGCTTTCAAGAAGAAGGTATTCAAAATAATATTTGCCCTTTATAAATATGTCAAGATACTATTTTATTTTATATTTGATAGCTATAAAACTTGAATAAAAGAAAATCATCATCACTTCATAACACACAACCCGAGAGGGTACGCTGACTTACCAAGTTCTAAACTTTTAATGAATAGATGCTAAGTTCTAAAATCTTTCCTATACGTTCTAAGATCAGATCTAAAACACTTGTTTTGACAATTCATGTATCAAAAGATGAATTAACAGTTTTCAAATAACCATGTTCAATATTAATCTTGGGTACTGTATACATATTAACCATGTATATATTAGTATATGTCTTGTGAAGATGCGCACAAATTTATAGCCAACACCTACTACAATAATCACGATTAAATGCTCAATATTTATACAAATCTTTTATGTTTATTTCAGAGCACCTAGGTCCAGATCGGTGGAACCTCTCGGCAACTTCCGTGGCGAGAGCAAAAGAAACTAACTCTTCTTGAACTCTGATACTCCAAAGAGACAAATATTATATTGAGTGCAATAATTTCCTCTACTTAATCATATAGCCAAAGGCGAAATCATTTAAACATTAATATTATGTACATTGCTTATAAATGTTAAATTTTGTCGTATCGTTGTTGCAACGAAGTATTGTATTTTTATTATTTTAGATATTATGCATGATGTTTATGACGATGGATTATTGGGTATTATTTTACGCTAATGCATTGTTTTGCATGGTAAATGTTATATTGTGAATCATCAATGCTAAGTTATAATAGTCGATGTTATGCTAAATATTTGTTAGCTTTGTATATTGTTATTACGATAAGACTGTATATGTACTATAACTAGGTAGGTACTTTAGCAACGATTTAAAATATTGTTGTAATCTGTTAATTGATGATATTGTTGCGATATTTTCATTAGTAATCCTAGATCTCGTTACTGTATATAAACATATAAACACACAGACATAATCATCAAAACAATCAATCGATACGAGTTCTAATCAGTATTTTGTAAAAACAGACTTGTATTTAATAGACTGACTTTTTCAATTAGTTCGAATATAGCACTGCCAAAGCTTTAGAAATTATGGACAGGAATTCAAGGAAACAAAATGTATGCCATATTAACTTCCGCATATAGTTTCAATTCGTCCATTAAAAATATCTTAAATATTGAAACTTATTTAATTAGACATTCACCTATGGTGTAGGTACTTATGAAAAAAATATTCGTAAAAAAATACACAAAGACGGTGTACCCATTGGATCTGGCATTTTTATTATTTTTGCTTTAATTTAAATTGGACCGAAATTGGTTTACATCTAATAAGTTATGAGTTTAGTGATCTTTAAAAATACAATGTCGTCCAGTCAAAATCGGTATAAAGGATGTACGGAAAACAAAAACGTAAAATAAAATTAAGAAGCGTTGGTCAAACAGCGGTCCATTCTTGTATTAATTCCGGTTCAAATGGCTACAACTTCTTTATTAAATGTAAGAAACGCTGATTTATCATCGTATATATCAAATAACGCTTCCAAACTTGTGATTACTACTTACTACTACAACAGCGAATTTGCTCCGTCCAATGACATTGTTACATCCATTGTTTGATAATCCCTTTGCATAGCATTGATAATGATGAACAAGTTAAAATATTGATAACGTCATTATTATCATTGAAAATGAGTAACTTTTCCTCAATACCTACCATCCAAATTGTATTAATACGACAGGATATATTATAACATTTAGATACCCATCCACAGTATTGTATGTAAGTTACATTTGACATGTTTTGTATATAAATTATTAAACGTAAATCCATTTCAAGTAAACACCTCGAGAAATTCGTATCATTTCGAAATAATAAACGTGTTTAATCCTCAAATTCGATTTATTAATTATAAAACAATATCAACTAAAAAAAATAAGAGTGTAACAAATTATGACTAGTAAGAATATAAAACTTGATAACACTTGGTATGTTATGCTCCGACGGTGCAATGTGAAAATAGAATTCGAGAAATCTTCATTTTAAACCTTCCATGTAACTCAATATCAATGACCACGTGCAAAGCTGGTGTCTTTGAAGAGTTTACTTAATATCGCACAAAATGGCTACACCTCTAAGGATCCAATGATCAGGATTCTTGATGGTGGGAAGCCAGAGTGGTGTGATGAAGGTTAGTCCGGTGCGACAAGGCTTCTTGTATACAGGACACTAAAGAAAATACATGCAATTTATATATTTCGCATAAAAATTGCATCTCTATCTTTATAGGCAACAAAAGCAAGCAAGCTTGCCGGATGTCTATCAAACACCCCCTACAATAAGCTTTTATAGCATAGGTACGCTCTGAAGCAAATTGTTTCGTAATAAGTTCAGCAAAGTTGCAGATCGATCTTACAAAGTTACGTGCAGATACCTACTGTAAAACTATATTAAAGATATTCCGCATGTTTAGTAGAGTAGAAAATATCTTTATTCATGTAAGTTTGACAAAGCACCTTTTGACGTCAGTACTTTCAAATTCATTCAGTATTCTACCGTCGAGTTCATTGACAATGAAAGCAAGTAAACCTACCTGGTATAGTTTCGGATCCTTAGGCGCAGTAGAGTTGATAGCGTATACGTGTATGACGGGTAATGCCGTATATAACACTTTGAGAGTAGACTCGCAGAGCCTGATGTTGCGCCGGTCCCAACCTGCTCCATCCAGAAATACGCCGTGCACGAATACTCCCTCCTAAGGATTAATCAGAAAATGTTAATTGGTTTGGCTGCGGTTCAAATTAATACATGCATTTAGTAAAAAAAAATTAAAAAGCCACCAATAGAAACAAAGCCTTACCTAGTCAATGTGTACCTATTTAGCTTTAGCGTAAACTAAATTCTATTACAACTGTTCCCCGAAACTTTATACGCGTCATTTCTGAATAAAAATTTTGGCCAAATCTTTAGTTTTTGCACGAAAAGGTCATAAACATACATTCATCCACACAAACATCTTAAAATGCCATTTTTGTCGCCGAAAATAACGAATTTGTATTAAAAATTTCTTCTACAGGGATATCTACTCTTTAAACCGATTCAGTGGTTTAGGCGTGAAAGAAAGTCAATTTAGAATAGTTACTTTGTCATTTATAATTAGATACAAAAGGATTAAAAAATATTTATTCCACAGATTACGTTACTAAGGTAAGACACTTGTATTACCGGTGGAGGAGCCTTAATTTCTTCGTATAGTTGTTTTGTCACATCATTATGTAGAGACACCATATCTAACGCCCATCCTTTGTGGGCTCTGGTTACTTCTTGTCGCATGGCCGTCAGGAATCCTGAAGTAGAAATCGAGGATTCCAATTCAAACCATTTTATTATTATAAACTTAACTGCGAACTCAACAATGCATTTAAGCACCGTACTACTATCCCCGAGAATAGACGCAGCTAGTCTGGCGCGCACTCCTGAAAAGAGTTGAGTGGAGGATTCCTACTAAAAACTCTACGCCTATTGTTAGCACCTTAGGAAAATAGTATTTATCTGTACCTAACCGCCTAGTTGCAAAAACATAAATATATACCTTGAGGATTGAAGAATCCCGTCATCCAAAACGAAAACGGCCTGGCTTGGAAGCACCATGTCGAGAATTGTATATTCCTTTCCAAAAACTCAGTAAACCAAAATCCCAAAGTGGAAGATGACCACGAACTCTTTAACCAGATCTTTGGCACTTTTGCATCATAAATATTATCTAGTGAGTCACGCAGAGCCTGAAATAGTGGTCATAATATTTTACAATATTTTAGTGAAAGTACAAAATAAATATTAAATAATCAAATATTATTTATATAATGTACAATAGGCAAATACTTACTTCGTTCATAATGATCGTACCATCAATAGCTAGAAGCAAGTCTTTGAGAGTAGTTCTCACTAATGAAATAACTTTCTGCATTCTGTCGATTTCTTGTCGTAAGAAGATCACCATAGAATTAAGGATACCATAATATCTCAGTCTAAAAACAAAAATAACAACTTTAAAATATATATATAGTATAAATGTAGGCACGAAATCAACTAATATGTAATATGTCAACAATGACTAAAAATATTAATGATAAACCCGGCTCAGCCATTACAGCAATTTTGAGCTTTTTATTGCTGTATTTTATTACAGGATTTAAGGTACCAGATGTTGAGCGAAAATTGCCAGATTTGCTATTCACATTTTGTTTATTTTGAATAGGATACAAGAAGGGCCAAAGTTCGAACCCCTTTTTATTTTATACGAAAGGCACATCATTATTATTAAAATGTGCAGAATCTCTTCATTACTATAAGTCATAAACATTTATGTCATGAAGTGAAATGACTACAAACCTCTCTTTAACTTCATGAGGATCGAAATTCGGCGGCACTTTGTCCAACATCTCTTTGGATTGTCTGTACACAGAAGCTTCGCGTGTTTCACCCCCGCCAGAACTTGATTCCTTTGGCTGAATGGAAAGAATAGTGTCCAGAAGGTCTTGAGTCACACTGCGCTGATATCTAATAATCAAAATATAAATTAGTAAGAAATTGCCAAATATTATAATAAACCTGGTATTGTATATTATTGCATAAAATTAGGTAATTATTGATTTTTAATAAACATGCCACTGCTTCAATGGGATACATTAAATTATGAATCTAGATTCCGATAGTTAAATTATTCAGTTCACCAGGGTGGTTTGATGGTTTTATGCAGTATGAATTCAATGAAATAAATTAATGCGCCGGACAATCACACCAATTACCTGGTCTCAAACTAGAGTTTTTTCTTGTACTATGAGCACCAGACGACGGTTACTAACTGAAGGCGTCTCTCCAGCACACTCAGACCCAAGTCAATTTAGAAAAGTTCGTTCCAAATAGACCTGACCTGGAATCGAACCCGGGACCTTTCGCGCTTTGGCCGCCTGCCTTAGCCACTGCGCCACCGAAGTCGTCAATTAAAATATGTTATAAAACTTGGTCTTTATTACACTTTTACAAGTCTTGGGGGGACTATGTTCAACTAAGGATATCCATCGACCGAAATGATGAAGACACCCTAAGGAACCAAATTCTATCACTATCTTAATCTAAATAGAATGATAACCCTTTATCCCAATGCAGCGGTGGTAGATATTGTGATACCACTTTATATTTTGCATTGACTTTTCAAGTACGTGACTCACGTAATATCAGCATTGGTATGCAATCCATAAGCTTGAGGTGGATCTACAGTTTTCATTTTATCTATCTCCTCTAGGTATTCTGGTATATTCCTAAACTTCATTATGCCATAGCCTTTGTAAAACTGGAAATCTTCCTGGAACAACTGGTCCGAAAACCACACTCTACAGAATGTGACCAACAAACGTGTGTCATAATCATCTGTCACTCTACCGCCGTATTGTACAGCAGACACCATGTAACTGAAATAAATACAATTATCAAATTGACATTCGTAATAGACCAGCTCCAGTAACACAGTTTGTTAAGTTCATACCGCACAGTCGTCCAACTTATGGTTCCTCCAGGTTCCAAACCATCCAAATGGTTTTGCACAAACATGCATGATGCTAACCAGTCCGCAGAGTTGAATTCGTACGGAATATTCCAGCCAAGGGGGCCAAACTTTCGTCGCTCTTGTACCACAGTGTGTAGAAAAGACAGAGTGTATATCATAGGTAAATAGAACGGACTGTCGCTGTAGTCTAAGAAATCCTGACTCATGGAATCATAAGATTTCATGAGGCCAGCTTTGATACCTTAAAAAATATAATTAACATATTAAATTTCTGTTAACTTAAACGTTATGTATTGTAGTAATTATGCTTACCTGATGGAGGCTCACATGTGTATTTGATAGACATTTGCAACATAGTAATCGGGAATCTAGGATGTACTTCTGTTGTAATCCATAACCTTAAAACAAATACATAATTTAATATATTCTTATGAATGTACTAACTGCAAACTACATTTTTTAAAGAGCTTGATTTACCTAAAAATATCATGTACTTTTTCTGGCTCTTTCTCTAATTCAGCAAACTGTTCCATGATCTCCACCATGTATTCCAAACCTAAGTGGCAGTTTTGCAATAACACCCACATACCCTGTCAAAATAATTGTTACTAGAAAGATCGTCGTATTAAACTGTGACATTTAAGCAAGAATAAGTGATTATTTATTCTCACTTTACACTTTACACTTTTTTTACTCATTATCATTTATCCTAATTCAAATTGAAAGTCATACCTCTTTCAAAGCACGATCGATAAGTTTCCGTGCATGGATTTCCTGTCCTTGCCCCATAGAAATGGAGGAACAAAGACATTCCAATCGCTTTGCAGTAATCTCAATAGACGGTGTCGGGTCAGAACCCATGGCCAAGAATCCAATCAGTGGCACTAGTGGCCGCGATTCGAGAACCATTTGCTGAAATTATGGACACATTTAGATTACGTATCGAAATGTACATACAATCTGCGAATAAAACAATGATAATGGTATACCTCGTAGCTCACAATAACGGCTTCAGAAAATCTAGCACCCATAGAATAAACAACGTACTTTCTGGAAATGTTAAAATCTAACGTTACAAATCATCATCCTTTTAATTCTGAATAAAATTAAAGACAAATATATTTTATTAACAGTTTAACCAGTAAGCTTTCCTAAATGGTGTGGTCATGAGCTAGGATATAGTCCTGTAACATTAAAAAAACTAACAAGCTTTGCGCAATAGTCCTGTCCGGACACCAAGATCTCACAATCAACAGTTTTCTAAAGACATCTAAACTATTATATCCATCTGGCAACGGCTCATCTTCCGGTGCTTCCTTGTCAAACCTTCAAAAGATAAATCAGTTGAAATATATCCGACGAGAAAAAAATCACACTCCACTAAAAGGAAAAACATACCAGGCCTTCCACCCTTTTTCGTTGTTCGAAACTTGATTTAAGATATTAGTAAACTGGCGCAAACCCGATAAGTTGACCAAGTTCAGCCACGACATGTCTGTCACCCATTTAAATGGTTTTGGTGGGCACGCATTCAAGTCCAAAGCGGCACCGCCTAAAAAATACAATCTTTATGTAACTTGTGTTACCAAGCAAGTATATATACAAGCTTTGACTAAAATATATCCTTCCTATGAAACAAGAAATAAGGATTATACCTGCCTTACCTTAAAAATCAACTTAAATTAAACAAAACATTAAAATTAACCTTTGATAAGCGTTTGAAATTCATCGTACGATACAAATTCTTTCTGCATGTCAATTTTTAGCGTCAAAAGCAATGTGAACAAATACTTGTGCTTTTCATAAAAACCACGGCTGATATATTTGAACACGTCGAAAGTCTGTAAATATATATATTTTTTAAGTAATTAAACACTGCTTAGACGGTTTTCAACTAACAAAAAAATCGAAAATATAATGGCACATGTAGGAGGATGATAATTTATTGAATCTTACCAAATAATCTATGATAAAGAGAATCCTTCTCGACGTAATAGGGCTAGGTGTGGATCTCTCCATAGATATGTCGAAACGCTCTAAGAACTGAGCCAATGAAGTCTGATACATATTGCACACTAGAGACATGTTACAAATTAAGAAGTACAGCACTGAGCCCCGAGTAGCTACCGGACGGAACTCTTCACGAGCCAAATTGATCTTGATCTCCGTTTCTTTAGCAACATCCAGTTTTTCTTTTACCTATTAACAAAAAAGTAGCATATTTCGATTGATAAACCACTTTCACAAACTAATACAATATTTAAATCCTTTTTAGTCACGGTAAGTTCTTCTTTCTCCTAGCTTTTTGATTATGATCCGAATTTGATGTGCCTGGTTGTTACAATGGAGCAATTAGCGTCTGATCTCGGCAACCCTTACAAGGGGAACCAAACCTATATGGATCATAGCCAAGAAACAAAGGATTAACGTGGTTTATGAAGCACAGAATCATTATTCATACAGGAAACTCAGGTAATTGAAGTCGTAATGCCCTTTTTTTTTTTTTTTCTTTCCCAGGGGAAATGCCCACGCACCGTCACTCTCTGCCACGGGGAGACAGAGAGTGGTGTGTCGGACTCGAACCGACTAAAACCCCTGGGGTGGTCCTACTCAGCGCAGTGGCGGGGGGGGCCGGGAAGCGCCATTAAAGCATTACGCAATCCCCCCCCTAAGCGCAAATTGCCGCGCATGGCGCAGCGCGTCTCGGTGCGGCAGGTGGAATTGCCGCACCACGGGGCATGCCGGACCACCCAGCATGCCTCGTCTCCTCGAGCGACGCCAGAATTCCCCGTTCTGGCGCCTTCGGAATACACGGCCGCTTGGGCCTTTTGGGCCTCTAAGGCCTCATTCCCCCGTCATTCCGACGTCAGGGGCGGGACGGGTCGGCTGCGACTGCTGAGTCGCTCCAGCGGCCCGCCTCTGGGCTCTCTTGGGGGCCTTGCACGCTGGACCCCCACCTATATGGTTGGCCTTCTTGCCGGCCGCGGCACAGACCGTGCAGTGCGGCGCTGCCTCGCACGCACGGGCAAGGTGGCCAGGAGCACCACATCTGTAGCACGTGGTGCTCCTATCCGTCTCCGACCCGCACTGCATCCTGACGTGCCCCTTCTCGAGGCACCGGAAGCAGCGCAGGTCTCTGGTCTCCAGCAGTTTGACTTGCGCTGAAGACCAGCCAACTCTCAGTGTTTGGCCAACCACCAGCTTCTTCGCGACTGCGGTGGGGCAGCGCACCCAGCAGGACCCCAGTCCGCGTCCTGCTCGCCGGATCTCGCCGATCTTGATTGCCGACGCTGGACATTCTCCAATTGCCGCGATCGCGGCGACGACCTCTGTGACTGTGACGGAGTCGTCCAGCCCGGACAGGCGCAGCTCCGCGCACTTTTCCGGGCGGGAGACCAGGACTCCGTCCGCCGCGAGAACCTCTCTCAGCCTCCCCGCAAATACTTCGGCCCTCTCCCGATTCTCCCCCTCCGAGCCGCCGGACACCATCACGATGAGGCCGCCGGTAATTGCCCGGCGGCATTGGACCTTTGTGATGCCCAATTCCCCCACATTTATTTGGGCCCTGGCCTTTGTCAGCGCCGCCAACAGCGTCATCCCCCGCTCGACGGCCTCTGGCAGCAGTGTGAGTATCACTGCCGCCGACTGAGGGGAGCGGAGGTTTGGCAGGTTGGGCCGTCGCTGCTGCCGCGGCGCCTTTACCGAAGGCTGAGGCAGCTGGGGTGTCGTTGCCGGCGCACCCTTCTTCTTTTTCCCCCCCTTTCGGACCACCGTGGCCCACGTCGTGGGAGGGGGTGGGGGTGGGGGAGGCATAAGTTGGGACTCCTCAAGTTGCTGGACCGTGGACTGTGGTGTGGGCTGGGTCACCGGCTTTTTCCTTCTTGTGCCTTTCGAAGGAGGCACGGGGGCGTCAGGCCTCTGCGTCGTCGCTGGAGTGCTGCTCGTGGTTGCTCCTCTGTTAGCTCCAGTGTTGGGTCTCACCACCTTCGCCGCATTCTCCTGGCGTCCTACCGCCGACTCCAGCCGCCTCTCTATCGCCTGGAAGCGGGAGTCCAGGTAATTGAGGAGCGTTTCCTCACTCTCCCTACTTTTTGCAGCTGGGAGGGGCACTTGCTTCTCTACGCTAAGCTGGAGAAGAGCGACTTCTTTGCGGACTTCGGCCAATTGCTTGGTCTGCCGCTCCACCTCTTCGCGAAGTCGCTCGTTCTCCAGCTTGACCGCCCTTACTTCAGCGGCCCCGTCCTCTTTGGCCCGCTTGACCGCCTCTTCAAGTATTCGGTGCTCGTCGGAGGACGTCCTCTTGTACATCATGGCAGCCACCTTGTCCCACTCGTTGGCTGCCATGACCAGGGCCTTCACGTAGGTGCCCTTGAGATTCCCCGATCCCCTCGCCACCCTCCGGACGAGGTCCGCCGTCGCCATCGCCTGTGCTGCCAGGAGGAAGGAGGGCCGGTCACTCAGGTTTTCCGACGCCTCCTGTCGTGCGTACGTTTGAGGCGAGAGAGTGCGCGAGACATACTCTATCTCGCTCGCGTGCTGCTCCACCTCTTGGGCCGCTTTGGAGATGGTCTTCTCTCTTTCCAGTTTTCTTTGCGCCTCTGCGGCTTCCCGCTCCTCCCGACGATGTTGTTCTTTGGCCGCCGCCAGTCCCACATATTCCCCCGTGGTTGGCGGTCGGCCACGCCCCCTTTTGGCCCCAGTCTTCTTCCGGAGGATGACTTCCCCCTCCGTTTCTTCTTGGTTGGGCCGTTTACGCCCAGCAATAAACGCTCCCTCGTCTGAAACAGACGAGCAGCTAACCCCGCGGCTCAGGCCCCCGATGCGCTGTGATCGCCGCACTGACCGGACCACACTTACATCCGACAAGCTCACGCTCATCTCCGACACGTCCGACACGTCGTCCGAGTCTATCTCACTCTCAATCTCCACTGTCTTCTTAGGTTTGTTTGTTTGAGATTCCATTTTGATTCCCACGAAACATGCTGGGATTAAGTGGTCACCCCGTACAGAGCCAGTTGTACGGGGAAGCCTATTACACGCCCGGTGTCGGCCGGTGCCGGGCGGTGGGGTCGATAGGAGGAGCTTTGCCCATCTCCTCACCATCCCTCCGAGGGAGAGATGGCCCCGACGTCTCGTGCCACTCCCAACGTCGGGCTTAGGGGGTTTTTTATGGAGGTGTCCTTCCTCTTGGGCCGGCCAATGAAGGCAAGCCCCCTACCCCTCCCCCCTCCCCAGGCCTACCTGGGCTACAAGGAGGAGAAGCAGGTTTGCCGGTGGTGGTCCTGAAAAGGACCGCGTCTCCCCAGCCACTTTGGCCAGTTTGACCCACCGAGCCCTAACGCCTACACGCCTCGCCCTCAACTGCTCTTCTCAAACCGAGAATAGCAGAGAGGACGGTATTCCCCACCCCCCCATTCCCCATCCCCAACCCGCCTACCCCACCCCCCCAGTGTGTTTGGTCCGCGGGAGCTAATCTCCGACCGCCGACTGCCGTCCGCAGGGCATCCCTGTAAGCGGGAATACCCTTCGGGCGGCAGCCGACGGCTTCCCCTATCCGCCGGCCGGGGGACGCGCCAGGTAGGGGTATCACCTCCCCCCCTGGAAGTCGTAATGCCCTAACCAAACTAAGAAAATCTCACACAGTTAAAGTGTTCCCAACCGCGAAATTTAAATTCACAACCTCCGGATTTTTTTAATAACCCTCTAACCTCTACATGCAAATCTTACATCTACCAAATGCATTGCGATACTTACCTCCGTAGCTGTAGCCTTCGTAATATTCAGTACTTGAATCAGCGAAACATCTTCTACTAGAGACCCTTGGATAGTGGTTAGCTTGTGTAGCAAATTAGCTTCAAGCTCCTGCATTTTTCGCCTATTAGCCGTTACATCCATAATCAACTGTGTTCGTTCGGCTTCCATCTCTGCCTTCTCCGTTAAGATTACTCGTCCTAGCAGCTGATCTTCCAAACCTATTGTCAGCAATAAATATATGATTAGTAAAAAAGCTATTTTATTAATAATTTATTTATTGTGAGATTAATAAAGTACCTTGCATAGTGACAGTGAAGTCAATAATGGAAGTTCTAGCCGAAATCTCGGGCGTGTACGCTGGATTAGGCAACTTTGTCGTTATGTATATTTTGTGTCCAGCAGTCACATCTATTTCCTTGTCTCCTAATTTCACCTGTTACAAAAATAAAATATTAAAGTATACTTTATAAACAGTTTGCTTATCATGCATTGACATCACAAAATCGTACTTTGTAAGAAGAACCGATTTTGATATAATTCCTCTCAAGAATATTGTCCAGAGCAGGATCTAATTCTTCGGCTACATCTTCAATGAGAAGTGGCCTGCCCAGTGATACACAATCCTCAATATGATTTCTGAAATCCAAATGAAATTAAAATTTGTAAATAAGAAAAAGTATCGAATGAAGTGTCAAAAAATAGTAACACATCAATTATTCAAAAGCACCTGAAATATTTATGGTTGAGAGTAGTAACAATCAGTTCATTAAACTTCTCCATGTTCTTGATCCATATCTTGCCCTGAGTCTGAGGGTCGATGAGTAGCGGGAAACGCGATGCCTTAGTCACGATGATGCCGTTTTGTATAGACAACTCGTCCGTCGGCAGACCGCATAGATTCCAGTCACCGATCTACAATCAAATAGAATGATAGATAAAAGCAGTCAGAATGAGTACTACTCATTACTGTTCATCGAATGGAAGAAATGAAATCACATAACTTTAAGATCGTGAGCTTACCGTAGCAGTATCTGTCAATTGGTCAGTTATGTTCAGATTCATAGACACTGGGATTTTCCTTCTCAATAGTTCGGCAAGCCAACAGCTTATGAGGTGAGTGCGGAACTCTTGATTGAATGGACCCGAGTATGATAAAAATCTAAAAGAATAAATTATAACTAGTGATGTAGGTAAGTATTTACTCTAATACTAAATAACACAGCTTTGTCATAAAAGTCTGTTAATACTGTACCTCGTACTTGCACCAAACTGCAACTCGCGTTACAGACCCATGGAGTGATTAGTTTAAGAGAAGTACCTATTTATTTTACCCTGTCCACTATCGACAACACAAGATCGTAACTAAAAGGCGCTGTGTAAGTAAGAACTCATCAAAGGAACCGACCGCAATTATTTTCGATTCTTTTTTGATTCTATAAAATCATACGCGTATCGAATTGTCCGAATGTGAAAGAACAATTTGCAAAGGCTACCTCACGTTTGATTCGTTCGACATGCTTATACGTTTAAAGGCTGTACAAACATTTACCCTGTAACTCAATGAATTTACCCTGTAAGTAATAGTATGTCTCCGACAAGTCGTTCTATCTCCGACTTGAAGAGCGCAGACTGCTCAGTCCATCGCACCCTCTCTCCGCTCAGGCCATTGATCAAAGCAGTAGCTGCGTCCATTTTCTGCTGGCATCTCGCTGCGTCGTCCAATACCGCTTGCTTTAGTGACATAGCTTCATCGAATTGTTTTTGCACGCCTGCTAGTTCTTTCTGTTAATACAAAACATTCTTGCAGTCTGCTTAGTTGCGCTGTTAAAAATCAATTATGGTTCCTACCTTAACTCTATTGTGCAGGCTTCTAATGTGGAAGGAAACAAAGAAAAATGCTACCAAAATATTACCTATGTTACATGTTTCTCTTTTATAATTACTATTAGTATGAGATCCTAGGAACAAATTTCAAAATCCACTTTCTAGTAGCTTTTAATCATCGACTCGCTTGCAAAACCTCAAAAAACAGTATGTTCATACTGCGTAACTGCAAAAGGTGCAGCATTGAAATACACGGACTCTAAACGATTTATGGATAAATCTACGTTACATTCTTATAAAGTAAGTCACTAAAAGTTAGTATACAGTTTGATATAATAAATAGTAAAATGACCCATATTAATATAGTAAAATGACTTTCGATATTCAGATTTTTTCACCCTCTAATCGGAAAAGTACAAAAGCGGATATGCGGTATTAACGAACTGTTCTTATGAGGTTTTGCGCGCGCAACGACGATTTGTGTCATTACAAACCTCTTTCGCCTCCAACAACGCTTCGGCTTGCTCGAGCTCTTTCTTAGCAGCCATGTACTTGCCCTGCATCACTGCCAGATTTGCTTTTAACGGTAACACGTCTTTGTTGACCGAATAGAACTGCGCCATGGCAATGGTCCAAGAAATCAATCCGGCCACGTTACCACAAGCAACTTTAGCCGCTTCGAAGGTGTAGCCACTAAAATGTAGGAATTTATTACAAAAAAAAAACAGGAAAAATAACGGCAACTAACGTGACCCATGGACATTAGCTCAAAATTTGCGAACTCATTGCCTATTAATGTGTTTATATACATAAGTATAGTCAAAAGCACTTAGTACCGCCCTATTATAGAGCCGATAAGAACTATTACGAGTTGAAAGTAAACATGAAAATATTAATACAACAAAAAGAACAAAAAAAATTTTATTTGTGTTGCACAAGCTCTACAGGACCAAAAAAAAATTCGCTAATGTGTAGCTACACTATCTTTAATTAACATACTCCAATGTAGAAAAAGATGTAAAAAAATCCAAAAATATCCATTCGAAGCCCAGGCGAACCGCTAATGATAAATCATTATTTATTTATTATACGCGCCACAGATTCATACTAATAAACTGATGCTAGACGACGAATTAAGAAAGAAATGGTATTCTGAATATACCTGATCGAAAATCGAAAGCAGGATGTTTCGCGCTTCGAATGAGTACTTAACACTGCGTCATCGAGGTCGTCAATAATATAAATAAGAGTTTAAAAATAATACCTGAAGCTAAAGTAAGGTATCAAGAGATCAACCATCTCGGCGTTGATTTCGTCTTTTGGATAAAACTTCAAGTTGTTCAAGAATCTTGAATCTGCCATTACCTTTGCATGAAATAATCCTTAGTAATATTATAATACTTACACATGTTATCATTCATACATCACAAAATGTTCACTAGTGTCTTGGCGCGTTAGGTCTTAACACGTTAGGGTGAAATTTAAGGCGATATACAGTCAAAGTAAATCTTTTTTATTCATATAGATTACATTAGTAATACTTACGAATAGTCTCTTTATAAAGCAAATGAAGCTACCTCCGGTTTGGAACCTATAACTACAGAGAAGATACCGGCAAAAAACTCAGTAGGTTTTTTACAAATGAAAGCTAAACTTATTACTAATTTTGTACTAAGACACACAATATGTCAATTAAAAATCTTTTATTAAAAAAAACTAAAGTCTTTTGTAAATTAAATTAGGTAACTTTACATGCGTCATCGTGGCCTAATTCTGACATTGATTGAGAAAATGCGTCATATATTATTAAAATATAAAACACGTAAGTACAGGCGAGCAGACCAGTTGGTGATCCACGCGTACTTGTCATTCTTATACTCTTCTACTTTGTAGGTAGTAGCCTTTTTTCAAAAGACAACGTTTGATAAATGTCTTAAATTTGTACAAAGGTAACTCAACAATACCTTGAGGGAGTTAATTAAAAATGTTTAAGCTTAAGCCACAAATTTATTACCTATTTTATGTAGTCTACACTTAGGAACAGCAAGCTTGTTTTTATTTCTAAGTGTATAGGTGTATGTAGGGTGATTTACCATTACAGGACTTACCTTCAACGACTCTGCCCACGATGCTTGAAGGAAATTCTTTTCTGGATCAGGTTTGATGGAGTCTATTCTTTTCCGGAACAGCAGGCACACGGCGTCCATGATCAAGGTAATGAGGTATGGCGGCTTGCCCAGTTTCCTCACCGTTGCTATATCAGCGGCGTTAATAGTCTAATCGAAGATGAATAATATTTCATTAAAAATCAAAATTGCATAAAAAAATATCAAAATACGAAAAATTAACTACAGTTGACTAATTTGTGTAAATTATGTTGATGAGACCTCCACAATCGCATACAAAATATTTTATGTTTTTTTTTACATTAAAAAAATATTTATTTTAGATACACATATGTAACAAAACAAACAAAATAAATATGTCTTAAAAAAGTGAACGCCCGAACAGGGACTTGAACCCTGGACCCTTGGATTAAAAGTCCAATGCTCTACCGACTGAGCTATCCGGGCCGTACAGATCCCGGCGAAATTACAAAATATAAACTGTGGCGTCGCGATCGCAACTTGTTTTGCGGCAAATGACGCATTTCATACTAAAATCATACAAGGAAACCTTGAATACTACCAGCATATGTAAATTAGATCAGCATTTTGTATTTATATTATTTCTTTATTTTAGTTATTTGTACCTAATAAGCATTGCTCCTTATCACTATTGTATACGTAGCTACATAAACGGTTAAAACAAATAATAAATCCTTAGTGAATATTCATTGTGAAAAAACTAAATGGGTATAAATAACAACACTTTTATTACATACTAGTGAAACGCCACGGCTTCGCACGGATGAAATGTAAATACTCAGAAATATTGGCTTTTCTATTCTTTAATGCAATTAAACACCTCTTTTTTTCCTCTTGAATCACTATTTAAAAAAACCGCATCAAAATCCGTTGCGTAGTTTTAAAGATTTAGGCGTACATAGGGATATAGGGACAGAAAAAGCGACTTTATTTTACACTATGTAGGGAACATCACATTTTGTAAACATCGGCCCAACGTTATTCGAATCCCTAATAAGATTAACAAAGCAGTTAAAATGGCTGCTTATCTCTTTAGCAAGGTATATGACATGTAAAGTGCTATGTTTATTTAAGTAGATTGCGCATACCGGTAAAATTACTTATACTAGTATAATTATCACCCGATGATCTTAAATAAATTATTGAAGTTCATAATTTACCGGCTGTGGTTACGGATATTTTAAAACATGTTCCTACTTCATGCCAAGTGTCAATGCCAATTGGAACTACTTCACTCTATCACAGGCTAGAACATTCTGGTCAGAAAACCTCCGATAGATGAGAGTAAAACGTACGTATACTACGGATGTTAAGTATGAAGAAAAAATAATTTACTATAAAAATTATAGTAGAGAATGAACGAAGGTATAATTAACTAGCGGTCCCGGCGAACTTCGTTTCGCCTTAGATAATTTTTCCCACTTTTCTGTTGAAATTTTTCAAATTTTACCAAGGATCCCTAATTTTTTAGCCTATGTCAAATTGGAAGAATGTAGCATTCTATTGGTGAAATTAAATCGGCCCAGTACTTTTTGAGCCTATTCATTACAAACATACAAAAATAGGTAAATAGGTACAAATCTTTCCTCTTTATAATATTAGTATAGATTAGTTCAATAAGTAAAGCTCATAATTAGTTGCTCCAAGCTTTAAGGCCTCGTGAACACGAACACGACAAACATTCGTGTGATAAGCATTCGTTTTTGTTCTGTGTCTAGATGTTTATAAAAATGTATTTGAGTATGTATTGTGGTATTTCTATTGTCTTTGGTTTTCATAAAACTAGTGCTTAAGCTACACTAACTTTGGGTTCTCATTTATTGATTTACTTTTAGCATTACATACGCAAAAATCATACAACAATAAGTTACACTATCAGGCCTAGCATACGCAATACGTCAAATTTATCGCATGAGACGACAAAAGTTTCGATACTGACTTCAATCGATTTTGACGTTTGTTATGAGCGCGATAAAATTTAGTCGCTTTGCGTATGCTAGGCCTGATAGTTACAGAAGACATAATTATTACATTGTGAATATATTATTATATACATCCACATAATGTACGGTGTAGAATTACACTTTTTAAAATAATAAGTGTAAATATAGTATTTTCGTACCTGTAAAGCCGCTTCAGCCGCATCCAATGCCGGTTTAGCAGCGGCTAGCTTCTCCTCAGCGATTGCCGTTTCAGCGGCGATCACACTGACGAGCTTCACAGCCCGGTCCTTGACCTCCAACACCTCCGCTTTGACCACTTCCGCCGCAGCCTGGGTCTCGGCCACGGCTGCTAACACCTGTCACAAATTACAACTTTAAATGTAGTAGTAAGTACACCTTAACCAAGAGAGACGTAACCATGACTACTCCGTCGAGTGTCAACAGATTGTGATGGAAGCAGCATGCTTTGACAACCTCGGTGGCGCAGTGGCGAGGTAAGGTAGGCGACCAAAGCGCGAAAGGTCCCGGGTTCGATTCAAGCAAGGAGAAAAGCTATTTCCTTTGAATACAACTTTGAACTCTTCACAGAATGGGATTCTTTTTTGGGCTCTAATTGAATGCTGTTTACTATTTTTGTTTAAAACCGAATAAACACTAACGATTACTATACATAAAAATAACTGTATACTAATTTTCAATTCAATCAGGTACCTACCTACCTTTAACCTGTCTATTTGTAAAATAATATGTTATGTACTGACATACAATGCCAGTCAATACACGACCTTAGATGATATATAGTTATACCATGTTCAAAACAATCATTGCAATTAATTAATCTAGCAATAATTTAAATATTTATGCACCTCTTCGGCTTTAGCTGTGGCCTCTTTGATTTCCAATTCCTTTAATTCTAATTCCTTCTTTAAAATATCCACACTTGCTGCAGCTTCCACCAGTTTGTCCAAACCAGTTGTCATTCTGAATAACAAATGAAGGTATCAGATTTTAGTGAGCAGGCAATAGTCAGCTTCATCGAAACGGTCGATAGATACAGGAGTAAACTTAACTGTTATTATTGAAATTCGTTCATGAGTATCAATAAGAACTAACCTCTTTGCCATTTCGGCAATGTTCTCATGTTTCTCTTTGTACAGCACCTTGTATCCCTCCAAGAAGGACAAGTACGACTTGGGCGTGACGTGAGTCTGCCGCCTGAATCTGTCGTAGTAGGTGCTGCAAGTGTCGGCTACATTGTCCTGGACCATTCCCATGATCTCGATCAACTGCGTCTTCGTTTCCGGAGAGCACACCACCTGGTTTCATTATCACATGACTTAATTTTCATACATGCTAAATCTGTATAACATGTGTTGGTGTATGGGCAAAAGCATATCAGGATAAACACTCGGGGTTTGGTGTATTATTCTTACAACATAAAAGCGGTACAAATTCCCAAATCTGTAGGCGAAGTTATTTTTACTGTAGTATTCAGAAATGAAGAATAAAAATTGTCCAATGTGAGCATAGGTATTAATATCGTCTTTGAAAGCTAATGGTGGTCACCATTAACTTTTAAAAAAGAGGCGGTTCCATGTTCGATGGTATGTACATACGTTTTGTTTTATGAAACCGTACCACAGATAAATTTAAAATTTTCCCGCAAATGGATAAGTCATGTCATTTAATAAAGAAACAACATTCCCCTACCTGTCATTAGCCGAGCGAGCGTCATAAAATGGTTTCTACTACCTCAACATTTTCTGGAAGCCTTACCGATGGCTAACCTAACCTAACCATAAATCTGTCCAACTTACGGTAGTGGCCTGAATAACTCAATTCTTAGCCAATAGTTTGGAGTCCATTAAAGAATATCTATCTAGTAAAATACTGACAACGGGCTCACTTTGAATTCATTCAGGAAATGGAAGGCTACTTCAATTAACGCCACTCTAGGCCACTTTTGGAACCAGTCCATAGTTGATCCAGATATTAGACCAGGGAATTTCAAAGCTCTACTCCTGAATTTTTCACCCACCTGAATATCGAATGACAACGTTATTTTATTATATATTATAGATCAGTTCACTATAAAATAAACAGTTATTTGAAACGAACCGGCGAGAAACATAAAACGACATGCAAATTAGCTCTGGAGCGCATAATAAAATATTCGTATAACACATCTGGCACTGGAATTCTCTTCGGGGCATACTTTTTCATGATCGGAGTCAGCTCGTTCAAAATTTCATCTAAAATAAAATTGCGTATTGACACAAAATATTACATCAAAGTCAATTATGAACTGCTAAAGTACTGGTTGAATTCTCTTTTTCTTTGAATTTGATAAGATTACAAAACTAATTTTCGGTAGTTTGTAATGTTCTGTAAAAGTAAATTAATTAATTACCCATTTCATCTTTAGCAAATAGATTTGCGATTTCTCCTGAACTGAGAATGTTGTTGAGGAACTCGAGGAACTGTTCATCTTTTATATCGTTATCAGTGAATATAAACGTAATTCCTCGTCCTTGCAAACCCGCTACTCGATACAGCAATTTGATATCGTCCATGAAATTGCTCACGTTGTATGTTCTAAATACATAAACAATTATAAAGATTAAAATAATTACTTTGGAATGAGAGTGAACGATGAGTTAAAATTTGCAAATCAGAACTAACCTTGTAAGTGTGATCTGATAAAATGAAAAGTTGGCAATGTAAGAAGCCAATTTTGTCAAGCTCTGTTTACCGGAACCTCCCACACCCACAAGCAACGCGTTACCTCTGAAATATTTTAAAAGGTAATTTAATAAAATAACTTATTTGGTTTCCTTTCCTCAGTCTTAGTCATCTCCTTACCGTGGCGTATTTACGATTCTCGATATAATGAATAAATGCACCATAGCGTCGTGGAAAAATACCAAATCCAAGTGCGCTCCTCTTATCTGTTCGTTAAATTGTTCTTGGAATTGTCCTAACTTCATCAAAACAAAGTCCCATCTGAAAAGTAGGTAATGATGGATTTCCTTCTTAACTAATTTATTCAATTCAATTTGCAATTTACTGTTGATTTCATATTAACCGACTAACAAAACGGCAGAGGATGTCAGGCCATATATTTTTTATCGATAACGCGTAACTTTTTTACATATAAGCCCAACTTTGATAATTCTTTAAGCCAATTTTGTAAGAAAAAAATAATAGGCTACTTGACAGTTTTTGAAAAAGTATTGTAAAATGTGCGCCCGTTCATTCTATGTCCCAAGCAATTCGATTTATCTGGAAAAAATTTAAATAACCAGAGAAAAATAAGATTTTATGTAACACATTTAAAAAGCGCGCAAAACCGCCAAGTCACGTCACTGCTGCAATAATGACGTCAACGTTCTAGACATCGAACCGATAAGCGTAGGAACGACTTAATTTAGATAAACGGAAAATGTTTCTATAAATTCTTAATACGGTTAAAGACACAATAATTCAATTTAATCGGTAAAATAATCATTGTTTCGCCACATTAAAATAAATAATTTTTGCCGACAGCTGTCACTTCCGAATTGCAATGGTGGTTTCCGTTTCGGTTCTTTTGTTCCACAGATAATAAAACTTAAATTTAATTAGCAAAAATAATATACTAACTATGCTTTTAATTAAAAATTAAAATGTAAAATTATTTACTAACTAATAAGCTAACATATCTAACACTTTTCATATTTAATTGTTAACACTGTCAAGTAGCCAATTGTGCTACTCTCGTCTGTTTCAAAATATTCAATAATTAGCATGAAGTTTACATACGAAGGTAGTTCTTCATAAATCTTTGGTGCCTCAGTGCTGAAATCTTCTTCCTCATCACCAGTCGGGTCTACTGGTTCTCTCAGGAAGTTTACGAAGAAAGTCTCTTCTTCGGGGAATTCAGCCACTATATCGGGCAATTCTTGACTTGCCGTTTTCCAGAAATTTGCAACAAACCAGTCTTTGTCGTCAAATGTTGTGAATCTAGATCGAATTAAGAAATTACAGACATACTTCACTACTGAACTCAAAATTAAAAAATAATCAAGGGGTCACAAAATAATGATTAAAGAAATATGAAGATACTTGCAAGAGTCCTTTGAAGAACATAAATTAGGTTCATGCATACATCAAAATATATACATAAATTTTACATACCGATCTGAAATAACTCGTAAACATTCGTGGAACCACAATTTCAAAGCAGTTTTCACATTTTGCAATTCATCTTTCTTTATGAACAGGATACCTTCCCAAATTCGGGACAGATCACGAAGATTAAATACGTAGTGGAACTTGGCAGGCGTTGGCAACATTTTGACCTGTGTATTTAGTATTTTAGTCACGACCTTATTCATCAAATAAATACTTAATTTTACTTTCTTTTTCGTTATTTACCTTTGTTTGTTGCCATATAATACGAGTAACTGGCACTAGCCTAGGCATGAAGTCCACTATTTTCTTATCGAAACGTTGTTTACAGAAATAACCAGCACTTATAGTTTCTGTAAATATTAAAATATTAAAATAAATACATATTCTAAGCCATGCTTAAATGTAACAGATTTACGTACCAAAGATTTTATCCATAGAAATGATGCTGGGCAACGTGCAATTAAATATATTAAACTGCCTCTTCAAGCGAGGAGGAATATCATTTCTTCCGCCACCTAATCAAGATAACGAATTAAATCTATTATAAAATAGTCTTATATAATTCGCTTTATGTTCCAAAATGTTCATATTGGTACTTGTTCGTAAGCACATTATGAGTTTATTTTTTTGGTCCTACTAACCTGGATGAATCATGGCCCCGAACATTTGAATATCCGCAATTATAATAAACTCTCCAGGCTTCTCTAACGAATAGAAACCACCACATTCCATCATTTGACGTACGATCTCATTGGTTACCTAAACATAATAAATATTTTTACTTAAACATTTATTTTTACTTAAACATTTACCGTAGGTTACACTAAATCTATTTCAACTGTTACTATCGATTTAACGAATTTAAAAAATAATGTGATTTTATAAAATTTTAGTTCAATAAGTACATACCTGATCTCCCCACTCATTTACCACAGGCATGTTGATGTCGTCTACAAACACTGTCATTCCTCTGCCACCAGGCGGGCCATATGTCATACCAACACGCTTCTCTACATATGATTCCAAAATTCGCTACAAAAATCAACTTGAATTAAATTTTTATTTTTTCTTAATAGGTGAACGGTCGACAGCACCTCAAGGTATACACTTGCACTTCAATATTAGTTCTTATGCGCAAGACATAAGGATGGTGCAACGTACAAAGTGTATCATTTTATTTATTACTAACGACCCGCCCCGGCTTCGCACGGATGCAATGTAAATACTTAGAAAGGTTGGCTTTTCTCTTTTATATTTCAAATAAAAACCTTCCGCTTGAATTACACTTTATGTATATTAAACAAAACCGCATCAAAATCCGTTGCGTAGATTTGAAGATCTACGCATATATACGGATATACAGAAAAAGCGATTTTTTTAACATTACACAATTTTTTTTATATTATACAACGTGTAACGGAAAGGGTATAACAATATCAAAAATACCAAAGCAGTTAACGGTTACAAACTGTATGGGACCATTTGTAGCTTTGTACACGCATTTATTGCTTCAATATTTTTTTTTGAAATATCAGTCAAATACAAGTCAACATTTTGACTAAGTCACGCTTGCATAACACTATCACAGTATTCACGGTGTAACAGCTGTGGGGTCAACAAAAATCAGCTCACACTGCACTCCTGGTATTCAATGAAATAATCTTAATGGGTTCCAGATATTTATTTTCATACATTGTTCAATTTCTTATGATTGGGGATCATTATCTGTATTATTATTTCCCTACATTTTAACAAACAAAAAAAAACGAACAGTAGCTAAGCTAAACTAGTATCTCCTAACTTTTATAAATTTTTGGAAACATGTGCAAATGAAAGATGACAAACAGTGATCAATGTAGTATCAACATATTTTGTCATGAGGGCGTACAAAAAGAAAAGTTATTTGAATATCGAATGCCGTGCAGATCGTAAAAATGAGTAAAGGAAACGTAGATATTGATTGTAACTCTGCATCGAAATCTAGGCGTTTTCGGTTTCACATTTCCAACTTGCTATAACAACACCTTTCTCGTCAGAAATAAAGAGGTTATGAGCGAGCTAGTTGACATTAAGGATTGTGAAATGTAACTTCTTCAGTTCTAACAGTTAAAAAATGATATCAACAAATCTGTCGTATCAAAAACTATCTTATCCCAATGATTCCGGCTAAATAGTATTTTTTAAATATTTATCTAAAATATTTAAATAAAAAAATAATACTCCACTAAATGAGTTAACTTATTTTCAAAATGAACCCTAAAAATGGGCGGGGCTCGTGGCTATGATACTTTACTAAGGCCCTGGTACAAAAATAGTGCTAATTTTAAAAATGGGTTCTGCATTTTAATTTATTTAGTTCCTACAATTTCAGAAACAATAAAATTATGTTATTAATGGTGCGATTCTAATACCTACATTGAAATTATGTTCATGACCCTTTAGTGTTAAGATTTTTCGCAAATTGTATTTTAGGTACTTGGTAAAATTATGTTACAACTGTGTGCCCCATACTGTAAAACTATCAGGTGTTTTCTTTCTTTATTTAGAACAGTTCGTAATTGCATTAAAAGCTTTTCAAGCAAAAATACGATAAATCTTATCGTATACGTTATGTCCAAAAAATTGGCTGTCTGTAAAATCGGTTTACAGACGATAATTTTATGTATAATAAAGAAAAAGTATTAATTGAAAATTACATTTTAAATCCTCAAACTTGACCATGCAAAGTAACGGAGCTACCAGGAATCCATGAGTATGAAAGATTTTTTTTGTTGCTAGTTTTAGTAAAATAATCTTGAACCCTAAAAAATGTGATTCAGAAATGACTAAGTAGTCATTTCTGAATCTTATGACTATTCCATGCTTGAGAAAACAGTACAAGTGTACTGTTTTCTCAAGCATGGAATAGTCATAAGAGAAAAAGAGACAGATGACGTTCAGTACGTACATTTTTTTTGCGGCCGTACACACTTTCAAAACGTCAGTGAATCTATTTTAATGCTACAAAATTCAATAGTCAATATTTAGACGCAAGTTCATACCAATTCTGAAACCTATTAATTTGTCTATTAATATTTTCCTTACTCTAAGGTTGGAATCGTCGAAAGAGTTGGATGTACCTATTATGCTATTAATTTAAATATCACAATGGTGGTTCATCTTTTAGTGTTTACTGAATCACATCTGAAATTTGTTGGTTTAGCGCATGGACTTAATATATAAACAGGACCGAGTACTCGCAGCCAAAAAACGAGCCGAGCAAGATAGCTACCACAGAGGCGTGTGTCCCTTTCTAATAGGGTGACAACAAGATTTATTTTAACAACGGACATTTGATTAAATAATTAAAATTTAGCCCGTTGTCCCCACTACATCTAGTAAAATAAATAAATAAATATTGGACAACATCACATACATTGCTCTGATTCTGTGGTAAGTAGCTAAAGCACTTGTGTTAAATCAGAAAAAACGACGGTACCACAACATCCAGACCCGAGACAACACAGAAAAGATCGTTTTCCTTATAGACCCGACCGGGGAACGAACCCGGGACCTCAGAGATGGTGCAACAACAAAGTCCGGCCCGCTCGCATCTCGGCTACGGAGGTCGTCATGTTCCAAAGTTATCGTCTGGACAGATTTGACTGTTGAAAACAACCAGAACAGCAATACTTTTATGTTTATATGTTTGAAAAAATTATCTTGAATTATTAAAATAGAATTTATGTATAATTATACCCCCTTTTACTCCAATGGGGACAATGGCAATAAATTTGAATCATTTATTGAATTTTCCACTGTCCCCACTGCTGGGGACGCGCCTAGTAGGGACAACGAGAATAACCCTAAATTTTTGAAATAAATAAAACAAATTGTAAAAGGTATCTATTTATTTAGCCATGTACATGCTTTGGTTGATACAGATGACAAGAAAATATAGTTGAAACAATGCTTAAAATAATTGCTAGTAAGTACAATTACAGCCGCTTCGGCTACATGTTTAATGAATGGCTTTTGTATTTTGCTTTACGTGTATAGCTGAGCCATTTTTGTCGCATTACTTCATTTTTAAGGCAGGTAACTATAAATAAATGTCCAACAGTGAGGAACTAACTCGAGCACACAATTGAAATATTACGAGAATTATGGGTACCCTAGTGGTAAGATTTACAGTAAGATAATTTTAAGCTTACCTGTGGAACGATACATGGCAATCACTATATTATTCACTTGAACAAGTATAAACGCAACATTTTTTCACCATTTTATCTTATGAGGTGCCTTAGAATTGTTTATTTTGATAAACTCAATCAATGACAGTTTGACTTACTGACGCCATGGCAGTTCATGATGATGCTTTAGAGGGTTACCACTAGGAAATTAGAAATAAGCAAATACTATTTTACGTATTCTTTTTAGTTTATGTATAAAATCAAAGAAATAAATTAAAATATAATTTATTATTTTACAATTGTTGAAATAACAATTAAATACAAGTGCATAAACTGAGTTTTTGATCAGGCAAAATTTAGATCAGAAATAGGTATTATTTTATGCTGGCAAGATCTAAGAAAGATCAAAGAACGAGACACACGCCTCCGGCCTGGCTATCTCTGTCGGCTCGGATTAGCATCTGTGTAAAGCGCACAGGAATTAATACTTTATTGCATTGTAATAGTGTTCATTTTTCATAATGAACATTTTCAGAGTTATCAGTCCTGTTTATTATATTAGGTCCATGGTTTAGCGTTTCTCATTTTGACACTTCAGTTACGTCGTTGTGTTGTCGTCGCCGTGACAACATCTCGTGTTTTTAAACGGTTTTTGCCTTTCTGGATTACCTACTTCCTACAGATAGCCCAGTGATATTTCGTGATGTCTTTGAGCAATCAAGAATATTCGAGATGATTCTCTGTGTCGGAGCAACCGACGGCAGCCTGATGGTCGACCGAGAGCTAGAGAAAGAGATTTACAAAACCATCTAAACGCTCGTTTCCATCTGTGGATTGGGCGAGGAGGTCGTATCACATGGCCAGCTCGGTCACCAGACCTCACTCCGTTGGACTTTTTCTTGTAAGACTACGTTAAAAGGAAGGTGTACGCTGTAGCATGCGCGTCAAGGGAAGAGATGATAGAAAGCATCAAGGCCGCGTTCGGTACAGTGACACCACAAATGTTGCATAATGTTCGCGCATCTTCATATTGTACCTAGTGACAACGCCGATTCCTTTGTGCTAAGCCGCCAAAGCAAGCCGAAGGTCGCACGCGCTCACGCCGAAAAGTACTAGGCGCGCATGTTGAGGAAGGAGGTGGAGAAATTCAGGATCGCAATGATTGTAGTGAAGTGATAACGTGATTTGGGGTCGCTGACCTCAATAGTGTTGTGATGCGTTTGTTTACGTTTTAGTCAGTCATTATAGTTAATCATTTTTTATTTCATAAAAACAATAAAGTGTTTATTTTAACTCGGGATTTCGTTTATAGAATCTATACAAGGTATAGTATCCACCTACTTTACATTGTTACCCCCTTTCCGTTACAGGTTGTATAGTGATTCCAAATTTTTATAATAACGAAATTTTCGTATGGACAAACAAACTTTCCTCTGATTGCCTGAAAATATAATAAAACAGTACCTGGAACATATTAGGTGTGGTGGCAGATGAAAAGTTGATCATTTTATAAAGCTTAACCTCGTTATCATATTTCTGCATGTAACTCTTAAGCATAACAGTCTTCGCTGTTCCTTGCTCGCCTATAAGCAACACAGCCTTGTTCTGCTTCGCGATAGTATCGATCAAGAAAGAAATGCACACATTGTCGATATTCGGTACCAATATAGATGCGTATTCTGGTACACTATCAGGTGGATAAATGTAATCTTCTACGTTTTCCGACCTAGAAACAAGCAAACCTTCATGAAAAAAAGGATGAATTACTGCAATCATAAACTACAGCAAACCATTCATGTCATTCTTACTATTTTACATTTATGTTTAAATAATGAACAATTTCCATGACATCTATGATATCTAATATTATATACTGTTTCGTTATAGTTGTAAAGCTCAAGTTTTTGGCAAATAAACACATTTATATCTTTTTTTAAAATCTATTTAACGTATTTCTGGATTAATAAATCATCTTGATACGATACCATTAAATTTTAACCGTCGAAACATATTTTGTTACTTCCATAATACAAACGCCGCGTAGTCATAATAATTATGACGTTATCATAAGAGGCTACCCTTAGGTTTGCCTGTCGAATGAAGTCGTTAGCTAAATATAGAAATGCATCTAATGGACAAACAAACCAATGCTGCCAAACTCCTGCCTCTGTAACCATGAACTCGAACGGCATGATCCATTCCTTCGACTTAGCACCAGGCCAGTCCAACTTGACTGGCAGCTTGGTCATATACTCCGCCATGCGCGTGCGCGCATCCAGCTCCAGCACCGCGCCCAAAGACCACATCATGGCGAATATGAACAGCCGCTCTAAGTGACGATCTGTGTGCATCTCTGTTTAGGAAAATCTCACGTTATTTCCCAAACATTCATAAAAATCGGTATACACAAAGACTGTTGAAAGAAAGTTTCCATTAAAAACTTACTTCCGCCAGGTATTTCAATTTGGAGCAACCCAATCAATACGTCGATACATTGTCTGCAACATAATAGTTTATATTTATTTATTTCTTGAAAAATATGACACCTAATATAGAAGTCATACAGCATGAAACAACAAAAGTCACCATTAATTATTGCTAAAAAACAAATACCATAATTTCAGTCAAATGAAAATGAAATGAAGGAATTACAGTTAAAAAGTTTAAGTCTAAAGTATGGTCTCAGTTTAAACTTTAATAGTTGTTAGCGAGTGTACCATTGCAGTGATCTTAATAATTTGCACAACTAACCTAATATATATAGCTTCCAGCAACTTCATTTTGGCAGGCAGTCTTTGTTGGACGAACGAATGAACATCATCATACACTTTATTGAACGCATTTCGAAGAGAGTCCGATTCCTTCTGCGATCGCTTTTTCAACCAGCCCTACGAATAATGTTTAATTTAATAAGTAATGTTCATTATTTAGCACTTATGTTGTGACGTAGCTTACCTCCAATATAGGCTGCCACTTGAGCACTGATGAGGATAGGAACACCATCCCCATCCGACTTACTGTGGCTGGCGACGCATTGTCAACATTATCTGGTTCAAACACCAGTTTACTGTTCTGAGCCATAGAAATACGGTCTCCATTGGCTAGTGTTAGCGTCTTATTATCATCTAGCACAGAGTTCAAATTCTCAATCCACACGGCATCTACAGGGCCATCTGAAAACAATGGTTTAGATTTGTGATTACCACCAATATAATGATGTATGCTTAAAAATATGGAGATTAATCTAAAATGTAATACCAAATACCTAATACGATCCAAGTGGTATCACTCTTCTTCACTTTTAGGGCCCTTCGCCACAAAGTGGAGAATATTCCGTCAGTCCAGTCGTTTGTGGCTACATCTAAGCGTCCAAACATTTGTGGAGCTGTTATTGCCTTAATAAATATTATTAATATATTAATATCTTGTGAAATAAAGATTAATAGTTAGTTTCTTATGCTAAATATTATTTAACTACACAAAGCATCGCCTAGGACATAGGGAACTGCATTTTTGAGCTTCAAATTAAATACCTTAGGATTCATCCTCATTTCCTTGTGTGGTTTTCCAACTATAGTTAGTGCTGCCATCAGAGTGTGAATGCATGTAGTTTTCCCAGAGCCTGTAGGTCCCATCGTCATCAGGCCGTGCCGTACAAGCGAAGTCTCAAACAACTGTATAATTTTCAAATTCCAGTCCGGATGGTTGACAAGACCGAATTTCTCAGCAACCGATACTATTGCCCGCTGCATCTCCCTTGATTCAAACAATAAACGATTTTTTAACATTATACAATAAACAAATTATAAGTCATATCCAATTTAAAAAGTAGCTGTAAATTGTACACAAAAGAAACTAGATCTAATAAATAATGCATAACATTTTCAGTACTTATGAACAGTTTGACTGAGCTTCATTCCAGGGAACAAATCTTCAATCAAAGACACAAACAAAGGTTCGTCTTCATCAACCAATTTTGAAACATTCATTTCCCTAAAACATACAATTGTTAAAAAGAATATGATTGAGATATAAAGTATTAGAGATGGTGAGTTCGATTTAAAATTAACATACTTCAATACTCTCATCATGATGTTCTCTTCAGTGCTCTCGGGATTTGCTCGCTTCTGCGAACCCATGGTCCTCAATACTGACAGAATATTTCGGAGACCAAAATCGTAGTGCACTTGCTTTGACAGCTGCTCTTCGCACAATTTGTATAGTGTAAAGAATTTACGAGCTGTAAAATTTCAAGAACAAAATAAATAAATGGCAACCTATGATTATCTAGGCAGTATGTATGTATATACTTACCAAGTAAAATATTTTCTTTGAAACCACAACTGGCCAGTTTGACACGAATAATAATCTGTCTGTCTGGCACCATCATGGCTACAGATCGGAACTGAATCTTCAAATTCTCGGGCAATTCTTGCCGTCCGGCATATCCCGGGTTCATAGTGATTATGAATGCAAACTCTGGGTTTAAGCTCACGGTATCACCATCACTAAAACATAAACTCGTATGTAAGAAACCTGCAGACATGGCTATGAAAAACAAAACCATAATTTTTTACCTAAATATGAAGAACTCTTTCTTTTCTCTCCTCGCAGTAAGACAAATATAGATTTGTTGAGCAGCTACAGAGAGCACTGGTAACTCAATACGGTTAAACTCGTCAAAACATCCCCAGGTACCAGATTGTGCCAAACCTTTGTAGATACGGCCTAAACCTGAAAAATCATTTACATTTAGTGCCTTGATCGTTTAACACTAACAGTTTACATGGCATAAGTTTCGGGGAGGAGCGCAGGGCTCTTACACAGCTTCACGTATGATGTCTCTGACTTACCTCTGAAGTCCATCTGATCGGAGCAGTTAAACACTATAACGAGCTTGCCAAGGGTACGCCCCATGTCCTTTGTAGTCTCTGTCTTACCAGTCCCAGCAGGTCCGGCTGGTGCACCACCCATGCTCATTCCTATAGCTTGTGACAGCGTAATGTAGCAACGATCAGTCAACGGCGTGATTACAAGACGCTCTGTGATACCCAAATATTCATTCTACAAACAATATTTCAAAAATGAAATCACAATTTATGATACAGCAGACACATATATATGACTTCCCAGAGAATAAAATTGCTTACCTGATACAAGAAATCTACATCAGTAATAGACACTATACAATCATCACTGTCTTCATAGTAATAGAATCGAGCTTGTTTTTGCCATTCAAAATCTATTGGAGACTTAATTCTCATTCTTACTAGATCATCAAAAATATCTCTGCAAATAAATCAACAAATTGAATTCTAATATTTTGGGCCAAATTAATTTCAAAGTTTATGGAACAATCTTACCTTTGATGCACGTGAATGGTAATCATAGTCTCTACCCTAGTTCTATCTAAAGGAGCTAAATCCGTTACAGTCTGATCAATTAGTCCATTCAATAGATCCAAATTCTTCTGATTGGTCAACCTCATGATAAATTTATCTGCCCTCGCTTTCTTTAGAGCATACTCAGCATCACTTGTCCATAAGATTTGCATACCTAACAAACCGGCCTGCAATACAAAGAAGTGCATCAAACTTATGGTCATTTATTCTTCGAAGTCATCACAAGATCAAGTTTAAAAACGTAAGTGGTAAAATTTTTATATAGTACCTGGCCAGGGAAATGCCAAAAGCCAACTAAAAATTCGAATTCTGGATCTCCGGCCATCGTTTGCGAAATACTCGCAATCATGTTTCTCACTGTGTCTTTCATGGTATCTAATAACGTATTCAACCAAATCTACAAGAATAAATCAAAACACATCATTTTTGCAAGGCATTAAATTTATATAGGCAAAGTAAAATATGTAAATTATTACCTCTACTCCACCCATACAAACAACAGGTCGATCCAATGGAATGGTTTCACCATTATCAGAATTCATATTAACTATTCTCTCCTTGTCATCGAAATCAACTGTATACATGGCGTCGAAAATACTTGGAAGGTGAGGCTGCAATTTAATTATTGTAAAATATATACATCAAAAGAGAAGAAACTAACATAAAATTAAAAGAAAAAATTAAATTATCATTTTAAAAGTTAAGTTAATAAAAACTGCATATTTGAATTGATACCTGAATTGAATGAGGATCAGATGCTTGTCCCAAAATTTCCAAGAGCACTGGATCTGACACGAAGAAGAATCTCGGAAAGATCAGACGCTTCATTTCCAAGTATCCGGTGAGTGACTTTTGGCACGCTTCAAGTTGTTCAAATAAATGTGGCAAGAGCTGTTTCAATGTGTCATCAGAAGTGCACGTCTCCACACAATTTATTATATCTCGAGCCCGGTACATAATCTTTACGTAAGTCTTGTCAATAGTCTGTTAATTGAAATAATAAGGGGATAACTCGAAAGTAACTCGAGTAACAAGTTACTTTCAACCTATATTATTCAGTGCTTTTGATGGGTCAGTTAACCGAACATCAAAGTGGGGAAGCTTTGTTTTAAAGATAATTAATTTACAACTTACTCCAAATCGCTTAGCCTCAGCTGGCAATTGCTTTGCAATGTCACCACCGACAAATACCGCTTCCAAGTACATCCACAAGTTCTGGACTTGAAGCCACTTCTCCAAAATCTCACTTGTGCCGACTAGCTTATTAATCCATAATATAATATCTTTCTTGAAGGGTGCGTTATATCTATTCAAAAATACATTAATAATAAAAGCGTGTTAAAAATAGTTAAGAAAAAACTATCGACAATTTGTGTCATCAAAACAACAAAAACAATAAAATAGCTATTATTATTATTTATGGTGATAGCGATAGCAGTAAAAAAGTAATACCTATTGGATGCCAAAGAGTTCAATATCATCAATGAGTCTTCCAACATCGTGATTATATCAAGGGTCTCCTGTGGCTTAATCAAGAGCTCTCCGCGATTCTTGAACGGTGCAAACGTCAGATCTACTATGGCCCAATCTGCCATTACCTGCTTCAATTTCGCTTCGATATCTTTCTCTTTAACAGCACTTATACAAATATCCTAAAAAAACGAAAATTACATAAAAAAGATACGAGTTTTAACACCAAAATATATTGTCCTAAAAAAATGTGCATTACCTCAACGTCCTCTTTATTTTTCAGAAGAGGTGCTTCCATAACATTGGCCAAAGTAAATGATTCTGACTCTACGTCGAGGACACAATCTAAACAAAAACAATGACAAAATTTACAATCCAGTTTTATCGGTTGTCAAATCATAAATAGAATATTATATGTGATTAATGATTATGCACTAACTCAGGAGCTTTTCGAGCCGTCTCCAATGGCGATCTTTCATGGACTTATCTGCCATCAGTTCTAACAAGGGGCAAGTTTGGTTGAAATCATCAATCTTGGTCTTCAATTCAATAAACGCAGGCCAGTCTTTCATTCCTCTTGGTAACTTACGGCACCTAACAATTAATTATTATGTCATACCTTTTTGTTTTTTAATATTTTTTTTTACTTTAAATTAAAATCTGTAATATTACCTGAGATCGAAGTCTGCCAATTGTGCAACGATAGTCTCAATATCTATTTCAACCCAAGGAGTTTCGAAATACCCATCAATAGTGTTCATTACTGACAAATACAATGAATATCTGAAAATTAAAAATTATTTTACATCTGTGCATTAATGTGTAAACAATAACATACGTTTGAATTTAATCTTACAGTTTGCTCAATAAGTTGAACTCTTTCTTCTTCTGATGTAAAATAGGATAGTCTTTAACTTCCATGCCAAATAGCTTCTCACCAGCAGAATACATCTCGAACCTTCGCCACAGTTCATCAAATCTCGACTGGAACATGATGACCCTAAAAGATTATAACGGTTAGAAATTTTCGTATTTCAAGTTAATAGATATTCCTCAATAAGTTTAGTTACCTGTCACTAGCTTCTCTAGCGCTTAGACCAGGTGTCATAGGACCAAATTGTTCGTAATCAGCATCAAACTTCAGTACATCGGCATTAAACGTCGACACACCCTCAGTCAACTCTTTTTGAAGTGGTCCTTGCATATCGACTATCTTCTGTTGCACTTGTTGTGACTAAAATTTGAAATAAAAAAGGTTACCTATTGTACTAGTAATCCACTTTTTTAGGAATCTGATGATTTATAAGTTTTGGAATTCTTACTGTCAAGAGCATGTTCTGGAATGCGTATCTTAATCCGTATACCATATCTGCGTCATCTTTAGGTATATCTATGTTAAACTGATAGAATGTAGCATAACTCTCTTCAATGAGATCCAGTTCCATGTCCATTCTGTTGAAATATGGATTTATGTATCGTTATTTTAAATATTCTATGATATAATGTCATATAGTGCGTGTCATATAGTATACATTGTGTAAGTACAACACACAGTAATTCCTATGTCTACACTTTACCCATTAATTTTAACGCTCAAAAATGTACAAATACACTTCTATATTATACATTTTCTACACAAAACTCCTTGGTTGATTAGTAGAGAATACCTATTTCTAATCTCGTAAGGCTTAGCCGGCGTTTGCAATGCAAGATCGAAACATTGCTTTTTTAATTCTCTGCTTTTCTGTTTTATAATTCGTTTTTAATTTACAAATGTATAAAACTTCCTTTAGAATCACATTGTCTATTGATAAATTCGCATTAAAATCGGCGGAGTTCTTCAAAGATCTAAGCGTAACAGAAGGTGGGAGCGACTTTGTTATATTTTTTGAGTCGTCATATTTATGCCTCATTAAAATGTATAAACACAAACCCAATAAATTCTTCTCGGATCATTTCCAGGCACATCATTGCAAACTTCACGTCATCCAAATCCTTAATTTTCTTACCCATAGTCTTCATACGATCGTTTATAAATTGCATTAATTTAGTTACTCGTTCTTTGTAAGCCTGACTCAACAGTTTGCCTAATATTCTCTTCCACTCAATAGACTCAACATGAAGAGCTAACTTTGTGTGTTCTGAAAACAACATCTTATTAATCTTATATCATTATTTTGTAAGATTTAAAACAATTCGCATTTAAAATTGATGTTCTTACCAGTAATAATTTCAATAGATCCTATAATGTGCCTTTCTGGCAAATGAACAACTTCATCAGTTTGGTTTTCGTATTTTTTAAACATATCTCTGATAATAACATTTAACGGATTAGAATCCACAAAATCTTGTACCTGTTGTACTCTGTCTTCGGCCCATAAATGTGCAAATCTTCCATAGCCCTTAATATTTAGAATTAATGAGTAATTGGAAAATTTATAGAAAAATTTAGCCCTAATAATAATTTAACTGACCTTTAGTAGTTTCTCGATATCCGGCTTGTACATATACATCATTCCTTGTAATGCCATTACTGATCTCACAATATCTTTGTGTTCAGAAACCATCCTAAAGTAATTTCTAATACCAACAATACTTGACCCCGATCTTGATCCAGCTAGAATAAATATTTGGTTTATTTAATCATAAATGTGCAAATGTCCGATTAGTTAGGTTTACGTTTATTAACCAATATTAAACAAGTACTGTTTGTTAAACATACCACTAACGCTTCGTGTTGCCGTCAAAGATGCGCCTGTAGCCATTTTTTCCTTTTTTAAAAGTTCTTGTTGACCCCACATGAATACATTGCGGTGGATATCCATAATACAATTTAATACAACCTAGAACAACGTTTTTTTCATTACAAAGAAATCAAAGAGACTTCCTAATACATTCGATTGAAAACGTACCTGTGAAAATGAAGATTGAATCTCTTCTAATGTAGGTTTAATTAAAATTCTTGGTATTTGCAAATACATCTTAGTACTCATTAGAGGTTTCAATTTTTTTTGTTCCTCCGGGTCAGTAGTCATTGTTAGGAAACTATAATAATAAATTAGTATAACAAATCACTATACTTTTAATACAACAGATTACAAATATTTTTTTTGACAAATATTACCTTGAAACAGAAGCTCGTCTTCTCAATAGGTCCAAACTTTGCCTAGTACATTTTATTAGGGATTCTAAACATTTTGTAGCGAAGTATGCAAACAATTCATTGCATTCGTTCAATGTGGGTAACACATCAAAACGTTCTGGATTTTCTATCTCCAAAAATGCTGCAAACATACAACCTCAGTTAAAGTAAAGTAACAGCCAATTTAATGGCCGACAGCAAGTGTTCTACTATAAGGCATTTGACATGGTATTTTGATTGCTTATTGAAATCAAGTTATTGTTAAAACAATGGGTTATCTTGCTTAATCATCACGCTTGGTAAATGCAGGTTGGGGATCGCCAACCCAATGCAACGGCCTGATCCGGTTGAACCAAGATTAATGCTCCTGGCTGAACTAAAATCAATCGAAAGACGTGGGTTCGATCCCCATTCGTGTGAACAACAATTGTGTTTGTTCTGTGTCTAGATGATATCAATATATGTATTTAATTGTGATGCCACTGTTGGTTTTGTTTTCATAACACAAGTGCTGAAGCTGCTCACTTTGGGGATCAGGCCAATGTGTGTAATATTGCCTGAAATTATATATGTATGTATCTGATATTATTAAAACTGAGCTAATCTCAAGAAAGTATGTACTTTTTTATTGAAATTGCACATGGAACATTGATTAGCATATTAAGCTTAAATTCATTTCCATGGAGTAAGGGTGTGGGAAAATAACAGAATTTATTATTTACAGAATATAACACAAGACCCCGATATTATAACCCAGTACTTAAACACTATTAAAGCATCAAGGCGTCAAATAAACTAATCAAATATAAACTTTTATAATATTTTATTACCTGCATCTTCGGGAAACACCCGAGTAGCGGACGTGACTTGCTTCAGGGCTTTTTCAATATCGAGCCTAAGATAACAAAGTCAATTTATATAAAATGTACTGAAAACACATTAGAAATATTACCTTTTTTGTAGATAATTTAAAATTAAAAAATAATTGTAAAAGTACCAATTGTCTCTCAGGTCTTGGATCTGCTTGGAAGGTACACTTTCCAAAAATTTGTTTATTAGTTCTATTACTGCAACTTCAGCATTCCATGATTTTTGTTGCAAATCCGCCGCTAATGGAATAAACTTATGTTAGGTCAAATGTTGTGCAAAATAATGTTTTTTTACCTATTTCACCTAAGTAGTAGTACATTACCTATTTCATCTCTTCTGACCAGATTTTCCTCGTAGAATACAGCTGGATCAACAGCCTGTTCAGGCAAATACACCAGAAGGGTTTTTGTTATTGATTGCAGAATGGTGTCTATACGAGCTTCTTTCATATCAACCACCTGAACAATTTTTCAGGTATTTAAGTTGTTAATCATTGACATTTTATATTATAACATTTATAAAAGAAGGATCTGTACCAACTGTTTTTTTATTTAAACACTACCGGTCCCAGCGAACTTCGTTTCGCCTTAGAAGATTTTACCGCTTTTCTGTTAAAATGTTTCCTGAATTTTCTTTGCTATAAACCTCACGGAGCCCGAGACTTTTCCAACGAAAGCAAATCCGTGGAAATCGGTTCGTGGGTTCTGAGTTATAGCGTCCGGGTGAAAAACTCGACTTATTTTAATATAGTAGATATTGATACAAATGTGCTAAATTCACAAAATTTTAAAATACCTCTTTAACGAAAAGGTCCACTGAATCCAGGATTTTCTCAATATTTTCGCAGTATGCAGGAATCTCTAAGGACGTCCAAGTAATGGTGGAAAGACCCGGTTGGAAGGCCTTCTCGAGTTTAATCAGCTGGGCTCGTAGCAAGGGTAAATATAACTTGGGCATGCTCCTGATTTTAAAAGAAAATTTCAGATTACCTTTACTCATAAAGAAAATACTTGATTTTTTGCATTTATTAGGTTCAGAAACTCGGTAAAATGTAAGTCAGAAAAATATACTATCGGTTACATCTGTAGACATTAAAAAACACGTGAGATAGGCCGATAGGCGGCATATGGTACGACATAAAAAACAACTTAGTAAACTATTTATTTAGTAGAAGTAGAGAATTTACGAACTTTCTAATATGATTATTTCGGTCTACTAGGGCTTTCATTTTTTCAAAGTTTCCAAGTATTTTATCTTTGCAGAATGCGACTATTTGAGCTCCGTCTGGAACGCCTAAAATACCAATAAGAAATGAATCAATGTGACCATTATTTTATATAGATTTTTTTTTCGCTTTACTTACTCAAACCCAATTGCCACATGTATTCAACCTCTCTTATACACTCCGGTATGTAAAGATTAAAATTCACAATGTACATGTTTGTCGAAGGATGCCTTATGAGAAGCGGTGCTATCAAACCCAGTCGCACCTAAAATGTAACAATTTAGATTTAAGGATATGTAAACTTTTTAATCTATAATAAATGATTTTTTTAAATCTCATCCTACCTGACCAACATTTTCTGCCCATGCATCGTGATAAATCAATTCAAACTCGGTAAATACGATACTCATAACGTTGAACAGTTTAATGCACCTCTGCGTATTCTGGAAATAAAAAATCGTTTTTGTTTTCATGCGACAGCAAGTAAAGCATTGAATAAATTAAATTGTAGGTACTACGGCACTACATCAACTGGTATCATTCATTAAAACTGTCATGAAATCATATAAGTATCTTTATTCCTACACCTTAATATTAAATTAATCTTAAGTATTGCTAAATTTCATACCATGTGAGTTATGACTTCGTGATGCTTTTTAAACTCTTCCATTGGTACTTTAATGTTCTTGTCGTAGAATCTTATCCACATAACTCTTCCAGCAACAGGGGGCATATTCCTTGGTAGTTCTGGATTCTCACGTTCTTCATTATACCTTTTAAAAAATTATCAATAACTTCATCCAATGTTATTCCGTTCAAAATGACGACCATTGAAGAATTTTAAAAATTAAATATCCCATTACCTGTCTCTTAATGCCTCAATTTCAGCAGTGTAATTGCTAATCAAATCGTAGTATTGATCTTCCAAATAAAGACAATCTAATTTCAGTTTTTCAAATCGTAACAGCAAATGCAGAGCTATCTCCGTAGTGGGACACTTGTTAACACTCTGTAAGTAAAGTTTATTTCATCATCGATGTGCATTTTACTGATCAAAGATGAAATTTGAAGCTTAGGTACATAGTGTAGATAATAATTCTGGATAATAGTCCTGGAGGCCAAAACCGAAAATGTTTATCCGTTCCCAAATAGCAATTTTTAACTGTTCTACTAACTTCGAATGTGAACAATGCGTTCTCGAAAAACAAAAAGTTTTAAGTGCAAATGAGAAACCACGTTTTAATTTCCAAACTTTCGATTTCTCTTAGAATCCTTTCGTTGGTTTGTTTCTTTTTTGATAGTAGGCCTACTACTGGTCTTATGTCCCATATATCCTATGCTAACTTCTTAATATGGTTATCTATAAAAGACATTCTAAGTTGTGTAGCTAAAGAAATTAATAATAGATATCATGCGTAGATTTCATAGATTTCAAAATAACGTGGAACGGACTTCTAAGTTGTCACAACACAAATGGAAATACTGCCTTACCCAGACCTAGCATACATATGTAAGATACATCAATACTTACTGTGATCATGAAGTTTTCTAACAACAATTCTTGAGCAGCTACCGCATCTTTGTATATTTTATAATCCTTATCGAAGTCTGGTCGCCTGTAAATAAAAAGTGTATATGCATTCAAGTCGCTAAGAACATTATTGATTTCGTAGTTTTTATATAGGTACTTCAATACCTGTGGTCTAAACCATCATATGTCTTCGACGAAATTTGCTTAAACAACTTATTTAAATTGGCAGCATACTCCTCAATACCCTCCAAGGTTGTTTTATTCAACACATAATACGTAATGTATGTTTGAAACAAGTCTATTATCTGAAAACACAGAAAATTAAATAGGTTTAGGTACTAAATGAAGGTTTCTACATATGTGTTCAAGAATTATTTATAAAATTGAATAAATTTATAAACCAACTCAAAATTACATTTGAAGATATTTATTATTATTATAGGTCTAAAGTGTGGTTTCCACTAAAACTATGTATAACTATTTGACTGCGGCTTCACTCGCGTAATTCGGGATAACACAGTTTCACTTTGCTGATTTTAGGGGCTGGGGGAAGATTTCCAATAAAAAAGCAAATATTTTTCGTTGATAACAAAGAGTCTTATGAACTGATATTTAAACTGACCTTATGTAATCTTTTTCTAAAAGTTTCAAACTTGCCAAAGATATACATTTCAGAACAATCGAAAGGCCGTTCATCTGCCGCTTCCATCATTTCTTTTTGCGTCTCTGCGTAACATTCCCTGTAGAAGCTATACAGGTTGAGACATTGCTGAAAACATTTTAATTTTATAGCATATTCACAGTAGTGAACCTGCAACATTCTTAAACAAACAACATTTGTTGCATCTCTCGCTGTGCGATTCACTGACAACAGAAGAATTTGTCACCATCAATAACTTGAAGCACGGGTTGAAAAGCATCACTCTCGGGCATATCAAGTGGAAATAGAAAGCGCCCTGTACCTAAACAGGACAAGAACAAATTTGGCAAAGTACTACGAGCATCTTTAGAAGAGATTGCTCTCTAGCAATAAGACCGCCTATATTGTACTTAAATATGTCTGTAAAACCAATTTCTGTAAATTTTCTGTGCTATAAAGTGTATCTATCTATCTATCTAAACTAAATTATTCCCTTACCTTAGATTTCTTGATAAAATTTAGTTTGTCCTGGTTCCAAATAGTCTTTCTTCCATCGTTGGTCAAAAAGTCCATGCACGTATTGAGGATCTGATTGGTTACTTTAACCAGAAGAGTCGATATTTGTTTGGTAGTGTTATAGTACCGTGAAGTTGCAAATATCATGCGCACTGTATATAGAAGGCCAGGTATGTACTGCTGCATCGTAAGTGGGTCACATCTTTGGAAATAACGTGATAATTAGCTTGTTTTTAACAGAACTACTTACTAACCAACAATCTTCTATAAATAGTCTGAATTCGTACCTGTACAATGGTTCGCAGTATTTCTCCAAGGCATATAAATACTTTACATTGTCATATGCCTCATTGTAATAATCTGTTACTTGGTTATCTAATATTCTCCATTTCTGAAATTTAACACAAACACGTCAGTGTCTAATGGGACCGCTACTTTAATTAGAAACGCTACATTTTGTGAAAATGTATTTTCTATTACTCTTTCATGTAAAAACTACTGAAGATTTTGAATGAAATTTGGTAGCAAAATAGTTGATAAACTAGATTAAAATGTAGGATACATTTAACGGAAATAAAACAAAACAAGCGCCAAATAATGGTGTTCATTACGCAAGTACCTTAATAAGTTTAGACTTGGCTCGTATAAGAGTATGGATGTACATCTGACAAGCGTCACTCTTGATGTGTTCAATGATAGAAGTAAACGTTGTGAGCTGTCGTCGCCAATGATCCAATTCCGCCAGAGGACCGATGTTCGAGGGCTCACGTCTCAATTGCTGGCTTTGTACCAACACCTTAAATAAGCAATATTTTAATTATAATTAATTGCACGCATACAATCAAGTGGAAATTAAAGCACTATCAAAAGGCACACGGGTAAGAATGACACCCGGACAACAATGACGTCATCTTTAACATCAAATAATATATTGCTCTGATTCTGTGCTAAGATGTTTACAGAAATCAGGATCAACGACGATACCACAACACCAAGACCAGAAACAATATAGGAAATCGAATCCGGGACCTCTGAGATGACGCGACGCCAAAGGCCGCCTTTCTAGCTTCTCCACTAAGGCATTCTTTTAAAAACTGAATATTAGAAATTAATCCAATTACAATCTTTTATTATACACCGTGAAATTTTAGTGGTTGTTTTCCCGCAGCAGAACGATTAACCTTTAGTAACACTATCGAATAGTGCGAGTTTTTTTTTTAAATAATAATATTTTAGTTTTAAATTAATCAAAAAAATAATCATCAACTCGAAAGCGTGAGAAACGAATAGTTATATTCCGAGATTCTGACGTATGAAGGTACTTCTTTCTGCACGAAAACCTTCTTTAAACCAAAAAAAATCTTAAATCCTAAGCAATACAGCATAAACTGCAACGCACGCGCTCCGCGAAACGAACCGCCTCGTGACAAACGACACAGACACAAAGGCACCGCTCGCAGCGCTCGTGCGACTGTCTCACTCACTCATTTCTACTCCAGTGCACCGCGAACGCCGCCCGCGCAACTACTCAACGCGCCCGTGCGCTACGTCGTGGAGTACCTACGTCGCTATGGTGCAATTGTACGCGAGAGCGAATTATGATTCGCATGCCGCTCGTCGGCTTTACGCAGAGCCGCAGCACATGGAGTCCCTTTGTCTTCGCGGTGTTCTGAACCCGCAAGTACCACAGGCTCGGACGATCGTAGCCGCAACCCAGCGGTTACTTGATCACGGGCAGTTCCAGACGCCAGCTCATGCTCAAGGCAGAGGTCACCCGGCCATTCATTCTTTGGAGCTTGATGAATACATCATAACCGTCGCGGCGGGCCAGTGCCGTGGCCACCACGAAGCCTAGATCTTACTACGTTGGACTTTTATTTGTGGTCTGAGGTTAAGCGGATTGTGTATCGGGAAGAGTACCACACTCCGGACGCCTTAAAAAGTGCGATAGTGGACGCTTTTGATGTGGTTAGACGTAATAGAGAAACATTATTGAAATTGAAAGTAAATCAATTAAAACGTGCACGATTGTTTGTAGAACGCAGTGGTTTACACTTTGAACAATTACTCCGTTACCGGGAAGTGTAAGTATTTGTTTGTACATTTGTAAATAGGGATATTAGGTTAGGTAATTAAAATCATTGTAAATAGGTTGATTTCTATTTTTTAAATACGCCTTAAATACTTTATTGCCTAATTCAGTAATAAATTATTATTTTCCGACAATAATCTTGATTACATGTCACGTTGTTATGAATTTAAAATTATGTCGTGTTTAGTTAAGTATGGATAAAGTATTTACGACGGTCCTAAGCCCGTTAAAGTATGAAGGGAAAATGGAAATCACTTGTTAGTGAATAGTGAGTTTTCAGCGAATTGATAAGCGCGAGAGGCAATGACCCGGCCGGCCGGCGATCAGCTGCGGCGCGGCTCCTACTATTGGTTCGAGGTTGCTTTCGAGTTTAGTTTATCACTATCCTAAAATTGCTATTTTTTGATCTGCATAAAAAAAACCTGCACAAATCTATTGTACTACTGAGATATAATCATTTCACTGCGGGAAAACAACCACTAAAAAGTCACGGTGTATATTATATTCTAATTAATTTATATAGTATGTGTATTATTATCGTATATTTAAAAGATACCGTAATGTTATTTTTAATGCTTAATTTATTGTTGTTTAAAATGATTTCTTTTTTTTTTCTCCCCTGTTACCGCACCCATATACAAACTATCTGCATGACCCAAGGGTTGACTGGTAGAGAATGCCCCTAGCATTAAGTCCACCTGTTGTACCTATTTGTGCAGCAAAGTTTTAAAAAAAAAATCTACTTGATAAACAGATGAATATACTTTACCATGGTTATCTGTCTGACCCACTGCTTTACAAAAGTGCAAATTTCCTCTAAAACATGAGTCTTAGTAATTGCCGCTTTCATTTTCTCCGCATCCGCCAACTCCTCTTCGTATAATACTAGGTTTATTTTGAACTTAGTACAACAGTCCAAATCAATTTTAGTTTCTATGGAAATTAAATTGGTAGTTTAGATTAATTTTTGGATATATGGTAAACTAGCTGTGCCCGCGACTTCGTTCGCGTGGACTACATCCTTTCATGATCGGTTTTACCCCTTTCTCCCCTAATATTCGAAACAAAAAGTAGTATATATTTTAATCCAAGTTTCGAGCTATATTTGTGCTAAATTTCATATCTCTAACTTCAAAATAAACATTTTTCCATATAAACTTTCAATGGTAGTATTACCCCCATCCCCCCTTATTTTCTAATAAAAAGTAGCCTATGTTCGTTCTTGAGATTCAACGTATATCTATACCAAATTTCATCAAAATCGGTTGAGAGGTTTAAGCAGGAAAGCGTAACAGACAGACAGACAGAGTTACTTTCGCATTTATAATATTAGTAGGGAAGTAGGGATAATGTCATGATTTTTAAGTTTATGAGATATGTGCTATCGTTAGCACATACAGTTCGATATTCGTTCTTATACCCAGGATATATGGTAGTACAAAGTCTAAAATTCCGTACACTAGGTAATCGTTTTCTGGTATGATTTAAGTCTCCTGGTGTATGACTTCATTCTCGGTTAAACCAAGCTCACGACAACCTACATTAATTCATCCATTTATCTAATAGATTAGAACCATAACTACATATGTTGTATAGGTGTAGTTCCATTGGCCAAATATACCTATATATAAACTATATCTAAGCATACATTGCTCTGATTCTGTGTTAAGTATCTAAAGCAATTGTGTCACAAAAATCTGAAACAACGACGATACCAAAACACCCAACCCGAAACATTATAGAAAAGTTCGTTATCCATATTGACCCGACCTGGAATCGAACCCAGGAGCTCAGACACGGCGCGACGCCCAGTCCGCTCGCCTTTCGGCTACGGAGGTCGTCAATAGGTTTTTTTATAAAGCGTTATTAATTAATGTTCGTTTGCAATTATAGGATATGTCTACCTGACATGTGTAGTAACAATAACAACTTACTTGCAAGGTAATCAATAAACAACATTATCTTCGAAACGTAAGTCCTTATGATAGCCTCACTCCTCGGGTTTGGTGGGTTGATATCGCCCCAAGCCTTACAGCATTGCAGAGCGGGGATGTAGACACGATTCATTGTTTTAAATACTCCAGAAACCACGTTCTCAGTGTCTTGACTCATATCAAAAAATACTAAGTAGTAATCCTAAAACCACGTAATGTTATTAACTCAAAGAATTAAAGAAGCCTCTAATTTCCTTCAAAATATTTGCTAAACGCCTAGACTAAAATTCTTAGCAACATTCGCTTACATATACATTATTATACATTCTAGTGATTTGATACTATACTTTTGATTTTGCAAAATGTACATAGTATAGTATAAATATATGTCGTGGTGATTTCGCTGGAACCATATTCGCAATCACATTTAATAAAATACGTCGGAATCTGAGACAACAAAGACTTTTTATTAGAACTACAATTTTTAAGACTTTTTGAGGAACTTTCAGTAGCCTAGTTAAATCAAAAGTGGTTTCGCCGCGTAGCGTATCGTCATATTTTCCGAAAAAAGAAATCTAATGTGATCATCAGGTAACCCTTAAATAGTAAAAAAAGTCCTTTGGAATTTAAGCTAACTTTAACATTGTAATAATACATTGTGTTTTTGATGAACTATGAAGAAAACCCTTGGTCCATTAAAATGTATCAAACTTACTTCAGCGACGTTCTTCGAGTCGATAAGCTTATTCTTAATTCGGTACATAGCAACACATTTGCCTTCAGTGCCAATGGATGCCGAGTCAGATATATATGTTCTGTCCATCCAAGTTTTCTGATTTGGTACAAAGCGTCCAGACTCTGAAATATTTTCCTGCTAATCCCAATAATATCGAAAGACGTAAAATACTAATGTTTAAACCGACGTTCTATTGTGGTATCAATTGATGGGATATTCTAATGGTACCAAAGTATACGGTGGCTAGGGAAGTCATGTACTAGTTTTGAACAACATGCAAAACATCAAACTTGATTTAACAATTGACTGAACACACGTCTTCGGGCTTAGGAACGATCCTTTATGGGTTAATGTGACAATTTACTCTCTCGACAAAATTTTCTGGACTACATAATTTTATTGAGCAATCTTACCCATCTTCAGGGGAGGCAAATGAGCATCACATAGGACAATACAATTTCTACCACCTTCAGCTACAGCGCTGTCCAATAAATCTATATGGATATCCGCATCATAAACTCCTTCCTATAATTTTAACAAAACCTTAGCAAACCTAAATTGTTGTAACCTAACCACCAAATATATCTGAATTCCAAGTCGAAATATCTCACCAGCACATATTCAATCGATTTGTTCAATATCGAAGCAGCATTCTCTAGCAAAAACCTAGTTTGCGTCTTCAAGCCGCCCATGCGATTATTGCGAGCTTCTTTAGCTTTCGCCTAGAAAACATTTAAATAAAAGTTAGGTGAACCCGGTTAAATTAAAACAAACTAAATATTTAGTTAACCACTTTATTTACTTGCTTATCTTTGTAAGACTCGTGGGCTAAGTTCAAGGTGCTCATGGAGACTTTGCTCTTCTTTTGGATGTCTTGCAAGCGAGAGCCGACGTCGAGAATGGCTTCGAGAGCTGTTCGGTCGACGTCCACTCGATCCAAGCTGCTGACAGTAGGCGCGGGACGGAACATCGACTGCTTCCTTGAATACCGCCTGGCGTTATCGTCAATTCGGACCGTAGATTTTGCTCCTTCATCTCCTTCAATGTCCCCCTCGGCTGGGGCTTCCGCCGCTGCTTCACCCTCGCCAGGAGCTGGCGGCGCCGTAGCTTCAGGCGGCACCTCGCCACCTTCCGCAGCCATCGCAGTAAAGCAACTTTCAGAAAACTACAAGTTTCAAAATCAAAAAATCACTGACACGCTCCAGCTTTCACAGAGGTCATTGATTGATTTGACGCAGAAACTATGAAATGAAAGTGCCACAAAGTAATATTCCAAATTCAAACCATTATCAACAAGAAACCATGCTTTGTAAAAAAGTTTTAATAAACATAGGTATATAGGTGCAATGATGAAATCACATTTTTTATCGAGCATATTTTAACATTCGCTGTTTTTCGTAGTATGAAAAGTTGGTAAGTAAAAAAATATTCTCTTAATTTTATACATCTTAATTTCAAATACAAAAGTTATCAGCAGGAGTGCAGTATACTCTATCTACAGTAAAGTTTATGACACAACAAACATTCACACAACACATTGTATATTATTTTGGATTTTTTTTTGTAAAATAATAGAAAACTATTACGTATGTATGTATGTACTCGTACCTTGGACCAAAATAAACTTACTTTTTCATTGCGTAGGTACTTACCCACAGTCACAGAACCTACAGTACCTAATTTTCGCACCAAAACCTTTTTTTTTACAGTCTGCTTTTTCATTTTATTAAGCAGCAACTAAACTCTTATGACGAACAGGCCTAGCATACGCAACGCAACGCGCCTTCATTTTATCGCGCTCTTAACAAACGTCAAAATCGATTGAAGTCAGTGCGTCAGCTGTTGATTGGCTGAAAATACGAGTGCGATGTGCTATTAGCCAATCAACAGTATAGAAACTTTTGTCGTCTCATGCGATAAATTTGACATATTGCGTATGCTAGGCCTGTATGTCCCGTAACGATGCGCCACGACACAAATTAATTTTATCTTTTCAAATGTAAAATATCGTTAACTTTAAATATTTCAACTGGTAATTGGAACATAAAAGTGGTGTGCCATCAGCATCAGCCAATATACAGTACCGAAATATCGAAACTTTTGTCGCCAAATGTGAGAAATTCACAGAAAAATTTTGACGTACCTACATACTAAGCATGCGCCAGTCCTAGAAGTCTACCTCTACCTTTATCAACCAATAAGTAACAATTAACCAGTATAAGCTCATTTCAAGACACAATCCCGTTTAAAGTAAATAGATCACGATAACAAGTGGTTTGATAATCGAAAGGCGATGTACGATAATGATAAGGTTTAGAGACTTTTTTAGTCTTTCGTAGGCACTACTTATGAAACCTTATTTTACTAAATAAATGTAAAGATTTTAAACTACATAATCGGTCTATACTATTTTTTAAATATCTATCCTCTATTTAAATCATTTTCTGAGAATCGATTCATAACTTAATCGAAACAAATAGTGGACAAATACAAAAATTCTATTGCTATGACGCCGCAGTCAAAATGACATTTCAAAAGTTTGTTTTGGTTTGGAAACTGCAAGCGCGAAATAGAACTGAAAAGTTATTTTTATTAAATTGTCATTAGATAAAATCAATTAAAAATTATTTGCTCTCAATAATTCTGTTCAAGTGTATCTAAGTTAACAATATGCGTCGTAATTGGAGAGGACGCTATAAAAACAACTGGTACAACAAATCAAACAGGTCGAACAGTACAGCAGATAATAGAAGTTTAAATAACTCATGTCCATCAGCAAGAATATCCAGCATTGCAGGCTCTTCAAGAGCACCTGCTAACCAGCTACCAATAGTTTTATCATTGTCTAGTGGAAACAATTTATGGAGGTTATATTTTCCTGCAGAAGGTTTGTTAGGTTGTTTCAAAAAACTTTTTTAAGAATGTACCTCGAGTAAATACGTCTTTAAAACTACTTCAATAACTTATTGTGTTTATTTTTTTATTATTAGAATACCCACCTAACAAGGATTTTTCTGATCATATCAAATGCTTTCAATCTTTCATTGAAAAAAACAGGAGCCTCTTTGATTTGGAAAAAATAGATCAGACGCGAAGTGTACCTCTGGACGTACAAAATTTAGTTGGAGACCCTGAATTCAACATAGGTTGGTCTTCATTCAGCACTGAATTGTTTGAAAAGCCAGAGATAACTCTCCGCCTCTTAGAATTCTGTTTACATCAGGTATTTTAAGTTATTGTTTTTGTTATCATTCTTTTCATTCTGTTCACATAACAACTTTGCTTCTTAGATTTATTTACTTAGATTTTAATTAATTTGTTTACTGACCACCTTTATAGAAATTATCTCATTTACATTTTTTTTTTGCAGAGTTTAAAATGTGAATCTAAAATTAAAGTCAGAGTTTTGAATCATCAACCTATTATTCCTTTGGCTAATTTAAAAGTTAATTACTTTGGTAAGTTATCTTCAATTAATACATACCTGCCAAAATTAAAAATACCTATGTTAAGAAAAATATTTGCAACACCATTTCCTAAAAAGTATTGGTTTGCTTAAAAGTTTGATGTAAAATTTCTTACAGGTAAACTGGTTACAATAAAAGGCACAGTAATTCGTGTGGGTAGTGTCGGTCTCATCTGCAATTCTATGGCATTTGAATGTTCTAGCTGTCATAGTGTCCAAGCCATAGTTCAACCTCAAGGAGTGTTTACAGGTAATTATGTTCAATGATACAAACAGACATAAAACCAAGCAAAGAAATTGGCCCCAACCAATCCTACCCGAGACTGAATTAATAGTGCACAATCTGACCCATAAAATATAGAAAAACTTAGTTATCTTTGTAATTTTGAATTATTATTTTAAGCATTTTTATGTATAGTTTCTTGGCTCTTTAGCAATACACTCCAGTAGATGTTTCTTTAATCAGTTGGAAGACACTATCCTCCCATTTTAACTTGTCCTCCATCTTTCTACTTTTTTCTGTATTTTATTCCTGGGATACATGTCAGTTATCTCAGTATTCTCCTACTTTTCTCTCTTGTCGTCAACCAGACCATCTTTAATTCATATTATTTTATACAGCTCCCAGTGTATGCCAAGGTTGCAATGGTGGCTCAAAATTTGAGCCAATACAGTCTTCGCCATTCACAAATACAACAGATTGGCAAGTGGCTAAGATACAAGAAATACAATCTCAGGTATTATCTATGTCTATCTATCTATTTAGCATCACAGTATAAGGGTGCAGTCATGTAGGACACAATCTAGTAAATAGCAGAGTATTATGTGACGTGTATGAATATTATTTAATTACTTTTCTGGCTTAAAAACTGCATTCCGACACACATTTGTTCGACGTTACGCTACTCCAACAAATTGTTACTCCGTCAAATTTATAAAAAAAAAAATACAAAAAATTAAACGAACCTAACCTAACAAAACTGAATCATACTTAACTGCAGTCTAACTTAATTAGTCCTGACCTAAGTGGACTATTTTAACCCCTAAAGATAGACGAAATTCTTCTTCTAAACTTCGAACAAACATGCGTCTGAATTCAGTTTTTAAACCTACTTTTCCTTTTGGAGATGACCAGTATAGGTTGAGTGACCAGGCTGTATCTAGTGTGCATACGATGCACAGCTGTTGATCAGGGTAAATAGTCATTAGATAGAATACTTATAAGTTTGCTAATTGTTTCAGGGAATTTCTGGAACTATTCCTAGAAGTGTTGAAATAGAATTGCAAGGTGATCTAGTGGGTACAGCTTGTCCTGGAGATGTGCTTTCGGTTACTGGAATAGTCCAGGTATGTGTATATCAGGAAGATATAAAAAACTTTTACAAGTTTAATATAGGGTCTTAACAATATACACTGTTTAAGCATATAGTGAGTATCATAAGTTTGAAAGTTTGTTTGGAAGTTGTTTCATCAATTAAGATTTATATAAAACAATATTGCACAAAAAAGTAAAACAGATGGACTTAATTCCAGGGGCATTCTATACCAGTCAACTACTAGGTCATGTAGAGAGTTTGTATATGAGTATGGTATAGTAAAAAAAATGAATTATAGTGAAAGATTAACTCTTGTGAATCAGATATTTTATTTACTGTATTGAAAAATGGGCGACACGGGCCATTTCTTGGTTTTAAATAAATTATGGTTATCACTTCAATGGTCACTAAGTTTTGTGGGACATTTATTTAATAAACATAAAGTAAAAAAAATTCAGTGTTATATGCTGATTTTTCTTTCAGGTTCGTGGTGAAAGCAAAGGTGGTGAAGACGGTAAAAGAGCTGCAAGGTTATTGCAACTGTACATAGAAGCAGTATCAATACACAGTCAAAGAAATCTAAGCAACCCAACACTTTCATTCACTCTTAAAGATTACTATGCGATACAGGTGCTGCCTTGCAATATATTTTTTTACTTCAATTTATTTTTTTACTTCAATTTATTTTATAGCTTCTTTAACCATAGTGATTAATTACGCTGATCATAAATTAATTTAAAGAATTTGGGCTCATAATGTAGGCCTAAAAGTGCACACATATTCGCATTTACTACAATACAATTTAAATAAGCTGAATAGTCTAAATTAAACTAAGTATATTACATTTTGTAGGAAATTCATGGATCAGAAGATGTGTTCAGACTACTAGTACATTCCTTATGTCCCGCAATATTCGGACACGAAGCAGTGAAAGCTGGCCTCATCTTGGGTCTCATAGGGGGAACTGAACACGAGAACGGGCCCAGATCTAATCCTCACGTTCTTGTAGTGGGGGACCCAGGACTAGGAAAATCGCAATTACTACAGGCAGCTGCCCACGCTGCACCGAGAGGTATATACTACATAATATTATAAAAAAAAGAATTACTTTTTTGTGAGGGTTTTGAAGGTCATCATGCTTGATTTCTATGGGAGCAGCATAATATGTGTGTGTTATTTACAGTGTGAATAGTAGGTTTCTAGATATATTGCATAAAGGTCTGGTATGAATGTCCATGTCCCTTTTGTAAAACACCCTTGTTCTTAACGGGCCTACTGCGGGGCTTAAGAACTACGAAAATAAGCAGGGCTTGCATGCCTGTCCCGCCTACTTATGAGGATCTACACAATAACAGCACCTTAGACGCCCAGCGTTTGCAGCACCCAGATCTTGTCGGCTTCATCCTCCCCCTGGAAATCCTCACAATCACTATCGCGTTCCGCAAAAAAAAAAGCAACCGCCACACACAATAACCTCTACCTCGCGAATGTGGTTGCCAATAAGTCGCGTTGAGACCTATCTCAACCCGATCTCTCGGGTAACAAGGCCCGCAAACACGGCACTGTTCCATGCTGCTGCTGCATGCTGAAAGGCTATGCTTCGACACAGTGAAGACGTTTACAAGAGTATACAATTACAGGTGTGTACGTGTGCGGGGCGTCTGCATCAGCAGGCGGCCTAACGGTGGCCCTGGGCCGCGAGGCAGGCGGGGACTTCGCGCTCGAAGCCGGTGCGCTCGTCTTAGCCGACAAGGGTGTTTGCTGCGTTGACGAACTTGATAAGGTATTTTACAAAAAAATATGTTCACGACCGGCCAGCAAATATGTTATTGAGAGATAAAACACACATCGCCGTCTTGTAGTGATTTGATCTCTGGCTTATTTATTTATGTGATTTAGTGGTGGGTCGAGAAAGTTGAGAGTTTCAAAGGTCAAGCAGAATCTTTTACGCGGTCTTTAGATAGGTACTTCTTGTTAAATCTTACTGTTTGAATCTTAAACATTTGACTCTTAATTGGGCAATGGGAAAATAGTTACCACCTAAAATTGAAACTCATGACCTTGACTTACCGCCGAAAGCCAAGTAAAATTTTCGATACCAACTGCATTGAGGGTAAATACTTACTGAAGGATGTGTAGGTTAAAAAATACTAATAGCGAGCAAAGCAACCGACAAGATGCGACGAATTCAAAACGTAAACGGTTCTAAAATTGCTAGTCAGCTTTGGGGGCCCCTAAGATCCTTACCATGATCAAATATTTTGGCATTACATTGACCCTGTAGAAATCAACAATTCTTGGCAACATTGTCTGATCTCTGAATTTGGCACCGAGGACAAATCCTTTCGCCCTGTAAAATAGCCTAAAGCAGTATACTGCAACAGATGTCGGCGCACCACAGCAGCCTGCTGGAGGCGATGGAGCAGCGGCGCGTGAGCGTGGCCAAGGGCGGCGTCGTGTGCAGCCTCGCCGCGCGCGCCACCGTGCTCGCGGCCGCCAACCCGGCCGGCGGCAGCTACAACAGGTACGCTATACCTACCACTCGCAGTTTGTTATTACTTCTTAAGGGCTCACGACATTAGGGCAGAGCATAGTCCAAGTGTGTAGAGTGTCGTGCTTTTGAATGTACGTAGTTACCAAGACGGTAACACCTCCATAATTAAGTATCTTATCACAGTAACAGTAGCAGCTTCGCACACGTGCCATCCACTTTTTTCGCACATTTTTCACTGATTCTTCTTATTCCTTTTTAAATGGACTATCCAACAAAAAAAATTTTTTTCACTTCGAACCAGTTCCTGAGATAACTCCTCGGCTTTTTAATATTACCTAGTTAGAACTTTAGCGGTTACAGACGATTTGATAGCTCTTAAACTGGATTATCTCATACCTACATTTATTGCTGTTTCACACCCACCAAAGATTGTTGGTGCAACTGAACCTAAGTCACGCTGAGAATTATTAATGTAACGAACTACATGCCATACCTACTTGTTATCGGTGTAGTATAGGAGACCACTCTACTTAATTTTCGACTAACCCGTTGGAACAATGAATAACGCCCTTGGCTGTTGAAGCAAGTAGGTACTCCTGTAGGTAACAAACATTTGTGTTTGTTCTGTATCTGGTTGTTTATAACGGTATTCAAGTGTATATTTACCACTCTTGGGTCGTGATTCCGCAACACAAGTGCTTAAGCTATTTCATTTGGATCAGGTTATTGAAGGCGATGCATCAGTCTTGTCTACTAAGAAGAGAAAAATCATGTTTCACGAATACTTTCAGTTGTCAAAACTGAAAACACTACTGAGAGCTCTAATTACTATTTTTCAGAGCAAAAACTGTGGCAGAAAATTTGAAGATTAATTCTGCGCTCTTATCACGATTTGATTTGGTGTTCATTCTCTTAGACCAACCAGACGAGGTAATTTTGTCTTTTTAAAATAATGATAACAACTAAAAATGTCACTTACCAATTAATTTGTTTTTAATTGATCAAATCAATAATTACAGAAAATCGACGCAATGTTATCAGAACACGTGCTGGCACTCCATAGTGGCCAAAAAGGAAAGGACAGTAATACTACAAATAACTTTAATACCAGCATCAATACTAGTCAATACGATAGTGACACTTCCTTAAGGTAACTAGGTAACTTTTCTAAAGAAAAAAATTATTAGGCAGTTTTAAGAGTCTATTGTTCAGGACCAAACCTACTTGTGGACAACACACATTTGGTGGACCAATAATTAATATTCAATGCTATATTAGGCCACACGACTAACATTGATGCATCAGCCAGAACCATCAGCTTAACATGTCAGTAAAACAGCTCGGTTTCTTCATATGTAAATGTTTCATTGGTTTTGGACCTTAATTCTAGGAAATAAGGTTCAGATTATGTCGGTCATATGATCGACAGAGTCTTAAAAGGGGTTATACTTATGACTAAACTCGGCCGGTGAATTAAAAGATTTACAGGCCTGCATTTTGACACAAAAAACTATAGATACCTACTGCTCTAGATTTTGGTCTTTTGAGAATCTGTTATATAAAATTCGTTTTAATGATTGAAAATTTCACGTTAAAAATAAGTTAGCATTGTTTTTTTATTTGAATTGCAACATTTATTAAACGTCCTCTAAATAAATTTTACAATTTCAGCAAACGATTGCGGCTAAAACCTGGCGAGGTAATCGATACATTACCATTAGTTCTACTTCGTAAATACATTGCCTACGCAAGGCGATATGTCCATCCAAAACTTAGTACAGAAGCAGCAAATGCACTACAAAACTTTTATTTAGAACTGAGGCACAATCATCAAGGCGGCTCTCAAGACGGTACGCCTATAACGACCAGACAACTTGAAGCTTGCATTAGGCTTACACAAGTAAGTGATTTCACATTTACCTAACTACTTAAAACATTAGGTATTAGGTAACATCTGTAGATTAGGCAAAGAACGTGAGCATCGAACTTCAAAAGTTTCCATTTACTTAGTTTATGGACTGTTCAGCTTGATGGTTGTAAATATATTGTTTAATTTCCGCAGCAAGTTTTTAGGGCCTAGTACAATTATCCACAGGGCTGCTTGTGGTGATCTGTTGATGTGCAGCGACACCACGGACCCGAGACCTCCCGGAGGACATTGCCACTATCCCCCACAGGCTTGCCTTATTTGGCCGGCCAGAGAGCAGCCCAACAGCTATATCGGCGTAGTAATAACGGGGAAAGTCTGAACGGATTACCGGGATCCAGAAACCGGTGCCACTCTTGCCTGAATACACCTGTGTGTGTTGCTCAATTGCCGCCTTTAGTGGTGACTGTTTTTGGGGGGCTGATCACAACCTGTTTGTGAGATATTGAAATGGCAGACGTCCGTTATTTTACCCATATAGCCCGATTTATCCTGTCAACAAATATCTCAGTCAATAGCCCCAGTATTACTTTCTAACGCAATAGTGTGGCACTGGCCGGGTATAACTTAGAAGTAAGATCCAGTCGGTGTATCCCATTTCACATCAACATTAATAAGTCTCAAGGAACCTCTACGAGTTGGGCCTGTGCCCCCATGCAAATCTTCAAACCGGAAAGGAAAAAACTTCCCATGTAATCCAAAGGAGACATCATAATATAGGTAATGATGATAACAATAAATCTAAATATATAAAAGGAGAAACTGACTGACTGACTGACTGATATATCAACGCACAGCCTAAACGGCTAAACGGCACTTGAAATTTGGAAGGGGGAATTTAGGTAACCGTAGAGGTGCACTGAGAAAGGAATTCTCGAAATTCCCACGGGAACAGGAATTAGCGGGAAAATCCTTTTGTATGAAAAATCTAAACCGCTTAAGTTAGACGCTTGAAATTGGGCATGCAGGTACCTTTGTAAACTTAAAGCTTAGCGGGAAAAAACTGGAAAACCCCTGTAGTCCACGCGAACGAAGTCGCGGGCACAGCTAGTATACATATAGGTATACTACTTACTTAGTAAATAAATGTTTTGATAGTTTGACGAAGACTTGAACCGATCATTATTTTAAAGGCATCCTTTCTTAACGAGACTAAATAAAAGCTCGCAACAGAAAAAAATCCATGAATGTATTTCTGTAAGACTAATGTGCTGCGCGATTATAACGGTTACTTTTAAGCGATTAATTGGCTTCTAGACTTATCGCATAATTGCCTAAGCAAAATCATTATAACAACACCAATCTGATGGGAGTTTAGTTAACCGACTTTTAAAAAAGAAGGTTTCACAATTCCATATAAGACCTACTATTACATACCTACATAGGTAGATAGGTACTTTATGCTTTTTTGTGTGTGTTCGTCGAAAACTTCGTCTTTTATGAACTGATGTACCAAGATAGGGAGACGAGAATCTATTGCTGACAGCCGAGAAAAATCGAGGGTACCTACCTAAGTAGGATGTTATTTTTGCTAAAAATGTTATTTATTTTAGGCTCGGGCGAGAGTGGAACTCAGAGAAGAAGCAAATACGCAAGACGCAAATGACGTAATAAGTCTTGTAAAACATAGCCTTATGGATACATTCAGCGACGAATTTGGGAATATTCAATTGTCGCGATCCATGAATGGCTCCGGGGTTAGCTCAAGAAGTAAAGTAAGTATAAACTTTAAAGACTAATATATTTATATCTGTCGGAATCAGTCTAACATGCATTCAGAAGCACAGAGATATTCGTGATAAATGTCACTAGAATCAGAACGGCAACCCATCCAAAGGTGGACCGCGGTAAACATAGCATAAGTTCATACTATATTGCATCACAAGTAACTCTTATGAAACTCGAGTTTGCAATATTAAATATTTTTTATTTTCGCAGCTCAAGAAATTCTTAGATGCACTTACAAGGAGAGCCCATCAATTAGGAAAAGATATATTTACTAGACAAGAACTTATGCAAATTCACAAGGCAGCTGGTGTTCCAGGTGACGCTGGAGAATTGATTGAAGCAATGCACACACACTCATATTTGTTGTTGAAAGGATCTAAAACATACCAATTGATTGCTATCTAACTATTTTGTATTACTAATATAAGTTTACTTATTCACTATTCGGGTTTTTATTTCTAGATACGGTCAACAGCACGTGAAGGTAATACTTGCAGTTCAATATTAGTTATTATGCGTACGGCATAAGGACAGTGCGAAGGTCATTATGTATAGACTGACGTGCTTTTGATCGTACCTGTTGTAAACAATATATTAAAACGAATGGATTTATGAAAATTTTTAATATCAGATTTATAAATATCTAAACACATAATACTCGATAATATTTATCACAGTTTTCAACAGTCAGTTGAATTTTTAAAATATACGTATTTTATTTGTGCACATCAAAAAACTGTCTGCATGTACCAAAATAATTCAGGAAAATGGCAAGTGAATTAAATTACATAGTGAAAACCTTTTCAAAATTTATCACCAAAAACTAGCTAGCTAAGTATTTTGATAGTTCATGAGTATTTTGCTAGCCTATTTTAGCAGCATAATTAAGATGAATCCTTTGTAAGGATTTTAAATCTTTTGGCATAATATAATGTTAAATACCAAAAGAATTCTTGAAATCCTAAGCTAAATTTAGGATAAAAGTAAACCTAATACTGATAACTCTTTCGGTTTCTATCAATACAACAACCAAGTTTTTAAAGTGGAAGGATAAGCGAGGGATTATTTTAACAAATAAACTTTGATTCAGAGGAAGGGGCATTCAGAATAATGCATATTCTACTGTAGGAAATAGACACATTATAAACATTCAAATGCATTATGGCTTATTTAAGGATAATCGAATATTTTCCTCATTTAGAAATACAGTTAAAACAAACCTTTTACATTTTATTATTGCATACTCTTCTTTACATCAGTTCTTGATGAAACATCTTGTAAAGCCATTGACACATGACAACAACAATACAAAGAAAAACTGATCAACAGAGTATTTATAAATGATGGGTTTGTGAAGCGTTCAAAATATATGTTGCCTACTTTACTACCGGCAAAGAGGTAGAAGTTAGAAATAGCAGACAGAGCCAGTACAGGTGTACACATCATAGCAACAAATCTGGTCTCCATTGCCTCTGTTTTAAGTATTTTTTCTTTAAAACATTGATACTGTACAGTTTCAGATATGGATTTACCAATCTGCTCTAATGTGATGCCCAAAAAATTTAACACAGACCATACAAATATACTCCATATAGTACCATGCCACATGAAAATAAAAACAAAAGTAGTCAATGAAGCCATTAGTTTACAAAATATTTCAGGCATATTGAAGTGTCCTGATATTATTTCAAGGCATGGTTTGTAAATGTACCTGGAACATATTTTAATAATTATTAAAGTAGGCACTTACTTCAAGAAAGAAAGTAATGATAATAAAGAGAAATTAAGTAATTACTCACCGAACTAAAAATTTATAAAGTCCGACATCAAAGTACCTCCACATCTGGGAGTAGACATGAACTCTAGCAATACACCTCGGTGTTGGTGGCGGTTCCATGTTGTCCAATCTGGCAAATGCTGTTGTTGTTCCATATGATATGACATATTTTATATGAAACTCCAAACCCATCCACAAACCTCCACCGCATAATGCTATTGTAGGTAATTTTCTGATTGCCTGAAAAAGTTAATAAGTCCTTGCAATAAACAATTTGAGTCGAAAAATGTACATAAATTCGTGATATTGTGTACCTCTATATCATTCTGCATTGCAATAAAGTAGATGTAGTGAAAGACGTAATCAAGTGCAAAAGTATAGAAAGAGAACAGGAACATATCCCACATGAATTTTTTGAGGCGTACTGCCAAAGATACACCAACTGCAGTAAAACTTTTTTCAAAATCTTCATAGAGAATGATTGGCCCAATATACAAAAGTGGTGTGTATAAAACATAACTGAATAGATTAAGACTGCTATCTATCATAGAGGAACTGCTCTCAGTATTTTTCTTGGATTTTCTATCCATATAATCAACACAGAAACTAATGCATCTTAATTTAATCCAGGCTATTGTATATAAAAGCAGATAAACTTCATCATCTTGTAAATCTTCTCTGTCTAGATAATGCCAAAAAAAGTATTTATATTTCATAGAATTATAACTAATTAACAGTAAAATACTAGTTATCCATACACTGGTTTTCTTCCCCCCAAAAAATATGATAATGGTAAATATTATGGGTTGAGCACTAATTATTATCAACTGTCTGTATCCCATATACATGGTTATGAAGATAACACTGGATGCAATATACCAATATTTTAAAAGCGATATTTTTGTTTTCCTTATTATTTCTGAAATGATAAATTGAAGCAATAAGTAAAACCGAGCTGTTGTAAAGAAATATTTTGAACTGCTCCATTCAATATCTGATACATCTTGCAGTCTTGATATAAATCTCCAACCAGGTCTTAATTCTCCCAAGGAATGTAGTAGGTCATAGGTATTATTGTATAATCCTGGAAATTTTCAAATATTATATTATTTGTGTCAAATTATACATACAACCTTTTTTTAGTTTATTCGAAACCTGAAAACTGATTGAACTAAAAAATTAATAGAACTTGTTGCACCATTATTATTACCATATTATATTTAAACTTGAAATGAGGAAATGTGCCGTAAGTCTGTACTGTTGCTATGAAGGAACGGTAGTATAACATACCTGTAAATTTCTAAAATACCCCTATAATATTGATTTTTTCTTTTTCTTTAATCGATTTTGAACCAAACATTTTCTCAGGTTTCGCATATAGTAAAAATAAAGTTGAATGGGATACTTAATAACCAAACGGGTTCTTACAAGGCTATTTTTAGACATTTAATACACGACAAGCATAAATAAAATGCGTTTATACTTAATTAAAATTAAAAATACAATTTAAATTACCACTCTGAGCTGTAAATAATTTAAACAAACAATAAAAGTTTGCGAAAATCCATACAAAAAAATAAGTAAATAGCTCTAAATTATTCAGTTTAGTCTTCATAATTAGAAAAACTTTAGAGTATGTACACTTCAAGGGATAAATTATTCCACTTAGAATTTACACAAATTTTAATTTAAACTTTCCGGCAAACGATGTAGATTTTTATCAAGCAATCAACCAAACAAACCGTGATTAGGGATGTTCGTTAATCATCAATTTTTAAATTAACTTTGATTCAAATCGATTTATCGCGAATAACATTTTAAATCGTTAATATACGCTAGAAACGATCGACTATTTTACACTACATATTTATATATTTTTTTGCAGTTTTTGGAAGTTTTTCCCTCAACGAAAGGGATTTAGAAAAAAATAGTTCATAGCCAGTTAATGCTACATTAATAGTAGGGTCAAGGTAAAGGCAACAAATCTAGTAACAGTTTAACTATGCTATACTTTTTACCCCTAAACTCATTACTACTTCACATCAGGTGGGATGAGGTCAATCTTGAAGTGCGTTATAAAAAAAAAGGGGACACCGACGATGCATCCTCCTTTTCGTGATATGCGCTCTGCGTAGCAGCGTGCCATTGCCGGGTCGTGGAGAAATGGAAAACCGGTAACGATACAACGTTACACCGAGGTCCTGCTTTTCTTGCACGATCCACCTCTGTCCGGGCTTGCTACATAGAGTCACCTGGTCTTGGCTTCACCCTGGTGGGGTATCCGATAGATGACAAGGTAGGCCTCAACATAGGGACAAGAAACGATTCAGAACTTTATTTATTTATTTATTCAATAAAAATTAGCACATTTAACATTTAAAAGAGTATTATTTGTTATCAAAATATTATATCGGTGTGTCTATGTGTTGGTGTTTTTTTATCGATGTTACGGATGTCAGTTTTGAATCGATTATTTTTCCAATATCGACATCCCTAATCGAAAGTCACTGACACATGGTTGACATTGACAGCTTCATTTTTTATATGATTCACAGCTTTGGATCACACAAGTAAATTGTCTGTCAATTTGCTTTAATTCTTTTATTTCAAGCATTTACGTAAAACAATCTGTCTATAAATTCAGAAAATTTATTGAATTGATTGCCCGCCCGGACGCTCCCCGGACGGCTTCCAAACTAGGACAAATCCGTTGAAACACGGAAAGATGGCACCCCTACATAAAAGTACGGAACTACGGAATCTATTCGCCAAACGAGAGAAATCTAAAATATTTGTGCAAAATTATGGTTACATAAGTTAATAGCACATTTTTAAAGCATTAATTTTCCTACTTTAAATTATGGATCCAAATTGAAACGTGGGCAAATGTAAAATTATCCTACATTTTATTGTTGTGCACATAATGAAATGCGAGTTTTTACATTTCTACAAAACTTATGGAAGAGCAAAGGACGCGTAACCTTATCATTCTGAGAATTAATGATCTATTCTCAGAATAGTGATATTTGGCAATGTAAAGTCAACGTCTCATTTTGTAGCTTGTAATTTTGATGTGTTGTAAAAGATCGTCTTGATTATGCGTCAAGTACTTAAGTAGTAGTACCTACTTACGTATTTATTTTAGGCTATGTTAAGTAGATCGTTACTAAGGTTTGAGTTGAGTTTAATTGTCATAATTGTTATTATACCTACCTCAAATTTATTATTCTATCTTCAAGATTACAAATAATCGAAATTTTAAATTACAAACCTTATCCTGGTAAATTGAATAAACGTGTGAACTAAAGAAGAATTTTATTCATGCTACAAATTCCTACGTCATTGCAGTGATTAGGTTGTAAGATCAACCGCACGTCAGACTATACATTCTGACCTTGGCATCGCCCTTATGCCGTTCACATAAGAACTAATATCGAACTGCAAGTGTTTACCTTGACGTGCTGTAGCATACATACCTACTTCAAATACATCGATTGAGCTGATTCAAGTGAGCAGACTGGTTGTTGATCTCATTCAACCAGTAACTTCATCCGAGACGATACAATAAGACGTTCGTATCCAAGACCGTGACATTATTAATAAGTTGGTTTATGACCCATAACTTAGGTCAAGTGATATTTTATCTAGTCTCGTATTTATAAATGTACAGTTAAATTTGCCCTATGGTTTATACTCCTTGATAAAATCATGCGTACATACGAATTTACTGTGACCTTTATTATCGTGCTAATATTTCAGTGTAATGAAGGTAACTACTGTTATTATTATTCCATAGCTTAAATAAGACAGTGAAAAGTCGCAAATTAGATTGTTATAACCGAATACACTTTTGGTGCTGGCTGGTGAAAGTTCGAACTAACCCAATACCTAGGTACCTGTTTTTTTTGTTTAGGCTATGTATTTGTTATATAAAAATGAATACATTTGTTCCACATATAAATTTAGCTAGAAAAAATTCATTCTTAACTAGGCCTGCCTATTCTTTACACTAAATATTTTACCATTTCTTTTTGTTTTCTTAACATTGAGGTTGATTGCTGTAAGAATTTTACTTATCTATCTTAAATACCTAGGTACCTACTTAACATTAATTAACATTTCTTAAGCCTAAACATTTTTCAAAACATTGCGTGCATCAAGTAGGTAAACATATAATACAATACAATACAATAATGACTGCGTTTGCATTATTAGGCAATATCGAAAATGAGGAATGTTAGGGATTAAGATAACTGAAAATATAATAAAAAAGGTACGTGTATAGCCATTTAAGCATTTTTGGTAAAAATAATAATTCTGCCGTCTACTGTCCGTATTATTTTCTATTTACTCAGATGTTCGATTGTATACAGACTAATAAAAACCTTTCATTTGTCGATTTATTCTCAAAGTAACTAGAAAATTTTTAAATAAAAATAGCCCAAGTTACACTTTATTGTATCAGATATCTACCAGTGAAAGTCCCGTCATAATCAGGTCAGCAGTTTCAGGGATAAGCCGGAACAAACAGACGGACCGAAAAAAGTAAAACGTAATGCATATACATATTTAGTTAAAAACGGCTTTTTTATATGATAAACACACAGTACAAATTTATTTAATATTATTACGTGTAGGTATATGAGACAGAGTAACATTAAATTAATATTTTATTCTTTCCCACCTCTATTCTATTAGGTAGGCATACGAAGCAATAAGGATTGTGAATAATAAGAATTGAAAATGAAGTTGGTTAATTTGGCAGATTTTAATAAATTGATGAGCCGGTCTCTAGTGTGTTTGTACGGTAAACGGCATTTTAAGGTATACACATGCATTTCGATATGATGTCTTGTGTTCACGACTTAATACATTATGTACCTAGGTATACAGTGAAATGTCTGACGGGCTTTTCACTGTAGGTACATGCTTTACTCATGGATTATGTTTTTTTTCCAGGTCGACGATATCAATACAATCAAAATACCGATTTTTTATTACACGAAGCTGGAGTTCCTGAAAGTAATCCAACAGCTCCAAAAAGAGACTATGTAGCCTCGCAACAGACTTCAACAACGAAGAATTCCGATTTTCCGCCACTAGGACCCACAGTTACTACACCGCGACCTTCATCCACTTCACATACAATTCGACCTACTCAACCGACTGGAAAACGTGATTATGTAGCACAAAACTTTCCACCCCTCAATCCTCCAGCAAACTCACAAACCACCAAAATTACCGGCTTTCCCTCTCTATCCACTCCGACTACAACACGCCCTCTGTCTAGCCCACAGCCTACACGTTTTACACAATCTACAGGTAAACGTGACTATGTAGCGCCAAGCTTTCCATCTACCAAGCCTCCACAACAAGGAACAGGAAAAGTAAAGGACCTCATAAACTTTTACGACAGCAAGGATAAGCAAACGAACAATCCGCAGAAAGTACCTAGCTACAGTTCAATATTACAAGGCACGACCGCAAAAGGGCCAAGTACAGTCACGCAATCCACACCAAAAATTAGTTTAAATCAAACTCCAAAGCCATTTAGCTTCAGCTCTGTCGTAGCTGGCTCTAATCGGCCAACATCGTTATCGACGGTCGGAACTACGAAGCCAACCACCCCAGGTGCATCTTATCCCACGCCAAAACCAGTAGTACTTCCAAGTTCATTAGTTAATGGAAATCAAGGAAGTAATGGCAACAACCCTACTGATAGTGAGTTGCAAGTCCTCAGTGAAGAACTTTTGAAGCGTGATACGAATAACGCTGCTAAATATATTACGATAAACTATCAGGGAAAAACTTCGTCGCAATCATTAGAGGACAAGGCCCCGTCACCGTAAGTAAATTCATTTTAATGCACAATAAATTATTACTAGTACGATGCAGAGTACTTATAGATTTGTCACCAGCAACTTATGGCTTATTTAGACACAATTTGCTTTACTTTTTTCATACCGATAAATACATAAGTTTAACAAAAATTGCTTGAATTTAAGTATCATTACTAGCCATCCATCCCGGCTGCGCCAAGGTTTAAAAAAGGTACTTGAATATAATTAGATATCATACAGATCTTCAATTTTTCAAATCAGCCCCGTACCCCGTATACAGTGTAAAAAGCTTGCTGCGTAACTTGCCGAGGTAGTGAATGGCAACCACGAAACTTTTTTCTAATACTTACATTTTTTAATTCGTTCTATATTTAATTAAAACCTTTTGAAATAAAATATCACTTATTGTGGCGTAACTGTAACTATAGTTTTTACACATGACGTGTTATTCGGTCAATTTTTGTGAAAAAATATGAGTTCAACAATATTTTCTTGCTTTATTTTTTCATTAATAGATTTTGCACGCGCTTTATTAAATACAAGCGGTCGCCCGCGACTTCGTCCGCGTGAACATTTTTTTAGATCATTTCAATAGGAATAATTCTTTCATACAAATTTTTGGTATCTTGAACCGTTTTCGCAGCGCACGCAACAGAAGCCCTCAAGGATGAATAATTTTCCCCGTTTTTTTCACATTTTCCATTATTTCTTCGCTCTTAATAGTTGCAGCGTGATGTTATATAGCCTAAAGCATTCCTCGATAAATGGTCTATTCAACACATAAAGAATTTTCCAACTCGAACCAGTCGTTCCTGAGATTAGCGCGTTCAAACAAACAAACAAACAAACCCTTCAGCTTTATAATATTAGTATAGATTTTAGGTTCATAATTTTTGGGATATTTTACTTGAGTTAGAATAAGGATCCCTAGGATTTTTTTAAATATAATAAAACCTATGCTAGTACAATATGTAATAATTTATCTCACTGTACGTTATAACATGTAACAAAACTACTTATGCTAACCCTACATTGGGCGTTGTTTGAGCATACGAGAGAAGTCACTTGCGCGTCGTGTACACACTAGGCACATGCATAAAGAACATGCATGCCCAATGTGGGGTTAACTCACTCATGTTTTTGTTGCTGACCGACGTCGTCATTTTGTGCAACTTTATAAAGATCTTGACAGAAACGTCTAAAACTAGTTTATGGAAAATTTAACACTCAACTCACTTCAACAAGCCATTGATTGATGATATTAAATGTTTGCACATTTAACATTGCAGATTACTTACCGTATCTCCTGATGCATGGAATATTCCAACGATCCAAAAATTTGTGCCATTACTAGATAATTACGAAAGAGATACTCTTGTTAACGAGCACGTTACTCCACAGGTATGAAATGACAAATTTTATTCAACCAGTTTTAATTTTATGCATGGATTTTTAGTGTAAGGCGAAGTGTAGTTTAATATACTCAAAGAAAAAATACACATAAATCAAGTTCCTGATACGAATTTTTTACAGGAGAGAAACGAAGAAAATGCATTTATGGATGCAATTATGGCTACGTCCGTTATTCGTCATCTAATGTCATTTTTGAAAGACAAAGGTAGCTATAAATCTTTACTGTCCCTAATTATTGATTTTGGACTAACGCAAAAAACTCTCCGTCCGTCGTCATGTTATACCTAAACTACTGAACTGATATTTTTAAAATCTACAGGTTTTAGTCTGTCTAGGTTTAGTTTTTTAAATATGTATTACAAAATAACTTGTTTAATTCACAACATTGTAGTAATGAACTAAATATTTGATAATTTCAGGCTATGTTTCACCGGACCCACAGAAACAGAAAGAGTTTTTGAAACAGATGTGGTTTGGATTGTATTCTAGAGGTAAAGGTAAACTAAGCAGTTCAGGATTTGAACATAGTTTTGTATCTGAACTTAAAAACCAACAAGTCTCAGGTCAGTAACGTAGAAAATGGTATTGATTATTTATAAAACGAAGCCATTTTTGGTATGAACAGTTTATTAATCTACTCTAATAATCTTGAAGAGGAAATATTTGTACAAATATATATCGTATGTTCATATTTTTAAGCCTTTTGCCATGACATAAAAATGTCAATCTCTTTTGTGCTGCGAAAACTATTAATGATGGGTCGTTTTAACTCATTTCCTATATGAACTTGTTTTATCACAACCATTGGTGGACATAGTTCTTCCGCTATACAACAAACGATCTAGTGTTGTTTGGTACTTTTGTGTACGTTAAAGGCGAGAATAAAACATTAGACGAACCGCCCACCATCAGTGTCCGTGCTAAAGTTCTTAATAAGTAGGTACCTAGCTTACTTTATGTTGACTTGTAGATTTATCTGATAGTTACAATTTTTCGCTTGTGGCATGAATATCCACATGTATTGATTTTATATCTTAAGACCTTATACCTTAAGCATATTTGATATTCCAGGTCTTCATAATTGGATATATTTTTCTAAAGAAGAACAAGCTAATCGCCTGAACTATCTTGGATATATGAAGTATGTGGAACTAGGAGATGTAAGTAAATATTAGTCAATTGTTAGTTTTCTGTTCAAAAACTCAATTCTATTAAACAACTTATAGTATACAACTTTCCTATTTTCTATGTTATTGCCATTTCTTAAGTTTGTAGGGGTCAGAAGGTTGCGTAGTAATGTTGCGTGTTCAGATTTGGATGTTGGAATGTCTTTAATTTTGAAACTTAGGACTATATATACAAAATCTTAAAATAAATAAACACACATTCTTATTGGCTAATTACAGTGGACAAATGAAAATGCTTACATTTAAACCTATTACAAAATATTTACAACAAACTGAAACTACGTTATTGGATATAATTATTTACAATTAAATTGACAAATCACAGGGCCTACATTTTAGCCAGTCAGGTGGCGTCTGTGACGTCAGGCGTTACCGGGCAGAGAGCCACGGAATTAGAGCGAGGTGGTATGCTCGGACCTCTCGATGCAAGGTAATAAATATAACCGGCGCGAAACTCGCGCGCTCCGCAGTCTAGCTACTTGTATGCACCGAGAGGGTCGAGATGCACTCTCCCATATCACTCCCCCTCAAGCGAAGCGTACGTTCTTCTTGACGGCTCGACCGGTTCTTGTAATGTATGGGAGACCGTCGTTCGTCGATGAAGAGGCGGGAGTCGGCGCGCTGCTATCGGTCGCGCGCGTACAATCTCTGCTTCTCGCCGTGACGTCAGCTGCAGGCGTTGCTACTGCGTCTTGCGTTTGTTCGTTGCACATGTAGGCGGGCTTCAACCTGTCGAGCGATATGACAGCTGATCGACTCGGTAGTTGTATCTTGAAGTGCTTGTCCTGGCGTTGAAGTACTTCGTAGGGCCCGTCGTATGGTGGAGTGAGCGGTGCTCGCACGGTGTCGTTTCGCACGAAGACGTGTGTACATGTTGCGAGATCTTTGTACACAAACGTTTGTCGGCTCGTCTGTGTGCGTTTTTCGGGTGCAAGGGACGACATTGTCTGCGTGAGTTGACGCACGTAGTCTGCATCTTCAATGTTCGACTGAGTAGGTACGAAAAAATCAGATGGTATACGTAGAGTAGCTCCGTAAGTCATCAACGCGGGACTGAGGTTGTTGTCGTCTCGTATTGCGCTGCGTAGTCCCAGAAGTACTGTGGGCAGCTCATCAGTCCACGTAGTGGTTGCGCCTCGTGCCATGAGTGCTGCTTTCATAGTTCTGTGCCATCTCTCTATCTTACCGTTAGCTTGTGGATGAAAAGCGGTAGTTCGGATTCTAGTTATGCCGAATTTCTTCATAAGAGCGTTGAACAGCTGCGACTCGAACTGACGTCCTTGATCGGTCGATATGCGTAGCGGGCAACCGAAGCGTGCTATCCAATTTTCGTACAATGCCTTAGCGACGATTTCAGCGGTGATTTCTCGTACTGGGATCGCTTCGGGCCAACTTGTACACCTATCGATGATAGTAATGCAGTATCGATAGTCGTTTGATAGTCGTAGTGGGCCAACTATGTCGATATGGATGTGTTCGAAGCGTTGCGACGGCGGGAACGATGATAACGGTGTAACGACGTGACGACTGACTTTAGCACGTTGACAGTTGATGCAGGCTCTTGTCCAAGTAGTGACTTCTCTGTTCATCGAAGGCCAGAAAAATTTCGAAGTCATCTGCCTCCGCGTTGTTCTAACGCCTGGGTGGCACAGATCGTGTTGCGCTTTGAAGGCTGCATAACGATATGCCGCAGGCAAGTAGGGACGAGGCGTAGATAACGTGACCTCGCACGTGATTGGTCGGCTGAGTCCAGGCAGCGTTATAGCGCTAAACTTCAAATTGTCTTGAGTTTTCAATGTTTTGAGTTCTTCGTCGTTAGTTTGATCGATGGCCAGCTGATTGTAGTCGATCGTAGTCGGGCAATGTATCTCCTCGATACGAGATAAGGCGTCGGCAACTGTGTTTTCTTCTCCTTGTATGTACTTGATACTAGTGCAAAATTGACTGATGAAGTGTAGTTGTCGCTCTCGTCGTGGTGTGTCGCTGCTACTTGCTGATCTGGATAATGCGTGGACGAGAGGTTTGTGATCGGTGTATATTGTGACGTCACATCCTTCTATAAGTCGGCGAAAGTGTTTGACAGCTGAATACATCGCTAGTAATTCGCGATCGTATACGCTGTATCGTCGTTGCGTTGCGCTCATTGTCTTAGAGAAAAATGCCAGTGGTTTCCAAACTTTGTCGATCTTCTGTTGAAGTACAGCGCCGAGACTGGTATCGGAGGCGTCGCTCATGATGACGAGTTCGTTGCCGCTGGATGGATAGGCCAGTGTGGTAGCTTCTGAAATGCTTTGGCGGCATTTTTCAAAAGCGGTTTCAGCTTCGGGCGTCCAATTGATCGGTGTCTTGTCATTTTTCTTCTTATTATGTAAGTATTGATTGAGTTCGTTTTGCAAATCGGCTTGATGAGGTAGGCAGTCTCGGTAGAAATTGAGCATGCCTAGGAAGCGTCGTAGCTCGATGATGGTGTTCGGTTTCGGGTACGAAGATATTGCTTGAGTACGTTCCTCAGTGGGTCTGATGCCTTCAGCTGATACTTCGTAGCCCAGGAAGTTGATTTTTGATTTCCCAAACTCGCATTTGTCGATGTTGACGGTCACGCCATATTGTGTCAGGCGCTTGAGAACTTGGTGCAGAGTTTGCTTCATTTCTTGTTCGTCATCAGCATACAGAAGAATATCATCAACGTAACAAAATACTCCTTCTAGGCCATGTAAGACTTGGTGCATGAAACGTTGAAATGTTTGACTTGCATTTCTGAGTCCGAATGTCATGCAGTTGAATTCAAACAGACCAAACGGTGTTATTATTGCTGTTTTCTTTGCATCTTCACTGTTGATGGGTATCCAGAAGTAAGCCATTTTGAGATCGAGTTTTGAGAACAGTTTCTTGTTACGTAACTGATACGTGAAGTCTTGTATGCGTGGTATCGGGTATCGGTCTGGCTGCGTGACTGCGTTAAGTCGTCTGTAGTCACCGCAAACTCGTAGTCCCCCATCTTTCTTCTTAACCACGTGAAGTGGACTGGCCCAGGCGCTCATAGACGGCTTGCATATGCCCATCTTTACCATGCGGTCGAACTCTTCTTTGGCTGCTTTGTACTTGTCCGGCGGAAGCGGGCGCGCGCGTGCGTAGAGCGGTGGGCCTGTTGTTTCGATGTGATGGACGACGTCGTGTTTGGGTGGATTTTGCAAGTTCATTGGTCTTAAGACTTCTGGATATTGTGCCAGTATGCCATGGTAGTCTTGTTCGGGGCAGATGATACAGATTGTTTCGGCTGGTGTGTTGATTTCTAAGGCGTTAACTGACAATTCGGTGATTTTGTCGACTAGTTTCTTGTTGTCTAAGTCGACGAGCAACTTGTAGTGACGAAGGAAGTCTGCTCCGAGGATCGATGTCTTGACGTCTGCCACTATGAATGTCCATTGGAAACTGCGACGTAAGCCAAAGTTTAGGTTGATCGATTTTTCTCCGTACGTTGCGATCGGCGTACTATTTGCCGCGTATAATCTGTAGGCGTTATCTTTCTTGTTAATTGTTCTCTTTGTTTTCGATGTTGCAGCTAGTACGGAGATGTCAGCGCCAGTATCCACGAGGAAACGTTCGTGAGTGTTGCGGTCGTGGACGCATAGGCGATTGCTTGGAGTGGAGACACCGACACTCGCCACTGTCGATGTCGACGTTAGTTTAAAGACGTCTTGTTATTACTGTTTTCTTGTTGCCTTCTACTACACGGTGATTCGCATCTCTTAGCTTGATCACCGAATCGAAAATGGTACTTGCATAACCATGTTTTGTTTGCAAAATCGCCTGGTTTCACGTCGCGCTCGTTCCGCTGCTTTGAGTGCGAGCGGGAGCGAGAACGTGAGTGAAAGGGACGGCGATACCGTCGCTGCGGCTGAGAGGCGCGGCGCGAGAGTTCAGCGACCTCGAGCGCGAGCTTCTCGACTTGCCGTGATAACGCTGATAATGTTGATAACGCGTCGCTTTGGCTTGCTTCGCTCGGCGTAGTTGTGTTTGATATTGCGGCGATAGATGGTGCTTCTGAGTACTCTGCCATCTTGTCAGCCATCGCAGCGAGAGTGTCGAGTGTTGATTCCGTGTTGACTGATAACACGACTCGTATCGGCGTTGGCATATGGTTCAGCCATTCGATCTTGAGACCTTCTTCTGTGATCATGCCGCTTCCGAGTTCTCTCATCTTCCTTAGCAGCTGTGACGGCTTCTGGTCGCCTAACTCGAGTCCGCTGATGAGTTTTTGAAAGGTTTTCGCTGCGGACGTGTCGTACGTGGAGAGTAGGCGTTCTTTTGCTGCTTGATATTTCCCTGTAGCCGGCGGGTTGTACAGGATGTCGGTGAGATGGTGTAGGTCGACTGTTTGAAGTTGCTGAAGCAGGTAGGTGAACTTCTGTGCGTCGGATGTGTGCAGCGGGTCGACTGTAGCCTCGAAGTGAATAAACTACGCCCTTGGCATTTCACGCCAGAATGGAAGGAATCTTGACTGGACGGAGATTCCGGCAAGCTCGTGGTCGCGATAAGCCATCTTCTGTTCTGCCTGTTGCGGATTTTCTGCAGGAGCTTGAGCAGGGATTCGTGCTTCTTGTTGGTTTTCTTGTCCTCCGGCCATTTCTTCAGCGTCGATGGTCACCAGTTGTAGGGGTCAGAAGGTTGCGTAGTAATGTTGCGTGTTCAGATTTGGATGTTGGAATGTCTTTAATTTTGAAACTTAGGACTATATATACAAAATCTTAAAATAAATAAACACACATTCTTATTGGCTAATTACAGTGGACAAATGAAAATGCTTACATTTAAACCTATTACAAAATATTTACAACAAACTGAAACTACGTTATTGGATATAATTATTTACAATTAAATTGACAAATCACAGGGCCTACATTTTAGCCAGTCAGGTGGCGTCTGTGACGTCAGGCGTTACCGGGCAGAGAGCCACGGAATTAGAGCGAGGTGGTATGCTCGGACCTCTCGATGCAAGGTAATAAATATAACCGGCGCGAAACTCGCGCGCTCCGCAGTCTAGCTACTTGTATGCACCGAGAGGGTCGAGATGCACTCTCCCATAAGTTCATTATACTTTTTTTTATGCCTGAATATGATAATATTACTCGTATTATAGTAAGATAGTCTTCGAAATAGGTGCTCACTACACTCAATACAATCTAATGACGCTGTTAAGTAAATGAAACACTGTTTAATGAGCAAAATCACATAACTCATACGCTTTATAAATTAGAATATGTATAGAATAATTACATAGCTTGTTGAAATAACCCGAGGACCGTAGTTTCGATCCACACACAGAATAAAAACAATAAAAGCTTTAATATTTATTGTGGTAACACCACACATATTGTGCAATTGGCTACTTGACAGTGTTAACTACACTCAATACAATCTTATGATGCTGTTAAGTAAATGAAACACTGCTTAATGAGCAAAATCACATAACTCATACGCTTTATAAATTAGAATATAGAATAATTACATAGCTTGTTAAAATAACCCGAGGACCGTAGTTTCGATCCACACACAGAATAAAAACAATAAAAGCTTTAATATTTATTGTGGTAACACCATTGGTCCTATTTCGCATACTTGACTCTAAATTTTAGTTAGAAAACATTTCTACTGGAAAAAGACAAAGGCTGTCTTTAGAGTTTTCCCGGCATATAATTCGATTTTTATCCCGTAAAAACCATTGTTGGACTTCACCGAACATTTAAGAAAAATAATTGTCTAAATTGGTCCAGGCATTGTCGAGTCGTGTCGTGTGTCGCTTACCAACACATTTTGCGATTCATTTTTATAAAATAGATTTTCAAAAAATGTTAACGAATTTATATAAAATATAAACTAAATACATTATTTTATTTTCAGAAAGGAGCTGTAATCAAGTTGCATTTTAATCAACAAGGTGTTGACAAGCCTGTCGATAGTTTATTCATTGGTACTTCACCAGAATTGGAAATGGCAATTTATACACTTTGTTTCGTAACACGAACCGACAATGATTGTAAACTCAAACTTGGTGGCAAAGATGTTAATGTATCTACATATAAGTTCCGCTATCGTAGCAAAAATTATATTGGTAGTGCATTCCCAGGAATTTAATTTTCAATTTTAATTGTATCTACATAATTTGTATTCAAAATAACAAAATATCCATGTACTCCGGCATATAAATATTGATTAAATGATAATGAGACAGTTTATATCATGTTCTTTTTTTGTGATAAAATTTATTCCTTTTTATAAACTACTTAAAATGGAAGTATACTAGTACCTCTCTGGTTTAATTCACACTGTTTTACACGTCTACTGCATTAATACTACGAACGCAAAATGTTGGATCGACATTGAATAATGATAATGAAAAATGTCTCCGGCTAATGTTATTCATTTATGACTTCTTATAATTTTTTGACTTTCAAAGCTGCTGCGCCACTAGTGGCCATTTTTTGTTTTTCTGAATCACGGAATGCTTTAGAAAAATGAAGTTAAGAATAAAAAAGTATTTTGTATTTTACAAACCATTTTACAAATACAAAATACGTCTCGAATAGTATTTCAAATAAAATACAAAATACTTTTTAAAAATAGTATTTAAATACATAATACAAAATACGTATTTTGTATTTGTATTTTAAATACAAGTATTTCAAATATGTCACAACTCTGGAAATCAGCCAATGGTACCCTTTACAAATTTACGTGAGTTTATGCAAAGTAAGCAAGGGCGGATCCAGCTTTGACGCCAGGAGGGGGTCACATGGTCGTGGTCAAGTCAAGAACTTATAATGTAACTTGCTGTGCCCGCGACTTCGTTCGCGTGGACTACATCCTTTCATGGTCGGTTTTACCCCTATCTTGTCCTTGAAATTGAAGATGCTCATCATGCCTCTTAGCGGATGCATTGGCAAATGACACAACTTTTCTCATTATGCCAGATGTATTGCGACAGGAAACTACTTGGATGATTTTTCCAATGAGTTATTGAGCACATGGTTGTTGGATCCGCCGTTGAAAGTAAGCAACTGTCTCGTTTAATGACCTTATTAAAAATTAGTCTCTTTTGCTTTGACCAAATTAATGATGTAACTATTTCCCTCAGGCCATCAAACTTTTCTTATTGCTATTTCCAGATTTAACCATTCTTTAGCTGTGCGCGGAGTTGTCAGTTTGACATTCAATAATCGTCTGTGAATTTGACATTTGACAGCTGCAGAAGCAGAAGGTAGAATGTTATCGTGGATTTTTTTCGTGCGTTTAAATTCGGTGGAGAATTATGCAACGATGTTCATTTATTTGTATTAAATTTATAGTTTAGCCAGTGTTAATTAGTTTAATCACGTCCTAAGAAACCTTATTGTTAAGAATACCATAGTCATTGACCGATCGTGGTTTGTTATTATTGTGTATATTTTCACTATTTAATTCATCGATATGAGCCTTTGTAAATCTTTAGTTGGAAGACTAGGAAAATTTAATCACAATTTATACAATAAAATTAAGGCATGCAATATTTTACTTAATAAATCTTACTCAACGCGAGAGTTGCTCAAAGAAGCTTATTGCCGCACTAAATTGAAATGTCGTTGTAAGTACATACATTACACAGTTTTGATATTATTTTTTAGTTGAATGAAATTGTTTTGTCGTCGAATTTTCAAATAGATTTTATAGTAGGATTTAATTTATAATTATTTGGTACCTACTCTTATAAAAAGGGTAGATTCAGTAATTTATGCAATACCAACTTTTCAAAGTGATAATAACATTATTACAAAAAAAGAGCCATAATAGTGTTCATATTTATAATTTAGTATTGATTTATAAAATAATCTGTTTTTATTATTTAGCCAAGAAGTTGCCACAAGATGTGAATCCTAAAGGAGTATTTGCCTGCAACGAGCTGGACTTGTCGGAAGTACAAGTTTATGGGTTTGATTATGACTACACATTGGCACATTACAAGCCAACCTTAGAGCATTTGTTGTATAACCTGGGCAGAGAAGTCTTATTGGAAAAATATAATGTAAGTGCGTACTAAAGCAAGATTCTTAACAAAAATCCCAGTTTCTAATATGTATTATATTTTATTTTATGATTAAATTTTTTTTAACTGACTTTTCAGTAAAACTGTTATATATGTATATATGATATGCATTATTATGTGAAAGTTTGAAAGTAACTCTAAACATAATTATTGAATATATTATGTTTTAAATTCCAGTATCCTCCTGAAATATTAAATTTGGAATACAAGCCCAACTTTGCTGTCAGAGGTCTCCACTATGATATTGAAAAAGGATTACTGCTCAAGTTGGACTCGTTTTTACAAATTCAATTTGGTGCAGTGTACCGGGGTCTCACTCCAGTGTCTACAGAAGAAGTGCTCAAAATTTATAAAAACAGAATCATCCCCATTGCCTATGTGGAAGGTGACACAAGAGTGCATAAGGTGAACATTTTAAACTTACCGTACCTTATTAAACTTTAGTTATAAAATATACATTTTATACAGAATTGCTGCAGTAGGCTCTGTTGGAAATACGTATGTATTTCTTTAATAAAATGCATTAAATATCAGGCATTATCAAATTATCTTGCACAAACTTATAGTAGAATACAAATTTTTCATTATGACGGTTTCTTTGTTTGGTTAATATCAGTATTACTTGCATGCATTTTCTTGCAAAGAAGAAACGCAAGGTAAGTGTTTCAGTTACTATAACATGCATTTGTAGCTTAAGCTTGCAGAGTTAGAATATTATAATAAAAACCGTTTATGAAAAAGAAATTATTATGCTTCGTAGACATATCAGAGAAAAACTATTATTGGCCCACTTTTATGTACAAGATAACTCAAAAAGATTTAAAAGGATGCTGAAAAACATCATGAAAATTTAATAAGTAATAAAAAAGTGCCAACAAACACCTAGCCCTAACGTGAGCTCATTATTAATAAATAATAAAATATAGGAATATTAAATACTCCTTTTAAATATTAATTAAGGGTTGTCAATTTACTATACATATAAGAGAAAAAATAGTTAAATGGATAGCCTCATAACATTATAAATGCGAAAGTTTGTAAGAATGTATGAATTTTTGTCATTCTTATGCTATATAATTACTAAATGGATTTGGCTGATATTTGGTGTTAAAAGATTAATATATATATACGAAATAATGCAAACAAAGTCGTGGGCGATAGCTAGTAATAGAATAATACTGCTGCATGACTGCATGCAACATTCATTGTATTGATAGTACAACCCATTTTACTATGTACTTACAGAAGCATGTGTCGGTAATCAACAGCACTTGTAGGCAATCATTTATTTGTGCGCTCCCCTATGTCTCTGTTGACACAAGGACCATGTGTGACTTGACACTGATGTGCTATTGTAAATAACTACTGCAAGATTATATCAATTTGTCTTGATACTGTTGTTCCGTACTACAAATTTATGGGTAGCTATTAAATCTCTTGTCTAGATATTAGAGTTAATGTTTTATAGTTATCAAAGTACAGACTTAGTACTTATCACATAGATTATTAATATTAGCAACATTCTGAAAAAAAATATATTAACTAAGAGATTAATAATAAACCCAATATTTTAAAGAATTAAAGACTAAAACCTTAAAGAAAATATTGTTTTATATGGAAATCACAAAACGAAACCAACTCTCTGCATGACCCAGTGGTTGACTCAAAGAAATTGCTCCAGTCAAGTCACTTATTGAACTTTTTTGTGTTACATAAGTTTAAAAAACAAAACAAATAATAAGTAAATAGAAATAAAAAAATAACGTCTCAGTTTTAGTTGTGACTGGCAAGTTTAAAATATATTTTAAAAAGCTAAAGTAGTTTTATTTAAAATGTATAATTTTATTTTTAGCTAATATTAATTGTTTACTTTCTGGTTTTCAATTAGAGTCTGTTTATTTGAGTAAAGATTTTGTTTTGTTTTAAAAATGATTTCATATGTTTGGTTTCCCTATTCTTTACCCACAAATGTTTTCAGGCTAACAGGGCAAAGATGGTGCATTTGGCGGACTTATTCTCCGTACCTGAGATGGGCCTGCTGTGCAATGTGGCAGAGTATTTTATAAAAAATCATATTGATTATCACCCTGAAATCTTGTTCTTGGATGTTAAGGTAGGATGTTAGATAAGATTTATTTAATAAAAAAACAACAACCTTAATCATCCTATGCTTTAAGATTCAAATAGACGAAAATAATGTTTTACCTTAGATTTATCACATTAAAAACATTATGCTTATACATATTCCAATTCCAACAACAATTCCAATACAATTATTTTTCAGAACTCTGTACAAAGTTGCCATCCCGTGATGCATAAAATTGTTGCTCAAAATGTGGAAGAGTACATTAGGCCAAATCCAGACCTCAAGAAGTACTTTAACAAATTACAAGATAGTGGCAAGAAACTTTTTCTCGTCACAAACAGCCCTTACCATTTTGTGTAAGTATTGTAGCATTATTGTATCTTTTTTATATTTTTATAGATTATTGAGAATGTGTGTAATATGTGATGCGATTTTCAGCGTCCCATACAATGATCTTACCTAAATCTTAAGATCTATCTAAATGCCTATATCTATACTAATATTAAAAAGAGGAAAGATTTGTACCTATTTTTGTATGTTTGTAATGAATATGCTCAAAAAGTACTGGGCCGATTTAAAAAATTCTTTCACCAATAGAATGCTACATTCTTTCAATTTGACATAGGCTACAAAATTAGGGATCCTTGGTAAAATTTGAAAAATTTTAACAGAAAAGCGGGAAAAATTATCTAAGGCGAAACGAAGTTCGCCGGGACCGCTATGTATAATATATATGACTTACATGAAATGTAGGATCAGCTTATGAAGTATTGTGACTACCAAAAATTAAAATTGTTGCTTCATTGCTATCGCATATAAGTACCTAATCGGTTTTCTGCTAAAAAAGTTTGGTTGCAAATAAAAAAGGTTTTTCAAACTAGCATTATATTGGTCTCACTGCTTGTGCCGACTTTTTACATAATTCTTGCCTGTGCGCGGCTTACATTCGTCACCTTCCTAGTTCTTTTGGGGGCCGTCCTAATCTGCGTACGTGGTTGCTATTCTAGAACTTTACTGCCCCATCGTTTCTACGAAATATATAACCTGCCGATTGTCAGTTTAGTTTTGCAATACTTAGACTAACGTCGGTGACTATAGTTCTCCTACGTATATTTTGCGAAATTCCTAGCATAATTGTCGTCATCGTCTGAGTGACTTTAAGCCTTCGGAGATATTCCAGTGATATAATATGCAATATATAACTATTCATTTTGTTGAACGACAGTAACGCTGGAATGGAGATGCTGGTGGGGTCAAACTGGCGGGAGCACTTTGACGTTGTGATCGTGAACGCGAACAAACCCAAGTTCTTCACAGAAGTCTCGCGCCCCATCAGGGTGTTTGACAAGAACGCCAATACGCACATATGGGAGAAGGTGACGCATTTGGAGAAGGGGATAATTTACTATGAGGTAAGGAGTTACTTGGATGTAAGCAATGTTATGATAAATGACGCCAAAAAGCAATTAAGTACAAAGCGTGCCGTGAGAACCAGACAAGCGTCACTTTTCAACTAGGTATAAGACTGGTGAACAGACTTCGGGTTTATCTGTGTATTTGTAAATCATGTACAAAAACATTTAAGCGTATTAAGGTAACTGCATGTGGCTCTACTTAATGTTTATTTAGTTTGTTTTCTCCGGCATCACTAAACAACTGAAAACATATCTACTAAGATTCGCGCACCTGTGATTACTTATGGGTGACTCGTTTTATAACTTTTTATTAACAAAAACAGTTTTCTAGGGACTTTTTGCATACACAACCCTCTTCTAGTACTATTAAAAGCACGTCAGACTTATAAATTTTGGACTTAGCACCACCCTTATGCGCATAATGTGCATTACTTCTTACGAATATCGAATTGCAACTGTTTCACTTTGACGTGCTTTTGACCAAATGACACCTAAACCAAACTATACCAAAGAAAGAGGTGCGATTACTTGGTGACTTGTATAGACATGATAGAAGTTTTGCTATCATAATAGAAGAATAGGCGGCATTAAGAAGAATAGTAGGTAATTATTAGAACTAGTGAACTGAAGCTACATTCCTCGATTAAAAATTTTATATTTTTAAAATCAAAACCTAACCAAAATAAACAAATAAAACCGATAACATGTGAGTCCCATGAAGATCCGACAAGCACTAAATACAATTCCAGCGACATCCAGCTATATGAGATGATGACCTGCGAAAGAGTGCAGGCATGCGCTAGCTACGTCAAACTGAATACAGATCAGTGCGACATTCATAAGGATAGGCCTTTGTTCAGTAGTGTCAAAGTATAGGCCGATGATAACGAAGTGGAGTCGGTAATGAATCAATACTTTCTAATGTTTAGCAATGTATTCTTTCTAAATGGCTTGATAATCACTAATTTTAGTACCTACCATCTTTTAAAAAATACAACTGACTGTAAAATGTTAGAAACAATTTACGGTACGTAATACCAATTCAGGAAGTAGCCTTGATTGTTAGCAGGTATTGTAGTGAGGCACAAGCGTCAACATCTTTGATAAATGATGATGAATGAACGATAATGCTAGAATTGTTGATTTATTATTACAGGTCATTGTTATTTTTCCTTGCGTTTATGATATGAAGTAGGTACTTATTTTATTCTAGATTTGAACATTTTTAACAGGTTTCCGTAAATAAGTATAACTAAAATCATCGAATAAGATCCTTCGTTTCTTTAAGACTAGCAACCCGCCTCGCTTCTTACGGTGGTGTTTGCATCCAAAATACAGAACTACGATGTGGACTATACCAGAGATGGCAAGATGGCATCAGGCGAGAGCCCTTATTAAAAAAATTAAATTACTGAAAGGACATTAGACAGAGGACAGGTTGAAAACATCGAAAAAATTTTAATCAAAATGTATATTAGAACTACCATAAAAAAGGTCTAGTTTCACTTGTAACCATTGCGGAGGTCAGGTAGTAAACGATCCAATGTCATTACCAGACCCACATAATCAGGATCATAGTTGTAGCGGACCCCGGGTACCGTAATGAATACATAGCTGAGATACATTAATGTAGTGGTTGGGAAATAAAATTATGCAAATAGTGAATAAGCCAAATATATTTACCAAATAAAATTAAATAATTCGTCTTCCATATCGGCGTCGTTCGTTCGTCGTTCAAATCTACTCTCTGTAATATTCCCCATTCGGATATTCATACGTACAGGCATCGCACATGCACTACGTTCGGATACATCCGCTATCACGCAATAATAGGAGAAAAGCAGATTAAGATTAGAAAATACAAATAAAACACTTTTTCTTTATCGCTGATCAATGTCGAGGTAAGGTCGATAGCACGTCAATCAAGGTAAACACTTGCGGTTCGATATTAGTTCTTATACGCAAGACTTTGACCCATAAGGGTAAAATATGTACATTAAGTAACATTTCAGGGGACGGTGAAACAGCTGCAAGACCTGACAGGATGGAGCGGGCACCAGGTGCTGTACTTCGGCGACCATCCGTACAGCGACCTCGCTGACGTCACGCTGGAGCACGGCTGGCGGACGGGAGCCATCATCAATGAAATAACGGTAATGTTTACACGCATGTATTGTGTACTGAGTATTAGAAGGCGTAGTATGGACTAATACCGTTATAAGTTTACGAAATTAGTAGGCATAACACAGTGTTTATTGATTAAAGTTAACGAAAGCTGTGCCTGCCTTAGCATTTGCGACGCAATAGTTATATGGATTATAAAGAATAACTTGTTCGTTCTTTTAGCTCGTAAACATCGATAAATTTCTCTGTTCGCTTCCTCCGATAGCCCCTAAGGAAGCCTCTGAACTATGATTGGAATCAACGTGATAAGTTCTGTAGTTGTGTATTACTATAATCAGAAGGCCCACCATGAGCAGGCAAAAAAAGTCTTTAATAATTTAGACGTGAGGATACTCTTTACCTTGGTATAATATTTCATGCCTAATAAGCTGATAGTAAGTGTTTAGTATAACTAAACCTGGTACATTAATTTCCAGCACGAGATCCGTACTCTGAACACGCAGTCGTTCAAGGAGAATGCGAATTGGCTGCAAATGCTGACGCAGCTTATCGAAGACCACCAGGATTATAAGGAGCCAGAGGCCGTAGAGGTCATCAACCAATGGATGGCTGAGAGGGATTTCCTGAGGTGAGTTGAATTTACAGTATTATCTTCAATGAATCAATCAAAACAAGTATATACTCATAATATGTGATACAATTTTCACTGTTTGCCCTCGGTGATAACCCTTAAAAGACTAGTCTTAAAATTTTAAATGGAAATTTATAAATAGTAGTTATTTGTATTTCATTGGGAAAGATTACGAATATACTCGTGGTCAAAATTAATTCACGATTAATTTGTGCCTGAGACTTTTCTGGATTACACTGGATGCATGATGCTGTAGTGAAGCCTCCCTCCCGACCCCCAAATAGGGGTGGTATTTTAAAACTCCAGCTGAACTGATTTTATACTTATATAGGTACTTTTGCTTATTCAAAATCCTTTCAGAAGCGAAACTGTATGTTGCATCAAAATTTACCCAAATATTAAGTCACTTTTTATCTTCCCCATAACCTAAACTACCATATCACTCAGTGGATTTTTGTTCACATACATATTTAATGCAATGTTCCTCCCTAAATATTATAGTATTTGTAAATTTTTAGAGCCCACTTGCTATTTCAAACCAGAATTTCCAGACAAAAAATAAAATGAATTGTTTTTTGACGTAAAGTAAACTTTGTTTTATAAATATAATAATCTACGTTTGCTATGCGAGTGGGGTTTAATGGATATAATTGTCTGTTTTTTGAACAACCAAATCATGTTGAAAATGACACTGCGATGATTGATTTATCAAAATTTTATGCTGGCTCTTGTGTAGAATAGTGTAATTGGTATTTGATAAAATATTATATTGACTGTTTTTAACCAGAATATGGTGTGCGCGGGTTATGTTGGTAACTACCAACTTACAACAACATAACAAGTTTAAAATTGACAATGATAAATGTAGATAGTCGACCATTTCAAAGAGCGTTTCTTGAATTTCACCGGTCCGATGTTATGTCTACCAGAAGATATTTAATTCTAGCAAAGATTAATGTAATTCTCCAAAAATTACACGCATTTTAAAACCAGTTACCCTATTCGATTCTAAAGACGTTATGCACTGTTTGTTAATTGGCTGTAAATAATCGCTTGTGTTTGCTTTTCACGCCGACGCAATGTAGGAGTTCTTATCTCGCTTCCAGGAACGAAATAAAGGCAGTGTTTAACCCCCAGTTCGGTAGCGTGTTCCGGACATACCACAACCCCACCTACTTCTCTAGGCGATTATTCCGATTTGCGGACATATACACCTCCAATATTACGAATCTACTCAACTATTCTCTGACTCACACTTTCTATCCACGACGTGGCGTGATGCCACACGAATATGGCTCATATTTCGTCTAGTTATAAGTGTATTTTGTATGTTTAAGAATATTTTCTTTTGTAGATTATAACTTTGTAGTAAATATTTCAATCAGAACAGTATTTTTTATATAAAAGGCGTCCATTGACGTCTAACTTAGTCTGACAGATAATAATTAATAACGAACTTGAAAAGATATTTAAAAATATTTTATAAGCATCATTTACAGGTAAAATTTGGTATTGAACATTGTTCCTTAATGAAACATGATCTGGGACATTATCCGAAACTTAGTTTTATATTTTTTATTTCATACATATCATTTGTTATAATTGGATAGTGTTTATAATTGAAAAAACCCAAAATGTGAATATTTTAAATATAACATAAGTATTCAGCCAACTGTATTCTAGTCAAAAGTATTTAATACTGTCTCATAGATGAAGTCAAATTGTTGTTTAGTGCATCAATTGATTAATATATTTGTTTTGGTACCAAATTGCTAGATATTAGATATGCTTCATAAAATATTATAAAATTATTATGTAGCTTTATTTAAATTAAAAGTAGACTTACAAAATGTATTTTTGTATTGATTGAGCTCAATTGCTTGAGTAGGTATTGGACAAATTGTATTAAAAATTAAACATTAGTTGCACATCACATAAACTTATGTTAGCTAGAGTTATGAGCACTTATGTAGAATTCTGTATTCAAATTAAATGAAATTTACGTGAAAGCCGCTATTTCAATGCGGATTTATATGTATATGTTTGTTCACTATAAATGATGTTTAAACTTAGTGTGTTATTGTTTTACTTGATTGATAGTGTAAGGGAAGATAAATCAGGCAAAAAATCGAATATCATGAATAAATCTGCACTTTTTATATTAAAATAATGGTAATGAGTTCTACTTTTATAGTTTTGCTTTACTTCATGTTATGAATATATGATAAGTTACTTGATACTTTTCTCTTGTAAATAAGATGAAAGCAATCAGTTAGTAACATTTAGAATTCATATTTAAGTGAATATTAAAACTATTCTCGAATTAGCTGCTATATCTGAAAATACCGTGAAAGAATACTGAATGCAATTTCTATTTATATACAAATATTTTATGTTATTTTTATGGAATCATTCGTTTTCCTATGTAAAAGTGACGATGCTGAATCGATACAAGCTGACTGTAGATGTGCCACTGAAAATGTATTGATTTCCCGAGGCATTTATATTGTGCAGTACTAAGTTTATGCACATTTTATACAATGCTCATGTATATAAGTTTATCTACTAAGCTGAAATGAGTAGTATAGTGAATTAGGACTTTAGACTCGTTTTTGTACTGCAAAGCCATATTTTGGAGTAGTGACATATGTTACATTAGTTCCCTTTGAAGTATTTAATCGTGTTTTCTACAATAATCTAATGTTCAGTGTTAAAATATAAGGTAGTTTACCTTAATAGCTTTGTACAAGCTACACTCAGTGCCGAATTTACTCAGTATGTGCAATATGTAAAATCTCTATATTCAGAATATTGACTATGATTGGTATGTTACATTTCTCATTGGGAATGATAAAATAGGTCATAGTTAAAGGGCTCGATTATACTTAGGGCGACTTGTTATGGAGATGACAGAATCTTAAATGTACCGCAAATTTTGAAATGTGAGATCTAATAAATAAATATTCGCTTTTGTGGATAATTGGGGACCTAAAAAAGATATCAATTTTGTTATTTTGACGTGTTCCTTGAAAGCTTATAAGCTTATCAGCGGTAAATATGTAAATCCGGTACTGCCTATAGTTTTTAGACAATAACTGCATTTTGAAAGATCATAATCGTATCTACAAAGTTTTATATAAAAAAATCTTAAACATCTATTATTTTAAGAGAATATTAATTGTTTGATTATTGTTTTCTATAGAAATGTTCTAATAAAATTTATTATTGAAATTAAGTTGTTTGCCTTATACTTGTTTAAATCCTGTTATTTAGCAATAATGACATGCAATTGGCGTGTTATCATTGGGGTCACGACCTGAGGGTCGCTCGTGATAATAAATCGGTACGAAAAGTGCCGTCGACGTACAATATAGACACAAAACAAGTTATCTGAATAATTTAATGGGTGTTTCATTAAATATTTACATTTGTACTCTTAAAAGAGAGCTTAAGTAGAGAGGTGTAAGTAATTCAAAATATATAGAAATATTGACGCAAAAAATATTAAGTTTTTTTGTTACACTTAATACATTTTTATGTCATGACCATGACAGTTTAGTCGTTATCTTGAGGGTCAACCAGACAAAATCTTGCCAGTCACTGAAATATGTTTTTTTGCCCGCTGGAAGAAGTATTACATAAGTAGTTCTTATTGTTGTATTATAAGATACCTATGTGTTAGAAATTTTACAACTGTTACGACTGTTGTCAATCACTACAGCACTTAAATTCATAGTCATGTTAATGGCACAGGAAAATAAGGTAATGCGTACTCTTATTGAAGTAAGTCTGGAATGTTTGATGTTTGACTAAACGACGTGGTCGCGGCGTGTTGCTCTGCCTAGCAATGGTTTACAAGACTGGGTAAGCGGTGTCGATGAGAGGTACGTTGTCAACGCGAATAGTCTTGGTCTGGATGGTGAAGGGCACGTTGTTGTAGCGCAGGCGGCACGGCCGGTCGGGGCGCGCCATGAAGCACAATGTGTACAGCGCGGTCTCCAGCTCGGGGGAGGTGCCGACGAACATGTTCACCTCGGGGGCGTCTTTGGTCTCACTCAGAATTGAGTGCTGCTTCAGAATCAGGCCTTTCTGTTAAGAAATAGGTTTTAGAATCAGTATAAAATATTGTTGTTTTGATAGTTGGAAAGATATCGGGAAGAGTGGCATAGTACTGCTCCACCGGTCCAATTAAGAAAAAAAATATGTGGCGTTATTGTTGTAATCAACACAATATCAAGCTACCGATGGTATTGCAATAGTACACTCAAATTACATTATGGTAGCTCGTAAATAAAAAAATATCGGAATCATTTATAATACTTAGCTACGTTTTAAGAGTAGGTAATTCAAATTGATTAATATCTAAAGTCTAAAACATTGTATCCGCATTAAAAATACCAGGTATAGTAGGGGTAATTTCTAAACAATCAATACTATTTGTAGAAGTTCGACTACCGAAAGATTATCGATGAACAATGTATTGATTTCGTAATTTATTAGTTTATCATAGAATACTTTAATAGAATTTAACTAATGATTGAATATCATACAGGCCATTTCTTCTCTATACTGAGACTATTAAATTAATATCTTACTCCAGAGAGGTCCAATTTGTCAATATATCCTAGGTAGTTGGCCTTGTGGTCCAGCTCACGCTTAGCGAAGAACAACCAGCTGTGCAGACCTGTGGGAAAAAGTAGTTCAATTAGATACGGATCTGCTTTGTTTTCATTATTTGTTGTTCACCCTTTGTTGGCCACGCAGACCTTTTAAAATTTCCAGCTACTTTACCTTTGCTAAATTATCAAGTTTTGGATCTTCATAGCGTAACTATTTCCAGAAAATGTTACATTATTATCCAGCAAAAAATAAGAAACTACCGAGACGCTGATATGTGTCGAAGTTACTTTAGGCCACGCCAGACCACTTTGAGTTGGAGAACCCACTTAATTTGTGACATAGAACACGAAATAAACCTCATAAATATGAGGTTTAGAGATGATTAGGAGGATAAGTGCTTTTACCCTGGGCTGAATGTCTCCTTGAGGCCTGTCCGCATTATTGCGGAAATTAATTTTGTGTGCCAGATTTTCTGTCTGAGGACGTTTCTACCTGCGAAGTTCATTTATAGTATCTACTCATAGGTACCATGAGATGGTTGAGAGTTCCGCCATCAAGACCTTTAAAAGAGAATCAGCGGTGCATGTGGGTACTCTGCGAACCAGATCTTCTATCTAAGGTTTCTATTGTCTATTTCGTTTGTAGTAGGTACTTTTACCTAGGCCGGACTTAGCTCCGCTTTGAAGACTTTCTCGACGCCGCATAATTCAGTAGCAGGCTGACTTCATGTAGCAGATCTCTGCTTGAAGGTGTTCCTCTACTGATGGCCTAGTTCCTTTATAGTGTTCTTACCGAGAACTTGATCTGACTTGAGCTCTGCCATGAAGACGTTCTCGAAGGCGCAGCTGCACTTGCACAGTCCGGTCCAGTGGCGCGCGTACTTCGTGAACCAGATCTTCTTCAGCAACTCAATTTGCTCGTTGTATTCGTTCAGCTGGGTTAGACCTGAATGAAGTTGGATATAATTAAGATATGGGTAGGATTAAAAGCACGTCAGGATCAATATGGACTTTATTTCGTGCGCATAAGAACTAATACCTAATATAACTTCAAGTGTTTACCTTGACGTGCTGTTCACCGTACTACCTACATATGTCAAAACTAAAAAAAAAATATTTTTAAGAAACGATTCAAACGGAAGGTAGACTTATAGGTCTAGCATGCGCAATACGTCAATTTTCTCGCATGAGACGACAAAAGTTTCTATACCGTTTGGGTGATAGTACCTACATCGTACCTACTCGTATTTTCAGCCAATCAGCAGATTGATATTGATGTTTGTTGACATTTCTTAAGCGCGCGATAAAATTGACGTGGCGCATGCTATTCCTGTATGAATGGAAGTTTTTGGTTGTGCTTCTTATATCTATTGTTACTGGGAACTCAGCGTATTCCCATCTGAACGAGAATAGCTCAAGTGCAACTGATTAATGTATGGCTGAAATTTTAGTGCGTTTTGACTTAAATGTACCTAGTGATTTTGGAAAATATGTATTTACCTAATCGTATACATCATTGTTATAAAAAATGGTATTCAATTTATACATTATTTAAATATATTAATAAATATTTGTAGAAAGCTTAGAATTATAAAAAAAATATGTAAATGAAATAGTTAATATAATTAAATTTCATTCTGTTTGTTTGTGTGATTGTGAGTAATAGAGTGTAGAAGACGCATTAAAATAAAGAAAAAATAAATAAATGTATAGGTAGTACCTAAGTAGTTCACATAGATCAGTTTATTTTCGAGGCTTTGTATTTCTCATATAAGACAACCATACCTGAATTGATCATAATCTGATTTTATTTTTATGTATTCTTTTGTTTGAATCTTGTAAGCAGGTAGTTATTCGTTTTAAAAGGCCCTTCACACACGGATCGTATTCGTAAGCGTAGTCGTATCGTAAGCATAGGTACGTTGCGAAGCAACGCGCATAAAAAACAAAACAAACGCTAATCTATAATCAATCAATCACGGTCATGACAAGAATTTGTATTGTATTTTAGTCTAGTAGCCGGATTTAAAAGAACGATTGACAACACATCAAGGTAGACACTTGCAGTTCGATTTTAGTTCTTATGCTCGCGATAATAAGTTCGAAGTGTGTAGTCTGACGTGCTTTTATCTTTACCTAATACAGGTAAATCGCTACATCGAAGTTGTAAAGTAGGTAGGTACACCTTATCCTTTTTCTGTTATTATTGAAATAACGGAGTTCAGATGCAGGATACTCAATACTCAATACATTTATTGTCAATCATATGGTGTAAGTAGGTGTTACATTCAGATATAGTACATATGAACCCTGATGGGTTTAACAATTTGAAACGACAGGCAGATTTTATTATATAATGAAGTAGGTATGCAAATGTTATGTCATCAATATAAAGTCCTTTACCCAGTAAAAATATGTAACTATTTTTTTTTTTCTTTAAATTTTATTTCAATTTTTGTAATAAGTATGTATTGTCAAATTTGTATTATTTGTGTTATAATTTGTGTTATTCTTTGGTCAATTTTAATTTTTTTTTTTTTTTAATGTCAAAGTTATATTTATATTCATGTCAAAAATTTATTCTTACAACGTAAAATATTAGTAGTTTGTTTAGCCTACGTTAAATATAACAATCTGTCAAATAAACATTTTTTACATTATTATTATGGGAAATAAGTCAGTAAATGAATTTAATAATAATAATATTAATTTATAAGATATGTCATCTCAGAAGTATTTGATAAATTTAATAGTCTATATTATATTATGGTTTTATCAGTGAGGAATTCGTTTAATGTGTAATAGGTTTTTTCGACTAACAGGTGTTTTAATTTTTTTGTGAAAACCGGCAGAGATTCTTCTAGTTTAATGCTGTTGGGTATTTTATTATATATTGTAATTGACATTGCTAAGGGACCTGAACTTAGCATTCCTAACTTCGATGGTGGCTTTATGAGTTTATGTTCGTCTCTTGTTGGAAAACGGCGCGGGATGTCTCCCTTTTTCTTGTAGAATCCTGTATTTTTCCGTACAAACTTACAGACTTCTAATATATAAATTGAAACTAGTGTCAGAATTGATAAGCTTTTGAAATGTGGCCTGCAGGTATCTGTATTTTTGAGGTTTTTAATTATTCTTACACATTTTTTCTGTAGGGTAAACAATACGCTCACGTCCGTACTGTTGCCCCATAATACTATCCCATAGCTTAGACATGAGTATGCGTAACCATAATATGCTGCTATAGCTGATTTTTCATTTGTCGTTTTTTTTAGTTCCCAAAGGGCGTATGTAAACCTTGATAGTTTTAATGCTACTTTTCCTACGTGTGCTTTCCAATTTATGTTGGTGTCAATGTCTATGCCTAATAAGGTGAAAGTATTAGTGCATTCTATTTTGTTACCTTTATACGTGAAGTTTATATTTAAAGGCGGTTTTTGGTACGGTCTAAACTCCATAATCTTTGTTTTAGAATAGTTCACATCCAAGTTAAAATCCGTTAGCCAGTTTACTACTTTATCCAGGATATCTTGTAGGGATGTATTAAGATCTATAGGGTTGTTTATTGAGTATGGTGTTAGAAGAGAAATGTCATCCGCGAATAAAATACAGGTTTCGTTTAATGCTTTAGGTAGATCGTTTATGTAAATTAGGAAGAGTAGGCATCCTAAGACGCTCCCTTGGGGTATTGAGTGGGTAGATTGTTTAATATCTGATTGAATTTTTACAATTTCTTGGGTTTTATTATCCAAATATTTAATTTCTACGTATTGTTTTCTATTTTGTAGGTATGTTTTAAACCAGTCGTGTGTAATTCCTCTTATTCCTATTTCATATAATCTATTTAATAATATTTTGTAAATAACTTTATCGTAAGCTTTGGTCATATCTAATAATATTCCTACTCCGTATTTTCTTTTATTTAACATGGTAAGTATTTCCTGAATAAACGTGAAGTTAGCTATCGTTGTTGAGCGATTTTTGCGAAAGCCATATTGATTTTTGTCAAATATGTTAAATGTCTCACAAAATGCATAAACTCTTGTGTACATTGCTTTTTCGAACACTTTTGATGAAGATGGTAAAAGTGCTATTGGTCGATAATTGGATTTTTCTGTGGTTTTGCCTTTTTTATGAAGCGGTTTTATCACAGATATTTTAAGTCGGTCAGGAAAGATGCCTTCCACAAAAGATTGGTTGACTAACAGATAAAAGGGTATTGTCAATTCATCTGAGCATTTTTGCAAAAGTATTGGCGGTATTTCGTCTAATCCGTGACTTAGTTTTTTCGGTAGTCGTCGTAAAATTGCGTTAATTTCCTGGGGCTCGACGGGACGGAGGTAAATTGTATTCTCAGTGGTGTTGGCCGGCGGCCGGCCCTGCGCGTGCGTTCCGTCACCTCGCGGCGCACCTACTGATGCGAAATAATTATTGAATGTGTTTGCTACTAGTTTTGGTTCCGACACAAGATTATTGTGGATCTGCAATTTTATATTTTGGTGACAATTCTTTGTGGACTTATTTGTACGTTCTTTTATTATTTTCCACATTGTTTTTGTGATATTGCCAGAATTGTTTATTTGTTTAATATATTCTAACTTTTTTGATTTTATTATACATTTTTTTAGAATTTTTTGATATTGTTGGTAGTGTTTTTTTAGAATTTTGCTCTTTGAGTAATTAATATGTGATCTCATTAGTCTTCTATTTTTACATGCTATTTTCAGCCCTTTAGTAAGCCAATTTTTGTTATTGTTTTGGTTTATCTTTATGCGTTTTTTTGGGATACATTTGTCTAATAGTGATTCTAATATGTCACTAAATGAGTTATAGTTTTTATTTATGTCATTGTCTAGATTTATTGTCTCATTCCAGTCTATTCTTTGTAGGCCTATTCGAAAATTTTCGATATTTTTGTTATTGAAGAGTCTTTTGGTTGTTTTCTGTGTTGTCTGTTTGGTTTTTTCGTCAATAGCAAGGCTTATAGTTGTACTTTTATGATCTGAAAATCCGTTATCAACTACTTGTGTTTTTAATATTTTTTCCGAAAAGTTCGTAAAAATTTGGTCAATGCAAGTAGCCGAGTTCTGTGTGGTTCTGGTAGGTTCTTTTATGTGGTGTGTGAAGTTGTTTGCGGACATGATTTGCCTGAGTTTATTCGAGTCTACATTGCTTTTTAAGCAGTCAATGTTAAAGTCGCCTCCTATAATAATTTTTTTTGAAGCATATTTTTTACTAAGATGGTTCATGATAAATTCTAGTTGATTGAAAAATAATTGTTTCTGTTTGCCGTTCCAATACAATGATATTATTATTAAGTTGAATTTACATAATTCAATAGCACATAGTTCTACTAAAAATTCAATTGACATGTCCATGATATCTTTTTTCTCGATGTATTCCAGATCATCTCTTAACACAATGCACACTCCGCCTCCGGTATGATGTTTTCGGCTAAATTCTGTTGCGATATGATAATTATTTAGGTTTATTAATTCCTTCTTTGCTTCATTTAGCCAAGTTTCCGATATGCCGTACACTTGGTATGTTGTGTTTTGTTCTATATATGCTTCGAATAGGTCTAACTTATTGTAGATGCTTTGCATATTTTGAAATAAAACGTTAAATTTGTTAGCTGGCGGTGCGAAAGGAATGAAAATGTGATTTCGATGCGCTTGACATATTATTTCTTCGGTCTGTTGCTTTGTTTTGTTGTTGGTGAGCGTTTGGATGGGAAATAGGATCGTGTGTTTGTAAACTTACTGATCGGTTTACGGAACTTTGTCTACGTGAATCATTTATGGTTGAAGCCTCTGTTTTGTTCATGAAGTGGGGGTATTTTTGTTTTTTCCTCATTTCTAGACCTTCGGAATCCAAAAATTTGGTTACAAATAGTCCTGTATTTCTGAAACATCTTATATTCGATAGAATGTACCTTGTCATTCTTTTGCTGATTAATTCAAGGCGGATTGGACGTCTATTTCCTCGTTTTCCAATACGTTTAAAGTCTTCTATGTATCCAGTGAGATTTATTCGGCAAATGTCCATAAATGCATGGATGATTCTATGTTCAGTTTCTGTTTCGCTTTCGTCTTGATATTCATCTAACCCATATAGCACGATTGTCTTAGATTCTTCGAGTTTTTCACTGTCGTTATTGTAGTTATTGCTGTTATTTTGATTTGACTGGTGTTCTTGTAACTTTTTTTTTAATATCACATTTTCAGTCTGTAGTGTTTGTAATTGGGCGTGGATTTTTGTAATGTCTTCCTTCAGAGTGATTTGTTCTTGTGAGATTCGTGTCATTTCTTGTTTTAAATCTGCGACTGCTGAATATATTTCCTGTTTTATAGTATTTTTTAGTTCCGATATTACTGAATGATTATTATTTTTCAATTTTTGGTCTAAAAGTTCGCTAATTTGTTCTAATGTAAATGTAGTTGTTTGTCCCTCACGTTTAGTTTTTGGATAGGTATTGTCTGTAGACGTGTTCAGTGTGTCCCCAAATGCGCTCTGGTCATTTTGGTCTATTGACATTGTTGTGTCGTCCAATGTGAAGGAATGTTTTTTTCCTATCGGCGTATCGTCATTTTTTAGACGTTTTGTGACATTTATGCAACTTTGGCATCGTCAAGTACGTAAAAAATCAAATTTGAGTTTTTTGTATTCCTGTGGTGATATGTTCAAGCAGCGATAATGGTACTTATCTTTACATGTGACGCAGCGCACCACATAAATGTACGTAAGTATAAATGATTAGTAAAAAAGAGGGATACAAAAAACGTAAGTCAAATCTTAAAAGATTAGGTATGCTTATACGTCTGGTAAACAGGGAGAAATTTGTTACCATAAACAGTGTGATCGCAAAACGGTGAATAAAGATGGATTGAGCACAAAGGATTTGGTTAAGGAAACTTTTTACATTTTACCGTCTGAATTGACTTTATATCTTAAATTTTAATAATTCACTTACCTTTGTTTACCAAGAAGGCCATGAGGCTCCTGATAGGGCCCGTGGCGAGAATAGTGTTGATGTAAGTCTGTTGTTCGGTCTCCTCCTACATGACATCATCGCATTAGTAATTGCAACAGGTGTGCATAGTACAGTCGGCCAAAGATGTGAACATTAGCCTATGTAACATATTTTATGTATCTAATTTGCCGAGCAAAGTCTGCGAAAAATATTAACATTCATCTACGGATGGATATAGCTTTGACCGAGACCACTGGATAATTTTTAATGCGCGGTTCCAATATTTGAAAAACGATCAGAAGACAGCTGATATGGAAAGTCAATTTGAAATTCGAATGAACGCTTCGTAGAAAAAACGATTGTCATTTTTTTCACATTACGAATCGTAAAATATTGGAACCGGGCTTAAGAGTGATCTTTACTTAGAATTGTAATAGGTATTGAGTCTCGAGTATTCGAAACATTTGAAGGTTTCATTACCTTCACGTATTACTTTAGAACACGAATCAGATAATTGGTAGAGACTGGATATTATTTTGTTTGCATGATGTGCTATAAATAAACAACTCTACCTATACCTACACTGGACATAAACGTCTTGATAATCTATTTTTTTAATTGTTTTAATTTTCCGTTTGAAAATTCCGTAAATTTTGTTTCGTGGTAAGTAATTTACTTATTTTATTTAAATACTTTATTGCACAAATAAGTACAACAAGTGGACTTAATGCTAGGGGCATTCTATACGAGTCAATCCTTGGGTCATGCAGATAGTTTAATAATTTTAGATAGTAATTAATCTCGAACACAACCTTAACAGATTTATCTTTTGTCTTTTGTTAGGTAATCAATAGAGTTATACTCGTATCTTGTATTTTAGTTGTTTAATGGGGCTTATCTTGACTGGAGTAATGTTGCTTTGCTTAAGTTGGAAATAGCAGAGTCAGATTCGAGTTTTATTTGAATTGTAATCAGCTAAGAATTAAGTTAATATGCTTATCAAGAATAAAAATATGTTTGGGTAGGTGCTTCTTGGATCCACCACCTCTGTTCTGCAAGGCATAGCAAATAATTTTTATCATATTATGAGCGATTGACGGGTTTAAGGATATATGTAGATAATACTTACATTAGGAGTGACGAATTCGGGCCTAATGACATTTTTGTGGTAGTTGTCGAACAGGGCCACGAATGGTTTAATAGTTGGACCGTTCCACACAGGGTCAGGGACACTCAGGAGACTGCAAAATAGAAAAACATTAGTCACTAGAGGAAACATTCATTGTTTTATGGATGTGGTTCTGAGTTTGTATTAGTTGCTTATCTAACTATACTTATATGGTATATAAGTACGACCTAGGTCATCGTGATTAATACGATGAAAACGGAAATGAATTAATAAGGTGCAGACATAAAAGAACAGTTCTGTATTCACAGTAATAAAGCCTTGGTCTCGAATAACTTGGCAACTTTAAGAAAAATAACAAGACATTTTATCTAAACAAATCATAATTTAGTTAAAATGATACCTAAATATATGGTGGTCATCCAAGATGTTTTGTTGTGCTCCTACCTAGGTGTAATTGCGTTTATCACTATTCTAGTAACATACATAGATTACCTACACCGACAGATTCATGGGAGACGGATCGTTAGCGTAAGTCAAACTGGTAGTATCGAGTTAATGAAAATTCCTATTGACAGACTTACTTAGATTGCGCCTCGTCGTTCTTCGTCATGGAACTGGTTTTGCCTTGCAGATTGACCTGAATGTAGTTGAAAGCGTTGTTGACATCCGCGTTGAACATCTCCTCGCTGAGGCGCAGCAGGTCATCGTCGGTGGTCGAGTCCTGCACTTGCTTCAACAGATCCTCGTAGCTCTTCTTCTTGGCGTAGTCCACTACGCCGCCGACGACGGTGCCGATTTGGGTGAGAGTGTTCGTCGCAGTGTTCCCTTGCTGGCCTGTAACCTGGTTCCCGATAAGATTTGGCAGTATGCTGTTGAAAATCTGGCCCGCAGCAGACGCTATATCGTCCGACTGAGCCACTGCCACACACAGTAGAAGAGTAAAAATTACTCTCATCTTGGAAACCGTTTTAGGACGTTTACTGTAGTGCGATTGTGGCGCACTAGTGATCTCTATGCTCGCGCCGAGCGCGCGATACTGTTCGACCTCTGGTGACGTCATGTCCATCTATGTAGGTACCTACTACAGATACGGCATGTTATTGAGATTCAACCCGTGGACTTCCAGTTTTTGTGCCGGCTCGCGGTGATTGCCCTGAATAGGTAATATTAGACGCTTCCATTAGCACACCTTGGGAGTAACCAAAATTGACCTTCGTGAGACCAAATAGGATTAATGTAGCTTCCTTGCTAATATCTTAGTACATAATTGCAAAACTTGAAAATGTTGATAACAACCACCATTATTGATGTCAGTTTAACTTCGTAGGATTAAACTAGGTTATTAGGTTTATAGGTACTCAACTATCGTAATAATTTCTACGACTCGATTTATCGAGTAAATCAATATTATAATTTATATATTTTTTTTATTGAGTGCTTGGTATTTCTACCTAATATTATTATAATCCTGATTAAAAAATGATAAATTAGGTCCTTGGTGAACAGCAGAAGTAGGTACCTACCTTCTAATCAAATACTAGACTTATACGCTGTTCTTTAGTTCCCATGTAAATATGAATTAGTATAATATACGCATAGTAAAAGAGGTAATTGACTATTGGCCTAATAATTGACTTAAATTAAGCCACATGTTGTTTCGCTCGCTCAAACTGTTTTAAATTATAGTAATCTCTGGACTCTGGTGAGTCCGTCGTCTACAGTTCATTAAATTATTTTGTACTAATACATACCTACATGTAGGTACATATAAATAAAAATATAAACTTTGCATATTTGTGAAATATTGATAAAGAATTAGTACCTACCTAGATAATGATTTACAATTAAAAAGTGTTATAAGAGCAATAGTATTAAAATATCATCGGGATGAATAAAAGAAAGTCTCTGAAAAGAGACATTATCACCAGTATCTGTCGCAGGCGAGCGAGCCGCAGCAATGCAACGTCGCGTGCTGCGCGCTCTGCGGGAAAATCGTGTTTTACTCATGTTTTATACATCGGATCCGCTCAAAGAACACCACTGCAACAGTATGGGATTGCTATTGCGTTATTGGAAATTATCGAATGAGAGAACAAAGTTTTTTCATAAGGTTTTATTACCTAGGTACTTACTCGTAGTAACAGGTAATGATTTGCCTTTCTTCGCAATTTATTCCTTTTTTAAGAAAACATTTAAAAAGGAACCAGTTTTAAACTGATTAAAATCTGTTCATTTCTATTTAAATATTTTTGTGGATGAATATGATTGATCAAATTACAACTTCATCTTAAGTAGGTAATAAATTATTTTTTAATAATAATTTCTCAAATGAAATGAATTGCTGTGAGATTATTAAATCACTAACAAATATGTGACGAAAAAAATCATAAGATGTTAGTAGGTTCAATAATATAATCAGAGCAAGATCTTACAGAGGTAACTTACCGAACATTAGATACTACCTACTTTGTACTACGTTTGTACTGCATAAAACTATCAAAAACTTCATTTGTTGTCTTTAACTAGACCAGGGTTTTAATAATTTTTGGTTGCCCATGACGATCTAATTTTGCGAACACTCTGCGATTAAATGTAGGAGATACTAGCTATTATATCACCAATCCAATCATTTAGGTATTTGAGTGTTATCTCACTTAACACAACTATGAGGAAAGTTTACAATATACCCAAGTTTACATTGTTCCAAGAGCTTAGTAAGAATAAATGAATATCTCAAAAGTTATTAACGAGTTAATTGAACGAATGACAACCGCGTTCGTGCGGTCTTTAACGACGAATGTTCCAGTTTATCATAATTTTGCATGCGCGGATGTTGCAGTTTTAGCTCTAAATCCCACGCAACTAAGATGGTTTGCGTGCATGACACGAATGCATCTTCTCTCTTTGGGAGCTGCGCAAACTAAGACATATTTTGTTGCTGACATGGCACATCATCACAGGAAACTGTAGATGATACAGTCGGTGGTCACTGGTAAATCAGAGTAGCTAACTTTGTAGCTAAGGACAGTTGCATGTTGCTTGTGTCTTATAACTTATGACTTAGTTTTTAGTTCTGTAACTGAACAGTGTCTGTACATAAAACACTTTAAAGCAACTGGACACGAAATTGACGACCTCCGTAGCCGAGAGGCGAGCGGGCCTGACTTTGGCGAGCGCCATCTCTGAGGTTCCGGGTTCGATCCCCGGTCGGGTCAATATGGGAAACGAACTTTTCCGTATTGTCTCGGGTCTGGGTGTTGTGGTACCGTCGTTGTTTCTGATTTCTGTAACACAAGTGCTTAAGCTACTTATCACAGAATCAGAGCAATGTATGTGATGTTGTCCAATAAAAAAAAAATGGTGAAATATATTTAGGTCTACGCAGGGAGTGACTGATTTCATACTGGTTAAATAAAAAACAATTGGTACAAGTAGTTTGTGTCCAACGCGAGACATAAAGTTGTCCATATTTGCGCGACCTCATAAAAAGACATACGAAATCTGTAATTCAAAAATTTCGACTTCATAGACTTTTTATTTTTTTTATAGACCTATCCTCAGTTGCTAAACTGATGTTTTTTTAATTGGTGGTACTTAGTTATCTGTCTAATGAAAACAAGATAAGTGAGCTAGATTAAACTTTTCGTTCAAGTTTGTGAGGAAACGCTTGTCGCACTATGTAATAGTTCATCACATATTTTCGTGTCGGATCTAGGTAATGTTGATAAAATATCTATTCAAATTAATCATGATTTATCTTAGTAAACTAAGAAACTTTCAGAAACCAAATAAGGGGGTTAGTAGTAACGGCAAGAAATAAATTCGCCCGAACGTGCGAATCGTACCCTTTCAATAAAAATATTTTTTTGGTAGGCGTTTCGCACTAAAAGTATCTTACTTCTTCAAGAATTAGCAGCATGCATTTAGTTTTTGAAAGGAGTCGATTCGCACGCGTTTCTGCGAATTTATTTCGTGCCAATCGACTACTAACCCGAAAAAAGTTATCATGGCATTCGTATAGCCCCTTCTTCTCAAACATCAAAAATAATTTGGTCTCCTTCTATTGTTAAGAAAGATAGAGCATAGTTTTCATATTTGAATCCGTTTCCGACGTTTTACGAATAGTGGCATAATTACTGTCATTAGGTGATATTGTTAAAGTCACTAATAATAACATAATAAGTGACAAGGAAACTAGAATGAGCATGATACCTGTTTAAGCCAGAACTTCTAATCGCTGTACAAAAAAAACACGAAACCATTAGGTGCGCTATGCTAATCTCAGTTACCGCGAACCCGCTGGCCAGTGTTATCGATGAGGTCAGCGGTGAGGTCGCCGCCTCGGCCGCCCGGTGCCAGCGCGTACACTACCTACTCTATGGTCAGTGCTTCTACTTGACCCCGAGAATCAACTCGTCCAACCAAAAATCCGACGCTATACATTATAGTTGTTCAGCAAAAGGAGCTTGCAACAGACATTTTTCCTGCTAAGTCGTGACGCAAGGACAAGATGAAGGCGGTAGTTGTTTTGCTGTTCGCCGTTGCCTACGTGCAGTGTGAGTACCAATTTGTTTACTGTTTTTTAAGGTTAGGTTTGAATGGCAGAAGCAATGAAACCTGTTTTACCTCTTGACTTTTTGTTTTTTTAATAAAATAAAGGCACTGTTAAATTAAGTCATGAAATTATTGTCAAATGCCATGTACCAAAATAGCCAAGTATATATATATAATACAAAACATAGTACAGACATAATTACAAAACAAGGGAGTCCTTTTTTTGAGAGGATACATTTTCGTGTGGATTAATTTCTTTGTCCATGATACCACATTTAATAAGAATACTATGTGTTGTTCGTAACTACATTATATCAGGATATAATGAACCTACCTATTTTATATTTCATCTAGATAGTGTTACAAACTAATCTATTAAATTTTATCTCTTATATAAAAGGCGGTACATACAAGACTTTAGGCTTGTACCGTCGATGATGATGCGAACAGCTGGTTTAACATGAACGAATATGCCAAGTATTCAAGTAGTTACGCACCTACTAAACCTAACTCCCTGCTTATTTTGTTTTGATGAAGTGATGACACAATCACAATACCTACTTGTATGCTCGATGTCATTAGCTACAATTTTCTCGTGAAAACGTAATAAGTTGGCGTAAATCTACTGGCAGCACATTAAAATCGCATAAGTATTGTGTAACCATAAGTGTTCTGTAGGGCAATTAAAATAAGTACCAGTATACATATTATTGCATAAACAGTCAGTTTTAATTATTTAATTCGTCATTTTATTATGCCATTCTAGATGTGTTATTATTAGCGAAGCACTTATGTATAAGATCCGTGTGTATTCACTAAGTTAAGACGGTAATAAAGACAAAGAAAAGGTTACTCAGAAAAGGCTCAAAATGTATAAAGCTTATTGGTATTCAATATCTTTATTTTAACCTTAGCTAAATGCTCGCATAAAAAACAGTTGTAAAAATGAATTAGGTTTAGGAGATGCAGTGCATGGATAGGTATAGGTATCTCCCATAGATAGGAGATTATAAAAGGCTTATTTTAGAATAAGGTTTTTGTAAGTGGAATACAAATCGGCATTAGGTACAACTTCGAAACGTATTCTTACTATAAAAACAACAAACAGCGTTGGAATTTCCCATGGTCTATTATAAATATTTAAAAACACTTCCACCCACTTCGTTTTAAAATAGTACCTAATAAAACCAACTTATTTATGCGTAAGGAGATACTTTACATAAAATTAAAACTGTTGCAGGTCGCAAAACATACCAGCCATTCGATAAGAATGCCAACCTGGCTTTCATCAACATGGAAGGCGGCGGGGTCAAGCCAGGAGGCCCTGCAAAGCCAGCCGGCCCCGCCAACGTGGCCCCAACTCCTAAGCCTGCTCCTGCGGCATCCGTGCCATCTGCCAAAGCGCCTGTAGCACCAGTTACCAAACCTGCGGCCGTTGTAACCCCACCTGCACCGTTCCCGTCAAAGCCAGTGACCCCCGTTCAAATAAAACCTTTACCAACTCCCGTCCAGATAAAACCAGTGCCAGTCAACCCTAAACCAGTCGCGAACCCTATAACCACCCCGGGGCCCGGCACGGTTAAGCAGCTGGTAAACTTCTACGACAGCCAGGGCAGAGCGAGTCCCATCCGCCCCTACAGCTACAGCCAGGCTGTCAAACAGGGCTAGATAGGCAAGGCAAGGATAGATAGATAGACGATAAAGAAAATCATGACGGAAATTTATTGCTTTAAATATTAAATTTAATTACTCTTTTTAACTGTTTTTTTCTTACTGCGATTATGCCATAGCATATTTGTATGCTTGCGCGGTCGTTTCGTTATAGGTACGAGTTTTCCTACACTTTGCGTTAAAATAAATCGCATGCGTAGGTATATTCGTTTGAACCGTCGTCATTGTGAATCAGTAGGTAGGTATCAATATGGAGTTAAGTGTCGTTGTTCGAGCGAGTTGATGCGTCCCTCGTCCGAAATGTCAGAGTGACAAAAAGCGCGAAATGTGCGACAAAAAAGGAGCAAATACGCGCAAATGAAAATCTTGTCTGAAACTTTTTCCATTTGTGGTACAAAGATGAAAACAGACAAAGAGCCTTCCATAGATTTCTTAAATACGTAGAGTTATGTTATGAAGATCGTTTGAATGCGGGAAAACATAAATAGGTAGGTACTTACCTACTAACCTTAAGACTAGGTACCTCCATATGAAACAGTTGTTAACTGAAACCTTTGGTTTTAGGCTATAAAGTTATATCCCATCCATAGTTTATATACCCTCAGAAAAAGTATGCATTTCTTGTGAGGTTGTATTATTTAGTTTTATTTCGGTTTCGCCGCAGTCAAATTAATTACACAAATAAAAAAGAAATGAAAACTTTTTCTTCTGCCGTTCTTTTAAGACCAAGACAACTCACAACATAAAAAAAGATTTTATCTTATAATTAAATTAACGCATTTTGTTAAAATACCTTCAAACTTAATGACTTACCCTTTTACCACTTATTACGTAAAGTTACTAGAAGGTAAGTAATGAGTAGACATAAGTTCAATTAGAAAAGGAGTCAACGACCGGCACATCGGGCGGATACATCTAGAAACGGCGTAAAAGGCGCATTAAGACGTAAACAATTGCAACGAAGCCTATTTCCAGCCAGTGAAAGTGTAGTAGGTAACGTACCGCGCAGCACTGCTCACGGAATCCGGTCCGCTCGGCCCAATGGATGTTGGATTGGGAACTTGCACGAACACTTTGTTGAGATTTTAAAACATAATAATCATAATCAATTAATTTATTCATGTTATTTACAAGTAACGCTTTTGCATCGTCCAAATGAATATAAACAAAAATTGAAGCTATAGCCGGTTCGGAACCTAATCCTACTGATAAGAATCCGGCAAGAAAGTCAGTAGTTATCCAAATTTTTACAATATTTGGAACTAGAGAACTTAAAAATATGGTGTGCGAGCAAGCAAACAATCATGTCCATATACGTTCATCATTGAAATATTAATCAAGTTTGTAGTACCATTTTTTCATTAAACATGATTTAACATAGATCTTACAAACAAAAACAATGTGGACATCGACCCGACACACCGAAACGCGAGTCAATTAAGAAAAAATTGTTCCCGAATTGATCTGAACGAGAATCGAACCTGGGACCTCTCACGCTTGATGCGCCTATATCAGTCAATGTACAACCGAAGTCGTTATAATTATTAAATGTAAACAGACTTAAAATTATCGATATAAAAAATAGATTACCAAGTAATGAACTTCGAGGTATTACGTAAATTGAAACGGACGTCGTCTGCATTACCCCAAAAGTCCGTTGAGCTTTTTAATTGAACATAATAAAAATACTTTTGAAATGGATTGGGGCTTCATTTTGATATTTAACTAGGTAAGAGAAATAAAGCACCTCTTGCAAATAGTTAACTAATTCAGTAGCTACCTACTTACCACAAATACTAGAAGTACTTTGCTATATAATTCCATTAGGCGTTACGAATACGAATTATATTTGCCAAATATTATAACCAGGCGCTTCTAATTTGAAAAAGTTTGTTGTTTTTATTCAGTAAAATTTACTGCTCTCCAATTTTTTTTGGCATTATTTAAAGCGTATTTGAATTATTTTAAGCTTATTTAAATTATAAAAGCAGCTCATAAATATATTTTTCACAATACAAGATGTGATCCACAATTCAACTTTCATAATGATTGATGAGTCTATTGAGCAAGTAGGTATGTTATTATTATTTAAAGTTAACAATGCCCAAACAATAAAAAAATACACAAAATAGACTATTGCCGATCATTATTTCCATGCCCGATATTATTTCCTAACTAATATTGGTTTTAATATAACGTTTCGAATATTACCGCAGACAAACATTTCCATTTCATTTTTTAATTTAGTTTAAATTCGAACTACTGAATGGGAGATTGATTTTATTGGACGGTGTAATTGTATCTCAATAGCACGTTCAATTTGTTGGTACGACTTCATCGCACACACGAATGGGTTGATCATTGACGTCGAAAAACTCAAAGTGAATTTAATGGTGAGGTCAACCGTTCTTGTTAGAAATCAATCGTCTGATTGTGGACTTGTGGTTTTGGTAGTGATAGTCAAGCTGCGGATTTATATCTTGAGATGCCTTTGTTGGTTTGTAGTTTATAAATAGCATCGTAATCAATACGCGGTTGATCTGTTATTTTGGCAACAACTTTCTTTTCAATGTTTATGCACATTTTGTGTGTATAAATCTCAGTACGTAGGTACTGCCGAAATTTTACATGTTGAACTGACAATTGTGGTTAGCCAATACCTACCTACTAAATTCATTAAAACGTTAGCGATGTAATTTCATTTAATTTAATTCATAAATGATTGGTTGTATTCGAATGAGCACTAATTACGTAGTAAATATTTTTTTTACTTTTCTATATTTACAGTAAATGTATTATGTACTAATAATAATATAATATAATTATTTTACAAAAAAATAAAATCTTAAAATGGAAGTTACACCATTCGGGCTGCGTTCTTGTAGTAAACTCTTTTTATTTTAGCCCTTATGTAATATTTATTTATTTTCCTTTACTCAGTTATTTCTCATTGACTGTACTTATTTTTATTATATTGGAACTTAAATCTAACTAAGTAATTCAAAAATGTTAAATTAAACATCAACATAATGGTGGATATTTTTAAGATTAACTCACTTTTTCGAATTCAGTTGTTCCATATTGGATTATTATAGGTAATAAAGCCTTTACACAGCAAACAAAGAACACATTTTCTTTTTTTATGATAATAACGTAACACAGACAATGGCATTTGAGTACCAACTTACGGTGTACAATGTAGTAGGTAGGTACTCGAAGATAGTTCAGTGTGACGTGACGCAGATAGGGCTTAGCACGAAATGTGCCACTTTCACTTTCGTTCTGAATCATACTGGTTACGTCACATATGCAGGACATTATTAGGACCACAATATAGAAAATTACAATGAAACAACGCAGTCAAAAATATATAGAACATTCTTTTGGGCTTATTTTCGTTGAACTTTATTTTAGAAGATTAGTAAGTAGGTGCGACTACTATTTGCTACTTCTTTTGATATCCAGGCATGTTTGTATAATTTTATCTTGTTCTCAAAAACAAGACACGAGAACTAATATTATGAGTGAAATCTCAAAGACACTTGATTTATCTGGAATGTTTTTAGGACTAGTTTACTCGTAGAAAATATCAGTTATAAATATAAATAAATATTGGACAACATCACATACATTGCTCTGATTCTGTGGTAAGTAGCTTAAGCACTTGTGTTACAGAAATCATATACAACGACGGTACCACAACACCCAGACCCGAGACAATATGGAAAAGTTCGTTTCCCATATTGACCCGACCGGGGATCGAACCCGGAACCTCAGAGATGGCGCTCGCCAAAGTCAGGCCCGCTCGCTTCTCGGCTACGGAGGTCGTCGTTGATTCCTTAACCATACCAAATGCGGTAAACAAAGGTGTTTTAACATACCCATTTTTTCCTCAGCTTGGATGTTGTAAACGATAGTAGACTCGATTAAAAATATGAAATGAATTGCTTACAATTTTAATATTTTTCATTCCTCACCATTTATATAGCATTGTTCTTTTAAATTTTCGCAATAAGTTTATAAGTTATATGTTTATAGAGCGATATTCTGTAGTTCACGCAATATTTTCTGAAATAATTAAACTATAATAGGCTACTACTGGTTTGGATGGCCGCATCCCTATATTAAATTGTTTCTTTTAAATTCCAGGACACAAATATGTTTCACTGTTTTTGATTATGTTTGTCTTCATTGTTACGCCGACGAGACGGCATATTGTGCAATACTTAGTCCTCATTCGGCTCAAAACAAACTATGAATCATCGACCTGCCCCAAAAATGTTCTGAGCTCTATAATAAGAAGTTTCGCCGTCGTTATTGAAAAAGAAAGCCGTTCAGAAATGCAGTTAAATACAGAGGAGGCGCCGCCTTATAGATTTACTCACCAATCTCACCAACAATGTTACCAGGAAGCTGCAACCAAAAGGTAACTGCTAAGTTATCGTTAAGTTATAGTTGCAACCACTTTTATGATCAATTGAAAATAGACTTCTTCGACGAATTACTGCAAATTGCGCGTATGAATTGATTCTTATAATTTCACAGTGTAAGACGAGTGCTTCGTGACGGGACAGTGTTCTAGTATTATGCTAGTTTCGAGGTTACATTCATAATTATTAAAATTAGATGTTTACCATTGTAGCTACTTTTCTGAACATTAAAATAAAGTAAAGTAAAGTCCCAACAACCAAATCATCACAACGTTAGATACACTAAGTTCACTACGACCCGATTTTTCAACTGTTAGATAAGAAAAAATACTCGAATAAAGTTTAAATATAATATCTACATTGAACTCTACTGCCTTAACGTTACAATTTAGGCGGTCTTATTGATCTCTTCCAGAGAACGGGTTATGACGAGAAACGGGTACGGCCGTGCAACGTACTCGTAATTTGAGTTGATGTTGAGACTTCGGACAAATGAAGTATTGTGGCGGCAGAATAAGACTTCATCTTAAATTAACCAAGAAGTCACGTAAAAAAAACCCGCATGATTCCAAAGTAACCTTCTGGCAACCACGATCATGGCGTGGTGATGCAATAGGGGCGGGTATGTTTACTGAGCCTCACCGCTGTATAGCAATTTTGGTTATTAATGATATTAATGGAATACTGAGGAATTTGTTGGTAATAAATCAAGCTCTTGGCCACGGGGATAATTTTGGTGTAGGAATGTTCAATAAGACAAATGTGTCGATTATGCGAATTAAGATGGAATGTGTGTCAGTTCTTTAGATTCTAAAGAACTGACTTCTAAAGTATAGAACATTAGCACTTGTAACAAATGAAGATGTTTTGAAAAAGTTGTTGATAACTGACACTACAGTAGGTGTAAAACCTTCATTTAATAAAAGTTCGACTGTACTTTTACGTGCACGCAGAATATTTAAATAAAGTGAAATGAATAGATAGTATTGGGATTCTTGGAAGAATTAGTTAACACAGGTTTTCTCGTTGAGTTTCGGAAACACTATAGGCATAACAACGAGATTAATTGTTTAAGGAGGCGGTGAGGTTACTAATACTAATGTGACAATTACTTGGATCACTGACTTGAATACTTTTATTGTCGGTACGCTCTTTTCCTTTGGAAGGAAAACAAGTAAATGTATTCGAAAAATGGTGGTAGAAAAATACTCCTTATTTTAAAAAAAAAAGCTTTGTCACTTAAACGGAGACTTTTTGTATTCAATAGGCAATATCTATCTGCCCCTATTATCTTATAAATAATTTCTTACCATTCAAGAAAATAGCTTAATTACTTTAGGCGATTTATTAAGTATTTATAGTTGATTGACTGTAAAAGCAAATTCTGTTCTGTACAATAAAGAATACCATTTTAAAGTCAAGCCTAAAATATTTTTGTCAAACTTTTTTAAGGGAGCTTTTACACTTGGCAGAGAAACGGCGGCCATCTCTGCTTTTTTAAATACCTATGATGTTCTAACATTAAAAGAAAAAAATATCAGGCTCGTAATTAATACTATACAAATTACGCACAAAAATTCATCTCCACGTAAATAATAACAATGATCACAGTAAAAATTTTGAGAAAGAGGCTTATTAACAGATTCTCACCGAGCGGCCGAGGAGGTAATGTTTGCATTGAGCCCGCTTTCTCGGGCGCGGCCAAAACAGCACTTTCGTAACAATTAGCGCCACCTGAACGAGCTCTCGTTGAGGTCTGACAAATTAGCGAGGGGAGGCCGGGGATTTGGGCCTTAACACTATTTTAGTGAATTTTGTTCATTTAAACACTTTTTTGGCATCGAACTCATTTTGTTACCACAAAACAGCAATTTTGACCAAAACCGAAATAAAACGTCACTCATTTAGTTCTAAATAATTTTAAAGAAAGAGAAGAAGATCTTTAACAAATAAGTGAGGCTGCTTGGTCCCCTTAGTTAGTTATTTTGGGTAGTTTTTTTTATATTGCACTTCAAGATTGATAAATAAATCTCAATACTGTTACTGAATTGTTATGTCTCGGTTCAGATTTAGTAAAAAGCTTCTTTCTAGGAGTTTGTGAAGGAAATGCCATCTGCACCCCACAATAGGTTTTCAAATTAGTAATAAGTTAGTTGGCCTCCGTAGACACGAAAGGCTGAGAACGCTAGGAATTGATTGACCTATTAAAACTTAGTATAAAAGCTCCCCTTGATCATATTATTAAACTTACCGCAACCACTTTATTTAACATCTTAGGATCGTTTGTCCCCATGCTCTCTTTTCATTCAGTAACAATGCAGAGCAGTTTCACACAGGTTCACATTCACGTGCATTATTATAAACAATGGTTTACTCCAATCCCAGTATTGTCGGCTCATCTGCACACAATGTCAAGAGATCATTTTGCCGTTTCATACACGCATTCTCGGACGAGCGAAAGCAATACGTAGGTACGTACGTTTCGTATGTGAAAATGCATTTCATGGAACAGAATCGCCGATTTGTTAGGTGAAATTCGAGATGAGGCAAGCTTTACCTAATCTGAACAATGCTTGGGAATCAGCATTGTGTATCAAAGCACTTATTTATTCAATTATTTAATGTAGACAGTTCAGTGAGTTGATAAATGTGTAATATCATAACTCTCGTAGTTAAGGCACAATGCGTAGTGAAAACGAAAGTTTTTGTGGGTAAAAGAATGACAAGTACACACTTAATCACATAATAAAAACTTGAAATTAGTCGTTACTTATCTTCATTAGATTGCATAACAGCAAATCTAAGTAGACACTTCAGATTCCTGTTGCTCGGATTACTTACCATTAAACTGAAATTATTGCTTGAGGCGTGTTTGTAGCTGGGAGTGGATCGATTTAAAAACTCCAAAGTTTTTATGTGATCATTAAGAGTAGGCGATTACTGATATTTTAGGATTTCCTGTCCCAGCTTGCTCTGCTCTCACTTTCTTTGGCATCTCTACTGCGAAGAGCTGAGAGCAATAAATAAGTAAAAGTACGCTACGTAATCCAATTGGGTCTTTTAACTTGTCAGTTAAATGATTTGATACTAGTTAAACTAATAATTTAAGATGCATTTATATTCGGAAAGAAAATTACAATGTCCAATTAAAAATGAGATAGAGATGCAAAAATATAATGCATGTACTTAAGATAATATGAAAGCTACCGAAAGTTCCACAATATTAGTGTAAAACAGACAACATCCCATACTTGATTCTGATACCAACGTTCCTTATTTTATAAAGACCAGAATCAATCGTAACAGCAACCAATAACAATAAATACTTCTTTTACTTAATTTCATTTTATAGGAAATAGTAGGTACCATGCACAACACAACATGTGATTACAACGTTAAGTAAATTATATTTGTAAGTACAAAAGTTCTGACCATCCATAAAATTACATTTTGTGGTATGTACACTTGATATTGATTATAGCACACCTGACTTGAGAAGAAGTCTGTAATAAATGTAAAAAAAACAATATTTATTGTTTTTTCATGTTTTCAACATGTTTTTTTTATGTCTTAGCATCCTGAGACAGAAAAAACATGTTGTACTCGGTGCACACTTGCTTCAAAAGCCAGGAGGGCTAAGCATTGTTCCAACGGGCCAGTCAAGATTAGAAAATATCTGCATCGATTATCGTGGTTAGTATATATTTAATTTTACCATATCGATAAGAAAATTACTTGGATAAGGATTATCCCTATTTGACACAGTCAGATTCTGTTTCTTACGTAAAATTAGGGCCTAAATAATTCCACTTTCAATGGCGAACTATGAAATCTGCCGTCTTCAAAAAATAATATGAAGCTGTAATTTTTTTCGTCTGCATTGACTTCTATCGTCATTCATGTTTCTGGGTCACCCTGTTCAATGTCATTGGTAGGCTGTCGGTCCACCGGTATTTATTTATGATTATGAAATAAGTATTAACCCATTCGTTGCACGTCGGTGTTGAATCATCGGAGTCGCGACCACGCAAGCATTGACGTACGCACTGCCAGTTACATAAAACATTTTGAGCTGGGGTCATTGCCGTGAACCACGAACTAGCAGGGTTGCTGTTTCAGTTCCGTAATCATTGTCCGAAGGTACCCGTCAATCTTTTACATAAGAAATCTAATCCCCTATGCATGATTGCAAAGAGTTTGTGAACACAACCGATTTTGTGTTTTGAAAGATCTACACGCCACATGCCCATTACCGATGGGTAGGATTACTCAAAGATCACTGGATTAACGCATTGCATATTTATATATTGAAATCACATTGTTTCATTAAAAAGTTTATGAAAATCAAATACCTACTTAATGAACTATTAATGTTAAAAGAATCGAACACATAATGTACGTATTTGCGATTAGGTCCATTATTGACAAGTATGACTGATACGATTTTTCAGTGTAACTATCTATGGCACATTTGTGGACCTTTTTAATAAACGATTTCATTAATAAATAAACCCAGTACCTCACGACTGTTCAGGCTACGCACGATAGGCATGTTTTCTTGACTGATTAAAGCATTATTAATGACGTTAAATTATGACGTGCCGTGGGTAACGTGCGTTTATTTCACAGCTGTGCATCAGCGTCTTAACACAAAAACGAATGCCCGGTTCCATTATTTTACGATTCGTAATGTGTAAAAATAACTATCCGTTTTTCTCCAACGGACTACATGTGTTTATTCTAATTTCAAATTAACTTTCCATATCTGCTGCCATCAGTCGTATTTCGGTCGTTTTTAGCTTACGCCTCGTATAAATATTATTATCCGTAACTAGAACGTATCGTTTTTCAAACATTGGAACCAGGCATCAGAGAAGTCATTCGTAACAACCCTGTATAGAGTGAACTCGGACATCGTAGTTCCGGGAGTGGTTTCATCACTCCGCCAGCGGAGAGGGACAGTCAATGAATGAAAAGTGAATGAAGCGAAAACGGTAAGGATGTTGGCAACACATTCTTTAAGAATTGAAGTGGGCCATTCGATGCGTCAATAGATGATTCTTTAATTTAAAACGTACGTTTCCTACTTAGTCGAAATTTTTAAAGATTTTCGGTTGTGTTTAGATTCACATATTAGTAGATTCTGCTCGAGACTTCGTTTGCGTATATTTTTTTTCTGAATGTTATGATAAGCTTAAGTTATAAAGATTATTTTATAATTTTTAGCATAACATTATGGTAAATATTTAAATTATGGTCATAAAATAGGGTGTGACCAGTAAGACACTAGGTAGTAATAGTTAAGAAATGTTAAAATCCGTTTAAGGTAGGTTGACAAATATCCAATTATCATATTCAAACAATCGTTGGCTTAAGGATTCAAAATTATCTGCATATAAATACAATGCAACACTTTCACCAGCTACTCGATACTGCAACCATAATTATAATACTTTATAATACCGGGGTCTTATGTAAATCGAGTCTGGCCTATGACTAACATGACTGACACAAATTCTGTGTTCCGTTTAAGAAAGTGACACGGCTTTGTTATGCGACGCGAATACAATGGAAGACCAGAAAGAGTCTTTTGTTTGATCACATTTTGAGTTTACTGTTTTGAAGGTCTGTTTGATTAGTTGATAGGTATCTATAGAAGTTGGTAGTTTCTTGAAGTAGGAATTTAAATGGTAAATACTGCTGATACCTGTCTCCTAAGTATTCTCTTGCGTTCTGTGTAATCAAATGGCCCATGTTACTTTGACGTCTTGCAAAATTTACGGCAACAATAAAAAAAAAGTTGACTTAACCTAATAATGATGAAAACATGTAAAACAATGATAATTTATAATAAAGCATAATTTTGATTTCAATTTTAAACTAAAATGAAGGTTAACTAAAACAAATGATACCATAACTGTGTAGATAAGGTTTTGTTACATTTTTTTTATTTGTTCACGAGACATCTTCGGATCGGGTTAGGATAACATTTATCTTTAAATAGTAGTCTAAGAATCGGTTACAAGCATACAATTTTGCTTTTTAAGTGTTAAAAATATAGCCATTGATAAATCAATTCGATTTCATTGATGATACTACTGTTGCGCTTGGTTAAGGCCTGAATAGTAGTTGATTTTACCGATTTGAAAGGAGTTGTTAATGTTAATAAAATATATTCTAAAATAATTAATATTGACAACAACCTTACACACTGATTTTGTTGTTCTGATTCTATGGTAAGTAGCTAAAGAGCTTTCTGTTACAGAAACCACAAACAACGATGGTACACAACAACACCTGGCCACGATTCAATATAGAAAAGTTCTGTTTCTCGAACCCAGAACCTCTGAAATAGCATAACGCCAAAGTCAAAACAAACAGTCCGGCTCGATGATATCTAGGCTACATAGGTCGTCTGCCAATAAATGAGACAATAACAAAATTTGTGGGACTTGAAGACGTGTTCATGTAATACGTGAATTTAAGATAAGGGATATAAAGAGAACTTGATTGATTAGAATACACGTTAAATGGATGTATAATAATGAACTGAAAATATGGTCGTTTAAGAAAAGTGCCTTGCCCATTTTGTTTGAGTTTACAATAAGAATAAATGGTGTAATGATCTACTTACTTAACTATAACGGTTATCGTCATATTAGCTAATACGTTAAATGAGGTCATTACACGCTATATTACGACATACGCTGTTCAGCCGTGAAAATGATGCGGGTTTGGTGAAATTTTTAGAAAATTCTGATTAGCTACCAAACCTTTTATCCTATTATGTAATTTATGGACATCAAACGACTAGACGTTATAAAGTGATAATGATTACAAAAATTGTAGTTACAATAAATAAGGACTTTTAGTAGTGAATATTGTTAATAATAGGAGGTATTTATGAAATCTTTTTTTATTTTGGAGTAGGGGGAACACAATCATAGGGATATTGTAATTCACCCGGATAATGCGTTTGCTTCCTTACATGAATACATAAAGCAGCAAGGTAAACGCACAATCTAAAAAGTCAGTAGGTCAATTCATGTAATTCTGATTTTTTATGTTTCTGATCCTTTTTGAGGAGGTCTGATTGTGTTCACTGACTATGTCATAAAATTTAAATGGTATTATATGAACCCGGGCTTCATTTCTTTCTGTGAGAGCCTGTCATGCAAGTGACTGGCAAAATACTGCAGACTCAGCTGCATTTTAAGCTGAAGGCGGTGAAACTTACCTAAAGATGCTTATTCATTTTGTTTTAAGAAAGTTTTATTATGCATTCTGAATACATTCCGTTATTAGGTGTTTAACGTTAAGTTAACAGACATCCAATGGTATCAGATTTTAAGAACGTTTATTATAAAAATATCTTTTCTATTTCGTCTTTGAGTAAAATCTCTGCAACAGGAGTTTTACGATACATTTTAAGGTCGGATCATTGATTATTAAAAAATACTTTTATATCGTTAAATTAAAAAAAAGAAACCAAAAAGCTAAGATATCTTAATGAATCTTAAATATAGTCTCAGAATTATATTCTTACTTAAACCTAAAACTTCACTGTCATTTGTTAAGAGATTTTATCTGAGTTCATTCTTAAATTATAGCTCTAATAGTTTCAATGTTGATAAATTTTATAAAGAAAGCAAAAATAAGATGAATGGACCAGATAATATTACGTAAGTCAACCACAAATATGATGACACTACGCGCTTACAACGCATCATGCTAACTCAATGCTAGTAAAAAAAAATTACAGTAAAGAAAAGTGACTTTAAAAAACTACTAAATAGGCGATCACTATACATTTTGGAGGCACTTGAGAGGTGGAAAGAGATGGTGGAACCGTGCATCAATTTGATTGAGTTAGGTACACTTATTATGATGATAGTATTGATATCCGCTATTAGTAAAATGTAGAATTCGTGGATATTCGATTATTAAAAACATAAACGCTAATTTAGTTTTGACAATTGCTGATTTTATTGATATTGAGCTGAATGATAATTTTATTTATTTTAAAGAAACAGAAAAAAATAATCTCCCCTTGCGGTGTGGAAAGCAGCCCGCGCGATATGTAAAGGACGTGGGTCCCATACCGGAAGGAGATTATTTTTTTAAGTTAAGTTCCGTAGTAGTAGTAGAACTATAAATAATTGTAAAAATATATTTTGTTATTCTTCGTATTATAAGTTGGCTTAATTGGTTGGGTAGATTGGCAATGCTTTGATGTCCGTAACAGCAGAGAGTAACCTCAAGGTCGGCACACAATCACCCTGCTGTCATTAGTTCGACTGTACTCGGATCAGTCATGGCGAGCAGCACACGTCAGATGAAAGTATTACTTACCAAATTCGTGCACCTTGCGAACACAATGGGCAATTTATTCGATTTCACTCTTTTCACAATTTCATATTTTGGGTGCGCTGGCGGAGACGCGGGCGCCTCGCCACGAGCCGACGCGCATCACAGCTTTGTGATCGTAGGGCGCACTCAATTAATGACTTCACATTTAATTAAATTCAATTTCAGAGAAGAAAGTTCTAACATGTAACGAATTCAAAGATTAAATAGTTTTCATTCCATGAATCTACTTACTTAAAATACGATTTTTAAGCCTAACTAATACAGCTACATTAAAAAAAAATTAAACGTCCGGTTAAATTGTGTACTACAGAAATATTTCAAAAATTTTTAAGTGACTGATCACATCGTATAAGAAAGACTGGTAGGATAGATAGATAGATAGATAGATATACTTTATTGCACAAAAACTTTACAGAAATAGGTTTTACAGATTGATTATAGTACAATTTAGGCGGTCTTATCGCTAGAAAGCGATCTCTTCCAGACAACCTTAAGGTAGAGGAAATAGTAGATAGTAGTAGTAGGATTGCGATTATCGTTATTGAAATAACAAATAGAGGCATGAAGCGACGAAAAATAAAAGACACATGATTATGTTTCTCTTTCAAATATTGAAAGCAACAAGCACGGTATCACAAGTGTAGATCTGTCTGTACTCTCCCTTATTATAAAGAATTTACTTTGAGTTTTATTCGCTTTCTGCTGAATCTGAGATTGAAATTTCACGGTGAGCGCTTTTACATCCAGTGCTAAGATAATACCTATCAACTAGCTAGACAGCTCATTATTTAACACACGGGAGCTGTATTATTTATGAGAATTAATCATAATTGCATCTTAAACTGTTACTTATGAAGTGTATGAATTTTGTATTAATTATGAAAAAAGATAAATGAATTTTCTTTTTCCTATGTATGTATGTTTGTCACTCTTTCACGCGGAAACTACTGAATGATTTTTTCATTTGCCACGTCATTGTCGTTATCAATCTTGGTGTTGTCTATCTTGAGAGAGATCTTGTTATTTCAAGTCTCTATGTTATTAACAATCCATGTGGCTTTACTTTTGTAAGAAGCAGACATAATTTTTCTCTTTAAATATTTTGACTTTGCAGATGCACATACCTGCTTAAATAACTTAGAATATTTTCTTAACATAAAAAAAATTAAGATTTATGGGGAATTTCAGTAGATATTCTTAAAAATATTATTTATGAAATAGCCTTCATATTAAACAAATGTCTTGATGCTGGTCAGTTCCCTAATTTCATGAAATTAAGGGAAATAATCCCATTATTTAAATCAGGCGTTAATAATGATCCGTTAAATGTTAGGCCGATTTCCACACTACCAGAACTTAGCAAAAGTTTCGAAAAAATTATATTCACACAGCTGTTATCATATTTTACTATCAATGGTCTCCTTAATAGCAAGCAGTACGATTTAACTAAAGGCAAGTCTACTACCGATGCGGGAGTGTCAAGCATATTTTTGACGCTTGGAAGAACAAGCGGGATGCGATAGGAGTTTTTTGTGACTTATCTAAAGCATTTGATTACGTTAATTATGAAACATTGCTGATGAAGTTGCGACATTTTGGCGTTACGATCAATACGCTAAGTTTACTACAGTCATACTTGCATGACAGAATTCAAAAAGTAAGCGTTAATGGAACTTACTCTTCTGCTGCCCCTTTATCTATGGAAATACCCCAGGGTTCAATATTGGGACTTTGACTTTTTCTTATTTATATAAATGATCTTCGGTAGTTTTCGGAAGACCTCTGTGAAATAGTAGTACATATTTGCTGATGACACCTCACTCATTTTCAAAGTTGACAGACAAAAAAGTCATTTGACGATGTAAATAATAGCCTATCTCAAGTACTGAAATGGTTCACAATAATCTCTTAGTTAATACTGAGAAAACTAAATGTGTAAAATGTTCATTGCCAAATGTGAAACAAGTAAAAACAAAGCTTATTATTAGCTAAGGGGCACACCGCTATTTATTAGCGGTGTGCCGTAAAAAATATCGTTGATGTTCAATGACGGGCCGTACTTTTGGAGTCGCAATATCTATGAGTCAATTCTCGGTTGGGTCAATCAATATTAAAAACCTATGTTTTTTTATTCGTTTCGTGTCTGGTTTCTGAATAAAAATGTTTTACCTGCTTACCATAGAATCATAGCAACACGTGTGCCATTAGTTATTTATCATTTATAATGTATACATAATTTTCATACTTTTGAAGTAGCTGTGGTACCAGGCCTGCTGCTTTAAGGTTGGGTATAAACACTAAATACTGAATTGTTAAATGTATATTATATTAATCAATGTTTTAGTTGTTAATTTTAGAACAATATTAAGCAATTTATTGCATTTTTTTTATTCAGTCGTTTTTCAATGCAGCTATGATTGTTATCAGTTTGTTTTATAAATAATAAGACTGTAAAAAGTATCCTGTACATTGTTTTTTTATTACCTTGTGAAAAATAGTATTTCATATGCAGGAGAAGAAAAATAGTGCGAATATTCGTGGCGTGCTACGAAATGTACGTAGCACTCGTAACGCGTGGGGCTACCTAGGAAATATTCCTACGACTACGACCTACTAAAGTGTAAGTTAGGGTAAATTTCACAATTTGTTAGAAGAATTTTATGAGTGCACAATGTGAATCGATTTTCATGGTAAAATTAATTTCTAAAACTTAAAAAAAACGTAAAAGTTTTAGGAAATGCAAATTTTTTGGCTTACAATCAAACAATGTTTAGGATGTTTAAACATTAATAAATTACCACCATGTTCAACCATTTTTGGACTCGCGTGAATGATCGCCGATTAAAATATCACTGCGCGTACGTCATTTCGTTAATCATAAACCCTTATTAGACTTTCCGCCTCACCCATATCTCAAGAGAAAATTGTGTAATATAAAAGGTATCGGCCCACGCGCATTCTTCGCTCACAGCAGCGTCATCAAAGGATTTCAAAATCCGAATCCTCGTAGTGATCCGGGATAGACGCGGCGTGCGGAACTTTCACGCGTATAAAACGCGGCTTACGGCGCGGGCGCGTCCAGTGCGCTCGACAACCACGAACTGCGCACGGCATGCGCGCGCGCCGTAAAAACGAAAGTGACAGGTGATCGATTTGACTGTGACATTTGTGATTGTGAACTCTGGAGCAGTGCTTGGAGCAGCTGTGATTGCCTGTGACGTTGCGGATCTGGAAACGCCTGGGAAGGTACAGGTGCTTGTGAATGGACCCTTATTTATGCTGAAGTGTTCTCGCGTCTCATGTGTGCTACGAAAACTCGCACTATATACAGGATCATTTTAATCAGTGCACTAACTAGGTTTCTAGTTTTGAAAACAAACGACTTTCTCTAAGGCTGTCTGCCCAGGAATTTTGCCTTACAATACAAATGCAATTAAGTAAGTAGCTGAATGCTGCAATTGCATGGAAAGATGATTTTTTTAGAAAGATTTGGCTCATTTATAGTAGAATAAATCCTGAAAGTTCGTGCACTAAAACTAAAATTCTAAACTAGTTCTTTCCCGCATATTTGTTCACCTTATTTCGGGATAAAGTTCCCTGTTACAGTATAACTATTGTTATTATAGTATAGTGTATATCTGTCTAGCTGATAAAAATCATCTCCATCATTTCAGTATATTTTGCGTGAAATATCAACAATCGTCCATACATTCATTCGAATGTAAATGTTTAGATGTAAATGTTTAGATGTACCTATGAATGGATATTCATCCATTCATAGGTACATCTAAACATTTAGTTTATTATTTTCGTAGTATGTGAGAGCTTGTTTAGATTATTTGTTACTTTTTCAAATTTAATAAAGAGGTAGACGAGATACCAGAACATTAAAGACAATGGTTTATTCGAAATAACGGGAATGGAATCGAGGAAAACGGTTCCAATATGAAGTTGAAATTACGAGTTAAGACAGCATATTACTTGATTTTATATGAGACTTCACATGTGCAATTTTTACTGAAACAATGATTAAATACTTGTATTAAATGCATTATTCAAATAAGTGTATAAATAACATAACAATAATTTTATTTCTTTAATGAGAAAAAACTCGAAAATAAATTTATAATCATACTTTACTTATGGGGATGTTATACATAAATTATCTACCCAATTTAACTATATAATTTCATATTTTTTTGTAGTTACTAACGAAGTAAATTTATGCGTTTTGGTGCTGTTTGATAAACTTATTGAGACAACTATAACAACATACAACATACTACAACATTATATTCAAATTCAAATTCTTGTGTAAAAAGCAAATTTATAATGGGTGTTACAATTTATATACCGTTTTTAATATTACTATATATTGAACGACAAACAAAGACCTTTGATAATAAATTGAATAATTTTAAAACCCTTACTCTTTAAAAAAATCCGAAAAGCTTTAATTTCTGTGATGCTAAACTGGATAATTAGATTCATGAAAAGAACAAATCAATGTACATTCTATTAATCAGACATGCACTGATCCAACTTCAAAATAAGTTGAATGGACTTGATTTAAGGTGATCTTTGAAAATAATTAACCTTTTGGAAATACTCAGTTAGGAAACCAAATACCTACCAACATGCTATTAAAATACTTAATGTTTAGATAGAGGACTTTAAGTACGGCGTCTACTCTTGAAAACGAAATATGTCGGATCCGATGACGTTTAGTATTTTTTATTGCTCATTATCGCAACTAACACACTTCGAATGCGAATAAAGCGTTATCAAAAAACAAAATATTATTTATACAAATCAAAAATCACGTTTTAATTCCCTAACTTTTGATCAATCTTCAAAAACGAAACCTTTCGTTTGTTCGTTTCGTTTTCAAGAGTAGACGCCCAGAACCGAACAGAAAGTTCAAATAGGTAATTCTGAATATTGAAAACAAAAATTATAAAATATTGTTTTACGTATAAAAATAAAAATAAAGCTCAAAAGACAATTTTCTCACCATGTAATTGTTGTTTTCATTTCATCATATTTGACCAGGGCGTCTACTCTCGAAAACGAAATATGTCGGATCCGATGACGTTTAGCAATTTTTATTGCTCATAATCGCAACCAACTCACTTCGAATGCGAATAAAGCGTTATCAAAAAACAAAATATCATTTATACAAATCAAAAACTACATTTTAATTCCCTAACTTTTGATCAATCTTCAAAAATGAAACCTTTCGTTTGTTCGTTTCGTTTTTGGGAGTAGACCCCCAGTTTTCATATTCTGATGTAACACCTAAATTAATTAAGAGTATTTGCTAGCGGGTTTATTTAATATTAAATTGTAAAGTACAAGTAAATTAAAATATTAAATAAGAATAAAATTATTCTATCTCACATACCAATGTGAGTTACATCTCAATAAAAATGGACATTGCCCAGCTGTAGAAAGTTGCATAATTTTACTTTCACTTGCACACATCCGCCAAAATAATCTTGCGCGCATCGCGTTTGTTTCAAAAACTCATTTACATGCTTACATTTTTAATATACGCAGCTGACGGTTTTTTAATACAAATTAATGTTGTTGTCCAAATTTGTACTTTATCCAGGTTGTAATAAGAGTTAGACATCTCTAGAAACGTCATGTGGTGTGTGCAGTGTGGAAAGTGGGGCATGCGTCACAGAGCTCGCATTTTATAGGTGTACCGAGGGGTTTCTCGTTTACGTTAATATGTGAAATGCTAGTAAATAGGTTGTAATAAAGTCTACCTGCCTGATAAGTAACTGCGCGTCTGCCTCTTTAGGACTTATGCACGCTTAAAGTCTTAAGAGTAACGTGTTGAATGGGTGTAAGAAAGTTGTAGGATCGTTTGTCAGACCGCTGCTAAGCCATTACCCAGCTTTAACTCGTTGGAAGCAATCGTAAAGAAGGAACTGGTTACTTAACTGCCTTTCAAAAATATATAACTGTTAAATATCAATCAGTCAAATTGACCGTTTAACATTCCGAAGCTATTTGCAATTGTATTAATAAAAAAAAAATTGTTTCCAAACTCTAATAAAACTTCCAAGCTGAACATTGAAAGAGAATTACCACCTTAATTAGCATAGACAAAATAAGTAATTCAATGAGTTTTTTTTGTTCTCACGTTCAAGCTGCCCTTAAATTTATTTTTATTTATAACATTCTAGTAATGTTTTCTCATGACTTCGCCTACGTAAATTTTTATATCATAAAAACCCTAGACTACTCAGGAATTATGCAGTTTTATGATAAAATTATTTTAAACTAATAACTTACTTACGTTTTCATATAGTGCATTAGTATTTAATTGCAGTCACTTTAATATCCATCAAATGAAATTACAATCCCGAAATCATAAATCATTCATATAATTTGTCAAACATTGGTGACAAAGTGACACGACTTGACCATAAATTATCTTCTAATAACTATTGATGAGTGAGAAATGATAAAAAATATTAAGATCTGAGAGCAATGATATTACTCTCGCTTCTTTTATTTTGTAAATAACTACACAGACAATAGCATACAACACACTAATTGCAAAGTTGTTTCGCTGAAAATCTTGTCAAAGTCAACCAAAACTCGCAGAAAGCTTTGTGTATTTTGATTCTGACGCAAAAACTGACAACGTCTGTGATTTGACTGTGGTTTAGAGGACATGAAAATTACCCCTCTACACTCTCGCCTCCGCTCAACTTTGATCAACTTTCCAAGTAGTGTATTCGAGGCTTTAGACTTTTAAATATTTTTATTAGTGTAAAAAGTTACTTATCAACTTATCAGCGATATTGTGGGTAATATAAAACGGTTTAGACCATTATTATTGCAGTTAAGATTATTTCTAGAAAATAAACTAACTTCCTCAAGATACATCTAGTGGTTTGAGCATCTTGAATGTAATTAATGTTAAACGTTCAATCTGTCAATTCCTTTGACATAATTTATTTAATGGACATTAATCTGCAATCAGTTACAATCGAACCTAGTCTCCCCTAACCTAAATACTTGCGAACTGTGTCGACATTACGTTTGTCAATGTGCTTTTTCAGTCGTGTGTCACTTACGTTATCTTTACGTAAATTTGTTTTTGCGTTTACGTCCGCGGATATGGTAATTGCGAGCTTGCTGTTAGCAAAGTGGGCGACTGTTGCGAAAGACCAGTAGGACCTACCATTGTTTTGTTCGGATGCAGAATGTTTTGTAACGTATGTTACGGTGCTCGCTCATCACCAGGGATTGTCTGCAGAGATTGAGCAACAGAACAGTATGGAGAACATGCGTTGCGAGAGGACATCTACTTGTTAGGGGTACGATAAAAAAGTAGGAAGGCCATACTATTTAATTTCGCTTGAGGCTAACCTAATTTTTTAATTAAAGCCTCGCAATTTAATTTATGTATTTGTATGGTATATTTTTATTATCAATAAAATTATTAGGCTTAGGAATTTTAACTTCAAGTGTTATGATTGGGAAAACTTTAAATTTTCAATATTTGTTTTTAAATAGAGTGGTCCGATGCTACAACCATTAACATTTGTGTCTTTTGAACCTAAAGTCGTGAGGTCGATCCCCATTCAGGACAAACATCCAAGTAATGAGAGATTCGTGTATGTGTTTAATATATAAATATACTCAAGTTCATACGAGTACTTGATGTACTTTAAGATCAGATCAATTTATATATGACCTTGTTTGATATTTTTAATTTGTTGGTCGATTAAATCCTTCGAATTCGTGACTAACATGAAAAGTTGAACTGAAAAGCTCTTTTATTTACGTCAAAATGCGTTTTTAAAATTCAAAAGAACAGTGTTTGAATTGGTAATTAGTGTGGTTTTTGGCGCTATAGTATAAAATAACATTAGAATAGTTGTATGTCTTTTATTTAAACCTGATACACTTTAGGCAATAAAATCGTTTAAGTAAAACACTTTCGTTAACCCGTCTGTAGGTCCGAATGCTCACAACATATCAATAATTGTCACTTTCTCTCTCTGCGTAAGTCTCATGTTTACCGGTTAATTTTCGAATGTAACGGAAACACTACGGAGAAAGCGTTAATGAGCATGTCCAGTTTTAATTTCCGTCAAGACGATTCTACAGGCGCCGAAACTAGATGAGATGAGTGTGTACAGACAGCATTGCTAGTTTGTGCACACCTCAGTCCCTGATTACATTAAACGTCCGTTAGCTAAGAACTCACGTCTGCCACTTAGTTAGTTAACTTAATATTACAAAGTACTGATCTTGGCATAACAGTTCAACTCAGTGAGTTGTTTACAAACTAAATAGTTTATTGTACGTGTCGGTCTTGGAAACGCCTAAATGGAACATGGTTTCTCAAACATTTAGTTCCACGAATCCCTTTAAGCCAAAGCCTCCACAACAGAAATCACGTAATCATTATAAAAATGATCCTGGTGTAATCATCCCGCTAGCCAAATGCAGGTAAATAATAAAAAAAACATGCGTTGTGTGATGGAAAACCACAAAGAATTAAATCCACCTTTTGTGGGTACTTTTCAATATGTGCAATTAAGTTGAAATAAATAAACCTCTTAAAAACATATTAATAAACTACATTGATAGATAGACATGCTTTTATCCACGTAAATGGGCAATTTAAAAGATGGTAGCGCACGCCAATTACACTATTGAGTACAAAAGTAGTTGAATTTTTTCCAATATATAGGAGATAAAATTAGAACGGTATATTGTAACTAAAGCAGGCTTACATTAATTTAGTGCTAAACGCGTTCACAATGTCTTGTAGGCGTGAAAAACTAATAACACAGATAAAATAAAACTTTAGGTAGGTATATACGTTTCCTATTAATTAAGTTACTAAATAGAAGCATAGTTACTACGGTATTTAATAAAAAATTAAGCTAAATTTAGTGAAGCAACAAAATTTGAAATATCGGTAGTAGTCGTTGTGTGCATTTATAACTCCCTACGTTTCTGTGCTTATTTTATTTTGTAAAATGATTGATGAGTAAATGCCCTGCGAGTAGTTAAGAGATTGGTGAATTAATAATTAATGTGTGATTAGCGAGCAAGTAGATTCTTATGATTTGGGAAGAAAAAAGGTAAGAATTAGATTGTAATTAACACAAATTCAACTCAACCTTTTTACTGAGTCAAAGATTAACTGATAAAGAATTAAAAATCATGACCAAAGATCCTCATTTTTAGGGTATTCCTAAAAATGAGGTTGCTTTCGCTGTATTTTCACGATAATCTAGTCGAGCCAACAAATACATTTACAAATTTATTAGAAATATTGTTGTGTATTGGAATGTTACCTCAAATGAAAGAAATACATATAAAATCTGTTCACCTTCCGAAATATGCACGTTGTGATTCGCGAGACAAGTATCGTGTAAAATGGCTGATAGCAAAAACCATTTAATTAGGTACTATCCTACGTGTATAATCAATCGAAAAGAGCTTCAATGAAAAAACGCAGTACCTATATAGCTCCTTGATATCTAGAACCGGGTTTTGTTATAAAATTGTTACAGAACGATGCATTGTGTAATGGTATTCCCCAACTTGTCAAAAAGAAAGCACGCGTTTGGAATAAAACATAGTAAAGCTTATATGCGATCAGTTTTCCTTAATCGCGTATTGCGTAGAGTATCAAGTGAGATGCAAGCGGCCGGCGTGTCGGCCGGTGGAAAGCGAGTCAGTATGTCAGCGGTCCCGGCCGCTCCTATACGCCTCTTCGTAGCTAAATAAATGAAATCCAAACGATTAAGGACGACATAAATACGTTAAGTAGTAAATTTATTAGCCTTGCGCAGCGTTTGAAAAGCCACGACAGAAAACTAAATCGATACATATGAAATCATTTGTCCTTAAATGACGGATCAAAGCATAGCTAAACCACTGATAGTAGACCCCTAAAACTTAGAAAACTTTTGTATGACGTAGGCATTCCGATAATAAATGATTTTCCGAAATTCTATCCCTAAGGAACCTCCTTAATGAATTATTCATCCTTCATCTCCTGATGAAGGGGAAAAACGTCAATGTCTCTAAAAATTTAATTTAAAATTCGCAAAATATTTTTTAATTCAAGAAAGGCCAATTTTGTTAATGAAATTTATATCATAACGGGATTAAAAAGGGGTTGAAAGATATTAATAAAATATAATACATACTTCTTATTGTCCTTAATATTAAATACATTTTATTTTAAAGGAGTATTAATAATTTTTTTTTGAAATTGTTGATTAACATTTTTTATTTTTTTCTATTCCAAAGGCATTCATACAATCCTATTTTCATATTTACAGTTTCATTATATAAATTATCATTTAATTACTTTCAGTACAGAATTTGTGTCATATAGTGAAGGGTGATCTGTTTTTTCATTCGGTCTATTTTTTTTAACTGGTTTTTGTAAAATAAGTATCAAAGTTTGGTTTCTATAAAAATATAAATAATACATCATTTTAGGTATGTGTTTTAAAGGATAAAGGAAAAATATGTATCTCAAAAAAATAAAACATGAAGAAAGTCTGAAATTTTTAATAAATATTGTAAAAAGCAACAAATATTCAGTTAAGTATTCTCGTTGTTTGAATATGACTTCCACCCGACCATAGTATATTGAATACTGTACAAAAATATTTTTAAAGCCACTATTGAAATCTTGACTTAAATTTTCTACGTGTTACAAAGATGTTCAAATTTCTTTATGATCATAGTACTCATTGTTGCGATTACATTCGTATTGTAAATCGATATGATTCGACATCCGATTGTTATAATAGATTGCATTATGCGTCTCGAAAGCTAAACGCGAAAAAGTGATGATTCATTATGCAAATATATGGAAGGTGGACATTACTAGCATTCCTTTCGGTAAGATCTGCGTTTCACTTAAAACCGTCTGCCCACATTTACGCAATCTCTTAGAAAGGAGAGCTTATGAAAGGCTCCTAATGTAGCACAGACCGTTTCCGATCTAATTAATTAAAGATTTAAAAAATCTGTTATATTAGTTAAAAAGTTCATTAATGTTACAGATTAAATCTTCTGCAAAATTTATCGCCGTTCATTTATTATAAGTCACAGTAACAAATATTATCGCTCGCGCCTAATTTAAAATTTATTTACGTGTAAATAAATCAGCGATCACATCTATTAGATAGAGATGCGTTATAAATAAAACTAGGGCAGTGGTCGGCAACCTGTTGTAAAAGTTGCGTTCAAAAAACTAGATCTGGCGAGAAGGGTGGGATCTGCTAGTGGGATGGAGTACAGAAGGCAGGTTGCCTAGGGCCGGTTCCGAGCAGTAAACATCACTTAATTGCGTTTATGCATGCATTGGGCACAGCTAGGGCTGCCAGCGATTCTCGACAGTGTATCTCCTTAATAATGCATGCCTAGAAACTTATACATTATTTATATTAAATTCCAGATGCTAGACAAACTATTTACTAAGCAAATATGATAAATGCGAAAATGTCTCCGTTTGGTACGATTTCAGGGCTAACCCGATTTGTTTCGAACGATACAATAAAACTATACGCATGACTCAAACTCAAACTCAAATATTTCTTTATTCAAGTAGGTTACATGTAACACTTTTGAATCGTCATTGAATACAATGCAAAGTAATTCTACTTCCGGTTCGGAACCTATATCTACCGAGAAGGCACCGGTAAGAAACTCAGCAGATAAGTTACAGTAGCAGTATCTAACTTATAGCTATTTGTAGAACACTGTGGACCAAGTCATATAGTTTTATTTTGATGACTGCAAAAAGCATGAATTATTATTTTATTTTAAGAGGTAAGCTGGAGCAGACCAGTCCCCAAAGGTGGTACCTGTTCACAAGCATGACGTATGTGCCAGCCATCGCTTCACTCAACCATATTGAAGGGAATGTAACGACCCGCCACATAGCGCCACCACCCCAGTGACATTTTAGTGAGCATGACTAACTCCCAACTCCCTTTGGAAAGTAATTACAATTTAAGTCATCAAACCAACATCTTATTCTGTTAATTTGAGACTACTTAATAATTCGTGATAGCCAGACAAATCAACTCATTAATCAAACTATGGACTATCATAGCATGTGCAGCATAATATTGCAAATATTATGCTAGTTCCACAAGGACATCGAAAAATTTTGACAACGATCAAACATTAGGCAAAAAAAAGAGTAAATACTTACCTAACAAATTCTAGTTTGTTTACTTTGGCACTTATGTATTTATTAATACAGCGCGTGTTGCTTTGCTAAACCGATCGCATGCCCAATATTATTCCTACTGTGAGGATGATGTTTAAAATTAATTTAATAGCTTTTCCGTAACAAAAAAAGTAGAAGCTAATAACTTGGACTGTAAAATTTAATTGTTTTAATACTTAAGTGACGTCACGTGACGTGTTTTATTTTTACCGTCGGATGAAACCGGGCAGGAATGCGGTTATGCGAACAGTGGTCAACTTCAGCTTTCCAACGATTGTTTTGATCGATACGATTGCTCGAGGCGACGATTTAACGCTCCTCTTAAACGATCTAACGTATTAGAAACAATTAATTTAGACACAATATAACTATTTGGTATTTAGTTATTTGACTACATTCAAATCGTTGAAAAGCGTGTCTCGTTGTTTTAATAGCACTCTTAATTATTATGATGTTGCTACTTGAATTTATTTTCATTGGAAATTTTTCAATAAAATTATGATGAACGCTAGGGCACGGTGTAATATCGTGTTATGTTAAGGTATTATAAATCATGCTTATTAAGTATGACCTGTGGCAATAAAACACTAGAAAGGGCCACCGCACTTGCTTGTAGGACTTGGAAATTAATGAAACTACCCAGTTAACACCTCTTATCTCGTTTTGCAACAGAATACCTACTATTCGTGTCTTGTGTACACAATATTCATTTCTTACCTGCCAGTCTCATTCTATAACAAAGTAGCAACGAATCTAAGAAATCAACAAATAACTGTTTACTCCATTTCCGAAGACATTTCATCGACTATTAATTACTGGTGATAAATATAACCTACTGCTGCAGTATTCAAATGACATCGTGATTTGAGGATCTACCCATATATACCTCAATAGCATAGTGGTTGAAGTAAGTATCAGGTTAAGAACGCGGGGTTTACTTCCAAAGTATTTACATACGTAAAGTATTTAAGTATTTTGCATGGGTTTGTGATAATCAACCCGCATTTAGCGAAGGTGGTGAATAATAAAAAATCTTATTGGTGTGACGATCACTTCATTTTAAATGATAGAGGCTTTTGCCTTCCTGTGGGGCCTCAATAAGCTGATGTTCATTATTTTAAACGAGATCGTGATTTGAGTAGCATTTCCCGCTGCACCTGCCCCAGCCCGCATGCATGCGCCGCACCTGCGCAATCTCGACGTGCGCCGGCGCAGCCTCGGGGAAATTGGCTAGGTTTCACTTTTGTTACTGTCATTTCAGAGACACTTTTCAAAGTTTCTCCCTTGTCAGACATCAGATTTGCCTGTCCATCGGTCGTTTAATGAGTTCACTAAATGAAAACATAGAACCTTATTTCAAATTTCACGTATTGAGACTCTAATCAAATAGGCATTTTCATTGTATGTAATCAATGACCAGCAAACTCTGCTATTTTCGATTTGAATTGTGAACATTCAATTGTTTCTGTAAAACGACTTTTCAATTGTTACGGTCGAAAGTTTACCTTTTGTTTCATTCCACAAAAAGAAACAGAAAGTGCTAATTGGTGGACATCCAGGCGAGCATATATGAATTTGTATGAATTAGTTTTACGTTGTCTTGGACTAGAGAAAGTATTTCAAATGATTGTGTTCCAATTATGTTGCGATGTTAAAGTTACGACGAAGTCTGCGTAGTAGCGGATGTGGTTCACAGATAAACGACAAGTTTAATTTAACTCGTAAGATTGTAATTCGCTGCTCTTAGACAAGCGTTGCAATTTCTCACCCGGATTCAAAGCAGGATGTTGGGGATGCTAAGACTGTGAAATACTTTTCAGACATTGCTTAAATGTATTTCATTTGAATAATCTTTGGGCAGATCATATCCCAGTGATGCAGAAAATTTTAAAAGCTTGAAAAATTCTTATTTTATTTTGTTATAAAGTTGCTTAAATTTTTAAGATTCAAAACATTTATATTCAGACAAATCATTATATATAGCAAACGGGTAAATACTCATTAATAACAAACGTATTTTTACCATCTCTTCTATTTTTATAAACACCATCCATCGACACTTAAATGTTTCAAAAATTGTGATTTGTTTCAATGAAACTTTAATGATAACTAACGATTTAACGGCTATCAGTTTTCCAAATACGTATTGCATATAAAATTGACAACCATGAAGTTCTCAGTTAAAGTTAAAATGAAGTTGGGCAACTCGCATTTCGTTTTCAAAAATCAACAATTCAGTATAAGATCTACGTGTAGGTATGATAATAAGCAACGATCAAAATTTCTCTAATTAGCCGCTACCGCTTAAGAATACGTATCATCAACCGTACTCTACAATTTGTTTAATTAATTGTCATATAAGATAGATTAATATCGTTTAATCTTCTTGTAAATGGTAATTACATTGTACTGTGGGCTTAAACCGTGGGTATGTTAACGACGCGGATGTCTGATGGCCAATAGATAGGCTTGTCAAAATATGTGCGGGACCAGTTACGCGTCAAGGGCCGTCCGCGCGTCGATCTGGTGCATTATTTATTGGTCGATTTCTCGCGGGCGGGCTAAGGTTTCACCACTTTCATCTCGTAGTACAACATACCCGACAACTTCCATCTAAGCCGCAACTGATTTGATTTCCCGTTGATTCATAAACAGCGGTTTATTACAATCGTCTGTAAAACAGAATTTGGAGTGCAATTCTACCTCCTTCAATTGCGTGCAAAACTTATACATATGTCGACCCAGTGGCCAAGTGTGAAAGGTCCTGGGTTCTATTATTAGTCAGGTAAATTTAGGAAATAAACGTTTCTAAATAGGCTTGGGTCTGAGTTTGCTGGGTTATCGTTTCTAGTTAGTATCCATCTGTCTGGTACTGAAAGTGCAAGGGAAAACTTAAATTTTAGTAAATAAATATTGGACAACATTTTTCACATTAATTGCTCTGATTCTGTGGTAAACAGCACACCACCCAGATTCGAGATAATTTCCCATATTGACCGGGGATCGAACTCTGTACTTCTTGGCTACTGCTACCTACGTCGTCTTAATGTAGTTTGAGACATATCTCATGAAACCTATTTGCTATTTTGTAATTTTATGTTTCTTTTGTATAAGTTAGGAATTAACTAAAGTTTAGGATATTGCCATAATTTATCAAAGTATGCGATGTTACAATACGAAAAGTTTGTTTAAAACGCCATACTCGTAGAATATAGAATTGATAAAACGCTAAATCGTTCTTGGATCTAGACTGCATTAGAAAAAGAAATCGAAACGTGTTAAATTAGGTATGTAAGCTGTATTAAGACTTCAAGTTGATAGCTTTATAATTGTCTATATTTATGTTAATGATAAGAACGAGGTCGGTGTCAAGCGGCTACCGGCTGTTCTCGTGACCACCTGTCGGACTGCAGCTGTGAGGATTAGACAAATGCATATCTTTTGACGCTTTTGTCATACGTTTAACTTATTTCATTTATAAAAATACAAGCATTATTATGTCTCAAGGTTCAACTAAGGGATAAGTACAGATATAATGATTTATAAACGTAATGAAAGACGCAAATCAAACGAAACAATGACCACCAAGTGCAATACAATTAATGGACTTATTTGATTATATCAGCCTGCCACAATAACATGGTTCAAAAAAATAACTACCATACTCATAATAAAAGTATCATAAAGCGATTTCAGACGGATGATATCGCTTTGAAATAACCGTGATATCTGTGACTAATAAGTACAATCTCTAATTAAACTTATCGCAGATCTGTTTCCAGCCAATTCCAATATAGTAACAGGCATTTAAACTAGCGGCATAATAACAAACGCCTTTCACTTTCGCGTGTTTCCGGCAATGCGACGCCGGGAAGGCTTATCGCGAAAATAGCCCATTGTACTCCAACCCCATTGTTGCAAGGACGATTTCACCGCGCGACAATACTCAGCGACTGAGACACAGATAACTTACTCCGGTAATAGAATTATTATGAGTGTGACATCATAAAAGGAACAATGGCACAATAGTAATGTCTCGTGCCGTACGCGGATACACTTTCAATGCGTAGCTGATACCCGTATTAATACGTGTACCCGACGTAACGGGCGTCCTTCCAAATGTTAACTAATTAGAGCTTGCATAGAATTATATTATAAGCATGCAATAATGTTTTTGTACGATGTAATTATCCAGGAACATTAATAGGTACAATAAATTAGTAATAAGGGGCGGCTACACAATACAATATTGCAAAAGAAACGAAGCAATTAACTAGCTATAAGCGCATTTTTATAAAATAAAATTTTTCTCTATCCATATGTTGTTAGAGCGTAATTTCTTAAGTTTTTATACCTTATATAAGTTTTTACGCGGTTTTTCTTCCTGTTTTCTAACTATTATTTTCCAGATTGCTTAAGTTTGAGCTTTCAAATTCAGATAGCTTCTTGGCTCACGATTACGAACTTTAGAAATAATTTTATTTAATTAAGTGGAATACTGACTGTTAAGGTTTATATGTCCAATAGATGGTATGAGTTTAAATGGTAATCTAAAGGCGTGTTTACTTATTTTTGGCCAACCTAAGTAGTCCGCAAGTGAATGAGTCACTCGTAAAAAATGTCCAAAACATCGGGTGCTGGTTTTCTTCGGCGCCAATGAGCCGTATTGTTTTCCAGCATACTAATGCCGGTATTTGGGTGAGGTGTGCCATAGCCTCGATGTCTGACAGACTTTTGGCTAAAGAATAATAAATTAAAAACGAAACTCCTGACCGTTGAAGATGACGTTAACTGTTCAGCATCTTAAAGCCGATCGCGGGGCCAGACACTACCGACCGTTATTAATTTTGATTTTTATATTATAGCAGTTATAATTCGACCTGTTTTGTGCATCCTATTTATACTCCTACCTAGATGTAATTACGATTCAATTTGGCTGGATTCCTTGCTCACGTTTCCGTTTGTCCGTACGCTTATAGTAGGTACCTCCATTTGTTAAGTGCTATTATAAAGTTCTTCTAGGAACAGTTATCGTCAGTAGGAATAACTAATTATTATTTTTATTGTAAAATCATGTAGAATTTATTGACATGATATATGAATATATAAACAAATCAAATTTAATTCCATTTACCTATTTATACTATACTACCTGACTTTAATATTTAATATTCAATACGTGTTCTAAAATACCAATATATTATAATCCTATTGAATGATTTTGGTATAAAACTGTCAACATCTCATACATATTTTATATATTGATCTGCATTATATTAATAATATTTCATAAAAACGAACATTTCAAAATTTTCTTTATTGTCACAACAACCTATTGATCTAAAAGCCAGGTTTTTATAATAGTAGGTACCGAATGCCGTATACCGTATTTTATTACGTAGAAAGTTCGTTCGAAGACCAATTTACTTAGAATTTCTATTCACATAATTTTTGTATAAAATGACCATAATTAGGGCCTTGTAGGCCGCTTTAATCTATTATGTCGTAAGAAGTTGAACTTGGACATTGTGATTTTGACCTATCACTGAACTGTTAACTGCTTATTTTCTTTTAGAGAAATTCTATTTATTAGCCAAGTGTAAAATGTTCAGTTTCCGTAGTAAATAATACAGTAAAATTCATATATTATTGTTTTTTTTTTGGTTGTTTACTTTTAAAATAGGTATGATTGATTTATAACTATGTTTCTTTCAATATTTTTAACAACTTTTATTTTTGTTACAGGTTTTCAAGATTAAAGCTACTTCAAAATTTATGAAACCAAGATAAAATTCTAGTAAGTATTATTTCGTAATCTATGTACTAAGTTTTGAAATGATAGATATAAGCTAGAACAGTTGCACTGCAAGGCGTAACAAGCCCAAATCGATGACTTTACATCGTTTAGCAGTAGAAAGGTTCAGCGTTATAATTTATTGCTGACCAATTAATTTCGGGCAAGTCTAAGCTTTTCACTTATCATTATGCAATTTCAATTTCATTCTCATGTATCAAATTGTGCAATGCTAGCTCGTTAAGAGACGGAAACGCTATAGTTTGTGTTCACTCGATCATTCTCGGCGAAATGTATCGACTTTCTCTGCGTAATTGCCGAAACCTGCCAGCTCTACGTAGCCGTTTCGTTACATAAGCGGTGTAAGAACATTTGGAGTGCGCGGGCGCAGATGCCGGGTGAAAGTGCCAGCTGAAGGATCATGATTGGTCAGTTTCGGTATTTGACTGTGACAAAATATTTACAGGAAAGTGTGTCTGCATTTTGTAATGTTACGAAGTGTAATTTGTGCTCGTCGTTTCAAATGTTTACGGCAGGAGTGGCGACCGCGTTTACGTTGCGCGTTAAAGACCACAAAATGACTGTGTTGCGTAATCGTAAAAGATATCCATAATATGACAAGATTCTCTCATTGAAGTAATAGGAGTAAAAAGAAAAGTAAAACATTCAACTGTGGTTTGTCTACTACTTCCTCGTGGCGTTTATTGTACGGTTTATACGGAAGCTGGAATAAAAAAACCTAAAGACACGTAATTATTTTGGTGGTTTCACGAAATTGTGATTTAGGCACAAAATGTTGATAGTTGGTAGACACATTGCTGAGACCCTGTAGTATGTAGTAAAATTTTACTGGTGTATTTCTCAGTCAGTCCCGATTACAGTCCATAGTCAATGTAAAGTGCATTCAATTATTTATTCGTACATTGATTTCTCTAACAACAACGAATTCAATAAATCCACGTACCATTCAACTTCCACCATGACATTCATGACGAGATAATTACGTAAAAAACTATAATCGTGTTTGAATTACACAAGCTGACCGTGTAATGACGGCGCGCGGTGCACAAAAAAGGCTCGGTCGTTACCATTGACCCTGCCCTGAGTGAAAGCCGGCGTGGCCCGTGACTGATCTTTGCTGGAGTCATCGTCCTTAAATCGGCATCCGCTTCGTCCGCCTGCATTGTACCGTGCTCTTTTAGTTTCGTAACAATCGCGAGTAGGGCGACCACATTACTAAGGGCCGTAGTAAAAAGGCCGAAACCATTAAAGTTTATAAATTTTCCATAGATTTGTTTGTAACAATAACAGTTTTTTTACTAAGTGCTCAAAAAACACTTAGGTAGTTCATGTTAAAATTAAGTTCTGAATAAGTAGGTACTTTCTCTAGAAAATCACTGAAAAAATTTGGAAATAAGAAGTTTAACACACATTTATAAAACTGGGAACACCGAATTTAAAGTAAAACCTTTCGTAATTTTTGAGTTATCTACGTCGTCGTTATCAACTTGCTATCACTATCCTTATACTTTTTGGAAATGCGCTGTCTCGCAAAGTTGGTCACCAGAATGGACGGGGCAAGCCCCATCAATTATCCCACGGCGTTGCGCAACAACGGGAGCGTCGCCCGCGCGCCGCCCTCGTCCTTGAGACCGTAACTTTCTCTCGGCGCCCGCGCAGCCGCGCTCGCTCCGCCCCGCCCGCATCCTCGCACGTAAATCTCCCGCTTTTTATGCTCACCTGGTAGAAAGATTTCACGCAATGATAAACCCATCACGCTTCTATTGGCTTTTTTTAACTCAGTCGTGCTATTGACATAATTTCTATTACATTTCTTTAAAACAGTTACGAGATACTTAGCTGAGGTTTAAAAAAGCTTAAGAATAACACTGGCTAGGCACGTATCTACTTTTCAAAGAAGAGTATTTTTTGCTGTCAATGGGTTTGGCCTTAATGTCGATGGGTAAGCGAGGTCTGGGTTAAAGCAAATTTCTTTCGTATGTTAACTACATTCAGATACAGAAATATCATATCGGGATTACTCATTATGTGTTTGACTTTGATGATACTAATAGTTGGCCACGAAAAGACACTGACCTTCTTACCTGCAAAACTACTAAAGTTGCTTGTCAATAAAGATGCAAGTAAACCGTAGTAGCGCTCGAAGCCCGTTGACCAAGTATGCGCTAATAAGTGTGCCAGGCCTGAACTGCAGGCCTAATCGCAATGATCTCCATAATGCCTTTAGAGTTATCGCGGCACACGCACGACAATCTGCATTTACATGCGCCTCACTTAAAACACGTAATTTTATGCGCTGCGACACCGCACCTCCGATAGGTCGACATACATTACAGCCGACGACATACAGACACACATACAGAACGTTTGTGATATAACAAAATATAGTTCCTGTTGTTAACCGGAAATAAACACATTAACAACTCTACGCTACTTCTAGTGCAATGTTACGAGTTTAATTATTGACATCGTATTTGCTAGATTGTACGACACTTTATACACATGACTGCATCGTACAAGTAGAGTGCATTTCAATGCAAGTCACATGCTTTCTCAAGTTGAACGATGAGTATTTGGTTCGACAATCTCTGTACCAACAGGTTTTTTGATACGACAATTATGCAGACAATAACGAGCAAGGTTTTAATTACCCACTTCCCAACTGTACTAAATTCTAATGGTTATAATTATAGTTTTTCGTTTTACTAATGGCAATAACATCAGTAATATATTTTTGTACGACTAGGATATTCTAGCAGGTCTTAAAATATTGTTTTAAATACGCAATATCTGCAGAGATAATAACAACGATCCTGAAATGTTTTGTCTCACTTATTAAATTCGCTATAAAATGACATATTTTACAAATACTAATATGCACTCCAATGATCTATGAAGTTACAATAAATTAGCTTAATTGAATCCGACTTTGATCTAAATTTGTTTATTGTAGTGCAGCATTAAGTTTTCGTATTTAACGACGTCATAATTCGTTAGCCCGCTGCAACGTCTGAGGACTAGTCGTAATGGTCGATGAATGAGGCTTTCTCCAGCCTGAACCAGATTGAAAATGTTGGGAAATGTGTAGGTGGGTTCGCTGACACCAACTAAACTGTTATCTATATTTCACTCAGCCGGTGTCTTTATTATCTTCGCTTGATTTCACCTGATTAAGTTGGAACGAGTTCCAAATTTTGTTTTATAGCTTGCGTTCCATTTTTATGTATGATATTTTTATATCTTATCAATATTATTAACGTGAAAGTATGTCTTATGAATGTTTGTGACATTTACTACAAAAAAACACTGAATGAATTTGGAAGAAATTGGTAGTCAGACCGATCAGATTCTTTAGTAACAATTTTATCCCAAAATACGGGAAACACGGGTAACGTAACCATAGATAAATTTTATATTATTAAATGGCCCTTCATTCTAAATGTTGTTTATAAAGCACTTTCTAATACCTATTTTAAACAAACACTTGTTAAAGGTTTTTGAAAATGATAATTATGAGTTTAAATTCCAATGAAACCAGGCGTCGTAAGCACCTTCTTATAAAACCTTAGAGGGGCGTATTTAGATTAGGTTATTTTCTTGGAAACCAGGGCAGTTTCTCGCAGAAGCGGAAGCAGTGGCTTTGCATAAGTCGACAGAGCATTACACATCTAATTGCAAAAGTGTAGGTAAGGGGTGATACTTACAAATGCACTGATTTTGAATTTAATCACTTATTCAATATTGTTGAATATTAAAATAAATGTTATTAACCTAGATTATTAATCCAGAAATTACATTTCTTAAGCGACGAAAAAACTATTTGATAACGAGACGTTAAGACTAGTTTCACGTCATTAAATAGTTAAAGATGTTTAGTAATTATGATACTTATTTTTAATAACAAATCACTCTATTGTGTTTGTTACAACACGATTGAAACCAATCACTTTCTTTGTTATTGTGCGTAGGTAGACTAAACTTTCTGTTTTTTATCTAATTATCTTTTGAGTGGAATGTTTTTCACACTTTAATAGTTCGCACGTGACCGCGATTTATAAGTACATTCGAGCTGGTCTGTCACGACTGTATCGACTTATTAGAACGCATAATTTATCTGTCGCATCTGATTGCTATGGCGCCCAGTAAGTTACTTAGAATGTCTGTCCGTTTGTCACGCTCAACTGGTCAAACAGCCAATGGTTGTTTTTATTTGTTTGCTTGTAAAGAAAGCTGTGTAAAATTAACACTTGTGACATTGTTTTGTATAGTGTGTATGCCGTTTAAACTAGTCGCTTTCTGTGACTTTTTCTTTATAAAATTCGCTTAGAGGAATGTGTATCACCAAATTTTAAGTTTTCTAAATAACTTATTAAATCAGTAGAAGATATTTTGACATGCGAAGTAGATGCTGGGAACTTAAATCGAGAGACTAAGCGCTAAAACTCATCAGGGGAGGATTATGGCCAATAGTCTAGTACCTATAGGAATGGACGGTGAAAATATTTTCATAAAAAATTTCACAATTGTGGTCAGTTGACTAAAATGAAATAAAAAAATACACATCCCTCCAATCTGATGTGAGATTGTAAATACATCTCTATCATAATAATTTCTATCACAATAATAGAAACGCTTGCTTCTGTTGGTTGGTCAGTATTAGATAAAAAAAAACCTATCTAAAACCGTGAATTCGGCACATACACTAAAGATGGCAACTGACAAATAAAACACTAATTGTGTTTATTTTTATTTTTAAATCTCACTAGAATCTTACAAATGAGTTAAAGCTATGTTTTTATTTGTAAATCACATTGTAAACGGACTACTTGCTGTATGTGTATACAGCGTGTGTCTGCTAGTATTTCCATCTAATTCTATTAAAAGTTCTCGCTCTTCAACGTCAGTAATTAACGTTTGATTTATAAGGCGAGGGCCGATACCTTCACAACTTTTCCTATCGCTCTCTGTCATAAACAGTATTTATGGGCTAGCGAGGAATTTATATGGCTTCATAAATCGCACTTACTTTCGTTTGCGCTTCACTGCATCACTATTTATTGTCAATTTCCTAAGCATATCTGGCTCATAATAAAATAATTTCCTATAGCACGTACACGAACGTAAACATGTTATTAGTTTATTTATGAGATGCTTTTAACGAATAAACAGTGATTCGTATAATCAAGTTTGTAATATAAATAAAGTGCATTTAGATGAAGCAGGAAAGGACTTAGAAAAACATATTCTGAAAGTTTTATGATTACGGATCGAAAATATGCGCCGTATAAACATAATCAGTGACAGTTGACCATAAAAATGTTACTTTTTTGCATAATATTTGATAATTAATTAGTGTAAAAGTTTCTAAGATGATGAGGTGATATTTTGGATAATTATAAAAATAAAAGTATTTAAAAAATATTTTAGGTATTACAAACTTAGCATCATTACCTACTTAGAGTGATGCTTATCTTGTTCTCAAAAAATTATGTTGAGCGGTTGAATATCTATAAAATTATGTTTTATTTTTATTTTATTAAGGCGTAGTTAATTACGGTAACCAACAGAGCTGTAGCTAGATGTTGCGCGCACCGCAAGTGCTGGGCTCTGCTCGTCAAATCTGTTGACAGCCTCTGATTGAAACGTACCGGTTGTGACGTATTTAGTGCACTCCCTTCACGCCCGTCAAGAACGTCTCACCTCTTTTATAGGTTAGCAGGACGTGAATCACTGGCATATACTATGTGAAAATAGAGATCAATGATAATAATATTTTCATTTTTTTATTTTCACTTACAGTTGCCCGCGACATCTTTCACGATGAAAAAGTGGTTATCCAAAATTTTAATTTATTTAATCCAAATCCATTCGCTAGTTTTACGTAAAAGAGTACAAAAGTCACGTTTATAAGTTTGGCAGGATTTGATTTGATTTATCATTAGTAAACGGATAAGATTATATACCTATAAAATTATAGTAAGAATTTTCATTGTATAAATGTACGAAAAACAGTAATGATTATAGATATGGTAAATCAAATACAAAAATTAAACGACAACTTGATACTTGCCAAATAATAAATTAAGAACATGCTTCTACACCGAGACGCAATTAGTTTCAGAGCACATTACACGCACGACAGTCATTCGATCATTCGTTAGTTACAAATAAAGAAGTTGAACACAGTTTAGGCATTTTCTAATTGCAGCCATTAATAGTAACGGAGACAGCTTGTCCAGCAAGGAGCAAAAAACGGAACATGTGATATCGCGTGGACCGGTTGCCGGCATAGAGTTATTGTGACAAGCGGTTTAGGACTCGGTAGCACCAATCATTAGGAGGAGAAAAGTTGATGTGACAGCTACGTGGGACCACAAACCCGTCCTGGTGTTGGAAAGTGCCGCCGAGGAGCAGGTGACACATGATACGTTCGATCTGCAGATTAGGCGGTCGCGGAAAACGCTCCTTCCGGTGCGGATCGTTAAGCCTAAAAACTAGACTGGTGTGATATCGTGACTCTAAAAGGACTGTCTGCTTATAAGCTAATGTTCACTTCAGGCGAGAATGCCGTCGAACTTTTATTTTATACTGTCAAACCGAAAGTTTGAAACGATTACATAAGTGGGCTAAAAAGTTTAACCTTTTGATGCAATATTTTTAAACGACTTGAGTAAATTTTCTCGAGGTTTTTCCAATTTTATAAAGCCGCACTACTGACCTATAAAATAGAACAGAAGTGTTGTTCATTTCTCGAATATAGCAGTGCGATAGATGAAAGGTTTTCTGTATCTCTACAAAGAACCTTTACTTTGTTAATTGCTAATTGACTGAATGTATAAGTTTGGTATGTTATGACGCAATGGACAGTTTCGATATTTACGCCATCTCATGTAGGAAATTTGACGTATTACAGATACTCTTACAGATTCAAACTGGAATTTAAACACAGACTTATTGCCTATTTTATAACTCATAACTGTGTTTTTCTGCTCTGAATAATAAACCATAAACACAGTAGTTTTAATCGGTTTATAAATTCATTCGAGCATTTCTATGCTTCGGAACGCACATTAAGCCATCGCTCCTTGCTGATATTTCATTGTAAGTAATTGAGTCAAGTTATGGCCCATTTGACAGATCTCGACGTCGTCAGACAGCACATATAGTCACATGCCTAACACAAAACCACTCCACCACACAACAGTCCGTATCACATGCGAGTTATAAAGCTCCTTATTTTTCTTAATGACTGAATTGGTTTGTTAAGAAGCCATTATGTGTAAAGAATAAAACGATCCTGTCACTTCTTCTCACAAAAATATAATGAATTTTAATATGATAGCTTTACTTTTTCAACCACTTGAAACAGTGTCCGGCTTAGATGTTTTTGTTTAAAACATAAATTAAATCAGTAGCTAACGCGTTGAAGTCTAATGAAACTGACAGCTGTAAAGATTTGAACGCCCCAGTACCCAGTGGCAATTACTACAAAAAATTGAGCCAAAATATTTAAACTAATCGTATATCTTAATAATCCTTAGATACTGTTTAATATGGTTTCTCAAAACGTTCAATTAAAATTATTTTGAAAAGGGATAATATGAAATATTTCCAACTTGGCTCAATATTTTTATCTCTTGCAAATGTTTTTATATCCGAAAATCTGATTCGAGGTACTTTTAGCATGCATAAACCCTTTACAAATAACGTGAAAAATAATGAAACCGTGACCTTTTACCAACTATGACGTTCAAATTTGTATACTTAGATTAGATCGAACCTATTTCTCTTCAAGTTACAAGGCAGATGCCTCTAACACAGCCGACATATTGAGATAACTTACATTGATAAAGTTCTAGTTAAGCGAGTGTAGATTTATCTTTTTGCATCGTTACACATTTATACAAGTCAGATTTATTGTGTTTAAAAAACGGTTATGTATGAGTAGATTAATCAATAAAACCAGCACCGTTATTAATACGTTACAAACGTAGCCTTAGGCTGCTCATATACAAATAAAAATAAATAATGGTTTATGTATCGAATTCCACGGAGAAGTGTGAAATATTATTAAAATTTAATACTTAATTATATAAGTTGCGGATATAATATGTTATTTGCTACTTTAATGAGACTGATGCCACTATCAGTAAGAAAAGACCAGGGGATCTAACCAAGTGGCAGTTATTGAATATCGATGTTATTTTGACAAGTTCAAAATATACGGGAATGTAATTTCTTTTAAAAAAAGTTACGAAATGGGGAAATGGCCATCCCGGACATTGTAAACTTGTCAAAACGATATCGAAGTTCGATAAACGCCACTTGGTTAGACCTCCGTATCAACTTTCTGTTACCAAATTGCAATGTCTGCGGTTACGTAACAATCAAAGATCGGTTAATTGTACCGCGTCGCGTGGTCAGGCCGCACTCCCGGCCGGCCGCCACTGCGCCCGCGCCCGCGCAGCCCATGCGACAATCGCACGCCGCTAACGAAAGTTACCGGATTTTGTGCACTTCCAATGCCAAGTGCGGCGAAGAAAGCGAGCTGCTCAGCTTACACACCGAAGCATCTTTAGTGCTGTCATCTCGCTCTCGCGACTTAGGAATCGACATGTGGAAGAGGGACCACGTGTGCTTAAAAGAGAAAGTGGGCCACGTTACGTTTCTCGGTACCATTAACACGGCCATTGAACGTAAACGTCAACGGATAGCATCTTAGAGGTTCCGTGACAATGAGAATTAGATGTTATTGTCTTCATTTTTAGGTGCAATTTGCTTTTGGGGTGTTTAAGAAGGTTTCGTATAGCGAACTTGGACGGTTGGCCATTGATGCTGGGATTGCCGTGATGCAGAATTTGGAGAGCAACGAACTGTAGGCCGCGGAGAAAGTGGTGTGGCGTAACCTTGAGCCTGTGTCGCTCTTCATTGGATCACCTAATCGATACGTCACAACACAATGTAGTACGCAAGTGTACACCTACGCTTGTAATCAATTACATTAGTCGTTCCATGTTTGTAATAATTACGCATTCCCATTTTATGTGGGCAAACGGCTTCCAATCATATACGTCAATTTGTCAAATGGTTAATTAAATTGTACATTTAGATAGTCTCATTTAAATTAGAGATAATGAACTGGATTGACTCCTACTTTGAATATAGCTTGCGTATGTACATTTTTTTTACACTTACATTTAATTTGGTGCATTTCTGCGAATAACGACCATATTGTTGCCAAAAATACTAAAACTACAAAGCTCTGTAACTCTAATAACAAGTCACTACACTACAACTTCGTAACTTGGAAGAAAATTTGACACAGCTCGAGTACCTAAGCCAAGAATTTAGCGTTAGGAGATCAATCGGCCACACGTTTTACTACTGGTACGATTTCTTCTTGTTTTCGAATTAGCGTCCATTATTTATTGTGAGACCGAAGATACAGTTAAATGATTAGAATCGGTTAGAAAAGCGAGGGTGGCAACCGAATTTGTATGCAAGACATCTCTCTTGTAGAAGATATATTCTTTTTTATTCTAATAGTTACGAGGCTTCCAATAGGTACACAACAATCAATCGCCCTAAACAAAAACGCTCTGGAAATTTTAACTGATTTCATCAATGGAAATATTTTCGAATACAAATACCAACGATTGATGGCAATATAATGTCTGGGAAACTTAGTAATCCGAAACGGGCAGCGCTATTGATCAAACAAGTGAAACAATGGAGCAACAATAAAATGTCGTTTTTCATTAGAAATGAAAGTCATTAAAGAAGTTAAATGCTGTCACAAGTCAGGTTAATTCGATACTTGTGTTGCTGTAGAAAAACAAGTAAAAGCATGGCATAATAGCATGTGAATGAATTGTTTGATCATGAGAAACACTGATCTATCAACATATTTGGGATTTATTTTAATGTATATGTCGGAAAAAGGGGGTAGACATCAGAAGTAAATGCAGACTTACAGGTTAATAAATAATATCAGTAACCTTATTTACTTAAAGTAACTAATTAATAATCTAATAATTTACAACGATTATGTAATATCTAGTCTCTGTATGTAGGCGAGCCTATGTTCAGAGTGGCTGGTAACAGTCCGGGTACTAAAGACCACAGTCCGTACACCAAGACGCATCCATTCGAAATGCGTGCCGATTGAGCGCTGCCGTGCCCTTTTATAGGTAAGTGGTGGGGATTAAAGCAAAGTGGGAAGGCGATGACGTCTTGGTGCACGTGCTGCCGGCGTGAGTCACGCTGTCGTACCACTGTGCCGTCACGGCCATTCTGACGATCACTCGTCCTCGAGAGTATCTGTGAGACAGAAAACCACTTAAAAAAATGCTAGTCTAAATCGTTATCCACTGAAGTAGATAAGATCCCTTTAGCCAGGCTATTATCTTGAACAAGATCGTTACCCACAAAAGCAGGCAAGATCCCTTCACTCTATCAGTGCTGGACTAAACCGTCATCCACAGAAGCAGATGAGGTCCCTACAGCCGAATGCGTTGGACTGGGCTAAACCCCATTAGCATCACTATCAGTGCTGGACTAAACCGTCATCCACAGAAGCAGATGAGGTCCCTACAGCAAATAAAACTGGTCTAGGTTATCTTATCGAGATAGCCCCTACAGCAAAAGAAACTGCTGGACTAGATCATTACCCTTTGTTTAAGGTAGATCCCTTCAGCATGCCAGAGTCGGCCTAGATCATCATCCACCACGTAGATGAGACCCCTACAACTATAATGACTCAATTAGTTTACAACATACCAAAGTTGGTCTAGATCGTCATCCATTGTGTAAATGAGATCTCTACAACTATAATCGCATAATAAAGTCACAACATATCAAGATAGTCACCGAAAAGAGATCCATAAAACAACAGTATACCAATCATCATCACCATCATCACTACTATAGTTTTCCGATATTTCAAGAAACCCATTCTGTCCTTTAGGTACTGCTCTTAAGTTTTCGTGAGCATACTTGTATATTCTATCTGTACCATTAATATGCTTAAGCTCATAGCGGTCGTTATTTAGAACAGTTACAATTTTGAAAGGACCTTTAAACTTTTTATCTAATTTAGTTTGATGTCTTTCTTCACATCTCAAAAACACAAAATCTCCTACCGAAAATGGCTTTACCTTTGCTTTACCTTTATTAAATCGTATGGCGTCATAATTTGCTACCTGTTCAATATTCGCGGATGCAGATAAACGGGCCGCTTCGACATCAATTCTGTCTGTTTCAGAGGAACAAGGTGAAATTTTGGCAAGATTTAATGAATTGGCTTTAACGCCAAACATGAGTTCTATGGGTGTAAATCCCGTAACTCTAGACCTTGTACAATTAAGAGCCAGTTGAATTTCACCCAGTTGATCCTGCCAAGCATTGCACTCTATTACAGTAAATATATTTTTCAAAGTTCGCATGACCCTTTCAACCTGACCATTGGCCCTACTTGTGCCAGTAGCAATTAAGTGAAGATCTATGTTATTATCTTTGCAAAATTTTTTTAAACTCGCTATAATCATAACAACGTCCCCGGTCTGCGATTATACGTTTTGGGGCGCCGAAGAGATCAACAGCTTTTTTTTTTTTATAGCTCTTATTGCACGAGAAGAGCTAAGGTTGGGGGCATACTCCAAAAGCACAAATTTCGTAAAAGCATCTATCAAAACTGAACAATATTCTTTGCGTTCGCTCTTGCCACTTAACTTTCCTGTGAGGTCTAAGTGGATAGTATGCCAGGGCATAGGATTTTTAGGGATAGAGTGTAACTGCACTTGTTGTGCCCCTGATGGGCCTTTTGAGGTTTTACAGACAACACAACTATTAATAAACTTCTTGACAAATTTTGACATAGTAGGAAACCAGTACAGTTCGTATAATTTATCGAGGGTCTTATCGACACCCAAATGTTTCAACTCATTATGAACGTGACTAATTTATGAACGTGACTAATTAAAGACTAGACAAGAGAGCGTGGCATAATAGGTAGCCAACTAGAAACTCCTCCGCGCTGGATTTTTCTATATAAAATGCCCTGTCGTAAATCATAAGTGTGAGATACATCATCCGGCAATTGGGCATTGCGTAATTTTGTTATTAAATCAGAAAGCTCGGAATTACGTTCTTGCTCAACAATAAGCCATCCTTTATTAAATTCCAGAAAATTTACATTTATAGGTTTTGCGCTAGTATTGGATAAGTTTCGGGATAGAAAATCTGCATGACCCATTTTACGACCCTCCCTATACGAAATCTCAAAATCAAAAGCCTGAAGCATTGCCCACCACCTATGGACTCTCGGAGTTAGATCTCGTTTGGAATGAGATGCTTTAAGGGAATTGCAATCAGTAAAGATAGTGAATTTGCGCCCATACAAACAATGACGAAAACGTTCAACTGCTCTAACGACAGCTAAGGTCTCAAGCTCGTAGGAGTGATAACGACTCTCAGCATCTGAAGTCTTTCGACTAAAATAGGCAACTACATGAGGTGCATCATCGTATTTTTGTATAAGAACTACCCCGTATCCTTCAGTGCTGGCATCCGTATGCAATTTATTTGGCAAAAAAGGATCAAAAACTTTAAGAACTGGCTCTGAAGTCAATATTTGAATTATTTTCTGATGAATTAAGTCATGATCCGATGTCCATCTAACTGCACCTTTACCTTTTGTTAAAGGGCACAAAGGTCGTATTACCTGAGAGAAATTTGGAATAAATTGACGGAAATAAGTTGCCAAACCTATAAGTTGTCTAACTTGTGTAACTGTTTTTGGGGTAGGAACGTTAACAAGAGCCTGTACTTTCTTTGGGTTCGGTCTTATTTCCCCAGCGGATATTACATAACCCAGGTATTCAGTTCTTATTTTTTAAAAAAGAACATTTTTTTTATGTTAAACGAAAATCCTGCTTCACACAATATCTTTAACAACTTATCTAGACGGTCTAAGCCTTCATCAACAGTTACAGATATAGCAAATCCAGTAATTACACTATCAGGCAAATTTGCATCTGGAATTTTCTCAATTAGCTGCCACAAACGTAAGCAAGCCTGGGCTGGAGACTCCCCAGAATTAATTTGGAATTTTAGTATCTGGTCAAAATAATCCTGCATAAGCATTGGGCGAGAGAACTGGGATATCATTAATTCTTTTACTGCTGGCCATTCGAATTGATCTGGGGCAATTTTAGTCAAAAGTGTGGCTGCTCGTCCTTTAAGGCAATGAGTCAGAGCCATAATTAACTCTACGCCTTTTAGTTTTCGGTTCAAAACTATAACTTCAGATAGTTTGCACCAGCCTTCTATGTCTGAATCTGGATCATCGGGATCAAATTTAACTAATGGCGTAAAATTCTGTGCTTTGGATCCCGATGACAGGTTTTCAGCTATTTTAGTAAAGATAGTTTCCATACTGTTTGAAAAAAACGACATCTGTTCGCTTAAAGAATGCGGGGGTGGTTGATTTAAAGTTAGAGGTGGGTGAGATCCCACTTCTGATGTCGGAAAAAGGGGGTAGACATCAGAAGTAAATGCAGACTTACAGGTTAATAAATAATATCAGTAACCTTATTTACTTAAAGTAACTAATTAATAATCTAATAATTTACAACGATTATGTAATATCTAGTCTCTGTATGTAGGCGAGCCTATGTTCAGAGTGGCTGGTAACAGTCCGGGTACTAAAGACCACAGTCCGTACACCAAGACGCATCCATTCGAAATGCGTGCCGATTGAGCGCTGCCGTGCCCTTTTATAGGTAAGTGGTGGGGATTAAAGCGAAGTGGGAAGGCGATGACGTCTTGGTGCACGTGCTGCCGGCGTGAGTCACGCTGTCGTACCACTGTGCCGTCATATACTAAAAGGAAATTAGATTTCTTCACTATAGACAGTCCGTTTCTGCCAATGTTGCGTAAAAGGTAATAATATTTATTTTGACGATAGCTTACGGGTGTTCGGTATTTTTATCCACTCCATAATTATGAATTTACTGTAAAATTTTGTTTGATTTTAGGAAGACCGATTAGTTGCAACTTTTAACGATTTGCGACTGGTGCTACGATGTAAGGACATCGTAGAACCAGTCGCATAAAGAAGGCTTTATTACATTATACTAGAAGTATATATAGAAGTAAATATGATTGAATAATTAACAACGTTTATTAATACATAACAATATTTTTAACTATCCAGTGCGTCAAAATTTTAAGAAAAATTTGTGAAAATCGGAACACATTCAAATCAATCTAAGGCTTTAAGCTCGTTTAAAAACGATAATTAAGTAGTATTATGAATTATGAAAGAAATTTAGTTTTGATATGGCAATTTCAGTATAACAAAGTAAATACATTAAACTTCACGATTGCGTTTTAATGTGTATAAACACCGCCTGTACGATTGATAGGGCATAGTTGGGTACATAATATTCGGCTTGTTACAAGAGGCGAGTAAATACGTGTGAGCCGTCACACTCACTTTCTAACACGTACCATAAGAATAGCTCTTCAAGTCAATCCTCTCGGGGCATTCCCATCCGTTAATTAGTGAACTTTCAGCTCGTTAATACCCAATTAAAAGTCGCCGCACTGCGCTCCTAGTTATACAAACACAAAGCGAATATGTTGACATTTTTACGCCCACCGCTTTTGTTTGCAACTTTTTGCAAATTAAGGCAAGTCAATAGAAACTGAGGATGGCATTTTGCTATGATTTATTGCTTTGTATAAATGTTGCAATGTTTAATTAAGGTTACGCTTTCCCAGTTTATTTGTGAATAGATGAATTAAGTTGGAAAATTAGTTGATTCGTATATGAAACTTGATATTTGAACCAACAAACTTTTGATCGAGACCTCGTTCGTGTTATATCGGGACACAATACATCCTATATGTTAATCTAGTATGTCTAATGACATTCATTGAAAATCAGTTAATAGATTTTGTGCGAAAGGGTTATAAATGAACTTCGATCTATCCATACCTGTCAATGTACCTACGTCTACAAATATACTAACATTTTATTATAAAATTTTAACATTTATGTACTCTTTAACATTTTTATGTCCCGTAGTTGTTGATACAATTGTCTGTTTGTTTCCTAATGTACATTAATGTCATTTGCGGTTGGCTTGATTAGATTACAACTGGGTTACCTACTGCTTGCTATTGTTGATACTATCTCATTTTCATACTAAGTGTCTAATATTCGTTCCACTCCAAATGCCCACTTGCCTACATTCATTATAATTTGCTTGAACATTATCTGCTTATTTTGACTGAATACCACGAGTCCTAGATTTAGCTAGAACTCGATGTGTAGGTACACCGTTCAGCTACAAGTTAGGTGCTAATCTTTAAAATTGTAATTGAACCGAGTTATAAAATTGATTTAAAATGTTTCAATTAGTTATAATGTACTATAAACTACAGAAACAAAACGTGTTCTCTTTCATGCAATTTATATTTGTCTATTAAAACGTAACAAAAGTCTTGGGTATATTTAGTTCAAACCTTTCGTTTTCTACATTTTACACTACTGGATAAACGTTTCTTGAAATCCCTCCCAATTTCTGTTCAAAACCATCAAGTCTTACTGAAAAAAGTACGCAATAAATAGTAACTATAGCAGTTATGTAACATACAAATGTATGCGTGATTTATCAGCATTATGTTGATTTAAAAAGATAAAGTTTTTCACCGATTAATCGTTAATATTACCTATGTGAAAAAAAATGTAGTTTAAAGATGTAATTCAAACATTGCACGACAAAATTCTTCAAATTGTTAAATCATTGTGAATGTTAAAGTGTTTTGTGTGTGACTTGTAAACTGTCCTTAAATAAATAAATAAATAAATAAATAAATAAATAAATCCGTTGAGGCAGTCTCCAAGAATCATTGACGTTATAAATGTAAATTTTAAGATAAAGATCAGTCGCATTCTTTTTAGCACAGATAAAGCCGTGGGAAAGATATCGAAAAATTCAAGACTTGTAAATGAATATGCAAGATCTGAATAAAAGAGTTTATAAACTTATTTCTTATTCTATCTCGCTGTCCATTTAAGATGCTATTAATATTGGCAGTGGCTCGCCTCATGAAGATGACGCCTCATGAAGGGGTAGATAATTTTTACACCCTGGATTACATTGTTAGATTTTTAGTAAAAACTTATCGATTTTAATGAACCACCTCAGTCACATCGTTCGATTTCCTTATGGATAAAGCAGAATTGCTCAATCGGGAACATGATCTGTTCATACATTTATGTAGTTATATGATAACAATAAATTTATTCTTCAAATAAAAGCGGGTTTTATTTAATCGAGCATCAAAAAAATACTAACCTAAATTAACTTAAATAGTATGTTGGCCACAAATTTAATAAGTGTGCCACTTTCCCCCCGCTTGGTTCCTCACCTTGTAGCGATGGGGGGCTCAGTAGCCCTGTGGTCCGGGACGTTGAGGCCTTGTCACCCAGCCTCCGATACCGCACAGGATGAAGCGAAGACGGATCCCGAGCTGGGCTGGAGAGCAGGTGGCTCTCTACGGCAAGCCTGCAAGGGCAGGGGTGGATCGCGGAGAATGAGGAGGACCTCGGTGCCAAAACAAAAAAGGTGCCTGTAAAACTATGTATTTCTAAAGTAAAACTATTGTGAGATTTCATTTATATAATGTTGTCAGAAGCATTATTTACTATAATTCATAAGTTTAGACATTACTTATCCCTCCACAGCCTATGCAATAATAAATTCTTGTTTAAATAAAATAATTAAAGATTTATGTTTTCAATATTGTCTAATATTTTTCATTATTAAAATTTAAAGCTTTCATCTTATCTGCATGCTTATTTTTTATAACACGTAGGTAATCTTTTCGTGCTTCAAAATTATAAATAAAAAAAGACCTAAGACTTTCGCGTTCCATTTCAAATGTTTAAGAAAAATACCTGTTGCGATGGCGGCACGCCTGCAGGCAGAGACAATAGAACGATGAGCGCAGGCGCAGATACGATAACGATAACGCGAGCCGTCTCGGAGTAATTGCTTTACGTGACTTTGCGGCTTTCTCGCACCACTCTCTGGGAGTCAAGTGTCCGAGCTGCGAAATCAAGACAACATAATATAAAACAATTTCTGTTAAGTGGTCAGGTAATTTGCCAGAGAGCTGAACCACTGCACAGAATAAAATATCATGGTTCTGGGTAGTTTCATACTCTTAAAAATCATACTATTTAAGATGTCCATTTTACTTAATAACACAAATGAATGACCTTAAACCGGTTGATGGAACTCATATCTTTTTAAGTATCATATAATTCTTACGTTCGATAATAAGTCCGTTGTAAATTAAAGTACTCACCAATAATTACATAATTTAAAGCATGTTCTTTATTTAAAAATTTGTTGACTGTTCTACTTTCAAATTAATTATTTATGATAATGCTCTCTTTTAAGGTAGGCGCTTATTTTTATGTACAATAATATATAAATATACAACGGGAATTTACAAAAAGTTGTAACTTCTAAATCCCCGTTGACTATCAACATTTACAAGCAATATCGATCGACCACGTGTCAATTAAGTCGCTGGCCTTGATAGTAATTTGTCCGAGTTTAGAAGATACGACTACATTGTTTCTCCATTCTTAATTTACTATTTTTTGCTGAGAAGAATTTCTTAACTCAATTACCTGCAACAACCACTCGCATCAGTTAAGTAGATGTCATTAAGCACATGATCTATATTCAATGCTACTGCTTGGATAATTGCAAAAAAAGACACCCAAGACCATTACAGAAAAAAGTAGCCTCTAAATCTCGATCGCATTGAATTGCAAATTGTTGTTTAGCAATAGATAGAAAACGAAAGTTCTGAATAAACTGCCATTCACGTCAGTTTTTATTTATCATCTCGTGCGAAAACTGAGCATAGCTTTTTGTGAAATTCGCAAATGGTTTAGAAGTTAGTCCCACGATCGACCCATGCCTCACTGCAAAACTAATGCCTTGTACTTAACCAGGTCTCGTTCATTATAGTTTCTCATTTAGTGCTCATCAAAAAGTTATGGACTTTCAAAGGCTATAATATCAACCTATTTCAATTAATTACCTGTAAGTAAGATTTCATGGCAGATATTTAATTTGGAAGGTCAGAACAATATTATGTGAAATAGACATATAACAAAATTTAATGATTCCGTGGAATCAGGACGTTGACACCATTCAAATTAATGTTTGCAAATTTTCTATATTAGAAAGCAAATTTTAAAGCGAATTGAAACTATTTTATAGTTAACATGTTGATAAGTGAAAAACGTGGTGTATTTTTTTTATTTTTTCGAATTTTTATATAGAAATCGTATTCTGATTGGTATTTAATAAATAAGCCAGTACTCAACCCTATTAATTAACGTTGTCTGATAATGCTGTGTAAAATTAGATGGTTTAGATAATTTAGGTAGTTGATTTAAAAAGTTTAGAGAAAGCGCTTTAAAATTTAGTGGATGATTAGTTTCTATCTAAGCGCATCAAAATGGCATCTAGAGTTTTAAATAAACAACTGATTGTATCGATCATTTTGTCAAAAACTGGAGCTGCTTTCACTATCAAAGGCTGGACGTTGATCAACGAGCTCTTAATTGGATAATGTCAACTATTCTTTTCAGCAGTCATATTATGATGAGCATTTCGACAGAGCAATTAAGAATAGGTCGTATAACTCTTGGTGAATAATAATGTGTTAGCCCCAGGTGTTGTGTAGGACTAGTTATTGATACATTGAGGTTGAAGATTATTGGAGAAGGTTGTCTTTCTTCTGGCACACTAAACGTGGATCTATTTTTAAAGTTTTTATGTAAAGACATGAATGAGTTTGAATCGTATTTTTAATGAGAGCCACCTCTAGAAAATTCCTCATAAAATCAAAAGCTTAACCGCAGTTCAGGCAACCGTTAATTAATATATGTAATTACATATATAAATACATAATTATGTACGTGTATTTTCTCAATAATGAACAAACAGAACTGTATAGTCGACTGAATAAACATACATTAGCATTACAGTTGCCCATGTATACTGATCCATACATTTCTCAGAAAGTGATTTTTATTTTATAACTAATTATAGTAACTTTGATGCCTAAAATATAAAACCTAGTTTCATTAGAATTGACCAATTTATTAATACCTTGGATAAATACAAATATAGTATAATCATGCCTACCTTTCATAAATAGATAGCCGACTGGCATGGCTGGCAGAATATTGTAATAGTGCTATAAAAATTAAAACGTGTTACTTCAATCCGAAAGCTAATTGAAAAATTATACAAAAATAATGTATGATGAACAAACACTGTGTACGGTTATTCGTATTTGAGGCATACACTTCGGTTAAAAGCGAGACAATGTAAAGGGCCGAAAGTGTTTTTTTACGGTTGCGGCTCGCTACCGCAAAAGGGCCGGAACGATCCAACGAGCCGGCAATGTTTATGGTTATGACTATGTTTGATTGGGCCACATTGTCCTACATTTGCCTCGACAGGGTTGTCGCTATTTTGCTGTATTAGAGATATCTCAGTTGGGTTTTATCTCTCCATCTTTTTACATCTAAAAATCTTAAAGATTGCTAAAAAACGTTATCAATCCGTAATTAAATTTACAACAAAAATAAGTTAGGTTTACTGAGCAAAAAGCTGTTTTAAATAAATTAATAGACTCCATAAAACTACACCAAACTTTATAAAATAATAATTAATGGGTATACTGCGAAATTTTACTTTTAATAGTCAAGTTGCGTTCGTAAATTTTGTGATTTGATTTAAAAATTTGTCCACTTCTCAAGAGAACTCAAGAGTTTTGAGTTTAAAATTTATCCATTTAAATTTTATGTTCGTTATGTTATGCCCGACTTATGTATCTTTTCTCTCAAAATATTAATGGAATTGTTATACTCATGGGGATAATAGTGGGCTCACCTATGAAAAGAAATACCTAACATACTCTACTTATAAACTGCTTAAATATGATAGTAATCTATGCAGTTCTAATCATGAACATGAATTACTTTATTATGCAATAAGGATTAACTATCGCTTCACTGACTTATTTTTACTATTTTGCTCTTTACCGAAACAACGTTTCGACGATTTAACGTTATATGATCTTGCGAAATGTTCTTTTAGTAAAGAGTAGTGTCAGTCAAAACCCAACATCCATATAAAATAAAGGAAACAAAATGCAAAAATATTATAATTTAGAGCAGATGACGCGTTATAATAGTTTTGGCACTTTCATTGGGCAGCCCTACTTGCATTTCTTTTCGAGCGCTTAATTGAACGCGGCAGGCACCTACTACTACAGTATATTATTATAATATAGCCGCAGATTACAGAAAATAGAAAATGCCCGAGGGCCGCTTTCTTGCTGGTACCCAGCCTAGTTGCGACAGGTGGGCGCAGCCACGTAGAAAAAATACGAGCAATCTCTACTCTCGATTTATTTACGAACAAGTATCAGACATATCTTGTGAGACAATGAAATCTATTTGTAAAAGTCGTTTTACTTCTGGGAATGCTAGTTATAGGACATAAAGTTGTTCTACTCATTATAATTCCACGTATGCAGAGTCTCGAAAACGGCCAGCACTCTAAAAAATATATGCTAGTCTCATCAGAAACTTATATCTCGTTTACGCAACGATAAGATAAACTGAATTAAAGCATGTATCAATCAAGAAGCCGATATAGCGGTGTATTAAAAACTGTCTATACCTACGCAAAGCAATTAAGGATACCTCAGTGAAAATTATTAAAAAACCTCTATGTTACCACTTAATATAAAATGTTAATATAAAACGTTACTGAAAATAATAACTAGCTGTTGTTATCCAACCAGAAAACAAAATCAATGAGATGCGTACTTCATGCGTACCTCTTACAACGGCGCGCCGATTATTTTCTTTCGGAATGACTTCACGTTGCTTGAGATGCGGTATCATATCTAACGGTGCATAGACAACCGAGCATATTCTTACATCGACAGACGAGAGCTGTGCTTTCTAACCAGCGAGCGATCGAGTGTCTGGAGTGAAATCGCCGGCGCCCGCGCACCCGATGCAGCGAGATCCCACTGCGAAACTGCATTCACTCGTTAAAAGCGCGATATGCAATTTTTCGGATATTGATTTGTTGCCGTTATGTATTTTGTTGCACTTCATATATACAGTAAATTTTTTGGGATTCTGAAATCTTGTATGCTATTTATTTTACACGTGATTTACCACTAGTAGAAGGTTGCAAAATTTGTATTTTTTTTTACAAAAAGTAAATTTTGAACAGAAGTTGTTAATAATAATGACTAGTAAAAGTATGTGGTTGTAGGATTTTAAGCATACCAGTAAACCTTAAAATTAAAAAATATATATTTAATAAAGGACAAATTATCTTTTATGTGAAAGCAACTTCAGTGAAAACTTAGGATGAGATTAAACAAAAGACAGTTCTACCGGTAAAAACGCTTATGATACGAAAGCGCAAACGTTTGTAAATTGATATTTGCCGCGTATGATTTTGGCCGCGTAATAATAACGATAGAATTTTTTTAACGGGGCGAAATGCGTGACGCACCTGTGTTATGTCGCACACCGAAATAAATCCATTTTGAATCGTGTTAAAAGTCTTGTTCTATTTTTTATCATCGCATGTGTTTTGCTATGTAAGTCTTGTTATTAGACCCTAAGACTAAACCCCAAGCTGCGTGCTACAAGATGGCGTGTGAGAATCAGCAATTAAATCAAATGCATTTCCTTGTTACTAAAGAAAGTAAAAAACGTATAAATTTTTAGCAGGCTGAAAATAAATAGGAATTACTTTGTGACAATGTCAGTGATGTGCGTTTCACGCAGGATTGAGGGTTAATGATGATTGAAAATATAGTATTATATGGTAATTTCAACATAATTAATTATCTAAATTTCAGTTTAATGCACATAAAAATCTGTCACAAATGACGGAGTTTATATAAGTCATTCACAAAGTTAACGAAAATTTTAGGATGTTGATAAATTTTCAATCAATCATCAAACAAACATCAAATTGAAATAAATACACAAACAAACCTTTTTCCTTATTTTCTTCTTCATGCCTTATCAAACAAAGAGCCTATCTCGCAACGGTAATTCAAAATAATACCTATATTTATTTCCAAGTGGTTTATACCGGTGATTTAAATACGATAATAAATAAGCACCACCGCAGAGCTTATCCGATAGTTTATTTCAATTTACATTGCGACCTTGCCATAATAAGGTGAAGGCCGCGCGGTTTCCTCTCGGCGCAACGGGAGCGGCGCGCGCGCAGCGATAGATGCAGTTCCGGCGTAGTGCGCTGCACTCGGTCAGTGGGTCACCCCACCGCGCAGGTGTGCGCCGGGGGCTCCAGCTCGCCGGGCCCCAGTGCCCGCAAGTGGTGACGCGAAATGGTCGGGTGTGCGCGCGCGCCGCGCCTCTAGCGCCCATGCGACCGCCCGCCCGGGCCCCAGCTAGTGCTGACATACGTGTTTTGGTTGCAGGCCGCCTACCTACTGGACTGCGACTATGAAGAGGACCAGATTGTTGCTCGCGATCGCGGCGCTCCTGCTACAGGTTCGTACGATTTTTTTTTGTCGACACATTTCATTTCTATTGGGAGTAAGAGCCATCCATACGCTTTCTCATATGCCCGGTGCAGATGATGCGGCATCGCATTTATCGTTAATATTTAGAAAAAAATCGACTATCACAGTTTTTTTTTTCTTGAATAGTCAAATTCGATCAATATTAAGTTTCTCTTAATTATAAAAACCGTTTTTTTAAACAATTGATATTTAAGTTGAAATTTACAACCTATTTACATACTTACTCTTAAATTCACAATGGCTTTGGTGATTCGATTTGAACGGAAAAATAAGTAAAAAATCTTTACCCAAAAACATAGCATAGTTTGAGACATGAATAGTTGTGATCAAAACACTAAAATCGAGGAAGATTACGAATTAATTGTATTATGATGTGAATGTTACATAACAGTATTTGGTGTAGTTATTTGATGATAATGAGGATAATAAGCCATAGCGCTCGGTTTGTGGGGCGATTGCGTGCTGCCCCGGCGCGGATCCCGTTGGAGCGGATAACAGAGCCCCTAACAGTCCACCACTGGTCAGTGGCAAAGAAACAATTATGCTACTGTAAGCGAAAGAACACAACAAAAGATAATATTTTAAAAGCGTTTTCTACATTTTCTTGTTTTTTTTTCTTTTTTGAGCTCGTTAACATTTTCTTCAAATTTTAGAAAGTATATCTTTTATGTCATTTATTTATTTTATTTATTTATTTAAAAACTTTATTGCACAAAAAAGTACAAAAGGTGGACTTAATGCTAGGAGCATTCTCTACCAGTCAACCATTGGGTCATGCAGATAGTACGTTTATGGTTCATTTTACATCTATGTTCCCATTTTTTTTTGGTAAATTTAACCTTTTAGATTCCTTTTGTACAAACGCATAAATAAAAAGTAACACTTCGTACATAACAATTTTATCTCAAGCCGTGCTTATGTTAAAACATTTTCATCATATTCAATGATAGTAAAAAATATGTATATAGCAAAAAGCTTATGTTCATGAATTCCAACTCGCACAACATTTAATTTTGAATCAAGGCGGATCCGTTTGTTATACCAGAAAATATGTGATGTTTTATGATGCAGAGCGTAATTTGTATGGGCGAGAATACTTGCAGATTTTACCAAATAAGTACTTAACTGCATTGGAATAGGGGATATTTTGAGATATGCGTGCGATGCAGTGGTGGCGTGCGCTGCAGGCGCTCGTGAATTATTCAGCTTTTTCCGCTCATAGTACCGGCAACTAGGCTAATGATTCCGTTAGCACATCCACAAAACACCGGACCATTGGCAGATAACTGCGTATGCTTATCGTCTATCATATAGCATCGACTCACTCATTAAAATACTAAAAAGATCTTTTTCTCTTAGAAATGTACTTCCAGTTAATAAATAACATGTTAAGCACGATTATTTATAAAGATTTTTTCCCCCATGAGTTGTTTTGAGTTTATACCGAAACTATTCGAACCAAAACAAAGTGAAAAATAACGCCATATCAAGCAGATTCTAAGAAACTTAGTAAATTGGTATTACCTTAATTGGATATATAGGAGTATATATCCAATACATCCAATTAAGGTCGACTGAATAGTTATTTTAATAATAAAACTGTTTAATTAGTTAACATTTCACAAAAGCGCTTTATCTTCCAAGACGATTGTGGTGTCATAAAAGATTTTTCCTCCAAACTTTCCGTTATAATGACGAGAGTAATTCCTAAAGCGGAAACGCCATATAATTTGCATAACACAAGCGCGGAGCTAAAGCGGCGCGCGCGCAGCGACCGCCGAAATACCCTTAACACTTTCACTGAAACTGTTTCGCATCTTTAGCGCCGCGCTGACGTAATGCCTTGCGATTTCAGTTCACTTTAAAAATCGTCGTCTTAAGTCAATGTAGTCAATGTTTGTATACAATATTTTGTCGGTCAATTCACACAGACAGGGATGTATAAAGATCTGTACCTATTACCCAGTTATTTTTTCCCCTAGCGTGTATCCCGTTTTTGTAAAAAATATGATGTGGATTTGACGACACTGGTTATCAAATTGAAATGATTGCAATCTGTCATCCGAAAAAGTGGGATTTCAGATGTATCCAACTTGAAATTTAAAAATACTATTTTTTCTTATAACCTTCAAAACCAACGCCAATACAAATTTTTCAATGAAGGTGTCAACCTAATTAATTACTAATTAGCCAACTTCTATAACTAAGCAGAGGAAAATATTTTTTATTCAAATAGATACCCTGCAGAAATGGCACTCCAAAATGAACGACAAATTCTGCTGTCTAAATTCGTTGAATTCAATCATACCTTACACAATCGAACTTTCGTAAATCTATTACCAGCTCGTACCATTCAGCAAAACCCCATTGTATACTTTGTGAAGCTTGTCAGATCTTACAACTATTACATTACAGTTCGTGACGATGCGCCATGATTAGATCACCGCCGTTGATCGATCAGTGTCAGTGACTTGCGGACTGGTTATTGATCACTGATCAGTATAAATTATTCTTACTACACAGTAGTATAGTGCTATATTTAGAACTTGCTTCAGCCTAATGGCACACTGACTCGATTACCACTGATAGGTTTAAATACTTGTAGGAGCTAATTAGTGTTTTCATGACTCAGATTGAATGTGTTATTTGTGTATCACGTGAGGTCAATATCGTAACATTCGCGTAAAATCATTTTATAGGCCTAGCATGCGCAATACGTCAAATTTCTCGCATAAGACTACAAAAATTTCAATACTGTTTATTGGCTAATAGCACACCACCCTCGTATTTTCAGCCAATCAGCAGCTGAGGCACTGACTTCAATCGGTTTTGTTGTTTGTTAAGAGCGCGATAAAATTTGACATGCTAGGCCTGTAGACATTATAAATGACATCGGCATGTATTTCACATGTCGCGTCTATATAAATTGTCAGGAAAGACTAAGATTCTTTGAATGCGAACTGTTTACAGTTCACGTGTAAATACGTTAGCAAATGCATCATAAAATAGATAAATTATAATAAAAATCTCACTTATTCGTGTTAGAAAGTGATCTGTCTAAGAAAGTGTGATCCGTCGGAGACTTTCGTTTGTTGGGAGTCGGTAAACTTAATGTTGCATGTTATTAGTCGTATAATAGAAATAATCTATTCGATCTACCCCTTGTGGGCAATCAAATATAATTTATTAGTACCTATCTTCATATAGGTAATATATTTAACGTTGGATGTTACAAAAGTGTAACTATTTTTTTATAAAATATTTGATTGTGGCCTTTACTCGTTAAAGCAATTTTATTTGCTCTGTTAACTTAAAAATAAACTTATTTTCTAAAGTTAAGTCTTGCTAAACATATTTTTTTTATTACTCCAGTTTACTTAAATTAGGTGTTTTTTGTTTATATATAAATAAATATAAATAAATTTATATTTATTAATAAATATAAATAAATAAATAATTTAGTTTATAAATAAACTTATTAAAATTTATTTATAGACTTTAAAACAATACGAAACTAACGTAAGTTCATATAAAATTGAATGTCATATTCTACGAGCACTTCAAAGTTCTGTAAAAAATATAATTTACCTATATAATAATTTTAAATGGGTGCCTTTAATACTATCAAAATTAATAAAAAAATCATTCTCATTTCCAGTCGTGACCTCTTCCACAAAACCCCAAATTAGACCCGGTAACTTAGATCCGTGTAGACCAAATGCCAAAACCACTTCGTGAGCAAACAGATGCTTGGAATTCCTTCCCGTGGCTAGGGAAAGTGTTCGTGGCCGCTTGCCCTTCGTGGTTCAAGTTCACGGCGATAGGTGCGCGCGATCATGAGATAAACGCATGTGCCAAAGAGAGAAGATCACTAGAGAGAATCTTTAAATCCGATAGCCATTTTATTTTAATCACCTAGTAATTATAACCGGGAATATTAAATGCTAATCATGACGTCAAGTAATTTTTACTTAATTAATAAAAAAACGCAGATACTACTTTTTATTTTTAGACTGTTTTATTCGTTTAAAACTCAATGCATTTTTCATGTTTTGTATTCAAACAACATTAAGCACGTACTTTATCCTAAAACTGGATATGCATTACCTTAAATACAAGATATGCTTAATTTTGGATTACCTACATAAATATGCTTAATTCATAATATTGAACTAAAACAGGTTCCCTGTACAAAAAAAATATATTTTTCTAATGCAGGCCATATTAATTGATGGATTGCGCGCGGGCAGCACGAAACATCTTCGAGCCATGAGCTATGTAATTATTTCGAGATCGATTTTCACTCGCCCAAAGACGTCATAGTTAATGTCTTTGGGTGCGTTATGTTCCGAGAGAAAATAATGTGTGGTGCGCACTTATGCATTGTCATAAACTTGTATTGATGGATGTTTAAGCATCAGAGAAAGTTCGACGCTTAAGCTTAAACGTTGAAATATGTCTTTATAGTGTAGATCTCCATGTGTTTAGCAAAGAGGTGAAGCATTAAAAATATAATAACACCAGTTCAATAATAGTCGATCCAAATTATTCACTTAAATTAGCATTAAAATAAAACTTTATTTTATTTGAGAGATCGAGATCTACAAGAACCTTTTAGATAAGACCTAATCAAGGTAATTTGAAAGGAACGTGCATCAAAGTTGATTTCTAAAATTTGCTAAATAAAATGAAACGTTTTGTGGTAGGAATGAAAATTTAAGCGATATCATCACTTGGATGTCGCGTACCTACACGACTCTCATTACATTAGACTATAAGCATACAATTCGTATTATCGGTCGAAATCGCGATTCTCGTGAGGTAGGTCTTCAACTCGTTACGTTCACACAATGCTCATTAGGGCATGTGGGCCATGGAAGCAAGAGATTGGAGGAAAGTAGAGATGTGTAACATTGCGCTGTAGTAATGCGCCAACTCAGTGCAACACTAGTGACTGAACTCAGCTCTTTAAAATGAGTTAGATCACAAAATACGAATGGAGCTAAGTTGTTCAGTTGACCACAAAGTCCAGAGAAATGTTATTGCACGAATCGTTTCATCTATTAATCATTTCATTTCTATAAAATACAACTATGTCGAATGTAGAAAGAGGTCTAAGTATTCTTTCCTGTTCTATTTTATGTATATATCTACATAATATAGGTTAGTTTTACAATATGTCATGGTATCTGAATAAAATAAATGACGAGAAATACTTTTATTTGCAAAAATAAAAACGCCTAACTAAATATGATATTTTGTGGAAAGTTGTAAATAAGACTATTGATTTAGTGCACCCCACATTATGTTTAAATGTTTATATTGAGGTATTGTGGTATTGCTCGAATTTGGGTTAGAGCACTGAACCGGAGCATTTATTTATTTCGCTGAGTTATCAATGTCAAGAGGAAAGCTTGACAATTAAGAGCATCCCAGGGAGGTCGCGAGTCGGCGCACACGCACCAAACACACTTCCCACGTCCCGAGGAACACAATGCACGGGACTGCGTCTGTGAGACAGATTGCTACGTAAATGCATACTGCACATCCCGGAACTTTTTGTGTGTTTGTTAAGAAGCGAATGCAATGTCCCGTTAGTTTATTAAGTGAACAATTACGCATCGTAACCGACCTAAAAGTAGGCAGGCAAGATAAAAAGTTAGGAGTTCCTCCTGCTTCAACGTTAGATCAACACGAGTTTTTGTGTTATTTTAATAACATTAAAAACCTTTAGGTACTCCAATAATTATTCGAATTATAATTCGACAAGATAAAATAAACTCTGCAAGTGATTTTGAAATTGCTCAAGATATATTTATGTGCCGAAAGTGCTTGATAGTCATACCAGTTTCAAACTCCGTCTCACATTCCAGTGATAAAATTTTTATGAATTAAAATCGATTTAATCAAACGACTAAATTCACTCCTCTTCTGTCTTTAACACAAACCTTTGGGTCAGAATTCTAGATGAACTATCGTAGCGAGTTCGTAGCAGATAACGCTACGGATAGGGCGTTGAAGTCTTTTCAACAAAAAACATATGAAATAATGTGTAAGTCCTACTAAATACTACACAATTTTATAATATGAATTAGGTAAAATTTTAAACAATATAATTTTATTATAAAATGAGAATGAATTTTAAAATGAAATTTATTCATGTCATCATTGTAAGATAATGAATTATTAAACATCCTCTCACACGCACATCCCGTAGTAGGTTCAACATATTATAATACGCACTCAAGACGTTTAAATTTATTGAATATTTCAATAAAATAATGCTGTTTTTAAGCCCTAACCCCTGTAAAAATCGCCAAGTTTTTAATCCACTCACCGAAAAAATTAGATGAAAAGAGTCACATAACTTTATTATTTTGTTTTTTTTTTATTTCATTTCGTTATTTAATTCATGCGCTATGATTTCTCTACGTCTGCTGGTACCATACTCTCATAGTTTAAACATATACCTGGTTTAGTTACTTCCTAAATTTTAATTATCTTAATTACCATACATTCATTCACGTAAACCGCCGTTTACACATGAATATTGTACATACAACGGTCAATAGCCCGTCAGTTACAAACGCAAATAACTTTCTATGCGTACACACTAAAAAATAGCGGAGAAACCTCTTTGTACTTAAAGGACTTAGATAACACGTGTCGAAAACATAAATAACCTCGACCTTGTTTGGATTCGCAAATGCCGCGACCGCGGACGCAAACAAAAATCCGGTTCCACTCATTTCACGTTCATTTAAACAACTTTCATCCGCAGCGTACCCCAATTTTTGAACTAAAGTGTGTAAGTAGACAGGTTGTTTGTGCAGGTCCCATTAATTATGGGCTTACGTAAACGGTGTACTTTTCAAGACCGCAGTTACAGATTTAGACGCTTCATCTTCTAAGTTTTAGGGACTAACCACGGTGACGTGTCCTTAAAGTCCTTAACTAAAGTTGTACTCGTAGCATAAATAAAAATTAATTATTGATCAGTACTCAGTAATTATTAAATTTTAGATTATCATACACTGCAGAAAAAAATCGTTTGATTTTAAACGTTTTTGACTCATACAGTTTTTTATTTGTAGTTACCAATGATCCCTAGTTAAAAGTATAAAGGACGGGAGATACTAGCTTAGAACTATGGATTTATTTTTGATGATTAATACTCAATAAATAAGTTATAACTTATTAACACAATTGCTTTTCTACTTACCATAGATGCCAGAGCAATGAGTGTGACAGATTAAAAAAATATATAGAACTTCACACCACACTAGCGAACTTTAAATATTTTTATGAAACAGACAAATTTAATCTCCCCTTGATTCTGGTACTCGAACCCACGAACTTCATGTATCGCGCATGCTGCACTGACGCTGATGAAGGGCTCAGTTGGACCCCACACCGCAAAATTTTTCTATTTCTTTAAAATGTATGTGATGTTGGTTTTTAATTTATTACTTTTAAAAGACGTGTACAATGTTGTCATAGGAAGACCAGATATTTTCCTGTGTTAAGTTTCAACTATAGTAAGTAAATGATTAAAAACGTAAATTAATTTAAGTTATGTTTCTGAAACAAGAACATAAATATTCTCAAACACTAATAAAATGAATCAACGTCAACCTATTTAAAATAGTAATCAAGAAACGCTAAAATGTGTTAAAACAAGGCCAACGAAATTCATAAAACCAATGATATTTCAAAGATGTCCTACAAATTCATTATGCAGAATGAGATTATATTAATCTAACATCTAGATCCATCTAACTTCATTACGTGGTGCATAATTAATCAAAATATTAATGAAACGGCATACAATCTAAACTGGTTAATTTGTTTAATGTCATTTGTTTAAGACTTAAACGGTATGAGCTTCGTATCATAAAAAGATGTGTAGATTCATAATATTTTTTTCGGAAAAATTACAGTTTGTTTAATTGTAAGAAATAGATAGCCCTAAGACTAGGTATTTAGTATAATACTGGCCTCAATAGCCCGAATTACAATTCGTATCAGTTTTATTATTTCACATTACGTCATTCCATCATCATTAACATCAAAATAAGTAGAATCGGTTCCGAATAAAGAGTTCCATTTATTTTCTAAATTTAATCGTATGAATTGAATTTCTTTGATACTTAGATATGACTCTCGATACTTCGATAATTTAAGGGTGCGTCTTTTTTTAAAACTAAGTGTTTTTTACTAAATGAATCTTTACCGTACTTTTAGAGGAACTAAAAGTTCACATCCCTAATCACATTCGGTGATCGCGCATTTGTGTAACTAAAGATTACTTGAATTACATAAGGGAAAACGTAGTGATATTCAAAAATTTAAGGACCACTCCGAAAATCAACAAATTAAAGCAACGGATCATTTCAACGGATTCTAGTAAATAAAAAAGAACTGTAACACGAGCACTTTTGGGGTTCAACACGACCGTTGCGCATCGGGGGAAACGGATGTGGCGTGGGCTTTCACCCGCGGACCTGCGCGAGCGCACCTGCCGGCTGACGCATGCGCGACACACTCATCTCTAGATGTTATCAATTAATGTAATCGCTCTATGTAATCTTCTAAGATATATATATATATAAGCTCCATATATTTTTACAAATGGTTATTTCCTGTTGTCGTGGCTCGGTAATTTGTCTTGGATATTAAGTTTGAAGAGGTGGTTAGATGAGTCAATACTGAAATGTGTTATCTGGCTAAACTTTCCTATTTAAAAAAAAATGCATTAAGTTTTTATCTGAGAGGTAGACGAGTAGAAATGGCTCATAGTTTTTATTATTATTATCGTAATCGCTGCTAAAAAGTTTAATCTAGTAACTTACTACATGAAACATTGTTTATAACATACAGCTAAGTTAATTATTGCGTTTTATATTTTGTTTTTCATTATGGTTAGCCACCGGGCCAATAATAAAATTGTAAGCTACTTTTTCGTTATTACCTTGGTAAGGAATAAATTTTCCGTAAGTTTCTTCGCCTTTACGGTACCTATTCTAAAATACAGCTAAAGCGTTTTCAGATTATTACATTGCATACAAACATAGACATAACTAAATCATATCTCGTAATAAATTATTCGTTTCGAAATCTACCACGCATTTTAATCTCCAAGCTTAGATAAAAGGTAATCGAAGCAATGCAACCTTCGAGAGTTTTCAAAGAAAGCTCCATTTGTCATAGACTTGCATGTTTATAGGTCCAGTGTTTTCTTCCGCAATTGACAATCTCGATCAGTGGGTAATTTCTAACCGGTTTAGAAAACGTTACCGCTGCTTCTGCTGCAACAATTTCGCCCGTATATCTTTCGGCGTAAAACCCACTTTTGTCTACATAATTCCAGTGCGGGTATTGTACATGCTAACAGAGATAACCCACCACTTGCACCTATTCTCGGCCACATATATGGTGCACCTGTTACCGCTCTCACCCCATATGTCTGAGGCTGAAGCCCAAGTTTAGATCGACCAGTTTTACTGACATGTCTGGCGAAACATGTCTGCTATTTTCCCTGTTAACAAGTATTCGAGAAGGCTAGTCTGGTGTTGAGCGGATGGAATTAATTATGTCTGGTAGTATTTTGATGAAACATGATCTTGAAACAACGAACTCTCGCTAGGAATCCCGAACTTTGCTAATTACTAACCGTTATGTGCACACGTCTATGCAGACACGTGGCAATCGAAGCACGAAGCAAAATTTATTGCAGTTGCAATACTTATCACTTTAGTCAAATCTCAGTTAATAGTTGTTAGCTACAAACTTCAGACTAGCAGCAACGAATTCTGCTCATGAGGAAATATTTTGCACATTTTTTACTCGCCATGCATCAGAATTTAATCACCGTCAAATTTAAAATTTTTAATAGTGGGTATAACACCTAATCTATCCTAATCCTAACCATTTTATTTATTCTCTAAAGTCCGTTTTAAGACAGTACTATTTAACAAATTTGGTGTAAAAACAACTTAAATCTGTAAGTTGAGCTCATTTTCTTTTTATTTGAAGAATTTTTACGTTTCTTTAGTAGAATTTGGTTTCAGTGTATAAAACTTCCTCTAATTTCATAATGAAACTATATGTGCATTCCTACACCGGCAGAAATAATAGTTGATTACGTACTCCTTGTTTTCACTTCATAAATAAATAAATAAATTATTTGTTTGCACATTTTAAGTTTTCGTTATTTTAATGAGCCATTATAAAGTTATTAACTTCATAACTTAAATTGTTAAATTGGCCCGCGAAACAACACGAGTAAGAATGTAGCAGAGTATCGTGAAAGCAGCCGCGGAACTCATCTAGGCAGTATGATTGCGCTGATTAATATTATAATTGCTTGCGCGAGCTATCCATCAGTGTAGAAAGTCGGAAAGAACGCGGCGTGCGCCCGCGCACCGCGAGATCGCGCCGAGACGCGGCCGTGCGCAACTAGACTGCGACGCACCAGGAATGCGCTCCGCTCGTACGCAAACCACTAAACGGACACACAACTCATCATTAAAGCAAAACGTGCCCACACCGCTACTTCCCGACCATCACAAAATTATCACTTTAACGGAAAGCAATTTACCACAACGTCCGCTTTATATGCCAATTACCATGCCATTTAAAACCACACCACACACCGTGTCTTTATTTTAAGGAACTGTTCTTTTTTATTTACAGGACGCAACATGCGAGCCTCCCGTGGACTCCGCTTCGTTACCTCTAGAACATCGCGCCGGCGGCGGCTACGGCCCGCCGCTGCCGCCCGCCCACACAGATGACCCTTGGCCTCTTGCTACGCCGGACAGTCCCAAAATAAAACACCTTCAAGTTCAGTGCGAGAAGACGCACATGCGTGTCAACATTGAGTTCGATCGCCCTTTCTACGGCATGATATTCTCCAAGGGATTTTACAGCGATCCACACTGTATGCATTTAAAACCCGGAACGGGACATCTCAGCGCAACCTTCGAAATTTTCCTAAACAGCTGTGGTATGTCGAGCTCAGCGAACCACAATGTAGCCAGCTATGGTAGCCCTACCCCTAGCGGTTCCTATGTCGAAAACACGATCATTGTACAATACGACCCTTACGTTCAAGAAGTATGGGATCAGGCACGAAAACTCCGATGCACCTGGTACGACTTCTACGAAAAAGCAGTTACTTTCAGACCCTTCCAAGTGGATATGCTTCACGCGGTCACAGCAAACTTTCTCGGGGACAACCTGCAGTGCTGGATGCAAATCCAGGTCGGAAAAGGACCTTGGGCCTCCGAAGTGTCAGGTATTGTCAAAATAGGACAGACCATGACAATGGTGCTAGCAATCAAGGACGATGAGAACAAATTCGACATGCTCGTCAGAAACTGCGTTGCGCACGATGGAAAGCGAGCACCGATCCAATTAGTCGACCAATATGGATGCGTCGTCCGACCAAAGATAATGAGCAAATTCCAGAAGATAAAGAACTTCGGTCCGTCTGCTTCTGTTGTATCATTTGCTTATTTCCAAGCATTCAAATTCCCAGACTCGATGAATGTACACTTCCAGTGCGTCATTCAAGTGTGCAGGTATAATTGTCCCGAACCTAAATGTGGTGGTCTCGGAGGTGATTTCGGTGTTCCACTACTTGGAGGCAACGCTCTCACCGCTGGAGAGTACGGAGTGCCTAATTCCCCACACGCCGAGTACGGGCCTCCACCTCCATCGCCTCACGGAGAGTACGGCGTACCGCCCGCTTTCCCGGACCCTAGACACCCCGCGGACGCCACAGGATCATTCTCAGAGAAACGAGACGACGCCGTACCGCCTCCACAAGCTCAAGTTTCATCAACGCCAAACGCTCCTAGTCCCTCATCACCGGCGCCCGCGCGCGACGATGACGAAGTGAACCTACCACCCCCGCCGCCGCCTGGCCGCCGTGGAGTCTACAACACTGTTAAGAGGAAAGACGAAGCTCACGGTAACTTAGCCACACTCGGTGGTCGTCCTCGCTCGGTAGAGGACTTGCCAGAGAGATTAGTTGGAGTGAGAAGGCGACGGGAGACGGCGCCCACACGGATCTACAAGCGCGATGCACAGGAGATGACAGACGTGAACACGAGTCGAACAATCCAGGTGGTTGCGCCGGGAGACGTGAACTTCGCGCTAAACAACGCTGCAGCGAACGAGACGGTGGTGATCCAATCGCCTGCGTCTGATCCGGAGACGATCTGTATGTCGGTGCCCTCATTCGTGGCTGGGCTCGTGATGCTGCTGCTGGTGCTGGTGGTGGCGTCGCTGGTGGCCGCCTTCCTGTTCGTGCGTGTGCGAGCGCTGGACCGCAAGGGCGCGCACGCGGCCGCGTATTACGAGACGGACTACGTCAAGCACACGAACTAGGAGTGCGGTGCGAGTGACGCGAGGACGTTGATGAACTCTCGGATCCAAAGAGCGCGCGCTTCGGCCCCGGCCGGGCGGCCGTCGCTGCCGCGGTCGCGATCGAAGCCGCTGGCGTGCGAGTTATTTATTTAGTTCTAGTGAGCGTGATGTATATGTTCGACTGTTGTTTTGTAAATTATTTTATTCGTGTGAAAAGCACTCCCTGTACTGCCTTTTATAGTCGATACGTCTGTTGTAATTTTGTAAAGAGTCGTAAGTAAGGAAATAGAAGTAAGGAAGTTGTATACCAATTAAAAAGTGTCGCGTGAATAACGTCTCATTTATTTCTTCCTAACAATACTAAACTTGGCACGAACCTACGACAGTGAAGCTATCGCCGCTTTCATAGAGATTTAAAACGAGACATAAATTATCTTTAATCAGATCTTAGAAACATTAGAGTGCGGTGTGAAGGAGTTATGGTAAGCAAAAGTGTGAGAATCATGTGACATTGTTCTAAATGTGTAACAAACAAGAAAACTTTATGATTCTCCCACGTTTTAGTTGAAATATGGCTCATGGGACAAAGCATGGCTTTTAAATAGAATTACCTTAAATACTTGTAATTACTATGGAATTTGAAAGAAAACCAGATACTCGATATAATTAGTTAACATTTATTCATGCAACAGAATAATCTAATACTTAACAATAGAATAAAATAATAAAATATAGAAATACGAATTCATAATAACGACAGCACGATCTTAAGAAGACCCGAGAGTTAAGCGTCTACATTATTGCATAAATTAGAGAAGAACGAATGAAAGTTCCACCGTGTGGCCTTGATTTTCCAGTCCAATTTGTATGAATTAACGAAAATGACGCGATGCATTTGGTAATCGCGACTCATCTACTCAGAACAAGTAAAGTCGCATTGTTATTAACGTAGGCAATTGAAATAGTTTTAAAATAAAAAAGGGAGGCTAACTTATTTATGTAGCTTGAAATTAATAGAAAAAAAAAAAATTTTATGTATGAAATTTCAAAGGCTAATAAAACTAACTAAACCCTGGTAACAAAACGCCGTAACCCAATCAGAAAATACACGCATGAAAAAAAAGGAATGACCCTCGTAATTAATTCCGAGAGACTTCAATGAAAAATTGTTAATTTCTTATCTCATGTTGCAAATTTTCAATTAACAGTATTTTCACTTGAATCACAACCACACTGCAGGAGTTATTTTAAGTATTTTTTTTCTTTTGCAAGATGTTGAATTTAAGTACTTTTGTTAAATTAAATAGGTGACAAAATATTAAGCTAAATGTATTTCTAATCGGCAGTGTCAGTTTAATAAAATGTGAAATAAGAAAACAATAATCTACGTATATATCATATTATTTTTGTATTAGATATATTTGTGCGATAGTAAATGATGTATTAGGTAGGTACATAGATCTATATGACAACATATACCGACCTTTATGACAACATTATAAAGTCTGCTAATAATCCTGTGCAAAAGCAAAAAATGGCAAAAAATAAGACTTCACACACTTCACATAAAAAAACATAATGTACCTACTTGCAAGAAAAAGCATAGAACTTTGTCACAGAAAACTAGACAACTCCTGAAATTTGTGTTCAAGTCGAATAGTGTATCAATTAAAAGTTTGCACCTAAAATAAATTTGTAGTAGGTACACCAAAAAGTCCATAAAATCGCTCGGAATCAAATACACTAAGGTGATACTATTGTTTTGCTTGCAAGTATCTTAATATGACTAAACAAACATCTGGCTCCAAAATATAGTTTATCATTGTACAGTCAGCGTCAAACGGTTAGATTACTCAGGGTATTTCGATAAATTAGATTCAACCAAACCAATATATGATGCAAATAAAGTTTCCAAATTAATGTCAACAATAGGTACAATCACTAAATATGACGAAATATTTGCTCCAATATTATTAACTTTTTGGTTGCGTCTAGTTATTTGAATATTTACTATTTGACGCTGACCATACCTACTCTTAAGTAGGTAGGTAAAATTGAAAGAGTGGCATTTTCGTAGAATATTGTTTCATTAAAGCAAGCTCCCCGCTACTGACGCTAGCTTAGTCTATTGTACGGTGCTATTATCAAATCTGGTACCGCGTTTCACCTCCACGGCATTCTCCTCGAGCTTGGAGCCCTGCACGGAGGGGGCAGGGATGAAACCAGGTTCATTGTGGAAGCAGTCGAGTGTTCTCTGGGAGGACTCTTGAAGAGTAACTTCAGTTGCTTGTCGTTCTTTTCAGCGATTATATCAATTAGGTCCTGCGAACAGAATTATAAAAGCTAGATAATAGCTTTTTATAGTTGATCTACAATCAAGAATTTACTATAATGTTGGATCTAACTGTTACCTGCGGGTTTTATGTTTTGACGCGGTTTCAGGATTACTTAATCCATATAAAATCCCGCTGTGGCAATGTTGTGCGTGAAGTCTAACCGCTTCGCTTCGTGATTGGTGATTTACATGACATGATGACATGACATAAATAACCAATCAATTCGTCATAAATGACAAACCACGTGACATTGAACCACAATGCTCGCCACTATTTGAGTTTTGAATCTCAACAACTATTTTATTGATTAAATATTACAATCAAAACTGGACAAACAATGTAAGCTTAAAGAGAATATTTATATTCGTTCCGCTCACGAAAACAAATTTCCTTCGCGGAAGTTGCATTTGAGTAAACTGACGTCATATTTCAAGTCGGATTTCTGTACCGTAACCTTTCCCTGTGAGGTATTATAGTCTGGATATCTTTAATTAAAAAAACACATTCACTAAATAGGTGGAACTGAATATATCGGAAGAAACCGAACATCTTTTGCATTATTTTGGAACATTTCGGGGTAACTACGAGGTAGCCAAAATAATATCATACGTCTTTAAATAGGGGAGACGTGGGTATGGCCTGCCGCCGGGTCCGATGCGCCAGGACAGTCGTAGCCGGACACCTCGGGCACTTGTCCGGCGCGTCCGGCCGCGAGGACCGTCCGGTGTCCGGCTGCCGCGCTGTACTGCACTCCGTACGGTGATGAGACCGGGTTTGCGTCGATTTGTTTACCTTCTTCGGCTTACGTTTAGGTTGATTATGCTGTAAGTGTAACAACAACATGAACATCCAGAGACTATGGACGATTAAAAACTTAAATATTAATAATTTTCCAACCTAAGGACCTACGATTGGAATATTATTAATATTTGATCCTTATTAAGATAAACACTTGCAGTTCGATATTAAATCTTATGCCCAAAGCGCAATAATAATTTTGCCTGTAGGTGGGTACCTACATAAAAAACATTTTATTTTTCCTAAAATCAGAATTAATTGCACAAACTGAACTTACGAGATACTGTGGGTTAGCAGTGTGCGTCCTCCGCCCCGGAGGTTTTTGACTGTTGGCGGCCAGCACGCTGTACGTGCGACAGAGACGCGGCGTGCGCCACTCGCCCGGCGGACGCTGCGCGGACGGCGCGCGGGCGACGCGCGGCGAGCGGGGCTGCTGCGGCGCCCGACGCTGCTTCGCCTCATAGGTTCGACATGGAATCTGTATCAAAAATGTAACATTAATTAATAAAAACTTCAGAGGGGTCTGACGCAGAATGTGCACTTCGCAAAATGTACACTCGACAAAAAATGCGCATTTCTCGTTTGGTGCACTTCTCAAATTGAGCACTTCGCAGAATGCGCACTTCGCCAAATGTGCATTTCGCAAAATGAGCACTTCGCAGATTGAGCACTTCGCAGAATAAGCACTTTTTGTGGAAGTTGTTAATTAATAAAAAGATATGGGTACCGAGTATTTAAAATAAAATAAACACTTTTACCCACAAAGTAATCATTTATTTGTAAAGTAAGTAGGGACGGTAGTTTAATAAGGCGTTAGTGGCGTAGACTTGTTTTTTTTTTTGCTATACTTTTATTCCAAGTACTTTGTGTTAAATATGGAATTTATTATAATAATGAGTCAAGAAAATATTTAATTTTACTCAATCAAAAAGGTGCTGTAACTCTTGTTTGTGGTGATAAAAGATACAATAAAAAGAAAACAAATAAAAACGGGAATACGTTGTGGCAATTATATTTTTCTAAATTGTATAATTACCTGCTTAAATCTACATTATTGCCACTCAAAACTTAGCGGATTACTTTTCAAATAAATGATTACTTTGTGGATAAAAGTGTTTATTTTATTTTAAATACCTGGTACCCATATCTTTTTATTAATTAACAACTTCCACAAAAAGTGCTCATTCTGCGAAGTGCTCAATCTTCGAAGTGCTCATTTTGCGAAATGCACATTTGGCGAAGTGCTCAATTTGAGAAGTGCACCAAACGAGAAATGCGCATTTTTTGTCGAGTGTACATTTTGCGAAGTGCACATTCTGCGTCAGACCTCTTCAGAGATGCCAAGGGACACACGGATGGAACGAAGTTCCTTTCGATGGATTAGTGAAGGAAATAATTCGACGAAGAGTTTTCCCATTTACAGCCATCTAGTGGATTTTTCTGGCACTATAGCATCTGTATGAATATAACTTGTTTGTTTTTTATCAGGCCTAGCATACGCAACGCGACTAAATTTTATCGCGCTCTTAATAAACGTCAAAATCGATTGAAGTCAGTACGTCAGCTGCTGATTGGCTGAAAACACGAGTTCGGTGTGCTATAAGCCAATCAACAGTATCTAAACTTTTGTTGTCTCATATGATAATATTGCGTATGCTAGACAGCTAATAGCAACAAGTGTTGCCACAACTTTTGGTTCACTTTTTCTGTCTATCCCTCTTTCGCAACGCGCGATAAGTAACTTCGTTCCAAAAACTAACAATCTGTAGTAAACTATTTAACGACGAGATAAAAAGTATCCTATATGTTGTGTTGTAAGTATTCTGTGTATGTTATTTGTAGTCTCTCTTCCTACCAAAATTTCATCTATTTCTATTCAGTAGTACTTGCGTTAAAGACTAACAAACATCCACACATCTATACCATAGTAGAAAGAGAACAGTAGGTAAACTAGCGGCCCGACCGAACGAGAGAGGTAGGGCAAAGCGATTTATCGCTCGAACTGGAGCAGCCCGACTGGTGAAATACCTCCACCTTACAGAAGACCGCAGCCAAATAACAATCACTCCGGTGTTGTTGTGTTCCTGCGTGTGAGTAAGGTTTCCAGACCTCTTGGGGGGTTCTACATTAGTAGCAGGGGTCAAGCCTTCAAGGTAAGGGCGTCAAGTCTAGTAACAGTTTTACTATGCTATACTTTTCGCCCTTAAGCTAGGAACTCATTACCACTTAACATCAGGTGGTATGAGGTCAATCTTGGAGTGCACTATAAAAAAAAAAAGATAACTGCCTATACCCCTAGGGCTGTCAGTGAAAACTTTCGACACCTATTGTAATGTTTATTTTCCTATATGGTATGCAAAGCTGGTGCTTTGCACTTCTTCTTTGCTTCTTGAAGATCACTGGTGGGATCTTCAAGAAAGATAATTTCTGATTTGTCGAGTGTAGTACACACTGCAGTACCTGTTATATTAAGTTGTTGTACTAGTCATATTTAGGTGATTGTTATTACGATGCGAGCAAATATGTGTAAATAAACTTTTTGATCGGAGAAGTTCACTGCAGCCTGACGCTGATGTTATGCTTTTTAAATCACAACTTTAAAATCAACGAATATTTTTTTTGTCACAGTAGCACATGTTAAGACTTCACACATACATTTTACGTTTTTCTATTAAATAAATATTAAAATTATATTTTTGTCACCTTTTTTTATAAGGTAAATTTATGATTTAGAAGATAATTTAAAAAGATAACAAAATTATGCACAATCTCCGGTGATTCACCGGTTATCAATCGGTTATGTCAAATTCACCAGTGATTTTCTCCGGTGCCATAGTTTCGCTCCGGTGCAAAGCCCTAACTGAGGTGACTCTGAAAGATTGTGAATATTTGTCAGTGTGTGCGTGCGGCGCGCGTCGGTAAAGGGCGGGGCGGGGCGCGCACACATAGTAGCCACGCTCCGTGCGTTTGTTGGAGGATTACATACTTCTCTCTTTCTACTATGTCCATACTCGCAAACTTTCACATTTATCATATTAAATAGTAGGAATACTCGCCTATAAAAAAAAAGTACCAACACACGTCATCGTCTTCGCTGTACCATTCCTGGGTACAACTAACACGAAACGACGAAAGATAACATTGTTATGATCGCGTATAACTTGTCTATGATAGGTACATAATTTTGAAGGCACCGCGGGTGCGGTAGGATTTTTCGTATAAAATTATTTCGCTCCCCTGCCCGCAAAGTTGGAGGCAGAGTCTCAATGGTTACCGGAGGGCAAGAGCGCTTGGGCGGAAGCGAGGGCGGCGGGCAAAGCGGCGGGCGCAGCGCTTGCTGCCTGCGACACCGCGCTCTCGATGCTGTTAGCTGCGTTGAAGAGCAGCCGGCATAGTTGGCACACGCCCGCTGATAGCGCTAAACGAACAATAAAACCGTATTAGACTTAATCAATATCCTTTAGGCCAACCAACGCATGTAGGAACGTTGTAAGGCTTAGCAGGTATGCGCACTAGGTACCTACGTTGAATTTCTTACGAGGCCGCAAATATGTGAAGACTGCTTATTGACTGATACGCTCTCAAATTTTCAGCCAGTATACCTAATGGTTTTTTTACATTAGGTATATATGTTTTTTTTAAGTAAAGGAAGCTCGACAAAACTTAGGTAGATAGGTAGGTACAAGCGTGGCAAATCCTAACTCTCCAGGGGTCTTGTCAATGTTTAGATATTTGAAAATTGCTCAAGCCTACCTTTTTGAAAGGAATAAGATGAATAATAGGTATGTTCGAATCTAATAATGTCAGGTCCGCCATACTAAGGACCGCTCTTCAAAGTACTCCTCAAGAAGACGCTGCTCATTACAATGTAGCGATTTCAATTCCGTTTTGCAGCAGCTAAGGCGTGAGATGTGTCTGCTGAACTGGTGTTGTTGCGGCGACGACGACTCTTAAAAGAGATGCCGGAGCGTCATGGCCCGTACATCGGGGGCAGCACCTGGGTCGAGGTGTGAGCAGCCTGGTGCCCCGGGCGGCAGCCGCTCGTGGTCGCCGCTGGCGGGTCCGCCGCCCGCCTCCACGTGCACCTTGATGTTGTTGCGCACCAGGTGCGGCTTGATCTCAGAGAACCACACGTCACACAGCTGAGAACATTTAGAAAACTAATCAATTCTTGGAAAAATATCTACTAGACGCCAAGCTAAGTTGGATCTCAGCTCAGATCGCCTTACATAATGACTTCAAATCAGAATTAGAAACGTTCATTAATAGGGCAGTTATTTCAAAGGTAAGTACATAGGTATTTTAGCGTCCCTGTTCACAAAAAAAAATAGATTCCTTTATCTACAAAAAGTCAAGATGTTTTGTCGCTGTCCTAAGAAAGAGATAAAGCAATTATACACTGGTTAAAGGTTGATCACGTATTTGCTATGAAACATCAAAAGGCGCTTACACTGACGAGCGCGTTTTCCAAGTCGTACCGCAGGCTCTTAGGTATCTTGGCACTCCGGCCCGCGTGGCTATGTTGCTTAGGCTGACCGGTCTGCCCAGAGTCGCCCGCTGCCTTGCCCATAGCACGTCCGCGCACTGTCTCCGGCCCGCCTACCTTACGCGCCCGCTGTTGAGACATCACGCTCGGAGATTCCCAAACATCAAGCACACACTACGCACAAAGGCAAAACATTATAAAATGTGTACAAAAGGGAACGTCAAAAACGGCACTTTCAACTGTTCCGTCAACTTTGTTATCGTCTTATTGCGGCGAGTTTTTTTTTTAGTAAATAGGTTTCAACAAATTACGTAAAAATGTGGTATTGAGACTTCCCAACTCAAGCACGACACGACTAGCGCATTGCATGATTAATAATTACAGTGTGTATCTACAGCAAATGGATTTAGGTACTGCATTTAGATAGGCAGGTTACTTACCTGCCTCTCTAAAAGTGGTGAAGAAACACCAATTAATTTAAGCCATATCAGCAAACATATTTACAAAACGTCGGATTAGAATTCGAAGCCTGTGTTTTGTCCTTTTCTCAACATACACGGTTGAAAGGAGACAAAACATTAACCTTCCTCATCGGAATCGTTCCTGACGTTTGTGGATCAGCCCTTAGTAGGTTAGCCAAACTAAATACCTACATCCAGACTATCGACTTTTTCTGTCTTTCCACCAAACCTATGTGATTATTTTTCAATATGTACCTTTTTAATTATTTGACTACCTACCTGCAGATGGATAAACAAAGTAGCAGTAGTTTTTAAAAATGAGGGTATACAGATAAAATATTTCGCTTGACTTAGATAGCGTTACAAAAGTTGCAAAAATATTAAATTCAGTAAATATGGATGCTATTAATTGGAAAAACACGTTAATGCTAAGCGGGCCAGTGTTATGCGGACTTGCCTTTAAATTAATGAAGAGCAGAATTGGTAAACAGTGTGACAAAAGTACAATAAACGAAGTGTTGTTCTACGGAGCTCAGGACGAAACACAGATGAAGGAAATAGGTTTGGAAAACCTCTTCTGCATCTACTACGTGATAGCGCAAGCCTCGCGGACGGTTGACGTGTGCGTGCCCAGCCTCGAGAGTGAGACCATGGCCCGTTGCCTGATCACGGTGCAGCAGCAGAACAAAGCAAAGATCAGAGTAGCTATTCACAACAGTGATAAGTATTGCAACTTGCCATCCTTCGCCAAGCACGGTATAGAAGTGAAAGTGATCAGGTCAACAGAGCGGTTGGAGCACGAGTTCATTTTGTTGGACGCCACGGAGGACGCTACGGACGCTCTAGCCCTGATGGGCTGTTTAGACTACGAGACCACTCGCGTCAACTGCAACCGCGATACGACGATGCTCATCTCAGAACCGGAAGTCGTCACCAACCTCCAACGAGAATTTACTAGGATTTGGAACTCTGCACCCGACGTCCGCGTTTAGGATGACAACTTTAAAAATATCTAGCATCCCATTACGAATCCCTTAATTTTTTTTTACTAGTGGTTTAGAAATAAAAGTGTTGCAGTAACAAAAATATTTTGATTTTATTTCATTCGTCTAATGATTTAAAGCAAAAATTACATCAATTTTATTTCCTTTCATTAAATTTATTTGTACTCGAGAGCTTTTTAGCCTAATACACTCACATAACAAGTCATGCCATAGAACTATGCAACTTTCATTGGTGATGATTTATCACAGTTCTTTTTGATTTACTTAGTAAGAATTAAGTATTATGATTTATAACATTAAATATTTGACTGGCATGAATTACAATATCTATGACAACATACTCGAGGACCGGAATGCTAAACACTCGAATACTTATTTTCACTCATACTTTTTGAAACAACACACCAACAACACTTGTAACAAACAGCATTAAGCCATTTAACTGATTCAGTGCAAAATATAACTTTATATAACATTTTGAGTACTAAAACAAATAAGATGTATTGAAAAGTAATACGTAATTAAAAGTCAAATGGTGCGTGTGGAAATCGTTTTTTTCAGCCAATCTTTATAAATTGTAAGTTCATTAAGTACTGGAACACAAACGTTATTATCCATTGTATGGATGGAAACATTCTAAAAATATATATTTTTTACGAAAATCAAAGTGTTAAGGTGGGATTAAAATGCATTACAGCTTACACATACTAGGTATGTGTTATGAAAACCACATTAAGAAATTAAATTGTTGAGATATCTAATGAACCCAGAAGAACACTTAACATTTTTCGTAGTTTGTGTTTTTATCCTTGTAGGTACTTTTATAGATAGGGTTTGCCAGGGCCGCTTACATATGTGATTCAAGGCAAGATTGATTTCTCATGTATGAACTAAAATAATCAGTGTCACCACAGATGTTGGTATATTCATGTTCCAGTGCAAAGTTTTAAAAAGAAATTAAGAAAATATGTGGGTGAATGGTACTCTACCATAATATTTATATTGTAGGCCTTGGGCAGGATTTATCATGTTACATACAGTAAAAAATACGAATATTTTGCATTTTTCTCGGACATTATTTCCATCATGATTTTAAAAACTTATGATTTGCTTGCAATTTGAAAGAATTTTCATCATATAGACAATAGTGATTGTAGATCGAATTTATCATTTGTCTCAATAAATATTTATAAACATCACACAAATCAAAGTCACTTTTTAAAACTCAATAAATAATATCAAATGCAGTAATTTCTATTGTAAACTAGCATGTGTTACAATCTTATTACAAATTTTAAAAACAAAATGTTCAGACAAGTTTCTTCATGATACATACAAATACAAAACTTCCGTTATAAAAATTATTTCTATCATCTAATTACTGATAAATAAAATAATTATAAATTGAGGCATCATTTAACATTGTACACATGTATGTATAAATACTTTCATGACAACATAGTATTAATATTGGCTAAAAATAAAATGCTCCCTTAAATTACCTTGCTTGACAATGTTGTTTTACATTCCATTTCTGATATTTATGAAATCATTTACTGAATAAAAATCTAAGCTGCAATAGTATTGATCTACCAAGACACAAACTAGGAATAAATTAATTTAACATTTATTTCATTAATTTATCTTTTGAAAATGCTATTAAAAGTGTGCTTATTATTTTTTTGTATGTTTTTTTGCTACAATTTAATTAAAAGACACTTCCATGAAACTATGAAAATCACAATTTTATCATATGACCCACTGCATAGCAGCTACATTTTATAAAACTATATACTTTTTGTTGGAAGTTCAAGTAAAACAACTAATACAATTACAATGTTTAGGAAGATTCTAAAGACAAGAAATAATACTAAAGATTTACAAATATTTGGATCTAATGCATTCAATTCGTTACTTAACAATAAAAGTGAGAAATTATAAATTAATTAAAGACAGGGCAATATTCACTTGTAATCTGCAAACATCATAATAATAGATAATCATTCTAAGTACATTAGTTAGTAAATTAACAAATTCTTGTTTACACAGATGTGTATAATATACTCCTGGAACACTTTTTTAAACTGTATTTTATGGAAACTTATTTTGGATTCCTTTTTTGTATTGCATAACATACCTAAATAATATAACTAAAACAAAGTTTTGATACATAATATTGGAACGAGGCTGTTGAAACATAAACTATCATCTTACAACTAATACCAGTTCGACACACACGTGACTAGCAGAATGTACGCGAGGTGTGACACTTCAAAGGCTAAGTATTGCAGCAGACGATGCGGTAAGTTTGTCAACAGTTTGACGAACATTGTACCCTAGTCACTTGCAATGGAGATCGGATGTCATACATCTACCTCGATGTCGCTGTTCACGTCCTGGGCGTCTGCTGACTGCGGCGATAGGCAGTCGTCGCGCGGCGAAGCCATACCGAATTCATGTGGGGAGCTCAGATCATCATCAGGTGACCCTGGCAGGTCTTCGTCCATCATTATCGTAGCCGGTAAAGATGGTGACACTTCTTGTAATTGACTTGAATATACTGGAAAATACATAAAAGTTATATAATATTATCATTATCCATCCAAATAAGATTATTACACAAGTAACAACTTAAAATTCCATATAATGAAAATTAACTTCATTTTATTATTTTAGCTTCAACTATTAAGTGATAATTTGCACACACCTTGTACATCAAAACTAGTAAATTTATAATTATATTTTTGTGTTTGTTTTATTTCTTTCCTGTATTTGCTATAAAGCAAATACAGGAGAGATATCTAGTTGAATTTTAAATTATACTACAAATATGTGGCTACTATACCTTAATAGCATATTAATTAATGAGAAACAAAATGTCTATTTATGTTTTCCCCTATATGAGTGTAAATTTTACTAGTTTTTTATTTTAATTTCTTCATAACATTCAAAGTAAGAGCCAACAGTTACTCATGTTACTATGTCAAAGTTTATTCTAATGCTACTCTCTGTGATAGCTTAAGAGTTAAGTATAACATATGTAACATGTGAGCCAATGCTCCCATTTAAATACACACGTAAATGTGATATTAAAATATTCTTATGCTTACCTTTGATATTGGATGACTTGAGATCAGCACTAAAATTAAGAGATTCTTCCATCGCCTCAATAGTGAGAGTGTCAGTATCCAAGCTATCCATGGACCCAGAACACGACGGTGAACTGTCAGGGTTGGTATTAAGGGTCATCTGAATGTTCTCCAGCTGAGGTATGTGTGGTCTCACCTACAAAATACATTTTGTTATTTTATTACAACTTGGTTTACAATTTTGTAATACCAATAGAATAACAGATAAATTTCAGGTGTTTTTAATATTATGATTTTTAAGATTAGTTTTTACCCTAGACTTTAACAAGTATTTTTTTATTTTTATTGAGCGACTATCTGTGCCGGCGACGTCGTTCGCGTGGATTACCGAGATTGAGTGTATTTTTTCTTTAATAAAAGTAGCCTAAATTATTCCCTATTTAATCAGCTAGCTGTCAATAAAAGCTCCATCAAAATCCGTCCAGCCTTTTAGAAATTAGTTACCCCTGACTTGAAGTCCGCCTATAAGAACATCTAGCAAAACACGGCTAAAAATAATGTTTTTTGTGTGGGAGCCTCCCTTGAATATTTATATTATTTTAATTTAATTATTAATTTTCTTTTAAAATATAAATTCAAATATTCTGTAAATATTTCAAGCGTCCAGCAACAGTTTCAATCAACATCGAGCATGATTGCATTTTTGGCATCAGTATTGATTACTAATTACCCCCTGATAATTATTTTGGAAATATATTTAATGTACAGAATTGACCTCTCTACTACAGATTAATATAAGTATAGATAGAAGACAGTTTTCTTTTAGAGAACAAATTTTAAAAAATTAGCCAAATAATATTGGAGTTCCAATGTAAAAAAAAAACAAATTTTCATCTTTAGTGTATGATCTGTGGTTGACTGTTAAAGAATACCACTCAGCATAAAGTTATTTGTTTAGACTTCTTTTTTTAACTGCCTTTTAATTATATACTGTAATAGACAATGAATACAAACCTTCATGCCATCTGGCCTATGTGGATTTCGGCATCCTTTGCATTTACACTCGGTGCAAGGCTTACTATCAACATAGCATGGACATCTCTGTCCACAACATGTCAACTTTCCAGGAGTTGCTGTTGCATTACCGCACCTGCATCCCTTTCGTTTGCTGCTAGCTGAACTTCGAGACCTATTTGAGGGTTTCTTGAAGCCAGGTTGACTAGACTGTAATTTAAACATAGTTGTATTGTAATGCAAATTTTTAACATAGAGCCCTAGAGATTATTTTAGAATTATTAATAATTATAAAAATCTGGTAATATTTAAATTGGATGATGGCTTCAAAAAATATTCAGTTACAAAAGATGGTAAACATCTACCAACATACAATAATGTATTAACATAACCAATAAATAAGATAAATCAAAAAGTGGACTTTTTAATTATCTTTTTTCCTGTTAATTTCAAATTAAGTAATTTAAATAGAACTTTAAAAATATGTATATTTCACTCGAAGAATTATTTGTATAAATTAAAGTACAAAATGATGTTTTTAAAATAAATACATTAGAACTTATGAAATGAAAAAAATATATCAAAGACATAAATTTACAAAAATAAGTATAAAATACAACCATTCGGATTTTAGACTAAAGTATTTAAATCCAAGAACTTCCTTTAGTTTTCATACTAACATCATTATTTACACAATTAATATTTGAAAACTTACTTTGCTTTCTCTTGTTGTTGTTGATTCATTCTGAGGAGGTGTTTCAGATTCATCAACAGCTTTTCTTTTAATTGTAATTTTATTGCCAGAGCCTGCATACATCACAGAATAAAGTGGAGACCCATTTGAAACAGCCCTAGAATTAGGAGAGTCTTTGCTGGATGACCGTGTTTCAGTACCACTAGACGAAGCCCCTTGTGTTTGTGTTGATGCTGAGTTAGTGTAAACACAGGGCAATATACTGTAAGCGGACTTAGAGAGTCCTGCTGTACTTTTATAATCGTCAGAGAACCCCGCACCTTCTTGTATCAAGTCAATCAACCCTGAGCTAGCCACTGTACCGCCATTTACACCTGCCGCTATCTCATCTTCCTCTAGTAACGTTTTATATACCTCAGTTCCCATAAAATATTCACAGAGCTTCTTGTAACACTGCAGAAGTATCCGCAGTTGTAAATTCTCGGCATAATTCTCATAGTCTTTGCACCAGTTACATGAAGGTTTTAGTTTTTTTCTTCCACCTTTACATTTTTTACACACGTGGTGCTGGCAACCTGAACTCGTAGGCGTATAGGGCTCCTTTAATAAATTACCGCAAACCGTACAAGATAAAGACTGGCGTAAGTAAGGAACCAAACGAAAAAGATCAGTCCATGAAGACTTGTCTGCTGCATCGGCTAATATAATTAAGCGACACGTTGAAACATATAAACTAGTTGCGTTCATCTTCATGAGTAAATGCAGAATTTTGTCTCAGACATTTACGATTTATTGTTTACACTGAAATAAATATTACAGAGCCAAAAAAGCCGCAAACGTTTCTTCTAAACGTCAAACAACCTGACAACATCAAACTGTCAAACTAGTCAAACAAAATTTGACGTTTGACGTTTTTTTAAACTAAAATTTAGGCAACGACCAATATAAAAATAATGTAATAGACTAATCAACGAAAAATATTTTTAATGACACTGCAGTGGACTCTTTCACTATGGCTTGGTTAAAAATTCTTGTTTTGTTTATGGTATTGTTTTTTTTTTGCGGGAATTTCAAAATGAGTTTAAAACAAACCGTTAACCGTTATTTCTTTTATAACTTCAATTGCACTATAAAATGTAATGGAAGTGTTTTGCAATTGAAATTGTAATAATAAATTAAAAAAGTGAATTTTCGTACATAATATTTTCGAGAAATAGCACAATACTCGTAGAAGTTTAAAATTCATACAATAACATCAATTGAAGTGCTTTATGTAGGTCAGTACTAAATTAGCCTTTGTGACAAGGTAGGTATCAGAGGACATACTAATAAGAATATTATTAAATTGTATTTATTTATGCAAAAAAACGTTTTGTTGACCAACTTGAATAAAAATTTGCGTAGCATGTAACTAAGAAAGTAGATACCTACTTCTTTTGAAAACCAGCTACACGGCACATTGGTATAACCCACCTTACAGGTGTCCATAAAAATTAATAGAATTGTAAATTATATTGAAGATAGACAAAAGGTAGGATAGAAAATGCTTAGGCTCAGTTGTCGGTATTTTTACAAACTGTCATTAGTCTCATTAAGTGATGATGTTCAAGTAATTTTTGTAATTAATGCGATGTGATATGAAATATTATATCATGCTCTTTTCTATCAAATCTTTTATTTTCTTCGACTTCTCAACGTTATGTCTTCGCAACATGCGAATACAATATCAGTGTCCAAGAACCAATGGACCGACCATTCCCACCGTATTTATCCAATTGACGATAGTTAAGTATTGTCGTCTGTTGTCTGTAGGTACATACTCCACATTATTCCTACGCATGAACGCTGAGATAGTGCCAGTGAAAAGCAAAACCTACATCATTACTTCATTTTACCGAATAGATTACTGTATAAACTCATTATAAACGTTACGGTCTTATCACGACAGATAATAAACAAATAGCAATTAGTTAGTGAAGCACAGGAACCGCATTAATAAACATAATCGCCGAACCAATCGAGCCACTTAGATACGGACGTCTATTATATTGGTTCATATCTGGTCCAAATGAGCGCGTCGTGTCGTTATTGTCTCAGTCTGTGAATAGATACGGGGTGCTCCGTGGAAGGACGCTGATAAAAGATTACGGCTACATCAGTGTCGGTCGATCCTTCGCGGGGTTACAACCATCGAATCGGTCGACTAATTGAATCAACGAATGCCTTCCGTCGCTGATTGCAGTTGGTGAGTCTCACGCGTGCTCGCCCGATGATGCGAGGAACCGAGTGAAGTGTGGTGTCAAGTGAATCTGAATTTTTTTGTGATTGATGTTCTAAGATGTTTTGGTTGTAGTGGATGTTCCGGCTTGTACCAAAATGGTTAGGTCAGTATCAATTTTGTTGACGATCTAATATTTCTGTTTCATAATTATTAAGTACCTACTATAATGCGATAAAGGAATTTTTAATAAAAATGATAGAATATGCTTTAAAACAACACCAAAAGTTTGTAAGTGGATTGTACAATAATGTTAAAGGTAATAGTAAGTACTACCTACTCAAAGTACATAGATGTTCGTACGTTTGAAATATTTATGAATAAATAAGAGCGACAACGACTGATATTATCTGGGCATTTATCAATATGCTTAGTTAAATTCGTAAGAAAAGAAGATATGTCTGGTGAATTACTAATGAAGGATTTCGAAATAAATTTATCAATAAAATCTATTGAAATGCAATGGCGAAGTTGCACCACAAAGATGTGTCTAATCAGGTACATAAATAACATTCTCTAAATGACATGTACGCCATTTTTATACAAAAAAACTCTTTCTTTACATTTCAGTAGATGTGTTGTTTTGTGGCAACTTAACCTACCTACCTAAATATTTCAAAACTCTCTCCATGCGACCGGCCCAAGAAACAACACTCAAAACTATCGTGGGATGTAGAAACATGCTGCCAGTTCTTAAAAAAAACTGTAGTTCTGAAAAGAACCGTTTCACTGTGGTTCTGAAAAAAAAACTTTTTAAACCTGGAAGAAGGTCGTGTGCTTCCGCTGGAACCACCACCGCACACCCCAGACGAACTAGACGAGTATTTTCGTCGACCTTCCCTAATCATAATCAATTCATTTATTCATGTTGGTTACAAGTAACACTTATGCATCGTCAAAATGAATATATGCAACTTATGCAAGCTACCGCCGGCTACCTAATCCTACCGAGAAGAACCCGGCAAGAAACTCAGTAGTTACCCTCTCCTGAGTATAACTATCAGAAACTGGAAGCCTTCCCCGACTTCACACGCATGTGACTGTGGATATTTGCGATTCAAAAGAAAACTCGTATCTACATAACTTTTTGATCAAAGCACGAAATCAGAGGATCTGGAGGTCTACTCCCAAAAACGAAACGAAAGGTTTCGTTTTTGAAGATTCATCAAAAGTTTGGGAGTTAAAAGTTAGGGAGTAAAACGTGGTTTTTGATTTGCATATATAATATTTTGTTTTATGAAAACACTTCATTCCCATTCTAAGTGACTTGGTGGCGAATATGTGAATCAAAAATAACTATCCGTTGATGATCTGACATATTTCGTTTTTGGGAACAGAGGCTCTACTCCTTAGTATGAAATATGTTGGATGCGATGACGGATAGCAATTACCAGTTCTCATAATCGTAACCAACTTGCTCGAAAATGCGACTAAAGCGTTGACATTGGGCCTACAGATCGGTCTTTAGAATTTGGTCTTCTCCTAATTTGACGACCTCCGTAGCCGAGAGGCGAGCGGGCCTGACTTTGGCGAACGCCATCTCTGAGGTTCCGGGTTCGATCCCCGGTCGGGTCAATATGGGAAATAAACTTTTCCATATTGTCTCGGGTCTGGGTGTTGTGGTACCGTCGTTGTTTCTGATTTCTGTAACACAAGTGCTTAAGCTACTTACCACAGAATCAGAGCAATGTATGTGATGTTGTCCAATATTTATTTATATTTATTATTTATTTAATTTCCGACGTGTCCTCTCGAGGCTATATTTTATTTTCTCCCATCTAGGGTCGTCTTCGTATTGCATTAATTCTACCAACATAAAAAGATATTCCGCAATGAAGCTTAGGTAGGTACCTACCTACGCTTTGGAACTACATATCCACACGTAGTGTTACGAATATAAGGAGATGAATGTTAAAGGAATTCCAAGACATAACTTTATTTACAAATTCCTCTGTCCAAAATGAACCTTGTATGAACTCAAACTTTGTCCAATTAAACTAGCCTCTTGATAATGCCTGTAATCGACGTCACTTTGTTTGCGTGAGGTCAATTCAGCACATAGATAAGTTACGGGAACGCTTTATCATAAAAGTGAGAGTGAATAAAAACTAACCTAGCCAAACCTCATCCCATATTTTTATGCGATTCAAACTATCTATATTACTCGAGGAAGTAGGTATAACTGATATACGTAGGTACCTGCTTGCCCTATTCATTTGGAATAATTATGTGAAGTCGGGTTAAATCATTAGGCAAATCAAATTAGTAGCCAGTTTGTTAATTCATTCAACACCAACTTAATAATTTCTTTAGATTCCTAATTTGCCTTTTACGTAACGATGACTTACCTAAAATGGTATACCCAAACATAATATTTAAGACAGGATTTTGTTTAGAATAAAGCTACGAAATCATAATATAGGCTAATGTAAACACGAAATTATGTGAGCTGTTTGAGCTGAAACCGCTCACACACACAATTTCGTAATAAAAAGTTATTCTGGTATAGATACCAGAATAACTTTTAAAGAAATTTGTTGCAAAGATAAGTTAGAACTTATCTTTGCAACAAATTTCTTCCAAATCCTTTAATTCTACTTCATGTATGAAGTATATAAGATCATTTATACGCACTAATTTCACGGTTAAATTAATCGTAGGATAGTCCAGCAACTTAAACCATTTGCCCAATGCATTCTTCTACCTAACAAAGATCAATAGAAACAAGTAGTACATACGTACCTATTATATTCATGTGTTGAGCAAAACATAATTAGGTACAATTAAATTGGAATGTACATTATTTAAGTGCTTCTTAATGATCAATTTTATGACACGTTATAACTTACCAAATACCGGAATTAGATAAACTTCGCGGAGTTATGAGTAATTTGGTTATAAAGTTTGTGTCGGATGACGTGATATGAGAACAAATAAATAAAAATGTCTCTGTGTAGTCACTATTACTTTAGGTGGAGCATTTTCACTATCCGCTCCTAGCTGATGGACTTCTATGCGATTTGAAACGGAATCACGGAACCCAGACTTACGTTAAGAGAGGTAGGGCATAGCGATTTATCGCTCGAACTGGAGCAGCCCACTGGTGAAACACCTCCACCTTACAGAAGACCGCAGCCAAATAACAATCACTTCTGTGTTGTTGCGTGTGAGTAAGGTTTCCAGAGCTCCTGGGGGTTGCTACATTAGTAGCAGGGTTCAAGCCTTTAAGATAAGGGCGACAAGTCCAGTAACAGCTTTATTATGCTCTACTTGTCGCTCTTAAGCTAGGACCTCATTTCCACTTAACATTAGGTGGGATGAGGTCAAACTTGGAGTGTAATATAAAAACAAAAAAAACGTTAATACTAACAATTGCCAACGACTTCAATAGCGTGATTTCGGGATGATAAGTATATGTTTCTATCTCTGATATATCTTTCTGTCAAATTTCGCGTACTTACGAGAAACTTACGCGTTTACAATACTAGAGTAGCATATGTAAGTAGTAGGTAGTAGGTTTCGGTTGTAGTCTTTTGAAGCTCACTTACGTATGAAATAAATATAAAATTTCAAAACCGTCTTAGCTCTACTTTTAAATTTATTCTCTACATGAGAGTTTTCAGTCATAAAAATATTTGATAAAAAGTGTTTTTTTGTCCTTAAATATTAGAACAAAATCGGGGCAAGGGGGTGTTTGTGAGGACTTTTTATTTTAGGTCCTCGATTTAAAAATGTGTCATCTTATAACAGATATAATCTGGCTACAGTAGCCATAAGTTCCAGTCTCCTAAATTTGATGAAAATTAGCCACTCAATTACACTCATCTTGTTGTATTGCACTCCGCAGTGTGAACCGTAGCGTTGACGGCCCTGCCCTTTAAAGATACGAGTACCCACTTCGTTCCACGGATAGTCAATATATGATAAAAAGCAACTAATAATGCTGACCGTACAACATCCAAATTTGTATTTATTTACTTAAAACTTTTTATATAAAATGACTGGCTTTTATTAGTGTAATAAACAAGTATTTACACAAAAGCAGCGCTTTGTTCTATAAATTTCCTTTGTAAGGATAAACCGATTGGATTGGAAAATACCTATATTTTGCACCTAGTGGTAGATAACTATCTAGTAGTTTTACTAAGCTGTAGCAGGATAATTTTGAATAATATTTATTCAAAGATTTTTGAAAAAAAAATAGGCTTTATTTTACCTAATTGAACTTAGATAATTGGCTACTTGACAGTTTTTGAAAAAGTATTGAAAAATGTGCGCCCGTTCATTTTATATCCCACGCAATTCGATTTATCTGGAAAAAAATGTAAATAACCAGAAAATAAGATTTTGTGTAACACATTTAGCGCGCGAAAACGCCAAGTCACGTCACTGTTGCAATTATGACGTCAACGTTCTAGAAATCGAACCGATACACATAGGAACGACTTAATTTAGATAAACGGAAAATGTTTAAATAAATTCTTAATAAGGTTAGAAACACAATAATTAAATTTAATCGGTAAAATAATCATTGTTTCACAAATTAAAATAAATCATTTTCGTCGTTTGTTCCACAGATAAAAAAAGTAAAATTTATTTTGCAAAAATAAAATACTATGCTTTTAATAAAAAAATAAAAATGTAAAATCATTACTTAACTAATAAGCTAACATATCTAACACTTTTCATATTTTATTGTTAACACTGTCAAGTAGCCAATTGCCATAAAACATCTAGATGCTCTATGCCAATTGATTTAATTGAATTGATGGTTACCTTGTTGTCCTCGTGAAATAGCGATTCATTCGTTAATCTTTGAAATAAACCACTCTACATATTTTAAAAAAGATTGTGGAAAACTGAAATTAGGCACACTATAATCCTTAAATTATTTAAGATAAGAGATTTAAACCAATGCTTACCTATATACCCTAGTTACTGAGAGTAGAGTGTTTAAACTCACAAATAAGTAAACAAACACCACAAACACGCAAGGGGGTCTAAATGATCACAGGATCAGGGCCGTGTCATTTCATTAATTGTAATTGACTATGAGCGAATAGCCTATATAAATGACCAGTCTAAGAGGATATTTCGGTATCAAATCCGTTGATATTTCGGTATCAAATCCGTTGTCATCGCGATGTCGGTTCCTCTCTTGCTTACCATCAGGCTGGGAGGAGCCAATATATTGCGCTAATATATAAAAAAAATCGTTGAGGTAGTGAGTGACCTCACAAACAAACTTTGCCATTTAAACAAAAAATAAAAATGTTAAAATAAACGAGTATCGACTTCAGTTTTGAGTAACTATTCATAAATGCATACCTGCGTGTATGAAGTACCTATGTATTGATTTATACGGATTTGGTACGGACAGGGTGCGGACGCATCATAAAGATCAATCAGACAATTGGGGCCGCCATGCACGCTGCGTAGGAGTGCCCCGCACCGCGCCATCCGCCAAGCCCATTAGGCTCCACTGATTCCGACAAAGCACGGTCAACACCACGTCAAGGCAAACACTTGCATTTCGATATTCGTTCTTATGCGACTGACATAAGGGCAGTTCAAAGTCCAAAGTGTCCTATAAATCTTCAGTGGACAAAGTTTGGGTAGAGATCTTCTTATGATGCTCTTCTTGCTGTGTATGTGCCCTGGTTACACCTTCATAGCCCACTGGCTATAATTTAAAAATATGCTTGGGCAATAAGTTAATAGGAGGCAGTTAACATCTTTGACAATGACACCGTCCCCGACGTATGTAGTCTGACGTGTCTAGTCCAAGATGCAGTTATTTCTAAACTCTCGTCTAAACTAGGTTCATCATATGCTTTTTATTTCGGTCATATATTTCACCTATTTCTGTGGCGGCTTGGGTTGGCCTGGGCAACCGGGGCGATTCTATCCTTCTCTTATCTATCAAATCTATCATCCTCTTAAGAAAACATCCAAACGTTACTTTATTTGTGATTTTTACCTTATATGATAGGTACCTACTCATTACGAATATAAAATCACTGGTCAAGTCAATAATTGGTTTTAGTACTGGTCTGAAATGAAAAATGAAAAAAAAAAGGTTAATAAAAAATGAAAATTTTACCGAATTAAATGTTAATGTTAATTCTGCCATTGATGATTTGGACTGACAATTAAGCATGCGTACTTACTTGTGTAAACAAGGTAGGTATTTACATGTTATGATATTGTGTAAATTGAATGAAACGAGCTTAATACGTCATCGTGGTCTGAAGAGTAGCTTGGAAAGCTTGTCAAAGACTCAGTCAAAGCGTTTCAAGACTAATAAGATCTGCAGCAAGAAGACCAAGAATAATAAGCTCTTTTCTAAAATGAAATAGGATGCCTACTTCACATTTTTTATTACAACAGAAACAAAGCGACGCTTAATTGTTTAAGTACCTACTGGATTATGATCTCGTGGTTCTGAGTTCGATGTGGGTCGTAAGACCTAAGTACGTATGTTACGGACTTTCTGAAGATAGCTCGGGTTTATGTTTACAAATCTGGATTTGGTAATCATCGTGATTAAACCAATACCTACCTACCTGACCTGACCTACCTACCCATCTATGTAACGATCACTTGAAATCAATGACTAACTTTTTGAAAGTTAATTATGTATGCCATTCATCACGGATGAAAACGGTGTGCACAAGGTATACATACTTTAGGAACGATAGGTTTATACCTATAGTACTAATAAGTAATACCTATAGTTCAACTTCATGCTGTCTTTTAATAAACAATTGCAGTTCGATGCTACTTCTTATGTTTACGACATAAGAGTGGTAAACGTTTTCTGACTAACGTACCCTACCTAGGTACGTCCCCATATCTAACGTACCCTACCTAGGTACGTCCCCATATACGTCTACCGCATTTTTACTCTCTGTGAGGGATAGAGAGTAGTTTTTCGGCGAACCCGAACCCCGAAGTCCAATTGTGTGGGTATCGGGTTCCCTGGCGGATTCTACGCAGGCATCCCCATCGCGCCTTCCACTAAGCGGCCCTGCACACGCCAGGTAAAACGCGCTTGCCTGGAGCTTTGCACTAGATCATCTGACACGCCCCACTTCACAGAACTAAGGCCAGGCTAACCAACCCCTGGCGTCTGCGATCCCAGTAGGTAGGTACCAGATCTGCTGTGCGGCCCCACTGCCTATCATGACTACAGACACCAAAAACTCTCATTCTGAGAGCCAGATGGAGTGCCGGGACCTATCAGTCGCGGAGGACAGGGAGGCCGGCAATGATATACCGACGTCCTTCTCTTCCTCCGCGATCCACCTCTGTCCATGTGGAGACAGACAGAGAGCCAGCTGCTCTCCGCGGCAGGGTAGCGTTTTTTGTATAGGAGCCCCCCTTGAATATTTATATTTTATTTTAATTTAATTATTTATATTTGAAAAAATTATACATTCAAATATTCTCTAAATATTTCAAGCGTCCAGCAACAGTTTCAAATTGAAACTGTCAATTAACATCACGCAAAAAATTGGAAAAAAATCACGTATGTTGTACGGGAGCCCCACTTAAATAATTATTTTATTTTGTTTTTAATTTTGACCTTTATAGCGACAATAGAAATACACAATCCGTGAAAATTTCAACTCTTTAGCTATCACGGTTCCCGAGATACAGCCCGGCGACAGACAGACAGACAGACGGACGGACGGACGCACGAACGGGCGGACGCATGAACGGACGGACATACAGCGAAGTCTTAGTTATAGGGTCCCGTTTTTACCCTTTGGGTACGGATACTTAAGAATGGAGTTATTTCTCCCGTTTTCCAACATTCCCCTTCACTGCTCTGCTCCTATTGATTGTAGCTTGATGAAAATTATACAATAACCTGCCCAGGAGTATGGAAAAGAATTTTACCAAATTTCGTCAAAATCTGTCGAGTAGTTTTTGTTTCTATAAAGAACAAACAGACAAAAAGACAGACAGACATTAATTTTTCTGATTGCATTTTTGGCATCAGTAGCGATTACTTATTACCCCCTGATAGTTATTTTGGAAATATATTTAATTTACAGAATTGACCTCTTTACAAATATATTATACCTAAGTATAGATTAATACATACATTTAGATATTTTCCCTACGCAAACACACATTTTTATTTATCTCACAAATCATAAATTTTCGCGATAATACACGGAAAATTGACGCCCAACGCACAATGCCTGACGATATACACTTGATTATGATTCACATCTTCACATTATTCCGCGAAGAAATTGCTCAATGGCACAGTCATGTTCAGTTAAGTCTGCTATTAACGGGAATTAATTTGACCTCTAACAATTAAGACTGTTGACTGGAAGACCCTTGAAGCAGATGGATCGACGATTCTGCGCTCCGTACTTAGGTAGTTTTGATAAAATTATATTTATGACGGCGACGCAAGATAGGGAATTCCATTCTACCCCTTATAGTCATACCGAACACAATGTGCCTATTATTATGACTTTTAGTATCAACTAGCGACCCGCCCCGGCTTAGTAATATTGACTTTTCTATTCTTTGTTGTAAATAAAAACCTTCCTCTTGAATCACTCTATCTATTAAAAAAACCGCATCAAAATCCGTTGCGTAGTTTTAAAGATTAAAGCGTACATAGGGATATAGGGACAGAAAAAGCGACTTTGTTTTATACTATGTAGTGATACTTACTTAACTACGTAATTTTCAATTATGCTCGAAAACATTAAATATACAAACTTAGGACGGTCGACAATACATATTGAACGTCGTCACTCGCAATTTAAATAATTTTTTAACATGTTTATTTTCCTTAACAATGTATTTCGTTAACAGTAGATATTTTGACTCAAAGGAAGTTTTGAAAATAATGTTAGACCGCAGCTTTGACCAACAGTACCTACTAGGTTAAACAAAATCATTATATATACATCTAATGCGTGTATGAGTTTCCATTCTAAAACGGAAATTTAATATTAGTTACATGGTATTTAAAATGCTATCTACTATAGGTAGGTATCTCACATCCAGATAAATACATTTTGACTATCATGACCCGATATGTACTTGATCGCGAACGATAATTACATGTTATCTATCTACCTTGAATTTTTTTATCATTCCCTAATCACACTGCAATACCTACTTATCTCGATTGCTATCTCAAACAGCAATAACATACAATTGCTTAGTGCGCATCACAAATAGGAAATGAAAATAAGACATTGAGTACCTACTCGTGCGTTTTACTATATTTAGGCCATGGTCGACATTCAAATCTTATCAAATTTTAAGGTGTGCATATATTGTCCGTTTTTAATTTGTTTATGACTCAAAGCCAAGATTTTAACTGTTGAACAACCACCCGTAAAATTTGCAGCGTTATCTGCGACTATAGAATTAATTCTTTCCTGATTCTCAATTAATACATATCTACTAGCAAATAAGTAGTTACTATTTATTATTACTTATTTCGTATTTTTATCAATTAATACGAAATAAGTAATATTTCGTATATACGAAATATCACTTATTTCGTATTAATTGATAAAAATACGAAATAAGTAATATTTCGTATTTTTATCAATTAATAGAAAAAGCTTATTTTGGTGAAAATAAAGCCAGTACGGTATACGGTATCTTTCAAGTACCTACTCTACATAAAATATTTTGACTATGTCGATCCACTTCCCTTTTTCACGCGTTTTTAAATTGTTATTTATATACGAGTAGAAACCTATAGTGCACTTCAAGATCGACTCATCCCACCTGATGTTAAGTGGTAAAGAGTCTAAGTGCGACAAGTGCAGCATAATAAATCTGTTACTGGACTTGTCGCCCTTACCTTGAAGGCTTGACCCCTGCTACTAATGTAACACCGCTCAGGAGCTTGGGAAACCTTACTCTAAAGCAGGATCACAACAACACCAAAGTGATTGTTATTTGGCTACGGTATTCTGTAAGGTGGAGGTGTATCACCAGTCAGGCAGCTATAGTTCGAGCGATAAATCGTTTTGCCCTTCCTATCTTAAAATAGTACTACAAAAGACTTTACATTTATTCATGTCGCAGTTTTCCAACAAGTAAATGTCTTTTAAATTATCCAGTCATAAAAACCTTAATGTTTCTATGCGCTAAAAATCCCATTCCCCTTATTTTTCTTCTTAACCAAGGGGGTTTTAACTGTTGATGTAACATGGAAATTACGCATCATTATGTGTCAATAGGCAATAGCTTATTTTGCAATAAAGTATATATTTATGCCCGATTTCAATATTTGAAAAACGATCCGTTACGGATAGTTATAAATTAGGTAAGCTAAAAGCGATCGACGGACGACTGATGCCAGCTGATGGAAAGTAAATTTGAAATTAGAATTAACGACTCGTAGAAAAACGGATAGTCATTTTTGACACATTACGAATCGTAAAATATTGGAACCGGGCATTAAACATTTAGGTATCTGTCAGTTTCAAAAGGTTGGAATCTAGTTCCCATCTGCATCAGGTGTGACGTCACGCGGCGAGACAGCGAGGACGCTATCCATTATGCGCTGCACACCATTATTGCATTACTTTAAACCCTCTAATTTGATATTAATTTTGCGTCCATTATTTTCATTATCTCTGCTGACACAAGAATAACTAAGCTGTTTTACAATGTCACTATGTGACGCAGGAAAATTATAGGTACGGTGTTGACAGAGCGTTGTAAATAACGTTTTCTGGGAACATTTCCGGAGATTCGTCATCTACATTCTTTCATAGGCTAACCTATAATTTAGTTCTTATATGCGGATATCATTATTATAGATAGCAATAAAGATATGACAAGAACCAGGTGCACGTTTGAATAGTGAATTTATAGCTATTTAAACATTTCGTCGATCCAAGACACTGCGGCAAGGATTTGATTATGATTTATTTTCGTTGGATCCCATTTTTTGATCCCAATTTAATATTTTTGCCGTTGGATCCCACAAATAATTACTTTTTATTGCCGTTGGATCCCATATTTAGAAAATTTTGTTTTTTTGTCGTTGAATCCCAAAAACTATTTTCGTTGGATCCCAAAAGCTAATAAACATTTGAATGCGGGTACTTTCAACATGAAAATTGTATCTAACACAAGCACAGTTCAAGATCTGACCTCAGCTAAAAATATTACGCAATAACAATTATGCTAGCATAAAAAGCAAGCAAAGTCATGAGCACACGCTTATGTATTTATTATGAATCAATGTAAGCTCGGTGATGATGATAAGATTTCGCAGCCATCATTGATATTCAAGAAGGAAAAAATGTTTGCTAACGATGGCTTTTCATTTCGAGATACTGGTGAGCGTCATCTCAAAATAAGGTGTCAACCGTATTTATAAATACATGCTTTTTAATTTAGTAGCTATGCGAGAACAGATAGACATCCGAACATAATATATTATGTACTACGTCAAAGTCGAGTGAAAAAATGACTGGAGAAACTATGTCTTGTAACAATATAAAAACAAATCGAAATTTCTATAGGACTCTAGAAAAACTTGAAGTATAAAATATTAATTATTTTGTACACAAAGTGAAATCAAACCACGCATCACTTTCTTTGACCACAGAGATTTGAATGTTCATGGTGTGAGGCAGCAAAAAATTACCTCTTCTTAGTCCTGTTACCCTAGTAGCCGTTACCTATCACGCAATTCAATATTTAAATTTTTAATCGCTTATCCATTACTTAGAAAATTATATTTTTATCAAAATATCAAACGCTGGTGTGCTGAATGAAGAGAGGTACGGTATAGCGATTTATGGCTCTAACTGAAGCAGCCCAACTGATGAAATACCTACACCTTACAGAAGACCGCAGCCAAGTAACAATCACTTCTGTGTTGTTGTGTTCCTGCGTGTGATAAGGTTTCGAGAGCTCCTGGGGGGTGTTACATAAGTAACAGGGGCTCCTGCCTGCAAGGCAAGGGCGTCAAGTCCAGTAACAGATTTATTATATTTTTTATACTGTACTTGTTGCCCTTAAGCTAGAATCTCATTACCACTTAACATCTGGTGGGATGAGGTAAATCTTTAAGTGGAATATAAAAAAAAATCCACATATCACAGATAAATAACAGATTGTGATGGCCAATTACGGGAACCTACTCCGAATAGCACAAATCTTGGCACACAAAACCTCAATTAAATAATGAACAAGGGTAAATCACTTTTCTTCTGCAAAGTACACATGTTGTCTTAACATGGGATCCAACGAAAATATAAAATGGGATCAATCGTAAATACTTAAAAAATGGGATCAAAAATTGGGATCCAACGAAAATAAACCTTGATTGAATCAATGTCCGTCTTTGGCTGCGTTGATACGAATAATAAGTAGATATCTGTCTCTGCTTACAACAAAGATTAGAACAAAGGTAGTTATTATATAGGGCAAAGACCCTGATATCTGAAACAAAGTGTAATCCGAAGCCAACACTCGTGTTCAGTATTATTTTAGAGCACTACAACGTTATAAAGACAATATCGACATCACTGATATATGCAAAATTGTGAATCGACATACGAGATTAAGAACATGTAGAATTCCAACCAATAGGTTAAATGCAATCGACGGATTGCATTTACTAATAGACAATTATGTACGAGGGAATGATAGATTTTACGAAGAAGAATTTTAAACATTCAAGGAAAAAAGGCAACCTACCTACAGCAAACTATATCTTTCACCCAGACCAGCGTTCAAGAAATAGGCACCAGACAATTGTGACACTTACTCGTACATGAAGATGTCTATGTTGTACATCTAAACATGATCTATGTATGTGTATTGTGCACTTAGATATGACGTTTGGGAGTGTGACCTCCGTTGCGAAATTAAAATACGTAATAAATTACGTAATAAATTACAAATGTACCAACATAAATATAAATGTAATTCATGGAACCGATGCAAAGAATGCATCGCAGCATATAATAAGATATTACACAATATCATTCCGAAAGTGTCATCAACCTCTGCGAATTCGATACCGCATAGGTACAATTGCGCCAGCTGATCCCAGAAATCAACAAACTCTAAGTAACACACTCATCACGGATGATCTCGGGTCTGGGTGTTGTGGTACCGTCATTAGAATAATTGGCGTCTGTCACACAGTTTCTATGTAAACTAGCGCAGACGTTAATGTTTCCTTCTTACTTAATGGCTCCTTTAATTGTGATTTACTTAAGCTATAATATGTACCTTTATTTGCATCAATAAAGATTATTATTATTGTTTCTGATTTCTGTAACACAAGTGCTTTAGCTACTTACCACAGAATCAGAGCAATGTATGTGATGTTGTCCAATATATTTTTTTTTCTCTCTACATTAGAGACAAGCTGTTATTTCAAAAGAAATTACCACCAGACATTTCACGGGATGAAACATTATCAAGGCGTTACAAAATAATGATAATATTTTAATCAAACAGAAAAATCATCTACCCTTGTAATGTGGGATACAAATCCACGAATCTCATTTTTCTGTATGAGCCTTCACAGGGAGATTGTATTTTTCTGTCTCTTTAAAATATTGAAAATTCGCAAGTGCTGCATGATGTACCTACTCTTAAAATTAATATACATATTATAAATAGTTGTTTTTGAGAGATGACCTCAATAATAATTTGTTATTTTACTTATAGTGCAAATCGATGATACAAAACAAAAATATAAACTCCACAGTTTTTGCGACGCATCGGAATGAGTTTACTTGTGCACAATTTACATCGTTAAGAAAATACTAAAGGCGTGTACACATCGAAGTGGTTGCCGCAAACACATAACATGGCCACGAGTGAAACTACTGGTCGTTATTGGCATAAGTAGTAAAAGAGTGATTGCAACAATACTGGCAGACAATACGAGGGTTGCCTCGACAGACCCTTATAAGTCTTAGGATGGATTCTGTATAAACTCATGAAGAAAGACGTTTGTGACACATTCGAACAACTCCTTGTTTCAACTATAATACCCAATGGTTTAAAAAAAAAATGATTTTTAATTGGTTTTTCGATACTTAAATAAAAACGTAATTTCCAACGTCATTTTTGGTTATTATTTTTTTCGTTAAATAAAATTTATTTGACGTTTTAAGTCTCATCTGTAAAATTTGCTCAAGAGAACTCCTCTTGAGTAGGTTTGCAAATTATGGTATCGATATGTAGTTTCCAAAAAATAATGGACATTATACCATCGACACGTTGGAACCGTGTCTATTCAAAGGTTTAAATTTTAATGAGTAACGAAAAGTTTGGGAATTAAAATCTGGTTTTTGATTTGCATAAATAGATAATATTATGATGACCGTTGTAAACGCATCTTTAAAGCTAAATTAATTGTTTATACAGAACAGCAACATCGACAAATTGTTTGTTTAAAGTGCAAGCCTCGTTTTCGAGTTACAAAATAACATCGAAGAATATTCAGGTCACTAATCAGACGAAAGTCTATATACCGTACATATATAAAAAATATATAAACTCATAAATTTATACGAATAAAAACTACGACAGAGCATGCGTGAAACTAACACTGCACATTGAACAATCAGGGTCCAATCAGGGTTTTTAATAGGCTAGGTACCAACTAAAAACTCCCTCGATCGACGGCACGGTGTTTGAATATTTTCTGTGAGTAGGTACTTAAGTATGAAATGCATTTTTGAAATTGTGAACAAATTTATCACTTTATAAAAAGCATTAGTTTCTAAAACGATAAGTATGTAGTTCTAAACATATTAGGCAGAGGGCACTTTCCGGAGGCTAAGAGACTACAACAGAAAAATTCATCGCCTATGATAACTAGCGGTTAACTCAGTTGGAAGAGCTGCACATGCTACACGTAAAGGTCCGGCGGCGCTGTGGAAGTAAAGGCTGAGCCGATTTCCCACAGCGCCGCCATTTAGGCGATGAGGGTTCAACCGGGGGGTTTTAGTGGGTACATCGGGTTGGTTGGTAGGAAGGGAGTCCCACACACGCCGCCACCCTCCCTCAGGGTGGCGGTAAGGTGCATCAAGCATTTCCCCCCGTAAAAAAAATAAAAATGCTACACGTAAAGGTCGTGGGTTAAAAAAATTATTAAAAATTCAATAAAGCTCGTTTGTACGCCGCACAAAATCACTATAATTTTGAATTGAATCACTATAAAAAATGTAAAAATTTATTAACCACCACCCAACTCTGACTCAAAATTTTACGAAAAGGTAAAAAGTATGATCAAATAGGACACCCATATAAAGGTCTGCTGCACACAGCTATATTGTTACATTTACTTACAAATTTATTTACAATTAAGTACCTACTGTGTTCTAATTAAATGTATTACTTTCAAGCTGTTTACACATGTACGCCTACTTTCTTTATCTATTTATTTTTCTTTATCGCAAGTGCGACTGTAATTTTAGTAACACCTGAATTATGAAACACGGTCACATCCATCACTAGGATAAGTATTCAATTTCGTCAACGCATAGCTACCTACCCACCTATCGTAGATTACGTACGAGATAATAAATGGGACTACAATACCTTTAGGCTGTTGCTCAATGTTTGTTTAATACGTGTTTTTCTATGCACGAAACCAAATCATACTTATTTCAACAGTCCATAGACATATCATTATCTAAGGACGAAATAAATACCCAAATATTAACATGACAATACCTTCCACAAATAAATAACACTGTTTGAAATGCAAAATGATCCACAACGGTACTCATAGCAGGGGAATAAAGAGCGCTCGATAGATAAGACCACCCAAAGAAAACATTATCAGATTGACCTCACGACCTGCAGCGCCTGTAGATGTACTTATGGTAGTAGATACCTACGTACTTACCTATCTGTTGCATAGGTCCAGAACGAACGCACTGAGTGCATTGCTCAGTTGTCACAGGGAAACACGTGATAGAGCAATTTTCTACTTACAAACATGATATAGGTAGACAGTCTACTTGAATAATTATTTCATCATACATTTGAGTAATTACTTAGGTGTAGATATGTCGTGGCCATATCGTAGATTTGCTCATTTCATGAAATGCTTGAGTATTTCATGAAATGGTTGCATTTCATGATGTGGGCAACTCAATTTGACCAGATCATAAAATCGTCTACGTTTCACGATTTTGTCATCCACGTTTGGCCGAATCGTATAAATAGGGTGTCCATTAAATATTTAATAAAAATCTAGAATTTGGTAAGAACTTATTTATTGTAATCTAAGTCCGATTATCACAAACTTATGAAATTTTCGTAACAAAATTATACAAATTTATGTAATAATATTAAACAAATTTTGTTAAATAGGTATGACACATGTATTTTTAGAATAGAATTAAATACTTAGAAATAAGTAGGTACGTACTTTGGTTAATAGTTACAACAAGTAATATAAAAATCACATGGAATTAAAAAGCCGATTTTTAATGTGTTGAATCATTTTTAGTCGTCCACCATGTCCAACAGTTTTATGAACTTCCTTTCATATTTCAAAATACTTCTCCACTGGAATTATTCGAATAGTAGGATCGTTTACGCATTTTTTCTTGAATACAAGATATTCCTCGTCCGCTGTTTCCATAATGTCATATTTTGACAGTCAGTAATAATCCATGGACTTCTTTTGCGTAGTCACCCTACTCTTCTTAATTTGTTTTATAACCTAAAAAGAAAAACAAAACAATCTTTATAATGCCATAATTAACAAACTTAGAATAATATCAATTAAATGGAAATACAATATACGTTAGCTAGGATAGAGTAATTTAATAAAATAAATGAATAATGAAGTAATTTAACAGTAAACTACTAACCTGTAAAATCCGAACCGAAGTCCAAGGTTTTTTTACATTTAGCTCAGTTTTTGGGTGACTTGCATAGTACTCCAGAACCTTTTCGTCGTATAATCTTTTGTCATCACTTTCTTCTTCACTTAACAACGAATTATTCATTTTTTCTTTGCAAGAAACAACATGATCGTCCGCGGCCGCCATCCACACATAAACAAAGCGCTTACAGCGCCTCTACCGGTAATTCATGTAACTATTTTATGATATGATCAAAATAATCTTGAATACTTTATGAAATAGTCGCGCTTTCAGTTGACCACATCGAGAAACGATTTTTATCATTGATCTGCCCAAACCATATCATGATGTGGCCAATAGACAGTCAAACATTTCATGAAATGCGACCATTTCATGAAATACTCAAGCATTTCATGAAATGAGCAAATCTATGATATGGCCACGACAGATACACTGGTGTACCTACTTAAGTAGGTAGAGTCCGAATCAATCAAATCTTTATCTTTGCCGTGCCCACCAGGGTCCATAACTTGTACTTTTAGTTTTTAAGAAACTACATGTAACATCATTACTTACTTATGGAGTGCAATAAATAATATGAATATGAATATGAATATCATCAGAACCTCTGTACCTTGTCACATTAAACATCCGCGTGACTGAGTAAATCAAATAGACAATTAGTTTAATGTGACAAGGTACTGATTTTGTTTGGAAGCTAAAGAACCCTAGTGATTTTCCCGCTATACATTTATTTTGAGTATACGTGACCACCTGTTGGTAAAACATTAAAAAAATGTACTAAAATACATCATAACTCTGTTTCATTGCTTTGCAAGATATCGGAAATAATGACAGTACCACAATATCCAGAACCGAGACAGTGTAGAAAACTTCGTTTTCCATATTGACCCAACCGGGAATCGAACCCAGACCTTAGAGATGGCGCGACGCCAAAGTAGACTCTCGGCTACGGAGGTCGTTATGTTTCGCTCTGACTTTGTATGAGTTTTACATTTTGCTTATAGTTTGATCACAGAGTAGAATTTCTTATCATCGAAACACTTCATTGATCATTATCATTAATCTACCCTATCTACGGACTATGACCGTGAAATACACGCACGATCAAATGTTACAGATTTACAACGTTGATGAACCAGACTTAAAAATAAATAAATCATCTTCTTCTGTAAGGTGGAGGTATTTCACCAGTCGGGCTTCTCCAGTTCGAGACATAAATCGCTATGCCCTACCTCTTCCTTATGCAAAGCATTAGCACTTAAACATTCGTCGTTTATACGGAGTAAACAGAGGAATTGATAAATGCGTAGGAAACTAAAGCGTTTTTATTATACATCTATAATATATAAAGCTATCATCTATTATATACATATATCATTAAACATTGTTTATTTCAATTCCAGACTGACAGGATCTCTGGCCCTCGCCATTGTTTGCTTCACATGCGCAGTGGCAGAGGGTATGTCGCAAATAGATATCCTGACGGACGCCAAGCCGAAGAAATGCGTTCACGAGAGGGCTTACGACATGTACGGGGCCACCTGCGTAGGGCTCCGACTGCAGCGCATCCCTAGCCTCAAGGGCGGTATTGAGGTGTGTACAATGGTGTGGGAGAAATTTGTCTGGGTATTTTCTTCAAGTGCCATAATTAAAATCTAAACTAAACAATTTATATGATGGGAAAGAGGTTTTAAGGGACAGTTACGAATTTCCGAAGATCCAAGCACAGAAGTAACCTTGGACTTTGAGAGCTGAGGAGACCCCTCTCCTAGCGCTAGACTAGCGCCAATTTTATAGTGAAATCTGACCAAGGGTTGGGCTGTTAAATGAGAGCGATGATTTAAACAAAGTGCATCGTAGGCACAGACCTGTTAGAGATTCGGATGATTAAGAGGGTAATTTAACACTCGGTCAGTACACAAACAGTAACAAAAATTTTATTCTAAAAATATCTAAAGTAATTTGTGTATTTTTCTATCACCAGATCCTTGACTTCAGTGAAAACAGACTTCAAGAAATAAAATCTGACACGTTCGCGAGCTACACGAGCTTGCGATACCTGTATCTAGTCGAGAACCAAATATACGGCATAGACAAAGACGCTTTCACGCCGTTAACCTCTCTGCAAACATTAGACTTATCTAACAACCTTATCCTCAACTTGACAGAGAACATATTCCACCTACCATCCCTACGACAGCTGTATCTGAGGAACAATCCTCTACTGCATCTTAGTTTCAAAAACCTGCCACTTCAGACGCCAATAAAGGCTCCTTTGGAAGTCCTGGACATTTCAGGCTGCAAAATACAAGAACTACCGTATTGGGGTATATTGCCGCATTTAACTCAATATAACATTTCTCATAATCCGTTGACTAAATTGGACCCTGAACATTTCGCCCCTATGTGCAGACTTGAGAAGGTGGATCTCAGTAAATCGATTGATAATATGAGGCTATGCGATGTGAAGCCGGCGATCTTTTGGCTGCAAAGCAGAGAAGTGTACTTCCAGCTGGACGATTATACAAAGCTAAATACCAAAGGTACGTATTGAGTATTTATTTATAGACTCTGCACTCCCTAGATCCGCTTAGGGCTACTGTGTTGGAGTTTTCGTCTACAGAAGTACTCAAATTGGTTCTTAACGAAATTTGAAAATGAAAATCTGAAAAGGTCATAGGTAGGTAGTTCTAGATTTTAATGGTAGGTAGGCCATAATCGAAGTCACCAAAACTAAACAATTGTCACGCGCAAATTTTATTACCAATACCTACTTACTTCGTAATGCAATTCTAGGCATCACGCTTTCAGTTTTAGATTCGATCAAACGTTTAGTTATTATAACATTAATGATTAAAATTAATAAACTTGTACCTAATTATGTGAGAGATTCACAAAAAATAGCCATTTGAGTAAAAGTTTGCATGCATTAATCATTGCATTAAAGTAAATTATATGACAAATCACATAATTTACTTAACATAGAAGCTATAAAGCAGTAGAGTAGGAAAACTATATAATAATAGTTTTGCAATAAATTCGCTTGCACCGTGGTGACCCAAGTAGCGGTAGATTTTAATCAAAGTTAAAAATGTTTCTAATCTGTTCTTTTACGTAACGCCGTGCAAGCATCATGTAGGTTCCGTCAGGCAAGAACTTATATTGCACATCCTTTGAATACAGACAAGAATTAGTCAGTGATGCCAAGTGACCCAATGTGCACCCAGGAACTAGTTTGACAGATGAATTAAATTTTTATTAAGGATATAAATATTATGTAATATTTGGAATCGGGTTCCAATATTTAGGCGGTTTTATCATTATAAAGGGACTCTTCAGATCAACTAATTTCTGTGTACTAACTTTGATTTCAGAATTTGAGGAGTGCTCGTCTGGGAGTTTAGAAGCATTAAATAGCACTCGTCACAAATGTAAAGCTATTTACTTGGAGGTTAGTACTGTTATCTATTTTTAATTTAATTCTCTACCTCTACTCTCTACAAATATTACTAATATGACCACACAGCTTCCTCGATGTTTCGGTTGAGTTCGACCTAACGATAAAGGTATAATGTATGAAGGTACTTATTGATTAATAAAAACGTCTGACAGGTAAGTAAGTACACAATAATAAAATTAGGATCAAAATATAATTTTAAAGACCAAACACAGAACACAAATGTTCGTCTTGGATGAAGATTGAATCCAAGACGACTGGCGTACATTACCAATAGGTAGCCTACCTTATTGATATGCAACTTTATACTTAATTACTTTAAAAAAAGGTACATAATAACAATGAAAATAATAATGAAAATGGTCACTTATGAAAATAGTCTCTGTCGTAAAAAATAGAAAATAGAATAGAATAGAAAATATCTTTATTCATGTAAGCTTCACAAAAGCACTTATGAATAGTCAGTACAAATAAAGTATTCTACCGCCGTGTTCGGAATGTTGATCATGTCGAGAAGAACCGGCAAGAAACTCGACACTTACTCTTTTCAAATATAACAATGTGTCCTTAAACTAGGTACTTAAATAAAGTATACAAAGCTATAGTAAGATTTCAAAGAATTAAGTTATTCTGGACCCATACATTTTTGTCATTTAAATAATCATCAATTTTGTAATAGCCCTTTTTTATTAAACAATGTTTAACATGAGACTTAAATCTATGCATGGGTAACTGGATAACATTTTCAGGTAACTTGTTAAATAATTTAACGCTTAAACCCACAAAGGAATTACGTAAAATAATAGATCCCCGTAGCTTATAAAAATAAGGCACGACAAAGGCCAAAATGTACCTAAATATATTCTGTGGTGTTTTTGGCTGCACCATAATTATTGTATTGACTTTTAAACTAAATTCTACTTTAGGTACATAATAACAATGATGTGAATCACTAGTTCAACCTTCCAATTTCTAATACCTAGAACTCATAGTAAAAACCATCAAAATAAGCTTGATTGAAGAGTTAATTCCCATATTAGCTGGATTATATATTGATGGATCACTAAGCTAAGAAGATAAATAGGTATTGGATAGATAACAACACAAAATCACACGTAAAATAACAAAATCAATGGTAATTTTTGATGATAGGTAGATACTAAGCCTAGCTTGGTTTAGAAATGTTATTTTCATCCTTTTAGGTATATCCTTAACAGTGCTAATAATATTTTTTACTTGGTTGAAATATTCGACCATTTCGAAAAGTAGATATGTCGCAGTCATCTGGTTGAAACAGCTATTTGATTGAATCACTAGCGTGTTTATAATGACGACGTTTAATTGAATGACTAGGCCGAACGTTGAATGAATAAGACTCACTGAACGTCCAACAAGTTAGCGGATTGTAACATAGCCCTTTGAACATAGCGGACGTAATCTCCTACCGTTCACAAGCCCTTACTTTTACGAGCATTATCTTTCCAGTACCAGAGCCTCAAATCGTCCCGACGCACCTGGCTGACGGTGACGGGCGGCCTGGCCGGGTTCCTCGTCGGCTTCATGCTGCTGTTGTACCTGATGCACCGGCACAACGTCGCCCAGACCAAGACTAGAACAGAGAAGATGAAGAAAGCGATCCCTGCGAAAGACCGCGACGTCCAAGCTTCGGTGCCGATCTTAGGCACTGATGAAAGCACAAATGTTTCACGACTTTAGCCTTTACTTTGATATTAGGTTACTTATGGTGCTCTCAATATAGTTTTCAACATCTTGCAACAAATAACACGTCACCTATAGATTTCATATTATTTTTTTCCACGTATACATCAATTAACCTTTTTGCTGCTACCGTTCTATGTATGTTTCGTAATAAAGGGTGCTTTTATAATATTGACGTTACAGTGGCCACTGCAAAATACAAATATTTATGTGTGTGCATTCTAAAAGCGTTCTTTAAATGTAGCTAAAATTGATTCTTATCTGAATAACTGACTGATGAAAACAGGGCTTTCCAAAGCGACAATACCTATTAGGCAGATTTCTTATTACAACTTTCACAATGTAAAAAACAGTTGTTCGTATGCAGTGGTGAACTATTGATGCAAAATATAGTTTCTATTAAAAAGGAGTTATCCATAGGGTGATGTCATATGAAATGTTATGCATTTATACATTTTGATGAGCTACTACAGTTTATTAAATTGTGTTGGAGCTGAATTAATGAAGAACAAAGCTTCTTATTTTATTTACTGAAATGTTAACACGGTGTAAATCTGGGTCTATAATTGTTTGTTATCTGAAGTGGTATTTTATACTGATACACTGTGTTTTATTGTTTGTAAGACATTAAGTTCGTATGTTTAAGAAAATATGAAATAACGTAGTTTACTACATATTATGTAGATCTGATGTACCTACATAAATAAAATTATATTTACTTTAAAATCTAAACGAACTTTTATCGTATATTTATATTATTTATAAAATAATGTGTGACAAAAAGATCACAGGAAAATCAAATAAGGAACGCTTGAAAATCTAAGCGAAATTCATCTATTGGAAATATGTTGCTTCTATTTTATTTATAAATAGAAACAGAAACACTCTTTTTTTCACATTATAAGTCCCATGTCTCGTTACTTCGTGAAAAAGTGATTGATTTTATTCTCCATAAAATATTGCAACATACATTCTCAAAATACTACAAGTATTTTACAAAAAAATTAGTAATACTACAAGTATTTTGTAGACCATGGACTAAAACAGATTGGGTGAGTTTTTATTTTGTAATTATTGTTTCCCTAGTAAATTATATTTACCTACACCAAAGTGCACTGAAGAGGCTTTTGAAAGGCTGATTAGGATTACTAATTAATGCCCCGTTCCAATATTTGAAAACGATCCGTTCTAGTAAGGATAGTAAATTACTATTAGTAATAATACATTATACGAGGCGTAAGCTAAAAACAACGGACGGACGACCGATGACAGCTGTATGAAACGGATTTATTTAACGACTCGTAGTCGGTTGGAGAAAAACGGATAGTCATTTTTGACACATTACGAATCGTAAAATATTGGACCCGGGCATAAGACAGCTAAATAAATAACTAATTTTATTTTGTGAATTGGAATGTCTTTTATGATTTTTAAGATCTTTTGGCTAGCATTTTACATCAATTTCATATTGTCAGTCATTGTCGTTTATGTCTTATGTTTCGCATTTTGAAATATTTTTAATATACTAAAGTAAACTTAATCTGTATTTATGGTAAAATTTGTTAAGTTAAAATTCACTGTGATAGATCTAATAAATGTTTTATAGTAATAATGGTGTCGATTATTACATTTAGAAACAGTTTGAAACAAATTTTCAAAACTTTCAACATTCTGTATTTTCATTTCCTATCTCTTAAATGCAGTATCAAACGAATGAAAAGATTGCAACCAGTTTTATAAATGAATTATATTTAATTGAAATTAAACAAACTGAACTAAATGATCACAAGCTAAAAATATGCAAGCAATTTAATGCTGATTTTTCGTAATGACAAAACATCTCCAACTCCTTATTGAATGTAAATTAAACGAATCATTAAAACAACAGCTTTGAACAAGAACAGTGGTTCCCTCAGTTGGCATGTCCAGTCATCGTCTGCGCGTCTGCTAGGACATGTGTTGAATGCCAGCTTCAGGGTTATTCCGTCGAATGGTGTCCAATTTTCGAGAAAGATTTAAATTGTCTCAGGTGTCTCTTTTTTCACTGTCACTAACTGGTTTCGTGGTTTCCTTTTCTTTAGCTAGTCTCTGCTTGCTGAACTTACCCATGCCCGGTTGATAAATTACTAGGCTTGGGCGGTCCTGTGAATAGAAATTAAAGAAAATACTAAAAAAATATCTACAAGATCTTCATCTGCATTTAATGCCAAAATGCACATAATTAGTAGATTTTCAGCACTAAACTAGAAAAACTAAGTAGAAAAATAATTGAATAGTGTTAGAATATTGCGTAATAGTCATAACTTTACAGTTTACATATTACAGTAAGTTTATTATCAGAAGTAAAAAAAAAAATACTTTCACTTAAGACCACAATTTATTACAGAACTGGGCATACCTTATTCCTTATCCTTTTTTCTGTGCGGCGTTCTGTACTCTCACTCTTTTCTTTTTCTTCAGATCCCTCTCTGTCAGTGGACTTACTTCTGTCATCTAAGCTCTTCTGCCTCATTAGACCCGACTCTTCTATACTTAGTATTTCATCTGAACCTAAGCTATTTCTTGTTATAGAAACCTCGAATGTACTTTCTGTTACATTATCATTTGAATCTTTAGAATCCTTGTCATCCAATTTAACTTTTCTGTCCAAACCTTCGATGAGTTTGGACAAATCATCAGTTTTTACATGTGGCAACTGTGTAAATGGCTTAATGTCATCATGGTTCAATCCTTTGCTTTTGCTATCGGATGATATGATTTTATTTATAACTGATTGTTTTTCTGATTTAACATTTTCGGTCTGTTTGACTCTGTCTTTTCTAGTGTCACTGTACTTTTTGCTTTTGAGTTCACGTGGAGAATCTTTACCTTTGTCACGTTTATCTTTCTTGTAGCCTATGTCGGAATCTTCACCCTGATCGTCATCTTTTCCTGAACTGTCTTTACGGTCATTATCAAATTTCTTCTTTTTATCAGTGTGAATATTGACCCCCGCCTTGCGATCCCTAAAGGTTTTTGATTCAAAGACTGTGCAGTCTTTAGTGTCAACTTTCACTGAATCATCTTTGTCTGATGTTTTTTCTTTATCCCATTCCCTTGGCTTGATTTTCTTGACATCATTTTCACCGCCTTCTTCTTCCTGTAATTATTAGAAAGTTGACATTTGGGAAAAAATGTTTTGTAATAAGTGGTCTACACAACATTACAATAGCCCACTACACCAACTGTGTAAATACATTTTATTACCACCTTTGTACACTTTCCTTCTACTAAAGAACACTATTTAGTCTATGTATTATTTAACTAAAAGAAATCTACTTCTGTGAATAATTAACAACATATATGATGAACCTTTAAAAATGTATCACCACTGCTTTTCTGGCTACCTTCAAGGAACTCTTTTTTATCACAAAACTTTCCAGATGTTAGAGTAAATGTATTATGGGTTTTTGTAGATAAAGCAGGGAATTGGCTGTCCCAATCAGAATCTGTGCTAATAAACTCATCTGAGCCATGGGTTGTTTTCAACTCTGGCCTCACTGATTTTACTTTTGTTTTATGATATACCCTTTGTTCTCCAAACCAGAAATTCTTGTTTTTATGTTCATAGCAGTCAAAATTATCAACAAAAGCTTCATCTTCAGATATATCACCAGGCTTCTAGAAGAAATTTGAATAAAAGCCATAGTAAGTATTCCATTTCATTAATACCCTAGGGCAGGATGTTTTAAATACATTTTCTTGAAAATATCAATAAATAGTAAATGCTCAGCCATGTGTCAAGTCACTGATTTTTTAATCACAATTTCTACATTCATTTAAACAAAAGTATGTTTTAAAATGTTTTCTTTTTTAACTGTTGAATTTAATTTATTGTTGAATCTGATCCCTTGCAGTTAATAAGTTAACAGCAGATTTTGTGAATGATTTTATAATTTTAGTGTGATTAACTATGAAAGTAAATTAAAGCCTATGACATCAGTAACATACATTACTCTGATTCTGTTGTAAATAGCCTAAGCAGATGTGTTACAGAAATCACAAACAACGACGGAACCACAACACCCAGACCCGAGACAATACAGAAAAGTTCATTTCCCATATTGACCTGGAAACCGAATTCGGAATGTCAGAGATGGCGCAACGCCAAAGTCCGGCCCGCTCGCCTCTCAGCTACGAAGGTCGACAAAGTGAAACAAGACCCTTAATTGATGTACCTAAGTTGCAGTGTATCATTACTAATAAATGTTCAATAGAGTAACCCACTAGGATTTCAGTTTTATATGTTGTACCTTTATCGGAACTTCCTTGGTTTTCCTCTCTATTCTCATCTTCCTCTTGTCATTTTCCCTTCTACGGCGTTCATCTCGCCCCCGTTTGTCTGGTTTCCGTGCAGCAAGGTACTCTAACAATGGTGTTGATTGAACTTTTTTGTCATTTCCTGAAGAAGAAAAATTCAAACTACATATCAGTACATGCAATGAAATATCTATTTATAAATCTATAAAATTAATCTTGTGTAATAAGTCCTATTTATCAATAATTATCTGTATATACACCGAAGCATATCAAACTACCCAACTTTAATAATAGGTCCCACCAGATATAAAACTTTCCTAGCAGGATTAACAATATTTTATGCACTTTTCCAGGACTTTAAATGAACCAAACCACCAAACTTCACCAATATCTGTTCAGTCATTCTGGGATGAAAAAGTATCAAACATCTTTTTTCCCAATTTAAGAGATGAAGATAGTTTTAGGCACAGAGCTGTGAGAGTCAACCTCATTCTGAAATGAACTAAATGATATCGTTATAATAGCTCAAGTGCTTTTGTAACGAAATCATTACATTTTTGCTTGTGAATATGTCACTGTAAGATTGTAAAAATCGTTAGATTACAATCTATCTCGCGAGATTGTAAACTGTCGACAGATTGTGAACCATGACTTAGGATGCAATTTAACGCATTATTTTTCGCTTTATTGTAATCTATCGAAGTGAAACCGTTAAATTACAATCTGTCCCGTGTCAAACTGTCAACTGTCCGAAAGCTCTTCCTGATTGGTCGGTTAATTGTATGAGCGACCAATCACGACCAGCCTTTCTATGTCCCCGTAAAGTTAGGAATGAAATTCAATTCAAATCATTTCTTTTATTTAAAGAAATAGAGATGTTGTTTAAATAAAATAAATGCACTTAAAAAAATCTTCAAGTATTTATTTACTATTTAGTAGGTAATCAATAATCCTGACATACGTTGAGAAATAATTGTACCGAAATATTTATTCTTCAAACACTCAAAATTTTAATTGAAAATTACAATGAAAAGAAACAATTATTTTGTCTTTAAACACAAATTTAAATTGGAAAATTTAAAAAAACTCTTATAAAAAATATTTAGGCCTTTAAATATACCATAAATTAATAAGACAACAAACGAAATAACAAACAAATAATATGGTGAATGCCGGGGCGGCGGGGAGCACATAACTCTCAACCAATCAGCGCGCGAGATGCATTTCATTCTACGTCAGATCACAATTTGACCGATTCCCATCTACAGATTACAATATAGCGAAAAATAATATGTTACATTGCAATCATAATGTTACAGTTCACAATCTGTTGACAGTTTACAATCTCGCGAGATAGATTATAATCTAACGGTTTTTATATTCTTAGGGTGCCAAATACACTCATGTTATCTCATGTAAACAAGTCTTTCTTTAAAGATCGATTGCTGAATAGGTATTTCTAACATTCCTTAGGTTATGTTTGATAAAAAGTACTCACCATCACTAACTGGATATGAATATTCAAGCTTAGGTTGATTTTCTGTCTCTGCATCTTTATTCAAACTTTCTAGAAATTCTTGATATACTGGGTCACTTTCAATAGTACCACATTTAGGATCTTTCTTTTTCTTTTTTTTAGGAATTCTCTGAAAAGGAGCATATTCTACAATGCCCACATATTCCATACCTGGAATTAGAAATGCATAAGGGTTTTGTTAAGATGTACATTAAGTCAACTGTAACTTTCTACTGAGATTAATGTGAAAAAATATTTCCATTAATTTAGTAATTGGGAGAGAAAAACATGTATAGAACAATATCAATCTCCATCAATGTGGTAAATTATGATTATATTCCTTTTATCTTTTCATGATGTTTTTAATACTGAATTTTAATATTAAAATTATTACACATCTTACTAAATATTCCACTACAAGATTTATTCTAGTCATCAATATATATAAACTTTAGTAACAATTTAGTAGCAAGTCGACCCTGCAACTTAAATAGCAGACAGTTAATAATTAACATAAATTACTAGAGATATACAAGGGCCAAGAGAATGTGATGTTGATTCTATATATTTAAAAAGAAATCAAAGATTACGATTTAATCTCAGATAATAATAACTATGTTAAATATACATATTATTTCCTTTCTATTATCTCTATTTTAATAAAGTTCTTCTAATTACATGATAATGTTTACCTTTCTCATCTAAAAAAATGTAACCATCAAATTTGTCTCTGAAAAGGTAAATATCTTCAACATTTACGAAGTTTATGTAAGCTCTCGAGTAAACATTGTTTCCAAGTGACGTATCTGGTCTGGCAAAGTAGAAGTAGTCATGTTCTGGAATCGGTGACACTTGCTCTAGAAATGCTTCCTCAGTCATGGTGGGCGGTAAGCGCCGCATTATTATCTGGAACAGAGACATGCAAGATCATACTGTAGTACTCTTGAGAAATTTGAAACACTTGCAAGTCTGAAACTGGAATAAAAATAATCACTTTGGTCAGTGGTCGTTGAGTCTTCGCCTTCTTGTCTTTGTTCTTGTTGGTGAACGTTTTGCTGCCCGAATCTGATTGCGAATCCTTGGCATCTTGATCTTCTGTCATTTTCAATGTAATTTAAATAGAATGCGTTTAATTATTGTTTCGATTGTTAGACATTATCAAAAACCGTGTGCTATCGTGTGAAATTTGACAACGGATTGCAAGCAAAACGACAAGTGTAGCTGTCAGGTAGAATGCTGCCATCTTTAAAAAAATTATAAAGTATTGAAATAATTAATGCCACTGCTAGTTATACAACTATTTTGCGTTATTGTGGAACCATGAAATAATGCTTAAACAGCACTACACACTTTAAAAGTTACACTGTCAAATCTTGATTTATTTGAGGTTATATTAATGTTTTCTTAAAAAAATAAAATTTTTCGATTTAGTTTTATAGCAAAATAATAAACGTTTGTAGTATAATAAAAAATACAATGTTTTGCTTTAAAAAGACGTTAGAAAGCGTAAACCTTTTAAGAAGCCTAAGAATCAGAAGTGCACAATCTCAATTTAAAAATAGCTCCTTTTCACGAGCCTTTTCCAGTTCTTCTGATGTCAACACAACTGCAGAAAATCAAAATGAAACCTCACCCAGAGGAGGATTCGCAAAAGCATTTGAAAAACAGTCAAATTTGGCTGTAAATCAAGATTCTGAACAAAGCTACACATTTGCTTCCTTACTTCGGAATTCTAAGTTGATAGATGTGAGTTTATTAAATTAAATTACTAAGTACATAAGAACTTTAGACTATATAATTTGAGGGAAGTACTGTACAATAACACCCGACGATTTAAGGGGTGGGGATTCGGGAGGGGTAGGGCTACCTATTCCCCCCTGAAGGGGGGAGTGAGGGAAGCTATAGTTTCGGAGATACGATTTTTTCTTGATTTTGAGGTTATGATGGTAGATAACCATATACAACGGACATCTAAGCAGAAACTTTTCTAAGGGTCATAAAAAAAATACCCACGAGCATGGTTACCAAACCTTCTAACCTAATCTATCCGAGTCGGATCTGCCCAAATAATTCTTGGGTGTACTAATATTGTATAAATAAATAACCATGAATGCTAAGCAAACACAAAGATTCTGCTTACATTTCCGCTGTATATGGTTATCTATCATCATAACCTCAAAATTTTAAAAAAGTCGTATCTCCGAAACTATAGCTTTCCTCACTCTCCTCTTTAGTGGGGGAGTAGGCAGCCCTCCGCCCTCCTCCCTCCCGAATCCACACTCCTTAAATCGACGGGTGTTATTGTACAGTTTAGCCAATTTGAGCTTATCAAAATCTTTACAATAAATGTGTCATTTTTAATTTGTAGCTTGGTGACCCTATCGGAAAAACTGTAATTGGAAAGATATTCCATGTTGTACAAGATGACTTATACATTGATTTTGGTTGGAAATTTCACTGTGTTTGCCCTCGTCCTTCCAACCGTGGCAACGAGTATGTCAGGGGATCAAGAGTACGTATTCAGATCAATGACTTAGAGCTGTCTTCGAGGTTCCTGGGCTCCAACACAGATCTCACACTTCTGGAGGCTGATTGCAGATTACTAGGTATAGTTTCATCACCTCTTAGGCCTGCAGTAAGTGAGAAAACCTCGATTTCATAGTAGATTAATATTGTAGTAGTGAAAATAAAGTTATTTGATTAGTTAATTGGTTTTTAATTATTTGTTGTACTTAGTTAGAATAAATATTAAATTATGAGAAAACTCTTGTATATAGTACTGATAGATTCATCCTCAACCATATAATAGAATATTTCAAAATATCAACTAGCCTCTTAATGATCCTTATAGTATCATAAAATAAAAAAATATATAAAAGTCTAAGCAGATAAAATGAACCAAGTATTTATTTTGTAAACATTTTAATTGACATAATTAACTTGGACAACATCTATATTGTTACAAGATATAATATTTTTAACAGTTACATTTTTAAAATATCTATTTATTGTCAGAAATTGAGAATATATTTTATCAAATGTTTTAACATTCCTGTTTATATTTAGGAATATAAACATGCGATTGAAGTAATCAAATTACTCTTAAAAAAATTATATAAACCCAATGATTTCCTTGGATACACTTTATAATAAATTTAATGGAATGTTAAATATATAGGTCAAGTATATATACTCATTGTGTATTTCACATTAGTCCTACCCATATTCAAATTGCTACTGCTGACAAAAGATAACTGCCGAAAGATTACATAAAATATTTTAGTTTTTCTCTCACACCAATACACACTGTTGTCTAATTATGAGATTAAAATATTCTTAGCCACCCACATTATGGTTGGATCATCACATGAATTCTGGAAGATCTCCTAAAAAACAGGTCCAATTTAGACATTCTATACTATTCCAAGTATGAATCAAACTCAGCTCTTTGAAATAGTAATTAGAAAACATATGTTCTTGAAGAATGCCTTTTCTTTCTAAAACTCTGTTCCATTTGCTTGGCACAAAATGATTGAGTCCTATTGTGCATCAAGCGAAGCAATTTAATTTGCAACTTTATTTGTTCACACATTGAATAAGCACAAGCCAATGAACATACATGCATTATTTCTAAGTGATAACTTTCAACCATAGATTTCCTACCAAAGATTTTGTTTTGTTGGTAATGGATAATACAAAATGCATTCGTCATTTTGTATCATATTGGACATTATTGAGTCTACCTAGAATTAATTTAAATATTGGTTAGAGATCGTCTAATCAGCTAATGCCTAATGTTATAGGCTCTTGCTTTGAGAGATTTTCAGCATCATTTGAGATTCTGTCTATTGTGTTTTATCACCATTTCTGGAGACAATCTCTTGAATGCTTGGATCTTTTACGGCATCGTTAGCATCTGGTTTGACTTCGAGTATTTCGTCAACACTGGAGACAGCTGTTTCCGATTCTTTATCAGCAGGGTGAGTAAGTTCCCATTCCTTGAGGTATTGAACTACAGCAGTGTGGCCGAAGGTTTCTGCCTCGTTTAGTGGGCGGCTGCCCCAGCGGTCGCGAGGGTCGTGTGGCACAGCGCATTGTGCGAGGAGGAAGTCGACACACACCAGGTGACCTTCGGCAGCAGCTAGATGCAACGCTGTACGTCCGTCGTAATCTGATAAGGTCATGTCCATACCAGAAAGATGGTGCCTGAAAGTAAGCAATCAATAAATTATTTCTGACAATAATCTTTAGATGTGATTTGCCCAGCTACTAAGCTTCCTCGTGATTTTTTTGAGCGATATTTCTAATATCTATCTATTAATTACTATGAGCGAATGTCGCAGGTGAACTGACTATTGTAACCCAGAGGTTCCTTTCAGGTTTATTGATATGAGGAGTAAGTTCTGTGAAGTAGGTACGAGTATACGTCTAAAGCCAATGAATTACGTATATTTTAGATGAAACTTATTTTACTGCAGATATTCCTACAAACATACAATTTTAGGCCACAGTGCGTAAGCAATATAATTTCATCACGGAGTTCTGAAAATTTACTTGTATTATTATTGAGTTGGTTTTTCCGGCTCAGGAAGTAGAAGAACATCTGAAGAAGTGCTGACAAACATTACATAACATTGAAGGATTCGATTGTCTTAAAGTACTTAATCATACTCTACCTACATAAACCAAAGAGATAGCTACCTTCGAAGAGCACTAAGATCTCCACTTGCTGATGAGAATAATAAATTAACAATACTGAGGCCAGTAGTCTCAAATTTGTAACGGCGAGGATCCTTTTTGTGACTTGCGTAACGTATGTTGTCGTATTTGTGGAAGTTGAATCGCTGAATTAATTCCTGGAATAGAATCAAATGCGCAGTTATGTATCTGACGATCAATACCACATTATATCTGAACGTATGTAATTGATGAGAACTTACATCGCAAAATTGAAGCCCCCTGCAACTATTTCCAAGAGGATCCAAGGGAGGTGACCATGTACAGATTCCCATAACATTAGGTACTACTATGAGCATCGCGCCTGAGACTCCGGACTTAGCAGGAAGACCCACTTTGAAAGCAAATTGCCCAGAATAGTCATACATTCCACAGCTGTGCATAAGAGACAGCACATTTCGGACAGAATCGGGACGCAGGACCTTTTCATCAGTTATAGGACAAATTCCTCCGTTTGCTAGAGTCGCTGCCATTATAGACATTATATCACAGTTAGCTTCCATAGAACAACACTGAAAGTAAGTGACAGTAGTTAAAGACGATATAAAGGAAGTGAAAAAATTAAGTTCCCTCTTTATTTTATAAAAAAATACCTGGAAATAGAAATCCATGCATTCTCGAAAGTTTGTTTTTTCCGGATAGCATTTATGTTCGCGCATGTAAAAGCCAAGTGCATAGTTTCTGTCTGCTGCCTCTCGTTCTGACAAAAATACCGCGTTATTGAAACCCAATACTTCATTACCGGCGAGACGGCTGAAGAATGACATGACGTAGTCAAACTTTTCCGCAAGAGTCATTTCTGGCTTGTCCAAGGTTTTCAGCAATGAGCATACTAAAATTGCACCGGCGTTGATCATCGGGTTGTGCGGTTTCACTGTTGACATAATTGTAATACATACGATAGTTAGTAATTTTGGCAATGATTTTGTTGTTTTCTAAAATAGTGTATTTATAAAGTAGTTTGTTTACAAAGTAATAATAATTATTAGGTACAAAATGGTTACAGGTCTTGTTTATGACTATTCAGAGAGGATTTATTTTAAATTGACTACTTTGTTGAAGCGAATAAAGTGCAAACTGTAGAATGAGTTGATACGTACTGTTGTAGTCCAAGACGAGTTCATTGAAGTTCCGTCCGCTGGGCTCAGTGCCAACATATTTGTGCACCACATCTGGGCCTAGAGTCTCGAGCGCCATTGCGTATGTCAGGGGCTTGCTGCATGACTGTAGTGTGAATGGGACCGAGACGTCACCTACGTAACGTTAGGTAGGTACAATAAATTAAACAGCGTCATGAGAAATAGATGTCTACTATTAGGCGTCACCAAAATAAAAAGCAACTTACCAATAGAAAATCTTTGACCATCGATAGTGCAGACACTCACTCCCCAGCAGTCGGAGCTGGCTCTGGCTAATTGCGGTATGTAGCTGGCCACTTTTCCATCTGTGTTACTTTTAGCTGACCAGTACATTTCTTCGATGTCTTTAATAAAGTCTTGGAAGTCTGGAATAACAAATTGGCTGCGGAAAGCCCTTGTGATCAGGACAATATTAGGTGCGATCACGTCTTTGAAGGTTTTTCTATCTAACTTTAGTGTTTCTGGAGAACCGCCCTCAAAGTTTTGTTCTTTGTGCACTTTGTACAAATTGTGCATTACTTCTTTGACTCTTGCATCATTTTTTCTTATTCCCGTAGTTCGCAAGGCCTGAAATCAAAATAGAAAATAATAAGAAGTTACTCACATCACATAACTAGCTGTCGCCTGCAATTTTTTTCGCGTTATTTTGGAATACATGATTCTTTTAGAATTATGTACGTTCATCTAGTATCTTATCTTACTTTCTACCTACACCCAGAGATCTATACATTCTTATAAACTTTCACGTTTATTCCTAGCTGTGCTAGACGCAGGTGTTTGTCCACGTTGCATGGTGAATGTAGCACAGCAAAGCACTTGAAATTATTTAGGCTATTTTTCTACTCACGTCCACATCAATTTTATAAAGAATTCGATAATGTTGGATCATTATAGCCCTTATAGGTATGTTATTTTCACAAAACTTTTTCATTCATAACTATATGTTCCCTACAAACATTCATCACCTATTCTCAATTTGTATTTCCATATGAGTCTCACAGTAAACCATTTGCAGTTCATTCGATATTAGGTAGTCCTAGACGTAATGGGCGGTACCATGTTCAAAGTCTGAGGTTCTTTTGAGTGTACGGTAAACAGTAGGTAAACATTTGCAGTTCAATATTTGATCTTATGCACAAGACACAAGGGCGGTGCAAAGTCCTAAGTGTGTAGTCTGACATGCTTGCAAACGTACAACCTCTTTATTTAAAATATAAATGTTCTTAATATTTTACTTACGGCCAAAAACTTTCCGACAGGTAGAAGTCCTGTGTCTTCATTCTTGAACATATCGAACAGAACATCGTCTGCATTTTTGTGAGAACCTTCTCGAACCCTGCAATTTAGTATAAAATAATATTATTTTTTAACTATAAAATTATTCTTGAGTAGGTTGGTAAAATATGCAAGTAGGTACCTAGTTATTGATAGTAATGCCCTTGCCACAATGTAGGTACTCTTAACTAAATAAAATGTTTGATCTGACTTAATATTTTTTATTATTTTACAAAACTGATTTAACAGGATAGAACTGATTTATTGTAACGAAACGTTAGTTTAATCCGTTTTCTTTAGTTCGGTATGGCTAAAAACTATGGCGGCACACAATTAATCTAGTTTGTGTCAAGAGAATCTCTACCATTGTCGTGCAAGCGTAGGTAGGAGATGCTAATGATCTCTATACATAGTTGGTAATAATAGTTTTGCAAATATTTAAACAGTATTGTGGTCTCCATAAATAAGTTTGCCGGCACGACAACGTCTATTAATATTTGTAGCGTTGATGTGCCGAGCTGTGACGCCAGTAAGGTTGCGGGTGTGTCTTTACGAAAGTGGGCCTTGTGCTTACATGATATGTCAACTGACGTTTTATTTATGACAATTTTTTTGCCTTGCGATGAGACAGACGTAGGTGTACAATATGTCTGATTTTTTTGCGGAGTCGGTCGGGAATTGGTAAATCCTGATCGTTACAATTTTTGTCAGAAGTTTATAAGTAACTATTACTAGAAGTATAACTTCTCTAGGAATAATACAAAGCGTTTCCAATTGAGAAATAGCTATTGATTATTATAGTCGGTATAAGATAATGGCTCTATGTACTATAGATATATACGTATGTACATAATAAGAATAAATCTGTAGGTCCTCAATGTTTTACCTACTTGTATAAAATTATGTGCTACATTATATCCATAAAAACCTTGTATAGCATGACAAGAATACTATTTACCATTCATAAAGAAATCAGACATTATCATACAGATACTCCATCATTGTGTTCCTATAAAAAGATAAGGTTTTTGTTAACCTTATTGTATACGTATTTTGATTAACTTACATAACTAGAAGAAAATTACTTCCAACACTAAGAGATAAGCGCAAAAAAGAGCAAAATATAAATTAAAACAAACGAAAAGTCAGAAAACTCTGTAGAGGTTTCTGCTACATAATAAAAATAATCAAAACGGATAAACCAGGCATTTCAAAACGAGTAAGCTGTGTTACGCATAGATTAAAAAAGCAATTTAGTGAATAATTAAAATTCCCATTTCTTTTACGGTTTTATCTAAATTAGGGTTCCGTAATTTATAAATGCTGTTCACATTACAAAATATGTAATAAAAAATTTATTAATGCTCAAAATGAAAACTTAAATATTTTGTTACCTTCTAGCCTAATACCTACATAAAGATCTTTATTTATCGATGGTGTGTGATAGTTAAAAATATCAATTCGGTGAACCAAAATTATTTTATTTTCATTCAAATGCTAGATAATTTCGTTAGTAAAAAATTACAAATATTGTCACTGTGATCTACTCTTTTAATTTCCCTTTCTTTAATTTCGTAAGAATTTTGTTATGTTTAAATTCAAATGTATTTGAAACTAGCAGAGATTCAACTGCTATACCTAATGTTCTTCGTTTGCATTTTCAGTTAGGTTCTCAATACTACTTAGTGCCCATAGTATGTTCAAAAACGATAATCCAGTAGTACTAGTGATAGTTTTGGATAGCAATTTCTTAGCTATTATGTTAGATTACGGCTCGTTGTCGATTTTGAACGCACTAAGCCTACGAACTCACAAAATAAAAGTATGCCATGCAAAACAGCAAGCCCTATCATACACCGTATACTCACAACACAGGATCAACGTTGTGCACGAACGAGTACGGTCTGCGTTATGAAATGTGAACAATTGTAAGTAAATAATTAGGAATATTATGAGACACTAAAATTTAATTAAATGACGACCTCGGTGGCGCAGTGGCTAAGGTAGGCGGCCAAAGCGCGTAAGGTCTCGGGTTCGATTTCCGGTCAGGTAAATTTGGAAAACGAACTTTTCTAAATTGACTTGGGTCTGGGTTTGCTGGGATGACGCCCCCAGTTAGTAGCCGTCGTCTGGTACTCATAGTACAAGGGATAACCTTAGTTTGAAACCAGGTGATTGGTGTGATTGTCTGGCGCAATTATTATAATTTATTTATTTAATTAGGTACCGCAGGAATATATCAACCAACTCTGAATGTCAAATTCGTTCGGTCTTTGTTAGACAATATTTGATTGCTCGAACATCAATACCCGTTTTATTGTTCTAATTTTGTTTGAGTGAGAAACGGAAAGACCAATTACAACCATTTTCTTAACTATTCTATGAGATAAAAAAAAATCCGTTATGAATACCGAATTTTATTACAAATTGAAAACGTGCGAAGTGCGATTCGGCAAAAATTTTGGGCAGTGTGACGATTTCTTTGTGTAAACCTTTTTCTGGTAACTGACCTCTAACGCTTAACTTTCACAAGTCCAAATTAGGATAATAATAGAGTACATACTTGTAGGTACAAACACACGTATGTTGTATAATCGGCTTCAAATGTCAGGGGTGAATTGGACAAGTGTTCAGCGAATTGCGCCTGTCAGACGCGTGAACAATATCGCTCCCACTTTAATGTAGATCAATAGGAGTCGATGTGGGTCATTAAAAACAATTTATTTCTAATAGAAAACTGACATGTCGGCTGCACTCGAGTAAATTTAGAATGCCATTGTGATCTTCAGGAAGAATAAATAAAACGTGACGTACCTCATATCGATGGTTTGAACGGCGTAAAAGTTGGGCGCCGAGTTCCTCCATTTCTGTAACAATAAATTTAAACGTTTTAGTATTCGATTTATCAATAACTCACGTAGTTAGGTTTTGACGTAACTCCTATTGAACCACTGTAACATCGCCTTGACATGAACAGACAAGAAGCAAGAGACACTCACATGTTTATCTATAACATAGACGGGTCTCACTTGACTATAATTACGAATGCAGATGCATTTGGGCTTTAAAGGCCGAACAGCTGCTGCTAGCCGGCGCAGCTGACGGGTGTTCATTGCTGCCGTCCAGACAAGTGATGGGGTACTGACGAGCCGTGAGCCGGTTGCAAGTCGCGCTGGCGTTCCACCGTGCAGACGCAACGCGCAGGCGCCGACTGACACCTAGCCCCGCCTCTCATTTCATTTGCTTATCTAGTACTGTTTACTTTCAGAGTTTACCTGGCTGTGACGTATCAGTTACGGGAAAAACTACATCGTGTGTCACGTTTTACTCAGACTATCCTTTGCGTGCTAATGAATACGTCACTTATATGTATTCTTTTTGATTTTAAACACCTCTGTCGTACTTTAATAGTTAGGATCACCTTTAACTGGCCTAGTTTATTCCATAAGTTCCTCTTGTCGTTGGCCATAAAACTCGTTTTAAAACTTAGTTTATAGTTTGAGTATTAAAATGCACGGAATTTCACCAACAATTACGTTATTGCAATATTGCACCGTCTGAATAATAAATGGCTTATATTTAGAGATTTATCGAATTTATCAAAGAAATCGTTGATACAACAACTACAGTTCAATATCGCGTATGAGTGATTACTAGCAAAGCAATTTAGAACTGAAACAAATTGGTTTCACTGTTGAAGCATGAACATTGAATAATATGGTTTAGTGGACACGTGAAATATATGTGTTTGTGTACTTATCGAATAGAATGTCGATGGAATCAAAATATATCATCTGAGCAGTTCATTGATCCACAAATGTTTTTTGAAGTTTGGTAGGTACATCATAAAGCACCATTTTTTTTTTTTCTAAAGTACATGTGATGATGGCCTCAGATGGCCTTTTCATCTTCACCGAGCTTGCGGGGGAGCGGAAGGCTCTCACCCCTAATAAGTTAAACAACTGCCAGAGGGCGTTCCATAGCGGAACTCGAACCTCGGCTCGGGCCGTTGTTGAGAGTAGTAACTATTCTAAGTTTTTTGGGGACAGACAAGACTCGACACGTTTCGAGATTCTTAAAAGGTACCTACTACTAGTGGGGATCGCGTCGCGGGCCCTCGTCGGCGAGGGCGGGATATCGGTTTGTTGTGTTAATATGGCGCGAGCTGTTCGGCCACACCGGCCACGGCGGCCGTTGTGGGTTTAAGGGCTAATTTGGAATTGGGCCAAAAAAATTAACAATAATCACAATTTTTTGCGTCTATTATATGTCACCGGTGGCCATCCATGTGGTGGCATCTGGAACATGGTGGCAACTGGGAATAAATGATTTTTTGGACTCTATTCACTAAATAGCGTTGATAGTTAAAATTTTAATTATACGAAAATTTCAAGTTGAAGCGAGTGTTGTTTACTCGTCAGTGTGTTAGCAGACGCTACACCTACTGTACTATTCACATGCGGTTTATAATATTGAATCGTGCGGCAGCAGGCAGGCAGATTTTTTTCGAGTAACTATGTTCGATAGCCTTCTTTTATATAATACACTGCAACATTTACTTCGGATTAAAGATAACCATTGAAAACGGTGCAGTCAAAACCATCTACCCGAAAACATTAGAGTGTTTACAATTATCGCGTAGGTTTAAATTAATTGTTTCTTTATTTATTTCTAATTGTTAGTTTACGAAAAGTAGTTGTTACGGGCTGCCTATTTATAGTTTTTATATGACATAATCTACCATTTCCATTCTTGTTGCTGTTCTGTCAAAATTTCTCTCTCCTTCAGTTTGTATTTTATAATTTTCTGTTATTATATTGAGTTTCTTTTTTATATTTCGCTTGAACAATCTATATTAGTGTCATACACTCACGTTGAAGTAGTAATGGATATTAAAACAAGATTTAGTAACTGCATGAATATTAATTATAATAGTTAAGTAGTATTTTGTTTTGACAAATTATTAAAATCAGTTTGTACCTTCTCATATTTGCTACCTAAAAATATCACAAGTACAGTGGTAATCGATGAACGAGGTCTCTTTTATAAGATTTAAAAAAATAGCTTCTTATTTTCTAAGTATCATACAATTCATACTGTCTTATCATAACTTAAAAAATATCTTATTAGTAGCAAATTTCGCGGCTTCATGCGTTTAATTGCATAACGGGAAATTTAGGATTCCCTTTTTAACTTTCCGATGACTACAATGAGCTGAACTAGGTTTCAGCCACAATTAGTCGGTTTACACCTTAATAAATTAGAACAATAATTTCACTGATTTATCACTATTTACAAAGCTAGACGGTGGTTTTTATCACAAGGTATTGCTATGTGCAGTAGTGACTGCTAATGTTTCTGACAGTGCCTATAGCTACAGGTGCTTCACATGTGCTTGTTTTTCTATGTTCTCAAATATTGGAAGCAACATGGTAACAATACCTAAATTATTTAATCTGAAAATACGTTCAGCTATATCTTGAAAATAATATAAAAAAAAAATAAAAAAAATATAATATCTTTAGTGTACCTACTCCATAACTACGTTATTAAGTTGACGAACATGTAATGAATAAATGCATGAGATCATTTTGTGGTACTATTGTCTTCATAGATGAACCTTGGCCTCTCTTCAATTTAGGTAAATCTGGATATGTAAGCATGATCCCAATTGGTCTAACACTCTAGTCAAGTTTTCGGTAAAAATTACCACCACTCTTTCATAAACTGACTCGACTTTTATGAGTCTTTGGATGGACTGTAATCGGATGATTGGATTGAGTTCTTGTCTAGGGAGTCAGGTTATAGAGCTTACCGTCATTGTCAAACGAAAACCTGCTATGTGCCATTCTGCCCCTTTGTGTTCGTTCGAAAAACCGACAAATCACGGATCGCTCCGCGCGCGGCTTGTAATGCTCGTAGGGTGCGCGTGAAATGCACATTTCGCGCGCACAAGACGTCCAAACTATGACAAATTGTTACAAAGTGTGTTACCTTTCATGATACATTGCAGCAATGTGTACGGTGAATTCTTTCATTGCATGACACATTGCATGTTACGTTTCACCAGTCTGTACCCACCATTAGTTGCAGCGTATAGTTTGATATCCAACAAGCCTTTCTCGATAAATTGACTATCCAACACAAAACGATTTATTGCTCATTATCGCAACTAACACACTTCGAATGCGAATAAAGCGTTATCAAAAAACAAAATATTATTTATACAAATCAAAAATCACGTTTTAATTCCCTAACTTTTGATCAATCTTCAAAAACGAAACCTTTCGTTTGTTCGTTTCGTTTTCAAGAGTAGACGCCCAGTAGTTCTTGAGATTAGCACGTTCAAACAAAGAGTTTGTTTGTCAGCTGTATAATATAAATACTTATATCTATACAAATCTTTGAAAAAAAGTAGTATTTACTCCTTAAAGACATCACAACATAGCCATATGAAAAGTATGAAAAAGTACTCAACAATATAGGATTGAAGACTAATAAATAAAAATAATAAATATATAAAAAGTAGGTAAGCGTTCTCCTCTCCAACCGGGTGATGCAGACAATGTCAGGTCGTGATATCGAAAATAAAAGGGCCTCACTCAACATAAGTCTTGGCCTAAGTCGCAGGCAACGAGGTGAGGGATTTTTAACAACGCCAGCGATGTTGCAGTGACATAAAGCTTTGAAGTTTTTAAAATCTGCAGTTTTATGACTTTGGCATAGTCTTTAAATTATTTAAATGCTAAACGTATTTTTTATATCATTCTGTTTTAGAAATATAAAAAGATTCATCTATAATTATATTTTGATTGCATTTGCATTGTATGCTATGGTGTAGTATACAAGGCGGGCTTTTGGTGTTTATTGCCATATATGATTTTCCTAACAACCCCAAACACATCGTTCTCCTTCAAAATAAAGTGTACCTGTAATAAGCTTCATTCGTGCTCTGATGAATTCGCTGTTTATGTTTATGTATCTGATGTTTCTACTTGACAATAACGATAAATTCGAAACTTGTAGGTATGGCATTTTAGCAAAAGTTAGTCTAAATATCTGAATCACAAAACCTTGAGTATTTTTTTTTTTGCAAAATTGGTTGACTGCCAAAGATATTCGCTTGTAAATCACATACTTTCATTGAATTTAATAGTGAAGTGAATAAGGTTAGGTGGAGAAATGTAAAATGTACAAATAAATTATCAATAACTTCAGACAACAAATTAATCTTTAATAGCTTTTATTAAACACGTATCAATGTAAAAAAGACCTCAATTAATATATTTTACCTAAACTACATTGGTACTCTAAATTACGTAATATTTTTTTTTAAATACACGAACTTATGTAAAAATAAGCTTAATATATTGAGATGGAAGAAACTAATTTGCAAAAATTTTGACTCCTACGTGCAAACAGGTACCTACTAAGAGGTATTTGCTTATTTTGCAAGAGACACAAAGTTTGTCTCGCATATAATATTATTTGCACAATACATTTGAAAACTTACAAAGGTTGGCATAACGTAACAAAGTACAATTTTCTATCAGTATTTTATTCAATGAAATTTCTTTGGTTACATATATTTTACCAGCACAATCTTTTGCAATTTATCATGATTTTTTAACACATTGAATACGATAATTTCCAGGTTTTTTATTGTTAATCTCATAAATTTCAATAAAATCTATTTGTTAGATTAGATAACACATCCGCCAAGTTCAATTATTTATAAATATTCACCTCAAAATCACTGTTACTTTCCATCACGAAATCCTCGTATCCATTCGATAAGTATCTCATAACAGTTACTAGATGCGCGCTGACGAGATGCGCGCGCGCCGCAAATCGCGCGGATACACGGAGCTGGCGAGCGACTCGGCAGCAGCTTCCGTACACTGTGAACTGAACCATTTTTCTTCTGCCCCGTTTATAAATATCTTCCATCTTGTGCCAAACGTATGAGCTGGGATCCATACTATATTTAGCGGAGTCTATGACATATAAAAATGAGTGCTACAATTTCGACCTAAACAATACGTTGCATTCATTATAGCTACGACTAGCCGACTAGTACGTGCTACTTTCTTTTAATAAAAGAGATGTATATGGGCTCAGAGTTTCGTAATACTAAATCCGACATGAATTCCAATTCGCATGGTTTGGTGACTGGCTTTAGTTTGAACCGACGTAGTATGGCTGAGACGGCTGACTTCATCTCCAGAAGCGCGAACTTTTGACCTGGAAGAAGTAAAATATTGAAAACAATATTATTAAAAAAAACTTGAAATTCGACGTAGGTCAGGCGTTTAAAAAACTTTCTTTTTTACGTGTTTTAATGAAAGACAGACGATGTATATTGTACATATGTCTTATAGATAAGAGGACATCGTAGCTCAAGTTTGAAAAATTTCACTGGGTGCTCCGCTCGTAGCTCGTAGCACGTCCAGCTTTGCTATATTATTTCTACGCGTTTTGTCCGTATGAGAGTTCGTAGAAGCCATTCATAAATTTTTGGAGGACATTTTTTCAGTGACAGTGATGTGTTTGTGTGTCGATGAGCACTTTCCTTCTTCGAGTGTTTTAGATACCCACTTAAATTAGACTTGTCAGGTGTTTTGTCACTCAATACGCACTTTGTAACTGAGCGTTAAGTAACTGAATAAAAATGCCTTACCAGGTGTTATTGCACCATTTATATAGTTTTTTAAGTATATTTAATTATATAACTGTATTTTATTATATCTTGGTAATATCCATAATTGGCTACTTGACAGTGTTAACAATAAAATATGAAAAGTGTTGAATATGCTAGCTTATTAGTTAAGTATTCATTTTGCATTTTAATTTTTTTAATAAAAGCGTAGTTAGTATTTTATTTTTGCAAATCAAATTTTACTTTTTTTATCTGTGGAACGAAATAAGCGAAACGGAAACCACCATTTGTGAGACGTCACTAAAAGTCGGCGAATTTTATTTATTTTAATGTGGCGAAACGATGATGATTTTACCGATTTAATTGAATTATTGTATCGCTAACCATATTAAGGACTTAGTTAAACATTTACCAAGTATTTAAAAATTCGATATTTTCATAAAATTAAATCGTTCCGACCCGTTTCGGTTTGGTGTATAGAACGTTGACGTTACAATTTCAACAGTCATGTGACTTATCGTTTCCGCGCGCTTTTTAAGTGTTACACAAAATCTTCTCTGGTAATTTCATTTGTTTTAGATAAATCGAATTGTTTGGGATATAAGATGATCAGGCGCACATTTTACAATACTTTTTCAAAAACTGTCAAGTAGCCAATTATGACATAAAACAGACATTTGTGTCGAATGAATCCCGGCATAACCTAATTTTACTTGTACTTTAAATAAATAGGTACTCATACTCTACCAATGCAGTTACGAGGCCCAGCACTAAACGGAATATACGCATAAGGATGTCTGCTCACGCAATTTTCCGGTAAAAAGCGATCAGGATCAAATTTCAAAGGATCCGGAAACAAATCCTCTCTTCGGTGGAGGTCGAAGATATGAATGTGACAATAGATGCCCGACGGTATTGTATATTCACCTGAAAAGGTTACATATAATTTTTGGCATACTGATTATTTTTTAAAACAAACTTCGTACACGTCATGTTAAATTCGAGCAAATTTTGTTTTTTTTTAGCTCCCGAATGACAGATATAATAGTATCAAACCGCCTATCTTATTATTCTGTAAGTGGCGTGTAAGTGAAATAAAAAGCAACCGTTAATGCCTGAACTATACGCACACCACAACTCAAACCACTAAACGGATAGCGTTATGGTACCCAGATAATTATTACAACGTAGGTTTATGACGTATGTGTTCGCTAAGAAAAGAATTATGTCCCTTAAATAAGAATATCTTAAAAATCATAATTTACAGCAATATTTGTAATAATTTGGATTAGCTCCTCTCAGCACTTTCAAGCATCAATAAATTTATACAAATTCTAAATAATTGAATTATTGTTAATCGGAATATCTAGGTAATCAATGAATATTACTCCAAATGACTAGTTGATTCTCTAATTCTAGGTCTAGGTGATTTTTATGTATTATAAGAAAAATACAAAATAGTTAACCGTTTTCAATACTCGCGTAAAAAGATTTGTTAAATTTTGGTAAAATATTGTTATGTAAATCTTTGAAGAAATGATTTCATAACTCACTTAACGTAACTTCCTCAGTCAGCTGCCGACTGATGAAAGGCACCGGTGGGTAGAGTCGCAGCGACTCCTTGATGCACCGCTCTAAATAGTGCAACTGAGATAAGTCCTCCATGGAAGCCAGGCGATCAGTATTGCCGAATACCTCGATTAATTCTTCGAATATACGTTCCTGCAAAATAAAAGTTCCTTTGAAAGGAAAAAGAAATAATAATTTGAGATGCACTTTTAGATACTCTTTATACAGTGAACCTATCGATTTCGGAAGATTGGTTTAAAGTATTGGCTACTGGCAATACACTAGCAGCAATACCTGAGTAAATTAGGTTACATAATCCGGAAACTATAGAATCTACATCCGCCGCGAAAATTCTATATCCGCCACTGCTGGCCATCTACCCCATGTTTGGGGAACGAAAGACCAACGCTTACGCATGGTCAACGCCTCACGATATTATGTCGCAATAACGTTATCGCATGGATGCTCCTTGCTAATAGTATCACATTTGTAATGTAGCGGATGTGAAAGTAGATTCTTCTTCTTGTCGAATTCATATTTTATCGCAATCAAAAGCATACCCAACGACAAGAGTTACCTGAACATCTTCATTATTTGCTAAAAGCAGTAAGCAATATGTTAACCCTGCTGCAGTTGTGTCGTGTCCCTGTAAAGAAACAGGTAAAGGCTCCTTAAGTTTTTTGCAAAATGTCACATTTCGTTCATAATCCAAATAAATGCAGACAATCATATATACTCACAGATTAGATTAAATTAAATTAAGTCACTTAAAACATTGTTTTAAGTGACTTAATTTAATTAAAACTTCTTAGTATAAAAAGTCTTAATTTATTATCTAAGAAAATAAGGGTGTAATTTACCTCGAACGTAAACGTATCCACCTCTTCCTGAATTCCAGCATCATCAATTAAATTATCTTTTTGTGCTAAAAGCAATAAATCCAACATAGCTGTTTTCTTTCTGTTTTTATTCGAATACAAGCTATCAAGATTTTCATTTAAATAAACTTTCCTCTCTTTGATAACAGTTTTTGTAAGACTATGAATCGTTTGTAAACACTTTTTTTGATTTTTACCCATAGAAGTCATATTGAATATAAAATCTTTATATAAATAAAGTCGTGTCAATCTTTCAACAATAAGTTTTCCTAATTCATAAACGGCGGCTTTGTAGGATTTCTTCACATGTGATGTTTTGTCAGAAAGTCGAGTTCCCATTGCTGTTTCTGGAAAAAAAACAAACGAAATGCGAACCTTTCAATGAAGCCTGCCTGATCTACTGTTATTTTGTAACCGTTTGTAATGAGTGTAATTTTCAAAAATCGATACCTACTTATAAAGAGTAATACCTAATTATGGTAAAGATAAGTAAAGATAGCATACGTACTAATTTTGGGTCAGACCATGTAAATGGGGTTGTCTGCTATAATACGTTTTAGGTATGTAATGATAACATTTAAAACAAAGAAAAATAACTGACTTTTGTTTTTTTTTCATATTTATTAAAATATTAAATCAGACAATTCAGCAAAATTTACCTTTCACTCAGACCTATCGGTTTTTGAAAGTTCATTCATGGCCCTTGAAAAAATCAAAGCGTCGGAAAGTAAAAGAGCCAGGCTCTTTAGAAATATTCCAAACCTATATATATTTAGTAAATCGTTAAATGCTCTTACCACATATTGAGTTAAGTGTAAACTCAGACAGAAGGGGTACGACGTCAACCTTCTTGCCTACAGTGCCTTCTATCTCTTCCACCATTCTTTGTGTGTTTTCTGATATCGTGACGCAAAATTTCCGCAGAATGTTAAAATGAAACGCTGGCGTTAAAATTTTCCTCCGCTTTTGCCATTTTGGACCTGTTAATCATTAATTTATTCTAACGAATTTCTACCTTGACTATTAAACTGAGCATCTTTAAAATCTATAAAATCCAGAAAGCAGATAATTGTGTAATTTTTAATGGATAAATATTATTGTATTTACTTACCATTACTTAAGAGTAACCCGTCTTGCAACCAAGGGCTTAAAAATGTGTATATAATACTTTTGCCATTGTGTTTTGTTGTGGATATTATAATCTGTCAATCAGAATAATGTTATGTATATTTATAAAAATACTTCACCATTCGCGATATCGGTAAGCATCTCTCAGATTTAGTTCAGGTAAAAGTTAACAATGGCTATAAAACAAACCTCAATGTGCTCTGGACTATAAATGTTTACAGCTCCTAGAGGAAAGGCCCAGAATCTGTACAGTTTCTTCCATTTGGTAGCATACGTCCTGCTCAATTTAAATAATACAACTGAAATAATTCCAAAGGACAAGTTTAGAAAAAATACGGGATCTTTCACACCTCATAATGATAATACAATTGCTAAAATGGTCATAAATGACTCTTGTTTTTAAATTACCGATTCGAATTATATTTATTACTTATAAAATATATCATTTATAATTGCTATATTTGTTAGATACAAATCTGCGCTCCAAAATTTCTAAAATCTTTTTTAAGGACTTAAATGACGTTATGTACCTCTGTTTTGACAAATAACCATGAAAATATATTGGAAAGGAGTTATATTTCATTTTATTACGTACCTGGACTGGCCAAAAAAGAAAACATATTTCCCACAATAAACACATCTTTTGGGCCTGGTATTTTTCTCACAGTTCTGGCCCTAGTATTGTAGTTGAAAAGTAAATGCACGCAAAATAAGACTAAACTAGTTATTATCAAAACGTCGAGCACCATTTCCGCAAATGTGTTGCAGTACCTAATGCAGAACACTACTAATCGGTTCTAGATTACGAGGGTCACTAACAGCCAGTTGCCTGATAACTTTAGTACTGCATAACTGAAACCTCTATAATGACTAGGGTTGGTAATGTGTCGAAAAGGATACATTAACTGTTGTGCTTGTGAAACTCTGATGAATTTTACGAGCGAATGCACATGGTAGGTATGCAGCAAGCAGTAGCGTAGCGTGGGTTTTCGTCGCTTGGAGCATACCGGAACGGATCCCCTCTTTTCCCGTCTCTCCATTCTGTAATAGTCATACAAATATACAGTAAAAATGTTAAAGCTAAGGCTAATTGGAGTATGTTTAATACTTTCGCTTCACCTGGTCAAGGTTTGAGGTCGGTGCCGCCCCCTCTCATGTGCCGCCTGGGGCCATTGCCAGCAAAATCCGATAGTTTTCTTTAGAATTTCAACGTATCGTAGAATTTTATTTCCGATGTGTTTTGAGTAATTTTGTCAGGCTCTCATGCTGTACTGCATAAATGTTTTTATTTAATAAAATTCATGAATTATTTTGACAACCCTTTGTATGGCCATGTGATGTGACTGCGCTTCTTTGATATAATTGTAAAATTGCTCCTATAAAGCGTGTTAATAATACACGTTAAGTAAGTATTAGGTACGCCGTATTGAGGCGAGGAGACTTACTATTTCATAATTAGCTGATGATAGTTAAACGGATGCGACAGGAGATCGTTTGTTATGTCTGATATTATTCCAGATAAAATCCTGGGTATTCGAAATTCACAAATACTATACTTTAGTTCATAAATTGGCATTACAACATAAAAATATTTATTATTTATTAACTCAATTGCACAAAAAACACAAAAGGTAGACTTAACTATCACCCATGGTAAATAATAAAAAACCGTGATTAAACAAACGACGTATTTTTATTATGTAACTACTGAGACAGACGGCAGATGTTGTTTATTATGATTTTTTATTAGATTATTTACGCACTTTTTCACTATTACCGCAGTCATATACTAACTCTTTGCATGACCCGGGGTTTGGCTGGTAGAGAATGCCCTTAGCACTAAGTCCACTTTTTGTAGTTTTTTGTGCAATAAAGTTATTAAATAGGTAAATAAATAAATATAAGCACGTAATTGCTTAATTTCGTCGCTACTGTAGATTTTATCTTGCTAATCGCAAATTGTTGACCCTGAACAACTAAAAAGGTAATTAAAGTTACAACTGATCCGACAAATCTGTATGGGTAACATGCCATGCTCACATCACCAATCAACTACCTACATGATTACCACAGATTTAATTTATATTATTATAATTCAAATTCAAATTCAATATTCTTTTATTCATGTAAATTACACCAGTAATATTTATGAAACGTCTATATAATGCAAAAAATGACGCTAATGGTCACGTACTTCCGTCTGCCTCAGTAGTTTACAGATTTAAAAAATGTGAAGCCTAGTCAGCAGTCTAAAAAAATACCATATCGGATCCTTAAATAAGAAATGCAAGGCAATGTTGATGAAATCAACAGTGGTATCGAAATAAATAAACACAAAGTTACTAATGTTTGCGAACCCACGATCGACTCTTTTCGAATTTATTAAAATCAGGGTAGGTACACGATGTACGTGTTGTACGATAGGTACACTAACGTCATAAAAAACTTTACTTCTTGTCCAACGCTCGTTTCAAATCTTTTACTATTCGTAATGTGTTAAAAATGACTATTCGTTTCTCTCCAAACGACTACGAGTCTTTAATACCTTTCCATAATTTACTTTCCATCAGGCCTAGCATACACAACGCGACTAAATTTTATCGCACTCTTAACAAACGTCAAAATCGATTGAAGTCAGTGCGTCAGCTGTTGATTGGCTGAAAATACGAGTGCGGTGTGCTATTAGCCAATCAACAGTATCGGAACTTTTGTCGCCTCATGCGATAAATTTGACATATTGCGTATGCTAGGCCTGCATATCAACTGTCATCTGTCGTCTCTCGGTCGTTTTTAGTTTACGCCCCGTATAATTAATTACTAACCGTAACTAGAACGGATCGTTTCTCAAATATTGGAACCGGGCAGCAGTCTAATGTCTAAGTGTGAAGTCTGACGTGCTTTTGTCCGTACCTACTACAAAAAAAGTTGCAAGCCCTGAAGCGATGCGATGTAAACGCCATTAGGGTACTGGACTGATTTGAAAAATAAGATTGGTATGAATAGGTACTAAATTATGGTTTAAACACCCCTAAACCCAAACAAATACTACCTAAGGGCCTACGGCTAGAAAGTAAGTAAATTCTAACTCATTTTATTTTCCTGCAAATTATTTTAACATCAACTTGAATATTAAGCGGCAGGCGTTTTGGCAAAAAAATAGGGTTATTTTTTTTAATCAGTTTGAGTTACATATATTTATCGCATAGTTTAATGAGTACCTACATATTTTTTTTCATCCATACTGGTGAAGTATTAGATGAAAAGGGTTTAAATGAGTAAGTTTTTTTTTCACATGCTTTTCGAAACATTTTATTTGTTTCATTTGCACAAGTCACAGAAATATTAGGTACTGGGTCGGCTGAAGGTTCCGAATAATTTATAGTACCTATTATGGCAATCAGAACCAGCAGTAGTACCAAAAAACATGTTTACACACTCAGACACAGAACAAACACAATTGTCCCTCACTACATTTGTCCTGGGTGGAGATCAAACCCACGATGATTTAACAAGGGGAAACCGTACCGTGGTGTGTCAGGCTCGCACCGACTTAAACCACCTCGGTGACCAACTCTGCGCACTTGTGAGGGATCCCCTGCAGATTCCACGAAGGCTCCCTCAACGCGCCTGCTGCTTAGCGGTCCACCTCGGCGCCCAATACGCCGTCGGAGCGTGCCAGGCCACTTAAGAGTTTTGGTAAACCTTTTTCAAGCGGATACCATACCTTAGCTTTAATGTGAAGCGTGACCGTTTAGTTCACAGAATGATCTGAGGTTTAGTTAGAGCGATTAAGGTATACTACTAAGGCTTTGGACGACCTCCGTAGCCGAGAGGCGAGCGGGCCTGACTTTGGCGACCGCCATCTCTGAGGTTCTGGGTTCGATCCCCGGTCGGGTCAATATGGGAAACGAACTTTTCTATATTGTCTCGGGTCTGGGTGTTGTGGTACCTTCGTTGTTTCTGATTTCTGTAACACAAGTGCTTAAGCTACTTACCACAGAATCAGAGCAATGTATGTGATGTCGTCCAATATTTATTTATTTATGAGCAGAAAACCAAAAGGTCCATGAGTAAAAATCTCCTAAGTCGCACATTTTGACTTAAATTAAGGGTTTGCAGAAATTTTAGACCAGGAATCACGCGAAACGATACTTGATGAAAATAAAAGTTAGAGAGTGCGTTAAATTTAATAAAGACTAAAAATATATAATTTTTGGCACTGAAATTAGCAGTACCTACTCAAACTAAGTAATTATACCAAGTACATAAATTATAAAACATGTAACCTGTGAAGAAAGAGTAAGAGAATTAATCACATGATTAATTCTCTTACTCTTAACAAGGAATTAAATTAAATATATTCTCAGGACACCATAATTTATGCGTGCGGGGACAATTTTTTATCGATGATGGCTGCGAAGCCTTATCATCTTCACCGAGCTTTCGGGGGAGCGCAGATGGCTCTCACCCCTGATATTTAAGCAACAGAGGGCCCCCCTAACGGGGCTCGAACCTCGGCTTGAGCTCCTACTGGGACATTGTGACCTTACGCACGTTTGAAGAGAAAAACGAACTGGCACGTGCCGGTAACGTGAAATCCTTTTCATAGATAAGGGTCCTCTCTTATCCCTACTGCTTAAGGAGGGCGCAGCGCGGAAAAGCGGACGGCGTGTTGTGTTTATAGTGACGCGAGTTTTTCGGCCGTTGTCATGGCGACAATAATTGCATCGTCGAGATTTAGGAGCATATGCCTAGGTCGACGCTTCCTACGGGGGACTACGAAAGGGCAAATAGGCAAAGTAATTAAATAATGACCAGAATCTCTGTCTGTATACGCATATTAATGCCTTATCCGTGTTTGTATTAGTTTATCTATGAAAATAAGATAGTTACATTCTTAATACATAATATTATTATGCCAGACGCTAATTAATTTATTATCTTCTATAAACCCGACAATAATAAATTTTAAATGTATAATTGTTTTTAAGAAATGTTTATTATTAAAATGAAATAACAATAATATAGTGTAATTACATATATTTAAGTAAACATACCTACTCATTTTGAGAACCTGCTAGAAGAAAGATGTGAATATTTGGTCACCATATTTACATTGTGCTACGAATGTTTTCAATACTGAATCTATATTAATTTACTTATAAACTTTAACACTAGAAACATACACTACCAGTCAACCCTTATATCTATATAATATCCCATAGTACCTATATTTATGAAAGTGATAAAAAAATTCAATTGACTAAATCAAAAGACACTTCCATTAAGACTTGATATGGTGGACACGCTTTTTTCCATCATTACAGTGGCTGTACCCTCTTCACAAATTTGACGTACACCGGTCCATTATTTCGTAATACTATATCTGCCACCACTTCTATATCTTCCGGTCGTGTAACCGGCAGTAGCTTAAAGTTCCGCAGTATTGACACCATAGCCGATTTCAACTCGAAAATTGCAAATTTTTGACCTGTAACATAATCTAATTTCAAATAGCATACAAATTGGTTAATAATTCGTTAATTACAAGTGTTAATTAACTTAAACTGCATTGATAAAGTAACGTATAACAAGGATATCTCCTGACCATGAGCCAGAAATATTTAGTTCGTAGGTATTTGCTTATCGCTATGAGGACATCAGGTTTTAGCTTGCTTATTCCTCGTCTTTTTTATACAATAAAGTAATACAATTGTGTTTAAAAAGTAGAGTAATAATATTTTTTAAATCTAAGTAACATGTACCTATACAATTTTAAATCTATTATACACTTAAAGAAAAAAATTAAAAGATAATACACACGCACCTATACAATTCCTAGGGCCAGCACTAAATGGGATGTATGCGTAAGAATGACGACCTATGGAATTTTCTGGCAAAAACCTTTCAGGAATAAATTCATGTGGATTTTCGAACAGGTCTTCTCGTCGGTGCAAGTCATATATGTGTACTCAATATGGATGTGGCATATTACTCCCGGTGGTACAGTATAATTACCTGAAATCGAAATTCAACTAAAGAATCAATAAATCAATTCATTTAGAACATACTAGGAACTATATTCTGAGGCCTGGAAGGATAAAAAAGTAACACAATTTATTTACTGACGTTCTAAATTCAAACTGCTTGTACTTTATCGGCTTGTTAATTTTTGTCTGACGATTAAACATCAACCCATACTATACTTACTTAGTTTCACCGTTTCACTAATGTTACGACTCATAAAATGAACTGGAGGATAAAGACGTAGAGACTCTTTAATACAACATTCCAAATACCGCATTTTAGATAAATCTTCCATCGTAACAGATCTCCGAGAATCGCCGAATATTTCTTGTAATTCGTCTCCAATTTTTTCCTGTGAATAGTAAAAATTTAATTCCATTATTCTTGTATTTTTTTTCACCCGAATAGGTCTATACACCTGTATATTGTGTAATTACCTGTGCATCGCTGTGATTGGCTATCAACATTAATAAAAAGGTTATACCCGCAGCTGTTGTGTCGTGGCCCTGTTAAAATGAAAATAATCAAATTAGTGCCAGAATAATTTACTCTTACAATTTCTATCTTAACACGATCTCTTACTTCAAACATGAAGGTATCTACTTCTTCCTGGAGACCATCTCCGTCTATTAATCCTTCCTTCTCTACCAATATAAGAAGATCTAGCATAGCCACGCGCCTCTTCTTAGTCACCATATAGATACTTGCATCATCGTTATCTTCAGTTTTATCGATATCTTGGAGAGGGATTAATAGTTTCCTATCTTTTATTACTTTTTTTGTAAAGCTATGAACTGCTTTTAGATATTTTTTTGTTTAAGGCCGAGTGGTGTCAAATTAAAAATGAAATCCAGTTGATAGCGTAATTTAATCAATCTTTGCACTAAAATTTGTCCGACTTTGTGTATTGCTTCTTTGTATGATTTTCCAATTTGGTGGGTTTCATCGTTTAGTTTCGTTCCCATGGCTGTTTCTAAAGAAAGGAAATTAAGAAAAAACATTTTATTTATTGTAGGTGCTTACTGAGTATTAGATAAACATATTCCTGCTACGATGTTTTATAACTACTACGGATTTAACACCTAGTATAGACGAATAGAAGAAGTTCGACAGTTTTCGGAGGATTTTAATTTTACCGGTTTTTATGAGAAAACAAATCACGAATCTTTAATCAAATTAATTCTAACTGTTTGAGTTTGACGTCTCTCAAACCTATACTGTATTTAAAACGCTTAGATAAAATTTTGTCAACTAGTCTATTAAATGAAAAGTCAGTGGTACTAACTACTGACTACGTCCGCGCGAAATAGTATATTTTTTTTAATCGATCCAATCCTGTTGTAGATTATCCGGAATTAAAAGACAGACAAAAATATTTTATTTTGGTATATGTACCGTACCTATATGCCAACCATAATTCAAATATATTTAACGGTTATATTAAAAACGCTTATTCATTCAAACAAACACTCCAATTTTGTTTATTATAATGAATATTCGGAGTATATTTTGACAGGAATGCATTAAATGCCCAGTAACCCTATTTAATGAAACACAATAATGAATTAAATTATCTACATACCACAAATGGTGTTCAAAGTAAATTCGGATATTAAAGGTGTAACGTCGACTGGTTGATCTAAAATTGTTTCTAACTTCTCTACCATATTGTAGCTATTTTCTTCCATAATGGCAAAAAAATGACGCAACATATTGAAGTGAAAAGTTGGAGTAAGAATTTTCCTTCGTTGATGCCATTTAGCACCTGAAAGTAAGTAAGTTTTAATATTTTAATACTAATATTAGAATTTAAATTTAAAGGCACAAAATTTTCAGAAACTATGAATTTACCATTGCTAACAAGAAGACCCTCGTTTAACCATGGCTTCAAATATTTATAGACGTAACTTTTTTCACTATGTTTGGTCGTCGAGATCACAATCTGTAATAATCATAATGTTTAAAAATGTTGACCTTAGAGGGATGAAAACATTTTTCTGGTGGGTTGTGAGATGAAGTAAGAATCAATATGTTCCAAAAGTAGACCTACCTCTATATCATCCGGGTTGTATATGTTGACAATACCGAAGGGGTAAATCCAAATCCGATAGATTCCATTAAATTGTGCGGCAAATTTTCGGGCTACTTTAAATAGAGTCACTGAAACAAAATTGTGTTTATTGGTAGTGTTTGCACAATTTAGCGCGTCCTTTACATACTAAGGGCTCTTTAAACTTTTAAAGTAAACTGTTTGCTCAGTGCTTACCACTGTAAATATCGTTAGATCTGAACCATCCGTGTTATTTTGAATAAAACCATTCTGTATGTTATTTTGAATATAACTATTCATCACCATTAAGTACAACTACAATTTTTAACAAAAATATAGGTACAGGTCACAAATTGTTCCTATGGTGGGTTGATATATAACTACTGAGTTTCTTGCCGGTATCTTCTCTTTAGTTATAGGTTCCGAACCGGAGGTAGCTTCATTTGCTTTATATAAAGACTATTCATAAGTATTACTAATGTAATCTATGTGAATAAAAAAGATTGACTTTGACTTTGACTTTGACTTTTATACCTGAACAAGGATAGTTCCTGTATCTCAGGTTATCAACCCTCCACCCCATAAAGTGGTATTATACTTATTTCCTAATCATCCAAATTTAATTAAAAATCAACAATAATATTCAAATTAGGGATGGTAGAAATAGTTTTACAATCCTAATAACGACGACTGAGCGCCGAACAGTAGGCATTCACTGGTCGGCTTTGCCTATTTTTTGTTGTATTCGTACAATTAGCGTGTGGTACAAGTAAAAAGTTGCTTGCCGATTCTTTAAAGATGACAATGTGCTTAATATATTATGTTATACTACATAAATAAAGTATATATTGGACAACATGACATACACTGTTCTGATTCTGTGGTAAGTAGCTAAGGCACCCGTGTTACAGATATTAGAAACAACGACGGCACCACAACACCCAGACCCGAGACAATATAGAAAAGCACGCTTTTACACATTGACCCGACCGGGGATCGCTCGCTCGAATACGCCATCTTAAAAAAAGATTTCGACCAATTGAAAACCTCCCCCTTTTTGGAGTAGTTTAATTAAATTCTGACGAAATGATTTAATTAGCTGAAATAAGTACCTGAATCAACATTAACCTCTGATGCATTTCCTATGAGAAAATATTCCTTCGGACCGGGTATATTTCTTAATATCCTAGCTAATTCATTATAATTAAAGAACAAATGTAACGCACACACAGCGATAACAACAATAAGAATGTATGTAAATATCATCGTTGCCGCGATGTCCACACACAACGACTTAATACGTTGTACTGATGAAATAGTTTATATGTTATCTTCAGCAGAAAGTACAATAAATAAGCTATCTATGAGCCTACTTACAATTGTTTTGTGATAGGTTATATACACCCTGATAATACCTTCGAGATTGAATCTTAAATTTTTGAGTTTTCCTATCTTACTTTTTCTACGCCTTTTTAAGTGCGTTTTCCTGTAGGCAAACACATCCGGTCTATTACCTACCTTAAAATATAGATACTCATAATGTAATTAACATAAAGTGAATGTGATACCTACATTCTAAACATTATGTTAATTACATTATCAGTATTAACTTACACAACAATATTGCCTACAAATACATATTTATTACTATAATTATAATCATTATTATGTTTGTTTGAACTATAATGGGATCTACCTTCAAACAATAATATTTACCTACTTCTTTTATTTGTAATAATTGTTACTGGTCAAGTATTTTTAATAAATGAAACAGAATTTATACGACACTTAATACCACTTACACTAGAAGTTCCTAAAACCATATCGTAGAAGTATTGTAAATGCGAAATTTTGAAAAAAATTATGGGTATAATCACTCTTTGAAAGAGAACGATAAAGATTCGTAGTAAGATTGATGAAATACTAGATTAATATATAGCATACCTACTTTTTTTCAGTTGTAGTCAACAGCTAGTTTGTCTTCGGCATATTATTCTGTTTGTGAAATTGTCAAGGCACAATAAACCCTAAACGTTTTATTTAGGTACGATATACATGTATATAATTAATTACTCTGGCAAGAATTGTGATATATCAAGAATTGCCGCGCCTTTTTACTTGTATTGTCATACGTGGTCATACTACTGGATTTAAAAATAAAAACTGACAAAAATCCGTGTAGAATTTGGACCCCGTTTAGTCTCTTTTGGGTTATTTTAAATCCAAATGTTTTTAGTGCCTATGGACGCTTGTAACACCAGGGGCATCACGCGCGCATTGCCGACCCCTGTAAAAACTTTTTTACAACCTTCTTGAAGATCCCTGGTGCTTTGCATACCATACGGGGAAATAAACATAACAATAGGTGTCGAAAGATTTCACTGATAGCCTAGGGGTATAGGCAGTTATCGTTCGGTCGGGGCGCTAGATGGCGCGTTTACCTGCTTTTCTCTTTCTACTATGACTCTGTCCCGCGTTTCTGATAACGCGGTGATTCCGCCAATGTGACCTTTCGCTTATTAGTTCATTTGTCACAGGTTGGCATGGACTTAATTATATTAGGTCCATGCAGGTTGGCATGTTCACTATTTGACATATTGGTACATTATTAATCAATTTGCCAGAATGTCAAATTGTAATCAAAAAACATAAAATTCCACGGAATTTGACCACAAAAATGTAAAATCTCACCAAATGTTACTAAATAATAAAGAAACTATATTCAATACATAAAATAAACAGCGAAAACCTTATTGCAATCGGTAATCGGCTATGTTAAGGTTTAGGACGAAAAATGTTCTTATGTGAGACTATGAAGAACAAGGGAAGTAGTAGCAACTGTGCCAAACGCAGCCAAAAAGCAACCCAGAATGAAGCCATATCGCCGGGCTAACAAAGTATTTATGGTAGAAGTAAGTGCGATTTGAATGAAACATTTAAATTCGTTCTCATCTTATAATTCTTTTGACAGGGTCATTGGAACAAGTGTCGTAGGTTTAATCCCCAAACATGACAAATATTTGTTTAATGAACATTAGTGTTTATTCTTTATATGAAAGTTTATAAATGTATTAATCATATTAGAAACAGAATTTTTTTTATCTCCCTATGTATGATGAGTATGTAGTTCTAAACATATTCGGCAGAGGGCACTTACCGATTGGCTAACGGTTGATACAGCAGAAAATTTTCATCGCCTACTATAACTTGCGGTTAGCTCAGTTGGTAAGAGCAGCACGCGCGATACGTGAAAGTCGTGGGTTCGATTCCCGCACCACATTGGGAGATAAACATTTTCTGTTTCTAATATTTAAAGTTCGCAAGTACGGCGTAAAGTACTATAAAAATAATAAAATGTATTAATCATGTTGTCACCTTTGGATCTAGTGTCCGTAATACAAGTCCATCGGTTACTCACTTTGATATATCGTCGTCCATTACAGTACCAGTGTCTTTACAATTACAGTAGCTATCGTGGTACGTACCTACATAGCGATAACAACAGTCATAGCCATGGAGATCATGGGTACGAAAAGCAAGCTTGACTCTTGAACAGCTTGATAAATGAAACATGTAGGTACAAGTAAATCCCGGTACGAGTAAATTTTTTTAATAAAAGGTTATTAAAAAAAGAGGCATCTCCCTACGTGCCACTACAATTTTTTTTTTACTGAAATATTTAGTAAGTTAGATGTTTAATAACTTAAAGATTTTATGTACATACTAAGGAAATGTTATGATTGCGCATGTGTAATGCATGGGCCTTACTTTGCTACGGCGTATACGGTTTTGTCTCCTGTCCAACCTCAATCATCAAGGAATCATAGGTTGCTACATCACCTACATTGTAGTCCCTACAGTGGTGTTTTCGATGAGGCATATACTCCTTGGTTGTTCTAGCAGCTGCGCTCGGCATCCAGACTGGGACGGCTACGCGTATTGGCGCGGGAATTTGCGGGAGACGTCCACTCGATGTGGCGCTATGGGGCGCCTTTCCCGACCTTCCTCAAACTCATTGGCACCTTGTTTCTGTGTCTACTCGTCATCCTGCCTCTCATATACCCGATATTCGTCCTATTAATGACGTATTTCACTTATGAAGGACTTTTTTTAAGGTAAATAACGTTGGCCCTAGGCATACCTATCACCCTGCAGTTGAAAAAAAAAATGCATGAAAAAGGAAATGAACATTCAATTATTTTTCATGGCAATTTTTCATTAGTCAAGCTCAATCTTACGGTTATTTCTATTGTACCATAATTTTTGTTTGGTAGACTAGTATTGATAAAATCACACCTAAATTTTTGACAGGCCCAGATATGCTATCACCAATTACGAAGCAGTTGGACCTCGTGCCTACGTCTAGACAAAAAGTGTTTACATATTATAAAACTGAAACAATGAAAATATGTAGGTAATGTGGTGTGTAACACACATATTTTTTTTCAGCTGGCAACTGGACGAACCATGGCACTTTCTACCTACGAGCATAGTGCGGAGAGCGCTATCTCTCTCGTTCCGGTCGTGCAACACTCACGACGTGTGGAAGGTGCGAGAGGTGCTCACCAGAGGCATCCTGCTCGCACACTCGCTGGCCACATCCGTTGACTACCTATGCGTCATGCAGGGTCTACTCGACGATGCCTGACTGCTATAAATGCTTTTCAATATAGTTTATATAAATACCGGTCCACCAGTCACAATATCGACCTCCGAGAAATTCTCATGAAACATGGGTATAGCCCACCATGCTCCTGGTTCATGGATTCTAACTGTTGTGGAAGATGTCTGTTAGGATGTTACTGAATATTAATATAAGCTGCAGAGCGATTGTATCTGCTTATTTCGAAATGTATAAGAAAACTCGTATGCTACCTATAAAGGCTATCTTCAAGTAGTCATGTCCCTTAGACGACCTGCTTGATGTTGTTTTTATCTTAAATGTATAGCTATTTTTACATTTGAACTGTAAAGCGATTTTTCAATACACAAAAAGCCTGCTTTCAAACTCTTTTTCACATCTTACGACTGGCTAAATCAAATGCCGTGCACGTGCGTACACGGAAGGCGCAGAAGGCTAATCAGTGAAGAAGCTTTTGTTTGCAAATTTTCCGTACAAAATGAAATACGCTCTTTAACTTCGCATTAAGTTTCATGAATTCCTGGTCTACTAGAATACAGAGCGCATAAGCAAACGTCTGTCACTTTTGTACAATGCTGCGTGTTGTATGACGTCATATATCGTAGACCCTGTTTCATTACATCGCTATATAAGCTGTTACATCGTAACTCATATTTAAAATATATTTCAAAAGCAGTTATTGCATGAGATATTAAGTACTGGTTACGTTTTTGCTCATAAAATATGAGTTCCTTATTCGCGCACTTGCTAAAACATATACTCAAATACATAAAGTAAGATACTGGATATCCTGACGGAACATTATTGGTATGAGCTGAAAATATAAATAATATTTTCATCAACAGCTGATAAGAAAGTATAATCATGCAGAAGTGACGTCATGTACAAGTATCCTGCTCATTAATTGAGTTACCTACGGGAATTAAGTCTTGTGCGTGATAATAAACGTAACTGATAAAATCTGCATTTGGCAATTACATGCCCCCATGCTATTATCAACAGTTTTTTTTTATTTAATTACCAGTAAATATTAACAGCTTAAAAGCAGGTGTTTCTTTGGTAGGTGCCAAAGTATACGACTAGTTTATAAAAAAAATTTGTTCATACCATGATTATTCATTGCACGGTGTTTGATGATACATGACTTAAATAAACCAGCTGGTAATTATATTCGTTACACCATTCTGAATGTTAAAAACTAGATGATATTGATAAGACGGAAAGTTATTCAATGAATACTTTAATTTCTTTTGTTTTCTCGATATAATAATACTAAGGACATACCTACCAAAACAATAAATTATTAAAGTTTTCTCTTGTTTCTTTTCCTTTAGCTGCTCACCAAGCCATTAAAATTTAAGTACTTGTCATTGTGATTCGTTTTATTCGTACACACACACACACACATTTTTTTACTGCATCCGAAGCGCCTTTGATCTCTAAGGTACCATTTTTGGTTTACAAAGTATTTAAATATACCTACTCATCGATATTGTCATCTTGAAAGGTATGGAGTCGTATTTTATCTTGTTTATAGAGATCGTATGTTGTCATTTTATCAACCAATAAGTAGGTACCTAGTTTAGCTGCAAAACCAATGATAATCTAACTTAGCAACATCTGTGATCTTGTACTGTGGCCATCACGGGCACATCATTGAATATTTGAAGCTTTATAATTATTATATCATCGTATCTTGTTGCTCTCGAAACCAATGGGAGTTATCGAAAATATGATAAAATATTGCCTCACGTTAGAATATTCATCGGGTGGCACGGGACAGGACTAAGTGATATGATTAGAACTATAGAAATTGATGATTTCAAGTTTTACAAAGATTAGGATAATAATAATAGATGCTATTATAGTAACATTATCAATTAATTCGTCGTATCATAATTTAAGGTACGTACGACAAAATATCTTATCAATCATAATAATAAATAGCATTACGCTTTAAACGTCATCAGTTATGATCGACTACAATTTAGTGATGCAAAATTTTCTATTTACAATTACCCTAAAATTTTTATCCCTATGTACCACTTCATATAGTGATATATCATAAAGTGTTAAAAATAAGGGTCTATAGTTACTTCAAGTTACTAAAATATAAGTACCTCGATAAGTTAAAACGTCAAATCGTAAAATATATATCTGAAGAGAATATTTCGTTATGGTTCCCTACAGAATGGGTGGTAACGAAAAATGCTTTGTTGCCACGTTGCTTATTATTACTTACAAATTTATATCCGTTTGCCATAATGCTGAAGGCTTAGATTGTCCCATTAGATTTAGCAGAGAGCGACTAAGTGATTTTGTTTTTTTCTTTTTATAGTGCGTGCAGTTTGTAGAGCGTGTCAGAGTGCTACTCATTCAAAAAACGACTAATTCGCAACAAAAAAATGCTACATACCTACAGTTCACTACTCTCTCGACATTAATTAGAGTTTGCGACCGATACGCCGTACCTACCTACATGTTGTACCTATTTCGATAGCTGACCTTTTCAGCGTAGGTAGGTACTTACTCTTAGTACTTTCCTACACACACTCTAAGTTTTCTTTATTTTTATTTTGTGTATCTGTTAATATAGAAATCTGTATACCTACTGATTTCTAGCTTATTTTACTTTTGCCCACTTACCTGTTTTTATCTTTTTTCTCTGTTGAAGAACACTTGTACATTTCGTAGAATCTAAATCCACGTGTAACTTATGTAACCACGGATACTGTTATCAAAATCAAAATGGCCTTGACTCATCGTATCAAAGAACTATTCTTAACCTCTCGAGATTACCGTTACACGGAGGCTGCTGGTAAAAAGGTGTGGTGTTGTCGAGAGCCGGGCAGTGTGCCAAGGAATCGCGCCACTGTGGGTCGTCGCCATGTCGAAATTGACGCTTATCGGTCTGCTAGCAATATGCCACACGTGAGTATTCGCCTTGTTTACAAAGAATATCAGTAGAAATAGTTTCAAACTAGCCGTTCAATGCACATGAAGTAGCGAATCGCTAGCATGAGCAACACACGCGTCACATCCGAACCTTTAATTAATTATTATTTGCGTCATAAATTATGATTTACTTGGAAGATATGAGATCGTCAAAATAATATAGCTATCGTTCAATTGCATGTGACTTCAATCTTTGAAATGGGATCTGTAAAACTCCGTTCAAACCCGAGTCTGATTTTTACTTTGAGAGTTCAATTAATTATTTTCATGGGAGACTCTAAAACCACAACATCAACAGAAATTGATGATTGATTATATTGATAAGGTCAGTATGTCTCATGAAGTCAAGATAAACTTGTTCATGAGCCTTCTTTTGATCCAAAAATACAACAATGTTTGTGTATAGCCAACTCTAACTTAATTGCCTCCATGGTACAGTGGTTATGATTAAAGGCGAAGATTGTGTTAGATTCCCGCGACCTCTTCAATTATTTCTTGTTTGGTCTTGGATTTTCAGATCTTACCTGATTATCCGCTAAAAAAATGTTTTACCGATCGATCTACCGACTCATCTGTGAATAAGAATGGAGAACTTACGGTTGTCTGGAAGAGATCGCTTTCTACCGCCTAAATTATGCCATATTCTGGAATCTTTTGTGTAAATGTTTTGTGCTGTACTATATACTACTAGCTGTGCCCGCGACTTCGTTCGCGTGGACTACATCCTTTCATGGTCGGTTTTACCCCTATCTGCCTTAATATTCGAAACAAAAAGTAGTCTATATTTTAATTGAGCTATATTTGTGTCAACTTTCATATCTCTAAGTTAAAAATAAACATTTTCCCATATAAACTTTCAAAGGTGGCATTACCCCCTTCCCCCCCCCCCCTTACATTCTCACAAAAAATAGCCTATGTCCGTTCTTGAGGTTCAACGTATACCTATGCCAAATTTCATCAAAATCGGTTGAGAGGTATAAGCGGGAAAGCGTAACAGACAGACAGACAGAGTTACTTTCGCATTTATAATATTAGTAGGGATTAGTAGGGATATAGGAATTAAAACGCAAGTTGACTGATCATGACGAGACGGGCGGTTCAGCCGGGAACAATAGGTAGGTACTTACCTACATTCAACTTTTTTAACAGAAAGCAAGATTCAAAGTTGGAAGAGGTTCGACTATAGACTAAAAATACTGAATGTCAACTAAAATAATCTGTATCTAAACCGGATTATTCCCGAGGTGTGCTAATAAACTGGTCAACGATAAAAGTAAGACAGAATCTATGAAACCCACTGCTAGGCTAATAAGGTGCTCCATAGACGCAAATTTAAGGAAAAACTCAGATTTAAATGGGCAATTCATTGAGTAGAATAAATAGATTTAGCGAAGGTTTTTCTGAGCAATAACGCAGTGCAGCGACAAGGAAATTTTGATCAGTTGGACAATAGTACACTCATTATAACCTTGATTACTTAGTACTTAAATTATTTGGAGTTTTTTTAAAGTCAGTGTTTCACAATTTAAGTTGATGAGTTATTTATTTTCTATGTTTATTAAACTATTAAGACACAAATATTACAATATCTGCTTATGTTAACAGGAAAATTAAATCGGTATATTGTAAATACATAATATAAATGCTTCTAAATCGTTTTTAACTCTGAATAATATTTTCCTTGTGAGTAAAGATTTTATATCCTTATTGCAGGTGCCTTGCAGGTTATACCAAGTTTCCTGAGGGCTTCACTTTTGGGGTGGCCACCGCTTCCCACCAGATCGAAGGCTCCTGGAACGTCAGTGGTAAGCTCCGCATAAAATGATATCTTAATTGACCTAAGTGTTTCGTTAAAACATTTTCCCATTAAAACGTTTAATTAGGTAATGCGTAGTGGATGATGGTTACGGAACCCACACCAACACAAATCTACCTATACAAATAGAAATACCTACTTCATTGCCGAAATTCATGAAAGCGCCTAGCTCCAAAAATACTGAACAACCTGGTTCAACGTTTGGATAAATCGTTTTTGTAATATTCGAAATAGTCAGGACAAAGTTTATAAAAAAATAAAAAAATCAGGATCGTATGCGTGCAAAGCCGCAGCAGGCTGCCAGTAAATAATGAATATCAGATCACATCACATACCTACGTGAACCTGATCCCAAAGTAAATCACTGAAGCACTTGCATTATGGAAACTAGAGCTACATACATACACACTGCACACACATCATTAAACCCCTAACACACTAATATTCATCACAAGGATATTTATCTAAGGGCGGGGATCGAAGCCACAACCATTTGTTGACTACTGTTTTATCAGTCAATAGAACAATAAAGATGAGAACACAAATTTATTATCTGTCTGTTATTAGGAGTGGTGTTTATATCAGGGGTCAGGATTGTTGCCTTTTCTAAGTACACGTATCTACCTACTACTACTATTATTCTGGGCGACGATGCCGTCAAGTTATCAAACAGTAGGGGCCAAGTTCAAATACCTACATGAACGGTCATCAACACCAATATATATTTTAGCTGCGTACCTGCTTACCTATCGCATTCGTGACGTCCCATACAAATAATTATATTGGCAAATCAAAACAATTGGCATTGTGTACGAAGCTGTGAATAACAAACATATTCTGCGTTTGACCTTTATTAGTTCGTTTATTAGAAAATAAGTAGTTGTTAATCAAATATAATAATAATTGATCAGTAATGTAATAAGTAAAAATCACCTAAAGGTAATGCTTAGAAAGCATTACCTGTCAATGTGTCCTTAAAGTCACTTTCATAATACTAAGCCCATAAGTGTGGGAACACTAATAGAGATATCTTTCAACGTTATCTTATATTTTTAATTCCGTATCCGTACGAGCCTAACCAGCTGTTATGTATAAACGTGATTTGTTTAATTTCCCAAAATAAACTTGTTTAAATACGTACCACATCTTGTTACAAGATAGTTAATACATAAATAAATTGTATAAACTTATTGCATGATAAATAGATATTCATAACAATGTATACACAGTTTATTAAGGTTATATAAGAAAATTAATATAAACATTACATTGCATACTAAGTATCTAGCGGATAAGTGCTTATTAACTGTATAGCATCCACGAGAGCTACTGCCGACAAACTGTCTTGCAGTTTGGCAGAAAGTGTCATGAAGTACTGTATTGTTTTTGAATAAATAAATAAATAAAATAAAAAATTGTAACTAATTTTGTAGGTGCTTTAAAAATATCACTTCTTGTTTTTAGTTCCAGGGTCGGTACCTCCGTCACTAAAATGATATTATGATGCATATCACATCTACATACGTAACATAATTCGGTGATTGTTAGAACAAAATAGTAGATAAGCAGTATGAATGGGTGCTTGCCACACAATCTACACTAATATTAGGACCACCCAGGGGTTTTAGTCGTTTCGAGACCGATAAACCACTCTCTCCCCGTGGCAGACAGTGACGGTGCGAGGACATTTCCCTTGGCTAAAAAAAGGGTTAGTTTGCATGTTTTCGTATTGCGTTGGCACCAATATGAGCGAAGAATCAGTGGAAAATGTGGAAAAAACGGGGTTAGGACGCGTGCGAAGCTGCGGTGAGCCATTAGTATACCTAATATTTATGGCACCGATATTATTAACACAAATGATGAATATACCTATATTGCTGGTTCTAATACCTGCCCAATGCATTCTCGTATTTATTTACCTTTACTTTGTGTTCTCTTTTTCTCTCACTCTGCATTCGCTTCCTCATGACTGAGAATCTTGGTCAATGATGGATGTGGATGGTTTTCACTTAGCACCTGCCATTGTCGGTACCTGTTCATCGGTGTCGCGTCTCTGATAACCGACCAAAACTTGGTTGAGGATCGGCCTCTTACTCCATCGCTCCATATCGAGTTAGTTGGGGACCGACCCCAAAGTCTTTTACCCTAAGTGTTTCGGACAAAGATCAATTTCTTTTATCTGATTTTAAAGTAGGTAGGTACCTAAAGTCTTTTATCATGCTCTCAATATGTACATGTAGGTACTTATGTTCAATCAATATCCTCAATAATATATTTGTGTTTCTGTGGAGATAAGTAATGTGTAACTCAAACGAAAGTACTTGAGAGTAAGACTCGTGACACGATGATATGATGTTATCATTAGGTTCATAGTCCAGTGAAGTCGGACACAGACAGCTTCTCCAGTCGTCTAGGATAGTATTGACAAATAAAGCTCATTTCATTAGATAGCGGCATGGACTTAATAAGTCCATGGATAGCGGATGCATAAGTTTAGAATTAAAATTTTTGTTTTTGTAATTTTATTAACAGCTGTGGATTTTGTGAAAATCAAAAAATAAAATAGAGTGCAAAACACTGAATTATTGTTGTTTTTTACAGTTCACTTTTGAATAGACAAACAAAATGGACATAGGTATATGGCTTGGACTCGTTGTAGTTAGTGAATAATATTTTTAGTTAAAACAATAACAGTGAAAACACAGTAGCTAATAAAATTTTTTTTTAAATGTTGCGTTTCATTTCAAACATTTTCAAGATACAAGATGGCGCCTGAACTTTTTTGCACATTGCTAAAATTTCACATCTACATAAAATAATAGTTAAGCACAATCAGGAAAAAAATCCCAACCATACGTTTTGGTGGAAAAACATATTAAATGACCTACTGATGCAACAATAATGATGTTCAACTTATAATCCAGAACCCCCTATCAGACAAACTAACAACGTACCTGTTATACGTGTCTCGATCCCATTAAAGCAATTTGAATATGTAATTTAAGTTGTGATGAGGTACATTTCCAACGGCAACTTGACTAGGGATGCCAGATTTAGACTTCATACGCGCGGAGTTAGTTATTAGAACAAAAAAATATTTTGTTCGTCTTAATTCATTCGTTCCATTAACTGATAGGTTCAAACTTATACATGTACATCTTCCATCATCCCTTATTTTGTCCACATGGGGGTTGAATTTATCAAGATTATATTTAAGCGAACGTCTTTAGCATAATAGCTCCAATCTTTAATTTCAGTTCAATCAATCGAAAATCTAAGAAGATTTATAAAAAAAAATCCCCTATTTAATCCCCTTGAGGGTAGAATTGATCTAAATCTTTTATTAATGAATGCCTACGTCATGACATTTAGCTGCATGCATGCCAAATTTCGAGAGTCGTCCAGTGGTTTGGGCTGTGCGTTGATAGATTACCAAGTCAGTTAGTCACCTTTGAGTTTTACCTACATAAGTATATATTTCGATTTTGTTTTCTAAATCACGCGCCGCGCCGCGGTACTACACTTGTCATAAGATATCGGCATTTTATGATTACAGTCAATGGTTTTCAGGCAAGTCGGAAAATGTGTGGGACCACCTGACACACACCAAACCCTGGATGGTGGTGGATGGCACGAATGGCGACATAGCGTGCGACTCTTACAACAGGTAATTTTTAATAACAAAAAAACAGAAAAAATCATGTCCACTTGCGGTGTAGGGCTCGAACCCACGACCTTCGGCTGAGGGCACTTACCGGAAGCTAAGAGGTTAATACAAAAGGAAAAATTCATCGCCTATGATAACTTGCGGTTAGCTCAGTTGGAAGAGCAGCATGCGCGATACGTGAAGGTTGTAGGTTCGTGCGCCACACAGCAAGTAGACATGATTTTCACAATATTTTACTCTAAAACTTCATTTTTCGTCACCTTTTTCACGTAGTATCTGGTCAAGTGCCGCCTTTCCAACTTAGCAGGAAAACAAGGATACGATATCCTTACATTAAAGTTCATATCAACCTTATCAAAGTAATCAATCACACGCAAAAAGTGCATGTCTACTAAGTAGTCTTGGCTTGAAGGGCTTGCTTTGAAGACTCCAAACTAACTAGAAGAATTCGTGTACTTTTTGACCACCAAATTGTTCACACAACCTAGCGAACACCAATTTCATCAAGGATTGTAACATTCATTCAGCGTACATACCTTTTGATCGTAGCGTCTGGTTATGGCGTGTCTTATCCTTATGACATTCATAAGCCTAAAGCTGTTAATTTCTTCATACCTATCTGAATTTAGTAATAACGAAACAACTTAATGCCTTTTAGGTACCGCGAGGACGTTGAAGAGCTTTCTTATCTAGGCGTTGACTTCTACCGTTTCTCGCTCTCCTGGTCGCGGATCCTGCCCACCGGTCGCATTGACTTTGTCAACCCTGATGGCATTCGCTACTATAACGATCTGCTCGACGCTTTGGCCGAGAAGAACATCGAACCACTGGTAATAATCGTCATAAATTGTATCCTTACAAATACAACAAGCAAAAACACTAATGCCCGGTTCTAATATTTAAAAATGATCTGTTCTAGTAACTGATAGTAAATTATATAAAAAAATATGTATACAAGTAAATTACATAAAAGAGGCGTAAGCTAAAAAAGGGCGACCACTGATGACAGCTGTTAGGGAAAGTTAATTTGAAATTAGAATTAACGACTCGTAGTCGGTAGGAGAAAACGGATAGTCATTATTGACACTAACAATATTGGGCTCTATCGGCTCTATAGGCTTGATTGGACCTACAAGATTGGGCTGCAAATTCCATTGAAAAGTTAGTTTTAGGCATGTATTTGTTAGAGGCTTCTTTTTGTAATTGCAAAGACATAAGTGTTAGTACAAATTCATGGTGTGAGTCGCAGCTTCCATGTTGGAAAATAGGGTGCAGATGGGTTATAGGTAGATATGGCATTCTTGCGCTCACAAAAAACAGTTAATATTAGAGAATAAATTAACTGCATCTGTAATCAACTTTTAGTCATAGAATTAAAAATATTTTTATGTAAGCCTAAATCGATGAAACAATATGATGATAATGACTAAAGTTTATCAGATTTTCTCTGTATAGGTACCAGGAAAAATTATATCAGCATCCCATTTCCAAAATGGCGACCGCTGAACAAGGGATCGCCCCCATAAACTTGGTTTTTTATCAACTTTATAACTCTCTTCTAGCTTTATAACAAAATTGCAATCCTGTGACTAAAGCACGCTAAACCTAAAAAAATATCATGTCAACGGACTAGCATGAAACGTTAGCATCGTTTGCAAAAGGCTATGAAAGTTGACTCTCATCTGCTTTGGAGAAATCGTATCCATGTTTTTCATTATTAGCTTGATTAGCACTAAATATTTAAAGAACTCTTTAAACAATTTCTTGCTGAAACAACGACTAGGTATTTAAAAGTTATCAAGAACGTTCGTTCGTAAGTTAAATTAGTAAAGTAGATCCAAATTAATATTATAAATGCGAAAGTACCTAACTCTGTCCGTCTGTCTGTTTATCTGTCCGGCTTTAACTCCTAAACCACTTAACCGATTTTGATAAAATTTAGTATAGGTATACGTTGAACCTCTAGGATGGACTTAGGCTACATTTTGTTTCGAAAATAAGGGGGAAGGGTAATACCGCCCTTGAAAGTTTATATGGTAAAATGTTTACTGTTTAAGTTAGAGATATGAAATTTGACACCAATAGGTATTTCTCGCAACTTGGATAAGAATATGGACTACTTTTTGTTTCGAATAATATTCGAGATGAGAGTAAAACCGAGGTAAGTGTGTGATCCACGCGAAAGAGGTCGCGGGCACGGCAAGTTTCTTATAAAGATATGAGGTGATATAAAGGTTTGAGTTTAAGGTTAATCAAACCAATCTACCTATTATTAACCCATATTTGTCATTTGCAGGTCACCTTGTTCCACTGGGACTTGCCTCAGAGTCTCCAAGACCTAGGAGGGTGGGCGAACCCAAAAATGATCGAGTACTTCCACGACTACGCCGATGTTTGTTTCCGCGAATTCGGAGGCAAAATCAAATCCTGGATCACGTTCAACGAGCCGTATGAGATTTGCGAAGACGCTTACGGTGACGTGAAGAAAGCTCCGGCCGTCGACAGTCACGGCGTCGGCAACTATTTGTGCAGCGACACGCTGCTGAAGGCCCATGCTGAGGCGTACCATCTGTACAATGCGACGTACAGGCCCGTGCAAGACGGAAGGATCATGATCTCCATTAACTCCATCTGGTACGAGCCCAGCGACCCGAACAATGCTGAGCAAGTCGCTTTGGCTGAAGTGGCCAACCAGTTCAAAGTGAGTTGGTATTAATTTATGCCCAGTTCCAATATTTGAAAAACGATCCGTTTTAGTTACGGATAGTAATATATTATACGAAGCGTAAGCTAAAACCGTTCCAGACTCGCAGTCAGTTGGAGAAAAACGGATAGTTATTTTTGACACGTCGTTTTACAATGGTATTACTTAATAACATTTTTTCTATGTTACCTATGGACTTCTTTCTTCGTTTCGTTAGGCATGCCACAACAACGTTTACATACCCTATAAAACAACAAAAAAAAAACTTATATCTTTTTTAAATTTCATTAATTCCTGTAACTGTCCTTATTAGTCGGAAGATTCCAAGCTGCAAACTAATGTATTGATACTGCGTTCCAGTTCGGTTGGTTCGCGCACCCAATCTTCACCGAGGAGGGCGGCTACCCAGCGGTCATGATTGAGAACGTTGCCCAGCAGAGCCTGGCTGAAGGTCTCCCAAAGCCACGCCTTGTGCAGTTCGATGCATACTGGACCGAGCGGATCAAGGGCACGTCTGACTTCCTCGGCATCAACCACTACACCACGCATCTCGTCACTGGCCCTGGTCTGGACCCCACAGCCAAGCATCCCTCCTGGCTTAAGGACATCGGCGTGGTCACCACAATGGAAGTCGGTGGCGATTCTGCTTCTGAATGGCTTAGGGTAAGCACGGCTTTTAATAGAATTACAAGAAAGTGGAACCGTTTTTTATGCACTGGGCCGAGCGCATTAAGGGCACATCTGAGTTGTTCTGCCTCAACCACTAAGTACATCACGCATTTCAATCACTTGATCCAGGTTGGACCCCATAGCTAAGCAGCTCTTCTGTTAATGACATTGGCACGGTCACTACACTAGGAGCCTTCCGCCTTCGTTCGCGTTATTTCAGGATAAAAAAGTGTCCTAAATGGTATTCTAGTATCTCATTGAACTATTGACCAAATCTATTTAGTACCTATTATATGCGCAAATTCATACCATCACATTTTTAATACCAGGTAGGTACCACTCGCTGACTGAACAATATCTAATTGCGTGTTCAGTTCAATACTTTTTCCACAGTCGAAGTAAAGCACAATTATCATCTAAATATTTTCGTTCGTCAGGTGGTCCCGACTGGCTTCGCTAACTTGCTGCGCTGGTGCAAGAGCTCTTACAACGACCCGCCCATCTACATCACTGAAAACGGTTTCTCTGACCTCGGCACTCTAGAGGACTATGGACGTATTGCTTACTACAATGTGAGTGCCATGTGCTTTAATACAAGTATCTAACCTATCTATAATGTATTTTCGGACTACAAATTATTGATGTCAAATATAGGTAGGTAATATTTTGAATAATTTCGCGTTCCATTTTAAATAAATACCTACTTACCTATTATCCGATAGCGAAGCACAAAATGTTTTGTATGGGTGTTTATCCGTTTACTCGTAAGTTTTAAACTACATGTTGCATATAAAAAAATGAGGTACCTGCCTATCATTAGAAGCGTCGTAACTGCCCACGACTATGGCATCTTAACAACTTTTATATCCTAAAATGAATTTAAAAAACCTTACCTAATAATAGCTTGTTTGTTATCGATTGAAAGGCTTAGCTTAGTATTTGCTGACTGCTCATTTGCTAACCACACAAAGGATTTTAATGTTAAAGACACCTTAATTGGTCCGTGTATGTAACATTACCGACCTTTTTTCAGGACTACCTAAGTGAAATTCTGAACGTGATCAATGACGACGGCGTCAAAGTTTTGGGCTACACTGCTTGGACTCTCATGGACAACTTTGAATGGCGTGCTGGATTTGCGTAAGTAATTTTTTAATATTGGAGTAATAACTTAAATTACCTACTTCTTAACTTCTTATCCGTGTTTTACTTTGAAGCGGTATAGGTATGTAGGTACGTATTTACTATAAAGAAATACACATTCCGTTGCTCAGAGTCTAGTGTTAAGTCAGATTTATTTAAAAATAGTTAAAACCATAAAAAATACCACATGCTACTAGCTACTTAAACAGTCCATAATTACTTAGGGAACAGTGAAATATAAGTATTTTCTTTCTTAAAAACTCCGCCAAATATATATTGGACAAATTGGAGAAGATGACATACATAGTTCTGATTCTGTGGTAAGAACTAAAGCACTTGTGTTACAGAAATCAGAAACAACGATGGGCCTACAACACCCAGACCCAAAACAATCTAAAAAAGTTTTTTTTACTTCCCACATAATCAGTGCAATGCATATGATTTTTTATTTTTAAAGTGCTTTACGCCGCACTAGCACAGCACGCGCGATACGTGAAGGTCGGGGGTTCGATTCCCGCACCGAAAGAGGAGATATTTTTTTCTGTTTCTTTAAAATATTTAATGTACCTACCTATATGATGTTGTATAATTCATATTTAATTTTATTTATTTCCAGCGAGCGTTTCGGTTTCTACTACGTGGACATCACACACCCCGACAGGCCGCGCACGCCCAAGCTGTCCGCAGAGTACTACCGCCAGTTGATGGCCACCCGCGAGCTGCCGCAAGATGATAGGTTCAAGGACCCTGCCGTGAGTATCACTCCAACTCAGTTCTTTTTCCTACCTGACTATCGATGATGGCTGCGAAGCCTTATCATCTTCACCGAGCTTTCAGGGGAGCGCAGATAGCTCTCACTTCCTATATAGGCCCGATCACATCACACCCGTTGCGACAGTTACTGTAGGGCTCTACCTCGTGCCATGAAGATGTAAAAGCTTCGATCGAACATTTTGTAGATCCATGGTTCAGTGTAAAATACAAACGAACTATTGTTCACCGCGTCAAAGGTCTCTTCCTGCCTAGTACTTGCCAAGCAGAGATATTCTGGGCGGGATTTCTAACAAAGTAATAAAATGTTGTTTGTATAGAGATTTGTCTTACACTAAAAGTTAACTGTACGGTAGGTACACCTAAATGATAATTTTTACCTAAAATTTTACGCATTTATACAACGCATTTTACAAGTCCAAAATACCCATATACCTAATGGCGTAACGTTATACATTAATGCCCACTAAGACGTTAGTACACTGTCGAGCACGTTATAAGTTTGATTTTCTGTGTCAAAAAAGCATCTGACATTGCCTTTCATTCTGTGTCAAAAATACAGAATTGCACGGGATATTTTCTTCACACATCTTCTTAAAAGATATTAAGGTATCTTGAAACGAGGTAGTGAATGTACACCAGTCTCTAGGTAGGTACGATCCCATCAGCATCGTCATTAAAAGGCGCTCATACTTCGTGGAACGTTTTATAGTATACCTAGTCAAAAACACTTTTAAACCTTCTTTATGAGGAAAGCATTAGACTTTATATCGAAAACTGCAAGTGTAAAACGTAACGCAGTTGACCATTTAAAAATAAAGCGTGGCACGCCGGTTGTGATGTGGTCGGGCCACAAGTTTCATCACTGTATTAATAATCATGAATTCGGCGGGGAGCGGAGCATGTGCGAAAGCGATGTAAGGAGTAGCCATGAATACAGTAAAACATTTTGAGGCATATAATGGCGCTATATGTCGCTGTTAGTTGCCGGGGAACCGCGTCACTCCCCGCCGATATGAATGATTTATTGATATTGAGTAGCAATATGAAATGAAATACGTACCTAGGTAACATTTGTCATATTGATTAGAGCCGTAGATGGAACGGTAATGGGAGTATGGAAATTTACTAACATAGCAATTTCACATTGAAAAGAAAAACCGAAGTATGTACAGGAAAGTAGGCAGCATGCGTAGGTCTTTTAACAATAGCATATGTAGTTAGTGGTACTTGACGTTATCAACCATAAATTAAGGTTCTAGTAACGATGTTGAGCTGATGTTGTATGACAATGATGTTTGAGGTTCTAAGGCCTATTATTGTTAAAAACATGTTATTATACACATCTAACTACAGGAAAAACATCAAATTGATATCCAGTCTCTTGTGACTACCAGGGATCACTATACTGCTTATTATAAACTACTCTTAGTTACATAGGTCAATACCACAATTTCTTTGTCGTTATCCCATGTTTCGCAAAAAAACTCAAATATATGCACCAACGAATAACCTAATTTCAAATTAAAATTATTTGAGTAGATACCCAAAGTAGGAGATGGTCTGTAATCATTTGATGCCCCTAGTGAATTGCTCTAGTATGAGCGCAGCTAGATAATTTCGATTTATTTTAATGAGGAATTTCCAAAATGAGATATGAACAGCAGTCTTTGTCAGTACTTGTTTCATTATTAACATTTATTTTATTATTAATGTCAACTTACATTCCAATATTCTGTTGACCTTTTTTCTGAACATTTTGACGACCTCGGTTGTGCAGGGGTTAAGGTAGGCGGCCAAAGCGCGAAAGGTCACGGGTTCGATTCCCGACGAACTTTTCTAAATTGCCTTGGGTCTCAGTATGCTAGGGTGATGTGCCCAGTTAGTATCCGTCGTCTGGTGCTCTTAGTACAAACCTTAGTTTGAGACCAGGTGATTGGTGTGATTGTATATTGTGTAGGCGCATTTATTTATTTATTTTAAAACCCTAATTGAAACAGAAATAAAATAGTTTTTAAATTGTATAAAATGTTTGCTTACAGGTGAGGAGGTCTTAAATTGCGGGGCATGACGCTTGCGATGTAAATATACTAAGTAACGCTACGCAATAGTACTAACACCAAATTGCTTTGTATGCTTGTTAATAAATAAACAGAACAATAACATTTGGGCGAGTACCTTTTATTTTGACCAACGACTGCTTACATTAACATAAACTTTTGTAGGTTGATAGAAGATGGAATGCTTGGTATATTTAACCTTACGCATGTTTTATTATATAAAATATTAAGCACCATTATTATAGTTATTGAAATTTAGTGTTAAAAAAATATAATGGTGTCTTTTTCTTTCAACAGACTGTCCACGACGAATTTTAGGTACCTAAATACCAAAAATAAATGGTAGTTCAATGCTTAAATGGATCTCTAATAAAATGTATGGATGCTTTTATGAATGTATAATTTTGCTAAAAAGGAAATAAAATTGATATTAGGTATTAAAACAAATATTTATTTCGTTCATTTATGAATATCAAATTATTTACAATGAAATTAAAGTAAATTAATTACTCTTGACATTTTTATAAATTTCATTGTTATGACATTGATACACGTAATGTTACATACACTACAGAGAAAACTTGCATCTGCTATCAGACTGAAAAGATATGTTTGTAATTATAAAGGCTATACTTAAGAAATAAACGATTTATTTTACACTTGATATATTGTTCCGAATATTATTCTTGAGGGCGGCCGGGCGCCGCGGGCCCGTCCGCGACTGTAAGCGATATGGAATGTTTCTCAATGTGTCATTAAAGCAACAGAACATTATGTAATTAGGCAGATTAATGATACATATATTCAATCGCAGCCTTCGACCAAAATATATTCACCGACAAATGTAGGAACCGCCGCACTCGGGGAGCAGACGGCAGCAGACGAGAATAATGAACCGAACAATATGAGAAGCATCCCTTACGGAGTATAAAGTACACGATACAATATAAAGTACAACAAATGGATCTACAGAATACAAAATAAACTGTATCATAAACCCAGCACCGTTACCTCTAATTACAGTAGTTACACAGATGCTTACAATTGCTATTATATTCATAACTGAAGATTACATTAAGTCTTATAAGAATAATAGTAATTTACTAATATGGCAAAGTTTTCTATGTAGCATTTTATAAGGCCTAATTTCGAATCGTAATAACCAAGCTAGCTGAATTCCTCACACTCATATAAAAAATCTAAAGACTAGGTGGGCTAAAACGTAATTTTGAGAAGATCTGACATTTCGACAAGATACGGATGATTGATTCAATGAGTCAATAAGATATCTAAAGGAAGTAATACTTATGCGACGATAAAATATCGAACATATATTTGATCCTATCTAAGTTGGCACCAAATTGGACGTCGGATCCATATTGCACAGGCCTTCGTCGCGCGCGCCCGCCCGACAGCGCGCCTGCGCCGCCTGGCGAGCGCGACCGCTCCGGCCGCACCGGGCACCTTGCATCGCTCTCTTCAGCCAATCACAATTATAATAATAACCACAGTAAAATAGTTGCCAACGTAATTATCTAGTTCACGATTAACGATAAAACTTAACATCTATCAATAATCTCCAAAAATACACAAGGACGGTGTAAGTCGACAAACACATTACTACAAGTACATATAAGTATTTAAAAATTATATCAAATTAATACATCGAAGTTGACAACAGAAGAGTGTAGAAATATTTTAATATTTATCTAAATTACAAAACACAATAAATAATTTTTATAAAGGCACATTAAGGCACTGTTATGTCAAGATGTTATCACAATCTTAAATTTATCGATATAGGTACAATATTTAGTTATTTATATTCAGCCAACATTATGTCTAGTTTAATATACGCTTCAATTACTAGGATTTCCGATAGTCTTAGAATAAAAAGAATATGGGAAACCTGACCTATGAAATGTATGATGCAAAACGGCTTCTTTCGGTAAAGAAAGAAGGTTTGCAGCGTGCGCCTCGACGCGGGCGCCGCACCGAGGAGCAACTGACTAGTCGCACAGTCGCTTGCCGGGGCTCCGTCGCCGCCACTAACTACGAGGGCAACTCGCTCCCAGCACTCAATACATCACCAGCGCATGATACGCCTTCTACTAAAAGCCCCTACTATTAAAATTAAGCATTGATATACAGTAGGTATAAAACATCTTCACGAATTGCGATTAGTACAAATGTTTCCCCTAACTCGGACACTCTATTGTATTAACGGAGAGTGGCGCGCACCACGCAGGATTCCGTGTATATGCCTCATTCGAATAAATGCAGAGACGACAGGACGGAATCTGAATGTTGAGTGGGGGCACCGGGGCAGCCGATGTATGCCGGTGCCGACGTCACTTCTCCACGAACACACGCCAAGCATATCATCTCAGTACAGACACACGTTGCACTATTGTCATTTATTGAAATGTACACCTTTAACGGTCACCGACACTGTATAACGGTCGACGTCGCTTGAAACGGTAAGTACGCTAAATTAACAATATGATACCTAATTTGAAAGTTTGTAAGCATGGAGCTATCACGGCCCGGTGGGGCGGTCTACAGCCAGGTTAGCCCATTGTCGGGCTGTCTGGGCGTCGAGTTTATCAGTGACTGCACGTCGTCCAACAGTATGTCACTTGTGAACTCGTTCAACTGAAACCAAGGTAAACGTCTTGTTTAAAATATATACGGATTAAATTGTTACAGCAAGATATTTAGGTTGGACTTTATAGTTGTGGAATGAAATAAATCAATCTGAACACCAGAAGACTAACTAAAGCTAGATTTTAGGCTAAATTGCAAGAAAAAATACAGTTAAAAAGCATAGGTATTTAATTTGTTTCTAAAAAAAATATTTTCCTATTGTATTCGTTCAAAGTAACACAATAGACCTTCTTTCAGTAATAAAAAAAGTGTTTGTTATTTCATGTACGTAAATAGCTACCTACTTGCGGAATAAAATACCTTGCCCGCATAAGACGAGTAACATTAGCGGGAAAGCGGATATCAACGATCAGACTAGATCGTGAGGCATACCTTGCAAGCAAGATACGCTCTGTGACGTGTTTGCCTTGCAAACCAATAAAAGCTAACTGCTCAAACGCTCCTTCATGATTGGTCATGTGACCCGCGGATTTTCCCCTAGGTCGTTGGGACCTTACCAGGAGAAGCGACTTTTACCTAAGTAGGTACTCATTGGGTATGGAGCTTGAAATGCGTTTGAAATGCGAATTTGTTCTACATACAGAAATAATCGAATTACGACGTACATAGTAGTTGTAGGCGTCTGCGTCATTGGAACCTGGTTGTAACATTAAAGAATTTGGCATCTGACCTTCGCAACCCTACACGGGAATAAAGGCTTCGGCATAGCCGGGACGAAGAAAACATCATTAATATCGGACAATAATTCATCTTATTAATTCAAAAAACAATACACATTTTCTTCACATTTCTATAGTAGGAGGTATAATTGTACGCACATATAAACGTAGGTAAATAACACGCATACGCAATAAACATGGATATCTACGTAATACGAGGCAAAAAGAAACGTTACATAGGTAGGTATATTTTCGATTCATTCTCACTAACGCAACACATCCCATTAAAGCCATAATGACTCATTTAATTAAAGATGTGGTCAATTAATTAGGAGGAAAACAATATAGAAACTTTGCGTTTTCTGTAATAAGGATTTCCCGATGTTGTCGCCAATTCGGAGAACAACAGCAAGCGTGATAATAATACTAACAATAAATGTTTATTATTATTTTTTATTAGTAGACACAATAACACAGCTTCTTAAGCATAAATTAGTAAGCACATTGGCTTTTCATTTATTAATGACAAACCAACACGTAATCTGACTAAAGGGCAAACATCCAACTTCATAAAAAAACTTTTATTTTTGAATTGAATTATGATGATATAATGTAGGGACCATAATGCACCCGATCAAAGTTCAGTGCACCCGCGCTCACTGCGCTAAATACGACTGCAACGCTTCTGGACAACCTTTTCTTTTGTTCAAGGGTAAGAAAGCACTTGGGGTCGATTTCCAGAGACAAAACGTCATATTTTGATGTAGTCGCTAGTACGCAACTCTAAATGGCTAAAGCAGTAAGCAAAGTTACCTGTAAAGAAGGTACCAGGTCGTCTGTTGTGTCCAAGTTGTCACCGATCGCCATGTCCGTTGAATCGATGTTACCGCCGGCTTCGCTGCTGCAGTCCATCCTGTCATCCATTCCGGCCAAGAAGTCTTCGGGTGTGTGTGGGATCGAGAAGAGTCCGTCGCCGTCGCCGACGCGCGGGACCGCCATGCCAAGCCCGCTGTCCGCCGACTCCTGTCGCTGGTGATCCGTCAACCCCGACAGGAACGGATCCAGCGACAGTTCTGTGCTCGCTACTGCCCCCGTGCTATTCGTCAGCGAAGACATGATCGACGACGACTGCCGCGCTATCAGCTCCTGCTGGAAATATTTTCATAGCTCTTTACTGACATGTTGATTGATATGTTTTCGGGAATCTTGTGTCCCACTGACCTAACCCGACAGTTGGCGCGGAGCCAAAGCATGCGCAAGGTTCGAGCGGAAGGGTTCCACTTTATACTAGAAAACTCATGTGAGGTCGCATAATGGGGAATTTTTAGCTTTTACTAGCGAGTGTTGACGAATAGATCAAAATCACTAATAAATAATTTATTAAATCATCAACAGATTTAAATGAACAGAATAATTTAAATACATGCAAATAAAAATTAATGATACGCAGAAAATCATATTAAATAAGTGGCTTTCTATCAAATATCTATAGAATATCTATTTACAGAATAGCTAGTCCAGAAAAGGAGTGTTCGCTTCTTAAGGATGAATCAAAAATATAGATACATAGCCAACAATGCTAGAGGATAAAAAGGAAGACAAACAATTGAAGATTCTGTTACTAATGGAGTTTTAGCCTAAGCAACACAAAGACACGCTTTGGTTTTGGGGCGCCTTTCTGAAGAAAATTCAATAGATACCGTTAATCGCTATTTCTTAATCTTTTGGCGAAGTTATCCCCTATGCTCTATAGGGTCGGCGCTGCGACATCTCACAGCAGCTTAAGTATTACCTGATATGTCTCAACAACGGACAGCCGACATCACGCTCTTTGCTTGTGCCTCTCTTATTATTTTAATCAACGAGGAGGGCAAAACTAACGTAATGAAATTTACCTGGAGTCTGATCTCCTGCTGGCGTTGCTTAAGGCGATCTCTCTCAAGCTGCAGAGACTGGAGGCGTATCTTTTGTTGGCAAGCCTGTAGCGACGCGTTGGCCCAGCCGCCGCCCGCCGCGCCGGCGTTCGCCGCCGGAGTGCGTTGTAAGTGTTGTGCTGTTGACAAAACATGAAATTCAGTCAAAACAGTACTTTACCGGCCAACGAAAGCAACATCAGGAAGTATCAAAGCTAACTTACGTATTCTAGGGTCGAACCATGACGTTGTTCGGGCGGCATGGTTTATAAAATAGGTTTCACCTTCAGGTGTCGTCGCCTGCTCCCAACCTTCCGGCAGCGGCCCTAGTGCGTCCGACGTTGTGTTGTTACTACTTGTACTCTTCGCCGCTGAAATTAACAAAATAAGTATGTTTAATCTAAAGCGTTTGGGTGAGATACAAATTTAATTGTCCAGTTAAGAAAAAATGTTAAAAGATGACTCGTGGATTATATTTAGGGGATATTTAAAACTAAAAAATTCTGTCAATACCTACAAAACTACAAAATCAGAATTATTCGAGCTGGTTAGGTTTCATTCTGCGTGTCATTCTACACTTAGGTACATAAATCTGTTTATGGCCTACACCTGTCAAATTCATCTTAGGTAGGTACATTTGGTAGGTAATATTTAGAGTGTAAAGTAGTATATTTTTACATAGCCAAAGAGTAAGGTAATTCCCCAAAAAGTATAACGAATTTTCTATAAAAAAAAGGAATAATTTTCTAATACGAAAGTATACAAATTCTAATATTCTATGTGCTTAATACATGTTACATGTGATTGGTTAGAAGCCAATGAAGACATATGTGTAGCGAATGTCGCGCACGTGATTGTTAATCAGGTGGATATGGGGAAGGTCAACATGAGCTGGTTCCAAGAAAACAACGGCGCCAGACGCACTCGCGCTCCCGTGCCTCCTCGCGGTGAATCACGCCTCGCGGCCGTCTTGGACACCTCACCCGATCACACTCCTATTCCTTTGCCAACTCCCAATCATTCATAAATAGCTGCTGATTAAGGCTTATTGATCCAAACTTGCCAATCTCGGAATCAATTATGGAATAAATCATATGTGACATCAGATAAGTTCTCTTAAGTTGGTTCTGCATCACATGCGACTGTTATGTACCAAATTATCTTATAATTTTTAGAACTTACTCCTGATCATGGTGAAGTGGTCCAGTCAGGCTGGTTAGGTATTCCGTACAATCCTACATTTCCAATAGCTAGGAATTATTTATCAACATGCAACTTGTGGTGTCGTTTCATCAGATCAAGATAGCCTCTTTATTGACAAAGTGCGACGTAGGTACCCCGTGTGCAAGTATAATTAAACATTATTTGCCATTACTCAACAGCGCGGTTGGGCGACTAAGCACCGCGTTACTTAACATTTTACGTTTACCCGTTGCGCTTGCGCCGCATCTATATTTAATCTGTTTTAAATGTTGCATTATTGACGTTCTATATCGACATTAAATACTAGTCTCGTTTAATTCAGTTGTGCCAACCAATATTTGTTTTAGTAATTATGTTTGTGTACCAGGTATATTTATCAGTTTGAAGATTTAGAAAGACTATCTATAATACCTATGCAAGACGTTAAGACATGTAAGAAATTATGTCCCTACAAGTGAAGACATTTTTCAGACATTACCCTACTGACTGCAGATTTCATATACCTGTTTTATTAAAGTAATTATTGTGAAATACTGGTAAACTCTGTAATGGATGAAATTAAAATTCTGTACAATACCACTCATAGTATGGTAATCAGTGACAATAATAAGTGGAATAGGGTAGATATGTTAGGGTAGATCTCTACATAATAACACAGGTTAACCTGTAGCTAGAAATACAACATATGACAAGCGTTTAGAGTTAGAGTTAGAGCGTTTAGACTTACAAATTTCTCATTTCAGTTCTGTTAGTATATGAACTTTATATAACACTTCAAGATTGACCTCATCCCACCTGATGTAAAGTGGAAATGAGGTCCTAGCTTAAGGTCAACAAGTACAGCATAAATCTGTTATGGGACTTGTCGCCCTCACCTTGAAGGCTTTGACTTCTGCTACTAATGTAGCACCCCCCAATTGTATAGATTTAAAACATAATTTTGTGTTGCTGCTTGAAAAACAGACAGATACCTAATTCTGAACTCGGTAAGCGTAATAGGAAAGTAATTTTACCCAAAAAGATAACAGAGAAGATACCGCCTTGTCATCAGATTATGGAAGAATGCGCTACGAAAACACAATTTATTTGTTTTGTCACTTGATCTACATAGATTGTCTCTCATGCCGAGCGATAACATTTGTCAAGCGAAGATAGAATCTGACATTTAAAAATTTCGCTTACTAGATTTCTAAGTGGAAAATTGGGGGTTAGGAGAGTAAAATATCAGATGAACTAAATAACAGTGAAAATATTTGGGTACAGTCATGATGTGACAGAACGAATGATGACATAATATATCATAATTTCACATTTCATTAAATAATTTTCATTTAGAAAGATATCATATTTTCTTGAAACAAGGAAATTAATTAGTGTGAGGTTTCCATTAAGGATACCTAATAGTCTGCGTAAGAAAAGTAGACAAGTATGGCGCAAACATTGGGTGCGTTTGTAAATTGGCACTGGTAGATGGTACACCAAATATTATACAGTACAAATTCACGTAGACGGCCAGTGGTATACGGAATCATAGTACTACATCATGTTTTTTCGTCGCGAAGGGAATTCTGCAGGTGAATTTAACGATACTCTGAGCGGTTGCGATGCATTTTACAGATAACGAACATAAGCGAGGACTTCATAGTGTGATGTCTTAGTTTTTGAACAACAGTCAAGAAACACTGTACATTACACGACGTCAACAAAGACTACGTGACTAGGGCACGTACATGAATAGGCTATCAGAAAGAATGCACGAATAGGTGCAGGGACACGTGACTCCAGACCTGAAGTATCGGCGAGTCAGCTGTAACAGTATTCGTCATAATATACATCTTTACACGCGTGTTACATGCTTCACAATATAATAATGCTAAAGGACACAATTTTACCTATTCTGAGCTAACTAGTAATATCACTGTAAAAAAGTTTTTTTGGTTAAGAACATTGAACGTCGTAGATTGACTTTGAAGCCCCTTACGTCTAAAATAAAATACTTCTCAGTGAGTGGGTAAAACCCTAACGTCATACCAAGACATTTTGACAAGATATAGGTAGGTATTAGATGGTTACTAAGTAGATAGTTATTTTTGAAACTATGCAGCGCTTGGATACCTTTTGGATTTGCATTACCTTACCACTTATCTCAACACTCTGTTACCAGTCGACGTACCTAGAGTTTTAGATGTTAAAATAGCAAATATATAAATTTGGGAGAATGTAGTAATACATAGATTACATTTCCATTCATTTGAAAATCTTAAATGACAACTTATCTTCTTCAGTGCCACTACTTCTGCCAATGGAATATTTATAGTTTCTATAAAACTAGGGTATTCTATGTTCTATAAAGTAACATTGCGGCCAAGTTGCTCAAACTCTGCTTTCAATACGTATTTGAATGTGGTCAACTTTAAAGATCCTATCCTATTTAATATCTACAATAGGCATTTATTGAGCAAATGTACAACACTATGGTCTACAAAAGGTTTTAAAACCAATAAAGTTGATCTACCATGATTCCTCTTCGACTATTCAACGAATCAGCATATTTCTTTAATTTTTAATAAATTTTTCATCGTCATTGCTCATTGCCTTGCGTCTGAAAAAGGTGTCTTTAAGTGTGTATATTGTATGTGGTTTGACGTTAGTTTAAAGGCATTAAGTCGGCTTATTGGTCTAATTATTTTTTAAACTAACATGATCTATCTCCTTGACAGAAAGTTCTTCTACACGTTCTTCTACCACTTTTTTTTTGACATCTAGTCATTAGTTTAAAAGTTCTTCAAAACCTTGTCTTGAATCCGAATAAAAGAAACCAAAACATTGTCTTTGAGATTTAATAACATTGTAATCTTTGGATGATGGATGTTTGTTTATCAGTTTGTGTGACAAAGAGTCAAGAGTTGTTGTGGTACGGGCGGCGGATGTGTCGCAAGGCAGCGCTGAAAAGCGGCGGTGCCAGGGCCGGCGCCTGCGCACTCGGCGCCGAGACACCGATGTATTTTCCGAACACCTTTCAACGCTCGTCTCGCATCGACCGACGGAAACAACGCGTTAATTCCCGTCATAAAATCAGTTTTAGAATTCGGGTTATTTACTTGTTTTTATTTCAGTTCCATGATAATTTTAAACGCGGCTCTGTGGCCAATTAGATCACGTGAATTCGGGCTCGGATAGAGAAGTAAAACGGAATCGTCGACTCCCTACTAGGAACCGTCCTACTGACGACTTTATAGTTGGTGCGTCATAGATTTTTAAGAACTACCTCTTTACTTTAAGTCGCTTTTTTTAAATTGTGCAGAATCAAATAGCGAAAGTGATATTGATCTCCATTTAGATACATAACTACTTATAACTTAACCATCCTTCAATTTCAGTACATTTAATTCATATTTTCCAATAGAGTATAAAAATGAAGATTTTTTAGGTTTTGTAAAACTGCTAATAAAAATGTGACATCATTCAGATGATAAAATTGAAAACCCAAGGATATGCTTTGTCTACCTGTCGTTAACTATTCTTCTACAATATGTAGAAACACATTGTGTGCTGTACTTAGTAATTATTCACGAAGGTGATTTCATTCTTATGTACAAAAACACTAGCATTGGCTTATTAATATATTAGGTAGTTTCTCTGATAAGGATGCAAATTCAACCGCTATAATATGTTAACAATGGAGTCACAGACGATAGAACAGATTTTTAGGACTAATTAATAGGCAAATAATTTGCACGATCGAAAGTGTTTGATTATTGAGATTTTAAAAATGCAATTACTAATGTAAGTGTAGCACATAGAAACCCCGTTTTATAAGTCACAATGCCAAACTTACATTTTGCACATCTAAGGTTTCATTATTTAATATACAAAAAGCATTTTTGTATAGCTAAGCCAAGTTCCTATAAATGAGAAAAAAAGGAACAATAGCCTTTATATTATTAGAAAAATCGTTCCTATTGCTAGACAGAAAACATTCGTTAAGAAAACTGAAAACATTCTCAAAAAATAATAATAATATGTGTATCCCATTGAATGTAAAAAATCCCAAGTGACTTGCACATGGTCTTACGACTATTTTATAATGGGATACCAATTATTAACCAATCGATCGGGTTGTACAAATGAAATCTCATAGGTAATTCAACTTCGCCCAAATTTTTTCCTAGAGTATAAAGCAAGCAGATGTTTCAACGTTTTTACTGTCAGTCACTGATATACGCGACACCAGACAAGATTCTGCGTTATAATATCATTCACAGCCGGGATTTGGCTGATTCGATTGGATCGTCATTAACTAGGCTCAATAACAAGGCTTAAAATCTTCTAACAGTCATGTCAATAAAGTAAAGTATGGTCAATCGTCTGCCTGACACACTCCAACAAAACGCAATGGCCTTTTTGTTAGAATACCTGCCCTTTCTATGTTATAGATAAGATATGTCCAGTAGTGGAACGTGTATGGATGTAGTAGTTTTAGTGGAGGTGGAGGAGTTGTACCTGGTGTGGGGGCTGGCGTGATGGCTGGCGCGCTCGCTGGCTGCGGCAATAGCGTCTCCGCACTCTGGTGCTGCACGCCGCCCGCCACCGTCTGCGCTGCCAGGGTCTTGCGAGGGTCGTCCCACGTCGTCGTCTTTGTTATGTGACTGGAAACAAAAGAAGGACACGGTTTAAAAACAATAAAACAGGTACAAGTCAAACCAAGACTTTAATGGTCTGGGATTGAACACCTATGTTATGAATGACCCTTATTACGATAAGGGCCTCCTAAGGCTAAAAAATTCACTACGGTGAATTTTTTAGCCTTAGGAGGCCTTGATAAGTAATTTGCGGTTCTCTAGGAAATCCCGTAATGAAGCCTCAAAAAAGAGCCGAACTTTTTCTTACCCGCCGAGATCTGGTCGCTTACCAAAGACCCGGAACAAACTGATTCGTGATGAACTAGGAAACACCTATCTACAAATATGTCTCACCCAAAGTGTAAAAATTGGCTTTCAGAAATAATCTTAAGCCTAATTCAAAAAATATTTTGTCTATGGAACAAAATTCGAGAAAAGCAAGAAATAATTTTTATTTCACACAAGAACACCATATAGCAAGTCAGATAATTAATAAAACATGAAGTTGCCTTAAAAGTTGTTAGCCACGTCGACGCGGCGTGTGAGCTGAATCTTCCCACTTAGCGGTCGATGTGACCAATCTGTAGGCAAACCGGACACGCGTGTGCGACCCACTGAATAGCCGCTGGTACGGCATGATGAATGGCTCTTTTACTTTCTTCGCTGAAAGTAGGCAGTCGTCAGCTCGTCACTGCGCGGACGCCACTCGCGACGCAGTGACCCCTTTTAGGCAGGCTCAAGACAATCCTTATGGAAAAGCAATGCAACCTTTAAAAAGCAAGGAAGTTTGTCCATACAGTTTAGGATTCGTCCGGACTGGAGCTAGACACCTTCTCTTAAGAGACCAACGATCTCATCCCTCTCTCATATCTTCAATATTACGACACGCTCGATCGTAACTGCGTCGGTAAATAAAACATGAGTAATTGGCGCTTACGTTATCAGTCGTACGCAGGATATTATTCGTAATTAGAACGTACGAAGGTCAATTAAGAATCAATCAAACGAGAGTTGTGATAGTGATGCGGAAGCGTGTAGTGTAGATCCATGTGCTGTTAGCGGAGCAGTGTGATCGGGCAGTGCGAATCGAACATTCACAGACGGAAAGATAAGAAAGTGTTGTATTCGAAAGTAGGTGGGGCGTCCGCACGGCGGATCGATTCGCGCAGAGCGGTAATGAACTTGGGCCGCTATCAGCCGGTGTCACGCGCCTGCGCCACCTGTGCTGGGCACCTGCGCCTGACACGCGCTTATCGCCTCTAATTCGTTGCTGCTTCCCTCTGCTCTCGGTTGACCTTTTCCAGAGCGCAGCTGGTTATAATTTTCGCGCTACGCAGCTGTAAGTCGCGTGTTGCTCGGAAATAATTCGTTTTTAGAGTTCCGCACCCAAAAGGTAAATTGGAATTACTAAGACTCCTCTGTCCGTCAGTCTCTCTGCACATCGGTCACTATCTCATGAACCATAATCTTTAAACAATTGCAATTTCCACAGACGATGTTAGTCTGTTTGCCGCTAAAACTCTCATAGTCATACAACAAATTTAATCTTTTAATCGACTGGATACGTAATATTTTAATACATATTTACATTCAAAAATGTAATATGTAGTAATTATGTCCGACTCGCACTTCACTAGTTTCTTTTATTTCAAATGTATGAAAAGCATATCTAAACAAATAAATAATACGTATCTAATTACGATTATACTTGAAGGTATTGGAAGCGAAGCTTCGCTTCCAATACCTTTAAGTATAATCGTAATATGTTGTAGGTAGCTACCTACAACATATATTTGTCGAAACGAAATCAATACGACGTTTAATTAACGGAAATCTAGGAATACGAATTGGTTATTATCTTTCTAAAATAAAATTACGACTTTAATAAATATGTTTACTTGCTAATATGTTTGTTAAAGTTTGAACAAACACCCTATTCACACAGAGATTATTTTCACTATTCATGTTTCTGTAGAGTCGTATAAAGTCGGTTTCTGTAGAGTCGTATAAAGTCGGTTTCCGAGAGCTCGGCGGCGGATTGCGTAAGCGTCTCAAATGCGTTGTTTTATACAGTTTGTACAATAATCTGAGCTACCTTCGAAACGATCTCACTCGTGTGCGAGTGTATTACAAAATTTATTCTGTGTTTTTCTCTCGAATATTAATAACAGATAATATCATAGAAGAATAGTATCATAGAAGCATTCTACCTTAATTAATTAAATAAAATATAAATACAGAAGTCAATAGAATGGACACGACATAAGCCTTACAAAGTCCAATGTAAAACGAGCTTTCGGTCATATAGTCAAAAAGGCAAGTCAGAATATAAAACACAATGAGTTGTATACCAGCTTTATATCTTGCATGTGATTAACATACCTATAACGTACTAATATTCAAATTCAAAGACATTAAACCGATTATTATCTCCAAGTGAAATACAAATAGATACATTCATATTTTGGATTGGTCAGAAGTACTTTTATTCGGGTCTTTCCGAAGACTCATGATAGGAAGTAAGCTGACTATCGAAGAAATAAGGACATGGAATAGATGTCTATTGTCTGCCACTCTAACCAGGGTACCAAATCTGTTCGGACGGACAGACGCACCAACTTACAACGAGCTGGATTCGCGCATGTGAGCAAAATTTTAAAAAACGTTCGTTGGAAATTAAAATGCAAAAGTTGCGCGTAAATTGCATAACTAATAAATAAGACGTCATTTTAAATACACATGGTCTCAGTAATGGAAGGTGTCCGGGGTGAGGGGGGACGTGTTCAATTACAGGCTGCGTGGGGCACGGATGGCTCAGGTTGCATAACGCGCCGGCTGAACTGTTATAGTAAGCGCAGTAGGGATGCGCTGACCTGGCTTGCTGTGTTAAAAACTTCTTTGTAGACCTGATTCTGTTAAACATGCATCGTCTCGCTTCATGCGACTCAATATGGTACAGTCAAATCCAAGTCAGAAACACCATGTAACGCCCGCCCTGATTTCAACAGAACGCACGCATCAGAACTTATCTCCAACTGCAGTAGTTTGAAATATACAAAAAATAATATAATTAATAATCTAACAATACAAAATAATATTCATTTGTCTGTTTGTAAGGTGTTTTTCCGCAAATATTGTTATACATTATAATGGTACATACATATTTTGCTTAGGAATATTATTTTATAAAAACTCTTTATGAAAACCAACTGTGAAAACAAATTTCGCATACAATGGATCCAGCTGGTTACAATGAGGATAGAAACGAAATTTCCGCTTGCTATAAAGACAAAAGTATACAAGACACCCATGGGCAGAGCTCTGGGCAAGGTCGGTGCCCCTTTTAGACTTATATCTTTTTGCACTAAATTACGAGATTCAGAAACCTAAAAGGAAACACTTTTGTAAAGATTTTTTTAATCATTATGGAATCAGCAAAAAGTAATTAGTATGTATGTATTTTCTATTTATAGCCATAATGCCATGACTAGTTGGTAATATTAATGCTAGCACTTTCGGCAAAAGACAAAACAACTGTTGTACCTCTTAACGAAATCGCTAGCTACGCCAATTTGCACACCCCTAAGTCGGTAGCTGCAGTTGCACAGCAGTGCGCGGCGCGGGCGCATCATGTTTGTACACAATCGCACTATTTACTCACACCCCGTAAGCGAAACACGTAATCGCTCGTTCTCAGAAAGCCAGCATCAAAATTGGCAACTGCCGCGAACACCTGGGTGTCATTAGTCACACGCCGCTCTATTATATCGAGAAAGCGTTTTTGGTAAACGATCATTTGAAATTATTATCTTTTCCGAAAAGTTTATGCCGCACTTGGATAAGCGAGGATTCCTCAGTTATTAATATGTCTTTAGGATGGAGGATATTATTTTATTGGTACCATGCCCCTTGACCAATTTTTGTGACCTGGGACAATGTTTTTTTTATGTTTTTTGGTTATAATTTTTGTTTTTGAACTGTCACTAACTGTACCACCGAAGGATAGGTTATAAAATTTTCTTTTGAAATGTTTATACTTTTCCAAAAACTTTATCATGTCATATAAATTATGACACTAATTAAGGATACCAAATACTATCTTCTTTTATTTTGATATTAATTACAAAAACTGCTTCTGCTATTGCAAAAGCTCCAAGTAAAACAAATGCTTATAATATAATTTATTCATACCTATTTAGTCTAACTAGCTTCATTGTTAAATATTATTTCATTAATAAAAATAAAATAAAAAATCCTGTTCAAATCATGCTTTAAGTCACGTTTACCTGGTTGGTTAATGATACGTACTACGTAAATCAATTAGGTAAGTTAGGTACAAACAACGGCGTACCACATCACACTGGCATCAGTTAACGAAAGCGGGTAATTTGTTTTAATAACACAATAAGTGGGCTGCCGTACAACATGACATAAGCGTGCAAGCCTCGCGAAATTAGAATTTAAATAGGTCGTAGCGAACAATCGCCTGATGACAGCAAGAATAAGAAACAGCAAGCCATTTCTCTCGCGAAGGCCTACTGCTCTTACACAACGCGACCAGGCGAGTCGCTATCGAGATCGAAAGGGCCTTCAGAGTGACACATTGTAGCGACAGAGCTTTCAACTCGAATGATACAGATACACAACTGACAGATAAACCTTTTGTTTTATTTCAGGGCCGAATTTTATTTGCGCGTGCGCGGGTCTGCCTTGACACTGTAACTAATTAAAGTGGACGGGTACACACGAGTCGGATTAATTTAATCCATAAACGGCGTTAAATATTTCTCGATCAATGAGCCCTAAAAGCACGTAAATCCGCCGTGACAAAGTAACATTCATAAACTAAATCACAGGTTCAATATGACGAATTCGGTGAAATGCCTCGTGTTTCAATTAAATGGAAAATAAAGTTGGCACCGTGTCCGTCGACGTAACATAAACATTAAAATAACTATGATCGTTGAGTAGCAACACCCGAATCTCATTCAGCTGCCAATACGTTACATATCTACGACATTTACTAAGTTAGAGCAATTTAGCAACGAGCTGTGTACTTTAATTTATTTATTGCTTGTTACATTTTTCAGTTTAGTTTTCCATCGTTTTTCATGTTAGGTGTTTTTTGATATTTTTGTATTCAGTATATTATTTTGAATAACAAGAATACGAATTTTTTTTAACTATTTTCTCTTTTCCATGACTTAGGTTTTTACTTAACCATTAAAAATATTAATTATCTACTACTGCGAGTTTTGTTTATCAAATGAAAATAGATACAATTCCTGTTCCGTCGCAGGCGTGCCTGAAACCGAAATTGTTAACGTCATGGCCAATCGCAATCTCATATCGTACATTATGGGCCGTTTGGTGAATTGAGATAAACAAGTCAATTAGCTAGTTAAATCGAGTACAATCCGCAGTGGAGTGTATCTGCGCCCGCTCCTAAGATGGCTCAGAGAGCGGACGCGCGTCATGTCGGACGTACATCCTCATGTGCGTAATTTCCCCGCTTTTACACAGTACTTATACTACAGTTAATGAACAACAACTGCGTGGAGCCTCGAAATAAAGCTGCTTTATTTGCTCTTCAAAAAGGATTGCGTAATGTGCTGTGGATGGCCTAAGCTTTGAGCGGATAAAGGTGTTCTGTCATTAAGAAATAGCTAGTCAAGAAACATACTATGTGACTAAGCGTGAGGTGAGCGACTCCATTTCAACTATGACGGATGGTTTTTAAATTCTGCCAATACAAACTGACTATCTAAAAGCGTCAGTAACGGCTTCATACTAATTCTTAGTTGGTACACGTCGCTTTTTTATATTTTACTAAGTACTCACTGATGATACTGAAAAAGTAACATACCTACTAAAATTTAATAAATAAAATTAACTGAATGCTAAATAAGACCGTTTAGTCAGATAGTCAGTGCTTTTTCAACCATAGTAGTTACGTCTAGTGATGTGATCTAAGATAAATGGAGAATGAAGGAAATATTGCTAGTGGGCCTAAATGTTAATATACCTCCAACTAATGAATGACATAAAAATATAAGTACAGCACTATTACCGGCTTGCATATCATAACAAGTTAAAGCTCTCCCGAGGCTGGAATTAGTACAGAGCAAAGGCTCAAATATGCATCTTAAGGTATATTATTATTGCTTACAAAATAAATCTCATCTGAATGGTATGTTAATGAGAATTCCAATTAGGTAATACTTATTTGTTGTTACTCACTGATACGATTTGCAAATACAGGACAATATTCACAGCTAGATGTTCGTGAAGCCAATTTAGTAAATTTACTACGTTAATTAATTTTGGCTGTTGAATTAAGGGTCCCCTCCCCCCCTTCCAAGAAAAACATACCTGTGATAAACATTGATATTTGTTGTGTGTTTGTATTTAAGTATATATTGCAGTTCCACCGTTGTGTCCATTTTCCATAATACCAGTTCTTTCGCTACATATTTACTTTGGTATCAGGTATTTACACACTCTTATGTGATGTCGTCTAGTAGGTATGTATTTATTACTATGAAGTTTGATTCATTTTGATATAAAATATAAATAACGGAGAACCTTAAATTTGAATGCACTAGTGATGCATAAATTTAAACTGAGTCGAAATGCAACTATTTGTAGAGGCGAGAAGTAGCATCAGCACAGACAGTGGGTACCGTTAGCCGAAGTGTGCCAGTCACCACAACGAGACGTGTCGCTCCTAGACCACGTTAGTTATTCTTGAAATCTCCTTGATCGATAATGACAGCACCATTCAAGCATTGCTTTGATACGAGTATTGTTAAAACAATATGAGTGCAATTGAGGCTGTCTTGATGCAGACATTATCTTCCAAACATTTTTTTGGTAGTAGAAACAATAAATAGCAATTGCCAGAGACACAAAAAGAAGAAATAGGAATAGTGTCTACATAATTAATCTTTCTTTCGTTGTTCAACATGTTATTTTGTTTAATGCTAAGAATAATTCAGGGTGGTGTACGAACACATGATGGTCAGGAGTAGCCGGTGCCCGCAATAATCTCTGCCTGTTGAGTAACTGATCCAATTCTGACGGTGACTCATTCATTCATTCACTAACATCAAACATTATGCTTACCTACGCACCATTTATTTACAACTACATACATATTACTGTGACATAATGTTTGCGAAGCTGTATTAGGAAGTTTAGAATGGCTAGATATTGTCAATTTAACTTATTATGTGCACTGCCAATGAACCAGATGGCCTACTACCGAAGCTCGTACGTACGGACTGCGATGTATATTTGTGGCCCTTTGTGTGAGACGTGTAAATCGTTTAAATTTACGGGCCTCCGTAAAAGCCTCTGTCTCTGCGGAAAATAAACTACGTAAGGGCCTTTTCATAAAGCATTTTAAACTATATGTAGGTTAGAAAGTTTCTTAAATTACGTATTAGTTCCAATTGGTACAGTGGAACAATGCGTTGTTATGGGATTAATCCTGATTTGTTGATTTTGTAAATTCAGAACACCTACATGAAGTTTTCTAGTACATTAATTTGAAAATTTGAGTCGGTGCCAAAAAAGTTTACTTTCATTATTCTTGTGAGAGAGCCTTCGAATTTAGGCTCTCTCTAGTCAATCCGAAGTAATACGAACTAGTGGAAGTGCAACTTAATAAAAATTAAATATTTACGTAAATTTTATATTTGCAATAAAAAAGTACGTTAACATATATATTTTTTAAAAGTACATATATTAAATTATGGGACGTCTAAATAGGACGTTGGACGTTTGATTTAAAGGAAAAAGCAGAAATACATATTTTTCCCTGCTCTCTCAATTTTTAATTATTTGTGTTATGAATTTTACTTATTTATGTGGATACAGCTATAGGTCTTTATCAATAGTGGAATTTTATGTGGCATGCTAATCCTATTAACATTATAACCGTAAATATGTGCATGTATGGATATAAGTAACTCTTTTTAAGGAGAAAGAACTGAAAGGATTTAGATTAAATTTAGTAACCAATTAGATACAAAAATAAGGTATAGGGCACTATTAACCTAAAATGACGTAAACAAAGTCGCTGGTAGCTAAAAGATAATTCATAATTATCACTACCATTCGTCTACTCCTTCTGTCATTCTTTCGCGTCATAATTTATTAACTTTAGAACTAATTTATTGTTCAAGTTTTGATTTGTAGCGTCCAGTTTCAATACTGATTTTGATCTTATACCTATAACTTCAGATTTCAATTTCCACCATAATATTATTAATTTACTAATCTATAACCATTCAATTCCACCACACACTCATAGGCCAGTTACGTAAGAAGGAGTTTCAATAAACCATAATACTTGGTTCAGACAATCTTTGCAGGGCATCGTATTATAAACATTCATCATTTACGTAGCCAACTACAATAAGTATTGTAATTATTGCTAACGTACGAGTATTATACAAGGCGGGACCACCCGAGAAGTTCGCATCTGCGCAGTGACAATTGAGAATGCAATTGAAAAAAAAACAGAACGAAAGAGTCTCTGTAGATTGAGGTGGACTTTATTTAATCTTTATTAGAAATAGATATTCCACGAAGCCCAGTGAATAAAATCTTGTGTCACATCCACGGTTTCCAAACGATGGATCGTAGGTTTTTCACCGAGAACAACATGGCGGAGACGGCGTTCTAAATTTGAATCTCGGACGAGTCGGCGCTCGCGTACGTAAATAAACGCACACACTAATAATCAGTAACACTATACAAGTTTTAGAGCAAACGTGTTACTATTATTTTGAAGAAATTGACAAATCGAGCGAGAGTGCACGAAACGCATATTCAAATACACGGGCGATTCTCGTGACCCTTAGAGCGGTAAACACACTTGCTGGTAACTAACAATCGAAACCCAAAATATTGTGTAGTGTTGTGTACTCTCACGGATACTCCCGTACTCACCCACACGCGCACAAGTGGACGAAAACGTAACCGTGACGCATCGACTTCCGGCCGGTGATTTTATTATTGGGATCTACTGTTCCAGCCAACACGTATTTAACGTTTTTTCCTTTACCGCATTTTCAGTTCTCGGTATTTATTTTAACATTAAAAACAATTGGTGCTAAGCATTTCCGTGTGTGAGTAAATAAACTCACACACGGAATAGAGCTTTTAGAAGAATCATTTGCAAAATATGACTTCGAACAATTTACTAATAAACGTAAAAGTTATTGTTATAGTAAGCCAATAGCTTACTTTCATTCATTATGTATTTGTAGGTTCGATAAATTTGTACTTAATTTACAATTTACTTAACATTGACAATAAAATTTACAACGCATTGCCCATAAACCATTCAATTTCGATAGACCATGAAGTTTACTACAGTAGTAACGAGTAAATAAATATAATTTGACCCAGTTCCCGTTTAAAAGTTTCGCGAAAGAGTCTGAAACGATCCACACGGCACACGTTGGCGAACCAAAACAAAAGGATTCGACGTAGCGCGGCGCCAGCGCACGCGCAGCGCCGACGCGAGCTGATTTATACACTCCGACTTCAAAAGCCGAGGTGGCGCCGCCAACCTCCGATATAACACAATTTTTATGCATCCTAGCATTTAAATTACATCAAAGAGAAACAAACAACGAATTATTTTTGTAACAAAATCTCTGACGACTCTACCAGGCTAGTAGTTAAAGAAGATAAATTAATTTCTGTAAAGAGGCTACTAGTTCAAGGCCAATAATTCGGAAAAGGTATATATCTCAGTAGAAAATATTTAGGCAGCCATATCTGATAAAGACCAAAGAAGAAACCTTACCGAACTTTAATTTAGGAAGTTGATAAAAGACTCTACAAAACATACTTGGAAGTGTCACTATAAAAACTGAAAGTTTCACTATGAGAATTGAAAAAGACATGTGGAAGACTAATAATATCTCTTGTGCTGGCCTTAATGGTCGAGTTACCAAAACACTCACAACTAACTTCAAAGATGGCAAAAGCTCACCTCAGTAAATCAAACATCTTCCCTTATGAAATAAAGAGGTCTTTATATGCAATTTGTGATTTCATGATTTAAAAAAACTAGAGGATTGTTCAAAGTTATAATTGGAAACACGACTGGATTTTAAACTGCTTGGAAGGCTCTCTGCCTCCATCAACTCTTGGTTAAAACTTGGATTCTCAAATGGTTTACGTTCACCTTCATTTATCTAACGATGAGATTAATACAACTTCAGCTAGAAATAATTAAATTTGTCATAATGATTGCACTTCGATGTGTGTAAGAAAACATAGCGACATATAGAAATAGGTTGTGTTAGTGCGTACGCACTCACGCACGTAGGGGAGACCGGGGCAAGATGAAGTTCGGGGCAGTACGGGAAGTAAGCTTGTGTGCGTGAATGGTAATAGTGTTCAGAGCGGCAACAGCGCCATTTGCACGAACTTCACTCTCCGCTAGTGCGTCCAAGCAGAGCGAACAGGTTAGAACTCGTTTTTGCGTTGCAGAGAGAAAAAAGTGATATAGCAAGTGTTTTTACGCGATATTTGATCCGAAAACTGATGTACAGACATGTAAGTACCTGTGTTAATGTTTTATTTCAATCCCGAGCTTATTACAGTAGTCCAAAACATTAAATTTAAACCACATTTTTTCACCGGTAAAGTTTGAGGTTAGAATTGCGTATTTTTTTTACCTGCGTGTGAATCGGGGCAAGATGATCGGGGCATAATGGGATACTATCCGGTTTTTTTTAATAACATTTTCTATGTACTGATAATATTTGTAAATTCTAATTAAATCAGATTTAAATATATTACCTATTTATTTATTTGTCTACAGATAAAATGGTGCGCAACTATAAACGAAAAACAGATCGTGGCAAATGGAACGAAGAAGATATGAGAAGAGCAGTAGCTGCTGTTCTTACTGATAGAATGGGATTTCTTCGAGCCTCGGCTACTTACGATGTTCCGAAGTCGACCTTAGAACGACGAGTAAGAAAAGCTCGTGAAACTGTTAATGACGACACTGATTCTGATAACGACTGCGGGAAAAAACATTTGGGAAGATTCAAAACTGTTTTCACAGCCGAGCAAGAAAATGAGCTGGCGGAGTATGTGAAATCTATGGAAGCACGGCTTTTCGGTTTAACGGGAAAAGAGCTTCGTATTATAGCTTATCAGTTAGCTCAGCGTAATCACATAGATAACCCATTTAATACAGAAACTGGTATGGCAGGAGAAGATTGGCTCAGCGGGTTTTTAAAACGACACCCTGATCTAGCATACAGACGTCCAGAACCAACTTCAGCTGCAAGAGCGATGGGTTTTAACAGAGTGGCAGTCAACAATTTTTTTAAATTGTTGGAAAATGTTATAGATAAACATAAACTGACACCTGAAAGGATCTACAATGTAGACGAAACGGGGATCAGTACTGTTCCCAAAAGTCAGTCTAAGATATTGTCAATGAAGGGTCAGAAGCAAGTCGGCTGCCTCTCATCAGCAGAGAGAGGCCAGTTGGTCACTGCTGAAATTTGTTTTAATGCCGTTGGCACCTATGTCCCACCAATGCTAATATACGCTCGGAAGCGCATGAAAGAAGAACTTTTGGATGATGCTCCGTCAGGGTTTTGGGGAACTTGCAGTGACAATGGCTGGATTACTACAAAAATATTTTTTGATTGGTTTAAATCATTCGTGCAGTTTGCACAACCGACAAAAGAAAAGCCTATATTGCTTCTGTTAGACGGTCACTCTTCACATACCAAAAATATTGACCTTATAGATTATGCAAGAGAAAATAATGTGATTTTATTATGTACACCACCACATTGTACTCACAAATTGCAGCCTTTAGACGTGTCTTTCATGAGACCTTTAAGCACGTACTACAGTGCAGAAGTTAAAAAATGGCTGAGAGATCACCCTGGTCGCGTGGTTACACCATATCAAGTGGCAAAACTTTTTGGACAAGCTTACTTGACAGCAGCTACAATGCTCACAGCCATAAATGGATTTCGGAAATGTGGTATATGGCCATTAGATAAAAATGTTTTTACGGATGCTGATTTCATAGCTGCGGAGACGACTAACACAGAAAATCTGGCAAGAGAAGAGCTAAATATGGAAAATGCTCCATCAACTTCGACATCCGAACCAGCAATCACTGAAGAAAATCTCTCGCGGCCATCCCCTTCAGTTCACCTTGGACAAATCTCGTCTGCAACCCAGCAAAATAATGTACCTTCTTCAGTTATTTGTTCCCAGGCTGAAAATAGTCGTGGTCGAACCACATCAGAAAATCAAGAAAACATCATTACTAACCCAAACTTACAAATTGATGAAGGAGGTGGTTCAGAACCTCTGATATTCTCAGAAAATGCTGTACATCCAGTTTTATCCACTGAAAAAGAAGATATTGCTGAACCAGCCACATCTTTTTTGAATAACAATGATGCCCTGATTTTGTTGAATTCTCAAATTGACATTTCTGTGACTACCACGTCTTCTCAAAACGTTGCTGCAGATGCTGATTTCAATAGATATTCTCCAGAGATTATTAATACTAGAAGGAGCCCTGAAAAAACATTGGCCGAGCAACCTTCAACGTCGACATTTCGAGCTAAAGACAAAACTCCCGAAAGGCAAATAAAAAGAGTAACTTCTTTTTTTCTGGTAAGTCCTGAAAATATTATGGCTATACCTAAAGAAGTTAGAACTCAGGAGAGGAAGACTAGGAAACGAGGGAAGACTGCAATACTAACTGAATCACCTTACAAAAATGAACTCATGAAAGATATAAGTATTAAAGAAGGTAAAAATAAAAAAAAGACTGATAATCAAGTGATTCAAAAACGTAAAAAACAAATGAAGAAACCTGGAAAAAAGACTGCAAAGAAGATTAAAAAGACAACTGACAAGGAAAACTTGCAGAAAAAGCGTCAAACCAAAAGGTGCAAAAATGAAACTGAATCGGAAGATAGTTCATACCAAGAAGAGGAGGATGACTGTGCTTGCATCTATTGTGGGTACTTATACTCAGATTCAACTGAGGGTTGGGTCATTTGCGGCGTGTGTCACGGTTGGGCGCATAATTCATGTGCTGGAGTAGATGAGGAAGACGAAGAGGCACACATTTGTGAACGCTGTCTACCTGATTAAAAAGCATACTCGTTTTGCCCCACAGCGTTTCCCATCATGCCCCAGTTATGGGGCAAAACGGGAAATTTGCCGAGTTTACTATTAAATTATTTGCCAAAAAAAGTTCTGTGATTTTGCATGCTACAAAGTTTAATTATAAGAGAGAAATGTATAATGGTTACCTCTTTTGTTAAAGAATGATATTAAAGAGTTTAATTTTCTTTGTATAACGAGTTTTGTCTTAGCTATCTCATCTTGCCCCAGTCTCCCCTACAGTCGGTGCAAGCGCGCGGGCGGCGGGACCCGTCGGCCTTGCCGCCTGCTTGCCTCTCGCTGCCAGAGGTTAACTACGTGTTTTTTTCATCTAAGTTTAGAAAGTAACACGATAACACGCATCAAGGCGTTATCTAAAAAAATATGACTCCACCTTATCCGATAAAGACGTACGACGTCTCAAATCTCGCAACAGGGAAACAACTCCTTGAACCGATATTTACAACAATGGCGCTGTTATTTGTGTGGGATTATTGATTATAGTGGATGAGTAGATGATGAAACGAGTTAGTCGATGAATATGCAATAGGCAATTGTGAATTATGAATTAAATTATCGTTTATTGGTTGGTGTGATAAGGTTGTCGGCGTCGTGACCTGAGTTTTGGGCGAGTTGACTCAGACAGCATCCGGGTCGACGCCTCAAGTTGCCTTTCGAGTTCAAAATCTCAAAACGTTTCCTAGAATTATGGTTTCAAAATTCTCGGAATCATAAACACTGAGCCGATGAATGGTTTCGATGTTACTGTACTTCCCACATTTTGTTTCCGATACATATTATGTCGCTAATCGGGACTACGATCTCAAGCACTTTTAAACTTAGCCAATTTAAAGACCAGTCAAATAAAATAATTTATATAATAGAGATTATGATACTGATAGTTACTGTACAAATATATACTTTAAGTAAAAGAGATGTTAATGTAAAAGCGTGACTGAACCGTGGATACGTCCTACGAAATGTCAATTTAGAAAGTCGTAATGAAGTTATTTCTAAAAGAGTCATAAAATATTTCGCAAAACTGCTCATAAAAGTCACTTTTAGAAACGTGCAAAGGGAATATATGTTGCGAATTGCGTCAAAACGTCTCGAGTGACGGATATCGCTCCAGAATGCGTGTTTGAAAAATCGTTAAATTTGTATAAATACTTTCAATTAACTTTTAAAAGAAGCTTACAATGTTTACATTCGAAGTGCTTGAATATTATTCATTTGCTTGCTGCATAATAAATACAGATTTCTATGCAATAGATTTAGATAGTGATATTGCTAATACTCGTAGTAGTCTATAAGCCTAATCGTCGGACTTAGATAAAAAAATCGAATAGCGATTATTTACTTATCCGAGCAATAGCTTGTTAAGACAACACACGTGTAAGATTTATCAGTTTGCATCAGAGAGTAAAGAACAATGATGGAACGAATGTAAATTCGTATGCCTTTGGAGTTGGTAAATTTAAAAAACGCGTCCAACTTATTTGTAGCAATGGTTTAAGACTGGTTGAATTTAGAACCGTGCTAAATTCAACCAGTCTTAAACCATAGCTACTAATAAGTCTTTAACGGTATTGTGCAGTTATTAAACAGGGCTGAGTCACTAGGAGTCATGTGTTGGAGAGCTGTGCCCTATAATTAGACGTTAATCAGCGAAAAAGGTTGAATACTGAGCATGTGTCCGGCGCCAACGGAAGCCAGTCTGGCACGAATAATTCATTGTGCATTACGCGCTGCTCATTCATATGGTGTGGCTAACGTGGCCAGACGGGACGTTTTTGGCAGGACAGTACTGTTACCCAAACTTCCCAACCACGAGCGGGTTATGTCGAGCATTCTTCAGAAACAACGGTTGGCCCTCGTCTATTTTTCTGTTTTGAACGTTACAACGTTTTGTCTTACAGTTTTACTGTGTATTTTTTGTATAGACGTATTTACTTTGTGGTACTACTGTGCGATTTTTGTGACCTACCTTCACTGTATCTAGTTTTTTAAGTACCGATCTTTTGTAAATTTTGGCTATGGTGAGAATAAATGATTATTATTATTATTATTATTATTATTATTAACTTATCACTTTTAGCGACACGTAAGTTTCAGTGATTAGATAGTGTCAACGCACTTGTAGAAATCAACGATATCGCACGCCAAACACAATTTGCAATTATAGTATGAACTACCAATCATACGTTTCACATTCGTATTATTCTTCTGGAATATGAATTTTACTTAAGATACACACTGTTAAAATTTTGCTGATAGCGATATATTAATTGGTTCTATAGAAATTCATATTCATATTCATTTATTCACTAATAATTTATACTAGGTACAAATTTACCTTCATAAAGCATTGTGAAAAATACAATAACATAAAATGGTCTTAAACAATATTATACTATAAACAATTTCCAAAATGTTGATAGAATTTTTCAAAATTCGAGTTATTTGTTGATTGATGAAGTGGGTTACAACTTACTATAATAAATTATATTTTATATTTCAGTCCTCAAGCTTAAAAGCATCCAAATAACAACAACAAAAAAATTTGCCGAACAAGGCTGCTAATTATAACCGATTCTAGTGATTTCTTATTCAGCCGCCATTTAGCTTTAAGGCTATATCGTATTTTTTTAATCGGAACCCTTTTTTATCACTCCGTCCCGTATTTTGCTATGCTGGAGCTGGCAATACTAAGCAGGACAGAGCGAGTGCGTCGCACAGGAAGCACTAATGGCCACTGCACCACCGGAACTGGAAGTTGCCAGGAACTGAACAGTTAACGCGAACGCCTTTTAGCAGATGTTGATCCTTTTTGTACTGTTGACAGGTTGGGTCACTTCCATCCGGAAGTGCGGACATGATTTTGAACATACAATCCTTATATTTATTAAAAACTTTGCTCTAAAATGTATCATTTTAGTGAATGAAATAAGTACTAACAATTTAAAAATTTTATTTTACAAATTTGTCGGGAATTAAAGCTTTTGCTACGAACCAATTTTATGATATATTTTAGCTTCATTCTTTAGATATTGTTTACCAAGTAGTCCCTTAAACCTGCAGGTGACCTTCAACTTCACTTTAGAAGTTCGTTTGATATAGGTAGTTTATTTAAAAAAATACTAGGATGAATAACGGATTAATTTTGTCAACTAATACCTAAAAAACCATGTTACCGCACCCATATACAAACTATCTGCATGACCCAAGGGTTGACTGGTAGAGAGTACCCTTAGCATTAAGTCCACCTGTTGTACTTAATTGTGCAATAAAAATTTTAAATAAATCAACGTTACTAGCCCATTTCTGAGGCCTACCAAAAACGACCCGATGACGGATATCAATTTTTAAATTTCATAATTACGATTATAAGAGAAACCAATACAATTAGAATGTCATAAAAGCGTATTTCATAATCCACACTTTAACACAGAATTTTTTGATTATTCTTCAAAAACAAAACCATTTGTTTGTTTTCGTAGGCTTACTGATACGCCTATTTAATTGAGTAAGAAGAAAAGAAATATTTTTTTTTAAATACGAAGACGCAGCAGTAGCATTCATCGTTGTTTACCAATTTGAATATGATTATACCTAATAAACTCAGAGCGTCAAAGGCAGGCGCTTAACAAACTAGGAAGTATTCTAAAATAGACTTTAGCTCTAATAACCGCAAATACATAAACAGTGTAAACTCCCTTGCCCCACAAAGGCGTAGTTACTATGACAGATGACGCAAATTGTTTTCCGGTACTGGAATTTTAAGACAATGTCTTAAGTTATCTATGTAGGAGTAGCTACATAATTAAATTTTTGATCTACAAATGAGCGAATCGGTTTATCAACATCTTGCCCCACTGCGGGGAAAAAGGAAATCAAGTCAACGTTACTGTATCTTTAATCACCACGGTTTTTAAATGCGAACTGGTTAGCACAAACCCGAATTACCTATATCGGAAAAAATCCTTTACTTAGCTGCTCATGATTCGTGATAGGACTCCAAGATTGTAAACCGGTAGTGTAAGCAGTAGAACATCAAAGCGTTATCTACCTAATTACTAGCCAAATGTAGTAGATTTATCATTTCATACAAGATAGGAAATAAGCTACGATACTCTTTTCATGCAAGCAATACTTTTATTCACATTTAAACCTACTTTAAAAGAAGGAGGAGGTTCACAATTCGACCGCATGAATATAGGTACACATATTTTTTTAACATGATTCCAAATCGACAATAAATTGATTGATATCTTTGCAAGTAATTTCGTGAGTAACTTTAGTGACAGATCAACATGCTCGATTCTCGACAAGATAAAAAGCTGAAGCTTAGCTATCTGTTTGTTATCTACTACTACAGTCCGGATATCTCCATTCAACGATACACGAACCGATAACCATTTCATTCACCTGTACAACTTGATCACATTGTAAACTACCGTTGTTACTAATACCTAAATGTTTTCTTCTTGTAATTCGTTTTCCTCAATCTTGATCGTGATCATTATGTTCAGAGTTGAATGAAACAAACAACTTTCATGACAGTTTTAGTCATGATGATCTCATCTCCCACAGATGAAATACGAAACAGTGTTTGGTTGGTTGTCGGAATATGAGAAACAAATATTTTAATTATAACATCTGAAGTGTATCGTGAGAAAATAATGACTTATTTAGTGAGTAACTTTAACGGTAACAAGATATTCTATTTAGTAGATATATTACTTAAGTGAGCGAGTTTAGGGGACAAGTAAACCGATTGCGTTGAGCAAATCATGGTCTTGAGAACGCAAGACAAGGGAAAGGCTAGTGTCCTACGGCCGTAGACTTTGGACCCGGCTGTTTTATGTGCGTCCTGTTCTTTCCCGGTACGCGGCAGCAAGGCATCCCGCTCGCTCCCGCCCTCCCCCGCACCGCAACATCATTACCTCGGCACTCGATTCGTATCGGTGAACTTTTTGCTGTCACCAGGACGACTCGCCTCGAGCTGCCTTTATCAGACGCTCGAAAGGATGTGCCACCTTATGTTATTATGGCGGACAATTTCCGTCGAATTAGCCAAATCTAAGATTTATTCAAATTACACAGTAGGACACGAAATTTGCAAAATTTCCAACCGGCGGAGACAGAATGACAATCCATTTCCCACACGCGAGCAAATCAACGGGTGCCTTGGCCGCCTCAGGCGAGTAGCTTATACCTGGCTACTAAATGACTTAGCGGTCCTTGAACCGACCGGGCGCATCATCCAACGCCACCTCACCTACAGGTAAATCCATCCTCGGACATCTTCGATATCCTTTTGTTCTTGCCCCAAGCTAGATAATGTAAAACGTATAAACGGTTTCACAAGGCTTCAAACCGGCTTGCATGACTAGTTTGCCTTTTAGCTTTTCTGTCGTTATTGAAACAAGGAAGTTGTGCTTGTCTTACAAGTATTAAGTCTACTAGTGACTAATACTTAGGTTTAGACCTAGTGGAACAAGGAGATGTTAAATCAAAATGTTAAAATGTAGGACAATGCAACTCAAACGCAATTCGTGGTTGCGAAATGCCAAAGGCAAGCGAGAAGGGAACGATGCAAGCACCCCGCCTTCGAGGTTTAAAATGCCAACTGTGATTTACATAATATTCGTCCCAGTTTTTAATCATCCAAGGTCGATTCGCGGTGTTATTGTATATTAGTGAGTAACGCCTCCACATCAAAGCAGCTTCATTGATTCAGACTATACAACGAGTTGAATGGTTTGGAAACTATGAAATTGGTTTAGATAAACATTTCAACTGACTCTTGCCAGTTCACCTGGGTACGTTTTGAAAATGTAGGGACCAGTAGTTTTTTCCTAATAGAATCCTGTTTCGTCCCGTAAGAATTAATTTGTACAACAGCACTCTACAACTCTACCATAGTTTTATCTGAAGAGTCGGTAATGGAGGGAAAGGTATAGTCGAACCAATTTAGTGTTTTTTATTTATGATATTATAAAGAAACAGATAACTTTCATCTCCCCTTGCGGCGTGGGATTCGAATCCACGACCTTTACGTATCGCTCGTGCTGATCTGCCACCTGAGATTTATAGACCAGGAACATTGAACCGAACCTAGAACTGAACGGAACTGAAACTGAACCAACTTGTCTTTGTACAGAAACATACAAAGACAATGTTCCTGGTCTATAATACCCATATGACAAACATAAAAGGAAATTCAAAAGTACCTATTTAACACAATTATCCCCATATCAGTATACTTTGAGTTATAAATGACAACAGCATAATGGCGGCAGCGGAAGATAAATAAAGTAATTTTCCCTATAATCCGCTAGACGTTCAAAAGCAGTTTCAAATCACCATCATTGATCATGTTTTTGTAATGTCGGGTTTTTACTTATCTGGCTGCAGGGAGTTGTTTGGAGAGCTCCACGCGGTATCGGCAAACTATCGGAGATTACTGAATGATCGGGCTGGTTCCCAGAACCGCGGCAAGCATCTCAAAGGCCGGGGCGGAGCCGAGAGAAAAAATCAATCCCTTTGTTACTAACAACTCAGGTGTACAGAAATAAAATAAAAAGAGCTCAACATGACTGGCGAAGCAGGGAGGCGCCCGACGCTTCGCGATTGTCGATGGAGCAATAGCGGTAGAGGTTTTATCGACTTTCTTTGATGATTAGTTAACTTGCGAGTTAACTGCTTTCGATTATAACTGCATCGACATGTTTAAACAATAATTAAATGAATATTGGATGAAACATACATTGCTCTGTTTCTGTGGTGAGGAGCTAAAGCTTATGTTACAGAAATTAAAAACAACGACAGTTCTAGACCCAGACACGAGACAATATAAAAGATTTTAGTCGGTTCGGGAATGAAACCGAAGACCTTGGAGACGGCGTGATGCCGAAAGCCGGCCAACCCACCACTTGGCTACGGAAGTTGTTTTATAATACATTTCAAGTTTATTGAACCGAACCTAGAACTGAACTGAACTGAAACTGAACCGAACCGATTGATAAAAGTAAAATTTTAGGAAGCGGGCCTTTACAAAACCAAACTATATAGCTAAAGGAATAAGTAATGATAATGACACATAGATTACAAGCTAGAGATACAACAGACGAAACTAAAAACCCCTTATCCGAACAAAGCCTACTCAAAAAATATCCCCTTTTACAAACCTTATCGCCAGCACAAATGGCGAGCATAATTAGTGAGGACAATGTCGATAGTCGAAGGTGCTGCAATGGTTATCCCATAAGCGAGCTGTGGTGAGAGACGATTACTGAGGGTGTAGGGGGGAGGGGGGCGATGGCTCGATTCTGAGAAGGAGCAGCCTCCAGTGCGGTAACATCACAGGACGGCCGCTCGTTAACTCGCCAAGGTGAAAAACGGACGACGCAGATGCACTTTAAGCAGACTCAATTAATTTTAAAACAAAATTTTACTGCCCGATAATTTCTTCGACGGTAGAGAGTAAGAAAATTATATTTTTTATTATTGGGCCCAGTTCCTAAGTAGTGTTCAGGGATTTATAAAGTTGAAATTATCCACAGACAATAAATACTATCCACGTTTGGAAGTAATTATAAACTATTAGATGTTATGTGGCCCGCGACTTCTTTCACGGGATAAAAAGTACCCTTTTTGTTATCTACACTTAAATTAAAAAGAGTAAAGATTTGTATTTTTGGGTGTATGCTTGTAATTAATAAACTCAAAAACAACTGTGCCGATTTCAAAAATTCTTTTACCATTAGGAAGCTACATTCACCCTGAATCACGAAGGATATTTTAATGCCAGAAAATAATAGGGATCCTTACTTACTTAACTAAGTAACGTAACCCAAGGTGTAAAACTTGTACTAAAACGAGTCACTCAAAAAATTTTGTTTGTAGCAGAGTCTGAGAAATACCACTTTTGTTGATGTTTGATCTACTTTTGCTTCCTAAATAATGTACATACTTTTGTATCAGAATACCTTAATTAAAAAATAACTAGCGCTAGACACATCATACATTGCTTGAAATAAATCTATACATACATCACGTGCGTGTTTTAAATGTCATTCTATGACTGTCTCTAGGGTATTTTAGGATTTTTCATGACCAGTCCAAAATAAATCAACTTTCTGTAAAAAGTGTGAGTGTAAGTCCAAGACAATTGTGGCTAAAAATACGTTTAGCTTAATCAATTTGAATGATTGATATTAAAATGATTGATACGTTAAACGTGTATGTCATGATAAGAGCTCAAAAAGTACATATCAGTCATAAATATCGGTTTAATACTTAATTAAATGTTGCATAACTTATTTTTAAAATAGGTAGGTAATGAAAATGAAGATAGATTTGAAAATTACAATGACAGTAAGATAAAAGAATATCTTTATTTTTTGCGCGTGGTAGGTAAAGAATTGCAAAAGGTACGTAGCCTACAGGCTGACGTCAAGAGTAAACCTTCCTAACCATGGGAGTAGGTATATATTTGCTTCGGAAGGTATTCAAATCAAAATTTAAAATGGAGAATATGACAGATTTTAAAACAAAACAAAATTTGCGTCATATATTCTTACAGCAAGACTAATTCAGGAAAACAATGAAACCAAAAAAGCGAGTAAGTACGCCTACTCGTCAGATTTTGAGTGAAGCTTTGACACCTGTCGCGGAGCCAATGCCAGTGCAGAAGTGAATCGAAAGCGAAGTCTTTGGAAAAGCATGATCGATCCGGTTCATTGGTTTTTATTTATCACTAGCTGTGCCCGCGACTTCATTCCCGTAGACTACATACTTTCATGGTCAGTTTTACTTTTATCTCCCTTTAATTTCGAAAAAAAAAGTAGTCTATATTTTAATCAAAAATCTACATTTGTGCCAAATTTCATATATCTAACTTAAAAAATAATCATTTTCCCATATAAACTTTCAAGGGCGTATTAGCCCCATCCACCTTTATTTTCAAAACAAAAAATCGCCTATGTCCGTTCTAGAGGTTCAACGTATACCTATATCAAAATTTCATCCAAATCGGTTCAGTGGTTTAGGCGTGAAAGCGCAGTAGACAAACAAACTGACAGAAAGAGTTACTTTCGCATTTATATTATTACTTAGTATGGATCTATCTTGGTTTGGCGGTGGTGATATCTTAAGCAACGTTTAATGGCGTTATTACTTTTTTTTTAATTGCTTCTTGGGACTGCATTCAACCAATCAACTTGTCATATGGACTAGTAAGTTTAAGTTTAAATAAGTACCTACATTATGAATGATTGGTCTTCACATACTTAATTTTTGAAAAGCTATCTGAGCACCAAACAACGGTGTTCTATCGTGGAATTAAAAAAAAAAGAATACACGCCATTGGTATAGATTTCGCTAAAGACTAAAAAAATAGGAGGCTTGGGAGGCTGAGTGAACATAGGTACTGAGTGGCGTCAGTGTGCCGCCTTCGCCATGCCGAAATAACCGCATGCGTACCGTGTTCAATGGGAAGGCGCGGGAGGCGGGGGCGGCGTCGCGGCGCTCGCGCCAAAATTAGACGTAAACACGCCGCGCACGAGGCGCCGGCGACGCACCGCCACCGCGCACATACACCTTTATTCCATCTCAGAACACGTTTTTACAACCATCTCCTGTAGGAATCGACATTTTCTTGCAACTAAGGAAATTTGCTACTTTAAATACGGTCGCCTTATTTAGTTCTATGCTTGCCACATAATTAGATTATCCGCCTAAACATCAGCGGCTTCTATACAAGCGAAAAAGAGATCTTGTTCAATATATCACCGCGAATAAAATGAGGTGACATTAAATAAATCCAATGCCAATCAGGAATGTCGAACCTGTCCGACACCTCAATAATATGCTTAGACAGGCTAGGAGTTGTGTTTTGGGAAGATATCTAGATCTCATTATGAAATGTGTTTGACGGTCTAAAGTAGCACATGTTAATAATGTTTAATACACAGGCAATGTCTAATAAATGGAATATACGATACGTAACGACAGGTACTATGTGATCAACGTATGCAAAATTACCTAAGATGAAATATTCAGGCCTAGCATACGCAATATGTCAAATTTATCGCATGAGACGACAATAGTTTCGATACTGTTGATTGGCTAATAGCACACCGCACTCGTATTTTTAGCCAATCAGCAGCTGACGCACTGACATCAATCGATTTTGACGTTTGTTAAGAGCGCGATAAAATTTAGTCGCGTTGCGTATGCTAGGCCTGATTGAGATAATGAATGTTGATCAAGAAGACAATATTAGAGTTGCTAACGACATAATAAGACAGACAGTTTGATCGAACCATTTATCGGAGATTGCCAGGGAGACCTAAGACTTAACAAAATGCTTTTCTTTTTCTCTTGCCTACTTTATTCTCCACAGAGATTAAAGATCTCGCACAATTATAATTAATTTTCTCTCCTTGCTGGCAAACCTACACCTACATCAGATATTATTAGGCCATTACCACGTAGGATGTAGTGACTAAACCATAAACAAAATGCAAATAACGTTACCAACGTCGCCATAGCTTAAGTATATTATGTTTTTCACATTTGTAACACTCCGAGTAACGAAACAGGTATAAAAACAAAACAATCGGTGGAATAATGAACAACAGTCGGTCTGTCATATGAGTAAACTTATCAGTATTCAATAAAGGCGCGTACGCACGGTAGCGGCCGCTTCGTGCCGTTCTGTGACATCGCATGAGTAATAGGAACCACAACAATCAGTTCACAATGCTAAATTGAAGACACTATATTGACTCTAATCAGAAACAAACTCTCGTCTCCGGCCCTTCAACTGGTTACTTTCTACATACTCAATCGAAGTCTAAAACATCAGCAAATCGTATAACTATAATTCTTCATTTATTCTTCACTCTCAAGTGCCAAGGAACATCACAATTAATAAGTAAATAATTATATATTTTTTGATCATATAATGTGAGCGCCATTTGCAACTTATTTAATATTGGACAAACCCAAAAAAAGCGCATCCTTATCAATTCCAAATTAGACAAAATTTTGCTAATTCCACTAAAGGTGATCAAATCAGCCTGTATTAAAATATTCATCATATTTCGTGGATTCAATTTGTTATGTAGATGTTGTTGGGTAGCAAATCTTCATTGTCAAGAGGGGACGGCAGGCCCGAAGATGACGTTCTCCCTAAGGCGCTTGTCAATGTACACAGTTGACCCCTTTTGATCCTACAATTAAGCATGGCGATACTCTCAGAGTGTATTAACCATACCACCATTCGGACCCCGCTTTACTGAATACGAATTACGCAGCGTAAACACATTTATAATGCTTTATTCTCTACATTGCCTACAGACTTGTTTACTTATTCAAGAAATCATCTCGTAAATGAGTAAAAAGCATCATAATTTATATTAATATCAACGTGAAGGTCTTAAAATACGACGGCAGTTAAGTGCCTGTGCGGTGTGGGCCACCGGTGTGGTCTGCCTGTATGCTCCGTCTCACTCTTTTATCGCAACAGGCAGCTTTGTTGATCATGGCAAGTATTATTGGAGCACATTAATACCGATGACACAAGCCGATGAGAGCCATCTGTGTCCACAAGGTTTGATAATGCACCTCGAACAAAGATCTGCCCTTGAAGGTGCCGCGCCGAGTCTACGACAGGACGTATGAATACATGCACGTTATGTGGCCCAATCTAAACATAGTAAATTAGATGCATTTGTTACAAGCATTGAAAGGAATTTTGAACATCTCAAGTGTTCGTACACGAGCACGACTGACGGGCAAGAGTACCTACTAAATATTTGATCCGAGCAGCATGTTTAATTTCACTCCTTGAAAGTGCTTATTATAAGTAACAGATAGCAAATTTAATCGAATGCCTGCATTTTTCGTTTCTTAAATGCTAAAGTTCAGCTGGTTCTCATAGGTCTTAGTTAAAACATTTAAAGGTCTTTAGAGGCGTGAGTGAGTTTTGTAATTCAATGACATTTTAACAAGAGGTTTGGTAGATACCCCGACATCACGCTCGACACAAACGAAATCCATCAAATGTCGAGAATTAGACAGGTCTAACATGGCTCTACAGACAAGTATGTTTCACATATGTACCTGTTTTCAACAATCTTGTCAAAATAATTTGCTACAATAACCGCAAGAATTTTGAACTGTTTCGATTGCTATTAAAATATCCTTTTGTACGAATTGGTTAGTGTCCGATCGATTTCTCAGAACACTCCTACAGCGCTAAGTTTCTGATCGGCGCCGATAAAGACGGTGTCTAGAGCCAACATCCAGTAATCAGAGCGTGGAAACTGAGCAAGTACCTTGTTGCCGCTGTATGCGACGGAGAACACTCTTTATAACGTCTTCTTAGGGTCTACATTACTCGGCACGACGTCTCCAACGACGCCTCGCTGTGCCGTATACATAAGGATGTAGATGTCACATGACGATTGAAAGGTACACGTAATGCGATATTAATAATGGCAATAACTCCACTAAGAGTACGCAGTTAGTAAACCCCTTGTTTACACTAGAGACTTCATACGCGGCATAACAACAACCGTTAGCGCGTAGGTTGATAAAATATTTACAAACTTACATTAGCGTATAATTAATTAGCTAGTGGCCATAGTTTGGTAATCCACCTGTTACAGAATCGGTTTCACTGAGTACTCGAATGCTATTTTGAAGCGAGCGGGAGAAAGTATATTAACGGCACATTATTACTTTGTTCTAAAACGAAAATTGTATTCTCAAGAGAGTGCCGTTAGGCAGAGCTACCTGTCGCGCACGGCGCGGGCTGCGCAGGCGGCGCGGGCGGCGCGGTCGCCACTTCTCGGAAGGTGATAGTGAGCCGTTTTAATGTTATCGCTCTGTGAACACCCTCCGATAACTCCACTTGTTGTGTACGAGATTGCCACACTCAAACCCTTCTTAGAAAGTTTTGGGACATTTTAACTAATTGCCTCGTTAATAAATCATCGCAGTACGCCATTTTTGGCATTATTCATTCATTTTAATGTTCGTCTACTTTTGTAAAGATTTCTGTATCTAAAATTACAAAATAAATTAATCATCCTGTCGAAATATCTCGGTAAATATTATAGTAGGTAGTCAGTGGCAAACAATGATGTTGAAGAAATTTTAAAGTAAAAAGCGAATAAATGTTTTTAGTTATTTTTATCGAATCAAATCGAAATCGAATGATGATCGTGTATGTTTGAATAATCAGTATTTAAATTTTAGGTAAAATAGTTAAGTATTAATGAGCATAACTACCTTATACAAAAACAAGTAAAAGTAAATGCGAAATAGGTAGGTACCTTGTCATTGTAAACCTATACGGATACAAGTAGGAGCAATTACAAAACCAGATTTTCATTAAAATCCATTTTTTTGTCATTTATCCTTGTCGGAAGTTCGTAATACTGTAATTAATGTAATGAAAGGTGATAAATGTAATAATATGCGAGCAGCGCATGTATCTGTTGGAGTTGAACACCAGGCAAGGCGCTGTAGCTCTGCACAAACGGCCTTGCCAAAGTCGTCCGAGAGGCTATTCCTTTCGCCATCCACTACGCACACGGCAACATCTCACCGTATCTTTAGCTCTTATTACAACAGACGCAAAGGTCACTATTCTACAAAGAGGTTCGAAGCGTTGTCTGTTAAGCAAGTATCTGGTAACAACACAAATTATAAATTGAACGAGTTGACGTAATTACTACTAAGAATAGAATAACCTATTCTCGTGGGACACAAAGTACGGTGGTTATTTAAAACTTGGTCGCAAAAATATTTTTAACAAGGTCGTATTGGCACGAGGTGACATCCGTAATGGTTATGAGGAAACAACGGATTGATTTTCTGACAAATAAAGTGGTCAAAAACAATTCTTTTCGGATGAAGCCGTTGGTCGTCACAAGGTTTCAATTAAGGCCCTATATTTTGACTTGCATTTCTTCCGATTCTGAAAACCTAACGAGCTCACAACATATATCTAACTGCATATATTTTCTGCAGCTTACAGGTAAATTAGAACTAAATCATCAAAATTTAACCTACCGATTAAAGCCTAAGAACAGGTAGTAGAGTAGGTAGAGTAGTATTAAGTTAACTCCGGCGCATAACGTAACCCTGATTTACCTGTCTAAATTAAACAAGAGTTGAATGAACTTGCGCTATCTTTTCGTACGACGCTTATTCCTTTGTATGCAGCGCGAGAAGTTTCTCTGATTAAGGATTCAAAGAGCGACTCTTAAAAGGAAATATTGTTCTAAGCTTCGGTCGGCCATTGTATGGAGAACCGGCGGTAAAGCACGGCATGCAGAGTTCAACTGACGCATTCGTTTATTGCATGGCAACTGACATTGAATAATGTACAGTAAATAGGTAATCTAATTATTATTGTACTTATACAGTCACGATATTTTCAACTAAGCCCTAAAACATTCTTATAACTGCAATTGTAGAATGGAGTACCTGTAAAATATTTTTTATTCTTAATATTGCAGTGCGTTTCAATAAAAAAAAAAACATTTAAGAATAGGTCATTTATTTTAACTTGAAACAATCCATCTAATACATAACTCTTATTACTCATTCTTATGTACTTTCTGAGATTTGATTACTGGTGAGAGCCTTGTTCTCCCCAGAAAGTACCGAAAGATGATAAGGATTCACCTCTACCACCATCGATGATTGTCAGGAAAGAAATGAAAAAAGAACGCGACGTAGTAGGTAATGTTTGCAGAATGCAGTACTTTAGCCAGCAATATTACGTCATGATGAAAAGACACAGAACTTCATTTTCGGATTCACATCCAGCTTTATTCCACACACACGGGTTCTATTTAATCGAGGATCAGAAAAATACTAACCTAACCTAAATAATAGGTTGGCCACAAATTAAATAACTGAGCCACTTGGGCTTGAACGACTTGTGGCTCAGTTTTCCTGTCACTAGATTAATAAAAAAGGCAATTAAAATAATTTCTCATTAAATACTCATGTGATCGCCTTGAACTTGAAAACATTGCGAATGCAACACCTGATAAGCTAGTTAATATAAATTAAATAGATAGGTACATTTTCGCAGTTAGGTAGTGTAATGAAATTTCATTGTTAATGTTAATTAACATGTCGAAAATATTGATAAGTTTATAACAAACAAATTTTAATGTACAGCAACAACACGATAAGGTAAACACTTGCAGTTCGAAATAAGTTCTTATGCGGACGATTTAAGAGCGGTGCAAAGTCCGATTGTATACCTAGTTTGACGTGCTCTTGAGCGTTCTTAAAATATTAAGTATCAAGTTATCTCTGCGATGACATTGCAATTGTACCATCAAACACAGAAAATATAGTAAAGATTTAAAATTTAAACTCATTTAAATAAAAATAATTGTTCTTTAATATTTTGTAAGCATGAATATCAAAATCTTTGAAATTGTATTCTTAAGTTCCTAACAGTTGCTTCACGAATGTAAGACGTTACATAATCACTTTCACTTCGAAAATCTAGCTAGACAGATTCAAATTTTTGACGAAAGTTTTTACGCTTAATAACGTTTTTTAATGTTTGAAAATATAATTAACCAATTAATTAATTATTTTGTAGGTATTTAGGTATGGAAGCCAGGTAGCTTTAGCTAATTTCTACTTAGTAAGTTTTTATGCTTAAAGCACATACAACTTATCCAAAGCATAGATAATTCAGAGTATATCAACACTGTTCTTTAAATTATTCATTTTTTAAATAATATGCAGATGAAGCGTAACTTAAATGCGGCCTCTAAATACTCGTATTTACTAAAGAGCCAAAAACTTGGTTGTGAAGTTGAACACTTTAAAATTAATAGATCTGATACACAGCTAAGAGGCGGCGAACGAGAACTATTCCTCTGTACTTGAAGACACACGAAATTTTACAAGGGCTACAGGTACATGAACTTTGGGTCAAGAATCAGATGAAAGGTGTGATGCTCTCGAGCTAGTGGGCCTGATAGCGCCGCGTTGGGCGACCGCCAAGGCAATTTGCATCGCTACCCGTTTCGGAACATCGCCAAGTCTAGCCGAACAAAACCACTGAGAATTACCCTCCATTCCAATAATAATTAAAGCAAACATTTCGCAGCCGAGACGCACGCCGACGGACGTTATAGAGCTTATAAAGCATGAGCCGCAGCTCGCAATTAAGAAACGACGCGCTCGTCTATTTAGGAACACACGGAAGAGACGCACCGCTTGCAATGGGCCATCGCGCGTGCTCCTGCGCCGCCGCCGTCTAAATTAATACCTTTGATATTCGAAATATCAATATTTTAAGGGAGCTTATGAAGTGCGTCGTTGCAGCTACTCGGGCCTTCCGCGTTGGCAGTCCCGGCGCTCGCTAACGAACCGAGCTAGGCGAAATACATAATAAATCCTCGTACGAAACATTTATCTAACCATCCAACACTGTTGCGCGTTTCCAATTTCAACAATTTTGAGCGTATATATTAACAGACGTTTTGCTCCATCAGTCTAAAGTAGTTTTCGCTAATGTCTTATCACAAAGGACTGTAGATGAAACATTCTCATCCATAATGCTTGTGTAACATTGAAATAGGTAGGTATATCAACCGTTTCATATCTCTATATTTTTGCACTAGGTACGTACGAAGTTAGATAATATATGTGTGTCCCCTTTAAGTGCCCTATGTAAACTTATTCCACTTGAATTGAATTCCACGATCCACTTAAAAAATATAGTTTGGATTAACTTGTCCTGTTGTTCACCAGCTAAAGTGGATCGGTCAAACGAAACTCGAACAGTGGATTAAACTCGACCTGACTCCAAACAACCGTCTGCATATTTATAGACATCGTTATAAAGAAATCCTAACCAACGATACAATCATAATCCTAGGAAAGATAGCGAGACGATTTGTACATGCCTAGTAGGAGGTACGAGTATTACTTATTTTCTCTGCATTTCCCGATTAGCGAACGAAAATGAAAAGGTGTGGAGGGCGAGATTAATAGAAAAATCGTAGTTATCAATTATTTTTTTGAATGCATAGTAGATACTATGCCTACCTACACGTTAATAGTGTTTATTTACGAGGTAACAAAACCTTTGATGTAGCGTTGGCTGCTGTCCATGCACAGTGAGATGTTCTCACGAAATGCGCTTCGATGGTAGATACTGTCTTTTAAACACTTTGCAATTGTTATATAAGTTATCATTAGGATTCTTTGTAATTGCTTTTGAATCAAAGATTTTCTTCTGGTTTTTATTGAGACAAATACGAAGAAAGGGCTTTTTACGCCTTGGTGGCCGTTTATGTCATTAATAAATTAATAGAAAATTTAAAAGACCTAAATGCCGATTAACGATTTGTTTGACAAATTGATGCTGATGTCCAGGAATGATTCAAGCCTACCCAATGATAACCTTGTCTAAGAAACATAACTAATATCGACATAGGGAGAAGCATTTCTTCTCATTGATGCACAGAACATAAAAGCCGGATTCGTCGGACTTTTAAATAGAATTAAGGAAATTGTACGTTTACAACTAGCACAAAGTTACGTCACATGGCTAATTAAGAGTGCGTTAATTTTTCATAAGATAATCGCGAACTCGTACGCAACTCGAGGCGCACTTTTACTGGACAACAATAATGGCCCCGGCGCCAGACTTGCCGCCATTACTGATTATCGATACAATTATTTCAATACACTCGACCTGCTTCAAGCATTAGCGCCGCATCTGTTTCGCCCAAATAATCGTGGATACATAATAGTAAAATATATTTAGAAGGAGAACCAACGATGTTTAGATCACGAGAACGAGGCTTTAGTGTTATATAACATCTTTTTCTTATCGCTTTATCCCAATTCTGATTCGGGACACGTGTTCTTGACCGTGATCTCGATGAACAATGATTATCATTGTTGTAGCCTAGACCGAAAACTTTACCGCAGATAGATATACCGCAAATTTTATCTTCAGTCTTCAAAAGTTATTAGTAAGCCTGTCTATGGATAATAAAACGTACCTACAAGTAGGATATATTTTGGAAAATGAGAACCAAGGCGTTGTGATTTTCATCAAAAGTGGGGAAAGCTTTTAATTTAAATAAGTTGCATAGATTATATAGTATTTTATACGTTAAAGGAATCACTCATAAAACAAAATTCGTCCTTTAGTTTTTTTTTCAATTAATAATTTTGAAAGGCTAAATTTATTTTGTAAACAGAAGTAGGTACATGCTTAAACGAGCAACATTATAAAAGATAATAATAATCGATGAGCCGTTCATTAACACAATTTTTAAGTATCAAAGTAATAATGTATTCGACACCTGTGATGTATTAATAATTAATTAATTACACTGGCGCCACTATTATCAATGCAAAATAATCAATTTTCTTCATAGTAAAGAATAGTAAGAAAATTCTAAAGTTCACTTGACCTTTTTGGTCAAGTGAACTTTGTTCACAAATCTTCATGCGGTTGGATGATTACCTATCGCTTTCCCAAATTATTTTTGATCGAATGCTACTCTTCACGGAAACAACGTTTCGCCGAATCATACAAGTTCTTCGATTGTAGATTTCCTTATCTTACTACTTAGTTCACAATGAAAATGCGATTGTACTTTTGTTAATTAACAAGTTTTTCCCGCTAAACTTAACTCTCTTTGTCTAGACTTATCCCATTCTTTATTTGGGGTCGGTTCTCCTCAACATTCTTTGCTATTCACGACGGTTCTAGATCGTCTGATAATTTCCTTAGGCTTTTTTAAGGTCGTTGTTGATTAAGTGCATGCAAGTTCGAAAGGTCTCCCTCGCTTTCTCAGGACGGTTTCAGTATCAAGGACTTCCCTGGTCATGTGATGAGCTCTTCAAGTGGTTGATTCCAACCATCATAAACGAAAATATATGTTTTTTGTCTCTTTCTTATCGTTATGTTAAGACAGAGACAAAACATAGCTGCCTAATTCGAATCTGATCCCGACCTTTGTTACCTCAAAGGTATGCTCGCTCATAGTGTGCTCCTACGTATTTTGGAGTTTATATTCGATAAATACTTAAAATTTTTAGTTAATAGTCATTGGTGTAACTTTGAATAGGCAGGCAACAGATATTCGGTCCAAGCAAAATAAAGCTGTAGCTGTTCGTGAAGTTTCCTCTCCTTTTCAACCTAGGTAAATAATTTAACTGAATTATAATATTTTGTATCCGTTATCAAGCCTTCAAGTTTGTTCATATACATGGAGTATGTACATATTCTTTGTATATGCACAAATTTGAAGGCTTATCCTGCAGACAAAGCAAATCAATCTTACGCTTTAATTAAACAGTAAATACAAATAAAAAAAAAGTGATTTACTTAAATAACATCCTACACATACATAGAAAGTATATGTTCTATATACAATATTAAGTTTCACATCTTAACTCACTTATCAATATGTACTGACGGCAGGTAAGTGATCACGATAAGATAGTGAATGACGACAATGTGTTTTCAGAACGGAGGACTGTGATGATAAAGTTCTCACCATTATTTCAAAACATGAGTGTACTCACTACAATCAATATCGCAAACTAAGAGAAAGTAGGTACGTTAGAATTTTGCTCAGGCAGTCATTACAAAAACTTGAGCGTTTTAATGTAGGTGAATCTAAATACCTGTTAGTAACGACGTAATTGTTGTAGGTAAATGAGTAGATATGCCCACAAATGGTGTACGTCGGCTGAAACCATATTGGTGCCGTGCTATGCTGTGGTTATTAGTAATTTGCAATAGTACCTACGCAGTTCGACCGCTAAGTACCCACTTTAGAGCGTCTACCTTACCTACGCAATATGAAACGACTAATGAAATGTAATCTTACTACAAACGTTAATTAATATGAATGTGTAATTAATGTAAAATTGAGGCTGTTGCAATACCTTTATTATTTACTTAAATTTTTGTTATCTTTTTATTATAATTACTACCTTTGGCACATTTAAAAATCCATGAACGGCTAGAACTACCTGTAAGTAGGTACATGTTTTAAATAACTGAACAGCATTTCTTTGTGTGGTTATAATGTTACCATCCCTTGTTGTTACTGTACATTTTTATTTGAAAGTACATGAAATCTTAGAAATACAAAGTTCTAGATTCCCAAATCCTGTTTAAAATAAAACCAGTAAATAATCTGGTGCTTTAACTCACTTGAGATAATATATCTGTCCCTCCGGAGTCCGCGCCTGTTCCCACCCAGCTGGCAGTGGACCCAAATCATCTTGAAGATGGCTTCCGACATCGTATGACCTGTGCTTGGCGTGCTGGTGGTGGAGAGGCTGTGGCTGGGTCTGCTGGCCCGCGGCGTACGTCTGCTGCAGGCTGGCCGGCGAGGAGTGCGCCCGGGAGTGCGAGACCGGTACGGCGCCAGTCGCGGACGACGATCCGAACGCCGAGTCAGCCGAGTTTTCTCGCGAGTGAGACACAGATGGCGACTTGGAACCGGTCGACGGCGGGTTAAAGAACGACTTTGGAAGCTGTCGCATACGAAGAGGCACCTGTAGCGGCCGTTTCGAGTCCGGCTTAAGCACAGTGTCGAACAATGACTGCAGAACCGAGTCCGAATCCTGGTCCACGCGGAGGACCAGGTTCGATTTCTGTTCACCGTCCGAATTGAGAGCCATCGTTGCGTCGGAACGAAGTAATCTCGAAACCGACCTGGCCCACCGCTGTGACACAACACTGGCACGCGACGGGCTGGCGCGACGCCACCCGACGTACTTCTAGTATAGCGCTCGGTGCGCGACTGCGGCTGACGCACGCCCGCCCGCCCCGCTGCCCACGCGCACCGCTCCGCCACCCGCGCCGCCAGACCGGTCGCGGGCACGGTGCCCCTCACCCCGCCTTGCTTACCTTACCTTACCTATCTCCTTAGCTTGCCTTGTAGGTAGCAGCCAGACCACGCAACACAACTTTTTATTTATTTTATTTATGTATGGCAAGACACAAAGACCACCACCTTCGCCGGAGTTACAAGGTACCTACAAAGGAAAACTATGAATATTAATAACGGAACGTTAAATAATGACTTGCTCTTAAAATCCTAAATAATTAATTAAATGAGTCAAACAATTGAACTCATTATCATTTAGGTTTTCATGAGATCCCGGGATCCTAAGATAAGTGCTCTACATTTATGATTAAATGTTTGTTTTTAAACTTTTGTAAAAGTTTTTATCAAGTCCATCGTAATATGTTGTTACTAAACATTAGAAATAAAAATACATTTTAAAATGTGTAGTGCTTGTATTTAACCCAACAAGAAGATGTCATGTATTTACATAGATGTGCAAAACCAATTAGTGTAAAGGTAAACAAATTCTGCAAAAACATTAATATTTGCCGTACTTATGTCTGTAAGAGCCTTGTCACACTAGCGGATTGTAAAAACTTCAAAGGCATGAGGACATCCTTTCTGCCTTGGAAACTCTTGCAATAGGTTGCGGGTGCGTAACGAACGCGTACTGGGTAAGTTACGTTTCCGTTTCCATACATGACCTTTAAAATGCTCACAATCGGTTTGTATGATAAGGCTCCTAAGAGCCAGATGTACCTACCATCTCAAATTATCAGTTTCTAAGGCTTAACATTTTTTTAGATCTGACAAATTTCCAACCTTTTAGGGAACAAGCCTTTTACAATTGAGTAAGTACAACTGACCCTAAGGCTTGAAGAATAACTTAATTACAAAAGCACCTCATACACCACTTACCCACCAAGTTAACAGTTTGTAATGGATTGTTAACGTATCTTGCTTAGTAGAACCAACACAATTTAAACTGATACTACTACTACTGATGACGTTTAACTGTGTCATAATATTCCTTTATAAAAAAGTTTTTAAATCCTATGTTAAAGAAGAAAGTGTAACTTTTAATTAATATCAGCTTTACGTTTCGTTAAGGTAGGACCCTAGGTAGAAGATAGGTATATTCTTAAACCTTTGCGTTTATTGTGAGTCTAGATATTTTTTATGTATGTTAATTCAGCATACACGTAGTTACCGTAATATATGCTTCAACAATATAACGCTTACACAAATGCTTACTCTACTTGCTCTTGATTAGGTCAATATTTATTAATTTACTGTTACACAAATTCACGAATAATTTGGTGGGTAAGTGACAATATAAGGCATTATCTTGAATAAGGATGTTGACAATAAAAGGGGTGCATTTCCAGATAGTTGGTAGTTTAGATAGTTTTCTTTAGCAACGTTTTATTTACGTCATTATATTACGCAGTAATTTTTAGTAAATATTTAATAATTTAGACTTAATCAAAATTGTACCTTTCGTCATAATGTAGAAAAACCTAAAGGCGGTGGGTTCGAACCCCACGGCGAATACTTCCGTTCTGAGGAGGTGTTCGAATACGTTAAACGATTGGTGAATGGTTCAGACTATGATCTAAATAGATCTGACTTCCTTTGTAAGACTTGACAATTCAACATCCTTAGTCTACGTCTGATTAATACATTTCACATTGATACATAAATAATAGCTAAATACTTCCATCAAAAATAAAATGCTTAAAAAGCTATGATGACGTTATTATTATTTCTGTAATTCCAAGTGTTGAAATATTTTAATATTGAATATCCTGAAAGTCTTTAAACGTGTATGACTAGTATTTACACATAATTACATACACCCAACCATAAGTATGGGTGGAATATACAAGATAAAATATTGAATGCTATCTTAACACTTCAAATCACAATGACACATTGGTCAGTTAAGAAACAATTCATTTTCAATTGTGTCTGGAACATCGGTTTATGAAGAGTGAAATGCGACTACCTAAACAAATATCAGTACCTAGTGTGAGCTAACTTTATTTTTTGTATATTTCACACTGATACTCGAATTGACTAAATTAATTGTTGGAAAATTAAAACACAACATTTTTTAGCCATTTAAGAAATTTGTACGTCAATTCCCGTTTCTGTTTCAAGTCCTAAACCAATTACGTTAATTATTATTCGTTTTGTTATTTTCGCTTTTAAGGAAAAAAAGGATTGATTAACTTCGATACATTTTTTAAAGTCTCATAAGACTATAACACGAATCTTCAAATGAGAGGCTTGATATCAAATGAACTCAAACTTCATTTATCAAAATTGCAAGTAATTCAATTTGAGTTTAAAGACAATTGAACAAAATACAACTTCAAAAACAAAAAATCCAAGAACAACTGTTTTAATAATGTAAAATTAAATTAAAATGCTTCGTTACAATTAAAATGTTTATGTTTTGTTTTGTAGATCTTGTCCCTATCACTTAGGTATATGGTTTTGGTATACCAGACTAGATTGCCACCGTCTATCATTTTTAAACGGTTTTATTTAGCTCGACCCGTACGGTATTTATATATTCTAAAATTATAACTTTGTATGCAATATATTCTTAAGGAATAACTTTAGAATATAAAATTTTAGAACATTATATACCTGGAGGTATACTATTATCCCACCTTTGAGGAGTTGTGACTGTTTCTGTGTGTGTAACTCTCAAATAGAGTAAATGGTTAACTATTTGAGTAAGGCATTCTTGGACAGTAATGCCAGGGGTCTATCTCTGTTGGGGTGGTCCTTATCATGGTGGATGAGTAAACCGCGCCGTGTCACGAACTTCTCCGTACAAAGCGAGCACTGGAATGGTTTCTCACCAGTATGTTGGTACATATGATACTGAAACAAAAACATGGTTGTAATTAATGTCTAACTTAGTAACCTGGCCTACTAGCATCCGGATTACGACAATTTCTCTCATAAGACGACAATAGGATACGGTTGATTGGCTGATAGCGCATCGCACTCATATTTTTAGTCAATCAACAATCGACACACTGAATTTTATCAATTTTGACGTTAGTTAAGAGCACGATAAAATTTACTCGCACATACCAAGCTACCTGAAATTGTTGGTTAGCAAAACAATGCTTAAATGTACACGTTTGCACGTACAGAAATAGGGGATGACCTACAATACCATGTACAAAGCAGTATTCTCCTTTACTACGCGATTATGCTAAGTTGAGGTCAGAAGCAGCCCGACTAGTGAAATAGCTCTACCTTACAAATAACAATCACTATTGTGTTGTTGTGTTCCTGCGTGTGAGTAGGGTATCCAGAGCTCCTGGGGGATGCTATATTAGTAGCTGGGGTAAAGCCTTCAAGGTAAGGGCGATAAGTTCAGTAACAGATTGATTATGCTGTACATGTCGCCCTTAAGCAAGGACTACTTAATATCAGGTGGGATAAGGTCAATCCTGAAGTGTGAAATAAAAAAAAATAAAAGATAGTCTCAGAAGAACAGTCCCTCTTTTTAATGTCTTTTTAAGGTTTCTTCTCGCCCACGAGCGACAATAGCTGACCGATTATTTTATAGTAGAATATATAAAATTCAATTCTTCAGGCGAGCAGCTTAAATTTCTTTCCAATTTACGTCAATTCGCAAACTTCCAATGACAAAATACTAGAAGTGCTCGCGATTTTGTCCGCGTGGTAGTGCATTTGGGTAGCATAGAAAAGCTCTAATATTTCATCTCTTGTCGCAAACTTGCAGAACAATTACTTTAAACTTACATATTTCCATATAGACTTTCCTACTCTATTCCTTATTACAATTTCACCCCTTTGAGAATAACAATTTTGATCATATTTTATTTTATACCAGCCAAAGAAAAGAGTGTTATTGTTCTTGCTAAAAAAAAGTAAGTTTCTCTGTACATACTTTTATTCCCTATTTTTAACCCCCTTTCAAACTTTTGTAAAAAAAATATATAATACGGTCGAATTGACAACTTCCTCCTTTCTTTTTTTGAGAACGAAAGGTCTCCGGCACTTGAGTGTCTTTGTAATTAAAATCTAGATACAAATTATTAAGAAAACTACTTACTGTGAAATTGTCCCGCTTCACAAAGCTATGATCACACAATGTACACTGGTATTTAAAAATCCCTTTGACAGCAACGATGGAGCTTCTAGGCACTACACGTGGCGTTAACACGTGATTTTCACGAGAGACAGCGCGTCTCCTCAGCTTATATTCGACATTGCGACCTGGATGCATACGGCTCCTATGAGAGTAGCAATTGCCCGAGCTGGCAAAGCACTTCTCACAGAATGGACATTTGTATGGTTTTGCACCTGTATGCTGGTTTATGTGGAACTGGAAATAACAAATTTTTAAGTGTACTATCTGTAATTTGAAGTATTCTTATGCAATATTTAATTGAACTAAGCAAGACTACAAAGTATTATTCGTAAATATATATTTTCTGCCTAAATCCAAAATGTAAACAAAAACAATTATAACTGATAGAAAACTATACAAAATATCTTTATTCATGGAAACTTTCAGACTTTTTTTAAACTTAAATTGTTAACTTGAGTCGTCAAATTGAAGTAAAATTACCGATGGTTCAGAATGTTGTTCTATCAAGAAGGACCAGCAAGAAACTAGTTAGGTTTTCTTTGCAAAAATACAATAGGATTTTAAATACACTTTAGATACAAAGGATAAGGAATGAAAAGCTTAACTAATAAAACAAACCTTTAAATCTTGATTTCTTTTAAAGCTCTTTTTGCAAAGATGGCAGTGGTATGGTCGATCATTACTGTGTGTGATACTATGTGTCTTCAAATTACTCTTTGTGTTGTAAGATCTACCACACACTTTACATGTGTGAGATTTACTTGATGACAGATGGACTGATAAATGAGCAGCAAGGTTCCTTTCGGTTCTGAAGCTGAAATAATATAATAACATCTAAATTATAAATTACTAGCTGTGCCCGCGACTTCATTCGCGTGGACTACCTCCTTTCATGGTCGGTTTTACCCCTATCTCCCCTAATATTCGAAACAAAAAGTAGTCTATATTTTAATAGAGCTATATTTGAGCCAACTCAAAAAATTAACATTTTCCCATATAAACTTTCAAAGGTGGCATTAACCCCTCCCCCCCTTACTGTCTAACAAAAAGTAGCCTATGTCCGTTCTTGAGGTTCAACATATACCTATGCCAAATTTCATCAAAATCGGTTGAGAGGTTTAAGCGGGAAAGCGTAACAGACAGACAGAGTTACTTTCGCATTGATAATATTAAGTAGGGATTATTGAAATTAAAGGCATTTTGAAAAAACAGGTCAATTTTGATTATTGATTTCCATCAATCTGCACTACGTTCACATGACAAGAGTGTGGACCGTTCCGTATTGTCAAAGTTGAGATTAGGGCTGTGCCCAGAAAAGGGTTATAAATGACAGAATTATAATACTAAAAAGTGCATGTAGATTTGGTTATAAATTTGGTTGTATTATATTACAATTTCAGCTTCAATCACTCACAGAAGTCAATTCATCTTTATAACCCATAACATTCAAACCACTCTTTGCTCAAGTTGGAAATTGAACTGAGAAATGGGATCATTGGGATATATTCTCTATCTGCAATGTATTCATATTTCAAATGATCCAGTGTGAAAATACAGTTTGAAGACAATTTATCCAACAAAAAACTAAAGACAGAAATGATAAACACAAAAGTCATAATGGCCCATAGAAACTCTTTTCTCTGTAGCTCTAATAAATAATATGTAATCTTTAAAAATAACTAACCTTCGACCACAAAATTGACAGACACCGTTAATTCTATGTGTTTTCAAATGTGCTATTAAATTGCTTTTGAAATCAAATCCTTCCTCACAGGTATGACACTTGTAAAGACAGTTAGCCTTATTGTCATTTACGTGAGTCCAATTATGGTTCTTCATTGCAAGTTCAGTAGTGAATCTCCTTTTACAAGGCACACAATATAATGGATTAAGTTCTTTGAAGTCCTTATCATCATAATCATTGTCACAATTAAATTTTTCTCCATTTCTAATCAACTTTATGGTTACATTTTCACTGTCTACATGATGTAAATGTGTGACATCTTCAAATGTTAATCCTGTCTCATCAATGTTTGGAGATAATGGCTCTTCAGAATTCTGAAGAACTATCATGGGATCTACACTTACTTCCATTTCTGTATATTTGCCCTCATCATCAGAATTTATATCTGGTTCTGTCTTAATGTCCTTGTCATTTGATTTCAAACAGTTATCTGCAGCAATCTGGTCTAACATTACACTACGACTCATCAGCACCTCTTGTGCATTCCGAGCTGTGTCAATAAACTCACAAACTGTCTGTAACTTTGTACAACAGTTAATGCAAATGTTTTTAGGTAATTTGTCATCTTCATCAACCTGTAAATACTTTTTATGATTCGCATTACAACATACATTTATAACAATGAGATTCTTTATTATTCATTAATCCCAATCAACTTTACATCAAAGCTTTATTTGAATGCATAATGGTTTTTCTTGGTTGCTTTAATTTGAAGGTAGCATAAAAGTTAAAATAATTAATTATGAATTTTTTAAAATAAGTATTTGGTAGGTCCAATGATATTTAAAAAATAATAGATATGTTACCCATGCGCGAAATATGAAGACGCTAAAACGTCCTAATTGGGACGTCTTATCCCCAGTCTGCGAAAAGCGATACAACGAATGTGACGTCTCTGTCAGTGACTGTGAATCCGATAAAATGCCATCGTGTGTGTTTCGAAAGTGTACAAACTATGATAAGAAAGTAAATGACGCTAAGGGGATCTCGTATCACATATAAGTAAACAAGAATTATGCATAAATAATTAAATTTTAAATATTTTTACTTAAAATTAATTTCACAAAGGTTAAAGAGAAAGTACATTGTTGTTTTTACAAGTGTGAAAAGGACAAAATGTGTTCGGTCATAGATTACACGAATAGAAAACACAGAAGCGATGTCTGGTTTAATACCTACGGCATGCTTGTGTTTATTTTTATTATCACAGCCTTTTTGTATTGTTTATTTATTATTGTGTACCGAATGCAAATTTGTTACTTCTGGTAGTTAATTAAAAAATTCCTTACGCGTGCGCTGCGAATACTATTAATGATAGAACAAAATCATGTACTACGACTTTGCAGAACTCATTATTATCTACAAAAAGTGTCGCGACAGCATATTATTATGTCTAAATATTATAGTTATGTCACAGTAAGCGCTTTTTAATTCTAAAAAATTCATTAATAAGCCGCCGCTTGAAAAGGCTCTTTATTGTACTTTGGTATTAATCTTTATCAAAATAAATTACTTTCAATTCTAGACGGCTTCAATACCTTTATATAACTTTTTGATTAATTCGGACATTTCATTGGGAAGATAGGTATCACGAGTTTAAAAATTGAAGTATTAAAAAAAAGTCGCGTGGTTGCCGTTCACCGCGCTCAGCTAGCCAGCATGTGATAAGCTCCATGTAAACATCATTGGGGTACGGGGGGAGTGAAAGTAATAAAATAAGTGCAAGGATTATATGTATAATACATACATATTTTACCTATAGTACCCGTGCGAAGCCGGGGCGGGTCGCTAGTTGTATATATTTTCTCAAATGTGTAATTTTTTTGTAATAAAAGTTGTTTTTCCTTTATAGTTATGTTTTATTCTCAAAACCGAACGTTCGCATTAAACCGAATCCCGAATAAATAATTAATGTAATTCTTAAGTAATGTCAAACAATAAGTAACATTATTTTTGAATTGCCTAAAATATTTGAAATAAAAAGACACGAAATAAGAAACAAAGAGTACACGTAAAGTTTGTACCTTCTGTTTCGTTGTTTTTATTAGTCTTTGTTGAAGTGTCCAGTGCAGAGCAGCGATTGATCAACAAGTGACATTTAGTTGACTCATGTGCCTAACAGAGAGTTACTACTTATCTCTTTTGTTCTTATGGTTTAAATCAAGCCATCCCTTTCACATCATCTAAGAATGTGGTTAATAACAATTGCGCATGTGTGCAGTCGCACTCGACCAGCACAGATTTTTCGTTAGTTTTATGAACGTATAACATATCTATTGTTTTAAATATCATTGGGTAGGTCTGAAAAAGTGTACCTAATAAAATGTATATGTCTTATACATACCTCAATCAAAAGATACTGGTTGAGTTTATTTTGAAGAAGCATGGCTTCAGCCTCCTCACTGAATATCATTAAAGTTACTTCCTGTTCCTCAGCGCACAGGCGGCAGCACCTCTCGAAACTTCCAATTAGAGACGTGTCCATGGTCAATATGAAATCAGCATAGTTCACTTACACCGTTGCGTAGTATAATGTAATGATTTTTCCATCCTAGTTTCGACAGTGTTACGACGCATGCGCGCTGAGAGATAGCGATGTTGGACGTTGTATACTTCATAATTATTGACTTTTTCGAAAGGTATAACACTCCACCAGTTCCGCCCATTGCGCAGACTCACAAAGGGGAATATGCTTGTGTATAACAGTAGCTGAGTATTTACTATAAAATCAAAACATATACGATTTGTGACAGTTAGATAAAAAGTTTTAAAGTGAATATGGCTTAGAAAATAAATAATCAATAATTACTAATATGAGTTTCCATAAAGAAAAACATCGGTTTTAAGAACAATTTGAATGCCAAAGTAATTCATAAAATGTTTACAAAACAAATCAGTTGTCATGTGGACACAGACATCCGATGTCATGTCAAATTTCAGTAAGTCAGATATAAAAAAAAAAAGGTGTGTTCCACCTCATGCCCGCTAGTCTCCAACTGCTCAAGAGTTAATATCTGGTTAAACCACAGACATCAAATAATTTAGCAGACGGAATATTATGTAGGTAGGTACCAAGCAGCATGGCATATTATACAACATTGAAACCCACCAAAGCATTGGCCACATTAAGGATATTAAGAAAAATAAACGTAGTGTTTATTTTTTGTAATATCTATTTGGAAATATCCAAGCCATTAACATGACAAATTTTGAATTCTTGGCGAATATTATGAAACCTGAAAATTTGAAAAGGATCTAGTCTAGTATAATTAGTAAAATTTAAAGTAAAATAATTGTTGATTTTGTATTTATTTTCAAATAAAACAACTTCTAAAGCCGCTATATGAAATATTGTTTCTTTTGATTGTTCGTCCAAAGGTGTGTTATTCAGTCCAAGACGATAAATACCAAAATTGAACAAGTGGGCCTCAAAATGCTTTGAGCATAGCAAAATAAAAGTTTTGCTTGGCCAATCCTGGCGTTTTGATATTTTTTTACAATACATTCTGAGCACTTTTATCCTTGGGAACATGTAACAAAATTGTTTTGTGTGATTAACTAATCACACGTGTTATAAGGTACCTTACATAATTGGCTACTTAACAGTTTTCGAAAAAGTATTGTAAAATGTGCGCCTGTTCATTTTATAACCCAAGCAATTCGATTTATCGGGAAGAAATGTAAATAACTAGAGAAAAATAAGATTTTGTGTAACACATTTAAAAAACGCCAAGTCATGTCACTGTTGCAATTATGACGTCAACGTCATAGACATCGAACCGATACGCATAGGAACGACTTAATTTAAATAAACGGAAAATGTTTAAATAAATTCTTAATACGGTTAGAGACACAATAATTCAATTTAATCGGTGAAATAATCATTGTTTCGCCACATCAAAATAAACAATTATCGCCGACAGCTGTAATTTCCAAATGAGGGTTTTCGCCCAACTGTTGAATGATTGGTGATTTAAATGTCATGGTGATGTCTGTCAATGTCATGTAAACCATGTCCAATCACAAAACAGTAGGACCTCACGCCTACGTATCGCCATCTGGTGGATTTTTCGAACGCGAAAACCCTCATTGGGATGGTGTTTTCCGTTTCGGTTCTTTTGTTCCACAGATAAAAAAAGTAAAATTTATTATTTCGTAATAATAAAATACTAAGTATGCTTTTAATTAAAAAATAAAAATTTAAAATTATTACTTAACTAATAAGCTAACATATCTAACACTTTTCATATTTTATTGTTAACACTGTTGAGTAGCCAATTGCCTAAAATTGGTTTGATGTTCCAAAAAAGTTGTTTGTAAAACATATTATCGCACATTCAAAATCCGACAAAATACGCATGCTGATTACATTTAATTCTTGGCATGCACTTGCAGGTCTTTTATGTCACTGAAAAAATGTCAGCGATTGCCACGCGCTTACATTTGATCATGTGTGAGTGAGTGTTACAATAGGTGAAAACATGAGATGCCACTAACGTGTTGTAGCCGAGTAGAAAAAGGAATAAAAATCAAAGCTAGATAAAAAATGTTACTTGGTTTTAACGTTTCGTCTGCTCTATTAATAGATGTCTATGATATATCCAACACTTTTTATATTTTATTGTTAGCACTGTCAAGAAGCCTAATAGGCCAGGAGTTTCCGATCATTGAATGGAACGCATGTAAATGTTGACCGTAAAATGCGTCATTCTAATTGGTTAAAGATTAATTTCAAAATATGTCAAATACAAATTGACGGCCGTAGAGATGTTACATAAATTTCACCAGAAAACAATTGAAGTTATCAATTGAATCTTGACAGTAGAAATGACTTGTTTTAAAAACGAATGGACCAAAGGAAATCTGTAATTTTATAGCTTTTGTCTGAACTGAAAAGTTACCAGCAGCTTATAAATAAAAAGGATGCCACTCTAGTTCGGCAGTACACTTCCTCAGTGTTCTTCCACAGCATATCCGTAATTGATTATTATTGTGGAATTAATTTTTATGTTAAACGCTCATCGAACCAAACCAACCAACATCGGACTATTAATAGAAAAACGTTTTTTTTTCGTATGTGTTTTGTAGGTGTTTATTTAGTGTACGAAGTTGTTTTGAACCATAATGTTGACATAGTGCAAAATAAAATATTTTGAAAAGTGTTGCAACGCAAGAGGGCTGTACTGAGAAAGTCCTAAAAACGTATAAATTAGAAATTATAGTAGAGTTTGGGTTAGTTGTTTCAATCGAATCGTCTCGATTTATTAATATTATTTATTAACATTCAATTAAATAGTCTTAAAAAAATCCGTCATTTCAATTTAAATTTCAAACAATACATTAAGTACATACCTTCCTACTGTTTCAGCAAGAGTACTGATCCAAATTGCTATTGCGTGCTTTTTTTTACAATCTATGAATGTTAAGCTTAAAATAATGTTTCATTTCCATGAACAAGCAGATAAGTTTCGTGTTAATCAAACTTAAGAAATCAACGACCTTCAAAAGTGACCTTAGAACTTGTGTAGTCAATAGAAAAATAGTGCGCATGCGTAAAATCTCTGTCAAATTGTGTTTGGCGCGCTGATAAGCCTTCCAACTAGAAGCTGCTTTAGATCAGAATGAGTTTATTTTTTGTAGTCGTTCGTCAGATTCCGTGCACTCTCGACGTTTCTAATCGTTCTTTTAAGTACTTTACTTCCAACGACAATGTCTAATCACGAATTAACCTGCAAAGTTAAAATGGCAAGACAAAATGGTATTGTGCAACCCTTGCTCACAGGTAAGTTATGTGCCACCCATTACTATAATTTTGGAGCGAATTTCAAAAGAGGATGCCCTCGTTGTACTTTTGAATTGCAAAGCAACCCTGTGAAATCAAAGCATTAAACAGTTGAACTTTAAACATTGCATTGTTAATTATTTTAGTAGTTGGTAAATATCCGAAGTATTTTTTTCGTAAACTTATTTGTCCAGATTTCTGGAGGGTAGGTGTAGAATTTATGCAACCACATAATTTGATGCCTAAATTAATAAATAATGTCATAATGTGAGGACATAAATACAAAATTATTTTAAACAAATAGTGAATAGGATGGGTTTTTTACTTTAAGTGGTATAAATAGTATTTATGTTGTACCTATTGCATGTTTTCATGATTCTGATTTATTTTGTTTCATTCTCAGATCTTTATCAGATCACCATGGCCTATGCATATTGGAAATCTGGAAAAGTGAATGATGTTGCGGTGTTTGATCTTTTTTTTCGGAATAATCCATTTCAAGGAGAATTCACAATATTTGCAGGACTTGAAGAATGTTTAAAGTTCTTAGAGAACTTTCACTATTCAGATAGTGGTTTGTAGTATTATTTATGGTTGTCTTTAGAATAACATTTATGTACTATTTTTTTTAATTAAATTGTACCTTCATTGATCTTATATTATACAAATTGAAGTATGATTGAATAATTAATTGAAATAAACTTTTCTTGTTTAAATAAAATACCTAACTATCAAAACTTATATTACATTGGTTATGAACTTTGTAGTTATTGCTTCTAGCGTACACAATCAAATTGTAGACCATAAATGGGTTCAATTTGTAATTAGGTAATGTGGTTTTACAGGATATAAAACTAAGTATTATTTCTGTAGGCTATTTGAAGCATAGCCGGTTTTATGTTTGTTTATGCCTTTATATTATAAACTTAGAAAAAGTTATTGCAAAATTTGTTTTAAATACAAATGCATGCAAAAAAGCATTGGTATTATGAGTTACATTAAAATACATTCTATCTAAAACCTCATGATATATCATATATTTTGCAATGAAATAACATTTAAATAGTTTATTTCCATGATATTAGAATTTTAACAAATGAGATTCAATTAAGCAGAATGAAATACTTTTTGTATGTTACATAAAATTTAATTATAAATCTATTTAATGTTGCAATTAGAGGTTAAACAAAGTATGATCAACTAAACCAATCTTACATGATGATGAATGTTTCACTGGAATTTTATTTTATATTGCACTGTTAGCAACAGTTAATTTTGTTTGCTTTAAATTCAATAGTATTTAAATAATACAAATAATTTCAGATATTGAGTATTTAATGCAAACTCTACCAGATAATATTGAGCCGGAGTTCTTTGCATACCTGAAAGATTTAACATGTAAAGATATTAAATTGAGCGCAATTGAAGAGGGTTCTGTTGTATTTCCAAGGTAGGAATTTTTGTCTAATGCTGTTTTGTCATTCGGTTGTTATGACAATTTTCTCATGATTATTAATTTTTCAGGGTTCCTCTGCTAAGAGTTGAGGGTCCACTTATAATTGCTCAATTACTGGAGACAACCTTATTAACCCTGGTTAATTTTGCAAGGTAAGTGTTGACATGAAGCAATTTAAATCAATTCTATAGTTTGCATGGATGGACACACACACCCACACACACATATACTACACTCTCAAGATATGTAGAGTCTTCATAACATGAAATTTAAAGATGTGAAAAGTAAATTATACGGTTTGTCAAACTTGGAAAATAATATGTAAGATGTTCTTAGTTTTCTCTCTGTTTCTTATTATTATAATGTATATTTCAGTCTTCTGTAGCTCATTAAAATTGTTGACGTATAATATGTACCTTCCCCTTTAAATTATCTTTTAAATTGTCAACTACTCATAGTTGTCTGTAAGAGATTGCTTTCAGCAACAAGACATCCTTTATTGGTTTCTGTCTATTAGTTACAAGTTTACAATTAGGTAAGAATATGATTTGCCTATATTTGTCTGGCGCATTTCATTTATATATATTTGATAAAATTACCGTTACAATCGTAAATAAAATCCGCTCTCCAATATATTTTGCATGTACTTTAGATTGACATTATTTACCAACCATCTTCTGTATAGTTCATTGTAGCTAAATGACGTTGTTTCATAAAGTCAGTACAAGTTTTGACTTATCTGTACGTGACTCATATATGAAGTCACGATTTGTGATTACGTCACCGTTATTAAACATATTTTTATCTATCGGCTGTAGAAGCGGTAATTAGGTGGCGTTTAGGGGTTACGAGCTTACTGCGACTCCGAAAGTCGTTAACAGGTTCCCTGTCCAATGAATCACAATTGATTCACGGCCGTTGTTTAACTAGGTATTTTAGCTGTTGTCTAGACTGTGAATCGGTTAAAGATAAGGCGTCGCAGCCATTATCGATAGTCAGGTAGGAAAATAAAACAAAAGTAAAGACGCGCCACTAATTACGTTAGGTTGAATAATTACTACAATCCCTACTAATATTATAAATGTGAAAGTAACTCTGTCTGTCTGTCTGTTACGCTTTCCCGCTTAAACCTCTGAACCGATTTTGATGAAATTTGGCATAGGTATAAACCTCAAGAACGGACATAGGCTACTTTTTGTTAGAAAGTAAGGGGTGTGGGGGGGATATGCCACCTTTGAAAGTTTATATGGGAAAATGTTTATTTTTTAAGTTAGGGATATGAAAGTTGGCACAAATATAGCTCTTAAAATATAGACTACTTTTTGTATAGGGGTAAAACCGACCATGAAAGGATGTAGTCCACGCGAACGAAGTCGCGGGCACAGCTAGTTACCTTATATAATCTTTGGATGTCCTATGAACATTACCAGACTATTAATATAGTGTTTTTGATGCCCACACAGGATGCGTCACACGGGTGAAATTAATCGCGCTCTTAACAAATCTCAAAATCGATAAAACTCAGTTGCCGGTCAAAGCTTGTGCATGCTTGTGTTCGCGGTAATGGTGCATTATGATCGCAGTCCGTAATATTTGTAAATTACCGAATCTCTGAAATTTGGGACAGCACTTATAATTTCATTATGTCCCTTTTGCCAGTTTTATGTAAAGTCATATAACAACGGTTACTTACTTTAAATTGCATTTTCAATATTACTAATGGTTGAAAAACGGATTATCTCGGTATAGCAACTTTCATAATTACCTACTTATGGAAAATGATAAATATCATATCAGTTATATCAATATCAGTTACCTGTTTTTGAAGTTTTAGTAGTAGGGTCAAAGATCTCCTGGTCACGCTTTGAAGTAGGTATTCAATATCGAAATTACGCATTACATTGACCTGCCCCAATATGTAAAATCAATTATACATTGGTATAATATATAAGTACTTAGTAACAATGTAGATTGTGGGCGGAGAGCCTTGCCCTTGGGCCTCGTAACACCTTCACAGCACAGACCCCGCCCTCCCCTTTCACAGTCGACTTTTAGTATGTTCATCTAGACATTATGAAAACTACTTCTTTAACAATTTCACTTCAATGTAGTTTATTTATCACTTATACATATAAATAAGGCCTCAAGTGTTAAGTCATGTTTTGTTTTAATCTAGGTATTGTCTAGTAAGTAAATATGAAAAGTGATTGTATGATATCGTCATCTCAGCGTTTGTGTATTTATTATTCTCGCTGGCGCGGGCTTATAGCTGGCGGTATCCTACATTGTGCATTCGCTACTCTATTATCAGTTGTCAAGCTCCGCTAGTTCAATTAATTGCCACTTGTTTGAGTGAGCAGTATGAATTATCAATATTTGAAGACCTAATTTGTTAGATACCAAGGTATGTAGATTGTGGATCCGAATCGAAATCGTTTGTTGTTCACGTTTTTGATATGGGAAAGTTTAGATTGGGCCTGTTATGGGATCCACGATAGACGTTGAGACATGTATTTGTCATCATTTGACCCCATTTGATACATCGACCATTTGACCTGTTTGACGATAAACTTGACTAAGTTGATATGATGTCATAAGGTTAATTACTTTTCCTATTAGAACTAAGATGAACCGTAATCAGAAGTGACCAAGATCATGACGTACCTATGTAGAAGTGTGTAAATGGGTGTGGCTGCTTTTTATTAACAGCGTCAGACCTTTTCTACTAAAATAAAGTACAGTTCATTCGTTTAAGATTATTCACATCGGTTTCTCTAACTAAATATTATACTAGGTTATATATTTTTTCTATGTATGGTGAACAAAACATCAAGATAAACACTTGCAGTTCGATTTTAGTTCTAATGCTCGCCACATAAGGGCCAGACAAAGTCCAAAGTGTGTTGTTTGATGTGCTTTCGACCGTACCTACAGAAGACAACTTACACAGTGCAAAAAATGCTCAATATCAAGTTGAGAACATCAAAAAGTCACTCCTTGCTTGGGACCTCTTTTTTGGGTCCACTAAAAGTCGTCATACTAACGAATAAGATTCAGAGGCCACACAATGTGAGGGTGGCTCGTTGAGGTTTTAGATCTAATATAAGATTAGGATCAATAATTTGATTCAAAACTTTTTAATCCTTTATAAAAAGACAATACGGCGTGTAATTCTAATGTACCTACCTACCTACTCAACACTTTTTATAGCCTAAAATATTAAAAATAGGTGGATTTTGACAGAACGGGGCATCGTGTGAACCATTTTATTTTATTTCAGTTTAATGGCAACTAACGCGGCACGGTATAGAATGGTGGCTGGCAAGAATGTTTCTCTTCTCGAATTTGGTCTTCGAAGAGCTCAAGGACCCGATGGTGGCCTGTCGGCTTCCAAGTACGCCTATATTGGTATGTTGCTTTATAGGTATTACATTGCGGCGGTCCGTCCCGGCTTCGCTCGGGTGTATGGTCATAAGATCCAGAAAACCTGACACAAAGAAAATCAAATGTGTTTGACTTTGAAGTGTACATTGAAGGTGGTATCAAAAAAAGATTTATAGTTTATAAACAGATCTCTGTATTTCTCCAATTACATCGCCTAAGGTGTTTGCTGCCTAGCTAGGTGAGCACGGCGGGGTGAACGGAAACCACACAACTTTTTTCTGATACCTACATTTTCTTATGGAATCTTTTGAATGGAATGTCGGTATTGAATAATGCAAAAAGTTTCAATAAGGTTAAAGCAATAGATTTTTTTTTGCAAATAATTATTTGTTCTTCAATATTGTAGTATGTACCTACATCATTTTACTCTATCTATCATCTATAGCCTGAACATAGCGTACGCAATGTACCTATGTATTTTTTACACCTTGGTTTACACTATTACAGTTTTAGTAGGTTCCCTATTTTTTTGAAGCTATTATACTTATAGCATAAGTAACTCGGGAATAATGTAGATTTCATCAGCAAAAAAGTTAAGTAAAATAATTTATGATACAACGGTAACAGTAGGTACCTCGAGCTTTTAAGTTACAAACAAACTACAAATATTTTCATTTTGAAATATTAGTTAGTATAGATATATAACTTTTATAGACTTTAAACTTCCGTGTGTTTCGCAATCGCAAAATAATGATTTAACTTTATAGATTACTGTCTCTTGTAAGAATTTATCAGTCATGGTGATATTTGATCATGGAATGTGCATGGACGAGCCTTTAGTCATTGTAGTAATATTTTGCAGGTAACGTAATATGCTGATCGAAAAAACTTTGTCTTCTTTTTAACCTCATTGTCAACAAAAGGTTGCGACATTAGGTAATTCTTGTGTCAACCATTTTTCCACTTTACCCACATTTGATTTATTCGCCAATGTGTTTAGCCCCAGCTATTGTCTCTTCAGGTTTTCGGTTTTTTTCTCAGGATTCATAACATCGTCCACTATTACTTTTATGTTGTAATCGGATTATAAGTACTATTTATGTGTTCGTACGGTTTCCTGATTATAGAACAGGCTAAAATTTATTTGTCTCACAACAAATTGGGACACTAATTATATTATGGGTCACGGTAGGTATCTTTTCCAATTTTGAGTATATACGTCATGTTTCCAATCTTAATTACGTACGATAAGTGTTTGTAGATTTTTCCTGAAGTTAGATAGTAATTCGTAAAGCTATTAAAAAACTTAAAAGCAGTTAGATTTTATTGTTTACATCGAATATGTTCCGAAACTACTGAATCGATTTGAGAAATGATTTATCGGCTTGAATGCTACATTAAGCACCGGTTAAGAGAGGCTATAATACTTACGAATATAATAAAACATCAATTATGTAACTCAAAAATCAAGGTGTAAAAATACTTCCTATACCTGGGCGGATCAATAGTTTTCACTAATATTATAAAGAGGAAAGATTTTTATTTTTGTCTGTTTGTAGAGAATAAAATACAAATACATTACTGAGGGTCCACGCGTACGAAGTAGCGGGCGGCCACTATCATTAATAATATAAAACATTTAAACAGCAACACTGCATTTTTAATATACATTTGTTTTAGTAACACGTAATATCATAGCGCATATTATGTTGTTGATGTCTTATTGATTGTAGTAGCGGGTTTCCGCAGCAAACAGGCAGGTGAAACCGATCCTGGCCGTGCCTGGCACTGCCGCCCGCCCTGTTCAAACTTGGGCAATATAACACACGCCGCGGCACTGACTCATAAGAAGCTCCAATAGCGAATATACTTTTATTTAATAGGTTTAATCAGGCAAGTTTCGCGAACCTTGAACGCTAGCACAATGCTAGTCATACCTACCGAACTTAGGAATTCCTATCGCCGCTATCAAAATTCAGCGATTTACCTGGTACCTACAATCTACATACAGTAGTAGGCAAGGTTGTTATGTAAGTAATTTACGACTGAAGATCTCTGTCGATTTGCATGGGACCTTTGGAGGCCTCGTAAAGAACAAATGTATGGTACTGACTCGTTTTTTCGGATAGTTTTACATAAGTGACATTCATAAATTAGAAGTTGTAGTCAGTTTTAGTAACAATGAAAGGTTGCATTTTTTTGAGGCTTTATGTAATTTTTAGGTGTTTTTCATACCGTTTGTCTCTTTACTTCTTTACTTGTCTACTTACTGAAGCGGGGTCCAATTCTAAAGAGGCCATGTTCTATAACTGAGTGTAGATCTCCTCTGGTGGATATTTAGGAATGGAGACGTGTATTATTGAGTACGAAAGTGTTAAAAATGTGTGATTAAACTTTATGGATAAGGATAAATTATAGTTATTGTGTAAAAAATATTAAAATAAGTTTTCCGAGTACATTTGGGTACAGGATTAATGTATTGTTGACATCACTATGTTATTTTCAGGCGGTTTCGACGGAACAAGCAATGTGCTGGCCGGTAAAATGTTCAACATCCCCGTTAAAGGGACGCACGCGCACTCGTTCGTGACGTCATTCAGCACGCTGGACGACTTGAATACCGTCGTACTGAGACACGCGGACTCGCAGGAGACTTGCAACCTGCTAGACCTCGCGACTGAGTGGCGCAACCGCGTCTCCGCCGTCATAGACATATCCCCCGAGGAGGCAAGCGACGGCGAACTAGCCGCACTTATCTCGTACGCCATAGCCTTCCCAACAGGTTTCTTGGCTCTAGTGGATACGTACGATGTCAAGAGGTATAATTTTCAAGGCTTACCGTCACGACACAGGCAGCATATGAATGGGCATTCTGGCTACAATAGCAACTGTGGATCCAATGATAATAGACTACTAAAATCACCGATACATAGTACATATGGATATAGCACGGTCGAACGCACACTGAGGTAAAGATGCAAATAAACAAATCATATTGACATTTGGTGTCTGATAAACTTGTATTATTGTTTTGCATTGTTCATTTATGTCTAAGTTATGTGGAGTTTCAATTATTAGATTACATATTTTCAAAAGCTGGCATGCGTCCGGTTCATCGTACATAATCCTAGTCATTGTGGGGAAGGCATGATGATCGCATTGGTGGAGTCACGTCGGGACGAGCACGTTACACGCGGGGACCACCCATCGGGGCCACCCTAACATCCTCCTCATGGCCGTAGTACGATATATTGTTTTTGGCTTTTTCAGTGAAGCGTAAACGGACGGCGCTTCATTTACAACCGAATGTAAATAAATGATAACACGATCGAAGAAACTTACATTTGCTTCAGTGTGACGTATTGTCCTGGACCTACAAGCAATATTAGGGACAATCTTATTCATTGGGCACAGTTGCATTGTATAGGGATATGCACACGGTCACAGTAAATACATTTTGAATATGCATGTTCATTTCATCTTTCATGATCATCAGTTTACGGATCACAATTTAACTAGTAGTTCAGTTTCCAATATTTCGTTTAGTAATTAGACGTAGCGGTAGGCGTCACCATTACCTACACTGGCATAACAAGTATTATACATACACCCATCAATGACATCATGCTGCATACAGGGACTGCATTGAACGCAGACCCGTTATTCTCGTTAACGCGTAGATTACGAAACGAGTAAAGCATTGATACTTTTGTACATAGATAGACTTAACGTAGCTGCTCACTTAGTATTAAATCATAGATATTACTGTTTATCGCTATTACACCTATAGTTTTTTTTAAGTTGCCATGTTCAAAATAAAATTCCATAGTATTCGAACAAAAGATAATTGGTTTTGTTCATACTAACTGTAATCAGATAACTGATAATTTTCTAGTAACTTGAGATAATCATTTATATCATAACATAAATCAAAATTTGTGTTAAGAACTAAAGGACTAAATTAACAATATCTGTTGAAACAATTGATACGCAAAGTAAATGCCACTACTAGAATATACCACGATAAATGCATAATCATTAAAACAACCAACTAGTGATTGAGCCTGTGTGATGTCATTGGTTTACACACAGAAGTGGAAACTTTGTTGTTGTGCGACGCTTTGTGTGCTTGGTTTTATTAACATTCTATTACAATGTTTGAAATTTAATCCCAGAGTTCAATATGCAAACAGATGAAATAAATAAATTCAATTTCAAAATATATTAGAATTTAAATGTAATCTTGTTCAAAAGTGCAAAGTTAAGTGCCAGCTGCTAATAAAATATCAATAATGATATATTATGACCAGTATAATATGCGTAACAAAAGAAAAGTAGATTTGAGTATTGCAACAATATACATATCAATTATTTTGACGCGTATAATGTTAATTAAGTCAAATAATACGTTAAGAAAGCTTATTGCTTATTTATTTTTAGATAGTTGATTTAGTTTATCATAATTGAGATGCAAATGTTTTTCAACAGGAGTGGGTTACTCAACTTTTGCGCTGTGGCGCTCGCGTTGAATGACTGCGGGTACAGGGCCGTGGGCATCCGCATCGACAGCGGGGACCTGGCATACCTTTCCGTACTTGCTCGTGAAACTTTTGAACAAATCGCTGAAACCTTCAAACTAAACTGGTTCTCAAAATTGACCATAGTAGCATCTAATGACATCAACGAAGAAACCATATTGAGTCTGAACGAGCAAGGCCACAAAATCGATTGCTTTGGCATTGGGACTCATTTAGGTAAAAAATGTGCTTCATTTCATATTACGTTCTCCTAGTCATTTTATTATTGTTCCATGTATGTTCCTTTGTGTTCCTTAATCTCTAATTGGTTTTTGTCATAATAATATTTAAAATTTGACCAGATAAATGACGATAAGTGGGCATGATGTTTTATGGTATATACAAGATTATAGATAGTCTAGATACGTATAAACTACGTCATACTCGCAGATGTTAAACCTTTAAAAAATAAATGATAAAAACCTAAAGTTCCGATTGACATGGAACTATTCTGTTGTACCATAAAAAATGCCCCAGTGCGTATTAAACCGCACGCAATGTAGTTTATATTTACAGGTAGTAATTTTGGCATTCTTTTTTATTATTATTTAGGTAGGTGGTTAATTGGCTACTTGACAGTGCTAACAATAAAATATGAAAAGTGTTAGATATGTTAGCTTATTAGTTAAGTAATCATTTTATATTTTTACTTTTTAATTAAAAGCATAGTTAGTATTTTATTTTTGCAAAATAAATTTTAGTTTTTTTATCTGTGGAACAAAAGAATCGAAACGGAAACCACCATTGCAATTCGGAAATGACAGCTGTCGGCGAAAATTATTTATTTTAAGGTGGCGAAACAATGATTATTTTACCGATTAAATTGAATTATTGTGTCTCTAATCGTATAAAGAATTTATTGAAACATTTTCCGTTTATCTAAATTAAGTCGTTCCTATGCGTATCGGTTCGTTGTCTAGGACGTTGACGTCATAATTGCAACAGTGACGTGACTTGGCGTTTTCGCGCGCTTTTTAAATGTGTTACACAAAATCTTATTTTTCTCTGGTTATTTAGATTATTTCCAGATAAATCGAATTGCTTGGGATATAAATTGAACGGGCGCACATTTTACAATACTTTTTCAAAAACTGTCAAGTAGCCAATTACTCAATTATATACTACTGAAAACTTTAATTTGCATACATATTTTTATTTTATACGTTCTACTGTCATTGTTTCTTTATATTTTCGCTGCGACTAGGGAAAGAGATGAGGACAATAGACTATACAATCGACTATTGCCCGGCTTCAATACTTGAAAAACCGTTCTAGTTACGGATTTATTATTAGGGTACTTGGGGCCATGCAGTTCTAGTGAACTGTGGTCACTGCGACCTGTCAGATCTATTGTGACTCGCCACCAGTTTAAAGTAACTCCTTAAGCCGGGTCGATCCTAGTATTTTCCTGGCTTTCAGAGTTTTTAATTCATCCGGTTTGGCTATATGTCGTCCCAAGTGGATGCTTCGTTTGTGGATCAGGGATTCACAGTTACACAGGAGGTGAAGAGGTGTTTACTTTTTCTCCTTGCAAAATCTGCATTCATCAGACTCGCTCAGCTTCATATGAAACTGGTGTCTTTTTAGTTTGCAGTGTCCAGTCAAGGCTCTAACTAGCGTACTGGCCCTAGGCCTGCTAAGTTGTAGCAGTTCTTCGGTCCATTTACCCGAGTAGCCGACTATGAGTGACTAGCTGTGCCCGCGACTTCGTTCGCGTGGACTACATCCTTTTATGGTCGGTTTTACCCCTTTCTCCCCTAATATCGACCTCCGTAGCCGAGAGGCGAGCGGGCCGGACTTGGGCGTCGCGCTATCTCTGAGGTTCCGGGTTCGATCCCCGGTCGGGTCAATATGGAAAACGAACTTTTCTATATTGTCTCGGGTCTGGGTGTTGTGGTACCTTCGTTGTTTCTGATTTCTGTAACACAAGTGCTTAAGCTACTTACCACAGGATCAGAGCAATGTATGTGATGTTGTCCAATATTTATTTATTTATTTATTTATTTTATTTATTTATATTCGAAACAAAATAGTAGTCTATATTTTAATCCAAGTTTCGAGCTATATTTGTGCCAAATTTCATATCTCTAACTTCAAAAATAAACATTTTTCCATATAAACTTCCAAAGGTGGTATTCCCCTTCCCCCCTTATTTTCTAATAAAATGCCTATGTCCGTTCTTGAGATTCAACGTATACCTATACCAAATTTCATCAAAATCGGTTGAGAGGTTTAAGCAGGAAAGCGTAACAGACACACAGACAGACAGACAGACAGAGTTACTTTCGCATTTATAATATTAGTAGGGATTTTGTTGCGGATATTAATAAATTATACGATGCGTAAGCTAAAAACGACTGATGACAGCTGATATGGAAAGATAAATTTGAAATTAGAAGTAACTACTCGTAGAAAAACAGATTATAAATTTAGACACATTAGGGATCGGAAAATATTGGAACCGGGCATATAACAAATTGTACTTCAGCCAGCCTAGAAAAAGATCTTACGCCTCATAATTATTTTCAGACTTATCTAAAGTTATCTATACAGAAGAGTTTGTTTCTTTGAACGCGCTTATTTTGAAAACTACTGGTTCAAGATAAAATATATTTTTGTGTTGGATAGACCTTTTATCAAGGAAGCCATTAGACAATGATATCACGCGAAGAATAAGTGGAAAAAACGGGTTGCGTGTGAAGCCAACATAGAAAAGTTTTCCGATATCGATGTCTGAACAACTTGAGCACTTTTTTTTGCCTTAATTTTTTTCTGACCCTACGGTTGTTATGGTGGAATAAAACCGGACATTTGCTAATTCTAAATTCCGTGCGTATGAAATCTTGGGCGAAAACTAGTAAATAATAAGAAGTTTTTTTTTTTCAGTGACGTGCCAAAGACAACCGGCTCTGGGATGTGTTTATAAGTTAGTAGAAATAAACGGGCAACCACGCATCAAGCTGAGCCAAGATGTCGGAAAAGTTACCATTCCAGGACATAAAGAGGTAATATATTTCCTTTAAAATACTAAACTCTAAAAAATGCAAACAAAAATATCCGCATTTTTTGTTAAGTCCCGTCAAAGTAGCTATTTAAACATCGGAAAAAATATATACACCAAGTAAGGAAAGAAGGATATTTTTTATAAGTATAATACTTTTAAACATTACATAAAAATCATGTGTTTCCTCCTTCCTTTGACATGGATTCCTTCAAAAGGAGCGTGAAGAAACATCTTGCGGGCCAGTATGGCGATGCTAACGGATAGGATATTTTGATATCAAATCCGTTGTCATCGCGATGTGGGTTCCTTGCTTACCATCAGGCTGGGAGGAGCCAATATACTGCGCTACTATAAAAAAATAAAAAAATCTTAGTATTTTATGGGCGATATTTGTTTGATACACTACTGAACAGATTTAAAAAAAAAATGGGTAAATGAACAGATGGTATTTCTATATTTTAGACTACTTACATATAATACATGCAAGAAATAATTTCATAAAATATAGAAATTTGGAACGATGTCGCGTCAACAACTAGTAGCAACTTATCACTATGCATGTGTTGATGTAGGATAATTTATCACTATGAGTTATTATCTCTTATAGACAGCCTTTAGATAACAATCCTACTCCGTAATATTATGATACAGTACTAAAGTGTTATAATTTCGACCGGTCACTGAATCCAGCGGAATGACAAGTCAAACTTGTAAATTCACTACTAAGCTACTATACCAGGCATTGTAATATCAAGTGTTTCTTTAGTATTTAGTCAGTAAGTAATCTTTCGCCTCAGAATCGATAAAAAAGGCGTTTCTTCTAACGTACATTTGTATCCACGAGGTTGTTATTTTGTTGTAGTGATTTTCAATTCAGATTTGCCTTGATTAGATTATTCACAAAGGCCACTAGTTAGAATTTTGTTGGACTAGTAGTGTTATTTTTGCATCTGAAAGTACCTACATATGTTATTGTTATAACTAAAATGTTATTCGTTTTAACCAACTTCAATAAAAACATTGTAGATTCTCTATTCGGATGATTGTTTTTTCTTATAAAACTACGTCTTATTTATTATGAATGCTTGAAGACACTGAAATTGTATAAGCGTGAAATTGCATAAAACAATCCTTTTTAAAACATAAAACTTAACCTTTAAAACATTACTTATTCGTGACTAAACAGTATACCAGTGTACTAGTACATACTATTCACACATCTATCTAAACTTTGTTGTTTTCTTTAATTTACCCATATAAAGCTTTAAGTAATAAAATGAAAAATCTTCCCTTACACAATTTGCAGTTACCATCATCTCTAAATGCAGCCTTCTATTAGCTATGTAGTTTTATACATTTTATCAAAGTTTATCTTGTTATCTGTGTTTGTATATGTTCATTAGCGATCATAATGTAGACTGTTAGATAAATTAAAGTTAGGCTACGCAATAAGCGGTCTTGAACTGGTAGATAAGAACGTATATACACTGGTACAATGTTTTTTATAGTATATATGTCGCAGGCATTTTGAATAAATCCGCCTTTTACATACGGCGTAGCGAGCGTGCCGCGGCAGCGGCCGGCGAAGCGCCATGTCTAGCTTATTTAATATAATATTATAATCATTAAAAAATAAAACAGTAGGAAAGTCATTTACTAGGGATTTCATATATATATTTGAAACATTACATATTTTTAAAACTATTAAATTTACAGTTCTTTAGTTTTATAAATTTCAATAATACTGTCCTTTGCTAACCAAATTGTATGGTCACCCTAGCTTTGTCAAGCTATACTTCAATTTGCCGCGTCATTATACATAATGACATTTTGTCCTCGGCATTTTACAAACCAGCATTCGTTTTTAAACTGACGACGCCGTATGTAAACGGCGGATTTACTCAATATGCCTGCGACATATACATATTTATTAACCAAGGCCATATTAATGTTCACCAATGACTGCCTATTTGAAAAGAGATATGTGCCAAAACATATCACTAAGCTTCATTAAAATAAAGATTGATAAATGTGATTAATTTGAACACTTTCACTGGTATGCCTGATAATTTGAGGTTATCGCTATAATTGCAGAAATATTCCGTAGGAATATGCGTTTGTGTATTACAAAAATTTTAGTAATTACGTCATTTTGAATTTTTATCACGATAAACTTTAGGCATTATCTGGATAAGAAAGATGTTAGTTCAATCGAGATAGATAATACCGACGATTACACCTAGGTATGTATATTTATTATCACGGTTAAAATATATAAAAGTACCTACTGTCTGAGTGTTATGGTAACTGAATTTTGCTTTTTTCATGAATTAGAGAACATACTTATAATACACCTTTATCTTGGTGTAATACCTATGTATTCGTAAGAAGATGATGTGATTAATTACACCTTTATCTTGGGATAATAGATACTGTACTTCTTACTGATGTAAGAAAATGACTGAAATATTTTTTTGTTATTATTATATGTGCGAATACGGTAACCGAGACATTGAAATTGTGAAACACCTAGCAACTGCTTTTGTATTGTTACTAAATAATTCGCCAGTTTCTGTTTCAAACGAATATCGTAAGTAAGTACTCCAAGCCCCATGACCACCCCCTGGACAAGCACTCGCAGGATAGTGTTTTTGTCTTTGCTAAGATGATTATACTCCAGACACGATCGGCGTACGAAACCTTAATTTGTTGGCCGTGCTGTGTTATTCGCTGGGTGCGAAGTATAGGGTGGGGGAACCAGGAAACGATCGCAGCGCGCATCATGGCCAAAAAAGGAACTTTCGGCGGACAAACATGTTTTCTATTTTTACTAGCGAAATTTTCGTTTACGTGAATTAAACATGCGTCACGAGACCTGCTGCGTAGTTAATTGCAAGAACAATGGCAGAAATCTTGCACATGTTGAGCTAAAACTAATTGTTTTCCTTTTAATGTCGTTTGTGGTTGGAAAACGATGTCGTGTGTGATTGGTCGGAATCCAGTTTTTATGATTAATTTGGCCTTTTTATCTGAAAATACATAAAAGGATGGATTATTAAGAGCAGAATAATCGTCTGCTATTTACATGAAATGCGATATTCGATTAAATTGCTTATTTCTTTACTTACTTCTCATGAAGACAGCCATGAAAAATCCGTAATGTACTAAGCGAAATCTATTGATTGTGCCATTTTAGACGGAAAATAAAAAAGGTCCACGTTATAACCGACACTATAGATTTAGAAGATTGAATGGAATAAATGTAACTTACAATATTTCATTAAAATTGTTTGTTTGTAAATAACTCGTAATGACAGCCGGGCATTTGACATTTCGAAGGCCGCCGTATTTGTAACCGCTAGTAGGCGCTTTCATCGCGCACCTAGAGAATACCTTAGAATAAGGAAAGTAGCGAATACAGATTACCTAAATGAATTAAACGGATTTAGTGAAATGTTGAGAGTGCTTTCGCACATTCTCAAGGGATGTATATGTCGCAGTCATCTGGTTTAATCAGCTATTTGATTGGATCACTAGCGCGTTCATTGAATGTCGACGTTTAATTGAATGACTAAAGGACAACTCCTCAAATTGTTTAATAAAACGTTCAACTTCTTGACTGAACGTCATTTAGCATAGTCGTTGAATGATATATAGCTGACTTTGTAATGTTTGATTAGGTTGACCATAAGTTAACCACTTAAAAGATAACTAAATTTAGGTATAAAAAATGAGGACATGACATAACACACCTTAATAAGAATTTTTAATATGTTTTAACAATTTTAAGTCTTAAGACACTTGGGCTAAAAAAATATTTTTTTACGAACAAGTCACTTTAAATCTCAATTTCACTCTAAAAATATAAACACAGTGCTATTCTATTAGATCTGTACCAGCTGTTTGACGCCATCTTTGTTTTGATGAGCACTAACGCGGCAGGCAAAAAAAAAGAACTAAATTACAATCACCTGACTGATTTTACGTCCGCTATGTTCAAAGGGCTATGTTACAATCCGCTAACTTGTTGGACGTTCAGCGAGTCTTGTTCATTCAACGTTCGGCCTAGTCATTCAATTAAACGTCGTCATTTAATAAACACGCTAGTGATCCAATCAAATAGCTGATTCAACCAGATGACTGCGACATATATATGCTACCATTGCTACTAACTTTGTTTGCGACCAAGTAAGCCACATATTATAGGTATAACAATGATTTTGAAATATGAGGTGGCATTTGTACCTACAATATTGATTGTAATGAAACGTTGTCTACCTACTGTCGTCAATAAATGCCTAACGTAGTTCCTGGATAAAAATATAGATATATTTTTAAACTTATGGGCTGGCGAAGCTGCGGGCCATAACTAGTGATATGTTACGTTTCGACTACCCCTGAATCGCTCGATATGTTGCTCCTGAAGTATATTATACGTTCGTTAGCACGTCAAGATAAACACTCGCAGTTCGATATTAGTTCTTACGCACACAAGATAAGGGCGGTGCAAATTCCAAAGAATCTGACGTTCCTTTCATTCATGGACTGATGGACTTGCCTTGCATTTGTTCCAGGCGTACCGGCTATTCGGCGCGGACGGGCACGCGCTCATCGACCTGCTGCAGCGCTCGTCGGAGCCGGCGCCGGGCGTGGGCCAGAAGGTGCTGTGCCGACACCCCTTCCAGGAGTCCAAGCGCGCCTACGTTATACCTAGCAAAGTCGAACACCTCTATAGAGTAAGCTATCACCTTAATGATTTTAGATAGGTACAGCTGGATTTAAGTATTTTACGGGGCCTTTCTGAAACGCTCGCAGACATGTTACTGATACTCTATCTCATCACGATTATCTAAGTGCTTGTGTGTGAATGCGTGACCGTAAAACTAGGTGTCCAAAATGTTTATTTTCAATAAGTAACATAACTTTTTGTAAAGCTTGCTATGTAAGTATTCGGGCTGAGGATGAATATAAATTTTCACTTATAAAATTTTGTGAAAAATTCATTTCAGCTTACTTGCCTACTGTACAAAGTTTGAAACAAATCGAAGGATGACAAAATTAGTTTTCCAAATCTCTCTTTATTACTTATTTATTTATGATTTAACTCTTTAGTTATCTGTAAGCAAAGACGTTACGATCTAGTTAGTAGGGAAGGGACTAGTTTTAACTATTGTTGTTTTGTCATACATACTCACCACCTTCACTTCAAGCCTTTAATTTCAATAAATACTATAATAAACGTATTTAATATTTCCAGGAATGCTGGAAAGATGGAAGAGTGTGTATCCAGCCAAAACCCCTGCTAGAGGTGCGAGAGAGGGTTCAGTCATCGTTGCGCACGCTGCGTCAGGACATTAAGAGAAATTTGAACCCCACACCCTATAAGGTTAGTATCATCCTTTCTAAATGTACTGACCAAGTCCATTTACAATTTTTAAATTTTTAAAACATTTACGTTCATTGAATTACTACAATGAACGTTTACCTAGAAACACAGCGTCATTCCGGTATCAAGACAAATAATTATTAATACATTACTAATTCATTTAAATTGAAATCTATCACCGCGTGCACAACATTTTCATGTTTATAGATATAAAAAAACCTAATGACTGGTGGTAAAAACGTATATTATTTTTATAGGTGGCAGTCAGCGATGATCTATACAACTTTATTCATGACTTGTGGCTTCAAAACGCGCCTATCGGAGAGCTGTCGTGAAATTTGAAAAAAACAACGAATATCTAAAACTCGAACTAAGCTGAATGCTTACTGTTTGGGACTTTGCTTTAAGTACATTCTAAGGTTTCACGAATATGACGTTATTGTGATTGTAAGTACCTACTAATCAACTCTCAACACAGTGCACAAAATCATTCAATGTGTAGTTTCCTTACTATAATTGTATGCAAATCATAAAGTGAACTTTGCTTGCGCAATTGTAAATGTTTTTTTTCTTCATTTTAGTATGCAAAAAGAAATGTTATTTCATTGATGTCCACAAAATTATTTATATAGTTATTTTTATCTCGTGCTCGCTATGCTTGTTATGATCGGTCTTTCATATAATCACTATAGAAGTATAGTTCATTCCTTTTTCTATAAAGAGCACCTAGTTTTAAATTACTATTGAAGACAAAATGTATTTATTTTATTAATAAAAACTAGTCAAATTAGTATAAGTGCCCCTGAGTCGTGAATATTTTAGTGTATAATTTCGTTATAAAGGCGTTCAAGTGACAGCTGTCCGTACAATCATTTTTATTTCAATAAAACCCTGTGTACAAATTATTATTTGCTTTATCATAAAATTAATAATACTGAGCCCCATAAGAATCTTCGAGTTTATAGTTTTAAGATAGAGCGAAAGACATTTAACAATTTACAACACAAGTTGTTTGGTTTTCCCCTAAAATTAACTGATAGTCTAACAGACTAATCCCTGTTTTTCAATTGTCAAATAAAGTACAATGCGATTTAACTAACAATTTAAATGTTATTAAAGGATTGTAACAAAATTACTTAATGACTTTCTTAATTATTAAACAGCTAACACTTATTGTCTTGTTCATTTTTATCTGACAGTTGAAAAATCAGCCCTTAATCGTTTGTCAAATTGTTATTTCGTTGAATTGGCTACTTGACAGTTTTTGAAAAAGTATTGTAAAATGTGCGCCCGTTCATTTTATATCCCAAGCAATTCGATTTATCCGGAAATAATCTAATTAACCAGAGAAAAATAAGATTTTGTGTAACACATTTAAAAAGTGCGCAAAAACGCCTAGTCGCGTCATTGTTGCAATTATGACGTCAACGTCCTAGACAACGAACCGATACGCATAGGAACGACTTAATTAAGATAAACGGAAAACGTTTCAATAAATTCTTTATACGATTAGAGACACCATAATTCAACTTAATCGGTAAAATAATCATTGTTTCGCCACATTAAAATAAATAATTTTCGCCGACAGCTGTCATTTCCGAATTGCAATGGTGGTTTCCGTTTCGGTTCTGTTGTTCCACAGATAAAAAAACTAAAATTTATTTTGCACAAATAAAATACTAACTATGCTTTTAATTAAAAAGTACAAATGTAAAATGATTACTTAACTAATAAGCTAACATATCTAACACTTTTCATATTTTATTGTTAACACTGTCAAGTAGCCAATTCTTTTGGTGTCATGATGTGTGAACGCAAACCTAGTTTTCCTTAATAGTTTGGACTGTCTCCATTCCCGAAATGTAGTTACAATAGAATGCAGATGTTAATTAGCGAATTCTGTCTTTGAATTGCACCTGTAATGGTCTTAATTTTTCCCAATGCATATTCGGAATAGTTGAAATACTGGTAATATAAGTTCTTTGATGTATTTTCATATTTTCACACGTCCCTAACTGCATGATAGTTGATATCATTTCAAAAGTATGAGGTGTTAGTTAAATAATGTAAGCCTACATAATACATAATCTTAGTGGTTATGTACCCAACCTGTTTGATCGAACATTTAGTGACTCAATAATTTCACATTCCTCAGAGTCCGAAAATAAATTATAGAACGACCAATACTAAAACCTTTGTAGTAGCTGAGACAAAGTCTTAATGGTAAATTTGTTGTTGTGTTTTTAATTATTTTTATTTTATTGTATAAATAAGTATACAGAGTGTATGTTATTAGTTATATTTTTAGTGGTATACTTTTAAGAATTACACTGAAAATGTAAGAGAGAAATTGTACAAATCTAGTACGAATAACTATTTAGTGCATTTAGTTGGAGCTATGATTATTTTGGTATGAAGGGTTTTATATAATTTTTACTTTAATCAAGCTCAACGTTACTTTAAGATTAAATCGTACCTACATATGAATTAATTTTTAATTTTGGTAAAATTCTCTCTAAATTACGTTATTATACTCATTTTACATGTTATATCGGTAGCACAGATTATACAAGAGATGATCACCTTAAAACAGTATAAACGATTTTAAAAAATCATGTTTTAGAATAATATAAGTAGAAACATGTACTACTTTTAAATTATAAAAACACATTAATATTGGTTCACTAATTTAAGAGGTTTGGTGCATAGACAGACCTTAATGGTTTAAGTTAAAAGTATAGTCCTTTGAATCGTGGGTTAAATTAGTAAAAAAATGTGGTATATAAGTGTGGTTTAGCCAACATAGAAATATTTTATTTTACATTTTATCAACCCAAACAAAAATCTTGAATTAATTACGACTATTATTGATAAAAAATGATTATCGAAAAAACTATTTTGATACCTAAGGTATGTATATGGTAGTGATTTAAGTGTTAATTTTTTATATTCTAATATTATTATGTTTTTTTCTTGTAACAATTTACAAACTTTATGTTTAAAATTTTTGAAGATATTCTGGTTTATTCAAAATTATTATTATTTCATTACTAACAAAATTCTCTGTGATATATATTTTTTTCATAAGTGTGGAGTTTATTCACGAAATAAGATGTACAGGGTTGCTTCCATATTGTAAGCAATCTCATAACTACATACATTCTTTTTTTCAGTATATTCTAAAACTTGTATTTAATATTTTCATACCTAAATATAAAAATCTGAAAACATAAAGTAAAAGTTAGACTAAGGCGGTTACGGTTTTTTTCCCGCAAGCGGTAAATCGTAAAACCGCGAAGCCGGCCTAAACTCACGCACTACGGTTAAAAACCGCGACGCCAATATAAGTTCTTTGGACTACAAATTTTGGCGTGTTTTTTTTCCGCTAAACATTCTGTAACAAAACGCGTTTTTTGAATCAGTCGCGGCAAAACACCATCAGTGCGGCCGCTTCCATTAGTTCCTTTAAGTCACAAAATCAGACGGTTAAAACGCACGGCGGTTTAGCCTTAGTGCGGCCTTAGCCTTAATTCTAAAAAAAATTGAATGTATTTAGAATGTTGTTTTTTAAATATTGTCGCTGCGCCTGCAAAACCTTTTATAGACAGTTCATAAATACCGCGTAATGGCTTTTGTACGATTCCGATTAGAATGTGAAACGGGATGTCTTAGTCATTTGACTATATTATATGGGCCTGTGTAGTCACTTTTTTGTAACTTACTTTATAAGAATGTAATCTGAATTTATGCATAACTCGTTCATAGGGCGCGATATTTCAATGCCGCGCCTTTTGCAGTTACGCATTATGAACATACTGCTGTTTCGCGGTTTTGCACGGGCGTCGACTATAAGTATTACATATTATTATTGTAGGCAGGAGGTTGCTAATATGATATAGAGTATGTACAATGAATTACACACTTAGATCTAGCTGAATTATGACTTCAGAAAGAATTCATAAGACATTCAAATAGTACAAGATAAAAATCTATAAAAGCTACAGCTAAGCTACTATTCCATAGGTAGGTGATGTAACCCAATACCTATGGCTGAGCTTCAGTGTTTGCATATTACGATTATTTTGTTCGTTGCGATTAGATTAGGATGATATTTCACATAAAGGTATTCTGAATATTAATGAAACTGATTACGGGTGACAGGTATCTGAAATCGGTGGCAAAGTTTGATCAAAAGCGCTGGACTGGTCATCAAAACCTGTCAACGATTGAAACTTAGTATTTTTTTTCATTCATGCTTGTTGTTGTTTCTTATGTGTGTTGGCTGACTATTGAGACGCAACGGACTCTAAAATTTTATTTTTATGAATGAAACAAAAAAAGCGCAACATACTTACTTAATTCAACTCCAAAATTGGTGTCTAGATAAGCCAGTTGGGTGCGCTAATTTATAAATTTAGGACAGAACGATGTATGTATGTAGAATTAGATGAGTACAAAAACCAAATACAAATATGCACTGGCCTGGCCTGTATCTGCAGTATAATTTTGTGCCTTCAAATTACTATTATAGTGTACAACAAGATTAATCATAGGCATAATTATGAATGTCTAAGTTATATATTATATTGCTTTTGGATCAAATTATTACTATATTGTTTATAATATTAAGGTTGGAAAAATAAATGTAGTTTACTTTTGTATTCAAGTTTTTTTATTCTCCCTTATTTTTTTTTGTTTTGGTGTGCGTCGTGGAGCTTAGGATACTGTACAAGTTGTAGTTCACCCCCCCCCCAAACGTCGGAACACAGAAGGTCCGTCTAGATCAGGGTTTCCCAACCTTTGTTTTAACGCTCCCCAGACCCAGACTATCAATATTTTTTTATGAACTTCCTTTACGTTTTCATAAATACAATATTTACTTATTTATTTATTATTTTTTATCCTTCTTCATACGCCCCCTTGACATCTCTCTGGGTTAAATCCCGACGATACGCCATAACCGTCACCATCGCCCTGACTGAAACCAAACAACTCTCCACGGCTAACACCACACCGCACCGACCGCTATTCAGTCTTAGAATAGCCGAACTAAAGTTTACACTTACTGACTGCTTTTTGCCCGGGCTATCCCAATATTATATTTTTTTTTCTTCTACAGAGGCAAAATCTCTGTACGTTTGTGAGTACCAGTGTTTTTATGGAGCTCTATATCCGTAACCGAATCATATATAAAAGTTTCGGATAGGGCGGAGTCTGATTATATGTATAGTGTTTAGTAAATTAAACGTGTAGGTAATGGCTAGTTTTTGTATAAGAAATAATTATATACAAAATCGAGTAGTTGTAAAAAATAATTACCTACTACTTGTTTGACTGATTTGATTTTAAAACCTGCAAAGTACAATTAACGTCAAATCATTTATATTCTTATTAGTATTTCACTTCTTCACTTCCATTTAAATCTAATATCCATAACAGATACCATCGGATAATTCTAAATAATTACATATTCGTAACCGAAACCGATATAATATTTTACATATATTCGTATCCACATCCGTATCCGAAATTATATATCTGTCACCGTAAGATTGTAAAAATCGTTAGATTACAATCTATCTCGCGAGATTGTAAACTGTCGACAGATTGTGAACCTTAATTGCAATTTAACGCATTATTTTTCGCTATATTTTAATCTATCGAAGGGAATCGGTCAAATTGTAAACTGACGTAGAACGAAATGCATCTCGCGCGCTGATTGGTTGAGAGTTATGTGCCCCCGCCGCCCCGTCATTCGCCATATTTGTTTGTTATTTCGTTCGTTGTCTTTAAACTATTAATTTATGGTATGTTTAAAGGACTAAATATTTTTTTATAAGATTTTCTTAAAAATTTTGAATTTTAATTTGTGTTAAAAGATAAAGTAATTGTTTCATTTTATTGTAATTTTCAATAAAAACTTTGAGTGTTTGAAGAATAAATATTTCGGAACAATTATTTCTCAACGTATGTCAGGATTATTGATTAGGGGGCGTCCATAAATTACGTGAGGTGTTTAAGGGGGGGAGGGGGTCGAGTCAAATCTCATCTAATCTTACGTTGGAGAGAGGGGGGGTCTCGGCAAATATCACGCAATTTTTTTTCTGATTGAAAAAAAAAAAAATTATACTATTTTGGTCCATTTAATCCAGATTGTACATGCATAAGATTTAATCTTAAGCGTAATCGTAATACGATAAAGATCATTCACTAATTCGTTCAATAGAAAATAATTTCATTCATACTTCGACGTTATACATTTACTTACTGTCAAACCACCATATTTGTTTTATACCAAATAGCTCAATTCAATCTGAATTCACGGTACAGTGTAGCCCGTCCTTTGTTTTCGCGCCACTGTCAGCCGAACGCGCGACTCGATGAACGAGAGCGTACGAGCTGAGAGGCAGCGACACACGGACAGGTTCCAACCTACTTTGTTCATTCTTGTAAATGTTTTACTCGACTCAGTGCATGCTCTTACTAATTTAAAATGAGTTATCAAGATTTTTATAACGCATACGTCAAACGATACGTCTATAAGACGAAGAAATCCTGCCAGGACGATGTAATAACTACTAGCTCTACTGCATCTAGCACAAGAGCTGCAGAGCACAGACGATCAGCCCACATTGCACCAGCTAAGCAAGCGCGTATGTTCCGAAAAGTGCGACCCACACGGATTGTCACAAGACGAGCTAATAAATTACTTTGTGCAAGTGCCAATGGCTTAGAGTGGCTAGATCAGAACGAAGTTGAAGGATCAGATGATTTTACTGAAAATCATATGGACATGTTAGTTCCAATAGTCTCTCTTGAGACCGTGCATGATTCTCCATGGACTGAATTAGAGTAGATACTCTTTTTTAATCTAAGTAGTTACGATTTAAGTATTCTATTGTTAAATTTTTATTACACTTATAATTAAACTCTCAGCAACATTGATTACTAGTCATAAGTAGTCGTAAATAAAAGCACGAAGCAAATTTGTTTTTTTCTTTTTACAATAACAATCCAACACGTTTACGTAAGAAACTCACATTTTGAAAAATCTCACGTGAGATTGGGAGATGGGGGAGGGGGTTGAATAAAATCTCACGACATCTCACCAGGGGGGGAGGGAGGGGCAGAAAATTAAAAAAAACACCTCACGTAATTTATGGACGCCCCCTTACCTAGTAAATAGTAAATAAATACTTGAAGATTTTATGAAGTGCACTTATTTTATTTAAACGACATCTCTATTTATTTAAATAAAAGAAATTATTTGAATTGAATTTCATTCCTTTACGGGGACATAGAAAGGCTGGTCGTGATTGGTCGCTCATACAATAAACCGACCAATCAGGAAGAGCTTTCGGACAGTTGACAGTTTGACGCGGGACAGATTGCAATTTAACGGTTTCACTTCGATAGATTACAATAAAGCGAAAAATAATCCGTTAAATTGCAATCCCAAGTTACGGTTCACAATCTGTCGACAGTTTACAATCTCGCGAGATAGATTGTAATCTAACGATTTTTACAATCTTACGGTGACATATCCATAACATCCCTGGTAAGTACAATAAAGCGATGTGCAATAGATATAAAAACAATAAATGAGGTGGACCATGTTTTTCCTTTTATTACCCTCCTCTGAATCCAGATGGATGTTTGTTCTGCTCTCGCTAAAAGTTTTGTATATATATATATAAAAATGAAAAACTTATTTAAAGCCACCTAATTTTCTTTTTATTTGTAATTAAAATGCTTTGTTTATTTAAAGAAGCCCACATCGCTAAATTAGCATGTGCCAGGGTCAGGGCCACTATATTATGTATTGGTTGGCGTTTGTACGTTGAACCGATTCTCGCGTTATCTGTGGCAACCGTTTATCTGACAAATAACCTAAAATAAGACTGATTTTTTATTTTTACAATAAGTTTTAATAACAATTTACAGTGGTCTTACCTTCAGTTGTGAACAGAGAACAAAGAAAAAATATTTAGAAACATAATTTGAGGTAAGTTTTTAATGAAATCCGTTTTCCGGCTTTGAACCTAAAACTGAGTACCGACGTAGGAACGCGATTAAATTGTGATTTGATTTTGCATGATTAGTATAAATTTATGTCTAAACGACGACGCAGTCTATAGAGGTGGACCGTTATTAAATTAAAATTTTAATAAGCCCATTCGAGTTTCGTGCACGATGGAAGTTAAAAAAGTCACTGAAGTGAAAACATAATTTTGTGCAAGAAACGCATTGTGATGCTATGAATTAATAAGGTAGGCTAATAACCATTTTATTCGGAAAGTATGGGTGTGATTGAAATCATTTTGTGATTAATATTGTAAAATGACATTTATAAATGATTTTAACCAATCTTTACACATATTATGTCGTCCAGGCCAATGTTATAGTACCGCTAAACAAAACAATACGAAGTAAATATACACATTTCATGGCTTATGTATAGTTGAGATGTTAAAATATGAAGAGAAAAAGTGACATCTATTTAGCAAGAATTAAATACTTACCATTAGTTCCACACTATAATTAGTGGAATAGTAGGTCAATTTTTTTTTCCACTGCCTCCCTGCACATCCGGAAAGTTAAATATATTTATAGAATATTACAATTTTCAAGATTACAATATTAGAATGGTGATAGTGCTAAATAGCTATGTCATATTATTACAGTGCAATTATTATTAACACCGTGTTGGTTCAGATGTGATAATACTGAACTGGGTACACCTAGTTCAGCTAATCACATAATCAATTTTATATTCCCCGCTTTCGGAGACAAAACATTTGACCAATTGTGACAGAATGAGTTATTGTTTTATAGGAAATATCTCTTGGAATCTATCTTTTTTCTCCAAGCTGTATCGATGGACTAAAGCACGTCGGGCAAACAAGTCAGACCATAAAGGGGTCAGATAAGGTATTAAATATTAATATTTTGCTCTAAACTGCAAAGAGTAACATCTCTTCTAATACATATTTTTATATCTCAAGTTGAAATTATTTGTATCCATGGTATTCTGTCTTTGACATTTAAGAGTGTGATTCCCGCTTATGCCTTGATTTTATCTGATCAGTGGGTAGCTAATCATCCCCGGGGTTTTCTAACTATAATCAGTTGTTTGGCTATGTGTTAATATGGTATTCTCTACCAATCAACACAAAAATTATAATGTGCTGAGAGTGTACTTATTTGTGTATTTCACTGTTGATGATGGGTCTAATCATTAATTAAGTTACATAATAAGGAACAAGAGATTGCTGGAGGTTTAAGTGTGACCTTGGTTTATAGCTTAAAAGCTACTAGGTTTTTAAATTAGCTCTGTCTCCAAAATTTTAGTTATTTTCTGACTGAGTACCATACCCACCCACAAGTCCTGCTACAGAAGACAGGGATATTAAACCAGTTTCATAATAAACTATAGGTCAGTAAAAGTAGCAAATGTGTTTCTATGTTACCACCTTTTCATTATAACTTTCAAATCATCAATATTTAAAAGGAAATGCATTTTCTACTAATGAGGTATTTATAATTAACTTTCATATGGAAGCCTATGTTTACACAACTCTTCATTATTGAAATATACATCTCTATAGGTTTTGATGTTCTTCTTTCTCTGTAACCATAATGATTTATAACATTTTCGTGATACTACTGAATTAATATTTCCTGACAGGAGAATTGGACTAACATATGTATTCGAGAAATATTAAGTATTATTACTTTCTTGAGGTTGCTTGTGTGAGATATGTAGATGCAGTTGTCTTGTTTCTGCATTATTAATGGGATGGTACATGGGGACTGAACTAAGAAAATCCCTTTCTCCCTTTACAATTTATCTCTCTATCTAGCCTTTATATCCTGAGCTCATTTTCTCCATTCTGGTATTGTAACAGAATATGTTGTGTCTCACAACATAGGCCTCCTAGAAGTTTTTTCACTATTTTATGTCCGTGGCTACCTGTCTCCAATTTAGGCCCATAGTTGACTTTAATTCAACCTTCCAACTTATTAGTGGCCTCTCTCTACTTCTTTTGCCTTGTCTGGGGTATGAGTGTGTTACATATTATATACACACATCATGTACACTTTTACACATCTTTTCATGTTTGTTTTAAAACATTTATTTTCCTATGGCATTCTTATATACGGAAACGTATTCACGTATATAGAATGAAATGACTAGTAAAAACTCGACCGTATGTGTAACTCGGTACCTGGGGTGCACAGATCAACCTCGTTCTATGATTCGCTTTTCTCTTTTGTTAAGATACATATAAAAAGTAAAAACCTACAGTCATGCCTTCTCCCAGGGAGGTAGGCAGAGATCATATCCTTCTGTTGGCCTTGGTATTAAGCGTAGCAAACCAGCTCTTAGCGGTCCACTTTTGGCTTTCACGGGAATTGTGTCATAACGGATTGCCACACACATCTCTGCTTTTCTGATTTGTTATGGTTTCATGATAACTTATTATTCACCTGCGTACCAATAGTTTAAATTTCAGCACAATTTGTTGAGGTGCCATTATTAAGATAGAGTGTGTAAAATGGCATATAAAAAACAGGCTTGTTGTTAATCTTGCCAGGGCCTTGTAACAATTTATCATGTGTAATAGGCATGCGTGTCTCGCACCCGTTTTAGGGCTGCTATAACACAGATAACTGAAGCAGCGCTGAACGAACCTTTTTTGCGATTTTATTATTAACCGTACCACCTGAGTAAAGTCGACGGCGTGTGTAGGACTCCTTTGCCTCGAAAAAGGCAGAGACCACCTACCAAAACGCCATGGTTGGACCTAATCGTCTTTAGTGGTGGTGTTAAATTTCTTGCCAGTGTCTTCTCGTTAGTCATATAGTTATATGGCTCAGCCAAAATATCAAGCGTTCAAATCCGTCGAAATATGAGTATAGTTAATTTTACCTTAATAATAAAAGATAGATAGACTCTTTATTGCGTCGTAAATTTACAGAAATTGGTTTTATAGACATATTATAGTACAATTTAGGCGATCATATTGCTAGAATGGGATCTCTTCCAGACAACCTTTAAATTATTATTTTTTTATAAAAAAGCCTTCCTTATGACAGTTGAACGATATTATCGGATAATGGATTCGAGTTTGCCTTCCTCGATATAAATGTATGGGGTTTACTCACACAATTTTCCTAAAATATTTCCGTACGACACACATATTGTGTAAAGTCACTTTTTTGGTGTTTTTCCCGCAACGTAACAATAATTATTTTGTACTTATGCGCCCTTACGTTGTGGGCATACGAGCGATTCAAAGTGTACAAAATAATTAGAATAGTTTACAAGAACATAAAAGCTTAAAAGTGTTTTCTGTGATGTGTTTTGCTTTCGACCGTATAAAAATCGATAAAAGTGTAGCTCTTCAGACTGACGTTAATGTTGAATACTCCTCAAACTGGAAGAACATTGATGTAATTTACATTTTACCTTCTGAATGGTCGTAGGTGTGTACTCTAAAACAGGACAAATCCGCGGAAACTCGTACATACCAGCCCTAGGCAATCGTGGAGTCGTTGATTGCAGCCGCCCGGCTGTTGTTTCAGCAGAAGACGGCATGAATCTCATTCGCCTCAGCTCCATTATTAACACACTCATCAAATGGGTCACAAATTCATTTGATATATTTACATTATTCGGATTTAGTAATACCTGTATCTTTGTATTTTTCCAACGATCCAACGCCTATTGTGTGAAACTGTATTATAAACTAGCTACGACCACCGCGGCTTCGCACGCATACGATTCCGGCAAAATTTAATAATAAAAAAATATCCAATTTGGTCCAGCTTTATTGAAGTTATGCGCGTACATACAGTTCAGCGATTATGTATTATATAGATATTATTTACAAACCGTCTCATGATTCACATGATTTTTTAAGACAAACGTATATCACGAAGCTTTATTAATTTAATAATTAAATGTTTACTTCAAAATCAAAAACAATGTCGCTTGTGGTCTCCTAAATTAATGGATAGCAGCGTATAATTACCCGCCCAAGCGGATACATTAGGTGGGCTCCCGAATCCCAAGAGCTGCGTGCTGTGTGGGTGGTAGGATGCGCCGGGCGCGGCGGGCGGCGGGCGGCGCATCCTCCCTGACAGGCCGCCCTGCGTCAGTGCCGCCAGTCGCCCGCCGCCGCGCGCCCGGCAGGCCGCCGACCTACCTTGCATAACACCCAACGATCACGTCTTCGTTGCTTCATTATTATGCACTCCGTGAATTAGAAAATACGTTGACCACTCTAAAATTCTATTTTAGCACAATCGTTAAATTGACTTGATATTATATAGCTAAATATTCAATGTTGGATGAAGTTTTACTCTATTGTTGTATGTTAAAGAAGTTATTATATATATTAAAATATTCTAATTATGTTTAAAAGTTGCTGTGCACGGCCCAACAAAAAAATCAGTAAAAGTAAATCTAAATCTGACAAGATTGATGCCGTATCTGAATCTAATAATACTCAAAAAGATTACCAAGATACCATAGAAAAGTTAGAAGATATTGTGGATACAAAAATGGAGAAAGAAGCCGAAACTCCTACGTTAGCTTCACCTGAAAAACTCCCAACGGCTTCTGTCAGTGATGATGATAAAAAACAGTGTGATTCGCAACCCAAATCAGATGTCTCGGAGCAAAATAAAGTGGCGTTCGATGACTCGGCGGAAGAAACAGGGATTGAAGATCTTTTAGATCGGGTTCAGTTCAAAAGAGATTTATCTAAAAAAAGATTTTCTGTCGACTATAAAAGAAGTCGTTTAGACTTTAAGAGATTTTCTGTAGACTGTCGTCGAGATTCCGCTACTTTAGAAGAATTGGCGCGTCTCGAGCAAGAGTTAGCTCGAACCAATGTTGATGTACGACCCGGTGTTAGACGAAAATCCTCAGGAATCCTTAAGTCTACGACTAGCAGTAGTAATGGCATTTCTGAACAACGGGTTCCAGCTAAACCTGATTCAGATGATGATGAAGTTTTTGAGGGGACTTCTGTTCCGTTGAGTGCCACCGAAGGTCCACAGGAGCCACCAGCTACGCCTGTGGGTCGAGACGAGCTAGCCTTACGAAGGCATAGATTTTTTTCGGACTTGGTTTGCGCCGCGCGCGCAGCCGTTGAGCATCGCGTGCGATTTGATCCTCTGGGTCCGGTTGTTGCTGATCCAGGTGAGAATACAGTTTCAGTTTTATTTTTATCAGTAGGATCTGTTACTGATCGTACTGAAAACGTTCCAATATAATTTCTTATTTGTAACGCACTCGAAAGTATGTTTACTAAATCGTCATTTAATAGAAAAATAATTTAAGCAAGCGATATAAACGTTAGGATTTCTGTCCTGGATGATAAAATCAATGCGTTGGTTGGCCGGTGCCCAAATGAGTGAACATAATATACCCTACTTCTAGCTACAGCTCTGCACATACTGATGTCTTACTAAGTTTGCCAGTTAGGCAAAAAAATACTTAAGCTTTAATTTTCATTATGAGATCGTTTTACACACCAAATTTTATAAGTTACGAATTAGCCATGACAAACTTTAAAAGTCAAATTTGTGTGCAAAGAGTAAAGACTTGCTAGTGAAATTCGCTTTTTTCTGATTGACTGACGGAGCCACGCATAGCCTAAATCGCTGATCGTAGACCCCTGACACTTGGAGAATGTATTTTTTGTATGACTTAGGCATTGTATCTCAAAAGAAACAGAGGGCTGTAAAGTTTATATGAGACAACTTAATTCCTCGGTCCAACCTTCTTAAATTGATACATTCTTAAATATAATTGATGAAATGCCTGATTAATATTTTATTGAAATTCTTCCCTTATGCTTTTGGTAAGTTTATGATTAAAAATCCGAAATGGTTTTTGGTATGATTTTGGAGGGGAATTAATTCATAAATAATTGTATACTCACCTAAAAACATGGTGCTCTCTAAAACACCGGTAGCGATACTAATACGATATGAAGGTTTCAGAATCCTGCAGTAATCCTGAGAAACATAGCATTACATTTTTTAAAAATCCTAGCTTTACAAAATACTCCAACAAATCCTAGAGAGTAGGTAGGTATAATGAGATCAATATTGAATTCAAAAAATAACACCATGTGACTCTAATGTTTTTGGTATAAAAGGAGTATCAAGTGAAGAAAGTTCCTGTATGTGTAAATAAGTGTATCATCCAACTTGTATGCATACGCATCCATAGTTTCAAAACGCATGATTTAAACTGTTTCGGCAAAAGTAGACTTGATCTGATGCTTAAGTACAGAAAATATGCTAAGAAGAAAATATCTATCTTTTTGAAGTTTTTTAGTTTAATGTTTACAAAGGGAGAGGACATAATAAAATAGCATACTTTTTATCTTGATATAAGCGACTCGAGCCGCGGGCTACTGCTAGTTTCATCAATTAATCGGACTAATTGCAATTTTAATCAATTTACCTGATATTAGCGAGCACATTGTTTATGATCAATTCCATTATACTTGATCATACAAAGTGACGGCGAGCGGCAATTTTATTAGGTAATTGAGGCACGATTGTAAACATATAGAGATTTTTATTAAGTACTAGCTGTCCCGGTGAACTTCGTAACGCCTTTTTTTTCTAAACTTTTAAACCTTCCCTGGACCTCCACAATTATTACAAAACCAACATTAGCCAAATCGGTCTAGCCGTTCTCGAGTTTTAGTGAGACTAACGAACAGCGATTCATTTTTATATATAAGATTCATTAAAACGTTCAATTCATCCATGCATTTTTTTCACATACCTATTTGTATTTAATTTTTGATAAAGGGTGTATTTTAAAATATGTCAGAAATCCAATTAACAAATGATATATTTCTGTAATATCAGTACAATGTAATTCCTGTAATAGTTTGTTTTTTAATGTACCTACCTAGCTATTAGCTTGTTGGCTATTCTAATAAATTTCACATGCTCAATACTTAAAGCAACATTGTATCGTTACATTCGGTAAATGTTCTTAATCTCTACCTTCTACGTGGGATTAGATATTTATATTTGAATAAACGGTTTAAGCGGCAAACACCATCGCGTTCGTATATTAACTTCTGTCAATAAGCATATAGCCTCGAGGGAATTTTTACCGCTAAGTTCACGTAAAAAATGTATTCGCCATAAAAATACTTTGGCTTACGACACCATCACGAAAATGAAAATAATTTGCTATTTGTACTCATTTGACTGAATAAAATTAAGCCTGTTACAAACTTATTCAAAAGGAGTAGGTATCGAAGTGTTTGATAGACTATATCTTATTCTGCTGTATCTAAATACATTACGGTAATATGTGATTTATGAAACATGGATAACTTTTAATAGTGCATTACAAGGAATACTTGGGAACGTTTTTACTGGTTAGGCTAGACTATGAGAATTGATGGGATTCGTTTAGTTAGAGTTAAATTGCTGACAACAAACACGACTACTTATTCTCGGAATTCACATAGTAGACATAATGCTTTCATATAAAATATTCATCGCTGCCGTGCCGCGGCATCGTGTTATTGATTGCTTCGTATTCTACATAAAAGATAATGTCAGTAAGAGTGTATGTAAGTCAGTATCATTGCGAGTCCTACGTCACTGCACTGAGTGAGTCATTAAGATTGCTCACCGAGACGCGTGCACTGAGTGAATAGTTTGGGCGTTTGCTTGCTTCTGCCTCGGCGGTGCTCGCTAGAGAACGGCTGACAACAGTTCGGTGAATCACGACAATATCCGTCCGCCGGCCACTCCAGCCAGTGTCCGCAGACTCACGCGCATGTTTACACGCGTATGTGCTATCAGTGCGTGAAACAACGGTTTTGTGTTAGCAGAGTGTTCACAATCGTGCCAATTTTCACGGATTTTTGGATTCTTGCCCTCCTCCGGTGAGCTATAAACATTTAACATTTTAAAAATTGATTGTTTGTGAAACTATTTACATGCTTATAACATTACGTCAGTAGTAGTTACTAATCAGGCTATTTTAAAATAACAGGATAATATTCCAATTAGTTATATACTTGTAGGTTAACTTTGTATTATTAATTTGATAGTACGAACTCTACACTCGAGTTTCCGCTGTTGCCGGCAGACTCACACATCTCTACTAAATGCAATTGCATAGCTTACACAAAAAAGTAGGTTGCGTGCGATTAAATATTCAACTTGAATATCTTCAATTGTTTTAAGACCTAATGGAGAAAAAAATTATAGAAAAGTTATGATAGAAATATTTAATTATGCCTTCATCATCAGGAATAAGTATGTTATTGCGGTTGTATTATCATAATCTATAAAACGACTATGAAACATAGGTATTGCAGAATCACTGTAAATTCTAGTTCCCATTTTTAAGACCATGGACACAAATATTTAATTTTTGTTTGACATTTTAACAACAGTTTCAGTGTTAGTTATCTTGTTATGGTGGATAGGTTCAAATGTTCCACACCCAGTTGAATCGATTTTGCTCGCCATTGTCTGAGACCCATCGATGTGAAAAACACGCATTCTGTGGTGATTTATTGTTTGCTGGCGATCACTCCCTCCTCACACTTCTATCTCCGTGAATTTGTTATATCTTCCTTTTAAACCTAAAATATACTTAAAAGTATGATTTGTCATATTTATTCAGTTTTACTATGCGGCCAACAATCCAGGAAAGAGGTAAAAAGTAATCTATGTTAGGTAATGTTAAGGAATTAATAATCCCTACTTATATTATAAATGCGAAAGTAACTCTGTCTGTCTGTTACGCTTTCCCACTTAAACCTCTCAACCGATTTTGATGAAATTTGGTATAGGTATACATTGAACCACTAGAACAGACATAGGCTACTTTTTATTTTGAAAACATGCAGTCCACGCGAACGAGTCGCGGGCACAGCTAGTCTTCTGTAACTCTTTAGAGTTTTAATTAAAGGTAATGCCGTCACAGTTTTATGAAATAAAAGCAGTGGTTCGAGATATTTTACCACATTACAATCTTGATCTGACCCGCCTGGCACTCCTCCCGAACAAAATATAAATATAGAACTAAAAATATTGCTGGAGAGCAAACACTGACATCACATCTCGTAATGCGTGTGCTTTCCCTTCAATACAAAAATATTGAATGCGTCGAATAAGTGTTACAAGTGAATAAGTGTTACCGTCCTGTGAATTTTTAAACATTATGTGTCTTAATAGTTTAGTTTATGGACTCTGTCACGTTTCAGAGGAGAGAGCTCATTAAAAATGTACCAGAGCCGGTCGTTTAGTTAGACTGGGTACCTTGCGAATATGGAGCGCGCTAAGAGGGGCCCACTAGTCTCACCTTACTTCACTTTAATCAGAGTCGTTCCTCGAGGGCTCGTGTGAGCTTAAGATTTGCTTTTAGCACTAGTACTACAAGGTTGTTCTCTGAAGAAAAGCATTTTAAATGATGTCGAGACCCGAAGAAGGTCAGGCGTGAATGTCACTTGCTTCTGACCTGCAAATTGAAATACGTAAACATATAAGGCGCACATGGCGATACAACATTTGTGCAACAGATGGTCTTTATACGAACATACGGAGTGTCTTTTTGACAATTAGAAATAAACAAATATTTCGTTCTGTCTTATTTAGTTTCCCCCAGGTTAATGAAGTATGATTATTACCATTTACTTTTTTTTTAGGAATTTAATTTAGAATATAAGAATATTATAGGATTTCCTTCTAAAATAAGTATTTTGCTCCTGATACATACGTCCAAATGTTATTGAATTCGATAAATAAAAATTTGAAACATTGCGTAAACACCCACAATTAAACCAAATGTCCGAAATTGTGGACACTAATAACATTTTTGATGCGGCTCAAAAATTATACAATTTCTACACCTTGTTTTAGAGTTTATTCCAATTTATACATTTCAGTTTGAAGACTACATAGATTTTATTGATAAGAAGAAGAGAAGTTATTGAAATGTCTAAAAAGCGAAAATCATATAAGTGTACTGTTTATACATTGCTACGGTACTTTGTAATTTAGATGCGACCTTGGCAGTGTAGCTGTCTACGCTCGTTATATATATGCTGATGCTGTAATAAGCGCTTCAATTAAAATATTTATGAGTAATATACCTATACATGTATAACGTGTGATAGTTATTGGAGTCATTGAAAGAAAAAAAAACAGTTATTTTTGTAATCAGAAGTTTTTATTTTTGTTACTGAACATCGGTTAGTGAGAGGTCCACCGGGTGCCACACATAATCGAATCATGTCAAAGTATTACAGTCTAGCCGTGTACCTTTTTATTTTTATGTATTTTTTTTTAAGCGAAGCCCATTTCTGTCAGTACCTTCTAATCAAGTAAGTAAAATATTAAATTTGCAAACTTTGTACAAAATCATAATGTATACTGAACTCCTGTAACATATCGACGCTTTTGACAACCCTCCACTTCACCCAATTTCTAGACAAGCTAAAAAACCGAACGTAAACTTCTAAAAGGGCAACCGTTACTAATTGATTGAAAATTATTTATTAAGACATCGGGATTCACTGAGAAAGGATGTTTTTCACTCCATATGAGGATGAAACAGGAGGCCAAATTACATTCGGACATATACGCAAGCGCCCGCTAGTAAACGTAAAGGTTCTAGTCCACCATCATTAAAATGATCGGGTAGACAATCCGGATATATCTAAAGCTCTTGCTTTCTTTTGATTTTTGAATATGTTCAAATGTAGTTTTTACGACATCATGATTTAGAATGCGCTTTTGTAACACTGGTTTGTCGCATTAAGCATAGTCCTGATGGGTATACCTGATTTGATAATTCAAAGCTTTAACCTGTACACAGTGTCCAATGGAAAAGGCGATCCCGGTCTCTAAGGCGTAACTATTTAATTATGTTCATTTAAATACCATCACACGTCGTTTGTTTACGAAAAGGGTCGGCCTTTAAAACTTTGGTAATTATAATAGGAATGAGAGAAGAAACTATCTACCTACATATTTACATAAACAACTAAGGTCAAACAACGGATAAATGTTAAACTAACTACATATCGATATCTTCTATTGCTATACGCATGGGATACAACTTTTGCAGTAAATCAAGTAGGTACAAGTTCAGAACGAAAGAAAACAAGATCGTAAAACTTCTTGAACGGAGTTAGTTATCTGTTAATAGTTGTGCGTGATAAAAGTGTGGTCACAATAGAATACTCGCTTCTTCTTAAAGATATGAATGAAGTTGCGTGAATGAAAGTTCTAATCAGAATAAATACATTTACAATTTTTCAGTGATTGACATAAAATATTCAAGGAATTTTCTGCATGTTAAGTCCTAAATAAACATTTTGCCAATTGGTTGTTTTTAACTTTAAATTGAGCCTTTTTTATTTTAGAATTTAATTTTAAAATTTTCGAGAATGCTCATAAGATATTTCACCCACCAAAGCTCGTCCTTGATCTTGGTGTCTTAAAACCCAATAAAATCTCTAAGATATGTAAAACTGTTTAATGTAACGCGATACATGTATGTACGTATTTTCTGTTGCAATTATTTTAAAGCTATAAAACTTTTTCAAAAAAAAAAGATCCAGACTTCATATGTGGCTTTCTTGTTCTCTTGGATCGTATATACATATGGCAACATTTAATTTTCGTGATGTTGAATTAGATTTGATTGATAACTTTCAATGGATTTAAATAACTTTTATTTTATCTTATGAGGGCAACTAATATATTTTCATTGATTCATTCTGGCTGGATGAGGACCGTGTTGGTCGGATTGTTTCACTTCAACACGGTAATATTAACGTATGCCGGATATTACGTATTTACATGGAAAGACAAATTAAGCGCAGAAACACATGTTTCTAACTGTAAATTGCAATTGTGGTGCACTGTTGTGTGTTCTGAAAATAGCAGAAAGCCTCATACATATTTTAAATGTGCAAATGGCTACGTCATATTAACTAATCTCTGTGAGATTTTAATGCAATCGTTCTGTGGTTTGAACTGTGCGGCGTAGATATATCACTCAGTAACGAATGCCTTTTATTATATCTATCGATAAACAATGTTTTCGTTTATGCTCCTTATAGAAACGCCAACCCGTTTAATGTCGGCTATAACTGAAAAGGAATGACTTTATGGGCTTTTCTATATTATACAGCCTTTTATTTTCTTTACTGACGATCCTTCGCTCGTTTGGATTGGAAGTTATCAATGAAATCTTTGTTTTCTATGTGGTTAATAGAACAAGAATTGGTTTCTAGACTTTTTGTATTTCGGTTCAAAATAGCTGAAATATGTTAGTCAAAGTAAGGGTAATAAAACAAGAATTCAGAACCGACTTTGGCTTATTCCAAACGATTCGCTCTAGCTTCGCACGGCCTTTCTGTACAACAATAAAACAAACATTATAATAAACATATTATACGTATATACCTTCCTTTTTTATAGATAGAGTAAATCACTCTTGTCTATAAAAGACACATCAAAATTTAAAATAAAATAACATCATACAATTTTAAAGTTCTAATAAATATATAAAGATCTCAGCATACATAGGGACATGCAGATATGTCCTAACTAACTCAATTTTGAAAAATTTCTTACTAAGCTGCCAAACATCCTGAATGTTTGGTATCACAATTTGGACTACCTACTGTGATTGACCAAAATATTTTTTGAAAATTTGTTTGTGTAGATTCTAATAAATTAACTTAACTATTAATTAATGAAAGCGCTTCAAAATTCTGTGAGATCACATCACACCGCACAGGCAAGCAGATCCGCAGGGAAATTCTGTTTACAATTTGCATGTAAATTAGTAGATAACGTGTTAATTAGCTAATTGTCTATCAACGCATTAATGGTCATTTGATTACAAGGAATATTGTCTCCGGTAATCGTCAAGTATGGGTGTATTCTCAGTATATAAGTATGAACACCCGTTATCACATCATATCTACAGCAACATGTTGATAATAAAAATTTAATCAGTGTTGAGTTGGAATTTCTGCGAGTTACCAGTTGTGTAGTTGTTTTATGATTATTTTCATAGGGTTTTTGAGTTTTTAAAACAGTGTGTAGTAATTGTGTAGAAACAATGGAGGAAGCAATTAGAAATACCCGTAATCTCATAGAAATGTTTGAAGCTCGTAGAAACGTTTCTGGGGAGGGCGTGGCTGAAGCTTCTGAAATATTCGGTACAATTGTTTCTTTCGTGCGGTTAAGTTGTATCATTTATTTTGATAATTTAAAAAATTAATAATTAACCGGATAAAGTTTAGATATCAGCTATTTATGAAGGAATACAAATATAGTTTTTTCATAAAATAAGTAAGGAAATTACTGTATTCGGGATCTTCTGTACGTTTTCTCTTTTTTGGTATGTGTATATACCAGTCATGTGTTTTGTACATGGATACAGACGTTAAGATTTAAATATTTTACGCTATTGTATAAAGATCTCACCGCATTCAGATCAATTAAGTAATATTTAGCTTTTAATAAGTGAGATTAATGCTACGAACTATGTGGAATGATTGCAACGAAGTATTCTTAGGATAAATAATTATATACCTTTTTTACTCAAATGGCTTCAATAATGGCTGATTCAATTATTGACTAAAATCTGTCACATTTTGTATAATAAACGTGACATATTCTTCGTAATGAAATTCAATTCAACACAAAAGTTTCTGTTTAAAACTAATTACAAATAAATACTTAAACGTGTTCCAATTTATTTTCTTACAAATAAACCAGCTTATTATTACATTAAGCTCGTGAGACACATAAAACCAGATACTATAAATAATTAATTAATGTATGGCTTTTAAAAGCACATTCAGCTTTAAGAGGACATGACGTCATCAGATAAAATCATAGGTGAATGCTAATAATTTGTCATTGTCTGCAGGTACTGAAGCAGACAGTGCAGCTGCTGCCAGCAGTCCAGCCGCAGAGCTAGAGGCTTTGATTGAGAGGTTGGAGCGAGTTACCTCCCGTTTGGAGCGCCTACCGCTGCTGCGCGAGCGCACCTCCTCGCCCACGCCCTCTCCCACCTCCCTCGCGTTCCCAGGAGACACCCCTGCACCACCGCTTCCCGAACCAGCAGTCGTCAGCGACAGCATGAGTGTCAACGGCTATCAAGACCTTGTGCAAGTAAGTCCAATTTTATAACCATTAATCCAATGTACTGCCGTTTAACACAAAAGCAGATCAGATAAGAAATAATTTCCAACTCTCAAGTGTTTACCGTGGCGTGCTGTTGACCGTACTATGGAAATAAAGAATAAGACCCAAATGCCGAGTAGTGCTCACGATAACTGAAAAGGGTCTTACTTGTCCACGTACAGTCAGATCTGACTTGCTTAGTTACGCGGAGATTTGGTATGACAAGGTGCTGAGGTGTATACGAACTAATGATGCTGTCTATACCTATATGGAACAAATAAATGGCTTATTATTTAATATTAAGCTGCCAAATCGTTTTTGCAATTTTACATCGACCTATGGAAGGTCCAAAAGCAATTAAAATAACATAAAGCGTTCAAGTACAGTCAATGAACCTCGGTAGATCTGCATAGGCATAGCTTGGGTATTAAAAATGCGCGTGGTTCATACGTCTCTGTCATTGGTTGGATTTTCAATTATGACACTAGTCTTACACGCGGGGCTCAGAGCGGTCATCATTCGTAGACAGTATGATGGTAGGAATTATTACATGACCATGAAATGAAGAGAAAAAACGAATGAGATACATAGTTGAATGACTAATAAAGTTTTATTTAGTATGATTCAACTGATGAATCATCCACTAATCATGTCACTGACAAAAATGTTTTAAAAAGTTCATCGTATGTATAGTTATACCGATAAGTTTGTTGATGATAATAAATTAAAAATAACGATAGAAGTTAATATACGTGTATTATTCTAATAAGATTACCCGCCTTCAAATTAGTAGTTCCTTGTTTTGGATTTGAAAAGTATCCCTTGCAAATTCTTTTTTATGCAAAACAACGAATTACCAGTCTTATCAGAACGACAAGAACAGAAACAAAACATATGACTTTTCGAATCGGAATCGTTTGTGGTATTTTTGAACCAGTCCCCAGATATATGGAATAAAAAGGATTTTATGCTCAATAATTTACTTTGTATACGTCTAGCAGCCGGTTGAATAGCGATATTTTAGTCGACGGTTTTCCCTCATAGAAACGGATTCTTTTGAAATATTCTTAATTAAAACCAAGTACTCACTTAGTCTACAAGAAAAGGCGGATTCAGTTGTGTTCTTAAAGAGGCACAAAGGATTGGCGTGGAATCACTTACGCTAATTAGCGCCGAGCGGATCCAAGCATTGGACCGGAAGCACGCAAGCATTTGTCGCAGGACTTCCGTTCTTACTTTCTGTTTCTGTTTATTGTGTTTATTGAAACAGTTTCTGTAATAAATTCTAGAGGATTTTAGTTTGAACAGGACTTACAACTGGTGGTACATTTTCCCCCTCATGACATCAAAATAATTATTGGTATAGTCGAAATTATTTGGTAGCATGGGCTGTGCGATATGTTTGTTATATTTGGATGAGACAACGCGGCTATTGAGATATAATATTTGAAATACTTAGTACACAATCGCTTTGAAATGTAATTCCGTTCTTACATATTTAATTGATGTACTGTACAAACGTAGGAACTACTTTTTTATATAAATGTTTCGTACAAATTGACGACCTCGGTGGCGCAGTGGCAAAGGTAGGCGGCCAAAGCGTGAAAGGTCCCGGGTTCGATTTCCGGTCGGGTCAATTTGGAAAACGAACTTTTCTAGATTGACTTGAGTCTGGGTGTGCTGGGATGACGCCCCCATTTAGTATCCGTCTGGTACTCATAGTTCAAGGGAAAGCCTTAGTTTGAGACCAGGTGATTGGTGTGATTGTCTGGCGCATTTATTTATTTAATTAATACTTGAATGAAAAAAATTAATAACGATTTTAAACATGGACAAGTAAGTTTAAGTAATGATGATATTCATCCCATCAACCATAAGCTCAATTATTGAACCACATACTCATAGTAACAAAATACCTTTTCGTTTTGAAATATCGACAGCGGTCGACATAGTCGCCCTGTGGTGCGGTTTTATTGACTTAATTTGCTTGGAAACGAAATTGCTTATTGACCTAGTATATTTCATCGATATGTTATATCAATTATGGTATTAGTTTTTCCCACACAAACAACAAATAAAATTACGTTTATTTCGTCGTAAGTAATTGAATAAAAATAACGCTTTAGGCTAAAACTATCCGAAAATACTGTATTTTTAGAGTATCTGCTTTAAAAACCATGTTGACATTACAATAATAAAAGAAGTTACCTTTCTAAACATACATTCCATTACATCGCTCAGTTGGAAGCAAATCGGACTTAATATTAAGAGAAAATAATAAGAAAGAAAGAACAAGATACTAAGCTGTGATAAGAATCTCGCTCGATTCAGCGAAAAAGGTTGATGTCGAATTAGGACGAATATTTTGTCGTTTGCTCCTTACATAAAATGTTTTCCAACATATTCGAATTTCGAATACTGTACGCGCCACTTTACATAAAACCATTCTTACCTTCGTAAAACTCCGTCTTTATTTATTTGTGTAATCGTGAAATATTTCCCCTCTTGTAAATTGAATTTCTAATAATCTAAGGAAACCTATTCTTAGTTGAGATTTATTTACACTTTACATACTCACGTAGATTAAAATGAAAAGTTACAGATTGATTTTTTTTTTGTTAATGCTTCAAAACTCTGACGTATTAATTATGTTTATTAATGTCACGCCTAAAATTAATTATGTAAATTGACTGACGCATAGCACAAGCTTTGACCATTTGGTGCGGTACCATAGGTAATGTAATTTAAACAAAAAAAACGATAGTTACCAAATGAACACAATCCTAACTATGGTCTAGTCACTGATTGGCAATTTACCTTTGACCATACAATGAATTAAGCTAAATTAATTCTAGAAGTCAGGACTTCCTGAAGAGTTGTGACAATTTTGAAACCTATTGCAGGGGTTTCATTCATGTCGTATAGTTATTTGCTTGAGTTAGTACGTAAATTTTAAATTCCAATTTCCCTAGTTAATATTGTGAATTAAAATTATAGTCCTTTAAGCTGTAATGTTTTTTCAAATCCGAAAGGGTTTGATCCAAGTTATTATTGTTAAATGAGAATATGGTGTGAACCAAGATAATTTAAGCCTTAATTGAAGGTACAGAAGGATTACGGTGGGATCTGTTTCGGGTCGCTCCAATATTTATCCGTGTGTGACCAAGCCACGTGTAAAACAACTCGCACCAAATACTGGTAACAGAATATCAAACAGCGTTCTCTGCAAAACATTGTGAGCCCAATCGATGAAGCGATTATGTAGATATCACTCTCGCGAAACGCTACCATATTAATATCATCATTAATCATTTCTAGTTGTGCTATTTTAATATATCAAAGAGTATTCCGGGTGTTTAGGTAGTGTTCTTAGCGACAAGATTATAACGAGCCGTGCAGTGCATTGTGTGTTTGATGATGAGCGCAATAAAACCAAAATAGTTTTTATAGTTCGCGCTAGATTATTTATGATATATTGTTTATTCTGAAATTGAACAAAATATTATTGGTTTTCATTCGCAATCTTGCTTGTTTGAATTGGATCTGCTAAAGTTTATTTTCTATTATCTAAATATAATCGTGTGTTTTGTCATACAGGGTCCACTCCGGACGTATATTGACCTGTCCCAGCAGATTGGTGGAGATGTTGCTACCCACTCCAATTTGGTCAACGCTGCGTTTCAGTAAGTTATTATTTCAATTAAATTAATCATAAGTTCTAATACGAGAACCAAACAGTAAATACGACGATTTGGTTGACAGGGCGCAGTTCAGGTACATCCAACAAGCGGCAGCTCAAAGTAAACCTTCTCAAGCCACTGAGATGGCGCTGCTCGCTCCTACTAGCGAACAGATTTCCGCTGTGCAGAAGTTCAGGGAGACCAACCGCACATCGGCGTTGTTCAACCATCTCTCAGCTATATCGGAGAGCATCCCAGCTCTCGGTTGGGTAGCGGTGGCCCCGACTCCTGCGCCTTACGTGAAGGAGATGACGGACGCTGGGCAGTTCTACACGAACCGCGTGCTGAAGGAGTGGAAGGAGAAGGACAAGAGGCACGTCGAGTGGTGCCGCGCTTGGATCCAACTGCTCTCTGACTTGCAGGCGTACGTGAAGCAACACCATACCACTGGACTCGTTTGGTCAGGTAAACTCATTGTTTTAAAAATCGCAAAGTGTTGATTAGTGTACCTACATACAATTAAATAAAAGATGAAAAGAGTAGTAAGTTGATATCAAACGAAATAATTCGATGTGAAACGGGTAGAACGTCAAACCAGACTTTTTATTCAGCAAAATGAAATCTAAATAAATTATTTAATGAGTCGGCAAACTTTTTCCCCAACGGGTCGTGTCCGCTAAACGACACGGTCCGAGCGTAGGTAACCGACTTTTGCCTACTCGTTCAATTTATTATATTTTTATTCTTTTTGAAAACCGCTGCTGGTGAATTCAGGTTGAGTTCAATATTAAATAAAGTTAAAATTACGTCACAGCAGGATCGTAGTTTAAAGCGCGAAATTGAGTTTTTGCCCTTGTCTCGTCCCTAGTGTCTGTGACCGTTCAATTAAATTTGATAATATTCGTAGAAATAGAATTATCGTAGGTTCAATTTCAAACAGCTCTACCGTAGGAATTTAATTATTTTCCGTGAGTACGGTTAAGATATATTTGTTGGGTAGGTATTCGTTTGACCTACTTTAAAACAAGATAATAATTCGCTGTCAAGTAAAATTGGTGGATCAAGTTTCATAAAGTATTAAGAATTTCTATACAAGTTATATGTATTAGATTTGATTAGTGTACCAAACAACAAGTCAGTGTACCCAACCATAATAGTAATACCCATTAATACCGCTTACAATACATACGCACATAGCGCAAGAAATACTTGTTCGTTTGAGTTTGTTCCGATCCGATTCCGAAGGTATTCATTTCGTTTATTCGACTTTAGGCAAAGGAGGAGCCCCTCCCCCGCCGCCCCCTGGTGGCATGCCTCCTCCACCGCCCGTTCTGCCTGAGGTGGATTTCTCCAACATGACCATTGATGATCGCAGCGCGCTCTTCGCTGAGATCAACCAGGGCGAGGGTATCACTAGCAGTAAGTACTTGTCTAGATATTTTAGTTTTAACTACTAAATGCTATGAACTATTATACTTTTGCTAAACCCACTGTACGTACAATCGCCGTCAGATTTAGTGAGACCAAATGCTTATAACTAGTTTAAAATGTTTAGAATAAGTTCCATGCACAACAAGTTACCATTAAAATCTAAATTTTTCGGATAAATCGTCTTAGTATACGATAAAGATTTGATTTTCTTACTACAAAATGTTTTAGTCATCTGAAAATTCTGTAACGCTTGGATGTCACGCGTCCGTCAGTTTCTTCCTAGTTTCCAAAGTGTTTGAACTGCTTAGCCTTGGCTTGACTGAGTTGTCGTATTTTAGGTCTCCGCAAAGTGACATCGGACATGCAGACTCACAAGAACCCGCAGCTGCGGCAGGGCCCGGCGCCGTTCAAGGCGGCTACGCGAGGCGCGCCCGCCAAGTCGCTGCCGCAGCCCGGCGCCGGCACGCTGCCCGACAAGCCGCCCGTCTTCACGCGCGACGGCAAGAAGTGGCTCATCGTGAGTATTCGTTCAGTACATACTAGCCACGTAATTAACTGTTGTTATTTCTGGTAAATCAACAAAAAAGCAATGTTTTTGGGTCTAACGTAGCTTAGAACGCGTGTTAGCGCGCGGGTATTTTGTGCGTTGTCCGTTGCGTTGAACGCAAGTTTTCGTTTAAAGCAAAAAATAACTATTTTCTTTGAATGCAGTGTGTACCTAGTGTTTAATGGCACTGCCTTAGCGCACAAAGCAACCTCGCACTTCAGCGGCGATTTTCATCAACACTGTTCTATAAAGTGAAGTCTCCTTAGCTAGATAACGTCGTTTCACTGTAGCGCGACATATCTTCTATTTTGTCATATTTTTTCTTGATATTATTGTTGCATAAAATTTAGAACATGTACACCTGCCACGTTATAATTGCACGGCGATAGCTCGTAAGAGTTATATATTACGTAAGAGTCACAATGGTTCAACATTTTGGAAGGCAGACAAAAATGCCGGTAACACAAATTTAGTATTTTTTTGTAATTTTAAGTCCAGGTAGGCTTCACAGATATAGATTTAAGATGACAAGTTATTTTGTATTTTGCGTGGAGGGCAATATTATATTTGCAGAGAAGTTATGTTTGTATTGTGGAAAAGTTCTGGCCTTGAGTGAAAATATAATAAACGAAATATCATAGACTTACGTTACAACTTTTTTTGTTGCCCGGTATTTTCGAGAAAATTAGACAAGACAGTTTCCTGCAATGTATGTAATTCTATTATTAATAAATATGACCATTTGTCTTCATACATGATGAGGGTCGCAAAACTTGTAAACCCTTGTCAGGGACTCGTGTATCGGAATTTGAGCGTTCCATGACAGGCTGTCTACTAATTCCCTTTGATAACGTTTTTCTACGACTACTTATTCCAAAAAAGATAACAGTTCATAAAAAACCACATAAAGAAAAATAGTATACTTTTTAAACGCTTTTGAAAGGTTTTGAAAGAAAATCTAGTTTAAAGACTTTTCTTAAGGAAATGACGAATTTATTTTTAAGAGAAAATAGTTTTTCCGACCCTTTTGTCTCTCCATTGATCACCAGCTTTGCGATAATAGCCTAGTCACAGCTTGGAACATATTAATCTTGCTTGAGTAATCCTTTTTTCCTTTGTTTCCCGTCTCACAGTAATCCCATTAATCGCAGTGTAAACCATGGTGACTTTGATGAGTATATTTGGGCTCTTTTACGATTCTGACCCAAAGCGCGTTAACGGAACCCATTACTTACAAAGCCTGAGGATAAATTTCCCTCTGATTTCTTAAACAATTAAACATAAATCTGGTTAAAACTGAACACTGCGTTTGTCCAATATTTTATACCCCTAAAGTGTAATATAGTAAAGGGAGCAACTTTATAATTACGTCACCTTCAAAATTTTTACACGATTCTTGAAAAGCTTTTGAAGTCCTCGCATTTTCCGGTACCTCATTAAATCAGTCTTTTCGAGTGTGATACGCGCTTTTCGTTCACTCTGCACCATTAAACGGGGATCTTCCTACTTAATCCCTTACGCTAGCATAATATAATTAGAAAACGTTTTGACATAAGATGTGTCGTAAAGTGCTCAAGTAAGTGCGGTACAGTCAGCGTCATATAGTTCGTGATACTCAGGGTACTCTAATAAATAGACGCAACTAAAAAGTCAATAATATCGGTACACACAAAGTTTTCTTATTGTTGTCAACAGTTTTGTCGCTCAAAAGGTCGACACACCTAAAATGTCATATAAATCGGCTCAGTCTAACTGCCATAAATATGGTTACAGTCTTCCCGCCAATGGTATCAAAACGTTCTAAGTGTTCAAAAATATCAAACACATTAGAAAAATACGCCAGCATGAAACCTCATTACCCAATCGCGTATTGAGGTTTCATGCTGGCTGATGATTTTCACACTAGATTTAGTGTTTGAATGTAATTCTATTATCTGTCAGTGTATGTCAACTAACCATCAACTACCCATCAGTCGTATGTGAAGTGCAATATTAGAGACAGTGCAGTGAAATAGCTAAAATAGGTTTATTATGCGATTTGGATTTTTTACGTCTTTTGTTACGTTCGAAAGTAGCTTTATCAGAACTGCTCAGTTTATCGTTAATACGGAATGTGTTCATTTCAGTTAGGTACACAAGTAAAATTAAATACGAAATATAGGTACCTAATAACTCATATTCTATATCATTAAGGTTAACATCTATTTAGCTGTAGCTGTTTATTGCTTATATTTTTTTAACATACCTTGAGACATATCGTCCGTACTGAAAATTCAAGTTTCTAGTTTTGTCTACAAGGAAGCTACAGGGGATCGAAAATGGCCTGAAAAGGATGGTACGGCCGTGCCGGTTTTTTTTGCTTGACTTGGTCCTCCCCACTGCCGTGCCCCCAGATATCGTAAATGGCTATGCAAGAAATTCTGAAGTTCTATACAAAACAAAAGAGAAGTCTATGACGTCGGGCTTAAAATGAAAAGGACAGCAGTAGTCTGTATCGCTTTCACTTTGTGTTTACATTTTTTGAAACTAATTGATGATGAAAATAATATTTAAAAAGTATAGCAGTAAGGTTTATTTTTCTAATGTGTTTCATATTTTTGAACACTTAGAATGTTTGGATACCATTGGCGGGAAGACTGTAACCATATTTATGGCAGTTTGACTGAGCCGATTTATATGACATTTTGAGTGTGTCGACCTTTTGAGCGACAAAACTGTTGACAACAATAAGAAAACTTTGTGTGTACCGATATTATTGACTTTTTAGTTGCGTCTATTTATTAGAGTACCCAGAGTATCACGAACTATATGACGCTGACTGTACAATGTGAATAGGCCGACGTTCTTTTGAGTGTACATAGGTACTAAATCAAAATATTTTGTAGGCACCTTTATTACCGTCAATCTGAATTTTGGACTAATGAACTTGTAACTGGATAGATGTGGCCATGATGTCCGTAGGGGAGGTAGTTGAGACTGGGCGGCGAGAGCTAAAGACACAGCCAGAGGTATGATTGGAGAAGCATACCTATACCCTGCAGTATACCGAAACCAGGCTGTTGAAATCGAATAGTTTGTTGTTGCATAAGAGGCGGAACTTTACTTCATAAAGTTTTTGAGGTGACAATAACTCGATACTGCGGGTTGAATGCACGAAAATGATGACGTTATTGTCCCGTTACGCTCATTGTCGCGTTCCGCAAGCGAGCGTCACGAACGAGAGAGGCACGATTGGCTCAGCGTTGTCACGTCAAACTACCGTAAGGAAACGTTATATGCAACCTTTTTTTTTTCATTTGTGACAGGAATACCAGAAGGGCAACTCCAACTTGGTGGTGGAGAATGCTGATATGAACAACGTGGTGTACATGTTCCGTTGCCGCGACTCTGCGCTCACCGTGCGCGGCAAGATCAACGGCGTCGTGCTCGACTCGTGCACCAAGTGCGCCGTCGTCTTCGACAACCTCGTGTCTAGCGTCGAGTTCGTCAACTGCCAGTCCGTGCAGATGCAGGTCAGTTTAAACACCACTCTCACAATTACCAATTGGAGCTGATTTCGGATTTCTATTTATAGATGGCAACTACACCTAACTAACTCTTGAAGTCTATTTCCACCAATGTCGCACGTTGACATCACTATAGACTACGGACGTTAGATATTCGATGATTTTTCAAAGACTCCATGGATGTAGATATGTCACAAATATGTCATGTGTAAACTCACTATTGAATATTAGACCACGAATTAACTCCCAAGTATTCCACATCGAAATTCATTAAATGGCAAACAAAAACCAGTAAATCGGATCGACCATCATTCTCCTTCTACTACCTTACACTGAATCGCTGATATTGTTATGTGGACAACGTCATTATATTCACAAATTTTCGAATTCATGAATAATGCTTTGGCTCTCTCATAACATAAACAGCCTATAATTTGAACGCAGCTGATAAATTTTTGATTGCGTAACCATCCTTGAAGCTGCAGTATTCGTTTTTTTTGGCAAAGTTTGTGATAATCATTAGTAGTACACTTAAAGTATATATTGATAAAAGGAAATAATATTAATAAAAACGTACATATACGAAAGCACGTAAGACACACTTTGGACTTTGTACAGCTTATGTCACGGCCCTATGAACTAAAATCAAACTGCAAGTGTTTGTGTGTGTTACCTTATTATGCTGTTTACCGTACTATAATAAAAGTAATGTCTTTACTATAAACTTCATAAAACTTATACTTCATTCAACTTAAAACATATATTTCCCGACCCATTGCCGAGCTAGGAACGCCATAATTGGCTACTTGACAGTTTTTGAAAAAGTGATGTAAAATGTGCGCCCGTTCATTTTATATCCCAAGCAATTCGATTTATCTGGAAAAAATGTAAATAACCAGAGAAAAATAAGATTTTGTGTAACACATTTAAAAAGCGCGCGAAAACGCTAAGTCTCGTCACTGTTGCAATTATGACGTCAACGTCCTAGATAACGAACCGATACGTATAGGAACGACTTAATTTAGATAAATGGAAAATGTTTCAATAAATTCTTAATACGATTAGAGACACAATAATTAAATTTAAGCGGTAAAATAATCATTGTTTCGCCACATTAAAATAAATAATTTTCGCCGACAGCTGTCATTTCCGAATTGCAATGGTGGTTTCCGTTTCGGTTCTTTTGTTCCACAGATAAAAAAAGTAAAATTTATTTTGCAAAAATAAAATACTAACTATGCTTGTAATTAAAAAACAAAAATGTAAAATTATTATTTAACTAATAAGCTAACATATCTAACACTTTTTATATTTTACTGTTAACACTGTCAAGTAGCCAATTGTATAGGTTTTCAATTAATCTTGAATAAATCGTTAAATATGTTATTCTTGGTCACTGCGTTTGCCAAATTCGGGTTTGAGATCACAAACCCGTGCTATTAATAAAATTCCCAACTTTTCTTGACCCGGGGATCGAATACTCAGATCATAAACCCATTATTTACACTACTTGGACCGGAACACGTAAAGGTAAGTTTTTCTTTTATGATTTTAAGACCTAAATATACATATGTTTCACATTACATCTACTCGAGAAACAGTTTTTAGATAACACCTCAGAACCCTCAATGTCTGGTGTTTGTCCGTAGCGGCACAATGGCACAATGTGCCGCGCATCGGTGCCCACACGTTATAAAATGGCTACTTTGCGACCCAGCAACATGGGAGTTGCAGTCACTTTACAATGTTTACATCCATTACACCGGACCCGACTCACTCAAGGCAATGGTTGATAGTTTTCCGATATTAACTACGTGGTTACGTTGAAAATATCAATGGTTTAGTGAAAATGGGCCCCTATTTGCATAATGACTGTGCGATTCACTATCTAACGAATAGAATCTGTCGTCTTAGTAGTTTCTAATCGCTTTTACCGCGTAGATTAAAATCGGTCATACGAAAAAAATCGTTGGCATCGATTAAAAATTACAATTCCAGTCTCGGCGTTAGGCTCGTCTAACATCCCAAAATGAGGTCTTTAAAAACTTAATTACTATGTAAATACTTTTTAATTTGCACCAAAACTTCCATAAGACGAGCTCGCCGATTAATTTAGAATATTTCCTTTCCTTGCTGCAAAGTTAATATAGCAGCGAACAAACTAGAGCACCTCATTGCTAGTCAGATCAGAAGTAGGTCAGCGATGTTTGATTCGGCAGAAATATTACTCTGGGAGTATTAATTTAATGTTTTCAGTATGATTACTGCTCATCCAGGCCACCTAAAATGACTAGTAACTAAACCGGGACCGTTAATCCGGGTTTGGTTTTATGTTACAAACGAACACAACTGATTTAAACATATTTTAACACCCTGTGAGCATTAATAAACTATCACGTAACCAATTTCCATTTCCTTTTTATATTGTGATTGAACATTTGCTGATTAGTCTAAATGAATCAAATATTTTTTTGCTTGAATTATTGATCGTTTCCATTGTAATCATATGAATAATCAAACTAAGAAATATTGTACTCGATCAATATATAAAATAAATAAAATGAGTAACAAATAAATACATCACGCTACAGCCACACCGCGGTCTTGGCACGCCAAATCGTCAGTTTCGCTCCTGATCTCTTCGATGGCCACCTGGCTGATGGTCTCTTCAGGGAGTATGGACAGCTTGTGGCAGCGCGCCTCGTACTCGCATGGGTTCACCACGTTGATAGGATACTTCAACTCCGTGAAGTCTTGCGGCTCGCCGTATTCTCGATTTATATTTGTTTCTGGCATGTCCTAAAATATTACATCTATACTAATAATAATATTATAAAGAGGAAAGATTTGTTTGTTTGTTTGTTTGTTTGTTTGTAATGAATAGGCTCCGAAACTACTGGACCGATTTCAAAAATTCTTTCACCGTTGGGAAGCTACACTATCTTCAAGAAACATAGACTATATTATATTTTCAAAAAAATTAGGGATCTTTACTAAAACTCCGATAATGTAACCCAAGGTGACCTGAAAAAATTCTTACATCGCGTGCGCTGCGAAAACAATTAATGATAGAACAAAATTATGTACTACGACTTTGCAGAATTTATCATTATCTACAAAAAGTGTCGCGACAGCATATGTCTAAATATTATAGTTATGTCAAAGTAAGCGGTTTTTTAATCAAAAAAATTAATTAATATGCCGCCGCTTGAAAAGGATCTTTATTTGTTCCTTGGTATTTTCCTTTATCAAAATAAAATACTTTATATTCAAGACGGCTTTAATACCTTTAAATAACTTTTTGAATTATTCAATTCGGATATTTCATTCGGAAGATATCATGAGTTCAAAAATGCACGTATTAGAAAAAAGTCGCGTGGTTGCCGGTCACCGCGCTCAGCTAGCCAGCATTCGATGTAGGCTCCATGTAATCGTCATTGAGGTACGGGAGGAGTCAATGTAATAAAATAAAGTGCAAGGTTTATATGTATAATACGTACATATTTTAGTACCCATTGCACCCGTGCGAAGCCGGGGCGGGTCGCTAGTAAGTTATAAAAACGGCAACGTGCTAAGGCATTTAAACCGGGATTACGAGTTTGCAGGAGTTATTGCGTGTGAGGACATTTGCGCCTCACATTGTTTTAATAACTCGCGGTGTGTTGCTGTTACTAGGCACAATTTAAGTTAATATGAATGTCAGCTGTCGAACAAAGTGACAACGGGAAAACAGGTTATACCAGTGAGATTACAACTCTGCCGCGACCTATACGAACCGTTATAAACGTTTCAGTGCCATTAATATTGTAATTTTATCGTTTTTAAATAGGTCTTCCCTTTCCACCGGAAACACCACACGCCATATCGTTATTATCTCACATTTTTGCCAATCTGTTCTCTTTACGAGCATGTTAAAGGAATTTCAGCTTTACTGCTTGATTAATTGGATCAAGTTCTTCGGGTAATAAACAAAACGTTATTTGTGTCTCGCATTGGGAATTGTTGTCCGCTACTAATGGGGACAGTCAAGAATTAACTTGTCATTGAACTTTCCTGGTAACTTCGAATGTTGTCGATGTGCTCAGCAAGTCAATACACAACTTCTTCAAGTTAAGGGGAGAACTTAGCCTCACGTTGGAATTTCGAACTAAGGGATTTCTAAACTGGGTCAAAATCTCAATTAAATTTGTTGTTCTAGATGACACTAATTTTGATTGTGACATATTAGAAAATTCTGTGTTTATTTCATTATTGATAATTTTTCAATTCCAAATCCATAACATATATTTTCTATTAAGATTATGCGCCTGTATGAAGCTGTACCAAATTATCGGTAATGATGATCAAAGATTTACAAAAATAAAATATCTAGAAGAGCTCGCGGCGGACAAGAGTAGAACCCGGAGCCGAAAACTTCATCTACGCAACACAGGCGCTTTGAACGTAGAGTTGCAGAAGACGGCCCGCTTATACCTTCCTCATTGCTACTATAGAGGAGAATTGGACATACCTCGTAGCCGTAACAGTAACTCCTGTACGGATTCTGTGCCCAGCTGAGACTGTACTCGTCGTAGGAGATGTCGGTACTGCTGTTCCGCAGGTCGCTGTCGGAGTCGGAGGAGTCGCGCAGGGGCGTGGGCTTCGAATAGTCCCCCATCGCCTCCTGGGACGCCACATCGATGTGCGACTCCATGTTGAGGATCGTGAGCTTGTTGTCAATCACCATGTTCAGCGACTTCTGCCAGTCTTCGAGAAGCTTCTTAATGCTTTCCATCTAAACAAAACATGCAAAACCTTGTTACATTAAATATTAGACTTACGACAGCAAGGTTTTTAAATCTATTTTTACAATCGTCCGAACCAATTTTCGACCACATCCAATCAAATCAAATTTATGAAAAGCTTTTCATAGTAAGTTCAAGAAAATGGTTATTTAGGATCGTGGCACCGTTGGCGGGGACTCTAGCTTTGAAGTTCAGGCTATTCCAACTTTATATTGAGAGTAGTTCTGTAGTTTGCACTAAATGATGTAAACTGAAACTTTTCACTACTTCACGCCCTTTAATATCATCATGCTAATTAATGATATTTTATTTGAGTTTTTAGGATCCCTAAAACATAACAGTCGTAAAACGTAAAAGGTTTTTTATGAACCATTATGTATGAAAAGTAAGTAGTGTGCTTAACCACAATAATCGTTCTAGTCGTATCGAGTGTGAAGTAAGGACGACCGTAATATACTTATACTTAATATAAACGCGAAAGTTTGTAAGAACATCTGAACGTAGGTACATAAATTTGTTCCTCTTTTACGCAAATACTTTTGAGTAGTTTGGATGAATTCTTTTACAAAGATAGATGAGATTACAGATGAACATATAGGAAACTTTCATTTCACCAGTACCTATATTATATAGGTATTTTAGTTTTTTAAATCACTACACAACTTTATTATTATTACTTTTCATGGCATTAACACTAGGTCAGGAATGCATGATAGGATCTTATAATAATTACACTGCAATTTACATGTCGGCTGCCAGATAGACGATGTCAGTGTGAACAATCTAAGTTACGCTGACGACATGGTCTTGTTGAGCGCGTCCGTCTGCGGTCTGAATGCGTTGATGAGGGTCTGTGAGGAATATGTTCATAGACACGGCCTAAAATACAATGTCATGAAGAGTCAGTTCATGGTGTTTGAGACCACTGGTGCTAGATGTCCAGAGGATATACCACTTGTAATGCTGAACGGTATCGCCTTAGAGCGAGTGACGCAATTTAAATATCTTGGACATATAGTGACCACTGGACTCGGGGATCATGCTGATATCGAAAGGGAGCGAAGGGCGCTGTCACGTAGAGCGAACATGGTGGCGCGTAGGTTCGCGCGGTGTTCAGAAGAGGTTAAAATTACCCTATTTCAAGCATACTGCACTTCCCTGTACACATGTGCACTGTGGGCCGACTTTTCGCAGAAAGTGTACAGCTCCCTTCGCGTCCAGTTCAATAACGCATTCAGGGCTGTGATGGGGTTGCGCCGCCGCTGCAGCGCTTCGGGCATGTTTGCGGCGGCGCACGTGGACTGCTTCCACGCCACCATGCGCAAGAGGTGCGCGTCCCTGGTGCGCAGGGTCTGGGGCAGCTCCAATGCAGTCCTGAGGATGATCGCGGATAGGGTCGATTGCCCCTTTATCCGTAGCTGCTGTAGCGGGCACGTGCCCGTCGCCACGGTTACGGGTAGAGCCGCAATATATTAAACAATTAATTGTATTTGTGTCCTTGTATATAAATTTAATCAATCAATTTATCCCTTTTTAAATTTTTAATTCGTTTTATGTTTGTATTTCTATATTTATATCCCCCAGTTATTTTTTTTTTTTCTTTTATTTCAATAATGTTAATTAATTAATTAATTGTAATGTAATGTAATTGTAATGAAAACACTTGACATAATTGTTAATTAATTGTAATTGTAATAATAATGTGATTGATATGGGTTATGTTACCTGAAATAAACGATTTTATTTTTATTTTTATTTTTTTTTTTTTATTTATTAATAATCGAGTGCTATCCTGAAATTAGCCTATAAGATTTGTTTCAACTGATTGTTGCTTTTATTTTTACCCTCCTTAAAAGATTTATGAAATCTATATAGTACGCAAGTTGTAATTGGCCAGTTTAAACCGAGTGACTCTTTATCGAAACTCACCGTAAAGTTGTAACTCATCTCACCGTTGGTAAAGTGATTGATAAATTGGTTTTGATATCTACTTTGCAAATGTTTGTATGAAATATTCCACCGTAGTTCATTACGGCACTCGTACATACCCTTTTCTTCAAAAGCGCGTGTTTATGAGCGCGTCGCAGCCGCTTCTGCTTGATGAAGTGCTTCAGGTAGGCGACTTTGTACACGTTGGTGACTTTGACGATCTTGACGCGGCAGTCCTGCTTGACATCCATGTCGCTTAGCGACGAGTAGATGCTCGTTTCGGGCGTGTGGGGTTCCGTAGCCGCATGCTCGCCTCTCTCCATCTTCTCGGGCTGATGCTCGGACATGGTGTTCGCAACGTTTTCATACTTCAAACCCTTGAGCAGCTCAACAATAAATTCTCGATCTAAAATTCAATTAAGTTAACCTTTGAAACAAAGAGCTACCGCAAAGTTTGTTTTCTTGTTATAATTGTTACGAAAGTAGAATTAACAAGAGTAGACTTTGATACTCGAAATAAGAGCTATAAATACTTGCAAAGTACAATATAAACGAATGTTTCTTTGTAATTGTCTCATTCTTACTCTGTGAAATTTGACGACGCTATATTTAATTTTGAGCGCAACACTTCATTGTGGAAGCAATTTTCCATATTAACAAAAATAAAATTAATTATGTACAGACAAAAGCTCGTCTTACTACACTTTGAACTTTGTACCGCCCTTAAGTCGTGCGCATAAGAATAAATACCGCACTGCAAGTGTTTACCTTGAAGTGCTATCGACCATACTAAACGTTATAACGACATCAACCTATACATATACCTTCGTGATTACATATACGTTTTTAAGTTTAGTGGTGAATTTTAGGGGTGACAAGATGACAAGGATCGCAAAGCCTGACAGTTTATTTAAAAATAACGTAATGACATGATAAAATAACAACCTTTTTATTAGATAAGCCGATTTATGCCTAAGATAAGAAGTTTATTTGTTTAAATGTACTGGCGGGGTGGCACTGGGTTTAACCGCATTAATGAATAGTACTATAGTTCTCATTATGTTTAGTGCATAGTGTGAGTATTATGTAACATAAGTTTCTCAGTAAGTGAATTATGTAGTTCTTTTTGAGAAATAAATAATCTTTAACCATATGAACGACATTCTTCTTCAGTTTAGTAATCCAGTTGTGAGTGGTGTGCATGAGGTACCTACGTTGCCTCTCGTTTGCATGGCAAAGTCCATCCTCAATAAGAACGTAATAACCGAATGTTTCGCTAGTCCTAGCATGCGCAATACGTCAAATGTCTTGCTTGAGACGACAAAAGTTTTGATACTGTTGATTGGCTAATAGCACACCGCCCTCGTATTTTCAGCCAAACCGCTGCTGATTTCAATCGATTTTGACGTTTGTTAATAGTTCGATAAAATTTAGTCGCGTGCCGCATGCTAGGCCTATAAGACTCGCTTACGCTTATTGTTAGCTTAGATGTTCGCTGCCGTTTATTGTCAGTTTGTATATCGCGATAGTTACCTTGGTCGGGAGTGGTGTGCACATTGCCCTCCTGGTCGGCGTCCCAGAGCGCAGAGCCGTCGAGCGTGCGGCGCAGCGCCTCGTCGGCCGCGATGATGTTGCGAACGCGCGCGCGCACCCGCCGCAGCCGCTCGGCGTCGCGCCGCAGCAGCTCGGCGCGCTCCGTGAACTCGGAGTCGCGGACGCAGAGTTTTGTGTTCACTATTTGAATCTGATGGAATTACTTCACTTTTAATTACTTGCTATTATTATATAACCTAGGCTATAACAGGTCTTTGCAGCCGTTACGTTTGCGATCAATCTCGTAACTATTGAATTGAGATGCCTCTATTCTAGATCACGGGTGCCCACTTTTTGTGTACTATCAAACTATCTAATGTTACCGAGGAAGAGTTGCTTCTAAACTCAAAGTAATAATATCTAACACTTAACTAGCACTTCTGCTTCGTAAATGTTCACTATGCGTACGTGAACATACTTTAAAGTGATAATCAACACACCAGAGGAAGTCGTTGTGTTACTTAAACGTAATGATAAGTTAAATATCTGAATAGTTTATTAATTTACCTAGTAGGTAGCTAAGTCAATTCGAAACGTTAGCCAATGGGTAAAATGTGAGCATAAACTAATTCAGACTTCTGTGTATCTGCTTTGTGGTACAATTAACTCTAAGATGTTACACTAAGCGTGAAATAAGGCTTTAACTTTGCTAATATATAGCACTTAGTGCTTTACTAGGTACGGGATACTATCTATAGAGTAGAGTTAATTGCCGACCGCAAAGCGCCGGTGCGGTGTGTAACAGTACGTGAGCACGTTCACCTGTAGTTGTATGTCCTCAAGTTCTATTTGCTTCTGTTTTATTCTCTCGCGTGACGTTATGTAAATGTTCTTCAGAAACTTGTACATATACAGTCCCGTCGGTACATACTTCACCATGAATATTGTCTGTAACATTAACATAAAGACATGATTTGAATCGCGATCTTGTCGCCATGGCCTTTAGATTAAATACTTTGAAGATTTTAATTAATATCGTACAGTGCAGTTGGAGAAATACATTTTTTTATGTTTATATACTAATTCACCTGGAAATAAAAGTAAATTCCAACCAGCAAAGTAGATTTCAACATCATGTTACTTATTTAATTTCGCTATTATTCTTAAACACGCCCGCTAAGTGAAGCGGTAAATTAAAAACAACAAATTTCTTTTTAGCTGCTTCTACTTAATAAGTTAAGTTATTTTCTTTTCTGACATAAATGTACAATGTTACACTCTGGGTACAGTGTATTGTGGGCATAAAAACGAATCGATTTATATTCGTTTTGTTTTCGTTTCGTAGGAAATGTTTCTCGTAACCGTACTAAGTTATTTTCGTTTTCCCCGTTTTGTAATTCATTTGTTTAAGAAACAAAGTTGGTTCCAAAGATATTATGATTTATCAGGATACAAACCACATTAAATACGGTAAATCTCATGTAAACTGCATACAGCAAGCTGATACAAATATGTCCAAAAGGCAATCCGTATTGGTCGATAATGTACTGCCAGAAGTGGACGAAGCCCCCGTCGCTGCCGTTGGTCAGCACCTTGCTGCCTCTGCTAACCTCGTCTCCCTGCCCTGCCATGTTCCACATGCGGAAAGCAAGAATCACTGCTATCAACAATATCACTGCCGCAAACATTTAAAAATATATTTCGTACAAAAACCAAATCCGACAACACATCTGAAGGTGCTGAAAAATAAAATGAAATTTTGAAAAAAATTCAAAACCGTGATTCTGTCATACTACACTGACATCACATTTGACGGTTGGTTACGTTTGACATTCTTTAATTTTCAAAGTTCTGTTATTATTTCTGGCGAAGGTTTTACGTATCTTGTTTAGTTTATATAACAAGGGTAAACCCAAAGCAACTCTGAACAAGATCCTCTTTAAGGTGAAATCAAAACTACTTGGTTCATTAAAACTTTTTATTATGTACAGTTTTAGCGCGTTTAAGCTATCTGAAACTTTTAGTTAAACCAATGAAATTACTGTGAAGTGAATGATGAATACGTTGGGTTTCGTTTCCACGTGTTGGTTTATATTAAAATATTGTTTATATCTATGTCATATGCGTGGAAAATACCATTACCTACCTAACTAATTCAAAACAGGAGTTAAAGAGATATTATTAATACACATCTACACCTTTTATTATTTTTAAGAAAAACATGAGAGTCCTTTTATTTATGCCTTTTTCTTAAAAATATAGGACTGTCTAACTTCCAATCGCCGTTTTACTTCCCTAGGAAAGAAAAAGCTTATAAGCCAAATTCCATACTTCTGTAACACATGTTACAGTTCCTGAGATTTTGTAATAATTCATTACTGATAGTTTTCTTCTGAAAAAGACTGTACTATCATAATACGTGTACACGGACTATAGCGTCGTGTGGTCTTAGGCTCAATTCCGGATCGGGTCAATATGGAAAACTGAACTTTTCTATATTGTCATTGTGATTTAGCTACTTACCAAAGAATCAGAGCTTGTTCAATACGATGCAAGTTAATTAGAAGGTCTCGCACTTATCAATTATTACATGTTGATTTTATTATTTATAAATAAAATCATTGATCAATATCATGCAAATTTGGTGCAGGTCCTGGGCAAGGTGCCGACCGTGTCCGTGGACAAGACCGACGGCTGCCAGATCTACCTCTCGCCGGAGTCGCTCAACGTTGAGATCGTCAGCTCCAAGTCGTCCGAAATGAACGTGCTAGTGCCAAAAGCTAACGGGGACTATGTGAGTAAACCATGCATGACAGATGTTGATAATAAACTTAGCTCAATTATTTTCTCATTATATAATGAAAAAAAAACGAAATAAGATTTTTCATAAAATATGTGACTCAAGAACAATAAGCCCGACTAAAATAATATAGAATGTCTAATAGGTCTAACGTACTTACGAATAATAAATCGATTATTTAATCGTTAAATTTAGTTAACTTAGAAATTTGGTTTTAAATAATTTTATATGTTTTTATATTGGTCGATGATGACCTCCTCGCCGAAAGGCGAGCGGGTTCGATTCCCGGTCAGGTGAATATGGATAATGAACATTCTATATTGTCTCGGGCCTGTGTGTTTGTGGTACCGTCCGCGTCGTTGTCTAACGCAATCTTCGCTACTTACCACAGAACATTACTTTGAATGCTGTAATATTGTCCGATATTATAAATTCTATTGATTTTTATAGAATCCAACACTAACGTAGTATATTATGCTTTTACAGACCGAGCACCCCATCCCGGAACAATTCAAGACGGTTCTGACCCCAACTGGTCTGGCCACCACGCCCGTGGAGAACAAGGGCTAAATCGCCTGTGCCCGCTAGTCCACGCCCGGGAACCTACTTTTGCTTATAGAATATTTTAGGCTTAGAACACACCATTTGTACGCTCTTCATTGACGTTCTCTTAAGCGGTACCGAATACGCACGCCACGTCATATTTTGACTTTATTTCCAATTAAGTAGCCTGCGTATTCGGCTGTGAATCCACGGATTTACGTTTATTCATCTTTATGCAGCAGTGGATAGTGAGCGTACAAATCTTGTTCGCCTTAATACGATCTCAAACCTCGCGCAATTATTTGCAACATTAATAATTCAATCCTAATTTCACATTAGTAAAACAAACGTACACCTGTGTACCTCCTCATCCGTGTTCTGAGATTGCGTGGAATTTGCGAGCGTATAGTAATAATAATTATTAATTCAAAACGAGGCGAGTCTCTCTTAAATTAATGGTAATGAAAATATATTTTGCACGGTCTAGTTCAGTATTAGTTCACTTGCTGCGATTCGCCTCAAGTATGTAACGTGTAAGCACAAATTATTATCATTCGATAACGGTAAGTCTGTTCTCGGGTTTTTCATTTCGTTACCTCTTCATTGTCTTCTAAATATGTCTTTGTTTGTCTTGCTCATTTCGCTCGATCGTAGTGTTTTAAAAATATAAATCTAATATGACGTAGAAATAACTACTATAACTCACGTATTTACTGGCCTTTAAATATTATACAGTAATGTAAAGATGTTCCTTACATGCATGTTTTTGAGATTTTAATTTTGACATTATGCAGAAATAACGACAGCTTGGAGTACCGAAAGGTACGGGATAGTTAAGTTAGATGTAAGGCGTGTGATTGTCTCGATATTGGAAATGAATAGTTTGCTTTCTCGTCTCTGACTAAGTAATTCTAAAACCCCGGAACTCGTCTTCGTACGAGCTTCTCTTTTTATCTTATTTTATACTTGCTGAATACTTGAACATTGCGTTTAAAATCATTAATATTTACTTTAAAGGATTAATTTAAGAATACTATTTTGTTAATTTATGTTTAAAATTAATGATTATTCAATTTAAAGTATTAATTAGTCAACAATGTGAATCAGTGTAATTTGTATTCCGATAAATTTTAATGTTGTTTGTGACGTCTCTAATAAGCATTCTTATTTATTTATTATGCCATCTTTATTTCGAAGAATATAGTACTGTATTCAAACATGCATTTTTGTTAATTTATTCATCGAGATATTAAACTAAATTTTAATTACTCCAATTTTCAATTTTTGCAATGTGTACACATCCTATTTAATTGATATTACATCAAGATTCATAGGGAGGGGTTTCATATAAATTCAAACATCATATGTTACACTTTTATTTCATGTTTTTCATGGCTTACATCGTCCATTTGAATTTTAGCATCTATTTTCTACGTACTATTCAAACGGAAAAGGTCTTCCATAGTTTTTCAATAAATAGGTTGGATTAGACATAAACATGCAGTGGTTAACAATCGCTTGGGTTTCGAAAATTATAATTATATGTACAATCCCAAGTTACTATAAGATATGGCAAAATTTCCAGCTTTACTATGTGAAATGTAGAACAAAACGTGTGAACAATCAGATTTCTCCTCGTTGATAAGATTAATCCTATTTGAGATTCGATGACCTTAAATCTACTTAAAAATATCAGTCGAATTCAGAAATTTTCAAGCTACGATCTACATACTGGCTAATAAGTAGCATAAAAATAATAACGTTAATCTGGATCGTGTTTACTCGAGCCGTTGTGCGGGGGCGTGCCGCACTGCCATTCGTCGCTGCCGTCTGAGCATTCGATGAAACCGTTACAGACGCTCGACGCCGGTAGGCACTCTCCAAGCGGACAACGGTATCCCTTGCAAGTGTCGAACCTCGTGGCTCGTTTGTTCTCTGCCGCCTCTAGGTCAGCATAGAAGTCGTCATCGGAAGTGTAGTCTTCGCTGGAGGTGTCGTTGACGCGCGGCGTGTAGGCGGCGAGGATGCTGTCGATCCACTCGATGTAGTTGGACACCTTCGTGTAGACGCCGGGCCGGTTCGCGCGCGCGCATCCATATCCGTTGCTTGTCACGCCGTAGATGTACCAGCGATCCGATTCCTAAGGGCGAAAGAAGGCACATAACAATAATAATCAATAGAAAACGAGTATTACTCTTTAGCAAAGTATGAGGATAAATATAATTTATTGAAATAGCCTTAGCGATTATAGGGGGACGCGTTTTGTCATTTCTTGAATATTTATGAATGGGTTAACGCATCACGGTGTTAAACCCATACCCATAACCAACTGATAAATAATAAGGGTTCGACTGTCTGCTGATAAAACTATAAACATACTGCTCGTTGTAAAAGTAAACATCTTAATAATGCTTACTTGATAAGTTGATTACAAAACTCAAAGAAGACTTTCAAAATTTTATATAGTATACTTAGGTAGGTAACTCAGAGAAACTCTTTGCGTTTACTCTGTACAAACACATTTATGTTAAAACATTGATCGAAACGGCAGTGTGAACGACTGCAAATAGCAACTTCTGAGCGCTGCTATTTTATTTCTCAGCCGTTTCAAAATTAAGTTCGTTTATCCGATTTTGCTCGTTTGGTATATTTGTACGCAATTGGGTGGCGCAATTGAGCGGATCTTTGTAGTGATACTCATGATTAAAATGAGTTTAACTACCTGGCACATGAGTGGTCCGCCAGAGTCTCCTAGGCAGGCGTCCCGGCCGCCGCGCTCGTACCCCGCGCAGAACATGTCCTCGGTCACGCGGTACAGCGGCAGCAGGCGCGTGCGTCGTCGGCACTCTGCCGTCGAGATCACCGGCAGCTCCACTTCTTGCAGGGTATCCGCTGTCAAATTGAAATAATAGCGTTTTTGTAGGACTTTTACATAGGTAGCCATTAAGCGCACTCACTCTCAGTTTCAAGTCCTTGTAAGACTTGGATCGAATTTTGTGTGTAGCTGTGAATTGATGTAGAGCTATCTATCAGAATGATGGGTTTTTATGAATCTGTGTATATTACGATGATAATTGAATCAAATGTAGGTATAAAATATTGACGAAATTCTGTTTTTAATTTTATGACTAAAAAATAAACTCCAACACATGCGCTTTATCGTAAGAACTGATTTATTTAAAAAAAATATAGTAGGTACACATAATATGTAGGAGGGAATACTCACGGAAGACTCGCTCATGCTCGTAAAGCTGTCCCCATCCAACAACCGTGCAGTGATGGCCAGTTGGGGGCTGTGCCCTCGCTGGCGGCAGGCACGCCGGACGGAGTCGCGCGTGTAACGCAACCGGGTCGATCCTCAAGAGCGCGATGTCGTTGCGGAAGCCGCGCGGCGCGTACCGCGGGTGCAGCACGACTTGCCGCACGCGAGCCACGCGCTCCCACGGCCCGCGCGGCCACGCGCCGCGACGGAGCGCGCCTAGGCGAGCCACCCAGTGTGCTTCTGTGGCCCTAGATATATCGAACAAGTATTAGGCCACGATTAGATCAGACATTTTCCTGCAAGGAGTTGGCTGTCTTATTTAACCCATTGACCTCCATTGACGCTTTAAAGCGTCATCAAGAATTTTGATCCAGACGCCGACGACGCCTTTAAGCGTCATTATTTGCCTTATGTTTGACGTTGAAATAAAAAGTAATGAACACCATCTCGTATACATATTTATACACACCGCGCACCAGGATACGATAGATTATTATTATTGATGTCTAAAAACGTCCTACAGCATAGAATTGAGTTAAAAAATGATAAAAATCAACAACTAAAATTATTAACGTTAAATCACACTGCACGACGCCGAGGACGTCTTAAAGCGTTAGGTAGTGATGTGACTAAGTGGACATTTTTAATACATTTTTTATTTTTATTTAATATGTAGGTATTAGATGATAACAATAAAATGTGATTATTTTTTTATTGTTCTACTGCTAGTGTATTAAAAGTGTCTTAGTAAATAACTATTATCATTATCTCTGCCTATACACATACTTGAAAGATGGATTGATGATGCTCACTCGTCATATGGTTAACGTACGAATTTTTTGTCTGTTTATATTTTACCTAATTATTAATGTTCACAGTCAATTGAGAAAAAGTTTGTAATAATAAACAGATGACATGCCATTGTGAATTAATTTCATGACTAATGTTTTTACTATTTATTATTGAATTTAATCTGCTTAAAATATACCTTAATTTTTTTTCATAAAATTTTATGTTATCGATATACCCACCTAACTCCACTATGTCATGTTCACTTTAATGTACTGCCAACGCCAACGACGCTTTAAGTCGTCCGCCTGTGACGTCATAAGCGCGTATGCTGCTATTGATAGTGTTGGGAGTTGATGATAGATAAAATATATTTTTTTCAATTACCCTACAAAAGCTAAATGCTACTGAAGTTATTGTCCGTGTTTCTATATTGTAGACTTTTTGAGTAAAAACCCACAAATACATTATTTACAAAAATAGTTTAAACAATAATGGGTTGTGTTGAACTTTTACATATTCTGGAAGTAGTTGATGATGATGATATTTTTAATAAATCTTCGCCTGATAGTGAAGTAGGAGAAGTGTTTCTTTTCGAGGCACTTATTTATTTGAATCAAACTAAATTAATGAGCATGACAACCGGATCAATAAATTCTAATTATTTCGTGAGTTATTCCATAAAGATTATAATACCCATATTTATTGTTTACTCAATCAACTGAAAAAAACTATGTATGATAAAGCTCATAAAAATTCGAAGTTCACTATGTCGCTGCTAGTTTTAAAAAGTTATCTAGATGTGACGTCATACGACGTTTCAACGAAACACTGCACCGTGATTTTTTGATTTATTAAATAAAAAAATATGAATGTTTATCGTTAAGTGTATATGCACCGTAAAAACCGGGAAACATGATTTTGGTGTAAATTTGTAAAACGCCCCTTCGTATTACATATTTTGGTTTCTGTCGATAGAAAAAAATATACAATGTTTTGTTGCTCTTCTTATACAAAAAATTAAATCATAATAAGTTCAAAAGGTGTAAGTACTTATTATAATTTCATCACCGACATTAATTCATATTATTTTGTTTTTAACCAACACAGTGGCGTTTTTTCCAATTACATCGATAAAGTTCTTAACAACACTATAAGAGTAGGTAAAATTTGTCAAACATTTAAGTTGTGATCGCCGATGACGCTTTAAGGCGTCGACTAGTTGCGCCAAAATTCCTTGCATACTTTAAAAAATCTTGTGATAATTTTCTGATTACTAAGACATATAGAATTACTATTGATCTATTATTTCTTATTACGTTCAGTATGTATGAGCATTTATTTCTTTATCCTTAGTAATAGGTAATAAGGTTCCGAAACAAATGTTTATTCTTATCGCTTAGTGTAGCATGTCACATCACTATCGTATTGGGCGAAAATTCTAGCTAATAATAAGCATGGCGTCGGGAGCAATATTTTCTATTTGAAGTCCGGCGGTCAATGGGTTAAATGATCAGCTGGATTCACTTTGGGTTGGCATTCTGAATGGGACTGTGATATTGTCAAATATTTTTTTAAGAAACTTAAAGTTAATGCTTGACTGCAGGTGGCCAAATATAGTCAATACCAACTTTCATGTTTCGTTAGCTGTTAGATTTTAGCTGGATAATTTGAACCTGTAATCATCAGAATGACGTACCTACCTACCTAACTTTTTTTCGCCGAGCACCCGGCCACTTTGAAAACGCTCCAAATCACCTGATGTGTTCTTAGGTAAGTGATCTGCTAATTTTTTTAGTATTTTTACGACGTTTTTGCGATGTATCCCCTCTATACGGAATAAGGTAATCCCACTTAGGCATCAATGCGGTGCGGTACCAAATTTCCGTTAAAAAAGGTACTTACTGGTAAAAGCAATGACTTGCGGACAGCAGCCACTGATGCGTGATGAGCGTGGCGCCGCACTGGAAGTCTCCGTCGCGGTACAGCGCCGCCTGCCACGGCCACGCGCCCGCCGCCGCACCGCCGCCGCCCACCACCCTGCTCCAGCGCACGCGCGTTACAACCCTAGCCAACATTGTATAGTTCTACCTCCTAGACGTCTCATAAAGGTGATCCTTACTTATTTACCAGTAGTAGTAACAGCCTAAATTAAGGCCTCCATCAATCATAAAAAGTTACAACAAACCTAGTGGCTTAATGTGGGTAGGTGATTTCAATCCCAATTTATGTTAAAAAAACATGAAAGAAACTTTGCTTTCCTCGGGAATCGAACCCAGGACCCCGATATCATAACTCTGTACATAAACCATTAAAGCATCGAGGTATTTCCCAATGTTTTAATGTAAAGTTTGTTAAATTGTCCCCATGATAACTGCTCATTGTATTTATTTTTCCCTTATGATTTGGTAAGGAAAGGATACCTTTTATCCCAAATAAACTTTCCACGCGGGCGAAAGTGCAGGTATACACTATTCAGGTATTTATTACAATTGATCAGAATTTGCAGGCACGCGCTGACTTCCAAGCAGATGCAAAAGTGTAAATTAACCTTAATAAGGCTTAAGGGTAATTTTTAATTCATTCCGAATTATCTATTTCAGATTTCCACAGCTGTACAATGCTATAGGCACTCATGCACGAACACGCACTCGTCCAAAAAACATCAATGGCTTACCTATCTTATCGAAAGTTTAACCTTCCATTTGCGTCGTTCGTGTGTAGCCTAAGCAATAGTGGAAAGAATGAACACCATTACGTTCATTAAACATTAATAAGCTTAATGAAGCATTATTACCTACGCTTCTCAATCTTACTAGTTATATCTATTTTAGACATGTACTATAGTTCGTAAAAGCCACCTACATACCTACAGTATCCGCATGAACCAACCACTGAGCTTTTATGCTTTTACAGGATTAATAGATGCAGATAGGTCGAATGAGGTAGTGTACATAGTTTTTTAACCATTATCTCGTAATGAAAAATTTGGGACAGAGAAAGCGCTTTGCCTGATAAACTCCACGTACATTGTTAATAGCACCTAAATCCTAATCTTTTTTATGCTTCTGCACTCCTAATTTTATACTTAGTTTTGTAGGTCCATTGTTTACCTGGGCTGTTGGGCATCAGCGTGTGGGCGGATGCCGCAATCGAGGTCTGTACAGCGCACGCGCAACGCACGACGCTTCGCGCACGTCGAGCGGCGGAACGTCAGGCGAGTGTCGGCTGCGCGCGCCTCCGCGTTGTGCCAAACCTCCCAGTAACCAACCGAGCTGGCCTTCCGACTCTCGCGTGCCTCACGCGTCCAAGGCGAGTCACTAGAAAGAGAAGAATAATTCTTAATTAATATCCTTAGGCTTAACACAGCTCATTGTTTAACATACCATATAAATAAATTGGGATCTGATTAACAGTAAGCAGCAGCTTGTGGAAAAAAGCATCGATGCAATAGTTTCCTTTTTTCTACTCCCGAAATTGTCAGATCCAAAATAATAAATAAATAGCTTAAGCCCTAATGTAATGATAACCAGAATCGACAGTGGTACTCAATGCACAAATACTTTTTTCACCATGTAAACACTCAGACTCAGAATAAACACATGCATTTTACATGCACGTTTGTTGTGGTTGGGTATCAAACCTAAGTATGTCATTTTCACAGAAAGGAGAGTCAGAGCCTAAAACAGTACCTACTGGCAATCGTATAGGTAAATATAGTTATTATTTTTTTTAAACTAAAGCATATTTTTGTTAAGTGAGCACATAGAAAACACACAAGCAATTAAGTTTTGTGCTGTAAATACCTACTTGCTACATGGTAACTGATTTCGAAGCTAATTGCAGATGGTAGGTAACTGAGAATATGGTTGTTTTTAATTTCATCAGTTTCTCTTAAAGTTATAAGATGGTTGCGCCAACTTACTGGAATGTCATTGCCCGACATACGGCGTTTCCTAAGTCAGGCAGTTTAAGAGAGCTATGTGCCTCTTCCACCACGTTCGCAAAATTCTCCACGCAAAGTCTGCCCCATACACCACGCTTACGAACCATTACAAAACCTGAAAGTAAATATTGTATTAAGTCAATTACACATAATACTTTCTGCATTATTCAATTTATAGGTAGATAAATAATAGGGGACTTTAAGATTTTTAGCGCCGTCATCACGCGGCTTAGGTAATAATTCGATCCGAGATGGTGATGAATATGAGTTAGCAATTTGTCACAGCTTTAAAGTTTTTGGTATTGGCATATAGATGCTAAATGATATGTTTTCAGCTTATTCTGTTGTGGTTGACCGTTAAATTAATTGCACTATTAACTAGATTTTTATAATAAAATATAGGTAAGTAAGTACTACGTTTTGTAGGATATGTGGAATTTCAACACTCACCTTCTTCGTTGTATGGGACTACTTCATTGTCTTCGAGTTCGTCAGCAAGCGCCACACAGCTTTTTTCATCATCACCGAGTGGGCAATCTGGATTTCCATCACAAACGCGATATTGTTCAATGCATTGCTTAGCGTTGGCGCAAACGTATTGACCTTCGCCGCACCATTCTAAAAGGATTCAAATGTTCAGGAAGGAATTTCAAAACGAAAAAAATAAGATAAAATAAGATTTAAAAAAAAGCGCCAGACTATCCCACGATGTTTCCCTTGTAAACTTGTGAAACTAACTGGAATCGTAACCGACCCAAGTTAATATGGAAATACTCGTTTCGCAAATCGGCCCGTAGTAATCGTAGGCCGATTATGGTCGAGAGTCGAACACGTGACCTTTTGGGTTTGGGCGCATAAATAACTATCTGCGCCACCGACACGTCGCCATAGAATGCAAAATCGAAAAAAATAATCTAAAAGCTTACCACATTTGTTTTCATCAGTGTAGTCCCAACAATCAACAATGCCATCACAAATCTTTGATTGTGAGAATTCGGCTCGCAGATAGTCTGCGCAGGAGCACGCGCGTTCATCTTCCCCCCCAGGACAGTCGAGTAATCGGTTACAGCGAGATGTTAGCGGCAGGCAAGCACCACTCGTACACCTAAACGATGTTGCGTTGTTGCATTCTTCTTCATTTTTATTTTCTTTCACAACACTGTACTCTTTATCTTTCTGAGTTTTATTTGAATATGGTTTACTGTACGTCTTTTCAGGCTTATCTAGGCTGTTTTCATCTTGCTTTGATGATTGAAGTTTGTTATAGGTTTTGGTTAAAATTTTGAACCCTGCTTGATTTAAAGTGTAGCTCGAAGGTATAGCTTTTGTGGAAATTACACCTCCCGGGGAGCGAAACAAGGTGTTGTTGTTAGAATCTGAAATGGTGGCAAGGCTTGCGAGTTGCTTCAATTTGTCAATTGTTAGAGAATTAGTTTGGTTGTAAGGTATCTCTAAAACCACATCAGGTTCTAAAGATAGTTCGTATGCGGGAAGACTTTGTGTTTTATTAGCTTGTTTACTGCTAACGCTGCCTGTTACATGATACGATACTCTGTACGTTCCTTCAGGAACATTTATTCCATCTGTATTATCCACAGTGGTGGTTTTATTTAAATCGTCACTTGATTTAGGAAGTCGATTTTTACTGGGTAAGTTGTCAGGAGCAACTCTTATATTATCCATTGCGGTAGCTAACATCATTTCATCTTCCATTTCTTTCCCATCAAAAATTGTCGATGTCACAATTTCAGCATTAGCAGAATTTTCTTCTGAGATTTGAACTACTTTCACGTAATTTTCGGTACTAAGTTCATTTATAATTTTTTGGGTTTCGGGATCGCTACGAAAAAAACTACGTAGACTCTCTTTTGAAGGTTGTGTTTCAATTTTGATTTTCGGCCGTGGTCGCAACGGTCGATTTACACCTAGGTTTGATTTTGCCGGTAGCAAAGTAATCACATTAGCTGTAGTGGATTGCAAATCTTCTTCTTGCACTACTTCTACAGACCCCGTCATTTTATTATGATTATGTCGATCTTCAATTGGTTCTGTTGTGTGAATTTCTACAACGGGTCTTTCAGTGCTATTTTGGGAATATCTTCTAATAATTTCTGTCAAGTTTCTTAAAATAGACACTTTACTGGGAAATCGGGGTGTAGTATTGGGAAAAACTGCATCATTCTTTGTAATAATAGCTTGCAACGTGTCGTTGTAGTATTTATCCGGTGAGTTCTTACTAAATGTATCATTTTCATTAGTCGAAGTATTGACTAATTCCCATGTATGAAGAGGCCCACTCGTAGTAGGAATGATCGATACTTTATTATTTGGACGTTTTGTAGAATTTTCTTTTGATGTATTTTTGCTGGATTCCTCTTTTACCTCTATCTCACTCACAGTTTTAACAAAACTTTCATTAATCACTTCTGTAGAAGTTGTTATGGTGGTAGTTGTACTCGGAGCACTTGATGTAGTCGTAGTAGTAGTGGTTGTAGTTGATGTAGTTGTTGTATTGGGCTTTTTAATAATAGACGCTCCATCGATTGCAATTTTTTCAGTACTCGTATCTGATAAATCTGATTGGTCGACATTTATAACTACTGAAGTGGTTTTATCTTTAGGTGGTCTTTGTACTGGTTTTCCATCGTCTTCGTCATCAGAAGCTATTTTTTCGGGCAAAACTTCAACTACCGAGCTTATTTTATCTACTGGAATAGGGTGTGGTTTTACATAACCAGAACCCAAGGTTTCCATGTTCTTAAATGGTGGTGAATATGTTGGAAGAGTAAAACTTGTGTAAACGGGACTTGGAACGTAAACCTCTGCTGCTAAATCTGAGTTAACGTTAAATAAACCAGGTTTACGTGTCGTTCTGTCTTTAGGTTTAACAGGAGGTATAGGTGTTAATATACTTTCTAAAACAGATACGTCATCAACTACTTCTGCGATCCCTATTCTATCTTCAGCATTTTTATCGTTACTGGCTTCATTCACGGGTGGTGGAATTTTACTAGTAACTTCATAGTACGGCCTTGTTATGGGCTTCCACGGCTCATTATCTATTACATGTGGAACTGTGAAAAGTGTGTCTATTTTCGGTAGATCTTTGTAATGATGTTCATTTGTTAGAAGATCTAGTAATATTTGCGAAACATTATTGGATGATGTCTCTATAGTAGTTGATGAAGGAATGCTGGCGGATGTTGTTGTTGTTGTCGTCGTTGTTGAAGTAGTTATGGTAGATTTCCTTGTGTTATTGGATTCTCTCTTAGGTGTTGGTTCTGTTTTAGTTTTAACATTCAAAGTTGACATTATAGTGAAGGGCTTAGGCTTAGGCGTTGTTGTTTGGATTCTTTTCGTCGTAGTTCTGATTGTAGGTTTTGTAGTAGGAGCTTTGGTGGTCGTACTTGGTTTAGTGGCCACTGGTTTACCTCTAACAGGACTAGCATTCTTTTTGTTCTCTGTGATATCCGCTTCGGTTTTAGTTATTTGGAATGTACCTTGCACTACTGGTATGTTTTCAATATCAATTTCGGGTTCTTCTACTTCTCCTTTTTTGGACTGGTTAGGTTTTACCGTCGTTTTCCGGACAACTCCCACTCTTGTTTGAAGAGTTTTGTCGTTAGGATTTTGGGGCTTTGGATAATTTACTGCCATGCTTTCATTCATTGCTTCTTTTACGTATGATTCTGAATGGTAGGTGTGCTCTAAATCCCTTTTAATTACTATACTAGACGTGTCTACCTTTATTGTTTGCCCAAACGCTGGGTGTTTCGATAGTAAATCTTGAACTAGAACATTCTTCAGTGTTTCTTCTATATTTGAAACGGTGCTGAAATATTTAAATAATCAGTATAAATATCAAAATATAAAAAAAAGGAATAGAACACTATTAACTAAAAATGAAATATTTTGAGCTAAAAATACTTCATCTTTAGTTATGTATGCATTTAGTTGTGTATCGTTGGGCAATTGCGAATTACCTTGGTATTTTTCTTCTATCTAAGTAAAGTCGGAAGTGAACGTCCAGACGGCGGTCTCCAAAGCCTGTGACAAGTGCTCCGGCGAAAGCGTGCCTAAGGGGCGAAGGGCCAGCGTAGACCTGGCGGAGCGCCGCCCCGTACCTGCGCGCGCGCTCACGCCACGCGGGGCTGTTGGGCGCGCCTCCGTAAACATCGCCACGAGTCACTCGGAATGACCCCTCGAACGACATCATTGCTGAAAATATAATAATACCAGTATTGCATTTGCTTCATGTGGTTTTGGGATAAGTATCTATATTCGGAACGCTTGGATCCAACTCTACCGCAACGAATACGTGCTCCCTGATGGTCAAAGGAAGTCGTTCGATTCCGCTTTTCAAGTAAGATATATGGGACTGCTCATACGGTGGACACGTTTTATTAAGTTGAAGTTGGTATTTTTTGTGTATTGAAACTCAGTATTGAGACAGCGAGTTTAGCAACGGTGGTGTGGTTGAGATGTTTGTGGGCACGCGGCACTGTTATTCTGAAGATACTCTAAGTAGGTACAGGGCACAAAGTAGGCCGAAAGAGGCCAAAGGGGCATGAAAATGCTACTTGAACAGATTAAGGTATATTGGAGACGTGCCAATGTAGTTTGGAGCCGGTACTGACTAAGTTCACCATTCGTTGAGCCAGGGTCACTTGAAGGAATCGATGGATATATATACTTACGTTCACCATTGTCCGGCCTAAGGGCGCCCATGTAGAAGGCGAGTGCGGCTACCGCTAGGACTGCAAAAGCTGCCAGCAAGGCGCCCCCTACCAGCGCAGCCGAGCAGAATCCGCTGCTGCGCGATCCGCCGCTGCTTGGTACTGGATACCCTCCGCCCGCAAAGCGGTATTCACTCTGAGAACAATAAAAAAAATTAAAGCTCAGTTGCCACATTGACACTTGGTTTAGGACACCACACAGTATAGAGGAACTTTAAAGATGGCCCAGAGGCAGCAAAGCGGTAGTAAAAGATGCTTAAATCCTATTCAAACCACCTTCATAATGTTAATCTCTGCTCGTGGTTATTGTAATGCATCAATATTGCTTGACATGATCATAGATACGAAGGTGGTGTATTGGATGATAGAGGTGGAGAGACAAACTATACAAGACAAACCAATCTAACCGAGAACCGTAATCATAGGATTATAATGAGATCTAGGATTATTGGCGCGCCCTTATGAAGGTGGCGTCAAATCTCTAACACATTCTAATGGTATTTTAAATTTCTCCCAAAAAATAAAAATTACTACTTTTGTAAAAAAAATACTTTATTTAAAATTTCTTCCATATTTAATTTCAACTCGATTACAAGCGCATCGTTCGATTCAAACTTTTATGACAAATGGATTAGAGAAGTGGTAATACATATCAATATAAATTAAATGGAACAGTTTTTTTTTATGTTTATTTTGAAGAAGTCTGCTTCGGTAGTCATTAGTATATAATAATGTAGCTCGCCAGTGCACAGTGTGCGCGTTTGAACGGCATTTTATTTTTTAAACATCGCTTACGTGTTCTATTTTTTCCAATCTTGACTTGAGTTTTTGTCACATTTCTCAAGGCTATGTTATGGATTATCATACCAACACGTATGCTAGCCTTCGCTGATGAATCTCGTAATTTATTGCCGTCATTTTTTATTCACAAGACTAAGACCAACACCTTTGTTTGCTGATTATCCGTAATGAATACAAGTACAATAAGGTACATACTAATTATACTGTCAACTTTGTAGTAAGTAGCTACTGCTTTAACATAACTTCCGATAGGTATGTACTTTTAAATACCTACTCTGATAGAATCGTGTTAATTATTAAAAATTGATTTATCACTGGATTTGTCAGTTAATTCTAGTATTAATATTATATTATATGTGGGTTCGTAAATAGTTGTGTTAGATAAAACTACTCATTAAGCATTTAGAGGTAAATAAAATAAAATAAAATCGATTTCTTAATCAATGTTTTTAAATATTTGAAATGTTCTTATATAGTAAGACATTTTACCGTTTTAGTAACATGTCTTATTCAATTTCAGTCAATTTTCACGTTTTAAGGGTGTATTTACACGCTGCTGATAATAGTTTCGTAGAGTACCTCATCATTGTGATAATTATTGTAGATACCCTCGTAACGCCCCTTGTGTATAAGTATATTTCTATGATATAATACAGTTTCCTTTCAAAGTATACTACATACTTGTTTGCAGGTGTCTACAATTTTCTATTAAAATATTCAACAGTTTAATATAACTACTAATTTATCTACCTACGTGCTACGAATGCTGCGCTACGAGTTTTTTCAGTAGTAGAGTTTTAATGGAGATCTATACCTAAACAATACAACCTGAATGCCTATAATTGATTGTTTGACTGTAGTATTCGGCTCTATAGCCATAGTGACTGTGAAATATTGATGTCGGGTAACCTTATTAGATATCATAAGCATTATTGAGACGATGGGAACGCAAACTTTCAGCAGTATCTGCTGCCTCTAAATGGGATGAGAAACGCCTGCGGTAAGCAATCCATCTACCACACCACTCGTTCGACACGCCCGTCCCTTCACGCAGTTTGTCAAACTTTGTAAAGGCAATCTGACAAGAACACAAGTTTTAACCAACATAAGCGAGATACAATCGAAAAAAAATATAACTCTACGAAGCAGCTATGCGAAAAGGTGCCATGCGGTTACTGGCATAATCGCGTCTACCATGTACTTGCAATGTTTATGACAAAATCCTAATATGAGGTAAGATAATACAAATACCAACATACCAACTTAAACCGTGGTTCTGATCTGACCATCCTTCAAATCCTTATACTGTACAATCGATATCAAAACGATCAAAATAATCTGATTCACCTTCTCAAAAAAATTAACATTACTGACATAGCTTAATAATAGACATTTTTTTTTACTAAGCATGTTAGGCTGATCTAAAAGGAAAAATAAGCTATTTATTATTTTACTTGTTAACTTATTTTTTCACGTGGAAATTACTTATTAGAGTAATGTTACCTACGTACATACCTACTTGCATCGTTACATGTCTAGTGAAAAAATAATTTATAACACCTATGTACTCTTACCACAGTTTCGATATTTTTTACCCATTGGTTAGCCTTTTTTTATTTCGTCCTTTATTAAGAGTTTCGTCACCGAGTACGGTAGACTCGATCTACATCTTACCTGGTAATAAAATGAATAAAAAAACAAAGAATTCGAATCGCCAATACAAATTTAAGAGAGGTAACATTTAAGAGAGGTAGGGTATAGCGATTTGTCGCTCGAACTGGAGCAGCCTGTCTGGTGAAATACCTCCACCTTGCAGAAGACCGCAGCCAAATAACAATCACTTCGGTGTTGTTGTGTTCCTGCGTGTGAGTATGGTTTCCAGAGCTCCTGGGGGGTGCTACATTAGTAGCAGGGGTCAAGCCTTCAAGGTAAGGGCTACAATTCCAGTAACAGATTTACTATGCTGTACTTGTCGCCCTTAAGCTAGGACCTCATTTTCACTTAACATCAGGTCGGATGAATTCAATCTTGAGCAAAAGAGCAAAATAAAAAAATAAAAAAAGAAAACTTAGGTGCACAATTCAGATTGGCAAGTATTTTATTAAATTCTAATGATGTTGACAAACAAACCACTGTAGCCATGTTGGGTAGGTGCTCTAGCGAAACGTAACTGATACGGAATGAAATCATATGTAGCATTCTATTAGTTTTCCGTTTCCATTGCATACCATCATTTTTTTATTTTCAAGAAAAATTCCGAGTGCTTACTAAACAGATATATTTATAGATAATAAAGAATTTGGTAATGTTAATAAATAGAAAACTAGACATGATTTAGCTTTCGTGTTACTTTAATAATTAAAATAATTATTATTTTCGTTAGTTTTTGTGGTAGTTAAGAAGGAAAAACATTTTTTTTTAATAAATCAGAGGTCTTAATCCGTAAAAAGGACTACTTATTGTTAATTCAGAGGTCCCACCGAGACTTGAACTCGGATCGTTGGATTCAAAGTCCAAAGTGCTAACCATTACACCATGGGACCGCGGCATTAGGGCCACGAAAATAAGTAACTTTTACCGAATAAAAGGAGTCAAGCCACCCACATGTTAATTTTTTGCAATTTATCATGTGCAGTGTTTTAAAACCTAAAACAGTGTTGTATTACATTGAAAATATTATATCCAAAGGCATTCCTTTGTTTTCGGCCGCCACATCAAATTTTCAAGTTGGACATTAAGATTTAATGATGAGACAAAAATTTGGCAGGCTGTTTTTCGACTTGAGCAATTATACCGTTTAACTGCTATCATTATAAAAAGCTTCACATTTTTATTGACGTAAGAATGAAGGTATTCGGACCGGCAAGACAATCGAATGAAGTCAGATCAGTGTCAGACGTTTTCAAACGTAAGTAGATTTTGAAGGGGATGAGGGGTAATTTTACAAATATCTATTTACTTAGGTACACAAATTAAGCTCATATACTATATAGGTACTTAGGTACACGTATTTGTATCTAAAGACTTCGTGACATTATAACTTAGGTAATATGGAAGAAATGGGATTAATGTGATTCCTGCCAAAGTTATTTTAGAGAAAACATTTGGATCAGTGTTTGTTATCTACTTTTGTTAGGCTCAAGCTTTTTGTTATGTACAATCAAAAACATTGTGGCCTAAGTATGTGTTTCACTTATGTAGTGGTCATGCGATCGTATATCAATCTTATATTCTTTGACAGGAAAATTGCTTACAGAAGAATGAGATGAAGACTTGTCGGAATTGGGACATCAGTTTATCATGTCCCAATGTAGACAAGGGCAGGTGCTTGCCTAGGTACTTGTCTTCCTATATCGTTATCTCTGGGTTATCAAATCAAAAATATCTTATTTTATTATTTTAATAAATAGCACTGCAAAAGGGCTGAATCATTCGCGACTGAGCAGTTTAATGAATAACGTTCATATTTCACATCTATTTAATTTCGGCTGAACCAATATCAGTTTTAATGGGGGCTGTATTTCAAACTTAGAGGGACCCCACACTAGCGTCTTTCGAGCGTCAGCGTCTTGCCGCGTCGACGTTGTTTGGGCATTGCGTCGACGCGGCGCCCGCTCAGCGTCGACGCAGCGCCCGCTCAGCGTCGACGCGGCGCCCGCCAAGCGTCGGCGCGGCGTTTGAGCGGCGCTTGCGCTGGGCGTCCTCCGCACATCGCGTTCGAGCGTCGCGCCGCGCTGATGTCATGTACAGTCATTTCGAAAATGGAAATGTAAGATTTGAACACACAATATAATGTTTTATATTGCAGTGATAAATTAATGCTTTCAACTTGTAAAGGAAAAAATATATTTTACCTATTTGACACATGGCACGAAAAGGCAACTTTAGCATTTATTTTCTCGAAAACTAAAAGTACTTAATTGAAAATGGGTTTCTTCGGCAATATGAGCTAGTATTTTAAGCTACATCCATATTTGCTATCAGCTAAAAAGTCTTCTGCCTACTGATTCTAAAACACGGGCGGGCCCGTGTTTTAGAATCAGTGTACTGTTGTCAAAATAAACGCTGCGGCAGGCGTCGGGCCGGCGCGGCGCCTGTGGAGCGCAGTCCTGGCGTTCGTCATTTCGACCGCGCCGCGGCGCAAGCGTTGCGTCGGCGCCGCATCGACGTTGCGTCGACGTCGCGTCGACGTTGCGTCGACGTCGCGTCGGCGTTGCGTCGACGTCGACGCTCAAAGAACGCTAGTGTGGGGTTACGCTTAATTGTAACTCAAAGCGCGGCTCGCGGAATTACCGAGGTAGATTACTCCCATGTTGGTCCGTCCGTGGGCCTCTGTAATTATAATTATTTCTTATTTATTTAGCGGGACGAGCACCCGACATCCGCCGTGTAATTGCACCCACTAAACGAAGTTGCGTAATGAGGCCCCTGAACCCGTTGCGTCACTGCATGGTTGCACCGTCAGTCCGCGACTTAATCGTGATTGCAAATATCGATGTCTGTTCGCCTCGCTCGGGCTGACAGCCGTGTCCGATTCCGGGCCATGACGACCCCGCCACGATTTGGCGACCGCAAAGATAACTTGGCGAAGTGGACGCTGGAATATGTTCAGTGCCGACTCAGGCATGCGCGATTAATTAAAGAAAAAAACGTATGTTTCTGTTTCGTGACGATAATGCCAAATAATATATTTTTATGACGCAAAATAACACGTCCACTGATTTTACTGTCCCGTATTTCGAAATAAAAATATTTTTTCAGGACCGTGTTTATATAAAACTAAAAAAGAGTTCATATTGCATGTATTGTATAATTTTCACTAGTTAGACTAGAACCAGTTGATCTTAAACTAAAATGCGACATAATGATACCTATTGTAACCACACGCCGCGGCCGTGGCAAAAAATTGATCGGTTACATATTTATTATATTTCAATCTGATTTTTGAAATATCTGACAGAAATTAAATTAAATTTGATAAAATATTAATAAAACTTTTTACAAAAAGAACAGGTTCCACCGAGATTTGAACTCGGATCGCTGGATTCAGAGTCCAGAGTGCTAACCATTACACCATGGAACCGTTGAGAGAAGCAGTCGAAATTTTAAATTAGATTTGTTTTTTGCATCATCCAACCATTTTTAAATATATTAAATATAATTTTTAACTTAAGTTGGTATGCGGTTCTTGCTAAAAACAGTGTTAGATTATGTCATTTACTAACTTTGTTTTAATTTTGTTTTTATAAAAATACGTAAAATATGGAATAAAAGTTAATTATTGTAATAAGTAGGTAGAGTCACTCCCTTTTAGACTCAACAAGCATTATTGTTTATGAATCTACATTTCTCTTACTTTACTCGCAAATGTATCTTTGAGTGTCAAATATGAAGTGTTATAATAAGTAAATTAGTAGATATAGTATTTGGCGGGCTCGCGGGCGTGCAGATAATACCTTTCACCGTTTTAATAAATTGCTAAATTAAAACACGAAACCTATTTTTTTCTGAAAGCTAAGATAAGCAAAATAGTATATCTTATTGAAATCTTGACGTTTTATTTTGAATACGTCTACGGCTGTTGATAAAAATAAATAATAAAGCAATATTTAAGTTGAACAGAATGACGAGCTGACCGTGGGCTCGATAGAAGTAGGCTGAGGTAATAATAGGTCCTAGATATTACTTGTACCTATATAAAATACTTGCAGACTTACCTCCTTATACAGCATGCATGAAAAATGAAGATGCAACGGTAGAGTACTTACATATTAAAACTATGCTGACATTAGTAGCATATTTACGCAATATACATCTCTAACAAGACCATGTACGATACCATTTTCAATACCTTATATATAGATAGACGTTAAAACTAGCTGTCTACTTGAAGGGTTATTTTACGGGCAATTAGGTGCTCCATAATGAACTTAAGTGATGTTCGCTATTAAATACTAATTGACATACTCGTATTGATTGACCTTCGTAGTTCGTTACAAAGTATGTGCGTATTTGTGTTTACAAACTAACAGTTATCTTACGTGTGTAGGCCAAGCCAGCCAAGCATTAAAAGTACAAATTACTTGTAAAGAAAAGTTTTTCAGGTGAATTTTTTAAAATAATTTTACTAATATCTTCCTGGATAATTTTGAAAAGGAAGGAATAAAGTACGAATTTTGAATCGGCGAGGCAGAAATGAACTCATTAAAATGATTGGGAAAAAAGAAATTAGCGTCTACTACCCTTAAGTTTAAACTTTTTATCAACTGTTACCGCATTTGAACTTTAAACTAAAAATCAGAATGGGTAAGGGGCTTAATTATTTTAGTTGGCCCTCTGTCAACACTACTGTTCCAATTAAGTATTTACCGGATTAAACAGACACGATACCATTTTGGGATGTCGTAAAATTAAATCAGTTTCATACGAATTTCATAATTCACATACCTACTGACTAGTCTTGTAGCAAACAAGATGTGCACGGTATTATCAAATTAATTATCACTCCTCTTGACCATTTTCGACGGATACAGAGATAAGGCGGCTCATTTGATATGAATAGAACTGGTTTAAGTGTAGATAAAAGAGTTCTACATTCATTTTACAGGAAATTTTAATGACTCTTTGTATACAACAAATGGATCGTTACCTGTAATAAGATGTATTGAATATTAAGTGCTGACTTACTTTATTTCTAACCAGCATTTATTTTTCCTTTTGTTCTAAGATAAATTATACATTTATTAGATTTAATGCCAACAGGCAGTCGAAATTTTTTCCTCTATTATAAACACTAAATATAGTGTTTGTAATAAAAAAGCGTGGAGCATTTATTTTAGCATTTTTACTATTTGGACCAAACTCTACACGCTTTCTTTCATAATAAATCAAAGTAAGAACTTTTTTGTAAATTATTGTTTTATTTTAGACTTTTTAGTCTTCTTATTATTCAAACTTAATTCAGTTCTTACTAATTTAAAATACTAAAAGGTATTTTACGTATTACTGACAGCAAACCCTTACATTTTATACCCATTATCATGGGGGTGCATTTCAGATAGCCTGTTTGCCATCTTGGACGTCCGCCATATTGGATTTTAGTCACATGACAATTTATTTCATATTTCTGATAGCAAACCCTTTTATTTGTTTACCTATTTAATGGTAATGGATTTCAAACAGGCATCTGCCATCTTGGGAAGGCCGCCATATTGGATTTGTAATGACGTTTCTTAGCTAGTCATGTATTACCATCAGAATTAAGAGCGTCATCAAAATTTCATTCTAATTGAAGACCGGGAAGTGGGTCAAATTAAGATTACGTTACATACATACAGCCCAAGGTTATAAACGCGTGTTAAAAAGGAAACGAGGAAGTGTACTTCTTTTACTTCAAAATGTGACCGATCGTTGGAATAAAATACTCTACATATCTACATCAAAAAGTTCTGTAAAGTGGAACAATAAGATTGATTCGTCTTACGTAATCAGATATAATGCATGTGTGCCAATAAACTTGTTTGTTTACATTCCTACATAATTGTTTGCAAGTGCCAAGTCTTCAAGGCGTCTAGGTCACGGGTGAATTCGTAACGTGATAATCAAGGGAACTGATTCTCACTCATGCCTCGTGGCCACGCGACCACGTTTCAGTACCGGATCTATGATTCTTTCGAACCAGGGCAGAATACTTTATGTCTGCAGTCTTCTAATTTAAAGACTTAAAAAAAACCGGAAAGGACCCACTTCTTTGTAGTGTTTTGTAACACAATTTTATCCATATCGATATTACTATTTAAGCCCACAAGAAATAATCCCTTATCATCATACGTAGGTACACCTGTGGAAATACTCACGTATAAATATAGATGTTTGTTTTGTTTTTTCATTTCATCTTATTTATTTGCAGAAAACCAACAGCGTTTATAAATAACATAATTTGAAAATATATAAACAAATAGCAAGGCCAATAACAGGTTTTCCTAACGTATTCCAGATTTACATAATCTACTAGTAGTAGTAGGAAACAGTAATTTTTTATGGACAATAAAAAAGGGTAAAAAGAAAAATAGGCAAGTAATATCAAAGAGACTGAAATAATCGTTGGCTAAATAACTTTTATCTTTAATTTATATGTACGCACCCTTATACATTTTTTTTAATACGTACATTAAAATTGATATGTTAAGAGATACATGATAATATATATATCAATATTATATAAAGCTATTATATAATATTAAATATCTTGTATATATTTAAATAAAGCTTAGTAAACCAAATTAAACGAACAATAAGATCTCATCATAAACTTTTTAGTGCAGTCATTATTTCTCTTTTAAACAAGCGCTTAGAGTTATTAAAAGGGTCGATTTGGTTAAATCTGGCATTACATGTATGTACCAATCGGCAGAGCACAGAATTTTTGAGGTAATTAGTGTGTTGACGCGGCACATGAAGTAGTGACGTGTGGCGTGTACGGTAGCGCGGCGTCCCGTACGAAATCTTTGAAATTAATTCTGGACAGTCCACTTTACTGTTAAGGATATCATAAAGGAAACTCATATCCTGAATGATACGTCTTTGCTCCAATGTCAGAAGACCATGCGCGACACAACCTTCCTCATAGGATTTATGATGCACACGATATTTATAATTAAGATGCTTAATGAATACCTTTTGAATTCGCTCAAGGCGCTCCTTGTGAGTGACATATTGTGGAGACCACACAGGGCTCGCATACTCCAGTAAACTCTAACAAAAGCTGGGTAAATGCTCTGAATCACACATTTATCCCCGAAATGCTTACATGTACGAATAACAAAACCAATTTTTTTGTAGGATTTGCTGGCTATTCGGTCAATATGGCCGGATAATAACATCTTGTGATCAAAATACACACCTAAATCTTTAATCTTATTCGTGCGTTTGATTAATCTCCCATTTAGGTTGTAATTGTATTTAATTGGCTGAGTTGGTCGCGTAAAAGATATGCATTCGCATTTGGAGATATTTATAGATATTTATGTTGTTATTTGCATAGTATGTTAATAAATTATCGATATCCCATTGCATTGATTTACAGTCCAGTTCAGTATCAATTTTACAGAAATTTTTTGTGTCATCAGCGTACCTTAGGTATCTTACTCAGAAGATCTTAAAGAAATTTTATATTTTTATTTGGTTACTTTCATATTATAGGGTTGAATTATATTAACAGTGGTTTTTTATTAAAAATAAATAGAAAATGGTTGGCATCTATATTTGCCGATGAAATATGATATCGAGCGCAATGTTTATTTGTTTGTTTGGTGCTTCCAAATCAAATCTAATTCAATTTTCAATCAAATTCATATTTAGTCGATTATAAAGTAAAATAAGCTTAAAAAGGTATACGTAATTTACGCTAACACAGCTTGTTGCTTCTTGAGATACACCATAGAAGGAGCGGCACATGATATCGTAAAAGATCGCCATACATATATATGGTTAATTAATTTAATTGCCCCCATTACAGTGTAAACGTTGCTTATTTATTATGAATACGACCTAAATTAGGTGCACAATAGTAATCGCAGTCACGCTAGTTCGTCCTCGTTGTCGTTTAATTTACCTCATTTTGTTTGGTTTAATGTCTTCAATTATAAAGGCCGGTCGCACGAGACAGACTGCTTGGTCCGGCACGACAAGCCCAGCTACGACTGACAGCCTTCCTCAGAAGATTACTCGTAATAAGCGCTATTATTTGTTTCCATTGTGACTGATACAGGAAGAGTTTTTGCTTAGCAAGCCTTCGTGTTCAGTTCGAGGTTTAGTTCCAAACCATCTACCTACCTAGAGTTTGTGGGACCTTTGCTGCCATACTACTCTTGTGTGGCAGCACGTATGAAAAAGTTACAGCAGAGTTTTACGTGATAAAATATTTAGAAGCGGACAAACCAACGAGAGGAAGCTAATCAATTTTTAAATATGATGTAACAATATTTTGACGGCAAAAAATTGTGTGGAAACACAAAAAATATTCAAATTGTTCTATTAAAGAGGAACAAAAACAACGGTCGTCGGTGTGTCTGTAAGCTGTGATTCATGGACTAGTTCTTTTACACGCGAGTGTATAGTTATACTTAATTGGCGTGGCACTTTACATACTGATAATGCGACAAAAAACCTTGACATGTACAAGACAACGTCTCTCTATAAATCATAAAAAATCATGGGCATAACTGCCATAGAGGCTTTGAACTATATCAAGGTTACCAAACTAGTATTCGTGATCATCTTTTGGCAGTTAGTGCTTCTCTCATCAGATTTGATTTCGATAAAATTAGACAATAATAACTTCAACTCGTTTGACGGGGAATTTACTAAATATCAGTTTTTTAGGATTAAAATGATTTATTTTTATATCACTTAAATGTTTGATCGATCAATTATACAATTTTTATTCGTATATTCAAACAAAATTTGCATCCAAACTGAAATCTTCATTTTGAGATATCAGTTTCTTCTTTTAAGTAATTTATCCTTAATTTATAGGCAGGTAATTCAATTTGTAGGTATTATACTTACAAAGGAACAAACATAAAAACTGATCATGAGTAAAAAAGAAATTACAACCAGCACCACATCACGGTAAACACTTGCAGAACGATATTTGTTCTTATTCCTATGACACAAAGGCAAAGTGTTTAGTCTGTCGTGCTTTTAATCATACAAATTGTATGTTATAGATAGACGGACAGTTTGGTACAAATGTGATAGTATGAAACATGTTGTTTTAGCGTATTTGCTTGTAGCTTTCAAACATTTCGGAGGTATCACATCATTTTGCGATTAAGCCTCTCCAAGTTTCATCTTTGCCATTGAATTTTGTGCTTGTCTATTTATCAATCCTAGCAAAATGACGTCACGCACGACTCGATTACTTTTCATAACTTATAGAGTAAGTAATTCTTACATAGTTAGGTAAGTACTTACTAACTCAATTTTAAATCAGATACTATAATTTGAAGCAATACTTTTTGTACTGTCTGTCAAATTTACTCATTTCGATTCCGTTTTATTTTCATCATTATATCGGTTCCAGTTAAAAATACCAAAAGAGTCTGCATTCAACCACCACACGCAAAGACATGCAAAGTAACTTCACACATTGTTATGGATATCCCTTACACTTTTCCGTTTTATTACCTCAGGTGTCATTTTAAAAACATAGTTGCAGCAGGAATGCGGGGCGAACAGGCGGTGTTATACTAGGGGAACATATTGCCGATGACGAGTCAATTCAGATGGCATTCCGCCACCACCGCCATTGCGTCTACTTTTCTTTTATGGTCATCGAAGCTCGCTGTGTAAATCTAGAGCTGGACAGGGTTGTCTCACTAATAAAGAAACTTACATTAATTCTGAAAGAGAGCTAGTGAGAGGGCTTAGATCAATTAAGAGGTGCATTAGGTATTTCTTTTTTGGTGATAAAATATAGATCAACGAAATTTTTTCAGTAAACTGTGGTTCCTTAAGTTCGGGATTAGTTTTGTACTTTAATAAATAGATACGATACAAATTTTATACAACCTACTTAGTATAATATAAGAATTGAAAAGAAATAACGTACCTACATTGCCTGCCTATGTAGAAACTATTAATCGACAAAGACTAAAATAATTTTTTGTTGTTCGAACATGTGTTTGAAGTTGACAACAATAGTTTTGAAGAATCATTAGACAAAACTAGATACCAACTACGATTTTTAAAAATTCATAGACCGTGTGAATTTTGTCGACCCTAAGCATTGGCTGCGCTTGATTTGGTGTCATCTGTCATAGATAATAGCTTGTAAGAATGCCTTAGTAATAGCCACGTCAACAACAACCGCTATTTTTTACTATGCCGATAACATCGCGGGAAGCATGGCGGGTACTTTGCACGCGGGAATGTTGATCGCAAAAAAAAAATACAATCTCCGTTTTTATATACATAAAAACTATATTGAAACTTAAAATTAAAAATGCGCTTTTGTAGTCCTCATTAGCGTATGTGAGGAAGTTAGAAAAAGTACCGATTTTGTGTCTCAAACTAACTAAAGTAAATGATAGAGCTGTCATATTCCGTTGGAAATTGGACATCGTTTTATTACGACGAAATTTTAGTTTTATCCTGTTAATTTTGTTCAGTAAAAATTCCAAATCTAATATGAAAGTGCAAAACGTAACCTGCTAAATGTCTTGGCATAAGATATACCCGGACTAAAAAAACCGTAGGTATTACGTAATTGGATCTAAATTAATTAGGTTAAGCCAATGGTAGTTAATCTGGTATGTAGGTTAGCGCACTTAAGAATATCAATGAGTACCTGAACAGTTTCCTACTTCCAATTACCTGGTTAACTTAAAAACCCTCTGATAAGATCAACTAGTACAGATAATAACTTATTTAAGCTTTCCTTTGTAACATGAACTTCATTCTTTTTGGCTTTGTCATTAAATAAGACTAATGAGTAAGGTGCTCAAGTTTATCGAAGCATTTTAGTTTCATTGTGACCGATCGGGCTTTCTCATAATAACGTAATCAGAGGAGCGATTATAGCGGTGTGGGCGCAGTCGTATAAAATAGAAAGCAGCCGCGTGCGTGTTCGGATGCGCGGGAGTCTGTCGCGCCGCTAGTGTGTCGCCTAACGGGACCCGCGTCACGCTCCCCGTGCCATACGCCGAGCCAGCTCTGACCAACCTTAAAATATCTTCTTCAAGGTTAGGCTTTGACAGGTACTCACTGGAACACACTTAAGTCACCATTAAACACAACTGAGAAAAAAAATAAACTCTAGGAAGTCTCTCATTCTTATATTTTATTTGTCAATTTCAAATAGGTAAAATAACTTTGTCACTAAGTGTGACGAGCTTTTTTCATTTATATTGTCGGAGCAAAGATTTTTTTACCCTAATCGTGAATAGTATTATGATTTATTCTTTTCTTTTTTGTTATGAAAATCGTAAAACAAAAATCCATAACAAATATAAGGTTTTTACAAGTGCCCACCTACCCTTATGCATAATGTGAGCATAAATAAATTAAACTCCTCTTTTGAAGACTCGTGTTACGGAATCCTACGGGTCAGGTTAAACTAATTGGGTTAATAAGTCCTTGCGAATTCTAAACAACGTCAGCAACGTGTTATAAATGCTTGCGCTCAAGGGAAATTAAGCCAATTTCTATTGAGGACGGACAAAGCTGCCCCAGCAATGGTATATTGAAAGATTTTATTGAATAGTTGTTCTAATTTTAGTTAGCTGCTTTTCTAGAACTCTTCTACTTTGTAAAAAAAATACTTTAAGATTCACACCTATAGGTTTGTAGAGTAAAAATTATTAAGTGTAATTGGACATACCTATCATGTGCGTAGAATTCTTCAGGCTCATCTGATTGTATGATGTCTTTTCGATTCAAATTTAACTAGTAGGAAATAATTACACGATTCCAATGTTTCTCATAAGCACAGAGTTATTTTTACGCCAGCTAAGTATAGGTGGACAACCTCTGCTCTCGTCTGGGCCATCCTCCGCTGTGTCCGTGAAATAATGGCTTCAACGATAAACCATCTTCTAGTTTAGACATAGACCATCTATCGTACGTACATTCGTTTTTATAACGATCAAATATGGTCCTAACGTAAAGCCGTCGCGTGACGTAACAAGTAACGGCTTCAAATGAATGTAAACAATTTTTGTTTAAGCATCAAATATCTTCATCATCACCTGTTCAAGAGTTAAAGCCATCACACAGTCTTCACTAAATGTTACTTTATTTTTCAAGAAACCTTTCCTTATTTCCTTACGGATAATTTTGTGTTCTAAAATTATTGACGTGTTCTTTTAGATTATAAGTTTTAATGAAATAACATACCTTGTTTCAGCAAGGCTTTTATACCAGACTTCCTAGGCTCTCTAGGCATTTTGTATTAATAAATTATTTCAATCATCAACTGATTCCACCGTTCGTTTTTAAAATGCATAGCCTTCGCGGAACCAATTGTAAATGAATAGAATTACCAGCAATTATGTTCACAGCATGCAGCCCGATGCACGATGCATTATACGCGTAGTTAATGCGTTCACGTGAACAATATCTGCCGGTTCTTATAGCATTGTAACGTCAGTTTTAATCTGCAGTAGGTAATGTGACAAAAACCTTTCTTATACAACGATTACGCTGTTATTATATGATTGAGTATTTGAAGGCATGCTCGTGAGGAAGCTGCGTTCGATGGGCTTAGCGCGTTAAAAATTGTAATCGAGTTGTATTAAGCAGTGAAAATGTTATGGCGCCGCTGCACTGCGACCAGTAGTTGAACTACTGAAACTGCCATACAAAATTATAATATTACTCAGTTACTCTTTTGAACGCGCTGGTCACAAGTTTAAGCTTTAGTTGTTCATTGATTTTGTCATTCCAAAGTTGTTGGTATCAATCTATGTTGCGGCATTTGTGACTTTTGATCTTCTCTCTCCGAATAGATATACCGAATACTTACTTGAAAGAAGTTTACTTTATTCATTATTAATAACGAAACAGCGCTTTCATCTCCGAGGTATGGAGCGATGACTAATGCTGGCTGACGTCACAAAGTAGATGTTTTCGCACGTTTGGTCTATTTACCTTCTTCGAGTATAATGACAGACAACAGCTCATTCACTCACCGCTCATTATAGCGTCGACTGGCATTCATTGGGTACTTTCTCCAAGTCACTAGGCGGCTCGCCTCACATTGGTTTATCTCGACATTAGATAGCTGTCTACGACTTCGTTTAATAATGTCATAATTAACGCATTGTCTAATCACTGGAATTGAGTCTACAATGTTGTAATAAATTATATAGGTATGAATAGTAATATAATAATGGCTGTTTTTTGTACAGGTTTAAAAATGTTTAGCCTGCGGAAATCTTTTTGTTTTTAGGAAGAATAAATAAATAAATAAATATTGGACAACATCACATACATTGCTCTGATCCTGTGGTAAGTAGCTTAAGCACTTGTGTTACAGAAATCAGAAACAACGAAGGTACCACAACACCCAGACCCGAGACAATATAGAAAAGTTCGTTTTCCATATTGACCCGACCGGGGATCGAACCCGGAACCTCAGAGATGGCGCTCGCCAAAGTCAGGCCCGCTCGCCTCTCGGTTACGGAGGTCGTCAAGAATATTAGCTACTGATGGTATAAACGTAACCTTTTCCAAGAAGATAAATGCTTTGAACGAAGATTGCAGAATCTATAAGCATGCCATACTATGCTGCATATATTTTTATGTATTTATCTATTTTGAAATTAAATTTTAAGTTTTTTATGTAAATCATTTTTGATTATTATCAGGTCTGACTAGTTTCCCATGACCATCGCCTGTGGGACCGAAACGTCCTCCACTCAACCTTTGGGTCCCAAAGCGGAGGTCCAGTTAGAAGGGCGGCGGCCAAGGCTACCGCTGTGGGTCAAGGCCTCGGTCACTCACCCAGTCCCCTCCCACGGTGACCGCAGCGAGGACCCTCCGGATATGGACATTTTAGTAGTGATGCTTTTGAATGTAAAAAAACAACAAATCTGCAATTTTTGGAATTTTTCCTGATTAGTAAAGTAAAGTAGTATGCTTTATGAAAACATATTACCTACGCTCGCAACGTGCTATAAACGCAACGTAGGTATTCAGTAAAATTTGTTAGTACTTTTAACAAAAATAGCAAACGGTACTTGACCCACAGCCTCAATTGACCTAAAAACGACCATGTGAAACATTATGTGAACAAAGTTTGACAAAAAGCTTTTAACTTTTTTCCAGATACAGAATTTTTAATCTTATTTACAACTCGTTCATACCTCTAATTTTTGTTCATTGAGGTAAAATACAAAAGTGAGCTTAAATTTCCATTTGACTGGACTTAGGCTGACTTACCCAAAGTTGAAATGTATAATGCATGTAGCAGCCTTATTTTATGTTGGGTGAAGCGGTACGTTTTGCGTAGGCGCCGTGCCGACACACTGACCGCACCGAAATCGACTAAAAACATCTTTATCCTTTTAGGAAATACCACTTTAGGTCGCTATTATAAAAATAAATAACCCGTAGTTGCTTTTGTTTTCTCGAAAGCGAATTTGACATGCCTAGTTTTGGGTTACCACTTTTTGTTTCGTAGACATTTTACAAGGCTCTTTTTGCCTATTTCGTTTGATGTCCAACTGTAGGTGTTTATTTATAAGTAGGTAAGTGAAAGTAATTGCCATCACCAATGGTTATTAGTCAATCGCGATATCAGTTAAGTTAAGATAATTTACGATGTATTATCGGCGGTAGAGTCACGTTTTGATTTTTTTACCTGATCATCTAAATCTAGTACAGTTACAGTAGTTAATCAACAGAATAAAACCATTTCGAATTAGTAATTATAAAATTGATTGCAGTTGTGGTAGTTCTTACATTTGACAAACTAAGCGGACAATAGCTGAACGAGTGAAAGAACATATTACGACATATTAATAAGACTAGTAAATCCGCGGTAGCAGAACTAAAATCCTCTCGAACGATCACCACTACCATACTAGGATAGTACTTGAAGCTATTGAAATCAAAAAGTACAAAAATTTCAATAGAGAAGACGGATTTAAGTTATCATCAGCATGGAATCCAGTGATTAACAAATGTTTACCGCGGTTAGAACGATCAAAAATAATTCCGGATACTGTCAGTGTAGTGTGTCGAAGTGACTTCAATAACATTTTGTTATGTGAAAATGTGAGGGTAGATGACGATTTGCAAGCTCCCCCGAACAGACGAGTTAGGAGGTTACTGGCACTATAAAAAACTGGTCCGCGTGCGAGTTAACACCTTTTTAATTTTAAAAGTGGTCAACTGGCACTATTATTTTTAAAGTAAAGTGCCAGTTGTCAACATGTCAAATTACTAGTGGCCAAGTGGTCGACGTACATCGCTAGTTACTTATTTGTTAATAATACATAATTTCCATAAACTACGGATTTAATAATACGACATGAAACTATAAACAAAAAATATTTTTATTGAAAAAAGATTCTATCTACTTTATTAATAAAGTATTACTATTATATGTCTTAAGCTATACACACGTACAAGATCATTAGGTAAACAGCAATAAGCAAAATTGTACCTAGGTTTCTGCTTTGTTAATTAAAAAAACTTAATAAATTGTTTGGTTTGAAATTAGTCACTAGAAACAATTACTCTATTTGACTGTTTTTTTGAAAATTATTAATTATTTTCAAGATTTATCAATAAGTTAACCGACAACATAAATATTATAACAAAAACAAAACTAAACGTTAAATAAATAACGCAAGTAAATTAGGTAAAAAAAGTACGTCTTAAATAAGATTCATAAATTCGAAAATTTTTCGACGTAGTGCCCAACACTTTTACCACAACAACATTACCACTTAACATCAGATGGGATGAGGTCAATCTTGAAGTGCAATATAAAAAATAAAAAAACTTATTTCGCCATCTCAAAGCTCTTGAATAATTCGTGTAATATAGTAATTTGCATCCTTTTGTAGTAATTTTAAAAGTACCTACCCCAATATTAGGTTTTGAGGATATACATAATAATAGACAGTTTTTGTTATTGATAAATATTTATTATTATATTGCACTTCAAGATAGACCTCATCCCACCTGATTTTAAGTGGTAATGAGGTCCTAGCTTAAGGGTGACAAGTACAGCATAATAAATTTTGAACTGAACTTGTCGCCCTTACCTTGAGGGCTTGACCCCTGCTACTAATGTAGCAGGAACACAACAACACAGAAGTGATTGCTATTTGGCTGCGGTCTTCAGTAAGGTGGTGGTATTCTACCAGTCGGGCTGTTCCAGTTCGAGCGATAAATCGCTATGCCCTACCTCTCTCAAAAAATATGATTTATATACCGAATTAATCGAACTATAAGCAGAGAGTTATTCATAATAAATAATATTAATGTTGTAGGTTAACCTATTGATAAATCTTGAAAATAATTAATAATTTTCAAAAAAACAGTCAAATAGAGTAATTGTTTCTAGTAACTAATTTCAAACCAAACAATTTATTAAGTTTTTTTAATTAACAAAGCAGAAACCTAGGTACAATTTTGCTTATTGCTGTTTACCTAATGATCTTGTACGTGTGTATAGCTTAATACATATAATAGTAATACTTTATTAATAAAGTAGATAGAATCTTTTTTCAATAAAAATATTTTTTGTTTATAGTTTCATGTCGTATTATTAAATCCGTAGTTTATGGAAATTATGTATTATTAACAAATAAGTAACTAGCGATGTACGTCGACCACTTGACCACTAGTAATTTGACATGTGGACAACTGGCACTTTACTTTAAAAATAATAGTGCCAGTTGACCACTATTAAAATCAAAAAGGTGTTAACTCGCACGTGGACCAGTTTTTTATAGTGCCAGTAACCTCCTAACTCGAACAGACGAATACCAGTCAGCTTGTGACCACGGTTGGTGCAACCACACCGAAACGTCGGGCAGTAAGTAGTTTGTATTAACTACTAAATAAATATGGTGTCGCGGTTTCACCCGTTAAATTATTTTAAATAATTTTGAATTCGATTGGTAATCAACAGTATTGATAGGAATTAAAGGAATGGGCACTTATAGTAACCTATGAGGTAATGAATCGTGCATTTAATATATCCATAAAGTGCCACTGTAAACAATATACTTGCTAGTAACGTCAGAGAAGCTGATATCTACCGACACGAATTCAAGCATTATCTATGACGCTTTAAGGAAGTTCGTATACCCCATCCTAATCATTTGCTATTCATTTGGCACCTGCTTATTTTGATATCAGCAATTTACTCACAGCTTTGTATGATATACAAAAAATAAAGTGCAACGTGATCATCATTGAAGAAGTTCCTCAAATAAAAACCTTGAAATTGAGATTTTGTTGCGATGCTAAATTATAGAGTACATACTAGTGAATACCTACTTATTATTTCAGGTATATTCTTAAAATAATAAGTACTGACTACCTAAATGAGTATTTTTATGTTTGAATGATTTTCAAACTACTTACCTAATAAAAAACCCAATTAGAAATATGTTCTTTTTTTCTCTCCTGAATGTCCCGTAAGATTCAATTTTTTTTTATTTAGGAGCAGCGTTCTTCATTTAATAATTAAATAATTTCATATCCTTATTTAGTTTTAAAAAATTGTTCGTTCGAGCTGAAAAGCGTTTCGGATCTGTTCCTTTAAAGAATGTCGAAATGGATTTGCGATCGGGCATATTTTCGAGTTTCATTACAGGATGATGAATGAGATCATTAGTGTCGACGGGATGAAGGAATAATGGACTTTAGAAATAAGGTTTTAAGCACTCTAAGAATGTTTTAAGAAAAGTGTTTATACCTACTCATATGTACATGTTTTTTTATTTATATTTCTTCGTGTTTATATTAATACTTTTTACAGTAGGTATGTACAAATTGTGCAACTTGGAATAAGAGTTTTGTCGAAAACAAAGTTTTTAAACTAACGTAATTTCACAAATAATAATGTAAATATAGAAGTTATTTAATAAATGTAATATAAAAAGCTTCTTGCAAGGAGGAGTCATATATTATTTTAAAAAAATGTGCTCACAACAAGTAAACTTTGAAAGTGACATATCCGAACTTTCTACATTGCGATTTGAGAATAGGATAGGCATAAGAGGTAACAGCAATTTATCGTCAAAGTGAGACGCACGTGTGTTACTGCAGGGCAGGGCGTATTAAAGGGAACCTATAATTTGTTCTTCGACTCAATGGTACCCTTATTGTAACGATCTTACAACGAAGCCGAGATCTAAGATCTCGGACGTTCCGATACGCCTCTACAATAGGAGTTTAATATGTTTGCCATAGTAATGAATTGCTAATAATGGTAAAGCTTTGCACCCTGCGGCTTCCAAGCCAATTGTTTATTTTTATCCAATGATAATAAAGGGTTTCTTGAGCATACTTAGTAGAGTCGTAACCATAAAAGGATTCAGACTAATAAATATGTTTTGACAACCGTACAGTCAATTTGCTTATACATATTTCAAAGGATATAATATTTAAAGTTCCGAGGATCCCGTAAATACTACTTACTTTATTTTATTGGTCTTGATCGGATCATAATACCATTTAATATTCATCAACTGCTTACCATAAAAAGGTGCGTTCGAATCACGTAATGCTAGTTCACGTTTTGCCCCAGGTTCTGTCTATAATGTGTGCATCGCAGGATTAGCCATTAGCATGTTTCGGCGGGGACAACGACCCCGCGGGGTCAAGAGCCGCGCGAACTTCGCCGCGATTCGCGAGCGCAGCCTTACTAGCCGCGCGCCTAGTAGTGCGGGAGTCTCGGACGAATTGCCTTATCAAACTTCAAAATGAGAAATAAAAAAAAAATCAAATTCAGCCATACACACTCCTGTGCTGACTCGGTCTCGTCTGAACCTCGAGTTTAATTGATTCATTATTCAGTATTCACCATGCGAATTAGTTAGTGCAAGTAAATGCGCCACCAGCTGATAAGAACTCTTTTGGCACGCAACTGTTTAATTATTGTTAACGTATATTTTTTCTTGTCTACATTGTCATTTGACTTTTTCCGGTTTACAAAGATAGCACTTCGTATGACCGGAAAAATACCAAACAAAAATTTCATACATTTGCTCTTCTAAATACCAATATGAATCAAAGATTTTAAGAAAACATTTAATAGCCTTAGAGTATTTATAAAGGAAGATGTTTAAAAAAACCACTTACAAACCGGACAGTCACCTCTTGTACTATTATTCTTCTTATCCCGCCGCTTTGTATTGCTGCCTTATGGAATCCGGATCCGAAGGTACGACTCTATTGTGAGAAACATCAAACAATCGAACATACAGCCTTACGTAATTGATCGAGATCTCTAGTTTGATATTATTATGTATTAATACTACTAGAAAATGTTTTTTATCTTTTAAGACTTTGCAATCTATAAATAGATCTAGGCTTTGTTCGCACTTTGTTGCACTAGGTCTTAACATTGCGTAAATAACGTAAACATCACTCGCTTATTTCAATTAATAATAGCACACGACTTATGTTATGGAACCCAAATTTAACATTGTTACCACTTTTAGTACTTTAACGTTTGTATAGGTATACACATTTAGACACAGAACAAGTATAAATGTTTGCCCTGGATTCAAACCCACGGCCTGAGCGTTGGGGACGGGGCAAATTCCAAATTTACATAAAATAACTTAAACGATGAACGTAGAGCTATGAAAACATTTTTTAGTTTCAGTAACATAGACGTAGATACATCTGTAAGAGAACACAAACAAAACGAGTTCTACGAAAATATGTGTTTGGTTTTAACGAGTGTAACTTCGTGAGTCGGCGCGAAAACCGGAGCGAACTAACGACTCTCTTTGTCGTTAACCCTCGGTTTTCAGTTTACGTGACTCGGCTTTTATCAAAGCTTTCTTAATCCCACCGCTGAATGGCTCACGGATCACTTAGGTCAAGTTCTTAACCTGTGATCCGCCGACCACTGGAGGTCCCTGGACGATCCACTGTGGTCCAAGAAGCCATTCGGATAAGAATTAAAATGGGCGTAGTCAGTTGACTTCATATAATTTGTTTTTTTCACTTCGCTTTAGTACCTTTACCGCGATCGTAAACGGTAACCGAATTAACATTCGTAATTTGAAAATTAAAAACAAAACTATCGGAAAAGTCCGCAAGCCGCAGCTAAAATTCTTGCGTATACACAACATTCAGATGTCCGAACATAACGTTTGACCTAAAGCACTCAGGCGTCCGCGCAACCTACTAATAGTGTGATCACAGTTCGATCAGTAGGTACTTTGATTGATTTCCTAGATGCATAAAAAGATGCAGCAGGCATAGGTTGTTTTTAGTTTTCTTTGACCTAGTGCGCTAATGATTATCATTTCCCTAACCAGCCTCCAAATTACCTTCAAAGAGTTGATGGGTCATAATGAACACATATTTTTCATCACTATAAGTTTTAAAACCACTGACTTAGAATCATCACGTGGGCGCCGAGCGGTTAAGTCGGATTTGCGAAAAAGTACAACACAAAAAGAAAATACTTTAATCCATCGTATTTTTACTGGCCTTTGACCGATTTGAAAGCGAAGGAAACTCCATTAATGGAATAAAGCAATCACTCCAATATTGAGCATTAGCTTTTTTCGTAGTCTCCGTAAATGCGAGGATTAGGAATTCCAACGTAGGACTTTATCACAGAAAAAACATTTCCTTGTTAGGTTATATGTCTACAAAAGCTAATAAGTGAGCTTTATTGGCACATATTTAAAGTGAGAAATGATGAAAAATATTTAGGTTAAAAAAATTAAATCACCAAATAATTACAAGTTTATTTCTGAGATAATAAAATTCAAATATAAAGAAATCAGTATGTAAAATACGTTACCTATAGAAGATTTTTTTAGTAACAATACTTTATGCCGTGTACATAAGAATAGTGAATGCATAAGAACTGAACTGCAAGTACCTTGACGTGCTGTACCTACAGAAGTGATACAGGTATCCATTGGATTGTTGAAACTTCTTACAAGAATGCAGACATTTCCTCATAGAAAACGGTGTGGAGGAAGAGTTAAAAACGGGAGCGACATTAGTGTTCAGGGCACGGAGGCTACACGGGCAGCTGGCGCGTGCGTGGCGCGGCTTGCGGCGTGGCGCAGCCGAGCGGTCGATAGGCCGCCATTAGGGTTGCCAGAGCGACGGGAAAATCTGAATCTCCCAAAATATTGCAAGGTGTACTCAAAAGTTTTATTATCAAATATTGCTTAAAAGTGGTCACCAATTTAATTTATGGAGATGATCTGAGTACAAACCAGAATAAACTAAACTAAACTTTAAATAACGTTTAAAAGGTACCGCAATTTTTGCAATTGTATTATCAAAAAACAAAAGCGTAAATTCGACAGGACACAATTGGAAAATGCACACAAAAACCCTAAAAAGTTATGGAAAACAATAAACTGCATAACTACGCGAAAACCGAGTAAACAACACAATGTGGAATTATTAGACATTGATACAACCCCACAAACTTCGGTAAATCGAGTGAATTCATACTTTGCATCTGTGGGCGAAATACTGGCCAATGAAATTAAATTATCGAGCTCGGTCCAGGGGAGAAATACTGATTTCCAAGAAGCAGAAAAGTCACCATTATCATCCTTTGCACTTTATTATACCGATAATGATGAAGTGAAGTCTGTGTTGGCAGGATTAAAGACTGAGAGTGCCCCCGGATGGGACGGAATACCGACTAGTTTTATAAAAGCTGCCAACGAACAATTAGTACCAATAATTACACACTTAGCGAACCTATGTTTTGAACAGGGCATCTTCCCTGCTGCCTTAAAAGAAGCCCTTATAACTCCAGTGCACAAAAATGGTGAAAAGTCAGTCATTTCAAATTACCGACCAATTTCAGTTCTGTCATCAATTTCCAAAATCTTAGAAAAACTAATTAATACCAGGCTAGTTAAATATCTAAACAAATTCAATATTCTGTCACCGTCACAATTCGGCTTTAGAACGGGCATGTCTACTGATGATGCCATATTGGCACTTACTTCCTCAGTCACTAATGCAGTTGACAATGGGAGTAAGTGTGTTGCAGTTTTCCTCGATCTAAGGAAGGCGTTTGATACTGTCTGTGTAAACATTCTTCTTCATAAACTTGAAAGCATTGGTGTTCGAGGAGTTTCGCTTTCATTATTTCATGACTACTTAACTGAGCGTAAACAAAGGGTTAAAATAGCGGACATAATTAGTACGGAGAAAACGATCTCATACGGAGTGCCCCAAGGAAGCGTGCTTGGACCGACGTTGTTTTTGATTTACATCAACCAACTCAGTGAAATGAACCTATATAATGGACAAGTATTCTCGTATGCTGATGACACTGCCCTAATTTTCAAAGGAAAAACTTGGGACAGTGTTAGAAAATCTGCGGAGACTGGTCTAGCAAAGGTATCGTCATGGCTTGATGTAAATCTTTTAACTTTAAACACTATTAAAACAAACTATATATGTTTCTCACTATACGACAACGGTCAGCCTTCAACAGACTTTCAAATCAAAATCCACAAATGCACAAACAACAGTCATTCAAATTGCTCCTGTATTGCGCTTGATAAAGTAAAGTACACTAAATACCTAGGGATATTGCTTGATCAGAGGTTGTCTTGGCACATGCACACTGAGCTAATTATGAATAGAATACGAAAACTAATTTGGACTTTTAAAATATTGAGGCATGTTGCTCCTACAAATCTTTTAAATCAAATATACATAACTTTAGCACAATCAATAATCGGATACTGTGTTCCAGTATGGGGTGGGGCGTCAAAAATAAAATTTCTTGAACTAGAAAGGGCTCAACGGTCATTACTAAAGGTTATGTATTTTAAGCCGTTCCGATTTCCGACAGAACACCTTTATTTGGAGTCGGGTCTTTTATCCGTTCGTAAACTATACGTGCTGCTAATTATATTAAAAATTCATAAATTCCTTCCTTTCGAACGGGAACAGACTCAAGGTAGGAGAAAAAAATATATTGGCCCTAAAGTCAAAGTAAAGACCACTTTTGCAAAGAGACAGTTTAAGTGGCAATCATCCCACATTTATAATGTTGTTCAAAGCTTTCTTAATATCCACCCTATGACACATAAACGCTGTAAAAATACCGTCACAACATGGTTGAAAAATAAAAACTATGCCGATATCGAAGCCATAGTACAAGCAAAAAGCAAATTGTATAACCTATTTATATAATAACTTTTTCTCGTATAGGCATTAAAGAGGCTTTTATTTTATTTTATTTTATATTATTTTATTTTATTTATTTATTTAATACACATACACACACACAAACACGCGCGCGCGCGCGCGCGCGCACACACACACACACGCGCACACATTGACATACACACAAGTACACACACGCATACAATATCTTCAGTAAGTTACTAGTAATATTCTAGGTTTCTTATACATACTGTCAATTCATTTGCTTTCTTTTTCTTTTATAAATTTTAAATTTATTTATTTAATTGTATGTGTTATTGAATAGTCTGTTTTGGGATAAAGTTTAATTTAATAAGATTTCTTGGCTATTGAAGAGCGGATCTCCTAACACAAGCAAATTGTTTGCTTAAAAGGAGACTCCAAACCTTGTAACAAATATTATGTAAGAGATCGAAATAAATATTTTGTATTTTGTATGTCGTTTATTTGTGTCATGTAACATGGTCCAAATTTAATAAAATGGTGGTAATAAAATTCGACTTCAGTGTCCTACATTAAGAAAAAAAGAATATTTTTTACATAATTACAATAACTATTATACACAGCACGGCTTCCAAAGCAAGTTATTATTTTTTAATCAATACAGAATGTTAATTTTTACTAGATTCTGGGCAAATTCATTCAATTAAAAAAAGCAGCCAATTTGAATCACCCGTTTTAAGATTTTGCGATTAACGCATTTATATTTAGCTTAAGCGCTCTATTTTAGTCCTCGTGGCTTGAAGACAGCTACCGACCCCAAACACGCTCCTAAATTTACGGCCTTATCTTGCGGCATATAGAGAGAAGGCCTGAATAGAGACTAGCTTACATTTCTCGACGACTGTCTCCTGTGTGAATCTGATAAATCGTAGAATTTATCCGGAAATTGTAAAATGTCATGACTCAACCCTAGCCCCGATACGCACGGCACATTCCAACGCCGGTGTGCGTACGGCGGCCGCCATGCCTGCTGGACTTGCAAATTATTGCCTGCCAAGTAATTCGTGGTCAGCTTTTAGGCCATGCGGTCTATTCAAGCTATTGATGCGAATGATTGATACTTTTAGACTTGCAATTTTGTTTAAACCTACTTGTGACTACGGATTATGAGTACCAAATATGATTGGTTTTGGTACGGATAATGTTAAGGATACCTATCAGTAATCTACTATCCGTTTGATTGGCATTCTATTTATACATGGTTGATGGCTCTTTACCGTAGATTAATGTCTATAGAAATGTGCTCGATAGGGGTTAAATTGCACCGTTACTAACACAAAAGTGTTAAACTACCCGAGCAACCATTTTTTCCATCAAAAACAAAAGAACACGAAGGTTGAATTTACGAACAAGTAATGTAGCTACGATTCAGTGAACTTAATTTGACGTTTGAATAGACATCTCTCAATTCATTCGGTAGAATTTAGATGAATGAATGACTTCTCTGCGGTACTCAAAATAAACATGACAACATAACACATTTAAATTCAATTTAGAAAGTTGAAACAACATTGTCCTCGGAGTTCGATAGAATTCATGACGCCTGTAGCTTTGGAAACAAAACCGCAAGAGAGGTAATTTATTCCAATTGTTGAAACACTTTCTTTGATATTCGTACCGTGAATGAAACAGACAGTATCACGAAATCAGCTGTAAAATATGTTTTTTGTTAACGAGAGAAAGGTGAGCGACTGGACCCAGTGACACAGTTCAGCCGCACTTTCCTTGCACTTATTGTTCTTCGCATCATTTGCCAGAACGTGGCGTTACACTCGTTTAGTCAGAACACACCATTAAAATATATATAAAATTTAAAAACTCGTGATGAAAGTTTTTTGCCTCAAATTTTGTGCACTATAATTTGATAGCAATTTGCTGCAAATAGACACTTTTTTTTTAATGTATTAATAATATACTGAGTATCAACAAAATTCGACCAGGTGATCAATATACGTTTCATATTTTAAAGACATATAATTATAGATTCGTACACGTTATCAATTATCAAAATCATATTTTTACCTATAAATAATCAAGGGCATTACTACCACAAATGTGTCTTTTGTAATACTTTGTTGGTGACTTACCTTGAATGATTTATCTGTGGTACAGGTTTGTCAACAGACAAAGTAAATATTATTGTGTGAACATAACACACTAAGTACTAAATACATTATGTAGGTGCTAAATGCAACTTAAACTGCACTACATAATGCGCTCGTGTTATACGGTAAAGAGTTAAACTCAGGTACTTTAAGTTCGCTTAAAGGTTTGAGATAAAATTTAAACTTTACGAGCCGCAGGGATTTTAATTACCCATCAATAATTTATTTTTAAAACTTATCTCCACTTAAGTAAAAGGAAGTACAAAATCAATCATCCGTACTAAAAGTTAAAAAAGAAAGTTACCATAAGAGTAATCATGGGCTCTCATTCGCGCAATAAATCATGGAATATAAATATACCGTGCAAATTCATCCAGCCTTTTCTTCATTGAATTAAAATAATATGTGTTATGACACAAACGGATGATACAAAACGACTAAAACATCATGGAGTGTTTGGGCCCAAATATGCATTAAAAAATAAACGTAACGAACGAGATTGAAATGATCTTACACCCATGGTATCATGGAGGTTGTTATGAGGATCATCACCTCGACAAAAAAACAAAGAAGAATATTTACATACCCAATAAAAAGGGACGTATGTCATGGCTAAATCTGTACTTCTACTGGATACCTAACACATTATCAAATGCAAACTAAGGGCATAAAATATGCCTTTACCCTAACCACAGCGCTAATATAAGGATGAATTTAATTAAAAGTCAGCAAACAGGGTTGTTGTCCTATAAATAAGGCAAGACAGGACAGGACAGGTTGTCAGGTAGCCTAGGCCGGCTAAATATAACTTAGCGAGTACGTGAAGGGATGAGCGAAACAATATCAACTAGCGCTCATAGAAGCATTTGGTTTTAGTTATGAAGACAATACCAAACATTAAAGAGAAGTGAAAATGTAGGTACACTTTTAGATCAAATAAGGATACAGAAAATAAGCATCTAGTATTTAACGACTCGTAATTATATAACTTTTGAAATGATTGAACGAAATAAATGCTACTAAATGGGTTTACTGTGAAGTCGGTAATTTTAACCTTCTAGAAGAATGGTCATGAACTAATTGTGATAGGCTGATTTAGAATAGTAGTAGCTTTTTTTGAGGGGGAACTTCCAACCGCACTGCCACTCTCTGCGGGTGACCGACGGTTGGTGTGTCGGGTTTATACCAACTAAAACCCCCTTGATGGCCAACTGTATGCAGTTGTGGGAAAGTCGGGATCCCTAGTGGATTCTACGCAGACTTCCCCACAAGCGCCTGCCGCTAAGGGGCCCTGTTCGCAAAACACACGAGTATTGATATGGCTTAACCTAACTTTCCTTTTAACATAGTTTAAATTTTAACTTTGAATAGGTAGGTATATATTAATAATATGTGGGATGAAGTATTGTTTCGTAAAGTTGTTTACAATTTGACTACATATTTACTGATAACAATAAAAGCAAATTATTAATCCCGTCGTTAAATATCTACTCTCTAGAAAACTTATTTGAATCTAGAACGGTAAATATGAATGTATGCACCACGACTAACATAAATTCGTGAAAGAATTTTTAGTTTTTAGATACGTAGGTATATACACCGCAGGTTATGAGAATAAGACTGTTAAATCCGGACGTTAGAATCAGAACGAATTTTTTGGCACCGGTACTCCGTGGAAATTGTTTAGGCACCGAAACGATTATAAATCTTGGTTGTTTTTGTCCTGTAACGAGTAATCGGCCCATTGACTTCGCAAAGTTGGCTGCGCACCAAGCTTTAATGCTAGCCTCAACTGTGTCGCCTCGAGATCCTCTCGTTTTTAAGGTTCCGTAATAGCTGGATTCTATGCATTCATTCATTTATTCGCTTTTCAAATTGTTAACAGGTCATTAATTATTTAAGTATTGAAAACATGACAACCTGTCCTTACATGTCGTCATGTTTTCAATACCTAGAAAACAAATATTAGACAGCTACTATAGAGAAATGAGAATAAAAAAGAGCCATATGCCCTAACAAAAACTAACTTTCAGGCTCGAAATATTTGTTTCACACTTACATATACATATTTTTTATTTTCCAGTCGATGGGGAACCTGATTATTTTCTTGTCATTTAAAAGTAGTAAAACTATATATAAACAAAAAAACATCTGCTTTATGCAGTTGTCACTAGCTAGTTAACACTTGTACACATCGTCATGCCGAGACACTAAGTGTGTGAGCATGGCTCACGCTTGCTTAATTTTGGTACTAAGTCGTAAAATGAGCACCGCTCGTTAGTCACGACAACGGCAAAGAATTTTTTACTCTTTCACACGAATAAACCAACAATAGCTTAATAGGCAAAAGCGTACTTTGGAACGCACATGTGCTGACCCCGATCATAGCGTAGCGTAAATAAAGATACATGAGCTGAGCCTCGAGGAACCGCCTTTCCTCTTACCCGAATTGTTCCATTCAGGTACCGTTATTTGTTTTGGAGTTTCTTAGCCCTAATGAAAATATTATTTATGTATTTCTGGTTTAACTACCTACTGAACATTTGCGATGTAATTAATTAGCGACTACACTCTAAATAATTTGTTTACTAATATTATTTTTATTAAAGGAGAATAAGCTTTATAATGCAAGTAAGGGTATTAAAGATTTGTGTTTATTTGGTTATAAATACATAACTCTATATAATTAGATTAACTTCTAGTTTCCGTAAAACAAGTGCGTAAGCTACTCTAGAATCAAGTATATGATTTGGCAGGAGTTTATTAAGATTATCATCTGATTTCTGTAACAAAAGTGCTTTAGCTAGTTACTATAGAATCAGAGGAACGTATCTGAAGTTAAATATTTATTGTTTATTTATTTATTATATTTATGCCATACGTAAGTTTTGTAGCCCATTTTAGGGGGACAAAAGTGTTACATTTTTTATTATTTGTACGGATTATCAAATATTTTAGTGCATTGTTATCAATCGACATCACAAAAAAACAGTAGAGTAAAAAAAAAACTATTTCGTGATGATCGATTAAGGATAACTCATACAAAATGCGCTTGACAAATACATCAAAGTTATAATTTACGAACAAAACAAACTATTTATTATCATTTAACAAACTCACATGCCCGGTCTATAAATACGTACGAGTTGCCGAACGAGTATTGTTCGCAAACAGAGAAACAAAACACGGTGCATTCGTGTCGTTGTCGTAACTGGGTGTTACGTGCAGTGGCTCACCTTGCACTTGCTCGTCTTCAGTGCATCACCCGGCCCTGAGCCTGCGTGCCGAAGGTCTATCTGGTAACAGTTGTAAATCTACTGCAATGTGACTAGAGAGTATTTTTCAAAACAGACGAATGAAAGCTTCGGCTGAATGTGTTTCACTGTCGTAACTAGGTGTTGAGAAGCTTGCTTTAAACTTGCTCGTCCTCAGGGCAATACACCGATATTGACCAGTAATGCGCTGAAGTTTTTAAAGTAAATAAGCTAATCATCAGAATTAAATATTCTATGTATAAATTATCGTACGTCGTTCACGGAATTTGTAAAGTATTGATGAGATTTACCATTAGCTTTCACAGTATATTATTCAAAGGATATAGAAATATATATATTTGCATAGCATTAAGATTGATGTTATTCGTGAAATTGTCGTATCTAAAATTATAAATTTGAACGACAGTCCAGTTTAATCTAAATTCTAATAAAACAGAATAGTAAGCTATTGTATAAAATGTGCTGTCAGTATTTACACGTTGAATTTATATATTGTTTTTAGGATTATTTATTTTATAGCTTTTTTTGGGAGACACTACTATATATGTACTTATATTTAGAAAAGCTTTTCCATGTAAACGACGACAACGAATGATTTGGTGTCCATCGGTCATGACCCATGTGACTACTGCTTGTCTCGCGAGTTGGTACCACAAAGGGCTCCAGTGGTTAGCCTTGAACTTGTTCGCTGTTCGCCTCCAGTGTATTGAAACCAACGAGGTCCGCAGCCGATTGCGCTGGATGCAGTAATCGTCCAACTAGTCCTCATCGTCTGACGTAAAATTAAGTGTCGGGATGAAATCTACACATGAGTGAGTGGTATAAAATCGCAAATCGTCAAATACATCTACGATTTTATCTCACTGCCTCAAGAACAATTGTTGTTTGATCATAATAATATGATCAAACCACAATTCCACATTTTACTCCTCCCACTTAAGCCCTCAAATTCCCGTGCGATCCATTTATTTAATATTTTTAGTTATTAGATAGGTACGAGTAGTTCACGATCCGCAAAGGTTTCCCCTAGAGGCCTACGTGCGTAAGATACGAGTATTTCGCCCAACGAAATGTGAAGTAGAATACTCCTATATATTATCTATGTATTAAACATTTTCAAAGAAAATGGTCATGCTTTTTTCGGTAATAGTATCCCATAGTAATGTATAATTAAAAAGGAAATATTTAGGAATGTAAAATACCTACTTATGTAGTGATATATTTGATTATTAATTAACACATGGCGATTATTATTAGTAAAAACGAGCGCGTTAATTGTGGAGATAGTTAAAATAAAGTAATTATTGTAAGTAATGAGTAGGTAGTGTAGATATCTATAATATTTCGTACTTCCCCGATTATCACGCTGCTAGATTATTTCTAGCCAGTTTTATTCCCACTTGGAATGTATTTATGACGAGTAGGTATTGGAGCCCGCTCTGTCTGTTTTGGGGAGTATTTATTTTCCAAAAAAAATGTCGTATTAGGTCGTAATACCTATATCTGTAACATGATGTAATTTAACGGTTTGTAATATCACGTATTTTGCTCTGATGCAGTTAATACAATCGTTATTATACCTACATTTATCGAAGTTTATGTTCAAGCACCGTCCATAAACATGGTCATAAGACACAGAAACAATAGAAAAGCAATTGTGTCTGACTTCTAAAAATCTATTTAGATAATTCACTATACATACCAACTTGACTTATTTAGTCAGTCAATTGTATTCGGAATTGAAAAAACGTTCCCACAACTTATGTAGCTAAAAACAAACTACTTATTCAAAATTCGACTTTACTTAAAAAACTTAAAACACTAAAACCAAAGTACCGTTTTTGTGTAAGCAAGGTACTAAACACAGTTAACATAACTAGTAATTTATTCTAAATTTTTATCAAAAGAATATTTGTGGCTCATTACTAAGTTCACAATGTAAACTGATGAGAAACTCCCACATAGATGAGATTTGCAGACGCATTAATGTCCCTAAGGCATCGCAATAAAACTGAGACAACGAAGGTTGAGCTGGTTCATCCGAATTCTTAGGGCGCGGCCAGAGAAAAGACAAATACTGCACTTTAATTCTGTGGTAGTAGCACATAAATCAGGAACAATACGCGAAAAAAAATTGTGATAGTAAAATCACTCTTAAAGCAAAACTGAAGGAATATGTTAGTTCAATATAACTTCCGAGTTTGGGTACCAGAGGTAAAAAAGATATGTCTATATTATTTGATTGTGAATCTTATTTTAAGTGAGCAGAAACAACAAGAAATCTGATGGATCATGGTTCATCTGACAAAGTTATTATGACATCACTTCTTGGTAAATTATTTTAAAAAATATTTGAAAAATATAATATTAAAAATTTTCATTTATAATATTGAAATTGAACTCCGGATTTTTTTGATTCCGTAGAGAATTACGTATGAAAATACTAGTATATAATTATGCTTAATTGTTGTGTAATTCCGAGATTTTGAAATATACACTTGCAAATAAATCTTCAATATGAACTTACCTTTAAATACTCATAAAAAGAAACGTTTGTCGTGCAAAATCATGAATACACACGCAAAACAAGCTTTAACTCTAATTTAAATAATAAATGCCTGGTCGATCCATGAGCATTCCTATAAATAATCTAAACCAAGTTTGCTATGAGGAATGAAAATAACTGTTTACTTTTAAGTCTGATGTAAATGAGATATGATTAAATAGGCGACTACGAACATATATACTAGATCGTATGATGTAACTGAACATAATATACGTGAATATGTTATCGAGCTATTTATTCATCAACCCAGTTAGCTATAATTGTTTACCTATAAAGGGCTTCTTAAACTGTTTATGATAATTATTCTCTGCAAAATGTCCATGTGCAATATTAAACATCATCCTTAACATTAAGTATTGTACTTCTATTAGCGATGATTAAGTCTTTACTAAAAATGTTGGACTAAATGTGAAATATTATGGTATACCTTTAGAACATGACGGTGTCCCATTATTTTTTCTACAAGTATATACCTAGTTTATGTAGCAAACAAAAAGTATGGTTGCTACTATGTCATGCTACATATTCGAATGCACTTAGTGCCTCTAAAAACTATAAAATAGGATTGTATTCTACCTATTCAAACTATTCACACCCATAAGACTTTAAAATAATTCCACTGAAGGTCGATTTCAGGATGACGCTTTTTATTTTATAAGCTTTCTCTAATTAATTATATGACGTGTCTATTGAACCATGAGATGATGATTTAATATAAATTTAAAAAATCTGTAATAAAATCAATTACTGTAATTAACATGACATTTTATGGGAACTTCAAACTCATTGCATTATTTTTTTATAAGTGTAGAATACGAATAGATATTCGAATATTGAAATAATACAGCTCAGGATCTAGTTTGGCCTTAATATGCAAACCACACAACATGTTTAGCTGAAAATTAAAAATACTAAAAATCAATTTACTCGAAACGATTGGGTCAAAGTCTATTTTATAATTAACGAGTTCAATTAATATCAGATCATTATCTGACGAACATATCAATTAGCCACATTAATTAACGCCAATTAATAAATTGCATAAGATACTTGGTGGGTGGGGATAATTTTGTTTTTATTTAAATCTCTTTCTCCAAATTTTTTAACATTCTATCCGTCCCGTTACTTGACCCAAAAAAGCTAACTAATAAAACGCATCTAACACAAACGTGTTTTTTATAGTCATCTATTTGAATTTTGTTAACACAACAACCAGTCTGTAGCAAGAGAGAATATTTAAGCAGGAAGTTTAAGATCATTGACACAAAAATCCCGGTTTGATATTTGTTTAGAACCGTTGTGTGACACCCGACCCTGCCGTCAGTCCGCATTCAAACTATGTACTCGAAGAGGCTCGTAACTCTACCTTAGACAAAGACTGGGCGCTTGATTGATAACTAGTGACCATTATGACTTATTCACTTGACTACTGTTATTCGTTGTAAATCATATAACGGAAGTTGCGAATATAGTTTGCGAGTTGTATCTCCGTTGAGTTACGAATCATTAAAAAATGGTGCTAGTCGAACGTTCAGGTCAATTTAGGCATGTTTCAGGTATTGTCTACACATCGATTAAATTCTAACACCAATCATCAAGCCAGTGCTCTCTTTGAATTCATGCTCAAACTGCTATATACCAACTGAACTGTTGTACTTCGGACAAAATTGAATAATCTTATCTCATGGCTTAATCATTACGATATTATTACATAATTGCAGAAAACTATCTTTACCGGCGCGTGTCTATACGGTCAGGCGCGCGCGCACGCGTTCACACCGCGCGTAATTAACAGAATATGCGGAAGAGCATTCATCATTATTCATTAACAGCATCACTTAGCTGGACGCGGCGGTTTCCTGGGTTTTTCTGCTCAGGAGCTCATCTGCGCCCTCGCGTGCCGCCTCGCTCCGCTCGTGCGAGCTCTCCTCTTAATTCTTACATCATTACTCTGAATAATGTTCCATATTACTTGTTTCGCTTTATGAATTTTAATTCTATGGCTAACGGTGCCATACGGTTCTTAGTTTTTGTGATGTATGGTGCTCGTAGAATCGTTTAATTGATGTAAATGTAATAAAGAAGAAAAATCAAGATTGGCGTAAAGAACTTGGCGTTAATATGTCTTTATCTATTTAGTAGTTTCTGCTCAATTGTTTATAGTCTACTACGCATCAAACGCATCTATAATTTTAAGGAAATCATTCACATAGAAATGGGCACTGGCTTCATCATAACTCTTACCTAACATAAATTGGTGATCATTAACCTGAACTCTATTCAAACAATTCATATCAAACTTTGCTCGACCCCGGAATTTAACCGAGTACCTAGGACCCAGAGTAGGACCGAGAGATCATAATTCTTGGACGTAAGTACTGAACCCATTAGACCAGCATCGAGGCGTTAATTTATTGGATTACTAATTAATATTCAATGATTAATAATGACGGTATCGTCAAAAAAATAAACGTGTCTTAAGAAAAAAATCAAGGATGTAATGAGTTAATGAACTTAGCTCGAGGATGCATTTAATGTCTGTGTATAGAAACTAAGTCATTAATCTTAATCGCCACGTCTTCGGAAACAAAAAGTTTTGGCACTAAAGGCTCCGGGCGTCTGTAGGCTAATAAGGAAATTATTATCAGGTAGGTTCACGAACGTATGATTAAGCCCAAATTATGTTCTAATTTAAGTAATAATTGAAACAAACGGCCAAGCTATATATAAAAAACATTGGTTTATTAAAAACGATTAAAAGTGATAGATGTTTTAGTTCTGCTATGAATACGATTCAATAAGTCATTTCCTATGGACAAGTTCGCCAAGTAATACCTATTCATAGAAAAGCTAACTGTAAGTTTAATTCTTTCGATTCATTAAATTCAAACCCAAATTATTGGATCAGACAGGCCATTACAGATACATTTCTAATAACTTTCTGTGTTCACCAATCGCGGCAATGGGTAGAACAATTAATATAGAAGCAAAAAAACAATTTAATACTGCTCACGTCAAGCTCTTGCCTTACATATTCACAGAACCCACATGTGCTGTGCGAGGCGCAAGCAATGGGACCCGAATGAATGAAGTGTTGAGTATTACCCAAACAGCATGTTCTGCATCGAAAATATTGGCAAGAGAACATTATTTGTTGTATATTAAACATAATATTTAGATTAAAAGCTATCTCATGAATGGAAAAAAAAGATAACAAAAGAGATGATTTATTTTGGCTTCTAATTTAGATGGAGTGCACCCAGACATGTTTCAATGAAAGACAAAAATGAATAGTCATCGAACAGTGAATCGTGAAATTGTTTGTATCTATTTACTATTTATGAGAGTATATTTAACTGCTTCAAGCTTAACAATTGTCCTACCGTTATATAATAGATTCTCAGTCTCAGACTATAGTATCCACGCCACGATAAGGCGGTTGCCCCCGTTCAGTAAATATCCACGAGAGACCCTTCTAAGTGCCCACTTCAATCATGCAGCGACCGGTTGAAGTATACTTGTATCGTCGTGCAATTACAGGCCCTGACACCTTACATTCCTTACTTTCTCCAATCAGAATTTCAGAATCAACCCAAACGCATGTATGAGAATAAAATTCATCTCTTAACATGTTTATGTCTTACGACTAGCTACCATATCGAGCCGTTACCGCCAAATTATCGTAAGCGACACTTTTGTCAAAAAATTGTTTTTACCGAGAATGGTATTTTAAACCGTAACGGACTCATCCCTGTTGGTGTTTCCCTCCAAAAAAAAACCGTTACAAAGTTATAGCAAGTGCTAAATTTATCGTGCATAAATATATTTCTAAAACTTAACGTAAGCGACATATGCATTTTTATCGCAAGCGACCGCACTTGTTAACGCAACCGACATTAGTGCTTGATCGTAGGCGTTTACTATAAACAAGCCTGTCGTGACCTGTTTATTTCCGCAAAAGTTCTGATGCGACAACATCCTTCCCTTTGTTTTAATAGTAAAAAAACGCATAATTAACGTTTTAAATAGTGTTCATTATTGTGTAGTTATCGTTAATCCAATTCTAAGTATACTTCGAAAAGAAACTCAACAGTTAATCAGCAATGTCGACTCCAGCAGCGAGGGTATGTAAAAATATTGGTGTGTTAGATTAGTATTGGTTAAAAATTTGTTAAATTAGGCTCGTACAATATATATTTTACCTAAATTAAAATTACAGAAATAAAGAGAGTATTACAAAAATTCCATAACTATCTTCCAAAGGTGCTTTCACGCATGTAGCTAACTGGTTAATCTTTTTTTGGTTCTAACTTTAATTTTGGATAAGTTTGTATGAAACAGCTGATCGAGTTTTACACAAACTTATAAGCATTGCAAATCGAAAAAATACTCTCTTCTTTTTTCTTTAATAATAAAATAGTTGTAAAACATGTATAAGATAGGACAAACAGACGGACGAATTGTATTGTCTGAGGATGTAATTGGTATTATTTATACTAGTAACATAAGTTTCTACTGGATGTTTTGTTTTTATCATTGGGTACATTGTGTTCTGACAAGTACAAGTGTGTTTATATACCTAAGTGCTGAAATAAATATTTCATTTCATTTCACTGAAAACTTGTAGATTAAAAATTTATTATTTACCTCAGAAATCCACCATTGATACATTGTTAATGTTATTTAGTAACCTTATTTACATTTTTTATATTTACATAGTATAAAATAAAGTTGGAGTGTGCGTCTGTCTGTCAGTTTGAATTTTGTACATTATGAGATCATTTTTAAGATAGTACTTGTTTGTTACAGTCACGGATGAAAAAAATTATGCAGCTAATATCACCACTCCCCGCAGAAGAGAGTTACCCTGAAACTGCTTTTCACGAGAACATACAGCAAGATTCTGTGTCTTTAGTCCTAGATTCAAACTTAGTAACAGACAACAACCAAGATATTGATATGGACTCAATATTGACCGGTACGACATCACCATCCTTAGTCGATTTTATTTGTGATACCGATTTAAATTCTGGACAAAATACCAACCCACGTATGACATCGCCTCTAACTAAACTTGTTGAGTACAGTGATTCTGACACTGACAATTCTTACACTCTATTGAATTTAGATAATCAAAATGAAATAGCACACGTAGACGTAACAAAAAATGACCAAACTAATTAAGAGGATCCTGCTATGCTGATTACCTTCAATCAATTAATACAGCCTAGCACCAGTTCACTGATTGACCAACAAGAACAAAACGTGTCCAGGAAGTTCTTGGAGTCCCACGACGATAATGCTTATATTGATAGTGAAGATTCATGGAAGCCAGCCTCATCGTCGAGTGATACAGATGAAGATGAGCCAGCTCAACAAATAGAACAAGAAACGAGTGTTGGTAAAAGAGGATATAGGAAAACAAAACCCTTACCAAAACGTCTTTTATTAAAAAAAAATCGCAGAGAAGCTGTGAGGAAATCTGTTCAACCTAATCCTTGCATGAACATAAGATGCGGTAATTTATGTGCAAGTAAATTCACTGAAGATGATCGAACTTTTATTTTATTTTATATTCTTACAGTCTTATTCACAAAAGTTATAGAATGCCTAAAGCATGTTTTAACTATCTTAAAACATTCTTTAGGCATTCTATAACTTTTTATGAATAAGACTGTTAGTATCTAACTAGTATAAGTTAATTTGATCTCATTGTTTCAAACAATTATTATGAATAAATAGTTTTTGATTATTATTTTATGGATATTTCATTTGAAAACCCCTAAAAATACCTATTTTTTAACAATTAAAATTTTATGGTCATAGCTATTATGATACGTATTGTTATCGTAAACGCCCGAATAACTATAGTCTGTGACAGCAAAAATATTGTATGCGCCATAAATGGCATAAATACTCATTATTTTTGTTTTATTTCCAATCATATATTTAAATCCCTAAAAGTTATTAACGTATGTGATTTTTCATTTTATCAGCACACTTCTGTTGAAAAATATTAAAAAAAACCTTCTCCTGTAAAAAATGGTTTTTGTCGGTTACGCTATAATGGTGGTAAAGGCTCGATATTACTAAAAGTTCTTTACCTAACAAAGGGGTCCAAGAATTTTCATTCTTTCTTTACCGGTAAAAATTGGTTATGATTATGTAAGGAACGTATGTTCTTTACTAAAAGTGGAAGTACTTCCGCCGAGCTAGGTGTTATCTGCTCGGGGACCAAGGCCCAACTACCAATCTTGGTTTGTCGTAAATATACTTAGTGGCGACGAAAACTCTGACATCGCGATGTAGGATCGATGTCATGCATTACGTTTATGGAGCGTTGTTTACACGCCAATTCTGCTGACGCTGTATTTGTGTCGACTTGTAGGTAATGTCGTAGGTCGGCACAATTAAAATCCAAAAGTGCGTAGAGCCGTAGATACCTCAGCAGTGAATGAATTTGAAGACGAATGGAAATATACCGAATATTCTAAATTATTGAATCGGTGTAGCTTTTTTATGCACGAACCACAAAATTGTTTGTTCCTTTTTTATCTTTTTATTATGTCACGTAATCGTTTCTCAATGACTTGTGGTCACCAAAAGAAGCTTAGGCCAAGTTCACTTTAAACTAAGTTACGAGGACAAAATGCTGTTATGATTTAAATGCCTATCTATAATAAAAAAAGGTTTATACCTAATACGCTTTTAGTACTAGGTATCAATAAAAAAGCTTGGGTTTATGCGCATTGTTGTGTACTATTTCAAATAATGGTAATAAACTCTCAAGTGCTGTTTATAGAAAGTCCTAATTAATATTTTTGATTATGTTTGAATAATATTAATTAGCTAGCTGCCTAAATCCCCACGCCAAGCCGATTGCGGGTTGGTAATTACAATCGCGAATCGTTCGAAAAAACCGACACATACTTAACTCTGCCCTGGAATGCAATTCAAGAGCCCACATAACCCGATATTTAGACCGTCCAGGCGTTCATACTTGGTCAATCGTCTAAATACATTTTGAGACAATAAGTGTTCGTTTTTTCAAATAAAGTCACAATTTCGGTTTTGAAGTGGGTACTTTGTTAAAACGCGCACTAAATAGGAATAGCATTGTACTATTATCTATCTCGTGGAAGACAGTAGTGAATACAAAGGTAAAGGAGGATCCGAAAGAGGGTGCGCGTGGCACTGTGAGGCGAGAAGGGTATTGTAACTCAGTTAGTGCACTAAAAGCGATGCGGAGATGATTTCATGAAACAACCCGCATCCTCGTACCTACCAGCCCGAATATGAAACGTGACGGAGATTCATTGATAATTTCGGAGTTTAGGCAAAAGCTTTTGAGAGGAATACATTTATTTACGTCGAAAATAGGCAAGATAAAAATAAGGTTTAAGTCGACAAAACACTATGGTGCACCATCAAGCATTTGTCTTTATTTGATTAAGTAAAAAATTAACTACTTTTCTCTCACTTTACTGGCAAACTTACCTAATCTACAAATTGCGTTGATTAATCACACGATTTTGAAATTGAATTACGTAAAAAAAAAATTCTGTAATTGTGAATCTATCAAATCAGGTAGTCCGATTCGTTCCAAGCATTCGAACAGGAAATCCACAATACAGCATGATAGAACTACATCAAAGTATTAATGACTTTAATTGTTTTATGCTATCAACATAAAAGGAACCGAAGTGTTGATTTTCAGTTGTTTGTAACAGGTAGGTAGGTAGTGGGTACATTCGTATTATGAAAAAATGTACAGCTTTGTAGATTTTGATGCTCGTGTAAGTCCTTAATACGAGTACCTATGTAAGTATATACCGATATCGATGAAAATGCTACATACCTAAACATTGTCACTCTTAGTAGAGTAAACATAGTATAACGACGAAAAGGGTAAAACATATCATAACACTTAACAGCTTCTTTTTTATGATTTTATTTTCGTTACGAATACTCGGTATCGTTAAAATACCACAACTGATACAGTACATACAATCGTCTTACTGTAAAACGGTATTCATTCACTGAAGATTTTAAATTTTAACATTTCAATGTAAACTACACATTTATTTTCATGGTCCAAGTTACCGGTTCTGAGATTTGATACTTAAAAATCATAATTCCATGAAGTAATTTAAGACTGATATTTAATTCGTTAAAGGAAGAGTCTAAAATTGTTTGACATTGTTCGGGTCATGGAAACCTAATGCAGCTGGCTCTCGATGTAATAAGAATGCAAGAAATTTGATGCTTCGAGATGAGAGCAACGTAACGGTTACGCAGCGACAGCGACACGGTGAACGACACCGTGTGATCGGCTCTGGCGCAGCCGGTGTCGCACCAGTTGTCATGAGCGTGATGGTCACCGGCAATCGATTAACCGGATACCGGAATCGTAACGTGCAATACGAGGCGTGATATTTGAGCACCACTTTCAACAGAAATAAACTTAAATTACAACAAACAAAACTGTTGAAGATATAAATACATTTATCAATGTAAGGTAGGTGGTATTATAGTGGATGTAATACAAATCGATCAATCTAAGGTAGGTACATTGTGAGGCCAATTGGGTTCACCTCAGCAAATGCAGCTACGGTAATTTTATAACACCGCAACACCACATTGGTATTTTGGAGGAACCCAAATGTTGGACTGAAAGCATACGTTCCATATTTCGATATCTGTGACGAGATCTTTTCTCAAGGCATTTCCAAATAAAACTCCGTAATTATTTTGGTAGAAGCCGGGTATGCAGAATTGAATATCATTTCATTTTATGATTTATAATTTGAATTAATTTCAGCTAAAAATATCCCCACACTAACGCATTTAATATTTGAAAGGCACGGAAAAAATCCCCAAAAACTTTTACCTATTTAGACAAATCTTAGAATTTGTTACGAAACATTGAGCTAAATAGGGAGTGATTTATGATTGATGTATCTAATTTCAGAGTGATTGACATGCAGAACATTGGTAGGTGTTTTGTTAATGTTTTGTTTCACAAATCCTACCTTTAACATTGAATGTAAAAAAAGAACCTGATTATTAACATGACAAGATAGCCTCTCCGCGTACATGTCGTGTTTGTACTACTAATTAGTATCTACCTCATTCAACAATCGTCAAGGCAAAGCTTTATTAGCATGACAAATTGGTCTATGACAGGAACAAACTTCCGGCAATTTTATGTTTATTTCACGACGAAACTTCTTCATTGAATACCGTGCCTTCCTATAAAATAACGTATTAAGACGAACGCGTCGTAAAAACAAATTGATATTAATCTCAGCAGGATCATATTCAATCTCAGTCACGAATTCGTATTGTATATATGTACCTACTTGTAACTGCGTGTCTCCGGGAATAAATTTATGCCTCTGGTTCTATTGTATTTGGTGTCTTTTGTGCCTTAAGATTTAAATGAAAAACGTCAGGTTTTTGGTGATATATCGGCGTTCATATAAATTAGGTCCTTTTGTTGCATTGTTTAATGCCGAAAATTGTTATTTTCTATTTAACTCTATTGCTAGTGATTGAAATTATACCTACATTTGTGAATTTAAAATGTATATCTCAAATATTGAGATTAAATGATCATGAAATCATTATTTGCTTAATAATGTAAGTTCGGAAAGGTGTAACACCTTTTTTAACCGACTTCAAAAAAGGAGGAGGTTCTCAATTCGTCTGTATGTATAATATTTTACTTTTATTTTTTTATGTAGGTGTAGTTCTCTCCTCAATTAGTATTTAGTGATCTTATTTTAAAATAACACCTTGTAAACAGTAAAGATGCAACAAAATATTGTGTATTGAGTATAGTCGGCATGAACCCCTAAAAATCTAAGAGAAGTATTCCCTTCACTTTCTTTCATCCGAATCATAATCCGAGTAATAGTCGGACGGCTTTATTCCAGTTTAACGATCGTTGCGGTACCGTTGCGGGGTAACGGGACCGACCCACCGGCCCTAAGCCGCGGCCCGCGGATCGCCGATCATCTCGAAAATTATACACAACGCCGTTTGTTACTGCTATTGGGATCGATCTATTCAATTGTGAGCAACCGGTCCGCGGCCTGTTAACGATGGGAGTAAGGCCTCTCCCGGGTTAAATGCAATGTAGATACGATCATTCAAACATCTTGATCAATTTCAAAGGGCATTCAGAAAAATAATAAAGACATTGTTGCAAAGAAACGCTTGTTTCGCTTCACTTAACCGCTTTGTTTTTAACTGTTCTGTATTTAAGTAACATAATAGGGGTGCAAAGTGAGCAACGGTAACTAATATAGTTATAATTATTTTAACCAATTTGTACAATTTGGAGATTATTATCCACAAATTGTTCAAAATTGGCTGAACATTATTTCACACTTCGTCGCACTTCGTCGCTTCGGGTTGTTGTTACGTTTAACCACCGTAGCTGAGATCAGTTTAGGTAAAAACTTAAACATACTGTACGAGATTCAGCGTTGTATATTTAATAGTAAAAAAAGAAATAAAAATCTAAATTATATGATGTTATGTTTTTTATTTCCGTACTTCTTTGTTCAAATGGTTTGTGGTATAGGTACATACGATACGCGCCACTTCTCAAAAAATTTAGTTTTTCTTTCATCGGACCACTCTCGTACTTTACTGTTTGTATTTTAAAATATATATAAAATTAATTGTTTTCGCCGATATCTTAATATTTTGTTAGACACCTAAGCCGAATAAGTAAAAGTAAAATTCAAAAACATTGTATTTTATAGTTCGTTTTAATTTAAAATATATTTGTGCTTTCATGGAAACTAAGAAGTGCGTCTACTTAGAAGACTAACGACCTGTAGACTTTCACAAGGCTTGTATCGACGTAAAGCTCGGGTGACTAAGGATAAAGAGGGCGTATGGAATGACCGGGCTTAATCCCCGGACCCAATTATTTTTTCCATCAGTAAGTTAATCAAATACGGTGGTTCCTGTGATTTTTACCTTGTTACTTTATACCTACTGGAATAGATATATCTTATTTCTACGAGGTATTTTTATTTATCTTTTGCTGATCTAATGGCGTTTAATTTTGTAGCCTATATCCAAATTAATTAATAGATTTTAACTTCAGTTAGAAGATTACTAATATTCGTCACATGTTTTACTTATTGTTGTGAAAAAAAATTCGGCATCTTTTCAAATTGACCAACGTGATATTATAATCTCATCATATAAACAATTGGCTTGTGGTTTGGTATTTACGTTTTTTTTAATTTAAGAAATAGGAAATGTAATATAGTTAGAACATAGTTTTCAACTATAACCTTAAATTCAAAACCTTTTGATTCGCGTAAATTACAGTACCTATTAATACCTAATTTTGAATTGTCCATGTAAACCAAAAGTGAATCTAGACTCTCTACACCGGCAAGAAACTCACTAGTTTTCATTACGAAGGAAGCTGAACTTATAACTAATTTTGCACCAAAACATACGTACAGTATAATTTGTCAATTGGCTACTTGACAGTTTTTGAAAAAGTATTGTAAAATGTGCGCCCGTTCATTTTATATCCCAAGCAATTCGATTTATCTGGAAATAATCTAAATAACCAAAGAAAAATAAGATTTTGTGTAACACATTTAAAAAGCGCGCGAAAACGCCTAGTCGCGTCACTGTTTCAATTATGACGTCAACGTCGTAGACAACGAACCGATACGCATAGGAACGACTTAATTAAGATAAACGGAAAATGTTTCAATAAATTCTTTATACGATTAAAGACACAATAATTCAATTTAATCGGTCAAATAATCATTGTTTCGTCACATTAAAATAAATAATGTTCGCCGACAGCTGTCATTTCCGAATTGCAATGGTGGTTTCCGTTTCGGTTCTTTTGTTCCACAGATAAAAAAAACTAAAATTTATTTTGCAAAAATAAAATACTAACTATGGTTTTAATTAAAAAGTAAAAATGTTAAATGATTACTTAACTAATAAGCTAACATATCTAACACTTTTCATATTTTATTGTTAACACTGTCAAGTAGCCAATTGTAAAAATATTATCAAAAAGGAACGTAGTCAAGAAGTTTTGATCTATTCAATTACGTTTCCTTACCTTATTTCTTTCATTCATAAACTCAGCCCATGTCGAAAGGGTAGACAGTTGAGCTGAATTTTAGGAATAGGTCTTAATAAATACATGTTCCATACCTGTGGCCGGAGAGTAGTGTGCCTCGAGTAGTAATCGTGCTGATAGAAGCTGGTGGGCGAGAGCGGCGGCCGGTACTTCTTGTGGCCGTAGCCCATCGTGTCCATCGTGTGCATCGTGACTCACTGGCTAGTCCATCACAACTGGTTTACCGCAATACAGCACACACACAAGCACTTTACATCTGCAACAATGAGAATACGTTTTATTAAACTCTGCCACTTTCAACACCAGCGGCTTGCGAGCGTTTTCAAAGGAGCTGCTACTGCTACTACTGTTATCGTTCCGCAACTGGAACGTTTACACTACGAGCACGCAACGTTTTCGATACGGGGCAGGGACGTCATCGTTGCGTAGCTTACCGATTTACTCGCTAGCTACTAGTATGATATGGAAGTGTTTTCGCACCAATTTAATTTATCTTTTTACTATAAGGTTTACTGATTTTACTTTAAAAAAGTAGGCATATGGTCTGATACGTATAAAAAGCGTCCGTATCAGGTTAGCCGCCGTCCAAGAGTTCTCATGCTACCCATGCTGAACACATCGTGCTTTCATATCCTGCCTAGCCACGCATCACCTTTTATTATGACACTCACACTTACTTTGCGAATAACTAGTACGTAGTTTACTGGAATTCTAGATACTTTTAATACAGATATGACTTGCGTAGTTGTGTTTGTAACTCATAAATATTTATTTATTATGTTATGAAACCGAATAGTTAAAAAAAAATCTGCTGAAATGTTAAGTACGTTTATAACATGAAGTTAAAAAAAGAAACAACTCATCAAGCAAACTCTCAGACAGTGATCGGATTATAGTTTAGTTAGAGTTTCCTGACTAAAAGTTTATCACAACATCACACAGAACAAGTTAATGATAATCATTAGAGATGCGGATAGATTTAGTTAATCTCGCGTCGCAATGTTAGGTAGTTGGTATAAATCAATTTAACGAGCCACTTGATAAGTCAGTGGACGGTTAGGATTGTTTTCCTAGTAAAGCTTTCTTGAAAGTTCGTGAATGGTGCCACTAAAACCTCGCACGTCGCGTATAAGCGGGAGAAGCGACGCGCTCTGCATCACTAATGATCTTCTAACTTAGGTATTTTATTCAAACGTTCGTAATATATTTTTAATAATGACGTGGTTCTCATATTCGGTCATTTACTTGTTTATTAACAAGTTTATTAAGTATGCCACTAAGGTCATTGCGATTTTACCCTCTACAATTAGTATATTTTACGTTTTTATGCGCATGATCTCAACTTTACCCGTGTTACCACAATATTAACAAAGATACGAATCATTCGATGTGGAGTAGTTTTCAGTGCACCTTTTTTTACAGGAAGTTAATTAGTGATACGATATGATGTCATAAATTTTCTAATCACGACGTAGGTTAGTAGCAAAAACAAATCTGATCTGAATATTTTAATCCAGTGGATCTCTAGAGAACACAATTAAATTACCAAAACAATATAGTTAAAGTTATATTCTTTTGTTCTTTCCATCTTACCATTTACATCGTTCTATTTTTACTTTTCAAATAAACATTTTGTTTTTTATGAGTTTCACAATTCCACCAAACTTAGGTACTTACTTTTCAGTGAACATTACATTGTTTTTATTAAGTTCATCGTAACGACAGCTAAACGTCTGCAGAGTAATGAACTTTAAGTAATTATTTCGAGGTAGTAACGGGACTGAAAACAAGATTCGAGCTACGATAATTTTTGTCTCATAGATATTTACACGCCGAGGCTTGCTGTTTGCTAAAAATTATATGTCAAGCGGTCATGCACCTCGCAAAAATTCGAACATTTGTGGAGGCCTTTGTTTTTAAAAGATTCGGCCACTTTTTACGCATTAGCCAGCGTGGTTTTATACTGCACGTGGGAAGACAACTACACTCATGTATTTTGATGTCTAAACACTGTTTAAACAAATATGCGCAATGCGGATGAGTTCAGTCTTGAAGTGTAATATAAAAAAATATGCCTGAACCACTATTGTTACGATTATTTATAGTCGTGTCTCTAATTTATTTTAAGTTTCTGAAGTAGAGTAGTAAAACTAGAACCATCATTGATGTGTCACTATTGAGTATAGCTATTAAAGCTTATATCTAAACCCAACAATTTACCAAAAGATGCAGGAAGACAGAAATATTGTTAACTTTGCTGTAGGAAACATTTGCATATAAGAATTATACAAATGCGGAAACACTGAACTCCTTCTGAATAACAGGCAGATTCAAATCAATTACCATTATATAAATATATTAAAACGGTTCCCACGTTTTTTCTCTGAAGCACGCTCGTGCATACGGCACGTTTAATTTTTTCGCCATCGTCGGTCGGTGGCGGTATTAAATCACACCGAGGAATATAATGTGACCTTCCTCAGGGTCAGCCGTTGCACTATTCAGTGGTACATAGCATCTAGACACCAAAGATATATTTACCTATGGTACGTTTAATAAACGTTTTTCCTCCAACATGTATGACACATCATAATCATGGAACTTAAATAAAAAATAATTGCGATGTCGAAATTAATTGTTGATCGCTATCAGGAAGCAGTTGTTTTGATTTTTTGGTCATAGACTTCTCATAACGATTTCTATTCATTCGTTTTATATGATAAATCTATAGAAATATTAATTTGAATCATTTATAACAACCACACGTGACGAATTAATCTTCGGTGGTATCTAAATTAAAATATATTCTACCAATTTCACTTACCAAAATAGTCTAGTGGAAGGTATTTTACATCTGTTGAATTATCATATGTGTACCCAAATTCACAACTAAAATGCTGTTTTGGAGAACTTTCTGTTGGTAAACTTTACCTTTGTTACCTTTCAACATTACTACTAAAAAAGTACCGATTGAAAAAGAATGTATTTGACACTGGTAGTGCCTTAACGGATAGTTGAAGAAAATTAACACTTATCACGACTATTGCTTTCAGAGGTTTGTACGAATAACTGTAGCCGCCACCATAATGTTGCGCGATTCGTTGGCTGTCACCACACGACACATGTTACATCGCAGACAGTTACAACAGTACCCCACATCACCGCTAGCTAACCATAATGCCCTTCCAGTTTTCGCGCGATACGGCTGTTGATCGTTAACACGTAACGTTGCCTCATGCAGACCTTGCGCCGGCGCATCTGACTCACGCAACTTCGTGGGAACTGATCACCAGCTCTGGTTGATACACTTAGCGTCAAAACCACTGTGTATTGAAACTGAAACTATTTATTGATAAAAGACAACTTTACATTAAGCTTACTTAGTGCAATATGACCTGGACTCATCTACTTACCAAGAAATTTATGCTAGATATGCGTCGTCGAGGTTTCATGGCTTTTTAGGTTCCGGATTAAAATATTCTATACATTAAAATATTATATTATTGTATCTTATAAGGTAAATAAAAGAGACACATGTATTAATCTATCCATCTATCTATGTATTTATAAAAAAAAGAATATTTTGTCTAAATATATGTTTTAACCATAACTTTTAAATGTATTTTGCGTATAAGAGTATATTCACGAAAATTTAAAACTTTCGTGCTGATAATATTAGAGGTAGTGGGAGGTCAATTAGACAGCTGTCCCACGGCCACTCAGGATATGCAAACTACGCACTACCATCTAGGATAATAAATGTGGCGTAGCGCACATAGCACACACTATGCACGAGTACAGCTTATTCTATAACGCCCAAAATGGTTTCTAAGGGATGCATTATTCCGCTGAAGTCCCTTTTACAATAGAATTGGAATATTGGCGCTATTAATTTTAATTAACTTTGATTGTGCTACTTTTACTAATTTTCCGAATAATTTAGAATCCTCACACAGCCTTGAGTACATAAATGGAAATAGGTCTGTTTATCATCTTGCAAGTTAACATAAACCTACAAAGATTCAAGGCTCTACGATTTGGCTCAAGGAGTTGTTTATAATGTAGAGCTCGTATCATTCCGTTATTGTTGGAAGCTTAGTCAGCCTATTTACTAGATACCTAATGGTAAACAGTTAATTTACATACATATAGCCTTCAGGTCTATTATAATAATATCAAGTTAATGTGGGAACGAGGATGGAGCAGTAGTACTTAATAAACATGATCTCTCTTTGTATATAAAATAAACATATATTTACTGATTCACTCACTATTTTATAAACACCAAAATGGTTTCAGTAACCAGCAGTAGTGCTCACCAAGGAATAAATGAAAAGTTTAAAGCACACGCTATGGGTGAAGACACTGATTTGACTAGTTTATATAAGATTTAAATTTTTGCTGTCATGTTGAGAATAAAATGTGTACGTTCGCGGAATCGTGTTGGTAAACAATGTACCTGCGAGTTCAATGTTTCGTGCGCGACCCGCGACCAATGTCAATGTCACCTCCGCTCTCCGCGCCGGGCGCCCACCACATCAGGCACCAGGGCTGCCGAAAATTATTCCATCAGGCCTACGTGCCACGCGACTAAATTTTATCGCGCTCATAACAAACGTTAAAATCGATTGTAGTCAGTGTGTCAGCTGCTTGGCAGAAAATTCGAGTGCGGTGTGCTATTAGCCAATCAAAAGTATCGAAACTTTTGTTGTCCTTTGCCAGAAATTTGACGTATTGCGCAAGCTAAGCCTGCATGTCACTGATGATGTGAACACAGGTTCAATTTAACTTGTTTTGCTCTAGACTGTCGAACCAGGGGCCGTGAGTTCGACCCCCATTCAAAACAAACATTAATGTGATAAATATTAGTTTTTTAAGTGTGTTGATTTATTAGGTTATATTATGGTTTGTGGTAACCGGGAGTTCTGGTTTTCTTAACACAAGTGCATAAGCTCGTTGTTTTCGGATCAGATCAATGTACATGTGCGATATGTTTCTGGTATTTATTATTAATTCTATTGAGCCTTGACTCGATTGTATAATAAAATAAAAAAATACATACGCAAATTTTACTGTAGGTAGGTACTATGTTTACCTTGCGTGTAGTTTAAGGCGGCTTTTGTAACACAATTAACTTTGAGAACAGGTCAATTTATGTGATATTGTCTAATGTTTGCGTTATCAGCATCCTCGCAGTGTAAATATATGAATGTTTATTTCACTTCCACGCGAAAACTACTGAATGAATCTAGATAAATGTATTTAAGAGAAACTAGTAACATACTTAATTTTTATCCCGAAATAAACAAACTCGCAAACGAGTATGATGTATGTGTTTGTTTAATTTCATTTAATTTTAATGCGTTAAATCTCTGAAAATCTATTTTATCTTTGGATACCATAGTTTCTGTTGCGAGAAGAGTATTTAAAATTCTTTCAATTTGATGGATTTATGCCCCGATCTGACAACCCTAGCTATCAGTCTTAACCGTTCTCCATTCACACTATATTAAAGATTCATGATCCAAATGTAACGTAAAATTAACCTTGAGTAACGTTCCACACATTTGTAGCAATATTCGGTTAATACAAGTACCAGTTTCTAATCTTTTCCGTGTTGAAAAATAACCAATAAATTTTATTTAAATTGGTTTAAATTTAAGCTCTTTTTAAAACTAAGAGTAATAAGTTTACAAAATACAAAGTAAAAATAATAAAACAACTTACTAAAAATGTACATTATATTACACGACACGTTTGAATCAAAAGTATTAATATGATTTAAGAAATAAAACCGTCAAGTAGACAAAAGCTGTAGATGCTGATATAGGATAATGGAAACCTTTTGCAAAATTCGCATGAAAGAAAGTTATGACAAACTCCTTCGCCAATAATATAAAGCGAGACGTCTCGATCGCACAGCCAGCAACTTTCATGAATATGTAATGAAGCTCCTGTCATTTGAATTTTCAGACTCTCCTTATTTTATGATATTCATATGGGATGTTTTATCAAATTTTTGTTTGAAAAATATTTTAATCTAAATCATAAATGCACTATTTATATTGAACTATACGTAGTTGCTAATATACATTTTTAAAATAATCACAGTGTTTACTGGTCATCATAGATTTCAGATGAAGTTTAAAAGTAATAAAGTTTTTGATTTATGCCCGGTTCCAATATTTGAAAAATAATCCTTTCTAAAATAAAAATAAAAAATAAAAATTGTTTATTGTCTTTTTCCTTAAACTACTACATCATTTCTACTTAAACTATCTTACGCTACTACACAGGAAGACAAAAGGAAATGGTTCAGCTAATGCAGTCACGGAGCCGAACTCCCTGCCTGCGCTGGTTTTCAACCTTTCCAGGAGCTCTGAGATGTAGTTTGAGAGCATGGGGTAGTGCTGGCTGGCTAACTTTACGCAAACAGCTTTAATTGCAAAATTAAAAAAAAAACAAAAGGTTAAAACTATGACTTTCTAGTTACGGATAGTAATAAATTATACGAGGCGTAAGCTAAAAACGACCGACAGACGACTGATGACAGCTGATATGGAAATTAAATATAAAACTAGAATTAAGGACTCGTAGAAAAATGGGTAGTCATTTTTGACACATTACGAATAAAAATATTGGAACTGGGCTTTCATTATTTAATTTGATAGTGGCACCGATTTCCTGGCCTAAACTTAACACAGTTTTTTTGCTTTCAAATTGCGTTTTATATTCATTACAGAACTTACGTATCATAATGTAACTGTTTTAGTATGTTTAATTCTGTGGATTTAGTTCTGTAACATAATATGCCAACAAAAAAAATTTAGTTTATTATTAGTTTAGTTTATTGTGACAATTAGCAGACAACCGACCACAAATGTTGAAAACTAAATTTGGAAAGGTTGGAGTTTGTGTTACCTACTTTCGTTGAAGGTAATTTATGTAAAGGTGCACATGCAAAACGATACAATGTGGGTGAGTAAACGCGAATCAGTGGAATTCGGTCGCAACGGTCCAGCCTCGTGGGCCATCGAACTACGTGCCTCAATTAACTTATGAAGTAGCTTCACTTAACCAAAGATATAACAACATACATTAAAAGCCCTCTCTTTTAGTTTATGTTGTTATAGGTATCTGTTATATATCCGTTAGAAGATAATGTGATCATGAACTTATTGGAAATTGCAACAATCTCTATTGAAAAAGGAATAAATTGAAAAAGGAATAAAAAATGAAAACGTTTATGTTTCTCAATATAGGGGTGCGGTCTGCTTTTATTTTAATTTGACTAGAACAAGGCTCATACAAGGTACATTAGTACCTACACATATATATCATGGACTTTTATTTATATGGATTAAAATCAAATCGTTTCTATATTTATATCAAATTCTTTTCTTAGTCACTTAATGTACCAGATATTTCCTTACTTGACCTGCTTTGTATTTTCAACAAAAGAATGTACGTCTTAGCACCTGTGCAATCAAAGATTAGGTCGAACAAATAAATGGAACATTCAGTCCCCGAGTCATCGTTTACTCACTGCTGCACAAAATGCAAATTATAAAATTCCTGGCAAAGCAGCGAGCAGCTTGAGATAAAATTTACGATAAGTGTTATCTGTGTCATCTTAGAACATTTTACTACGATAATTTTTAACAGCATACAGCATTTGATTATCATTTTCATTTTGAATTCCAGCTTACTACCTGTATCGATCAAGACGTACCTACTAACGCTTAAAAAATATTTTAGTACTCAAAACATGGGTAGTTTAATTGTGTTTTACCACACATGTCAGGATGAATGCATCAAGAGTATCTCTTGAGGTGTGAAGACAAAGCTTTTTATAACAATTATTCGCGAAGATGCCGGCATGGTCATGTTACCGTGAAGCGTAGTTAACTCATCGCCTAAGTGACCAGCTAACGACTCATTATTATTTTTTAATAATGCAAGCGCGTGTTTCCTGCTGCCGTGTTGTGAGGTGTCGTGTCACGACGGCACTGGGCGTCCTCAGAGGAGTCAGGGAGGATCCGTGAGCCTCCGGCCTCGGCTGACGTCATGTATAATTACACAACGTACCTACGTCTGTGCAGTTGCGCCAAGTTATCTAATAGTTCTGATCATCACGATTGTATAATTCATAATTGTACCTAAGGTGGTTTTGACCATGTACCTTTTAACGATTCATTAAAGTATGATAAAATAATTTACGGTTTGAAATATTTATTCCATATTGTTGAATTCATGTTTTAAATACTTAGGCACGAGTGAAAAAAGGAAGGCGCTGTTGATGTCCAATGAGTTATATTCCTAATGAAGCTTAAGTGAGGTATTTGTTTGCGACGCTATAACACTGTTAACGGATACTAAGTTAGTTAAATAATGTTTTAAAAATCGTAAACCTCTTTTACGGACTTAAAGTCTTTCACTACATCTCTACGTATGAATGTCGTACTACTTACAGTGTTGTCTTCTGAATGAACAGTCTTGAATAGAACATGACTTCATGATGCGTAAATCGTCATTCATAGCAACTTGAGCTGATGTTTTGATCGATGGATATTCGTAGCGAAGCGTGACTAGCTCTTTGACGGGTGATAAATTAATGGAATAACGCACCGGTCGACAATGAATGCCGCATTAACGGCATTTGCACTTGAACTTTGCGCTTAACTTTGTGGAAAAATGGAATCTTTGATGGTAGTTCCTGTGACTTAACGTTGATAGTTAATGGCATTTTGTGCTACCATAAATAAACATTAGGATAAGTAAACTGCATCCATGGTGTATTGATTAGAGCGTTAAGCTAAAAGACCCGGGGGTGCAAATCCCGTAGGGAACACTTTCACTTTGTGAGATTATTCCAGCTTGGTTAATGCATTGCAGACTTCAATCATCTGACTGACAATAAGAGTTAAGATTCAGTGCTTTGGAAGCTACTGTAAGCCATTATACAATGTTCTCAGAGGTCTGGTTCCTCTTACATGAGTGTATAGGTCGAACAGCAATCGTTCCATTATTATAATCGGGATTTTATAATATGTAATAATTTATGCACAACCTAGTAATATTCAAGTGAAAAAAGAAACATACTTCATTGTTATTTGACTTGATTTACTTCAGATATCACCTTTGATGTTAAATAAAAAGAAGAATGTTTAGTAATAAGTACCGTTAAGCGTAATGTCTACACTACGGGATGCAGTAAGTATCAAGACAAAGTAGTTCACATGAGATAATGCTGACGAGTAAGTTTTATGCAGTGTTATCGCATGCTCATAACACTATGTGTGTCAACAGTGCCGCGGCCGTCCCGCTACGATGCGCGCACGCAGCTTCTAGGGATGCCAGACGGGACATAAAGCTATGAAATCCACACATTAAGGGACCCTCAAAGTAGGTAAAATATACATATACTTAATGTACGAAACAATGCTGGGGTTGGCTTCGTGCCGTTTAACGATTTGTTAAAATGTTATAAAAAACGTCTGCCCGCTTTAAATACTTCATAGTTATATTATATTTATTAATGTACGTTAGAAATAAATACGAGGACTCACTACATCCGAATGTTATGTTGTACTTAGACAAGTGAATATTCTACTGTATATCAGTAATTAAAAATTTAAATCTTGGCTAGCTATTCTCCTAAATGTTTCTTTAAAGTGCTTTATTAAATCCAACAATTTATTTGTCAGTTGAAAATAGATACATCGCAAATGATTGCTCACCTTTGAGAGCCCTAAAAGATAGTTCCATTTAAATGGAGTTTCCTTATCAAAACCAAATACAGTTTTGTATACGCGTTATATTATAGATATACAGTGAACACGTACGAAAACAGCTCTCAGCTCAATTATGGTCAGTTAAGAACAAACATAGGGTTGACCACTTATTTAACTATTTTTTGTTTACGTAGGAACCAAATAACTTTTCTGAACTAGAATTTCATGGTAAAATAACTTAAACTTGAATTGTAGGTAAATTATCAAATAGTGAAACGCTACTATTGAGACAAAAAAGAACAACGTCCAACTCGAAATTTTCATTAACGACCTAGTTAAGGTCTCGTAAGAAGTAGACTCAAATGTCCTATGAACATTTTAAGGTGATAAGCCACTCCAGAAGTGGCTGGTGCGGTGGCTTAGGCTGACAACCCTACAGCCCAGTTCCAACTAATACACTGTTACGCTAGCTGTACTTGCTGTAATTTACTTATAAATTAAAGCTGTATTTCAAACAAAGTTTGTGCGTTTTACTTTTATTAGAAAGAAATTCCATTTTCATATAACTGTAATCATTTAATTTCTTAATAAAAAAAGATTAAAATTAGCTTGTTATTTATTTCAATAAACGGAGATAATTTTTATACCATTGTGTTAACGACTGTTGTAGTCTGACCCACAACAGCATCTTCCAAAATTGTGAATGTAGTACCTTCGAGTACCTTGTAGTAGATTCGACGAAACTATTTTTGTATCCTTTCATCAGTCAGTGTGTGTGAATTTCTGAGAAATATATTTTTCTGTCAATTTACAGTAGATACGTATCGTAATTTGTAATAATTTTATTCTTTATTCTTCTTGTGTTTGACTCTCAGTATTTATCAAAATTCACGTCCGTCAGCTTTGCAGAGTCTATATTTTCAATCACATTTTTTTTACCGGACTGCCAAAAAAGGGAGGGTAATGTTTTTATATTATGTACTAAATATTGTTAATGTAGTTAAACTTTTTACGTGACTATTGCATAGACAACCACTGCTCGTATTTTGTTTCAGTTCTTTTGTCTAATTCTTATACGAATATATTTATTTTCAAGGTTTTTTGTACATGTATTATGGTATGTATTCTAACTTGTAATGTCATTTTGTCCTTAGCAAGATCATTCACGGGTACAAGGGTCACGATAGTCCACCTTTGAAGTTAAATAAAACACAAGGCAAGGTATTCGAGTTAAACTAAGAATAAATAAAATACAATGCTCAATGAGTACCTACGTAAGTTCATACATACATACGTCAATATTGTTAGATGACTTGGCATTGTACGTTGTGGTAATAATACATTACGAATAATAAAATCCTCTATGTACTCTCGTATAAACAGGTGCGGGACTCGATGATGTAGGAAAATTTGAATGAAGCTCTACTTATAAATGCGATGTATGATGATGCGAATAGTATCAACAAAATTTACCCATTTATCAATGGTTTAACTGCTATGGAAAGTATGGAGGCGGTTCAAACTACCTTCAAAAAGTTCATTAGCGTTAAAGTTACATTATTTAGTTTCAAGCAACAGCATCGTTACTAAGTGCATCGTATACAAGTGTAAAGACAGAGATTTAGCTAAAAGTTTGCTAACAAGGTACAAAGAACAGCGCTACTTCTTGCTGAAGGTTCATTAGCAGAGATTCTTATTTCGTAATTAAGGTTTTCTCTGTACATAAATAGATAAAACAAACAACGTTTTTAATAAGCTGAAAAGATTAATGCTTAGATTAACCTGAAGTTCAGAAAAAATGGCATTTATATACACATTAGTTTTATTATTTATTACTTACTGTCGTTACGGATGCATTCTAAATACATTTTCATTAATACTTTAAACATATCAAAAGGTAAGTCATCACATGTGAATCATTCGGGCAGGTCAATGTATTGAAAAATACATCAAAACAATAACATTACTGGTTTCTTTTTTTACTAATTCTAACGCGTCGCAAATAATTGTTTTGTGATTTTATAGTTTTTATGAGCATGTGAATTCATACATAACTGCGTTGATGTCTTTTCAATGAAAACGCAATGCGCTACGAACTTCGTGCTTGACAGTCTACGTGTCAGTATGTTAGCAATTTTGTGTTACCTATTCTAATTTTTGACATGGAAAGTGCCTGTGGTACTTATTATTATTTTCCAAATGATTTATGGTTCAATCGATCCTGTTATGTATGATCAATTTGTTGGCTATTGTTTTCAAACACATCTAAATTATAATATACAAATCTTATATAATTCAATTATGATTTTTAATTATACTTACTTACGATCGTGCCTAAAATGAGGAAATTAAATGTAAATCGTACTCCACTTTCATCGAGCCTTAGAAAATAACTTACCTTTTGTTTCGACCCAAATAGAAGCAATTGAGTGTCCAAGTTGATACGTTCGCAACGTCCAAACAATCACTGCACTCTGTAAAGTCTTAAAACCAATCAATAATCGTATCGTATCACTCACTGTGTCTTAGTGATGTACCGAAATTCGTATTTGGAACGCGGCACCGACGCTGGCGCAGTCAGACGCGCAGCCGCGCACAGAAACGGACCCGTCGGGTGTGCGCGCGCGGTGCACTTGATCATTGAACTGGCGGCGCTACCCGCCCAGCTTGCGGACGACTCCCGCGCCAAGCACCATCGCTCTACTCGCCAACATCACAATTGAACCGGGTAATACTCCTCCGGCCCCGGTAATTGTAACGCAAAATACGAACGCGGGCGACGACCAAACCGCAAACATAGTTCGGAAAATGTGTTGCGGTCAGCCGCCGAAGAGCGAGATAACTTAATTGATCGCTCAATAATCGCTATCACCCATATCACAGTAACGTTATCTAGCCAGCCTAACGGATTTTTAAAGATATGGACTGATTGTTTCCACATATCAGTATGACCGCTACTAACCCTTTTGTTAATGAACATTTTAACGAATACTATACTTTTTAGTTTCGCGCTTTTGTTATGTTTCTTACATGTGGTCTGCTAAAATTAAAAATAAGATAAACCGCTTAGGGTGCGCATTTACCCTGGAGTGAATCAATTTATTGGCTATAAAAACTATCACACATCTGAGTACACCATATTTCAATCAGTTTTAAGTCTATTAATATTTAATTTATCGTGTTTAATGTCGGTGGGTCCAAAGATTTCGGATAACCAGAACGATTTAGCTATGCTAAATTGTTAAGAATTTTCATGGATCTAAAAATATTTGTTAACGTCTTTAAAATAAAAGTACACATGGATATAGATCTTAGAAACCAGTAAAGAAATGTATTGTTACTATTTAAGTGTCTGTGCACGTCCTGTGTGTACTATCCTATCTTTAGTTTTAATTCTTTTTTCTAGTAGATTATTTAAGTTGGGATAGTAGAAACGAGACGGCTGATCATATCTTCAGTTATACAAGCTTTTACACTCAGTCAGAGCAATAAACCAGTCAAGCTCGTAATATCCAAGCCATATCTTTTTGTCATCTTTGTAATTTATGTTTCATTGCACTTTTTACAAACGAAATAGTTTAGCAATAGATGATTTTCTTAGTTTTTATCTGTATTCGTACCTTGAATTCGTTGTAATTTTCATTTACAAATATCAAGCATGCGTGACTAATCATGATGAACTTAATTAAACGTTATTAAAATACTAGAATAAAGGAAAACGAGAAAATATAAACAAAACAAATTGTTTATGTGCATTTGTGTCAAAAATCTGTTTATATTGGTTTTTCAAAATGTTTTGATATTAAAACTATTTGTGACAGAACAATATTTTACCTTCGCTTGCCCAATATGAACATATTGTATATTTTTATAATAACGTGTAAAACAAAAATTTATGTAAGTAGGTAATTATTGTTACGAGTCGTTTCCCGCATCATGTGTAACTTAAATGAGTGATTAGCAGTAATAACAACAAAACTACGTAATATCGAGTTTAAGACAAGGTTAAAACTAATAAAAACACGAATATCGCCTTGAAAACCCTAGAAGGTGATAAAGTTTAGTTTATAGGATGGTTGTTTTATTCCTCGGCCGCTCGCTGGTGCAATGGTGGTGGCCTGTGGCTGGGCCCGCATGTCATGGGAATTATTGACCTATTCAAAACGAAGTTTATTTCTTTATAACATAATACCTGGTGCTCGTCTAGCTTTTAGTTTAAACGCAAAGGCACGTATGTAACTAACTGTTCCCAATAATATCATTATTGTTAGGACGACTTTGACTTACGTATGTATTCTCAAACTTCTTTGAATAAATATTCAATAAAAGTGGAAACATTTCAGATAGTAACTTTATGTACCAAAATTTACCGACAAATTATTAACAATTTTCTTGAAATATTTTACTAAGTAGATAATATGAAAGTGCGAATCTTTGGATAGATATATTTGTGTCTCAATTACACTATAAATCCAATTAAATAACGATATATTCTTGAAACTGGAAAGGGAGAAAGGACGCGTAGCCGCGGGAAAAAGCTAAAATAACATTACTAGTACTGATCTTTTTAAGCACTAAGAATTAAATGTAATAGATAATAAATAAGTTATAACGATACGAGTAAGTCAAAGATACCACCAACAAGTTAATGTTATCCAATTGATTGAAAATGAACGACAAACTACTCGTTGTACAGAGCGCGATTCAAAGATACGAATTTACATTATATAAATTTAATTTCTTTAACTTGTCTAAAAATGTCGCCGGAATATAATAATTATCTAACTAAGATAATTATTATTTTTCCGGCGATATTTTTTATGTCAACGAAATTAATAGCTCGCCAATTTTGCCCGAGGTTTAAAAAAGGTCTCCTGCTTCGGTTCAATAATTCCCATGTCACAGTTTCCGATTTATGAGTAGTACTAGGTTTTATTAAGGACGAGCGAGTGCCTGCGCCGCTCGTAAAGGTATAATGACGACATCCTGAGCGCGTCCTAGCGCGAGCACCGACCGGGCATCGAACTCGCACCACCGCGCGAGTCTGCACTTCCACTGAAATAATTCAGCACTACCATTCTCAACCGCGATGTAAAAATCGGTGAAATTATTTATACAATATATTAATTTCAAAACTTAACATTTTCTTAACGTTACCTAGTTACGACTATTTGGATTTTATATTACGTTATTTTGTTCCAGCCATGGCGGACAACCGAATATTACAAATTGTAAAACAAAATTAACCGTATTTGTAAAACTAAACAGGTACGTCATTAATTTAAGCTCTAGCTTTGTCTAGTACAGCGTTGTTCCGGAACATTTTTCCTCCTAAAGTATAGTAAGTATATTACGATAATCACTTATTTGTTGAACTTTTACGAAGTTTCCTATTTCGAAATTTCTATCTATCTAATTTAGATACGCGTCAAATTTTAACACAATTATATGCAGTAGTTTTGTATCTGTAGCGCAGATACTATAATCTGTAGGATCTATAAAAACAATCAGTCGGTAGTATTTTGGTGGTATTTTTCTAGCATACAAGAAAATTCTTAGAATGAATCGTTGTACTATATGAATGAAAAAATGTGAGATAAGAACAATTACGTAATGAATTTCTATAGCACAAAAGAAATCTTATTTTGTTTGTTAGCTCAAGAAATGTGCAAGTACTTATGATTTAGTAAACGGTCTGCTCTAGTGTGAGTCGGGTCGGTCACGATAGAGACAAAGCTGATATCAGCGCCATCCAGAGTGCGACTCACTCGCCACCTACCTGCGTATTTTACAACTACTTCAATAGGAGTGAGGAATAGTTGTTGTAACTTAATACATACATTTTTACGCCTTATTCTCAATGGGGTTGGCAGAGATATTTTTCCAGTTGGCACAGCCTTGTCATATGTAAACACTAAAGATGCAATAAAAATATGGAGTATTGAGTATATGTACATCTTTAGCTTCTTCCAATTTTTTTAATCTTCTCATGCAGGCTCGTCGGCTTAGATAAAGGACTTTATCATAACCTTTTCAATCGTAACATAATAAGACTGTTAATTCAAATAAATAACCAGGAGGCCGACGGCGGATATCAATTTTTAACTATTATAATACGCTACCAATTTATTTCGAATACGACTAAAACTTTAAAAAAAAGCAAAATATTGTTTAAGCAAACCAAAAACCACGTAAACGAAACATTTCGCTTTTGGTAACAGGCCTACAGATTCCGAAAAACCTATTTAAGAAGACAACTGATTGACTCGACTCAATAATAAGCAGACTCTAATAACAGTAAATGCATTCAAGAATTGTTATTTAATGTAACTTTCGAGTACATCAACTAAGTAACATCCCCAACTTACAGCCAAAGCTTTGTTTTAGAGCCCATTATTAAGAACACTAACAGCGTATTTCTCACACGGCTTATTCGACCTATCTCCTTGCTACAGAGTTTAGCAGGTTCAGTAGGAAACGCATAAACGAAAGGCTTCGCATTCAAAGATTAATCGAATATTTACGAATTAAAACGGAGTTTTTAATTTGCACAAACAAAATTTTGTTTTTTGAAACACTTCATTCGCATTCTAAGTCATCGGATCAGATATATTTAGTATTTTGAAGTAGGCCTTCATCAACCACTACTCATAACTTCGGAGACCGTTAAATGATATTGATGTCAATTTCATAGATAAATATGAACAGAGGAATGTAACAGCAAAGTTTAGGATACTCTTAAACATATTTCATAAGCGGGTGATTTCTATATCATAATTTTCATTTGACTAACTTATGTAAAATTAAAACTATTAACTAAGTATTTCGAAATGTTTTATTTCCAAATTTTGTAAATGTAACTAACCTAACAAGGAACTAATTTGAGCAAATCATTACCTAAATAAATTTACAATAGGCACGATTGTGTTGGCACAAACAAAACTACACTAAGCTAAATAAGATCAAAAAAAATACTGACATATTTCATTTTTAGGTATTAATGAGTTTTGTTGGTTTACATATGATTAAATCACATTGAATTCTAATATGAGTTTCTTCTATAAAAAGCTTCATCAACAGCTTAAAAATAAATCTGTGACCTTATTTAACTTGGTTCATTTAGTTCAGTTTGTGCCAATAGAATCCTTACAAACATCTAATATTGGGTAAATTTACTTAGTAAGACTAAATTGGAGACATTTACACATTTAAAGCCTGATTCAATAAGAACTTTGACAAAGTTCTGTCGAATCGGGCTTTTTTTTGCAAATACAGGGCAACAAGGACTGTTAAGTAAAATCCTTATGTTAAATTAAATGAAAGGACATTATCGTAAATATAATTTAGAATCGTCGTTGCCCTATATATATATAGCTAGAAGTGTTAACAAGTATAATCACTGATGTTAAAATATACCCTATCTCATTTCAATACAATGTAATCCTAAAAATTAAAGTATTCCAAGAAATAATATATAACCATGTCATTTAAAAACAATTTAACTTTCGTGACGCGATAAATATACCTACCTTTTTGATGTAAAATATTATGGTTCAACTCCTTTCATACCTTTAAGACAGAGTATTTATTTCGCCTTAGGGATTAGTAGAGTTCTAGCTTTAGCAACTTTGAGTAAATCCTAAATGGTTATAATCCATATCGAAGTGTTGGAAGAGGATTTTCGCATTCGAAAAATCCACCAGATGGCGATACGCAGGCGTGTGGTCCAATGCTACGTGATTGGTTAAGGTTTACATGACATTGACAGACATGTCACCATGACGTTTAAATTACCAATCAATTAACAGTGAAGTCCACTACTACGTATCGCCATCTGGTGGATTTTTCAAACGCGAAAACCCTCGAAGTTTACACTGCAATTTAACACATGCATAAATTAATGAAAACACTTCATAGGTTACTATGATCAGTTAATCAAGATGGGTTCGATATTAGATAGAATTTTAATAAACTATTTGATATCTACTGTTAAGAAAAAATAATTGTTAAAGAGTCGATTTGCAAAGGCAAGTAGCACTTTTACGGGACGCCCAGAAAAGCAATAGTATAGCAAAGTGAACTTTTTAAATCGCATAAAAATTCTACTTGTCAAGACCTCATCTTATTCCTCGTAATGCTTAGCGATTGCGTCTAATATGAACTGGAAGGTACTAGAGTTGATCCAGCTGAGGCCGGAGGGTAGCTCGGAGGAGTCGAGGCTGCGTGCCTTCCTGCCCACGGTCCTCTCCAGGAAGTAGTCGTCGTACTCCATGCTGTAGTCCGGCAGGATCGGGTTGAACTTCGCGTAGTAGATGGCAGAGAAGCAAGCGTACAGGAGCAGCGCGGCCGTGAACAACTGGAATGAAAGTTAGAAGTTATAAATAATTACCTAAATGGAATAAATATCTTCAGTAGAACTAGCTACTAAGTTACAAATTAATTAAAGCATGTCGTGGGTATTGTATAACTGACTACTTCTTTAGAAAACTCACAGAGGTGCAAAGAATAAACATAGATTGTAGGTACATTGCTCATGTCAAGCAACAAAAGTGAAGGGAATTCCGCTATTAAATTTTACCCCATGGGGAAATTTAACTGCAAGCAAATAATAAGAACTATGAAATAGAAAGTCATATACCTATATTAGTTTATCTCTCTTTCAGAGAGTTCCAAAAGCATAAGTGTCTTCATTCCACCACTTTAACTTTCAACCTTTGTTAAGACAATTTCGGAAACACTTTATGCTCAAAAGTCCCACTAAATTTATTCATTCATATATGCTATAATTAGTGCAACTTACGAAAAGATAAGTGGATGCCTTTTTCGTATTTGTATCACTACGTACAAATTATTTACCTCTACAAAGCCACAAAGTTTCAATTATTGCGGTACGATCCAACTTTGCAAGTGTTTAACTATTCGACATCGTCAATAAATATTAATTAAACAACGCCTTAATTAAATGTAATATCTTGATTCAATTTGGCAAATTTAATTAACAACATCATCGACTTGATTGATCGGCGAGTGTTAAAACCAGCACTGTGTTTACTTTGCTAATTGAAGGCGATTGACCCCTGAGTGAACCTTTTGCCTTCAACACTTGTAGTCTTTAGATTAAAAATCTTAGTACAAACGTATAGCGGATTATATTACATACCCCCGTAATATTTTTCAACTCTCGGGAAATCAGCAACTACGTGCGGATTCATTTCGCTAGGACTAGGATCAAAAGCTTAGATCCTAATGGCGGTCAAGGTCAATATATATTTTTTTCTCCGAAAGAGGCGCTTGTGGACTATAATTATTTCTAGGCAAATTGACTTAAGACCATATCTAATTACATATAAGGTCTTAAATCAACCTGCCCAAAAACACGACTTACTGCACTCTTCGTTAGTACGGCAGAATTAACTAATTATTATTTACCTGCTCAAATTTAGATTCAGACTGGTCGAGATAATTTATATTTTTATTATTTCTAATGAGCACACAGTTATCATTATTTCAATCATCGTTGTTTCCGTCTTCCACATAAATGTAACGTAATCATGTTTTTGTCAACGTAAACTCATTCCTCGGATATTAAATTTATTTCGTTGAAAAAATAATAATCCCAATTTACGCAGTCTTATGACAGTTGCTTCGGTTGAGAATAACTTGAGCAAAAAGTAGCAGTTTTTGTAGATTCGTATTACTCGCCTGAACCAGGCATTGGATGTAAAAAAAAACACATAATTTGATTAATGGTGCTTCGACACACCTCGCCTAGCTATAAACAATGGTCAATCCTGCAATAATAACATGCTCAAGCGCATCGTTTGTTGAAATAAATGGCAGTAACTTCCGAAGCGGCGGGTTGCGGAACTGGCGGAACACGAAGACGCGCGGTCAATACCGCGACCCGCACGCGCGCGAGCCGAACGGTGCACTATGCCGCCATTAAGTAGAATATGACTAACAGCCTTATCACACTATTGGCTACGACACGCCTTCGTTGCGCAGTTGCTGCGCTTTAAAAACGCTCGCAAAACGTAGCTATGATGTAGATGTTATTCTTAAGTTTTAAGCTTGACTGGCCCGATGGACCAATGATTAGAACTCCAGGCTGTTAAACCAAGAATAGAATAGAAATAAATGGTGACATTTTTTATTTGTTCTGTGTATGTTTGTATAAATGTATATTAATCAAGTATTTACAATATATACCACGGTTGATTCTGGTTTTCATAACACAAGTGGTTAAGCTATTTATTTACTATGGGGTCAGTTAAATCGTGATCCTGATTATTTATATTATATGATATTTATTATATGGAAGTATTTCTATCAGGCTCCCGGATAAGTCTCTTCCAATTGTGAATTGTTTAAAATCGCACAGATAATAGAGGCTTATAACAATTCTGACGTCATGAAATTGAGGCCAACGATCAATTTAATATTACAAAGTAATACCAAGTTTCAAAAATACCAGAATAATTGAATATGGAATTTAAAATTTAATGGAATTCTATTCTTTTAAAATAGTCGAAATGATTAATAAGTTCGATAACTGCCAGTTAGCTAGGTCACAACCAGCGTTAAGACGTAGGATTAGTTACAATGGGATATTTTTTTTAATAGGCAACTACTTCTGACTCCACACTGGTAAGAGACTGATGCATTTAAAATAGAGTTTAACGCGCTATTATTTGCCTCTATTACTTGCCACGCCTCAAGCAATTTTTTTGTACAGTAATGTCAGTATTGTCTATAGCACAGATATGTATGAATGTTTTTGACGGGGAATGTGGTCCTATATTTTTTTCTATTATAGATATAATAAGGATCTTTATTCCAAGGATTGAAAATTTAAAAGTGTGTCGACTTGTAGATAATGTCGTAGGTACGCTGTCAAAGGTTCCTTACAAAAGTATTGTTTTAAATATAAATTTGGGATAATGTTTTTAATTTGAATAAAGTTAATTAGCTATGATAAAAATTAATGTGAAAAAAATTAACGCATATTATAAATGAATTTATAAACTCCATTTGTTTTGATTTCATTTACAACAATTCAAGTTGCTAAGTTTCATTCTAAACCAATTACATAATAATATTTTGTTATGTTAAATATGTAGCACAAATGAACGTGTAATTTTGGTGAATCTGAAACTCGCATGTTACCCTCGAGAGGGTACCTTGATTTCATATTCCATTACTTTGGCATGTTTAGTACACAAGTCGGTTTAATAAAAGTAATCTTATAGCTGCCACCTTTTTGATATACCTACACAAATAATGGACATAAATCAACTTATCACTTAGCTATAATAATTCTTCTGATAAAACGTGGCGCACTTATTTTTCAAAAGTAACTCATTATCTTCCCACTATCCAAGAAATTTGTCTTTACAGCTATGCATAATTTTTATTATATTCTATTATTATATGGATAATATATGGATGTGTATGACCCAGATTAATTATCTGCCCAATTACAGGTTCGCCCGTGGTCATAACATTGTAAAATGAAACGGCAAAAAATCCGGAAACATTTTGGTGATGCCTCTAAAATACGATCACGGCCACTTTGAATAACACGATCCGTTTAACAATCGATTGAGTTTATTGTAATTACGACTGTTTAGTCGAAAATAATGGCGCGTAGAGGAGGTATGCAAATTATGTGGGAATATATACAATACATTATTAATGTTGTATGTAGGTACTTCGACTCGGCACAGGAAATATGTAATGGTACCTTACCTAACTGCTTATTATATGCATGAACGGTAAGCAAAATTAATGTTTTATGTAAATAATGACCAGGTCAATGTATTCTTGCTAATTAAAAATCCATAAAATCCTATTACTTCATGAAATTCTTTTATTTTCTAAGATAAAGGAAGTAAATGTAAGAAATTTAAACACATACTGAATCATAAGTAGTGTTCATAAATCGTGCAGATAAAAATAAGATATCTCAAATTATTGCAAAATTCAAACACAAGGGTCACAACCTCGCATACCACAGAGGTAATATAAACACAATACATATAAGGTAAAGAATCTACAATAACAGTAATACAATTAACTTGCGATGCTGATTAAAACAAAGTAATTGTAGAACTGAGGAAAAATCGTAATAGGAAACTGTCGGGTATAATGACACCTGCAAGGTCCACATAAAACGCCCGAGTTCCTTGGATAGACGGCACCCATGCCTAACGCTGCCAAAACTGTGTCAATGTTATGACTTCGACGTCCTACCTCTTTTTGATCACCAAATAACAACGTAGTTTTTCAAGCAGACCAATTACAGGCAATATTTTTGCGCTACGATGCGCTACGGTGCGCATGAGGCCGAAACTATTTGTAACTACACTTATTTGACAACAATAAAGTTAATTTGTCAAAAAAATAGCTAACTATGGTGTCGTTTCCTGGGCAACAACGCTTTGTGTTTTAGTAGGTAGATAATTAACTAGATGTGTCATTGGTCAGTTTATACAGTAGCGTGTATATTATCAATTATGATCACCATAGTTGTTTTTAAAGGTATATGTAGCACTTTACATCTTTAATGTATCTAAAGAAATCTTGATGTGGTTTTGGACAGTTCTTTACTAATTCCCTCTTGACATTGTTGAAGGCCACTTAAATTTTTAATTAGTATTCTCTAATTCGTTTGTAAAACATGATCCTATTAATTAAATAAACAATTATGCCACGAATATATAATCCACGTATCTAATTAATCCTGATTTAAGGATGATAAAATTTTTGTTGTCGCAAATTTATTATAAATGCAAAACCCTTCGTAGTCCTTACGGCTTTTACTATATAAACATAATTTAAAAATGCTTATCAGGTCTCGAGATACATCTAGTAAATAGCATAGACAGTTGTACATTGGAAGCACAGAACAAATACAAATATGAAACACACAAATGTTTGTCCTGTTCTACTACCATGCAAAACGCCAAATTTCTGGCATGCTCCGACAAAAGTTTCAATAACATTGATTGGTTGATAGCACACTGCACTCTTATATTCAGCCAATCAGCAGTTGACGCACTGAATTCAATATTTGTTAAGAGCGCGATTAAATTTACTCACGTGGCCCATCTTAAGCGGCTTTGATGAGGATCAAAGCCACAAACCTTGGTTCAGTAGCCAGGAATGCTAACGATACATCCAAAGGGTCAATCAATTAAATCACTATAAAATGTACCTGGAAGACACTCCAGAACTTGAAGGAGCCCTCATTGATGATCCAATCGTAGTAGCCGGCCCAGGGGTCGGTGTACCGGCCCTGCTTCATGGGCTTGGCCGTCGTCGTCGTCTCGTGGTGGTGATCGTGCTCGTCATAGTAGTCCTCGAACCCTCGGCCGCTGTCTGCTGTTCCGTTCTTCGCACTTGACTTTCGAATCTGGAGGTAACCAAATAAGAAATGGTTAACAAAATAACACGAGATTAGAAGCTCTTAGACTGATATTTTATAAGCATTTAACGACATTCAATACTCCATACTATGCTAGCAAGGAGTTAGGTCTTGATCACTACATAGTATAAAACAAAGTCGCTTTTTCTGTATGCCCTTTTGTATAATTAGATCTTTTAAAACACTTATAACGTGGGCATATGAAATAATTATGAGCTGTAACTGTTTACTAATATTTTTGATCATAACCTCGCAAAGTATCTTTGCTCATGTACTTGTTTGTAAAGTTTGTAATTTGTACGAAAAAAGCAACTTCGGTGATTTTCCCTTGCAATCTCTTTTAGAATTTTTAGAAAGTCTAATTTTTGTTATTTTTTTATTTCACGGGAAGTTAAGTTAAAATGGTAGACCACAATTTTGACTGTTCATTCTAGATCCAGTTAACGAAGAAAGTAACAGTGACGTAAACATAATGTGTCGATCGAATAGACAAACACGTTGCCAATCACCCCAGTGAATGCCAGAGCCAATTTGCATTGCGGTGCAAAGCCGGCCGATTGCTAGACTAAACAAGGGTGGCGTCGTTTAGCGCAGTCACCCAGTTCAGGCGATACCGTTCCGTGACCCTCTTAGGGGACACGCTGCTGTAACATGCCGTACTAACATGCTTGCATGTACAGTCGACAGCTCGTCCAGGTAAACACTTGCAGTTCCGCATTCGTTCTTATGCGTACGACATAAGGACGGTACAAAGTCTGACGTGCTTTTGTCTGTACTTGCAACTCTTAGACATTTTTTTGTCTAAAGCCGCATACCCAATTAGCATGCGCCAAACTTCAAAATTCTTTTCTTCTTCTTATTCTTCTTCTTTCGTATGAGACGACAAAAGTTTTGATAGTGTTGATTTGCTGATAGCACACTACATTACTGAACTTGGCAATTGTCAAGAGCGCTATAAAAATTACTCGCGTGGCGCATTCTAGACAACATAATTCTACATTTTAGTTAGAAAACGTTTGTATTGAAAAAAGAAAAGGGCTGTCCTTAGGATTTTCCCGGCAATTATTTAAATTTTCTCGCCGTATAAACCAAATAAATGTTTATTTTACTATTTAGGTCATATTTTAACATAGGTAAAGTGTAAGCCTAATCCGATAATGTAATCGTGGACATAATCTGTATTTTTTAGAACACATGACCTAAAACTCTTTTGATATTTAAAAAAAACTTTATATAGCTAAATTGCACAACACAACTATTTGTGGCTTGCTCAGTTTCCTCAGTTTGACTTAGTAAATACCCTATATTACTTGTCTGATGAAAGCCAAGAATCACATCATCAACATGAAATTTTAATTTTAGGTTCTCATCTGAGCGCTTTTAGTACGACCTAACCTTCGCTGCCGACCAACGAATGTACTATTACGACCTAATAATACTGAATTTGAAAGAAGTCGTATCTTTCAGTCGTTTCATAAGCACAGCATGTGGGTTCATCATTTTATTTTACTGGCACTCCAACGCAATGAACTTTTTGATATATTACGAGTAGAAGAAAATGGTCTGGAAAATTTCTCAGAAATCGTTGAAGTGTGAAATTAGTTTCAGATGTAGAAGGCGGATCACAATGACTCCTTCTTTAATCTAAATTCCTCCATGTAGATGCAGGTTTCGCTTACTTGAACTGGCCGATGATTTACTACTTTCATTGTTACACGCACTATTTTTACAAAAATTCACAAACGGCAAATACGATTCCGACACAGAACACTGAGTTTTGTCTCTATCTAATTGTTTATGTTTAAAAGAAACATGCATAGTTTCTGATTTCGTATCCGATTTTAACGTTTTGTGAATAAGGGGTTTGCCGTCATAGTCACAAAACGTTAAAATAAAAAAAAAAGGAAACGGATACGAAATTCCACGAATAAGAGGTTAAAACAGGAGTTCGAAATTTGTATGAAAGATCTTAGTTTTTGAGGTAAGATAATAGTTAAAGATAGGTAAGTTATTTCTCAAAAATAACCACATATTCACTTACCGAGAAACTTATGCTACAGATTACTCACACTATGCACTAAACATAATGAGAATTATAATACTTTTAAGGTAAGACTCTTGAAATATATGGTGTGTGTGTATATGGATGGTGTGGAGGTCTACTAATAATGTGTATTCAGAAATCAAGCTTCTTTTGGGGTTAAAACAGAGAATTGAAAATGATGTGCACATAACTAACTCCGCACGTTCAGAGTCACGGGCAGTCACTAGTAAGAATATAAAGCTATGACTATGTGGAACTTACCACAGGTACAGTCGCATTATGGGCCACCAGCCTCGCGGCTGCTTTCCTCCTATTAATGTTTCGGACGACGTCGAGAATGGTTCGCAGGCCCGTGAGGATCAGCTCGGACGGAGGCATGCCAGTTCGCGGTGGGGCCTCATCTTCCACTGGAGATAGGTCTTCGTGGTCGAATTCATCTTTGCTAAAAGTACATGTATAGAGCGTAAAAGAACAAACAAAAAAAAAGTAGACAATGAAAGTTTGTCGTACACAAATTGTATTGCAGGTTTAATAACTTATTGTGACACGAATTACAAATACTGGAATAATGAAAATACTTGTGTACGCCACGAGTAGAGTATACGGTGACGCTCGACAAGAAGCGATAAAAATACCTTATTTTTTAAAAACAAAAACAAAAAAACTATTTTTTAAAATGTTACAACCCTTTAATCGGAATTAGCTATATTATTCCTACTAAAACAACTTTATTTACCTAGCACTGTATTATACAGTGCTAGGTAAATAAAGTTGTTTACTATGCATTGAAATCAAAACTAGAAACCTTTAGAATCTCGGAGAGCTACCACCCATATCTATTTCTCGCTTCGTCAACTTGTATTATCTAAGTACCATTCAACATACAAATGAGTTCCCAAAAAAAAACCATAAAATAGCATCCTGAATACTCACTGCAATGGTATATACTTGTATTTGTTCACGTACGGCGTGTGCGGCGTAGCGGCGTCGTAGCGTACCGTTGCGCCTGCGCCGCCCGCCCACAGCGCCGCCGCCAGCGCCGCAGCCCACAGGCACATGTGACACCACATCAATAAACCCCCCTTCAATGCCATGGTACCTACAACCGTCTATGCTATCTACTTTTAAGAAGTATATTTTCCGTAAAAAAAAATCTCTTTTTCTTGTTTCGAGTGCACAGCTGAAGACCAGCTCCACGACTGACTGATTTGGAATAGCTCCTCCCGTTAACCGCAGGAGGGAACACGCCAAATATAATCTGAGCAAACAATGTCCGCGTGTGAAGTGTGTAAATTAAATTTGTGTCTCGCGCCCAGCGTAGACAGTGAAAGCCATTGAGTTTCAAGCCCGATGTAAATCAGTTCACTTGGTGACAAGGTAGGTATTTAGGATATTGGTTGTTTCTACATTTTTTAACGTTGATCATGTCGAATATAGTAAATTTGCCACAGTATACTTTTATTATTAAGTATGTAACCAGTTATCCATCTTGGAAGAGTTTCTTAAATCTTAAATCAGTACAACAACAACCAACTTACTATAAACCTTTGACTATTTTTTTTTTTTTTATATTTGACGACCTCTTTACCCTTTCTGACATCCCGGGTTTCGATCCCCGGTTGGGTCAATATGGGCAAAGAACTTTTGTATATTATTATAGTCTCGGGCCTGGGTCTTGTGGTATCGTCGGAACGGCTACGATAGTTCGCTGGGACGTGTTAATGTTACAAAGTCAATCGGTATTTCAAACCGCTTGTATAAAATGGATTACCTAACTACTTTTGTGACTTGGCTTATCTGTCCTGTCCGACTATTTTGTTATCTACAATAAACCGCATTTTAGGCATTAAATCGCCTTTTACAACAATATTTGTATGTAATGCCAATTTTCCATAAAGGAAGCAAATTTTGAAACATACCAAAATAGTATGTTTCAAAATTATATCACTAGGTACTTAAGAAGTTACTCTCTCGGCATTTTTTTTAGATCTAGATGGAATTTGGTTTCAACATGAGTAAATTTTTTTTTATTCATAAGGCCCTAAAACACTTATTCGGTATTAATATTTCAAGAGATCGTGACAAACAGAGTTAATTTTCAACCAACTTACTGCCGCGCCAACAATGAAAATAGCAGTCAACTAGCAAATTTCAACCTAATTATTTTCTTCTCATCCGATTCATTCTTACCAACCAATTCTTACCTATGTAGTTGAAAAGTTCCTATATGTACTCCGAGATCACATGACAAAATAAGGATTCAACACATGTTTCAAAAATTAGCGATAATCACAGCATTTAATTCGATGATTTTTATCTAACCCCTATTTACCTACTTTTAAACAATTTAAAGTGTCAACCTAAACCCTAACCATACACTTAATTATATATAATTTTACTACTACTTCCAACCTAGCTAAAATTTATCTTCAAACCGTTTTGTAAATGACTGACATGAGTTCTCGGAGGTGCTCTTAGCAGAATTTCCCATAACAAAAGCAAACCACGATATCTATGTATTTGATAGTGAGTAATAATAGGCTATCGCTTATACACCTCTAAGTTTTCTAACAAATATTGAAGATAGAAGATAATACTCATAGAAGCAATAGATTAAAATATGAATAGTAAAACAGTACTTTGGAAAAAGATCGATTTATTGAAGTTATTTTTATAAAACAAATTTTTACACTCTATATTTACGTAATATATGTAGGTATAATACCCTTCCTAAAACCAACTTAATTGGAGTTTTAGAATTAATTATGAAATACTTACGTAACTACAAAACCATAACTACATAAACCTTATCCACTACATATGGCAGTTGTTGTTTCCCTATAGGGAATATAAGAAATCATTCAAATTTATTGGTCGAGAAATACTCATCACAAACCTGAGTCCTGATTAACTATGTAATATGATCCTTTTATATTCTGATAAAAACCCGAAGAATATCATTTATACTTAGTGGAAAAGTTAGTAGGTAATTAATACGTTATTACAGGCGGCAGGCAGGTGATGGGAGGGGTGGTCAATAGTCGCTCGCTCCTTTTCTAGGAACCATTTTATAAGGAAAAAACATGTTACAATTTCGGCGGCAGGAAAATGATTAATTCACAGGTATTTGAAGATTCTTACGGAAATCTCTGTAGCCTATAATAAACTAGATTAAATATAGGGATTGAGCGTACAATTTTACAAGTTTTTGTTGTAGACTATACTTGAATGAATACAAAAAAGAAAAAATAATTGCCTGCTACTTTATTAGCGATAAGACTTCGCAGCCATCACGATAGTCAGGTAAGAAAAAATCTACACAGCCAAACTTCTACGTTTATGGAGGTCGTAGGATTCCATCATATAATATAAATCTATAGTATTCTTAAAATAAGAATGAAATTAATTATATGATTTGATTTATTTTTTTGATTCTTGTTTCTCTACGTAAACAAACATTTATTTTACCTACTCTCCAAACTTATTAAGGAAAGTTAGCGGAAAGCTGTCAAAAAGAGCTGTTTTCAACATCAAGGTCGGAAATTGGCTATTCAATTACAGGTTTTTCAATTAGAAATTGACCGACTAATAGAAGGTGAAAATAAACACGAAATACAAATAAAGTTACATAATTTATTGAGCAAACAGTACTAGGAACTATAAATAGTGTATGTTGTAATAGTGAACACTATTTAAAAGTCAATTGAAATGCTTTACATTATTAAATATGTCCAGTTCACAACATTACACTTTATGTTAGTATTATTTACAAGTAATGAGTAACATTAGATTCTAAATTGATTTCGGTTTAGTTTTGTCGTTCATATATTTTTCTGCTGCTTCAGCGATAGCTTTGGTAACTCTTCCTGTCACTTCATGCAAATTTTCATTTGATAGGTTCCATGAATCCACTGACCGCTTTGAAAAGAATGATGCCGTAGTATCATTCGGACGCCAACTGTTTGGATAGACGATTTTGTGTCGTAGAACTGCCTTTATTATAAGAGCTCCTACGTACACAATAAAATAAACACTGAAATACAATGGCAAGTAATAGAGCTTTTTACCCAGGTAATAATAACTGAATCGATTGACACGTGGCATTTCGGTTGTAGTTGTCGTCGTTGTCGGATGATGGTGATGGTAATGATGAAAATCATGATCATCGAGATCATGATGATATTTGAAATCTCCTGGAAAATCTGGAGGGAAGCCATCATCTGAAGGTGGTCCTGAATCCAGGCCCGGATTCATCTGGGTCGGTGGTGGAGGAGGCATCATTGCTACGTCCTGCCCTTTCATATCGTCTCCACCCTTGACAGCACCACTTCCGTGCGGTTTATCAAATACCAATTCAGGATAATCGCTATCATGATGAAACGAGGGGGATGGTGGATTATGATGGTCATAACTAGATGCGTGGTGGTCATCCGGAGGCTGTAGCTTGCCATAAGAGTATTGATGAATATCTGGTTTGTCGTCAGATACTCCGCCACCAATTGCTGGTCCTGAATCAAATGTCAATGCTGGTTTATTGTAAGTATATCCTCCCATGTCCATAGTCGGAGGAGAGTCTAGAGTCATTGCTGGTTTATTATAGTTGTATCCACTCATATCTATTGCTGGGGGACTATCACCCGGTTTTTCATATGAGTACCCGTTAAAAGGTTTACTAAGAGGTGGGAGCGTTGGTAAAAATGCTGAAGGAGATGGAGGTTTGTATCGGTAACCCAAGTCCATGGGAGTATTATCACTATTGTCATCTGGTGGCGATCCCATTCCAGCGTCTTCAGAAATACTTGCCGGAGGGTTATATACCGACACTGGTGGGTTCCTGGGCGGAGGAGATTGTGGTGGTGAAGGGCTGAGCACAGCGGGAGGGTACGGCGGGAATGATTCGTAGTTCGTTGGTGAAGGAAAGTCATTTCCTGTTACTTTTGGTAGCGGCGGTGGAGGCGGTGGCACCAAATTAGCAACTGCTTTCGATGGAGGTGAGGAAGGATTAGACTGTTTCGATTTACTTCCATATTCTTGTGGCAAATAAGGCTGAGCAGGGTTATAGCGATCAATTGGTTCACGAACTTGTACAGTATCTTGTATTTCACCCCTCACTGGATGTTTTATTTCCTTAAAATCATCCAAACTGAACATATTATTACTTGTTTTACTATTGGAGAAGTCATTTTGTATTGCCTTGTTCATGTTTTTCATTATAAATGGTTTCAGACTAACGTAAGGAAATCTGATATTAGGTTCAGTACGAATAGCTCTTGACTCATTTTCAGCTCCATTGCCATGACTCGCGCTGAATCTGAAAACAAAAATATTATCATTTAAAATTTGAACATAAATATTTTATCAGTTGGTACAAACACGTTGGGTGAAAAATTATATTAACTAAAACAAAACCATTACCCTGGTAAAGCGAAATTGTCAGGAAGCGAATCATTATCTTGTTTATGATTACGTTGGTCGTCACTTTCTTGTGGTTTCACATTATCGCCACCAATTTCATCTTTATCAAAATTTGAATCAAGAGGAGCTTCTTCCCATTGACCAGAATACATGTTATGTTTTTCAGCATCGATTATATGCCAAATATTCTCAACATTAGTAGCGGGTGTCGTTGTCGTCGTAGTGGTCGTGCTGCTTGTCGTTGAAGGAAGATTATTGGGCCTGGGATCAGTTGGTATTAGACTATTTTTAACATCACCATACAAATTGTTGTATAAGGCAAAGTAATCTGTCATATCAGCTTCACTTTTTTTCGAATCTTCTTTTTTAGTGTCTTGTTTTGGAGCTATATATCCCGAGTCGTAATTCACATTGTTATCTTCTTCTTCTGGTACATATATCGGGCGTGAAGTTGTAGTGGATGTGGTAGAAGTCTTGGCTGCCACTCGTTCCTTTTCCAATAGTTTTCTTATGGATTTTTGCATGTTATCTTCTCGTTCCGACTCAAACTCGGCAAATATTAAGTCGGGTGTTTTCACTTTTGGTGTCGTTGAAGTCGTTGTGACATTTTGTGGCGAGTCCATTCTTCTCATCCAGTTGTGGTAGTAGAACGGAGCCGATCGGGCTTCATTTTCCGTTTGGCTCCGAGGTGACGGAGTAACAACATACACTGATGGACCCAGGACATTCGCCGCCTCAGATCCATATTTGAGTAGACTCACCAAGAACGTACAAAATATTAAATTCATCGTCACTTAAATTTACATTTGCAAATTGAAACTTGGACGAGCGGTCAGCTCGAGGTCTGACTAGTGACTAAAAATGAAGGGTTATGCCGAAGATTTTGAATTGTCACACATTTTGAACAGTCCAGTGAGAAATTGCGATAATTTCTAGCGGTACTTGAGTATCTGGGACGCCCGAACACGATCCGGGTGACCCGCGCCAGGGTGCAATTTACACAATTAGCTGGGAACCAATGTCGCTCGCCCATGAGGCCAGTAGAAAGTGTTACATATTTGTACAAAAATTTGTCACTAATAAATGGTTGCAATATTTACCGTTTCAATATGTAACAACCAGGGCAATAATTTGTTCTAATTTTATTGTTCGTTTGTTTTAGTCCTTTTATAAGAAAATGCTAAATAAGCATTTTAATCGTAGATATTTGTCTATAATTTTCAAACGACTACAGATTACGGGATAATTAATTGCCCTTAATCATCTTTCATAATTATTCATCTTAAAATTTGACGACCTCCGTGGCCGAGAGGCGAGCGTGCCGGACTTTGGCGTCGCGCCATCTCAGAGGTTCCGGGTTCGATCCCCGGTCGGGTCAATGTGGGAAACGATTTTTTCTGTATTGTCTCGGGTCTGGGTGTTGTGGTACCGTCGTTGTTTCTGATTTCTGTAACACAAGTGCTTTAGCTACTTACCACAGAATCAGAGCAATGTATGTGATGTTGTCCAATATTTATATTTTTTTTATTTTTTTTTATAATTATTTTTTATTTAACATCTACTTAATTCATACTTTGAATCATAGGTTACGATCGGAAGCGATACCTACCACTACTTTTCGTAAAGAAATGTGTGTGTGTAAATGAATATGTACGACCATATCCAATATTTAATTCTTTTTTTGGAAATTTATCGATTGTTTAACAAGAGGCCTTTGATTTTATATTTTGTTAACATGGAGGGTCCAGAAAAGGTTAGAAACCTTTATTCTTGATGCAATTAATGTAGAAATTGGTGTAGAAAATAAGTAACTGTTCAATTAAAAAAATACATACAACTTTCAACTATCGAATTCTACATAATATTATAAGATATAAGTTTTATATTCTAGAATAAATCTATTGAAAGTATTCTGCATAGTTACATGTAAATGTGGAGTGTACTTATTCGTAGCCATTATCTAAATAATATCTAATTATCATAGAATATTTAAAGTTTTAAGTTTTAAAACATCATACAGAAACACCCACATGCATTTGATTAACTGATTTTTTTGCAAATTGATCCTACCTATACTTATATACTTCACTATAGTAGTAAAAAATAACACCAAAAAGTCACCAAGTCCGCCTATTAGTCGCAGCCTGATCTTACATAGCCCTTTAGGTCTTGTTAAATTGACTGTCCAACACAAAAACATTTCAATCATTTTCAATTCGAACCAGTAGTTCCCGCGATAAAAGGGTTTCAAACAAACAAATTAACTCTTTGGCTTTATATTATTAGGATAGATGAAGATAGCAATCTAAGACATGACAATTTTATTTATTAATACACTACATATTAAATGGTTTCGGAGCATTTGAAAGATAAATTTATATAAAATCAATATGGCCAATGTTGCTACATTAAGCCATCTTTTATGGCAATAATACTCAATATTATTGCCATAAGTGATGTGCTTAAGTAAAAAAAAAAAACAAAGCTGGAGCCATAAATGCCGAAACTGTCAGTTAATTTTTTTTTTTTGTATTTACTTAAGAAAAGTCATGGACCTAATATAATAAACTAAGTCCATGAGAAAAGTGCAGATACCATAAATATTTTTCGGTTTTCATAGCGCCAACTCGGCAAACCTTTTTAATAATATTGAATGTATATCTTACTGTTCGCAGCTTAGATTAGAGGCTTTTAGAACCTACTAAAATGCGGTAAGTTGATATAAAAATACATTACAGTTCCCGACAAAAGAGTGAAGAGAAATCTTGATTTTAAAAAATGTTGTGGTGTACCTACTCTCTACAAATTAAGTGTACGGGTAAAATAAAAGCTAAAGTTGCATGAAGTCCTGTATTTTCATCCTGCATCAATGATAAATTGTGAAACTTGAGATGGTTATTTCTTTTATAAACTATAGAAAAATCATGCGCAGTCACGCCATATGGGAATGCCTTAGTGTAACAGATCAGGTTGTATTTTCAAATGCTCATTTCTTGATTTTTTTAATTTGCGACCTTGTTTTTTCCCTGTGCTCTTCAAATGGACAACGAAAAGTACGTTAGACGCACTCTGAACTTTGAATCGCCCTTTTGCCATAAGAACTAATATCGCAAGTGGTCACCACGGTAACAGACATACCTGTACACTCCCACAAGCAACTACAACCCCATGTAAAGCGGAAATGTAATTGAAAATGCTAGAATAAAATTGAAAAAAGAGCATATGGAATTTTATTATTTGCCTATCCTATTGTGTCCAGGACCATTACATAGATCTTTGTTTTGTATGTTGTGGTATTTTTTTAACTAGGGATGCATCTATTACATGATTTACTTTTTGTAAGACACAAATAATTATCACCCCGAGACTAAATTTATTATTTTTATAGTGCACTGCACTAGCGAACATTAAATATTTTAAAGAAACAGTAAAATTGTATCCCCCTTGCTGGGCGGGAATCGAACCCACCACCTTCACGTATCGCGCGTGCTGCTCTTCCAATTAAGCTAACCGCAAGTTATCATAGGCGATGTAATTTTTCTGCTGTATCAACCCGTTAGCCTCCGGTAAGTGCCCTCTGCCGAATATGTTTAGAACTACAATACTTATCGTACCGCAAAGGGAGATAACATTTTTCTGTTTCTTTAAAATAAATTAATGATTTTTGGATTTGTATAAATTCAAAATAGGTACCTAATCATAGTACCTAGTTATTTATTACTAGCTGTGTCTGCGACTTCGTTCACGTGTACTGCATGATTTTGAATTTATCAACTTTCCTAATTAGAGATAAGTGAAAGTTTTATAAACATATCAAAGAATAGACAAATATAAGCAGAAAGCTCCGAACTGCTAAGCTATCGGGAGTTATCGGGAGTTATACGTGTTATTGTGAGTCAATAGATAAAATAAAGACATATGCTGTCGTGGGATATTTTTTATATAATTTTAATGAGAACATTTCCGTCATACATGATTTCTGTGTAACTTAAACCAATAAGGCTGCACACGAGACAGAAGCGTGAAAAATGGAGTTACTTTTCCCGTTTTCCAAAAAAAATCCCTTCACTGCTTTGCTCCTATTAATTGTAGCGCAATTAAAAGTATACAATAACCTTCCCAGAAGTACGAATTACAATTGTATCAAGCTTTAAATCCATCGAGTAGTTTTTGTTTCAATAATGAACAAACAGACAGACAGACAAAAATTTTACTTATGGCATTTTTGGCATCAATATCGGTCACTAATCACCCTCTGATGGATATTTTGGAAATATATTTCATATACAGAATTGACCTCTCTACAGATTTATTATAAGATAATGGAATTAAAACCGCCCGAAATCAGTTCAAAGTAGGCTTTAGAAATTTACGACCTACGAAACCCTACATTGCGCGTGGCAATACACGTACTTAAAAATACAAATGGTTACAGCCAGACACAATAGTTATATTGTTATCACCTCAAGCTATTTTTCGAGGAGTGTTTTATACCTATACTTATTCATGTTTATTCAACACAGGTGCAAGTAAGAAATCATTTTTATTTAAACAGGTTTCTGCATAAAAAATACCGATGATGAAAGTAAACTATTATTTTCCAACAATATTTTAATGCATAAATAATTGTATTTACATACGTCATGTTTGCCTAATTTTATCACTAAGTAGTCTAAAAATAATTTGTAAACTTTTCCTATTCTAGATTCTTATCAATAGCGGTAAAATACTATCCGTTAGTTTTGCCGTCTTCTTTCCGTTCGCTCGAGTTGTCGGTGTCGTTGTAGGCCGGGTTATCTACGCCGGAGTCGCTGCCGCCATCTATATTGTCCGGTGCTAATTTCGATTGGATACAATCCGCTTTTGGCTTGTCAAGATCATCGCCATTGCTGTATTTGACAGCGACATCTTGCGGAACGCCAGGCTTGCCCTGCTCCAAGTTGTACGTTTCTCGGTTCTCCACGTCGGCCGCAGGCTTCTTCTTACAGATGTCGTCCTCATCGGTCGCGGCGTGCTTGCGCATGTATAACTTATTGAACAGGAAATAGATACAGCCCGTGATGAATGTAGCGCCCGCGAATATTTGGTAAGTTGGTCTAGTTCCGAAAAACTTCATTAGGTATCCACCTATCAGACTTCCCGCACCTTTACCTGTAATATACAAAACACAATAATATTAAATGAGTGTCACACAGGCTATCATGAATCAATTAAATATCAACTTATCTAAAAATTGCTAAGTAAAAATAAATTTCGAAAACAGCCGAATCATTTAAATGCAATTTTGTCCTAACATAAATTTTAAGACTTTCACGTTCCATTTTAAACATTTAAAATAATTTAACGGGTCAAAACGCGACACCATTTTCATTTAGTAGTTAATACGAACTGCTTACTGCCCGACGTTTCGGTTAGGTTGCACCAACCGTGGTCACGAGCTGACTCTCTTGAAGCAACCTAACCGAAACGTCGGGAAGTAAGCAGTTCGTAGGTATTAACTACTAAATAAAAATGGTGTCGCGTTTTATCATAACATGTTCCATTTTATTGGTTGTCTGAAATAAAGACTAAGATGATGTTAGCATCCAAAAATTACCTGACAGTATTTTGAAGACTAGATAGCTACCTATAAGCTAACTAGCCTTTGTTCGCGTGGAACTGTTTGGGGTTACTTATTTTGCTAATGATATGCATAGACACTGTTCTGGTTTAATTTAGAAACTTATTTTTCAAAGCATTGTTTTTATTCTTGCAAGTGATATGTTTACCTAGTATCTGTTTACAATAAATACAGTAAAAAACGTTTTATCTAAATTATAAGTTATCTAATAATTATATTATATTATATTATGTATATATATATATACATAGCTGGGCACCGTTAATCAAATAGTTAACTTCGTTAATCGTTAATCCGTTACTAAAAAAAGTTAGCTTCGTTAAACGTTAAAGCGTTACATTTCTGACGAATTAACGCAAGTTAACGTTAATCGTTAATCCATTAAATATAATCAAAATTGATGGATTAATGGTTATGGATTCTCACTAGGACCTGGAATCCGATTCCATGTCTTCCATGATAGGGTTTTGATTACTGCACTGTACAGTACACTTTTACAATTCACCTAATATTCGTTTTCCAAATTGACCTGACCGAGAATCGACACCGAGTTCGGGAATCGGCACCGTGTTCGTCAAACGTTACGATACGTTCCAATAAAAAATGAAACTTCCATTTGGCACCCCTTTTGGTTTCCGGAGAATCCCTCGATTGTATTAGTGTGGTCGTCTTTTTTTAAAGAAAGAGGGAAGGGGAGCACAGAAAAACGTTACGGTACATTACAACAGAGTCAAAAATCTTCAAAAATTGCGTTACGTAAGGGGGACCTAAGCCATAACGAATACTAAAATCTAACGTTCAAAATATGGAATACTTGCTGTGCCCGCGACTTCGTTCGCGTGGACTACATCTTTTCATGGACGGTTTTACCCCTATCTCCCTTAATATTCGAAACAAAAAGTAGTCTATATTTTAATCCAAGTTTCGAGCTATATTTGTGCCAAATTTCATATCTCTAACATAAAAATTAAACATTTTCCCATATAAACTTTCAAATGGTGGTTCGATATTTTGAACGTTCGATTAAGAGTGTTCGATATTTTGATTTTCGATCATTAAGTATTCTATATGGCGTAGGTAACCCGCTGCAACGTAATACTTGAACGCTCCCTTCTTTAAAATAGACACAGCACTCGTCATTCTAATTAAACACCGGCTCTAAGTAATTAATAACATGTTGAAATCAAATGAATAAAATGAATCTATTCGCAGCTTTCTCACTCGCACGCGCTTTGTATAGTGTTTTTGTTTCACTCGCGACACGCGCTGCTCGCCACTTGTATTTTCATACTTGTCTTGTCTGAACCTGTTTTTTTCGCCGCGCCACGGTGCCATGCGGTGAATAGTAGGCATTGGATTAACGATTAACGGACTTCTGGATTATTAACGGAAGTTAATGGGTCCGTTAACAGTTTTTAAAGTTAACTTAAAAGTTAATCCGTTACTCAAGATGTTGACTTCGTTAATTAACGATTAACGGATTAACGAGTTAATGCCCAGCTATGTATATATATATTTAACTTTTTTATCGATAGATTTGCCTTTTCTTTGCATCATCTTGAAACATCAAGAGACGTAAAAATAAATCTACCTAATTTCGAGCAAAGCTATTTTTATATATTTGAATCATCATATCATAAAGTAATTTACAATAGGTTGCGTGAATCGGCAAGCATAGTTCACTTTTACAGTAGTACCTACCTACCATTTAGAAAGGAATAGGCTATTTCTGAAAAGTTTCAAAGTGGCTTAGTATTTTAGGGTTCTCTAAATTATGTGAAATGCATACCGTTTGGAACTGGAATAATAGGTAGCGTTTAGTACTGGACTCCTGACAAAGAGCACTGAATACTGCCCTAATGGGCATAACGTCGATGCCTAGCCTTACTGATCTATTTAATTTTCTGATCTATCTTAATTATAAAACAAAGCTTCCTCACCAACTCCGTAGTAGAGACCGCCGAGCAGCCCCTGCACCGAGGTGTCAGTGGTCGTGGAAGACAGGCGAGCAGCGTACGTGACGGCGGCTGTGAACGACAGCGATGACGTCACCGACTCCAGCGCCTCGAAGATCAGGCACAGCCACGGGTTGTAGATCAGGGAATAACCTATAATTAATTAATAGTCATAGTAAATATATTTATTATTGCATTTTGTTAATATTTTAATGTATGTTTAATCAAAGAACATAACTATTTAATATTAAATCGCATGACAATTAATCACGTAAAGTAATTTTATCATTTGAATATTGAACGAAATATTTTTTATAAACTGAACTTTATAAAACCCAGAGATGGTGACTCCGGAATCTAACTTTTGTTCTTTGTAGTTCGGTTGATGCATTTACAGATAAATCTTATGTAATAGAAGTAATGCATAAATTCGTTTAAAAAAATAGTTCTGACCTGCGTTATATGGATCTTCGGTTGATTTAGACTATCAAAGTGAAAAGAGAATGCAATCATATGTTTTGGATACGACCCATTCTTAAAATAAGTCAGGATAGACAGGTTTTGATTAATGTTATATTTTTTAAGCCACAAAATGAGAGATATCGTGCATGAAGAATCCATTGCATGATAATGGGCGTGAGCACCCCCGCAGACCCACACAAAAGTAGCATTGAGAAAGCCGTTAGCCACTTTTTCGCTGTCCACTCTGTGTACATAGCGATTCTCATCCTTCAACCCTTACCTAACAGTCTAATTGCGTAGAACACAAATCCGATGAAGAGCACATTGGCATGGCCCAGCTTCTTGATGATGGGCCCGGACAGCACAAGCAGTGGCAGGCCGGCGATGCCGCCCACAGTGATGGTGATGCCCATCAGCGAGCGAGAGGCGCCCAGGTCTTGGAGCAGCCAGAACAGGAAGCTCTCAATGTAGCCCCACGCCGTGCCTGCAATTTTTAATTTATTCTGTTTTAACGAAAAAGTAGATACAGAGATTTCCCAACAACTACGACATCTTACTACTGTTTCGAAATAGGACCTAACAATACATTTTCCTAGGTATCCGTAAGGTCCAACGGTTACGTGGTTGGTTAGTTTTTACATAACATTGACAGACATGACACCATGATATAACTTAGCAGTTTATCCATAAGACGAATATTCCATTGTGTTTCAACAACTCCTCTTATAAAAAGTGTCATTGCCTGTTTTCTGCTATAACGATCCGGCTACCTTGACACTTCATTCCTTGGGTATCATAGTTACTCGCATTTTCAAATATGACTAAGCCTATTTTTCTATTCCAATAATAAACGTAAGCCACACAATGACCAGTGGCGTGCGTTTCATAAAGACAGGAAGACACTGCCTACCGTAGGTCTAATAATAGATCCAATATTATTTTATCAATAAACAAAATAACATAAAATCTTCATAAATTAACTCCACCGATCGATTGCCGGTGGTATCATTAAAATAAGATCGACATGTAATTTGATTATTTAACATCACCGATTCGCGCTGCACTAGCGCCGCCTCGCCCTTGCGTACAAGTGCCACGGCAAAGACACAAACTATGAATCTCTAAAATTTTGTATGTGTGCTCTCGTGGTAAGTCGCGGTCATGCGGATTTAATGTATGTGCGTTCCTGTAGCTACGTGGGCTTTGCTGACACACAATGACAAAAATCACGCACACAACTGCATAAAAAGCCAGTGTCTTTTTTTGTTGATTCCATATAGGTAACACGAAAAATTACGACTCTTACCGAACATTTCCGAATGAAAGTTTGATAAGCAATGCAAATATTTTAGAAAGTAACATTGTTTCATTGAGTTTTATACATTTTGGTGGCAAAATTTTTTTGTCGTATTATATTTCTCTTTTTTACTACTAATTTCAATAGTCAAAAGTTGCCATATTGTTTGATTTGTGTTGTGTTTGTGACTACGCTTTCCGATATTTAGGATTTATCGTTGTTAATAGAGTGAAAAATTGATAATATTGTCTGTGAAAGATGTTTAGATGGTGTGTGTATTGAAAGAATAAAAAATGATACTTACACCACCATCTTTTAGTGAAAAGATAAAGCAGTGGCTTTCATTTAAATTTTGCAAATAACACAAACATTACAAAACATCATACAAACGCGCCGAAAGGCCACTTCGGATATCCGTAAATTGATATGTCTATAAAATCAGTCAATCTATGGATATTGAGCTAGCATTTGGCAATTACCTACATTATCAGTCGACAAGACGATGAACCAAAACCAAAGTGTTTTTAGTGAGTGAAATTTTCTGCCTACCCTGTCTTAAAACTGTGTGCACGCCACTGACAATGACACTACTTTATATAAATAATAATATATATTAAGGGGTAAGATTTATAGAATGAGGACACATACGGTATCTAATGTAAAAAATACTAATACCTATGTATAAATAAATAAATAAATTTCAGACATCATCACAAAATTGACCCGGACCCAGTGTAAGTAACTTAAACACTCGTGTATGAAAACCAATGGTAATACCAAAATAGGTTTAAACTTAAATATACATTTGGATAAGCACCCAGACAAAGATCAACCCATAGGTACATCACACGTATGTTTGTCCCTTTAATCAACAGTCAGGGGCGCATACCATCGTTCAGGCCAACCAAATTTTATCACTAACATACCTAACTAGCACTTTGCATGTCTGCAAATATAAATTAAGCGGTTACTAACCCATTATGAAGCAGGCGATGAACAGAGCGACGACCTCGATGTTCCTGAACACGGTGATGACGTCTTCGAGCAAGTTCTGCGCCGGCTGCTTGAACTGCAGGTCGATGCTCAGCATCAGCACACCGGACGCTACCTTCAGCACCGCGTATAGATAGAACGCTGGTCTGGACACGACATGCAAGTCAAGAACAACATTTGATTGAGTTATTACGGTGCATGTATTGTATAGGTATTGTAAGAAACAGAAAAATTCAATTTCTTCTTTAAACATTCGGGTTTCGACCCGTTAACTTATATTAAATATTGAAAATGGGTCGAAACTTTTAAATTCTACATTTCCACTTGCTGCATGGAACTTAAACCCCGACCTTCGCATATCAGGCATGCTGCTCTTTCATATTTAAATTTTGAAAGGTCGCTAGTGAAGCAACGATTAGCCTAAGAGTAGAAATGATGGTAGCTACCGTAGCTACAGACTGACCGATAGATAGCAGTCGATAAAACATATTTTTCTTTTTTATGTTACACTTCAAGATTGACCTCATCCCACCTGATGTTAAGTGGAAATGAGGTCCTAGCTTAAGAGCGACAAGTAGAGCATAATAAAGCTGTTACTGGACTTGTCGCCCTTACCTTGAAGGCTTGACCCCTGCTACTAATGTAGCACCCTCCAGGAGCTCTGGAAACCTTACCCACACGCAGGAACACAACAACACAGAAGTGATTGTTATTTGGCTGCGGTCTTCTGTAAGGTGGAGGTATTTCACCAGTCGGGCTGCTCCAGTTCGAGCGATAAATCGCTATGCCCTACCTCTCTTAAAACATGTTGACGTGATCCGAAAGTATGTACTGACAAAAGCACGTCAAACCACACACTTTGGACATTACTCCGCCCTTATGTCGTACGCATTAGATCTAATAACGAACTGCAAGTGTTTACTTTGACGTGCTGTTGACCGTACATACTCGTAGTAGCTTAAGCACTTGTCTTATGGAAACCGGAACCAAAAGTGAACCCTTAATAATATTACAACACAAACATCGACCAGATCTCAAAGAAAGTAGTTTAAACACTCGTCTTGTGGAATGACTATATATACAATATACCATAATACATCCTCTAACTACCTACCTATCGATTGAAATCAGAGACTAGAATAAAAATATTTGCTTGATCAACTAATCCATTCTAAAATCTTGCTACCTTCCTACCTCTTTAGCAAACGATAAATTGGTAGAGAAGTAGAAAAATCTATCAATCTCGAGAAGAAAATCGAATCTAACATCAATCTATCTAAAATATCACCTTCATCTGACGAGGTTTCTGTAACTTTTCAAGTGGTGTAGACCTAAACAATATGATTTAGGCTAGCCGAAAAGACTTTTATATTGTAATCTTCCATTGGGCAAGGAGTTATATTAGAGACTGAATAAGTAGTTATTATTAAATTACATTCGCAGTCATGTAATCTTAGGTCAGTCCTAACCATATCAGTTTCGATCAAACCAACGTTCTATTACGTCTCGTACAGAATAACAGGTTAATAATATGTAAGATAAGTCGTACGTACCTACATATTTCATTTGATACCGTACGAAATCGTAAAAAATCCGAATTGAATTTGAAATTCAAGGTGAGCTAGGTGACCAAAGGTCATGCTCAAATTGATTGTATTTGATGTCAAACGTCAAATAAAAACAAAACGCTGGGTCAATACGTCATACGACTAAACTAACTTAATGTGCCTCCTGTTGTTTTAATACTTTGCCACTCCAAAGGTGAATTTGCAAAGTAGAAAAACACAGATAGGTATAAACAGATAGATATTTTTTATTTTAATCCACGGGAAATTGTTCGTATTTGGACGCTTGGTAATTTATCAACTTTTTATGCTGCCAAACATGGTAAGTTTGACCTTTACAAAGATAGTACTTCAAAGCTCTTTTTTTTTTTATATTACACTTCAAGATTGACCTCATCCCACCTGATGTTAAGTGGTAATGAGGTCCTATCTTAAGGGTAACAAATACAGCATAATAAATCTGTTACTGGACTTGTCGCCCTTACCTTGAAGGCTTGACCCCTGCTACTAATGTAGCACGCCCCCCAGGAGCTCTGGAAACCTTACTCACACGCAGGAACACAACAACACAGAAGTGATTGTTATTTGGCTGCGGTCTTCTGTAAGGTGGAGGTATTTCACCAGTCAGGCTGCTCCAGTTCAAGCGATAAATCGCTATGCCCAACCTCTCTTAAAATCATAAAATTAATTTTTCTTTTGAAAGTCTGAAGATGTTTAATATGTTGCCAGAAAATATAACCAGTAGGTATGGATTTGAGTCTGAGATCAAAACTTGTCTCTTGAAGACGGGTAGGTAGATGAGTATTATAAAATTGAAAATTGTATAACTTACATAGCTTATTTTTATGTACTAAAGTTGAGCTTTATCGTGTCAATGTTTTGTTGACATAATTTTATGTTTTAAGGATATTGCATATCGTATTGTAATTGTTGATTATGATCCGATTACGAACTTTTGTGTTTCATTGTAGTCCATCTGATTATCCGCTATCTGCCAGCCTACTGAAATGGTTCTTGAATAATAATATTAGCATAAAGGGAGTACGGGAAAATGTATGTACATGCGTTGTGTTTGTTTGATAATTTTCTTATGGTCAATAAATGCATTTCTTTCTTTACACCGAGTGAACAAAACGCGCGGACGTATTTATTTGAAACACGCTTCATCTTTGAAAAAAATAACAAAAGACAGTGCCAGACGTAAGAGTAGCTCACCTGAAGTCAGTGTATCCTTTCCCGCGACTGACATAGTCGATGAGCATCCCGGAGAGAGGAGAGGAGATCATCCCTCCGAGGCTCCCGTAGACCCGCTGCAGCCCGTAGTCTGCGCCCTGCTCGCGAATGATTGCAATCACGGCGCCCTCGAACATCGCGAACGCGGTACCTCCGATGATACCGTTGAACACCCGCACCTGGAAATACCTCGTTTAGTTATAGCTCATTTCGGTATGTTAGACATCCATATGAAAACAGCTAACAACCAATTCATCCTTTACATGACGTCAGGTTGAGCGAGGGGCATAGGTACTCGTATTCGTTTTAGCGGTAGGTGTTGTGAAGGAGGCTGTGTAGAGTCTGTAAGGTATCCCGACTGCCCCACTATTGCGCAGCGTTGGCCACCAAAGGGTTTTAGTCGGTGCGAGCCCGACGCACCTCTCTCTGTTCCACGTAGAGAGTGACGGTGCGGTAGGCATTTCCCCTTTGATAAAAAAGGGACATTCTCTAATGGGAGCGAAGTAGGTACAGCAAAACTATAACACTTTGGACTTAGTAATGCTTTTGTAACACGGGCAAACTGCAAGTTTTTACCATACCTATATAATCTACTAATTAACGACGAGTTAGGACAAAGTTGATAGCTGGTCGGTAGTTTATGAAGCAGTCAGATATGTAATTTATTTTGTAAATTTGCGTTTATTTGTCAGTTACATGCCTACCTACGTAATAATTTCAACCTTAATTATATGTGCTGTGAATTTGACTTACTTCAACCAGAAAATTACTTCAAGTCTAGGCATCATGCAAGCTAATTCACAGTAATTTAACCTAATCATATATATATATTATCATCATATATATATAATATATATATATATATATACATATATATATATATATATATATATATATATATATATATATATATATATATATATATATATATGTATATATATATATTTATATATATTTCTATATGATTTAACCTAATCATATATAAATATATATATATATATATTTAATTGCACTTTAAGATTGACCTCATCCCACCTGATGTTAAATGGTAATGAGGTCCTAGCTTAAGGGTGCCAAGTACACATAATAAATCTGTTACTGGACTGGTCGCCCTTACCTTGAAGGCTTGACCCCTGCTACTAATGTAGCACCCCCCAAGAACTCTGGAAACCTTACTCACACGCAGGAACACAACAACACCGGAGTGATTATTATTTGGCGGTCTTCTGTTAGGTGGAGGTATTTCACCAGTCGGGCTGCTCCAGTTCGAGCGTTAAATCGCTATGCCCTACCTCTCTTACAATTTGTTTCGAAATAACAATACCTACACTAGGAAGCTGATTTTTACTAAAGCTACCAGTATCGCCACGTATGTACCTACACTCACGAGCAGTTATATATATATATATACACTTAATCATGACTTTTTAATAAGGTTCACTTCGGAATGAAGTATATGAGTGCATGTGACTGCATATTATTATATTGGTATTATTGAAATCTGCAACGAGCCGTCGTGCTTCTTAGCAAACGCACGTTCCTCACGGAACACACACGTAGGCCTCGTAACTTAGCATGTGAGCATTATCTTATCTGGGACAAGGCCAGTACTGCGCGCGCCTCGTCACTCATTGCGAAATAGTAAGGAGGCTTGCAAGCTTCTAAGCACTAAGTTCGTTCCAACATACCCACATAAATATGCTACACGGTTCATTGTTTTGCGTTTCCTCATTATTGTTTAAAACTTCGGAGCATGTAGGTACTTATTTAATAACCACCCGAGATGTTGGTTGTCGACTCAATTGACAGGACAGGTATACTTATTTTTATTAAACGATTATTACATAGATATTATATGAACCTATTAGTTTGTGTCATGATTTTGCATTATTTACTTACTATTCTTCGGTAGAATATTAGCTTTAGTATTTATCAAGTATGAAGAATTATTTTCAACAAGATTGAAATCTAGGTACCTTTACCTAGATAGTAACTTCGATCAACGATTTTGTAGATCCACAATTCCATGGAAAATACAAACAAATTATTATTGTTCCCCGCGTCATGACGTACATACTTATGTCTCTATATCAACACAAGGCCTAAAGTGCCGTACAGTCTAATCTAATTTAAACCTATGAGAATGAGTTAAGTATGGAAGTAAATCATTTTTGACGTAACGCACGCGGTCACTAAGAGAGAAAGAAAGCTTAATACTGTTGGAAGCCTTGTTTTTTAGGTCACAACTGTGCATCTACAAAATTTTTGATGAAAGTATAACAATATTTTTTGTTTTCATTGGAAGGTTTCTTGTCTGTGATGTACCTTCTTAGCAAGACCTGATAGATATACCTGGGTATTAAAAGTACCTACTCGTATGTAGATAATGACCACCATATGATACTGGGTGTATAATGTCGAGCCTACCTATACATTTAAATAAAATTTATGATTTGAACTGATTTTTTCGACATTGGTTACTTATTGTGTTAATTGACAATTGCAATCATTTCAAATATTAACTATGCTGTGATTAGCATATTTATTAGCGTGATAATTATATATAATTTAAGAGAGGTAGGGCATAGCGATTTATCGCTCGAACTGGAGCAGCCCGACTGGTGAAATACCTCCACATTACAGAAGACCGCAGCCAAATAACAATCAGTTCTGTGTTGTTGTGTTCCTGCGTGTGAGTAAGGTTTCCAGAGCTCCTGGGGGGTGCTACATTAGTAGCAGGGTTCAAGCCTTCAAGGTAAGGGTGACAAGTCCAGTAACAGATTTATTATGCTGTACTTGTCACCCTTAAGCTAGGACCTCATTACCACTTAACATCAGGTGGGATGAGGTCAATCTTGAAGTGCAATATAAAAAAATAAAATTTGAATACAACTATATGTTAAGGTAAGGAGGTCTATCTAAGATACTAATCGATTCATCATTAACTTTTTGTGTTTCGCAAAAAATGTTACGATGCTTATTTAAAACATTTGCGCTGGGGATTTCAATACCACATTGACTACGGGAAAAACCTAGTCGTGATTCGGGGATTTTTTTGGTCTAAACTTTTGAACAACATGTAATAAAATTACCAACCACATGTGAATAATAAAAAGGTACAAATTATTTTCAGCACCATCTTCGACTTCACAACACTGATTTACCAACGCATTAAAACATTACCAAACGCTTATATACTCAAAGTAATAAAATGAATATTCTTTATGACATATTTTAAAGAAATTTATTTTACTGACTTATTTTAAAACTGGTACCTACAGAAACAAGCACGTCAGACTTCACACTTTGGACTTTGTACCGCCTTTATGTTATGCGCATAAAAACGAATATCGAACTACAATTACAATGAAAAATGTTAAAATCTGGCATCTATTCCACCAAAATACGAGCATAACAATTTGCCGATGTTAATTTTGTCAAATACGTCACCGTGACATTTAAGCGCATCTTTTAAATTAACATAATGCATCTGACCTTTAATCTTTTGATAATGATACAACAACTTGATTTGATTATTACTAAAATACTTAGAAGAAAAAAGATTACGAAGACCTAGGCAGGATAGTAGTACAACTCCCACTTGACCAGCTTTACCGACTCTTAATAACAATCAACAGCATATGTATTTATCAAATCACTAGTCTTTCAATCCATTATGAATGCAAACCACAGATAGTTCAAATTATTCAATGGCTTTATTACTGCCCGCATTATGTTGCTTGGCTTGAATATCGAGGTTATTATTTTGATACACATGAACGACCATCGCCAGTGACAATGCTTCTATTACCTATTGTTTTTGTGACAATTCCGGCAACACGTAGTCAATATCGATACCTTTGGGCCCGAATTCTTATTGATGTTTAGTATTGACTTCCCCTAACAATTGCGTGGACATTGGTCGTTTTAGCACTTAAATAACAATCATTTTAATTCAATTTAACTCGTATAGGTTCGAGACATTTCTACATTTCTTTGAAAACGTTTTAAAAAAACAACTATAATTCTCAGAACAATTTTCTATTTAAGAATGGGAGCTATTAATCAGCAAATGAGATGTTATTGAATTTCTCACGCAGCGACTGTTAGAAAACGTTAATACAAAAAGTGTGATCGACTAGTAGGGCAACAGGCTGGGTGCAGCAGGCAGACGGTCGGAATGGGGACGAGCCGAAGGCCGGGTCGCGCTGCGCTCGCATCAAGTTCGCCATTAGCCAGTTAGCTACGATCACCCGACAATCATCCCATTAACGGTTCCGCCGAATACAGAACGAAGCACCTCGGTAAACCGACAACACTTTAAAAATTATTCAGGAAAATGAAACTGCTGATGGGCTTCCTGGAGCCCAACTGGGAGAGAAGGGGGAGAGAATAAACTATCTTTCCACACACGCAAAAAAGGCGCCTTAGATGTCGAGTTGCGGTGCGGTTGCCGTGTATTCCTTATAACTTATTATAGGACGGTTCCGCTAGTCAATCTGCATGCGTTTACCGTAACGCGCCACGTGCTCGGTGCTTGAAACAGTCTCGGAATTAGGCAATGATCATCCACCTCCAGTTTTATTTGCTTTATTAGTTCATCCTCAAACACGCCTACGCTAATACTGGAATCCGTTCTCAAATTGCTTCATTCATAATTGCTATTTTCTATTTTTTTGAACATCATTGGAAAAGATAAAACTAAATTCTAATATTTCAATATAATATACGACAAATAGACATATGTTAGATGAAGAGCCGATTCATTGAGAACCTAAGTTTAAATAAATAAATATTGGACAACATCACATACATTGCTCTGATTCTGTGGTAAGTAGCTAAAGCACTTGTGTTACAGAAATCAGAAACAACGACGGTACTACAACACCCAGACCCGAGACAATATAAATTTACTATTAAAATGCTTTAACATTTCGAACAAATGAAATTCTCCACCAGATTACACTGCTTAGGTCCGCGTTGGAATTTCGTGAGAAGTTAAATTGTAAAAAAAAAACAATTGCAAATCTACCTCATAAGGTAGGTAAAAATGCAATAATTCCACATTAAAAATAGTTCTATCACACAGATTTAATATGTAATCGTGAAGTTATTTAACTTTGTGAATTTTCGCAACTTGACTGCCACTAAGTTTCTCCCACTATCTGTACTTAATGTTATCTGTGCTTCCACCTCCTTTCCTTTTGTTAATGTTAATCTAGATGTTAGATTTTAGTTGCCTTACATAAAATGTTTACTTACGGCAAGATAGGCCCAAAAGGTGAATACAGGATCGAGATCTAACCGCTGTTGCTTGTTTTCGCACAGAGTCTTCCGCGGCACCGTGCCCGCGCATGCTCCCGAACACCGAGTCAACCGCAGCGAAGCTACATGCAAACGAACTTCCTCTTCTTTCGACACCTAAAAAAAATTTCACATCATTTCGTTGCTAAAACAAAACAGGAAATCACGTCAATGTCACTGTACACAGGTCCAGACACGCCGTAGCGTGCATGTTTACAACATGATTTTACACAAACCATTTGGTCCTCTTTATGACTCCAAACCTATTTGTTAGAAACATGCCAAATTTAGCTATTTATTGAGACTTGCGCGATATGTTTAAGCTTGAAATTTTACAAACACCCCTCATACGGTTTTTAGGATATTGTCGTATTGATAAAAATTCAACCCAGTTCCAGATGACTAGTTAAAAGTCAAAAGTTTGTCATCCAGATCGGACGTTAGAAGATATAAAAGAGAAAACGTGGACTACTAAATTACCATAAATTAATTTTTTATACTTTTTTAAATTAATTGACTCTATTAGGTACACTTTTATTTGTTCTGCTTCTATGTAAAAATCAGCAATCAAAATTACTGACAACTAGTCTTTATGTGGAATTTACGGTCTTGTGTGAATAAATAACGAATATAAACCACCCTTCAATGGTTTTAAGCCATTTATTAGCGATTACTGTACAAAAAAAATATGTCCCAAAAAATTTTCATGTAAAATGAGAGCAAAGTTCAGTCTTATGATAATACATTACTACATTACATGACCAGACGGATGATTAAAATGAACATCCACTTAGATCTAATCATTCATTTTATCTTTTATCTTTGAAGTTGGCGACTGTGGCTACTTAATATTGAACTTGGCTCTCGTTTCACATTTATGTTTTTGATGGCATTAGACTCACCCCGTCAAAGAAATCTTTGCACTGATAACTTTTATCGACTTCTGATGAATTTCCAGTAATTAAACCTATTATATTGATCGATTTCTCCTCCTCATGAGTGATTCGAAACTGGAATTTATCATCTAATCTGCTATCTGTCATTTCATAGAACATTTTGTTGTTTCCGAAGTAGCAAATGGCGTCTGAAGAGTTTCGCGCGCACTCCATCTGGTATAGCTCAGGAGTAGGAAAGAAGACCTCTCGGTCGGATATTTTTGCAATACTTGTATTGAAGTAGTCATTGTTTGTGAGTATTCGCGATGTGCTCTGGTCTTTTTTCGGTCCCGTCGTGTGCATGAGCAGAGAAGATACCGTGTGTCTATAGACAAAATGCTGCGCGTCATGACGCGAATCAACATGTACGTGGTACGAGTGTGTGTGTAATATAGCATCTGCTTGTTCTTTAGAAATATCTTTTGGTAATTCACAAATAAAACCGCAGGTTGCAATGCTGTAACAATATACGTAATAATTATCTAAAAGCCCAGCAAAGTAGACATCAACTATTAAACCAAAGAGATTTCAAAATAGATCCTAGCAACTCGAAACACCCCATAGGAATTTATCGCTTGCTGTTTAAATGTGTAGTGTTTTTAAAAAAAAAATGTTTAGAATTAGAATTAGAAATTTTGTAATTAGGTAGATAAGACATGATTTACTTCATCAAAATTTAAACTTTATTTGACGTTTGACAACCGCTTGAATCGCTGTTGTTAATGGTTTGTAATCGTTAAAAAAAATTGGAACTCTCACATAGTAAATATTTGCTACCTATTAGACCAGTCAGCGAAATAACACGCGAGCTTTAACAAATAAACTATGTATATCCACAAAAATAAGAAACTGTATCATTTGGTCGAGTAAGTCAAGCCAATAAAAGCCATCCAGGTGGAAGAGTTAACTAAGACATAATAGCACCTAGTTATGTCGGATGTTTGTTAATGTTACGCTTAAAAGCTCTAGGCCAATGAAGATGGAGCCACTACTGCCTATTAGGCTTCTATAACGTTTAGGTCTTATGACCCATCATCGAGTAGCTAATATGTGTAAGTTACTCACGTAAAGTTCACGTCGTATGGGAATGGGTGCAGCGGTTCGCAGGGGTAGTCGTTCATGTGCCGCAAGCGCAACCCATTGTCACAACTGGTCAACATCTCCACGGCCGGTGAGAAGGTTACAGTGATGCGGCCCACAGGCACTGCCAGCAGCATCAGCGCTGACGCCCCGCCTAGAGCTGATGATAGCGCCAGGAGTAACTGTTAACAGATAAAATATGTCTGTAGGGATGGTCCTAAGATCATAAATTTCACATAGCACGTTGGGGAAAAAAGTTTCTGTGAATCGAATGTCAAAAGTCCCAAGCACTTTGCTAAAATACCACTGTATTAAAAACAGGATGCAGCGTTTACGAAGCATGATCAACAGAACTGGACAAAATTGCAGTTTTTAGCTACAATTGTACGCTGCCGCGTAAATAGACAGGTACTGTTCAAGAATAGAAATAGAGTGCTTAAAACGAAGCACTTGTTCACAAGCAGAAAAATGGCTTACAATCATAATAATCGTCATTGGTTAACTATTATATTTAAAATACATCATTTGTAAACTTGACTTTATAAATACGTATGAACTTATAAATAATGAGATCTGGTCTATTTGAGATTTGTAGGAGCATTATAAAAAACTAAGAAAATATGCTTTCTTTTCGCAAGCCTGAAGGAGTTTTAATACCTATTTAAGTATCTTACTTTCAAATATAACTTTCTTAAAATGCTTCCAAAATCCGTTCTTAGCGGATAAAGAATAGACCTGCCAAAGTTTCAGTTTGTAGATGTTGAAGTTTCTGAGATTTCATGATTTATCAGTTAGTCAGTCAGTAAGTGAGTGCTATTTCGTTTTTAGATTCTGTGCCTGTTAACATTTTGCGGCTGATAGCAACAACTGCGGTGAATGAGGAATGTGGAGATAGGTTCGCAATGTTTTTAATATAACAAATTAATTATGGTTCAATCTATACATCTACTTAATACAAATTTGTGATTGAATTATTAATGGTTACAGTAGGTATCCAGAACACTTGACAGGATACATCAAGGAAAGATGAGGTTTATATATTGTTTTCGTCCGGTTTCGGGAAGTGAAAAGAAATCACTTTTAAAATACTTACATTCGTTTTTCAATAATTATCCATTATCTACTTACACAGAATGTTATGTTATATTATATGTTATGTTATAATTTCCACGCAGCGTTCAATCTCATTATGGGATAATAATTGTCTCATAGCAATTGATACAAGGTTTTATGATTGACCGAAATGTTTTATTTTTAATATTATTTTTTTATATATATTTAAATGTATATATATATATATATATGATAGCGGTTCCGGCGAACTTCGTTTCGCCTTAGAGAATTTTTCCCGCTTTTCTGTTGAAATTTTTCAAATTTTACCAAGGATCCCTAATTTTGTACCCTATGTCAAATTGGAAGAATATAGCATTCCATTGGTGAAAGAATTTTTAAATCGGCCCAGTACTTTTTGAGCCTATTCATTACAAACATACAAAAATAGGTACAAATCTTTTCTCTTTATAATATTAGTGTAGATTAAAAATTCATGCATACTATGTATTATACGACAATTTTTACCCCTAATATGACGTTAAACGTATCTTAATTCATTAATTAAGTTGCCTTCTCGAAGCTGTCTATTTTAAATGCACTAATTAGTACATGTCAATAATTAAAATATTTCAAGCATTTGCTCACAGCTTTGCTTGTATTCACTAGTTCAACCAATTAAATTTTCTATTTTAGTTACTAAATTTATATGCTTGTTGTATGTATGAAGTAACTAATTGGAACTATGTAGAAACATACAATGTAAATACCGTAAGACTTAAGACTAAGGTCAATATTCGCATAACTTAACGACCTACTTTCTCTGCATAGGTTGTCTGAATGAACTCTAGGCAGAGGGTACATATGTACATACATCATTGTATATGTTAACAAATGATGTTTAAACGCTGATTTAATATTTACCCAGGGATTAAATTAAATTATTATATTTAAAGAGATAATACTTAACAAAAAGTGTGTTCTCAATTTTTTTATATTTCTGTGGTTACAGTTGTAAGATACTTATTCATCAAGATTTCGTGTTTAGTCCTCAAGGAACATCGCAAAACTGTTTTTATTTTACATAAACTAGTATTTTTAGTTGTCATCTCCAGAAGAAAACCAGCTTATTAAATATATGAAACCATGGTTTCTTCAATTAACTTGCTTAAGTGCAAATATTTTGTCGAATAAATAAACGTTTGTGACACTAACTTGTGGCTAACAAACTAACGGCCAGCTCTGAGCTATCTCGCAAGTCCCGTTAGCCACGTTTGCATTCAAAATTATTCATGGATGACTTCACTATTAATTTTAATTGCATTGAGCACCTAAGTAATACTTCCGTTTCAATGTCTAACGACTTGTTGAAACTCTATAAGTTGACTAGTTCTTGCTCGCGACTTCGTTTGCCTTATTTTGGGTTTAGCAGACTTTCCATTCCACCTTTGATCAAGTTTGCTTTAGACAATTCATCCTTTTTAAGCTATTGTCCTGTAAAAACTAACCCCATATTATAAGCTTGATGATACACTGATTTAAACCTCATAATTTTTATATGTCTTCATTGTTCCCATCTTGATAACGGTCGGAATATTTCGACTTCATTTACCGCTTCCTGTATTCCTGTATCAACTCCTAAAAATCTAGAGTCATTTGGAATGGGGGAGCTGCATTGAGATTGTTTACCAATTGCTTGTTTATATTCAAAAATAGCATTGCTGCATTAAGGTATTCTGAATAGTTACTATTTAAAATACCTGAATATCCCAATGCTATTATCTTTATTAAACAATTCGACCCGACACTTCGCACTACCGGCATCCCCCAGTGTGAAAGTCACTGTTTAAAGATCTAATAGTGCTATGTATCTTAGGTGAATAAACTTTTTATATTAAAAACTCTTGGGGCGTTGTTTCAGTTTATTGACTTTTGATAATCCGTTATTATAAAAAGAAAAGAAGTATTACACATCATTATATGCAAGAAAAAAAACTTACATTAAAATATTAAAAAAAAAGGCAATTACCTCTATACAAAATATTTACAAAAGATAGTCCGCTCCAGTGTTTAGGGTGCCCAGAATGCTAGCAACATTGCCTCTTTGAATGGCCAGACTTAAACGTTGGCCGAGGTATTTACCAGCATTCTGGTCACCAGAAAAATATTATTATATATTTTCATCCGTTATTATAATATTTTTTTTTTTATACAGAACTATAACAATTTAAAATATACTCTACCGTGTATGTTTCTCAAGATTAATGTTTGGTTCTAATGAACCCTTCATAGGCGGTAATAAGAGTGTTCTGTTTTCAAACGTGTGTTAAAATAAAATGTAATCCCCATAATATCTTTCAACCACGTTTTAATCCCATTACATAATTAATTACACAGGAAACAGGATTTGCCTCAATTCTAATAAGGAATATTTTTGCAAATTATGAGGATAATTTAACCAAGGAATCACGTTTTCCCATACAAACTTAGCCCCCCTTTTCCACCCCTGTAGCGATAAAATTTCGCAAAATTATTTCGTATAGAATCCCTACGTTATACAAACAACGCACCCTTCAAGTTTTCGATGTGTACCATCTATGTGTCTGTATCTAGGCTGCGAGTTGATATGTCAGACAGTCAGGACAAAGGATTATGTATGTTTAGATGTTCACAACCAAGTAGGTGTGCATAAATCTAGTAAGCTTCAAAAATAACCCAATGAACTAAGTACAACCAAGAACATACCACGGTACAGTTTTATTTACTCGTAGTTTATATGGCCTAAGGGAGATACAAATTCTAAAATATAAAATCTCACCCGTACATAACGGAACATTAACCTAGGTACGCAAAACATAACAGTAGTTTCGGGAGTCACTGACGAAACCGCAAAAGTCACACACATAGTTTGTTCGGTTGTTATTTAACCAAATAATGTGTCGGTTGCAAAAGTATACGAAAATGAAATATTGCAATTAATATTGGAGGATACCATGATTTTGGGAAATGCTATCAACAATTGTAAACTTAAGTAAAATCTGCTGAAACTTGTTCACTACCTGATAATAATACACTTCCATGTCTAATAAGTATATCTACCTTCGCTCGTATTATAATTCACCAAAAGAAGTACTATGCCTACTTAAAGGATTCTACACGATGTTTTTAAATTGTTCAGACCGAGTATTACATCTCTCTCATTTATTAAATTCATAGGTATCCTTTAGTTCTAACCATATTATAAACGCGAAAGATGTATGGATATAATGATGTCTGCACGTATGTTTATTATTCTACTCGTATCATACAAAAACTACGGAACGGCTTTGGGTGAAATTTCGTAGCATGAGAAATAACGTACCTACTAGAACAACATGTAGAATACTTTTCATCCATAAAAAACGCGGGTGAAGTCGCGGGTAAGAACTAGTCCATCCATACTAATATTATTAATGCGAAAGTAACTTTGTCTGTCTGTCTATTTGTTAGTTTGTCCGGCTTTCACGCCTAAACCATTGAACCCATTTTGTGTAAATTTGGTATAGGTATACCTTGAATCTCTAGAACGGACATAGGTAGGCTATTTTTCATTTTGAAAATAAAAGGGGATAGGGGTAATACCTCCTTGAAAGTTTATATGGGAAAATGTTTATTTTTTAAGTTATAGATATGAAATTTAGCAAAAATATAGTTCACATTTGAATTAAATTATAGACTACTTTTTGTTTCGAATATGAGGGGAGATAAAACCGACCATGAAAATATGTAGTCAACGCGAACAAAGTCGCGGGCACAGCTAGTAATAAATAAGGCCAATTTATTTGGTAGTGCGGGGCGCGGCGTCAGGCGGGCCGAACGCGGTGCGCTCATAAGGCACGATGATTGTCGGCGCGCTTCCGCCGCGACTGTTGTGACCACAGATGTCTTGTTGTGACGCACGTCGCGCCTGCGCAGCTCTGGACTATTTGAATAATAAGTCCTCGAGTGTTTTATAAGGACAAGAAGTATCACAAACTCTGAAACTTGTTAATCATTTAAAAAATGTTTTTCGAGCTGAAGCTTGACACAATCTACTTCAGAAAAGATCCAGAAGTCACACCAAAACTTTCTGATTATTACCTAGTTCGGTCCAGCAATGTTACAAAATTAAAAAAAAAGATATATTTTAGGCCTATAGTTTTATAAAATAAGTTGATAAGTAGGTACTTCGGTTAGAAAGTACATAATATAGAGTGAACCTATTTTTAACCAAAATTATCTATAAGAGCTGCTCGTTAGTATTATCTTTTTTAGTCCATTAGGCAAAATAAATAGCTCTCCAACGTGCTAAATCATTAATCGGAAATTCATTTATTCCTAAATTGATAGGTTCTTGGTTTTCTTAGATTCCTTGAATATTTTAACCATTGGCAATATTTTGAAATAACTTATCCTGTCATTTGACTACTGAAACGTTTTACTTCAACAGCTACACGGTACTAATGCTCTACTAGACAATATCGGGAGTAGATACAAGAGTTAACTGTAGCAGTTATCTCAATCTGGTGGCACTGATCATCGATGCATCAACTTGGTACTTGTATGAGTAGGTACAGGACTCGATACCAAAGGTCGTGGATGTGCGACCGCATGCCGTGACGACTACACAAGGTAAAGGTTATTGTAACAGAATTGATTGTGATTCGCGTGACGGACGATGTGGATTTACATGCCCAGCCACACCGGAAGGGCACTGGGAGCGGAGGAAACATTATCTGAGAGTTGAATTGTTTCGTACCACATAATACCATGGCGTGATTATGATGTCGGGTTGTCACGGTACTCGCAATAATCGGTTGACGCGGAAATTTTGGTCGCGGTGTTTAATGATGAGTCGATTTACATACTCATTAAAGGTTGCGTAAACTGTTATTACAATTCAACCTGTGAACACACATATTACTCGTATTATGCATTAGGTATATATGCTAGAAATAGAAGCAGCCAAATTTGAAATAGCTTGAATTATTAAGCTTTATTACACCGAAACTAGGTAGTTGGGCTATCTACATAACGCAGCTTCAGTTGCAAGTTCTTTCACCATTTAGTAAAACTTCACAATTAAATCTCCATCGATTTTTACGTTCTGCACAATAACATTTTCCAAGCATGAATAGAGTAGGTACGCTCCACTCACAACAAACACACACAGGTCGTAAAACAACGATATTGTAGCACATAAATTTTGACTAAGGTATTCAGTTCGTGCACAGAATACCTACTTAACTTTTACACTGGTTAGACGTTCTGCCAGCAACTATTGGGTTTTCAGTCCGCATACGCCTGCTATCACCATAACCTGCTCTCAGTACTGAAGAACCGCTTAGCTATTGGATGAAAGGTCTACTTGAATCAAGATTGAACGCTAGCATATTGATTACATCATCAGATAAGAGCGAATTAGCCTGTGCAGATAACTAATTACTCATCGGTCCCACGCCACCCGGGGGAATTCTGTCTATTTACCCAATCAAGCAGTAAACCAACGGATTTCACTATTCGGGTCCTGGCGTAAGATGGACCGCGTCGCGCTTGGGTCGTACATAGTAAATAAAGTCAAGGATATTTCACCCTAGTGTTTTAAGAGGTGGGAATACAACAAAGAGCAAAATTATTGTCATTATAATTAACAAATGAGTTTAGGGTAGCGTGTAAACTTTCAATACTTAATTAATTATTTAAGGCGTCATGTTGATGACAACTATGAAGCCTTATCATCTTAACAAAACTTTCGGGGTGTGAGATGGCTTTCACCTCTAGTGGACCATAGCTTTCTTTCAGATATAAGATGAGATAGCGTCAAACTGTAAGTTCTGAAATATCGTTGTCTTACTTGGCTTTTATCATCAGCTCTTAATTTTATTCCCCCCCCCCCTGATATCGCTGATCTTGCTGTTGGACATACCTACTGGACATGACTCAACATGAAGCAATTCCTGCCCCTGAGGTTTTGGTTTCTATCGGCGATTCTCAGATGATGTCAAACTTGGACATAGAGCAACATCACTTACCCAGAGGTGAACGTTATTATCGACCGAGCTTGCAGGTGAGCCTTGGGTTTCTTATAGATACTACCTGCGTCTATAGGTACTCACTTGTTGACAAACAGCAACATTACTCGCTTTAGAGTGTGGTGTAGTGTGGGTGAGCTGGGATGACGCCCCCAGTTGGTATCCATCGTCTAGTGCTTATAGTACAAGGAGAAACCTTATTTTAAGACCAGGTGATTGGTGTGGTTGTCTGGCGCATTATAATTGGCTACTTGACAGTGTTAACAATAAAATATGAAAAGTGTTAGATATGTTAGCTTATTAGTCAAGTAATCATTTTACATTTTTACTTTTCAATAAAAGCATAGTTAGTATTTTATTTTTGCAAAATAAATTTTACTTTTTTTATCTGTGGAACAAAAGAACCGAAACGGAAACCACCATTGCAATTCGGAAATGACAGCTGTCGGCGAAAATTATTTATTTTAATGTGGCGAGAAAATGATTATTTTACCGATTAAATTGAATTATTGCGTCTCTAATCGTATTAAAAATTTATTGAAACATTTTCCGTTTATCTAAATTAAGTCGTTCCTATGCGTATCGGTTCGTTGTTTAGGACGTTGACGTCATAATTGCAACAGTGACGTGACTTGGCGTTTTCGCGCGCTTTTTAAATGTGTTACACAAAATCTTATTTTTCTCTGGTTATTTTGATTATTTCCAGATAAATCGAATTGCTTGGGATATAAAATGAACGGGCGCACATTTTTCAATACTTTTTCAAAAACTGTCAAGTAGCACCGGCATTGCGATAGACACGACCTACGTCATGACACGGTGACATACAACAACATCACTCACCCTAAAGTTGCCGATCTTGTCAGCGAGCATGCCGGCCAGCGGTGACATCACAATGAAGACCACCGGCGTCACGCCCGACATGATGGCCGTCTCCTCCACGCTGATACCCAGCTCCCGCATGTGGATCGTCAGGTACGGGTAAAGAACGAAGAGGGCTGAAACGTCAGTAGTACGTTCATATACGGATGATTGCTGTGCAGCTACGCACGATGTATCTACACAGACACGTCTCAATGTTAACCCGACGCGTGGCCTACCGTGCACATGATGCGCAGCATGAGAATCTATCGGATAGCGACTTTATAGCGTAATAAGATATTATCTAGATATACCACACATAATATATATTGCAATATAACGCGTCTAATGCCAATATTCTGTGCCAAGTGTTTTGGTTAATTAGGTAATATCTATCGATACGATATCAGTTTACCTTTAGAATTATTGAAAAACTTGACATACATTTCTCAAATTCTGTTGTTATAAGTAGCTAAAGCACTTGTGTTACAGATAAACAACGATGTACCATGAATCGTTGTTATTTTTAACATCCAGCCCCGAGACAATAAGAAAAATCCGTTATCTAGATTGACCCGACCCAGGAATCGAACTCGGGACCTCAGATATGGTACGACACAAAAATCCGGTCTATTGGCCTCTCGACTACGGGTGTTGTCGTTTGTGGTCCCATATTTATTATTTAAATTGTGAGAATAACATTTTGTTTACAACAACAACCTTTTAACAAGGAGAAATGCGTGACGCAACGTACCGCCACCCGAGGGAGAGTGGCGGCGTGTCTATCCTGCCCTGAAATGGCAGGCCTACCCACTAAAACTACCCGGCGGACCTCATCGCCCCAAGCGGCGGTGCTGTGGAAAGCAGTAATACCATAACCACCACAGCGCCGCCGGGCGGAATGGCCGCTTGGCCCCGTTTCCTCCCCCCTGAATGGTCAGGGGAGTAAGTGGGAATGGCCGATCCACTGAACCATCCCCGCCTCGCACTGGAGACCGTAGGTGCAATGCCAACTGGGGTGCCCTCACACCACCAGCCGGCCGGTCTCCATGCGGTAACATGGCGCGGTTAAATTGACGCCGCGCGCATAACCGCCGTCTTCTGCGGAAAGCGGGGGCGGACGGTTCTTCCTCCCGCTCTCTTTCGGCTGCTTTGCAACCGCGTTCTACGCGGTGTTACTCCCGAGCATGGTTACAACAACAACCTAGATCGGTCCGTCTTAACGACAGAGTCTGCTTATGAAGAGACTTTTATGAAACACATAGCCACAATTAAAAATTTTGGATCTTCAAAATTTAGCTAATTCTAATAGGCTATAATGATTGGTTAATTAAAATCAGTCACACGCTTCAATAAGTCGCTAAAATTCGCTTCCAAACATGATAATCTTTTTATTTTATTTTTAGTCTAATATTTTTATTTTTTATAAAACCTATGGATACTCACTTGAGGCATGAACAAAAAATAATAATTTCAATGGAACTAATTTCTTCTGCTTGAGATCATCGATAATTCTCTTGAAAAAGGAACGTATGTATTCCATCTTGATTGAAGGTTTCTGTTGTACTATAGATTTAATTGATTGTTTGATGTGCGTAAGGTCCTATGTGGGAAAATTCTTTATTGCCCAGCCTTCGCTGTGTATAATCGTTCGTTGATTTTCTTGATGCATGGAAAAAGTATACCTGCAACAAAGAATGTTTTGAATGTATTACCACTATAATATATAGGTAACAAACCTACAGAACTTAGGTACCTACTTTTCATACTTTATTTTATTAGCAGATAAATTTAGTTAGTATTAATCATAGTCCTTAAAATCAGGAATAGAAACATTTGTTTAGGATACATGTAGATGTCGCAGAGAAATGTGGAAATAAGGGATTTCACGAAATCCTGGTAGATGTCGAATATTATTGCTTATTACGTCTTCTTACTAAAAGCACCTATTTAGTAAAATGACAAAATACTATTAAGAGAGGTAGGGCATAGCGATTAATCGCTTGAACTGAAGCAGCCCGACTGGTGAAATACCTCCACCTTACAGAATACCGCAGCCAAATAACAATCACTTCTGTGTTGTTATATTCTTGCGTGTGAGTAAGGTTTCCAGAGCTCTTAGGGGGTGCTACATTAGTAGCAGGGGTCAAACCTTCAAGGTAAGGGCGACCAGTAGGCAACGGGCTAGAACCTCATTACCACTTAACATCAGGTGGGATGAGGTCAATCTTGGAGTGTATTATAAATAAAAAAAAGAATAAAATAATAGAGTCAGAGACTATGCCTATGTAACTTTACTAAATACTGAGTAACTGTAGCAATTACAAAATATCGAGTGTTGTTATACAACCTGTAACGGAAAGGGGGTAACAATGTAAAGTAGGTGGATACTATACCTTGTATAGATTCTATATACGAAATCCCGAGTTAAAATAAACACTTTATTGTTTTTATGAAATAAAAAATGATTAACTATAATGACTGACTAAAACGTAAACAAACGCATCACAACACTATTGAGGTCAGCGACCCCAAATCACGTTATCACTTCACGACAATCACTGCGATCCTGAATTTCTCCACCTCCTTCCTCGACATGCGCGCCTAGCACTTTCTTAGAAGATGCGCAAACATTATGCAACATTTGTGGTGTCACTGTACAGAACGCGGCCTTGATGCTTTCTATCATCTCTTCCCTTGACGAGCATGCTACAGCGTACACCTTCCTTTTAAATTAGTCCCACAAGAAGAAGTCCAACGGAGTGAGGTCTGGTGACCGAGCTGGCCATGTGATACGACCTCCTCGCCCCATCCACAGATGGAAACGAGCGTTTTGATGGTTTCGTAAATCTCTTTCTCTAGCTCTCGGTCGGCCATCACGCTGCCGTCCGTTGCTCCGACACAGAGAATCATCTCGAATATTCTTGATTGCTCAAAGACATCACGAAATATCACTAGGCTATCCGTAGTAAGTAGGTAATTCAGAAAGGCAAAAACACAAGATGTTGTCACGGCGACGACAACTCAATGACTTAACTGAATTGTCAAAATGAGAAACGCTAAACCAACAAATTTCAGATGTGATTCAGTAAACACTAAAAGATGAACCACCATTGTGATATTTAAATTAATAGCATAATAGGTAGGTACATCCAAGTCTTTCGACGATTCCAACAATACTGTGATAGTGTTGTGCAAGCGTGACTTAGTCAAAATTTTTACTTGATTTTATTATTTTTATAGTACTATACGCCGTACTAGCGAACTTTAAATATTAGAAACAGAAAAATGTTATCTCCCCCTGCGGTGCGGGAATTGAACCCACGACCTTCACGTATCGCGCGTGCTGCTCTTACCAACTGAGCTAACCGCAAGTTATTGTAGGCGATGAAATTTTTCTGCTGTATCAACCGTTAGCCTTTCGGTAAGTGCCCTCTGCCGAATATGTTTATATCTACATACTTATCGGCCCGTAGTACATTCGTTGCAGAAATGTTTGAAAACCACGGAATCGAAGACACCTGGCATCTTAATCGATTTTATTATTTTTATAGTACTATACGCCGTACTAGCGAACTTTTATCTCCCCCTGCGGTGCGGGAATTGAACCCACGACCTTCACGTATCGCGCGTGCAGCTCTTACCAACTGAGCTAACCGCAAGTTATTGTAGGCGATGAAATTTTTCTGCTGTATCAACCGTTAGCCTTTCGGTAAGTAAGTAAAAAAAATTTTCTGTTTCTAATATTTAAAGTTCGCTAGTACGGCGTATAGTACTATAAAAATAATAAAATCGATTAAGATGCCAGGTGTCTTCGATTCCGTGGTTTTCAAACATTTCTGCAACGAATGTACCACAGGCCGATAAGTATGTAGATATAAACATATTCGGCAGAGGGCACTTACCGAAAGGCTAACGGTTGATACAGCAGAAAAATTTCATCGCCTACAATAACTTGCGGTTAGCTCAGTTGGTAAGAGCAGCACGCGCGATACGTGAAGGTCGTGGGTTCAATTCCCGCACCGCAGGGGGAGATAAAATTTTTCTGTTTCTAATATTTAAAATTTTTACTTGTATTTGACTGATATTTCAAAAAAAATATTGAATCAATAAATGCGTGTACACAGCTACAAATGGTCCCATACAGTTTGTAACCGTTAACTGCTTTGGTATTTTTGATATTGTTATACCCTTTCCGTTACACGTTGTATAAAGTATAAAATCAATAAAAATCAATGAAATGTTGCATTTTTATTAGAAAATAATATTATAATAAAGTAAACATAAAAATAAGATAGAGATATCGGGTAGGTTTATAAATATTTATTTTGTGTAGGTTTGTTAAAAAAAAATATTGTAAAATTATGCTAGTCTCAACAATTTAGAAGATAACTAATTCCTGAAGGAAAATTGAAAATCTTGCTTTGTATTTAAACAGAGAGAATTTTTATTCAGCAATTTACCAAATTTAATTTAGTAAAACGACTTCCATATCACAGATGATAAATTGGTATTTTGTCATACCACTAGATTCTTTTAGTAAAAGACCTCACAAAAAATATATTCGACATCTTCCAGTATATTGTTATATACCTAGGAATTTCGTGAAATCCCTGATATATTCATTACCCGGCGACGGATATAAATCTAAATCTTGTACAATCCCTAAAAAATACCAAATTATAGGAAACGCTAATTATCCAAAAAATATAATCCACCTGATGTAAAATGTACCGATTACACGTCAAGTATGAGAGAGAGCAAGAGAGTTTCATACGCGGTTATTGAAACTATCGATAACACGCGTAGGTTAAAATGCTAGTTTTCTTATCACCCACTTTTTTTTAATACCAAAGTAGGCAGCTAGGTATGTTCAAATTCAGACATAACATGGTTCGTACAAGTGGTGCGCTGAGGTTCATGTCTGCCAAGGCACACTTATGCTGGTTCGTGGCCGAGAAACAATGGTCGTTTACAATGGCGCCTCATAACAAAATATAAGCAATGGATACATTGACCTAGCTAACACCAAACCGTTTCAAACCATCCCCGTAGTTCAAGCATTCCAAGAAATGTAGGTATGAGCTAGTTTCCACTTCTTTAAATAGATTTCCAGTTTCCCTACTGCAGTGCGTTAGTGGATGTTTGGCAGTTAATAATGATAGTGAGTAGATAATTGAAATTACAAAATAATGTCTGAAGATTTAGCAAACAAAGCCGTGTAGACCGGTAGCCTTCTTTCAATTATAGTTCAAACTAATGAACGAGTAATTTCGTTATGCATCAAACTCGGTAGGTAATTGATTATCATAAATGCAAAATTTATCTGAGTACTAATTTCAGCCAAGCCTCACACCGGTTACGTAATTATACTTAGCAAACAAAAAAAATATGTAGGTACTTCTTTTTTTGTGAAACTAGAAAAATCATTAAAACCATCTGCAACGTATTTTCTAAGGTGGTGACCCACAGGATGAGTTGATGTGGAGTCTCAAATTTGATTTAACTCACACAAACCCTTTTATTTAGTTTCCTTGTTAAATAATATTTAACAAGGAAACTAAATAAAAGCTTTAACTTTGCAAAAAAAAGAAGTGAAAAGAGAAAATTACTTTAATTTTCTTAGGTATCTATAACCACGTAAGGAAATAACAGTTAACATTCAACGTTTTTAAATTTTATAGTATCGGAGTTTTGTTAAAATACTTTACGTCTAAGCGACATGCCTAGACACTCTGTATTTAAGATACCTAATCACTGCTTAATTGCACTTATTAATATATCAACTGCTTGATATAGATAAAAATGTTGACATATTTACAATTAGATAACTATAAACCAAACAATATAAGTCAAATAGAAAGGTCAAACACTTCATAGAGTTAACAGTTAATATACATATAGTTCGGGGTCTCTATACATAAAAATAGTAGTCAAATCTCGGAGAGCCTAATTTTGGAAGAGAGTTAAGCTTTATAATTAGATACAAATTAAGTTTTAAAAATCCCCATCAATTCTATGTCTTCCATATAAGTTATTCGAAATAAAGGTTAAAATTCGAGGTTTTATGCTTTTCCTAGAAAACCGAAAGTGATATAAAAAAATCAATCCAACGTTGTATATCTTAAATTTATCTACAAAAATGGTCTTTGTGTTTTTTTTCGTAGACGCCATTCCTGAGATGTCACGATTCTAAGAGTCACTTAAGTAAAATGATTCATAGTAATATTTGTCATTTTTAATGTCTACATTGACCGGACCTAATAAAGTCCATCATCAAACAAATACAAATATTATATTCGGAAATTGTTGACATTATACGATAGCTAGATACATTTCTAGCGTCATCAACATTGATTTCTAACGAGTACGTAGCCACCAGGAGCAGGCAGTACCTACCTATTTGAATTACTTGTCATTAAATACGTAATTAAAATAATATTTAGTATTTGTATGTTTGGTTTCAAAATACATTTTTATCTGAATAAATACAACCTAGCTCAAAATGGTCTTCAGAAAATATTTTTTTATTTAGCAGGTTCATTTAGTTTCCAAGGAAAGAGGCTTTTCGTCTAGTTAATCTAGTGTTCGTAAAAAATAATTAAAAGATTAAGCATGTATTTTGTCTAGACTGGATTTAATGTTATTATTTTATAGATTTGTCATCATCACTCAGGTCACCACTAGTTATTTTCCTTATGATTACAAAAACTATGCAAAAACAAACTCTGAATTTGGAGACGTGAACTCAAGCGGTAGGTACCTATATCCGTGAATAGTATAAGAGCTAGTGAAGTTGGAACGCAGTGTTTGCATTCTGACTGGGATAATTAGGTACTGAATAAAGATATAATGGTGTTTCTACTTCTCTAAATGTAATGATTTTTTTAAGTGAATTGCCATTACGAAAATTTGAAGTTCCTCATTAGTTTCATTCTGAATATTGCTAGAACAAAACCTTTAAATCGGTACCAAAGTACCTACTGCCGATAACAAACTGGCAGTACCTATATTTTTACATTTACAGTTTTTTTTTACACAGCGCTTCTATGCAATGTAAGTATTCAAATCATAAAGTACTAGAAAACATATTTTTCATAAGCAAACACAACCGTTTCAAGCAGACAGTTATTCCATTTCCAGATGTAAGTATGCAAAAATACAAATGGCTTATTATCAATAACTTTTACGGCCAAGTTGTAATCGGTGCGTTCAACCTTCACTAGATACTGTTTTTTATCACAGAGATGCCAACATGCCGTAATCACAATTAACTCTTGACATTTTTAAGAAACTTTATGCAACTAGACAAGGAAGTAGGTAGGTAGGTAATTGTTTGTAGCAACTTACCTACTCATATTTCATGTTATAAAAAAGTGGTACAGTCAGAATTTTACGTTTAAACATCAAGTTTGTGTTAATTTTGTCTTAAAGTATAATGCATAATGGTGATAAATGGGTAACTTTTCAGCGGTCCTCTTACTGAATACCTACCATCAGCTACAAATAAAGAAGAAAATGATAATAGAAAACAATTTACAGAACACGTTCTAAATGAAATATATCATGTTTATACGAGTAGGTACATTAACTACATAAAATCTATGAGGATCTTTAATTGCAGATTTATCTTCAGTAGCTATCTCCTCACAAACTCAAATCACCGGATTTGTACCAATTACCTACATACCTACACACAGTTAATAAATACAACTTCAAATAACAAACTATCATCTAATTTGAATTTTACTATATCAAATAGTTCCTATACAAAATTTAATCGAAGAAGAATGATTGTTAATAATATAGAAATGAATAAAAAATATAAGTAAATAAGTAGGTACCTCGCTTGTCTTCATTTTACCAGTCCTGATATAACTTCACCATTTTACAAAGAGTTTTTATTTTTATATTCGCGTCCCACTGAGCTTCCAAAAACAATAATTACATATTATTATATTTGATGCCCTCGGTAGCGCAGTGGCTATGGTAGGCGCCCAAAGTCTGTAAGGTCGCAAGTTTCATGCTTGCTCAACATACTATGGGAATCGAACTTTTATTAATAAGTTGGGTCACGATGAGTTGTGTTATAGCTCCCAGGTCGTACACGTCGTCTAGTACTCGTAATGCAAGAGACTAGCTTAGATTGTGCTTGAGAACAGTTGATCGGTGTGATTGTCTAGCGCATATAAACATTTTACATAAGCCTGGCGGGATTTTATTCACGATATACCTACCTACACATTATATTCATTATACTAGAAGACAGAGCACCTCGAGTTTCGATCCGTGTTTCATGGTAGGTACGTAAAATTCACATACGTATCTACTTACAAGTACTACATAACCTGACAGTGTTATGTTTAAAACATTTGTGTTACGAATAAATTTCTCCATATTTCCATGCACAAAACAAAAAAAACATTTCACTGATTTCTCGTAAATAAATAAATAATATATATTTATTTTTAAAGTCAAAGTCAATTCATTTATTCATGTAGGTTACAAGTACCTAACACTTATGCATCGTCAGAATGAACACAAACCAAAATTGAAGCTACAGCCGGTTGGAACCTAATCCTACCGAGAAGAATCCGGCAAGAAAATCAGTAGTTATCCTAATCTTTCCAATGTTTAGAGCTAGAGAACTTAAAACTATGGTATGCGTGCGAGCAGACAATCATGTCAAAATATGTTTATCGTTTAAATATTGATCAAGTTTATATGTATCCTTTTCGCATTAAACATGTTTTAATATGGACCCTAAATCTAAATGCACAGGTAAGTCAAGAATACATTGCGGTAACTTGTTGAATATTTTAATACTTAATCCCACTTTTATTTTATTAATCTTGCATACCTGCCACATGATGAGTTTTTAAGAGCGAAATAACAATATATGGTACCTAACAACTAATGTAGGTAGGTACTACAACAAATACAATATTTTGTTTGATACAAACTACACTATTTTGTTACATATTTTTGAGTAAATTTATTTGTAACCTTAATTCTAATTATGAAAAAAATAGAGACATCAAGCAAAGGTCTTAGGGACCAATATCTTGTAGACCTTGCTTGTTCCAATACAGTTGGATGACCAATACCTACCTATATAAACCTAATTGCAGTAACCATAACCATATATTATTTTTATAGAAAAATATTTTTTAAAACTATACTTATAATACCTACGTACCCCATTATTTTTAATTTAAATTTGTTTACATCAGAACATAAGTACTAATGGAACAGTCTGCATATTGCAGTTGTGTAAAAGTTGTTACCCTTATACGGTAATAGCTAAGCCACGTTAAAATCCAAATGTCAATTTTAAACTTTGAAGGCAAACTACTGCAATCATTGGTAGGTCAAAAAATATAAAAATTTGATGATCTATACAAATTGTTTTTTGAAGTTCAGAGTCGAGTGACTTTTTACCTAGACACAAGTCTGCGATCGCGATCCCAAGCATGGGCAAAGCCGAAAGCAGACGGAAGCTTATGTAGGTATATGCGTATAACAAAATTTATTCATACCGCTAATTTCATGTTTGTAACTCAGTGATACGACGGCACCATAAAGCATCGAATAAAACGTCTAACTCACCGTAGTCGCAAATTAAAAAACCTTATCAAAGAACTTCACCACAAAACATTTATTGTTTCATTCCAGTAAAACGCACCTCAAATCTTAGTATTGAATGTTAACAAAAATTTTCACATCACACAATGGCAGCATTGGTTTCGAGGAATTGTTTATTGAAAATGATGTACAACGTTAGTTTTTAATACCGAGAGTGCGCGTCAGCGAATGTGCGCGAGCGCGTGCGCGGCCGCGAGTAAGAAAGTTTTGCGCGGCACTGACGCGAGCAACCCTGTGCGTCCTCCTCCGGACACCAAACACCATTCATGCAACACCTACAAACAAAATACATCGGCTCCACACTTTAGCGCAGTGAAAGGTACCACACGCTGTCTACGGTTTTCTATTGGTATCTACCGGCTAGTCGTTTCCGCTAATGTAAGATTTACGGACCTTTTGTTTGTTGTCAATTGTCATAGTCACTAGGTCCTCGTAAACGAAATGTAGAATACTTATATAAGTATAAACATGAACTCTTAATATATATATATTTACATATACCTATCAATAAAATAAATATTAAGGCGTGTCCAGCGCTAGGTAGCTTAATCAGATAAGAGGTTATTGGGTGTTAAGCCACAATATATTTTTATCAAAAATAGAATCCTTTGTATTTATAATTAGCATATTTTTTGTACATTTCAAAGACAGCCACTACAATACGAACCTCCCTCAAAGATAGCTACTGTAACTCGCTCTAAAAGTAGGTACAACAAACACTTCAAACGCTCTTTTAAAAATTTACGAGCGCCCCTGTCTAGGATTTCCTATTTATCCGAAGATAGATATAGGTACTATTAAGACACAAATGTGTTTGCTACCTATTTCAGACAATTAATAACTTCAATAACATTTAAGTAGTTGTCAACAGTAATCCTCAATGACAATCAAGCCGGTGTTCCTCAAGGATCGGTGGTTTGTGCGACTCTCTTTTTGCTGGGTATCGACGACTTTCTGTTTATGCGACTTGGACTAAATCCATTTAATCCTCTCCCACGTACCTAGCAGTTATTTATCGTTTAAAAACATAACACGCCAATATATTATGTAATTAGTAGATACCATGTGGTAAAACAAGTTATAATTTGTTCAATCATGTTGTCATACGTTGTATAACTCTTGTTCCATATTGTATAAAAACAAGTACGTCAATACGACATTTGTTAATATGTATATTAAAGTTTTATGATGTTGTTCACAGCAATAAATTGTCTTGCTCTTACTTTCGATACCATGCAAAAAGGCATGTTCTGCTACAAACTTTTTCCAAGTCGTCTTATCGTATCCAATACCAGAATGGAGCACTAAATTTGTTTGCAAAATTGGGATATTGAACCGCTATAAAAGCACAAAATAAATAACTGAGTCACGGTATGTACTAAAGAGTTACTTATCCCTAAAAGGCAGCAGCAATAGAAAAACGGGGATGATAAATAGTCGATAATCAAAGAAAAGGAATGTAGGGATTTATCTATCTGTATGAAATATCAATTTCGGTACCTACTAGGTCTATAAAAAATGTTGATAGATATATGATACAGTCTGTGAAATAGACAGGCTTGCAAGATGTAACCGGTTAAATCAGTTATTCACACAATGCAATAAGCACAAAGGCCTAATCAGGAAGCAATCGCGGAGCAATATCATACAGTGTAGGTAGGTACGTATGTGAAGATAGGTACCATCACAATCGCTTCGTTGTATGTTATATACGAGCACAAACTTATTCCAACTGTCTGTGTTTTGATGAAAGATCTTGCCTACAGTTAAAAAGATGCGTCCTCTATTCCTATAATCTAGTTCAGCTCAACATTGGAGGGAGAATAAAAAAAAACATTATGAGGATTTTTAATTCAGTAAACTTACAATTAAACATTATGATATCAATATTTTTAAGCGTTCTTTAGACTTCGTTCCGCGGCCTAATTGACCTCTATAGGAGGTAGGTAGTCCAGTGACCAACAGATTAGCCCCAGCGGCCTGCCGCTTTGCTTTTACGTTATCCTCAAGTTTAATTATATAAGCACTAGCAATTGCGGAAACTATTAGGACAGATCTCAAAAGCTCCCACCCTACGGACAAAATGAAATACGCACCCGTAAAATGAGATTGTTAGGGGAAAAAGGGGCAATGAGAGTCAGATGACAATGGTGGTCAGCGTTCTAGTTCCTAGACGACAGTAGCTAAACAAACGAATATTGTCCATAAAGACTCGTTACGTCACAACTCGCGGCCCCCCGATCGCCCGTCCAGTGCGCGTCCATCGTTTGCACAGGAACGCTGTTTCGCAGTTTCGCGCTCATTTCATGTAATTTTACGTGTGCAGAAAATAAGTGGTGAGTACATCAATACATAAATTTTAAATACTTAGAGTAGATTATTGTGTGTCTTTAAGGTAATATTATTGATTTAAAAAAGATTTCTGGCATTTCAATAGCAAATTAAAATTTCATTTAATTTTTTTACACTTTTAGTTCGATCGGGTAATAAGAGTCACTGCAGTGCGGGCAATGATGGTCGACTCCAATTTGCCCGCAATCATTTAAAAATACTTATAATTAGGTAATTCTCATTAATTTCTATTTCAGAAATGCCAAAAATACGTGTCAGGTTCACAAATAAGGCTCAGTGGTCATCTGAAACACTATCAAAAGCTAAGGCTCTCGTGAGGGAAGGGTACAGAGTGGGAAATGCTGCTAAACTAATGAATATACCTTTTTCAAGCCTCCAAAAGTGGTTAAAGAAGGACGATTCATCAGAACCACGTCTTGGACGACTTCCTGTATTCACAGCAGAAGAAGAAAAGGCATTTGCAGACCGGAATTTTTTTTATCTTCTATTAACCCAACCTGAAGTAATTGTTCAAGATACCTCAATCGTCATTTTATCTACATCTGCTCCAACAACTCCAATTCCACCTACATCATCTGCAATAATAGATCCAATGCCGTGTAAATCATCGGTTACAACAAATTTAACACCATCTACATCGTCTGCAGAAATACTTCATATGCCATCAACATCATTCACAGCAGTTGATGCAATACCATCGACTTCGTCAGCAACGTGAGCCCTAGATCTGCTTTCATTGCCTTTCAAAAAGATTCCTGAAAAGCCCATAAGAAAAGGACGGATGAAGCAACATGCAAAAATTATGACATCAACAGCCGTCAATGATAGCCTTGTTGAAAAAGAAAATAAGAAAGCATCTAGAGCAGCAAAAGGAAAAAAACCTTATGCCGAATGCTAGCAAGAAACAGAAACCTAAGAAAGACACTGCGAATAAGGCCAAAAGGCGCGTACTTCAAAATCTAAACAGTTCTTCAGAATCCGATATTAGTCTTAATCAGATATGTGACGACGACGATTTGAATAAATGTTTAGTATGCGATAAGTTTGGTCGCAACAACGAATTATGGTACAGATGCACTGTTTGTGGCTTATGGGCACACGCTAGTTGCACAGGATGGGACTCGCCAAAAGGTAACGTATCTGACATTTGTTAGGGTAGGCTGACTCTCATTGTCTTCATAGTGACTATGATTGCCCTCAGATATGGACAATTGTGGTCAAAGACGTTTTTTTTTTAAGTTTATTATTAATTAATATATGATTCCAAAGGTAATGAAACTGTCTGAGATTGAAAGTATAATAATTGAAATACTTTAAACGTTAATTAAAATAAAGATAAAGTAAAAATTGTGTGTTTTATTCCATATCTTACTTAAGTGACTCCTATTACCCCCTTTTCCCCTAAGTGATATGTAATTAAAACTTAAAACCAGAGAAATAAATAAATTCTGCATCTGTATCTGACCAACAGAATCGGTCTAGCCTTAACGTGGCGTTAAAAAAGACGGAGGCAATTTATTTCCTGCACTCCACCAGCACCCACCACCATCTCAGGACGCCATCATCGTCAGTGGAGTCGTCAGCGTGCAGAGGAAGACCAGATCAAATAAATGGGTCTGATTTTAGACGCAATGGTATTTTTGCTCACATTTAAACGAGCTGTCGTCGCTCTTCTGATGCGCGCCGAAAGCCGCGGATGCGCTATTCCGAACCTGGGTGACTCAAGGGTCAATTGCCGGCGGCTTTAATCTCATATACGCGATATAACCCTCTATGGAGTATCGTTAGGGGCAGACTCCCCCCATTGAAGGGAGACACGATGGACCTCACTCTCGTCGCTCTCGTCTCGTGCTCGTCGTGGTATGATCAGAGAGCCACCCTAACAGGAGTACCTACCTAGTTTATAGGCACAAATCCCCCCTTTCCTTGGTATGGTCAAAGCTATGCTCAGGAACAAAGGAGCTTGGACAGTTGCTGCTTCTTTCTGTGAGGATGAGATAAGGAGGAAGCAGGGGGTATAGGGAAAAGGGGGTAATAGGAGTCACTTAAGCAAGATATGGAATAAAACACACAATTTTTACTTTATATTTATTTCAATTAACGTTTCAAGTATTTTAATTATTACACTTTCAATCTCAGACAGTTTCATTACCTTTGGAATCATATATTAATTAATAATAAACTTTAAAAAAAAACGTCTTTGACCACCATTGTCCATATCTGAGGGCAATCATAGTCACTATGAAGACAATGAGAGTCAGCCTACCCTAACAAATGTCACATACGTAACCTTTTGGCGAGTCCCATCATGTGCACCTAGCGTGTGCCCATAAGCCACAAACAGTGCATCTGTACCATAATTCGCTGTTGCGACCAAACTCATCGTATACTAAACATTTATTCAAATCGTCGTCTTCATCATCGTCACATATCTGATTAAGACTAATATCGGATTCTGAAGAACTGTTTAGATTTTGAAGTATGCGCCTTTTGGCCTTATTCGCAGTGTCTTTCTTAGGTTTCTGTTTCTTGCTAGCATTCGGCATAAGGTTTTTTCCTTTTGCTGCTCTAGATGCTTTCTTATTTTCTTTTTCAACAAGGCTATCTTTGACAGCTGTTGATGTCATAATTTTTGCATGTTGCTTCATCCGTCCTGCTCTTATGGGCTTTTCAGGAATCATTTTGATAGGTAATGAAAGCAGATCTAGGGCTCACGTTGCTGACGAAGTCGATGGTATTGCATCAACTGCTGTGAATGATGTTGATGACATATAAAGTATTTCTGCAGACGATGTAGATGGTGTTAAATTTGTTGTAACCGATGATTTACACGGCATTGGATCTATTACTGCAGATAATGTAGGTGGAATTGAAGTTGTTGGAGCAGATGTAGATAAAATGACGATTGAGGTATCTTGAACAATTACTTCAGGTTGGGTTAATAGAAGATAAAAAAAATTCCGGTCTGCAAATGCCTTTTCTTCTTCTGCTGTGAATACAAGTCGTCCAAGACGTGGTTCTGATGAATCGTCCTTCTTTAACCGCTTTTGGAGGCTTGAAAAAGGTATATTCATTAGCAGCATTTCCCACACTGTACCCTTCCCTCATAAGAGCCTTGGCTTTTGATAGTGTTTCAGATGACCACTGAGCCTTATTTGTGGACCTGACACGTATTTTGGCATTTCTGAAATAGAAATAAATGAGAATTACCTAATTATAAGTATTTTTCAATGATTGCGGGCAAATTGGAGTCGACTCTCATTGCCCGCACTGCAGTGACTCTTATTACCCGATCGTACTAAAAGTGTAAAAAAAATAAATGAAATTTAAATTTGCTATTGAAATGCCAGAAATCTTTTTTAAATCAATAATATAACCTTAAAGACACAATAATCTACTCTAAGTATTTAAAATTTATGTATTGATGTACTCACCACTTATTTTCTGCACACGTAAAATTACATGAAATGAGCGCGAAACTGCGCAACGGCCTTCCTGTGCAAACGATAGACGCGCACTGGACGGGCGATCGGGGGGGGGGGGGGCCGCGAGTTGTGACGTAACGAGTCTTTATGGACAATATCCGTTTGTTTAGCTACTGTCGTCTAGGAACTAGAACGCTGACCACCATTGTCATCTGACTCTCATTGCCCCTTTTTCCCCTATTCCCAAAAACTAAATAATTCGGATCCAATGACAAATAGCTATTTTTAATTCTCATAATCGTAACCAATTCACTTCGAATGAGGACAAAACGCTGTCGAGAAACAAAATAAAAATTATGCAAATCATAAACGCATTTTCGTCCCGCACTTTCGATTAATTTAAAAAGGAATTCTTTTGTTTGTTCGTTTCGTACTTCGTACTTAGTAGGCTTACAGAGCGTGCAAGGTTGGATGATCCTTCCTCTCCTGCATTCTTAGTTCACGGGATATAAAGAAAGCCGCGGTGCTACCTACCTACCTACATGCACGTTATTCTTTTGCATGGAGACCGGCTAGCTGAGAGTGTGAGGGCACGCCAGTCCAAATTGCACTGGTGGAGAAGCGGGAATGACTCTGTTGGATTGGTCATCCCCGTTGCTCCCACGACCACCCCGTGGGAAGTTACGGGGCAGTTAAATAGCGGCCATTCCGCTGGCGGCTTGGTTGATCCGAACTTCCCACGCATCGCTTTCTAAGACGATGCAGTCTGTACGGGGAGTTATAGGGCCGGACGTCGCATCATCTCTGAGGTCTTAGGTTCAATTACCGGCCGCGTCCACATTGAAAACGAACTTTTCTATATTGTCTCTAGTCTGTGTTGTGGTATCGCCATTGTTTCTGATTCTGTGACACAAGTGCTTTAAAACTTATCACAGAATCAGAAGAATGTAGAGACCTAGGTATATCATGTTGTCCAATTTTTATTTAATTTATTGTGGTACGTAGGAGTGCTTGTTTAGAGCAGGAGCGGCCATATGCGGGTCTGAGCCGTGCACGAAGAGTTCCTTACCATTATCTATTCAACATGAGACACCATTTTAAATTTTTTAATTAAATATTAACTACATAATCTGTAAATATTTCAACTCTTTAGCTATCACGGTTCTTGAGATAAAGCCTGGTGACAGACAGACGGACAGACAGGGAAATCTTAGTAGTAGGGTCCCGTTTTGTATACATCGCATATGCTTAGTAATTTGAACTCTATAAGGTAAATCTAGGAATCAATGAGATACCAACAGGGAAGTGGACGGGGCCAAAAACGTCATGCTCCCCAGCGGACCTACTTTTGATTTAACTAGTATAAGTTACTAAAATAATTCTATGAAATATCTATAAAATTCTAGTCCTATTTAAAAAAATCTATGTCTCAGGTTTCGCCGTATTTTATAATTGAAAGTGGTTGCGCTGCAGAGTCTCCTTCCAGCGACACCGTCACGATATATGTATTACTATGCATAGTATAAACAAATATATGGTATCAAATAATTCTATAACAATTCTATATTGAACTAGGACCCCCAAATCCTCACTAGAATTTAAATATACTGTCAAAGCGGTGTCTCAAATTTTCTCTTCGAAATAGTCGCTAAACGCCTAGAGTAAAGTTCTTAGCAACATTATTGGAGTTTATTATTAATAATTTCGTTATAATGCGGGTAGTTACAAATTTTAATGAAAGTTCCTTAATATGTGGGTAAGACATAATTCTAATTGTGTGACATAAACATAGACATTACGATATTTAGTCGTTACAGCAAAATGTAATATAACAAGGTATACTCATAAGTTTTACCTCTGAAGAAAGATATAATTATGGTAATGTTGCTAAGAACTTTACTCTAGGCGTTTAGCAACTATTTCGAAGAGAAAATTTGAGACACCGCTTTGACAGTATATTTAAATTCTAGTGAGGATTTGGGGGTCCTAGTTCAATATAGAATTGTTATAGAATTATTTGATACCATATATTTGATTATACTATGCATAGTAATACATATATCGTGACGGTGTCGCTGGAAGGAGACTCTGCAGCGCAACCACTTTCAATTATAAAATACGGCGAAACCTGAGACATAGATTTTTTTTAAATAGGACTAGAATTTTATAGATATTTCATAGAATTATTTTAGTAACTTATACTAGTTAAATCAAAAGTAGGTCCGCTGGGGAGCATGACGTGGCCAAAATACTAGATTGATTTATGGTCGTTAAACAGTTATTTAAAAAATCTGACACATTTTTTTTCATTTACAAATTAATCAATAATACCTACTAAGATAAAACGATGCCAAGTTGCGATCTTACGGCTCGTTACGTCTCCCTAGAGGATTAAAAATGTACCCACTAATGACTTCATGCGACAATTCAATTCAATGTATCGCCGTTATTTTTTATTTGGTGGAAAATGCATGCTTATATTTTTATATAATCTAGTACAAGGACTTAAAACCAAATTATAATCCGCTTCCCTGTTCCCAGGTCATAAAGGAAAAATATTAAATATTCGTATTTTATCAGAGATAAATCTCTTTATTACATTTTATTCACACTGTAAATTTTTACTATCAATAAATTATAAGTACTAACAACCTATAATGTATCAGCCTTATTTTTCTTATAAATCCAAGATCTTGAAGAAATACTCTACTTCTAGTAATCCATCTTCTGCCAAGTCACTACAATGGATTGCATTCTGTACTTTTGTTTTACCCAACTTGGCTCTCAAAGTATTTGGCCGCAACAATCGTGCTATTTCCTGAAAACAAGGTAAGAAACTCATTTGTTCATTTGGTAAAAAAATACAGATGACAAGTTGCGGGGTGAGGGCTCATTATATCACTGGTGGGTAATAAATGTACCCACTGATGACGTCATCCGTTATTTTTTGATGATGTGGAAAATGCAAATATATGTGTCCCACATTTTTATATAATGAAACAGACAGACTATAACCTTTTTTAGTCCGCTTCCATGTTAGTCAAAGTTATGAGTTATGAAAGTATTTAATTGAAAACTTACTGGATCTGATGGTCCAACTAGTTTTCTAAATTCAACTGCAGTATTAAGACTTTTATCTTTGGCAACAATCTCCATAGCCACACACGGACCACTTGATAACTCCTCCACCATGCCCTGAAATAACTAGAAGTATTTTTAAAAGTTCACCAAATAAACATGAAACAAGTATAATATCAAATCAGTCCTCAGAATCAAGAATTTAACCCAAAGTAAGTAAAAACATACATACACAATAGCTACAAATATCCAGCTCATTTACATTTTCTTAATGGAAATTAGTAAAACCCACAACACTGGTAACGGGCTAGCAAAATAACTCATTAACTTATGGTGATATTCTAAAGGTGATAAAAAAAATTGGAACCTTATATTCAGGTACAATTCCTTTGTAAACTTCATAAAACTCTGCTGCATTTATATTTTCCACAATGAACATGTTAAGTGCAGTGACATCAAATCCGCCTTCATCAATTGCTTCCAATGCAGCACCAAGTTTTCCCTCACGGATAGCATGCGGTTTTACCACACAAAGAGTACAGTTAGATAGTGTTGCAGTCAGCCGCAACCGTGTAGAACGCAGCGGGGGAGGAGGGAAAAAATACTCTAAATCCTGTGGATCAGGTGAAAGCATGTATTAGTGAATCAGGTATAGATGTGTTGGTTGTTTAGAATATACGTAAAATTGCTATAGACAAAACATTTTTTACCTCTATTGCGGAATCTGGATTTGAGGCAGCATGAACACAGTTCCTTACTGGATCTGTTCCATATAATGCTCTGATGGTATCTGGGGCAGCATTCAATGGATCCTTGTCCCCCAAAGTGTCAATACACACAGATACAGCGTCTTTTCCTACTAATTCTAGCCCATACACAAGTTGGCCAGTTAAATACTCCATTAAAAATCTAAATAAATGTATTTATTTATTAGTTTGTCTTTTGGTTGCATAGGAAAATGATATTTATATAATTATTAGTTATACAGTTGCTTTATCTCACAAAGTGGGTGTACTATACTTATGTAAAAATATTTTTGGAACAAAAACCATCATCATCTTTAACAGATTGTAATTTTTTAGTAATACTACCAAGGTTTATTGCTTTCATTCAATGAACAGAGTAAAATAAATAATACATATGTAAAGTTTAAAAACCCATACAGATTATCTAACTGAGCAGTATTCAAGTTGTTAAAAAATCGAAGATTATTATCTAAATGAGCAGAATTAATCTAAAGGTATACTATTGCCATGAAATAAACTTACGGAAATGTTGGATCTGTAAGCATTGTTCTATAAAGTATATTTACATCATCTGCAGTAAGTCGAGCCTTTTTCATTCTTGTCACACGCAATCCATGCTCATAGAAATGGGTTAAGATTTTACCTGCTATCTTAGTCGGCACAGGCTTAATCATTGCAAAAGTTCTAAAAAAATATATAAACTGTTAAATCTCACACTGAAACATCAATTCATAAGTTCTGGAATAATTTTACTTTAAAATATCAAAAAATATAACAATGCAAGCATCTAAATGAAAGTATTTACATATATTTGAAGATTAGGGCTTGATTCAAAATCGGATAAAATGCTTAGGTTTAAACTTACACTTGCATATCTTTATGTAATTTTTTTCGAGTATCTTCACACGCAAAGTCTACTATTTTAATAAGGCGACCTAAAATATATAGTGTACATCCTATGTAAAAGCTGTCTAATGTTATGCCATTTACTTTCACCCTTCTCACAAATGTTTTGCGGTTTTTCAAATCAAACATTTCGAGTGTGTCGTCTGTTGGGTAGTAAAATACATTGAAACGTCGGATGAGACTTGCTTGATTATCATACCATTCACCAATAAAAGAATATTTGTCTTTATAGGCCCCTTCCTGGAAATTACAAACATTTAGGTTTATTTGCAATACTTAACACAGTTCTAGGTTTTCTTAAAAAACATACCGTACCATAATGAAATTCAGTTGAATTTAAAGAATATTCATAAAAAGTTATATTTGTAATAAAAACTTAAAAATTATTGTAAATATATTAAAGTTAAAATGCCGATTCTTCAATCAAGATTGAAACAGAAATCATCACGAAAACAACAACAAACAGTGGTAACTAGGAGTGTTCGCAACGGCTACATTTTGCCAACGTGATATTTCGTTACGCTATAATATTTTAACCTATTATTTATTTAGCTCTAATATATTAGTTCAAAAAGCTATTAATATATTGGAATTAAAATTTCGTCGAGCGTTAGTTGCGAAAATCGTTCGTTACGGACGGTGTGTGCTACTGAGGAATGACTAATATAACTTATAATACGATTTTAATATTTTTATATAAACAATTCGTTGAGTGTTGGTTGCGATAATCGTTGACTCATTACGGTGTACACTACTGAGTGTTGACTAATATAACTTAATTATATGTGATTTTAATATTTTTTTTACACCGACTTCAAAAAAGAAGGAGGTTTTCAGTTCGACCTGTATGTATTTATATTTGTCCTGATTATCTCGCGTTTGGCTTAACCGATTTTGATGCGGTTTTCAGAAATCTTCATAAACAATTATGTGCTTTTGTTTCTAATGATTTTTTAAAGTAGATATAGTAGTTTTAAATGACAAGACTCTTTTACAATATATACACTCAGCCTTTTTGGCAACATTGTCCACAATATTAAAATAGTTCCAAAAATGTTCCTTACGCGACATTTTTCCTAACCTATTATTTAAATCTAAGCCTTACTAAAACTAATATCTTACACTACTTTTGAATTATATTAACAATTTAACTTCAATAATTTAATTATTGAATTAAGACAAATAATCAGTACACGAAAGAACACGAGACAGCAAACCAACGTTAAAACCTCGAACGAACTGTTTTTGATTTCAATTTGAAAAATATTACCTACCAATCTAACGTAGCACTCGAATCATACGTTAGAAATAGTGTGACAAAGACGCCGTCATAATATATTATGATTATGTCTCGCTCTAGTCGTGACATCGTCGTGCCTGCTTTTTATTCATAAAACAATTTTATTTGACAACAGCGACATCTTCTGTTCAACCTATAAATCACTTCATAGACGCCTCCATCCAATATTATCTCAATAGCCGTCATCAACATCTTAGTTTAGGCAAGTAATGCTAGATGGCGCTGTACTCAATTATAAGAAAAAATATTTTGGTAATATATTAGTTAAGTCTAGTTATTTGAATATATTCGAATATATTAATAAAAAAATTTATTAGTAATATTTATTCTGCTATCTAATATAACGAACACTCTTAGTGGTAACGGTGTTTTTTTTTTTTTTTTTTTTTTTAAGTTTTACGGCTCTGGACTTTGTCCATTCAAGCCTTTCATTCGTTCTATTGTTCTCATTTTATTTGAAGTTTTAAGTCTTCAATTCTTCCTTTGGCGTTATAATGTCTTTTTCATTTCATTTAGAAATTTAAAGGTCTTCTATTGTAGAAACTACGTAATTATATATATATTTGTAGGTATCGCTGTTCTGCAGTATAGATGGCAAGAGGCGGGGAATGTCTTCACTTTTTTTATAGATCTTAATTAAGCCATCTATAAGCAATAACCTTTGTACTGCAAATGTTTTACAGCGGAGGATTAGATGATCTAGTGTAGCAGCGTCCTCATTACAATACTCGCAGTTCTCTGTAGTGCTCAGTTTAATTTTCTTCAGGTGAGCAGGAAATCTTCCGTGCCCGAGACGCAGTCTATTTACAATAGTGATAAACTTCCTTGGTGCAGACTTCAAATGGAAATACCAGGGCTTTTTTGGAATTTGCGTTTGTATATTCGCGTACCATTTGCCTTTAAGTTGTTTCTTGTGCTCCCAATCGTCATGCCAATGTTTATACATGCGTTGTTTTATTAGGGGGTCGTAATCCGTCATTGGAACAGGTGGTGAAACACTGAGTTGAATGTTCATAGATGGATGTTCTATTTTCATGAATTTATCCACAATTTCATTTCCAGTAATGCCAGAATGAGCTGGTACCCATAAGAATTCTATATTTTTTTGAAAATATTGTAGCGTTGTTAATATTTCTCTTATGTTATAAATGTACCAGTTGTTTTTGTACGATAATTTGCTTGATTCTAGACATTTCAGAACACTTAAAGAGTCCGTAATTATCAGGTAATTAGTGTAAGCGTCATTCCTTTCGACATATTTAAGGGCTTCATATATTGCGAATGCTTCTGCCGTAAATATAGACGTATTAGAATCCAGTGTAAAGCATCTTCCATATTTATGACACGAATCGTAGAAAGCAGCTTTAACTGTAGCATTCGTTTTAGATCCGTCAGTATATATTCTATGGTATGATTCTTTCTCGGTGTTAACATAATTCAGGAATTCTTCATTATTTGACACTCTTTTCTCATTAATATAAGCCTTTTTCAATTGGATTTCTAAAGAACCAAGTTCCCATTTTGCTGTCTTTCGTATATTACTCATCACTTCTTTTAATTCTTTCTTTTCATTTTCTTCTAAAAATAGTTTATTATTACCATACATTTGTTCATACTGATAATTACATAAAACTTTAACGAAGAATTTTTCACTTAAATATTTACATCGCACATGAATGGGTGGAATGCCCGCTTCTATTTCCAGAGCGTTAATAGGTGTCGAACACATAGCACCTGTAATTAGTCTTAGTCCTTTATTTTGTATTACCTCTATTTTTCGTATTAAATTATTATGAAGAAATGAGTTATAAACTATCAAACCATAGTCATAATGACTACGAACTATAGATTTAAACATAATATTTACAATTTTAGGGTCCATACCCCAATTAACGCTGGCTACATATCTTAAAATATTTACAGATTTTTGCATTTTATTTACAACATTATTTACATGAGTTTTGAATGTCATTTTACTGTCAAACACTAAACCTAGAAACTTTTTTTCCCGCACTGTATCAATAATATTGCTGTTTATATTTATATTTAAAAGAGTATCACTGAGAGTTCTCGAGAAAATCATGGTTGAACTTTTATGTGCATTAATATCAAGCAATAATTTATCTTTATAATATATGTATAATTCATTTAATACCCTATTTAATTCTAATTCAGCTTGAAATATATCTCTATGAGAGGTATAAACAACAAGATCGTCCGCATATTGTAAGACCTTAGTCTTATTAAGATTTACATTTTTACAAAGTTCAGCAGTATACAGAGCATACAGAAGAGGAGAGAGTGTTGCACCTTGCATTACACCTCTATTTACAGTTTTAGGACCAAAATAATTGTTGTTATACTTTACAAATACATTGCGGTTATAAAACAAATTATAAATATAGAATAGGAGTTTACCCGGAATATTAAAACTATGCAGTATTTTAACAAGTGTGGCTAGATTAACATTATCAAAAGCACCTTGTACATCAAGGTAAACAGATATTAAATTAGAATAATTTAACATCGATTTTTGGATATCCTCACTAAAAATAAGAAGACTATCAACACTGCTCCTGCCCTTACGGAAACCATACTGTTCATGAGGAAAAATATTATTCGATTCAACGTGGAATTCCAATCTGTTTTTTAAAATATTTTCAAATAATTTGGATAAACATGAAGCTAATGAAATTGGCCGATAAGAACTAGCAGAAAGAGGGTCCTTGTCTGGTTTTAAAATAGGGATAACGGCTACAGATTTCCATGGAGTGGGTATCAAATTATTCTGCCACAACTTATTAAATATATTAAGTAAAACTTTTTTACCATTTGGATGTAGTTTCTTAATCAAAATATATGGAATTCCATCAAGGCCAGGAGATGTGTCTTTCCTACTGTCGAGAGCTAAATTAAATTCTGATTCGGTAAATGGTTTGATTAAATGTAAGTTCATATCATTCTTATCGAAATAAAAGTCTAAATCTGTGTCTTGTTGTATTTGAGACGGCTGAACTGATGATATTTGCTCTAGAAATGATTCAACCCAACTGTCATCTTTAGAAATATCTTTGGGTCTTCTTTTATTAAATTTTCTTATAAAGTTCCATATTCTGGATATAGGCGTCATTCTATCAAAGCTGGAAGTAATAGCTATCCAACTTTGTTTCTTTTGTTCCTTTATAATAAGTTTCTTCTTTGCATCAAGTTTTTTATAAATCAAATAATTTTCTATAGTTGGAAATCGTCTGTAATTCAAAAGCGCTAACCTACTTTTTTTAACTGCGTCAGAACACGCCTCGTTCCACCACGGCACAGATTTAGATATTTTGTTTGTTTGAGAACATTGCGCAGAATAAGACAAAATAGGAACACACTCGGACTTTAAAAAATTGACAAGTTCAATGAACCTGTCATAATCTTGAAGACAATCTTCTCACGCACTACCAACAGGCGAAAATTTTCTGTCGCGCTGTTATTTCATCCACACTAGCGAAAAATACATAAGAGTAGCACTACCCTATCTCTTTCTATATCTGCCTTCTCCCTTGTTCACTGTTCATTCATAACTGCAAGATTGACATTTGATTTAATTACATTCATAAATTTTCCAAACATGGCGGAGCAAATTTGTAATTATATTCTAAATTTGGTTATAAATTTAGATAGACAATTGAATTTTACATTAATTCCCAATTGTAATTGACCTCAATATATAATGATGACAACTTTCTAACCGTAACATAGTAAAATGTGAAAGTGAAATCCAGTACATAGTGAAGATAACCTATGAAGATAACAAACAACCTCTTTTTTTGTTGAAAATCGTAAGTATTCCATTGAAAGTATAATATAATTTATGAGATATTAAGTGTATGTGCCTTGTGATATAAGTTTTTCTAAAAATCTATGTTATAACTTGATTATTTTTACTGGGAATTAACCTAACCTAAACAACTTTTAAACAAGACATGATTTAATTTTACAATATTAAAACACACTCAATACTACGTTATAGACGTATTCAATGTTCTTGATGCAGAGTTTCTACCATCTTCTTTACTTGAGATACTGTTTTGACTTGTAACTGTTTTTAAAGACGATGTTATTTTCATGAAGGAATGTTCACATAGAAGAATCAATAGTAATTTTTCTTCATACATTTTCAGCATAAAACTTGCAAATCTTGGGTTGAAGAAGCTGGCACTGGCAATAAAATAAATTGAAATAAAATTTTAGAGGAACAGCTATTGGAGATTTGTACAACTTGAAGAATAAATAAAATATCATTCCATCAAGAAGGGAAATAAGGTAATGTATTGTATTTATTTAACATTTCGTTTTGAGTAATTTGGACAAAACAAACATCACAGTTTCATTTAAGATAGGTGTTGCAAAAACAATTTTACCAACTACGTTGGAAGATTTTTACTTGTCCCTTCACATGTGCCATCGAAATAATGTCAGACTTTATATATATGTGGGATGGTGAGAATGTGAAACGGAACGAAAGCGCAGTGAAATGGAACGTAGGATTAAGGAAAGGGAAGAATGAACGAATGAGTGAAAGAAGGAATGAGTGAGAAAAGGGGTATGACGAATCGAAGACGGACGACGAACTGCTCTGTAATAAAAAGTGTTTTAAAATACAATAAATAAGGATTATCGCAAAAAGCCCTAGTTTCTCTGAACCCACAATTTTGGGGGCTCACCGGGATCAAGAGAGACTGGAATTTCTGCGAAACGACGCGAAAATCCTGAGAGTGACGGTTACTGCAAAAAACGACGGTTACAACGACGACGACGACGACGCTTAGAAATTGCAGAAATCGTTATTCGCGATGCCTAAGGACACAAAAGAGCGACGCAAGAGCAGACAGGACGACTACGAAGACGTTGAGACTGTTGCAACGACGACGCAGCTCAACACGTTACACATGTCGGCGGAATTGATCCCTACATTCAACGGTCAAGATAAGACGTATCCTGTGACACGATGGGTGCAGGAGATTGAAGACAACAGCGAGATATTTGGCTGGTCGGAGTTGCAAACCTTGTTAATTGCACGAAGATCGTTAACGGGTACTGCATCTCTTTGGCTCAAATCGGAGCGCCCGTTTAAATGTTGGGAAGATTTAAAGATGGCAATCTCCAAGGAATTTCCAGACACAGTTGACATCAAGACGGTACACGAAATGATGAGTGCCAGGAAAAAGCGACCAGATGAACCGTGTATTGATTACATGTTGGTGATGAAGGAGTTGGGCAAACGCGGCAAGATGCCAGATTATGTCGCTATAAAGTATATCGTGGACGGCATAATGGACGACGAGATCCACAAAATGATGTTGTACGGAGTTACTTCGTATTCTGACCTGAAAGAAAAACTACGGGTGTATGAAACAATAAAGGAGAAGACGAGGAGCGGCTGCAACCTGCAAAATCAACGACGAGGAGGCATACAATATACTAATCATCATCGCACGCAAAGGCAGCATAATGTGTTATCATCATCAAAGACTTGTTATAATTGTGGTGGGAAAAATCATGTGTCATCGGAATGCCCAGATAAGCAACGAGGAACGAAGTGCTTTAAGTGCAATTCATTCGGTCATATTTCGAGAGAGTGCAATGGCGGTTTAGGTGCTGGTACGAGAGCGAGCGAGACGGCTGACCGAACGAACGAAACGAAATGGCGGCGTGAGGTTGGCTACACTGGCGGCAAGGCGATGTGCGTCGATGTTCACTCGGATCCGAACCAATACGAGCGAGGCGATTCGTGTTTGCGTAGTGGTAGTAATGACAATTCAAGCATAAAGTGTGTTAATGACATTTCCTCTGTCGTGAACGTAAACAAAGCCGAGAAAATGCATAGGCCGATGAAAAGCATAGTTTTATGTGGGAAAATGTTCGAGGCTTTAATAGATTCTGGCAGCGACGTTAATTTGATAAGATGGGACAGCTTCTGTGCTTTGCATGTAAACGATTACGAGCAGTGCGAAATAGTGTTCCGCGGATTAGGAGCTTCGCATGTTCAAGCAAAAGGACGCTTTATTGTTACGGTGTGTGTCGAAAACAATAGTTTTAAAGATGTTTTGTTTTATATTGTTCCCAACGATGCTATGTCATACGCTGTAATTCTAGGCCAACAGTTTTTACAGAATGTTGTAATGATAATGAACAACAACAATGTTTCGCTTGTGCCTTCGAATGAGGAATGGTTGCATAATTTTACAGTTGTTTCTGATTTTGATGTTATAGGTAATGAGGTGAGTTTTGAAGCCCGAAAACAGGCAAGGCATTTGATGAATACCTACAGGCCCTTGAAGACGAAAGAGGCGCCGATCGAGTTGCGTATTATATTAAAAGACGATATTCCAGTGGCTCAGAGACCAAGGAGGTTAGCCTTGAAAGAACAATGTGAGGTAGACCAACAAGTAGCTAAATGGATGGATGAGGGAATAATTCGGGTGAGTCATTCTGAATATTCAAGTCCTTTGGTACTGGTTAGGAAGAAAGATGGTAGTATACGAGTTTGTGTTGATTATAGGCTTATAAATAGAAAAATGGTTAAAGACGAGTATCCATTACCCATCATCGATGACCTTATTGACAAGTGTAGGTCAGGAAGAATATTTAGTACGCTAGATTTAAAAAATGGATTTTTTCACTTAAATGTTCATAGAGACTCCGTTAAGTATACTTCATTTGTCACTATGAAGGGACAATATGAATTTTTGAAGGCTCCATTCGGTTTGTCAATATGTCCAAAGGTGTTTACTAGATTTATCAATATAATTTTCAGAGACCTAGTAGAAAAGGGAATTGTGTTGATATTTATAGACGATTTGCTAATTCCAGCGGAGACCGAGAATGAGGCCATAGATAATTTATCAGTGGTGTTGCGGAGAGCTTCCGAGTATGGACTGGAAATTAATTGGGGAAAATGTCAGCTCCTAGAACGCAAAGTTGAATATTTGGGCCACGAAATTGAAAATGGAGAGGTGAGACCATCCCCAGGAAAGACAGATGCCGTTAGAAAATATCCGGAACCAAAGAATATAGTACAACTTCAAAGTTTTATTGGATTGTGTTCATACTTTAGAAAGTTTATACCACAGTTTGCTATGTTAGCCCAGCCCTTGACGGATTTATTAAAAAAGAATAGAGAGTTTACTTTTACAGAAGAACAGAGAAAGAGTTTTGCAACATTGAAAGAAAAACTGGTAACTAAGCCTGTATTAAAAATTTATAATCCTAGATTGCCCACAGAACTGCATACCGATGCTTCCAGTGTTGCATATTCTGCGATTTTGATGCAACAGGATGATGGTGAACTACACCCAATTCACTATATGAGCAGGAAAACTTCAGAAGCACAGAGTAAATATTCAAGTTATGAATTGGAGGCTTTGGCTGTAATAGAAGGTATAAAGAAATTTAGACATTATTTGTTTGGTATCAAATTTAAAGTAATAACCGATTGTAAGGCATTTCAAATGACAATCAATAAGAAAGAGCTATCTTTATCAACAAGAGTGGCCAGATGGATTATATTTTTGCAAGATTATGATTTTACTGTTGAGCATAGAGGAGGTAGTCAAATGAGACATGCAGATGCCCTGAGTAGAAACCCTCCCATTGTGAGTATGTTGTTTTCAAGTTTGCATGAGAACATCAAGTATGCCCAAGAGCAGGACGAGGGTTTGAAGGCGATTATGGATATATTACAACATCAGCCATATCAAGATTATTGTTTAGATTCTGGTTTATTATATAGAGGAAGTGAGAAGAAGTTGGTTATACCTAAAAGTATGGAAACTGAAATATTGAGAATAATTCATGGTAATGGACATTTTTCCAAAAAGAAGATGATGGAATTAATAAGTAAAGATTACTATTTTGAAAATATAAATAAGAAGATAGATGATTTTGTAGTAAGTTGTATACCATGTTTATTAGCTTCACGTAAACAAGGAAAACAGGAAGGTTTTCTCAACCCAATTGAAAAGCAAGAAATCCCATTTCATACAATTCACATAGATCACATTGGACCTATGAGTGAGACGAAGAAACAGTATAACTACATACTGACTATGATAGATGCATTTACAAAGTTTACTTGGATTTTTCCTACAAAGAGTACTACAGGTAAAGAAGTATTGGGTAAGTTAAAGATTTTTCAACAACATTATGGAAATCCAACCAGGATAATTTCAGACAGAGGGACTGCTTTTTCATGTACTGAATTTAAAGAGTTTTGTCAAGATGAAGGAATTCAACATGTGATGATTACAACCGGTGTACCCAGAGGAAATGGCCAGGTTGAAAGAATACATAGGACAATCATCTCAGTGCTGACCAAGCTCTGTATAGAGAATCCTACATTATGGTATAGACATGTAAGTCGTTTACAAAGATCTCTTAATAGTACCTATCAGAGAAGTGTGGACAGTACTCCATTTGAACTGTTAATTGGAACAAAGATGAAGATCAAAGAAGATGTTGAAATTTATGATTTATTATTGCAAGAGACGAAAAAAAAAAAAAAAAAAAAAAAAATTATTGCAAGAAGATAGAAGTAGTTATGTACAAGACAGGGAAAATTTAAGAATTAGAGCCAAGCAGCAAATATTAAAAATACAAGCAGAAAATATCAAGAATTATAATAAACAAAGAAAGAAGAGCACTCAGTATCAGTGTGGTGATATTGTAGCAATCAAGAGGACCCAGTTTGGAGTAGGAATGAAATTGAAACCTAAGTACCTTGGCCCATACAAGATTACATGTGTCAAAGGAAAGGATAGATATGAAGTAGAGAAGATGGATACTTCGATGGAAGGTCCTAGGAAGACATCCACGTCCGCTGATTACATGAAGGTTTGGCCGGATCCTTGCAGTCGCTTTGTAAGTTCAATTTCTCATCCTCATTATTAATTATATTTATTATGTAAGTCGGGACACAGCGAAGTATTGTTGGTTGTTCAATCATATTTACTTTTAAGCTATATTTGTCAGAGATGGAAGATGTTACAGAAATTCACAGTTCATGTTTATTTAATGTCGTATGTAAGCAGGTGAATAAAAATAGAGATTATTATGTTTAGTGTTTATGTAGTTTAAGCCGTGTAAAATGTAATTTCTAGAGTTACTGAGATGTCCGCTCAGTCTGAGGGCAGACTAATAGCAGGATGGCCGAGTGTGGGATGGTGAGAATGTGAAACGGAACGAAAGCGCAGTGAAATGGAACGTAGGATTAACCTTTTCCCAGCCCAGCTATCTTTAACGTAGTGGCCCGCTGTACGCCAACGTATAAATGTATAACAGTTTCTATAGTACGAAAGCAAGGATGTGGCATAACGTCATATCGATAAAAAAAATTGGTGTCTAAATCAAGATTTTTTATTAAATTTTGCAAATATAAATAAACCCTGATACATTATAATAGTAATTTGTTTTATTTTATGAACATTTTTAGTAAGAAAAACGAGTATCTATTATCATAGACAAAAATACATGCATAATCTTGCAACACATTTATTATAAAAGGCACTTCACTATTCATTTTATAACGTAGTCCGTTGACTTCATATCAAGTCGTTGGCGCTCGTGGCAAGATAAATATCTCAAATAGAAGTGTTGTCTATGCGTTTCTTTCTTCACCTTGAGTGAATCTCTCTCTATCTCTCTAGACGATTTGAATAAAGAAAAGACGGCTCTTGTACGGTATTCATAAATCATAACAAGTATGTTACGGTGAAAAGTAAGACAAAAGAATGAATGGTCAGTTATTATTCGTATATTTAATAACTTTTTATAGTTTGTGTAAGTTTACCTTTCGATATTTTACTTTTTATATTTTCGATAATTATATTTAATGATTATTGTACGAAAAAAAAAATAGACGAGCGCACGTTTGTAATGGCCGGCACTATGACACAATGACCTTGACACCTGTACGCTTACGACGTCACAGGTTTACTTGCATTGAAGTTGGTGGCGCTCGTAGCACTGAAATCTTGTCATTGCGTAGAGATGGGTGTTGCAATATCGAAAATTCTAAATAAATTATAAATTAACTAGCTTCCGCCCGCGGCTTCGCCCGCGTGTAATTCGGTTATATTGCGGTATAAATCACAACTATAAGAAAACTTCTCATTTCCACGGAAAAATCTAAGAAGCGCGATGTAACGCTGGATACGATTAGTTGTTAAACAAAAACTGAATGGTACACTATATTATATAGCTAAGTAGATGTAAAAATCAGTTTAGACGATAAAACAAATTGTACGTCATCCCTCGGGAATTCCACATTTTCGGGGATTCATTATCGTATCATTTAGCTTCTACATTTACATGTTTATATTCGTTTACAATATTTTACCTTCCAATCCATCAATCCATCCATCAAGCAAACTATATTTTTGTTTTCCCTCGGGAATATCAGTTTTTTTCGGGATAAAAAGTAACTTATTATTTAATCCGGACTTCTAACTATACGTCTGCAAAATTTAAAAGCAATCGGTTCAGTAGTTATGTCGTGAAAGCGGAACAAATAAACAAACTCACTTTCTGATTTATAATATTAGTAAGGATCTTCGTGAAATTAATTAATTTCAATATTTATTATGTAATAATAAATATTGAAATTAACGTTATTTTCAGACCGGAATTAATTGTCAATCATAAAATCTATGAATATTTGTATGGAACAAAACAAAGTAAACATGTAGGATTGTAATGAATGCAACTATCGCGTCACATCACTAGCCTACTTGATATGAAGTCGTTGGCGTATGGGACATCAAAATATTTCAGGCGTTTTTGTTTTTATCTGTTTTAAAACACTATAAAGCCTGTTTCTTTTGGCGAAATAACAAAAATGGGCTTTAATCCTGTCCATCTTACAAAATTTCAAGAGAAACAAATGTTTAATGCACCGTAAAGGTATTTAATTAAAGTAGGTACAATGAGTAACTTCTATAGAAGTAGTGGCGTTGACGGCACGAAAATCCTGAACTTCTATAGAAGTAGTTGGCGGTTATTAGGTTAAGGAAAGGGAAGAATGAACGAATGAGTGAAAGAAGGAATGAGTGAGAAAAGGGGTATGACGAATCGAAGACGGACGACGAACTGCTCTGTAATAAAAAGTGTTTTAAAATACAATAAATAAGGATTATCGCAAAAAGCCCTAGTTTCTCTGAACCCACATATATATTCATTGTTGGGAAGTTACACTTTTACATAGAGATATTAGAAAACTACCCATGCGAAGCCGGGGGCTTGTATCCCTGTTTATACAGTTTACTCTTATTTTTCGCTCCTACAAGTTGCAGCGTGATATTAGATAGCTTAAAGCCTTTCTCCATAAATAGACTATCTAACACATAAATAATTTTCCTATACACACCAGTAGCTCCTGAGATTAGGGTGTTCAAACAAACTCTTCAGCTTTACAATATTTTTAATTTCATATTTTTTTTCTTTTTATGTTTCAGTAATTGGGGAAAGAGCATAAGTGTTCAATGGCTCAAAATCTACATAAAACAATAACTTGGAGAGTTCCAGATTGAAAAATCTATAAATTAGCTTACTATGATAACTACTTTAATATTTAATGATAGTTGATGAAAATCCCAATGGGATTCTTATAATACCTGCGACTTTGTTGTTTATTTATATCCAATATGTTATTTTAGTAGCTAATCTGTCTAGCTATCAACTATTTTCAAAATCCATTCATTAGTTGTCATATGAAAGAGTACCAAACATTTTTTTAACAGATACTTTTAATATCAAGATATATGTTGGATATTTTGCAATTTTGTTAAAATTAACTTGCCAATTATTACTAACATGGATGTAAAGTAATATATAATTTGTGCTAATTATCTTTGATTGCTTTTGTGACGATTATTTACATAAACAAGTAGTAGTGATAAGATAACTTCTATTTTAAAAAACTAAAGTGATGTTTAAAATATTTACACATATTTGACTTATTAAAGATTAGCTGAAGTAAAGAATTAAATTCAAGAGAATTAATTATTAATTACAATGGAATATTTATTCTTTATGACGTTAACTGTTATGTAAACTAAACATACTCGTATTTAATAATAAATTATCCAAAAATCATTTTTTCAATAGTAAAAGTATTTTGGATAGTTTCAAATATTTTATAGATAGTTTTACAACTTAATTCATTTAAAGCTAATTTTGTTATAAATTTGTTCATTGTTCTAGCTGTACATTTATTTTAGGTAGGTGTAGGTCTAATAAATCAGTGCAAGTAATTATTATTTCCAAACGGCACACTGGAAAATGTTTTGATGTTTATAATTTACTTTTTTAAGTGTTGATGTATGTATAATTACTGTATTATATTAGTCAGTTGTACTTTATTATAAAGTTTTCCAAAAACTCTTGAGAATCGCTGTTGTATAAATTTAATTTAATTATTTAAATCACGATATCACTAGGAAGTGTTATTAAGAGCAATTGTAATAGGAATAAAAGCAATAAACGTTTTATTTCAGAACTGATTGGTGTTTTAATTTACTTTTATCATCTTTAAACTTAAGAAGATTTCCGTTTCGAAACCGTACTTTTTTTCGATAAACGTCGGTTATATACTTCACTATTTTCCCGATAACCGGAATTAACCGGTATATGTATAAATTACTATTAAATACATCACTACAAGTTTATGACGTCATCACAGCCAATCAAATTTGAGTTGGTGAGACCCATGGGAGTACCCTATTTAAGTACTGGTAAGTGCGGTAGAGACGGGTAATGTGCTACGTCACAGTGTTCAAAAAAATCTCATTATTCTCATACATGGAAATTACTTATTTAGAGCTGGCAATCCTGAAAATTGCTGGAAGAAGACAGGCAAAAATGACATGTCGCAACGAAACAGACCAAATGTATGAAGTTGGTCGTCTGGTTCATTATTGGTCTGTGAATCTTCTGAAAAAGGGAAATCAGAGAACTCGATTTGTGACATATTATAATAGTCCTCCCATTTTGTTTTATTATATAAGTACTTATCTGGTCTTACGGCATTTACATAAAACTCAGGTTCAATCTCCAGTTCCACGATGGTCGGAAAGTGTACGCTTCCCATACAGTCTGGAGAGACTGTCCAGGTGCAAGAAGGAGCAAGACTGTTTGAAACAAAGGCTACATCAATTGCGGAAGGCGAATTGCCTGGACGGTTAACAGTAGTGGTTGTGCCATCATTTAAAATATATAAGTTTAATTCCTCTAACATATCATATATTTGGACCCCTCTGGGTTTGTTGTGAAAACTACCAAAAGCAGTGTGATGAGCATTTAGATCTCCCATTATCAATATTGGAGTAGAAAGACTATTAATAATGTTGTTTAATTTTCTAACTGGAAAACGGCCACTTCGTGGTGGGCAATATAAACCTAATATACTTACTTTACCAATGTTTGTTTCAACAGTTACAGCTATACTTTGTATTGCATCTGAAAAATGTGAGTTAATCAAGTTACATTTAATACTTTCTTTATGTAATATAGCTACTCCTCCATATCCATTGTGTGTTGGTTTATGCAAAAACTTATATCCTTGAATAAATACATTACTTGTAGGCTTGAGCCATGTTTCATTTAAAATTAATATATCAATGTTATTTTTGTGTATGAAATGCTGTACCAGTGGTAATTTTGGTTTTAAACTTTGTACATTATGTTGACATATTTTTAGTTGATTAATGGGAGACCTTTCACCCATCACTATTTGACATTTTCAATAAAAAGCTCCTTAATTGTATGGGAATTTACTGGAAGTTTGTTTTCTTTATTAAAAAGTGTTGTAAAGGTTTTGATAAATGCATTCATCATTACTTCACTATTGATAAAGTCCAAAATAAAATCTTTGTGGGTTTTGTTTGATTTAGGCATAACATTATTAGATGCTACTTTAGAAAAGGTCTGTTTGTTCAATTGTGGAAATTGTGTACTCAAAGAAAGTCGGTGGTTGATTTTCTGTTTATTTTCTTCAATTTTTTTTAATTTAATGGGACAAGTTTTAGAGATAGCCACATGATTACCTTTACAATTTATACAGAATGGACTATCAGTATTATCACATTCTTTATAAGAATGTGATTGTCCACAAATTGAACAAACAGTATTTTTTTTACAAAATTTGGACATGTGCCCATATCCTAGACATTTAAAACATTGTAGTACTGGCCGTATGTAGGGTTCAACTCGTAAAGCGCATAGTTCATAAGTTACCAGATCTGGTAAGATGTTACCGGCAAATATTACTGAAACAGTCTGTAGAGGCACTATACCTTCAGGCGTTTTCTTTGTAAACCTCCGGACACCAAGTATTTCTTGAGAGGAAACTAACTTGTCGAAAAGATGCTTATTGGAGAGTTCTGTTGGGACAAACCTGATTACACCAATTGATTCAGCAATGGATGCTGGAATGTAGGCTTTGAGCTCATGGTTCTGTAGAAAATTTGTATTACTTAAGAGTGCATTGGCATTTTTTGCATTGTCAAATGTAGCTGCGTATTTATTGGCATTAATTCTTCTGAGTTGCTTTACACCTTTGATAAATCGGCTAAATATGTTGTTCAAATAAATTGGACTTTTATTACCCAACTTGCCCTCGTCTCTGGTACTTTCCAAAAATACTGAAAAAGTTGTATTGGTAGAGTTCTCAGGGTATGTTCTTATATGATTTGTCTTCCTGTACGGCGCATAATTTGGCTGCTCTTCATCAGACAAATCTGGTGAAGTATCACTAAGTTTATGACGTTTGTAGCCTTTTTTTTTAGTGGCACCCATTCCGCCACTCTCCGTGGACATTTCCAGAGGATGTAAAGTGTTTTATTAGGCGAAAATTAAATATCAAAACTCCCGCAAAGAAAATCAAACTTTCCGCTACGAAAGTTCCCGCCTTCACCCGGAAGTGTTCTGGTAACGGTGGTAACTGGTAACGGGATAAATGACAGTTAACAGTGACATTGACAAGATGTAAAGGTATATGTACACGATAGTAGGATTTGGTCTGGTGAATCATTCCGTCCGATTGTCCGGTGGTAATCCGGCCACAAATAATATGCTGGAACCGGTGAAAAATTAACCGCTTTAACAATGCAGACAAAAGCACACGTGTTGTTTTAGTGCTATGGTCACGCCAGGTCAAAACCAATGAGAAAAGAAAACACACCAATCTAAGGCAGTTCAAATAAAAAAGGAGAAAACAGTCTAGGTCTAAAGAGAATTGGTACGTGTGTGTCGTACAAAGTAGGCAAAAGGGAACCCTGTAATTCTAAATTCCTGATACATGTGTGCTGACATTCTTAAATCAAATACCGTGACAAAAATAAGTTTTTTTGTTTATGGTATAACAGTTTTCGAAATTGTTTTCCTCTAGATTGATTACCTATAACTTGCGGTATTTTGATCAGTTGAGGGAGACTGACGAGGACTATTTTTACAATTTAGAAGGATAAAATGGTAATTACATGCATTAAGAGCTACCTATTCTTTGGTTGACGCAATCTCATAGATAGTGTATCGCAGTACACGACCCTATCCAGCTCACCAAATGGGGCGCGCGTCTTGTTAGTTTAGTCCAAAGCCCAGTCGTCGTCAGTCGTTCGATATAGGTACATTGTCATCCACAATTAAATAGCTGCCACAATCTCATTTCCTTAGATAACCATGAGACCCCCTAGTTATTCCCGGATCACCTAAAAATGTGATGTCACTCACATTAGCTTGACAAACGACTAACGTGATGATAAATGATGACTAGACTCATTATTACTTAGAGAAAGTTCATCGATGGATGATGATATTTATATCTAAGATTAGTTACCAATATTTAAAACTTGGAAGACTCATCAAAACACATGTTTCAGGTTTACGATTACTTTGACAAGTATACATTCCTATGTGAAATGTATGATGAAGACGCCGAGGAAATCGTAGAATTAACGTTAAATTTTTTCCCTTTTGACAATTCAGTCCAAGTGATAAATCCTAAAAAAGGCAAAAACCTACTTCGGAGAGTTCAATTACCAACTATAAACCTGGTCATGTTACAAATAGGAAACATTGTGAATATTTTTTCAAAACTGCTTCTTATTACTGACTGCGCTCCAGCTACAAGGAGAACATTGTTTAAGAATGTTCAAAGGCAAGTACCTAATACTTACTTTCTGAAAAACTAAGAAGGTACCTAGTTACTAAGTCAGCGCTAGGATTAGAAGACGGCCAGGACGGACGGTGTTTGATAAAAAATATCACATTCGAATTACATCATATCGTGTGTTGAATTCGAAAGAATATTAGTAACTTACATGTAAAAGGTATGTGTATTGCAATTGATTACAATTGGCTACTTGACAGTTTTTGAAAAAGTATTGTAAAATGTGCGCCCGTTCATTTTATATCCCAAGCAATTCGATTTATCTGGAAATAATCTAAATAACCAGAGAAAAATAAGATTTTGTGTAACATAACACATTTAAAAAGCGCGCGAAAACGCCTAGTCGCGTCGCTGTTCCAATTATGACGTCAACGTCGTTGACAACGAACCGATACGCATAGGAACGACTTAATTAAGATAAACGGAAAATGTTTCAATAAATTCTTTATACGATTAGAGACACAATAATTCAATTTAATCGGTAAAATAATCATTGTTTCGCCACATTAAAATAAATAATTTTCGCCGACAGCTGTCATTTCCGTATTGCAATGGTGGTTTCCGTTTCGGTTCTTTTGTTCCACAGATAAAAAAACTAAAATTTATTTTGCAAAAATAAAATACTAGCTATGCTTTTAATTAAAAAGTAAAAATGTAAAATGATTACTTAACTAATAAGCTAACATATCTAACACTTTTCATATTTTATTGTTAACACTGTCAAGTAGCCAATTCCTTATAAAATTTGCAGCTCCCGCGCCTCCAGCACACCTCTGGCTAGTGATGAAAGAGGCTTAGTTCTTTAAAGCCTATGAAAAAGACAAGACTAGTTTTTAAAGCCTTGTGACTAAATAAGTCTTGTAACCCTTTAGTCTTTAGTCATAATACTGCAAACTGACGACAAATTTTAGTCGTAGTCTTGGACCTTATAACGTAAAAGGCTTAAAAGACTAAAAGGACTAAAAACGCTTTATCGCCTTGGGCTGGCGTGTCATATAGGAAATCGAACGTTTTGAAAATACATGAGTAAAATAAAATCGAGCAACAACATTTACGTATTTTTTTTTTAAATGAAAGACACATTCAACGTAGGGTGTGAATCATGTTCATGTTTAATACTTAGGTGCGAGTCCTTTTACCTCTGGCTCGCTATTTGGATGTGAGTCTATGGAATTCGTTCCTCTTACACGCAAAAACTACGGAATAGATTTCAATTTATTTTAGGTAGACAGATTAGATAGGACCTAGGTCATTTCGGAATATTTTTATTCTAGAATAAAATATAGGATACCTACGTTTTATTCCGAAATAACACCAAAAAAGTTGCGGGCATTAAAAAGTATAGAATAAAAAGATATCAGAGAATATATATAAGAGAGGTAGGGCATAGCGATTTATCGCTCGAACTGGAGCAGCCCGACTGGTGAAACCTCCAGAAGACCGCAGCCAAATAACAATCACTTCTGTGTTGTTGTGTTGCTGCGTGTGAGTAAGGTTTCCAGAGCTCCTGGGGTGTGCTACATTAGTAGAAGGGGAAGCCTTCAAGGTAAGGGCGACAAGTCCAGTAACATATTGTTACGAGCTTCGGGTTCGTGACAATAAAAACAGCCGATAAAAATTACCAAAGTCACACTTTAATTGAACGCCACTAATTACAACCTTAAAACGCACTAATTAAAACAACAATCGCTCCCAAGTCGCACTTCAAAATCGCTTTCGAAGTAATCACTTGTATCGCTAATTCAATACTGTCCCCGGTCGCGGTGAATCCCGGCCTTTTATATTGCCGCGGCCGTTCCCGAACCTTCCAACGCAGAAACATCCGGAACATTCGCGCGCAGTCCGGCCTTGACCGGCCGTACGCTCGGTCAAGGTCATAGTTCTAGTAAATTCTGGCGTACGCGTCTCGACTCTCTGTAGTCCCGTCTTTCCAAACTAGATGGCGCTGGTTACTAAGACACCATCGATCGTGGCGCGTAACAATATTTATTATGCTGTACTTGTCACCCTTAGCTAGGACCTCATTACCACTTAACATCAGGTGGGATGAGGTCAATCTTGAAAAGCAATATAAAAAAAAAATAGCCATTCTTACGTACGGTCTAGGTACCTCTTCGCTACCAAACGCTTACCTATTTTTTTTCAGCACTTTTGCACTTATTAAACCTGTACCACCCAGTGAACATGGTAAAATTATAACATATATAATGGAAAATGGATTTCGAATAGTTCGTATGAAAAATGGAAAGATAAGCAAGGATTTTGCAATGGAACTTTACAAAAGTATAGCTGGAAATAGCATGTTGCCGTTAGTAGATACTCTGACACGTATTACGTACATTTAACATAACATTTCCAGTATTTTAATGTAGGTATAAGTTATTGTCACTCTAAAGAGTTAGCATTGACTGTCGTGAAATTTGACATAGGAGTTATATAAAAACGAATGGATTCAACTTGCAGTATGACAGGCATATTTACAAAAAAAAAATTATATTGACAAAAAATCCAATACTGCTACTGAAACAAATGTTTAGGAAACTGAATCAGCGACTCTATCTTGAAGTTCAAAAAAAATAACGGACTATTTTTTCACTTTCAATGTTTGAAAAAAACTTGTAAATAAGACTATATTTATGGCCATGTTGATATTTGATCTGCGCTTTAAGGGAGCAGTTACATAATCGTATGAATAAATACTCCATTGCCTAGGATAATAATAGACTACGTGACCACCGGTGAAGTAATAGGTCTCGAACTAGTGGCCCCAGATGCTGTAGCAAAATGGCGCCATTGTCTGGGGGCCACTGACCCGAAAGATGCAGCACCCGGCACGCTACGCAACTTGTACGGAGAAAACAAACTTAGAAACACTGCTCATGGATGCAACACCGTAGAGGATGCAACTGAGGTCTTTACATTATTATCGTATTTACATTATTATCGTAACATAGAAATTATTCTGTTACGCAAACAAACTATCGGTTGAGTCCGCAAGTCGATGCTGACATATGCGATTAGTGAGCGTTCCCAGTCTAAAACATATAGTAATCCAGGGGGTCTACTCTCATAAACGAAATAGGTATGTCGGATCCGACTCATAATCATAAAGAAATGAATGCAAATTAAGCGTTTTCAAAAAACAAAATATTATTTATGCAAATCAAAAACCACGTTTAAATTCGCAAACTTTTGATTAATCTTCATAAACGAAACCTTTCGTTTGTTCGTTTCGTTTTTGAGAGTACCCCTCCAGTTCCTATAAGACTTACGAATGTTAAAATACATGAGACACATCCAGTAATTTGTTTGCAACTAACACCAAAAATCCTTACATTATATTTTCAAGTCGTAGTTTACTGAAAATCATCATAATCGTTATCTGTTCCCGCATACTTGCCTTGTGGATGTTGAGAAATACTTATATATATATTTTTTTAATAAAACAGTTTGCCAATCAAAAGTATCAAAATCGTTGTCAGTTGACTCGTGTGCATTCTGTTGCTGCACATTTTTGCGTTGTACCTAATATAATATGTTGTGAAAAATATATACCTACACTACATACATAATTAGGTAACTAGACTAGCCCGCAGGTTTCGGTTTAAATAATTTATCCAAAAAATTACGAACAAAACAATAATTCTACAATTGTTCCAGTATTTTTGAAATACCTAAATACATAAGGCAGTTTTCCAAATCTGAATAGGTGATCTCCCAGGGCTTGCATATTAAAACAACGTCCAATATACCGAAGTACAAAGGAATGCACGCCTGACTACGCGCGCACACATTTTGTAAAATCGGTAGATAGCGCCTGTAATTGGCTACTTGACAGTTTTTGAAAAAGTATTGTAAAATGTGCGCCCGTTCATTTTATATCCCAAGCAATTCGATTTATCTGGAAATAATCTAAATAACCAGAGAAAAATAAGATTTTGTGTAACACATTTAAAAAGCGCGCGAAAACGCCTAGTCGCGTCATTGTTGCAATTATGACGTCAACGTCCTAGACAACGAACCGATACGCATAGGAACGACTTAATTAAGATAAACGGAAAATGTTTCAATAAATTCTTTATACGATTAGAGACACAATAATTTAATTTAATCGGTAAAATAATCATTGTTTCGCCACATTAAAATAAATAATTTTCGCCGACAGCTGTCATTTCCGAATTGCAATGGTGGTTTCCGTTTCGGTTCTTTTGTGCCACAGATAAAAAAACTAAAATTTATTTTGCAAAAATAAAATACCAACTATGCTTTTAATTAAAAAGTAAAATTGTAAAATGATTACTTAACTAATAAGCTAACATATCTAACACTTTTCATATTTTATTGTTAACACTGTCAAGTAGCCAATTTACAGGGTATAAGAACTAAAATCAAACTGCAAGAGTTTACAGTGATGTGCTTTTGACCGTACTTTACCTACTGGAAAATTTCAGATGCTAGAGTTATTTTTTGGATACGAGAAAGGTTTGCCTAGAATCCCTTTTCGAGCAACATTTAAGGACTGTACATGTTGTGTGATTAAGCCTCACGCAGTAATCGAAGGCAACGTGGGAGCTATTCTAGAGCAAATATCGACTTCAGGAAAATTCTTCATATCGGCAATGGCAATGTTCTCCGTCAAGCTAGCCAATGCAGAAGAGTTTTACGAAATATATAAAGGTGTGCTTCCAGAATACGAGGTACGAAAATATTATTAGTGAAATTTTATTAATAGTTCTTATTTTAATATGCCTCTGGGTTATTTAATTTATTTATCACAATGCGATGGAGTTAGCTCAGCTAGGTTATCGTTTATTTTCATAATTCAATAAATACGTTACATAGACTCCATGCTATCTAATTTAATAAAATAAAAAACCTGTCTGTGTGTGTTCATCCGCTCTTAGCAACAATTAATAACAATTAAATTAAGTAGTAAAATTGGCTACTTGACAGTGTTAACAATAAAATATGAAAAGTGTTAGATATGTTAGCTTATTAGTTAAGTAATCATTTTACATTTTTACTTTTTAATTAAAAGCATAGGTAGTATTTTATTTTTGCAAAATAAATTTTAGTTTTTTTTATCTATGGAACAAATGAACCGAAACGGAAACCACCATTGCAATTCGGAAATGACAGCTGTCGGCGAAAATTATTTATATTAATGTGGCGAAACAATGATTATTTTACCGTTTAAATTGAATTATTGTGTCTCTAATCGTATTAAGAATTTATTGAAACATTTTCCGTTTATCTAAATTAAGTCGTTCCTATGCGTATCGGTTCGTTGTATAGGACGTTGACGTCATAATTGCAACAGTGACGTGAATTGGCGTTTACGCGCGCTTTTTAAATGTGTTACACAAAATCTTATTTTTCTCTGGTTATTTAGATTATTTCCAGATAAATCGAATTGCTTGGGATATAAAATGAACGGGCGCACATTTTACAATACTTTTTCAAAAACTGTCAAGTAGCCAATTGTTTTTTTTTTTGGTCAAAGATTCTTAAACGTTCTTTCTACAATTAAGTAGGATGGATGACCCTTATTTGATGATTATTACATTACAATGCGCAGAAAAAATCTTACGACAAAATAAAAAGACGTCTTTTTCTTGTTTCTTGTTGTAATAAACTGCCGCTTTTATTTTAGGTAAATCCTGAATCAGACTTCATGTTTTGGTATTACAAACAAACAACAGGCAAAAGTTTGTGCCATATTGTAATATGCTGGCGCAAAGTATGTGCACATCATTTATCTATTTTTCGCTGCATTTGTTCTACAGATAAAAAATATATTATTTTTACAGTTGGGAATAGACGGGCTATTGTTTTTTCCCCACTGCCCACCTCTACTAAAGACGGAATATGTCAAATTCCAAATCACACTGTATATTAAAACCTGGATTTGCCATTCTAAATTTGTACTTTTTAACTTTTCAGTCAATGTGCATACATCTAGCAGAGGGCAAATGCATTGCATTAGAAGTTAAATGTCTCGATCCCAAAGTAAACTGCGTCTGCGAATTCAGGAAATTATGTGGTCCTAGGGATCCGGTAAGAGTTGAGATCATGTTTCAATTATGAGTTCATAAATGGTACCTACTGTTTCCTACATTGAACTCAGCTGTGTCGCCAAAAAGGTTTATTATGCATGACATTTCCGAGTTTTTTGCTGATTATAAAAATGGAATATTGTTTGCAACCCAACATGGTGTAATCTTAATACTTTGTGATTTTAAAATTGCTGCTTAAGAAAATAAACCAACCCAAAGAAAACCATCGTCACCATCAAATTGTTCATCCACAACGTGCAAGTGCAAACTACGATGAAAATAAAGGGAGGGTAAATGTTTATATGAATATAATGTAAGGTTTATAAGTTTTCAAACTGTTAGATTTATTTTACATTTATGGCGGCGTAAGCGCCATGTCTCCCCCTCCCCCCGCTCCCCCTAGGGAGCGTAGTGAAGTTGAATGGGGACGGGATGTTATGAGGCGCTGGGAGCGTGGCATGGTGCAAGTTGAAAGGGAGCGTGACAGTTGGTGCGCACGGAGGCAGAAGAGACCAGACGCACAGGGGAAGAGGGCTTGGTACGTCGTAGAGAGAAGGCGTGGCCTGTAGCATGGGGTCTCGGGGTGTGGTGTAAAGTTGGAGCGGTACACGCGGTACACGGGGTAGCATAGTGTGGAGCAGTGTTGGGCAAAATTTAGTTAACTAATGATTGATGAATAATGATTGAATGTGTGTGTGTGATAAATGTGTGATAGTTATGATTGAAGACTAATGATTATTTAGTTTAATCACGAGGTGATGACTGACGATTGATTAGTTTTAATCTTAATCAAATAATCATGATTATTAATTTATGATTGATATTTTTTAATACCGGGTAAAGTAAAATATATAGATGCCTCTATTAAAAGGAACGCAGCTAATTTAGAAAGACCCTGTATAATATAGGATGTAAAGGATGGCTTACCAAACTAAAACCATGGACTCAGACCATCAGCCTAAGTAACGTACCGAAAGAATTTTTCTCGGAAAAGAAAAAATGTTGGCCTTTCTATACAAAATTAGCAGCAGACTTTAATATTTTGTATGTAGTCAAAAATTGTTTTCATTTCGGAACCTAATTCCTTCAGTGCTTTACTCAAAATGATGGTCTGAGACTTCGGTCAGCTGATCCTTACACCCAGTATGTGTAGTGTACCAACACCTGTGCATCGAGCTTAGTCATACATTCATGATTAAAACTAATGATTGATGATTTGCGATTAACGAATTTAGTCATGACTAATGATTGATCTCGTTAGTTATGATTAAATTAGTCATGAATAAATTAATCATGATTAGATCAATCATGATTAATCAATTGATTGGATAAATTAGTTGATTTGCCCAACACTGGTGTGGAGCATGGGGGTATTGTGGCGTGGTAAAGAGGAGAAATATAAGCGTGGTACGACATACAAGTAACTCATGACATATGTATGACTTTTGTACAGCAATTACCCTAAATAATTGGCTACTTGACAGTTTTTTAATAAGTAGGTATTGTAAAATGTGCGCCCGTTCATTTTATATCCCGAGCAATTCGATTCATCGCGAAAAACTGTAAATAACCAGAGAAAAATAAGATTTTGTGTAACACATTTAAAAAGCGCGAAAACGCCAAGTCACGTCACAGTTGCAATTATGACGTCAACGTTCTAGACATCGAACCGATACGCATAGGAACGACTTAATTTAGATAAAAGGAAATTTTTAAATAAATTCTTAATACGATTAGAGACACAATAATTCAATTTAATCGGTAAAATAATAATTGTTTCGCCACAGTAAAATAAATAATTTTCGCCGACAGCTGTCATGGTGGTTTCCGTTTCGTTATTTTTGTTCCACAGATAAAAAAAATAAAATTTATTTTGCAAAAATAAAATACTAACTATGCTTTAAATTAAAAAATAAAAATGTAAATAGCTATAGGTCTACCAGAATCTGATGGAAAAAAAATGTTTAAAAAATAGCGATTTTAATATGGCAACAAAAAGAAATGACATCAGTCAACTGAAATTTCGAGGAATAGTTTTTGGTTTGGCTTTAAAAATTACTTAAAAAAGTGGTAAAAATGACGAAGAAACCTCTTCGAACGTTTATCAAAGAATACTTAATGAACAAGGTGGAGAACAAGCACAATAATCGATGTTGAGCCCAAGCAAGCGCTAACTGATTAGTGTCAATAACACGTCTTGATACTTTGGTTTATTGCATTTTTCGTGTGTATTAAGAAACAAACATTATATTGTGAAGTGCCAATATCAATAAAGGGCTACTCTGATGGAGCGACATGATATAAAGATACACAGATTAAAGTATTTGGAGCGTATGTAAAAGAGTAGAGAAGCCTATGATAAGCTAGATGTGCGGTTAACGCGATTCATGCTCAGTGAACAAATGCTGGTAAAATAAAGATACGGGCCCATCTAAAGGTATTTCGGCAATGTCATGGACAATGCCAAGTACCATTCTGTACAATTGAACAAACCTCCTACACAAGCCGACCGTATTGCTGTTATAAAAGTATGGCTTCAATCAAACAACATCCCTTACGACAAAAATTGGCGTAAAGGTTCATTACTGCAAGCAGTGAACAATTATAAGATTTTAAAATCACAAAAGTTGCTGGTTAGAACGTCAATAGACCTGCAAGTGATATAAATAAGCTTTCTCTCAAATAAGGAACGATGAATGGCAAAATTCTTGTACCATGTAATAAAAATTGAAAATAAAATTTCATAGATAAAGATCGATGAATTAAAATGCAGGAGGATTGGTTTATCTAAAATAATTCTTGTTCCTCTTCCAACGAAGACTTTTTTTAGGATTTGTAGTATTTTCAAGTTCTAATAGCCGTTAATTCATTAATAAATTCGTGAACAAAGCACTTGAAGTTTTCATCTAAATTTCGAGCCCCACATTTGCCACAGTAAGATCCTTCATCATTGGATAAATTTGTATATTTGCACTAGCTGACCCAACAGACGTTGCCCTGTCTTAACGACGACTATTTAATTCGAATTGGTTTTCACCCACAATTATTTAATTTAAAAAAGTATCAAAACGTTTTACTCCAATTTCCCCAGTATTGCTAGCGTCAATTTCTTTTCTCCCTTTTTGCCATCAGATCTTATAATAAGCTAACATATTTAACACATCAAGTAGCCAATTGAAATGCTTCTCGAAAGTCACCATTCAACATGGACGAATATAGATAGGGCTTCCAGTTTTAATCAAATTTTAGAAGGCCAGCTTGCAGTATTGATTCCTATTTGAATAGTTTATAAAATGTTTCAAGGAAGTTATAAAAATTACAACAGATGTACACACAAACACTGAAACACTACACTGTAAATGTATTTGTTTTTATTCTGAAAACCATTCATAAAAGCTATTTTTCATGTTACCTTTCAGGATTTGTGTCGACAGCTTTATCCAGAATCTATAAGGGCACAGTATGGCAAAACTATAGTCCACAATGCAGTACATTGCACTGATCTTCCTGAAGATGGCGAGGTTGAAGTAGAATATTTTTTTAAGTTATTAGCCAATGATTAATTTTATATTGGTACTTAATTATGATGACTATGAATTTTATTTTTGTTTATACTCGTTTTTAATCACAAAATCATTTCCTTCTATTTCTATTTTGTCATACATCCATTTTCTGTTATTTCTGTAAAAAATATATAATATTATTAAAGTTTTTCATATTCTTGTTTCTATGGATCATTATCCTATTATATTTTATTTACTTATCATATATATATAATACACAGTTTAAAAAAATCATATAACATAAACTACAATGTTAATAACCGGTGGCGTGGTTACATAGGGTCATTTCGCCTGTTCACCGCATCCATTTAGTGCAGTTGGCAAGTTTGACGGCGATAATAAAAATGGTCTAGCACTAATTTCTATGAAAATTTTATGTAATGTGGTCATAGATAAACTTCAGAATTAGGCATTTTACCCAGTTTGCGTCTACAAAATCCAATTTGCGTCAAATTTCATTGACTTCTTTTTATGTTCTCTTTTTCTTCTTATTTCCTGTTTCCGAAGAAATCGTCTTTAATGGAAACAATTGGAATAAAAAAATATATATGGGTACTCTTTTCATTTAAAAATAGAATACTGAACACATAGCCTTAATAGAAAGGTATTATAATTTAATAATAAACAATACATGTCAAATAATTTTCACAAACAAGTCAATTGTACTTAACGAAAATAGTGGACCCAATTTGGTTTATTTATTATGCCCCGTAGGTATGGTTTGCGTTCACTGTGGACGCAAAGTGGAAATTTTGTAAATTAGATGGAATAATTCGCGCCCACCTTATAATCTTTAAATAAAGAAAACATAAGCAAATTCATGATTAATATTATTCCTTTTACCATTATAAATGTCCAGAAAAAGTTGTGTCTTTATTTAAAAAAATTTGGTGTGGCTCTTGGACCTTTTGACCATCGGAACATGTCTTGTATACATTGACGTATTAACAGTAATGAGTTTTGGTTTCATCAGAATGTTAGTTCGGGAATTTTTGAAGGGACATCCACAAAATGGACGCGAACTGAGTGATGGACGTGAACAGGCGAACTTACCCTATAATTATCCACAGACGCCATGGCACACTTACTTTTATTTCTAATTAAAATCCTTACATTTACAATCAATATTTATATATCATAATGATAACTCACAGCCATACATAAAAATGGGTTACAATATAATATGATTTCATGAAAACATCATGTCAACAATTTGAAAAACGATTTTCGACTTACCTGCATTCATGCCCACATTTATTAGAAGTACATCTTGGACACGGGAAGTGGCAACCTGGACATCTTTCATCCAAACAATCACACAAATCTTTACCAGTAGCAGCAATTTGGCCCCGTTCATTATATATATTCTTACGTTTTCGACTGGAATTTAACCATTAATATCAAGTATGCACAAAAACAGTTTCTTTTGCATACTTACGTGAAATTGAATTTAATTTCTTGATAGGTATGTACATAATATCCTCTACCATTTATTAAAAACTTACTTTATGAAATAACTTTTTCGATTTAATTTTCGACGTTCACGAGCTGAGGTTTCTGGGTCAAAATTGTCTAGAAAATTCATTATTTACTATTAAAAAGACAAATCAATAATATGTAACTCTGCTAAACTTCTTCAACTACAACACAAACGAACAACAACTGTTTGTCCTGTCTAGTAGTGTTGCCGTCGATTCGATTGTATATCGATTATAATCGATTATACAAAAGAGGCCCAAATAATCTAATAATCAATATGACAATCGATAGTATCGATATATACTCCGGCAACACTACTGTCTAGAGATGATCGATGATCATCAATGTTCTATGAACATCGATGTTGTGTTCGATAAACATCCATGTTTTAACATCGATGTTCATAACCCTTCGTTCGTTCTTCGCCGTCTCCGGTCTCGCTCAGTCTCTCTCACTTTATTATAACTGTATGTTTCTTGGATGAGCGAACGCACTCTATTATTCGGCTCAATGTCATATAAAATCAGGAGAATTAATATTAAAACACAAGGAATAAAAATCAATCGATTTCACCGTATTTTACTTTGGTGACAATTTCTCAGTGAAAAAATTGTCGATGTTATCGAACATCAATGTTCGGTTTATGATAAATATCGAAAATCGATGGTTCGCTTTCGATTAAGATATTGATGTCAACATCGATGTTTTTCTAACATAGATCTTCCCTAGTCCTGTCTTTAAGGCCTAGCATACGCAACGCGACTAAATTTTATCACGCTCATAACAAACGTTAAAATCGATTGATGTCAGTTCGTCAGCTGCTGATTGGCTGAAAATACGAGTGCGGTGTGCTATTAGCCAATCAACAGTATCGAAACTCTTGTTGTCTCATGCGAGAAATTTGACGTATTGCGCATGCTAGGCCTGTTTTTGCATGGACTTAGTATAATAAACAGGACCGAGCACTCGCAGCCAAAAAACGAGCCGAGCGAGATATCTACCACAGAGGCGTGTGTCTCTTTCTAATAGGGTGACAACAAGATTTATTTTGACAGCGGACATTTGATTAAATAATTAAAATTTAGCCCGTGTCCCCACTACATCTAGTAAAATAAATATAACAAGATAAAATAAATAAATATTGGACAACATCACATACATTGCTCTGATTCTGAGGTAAGTAGCTAAAGCACTTGTGTTACAGAAATCAGAAACAACGACAGTACCACAACGCCCAGGGCCGAGACAATACACAAAATATCGTTTTCCATATTGACCCGACCGGGTATCGAACCTGGGACCTCAGAGATGGTGCAACAACAAAGTCCGGCCCGCTCGCATCTCGGCTACGGAGGTCTCCATGTTCCAAAGTTATCGTCTGGACAGACTTGACTGTTGAAAACAACCGGGACAGCATTACTTTTATGTTTATATGTTTGAAAGAATGATCTTGAATTTCAATAGAATTTATGTATAATTATACTCCGTTTTACTCTAATGGGGATAATAGCAATAAATTAAAATAATAAAAAAAAATTCCGCTGTCCCCACTGCTGGGGACGCGCCTGGTAGGGACAACGAGAATAACCCTAAATTTATTGAAATAAATGATACAAAATGTCAAAGGTATCTATTTTTTTAGCAATTTACATGCTTTGGTTGATACTTTATTTACTGTATTGGTTGATATTTTATTTACTGTATCTTGTGTTGGTAATCCAATAAATAAATAAATAAATACAGATGACAGGAAAATATAGTTGAAACAATGCTTAAAATAATTGCTAGTAAGTACAATTACAGCCGCTTCGGCTACACGTTTAATGAATAGCTTTTGTAATAATTGTACGCCAGTCTATGTCTACGATTTTTTACCTAACTTCTGATCACTGTGGGCAACAGATTGTTTTCAGTGCCAATATTAACCAAAAAATATCGTTTGAACAATTTGATCGATTAAACGATTGAGAAACTACTTTTTAAACATGATAATACCTTTAAGAGGTGGCAGGATGTAGGATTTCTTCTTCAGAGTCTGGTAGTGGTCGGTCGCTCAATGTATTACTGTGAACTTCAATTTTTTTACTTTACTTTTGGTCTGTAAAATAAACATAAAAGTACTATGCATATTACATCTAAAAAAAATACAGTTAACTTAGTGTAACATATTACATCCAGTTTATGACCTACAAAATAATACTCATGTAAAGAATTAAGTAAAAATAAACCGGGCCAAGAACATAAGTCGTAAAGATTTTACTATATTTGACTAATCCTTCTTAAATATTTATTTTATTTCAATTTAATTATTTGTCTTTAAATAAAGTGTATTCCGTCATTATTTTAAGTGTCTAACTGTAATAGCTATCAATATCTGGCAAGCTATAAAATCACGTATGTTGTATGGGAGCCCTTTACATACGTTTATTATCTTGTTTTTTAGTATTAAGTAGGTATTTGATGTTGTTATAAAGACATCAAAATATTAAAATTATAACTAACTATCACTGTTCACAAGATACAGCCTGATGCAATGATATTTAAAAAATAATAGATATGTTACCCATGAGCGCAATATGAAGACGCTAAAACGTCCTAATTGGGACGTCTTACCCTTAGAATAAGAAAAGTAAATATATCTATGGTCTTACCCCCAGTCAGCGAAGAACGATACGACAAGTGACAAGTCTCTGTCAGTGTCTGTGAATTCGATAAAATGCCATCGTGTGTGTTTCGAAAGTGTACAAACTATGATAATGTTACGAGCTTCGGGTTCGTGACAATAAAAACAGCCGATAAAAATTACCAAAAGTCACACTTTAATTGAACGCCACTAATTACAACCTTAAAACGCACTAATTAAAACAACAATTGCTCCCAAGTCGCACTTCAAAATCGCTTTCGAAGTAATCACTTGTATCGCTAATTCAATACTGTCCCGGTCTTGACGGCGTTGACGTCTCGACTCTCTGAAGTTCCGCATTCCAAACTAGATGGCGCTGTTTACTAAAAACGCTAATCGTGGCGCGTAACAATAAGAAAGTAAATAACGCTCAGGGCATCTCGTATCACATATAAGTAAACAAGAATTATGCATAAATCATTAAATTTTAAATATTTTTACTTAAAATTAATTTCACAAAGGTAAAAGAGAAAGTACATTGTTGTTTTACCAAGTGTGAAAAGGACAAAATGTGTTCCGTCATAGATTACATGAATAGAAAACACAGAAGCGATGTCTGGTTTAATACCTACGGCATGCTTGTGTTTATTTTTATTATCACAGCCTTTTTGTATTGTTCATTTATAATTGTGTACCGAATGCAAATTTGTTACTTCTGGTAGTTAATTAAAAAAAGAAATTAAAAAAAATCCTTACATCGCGTGCGCTGCGAATACTATTAATGATAGAACAAAACTTTGCAGAATTCATTATTATCTACAAAAAGTGTCGCGACAGCAAATTATTATGTCTAAATATTATAGTTATATCACAGTAAGCGGGTTTTAATTCTAAAAATTTAATTAATATGCCGCCGCTTGATAAGGCTCTGTATTTGAACTTTGGTATTAATCCTTATCAAAATAAATTACTTTATATTCTAGACGGCTTCAACCTTTATAATTTTTTTTGAATTATTCAATTTGGACATTTCATTGGGAAGATAGGTATCACGAGTTTAAAAATGGAAGTATTAGAAAAAAGTCGCGTGGTTGCCGTTCACCGCGCTCAGCTAGCCAGCATGCGATGTAGGCTCCATGTAAGCGTCATTGGGGTACGGGGGAAGTGAAAGTAATAAAATAAGTGCAAGGATTATATGTATAATATATACATAATTTAGTACCTATAGTACCCGTGCGAAGCTGGGGCGGGTCGCTAATTGTATATATTTTCTTCAATGTGTTCATTTTTTTGTAATAAAAGTTGTTTTTCCTTTATAGTTATGTTTTATTTTTAAAACGGACCGTTCGCATGAAACCGAATCCCGAATAAATAATTCATGTAATTATCATGTAATGTCAATCAATACGTAACATTATTTTTGAATTACCTAAAATATTTCAAATAAAAAGACACGAAATAAGAGACAAAGAGTACACGTAAAGTTTGTACCTTCTGTTTCGTTGTTTTTATTAGTCTTTGTTCAAGTGTCCAGTGCAGAGCAGTGATTGATCAACAAGTGACATTTAGTTGACTCATGTGCCCAATGTCACTTGTAGACTTAGTATAATAAACATTAGGTCCATGGTTTTTTGTCTGATTGTCACTGATAGTGTTGTCGCCCTAAAATCCACTATCGATAGGTATATTCGCCAGAGGCGAGACTATAGAAACTTAATTTCGAATGCACTGTTGATAATTTCGATATCATTGCTATTAAATATGTTAGTATGTAATCAGTGCTGTTTTAACTCATTAGTTGATTATAAAGGTAGTAGCAATTAAACACAACAAATAAAATTAGTTGCACTTTATAATTCAATTAATTGAATTAAAGTGAGTTAATCGTTACATTAGATTAAATTAATTGCAATTCACTTTTTAAATTGTTTTATGAAAAAAGTACTACTAACCATAAACTGCTACCTAAAACCGCTACCTAAAAACAGCACACCATCTGTTGTGAGTGACCTCAGACCCATAAACATACTCCCCTGTCTTTCCAAGGTGCTAGAAAAAGTCGTATGTGATCAACTTACAGAATACCTAGCTAGAGAATAATAACATTCTGCCAGTGCGACAGTCAGGATTTCGAAGGGGACATAGGCCATAGCACAGCCACTGCTTTGGCTGATGTAGTGGACGGTCTGCTTGTAGCACGGGATCAGGGCATGCTGAGTATTCTTTTACTTCTGGATTTCTCACGGGCCTTCGACTCCATCAACATTTCGTTGCTTTTGTCTAAGCTGACATACTATGGGCTCGACTCAACATCAATTAAATGATTCAAGAGCTATCTTCATGATAGACAACAGTATGTCGAACTGACAAAAGTGGACGGTACCACGGTACGATCTGTACCCCGGATCGTCTCACGAGGCGTCACGCAGGGCTCGATTTTGGGACCAATCCTCTACGTACTGTACAGTGCTGAAATAGTTACGCGAATCAAACACTGCCAGTACCATCATTACGCGGATGATCTGCAATTGTACTACTCGTTTGTACCTGCTGAACATGTAAAGGCTCTGGCTAAAGTGAATGAGGATATAAATGGTGTCCTTGCCTGGTGTGTCTCTAGTTGCCTTGTTTTAAATCCCAAAAAAATCCAAGATCATGCTAATAGGGTCAAAGGGAAACATAAACAAATTTGCAAACAGGCCGCTCAATATAACAATCAACGGCGAATTGGTACAACGTGTGAAGGAAGCAAGGAATCTGGGACTGGTTTTTGATGAGTGTCTTAACTTTGAAATTCATATTGCCGAGTGTTCGAGAAGCTGTTTTTATAGACTTAAATTATTGTATAAAATCCGACCATTCCTTAGCGTAGAACTAAGAATCCTACTATGCGAGTCATTGATACTCTTAAAACTCAATTACTGTGATGTCACATACGGCCCATGCCTAATGGCTAAGACGTCTAAGCTTGCGCAAAGGGTGCAGAATGCCTGCGCGCGTTTCTGTTTCTTTGTGCCCCCACGTTCACATATCACACCTTATCTTAACGCTTCCAACTCTTTAAACATGGAAACGCGTAGGAAACTGCACCTTGCCACACTTTTATTTGGAGTGGTCAATACAGGGAGGCCGCACTACCTGTACAAAAAGCTAGCGTGGACGCGGGACCAAAGTCGGTATCCCAAAAGGTCCTGCACGAACATTTTTGCGACTGCTAGGCATCGAACTGTTGCTTTCCGTGGGTCTTTTAGATTTGCCGCCTCGCGATGTTGGAACGACCTGCCTCCTCCGTTGCGTGAGCTGAAAACAGTAAAGAATTTAAAAGGGAACTAAAAACATATATGTTACAAAAAAGTAACTCACCCTACCCACCTTCTAGTAATTCACGTCGTGCAGGGGACCTGACAGGGCCGCCTTACAGTCGCAGATGATGGTGGGCCATTTTCATCACATTCACTAATGCTCATCGATCGACGTGACTATAGACGTTGCATAGAAGATTTTCTTTTAATTTTTATTATTATTATTTTCCACTTATTATTATTTCGGCTGTTGGGGATTAGTTTTTGCTCATTTTTTGCTCATTATGTGTTATAGGTTTATAGCGTTATTTGGGCGTAGCGTTATAAAGTAAGTTAAATTGTTTTTATTTATTAACTTATTTTTTTATTCTATTTTAATTATTGTATTTCATCTATATGCTCCGGATATATTTAAACCTTCTATCACACCTGTACATGTATGTTTTCGTGATTTAATATTTTGTAGATCTACCCACGTCACCAAGGTACTGCCGGAAGACCAGCGCTACAGTGGTACCGTAGGTATACATAATGTGTACCACTGTAGCTTATGCTGAGGCAGGCACCTTTTGACCTCTCTGTTTGTTTTCATTTTGTCGTTTGTCTTCTAATGTAATGGTTTGTAACTTTTTAGTATTTTTGATTTTAATTTTTGTTCTTATTTTGTAATCGGTTGTATATTATGTTTTGTACGGTCAATAAATGTATTTTCTATCTTTCTTTCTTTCTTTCATAAACCATCGTCAGATGTTGTAAAACACTTTTTATCTTTTGCAACAATGACATAATGGTTGAAAAGAGAATTGCCCTAAAATATTATTTAATTACTCTAAGAATTGTAATCTGTTATTACCCGTGATGAATTAAAGTTATCGATGATTTAACATCAGTCTTTTATTTGTTGCTAACATTTTATTTAAATATTTTAATCATTTTGACACCTAGCCATTCCCCAGGCCAATGTAAATCAACTATATTTAAGATACGTTTTAATTAAAATTGAGCCTGAGACAAAAAGTTTCGACATTTGACAGTCAGTTTATAAATATCTTATTATAAACACTGTACTTGTCGCTCACTCATACATACTCATGCACTTAATCACGTTTAAAAGGATGATGAAAATGTAAAGAAAATAGTATAACCTGCGATATTAAGCTCAATTAAATGGATTAGTAATAATACATTGAAAATGAATCGATTACTTATGTGTCGATTATTTTCATTCGTTTCATGTTGTGACTACAGCCCTACAACTATTACGGCCAGATTTAACTGGTTGTATTCCGCAACTGCCGCTAACAAATAAAAAAATAACTGTCAAAGTCAGTAAAAATCAACAACACGTTCTAATTTCCAATTTTATCAATCTGTCTGTGACTCTGTCCTATTTATGGGTCGTGTTTTAGTTGTGTGCTCATAATTTGCTCTAAATTGTTTGATGAATGAGTACAGCATCACAATTATAAACAGATACACCTTTGTTGCATAATTGGTTGAGTTCCAGTAATACTAAAGTGATCGCTAAACAATGGCAGATGCACAAGCAAAAGAACAGTCAGTCACTAAAGTGCCCATGATTTACGTTTGTGGAGGTAGGTACCTATTTGAATTCGATTGTTTTAAGTGAAAATTGAATCCATCTTTGATTCTGAAGGTTCACATAATTATGAGCATATTTAGCTGTCACCATCCTCACTCCTCTTTGTAACGCTCGTATCTTACACAAGTTTCTTACTCGTATGGAAATCTTAAACAAACCAGCGAACCATTAACTATGTGTACAAAAAACACAAGACAGTTGTTCTGAAGTTATGTTTGCCTAATGATGTTAACCTAATAGTAGATTTCATTTTAAATAAAATATAATTAAACACAGATATGTAAAAAATTCTAACTCAAGTTACTCTAACTTCTTGTCATACTACAAATAAATGTAACATTGTTTCCATATTAATTACCTTATAGTGAATGTAAATTAAGCTCTAACTTCTTGTCACACTTCAAATAAATGTAACATTGTTTCATATTTTCAGAATGTCACAAAGAAAATGAAATTAAGCCGAGGGATCCCATCAGATGTAGAGAATGTGGTTACAGAATAATGTACAAGAAAAGAACAAAAAGATGTATCCTTTTAAATTGAACTACCTACATACTTTAATTTTGTGTTTGCAATGCTTTGTGATATCGGACTTTTTGTTTTTTTAATTTACAATTAACAATTTTTTATTTACTCAACTGCACATATCTATATAGATTTTAACTAACATTTATTGGTTGTGTGTTGTTTTACATATTAACTTTAGTTGTTCAAGAAAAGTTTGAGGGTGAGTACAATTTGTTTATTGTTTATGCATCGTTTTAAGCTTATGCTGATTAACAATGTTTGCTTGTGCTCAGTTTTTCAAAAATTATGAATACACCAATGGGCAACAATTTGTCCCATAATTTCTTTTAGTAAATTTTTCCTGGAATTGAAAATTTTAAGCTTTTATATGATCAAAATACAGCACAACATGGTAAACAATTGAAGTCTGAATTTATTTATGGACAGCTAACAAGTCATACACCAATCAGTCAGCAACTAAAGTGCACAGGGGTTCCCTTATTAAAGCTATAGCAGAATTATTATGTGGGAGCAACATTGGAATTATAAAATATTGCATATGAACAACAAGTCCAACAAATATTACCAATGGATTTTCTTTGATCGCACTGTATCCATTACTGACCGTAACCAGATCCTGGACTGGCTGGGGGTTGAAAAAATTTATTACATCTAAAATTTTGTAAAACAAACTAAATTGTTGATGTTATTTTACTGAAAAATTTCATTATGGCAATTGCTATGCTGGTATAAATGTGTTCAAACAAATCTGCTGTCAGCCAGTCCAACATATTTAAGCATCTTGAATGATCTGATTTATTTTTCACTTCCATATTATATTTATTAACAGGGTAGATAAGCTACTTTTTATCTTTTGATCTTGTTCACTTTTTCAATTTTATTCTTAATTTTAAATAAGAAACAGAGGTAATTAATAATTTTCTTAACAAAGATTCCAGTGGTGGTTTTCGACGCCCGGTGATTTGCTGACCAAACAAATTTTTCATTTCATTTAACTTTAAACAAATAAAAATGTAATTTGTCTGATTTACTAATAAATCCTTCAATAATGGTACTCATTGTTTTATTTAGTTTTGTGTCTGTGACAAATCATATTATCAGATTTCCAACGTTTCCATTGTAGAGCAAGGCATTCAGATATTAGGTATTGGTTTATTGTGTGTATAGAAGTTATTGACTAGCATCTGCTCAGATATTACTGAAGTAATGAATGTTCAGATATTAATGGTAACTTGTAGTGTATGGAACTTACTGACATTTTTAACTGTTCAGAAGTATTTGGGCACTTTGTCTGCTCCAATATATCTGACGGCGACTGTACATTGTTTTCCCAGTACAGTAAAAGCTCCTTATTCGCGGGGGTTTTGTTCCACAAATATGCCGCGAATACGGAAACCGTGAACATGGAACGGCTATTTGTATGGCGTTGTAGGAGATACGTTCCAGGGTTATGTTTTTATTAATTTATTATATTAAAATGGCCAGGGTTTGGACAAGTTATTGATGAATTTAGTTAGAATTTTCACAAAAAAACCTATCCATTTTCTCAGGTTAATGCTACCAGAAAGCCATAATCCTTCGCTGAGGTTCTTCAAGATAACTTTTTTAGTGCCTAAAGAACTTTGAGAGTAGCCCATTTATTCTACTCGAAACTTACAAGATCCGCGAATATAGAATTTTTTGCCGCGAATACAGAAAATTAGTCGCAATTTTTTAATCCGCGAATAGTGAAAACGCGAATACGGGAACCGTGAATATGGAGCTTTTACTGTATTACGTGAAAGCCAATAAATGATCCAGTTAGAGTCTAACTGACCATTCCTTTTCTTAATCATTTTTAAGGACGGGAACAAAATATTAAGTTTTTAAATTTCTTTTATGCAGACACAGCACTGCAAGTCCCACACGAGTCCGAGATTTTATTCTGTTTCTTTAAAGTTTACAATATGCCAGTGCGGCGTGTTGCTTCATAACAAATCATGAAAATCCTTTCTTGTTATGTTTGACCTTTCCTTTCTTTCTACTACCACCCGGTAGCACCTACCTACCCACGTTTCATGCACTCGCGAAAATATTATTAAACTATCTTGAGCATCTCTGGAGTTGAATTCAAAGGTCCTGAAATACTTTCGTTAACCAATTGTATGATTTTTTATTGTCATGAATCTCAGTTTTATTAGAGGTGAGTATGTACATACGCAATGTAGGCAAACAGTGACAAAAAGTATGTAAACAGAAAATCCTCTGGAAGCTATAATATTATGGTCGGTAATTAATATAAATATTCAATTTAAGCTCCATTCAAGGCACAATTGGGTCTAAAACAAGTTATTCACGTGGATAAGTGGCCTTACACTCGTTGCGCTTTTGAATGCAGTCCACTATACAGATTATTTAAAACTTCACTTTACTGTTAGTACAAATCAGCACCAAGTTTATATACTAAAACTCACAATTATATGCTGTCCACTTTCCTCCACAGAAACCTCACAAATTAATTAAATCAATGCGTTAGTAAAACACAAAACAGTACTTATTATTTACAAAAATTCTCAGTCCAGTCCCAAATCACATATGAAATAATGATTGATCTGCGGTAAAATGCTTGGGCAGTTCGATTATCAGATCAGTAGGCCTAAACGAAAAGATTAGTTTTTGAAAATTGGGGAGTTTGAGGACGTGGTTTTGATTTGGATAAATAATATATATTTTGTTTTTTTAATTAAAACGCTTTAGTCGCATTCGAAGTTATTTGATTACGATTAAGAGCGTTTAAGATTGCAATCGGTCATAGGATGCGACATATTTTGTTTTTTGAGTAGACCCCAGATAATAATATAAATAACTACCAACCTAAACAAAAGTACGAAGTCTGAATTCCACACAATATTTTTTTCAATTTAATGAGATCTACTCATTAAAAATTTACTTGGTTCCCTTTATTTTAATATAAATACAAAGTTATCAGAAATGCCTTTTGGTGTCTATACATTTTGGGACCTAATATTATAAACGCTAAAGTTTGTAAAAACGAATGGATGGTTTAGATGTCTGGATGTATGTTTGTTACTCTTTCACGCAAAAACTACTGAATAGATTTAGATGAAATTTGGTAGAAGCACAGATGAGATATTAGATTAACATATGAGATACTAGCTGTGCCTGCGACTTCATTCGCGTGGACTATAGGTTTTTCCATGTATATGTATATATTTTCACGGTCCATTTTACGCCTATCTCCCCCCATATTCAAAACAAAAAAGTAGTCCAAATTTTGACTATATTTGTGCAAAATTTTATTATAATTTTTTTCCCATAAAAACTTTCAAGGGCGGTATTACCCCCATTCCTCCTTATTTTCAAAACAAAAAGTAGCCTTTGTCCGTTCTAGAGGTTTAACGTATATCTATACCAAAGGACTATGGGCGGAATCGTCCCCACCCACCAACAGAAATGAAATGTACTTAGCTCAATTGATATATCTTTGCAAGATGATATTTTTATACTATGGCGACATTGCCCAAATGCATGGGGTTCTCATGGTACCTATCGTACGTTTAAACAAATATCTAGTTAACGTTTTATTGACGACTGATTCCAAAATACATACAATCTCATCTACCTATTCATTAGTGCTCAGCGGCGGGCGGAGCATGCACATGATGATAACCGGGTACAAAAAGTGGTGGGAGTCCCACCACTCTCCAACCCACGCTCTTGCAGGCAGGTAGTCGCCCGAACCTTAGTCAAGTCAGTTCGCTGCAGTGTACGTTCACGTGTTATTTCTTTCTGTTATCGGTTGACTGATTGACACTATTACTGTACTTTAGGAAGATATGAGCACAACTTCCTAAAGTACGGGCAGTCGTACTTTAGGAAGTTGTGCTCGTATCATATCCATTAATGGTACATTGGGATAGGGCGTCGTCGTCACACAGATTTTTATCTGCCAGTGCATCTGTTAGACAGCATTATAATTGACGAGTAAACATTTTTTTAGGGTTCCGTAGTCAACTAGGAACCCTTATAGTTTCGCCATGTCTGTCTGTCTGTCCGTCCGAGGATAATCTCAGAAACCGTTTGCACTAGAAAGCTGAAATATATTAATCACGGCAACAAAGTGGTACAGTTTCAGTGCATCACAATACTTAAGTATCCCCACTTAAAGTTACAAAAATGGGCTATCTGTGTGTAATTGACATTGACTTGACATAGGTAGGTATATGTCACCGTAAGATTGTAAAAATCGTTAGATTACAATCTATCTCGCGAGATGGTAAACTGTCGACAGATTGTGAACCGTAACTTGGGATTACAATTTAACGGATTATTTTTCGCTTTATTGTAATCTATCAAAGTGAAACCGTTAAATTACAATCTGTCCGGCGTCAAACTGTCAACTGTCCGAAAGCTCTTCCTGATTGGTCGGTTTATTGTATGAGCGACCAATCACGACCAGCCAATTTCTATGTCCCCGTAAAGTTAGGAATGAAATTGAATTCAAATCATTTCTTTTATTTAAAGAAATAGAGATGTCGTTTAAATAAAATAAATGCACTTCAAAAAATCTTTAAGTATTTATTTACTATTTACTAGGTAATCAATAATCCTGACCAAAATATTTATTCTTCAAACACTAAAAATTTTAATTGAAAATTACAATAAAATGAAACAATTATTTTGTATTTTAACACAAATGAAAATTGTAAAATTTTAAGAAACTCTTATAAAAAAATATTTAGTCCTTTAAACATACCATAAATTAAAAGTATAAACACAACAAACGAAATAAGAAACAAATATGGCGAATGCCGGAGCGGCGGGGGGCACATAACTATCAGCGCGCGAGATGCATTTCGTTCTACGTCAGTTCACAATTTGACCGATTCCCATCGATAGATTACAATATAGCGAAAAATAATGCGTTAAATTGCAATCATAATGTTACGGTTCACAATCTGTCGACAGTTTACAATCTCGCGAGATAGATTGTAATCTAACGATTTTTACAATCTTACGGTGATATATACACTAAAAAAATATTTTTTCAAAAATTTCAAAAAATATTAAACTCATCAGGGTCAAAATAATTTTCCTAGAAAGCCTTTATGCAGTTCTATATTCTAGATTTTTTTTCATACTTTTTGAACATATGGTTCAAAAGTTAGAGGTGGGGGACACAATTTTATTTTCTTTTGCAGCGATTATTTCCCAAAATATTAAAATTATCAAAAAATGATCTTAGTAAACCCCAGTTCATTTTTAAATACCTATCCAACGATAAATTACATGTTTGGATTGAAATTAAAAAAAAAAATCACTCCCCAATTTACGTTACGTTATTTTTATTTTTGCACTTTGTTGACGTGATTAATATACATATTTGTACCAAATTTCAGCTTATTACATTAGTTAAAAGCCTCAAGTTGTATTTTTAACTGAATGCTCAAAATGGAGATTAGTTTTTGATTCGAAAAAAAGGAGGTTTCTCAATAGGACCATATATATGTATATTTATATATATATTAAATTTTTATTAAAAAGGCCTTGAGGTCTTACATATTTAATTTATACTGAATACCGACCTGTCGTGTCGTGGTGGTAAAATCTTGTGACTAGCGGGATTTTTGGGTAAGATGATATGACGGAATGATCCTAGAGTTAAACATATTCCGTTGATAAAAGTATATTGTGCAAATAAAAACAAATTCTTAAAAACATATTTTTAATACAAACTTATTGTACTATTTTTGAACAGATGTGAGAAAACAATATGAAAATTACATATATAGGTACATTTACCTCTATACTTCTGGAATTGATATTATATTTAAGCAATTACGTAAATAGTATTACTAAAGTTTGAAACTAGGTAGATATTTCATGTAGTAAAGTTTTAAAAGCTTTCTTTCAGCGTAATTTTTATGAAATTGTCTTCATTAGTCTCAAACTTTACAACTATTGATAAACACCCGATACAACTTTACAGGTACATTATGTACAAACTATACCCCCTAACATTTTCTCGCTCATGATTTCATAATAATGATTATCTCGTGCTCTCAATCGAGTTGCACTTTTAGATAAAAGGTTTGTCTGCATCTAACATTGATTTGTTTAAAAACCGCTCTAGTTGCAGATCATTTTTAAATAGTGGAAATTACCACATTCGTACAACTTTGTCTTAAACCAGACACAGTTAATAAGAACAATGATATATATATTCAGGTGCGGACTCAAATTTCACCCGAACGAAGAGCAACTACATAGTTTTAAACAGATATCTAGCACAAAACTATTTTTGATATGGAAGACTCTTCAAGGATTTTTTATTATGTAATATAATCTAAATTTCGTTTATGGATTTTGATATGCCAATTTTTAAGATAAAGTACATTGGAAGTAGTTGTTACACAGTATAAATACATTTAGTATATATTTTATAAAAATACATACAAAAGAGTTACGGTACTTATAGAGCTAGACTTGATTATATATTTATATTTTGTAATATGTTTCATTGATATTTCAAGCATAATATATTCCATCAGACTGGACCACAATAGGATTCTGTAAGATTTTACCTTATTTCTTTTTTCTTTTCTAGATAAATTTGAATCGAAGCTTGTAAATAACTTCTTACTTTGTTAAGGGTTCAAATATTCAAAGAAATTTTAATTAATACTACTTAAAATAATTACGAATAACAAATATACATAAGCCTTATACTGGAAGCAAATTTAACATTGTTAAAACTATTTCAATTTGAGATATTTACAAGTCAATTCACAATCATAATTTGAAACAAAACACAATAATATAATTAAAGCGCATTATTTTGTTTCACACTTCCGAGTCTTACCCAATATGAACAATTACATCTTAAATAAACAACAAAAACAAATTGCACATTAAATAACCTACTTAATATATTTTGGCACTAATTATCCGTGGCACTATAATTAACTCGAGTTTCTTTATCATGACTTTCACTATTATCAATTGTCTTCATCTCACTATCCTTTTCACTGTCACATGTGTTTTCACAAAGCAAGCCAGAGTCATCATCCTCTGACGAGTCCCTGCCCGCGGGCAGGGCAGCCGCTGCGGCGCTTGTGGGGTCTCGGTACTCCAATTTTGTAGGATCCTTTTCGTGAAGTTTTCTAGCAAGAGACTGTAGGCTTGCAAGCGAACTGGCACAATCTGTAGTATCAATATCTGTGAGACTTACCCCAGCGCGCTCTATTTCAGTAAATGTCCCAAAAGGCAATTTAAACAAGCATTCAAGACGCATGACGTGCATTTTACTTCTAAGATGTTTAGCTAAATGCCCATGTATTCTGAATGCAATGTTGCAGTCAGAACATCTAAAAGGTCGCGGATTAAAGGACGTAGCAGCACCGAATGTTGATGTCATTGATACTTTGTTATTATGAGATCCTGATCGCTCATGTTTCTGCAGATGACCTCTTGTTCTAAAACTAACAGCACACACGCTACATCTAAATGGTCTCTCCATATAATGAATATTGAGATGCAGTCTTAGTTGTGAAGGTTTAGTAAATGTCTTGTTACAGAAGTCGCACTCACGGCGACCGTCTTCCATAAGTCTAGCTGGGGAGAAAGACGACGTGCTTTCAAATTCCTTTCCTTTGCTAACTTTAAAAGCTACTCCGCCAACACCAATCACTACTTTTCTAGCTACTGGATCATGATCTAAAGCAGGAATTTTGTTCGGTTCATCTTCCGAAGCGCGCATTTCTTCACTCTGCAAATTTTCTTCAATATTTAGTTTAATATTACTACTATCATCACTAGAATTATCAGCCTGATTGTTTAAAATTTCATCTTGAGATTTAATGAGATTTATCCTGGCTTGTTTTAAATATTCTGATACAACGTGTTTTGCATTCTCAGCATTAGATGAATTTATCCTTTTACTATTATCAATGTTCAAAACCGGAGAAGGCGGAGCGGGGTCTCTTAAATTATTTAAAATTTCTTCTTTTGATACAGTTATTTGTTTCATAGCGTCTTCGCCTTCATTTGTTACTTTCACAGCACCAATTATTTTAGAAGCTATACAACTAGTAGTTGTCATTTTACTAGGGGTGGTTTTAGTTTCGTTGTCTTTTAAAATTTTGCTCTCACTAAATACAGATTTCTCTAGCTCAATCTTTCTCAACTTAGATAAACTGCATGTTAATTGGCTTTGTTTTATTTTAGTATCTAGTAATGCTCTTTCTGTTAGATACGTGTGCAACATAGGCTCTCCATTAGACCATTGACTTTGATGATGTGGAAGTTTGGCTGTATTAGAAGCCAATGATGCGAGGACACTAGACTCTCTAGCGGTTGGTATTTCAGGTATGTTAGTAGAAATTTTTACATCACTTTTGCTTAAATCCATTGGTTCATTTTCTGTATCTAATTTTGAATCAACAGACGTGCTTCTTGAGACAAGTTTTTCGGGTGAAAGTTCTAGGTTTGCATTTTCCAATCCGGTCGGCGTGTATGGGTAAGTTGTAGGTCTAGCACTCGTTATAAGGCCAGGAGCCGCAGAAGTAGCCGGTCTAGAACCACCCAAAGATAATAAACAATGTGCTGCTTCATGTTCAGGTAATCGCGACTTACAAGCTTCTGTATCTGAAATAAAAAATATATATATTATTTTTACAGGTTTAAAAAGATTATTAAAATATAAGAATTCATCAAATAGAGTCAAATCTTTGATATTTTAGAGGTGAGAGACTTCCGCTCCCCGCAAGATCGGAGAAGATAAAAAGGCCATCTGCGGCCATCATCTTTAGTCAGTTAGGAAAAAAAATAAGTAAAGCAAATTTTATATAAAGCGTTTTAGTCAAGCTTGATATATTTCCTGTGTACGTAATATATAAATACAAAATAACTACGTATCATGAACTCTTACCACTAGATTCAGTTTCCCCTTCGTTTCCTTCATCGCCATCAGAGTCAGTTTCATCGTCTGATTCTCCGAAACATTGGGTCATCTCTCCGCCGTCGCCGTCGGTGCCTTCGTTAGGGTTGATGCCCAGCTCACAACACTTTTTATAGTGTGCTTTGCTCTTCATATGTTTTGTTAAATTTCCTTTTGTTTTAAAACTGTAGAAGAAATTAAAATAAGTACATACATAAATTACAGCAGTTACATAAAGCCCGTTCGTGGTGTGAATACCAAATTAATTTAAACTGGTACTTATAATAATTTACTTGTTATAGGTATTACAGTTATTTTAATATATTTTTTTTAAGATAACAAAAAGTTAGATAACTAAATATTAAAAAAAAACGCAAATTAGTATACCTAAAAGCGCAGTGGATGCAGGTATAAGGTCGGACGTCAGTGTGAGTACGAATATGCTTCTTTAACATTGATGGTTTCTTACAACGAATTCCACATTCCGAACAAACATAGCGTCCTCTACCCCGACCACGCACGTACGTATATTCTTCATTACTTTCAAATCCCCCAGTCAATTCTTTCTTCGTTATTGTTGTGCTTTCACAATTGAGAAGTCTGTCTTCATCTGTCTTTTTAGAGTCCACAGACACTATTGCCTAAAAAAAATAAAATAAAATTATTAGTAAGAGGCAGTCTTGTACAATAATGAACATAAATCATAAATTGACATAAATCAAATTAGAAGAGTCTCATACGCGATAAAATGACGTAATAAAATATGTGTCCAAATTAAACGTGGTATTTTTAGGTCGTTGTTCACCCTTAGGCCGGATTATCTATTGGGCGAAGGTAAAAGGGCTATTGACCGAGCGCTGTCAAATGTGATCCATGCACCTTTAGTAACTTAGCGACAACTGTCGGCCCTTACAAAAGGTATAAATGCCATCTAGAGAAAGTGACCAAGAGTTCAACAGACTATATTAAACTAACGCAGAATCCTAGCAATAAAACCGATGAGAAATGTCCATGAGTTTATAAATTAAATGTGCAAGGTTTTTTTGCAATCTACGAGTGGAAATAAAATCAAAACTTTAGCTCTATGTGATAGGTTTGCGAGGCCGCCAAATCAAGTTACTAATGACCAAAAAAACATCCATAAAACTGTTCGAAAACGATGTTTCGATTAAGAGCTGTCCTCTGTGACATCTCTTGACTGATCCCATGACTGATACACTTTTGTGAATTGATCATTCTACTAATATTATTAACGTGAAAATTTGTAGGATTGTATGGATATCTGGGTGTAAGTTTCACTCCTTCACGTAAAACCACTGCATGGATTTAGATTATTTTGTATAAATAAAGATACTGTTAACAATGCTTTAACTTTTATATCAAAAGCTAAAAAGTGGCGGGTAACAGCTAGTGTTTCATAAAACGATATTACATTTTTTTATTAATTTAAATATTCAAATGTGAAACGAACTTCGATACCTTATCAAAAGTAAAGACAAGCAAAGTAAAGCGGAGAAAATCATCACACGATGAGTGTTTAATGATGTGGTGGGTGTTAGATAGTGAAATCGTAATATGATATTATATTTATATCATATAAAATTACAGCGTTTCGTAAATTACAGAGCCAAGTAGAACAATCGATCTAAAATATTAACCTTAGAAATAAATAAATAAAATATACGATGCTGCTAACCTTAACACGACAACTAAAAACAATATTTGTAATGATACTTAAGTTAAAACAAATTACCTGTTTATTATCTTTTGAATTTTTGTTCCACTGCGACGAATGAGTCAATATAAGATCCTGCTTGATCACAGCTACAGCTGTATTTTGCGGTCGATGACGTGAGTCGTAGAGAGACATCGCAGATGATGCTGACAATCCAAGCGGGTCTGGTGTTAACTCTGATAATAGCTGAAAACAATAAAAAATATTTTAAATTAAGATGCATTTCTTTATTGGGTACTGAAATAAAAAAAAACATTTAAGAATTTTCTATTTTAAAATAAACATATTCTTACCTGCCAATTACTGTACATAGACAGGAAATGTTGGTTTGGAACGTAGGTCGGTTGTGGCCGATTGATTGTACAATAAAAAACTTTTGTTGAACACTTTAGTCCCAAGTAAGTATATGCATTTCCATTTAAATAGAGTTGGCCATAAGCTTTTGCCGGTCTAGGCGTTTCAGGAGATACTAAAGACATGGTATTGGCGTTAGGGGTTATTCCATGATGTCTTTTAGGTGTAAATGTTCCTGGTTTTAATGGTAAGGTGGTCGGTCTCAAAAATTTTGGTTTTCTTTCTTCTGTGGAGGACTTGGCAGCCACGTTTTTTTGGAAATATAATGTCTCCGAACGTTCGTTTTGAACTGGAAGAGAATTATCTTCAACATTCATATTTTTTTGAACATCTGATGAACTCGGAATCTGGTTGTTGTATATTTCAACTTTAGTTATCAAGTTCTCAAAATTAAAATTTCGTATTTCCGCTTCTGATTTGATAGAATTGTTCACTTTACATAAAGACGAATTGGAGGTTATTCTATCTCTTCCTTTAGCTTTAATTGGGTAGTTAGTATTTTCTTTTAAAACTGGCATTCTCGGTGATCCGTCAATACTTCTTTTCATGGGTGGACCATCTTGTTTATGAATTAATGGTTTAACTGAAGTACTTGAAAAAGTTTTACAAAGTACATCAGGTTCATCTACGTTTTTGACTTTGATAATAGGAATAGCTTGAATGTACGCCTTATCGCCGTTGAAAACTTCTTCTTTTTGGAGTATCTCGCCCTCTAAATGAATTGCTCTTAAATTGGGACTTCTTGTGCTATATAATTGGTCATAATTTGGACCTGGTAATGTTTTTGCTGTTTGAATTTCTATTGAAGTCACATTATTGAGGACGTCCTCTTTAATTAATTTATTAGAGATTTTAATGTTTTCGTTGTTAAGAAAACTTTTGGGTGGTGTAGTTGTATTTCCAACATATACACCAGGTGTGTTAGGCCCTGGCATTCCAGGAACATGTGGTATTAATTTTCCGCCATGTAAAATTGTTGTTGCCCCATTTGGAGATGATGTAGGGCTCAGTGGAGGCAAAGTCAAAGGATTATAAGCTGTTATAGCACTAAGAGGTGGAAACTGGAAATGAGTTATGTCATGTAAATTTGGCAAATTTGCACTTGAAATCCCTGGTGTGTTTGAAATTGATATTCTAGGAGTTTGGGGCTGTGGTGTTCCGAGAATTTCCTTAGGAGTTGGTGGATTATGAACTATAGTTCCTCCTGAATGCAAACCAGAACGCACTACAACACTACTCGCTTCTGAATCATTAGCTAATTTTGAAGGAGATAAATTTTGTTGAATTAATATTGGGGACAGTTGGTTTTTACTTGGTTCTATGCGTAATGTAGTTGTGCCTCCTGTGTGGTCTACTATTTTAACTTCACCACCAAACATTTGCAACGACGTCGAATTGTGTCTCATTTGTTGTGACATTTCTTCTAACGTTCTCAGGCCTGCAGCACTTGCATCAATGCATCTTATTTTAGGTTGAGAGTACAACTCTGCAGAACGTGGTGAAATATTTTCTGACAATCTTGGACTGTAACTATCTGATCTATTTTCAATCCTTCTCTTCGGGCTTGCTATTGGCTTTAACTTCATACTCTCATTTTTTCTTGACATATCAGGTGAACTCCTCGAATCAACGAGTCTCGTATTGCCTAGCAATGGCCCTGGCGATGGGAGTGGTGCTGCTATATCGTTTGATTCTGATTTCATAATTACGAGGTTATCAGGTTTGATTCTTAGAGGACTCATGGGTTTATTAGGCAAATTTGTCTTTACGAATGAATTATGTTGCGTTTCAGGCAAACGAACATTTACAGAATTACTTCTCACAAAAATATTTTCAGGTCTACCCACTTTCACTTCTTTTTGAACAGTACTAATTACTGAAGGATTATTGATAAGACCTTTACAGTAATAATTTCTGTGAATTTCTAAATTATCTGCACTTCTATACATTATTTGACATAAAGGACAAACAAATAAGGGTCCCTGCCCGTCTACTAATTCGCTTGACACTGGAGTGAGTCCGTTTGATTTAGTTTTCAGTAAAAGGTCTTTTATAATGGATCCCTCAGGATTAAGTGGGTGTTTTTGATGATCAATTTGTGAAAAACTTTCGGAATGTGACCTTTTTCTAAAGTTACTTTCAATTTCATTATTGTTCTTTGTTAAATTCAGCGGCGATGGTTCAATTTTTAAATCAAAAGTCTCGTTTGAAAACTGTTTACTTTCAGCAATCTGCTTAATCTTACCATATTTTTTCTGTAAAGGTGTCTCTATGACGTCTACGATAGCTTCATTATCTGATATAATTTTTGAGATATGTTCCGTAAGAAAATCAGCATTTGGTGAAATCGTTTTCTTTGCCTTATCTTTTTCATCAGTGGCGTGATAAAATGCACCTCTGAACTTGGGTTTATAAATTGTTTTTGATTTATTATTTTCAATCACCGATAAGTTCGTGCTTAATTGTGGTATGGCATCGATCATTGATTCAGGCGACGAAAATTCGTTCGATCTTAAATTTTCATGACGAATTAAAAGTGCTTCAGATGCTTGATCAGACACCGGTGTAGGTGGCATAGAGGTATCACTTTCTGATCCTCCTGATAGATCTTCGTCGTTCAGCGTACCAGACACATCTGTTCCTTGTAATCTTAAAGCATGTGTTCTTGACCTCCGATGTTTATATAAATTAGACTTAGTCTTGAATGCAAAGCCACAAGGTACACATGGGTAAGGTCTTTCATTTGTATGGGCTCTGATATGTTTTTGTAGTACGGAAGGCTTGGCACAAGATAATTTACAATACGGGCATATATAACGCCCGCTTACCCCCCCGTTGTAGGATTCCCTGATAAAATCATTTTCAAGGTTTTCAGTCTTATTTGAAAATTCATCAGTAAAACTGGTCTGACCAGATACTTGAATATTATTATTTACATTACTTAACCTATTGTTTTCATCGTTAAAATTAATTTGTACATTTTTCTCCATTTCTTCAACGTCGGTATTTTGTCTATCCTGATTTATTTTAATTTTTTCTATCTCTGGATGACCAGCTGCAATACTCCCATTAGAAATTATAGTGTTACAAGTTGATTGTACAATATTTTCTTCTCTGTTTATATTTTCCCCGCCCTTAGTAGAATTGGCAGGTAGCATAGAAATGGTCGAAGCCATTTTTTTAAACTTTTTGTGGAGATAGCTCTGGTCATTGTTGTTGGAAAAATTTGCATCCAGACGTTTTTCCTGCGTTAGCGGCATTGTTCCCGCGCCGTTTGTATCTGAAAATAAATTATATCAATGTTTATTTAAAAACACCAGTTAAAGTAAAACTTATAATTAAAGCTGAGCGGTCACCTATTTGGCAAATGTTTGCATGGATTGTTTATTGCATGTGTTTTTAAAAGGTGACTTTTAAAATGTTTATTATTTTAAATTATAAAATACTGCCTATTATTGCTATTGTAATTGGCGGTAGACATACTAAATCATTTGAATATTTCTTACAAGACATGACGCAATGCGCAAACTAAGTGTGATATTTCTATTGGCGTACAATGTGACATCATCGTGACGTAAACACAATCCGTTGTTAACGAATGAGGATATCCCCACGCCAATCCTAATTTCTGTTTTACGATTCTTAAAACAAGATATCAATAAGTTTTAATCTTATTTGTCTTGATTAATGACACCTTATTTCACATGTGCCTCAATTCGTAGAGTCCTCATAATTTGAATATCTGTTCATGTATCAATAAGACAACAGGTATGTCAGAGGTGATGTGATCGATCCTAAGTGTGAGTGAGTGTAGATACAGTCCGAATATATGTAGAGGTACGGTGTCGACCTCGCTTTGCGCTCACTAGTCGTTTGTGGACGGCTGCGTTGGTGCGTTCCAAGAAGGCGTTACAATTTCTGAGAAACGGAGACAAGCAAACCGCTCCACTCGCTAACAACGAAGCAGCAAATAAGCTCTACACGCATTACGCACACATTTACAAGTTACACAATCAGAGCATTCTTAATTGCGCGCCCGTTTGCGTTACCTTATTGATTAAGAAACGCCTAAATTAACTCTGGTTGATCATGCATACTTATGTTGAAATTTATTAATTATATACTACTTATTTATACCAAGTTGATAAAAAGGATGAAAAGATTTTCATGTTTCATTCAAGTAGGTATAAAGTATTTTATAATTATAAATCTAATATCAGACTGGGGAGGGAAATAACACGAAATACTAGTGTTGTAATGAGACAAAGGAATCCCGGCGTTTGGCCGCCGCCCGCCGGCCTGGCGCCAAGCCAGGCGGCCCTGGTGACGCCTCTGTCGGCCGCCAGCGCGCCGCCACTCTAAACTACATAGGGATTGTATACTCTCACTACATTGCACGATGCAAATTCAAACAATTATATACCGGGAGACGAAAATAAACAAACTTATTTAAATTGTTTGCGTAGTGGCCCCAGCCCGTTTTGCAACATAAATAGTTAAAGTACCTAGTTCCTAATAGTGGCCGAAAAATATGTTATCTATTGTATGTGGTGTTTTATTGTAAACAGATTTTTTCGTTTCGAACGTGCTATATTTATATGTTTATTTGTATGTGATGTCCAATATAATAATAATACGTATATATATATATATATATATATATATATATATATATATATATATATATATATATATATATATATATATATATATATATATATATATATATATAATCTATAATATTTTTATCTAATAGGTGACTTAATATTAAGTCACCATACTTCCTTGAAAGTGTATGACAATTATTAAAAATAAGTTGTTTGTAATTCTACAATACCATTTAACATCACAACCGTCATGCATGCATTATACCTATCTTTAACTCTAGGAAATGGAATGTTGATTAAAATAGGTATTTCTACAGATGTTTGAAATAATACCTGCCGATGTCTTTTTTTAAATTCGCTCCATAATATGTTATTGCAAATAGGTATTAGAATTAGCATCCTCAAATTTCTTTTGAGGAAATAATCATGTTATTATTTTGGATATAAAGTAATGCACCAATTTATTAAAATACGTTTATTATTGTACACGAAAACAACAACAAAGTATTTTTTATTAATTCATCAAGATGTTCTAGCATAAACATCTTTATAATAAATAAATTATTTAAACCAAAACAAAAAAAAATAGGTATGTACATATTAGATACTTGTGTAGTATTTACCATCTATGACAATAATATTACTCACCTATATTAATAATTTAGTAACTAAAAAGGTGTTGAATCAAAGAGTCATGTATTCAATTTATCAGTTAGTTACCTATTTGTTTTGATATTTATTTGTTTATTATTATTACTATTTTAAGATCTGTCTTACCGCGGTTTCAAAATCAGTCCACCATTATATTAGAGTTGTCTTGATATCATTTGTTTACGCTTCCAGAATAAATGTCAACAAGTTCGATAGGCTGCATTTCACCCGCGCACAAGTGAATCATCGTTAATAATTGCGCGACGATCCACGCCGCACATACACACACATACACCTGAATTGTCGTCACTCGCGTCTCACTCGGGCCTATTGAACATTACCACACTACACTTTCTTTATCACGATTTAATCGAAGTATAGATAACTAAATATCGTACACATTTTGCCTTCGAATCACTAATGTATCCTACGTTCGTATACAATCGAGCGACGCAGCGGACGATACAGGGTTCCACGCCGCGGATGACTGTACAACTGTTTGTACCAGTCGGTCGGTCGGGTCGTTTCGTTCCGATCGGCCCCTCCGCACCACCCGCGCATTACCGCGCGCCGCCGTTCTGACTCTGCTCCCTGCGAGTAGTGATTCATGTCGCGTTTTATCTATCTCTCTCCTTCACCGCAACCGGATCGGCCGTTCTTCGTAATCTATTTATACGTATCTATGCACGGACTTTAACACCGCGATTACAGTGCCATCTTCTACTTAATGGTAATGGACAAGAGAGCCGTATATTGTATTTTTTTTGTTTTCGCAATAACTTTGCTAATACATCCAGCGTATTGGTGAAGTATGATTTAATTACGGAACTTTAAGGTACCTGGCTATCGTGCTACCTACGTATCTATCGGCAGTGCGAACGACGCAGTGTAATTTTCATGCAGCAGTGATTTCGTAACGGTTGCGCTCGACTAGAACGGTTATTGGCTTTGTGTGCTGGCGTCCATTAAACATTCTCCAATTTACACCAACACCGATTAGATTATACATGAAGACCTGGTCAACGATGTTTACATATACATTTATGTATATTGTAATAAACCAGTATCATTCATAATAACCTAACAATAATTCTAGAAAGCGTATGAATAACGGTACATTCCTATATTTAACTTATCTCGTGAACTTACTATCAGTAAGACCTCTTTATCAAATCCTTCACTTACAAACAAATAAGTTGGGTCTCACAGAGTAATAATCATTTTTTAGTCAATAATCTGCCTTGGCTAGTTGATAAATATTTAGTGGAAACTCCGCAGTGCTTGCGCTAGATACGAATGTATAATAATAACATATTATATTTGCAATGATAATTGGTAGGCGCTTATCACTAGTGCGGAGGCGATGACGCACGCGTTTCGCTGATATGAGCCATTCGCTCGATTGTGAATAACTTGCCAGGAAGCAGCCGATACACTGACCTGGCAGCGCCATTAAAATTTATACTTGTGTGTACTTTAAGATTTATCTTTAAACTTCATCAAAGTCATCATTGCCAAAATTACATATTTGTGAGTCTACCTATTACCTAAGTTTAGCACTACCTTGGTGCAAGTGTTACCAAAGAAAATTAAAACAAAAATAGTTAATGTGAATGATATGTACATACATCTTTGGGTTCCTAATCCAAATCTAAATATTTGATACTGTGGTATGACAGCTGTTTTGCTAATGGCATGTGAAACGCGGGGTGCGGGGCACTTGTTGCGTTGTTTGGTTGGCGTTCTCGCCTGTTGCCGAGTATCTACGTCACGACCTTGAGCCACGCGGCACGGGGAACGTCTTGTTTCTGTTTCTCCTGCATAATTTTGTAAAAAAATCATTTGTCATGTCAATATAATAAATACACTTTTAAAAATATCTATGTAACGGAACCACTTTCTTTAGTCACAAACAAAAGCCATTATTATCATTTTTGAGAGTTAAAAATTATATACCCAGGAGATTTTAGCTACAAAGGTGTAGGTACATACATACACATGTACCTATGTTATTGAATATAAAATATATTGGCCGACGCGACGGGCGCCATATAGTCGCGTGGGCGGGAAACCCGTCTTGGTGGCAAGTAGAGTTAACTACCGAAATGAGCGTCTAAACAAGTGTACGTCTTTTATTATTAATATCGAGCAGTCGTATTCCGAAAAATAAAGTAAAGTCTTTGTATATTCGCAATATATGTTAAGGTTTGATTAGTTTTACAGCTTTGATTCGTGGCTTTACTTAATCAAAGTAAAGGAAGTTATTTATCTCATCTGCTTTACAGTGGTGATGATAATTATTCTATTATCATAAAACAAACTTCATGTCTGTGTTGTTACGTTTTCTATTTTTTCTGAAACTGAATTGAGAACTCCAGTTCTGTCATAGTTCTGCAACTAATTGAAAATGCAAAGCACAAAAATTGAGTTCGATTAGTTTGTGCTAACTAACATATACGGTATTTGTATCGATAATAACAAAAAAACGAATAATATAACTAAACGGATAAATATTAGCAGGGAGCTTAGCGTTTTCTTGAAATTCATTGCCTATATAAGTAGGTATCATTAAGTACGTACTAGGAGCAACAGTGGATAAACTGAAACTAGCGAGGTATGCAGCGAATCATACCGTGCCTTAACTACAGTCTCCCCACCTTGCTTGGACTTCCCTTGGAACCGGGTCATCGCCTGGCTGGCCCGACCGCTATGCCGACGCCGCCGCCTCGCTGCCGAGACGGGCCGCGCCCGTTTAACCACCAATTCTATCTCCATGTAAGGCTTTCTATAGACTGGCCACGTCACGCCTACTTATTTGCCTTCCATATGTTGATTCTAACGTTAGCAGCTCAACAAAATATTTGTGAAACTGCGATCGATGCGACCGCATGGTAAAATCACCTGCGAGTGTTTGATACTATTTATGTGTGTTTAACTTAACATAATAATTAATAAAGAGTAAATCATCAATTATAGTATATAATTATAAACTAACACATTGTAGGCTTCATTTATTTTTAGATGAAAATATTAATTAAATAAATGAACTTGAAAATCCACCGAGTACACTTTAAATATCAGGTTTTGTGTTCGTTATTGCTTATACGCACAATTAATTAACTTGGGACTAAGTTGCAAAAGCTTTATCGGTAGGTAATAGGGACTTGGACAAACACAGCAAATTAATAATAAAATATTTTTTACCATATAAGAGAATTAGCGTGTTGAAAAACATATTTTGTAAATGTATAAATGCGAAATAAATTTAATAAGAATAGTATTATACATACTGTTTATTTAATGCCCATTATATATGTGACTGTAAATGCCGAAGAGCAGTAATTTGAAATGTGCCAAAAAAAAAGGTCAGCTTAAAATTTCATTAAAAATGATTAAACCATTTATTAGGTAAGTTGTTTAATACCAATTCATGTCCGAAGACGTCGAATAACAACAACTAAGTAAGTCAGAATAATTTTAAGCAAGTTTTTTTGCCAGGCAACTAAGGAACCGCAATTAATGAGGTCCGCACCATTTATACAATTCCATACAATTGTGTCGTTTAGTATTCTAGGTTAATTCTGCATAATATATCAATGTATACCTACAGATCCAAGAGACAACACTTGTATCAAGAGAATGGCGTCATTCTCTGCGAATTCATCCGTTCGCGTATCAACGGCCAAAATACGCCATATGTATGAATGTGACAATAATACTTGTGAGTCAGACAAAGCCGTACCACTTGACCAAATAAATAACTATTCATTGTTACGAGTCTTTCCTCTGCAAACGTTCATTGTGATTTGCATGCAAAATTAATCGGGATATTATAAACATTAGGTATGCGATATTAAATATACCTACGTAGAAAATTTGAAATAAGTGTTACCAAAATACAAATTGTACCGTCAACTATAGAAACTGTAATAAATAATATCGTGTTGGGCCAATATTTTATCACATCACGACGAGTTACCTCTTTAAAACCAACATTTGGATTATTTCCAATGTGCATCCTACACGGGTTCCTGTTTGGCTCTGATTAAATAAAATATTTGTACGAACAAAATAATGGAACATGAACATTTATGTACAGTCAAAACTCAACAGCACGTCAGAATACACACTTTGGATTTTGTACCGTACTTATGTCGCGGTCATCTACACTAATAATCCTACCTATGTTATAAAATGCGAACGTGTATAAGAATGTAAAGTTCAAAAAGTTCTATACATAAAGATATTTACTTTTTGTATTCAATTCGGACATTCCATTTAAAATATAAACGAGTTAAAAATGTAAGTGTTAGAAAAAAGTAGGTAGCACCTTATGCTATGTAGGCGTTACTGAGGTACGGGTCTGATTAAAAAAAATAAGGATATTGTATCTTTAAACCCGGGTGAAGTCGGGGTGGATCGCAAGTACCTAATTTCGAACAGCAAGTATTCAGTCACTTGATTTTGAGTCGAAAACTTAAAAAATATCAATTTTGCATAATGCAAAAACCATCTTATTAATAAAAAAAACAATATAATATGTAATGCGGTCATCGCGACTGAACACCGCTCATATTCTGGAAAGATTCAAAAGTAACTCGTAATCACTAATCACTAGGGTTCCCTACTACAGTTCGAAAGTCGATGGTTCGATTTTTGTTATATCGAACACGAAAAGTCGATAATACATTTGTCCGATGTTTTATTCCGCCGATGCTTTATTAGTGCGATGTAACGTTTGTGCGAAAAATCTTGGTGCGAATAACGTTATAGCGATTGCTCATTCGTTCGATAATTTATTTCTTCTTTGGTATGTTGCTTTGAAATAATAGTAACCAAATAGATACTAATTTAAGATGTTGTTTTTTATTTCAACAAAAAAATTCCACCAGAACAAAACAAAATCAAGAGTTACGTTTTTATAAATATCGGGATATTTACTTTCAGTTATATAATTATAAAATAATCATGTAATGTTTCCATTAATTATTAACATTCATAGTGTTTGTATATGTTTTGTTTTTTATTTATTTTAGTATTGTTTTTTTATGCATTATTCAAGCGTTCATTGAATTATTATATACAGAGGTAAATTTTACGGATTTATTTATTTCTGTATACAACTAAAACACGTCTATTATTAAGTAACTAAAAGAACTTAAAGCGATAAAGGTACGTCACATTCACAGAACATTAAAATACTGTTTTATTCTATAAACTGATTGTATCAAAGTCTATTGGGAAAATATTAATTATGTGGAAAAAACTTTTTATTCAATAGACAAAGCCTTCTTGTAGATAAAGTATCTAATTACCTATCATATTCAAATATAAATGTATTTTTTTTGCATGTTTCTTTCAACAATGAGTTGTTTTTTTAAGTAAAATAGAATTTTAAAGTAGAATTCTCGATATTTATATAAAAACGTAACACTTGATTTTGTTTTGTTCTGGTGGATATTTTTTCTTGAAATAAAGAACAACATCTTAAATTAGTAACTATTTGGTTATTATTATTTCAAAGCAACATACCAAAGAAGAAATAAATTATCGAACGAATGAGCAATCGCTATAACGTTATTCGCACCAAGATTTTTCGCACAAACGTTACATCGCACTAATAAAGCATCGGCGGAATAAAACATCGGACAAATGTATTATCGACATTTCGTGTTCGATATAATAAAAATCGAACCATCGACTTTCGAACTGTAGTAGGGAACCCCTCGTACAAATAAATACGTTAATGTTAAGAAAGTGATATAGGTACAAATACATATCTACTATTATGGAACCTTCATCCTGTTAATTTAAGTCTTGCCAATAATAAAAGGAATGACAAGAGAAAATCAAAAGCATATACTATTTGAGAGTTCCAAACATACATGTTCTTACCTACCTATGTAGTCCAAAGTAAAAGTTATAGCTGAAGATACCAATTATTTTTAAGACAAATCTAATCAAGCCCAATTTTCGGCTTCAACCTTAGTAAACGAATGCGTATAATGGACAATTTAAAATTAGATTAGTATTAATATAGATGGTGTGAAACCTCTATTATTCATGAACTTTATACAAATCTAAAATAACAGATACCTACTGTTTAATTATTATTTATGAAGTTTCAGTTTCACTCGACTTCGTCGCGTTATTTCGGGATAAAAAGTTGCTATATTATCTATCTTATCTATCGTCCTGAGTTACACAGTTTTCATAGAAATCCCAAACTTATTGAAAATATTCTACCGCCTAACTGGAGGCTTTCTCCTAAAAACTAAATATGTCGGGATTCTCAAAATCGTAACCAATTCACATCGAATGCGAATTAAGCGCTTTAGAAAATAAAAAAACACGTTTTTTTCCCAATCTGTTGATTAATCTTCAAAAACGAAACCTTTCGTTTGTTCGTTTCGTTTTTGAGAGTAGAAGTTTTGGTTCGAAACTGCATTCAAACTTACTTCAGGTTAAGCGTAACTAGAAAACCTACCTACCTACCTATTTGCATTGCACAGAGTTTTTATATGAGTTCTTTCTTGTCTTTTCAACCATGTGCCAAATAAAATGTACCTACCTACCTTAAATTTAAAGAGTATTGATTCCAACAGCAAATCGTCCCAACATAAACTTTCAACCCCTTAATAGTCGCGTAAAATCAATTCAAATAAAATACGAAACAGGTCTTCCATTCATTCTGTTAAATAATATTTATGCAAGAAATTACGTAAATTGGAACCATCTTTCCGAACCGTTCATCTCCTTAGGTAGGTTTAGAATTTTAGACACTCCTTTGTCATCGAATGCCTACTTCATACAAAGAACACACCCTTTAAGTTTTGGGTGGTTTGGGCTGTTGATCCCCAGTCGAAGGATTTTATATGTACAGATGTTCTCTAGATTATATCTATGTATTAGTGTTTTTGTTTTTATAGCCCTCCGTAGCTTGACGACCTGCCAATTTCTTATTAATCATTAACGAGTAGACGGCTACTTGTAGGTATTAAAAGAGGCTAAGACCTTTAATTTTCTTCGAAACCTATTTATTATTTGTTTTTGTACTTGTTCCAACGAAGTTAAGCATGTAAAAAATGTTTAACTGGCCCTCTATATAATGAAGGCCTTGCTAGACTTTACCACCAGGGACCAGGTTTTTGTAGTAGCTATCAAAGATAGTTGCTTTCAATTTTAACCTTTACGCTCAGCATACTGAGAGGTTGGGAACAACAGGCAACAATAGGTCTTTCATACTATAAGTTGTTATTAGCTAGCTGTTCGTTGGGCTCGCATGATTCCCGGAATACCCTCGGGCACGCGCCGCATTCGACGGCTGCGACTCGTCAAGCTTTTTCACATTTACGATTCCAATATTTCCAGGAAGTTTCCTCGTTCCCTCAATCAGTCAAGCGGTACGTATAAATGCTAAAGTTTGCAAGTTGATAGTTAGCTAAACATTATGCATGAAACATTTATTAACGTAACTCGGAGATACAATCTTTCACATTCTATCCATGTGGTTTTTTTTTTAATGAGCGTCTGGCTTCCTTGGAAATTGTATTATATTTAATGTTACTTTTTAAGCTAGGGACTACTAAAGAGAAGCCTATAGGTGAAATCTATGGAGCAAGATTTCTAACAATAACATCGTACATATTATACCTACTGTAGATACTTTGCTTGTAATGCCAATTTCTGCAAATGTTCTAGGTTGCAATAAATAATGGCAATAAATATTTATATTATATATATTCTGAGTATGGGGAACCCCCAAATTTTATTTTGTGTGAAAATCTTAATTCCGTTTAAAGAATATATCTACTAACCAAGTTTCAACAGTAGGTTATAGTTCTTGAAGTTTCGGAATAAAATGGCTGTAAAATGGATAGACAGACAGACATAACTATTCTATAAGGGTTCCGTTTTTTGTCATTGGGATACGGAACCCTAATTAAAATGGATCGCCGGAATGTATGTACGCGCATAACTTCAGAAATACTCCCAGCAGTGCCCAGCACATCACTGCACTCTAATTTTTTTTTTCAGGTTTTGGCGTTTAATCGACTTTAACATTTTAGTAGAGAATTAAGGATCTAAGTAAATCGAGTATGTTTTGGTCTAACTTTATTAATGTAAATAAAATATAAATGAATAATCGAATTATTTCTGAATTACTATTGGTCTGACAAAGTATTACATCGAAATGCTTATAGGGCCGGGAGGAGCACGTCAATAAATTAGACGACGCGCGCCGGAAGTGAGCTAACGGGGCTGCCAGGCGACTATTAAATAAAATTCAATAAGGGTCACTTCGCATTGTTTTGGTTCACCTCTGCTATACTTACATAATTAATTAAACATTATGTATTACGTCTGATACGTGTAGTTTCGCATTTATCACGGTCCATGCGAATGATAATAACAATTGTAAATTACTAATAAGTAGTCTGTATTAAACAAAATAATTCGAAATTATCATTACGAGATAACGGCGGAATCGCATAATTTTGCTTCAGATATCCAAACTTCAGTATCATCGCCCATATTATACCTAGTTTATTTATCGTTTTGCCAAGACAAACAAGTTTGATTCATGATAGATCTGAGAATATTTTTCTAAATTTCTTGAAAGATATATTAACTTAAAACAATTTACCTATTTTAATGGTGTTTAAACAATGACTATTGCTAAAAAATCAATCTTAGTACTACCTACATCCATTTATAAGTCCGTGGGCAATGGGCACGCATGCAAGACTCTTATTATTAAGCACCTGTCCGGTCAGTTGAATAAAGTAAAGATGCACGTTTCGTTATACATATTTATATAAAGATAATACCTAACTTATTTCAAGAATAGTTACCAACATATATTAAGTTTGGACTAGGTAGTTGAATTCGCACAAAAAAGCTATGTTATGGATCTAGATTAAAATGCTTGCTTTTTCTATTATTGACACAATATGTATGACTTATATTTGAGAGAACTTCGTACTTATTTCATTTAATACGTAAAAGCGGTAAAGTATATATTTTATTTAAGTAAAACATTTTTAAACGAATTATTATGTATTAATTGTGAAGATTCTCATAAATAATATATTTCTATTTGATTATTAGCGTGTATGTGAACTTATTTAGTCTTACTAAAGGGAAATCAAAAGGAATTAAATGGAAACAAGTCAAGAGATGAATGAAAGAGGATAGCATGTGGACCGCGCAGGCTGATGTGAACCTGTGGGACCGGTCGCGCAGCAAGCAACGCTTTTTGTTCTCGCCTGATGTCGTCAACCTGGCCGCCACAAATTTTGTGTTACCACTGCGCACCGGCTCTCTTAAAGACATCTCTACTGAATTGAATGTGACGATTACAATCCGAAAACATTATTATTATACTGCAACATGACTAAAGTTTCACATTGTATTGTATGGGACCGGAGGAAAATAAGTTTTCTTTTTATTTTAATAAGCAGATCAACGTACAGTCTTTTACCCCTAATTAGTCTTAAGGTACGTTAAGTCTACCTTTCGAGAAATGGAGTAGCGTCCAATATACGTACTTAATTATAACGGAAATTTAATAATTAGAAAGGTCTGTGTTTTTTATCAAAAAAGTACTTTTTAAATAACACTCGCCGAACTCTTCGATTTCACCCTGTGTTCTCCAATTTTACGGATATCCCTGAATTTTAATATTAACTAAAATAAATTAACTATGTATAACGCTTAAAATTGGCAAATGAGAGGAAGGGGCACTCCACTTTTTAATAGAGAGATATACATAGTTCTGACTATAATTTATTTCATTATCATTAGAGATTTAGAATTGCCCTGACGTTAGCTATGAGTCAAGTTTTGCATTCTCGGTCATCGAAATGTGAGTAGGTATGTACCTACCTATTATTCACTCAATTCAGTTATGACAATGAATGGTTGATTTATTTGTTCACATATTTATTAAATGAGACTTGTTTAAGCTTTTTTCCTCAACGCTTTTACGCTTTTATCAAAGATTAAATTTGGGGTGTTAGATGCCCCTCAAAACTAGGGTTGTCATCCCTACCATAATAATTAGATTGTAGACCTGCTGATATACTTTACCATAAGACCCCTACATCAATACCCTACATCTAAATCTAAAACAATAATACCCTACATCTTAGGGTACCGAGTAAAATTCTGTTGGAAAACCTATTAAAAGTCCTTAATTCTTTTTTTTTAATAATGAATAGAACAAGATATTGTGCCAATTAACTGGTCTAGTTACTGGACTGTGAACTTATTTATATTACTAACGATTGGTTTTTATTAGTGTTCTAAGTACACAGTTTTCGAGAAATCCAAGGTACGATTGACAGCACGTCAAAGAAAACGCTTACAGTTCGATATTAGGTTTTATGCGAACGACATAAGGGCGTTACAAAGCCCAAAGTATGTAGTCTGACGTGTTTTGTCTGTACATTAAACAAACATGATGTACCTTGGCCTATATGTTTAAGATTTTCATCACTCATCAAAACAAAACTATATTATAACTTGGTCCAAAGTGCTACACATAGCAATAAGTTAGATACTGCTTTTTTAACTAATCTTTTCTTAAGTTTCATACCGATATCTTCTCGTCAGATAAAGGTTCCGAACCGGCAGTAGAATCACTTTGCATTGCATTCACTGACGATTCAAGTAGGTATTATTATGTAGCCTACTTGAATAAAAAAATAATATTTGAGTTGTTGTAGGTTTGTGTACAAGTTTTCATCCTATTTTGGGCCTGGTGTTATACTATTACTCATATATTTTATTAATTGTAACGATTAAATGGAATGATAGGAAATATTATGAAGGTATCTACTTATTAGTACATATAGATAAAGGATACCTACTCCGTGATTTCGCCTTCCTACTTACAATGCTGATACGGATTATGGCAGTTCACGATTTGTATTTTTGTATAATTTAACCACCACTTCTAGTTGCTATCTCATCATCAGTACGCGATTTTTGTCACTGATAAGATTTCTCAGGCAATCCTCGAGTATCGGTGTGCGCGTAACGCTGCCGTGTCGGCGTAGAAAGGTGTGGTGTGCGAGATGGGACGGAGATCGGCATGCAGCGGGGGCGGGCGGACGTGCCAAGGCAGGCAGGCAAGCAACATATTTACTCATACGCCCGAGGCGTAAATCACCGTGCATCTATTTCGAGTTGGCCGGTGCGGGCACGGGCGGGCGGCGGGGCGCGGACAGACGCCGATGCCGGTCTGGCGCCAGAAGGATTCCCCAGCGCCCCGCGCCCCCCACCCCGCCACTCGAGGTCACCGCGCACCCGTGCCTTTCCTTGCTTACTGTCGCGAATGCTTAATCTACGCCAACTGATTATTATTTACCATAGACCCCGCTGTGTTACTTATATGGAGTTGTTTAATTACCAATAAACGATGAATTCGATAAAGACAACGTTAACATTGCTCTTATGCCGTCAGGTGTTCAAAGTTTGTATACCTACAAAATGTATAGAGCCTACAAATAACAGTGTTTATATCAAAAGTGGCAGCCTCTCTTCGTACCCAAATATAATTAGTAGATACCTATCCCATAATTAAGTCAAATTAGTAGCGTTAACTTAGATGAAAATAGTTTAAAATTAATTAAATAAAATTAATAGGTTCATGTACATGTTTTAAAAACAAATGTTGGGACCCCGCAGTATTTAATTTTGAATGACTTTTAAATAAAATGTATGCAAAAATATACCACACATAATATTTACTATCTGCTAGGTATCTAGATTATAATTTGGAACTGTATAGATAACGTTTATCAGTAAAAAAATGTCTCATACGTCGTCATTAGGATTATTTTATCTTGTCATTATTTTGTCATAGGTAATAATTATGTGCAATACCTACCTAACTCATTAATTAATGAAGCATACAACCAAACTATTAATACACAAAGGCAACTTTATTGCATAATAGACGTAGAATGTATTTCAGTACTCACTTGTCATTGTCCTCTGATCCTTCGCGAGACGAAGCAAGCAACAGCCGACCGTTGTGTAGTGAGCAATCTGATCTCCCCTTCCCCCCGCCTCTCCGCGCCGCGCAGGGATGCCCTGCGGTCATTGGTTACTCATACATCTTGCAAAACCTGTACCCGTTCCATTACACCAATTTTAACATTTGTTTACATATTTAAAACAATTCACTGCTGCTTCAAATCATTCGAACCCTATAAGCTTTATAAAATTATAATTTATACTATTGTTCACATAAAACGCGGAGAAAATACGTGTTTATCAAAAATTTGATGCACATATAATTACGCGCGGCGCGCGTACGGATCACAGATAGCAGCCGAATGAATAGAAGATACTCTTGTCAACAGAAAGTATACACAACACCCACACAAGCAAAAACGTCACGTAAGCGATACAACACAGTGACGGGCAGTAATCAACAAACATAAGAGAAAGGAAAAAAACCGTTGTAAACCTTATGCGCACGGAATAGACCTCACAATTAATTGAAGTAAATCTCAAGCAATTTCATTCTAGTTTTGTGCGGTTTATAGGAAGCACTGCCAATGCTTTTGGCTTCTTTATTTTAATTGCAATGTAACCACACACATAACGTACTTAAATTGAAAAAAATAATATAGTAGATATTTGAATTTCATTTAGATATGGAGTTACAGACAAGTATCCACAATATTAAAAATAACGAATAGGAAATAAACTTTGAAGTAATAGGTATCTTAATATTATAAATGCAAGCGTCTGTAAATATCTGGAGATTTTTGGATGTACTTTCGCGCAAAAACTACAAATTTAAATGAAATGTGGTAAAAGAAAAATGAGATAAATTAACACGGAGAATAAGTACCTACTTTATATCAATATATATCGAAAAATCATACATTTACATAGCTACCTATAGTTTTTGAGTTTGGTACGAAGATAGTTAAAATACTAAATTAACATATAAGATACTTTTTCTCCCGATATATATGAGAATAAATATTGAATGATAAATTAAAACAGTATTAAAACTTATATTTTCTATACTTGGAAATTAACCATTAGGATTTTATAAGCCAGAAGCGACATCTAGAGTCTTGCTTCGCTTCAAACTTATGTCAGACACTAGATGCCGTTGTCGGCCAGGAAAACAACTAAGGACTGGGCATCAAATGCAATAATTAATCGTCAAATTTTCATATTTATGTCCATAATAGATATTCCGATTTTATTCCCGCCATTTCTAGATCTAAAACCGACTTATAAGAACCTTAACTAGACTGCTTGTCCCACTTGTTGCAATACGCCTTCAGTATAGAATATTATTAAAACCTGTAGACTTACCGCTCAGTCTGATGTTTTTTTTATCAAAATGTTAGTCATTCATTGGTATAATTTTCAAATAGCTTCAACTGACAGCACATGCCACCTGCACAGGTACGGTACTAGGTCTGACTTCCACTAATCTCTCGTCAGTTGTTGATCATGTTGAAACTATGATCATGATCAATGCTTGGAAGGTGGTTAAGACCACGGACTTCTTTCGGCCATTTCTTCACAGAGACAGTGGGATGAGCCGCTCTGCAAACTAGTAAGTAGGTAACGTAGGTAATAAACAGTAGGTTGAGAAACCCACTTTTGAACACGGCTTTTAGTTCTGCAGATCGAACTCTGCTCCCTGCTTTTGCTGGATGGGGATCTGGTGTCTGGCTCCACAGTCTACCATCATCCCATATAGGCACTATTTTAGAAAATTCATCGTTCCATTTTGGTCCTTCTCTCTGTTTGGGGCACTCTGCAATGTAGACATCACTATCCTTGCTATTAAGCTGTAGATGCGCTTGGTCACCACATCCTCTCCTGCAGCAGAAGAGCGGGCCTAGTTGTTCCATACCAGCCATTATTTAACCTAATGGACTGGTGCGTAGCGACTGCAAGAGACCCGGTGGTATGACTTGATAACTTGGGATGGAGCTTATTATGGGACGCTACGTCGACACCCTGGCGCCGTCTCTTCTTTCACAAACTTCGTTGGAGGCTGGATCTGCTGCTGCCTTAGATGAATTGAACAAACGGCGTATATGAGCCGATTGGAGCCGTGGGGATCAGGCGCGCACAGCCTCTTCCGCGCTTAACCAAAGCCTCGGGAGACCAAAACCTGGGTGCTACCTTATTCAGAGTCTATGAAAATAGTCTATAATATAGACAATACAAGATAAATTTTTAGACTTTATCGTATAATTAAATCAGCACTAAATAAAACATGTAGTTTCTGATCCATAGGACTTAATGCGTCTGATACAGTAATAGGTATTCTCAATACTTAACAGTTAGGTATTGAGAATACCCTTATTCTTCATTTTCTTTAATTTAATTTATTAGTTAGGTCCTAACTAATAAATTAAATGAGAAATATGGAATAATCCATATACTTCACAATCCATGATTTTTTTAATTAGTTATCTCAAGACAACGGCAAATTAAAAACGAAAGAAAGTGAATGATTACATCTTAATTAATAACTTGTCCACAGATGTATTATAATTATACAATTATTGAAAGGGAAGTTGTAATTTCAGGATTCAGAATAACTTAAATAACGAAGTAAAAATAACACACAATTAGTTTTGACGCAAAATAAGCTATTTATTTTTGAAAATGTTTAATATATTTGTGGTTCAGCCAATTGTGTTGCCTCAGAAAAGCAGTAATGAATCAATTAAAGACCATTGACAATATTAATTTACTTGGCTCAAAATCATCAAGGTGCAGAATTAGCTTTGCTAGTAATTTAATGCCTTAAATCTTGACTTTATCGAGAAAGAATAATTAATAAAATATTACAACTAACCTGTTTTGTGTGTACATCAAATAATACAATTTATTAAAGAAGTAAATTTTTAGTTAAATCAATATAAATACAGAGAAAGTCATTCCGGGAACGCGTCCTAATGCAGGATTTTTAACAACAAGTCCAAAATACTAATGAAAAATTTAAGGAATTCAACTTCTGTAATTACTTGGTATACCGTATTTTTTATACAAAATCTAGTTTCGAAAAGGGTACTGAAAGATATTTTTTTTTAATTGCAAAAATGCAAAAATGGTTTGTCCAATAGCGCATAAGTCATTTCAGTGAACGTATTGATAACTGAAAAAAAATAGTTTTAAGTTTTACGCAGCTATTCTGTGTCAACTGTGAGTGAACAAGCAAACAACAACAAAGCCGGCTGTCAGTATATTTATCGGCAAATAAATTAATATCTAAGTGGTAAGTACCTTTCAATTAATTATTCGAAGAGCGTACATCAATAGTCCGTCAATTCGTGAACGTGCTTTTTACATTTAATTATTGATGCGATTCTTTTTTACAGCCCGGAATAACAAAGTAACCTCAAATATAATACTATTGACAAAGCCAGGTCGCATTTAAGATGGCTGCTGAATTATCAAAGCGCGCGCTTATTTGAAATCGTCATTTCGAGAACGGTCATTTTGGAAACGTTCCCGGACATGATGGTGCGCTCCCAATGACGATTCACTTACATTTTTTCATTAAATTATTTGACAAATTCGTTGTTTTTTAATTACAGCGTAATGAAGACTCCTGATAAACAAAAAAATAAAAAAAGAACTCCAAAAAAGCAATATTACAAAAAAAGTATAGAATTCTGTGCGCTGCCCTGTCAAAGTTTATTAACGTACAAATTTTGCAACAGTATAAACTAAGAGTCATCATTATACCTTGAAATTTTTTTTGGCATAAAATCAATCTTGAAATTCGCAACCTTGGTGATTTTCAGCCACTTATTAAACTGAAAATATTGAATATTAAATAAAAAATCAGTTTTTAATACAATATTTATTATACCAATTTCTTTTAATTTTAATGTTAAGAAAAATTGCCATTGCAATTTGATAGAACTTGTTCGGCGAATCCAGATCAAGTAACACACAACACGTCCACATTTTTAACATTTGTTAAATGACATAAATCTAAATAATATTTGCAGTTAGTTGCTTCAATACAGTTGAAAATAAACAATTTATCCCTATAGAGTTTTTGAAATAAGTATTTAAATAAATACATTATATGAACTCCATTTCATAACATGCCAGATTTATCAGTACCTAGGCTTTTATAGAACCGTAATGTGTATTATTAATATTACAAAACTATCTGGCACCTTCGTCTGAAAACTCAATACAATGATATATTGACTTATTAAATTAACGTACAAAATATGAAAATTACAATAATGGTTAAACATCATATAACATTTAATGTGTGATAAGATACATCCGATGTATAAAACTTCGAATCGGTGCATTGGTTAAGCACACTTCATCAATCGAGCGACATTCCGGCATCGCCGTCTTTTTTATCACTACCGTCATCCTTCGGCTTTTCGTCTTTCTTCTTATCAGCTTCTTTGGCTTTATTGCTGTCTGAAGCGTTTGAAGTAGACTCGAGTGCTTTAAAGAAAGCCTGCATGTCACCCGTGTTCGCTGCTGACGCTACCTCAGGTGGTAATCCAAATTGTGAAATCACAGGACCCATCTGCCCGGAAGTTAGAGCTGACGAAAACTGGTTTGCGGCCTGAAAATTAATTAAATTTCAATAAAACCACACATGCGCTAACACAAAACCATGATCGTTTACATGACAACACTTACGTTTTTTACGTAACTAGCTGTTGCCAGCGAATTCAGGATAAAATGTATCCTTTGTTAATCTTATCTATCAAATTTGATTCAAATTGAGTAACAAAAATATATCTATACATTCAGTCATCCATAAATTCATACAAACTTTCGCGTTTATAAAAGGTATTTGTAGGATTATTGCTTTCTTCGAAAGGTAAAATGTAAAAATAAATGTTGGTGCAAATATGGCATAAAATAAAACATACAACTTGAAGGAGATGAACTTTGTTTTATAAATTATTATAATGCTCACCGTACCAAAGTAAATTACGATAGTAATTTATTTAATATAAGTTATTATTAAGATGAGCAAAATAGTGCAACGAAGTTTAAATCATATACATTTCAAAATTATTGTTAGTAGTGATAATAAAAATATATTTTTAGCTTACAAAATATTAGTAACATCCACAATGCATACGTACACGAGGTTATAATGAAAGCAGGTAACACATCCAGTGCATAATTTAAAAGAAGTATTAGCCATGCAAACCATTTGAAAGGGTTTATCGAGATAATATGACGAGTAAGACCCCAGTTAAAAATAAATTTATTAACCTTTACCCAGCCCAGCTATCTTAAACGTAGTGGCCCGCTGTACGCCAACGTATAAATGTATAACAGTATCTATAGTACGAAAGCAAGGATGTGGCAAAACGTCATATCGATAAAAAAAAAGATGTCTAAATCAAGATTTATTTTTAAATTTTGCAAATATAAATAAACCCTGATACATTATAATAGTAATTTGTTTTATTTTATGAACAATTTTAGTAAGAAAAACGAGTATCTATTATCATAGACAAAAATACATGCATAATCTTGCAACACATTTATTATAAAAGGCACTTCACTATTCATTTTATAACGTAGTCCGTTGACTTCATATCAAGTCGTTGGCGCTCGTGGCAAGATAAATATCTCAAATAGAAGTGTTGTCTATGATTTTCTTTCTTCACCTTGAGTGAATCTCTCTCTATCTCTCTAGACGATTTGATTAAGAAAAGACGGCTCTTGTACGGTAGTAATAAATCATAACAAGTATGTTACGGTGAAAAGTAAGACAAAATAATGAATGGTAAGTTATTATTCGTATATTTTATAACTTTTTATAGTTTGTGTAAGTTTACCTTTCGATATTTTACTTTTTATATTTTCGATAATTATATTTAATGTTTATTGTACGAAAGAAAAAGCATACGAGCGCACGGTTGTAACGGCCGGCACTATGACACAATGACCTTGACACCTGTACGCTTACGACGTCACAGGTTTACTTGCATTGAAGTTGGTGGCGCTCGTAGCACTGAAATCTTGTTATTGCGTAGGGATGGGTGTTGCAATATCGAGGATCCTAAATAAATTATAAATTAACTAGCTTTCCGCCCGCGGCTTCGCCCGCTTGGAATTTGGTTATATTGCAGTATAAAGCACAACTATAAGAAAACTTCTCATTTCCACGGAAAAACGCTGGATACGATTAGTTGTTAAACAAAAACTGAATAGTACACTATATTATATACCTAAGTAGATGTAAAAATCAGTTTAGACGATAAAATAAATTGTACGTCATCCCTCGGGAATTCCTCATTTTCGCGGATTCCTTATTGTATCATTTAGCTTCTAAATTTACATGTTTATATTCGTTTACAATATTTTACCTTGATTAAAACGCCACACAGCGCCATCTTTAATCCATCCATCAAGCAAACTATATTTTTGTTTTCCCTCGGGAATATCAGTTTTTTTTTCGGGATAAAAAGTAACCTATTATTTAATCCGGACTTCTAACTATACGTCTGTAAAATTTAAAAGCAATCGGTTCAGTAGTTATGTCGTGAAAGCGAAACAAATAAACAAACTCACTTTCCGATTTATAATATTAGTAAGGATCTTCGTGAAATAAATTAATTTTAATATTTATTATGTAATACGTTATTTTCAGACCGGAATTAATTGTCAATCATAAAATCTATGAATATTTGTATGGAACAAAACAAAGTAAACATGTAGGATTGTAATGAATGCAACTATCGCGTCACATCACTAGCCTACTTGATATGAAGTCGTTGGCGCATGGGACATTAAAATATTTCAGGCGTTTTTGTTTTTATCTGTTTTAAAACACTATAAAGCCTGTTTCTTCTGGCGAAATAACAAAAATGGGCTTCAATCCTGTCCATCTTACAAAATTACAAGAGAAACAAATGTTTAATGCACCGTAAAGGTATTTAATTAAAGTAGGTACAATGAGTAACTTCTATAGAAGTAGTGGCGTTGACGGCACGAAAATCCTGAACTTCTATAGAAGTAGTTGGCGGTTATTAGGTTAAATAGGATAGGGAAAAGCTTTTTCGCTTTTTATATGCAATATTTTTTGATACGGTTTATTTGCTTTTAACTAAAGAATGTGGTATGTGGTTGTCATTTTTATTTGATAACTTATTGTCATCTTGAAAATAAGGATATTACGGGGTTTCTAATAAAAATCAGCAATAAGTGGTTTCACAGTGTTTTGCTGAGTGGCAGTGGTAACGTTATCATGATGAAAACCACACCCCTTTGGTTATTACTTTTTACCGCTTTTTTAGGGTTCCGTAGTCGACTAGGAACCCTTATAGTTTCGCCATGTCTGTCTGTCTGTCTGTCCGTCCGAGGATAATCTCAGAAACCGTTTGCACTAGAAAGCTGAAATTCGGTACAAATATGTATATTAATCACGTCAACAAAGTGCAAAAATAAAAAAAAATGTTTTTTTAGGGTACCCTACACGTAAATTGGGGAGTGATTTTTTTTTAATTTCAATCCCAACATGTGATATATCGTAGATAGGTATTTAAAAATGAACAGGGGTTTACTAAGATAATTTTTTGATAATTTTAATATTTTGGGAAATAATCGCTCCAAAAGAAAATTCCCCCGTCGCCCACAAATTAAAAAAAATTTTTTTTTGTTGTATACCTACCTATGTCAAGTCAATGTTACACACAGATAGCCCATTTTTGTAAATTTAAGTGGGGATACTTAAGTATTGTGATGCACTGAAAACTACGGAACCCTACACTGAGCGTGGCCCGACACGCTTTTGGCCGGTTTTTTTACTATCTTGCTTAAATCAGTTATTCACAGTAGAATTCAGAATCGACAGTCCTACGTAGTGATAACAGCTCATAATGAATCACCACCTTGTTGTGAGTTTCACTTTGTTGTGTATAGACAAATGCAATAATAGTAAATCGCGGACGTAAAAAACTAAAATAGAACTACAAGTGTTTTCTGTGATGAGCTTTTGATGAACATGCTTTCCTATTTGCTGGCTAGTCAAAATTTGCGACTTCAAACTGTAAACGGATGCAAAAGGATCAGTGTTTTAAAAGAGCCTTTATTGTAAATGTGCTTAAGGTTGTTGTGTTGGGCAGACAAAAGGAGCATTAGTGCTGAAAATAGTATTTACAGACGCCATGCTACAGATGTAATGTTAGTAAGCTACAAGCGTAAATTTAGCATTCATGGTAACTGCACACCCGCAACCGTAACAAGCCCAAGCGTACGCGATCAGTTCCCGGGCTACGCGGGACGTTGTCAGAAGCAGGTGCGCAATACGTGAGGGTTCACCTGAGCGAACTGCGGTGAGAGCAGTGTAGTCCTTACATCGTCTTGGGTGCCGTTGGAGGGCGCGGGCGGCAGGTGCGACGCCAGGCGCTGCGCGTTAGTGGGCGCCGTGGCCGCGGCCACCGCGTCGGACGAGGTCAGAGCGGACGCCAGGTCCAGCCGCGCCGCCCCGCCTGCTCCTGCGCCGGCGGCACCGGCCGCCCCGGCCGCCCCAGCAGCCCCAGCTGCGCCCTCGCCCTCCGGGGGGGCGTTGCCTAGTCCCGAAAAGTAGCGTTGCAAGTCCGATAAGAAAATTTGACCACCTGAAAAGTGATTTCGTATCTCAGCCATTTTTGCTAATACATTCTGCAACAAAATGTGCACAGAGATACTCTTTCGAGAGTGTTTCCTGTACAGGCAGATCCAAACTAACTTTTTTCTCGCTTTGTAAATAATTTCAAGTGAAAAACAAGTGGTCAAAAATGCTTATGATTTAGTAAACACGTTAAAAAGTAGTAATTATCTTATGATACTCAGATTATTATTTTAATATCTAATAATAAAGTTAATAACATAAATACAATCAATATCACTATATTCTAAAGTTCACTTCGATAACCAGAGGTCACATTATCTTGTGTAATATAGTGTGTCATTGATTAAAATTATATATGCATACATACTTTGCAGCTTTTTTTACTGTTGAATAAATCGACTGTGAACAGAAACTGTGAACTTTAACTGCTATATTCAAAAAAGATAATTGTCAAATTGCCACAGATCCCTATTTTAAAGAACAGTGTAACTAGAATTTCTTGCAGGTACCCTCTCAGTAGGATTAGGTTTACATAGATATGATTGTATAGCTCTCAATCACAATGCACAAGTGCATTTTAAAGTACTTGCTGTTGTTTTAGTGTAATGAATGGCTTTCATTTGAATATTAAAAGTCTTTAGTTTCACTAAGAACGTACCTATTGAAATTCCGACTGTAATTCATAATTAGATGTTTCATATTCAACCAATCATCTGCCTGCTGATATTAAGAAGCGCAATATGACTGATGGCTTGCAGGTAGAAAATAAAATTGCTCGACAGCATTAAAGCCCTTTTCCTTTATGGTTATAATAGCAATTAGTGTTGCCCAAATTCAGTCTTGGTCTTCCAATCTTGGTCTTGTTCTTGCGTTTTTGCAAGACCAAGACCAAGAACAAGACCGCGTATTTTTAGCAAGACCAAGACCAAGACTGACCGTGCAAGACTTAAGCAAGAACAAGACATAGCCTGCAAGACTCTTGCGTCTTGCAGCTAGGACTAAGCGCTATTTCACAGAGTAGTTAGGTGTAACAGTTCGGTGTATAGGTAGGTACGCTTAGGAATTCTATGAGACGCAAAAAACTGTATCAAAGAATATGAAAAACTGGACCTATGCGCATTACGACTAATACCATAAGCATAGCGAATAAAAAAATATCTATTAAAATCAAACTGAGTGCATGCATAGTTATGTTTTAACCATCGGCACTTTGATAATGTGGCATCAAAGGTTTTGTACTTACTTCTCAAAGAAATTTGCCGCTTTTCGGAAGTACATGGTTATGATACATGTGCCGGCGGCTTCTTTTGAAATCTAAAACAATCGTTGCCGCCGCGCCGAAATCATAACATTTGACACTATTTGATTGCCGCCACAGGGCGTAGGTAGGGCGTAATTGCAAGACTTGCAAGACTCTTGCTGCAAGACCAAGACCAAGACCAAGACTGGGAGCGCAAGACCAAGACCAAGACCAAGACCAGGTGTATTGGCGCAAGACCAAGACCAAGACCAAGACCAGGTGTATTGGCGCAAGACCAAGACCAAGACTGGCTAAGTCTCGTCTTGTTCTTGCATTTGGGCAACACTAATAGCAATGGGTACTTAGTAGGACGTAACTGCTTATCGTGATGAATTGGCTACTTGACAGTGTTAACAATAAAATATGAAAAGTGTTAGATATGTTAGCTTATTAGTTAAGTAATAATTTATCATTTTTATTTTTTAATTAAAAGCATTGTTAGTATTTTATTTTTGCAAAATAAAATTTACTTTTTTTATCTGTGGAACAAAAGAACCGAAACGGAAACCACCATTGCAATTCGGAAATGACAGCTGTCGGCGAAAATTATTTATTTTAATGTGGCGAAACAATGATTATTTTACCGATTAAATTGAATTATTGTGTCTCTAACCGTTTTAAGAATTTATTGAAACATTCTCCGTTTATCTAAATTAAGTCGTTCCTATGCGTATCGGTTCGATGTCTAGAACGTTGACGTCATAATTGCAACAGTGACGTGACTTGGCGTTTTTGCGCGCTTTTTAAATGTGTTACACAAAATCTTATTTTTCTCTGGTTATTAACATTTTTTCCAGATAAATGAATTGCTTGGGATATAAAATGAACGGGCGCACATTTTACAATACTTTTACAAAAACTGTCAAGTAGCCAATTGGTTGGCGTATTGGTTGGGTAAGCCCAAAATAAGAAAAAACATTTTCGAAAATAAGTATATAATAAACTGAACCAAAACCCTAATAGGTAAGGGAACCTGGCTCGGGTCCATGGTTCCAATAAAAATATTTCACTACTTGGGTTCATAAGTTAGGGAATCTTTAAATGAGCCCCATAATGTATAAACAGTATTTTTCCACAAATAAACCATAGCGTTTATTTGTAGAAATCGCCTATTTTATGTGAAAAAAAAATTATCTTGACAACTAAGCTCCTCCATGAAACCAGTATTTGTTAGACATTGCTGAAGATTCCTGATCATGTTTCCGTATTATTGGTCATCACAATGATGTAGCATTACTCACTTCGTGGCTGAGTGGCGGTGGCCGTGTTGGGCGGCGTGGCGGTGGGCGCGGCGACGTCGCGGGCGCGCGCGGGCGTGCGCGCGGCGGGCGCCTCCGTGGTGCGCGCCTCCGTGGTGCGCGCCTCTGTGGTGCGCGCCTCCGTGGTGCGCGGGGCGCTGCCGCCGCGGGAGCTGCTGCCGCTGCCCGCTGACGGACGCGTGCTCGTATTGCCGCTGTTGCTACTGTTGTTGCTGCAATACAAAACCAGACATCATATTGTGCGAGAAATACAGGGACCAGTTTACCAATAGGCTGAGTAGACTGTAGAATAGTTACAAAGGATTGAGCCAGATTAGTATGACTCGGCACCCAATCAGGAACAAAACATACTGTATGAACCCAACTTATATTGTATGTTTGAGAAGGAAAGTGACTCAGCTCGTGCCGATAACGTGATAATGCTAAGGGAGCAAGCGATCCAGGGCTCCGCCAGCGTGACGCAAGAGCGGACGACGCCACGTCGTGTCCTGTTGGTTTTTTCGCTAGCTGTTCAGCTGTTGTCATGACGACAGTGATGTCATCGTCGTAATCTAAGAGCATGTGCCTAGGCTGACGATTCCAAATAGTTGCTATGCAAGAGATGGAACTGTTATATGCTATAATATTGACCAAACTAAATAGTATCTATGTACTGTTGTGGAATGTAGCAATTGGCTACTTGACAGTTTTTGAAAAAGTAATGTAAAATGTGCGCCCGTTCATTTTATATCCCAAGCAATTCGATTTATCTGGAAAAAATGTTAATAACCAGAGAAAAATAAGATTTTGTGTAACACATTTAAAAAGCGCGCGAAAACGCCAAGTCTCGTCACTGTTGCAATTATGACGTCAACGTCCTAGACAACGAACCGATACGCATAGGAACGACTTAATTTAGATAAACGGAAAATGTTTCAATACATTCTTAATACGATTAGAGACACAATAATTCAATTTAATCGGTAAAATAATCATTGTTTCGACACATTAAAATAAATAATTTTCGCCGACAGCTGTCATTTCCGAATTGCAATGGTGGTTTCCGTTTCGATTCTTTTGTTCCACAGATAAAAAAAACTAAAATTTATTTTGCAAAAATAAAATACTAACTATGCTTTTAATTAAAAAATAAAATTGTAAAATTATTACTTAACTAATAAGCTAACATATCTAACACTTTTCATATTTTATTGTTAACACTGTCAAGTAGCCAATTACTGATAAATAATAATGTAATAAAAAAAAAGAGAATTACTGGCAGATGCCTATTTTGCTGTATGAAATTAATATTAAATATGTGACTTATAACTACTACACAAAAAAAGCCTTTAAGTAAAACAATTTTTGGTTGCTTCATTTTTTTTATAGACTCAATTTCACACTTTAGGCAACACAATGATTCCACCCATGCCATGCACTTGGTGTGACACTTTCATCTTTCTTTTCAAAACTAGACAACCTAAAATTTGGTAATGCTCAGTTTTAACATTCTAACTACATGGAATGTCATTATTAATAACAAAGTCTCACCTCATTGTCCCAAGCAGTGTTGAAAGACCACCAATCTGTCCCACACCTCCAAATAGCTGCATGAGCTGCTGCTGAGACATGTTGTTCAACAAGTTCTGTAACTCTCCGTCTTGAGCACCAGAACTTCCACCTCCACGCCCTCCAGATGTTGGAGGGTTGTTAAGAGCTTCATTGATGCGACGGCACAAGTCATCATCCTTGTCTGTTTTGGGCTCCTGTTAGATAATAAACATCATTAGTTTTAGTATATAATTAACCATTGTTCTCAGAAAGCTTATATATACAACGTGTTTATAACGAATTCCCATAACTCTAGGATTAAATTCTATGCTTAAAAATAATAAGAATTGTCTTTGGAACCTGTGTCATAAAGTACATACTTTCGAAGTAATTAATATTTTTCATGTACAAAGATATTAAATTGACACCCATGTTCTGCGTCTTTATTTTGGCGACGTTGTCAAACTTATTTATTGGAAAATTTACGCACGGGACTTCCCCATCCTAACTAGTGTAGTGCAAATTGCGCTGGTATCGATATAGCATCAAGACCAAACAAAAAAGTTTTTTATTATTTTCATAAAGTCGCACCCTCCGGCGAATAAAGTCGTATTTGACGTAACGTGTTACGCGGCTTACGACTTTATGCCGGGCTAATAAAGACTTTATTCGCCGGAGGGTACGAGGCTTTCGTTTTGCTTACAACAAAGAACTACTATTAATCACATAAATCTAATAAAAAATTGACGGCAACTTTGTTGCTTTTGTGGTTGTCTAAAAGCTTAAGTTGTTCGTCTACACCATAAAACTAAAACGTCAAAATCTTTTTCAATTAGAAATCTTTTATGACTTTTTCATACACGAGGTCACAATAAAATGGCTAATTTATAATTTAATGGTTAAAACATCACAAATACAACACATTAAATGCATCTGAATGAACACAATGAGTGTGATTATTATTGTAACATCAAACATTTTTCCTTTAAACTAAGAAATTAAAATGAGAAATTAATACGAAACGACATTAAAATAATACAAGCAAACAAACATTCTTATGATAGCCGATTGCTCCATTTGATATCCTAGACATTAGTCAAAGACGTCACTTCTTTGTGGATCACTGAAAATAACAGATTTCGTAATAGTTGTCTCGTAAAACTTTCTTGATTTTGCATTCTAATCGGGAAACACTAATAGGTATCGATCTTGTTTACACGCGATTATTTTAGTCTCTTCCCTAAATTTTTCGTTTCAACGATAAACGAAGGAACTTCTATCGGGCCTCCCTTTCACACAGGTGTAGCGTATTCCTAAGTGCAAGAGAGAGTAAAGTAAGTGATATAACAATAAATGATATGCATGTGTGTGTGGCTCCTCCATTTCGTATTAGGGGTGTACAATTTGTACCTACATATTTTAAGAAATAAATAAAATTTAACTTTTTGATATTTGACCACAATTGTTAAAAATGTAATTATTACTGAATGAATACAATACCCATTTACGAAATTGCGCCATTTCGACAGTGAGAAGTAATAAATCAATATTTTCACATATTGGCCTGCATTTTTTTTGTTATGTGCGGTGGTTTATTAATTAATTTTTAAAATAAATTTTTATTTTTGGTTTACTCAAACTCTACAGAGAAGGACTCGTAGGTAAATTTCAATGTTATTTAATAAAAATTGAATGTCACCTACCGATATTAAATTAATTTTTAAAGCGCATACTAATCCTTACCTTGTGATAGCCCTAGTTACTAAGCTGACCTGAGTGACAGTGGACGAAGACGCACGCACACAAATGCGACATGTCGCATTTGTGTACGTGCGTCTTATAAATAAGTACGATCATTCATACATTTCGAGTGCTAATAGGCGACGTTGTCGCTCATTACATTAACCTTTTCCCAGCCCAGCTATCTTTAACGTAGTGGCCCGCTGTACGCCAACGTATAAATGTATAACAGTTTCTATAGTACGAAAGCAAGGATGTGGCATAACGTCATATCGATAAAAAAAATTGATGTCTAAATCAAGATTTTTTATTAAATTTTGCAAATATAAATAAACCCTGATACATTATTATAGTAATTTGTTTTATTTTATGAACATTTTTAGTAAGAAAAACGAGTATCTATTATCATAGACAAAAATACATGCATAATCTTGCAACACATTTATTATAAAAGGCACTTCACTATTCATTTTATAACGTAGTCCGTTGACTTCATATCAAGTCGTTGGCGCTCGTGGCAAGATAAATATCTCAAATAGAAGTGTTGTCTATGCGTTTCTTTCTTCACCTTGAGTGAATCTCTCTCTATCTCTCTAGACGATTTGAATAAAGAAAAGACGGCTCTTGTACGGTATTCATAAATCATAACAAGTATGTTACGGTGAAAAGTAAGACAAAAGAATGAATGGTCAGTTATTATTCGTATATTTAATAACTTTTTATAGTTTGTGTAAGTTTACCTTTCGATATTTTACTTTTTATATTTTCGATAATTATATTTAATGATTATTGTACGAAAAAAAAACAGACGAGCGCACGTTTGTAATGGCCGGCACTATGACACAATGACCTTGACACCTGTACGCTTACGACGTCACAGGTTTACTTGCATTGAAGTTGGTGGCGCTCGTAGCACTGAAATCTTGTCATTGCGTAGAGATGGGTGTTGCAATATCGAAAATTCTAAATACATTTTAAATTAACTAGCTTCCGCCCGCGGCTTCGCCCGCGTGTAATTCGGTTATATTGCGGTATAAATCACAACTATAAGAAAACTCCTCATTTCCACGGAAAAATCTAAGAAGCGCGATGTAACGCTGGATACGATTAGTTGTTAAACAAAAACTGAATGGTACACTATATTATATAGCTAAGTAGATGTAAAAATCAGTTTAGACGATAAAACAAATTGTACGTCATCCCTCGGGAATTCCACATTTTCGGGCATTCATTATCGTATCATTCAGCTTCTACATTTACATGTTTATATTCGTTTACAATATTTTACCTTCCAATCAATCCATCAAGCAAACTATATTTTTGTTTTCCCTCGGGAATATCAGTTTTTTTCGGGATAAAAAGTAACCTATTATTTAATCCGGACTTCTAACTATACGTCTGCAAAATTTAAAAGCAATCGGTTCAGTAGTTATGTCGTGAAAGCGGAACAAATAAACAAACTCACTTTCTGATTTATAATATTAGTAAGGATCTTCGTGAAATAAATTAATTTCAATATTTATTATGTAATACGTTATTTTCAGACCGGAATTAATTGTCAATCATAAAATCTATGAATATTTGTATGGAACAAAACAAAGTAAACATGTAGGATTGTAATGAATGCAACTATCGCGTCACATCACTAGCCTACTTGATATGAAGTCGTTGGCGTATGGGACATCAAAATATTTCAGGCGTTTTTGTTTTTATCTGTATTAAAACACTATAAAGCCTGTTTCTTTTGGCGAAATAACAAAAATGGGCTTCAATCCTGTCCATCTTACAAAATTACAAGAGAAACAAATGTTTAATGCACCGTAAAGGTATTTAATTAAAGTAGGTACAATGAGTAACTTCTATAGAAGTAGTGGCGTTGACGGCACGAAAATCCTGAACTTCTATAGAAGTAGTTGGCGGTTATTAGGTTAAGGTGTTTCACATGGGTAGTCGATTGATATTGGAATTAGTTTGTATGAAAACTAGAAAACTTTTTTTTTTGTAACTAATAAAAATTGGCACATGCAGTTCGATTTTCATAAGTGGTCTCGTCAATACTCCGGAGTTATGGGAATTCGTTATAAACACGTTGTATACCTATATATATAAGTGTTAATCACCAATTAATTAATCACAAAATCTCAAAAACTAGAACACCTACAAACCTAATATTTAGCACGTAGTTTTCTTTTAGGGAGTAGACATCCGCTAGTAATGACTTTATGAAACTCTACTCTTAAGGAGGTAAAAGGAGTGTTGGAAATTTACAATATACTCTTTTGTTTCTTAATGACAAGACTTAAAAAGTTAAATGTATGCTCTAAAGATGGTGTGGAACAGTATGATTGTTTTTATCTCTCTTTTAGTTTTATTCTTTTTTAAGGTATTTAGCTTTTTTAATATAATTACATCCATTACTTCAAAATTGTGGTTGCCGCTAGTTCTAGCACAAAACTGCATTTTTATCTGCATTTAAACTGCATTGTTTGATAACACAAACAGTTACTTGCCAGAATCTTCTCAGCAGTTATAGGTATAGAACTGGAGGTAGCATCATTTGGTTCATATAGAGACTATTCATTAATGTTACTAATAATATAATCTATATACATAAAAAACATTTGACTTCAACTTTAAAATTTTCCCTGAAAGCTTTTGGCACATTATTAAACTGGTGCATTGTTTTATGACATTGATATCAATACTACTGACCATATGGTCAGAAGTAATGTAGTTGTATTCTAGCGGCGGTTGGAGTGTAGCAAAGGGTGTGCAGTGCATTTAGGATTTTTCCTGAACAATATAATTCTTATTATAATAAAAATGTTTGTGTTTTATTGTATTGTACTTTTTATATTTGTAACTTTTTTTCTCTGATTCACGGTTAAGGAATGAAAATTAAGTCCCAAAACCAAACATGCACTTTTATAACACTTTCTAAACACAAACATTTTAGCTTTAATCACTTGCAAAGTTTTGAAATAAATGGTTCTCGTTAAGGTTAGTAGTGTTTAAATGTGTATTATACTTATATTACAGATTGATATCATTAGAAATATCTTTTCATTGGATCTCATATTTACCTGCATCCAGAAAAAGTACTTCTTTGAAAAAGACTTGAACTTCAATACATAAACTCTTCCAGTAGTGCATTCATTGACTCGAACAAATTCACAATCGTCAGGGAATATAAGAAGATCATCTTCTACTTGTCCTGTAGTTCTATCTTTCCAACAGAAATGCATTAATGAGTCCTCTCCTTGGTAGACGTACAAGAGGCCCTTTCTTTTGTCTGGATGAACCATACGCCCCTTTAGAGTCATTCTGCCAGCACGGAATTCAACTAAATGCTTGTTACCACCAGAACTTCCCCCAAGAGCCGATGAATTCCCAAACAAAGCGGTGGCCGACATTCTAGTGCCTGAAAATAATTCTAATAAGTTTTATGTGATAATAACAGCCGTATATCATGTACCGGTACAGTCCATATATTATACCTTTTACACTCTTTGATTTAAATGAATTGAAGTTATTTAGCTTTGACAATATTGGTTATTCACTCACTGAATCAAAAATGTGAAACTAATGATCGATCACAGATCACAGTCAAAAGACGTCGAATAAGCGTCGAATTGACCAATGATGACAAGCTTATTTTGATTTGATCTGTAGTCTCTGGTTTTTAATTTAAAAAATATGGACACGCATGCACTACGACACTTCTAGCAACAACACAGATTTCCGAACTTCGTACACGACACGACCAACGCAAATGCGACAATAATTTCAAACCCAACATAAGACCATTATAATTTGGAATAGGGAAAAGAACAATCCAACCGATTTAGTAATTTTTGTTGATGATTTCATGAGCTGTAGGGTCTAAAAAATAATGGGCAGATTAACTCAAGTACTGTAGCAATTTGAAAAGCACATCATTAGAAAAATACAAATAAAAACAAACAGTTGGTTGTATATTTCTGTACAAATCTGCGCGTTGAATAATGACTGGACCGCATCCAATTGCGCATCGAGTGTCAAGCCACTTGTCCTCGTGGATAATTTGCTTCAGATCCTAGTGTACCTTTAATCAACTGGATATTGGCCTTTACGGAACTCTTAAATAGCTTTATAATACCGAACAATCGCGTTCTATCGTGAAGTGTTATCCATTTTTACGTGATACTAGCCTGTCAGAGGTAGACTTCCATGAAGAATCTCAGTCACTATCCATTAAAATAAAAAGAAGTTAATTTATGCATGCGTGATACAACTTGAAACTTAATACTAGGTACATAACTTAACTTTTTTGTACGTAATAAAAACTTGGCGGAATTTGAATCTCCTTAACGAGGTATAATATTATTCCTAATATGTAATATCCTACCGGTTATAATTTTCCAAGTTTACATGAAAACCTAAACAATTTTAGTAATTAGATTAATAATTTCAAGTTGGAAACACAGGTTGGAAATCGGGGTTTCAGCATAAATATATTATATTGTTTCAGGCAGTATGTAACAGGCACAGACATAAACTATTAGATGTACAGACATCTTCTACCACAGGGTAATAGGGATCTATTTTCCCCATGAACTTAATATCATGGACCTAATATAATAAACAGGACTGATAACTCTGAAAATTTTCATTATGAAAAATGAACACTATTGCAATGCAATAAAGTATTAATTCCTGTGCGCTTTACACAGATGCAAATCCGAGCCGACAGAGATAGCCAGGCCGGAGGCGTGTGTCTCGTTCTTTGATCTTTCTTAGATCTTGCCAGCATAAAATAATATTTCTGATCTAAATTTTGCCTGATCAAAAACTCAGTTTATGCACTTGTATTTATTTGTTATTTCAACAATTGTAAAATAATAAATTATATTTTAATTTATTTCTTTGATTTTTACATAAACTATAAAGAACACGTAAAATAGTATTTGCTTATTTCTAATTTCCTAGTGGTAACCCTCTAAAGCATCACCATGAACTGTCATGGTGTCAGTTAGTCAAACTGTCATTGATTGAGTTTATCAAAATATTATTCTTAATATAATTCTTAGGCACCTTTTAAGATAAAATGGTGAAAAAATGTTGCGTTTATACTTGTTCAAGTGAATCATATAGTGATTGCCATATATCGTTCCACAGGTAAGCTTAAAATAATCTTACTGTAAATCTTACCACTAGGGTACCCATAATTCTCGTAATATTTCAATTGTGTGCTCGAGTTAGTTCTTCACTGTTGTACATTTATTTACAGTTACCTACCTTAAAAATGAAGTAATGCGACAAAAATGGCTAAGCAATACACGTAAAGCAAAAAATCACTAAAAATTCTGTCGTATGCAGCCGGGACTTGCTATACCTACGATTTCTCCTGTGGTAAGTATCATTAGTAATTGTTTATCATGCTTCAACGCAACAACACACAACAAGATTTAATTTTAGGAATCTTTGTTTAAACACCTAATCAAGTATTAGAAACAGAAAAATTTTATCTCCCCCTGCGGTGCGGGAATTGAACCCACGACCTTCACGTATCGCGCCTCGCGCGTGCTGCTCACGCAGAGCACACGCAGAGCAGCAACATACGTGATTTTATAGCTTGTCGGATATTGATAGCTATTACAGTTAGACACTTAAAATATTGACGGAATACACTTTATTTAAAGATAAATAATTAAATTGAAATAAAATAAATACTTAAGAAGGATTCGTTTTACAGTCAAATATAGTAAAACCTTTACGACTTATGTACTTGGCCCGGTTTATTTTTACTTAATTCTTTATATGAGTATTATTTTGTAGGTCATAAACTGGATGTAATATGTTGCACTAAGTTAACTGTAATGTTTATTTTACAGACCAAAAAAAATAAGTTCTCAGTAATACATTGAGCCACCGACCACTACCAGACTCTGACGAAGAAATCCTACATCCTGCCACCTCTTGAAGATATTATCATGTTTAAAAAGTCGTTTAATCGATCAAAATGTTCAAACGATGTTTTTTCGTTAATATTAATATTGGCACTGAAAACAATCTGTTGCCCACCGTGATCAGAAGTTAGGTAAAAAATCGTAGACATAGACTGGCGTACAATTATTACAAAAGCCATTCATTAAACATGTAGCCGAAGCGGCTGTAATTGTACTTACTAGCAATTATTTTAAGCATTGTTTCAACTATATTTTCTTGTCATCTATATCAACCAAAGCATGTAAATGGCTAAATATAATAATAATAATAATAAATAAATTTAGGGTTATTCTCGTTGTCCCTACCAGGCGCGTCCCCAGCAGTAGGGACAGTGGAAAATTCAATAAATGATTCAAATTTATTGCCATTGTCTCCATTGGAGTAAAAGGGAGTAAAATTATACATAAATTCTATTGAAATAATTCAAGATATTTTTTTCAAACCTAAAAACATAAAAGTAATGCTGTCCCGGTTGTTTTCAACAGTCAAATCTGTCCAGACGATAACTTTGGAACATGACGACCACCGTGGCCAGATGCGAGCGGGCCGGACTTTGTTGTTGTACCATCTCTGAGGTCCCGGGTTCAAACCCGGTCGGGTCAATAAGGGAAACGATCTTTTCTGTATTGTCTCGGGTCTGGATGTTGTGGTACCGTCGTTGTTTATGATTTATGTAACACAAGTGCTTTAGCTACTTACCACAGAATCTGAGCAATGTATGTGATGTTGTCATTTATTTATTTATTTATTTTACTAGATGTAGTGGGGACAACGGGCTAAATTTTAATTATTTAATCAAATGTCCGTTATCAAAATAAATCTTGTTGTCACCCTATTAGAAAGGGACACGCGCCTCTGTGGTAGCTATCTCGCTCGGCTCGTTTTTTGGCTGCGAGTGCTCGGTCCTGTTTATTATACTAAGTCCATGCTTAATATAGTATTATTTATTATTATTATTATTTTTTAATTTGTTCCTTTAGGAACCGGCTAAGGTCAGAGACCATGCTGCCAAGTCATGAGAATTATTATTTATTATACTAAGTCCATGATTTTCCCATGCTATTTTCTGCATTAAAAAAATCAGTAGTCTATGGTTCTGTAGGGATGTAATTGTATGTGTCGATTCAACTTTAAAGATTCTATAGAGACATTCATTTTATTGGAAGGTTATGGAGGGAAAAGCATTGTCGAGCCGATTTAATAGTTTTTGTGTATGATTTCATGAGCCATAATGTCCAATAATAAATAAAAAAAAATCTGTAAAGTGGACCACATTCAAACCCGCATCGAATGTCAAGCTACCAGTCCACATTATTTTATTTATTCGTTTCTTGCATCATTAATTTTTTTCAGATCCGATTGTGACCCAAAACAAGCTTTAACTGGATATTTGCCTCAACGAAAAGCAATAAAGGATCGAGAATTCGTGTTCGATTGTGGGGTGGTATTAATTTCACTACTCCGTTAAAGAAGCTAACAACTTAGCTTCTTTCATCAACATTAAAATTATTAGGAGATATACCCGTTTAAAACAAAACAAACGAAGCTGATGGGAATCAAATAAACAGCTAGTGCAGTGCTTGGCAACAGTTTTGCGTAAGTGTTACTTTTTGAAAAATTAAATTTGATTTGCAATATTGTTATCAAATCATATGCATCGATTATTTTTATCAAATACAATGTCAAGGCAAAATAACTTTCGAGAAAACAATTCAAATTTGGTGATCACCAGCCGATTAGAGTTATGGATGAGACAGTCATTAAGGCGACATTAAATCTTAGGGCGCAGTTGGGGTTTTAAAGAAGTGTTCGTCTGTAATTCTAACAGTCAATCAACGTTATCATAAACCAAGAGTACGTATGTGCTGTAGGGTATCTGAACTTTCTTTGTAGAGTTAACGCTCTTCGAGTAACGTTCAACTCAGTTAATTATGTAATAGATGTCTTTTTTTCATTTACATTCACACATAAAAAAAACACATCTATGTAAGGAAGTGATGGAAGACATAACCGCACATAAGTTCCATTTTGTTTTAATATTTTTTCTAGTATGTCGATATGTGTTTACGGACATCACTATCAAACACTTAAGATGTTTTAGTTTTTTTTTCATATGTCATTTTTATGTCACTTTGTTCCTCCATCACACTACTGAACTGAACATGAACATCCGACTTGACCGACTTCTGTGATTCTACTTGGACTGAAAGAAAAAGTTATCGACTCCGTGTTCTACGTAGAAATTTAATTATTTTTATAAGAGAAACCAGTAGAAAATCAAGACTGAATCTTCTTTGTAATAATACTACAAATTAAAATGAGCGGAGTACAAACTGGTGAGTAATTTTCAAGTTAATGCCTACTTGACGAACGGCTATCGGATAAGTTGCCACATTGTTTATTTCAATAATTGCTGATGGCTTGATGCATTTAGGTTTAAATGCACTCTTTGACAGCAAACCTCGTTAATTCAGCTATGTTTGAATTAATCGCCAAAGAAATTGAGTAAACGTTTTATGCTGATAGATAACGGGAGCTATACTCGAACAACAATAGGTATTTGGCTTTTTCTGTCCGTGTAAAAATATCATGCACAACATCATCACTAGGTACTTACATTATACTTGATGGATACCTTGTCTACCTACCTTATTATTGGATTAACCAATTAGTGTCCTACTAAGTTCTAAGCGACCACTTGTATAATCTGTGCAAGTCGAGAAGCTATATATCCTTGCCTTCCTTGCTAAGCCATTTAATTTAAAACAATGGCAGTGCATGTACATCGTTCCAAGTAGTAAAATAAACAATGCTTGTAAAAATTAATTCATTCAACATTTTTAACATTATTGATATACCTACCTCACCTAATCTGTATGGATGCTGGGCATTATGTGTTTAAAAATGAGTTGGAAAATTAAAAATCAGGCTAAAAATACATATTTTCTAACAGGTACACATGTACCTTAGGTATTATATTTGAAATAGCAGATTGCTACTACGGTGTTTAATCATGGATGTTTTGAAGTATTTTTATTTATGCATAGAAGTCAAATGACTAAGATAAATATATATATGTACATTATTTTAATAATTAATGTCTTAGTGGTTAAAACCATGTCATTTAGGTAATATGTCGGTATGGGAATACTATGTAAATACTGCTGTATATTATTTGATAGCCTCCTAATAAAATATGTATTTGAAATAAAATTATTAAGATATCCTATATTTTCTGATGATACACTTATAATGATAAGTTATAAGATTGATATTCATCTTATCATGAATCACAATGAGTTAACGTCAGTCTACAATTAGTTTAGTAGAGTCATAATTTTATATCAAAATATTAATATTTTGTGGTTGCACTACTTAGTTGCCAACAGAAAAGAACATAAAAGTCTTAATTGTGATCCAAGAGACCAAGGAGAGATTAATTCAATATTCAAGATTCCATTGTATCTCTAATTTAGTTCTTACCGTGAATTAACCTTTGTGTAAATCATGCTGTGTATAGGTACTTTTTATGGATAACTGTTTTATAGAGTCTATTTAAGTTATGTTAAGTATATGGATATGTATTTGACAGTAATCTGTCTGCATACCTTATAATAAATAAATAAATATAAAAATTGCTATATTTAAGACAATAAGCCATTGTTTTTAAATGCCCTCAAATAATGGTTGATCCTTACTTCAATAAATAAAGATTAGAGTATTAGAAATATGATGCTTTCTAACATCATAATAATAAACATTTATATATTTTTTTTAAAATAACTCTAATTTCCTACTAGTTCTTTTAACAATTATATTGTATTGTACCTTTAAAATTTAAAGGTACAATCCAATATAATTAAAATTGAAAGGTACAATACAATATAATTGTTAAGATTTCCATATTTTACTCCATATGTTACGTACAACAAACACAGTAAAAATTTAGAACTAGTGGTCTGCCTTGACTTCGTCGGGTTTATAAGTATTTTAAAATACAATTAGGTTTCAAACACATCTCTAACTTTTTCAAATCACACCTGTACCTCAGTGACCCTTGAATCGCTTCTGATAGTACCTAGCTAGCCAAGTGGGGTGAACAACAACCACACAAGTTTAGTTCTAATATAACATATTGACCGCCAAAATAGTCTTAAAGCATCAATGACAAACTGGATGCTGTCTGCAATCACTATTTAAAATGACATAATATTTGACAATCAAATTTAATATGTAAGGAACGTATGTTCTTTACTAAAAGTGGAAGTACTTCCGCCGAGCTAGGTGTTATCTGCTCGGGGACCAAGGCCCAACTACCATTCTTGGTTTGTTGTATATATACTTAGTGGCGACGAAAACTCTGATATCGCGATGTAGGATATCGATGTCACGCATTACGTATGGAGCGTTGTTTACTACGCCAATTCTGCTGACGCTGTATTTGTGTCGACTTGTAGGTCATGTCGTAGGTCGGCACAGTACTCCCCCCCTTTGGAGTCCAAGCACGTGCCCGATGCGTGTAGTTGCAGGGAGGCAGCTGCTGCTACGCCGGTGTGGACCAATGACTCGGTCGTAGGACTGCGATGGCCTGCTTCATTACACGGGCCCGGAATCAGGTGGCTTTGTCAGCTGAGGTGGTCCGGTGCTCTTGTCGTGGCTAAGCTGGCTGTTGAGGGTATGGAGACATGGCCTGATGCGAAGGCTCCGTTCTTCAAAGGCTGCTGATGTTCAGCTCAGTCGGGGTCACCAATGTAAGGAACGTATGTTCTTTACTAAAAGTGGAAGTACTTCCGCCGAGCTAGGTGTTATCTGCTCGGGGACCAAGGCCCAACTACCATTCTTGGTTTGTTGTATATATACTTAGTGGCGACGAAAACTCTGATATCGCGATGTAGGATATCGATGTCACGCATTACGTATGGAGCGTTGTTTACTACGCCAATTCTGCTGACGCTGTATTTGTGTCGACTTGTAGGTCATGTCGTAGGTCGGCACAAATATACAAGCTATTTGGTTTTTAAACTTGTTCTATACACTGATGCAAAATTTCGTGTGACTATTTTATAGCTTAAATGTTCCTATTTTGTTACTAATAATTTAAGAAATAAGCTTTTGAAGTGTTATATACTACATATAACTTATCAAGGTATATATTAAACACCTATGTGGCGTAGCCTAAATTCGGACTCGCGCACGATGGGTTCCGTACCATTATCTATTAAACATAAGACATAATTATTTGTTTTTGAAGTAAATATACAACTAAATATTTCGTTACTATTTTAAGCGCCTACCTATTGCCGTAATTAACATCGAGCAAAACACGGTTAAAATCACTTTTATTGTCCCCTGAGACCCTCTTGAATATGTATTTAATTTTTTTAAAAGTAATTTATACAATACTGTAAGTATAACAACAAACCTCTGAAATTTTCAACTCTCTATCACGGTTGTTGAGACACGACCTGCTGGCAGACGGACTGGCGGACAGAGAGCGAAGTCTTAGTAATAGCCCGTTTTTACCTTTTGGGTACGGAAAATGACCCTAATTCATAATGTACGCGAACGAAGTCGCGAGCACAGGTAGAATCGCATGCGTTCAACTGGGATGCTATCCGTGCTTTGTGGGAAAGTTACGAATATGTTTTAAAAATGTATGCAATCAAAAGAATGTAGATATTCTCTTGTGTCACCGTAATAAGATAAATCATTCAGAAAAAATATATTTGTGAATTATATTAAGTAGGTTAATTAATTAAAAGATAAACTGTGGCTTATTTTTGTGGCATTTATAGAAGTACCCCCCCCCCCCCCTTGCACTAATAATAATACTAATGGCGAACTTAAGTGTAACAAAAGATATTTTTTGTTATTTCTGTTGATGATAGTGCTAGTTTATCTTATCTAGCTACATATCAATGCATCACAAAATTCAAGGCACGTAATTCAGTCGAACCGACTAAAGTAACCACATTTCATAAACTCTGTTACGAAATCTAACATAATGACCAACAAAGCGAAATCTAAAAACGAAAAAGTAAATTGCAGCATTCGATGTGGCAAGTAGAAATGTTTTGCTCAACAGTCGAGCAATGGAAATAATGAACCTTTCACATCATGTCGCGCAACACCAGGAAAAATTAAGTGGTAATGATAGTTAAAAACGAATATTTGGCTGCTTAGTCAAGCTTGAGTGTAGGGACCTGAGAGCTATTGAAGGTCACGGGGATATAGAATAGTTTCTTGCTGTTACTGTTTTTGTGCACATTTTTAACAAGTCTGGAGTGACGTAACTTTCTGGTCTGACACAGGCCATCAGCCTCTTTCGCTTGCCGCGGGCGCTGTCAATAAACTTTAGCCGTACAAGGTGAGCTCAGGCTTGGTTGTTTTGTTCGTCACTGGTCGGTCGAAAAACCGGCATCACCGCGTGTATACGCGGCAGCTTTTATGATACGTTTTTAAATTAGTACGCGGCAGTCTAATGTGGACAATATTGCAGATTAGATGTATTGTTGTTGTAACGTTAGTCTAAATCAAATTTTCCAAAATAAACGGGGATGCATGGTTTTGTAGGATTCAAATTATATTGAGAATATTGACAGATTAAAGTATTATTACGATTATGAAGGTCAAGATCAAATTTTGAAATAGTAAAGATTAGAGCTCGCATGATTGTTGGTGAAAGTGGCGAACACGATCACTCGGGCAGCGGCGCGAGACGGGCGCGGGCGGCGTGCTTGCGAGGCCCGACGTGGCGGAAGACACCAGCGCAACGGCGCGCCGGCTGCGCACACATTATGTCGCTCGTTATCCATACGTTACTAAAGTCGCGTTGTTTTTAAAGTGACAGTGCCTACTTAGAAACGTCATGTAATACAAATTGCATCTATAAGTGATCTCATAATTTTGTTTTATTTTTATGCGAATGAGTGATGATATTATTTAGTGAGTCGAGAGGTCTATTGTAGTGATTTGAACGTATTCAACCGAAATATGGTAAATTGTCGCGGAAGACGAGGTAGATAGCGATGGCAAGCGATGGAGCGTCGTGTGTCGGCATGGAACCTACGAGCTTGGAGTATATGGAGGATCCGTACTTCGTGCCTCCAGACGACGAGTCCACGCCGAGCTTCGACGTAGCCGTCGACGAACTGGACGAAATCGCCACCTGGCCCCACGAGGATCCCGAAGCTGACTGGCGCGCTCTACCCGACCTCGCAGAATCTAGCTTGTGCATAGAAACTGAATTCTATATTGATAATAGGCGACGACGTTTACGTATATTTAGAAAAAAAATGCGCGAAGTGCGAGTTACCTTTCAAGATTTATCCAAGCCGTATCTTGCCAAAGTATCCAGTAACACGAATTATAAAAAGTTTTTAGGGCTCACTCTTGGAGGTTGGTGCTTCTTTTGCAATTATTAAAGGAACCTTCATATTATCAAAATAGTAATAACCTACTTATAAAATACATAAACACAGATTTCATATTGGAAAATAAATGTTTTTTAAATAAAACGTAAATTCTTATGATATATATCTAATTTTTAGACTTTTTTATAATTTAAGTTTTTTCCTATGACGACATTCAAGAATTTAGAATACGTAAATCATAACATTATATTAAAGGATTCTTAGACTATCCTACTTAATATCCAGCCTAATAAAGAATCGCATTCATCATTTACTCTATGGATCGTGCCACAAATTGCAAGCATGAACTTGAAACATTTTGTTCCCATTTTATATTATGAAAATGCAAAACTTTTTAATCTAGTAGATATTTATTTACATCTAAGATATTATGTAGGTAGGTGCGCCTTTGTATGATAACTTTTGGTATATTGTAGGTAGGGAACATGATCCCATTGTTTATTTTTTTTGCTTCTCATAAAATCACCGTAAAAAGTAGTTTTGGCAGTCCTATTCTAATGTTAACTCGAAATTAGCTAAATAATTCTAAAGAGTACGAAACAGGTGTAAATTGTGTTGTATGAATGTGGTGGCTGTGTTGCAGGTATTTTGAGTGATTCCGCCGTTTACATACGGCGTCGTCAGTTTAGAAACGCTTGCTGTTATGTAATTTGCCGAAGGCATAATGGCAACTCGTTCTATTGTAGCTCATTTGTTTTAAAAAAAATTCCGTAAAAAAATTAAACCATAGAGGATTCATCCATTAGGTATTATGTACATATTTGAAACATTCAATATCTTAGAACACCATTAGATTGATGGTTCGTTATGAATATCAATTATTATTGATATTAAATACCGTCCTTTAAAAATATTGGGAACCATGCGGCATTATATAGACGGTGTATGAATCGTCCGTCAAATAAATAAATAAATAAATATTGGACAGTTTTGATTTCATACATTTCTCTGATTCTGTGATAAGTGGCTTAAGCACTTGTGTTACAGATATCAGAAACAACGACGTTACCACAACAACCAGATTCGAAAGGAAATGTTTAGGCATTATATCTACGACACTGCAATTTTTCCTTCAGCATTTTAGAAACCATCCAGCATTCGCTATTTAAACTGACAGAGTGGTATGTAGGCTCATAATGAATAATGCCCTTCCAATCACATCATACACACTTTATCATCATGTTGTCTGTAGAGTTTGGCCGGTCTTTGTCACGACCCTTTTACATACTTGTCGTACGTAATAAACTTTTCATCATCATCGGCTTTAAAAATGGTTATGATTACGACGTAATTAAACCGGTGCGCTGTAAACGTACCTACAACAAATTGGGTATTAAGTATGTACGCAATGTCCAAAATTAATACATTTTACCCATTAAACGTCACTTTATTTCAATTATATTATATTATATTTCAATTATATGTAAAAAATTAACATGTTGGACAACATTACATACATTACACAAAAAAGCTTTTTGAATTAAAAATAAGTAAATTTTGATAGTGTGTGCCAAATCCTAAGCTTCACATTATGTACTAATTTTAATCAAGTTTTCATTAAATGGAACACGTCAGCGTGTTGCCTGATTGTGTTTAAACAGTTTTTAATTGGCCCTGTGGCACAGGGATGTTCTGATTGTTGGACGAAGGGACGTGGGTTCGATCCCCAACCAGGACAAACATCCGTGTGCGTCCTGAACTTTGAACATAAGTTCTGGTTCCCATTTCGCTTTGTATGCGCCACGCGAGTAAATTTTATCGCGTCTCAGCAAATGTCAAAATCGATGCGTCAGCTGCTGAGTAGCTGAAAGTACAAGTACGGTGTGTAATCAGCCAATTAACGCTATCGAAACTGCTATCGTCTCATGCAAGAAAATTGAGGTATAGCACATGCTGGTACGACATATTTCTTTAGCTTTAAGTGCTTACAGTGGAATCTTAAGAATTTTAAGAGAGTTAGGGCATAGCTATTTATCGCTCAAGCTGGAGCAGCCCGATTGGTGAAGACTGCAGCTAAATAACAATCACTTCTGTGTTGTTGTGTTCCAGCGTGTGAGTAAGGTTTCCAGAGGTTCTGGGGGGTGCTACATTAGTAGCAGGGGTCAAGCCTTTATGGTAAGGGCGACAAGTCCAGTAACAGCTTTATTATGCTATACTTGTCACTCTTAAGCTAGGACCTCATTACCACTTAACATCAGGCGGGATAAGGTCAATCTTGAAGTGCACAATTAGAAATAATTATTAGTATTTATTATCTTCTTATCTAGTATTTTTTTTAAACAATTCCAGCTGAGGAAGCGATAGCGGCGTCGGCAGCTGCCGGGGACGCGCAGACGCCCGACGAGCTCGCGGGCCTGACGCCCGAGCAGGCGGAGCAGCTCCGCGCCGAGTGGAGCCGCGAGCTCGCGCGCGTTGAGGACGAGATCGCCACGCTGCGCACCGTACTCCAGAGCAAGGTTTGAATACTTACGAAGCTAAATATACCACACTGGGTGTGTGCGCGACTACGTTGTCGTAGACTATTTACTTTTATGGTTAGTTTTCCCACTGCCTCCCCTAATATTCGAAACAAAAAGTAGTCTATGTTTTAATCCAAGTTCGAGCTATATTTGTGCCACATTATATATAAATCTAACTTAAAAATAATATTTTTCCCATATAAACTTCAAGGGCGGCATTACCCCCATCCCCCCTTATTTTTAAAACGAATGGTTGCCTATTTCCGTTCTAGAGGATCAACGTATACCTTTAACAAATTTCATCAAAATCGGTTTAGTGGTTTAGGTGTGAAAGCCGGACAGAGTTATTTTCGTATTTATATATTATATAACTAGTATAATATTAGTAGGGATTTATAATATAATTTATTAAGCGGGCTGCTAACAGAGATCTTAGTATGTACAGCTTCGCCGAAATGAAATGAAAGGTCCATATATCCAGTGCCCGGTCTCCCTAAATAACAAGCATCAATACGTTCCGACACGTATTTCTGTCAACTGAGTCAGTTTCGTCATTTTCAATTTTGTGACATAGCAACGCCAATTTACTTTTACCTGTATAAGGATGCGGTGACCAGAATAAACAGTTCATCATTGTTGTTAAATTAAAACTAATAAATAAGTGCGCCATAATATCACTCCAAATACGGTTCTGGATTGACACACAGTTAACCAGAACCCATTTTATAAAAGTAAGTATCCCAAATTTACCAGAACGAGCACCCGGGATCTTTTGGCGCTTCGTACGTATACCGTAGCCATTGCTTGAGGTCGTTGAAAACGTCGATTACATGGAGTGTGCACGATAAAATTTAATAATTGGTTACTAAGAAGTCTAAGTAGGTACGAACGGTACATAAAGGTAAAGATTTGCAATTCGATATTAGTTGTTATGCCACAACATAGGAGCGGTGCAAAGTCCTAAGTAGTCTTACGTGCTTTTTTACGATAGACAAACGTTCTTCCTGAAAATTAAGGCCTTACCTAATTATATGTTGGATTTCATAGACTTTGAAATTAATTTAAATGTGTTACAATTTCTACAGATTCGTCAAAGCTCCGAACTAAAACGAAAACTTGGTATCACTGTGTGGAAAGAAATTACTGAAGATGTTAATCAGGGTTTGAAAAATGTTAAAGAAAGCCAAGTGTAAGTATTTATAAATTAACACCTCCATTTGCACTACGTACGGTCAATGTAATTAGAACATTTACCTAATACAAAATATCTTTATTTATAAAGGGTTAGAACATTCCTTGTATGGCCATTTTTGTATCTAATGCTTGTAGCGGTGTGTGATTTGCTTTTAAGAGTTATTTTGCTGACGCTTAATGAATGTTATGGAAATGGTGGCGTGCAATTTTAGTTTCTTATGATTTCACATTTCATTTGTTGTACAACAGCTATCAGTCGATAGAAACACGTGTGGCCGCACTTACACAGGCTGTGACAGAAGCACCAATGTGAGTACCGTTGAGGACTTCGTACATGTTGTATATAGCGCCTAAACGATCATTATCATCATTATCAAGTTGATAAGACGCTACTCTAAACTACTTACTAAAACTCTACAAGTTAAGACTTGATCTGATTACTGAAATTGGATATTTTATCATTAATGTGTTTTATTAGTCATATTGAGTTATCAGTTCAGATAACCGTCTCTAATTACAAAATTGGTAGTGTCTGATACATTTTTTCATTGTTCTAACCCAACATAATGTTGCATTTTAGAAGCTTATGTAAATTAAAAGTAGCACTTTCATTAATTAGTTGCGTATGCTTGTTGCATATTTGATAAGGAATGTTGGTGAGGTTTTGGGCTGTATAAGGTTTGTACAATTGTGTTCATCTTGTTCCTGTATGTAAGTAAGTACACAGTTTAAATTTTACTGTCTTAACATAACTTTGAAAGATGAGCAATCATATTTTGTATATCATTTACACTGTAATGATGTTTTCGCCGTCTTCACTTTGTCATTTGAATCCTCTTTAAATTTAGACAAATATCCAATAAAATACATTGTAAGAAGAAGAATAAGAGGAAGGAATGTAAGGAACGTAATATGCATAATATATGAGAGGTAGGGCATAGCGAAGAGAGGTAGGGCATAGCGATTTATCGCTCGAACTGGAGCAGCCCGACTGGTGAAATACCTCCACCTTACAGAAAACCGCAGCCAAATAACAATCACTTCGGTGTTGTTGTATTTATGCGTGTGAGTTAGGTTTCCAGAGCTCCTGGGGGGTGCTACATTAGTAGCAGGGGTCAAGCCTTAAAGGTACAGACGACAAGTCCAGTAACAGATTTATTATGCTGTACTTGTCACCCTTAAGCTAGGACCTCATTACCACTTAACATCAGGTGGGATGAGGTCAATCTTGAAGTGTAATATAAAAAAAAAAGATAGGTAAATAAACTATTTTTGGTAACTAAGACTTAACTATGGGTGGAGGTTTGTGTGGATTAATAGATGTTTGTTACTCTTCGACAGAATAAGTAAGATTTGTATAAAAAATATATAATTAACATATAAAATACATTTTATGCCACGTTTCTCGCGTTAGCGAAGAATACATTTCAATTCTAATGTTAGTTTCTAAATGTACCCTTCCAAAACAAGCTTCAGTTCAAAAAGTAAAACTGATAGGTACCTATATAAAAACGTTTGAATGAACTGATATAAAAATCTTAAAAAGTAAAAGTTAGTAAGTAAGTATGTGTAATGGAAACAAGCACAAATGTATTATTATATTAACGCTCCCCTACTTGATCCAACCCAAAACATTTTCTTAGAACTATTATATCTAATTGATATAATAACTAACAAACTCATCACAGAATACCGTATCTAAGCAGGTTAATCCCTTGTACCTATTGGCAACATTACCTAACTTGCTCATAAACAAACGAAACAGCCCCTCAGGCTAATTTTCGTTATCCGATCTATCGTAGATAAACAAAAAATAATTATAATTAGACACTTCTACAGTCGAATATTATCTATTTTTTCCTTTTCATGACCACTGTTAGTTTTAATTTGACAATGATTGATTATTTCGGTAACTAACATAGTTTATTATTACAACTTAGATACCAAAAAACTGAATCTGTGATAAAAACGACGGCGGAGAAGACGACCTCGATCCTGGGCGGCATCACCGCGGGCGTCTCCCACAAGCTGGGTCAGATGCGCAACTCTGACTCATTCCGCTCCATCGAGGAACGTGTTGGCTCCGCATATGAAAATGTTAAGGTAAAATGCAATCCGTTTAGACTCAGAATGTCCTTATCCCAAATGGACCAAAATGGCCAAATCCCATATTACAGAAGTCCAATAAAAAAACAAAAGTTTATATAACAAAGTGGTTGTTCGACATTCTCGCCATCTCTAATAAAGGAAATCGAACCTGGGTGATGTTCAATCGGGTTAAAAACGAGCTTTTTATTTTTTGAAAATTATGTTTAAAATGCTATTTTAAAAATCTTCGGAAATCGCCGAACAAATCGTTTTGACAGGTTTTTGACAATATCTCACTTGACTAGCCAGCCAAAATCCTCAATGAAGCCCAATCATCATGACTGCTATCTTTGATTTCCCAATGTATGTTAAGTAGAACGCTTCCATTTGTCGCAACATCTACCTAGTTACCAGAAACTAAAAAGTTCTGAGAGATGGGGCATACTTACCACAGTATGAGGTCTTAAAATACGTTACGAAGTCAAATTCATCACTCGCTCTAACTATGCTGCTGATGCAAAACACCACTATTTTAGTAAAAGGATTAAAGAGTGGAGTCTACCGCACCGCCGCTGAAGATGATGAGACTGTTTGCAGTAGGTAACGTTATCGGCTCCAAAAGTTAGTGTAGTTTGGTCTCAAGCCACATACTTATCTACATAATAAAATTGTTCTTTCACTTTAATCGATTGATGTTTGGTCCCAATACTTATGTTGATTTTATCGTTGGAGCTAATTTAATTTAAATTGACAAGTATACAGACTGAATCATTTGAGATCTAAATAATCAAGTTTGAGCGCCAATACTTATTGTATGATGTGCTATGATCATGGACGAGGTGTAGGCATAAACATTTTTTAGTTCGCATAAAAGATTTATAGTCAGGAAGATGAAACCGCCTGAATTATACAAAATATTTGTGCCTCCCTCAGTTCCATACTTAAATGGGACACACATAAATAAATTGCCACTTGTCTGTTTCATGTTTTATTACGCATAGATTTCCCCATACCTACTGCTTTACTTGGGAGCCGGCGTTTGATGTCAACTGATGGTTTGTAGGTAGATTGCAAAGGTTATTTCGTTGACCTCACACGTATGTAAAGCGAATAGTTTAATAGTTAGTTTTATTGACAGGGTAAAGTGGCCTCCCGATCGAACTCGACCCAGAGCTTCGACGAGGCGCTGCGCGACGCGAGCCGCGCGGCCAGCGGCGCCACGTCGCCGACCATCCCCGAGCACAAGCCGCTGCCCTAGGTCCGCCCGCGACGCGACCCAACGACCGAACTTCACGCAAACGATCACCTACTATCGACACTAATGTCCCTGTATAACATTGTAACCCCGTCAGGACTGCGTTTTATGACTACCGGTGTTAGTTACCGATTTGTACTTACGTAGGTAGGGGTTTCTTCTATGGCTCTCGTTCCTTTTGACAATAAGTTATGACAACAAATTCAAAATACTCTGTACTCTCATTCGATGCGGTTTGTGATTGAATAACGGCGTAATCTATTAATTTATTGGAGTATTTACAGAGGAGAAAACGATTTCGCTCAATCGGCATGGAGTTCCGTTGGATCTCGTTTTGATCATTTGGTCCTAATTCTTTAAGTAATTTCTTATTTGTAAAATACTTATAGGCTTTTTATTATTATTTATGTTTAGCGAATACGGCGGCGTGGTCATATCTGTCGTTTGCTGTGTCTATTGGTGTGAAAACGCTTCATGTAACTCGTACCTATACACAGTAAAGATTATTTAATGTTAGTGTCGAACATTGCATTCCAAACATACTTATCACACTATAACTGTTGCAGTGTCGTTTACACTATACGCGTGTAGCTTTTTATTGAAAGTTGGTAAAGTTCGAAAGTATCACTTGAAAACCTTTGTTTGGAACAAGAAATAGTTAACACTTTTATATTATTATTACACATGTTATTATTACCTTGTTGTGTAGCAAATGTGTACCTATCACGATAACTTGCCGATGCCTGTTAGGTCCATTAAAAATGATATTTTTATAAGATGCTTAGCTTTCCTTTACTTATTAAATATTTCCACTATTTACATTAATTACCTTGAAAGTTGGTAAATAAAAACATATGTAATAATTTGTTGTTTTATTCAGAACAAAATAACCTATGTTGTGGAGCTTTAGGCATTGGACTCTCCTGGAACACAATCATCTAGGTACGTTTATGGCGGTAAATTACTGAAATGTATGTACGGGCGAAAGCACGTCGATTATGTCGCCAGCCTAAGAACTAAAATCGAACTGCAAATAATATAAAGGTATATATCAGACTATATGTCAAGTAAAAATACTTATATAACTAAAAAGGATTTAAAATGGTTAATTTACTGTACAAAGATTTTAAAAAAAGCTAGGTCGATTACAAAAAGCTTACCTAAATTATGTACCTAAACGCGTATTAATCGCCCTAAGGGGCCATTCAAGTATTACGTAAGCACTATGGGGGGGTGGGGGGGTCTTTGTTTTGCTTATTTTGGATGACATGGGGGGTCATCCGTAGTTATTTACTTTTTTACACAAATTGCGACTCTCACATTGTCTATGCTTGAAAACGAAACGCATTTTTTAAAATTCCCGTAAATAATGCATACGTTTAGGTACTCGCTTTAGAACCGATTAGGGGAATTACCGCGCGCTATTCACTTGTCTGAAATTTCTCCGTTAGTGTATTGTTTTGTTTGGATACTATAGCGAGTAGACGTATTGTAAGCATAGCAAAGCAAGTTAACATTTGTGTCACCGTTGATTGCATTAGCCAAAGTTTAACGTTTAAATAAGATGTCGTTTCAAATAGACCAATCCAAGTTATACCAAAAATTGTTTCAAAGTTTTAAAAAATCTCATGTGAGTACGAAAGTACAAAAGTTAGTTGACGAAGTGTGGCTAAATTATAAATTACAAGCAAAGTCCGACAAGGAACTAGATATATATAGATATAATTAAAAAAAATACATTTATAATTGAAAAATGTTTACGTAAGCATGGGAGGAGGGGGTAAGAGCTTTGCTTACTTTTGCTGACAAGGGGGATGGGGGGGTAAATGATTGTAATAAATCTGCTTACGTAATATTTGAACGGCCCCTAATACATTTTTAATATTGCACGAATCATATTTATTTCAAAATGTAGATGAAAATTTTAAAAAGTTAATTTTTAACCGACTTCAAAAAAAAGGGGGAGGTTCTCAATTCCACCGTATATATTTTTGTATCACTGGTCGCATGACTTGATAAACTTGACAACAAATGCAAGTTATTTTAGATTTAACGGTTGGTTATTATTTTATTTAAAAAAAAGAGGTACTCTTCTCTGCTCTTTATAAATGTAGATCCACCTTTTGTGCAGGCCTTACAAGGCCTGTTTTGCCTTCTATCAAGATTCCATTATAAAGAAGAAAAAGTACTGCGCATATTGTTGCAGAGTGTAAGTAAGTACAGTACAGTAAGGCAATATAAATACTCAGTTCTTAAAGAATCTGAATATGTGAAATTGTAAGATGTGATGGTATTATTTTAAATTATCTATTAAAAATAGTAAAAACCAAACATAAGTACCTATAAGCGTTCATGCGTTAAATATTTTTATTTTCATTTCTAACATTAGCTAATAGATAGGTATGTCAATGTGTGCAGGTACCTACGCGTCAGATTCCAGTATTAATCGCTTAGAATAAGGAATAAAATATCTATAGGTAATCGGTTCAAAATCTGTTTCAGTAGGTAAATTAACCAATAAAATCCTTTTTAGTTTTAAATGTTTACTTGATATATACCTAGTCTGATATATTTTTTTTAATATTTAGCAATTTTTCATCTTTTTTATGTAGATACATTTTGTTCCTTGTTCATGTAGATATAACAGCGGACGCCTGTTGGGTACTAGGAATTAAATAAAAAAATAAATGCAGAAAAACAATTTACGACAGTTTACGTGATAAGTGTATTATTTTCAGACAATAACACTAAAATATAGGTATATGTTGCATGGATTGTAATTGCTATTATACAAGTAAGTGTAGTAGCAAGATATGATTTATTGACAAGTTCAACATAGTTAATACCTACATATTACAAACATTATAAAGCACAAAACTTTCATTTTAGTTCGAAATATAGTTTCCCTTGTACAAAACCACTGTAACTGTGTTTAATTCTAATACTAGGTAAGTATATATATAATTATGTTATGCTGATCATATTATTTAGAATAAAACTTAAGCTCTCAATACACTATCTTTTTGCAGCGCGTTTCCATCAATACAATATCTGCTCTTTGTGGTTTACTGGTTATTTTACGTATTCCGATCAAGATGTAATAAGAGGAGTTTATGTGATATAGGTAGGTAGGTACTTTTGCCCGCGGTCTCGAGTACTCATATAATTTTAGAAACAGTTCCCGTAGTTTTAGAGTTAATTCATTAAATACAAATATTTTCACTCTATAATAATACCTAGTATCCCCTACAAAACCATAAATATTGAATAAAGTGCACTTCTTTAAAATTTTACGCGTTTTAAGTACGGTACGCGCCTTATCCTACACAAATCTGCCTAATTCAGGCTTTGGTATGTTGTTGTTGTCTTTTGTAAACGTTACGTATCCTGGTCTGCCTAATTCCTGAGGGATTGTTTGTATTTCATAAATATTATAGCTCTCCTCTTTCATCTTGACAGGAATATGTATCTATGTATATCGTAGAATGATTTGATAAATGTAATTTTGCAAATATTTAAAAAAAAATCTGTATATTTAGGTAGTGTGATATTTAGTCAATCATACTTAAAGTAATAGGTTGGGCAAAAAGATAAATACTCATAGTTACACTAAACTTATATTAACTAAAGTAGGTAGGTAAGTGTGTGGGGTTCCATTTTGTTCGATAACGTTTTGCTTTCTTGCAGCTAGGACATGATCCCGATTGCTATGGACATTTTGGGGCTTGTGTTCAAAAAGGTGGTTTTGGATTTTTATTAGATTTTCTTTTATTTTGAAAGTAAGAAAAACAAATGAAAATCGCAAATGCTTCTAACTTGAATTTGGAATTTTCTTATTTAAAATTCAAACTGTTATTGATAATTTATAGGTATGAAGCCAGTAGTCACATTCCGTTCAATAAGGGTGAGTGAAGCGATGGCTGTCAGATACCTTCGTGTACTTATGAACATGTGCTTGGGGACTGATCTTCTCCAACTTACCTCTTAAATATTAATACTAAGGTACCTACGTAATTGTATCTTTACTCATCAAAACACAACTATGTGTCTTGGTCCAAAGAGATCTACACATTGCAGAAGATACTGCTACTATGTTTATATATGTCACCGTAAGATTATAAAAATCGTTAGATTACAATGTATCTCGCGAGATTATAGACTGTCGATAGATTGTGAACCGTAAAATTATGATTACATACAATTTAACGAATTATTTTTCGTTATATTACAATCTATCGATGGGAATCGGTCAAATTGTGAACCGACGTAAAACTGAATGAATCTCGCGCTGATTGGTTTAACATTGTGTCCCCCCGCCACCCCGGCATTCGCCATATTTGTTTGTTTTTTCATCTTAATTTAATAGTTTAAAGGACAAAATTACCGTTTTTATAAAAGAGCCTTTATTGTTTTTAATTTTAGTTAATGTTTGAAGACAAATTACCTAATTATTTTTTAAAAGAGTTTCTTTTAATTTACCAATTTTAATTTGTGTTTGATGAATAAATTTCGTGACAAAATTTTTTCTCAACATTTGTCAGGATTTTGGATAACCAACTAAATAATAAATAAATGCTTGAAAAACACTTAAAAAATTAATCCCTATCTCTTTGGGGGCATAGAACGGCTTGTCGTGATTGGTCGCTCTTTCAATAAGACCGACCAATCAGGAAAAGCTTTCGGACAGTTGACAGTTTGACGCGGGACAGATTGTAATTTAACAGTTTCACTTCGATAGATTATAATATAACGAAAAGAAATGCGTCAAATTGCAATCATATCTTACGGTTCACAATCTTTCGACAGTGTACAATCTCACTAGATAGATTGTAATCTAACGATGTTTACAATCTTACGGTGACATATACATATCTATAGTTTCACCGGTTATATTGTCGGTATATAGTTTCCGAACCGGAAGTAGTCACTTTGTATTGTGAGCAATGACGAATCAAAAGTGTTTCCTAAATTTAACCCTTTTTAATAAGGAAATACATATTTGAATATATACTTAAACCAGCCAGATACAATATTATAGCCTATACTTACTATTTACATACGAAAATACTTTTTCCCCAACCTAATATATTGAAATGTTAAATAAAATATAGGTATAAGGTTATGGACATGACAAAATATGTCAGACCATAATATTTAAACTTTGTTTTAAATTGAGTATTTTTTTAACGAACAGTAGTTCGATTTGCTAATATGTTTTCTAGTTACATGATAAAAAGTATTATGTATATTTAGTAAGATTGACTACATATATCACCATAACTAATTATACGGATTTCTTCGTCAGCTCAATTTATGAAAAATTAAGTTTATCGAATCATCTGTCCCAGTAATCAGATTTACCTACACATTTCTTCTGGAGGTAGCGGTTAGACGTAAATAAGGCTTGTCTAGACGTTTTTTTCTTGAGGCATGGGCCGAGCCATGCCGCATGGCTTGCTATGTGGAGACACACGCATTTGCCACGCGAGTCAATAATGAATGTAGGCATATAAAAAATTCGCAACCAGCCTAGTATGTAATGTGGATACACTTCATAAGCGTTCACAAATGCAAATTAGTAAAGCTGCTAAGTTATAGCGAGTATGTAGAGGTTTTTAAGAATAACAAAAATATTTTGTCTACTTATTTATTTCTAAATTAATTATATAATAGATAATATGCATGACAACATTTTTAGACGATTTTAATCCATTTAATCGAAAAATACGAAATTAGAAAATAAAAACAGTGGGATGAGATGTGATACGCAAATATAATCAGTTTCTTCCAAATTTAATCATTTCGTTCTTAAAATTATAATTAAAATAATTTATCTTAAGGAAGTTGCTGAAGCTTGAGTCGCACTTCGGAAGCATGGGTAGCTCGAAGAGTACCTACCATTACGTTTGTGAAATGATGTAACATGTAAAAATCTCTGTTTAACCAACCCCTCTGAAGTGTAAGGTACCTATAACTGAAAATTGTCAAGATGTTTTAAGATTTCATATTTTTCCACTGGTGCAAGACTATTCAATTTAAAAAAGTCGTGCATATTTTCTATTACCTACTTCTGGCCGGCTCCATCTAAAACACACTGGATGCGGCCGCGTAGGCGTCCAAGCGGTTATGGTGATATAAAAATATAGGGAGTAAATGGCTTGCGCTATGTGCACGGTAATTTCTCGCAATCTTTAAGGCTATGTACCCAAGAAGGGCTGCTACATTTCACAGGTTACAGGCAGCGGAGAAATATTGGGTAAAAAAAATGCCATCTAATAATAGTTCTAAGATATACCTATTCTGTAATATACAATAATCAAACGATTTCAACTGATAAAATTCAACATAAACGGAGTTCAATGTCTGCAAAATAATAGTAGCGATATATATACGTCTACGTGGACACATTTCAGTATATTTCAGACGACTATTTTAGTACATAATATAAATATTAACATTGAATTTATAATATAGACATGGCCACAATGGGACAAAAATTGATGGCTCTTGTAAAAGCTTTTATCATTCAGTACCTACCTATCTGTAGCGTTCTGCTATTGTATAATGAAAGATTATTTTAAAACCACTGATTATCTGAAACTTAAATACTTGCCCTAGGCAGTGGTGGCGTAAAGTGGAATTTCGCCACCCGGGGCCACACGAAAATTAAGCCTCATTTTTTTAGTGAAGTAAACACACTCATTTCACTGAATTTGATGCGCTTTGTCATCATTAACTTTTATTATTTATTAAAGCAAAAAAATACGTTTTCAATCTATTTTAAAAATCTACCGCAATAGAATCATATCAATTAAAGAGTCAAGCCAATAGGCCTAAATTGCGCAATACGTCAAATTTTTCGCATGGGACGACAACCGTTTCTATACCGTTGATTGGGTGATAGAACACCTTACTCATAATTTTAGCCAATCAGCGTTCGACGCATTTATTTCGATATTAATTAAGAGCGCGATAAATATTACACGCGCATCACAATAGGAAAGGGCACATCTATAATATAAACCAATGGTTGGACCACAGTATTGGTGATATTTAAATAGAATAAAACTATTATTATCCTATGTTTACTATGATTAAACAGATTTTGTTATGAACTTTTTTAAGGCGGACTATGTTTTTCATAATATGATCATTTTAAAACATTACACAGACCTGCGATTCACGTTTTTGTCTGCTAATTTCGATGGGACCCCGCAAATATAAAAAATCCGTTAAATGACATAAGGTATAATAATACGTGGGCATAAGGTCCAACTGCTACGAGATAAGTTCGCTTTGACGTGACATTAAAAAAACGATTCGGTAGAGAATTACCCTCCATGGAGGGAGAAGCATGGTCGATACGATATTTTGATTTTCATGTATCTATGATTCCGAAAGTTTTAGTGTGTAATTTGGTTTACAGTAATGTTCAATAGTAAGTGATAAAAAATAATCTATAAACTGTACCACATTAATCAAGCATATTAGGTGAGAACCACTAGTCCACGTGAAACTTGCTCCCAACCCGAATGTGTCTTGAAATTAGCTTAAACTTAATATTGGCCTTCAAGGAACCCTCAGAATGGTATAAAGCACCGAACCCGTGTTCTATCCGGAAGTTGTCTCAATTCTCACAAGATACTAGCAGAGGTAGACTTGAATACCAATAATTACCATTAAATTAGAAGAAGACGTATAAAGACATGTCAGTGCGCCAAGTAAACACCAATCACGTAGCAGCTGGAATTAAAGCCCAAGTAGGTATTATCATCTACTGATATTACATACGCGGTAGTTCCCATTGCTTTACCATTGTAAAAATATTGCAGACTTCCTGCTGTTCATTTTTTTTGTAGAAACGATGTAAAACTTAAAATTCACAGGCCTGTGTTATTTACAGAGTTTTCTGAATATTGCTAAGACGCTGTAAAGCAATTCAGAATGTGCATTACATGATAGCTACCCTAGTAAATAATTGTAGTACTATTTATTAATTGTAACATAGTAATTTACCCGTATCCATTGTAGATATCAAATGTCACATCTCATACATAGAATTTATATAAATAGTTTAGAAATTTTGAAACAATATTTAAAAAATCGCAACCATAAATAGCTTTTATTTCAAATTATCCAAGATGATCAAATTTTCCAGCCGAGCAAACATTGACATAAAATAGTCTTCAGGAAAAATATTTAACAAAGTTAATTTTACTTTTAAATGGAGGGGTCGTCCTCTCGTCGCATCCCAACTGGAAACGTTTTAAAAGGAAATACGATACGAAATGGAGGTTAGCCTTTTATAATTCTTCTAGCCTAGAAGAATATTTTCCATGACCCAAACTTGGTAGCTCGAAATCTATTTGATAAAGAAATAATAAATTGTTAAATGTTGAAACATATCATATTATTAGGTACTTTCTCCAAAAAATGAATAAAAATAAACAAATTTTACCGCCCTAACATAATAAAGCTCTGTGTATAGTTAAATTTGACCATGATTGCATTATGAATGGCAACTCTTTTAACTACAAACATTTATTTGCAAGCTATTCTTTTCGATATAATTAATATTTTTAAGGTTTAGAAAAATTAATAAAACATGGCCTTTATAGCAATAGCAGTGTTACTATTTAGAGCCCATATACGTTTTCCTAATCTACTTGCAAATAAGAAAATGAGAACATTTAATAGTACCTACCAAGACGCATGAATATCACTTTGGCAGTTCTATTGTTTTTATTTTAGATCAATTTACTAAATGATACATTACTGACTTAAGTAACTCTCCCTAATATGTAAAGGCCACATATAAAAGCAGGCGTACTACAACACAATTATATAATTTTTAAATATTGTTATACCAATAAATATTTTATCATATACCATAGTTCTAACAATTACCATATGAGAAGTAAAGGAAAGATAATGAAATAACCATTCAAGGATCAATAGATTCTATTATGAAAACTACTTGCTTAAGTGATTTAGTGTTTGTGTATATACATATTATATTTCATAAAAACAATCAATATAATTCATGTAAAAAAGTTTACGTTATTTCTTTACTTTAGTAAAAACAATACAATATTCATATGCATCAAATCATCGAAATCTATAAAACAAATCAAAAGTTCTCGCGTCATTATTGACCCTTGAATTACATGTCAACAATTGAGAATCAAACTCATGAGGTGATACATTGTGGGGCCTGATACGTAACCTTCTGAATTTTATACCCAATTATCAATATAACCCGCGATTTATTGAGCTCTTTTACATGCCAACATCTTAAATACCCTGCACGAAAATTTTTGAAGTCTATGTTATATTCATAATCCATAAAGAACCTCATAAGGTGGATTCTATACAATTAAAGCAATTAGCGTGCAATAGAGAAATATATTACACATGTATTCGACATATATCAAAACAATAATATGCAATAAAAAGAATATGACAAACATAAATATAATTTACGCTAAAATTAAAATTCATTTAATATAGAAGCTCAAACAAATGACAGTTTCAGTCATATTATGTTCGATATTATTTTTTTGTGGATCCATTGATAGGTGAAGTAAATATCAATAAAACTATATTTTTGTTCGAGCTTCCACTAAAATTACGGTAGTAATAAGAAATTTACAAACAATGGAAACAAATTAAAACTTAAAACTAAAGGCGGTAAATAACCGGATTTTTGGCCTCAAAGATTGTCAGCAGTTTGAACCTTAATTGTATAAATGGACTAAAAATTCTAATTATTGCATAGCTTATTATTTAGAAAGAAGTTCTTCAAAAAAAACTATGAGCTACAAATACAACTATGTATGTTTATGAATTTATTAAAATTACTTAATCGCATTTCCAGCGGTCCCGTGTACAATTTTGTGCATATTTAGCGCCAGAGATATTTTAGAGATATACCACCAATATAACTATTTCTTACCATCACTATAATATAACTCATTACTTTAAGGCTCAATGTCATACTAACACAAAATAAATCTATCATGTTCTGGCTTCATTTCATCTCACATTTTTGACAATTTGCGACTGAGTACAACTTTTTTTTATAACCCCAACTAGCTTATAGAAAATACTTACGGGAAAGTTACACTGTCGGACTACAACTGGATATTATTTTATGTTTTCTTAAATCATCGTTTCTTATCGATGGCTTATAAAAATATATTTTGCGCATTGTACAAACGTTTCTATTGAAGACACATATAAATAACAACAACTTGATTACGAGGAGAAAAATCTTATTACATTAATTTAATTACTTTTAACCTATACATTTAAAGTAGATTTGAATATGTACTTAAATCTAATACTATCAACCGTTCCTTGTTTAAAGTCATAATTATGTTAGTTTAACTTACCTATTTAAACTCTTTACAAGCAAGTTAAAGATTTATTCTGCTGTGTCGTGATTTCTAGTTCCATTGATCCCTATTAAATACATATTTCTATAGGTTTGTGGCAGGCATTAAGTAACAAAAGAAGTGACTATGAACGAAAATAGCAGCCTCGCCATATAATACAACGGCTACAGGCGCCTTACAATACAAATAAATAGGCGTCATCATCTTTCGGTATACAACTTACACAACAAAATAGTCAACTCTTAATCTAGTGAAATAGTTCATTATAAACTAGACTACAGATTATGTAGCAAAATCTTTCAAATGACTCGTCGTAACACCCTATGACATTATAAATATTATAATAATTATAAAATATTTCTGATATCCGGCTCGAGTTTTCAATCATTAAAATTAAGATCATCATTTTGAACCATAACCGCATTCAAATAAATAATGTCCAAAATCAAAGCTGTCGTATTGTTTCGCAAACCAGCATCTTAAAACAACGACTACTGTTGGTCGTTGCTATTAAAACGATTACTTACTTAAATTCTTACTGTTTAATAGTTGAAATATGCAAAACCTGATTTTAAAGTAACATTACTGTTGCTGCTTGTTGAATACAACACATTTGTGTCAAGGATTTTTGAAAATGGAGAAATTGATACAATCTGCTATGACCTGATTTAAAATGTCCGTTTCGCCTGATATTAAAATTGCACATTTTGATTAACTGGAACCCGGAGTCATATACGGTAAACTTTGGTAGCTAGTATGGGTGGCACCCAGTGCGGATCTTCCCGAAGTACAGCATACCAAAAAAATATAATTAATAAACGAGAAATTGCACACAGCAGGCACAACATTTCGTTCAGCGCCTCTGGTGTCTTATTTTTGCATTTGTGTAAAGTTCTTCAATTGCAGAAATGATACCATATTTTTTATTTATTTAGTAGGTACTGGTAGGTTTTTAATTGACTAATGATGTTCACAGTCGGGTGTCACTTTTTAAAACTAGATTTAAAGTTCCAAAATATCAGAGATCCCAAAATGGTGTGCCTGAGAATTGCTCGTAAGAGTTCGTAGTACTTTAGATAACTAATTTTACCAAAATATCTAGTAAATACTGATGTTTACCAACTCCGGGTGCAAACAGGCATACATCCCTGGTCAGTCAGGTGTGTAGTAGCAGTTTAAATACAAGGTGTATGCTAATGGGTTGCACACCCTTGTACCTCTAAATATGATAAATAAAGTTGTTCTGCATATAAGATTGAACTTCTTGTAAAATACATATGAATATTCTCTTTTTTTATGGACAAAGCTGGTTTGGTGAAAGCATGCCATAGCCCGTGCTTCCTAGACCGATTACTTCCCACCAATGTCCTTCGTTTACGAAATGTTCGAGCATGAAAATGTCGGTATAAACGAACGAATTAATGTTGTTTCCAATACCTACATCATATGTGATGCTGTCAAACATAATTGTATTACTTAGAAATTTATTCAAAACCGATCAGACCTAATAATCTGTTATATTATATGTCTAATCCTTCGACATGAATCCTCTAACGTTAAGACTGAGCACAGTAAGCGTGAATGAGATAGGTGAAACAAAAAACTGAAAGACGCATTAAGGTCATTCCTCGATCGTTGGTAAAACCTCATCTTTTAGAAAATTCAACAGTAAAAATAAACCCATACACATTGAAACACATTAATCGGACTTGTTTGATGATATTTTCACAAATGAAATCGCCGAAAAACTTAATAATAAATCAAGCAAGTCCAATAATAATGTTTCTTTCGTGTTTGGTCTTCACCAAAATATGTTTAGTATTGAATTTTAAAACACCGAGGCTAATGACCTGCGTAATAAAGAGTGACAAATTTACAAAAATATATTATCATAAAGAGATAGTACATTTTTCCTAGTCTGACCTTATAGTCAAAGTCAAAGTCTTTCATATATTATTTCATAAATAATGATACTAATTAATGCAGATGTTTCATTTGATTCACTCATTTCAGAACAACATCTACAAGATTTATGAAATGGGTTTCTTATTGCACAGTAAATATGAAACGTCATGAGCGCGCTTTTATGGGTAAGCTGATTATGATATATATAAATAAATACATACTGTAATATTTGGTCAATTAGATACAATGTTTGTTACTTTGTTCATGGCCAAGAAAATGAAACACAACTACAGATATACTTCACTTACAGCATAGAAAGCCTCTCACAACAGGTTGAGGTTGTGTATTGTTTTTAAATTATGGACGCTAACGATGAGACACCTCAATTGCATTAATGGCCCTTATGTTCCTAGGTCGATAGAATAATAAGAGATCTGACATGCAATATAGGGAACTAAAGTTTATACATCAGCGACATAGGCGGGACTCCGGGGTCCGCCCGAATACCGCTCGCCGCGATCCCTCGCTATTATTATGTATACAAAGTAAAACTCTCTATACAAAGTATAACATTCGTTATTTGTCAACAATTACTAGCCGTTGTGCCTCGCGCTTCGCCGCCGCCGTACTACCCGCTTCTATAGTTTGATCATTGCAAACAACTATTACATCTCTATACAGACAAATGCTAACAGCAGTGTTCGTTTATTAAGAATCAAAAATAAACAAAATAGTACACGTTAGTTTGTAAAACTACCCTGCGTTAATATCACCCAAATTAGTTTCAAGATAAAGGCGGTAAACTTGGTTTAATTCTCCTATATGGATCTATATATTAAAATGCATGATTTGAATGATGGGCGTACAGTGTCGGGACGGCACATCATCGACTTGTAATAAGGTTAACATTTGAGGATGCAGTTTAAATACCAACGATAACTGTCGACTCGATATTCCTAAGGTATCTTTATTTATGACTTAAATGGATAGTTCGACGAAACGATGTTAACTAAATTCAAGTATATACTGAATTCGATTAGAACAAAATGTTGTTATAATAATCCGACGCTCAGTCGAATGATCTCAAGTCATTTAGGGTAAGCATGACGAGTCATGTTGAAAGTCACAATTACGATTGCAGTCATAATTTTATGGTGTGCCGTCCCGAATGAGCTCAAAAATGTCCGCTACTCAATTACGAGCTGTAAATCTAATCATCACATACATACCGTAACAAATTTCTTGTGTGTGCAATACAAATAAAACCTTGACGGTGCTCGCGATCAACGTGCACACTAGTGTCAGGTATCAGTACCCAACAACCAGGGCCGGATTTGAGAGTATGGAGGCCCTGGAGCAAGGAAGAAGCTACTAAGATGCCTGCGCTTAAGATTTTGTTACATCGATGTGTTATAGATTTAAATTCATAAAATTTGATATGGTTCTAACATTTCGGAGCTAAAATTACTTGTACGCAATATGCTTTGGAATTTTAGATCCGTAGATTTTTAATATTTGTATACAGGCCCCGCAGTAGCTCTGCCTGCCCTCCCCTAAATCCGGCTCTGCTGCAAGGGTCAGAGTTAGAGCTCGCTGCACGTCATGAGAGAAGGCGGGCGCAGAGGCGGAGGCGGAGGCGGAGGCGGGCGCGGGCGTCGCTTAGGCGAAGTACATGACCTTCTTGGTGACGGCGTGGACCGTGATGGCGCGGGCCATGGCGCCGGGCGTGCGGTCCTCGCTGCAGGCGGACTGGTGGCTGCCCTCGCCCGAGTCGTGCTCCTTCTCCACGAGGTGGTAGCGCGCGCGGAACGCGACCAGGTGCGCGTAGTAGGCGGGCGCCGGGATCGACACTGCAATTGGACCAGACAGTTTTTATTAGAGCGACCGATCGAGTTGTTTATGTGATGTCAATTACTGATTCTGTACTCACAAAGTGAACCGAGCACTGAGATTGTATGGTATTACAAGATTGAACGCCTCGATGATTAATGCCCACTTCCAGTAAGTATTTGAAAAACATTCCGTTCTAGTACGGATTGTAATAAATTGTACGAGGCCTATGCTAAAAACGTCCGACTGACGACTGAGGACAGCTGGTATTGAGAGTTAATTATGATACGGTATTAACGACTCGTAGTCGGTTTGCTAAAAAAGGATAGTCATTTTCGACACATTACGAGTCGTAAAATATTGGAACCGCGCACTAGACCGGGTTCGTTTCCTGGGTTGAGCAAAGTGTATTTCCAATTTTTCGAACAAAGTTCGGGTTAGTGCTCACTAACCCACCCGCATTAGTCTAGACTGGTAATTAAGACAATACGTAACTGTTGTCTGAAAATAACTGAATCCCAATACCTATTACGTATTCTATTTACCCAGTGTGATTTCTAGATTATGGAAACTGACTAGAACTTTATAACAAAAAAATTGTTAACGTACCGGACCGCGTGCATCGCACATACGTGTGGCAAAGCTGATAAGTGAGGCATTGAAGCTCATCGGATCCGAAATGGTTGTCGTCCCACAGCACGTGGTAATGTGACGGCCGAGACGTGCCCTGTGAACAGAAATTTACACATAGATTAGAGAGAAAATTATTAGAAATAGATAGGGTTCGTTAGTTACGTCATTTCATAAAATGGGATGGAATACGGACTGTGATTAGTCCGCAGCTGTGACTAGCTGCGTCCTTGGAAACGGTATATGTCGTCCGTCGCACGCCCACCGTGCCTTTCTTAGCGTGGTGCCATTTTCATGCGTTAGAAATGCTTCTATGTTTTGCCACAACACCAAACAACATCTATAGTACAATATTTAAATTAAATATCATAATTTTTCCGTCTGACATCTTTGACTCGCCATCCTTATTTCTTCGAAGTCGGTGTCTCAAGATCTGTATCCAGGGATTGCAATCCGGAAAATCGGATACGGTACCAATATACCGGATCCGAAGACCGGAGACAAAAACCACATGAACTTTATATTTGCACTAATTATTGACAGTCGAAAACTAATAATTTTAGTAAATTTACTTTTTTATTATGTTAACATGGGTTGGTTATGATTACACATTAAATCATAATTAGGATTAAGTAGATCCATCAAAAATCAACCAAGCAAAAGTAACTTGTTTATTCAATTATTTCATCTTGATTTAGAATAGAAAATAGAATAGAAAATGTCTTTATTCATGTAAACTTTTACAAAAGTATTTATGATCAAGTCAAGTCAAGTAAACTACCGCCGTGTTCGGAATGTTGATTCTATAGAGAAGCACCGGCAAGAAACTCGATAGTTACTCTTTTCAAATTAATAGGTAGATTATCAATAGGTATAGGATAATTTTATATGTGAATATGAGAATTAGGATCACTAAATTACGTATTAAATTTCCCATCAATAAATTAGTATATTATTACTATATTATATTTTGCCTCAAATGAGTACCACAAACAGCGGTCGTGGCCGCAAATCATTTGTTAATCAAGTACAAAGTATTCAAGTAATTCAAAATGTGTAAAAACAACTTATTTATGAGTATAGGGGGTCGACAGATGTTTTCTGTTAAAGGGGTCGCTTACTCAACAAGTTTGAAAAATATTTAAAAAGTAACTTTGATAAGTAGATGCCCGATATTGTAAAGTGTCAGGTCTCACCTGGATTCCTTGATGACTGCAGAGGTAGAAGTCGAATTCAGTGGGATGCGTGATGCCGAGGTCGACGGTGGTGCCGGCGGGGATGTTGCCCGACTTGCCGGACTGCTCCTTCTTGTCCGCGCAGAACAGCCGCGTGTGGTGCCGCTTCTGCACCACGATGAACGTGATGCCCGGCTTGTACTCCGCTTCCAGCTGGAATTTTAAGATTATCTTTATTACTCTCTAGCTCAAGCCATTGTTTTAAAGTTCAGTAGTCGATAAAAACCTTTTGGTAGAACTGTACATGAGCGAACAACTTTTAGCTGGCTTTTCTTAGTCTACCGTCATCAATTTTATTTTAAAAAGTGTTTTGAGCCGTTCGCGTATTTTAAACAATTATATTATTAATTCTGCTAAATAGCTCTATGGTCAGTTTTTAACAATCCGCTTTCATCATCTTATGCACTGATTTCTGGGTTCGATCGCCATCCAGGAAAAAAAAACATTTAATCAACATTTGAATTTGTTGCGTGCTGGAGTGTGTTGTATAATGCGGATTTAAGCACAAGTTTATGGGCCTAACCGTTTATCCTGATTTTCATACGCGCTTAAGGTACTTATTTTGGGACTAGATCAATCTATACAACCTGTAACGGAAAGGGGGTAACAATGTAAAGTAGGTGGATACTATACCTTGTATAGATTCTATATACGAAATCCCGAGTTAAAATAAACACTTTATTGTTTTTATGAAATAAAAAATGATTAACTATAATGACTGACTAAAACGTAAACAAACGCATCACAACACTATTGAGGTCAGCGACCCCAAATCATGTTATCACTTCACTACAATCACTGCGATCCTGAATTTCTCCACCTCCATCCTCGACATGCGCGCCTAGTACTTTTCGGCGTGAGCGCGTGTCGGCTTGCTTGGGCGGCTAAGCACAGAGGAATCGGCGTTGTCACTAGGTACATTGTAGCGAACGTTTATGGAAACACCTGGAACAAACGAAATGAGGACTTATTAACGTGGCATAAAGACCAATTTGTTATTATTAATTACGCAAGTACAATTTTTTACATAGTTTATTTTATTTCTTGAAAACCAAATTCTAATTGATAAATTGAGGATTTAGAACAAAGTTATCTACTTACTTTTCAGAGGAACGGTTCAAAATAGGTATTGTCCTTGAAGCTGGATGCATAAACCAGCTCGCCGATATGAAGATGCGCGAACATTATGCAACATTTGTGGCGTCACTGTACAGAACGCGGCTTTGATGCTTTCTATCATCTCTTCCCTTGACGAGCATGCTACAGCGTACATCTTCCTTTTAACGTAGTCCCACAAGAAGAAGTCCAACGGAGTGAGGTCTGGTGACCGAGCTGGCCGTGTGATACGACCTCCTCGCCCAATCCAATGGTTTCGTAAATCTCTTTCTCTAGCTCTTGGTCGGCCATCAGGCTGCCGTCGGTTGCTCCGACACAGAGAATCATCTCGAATATTCTTGATTGCTCAAAGACATCACGAAATATCACTAGGCTATCCGTAGGAAGTAGGTAATCCAGAAAGGCAAAAACACGAGATGTTGTCACGGCGACGACAACACAACGACGTAACTGAAGTGTCAAAATGTGAAACGCTAAACCAACAAATTTCAGATGTGATTCAGTAAACACCATGGACCTAATATAATAAACAGGACTGATAACTTTGAAAATGTTCATTATGAAAAATGAACACTATTACAATGAAATAAAGTATTAATTCCTGTGCGCTTTACACAGATGCAAATCCGAGCCGACAGAGATAGCCAGGCCGGAGGCGTGTGTCTCGTTCTTTGATCTTTTTTAGATCTTGCCAGCATAAAATAATATTTCTGATCTAAATTTTTCCTGATCAAAAACTCAGTTTATGCACTTGTATTTAATTGGCTACTTGACAGTGTTAACAATAAAATATGAAAAGTGTTAGATATGTTAGCTTATTAGTTAAGTAATCATTTTACATTTTTACTTTTTAATTAAAAGCATAGGTAGTATTTTATTTTTGCAAAATAAATTTTAGTTTTTTTATCTGTGGAACAAAAGAACCGAAACGGAAACCACCATTGCAATACGGAAATGACAGCTGTCGGCGAAAATTATTTATTTTAATGTGGCGAAACAATGATTATTTTACCGATTAAATTGAATTATTGTGTCTCTAATCGTATAAAGAATTTATTGAAACATTTTCCGTTTATCTTAATTAAGTCGTTCCTATGCGTATCGGTTCGTTGTCAACGACGTTGACGTCATAATTGGAACAGCGACGCGACTAGGCGTTTTCGCGCGCTTTTTAAATGTGTTACACAAAATCTTATTTTTCTCTGGTTATTTAGATTATTTCCAGATAAATCGATTGCTTGGGATATAAAATGAACGGGCGCACATTTTACAATACTTTTTCAAAAACTGTCAAGTAGCCAATTGTTATTTCAACAATTGTAAAATAATAAATTATATTTTAATTTATTTCTTTGATTTAATACATAAACTATAAAGAAAACGTAAAATAGTATTTGCTTATTTCTAATTTTTTAGTAGTAACCCTCTAAAGCATCATCATGAACTGTCATAGCGTCAGTAAGTCAAACTGTCATTGATTGAGTTTATCAAAATAAATAATTCTAAGGCACCTCTTAAGATAAAATGGTGAAAATATATTGCGTTTATACTTGTTCAAGTGAATCATATAGTGATTGCCATATATCGTTCCACAGGTAAGCTTAAAATAATCTTACTGTAAATTTTACCACTAGGGTACCCATAATTCTCGTAATATTTCAATTGTGTGCTCGCGTTAGTTCCTCACTGTTATACATTTATTTACAGTTACCTACCTTAAAAATGAAGTAATGCGACAAAAATGGCTCAGCTATACACGTTAAGCAAAAAATCACAAAAATTCTGTCGTATGCAGCCAGGACTTGCTATACCTACGATTTCTCCTGTGGTAAGTATCATTAGTAATTGTTTATCATGCTTCAACGCAACAACACACAACAAGATTTAATTTTAGTAAACTTATTCTAAACACCTAATCAAGTATTTTAAAAAACACTTTTTGTATATACACTATACATAGTCTTTTAGGTTCCATACCCAAGGGGTAAAACGGAACCCTATTACTAAGACTTCGCTTTCCGTCTAACTGCCATCAGGCTGTATCTTGTGAACAGTGATAGTTATAATTTTCATTTTTTGATGCCGTTATAACAACATCAAATATTTAGTACAAAAAAACAAGATAATATATATTTGATAGATTGATAGCTATAACAGTCAGACACCTGAAATATTGACGGAATTTAATTTATCTAATGACAAATAATTAAATTGAAATAAAATAAATATTTAAGAAGGATATATTTTACAGTCAAATATATTAAAACCCTTACGACTTATACTTGGCCTGGTTTATTTTTACTTAATTCTTTACATGAGTATTATTTCGTAGGTCATAAACTGGATGTAATTTGTTACACTAAGTTAACTGTAAATTATTTAGATGTAAAATAAACATAAAAGTACTATACACTTTTATGTTTATTTACAGACCAAAAGTAAAAAAAAATAAGTTCTCAGTAATACATTGAGCCACCAACCACTACCAGACTCTGAAGAAGAAATCCTATATCCTGCCACCTCTTAAAGATATTATCATGTTTAAGAAGTAGTTTCTCAGTCGTTCAATCGATCAAATTGTTCAAACGATGTTTTTTCGTTAATATTAATATTGGCACTGAAAACAATCTGTTGCCCACAGTGATCAGAAGTTAACTAAAAAATCGTAGACATAGACTGGCGTACAATTATTACAAAAGCCATTCATTAAATATGTAGCCGAAGCGGCTGTACTTACTAGCAATTATTTTAAGCATTGTTTCAACTGTATTTTCTTTTCATCTGTATCAACCAAAGCATGTCAATGGCTAAATAAATAGATACCTTTGACAATTTGTATTATTTATTTCATAATCCTTTCCTTATTCCCAAAAATTTAGGGTTATTCTCGTTATCTCTACCATGCGCGTCTCCAGCAGTGGGGACGGCGGAAAATTAAATAAATGATTCAAATTTATTGCCATTGTAATGCTGCCTCGGTTGTTTTCAACAGTCAAATCTGTCCAGACGATAACTTTGGAACATGACGACCTCCGTAGCAGAGAGGCGAGCGGGCCGGACTTTGGTGTTGCGCCATCTCTGAGGTCCCGGGTTCGATCCCCGGTCAGGTTAATAAGGGAAACGATCTTTTCTGTATTGTCTCGGGTCTGGGTATTCTGATTTCTGTAACACAAGTGCTTTAGCTACTTACCACTGAATCAGACTAATGTATGTGATGTTGTCCAATATTTATTTATTTTATCTTGTTATATTTATTTTACTAGATGTAGTGGGGACAACGGGCTAAATTTTAATTATTTAATCAAATGTCCGCTGTCAAAATAAATCTTGTTGTCACCCTATTAGAAAGGGACACACGCCTCTGTGGTAGCTATCTCGCTCGGCTCGTATTTTGGCTGCGAGTGCTCGGTCCTGTTTATATATTAAGTCCATGGTAAACACTAAAAGATGAACCACCATTGTGATATTTCAATTAATAGCATAATAGGTACATCCAACTCTTTCGACGATTCCAACCTTAGAGTAAGGAAAATATTAATAGACAAAATTTAATAGGTTTCAGAATTAGTATGAACTTGCGTCTAAATATTGATTATTGAATTTTGTAGCATTACAATAGATTCACTGACGTTTTAAAAGTGTGTACGGCTGTGAAAGAGTGTACGTACTGAACGTCATCTGTCTCTTTTTCTCTTATGACTATTCCATGCTTGAGAAAACAGTACAAGTAGTCATTTCTGAATCACATTTTTAGCACTCTCTCTATTCTAATCTCTGTCTCTCTCTTACTCTGAGATTCCAACTACAAAGTTGTGACAATCAATATTAGGGTTCAAGATTATTTTACTAAAACTAGCAACAAAAAAAATCTTTCATACTCATGGATTCCTGGTAGCTCCGTTACTTTGCATGGTCAAGTTTGAGGATTTAAAATGTAATTTTCAATTAATACTTTTTCTTTATTATGTTTTCGGCGTTCTTACGTAAAATTATCGTCTGTAAACCGATTTTACAGACAGCCATTTTTTTGGACATAACGTATACGATAAGATTTATCGTATTTTTGATAGTTTTACAGTATGGGGCACACAGTTGTAACATAATTTTACCAAGTACCTATTAAATAAAATTTGCGAAAAATCTTTATACTGAAGGGTCATGAACATAATTTAAATGTTGGTATTAGAATCGCATCATTAATAACATAATTTTATTATTGTTGAAATTGTAGGAACGAAATAAATTAAAATGCAGAACCCATTTTTAAAATTAGCACTATTTTTGTACCAGGGCCATAGTAAAGTATCATAGCTACGAGACCCGCCCATTTTTAGGGTTCATTTAAAAAATAAGCTAACTCATTTAGTGGAATAGTTTTGTTCATTAAATATTTCACCGCTTATTTTTTGATTTAAATATTTTTGATAAATATTTAAAAAATACTATTTAGCCGGAATCACTGGGATAAGATAGTTCTTGATACGACAAATTTGTTGATATCATTTTGTAACTGTTAGAACTGAAGAAGTTACATTTCACAATCCTTAATGTCAACTAGCTCGCTCATAACCTCTTTATTCCTTACGAGAAAGGTGTTGTGTGCAAGTTGGAAATGTGAAACCGAAAACGCCTAGTTTTCGATTCAGAGTTACAATCAATATCTACTTTTCCTTTACTCACTTTTACGATCTGCACGGCATTCGATATTCAAATAACTTTTTGTACGCCCTCATGACAAAATATGTTGAAACTACATTGATCACTGTTTGTCATCTTACATTTGCACATGTTTACAAAAATTTATAAAAGTTAGGAGATACTAGTTTAGCTTAGTTACTGTTCGTTTTTTTTGTTTGTTAAAATGTAGGGAAATAATAATACAGATTATAATCCCCAATCATAAGAAATTGAACAATGTATGAAAATAAATATCTGGAACCCATATAAGATTTTTTAATTGAATACCAGGAGTGCAGTGTGAGCTGATTGTTGTTGTTGACCCCACAGCTGTTACACCGTGAATACTGTGATAGTGTTGTGCAAGCGTGACTTAGTCAAAATTTTGACTTGTATTTGACTGATATTTCAAAAAAAAATATTGAAGCAATAAATGCGTGTACACAGCTACAAATGGTCCCATACAGTTTGTAACCGTTAACTGCTTTGGTATGTTTGATATTGTTATACCCTTTCCGTTACACGTTGTATAATTTTGTTCGATGTTTGAATATTAGCTACTTCTACTCTAAATACAGACCAAATATCATCCAAATCCCTTCAAGTATTGAGTGAAACATATATCCATACTGTCTGACAAAATATCACGTTTATATAATACTAGCGGACCCGACAGACTTCGTCCTGTCAAAAATATTTGGAATGTGGCTTGACTCTAAATTTTAGTTAGAAAACGTTTGTACTGGAATAAGGAAAGGGCTGTCTTTAAAGTTTTCCCGGCAATTATTTGAATTTTTCTCACCGTAAAAACCATCCTTGGACTTCAAAGAACAATTTAAAAAAAATTTTTCAAAATTGGTTCCGGCGTTGTCGAGTTATGCGCTTACCAACACATTTTGCGATTCATTTTTATATAATAGATTACTCGCAGTAGGAACAGGATTAAAAAAAATAGGCATTTAACCAATTAATTCGTCGGCTTGTGAGCAAAGCTTAGCTTTTACTTGACTTTTTTACCCTGGCTAACCGGCTTAAATTGTACAGCCCTACTTTAAAGTTTCTCTCTGTCAGTTCGTCAGTTCTAGCCACCCGCAGACCGTGACTAGTACTGTAGATACTTACAATTGTCTGACTGCTCACATGTCGTTGGACATTGAGTTCTGTTGTGCTTAGATATTTTGAATACTTTCGATGCGTCGAACAATATGATCACGTACCTTTAAGTAAATTAACACAACATCAAATCACTTTATTTAGATTCTAGAAGACAATTTCACAATAATCATCACAAAGTTCGTATTGTTTATATCACTATCGTTGCAGAAATTGAACCACCTACACTTATTATTATAGTGTATCCATTTGGAAGAGTTCCTGTGATACTTTACATGTTATTTTTGTTAACCTTGAACTTCATAGTTACACGAGTTCTTACCTATAGAGTAAAAATAAAGTCAAAGTCAAAGTCAATCTTTTTTATTCACATGTGAGCAGGCTAGGTCGTGATCCACACGTTCTTGATTAGTATTTTTAATATTTAGAGATATACTGTTTTCATTTCATTATTGTTAATGCTGTCTTCATTGTATGTAATAAATGATAATTGTTAACATTCTAACGCCACTCTTATGCGTGCAACTAGTTTCCCCGGACAGTTGGTTTCTACCAGAATACCAGCGCTTCTACGGTGTTATACATGCCGTAGCAGCACTTGCTGAGGTGAAACCCAAGTTGGCCTCACACAATACCTTATGTTTTATGTAGACTGTCTAGTATTGTGTATGTTCGGTAAATATATGATCGTCAATAAATTAATTTTCTTTCTTTCTTTATTTGAACAATTATACACCAAATTAATATTTTGTGTCTCTTAAACACAAAAATTATCGACCTACCTCATTGTTGAAGCCACCGATTTGCCCTTGACTATCCTTTACGGCTAATATCAAGATATCAGTCAGGACCAACACCTTGACCTCAAGTTTTGCCTTACGAAGCACCGAGAAGCTCATAATTATTATTCAATCGGCATGGGCACCCATACCGGACCGTAATGTGCATAGCTTACCTATCAGTAAGGTTTTTAACCGTTTTTCTATCACGCCACGTACACATAAAAATCAAAGTCTTACCTTGCTAATTGTATCCAAACCCGTCAGTAAGCTGTTATGACTCATCACAAACCAGAACTCCAGATACATTAGAAAATGTATTCAAACTTGACTCGAGAACAAGTTATTGGGACGTAAAAGGTTACTACACTTCAAAGCAAAATAAGTAGTACGGATTCGGTACGGATGGCAGTTGTCATTAACGTCCTTAACGTGTGGCGTATCACATTAACAAGCGTCACATTTTTACGATTGTAAATCATTTGAATTCATTTTTAAAATGATTTACTTAACAAAATAATACATGTTATTTAATCATGACTGAAACAATAAGCACGCCACAATAGGCGTGTTTCCAAACTTCTATCGAAGTTGACACACCAGCCATGTGAGAAAAAAATTGACAATAGCCACAGCAAATGTTCCTAGAGTAGCATCGCAACGAATCGGTCAAGAGGACAGAGGGAACGGACTATGTTAGTGGAACTTTATTATCCCGTGCAATATGCACGAGGACTTGCGATTGCTGCCACAATTTGAAACATTTTAAAGTCGACAAAGTCTAAACTACGATTGGGTAGAAATTAGTGGAACATTATATATTTGGGCTATATCCACAATGAGATAGACTACGATTGCTGCCATAATTTGAAACTATTCGAAGTCGATATGGGCAACACTTAGATGGGATGAAAGTAAATGGAACTTAATAGTCCCAGGTAATATTCACGAGGAGTTAGATTCCGTTTAGTGCCATTATTTGAAACTTTTTAAAGTTAACATGGACAAGACGAAGAAAGATGGAATGAAAGTAAGTGGAACTTTATAGCCCCGGGTAATATCCACGAGGAGTTAGACAGCGTAGCGGTATTTTCATACGTTTACTGCGAGTAGGAGGTACCGCACATGAAAAAAATCACTAGATGTCAATGAAAAATTCGGCCGGATAATATTTAATTAAAATAATGATTCGTTACATGTCCTCTTCGGATTCCTATACTGTTGATCACATTGTGTATAATCAGGGCTGAAACTCGTCTTTAACGGTATAAAAACGTTTCTAACCGGTTATACGATACCTTTCGTGAAAGAAACTACCAGTTCTTTTCCAAGGAAACCTTTTACGTATTTTAGATTTTGACGTCATAAAAAATTAAGCACAGCCCAAACCCTTCAATTAACCGAAGTTTGGTACGGTACTTACGATACGAGACTTTTCCAGGTATCTATTAAACGATTATGGGCTAAAATTACGACACGGAAGAAGCCGCGTGCAAAAGATATTTTAACATCAGAATTAGTCAGTTATTTAATCCATGCTAGCCTGAAGGTCACATAGTTTTCACACCGATGCTATGCATCTCATAAAGATGCTATTTCAAAATACATTTGCACCCGTGCTAGTGTTACCATTGCGGATTTTGTGAACACCTTATTAAGAAAAAGGCTAATAAATGTGGAGTAGGTACACACCTTGATGCAGGCCTCCCTGACGGCGGTGAGCTCATGCTGCAGCACGTGGATGAACTGACCCTCCGAGATCCCGTCGCGGTACATGATGATACGGTGCGGCTTGAACCCGCCTGTACTTTTGTAGAACATAATCAACAGCTCCTGGACCATGCTACTCATCTCGTGTACTATTTCTTGTCTGCAAGAATTTGCACTAATATTACTTGATAGCTTCGAAAGTGACACCAGTTTCTAGGGAGGATGTAATATGTTAGGGGGATCTAGAATGACTACAGATTAACATACCTATTCACAAATGTCGTAATTAGATTCGAATTCGGAAACATTGTTTTCTCTCTTTCTTGCTATTAATAGTTGGACAGAGACAAAACATTAATTTCCGAATCGGAATCGTTTCTGACCTTTGTGAATCAATCCTGCTCGTTTGTCTATACAGAAGAAAATGGGATTGTGTGGGATGCATATTGGTCTAATATTAGAATATTAAGGAGGTGTACAGACATACCTATGCAATTAAACATATTTTTATTTCTCCATATTACATCAGTAACGCTATACCAGGGGTCATATTGTTTAATGTCTTGTAGAGAATGTTCATACCATTAACTCCACCTTTTTAACTTATTTGTGCAATAAAGTTTATAATTAAATAAATACAAAATTAGGGACTCAATCTCTCAATAAAAATCAATATCAAGATAACATCACATACAATGACCTGATCCCAAAATAAGTACATATGGCTTTGCACTTTTTAAGGAATTCATAACCAATGACGGTACCACAATACATACCGAAATAAATGTATATCCACTCAGATTCAGAACAAATGCTTGTCCTGGGTGGGGATCGAACCCACGTTTTTTGGTTCAACTTGGTTCATCCAGAAGCGCTAACCATTGTTTCACCGGGCCAGTCATATATATCATAACTACACAAAAAAAGGTTAGAGGTTCAGCATTTGATGACCCCTGGTACCTATCTAATATACAATTTATATTGATTTGAATCTTGAAACTATATCTTTTGCTCATCCTTTTTTAATAGTCCAAAGTTATCGTTTTAACTATTACTCTATGTAGATAGCGCGAAGTTATTATAAGCTTGCATCTGTACCATCATAGTTGCTACATACTTCAGTGCCTTGTCAAATTAGATTTGCTGTATTGGATTTCGTTACATGAAGGTCTAATGTGACAAGACTTTTGTTTCTACATGGAGGTAATGGTACAAAATAAATCCAGGTAGTGTTGACAAGGTGAGTTTCGGAATCGTCCTCAACCATTAATAATCCATTCATCTTTATTACAGTGGATACTATTAGTAGACTACTTTTGATAATATTAAAAACTTCAAAAAATATATGTATTTTTAAATAAATCGTTGTTAGTGCAATGTACTTACATTATCAGAAACCATCGTTGTCGTATGACATAATACCGTGAATTAGCCCCAATATAATAATAACCAAATAAATCGCACAAGCTTATGTATTGATACGCAATTCGTGCGATTTCATAGTATTATGGCACAGGTGATTTTGCAGGGATTCTGTGCAATCTGTGCTCGAACACCTCAACTTACCTTGATTACAGCAATCTTTGAATCAACTACATTTTAATGTGTCTTCAGAAGCATAGTTTTCAATATGTTTGTGTTAGATTTGAATGTAGTTTAAAAAACCCAGTAAAACTATTTAACCCAAATAATATCAGTGATGCCATCTTATCCTAATTCATCATATAATATAATCTTGCGAGGTGCAAGCGGTGGGATAGGTGTAAAACTAGGCAGCGTATAATGTGCGCTTCGTGTTGGGAATTGGCATAAATAATTTTAATTTCAGTGTCCATGAAGCGCATGACGGTGACGATGGAGTCGATGGAGGGCGTCACATGCATAGATAGAGCAGACAATTAGTGAATAACCCAAGGGGCAAGAAGTGGGAGCGGCGGCGTTTCAGATCAAAACGCGAGGGCGCGGGATGGGAGTTGAGATTCCTCCCCCCTTAGTGCACTTGCGGAGCTCACAGTTCGCAGTTGTTTATTTTGTTTGGTACAAAACGCACGTTAGATGTACTCATGATCATTCCCAAGATGGACAATGTGAGATTAAAAAAAAAAAAATAACAAGAAAACCAAATATATACCATACAATATATATGTAAGAAACGATTCTACATAATAATGTATATTCAGGATGTAGAAAAAAAACGTCGCAGAAACAAAAAAAGCAATAAAATAAACATAAATTTGTAAAATAAAATTTACTACAACGTCATTAACATAGCAAGGTACATTCGATTTTATTTGTATTCAGTATACTATCTTGAGTTTTATCTCGGAACAATTAACCACGTCGATACCCCTACCTCTTGCACCGAGAGTATACAAGGATATCAAAGTACCGGTTCTATTGCGGGCACGCGGTTGCTGCGTAACGCCATGGCGCATCCATGGAGCCCAAAAAGTAACAAGGAACAGATTCTGTGTGTTTGTGTGCGTAAGGTTAAGTAACAAGGGTCTCAAGGTACCTGTGCTGCTGCACGCGAACAGTGGCTGCGTAGCGCGAGGGGTGCGCGTCCATGGAGCCGACGACGGCAGCGATGGACGGCTTCTTGTTGTCGCCCGCCGGCGGGTGCGTCACGTCCACACCCAGGAAGATCACCGGCTCGTTGAACACCTGTACCGGAATCATTTAATTTTTAAAACCTCAGATATAAATAATGGGCCAATTAAATATCGCAAGACTCTAGAACAGAGGTCCCCAAACTTTTTTTCTTAGACCGCTTTCAAAATATTGCCGAATCCAGTGACTGTATTAACAAAAATGTTCCAACATGAGAGTCTGTTGATAGGGCTATTAATTTAATTGATTGTGCTATCTGTGAAAGAAGGTCAAAAAAGCGTAGAGGGCCAATCAATAGTGACTCTATCCAACTTAATTTTTTAAAATCTACATTGATTCACAGCACCCGGGCACCCGCCTACTAATTATGGATCCCCATTTTTATTACGCCAACGTCGACCCCCGTCGAGTCTTCCATGAACACTAGGGGTTAACCTGGACCACTTTGATAATCAGTGCTCTAGAACATCATTCAACAATGGTCCGTAAAATTAGAAGATGTCACTTGACCTTGCCGTATTGTAATTTATGAAATAGGTATTTCTTATTACATATTATACTCTACTACTACTAGCTACTCATTTTTTAACATCTTCCTCATAGAAGTTACCTTGGGACGCAGCGAGGGCACGAGGATCGAGTTGATGCCGCCGAGCTTGACGTTGATCTTGAGGCAGAGGTTGCTGAGCGTCTGCGGCGAGGTTTTATTCACGTTCTTCGCCTGCACACACTGCGTCGCCATGCCCAGCACCGTGTCACCGACTCGCTTCACCTCGGCTACAAACATTTCGATTATATTTGTAGAGTTACTGACTCAATAACTCTTAACAAGTTAAACACGTAACTTAGAGGTCGTCGTGGTTAGCGGATTATTTAGATAGAACATTTTCAAATTGATATCAAATGATTGCCTGATAAGAAAAAAAATCCAGGGTGTCTGAAATCGGAAGAGTGAGATAGAGGACTCATTAAACAAAATCTTGTGCAGATGATATTTACTTTATCGCACAAAACATTAACAAAAATTGGTTTAACAGACTAGATGAAATTAATACTTAGATGAAACAGTAGATAAAAAGAAATTGCCAAATTCGTCGTTCTATGAGATTGGCCGCCGTGTTTGAAACTTTTAGTAAACCCAACGTGTCAAATTTTTTTTCACATACCAACATTCATAGAAACAAAGTTTATTTAATCTTTATAACATTAGTAGGATTTACCGTAGACAGGTGTCTTGCCGGGCAGCACCACGACTACTAGCTGGAGCTGCACAAAGGTAGACTTGAGGTACTTGAACATGGGCTCCACTTGGTCGGGGCCCGTCGCGTATTTACAGAAGCACGGCTGCCCGATAATCGGCATGCCGGCGTCATTCGAGATCTTTTGCAGTTGCTGAGTAAAGTTTCTGTGAACAAAAGTGGCAGTGAGCGACATTTACGAGACTTCCACTATTTCGATTATATTTTTATATCCTACCATGTCAATGGTGTTTTATAAGTTTTATCAATGTTATGCTAAATTAACTAAGCATCAACCATTTGGTGGATATCATTGATGCGATAGTTTCGTTTTTCAGTCGTAGAAAGTGAACTCAAAGAGCATGCTATGCCATCCTACCATATATCCACTATATTCGATATTGAACACTATTCTGCGTGCCGAACGATGGATATATTACCTGTTAGTAGACAGAGCAAGCTTCTTATTTGAATGTGTACTCACTTGAGGGCGTCTTCTCGGACCGTTCTTTGAGGCGCGAAGCACGCAATTGCCCAGACCCTGATTTCGACACCCATGAAAAATTGTTTCCCACGCATGTCCCACACACCTTGATTGGGTAACGCCTGCTGTAAGCAAATAATAATTCAACAAATTTGCGAATTTACGACAGAATATAATTGGTTTTTATCATGCCACTTCCAGTGGCAGATTTATATCGGCATCTCCCTTCGGTATTATTCCATCTCGTAACATTTGTGACCGCAACGCCGAATTGATGGTTCTAATAGTTGACACCTAAAAAAATTAGTTAGTAAGTTCTGCAAAAGTTAGTAAAAAAATTATTTTTTAATATTATTATGTCACTAGAGTCACACAAACAACACGCGGATTGAATATGGGTTGCACCAACCCAATTTGAATCTACTATTTTGACCGTTGTAGAATCTATTGCATGTTTTCTTTTTATTTCATATGTTAAACTGTCAGTTACATTTAATACTCATACCAAGTCACACTTAGTAGTACTAACGGAGACGTTAAAAACTTACTATTGGCAAATCACTCACTAACTCTCCACTGTGACGTCATTTCATCAAAATAAATTTTTAGTATCAAGATTTATCATGGTCAGTAGAAATAAGTAATGTATAAGAAAGTCCTGTCGTTAACGCAAAATTTGTCGGATGACTATATGCGGCGACAAATATATACCATTATTTTTAAAATTCTATAAAAATGACTAATATGTATTTCATATCTTATTGACTAACTTGTCCGCCAAGCGACGAGACGCGGCCGCCATACTGCAGCTTGGGCGGCGGCAGGACGCGACCGCGGACCTCCATCATGTTGTTGGATATCGTCAGCCCGAACTCTTTCACATACAGATCCGTGTTGAAGTTCGCGCGACGCACCAAGTTGTTGATTTCTCGCTCCCTGTGTTGTAGAAGAAATCAAGTCAGAACTAAACAAGTGATTTTGGTACATAAAAAAGTAATAGGGATGAGGACTGGCTAGTCAATTAAGGTCAACAGCATCAACAAAAGTTACTGACTGCCCAAATAATAAGAACTTTAAGACTACAAAAATAATAATATGCATTTATTCAGTTCCTCAATATGTGCTCCCTCAACTCCCTCAAGAATATTTATTATTATAAAAATGGGAAACGTTATATGTTGAATTTAATATGTGTATTTTCTTCCGCTTTTAATTAACTTATTGGCTTTGATATTATCTTTATCATGTTACTTTGGGCTTGCTTATTCACATAGTTCGTTTTATAAAATTATATTGGCGGCGATAAATAAACACACCATACATTTTTCCTTGTAATAAAATTATGCTATTTTCCTGTTCCTTAATTAATAAGATCATTCAAATGAATGTTAGTTAAAACATTACCTATCAGGAGCAGAGCGCGCCGTAGCTTTAATCATGGTTGATGTTTGCATGTCAGTTAGCTTTTTAATACATCTTTGTCCTGGGACTATGTTGCACACTTCCAAGGGTAGGTACGTGTGTTTGTGCTCTTGTCCTACTTGCAGGCAGGGCAAATGCGGATATCTCAGTTTCATTTTGTATTTGTCCAGGAAGTATTTAGCTACAGTACATTCTACAGTTTGGCCATTTTCAAGCTGAAGTGGAAACCTGAAATAAACACACAACAAAATAATAATCCTGTCAAACCCATATGCCTATAAAAAGGATCATGAATAATATTGTATGAGAAAGAAACAATTTTTAAAATTTAACTCTGTTGTCTACTTACGATTGCATTTGTGCAGGCCGACGCGTAACATTACAAACTCTGTATTTTCGTTTCATTGTACCACAATGCGTGATTTCTATTTTTAATCCTTTGATTTCTTTTGTAAACTTCACTCTTTGGGAGTCTGTCAAGGGTTTTCTTTGATCATTAATGTCTCGGATGTCTAGTACTTCACACATGAATTCTATGACTGGTTGTGCTTTGTAAAACGCAGTAGCCGATACTGGAATAACATTAATTAATTTTAATAAGGTATTATCATTTTTCAAAATATATATATTTTTTTAAATTTCCTTGTAACATACCATCAATATTGAGCATCATTTTCCATTGGCTGGGTCTCACCGACTGATGGAAACCAAACCAAACCTCTCTACCTCCCCCTAACGGATGATAGTATCCTTCTGGAGAAGAAAAAAATGACCGCCCCACCGGCGTGTACATCATAGACGGTAAGTGCCTCATGACGACATCCAAAGCTAAGATGGCGTCGTAGGGTATTTGTCTCGTACGACCTTCTAATGCTTCTTCCAGGGCAAAAAGTGATACCTAAAATGTTTCATTGATTAAAAATAATAGATCCATTACAATACTCATGAAATTTATAACTTCAAATGCTAAAATACTTACTTGTGCCACCCATTTTATGGTCACACGAAATACTCTATCCTTGCCTTCTCCAGGTAAAATTACTTCTAGCTCAACTCTGTCATTACCAATAGGTAGAGGATCTCTTGTGTATAAATTATTTCTACCATCAAACACTGGTTTTAGTGCACCAAATATTTTATTGTAACAATGAACCATAGTTTCAACAATTTCTCTATTCACCTGAAAGAAAAATAAATATAACAAAAACTAAACTAATTTAATAAAAGTGTATTGATGTTTTGACCATCCTCCAACAAAATGCATTAGAGAATATTTTTGTTCAAAAATCAAGGACATAACATTTACAACCAACAATAGAGTTACAAATGGCATAACTACCGAGCCCAATTTTGTTTTATTTACATTAATTTAGAGGCGATATGCATAGTTCATTTATTTTCATAGTTTACACTAGATGACAGGCTTAGTACCTTACATAGGTAACTTAAGTTTGGGTTGCAAATAGGGTAGCCATCCTCATCAGAGGAATTTTATATGTACACAAATATATAACTGCAGGACTTGCTAAATAAAAAAAATGACTGTCTTGGCTCAGTCTGTTCGATTTATGCCAGCTAGATGGTCACCTTAGTAGAAAATGGAACCGGCACATGCCACAACACAGAATGGCTTAGGCTGCTAAGGAAGCAGACAACCAACACAACACAGGTATACCACACCCATAATGTTTCTGTATAATTGGCTACTTGACAAAATTTTGAAATCTTGTTAATTGTAAACCTTGATACTCATTTCATCGCATGAAAAGTATATTTCACAAAAAAATATATATTTACTACATGTATTTTTCATTTTAAAAAATCTCTTTAAATTTCCCACGAAAACGCTCTAAGCTGTCATGGCGCCTAAAATGACGTCAATGCACCCTAGCAAGATTAGGGCTGTCATTGATCATAGATTGTTATATCGAGTTTGTTCGATGGATGCCTTATGATGTTTTTTCTCGATATTCTTAATTTTATTAGACAATTCTTTTTTGATGTATTAAAAATCGTTAATATTCAGAGCGTCCTGTCGATTGGCTGAAAACTTGAAATTACGAGCGTAAATTACGAATTATGCGTTAAATATAATATCATACGAAACAATCAACGATTTGGATTTTTTGTCATCTCATGCGACAAATTTGACGATACATACGCTAAACGTTACTATTAATATCTGATCATTCAATAATACTTCATCTTTTTATGAGTATATGCTAGTCAATAACCTAAATAGTACACACAAATAATCGATAATATCCGAAACTCATTTTGAAAAGAAATAGGGTTCCGTAAAATATTTGGGTTTTTCGAATACCTAGTTGAAATTAAAATATTACGATTTCTGCTGCACAGCCCGTTGCAAACTGGGCGTCTCGATGGAAATATAAAATTATGAATACTCAAAAATATCGATTTTTTTAGACGATGTTTCAAAAATAATCGACTTCGCGTTCCGATTTTTCAAATCGAAAACATCCATAGTATGTTCATTATTAATCTGTGTTACAGAGTGGACACCCCTAAAATATGACATATCGGGTGCTGTGACGTTGTGACTTTCTGCTCGGCGTTTTCAGTCACGTGACGTAATGCCTATGTTATTGGATTTTCTTTTCTAAAAATATTAATAATCTTTGATTTTTATGTTCTTGAAATTCGTATTTCCTTATCTAAATATCTTAATTTATCATTAGAAACTATTATCCTTCCGATTTGTTCTTAGTGGAAAGTAGCCAATTTAAAGTAACCATTGCAGTTAATTTCGTCTCGATTTTCGAGTCTTAAAAACAGTTAAAAAAAGCTTACCTTTCTAGGGCATTTATCAGGTTGGATATTAACATCATAGTGATGCACATATCCTCTTGGCATAGATATTTGGAAGTGGTTAGCGCGCAGCATGATGGGGCGACCCTCATGGCCGAGATTGGGTCTCCTGGGGCATGTGAGCACAGGTAGGTCTGGAGGGGGCGCTGCTGCGGGCGACACCAGAGCCATGGGTCCGGCGGCGGCGGCGGCACCGGCGGGCGGCGCGGTGGTGGGCGCTGCACCAGGGGCGCTAGGTGCCGTTCCGGTGGTGCCGGCCGCCGCACTCACTGTGCCCGCCACGCCTCCCACTCCCCCGACGCCGCCTACGCCTCCCACTCCGCCGGCGCTTGTCTCCCCCGCTGGAGCTAGGACATACATTTAATAAATAACTACTAAGTTTGGATGCCCCCGTTTTAGACATGTTTTTTTTTCATAAAGCTGGTCTTCCAGCGGTTTCCTGCATTACAAAAGTGAGCTTATAAGCTCTATTTTGCATATTTACAAGGTCGGTATAAAATATTCAAATAATTGATATTTAAATCTTCTGTTCCCCATAAAGTAGAGTAATCAGAATATTTACTACCAAACCATTAAAAACAATTCAAAACATTGCATTTTACAACATTTTGCCATATCCTGTATATACTATATAGTAAAGAGATCAAGTGCTTGTAATTTTATGTAACTAGTATATGAAATTGAATCTGAAGATAATTGAAAAAAAACTGAAATAAAAGATTTTTACTTTAAATAACTTGCTAAATGTAAGCACAATTTGTTATCCTTAACAAATATTTATTATATATTTTAACTCCTAAACTGTTATAAGTGAAATTCCAGTTTATTTATTTAACATCTTTATTGCACAAATAAGTACAACAGATGGACTTAATGCTAGGGGCATTCTCTACCAGTCAACCAGATAGGGTCATGCAGATAGTTTGTATATGGTTGATACAGTTGATATTCACTAAAAAAACAGAAGAATTAATAAGCTTAACATAAATTACTGTTTCTTGTGATTACTTCTACTACCTAAAACCTAACAAAAATTTGATAATATTTACACTGCATCAGTACTAGCAACTTTAAAACATCATGCCATCAACCTGATCCCACAGTAAGTAGCTCAAGGTTTATTATGGAAGTCAGAAACAATGGTGGTAATGCAATAATTTATATCAATACCCCCACACTTATAATCAACGGATCAATCTTCATAATTAAAAGTTAACCTTTTAGTAAAGGAATAAAAATAATTTGAAAGGGTGAAAGAAAACCCCAAAATATGGAAACATTGAAACTATTATTAAATCATGTTTTATTAACTCATAATTAATCTCGATAGATCGATTCTCTAATCATGACATGTGATACAACTGTTAGTTACAAATGCCATTGACCTCAGGTTTAGGGTTATATTGTAATCAAAGCAAACATTGTTGTGTTGTGATTTTTAACATTCATAAACATAACAATCTTATTGAATGGAGCCAACCGCACCCCAATTATAAAACATAAAGTAATATTATCTGAAAATAAGGAATCCAGGCACATAGGTTATCTAATTATTAGTAATTTGTTGTAAAATTTAAACTTGTTCATAATCAAGTAGAACATTATCAATATTTAGTTCCAGCGTCGAGAGTTTAAATCAATATAAACAACGAAACATGCCAAAATGTGTGTCTCAAAATCCTAAACTACTTTATCTTCGTGAAAACGCTTAACGTGAAACATACTGTTTTGACAAGGTTGCTAAAACCTTCCAACAATTGAAGTAAAAACATCCAGATTATTATAATTACAAATTAGATTTTTAGTTTTCTGATACCAATCTAATTATTTAGGGCACAAAGAATGATGATGCTGGTATGCATCTTTATCGGTTGACGATAAATTCTAAGTAGTACTTACGTTGACCAACGGGGTACATCTTGCTCGCTATATGATTTAAACCAATAAAAAGCGTGAATTTAAGAAATTATAAGGCCCTCGTGTCGAAAATATTAAAATGTGCTAATAAAATACACAGAAATTGGTCGACTCCAGTTATTTTGACATAAGCGATAACTTTTTAAATTCATTTCTGCCGTTCCAACAAAAAGGCAAGGGAATTAACATTGAAAACAAAATTCACCTCCTAGGCGCTCCCGTTTTTGACGAATCTGTTCCTAACTTTTTTTCGGACAAAATATCCAAATTTGAGCAGTATTCTCAAAATCTTTTAAATATAAACTCCCATATGGCTTTAACGTTAATTCGGTTTTGTACATTTGTCCCTAAATTTACATATGTTTTGCGGTGCTCTCCACTTTGGAAATTTGAAAATTTGCTGTCATCTTTGGACAATATTTTAAAAGAAAAACTTTGTGAAATCTTAAATTGCCCCCTAGACGAAAGGTCATGGACTCAAGCGTCCCTGCCCATTCGTTTTGGAGGCCTAGGTACTCGCAAAACATCCAGCATAGCATTACCAGCATTCCTCTCTTCTGCTTACAGCACGCTAAACCTCGTCAAAACGATTATTAATCCGTCGCTTGGCGATGCTGAGGTTGCCTGCCTAGCAGAAGCGAGGAATGCTTGGTCCATCGTTTGCCCTAATAATACTCCTAATTTAAACTGTTCACAGCGGCAATGGGACGAGCTTCTATGCAAGATTACTTTTGACGGCCTACTTTCCTCGTCTTGCAGTGATTTAGAGCGAGCTCGTCTCCTTGCTGTCGCAGAGAGGGAATCTGGGTTTTGGCTACATGCTTTGCCCTCGGCTAACGTGGGAACCGTTATGGACAATGTCACCTTGTCCATTTCGGTGTCCCTTCGTCTCGGCTTGAGAGTGAACGCCACACACACCTGCAACTGTGGCGAGTTAGTAGGGCCCCTTGGTCTCCACGGCTTATCATGTGCCCGAAGCGCTGGTCGCATTCCTCGCCACGCTTGCCTTAACGACATCCTTCGTCGAGCCTTTGCCTCTTCCAGAGTTCCGGCAGTCCTAGAGCCTCTGGGTATCTGTCGGAATGATGGAAAGAGGCCTGATGGGATGACGCTCATTCCATGGAGTAAAGGCAAAGCTTTGGTTTGGGATGCGACTTGTGCTGATACTTTTGCTCCAAGCCATATCCACTCCACCTCTCGGAGCGCGGGGGCAGCCGCTGCCGCGGCGGAGGCCCGTAAACGTTTGAAGTACTCGGGCCTCGACAGCTGCTATCGTTTCGCCCCATTTGGTGTGGAGACTTTGGGGCCGTGGGGTCCAGAGGCCCGAACGTTATACAAAGAATTGTCCGCTCGCCTCGTAGAGGTTTCTGGTGACCAGAATGCTGGTAAATACCTCGGCCAACGTTTAAGTCTGGCCATTCAAAGAGGAAATGTTGCTAGCATTCTGGGCACCCTAAACACTGGAGCGGACTATCTTTTGTAAATATTTTGTATATAGGTAGGTATTCTCTTTTCTTTTTTTTTTTAATATTTTCATTGTACTTAATTATGTCTGTAAAACCAATTTCTGTAAATTTTTCTGTAAATAAATGATTTTATTAACGCTTGAAAAATAATAATATAAATTAAACAAAACACAGACATTGCTCTAATTCTGTGGTGAATAGCAAAGCACTTAGGCAACAGAAATCAGAAATAATGACGGTACCACTAAACCTAGACTCGAGCCTGTATATAGTTAATCTCGTTTTTTAAATGCAATTTCTATATAAGAAGATGGCAACACTTTTCTCAGTTTATTATATTAAGTCCATGAATTTTACGCATTTAAATACCTATATAACAAAATTACGAATTCAATTTTTATTTATTTATTATTTATCTGTAATGTTAGATTAATCTTGCAATAAAAATAAATTACTTGAGTACTCGTACGCGACTAGTTTTTTGTGAACGCTACCATTATGTGACAATTCCATTTTCCTGTCATTTTCCATTTTTTTATCTGTATTATAATGCGTATAAAACAAAGTGTTAGGTGGTCAAAAGGCAAAAACTAGAACAGGCGGAAGACAGTTTCCACAGAAAATACGTGGAATGTAGCGCTTCGTGTGACTTTCATACATAGCTATATTAATTGGTCGTATTGTGTTCCCGATCGAAGAAAATCATCCCGAAATTTCTAAAAGGAAAATATGTCTATTCCCTATAGTGGTACTTTTAGAAGATCAGGGGGCGTAGTATCAGCTATTGGAAAACAATTAAAAAGTGTAAATTTAAAAGCAGCTAAAAGAATAACAGTAAAATTTGATCCCTTTGGGGATAACGTGACCCATACCAGGTAGGTAAAGAAAATTAAGTCTACAATTCTCTAAGACTTATTAAATTGCTGTTCGTTCGAAATTAATTCGAAATTTTACTAATACTATTTCATTGACCCTAGATCTCGTCCATACCCAAAATGTTAATATTTGTATATTTTAATATTTTTGTTTTCAGAAATTTTTTACACTACCTTAGTTCACCAAAAATAGGCCTTACAAACCCAAATTGCTCGCTTAAAACTGAAATAGTCTGTGATCGAAGCGAGCCAACAATAGACATAGCAATTTTACCTGCAATATCAGGTGAGACTTAGATACGAATATAACCACAAGTCAGACAGTTAAACTAAAAGTTTTTTTTTAGGTGTTTTTGTAAGTTATGCATTTAATATAATAATCTAGTTAATTTTAATTTAATTTTGATTTCAGAAACTGCTAAGGTTAGCAAGATTACTTTCAAAAGTGGAAATCTTACTTGTCTTGAACTTCTACAACTACTAAACAAGCACGTAACTTCCCTAGCACCTGCTGAACAGCCTGTATCTACAATTCAAACAAAATCTGGAAAAAAGAAGAAGTAATCTACAAAACAATGGTGCGATCAGGGAAAGGCAACCTGCATGTTGTGGAGGAGATATATAACCAAATACCGGCTTTTACTGATATTTTTTCAGAAGACACTTTTTATATCTTTGTGGTTTTCTTTGTACTTTCTACTATAATGGTTGCTTTTATCTTGTCTAAATTTATTACAATTAAACCTGTAGAATAGAATTGAAATAATTGTTGTAATAATAAAAATGTAAAAATAAGGTGTTGAAATTATTGAACTAATCAAAGTGTTTTTTTTTTGCATATGTATTGCGTCTTCTTTCCTCAATCTACCTGCTTGCACACTTATCGATTGGGTTGGTATGCGACACCGCACTGCAGTGGCGTAGCGTGGGTCTTCGCTGCCCGACCAACCTCAAATTTGAACGTCCCTGACCCTACTATTTGTTTTTTAAGTTAATCTAAAAATTTTTCGTTTAAATATATTATCTAAAAATCGGACCTAGGAGTGAGTGGAGTATTAGCCTTCGGCTCTGGGTCACTGGGAACGCCAAAATTTAGAAGTTTAGAATATGTTATTATACTCTAGGTATGCTACGCCTACATGACGACATGATCAATATTTATAAAAATACATACCTACCTATAATATTCACAATAAAGTGTAAGAAAAGCGTAGAATAGAAAACATCTTTATTCATGTAAACTTTACAAAATCACTTATGAATCATCTGTACAAATTAAGTATTCTACCGCCGTGTTCGGAATGTTAATCATGTCGAGAAGAACCGGCAAGAAACTCGATATTAACTGTAACCAAATTAAATAACTTGGTGGTCAATGGTATGATATTTTTTTTATCAAATGGTTTCTTTTGTCAATAAGGTTAAGAACCACTGGAATAGATGATACCTACTACTATCAGGGAATGAGGAGTGATAAAATTAAATAAATCTTGAATAGTGTACATAAGTTTATTAATACATACATTTAGTACAAATTACAATCTGAAATGTATTTATTTTGCGACGGTGCTTACTTATTTTAGAATTCTTGAGCTCCCCAACGAATCTGAAATAAAATACATGAATGTTACTTAATCAACCGAGAAAAATTGTGATACTCATTATTATTATAAGTAGGTATGTAGGTTTAAGCAGACTTACATCTTGATTCCTGGCTTTGTGTTTCCGTTCAACAAGAGACGACAGTGCTTCCGACCGTACAGCAAGAGAGTCGATCCTTTCAACGAGTTGCTGGTATGGCGAAAGTGGTTGAGCTCCCATAACAACGTGTCCCAGCTTCGAGTCGATCTTCGCATCTAGCCGCGCGTTACGAATCAAGTTCACTATCCAGCATTCGGCTTCATCGGGCTGCATGTTTAAGTTCTCTGCCAACATACTGTAAATAAAAATTAACTAGGTCACAACACAATTTTAATACGACCTTGACAAAGATATATATTCATTAGAATTTTTTGAACAGCTTCTCCCTCGAAAAATTGGGTGCATCCCATTTTCCACTGCATTAAAAATAGTGTGACAAATGATTTTTCTAAATCATATTCAATGATATTTAAAACCATAGATATGTTATACGTTCATAAAACGAACGAAAAATCTGTGCTGGTCGAGTGCGACTGCACACATGCGCAATTCTTATTAACCACATTCTTAGATGATGTGAAAGGGATGGCTTTATTTAAACCATAAGAACAAAAGAGATAAGTAGTAACTCTCTGTTAGGCACATGAGTCAACTAAATGTCACTTGTTGATCAATCACTGCTCTGCACTGGACACTTGAACATAGACTAATAAAAACAACGAAACAGAAGGTACAAACTATACGTGTACTCTTTGTCTCTTATTTCGTGTCTTTTTATTTCAAATATTTAAGGTAATTCAAAAATAATATTGATTGACATTACTTAAGAATTACATTAATTATTTATTCGGGATTCGGTTTAATGCGAACGTTCGGTTTTAAAAATAAAACATAACTATAAAGGAAAAACAACTTTTATTACAAAAAAATTACACATTTGAGAAAATATATACAACTAGCGACCCGCCCCGGCTTCGCACGGGTACTATAGGTACTAAAATAAGTATGTATTATACATATAATCCTTGCACTTATTTTATTACTTTCACTCCCCCCGTACCCCAATGATGCTTACATGGAGCCTACATCACATGCTGGCTAGCTGAGCGCGGTGAACGGCAACCACGCGACTTTTTTCTAATACTTCCATTTTTAAACTCGTGATACCTATCTTCCCAATGAAATGTCCGAATTAATCAAAAAGTTATATAAAGGTATTGAAGCCGTCTAGAATATAAAGTAATTTATTTTGATAAGGATTAATACCAAAGTACAATAAAGAGCCTTTTCAAGCGGCGGCATATTAATTATTTTTTTAGAATTAAAAACCGCTTACTGTGACATAACTATAATATTTAGACATAATAATATGCTGTCGCGACACTTTTTGTAGATAAGAATGAGTTCTGCAAAGTCGTAGTACATGATTTTGTTCTATCATTAATAAATAAACAATACAAAAAGGCTGTGATAATAAAAATAAACACAAGCATGCCGTAGGTATTAAACCAGACATCGCTTCTGTGCTTTCTATTGGTGTAATCTATGACCGAACACATTTTGTCCTTTTCACACTTGTAAAAACAACAATGTACTTTCTCTTTTACCTTTGTGAAATTAATTTTAAGTAAAAATATTTAAAATTTAATGATTTATGCATAATTCTTGTTTACTTATATGTGATACGAGATCCCCTTAGCGTTATTTACTTTCTTATCATAGTTTGTACACTTTCGAAACACACACGATGGCATTTTATCGGATTCACAGTCACTGACAGAGACGTCACATTTGTCGTATCGCTTTTCGCAGACTGGGGGTAAGACGTCCCAATTAGGACGTTTTAGCGTCTTCATATTTCGCGCATGGGTAACATATCTATTATTTTTTAAATATCATTGATCATATTCCATTATTTCCATTGGGACAAAAAACGCCGCCGTGCACGCCGTCATAAGTCTCTCTCATTATAGTGTATTATAGTATCTATTGTCATAAGATGTTGCAACGGTTTTTTTTGCCGTCACGTTTTTGCCAATCTTTGAATGAATTTATCAATGGAAATTCATAATGGGATACATCCGAAAAATTTCCAAAAACATCCATATTAAAAGTATGAAATTCTCTTTTGGATTTGATAAATCAATGAGAAATATTTAAAGTAACACAAAATTTGTGTGTAATGAGTTTTTTATTTAACAAAATCATAGACCAAGAGTTGTTGTGAATGATAAATTCAAAATAATAATTTTTTACTTATAACCTGTCTATTTGGACCCAGCAGGTTTCTCCTAGTGTGGGACCCATAGTTAATGCAACTTTTATTGTTACGATAGTCTACCTTGACTGTAGGTAGCTTGTACAAAATAGCCACTCTTCTAATGCAAACTTTTGTTCGAATACACGCTTCAGGCCGCAAGGGACAACTTGATTACTATTTTTAGATAGTGGAGAATAGGGTTGATTTCTAAAATTACTGTTTAGTCCAACAGTTAGATAAAAATATTAGACATATTTTTTCTTTTATCATGTAAACAAAATGATTGCATTAAAATTAAGCGCGACGTCACTTCTTCGCAGTTTTCAGGAAGTAGTGACGTAATTAACTCCTGCACTGAACTTTGATGCACTGTATCATCATCAACTTTTGTTTATTTGTTGAGGCTAAAAATACTTTTTACGAAAATCTAACTGGACGGACTAAATTGATTAATTGTTTTTTTAGCCAGTCTTCATCCCTATTTCACAGTTTTGTAATCTTTCAGCGAACTTGCCAGAACACGTATTTTTTTTTACCTACCCAATGCTAATAACTTGGTGAATTCGGCAGAATGTTTCGAAGATCATGAGACGGGCGTTCTCGACAAATTCCTCGAGACAAGCAATCAAGAAGAAATCTGTCAACAGTACTGACTGGCACTGGTTTAGCTTTCTACGAGCGGCTTCAAAGTCGAAGTTCACATACAGATGCTCTATAAATTCAGTTATGGGGTCTCTGTAACAAACAATTTGAAATTATAAGACTTAATAATCAGATACCTAATCTCACTTATTAGGATTGGCCACATTTTAAAAGAAATACATCAAACTATCACTAGCCCTGAATGTAAATATATATCAGAGAAGTAGTACTTATTCTTTGAGTAAATATGAATGGTAAGATGACCATCCATTAATAATATTATCACAATATATACCTGTAAGTATAGGCTTCCTGCTGAATGACCTTCACTAGATCCTTGAGAGCATTCCGCCTGGACCTATTGATGATGACAGCAGTGGCTAGGTAACGCAGAATGTGCGGGCACATCGTTTGGATAGCATTTAAGTACCTACAAAAAAAACAATAATGCTTCTTACATTTAAGGTCGTTATATAAGAAAAAAAATTATATGATGTATAAAACTTACAAAGGTTTGTACAAAAACATCTCGATTATTAGATCACGCCCTTTGACGTGATTGAAAAATACAAAAAGTGACCAATGGACCAGCCAGGTCCGTTGTTGTAAAGCCTGCATGTTGTTAGCGGTGGCACCAGCTGCGCCATTGTCAATGAACTCTCGCAGCTTTGTCAGATCATCAAGCGCACCGTCCCAGTTCTGAACCAAGATCTCGCTGGCAAGCTTCCCCCAAAGTACAGAGAGGTAATTCTGTAAAAAGTTTTACACATGAAACCTTCTTACAAGTTTAAAGATGTTTCAAATGTCACAAAAAAGGCGTAACATGTCATTTAAGTCACATTGGTGTCAGTATCAGGCATACAAAATGTCAGCAAAATTAATAGTTCATAAATTTGAAAATGGTCTTAGTAGTAAATCTTTATTAATCACCATTGTGGAAGGAGATAATGATATTTCTGAAACGAAGTTCGGCGACTGGTTAGAAGGCAGAACTTTAATGAAGAAAAAAGAAGAGGAGAAATCTTCCCGATTGGTGGTAAAAATAGTTTCAGGAAGCGATTTTGCTCATTTTGATCTTGATACTTGTGCTAAATTGATTGAGAGGTCAGAAAACGAAAACCTTAAATTACCTTTGCATAATTTAAGTCAATCGATATCTAGTAATGATGGAGCACTTATTTCTTCATCACATTTCATGAGCGATGATTACAATAACAAAGATACTAGATTTTTAGATTCCTATCATAAATTTAAAAACGATCGACGTTCAAATAATCAGTTTATTACAAATAACAATGAAATATTAAGTTTCTACAATGGTACAATTAAGGAGAGCCAAATGCATTTAAATAGTTTATGCCCATTAGAATATAGCTTAGAAAAAGTAAAAGAAAACAACGCACGCATCATGGAAAACATTCATATGCTTAATAGAACTTTAACTTATACAAAAAAGAAAGAAATATTAGATATAGCATGTCCTAAATCAATGCGGTCACATCCCTGTGAAACATGTGGCAAGTGTTTTGTCTATGAAACTGGTCTAAAGCGACATTATACAATGAGACATGCAATTGCAGAATTTGTACCACGTTGGCAGGTGGTGTGGACATGCATAGAATGTTTCCAAGTTTGGCCACAACAGGATCTTGCCTTTAACCATTCAAAGCAATGTTCCAAAACAGACAACATTGAATGTGTGAGAGAAATAAAAACATCATCATTGCTGCAGTGTGAGTTTTGTGAGAAAGTATTTACAAGCATTCCAAGACTAGTATGGCATTCTAAAAAGCATACTACACAGAAGAATTATGAATGCAATACATGTGACACATGGTTTTCATCATTTAGAGCAGCTGAGGAACACTGGCAATTATGTCCATGGCTTAAGGCATACTACAGTTTCTCGTTGCCAAAACTTTTATTGTGCAATGCATGTGATCGAAAATTCAGGAACTATGACCAACTGTATAATCATAGGTAATATCCAACTTCAATATATATTGTTAGCATTTAAAGGCCTCCAAGAATGCATTATAGAATATTTATGATGCAATATTAGATGTTATTTTAGACAATGGATAATTAGACTGAACAATAAGTTTATTTTATTTTTCAGGTACAAGATTGGGCATTTCATGGCTAAAAGTACAAATGTTTCCTTTGATACATTTGCATATCAGTGTGAAATCTGTGCAAAATGTTTCACATCCATACCACTCCTTCAAATACACAAGCAGCAGAGTCATCCTCTCCATGACATGACTATTAACATGGCAAGTAACTATCTGCTGATCCAAATACTATGTGACAGATTCCAACTTTCATTGAAATTTATTTCACTTTTCAGGTTCTGACTAATCTTCATGGCAACTACTCTTCTCCTAGCAATGAGCAGCTTGCATGAAATTATGTAACTACTTATTGAATGTAATAAAAATTTATATTTAGTAGGAAATTCTATTTTATTTGACAATATTTTTTTATATGTTAATCATTAGATATACTAGCGGGCCAACACAGCTTTGCACTCAGAAGATCCTGGTAATTTTCACTATTTTTTTCATACAAACCAATACTAAAAATGACTAACAGAAAAAAATATATATATCATCTCCCATTGCGATGTGGAATCCATTGGAAGAGCAGCACATGCTATATATGAAGGTTGTATTTATGTATAAACATTATTGCACAAAATAAAAAGTACAAAAGGCGGACTTAATGCTAGAAGCATACTCTGAAAGTCAACCGTTGGGTCATGCAGATAGTTCGTTCATGGGTGCGGTAACAGTAAAAATGTGAGTATGGATTACAACAAAATGAATAATAATAAATAGTAATGTGAATTCTTATTCCACATTGCAAGGGGAAATTAAATTTGTCTCTTTCTTTAAACTATTTAACGTTTTCTAGTGTGGTGTGATGCACTATAAAAATAGTAAAAATAAAATTAAATAAAGTATTAGAAAGCAGATAAAGAAAGCATAATTACCTTATCAGTTGGAGACATAACCAGCTGACAGAAGTACAGGTATGATGCAGATTCAACATAGTTTCCACATTCATATCGGTATTTAGCTAATCGGTACATGCTATCAATCATTTCAATTTTAAACTGAAACAGAAATATATAATATGGAAAACAACAGTTTTATTTAAATTTCAAGTAGTTGCATGGGAAAGTATCAATGATTTAAGAAAAAGAATTCTTAAATATTTTAGGCTGTAGCATTATGAAAAGTAGACTGGTTTTCGAGCCCTCCTAGGACACTCTATGATACACATGACAAATTTAATGAACAAAGATGTTATACTCTTAAGTAACACATACTTCAAATTCCTTGTTAGTTGTTAAATAATTGATCAATGTCTTAGGGTCTCTCATTGTTTCTACTGTCTTCATGACATCATCTCTTTGCATGAGTCTCAGAACTGGTTCCACATCATCCTGAAGTATTTGCAGTTGAGACAGGACTACACCTCTACGGGATTTGATTTCCTGGAATAGCAAAAAAAACTTATGTTATTTGGAATAATTTCAGCAGTGACTTCAAATAGTATCACCAATTACAGGGTTTCTTTGGATTGTAAATCCTTATCTGGTACCTTATTTGTGATGTAAATCATGAAATTATGCTCGACTTACTTCAGGTGTGTCCTCCTCAGGAAAGAGCATTCCTCGTATGTCTATGACATAGTCAATCATGTTAGTTTTACTCAATATTTCCAATTTAGCCTGTAGTAGTTCCGACTGGTCATATGTCTGAAAACATTCACTAATTCAGTTACTGAAACTTAAGTATACATTTTATATTACTGTATTTTTATATTGATAACATAACTTCAAATGTAATATATTTTGGTTTTATTATTACTATAATGCATACGACGACAAAACGGTGATGACCAGTGGTTGAACCATACCTCTTTTGCTGCTAAAAACTCAAGTAAAGGAAACACCAGATGTCGGTCTAAGTATTGACCTATCTTAAACGTAAGATCAAATTTCGAATAACTCATTTTCCTGGCAGTCACTGCACAATTATAAAAACTTTTGTATCAAGCTTTGGAAAGGTAACAACCTAACCTCGAAAAGAAAGATCAAGCACAGATATCAAGTTTGACACTTGCTTGAATTGACATCTTATGTCAATTAAGGAAACGGAAATCGGTTCTTCTTTTTCTTCTGTTACATGGCAACCTAATCCTCCGGAAATAGTAAAGTGAAGAAGGTGTAAATTAAAAACAAAATAGTACTTGTCGTTGAAAGCTAGTGTTGTCAAGTTTTATTATTATTTTTTTGGTTGGAAAAATATTGTGTCAAAATAATGAATTGAATTTTTTTGTTTAAGTGAACTCGACGTGTGGCTGTATTTCATGTACTTAGTTAACCTAACCTAACCATAGGAATCACCCCTTACTTCTATGATAGGTAATTGTAATTTAAAAAACGCAAACATTGACACACAAGCCCAAAGTAAACTTGATATAAAAATCATTAAGTTAATAGATCAAAAAAACAGATCAAATAAAGTTTTTGACTACATCCCAATGTCGTTCTTAATTGGTTTATTTTTGTTAAAAATATTTTGTATATTTATTTTATGCTGTTTATTTATTTATCTGCTGATCAAATATAAATTTAAGGATTAAAAAATATTTTTTTATACTTTATTACTTGTCTGTGATACATTAGCTCATGGTACATTGGTAGGTACTTATGGTACCATAAATGTCTACACTAGACATTTATGGTATATGGTGGTTATACAATATAATTTTATTACCTCTAGATATATTTGGAATCAATTGTTTATAATCTCAATTCTGGCTAGTTTCTTCATTTCAATATATTTTTTAATTTCTCTGTTAAATATGGAATAACGTAAAACTCAAAGTATTTTATAAAATATTAAATATTATGATATATGATTGTAAAATCCAGAGTTAATTTATTATATCATAATTTTAAAAATAATGTATAAGTTATTATTATTATGTATTATACAATTAAATATATGTCCGATTCATATTTTTATTCAATTGAATCCAGTGTACAGCACTAGTCACGTTTTCCATCCATGCTGAGATCAAAATAATATTTTTGGTTATTTTTTTGGTTTTTCAATGGATAATACTAATAATTCAGTCTTTAATTATTTTTTCCTGTTAAAATTTGGTGCTTACAGGAGTTAGATCAAGTAATTACTGTGGATAAGTGTACACCGAGATTGGACGCGTCTTAAAATGGCGTCGGGCGTTCTTCGATAGAGTGCGTCACAAATAGATGCGGTGCATGTGTTTAAAATGTCTATAAATAGAAGACTTGCATATTTGTAGCAGCAGTGAACTGTAATTTAAAATGTCAAATACTGTGATTACAAACTATACGGACCTTAATGGGCCTTCAACAAAGGCCGATAGTTCTGTTGTTGTTATTGTAAACAAGGATGGATCCCTCTCTGTTGATCAGAAATTACTGGGTACTCTCATGGGTATGTGTTTCTCCATAATTTATTATAGTAATAACTTACTCATTTTCACTATACGCGGAAAAACGATACATGAGCAATAAACATTAGCATTAGTACACTGAAAGGTATACATTGCAAACACATTAAAAACTTTCATATTTACAACCAAACGAAGTAAAATATCTCGAAAATTATATCATTTCCTTATAATAGAATTGAGTTTTTGGAAAACATCAATAACTCACGTAAAATAGAGATAAGACATATTTTGGCGCCAAAATGCATTTCTCTTCATAATTACTTGATTTCAATGTCTACAATTTTAATTCGATTAGAAATTAAATGTTGGTTACTCAATTGCCAAATTGGACCGTTTAGTAATTTGCCCAACTTAAGAAACGTCCATTGGATGCATGTTTATTACAGGTACTGATGGATCCCAAGCAGCAGGTATCAGTGTAGTTAGAGTTGGTCATGAAGGTAAACCTGATGATGCCACAGATTCTGAGTCAGATGATGATAAAGTGCCTCATGTCACACTTTCAGTGGATAGTTACTATGACGAACCCAACAGCATTATTAAGTATGGTATGTTGATAAGAATACCATTAACTATATCTTACAGTTTAAACTTATTATTTTATATTTCATGTTTTTATAAATTTTTAGACAGTGGAGCTGAGATGTTGCAGTCTCTGAGGATAGAAACTAGAGAAAATAGTTTGATTGGATTTCAAAATGATCACTGTTACACACCATTCACATCACCAAGTCAAACGTTACCACAAAGCAGTGACAGTTACACTGGCTATGATGATCCTGTCATTGAGATTACTCACACACCACCACCCAAACCTGTACCTAATTCCAAAAAGATTACTATTTTGGAACAGCAAATCATTCCTAAAGGTAAAAAGATAGTTTTGAATCAAAATGAATCTTCAATCATAATGAAAGGCAATGATGCACTCAGCAAACCATTGCCTGTTCTTGCTAAAGCTAAGAATGTTAGTGATTTGGAAAAATATTCTGATAATTCACAAAAGACTGATGAAACAACAGAGTCTTCGTCAATCAGCTCTGGTGACAGTATTCCTGATAGGGATTCAGATTCTGATTACAAAGATACCAAAGACCGAAATGTTTCATTTAAAATGAGAAAGGCAAAGTTGAAACCAAGGATTCTGAAAAACACAGCAAGCTCCAAACCATTAAAGCTAGATCCTAAGGTGGCATCTAGGCTGAAATCTAATAAAGCTGTGTTAAAGAAGGAGATTAAAGAAAAAGTTCAAATTAGGAATATTTCAGAGAAAAAAACCCCAGTGCAAAGCCAGCAAAATGTTGATATAGAAAGCCTTATACCATCTTCAGAAATATCACTAGCAATCCCATCTGGCAATGATCAAAATAAAAATGTTGTGAAGCAAACTCCGAAACCTTTAAAGAAAGAAAAGAAAACGCCATCACATGTTACAGCTTTACTATCTGATATGACATCATTGTTTTCAACACCAGATGTGATTCGAAGAGTGTCTACAGATGCAAAAATTCCAAGTAAACCTGATCAATTAGTCAGTGATAAAAAAATATCTACTCTTCCGAAAGCTCCAGAAGCAAATACAAGTGACGTAAAGACGGTAGAAAGTATTAAAGGGATTGAAGAACATTTAGAAAAAACAAAATCAATTCCGTTAAAATCATATTCGAAACATAAAGAAAAACCCAATCTATCCAGTGAAAAGGTTTTTATGTCTTCTCCAATACCTCAACTTGATGATGCCAGTTTGGCTCAGATTCTACAAGATACAACAGGTATTACCAATCCTGTAAAAATTCAGCCCAATATAACTGCTGGTAATGCTATGAACAGTCCAGGTCTAGCAGGACCTCTCTCCCCAACATTAGATTTACTTGGTGGTTTACAACCAGAAGAGGAAGGCTTAACAGAGGATTTGTTGATGCATGTAGCTCAACTAGTAGAGAGTTCTGAGAACTTACAAGAAGTTATTGATAAGCAGGTTCTTGGCAAAGTTGACACAACACCAGCAAAAGCACCGGTTCCAACTCCATTCCAACAAACACCTAGTACTCTCTATGCCCAAACTCTGACGAAGTCTGCTAAAAATGTTGTCACACGAAAAGATCCTATAGAGATTGTACGTCGTGATGGAAGAGTCATTACTCTTCCACCTATTGAAGCACCAGCAACAAGAGCCTCTAAAAGAAAGAGTCAGATGGAAATATCCAGCAATGCAGATGTGATACCAACTCCAGCTGCTGCCCCAGTCCATCCTGGGGCCACTACTCCTGAGCCTCAAATGCAGGCTGTGTCAAAACATTATGTAAACAAAAAGTTAGTAAATAAAAAGCAGGAGCAAGTTGTACAGAGTCCAGTTGTTGATAAAACATCTGCAGAATCTCAAGAGAGCTGGAATTCAGAAGATGATCCTTACAGGTAACTAAATTTTAAATTAAGATTCGCCCTGTTTTATTCAAAAAAGTCTTTAAAAATAAATTGTATAAACTATTTAAACATTTGTACAGGTTATGGTGTATCTGTAAACAGCCACATAATAACCGATTCATGATATGCTGTGACGGCTGTGAGGATTGGTTCCATGGCAAGTGTGTCAACATCACAAAAGCAATGGGTCAACAAATGGAAGAACAAGGTATAGAATGGAGATGTCCAAATTGTGTGAAAAAGACCCCAAAAGGAACAGTTAAAGCTGCATCAAAGGTATAGAAAAAAAATGGTTTTAATGGAACTTATTTCAAAAGTATGTGTTACATTTTTAAAGTTATGTTTTATTTGTAGATTGCTACTCGAAAGAAATCAGAAAATGATGGAACAGTTGTGTCTCCGAATGTATCTAAGGAAGGTTTGTCTAAAACTAGTTGTATTGTATGCAAGAAACCTGCGCGGGCTAGCAGCATTTATTGCAGTGATGCATGCATTTTAAAACATGCTCAAGATTCATTGAGTAACCAAAGCCCAGTTAGTAAATCTGAAAATGACTCTGGTAAATCACAGGATAAACAAAAAACAGAATCAAGGGTAAGGATTTGCTACTTTTTAACTATTAAATATATAAATCATACCCTCAGTGTGATCTGTTCGTGGACGCATGGATAAGATTGTCAGCTGAATGTCTAGAGATTTTGTGAGTGAGATGTATGAGAGTTCCTGTGCTTTAAGTAATTAATTGTAATTTTGTATTTTTATGTGTCTAATTCAATTAATGTAAATGGCATTTGCCGTTTTATTTTAATTCAAATAAATAAATAAAATTATGCAGCAATAAACACTTATGCTGTTAACTAATATTACAGGTTATTGTGTATGAACGTAAATCAGGGCGGCTTTTGGCTGGACCAAATGCACCTACAGCAGAAAACTTGAAAGCATGGCTGCAAAAGAATCCCACTTTTGAAGTAGTTCGACCTGGAACTCTTAGCACAATCAAACCAAATACAAGTAAAAAGAAAATAGTTAATGAGTCTAACAAAATTCAAACAACATTAAACTTTGAGAGAATGCCCAGAAAACCCGTAGAGCAACCAACAACTAGCAAAACTCAGCCTGAAACTAGGACCAGGGTTGTACAACATGAAACAAAACCTAAGACTCCACAATCTGAAACTAAATCTAAAAGTCTACAAGCAGAAACCAAATCCAAACTACAACAAGAAAGGTTTACAAAAACTCTTACATCACCAAAAGAAGATGTGAAAGTAGTAACACAGCCAAAAACTCCAGTTGCTTCAAGGTTGCAGCCCTCGCAGTATCCAGAAACTCCAAAAGCAAGCACTTCCAGTGCAAAACCTACAAGTGAGCCACGCAGACTAGTTCGGACAACAAGCAGGTCACAAGCAACGCACGAAAAGGTAAAGTACAAGCATAGCCCGAGATTCTATAGTAACATTGGTTGTCCTAATTCTACGGGAAGTACATATTTTAATTTGAAACAATTATAATGTTTTTAAAGTTAAATGAATTTGTTAAATAAGAGAATAGAATAAGACGATTGGACTAATTTTAAGAGTAGATTATTAATTTTATTGATTTTTTATCAGGCAATAAAAGATTTGTTTACTTAAAAGTAACTAGTCCATTTTACAGCCTGTACATGAAAAGGCCACAAAATGAAAAATGAAAACATATCCCTAGAATCATATTTCATATATGCCAAATTGATGTATTGCATCTGGGTTGTCCTGGGTTTTATTCATGTCCTTAAACTGTTACGTCATCAAGGTTGCCATATTATGACGTAACTTTACTCGTAAAAATCAAAACATGTGCAAAGGAACCAATGGATTGTAATGGAAACTTTATCAAAGACTGAATCCTTTTATGTTGGCATTAACCTTGGTATTGTTTACTGTTTGATTACTAACTGAGATTGGTAAATTTATGATAATTATTACGTTACAGGTAGCATCAGTCTCGCCTTCAACATCGCGTCGAAAGGACACCATAGACAGCAAGAACAAGATGGATTCAGCTGACTCGATACGTGATAATGTGAGAAAAGCATTACAAGAACAACTTAATCAACGAATGGTGGAGCATGACGGACCAAAGTTCAGTGAAGACGAAATAATAGACTTTGCTAATGAAACTGAACTTGAATTACATGAACTCTTCAGAGATGTCGGAATGAAGTACAAAGCGAAATATAGGTCACTTATGTTTAATATCAAGGATCGTAAAAATCTTTCTCTGTGGCAGAAGATTTGCGATAAAACTATCACGCCTAAACAATTGGTTCGTATTGTTTATGTATTGCAGTTTAATTTATTGTTATTTCTTTTTTAAACTTAGCTAAACTTTTCCGTTTTTGTTCAGGTTCGTCTTTCACCAGAAGAACTAGCAAGTCAAGAGTTAGCTCAATGGAGAGAAGATGAGGCTAAACATCAATTAGAATTAATCAAGAAATCTGAACTGGATTTGCTAGCTGCAAGCAAAACATATGTTTTAAAAACACATAAGGGAGAAGAGGTAAATGAGGTTTTCACACTGTTTATTGGTTGACCTTATTTTTGTCAAAAGTGTAATTTACAAGATTTTTTTTCTTTTACATGTTTTTTTACAATTTCTTTCCAGGTAATGGAAACAAAGGAATCTGTATCAACAGAGCTGGACCCAGATGCAATTCCTGTGGAAGATGTAGTACAGGCGTTAAATGAAGAAACAGGAACAGATGATTTAAAACCTGACACTCCACAAGAATTGTGAGTAGTTCGTTTATTTATTTATTTTCCTCTTTACATTAATGTGAAAACAATTTTTATTTTTAATACACAACAATATTATTTTTTTAGAACTGGCAGTTCGAACAAGGCTGACGAGGTTGAAAAAAAACGCAGTCGAAAGAGAAGCAAAGATGACAGCAGTGCAGAGTATTCTAAAAAGGATAAACGTGAAACTAAACATAATTCTGAAAGCAGAAAATCGAGATCATCTAAACGTAAATCCGAGATGAAAGAGAGAGAGTCACGCGAAGAGAGGAGATCCACCCGGACCTCAGATAGAAGATCGAGTAGACTTAAATCTGGATCCAGAGATAAATCTGGGGAGGAATCGAAAGAGAAGACTGAATCGGACCGATCTAGATACAGATCAAGGTCGAGAGCGAAATCGAAGAGACAAACAAAATCTCGAGAACATTCCAGGTCCGGCTCGCGCGGCCGCTCCGGCGCCGACGACAAGCTCAAGCACCGCTCCCGCTCGCAAGACAACGTCTACACCAAGAACAAACATGAGTTCGTATATATTTACATAATCATAATAAGATTAATGTTAAAATTATGAATGCTAATAACTAATATAAGAATAACTGTTAACAACTATTTTGTTTTGTTTTAGTTCCACAGATTCAGATTCTATAGAGAGACCTAAATCTGCAATGTTGAAAGAAGTACATCCTGAGTATGATCCTCATGAACCGATGATAACCTCTGCATTTTCTGAAGAAGACCTGAGGAAATCTAGGGAGGATGTCTATGAAGATACCTATAAAAATGAGAGTGAAGATTTTGCTAATACTGAATTTGAAACCTCTAAAACTTTCTCCATCAATTCAAATGTTGCTGCAGCAAAATATCCAGGGAAACAGGATAGAGTTTCAGGTACATGTATAAAATGTGGTAGTACATTTTTATAGAAATATATTACGCATATATTCTTCTATCTTACTATCTTGTGTTTATTTCACAGAGATTGAAAGTGATCAAGAACCCAGTAGCACGGTGGAGAATGCCGCGGAGACGGTGTGGAATGGTTGCATAAACATGGTGGATGTTGCAAGATTCTATGTGGCTGCACATGAAGTATGTATATGACTGGAGGATTTGTTGCTTTTGAATAAATTATCTTCAACATTAGAATAATTCAATGTCATTTAGGTCTCGGGAAGTGCGTCAGACTTGGAGGAAGATTTGAGTGCAGAGTTGGACATTGTGGGAAGGATAAATCCAGATACTGTTTGGGATTATATTGGAAAAATGAAGAGAGCTAGCAACAAGGACATCGTAATATTACGGTTACAGGCTGCCAATGATGAAGAAAAAATGCAATATATTGCATTGTATAGTTATCTTAGTAGTCGTAATAGGTTTGTACATGGTTTAAATTATATTTATTTCATAAAATATGCGTTTTTACGTTTTATTTTCCTCTTAATCCTTATTTTTAATAAATTTGTGCATGCTATTACATGTATTTTTTAATTTGATTTTCGATGGATTTGTTTTTACTAGTGAAATTTGACATTCAGGACCATTTTTTTACCTACAGCCTCCTATCCACACACTTGTGTTCTTAACAATACATTTTGAAAAATAACTTATATAGCTTATGGACTTGCCCTAAGAAAGTTGCAAAATAGTTGAAAATCTTTTTCTGAAATGTCATCACTTGTAGAAATATAAGTACCTGTTGTTGAGAATAATGTGTGGAGTGTGAGCCTGAATTTTTTTTCAACAATGATATCCCTGTAAATCTGATTATGATTTAACATCTTGCAATTTGGTTATCTGTTTTAATTGGTAGTTGTGGTTTTCTAAATAGCAACTGGATATGAATAATGACGTCAACATTCGGATTTTAGGTTAGGCGTAGTGAAAGTTTCAAATACGACTTCGGTTAAGGATTTCTACATTGTTCCCCTCCCTGCGAACACCAATTTGCCGTCTGTGTTGCTCCCGCTGGACGGCCCCGGCCTCGCAGAGATCAAGACTCACCTCCTTATTGCAATCGTCATTCGACAACGAAAAAGACGATTGCCACCGAATATTCCACAAGAAGTTATTCCCGCTAAGGTTAGTTCATGATGAAAATAGAAAAAAGTGAAATAAATATATTATTTTGTTGTTCCTCTGTTTTATTACGGTCACGTGACGCAATTGAAATTATATGTTTACCTCTGCCCGTTCACATTACTAGTACGGTATCTACTTACTTCGCATACAGACAAAATAACACTGTAGGTAATAAGTTCAAGCAAATACACTATTACATTTTCATCGACATCTTGTTTACAGACTTTACACTTCTATTCGATTGCATGTTTGTACTCGTCGATTTAAATGGGTCTGATCTTAAGGGATATAGTTGACACAAATGTAGAAAAAAAGTAATTGTATACCTATTTAATAATTTCAAACTGGTTTCTGTAACGTCATTCTAAATCTGAGCATGTGCAGGGGAGAAATAGTGATCTAGCAGTTTTACTCTAAAACACAAAGGGCATTGAGATTGCACTTTATTGAATAAAGTTAAGTAATATTTAAACCAGGAATCTCCTTATACGACAAGAGACGCACGCGCACAAAATACAGATCTATTCCTTCTGGACGCGCCTTCGGGTTTTCACAATCGTAACGTACGTTAAGCAAATGCTTTGTGGGAGGGTACCCTGTAATGCGACTTATCTATTAGTTAGTATTAGGTAATAGGTAGTTGAAAACCCTCTATAAAGGAGTTTAATTACAGATAATTGAAAATATAACTTTTGCAAAAAAATATGGTTTATATTTAAAATTAGATTCTTTTAATATACTATAAGTCTTATCCAAGTACTACTGAAAGTATGTATGAACCTACATTTAAAATTAAAAAAAAGAGTCAACTTAGGTAATTTCGTTGTCACTTGTGCTCAATAGTTACCCAATTTGTATGGGAAGAGAAGCATTCACTACCTATACATTAGCTGTCGTCGGCTACTTTCTCTGAGGTATTTTACGAATCTATCGAAATAATATAAATATCTATCGAATTCATCCAAAACCATTCTCTAGTTTTTACTAAAAAGATTCATACAAACTTTCGTATTTATATGAAATATGGGAAGATAAAGTAAAGATACACCATAGTAGGTAAATAAAATCGATCACTAAAACAGTGAAAGGGGATAAATGAATCAACAAGTAATCCTATCATATGAACTCTAATTTTAGGTGGCGCGAGAATCCCGAAAGAGATCGTACACACCGCCTATCGTAGCTAAGGCTTCGTACACCCCCCCGACATCACCAAGGCGGCGTCTCCCACTTCCGTCTTACACATCACCAGCTCTCTCTACTTCGGTCAAGGACAAAATCGCTGCATCACTAGGTCTGTATTTAATATGAAATATTGCGATGGCCTAGAAGACCGTTTATGCTCAGAATGCCAACTTCTCAAAATGCCAACCGATCGCAAAAAGACAACTTCGCAGAATGCCAACTTCTCGAAATGCCAACTTCGCGAAATGCCAACTTTTCCAAATGACAACTTGTCGAAATGACAACTTCTCATAATGACAACTTACAATTATAATGAATGGAGGAGCAGTGAATGCTACCACATATAATAAAAATAAATAAAAAGTCCATATGTACAATATCTCAATATCTTTATTCGTTACTATATAATCAATCAATACTTATAATCATTATTTTATAATCAGTATATTATATCTGTGTCTGTTTAAAAGCCACAGCTTGTATGATTTTTTATTCAAACTTGAAAAAGAAGCCAAATTCTTTAGTCAACTTATTTCAGATTCTTTGTTTAAAAAACCACGGAACAAAAGAAGACTTCGCGATGTGAATTTTGACAAGAAATATGAAAGACTTTTTACCCAATTGGAAAATAATACGTTGAACTATATGTTGGCTGTCATTGTATAAAAAGTAATCCTTTGTTTATTTATGTGTTCACATATATTATATTATTAGAGTTGATTTATTTTTGCTAATCGACATTTGAGATGAGAGATTGATGCGATACGTACGACCCTAGTGTATTGATTGATTATATAGTAGTAACGAATAAAGATATTGAGATATTGTACATATGGACTTTTTATTTATTTTTATTATATGTGGTAGCATTCACTGCTCCTCCTCCATTCATTATAATTGTAAGTTGTCATTTCGAGAAGTTGGCATTCTGCGAAGTTGTCTTTTTGCGATCGGTTGGCATTTTGAGAAGTTGGCATTCTGAGCATAAACGAATAAAACCACTCATGCTCTGTATTATTTTCCAAGAAAAGTGTGTTATTATTTTAAACATGGTTGTGAGTAACATGGGGTACACATAATTTTTTTTTTGTTTTAATATGAACTTCGCAGAGTGGATATTGGTTTTTGCATCTAATGAAGATAAATTGTATACTTGTACTTATATTACGCCAATTACTGTTTCAGCATGTGCAGATGATGAAGAAGCATACAGTCCTGGTTCCTCTAGCAGTGGCGGCAGCATACCCACGTCCGCTGTACAACCCGCTTCTAACACTTTACGATCCAAAATGGAGGAATTAAACAGGCAAATAGAAGAACAAAAGCAGCAGATTCTTAAAATGGCTCGCGCAGACTCTTCAGTTGGCGAGGTAAGATCTTCAGAAACGCATTAATTATATTCGACTTTGGTTATGCCTTAAATTTGGTCTAAAGTATGAATATTTCCGGTTATTCCTATCAGTCAGGCATCGCCCCACAGATGGTAACTCGAAGTTTGTAAAAAATTATGTCCCAGTAGCCACCAATGCATCAATTCGAAGTGGCAACTGGAAAATTCGGATAATCCTCCCAGGTTCCATCACTTGAGACGCCTTAAATTATAATTAGATTTATGTTTTCTATGTGTAGCTAAAATTGTGGGAAATGTAGATTTTTTTAAATATTGAACTTTGGCTACTGAATGCTTAATGGAAATAACAATAACGCGTTGACTCTCCTAATCGGAAACGTTTCTGACGTTTGTAAATACATAGCAAGTAGGGCAGTAAGTAATACATAGGAGTATCAAGCTGCAGTAAAACCATTCAAATTGAAAAATTCCACAGAGTTTGTTTCAGTTTAGTCAAAAAACAATACAATAGTAAGTATTTTGTGGTTCCGATTTCTACTCGAACATGGAGGGTTTATTCCCCCCACCCCTACGGACGTAATTTGGTTCAATATCAGTCGAAACAAATACATATAAGACGATATTTTAACCCATTGACCGCCATTGACGCTTTAAAGCGTCATCAAGAATTTTGATCCAGACGCCGACGACGCCTTTAAGCGTCATTATTTGCCTTATGTTTGACGTTGAAATAAAAAGTAATGAACACCATCTCGTATACATATTTATACACACCGCGCACCAGGATACGATAGATTATTATTATTGATGTCTAAAAACGTCCTACAGCATAGAATTGAGTTAAAAAATGATAAAAATCAACAACTAAAATTATTAACGTAAAATCACACTGCACGACGCCGTGGACGTCTTAAAGCGTTAGGTAGTGATGTGACTAAGTGGACATTTTTAATAATTTTTTTATTTTTATTTAATATGTAGGTATTAGATGATAACAATAAAATGTGATTATTTTTTTATTGTTCTACTGCTAGTTTATTAGTAAATAACTATTATCATTATCTCTGCCTATACACATACTTGATAGATGGATTGATGATGCTCACTCGTCATATGGTTAACGTACGAATTTTTTGTCTGTTTATATTTTACCTAATTATTAATGTTCAGTCAATTGAGAAAAAGTTTGTAATAATAAACAGATGACATGCCATTGTGAATTAATTTCATGACTAATGTTTTTACTATTTATTATTGAATTTAATCTGCTTAAAATATACCTTAATTTTTTTTCATAAAATTTTATGTTTTCGATATACCCACCTAACTCCACTATGTCATGTTCACTTTAATGTACTGCCAACGCCAACGACGCTTTAAGTCGTCCGCCTGTGACGTCATAAGCACGTATGCTGCTATTGATAGTGTTGGGAATTGAAGATAGATAAAATATTTTTTTTTCAATTACCATACAAAAGCTAAATGCTACTGAAGTTATTGTCCGTGTTTCTATATTATAGACTTTTTGAGTAAAAACCCACAAATACATTATTTACGAAAATAGTTTAAATAATAATGGGTTGTGTTGAACTTTTACATATTCTGGGAGTAGTTGATGATGATGATATTTTTAATAAATCTTCGCCTGATAGTGAAGTAGGAGAAGTGTTTCTTTTCGAGGCACTTATTTATTTTAATCAAACTAAATTAATGAGCATGACAACCGGATCAACAAATTCTAATTATTTCGTGATTTATTCCATAAAGATTATAATACCCATATTTATTGTTTACTCAATCAACTGAAAAAAAACTATGTATGATAAAGCTCATAAAAATTCGAAGTTCACTATGTCGCTGCTAGTTTTAAAATGTATCTAGATGTGACGTCATACGACATTTCAACGAAACACTGCACCGTGATTTTTAGATTTATTAAATAAAAAAATATGAATGTTTATCGTTAAGTGTATATGCACCGTTAAAACCGGGAAACATGATTTTGGTGTAAATTTGTAAAACGCCCCTTCGTATTACATATTTTGGTTTCTGTCGATAGAAAAAAATATACAATGTTTTGTTGCTCTTCTTATACAAAAAAATAAATCATAATAAGTTCAAAAGGTGTACTTATTATAATTTCATCACCGACATTAATGCATATTATTTTGTTTTTGACCAACACAGTGGCGTTTTTTCCAATTACATCGATAAAGTCCTTAACAACACTATAAGAGTAGGTAAAATTTGTCAAACATTTAAGTTGTGATCGCCGATGACGCTTTAAGGCGTCGACTAGTTGCGCCAAAATTCCTTGCATACTTTAAAAAATCTTGTGATAATTTTCTGATTACTAAGACATATAAAATTACTATTGATCTATTATTTCTTATTAAGTTCAGTATGTATGAGCATTTATTTCGTTATCCTTAGTAATAGGTAATAAGGTTCCGAAACAAACGTTTATTCTTATCGCTTAGTGCAGCATGTCACATCACTATCGTATTGGGCAAAAATTCTAGCTAATAATACGCATGGCGTCGGGAGCAATATTTTCTATTTGAAGTCCGGCGGTCAATGGGTTAAACTACCAGATTCAAACGGAATGTATCTAATTGGTTTGGATTTGTTTCAGGATGAGGCATACTCTCCATCGCGCCCCATGACACCACCTTCTGTAGTTCCACTGGCAGACATCTCACTACCCTCGAATTTGCAGGAGATCCTTGCAACTATAAAACAACGCTCGGAACCTGCTACAACTGCGGACATTGACATGCGTACAATGCCATTACCACAGTAAAAATCATAATATGTTTAGACTACGTTTTTTTACAATAAAATTAAGCACAAGAATAGTTTATACTAGGCAATGCATTGAAATTATGGTTTAATTACTTTCGTTTTTATAGTTGTATATACCTACATTAGATAATATATTATTTTCTATGTTGATTGATAACATTCAGTTCGTGGGTTTGTTTGCCCCTTACATGATCTCGTGTTGTACCTTCAATCACATAATATTGTCTTTGCTGATCTTAATAAAATTTGTATAAAGAATAAAAATAACTTGTTCTATTGTGTAGAATAAATATTCTACAACTCTTACAGTGATGCATTTAGATATAGGAAAATGCAGAGTAGGTATATTTTATGAGATGGGATTAAATAGAATACATTAGGTATGTGCAAAGCATATAACAGTATGTGTGCAATAAGTAAAAGCCATGAATGACAGCAAAATTAATCAAAATGAGTACATTATAAATTTAAAAATGGTTGGATGTAATTTGACTTCTTTTTCGAAATATTAATAAAACTGTACATATTATATACATCTACTTTGTTCGAAATCATCTAAAGTGTTGTACAAAATATAGTTTGTAATGTAATATTAATGGTTTTACTTAGTATATGTAAGAAATTATATTTTATCTTCTTTCTCATGAAAAAAATATAAAACTTAAATAATGAAATAAAGACATGGTTAATTCTATTCTTTATTGTTTTTATTATATACTGTCGTCATCATACAATGATTTTCTTGATTTCATTTTCTTATCTTTCAAAGAAAAGCCTGATTTTTTTGAGCGAAGATTAAGATTCTTAAATACATCTTCCTTTAACAGAGTATTGTTTTTTATCTTTTTTTGCATTGCCAAAATTTTTGTTTCCATTAGTTTTCTTCGTGGTACATGCCTAAGAGCAAATTCCCAATCACCTGTCACTTTTAGATCAGCCAGTATAGGAACCATATGGTTTATATTTAAATTTTTCTTTGATCCTGGAGCCCATTCTAAAAATCTATCAAGTGGTAATTTCGCCATTTTTATCCCATCTCTTTTAGCTTTGGCTAGTGAAAGAGGTTCATTGTTAACCTGGAATCAAACAGAAATGCAAAGTTACATACACAATAATAAATATTATGTTTTAAGTTGCAAGTGCATTAAAACTACAAATTAAATACCTTATCCACCATGCACCCAATAATGTACACAGCATCATGGTCAAACTGCGTCAATTCTTCTCTACAATGAGGTGTCAGATAAACTAATTTATCCTTTGGGAAAATATCTAAATAACTTTTGCTGTGAATATTTAAAGGAAACCAACTTTCTTCAATTGATGGTACATTTTTCCTCAGTTGTTTCATAAACTCTCCTTTCAAATTAATATTACACATATGAACATTAAAGGGATCCTTATGAATTCTATTGTCTCCAAAAACAAATGTCATTTGTTTTGCAGCATTCATTGTTTCTCGAAGTACCATGTGCTCTTCATATGAACAGTCAATAACCACTGACTGACCAAATTGGATAGCTTGCAATGCCCTAAAATAAAATAAAAATCAGTATGTATCAAACAATATGAAGTGTGTAGTAAGATTTCAAATATTGGAATCTTTTACCTGTAATTATCAAAGTTGTTAATGGACTGGTCTCTTATTCTTAAAAACAATGCCCGAGATGTTAGGCTATACAGTAGATCGTCAGGAAATTCTTTATTTTCCTCTGGATTAAATTCTTCTCTTTCTTTCTTTCTGGCTTCCTTTTTAGCCTACAAGATATCAATGAATGTTAAATCTATATTCTTAGCTATTTTTTTAAATTTCCAGTAGATTGTATGAAGTTTTTTAATTTAATTACTCACTTTATGGTTTTCCCTAGCTTTCTCTGTTTTCCAAAGATATGTAAGATAATTATTTCTTTGGTTTCTACTTGATAAAGTCATCAAATGTTGCCACTGATTTATGTTCAAGGAACTTGGAGCATATCTACCATCTTGACGCATAACTTCTACTTCTAACATTAATATCCTTAACTTTTTTTCCAGTTCTGTATCATTATTACAAAGTTCTTGGATAATTTTATCTAAAAAGGGAAAGGTGAAAAATTAAAAAAAAAAATGTTTTTATTAATAATGATGATGAGAAAATGTAACAAAATATCAAAGAAAATGTACCTTACCCAATTCATCTTCTACTTGCGAGAGGTTTGCAACATAACGTTTTGGTTCATGCAAGTCATTCCTTCGTAAAATTATGCTACTTTGAGGAACACACACTTTCTTAGTACTCTTTCTAATATTATTAATTACAGCTCGTACGCAATACATATTTTAGAGAAGGGATTTATCCACAGGAAAATGAATCAAGTTGTACCTTAATTTTGACTTTAGATAAAACAAAATGAATCGTCTACTACGTTTGAAAAATAAAAGATTTAAAATACGTAGAAGAGCAGAGGTTTGTACTATTTTATTAAATAATTTCAGGATTTTAGTAAGGTTATAACATTAAAAACATTTGACTAGTGATGTTTCGATAGCACTATACTACCGAAAATATCGTGATAGTCGTATATCGGTTGATACTATCGATAGACGAGATGACGAGACTTTCCATACTACCAATTGATAAAAATATGTGATATTATTTCTAAATATATAAACTATAAAAGTATCGGAACAAACAAAAAGCAAAACTATTAAGTATAGACAAAAACTTGCCTTATCGATAGTCCAACATTTTTCGATGCTATTGCGTGCATTTAAAGATGACTTCATGGATCATCTCCATTCGCGGTTTAATTTACCTCCGTTGTTTATACATAGGCTCTTTCGTTAACATTAAACATCTTGTTCATTTGGGCCACAGTGCTACCAACCAGGTTACGTTTTATTTACAATCGATAGTATCGAAAATATAAATAAAAATACCAAATGCGTCGATTTATTTTATATAGTTTGATAGTACCGACTACTTTTACGTAATACTATCAATTTTATTGAAATACAATAGTATCGAACAACACCAAATTTAACTTATTCATCACAATTTCATTGCTTACATCAAATTCATTGCTTGTCTATTGCGTCGTTTACTTAATATTTTGCAAATGTCTACAAATGTATGGTTGTGAAAGGGGAATTGGGATTACTTGGCTTGCGTGAGCTTATTAACGAGCCTGGGGCTGGTATCGTTTTTAAAACAGGTCAAAAGAAGCTTACGGGAAGCGCTTGCGACATTTTTTATAGTGTTACTTCCTTTGATGTCACTTGCGCGTGTACAGAACGAACGTTTGTCTGCTGCGCTGTTTTAAACAGGTTAATGATTGATTACGAGATATTTCTACCATCAGCAAATGGTAAGTAACGATCTATTTTATTACATGTCTGTGGGAACCACTAATACCACATTGAATACCACTGACTCGCTCATACTATAGTTCCTAAACTTTTTGGCACGTGGTAAATAATATCGATGCTATCGTTGGACATTTGATTCTCTTGAATTCACGTAAAACATCGAAATACTATCGATAATGACAACTCTAATGGTAGGGGTTTAATGGCTTTTGAATTAGTGTTGCCGGATAATCGATTATCGATTAATCGATTATTCCCCCTCAAATAATAAAATAATCGATATAACAATCGGTAGTATCGTTACTATCGATATAATCGATACCTTTTTTTATTAGATATAATCGATTATGATTGATTAATCGATTAATTTGCAATTATTTTTAGATTTAATCGTGATTCATATAATGTCTTCTTAGACATAACACATTCAAAATGAAACCGTGAAAAAGTCATTTATACCCTACTTTTTATTCATAAAACGTGATAGCTAAGCTTATTGCTACCTACCTGAACTGTACCATCATGGCGATACTATCTTATCCGATAGGTAAATAAAATAAACTATATCGATAGTATCGCTTTCAACTTGATATCGATATAATTGATTATATTGTATTTCACTACGATTATAATCGATTATATATAATAACAATAGGTATCAATAAAATCCATTATATCGATACTATCGATTGTCATATCGATTATATCGATACTATCGATTGTCATATCGATTATTAGATTATTTAGGCCTCTTTTGGAATGATCGATTATAATCGAATCGACGGCAACACTATTTTGAGTTGAGGTTAGTTAATAACCTATAAAAATTGATTGAAGGAGTAATTATTATTCGATTGTTCATGTGTGTGAATTAGAAAAGAAACGGGCCAAAATGGTTTTAGCAATTTTACGCCGTTCATTTATAAATGGAACATTATATTCAGCTGCAGCTCTACGCTTTGCTTCGACTCAAACAGAGAAGAAGGTGTTTTTTGATGTATCAGCCGATGGCGAACCTCTTGGTCGCATTATTATGAAACTAAACAATGAAGAAGTCCCAAAAACTGCTGAAAACTTTAGAGCACTATGTACAGGTGAAAAAGGGTTTGGCTACAAAGGTTCCTCATTTCACAGAATCATACCAAGTTTCATGTGTCAAGGTGGAGATTTTACAAATCATAATGGTACTGGTGGAAAATCTATTTATGGCCGTACTTTCCAAGATGAGAATTTTAAGCTAAGGCACACAGGACCAGGTATTTTATCCATGGCAAATGCAGGCCCCAACACCAACGGCTCACAATTTTTCATTACTACCGCAGCTACTCCTTGGCTAGATAAAAAACATGTAGTATTTGGTGAAGTGGTAGAGGGCATGGATGTGGTGAAAAAGATGGAGAGCTTGGGTTCCAAGAATGGTAAAACATCAAAGAAAGTTGTGATTTCTGAGTGTGGTGAGTTAGATTAAGTAGTTATTTGGTTTGATTGTAGATAATATCATTGATAATGTAGTGTGTAGATAAATCTTCATGTAGATATAAGTATACTTTAATTAAAATCCTAATAGATCTAAAATGTGGTTTATTATTTTAGAGAAAATTATTTATAACCCGACACTCTGAAAATGAGTGTATATGCACCTATCTTTATTACGAACTACAAGAATAGTAGTTTTAACCTTATATATTTTAATGTCACAGGTGATTATGAAAAAATGGTAGTGGAATGATTCAATAAAGAAGGATTGTGAATACTTTCACCACCTGGAAAAATATGAAGGACAATATTATTAATTAATAATTTCTATTTTCGTTGTACTTCAACTAACTGATTAATAAATGTTTGAAAAAACTCTATATAAACTTTGTATACTTTTTAAGGCCTACACAGACAAGACAGAAGAGGCAAGACAGATAGATTTGTTTCATTGTTGTCCATGCATCATGTTTTAAATGGGACTTTTGTACTTCTGTTTCTATATTTCAATAAGGAAATCTATATGACCTGAGGATAAAAAATAAATCATCTGTGCTGGCCTTACAATGTCAATGTAGGTTTTATGACTATGCTTTGGATCTAGATCTTTTTCTCGCAGGAAAGACAAACTTAGCCTTAACTTGTTTTCTTATTCTGCAGTATTGCGTGGAAACAGTTGCATTCTAGGTACAGACTGCCAAAGGTAATGCAAAGTTTAATAAAAGTCATTTGAAAATAAGTATGCAATTTTTATTATTCACTAAATGCAACAAATTAGTTTAGGAGTTGTTATCATCAAACAGTTCTTTCTACCTGTGACTGATGTAACAACTTATACAGCTAAGTCAGTATCAAGTCTTATGAACTATTGTAATAAGGCATTTTTTAAGATAAAACACTCTCTTCCATATCAAACTATTTGTCTCTCTTAACAAATATATGACAAAAATTTACAATGACAATTCACTTTGTCTTTTTCAATTTTTAAATCTGAGATAAATATATTGCTTCTTCTATGTGCATCTTTTATACTAAAATTATATTGTTAAGGCTTGATTTACAATGTCATGCTAAGTTTAATTTCATATAATTGAATCTTAGTGTTTGACTTAATACAGTTTCCTCGACTTTCTTAGCATTCATATTGTAAATGTGGCCCTAGCAGTTTAGTAATAAATTTCTTATTTTAAAGATCAGCCCAAGAATTGACAATTTTATAATTCAATACATTTATGATAAATGCCAAGGTTCCAGCTCTACCATGCCTAACCAATAAGACTGAAACAATACAGTGTCTGATTAGGTTTCAACAGATTTGTAATAATTGCAAAGCAAATTAAAAATACAAAGCATACTGCACGGTTTAACCCATTGACCGCCGGACTTCAAATAGAAAATATTGCCCCCGACGCCATGCGTATTATTAGCTAGAATTTTCGCCCAATACGATAGTGATGTGACATGCTGCACTAAGCGATAAGAATAAACGTTTGTTTCCGAACCTTATTACCTATTACTAAGGATAAAGAAATAAATGCTCATACATACTGAACGTAATAAGAAATAATAGATCAATAGTAATTTTATAAGTCTTAGTAATCAGAAAATTATCACAAGATTTTTTTAAAGTATGCAAGGAATTTTGGCGCAACTAGTCGACGCCTTAAAGCGTCATCGGCGATCACAACTTAAATGTTTGACAAATTTTACCTACTCTTATAGTGTTGTTAAGGACTTTATCGATGTAATTGGAAAAAAACGCCACTGTGTTGGTTAAAAACAAAATAATATGAATTAATGTCGGTGATGAAATTATAATAAGTACACCTTTTGAACTTATTATGATTTAATTTTTTGTATAAGAAGAGCAACAAAACATTGTATATATTTTTCTATCGACAGAAACCAAAATATGTTATACGAAGGGGCGTTTTACAAATTTACACCAAAATCATGTTTCCCGGTTTTTACGGTGCATATACACTTAACGATAAACATTCATATTTTTTTATTTAATAAATCAAAAAATCACGGTGCAGTGTTTCGTTGAAATGTCGTATGACGTCACATCTAGATAAATTTTAAAACTAGCAGCGACATAGTGAACTTCGAATTTTTATGAGCTTTATCATACATGGTTTTTTTCAGTTGATTGAGTAAACAATAAATATGGGTATTATAATCTTTATGGAATAACTCACGAAATAATTAGAATTTGTTGATCCGGTTGTCATGCTCATTAATTTAGTTTGATTAAAATAAATAAGTGCCTCGAAAAGAAACACTCCTACTCCTACTTCACTATCAGGCGAAGATTTATTAAAAATATCATCATCATCAACTACTTCCAGAATATGTAAAAGTTCAACACAACCCATTATTATTTAAACTATTTTCGTAAATAATGTATTTGTGGGTTTTTACTCAAAAAGTCTACAATATAGAAACACGGACAATAACTTCAGTAGCATTTAGTTTTTGTAGGGTAATTGAAAAAAATATATTTTATCTATCTTCAACTCCCAACACTATCAATAGCAGCATACGCGCTTATGACGTCACAAGCGGACGACTTAAAGCGTCGTTGGCGTTGGCAGTACATTAAAGTGAACATGACGTAGTGGAGTTAGGTGGGTATATCGATAACATAAAATTTTATAAAAAAAAATTAAGGTATATTTTAAGCAGATTAAATTCAATAATAAATAGTAAAAACCTTAGTCATGAAATTAATTCACAATGGCATGTCATCTGTTTATCATTACAAACTTTTTCTCAATTGACTGTGAAAACCAATATGTGTTTAACATAAAAACATCATATAATACGAACAGTATGTATAAAAAAAATAATAATAATAACACATAGACAATTACTAACACATACAATACTCACATAATCGTTCACACACTCATTAAAAACATAACAAATAAGATGTAAACCCCTTAAGCTAAACGTGTCAACAATTTCTTTGTTTTATAATTGTCTACGTTTCCTTATAGAGAGCGGGACTCCCCTAACACAAGTATTGTTACTTAAAAGGGAAGTCCCTCATTATTTGTTATATGGATGTCTTTAAGAAAATAAAGAAATTTTTGATTTTTTTTTTTAACATTAATAATTAGGTAAAATATAAACAGACAAAAAATTCGTACGTTAACCATATGACGAGTGAGCATCATCAATCCATCTATCAAGTATGTGCATAGGCAGAGATAATGATAATAGTTATTTACTAATACACTTTTAATAAACTAGCAGTAGAACAATAAAAAAATAATCACATTTTATTGTTATCATCTAATACCTACATATTAAATAAAAATAAAAAATGTATTAAAAATGTCCACTTAGTCACATCACTACCTAACGCTTTAAGACGTCCACGGCGTCGTGCAGTGTGATTTTACGTTAATAATTTTAGTTGTTGATTTTTATCATTTTTTAACTCAATTCAATGCTGTAGGACGTTTTTAGACATCAATAATAATAATCTATCGTATCCTTGTGCGCGGTGTGTATAAATATGTATACGAGATGGTGTTCATTACTTTTTACTTCAACGTCAAACATAAGGCAAATAATGACGCTTAAAGGCGTCGTCGGCGTCTGGATCAAAATTCTTGATGACGCTTTAAAGCGTCAATGGAGGTCAATGGGTTAATATGGTGAATCTCAAAAAAAAAAAAAAGGTTTAGTGTATTACAATAATAAAAAAAAAACATGTTTTATATATGCTGTGCATCATAATATTATAATATGCACTTTGTTAAAGTCAAAATCAAACAAGTAAAAGAAAAATTTAATCAATGCTTTCGCACTGATTTTAGTACAAGGAGGCCAGGGCTTAAGATGCTTTTGCGAAAGCTGATGAAACAAATATTTTTTTTTCTTTACTGATGAATCAGGCTTCAAAATAAAGAGTGGAAAAAATTAAATTCCCAAACATACAGTGTATTGGTTCTGCATGGCAAAGTTATCATATCAATCACCATTTACTTAGATGAAACTAGGCCTGGAAACAAAATTATAATACCATTTTCATCATTATGTGTGTCAACAGCCACTGATACATACACAGATAAACTTATTTATTGTTCGAAGCTGCTTTTTATTTTACAAAGTACCAAAAAATAAAAAACTGCATAATGTTACCCAGCATCACAAAAATCGCAAGTCAATTAAATTAAATTTAATTTTCACCATGCAGCTAGCACATCTTTCTCATAAAAAATATTGAAAGCATATTTATGGGCCTTATAATGAATTGTCCTAAATAAATATAAACAATATGACGTTTTACATACATACTATTTATAAAATATAGTAATAATATGATGATATTTTTTTAAATGGTGCAATTTTTATGATGCGGATTGTTGATGTCAATCCCATATACAAATAACTAATCCATTTAAATGGTGATTGAAATTTTTTTTCATACTATATACCAAATGCAATCAACATGTTCCAAAGATAAAAAAATAATGATAAAATAAATATTAACAAATGAATATTTTATTATGAAAAGTAAAAAAATGTTATCCATGCATCTGGAAAATATATATTATGAGATCATAATAAAAACAGGAAAACTTCTTGAAATATAAAAGAGTAATTACTATTTTCTACATCCTTTTTTGGTGGTTTTGTGCTAATTATCGAAAAACAAAAAGGTAGGTATTAATAGGTACTAAAGGAATGTTATTATCATTTTACAAATATCGCTAAAGTATTTATTTACGGCAAACAAGTTGCGTCTGAATAAAAGGAAGTATTTTTGTGCATTTGAGGAACTAAAGTGTAAGTTGTACTTATATGATTTCCTCCTTTAAAAATTTTTTCATTCTGGCACGCTAGTCAAAAGCACGTCAGGCACTTTTTACGATCCTAATGTCGCAGGTTTAAGAACTTATATAGATATATGGAACTGTTTACCGTGACGTGCGTTTGACCATACTATGCTATTCATATTCACAGATTAAATATTTTAATTTCGGAAAATTTGTTTTTATATATTATTCTTACGAATGAGATTCTGAAGAATGATTCTTTATTATGATATTACATATATACGAATTAAGTGACTAATTTCCTAAATTAAAGTACAGATTATGTCTGAATTTTCGAAACAGGGTGAATGATGCGAGCTTTAAATTATACAGCTACTTTTGTTTTTGTAGTGTCTTAAATCTTATCATTAAACATCGAAACAAATTATAGTATTAAGTACATAACAGAACAGTTCAACTTAACCAATTTAATATTATAGTATTGAGGTTGTTGTAACTTTAGGTAATTAGTATTTTTGAAAGACACATTTTCTAATTAAAAGCCACTACAAGTCTCACGCATGTCAAAACTAGAACGCATAAGATATATTACTTCTAATTAACATAAGATTTTCGTAATTGACTCCTCTCTGTTTTGAAACGTCAAATGAACTACAGGACTACGATGTTTTCGTAAGAGACTTCAGAACTATCGGAAAGCGGTAGAACTACCTAATGTTAAGATATGATTTAAAATCACTCATTTATTTATTAATTACTAAATTTAGAGCGACCGTTCTATCGGCCCTAAGGTATAATAAATTTCACTAAAGTATCACCGGGGCTCAGACGCGCGGGTCGAGCGGTCGCGCGGCCAGCTGGTCCACGCTGCGGCCCTTCTGCAGCTGCAGGCTCAGCTCGTGCGGCTCCAGCGTGATGTGGTGCGACGACGTGCGCTTGTGCCGCGACTCGTGCGCCGGCTTCAGGTCCTTCGAGCCCGTGCGTCGGTGTCGCAGCACGCCGCCCGAGATCAGCCGCTTGCTCTCCTCGTCCGCGCCCTTCAGCGGCAGCGCCGACAGGTCGAGGCTCTCCATGCTCTTGAGCGCGAGGTGCTTCAGCTGGTCGAGGCTGAGGTCGCGCGAGTTGGACCGCGAGTGCACCTTGAAGTCGCGCGACGCGGAGCGCGGGAAGTGCGAGCCGTGAGAGGCGTGCGAGGCGTGCGAGGCGTGGGAGTCGCGCGAGTCGCTGCGCACGGCGCGGCCGCGGTCGGGCTCGTCGAGCGAGTGCTGCCGCGCGCGCGGCTCGAGCTGGATCGTCTTGGAGTCGTTGCGCAGGTGCCGCGACGCGACGAGCACGCGCGACGCGACGCGCGGCTGCGACTCCTGCGAGTACTGCGAGTCGGTGCGCTGCAGCTTCGGCTGGTGGTCGACGGCCTCCAGCGGCGTCGTGATCGCTGAGCTGGGTTCCGAGGTCACGCCGGACCGAAATCCGCTTGCGTTGTCCGCCGACGGCAGCTCCTCGAATACTAACAAAAATATACAATTACAAAAAAATGGTGGGGGGGATGCGCGTTGGCGATTCTACACAATCCCTCTCTGAGAGGACCTGCATTAAGCCATTCATCTTTTACCTACTAATAGTTTTAGGTTAAATATAAATAAGCAAATCAGAATTGTTGTTTTATCTAACCCCGCCGCCATGGTACAATATGCCTAATGGTTGGAGCAGACACTTCTATTTTAGAAATAGCCTACTTACATTTGTCGAGACTAATTATGGAGCCGGTGATGTCTTTGTGCGGGTCGAGCGGCGGCGACGACTCGAGGTTCCGTCGGCGCCGCACCAGCCACCAATCGGCAAGGAAGATGCCCAAGGCCACTATCTTTATGCCTCCGCATAGGCCGACGAATCTGTAACATTAAGTTTTCGTTTGCAATCGAGCTAATGTATGACACTGACAAAGAAATAATTTGAATTATTTTTACTTCATTAAATTTGGAGAAGCAAACTATCTCTGTAGGTAGCGAGCTTAGGTTAGTGATCTAGAAGTCTTGGATTCGTTTCCTGCGGAAAAACATTTATGTGTATTGTTTCCAGTTTGGTTTGAACGTTTTCAGATCGATCACCTTCACATCAAATGAGGATCGCCATTTATCCCATAAATTTACCATTAAGTTTTAGTTAAACAAAATTTTTCACTATGACATTTTACAACGAATCATGATGACACGACTGGCATGTCAAGATAATGGAACACCTATTGTGCTATCACCCACGATGTATATAAAAACATTACTTTTTTTTTATTGTTTGACCTAATTTGAGGAAGTTATAATAGGTCAAAAAATGACACGCCTGTCGCGCCATCCTGATAGAATTAGTTAGGCGTCTGAACCGTCTTACCGAAATCGAAATTGTTCGATGTCGTAAAGTAGACATCGACCTCCCTTTTCCCCGTTGCAGGACTTCTTCCATAGAAGGCAGGTCGAGTCGATCAGGTTGCCGAACACTATCGGCGCCGGGATGTACCCGAACAGTCGGAATATTACGAACTGCATACCAAGAGCGAACGAGCGCTCCTCTTCGCTCACAGATCTGAAAATATTTATGATAATAAAATCATTAATTTGTTTCGAAAATAGGTACCTATTTCAGTAGTACATAAGTTCATTTGAAAGATATTAATTCGAGAAACTTAGTTTATGAAACCTTTCCAGTTAAGTGTTTCAATTAGTTTGCTTGGTTATTTAAAAAAGATTTTAATATTTAAAGAAACAATCGTCAAATACAATATCGACTGCGCAAGATGTGCTATAAAAGTAGTGTATCACTTGTATAGATTCACGGGCTCACGTTACAAATTTCTAAAACGCATTCGAAGGCATTGGGAAACAAAATCGTGGTTACGTGTCACGCCTCACCTGAGCACGATCATGAGGAGCGGCATCTGCGTGATGGCGACCACGAAGGTCATGAAGAAGAGCAGCACGAGGAAGGGGAAGATGGTGGTGCAGGGCGGGTTGCAGGCGCCGGCGGTGGCGACGGGCACCACGGTCACGTCGCCGCCGAACTCGCCGCGCGCCTGCAGCGCCGCCGCCGACGCGCCGCCCACCAGCGCCGCCCCGCCCGACGCGCCGCCCGACGCGCCGCCCGACGCCCCGCCCGACGCCTCGCGGTTGTTCTCGTGCACGCCTGCACACGCATTATATCACCACTATTTTTTGAAGAAACATAAAAATTTCATCTCCCCTTGCGGTGCGGGACTCGAACTCACGACCTTCACGTATCGCGCGTGCTGCTGTTCCGACTGAGCTAACCGCAAGTTATCGTAGGCGATGAATTTTTCTGCTGTATCAATCCGGTAAATACCAAACACCTCACCTAGATTAAATCGCAATAGATCCTACATATAATCGTCTCTAGTGAGGGGAGATCGAACCGACTAACCTGAGTTCAACCAGGAACGCTAACTATTGAACCTTCGGATCGAACAAGCGCAGACAATATTTGACACAAAATCAAAATAAACATAATCCATCCTAACCTAAAATTTATTGAACATCAAAATATATTCAATGCACAGCAAGTTGTTGTTATGAAATAAATTAATATTGCCTGTGCATTTACTATTATTTGATATCATACACAAAAAATAAATCTCTGTTCGTTAGTCTCGCTAAAACCCGATAGCGGCTAAACCGATTTGGCTAATGTTGGTTTTGACATTTTTGAAAACATTGTGGAAGTCCATGGTTACAATTTTTTTTAAAAGAAATATGCGTTACGACGTTCGCCGGGACAGCTATAAAAACTAGCTTTCGTTTGTTTGCTACTAATACGTGTAAGTACTCACATGCGCAATTGGTGAAGTTGTACTTAGAGGAGAACGCGGCGCAGCCGGCGTGGCAGGGCGAGAAGTACGTGAGGCCGTTGTTGCCGCACACCGGCTCCATGTCCGTCTCGGTGCACAAGCAGTTGAAGTTGCACGCCGCCGTCAGGTTCACCTTGAACGGCTCGAGGTTGCTGCAAACACGGTGCCGAGATTAGAACAGCATTCATTTGCTACATATCAACTGGGGCCAGTGGTAGGTACAATCATTAAATGAGCCCCCGTAATGTATATGGACTTTGCACCCTCATACGTCGTGGGCATTATAAATAATATCGAACTGCAAGTGTTTACCTTGACGTGCCGTTGACCGTCATGACGCGGAAGACAATCATATGTTTTGCATGAAACGGTGGCTCTACACAGTCTTTGATCGATGCTTACCTCGAAATAGCGCTCATAATTAGAGATGCAACGGATAGTTGTTTGACCAGATACCGGATACCGGATAGCAGCCGGATATCAGTTGCATCTCTACTCATAAAACCCTTGTTATTTGTGTTTTTGTGCATTTCGTTACCTGCTATTCGTATACGGTATAGTGGTGCCGGCCATCTTGACATTGTCGCAGCCGAGGAAGAGCAGCAGAGCGTAGCACGAGAGGCAGATGGTGTTGGAGATGAGCACGAACTGCACGGCGCCCTTCGGCCGCAGCTCGAGCCGCTTCAGCAGGCAGCCGCCCATGAAGATGCCGATGCAAGCACCGGGGATAGCGATAGAGCCTGTGCGAAACAATCATTTATATGTAGGTATATTTTATTTCCAAAAAGAGTGTTAGATCTTAACAAAGTATTGTTTATTTTATCAATTAAAGAAAATATATTAAGATAGATACATTGTAAAATTTAGCGGGATGTCACTTTTACAGTTCTTACAAAATTGTGACGTAATTTAGTGCGACGTCACTTCTTCATAAAGTTTTTACAAAATAGTGACGTAAACACACTCATCGCTGTATCATGATTTTTTATTATTTGTTGAAGAAAAAAATCGCATTTCAAAATATAACTGACAAATTAAATATAATCATAGTTTTTTACCAATTCCTATTATTGTCAACGCGAAAGTGATACGAGGTGAGGATACACAGCCTTAAAAATTATCCCAGAAATTCATAGCACCAATGTCGTTAAAACCACTAGGTATTTGTTGTTTGAATTCATAACCTAATTGTTTTCTTATCGAAACAGTTGAGACTCACCAGTGAAAACGCTGGCTTGACTCTTGCCGAGGCTGAACTGCGTCTCGAGGTACTTGGGCAGGAACACGACGAACCCAGAAACGATCATAAGCTCCATGCACGCGCCAAGGCACGTCACCACGTACACTGGGTTCTTTAGGAGCCGCCACATTGATACTGGTATATCTGGAAATTTACACAATTTCAAAGTGTCATTGTAACTCTTTCACGCAAAAATTGTTTTCGGCACCGGTCCCGAAATTCGATCAGTATGTAGGTAGCGATATTAGTAGAAACTCGATAATTTCTCCGAAAGAGTGTGGCCACTGGAAACAAACTGAGTAGTTAGCACCTCCTCCTCTTGGATTATATAATATATAATCCAAGAGGAGGAGGTATAATAACAACAACGACTGGATCGAACGCTATCATCGAAAATTATTTATACATAGGTAGGTACCTCAAATCAACTGACATGCAAACCTTTTATAAATTTTAAGACTTTCGCGTTCTATTTTAAACATTTAAAATAATTTAACGAGTCAAAACGCGACACCATTTGCGAAACGTCGGGCAGTAAGTGGTTCGTATTAACTACTAAATAAAAATGGTGTCGCGTTTTGACCCGTTAAATTATTTTAAATGCAAACCTTTTGTCTAAACCACTAACATAACTTTAAAATGTTAAAAAATTCAGGCGACTGGTGGACTTCTTCATAACAATATACATAGCGTATTTGAAGATTTTTTAGAGTGAAGGCGTGGTTTTCCTAGTCATCCTAAAAGGTGTTATCCTTTTAGTAGATACTATTAATTTATTATTGATATGAGTTTAAGATGTTATTGCCGACCTAAACAAACGCCAACATTAATTTTAAATCGAAATTGCTGAAAAAACAAACAACGACCAACGAACCGATTACAAACGCGCAATGTGTTCCAAACTGGAACAAATATGTTGTTTTAATGACTGTAATGTTTACCTTTTATATCTTTTCCATATCCCGTGTCTTTGATATCGGTTTGCGGCTTAGGTTTGGCCGTGGAGGAACCGCTGGCGGCGGCAGCTTTCTCGACAAGTCTGATCTTCTCTTTCTCTCGTACGAGCACCTTGGGAAACGAGAAGAAGGGGATCGCGACTAGGATAAGGAGCAGCCCAATTAAGAGGAAGCCGCCCCACCACATGCCCACCCACCGGTGGTCTCCAGGGCCTGAAACCAATTTTAACTCATTAGGAGCGCTATTACATCCACAATGACCATTTAAAATACGTTAACGGATTAAGGGCAAAACGCGACATTTAATTAGTTTGTTTAAAATGTATCTCGAATGTCTTAAATTATATATTCACAAGGAGGTTATCGCATATGATCAATCTGTTATATGGCAATACTCAGTTCGTTTATTTTTGTTATACACCATAACCTCAATTGCTCAGTAAATATTGTATTCTTTGCTTAATTTCAAAGACGCTTGTCAGACGCGCCAATAATTCATTCGTAACTAAATGAAACTAGTATTTAACTTTAAATTTTTACGATTATCAGCAGAGTAGGTAATTACATACCTACTTTAATCAACGTATACTCGATCTAGGTAAATAGAGACATAAAAAACATTTAAAAAGTTTATCTAAATGAGTAACCTTGGAACTCTTTCAACTAACTCTTACTAAACGTCTTTAAATCATTACTAGTAATAATCGTAATTCATACAGCTACTACTTAAAATGTGCATACCTACTCTTTGTAAAAAAATAGTTAAAATATCTACCTTGTTTTTAACTAGGACTAGAGTTTGGTAAAATAAGTATACCTAGGTATAAATTTTAACGAAATTTTACGAAAAGTGTCATATTCGTACCCATGAATATAATTTGTCCAGAGAAAGAGTCCATGTGAAATGAGAGCAAATACGCGCCAAGTAGAAAGCCCAACACGGGCCCAAAAGCCCCCATGCTGTACACACAACCTGAGAACAAACACAAACATTTTAGAATGTTTACATCTTACACATGTAATTACTCTTAAATTAAAAAATATATATATTTTACGATAAAAAAAAGTATTCAATTCATAAAAAAATACCGAACCCCGACATTTTGATATTGGCGCTTAAATCAGGGAAATAAGAGCGGTCAATTCCAAATTGTTACGTTGACTATACCTATTAATCAAATTTTGCCATTTTCTGATGGCGGTCATCTTGGATTTAAAATAAGATAACGTATTAAATAGTAGGTACTACTCAAGCCCTTTAGTTTGATACCTATAATGGTGGATTTAATGATGAATGTACCTAATATGTAAAAATATGTCATCCGAAACATAATTGCCGTCACCACCATCTTGACCGACTTCCATCAAACTTGGATAAGAACATTTCCGTCTTATTCATATTACAAACAAAAATAACAAATGAATCATAGTTAGCATAAAACTGAAAAATATTAAACGATCTGCGTTTTTAGCATGAACTATGGTGGGCAGATAAAAAAAACAATTGCAAACGACATTTTCTAAAAGGATTTATGGCATTGGCGAGTATCTTTTTGCATAACGTTTTACCGTGCCATACGAATCGAAATCGAGTAACGCGGAAAGGTAAAAGGCTGCATGCAGTAACTGCTACTCGCTTCGCTTGCCGACATTTCGGTCCAGAAGTAGGTCACGCCTGGTCGCAATGGAAAAAATGACAGCAAAGAATATTCGCACTGAACATTAAACTGCACACCATAGACATTTGGGTTAAGTATCAGATATAATATGCTGATATGACTTAATACTAAATATTACATCGTTTTGTTTATAAAAGATGGCTGCACTGATGATTAGTGATTGATAATAGGATTGACTGATATATTTTTATGAATAAGCCATTCATGTTTGGGTATCATAATTTTTTATGCGCCTAAACTACATTTAAATTATGTCATGAGAATACATTTTTTAAACAACTGGTGATACACCAGTTTTCGCACGGGATGATAGTGTTTTACACCTTGGTTTACCCGGATTTAGTGTAGTTTACACACAGTGAAATAATTATTAAAATCGGTTCAGTACCTACTTTCGACGCTGTTTATAAAAAAAAAAATATCCTCAACTGAGCTATCCTTAATTTTCTTGCAGAATTTCAATTTGTTATTAGTATAAGTTTACGCGCTATTGATTAATCATGCTGTGTGTACACGGTTTTGGGTTGTAATCTAGATCGATAATTTTTAAGTTTTTTAATTAAATTTGTTATGATTGTAACCTGTTGTGTATGCCATAATAAATAAATAAATAAATAAATAAATAAATAAATAAATACATATCATAGAATCAAAAAAAGCCACAGTTATATTTCTTTTTAAATCATTTAATTGAATTCTTTACTGCAGCGTTTCTACGTTGTATTTTGTTTTGGCCAAATATCAATGACTAATGGACTGTCAAATTCGCATCGCGTGTCGGCCTTACCTGTGTTCCTAGCTAAACTCTTAATTTAATTTGTAAATGCCCCTGAACTCTCGTAGATAAAGTTTACTTTCTGACATTGTAAAACATGTTCCCAGCTGTCTCCTTGACTGTGGACTACGGAAGCACTTTCTCAATTTATATTATTAACCCTTGTTTACTACTTGGGTATTATAAACCAAATTATGAAATGAAGCCCGCAATGCGCTTAAACTTGCAATTAATAAATGAGATAGGTATTGGACCTACTCATGAATCTTTCAAACGGATATTGATGACTGATATTGCCGGGATTTTCACTGGCAGACAACTGATGAGAGAAGGTGTAACTTAGGCTACTTTTATTTTGGTTTATCTATAATTATTTTCATATTGGTAAGATACATTTATAAATTCAATATTAATAAAAAATCGACGCAGAGTTGTCGCGGGCACGGCTAGTACTTAATAAAGTGCAGATATATTTTATTTATTTGGGTTATTTTACATACGAGTAATGACATTGGTAGGTAGTAATAATAATTTCCGTTTTGTATACAAAAAAAGAGATTCACCGATACGAAAACCAATTTTATTTTATCATTCTCATCTCATTCGTCCAAATGATAAAGCGGTATGCAATTGCCGAGTCGAGTAAGGTTCACATATTGACTCCAAAGCGAAATCCGGCTGATTTCCTGAATTTGATTGCGTACCATTACGCACGAGCCCAGGTCAGAAGGGGCTTGCTTGATAGCAGAAAAATGCTTTAATAAACAGAGATGATAATATGTACTTCTATTAGAACAGTGTAACTTATACTGTAAATTTTCTGTTCTGTTTTATTTTAATATTCTTTTTTCAATCGAAGTGGTTAATTATAACTACATGTGAGTTCAGATAAATACAGGTTTCCATATAAAATGAATGGAGAAGAATGAATAACATTGGCTTCGGATGTGTTAGAGAACAATATAAATATGAATATACTCACATATACTAAATATGTATCCATGAGATATATTCGTTAGTTTTGGTCTTTCTTTCTTTTCTATCTATAGTAGGTATGTGCTATTAATAATTTCTTTCGTTTTATGGTTTACCGTGTCTTTGCTGTGAGAGAACATGCCAGTTTCCTAAAGTGTCATAAACTTTGTAATAAATAGGTACTTGGCTTAAATGGGGTAAGCTTTGATAGATAGGTAAGTACATAGTAATGATAATTTGTGTTATTTGAACACAACAAACGTCAAACTAACGATGTACTTAATTTATCAAGTATCGCAATATGTATATTGTGTACATAATATAAATAATATTGTAGTGTCCCCATTTTCACAGTTCCGCGTATCTTATCAGAGTTGTAATATTTAAGTCTTTAGTTAGTAACGTACAAGTATTAAATTTATTTTACCCTGGAGGATGACCGCTGGTTGCCTATAATCGTAATTAATTAAGTTAAGTAGGTCAGCACGAGTAATGAAAAATAATAGATCGAAACCATAAAAAACATAATGCGTTGTTGCTGCAACAAGTTTTTAAGAAAATATTATGATCTAGTAATGTTCAAATGAGGTAGATTTACTTTCTTTGAAATAGTTTCTCAGAAAACAGTGAATATTATCTACCGCGTCATTGTTAAGAGATATGGTTTAGAATATTACTATAACTCATGTCCTATATTTAAAAACATTATATCAATTGCTTTATTCAAACTTTATAATTTTTTATTCAATCTTTATTCAAACAAAATAGTTACGCAATCGCTCCGAAAAGATCAAAATCTCCCTTGCACACACAACATGACATAATAATGCTCGTTTCAGACAATAAACATCTTTATGTTCTATATAAGAAAATTTAAAGCAAATGTAGTAAATACTATCATCAAAAGCTTTATGACTAGCTACTTCAGCCAGGTAGATTAACACTATTGAAATTTACATATCTGTGAATTGGAAATCAACGCGCAATGCAATAGGCGGAAATAACGACATAGAAATACTTTTAACTAGCTGATACAGCTGTTTCCTCCAGGCGCGTAGAGCAAAGTAACATTAGAAAATCGATACCTGTGACAAATGAGCATACTAATTATACTCATGGCCAAAAGAATTCTCCGAATATCAATTTACTGTGTTGTTTGACCTTAAGCCTATTCTTATAAATCAAGTTAAGTGTAGTGTACAAACTGACATCATTTTTTATTCGGTGCAGTCTCCGCTTAGTGATATTGATTTCGTTGAATGTTAGCCAGATATCGATCAGGTATCTAGCGTGCATAGAGAAATAGTTCTTTCGATTCGTGCCATTAGGGTAAACAAGGAGGGTCAAGGCCGGGCCCTGGAGTTGTTAGAGGTCAGGCAGCTCACGAGACCGTGCTTGGCGCTTGCAATCCCCGTCGCAGAGACCCGCCATGCGATACAACACTTAATCCTTTACTGCGGCACCTTTTTAACTTTTACGACTGCGTGGTACTGGTAAACCTTAGATAACTGCCGAACGTAATCTGTTCACATCACGTTTTAAAAAACACATAGCTGTTATAGGGGTCGACGATTATTAACGTAGGTATATAGACTGTTAGGAGTAAGCATTAACACATACCTATGTACGTTTGATAGTAATTGAATCATTTACAAACAAACTGGTAGTCGGAATGTCGTGTGGTGCGAATTGTGATTTATAAGAGAAGTAAGTAATTTTAATTAAATCATTGCTGAAATAAAGAAATTATACCTGTTCATCGAAATGTCACAATTGAATGCCCATCTTGTACTTATTTGGTAAAATCAATCTAAATTTACAGTTTGACCGACGGCCGTGGTACCAGACAACCGTACCTATTAGGTATGGTGGTACACGTCCTATATACATCTATCTTTTAGCTTCAAGCTTTCCTGTCTTCTGTTAACAACACCGCTGTTATCAGTATCATAATTGGCTCTACTTAAATTGATGTCCCGGTGACGTATTTGGCAGAAGCCACAACAGCTTGGAGCACCGCCTGTTCGGGTGAATGTCTTCCAGAGCTGTATGTTACAAAGTGGGCGCGAATTGAACTATTTCGCGAAGTTTACGGATAATGTTGAACCTTACCGGAACACCAGATGATCATTAATTGAGTGCATGATTTATGGCAGTTATGGTCCTAGTGCATTTGCATTCATTTTACATATAGGTGGAACTAGCACAAGAATGAAAATTGGAAGTTCCATAATGTGATTGTTATGAATTGTTAGAAAAGAACAGATAAGAGTAGCAATGTGCGACGACACGCAAAGAACAGCACGTGCGGGTTCAACGACCTACGTGATGGATTCAATTATTAAATTGCAGTTTTATGAGTTCCACCCAGTTGAACGGTACGGCTACGTTACAGACAGACATATCTCATTTATAATATTAAAAGCAAAGATAAGAAGGATTATTGATTATGGCCCAAAAGTAATTTATTTATCTGACACATTGCAGCATCTTACAATAAACTTTAAATACTTGTTTATACCTGACCCGATATTATGTTTGGATACAATTTTTCAATTCACTATTGGACTTATGCAAGTTAATGATAGTTCTTCATACATTATTGCTCTAGAATATGTACTACAGTAAATGCACATAATTATTGTTTTAATATATATTTTATAAGCGAAATTTTCTTAAAACACTGTAATTACTACTACTGTCTACTCTAATACGAAGCCGTAAAGTCCATATCACAAATATATGGGTCTCTAGCCCATTTATTATCACTTGAAGTCAATCAACTCGAAATAAACTCTCACGAGTGACTGCATTTTATTTGTTTGGCCCAAATCGAAATTATAAATATGTATTTTTAAGGTGTGTCTGGTGGTCATTCTGATTAAGTTCAACGACTCTAGTTTCGCGTTAGCATCGGTTTATGGTGGGGACATTGCGCGTTTACGAGCGGCGCAGCAGCCAATAAAGACATGCAATACGACTCGAGTCCTGGGAAGGTCGCGTGAGGACAAAGCGACGCAACGATAAGATCGAGGCAAAAAATGCATTTGGGTTATGTCTGAGTGGTAGAGGTCTATTTTAAATTTTGTTTACGATGCTTCATTCAACTAATGGACGTAGGTAATGTCCATCAGTTGAAATGAGTTTTGCGTAGGTATATAAGAATAGTAAGTTGTTTCGGTTGCCACTAATTCGGACTGTGATGTAGATTCTCGTCACGTTAACAGTGAAACGTTTCACTGTGGCTTTAAAAAAATGTACGACACGACTAGCGTGTCAAAATCCGAAGAAGTTGATGACACACCCATTGTGCTATTGGCTATGTTTTTAAAACACATACTTTTTTGATTTTTCACTGGTTTTGAGTTCTTTCAGGTTCAATTAACATCAAAGTACGCTAGTTTACGACAGGGTACGTTATTTTAAATGGTTTTTAAGCCGCTAAAATACCACCCTTGACAAGCCATCTTGCAGCGAATGAACACGGGGAGTTCCTACCTTTCCCTATACCAAAGGATTCGAAAAGGAAAAGGGACACTAGTGGTAAGTCGTGATCTGATTTCTGAGAGAGGAATTCAAAGTAGATATTTTTTATGATGTTTACAAAGATCAACGACAGGACATGTAAGAACAGTTCGGCTCCAAACCTTAAAAAAAAGTGCCTTAAAGGCTGGATCGATTGGATTCAATTTTGTGCGTACATTTGAGATTTATGGAAGGTTTGAAAATACAGCTTAACCCGGTATATGTTACCCTGGTAGACGACACACGTTTACAACATTGTAAACGTATGTATTTTTCATCCTTAAGACAGAACCAAGTCTGTCACTAGCGTACATATAAGTCTGATTACAAGTTTGAAAGCTTACCTATATACATGCTGGATGATTCAGGGCGGACGTGATCGTCAACGTAAGTCGTGCCGAGGGTCAAGAGCGGCGACCCGCCGCAGCCGAGCAGCAGCTGCGCCACCACGAACACCATCACCGGCATGAACGTGCTTGGGGTACTCTGCGAAACAATGAGACAATGAGTATCCCTTGCCTTAGACTGTTTGCCCACGTACTACATTTTTTAGCTCACTAAATAACAACTACTTTTTCGTCTTTTTTTCCCTAACCGACTATAGATAATAACCGCAGACGGCCTTTTTAAATTTACCGCTTGCGGGGTATACCAAGTGTAGGGCTCACATCGCACCCATAAAAATTAACGCCTGCCTACGTTCTAAAGCCGAAGTTTTTGTAGTCGAAGCAACTTTATCTATTAAATTATATATGTTACATATTCTGCTACAAAATAGTCGCTCATCTATTGTCGCTCATGTGTCAAGAGATACTAACTAGGTAGGTAGGGACGTGTCAAATTTGTAACTAGATATTGTGTTTTGCCAGTATTATTCCCAAAAAAAAGGAATATAAGTAAGTATATTGTTCGTCATAAAGTCCGGTGACTTCATCAAGAGTAGCAGAAGCATTATAAACTACTATTTTTGTGCAAGCTCTTAGCATATATCCCGGCTGTGCATCCATTATGGAGCCCACGGTCCGCAACGACTATGAAAACCCCAAAGAGAAAGTGAAGTACTTTCATATCAGCTAACATAGAGTTAACATCCTGTAAGTAATCTTAAATAGAATGAGTGTGTACTATGCATTATATTTTTCATATCGTAACAATGTGTCAATACAAAATAGTAGAATATCAATCACGTGAATACGTACTTTAATACAATTGTCAGGTCTCAAGTTACTCGGAGGTATGCCGAGGCGGCTGAGGCCGCTCATATCCTGGTCCGGAGGGGTGGGTGGCCGGCAGATATTGTCCTCTGATTTATTGTTCGCCAGTGTTTCGCTATTCACTTCCGCAATGAAATGTGGCACAACAAACACCAACGACCCGATGCCCATTATAACAGCACCTAAAAACGAATCGACGTTATCGGCTAATGAAATGGAAATAAACAGAGCAAATGAGGCTACAGTAGTTTGGGATAGAAGATCATCACCTGTACCACCATCAAAGTTTTGAATGATGACGAATAGATTATGTAAGCAGATATCCTCGCATTGTTTCTAAACAAATTTTACATATTTCTACAGGAGATCACAAAATGTCTAAACAAAACGATCGGAAAACCTTTGTTTTCAATACTTTATTTTATTTCAATTTTTAATGACAATTTTTTGTAGAAAAAGAAGTTTTCCTATAGCAACTCTGTCAACGTATCTTGTAATTTTACGATAGAACACGTATTTTCGATGCTCTGATTTCCAAGGTTTCCATGCAGGCTCGTTTCAAGGCACAATCGTATTCTAAGCTGTCCACATGTTCTATCGCTTGACATTCGTTGCGCGTCCGAATACAGTCTACTTTATCCGAAATTAATATCCGGAACGACATACGTCGTATACGACCGTACCCGAATTAGAAATAACATATCCATAATATCTTTGGTGGAAATAAAAAAAAGACAGTAGCTTACCAACTGCTATCCAAACTGGAATGTGTCTTCTACTTCCGAGGTACGAAACGAATATAACTGTTATGACATTCCCGATCTCGTAGCTGCTCGCAATGAGTCCAGAGAGACTCGAGGGAATCTCGAAACGTTTCTCGATAGTTGTGATCACAGAGTTTATGTATCCCGAACTTAACGCTTGTTGAAGCGTCACCAGGAACGAAAGGAAAAATACAAACACCTGAAATCAAACATTTAACTTTACTTGACTGTACCATAAAGTGTAATAATTTTATAGGTATATAATAATCAAAATACGTTGCCGGAACAAATAGCACGAAGTGACTTCGTTTTATAAATGTAGTAAAATAGGCGTTTTTTCCCCTAAACCACGCGTATGAGTAAGATACAACAATAGCTAGTTTATTATAACATATATAAAATTATGTGTTTACTAATAAAAACTGGTTAAAATATTAACGATCCTGCTCAGGAAAACATATTATTCCGTAGAATGTGTCCATACACATATGTACTCTTTCCATAGTTCTTGTAAACGTCCTTCAAATTTAACGTAGGATATTTTTGTCTAGCCTCTTGGAAGCGTCATTCAATTTAGACCCAACATAAAAAGAAAACATAAGACATTTCTTTCAGAAGAATCGCTCTTGATCCAATAAAAGAGTTAATTCACCAGATTGCAGGTTTATTGCGTACTTACTTTAATACTAGAAAATCTCTGGATTAACAGCGGTCTCCACGACAGGATCCCGCAGTCTCGTGCGTCATGAGGAATGTCTAATATTTCTGGGAACATTTGACGGGGCTTTTCTTTCTCCCGCTCGCGATCTCTGTAAACGAAACTAAACTGAAGCACTCAAAAATTCAGTACAAACTTTTATTCTTATTGGCATTGATCATTGATCAATCTTAATTAAGCTTGCTATTGAAGTTACTCTCAAAGCAAAACAATCATATAACAAAAAGCTTTCCCGCGAAAGAGCATTTAAAATAAAATTTTTGGACTTAGGACTTATTCAAAGACACACTCCACACAAACAAAATATTAAAGTGACGTCATAAGATTCCACATTGTTGGAAATTTGGTCGACAACTATTTTAAACTTTAAAATTATTTAAAATTATTTCGTTGTATCTTTAAAACATTGTAAGCTTATTTTTGACATAATTTTCAACTAATTTTAAATGTTGTTTCACAATCATAACCTGTCGCAAATGCCGGCTGAGGGGTTTCGACTGTGACACTTGCCGGGCTCCCGCGGCGGATGCGAGGGAGGCGGGGGAGTGCTGGGTCCGGCTCCGTCGTCCCCTCCACCCTCGGCACATCCAGATTCGGCATACAAACCCGTCATGGCATACATCGACTCTTGTCTCCTGTTGGCAAATAAAGTTATTTTAACAATATAGGTATCCAAATAAGATGGAAGTTAAAGATTGGAATTGTTAAACAGTTAATGGTCGGTTGATATGTTGTCGAAAGAGGTAGGAGATTGGGAGCAAGAGAAGGATCCTCGTGATCCAGCACCTCGAAGGCTTAGGCCAGAGGAACAACAGCTGCTGCCGGTGTGAGCCTCCATTGCACGCGTATACGCTGTCGAACGGAATTGGTTCTATGACACAAGTCACCTCTTTCCCTATCGGCTGGGAGGCAGGTTGGGTTGTCCCATAAGGGCAGCCGTTGCGCTGGGGTTTTTAGGCCAAGGTTACCATGACGTCATAAATTAAGTTAAGTCATTAAAGTTAATGCCGCAGAAAGTACTTAAATGTGTAAAAGTAGCTGGTATCTACAAATTTAAACTTTCACAAGTATGGTACATATCTATGCATTTGTACGAGTATATTTAGTCTAGTAAATCTATTGTGCAGAACAAAGATACACTAATATTTATTAAAATAATTACAAGCTTGTTTACTAATGAAAATGCAATAAGCTTATTATCCTCTTAGACATAATAACCTTGATTTATTAAAACATAAATTAGTTTTTATAATGATATAACGTAACGTATTAAGTTAAACACTTTTTGTAGATGTAAATTTGCGGTAAACACAATTTGTAGATGTAACTCTGCGGTATACAGACCATAGATTTATAGTTTCCTTAATCTAAGATACAGACATTGTTGTAACAAAAAAGGTTAACTTCGAAAATAGTATTTCATTCGTGACAATGGTAAAGTGGTAATTTAAGTGTAACTAATAATACGTAAGTATGATGAGGCGAAAGTGTTTAGGAAATCGTGGGAGCATGCGTTTTGTATACACACGTTACGTTTTATTTCTAGTACTTAATTACGATAGAGAGATAAATATCGATTGGTTAGATTTTTAACAGAATACTCGTTAATGTTTCACTAACAAAAAATATGTAAATGTGACAGCTTATACATATTCTTAATAGGTATTTAACAAATAGCTAATGAGGTATGATAATTTAAATTCGCTTTATTTAGGAAAATATTACTTTACTAACTTTTATGCACGTCCCCACGTCAATACATTTTCTAATCAAATTTCTAGACATAAAATATAGCAATTAAGTTGTCATTTAAGAGTAATTAATTTTTAAATTAATAACAATATTTTGCTAACGCTTATGAACCGTATATATAGGTTTAAACATCATCTTGAAAACTGTTTCTTGTTCAATTTCTGAATTGTAGAAGAATTTTAAATTTACGACTTCATCTAGAAAATTCAATCATGGCAAGTCGTACTCAAAGAAATTATAATATTGTTTATGGTGATTTGTAGAGCATGTGTTCGCCTGTTAAGTGACTGGCTAGGGATTCATAATTAAATACCGATAATATTAGTATGTCGTTCGATTGTCAAACCTATTTTACAATTACTTAAAGCAAACAACATGTGAATAGAGTAGTAAAATTAACAAACTATTATGTTAACTGGTAACAAAGTTTATTGCTTTGCTATAACTTAATTGTTATTCATACGTCGGATAACTTTACGTATTATTCATACGTAAAGTTATCCGATAATTGTCATAGACGATAGGACACGTGCGATGAGCTACGTATGTAGGGCATGTGTTGCAACTTGTTATCTGTGAAACTGTGATGTTATATCACGATATTTAAAGACCGACATTACCTAATCTAATCAGTTTGATGAATGAATTTTAAAATTGCTGTAGTTTTCCCGAAGGTACCATGACTCAGCCGAGGGAGTGGTTAACGACCATTTTGTTATTTGTAACGATCACTGAACATGTTATTTTACTGTAAATTTAACAAGCGAAGTTAAACGTAGAATGGATATTTGAGACGGCTTTTTGTTTAAAATACTATATGATAGACGCGACATTATCGTAACTAAAATCGCTATTTTGTTTATTTTATTTGGTCCTAATACAATACAAACTTTGTATCAAATATGTTTCATACATTTGTTTCAAACTGTAATTTAGATTAAGAATCTAAATTTTAATCGTCAACTTTACACTTCAGTAGGTACGTTAAAGTAGAATTATCCAGCTTATGACTATGCGTAAATTACTACTAATTAGGACCAAATCATACAGTTTAGGTTTTGATAAGTAAAAAAACAATTAAGTAGGTATGTAGTTTTGAAGTAATCTGACGCAGAGCAGTTCCCCAAAAGTGGTGATCGATACTGTGAAAAACGTTTTCATCTGTAGTCTTTAATTAGTTATGAATGATGATCCTCATCCTTTTGTAACTTACGTAAGTTCTGCTATTTAAAACCACTAGATCCGAATGAAAAGACTTACAAAACTGTTCTGCAATACGGATTTCAATTGAACGTGTCGTAACTTAAATTAATCTGCCAGTAGATTCGTCCGTGGTAAGACAAAAGTCATTTCCTAACAAGCAATCACGTACCGTTTCGTTACGTGAGAATTTACGCGGTCACTATGAAAGATTGATGTAGTTTGAAGACTAAAAATTATAAACAGAACTGCTTTAGTATATTGGACGCTCAAGCCTATTATCTGCCATATTTAAAGGTAGCCATGTATAATGGCTGGACAATGTAAACACCCACGTAAATATTATTAAAAGCCAGATGTCGCCGGAGACGTGCATGTTCCAAACATCCTCGCTGTAAAGATCAAATAAAACCGAACCCATTCAGGTTTTACCCATGTATATTTTTATATTTTATTAAGAGCATTTAATTCTGTAATGATTTTGAATGACCGTTTCTTGCTATTTGATATTTTCTCTACTTGAACATGAGGGTTGCCTAGAAGACGAAATTTATTTGAAAAAATACTTGCAATGAATATTTGAATAAATGTTTCTGTACAATGAATAATGTTATTCGTAGGGAAGGATCCAAAAGACGGGTTTTGAAATATCGGCATATCATATAAGATTGCTGCTGTTGTCTGATCCGGTGACAATGTTGACAACCATAGACACTGCTTTCGTGATAACTAAAATTGATTAGGCTGTAGTTATTGTTAGCATACGTAAGTAATTCTGACATGTAGGCGAGGAATGTTAGTGACCTGTGTTAGAGCGCGGCTTTGGTGCCGCTGAAGCCCAGTTCCGTCATTTTAGATGAGAATTGACATGCTATTGAGCGACCATAGACCAAGAATTCTTGTACTCGAATCCTACATTGCAAGGAGAGGTGACATTTTTCAGAGTCTTGAAAATATTTGAGTTTTGATAGCGACGTGAAGTACTATAAAAATTGTTAGCTACTAATAATAACTGAACTACTATTAATAATATTATTAACTTGAAGAGTATGTAAATTTTAGTTAATTGACGTTAGTGGCCTTTTCCTTTTCCTGTGTTGCACATCGTTGAGCCAACAGTTAGAATTCCGTCACATTAGATGCCAATTGAACGCCACATTGAGTGATTCCAAACAATGGATTTGAGATAACTGCCATATTGATCTACTACTAGTCATAAATAACGTGTCTAAGTGAATATGAATTGAAGTATATGTAATGAATGAATGACCTGTGCCCTTTCCTGTGTTGTGGCGCGGCGTTGGTGCCGCCCGCGCTCTGCTGTCGCTCGCCCTCCGTCATCTTGAAGCACGCCGCGGCCGGGTCTCACCGCACGCCCATACCACTCACTGCGACACTGCTCCACCTGTGCAAACAATAAAAGAAACATAATTTTTTGAACACTCTACTTAGCTCAGTTTGACACTACGCGTGTTAAAGTCAAATCTTTTTTTATTCATATAGATTACCTCAGTAATACTTATGAACAGTCTCTATTAAAACAAATGACGCTACCTCCGGTTCGGAACCTATATGTTACTACTAAAAGATACTGGCAAGAAACTTAATAGTTTTTTTAGTGTGTTGTTAAGGTTCATGTTTCAAAACCTCCGAGGTGATGAAATTTCACACGTGTTTAATTATAAAACTCAATATAATAATATTATGTTTATGAAACGTGTTTGGATTTTGTTTAAAAGATTTTGGGAGCTGAAACTTTAATAATCTGCACGGACAAATCTATGTAGGTATGTTAAAATGAATCAACGCAATATACCTACGCGCATTGCTTCAGAAATACTAAAACAAATTTGAAAATATTTTTTTTATTTCGGTTGATTCTGGGTATACAAAAAGACAAGTTGATTTTAACCATCGTTTATTGTAACTAGAGAAAATACATATGTATTTTTTTTGTATTATCAGTAAATATTAACATATTCAGTAGGCATCGGAGCTGTTTAGCAAACATTTAATAAAACATTAGTAGTCAAGTATTTCATTATCAAGTTTATTTGGCACTTTTGTTAACACTGTAAACATTCATAGTATTATGTGCGGACAATATAGATATGTGTGAGTAGCTGAACGTATTATTGTACAGAGGATATTATTTTTGCATGGGTACGTTATCAATCTACAATTTTGTGAGGTAATTGTTGCGGTCTTGTTGTTGAAACACGATTAAAATTGTTATTTATTACCCAAAACTTAATTTATCTGTGTGTGTTTTCACTTACAGCTTCATAAAATTTCGCTTTGGTTGAAATAAATCCGGTACGTCGCTACAGAAACAGAGATTAGCATAACCTATTTCACGAGGTAAAATAATAAGTAGTCGAAGCGGTGAGCAGTCACAGAGTATAAAGCGATATGAAGGTAAAAAGTTGGCACGCCAAGGTCGCTGTTTCACTGCGGCATCAGACACCGGGATTTTTAATGCTGAAACTTGGCGGACTATGGCATGTTTGCCCTCTCGTGACAATAGGTATGTTTAGCAACAAATGCGGTGGTAAATTCTAATACTGGTTCCAATATTTTAAGATCCGTAATGTGTCAAAAATGACTATCTGTTTTTCTCCACCCTACTACGAGTAGTACGAGTCGTTCATTCTCAAGTTCAAATTTACTTTCCATAACATCAGCTGTCATCAGTCGTCCGTTTGTCGTTTTAGCTTACGCCTCGTATGATTTATTACTATACGTAACTTTTTGATGCACTATTTTCAACAATAATAATAATAAATAATAATAAATGCGCCAGACAATCACACCAATCACCTGGTCTCAAACTAAGGTTTTCCCTTGTACTATGAGTACCAGACGACGGATACTAACTGAGGGCGTCATCCCAGCACACCCAGACCCAAGTCAATTTAGAAAAGTTCGTTTTTCCAAATTGACCCGACCGTGAATCGAACCCGGGACCTTTCACGCTTTGGTCGCCTACCTTAGCCACTGCGCCACCGAGGTCGTCAATAGCAATAAGACCGCCAATATTATACTTAAATATGTCTGTAAAACCAATTTCTGTAAATTTTCTGTGCAATAAAGTGTATCTATCTATCTCTATATTCAATAAAAAATGTAAGTTAATTACCTATTGACTTGTTTGACTAATTGATTTCTTTTAATTGGTAATCATTTTTGTAATCATTATATAATTAAGGTGTCACATGTTGTATTAAGCAGACTAGATGCACGGATACATAAATATCCCTAATGAGAAAACAAGTCTGCTCAACCGAACCATGTCGGTTATTAGGTTTCTAAAGACATTATTGTACGAGCTGCATCTAGCTAATGTATTATGTGGTCTAGCGCTATTTATTACCAACCAAACCCAAATATTGTTCTACCAATTTTAATACTGTTATGAAATGTATTTTTAAATCGGTCTTGAACTTTTCTTAATTATTATACAAACAACGAGGTTTTTATCGATCTATAAATATGTCTTGTACGGAGAAAGTTTACTTATAGATCGGTTAAATATATAGACAGTGGACCACTTGGAGGGTTTCCACGATTCGTTTATTATTAGTAATTTCATGCATAAATTGGGCGCAGATGACCCCCTGCTTGGTTCCACCGTCACAGCCGGCTATAGATGTTTGCTCATTGATGACTCATTTAGTTGCATATTCGCTTTTAAATAAGCATAATATAAAAAGCAACCATCTAGCAACAACAGTTTTTTTTACGTAAATTAGAAAGTGTTAATAATACTTTCTTTGAAACAGTCAGGTTTAAATATAAAGAAAAACGTTTAGATTATTTATCATCACAGACTGCTGAACATCAACCTCGGTTTTTATTTATGTAGTTACCTACAGTAAAGTTGTCTAACAAGTTTGCATATGCGGTCGTCTACCTGAACGGTGGGTATAAAAGCGCTAACTATATTAGAACTGAGTAAACCAAAATATAACCGTTATATATTTTTGGGAATACTGTATGGCATGCAAACATAGTCCCGGTTCAATTAAAACACGATGTACCGTGTTTATTTTAATGGATATGTAGATAAGATAATAAGGGGTAGAATTTTTAATTTATTAATTTGCCTTTAAAATAAAGTCATGGTCTAACCGCACTTAGAGTATTTTTGGTTTTGGAAAAACTATAGGTAATACACTGACAGACAGTATCCATTTCTGTATGATTTTGGTTTATAAATAAACAATTTACTGTGCAGTTACTTTTATACATCTTACTCTGAGAAAGCCGATAAAAGTATTTTACTATTTCTGAATTATAAGTTCCCACAACAAAACGCGCGAGTGGTGAATTGTTCAAAAAAGATCTAGCTGTCTCCCACGGTAAATATGACGGGGCATTCATAACTGTCCACCCTGCGACCGTAACCTGACCGCAGTGTGTGCGGCAGGTCCATGATTACATCAAACAATTCGCCGTTCCATGGCACCACGCTAATGGCGCACTCATCATGGCCTCCACACGGCATGGTACGTACGCAACGCACGTAACTAGAACACTATTGTGGCATAATGACGGAACTTATATGCTACCAAAAGTGAGCGAAATTAGTTCCTTAATTTTACCTACTTATTAACATAATAACATGCTTAAACTGCTTTTTATGTTTCATTAAACGCTACTATTCATAAATTTCAATAATGGTTTCCCAAGTTAATGGAAAGATGAATTGGTTTTATTATTTTAACCCGTTTCTCATATAAATTAAAAACACAGATCTTACTTCACCTTTGCCACCTCATAGCTGGTTGTCGTCTCCCTATCTAACTTAGCAGATAAACTGGCACACAATGTTCATTAAATAAACACAATTCGATACCATCCATTTTGTATTTCAGAAAATATGTCTGGCAGCATTAGGCTCTTAGTCTAAAATCAGTACAAGGCTAAATATATCTTGAAATCGAGATACGCATGGCCATGGTCCAGTTCTAACCATTTTTGGCATATCTGTAACAATAATTGTCTGCTCTCCGTCCTCCCAACCAGATAACTACATGTTTTCACGTTACGGTTTCCGAAACAAAGACAGGTTTCCTTTCCGTAAAATCTCAAGATATCCAATTTCTGAAATTGAAATTCATTTCGTTCCGTTCTAGTTTATTCTAAAAACAAGAATGAGATAACAAAAGTTGATATGTTATTATTATTCAATGAACATCTCCACGCACCAGATGGCACGTTATACGCATTCTAGTGGCTTCTCGAAACGAATCCAAAATGGTAGCCGGCGACGTCGTGGAAACGAACCGACAGCGACGACCGCTATGGATTAGGTCTTTAACGGGACCGTTCTGCAGAATGCACCATTATGTTCTAGCACGTTAGCTCCCATTACATTGTTGAGGTTGAGATCGGCAGGTGGCAATCAGACACACCGTACGACGTACCGATTGTGTGCTTCTGTGAAATCGTCACAATGACGACTGAGGAATTAACGGCGCCGCTATCAATCGTGAGAGAACAGATAATTCTGATCAATGCTTTTAAAACGTTCAAAGATATGTATATTCATGTGTGTAACTAAGCAGAGCGTGTGAAAGAGGTGCATTTTAAATTCACTTTAAAATAGAAGTTTTAAACTTCACAGAAAAAATCGACAAACATTGTGTGTCCTAGCGTGGGCACAAACCTGCATTGTTACGTCACATCTTTGCAGAGCAGAACCGATGCCAAAATTTCACTCCCGCACACATGCCGTTATCCAGAGGGAGAGTGCTCGTTGAATACGGGTAGTATTTATACAAAACTTTGCAAAGCTTCTTTTTGGTAATACAGTTATCACTACATTGATAAAAAACGGGTTATTATTATACATTACGCGTGTTAGAATAGAAGAACACTCAACATAACTATTTATCATTGATGTAGATGTTTATTCCTCAATGCTTACTATTGCATAATGTCATTTAGCACATGTTTCCGCTTTCTGCATACAATCAAGACACAATCAAGATTAGACATTTGATTGAAGAACAGATAGTAGGTGTCTACTTACGTGCCTACACTTAATGGTAAACTAAAATTGCGAGCAAAAAATTGAATAACCCTCCTTTACTTAAACCATGATAAAATCTGTTGTATGGGTGTGAATTAAAAATAAATCTGGTACCTATATTATATTTAAAGTTTTTGATACAACATTTTAATTAGTTCTTATCGCTCGGAATCAAAGGCACGAGGGTGAGTGCATTATTTTAGTTTATACAACTTAATTGAAATTGTTGTTGTTTAATATTGCTGCTCTTGGTGTACCAGAGTGATTTTAGGAACACATTATTGCCAAATTGAAGAGTGATTAACTTCCATCCATACATTTAAGACGCGTTCCAAATGAAACCTTATTGTCCATACTTTTGGAAAAGTAAAATGCTCTGGCTGGAGATATTTAATGTGAATCGGGGCGTGTGTCCAAGGTTAATGTCGTGACCGATTGCGTTCGGTCGATACTGACAACTCTTCCACATAACAAAACACACTTTCGTGGCTTAAATTATTAACTTACGTACGTTCTTGTTTGTTGTCTAACTCGGTCCATCTTTGCCGTCTACTATCGTACCTTTTTACGTATTCCAAAACTTGAAATAAATAGGTATTCAATTATTTAAACACACTTTGTATGAAAACAAAATTGAATAACCATACATTATGTACTTTTATTTTTTATTATGGTACGAATGCAAATTTTAATCTCTTGTGCAATTAGTTCCAACTTCAAAATCAATTTCACAGGCTTAAGGGAAATAGCTTTAGTATTTTTACCTCACCACAACATATTTCGTCTATTCAGGACTCAAATTTTATGTGAGCGAAGAAACAGCAAACCTGAATAATATGCTATTTGCCGAAGTTATAAATTTGCGTATGTGTGCATGAACAATAGGTACGGTCGTCAGGAAGTCAAGGTAACATTAAACGTCGTAAAAACGTTTTTGAACTTTCATAAAATTGAAAAACTATTGATCTAGTTTGTATGGCACGCCCACAAAAGTATGTTTTGTATTTTAACTGACAATTAGACTATGGGTAAAGTAGTAGTTAGTAATAGTAAAGTAGGTAAAGAGGATTATTCCATAGTAAAATAAAGGGGATCATTCTACTAAATATCTAAAAACGCGATTTTTTTAAAGTATGTTTGTTATTCTTTCACGCAAAAACCACTAAATGGATCTGGATGTAATTTAATTGATGATATATTAGCTGATTTATCTAACAATAGAATTGTTAAAACCACAAATAGCAACACACCATTTAAATGAGTGGTTTTGGTTAATAAGTAGGTATATATTTCGATACCACGTACTTTCCTCCTACAGTCGCCATCACAAGGCGGTTGCACGGATTTCAATATTTTTTGTCCTACATTTTTTTTAATGCACTCTGTCCCGCGTTTACAAACAACGCAGTGATTCCGCCAATGTCAGGTGTTTATTTGTCCTAAAAGCTCATTTGATTTTTTTAAATAAATGTCATAACACAGGTAGCTAAATGTGACACATGACGTGCGTGACTAGGGTTGCCACCCGTTCCTACTTTATAATAAAGTGTTGTACGTTATTTAAGGTAACTGTACTCTATACTTTATAAGAATAATAAAGTACATCAAAATACTTTATTTTGCATAATTTGATTTCTGGTGGAATTATATTTTTCGTTAACTGAAATGTATCGATTAATGTTGAATCGATGTCGCCACTCGCCTCGCCAGCGCCACCTAAGGAAGATAGCCACCTAAAATAGTAATGTAATAAACATTACAAAAAGCAATAAAAAATATATATTTAAATATAATACCAATGAAAAATAAATTGTACTTTATTTTTATACGGTGTACTTTTTTTTTCTTACCTATAATAACCAATATACTTTAAATGCAAAAAAAGGTGGCAACCCTATGCGTGACACATATTGACGTTATGGGTATTCAGATAATATTGGTTAGTTGTATGTTAAGTAATTATTGACTAGCATCTGCTCAGATATTACTGAAGTAATGAATGTACAGATATTAATGGTAGCTTGTAGTGTATGAAACTTATTGACATTTTTAACTGTTCAGAAGTATTTGGTCACTTTGTCTGCTCCAATATATCTGACGGCGACTGTATCTACGACTATACACGCGGCAGCTCATAAAACATTTCTTTATCTGTCGCAGTCTCGTTAGTATTCAACTTAATTAGCCGACTACGGTGAAGCAGAAAAATACTTTTATAGTTAAGTAGGTAAGTAATATATGCGTTCACTTGTGCCTTCATAATCTCTAAACGACTTATTGCCAAGCCAAGTGACGTTCTAGTTATGCTATGGTTATGCCTTAGTCGTTGACTTCAACGACAAAAGAAGTAAGATCTTATATTTAAAATTCAATAGTGCAATGTATTTAAAACAACTAAATTATCATAAGACAACTTAAAATTTCATATTTTCATATCTTATACCAAAACTAACATATGCAATTTATATTTATAAGCCGGCGCTTGATTTAAATCTGTATATTATTGTACTCTTCCGAAACTAGCCTTATGTTCGATAACATAGGACTCTTCCATGACTTTTTTAGGAAGTACTTCATAAGTCAAGCCAGGTAGCAAATACAACATGTCTGTAAGTATTTGATATTGGCTGTCTTGATATAGGTAAATATATAATAATTAAAAGTAATATTTCAGTAGTCATATTTTAGTTTTAAACGATATTAATTGCGCTTGCTTTAATTTAAAGTTCTATTACTATTGGATTTTGAAACAGTGTTGTGTAGGCTTTCTTTACTATTTATTTGCACTACACGCTTTGGGAATAAGATACTAGTCGCGGAAATATCAATGACTCAGGTATCGAGTTTTTTGACATTAATAACTATGTATTTTGTACTCGGTAATATTAAGTTAACGTTGTAGAGGCATGTGTTGTGTCATATGTGGCCTATTTATTTGTCGTTATTGATCGTTGTACAGCTTACTCACTAAAACCTTAACCTATGCATTGTGATGTTTGCAAACTGTATGGCGATATGCCACAATGCAACGTCTAAGCGTAACCCCACACTAGCGTTCTTTGAGCGTCGACGTCGACGCAACGCCGACGCGACGTCGACGCAACGCCGACGCGACGTCGACGCAACGTCGATGCGGCGCCGACGCAACGCTTGCGCCGCGGCGCGGTCGAAATGACGAACGCCAGGACTGCGCTCCACAGGCGCCGCGCCGGCCCGACGCCTGCCGCAGCGTTTATTTTGACAACAGTACAATGCTCAACTCAATTGTTTCGGCCCGCCCGTGTTTTAGAATCAGTAGGCAGAAGACTTTTTAGCTGATAGCAAATATGGATGTAGCTTAAAATACTAGCTCATATTGCCGAAGAAACCCATTTTCAATTAAGTACTTTTAGTTTTCGAGAAAATAAATGCTAAAGTTGCCTTTTCGTGCCATGTGTCAAATAGGTAAAATATATTTTTTCCTTTACAAGTTGAAAGCATTAATTTATCACTGCAATATAAAACATTATATTGTGTGTTCAAATCTTACATTTCCATTTTCGAAATGACTGTACATGACATCAGCGCGGCGCGACGCTCGAACGCGATGTGCAGAGGACGCCCAGCGCAAGCGCCGCTCAAACGCCGCGCCGACGCTTGGCGGGCGCCGCGTCGACGCTTGGCGGGCGCCGCGTCGACGCAACGCCCGAACAACGTCGACGCGGCAAGACGCTGACGCTCGAAAGACGCTAGTGTGGGGTCCCTCTAACGTTCTAAATTGGAGATGACTTATCAGCCATACATACATAGTCGTTACTGTGTATCCACAGTGACTAACACACCACATTCATAGACCAGAAAGTAGCCTTTTTAAAATATTTATTTGTACTACACGCTTTTGGAAAAAGGATATTAATCACGGAAATATCGATAACTACCCTAAGTTCTTTTGACATTGATAACTATTTTGTACTCGTACATAAGAAGTAGGTATATTTGGCTTTTTGGCCGCAAACATTTCTGACACAATACCACATATGGTACTGAACTTGATATTAGATAAACAAAACATTCCACAACTGTAAAATTAACGTTGTAGAACTTTAGCCTTTACAATTTTACTAAATCGGTTTATTTGATGTGATAACAAGCTTCTGAATGATAGAAGAGTACTTAGCATCAAGTGTCACTTATGTTTATTTAATCTTTTAATTTACATGTGTCAAATAGTGGAAGTAAAACAGGAAATACTTTAGAGGTATTGTATTTATTTAAAGTAAACTATTTAAATGTTGGTTGAAATACCATGACTTTTGTCAAGTAAACTTATTTGAGACTTATAATTAGGAGTTAGCGAAAGATGTTATTAGTGAGATAAAACTCGATACTTTAATTCAATCGATACTGCCTTCTATCTACAACGAGTGACATTCGAATCGATCGTAGTGGTCGGTGTCGCCCACCAGCGGCCTCGGCGCCTTTCCCTCGTGACGCAGCTTCGGAGGTCGGCAGCGCCACCGGACCCGCCTTACTTGTTATAGCGAAACGACTTGAATTAAAAACAACATACAGATTGCTTACCGTAAAGATGCTTGTGCCTTTTTACAAAGGTTCAGAACCGATGTATAAAGTTAAGCTATGCTCGCTGTGGTTCGGTAATGGAAGGGTGATATTTCTCTTCCGGGTTTTTCATCAACTTGACACGAAAGACTGGGAACACGTGTGTCTACTTGGTGAAACTCAAAATTAATATGACTTATTATTTCGTCATCTGGACACGCTAAGATTTTTACGAGTGTCCAGATCTTAATTATTATTATTATTTATTTGACCGAATTTAGTGAAATTCATCGCCGGAGTAGCTGAGGGATTCGGATGACATTTATGAGTGAGAAGCATTGAGATAATGTTTGAAGAGAACCTAGTGAGAAGCCCTTTCGGTAGTTGGTCGATAACTTTCCTAACAAACAATTTTCTACTAAGTGGAGGTGGAGTATGAGCTATTCCATGTAAAAGTTGAGATGAGGCATGTCGTTGATCGTTGTACAGCTCACTCTCAAAACCTAAACCTATGCATTGTGACGTTTGAAAACTGTATGGCGATATGCCACAATGCAACGTCCAGAGTTCTAAAATGGAGATAACTGATACACAAAGTGACTAATACAACGACACATTCAATGATTAGAAAGTAACAAAACTAGAATTTATTTTGAAAGAACTTAAAATTTTTCTAACGAAAAAACGTCACACTTTCTATTAATAGAACAAATAAAAGTGAAATGTATCGAGGTGACTTCACTATTTTGTAAATATGTTCCTACAGGATGAAGTGTTAATACTCCTTTTATTTTATGTTCGATAAGTTTCACCGGCATTAATAATATATTTTGAAATACATATAAAGAACATCAAGGATAAATAAATTTCACATCAAAAATTACAGTCTTATAATGTTTAATAACATGCATTTTTCAGACAAATCTCCCAAAATATGTAGCAATGGGAATATCGTATCTTGATGATTTGAATAGTGAGAACCGGGTGAGGGTCAGCTGGTATGTGAAAACTGCAAGTGTTTGTGTGTATTGAAATTATTACAATTAACGCTAGTTATAACCGCGCAACAGCAAATACATAATGAATTCAATTTGTTTTGTGTGTTTCTCAAAGAAACCTAACCCATTCTTCAATAAATCGCAGGGTTGTGATGTTACACAATTCACTACCTAAATAATAGATGCTGCAAAGGATTAGTGTTTTGCTATTACCAATAACAAAATATAGGTAACGGTGGATGCCTAATACTCTTCAAATGTGACCAAGTGCGTATTGATTTCAATTCTAATCCACTTTTAGTGCGTCTGCTGTTTAATTTATTTAATTAAAATTTTCATTGGAGACACTCAAACTTTACTTACTTTATTTAAACTTAAATTAGCTGGTCTAATAATAATAATACAAAAAATTTTAATCTATTACTTAAGTTGTCTTAAACTTAATATTATTTTTGATAAAGACATGGTTATATTTATTTATGTTTTTGACCATTTCTAAGTTTATTTAATTTTACATTTTATGATACGTGTGTACTTTAAGGAGCTTGCTATAAGGCTTTGTTTTGTTGGGACACACCTAAGTTATAAAATCAGGAGAGGAATAGGTGAAGAGTGGTGACTCATAGTATGTCTTGATGGGTAAGGTTGACTCACAAAGGAATTCACTCGACATACTTATTATACATGCGGTTATGTTAAAAATTTGTTCCCGTTGTTGTCTGTCAACCTCCGCACCTTGTATATTTTTACAAAATATTTTATGTGTGGTAATGATTATAATTTGGAAAATCCACCAATTTATGTGGTTTGAATGGCTTTCTTTATGTGCATACAAAATCAAGCCTTTGTCTTTATTCTATTGTGAACGTGTATTAAATTGTACAGCTATACATACATAATCTTAATTGGACTGCCGACAATCCAATTAAAATAATGACATTGACCTACGTCTTTGACACTGTGCAGTATTTATTTCGAGTTTAAGGCATATATATGTAATAAGAAATACTTATTAACACAATCTTACCTTCACTACGTTTGATTTGTAGTCCGCTTTACTATCATGCCTGATTCTGTAACAAATGAAAATTAATATGAGTAACAATGCAGATATCGATTTATTGTATGATCATCTAAAATCTTTTAACGTATACGTTTACGTATATAGACGATGAGTCACGGATGGAGCCATGGAAGAGAAGAAAATAAACGTACGAGAAAACCTTTTTATTGCATTTGCGTTATAAACCAGCTTGACCGTCAATTCACGAGTAACGCGTGATTGACATCTTTTACGACGCGACTAAAAATAATGCGATGCTTATAGAATAACATTTTTTGATTAGGGTATGTTTCTTTTTCCACGTAGTTACTGAACCTTTAAAACTTTTCTTTTAAAATTAAATAAGTATTATCTATATTAATTTTTATTTATAAAACTAGTACCCACACAATGTAGGTAGGCACGTTCTAAAATGTATAATGCTTAAAAACAGGACACCCATTTAGTGCCTCAGTAGCTATCAAAGTGTAAACAAAAGCTAATGTCGAAGAATTGTAAACAACGAAGTATGACGAAACGCATGCTGTGCTACTTTGTATTTAATATTTAATTCTCCTTTTAATTTTATTAACCTTCTTAAATTGTCAATAACATATCTTTGCTATTTTAAAACCAGTCGCTAAACAAGTGACCTTTAGAAATAGGCATGTTCTAAGCGTAGGACGTTGGGCGATCTTTGAATTATATAAACGTTAATAGGATATCAGTTTAACAATATCCAATTTGCGAATCCATCAGCCGTGTAATAACAAAATAGAGTAAAATGTGGATGATTTGAAATATTTCACAGGAGACAACATTGTGAAGTTGATACTTTGAACTAAATTATCCATCTACACCAATGTTAACTATATTTGTTGACCTTAGTATGTCGTTGATATAAATACCTATTCCCTTTATTTAAATTTATCATTTTCAATAGATTTAATAGGCCCTTGCCCTTATAAATCTATTAAGGTGCTTCTTCTCATCAGGACCAAAAGCGAGGCGCTAGCAGGAAACAATCTACTTCGACGTTCTGCAAAATAATTTATTTTAAAGGTAAATCTATTTTCAGAAATACATCATTTAATTTAAGGTGGCATGCAAATCGAGATGCTCATGTCATACCCAGAAATGTTTTCGTAATTTGTAGATTGCTTGCAAGATTGTAGACCTGGTTGGTTCCGGACAACCGATTACCGCTACCTAGCGTTCTACTTCTCATGCTCGATCCCGTCCCATAGCGTTATATAAAATTTGTGCCGCGTGGTTTACCGGCTTGTGTCCACGATACCTTGGTTAGGTTTGGTGCAACACAGTCCTTTTGTGTTAGTTCAATTTAATTTTGGACTTTTAAGCCGCTATCCCCCAGTTAAGCACGCTTCGCACGATGAGTCCGGCCGTGTCGACGTGTCGACTTGTGGTAAACACGTCAAAATATTTCGTCGTTCGTTAGTTGGTTTTTTCTTCAGCATTACCATAGTAAAATGTTGATGCTGAGGGAAAAAAGCAACTAATGAATGTTATGACATTTCACACATAATTGTACTAAATGTAATAAGATGGATATATTTTTACATTTAAATAAGTAACTCTTAAATAAAAATCTTCTGAAGGTCGTGCGTAAGTGTTACCATGCTATGCCGAAGGCGGAAGCGAGTTAGTAGTTAACCATAATAGGAGCGAAAGTTTCCGGATCCACGGCTAGGGGTAATTTACTGTTTTCAATATTGGCTTTGTCCTCGATTGTTGTGACGCGTGTTTTTTCACGCGACTCATGGCACACATTTGCCAATGCAGATAACGCGCCAGTTTCACTCTCCGACGCATATGGAGCCACTCCATTGTTTGTGTCTTGCATGGGTTAATGTCTTGGCTCCAAAACATCTCATAGGCGTGTTTAACCGATTCATTGCGGATGACGCCTTATGGCGTCATTTATATCTTTTGCGTATGGCGTTTGACGCCAAATGGCGTCTCAAAGAATTCCTCTGTAATTCTATGGAATGGCTATTTTGAGAGTCCAAACGAACAGAATTGTTATTATTTGTCACGTAGGTTAAGCCTGTATGAACCGTTTTATGATTTATTGCCAATTTAAAAACTTCAGATGTTACAAACCTTTTATTACCAAATTTAACTTCTTTTACGAATGGCGTATGACGCCACATGGCGTCATGAAGGTTTTTGTTCTTAAAATCAACATGATGATGTTTATGAGAGTTCTAATAGCAGAGCTTTTACTGTCTATGTTATAATAAAGGCGTTTTAATTACCTAAATATATAAATTATAGTAATACTTAATTAATTAATATGTATGTATTTATAAAAGACAAGTACCTATATAAGTATTTATATCGGTTAAGTGATTGCTTAGTTTAGGACTAAATAGCTTTGTGTAATTGGTGTCCTGAAATATTTATTATTATAATTAGGTAAATAGCGCAAAACCTCAGAAACTCCAACTTATTTTTATTTCATAATGATTATGATAATAAAATCATACATTTGATTTCTTCCTCTTCCTTTTTATCTTCAATTTGCTTATTTAATTATGGTTTTTAGATTTAATAAACTAAATATAGGCACTCCTTTTACACCCTTTCGTAAACTTCTAGTAAAAATACACAAAAGGTTTAAAACCACTGATCCAAGTTAATCACTTACCAGCCATTCCAGCGAAATCACGTAGATAAGTCACTTTGTAACACTCTAAACGAATGAACAAAACCTTTACGTTTGACTTCTAAATCCGACTGAATGTAAACACGCATAAACAAACCAAAATCTTAACAAAAAACAAAATATGTTCAATCATGGCTGAAGACGCCCAAAGGCGTCACTTTAATGGGTGGCGGTTGACGCACAAAGGCGTCACAGAAAATTTGTTAGCCGCCATGGACAAAAGTCCCTAAAAGTGGGATACGCAATGAATCGGTTAATAAAGTATTTATTTTGTATTTTAAGGTCCAGTCTAGAGGTATGGCGAAAAAGAAATAGCCGTCTAAAATTTGTGCTCTACGAAATAAAATAATGTGCAGTAACATATTTTTGTAACACATTTTAATCTCTGCAATTACAATAATAATAATATGGTTATGGCCGATTTCAGCCAAGGCCATCAATCTTATTGAGATCATCCAACTAGGTACACAGGATTTTGAGTGCCTGATTGTTTGCGCAACACACAAGTGCAGTCTATTCCATCATTATCATAATCCGATGGGACCACAAATCGACACGAACGAACAGAGAGTATAAATAACTAGCGGTCCGCCCCGGCTATGCACGGGTCGCTGGAATTACATAATTGGCGTTTCAGTAAGGATCCCAAGTTTATTTGAAATATAATGTAGCCATTTTTTCGAGGGGAAATGTCACTCCTTGTGAGTGTGTGAGAGTGGTGTGTCGGGCTCGAAGCGACTAAAACCCCGATAGTGATCAACGCTGCCGCTGCGCAGTTGTGGGGAGTCGAGATCTTTAGCGGTTTCTACGAAGGCACCTGACCTGACCTGCTTTATTTCCTCGGGTCCGAGGGAATCGGCGCCAGGCTTACCCTAAGACTGGCATCTCACAGCAGCTAGTGCAAACACCCGAGACTGTCACTCCAGCTCTCCCTCCGAGAGCCGTATGGAGTCCCGGGACCCACCTGAGCTCCTCCCCCCCCATATCGCGACAAGATGGAAACATAATATAAAGGGGGAAACATAATAAAGCAGATATGAAAATGTTAAATCTTTTTCAGATTGGTAAGTACTTTCAGGTCAAACAAACAAACAATCAATTCCTCTTTATATTATTAGCACTAAAATAATTTTTATTTTATGTTCTGCAAGTAAATATATTAATATCTGATCAAAGAAAAAGCACAAAAAAATATTTTGATTTTGTAACTTTAAATGAAGTATTCAAAAGGGCTGTGAGCTTGTGCGTTAGATCTAAGTATCAATAATTTAACTGTAATTATTGCACGACGTCCGACAACAGCGAGCAATATACCCCAATCACGAATACGCAAAAGTATATTCATAATTCAAAACCTGAAAATTTATATGACTAGATTATGTTCATAAGATTTTAAATGTTACGTCATACTTATTCTATATCTGTAAAATTATTTAATTAAATTTTAGACTCAATTTTGAATTGAGTAGGTTATTTAAACGCATCTATAACAAAAATACAAAATACACAGACTATGAAAATAAAAATTTAATGAACATAAGAACAAGCATAAGTAACTTAGGTGAGTAATAATAATTTACTGTCTGAAATATCAGGAATATGACAATCAATTTACACAAAATCTTAACGACGTATATCAACCAGAGACAATATAAAATCAATTGGCTTTTAAAATGACATTCGGCTTTCGAGAAAAAAAATTGTTTATAACAAGCTGTGCCCGCGACTTCGTTTGCGTGGACTACAGGGTATTTCCAGTTTTTTCCCGCTAACTCCCGTTCCCGTGGGAATTTTGCAATATCCTGTACCTAAGCTACGTCCCTTCCAAATTTCAAGTGTATACGTTTATCCGTTTAGGCTGTGCGTTGATATGTCAGTCAGTCAGTCTTAATTAGTTTCTCCTTTTTAGATTTGGTAAATCTAAGTGAACAAGTAGACGGAGTGGCATTGTTTCATGGTTTAAAAAGCAGATGAAAGAGCCGGCACGTGCACCGAGTAGCACAGTATAAGACGAGAGACATCTAGTCGCAGGAGCAATCGCAGGCGTTGACGAGGTGAGCGACCGCGCGCGGGTCATCGGCGCTCCCGCCGTGCCCGCACTGATTCATCTCCCGTTGTGCAACAAGCTGTATTGTCTCCGCTACTATTTACATCTTGTAACATCGCTGCATTAAATGCCACAACGTAGTATCCATATTTAGACTGCGAAATTGGAGCAACGACTGCATGCAAAATTTTCCTCTCTTACTTTGACAGTTTAGGTAATCTGGCAAACAAAAAACCCCTTTTACCTCTGTTTTCTTACATCACGAATCTGCTCTTAACTGAATAAGTGCTCGTTGATTGAATTTAGTAAAACTTTCACGCGGACGAGACGAAGCGGAAAAATCATTGGTTTCAATCACGGATTTTCTCTACTTTTAAGTATAATTTAAATTTATGGATTCAGTCTGATCATTAAAACTATACAATATTTATATCAAAAATTAATTATAGTCGTAGTAAAAATGCATACCTAGGTACCTACCTATTATTCCTTCGTACGATTGAATTAAATTAATTACTGTTTTTCGTTTAGTTAGGGACTCGTGAACTATATATAAACACATAAGATTACGATATTATTATAATGTTTACAGTTCTATGAGTGGACGGAACTACTAGCATCATTTCGAATGACATAACTTCATAACAACTGTCGCTTCGGCACAGACCATAATAAACCTACTTAACTAGGTACTACTTATGCAATGAATCGAAACTCTAATGGCCTCGTGGAGATGTATCAAAAGATGATGTTCTCTCTTGTTGTGAGGTAAAACCACGTTCGTAAGTTGTGGTTGTGCTGCGACGAGACGTAATTTGTTTCTTTTTAACAAGAAGTAAGTTAGCCAACGAATTTTGTGCCATGATGCCTTTAAAACAACAAAATTAACCTTTATTTTAAACAATTAAACAGATATGACATTAAATAAATTTTATTTTTAATTATTATCATCGACCTATAAAGTATAGAATGTTAGAGATTTAGGCCTGAATAAACAAAATAAACAACTCGATTAGTTTTCCTGTTTTTAACATTTGACGTTAGATATTTTTTAAAATAATACATAAAAATTACTAACTGAAAGAATAAGTGGGTATATACATATAAGTAAATATATGCGTTTTATTTGTTGGTTGGCATTTATTTAAAGTTATTAGTTTTTTTGACACTTTCTAAGTTCTGGTTAAAAAAGTTATATTATTTTGGGAAATGGGTTTGACATATAAATTGTATTTGTACTGTGATTTGCACTACTTATTAAAAAATGCCAATATGAAAAGTCCTTTGGTACCATGAATGAAATAATTAGAATGTCCGTCGTGATCTGACTGGCACTGCACTTTCTACAAAAGTATTCAAGTACCATTAGATGTAGTCCTTATTACATGCATGGAAAGGTTTCAATTCATATCTAGAAACAGCGAGCTACAGAACAGTAATAATATGTGTACAAAGACCTAAGGCGACACAGCATTTGTGATAGGTGTTGGTTAGAATTTAACAAAGCATAAAATTTCAGCTGTAATTTCATTATAAATAAGTATATGAGAAGTAGGATTTTTTTAATGAAGTTGACAAAACGATTATTAAAAAGTTGCGAAACTAATTTATTATCAAACCTGATTTTGGTGGTACAATAATGTTTTCAGTGTTAGGCTGTCCTTGAGAACACTGTAAAGCGATGGGGAAAATATATTTAGCTGTTTTTACCTTGTATTTCTTATGCCATAAGAGCGGGGAAAAAGCCAGAAGAGTTATTAATTGTTTCAAAAATTCGAAAAGTACACAGTATAAGTTAAATATCCCCAAATAAACAAACTTTCTGCATGATCCAAGGGTTAATTGGCAGAGAATGCTTATATCATTGACTCACATACAATAGTATTTATTTTGAGCAGTAAAGTTCCATGTTAAACGTTTAAGTTATAAACAAACGAGGTAAATTGGTTCGAATTGCATTTTTTTTTAATTATACCTTCTGATGTGATGTTGATTGAGTAACTAGTTTTAAATTGATTGAAAAAATATTTAATTGTAACATGGTAGAAAATAAACAGGAACATGTCCATATTATTACGAACTACAAAGAATATATATATAGACCTATCTTAAATTTTCATATTTCTTATTTTTTAATAGGGAAGTAAAATTTGGTGTAAGTAACTCCCAACCATGTAGTTTATAACCCGTGTCATCTTTTATACATTTAAATTTCTTATTCAAATATAAGACAGTTTTTGGCAAACATAACATTTTTCAAATCAATCACGTTGACTTTGTTACAGAAAATTAATTTTTTTAGGTGTTATTTAAAGTCTTTAACTTGTATAACTATCCATTGGCAAAAGCGGAAAACGGAAACATTATTCTTAATAATTTAGCAGTAATGGGGGTCAATTGAGGAGCCGTTATCATCGCGCCGATGACCTCGCCTTGCGGCTTGTGGCCTGTATTCGCATTGCGCATTGATTTGAAACGGTTTTGGTATTTTATTTTGCCCTTATTGAGTAAACAATTTTCCATCAAGTTACAAAAAAACGAGTCTTTATGACTGAGAAAGAAAATAAAAACACGCCATTCAGGTCCCGGGTTCGATTCCCGGTCGGGTCAATTTAGAAAACGAACTTTTCTAAATTGACTTGAGTCTGGGTGTGCTGGGATGACGCCCCCAGTTAGTATCCGTCGTCTGGTACTCATAGTACAAGAGAAAACCTTAGTTTGAGACCAGGTGATAGGTGTGATTGTCTGGCGCATTTATTTATTTATTTATTTATTCGTTAAAGATGCATATCTAATAAATTTGTATCGACAAAATGCCTGATTAGCATGGTTTAAGTGGATTCGGATATTTTTTCTCAATCTGATGAACGTGAAAAGTTGAAAGCCGTAAGAACACCTGAAAAAAGGTAGATTTTTTTTTTAAACAAAAAAGTGATTCGGTTTTTATCTTATTAGAAAAGTTATTCGCCCCGCCTTTCTTAATAAATTGATTAAAATAGTGTTGACGAGAACTGAAATACGTATGCAAAAATAATTCAATGTTTTACATTTAATATACAAACATTTTAGTAAAGCAAACCGAAATTGTTACTATTTTAAATGCTGTGTTTCCCCTGCTGGGAAAAACAATCTGACCTGCCGAACTTACTACTATTTAACGTAACTATCATACATTTTTATTAATAACTAGCGGTCCCGGCGAACTTCGCTTCGCCTTACAGGATTTTTCCGCTTTTCTGTTGAAATTTTCTTTGCTATAAACCTCACCTTTCCAACGAATGCAAAACCGTGGAAATCGGTTCGTGCGTTCTAGAGTTATAGCGTCAGGAAGGAAAAACCCGACTTATTTTTATTTAGTAGATATCGTAAGGTATCACAGTGGTAATTCCTATTTTTAAACGACGCTAGTACCATATCGACCAGAGGTTATAAACAACGTTATTTTATTCATTGTCACTAGGTTTTAATTACCGTACCAGACATTCTATGGGCTCAGCTCAAAATAATTGTTCAGCTAAATTTTACCTTTGTTTCAGAAATGACTGGAAGTTTAAAATAATGATAATGTACGAAATGTGGCCAATTAAATACCCAATTCACGGCTTATGTTCCCCGTTTTGACAATTAAATTAAAAGTTGTGAGCTTATTTCATACTAGGCACCTATAACCTAGCTTTACCTACCTGTTTTTTTCTGGCACTTCAAGATTGACTTCATTCCACCTGATGTTAAGTGGTAATGAGGTCCTAGCTTAAGGGCGACAAGTACAGCATAATAAAGCTGATACTGGACTTGTCGCCCTTACCTTGAAGGCTTGACCCCTGCTACTAATGTAGCACCCCCCAGGAGCTCTGAAAACCTTACTCACACGCAGGAACACAACAACACCGAAGTGATTGGTTATTTGGCTGCAGTCTTCTGTAAGGTGGAGGTATTTCACCAGTCGGGCTGCTCCAGTTCAAGCGATAAATTGCTATGCCCTACCTCTCTTAAAACCTTCAACTGCTCATTGTCAAGTCAATGTCAGAAAAGTTGGCATGACATTAGATTTCACCCGTCGAATTCCATCTGCTTCAGCATCAAGCTATACCACGATGATGGCAAACAAGCAACACTTTGTGGCTCTACTCAGCATCACCATTTAACTATACATTTTTTTCTCCTAAATTAAGGAAAAGTTCTATAAATTATTTGAACGTCAATATTTTATAGCGATGGGGCAAACCGACCTGATTCCTAACGGTTACTGAAGGCTATGGACGCCTGCAAAATCAAGGTCATTATAAGGCACATTGCCGACCCCTTAAAACATTAACATATCGCAGTTCTTGTCAACAGGCTAGGGAGCCTGCCTAGAATATGTGCGTGGGTATTAGTCAAGTTCGCCATATCAAAATGTAAATAAAAACGGTTATGGGTAACTTAAGTATGTTCTTGAAACTTAAATCGTACCCAAACTTTAACTAACCGGGTTTATGTTTAAAGCAGTAGTTCCCAAACTTATTTTTCTCGTGGACCACTTTCAAAATTTTACTGGTTTCGGTGGATCCCCTGCTGCTACATTTCTACCACATTCGTCGCCAAAAAATAAATGTGCACGAAATTGTAATATCGAATACGCAAGTTTGGACAAGTAACAGTCGCATGCCTTATTAAAATATTATCCGCTTAGTTAGGTACTTAAAACAATGTAGGTAGGCCCTTAAAAACTATGCTTACATTTTTGCTCTTTACTATCAAAAGCAGATAAATTTTCGTGGACCCCCATTAACATCTTATGGACCCCCATTTTTTATTCACGCCTACGTAGACCTCCCGTGGACCTCTGGGGGTCCACCTGGACCACTTTGGGAATCACTGGTTAAAAGCCTAATTTCTAAATACTTTTTCACTTGGTTTCTTTTAAAGCACCCTGCTTTGAAAGAAGATGAAGATGAAAAGAGATGTAGCGAATATGAACCTTTCCGTTTGTCTTTCTTTTGAAGGAGTTAAAACGTTTAACAAGCGTTTTTTTTAAAAAGGCGTAGACACCCATTTCTAGACTGCGTAGCCTATAATATATTAGCAGCAGTGACCTTGCAAGGTCGCAAATGTTGCCCACCCTATTACTATCTAACTACCTTTTAGCGGCTGTTTCAAATTAACTTTATTACCATTTTTCGTGTTCACGGTGTAAATACCTTAGGCAAATTTTCAAATACTTTTTCATAGTAATTATTGTTATGTTAATTACGCTTCGTATTATGGCTGTGGAGATTTCATTTTTTCAACACATGTAAAACTTTTCTTGTAAATTTGTTTAATGGAATTTTTTAGTACATGTATTAAGCCCGGTTTTTAAGATGAGGTGCAAGAGGTTATGTTGTAATTTTAGTTCATTTAAATGTAGTTTACAAATGTAAAACACGAAATAATCTATGCGCATATACATATTTTTTAATGATTAATATCTAAAAGATAATGAAACTTCTAGATAGATAGGTAGATATTTACACGACATAACACAGGTAACTTATGTAATAAGTTCTGATACATATAAGAATGTGGGTATACACAACAATAACAATATAATAAAAAATAATGACAAACGACAAATAAATCTCTAACTCAACCTGTTTGTTATATAATTACTAGCGGTCCCGGCGAACTTCGTTTCGCCTTAGAGGATTTTCCCGCATTTCTGTTGAAGTTTTTCCTGAATTTTCTTTGCTATAAACCTTACGGAGCCCGATACCTTTCCAACGAATGCAAAACCGTGGAAAACGGTTCGTGCGTTCTAGAGTTATAGTGTCAGGATGGAAAACCCGACTTATTTTTTTGTAGATGTTCTGTTAAAACTTTAGATTTTAATTAAATATTAAGTATGCATATTTATACTAATTTTATAAAGCTGACGAGTTTATTTGAATGCGCTAATTTCATACTGGTTCGATTTGAATAATTAATTTCTGTTGGATAGTCCATTTTTGAGGAAGGCTTTTATACTGCGACCAATGGAAATGTCAGTGGAAAAATTGAAATAAAAACGGGGATAGTTCGGGAGTGAAAACGCATAATATATAAACTATGATTCATTTTAGTTTACGTTACAAGCAAAGTGTATATGTGTACTTATATGACAATGTTGTGATGTCTTTAAGTAAAAAATGTTTCTTTCTTTCTTTTCTTTCAAAGCAAGAGGGACTTATGTCTCTATGTTGCACGAGCGTCTCTTGAGTTACTAAGAAATGTTTGGCCCTGGTGAGCAATATTCAGTAAGTTAAAAGGGATATATCTTGTCTGCATATATATCCCTTTTAATTTACTGAGCTTAATTTAAAATAACTATGCTTGCTGAACAAATCAAATTACAATTGGTATTTATTATTATTTGTGGTGTTTTAACTTAAATCTACTGTTTTTTATTTACAGCTCCATTATACCATTTATAACTGTTCCATCCGTAAGTAAACATTAAATAATGTTATCAGCCTTTTAGCTAGATAATTACAAGTGTTATCACGAATAATATAGACATATAGAAGCAAAACAAATAGAGACTATAGTGATAGAGGCACATTGAGGCCTGGCCTTGTTCAACCTATTGTGTTCCAAGTTTCCAACCTGCGAATATGAATGGTGACTGTCCGCAGTTTTCCGTCTCCGCGGTACAATGGCCACTCAACACTGGGCTTATTTTATTATTGTGACAATGATATGGCGTGAACAAACAATGCCAAACAACAATATAACATTGCAACTGCTATTTGATATTAAATTAAATGATACGCCATTATTATTGTTTAATGTCTGGAGTCTTAGCATCTCTTAACGCATTCTTATGTATTGCTAGTTGTTGCCCGCGTCTTTGTCCACTTTATTTCGAATAAAAAGGATCCTTTATATTAATCCAGTAGTTACTTTGTCTAGTTACGTAATATCATCCACAAATACATACAGCAGTTTTCATAGGAAAGAGTAACATTATACATACCTACTATATACACTTATGTAAATTATACAATACACTCTTACAAACATTCGCATATTACCTGAATAGGGAGAACGATAATAGTATAAAAGTAAGGATAAACATTTTAGAAAGCAGTTATAGATAGGTACCTTTGGTTACGTAACATTTAATAGTTAGGACTAGTCTAGTTCAATCTAGCTCGTGAATGAAGGTAGGTCTCAGCTAGGTAAGTTCTTATTTATTTAAAGTTACACGGTCAAAAGCACACCACGCTTAGTTACTTTAAACCCTTACATATTGCGACGGAGACACCCACACTTGCTTCACGCAGCTATGAAGTTTAAAGCTAGCAGTTACAGATCCATTTTCATTCTTATGTTTACTCAAAAATAATATAAATTTAAAGCGGTATAAAGCCTGAAATGCATAATAATTTATGTAGTTTTGACTGTATCTACCTATAAGTTATATATTTAAATACATGAGTATTATGAGCGGTTTTTGAAGGAAGTTTTTTTTCAACTTTGACTACTTTAATAATATCATTACAAATCATACATGAATACACATTGCTTTTGGTATACTAGGCAAGTATGCAAGTGCAACAGGTCTTATCAAGATTCCTTTTACACAAGTACCACATTTCCTTAAGTGCAAATAACCAGATAATAGAGGTAATTTAAATGATCATTATTTACAATAAGGGTTTGAATTAAGCAATGAGCATAGAACAAATAGGGTTTCTACCTATTTGTAAACTAAGATTATACGAAATTGAAAGAAGGAATACTGAATTTGCCCTAAAGAGAAAAAAAAAGGTTGTTCAGTCTATCTTATTCATAACTGAGCTATCTCATCATAACATTTACGTCCATTTATGTTTGCATCCGACCGACAAGATACTTAAGTGGGTTCTACAACGTTATAATGAATATAACATAATTAAGTTACGACTTCATGATATAATAGGTGCAGAATAAACTTCAGATTAGCAGGTTAATTTTAACAAAAATAATACACTTACTGGTGTGATTCATTTCATTCAACTTGATACAAGTAGTTAGTATGTATTCGAGTAGATACATTTCTGTATCTTTAGTTCAATACCTACTCTAATTTGATAAAATTGGTTACCCTCTTGTATTTAAGGGGATGATAGACGATACATTCGTAAAGGAACATGAAAGTAGCCGAAATACTTATTTATATTGCTAAGAAGTTTTAAGGGCCGAAAAGATCGCAAGAGCTTTTCTCTGTGACATAAGTTATTTTTACTCTTCGGACCATCGAAGGATGAAAGGGATTTTGTGTCTTCGGCTCCGAATGAAATAATTTGTTTTAGATATAAGAGTATTATAATTTGGTTTGAAAACGAATCAGGCACTAGATTCGATCAATACTTGTTTAGACGAGTAAGGTAGTTTAGTTTCAGAATTTGAAAACAGGTTATAACTAAGGAATTTGTATCATATATGTATTTGTTTTAAAGGTCATTAATGTATTTTTTTATGTTACCTACTTCTTCATTTTAATTACATTTGTATTCTAATTAATTTTTACAATGTTATTTTCACTAAGATATCATAAGTATAGCTCACGAAACGACAATCAAATGACCTTCCTACGAACTTTCATGCGAGAAACAGAGTTGAGTATAACAATGTATGACGTTATTCTTTCATTCATTACCATATAATTTACAATCTTATTTACATTCTAACTATAGGTCCTTAATAAGTCTAGTTACAATTACAGCTTTTCCGACCTCCCTTAAAAAATACCGAACAAAAGTGTTATGATGCACATTTTATTGTTTGCACGACAATTCATAAGAGTTAAAGTCGTAATACATACATCGATATTTTTTCACTTTTCTTGAATGGACATGGTATGAAATCATTGTTGCAATTAAAATTTTTACGGGTGTGAAGTCTCCTAAGTACCTACAAAGGTATGCGAAATGCTATCATCTTCAACAAGCACGCAGTAGAAGGAAGAGCTCTTACCCATAGCCATGCAAAGTTAAACGTAGATCTTTTTAAATTCCTTTTGATATCGAAAGTAGCAGTAGTACCTTATAGTGATAGCGGTATTTACTCTTAAGATTCTACGAGTCTGTCTAGGATTTAAAAATGTGAAATTGTGTGTTAGTGGTACCTATTCATATGCTCGAAATACGTAGCTATTTTTTAACTTATGAAACTGATAATAGACATTATTGAGTAAAATTTCGTAAGTCTCAACGAGCAATAGAACGAAGGTTCATATTGTAATTTAATAAGAATTGGGTAGTGCATTGTAGCACGTTGCATCGGAGTTGCAGTTCAGTTGCAAATGTTGCTATAGCATAGCGCGGCATGGCGGGCGGCAACTCGCTTGCGCAACGCGCCCGCTTGCGTCAGGGCTCAGCCCCGCCGAGCGACACTGATCAACCAGAAAGTCAGACCGCAACCGACCCAGGCGTCTGCATGAACGCAGCGTGTAAAAGTGCAAGTTTGAGAACTACCTATCTGCGTACGATTATCGCTTTCAAAGTGAAGAAGAATGCCAACTCGCCACTTCATAATAATTGCACTACACGTATTTCATTTTTAACACGCTTTTATTAGCTTCACTAAGTATGTAAGAAAATCTTGAAATCTTAATTTGACCAACTTGCCGGTCTTCGATTAGGATAAAATTTTGCCCACGCTCTTGAGTTCTGATGACAATACATGACTAGCTAAGAAACGTCATTACAAATCCAATATGGCAGCCTCCCCAAAAGGGCGGAATGGCTGTTTGAAATTCACCCCCCAGATATGGGTATCAAATGAAAGGGTTTGCTGTCGGGAATACGAAAAAAAATTGTCTTGTGACTTTAAGCGTGTTTTTTAGTTTTTTTAAAACTAGTATTGGACATTAAAAACAGTTGGGCAGCATGTCTGTGCAGTCGGCCTTAGATTGAATCTAAAATGGCAGCATCATTAATTCACGACCCCCTAATTTGAGGAGAAAAGATGCCTTCTATGAACTACAGGCTCTTTCCAGACAACAGCAAATCAACAACCCACGCGCCAGGGCAAGACGGTATCATCTTCATACGTTTTTACTTTCCATTCGGTGAAATTGGGGTCAAAGGCGCTGTCCATTTTTTTCAAATAGGTAAGATGTGGTTAATATTCTAAGATATACCAGTTGATAGGAGAGGGAAGAAATAAATATTCATAGCAGTGTTTTTTTTTTGCATTGCCGTTAACTTAGTTATCTAATATTAAATGTCTTCTATTGGGTAGTAAATGTTTATGAAAACAAAAGGACGTACATTATGGTTTTCACGGTTTATTTTCTAAACGATTGGTCTAACTGGTAACTCGCTGCAAGTCCTGTAAACATGACTGGTACGATCAAAAACAACAACGTTGTACCGAAGTCGATGATAATTTTACAAAAATTTTGTTTAATAAAAAGAAGTATGTCAGCATATTAATTAAGCAGTAAAATAACCCTTCAACTTCTATTTATGTGCCAGATATGGTACTATAAAACAAGGTCGCTTACCGCTGTCTATCTGTCCCTGGACGCTTAGATCTTTAAAACAACGCAACGATTTCGATCCAGTTTTTTTATTAGACTATGTACATCTTACAACATACTATAGTAAAAAAAATCACAACAATCAATATTATAGTATCTACATTGCGCCCTTGCGAAGCCGGACGAGTAGCAAGTAATAGATAAATTAATTGTTTTGGCTTGCCAACACATGTGTCAACAAATAAGGCATTTTAATATAAGGTAACGCATTTTTTGTTTCTATCAGAATGCTCATAAAACTTGATAATAAAATCTGCAAACGAGGCATGTATGAAAAGAATTGATTACAATTCACTATTGTTTACTAGCGCTCTGCTAATCTTGACCCACATGATCACGCCTAATTCAGCATGATTCACTTATTCACTTGAGCCTCATGTATCATCACGTTATTGTCAGGTCAGGCCCTCGTATGCTTGCTACGTAATAAATTGCAATCACCTTGTTCTAATCAGCGTAGTACTGACGTTCCGTGAACTTCGGTTACCTACATTGAACGTTGTTTATGTAGAATTGTAGACGTTGTGGGGAGGTATTTGTTATCATGTTAGTAACGTAAATAATCTTCGCTTGATGGACGGTCAAATAACCCTTCAATGGATTTATATTTTATTAGCAATTGCCCGCAGATTTCGGGATATTTTATCTAATAGGTACATTACTTTAGTATCTAATTTGTGACGCAACCAAATTTCATCTAAATCCATTTAGTATTTTTTGCGAGAAAGAGTAACAAACATTTATACATTCAAACTTTTAATATTAGTAAAATATTTTAAGCCTTCAACTGCTGTCAGGAAGTATCGAGTAACACTATGTACTTACTTGAAAAGTCTAGTAATCTACTAATCGTTGGATTCAGTCATTATTGGATTTAGTCTAGTTTTATATTGATTACAAAACATAGGATTACTAGATTATTCATATTAGGAACTATCAGAGTTTCGACAAATATCAAAAGGCAAAATTTCGGAAAATCCCCAATTAAAATATCTGAAGAATATTTCTTCCTTACATTAGTAAAAAAAATGGTACTGTTTTTTTTAAACAAAGTCTATTGACAGAACATCATTGACTTCAACGTCTCAGTCAAGTCAAAGACGGCACAAATACTTGGCAAGAATTGTACATTCTGAGTGGACGCGCGTGCGCCGATACGGAAGCGCATACTGACCCACAATGCTTTTCTGTGCGCGATAGCTGATGCAAATACACCTCCACAGCTAATGTGCTCAATCGGAGCTGAGATTATAATTCATGCACGCACGTTCAGGCTCCCCGTATGTTAAGGTTAATTTTGTGCGCGAATGCACGTTCCATTGAAATATGTTCAAATTCTTTTTATTACTTACGAAATAAACATTTTATATTTACCGCATTTTATGAATTGTATTTACATACGAGCCTTAATATTATTAACGAGTGTACGTAACATAAAAGAGTACCTAAACAACGTTACCAATTAAATTAAGCATACTAAATGATAAAGAAATCCTAAAATTATATTCAACCAATCAACAGAATTAGTCCGTCCACTGGACAACGTAAGCCTTCTTTAATTCGCGGCCTATTTCTCCATTTCGGGCTTCCCTTATACAGGCCTTTCCAGTATTTCTTCCAAGGTCATTAGCTCAATGGCTTCTAGGGCGCCTTACACCACGTTTACCTAAAGGCAATTTCCACTCCAAGACTCGTCTGCTCCATCGTTTGCCCGTTCTACGGCAGACATCATGACCAGCCCAATGCTGCAAGCCAGCGTACTAATCCTTAAGGTATGTTTATAACCTTCATCCTCTGATATAGGTATGCCCGTTTTGTAAACCTGTCTTTTAGCAAGATACCAAGCATAGCCCTTTCCATCAGGCCTAGCATAAGCAACGCGACTAAATTTTAAAATAAGACTGCGGTGTGCTATTAGCCAATCAACAGTATCGAAACTTTTGTCGTCTCATACGAGAAATTTGACGTATTGCGCATGCTAGACCTGCATAGCACGTTGAGCGACTTCAAAATTATGGACAAATCCGTCCGACATTGTCCACGTGATGCGAAGCAGCGTAGGTCATATTAGGTAGGACACATTGATTAATTATTATAGACCTTAGTTTAAACAATGTGACGAAGCTTTTTAAATACTGGTCAACCCAATCGGATCTTCCTATCAGCTTCTTTCTCGAAGTTGTATCTACCTAGCCACATTCGTACACGTAGACATATTCCTTAACAAAACAACTCAAGGGCTGAATCTCTGACATAAACGGGCTCAGAGACGATAAAGGTCTAGGGGTTGGAGTGTAGCAAACGGTGTGTAAGGCGATTGGGACCTAAGAAAATTTTTCAACAAAAGAATAAAACTTCGTATTCTTCAAATGTTAGTGTTTTATCATATAAAGAGGCTTTTTTAAAGCGCTTTTTATACTTGTAAGTTTTGCTCTCCGACTCACGCTTTAGTCAGAAAGTGCGATGGGAGTTCCCACCAGACACTTAGAAAATTTGCATGGAAAACATAAAAAACTTCTCACTATTAGAATGTTAGTCTAGGGTTTTAAAAACGTCCTCCAGTGTGTTAGCGAATAACTTGGGGATATGAGATCCCCTTGCCTTATGTCTCGATGCAACTGGCTTGGCCTTGTTTCCTTGTCCATTCTACCCGGACTTTCGTGCTTTTCTGACTGATATAAAAGTAGAGAAACGAGTAGTGGTTATGGGATATGGAAAAAGCGGCTTCGGGTCTAAACAATACGAAACTTACATTATCATTATACTGTTTCCAAATTTTGTGATAGATGAAGATAATCATATAATAATAATTTCTTATCTGGATATAGGTTCCCTTTCCAGCTTTGCCGGTATGCTAGCATGTATTATATTAGAGGCCCGTAGCAGCGACATTTTTTGTAATTAATGAAATTATGTGTTCTATTACGTCATAGTTCTATTATACTACCTAGTATACAATAAATAGAAATCACAAATAGATTTCCTTACTGTATACCTACCTAGGTATACAGTAAGGAAATCTATTTGTGATTATTTATTGTGTCTAATTGATGATATCATTTGGCATATTTTGGCCCAAAACTTCTGTTTCCATACTTCACTATTGTGCTGTGTATCGATAAGGCAGCAACATAATGAACATTGACCAAGTTGTCATGGTCTCTGATAAAGGCCACTGGTGAAAGACCATAAATCCATGACAAGGCTAAATAACTGTGAAATGTGAATGATAATAATATTTGTGGATGGCACCAAAGTATTTCAACTGTCAGCTGCATTTCGGACATTTCCATTGAACATTCCTTGATTGCAAACATGAAATGTTTGCAAAATATATCTTAAATGCATGCTCAAGTTTTTCATAAAAAGATGACTTAACAAGTTCCTCCTTCACAGTCTAACATAATACAAAGATAAATTAATAATATAAAAAAAGAAGCTTGGTGTGTCTAGGATTGACCATTCATTTCATACACGTAGACATATTCCCAGAGACTAGTCTATGTAGAATAATAATAATTATTATTACCTATGCTAATTCAAATTTATTATGCCTGACCTCATGATATCCATTCAAGACATAGGTAAAATATGTTCAGTTTTAAATCGGCATATCTGTTATAGATCCAATAATTATCTCGATAATCTCTATTTCACTTATGTTTTTACCATTAAGTTTTTAATGATAATAAATCTGAATTTGTAGTAGGTCCATACTGGGTATTTAATATTGTTTACCTTTATATCTTTTATTGAGGTAGGCATTACTTAAATAAAAATGTAGATATATTAATATTCTATGCATCTAGTTTAAGTATCTTGTAGTACTTGAGATTACATGACAATTGTACAAACTTAGAATGCTTGATTTTTATACTTAAGTATTCACATTGTCACACGAAACAATAATAAGATGTATTTAATAATTAAGTATCTATAAAGAGAAAAGCCTATGTGCCAGTTTGTCTTTTGCATGATTTAAAATCTATGTAGTGTGTCTTTAACTATCTTTAGTGCATCTATACCAACAAATGTCTCTAAAATCTATCTATCTAGTCCACTAGAATTACATATCTTTTAGTAAGATAAAGGTAAATCATGACAATAAGTAGTTAAATTGGGTAGGTACATGTTTATGATATTTTGGTTAAATCAAAATGTTGCTCTTGAAACACAAGTATGCATTTATCAGGGAAGGACATAAATGGAGTGAACGCATCCAAATTAGTGTCTAAAGTGAATTATTTTTAATTTTGGACGAGTTTTTAATTTATTGTGTTACAATGTAGGTACGTACCTACGGTCGGTCTTCAAAAGAATGCTGCTAAGTATTAAAAAACTACAAGAAAATGAAATGACATGAATTCGATATTCTAGTTATTAGAGGGCTAACACGAAACAGATAACGTAAATAACCATTTCAGTGGGTCTTCAAATGTAAGCAAATCAATACGCGTCTGGATTTTGTGTCGTGTATATTATTGTTGCCAAATGTTACCACCCCATGTAAATGCCTGTTAAGAAGTTAAGTCATCACTTACGTTTCAAATTGTTTCGAAGAGGATAACTCTTGAAAAGATGGTTGGAAAAACGGCCAAGTCTCCCGTTTGTCCTTTGTGTTGTGAAAGGAGTCAGCTGAACACACACGATTTTCATTCACTGCAGAACGTATGAAATCCGTTTGTTATTACACGTTTCGTAATAATAAATTAAACAATTTTTATTTTTCACTGGTATACTAATTTGTCAACAATATTGAACTAATGTTTCGTAATACATCGACATCGAACATCCCCCAAAGGCGAACACGAAATTCTTACTGACTGGCTGATTTCTGGGTGAATGAAAGGTATGAAGTTGTCAACGAATGGAAAAGCAAAACATCATCAGCAAACAGCTGTTTCATCGATACTAGCGACATCCATGAAGATGCTACTTTTATGCTGTTGGTACGCTGTTTCGAGCATGTTATTTTACTTTGCAGAACCTAGATGGCGTGTTACGAAGTGGTAAGCAAATGTAACGCCATCTATGTCATTAACTTGTCACTATGTTTTCACCTACTGTTGTATGAATAGTTTCTTTTTAACAGATCTAAAAGATGGCTCTTAACCGTGAAATGAAATTATTTCGTAATAGATACGTACATCTTTAGTTATTTTTATGTAGTATGTCTGGCTGGAATCACCCCCCAGTCGTCCCAGCTAACTCGCGTCGTTGGGACTCCATTTTGTACCACGAATCACGATGAAACATTGAGAGGTTCAAAATTTAAACGTGATCGTCGATTGTTTTCATTTTGTCTTATGTTGTTTGATGTAGTTTATTTTGAACAAGAATATTTTATTTTTTTCTGGACTACATAATTTTTTACATGTAAAAATATATTAAAATGTTAAGACATAACTATATTCTTAATTCAAAAGTTTTATGCAAGTGGCCTCTTGGTCTAGGGGTATGATTCCTGCTTTGGGTGCAGGAGGTCCCGGGTTCAAATCCCGGAGGGGCCCTGTTTTTGAGGCCCATTTTTAAACAGGTAAACGAAATCAATATGTAGTAGAATCGTTACTTTTTGTAATGGCAATACTCCCGATAAGTTTCATTGTAATCGGGCAGCTGTGTAAATATGAGTCTGATTAAGACAGCGTGCGAATGGATCGGCTGCGCAAGCATCTGCTGGGTGTAAGTTTACACCTATGTCCACATACTGACTCTGAGCCTCATATTATTTACAATGTGCCTAGTGTCAGTAATATTACAATTATCTTCATTTAATGAGGTAGTTGAAGAAGGTTAATCATTACATAGTATAAAACAAAGTCGCTTTTTCTGTCCTTATATCCCTATGTACGCTTAAATCTTTTAAACTACGCACCGGATTTTGATGCGGTTTTTTGAAAAGATAGAGTGATTCAAGAGGAAGGTTTTTATTTGCAATTAAGAATAAAAAAAACAATATTTATAATTATTTACATTACATCCGTGTGAGCCGGGGCGGGTAGTCGCTGGTCCTGCATAATATAAAAACTTGAAGATTTTCGCAGACAAGATACTGAGTTAACATAATTATAGGTTAATTTAATTCGAAATAATGTGAACAATGCGATGGGCTCTTAAAATTAGAATTAGTCGGTAATTACTACTACTACAACACTTTTTTGTTTCATTGACCCTGACCATAATGTTTTAGGTAAAATAATTTTACTGATAAACGATGAGGGTGACTGTTACCCTGATGTATTTTTGTTCCTGGACTCTAAATAGGGTTGTAGTTAAGATACCTACCTACTAGCTTAACAATATAGGAAATTATTTCTTTGGATTCCGCGAGTAACAGCTTGTGTTACCTACCTAAAATAAATTGGATATTGGGTGCCTATATTTATACATACATTTTTTTTGTTTATGTTGTATTGCAACAAACACTACCGAACAATATCAAATCAACAAAGAAGTTAGTTTTAAGAAAGATGAATGTTCCTACGGGTCTAAGGGTAGATTACCGGCGAACTTTTCCCACAACTTGTAGGAGACGTTCCTACAAATTGTAGGCTTAAATCCACATGAGGCTGCATAGTTATTTTTTTAATTTTAAGGCCCTGAACAAAGGATTAATTTTATTTATTTGAATGGATGTATAGGTCAAATAAATGTATATTGAACAACATCGAACACATTGGAAAAAGTAAAGAACAAAAATATATTTATTTACCAATACAACATTATCAAACAAACAACGCAAGAGAATCAAAGCTTAAAGTACCTTGTGAGGAATATGAGGCTAATTTGAGTTTCACCTCAGCAAATTCTGCTACGGCATTTTTAACACCGGAACATCGCTGGTATTCTGGTCTAACACAATTAAATAATTGCGTTACACCAGCTCTGATTATGTGGCATCTACTACTGCCAAAGTACTTGTTTGATTCCCGGTCGGGGACCTTAGAGATGGCGCTGATAAGCTGGAATAATATTTTGCTTCAGAAGATTACGATTACAAACATACACGTTTGCCTAATATCAACAGAATATAAATTTTTCTTCTTCTGGTTATATAACCCATGCACCTAGGCAATAACTTTTGTCCTAAACGCACAGTGGAACAGATTGCCATTGAACCGAATCATATGAAATTAATGGCGTATTTTATGATTCACTGAGAGCCGTCTATTCAATGTAGACTTTATACTGACAATATTTATGTCTCAAGTTAAGACAATCAACAACTTAGCACGCTTGGTAAGTTTGCCAATAGGATTTAGGCACCTACTCAATATTTTATTCACAACCGTTTTACATTTCGCCGTCGTAACTCACAGCTGGAGACGATTGATATGGGCGGCAGGACTGTATCAGCACTTATTTGCAGTCACTGTCGCTAGGACAGTCCAATAAAATGTAATAGCCTTATGTCACTTCGGCCACGCAATTTGACGTAATTACAAATTACATGAGCAGGCGCATCGTACACGAAACTACGATCAAACAAGGAAGCATGTAGCGTTACTCGAACATGTTAATCACTCAGCCGCAAATATTGTGCAATATAATGATTATTCTGATAAATTGACGTCACAACTGTGCAGCACATAATGTACATAATATTATGAAAATGACATTTTTTTAGACAGCCAGCCCTGTGAGTTAAATGACTGTAGGTAGGTACGTTTATTAGAAGATTCGACGGATGTTTAACTTATTTGTTATAGCGAGCTGGCAATGAAAACCGATAATAGTTTATATGCATAGGGTTTTTTAAATTTTATGGCACTAAAATATGCCTTTGTATTTTACATTAGATATAACAATGGACAGGTATTAACATTTGGTACATTTTATCACTGAGGAAAGTTAGTAAATGTATCAGCCAAATATTTGGCCTCATACGTAGGTACTTAGATAAGTAGTTTCTACAACAAATTCCTGTTTTATTTCCGCTAAATTCATACGGATGCAATATCTGGCCATTTGTAATATTCTATAGATACAGGACTAAATGATTCCTGTACAAAAATCAGGATGCAGAAAACAAAAACAATTAGTATAATATGAATAAACCCTATGATATTAAACTAGTTGCAGAGCTACTAGGCGTAGCTAGACAGTTTTCTGTCCTTCTCTTTACGCATATGCGTATATTTCTATATGAAAACTATCTGTCCTGTATGATATGATACTTATATGTATAGAAGGCGCTTAGATTCATAAAGTCTGCGGATATGGCACTGTATACAAACATTTCATACCATAATATTATTGCTAAATGCTAACTAAATGTAAAACTCTAAAAATAAACCAATCGAGCACTTTTTAAAAAAATATTTCGCTTTACGGGAAAAAATGTAAACAAATTTATTTGATCAAACTGACGATGAAAAATGTTTTACCTTTCCCCATTGACGGCTTTGGTCGCCGTGCTCTTGCGTTTTATATTAACAACTCTAGATAATATTAATAAATATTAGTAAGTACCAAAATAAGTAAGTACTGTTTTTTATAAACAAAATCGAATGAGTCCGTAATTATGGACAGTCAGGTTGGATTTACTTGGACCAAGCGCTGAATTTCCAGGACATTCCCGGATTTCACAATCAACTGCTTTAAATGTAGAAAATTATTTATTAATTGGTTCATTATTTTTTCGAATTAAGAGTGTCATCAGAAAATTAATTAAATAGGTCACTATCGGGCGACCAACTGCTGAATTCCCTATATTTATACTCTGCATACTATGATACTAATATCTACCTAGGTACTACAAGTAAACATTCTTATAATTTTGGAAATTGGCAAACGATTGATGTGTCACGGGAAAGTTTACGCGGATTAGGTTACGTACCTACTGGTACTGGTAATAACCCAAAAACATTAATTTCCAATAAAGTGTAAATCACTTTAAGCGTCCAGTTCTGAATGGGTATTCCGAGCCACTTTCATAATTGTTAAATCAATAAATTGCAGACATTTATTATTTTTATTAGTTCAGATCTAGTTATACATTTAATGAGCAAATAATGTAAGTGTCTACCTATTTCTGTCTAATGGAATTTTACTAAGATACTATTTTGGTCACACGACAGTAAATGTTTGTTGATAAACGTTTCTTAGTGTTACTTAGCAACGTTTTTCAACAATAAGTTATTTCTTGTTTAGAAATGATGCCCTGTTAGAATACAGTTGATTTGTGTTACCAGGGCGGTATGGATGCGATTAAAAGCAATTGACAAATAAAAGCAAGTAGACACAAAAGTTAGATGATGTTACCAAACATTACCGTGTTGCAGAGCGTTGCTAAACAAAAAGCAACTGCAGTGTGGGATACGGTTTGAGTAACTTACTAAAATTAACTTTAGAGATGTAAAACAATTGAACCACCAATTGGAAGAAGGGAATAAAAGCCGTTTTTGACGAAATAGATTTTTACTCATATTAGCTCTTTTCAATCGTAAAACTACGCGTCAGGTTGAAAAAGGAAATAAAACGGTCAAACGCTATTGTAATACTAGCGGCCAAAAAAGTTGGAAGTTGGAAGAAGGGAATAAATCATGGATTTATTTCTTTCTTCCAACTAAACGAGGTCCGGATGAAGTTTGTAGTCTATTATGGATGATGATAAAGAGAACATATTGAATTTTAAAACAACATGGCAGCCCTTCTACAAGAAAACCTGCAAGTCAATAGATAAAAGTACAACTTTTAAAATATCAAAATATAAACATTTTGAGTACAATAGTGGTAATAAAGGTTACTTAACCTGTTCCAAATTCATTGACGGATTTGTAAATACATCTTTTTTGCTCCGAAAATCAAGATTTAATCCTAAAATACCTGAAGAAAAAGCATACCCGTCAAAACTACCCATAAATGAAAAAAAGATGAATGATGTGCGAAAAATCATACCATATATTCCTGAAGAGTATAAGAAGTTTTATGATTTGATTTTGACTTGGCCCACAACAACATTGGATGGTGCTGATATAGATGAGGATTAATACAATATCTTTTCTATGTTATTAATATAATAAATGCTAATATTCTTTAATTTTTGTGTTTTTATTTTCATAAATTGGAAAAAGGGAATAATTCCAAGAATTTCAAACTACCCTAACTTTTGTTTATCTTTACAAAAAATATTTTTTTTTACAGCATATTATCGGCAACAATGTTTACAACATTTCATTTTAAGATATCATGGGCATTTGATCTATACGTTGAGAGCAAATCAGTTTTTTCTAATTATCTCAGTTCGAACTTTTTGTAATTATTCCCTTCTTCCAATTGGTGGTTCAATTATAGTGTTTATTTTTTTTTAGAACAAAAATCTATTTTATAACGATGTTTACACTTTCGTTTTATTATTTAATATTGTGATGGATATTTTTATTGTACAATTAAACAGGCAGGAGATATGGTAAAAAACGCCACTTCTAAAATAGCGGCACCACCGGTGGCAAAAATATGAAGTGCAAATGTGGAAATAAAATTTGGAAATAAAAGGTGCAAATTGTATCAAATTACATACTAACAAAACTTCCGGGTAATTGACCATATTAGGCTCTTTCGGCTATAATATGACTAGTCTATGGATATACACGTACGTCTTAATGCCTATCTGTCACTATATCAGACATTTTTATGTAAATACTAACTGTGCCCGCGACGAACGTGTGAACTACATCCTATCATGGTCGGTTTTACCCCTATCTCCCCTAATATTCGAATCAAAAAGTAGTCTATATTTTAATCCAAGTTTCGAGCTATATTTGTGCCAAATTTCATATTTCTCTAACTTCAAAAATAAACATTTTTCCATATAAACTTTCAAAGGGTGTATTACCCCCCCCCCCTTTATTTTCCCACAAAAATTTAGCCTTTGTCCGTTATTGAGGTTTAACGTATACCTATACCAAATTTCATCAAAATCGGTTGAGAGGTTTAAACGGGAAAGCGTAACAGACAGACAGAGTTAAACATTTAAAATAATTTAACGGGTCAACACGCGACACCATTTTTATTTAGTAGTTAATACGAACTACTTACTGCCCGACGTTTCGGTTAGGTTGCACCAACCGTGGTCACGAGCTGACTCAAGCAGTAAGTAATTCGTATTAACTACTAAATAAAAATGGTGTCGCGTTTGGACCCGTTAAATTATTTTAAATGTTTAAAATGGAACGCGAAAGTCTTAAAATTTACAGAAAGAGTTAGTTTCGCATTTATAAAATTAGTAGGGATAGTAGGGATTGAAAATTAGGCACATAATAAAGCATGTCTATATGATGTATAAATATGTGATCTATCTAAGAATTGCAACCAATATGGACAGAAAGTGTAACATCAGTAAATAATAAGACTATTTTTTCATTTTAACTGGAATGCCGTTTGCAGCTGCCGTTTTAAATAGTTATCATACTTTCTTCCTAGAAAAATAATATTGATAATATTTATTAGGCTGAAGTTTTATACGACGATGTACCAGAAAACGAACGATATAATTTGTTCAACCATTATGTAGTTGGCTAGACTGGACGACTGCACGGCGTGTCACGCTCCATAACGCAGAGCAGTCGGTGCAGGTTCGATACAGTAGTCAGCTTAAGCTTGAACAAACCTGTCATAGTAGAAAATAAGTAGTACAATCGATTATTTACTTAGCACTCTAAATTTTATACAGTTAGGTAACTAGTAATAAATAAATAATAGCGCTAGAAAACCACACTAATCGACTGGACTCAAGTGAGTATCCGACGACGGACATCAAAATGAAACAAAGGCGTTCCCTCTTAATACTCCCTTTTTTAACTGTTTATGAATTAAAAAACTACAAAAAAAAATCGCGTGGCTTTCACGTCCGATTTACCTTGTACTTACTACGTACTTATAGAGAGATAGATAGATATTATATTGCACAAAAACTTTACAGAAATAGGTTTTGCAGATTAGTTATAGTACAATTTAGGCGGTCTTATCGTTACAACCTTAAGGTACTCATATCTCGGTCGATGCGACAATTTTGGGGGTTATCTTAATATCATCTAATAAAGTCAATAAAATATTTCAGTAATGTTTATATTTGCAATTGCATTGTATGGTATCGCATGTATTTTGAATAACCAAATTTTTTTTTGGATGATATTTCGTTTGCACGTAATTTTGTATATAGGTACATACCAGTTTAATTTTCGTAGGTACATACAAGTTTTCGTAGTTTGGTCTAATTACTTATTAGATAGGGCACTAAAACAAATTCCTATTTTTGTATCCGTCATCCTACCTGGTAAGCAAAAAATACTTGTATAACTTTGCTCCATTTCCACAGAAGCAATCGACAACCCTACGTAGTTTACACACTATTTACGATTTGTGTTTCCCATTCAAAAAATCGCCTGCCTCAGTGCCCCTGGCTGGTCTCACAAGGTCATGCGAGTAGCTTCATTGATTTTGTTATTTACCTAAGCGTATTGTAAACGAAACTTTCGTAAAAACGTTTGCATAAGCCAAACATCCGGTGCTATGGTGATCCGAAATGGTCGCTAAGGATAAATCACTTTCGATATTAAATAAATTTAGGTCAGTAAATTAAAACGTCTGTTCCTTGGTGAAAAGCCTCTGAAAGAAAACAGGATAATAAGAAAATTTGTTATGATTTGTCTGAATTTTAATTATTTTTAATTAAATGCCACTACCTACCTAAATTACTGCATAATGTGAACAGAGAGGTCGCTATTATTTTTACCCAAGTAAAGTTAAACCTGAAAACTGAGTTAAAATCTGATGAACCGCCTTTTCATAACACGTGAAACCACTGATGTGACAGTACTCTACCTAACTACGACACAATTTCACCATCTTCTTTTCAGCCAGGAGAACGTCTACTGTCAAATATAGGCCTCCCCCAAGGCCTCCATGCCACTTGACATTGTTGCACTAGCATCTATCAACTTCCTACTACATTGAGAAAGGCCAGCTTGTAGCGTTTTCCAGTAGGTACGTGTTCGGCAGAAGAACGTGGATATAGCGGGCATCTTAGAATATGTATTATTTTAAGGCGGGCATAGATTAGTCGCACAAGTCTCAATCATAGAAGAATTTAACCAATGTTATAATTTGTACCTACCTTCGGATAAGAATAATAAGAGTAAGTATCGCTGTGCAAACATTTAGATAAACAAACGTCAGAAATGTTGTAACTTCGTTAATCGTCCGTTTGATCACATATAGACGCGACTTCTCATCCAAATTACGAAACTGTATTTTGACTACTTCAGCTGGTCGGCTGCCTGCATTTGACGGTTTGACAAATAGTTGTGATAGAAGGTCATGCAAGTTTTTCAAGTGAATACGTGATGGAAAGAATTGCCTACGCGTAAATTAACCAATAGTTTTTTTCCTTGAGTAATGACCGAACCTACGTGTACTTTATTTTAATTACACAGACTTTGTCGGACACGTACGTGAATAGGAAAATAGTTCTAAAAGTGAGATGAAAATCAACAAAATCAGAATTAAAACTATTTGTTAAAGACAATTTATTAACGTCAGTGGAGGCCAGTAGTAGGTGGCGATTGATGCGCAAAGGCTTAATTAATCACCGCAGTAAAAACTTTTCTTTGTTGAGTGAGAATGGCGCACTCAGAAAAGTTGGAACAACCATAAAAACTATAATACTGTTGATAGTAATCTTTGTTGCACAGTTGCCAAGGTGCAATTGCAAATAAAAATTATTGATGATGCCTCGATAACAAAACAATGAATTTATTTAGTCAGGCAGTTAAACGTTCATTATTTGTGATGAAAACGCAAATAAAAATTGACGCTAATACAGTAGAGGGCTTATGGTGGTTGTATTTAAGTTGTATATAGTAAAGTATCACGCGAAATGTTAATACCAAGATATAAACAATATATGGTATATATGATGATATATATAACATGGTATATCTAAATACATGTATATCAGTAATTTTTTGTTTACATGATATAAAAAAAGTGTATTTTTTGGGTATTAACTAAAAAGAACATTTTTGGCATCTACCATATTAACCTGTAATTTTCAGAAACGTATTATCATAAATTGCTTGGGGTCTGGGTTTGATAAATTGAAGCCTATCAGTTAGTACTCGCCGTCTGGAATTATAATAAAATGTCTATAATATATAATTAAAAAACAAAACAGAATATAAAAGTGAAATATTTCAAATTCAATCTTAAGTTTAGAAATAAAAGTATCCTCCTTTAAATAAAACAGATTACTAATTTAATTGAAATCTAAAATCTGTACATCTAATTTTTTCTCGTCCTGAATAGAATCACGACATGGATTTCTGATTTTTATACTTTATACCTAACGACCTCCGTAGCCGAGAGGCGAGCGGGCCTGACTTTGGCGAGCGCCATCTCTGAGGTTCCGGGTTCGATCCCCGGTCGGATCAATATGGGAAATGAACTTTTCCATATTGTCTTGGGTCTGGGTGTTGTGGTATCGTCGTTGTTTCTGATTTCCGTAACACAAGTGCTTAAGCTACTTACCACAGAATCAGAGCAATGTATGTGATGTTGTTGTCCAATACCTATAATAAATTGATCAGCAAAGTCTGTCTTTGAACTAACAAAAATGGTATTCGCTGTTGTTATTTGGACATATAACAAAAGCCATATAACTTTATGAAAAACTGGGTAATCCTAAACGTAAGTGAGGTATAAAAAAATTATACTAGAAAACGTATTAAAGGCCAAAGGTTAAATGCTTACATGGCCCTTCCGATTGATATTTCCGATATCCGAACTGAACATAATAACCCTTGTAGGTAATCAACGTTATAGGTTTCTTGTAAAGTAAAAAGTTTAACAAGATAATAAGGTTGTTTTTGGGCGACAATTATACTTACTTTTACTTTAGGTGAGGTCCGGAAGCGATTTATTATTATATCGATGCTTCCCTTTAAGATAAGTAAGTAACTGATGATTTATAGGGTACGTAGAACAAAAGCTACCACTGTTTTACAACCTTGTATGATCTCCTTGATATTTTCAGGGATACGTGGCTTTGAAAAGGAACCATTAATTTATCGCACTATATAGGGATTCGGGATGGTAGGACTCCGTTCCATTGTAGGTGGTGAAAAATAGTATAAAAATACGGTCAAATTGGGAACCTTCTCCTTAATTAGGAAGTCGGTTAATTATTTCAGAAAGTAGATCAAAATTTCCCTTTATAAATTTGCCTTGTATCTAAATATAGGTACACAATACAAATTTTAAAGCGATGAAAAGCTCTTTTTTAGGCCGTTTAAGGTAGGTATATAAATGTACTAAAAAGTAGCATTTATAATAAATATGTATGTGTACGTCAGTTTTTACAAATTTGGATCTGATTAAAAGATAATAATTTAATTCATTTAATCATTGAAGTTGTATAATCAGCGTACGGAACGTTCGTTATATGGGTTATCGCTCTTGTCCTTTTTTTATTATTGTCATCTTTATGTAGCTTGACGAGAGTTGTACCGCCTACCAATTAGGAAGGCAGGTCCTATATTTAGATTTGCTTGCGAGAGACACTGTATATTGTTTGCGTTTAAACCGACGTGTTTGCCTTTTAACTCTTTTAGCGAAGTCGTTAAGTGTCGCCGTTGAGACTTAAAGGTCGCAGGTTCGATCGCAGCGCCGACATGATAGTTATGTGTATTTGTTTTGTTTCTATTTGGGTGTGCGATGCCTTCGAGGTTTCGTATTTCCATAGCATAAGTGCTTACCTACTTGAGTTTACTTAGGTACCTACTTCGGAATCAGATCAATGTTACAGAGTTGTCTCAATTGTGTTAAGTGCCCAGGCTTACAATGTAAATGTTTACTAAAAGATCTGTAGTGTTCTATTAGATTAGTCTTGTATTTAAATACTTCATAAGTATTTCAATATTAATTTATGTAAGACCATTTTTATTGAAAATTAACCGACTTGCTTGTATGTCAGATGATTTCTGGACCAGTAATATTATATTCCATCTTTTCTTCAAAGTAACCAAGTCATACTTATCCGGAAATACAGCCTTTGGAGGCAATGCATTCCTCAGCAGTGCGTATTAAAATAAAACCGTTTAAAATATGAATCACTTTGCATGTACTAAGATCTTGGCAAAATCAAATGAATATGGGACAAGCATTTATCGAAGTCAACTCATACCTTGGAGAACCTTCTACTAACGGTTCCCTGTGAAAAAATATGCTTGTTTTGTAAGCATAATTTTAAAACTCAACTAGTTAAAATCGAAATGATTCCTTACAATTAAATGCATGTAAGCAATGCTGCAAGCAAATGCTAATACTGTGCAATGTGTATTATATTTTATTTTTGGTTGGTATAATTACTTGAAGAACTTTTTTTTATATTAGATGTCATTTTGAATTAGTGCTGTTTGGTTGTCATGAATCTTCTATCATTCTATCATTTGAATGAGCCATAGAAGACACCTGATGTACTGAACTTATCAGTCGACAATCACGATGCTTCTAACTTAAATCTTAGTTATCAATGTACGATTTGTAGTTAAGATTATGTTACCGGTAAAATACCGTTTTACTACTGTCCTGTCCTTGCTACTAATTATTTTATACTATTACATACTTCTGAACAGTAGTACAGAAGATGGTTCTGAATTTGAACTTCCTACATTACAAATGAATAACAAGATTTAGAAGATATTCTGCACTGATGGTGAAAAATGATGGTAGAGCAATTTAATAAACAATGTGAAGGACATTAATTATATGTGATTTTTTGATTGATTAAGTTTCGTAGTCTGATTACCTAAGTTCGATCTGGGTCAAAGTTTTATTATCGAATCTATTAATACGTACCTGGGTCGTTCTTCTTTTTTACCGACAATGGACATGACTGATAAATCAATATTTAATATGTACATATCATATTAGTAATCATTGGTAATACTGCCTAAATTGTTGTGTGAGGAATCATTTTTCAGATGGTCTATCTTATGATGTCAAATTAATTTATAAGCAAACAATATCGATCAAAATGTACAACTCCGTCACGGTCTTCAAAAATAGTACCACTTACACCTCCGTCACGCGATGTAACTTTTTTCTTAAGTTAAATAATTAAGAGAAGTACCTACGACATGATAACATAATTCCTAATCTATCATACATTAGGAATATTTCAATAGTTTGAAGTACTCATATATTTGTTTTTATAATTATACATTCGTGTTAATGGGGACAACTTATTGTCGGTAAAAAAGAAGAACGACCCACCTACGTACCTATGTTATGATGAAGAGCACCTTGACGTGTTTATTAGGGTTAAGCCATCGATCGGATCTTAATGTTTAAATGTCGACCAGGTTCACTTTGTTTGTTGAACTTGTCTCCTTTCTTCTAGCAAATCAAGTTTTCTACTTATTATTTTTAAAAGATACTTACACAATTTTTTAAATCTCGATTAGTGTAATTTTGTAAATTCGATATGATTGTAAATCCAAAAACACTTATTAAAACAACGTACTGTTAACTGAAATAATGTATAGTCATTCTCTATTGGAAATAAGGTTGTACTTTCCTATTAGTATGACATTATTGAATCCATTGTGTAAATAAGAACACTCATCTCATGCCCGTATTTCTCAAAGAGTATGGTCATTGTGAAATCAAGGACCCATTGAGCAATTAATTCTTCTAATTAGAGGTATTCTTCTTCTGTAAGATATCGATAGACTTTTGATAAAAGCTTTACTTATTTAATGCAAGGGTATCCAATAAGTCAGTATTATTAATAGAACAAAGATAAAAATTACATCAATTTTGTACTATATTCGACACCACAGAATACTGACGACTTGACATTTTTTTCTGGATTTGTCTATGTTATTTTCCTGTCTAATATATCGAGATAACGCATAACGTTAGTAGTTATAAGACGTTAAGAATAACTATATAAAAACATAATTACCAAACAAATTGTTCATAATTCCAATGAAGAGTCTAGTGCAAAATAAATACTTAGCTGCTTTGTAAAAAACTACTGAGCATGTTACTGTAATCTTCTTACTAGTAAAGAAATTTCCGACAAAAGGCAAATTAAAATGAATCATAAAATCCCAATGTAGTCTAATACTAAGCAATACCCTAACATTATACAACATAACAATAATATTTTTTCTACTTAGGGAAATTAAAAAAATCTTTAGTTTAAATGGAATATTTTTTTAAATAAAATATCTCGGTTTCCGATTTGATGATATGCACGCGACGCGACGACCCACAGACCGTGTCTTCTCGGTTCAAGGGAAAACGCGATGCGTTTCGTGTTCGGCGTGGTACAAGCGCATGCACGCCGCTGCCCTCCCCTCGGAGCTTCGCTATTGCTGTCTATATAAGAATTCGACATCAAGTCATTGTGATCTGTGTGTCAGTGACCGCTGCAGTGTAGTGTTGTGCACGCGTTACCAAACCAACCAAGGTACGAGTACCATCCCGTGCTAACATCATTTACGAAACGTGACGTGCGTCCAATTTCGCAGGCAGTTCAGTTTTACGATGCGTGAATAAATCCTCTCACAATTCACTTAATTTTTTTATATCATTGGGATAGGGATCAAATCTGATTAATGACAAGCTATCACCGTCGAGTTGAGTCCTACGTACGGACACCATAGCACAAGTCATTCATCCAAATCGATGTCATAATTATGCGTTGTTGATGGTACAGTCAAGTCGCATTTGCTGTTCTCGCAACAGGTACACGGTTTGTGTACAGTTCCATTAGCAAGGGTTATTATACCCATTCGGCATGTTTTGGTCGATTAACTTGTAAAGCTCGTTTTGTTATGACATGGACTCGTTTAATGCTGGTAATAGCTATCTCTGCTATGAATAATACATTAGCAATACTGGGGCGCTTTGTGCCAAATACTAGATATTTCTGGCAGCGTGTTGGTGCAATTTTTTTATTCATACTTAGTATTCAATAGATAGAGGGGATGTTTTCCTCGCGCCAGCCGCAACCGGATCGCCAAGAGATAGCTGGGAAATGTTGAACGAAAACCAAATAGAAATGTCTCAATTTCCGCAGCCAACGCTTCCTTGCAAAACTTGCAGGATTCTTTTTACTGAAATTTATTTCAAAATATTTCTCTTACTTAAATGTGTTATAGCTTTTCAAATTGAATTCACTTATTCGTTTTTGTTAGGTAATTTGTTAACAAGCCAAAGTTTTAATTGGATTGGTGGGCTGTGTTACTTACCATACAATTTCATGAAGTAATTAGGTAGTATTTACAAATTAATAATATAATTAGAATCATTTAGCGATTTTAATGAGTAAAACCGTTGATTTGAAACCTGCAAATTGATTTTATATAATAAATAGTTTTAGTTCATTTCCAATATTTATAAATATCACTTATTTAAAGTCTAGTTTAAAATGTGCAAAAAGCAGTCAATTTTTTTTAACTTAAATCAGCTTCGGGGGCCAATGTAATAATTTGTGATTCAATATGAAAAACCAACAAAACAACAATATTAGTGTATGCTGACTAAACTCTACCGACTTTCTTTTTATCTGGTACGTATGTTGTTTCAATAGAAAAATTATTAAGGTACAAAATGTTGCCTTTGTAGTTCGCAGTTTAAGATGCTAATTTACTGGAACGGTGTCGGTGTCACTCAAGAAGGTGCAAATTAACATAAGATCCAAGAATAGTGTTATTGCTCGGCCTTGTACTTTGCGAGGACTCCTGACTCAAAGAAAAAAAACACGAAGTTTATGATCTATTTCAGTAAAGACAACTGGACGGTCACGTTTCCGCGGCAAATTCCTCATTTTAGCTGCTGATTTGCGGCAAGTGCCCTTTTACTTTCCGGGGCTGTTAAACTAAATAAAGGGCAAGGTCACATCTATTAATAGATGGTATTATTTGTATCAACAAACACCTACTCTGCAATGAGGAGAGATGTTCTAAGAATCTGGTCGACCTTGTCAACTTTTGTTAACGTTCATTTAATTAAAATACGGCATTTTGTGTAAAACAATCTAATTTGAAAGGCTAAATTGTTTAGAAATTTCTAAGTAATATTATGAAAATAGTTAATAAGTGATTTTATTAATTATGAATATGATTCCCATTTATTGTTTTAATTTAACGCGTATCTTGGATAACGGCCCTTATAGTTTTATTAGGGTTAAAATAAACTGTTTAGATATTATAGGTATAGTTTAGACATTACAGCTATTCATTACATGAACTATTAATAACAAAATACTAATTTGAATGGAATCCTAAAGATTTTATCGGTTTGAATAAAATCGAACGTTGTTATTCAATTTTGCATATTTGTGCAGTCGTATGTGTAGAGATATCTTCACTTCATTATCTTCTGAAAAGATTTATATGTTGCAATCGTTACCTTACTAAATTACAGTGTTTTAAGACTCGCTTCAGAGAATGAAACCTACAATTAGATGGTATCGAGCCTCTTAAAAGTTCTTTTGAACAAACTTATCAACTGATATTTATCTAGATTTTTCGACGGAAACAACAATCAAATTTAATAAATTCCGGCCAAATAAATACTGACGTTCTTTTTTATTTCCAACAGCCGCCACAATGAACTCCATGACCGTAGTTATGCTCCTTTGCCTGGTGGCCGCCGCGTATGCGCATACGCAGTCGCACATCCCGGCCGCGGACGACGCGTCCCCCGTCGAGTTGGCGCCCGACGCGGAGCACCCAGAACAAGAAGGCACCCTCAGAAGCAAGAGGAGTTTGCTCCTGCTTAAGAAGAAACTTCTCCTTGGTATGTAATTCTGATACACTATTTATTAGAACGCGGCCAATTCGACTATGGTGGCTGCTATAACGGTACTCCTCCTAGAAGTTCTGGTTTGTAACATAGATTCGTTTACAGTTTGTAACTCCTATCTTTTTAGTCTTTCCTTTTTTCTTTTTAGACTGTTTTTAAGGGAAAATACCCGTTTCTGACGAAATCAGAATTTTATATCTGTCCCAATCGTTTGTGTCAAGAAAGAGAAAAAACATATAATTCGAATTCGAATTATTTGAAAAACTAGCTCTCCTAGATACAACCAAAGAATCATTCTTTGTTAACAATATTACATTCCTCACAAAGTCATAGCAATAGAAGCAGCTTGAAGCTCAAATCTCGTGATCTCAAACTACTGATGAACCTTGAGCTCGGGTTTTTGAGTGTGTTTAGACTTGTTTGATCAGACAACAGCATCACAAATATAGACCTAATCGCGGAGTACATAGCTCAACTTGGGTCAGGGAAACCAGAATCAACGTTAGTATCACAAGTACTCATAAATAACTAGAAACACGTAATTATTTACATTAATGAACGCTTGTTTGAATGAGAATCGAATACATTTTAAATGTTACATTGCAATGGAAAGGTTTCCATCATTGAAATCAAGTAAATTTTGAATAATGAATGACGCTTACGTGGATTCGTCATAAGCCTGAGCTATATTTGAAAAATCCGTAGCATACTTGTTATAAAAATCCAGCTCAGGGCCCAGATATCATAAGTACTGGATTAAATAGCAATAAATAACTAAATCACTAGACTATCGAGGCAAAAAAGGATACAATAGCAATATTGAAAATGCATAGATAGTAAACACATCATAATCATTTTGCTGAAGGAAGCCCATAACTAAATATAGGCCCACTACTCAATTAACTTCAATTACGAACTTTGTGCCATCTTTCATCTTCCAATGACCGTGATATGGTTGTCTGTCTGACATCTTGTTGAGAGTATACTCACTCATCTATGATCGTTAGCTACAAAAATGACTTATTGGCTGTGCTCAGGTGAAATTCAATACTTATCATATTTTGCCTAAGTAATACTAACGTCATAGGTTCAGTGCAAGATGGTTCAGAGATTCTACTCTGTTTACACACAAATATGGGCCAATGTTATAGTCATTTTTATAGATGACAAATACGAGCAAAAGAACAAGCAAAAAGCAAAGGACATCTTAGTCGGTATAAGGCGGCTTCGAGAACAAGCCCTTTGTATCGTAGATCCACTTCACCCGATGACAAATGGAACAACATTTTTCCAAGAATGAACATATATTCCTTGAAAGATTTTTGAACTATCAACCCAACAGAAAAATGTATTTTCAGTGCATATTCTAGGTAAAAGATTACTCTTAAACAAATTGGTAGATTTTTATACTGTTTGTCCATGTTTTATTGAATTCATGGTTTTGGGTATGTGATGGGAATGTATCTAGTTGTATTGCGGTCAAATAATAAATATTGAGACATAAAAAACGTTGTTTGGTATTATGGAACACGCATCTGACAATACCAATATGATATTTGTTGGTTTCTTTATACCCGCAAGTATCTACTACACGATTTTTATTAGATAGGTATATATTCTTACTGCGGGCCGGGATTTTAAGATTATAATTAATAAAATCGTGTTTTTAATATAAGTTTAGAATAAATAATTATAATTATTGTATCACTGTGAAGTAGTTTCATTCTAAATTCATGCTGCCAAAGCTCAAGCTGCAAACAAAAGCTTTTAACAAATAAAGAGTAACGAATGAAAATGTCGGCCATGGCCGCGGTCAAGGCTGTTTGTGTTGCAATGTCTCCTTATTAAAATATTTGATGTTCTCGAAATCTATAGAACTAAACACATGAGCATATAACTAGCATAAGATGTGCATATCTTGTGTATATTAAGAGCGCACCAACTACGTCTTGTGAAAAAAAGTAAAAATTGGCATCATAACAATGCAATTTTACAAATGGCTAAGAACCTATTTTCACCGAGATGATCCCGACAAAAAGACAAATTTAATGCAATGTGGATATAACTTTGGATTTGAACTAGTTCTTACAGTTTTGGTTTAATGATTTATAAAATAAATAAGTACCTAAGTAAGTATGCAGTTTTGAAAGGTGATTTGGAGCAGACAGTTTAATCCATATGCCAAATCACAGAATTATTGATTAAAAATGTAATTGTGATACCACAGTCATTTAGTACTAACAAAACTGGATGAAAGACCGACTAAAATAGTTAGCTCTGTATTTTAATTGCTGCTCTGTTGGTTTTCCTATCGTAGTTCGTTTGCATTTTGTTTTTAAAACGGTTTTGTTTCATCTGTGATTACTACCCTACCTGTATTAATTATATCCTAATATGTTATTGCAGTAACCAAGGTAAAACATGAGAAGTCAGGTCATTGTCGATTACAATGAATGATGGTTGGCAATGAATATGTAAATAAAGACAAGCTTTATGATGTCACATGCCACGCGAAAATGGCATTAGCGATCGTTTAAACACCGACCTATGTACCGCCATGATTTACACTCTGTGTAAATTTACTGACTTTAGTATCCTGTATATTTAAAAAGTCGATTTCAAATTGGTTGAAACTTTACAAAGATTGCGGAAACCAAACATGTATTTTTTTCGAGGGAAGAATATGTCAGACTCTTGGGTATTATAAATGTGATTTAATCACAAACACACATTGATAAACGGATGCTCTCTTTGAAGCAAACTTTTTCAACATTATAATTTGATATCTCATTTGATATCTCAAATGAGTTTATAAAAAGAATAATGTTGAACTGATAAGTTAAACTGATAAGTTTAGCGGAATATGAGCGCCCTCCCTTCGGATGTTAGTATTTGTAAATTAATTATATTTCTGAATTGCTCTTTAATAACGCCAGTGGCCCGTAGAAATAATTACCAACCGTACAAAGTTGGAACTCGTCCCAATGTCCGTGGGAAATTGGGGTTTTACTAGCAAATTGGCAATTTCGAATATTTACGATAGGGCACGTATACAATGCGCGCATGCCGTTTCTATGTCATAAGCCTGCAGTGTATTACTGGCACCAACTTAACTTAGTGCGTCCTATGTGGTAGTTCTCGTAGTAGTAGTTTGAGCGCGGTGCAGCATGCAAATTGGTCTGCACTGGCGTGGGAAACCTATTGTGTGCATTCGAAGATTGTTTATGTGTCAGACGGAACCTGTTTTCTTTTTATTTTTTTGGGACGCATCGTACTCTACTGATGTTATTGTGTTGCAAATTTAACGCCTTGCTTGTGTTTTGGTTACGGCTAACTAGTGTTGGTTGCAAGACACGTTCGGCTGGTGACTAATTTATAGTAAAAGCTTATGTTTTGAAGTCGATTTTGATAACTTTTTCAAGCTTATTGAATTAAGGGGTAGGGGCACATCCATTCCCCTTTGCTTCACCAAAATAGCAATAGAGGAATGGAATTGCACTTTGGTCTTTTCAAAGTTATACACGCAAACTAGACAAAGCTGAAACTACGGGCATACAAATATAAATGTACCTATAAAATACTGTTCCCAGGCTAATTCTCAAGCGGCCCACCTTACCTTATAACGTAATCTCACTCTCCTGGATTCGATCAAAGGCTCAATAACAACTTAATATCAGGCCGCAGTCATGTAGGAAGAAATGGAGAACGTCTCTTGTGGCACGTCGCACAAACATAATCTTAATTTAAATCTACACGGAGCGATGATGATACTATCTTCTTTTATCATGGTTGGAAATATATCGCTGGCAAGCAGCATTTTTACCAAAAACTTAAATAATATGTTTGCCGAAAATTATTGGGTTTTGTGAATATTAATACCAGATTGCTATGTTTAGTTTCAGTATAAGCACCTGAAGTACATACTGCCAGTAGTTGCAATAGGAACCTCAACAAAATAATTGTGTTCACGTGTAGTAAAACTTTTAATGCATAAATCCGGAAACACAGTTTAGAGCTGGCTTGCAACAAAAGCTCACTAATTTAAATTCAAGCAAATGTGTTTAAAATCCATTCAGTTTTTGTACATTTCAAACTGATGACTGATAATGGTATTTTAAATGCGTTTACTTACGTTTGTGATTACTGATTTATTATGATACAATACCGCCCGTTATCGAGACGGCCGCAGCACATTTAATTTTTAGGTGAGGTACTGATATGTACATTATTTTATTACACTAAAGTTAAAATTGTCAAGTTTAAGGTTTTAGCATAATTATCGCGGCGTGCTTTAAAACCATTATCATATAAACTTTAGTATTAAATCACAATGTACCAACGAATAGTAATCTATTTTTCACTTAAAAAAATCCTTACTGTAGCAACCCGATCGTGGGTTGCTGACATGATCTGAATTTTTTAAATATTAATAAACACTATTAAACTTAAAAATAACATCAAAACATGAATTCTGCTATAAACAATAAATTTGGTACGTGACCAAAACTAAACCGGCTTTGAAGTTTTCTCACGTGTTGATCCACGTTGATTTTCTTTTTATCTATTCAAGATTTTATAGACGATATTCCTTTTCAACTATCCAATTTTGTATTTAAATTGGCTTCTTAAAATAATTTCAAATGTTTGCCTTCCAAATTGAGATGAGATTTCTTTTAAGAGACTCCGCTGGCTTTAATATCATCGTTTTTTTATTATTATATTATATTCAATATTCATTTTTCCTAATCTAATACTCATCATAGAGTGGTCGTGGTCTTTGATGATCTTGTATTAAAATGTGTTTGAGCATCAATAGCGTTGGCGATAAGTTGCCATTTTGCTTGAAATTTTACAGAGTTGATGTAACTATAAATAATAAATATTGGACAACGTCATATATATTGCTCTGATTCTATTATAAGTAGCTTAAGCAATTGTGTTACAGAAATCAGAAATAAAGACGGTACCACAACACCCAGACCCAAGACAATATGAAAAATTTCGTTTCCTATATTGACCCGACCGCGGATCGAACCCGGGGCCTCAGAGATGGCCTGCTCGCCTCTCGGCTACGGAGCTCGTCAAACTATGCTGGGATTCTAAGTCGATTTGATGTAAATAATCTAGGTAATATTCTTGGTTTGTTCACAGGAGCCATTGGTTTGAAGGCGGCGAAGGTAGGCGCGGTCGGACTCGGAGCGCTTGCCCTCAAGAAAAAGTCAGTACCCCATCACCCGATTCACGTTCATCACGCTTATGGGTACTAATCATTTAACATCTAACACTTACATACCATGCCTCGTGTGTGAGCAAATAAAAATCCGTATACCAATACCTACATAATCCAAGTTTTAAAAGCGCTGTTATTGAATTCAGATTTCCATTAGAGAAAAGACAGGTAGAATCTTTTGAGACCATTGCGTAAGATGTCATGTTTGCTGAACCTCATCATCAAAAATAGGCTTATAATAATTATGCTGTGAAAGAAATTTGACTCCAATCCAAAATAAGATTCAATTTAAGTCATGTATTTTTAAAGGAAAAAAACTAGACAAGGTCTCAAAAAATATTAGACAAAGTGATAGTTAACAATCCCATTAGGACGTTCTAAACTTACATTATAATAAATTAGATTATATAGTAGTTGCAAACTGATTTTTTCTCTATATTGAAGATTTGGAAATAAAAAATACAAAAAAGCACTTATCTACCAACAAGGTCATCATAACATTATTGCTAAATAAAATTACAAGGAACGAATACATAGTTTATAAACCAAATATTGTTTTAGACCTTTCAAAGAAAATTTTAACCTTCGATACCTTAATGACTACTTGATGACCCAACGATTCAAAGTGACTAAGCATTATGACAAAACGATTTTACAACATCAATGCTAATAACATGTACTGAGGAAATTGGCTAATTGATTTGGTAAATTAGCTTGAATCAGCTAATTATTTCATATAAACTAAGATGGACAAGTCTAGAATAATTACTCCATATAAATTATAAAAAAGATTTTCTTACCATAAAAAGTAAAAATTTCGAAAAAAACTACTTATTAAAAAAATGTATCTTCTATATATCTAATCTAAATCTTTGATATATCTTAACAATATTTTATATTCGTACTTGGGACGTTTAAGCTCACACTCGAGAGTGACCAATATCATTATCATATTTGTCATGTATATTAGTGTGCCAAGCATTTTAATTATTTAATTGCTTCTATCAGAATTGGTCATAGCGTATCCATCATGCATAAAGCTACTAACACCAACTAACCTACTAAATAAACTTTTTCAGCCATGTTCCTTCATCATGGACAGTTGAAGTACATCATTGGTGAGTTAGGTTTTGGATGAAGTGTAGTACCTATTAACGCATGTGTTTTTTTCTCGGAGCTTCTTCGATCGATGCATGCAGCACCATATTGTCTATTTCTTAAGTCTTAATGGTGTCAATATCAAGCATCATCAATGTCAGCCAGCACTGTCGTCACAGATTTCTGAGTGTACCTCTGCACTCAATTCAAAGACACCTACAAGGTGATGTGGCGCGAATTCTTAGATAGGCTTACAGTCTCTCCGTAAGATTACTAGTGTTTTAGTTTTAATTAATTAAGAAACTCTTTTAAAAAGACTAATATTTAATGTAAAATATAGGTACCTACTTTCAAATTGAAAAATATTATGTTCGTTTTTAATGTGTCAATCATTTATCATCGAATTTTATTAAAAAATGAATGCATCTGATTAATATTTTTGAATTATTTTCGTAATTGTTAGGACAAGATTTGTACGATTTTTTTTCCTTTTATTATTTATGTATATAACCATTTAAATGTGGATAAAACGGCTTATCCCCATACCCGTATGTCTTTTTAAACACCAACATCGTATTATTGGTAGCACATAAATAAATATATCATTATTACAGCATGCTTTAGTGATTTCATAGTGAATGGGGTATAATAAAGATATATTTAGTAATTTGTATTGTAATTTGGTTTGCAACATAAATTTGTCTATCGAGCCCTCAGGTGTCAAAAAGTTCAAATTAATCACTTGAGAGTTCACGATCGATGACTAACGTACTATTGGGAAACTTTTTGATGTCGAGTGATTAAATATTTCGTATGTTTTGCTTTGATGTCACATGGATTCTGTTTCTTTATTTTGTTAAAACTTGTGTGAGCATGCAATGTTTAATGAGTGAATGTGTCACAATCTTTTAACTACATTATTTGTAATATTTATCTAGACAAGAAGGGTCACTGGGTGCAATAGTGAGGAGTTTAATTTAACACACTGTAAGATACTACTGATTTGAAACTACAATATTGAATAATGTATGACTAGTAGAATAAGGAACTGAATGGTTATTGTATTTCCTCTACTAATTCGTTTCCATAAACTTTTGTAACTCCTAATAGAACAAATAAAACGAATTTTAATGACGGTTCACCATAAATAGCAACAAACATGTTTGGATTTGAATACATTATGATATCTAGTTTCGGTTAACACCTGGCCTAAGAAAAATGTTGTTGAAATTGTAATGTTTGGGTTAACCCAAACATCTCAAGAATGCGGATTCCTGTCGGAATATTTGGTATTATTGATCGTAATTTTGTTTTCATATTTACTTGAATCATTCAAATATCCCCAATGTCAGTTTGCTTATTAGCTAACTGTGTGTGTTTTAACAATGCCTATAGGTACTTAAATGTTATCAGTTAGGCAGGTACACAATAATTATATATATAAATTTATCCTTATGACCGAAATTGAATTTATTGTTATTATATGTTGTACAATAACAGTAATATTTTTACTTTCCACAGATTCCAAGGTTAAAACGACTCGCCCTGATTTGCTAGTTCTCCGAAACATTTTCAAGAAGAGCATTTGCAGGAAGTTGTCAAATTTAGTTTAGGTGTATATTTTGAGAGGCTTTCTGAATTTATAGCACTGGTAGACTGGTATGAATTATTTCAATATGCTAACCACATTAATCCGTTGTTACGGAATTATTTTGGTTAACAATTGAATGAAATTTTAAATATATTTGGATATGTATTACATCTAAGTAGGCTAGCAAAAATGGTAGAAAGAAGAGTCATCGACGAAACGCTACCTTAAATAAGTCATGAAATAAGTTGTAAGACTTCAATGCCATATTGTAAATTGTTTTAATTAGATATATCAATAATGTCAGAGAGAAATGTCTGTTGGTCTTACTGGTGTCAATATTTGTTATAATATTTATAACAAACTGTCTTACTTTTAAAATGATTCTTTAACTAGGTCTGTAGTTGTGTTTTGTTTTAAAATAAATAAAAAATAATATAATTGTGTTTAATTTCCTTTTCTTCAAACCAAGTAAAAAAGAGCAAGTTTACTTTTTTTGTAAGTAAATGGATATTTGAATTTTTTAAACAGATCCACTTATACTTACACTTTTCCAACATAAAATTTATGACTCCCAAATAAAATTAGTTGAAAACCTTTTTTTGGTTTAAGTTTAATTCATACATAGCACTCAAAGTATGATAAAAATAAAACATAGTTTTTGACCTTATGAGCTGTTAATGTTGCTTTGGTATTGAGTCATCTCATCCATCTATGCAAAGACGGTGACCATGTCAAGAATGAATACACATTATGTTTTAGGTGTGGCGAGTTTTTATTGTCGCTTCGGTTGCCGGCGATATAAGTCAATATAATATATGTTAAGGCTTGTTAGTTACTTTTAAGAGTACAAAGTTTGTTGCAATATTATTTTTAACTAATTTAGAAGGAACTTAAGGGACTTTACAACTGGCAATTACCTCGGTCAGCGATTATCTTCTTTTATTTAGTGTTGTAATTCTACTAGCATTTTGCATGCCATTTTTATATATTACATTAATATTATGAAAAGAAAAGATCCAATGTTGTTTGTTTGCATTGGGTAGGCTCCTACACTACTGACATGATTGGTAAAGTTTGGAAATAGCCAGGTGTTTACAGTTGGAAAACTACACCGGCTATAGGTGATAATGGCTATTAGGTATATTGACAAAAAGACTAGGAATTGTATATCCCACCTTTAACATACCTTGGTATAAAAGATACCCGTAAGGCCCCGAGTGGACCACTAGTTATTATTATTTTCCTTTTATTAGGATGTGAATTTAATTCTACTAGTAATATTACAAACGTTTGTAAGAAAGTATAAAGGTAAGTTTGTTATCTCTTCACGCAAAAAAATCGCATGTATTCGGATTTCTGGTTGACAGATTGATGGGATGGGATTTAGGTAGAGTTAGTTGAATCTGGTTTGTCTTTCACTTGTTAGGAGGCCCTTGTTAGGCGACAAATTAAGATAACGGGGCCCTTACGAGGAACTGAAGACCTAATAAAAATTATCAATCATGATCGACAATTTGTTCAGCTGTGGTAAGTGGATAAATGAAGATGGTTTTTCTGATGTCCTGTTGGCGATCTGGTAACCCAGGGACCCTCCTTTGATTAAGGTGCCCGAGCCATTTTGATTCTAGTCTTAATTGAAAAAGTTGCACTTGCATATTCTAACAAGGGTTTTATGCTACATAATATATTCTCGTTTTTAAGTATACCTAGTACTCAGGTAAATTATAGGTGGACAAATATAAACAAGTATGTAAGTCGTTTAGAACAGTAGCGAGCTATTTATGGTGGGTAGAACATTTAAAACAACCATAAACTAGACCGCGAAGGGCAAAAAATTACAACCTTTGACTTTCTGGGTCTAAGCCGACATCGAAAGATGAAATATAATATGCAGGAAAGAAAAATAGATGTTACAGACAAAATAAAGAGGCTTAAAAAATCTTACCCTTGCCTTTATGTTGTGCTTCTAGCAGAACAACTGTTTATTCTTCGACGTTTATTTTGAAATTGATGTTTGATGATTTGATTTGGTTTCCCTCGCGCAAAACTGTCCTAAATTCCTAATAAAGCTGGTTATTAGAGATCTCTCATTACAACTTAACAGAATACAAGACATTTTTGACTACAAAATCCAGCAGTGGACTGTTCTAGACTGATTGACTGTTAATACACAACCACTGTTCTTTGTAACACTGTCAAATGAGGATCACAATCTTAGCAGACTCAGAGCGCCGTAATTCATTCATTTATCAAGTTCAGTTATTTCAGTTATAATGGATGCACAACTGCGGTTCCTCCACGGTGACGCTAGGAGAATGAAAAAAGTTAGGTTGATCTATTCTAGACTCTCTCCAACGGACCAGCCTTATTTACAAACGTCGATTGTAAACTAGGAGGACAAATAAATACTCTGATACCAATACTATATGTTAGAAGGACACAAGCCCTCGTTTCTGTGGGTCTACTTCTAAAAAGGAAATATATCGAATCCAATGACAGATAGCCTTTTTTAATTCTCATAATCGTTACCAATTCACGTCGAATGCGTCGCAAATTAAGCGTATTCAAAAACAAAATATTAGGTATTTATGCAAATCAAAAACCACGTTTTAAGTCCCAAACTGTTTATTAATTTTTAAAAAAACGAAACCTTTCGTTGGTTCGTTTCGTTTTTGGGACTAGATCCTCTGGATCCGAATCAGTCATCGAGGTTTTGTGAATATGGGTGATGGCCCAGACACTACATTGGATACCTGTAAAGTCATTACTTCACATAAATACCATCACCCTGGATCAGCGGTTGGGAACGGATTGGTGGTGGTAGTACTGTTGTTATAAGAGTGGGTCACTATCACATGGCACCGGTATCACCAGTGAATTAATTTATGAACTTGTCTAATAGATACAGTTATTATTTGACACTGACAAAGGTTTTCAGTTATTTGTCCGACTTTAACATTGATTTACAACTTGTCGCAACGGTTGGTTTGTATAATGACCGGTTTAATTCATGACAGTTTTTAATAAAATACTTCAAAACTTGTTGAAGGGACCGGTCTCCAGCTTGGTAGTTATTAAAAAATAAAGTTGGTGTCATTTTATAACAGTAAAATGGTTTTTTGGTTATGATTGGGCATGCGGAAATAAATTATGTGATTTACCGATATATTCAGTACCTACTTTTTTTTTAACTACAATATAATTAAAATAGATACAATAAAATTAATTCGCGTAAAAGAGATAAAAGGTGGACTGAGCACTTATTCGTAACTTATGTACCTACCTAATACAGTCGACAGTACATCAGGGTATACACTTGCAATTCAACATTCGTTCTTATGCTTACGACATAAAGGCAGTACAAAGTCTGAATATATAGCATGGCGTGCTTTTGTCCGTACCTGGTTATATCTTTATCCATACAAAAAGTGTATATTAGAAACTAATCTTTTTCCATGTCAAGAAAACTAATTAATGAAATGAAGAGAAAGACGCCTACGATTTTGCTTCTGCAAATGTTTCTGAGTGCAACTGTAGTATAGAGAGCATATTAAGTGTGTGAATTGCTTACGATAAATATTAAAGGGAAACCTACGTTATATGAGTTGGAATTTCATATTTTTGTTCTCGAACAGTGTAAGATGTATTTTTAGATTTGGAAAGGTATTCGAGTCCCTCCAGACACGAAAAAGAACACGCTATCACTTCTGAATAAAAAAAAATAGATATTGGACAACATCATGTTTATTGCTCTAATTTTGTGGTAAGTACCTCAAGTAGTGGTGTAAGACAAACCAGAAATAACGACGGTACCACAACACCTAAACCCTAGGCCAAATAGAAAAAATCGAACCCAGGACCTTAAGATTTTAATAGTCATCCACAATGTTTGTTTCCATGCCAACTCAGCTAACATAAAACTGATCTACGCAACTCTTCAAGACTGGATTATTATTGGTTTAAACAAGCCTAATATCAACATACTAAAGGTTTGTCTTTCACATTCCAACAATCATTTGCCTATTCATGTTAATAATTAATTAGTGTGGTTATGGTTATGCTGTTAAATCAGTTAGTACCTACATGATAAATTGGAAGAATTTTTTATGATGTTTGGAAATAAAATATTTTGTTTTCGTGGAAAAATGTGTAGTATTTTAGCGTTTATACTTAGAGTCGTCATTCTTCTTATACGTATACCTATACTTATCACAGTTTAGCGACCACATTGGTCCTGTACAAATAATCGCCACGGGTGCTGCTATTTTGTGCACTATTTTATGCTTTGACATGGAAAAATAAAATACTATTTAGCAAAAATAATAGAATAGAAAATGTCTTTTTTCACGTAAATTTTTACAAAAGTATTTATGAATTGTCAGATTAAGTAACTACCGATGTGTTTGAATGTTGATGTTATCGAGAAAAACCGGCAAGAAACTTGATAGTTACTCTTTACAAAATATGGAAGGAAACATGTAAAAAAAGAAATCATTCATTATAATATAATTTATAAGTATTGATTCTTTTTACGGTTTATTATAGAAGGTAAGCAACTTACACTTTTGTTTGTAAAATCAAGGATTTTGGTGAGTAGGTATATTACCTACCCCGTTAGGAAAAACATGAATGTGATAAAAATATATTTGTTCTGTAATTGCATATTATATTGTTTTAATTAAATTTACATACGAGTATGTTCATTAGATATGTATGTATATCAATCAGTTTGACGTGATTGACTGCGCAATCTGTGGCATAATAAAAAGTCATAGAAATAGCAAAAAATAGAAACCGACTTGCATATACCTATGAGCGGTAACAAACGTTCAGGAGAGCCCAAGCATTAGCGAATTTATGAATTAAAATTAAGTAATTTCCTATGTTAACCCTTTGCGAACCTTCACGAGTGACCCTGATACAGTTTGCCATGTTGACAGTTTGACTTTTACGATCATATCCGCACAACCTTAATGATTGAATACCGCTTGACACCGGAAATAGTAGTAAGCCAAACCTGTTAAAGTTGCAGTTGAATTTGAGCTTTACTACATAACGTTGTAGAAACTGTTTGACTTATTATTATTTAATATGTTTTTGCATAAAGCTGTTACAAGGTTCATTTGTTGCTAGTAGCTGTGGCAGGTCGTTCACCTTTTTTTTGATGGCCGAAAATTGATACTCGTCAACTTGCTAAATGGTGGAATGTCACCTTTTCAATTACGTCACATCACGTCTATGTTATACTGTTCAATGTATAATCTATATCAGGATGTATTTTGTTTGATGATAATATACTTACGCTCAGCGAATATTGAATACCAGTTGTAAGATACTAAATATTTGATATGTCTTTACTAGCATTATATTTCTGATTTTTTTATGGATAAAATAAAAACCACAAGTCCAAATTCAGACCTTTGTTATAAAATAAAAAAAACAATAAGTAGAGACCAGAGTTATTTCACTTGAATATATATATTTCATAATATATTTAACGAAACATATGTTTTTAATTCAGCAAGAAGTGTGACTAATGGTAGGTAGTACCGATATTTTAAGTTTAATATGTAATTGTATGTTATTAAGAGCGCTTTAATTGCACTATGATTTGCGCGTAAAACCAATTCCTCTCAAACTTGTGTGTAATAAAGTCAGTAGGTACACCTATTTATCAATCTAGATGTTTTAAATAAAGTGTTTAATTGAGATTTATCATGAACCTCAATGATACATGTCAGGTGCTCGTGTTAGACAAACGGAAACGTTTCAGATTCGAATATCAAGTACATTATACCAAACTTAAGTTACCTACTATGTATCGCGTTTGATCTACTGCGGAATTCCATCCCACGTGTAAGTTTAGAGTTCAGTAACTATGCTCATCAACAATTTCATGTTTGTAATAACGTCTAATGAATATTGAACACCTGAAACTAGTCGGCCTATTATTATGGTGTGCCACTAGCATATTTGAGGTGGGGCGGTGGCATATCTTCCGTACGATGACATACTGTCGTGTCCGGATTGCCGACCTATAAAAGTCAACACCAGGACACAGGTGGACAGTCGGTTTGTGTTGGTGGAACGAGGTGTGTGTAGGTGTATCTTATTAAACAGGTAGGTGCCGGTTTTGGAAAAGACGCCGTGAATAAAAAAAAAAACAAAATGATCACTTTTTGTAATCGCCTGTGGTCATCGTCTTAGCATGTCGTCACGTTATCTGTAATTATAGACTATTAAGTCTTCCGGTCGAATTAGCTTATTATTTAAATATTTCAGTTAATACAACTGTATTAATTACTTCAATGAAAACTATGTGAAGTAAATCCCATATAAGATTTTTAATTTTTCGAAAATGGGTACCATTTTGTTGATTGACGCGACGCGTGTAACTGAAAATTAGTAAGTCTGTCAAAGTGCAAACGTGAGTAAGTAATATATTTGCCCTCATATGCTTCTTTAGCCATCAGTCATATAATTAATTTTACACATATAATTAATTTTAATGTCTCTTTCGTCTTTGCTGCAATTGTTTTATAAAAATCGTCGATTGTAAACAATATTCATACTCTGAATTTATTATGTGCTACCTTTCAATTCACTTTATAGCACACCAGAATAATTCAGACTGACCTAGCGGCATTTTCTACCGGTTTTATGGTTAATAAAGATTTGACCGAAAAATCAATCTGTCGAATCTGGAATGTTTTGAAGGATCAGAAGTACATGAGATTTTCTATTTAATAGTAAATTTGAAATGGAATAAATGTTACCAATAGTATAAGTTTAATTACTTTAATGCAGGACATGCTCAGGAGTAATTTTATTGGCAGTAGACTGTTTCTAAATCGATGGGCACTTAACGAAATTCAGCGATGGTGTGCCGGCACCACAATTACGCTTAGTCTTCATTAGCAAATGGCTCTTACTCGTAAAGCATTCGATTTCGCTGTGTCCGGTGTAAGTGTAGATCACTCAAGGCAAGGCTAGATGTTAGTCACTTAGTTTCAATGAGACGCTATTCTTTAAACGAAATTTGCTTTAAAAACTAAATAAAAATTCTTAAAAAATCTGTTGTTACATTGATTCATAAATTAAATACAATTAAAATGGTTTTAGAATATCAGCCAAAACAATAACATTCGATGAAAAAAGGATTAAGAATGATTGTTTATTTCATTTACAAATGTTCACTTAAACAATCATATAAAACCGTTTTTTCTAAGCTTTAACTCTTTTCATCATTTCCAGTACTTCCACAAGTTATTTTGCAAACGGAGTTTTATCGCCATTAGACTAAGTATAGCATGAAAACGTATAGGGTAAACATAGCAAACATGTATTTTGCAATATAGTACTTGTTCAACGTCACGGATACATAGTGAGAACTAAATTACTCGACCATGACAAGTGACCACAGTCGACCATCACCAAAGAGTCGGAAGTGTTTGAATAGTTTAAATTCAATACTTAAACGTATTTTTTGCTTACTAACACAGACTTTGTACTAGTATTCGAAAACAATGATTGCAAAGATGAAAAAGCGGTTTGTGCTCCTGGCTTTTGAACCAAGGGTGTGGGTTCGATACTCACAAGGACGAACATTAATTTTGATAAAAAATATGTTTTATTATGTATCTGGGTGTTTAAATATATATATATGCATATGTTTTGTGACACCACCGATAGTTCTGGAAGAGGGATCTGCGTCGTCGTCTTAAAAAAAAAGTTTTTATTTGATCTTATGTGTTTTTCCTTTGCAGCTTTAAAAATGAAAGTCAGCATAGTCGTCCTGGGAGTCTTGGTGGCGTGTGCAGCGTCCCTTGCGGTTGAGCACGGTCCCGTGTTGACCGCTCTTCAGCCCGAGGCCAGGGAGGTAGTGCTCGTCCAGCCAGACACACATGTGCGTGCCAAGAGGCACGGCTTGCTGCTAGGTACGTGCTCATTATTAGGCACGCGAACTGACTCCGTTTTTTTCATTTTACTCTAATTCCACGCTCCTTTTGCACGCAGCGTGATGTTATATTATAGCCCAAAGGTTTTCTCGATAAATAGACAATCCAACACAAAAAGAGTTTTTCAACCCGGACGATTAATTCCTGAGATTAGCACGTTCAAACAAACCAACTCATCAGCTTTTTAATATTCGTATAGATGAACGGAGCGCAAGACGCAGAAGATTAGAAATAAAAGAAAAAAAAATCTGTCTTTTTTATGGACGTTTGGTATTACAAGAATATAGAGACTGGCGTTACAGGCATAAAACCGGAAGGTAAATTAAATTACAGTCTCAGTACGATTTAAGTCATTCAACATCACATCCTTGTTTTAAATGACGAAGGTAGATATGGTAAGCTCCCGGTCTACCTAATCTTAAGCGTCAACCTCTGCTTATCATCATAATCAGCTTATTCTAGTCCTCTACTGGCTGGTCATCATCCCACAAGCTGGATGTCGTTCTACACTATATTTACTGGTCCACTCAGGAGGCTTTTAACCTATGATAGTCTGCAAATACAAGCGAGATTACATGGGCGTAATTAATTATAATTTTACGCTTGGTATAAACCAACTAGACACGCGTTTCTATGTATTCAACAATGGTTTCGTGACCAGTTCGTGTCCAAATGGTGAACCACTCACTAAGAAAATATTCTATCTTACCTTATAATATCTTAAGCGCAGCTAACCTTAACTTTTTATGGTATTTTGCATAAAATACTGTAAATTAGTATTCACGCGCATATCAATATTCGTGCGAAGACAAAGATCTTCTAGGTTGCACTTTTGAGTGCTGTTATTTACCTAGCCGTTTAATAATTCGCTTAGCTTGTTATATGTATTCCTTCTGACATAAGAAAGATCTAATAAGGTATTGTATTTTTATTGCATAACTATGTGTCAACTGAAGATTACGTGAATCCTTTAATTCCTCTGTTTCTTCTTCAAATCCATAGGTACTAAGCATAAGTTACGTTGTAATTGGATGTATTTATTAAACCAGTCATTCGAAAGGTATTGGTCTCAGAAATCGGTCGATGTATTGATGAAAGTGAGTGTATCCTCCTGGGACAAGTGCGTGTGTGTAATTTATAGCCATAGTAAAACGATATAGGCCAGTAAGTAAATGCTTGCAAACAATTTATTCGAATTCGGACCCCACAAGAAAGACTAAAATTATTCTATTTACGATAAATTTTTGCCTCAGTAATTTTTTGATAAAGCATTACATAAAACACTTACTTTAATTGTTTAGTGAAATAATAAATCACTCGTATAAATCGTTAAAATTATGCATAAATATTTTAATTGGCTCAGTTATGTTTGAGTTTATTAGTCACAAACAAAAATTTGAAAAACATTCCTGATGTAATATTTGTAGTACAAAAGTCATTTCAAGCCTTACTTCCTCAGCTTTTCATGAGATTTACCGATTTTAAATAAATATATATATGAACCAAAGCCAAAATTCGACCGTGCTTCATAAAAACTATAAAAAAAAATGCAAATCCGTTCATAATTGACGGAGCAATCGGTCAACATACATAAAAGGAAAAAATAACATACATATTTACGTACATAGAACCGCCTCCTTTTTAAGTCTATTATTAATTGTTCACCGAAAGTCAGGAAGAATTAAACACCTGATTAATAATACCTTAACAAAATTATTGCTACAGTAGTAATGAAAGCGAGCGTTGAGCAATTCTCTTTAGTGCGTGATAATTAATTGATATGTACACATATGTATCATAACAATGCGTTACGGAGCAGTGTAACGGCCCCTGAGACCGGTAACTTTCCAGCCCTCTCGGGACCCTGACAAATTATAGATGAGTTATCTCACCACTGGGATTTAGGTAAATGAACTACATGAGTTCGGAACCAACTAACTTTTAAATTATTAATACAAAGTAGGAGGTAGAATAACAGTGATGAGACTTTTGACCGTTCGTTAATTGTTAATTAGCTTTTTTACTTCTGAAATAATAGTTATTTCTGAGCACGCATTAGTAAACGATACATTTAAAAGGATTTTTTAAAAAAATCTTTGTACTAAATACGTGCGATCCCAGTGAGTTTCCAAAAAAATATAAATTAAAGAGCTGTTTTGAAGTGATGCACAACACAGTTTTCATATTTAGGTACATCTTAAATATAGATAGGAACCTAACGTCATCAAGGAAATTAAAAACTAAAAATTAACATGTTTACGGAATGAAGATTTTATACAGATACCACAAAATAACAAAAAGCAAATTTACGTAAAACCTTCACTGGGCGGTAATAATAGACAAAATTAATTATAATGTTGACAGAATTTCTTTTTTATTCTTACAAAATGCCATACTTGACTTGGTCGGGATACATATTCAGCTGTGAGATCATAGTCACCTGATGATTTATGACATTAACTACCCACTTATCAAGATGAATTTCTAAGATGGAATGAATGAATGTTTAAAAGACATTAAACATATCAGGCCTACGCAAAAAGTTCGTTAAGAATTGTCTATAAAGAAACCAGTTTTTTCTTTATTGCTGGATATTTTATGGCGAGTACATCACGTTATTGGTTAACCGGTACTATGGATAGCGAAATGAATTGATATTAATTTTTAAATTATGCGGTTTCAACCGGTTGCAACTTCAAATCATTTAGGAATTAACATAGTGGTTGAGATTATTATTTTTGTGATTCACAGCATTATTTTAATGATTTCTGAGCCATCTTACAGTAAAATCTAAATAAATTGGAAACCATAAGTTAGTTGTGATCGACTTTAAAATTTGACATCCCTATAAGAAGAAGGCTTTATCAACTTAACTATAACGATAACGGACAATTTAACGGTTGTCCTTAAAGTTAAATTGGTGCAAATGACCCAAAGTATGAAGTGGTCATCAAGCTTTTGATTTTAATTATCGTAACAAAAGTTTTGTAGAAAATTGTGTCTAAGTAGGTAAGTTTGCAATGTGCCCTAGTGTTGATTCCGGATAAACAAAATGCCTTTATTAAAACTATATGTATTGTCGAACACCGCCGGTTATTCTCTATTAATTTCAACACACCTTTTAAGACTCCTTACTAAAATGGACTTATACAGATTACTACAATCATAAATGCAACAGTTAGGATGGATACCTGGATTTGTGTCATAATTCAATTTTTATTTAATTTTTAGGAGCTGGTGCATTAGGTGCTGGTGCCGTCGGTGCTGGTATACTCGGCGCTGGTGCCTTGGGCGCTGGTATCATCGGTGCTAAGGCTCTGGGAGCCGGAGTCATTGGTGGAGCGCTCGCCGCCAAGGCCTTTAGCGGCAGGAGTTACGGCGGCCACGGATACGGTGGCGGCTATAGCAGCGGCTACGGCGGCGGCTACGGCGGCGGCTACGGCGGCGGCTACGGCGGTGGCTACGGAGGCGGATACGGAGGCGGCCACGCCGGTGGCAGCTACTACGGCGGTAGCGGTCAATACGGCGGCAGTTACAACTACTATGGGTGAGTTACGATTGCGTTTTTACTGCTCATTGACTGCTCTGAATCCACGTGACCTCATACTTAAAATGGGCCTTACGTGAATCAGTGCTAGGATACTAAATGTAACCTGAATACCTGAATAAGGTGTTACCTAAAGAATTGGTGAAACCTATTGTAGCACAATCTGAAATTAAATGGTAGAGTACAGTACAACGCTATATACTGGCCTTTCTTAAAAGGGTAATGCTGTGAGCTTTGAAACATCTCCATCGTTTATTCGCTTTGAAAAGTGACTTCAATAATCTGTTCTAGTTTTATGGATCACGCTTTTATCAAACATTTTTTTTGTGTAATAAAATGTTATTTGGAATCGGAACTCAGTTTGATGTTATTTATTTTTTAATTTCAGAGGTTCCCCCGTCGTCGAGACCTGGTAAACTACAAAAGTGCAAATGATTTAATTATAAGGTGCATTTGTTGATAATTTATGAACATTGTTATGTGTACAAAATAATGTAAGTATGTGTTACGTGTGTATACGTTTCAAATGACTGATCTGTATGTTTTTAATGTACAAAATAAATAAACAGCTAAAAAATTTATTCAACTTATTTTATTGAAGCAAAAAACACTAATTTGACATCCCGTTAAACACGTAAATGGAAAGTCTGGTAATATTAATGCATGGTAAGTAAAATAATACACTCAATGATAAATTGCAAGTAGACTGATATGGTTTTAGATTTATGTAAATAGGAAAGTAAATACATGTCTCTGTTTGAAAATAGTGATGGGTATGGTAAACCACAGGTTGACTTACGATAATTTGTAAGAGTAGCCGCCAATTCGAATAAACCGATGAATTTAAAGTATCCAGTACTAGTATTGAGCTGGTCCAGAGATGGTACCTACATTTTATCCCGTACATATCGTGAAAATGTATAAGTTGTATATGTTGACCCGACGACATTTACTCCTACGTCAGTATGATGACCTCCGTAGCCAAAAGGTTGTCTTTGGCGTCACGTCATCTCTGAGGTACCAGGTTCCATCTAGGTTGGGTCAATATGGAAAACGAACTTTTCTATATTGTCTCGGGTCTTGGTGTTGTGGTACATACCATCATTGTTTCTGATTTCTGTACCACAGATGTTTGAGCTACATATCATAGAATAAGAGTAATGTAGGTATATCATTATGTCCAAATATAATATTTAAACTGTGCGTTATGTAAGTCGTAGTGGAAAGTCCTATACGACTATGAGAGTAAGCTATGGAACTATTTATTATGGAAAAAATTGAAGAAACTCATTCAATTTAATTTTCGAACCCTAGATAGCACGAGGTTGGACACACACTAAATATTTTTTTGTATTTAGTCACGTACGCTAAAATTAAATGTATGTTATAATAATCAAATTCAAACAGATTGCCCTGTTGTTTCCAGAAACAACATTTTCGATTTTTCGTCGTGTCGCGTAACGCTCGAGGCGTTTGCTCAAACGAGAAACATGTGAGAAAGACTTTTGTGTATCTACAACATTATTTTTATCGATGTTAAAATCACACCCGTGAGTGAGACGCTTTTAAATATTGAATGAAATAAAACATACTAAGCAAACCTTTTAAGTAATACAAAAATCGGTCAGTTATTATACAGGAGTAAGAGTGTAGATCGACTGGAGGCGTTTCATTGTTAAGTACCTTTTGAACGCGATTTTGTCACAGTTCAAAGGTAACATTTTCATTACGCCCAGGCCAAAGAGTCACGTTTGTACGTATTATATTGTATCTTTTAGTTATCATCAGAAAAAGAGGTGCATTGAAATTGGAATAATAGTGTATTCTTCTACGTTTCAAGAGAAATGTAATTTAAAATTTGCATGCAGTACCACAAATTGCATGCGCGTGCATAAAACATGGCCGAACGGTACGAGCCAATTTGATAAGTTTGTCTTCTTTTGCTGGCTAATGACGACAGCGAAATAGCTAACTGGGTAAGTTATTCAGGCTTTGGGTAATTTTACGGAATAGCGTACTGTAACATAGTTGAGTTAGTTAGCATTTTCCTCAGTGTTAAACTGGGTAAATTTTGTACCTTTGCAAAAATGTAGGTATCTCAGTCTAATAAAGCGGTTCGCTACCATTACTATGAATTTCAAGTAAAACAAATGACTTTCTATCGATTTCTCTAGAATGCCATCATCAGACTCTGGTTACTGTATCATAATCACTCCACTAGGATATCTCCATTGAAACAAATAATCAAAGTCGGTTTATAAATAACGGAGCTTTCCGCCATTCTTTTGCCATTTAATCATCGGGTGGCCATAACTTACTTCAGATCAGATTAACATCCATACATAAATTGGTAACATGATATAGTAACTAATCTTGCAAAATAAAAAATTATATACATTAAAAATAATGAGAAGAAAATTAAGAAAACTTAATAAACGTATTAGAACAGCTACATGGTACCCTTAGAATAAGGAAGCTAAAAATCTTTTGTTTGGCGGTGCTGCGGTTGTAAGGTCTGATTGAGCTGTCGGTTCCTGCGTTCATCCGCTCCGCGGGATACCGTCCTCCAGACGTCCTCCACTGGCGCAGGTAAGGACCGCCCTGGAGTTTTAGTCGGTTTGAGTGCGACACACAACTCTCTGTATCCCCGTGGGAGTGACGGTGCGTGGGCATTTCCCCTAGTAAAAAAACAAACGACCTGGTTGAGCTATTTCCCCCAGGATCGCTTTGAAGGGCGGTAAGGTCCACCGGGGAGTTTTAGTGGGTTGGCTCCGTCCTTTTCAATGGCAGGAGAGTCCCATTCAATTCTTTACCTTCCTCTCAGACATGGTGTGTGAAGCACTTCTCCCTGTCAAAAAAAGGAAGCTCTAAATCTACGTAGGCACCAGTCTACCACGAATGACATTTTATTATAACTTAAAAATTCTTGATATAAATTATACTTTAACTTGAACATTTATTAAACATATAATTATTCTTTAACATTTAATCTGTATAGAACAGAGAAGAAGCAGTTCTGTGTGACTATGAAACTCGAGCCTTAACTTTTTGTTCAGGGCTCGTCGAAGTCGGAAACAAAGCGACGGTGATCGAGATAGCAACATTGATGCAAACTTTTTCAAAGATAGTTGGTGAATGCTGGTATAGTTTAAACGTTGGCAGTGCAGGCATGGCAGCGGCTCTGGCGTCGAAACAGCATTAACGGAGATGGATGGGTTCGGCCCACGCCATCGCCTCTTTAATCTCGCGTACAAAAGAGATATACGACTGTGCTCCAACTCCATGTTGGCCGGTATTCGTATTTTATGGAACGCTTTGCAGCAAGGTGTCGAACGGATTAATACCGGTAATAGCTCCGTTTATCTGTACTGATGAAATGCTGATCCCCTTGATTTGTTCGCGGAAATTGGGAGCGCGAAAATGTTTCATTACTAAATTTGGAGCTAGGTAAAAGAGACTGCCATTTGTTTCATATTTTCATATATAAGATTATCATATAACGTTGCCTGTAAGGTGTTATGACTGCGAGATATATATATATATATATATATATATATATATATATATAATATATAATATCATGTATCCTGGAGGCCTATTATCAGAAACAAAATATGACGAATTGGATGATGAGTAGCAATTTTTGATTCTCAAAACTGTTTTCAAATCATTTCGAATACGAAGAAAGCGTTCTAAAAAAAATATTATTTATATAAACAAATAATAAAACAAGTTTCAATTGCCCAACTTTGATTTATCTTGAAAAATTTAACCTTTCGTTTGTTTGTTTCGTTCTTGGTAGTTAGGCCTACTGGTCCGCTACAACTATGATCCTAATTTTACGAGATATTGTATGTGAGTGATTGCTATCTGATTACTGCATCACTTACAAGGAAAACCGGACTTTTTGGATTCTTATCGTGACCAATAGCTAGCGCGCCTGCCTTAGCACGAAATCATCATTCTTAGCAAATAATTAATCCTAAAATGAAACTCTTCAATTAAACTGGGAAAACTTCACATGGAAAAAAAAACTGCGAGATACGAATCTATGACCTACTTGTTCTAGAGCCCAACGTTTTAGCCACTGGTGTAGTGGCAGAGGCCTTTTTAACCAATATCAAAAACAATATTTTCTAGCTAGCACGAGGTGCCGATCGTCGGTCAGATGAACCAGTCACAATTTTGAAATCCATATCACCCTCTGTCAGCATGATATTCCAGATTACGACTAGTTGGAGCTTGCCAAATGTAAAGACATTGTTTCCGAATAAGACGCAAAAGCAAACTAAGTATAAATCGAAGCTGAACGGCATTTGTATCACTCGACACCAGATCTGCAAACGGGGGTAACAATGACAAAGATTAATTACTCCTCAATAATGACGGCACTTCTTATCTGACGCCGCTGATCGGCAGATTAACTGAGCCATTCCGTCTGAGCGCCTCGTCATCAGTGATTTCGTTCATCCATGGCCTGTGTGTATTGTCTTCGACCTTTTGTTCTAGATATGACGGAAAAAGCTGATTATGTATTAAGTAACTTTACTTGCTATCAAAATTTTTTTGAAAAAGCAGGGTTTGTGGAAGGTAAATTTAATTCTAGAAAAGCAATCAATAAGTCTTGCTTTTAATAATTGTTCAATATCATTCCAATACTTTATATCTGTATCACGCACTGATAGGCATAGTCTGTTTTACGCTCTATTTTTCTGAAAACTGTAAGTCACTTATTTTTAAACCAGTGTGGTTCATTCGTGTATAACCGGAGTAACTTTACGACTGCTTAATAAACGCAGTAGGTAGATAATAAAAAGTGAGAATTAAGATTGCAGAGCTACATCATACTGCCTTTTCTTTGATGAGATGGCGGTAATTAATGTAGGAAAGTACCTACATAGTTTTCATTTGCAGCTTTAACCCGAATCGTAAAATTTGCTCGCCGTGTATTATACACAAATTTTGAGTTCAAAACTTGATTCTACCCTTGTTCACGGAAGTAGGTAGTAAACCGCGATCGCCTGAACTTTCCAAATAAAACCAATGAGACCCCTTGTTTACGCACTTTGTTGCTCCCTCCGCCCTTTTCTTTGTTCAAATCCAACTTTGTACTGTTCTTATAGTAATTTGTGGTCATTTGTTCCAACTATTTTCTTTATTGGATTTACGAAGTTTTGTAAGGTCTAAAGTCTGGGAAGGCTTCGCCCAATTCTGTGGAGGCAAGCCCAATAGACAACATCGAGGGATAAACTGTGATGTACTTAATTAGGTATGCTCATAACGATGGATCTACTATCAGACTATTTATTTAAAAGATTTAAATTGTTTTAAGATTAGAATAATGATTTGGAACATTTTAATAAGAACTTCAACATTTTTACAGTGTGATGTACCAATTTATTAATGTTCTGAGCAACCCAGAGTTTGAGCAAGTGTGCATCATATTATCGGGCGCATATTTTAGGTTGCTGTATTGAATCGTATTAGGTATGTAGCCTTAAATTTCAATCATTACTTGCTTGGTTATACACCACACATTAAAGTTTATCTTAAATGTAACTAAGGGCATACCTACTAGACAAAAATTTAATTCAAGTTTTTATTTAGAAGCGCTAGACAAAAGTTGGTCACAGAAACCCCAGATCACTAGTCCAATTTGCAATTGGCCGTTATATGTGACAAATATATAAAAAAGACAATATTATGTCCTTTACGATCAAAATCCTGCCCTTTGTTGCCACAAGAATACCTTCTCTACCTACACTAGTTAAACGTTCGAAAATTAAAGCATTTATCGCTTAGATAAGCCCTTTGAAGCTCCATCTGGCAATATAACCATCGCTGAATATTCATACTATATGGGCAAGTCATTAAGTTACTCCTACTATATTAATGAAAGCAAATTCACCCGATAGAGATCACAATTTGTAGGAAGATGTAGGCGTTGTTAGTTTAATTGGCTGACCTTAAGCGGTCTGTATTTAGTCAAACTTTCATCCAACTGGTCCTTTAAAATCCTCATAACGTCAATATATGTCAAGCACGTCATGTGTCTCATTTAGCTACCCGTGTAGATGAGTGTTCAGATATCATTGGTTAGGTGTGTGTATAGAAATTATTGACTAGCATCTGCTCAGATATTACTGAAGTAACGAATGTTCATATGTTAATGGTAACTTGATGCGTATGGAACTTATTCACATTTTAAACTGTTCAGAAGTATTTAGTCACGTTGTCTGCTCCAATATACATATATGACGGCGACTGTACATACATATCACTTATCTAACCAAAGTACCTATGTACCTATATCGTATAGACACAGTTAAGCTATTTTTTTCAAATGTTTATCAAATATTTAAAAAAAATAGCTTAACTGGTTTGTTAATGTGCTGAAGTTCTTAATGCATTAGCTCGTATGTTGTTTCGTCGTTGGATGTTACATTTGGAATTCGATTAGGAACTTTAACCAAGAGGTAGAGGTAATTCAGAGAGGTGAGGAATCTTATTCATCATCAGATTCACACTTAAAAAAATATTGACGTCACTTTGATTATGCGATTGTTTTTACCACGTTAAACATTTTTTAATCAGTCTGGATTCCATGCTGGAGAAAATTTATATTCGTCTTCTTTGTTAAAATAATTGAAATATTAGAAACAGAAAAAATTTATCTCCCCTTGCGGTGCGGGAATTTTATATAAAATCGATTAAGATGCAAGGTGTCTTCGATTCCGTGGTTTTCAAACATTTCTGCAACGAATGTACCACGGGCCGATAAGTATGTAGTTCTAAACATATTCGGCAGAGGGCACTTACCGAAAGGCTAACGGTTGATACAGCAGAAAAATTTCATCGCCTACAATAACTTGCGGTTAGCTCAGTTGGTAAGAGCAGCACGCGCGATACGTGAAGGTCGTGGGTTCAATTCCCGCACCGCAAGGGGAGATAAAATTTTTCTGTTTCTAATATTTAAAGTTCGCTAGTACGGCGTATAGTACTATAAAAATAATAAAATAATTGAAGTCATTAAACTTCACGTACTATACTATCCTAGTATACTATTGCGTGGGTTTGGCGCATCTTAATAAGCTACTAAAATGTTATCGCGTTTTGACCCGTTTACTTATTTGAAATGTCTAATGAAAGTTTCTTTTCAAAGAAAAAAGTACCTCATTTCTTTTTGAGATAAACTTCCAAGTGCCTAATTTTTTCAAGTTCTCTGAACAAATATATAAGTATTGACGCAATTTCGTACAAGATCGTGACTTTCAAATGTATGTAATAGTATTTTTTTATCTTAGGCGTATTAATTACCTTCGTAGGAAAGCGTTGGCGGTACCTATACGGCGCACGTAAACAATCGGTATCTAGTTACAACGTCCTTGAATGAAGGTAACAGTGGGATATCATGACAGCATTATTGATCGCATTATGGAGAACAATCTAGTCACTTGATTTGAGAACAATGACGTCACGTTCCACCAATCAGACAAAGCCGATTAATTTCCTGACGGTTAAACAGCTCTGGGAGCATGGCAACTCATGGTGACACTGATATTAATAATAACGTACTTATATAAAAACATTGCTTACGTAGTACTAAATTTGCTAGTACACATTATTTTATTATTGACAATAATTCACTTTGGATGGGAAGTTTTTACGAGTCGACTGGAGGGCCTACTACCAAAAACGTAATGTGTCGGATCCGATGATGGATAGGAATTTTTTATTCTCATAATCGTAACCAACCTAATACAAATGCGAATAAAAAGTTTTAAAGAAAATAAGATAGATACCACGCAACTCAAAAACCACGTTTTAACTCCAGAATATTTTTCTAAACCGAGACCTTTCATTTGTGCGTCTCGTAGTAGCTAGGGTCGTATGGTAGTGCATGCAAAGAGTAAATTATTAAATCGTTAATTGCACATCAAAACAAATGCAATGCGGTCTATTACGTATGGAAAATCTCTTGCGTTTGCCAAGAAATAAATAAGTTTATTTCATGAAGGTCCCAAAGTAGCATCAGGATGGAAATACCAACGTTCGGATGCGACCCTTTAGTTTGAAAAATTATATTCAAATATTCTGCATTGTCTATTTGAAATGGTCTGACGGAGTATTGGCTAACACTTCTGCATTTTTGAAAAAAGTGTCGTGAGTTACACCCCCCCGCCAATAATAAATGTTATGTTGTTGATGTTAATACATTTAGGTTTGTATTATATGTGTATGTTAGTTCAGCCTTCTTTTTCACAAACGTCATGAAGACTCCGAATGTCATTGCCTTTATCACTTTCAATTTGTTACGGTTCCGAAAGAACCAAAATATATTTTCGAATCCGATTTCGGCGTTTTGTTAATATGGGCGCTCTTTTCGAAAACATAAATACTTAAGGGTCCGTGTATGTGATGTTGTTTGATATTTAATGCCATCACATTTAGTAGACTCCAAACAGATTCGAAAGATGTTGTGGATGTAGGTAGTTACCACATTATTCAATGAAATTTTGTACGAGATAAATTTATGTATAATTTCACCTTCCAAGCGGCCACTTGTGAATATAAAATTCGCAGTGTAGATGTTTATAAAGTGTGTTCGCTTTGTAAGTTGAGTCATAAAGTAAAGTAAGATTTCGTATTTCTATTTCTAGTAGCATTGAAACTATGTACTTCCATAAATACGTTGCACCATTTTATGTGCAGCACTTTCGGTACATTTTGTTGTAGGTACCGACTCTACGATGCAACGCAAACTTGAATAAAGAAATCCGATTCCCTTTCATGTTCCACCAGTACAGGTGACCTTTTCGTGTTAGTGGATGGAGCTCATTTATTAGTGAACAGGCAAATCAGGTAATCTTGTTTCATGCTGCTTTTCAATTCACAAAGAAGTCGACTCTGCTTTCAGAGCTGAGCGATTTTTCAAAACAAAATGGTTACTTTCTTGTTTCTATCAAGCATTACATTGCTTTATTTAAGAAATAAACCTACAAATAATTTTGTTTCTTACTCATTTTAGTTTGTTTTTTAAAAAATAATTAGTCAAGAAAACGGTATATATATATTTTAATGCTGTTTTCTTCAATTCCAAGAACAGTTACGGATTTTTTACTAAGATATCTCACATGTATTGCTTTATCGTATGGTGATAATTTGAAAAATAAAATGAAAACAACAATAGTCACTGACGTACTACGCAGTTGTACTTCTAAAATTTAAGTTTCTTTGCATTTCTTGTAATATCTCTTTAATCAACCCCCTTGACTTACCTACTAGTAACGAAGAGGTTCAATGTGATAACAGTGCCTTATGCGTGGAAATAATTTTGCTGACCATAATAAGATTGCTGAATTAGTCAGATTTGCGTTAGGCAGATTTGCCCTGTGCCTAATATACGGGCAATAGCATATCACAATAAACAGCTGCTGCTCTTCGAAATTACTTCTTATACCCGTGTCATATGGACGGTATAAAGTCCAAGGTGTAGGTATGTGCTTTGGCCTGTACTCGTGCATGTAGTGAGGTAATAATTAAGTCATGAATACGTTGTGATAAATACATTTATTTCCTCGGGTAAAAAGGGTTTATAAAACCACTATAAACCTGACCGATTTTGATGCGGTTTTTTTTAATTTTCTTGCTTGTTGATTTTAAAATATATTTGGTTAAAATAGGTCTAGCAGTATCAGATTAGCAACTCTTTCAAAAATGATGTGTGCCAAATTTAGTGTATAACTACTCAATTATTAAGGAGACTAGCGTCGGATGTTTTTGAACTTTTATTAAAATAGTTTTTTCTGCAGTGAGAAATTAAACGTTAGTGAAGAAATAACAAGAGTCTTGACTATTTTTCCATAAATTGCCATAGTCAGGGCACTACCAAAATACCAACGCTGCTGCCTTAAAAATAATGCCCCAGCAGGATTCTGAGGTGCAACCCAAGGCCCGTAAAATGCGATTTATCAATTAGAATTATATTTTTAGTAACAGATGACCATTTCTTTGATGGCTTTTTTTTTCTCAGATCTACTCCAGTGCCATATCCTCCCAAAAACACAACTTTGTCGCATCTGGCGTTCAATTAGTTCCTGAAAAAGTGTGTGTTCGTTGGCAGCGGGTGCGCTGACCAACTGGTATGGACAGGCCATAAATATCGACTCTACGTACCAGAGTCTGTTGTATTGCGTTCACTTAGCGGTTTCAATATGCATGGAATGGCCCATAAAATTACGAAAATACTATGAGAAATCTGGCTCCTGATAAAATTGGTTTTAAACGATTTTTGGTTACATAATCAGTATTGTTTGGAAAACTATTTTTTAATATTAAACACAACTAATATAAAAAACAAGCTGTTTTAGATTATATGTACCGACACCGTCAGAACTACCTACTATATTTTTTAGTTAGCGCGAAATTACAATCAAGGATACATTATTTTTACCATTTATACATACCATAAAGGGAAGATAGGAAAAACCTTAGAATAAGGGATGTCTATGAACAAAACGAACACTCTAGTTCAGTGAAAATCACCTAGTTAAAAAAAAAAAAACCTTTTTTTTATGAGTGATCCATTTGGTATTTCTTTTAATAACCAAATTCACTTCACATTGAACAAAATATGATTTTTGTTATGTACATAACTTATAGTTTTTTTAATTTTGATTAATGGGAAATAAATCCTTTGCAAATTCTGAAATAGCTAAATATATTATGTATGACGCAATGTGATATAGGAGTGATCCGTTTATTTCCGGAATTTGTACGAATTTTCGACAGCATCCAAGTAGTACGTCAGTGCTACACAAAGCTATCGGCGGACGCAATCAATCATCCGGATGCATTAGCAAAAAGATACTTTGTTTATCACACAATAGATCGACACTATTCCGAAAAGAGTCGTCAATCGCATAACTAGACAGAATTCAGAACAATAGACGGGAATATCATACCTTTTGCGCGGTTGTTACTAGGGAAGAGCGTTGTGAGATTAATGTGTTCAGTGAAGATTAACCTACTTTAAAAATACCATCTCCAACAAATATTACTAGGTAAACTTTTCTAACATAATCCACTTTATACTTACCTATTACATTACTCTAAATTTCAGCAACACTATCTGGAGTTCTATCGCGTATAAAAAATCCTCTAGATGGCAGTACGAAAGCATGAGGGGTAAGTGCTACGTGATTGGTTGTTTTCGATTGATTGACACTGACAGATATGTCAAAAATCATAAATAGTTTAGCAGTTTGCCTCGTTTAGGACCTCTCGACTACGTGTTTCCATCTAGTGGATTCATAAGCGGCAACTCCCATTGCATCAATTTAGATTTAACTGCAACAAGGAAGTTTATGTCAGTGTAACTCAAATTAGTAAAATTGTTGTAAAGATTAAAAACAACAGCCTTTTATATAAGCAATTTGACTAATTACAATTGGCCACTTGACAGTGTTAACAATAAAATATGAAAAGTGTTAGATATGTTAGCTAAGTAATAATTTTACATTTTTATTTTTTAATTAAAAGCATAATATTAAGTATTTTTTTTTTGGAAAATACATTTTACTTTTTTTATCTAAAAGAACAAAAGAACCGAAACGGAAACCACCATTGCAATTTGGAAATGACAGCTGTCAGCGAAAATTATTTATTTTATTGTGGCGTAACAATGATTATTTTACTGATTTAATTGAATTATTGTGTCTCTAACCGTATTAAGAATGTATTTAAACACTTTCCGTTTATCTAAATTAAATCGTTCTTAGGCGTATCGGTTCGATGTCTAGAACGTTGACGTCATAATTGCGACAGTGACGCGGCTTGGCGTTTTCGCGCGTTTTTTAAATGTGTTAACACAAAATCTTATTTTTCTCTGGTTATTTACATTTTGTTCCAGATAAATCGAATTGCTTGGGATATAAAATGAACGGGCGCACATTTTACAATACCTTTTTAAAAACTGTCAAGTAGGCAAATGTACAGATCTTAATTTTAATAAATCATAATCGTCTCAGACTTTAATTGGGTAAATGTTTTGAGTAAAGTTGAATATTACTCGCACTTAAGAGTCAAATAAATATGATGAACATTATTGAATCAGTAGTTCGTTCGAAGCTTGTCATTAGTATCTATGTTCACAAAGACCTAATGGGAAGTAAATGGTTTTTAGTAAAGAGAAAATTTTGTATGATAGTTTTAGTCTTTATACCAATTACACGCTCCGAGTTACCATTTGATTATGTTTTTGAACGTCCTAAGGTCAGTAAGATCAAGTTGGAACTTTTTATTTGTTTCCCTACCTTTAAACCAATCCTAGGTACAGCCCTGACCCTCTGCGGTTTGACTGATGAGATGCTCAGCTGAGTACTTACGAAGATGTTAGGGGCGGTACACAAAGGTTTAGCATTTAGGGTACCAGCAAGAAAAGGGCTAGGCCTCTGGGGCGTACTACCGCGGTTTGCAAACGAGTAGGCCCAAAGTTTCCACTTTTCCCTCTTTCGTAACGAGAAATATAACAAACTTTGAGCAGCGAACCGGTAAGCCGTACGCAATTTCTAAGGCAATTTCTGTTAGAATAAGGTAATAGAGGTTTTAATATTAAAGCAAGAGCCAACATCTATGCTTTTGTATTATTCCTACTACATGTGTTAAACTACTACGTTTAGTTTTAAGGAAGTGTCTTAGTAGGCTTTAGACTGGTGTGTATAAAAGCATTGCGTGTTATTTCTAAGAATTATAACACTGGCACATCAGTACTTGCTTTGAAAATAAAATAAAAAGGAAAATGTTTTAGTCCTGTCATTTATGTCCAACTAAATCAAAGGCATTTATTAAAAATTAGGGGACATTTGATAATGTAACAGTTTCCTTGAAGGTTCCGCATATCGATTCAGTAATGATTTTGTAAAAAACTTTTTCGCGCTTATATTTTCTTATGAATTAGTCCAGATTATCTTTGGCTTTTTCTTTATAGTAGTAGTTATGTTAGGTTCGTGCAATCCACGCACCCGCTGCGGCGTCGTGTTGCGGCGTCGTAGTGGGCGGGGATGTGAACCCCGACGTGGCGCGTCCCCAGGTGGCGGATAGGGGAAGCTCACTGCTGCCGCACGCAAGGTATTTCTCGCTTATTGGGATGCCCTTTCGGGCGGCAGTCGGGGGTCGGAGTGTTTTCAGCTCCCGCGGACCAAACTATAGGGGGGGATGGGCATGAGGAGGGGGGAATAAGCCGTGCGAGGTCTTCGTCGGTTCTACATCGTCGCATTCCTTCGCCCTGTGGGGGCCTTGATTTTGGCCTGGCCAAGAGGGCCATTTCGACGTTGGTGCTCTTTAGAGCGTAGTATGGCGGGGCAGCCTCGCGGCGCGGCGGGCTGGGCCGGCTGCGTTATAGCAGTCGGTCGCAGCAGGCTTCGGCCACCGTCGGGCAGCCTGTTTCCTGGTCGAGTGTCTGGTGATCATGTCTATCGGCTCGACCAGACCAGGGGGCTTGCCTTAATTGGCTGGCTCAAGTGGAGCAAGCCACAATAAAAAACCCCTAATCCCGACGCTGTGAGTGCTCGAGGCGTCGGGGCCATCTCTCTTCGGGGGGATGGTGATCGGGTGGGTTAAACCCGGTCGTGGTCGGTGGTATCGGCCTCCCTGCACGGGACTGCCCGCCCCCGTTGCAGTATGAGGGTAGCTGGGGGTATTCGGCTCTGCCCCCGGTGGTCCGTTGAACCGTTATTCTCGTGGGAATTAACATGAATGTACCCAAATCTAAAAAAATAACCAATGACGTAAGTGAAGAGTCTGCTGTAGTGGCACCTGTGGGTGCGGAGTTTGACGCCGCTTGTTCCTATGCGTCGGAATCTGATACTGCATCTTTGAACGTAGAATGTGACGCCGTTTGTTCAGGTGTGTCGGAGAGGGAATTTGATGAAGTGATGAGCCGCGCACCTTCTGCGGATTCAATAGCGTCAGCGTCTAACAATAGTTTCTTTGTTAGGCCAGACGATAATTTGACGGGTGATGAGTCCGACACGTTAACCAATGTGTCAGACATGTCAGTTACATCCGAGCGTGAAAAGTATCTTCGAGGGCGCAAGCGCCCTCTCTCGGATGTCGAAAAGGGGTCGTCGTCAGATACCCCTCAGTCCAAGAGTCAGATGGCTAAGAACAAGTCAAAAAAAGGACGAGGAAAACCTGACACAACTTGTGATTATGTCGGCCGGGCTGAAGCGCAGCGGCAGTTAAATGCTGCAAATAGAGCTGCATTTGAGTTAGAACTTGAAGTGCAAGCCGCAGCCACTGAGCAGAAACTGCGTAAGGCCAGGAACGAGGCCGGCTACGGTGTTCCCCTTACCACATCCTTAGAGGGGAAATCGGTAGCGGATTTGCAAAAGATGATGGCTGAGGAGGCGGATGGTTCCGCTTCCATGATATCCAGGTCCTCTAATTTAAAGTGGACCTTTAAGAAGGCACTGAAAGAAAGTGCATTAAACATGAAGGCAATTTGTGAGGAGGCTCTAAAGCGGACCTCATCAGAAGAGACCACCCGGCTTCAAGCGACGTTGGATCGCTTGCAGGGTGAATTGGTCAGCCAACAAAAGCGGGTGGTTGAGTTGGAGGCTGCCATAGCCAGGCTCACCAAATCAGGTAACACGTCCCCGAAACCAACCTCGGTGTTGACCTCTGTTGAGATGGGGATGGAAGTCGTAGAATCAGTTCCTGTCTCTGCATCAGGATCTTCAACGACGGACGCGGCTACTGTAGAGTCTGTAGTCCGCAAAATTATGTTAGAGGAGAGGGCTATATTAAATGCCCGGCTTAACGCCCGCATAGAGGGGCTGGAGGGTCGTCTTCTCCCCGAAAAACAGCTCCGCCCGTCACTGTCGGCGGACCGTAAGAGGGAACCCGTCGTTTTATTGGAGCGGCTGTCTGAGACATTTAAAATCCCTGAACCGCCAAAACTTCAAAGGGCCAAGAAGACAAAGGGCTCTGGAGCAAAGCCCGCTTCCGTTGATGCGCCAGTGTCAGGGCCTTTCAAGGTGGCTGAATCTGCTTTCCTTCCAAAGCCGGCTCCTCAGGTCGTGCCTAAAGCCGTTTATCACCCGGACTCGATTTCTGCGCCTGAAGAGATTCTCCTGCTTCCTTCGACCACCCCAGCAAATGCGGGGTGGTCGACTGTTGTCAAGAAGGGAAAAAGAAAGCAGAAGAAGTCGTTTGGATCTGTTTCCATCCCTCAGTCCATTCCTCAGTCGTCTTCGTTGGCGGGGAGTAATAAAATAGCGGCTAAGGCCACAGATCCCCCGTCAAAGAAAATTTCATTGGCTTCCAAGCCGAAACTAAAGTTGGTTCCCCCTAAAACCGCTGCAGTGGTCATTTCTCTCACTGCAGAGGCTACGGAAAAGGGAGAAACCTTTGCGTCTGTGCTCCGTCGAGCTCGGGAGGGTATGGATCTCAACGAGCTGGGAATCACATTGCCTTCATCGCTGCGTTTTCGTCAAACACAGACGGGCGCTCGGCTAATTGAGTTTCCGGGGGCTGAATCGGTAGAAAAGGCTGACAAATTCGCAGCCAAAATGCGGGAGGCGATAGGAGAAGGTCTTGCCAAGGTCGTAAGACCTGTGAAATATGCGGGCATCGTGATTTCAGACCTGGATGATTCAGTGTCTAAGTCGGAGATTATAGAAAAGGTTGCCGGGATAGGCAACTGCCCGGCCGACCAGGTAAAAGCGGGAGAGATAAGGAAGGGACGTATGGGGATGGGCACTATTCGTGTTCAGTGTCCTGTGGCCGCAGCCAAGGCTGTTTTAGACGGCGGCCGATTTCTCATAGGATTTAGTTCGGCGTCGGTCAATGCACTGGAGGAGCAGCCTCTCCGGTGCTACAAGTGCTTGGGCATTGGCCACACTCGCCCTCTTTGCCCTTCTCTTGCCGAGCGTAAGGACCAGTGCTTCCGGTGTGGGCAAACAGGACACAAAGCCGCTGCCTGCAAGGAGAAAACACCAAACTGCCAGGTCTGCGCTGAGAGTGGGCGGCCCACCGGCCATGTCATGGGAGGGAGGAGTTGTAGACCTCCCTTAAAGAAGGGAAAAGTTAAGGCGCAGGCCTGGCCAAACACTTTTGAGTCTAGTCCGGCTGTAGTTGAGGAGGTTGAAATGTCTGTGTCATAATGGCCCAACTCAACCTCCTCCAGACGAATGCCAACCACTGCCGCTCAGCCCAGGACATGTTGTTCCAGGTAATGGCGGAGTGGTTGGTGGACGTTGCTGTGGTGGCCGAACCCTACTCGGTCCCGAGGAGCTGGCTGGGTGATCGTGATAGTACTGTAGCCATTTGCAAAGGTCAGTCGTCGTCCTCTCCCCCTCTCTTACTCCTTGAGAGAGGGTCTGGATTCGTTTCGGCCCTGTGGGGTGACGTTGCCATTTATGGCATTTATTTCTCCCCAAACAGAGATTTGTCGGAATTCGAATCGTTTTTGGGAGTCCTTCAGGGGACTATCAACCGAACGGTCTCCTCGGGTCGACAAGTCCTCGTGCTTGGTGACTTCAATGCAAAGTCTTTGTCGTGGGGAAATCCGGCTGCCTCAACTAACAGGAGGGGTCAGTTGGTGGAATTGTGGGCAGCTGCAGTGGGCCTTTCTCTTTTGAATCAGGGTTCTACTCATACTTGCGTGCGACAGCAGGGAGGGTCTGTGGTGGACATTTCGTTTGCCACCCCTGGTCTCGCCGCACGTGTGGCAAATTGGAGAGTGGATCCAACTGAAACGCTGTCGGACCACAAATATGTGCGATTTGTAGTCTCAACTGGTTCTTCTAGCCGGCCATGCAGGTCGGAGAGATCGCCGTCTTTTCCCAGATGGGCTTTGGCCCGCCTGGATCGGGAAGTTGCTAGGGAAGCAGCCTTTTTACAAGATTGGCTCTCGCCCTCCCTAGTTGGTCCAAACGTGGACGTTTCGGCGGCTCATCTTCGGAGTTCCTTGACCGACGTATGCGATGCCAGTATGCCTCGGTCCCGTCGTCCACCTCCCCGACGCGCCTGCTTTTGGTGGTCGCAGGAGCTCGCAAATCTCCGGGCCGGATGTATTGCGGCTCGTCGGGCATACACCAGGAGTAGGCGCCGAATGCATAGGGATCTCGAAAATGAGACCTTGCTGTACGAGGCTTACAGGCAGGTAAGGCAAAGTCTGAAGGCCGCCATTGGGGCTGCCAAGGATTCCGCACGGGCAGAGCTATTAGAAAGTCTCAACCAAGATCCATGGGGGAGACCATATCGGGCAGCACGAAACAAGTTGCGCCCCATCGGTGCCCCACTCACCGAGACTCTCGAGCCAGAGTTGCTTGACAGCATAGTCCGGGTTTTATTCCCAGACTGCGACGCTGGTTTTGCCCCTCCGGCGATGGGCTCTTCTTTGGAGCTAGAGTCCGCATTTGCGTCTGTCCCTTTTGCATTCCCGCCGATATCTGAGGAGGAAATTGGTACGGCAGCGTTACGTCTCCGTGCCAAGAAGACGGCGCCAGGGCCAGATGGGGTTCCGGCTAAAATTGTTGCGTTGGGTGCGACCATGATGGAAGGAAAGTTTAGGGAACTTTTCGACTCTTGTTTCTCGGTCGGAAAGTTCCCAAAACTATGGAAGGAGGGGCAGTTGTGCCTCCTCCGCAAGGAAGGTCGTCCACCGGACTCCCCGTCGGCGTACCGGCCAATCGTGTTGTTGGACGAAGTTGGGAAACTGTTTGAACGAATCGTGGCCAGTCGTCTCAAAGAGCACCTTCGAGAGGTCGGTCCTGACCTTTCGGAGGCTCAATACGGTTTTCGGACGGGGCGTTCTACGATTGACGCCCTGTTCAGTTTAAAACAGCTGGTGCTAGAATCGTGGAAGAGAGGAGAGGGCGTATTGGCTATTTCGTTTGACATAGCCAATGCTTTTAACACCCTCCCTCATTCTACAATTTTACAGGCTCTCAAATTTCATCGGGTGCCTGAATACCTGCAAGTATTGATTGCAGACTACCTTGCAGCCAGAGAAGTGGTCTGCATCGATAAAAATGGGAGTCTCCGTCAGTATGTAGTTCGTTCCGGTGTTCCTCAGGGGTCCGTTTTGGGGCCTCTCTTGTGGAATATTGGATACGATTGGCTGCTTCGTGGTGCCCTTCTCCAGGGAATGGCGGTCACGTGTTATGCTGACGACACGTTGGTTACTGCCCGGGGGAAGGATTTTGGTGCAGCGGCGCGATTGGCCGCTGCTGGTGGCTCTTTAGTGGCGAGGCGCATTCAAATGTTAGGCCTCAGGGTAGCGCTTGAAAAAACCGAGGCCATTTACTTTCCCGGACCTCGAAAGCGCTGCCCTCTAAACACTTATATCGTTGTGGGAGGTATTAGGGTGCCAGTGGGAGCCCAAATTAAGTATTTGGGCTTAATTTTGGACGCGCGATGGCAGTTTGGAGCACATTTTAAAGATCTGTCATCGCGCCTCCTGAAAGCGGCGGACTCTCTGTCATGGTTGCTGCCAAATTTGGGGGGTCCTCGAGCTAAATGCCGTAAGCTCTATGGTGGTGTGCTCAAAAGCATGGCCTTGTATGGTGCACCTATTTGGGCAGACTCCTTAAAGAGAGAGAATGTTAGGACCCTTCACCGCCCTCAAAGGGCTATCGCTCAGAGGGTTTGTAGGGCGTATCGTACGGTTAGTTTTGACGCAGCGTGCGCCCTCGCAGGGACACCCCCCTGGGAATTAGAGGCCCAAGTACTGAAAAGGGCCTATTGTTGGCAGGCGGAGAAAAAATCCTCTGGGCAACGTTTTTACCCAGAGGACCTAGGTCGTGTCCGGCGGGAGGCAACGGAAGATATGATTAGGAGGTGGTCTGTGACTCTTCAGGGTTGTTGTTCAGGTCGGTGGACCCTAGATGCACTTGGGCCGGCAATCTTGCGTTGGCTCGAGCGCAAATCGGGCTATGTAAGTTATCGTCTGGTGCAGGTGCTATCAGGGCACGGATGTTTCGGCAGATACCTGCACCGAATAGGAAGAGAAGAAACTCCCGCGTGTGCTAGTTGTGGGGCGCCAGAGGACACCGCAGAACACACGCTGCAAATGTGTCCGGCCTGGCAGAGTCAGCGCGAGGCGCTTGTTAATGCAGTAGGGCCAAGTCTCTCGCTTCCGAGTATAGTAGAGGCCATGCTCGGGAGTGAGACAGCCTGGAGAGCGGCTGCCTCCTTCTGCGAGGACGTTATGTCGCGGAAGGAGGCAGCTGAAAGAGATCGGGAGAATGACCCGTCTGCTCCCGCGTGTCGCAAGAGACGACGGCTCAGAGCGCGGCGTCAATTTGTCCGCGCCATGTTGCCGCATGGAGACCAGCCGGCTGTTGGTGTGAGGGCGCCTCAGCCGGCATTGCACGTACGGTCTTCATCGCGAGGCGGGGATGGTTCAGTGGGTCGGCCATCCCCGTTTACCCCCCCGATTATCCAGGGGGGAGAAGCTGGGGCCGCATAAGCGGCCATTCCGCCTGGCGGTGTTGTGGTGGTTATGGTTTTCACTGCTTCCCACAGCACCGCCGTTTAGGGCGATGAGGTCCGCCGGGGTGTTTTAGTGGGTAGGCCTGCCTTTCACAGTTTCACAGGGCAGGAGAGTCCCACACACGCCGTCACTCTCCCTCGAGTGGCGGTACGGTGCGTCACGCATTTCTCCCCGTTAAAAAAAAAAAAAAAAAAAAGGTTCGTGCAATGATTTTGAGTGACGGTAGGGTGCATCAAGGCATTGCCTCCCTTTTGTGCGTGTTAAGGGAATTGAGAATTTACTCAAGATTAAAAATATAAAGTTCTAATGAACATGGTGAAATTAAAAAAAAATCACTGCGGTGCCAGTCTAAAATAAAAAGATTGCATTTACGTACACATCCACCAATTTAATGCAGATAACAAACCACTGACAACAGCGTTATCAAATACTGAGATATATAGGCAACTAACTTTATTATGCACAACTTTTACAGACAAATAATAGTACAATTTAGGTTGTTTTATCGCTAGGAAATAATCTCATCTAAACAACTTTCGGTAGACGAAATAGTAGGTAACGAGAAATGGGTACCTACACCTACAGCCATGTTACATAAATTGTGTTTTTACTTGTAGGCGACTAATAAACAGGAATTCCATTTTTTTTTAACAGCACCCAATTATTATTAACGAAAAAATTAATAAAACCATTCAAAGAGAAGCAGCGTTCCGAACCCCAATTGTAAAGAATCTGTAAGGTGTTTAGTAAATTGGAAACCGGGTGTTATTTTCCTTGTTTTTAGAACAGGGAACAACAAAGCAAAAACCTCCCCTGTTTTTGAGATCAAAGAAAACTTTTCAGTGCTTCAAGATTTTCGATTTTATGTAAATTAGCGTGTTCATTGTTTTAAATACGTACTTGCTATTTAGTTGTTTCCGTTGGAAGCCAGACTATAGCAACGATATACGTTTGAGCAATTATTTTGTTTACGTCAACCATTTTAATTTTTGTACTCGCAAGTGGCTCTTAATCTTTTTTGATTGAAGACCACCGATCGTAAACTTAAAATAATGGTCACGGACCTCCACTGATCCAAATCTAGATTTTTCGTTTATTTATTATTCCACAACTTGATCAGCTATATGTAGAACATATCTTTGGGTTGCTTATTTCTAAGTACTCCTTGGCGCCCTGTCAGGGATCTTTATGGACTCGCGTATCAATATTTAGGAAATACTAGTTTAGAACCTGTTTTTTTATGTAGTCTTATAAATTTTATTGTAGATGTCTTGGTTAGATTAATAACGATATTTAAGTTATTGATTGACTTACCTTCTAATACATAGTATGACACCTAGTGTTAGTAGGTACTTTAATGATTTTGACGAGATTTTTTTTTGGATATTTGTATGATTAAATACAATTTGTTATATGATTAGCCATATACCATCACAGAACTTCTGTTTCCAGATATCATCATAACTCTATATTAATTACGCAGGCATCATAATCAACGTTGATAAAGTCTAGAATTTAAGACATTTGCGTTTCATTTTAAACATTTAAAATAAGTTAACGGATCAAAACGTGACAACGTTTTTTAGTAGTTAATACGCACTACTTACTGCCTCCCGAGTCAGCTCGTAACCACAGTTGGTGGAACCTAACCGAAACGTCGGGCGGTAAGTATAGTTCGTATTAACCACTAAAAATGTTGCCACGTATTGACACGTTAACTTTTTAATTGACCAAGTCATCGTTGTCTAAGATAACAGACATCGGTGAATAACTAAAATCGGCATGAGAAAGATAAAAAAGCGTAATTCATCAAGTTTCGTGGTGCAGACTGTTCATTGCGTTCCGCACACTTTCAAAAGGTAACATACATATGAGTGGAGCAACGCAATCAGAGCTGCATAAAATAATGAACAATTTTATCGGACTTGGTTTTAAATAATCACTCAAAGATTTGTGAGGATTGTCCACCGGTGCCATAATTAAATCTTGCCTTTGAAATAAATTCGACTACCTCATCAAGTAGAGTGTTGTTTTTGTTCAAATTACAGAGAATTTTAAGAATACTACGATGACAAATAGCGCTAGTCTGAAAAGCTGCTTATTTGCGGTTTCATGTTTCGATTCATTCATACACCACCCAGCTAGTAGTCACTAATTGAACATGGCAGTGAAATTAATTAAATTTTGAAAATATCGTTTAAAAATAAACTTCAATTTGTCGACATTTTGTATTAGTATATCGTACGTTTTAGAAATTATATTTACTTACGAATTACATTGATATTAATGAAACGTGAAATATTTTTGAGCTTACTTAAAAAAAATAAGAATAATATGAAGTGGTCGTCATTAGTTTTAAAAATAAGTTTTATTTTCAATTTTCATTACAGCAACAAAGTACACAATTACGTTGGAGAAAGTCGTAAGACATGAAGTAGTGACAGTAATTTTGATGTAAACTGTAGCCACTTCTAGCATATTAGAAGTGAAATATAATCAATTGCCTACTACCACACTGGGCCTGCGTGACGGTATAATTAAGACCTGTTTCATCACATAACAGGTCCGTGCTACGATGTGCGAGTGGGTACAAGTTGCTTTTGTTAAGATTAGTTATCTAGTGGTAACCGATCGCCGAAACGCCTAGCTCTCTGCAATAGCAGGCAGAAAAACAGTTTGATCGATGTTTTTGTGTTCTTTAGAGTGTAAGCGATTATTCGTCGGAAGATAGGTCATTAAAGGCGCGCTATCGGCGCACAAGGCACAGTTTGGCAGGTCGGCTCGCAAGTTCCGATGAGCTGAGTCGGCAGCAAAAGTTGGCACATCAATATGCACGGCCCTTGGCTTCCGGCCAAACTAGGATACGCCAATTGAATATTTTGGCTGTTCTCAGGTCCTCTACGTCCGTGATACAAAACTTGCCATAAGTTTAATGGAGTGCTCATAATAAAAACTGGTCCACGATACCATAGTTTCTCGTCTTGAAATCGCTTATGAAATTTGCCAGTTGCTGGAGTAATGTGTTAGTTGGTAAATCCTAAACATTAGAAGCATGAAAGTTTGGATAGTTCTTTACTTCTTTTACGCAAATACTTACTATCACATGGATTTTGATGAAATTTGGTAGTAAAATAGATTCAATACTGGATCGACAAATGTAACATCCCATAATGAAGCGAACGAATTTTCTTTGTACAACCCAAAATAGAACCCAAGACCCCATAACTAGTGACATCGAGGTCATTGACATCAGCGGTCGGAGGTCATCGGTTGGGTTTTCCTGGTTTAGGATGACATTGTTCTTGATTATCGGTTAAAAACGAAGTCATAGGCAGCACCTAGTATTAAACCATTATTCAAAACAAACGAAAAGCTCGTACTGATCATTACAGCTCATTTTGATACAAGCAAGTAATATATTAGTATCGTAACGTTTTGATGAAAAGTTAATTTAAGTGTTGGAAAAAGGAAAATATGAAAGCGAGATATCAAGATGCTTGTTTAAAATTCAACGGGAAGACAAATTCAGCGTCAAAAATTTAATAACACGGAAGCAAAATTTCACTTTGAAAAAGCACATCGTCTATTATGAATTTACATTCTTCGCATAATTTACAGTTTTTGCCTAAAACTGCGCTTTAGAGTTGTTCCGCAACGTCTCACACAATAAAGTTGTAAATAACATAGCACGCAAAATGATGATAAAACGTTCGGAGATTCCTTATAGGTTTTTGACCTAATAGACTTGTAATACATCTATGTATTAGCTAAAGTGAAAAAATAAACTATTAAACAAATGAAATTTTTCATTTTGGATAATTCGAGTTCTTCAAAGATGCAGTGAATGAATGTACCACAGACAAGGTCAAACAATAACATTTTTGTTTAATTTGTCATAGATGATTTTATTTTCCTGGTTTGTCATATGCATAAGTTTTCTTTTTTTCCTCTTAGATCTATTTTTTTATTTTTTTCACCACTATTATTTAAAAAATAACATATTATGGAAAAATAACAAGAGCCCCGGCTTCAGTTGTTTTTCCAAGCAACTGGGTCCCACCAGAATACCAGCGCTGTAGCGGTGTTAGAAATAATGCCGTTGCAGTATTTGCTAAGGTAGAACCCAATTACCATACCATAAAACATTCTGTGTTATAACTAACATACTGTGTAAAAATTTTGGCTCAGTCAATAAATTTCTTTCTTTCTTTCTTAATACGGCAGTTTCTTCTACATATATCTATAATAATAGTCTTAGCATGCTACTCATATCTTAGAGTGTTCATATTTAATTCATGAATAACGACAAGCTTGAAATAAATGACAGAAAACAAAATAGTCCCGTCTATTCTGTCTACTTTACAAGTTTCTATTTAACTTTCTATGTATGTATGTTCGTTCGGGTTTAATCACTCAACTCAATTTTGCGACACATTTTTTAAAACGAGTGTTTTGAATTTTTGCATGCATTGGTTATATTGCATTTATTTATACCTTACTACAATGTTTATACCCTTTAAACCAAACAATTTTTTCTCATAGACCACATGAGAGATTTTCCTACTTTTCGCAAAAATACTACAACAACACAAGTGTGTACTTATGGGGTGGAGGGTCGTTTTTATTAATATATCTACCACTTTTGTCTATGCTTCTACCAACCAATCAAAACTATAGGTATGATTGGGTTTGATCAGTTAGAGGTTTCTATCTTTTGCCCACGATTTGCCCACGTGGAATTAACCTTAGTCCTTTCCAACATGATCTGCGTGTTAAATTTCAGTGCCATCGATCATTTTCAGCAACCGACTTCTTTCATCAATAGAAGAAGAAGAAAACTATATCAATTCCTTGGTTTGGCATATACTTCGTAAAGCAGTAAATACATCGATTTCAATGCGTTTCGCATAGGCTTTTCCATAGAAATTCAGTAAACCCTCGTCGAAAGTACCCGAGGCCATGCCCGTCTCTAGCTTCAAATCGGGACAGCTTTATGAAAACCAACAGTTGCATACAAACTAGTTCAATTTGCGAATGTTTTTCTACGTTCCTGGCCGGTGTAGCCGCTAACTGCCGATGCGGTCGTGCTGTTAATTCAAACTTTGTTTTCCATCGGATTGCGCCAGCTTTCCTCATTTATTCGCTTCTCTGAATTTCCTTCTTTCTCAGTCAACTGAACGGGTAACGTCCCTATTAAGAAGTAACAATTATTTAAAAGGATTTAAGAGAAGTAGAAGTATCAGTTTATTAGTATCCTTTTTTTAACGAGGGAAGTGACGGCGTGTGTGCGACTCTCCGCCCTAAAAAGGGCCTACCCACTAAAACCCCCCTGATTGGACCTTATCGCCGTTAATGGTGATTCTACGGGAAACTCGGCTCAGCTATAACTACCACAGCTTATTATTAGTATCCTACATGCAGGGAAAATGCCTCCATCATTAGGATCAGTTACAACAAACTGATCTAATATTGTAACTAACATTTATTTTAATCCAGTGTTTAATCACCACACTAGCAAAATGTGGGTTGTATTACCCGAGATATGTTTGAAACATCCGAAAGTTTCTTTGAACTCTGCGTTGATATATTTTGTACATTACATTTGCTTTTCTCATATAGATTAACACATCGACCGATACACATATATAGCATCATAATAATAGGAACAGTGCATCTAGTTGCATTTCGAACTCATAATAACCATTCTCGTCGACGAGGGGTCAATGGGGTTAATTTTATAACCACCCGAGCGACTGCAACATTAAGCGTGTGGTTTCGCCGCTTTTAAAAACAAAATACTTCAGTACGTACCATTTTAAAATGGTAAACCTGGTACGATAAATTTATTAAAAAAAAGCGTCCAGCTTTGATTTTTATGGTGCTAAACAATTAAGTTATTAATTTACTTTATAAAATAGCTAGCAGCACTTTGTTGATTCGGGAAATGCATTGCACGCCATGACATGAACCCATGCCAACAATCCAGCCATAACTGATGTTGTTCGTATTCGGTTGAGCATAATTGTTGGGTTCCTGAGTGTACCTACAACGTCTGTAAGGTGCGGCAGTGAGACTTTCAGCTGTGAACCAACTAACCGCAAGCCGGTTTCAGGCCAGATTGCAATGCCCTGCATCGGACTACTAAAAATGCAAAAGGCAGTCCTCACCCACACAATGCACACCCTGCTGGATGCAGAGCAGATTATGGAATGCCGAAAACTGCAAGCTTCCATGAAGCCGCAGCTCCATCTTGCATAATTATGGTAAGTCATAGTTGCAAGCCGATACAGTGGAGGATAAAAAGTGTTAGATTTATCTATTCTATTTGCAAAAATTTATTTAATCGATTACGAAAATAATCGAATGTTAAAATAATCCTTATGTTGGCTACCCTCATATTTACCTTTTTTTCTCTTTGCTTTTTTTTAGCGGTCGAATGTTAAGGCTTCCAAATGTATAACGACAAATAGTTTTCTGTTGAATACAAACTATGTAAAACTATAAACTGTTGTTTCTATTTCGCTCATTGAATGAAAATATAAAAAGCGCATCTACTTTTACCAAAGCTAAAGAGAAGTAGGGCATAGCGATTTATCGCTCGAACTGGAGCAGTCCGGCTTGTGAAATACCTCTATCTTACAGAAGACCGCAGCCAAATAACAATCACTTCTGGGTTGTTGTGTTCCTGCGTGTGAGTAAGGTTTCCAGAGCTCCTGGGGGGTGCTACATTAGTAGCAGGGGTCAAGCCTTCAAGGGAAGGGCGACAAGTCCAGTAACAGATTTATTATGCTGTACTTGTCACCCTTAAGCTAGGACCTCATTACCACTTAACTTCAGGTGGGATGAGATCAATCTTGAAGTGCAATATATAAAAAAAAAATAAGCTTCAGAAAGGGAAGCTGCTTAACAAAATCAGTTGCTAAGGACAGAATTTATCAACATCTGAATTACGATTTCTTAATCGAAAACTCGACTCAAAGTGAGTAAAAACTGACCTACTGATTATTTAATAAAGATTCAAGAGTTTTTATTGGTAAGAGTCACTTACTAAAAGTAGCTCAATCTCATGAGATCCAAATTATCATCCTGCTACGTAAACGATTCGCATGTTATCCACAAACTTCCACGAGCGTAGAATATGAGGAAATTGGTTTATCAACGTGTAAGTGAGTATGTCATGTCAACTGGTCATGAACGACGGCACGTGCGTACTTCCCACAACGTATTGATCACGTAATCATATTTGTTGATGAGAGTTCGCGACGGCTCGGGTCTAATGTGATCATAGTTTCGGACCGCCGTGACCACTCAGACTAGTCGACAAAAAGATAACTAGTTTAGCTATTCGATTTCGTTAGTTCATGAATAGTTAATACTTAGTTGTGGAAGCTGGAAGTGGAGTAGCATTTTTCGTGTATGACTTATGATCATGTCTGCATATTTATTTTGGTATTCTTGATAGGGGAAACAAATTGATTATAAATATAAATCAAATGCGTGATCTATGATTTCGAGATGATTAGGTTGTAAAGATGATTATCAGGAGTAATTAATAAAACAGGTTTGTTAAAGTAAGCATAAATACGAAAACATGCTGGCGTATAGCGCTATCCGTTATCAATCAAAACAAATAGGCTATTTTGTAAATTACTGTTTTTTTTGCCTTTTTGATTATAAATTTCTTAAAACCTATATTTAGATGTACTTGCATTTAAATCAAAATTAAAAAGTGAAAATTGCACAAAATTAAAGGTTAAATGTCATCGGATGTTTTCTTGAGTGTTACCGTACTAGCGATACAAATAGTACACCACGCGGAAAGTCTGCTGCAAATGATCCGCCGATTCATTATTTTGCTTATGTCCAAGGTTCTAATATTTTAAAAAACGTAATTTGTCTAAACATGCCGATCCGTTTTTCTACGAGTCGTTAATTCTAATATCCAATTTACTTTCCATATTAGCTGTCATCAGTCGTCCATCGGTCGTTTTTGGCTTATGCCTTGTATAATTTATTACTTTATGTAATTAGGATCGTTTTTCAAATATTGGAACTGGGCATCAATTCTGTAAGACCGAATGTCTTTATTGAAACCTAGACAGTGATTTTCTATTGTGTCTAGTTTTCTGGATCTTATGACCATAGCGATTCTACGCGACAAACTATCGGGTAGTGTGCCTGATGCTTGTTTATAACATGCGTCCAAGCTATTGAAGGACACTGACGTTTTGAATTACTGTATGAATTAATATTACGTCGTACGGCATCCTAAGTAAGTTTTTGCTGCAGCCATTTGTTTCATTAATGCGATACTATTTTAATTTTCAATTTGCTTGCAATGAAAGTAGGTACACGGGTACATCTCTAGCTAGCTTATAATTATTCTGGCCCAGGTCCAACCTGGTAATATGGAATGTAAAACGAGATACTGTTTTTTAACTTGCTTGAATTAGGTTTGCGACGCAGTCAGATTCTAAATTTAAATCAAGTAGATGCTTGAACAAAGTTCTAACTTTTGGTTTTTTTTTAATTTGATGAAACATAGTTATGAACTAACAATTGATAACGAAAAATGTTAATTGTATCACATTAGGTAAATAGACCGAGTCTCGTGCAACCTAATATAAACTTCCAGAATCATTTTTGAAAATATTAAATAGGTATCAGAAACCGCTTGCAAAATTTGATCAAAAACTAAATGCGAGAATGTTCACTAATCTGAAAGGACGCTCTGATTGACAAATTTATTATTCTTGTTTCATGTTAGCTACGATTATTTTTGCTATCTAACCAAGTTCCTGTTTTTACAAAGATCCTGTCATATTTCATTATGATTGAGAGATATCAATACGATTTTCTAATAATCCTGGTTTTGATTCCATAATATCACTAGAATGTATGCGAAAATTAGATTTATCGAATCATTATGACGACCTCCGCAGCCGAGAGGCGCGCGTGCCTGACTTTGACGTCGCGTCATCTCTGAGGTCCCGGGTTCGATCCCCGGTCGTGTCAATCTGGGAAACGATCTATTCTATATTGACTTGGGTCTGAGTGTTGTGGTACCGTCGTTTTTTTTTATTTCTGTATCACTAGTGCTTAAGCTATTTACCACAGAATCAGAGCAATGTATGTAATGTTGTCCAATATTTATGCGTCACTTAGCTATCCAGAAGGTATGTACATCAAAGATTATGATTGTACATACTAGCTTTCAATGGATTACTGATACTTGGAGTGTAGAATATTAGCCTAAATAACAGAATGCCACAATATCTGTTAGTCATAACATACGTCGTTTAATAGATAAGGGTATATTACTTAGAGCGAGCCAACCAGTGGCGCAATATTTTCTAACAAATAACATCAGGCAAAACTTCAATTTGATATTTCTTTTCAATCCTATTAAACGGCATTTAGTTGAAAATAGTTTCTCCGAAATAATAATTGGTTTTCTTGACGTCCCATAAAAGCTACTAGAAGTACAAACGGTTGACATAATGCCGTGGCAATAAGGTTCAGCTCTTTACAGGGGGACATCCCGAAATCCAATTAGCCAGGTTCTGTTTGGGCGGGGTGGGGAGGCTCTGAAGGGAAGGAGGCACTAACTAATGTGGAGTATTGTGACGTAGCTCCGGAAACTCACCACCTCGTTACCGCTACGTATAATTGAAATAGTTAAAATACACTCTCGTTAACTTTAAATTGGTATTGTTACAGGTGGTATTTGTCAACCCGCGGTTAGAGACGAGTCTTTTTAAGGCCGATGTTAATCCAAGGATAAAGGTGGCGCACTTGGATTTTTGTATATTTTTTATCATTTTAGCAGCGCTTTACATCCTCTGGCGACCTCGGTGGCGCAGTGGCTAAGGTAGGCGGCAAAAGCGCGTAAGGTCCCGGGTTCGATTCCCGGTCGGGTCAATTTGGAAAACGAACTTTTCTAAATTGACTTGAGTCTGGGTGTGCTGGGATGACGCCCCCAGTTGGTATCCGTCGTCTGGTACTCATACTACAAGGGAAAACCTTAGTTTGAGACCAGGTGATTGGTATGATTGTCTGGCGCATTTATTTATTTATTTATATCTGGTCCAATAGTTAGAGCTCTTATTTGATGAATCAACGGTCGAGTCTTCGATATCCTGTAGGACAAAATTGATGCGATGAGCAGATGTGATTGTACGACGTATTGAGTATGAAAAAAAGAAAGTTAAATTAAAAAAAAAAGCGTCAGTTGACAGTTTGGCCCTTACAAAACGTACCAACACCGAAAGTGTAGCGATCGAGAAGTACAGGGTTTTTATATCGCTCGTTTTAGCACTTTTATACGGTCTCTGATTCTAATTCCATAACGAAACCAAAGAAGTATCAATTGTATACAACAAAATGCCTATCAGAAGTTTGGTTTACAATGATCTACGAACGACCAAACAACAGGTACTACCTTACCACCCGCGCACTTAACGCTAAAGCGACGGACTTCCTGGATATCACATTGGTCAGAATCCTTCTAGACTCCGACCAATGTGATATCCACCCTTCTTACAGGCCTGATTTAGCAAATCGTAACTTATTTGGTATATCAAAGTTATTTTTTTAGTTTTTCAATATTATCTGAGTGTCCTATTTTACTTGAGTAACATACTTTGGGATTAGGACTAACTGTATGATGATGTTTAAAGTTGTTGTATTCGTACAGATATTATAAAGTATTAGTTATTTTGTAGTTCTTATCAATCTTTCAAAAAACCTACTAGTATTCTTTAGCAAAGTCTTACTGACGACATGTGGAAGTAGAAGGAGATATAAGTTTTCGACAAATCCAAAAGTATGTACAGTTCTATAACATTTCAAGAGCTACTATCTATGTACTTATATTTAAAGGCGTGATCAAGTTTAAAGTGAATTGTTCATGCGACACAACACTGGACATTCGATGAGAATCGAGACGAGATTTATAGGAATCCTATTATTTTTTACTATTCCATTATAAATTATTCATATTGTCACCGTATTAAAGTCCACAATAATACAAACTGTGGTTGCTTTTTAAGCATAATCTCCAGAAATTTTGTTTGTTCTTAGTTATTATGGTTAATAATTCTCATTGATTTTCGAAACAGTCTAGAATAAGCACTCTATTATCTAATCAGTTACAGAAAACAATTTATTAGTCTTTCTAATCCTCCAGTTTATCGTAAAAATCATTTTCCTGTGTCAAATTATCATTAGCCTATGAAACGCAGAGACTAGGATTTAGGCATACGGCATTCATAATTTTAGAAATTACTAGTTAAAGAGGTGATCTACATATGTAAGTGGTAGACTATCTAAATACGACTTGACTGTCACCTATGACTCATGTTAGATTAAACATCAGTCGGTTGCGGAACAAAACTTCGTCTCTGCGTATTTGTAATTAGGCCCGTGAGATGTAAATCTAAAATTCAATTATCATTTTAAACTCGACTCCGTGTGGATTCTGAGATAACGGGATTGCTTGGTGAATATTAGACGGCAGAAGTGGAGCTGTGCAAATTACACTCTGGGAATCTGTTAATTAATCTAATTTTAAAAACGCCATACGCTGATTCGCGTGAACGTTAACAATCACGAACAAACCGCTATGTTTTCTGTTAAGAATGCGATCGATGTAAGATGTATTCTCACATTTGGGCTAATTGTATCTCTGGAGTTGTTCATGTACAATAGTAAAAATGTTCATCCATTGATATCTCCGATTGACGACCTCCGTAACCGAGAGGCGAGCGTGCCGGACTTTGACGTCGCGTCATCTCTGAGGTTCCGGGTTCGATTCCCGGTCGGGTCAGTGTAGGAAATGATCTTTTCTACATTTTCCCGGGTCTGGGTGTTGTGGTTCCGTCGTTGTTTCTGATTTCTGTATCAAAGTATGTGATGTTGTCAATATTTATTATTTATTACATATTTTTATATGTAATATATTTGTCATAAAAATACATATTTTGCTGTCATTGTGACCTAATGAAGTTTTACAAAGCCACTGTGACAAATGGTTTGGGGTGCCATAAAGTATGGGAGGTTGGTTTACTAAAAGTTTGTGCACCATGAGCTAAAATTTGCTACGTATGATTTCAAGTGGACTTTTAAAACGACAACTTGCATATCCATGTGTTACCCAAGGAACAAGTAATGTGCTGATAAATGAAGAGCTGATATTATTAATGATTTCGCCTATGTAAAGATACATAGATCTTGAGTGACATCGAACACCTGTGAGTACCAAGAAGATAATATCACGATCAGATTACACGTGACGTAAGACTGGAACCAAATAGGCTAAAATGTTAGGTGAGTAATAAATCTCGCAATACTACGTAAGATCATTTAATTATGTAATCGGTATATAGAGCGTGTTGAACAAGGGTCCAGGTTCGGGGCCGGGCGCTGCGGCGCGCGTGTTATGGGATTTACATACCAACACGTGGAACTTGTTTTATGGCCCGTTGTATTAGAGTTTGTATTTCCCAGAGGCCTTGTGATATGTATTCCGATTGGCTAGATCGATCGGGAATTCACCTATCAGTTGTTTCGAACCGTAGTTCGAGTATGCTTGTCATAGTGTAAATTACGAATGATAATTAAAATTTTGACTTTTAATAGCAAATTATGTTCAATCATCAGAAGAAAAATAAACAAAATCTACTAAATGCTCAGCACAAAGTGCCTAACTGGCAGTTGTCAAACTTTACGTTAAATTGGGACATACCAAGTTATGAAAATTCAGCTGATGGTAGACCACATTTCAGCCGATTACCTAAAAGGTACCTGTTTACATCATTTTGTAACCGAAAGTTCTGACAGGAAGCTGGCAATCATTACATTTTTAATTATATATCTATATCAAGATCTTTCAAATGACTAATGTATGGTTAAAATCACATCACTAATGTTCCGGACATAACGGCGGTACATAATCCAAAGTGTGTCAAAAGTACGTATAATCAAATCGTAGATATAGCTTTAATTAAAAATTATATTTAATTTAATTACAGTTATTCCGGGTATAATTTAAGGGGCATCCGGGAGTTACTTTATTGCAAAGCCATTAATTTTCAATTGACATTAAATTTTATTTGAAAAGTAGATACGTAAAGATCATAAGCAAACTCTAGTTCACTGTTAAGTACATGTAAAAAGTAACGTTTGTGGCGACGTCTCTAATGTAAGCCTGCACTATTGATCCATGTTATTTGTGGCCGCTGTGCCTGCACCGTCTGCCTCGCTGGCTGTGATCAGTTTTACCTTAGTCTGAGTGCTAGCTATTTTAGACCATTCCAATACGAACGCCATTTCTACCCGATCAAATTTGAGAAGACTACTAAGGTGCTAAGGTAAGGTAAGCTTCACACTAATCACCCAGACCAATTACGTCAATCTTATTGACATAATAGTGTCCGATTCTTTCTTCGCTCTCATGATGGGAGGGTAGACCAACACGACCGAACCATGGAGGATATTTCTTGTTAATGTATTAACTAAACTGAAAACAACACACAAAAAGTATTGACTTGCGGGAATCGAACCTAAGACCTTTGAATCATGAGCCTAAATTACCTAGACCTCAGAGGTAGAGTAGAGAGTGGTCAGTAAGTATCAGCCTGTTTAATATTCCATAATATTACATGCAGGGCATAATGACTATATTATTGTCTCAATCAATACTCAAGCAAGACAATCCAAATTGCGGGTTGGTGTTCTCAAACCGGAGAAGAGTTCGATATATTCGACGGACTTTGCTTGACCTAGGAACCAAACCCACAGAGGCTGATTCACAAACGTCAGAAACTCAAATTCAAATTCAATATTTGTTTATTCAAGTAGGTTACATATAATAACACTTTCGAATCGTCATTGTATATAATGCAAAGTGATTCTACTTCCGGTTCCGATTCGGATTCGGAAAATCAATATTTTGTGTCTGTCTAATAAGATAAAACACAGTTTGTGAATGCGGATCCAATACGATACGTTGAAACGTTTTATGAATAAGTATGGCAGACCCTGAGATCTTAGACACCTTTAGATCATCGATGCGAAGTTGAGGTGTTGCCGCTGTATTACATATAGGTACCTAATGTTTATAATTACTCTTTTTCATTTCATAAATGCTGAGCGACATGGTATCTCTGAAGCAATCTTATTTTATGGTAATTTGCAATGCAATGTCCAATGAAATATTTTTTTCATAATTTTCAGCGGAATTAGATGTTTGATAAAAAAAAACATGTTTTTAATACGTGATTTTTATAAATCTTCACCAATTATTGAATGTATTACATTCAATAATTGGTGAAGAAACATTTAAATGGAAATCCTCACAGTTTTTATTTCAAACTGTATTAAAAAAATCTCGTGTACATACAGCTTCCTTTTAGTTGGCCTAATGCTTGCATCATTTGACTCCGAGTGTTCGTGCCACGTTGAGCCATTAGATACGCTAATTGTTTCTTCAATGGACCGGAAATCTAATGTCTGCTACGACACTGTTCCTGTTTTGTACAGGAAATAAAATGAATTCAGTGTCCAGTTAGGAGTAATTCTATTCGCAAGAAGGGCTTTTATTTAATTGTTTGCTAACTTTGATACTGCTTGTTTGCAAAGTTCTCCAAATTAGTTCAAGAGAAGTTCGAGTTTTAATATCGGAGGACAAAGCAGGCTACATCAATTATAAAATAGCAATATTTTAATGAATTTGTAGATACGCATTTATTGTGTCACTTTACATTGCAATTATGCATTTTATTCGATTGTACGTACACGTGCCATATTTGCTGCATCGCTACATTTAAATTCATCCAGCCAATACGATTTCCGTTTTTATACTGGTTTTAAAATAGCATGCCGCATTGCATCATGGCCGCAGCTTTCAACTATATTTGGCAGCGAGTCTGAAGCCCACGCTCACGTAGGACCCGAATATAATAATATAATGGCTGAGAAATTACTCTCCTAATAATTTGTGACGAGCGATGATTCGCGCATTGAAGGGAGACCGCGAATCATTCTATGTAATAACACCTTCGCCCGGACGGTGTTAAGATTTACGATTTTATTCAATCCAACGTCCCGGTAAATTACGGGGAGCCGAGATCCATTAAGTGCTTAAGTGCCTCCCGAGCACGAAATTGGGGATGATAATGGAAATGGGTTCCTTACTATGTTAATATGGAACTTTACACCGAAAGGACAATTCACGCGTTGTTTTAAGCAATATGCGAGGGCCGAGTGCTGGGTGAAACCGTCTGTAATTTAAATGGGACCTCTGTAATTACGGTCTCATTACTTAAACACGTGTAGTGACGAAATATAGCAGGTGGAGGTGCTTTAAATTAAAAACTTAACTATTGAAGCCGCATACCAATTGACCTGGCAAGGAATAAAATGTGCCTAAAATTTTATTAGATAGTATTTTTCGTTATTTTATCACAATCATTAATCTTTGGGGTGATGTTATTTCCTCTAGGGTGCATTTCGTTTCCTGTTTCTTCTTCTGAAATATTAAGCTGTTTTATACAGCGAACGTTCCGGGATGTCTGAGGAAAACTACTAAGCCCCCGAGTGTCAGAAAGTAATGGCCGCGGTCACATTTATCACCGGCAAGTTTCATAACGATTCGTCTATAGTGCTGTAGCACCGGTATTCTGTGATAATTTATCGGTGTGCGCTTACTAACTCGATAGAAATGGAAATAGCCGTTCTCATTCGCAACTTTGGCACAATAAAGAAGTTCCAATTCCTTCACGCTCAGGGTACAAATGGGATAAGTTTAAGAAAGCAATCGGCCTTATATGGTCGTTATGGACCACTACGTACTAGCGGGCGTGAAACCGTTCGAAAGTTTCCTTTATTGCGTCATTTGATATAATTCTTTTACAATAGTCGCTTATGAAAGTAGGACGGAAATATTCACTTAATAATTCTTAGGTAAATATTAAAAACGACCGGTATGAAACGGTGTAAAGTCAAACCGCGGAAAGTTGGGGTCGGGTCGTTGGAAACAAAATTAATTACGAAATAGTCGAGGAAACTTTTGGGTTGGCGTCGCGTCGTCGTCGAATAATTGTTGCTAATTGAGTTCTATCTACCTGACCGGAGGTCGGGGATGGATTACATGAGTCAACATGACAGTTTACCCACGTTGCAACTGGTGAACCACCTTTTAATTACACAAGCTTGAAGTCCGATTTGACAACTAAGGTTCTGGCGAAAGTTTTTTTGGAAGTGAACTCGAGTCAGTTTGACGAAGCCTTGTTTCGTTAAATTTTTTGAGAGACTAGCTGTTTCCAGAGACTGTTTTTGCTTTATGTCGGAAAAATAAGGATCTTAAACATTATTCTAGCACGTCATTTAGCTAACTATTAAGTAACAACTAAATCTATTTACTATTTAAAAAAGTAAAAAATAAATAGTAAATAGATAGATGTCCATATAAACTTTCACATGCAAACATTAGTTATTAGTTTTAATGTTCACCTGTCTCCCTCGGATAACTCTTAAAATCATTATATGGCTAAAGTAACTGACATTTCGATAGCGAACTTAGAGCTTACAAAAAGACTCTTTGACATTTTATTTCACTTGAATATCGTCATAATGTTTGTTTGGTTAATCTGCTTCATTTATCCTAACCTTCAGACAAACATATTCATAGGGATTTGTAATGTCAAATACTCCTAGCATAGCTACGTATACCCAACCCCCTTTGTGAATTAGAAATGTACGAGTAGTACATAGTAGGAAATGTTCCTTGGCAGATTAAGGATCTCGTGTAATCGCTTTGAGTGCGACTTGGCCCTTGGCCATACACGCTCCCAACGCGTTTTATTTGCTTCGAACGCTTTATTTGGTTTCAAAAGTTTATGTTGTCATTTGTTAGTGGTTCTTTATTTAAACACACTTTTCTAATTTATTTTTATTTTTCTAGCATACCTACTAAGTAAGAATGTTCCAACCGACTACCTACATTGCATACGTAAAAACTAGTTTAGTATGTCCTACAAATTTACCAGACCATATTTTTAGCCCAAAGTGTTCCAAAATTTATTCATGTTGAGCAGACAAGTCAAAGATAAGTTTGATTAATTAACGAAGAACAAAATTGATTGATTATACTTCAAGCAGCTGATTAGATGGCAATTGAAATATGCAGCACTCACATAGTGCTGACGAAAATTATGAGTGAGCTGTACTCCATATTCCAAAATTTTAATCACATTTAGTAAAGCGGCAAAGGGTAAGGGTCCCATTTACGGGTTTATAATCTTAATTTAGGGTTACATTGAATTTCACCAATGTAATTGAACCTTTCAAGCCAACCTGTTACAATAAAACGAACGATTTTACATCGAACCTTTATAAAGTTTTGTACGTTTTACAGTTTTCAGGGCTCTGTTAACGGTTTTTCTGTCGCCATTCGGGCCATTCGACTCTTATACGATTTGCATAGCTTATCTGAATGCCTAACCCTTTTCTTTTTGGAAGGTAAATCCAAAGGGAATTTACCCCTGGAAATAATCGTTGCATTTACATAACTTACCTGTGGGTACCTTATTTCTGTGATCAAAAGTGTTCACTACTAACCTTTTTACTATGTAATATCTACTGCACGTGTACAAAAATAATACCTTGCTACAAATTTATGGTGTAGATATATTTTCTAAGTCTCTAACTTATAAATTGAAATACCCTCATGTAGAAAGTTTATTGAAATCTTAAAAGAAATAATGTTACTAAAAACGGTTTTTCGATTGACAATCACCTATGTCTCTACCTTAATTTTCTAAATGTACAAAAAAAATTAAATGCGCTTTTTGTTGATAATACCCTTCTTTTGTCAAAAGTATGACGAAGCATTGAATTTTTTCTTTCATACGTATTGTACAATACATACAATAACATACAGATCATATTGCCATAAACTCGTGTTTGTACTGTGCGTGTTTCTGGCTCTTACCGCGCGTGAAGCGTGAAGCTGCATCCAATTATTACTTTGAAGGTAATTCAATTAGATGTTACGTATTACATATTCATTAGCCTCATGTTAATTAGATACAGCCCTGCCCGCAACCCGCAACCTGCGAGACCCGTCTCCGTGTACTTATCATATAATCACAGATTTACCTAATTATATACGTCGGGAGGGACGTATACGGCCAAGATAATTATGTACTGCAGCCTTTTTCGGTTGAGAAATCTCTGTCTTAAGTTTGAAACTTATAGATTTTTCACAGATTTCATTAGGTAGGTACCTAATGGATGTTACGTGTATTTAGGTAATACCTATTTCTTACAGATAACAGACTAGTTAGAATAATGGTTAGCGCAAACAGCCAGGTTGACATAAGGGTCGTGGATTCTCCCCCACTGCGTACCGCATCTTGTCGCAAGGGGGGGGGGGGCTTAGTAACCCTGTGATCCGGTTCATTGAGGCTGGTCATGAGAGATTCATTGAATCTCTTTGTGGTGGGGCCACGGAGAAAGAGGAGGATACATTATACCAGTGTTGGACGGGCTCCCTATCCTCCGCGGACGGTGTGTCATCGGACTCCATCATCCAGACGTGGCGAGGCGGCTAAGCGGCCCTAGCGGCAGGCGCGGTGGGGGAACCTGGGATTGCGACTCCCCCACAACTGCACAAATGGCAGCATTGGTCAACGAGGTATATTTATCCAAAGCGTATGCATATTGGCCCGAGATTTTAGTCGAGAATCTAGTACATATCATAAAGTGGGGAGTGTCCCTCACTTTTTTCGCTATTATTTGTATGACCACGCGAGTTTCCATTTTAATTTTGTGGATACGAATTGAAATCGTCTCCGATGTCGTTAATTTCGCGCATGCGCATGTTTAACTTGGATATAAGTAATACACTTATTTGATCAATCACGGGATTTTTTCAACTTTTTATCATTTATCTCAAGATTTGTGGCATTTCCATTTAAATTTTTCGCTGTATTATGTAAGTTTATGTACGTCAATAACTTTAACTTATTCCGACCTCTGGTATGAACTAATAGTGAACTGCAATTGTTTCATGAGACGTGCGACGAGACGACTCTGGAATTTCTGAACTCAGTGATATTGTTTGTTTTTTTAATTATATGACATCAATTCAGTGTTTTCTTTACTAATATCTGGGGACTCTAGTATGAAAGCTGTTATGGCTAATATAAACTGATGTTCATTTACAATGCTACGTTAACCACTGACTATCAGTAATTGTTAACGGAACATTAGAAGCCGCACCACTAAAGTTCGATGGCTGTACTGTACAGTGAACCTATTCGGCGGAGAAATTATTTCGAGACCATTACCCCCTCACAGCTGCCACTCCGAACTTTTATGAGTCTGCATCAAAATACACTTAGCTGCTGGAATTTTGGGAGGCTCTTTTAAATTATTCAACATGTTTCAAATATGATTCCGACACGTAACATGATACATTTGGCTTATTTCTCTTAATTTTTACAGATTTACCTGTGAAGTAAAATTTGCTTATTTCATAACTTAGGCAGATTTCGACATGAATGCATAATTTTTACGCGCGATTTTTTCAAAACAAGGACGTATAAAACTATTTTGAATCGGCTAAAACTCTCTAGTGGACAGGTGAAGGGGTCAGCTACGGCGGACTGCGTGCATTTCGGTTTTAAACCGTTTTAATAATGCTCGTATTTTCATTTCGTATACATTATCTTTAACTACTGATGCCTAATGGCGTATCTATATTTGAAGGTATAAAATGAACATTGTATATAACTGGTTCACTTATGGGGTTGCGATATAGAGAAATTGAGATTGGGAGGTCGTTATTTAGCGAAGTTTAATCAGACTAATCTATAGTAATATTAAAGCTGAGGAGTATATTTGTTTTATAATAACCATACAACACGGGACCAGTATAGAGTGGTACATATTATAAGTGAAGTGACCTACCTCACTGTCAGGATTTCTCAAGCCATCAAAGGACTTTGTTACTAGACTAACATCAAAACATGGTCACATAAATGAAAATAAATTAAGCCCGAATGTACACCCATCTAAAATTGCAACTCGTCGTACGTAGCTTAACTTACACAACCATGCTACGAGAACCACTCATATTTTATGAGAATAAAGTTATCCTTAATACTGCATCTGAATTCTACTGGGGCGAAAGAAGTGAAAATGATTTACAAAAATATTAAATGATAGCATGAAACATACTTTCGGTTACCATAAAGTAAAAGTGATTAAATACTTATAAATAACCTTATTACGCGTGTCGGATTCTGAACAAAAAGCGTTCCGTAGCGTCCATTTATGGTGTTACGAGCATTATTCATCTCAAAAGGTAAACAGCTATTTTCCGCTCGAGACACGAAGTAGTCTGAGGGCATTGTGAGGGCGGCCTTGGACCCGGCATTTTTCCTTTGAGCGAGTGCTCTCTGAATATTCAGATGACATTTGGACAACTAAATTATTCATATTCCGTGAAGTTGCGGCCGCAGCGTTTGATGATTCAGCAAAAAGCTCATTTTCTTCACCTGCTGAAGGAAGATTGGCTTCATTGTACTTTTTGGGAGCATTGTAGAAAGAGTTGGCGTCTTTTCTTATTTAGTTATAAACTCATAAGTGAATTCAGTCTTTTTCCAAAAAATTGTAAATGGTGTATCTTTAAATCTAGATGAACGTACCGTAAAAACTTCAGTGGTTGAAATATATGTGATTTTATGGTGTTGACTTACTGGTAAATTCTTATGGTTTATCAATTTAATTTTTTAAATTCTATAGTTTTGAAAGGTATATCATCATATGAATATTTTAATAATATTCATAGCTGGGCATAACTCGTTAAACCGTTAAAAATAGAAGTTAACGTTTAGCGTGTGAGGTAACTTTAAACATTTTTAACGGACTCGTTAACTTCTATTTATAAATGCTGAGTCCATTAATTGTCAATCCAACCTATGCGTATGCTAATGCATTTTCTAATCAGTAAAACTTTCGGGCCGGTTTACAAGGGCTGCGAGTAATATTAAACTTGATATGTTAGACCAAATTACATTTGTACCTGTATCGTCACTCAACTTACTAATCCAACAAGGTATAAGTTGGTCTTAAATATTGTTTGCGTAGTAATTAATAAGAAAAGTTAGTATGTTTTATAAAATAGGTGTGTCAAGCAGTATGAATAATCACATTTAAGACAACGTGATAAGTAAGAACCTAAGAAAGTCTTTGCTTTATGGGGTCTTAAAATATTTTACAAGTTTTTATCAATTAGAGAAGGACTTTGCCTGTTCATAAGACTTTTGTTTGAATTCAGCGTTACCATTTTGGATTTAACGCGGCAAGTTGGGCCTATTCTGCTATAAAAACGGTACGTGGGAGTATATTAATTGCTGTGTTTACGGTAATAGTTTTTTTTTTTAATAATTTTATGCATACCTTACTCGTAACGCACAGCACTAGACTACACTACATGCCGGGAAAACCTAACACGCGTTTAAATTTACTTTCTGATAGATTTTTTACAATTTGGTACCTTTACTATTTATTCAATATAAAAAATAAATAGCAACAATCATCTATTATTTAGTTTAGTTTAGGTTTTCAGTTAGTAAACATGGTTGAACTCACAATAATCTTCATTACACCGTTTCAAAATTGATTCGATTCGATTCGATTCTGGTGCTAATTGATGGCTGACTGATATAGTTAGATAGATAAAGACACGGAAACAATATTTATATTGTAAAACAAGACTAATTATACATAGAATACTATATATTAGACTTATATTGTGTAAAAACAATGCGTATATGCACAACGTAAGGCGCTACTGGGAAGTCTAGCCGTAAAGACAAAAGCAAATCCGTCTACACACTTTGGACTTTGTACCGCTCATAAATCGTACGCATAAAAACTAATATCGAACTGCAAATACCTTTAAGTGCTTCCACCCGCACCTAGAAAGTCTTAGCTTTGTTAAGGCTTGTAATATTGCTACTAATATTCTCGGTGCCTAAAAATCACTTCAACAGATTTACATTCTTAAGCGCGTTCAAGCTCGTGAAGCAAATTCCTTTAGACTGCCACAAATAAAAGCTAGAGAGGAAACTTTTAACGGTTCAGATTTGTTTTTACTGGGTCGCCGGAGCACAATTAAATATTATAACCCCGTATTTGCATAATATTCGGGCGGGTAACTGGAATTTGTTCGCGTCCCAGGAATGTCGTCCGGTTATTTGGCCAGATTGTTGATGTTTTGGACGCCTCGCACGCTTGTTAACTACGGTACAGATACAGCATCTACGGTAAATAAGCAAAACCACACAACATCGAAGTTACCCAAAATCGAAACGACCAACTTGTGTTTTATTACTTTTAGGTAAATAACTTTAAATATCTGGTGTTTTCTTATATGATTATGGACTATAGTTTTGTTGAAAACATAATATTTTTCTTCTTGCATTTTATTTTGTTAATTATTATTTAACTATTCCAACGATTCTTACACATTAATCTTCAACATCTAGCTAATATCCATTGCACATTATGTTCCATAATGTGAATATGAACATAAACAGAAAATTATTAACAGGAAGAAAAATAAAAGCAGAAATTCGTACAAACAAAGTAAAAAAGGAACAAAAACAGAGTCCTGTTCATATTAAGCACAGGTTAAAGGCGTCAATATTGTACGCTACACAAAAGTTGTAGGTAGGTACACAAGAGTAGGCTACTTGCTACTTGTGAGGCAGTGACATCAAAATATGATGTATTGACGTCAGTCGGGTTACATACCATTATTTTTATCTCACTTTATTTCTCTAAAGTTAAGTAAGTACAATAGGCCTTACTATCAAAAATGAAACGAACTAATGGAAGATTCGTTTTTGAAGATCAAAGGAAGATACAGAAATTATAACATGGTTATTGATTTACATACATAATGTTATGTTTTTTAAAAACCCTTGTTAGCAATCGAAGAATCGTTACAATTACGAGATTTAAAAATTGATATAGGTCAGAGGTCTTCCACATATTATTATATTGTTTTTGTTAGTAGGCTTCTTTAAGAGAAGCCGTTGATTGATTAGAAAAATATGAACTCGTAGTTTAAACGGTAAAACATTTCAAAATCATGCAGTTAATAGATTTAAATTATGTTTAATTTCAGGGTACACAAAATTATTTTGCGGGACTGAGGAATGTCGCTGTGGTATTTGGTCACTGTCCATAAATTGAAGCGGGTCAAACGAGGATATAAATTAAGCTTGTTCAGGGCGATAATTACTGCACCGCCTTTTTTAGGTGGCATTAAATTGATTGGTAAATTCAAGGTTCATTAACCATATATCAATGATAGAAAAAAACATGATATCAAAGCAGTGTCCCTTATAATTAACACACTAATATAAAATTCTCGTCATATAATCCCTACTAATATTATAAATGCGAAAGTAACTCTGTCTGTCTGTCTGACTGTCTGTCTGTGTGTCTGTTACGCTTTCCTGCTTAAACCTCTCAACCGATTTTGATGAAATTTGGTATAGGTATACGTTGAATCTCAAGAACGGACATAGGCTACTTTTTATTAGAAAATAAGGGGGGGGGGAGGGGGGTAATACCACCTTTGGAAGTTTATATGGAAAAATGTTTGTATTTGAAGTTAGAGATATGAAATTTAGCACAAATATAGCTCGAAACTTGGATTAAAATATAAACTACTTTTTGTTTCGAATATTAGGAGAGAAAGGGGTAAAACCGACCATGAAAGGATGAAGTCCACGCGAACGAAGTCGGGGGCACAGCTAGTTTCTGATAAATGTCCGTTTTCGTGGTTCGTTAAATAACAATGTTTTCATCAATAAAATAACAATTATGCATTTGTGGTCTTTTAATAATTAAGTTGAAAAGATGATGCATTTCATAAAATTCGAAAAAAGAAAGTTGTCTTTTAGCCTCGTAACTGTTTTCTATTAAGCACGTAGGTATGTCTTCACTTAACAATCTTATTGAATAACCTTGCAAGAGGCGGACGGAATTATAACATTTAATTTCGTCGTAGAGACGCACAATAGCACAGCGAAAGTACTACTCACCCATAATTTGGCAAAAATCCTGAGGAGCACTCGAGAGCGCGGGACGGCTGTCTCGAGCACACGTACTAAAAGTTTGTAAGAGGAGGGCAGGAGAAATCTCCTCGGAAGTCGTCAAGATTTATAGCGGCAGTTAACGTGACGCAGGTATTTTCGCCCTCGCCAACCGAGAGGAAAACTGACCGATACCTCCGACACATATTTTCCAACTTGTTTTTTCCTAAATCCGACTAATCGCGAAAGCGTGTTGAGCAAAGTGCGGACAGATTGAAATGAGAATATATTATCTTATCTAAATATGTGAGCGGGCTTGGTTGACTTTCATAGGATATAAATAAATTAATATTGGACAACATCACATACATTGCTCTGATTCTCTGGTAAGGAGCTTAAGCACTTGTGTTAGAGAAATCAGAAACAACGACGGTACCACAACATCCAGACCCGAGGCAATATACACAATTTAGTTTTCCATATTGACTCGACCGGGGATCGAACCCGGGACCTCAGAGATGGCGCGACGCCAATGTCCGGCCCGATCACCTCTCGGCTACGGAGGTCGTCATATTTTAAGATGAAATGGTTTTCTCTTGATTAGAGTTCCTTGCACTATCTGCAGCCACTGGTTTCTGGTTATATATTTAGATAGCGGTATACCCGCTTGTGTTTTAACAGCCAAGCATTAAAACGATATTTAAATATCAAATGTAAGGCAAAAGAAAATATTTCGATTAGTCATAATTTTTCGCAGTCGAGATCAACTCGAATAGATGCCGACATATCCAAGGCAAAAAAATTTTAAGGCAGATATATAAAAATTCTAAATATAAGGAATAAATTAAACTAACTCTAATAGAGATAAGGCTCTGTAGGCTTACTTCCAAAAACGAAATATGTCTGATCCGATCTCATAATTGTAACCATCTTAGTTACTAATTCACGATAAAATGTATTAAAAACGAAATATGATTTATGAAAATCAAAAACCACGTTTTCTATCGCAAATATTTGATTATTATTTTCAAAAACCAATCCATTTCTTTATTCGTTTTGTTTTTAGTAACAAGTGGGCCTACTGATTTCGTAATTAACAATATAATAATCGTAAATAGCCGAAGTGGAACTAACATCGCCGGTTCTAACTACAACAAAGCCTTTATATTTAATCTTTTAACTGTCAAATTTAAATACATTTTTAGTACTCACTTTTTAATAAGTGCTCCTAACTCTTCATCGAAACAGTGCTCATGTAATTTAGTTGTTAATTACGGTCGATGTTTCCAAGAAGCTCGCACCTCGTTCGTGGAAAAGTAATTAAGAGTTTTCTCACTTGTTGATCTTGTTCCTATCGATCGGTCGAAGGCAATCTATTTGGGTGGCGGTGGGTTTAGGTATTAGCAGTTGATTCGTGCAGCTTACGGTATCAACAATATCTGAAGTTTGGCGGTGGTGCGCAACCCGCGGACGGGCGCAGCTTAAGTGCTTGCGATCAACTTAAATTAAATAAATACAAACGTTTGCGTGTACGATATAGGTTTGCTAGTAAGCTTCTGTCTATCTGATTTGTTGAAGGATTTAGTTGCTGTTTGGTTAATTGCAGTGATTTTTAAACTTTTGACTGCACGGCGCATTTTTGATGTCGGGACTATTTTTTTGTTGCAGCGACCCTAAGCTCCTAAGATTCGTCGTCACTGTAATAAATCAGATTATTAAACACTTTACCAAATAATTATACTTATATTTAAACTAGGAATAAGTGGTAGTAGTTTTTTTTGTATCAATAGCACATATCAGACGCAATTGTTTTTCTATAGTATCTGGTTTTATTGGGTCTAGCCCCCTCTTAGCACCGAACATCCTAGCAGCATTACTTGCGTGAATTTTGTATCAAATACATAAGGCTTTGCAGAACATATGAAATTGGCTCTTGCACCGCGTGGAATACGGCAATTAAAGGTATTAAGTTTCAATTAAGTTTAATTATCATCTAACCAGTTCAATAATTTAATAACAATAATTGGATAATTAATTTTAACTAGGGTTTCATTTTTCTCATGAAATATAAATCTTTTATTTACTATCTATTATTGAAGGAAGTTGATAAATTTTATTAATTAGTCTAGTTCATAACACATCTATTTCGGGCAAAAGTGCTTACGTAGTAGTTAAGTTAATGTACAATGGTTCCCAGCTAAACTTGAGAACTAGGTCTTAAAGACATGAAGCGTAAACTTTAAATTAGCTGCTGCAAGTACAAGATTGACGTGGAAATTCTTGATGCGATAATATAATAATGAGTTATTTTTACTTTTAATGTTTATTCTTGAAGTAATATTTGTTACGGGACTGGTTGTGCTAATTTTTATGTGTTTCCTTGCCCCAACGACAATGTTCACAGAACACATTAAACACATTTAAAAACTTCACATTTGTCATACAGGTAAAGTCCTAACATGATGCAGACACCTGCTTTATATAATCCGAGTTATGTAGAAACTCTGATATAGTGGAAACTGTTTAAAATTTTTAGATCCACATTAAAAGTTAAACGTTTCCTCAGCGGCCGAGAAGTTCCATCATAGGTATTAGACACGAGTTGAATCATGTTCAGCGCCGCTCCGAATGCAAACTGCAGTTATCGTGTACACAGATCTGGCTTTAAGCCAGTCTGATTCTGCGTTAGCTCGAGCGAATATAATGCCTTTAGCAGAGTTAAAATTTGATAAACTTTGTTTTGAACTAATAAGAAAACGTAAGTTTTCTCGCAGGTCTGCTGCTGGCGAACTGCTTACGGCTGAATACGCAGTGGTCCGTATTTCCGCTATAAAATACTTGAAGAGAATAATTTTACTAGCTACAAGTAAATACTCAACTAATTAACTTTATTCACTAAAAACTGTACATTTTCATGCTTATGCTTTTAATCACTGCACTAAGCGTAAATTATATGTGTGTGGGTGTATGTGTGTGTGTGAAATAGATAACATATTTCCTTAAATTATTATATTTCCTTCTGCATCTCAAAACTGTAACACCAAATATTATACTGGAAAGTTAGTAGTCAAAGCACTTATTTTAGCGAAACTAGGGTCAACGGTGGTTCCACATTATATACTTTTATACACTTATTAGCGCCCAGACCCAATATAAACACAAGTAATGTTTATTACACAAATGTTTGTCCTTTGTCAAATCTCTCGAATCCACGACCCCTGGTTTGTACAGCTACGAGGACTAAGCATTGTTTTACTGGGCCAGTCAGTTACATACAAGATAAATTACATCTGCCATATACAAAATAATATAATAGATATTTATTTTCTAAGGTTCTTGGTTCAATCGTCAGAAACGTTAACCATTAACTCATGGATGATGTCAGTAATATTACTCGTACGTAGAATATAACTTTTTTGATGATTTTAGGAGGTTTTAAGGGGACCAAAATGCTGGCAACTAACTCAGCCAGCCAGCGCATCTGGTCATTCAAAGATGTCTAGAAACTTGTATTCTGTGACCTTTTGTAAATATTATTTTTATATTTGTCTCTTCATTTCTATCTGCTAGTGTAATTATTATTTAAGTAGTAAGTAATTATTTAAGTTCCTTATTAAAATAGATTATTGTAAATGACACCCTAATTTAACATTATTAAGAATATATATTTGTTAAAAAATGATTTCGATTTTACTATTAACATATTGAAATTAGTACAACATAATATAACCTAATTAAAGTGGATTGGATTAGAAAGTGAACTCTAGCTATTTAAAATGAAAAATGTTAATCGAGGTCACTTGTGATTGATCCTAATTAAGTCCTAGGACTTTATTCAGAGGTAAGCTCCCGGAGTATGAAGAGTAAAAAAGTACTGCGTACCATAGAATTTGGAATTTGTAATGTCCTTATATCGTGGTCATAAGAACAAATTTCGAACTGTAATTATTTCCCGTAGTGTGCTGTTGACCGTACAATAATATCTAAGTACGCATTTCTAAAGTACGTAACCTAACAATAGTATGGTTCCCTGTAGGATTTTAAAAGGTTTGGAGGGAAAAAATCTCTTCCGTTTTTCCAATCAAATGTTTATACATGTATATAATTTTTGTTGTGGCAACGGAACTTTCATAAACAATTTTTATTGTAGGCAATAAACCGCCTCCTGAAATAAAATAAAGAAGAAAAAGATGACATTTCGATTAAGTTTAATTATTTTGTCTTTTTCGATTAAGTTTGCTGCGTGGTAATGATGTAGAATAGAATATTTTTTAATTTTGCAAATAATTAACACTAGTATAGACCCGCGTAGTGTTGATTTCAGAATGGACAGACTGTATTTATCTGACCCTTAAAAATCTAAATTTTCACCTGCATCTACATCAAGTAGTTATCTAAATTGTGTTTTAAGTAAGTCAAGTAGGTACAGTCAGCATCCTTAGTTTGTATTCACCTCACCTCTATTATTCAGAGTAGATTCCGATATAGAAAGTCTACACTTTGTCTTTGTCCAATTATATAAGCAAGAAAGAGACGGAACATAATTTTCGAATTCAAATCTATCGAGCGTTTAGTGATCATGGGGCAGTACGTTGTTACATGAAATCCCTGATTAACTGAATAAGTTAAATAGACAGCTGTTCTAATGCAACAAAGTCCTGATTTGTTGACAAACTTAAGACGCTGACTGTCTGTCTGAAAATCAAAAAACTATAATTAAATAATAAATATCCGACAATTTTGACACCTTTTACAAATAACTTTAAGGTATCAATGCCCTAAAAGAGGACTTTATGTTCACGACATCAGTGTGTTGATAGGTAAAATTATGACGTTATACTAGTAGCTTGCTCTCTTCATAGATAAATCTTTGAAGGAATCGTCTTTTGACTGGTAAAAGTATCCCAGTTGACCAGCCAGTCAATCTATTATTGTGTACCAGTGTTCATTGTTGTTGATGTAATCGTCGATTAAAGATATGATCCAGCTCTTAGCTGTACGTTGCATTTCAGCCTCGGCAGTGCTTTTTGCTCAGGGTAAATATCCACGTACCGTCACTCTCTCTCGCAAAACAGAGAGTGGTGTGTCGGACTCGGGCCGACTAAAGCCCCACGATGACCCTCCTTTACGCTAGTACTGGAAGCCAGTACAAACCCAGAGCCCCCCAATCCCCGCCCAGCGCACCGCCAGTTTTGGTTTACCTTGTACTATCGACAACACATCAAGATACACATTTGCACTTCAATATTAGTTCATCACGACATAAGTACGGTACAAAGTCCGATGCGCTCTTTTCTGTACGAAGGCTGAGTAATTCAGCTATTAAAGCATTAGTCGCAAATTATCATAAACATTGCGGCAACTGTAAAGCGGGATATTTGGTTGTAGCAATTAGCCACTTTACTAAAAACTTTTGATGTAAAAGTTGTTAACTAAAGTTGTTCCATGCGCAAAACGTATCCTTTCGCCCGCAGCCTTTAAGCTTCATTATTTTCTATATAACATTCCTCAAATCTTGTACTAATTGTGTTGTCTGCTGTCTACTATGATTGATATGATTACTTGCTTCGAAATAGGTAACAATGAGTTATGATTTTCCTCATCGAAGAATAATAAAACAGATGCGGTTAGTTATGTGTTAATTTATAATGTCGGTCCTTATTGACCGAGGTTCGGTCATACCAAAGAGGTGTGGTCTAGTGGTAACGATTTTAGTCACGGGATTGTGGGTTAGACTCCCGTATGGGTAATTTGTCTGCTGTTTCCCGTCCGGTGAGGTTATTTCCACGTTATTATTTTGAAGGTATGATAAGAAAAATGTTTCATACTCTTGAACAAGGTAAAAGAGTCAGTCTTACGCTTAATTCATCTTTCGACAGTTGTGTGATCTCTCCTGGATTGATAAAAGTCATTATGTAAATTTGATCAGTACTTACCACCTATAAATTGTCTTAAGATCGGTATCTTACCACGTAAATTCGGTAATTTATCACGGGTTCGGAACTTTTAACTAATGAGAAGAAACTTAATAATTCCAATAGACAAACGTTGTAATAAATTTAAGTGTATTATTTCATATTCTAACTCTTGATATAAATGCAGCGGATGTAATGGAGTGAATGAGGCAATTGAAGGCTTAAAGCATTGAAACAAAGTTTTAAACATAACCGCTTGAAGCCTTTCTGAATAATTTCACAAAGTTTTACAGTCAGTATAAAATATAAGTGTTGGCAAAGTTTTCGGTTAAACTTTAGAGACTGGGTTTTATGTAGATTTAAAACTCCCGTTTCAAATCGTTTCTGCATAATGATGATAATTAAATTAGTTTATGATATCGAGGTAAAAAGGTAAGGTCTGAATGGCGTGTCTAGTCTGGTAGCCTGGACGCGCGCCAGCCACCTCACATTAGTTACACACCGAGCTACCTGCTACATGCATGGTTGCAAGAATATTTCACGATTTGTCTTCATTACGACTGCGCTTACATTTTACAAGCGAAAAACGCTGCCCGTTCTGCTCAGTGATGTAGAGGATATCAGATTTCAGCTTCGGATATGATAAAATTGAAAAAAAAAAATTAAATATTGGACCACATCACATACATTACTCTGATTTAAGTTGCTTAAGTGCTTGTGTTTTAGACATCAAAAACAACGACGGCACCACAAAACCCAGAGCCGAAACAATATAGAAAAGTTCGTTTTTTCATATTGACCCGATCGGGGATTATAAACTGGACCTCAGAGATGGCGCGACGTCTAAGTCCGGTCGACTCGCCTCTCGGCTTCGGAGGTCGTCAGAGACAAACTTAAGTATCGGGTTATGTTGTCGAGGTCCTGGTAGTTTTCTGATGTCTGTCTGATGATCACAACCTGAGTATTGCTTAAAAAAAATGAAATATAGGGAGTTTTACAATTGGGAGTATTTAAAAATCGTAACTAGCAAAAATCTTCCAGCAATGATTGGTACTGTGGAATGTTTACTTCAGAACTTGATTTTTAATCCCCGATGCAAAATCAAGGGACTATTAGAAGTTTGACGTATCTGTCTATGCCATCGTAGTTCCCAAACATATCAACAAATTTTGGTATTGTTGGCAACGTGAATTAGTCGGGAGTTAGCAATGTTTGATGGAAATCGATCGAAGGTTGTAGTAACTATCCAGTCGGATTACTTAAGTTCACATTACTTCCTTAATATTGGTATCAAACAAAAGGGCTTGAGTAGTACACATTATGGCATTCAAATCCAAGATGGCCGCCATCACCAGTTAACAGTTTGAATTTTAATCAACAGGTCGAGTTTTTTATTTGTTTTCTTTTAGTATAGTTCGCATTCAACATTTTTTTTATCTCGAATATCAGGAAGTTACGGTTTCAGTTTCTGAGCTTTATAACATCCCTTTTGCACATGCGTTCGACTTAATCCTGCGAATAAAGTATAAATTAAATTTATGACTGCATAAAATAACTGGTTCACCTTTAGCGAACATCAAGCCGAATAAACGCGCAAAATCTGCCGGCTGACTCGACCCACTCATTACATATTCCGTTTCGGCGGGCGAATATTTCGACAACAAACATTATGGTAATTTGGCCGCATAACGATCCATTTTACACCTGTTTACGTAAACACGACGCTTAAGCTTCGGAGACGATTTTGGTGCTAACGAAAACTTAATTCGTGTAGGCGGTTGCATAGTAAGTGATGCGAGGAACACTTGTCAAATGTGATGCCGCCTGCGGAGCCACAGTAAATTTGAAGCTAAACAGTGGGCAAACTACAGACAACTAGTGTAAACGTCACATAATAACGTACAATTACGAAGAATACTTGCGTCCTTTTCATTTACGAGGCGAATTGCTAAAAAAACGCGAATCACAATTCATTATTATCTAACTGCGGCAAAGCAAAAAAGAGGGTTACGTGCGTTAGGCGTACCGAGTTTTATATTTCGCCATTTGCATTTTTGCATTGATACTTCCGCACGTACAATCCTGAAGTTTGTACTATATTATCAAGTTGGGGTAGCACCACTCTACTGTCCACTGATGGTTTAGCAGCCGCCATTACCTGATAATTAATCAAAAATTAACTGCCGTTATATTAGTCAGCAATCGTTGTAATGCAAATGTTTCTAAGCAGTTTAGATACTCAAGCCTCACAAAAATATATAGCCGTTTGAACTCAGTATAGTTTCAGATTAGACGTAATGTAGAACCTCTTCACACTAGTTCAAACGAAGTATCCGTATGAGCGCCTTGTCGCGACGTTTCCTCTGCAGTTAAGCACGCGTTCGTTTGTTTATTTGATATTAATGTCAACATACAGACAAGAGATACAGTGAATCTTAGATTCAGTGATTAACAATTGTTTGAATGTTAACTAACGTCAGAAAAGTTTAAAAAAAACTGTAAATTCATTCATTAATAGCTTCGATTGATTAAAAAATGTAGATATCAATGCGTAGAGATAATTTATTACGTTTGTTGGGATTTGTTTTAAATATATAACAAGCATATATACGTTCTTAATAATACGAAATATAAATATAAAACATCGGAACATAATATGTACATGAAGCTGATCCCAAAGTAAGTAGTATTTTGAGCACTTATTAAATGAAAACCAGAACTAACGACCATGTCATAATAATACATACTTGTACCTACACATTGAAAACCTAGACATAGAACTGAAACACAAATGTTCATCGCATGAAAGCTTGTCCTATTTGATCTTAATTGGGGATCAAACCGAATACCCTCCAACAACTAGGATTGCTTACCATTTTTCAACCGTGCCAATCAACAATTGGTATAGTTCATAACTGAAACTAACAGGTTTAGGCCGGGCTTATTCGTCATTAAACATTTATTATTGCTGAGGAACATCGGATAAGGTATAAAAAATACCTGCACCTGATAACAACGCGATAAATAGAGGGTTTACTCTCTTACGAAAGGTTGAAGATTAATCGAAAGTTTGGGAATTAAAACGTGTTTTTTTTTTATTTTATTTTTATAAAACGCATAATTTGTATTCGAGATGAATTAGTTACGATTATGAGAATAAAAAAATTGCTATCCGACATTTCGTTTTTGGGAGTGAAGTGAAGTGTCTTAAACTGAGAAATTTTGAATCACAATGTTACTACAAAACATTTTGAGTTAAAGTTGAAGGAAGTCTTTTTTTTGCGAAAATGTCTCCCTTCCCCTTTTTAGAGACGAGCTGAGAGTAGGCCTACGCAGTGGAGGCACATACGATGGAGCATTGTGTCACAGCTAAGTCACACCATTTAGGCATTTTATATGAACTTGGTTAGAGCAAAATCTTTCAACGTTTTAGTACAAGAGAAAGATTAATTCCAGCCCGTTTTCATGAGTCACTTACAAACCTTGTAATAAGCTAATCTTATCAAGTACCCAAAGTCACCTCTAACAACCCTTATCTGTCATTGAACACAGAGTTTAATATTAGTTTTGATGTTTTGTCGCAATTGCTAACATCAATTTAGTTGAAGACTGTACAGTCATGTACGTACAGTGTTCAGAAATGATTGACTAATATCTGCTCAGATATTACTGGAGTAATTAATGTTCGGATATTAATGGTAACTTGTGGTGTATGGAACTTATTGACATTTTTAACTGTTCAGAACTATTTGGTCACTTTGTCTTCTCCAATATATCTGACGGGGACTGTACAATACAATTGGAAAACAAAACACTTCGATGCCTACTTAGTGTTTATTGCTCTCGCCTGCTTTGCAAATATTAAATAAATTATCTTTTAGATTCCTTTCTCAGACAAATTGTTGAATGACTTATACGAGATATTCGCCGCGACATGCTGGTAATGTAGGTACTAGTATATGTGCTCTCGTGATTTGTGGGCAAGTGAGCCCGCACTCATTGCAGGCCCGCGGCGCGCGACGACACTCCACGCCGCTATTGTTTACTTACATGAAATGCACACGCTACGTGTTTACCTCCTGTGTGCACTGTACTCGGAAAAAATAATAAAACAAAAAACAATCTTGTATCAGTAATGCTGTAAGCTGTCAGTTGCTCTTGAGGGATAATTTGACTGCCACTTCAATTATTACGCCTTGTTTGGTCGCTTTTATGTTCAAAATAGTCGAAATATATATATTTCAAGGGGCGTATTGTGCACGTTATTAAAAAAAAACTAGATATCTGTGTCAGGGTATGGTGATCAAGAAATCAAGTTTGCAATAATTGATTGGTTATTAATACTAATATATTAGAATGGACAATTACTTTTTTATGTAAACTTTGTAAGAACATGCATGAGTTGTCAGTGAAACTACTGCCATGTTTAGAATGTTGATACCTTTAACCAAGAAAAATAAATTTTAGCAAAAAAACCGCGTTTTCGCTTGATTTCTTTAGAATGCCATAGACAGATCATGGTGTATCTTCTGTTCAAAAAAAAAAATTGGACTGGTTTATAAACGAACGGCGAAGGTCATCGGTTCACAACTTAGAATAAGGAAGGTAATATATATATATATATATATATATATATATATATATATATATTTCACAAACGCTCATAACGACAAACACATTTAAAAAAAATATATATATAAACGGTCGAATTGCGAAACCTTCTTTTTCAAGTCGATTAGAAACTGGTAACAAACTCGATAGTTGAATGTCGTGTCTAAAAACACAATTATCGAGTTCACGTAACTTTAATTAATGAACATCCAACATAACAAACTAGTGTTGACGTAGCGGTACGCGAATATTTTCACAAGTAACTAATGTTGATCGCCCCGAGTTCGCATCGCACCGCTCCACAATAACAATAAAAGCAATCTACTATACAAACAAAACGTCTACCGAACGGTGTTGTTTCCCGCGACCTCGGCAGATGGCGCTACTATAGATTGTTAGAGACAAATCCCGGATTTGCATAACACGGGCCGGATCATCGGTTCTGATTGTTTCGATGCCAGTTACAGTCCTATGTAATTTGTAGGGATTCCGATGAATAAATAGCGCTAGATTTATAAAACGATTTCATGTGACTTTGCGTTCGGATACATCACGCACTCAAAGGATTTGGGTTAAATCACAAATTGGCAGTCTGAACATCACACTTGCTCGCACATAAATTTTGTGACCCAAAGACTTTTAGGCCTTGTTCAAACTGGTGACATTACGTAGGGTATTTTTGTTCTTGGCCGATTTTTTAATGCAATTAATTACTTTGCTTACATTATTTTATAATATTTAAAACATATTTAATGCACTACGTTCACATAAGTAAAACGTTAAATTATGTTTAATAACGATTCAAAAGTGTTATATTATGTAAACTACTTGAACAAAAGAATGTTTAATAGGTTGACTGATCACGGTCAATGCTTTTCAGTTGGATCGTTTCAGTCCCTAAAATTACAATATTTTTTTAATTAGCAAAGCGTTTTTACAATACATAGGCCAAATGTAGTGATCTAATAGCGTCGAATTATCAAATAGCGTCCGATAAATAATGCTAACTAAATTAGGATATATGACCGTTTTGATTTTATTTATTTATATTACAATTAATCAAAGCTCAATTAAATTGTTCAATGATGAAATGTTGGAAATTGGATTGAGAATTTAAAAGATGAATAGTTGTTTATAAAGTATTATAAAGTATTGTTTATAAGTAGTTGGTGAAGTTATAATTCCTCAAATTGGCGGGTTTATAAAATTTGACTAGGAAATTGCCGCCAGATTACGCGAATTAAATGTAATTTAACTATCAAACAAATATTTTTCGTAAGCGTGTGCTTTAAACATCTGTATTTTTTTAATCTCACCAATGCATATTGTTTTTATTATGAATTATCTACTTTAATTATTACAAATAAATTTTATATAATATTATAATAAAAATAACCAACATATTTCTTTGTGCATTTTCCTTACGCATAAAATTTTATTGGTATCCTAGATAGCCTTACTTTATCTTTAACAGTCATAAACAATTTATATTAGTATTAAAAAAATAGTATTAATGCTAATGATTTTGGTAGTATGTATTCCAACGCTATAATAGCCTCTCGCAACATTTTTTACTTTATAGAGGTATAAAGTAAAAAATGTTGCGATACTTACTACAAAGTACCGGGTGGTTTCATCCTGATAATACATCACCTCTTTGTTGGAAAAAATGCGTTAATATTTCGCGAGGAATTTCATTACTGCGAGCCTTGTTGGCTTTCAAATAAATAGGCGTTTTATTGCTTTTCTTCTCTCTTCGATATTGTAGGGTTGAGATTAAATAACGTGTAAACAAAATATTAGGTTAGTTCCCGTTTAAGTATTGGTATGCACATAAATAGTAGGACTTTATCATTATTTCAAAAATCAATGAATTGGTTTAGTTCATTGTTTCTAAATCAATTTCATTACTTTTATTAGGAACATTCCGATTGCCCGTGTGCATACGCAGCGTAAAAGCACTTTTGCGATGCGCGCTGTGAAATTGTACACCGGGGAATTTAGAAAGAGGGGTGAAAATGAGAAATGCAAATAGGTTGTTGAGCCTTACCCCTCACACAATAAGCCCATGAACACTTGACAAATAGTATCATACCACGATTGCGCTCTCTACGGAGAATATAATAACTTAAATTAATAAACTGGCAATACGTTACTGTCCTGAATTCAGGGCTGGATATTTTTCACGAGTAATTTTCGCATTTACGTTCGCACGTGAGTCGTAACAATTTTAGTCGAAATTCAATCTCCTCCCAATAAAATGTTGTTTATGAACGTCACACTTCGGAAAAAGCCGAAGTAACAAGCGGAAATCGAACTGGGCTGAATAGCTCGCGATATAATGTTGCGGAATAGTCGAATACGTGCGACTGATGTTTGTGAATTGGGGCAGAACATGCGTTTGAACCTCAATTTAGTTGCAATTTATTTCATAAAAAGAGATATTCTTAAACTGTTCTAATTTAATTTTTCCTAAATGCTTTGTGTTTGAAATCAGGTCTTGTCAATATTTTGGCAGGTTAACCATATCGCCACCACATCTTAAATGAAACCATATTTTTGTTATTATAACTGTCACTGAAAACCCATGTAGGTGTTGAAAACACAAAATCCATTTTTGTATGCTGTTTTATTTCCTCAATGATAAATCAATAGCCTTTTTAACTTAATTGAGCTTTTAGGGGAGCGGAAGCCAAGCAAACCCTAATGAATTTAAACAACAGCCGGATTTTGCATCCTGCATATTCCAAACTTAGGTTGGTTAACAAATACCGAAGTTTTAAATATGATTCAGAAATATCAGTCAGTCGAAAATAAATTTTACGACCAATTAACAAGATTATCAGCCATTCTACCATTTTACTTGATTCGCATGAGTATACAACCGTTGGTTCAATTCAGGTTTTTTGCTTAGGTACTTTGTTTAGGTAACAAGTGTTACCAAAATTTATTTGGCAGACAAGGAAAGAAAAACTAAAAAGTAGGACCGCTGACTCTGGCCGGAGCGGTATCGCGAGAATTTATAGCGCGATCTATTGCACTTTCTTTACGATACGTTATACTGGTCTGTCTTTTTCTCTGGCCTTGTTGTATTTTGGAGCCCAGTTGGAACACCTTTTGAGCATGATAGGTATGTTACATTTAAATGTAGTGCATGGAGAACTGACCTATATTGTGAACAATCATGTTGGATTGAACATTTACCTGCTAACTTATAGGCGATGAAAGACGCGGAGTGCCAGTATTACGCGATTCCAGCATTACCCAGCATGTGGATTGCTTGCACCTAGGATTATTTGTCAATGACTGGATTGTCCCAAAATTACACATAATAATCCAAAAATTACAAAATGTTGCGATTAAATATATAAAGGAGTAAAAAAATAATTTTTTTGTTTGGTAATTTTTATCTGTTTCTTTCAAATATTAATTTTATAATGTTGTGATGGACTTAACACACATTCATTTTAAATCTGTTAAAATATTTTTTTTTTCATTTGGTTCGGTTGCCGTATTCGGCTACCTATGGCACACCATGGGCACACCTGAACAATAAGTTATCTTCTTTTTCATGTTTATGCTTGAAACATTTACGAATTGTGAAAAAAAAGTTTTGAACAATATCTTAGTCCCGAAATAAGGCTAGATCTTATGATTTCCGTTTTTTACTAATTTGCTATAAAATATGATCGCTTTATTTTTTGGGACATGTATGGGTACAATTTACTACACTGTGTTTTACTGAGACATTGAGAGGAACCAGAGGCATTTTTGTTTCGATAACTACTGTCTTAAGTTCAAATGATAAAGAACGTCTCGCCTAGAGAAAACCCCAGTAAAAGGTAGAAGAACGCGGGGATCGAAAAAGTAAAGTGTTACCATCTAGTACGCCGACTCGGTGGAACGATATCGCGAGGATTTATAGCGTGACGCGCGATCTATGGTGCGCCTCTGGCCCTGCACTTTCGTTGCAATTCATTGTACTGGACTCAGTTTGATGCATGGGCTCACGGTCAGGACTATGTATTGAGAGTACAAATATCATGACGTGTCTTTGTTCTATTGTACATCATTCATCAAGAGTTGTCCTAGTGTAAATACTGTTTCCGTGCTTAGAGCGTTCGGCCATTGCTGGCTTGAGTCTAGGTAGATTCTAGTAGGACCCCAAGTATTAATGGTTTAGAATTAGTTATATATTTATCTGTAAATATATAAATACTTACTTACATTGAAAAAATAAAAAAAAATATAATGAAATATTAATGTATAGTAAAATTCACTTCTTAAATAAAGGCTACAAGGAATAGGAACACAGAAAAACACTTACACAGTTTCCAAAAGCTTCTATTTCCTCAGACAGCATTGTACAAGCTCCAGAGACGTCCGTTCTCCTTCGGCGCTCCGACCAGAATGACTCGATTCGCCTCTTTTCATTTTAAACGCTCGATTCAACGGTCGAGAATTTCCGTTCCGAAACGATATTTTAAAACATTTTATGCTACGTTCAGAAATCAGATAATTTTAAATTTATACACCATAAAAATCGGCAAACCTAACATTCGACCATCCTGACATTGTGCATGTCCTCATGCACACCTAACATTCGGCCAATCGAGTCATTTTACAAAAACCATTCTAATATTAAAACTGTAAACCCACCTTCTTACAGTCATGTAAATAAACAATAAACATCAAAATAATAAATAGTAAACATCCATAATGAACTGTTAACCCTCCTACTTACAGTCATGTAAATAAATAATAATCATAATAATAAATAGTAAACATCCATAATGAACTGTAAACCTTCCTTCTTACAGTCATGTAAATAAATAATAAACATCATAATAATAAATAGTAAACATCCATAATGAACTGTAAACCCTCCTTCTTACAGTCATGTAAATAAATAATAAACATAATAATAATAAATAATAAACATCCATAATGAACTGTAAACCCTCCTTCTTACAGTCATGTAAATAAATAATAAACATCATAATAATAAATAGTAAACATCCACAATGAACTGTAAACCCTCCTTCTTACAGTCATGTAAATGAATAATAAACATAATAATAATAAATAGTAAACATCCATAATGAACTGTAAACCCTCCTTCTTACAGTCATGTAAATAAATAATAAACATCCACAATGAACTGTAAACCCTCCTTCTTACAGTCATGTAAATGAATAATAAACATAATAATAATAATAAATAGTAAACATCCATAATGAACTGTAAACCCTCCTTCTTACAGTCATGTAAATAAATAATTAACATCATAATAATAAATAGTAAACATCCATAATGAACTGTAAACCCTCCTTCTTACAGTCATGTAAATAAATAATAAACATCATAATAATAAATAGTAAACATCCACAATGAACTGTAAACCCTCCTTCTTACAGTCATGTAAATGAATAATAAACATAATAATAATAAATAGTAAACATCCATAATGAACTGTAAACCCTCCTTCTTACAGTCATGTAAATAAATAATAAACATCATAATAATAAATAGTAAACATCCATAATGAACTGTAAACCCTCCTTACAGTCATGTAAACATCCATAATGATATCAATGTATCCAACTAAAATAATTACATTCGCTCTTAGTTACAGATATTAGATAAGTTTCATTAACTCATGTACGTTCCTAGCTCATATTCATATTTTACCAATACTCCATAAAAATAATGAATAAATGTGGTATTCTAATTACAATATGTGAACTTCGCTGGCCTCTGTACTATTATAACTAACAATTAAATCAATATTAATTAACTCTTAACACAATTTACCCAGGAACTGTTACAATCAATATACAAAGAAATTATACGAGTGAAAGCTAACACCGATTTCGTGGAATAAGTTTCGTTGTCTAGTAGACATGAGAGCAAGGAACTAATTTTCACCATATAAGATAATATAAGCTTAACAAATATTTAGATTCCATAATTTATCATTACGTATTTCCTTCTTACATAATAAACAAAAAGTAAAAACAGTGTCACAGATCATAGTTTAAATCACTGGTTGTATGCTTATTAGTTACATAAATTAGATTTCTATTTCACTTTCCTCCGTACAGTTATTCTCATTACCTTTGTTAACTCCTAGAGCGGCCACGTGGACCCAAGGCAACATTCCATACGCAGCGACGGCGGTTTTGCACTTATTTCAAGAGCCACTAAGTCCCGGAATAGAAACTACCCTATAGCGATCATTACCCAATACCGCAACGACTCTGTAAGGGCCTTGATAAGGTGTCCTAAGCTTTTTGCTGTTTCCGTCATTTGCAAATGAAGCTATTTTTTTTTTGTATGTTGGTTTTTCTTGCTCTATTTCAATCCTATCCTTAACTGATTCTCTGATAGTCACCAAATCTGTCTTTTCATGAGCTTCTTTAACTACGTCATTTAATCTGGGATCAACTTTTGCGTTCATACACACTCCAAACATGATGTCGGTTGGTGCTTTACCTGTGGTTTTCTGACAGGTATTATTCATACCCCATTGACCCTTACCCGCTTTGTCATCCCAATCTCTCTCATCAAAGTTTAAGTTATGTGCAGTTAATGAACTCAAAATTGTGCGATTGCATCGCTCCACTTGAACGTGGGCTTACAACGGCATTCAAAACATGCCTTATATCTTTGTCTGCATAAAAACGCTTGAATGCACGAGAAGTGAACTTTGATTGCAGTTTGTGATTTGGTTTTGCGTACCGGCGTAGTAAAAATAAATTTTGTAAATGCGTCTACTATAAGTAAAAGATATGAATTCCCTCGCTTAGATCGCACAAAAGGCCCAAGGTGATCTAAATGGATTGTATGAAAAGGCACATCTACTTTCATTATTGTGTGTAGGAGCCCGTCGTTTGAACTAACCTTTTGGCATAGGCACACTCGATACAAACTTGAACATATTTCTTGACAAACTTGGACATTCCGGGGAATCAGTAGGATTTCCTGATACGTTCAAGAGTCTTTTCCACCTAAAATGTCCAATTTCATCATGCTTCATCAGACAGAACTGCCATCGTGCCCCTTTTGGTACTACCCATCTCAGATTACTTTTATCTCCGTCTACACACTTATACAGTTTGTGATCTTTGATCAAATAGTTTTCCCTAATATTTGCCAGTCCATAAGCGTCTAAGTCTGAACTTAAAATATCACGAATCCTACAAAGTTCCGAGTCTTCTAACTGTAAGGTGTGTAGCCAATCTAACTGGTTAATGGACATCACATTGGGGAAACCATCACAGTAAACCGTGCTATCTTCTTCTCTACTAGGATTCCTAGACAATGCATCAACGTGCGCCATCTTAGTCCCCGCTCTATATTCTATATTTTAGTCAAATTCCCGTAATAGGAGCCACTACTCGAGGGATCAGATCTCGCTTGGAAAACGTTGTGCGTAAGGCACTACAGTCAGTCACAATTTGAATTTTAACTCAGGCAAATAAACACGAAATTTTCCCAGCAAACATACTACAGCTAACATTGGCAAGTCCAATCGGCATACGGTTAAATTCGTATTGACCGTCCGGGGTAACGAAAGGAGGTAAGATGCTTAGATTCTTCTAATAATGGTACCTGATAATTAGCCCGATGACATATCTAACGTTAAAAATTATACCTGTCCTGATAATCGCGCGAACTCGTCTTCGATCACGAGCTTCCGGTATCGTTCTTTTACTGTCAGGGAATTAAGAAGTCTATAGTCTAGGCTTTCCATCCTTCTTCCGCATAAGGACTATCGGACTTGCATATTCCAAAACAGATAGATAGATAGATATACTTTATTGCACAAAATCTTTACAGAAACAGATTCTCTTATGACCCCGAATTCCAACATGTCACCTACCATTCCTCTAACTTGCCGACGTTCCCTATGCGACAACCGGTAAGGACGATATACCACTGGTTGCTTGCTATTCAGCCCTATGTGCATATCAGTTACGTTAGTGCATCTCAGCTCCCCCAAGGATTATGCAAAACAGTGTTTACATCGGTTAAGTAACGACACTAAGTTTTTCTTTTGTAAATCGCTTACAGAGTCACCTACATGAATTTTATCAATGTCGATGCTAACGTCACGTTTATTTTGTCGAAAGCTTATTCACGCAATAAACAAATTGTACCCTAGTACCTCTCCCAATTAAGGATTGCTCAAAACTTTCAGGGATTACATAACGGTGTAATAGAGACGAAAAACTGCCCCTCTTTAACGCTATACACTCCCCCATTGATACAAGTCTGTCTATTTGGTTTTCCAATAACTTTACTATGCCACAAGATATCTCCGTTTTCGATATTCACGCAAACTCTAATCGAGGCTGGTCCATGAACCGTGATATTTTCCTTTGATTGGACCACGATGGCCATGTCCCCAGCATTGTCAGATATCGAGAATGGTAATTCATCACTAAAATTGAAAAATCTTAAATTCTCCGCATCTTTATGTACTACAATGTGCGCCTGTTCAGTGAAGGTTTGTCTCACTAGTAACAGTACGTCTAACAGTTTTTCATCTACAACGTGACACGCTAGTCCTGCATTAACACCATCTATATTCAAATTAATGTTCAACGACCCGAGAGAGTAAACTATTCCATTGCCAAAGCCTTGAATTGGAACGGAGCTAACACTGTACGTAAAACCTAATGATGATGCCGCTGAACGAGTAAGTAGTGTGACATAGCTAAACGAGTAAGTAGTGTGACATAGCTAAAATCTATAAAAGATTTCATTGATATACCGTTTACCCTACATTCTTTGATAAACTTTGCATTCGCATTTGAACTTAGTATGCGCATAGTTTTAGTTACTGGTGCATTATAATTATTTGAAAGATTCCCTGACTTTATATTACAATCGTCTGTTTTATGTCCAAATCTACGAAATTTTCCACATTGCATTAATGACTTAGGACACTTAATGGTTGCCCCTTTTCCTTACGATTATTACAAAATATATAAGAATTACTACTAGTACTAGCCTTTAATCTCAACTGATGGCTAACTGAGTTAATCGTAAAATCATTGTATCTTCCTTTATAATTTCCACGGTAAAATGGTTGCGAAACTTCTTTATTAGATATAAAAACTGTAATAGCTGATCGAGACAGAAACAGCATAACGCATTGGCACTAGATTGCATTGTCTTATCGTTCAATCCATAAATAATACAATCCACCGCACGCTCGCACTCTTTGTCGCATTGGTTCAACAAGGCTTATTTCTCGTAGTAATATACTACAAGAGGTTCATTATATCGGCTACGTCTTTTCAACATACCCTCCAAGGATTGGCCATAATTTTGTTCGTACGGAAAAGCTTCTAAAAGATTTGTTGCCACTCAGACCAACTATATAATATTGAATTTAGACTTTTATACCAAGTTTTAGCCAATCCTTGGAGCCTCTGCATTGCAAAGTGAATCGTAGTCCAGCCGAAAACAGTGGCACACTGGCTTTTCGATGAAGGGTCAAGTCTGGTAAAATATATATATATATATATTTTTTTTATCTTACTGTTCGAGGGTACTTGTGTAGTCACTGCTGTCGTCTGGGGTTGAGGTTTTAAATGACCTAGCGAATTAATTAGATTCCTAATATCCCTAGCCATAAAAGTAAGACTTTCTGACCGTGTATCCTGATGTGCTGGTGCACCGTTGGTGATGCCTTGACTGGTGCGTGATCTTCGTAACTCCGCCCTAGCGTAGCGACAGTCTTCCCGGTTGCTACGTTCTCGATAGACGCGTCCGTGTTGCTCCTGTCCTTACGCCATGTGGTGAAGTGAATCACGTTCACGCCTGAGGTCGTCCTCCATGATGCGTAGCCGTTGACGCTCGTTGTCAAAAGCAATTTCTTGTTCGTGTAGGCTTGACCACACGCCCTTGGTCGCGATTTACACTCCTTAGCCTGCTGCGGCTACGGTAACCACAGCTTTTCTGAAACTCGAAAACAAAACTGTGTATTTTGTTCTAAAACAATTTAACAACCGGCTCCTGAAAGATTGCAATTCGATATCTGAAAAATATTTGAACTGTAGTACCAAACCAGTAATATTTTACGACAAGACACATTCGTCGGCCTTCAAAAGTATACCCAGGCGTAAACTATTTATGAATTAATAACCTCTAGGTACTTTGTAAAGTGAACTCAAATTTTGTAACTTTGTTTTTCAAATGTCTCGAAAACGGTGCGTCGTAGCTCAAAAATAAGAAAATTTTGGCCCCCGTAGACCCAGGGCGTGCACCGACATAAAGTTTGACCACATGTGTTGTGACCGCACACTGACTTTGCATAATCTTTTACCACTTACACAAGGGGTAGACTAAGTTTGCAAATTTTTATCCCACCAACATTTTAGTCACACGTGTGGTGACCGCCACATGACCTTGCGGATTTGGGTCACGCACATACATACTGAGGGTATAGCGACATTTAGCAGGGTATCATACCACTTCTGAGATATAGTAAAATTCACTTCTTAAATAAAGGCTACAAGGAATAGGAACACAGAAAAACACTTACACAGTTTCCAAAAGCTTCTATTTCCTCAGACAGCATTGTACAAGCTCCAGAGACGTCCGTTCTCCTTCGGCGCTCCGACCAGAATGACTCGATTCGCCTCTTTTCATTTTAAACGCTCGATTCAACGGTCGAGAATTTCCGTTCCGAAACGATATTTTAAAACATTTTATGCTACGTCCAGAAATCAGATAATTTTAAATTTATACACCATAAAAATCGGCAAACCTAACAAATGGTTTATTTTATAATAACGATGGTAGTTATTAACAGCTTAGAAAAAAAAAATCACGTTACATTTACAAGTACGAAGAAAAAAAAAATCATCGAAATGCCTTTGTAATAGAGCGTAATTTCGCAGAAACGATCCATTACATTGCTCAATGAAACGTAACGAAACTAGAAATCAACAGTCATTGTAGTTAAGTGCTCCGAAGGAAATAATTATTCAGTGTACTGTGAAAAGTGATCGTTCAAAAGATAATAGAGATTGAGTGCACTGAATCAAATTGATAGGTTTTCTGTAAATGGATTCGTTTTGTGTTCCATTTTAGGTACCTTAGAACGTGTTTCGTTTTTAATTCATATGAAATTAAATAGCATTGCAATTAATAGATCGTGGAATCGGAGAAACAAATAAAAAAATTATCAAGTAGGTACCTATACATTGACAAATGGAAAGAAGAAATGTGAGCATACTATGAAAACACGATGTTTCAACTTTTAGAATCGTAATATCATAGGACTTTTTTATCTAAAATATTTGCCAGATGTAATTTTTGGATATAGCTCTCTTAGCTGTTTAACCAGGGACATTATATTTAAATACATGAACATTAGTGTTGGTTTTGTGTATGAGTTCTTATAAATGTATTCAATTTTGTTATTTTTGTTTCGATAACATAAGTGCTTAGGCCACTTATCTACTTTTGTACCAGGTCAATGTATGTTGTTCCCTGATATGAAGTTTATGTTCAAACTTGCTGTGAGTAAATAAAAAAACGAATATTTCCCGACTTTGATATTAGGTTTTCAAATGCGGGTTTCGAGACATAACATTTAATTTTCTATGAATGCGTGATGCAATAAATAAAATTGAAAATGTATAACATTTCATGTAAAATGATGTGCCAAACATTTGTGACAAATTAAAAATAACCATACTTCACCGCTACGATGTTGTAGTTTGTTGATAGTTATGATTTTGGGGTCTTGGGACTTGGGACAGCGGAAGGATCTATCTCTACAAAATACGCTTCTAATTTATTTGAACAAAGCTCGGATTTGTGATCATCACCCCGTATTTTAGTGTGGTTATTAATTAAGCCAGTTCTCATTCTTGTAAAGATGACTTGATTTTAATGATGGATGCCTTAGACCTTCAACGTGACATTAAATAAACTGATAATTGCCCTATTTTTTGGGTTACTCTGCCCTGAATATCCAAGATGTTTGATTTACTTAATTTGTCGTTGATTACTTTAACAATGTGATAGGTAAGTAATTAAAGTAAGTAAATATTTGACTAAAATTTTTTATCATTATATTTAGATACTCCAAAACCCTTAAGATTATCTGACACCTTTGTTATTCAGAGAGCATCTGTACTTGACTGTAAGACTAGCTTTATTTTATAATGACTTAGCGAAAAAGTTGTTCCAGTCATAGAGCGAGCTTCAAAAAGGTTTATAAAGATTTCAAAGATGAAGGTTTAACAAAAAAATGTAAACTTTACGGCGCCCGATTACTAGGCGATCTTAGTATCGGATGAACCGACTTTTTTTAGACGTGGCCTCGTTAGTAGCCCCGGTGATATTTCAAAACTAAACAAAGAGATCAAACCCTCCTTTGCCTCGGCTAACAAAGCTCAAATGACCCCTTTACCGGTCGGCTACTCCTTTGTGATCAAAGCTCTTGTCGCTAAATGTCGAAGAAGATTAATTACCATATAAATGAGGACAAAGCCCGCCGTGTAAAAAATTACACGTTTTGTTTAAGCTGCATTGTTAACGGATTGAATGTCCACTGGTGTTTGCTAGGTTGAGGTGACTGCTTCATAGAAAACCCATGTGTAAGTCTCCGTAGATGAGCCATCAGTGCAGGTTGCATGCAACCTACAGTTTGCGTATACATACATACATTTTGTATGGATTCTTTACATTTGTGAAGCAATTACTAAATCTGAATCAGTCTGATCTGAGGTCAACCACACGCGACATAGAAAAGAAAGGAAATGTCCAGGACATTTCCATGGCCCCAAAATATAAAACATATAATATGGCTGCCTGAACTGATATGTATATAGGTATAAATCTACTTACAATACTTATATACGACACTGAGACAAGACGCAGAGAAAGTAGAAATGTTTATTACATTTACGTTTTGTCATGGCTGGGTATCGAACTCACGACCGCGTCCGCGATCTTAGCAGCTCGGGAATCCATCGTGCTAAGTCGATCGAGGATTAAAAAAATACATATCCATATTTCGGTGTCCACCGTCTTTTTGCAACGGCTACAGACTTTTTGAAGCGTCATTAAATTACGTTCGTTTTGTAGCGCGCGTGATGATTCAAATGTAGTGTTGGGATCACAAATTTCGATGTTAAAATCATACTTTGCTCGAGCCGAGAACCGAAGAAAGGAACTTTTCACTTTTCATTTTACGATTTACTACAGACCCAGTGTTAACCACTCGACCACGAAAGTATATTATCTTATTACTATTTAGTTTTACCTATACTTTGGTTTTTGTTTCATTTTTAAAAAGAAAGTTGAAATGTTAGTTACGAGACCCGTAATGCCCATGTCATGTTTTTAGAACCAGGTGTCTTGCGCATCCTGCCGTCAGCTCAGTCAGCAGTTGCGTATATAGCAGTATAACTATTCAATTAAGCTAAGAAAACGGGGCCTAGGAGGGCGTTAAACTCTTAGCTTAATTTTAATTTTGCTAAAATTCACCTTCTCATGGCGTGTTTCAGTCTAGGGGTCCTAGACATTTGTCGGGTTTGTCACTCTATAGTTACGCTTTTGCGTGCTCAGGCCTCATCACCCGGCAACGCAGAGCAACCCGGCGCGGTCTAATTTGCCGCCATTTGCGTCGCGCGACGCAATCCGATTAACAGCCAATTAATGTCACCTACGTCACAGCTTACGTGTAGGTTGGGTTGCCTCCTATATCTAGCGATTGGTGACACGTTACATATTGACCACATGAAAGTTATATACATACTAGTTTCAGCATTTTTTTAAGCTGTGGAAACTAACAAAAAAATGTAATTCCGACCGAATCTTTTTCGATCGACGCTACGTTTCACTGAATCTGAATCATACAAAGTTCTATGTAATGTAAAGGATGAAATGAAATGAAAACATTTATAACTCTACATAGTAATTCTCAATTTAATAAAAGGCTTTTCGATTTATATCACTAATTTTCAGCGTATTAAATTTTTAGTGTCATCATAAAAAACGTGATCTCGCGCTATTAGTATCTTTAACATTAAACGGATATTTATAAATGTTAAATGCTCAGAAAAATAATGTCAATTGTTCCTACTAATACATTACTGTAGACCGATCGCAGTAATTTGATTTCGGTCTTCGATTCCGGACGTATCCTGTTGATATTAGAATACCTTGTGTGACACAGTTAAAGGTATTCCAAAGTTTACATAGCGGTGGTATTTATTGGACGTTAATCGAATTTCGTCGCGCGGGGTAAATGGCGGTAAATTAGACTGCGCCGCCACCGAGCATGTTTCACACATCCACGTTACGTTGCAAGCTGCAACATGTGCCGCCAAGATATAATGTGTTTTCAAAACAAATTTTAATTACCCTTGTTTTTAATTTTAAGTGGCCTAACAGTTGATAACGCGGTATTATTATCATTATAACTTTACAAGCCGATTCGTTTCTTTATTTTTTTAATTGTTAATTTATTAATTTTTTCTTATAATCTACTCCCAAAAACTAAATATGTCGTATTCGACGACGGATAGCAATTTTTAATTCTGTTTATCGTAACCAATTCACTTCGAATGCTACTCTTTAGTAGTGTTTAAAAAAATATTTATGTGAACCAAAAACCACTTTTTAAGAATAACTCCCAAACTTTTAGTTAATCTTCAAAAACGAAACCTTTCGTTTGGTCGTTTCGTTTTTGAGAGTAGACCTACTGTTTTATATTTATCTGGCAAACTCTACAAAGATTGTGCTTAATTTGATAGAAACATTTTTACTGCTTGTTTTGAATATGCGATTCACTCTCGATCATTTTAAACAACTCACAATTGAATCTTCTTATCAGAGTGCGATGGGTTTTCACTTTCCAACGTATGACCTCCCAAACGCAAATCAAATCCTACCCAGTCGGCACGCGGTTAACATGACAATCCAAGTGTTCAAATAAGTGCGAGCAGTTCTCTGTTTGAGTTCGCTCATCAAATATCGGTATTGAGGGTGATAGCATGAGCAGCGTAAACTTAATCATCGAAAACCAACAGTTGTAGGAACTAAGAGACCATTTGCAGCCATGGAGATGTTCCAGAAAGGAACCGATGTCGTAGAGTCATTGATAACAGTACCTACCTGAATAGTTGCATTGTGACTAGTGTATCTTTTTCACGTAATATAAATCACGTGACAATGTATCACGATTTGAATGAAATTCTATATTAAAATGAATTTGCATATTTCTGATCGGTCTGACGACCGATGATAAGTACGTACCCATTATTAGAGCATGTAAGAAATTTATAAACAATTCAAACATTTATTTTTATTAAAAAAAAAAAGAAGATGTTACTTTTAAGAGAATATTATTATGTCATGGAGAGTTTGTTTGTCATTATTCATTCAAATAATCGTTTATATAGGGTTACATTGTAGAATAAAATATACAATTAAACAAAACCGAATTTTAATACACGTATCGCTAGGAGAAATAATGATAAGTAAAAGGAGTTGCGATTAATTTGTATAAGGTGAAAACATAGAATCAATAACTTTGTGTCCCAACTCTAGACATGTTCCGATCACTTTCCACGTTTTTTATTTATATATTTATTCATTTTGATAATAATAATACTTGTTACATTTTTGCATGTCCTCACACTAGGCTAAGCCGGTCCTGTGAGGAAATAAAGAAATTTTAAATATACAATTATTGAATAAAAAATAACTTGCCTACTTTTAGAATAACAAGTAGGGTAGGCATTTTTAATATGTTTCATAGATATTTAGCGGTCTGTCGCGGCTGTGCACGTGTTCAAAAGCCGTTTTTTTACATTTTTCACTGATTCTGCGCATACCTATTCTTAGCTAATTGGTCAGAGAGTGATGTTGTATAGCCTTACACACATATTATAACTACAAATATTTTTTCAATTAGAACAAGTTGTTCCTGAGATTAGCGCGTTCAAACAAACTATATATATATGTATTAGTTTAGATTGATATTGCATTACATAAAACTAAAGCAATTTAAAAAAGAATAGTAAACCATAAGATATAATGTCGTCCTATGTTTGATTCCCGGGGCAAATAAAACAAGTTACAGCTTTTCTGTGGCTATTTAAGCCAATTTAGCCTTTATAGTAACGACGACTTGATTTTAATTATCCATCATAGATAGAACCAGACCTAGGTCTTGGTCATGTAATGAATCATTGTAAGGCCGATTACTTTCCTATTACATGTAGTAGTTAATAAAAAATGTTTGTTTTCTTTCTTTCTTTATACCCGCTTAAATGTAAACTAGAAAGGCGAGAATCTATCGTAAACCAACGGTAAGTGCCCTGAGCCATAGCCATTCCCAGTCACGGAAATGTGTTTAACTTGTAACGTACTGTGTTTGATTGAGAACCGCCCGGGATACGCTATAAATTGATCCGGGTTTCTTGATTGAGAATGTTTCTATAGGTCACCGTGGGGTTATTTCATTTAAATAAAGCAGGTGAAATACCATCTAGTTAAATATCATACGTGGACTAAATGTATACCACTTCAAAGTGTGCATCCATCAGTAGAAGGTTGGTCCATCCACTCACCCAAGCGCTTTGTTCGACTAATGTTTTAAACGCAAAAGTTTGCATGGGTAGGGTTGTACAGTGAACAACACATAGATGTAAAAACTTGCAGTTCGATTTTAGTTCTTGTGCCTGTGATATAAGGGAGGTTCAAAGTCTAAAAGTGTGTAGCCTGGCGTGCTTTCGACCGTACGAACGGATATGTGAATGTTTGTTACCCTTTTACGTAAAATCCATTGAGATTTGGATGGGATTTAGTAGATTTGTACCGATCATGGTTCTTTGCAGACGTTTATTCAATGACTAGCATTAACCCGCGGCTTCGTAAACGTAAAAGGTACGATGTAATTGTTTTTATTAAATTTTAACCCTTGCAATTCTTTCTCTCTACAAGATTTTTCTCGTACCAAAACAAAATTTTCGCTCAAAAATACATTTAGAGATTAATTTTATGTGTATAATTTTTTATTATAAATTCAAGTGCTTAAAGTTAAGTTATGAACCAGTGGACTGGTGCGTAGTTGCTGTTCTAAAGATTATGCTTAATGATAATTAATCGCACTAGAATTTTAGATGGCATGTTTAAATGATTTTCCTTGCTGATAATGAGCTTATTCATAACCCATGTGGTGGCTTAAAAATAGTAAGGTTAATCGTTTATATTACAAATACACCCCTATCAATCCGCAATACGCCTGTGTGTTTAAATATGGCCCGGTAGATCTCATAGTTGGGTAGGGCCTCTGCACAAGCGTGGAATATATAAATGACATAAATAATTAACAAAACCTTAATAACAATAAAGTGCTTTAGAATCGAGCGTTTAACGCAACGAAACGGTGTAACAATGCCCTTTAATACTTATGTTTCTTTGTTATGAAAATGGTCCGACGACAACAATGCAATGAACTGAGAAAAAAGTACACGACAAAGTTTAAAGTGGTTCTATAGAAGCTGGAGAGTATTTACGTCAGTGGCCGGTAAAACATCTCCTCGCATACAAATCAGAACTGGCAAAGTTTGAATAAAAACTTCGCAAAATTAACTTTGATCGTGTTTTAATGCTTGTGTCTGCTGGCCGTAGCATTAAATTGCACTTTATATCAGCGCCATCTTCCTTCAACTAGTGTTTGAATGAGTTTCGTGGAAAGTTTAACTCATTTAGGCGTCTCGAAAGAAACTAGGGTTAACGTTTAACTCTGCTAGTTAACGCCCGCTATGGCTTTTGCCTTTTGCAAGTTAGGAACTTAGAACAGTGTAGTTTGCTCACAAAGTGAACTGGAAATGGTAACGGAAACTAAGTAATTTTACACTTACGAGGTTTCAAGTTCATTTATTATTTGTTTTCCAGAATTTTCTACATTTTACAAAGATGCTTGGTGTTCAATAATGTGTAGGACGAGAGTGGAAACGAACAGTTTTGCGTACCACTACTGTCGTAATTTATGTGTCGCTGTTACTCGAAATAAATCGCGCGGACGCGTGGACGGCCGCCCCAAGTAATGACACACGTAACTCTCATATTGGGCCTCGCTGATCCACGGAGGGCGTCATCAAAGCCTGGTAGAAGAAAGTTCATTCCGCACAATAAACTCACAAACGATCGACACGGACGTTACTGATGACGTAGTTTACATAATAAATCCATATAATGAGTACCTACTTGGTAAAACTACACAGTAATAAAAATATTTTCAAAACTAATCAATGAAAAAACCCACATTAACTGATGTCACTGGTGAGGTAGTCGAGTTTCTCTGGCTTCAAATACACCTCTTGTTCGCCGAGGTACTTACTATGACGGATGCCAAATGATGGAGCTGGTATAGTGCGCTTCGATACCATAAACTGAAATGGAAAGAAAAAAACATTAAGTTTAGTCTTGGAATACAGCGTAGTTGATTGAAGTGTTTAAGGCTCACTGTTTCTTAGGTACCCTTAGGGTTATAGTGAGTTTTATATTACTTATATGCAAACTCAATAAATCGAGTCAAACAGGACGAAAAAATCGGTTAACCTCGTAATGAAATTAATTCTAACCTTAATTTTAGTATAGACCTTTGTAGGTGCGAGATATTTTCAAAAAACAGTTTTGTTTTTATCAAGACCTTGAATACATTAAGACGCCGACATCAGACATTATGAACCATTTAAGACAACTTTTACAATGCCAATATCAAAGATCTGAACAAAAATTCAATATATTATCATTCATTCCGAGGTTAAATCCGTAATTTGGCTGGACTAAATGTCGGTTCAGTGGCCAGCTTTCGAGTATTTGAACAAGCCACTTGTGGTTTTAAAAAATAATAAGTACATTTGCCATTACTCGTTCCATTTCTGTTAAATGTCAAGAGGTTGTTTGTTTTCAATGGCTACACCGCATAAACTAAACGACTAAGCTTGCTCAAAATTGTATATGTGGTTATAAATAAATGGCAGTAAAAGGCAACAGTGTTGATTTCGAAATCTGCGCGGAAATTCAAAAGGCAGTGGCTTATCGACGACCTCCGTAGCCGAGAGGCGAGCGTGCCGGACTTTGGCGTCGCGCTATCTCTGAGGTCCCGGGTACGATCCCCGGTCGGGTCAATATGGGAAACGAACTTTTATATATTTTTCCGGATCTAGGTGTTGTGGTACCGTCGTTATTTCTCATTACTGTAACACAAGTGCTTTAGCGACTTACCACAGAATCAGAGTAATGTATGTGATGTTGTCCAATATGTATTTATTTTATCAAACCGCCCTCGTATGATAATAATAAACCTTACGTCTATTGTAAATCTAAGCCTCGAAACTTGTACAAACTTTGGTTACAAAAAATCATTTTTATTTCATTTTATGGATAGCGTATAGGAGTCTGTAAGCGAAAGCTGCAGACGAAAGCACGTAAGACTATTTACTTTGGACTTTGCACCGCCCTTACGTTGTGCCCATAAGAACGAATTTCGAATTGCAAGTGTGGACTAGTATCGTGGTGACCGTACCTACGAAATAAAAATCAATTTACACCGTTGAAATTTAGGCCAATGCGAATTAACCCTTAATTCCTACACTAAGCTTCTAAATTACTTCGACATAGGTTAAACTTTCCAGAACCAGCTAATTAAGCCTGAAAATTTGTATGATAGGTAATATATTGTACTCTATCACGCTAATAACATAGGATTGACCCTAATTAAGTGTAAATTAATACGATCAAAAGGCTATTATCAGCGTCGTACTCGATTACTGGAACGCAAATGGCCCGCGGTAATATTCGATTACCTATCATTTTCATATGACATACTGTGGCTAGTTCTGAATAAATAATTGTTCAGATCACGCTCAAGAGCTTAAGGCATGGACAATTAAGACTTTGGTTCGTTTTTTTTTAATTCTATGAAAATAAGATTTAAAGTTGTAATATGACTTATATATTTGAGGATTACATTTTATGTGATTTATAAATATATCTTTTGATTTTAAAGCATACTTCATATCAATCCAAATGTAACTCGGCCATCTCATTAAATTTTACACAATCATTATTTCCACGAGCTAGTCAAAGTTTAATGAAGATTAAAAATAATACCGGAGATTACATATATAAAAAAAATCGATTTAGTCGCAACAGTACCTTCTTCTCGCAGTACCGGTTCGGGGCGGGCGTCCTCGGCGCCCGAAGACGTTTGAAAGGTCCGGCGAAAGAGAATGCGGGTTTGTTTTGCTTCACGTAATTGAAATTAGGGTCATGCTCGCCGGGGCCAGGGATGTCGGCGTCCCGGCCCGACCTCGCCATGTAGCCTAAAGTGTACGCTGGGGCTTTCCTGGGAGCAAGCAAAGATACTGGTACAATACATGATAAATTAAGTATCAGCCTAAGGGAGGATCATTAGTCCCTCTGCTGGGCAAAGGCTTCCATAGTGTAATAATATTTGGCTTAATCACCAATCTTGTCAAAAGTGAGTTCGTAATTAACCCGAGGTCATGATAAAAAATACGATCCATATTTGGCTTACTGGTAATCAAACCCAGGAGACAAAAATCATAATCAAATTTCTTTTTAATTGACTATATTGTTTATATTTTACAGATATAAGAAAAAATTTGAAATCGACCTAGATGATAACATTCAGTACTTGGGACCGCGGATCTACTGTGTATCACTATTGCTACCACTGTGTGTACTTTACGTTCTTGTCGTCAAAAAACTCGAAATGCGCATCACTTCAGAATGGATTTTATTTAGTTGATGCTTTTATTCTATGTTTGTCAAGAAAGCTTAAAAAATACAGTGGGATAAAAAACATGCATGAGTCGTGTGGATTACTGGTTGATGTTAATAAAAGAACATCATCATTGTCAAAAAAAAGTTCACACTTGGATAAATTGCAGCTCCACTGATGTTGTGTTGATCATTTAAGATCAAGTAAGTCACAATATTCTTTAAAACATATAATTTAAGTCTTTAAAAGAAACAAAAAAGAAGTAGATAAATTTAATGACAACCATTGCGAACACTTAAAAAATTTAACGGGTCAAAACGCGACACAATTTTTATTTAGTAGTTAATACGAACTACTTTCTGCCCGACGTTTCGTTTAGGTTGCACCAACCGTGGTCACGAGCTGACGTATTAACTACTAAATAAAATGGTGTCGCGTTTTGACCAGTTAAATTTATTTTTAAATGTTTAAAATGGAACGCGAAAGTCTTAAAATGTATACACCATTGCGAAGTTCCATAATCTGTATTCTAGCTTTAGATCTACCCGTGATATTACCAAATGATGATTATATTGTTATGAATTTCAGAAATTCAAGCCTTTTGCTTATTACGTATAAAGTAGAGACACCAGTAATGAAAACACTGGTCAACAAAAAAACATTTTTTGCGTGTAACATGACAACTTTTGTCTAGTTACGTTTAGGATAACGATAAAGATACTAGAAATAAAATTGCAATGGTTCAAATACGAATAGTTTTTTTGTGATACCGTTTTATAGCATTTTTGAAATTTGGAATTTTTACAAACAAAAAGAAGTTATTTCGACTTATTGCTACATGAATAAAAGTTTACTTTTATGATTTTCGTCTGTATTTTGCTTCAAGGACGTCTCGTTTTAATGTCCAACAGCAATCCGCTAGCATACGTGGGCTCCAGTTGCCCTGATATCGTTTTTTTATGGTAGAGATGACTTGATGGAATCTTTCCCCGTGTTCATGGCTGACGACGCCCAAATTTTCAGGAAAGAAATCTAAATGAGAATGGAGAAAATGTATTTTCAATGACATATTATAGCCCAAACCCTTATATGTAGATAAAAGCTACGCGATAATTCGTTTATAGTCACTTGATCGGTGATTTTTTAGAAAATTTAAAGTTCCTTTCATGTAAGATTCCCAAGCTGATTTGTCTAAATTAATAAGCTTTTCTTTTAATACATCATCTTTGATTAATTGCCTGATTTATTTGGAGCCAACAAATATACCCTTTTTCTCTCTTGAGGAAGCTTCTTGAAAGTCAGGATCCAATGTCTCTTATTCGACTTGTGGCGTAAGGGACAGTTCGCTAGTTTGAGGTGGTTCTGGTACCGGTAGATCTTCACTATGAGGGATTGGTCGTTTAGCTGATCAGGATACTTGATTTTACTTTCTGTTTTAATTGTAATACCTTTTGTATCAGTAAGATAAAAATAACAATCAGATGAGTGGTTTGTTGGTTCCGTTCAAATCATAGGGATTGCAAAAGGCATAAATCGGGATCTTTTCGCTCATCCAGTGAGAAAACCCACTCATGTAACACAACAGAAGTGTAGAACCCACGTTTTGTCTCGTTGACCGATGACAAAACCAAATTACTGTTCATATAACTTAGTTACTAATGGTGTCAAATTCCTTCGCTGAGTTTTGAAAGTAATGTCACCATAAATTTTATGTAACAAAACATGTCAGGATCATTTTTACACTTTCTTGACATTATTGAAGAATCACTTCACTAAAACAGAACAAACCATAATGCTCTTCAAATAAACGAATTCGTTGAATGCGAAAGTAAAACAAAAACGGTTAATTGTTAATTTTATGGGTAGTAGCTGTAACACGAAAACTAGATCTGATGGAATCAAAATAAATATGGTTATAAAATGAGGATAGTTAGGTAATTTAAAATTAGCCAGCACCTTTCTTGTTACAAAATTTTGTTGACCAGTGAAATCAAAGTACAAAAATCCTTGTACCATGGCAACCAAGGCCAGATTCCGTCTGCGAGGTAAAACAATTTATTTCATATTTTACGAAGACTGAGACATTACAAGTAATCAAGGTACTATTTTCAAATAGGTATAAACTAATACAAAGCCAGCGCGCGGCTTGTTGTCTGTCTAAGCATTCATGTAGGAAATTGGAAAGCACATCAGACTATATATTTTACTTTGTACCGCTTTTATTGTGTAGGCATAAGAAGTAATGTCGAATTGCAAGTGTTTACCTTGATGTGCTGTCCACCGTAGTCTGATGAAAAAATCCATAATATATTGACGACTAGCTGTGCCCGCGACTTCGTTCGCGTGGACTACATCCTTTCATGGTCGGTTTTACTTCTTTCTCCCCCAATATTCGAAACAAAAAGTAGTCTATATTTTAATCCAAGTTTCGATCTATATTTGTGACAAATTTCATATCTCTAACTTCAAAAATAAACATTTTTCCATATAAACTTTCAAAGGTGGTATTACCCCCATTCCCCCCTTATTTTCTAATAAAAAGTAGCCTATGTCCGTTCTTGAGATTCAACGTATACCTATACCAAATTTTATCAAACTCCGTTCAGCCGTTTAGGCGTGAAAGAGTAACAGGCAGACAGACAGACAGCTAGAGTTACTTTCGCATTTATAATATTATAGTATGGAAGTATGGATAGTATGGATTAGACGTTTTTGTGAACATCTATTTCTGGCTATGTCGCGTTTGAATTGGTATAATCTCACGATAGTATGCATTTTTTATATCTTTCAAATTATTCAGTATTCTGCAGAGGCCTACGATCTAGTTTAAGCTCGCTTTAAGTCAAATTTGGTCTAAACTAAAGTAAATGGTTCACATGGACAAGTTACTTAACACTCGATCCGCGTTTGAATGTCGTACACTTTATGGATTATTTAATTTATCACTTACTACTGAATATTCCTGACAAAATCGACACCAAATTTACACACTAAAATTCAAAATGAACCGATTTTTCAATGTATAGATAAGCAGACAGCATTTGTAATATAGGTTTTGTATTTTTTTTACTTATCAGTTAGGTTTATAAGCCACCTGTGGGTAAGTTAACTCTTATTTAACGTTTCTAAGCGATTTATATATTTCGTATATATAATATCGAACACTACGATTTATAGTGTGTTCAGGTAGGTGATTCACAAACAATTCCGATTCGAAGTCAGTGTTTTATGTTTGACCTATCGTTTATGTTAAGAAGAAATAAAACATAGTTTCGATTTTGAATCCGATTCCGTTTTATAAATCGGTATGCTGCTGTAACATCAACTCGATATATAGATAGAGAAAAACCATGGACCCCTTGACAGCTTCTATCGCAATCACAAAAGACAAAGAGCGAATTATGCCGATGTCTTGTAAAGAAATGGGAATCTATATTTGTTGTAATGTCTGTAACAGTTTCATGCTTACTTTCCAGGAATCGGCGGGCAGTACATGTTAGGCGGGGGTGTCCACATATCCCAAGGCTGGTATGGGGGACGCGCGGCCTGCCTGATGCTGTAGGCTGGCTGTCTCTTGTATGTGACTTTAACAGGCGGTGCATACGTAGCTGGCCCTGGCACCTTGGACTTGTTGCCTATCGGCTCCAGCTGAGGAGAGACCACGCCTTGTTTCACCTTGTACGGACCTGGCAATCATATCCAATCAAAAATATACGTAATCAAAACATTATTTTTATCATAAGTTCATGTGGGTACCTAACTACCTAATACAAAATATTAAGCAACTACCTAAGACGGGCCGGGTCGATATTTAGCCAACTTGCCGTCTCATCTTCTCATCGTCAGATAAGTAATCATAGAAAGAAAGCCATATTTATTATTTTGATAGCAAATAGGCTTATTGATTTTAAAATAAAATAAAAAATACTGAAAAGTATTGCGCAAGTGTTGTGTGTAAAACGAAAAACAGTAATTCCCCCATAGAAAGAAATCCCAGAAGGGGACATGTCTTAGGTTTTTGTTATTATTAAATAGTACAATTATCGCTCTGACTAAACAATGTGCAAATATTGTTTGTTTCCAAGTTTCCTGATACTAGGTCTATAAGGAGTAACCAAAGTACGAGTATTGCTCGCCTGCGATTATATGTAAAGAAATGATGCTCATTTGAACCTTCACCGAAACCTTAAGATATTTTTCTCTACATTCCGATAACTAAGAATTCACGGCTTAAATGGATTGCAAACAAAACTATTTTATGTTCATTTCAATTTGATACCTACACGTTCCTGAGAAAAGGGGAATATTTTTGTGATTGAATTACAAACAAGAATTTCCAGATTCCAAAATACTACATATCTTGAAAGCGGTAATGCTAAGTTGTAAAAAAAGAAGGTTTAATGAATGTGAATAGGTATCTATTAGAATATATTAAACACACTCAGAATTAAGTAAATAAATGAACGTACACCAAGTAAAAACAACATGAAAAATATTTCACGCAGTCAAATTGTGAGAGGAAGCCAGTTTTTAATTGATAAGTCGCTTTGGCATTCAAAAAATAATTAGGAACTTTTTAAACATCAAGTATTTCTTTGACTGGCGGTTAATTAGTTATTTTTATTTGCTATAAAATTATGGCTTATTTAGTTTCATAAAAGAAAACGTTTAATTCGGCAAAATATAAAACGTAAAAATACAAGACTATACATTTTAATAGTTCCAATAAATAATGACCTGTAAATTGTAAAATAGAATAAAATAGCATGCTGACAAAAACAGTAACGTAAATAAAAATACAGAATTAATCTTTCAAAATACGTTTGTAGCTACTATTTTTCTTGCTGGGACCTGAGGGAGGATTGTATTACTAGTTTGAAATGTGCCTTCTTACTAATCTTGTTTGTAATTTTGTATGAATGAGTATGTAAACTTATGGCAGCTAAGTAAGCTATCATATTCGAACTTGTTATTTCCAATAAAAATACCTTAATGTAAATGTTTAAGACTTGCACAATATCAGTATCAAAAACGATCCTATGAAGTATTATTGTACTGTGCCTATCCTTTCTCATTGTCATTTAAATTGAAAACAAATGCCAATCGGTAAACAAAGTATGAGACCTCTTTATTACTATGTAGTTAAACTTATAACTAAATGTGAGTGTGAATGGCGAAATCTGACTTGTTCGATAACACCTAAATTATGTATAGGTTATAATACGCGCTGCCTTTAGATCGAAGTAAAGTTACCTGTTCTCAGTAATCCTTGGACATTGAACATCGGTGCTGTTGCCTTTGTGTTAGGTTTTTGAAAGGATACGGGAGTTAGGTGACCAAAAGTGTAAGCCGGAGCACGTTTGATTTTAGAAAATCCTCGCCCACCTTGAAGAAATAAAGGTAGAATTAGCAATACGGTATAGTACAGTATCATTTACTCTTTTCTCAGAGATGCTTACTTTTATGGAAAGTAACTAAAAAGAACATGGATGTTAGTAAAATTTATTCTTATCTATTTTTTAAGACGACGATATCTAACACGTGATTCTGAACTCCTATTGAATAAAATAATACATAAAACATTGAGTTCATCTTTAATCGTCAAGGTTTTTAGAAATAACTAGCGGTCCCGGCAAACTTCGTTTCGCCTTAGTGGATTATCCCGCTTTTCTGTTGAAATTTTTTCTGAATTTTCTTTGCTATAAACCTCACGGAGCCCGAGACTTTTCCAACGAATGCAAAACCGTGGAAGTCGGTTCGTGTGTTCTGGAGTTATAGCGACAGAAAGGAAAACCCAACTTATTTTTATATAGTAGACTTCAGAGCGTCAACGTTTTTCTATCGCACATATCGACGGGGGCAATATAAACACAGGGCGTCATGAAACTATTAAAGCAATGCGGTAAGACCATTTATTGTTTTTTGTAACAAAAAAAAAGCTTTCTAAGGCCCTTCATAGAATCAATGCTCACAGGCGGAGCATGAAGCAAGTTGTACACATTTTTATTCGGGAAGAAAGGGCTTTGCACCGTCACTCACTACCACGGGAAGTCACAGAGTGGGTGTGTCGGACTTGCACCCACTAAAAACTTCCCAGGTCCAAGGCCCTCCTCTGCGTCCGTGGTGGGAGTCAGTATCCCTAGTGAGACTATTAGTAGGCCCCTACCGATAAGCAGGTTGTACTTACCCTAATGCCAAACTTATATTATATTATAGGCTTTGAGAACTCCGCCGGAAGACTACTACTTCTTACTACTAATTGTATTAATGAACTGATGTAAATAAGCGATTCAGTAATAACATGTATTCATACTAAATGTAAACAGTTTTTAAAGTTGAGTAGGTTATGAAAAAAAAACTTCGGATTGAGATCGGAGATTGTGTCGTATAAAATTAAAATGAAAAATGAAAAATGTTTATTTACAATCACAAGTTTACATTATGCCATTATTACATTAGCCCATGCATGGATTTGAATGTTAGGTCGTACAATAATAAATCTCATCAAACAAAGACATGAAATATTCGGGTTTCTTTAGATCTCCGTGAAAAGACGTTTGTCCTTACGTTAATTAAGTTTTTGATGTGTTTACTTGCGTTGATGTCTTTAAATAATGACCTCAATACTAAGCCTTGCCAAACACAACAAAACTTTTTTTAAATTTTCCCTTAATATTTGTTTACTTCAGTAATGTATAGGATTACCTTAGAACGATACTATTTATTGGATGATAAATCTCATACAATCAAAGTAAGTACCGATATCTTCCGGCAGAGTTCTAAAGGCGATTCATATATTGTTCAAATCAATACAAAAACACATTACAAAATATTTCTGGTGGTTCATAGGAGGCCGGGCTCGGAGTGGGCACCTCGAGAGCCACTTTTCCCCTGCGCACAGCTGGTTTGGCCGGGACCTGCTTCACCAATTTTGCTCTGCATTCCCATCCCCACGGCATGATTTTATTTTATCGCGATGGTAAAACGAAAAATTCCACTAAAAACGGGAGTAAACAGTTTCAACAAATTGTCAAAAATCTCCGATCAAATTAAAACTTCAAATGACAGATATTGACAGTTGACGGTGAATTGTTTTTCAGAATTATTTATATTTGTAGATATGAGTTTCTATTAAATAGTTAATTCTAGTCATCATTGTACTAACAGTATTTTGTTTCAATTATATAAAATCTTGGCTCTAATATTTTCCAAGTAAGACATTATTTAAGAAAGCTGATGATTCTTGGGTATGTGTATATTTAAAGGTTAGAAATATTACTTTGTAAGAAAATAATGTACCTATCGTGTAAAGTTTATAGCTATAGTTTAAACAGGGTAACATGCTAAAATAAATCATAAAGTTAAAGACATCTTTATTAAATTCACGATGCTACGACAAATTATTTATTTAACGGTTTTCATTAGTCACGATTATTGTTTTTTATGAGCACAAAGATGATAACGTTACGTCCCAAATTTTCCAAGTCACTTTGTCTCACACAATCATACACAATTACACACTTTTGAAAATTATATTGTTTTAAAACTTTTCGTCGATAATTGTATAAATTAGAGTAAGTTGAAAAAAATATTTTAGATTTCGTGATTAGAGTGTTCTGAAATATTTGATTTTCTTTATTGAAAAAGGGTGTATGATAGATAAAGTGGTAATTTAGTGCAGTTATCCGCTTACATACATATGAGTGATTAATGTTTATTGATTCTATGAGATTTTAAATGTATATTTTAAGAGACAAACCTACTTACGGCTTACGTTTTTTAAATTAAAATAAATTTATTTGTTTAAGAGTATGACTCGAATAATACGAAGCACTAAGCAAATACGATCACGGAAATGTTTGAATACATAACCCTCCACAATGAAAAGATATACTTTTACTGCGCACAAAGCAATAGAAAAAAATATAATTAGTCCGCTGCGTTTGAAAATGGAAACAATCGGAGAACCGTTCAAAAGGCAGAGGGTTTTTCGCAGAATTGAAATGTGAGAGAATGAAGGAATAATGAAGACGGCCCACCTCGGCCGGATGGCGTTCCTCCGTCGCACGTCGTTCCGGTGCGACGATATCCGGTGCAGCTCAATTTCCTGGGCCGTGGAAATTCCCACCGAGTTTTTATTTGCTCCCCTGATTCCGCTCCGTGCCGCTTTTATCTCCGAATGTTATCGCGAGCGCCGTGATTTGGGCCCTCGTTATTGTGTAGTTGGCGAGATGTGTCTGCAGGAAGGTTTATACAACGGCAGGCTTTGTTAGTTCTTGCGCTTATTAGAGACGAGATAAGATTTACGTACGGCGTCTTTGAATAAACGTCACGAGTTGTCGACGATCTTTCACGTACATCTGTGATTGATGATCCAAGAAACAGTCTCTCAAAAACTTTTTACCTAAAAGATCTTATAAATATTGTAGAACAAATATTCGTTCATGGATTCTGTACCTTTTTCATCGCAATTCGCCATCATTAATTTATCAACTTTATTAGTTTGTTTGAAACAGCTACATGTAGAACTTTTCTATATTGTCTCGGGTCTGGGTGTTGTGGTACCTTCGTTGTTTCTGATTTCTGTAACACAAGTCCTTTAGCTACTTACCACAGAATCAGAGCAATGTATGTGATGTTGTCCAATATTTTTTTAGTATAGATTGAATTAAATGCATAATGGCATGTATGGCTAGACAAAAAAAGTAGATGTAGCTAGAAAAATAAGTCAAAAAACGCTGATCGTCTTTTAGCTGAAATAGAAAAAAGAAACCAAATCAAATCTGAAATGATGATGAAATATTCCAAGACTTTGCCAGAAACGTAAGGTAACCTTCCGATCCAAAATATGTATTGTATAGTTCTTAAATCCTTGAGACACCTTGTATGGTTTTGCCAAAAGAACCAGAAACATTCTACTTGTATCTGCTTTATTTAAACGGAAGCCTTAGTTTTGATTCGTAGTGCTTTTGATTTTGAAATTTAAGTAGATTTAAAATATTGCAAATTCAATAATAACATTTTCAATTCAACACTTTGCAATGAAATTCGAAATTCGGAGCTTCATTTATGAAAGTTATTAATGCCTCGAATGCCCAAATATAGACAATGGGCATATTTTGTAGAACAATTTCGTTTACAATCAGCTCAAAGTTAGATACCGAATAAACTTAACGCGGCACACTTTCACAGGAGTCCTTGACATATAGTGGATGAAACGGAGAATTAAAATGGGCCAATATGGCGCTGTGTCGCGTCGCTGGCTTTTATTATTCTAGTGGAATAGTCTGGACACGCGGAGAGCTTAATAGGTTTCACCGTAGGCACTGCCTACTCGAGAGTCAGCGTCTCTTAAATTACCTGAACGAAGGCACGAGATAGATACTATTCCGAGGCACAAAATTTGAGGTCTTTTTGAAGCTGCTGATGCTTTTCCTACATTCAGAAGTGGGATTTGAGCTGAAATTGGTTTTAAATTATTAGTATTAAGTTAATTAGCACACAATTTGCTTAATAAGTTTTGCATATACCGAGGAAGAATTACACTTTAAGCTGCTAATATTTCTACATTCAAAAATAGGATTTGGCTTCACAGAAGGTAATCAATTTTAGTAAGAAACCGCTACCCTATTTATATTTTTATAATGAGGGTGGAACAAAATATGCCGGTAGATTCGAAGTATTCCTAAAAACCATCTCATATGTATAAAGAAGTGCCTACAAAAACTTCGTTGGACACCATAAATCTACATCTTTTTATTCCTGGTTTGACCCTAGTTTGTTAACGTTTTAAGTATTTTGTCAAGAGGATGTTTTAGTATCCGTGTCAAGAAAGTGAGAATGAAACACACAACTGCAGGAAGCAACCATCAACACTGTTCAAATAGAAAAATACAAATTACATTACAAAAATTCTAAACAAAATATTGTTAAATTATGCTTCGTGGTATAGTGTAATGAATATCAGAATCAGAATAGAAATTCCTGTTTCGTTAGGTTATTTTTTTTTTATAAATTGTGACAAATGAAAACGCAACTTAATTTGAGAAATTTAATATTCGTCCCCAGCTCTAGGTGTTTCGAGATGACGATCTCTGTATTCGCATATTAAGAAGTTTGCCGCGCTTGAGGTCTCAATAATGCACCCCTTATGTTTAAACGTATGAGAATATTGTTTGCTCGAAAGGAAAATACAAAAATATGGTAACTTTTGCTGCATACAGTTGAAAACAGTGGAAAAAAAGAAAAAATTCATGATTTTAATTCAAACCAGCGACAGAAACTCGACGTGCTAAAATTCCTAGCAAATTTTCTTTACAGTTCCCCTAAAACTCGTTACACTTCTCAAATTCTTAAAAATCATCATAAATAGTTATTGAAAAATTAAACTCACGCAGGGTGGTATATTGCTACGGTGTAGGCACATTTACAATTCCCAAGGATATTAAAATTCCGTTTGCACCGGATTTCATATAAATAATATATGTTATTGGGATAACGATCAATTTCTATAAAGTAATTAGTGCAGGCTACCTGTAGGCACCGATATTTTTTATTCACATCACACCGGACGGCGCTGGCAGCTGGATGCAATTTATTAAGTTTGAAGTAGTGGCCGAAAGAAACTAGTTTTATAGCCGAAACCGAAACCAAGACGGAAACTGAACAGTGTTTCCGACTAAATTAGCATAAAATACCAAGTTTTCGTGTGCAAATATTAGGTTTTAATCATGAACTTAATATAAAATTAAACGAAATCAAATATTTCATTACAAAACAATATATCACCAATTTAATAACAGTTGAAAACATTTGACAGTAAGCTTAATCTCTTGCCAACACACTCCTCAACGAAATAACGCGATGGGACTTGGATTGACTTTTTCTTTAAAGCTTAATGCACTGTTGTTATCATCCAGTCAACTAAGCGGCGACCCGTTCTTTGCCGAAATTAGGCCGAAACCGAAAGTTGGGTCGGACACTAGTATGGATGGAGCAATCTAGGTAACTAGTTCGTAACCAACTTCAAACTTGAATTCTAAAGTTTAAATTAAAAGTTAAAAGCTGAGTTACTGTGGTCTCCCCATTTTATCGGTCTGGGGAAATGAAGGTAACTTGGTCTATCGAGTTCAACCGTACAATATTTTTAAATAAGCAAATTAGGAACAATTTACGAAATTAAAAGAAGAGTTTATTTTTAATTTCAGTCCGAATATCTTAGTAGCTAAGGGTTTCATTATTATTACTAACTAGCTGTCGTTCTTTCTTCTTGCGTGTATCCCTGTTGATCCATTACGTAGCTCGGTCCGCTACAACTAGGATCCTGATTTGACGAGCCTGCTTATTACATTGGAGCGATTACCGTCTACCCTCCGCAACTCTTACTAGGGGAACCAGACCTTTTTGGATAAAAGCCCAGCCCAATGGCTTAACCTGCCTACCGAAGCATGGAATCATCATTTTTATCGGACAATCAGGGCATTCAAGCCCCAAAATGCTCTAACCAAACAGAGAACAACTTACCAAAATCTCCCAAGAATTAAACCCAGGATCTCGACTTTTTCAGCCTAACGCTCTAACACAAAGGAGGTACCTAGCTTAAAAGCTCGTAGTAAGCTATAAGTACTTATCAAATTATTTTATTGTAACATAAAATATCCGTTCTTCTTGTGTTATTGAAAGCCAAGTGCATTAACATTAAGTAAATTACTTTATTTAATATTGGAAACACTAATATGAATTACTTTTTTAAATACCTTAGAATAAGTTAAATTCGAGTTTCAACACTATTATAATAATGAAAATTCAAAGAAAGGTAAATCAAAGTAGTCAGTTGTACTTTGGTACTATTCAAATATTGGTGACCGGCTTTTCAAAATGGCCATCAAATATTTTTTCATCTTATTTAATCCACATTAAGCCAAGTTAAATATTTTATTAATAAGAAGAATAACAATTAATTATGGATATTTTTATTTGTCCTTTTCACTATATACGTGGCATAAGATATCCTGTCCTAATTTTCCTTTTTTATCCTATGCATAGAAGTGAAATGAGGTATTTTAACAATTTCGCAACTACAAAAACCTAAGCTGTTAAGATACTTACGCGTAAAGAGGTGAATCGAATCAATTGTTCGTAAGACCCTTGTAATATTCTTCCTAAGTAATAATAAGAGAAGTTTTCCTGCGCCAGTTGAGTCTTTCCACGAAATTAATTAGGTACGTGTTCTGCGCCCGGCAATATCTTCGATCTTTCTAAGCCTCCTTATAAGATTTCGAAGGTTGTTATCGATATATGAAGGGTGTGTTTACGTAAGTAAGTACATATGAAACAAATCACTTAAATTTTGTAGGGTTTGGGTTTTAGGTACAAACGATATCTAAGCGCACTGCAGTGTCAGTCGTGTTTGGGAAATAAATTCGCAAAATACATGCCTATGTTAATCACTTATTTTCTGTTGGTTAGTTTTGCAACACAAATTAACAAAAAAACAAACAAAAAAAATAAAACAAACAATAAAAATCCTACAAAAAAATTGTAAATGTAATAACCATTGCTACTGAACTGCTAGCATACAGTTTATTGTTTTTGTACTGAAATAGATTACCTCTAAGTTTCTTTATACCAAACTTGGCCTGTTTTACATATTATATGACTGATGGTTTTTGTTTATTTACTTTTCAGAAAACCTACCTTCCTATAAAGCAAAGTAACCCTTTGTAATAAACCTTACGGTGGAGGGTAAAATCTAATCTCGTCGTTGTTCGTTAAAAAATATAACGACGTTCTTTATGAATATCGATTAGCCATTTAAACCGCGGCTGCATTCTTGAAAGTTTATTTGTATGGACGTACCGATGATTTTACTCATTCAACCTAAAACTACTGAGTGAACTTCGATGAAATTTGGTAGCTAGGGTGATATTACTGGTTGACAATATTGATGTCGCATGAATATATTTAACATTCAAAATACACTGCCTACAACTTAGCAATAAAAAAATTGTTACTTAAAATGTTTTGAACTAGAAAGTGTACGTCTTTTAAAAATCATGTTGTTATTTTGGTATATGTTTCATTGAAAGCCGTTCAAATTGATGTATTGATGATAAAAGATTTGGTAATAAAAACTATTCAAAAATTAGCGTCTATAATTTGAATAAAAGCCGAAACGTTCAGATTGTAAATGTTTTGTGCAATAAAGTACCTACATCAATCTATCTAAAGTAGAAAGATAAGAGTATTGTTCCATATCATGTCATTATACTTTTTGTGTATAAATCATGTGAATAAAGGTTGAAATACAGATAGTTTGAATATCAATTTTCGCACTAACCCTCAGTCACTGTTGTCAGTTTTAGTGTTGACTGGATTATATTCCCAGGCTGTATGCATAAACTCTTTGGCACTCCGCCACGTAAATCTATAGCGTATGACCATTGATTTGAATTACTAGTTGGATATTCAGTTAACCTATGTACACGATGTGATTTAAGAGACGTTAAATGTATAATTATTGTACCGGAAACACACTAACGGGAACGGGTATTATCGCGATGCTGGATATTGTGTTTGTTTTCCTTTACTGTTGCACCAGCATTAGATGAAAATTATTCCAAGTTATTATTTAGACCTCTTTTAAGAACAATGGCGGTTTGGCGTTATAGTGTGATCGTCTCTTGTCTAAATAAATATTGCAAGTGCGGCATCTAGATTCAAGTTGAATTTTGGAAACATTGGTAATTTTTTAGTCATTTTTTATGTGACGCTTAGCAATATTTGTTATAACTGGGACGTTTTTCCGACTTTTAATACAAGAATACAAAATAGATGGTCAACAATTGTTCAGGAAGTCGCAAAATTTTATGTCTATAGTTCACACTCAAGTGTTTGGTCAGAAAATGTTGTTAGAGAGATGACAATGTTTTAAAATTCTATCAGTGCGAAATGATGTGGAACGTTTTCAAAAGTGGGCAGTGATATCTATAAATCTACGTCTCCAGTAAAGGAAAAAAAATAATCACCGAAAACCCTTTTTAAAGCGTGTTTACTTCAAGCCCACTTAACAGATTGATCAAAAATGCAGCGTCTTCTAATGATGTTAACGTTACGCAGCCTTACGTTATGATAATGCGATCCCGACGGAAATTACTGTGTAAAAGTAGACGGGAGTCCCTCAAGGAAATCCTTCGCTTCGTTGCTCCGCACGCGCTGTGGTTCACTAAACTTTATTACGCCTTCCGTCTTAGGCGCCACCTCGAACCCAGATTTTGACTACCAACTCATTCTTATATTTATGTCGCAGCCATCTGGTAAGATTGGCCACTGAACTTCATGCCTATACTTTAATAAAACGCCGCGCACCAATTAAAAGTCTAGGCTGATCGGTTATTTAACTTTGAAGTAATGATTCTATTATTTTTTTTTTTTAAAATCGGCATATTGAATTTTGACCTTGTACATTAATAATAACTAGCAGGACGTAGTTAAGTCTTTTGTATTAATTCTGGTTTTTCCATTACATCGCTAGTAGTAGATAAAACAAATATGGCGTCAGCAGCTCAAACTGTGAACCCTTGTTTTTAATCGTTATTTGTACAATTACAAATCAAACAAAAGTACCTATGTAAGTGCAAAAATATGATGAAAATATTTAAATTTATTAACATAACAATATAAGTTGTTAGTTAGTGGTTAGTATTTAATAGTAAACATACATATTTTGTGAGCTCAAAGTCATCAACATCAAACCAAACATCGAAATTGAAACATCGAAAACTTCTATTTCATCATAAAATGACTAGGTACGAGACTTATTCTTTAACAGTGTGCTCACTTGGCTAGTCGTCCGTCAGTCACCGCGTCCAATACTCGGCCTAGGCGTCTTATCAGCTGGCTAATTTAACCAGGTACCTGCAACATTACGAGCGCTTAGAAAGATTTAAATACACAACGACCTGAAAGGTTTGAGAGAATTACAAGAAAAACGATAACTAAGTGCTGAGTGAAAAATCAATGGATGGAAAGGTCTGCTCGGTGCCGCTTAAGTACTTTAAAAAGTTGCCGGTTAGAATTGACTTTCCCTGTTCGCGGGAAGGGCGCAACTTTAGTGCGCGCTCGGTCGGGCGGCGACGGCTGACCCGGTTCGCGAGTGCTTGATACGCAGTAAAACGTTACTTAATAGTCAAATTGGATTTATGATACCTATAGTAATCAAAGAAATATCAGCTGATGTCATAGATTGGCCTTGACTTTTTTCGGACACGTAGGTTTTCACGGTTAAGTCTTAGGCGCACGGTTTAATTTCAGGTGACCTCTTTTTATTAAGTGCTGATGTGATTCGATAGCGTTATGATATGTTATAAAATATGAAATTTGCCCTGCTTTTTTTTATATTGCACTTCAAGATTGACCTCATCCCATCTGATGTTAAGTGGTAATGAGGTCCTAGCTTAAGAGAAACAAGTACAGCATAATAAATATGTTACTGGACTTGTCGCCCTTACCTTGAAGGCTTGACCCCTGCTTCTAATGTAGCACCCCCCAGGAGCTCTGGAAACTTTACTCACACGCAGGAACACAACAACACAGAAGTGATTGTTATTTGGCTGCGGTCTTCTGTAAGGTGGAGGTATTTCACCAGTCGGGCTGCTCCAGTTCGAGTGCTTTTGCTAGCTGAGCTCGTCTCAGAGCGGGGAAGTCCCACACACGCCGCTACTTCATCGCTACGGTTTGACAATGCTTCCGAACCTCCCCCCCCCCCCTCTAAAAAAGTAACGTGAGCCTGATTTTGTTATTTAGTAAAATCTGCGCATGGTGTCTGTCTGGTGCACCGGCAAACGAGCAAGGAATAATTTATGTTTTTTTTTGTGTAGAATCTTTATTAACAATTTTATATACACATTACAAGGTTACAGCACAAAAGAAATTAGTTAAAAAGGTGCTCATTTTTATAATCTCCAGTGTCGTGTTACATTTTAATGAGATAGGAAGGCTCAATTTAATTTTAATTATCGCTAAGCGAGCGCTATTAGCAGAAGGTTATGGATTAAAAATATTCCAAAAATAAATAATTTACCATCGAAATTCCAATTATTAAAAAATAAAAACATGTAGATTAACCCAATTTTTTATTCTCGAGTTTATTTTTAAAGCGCATACCTAATAAAAAACATGTAATTGGATGTCTCGCGGTAAATAAAAATATTTTTTCATTAAAATTAAAAAAGATAAAATAGTGTATTCAAAAAAGCATTATGAATTTTACATAATTTTTATACTTATACTACTTTAAATAGATTAAATGTTAGTGTGTTATCAAACACTTCTCGTTGAAAATGGTGGTGTTCCTGCTTAGTTTTATTACAGTTTATAAGCTAAGGAAATTACGGAAACCGTTACCTGGGCTGCAAATCGTCCACCTTTGAAAGAACATGATAAAGGGTCACTTTTCAAACTGTAGTCAATTAAAAACTTGCCTTTCCTTCTTATGTCGAATCATATTTATTTTTCAAAATCTTTACTTTAAAATAAAAAAAAAAGTAAAATTAAAATCAAGAACTCAATCAGAAATCAGAATCGTCAATCGAGCTACGAGCTAAAAAAGACGTTTTAATTCACTTAAATACGGTTTGATTTCATTGTTGCGTAACAGAATGCCGTAGTTTGTTTAATATGTATGGTGCATCTAGGCTACGTGATGAAAAAATTTTCGTACCTACGTCTAAATAAAATACATACAAGTTACATTCGTATGCCGCACTAAGTAGGTATTGCAGCATTATAGGTCTTACATCAGGGGGTTACCAGGAAAGTTTTCCTGGAGTTTTTAAAATTGGTATTCTTTTATATTTTTATGTGTTCTTTCAGAACTTCCACTTTATAATATGTATAAAACGCAGCACGGCAATATGTCTACTGTTTGAGTGAACCGTTGACTCAATTCTTCTAAATTCATGAAATGTGAAAGGTTTAAACTGTCGCTTTATATTACCAACTCAAAAATTTTAAGATAATACGATCAGACAAGTCAAGACAAATTATTTTGATTTCACCTTTTTAACTATTGAAGGTTGCATAGGCGGTAGGGAGTCATTATCGTGTTTTTAATGTAGTTAACTGATATTTAATTGAATGATTTCCAATTAGCGTTTTTATTTTTTCAGTTAAAATACACGCGTATCTTGTAAAACAGGTTATACATGCAGTTGTGCAAAATGGTTTTTCAAATTAGTCGTTGTCCAAAGGTAAAACAAATGGTCTTATGTTCAAATACTTCTGCGCGTTACAAATGCATAACGAACTTTTTACATGGACATCAAAATTCAAATATTCGATTTACAATTTAAGTTCGAAAATGTATTACTCTAATGCTAATACACACATTTCTTGTTTTTAAAAATGTTAATATTTTCATGATATTCATGTGCAATTTTGTCTATAGGTCACGACTCTTTCCCAACAAACAAAACAACTTTGTCCATGTCAGCCATAACAAATCTGCATCTCGTATTCGTAATAACCTAATTTAGAACGGTGACCCTCTGCATAACATTGAATATTCAATGTAGCAATTACAGTCTAAATCTGCTGTCATACAGGGATTATTATGTGAGTATTGTTTTGATGATGACAATAGCATGTCATTTGTAGGAGTGATATTATGGTATGTGTTCTGATACGACATACGTAATTAATACGAGGACTATGATACTGCTGATTTGGAGAATACATTCGAAAAAAATGTTCACAATTGCCGAGAACGTGTATACAGTTGCTTGATGAAAATCATTCCCTTTCACTCAAGAAAACAAATTTAGAAGTATGGCGTTTTTTTACAATGAAGTCACTTTTCACATCTAATCTCTTCGTTTAAACTACAATTTTAATGTGATATAACTCTGGAAATTATGAAAGAAAATTTTTACATACGTTTTTACCTATATAGTTAAAGTAATTTGTTGATAAACAATGAACATTTCGTTTTGTTTGTCAAGTGAGTGATTCTATAAGAGAGAATAACGCGTGCTTCACTCTCCTGAAATCGTTAAGATTTTTCCCATTCATTACTAGACGACAAGCTATTGTCGCCATTAAGTGGGTAACACTTCGTTTAACGAATCGTCTCACTTTTAAACAATAGATCCTTATCTGCGCTTTAATTAATTAAGCTGGAGTTTAAGAGTGCACTGTCGCACAATAAAAGATTGTTCCAGCCGAGGATTATCTTCATTTGGCTACGAGCAGCGGAGCCCGTCCTATCTATTTCTTCTGACTTTTAAGTGCACTTACGTTTTATTCATGCTGATATTCTGAAATTTCGCTAACTAGACTACTATTTCATCCTTATTTTTTAGGGTTTTATATAAATTTAATTACATAATGTTTGTTAGACGCTTGTAGAAAGGAGAGCAATCTCTCCTTTATGTATACATACGTAAATGGTTTGAAATGCTTTACATTCACCGTTACATTTGAAATTTTTGCATTATGAACTCTCAAAGTAAAATATGTTCAAGTAGTAAGGGTAACACTTTTGAGTAGTCTAGGTATATGGTCCATACGTGTTGCTATCACCGGTTGATTCGCTTTTCAAATTAAGGGAGTAGTTACAATGGCGTAGCATGGGTTTTGCCGCCCGAAGCAAACCGGAAATTTAACCCTTCCCTTTTTGAAATAATGGTTAGTCTCTACTCCAAGGCTAAATACCCCGAAAGTAGAGCGAGTGTAACGGCCGCCTTTGGCTCAGATCATTAGGGGCGCTATTTTCCGAATATATGAAAAGGAGAGGATATTAACCATATAGAATGTCATTCAAATTTTGTTAATCTCGCTTCACCTAGTCAAGGTTTGGGGTTGCTGCTCTTACCCCCCTTCGTGTGGCACCCAGATCCACTAACGCCAAGCCCCACAGAGCATTGCTAGTTCGTTTAAAAAAAAAAACTTGTCTCCCAAATATGGCTTACAGTTTAGTATAATTTACAGCGTATTCCAATCTATTGTTCTTAACTGATTGAAAACTCGGTCTTAAGCTTATGCTTTACAAATATTGGAAAAATAATCTTCGGAGTCTTTAAATAAATTGACCTATTTTTTGTTAATGTGGCCCGTCACAGAAGCCATGCATGTATCGAATTAGTAATTCATAGAACTTGCTCGGATTTGGTAAGTATCAAACAGACACGAAGAGCATTGATCGAGTATTCTACTGAGTGCGATACCAAAGGCAGCCATCAGTATCCACTGATGGATATTGGATGGAAGAGCAAACATTAAAATCTGGCTTTGATGTTGTAGATGGACCGCTGCGCGGGAGAATAAGATTAAATATTCTGGGAAACACCCGTGACACTCATGTCATTGGTGTATTGTTTTAATCTTAATTTCAACGAATAACAAAATTTGGAAACAATAAAACAAATTTCCTGTTTAAAATATTGAAATATGCTTATTAGTCCTAACCAAAACTATTAATCCGTTTAAGACGGTTGTTTTTGTGATCTATTTAAAAATGCCGTGCAAAATGCTTCGAAAAAATTCTCTATTTTAAAGCTCTTTTCTTAGCACAATTTTGTCTTGGCTGACTTAACAACGGTTGGCAAAAATATGCTGAAGTGATGGGATAATGAGGCGTCAGCTGCTACATTTGCAACTAACATTCGTAGTGTTTGCAATGAAAATAGATTCCCGAACAATGTTGCATGCAAACGTAAATCTTAAATTAAATAGGGGTAAAAGCATTCTGCTCTACTACGCTGAAAAGCCTTCGCAGCTACCATTGATGGTCAGATAGAAAAAAAAGACAAAAATAACCTATGCTAATACCTCTAAATGGCACATTTTAATTTACATTTAGAACAAGATAGCCTCCTTACTCGACCGTTGCGACTACATCCAGCAAATCCCAGTAGCATAATGCGAAATTCTAAAATTGTCGGACTCTGACGGCGTGTGTGCTCGTCGATAGGAATAATCTGCAAAAGCAGGTCTCAAAGCTGGCTACTGCAACGGATCTTTGATAACGAGTGCTACATCAGACGATGTGAGGGTTGAATCAAAGTGACAGTGTTGAAAGAAGTGTAAGGTAAGGTAACACTGACATGGATTACTGCTCAAGAATCAAAGGTTTCGATTGCAAGAGAGAATTGATATTTCATCTAGGTTAAACGACGCAGTGTGTAGCGATGATTGTCGTTATATAGAAGGCAGAAAATGTAATGCTATACTGGAAAATTAATTTTCTTGTTTAGTACCTGGCACTGATTTACAAACAATGCAAAGTCGAAACTACTAGCTCTAGCGATCATATAGTTTTCACAAATATTATTCACTAAGTGAGCCGTTAGGCGGGATTTATGGGATGTCAACTCCATAAGAAGAAAAGGACCCCAAATAAGAAAAACACAAGTCTGTTTGTAGATAAAAACCTTCGTTTTCGACGAAATCAAATCCAAGTCTGCCTCTTTTGTTGCGTTCTGGCCGACTAGTTATTTAGTAAAGCAATAAAGCTGGTTACGTTGCGACCGCTCGCTTCCTAATCAAGTAAACCACTATCCAACGCCGACTTTTCAATCCGGCTTAGGAAATACCTGTTTACACAATATGCGTAGTGGTAACGTTAGTAGGTACATTAATTGACATCGATAGCGGATGCACTATGCTAACTACTTTAATCATAGGGTTCACCTGTTTTTTCTCGTATTTGCTGAGAAACGACACAAATAAAAATTGCGTAAATTATTTTTACAATATTATACATTCAATGAAACGCTTATAGATATCAAAAATTTTACCAAAATTGTTTTCAATGTGAAAGAACGTTAAAAACGCATTCATTAAAAAACCTTTATTTAAGTTATTTTGGAGTTAGGTACCTAGGGTGGTATCCTACTAATATTATAAATACGAAAGTTTGTGAGTGTGTGTGTGTGTATATATGTGTGTGTTTGTTACTTCTTTGAGCTCAAACCACTGGACCGATTGTGATGAAATTGGTATGTAGGAAGCTGACACCCTAGATTAACATATAAACTCTAGACGCTTATAACGATACCACATTTATCAAATTATGTTAAGGTTTAGAAGTTCCGGTGGATCATTTTTGAAATTGTGACCAATAATTTTTGGTAAATGTAAACAAAACTGCATGCAAAAGCTAAAGTTATATATATTTTTGAAACTCGCTAATCAAGCCCTTTCATTTGATACCAAACACGATATCATTAAAAATATTTATTTTTGACGTCATGACTTTTAGTCCTCTAGAGGGCACCACATTCAGTTTATCGTGACGTCACATATCCTATAACCAGCGGATGATTGAGACGCTTCTAGTGATACCTCACTTGTCAATGTCTGTCGAGTGGTTTTGAAGCTACGATGGATCATCTGAACATACATACATACATACCGGTCAAAATCATAACCCTCCTGTTCGCTTCGCCGTAGTCGGGTAAAAACAAAACCGAAATTCGAAATAAACAAATGCACGAAACTGTGGACCCATTTTCGGAGCTACCAAAACACGATAATCACAATTATCTGAACAAACCTATTCAGCGTCCCTCTTAACTTTTTCATGTGTATATCGCATAGTTTGAAATGGCTATACGAATGTATTTACTACAAGGTTCTCAGCAAATGCGTACCTTTTGCCATTAATTACCACATGCCCTTAAAAGGCCAGCGTTTAATTTACGTTAAATCAGTGACCTATACTTGCGACTATGTCTGTGTAAACAGGGATTTCCTTAGCCGGTCGTAAATCTGTTCCCCTTTCTGGTTTATTTGATTAGGCAGGAGCGGCCCCGGCGCCGCGAGACATAACCCGCTTTATTGCTTTGCTAAATAACTAGCCACCCGAGCAAATGATTTTTATTACTCCCCATAATTCATTTCGAAAGATATTGAATTTGCGAAAATTTTAGCGATCGTTTGTTATGCGCGAGTAGGTCGTTAATAAAACGCTGACCGCAACAACAACATATCTTCTATAGTAGGGAGTTATTAGGTACCTACATACATTGGGATTTTAAGCCCATTCACAAATATTTGTATGGTACCAAAGTCGCCAAAGAGGACTCAAAGATACATGGGCCAAATTTAGACAAATATTATTTAAATTGCTATTTCAGTCTTACTTCGTAACTTATTGAATACGAAGTTGAGGAATCAGAATTCTTATTCTACTTTATTACCTTTAAGACACTAAATTGTAATCTTTAAAGTAATAAATGTGGATACGAACTATTTAACTGATATCGAATACCCAATATATGTACATTTAGAGCTAACAAATATTGGGGCTCAGTAACCCTATGGTCCGGTGCGTCCAGCCTCAGGCCTTGCCACCCATCCTCCGATACTGCACAGGGCGAAGCTGAGAAGGATCCGCGTAGAACAGGCAGCTCTCTGCCGCAAGCCTGCAAGGGCAGAGGTGGATCTGGGAGGAAAAGGAGGACCTCGGTGTTTCGTTGCCGGCCTTTCTGTCCTCCGCGACCCGGCAGTGACGCGCTGCGGCTGACGCGTGATAATCAAGCCGCCCGCCATATAGCCTCACCACCTCAGTCAAATGATCGGCCTTAGGATAGACCTATATCATCATGGTCTGCACTAGATCTCGGACAAAAGGGTGAATGTGGGAAAATTCAGTTTTCTTCATAAACACAAAACAATTTAAATTGATTAGTATTTATCTCAAAATGCTAATATTAATGCAATAACAAAGAAATACGAATCACTATTCCTTATCCGTTCATTCCACTCAATACCGACAATGATCCTAACAAGTGGCGTACATGAGAGCAGGCTCTTCTTGAACCTTATAGCGAGGAAGTGAGCAAACTATTTATTATTATATTTACGCGGATTTTCCTTTACACCATTGAATTGGTGCGATGGATTTGGAATAAAGCTATTTTATATCATTTCCGTTGTACGAAACGAAGGGTGCGTAGTTTTTTATTCTTAAGATAAATTATATTATAACTAGCGACCGCACGCGACTTTGTACGCGGACTTAGTCTTTAAAACATGTACATGCTTGGTATTATCCCTATCTCCTCTAATATTAGAAATAAAAAGTAGTCCATATTTTAATCCAAGTAATGAGCTATATTTGTACCAAATTACATATCTTTAACTTTAAAAACATTTTCCCATATAATCTTTCTAGGGTGGCATTAACCCCATCGCCCCCTAATTTCAAAACAAAAAGTAGCCTTTGTCCGTTCAAGAGGTTCAACGTTTCATCAAAATCGGTTCAGTGGTTTAGGCGTGAAAGCCGAACACAAATAGACAGACAGAGTTACTTTCGCATTTATAATATAAGTATAGATAGTCTACGCAAGTTCTCAAGCTGTAAGAGTCTACGAAAATTTATTGGGATTACAAGGGTTTTTTAGATGACGAACAGTTTTAACCTTATTTTATTATTTCAAAAACTTGTCATGGTGGTAGATACTAACTAGAACGCCGGATTCTATAATAACTGTTTAAATAGGTATTTAATAATAATAAATATATTATGTGAACACCAAAAGCAGAGATTTAAAAGCACGCCATAAAGGTTAGGTTTTATAAAGTTTTCGTTTACATAATCAAAATCACTTGTACGTACACATGGACAGTGGCGTGCGTTCCATAAAGACAGAAAGACACTGCCTACCCTAGGTCTGATAATAGATCCAATATTATTTTATCAATAAACAAAATAACATAAAAACTTAAATCATAAATTAGCTCCACCTATCGTTTGCCGGTGGTATCATTACGATAAGATCGACATGTAATTTGATAATTTAGCATCAATCGGCGCTGCACTAGCGCCGCCTCGCCCTTGCGTGCCCTTTTGCCACGGCAACGAAATTTTGCAAATCACACAATCATTACAAAACATCAAACAAACGCACCGAAAGGCCACTTCGAATATCCGTAAATTGATATGTCTATAAAATCAGTCAATCTATGGATATTGAGCTAGCATTTGGCAATTAAGTACCTACATTATCAATCGACAAGACGACGAACCAAAACCAAAGTGTTTTTGGTTTTTTCTGCCTACCCTGTCTTAAAACTGTGTGCACGCCACTGCACATGGATTTATAAAAGAAATCAAGTTATTAATATACAAAACTATAGCCTCGTTGTAACATAATCATTGTATGCATCCTGCACGAGGCCTTAATCACTAACGATGAATGAATCGTTTATAGATTGCATTAGACATGAGTTTTGTAAATTATATTCATCCTATGCTACTTATATGTTAATAGGCTGCATGAAGTACACATATAACAAAACCTTTGTAAAATAGTATGTAAAGTTTAAAACTTCAAATATTCACTGTTTTTAATGTGGAAAAGTTTTAATGGACGACATAGGATAAAAAAACTTTTAGGGGATTTTAAAATAAATTCTTTTTAATGAAATAACTGTTGAAATCGAAATATGGAACTATGAATTTTGTTGCAGGGAAAGTCACGTGCAAAAGCAATTTGTTTTATTGCGTGCATCTATAAATGCTTTAAGGAGGTTACAATCCTGTTTTTACTTGTTAATACCGATTGTGTGCAGCCGTGTACAATAAAATTGTGCTATGGATAGAGTATATTTCACTATTAACGGGAAGAAATACAGTGGTAAGGGTTTGTCATTAAAGGAATTTGAATAATGTATTCATAAATAAAGATGCTTCGGTGGATATGAATAGTTTTGTTTTGTTACGCACTCAGCGTTAGTGTCAAAATATGACTATAAAATTACTTTACGGCTGTCTAGCATTTTGTTCGTATGTAGTTGTTTTTCTGGTACCTATAACATACGTAGTTTGTTAAAGTATATTTTTCATATAAATTTGGTTTGAAATTAAATCGAATTTATGGTCAATATAAAGACTTAAACTGTGAGAAAAATCTCAATCCCTACCAGAATAATAAGTAAAAATTAAAATTATACATTAATATAATAAAAAAAAGCCTTATCAAATGAAGTGTTTAAAAATAATAAATATGCTTGCTGTATGTGTAAGTATAAGTGAAAGAGTGTATATAAGTATCATTAACTTTTAAGTGTGGTAATGAATATTGGATGATGAGTGGCTTTATATAATGAGTTGTTTTTTAATCGTTTGTTTGAGGTTCGGATGGTATTGATGACAATTTTATATTTTTTATGAGTAAAATAACTAAAGGGTAAATCGTTTATGTAAAATATAAAAGTGACTACAAATTTTCGTCGATTATATTTTTATAGTATCAAAATGAATCCCTATTTTCCTTGGTCATGACATCACGCGAACCAATATCATGTTTTTTTGTTGAGTTTGTTATTAAACACTTCAAATAATTTAACGGGTCAAAACGTCGGGCAGTAAGTAGTTCGTATTAACTACTAAATAAAAATGGTATCGCGTTTTTAAATTATTTTAAATGTTTAAAATGGAACGCGAAAGTCTTAAAAAGAGTTTGTTATTGTTTGAAAAAAAAATTGCGCGGAAAAATAAAATATTTTGTCATCGTGGGCGAATACCAATTCTAAATAGTCGTCGTTCAGGCAGGACAGCGTCTGTCGGGTCAGCTAGTAGACAAATAAAATCCTTTGTCCAGAATGAATGACATATCAACGCAAAGTATATATTTGACAGCTGGGGGAGAGTTCTACGTGGAAACAACATTGAACGAGTTCATCCGACGTCATGCAGAGTTACGCGGCACCAAGTACATGTGCCAGGAGGGCGGATGCGGTGCCTGTGTCGTCAATGTGCACATCCCAGCACAGAACGAGGGCGAGGAGACGTCTTTTTCCGTCAACTCGGTAAGATTTGCTTCATTGCCTGATATAGACGGCCTCAATTCAATTACTGAGGGAACTGCATACAGAATCGATGATTTTTGGAGAGCTCCAAACCCAGACAAAGGCCCTTAAGAAAAATGGTTTTCTCTTTTTATATTTAATGGCGATTCAACTGAAACCTTTTAATCAATTCCAAGGTAAATCTAATATAGTTAATAAAGGAATAGCGGTAAATGATTTATCTTTTCTCAAACCAATGGTTAATTCCAGCATAGTGTTGTTCAAGGCACGATTCGAGTCTAAATAAACTGTCCGTGCTAAAAGTTATTCGTTATACGATGTGCGATTAAACGTGTTCCACTTTAAGACCATTTTGTGTCACGGTTTGGATTTGTATGTGTAAATCCTACAAAGTACAAATAAAGCCTTGAAAATTAATAATAGAAACTAATATATACTAATCGGCCATGCTTGCCTTTAATTACTTTGCATATGTTATTTTCATTGTTTTCAGTGTCTTGTTACCATCATGTCATGTGACAATTGGGACATAACAACAATTGAAGGCATAGGTAATAGGAAGATTGGCTACAATATTATACAGAAGCGGCTTAACCACTTTTTTGGGTCTCAGTGCGGTTATTGCAGTCCTGGTTTTGTGATGAGCATGTACAGGTAAAAATAATAAGCAGCAAGTTTTATTACTTCTTTCTGGAGCCTTGTATTCTTTGAAAATATTTGCTAGTAGCTGGTCATTATACTGATGACCACGTTGAAACATATCTTATGATTACCATACCTTGACGACCTCCGTAGCCGAGAGGCGAGCGGGCCTGACTTTGGCGACCGCCATCTCTGAGGTTCCGGGTTCGATCCCCGGTCGGGTCAATATGGGAAACGAACCTTTTCCATATTGTCTCGGGTCTGGGTGTTGTGGTACCGTCGTTGTTTCTGATTTCTGTAACACAAGTGCTTAAGCTACTTACCACAGAATCAGAGCAATGTATGTGATGTTGTCCAATATTTATTTATTTATTATTATTATTTATTATACCTCTGCAATGAGGTATGGTAACTAATATTAAGTTGCAGTTGTTAAAACTGATAGTATTTATATCGCTGTCTTTACTCAATGTCATGCAATCACCATCGGTAACACTATCACCGGTATCAGTTATTATAACAATGTTTTAGTAAATTTATCCCATTTATTATTTTGCACGTCCTTGTCCTTGTACCTTGTGATTTACTAACAAATAAGAAACATAACTTTGAGAAACAGATATTTACATAATCAAAGTATTTTATTCAGGAATTATAAAACACACAAACACAAATTTTCCAACAAAAGTATCAAACTCTAGGGTCATACAATAATGATCAGCCAGGATTTTATGGAGTCAATCAATATTCTGAAACAGACGATGATACATTGGTTATATTGATTTTTTTTGGCTTCATGGTAGCATAATGATGCTCATTTGATATAAATATATTTCTAGCTTATTACAATCAAAACACGACTTAACTCAAAAGGAAATAGAGGAATCTTTTGGAAGCAATTTGTGTCGGTGTACGGGCTACAGACCGATACTAGAGGCTTTTAAATCATTAGCTGTTGATGTCAACCCTGCAGTTCTCCAGAAAATTAAAGACATAGAGGACATTGATAAACACGTCTGTCCTAAATCGGGTAAGGACTGCAATGAGACGTGTTCGAAAGAATTTCAAGAGTGGTGCATGATTAACGCTAAAAGTGGGGAGCCATCGGCTAATACGGTAAATTTTAAACAAATAAAGCTTGCCGATGGAAGACTTTGGTTCGCTGCTGATAATGTAAACAGCATTTTTAAAACTTTAGATAAAGTTGGCTACGAATCGTATATGTTGATTGCTGGGAATACGTCCAAAGGTACGAAGATTGAAATTATTTGGTTGTAAAATTCGGGATAACATTTATTCTCACGTAGATTACTGATGTACGAGTACATGCTTATGAACTATGACTTAAAAACATAATACCTCAATACTAGTTATTAATGCACTTTTGTTTTATGTATCTACTTAAGTAGTATAGTGTTTTTTTTATTTGTAGGAGTAAGGCCGATTATATCATATCCAAAAGTTTTGATTGACATCAGTCAAATTAAGGAGTTACGAACTCATTATTTAGACGTGAATCTGGTACTTGGAGCTAACATAACACTTACAGACACGCTGAAACTATTTCATGAGTTGAGTGATTCTAACGACGACTTCTGGTATCTGAAAGTGTTATACGATCACATTGAACGTGTGGCTCACATTCCATTGCGAAACGTAAGAGTTTACATATCAGTTGATAATTGTCCTAGACATTAAAATTATAATTCATTGCATATCATTGCATATTCTCGAAATTGGATGAACCATATGACACTATGTAGCAAATCTATTATAATTAAGTACTTTGGTTTACAGATTGGCACATTAGCGGGAAATTTAGTACTAAAACATGATCACCCTGATTTTCAATCGGATATATTTTTGTTATTTGATTGCGTGGGAGCTATAATTACGCTAGGTGAGAAAAATGGAATTGGAACAAATGAGAATAAAGTCAAACTATTTTTGTAAATAACGAACTTGTTTCCTTTATTGTAATGGCATTCAATTTTCTTTGTAGTTGATCGGCAAAATCAAGAAACACAAGTTACTTTGACGGAATTTCTTACGACAGATCTTGAAGGGAAAATATTAACCCAAATAAAACTTCCCCCGCTTTCTAGGAACTATAAGTTAGTCACGTACAAAGTAAGTGTCAATTTAACATATTCTTCAATTCATAAAGTTCCATGTTTGAAAATTTTGCATTTTTTTTCAGAATGATGGTTTATTTGAACATTTTGTGTATTTACATTTAATCAATATATGAATATAAACTTTAAATATATGATTTTTCATGTTTATTTTTTTTAAAGATAACTCCTAAAGAACAAAACGCACATGCAGAAGTAAACTCAGCATATCTCTTCCAATTTGATCCGGACACTCGTGAAATATTAAAGGCTCGCATTGTGTATGGTGGTATAACTCCATCTTTTACACATGCCTATAAGACAGAGAAGTTTTTGATTGGCCGATACATCTTCGATAACCATGTGGTACAAGGAGCGTTAAACTGTTTGCAAATGGAGATAAATCCAGTTGAAAACCCACCAGATCCTTCAGCGTGTTTTAAAAAAAAACTGGCAGTTAATTTGTTTTACAAAGTACGTTATTCATTTCTTTGAATTATCCATTTTTTTATTTCTTATTTTATAAAGTGAATCTTTTTATCTATTCAAGTTGTATTAATTACCGAAGGTTTGCAATTGTAACAAGAAATATTAATTTTATTTTAAATTATTGTAGTGTATATTAAAACTTTGCCCTCCTGATATTTTGAGTCCGTATTATAAAACTGGAAGCACTACACCTACAGAAGATAGACCTCCAGTTAGCCATAGCTATCAAGAGTATGATACTGATAAAAAAGATTACCCTATTACTCAACCTATGCTAAAAAGGGAAGGAATGATACAATGTGCAGGAGAGGCGGTGTATAGTGATGACACACCTACAATCAAGGATGAAGTATTTGCTTCTTTCGTTCTATGTACTGTTCCAAAAAGTGTAATACAATCGATCGATATCTCTCAAGCAATGGTGAGTATGGGTCAATGCATAAAAATCTGCATTAATCTGTTTGTTTCAACTTACATTGAACAAAAGTGTTGGTTTTTCAGAAAATTGATGGAGTTATTACAGTTCTCACTTCAGCAGATATTCCAGGAATGAATAATTTTATAAGAGTAGGCCTATTTAACCTACCAGAAAAGGAAGAGTTACTGGCGAGTGACGAAGTTCGTTATTATAACCAGCCAGTGGCTATTTTAGTCGCTAAAACTCAAGCCATCGCTGATCGAGCTGCATACTTTGTCAAAGTAAATTACAAAACTGTACCAAAAAGACCATTGGTGCTAACAATAGAAGATGCAATTAAAGCACCTAAAGATGAAAATAGATTAAAGTCATATCCTGGGATAGTGCCAACGGATAGGGGTGGAAATGTAAAGAAAGTGATACACGGCCAATTTGTTAGTACACTTGCTTATCATTACATGATGGAGTTGCATACAACTGTTGCAAAGCCAGTTGATGAGGGCTTAGAAGTTTTTGTTTCTACTCAAAGCATCGATCATATACAGTGTGCTATATCACAAGTATTAGGTGTGACCGAGAGTTAGTGAGTATTAAGTTTACTCTGTTGAAATTATTAAAAATTAAAAGAAATACGAGTGTAAGTACTAATTATATTATTTCTTATAGTGTGACTGTGATTAATAGAAGATGCGGCGGAGGGTTTGGATGCAAGTTAACAAGAGACAGTTTAGCTGCATGTGCTACGGCTCTAGTGGCTAAAACACTAAATAAACCATGCCGAATGGCTATGCGTATGCCCAATATTATGCGTGCATTAGGAAAGCGCTGTAACTCCAGATTAGATTATGAGGTATCCACGTCTAATCCATATATTGTTGTTTAAATTATAAGCATATTTTCAATATTGAGAGTACAATCATTAAATTTTTTTAGCTTGGAGTTGATAACAATGGCGAAATCCAATACATGAATGCAACATTTTATTGTAACGACGGTCTCACTTCCAATGAAAATGAGAACCCTTATGCAACCAGCTCTTTAAAAAATTGTTACAACACTACAAGATGGAAGGTGGATTCTTTTGGTGTAATCACTGACGTACCATCTAATGCTTACATGAGAGCACCAGGTCCGCAATCATATTTTTTAAAATGCAATTTATGTTTTTATTTAAAATGCATTTTATAATAATTTAACTTTACATCACAACGTGAATGTTGTGATGTAAAGTTAAATCATGATTAATTGGGAAATTTATTATTGTAGGTGGATACGAAGGGATTGCAGCTAGTGAACATATTATGGAACATATAGCAAAAGAATTAAAAATAGATCCTGTGTCAGTTCGAATGGCTAATTACAGAAAAGAAGATAATATTTTTCCTAAACTTCTGCCTAAGTTTTTAAAAAGAGTCCATTATAAAGAAAGACAAGATTTTATAGAGCATTTTAATTCCCAAAATAGATGGAAGAAAAGAAGTATAAAATTCAACAATAGTGCCTTTCCTTCGGCATATGTCGGAAACTATTCCGCTTTAGTGGCGGTTCAACATGGCGATGGAAGTGTTGTTGTAAGTATAGGAGGGGTTGAGATTGGTCAAGGAATATATACTAGAATTGCACAAGTAGCAGCAAATGAATTTGGATTACCAGTTGAAAAGGTGGCAGTGAAAGCGAGTAATACTGTTACTACTCCCAATAATTATGGAACTGGTTCAAGTATAACCACCGAATGTTGTGCGTATTCGGTGATCAGATCTTGTGAGCAAATTAAAGACAGACTGGCTCCTGTTCGCGCAGCGATGCCCACAGCAACATGGCAAGAAGTGGTTTTCCAAGCTGATCAACAGGGTATCAATCTACAAGCCAACTACTTGACAAGTCCAAATGATCCTAGATTGACCAATTACACTATATTTGGATTAGCTGCAATAGAAGTCGAAATAGACGTTTTGACCGGAAGAAAATGGATAGTACGGGCTGATGTATTTGAAGATGCCGGTCGCAGTATTAATCCTGCACTGGACGTGGGTCAGGTAAGATCTTTACCCAAACATTTTATTTATTTATTTATTTGAAATTGGTACACGAACAGATCACTGCCATAAACATCACACAAAAAAAAACTATCTTTGTGTGACAGGTTCTTCACCTAGTTTAGATATCAATCTCGGGAAATGTTTATAGTTTTTAATAGCATGGTGTAAACTGAAAATTTAGACCTTCCTTTAGTAATAAATCAAGATACATGATTATTGTTATTTCTAGTGTCAATTCATTCAAAAAAATATTTCGAAATATATATTTTTGCAGGTTGAAGGAGCATTTATCCAAGCTATGGGTAATTGGACGATGGAAGAAATAAAATTCAACAAATCAACAGGGGAAATATACACAGACCGAAGTTGGAATTACAAAATATTTGGAACTAAAGATATACCACACGATTTTCGTGTTTATTTACAACGACGAGCCCCAAATCCAGTAGGCATTTTGGGATCAAAAGGTAAAGAATATTTCTCTTTGGTTTTTAGTTGGCAGCAATAACAATTTTAAACTTAATTTTAAAAACAGTAGCCGAAACAGCTTGGTTTTGATATTAAATTAATGAGTGGTTTAGCTTCGTGGTAAAAGATCAGACTACTTGCTCAGTCGTTTGTTTAATAATTAAGTTTTTTCGTTGTCAAGCATTTAAGATAAAATATGTACCTGCTTGCTATATACTAATTTATCATAAAAACCCAACATTGAAAAAAAATGGCAGACTTAGTCCAAATTAAACAACAAAACAGAAATTATTATCAATTTAGTAAACTTTGGACTTTATATTTAGTCCAAAGTTTAGAAACTAAATACAGGTTAACTCAGTGAAAGAATTGATAAACGATGTGTGAAGAAGCTACTTATGGGTCCACAAGAGTTTAAGTAGTCACTTTTGAGACCATTTTGAAAGTAACATGCATCAAGACCTAACAGAAATAAACTTTCAATAATTTGCGTTATGTTTTTATCTTATGACTTATTACTCAAACAAAAGTCCAAATGATGAAGCTAATATTAAAAACACATGCAAGCAACCTTATTTTTCTTATCTTCTCTTGGATAGAACATATCTGTAAAGAAAAATATCAGTAGTGATTGAACCAGGCATGGCGCCTCAAGTGACTAACATTTACATAGGTATTTTGATTTGGACCTTAGGTCTTACAGTCAGAATAATATTAATCGATTTTAAAATGCTGCTTTCAGCTGTTGGTGAACCTCCTATCTGCTTAGGCTATGCCGTTGTAGACAGTTTAAGAGAGGCTATCCAATGCTCTCGACATGACAGTGGCTATGATACAGACAAATACCTGTATATCGGTGATTATTATTGTTATATTTTTTTTATCCTCAGCACCATAATAAGCTGGTATACTGAAATTCACATTCCAAGTGCTTTTCAGGGGTAGAGGGGGCTGGTTGTATTAAGTATTTGTATTTAAGTTATATAAAAAAGGATGAAAAGGGTTTTCATGTTTTAAACGTTACCTGAATGTATTTAAAAACAGTACAGTGCTCGCTCAAAACTTCATTTACCTCGATGGCTTTGCATTAAAGTTTTAAACAGTTTGAAACAACTGATTCCAAATTCTAACGTTATACGTAAACCCGGGTAAATGCTAGTTAAACTTTGATTTATTTCTAATTCCTGACGTATTCAATGAAAATAATATGCTGATTTATTGATATTGAAATTATGTTTTCTATTCACTTATATTTATTTTTACAGATATTCCAGTTACGAATGAAAGTATTCTAGAAGCAGCTGATCCAAAGATAGACGAGTTTTTACTTTATTAATTTAGTTAGCCTATATACTTACTAATAATTCAGTTATCGTCATAAACACTTTATAAACGTTTTTAGATACGATTGAGATAAGTATGTTAGCATTAGTCTTCTTTTTAGATAAGAATAAATTCGCATTATTATCTATTTTTGAATGCATGAGTTGCTTATGTCGGTCATACTGTAAAGCTTAACTTGTTATATTTTATGTGTGATCATTATTGTTATTTAATTCTGTTTTATTCGTATCAGATTAGTGATGAAGTAATCTGTTATAGATGAGACATCATCGTTTAATGGGTACTAACAGGTATTGTTTTAAAAATGATTTCTAAGAATACTAAAACTAATTTCCACTTAAATCAATATTATTATTATGTTCCTTCAGTTTGCATAATTGGTGTGAATTAATGTACAGTTACATTTTTTTGCCATAACAAATTCATATTTTTGCGTGTATTGTCGTAGTCAGTGAATTAAATTTTCCATTAGATATAATTAACATCGATACAGTACTAACACATTACGCCATACCTCCCAGTAGTCCCAGTTTTAAACTATACTGTAAACTATGTAATGTTGAGTAATAATATTTTACAGGAAGGCTTGTAATCCCTAAAATGTGCTTTTCTACTTAAGAATACATTTCGTTGCTAGAATGAATATTTATGGCCAAATGAAAGCTTTATAGTATTTACGGTTTCGACTTACGAAATTAATTTAGGAAAATTGTATGTATGACAAAAAAATGAAAATAAAATAATTCAGCTAGCACATACTGTAGTTTTGAAAACAGAAATATATTTATTGTACCGATTTAATTTTTGAAACATTTCAGAAAACCTGAATTCAGTTTTTTATACTAATGAATAAGTAGCGATTGCTAAACATTTTAAATTTAAACCAAACCTGTTTTTTTTTCAATTTACGATGCAGTAATATTTTATATGTTAGTTAATTGATTTATAATTAATGTTCATTTTTTTTATATGTAGATACTATTTGTTTCCACATCGTAAATATAGTGAAATCGCTTAGAAATAATGTTTGTTTTTAAGAATTAGTCTTATTTCATTATTATAATTTCAAATTAAAATTATACCAATTAAAAAGGAAAAAAATTACACACACTGATGCAATTTAGGTCAAATGAATAATTTCAAAATATTTAGTCATCTTAATTTCATGGTTTTTAGTTGTTTTAAAATTTGAGCTGTGATTTGGTTCACTGCAAATTTTTTTTAATTAAAAGTTCGTCTTTAAATCTAATTGATTTAAAGACGAACTTTTACATTGTGGTAAAAGCATGGACTTGTTTATTATATTAGGTCCATGGGTCCATGGGTAAAAGAATAACCATAGACATAGACAGTCTTATTTTTGACATGCTTCGTAGCACCACTGTCTGTTTTCCACATGGACCTAATATAATAAACAGGACTGATAACTCTGAAAAAGTTCATTATAAAAAATGAACATTATTACAATGCAATAAAGTATTAATTCCTGTGCGCTTTACACAGATACAATTCCGAGCCGACAGAGATAGCCAGGACAGAGGCGTGTGTCTCGTTTTTTGATCTTTCTTAGATCTTGCCAGCATAAAATAATATTTCTGATCTAAATTTTGCCTTATCAAAAACTCAGTTTATGCACTTGTATTTAATTGTTTTTTCAACAAATGTAAAATAATAAATTATATTTTAATTTATTTCTTTGATTTTATACATAAACTATAAAGAATACGTAAAATAGTATTTGCTTATCTCTAATTTCCTAGTGGTAACCCTCTAAAGCATCATCATGAACTGCCATGGCGTCAGTAAGTCAAACTGTCATTGATTGAGTTTATCAAAATAAACAATTCTAAGGCACCTCATAAGATAAAATGGTGAAAAAATGTTGCGTTTATACTTGTTTAAGTGAATTATATAGTGATTGCCATATATCGTTCCACAGGTAAGCTCAAAATAATCTTACTGTAAATCTTACCACTAGGGTACCCATAATTCTCGTAATATTTCAATTGTGTGCTCGAGTTAGTTTCGCACTGTTGTACATTTATTTACAGTTACCTACCTTAAAAATGAAGTATTGCGACAAAAATGGCTCAGCTATACACTTTAAGCAAAAAATCACTATAAATTCTGTCGTATGCAGCCGGGACTTGCTATACCTACGATTTCTCCTGTGGTAAGTATCATTAGTAATTGTTTATCATGCTTCAACGCAACAACACACAACAAGATTTAATTTTAGTAAACTTATTCTAAACACCTAATCAAGTATTTAAAAAAGCACTATTTGTATACACACTATACATAGTCTTTTAGATTCCATACCCAAGGAGTAAAACGGAACCCTATTAAAAAGACTTCGCTTTCCGTCTAACTGCCATCAGGCTGTATCTTGTGAACAGTGATAGTTAGTTATAATTTTAATTGTTTGATGCCGTTATAACAACATCAAATACTTAATACTAAAAAACAAGATGATATACGTATGTAAAGGGCTCCCATACAACATACGTGATTTTATTGCTTGCCGGATATTGATAGCTATAACAGACACTTGAAATATTGACGGAATACACTTTATTTAAAGACAAATAATAAAATTGAAATAAAATAAATATTTAAGAAGGATTCGTTTTACAGTCAAATATAGTAAAACCTTTACGACTTATAGGTACTTGGCCTGGTTTATTTTTACTTAATTCTTTACATGAGTATTATTTTGTAGGTCATAAACTGGATGTAATATGTTACACTAAGTTAACTGTATTTTTTTTAGATGTAATATGTAAAGTACTTTTATGTTTATTTTACAGACCAAAAGTAAAAAAAATTAAGTTCTCAGTAATACATTCAACCACCGACCACTACCAGACTCTGAAGAAGAAATCCTACATCGTGCCACCTCTTAAAGATATTATCATGTTTAAAAAGTAGTTTCTCAGTCGTTTAATCAATCAAATTGTTCAAACGATGTTTTTTGGTTAATATTAATATTGACACTGAAAACAATCTGTTGCCCACAGTGATCAGAAGTTAGGTAAAAATCGTAGACATAGACTGGCGTACAATTATTACAAAAGCCATTCATTAAACATGTAGCCGAAGCGGCTGTAATTGTACTTACTAGCAATTATTTTAAGCATTGTTTCAACTATATTTTCTTGTCATCTGTATCAACCAAAGCATGTACATGGCTAAATAAATAGATACCTTTGACAATTTGAATTATTTATTTCAAAAATTTAGGGTTATTCTCGTTGTCAAAATAAATCTTGTTGTCACCCTATTAGAAAGGGACACACGCCTCTGTGGTAGCTATCTCGCTCGGCTCGTTTTTTGGCTGCGAGTACTCGGTCCTGTTTATATATTAAGTCCATGGTTTTCCATAGCAACACAGCGCAATATACAGACTTTGAAACTTACACTGTTTTCCACGGTTGCTATAAGTTTTTGATACCAGCTTCACTTCATTGTTGCGCAAGTAAGCCACAACTTGCACGGCCATGCAATGCACACCTCATCAATTTGTTACGACTACGAGAGGACTGCCTCGTCATTCGTATAAAACGTACGCTATATCTATTCGTATGACATCGCCTTTAACAAAAAAATCTTCATATTGTTACAAATGGTCAAATTCACCATAACTTCAACGAAACTGCTGCAAAACAGCGCTTTAATTTTACTTCTGTCTATAGCAGATCGTTAGACAGAATACCGCATACTGATCTGAAAGCTTGCCAAATGTGCTCAGACGATTTATCTCATCTGATTGATCACTGAGTTTTCGGTGCAGCCGCGGACCGATGTTGTGACAGATGTGTTAACTAGCGGCGGGAACAGCGCTGATATATTTGAAGACGTCGGCTGCAGTATTAATCCTGAGCCCAGTGAAGCTCGTACTTCAGTTTCACACAATTTATAGTGAGACCCGTTTCTGTGAAAATAAAAACTTCATGTTTTTGTCGAAGAATAACAGATATTTTTACTTAATAATTTATTTCGCTGTTTTTAAAACGATTTTAGTAACGGAAAATTTTCAATGAAAATAAGCATATTGCTTAAAAGTAATAGATACTGTTAGATAGAGAAAACTTCTTTTAAAAGTAACTGTTGTACTGCAGTTTCCGTACATTGTTTTATTTTTACCATTTAATTAATCGCATGTTTAGTATTTGATATTTTGAATTTATGTCATTAGTATGCTTTCTTCTTGGTATTTCATATATTGCGATTTGTTTTTTTTGGATGAAATGTACTGGCTTATGAAAGGTTCGTCTTCATCGTAGTTTCCCATTAGGTACATTGTAATTAAGCTTTATAGCATTCGCTGTTAACTAGAACAGGTTCTACAGGTATTATGTTTCTTAAATTTGAATAATCTTTGCAAACACAAATATAACATATTATATTAGCAGAAAGCACAAGTTTGCCGACATTTTTACAATATCAAAATCCTCTAAAAACATTATCAAAAAAGACTAATATTGAATCCATAGTGCTCTTCCATTTTTATGCTCGGCACCTGTGATATTAAAACCGCTCTGAATAAAGTGGACACTGATAAATGGTTGTGCGCGTTTTAAAAACAATAGACCTTATCCAATATCCAGGTGGGACGCGTTGGGGCGGATCCGCCGGGTTTGGTCGAGTACCTACCCTTTGTTTTTTCATCGGTTTTGTGGGTTCTTGCGAGAGAGATGTTTACGCTGTGACAAAAGTTTGAAGAAGAAATCGGTGAGAATATTGAAATCTAGAGAATAAAGGAAAAAAATCGTTTTCGTTTCGTGTTGAAGAGCTGAACTGAGACCATTCTACGTAGAGTTTGTTATGTTTGCGTTTTTATCAGATGGACCCTTTTCTTTCATTTAAGAGGTTAAAATCATCCGAAATTATTTGTGTGTATCAAAAGTATTTTTTTCAGCAACTTGATTAATATTATATAGGAAGTTTTCGAAACGTTTGTCTAAAGGTCGTTGGAGTAACAAAATACTCGTCGACAAAATTTGAGTTAACTTAGGTAACATATTACGGCCTTATTTTGTGAATGCTAAGTATTTGTTCTATGCTAAGAAAAATATCAGATTATGATAAGAAAATTTTTTTTGATACTACCTCGGCTTTGTATCTTTTCTCCAATCATATTAAGTTTTCAACCAAAAAACATGCTTTTCCCGACTTGATGAAACCAAGTTTGATAATAATTATTGTAGTGAGTTATACATAGCAAAAAAAAATGTTTTAAAGTTAATAGGAATTGCTTATTCTATTTCGAAGAATATATACAATATCTATGTATTTGTAGATGAAGCTAATAATGGCGCGCTAAAAAGAAATTCCATCGAATAGGCCTTTTATTCTTCTTTAACTGGTGCAATGTAGCCGGACAAAGGGATAAAGGTCGAAGTAGCATTTATTTCAGCGTGAGCCAATCGCGCCGAGCTAAATAGATTGGTTTGCCGTATTGATCCGCCTATTCGTGGCTGCACCAGACGATCTAAAAGCATCTGACGCTTTAATTTTCGATTAGAATCTGACTTGATACAGGTACCGTTTAAGTATGCGCATACCAATTATGTTAGCTATTAGGCGGATGATGTATTAGAAGATGGCGATTGCACATCTGTTGAAGCTTTGACCACTGCTTTACTTAACTTTTCAATCTTTGACTCTCATGATGCGTTGAAGAAAATCTTTTGATGGATTCTGAAATCATTTAATTAATCACATGTTTACTATCCGATATTGTGAAGTTATTTTATTAGTATGTATGTTTTTTTGGTACTTTAATATATTGCGTTATTTTATTATTTTTAAATGTAAGAAATCACGATATATAAGTTTCGAATTTCGTTATATTATCTTCAGTAGGTGGGGTAGTTTATTGATAAACTGAAAATGCATCACTCGTAAATATACCCGAGCCGCCATTTTATCTAATAAATTATGAAAATTTTATAAACGCCTACTCATCACACGTAATACATAAAATGGTATTAACAACATTCATAATGATTTGTATCTAGATATTCTTATCGTAACGGCTTATAGAGAGCATGAACGGCATGAACAAACTTACTTTGTATTATAAATGTAAAAGTTTGAAAGAATCTATGGTATATTTCACGCAAAAACTTCAGAATGCATACGAACGAAATTTGGTGCTAAGATAGATGAAATACTATGTAATCATAAAATATACTTTTTATGCTCGAATAATAGCTAGATATCGTTACCTACTAGTTAAGTATGATGCCTGCTGGCTCATAACGCCAAAGTACTCAAAAAGACCTCTACTAAGATACTAATTTACAATTGTTATGTCAGAAGTATTCTGGAGTACTGCTCTGTGGTGTGGTCCCCTCAGTACCATGTACATCAGCTTCGCCTTGAACGCATACAAAAACGGTTTACAAGGCACCTTTAATTTCATAATGGACTAGGTAAAAAAGCTGGAAATTACTGTGACCGACACCATCTCTTTAAAATGGATAGTTTGTCTACTAGACGAAAGCTTTTAGACCTAATGTTCATTTTTAAGACTGTTCGAAACGTAATAGATTGTCCGCAAATTCTCAATAAAATAAATATAACAGTTCCTCGCAAAGTTTCACGCAACCCAGCTCCACTTTTCAGTAAGCCACTTGCCCCCATAAACGTCCAGACACACGCTGCATTGTACCGAATGACTGATGCTTATAACAAGCTGTGTTGCAAGAGCAATGTCGATATTTTCTACGACTCTCTCCGGCAGTTTAAATTGAAAATCCACGAGTTGATAAGGGAAGAGTAGGTATCCTACTTTGCTGAAAAAGATTATATATATATATACCCCTATTTATTTATAACTATGTATCTGTAATTTATTTTAATTTAATTTAGTATTTAATTCGTTTTGGTTAAAGCATGATGCGGCTGCCTTCAAAATATTATTATATTTTGTACGTTTATTGTGAAAGTTAATTTTTAAGTTTTTTTAATGTGATTTTCTCTGGCAATCCAAAATAAATAAATAAATAAATAACGGCCTGCAAATTTGAAGCTATAATCTGAAAGCGACCAGAACGCTATGGGAAGGTTACAATTCTGTTAAGGCGCTGTCCTTCAGCTCACGTATGTCACGAGTAGGTTACTCTGATAGCGAAGACTTAAAACCGTTGATCCACAACCACGCAACATATGCACGATTTGCCCGACGCGTTGCTATTTGTATGGTAATAATGACAAAATATAACATGGTGTGTATCTTGGAATGGCTATGGATATTTTAAATGGCTGTGTTCTTCATTCTAAGTACAAAAGTATTATACCAGCCTATTGATGTACTACTGGAAAGTAAATATCTCCATCATTTAAAGTTAAGTTTTCTTTCAAATATATATTGGTGGTGGTCTAATCATTGACACAAAATTGTATGGCCTTGAAATACCACCCACGCTGTAAAATACTATGTAATGAAAAAAAATATATTTTTTATTATTCTGATAAGAACGTATGTATGTAGTCCTAAACTTGACGATGAGGGCATTTACCGGAGCCTAAGAGGTTCGTTCAACAGACAAATTCGTCGACTATGTTATCTTGTGGTTCGCTCAGTTGGAAGAGCACGCGCAATACGTGAAGGTCCACCCCACACCGCAAGGGGTGATGAATTTTTTCTGTTTTTTTTTAATATTTATTATTCTCTACCCTAACCAATGTGGGTTTGTAATCACAAACCCAAGCTACTTTCGAAACATCCGAAGCATACTTTGCCCGACTTAGGAATCGCACCCAGGGCCCCGAAACTCAAATCACTTGATCATCAGAACTTGCATAGTATGTCATACTTTATAATACTTTTAGGCAATGCGATCTGTGCAGCGAAACTTAAGGCGCCAAACCATGTCACATTCGACGATTACGCTGTCCATGGCAACATGACCTCACTAATAACAAATGTATGCCAACGTCAAAAGCTATCTGGAATGTGCTGACGTCATTATTATAGACGTCGTCGGGAGAACGTCACACAGCTAAACTCTGCTAAGCTCGAGAAACGTTACCTATGTTCGTAGATCGCATTTTTCAACATTTGTTAAGGATGGCTTTGCTTTGAAGACTACGCTTGCATTCGTGTAGCATTGCACCCAATAATAAAATAGTATCACGTATCTGAATCTTAGTCGAAAGTATTCAGCCAATTGAGACACAGTGAGTTGTCTTTGAACTTTACATTTCTCCATGGATTTCAATAGAGTTTGATGTTCCAGAAAAACTTTGGAATGCCAATTAAATTCTAAGGTGTCTTTACCTTCAGATAGCAACAAACTGGTGAAAATTTAGAAACAAAGCTTTAGAATTTCAAATCGTTGAGAATGCCCAGTGTGGGTGGCGGCCCGTAAATTTAGCGCTAATATCGGAGAACGGCCAGAGTTCCAGGTGACAATTCAGTTTGTGGACCAAGAGCTAAGAGTTACTGATATATGAGTGCATCACATTTTGGTCAGTAATTTCCCGAAGATATAAAATTCTGTTTATGAATGCCACCTAAAAGAACTCAACTGCGGTTTCATCTAAAAAAGTTTGTCGTCACTCAAATTGCTTTATATGTTATCTTTATACATTGTTTAGCTGCGAAGACTATAATTATGTCTAAGAACGATACTGTTCAAGTGCTAGATAACTTCAAATTTATAGTGTGCACGGTGAACCAATATAAAAAAGTGACGATCACTTATTGGTTAAAATTTTATAAATATTTTAGCAACTAAGTGACCGTCACGGCCCGAGTGACGCAGCTCTGGTTCTAATAAGACAGGTGGGCAGCAGGGGCTATCCCTACTCGAGGCTTAGCCGTGCTCCCAACGCTGATCAGAACGCGACAAAGCTATTTTACTCGCTAAGAAAAGAATGCCTAAATGAAAACGATTTTCTAGCGTTTCTTTTGTTTGAAAAAAGATTAGGTCATATTGGGATTAAAAAGTAAAGTTTTTTGTACAATTTTTAGTATTTTTTTTTGAATTAGCAACAGCTACGAGGAAATCCTTTTTCGGCGCTAAAACTCATTGAGGACTGTATTATAATAACATATAAAAAAACCCTTAGGTTTTATTTACTATTTTTTAATTATATTCAGTTTTGTTTCATAAATCTGATTTGATGATAGATAGATAGATATACTTTATTACGCAAAAACTTTACAGAAATAGGTTTTACAGATTACTTATTCAGATGGTCTTATCGAAGTCTTAGGAAGCAATCTCTTCCACACAACCTTAAGGTAGAGGAAATAGTAGATGGCGGATAGAGCGCAGTACGTGCTCTGAAGAATTTAATTTTGGTTTTTTGGTTATTTTAATGACAAAAGCGTGTAATTATAAAGCCTGTGTAATTTTAATACTGACCGCGAAAAATACAATACATAGTATGTTATAAATAAGAAAAAGCCATCGGTTCCAGTCAATTTATTTCACCATCATACGATTTTCAGGTCACCGTGTGGCAATTTATGGGCACATAATGACCGTTTCGCCACCGTGCGGAAATTAAATGTGCTCAATCAATTTTCAGATTACTATTTTAATAAATAAAGGATCGCTTGATTCTGTTAGCTTGTCTATTTACTCTATAAAGCAGTTACTTTACCTGAATTCCTTGGGCTATTTTCCCGTAGATGATTCGAATTATGAAATGTCACCAATTTGTGTCTTGGGTGAAAATTATTTATTAACTAATGTGTTAGAAAATATACGTTCAAACCTTTATAGATTTACATAATAGTATCTATATGCGTATTGCTGTTATAAAAAGAATACTCACTTGAATACTTAATTTATTACATAAATTTATGACTGTGTTATAGTACTACTACTGTAACATAGAATACGTAATTTATGAAGAATTTAAGGATATTGATTATGTGGCACTCGAAAAATATTTTAATTATTGGCATTTTTTATGTTTAGAAGTCTAGTGACTTAGTTGCCATAAATACGGAACCTTCCTTCTATCACGATTATTTTATTGTATTCATAGTAGTACGACATACCGAAGTTAGATATATCTGAAGGCAAATTTATCGAAACTTATTAATTAATTAAATGTAAAGTTTAAACTGTCAAGGGGCACCATATTAAGATAGCTTTCACGTGTGATCAAAAATTCTCGCTTCAAAATAAGTTTTATAGGAAAACGTTAAATCGTAATAAACATAAACTGACAGAAAGTTAAATGTAAAGTAGATAGCATAATCGGCATTAGCACAATGAATGAAAACTGGTTTTTGATGAAAGTGCACAATTATAATCAGAGTGACTCCGAATTTAAGCACCGTTATTACTCAAAATTCCGGTTTTAATGATGAAAAATTAAGCTGAGCGTAGTTTGGACAAAATTAATGCACCAGGAGCGCAGGTGACGGGAGGGCGAGCCGAACAATTAAAGTCATGACGCCTGTAGACGTCATAATTAAGGCCGTGACGTCTGTAGCCGACACGCTAGGCTGAGTGATGACGTTAGGGGACGTAGGTTATCCTATAATTGACTTAAATATATTCATTATATTAAGAAGATTTTATAATACCAGCACTCGAACAATAAGATTATTCGTAGGTGTTACTGATAAAAAGTATTATGTATTGAGCTTCATTTGCAAGAAAATAATAAGTTACTCGTATATTGGTTTACTGAATAAGTGTGCCAAAAAACCTCAATGTTTTTGGTACGTTGGTTTACGTAAATATAATTACTAATAAACATAAGCTTGATTTAATTCAGGTGGTGAGTTCTTCCGAATTTAATATATTTATATATTTTTTATACTAAGATTTGAAATAAATTAGGGAGAGACAAAAACACACTGCTTACCTGATCTTGGGTAGGTAGTCACCGGCGCTCACTAACATCCGTGCATATTATTTTTGGTAGAAAAGAAAGAAACAAATAAAATCCATAACATTAATAAGTTGTTAATGGTGTCATAGATTGTAATCAACTTTTAGAAAAAAATAATTTTTCTACACCTCGTAAGCTCGCTAGGTTTTCCCGCTTCAAACTGTTTTCCCCTAAATCGTTCAAGAGCAATCTAGGTCACTTTTCTCCGTTAGATAGATTGCAAAGACAGTTCGGTACTTATTCTAAAAATTCTCCATTGGATATTACTACACGTTCGTAAAGTTCAAGAGAGCGTTATTAACAATTCTAGTTATATGTATTTTACATAATATATATATTTTTTTCTTTTCTTTTAATCACTTCGTATAAAATAGTTTAAATGTCAACAAAAAAAATAATAATAATGTGTGTTTGGTCCGTTGGTTGGATTTACCGGAGGATATGATGCGCGTATTTTTTTTTTGCTGTGAAAAGAAATATTTACTAAAAATACATTTCATGATCACAAAATTGTCACAGGCATCATCCCTTCAGAGGCCACATGTGGTTGTGGCAAGAATACTTGCGTTTTTATCTCTTTTTGGTGGTCTTGCTGATGGACTGATTTGATTCGATTTTTTTTTAACGAGGCGTCTTTCCTCGTCGCTGTAACTATTTCTATTTTTTATCTATGTTTAAATAATATTTTATAACAATGCTTCCTAGTGTTTAGTGCTTGCCGTGGCAGTTTGTATCTAAGAACACACTATAATTAATTGTTAAATCATTGTGAATGCTAATGTGTTTTATGTGTGACTTGTAAACTGTCCTTAAATAAATAAATAGATAAGTAAATTAGGATAGAAGAAAAAGCGGGAAATTCAGTTTCCACGAAAATAGGTCAAAGGTCGTCATTTAAGGTGAGCACCATCGGATTCCCTTGCAAGAATCTACACAATATTCCCGAGGTGGCACCCAAACTCTCAGTTTGATTTGAATTTAAAATGGTTCCCGGGGAACAATGAGCCGCGCCGCTTCCCGTCTCGCACTCGCGTCTATCCATCATGCCGCTATTAACAGCTTCCGCGGACTCGTTCCACCTGATTTATCACACTATATTTGGTACCTTTATATGGTACGCGAGGTCTTTTGTTCGTGACACTATCATTTATTGCTCCAAACTTTTCAAATCGTCTAAGTAACTTGGCCAATTTAAACCGGGCTTAGTCGTCTTTTCCAAAAAATAATTGTCCTAAGTATTTTTGCAGATGACGATTATGCCCATACAAAGACATTATTTGGCACTCAATGTTTGAGGGTTTGTCCTACGTTTCGAATAATAATGAATTTTAAACAAATAGTTATTCAGCTTCAACTAGCTTGACTTGCGGGATTAGCAATCTGCAAACATTACAAAATATAGTTAGTAAGAGAAAATATCGGTTGCTATGATATTGCGACTCAGCCTTAGACTTTTGTCTGCGTGTAACAGAGAGTGAGAGAGCGGCCAGCGCACTACTGCTGGGTCGTAGTTGATCGGCAATGATACACCTATAATCTATATCCTCCTTTTCTTCAGCGATCCACCTGCGCACTTGTGGGTTTATCACAGATTTAGGTTAGCCACCTGCTCTCTACAACCTAGCTGTCCACTCACCCATCTCGGGTTCCGTCTTGGTTTCAGCCAGTGCGGTAGCGAACGCTGGGAGACAAGGTGAGCCTCCATGCACCAGACGAAACGTAACTAACAAACCATTATATTACTTATCATTGCTAATGCAGACATCAGTTAAGTTAACTTAAAAAACCGAAACTTTCAAGAAAATGGGTCAAATATACATATTTAGGGCACCTTCGAATTTCTTGCAAGAAACTACGCAATATTCCCATGGTGGCGTCTAAACGCTCAGACTGATTTGAATTTAAAATGTTTCCCGGGGAACAATGAGCCCCGCCGCTTCCCGTCTCGTACTCATCTATCCATCATGCCGCTATCAACAGCTTCCGCGGACTCGTCCCACCTTATTTATCACGCTCATATTTATACCTTCGTATAAGTCGCAATGACTTCTGTCCCTGACAGTCAACGTTTCATACTTTTTAAATCGGCCGAGTTACTTGGCCAATTTACTCAGGGTATAATCGTTATCTTAAAGAATTCTTGTTCCAGTGTAACTGATACTTTGTTTGAATAACCTTAATTAAAAACCGGGTCCAATTCGCATGTGTTAAAAGATTTAGAGCTCACACAATGCTAACCCGCGATCTTGCTCGAATAGAAAATAAAAAGCCATGTTTGTTTCCTCGAAACACTCTTATGCCAACGATATCAATCAGTTCAATTACTTTTGTGGAAAGGTTTGCGCAATTATTATACTACTAGCTGTGCCCGCGACTTCGTTCGCGTGGACTACATCCTTTCATAGTCGGTTTTACCCCTTTCTCCCCTAATATTCGAAACAAAAAGTAGTCTATATTTTAATCCAAGTTTCGAGCTATATTTGTGCCAAATTTCATATCTCTAACTTCAAAATTAAAAATTGTTTCATATAAACTTTCAAAGGTGGTATTACCCCCTCCCCCCTTTTTTCTAATAAAAAGTAGCTTATGTCCGTTCTTAAGATTTAACGTATACCTATACCAAATTTCATCAAAATCGGTTGAGAGTTTTAAGCAGGAAAGCGTAACAGACAGACAGACAGACAGAGTTACTTTCACATTTATAATATTAGTAGGGATTGGTAGGGAATACTGAATAGTAAATAATAAAAAAATAACCATGTTCCTAAGACAAGTGATCACATCTAAATAAATTTATATTACTCATAAATATAAGTATATCACAAGCCTATGATTGTCCTACCTGATCTCAAATTAATTGCTAAAGCACTTATGTTTTGGAATTCAGAATGAAAGATTATAAACTCAAAATAATTATTATCTACATTTAAAACACCCAAACACCGAACAAGCATTAATGCTCACCACTCACATGTTTGTCCCGGGTGCTAATCGAACCCACAACCCTTGGTTCAATAGTCAGGAGTATGAACTTTTGTACCAATGAGCGTCATCAAAGGCAAGCACCATCTAATTTCTTATGGAACCGAAGCAGAATTACCGAAGTCACGGCTAAGATCTGATTCTGACTTTAATGATCAATACTTTTCGGGGGTCAATGAGCCGCGCCACTTCGTACACGCGCCTATCCATCATGTTGTTCTTAAAACTGCCACAAAATTACCCCATCTTATTTATCGCGGTTTTATTTATACTACAATATCGTTCATAATGCCATTGTTCATGACTGACTGACACAATGTAATAAGTTCTTTTAATACTTACGTCGATTGCTAAAAAATGCCTCCTCAGTGGTGTAGCACGTTGGGCTCCAAAACGTGGAGTTTATGCATTCAAATCACGCAGGTTGTACTTTCCCTATGTGAGATTTTGCACTTTATTTAGAACATTGGGCTTTAAATACCTTATAGTATGCTTACAATAATGATTCCGTGCTTTGAAAGGCACATTAGGCCGTTGGTCCTGCTAAAGATCCAAATTGGATTACCTTGTAAGGATTGCAGTGATCAGATGTTAAATCCTCAAATGTTTTGAATAGCCAGTTTAATCATGTCACGATTGTGGTCCATCGAAAGTTTAAAAGATGACGTATAGGTACTACGCCTTCTGTTATAAATGGCTACTGTGTGTTCGATGTATCACCCTGGGAAAACGGCTAATAAAATGCCACCAATGTATGCAGATTAACTAATGCCTACGTACAATATCAAAATAGTACACTAAAGTACTGTTACGCGCCACGATTAACGTTCTTAGTAACCAGCGCCATCTAGTGTGGAAAGGCGGGACTACAGAGAGTCGAGACGCGTACGCCAGAATTTACTAGAACTATGACGTTAACCGAGCGTACGGCAGGTCAAGGCCGGACTGCGCGCGAATGTTCCGGATGTTTCTGCGTTGGAAGGTTCGGGAACGGCCGCGGCAATATAAAAGGCCGGGATTCACCGCGACCGGGACAGTATTGAATTAGCGATACAAGTGATTACTTCGAAAGCGATTTTGAAGTGCGACTTGGGAGTGATTGTTGTTTTAATTAGTGCGTTTAAAGGTTGTAATTAGTGGCGTTCAATTAAAGTGTGACTTTTGGTAATTTTTATCGGCTGTTTTTATTGTCACGAACCCGAAGCTCGTAACAATTGGTGTCAGAAGTGGGATTTAAATTATGCCGGTTTTACCTAAGGACGACACGGAGGGTATCCGTACCCGGAGTCAACGCCAACAGGAGACGGACCAGAGACGTTTTGGTGGAGCTTTGCCGCAGGAATCGGAGAGCCAGTTATTAACCACGGAGGCTGGCCCGTCCACAGCAACACCAGCAGCATCGGCAGCACCAGACCTTGCTGCCCTGATGATGATGCTGCAGGAACAGGCTCGCCGCCAGGAGGAACAGGCTCGCCGCCAGGAGGAACAGGCTCGTCGGTTGGAAGACCAGAGGCAGCAGGACAAGGAGGAACAGGCTCGCCGCCAGGAAGAGCAGATGCTTCTTTTGAAGGACCTTCATGCCACTTTCGGGAAAGACATGAAGGAGGTGAAGGACAAGGTTGCTCAACACGACAACCGCCTGTCGAAAGCTGAAATCAGGATCGACCAAGTGAAGAATCGGGTTGACGACGTGGTAGAGGACGTAAGGAAAAAGCTGGATTGCCTTAAATTTGGAGAAGCAATCGCAGCTCCCGTAGCTACAACACCTACGCTACGTGGATTCAAAGTGCCACCGTTCGACGGAACTTCTTCCTGGTCGGCCTACAAAATCCAGTTTGAGGCAGTTATGAAAGCGAACGGCTGGAATAAAAACCAGGCCATGACTGCCCTCACCCTAGGCCTTCGTGACCAGGCCTTATCTGTCTTGGAAGCTCTCGGTAAGGAAGTGACTTACGAGCAGCTACTTGAGGCATTGGAGGCTCGATATGGCGACGCTCACTTGGAACACGTGTTTCGCGCACAGCTTAAGGACCGCGTGCAACGCAGCAGCGAAAACTTGCAGCAGTGGGCCCTTAAAGTGGAGAAGCTGGTGCGTAAAGCTTACCAGTCCGTACCAGCGCTTATTGATGGGAACCTGGTGCAGGCGTTCATCGACGGCATCCGCGATATTGAAGTTAGAGCTGCTGTGAGGCTCGGGCACCATGGGACGCTTAAGGACGCCTTGGCCCATGCACTGGAGGTGGAAGCTGTGCGGCAGGATCATCGTTCCCATCGCGTCAGGGAGGTTGCAGCGGCTTCAGTTCGCGACCGCAATAAAAGCTACAGCCCTAGGTGCTACGGCTGCGGGGAAAGGGGCCACCTTCGATCCAGTTGCCCTAAGCGAACTGCAGAAGGAAAAGACGGCAGTGCAGCTAAGAGCACCGCTCAGCGTCAGCAGCAGGGAAACGAGTAATAGCCAGGACTGCGGGGCGGGTGCTGGCTGAGGTTCAAAGAGCCCCAAGGGTTTCGATCAAACAAACCCAAGACGGGAACAGCCTAGTTATCCAGGGCGAGGTAAACGGAACGCCGTGTAAGCTGACTATAGACACTGGAGCCTCTCGCACGGTTGTCAGTTCCCAAATTATGAGACGGTCCCTTGGGGACTCTGCATACAACCGAGAACACATCAATTTGGTAACAGCCACCGGTCAGCGCATACCCGTCCATGAAGAGAAGAAGATGGGGCTGAAGCTAGGCAACAGAACCTACCTGCATAATGTCATTGTGGCGGATATAATGGACGATTGCATCCTGGGCCTTGACTTTATGAGGAAGAATAGTTGCGAAATTGACGTCAAGCAAGGTGTTCTGAAATGTGGACAAGAGGAACTTTTCGTGGAAGGCGCGTTACCAGGGAATGTATACAGCCTTAAAAAGATTGTTCTTCCGCCGAGATCAGAAACAATTGTGCCAGTTAGTCTTCCTCGAAATCCTGGGAAAACTCTCCGTTGTGTACTTGTGGAAAGGGTAGAAAATGACCTTCCATGGAAAGTGGCACGCACTTTGGTTAGAGCTACCGACATCTCAGGGGTACGTGTGCTGAACCTTTGTGACCAGGAACAGGTTATAGAAAAAGGCACACTAGTTGGTACTTGCGAGGTAGTGGATTGGTTGCGTCGATGCCAACATCAATCGACCGGGACCGTCAGCAAAGATACACAAACGAGAGTGACCACACTTTTAGAAGACTGCCGCAGCGCTCTGTCCCGAAATGAAATGGTCAAGGCGAAACAAATGTTGCTCAAGTATGCCAACGTTTTCTCGTCAAACGATGCTGACATCGGAAGGACTGGCTTAGTTCAACACAAAATTAACACAGGAGAAGAATTGCCTATCCGTCAGCGGCCAAGGAGATTGCCCGTAGCACGTGAAAAGGACGTGGAAACCATGATTGAGGGAATGGTGAAGGATGGTGTTATTGAACCTTCATCTAGCCCATGGTGTTCACCTGTAGTGCTGGTAAGAAAGAAAGACGGTAGCATGAGGTTTTGTGTTGACTATCGTCGTCTGAACGACGTTACAAAGAAAGACAGCTATCCTTTGCCAAGAATTGATGACACGCTGGACATGCTTACTGGAGTAAAGTGGTTTAGCACGCTAGATTTAAAAAGTGGTTACTGGCAAGTTGAAATTGATCCTAAAGACAAGGAGAAGACTGCATTCTCGACAGGAAATGGTCTGTGGCAATTCAAAGTCATGCCGTTTGGATTGTGCAACGCTCCGGCAACGTTTGAAAGGTTGATGGAACTTGTACTTACCGGTCTGATTGGCGATGCCTGTCTAGTCTACTTGGATGACATAATCATCGTAGGCCGTACGTTTGAAGAACATCTTCTAAATCTGGAACGCGTGCTCATGAAGATCCAGAGTGCCAACCTCAAGTTAAGCCCGAAGAAGTGTTCACTATTCAAACGGCAAGTTAGCTTTTTGGGATATGTAGTGTCTGAAGAAGGTATCAGCACGGATCCAGAGAAAATCGCTGCTGTAAAGGATTGGCCAATCCCAAAAGACAAGACGCAGGTCAGAGCATTCCTTGGTTTGTGTTCCTACTATCGGCGGTTTGTTAAGAACTTTGCAGATATAGCAAAACCCCTGCATAAGCTAACGGAGGAGAAGCGACATTTCTGCTGGGATGGAGGTTGTGACATCGCATTCCAGGAGCTAAAGGACCGTCTGTGCAAAACACCTATTTTGGGATACCCTGATGTGAGTAAGGAATTCATAGTTGACACAGACGCAAGTGACATAGGACTTGGCGGTGTATTATCCCAGCGGAATGGCGATCAAGAAATTGTGATAGCTTACTTCAGCAAGTCTTTGTCGAAACCTGAAAGGAACTATTGTGTTACGAGACGAGAACTGCTTGCTGTGGTAAAGTCGTTGCAGCACTTTAGCAAATATCTTCTGGGGCGGAAATTCCACATACGAACTGACCATGCTGCACTGAAATGGCTTTTGCAGTTCAAGAATCCGGAAGGACAAGTTGCGAGATGGATTGAATTACTGCAGGAATACGACTTTGTGGTGGAACATCGCAGCGGAAAATCTCATGGTAACGCAGATGCATTGTCAAAAAGACCTTGTCCTGAAGACTGCAAGCATTGTACCAGGCAAGAAAGTAAAGAAGTTGTTCCTGTGAGGATGCTCAAGACAGACCTTAGCAACGAGTGGAAGGAAAGCCTACAACGTGCACAACAGGAGGATGCGGACATCAAGCCGATTCTGGAGTGGATGAAGGCCGGAGTTCCTAAGCCTAGGTGGAGCGACGTCTCAGCGATGAGTTCGATCACAAAGAGCTATTGGGCCCAATGGGACAGCTTGGTGATTCAGGATGGAGTTCTGTGCCGTAGATGGGAAAATGCTCGTGGAGACAGCTGCCATCTGCAAATGGTTGTCCCCAAAGGTCAAGTACCGGACGTTCTACAGCTGTACCATAATGGTTGTTCAGGAGGTCATCTGGGAGTAAAACGGACACTACTGAAGATACGAGAACGGTTTTACTGGGTCTACTGTCGGGACGATGTCGAGGACTGGTGTCGCAAATGTACAAGTTGTGCGGCTGTAAAGGGACCTCAGACTCGTAGTAGAGGTGCATTGAAGCTGTACAATGTGGGCGCACCATGGGAGAGGATAGCCCTTGACGTTGCGGGGCCGTTCCCGGAAAGTGAAAGTGGTAACAAATATTTCATGGTTGTGATGGATTACTTCACTAAGTGGCCGGAAGTCTTCGCCATTCCAAATCAAGAAGCCTCGACAGTTGCTGATAAGTTAGTTTATGAAGTCTTCTGTCGTTTTGGAGTTCCCTTAGAAATCCACAGTGATCAAGGAAGGAATTTTGAGTCCCAAATATTCCAGGAAACTTGTCGAGTTATGGGAACTCATAAAACAAGAACAACTTCTTACCACCCACAGTCGGATGGAATGGTGGAAAGATTTAATCAGACACTAGAGAGGTACTTGGCAAAAGTTGTGGAAAATCGGCAACGAGATTGGGACAAGCACATACAACCATTTTTGTTGTCATATCGTAGCGCTGTTCACGAAAGTACATCGGTAACACCAGCGTTCGCAAACTTTGGAAGAGAACTACGACTGCCTGCAGACTTGATCACCGGAATACCACCTGATTCCCCATGCAGTATAACAGATTATGCAAATAACTTGCGGAACAAAATGAATGACATTTGTGAGCACGTGAGACAATCGGGCCAGCAAATGTCTGAAAGAATGAAAACCCGCTATGACCGCAATATGAACAGTAAAGAGTTTGACGAAGGTTCACTAGTGTGGTTGCACAATCCAATCCGCAGCAAGGGGAAATCTCCTAAGCTTCAGGCGAAATGGGAAGGGCCGTATCGAGTTGTGACTAAGATCAATGACGTAACCTACCGGATACAAAAAGGTGCGAGGGGTACTCCTAAGATCGTCCATGTAGATCGATTGGCGCGTTATTATGGAGCCGAAAATGCTCGGGACGAGCATGTCTTAGGAGGGGGCAGTGTTACGCGCCACGATTAACGTTCTTAGTAACCAGCGCCATCTAGTGTGGAAAGGCGGGACTACAGAGAGTCGAGACGCGTACGCCAGAATTTACTAGAACTATGACGTTGACCGAGCGTACGGCAGGTCAAGGCCGGACTGCGCGCGAATGTTCCGGATGTTTCTGCGTTGGAAGGTTCGGGAACGGCCGCGGCAATATAAAAGGCCGGGATTCACCGCGACCGGGACAGTATTGAATTAGCGATACAAGTGATTACTTCGAAAGCGATTTTGAAGTGCGACTTGGGAGTGATTGTTGTTTTAATTAGTGCGTTTAAAGGTTGTAATTAGTGGCGTTCAATTAAAGTGTGACTTTTGGTAATTTTTATCGGCTGTTTTTATTGTCACGAACCCGAAGCTCGTAACAGTACTTAACTCTTGTAGAAGTTAACATTTTGATTAAATGTATGTGTACTAATATTATTTTAAGGTGCCATAACAAAACGAATTAAAAAATAATTATTATGACGTTTTATAGTTGTTTTTAATTTTATCTACTTTTAACTAAAATATCAATCTATTGGATACACTTTTTGGTAAAAAGTGTACTTAATTGACTGCTATAGCATACCATTGCCATTTTAACTACTTCTATTAGTGCAATAAAGTTTAAATACATTAATGTTTTTTTATTTCAATGCGTAATACAGTATGTTGTATTAGTGAAAGATAAAATATCATTTTACTAACTTACACTCATTAAAATTGAATACTCTATTAGTATAACGCTCAAAATATTCAACAAAAAACATTCTACTCAAAACCCAAGCTTAATTAAGAATTTTTGATAAGAATTTGGTTAACTTTAAAGAGATAAAGATGGTAAGTCATAAAGTATTATACGAATTTTAATAGCCCGATACTGCCGGGATAATCCGCCATAAATCTTGCAAAGGCAAGGGTTGCCGCGGAAAACTACCTTAGCAGTAATATTTTATCTACGGCCTTGGCTTTTTGCTGAGGACATAATTTTTCCATAACTCCGTGACACGCTGCAATTTTATTATTTTAAAAGCAACCGCCGTAAAATGTAGCACACACAATAACTTTTTTATCACCCGGTTTTAAAGAAAACAATGAGCAGCGTGTGGCCCGCGTGTAGGTACCTACTAAACGACCAAAATATGAAAAAAATATAACAAGTGACATTTAGAAGAAAAGTAATGTGAGTGTTGTGTTAGGGTCATACCAAAGCTTTTATCAACTAACCAAAAATGGTGAATTAGTCAACTGAAATTACAAATAGGAAGGCACTATTTTTCTCTAATCTATGTGCCTCGATTTTGTCTAATTATAAAAGACCAATTCGGATTTAATTAGTGGTTTTCATTCTTTGTTTTTAATATACAATGAAACTTGAAAATCTTTATTTTATAATGCCTTATATTAAATTTGCTAAATTGAAATTGTTCTTCGCATTACGATAAATAAATAAATAAATGCGCCAGACAATCACACCAATCACCTGGTCTCAAACTAAGGTTTTCCCTTGTACTATGAGTACCAGACGACGGATACTAGCTGGGGGCGTCATCCCAGCACACCCAGCCTCAAGTCAATTTAGAAAAGTTCGTTTTCCAAATTGACCCGACCCGGAATCGAACCCGGGACCTTTCGCGCTTTGGCCGCCTACCTTAGCCACTGCGCCACCGAGGTCGTCAGATGATTGCGCTAAGTCTATCGAAAACCTGTATTTTAGGATATCAAATGTTAGAGATAGGTAGACCCAAACTTGCCGTGGTTGATTTTGACGATGCATAAGTACTTATGACCTACATGAACAGATATATTTGATTAGGATTTTGATTATGATTACCTTGCCGGAGTTCTGGTGTGTCCAATACTAGAGGAATTTAAAAAAAAGGGGATGCGACCTGAAAGCCTCTACAGCCGCCTATTGTAACCAGGAATAAGCAAAGGTGAATAGTACCGATGGTTGAAGAGACTATATTTCCTGCAACGAAGAGAGACAAGGGATTAATACAAGCTAGCCTGATTGCTAGCTTACTGCATGCTTGCTGTTTGCTCGTTTACTACTTGCTTGCTGCTGCATGCTTGCATGATTTAAATAATAACGGATTCTGTTTGTTTTTTTGAAATATTACTGAATTCGGAATCGTTCCACCTTATGCGATTCTTAAAAGCGGAATTATGCAATAAAATAATTTACTAGAGTAAATAAACATATGTAAACTACGGAAAAGTCCAACATATGGAGGATACATTACCATTTGTTTTGGCTTCGAGTCGTATTCATTTTATTATTTAGATTAATAAGTTTTAAACAAATATTTCGGGAAAAATAGATATATTCCCTTAAAGTTGACGCAATGACCTGGAAGGTTACTTAAAGGGTAAAGGATACCTTTATTGCGTCCATTAGGTACGACTCGTACCTACAAACTCAAAATGTTACGGAAAAAAGTATGCTGTATTTATTTATTTTGAAACCGAAATAGATAGCAGGTTTTAAAATTGTATTCAACTATTGTAAACTCGAAGCCACATTATCGTTTGACAATTGTCATGATTTGGCTACCCTTACTACTCGATTACGGCATTGAATGTGACTTTGAATTAGGGCACTAAAAATAATTAAGGTCAGAGGAACCACATGTTACGTTACTTAACACCTTAAAAGCTGCGCTCAGTGACAATCAATTAATTTTCCGTTGCGCCTGCTTTTAATATGAAATATTAATAAGAGTACGTATATCTTTACGTTTACAAATTTTAGTCTTTTACTGAGTGTTAACTATATCATTTATTTTTGTTAAGGTAGCTTAGATAATACTTGTGATCTTAGTAACTTATTTAAACAGGACATATATGTATATATAGGATTTATAAAAGAGTTGGACCTAATTAATTGTATTAAAAAAGGATCTAAAGGCAATTTATAATACCTATGTTGTAAAACTAATCTGTATTTAATATTAAATTAATGCAATTAAAGTTTTTGAAGACCTCAGTGACCGAGAGGCGAGAAGCCCGGACTTTAGCTTCGTGCCATTTCTGAGATTCCAGGTTCCCCCGTCGGGTCAATATGGGAAACGAACTTTTCTATATTGTCTTGGGTCTAGGTGTAGTGGTGCCGTAGTTTTATCGGATTTCTGTAACACAAGTGCTTAAGCTACTTACTACAGAATCAGAGCAATGTATGTGATGTTGTCCAATATTTATTTATTTATCAACAATTTTCATATCTAACATCATTAACCTAAATATACCATTTTGCCACCAGTGATGAAAAATCCAGACCCTAATAGATACAGTTTGATAGTTACAAAAAGTAATTAAAGGGGCGGGCCTGTTAATCAGCAGTGCCCTATTATTAAGCAAGTGGGTAGTATAGTTTTGAGGGCCATTACATCGAGTACTTGTACATTGGCAATTTCACATCAATTAGCTACGATGGGCCGCAAAATGATTATGCTAATGTACCAGGCAATTGCTTCCACGTTGGCTGCGTCGCGGCTGTAATTAAAGCTCATCAGACAGTCGGGTCGCGTCTCCTCGGTTGTATATTGGTTTACAAGATCGCTGTTTGAAATAGATCCGTGCTGTTTACGGAGTTCCTCTTCGTGGTCGTTGAGTGATAGTGGTGGTAAACGGCTGCCAGAGTCGCACTTACGCGCGATGGTGCTGACGGAAAATCAATTACTGTATCTCTATCTCAATATATAACTCAAAGGTGACTGCCTCACATAGTGATCTATTAACGCACAGCCCAAACCACTGGACCAATTAGGCTAAAATTTGGCATGCAGGTGATGTTATGACAAAAGCATCCGTTAAGAAAGGATTTTGATTTGATTCCATTGTAATCACAAGGCGATAAAATAGAGGATGAAATTTTGTATAAAACTTTGTCAATTTTAAACCAATCGGGCTGAGCTTTACATGCATAAAACTACTATGACGTAGGTATTATCCCCTTGAAAAAGATTTTGGTAAATTCTGGTTATTAGTAATTCAAAACAATTTGGGGATCTAAGTCTATGGTTTAGAGTTCAATAAATTACATTGTGAGTATTAAATTTTAATTGTTTGTGATTTTTTTACATTTGTACAAATCTTTAAATATTGTTTTTTTAAGCAATTAGCAATTTTTAGCAATTATGAGGGTGTAGCGCGATTGGTTAAAGTGTATTTTTAGTAATAAGCGAAACGAATTTGTGATCTAACATCAAATATTCATTACGCTGGGATGGAACTGGACTCAAAGGTGTGTCAGATGAAATTTGTCCCGAAAAGGTAACTCTAAACAAAGGTTTTTCTAACTAACAGTGTGTGTTGTATCTCGCCTAGACCTGACTACCGTCATAAATGGCGCAAGTGGCGCAGTAATGTTAGTTTTTCCTAGCAAGCCTTAGAGAGCACTTGGGAACGTTTCACCGAAGATTTCCTGTGTAAATTAAACTGGAGTCTTACACGTTTGGGAATTCGCCTGGTGCTCTGCTAATGCTAATGCAGAACCCGATAGTTAAGCGCAGTGTATGTCCAACTTGTAATTTATGGAGCTACTTGAAAATTCATATGGATACATTACGGGGAGGATAACAATTCAATTGCTTACCTGTGTGTTCAAACAAAACATCATTTGCATTGAAGATAGTGGATACTTAACAAAAACATCTTGTAAGTATGTACCAGTTTTAAATGTCACACACAGAACATTAGTTGATGACGGTTTCATTTGAATACTTTTAAGCAAACTAGTTAAATTATAGTGAAGAGAGGGTCCATGTTAGAGTACGTTGTAGTCTTGATCTCGTTGCTTTTCTAATATGCAGGTTTGGGGCTCGGAAGTAACTTTTTTTCCGTCTTTTTCCAACTACAAAGATCCTCAAATGTTAATTTTAAGATTGAAAAATACCACTTATTTTTTCGCATACGGCAGAAATCACTTCAAATTTCTAAATAAAAACCATCCCATACGAATTATTTTCTAAATTAAGCTGCAACATCAATTTTTTAAGTTTCCATCAGAGTTACCAAAACGAATTTGCCTGGATTCTGGCTCTGGGTTTGATTTTGTTCTTGATTTCATTAGAGTGTAGGCACTCGTTTAGTAAACTAACCTAAAATCACCACATGTGAGCTGGATTCTGTATGACGTTCACTAGTCTAGTTCTAGTAAGAGGATAACTGTATGATTGCTTTTCCCAATGATTAGGTCAACAATGTGCGACTTTTTGGTTGCAAATTCTATGCTTAAGAAACGGTAAGGTACTCTTTGTATTAGCATGGGTTAGTGAAACCCTGCGGCGCTAACATCGTTGTAGGAGTGTCAACTAAAAGCAAACAGTAAGCCACTGACTGTCACCACCGTTTAATTAAACATAATGTTTTATTTAAAGAGCACGAATGAAAAAGGCTTTAAGAAAATATTGCTAAATTATTCAGAATCGAATAAACTGTGTAAATATGTATTATTTTATTTCGCACATTTAGGAATTTGAAATTGTGGAAGCTGTAAAAATAATAAAAGTGTAAAAGTTTGATCATTTCCTATCTGTACTGTTAAGGATTTTTTATTTTGTTTGGTTTTTATGTGATATTACAAAAATATTCCCAGTTAGTTTTAATATGCGATGGAATTATCTTCAATATTCAGTAGGTTTACATTCTACACCTAGAAAGTCGTCTGCTGAGCGGAGGCCTCTAAGGTATCTTCTTTAAATATCTAAGTAGGTAAATAATTATAATAAATAAATATAAATAATCACACCAATCACTTGTTCTCAAACTAAGGTTTTCCCTTGTACTATGAGTACCAGACGACGGATACTAACTGGGGGCGTCATCCCAGCACACCCAGACCCAAGTCAATCTAGAAAAGTTTATTTTTCCAAATTGACCCGACCGGGAATCGAAACCGGGACCTTTCGCGATTTAGCCGCCTACCTTAGCCACTGCGCCACCGAGGTTGGTATACAAAGTCAATATTTTATTTTAAGGTTAATTTTTTAAGTACCTTTTTAATATCTTGCTTTATTTCTTTCATTTGACCACTCGGGGGCTAAAAATTAACTTACGAGTATATACGTCTATCAGTGCATGTTCTAACTAAACATATTCTTGAAGAGTTTTATGTCTTTCTAACAAAAGCGCCCAGCGCTTGCCGCTGGCCATATAAGCAAAGCAAATATTGCTACAGTAACAAAAACAACATACTCCTGTTCCTTTTCCAGTTTGTTGGTACAACAATATTGCTAGTATATCGGCGTATAATAACCGGTCCACTTGCAGTAGGGGTCTGGAGGCAGCAGTAATGAGGCGCCCAGCAATTCAGCCGCCCGCGACTCGAGGGAAATTAAAAATGTTTGTTTAGACACGTGCCCTGCCATTAGCGGGTTTAGTTATGACGGAAAAAGAATCAGGAAAACAAAAGCATCTGCCGTGAGTTTAAGCTTGGCTTGAAAATTATGTGTTTATGATTTCTTAAAGTAGAGAGAAAATATGTAACAAAACGTTGGGTAACGGTTCGCAATTTCGATTTAATATTTTTTGGATGTAAATTATACTGGTTCTTACTTGCAGCTTCGTGAACGTTATTCCTGAAATAGAAATAATAAGTATTTTACATATCATTCAAGTATCTGGTCTGTCTAGCTACCAATTTTCATCCAAACCCATTTACCTATTTAAGAGAGGTAGGGCATAGCGATTTATCGCTTGAACTGGACAGCCCGACTGGTAAAATACCTCCACCTTACAGAAGACCGCAGCCAAATAACAATCACTTCGGTGTTGATGTGTTCCTGCGTGTAAGTAAGGTTTCCAGAGCTCCTGGGGGGTGCTGCATTAGTAGCAGGGGTCAAGCCTTCAAGGTAAGGGCGACAAGTCCAGTAACATATTTATTATGCTGTACTTGTCGCCCTTAAGCTAGGACCTCATTACCACTTAACATCAGGTGGGATGAGGTCAATCTTGAAGTGTAATATAAAAAAAAAAACCTATGGTAGTTTTTGCGTACAATATCTTCAAATGTCCACACATCTAAACAATGTTCAAATATGACATCTATATATATAAAAATGAAACTCGTTTCCCGTTGTCACGCCATAACATGAAAGCGCTTGACCGATTTGGCTGAAATTTTCTTTTGTAGTTTTCTAATACTCAGTACTAGGTTCTTACGGAAAAAAATATTAAGAAAATCTCTCAGGAAGATTGAAAAATATACATTTAATTTTGCATATTTTAAAAAACGCGCGTAACGAATGTCAACGTCATTCACAGCCATATACTATATTGAAAGAGCATCGTTTGTTCGGAAACGTGGTTAAATTCTCTCGCACTAATTATAATTTTTGAAAATAACTCGCCACGGAATAGTTTTTCACTTGCTAAGGCGGTACGATGTTCGCGGGGACAGCTAGTTTGTAATAAAATAGGTAAGTGGGATGAGAACATCATCAATTTGAATTCGATATCAGAATTCTTTTTTTTAATATTGTTACGAGCTTCGGGTTCGTGACAATAAAAACAGCCGATAAAAATTACCAAAAGTCACACTTTAATTGAACGCCACTAATTACAACCTTAAAACGCACTAATTAAAACAACAATCGCTCCCAAGTCGCACTTCAAAATCGCTTTCGAAGTAATCACTTGTATCGCTAATTCAATACTGTCCCGGTCGCGGTGAATCCCGGCCTTTTATATTGCCGCGGCCGTTCCCGAACCTTCCAACGCAGAAACATCCGGAACATTCGCGCGCAGTCCGGCCTTGACCGGCCGTACGCTCGGTCAAATTCTAGTAAATTCTGGCGTACGCGTCTCGACTCTCTGTAGTCCCGCCTTTCCACACTAGATGGCGCTGGTTACTAAGAACGTTAATCGTGGCGCGTAACACTGCCCCCTCCTAAGACATGCTCGTCCCGAGCATTTTCGGCTCCATAATAACGCGCCAATCGATCCACATGGACGATCTTAGGAGTACCCCTTGCACCTTTCTGTTTCCGGTAGGTTACGTGATTGCCCCCAATCCGGTACGGTCCCTCCCATCTTGACTGAAGCCCAGGAGATCTCCTTCTACTGTGAACTGGATTGCGTAACCTCACCTGTGGACCCTCGTCGAACACTCTACTGTTCACTTTGCGGTCACAAGGGGTTTTCATCTTTCCAGACATTTTCTGGCCCGATTGTCTGACGTGCTCACAAATGTCATTTATTTTGTACCGCCAGTTATTCGCATAATCGATTATACTGCCTGGAGCATCAGGTGGTATTCTGATGATCAGGTCTGCAGGTAGCCGTAGTTCTCTTTCTGCAGTTCGCTTAGGGCAACTGGATCGAAGGTGCCCCCTTTCCCCACAACCGTAGCATCTAGGGCTGTATCCTCTATTGCGGTCGCGAACTGTAGCCGCTACAACCTCCCTGACGCGATGGAATCGATGATCCTGTCCTCTGTAGTCCCGCCTTTCCACACTAGATGGCGCTGGTTACTAAGAACGTTAATCGTGGCGCGTAACAATATATATAAGAAGCGAAATCTTTAATTTAATCTTGAAAGAATGCAGGATAAATCAAGATGACTCATTTGACATTAGGCAATTCAATCCTCAATTTTGGAAGTTTGAAATAAGTGGCGCTATTGGTATTTAATAATATTAAAGTCCTCTACTATTAGGAGATTCGAGATTACTGCTTATCTGAGATTGCTGTATTGAGTGAGAATGTATGTACAACTTTAAACTGCAAACTTCTTGGCATGTTAAGGTTTTATTATTTTTCCTTCTTTGTCATATATTCCGGTTATGTAAATAATGCTATTTAAAGGGATTGGTGTCCGATACTTATTTTTAAAATACACAATTATTTGCATTACTCACATAACTTGGTATAACATGATGACGGTATTAGATTTTTCATTTTGCATTAGTCGCAACTGTTTTCCTTAAAACAGACAGAGCAGCATAACATTTATTTTTTATGAAATGTTATGCTGCTTCGGAATTTTAATGATAGTTACCTTTATTTATTTGATGTGTTATAAGATAACCAGAGCAAATAGCAAATTGATTTTGAGTTTCATAACCTGCATGAATTAGTACTGCTGTGATCCGATCTCCACAGCCCTTTTGGCTATGCACTTTTATACTTCAATGTGTTTTAGTTTTCTTAATATTTTACCTTTTGGTTTTTAAGTCAATGTGTGTGTGTTAATCTCTCTGATTGAATATACAAGGTTTCACCAAAAAATCACTATAGTCGGGCATCATGAAAAATTTATATATCTATATTAAAGATACTTTTATAAGCATAAGCAGAAAATTGTTATCAGGTCCTTCTCAAATTTGTAAATAGATCGAAATAAGACCAGTCCTTTGATCTCATTAAATAAAGTTGATACAAACCTATTAAAATGTACAGTCGCTGTCAGTTAATGTACAAAGGCAAAGGCTGTTATCACAGTATAAAAAATTAAGTCCGGGAATTAAAAATAAATGTTACATATCTTCCACCAAGTGCCCTACTTACTTATACCTAACTAAGTTTACCCTGGAACCCAGGCCGGACCGGAGTAGGTGATCCTACACACTGCGTTCCTTGTATTATTATTATTAGTTTCTCGTGACAAAGAGGTGGGTTTAGAGTCTTTGACAGACATCTTTAACCGTTAAGTAAAAGCCACCAATCTTATTATTTTTCTTGGACCAACCCTCGTAGACTACTGTATAGTGCGCCATAGTGTACCCATTTAAGTGCATAATTTCAGCTATTTCTCTTACTTGCTGGAGTATTATATGGATTGTGCTGTTAGTGGGTCGGGTGCGTGCATTTGATCGTTGCTCGGTATTGTCTCAAGAAGCAGCGCTGTAATGAGACAGTCGGATTGCTTCGGCTCCTGGGAAATTAAAACTGTTTGCTTAGACACTTTTGAGACGCACATTAACTATTTAGAAAAAAGAAAATAATGCTGTGCTAAAGTTATATTATCTAGACAAGTTGCAAAACTAGCTTTATAAGAAAATCTTTATCTGCATTCAAAGGAAAATTACATAAAAAAAATGTTTACAATTAGCATAACAAAGTTTGGTGATGATTATATTTATTTTATTTAAAAACTTTATTGCACAAATAGGTACTACAGGTGGACTTAATGCTAGGGGCATTCTCTACCAGTCAACCCTTGGGTCATGCAGATAGTTTGTATATGGGTGCGGTAACATGGGAGAAAAAAAAAAGAAATCATTTTAAACAACAATAAATTAAGCATTAAAAATAACATTACGGTATCTTTTAAATATACGATAATAATACACATACTTTATAAATTAATTAGAATATAATATATAAAATATGAAGGTATACTTAGATTTACATAATATTAATAATTTATAGATAAAAACAAATATCTACATAACTATAAATTCAGAAGATAAATAAATTGGTTCAGCAATTGACAAATTCATGACTATCATTACCTACTTGTTAGCGAGAGAGAAGAAGTATTCACGAACTTTATTTTTAAAAATTCCCTTAGTCAGGGATTGTCGGATATCAGCGGGCAGAGCGTTCCAAAGCCGAGCGGCTTGCACAGTGAAAGACTTAGAGAAGAAGTCACTTTGATGTCGAGGAATGTTTAAGCTTAGGTTGTCTGAGGAGCGAAGAGATCGGTCATGAGATTGACAGAGATATTGAAATTGTTTTGTTAGATAGGATGGGGACAATGGATTGTGAAGAATATTGAAGAGCAGGCAGAGTATCCTGGTATTTCTACGTTGACGTAACGGAAGCCATTTAAGTTGGTTGCGAAAATTAGAAATGTGATCATACTTACGGAGCCCAAAGACAAATCTGATGCAGTTGTTTTGAAGACGATCAAGTTTTTTCATTAGGGTTTCAGAGAGATCAGGATAACATGCGTCTGCGTAGTCGATGATGGGTAAGATTAGAGTGTACACAAGCATAAGCTTAGTAGTGAAAGGTAGAAAGAATTTAAAGCGATAGAGGCTCCTCAGACAAGCCACCACCTTGCGACTAACCTCAGTGACATGAACAGACCAGCTTAGAGTGGAGTCTAAATGAAGTCCAAGATTTTTCACGGACTCACAGTAAGGGATGATTGTTCCATCAAATTTTATTGTTTCTAGGTCGGGCACGTGAAGTCTGGCCAGTAGTCTGGAGCTGCCAACGATAATAGCCTGACACTTAGCAGGGTTAACAGAAACACCAAAATCATGAGACCAGCTACGAATGCGATCCAGATTAGCGTTCAACTTGCAGATGGCCGAAGTTAACTCACCCACCTTTGCACTGGTATAAAGTTGTAGATCATTAGCGTACAGATGATACGAGCAGTCAAGAATATTGGAAATTAGGTTTATAAATACTGAAAAAAGGATGGGCGAAAGAATACCACCTTGGGGTACCCTAGTAGATAACTCAACCCAATCCGAGGTAGCAAATTGAGTAGAGACGGATTGCTGACGGCCGCGAAGATAAGAGGACATCCAATACAGGACAAGAGGTGATAAATTTAGTGAAGATAAGATAGCAAGAAGAAGATCATGATCAACGGTGTTAAATGCATTAGAGAAGTCAATCAGGACGAGAATGGTGAGCTTAGTACTATCCATAGCCTCTCGTATGTCGTCAGTTACTTTGACGAGTGCAGTAGTAGTGCTATGAGCGGGCCTAAAACCGGACTGTAGTGAATTGAGCAGATTATTAGCATTTAAGTGTGAGGAGAGTTGCTTCAAAACACAGGCTTCGGTTACTTTGGAAAGGAAAGGTAGTATGGAAATAGGTCGGAAGTGGGTGGGTGTGGTGGGATTAGGAACTTTGGGAAGCGGATGAACCAACGCCCTGCCCCATAAATCAGGGAAATTACCGGAGTCGAGGGAGAAATTTATCAAGTGTGATATTACTGGCAACAATTGTTCTAATAAAGGAACAATCATGAGGCGACTAATACCATCGACTCCAGTAGCCTTAGATGTAATGGAAAGTATCGTTCTCTTTATCTCGTCCTGAGAGACGGAGGAAAAAGTAAAAGGGTCAGTGACAGAAAGAGTAACAGGTGAAATTTTGGACAGCGTTTTGGATTTAATGTGTGATTTTTTATATCAAAAAATGTATGAAGATTTGTTACAGTTATTAGGTACTTCATAATGTATGTTACAACACTTCAATAAGGAAGGAAAATAGTGTTACACAAATCAAAACGACTGACAAATATGACAAAAGATAAATGGTCCGCTATCAGGAAATAAACATTAAATTACGAAATTGCATTCCATAGAGCTTCCGTATGTCTGGAGAATTTTATCGATGAGGCCATTTCTCTGTAATCCGAGATATATTTTACGAAACGAAAAAACTCTGGCAAATAAAAGACAAAACAAGGCGATGTTTTCATCGTCGGAACAACATCCATCATGCCTGTTACGCGGCAAATCGCTGACAATATCGATTACTGCGAAGAAAAATAATATTTATGGCGCTTGCCAGTCAACTTTCAACACTGCCCTTGTTTGTTTCACTTTTTCAAGTCACGCAAAAGAAACACATTTACACCTCGTAAATGTTTAACACAAAGTTACAAATTGGAAGCCCATCAATCTGTGAGTGGACCTTTTTATCAAGGGACTAATATGTATTGTTCGCAAAAGCGGGGATGTATGTCTTTCGAAACTGGCAGAGAGCTCACAAAAGTTCCCCTAATTCCTGGAAATTGTGTTTGATAGACAGTTTGACAATGTCGATAATGCGGATGATTAGTTGTCGAAAGTTTTGAAAGCAGGATGCTTTGTTCTCAGAAATTGCAAACGATTGTATTTACTTAATGAAGAAGATAGAGAGCTCACGTCATTCATTTACAACTTTTATTTGGGACTGTCCTTTGTAAATAATTTACTTTTATCCGACCATCGACCAAATGGAGTTTCTAAGTTTGACTGTCCTTTTAACTGTGTTCAATGATATTTTGTTTTTGCGAGCTGACTCTTTGCGTATTTAAGTTTCCCGACGTACGTTGGTACGTAGTAGGTACGTCGTAAATAATAATTTATGTGGAAAACCATTTATATTTATTTTATGTGTCTGATCGTTTAACAATTTAAAAATCTTTGGAATTATTTCAATGATCGGTTGGTTTTCTATTTATTTTCGTAACTAGTGCTTTAACTTCTACTTAAAAGGAGATTGATTAGTATTAAATTTTGTATGATGGTTGGAAATATAATAAAATACGGTCGAGACATATTAATATTTGTTGTTGCAATGTTTACTTCGAGGGATAAACTCCTTTTGGATCAACTGGTTTTTGAGATATTTAACAATTCAAGTTAGTTACAGAAAATAAACTTATGAAAAACACCTTAGCTACATAATTCGGTATTTTCCATAAGTTATTTTTTCTATTCTTTCTAAAAACCAAATACTACATAAAAATCTAGATTAACTATATTAAACTTAAGTAAATTGAATATACATTTAAAAACTACATAATTAGCCAGTGTCGTAAAATATTATCAAAACTAGGTTGAGTATATTTTAATAGCGATTAATTGCTGACTATATTAAAAGCTTAGTTTATTGTTTTTGAGACAGTTTATTGGTAAACCCACCGATTACCCATTTCATTCAGCGTTATTTGCACCCTGAAGTTCTTACACGAGTAAACTAAAGCAGATACGAAAGTAAGCAGCAAATTTGATATTTATATTTCATTGAAACGATTTTGAGTTCAATAAGCCGTTCCCGATCGCATTCGAACTGTTCAACTTGTATTGCACCGTGTCCCTCGTCGGTGTCTTACTTTCCATATTGCATTTTATTAATTCACAAGAGTTCCTCCCGGAGCGCTTCCCAGGGTTTTATTATTGCCGTCCTTTTTATTATATTCTTAATATTGTGTTATACGGCTGCTTGTCCGCTGTTATTGTACTGACTTTGTAGTAAATCTTCTTGTATTATATCCATATTATAATATATGGACGTCCCATCATTGTTTTTAATTCATAACAACATTTGATTTGGGCGAAATAAGATGTTATTTAGATATTTGGTACCTCAGGGAAGCATTTTGGGGCCCCTTTTATTTATTTGCTACATTAACGACCTACCTGAAATAACAAAACATGAATGTATTCTGTTTGCTGATGACTGTACTCTTCTATTTCAAAATAAAAATTCAGACAGTCTCCAATCAGATATAAATAGTACACTCTGCGATACAATCGACTGGCTGGATAAAAACAACCTAAAAATAAACATAAAAAAAACAAAAGCGATCCAGTTCCACACATACAAAGGAAAAAAATACAAATTAGACCTAAAACACAACAACAATGACATTGAAATCGTTGATTCCACTTCATTTCTTGGTATCATAATAGATGAGCACTGTAACTGGAAACAACATATTGATCATGTTTGCAAAAAAGTTAATAAATTTGTATATGCACTGAATAGAATCAAAAAAATCGCATCCTTAGAAATAACACTTCAGACTTACCATGGATACGTATCATCAGTACTGCGTTATGGCATAATAATATGGGGTAATAGTGTCGATTTTGACAGAGCCTTTAAAGCTCAAAAAAAATGTATACGAGCTCTAGGTGGAATCCACAATAGAGACTCATGTAAACCATTTTTCCAAAAATATAAGATCCTAACCTTACCCTGTATGTATATAGCAGAACTATGTCGTCTTGTAAAACACCACCCAGAATATTTTGTAACTGTAGAACAACACCACCAAAAGAGAAATAATCGTGAGTCGAGGAAGAATAAATTGTGTGTTCCGAAGTCTAACCTAACTTTATACAGCAAAAATGTATACGCAATGGCTGTCAAAGTATTTAATAAATTACCCTCAGATCTCAGAAATGTCCAAAAAGTCAAATTCAAAAACATGCTGCGACATTGGCTCCTAGATGGTGGTTTCTACTCAGTAAAGGAATATTTAGATTTAAAATGATAATTATGCAATTTTATTCCAATTTTCTTTGATTATTAATAATTTGACAATTTATCTGTTTCTGAGAACGTATAGTGGTATTTTTTCTCATTGTATGTTTTAATTTATATTATTTGACCTAATTTAATTTAATGAATTTATTTGAAAGATAATTTTAATTTTAATTTAATTTATTTATTTGAATGTTTTAACTTATATTGTTTAATTTAACTAAATAATTTGCATGCCTACATTCTTAAGGTATGATACTGTTGAAACTATTTCTGTTAATCATCTAAACATTGTACACAGTATTACGCAAATAAATATTCTATTCTATTCTATTCTATTGGAAATATTAATATTTAAAGGCATAAAACAGTTACATTAAAAACAACGAATTCTTAGCACAAATTGATTTTGATAATCAAACTATCCCCTACAACCTTACCTTCTGAATTAATCAACTGGTTAATTTGACAAAACGTTGTCTTCATGCTTTTCTAAATCTATGCAGAAACTAAAAATCTAACACAGATATAAAAGGTAGTAAAAACTAAATTATGATGTGTGTCAAATTTAAATAATTACAGTCTAAGTTAGTCTATAAAAAAGTCTAATAAAATTATGTAAATTGCATTCCTTTTTTAATCGCAGCTTAAAACTTTATTTGCTTGGAACTTAAAATTATCACTTAATATTTTCGCTACCAAAATAAATACAAAACTTTAAGCATAATATATTTTATATGCAAAAACTTTTTCTTAACGGAGGAACACCACTGAGATATTCGAAAAGTTAAAAATACTTGGGATATGAAAATGGTCCCATGTTCTGCAATCACCTTAATAGTTACAAAGCAGATTGTCAATTCTATTTATTTTATTGCAACAAAAAGACACTGGCAAACAAAATATAAAACAGTATTAGATAGGTATGCCTTCTTTTGCTCACAATCGAATTTTGAATTAGTTTAAATTGTATTGTATCACACTTCAGACTTTCTTTTGTAAATGCACGTACGTAATGACACCGGGGCCAATACCTAATTTGTATATATGTATATAACTGTGAATATGCGAAAAATATGATCGAAGTTTTCAAAATAGTTTATTGCATGCAATACGTTGCAAGGTTATTACAATAATATTATATAATATTCAATTTTAATGAAGATTACTGGATTTATTTTTACATGCCCCATGCATGGATTGAATATTTTTAGTTGAAAATTACGGTCAACAACATGTCAAGGTGAACACTAGCAGTTCGATATTAAATCTTATGCGCACAACATAAAGGCGTTGCAAAGTCCAAAGGGACGTGATTTTGTATGTACAACTAAAACTAATAAAGTATTACATTTTTTATTATTGACTCAATCTCGCGTTTTTAGCCATAACTTTTTGTTGTACTACAATTTTTACGTTCTATTTAACCGTACGGATATCATTTTCACATCGGCAATTATGAACGTCTTAACCAAACGAGAGACATCAGTTCATCATTCTATCAGAATTGAAGAATATTAAGAAACGAGTCTTATACCATATTTTCATACTAGTTTTTGAAGAAATTGGCGAAAACATTTTGATTTCGATGTTAGATCGATAGTTATTACTAGTGAGAACGTATTAATTGCGTTGCATAGAGCGTAGCTAACAATGGCGTTTAATGAGTCGCCGGCGAGCAGGAATGCTCTGGAGGTATGTTTTATCAGAATCCAAAAGGATGTGATCAACATAAGCGGTTCTCTTTGAACACGTCCAATCTATGGCAGTGTTAATTTTATTGGAATTCTATTTCATATTGGCTTATAAATTCGGATTTGGTACGCAAATGTATGAAAAATAAAAACCTGTTTGCGGACAATGTTTGCTTGCTGTTATATGAAACCAAGAATATTTTACGACAAATAGGGTAGATGACTTAAATTTCTCTTTGGTCCAACAGTTTGTTTACAAATAAAATGCATAGTTATTTTCTTTTATCGTTAAAATTTTCATCGCACTTCTGTATCATATTATTTAATTATTTTTTGAAACGAAAATACAGTGGACATTTTTAAATAAACTTGTTTTTATTTTTCATTATATTTATGTAATTGCCAAGCAAGAGTATATTTTGTTTTACCGGAGCTCAGAAGGATGTGATCAACAATAATCGTTTCTCTTTAGATATGTTTAATTTTGCGTTAGTGCTAATTTTATGGTGACTCACTTTACTTTAGAGGCTTGTTGGGTTTTAGTGCTTACATTTAAGGGAATAAGAAAACTTTTAGCTAACAAAGCTCGAGTATAATGGAATATGTCACAAAAAATAACGATTAATTAAATGCCGGTAAGCAGATTATGTGTACTGTGGGTAGCTTAGCGACGTAATACGAAGTTATGGAAGGAATTACGAAGTTTCAGCAATGGAAAGATTTTATTGTTCTGATTCGTTCTAGTTTTGTGCTCCAATGTTTCATACATCAATGTAAAAGGAAATATGTTTTGAGGAAAAATAAAAATGTAATGGAGTCCATAGTATAAAATGGGTGTAGGGAAGTAACTAATGAACATAGCTATTACGAATTCAATTAATTATTGTACGTTATTATATAATGCCTTTTGAACAATATTCTATTCTATATTCTATTAAAAAAATATTATTGTAACAATTATTGTATTTAACGAATGCTGTGATAACCTTTTTTTAAAAGTACAGTTAGATATTTGTTTTTATCTTAAGTTAATTATGTATACTTAGTTACTGTAACTTATGTTGGTGATCCAATAAAATAAATAAATAAGTAAACAATCAATTTATACGTTTTACACTGGTATATTAAAAAAACTATTTCGTCTATTACGTATCAATTAGAAGGTTCCATAATTTTGAATAAAGTCAGTCTTTTACAATTAAGTAATTCTTATATTGATTAAGAAATCGTGACAGAGATAACAATTGTCTTTTACGAAGAAAAAGTATTTTTATCTTTAATTTTCGCTAAAAGGAGTGAGCCACTTTATTTTAAGTAATTTGGCAATCAATCCGTATTGCCGACGGAGCATAAAGTCTTTTACGGCTTAGGTGCCTATAAGTTATTTGTGAACGGTGTGAACCTAATAGAAATCAAATATGGAGAAGACAAATTGCCACTTAACTTACAAAAAGAAATATGCCTTTTACATTCATAGTATTTTATTCAAATATAAAATAAAAATGATAAGGATATAATCTGACAAAGCCAAACGATACAAACTTGTTAAGCTGTTAACTAGTGCGTCGCTAAATCCTTTGAATAGTTACATTTTTACCTACGTGGTGTCCTTTTTCTTTTCCAGAGTTTATTTAAGGATTATGCATATAAACCCTTTTTATTTGCTAAGGAAATAATATTATTGAAGCTTTTCCCTGTTCTTGTATTAACCTTGTATTATTACACCGAATTGGGTGAAATTGTTTTAAATAGCCCCGTATTGCGGTTGAGTGCTAACTTAGGAGTCAGGTATTTTGGACTTAGTGGGTTAGTGGTGGTTGGTGATCTATTAAAGTAAACTAGAAATAATATAGATTTTCTAAAACAATAATGTTTGCTTAGAAATAACTAACCAAGTTAAAGATAGTTTTAGCTTCAAACATTAAATACATTTATGTAGTTTTCTAGGAAACTAAACTATGTCGACCATTCACCGCATTCTCGTAATGTCTTTTCATTAACTATAAGAGCAAAGAGATACATTTTTTCAAAGGTAACGATAATAGATAAATAAACATAATCAATAAAGCTGGTTTATATCAACTTAGACACGATATTTTTATTTCTATTTTCCTCTAGCATGTACGCCTCTTGTGCAACCATTACGTAGCCAGAGTTCCGTTGCCGTCTTAGTTCCGCTATATTTTAAAACGTATTTCGATCATAGCTTTAGCATAAACAACGACATACGAATAACGACATGCCCTCCAAAGCATGGAATCCTCATTATTATCAGACGGTCAAGAGGTTCAAGCCTGCAATACATTAACCAAACAGGCAAAAGTCCACACAGAAAAATATTCACCACAGGTTTTGAAACCACGACATCCGACATCTTTGAACGTAACGCTCTAACCACTACTTCATTGAGGCATTTATTTATGAGCACAATATGTTGTTAGAACACGATCTCAAAGTAGCAACTTTTACCACATTGCTATTCCATTAAGATTACGTTATTCTATTACATCCACATAAAAGTTATTTTCCGGTATTAATAAGTTCCCTAAGCAAAGACGAACTCGTTCAATGCTCTACTTCCTTTCTCTCAGGGCTCAATCGCTTGTGACATAATAGAAAAGGGTTAGTAAGATCCCGGATAATCTTAAGATTCCCAAATCTGTTGAAATAGTTGACTCAAATAAGAGTGATGGCGCCTGGAATGTCGGGTTCCCGCGTTCTGGGGGCGACATTTTTCTCTCGCCTTTCAAATTACCAGCTAAGTTCATTCTGAATAATTTATGAAGCGAACTCACATAAATCGAGTCGATAATTTTAGACAGCGTGCACGTGCACATGGCGTGGCGTGCGAAAGTTGCTTGCGAAATGCCTATTTGACATCGACTCCTTAATTCGTCGAAGCGATGTTGCTTCTGTGGCTATACGATGTTTGAAGTATTTTGTAATACTACTCTTCATTTAATAGAGCATGTAGGTACGTCTTAGCAGGTGCCAATAAACAAAACTTAGATTAATATTTTTGTGTTCGTATCATATTTATCATGCAATGTTTTTATGGAGTTGTTTGTCATGCTTACCGTTTATGTTTGTTTTGTTTATAACTTTTTATATGTATTTGACGACTTCCGTAGCCGAGAGGCAAACATGTCGGACTTGGCGTTGCGCCACCTCTGAGGTCCCGGGTTCGGTCCCCGGTTGGGTCAATATGGGAAATGAAGTTTTCTATATTATCTCGGGTCTGGGTGTTGTGGTACCGTCGTTGTTTCTGATATCTGTAACACAAGTGCTTTAGCTACTTACTACAGGATCAGAGCAATGTAGGTACGTGATGGTGTCCAATATTTATATTTATTTATGTAAACTTTGTATACTGTGTGTACGGAGCCTCATATAGGAGAATGTGTACGCCGCCTAACATGTATGACATGACACGAAGGAGAGTGACAGCGTCTGTCATCGGTAGAATAAAACTGTCCGTACCGTTATTATTATGCATGTGATTTATTTTCTCATTATCTTATAAAAGTGATTAGAAAATCATAGTGTATTTCATAAAGTTGCTAGTTTAATTAAGTAATGTAATAAAGTGTCGATCTACTAAAGTATTGGAAGTAAAAACCTTTAATTGTCGATTTTTCTGTTTTAGGTTAGTAGATCACACCTCTCAATGTGTAATGTAAATATGTGATCTCAATTAAACTAAGTGTTTGATTTTATAATAACATTAAACTTTTCTGTTTTAGATAAATCAAGATTGTACGTTATTTACTCCCATACCATCTTACATATTACATTTATTTATTATATTTATTCGTGTTAAACATTCTGATACCATCATTAAAATGACTTTCCATATTTCAAATTGCCTTATTATATTCTAAATATTCGTTATTACTTCTTACTCTTTTACAATGTTACATTAAGTCGCAAACGTGTATCCTTCAAAGCATTGTTTTTATACTCTCCACGTTTTGTATTAAACTTGTAACTTTTTCATTTCAATACCTATCCAGAATCTACAACACGAAACCTACAAACTATACGAAAAATACCCAGAGGCAAATATACAAAAAAGCGATAGACTAAAATGCTTTTAGTATCTTTTGTATGAATGTTGGAATTTCGACGGTGGAATTTTTTATCGTTATCATTTGTCTCGGGTGACGCTGGGCGGTTTTTTATTTATTACTCGTCGGAGATAAACAAATTGTCGTTTTTACTGGATTTTTACGTAGAGTTTTATTAATTAATTAATACTAGAGCTTCAGCGGTCTGTTTCGACGTTGTTTATTTGGTTAACCTATAAACTGTATAACAATGGTCGTTCATTAGCCTAAGGGCCCGAAGCTTACGTTATTAATTGAAAACAGTCAATACCTTATTCTCATAATAAAGCTATTGTAGCTTTGGATGTGTGCTGAAAATGCTTTTGATTATTAATTGCACATATAGTTTGTATTAATAATAGGTATATCTGGTAGCTGGTTCTTAATTTCAAATAAAACAAACATATTAATTATTTGGCCTTGTATTTTCAGTCTGATGAAATTAAGCCTCTAATTAATGCATGCGATAGTAACGTATCTGTTGTAAATATCAAGTTTTAGAGAATATTGTTTGATGTTTATGCAACTGCAAAATACTTTTTAGTCAATGTTCTTCAGTGAGACCGTTAAAAAATAGTTACTAGTACCTACATACATATGAATTACTACAAATTTAATACACAGCCACCATAGATTCCGTTAGGTATAAATTATGTTAAGGGCAATTAAAAATACCACTATGTATTATTTACAATCATACGAAGCCTATCAATGGATTCATAAAAGGCAAAATATATAAAAGTAAGGGCTTTAATAATTAAAATTTAGCTCTAAGTTTGTTTTTATTATTAATCATAATTTAGAAATCCAGACATAAAGAAAAATAATTATTTTTGAACTCGGAAATGAGTCATCGTAACGTGAAAAACTAAACAGTATCAAAACAACTCACATAGTGTTCCTTAAGTACTATGAAAAATTTAAACCTACGTTTGAAATTGGTCTTCTAATACAAATTTTAAATATTAGTGGTTCAGTTTCCAAGATCGGTAATGCCTAAAAGTAATATTGAGATTGGTTACGCCATTTGTTAATGGCTAACGTAAAAGTACTTCAAAAAAATAATAAATGAAGCAAACGGATGAAAGGACCTCGCAGGACTGTTTATAATCAAGCTTGAAGTAAATATTTACCTCTAACGGAATCTAATTTCCCGACACACTCGGTTTGCTAGCCTAAACTCGGGATGTTGGTGCAGCTACAATTCTTGTCGACGTTAGGCTTTGCACAGGCACCACTGCGGCGCTCACCTACTGCAAATTGAATTTCCAAGTTATTCCCGAACTTGCGAAGCCGCGAGAAGTGAGAGAGTTGTTGTTTCGCGTCGCGACGTCGATTGCGAAGGAATGCGAATGACGCGCCAGTGTTGGCTTTGATAGCTAAAGCAAAATTAAGCAATCAGATATTAAATAAATATAAATAAATATGAGACAGCACATGCAACAGCACATGTAGCGCTCTGATTATATGGTAAGTAGCTTAAGCACTTGGGTTACAGAAATCAGAACGACCGTACCGCAATACACAGACGCGAGACAATATAGAAAAGTTCGTTCCCCATATTGACCCGACCGGGATCGAACCCGGGACCTCAAGATGACACGACGCTAAAGCCTGGCCCCCTTGCCTCTCGGCTACGGAGGTCGTCAAATAACTGTTATTAATAGATTTCTGATAATATATTTTCCTACAGCTGAAAACTCCAAGCAATTTTAAAGAAACCTTTCCATGATAAATTAAGTCCAAAAAGTTGTTTTATGTTTATTCACCCCCGACACAGTTTCTTAAAACTAAAGGTAAATTAAAAGCTTACTACTTCTAAACTGTGCGTTTATTTTAGTTCTCCTATTTCGGACTTGATGGACGGTAAAACAAAACGTCAAAAAACGTTTTTGAAAATGACAACTATACTTCCTATTTTTTCGTCGACTTACTGCCTCCATGGTATGGTGGATAAATCGTTAGGATCAAAAGCGCGTGTGTGGTTCATTTAAACCCCGCGGGGGACTCTTTACATTGGGCCTTTCGTTTCGTAAAAAAAAAGGACCTCATTACCAATAAGTTGGTAAGAGCAACATCAGGTTAAGTAGTAATAAGGTCCTAGATAGTTTCGTTTATTCGTTTAACCTGCCTATATCGTCCTCGATACCTTTGACTTTTCGGGAGTCCAAATATATCGAGATTATACTCATATAAGGTATTTTTGGACCGCGGATTACATGATTGGACTTGTTTTATTGGGGTCAAGCCCTCAAGGTAAGGGCGACAAGTCCAGAAACAGATTTATTATCTTGTACTTGTCACCCTTAAGCTAGGACCTCATTACCACTTAACATCAGGTGGGATGAGGTCAATCTTGAAGTGTAATATAAAAAAAAACATAAGTATTAAAGTTTGTAGGTGAATCCAAGCCCAAGCTATGTTAAAACAATGAAATACATACTTTGCTTGACCAGTCTTTGACGAATGGAACTAAAAACCTACATAGATCGAGATGTCAGGCTTACTTGAGATTCAATTTACTCAATGAACTCCTGAGTTTTTTTGAGTAGAATTTATCTGAAACTAAAGTGCTATTGTATAAGCACTAGATACCACAAATTGAATTTCCAAGTTATTTCACAACTTGTGTCGCACGAAGTGAAGAGAAGGCGTTGTTGTTGTTTCTTGGCGTTGAGATCGACGTGATAACTTCTAAATGAGACATTATAATACCTATTAATAAGAATGCATTTGAATTGACTGATTTATAGAAGTGCATGTAGTTATTTTAACTGATTCGAGGGCAATATTTGCTTTCCTTAGTCTGAAGCCTTTGGCATGTTTAAATCGTACTCCTGGGAATATAAATAAATAATACTAAACTTGGTGACCTAATAGAATAAAGCATACCTCATCTGATTTTGGACAGTATAGATAAACGACTGTCATCAACATTATTAAATAAGGAATAAACATGTAAGAGAATCACACCAATTAATATCTTTAAACTGAAGTTTTCCTTGTTACTTCAGGGCGTGAGAGAGGCAAAAAAAATTAACTAGGAGCGTTAACCCACCATACCCAGACCCAGTTTAGATAGATGGTTTCGTTTATTCGTTTGACTTTATCGTACTCGATACCTTTGACTTTTCGGGAGTCCAAATATATCGAAATCATACTAAAATAAGATTTTTTTGGACCGCGGATTAGGTACATTATTCGACTTATTTTATTGATGACTAGCTGACCCGTCAGACGTTGGCTTGTCTTAACAACGACTATTTAATATAACGACTAATTATATCTACTTTTTTTTTCTTTCATAAGAACCTTTTCTTGAGAAAAATAAACACAGCAACAAAAAAAAGTGAAATTGGTCAAGCGGTTTACACGTGATGGCATGGCCAAGGGAAACAGGGATTCATTTTTATATAAATAGAAGATGTACAGTTAAAATGCTTAAAAACATATACCGAATTTCGTAAGTTGTTATGTGCATTTCTTAAGTCCCAAGTAGGCACTATGTATTGCATAGCCACAAGTTAAATTTCCAAGATATTTCCCAACTTGTGACGGAGTAAAGTGAGGGCAGACTTGTTGTTTCTTGCCGGGAGTGAAATGCGATCGACGCGACAACTTTTGAATGCGACGCCTAAGTGATTACGTACGTGTTCGGCGCGTCCCGATGCCCTTGAAGATAACTCTTCCATTTTCTAAACGGATTGAAGTCAATTCCCAAAAATCGAGACCTGAATTTACAGAACCCTATTTGCGCTTTTATTTGTTGTCGGAGTTTTTTGTAAGGTAAAACTGGGAGTAGCTTTAAGGCTTCCATCAGATTTACTACGTCAGCGGACGTTCGCGATTCGCGTGCAACATTAATACATCCTCTCAAAGAGCTTGTTCTCGTAATTAATTCCCCAAGCATGATATCAAAACTGTCAGTCTCAAATATATACACATAACAGAGTTTTTAAGAAGGTGGTGAATATCTTTTTGTGTAATAATTCTGAATAAAAACCATGTTTACAATACACATCGTTAACACTTGCGCGCGTTAATTAACAATAGTTTTTTACCCGACTACGGCGAAGCGAAAAAGAGGGTTATGATTTTGACCGGTATGTATGTATGTATGTATGTATGTATGTATGTTCAGATGATCCATCGTAGCTTCAATACCACTCGGCAAAAAATCAGGAAAGCCGTGGTCGTATGCCACCTACTACTTACTCTATCAATACAAAATTAATTACAACATGTCAATTAAACGAGCTTCAACTTCTTAGGGCACAGCATACGACCTCGGCTTTGCTGAGAATTCTGGATGTATTAAACACACCAAAAATCTACGTGCAAAATTAGTTTTAATTAACGAAAGAAACTTACTTTTTTGAAGATATTGGTACCACGAATTTTTTTTCTTTTATTTTGCATTTTTGTAAGTATGACGTATTTTTTAGTTTGAATTTATGTTTTTAGATTGAAATTGAAATTACTTTAGTTATGTCACCGTAAAAATGTAATATGGTTTTTAGATTTGGAAAGAGTAGAGTATTTTTTATTTAGTATTATTTTATAGTATATTACGCTATACAAAGAACACAGTTTAAAGAAAAAGAAAATGTTCAAAATTTCTTGCAGTGGAGTCTTGAACCCAAACCAAGTAATGCGAGTGATGCTCATGCAAATTATTTTAGAAGACTAATTTTCCTGTTGTTATTGATTCTAAGCCTTTGGTTTGTACACTCTGTCGGATGAGTTTTAAACAACATACTAATTAATCGATTTTATTATTTTTATAGTACTATACGCAATAAAAAAAAAAATTGCGCAATCTTGCGCAATCTTGCGCGATACGTGAAGGTCGTGGGTTCAATTCCTGCACCGCAAGGGGAGATAAAAATTTTCTGTTTCTAATATTTAAAGTTCGCTAGTACGTTTAAAGCGTATAGTACTATAAAAATAATAAAATCGATTAAGATGCCAAGGTGTCTTCGATTCCGTGGTTTTCAAACATTTCTGCAACGAATGTACCACGGGCCGATAAGTATGTAGTTCTAAACATATTCGGCAGAGGGCACTTACCGAAAGGCTAACGGTTGATACAGCAGAAAAATTTCATCGCCTACAATAACTTGCGGTTAGCTCAGTTGGTAAGAGCAGCACGCGCGATAAGTGAAGGTCGTGAGTTCAATTCCCGCACCGCAAGGGGAGATACATTTTTTTTGTTTCTAATAAACATACTAATTAGCCCACAGGACATTAAATGAATACATTTTTGCAAACTACAGAAACACTTCGAGAGGAGATGAAAGTTTTCTGTTTCTTAGTGTACCGTTAAACAATGCCGTGCGCGCACTGAATAGATTCTCTATGTTATTTATCACTATTTGCCAGTCTGTTATAACAGATAACATTGTGCTAGAACTTCGAATACTAGTGACTAAAACTAATTAATAAATCCTTTGAAAATAATATCAACACCGACGTTGAAGAACTTTTAATAGCAACGGATTGCATTTCAGTCTTAACAGCTTCGCCGTAAGCCTTTGACGCGCAGGTATCTAGATGGCGCAGACAAAAAACAATCTCCAGCCGCGGGACAGACCCTGGGCACTATCATTAAACTTTTTGCCGGCGGGTCGCTAAAAAGTGGCGTAGTTATTCCGTCGGTGGCGCAGATAAATCCGAGACCGATCGTATCTGCGGACGCAATTAAGATAAGCGGACACAGTGCTGTCACAGTCCTCCGTGCGGCGGACGCACCGATTTATGCTCCGGTACGGAATTACGAACTGATATATGGGCCGCCCGACGCTTGAGCTGTGTTTTGTGTTAAGAGGGCACGTTGCTTCGCTTCCCTTTGAAAATTGATGGCGAAGGCTGCTTTTACACGTTTCCGTAACACGACTGCTTCGGCTAATCACTTTGGAATTCGACTGTAAGTGATATTTTCCGATGTTTATTTTCTTTTAACAAAGAATTTATTGCGTGGGATGGCGTAATAGTAGCATGTTTAGTAAAATGAATTAAAATAGTATAATTGAATCAACCATATCAGAACATTGTGAGATAATGGAAGATTTCCTGGTAGCACAAGAGTCAAGTCCCTATTAAGGTCAGCCAATTACATCAAAAATATACCTGCGAAAAATGAAAAGGCCTGGCGTTCATGGTTTAGGAATGACCACATCGCAAAATCGCAGATGCTGTTCGAAACTAATTCCAAACTTGTCACGAATGAGAGATTTTATTTCAATAACGGCTTTAAAGGTACACATATTTACTATTTAGCAAAACAAGCTAATTAAATTACGCTTGGAATCTGAACTAAGTAAGTACAATATGTTCGTGAGGGTTAGTTTGGGTCAACCCGATTCTTAACCGCATTTTCTCAAAGAAAAACCGTTTCACATCAGATCTTTGTTTGTCACGAAATCCGTAAGACGAGGTCGCCGTTTATATGCATGAATATCTAATAAATCCTGCTTTTAAATTGGATGACTTGACACGTCCTATGTTACGTCATCTTTTATAAAAGCATTATCCTTGGATCTTGGAAAGATTATTTGAATCTGATAAACTGTCAGAGCGGATCAATGTTTCTAATATGAATTCTCAAGAAAATCACACCGTATTCATATTGTAATTTTCTATACCTACTCAAACATACATTTCTTACTGTTTATGAAAGATTAAGTAGGTAATGTCTTTATGTTACCGAAAGTATGACTAGGTAACCTTAGGGAGGGAGATAAATTTTGAAAGAAATAGATGCGGTCTTTTGTTAACAAATTATACATAGATAATCTGAGAGGATCTGCAACCTCGCACCACCGTAACCTTTAGGCTCGTAAGGGAAGCTGGAGGGATCGTGATGAATGAGGCGACTTTCTTATGTTAATATTGGTATGATAAATAGCACATCCTTTGTAACTACACTTTAGAAAAAGGATTTTTTCTTTTCCTCTCAGTTCGGTCGATTTAAAAAATAAGAGTATATACATTTCTTTGTACACTGTAACTGTAATGAATGATAAGTGTACCGAATGTTTTAAGGTAAAAGTTATGTTACTCTATTTTAGAACAAATTATAATGTATGGATGTTTTTGTTTGGTTGTGACATTTCAGATATTGATATTTTTTATTTTATCTAATTAATAAAGGTTGAAAAATATTTGAAAACATTTAAAATTATTTCACATAGTTATAATTCGAAAAAAACACAAGGTATATAAACCGGCTATCCCGCTTAAAGTCACTTTTTATATTATGGACAAAAACGGTATTTTTTATGGGGCAAAAAACGTATAATAATGTATTTGGTGACTGCGTGGCGGTTTAATCTGTTAAATAAAATGCTAATCTTTTCTTAACTGATAACCTTCACTCTCTCATAATTAAAAGTGTCTGCAGTTTGCATTCATTTTAGAATATTAAATATGAATCCGGTGCAAAAATAAAGCATAGGTCTGTATTCGGTATAAAAATTTAAAGGAAATCTGCAAATATGCAGATATGTGCGTAAAAGTTTGAATATTAAATATTTCACCGCAGCTTCAGCACACATTATAATATTCAGTACATCATGAAACAAGTACATGTAATATTTTATATGGGCCATTACCATGACACGGTAACCGTGCTCCGACCGCCTCCGAAATTAACGCGGCTCGTATTGCTCTGTGCCAACTGCGGACCTAACGACTATTTGCTTTCCAACCATTAATGTATATCAACTAGCTCAAGGCTCCCAACATTCCGACGTTGTAAAAACCACCGCCCCCGGAAAGAAAGCAACGCTGCAACACTCACTTCTTGCAAAACAGCTTATTTCATAAAAAGTGTCGTCGACTTTGGCTTTGCTATATTGAACTTAGTTCCAATGCCTCTCACAGGTTGTACTAAACATATAACCGCTTAGTTGTGGTCAAATTTAATTCATAGAATTTATTTAAATTGACAATTGGAACTTAAAATATATAGATGTCATGATTTAGTTTGGTCCAAGTAAGTTAAAAAAATACATCACTGGTAGGTGTTAGTGATATACTCGTGTTTGTTTGAATTATTTATTCTACTTTCACTCATATAAAGATTTCATGGGTCCTTGATAACGATACCACCCCTTTGTAGACCTATGAACGTAAGTGCAAAACGGTAGCGAAACTATTTGTGACGCGTAGTTTATCTGTGAGAGTTATGCGGGAAATGTTCTGAGTGCGTGGGATATTACAGCCATATCACACTTAATGTATTGAGGAAACCAAACGATCTTGTACTCGGATTTGAGTGGTAAATAATTGTGCAATAATCTTATTTTAAGTTAACAATGTTTTTCAGGTCTATCCTACTTGATTAAACCTTAAACACCTGTGGCATGAAACTGGTCTGTTTTAAGAGTCCTTCCAAGTAAGGAGCTGTAAAAGCCTCACTGACTGGTACATTTTAAGGCCCTGAATGCATTTTTATTAATATTATGAAAAGTCTTAAAGCTGTTAGACTCTGTTCACCTTAGAATTATTCAAATTAATTATAGAAGTGATATAAATAGTTACAATAATTATTAAAATGAGCGTACGTTTGGTAATACTTATAAAAATTCAATAAATAAGTTTTATTGTTATGCAATGTGATAAAACTTTCAAATGGATACTAATAACTTATGCAAAATAGCAAACATGCAGCTATACGCCGCCATTTCGCATGTTAAAGCACTTCTTTGTAAACGTATCATACTTGATTCCGCCCTATAGTGGTTCCAAAAGACCGTAAGACCACGTGTTGAGAACCTATGAATGCAAGTGTAAAACGGCAGTAAAACCACTTGTGAAGCGTACTTTATGCGCGAGAGTTATCCGACGAACGCTCAGAGCGCGAGTGGGCTATTAGTGTCTCGCGGAGACCAAAGGCTCTTTGAGTTCAGGTCCGAGTGGAGAATTGTCGTGCAATAATCTTGTGAAGCAATCTTATGTAAGTAACCTACCCACTACGTATCGTTCAAGATATGTACTTACCGCTACATTGGTGCAAGCTGTTTAAAGGACACTGGTAATTTTAAAAGGTGTGTAAAATTAGGGTTTTAAATAATACACTCACCATTGAAATATATTTCATGCTCAATACCTAAGTATTGAAAAAGAAAATGTTTTCAAAGCTATTTTTTGTCTAGGTCACTCCTAAATATTTGAATTAGGACTTGATAATGTAAAGTCATATATAATAAATAAATTGCATGTGAAAATGACTTCACTTAGGTATTCGCGGACATAGAATTGCATTTATTCTGACAAAGATTAGAACAAGACGACTAGGACCCGACTTGCAATCGTCACTTCTAGTAGAAATTGATGGCTATTGTGGAACTACCTTATTGGCTAAAAACCGCAAAACAAGCAAGCCATGTGGGTAAATAGAGACACCATAATAAACCACAAAAAAACGACGTAACTCACTCGTTACAATAGATTTTATGCCCGTTCCATTCATAGCCCGTCCGCAGAGGAGCGGCGATAATGGTTACGAATAAAAATTTATAGGGCCCCAAATGGCCTTCTATTCTGTTAAGCTCCATCTCAATTAAAATCCTATTATCTACTGAAATGGTGAGCGCCATGTGCCCCGAACTGCGGCTATAAGTATTATTAACAGCGAATTATCACAGTTCCTCGATAAGTTTCTTTGGTCAATGGCAATTTTAATAGATTTCTAGTCGGTGTTTGAATTTTAACCCTCCAAGCGTGAACTTTGACTGTAATTCAGAATTAGGATAATCTTTACCGGATAACTGTTTTAGTCGTACATAATTGAGCAAATAAATTTAATGAAGAGCTTTTACGTTGGATACTAATGTAAATTGATATGGTTCCTGTCTAAATAGGTTAAATAGCTAAAACTTAAAAATGGTCGAATATAAAAGGTATTTTAAATTTTGTGAGAATTGGATATTTATGATTCATTGCTGCAGAAATGATGGAATGAAATTAAATTATCGTAATTCAATGTTTACAAATTAAGAAGATTTAAAATAAATTATCTCTAATTAGGCCCAAAAATATCAAACAGGACCAACAACTTACTTGCTTTCCAAAGAACGGAGATGTTCTTGATAATTGTTACCAAATACGGAACGGTGGCCCATCCAATACTAGATCTCAACGTGCATTTCTTAACTTTCGTATTTGCCACTTCTTTACCGTTGCCACTACGGCACCACGCGGATCTTTTCCCACCAAAGAGCCGTCTATAAATGTTATATTTTTTTAATAGTGTTCGTCCTTTACAGTAAATATGGCTGAATTATAAAATGTTGTTTTTAAAATTGTACAAAAACTGATATAGAGTTCTTAACCTGATTTTTTTAAATTCATTCAAACCTATTGTTTCTATTACTTATGTCTTTATACATTTCACAGCAGACTGGCTCCACACAAGGTGTTTTCATTCATGACTCTAATAAACAGGGTTCTCTTCGCTGAAACACTTAGCCATAATCACGAGCTATTATGGGAATGCCCAACAAAAACGGGGAGAAAATTATGTTTTTGCGTGAAACTCATAAAGTGAAGGCCTATGAATAAAATGCTTCCATTTGTAAATCGCGTCATAAGTTCTTGATAAAATCTCAATTTCCAAATACAGGGCGGACAATAGATTTGGGAATACTCAAATCCAAAGATGATGATTTATTACCCCTTTATTTCATAACACTCAGTTCTCAAACATTAATACATTCGTTTGCTGTTGTTTTTTGTTGAGAGATACCGCTTGTGAATGGTTAGGCCCAAAGTCAATATGTACACGTCAATAAATGGTTCTAACATACTCAAATATTATTGTTTTTTTCCGTTTGTTCATGTCGTGTATTGTCATATTTAAAAAAAAATCTCTCTGATATAAACAGCCTTATAAAATTTCTGCTCTTTAATTTTTTTACCTCAAAATTATTCTGAAGTAAACCACATAAAACTTGTTATTTTTATCGTTGTTACAAAGATAAATATGAAGGACTAGCTGTGCCCGCGACTTCGTTCGCGTCGAATACATCCTTTCATGGTCGGTTTTACCCCTATCTCCCCTAATGTTCGAAACAAAAAGTAGTCTATATTTTAATAGAGCTATATTTGTGCCAACTTTCATATCTCTAACTTAAAAAATAAACATTTTCCTATATAAACTTTCAAAGGTGGCATTACCCCCCCCCCCCTTACTTTCTAACAAAAAGTAGCCTATGTCCGTTCTTGAGGTTCATTGTATACCTATGCCAAATTTCATCAAAATCGGTTGAGAGGTTTAAGCGGGAAAGCGTAACAGACAGACAGAGTTACTTTCGCATTTATAATATTAGTAGGGATATGGAATGAAATCAGAAGATGTTAAAAAGGAAACAACAATAGATGTAAAACTATCGATAAACAATTGTTATAAGATATAAGCTAACCATCTTGACTTAAAGAGAAATAAGATATACTGTTTAATTTTTTTTATACTATGGTTTAAACAGGCTTCTAGTAAGAATTCCGTAATTTTCGTAGCAGTTTTTCCGGCTTGATTACACTATTACCTTATGATATGAGATAATTTATATAACTACCATGTATTATTATCTTGCATAGAGTATTTTAATATTGCTCAAACCTGTGAGACTAGTACGAAGCGTCAGCAGTAGTTAAAAGTTATAACCATCACCACTACACAACTAAATTAACGCTGAAGTTCTTATACTAAATTAACTGCTGGCATTTTGGATTAACCGTTCACAAGTTTTATTATCAGTTAGCCGGTGTTGCAATGAATAATAAGGAGTTTGCCAGTCAGCGGGAAGTTGCTGTATGGGTAGGGTTACTAGACGCCTGTTTTTATTAATTAAATGTTACTAAAGTTATTGAAGCTTACTGGCATGATTCCCCTACTTTATTATGAAGAAATACTTGTTGGTAATAACTACTAATAATAAAAGGCAGTTGTTTAAAATATGACACTGAGGTCATCCTTAAAACTAACAAGTTATACATTTTATCATAAACAAGGGGGCATTGAGAGGGATCAACTTTTTAAAGAAAATATATTTACCGGGTGCTTTTCATAAAACTCTTATAAAATAAATGGCAGAAATCTTATTTTTTGATCTGGTAACCCTAAGCACAGGCGTCTGTCGCATGTTTTACGAGAGCTAATGCAATACCTTTTTAATACGCTTGTCCTTTGTTTTCTTAGACTTGTATGAGGATGCTAAAGAAGAACTACCGTAAAATAATTAAGAAGCTATGACTTAGCCTAGAAAATTAATATTTGAAAGAGATGAGCACTTGCGTCCACCTGTTATATTACTCTTGAGCAATAAAGTTTTGAAATAAAAAACAAAATAACAATAAAGTTGCTTTTGCTCGTGTTTTGAAAATTAAAACGTGTCATATATCCTCTGTCGGATTTCAATGTAATTAAATATATCTTTACGTAACACATAGGTTTTAATTTAAGTTCCAAAACATTCTCTTTATTAAATTTGGTGGCCTTGTATGGTAAAATTTAAAAGCAGGATAGTGCACAGAGTAACTTAAATATAGCCGTCAGCGATTGTGCAAAATATTCAACAACTAACAATACTGGATATACAGTAGGAAGAAACAAACCAAACCACCTATTTTCAAGGTTCCGTACTCAAAGGGTAAAAACGGGACCCTATTACTAAAACTTCGTTGTCTGTACATCCGTCCGTTTGTCCGTCCGTCTGTCGTTCGCCAGGTTGGAGCTAAATTATGAATTTATGTGCACGCAATTACAAAAAAAAAAAAAATATTTACTTCAAAAATAAATATTTAAATTAAAGATACATAAATTTTCAAGGGTGGCAATGTTAATAACGGCAATAGATAGACGCTTAAAATATTCCCGTCATATTTATTTTTATATTCCCTTTAAAAAAATCGAAATAAAAAAATAAGGGGGGCTCCCATATAATACCTATAAGTAATTTTTAGTCGTTTTTTGCTCGATGTTAAATAACGCTTGGAATATTCACAGAATATTTAGTTGAACATTGACTTCAAAAATAAATAATTGTGTCTAATGTTGAATATATAATGGTACGGGACCCTTCGTGCGTGAGTCCAACTCGCACTTGGCTGTTTGATTTTGTGATTTTCTTGACCGTTCGTAACACTTAATATAAGAATAATAATGTTAGAAACAGAAAATTTTTATCTCCCCTTGCGGTGCGGGAATTGAACCCACGACCTTCACGTATCCGCGCTACGATAAGATATAATTTTTCTGTTTCTAATATTTAACGTTCGCTAGTACGGCGTATAGTACTATAAAAATAATAAAATCGATTAAGAATAATAATGTTCAAACATAGGCAGAAATAAATAAAACTGCTCAGTCACACAGTTGCACATCCTTGCTACGATTCGTACGGTACCTTCACAAAGAAGACCAATGCTACCTTAGCGTGCGACTGTAGATAAGTAATTTCAGCTGCAAAACTCTAAACAAAGTTAAAACTGTGCTAAATAATACTTTATTCAAGTGATCACGTAAAAAAGTCCTTACGAAATTAAGAAACACCGAGATAGTGCGTGGTAAGGATTCTTAATTCTGCATTATTTTAAAAGGTGAACTGTAAATGGTACACAAAATAGTGATGGCCAATTTATTATTTATGCGTTAAGTTTATTAAGAATGTATCTTTATTTGTGGTCATATTTGAACTGCCCTCAGTTGAAGGATTAAAACAATGCGGGTGCTTCAATACCGAGTAAAGATATCATGTAAAGATTAATAAATATTGTCGATAAAGTCCTAATTAATATGCTGCCGTGTGTTTCTATGCTTAGTAAATATAAAACCATATGTAATTTCTTTTTATATATTACAAGGTAGAGCTTCACATATCTAATGAGTCGAATAATTCTTCAAATAAGTTTACCTACTGCAAGAAGATGAATGTTGTTGGAGACATTTTTTCTGTTACAATAACTACTACGCATTCGTTGGTAAATGTTAAATTACAAAATAGCTTTTTTCTAAATTCACTTAACTTGTATGATTGGATATAAATATAATATTTAATATTCTAATTTCAATTATCTTGAATGAGATTCAGCTTTTAACGAGATTACCCTAACACTCCCCTACCCCTACTTAGATACCTCGCTTAGGTGACTTTCATTTATTCAAAGGGACTAGGAAGCGCAAAGTCATTAAAAGTGATACGTTAAATTTTAAAATGTCATTTTACATGAGACAAAATGATATGTGGCAAAAGTATATAGTAGGCGTAATAAATTAACAATTTAACTTTCGTTCGTAAGTGCTCACCTCATAAATTGGGTTCCGTATCTTAATTAGCTATCGAGGGGTCATTAGACCCATTACGCACGCAACTAAAAGACCTAAGAGTGCGGGGCAACTTTTAATATTGCGATCGGTGATTAAATGTTACACTAATTAAACCATGTCATGCTACGAACAATGGCGGCTTTCCTTTTATGCAAATATTCTAATGAGGCCAATTTATGTAGAAATGAGCCCAAAAATGACAAATTTGAATTGTACATGTATACAAAGTTCTTAAATGATATAGATATGTGTATTTACGTATTTTTGGGAAATAGCACTCGGTGCAAATGATAAGCAAAGCGGTCACATGTGTGTTTATCGTGATTTGCCGTCACTGTTTTTGTGACATCCAAGTGCCATGACTTTTAAAACATTGCTTTTGAATGCATTTTGGCCGTGGTGGACATTCTTTGGTATTTTTAGGACAAAAATCATTAGACACATATTTTCTAATAAAGCGGGAGTCAACTTCAACAATACTTCGTTTAAACGTTTACGTTGTATTTAAATACAGCAGATACGTGGTTAAGCTTAGGGTCGCATTTATAATGTTAATACAAAATTCCGAACTGCTGAACTTACTGAACTGAAGCTTTTGTTGAATTTGATAGACGATCCTAATAAGTGTTCGTTCCCATGCTGGCTAGTTTAGATGACGGCTTAACCAGCCGATAGCCAGCCTTACTTCCAGTTAATTTAAATATTCATAACTTTTAGCTGAGCGCGGCCTGTAGTTAGACTCTCCGCTATTTCACAGTACATTGTGCACATTTTTGTGATTAATTTGCCCATGCTTTGTTTAAACTTCATTTCGTCACGTAGTAAAAGCTATTTTTATATAATAGCGGAGCAATTGGTACACTACTTCAGAAGTAAAACATATTTGGTCGGCTCTAATTATAAGAACAATATTTTACAATAATTATTGTTGCGTACCTGTTTATTCTTTCGAATACTGATTCACGATTAAATATGTAGTTGGTTCCAAATATAATTAAACAATACTTTATTTTTAAAATTAGTAAGAAATACATTTGTGAAACATTGTTAAGCAGTGATAGGTAAAATGTGTTCAAGATAGTTAATAATATCACAGGATCGAATTCATAGCTGGGTCACCAAAGTTGCAGCGACCGACCGCGACTACTCTCTAAATTATGTATTACTACATTAAAGTTACCGCGAAGTACGTTACGTATTGTACCAGACGCCTTTCACCGTCTGTACGTTGGCGACGCTTCAAATAGAGGCCGATTCAACCCACGAATTTTGAATTCAACTGCAAATGTGCGGAACATTTGGCGACATTGTTAGAATTTATTGGTAAAGTCGAGAGGAAGATGCCGACTTCGAATAGTTATGGACTGTGGATTTGTGAGACTTCCTTACACCGACTCGCTGCGTTGCTGCGAGAGCATCAATTCTTATGGAAATCTTACATATTCCTCATACTGATAGACTCGGAACTAAATCGCAGGGACTTGTGTGGATTTCACAATCGCAATTTATATCTAACATAAAATACGCATAATAATAGATCACATCTTGACCGTCCATTTTCTAGAATTAATTTTCTTGCACCAATAAATTCTTTGAATGTGGCTTTTTAGCTTTTTGTTCAGTTGTTTTAAGTTCTGGAAGCTTTAAAAATGGTTTTCAAGCATTCCCTTTTCAAAGTGCTCTAAACTTGATGAAAACTCCGAGCGAAACTTCAATCGTATTTTAGTTTTTTTTCCTAAATAACTTTTAGCGAATGACCTACTAATATTATGAAATGTTTTGTAAACATGTTTGTATGGGCCTGTGTTTGTTACGCTTTTACGCAAAACTACCAATATAATTTTGATGAAGGCTATACTATTTTGAAATTATTATGGAGATAGGTACGATATGATAAAAAAATGTAAGGTCAGCATCTGTAGTTTGAATATATGTAACTCCTAACCACATTAAGTTTTACTATCTAAATTACATATTACTTACTAACGAGGTTTAAAGTTCAATGTGACAAGGTACAGAGTTGTAAGCTAGTTACGCAGACTGTACCAAACATCTTATTGAAAACTATACCATGCAATGTCTCATGTGTTCAATAAAACGTGTCAATACAATTACTGCAAAGTTTCCACAAAGACGGATAATAACGGCCCGATACCGGGCATAAGAAGATTAGGGAGCTAGATTACGTCAGTGTTTCTAAGCCGCTATCCCCGGCGGGAAATCATTTCCGACCGGGTGATTGACAGCATTTGGCAAGAAAAGGATCAATAGGTGCTTGCGAGTGCGGCCGAGGGCAGAATAGCTGCTGGTGAGGCTAGAGCGCACCAGTCCCAAAGGAATTTAAGTATTTTTGCATCTGGGATGCCACCGGTGCTGAATGTACAACGACATAGTTATGTGTTATATTAATAAACCAGATGCGATGAGGTACTGAGCTATACAGCAACTAAACCTGATGATTATCTGATTTTACTGTGCAATAGTGGTCTTATTTACCTATGAGGAGTTGTTCAGTATCGATCACGATTCAGCTAGATTTTCACATTGAGGAACTCTGACTATTATTTCTAAGAAAATTTGCCGAATATTTTTTTTTAAGATAGGAACATTTTGCATTTGCATAAGAACACTAAAACTCACCCAAAATGGTTCCCGAAACGAGTATTTAATATCTTGTACCCCAACTTCGCAGTTATTGTGCTTAAAGGTTTTATGTGCGGCTAATCTGCCCTTGGGGTGCGCCATTAATTAGGTCGACCGGACGCTGCGCTCGCGGTTTTTGTGGCCCGATTGACATATATCTTCAGCCAAACGGGTGCAAAGGACTAGAATTTTAACGTCTTTTTAAAAGCTTAATTATATTGGACAACCTCACATAGATTAATATGATCCTGTGGTAAGTAGCTTAAGCACTTGTGTTATTGAAATCAGAAACCTCGACGGTACCACAACACCCTGACCCGAGACAATATAAAAAAGTTTTCGTTTTGCATATTGAACCGAGCGGGGACTGAATCTACGCATAATTTGCGACAAAGGTACTTCAGTCAGCTGCAGAACAATCTTAAAATAATAAAAAAATGGAGATACAGAGTAGCATTTAAAAAAATTCTACCCATGTAACATACGAGTGCGTTCCAAAAGGCAATAATCCCTTCCCAATTTATGGAATAAATCTCACCTCAAAATTATAAACTCAATTCCCACATTTATTTATTATCCATATTTTAAGCGTAAACAACATTTCATTGACGGTGGGTACACAATAAAAAATAAACTGGTCTTTCAGAATCCAAATGTTAATTGTATAAATTCAGTGCCTTATTAAGATCTCCACTACAAAAAAGAAATGTTAAGATAACTTTTCATTAAAATAAATAAAAAAAGAAGAGAATTTGGGAGAAGAGTAGAAGAATGGCGATGACGTTGAAAAGACTGATTAAATTAAATAATGTTAAGTGGTTTCTTATTATTCTAGGTAAAAAGTTTAAAGCAAAGCTAGCTTAACATGCTTCTAATATCGTACTTTATCCTCGAAATTGATATGCTTTTTTATTTTATGATTACAAAAATAACTTTTTTATTCTATCTGGCACGCACTTTTATTGAGCGTAATCGCTGGAGCGTTCATTTGCTACAAAAGGTGAATTACTAATTATAGAATTGCAGTTTAAGGAACTTCACGCTTACGCACACTGACGCGTATTCACTTTTACTTATAGATATTATTTTGAGCTGCGACCACCATATTCAAACAAACTTCGTGAAATAGAATCTCTGCCCTAAAAACTTTGATCTAGTGTAAAGGGTAGGTGAAGAAAAAACACATTCGACCCGGTTTATTGGTTTTCATTTAGCATTAAGTGAATATTAGTGTATAAAGTTGTTCGATAAGTTATGTGTAAATATAAATTAGATAATAATAATTATAATCATAAACCAATGTAATTAGTCATGTTGGTTACAAATAACTCTTATGCATCGTCAAAATGAATATAAACCAAATTGAAGCTACTGCCAATTCAGACCGTAATCCTACCGAGAAACATCCGACAAAAAACTCAGTAGTTATCCTAATCGTTGCAATATACAGGACTAGAGAACTTAAAAATAAGGTGTGTGAGCAACCAGACAATCATGTTCATGTATGTTTGTAATTGAGATAGTCATCAAGTTTGAAGTATGTACCCTTTTTTTATTAAACATTAGCTGTGCCCGCTATTTCGTTCGCGTGGACTACATCCTTTCATGGTCGGTTTTACCCCTTTCTCCCCTAATATTCGAAACAAAAAGTAGTATATATTTTAATCCAAGTTTCGAGCTATATTTGTGCCAAATTTCATATCTCTAACTTCAAAAATAAACATTTTTTCATATAAACTTCCAAAGGTGGTATTACCTCCCTCCCCCCCTTATTTTCTAATAAAAAGTAGCCTATGTTCGTTCTTGAGATTCAACGTATACCTATACCAAATTACATCAAAATTGGTTGAGAGGTTTAAGCAGGAAAGCGTAACAGACACACAGACAGACAGACAGACAGACAGAGTTACTTTCGCATTTATAATATTAGTAGGGATGATTTAATATATATATATCTTAAATCTTTGCATAAGTAAGTCAATAACACATACCAGTATGTTGAATATTTTTATACTTAATTCAATAAGGTTCTACTCGCTATGGGCTTCGCAAACCCATGGTTTGATATAGCAAGTGTGTATATGTATATAGGAACGACAATTTATTTAGTCGACCGCACTCAAACGCGTGTCAAGCGACTTGTCTCCGTGTGCAACTTGCTCCGGACTCGATTGTGCCTTGAAACGAGCTTAAACTGGATCATTGGCCTTTACGGGATTCTCGGAAAGTTATAGAACGCCAAATACCGGTATTCTATAGTGAAATTATGTCAATTTTCAAACGGCATTGGCAGAAATAGATTTCGCTTATGAAATCTAGTTGAAATTCAACATTAAAAATGTATTGCCTTGATTCCTTTTCGTCTACCAATCGATTGTTTTAAATGGCGTGTGTTTACTTGGCTCACACGCTAGCTGTATTATTGTGTGCCACGAAGTAGGCACTGAATAATGCGCGATGTTTCCTATTGATTGGGGCTATTTTCAGCATCAGTTCGCCGCCGCCCTCGTTTATTTCACGGGCCTACTGTAGCGGGAAAAATTGGGATGCTCCTGTATTAATTTAATAATACTACACGCCCACTTGACGTTATGAATGTGTAAATTTAGATTGGGGGGTTGAGGAAACAGGAAAATGACTTTTTTGCGTGACGTAAAAATGATATGAAGCGATTTCAGGTTTATCTTGTGACTTATTAATTTAATTTGATATTTCAATGTTTGAATGGTAGTGTTGTAGATATCTTTTGGTGATACATATATTTGTTTCTGTGTATGTTTGTTTCTAGTGTAACTAAATTTATTAAGTTAATTTATAAAACACAGAGTTAGTGACAAGTAATATATCACACAAACATTTTTCGTTAGGATCAAAAACACCTAGAAATCACGCGTATACAATGTAATTTTCCTCTTCAAAATATTTGAAAAGCATTATGACAGCGCCGAAAGTAAACTTATTTATATATTAGAATGAAATATTATAAGTTCAAATACGAATAATAAGGTTTAAAAACAACTTCATATGAACCAAGTTACCAGATCTGTTTTTATCAAAATAGTACACCGACCGAAGTTTGAATGTAATGATATACCACTTAAAACTTGGAATTGGTAGAAATAATACTGATGCTAATCAAATCTAGATCATAGTTGTCATCACACCACTAGATGTTAGATGATTTAAGAGAGGAAGGGCATAGCGATTTATCGCTCGAACTGGATCAGCCCGACTGGTGATATACCTCCACCTTAAAAAAGATCGCAGCAACATACAATAATTTCTGTGTTGTTATGTTCCTGCGTGTTAGTAAGGTTTCCAGAGCTCCTGGGGGGTGCTACATTAGTAGCAGGGGTCAAGCCTTCAAGGTAAGGGCGACAAGTCCAGTAACAGATTTATGATGCTGTACTTATCACCCTTAATCTAGGACCTCATTACCATTTAACATCAGGTGGGATGAGGTCAATCTTGAAGTGTAATAATAAAAAAAAAATTGCAGCTAGGATATACACTAGGAGAAAGAAGAAGTAATCAATTTGCTTTTTGATATTAATAGCACAAGTCTTCATGGTGGTCGCGGACAAAAAGGTTGTCTGTCCAAAGCCTAAGAAACCAGTTTAAGAAGGGTTGGACGTAGTGTATGCCACTCTAGTAGTGTAGCGGATGTTTACGTTGTCCTTGTGTGGCCGATACGTGATAGGAATTACGGTGGCAGCCCATTTTTGCAGCACTGTGACGTCACGACCCGTTAAGTGTTCGTGTAAACATGTACCCGCATGTCTTTTGTGTTTGTAACTGTCTCGTTCGCGTCGGCATCCATTTGGAACATACTGAATTTTATGTAAGCCGAATTCAAAAGTAGTAGTGTTCCAAGATGAATATATTTACGTGGAGGTATGTGCTTCCAGTCCCATACGTACAAGAGAAGTAACAAAAAAAATGGTGTGACGATCTTGTTAATTTGTCAAAAAGTTAGCAAAACCTGACTTTTGATAGATCATCGGATATAATGAAGAATAACTATAATGAAGCAAAATAATTGAATAAAAATCATCAATCAAATGTAAACTTACAGTATTATTTCAGGTGAAAATAAATAAATAAATGCGCCAGACAACCACACCAATCACCTGGTCTTAAACTAAAGTTTTCCCTTGTACTATGAGTACCAGACGACGAATACTAACTGGGGGCGTCATCCCAGTACACCCAGACCCAATTCAATTTAGAAAAGTTCGTTTTCCAAATTGACCTGACCAGGAAAATGTATGTAATGGAATTCATAATTGTTATATTGTTTATCTATCAATCTATTTAAATAAATGTTTGTTTATTTGTCTTATATGTATTCATAAACCATATATACCAATAAGATGATTATAAAGCTTTTGTATTCCTCAATGAATGCCAAAGTACAGTTATGAACCGAAAAATACTCCTTCCGTGGACTAAGCTTCGGGCAAAAACATGTATGTATGTAACAACATATTTCATTATGAAGAAGTTCACACATACAATAAATAAATAAATAAAATAAATAAATGCGCCAGACAATCACACCAATCACCTGGTCTCAAACTAAGGTTTTCCCTTATAATATGAGTACCAGACGACGGATACTATCTGGGGGCGTCATCCCAGCACACCCAGACCCAAGTCAATTTAGAAAAGTTCAATAAGAAAAAGAAAATAAACAATAAGAAAATAAAAGTAAGAATTTATCCAATTCAAAGAACAGTAATATTAACTCGTATCTGAAAAAGATACGAGCAAAATACATAATGATGGCATTGTAAATTGGCAGTGTTTACTAGGAACAAGTCAATTTAGTTGGCGTTGGATAGAACTTTATGCATCTAGAGCTCTTTCCTAATAGATTGTAGACTATGTATTTTACTCCTTCTCGTTAAAAGTTTAAGAGCATTTGTATTTTATGTGTTAGTATTTGTATTTAGCAAAAGAACATCCGTGGTTAAAATAGGAATAATCGAGCAAACAGGGCATGCAATATTTTTTTTATATTTTAAGCACCACAGGAATTGATTTATTTTTATTATTTGCTCTTTCCTCTTAATAATGTATATAATAGGTATATTTTAATGAAATAAATTCTACAATTATAGAATGGAAATGTTTCAAGCTTTTGAACTTTCTACTAGCTATGAATGTGACCATACTTTCATCAAAGATTCTGGTTATAGCTCATGAATACGTAATTTTTCAGCTAGTCAATATATGTAATAACTGCACCAGACTGTCATAGAAAGCATCTGGTTTCAAATTAAGGTTTTCTCTGCTGAAGCCATTATCTCAGTACACGCTTACTTAAACAAATGTAAAATTTACCATTATAACTTTGATGGCATTCCTATACACAGAACATCTCTAGTCAGAGACCTGGGTGTGCATTTTGATAACAAACTGCTCCTCAGAGATCATATAGGTATAGTGGTGGACAAGGGTTACAAAAATCTTGGTTTTGTAATAAGAACCTGCAAGCCTTTTAAGAATATCAATACAATTAAAACGATATATCTCGCCTATGTTCGTAGCGTTATTGAATACGCTAGTCCAATATGGAATCCGAAATATGCTATTTACACGGACCGCCTGGAGCGACTGCAAAAAATCTTTACCCGTCATTTAAAGTACCGTTTTCCGAAACTAGAGGCAAGAACGTACAAGGTGAGTTGTGGACAATACGGTTTAACCCCACTCGAAGACAGGCGAAAGGTATTGGATTTGTGTCTGTTATACGACATAATGAAGGGTAATGTGGATTGTCCAGAACTAGCTGAGAGTATAAGGTACAATGTACCCACCAGACGCAGCCGTCGGCGGCTACCTTCATTGCTTACAGTACCAAATGCAAGTACTAACTATGCGCATAACGCACCCATCTCTCGATTGCTGCAGACATATAATGATACTTTTCATGAAATTGACATCTTCACTAATAGCAAAAGTATCGTGAAACACAAAGCGATAGAAATTCTTAAGAACACAGAAGGATAGTCTGGAGATCAAAATTTCAAATTAAAATTTAAAAATATTGCTCTCATATGGATATTTATGTACAAGTATATATGTATTATATTATTATAGTATATTATTGTGTATTGTATTATTATAGTATATAGTTACGTATTATATATTTTAATATATTGTTGTGTATTATATTATTATAGTATATTATATTGTATCTTGTTTCACGTCCTATGCGAAAAGTCTGTACAAAGGGAAACCTATCATTAGCTTTACTCATAGCCATAAGTACTAGATAAGAAAAATTGTAAATTGTAGCAGTTGGTTTTCATAATAAAATAAAATAAAAATAAAATAAAATAAAATAAAATAAATAAACGGTTTCTTAAATCGATCTGAGCGAAAACCAAACTCTGAACCTTTCACGCATTGAACTTACTAATTGCTCCCCCGAGGTCTTCACATCTATCAATAATATATATTTTGTTTTCATCATCTTCGTATGATAGAGAACTTATAAAATAATGAAGGTATTCCTATTCCTAAAATCAGCTTTGAAAAGTAAGCGTCTGCAGACATCGTAGCCGGTCGTAGAAGCCGTAGTCGACTACGAGTTTCGTAGCTAGAAAAGAGAAATTCATTTGAAACCTCCCCAAATCAAGTAATCTTTTTAACTATTCAAATGCCTTCCACGAGAGTTTGTTGGCTTTACTGAGATCGAGTTGTTTTAAAGTTACTCTAAAATAGAGGCTTCAAGAACATATGTTTTTATGTTCCTAGAATAGGAACTGAAGATTCTACTGTAAAACTTACTAGTACAATAATTCAGCTTACTGGGTATAAGAAATGGGCGTTCACCACGTAGACTCAGTGTGGATTGGTGGAGGAGTGCGTATTAGGTAAGTGACTAAGCTTATTACCTACCAGATGTTCTCAAGCCGCCAAATGGCCTATATGTAAGTATAACGGCTAATGTGGAGATAACAGCCGGAACCCATAGCTTAAAGGAGCCTTAGCATTGCGAAGTACGGAAAGGCCCATAACAAATGTTATCAAATTCCGTTGGTATGGTCACCCATCCTGTATCGGATCGCAGCGACATAGCTTAACTTTTGATATCGTTTTCAAAGCGTTGTTGTTTGAAAAGGTTTTCAAGTCACGAAGCCCACCTAGTAATGTTTTATTGAATGTTGCATTATATAATATTATATTATAGATATACAAATATTCGTCGGTCGGTTCGGTCGACCTACTTTTAAAGGTAGGTACTACCTAAATTCAATAAGCAGTCTATTCCATATTTTTAGACGTGTTCTTAGTTTGGAAATTTAGACCGTAATTGTTTTGATAGGTCAGCTCTCTCCATTGATATTTGCCACCAATTGAAATGATGTTCCTAGTACCCTAATTATATTAGCGTTTTAATTCTTCCATGTGGGTTGCAGAATATACTTTTTTATTTTGCCGTAAATAAAAATTATGTATTGTATTAGTAAGTGACCAACAAAGTATCTTTAATTGTATTTTCTAAATAAGCTATATATTTTCACTCGTCACCAAAATGGTTTTTATTTTACAATATTTGTTTTACAACAATAACTTTGAATCTAAATCAATGTATACGTGGATTATCGTACAAACTAGTTAAACGGTATATTTTGCAGAGTAGAAAGATTTCGCATTTGCCAAATGATTTAATTGTTACAGATAATTTTTAACTTGGAACTATAGATCAAAGTTTAGAATTGGTTTGCAAACTGCGAGTTCAGTTTGATATACGTACATACGTCAAAAGCATGAACAGTTAGCCGATTTCCAATCACGCGTTGCAATGTTTTGGTTTTTTTTAGAAGACTCGAACAAAACTTTTTCATTGCATATCTCCGTCATATCATATATATATATACCTACCTGAACATTTTAAATATTTGGACATTCATAGGTTAAAACGAGAATTGTATATTTTTTTAGTGGATAAGTGTTACTATAATATTAATGAATATCTTATGGACTTTGACATGTAAATTTAATTTAATTAGAATGACATTTGTTAAAAGTGAATATTTAATATTTAACAATAATAATTGTCGTATACCATTTGGCTTATCATAGCGATACTATAATAATTTTGTTAACACCTCTATGTACCCTGACCTGTGATAACGATAAATAAAGTATTTGTATTTGTATTTGTATCAGTGGTAAAAGATTATTTATTATGTTCAATTATTAGATATATCGTAGATTATATGTTCTTAGCTTAGGTATTTAATACTAAATGAAATTGAGTCACGATTTTTTTTTCTCAGTAAGTAAAAACTTAGATATTACCTAGACACTAATCAATTGTAGTGTACCTACTACTATCAGTTTAGAACCTAAAATATACCCGAAAGATACCAGCAAGAGACTCAGGTGCTTTAATTAATGATTTGAAGAGTAGGTACATAACGTCACGAAGCATATTAATTGGACGTTATGGCAAACTGTGGTGTATTTTCAATTGAAAATATGCGCCGGAACTGTAATACAAAGTTTTCAAATGTTATCAGCTTTTATTATTAAACTACAGAGAAAACTCTTTACCTCTCATCTCTGTTAGTGGTGAAATGTTAACCAGAATCGATATAAACTTGGTCACGTAATTATCTTTTAAACATAGCCCAATTTTAGTGGTTCCTAATTCCAATATTGAAGTGTAATAAATATCTCAGTAAACACAAATAGCTCTTACCGCTCTGACTGGTCATTTCGCGCCGTAAAAATACGATAAGGAAGCCATCGAGCTGTTGCCTATCGGTCCGGCAACATAAGGCCAACCGTTCATGAATAGTTAAAAGGTGGGATTTAGTTAGGTAGCGTACACAGTACTAAGAAATGGAAATAACAAAAAAAAACGATATAGCAGCTTCGAGCTCGAGATTGTTAGACGTTTTAAAAATTAAGAGGTAAGCGGATATTTCTAAAGGAGGTTGGTAAAACGAGAAATGTTTCTACGGTGATAGTTCTTTAGGTGTCGGTGTGAGCTTAGGTTTATTGTAGCGAAGGCATGCGCGCTGTGAGTCTCGTGGCTGTAGCGGCACAGTGGCCAAGGGAAGCGCGCGGAGGGCGGCCGCGACCCGCACAACGCGCCCGACCACGTTCGTACTTACGTAAGTCGACGCCGGGAAACAAAAAAGAAAACTCATGACCAAATCCGATATCAACGTGAAGTTATGACCAACTATTTTATAAGACTGTTTTTGATAAAAGTCTTTTAACGGCTAACGGTAGTGAGTAATCATAAGTGGGTGAACACATGATTTGTTTGTTTGACATTTCAGTGCTGAATCTGACGTTGTTGATACGAGTGAATTTGAAGGTAAGATTTTGTGTGTAACTTAGATAAATTTAAATAATTTAATAATTTGAAAAAAAATCACTTGGAATTAACCAAATGCAAACACAATTTTTACATTTGAATATGCTGGTGATTTATATATTAACTCAGTTTTTTACGTAGTTTATTCAATAAAATCATATTCGTCCTGTATTTATACAGTAGGTTTTAAAATTTCATATGTAAACAGCTACTATTTACCATTTCATAAATGTCGTACAGAAAAGCGGTTTGATTTGTTTTGTGAAAACTGCTTTAAAATGATCCAATGAGATTAAAGCCCAATACCTATATATGTTATATATGTTATGTATGTTATATATGTTATACCTATATACCTATATATGTTATATTTATATCTATATCTGATATTCCCTCACAAGAAAGATAATGATTTTTATCATGTTGGTGGTAAGGAGGCCATTGATGCAAGTAATACACAATTGTGAGTTATGAAAGTTTTAGAAGAAGGCTCAGAAGTGAGCATCCATCAGCTAAAATTATGATTTTTGTTTGAATTACTCAAATTATTTTTCATATTTTGTAGTGTGGTGTGAACTTCAAATAGGGTCATTACATTTTCGGTTCATAAATAAAAATCACTGTTTGCAAATTCTGGTCCTTCAAAATACTCCGTGTTGTCTTGAACAATTGAATCTCTTTCTCAAAAACGACCATAAACATGAGAGTCATCAATCTTAACATATATAAAAATAAATCACCGTTAGTCTTTCTAAAATTCGAGAACGGCTAGACCGATTTGGCTAGTAATAGTTTTAAAATAATAGTGGAGGGCCAGGGAGGGTTATAAAAGTTAGGAAATTTAAAAAAAAACATAGGCGTTACTATCACCCTAGGATAACTAGTATCTAATAAATATTTACCAAGTATGTTATCCAAAATTAGATGAAATCCTATACACGAACAATAACCGTCTGAATCACGCAACTCTCAGCAGTACTGCTCGAGTGGTGCTCAACTACGTCTCGAGCAAATCTGATCGCAGTCTGAGCCTATTGTATTCAATTACAGCTACGCTGCTGTAGTGAAGCTCTTGTGTCTATTTGGCAACCGCATCTTTAATCATTGATATCAAGATATCGCATTATTTGGCAAACATTTTCTTGGAAACCTTAATAATCTCAAAGGAACGTGGAAAGAATTGTACTACACAATACATATTATATACACATTTGAAGTTCAGAAAATGCTTCAGTTAATTATATTTATATACGTACTTTTGAAGTAGAAGTCGTTCCTACAAACAGGCTAAACCTAAAGGCTTTTCTCTATCAAATAACTTGATTGTATTTCCTCGCATTTGCGATATCGCTGATTATTTAACAGTCAATCAAAATATTCAAGACTTATAGGTATCTCTTACTTTGTGTTTAAATTTGTTAATAGAATGCATTATAATTTTGTAAAAAGCCACTGGCACTCTAAATGTAGCGAATGCTATTAGATAGTAATTAAATAATACAATTACTCGTCTATATAACGAAATTAATCAGAGAGTTTTGTTTAGGTAAATTAATGAGGAAACCAAAAATCTCTACTATAGCAGATTACTATAAATAAAGAAGGCGTTGTGGTATGTTATAGAAGATAAGTAATGAGTTTATACGTCGTAACAGATGAAGTGGGATAAACATTTAAACCATTTAGCAATTTGCGCAATATGCACATAGGTGAAACTATGTAGACAGAACCACTTATGGAGATTTGCACCTTCTAAGATTAAGGGATAAGAAGACTGATGCCTCGAGAGCACTTAATCCTGGTTAGAAGCGGGCCTTGTATTCAGGTCTATCTGCTATGACACACAGTACCTAGGATTTGTACATTAATTTGGTAGTAAGTACGTCTAGCAGTCGTAATTTTTTTTACATTTGACATATGGATATCACAACCTACTTTATTCGTACTTTAGTCGTTTATACTACTATATACTATATGAACTAAGCAGTTCATATTCATATTCATATTATTTATTGCACTCCATAGGTAAGTAATGATGTTACATGTAGTTTCTTAAAAACTAAAAGTACAAGTTATGGACCTTGGTGGGCACGGCAAAGATAAGAGAGGGGAAGATTGAGTTTTATGTTAGAGAGAAAAATTTAAAATATTCTTTGTATTTAGTAATTTTGTTGGTACATATATGATAATACTATAATTATAGTTCGCCTGATTTCGTGTTAAAAAGTATTATATAATGTAAATCTAGTACCGCAGTTGTAGTTATTATGTGAATAAGTAACACACCTCCATTCAGCCGTTTTATGTTTCGAACTACCTACCTACATGAAACACTCTATTTTTGCGAAACTATGATTATTTTAAACACACATTAAAAAAAATTGTCACCCTTACTTTACTTTGGATTTCAGTAGTCCCCAGAACTTATTTCTTTTATAATTCTTGCGCTTTCAGTTTTAATAATAGATCTTTAAAATATTGTTAGTTTTAATTTAAAGCAAGATATTGTAAAATAATAAGATCTTATCCCATATCATAAGAATCTTAGAATTATGTTTAATCAATCATTTGACAAGTCTTAAAACTTCAGCTGCTTGAAAACTTTATTCCAATTAGTTTTCAAAGGTGAGACAAACATTTAATAGCCATTAAGTATAACCGTTTGAATTAAGTACTTCAGAAAGTAATTTTATCACGGAATATTATGACAACATCTAAAATAAGTCTTATTGTACTTAATTTGACAGTGATTCCTTAGCTAAAAATTAAAAAATGGGGCCTTAATAAAATTTCACAAATTTAGTAAGCGTGATATTTTTTTCAATGGGGATGACAAAACATTATTGATTAACAATGTATTTATTAGATAGATACAGTGATAATTTTTTCCAAGTGTGTATGCTTCCATTATTTGAATTGTATTCTTAGTACGCATTCAAATAAGTGAAATTCATTTCCTAATTTGAAAACATTATTCTATGAATGATATATAAAATAATAATATAAACGTTTCCTATTAACACTAAGCTATTTGTTACTTTGTTTGCCACGCCTTGGCAGCGGTAGTCACACAGTGCCTCGCGAAAGTTTGCTCTCCCGTGGGAAAAATAGAGCCATAAGATACTATCTACTTCTCAAGTAATAACAAAGTGCCAAGGGAAAATGTACCATGAAATCATCGTGCCAGACTGAGAAATAACTGTGTATCACCTACCTGACTTTGGGGGAATGTTGAAATATTATATCCACGGCACAAACTTCGTGCCGTTTCAATAGCCTTATACCGATCTATCATTATTTTATGTGTGATTTTTATAAATTCATTTTTGTTAAATTAAAAGGTTTTTAAAGGGCCTTTATTTTACATTAACATAACTTTTTGAAGATATTTGAATTAGGTATAAACTAAATAGTAGAGACATGTCTTTGTAGATTTTAAATTATGTGCCAAAATCAAATCAACTTCCGATACTTCTTTTAAATTTTCAAAGTTAAAAAATGTGCTTAATGCAATGCCATACAGTAAAAGTGACATATGCGCAAAGTCAAAAATATTAGAAACAGAAAAATTTTATCTCCCCTTGCGGTGCGGGAATTGAACCCACGACCTTCACGTATCGCGCGTGCTGCTCTTACCAACTGAGCTAACCGCAAGTTATCGTAGGTGATGAAATTTTTCTGCTGTATCAACCGTTAGCCTTTCGGTAAGTGCCCTCTGCCGAATATGTTTAGAACTACATACTTATCGGCCCATGGTACATTCGTTGCAGAAATGTTTGAAAACCACGGAATCGTTTAGTACTATACAAATAATGAAGTCAAAAATAACTGAAGGCAATATTTCAGTTACTTGTCAATCACTGTTTCCACTTTATACATTAAATATAACTGAATTAAGTTGTTTCATCGTTCATAAACCAATTTCAAAACAACCCCTTATAGCTATAAGCAGTTCCGCCCCCTCAATTTGAGATCGGGAATAATAAAATAATTCACCCTCCACAGTAAATACGAGAATTTACAACCTAAAGTCAACTTCGAAGCAGAGTTGGTCTAATGTTTACGTTGTTTCTAATGTATTATAGCCAGAATAACAAAGCTCTATTTTCGTATGCGGTGTCGGTTGTTACCAGTACGTTTCACACAATACCTTCTGCCTGAGGTTTGTTCTGCGAATGAGAACCCTTTTAACCGCTATACATATGAGTACAATCACACGTTTGTGTGTCATATGCTCGAATTAATTAAGATAGATTTAAATACGATGAAAACATGTCATTAGAATTTTGAGATCAATCTGTGAATCAGACAATATAAGTTCATTTGGACCTTACGAAAATTAGGGAACTATTCCACAGGAATGCGTGCTACGCACACCACGCCATGTCATTTAATGATGTCATTGCAAACAAGTGGTTTATATAGTTGTTAACATTAGACTTGTATATATTGTATACCCAATCTATGTAATTGCTCAAATGAAATGACAAATATGGCGAAGCTTTGGATTTCGTATTTTAACAAACTTGTACTTTCAGATAATTCCCAATCGACCAAGAATTTTGATTAATTTTGAGTTTTAAACAACAGATCGTTAAATTTTCTACTGAAACACGTCTTATTCTAGGCTCCAGAAAGAAATATTTCTCTATAAACTACAACCAGACTATACTCACATTGATAATTATTTTTGTCAAGGTTTCAAAATCACGTGTCAGACTATAAAAATTATCTATTGAAATCGAAACATATGTTCGCTCGAATAGCTAACAACGCTTCGATAATATCGAAAAGGTTCCACATTCATGTACATTGAAGTAACACATGGTTCATACCTTAGGATAAGATCCATAGATACAATTTTACGATAAATTTCAGAATACGAGTATTCATTTCTGGCAACAACCCGGTTCAAAGAAAAGAGTCAATATGATAAGTTACTTGGTAGTAGTAACGCGTTGTGATTCACTGTGTAGATTCCATATCCAATATTTTAAAGAAACATATTTTTTTTTGTCTCCCCTTGCGGTGCGAGAAACGAACCCACGACCTTCAAGTATCGCGCGTGCTGCTCTTCCAACAGCACCGCACGGGGAGATAAACAAAATCTCTTACTTTAAAATATATAAAGTTCGCTAGTGCGGCGTAAAGCACTATAAAAATCATAAAAAATCCATATCCAATTTTCTCACTAAAGTCAATTTAATGAAAAATACAAAGCAATAAAAAAATCGACAGACCTTGCTTTCCTTTCACTGAATCCACGCAATACAATCAAAATGTTGTTTTATAAACTTGAAAAGCTTTAATGCATACAAATAAACAGTTACCTGCAAAATGTACTAGCAGGTTTCCTTTTCGCGAACGAGCACGAAAAGAAAATACAGGGAAGAGATTTGTTTTCAATACAATAACTGGCTCTTAATCTGGGTCGCTTTGAATCATAATAGAGTATGTAGGTCAGCGAGAGATCGCGGCTCGGGTAATGCACCATTTTGTCGTGAGACGCAGTCAGAGTCACCACTTTCGTTTTTTGTATGCAAGCGAGAGTGCCAAAAGTTTTGCGCAATGCGTCGCTCCCTCAACCTGAATATTTATGGGCAGAACTTGCCAATTCGAATTTGCGTAATTTAAACAGTCGGTAATTAATTTAATCTACGACGCCAGGTATAAGAATCGCATTTTTGGAATACGTTTTTTATAATTGAAGGATTGATTCTAATAACTATTCTGTACTATTCTTTAAATAAGAAAAATTTTAGCCTGATTTTATTACTTCAAAAATGTGACAATTTTTTTTATCATAAACCCGATGGAATATTTTTCTTACTAACCGATGGGGAAAGTCAAGCTAAGTAAATGAATCCAGCTTAATAAAAAAATCAAGCATGTTCATTTTCTATTTAGATTATATAAAAATACATTGTAAAAAAAAGGAGAAGTAAATAAACGTTTAATGTATTTGATTGAGGGTAATGGAGAAACATTTTTATGGGATTAAATAGACAACATTGCTGAATGACAAAACATTATTAATTAACAATGTATTTATTAGATAGATACAGATATCTCATATTTCAAATGTATGTCGAAATTTATATTTTACAAATTACTATCAACTATTATATGTAAAGTCATACATTTTACAAGAACACCGTCATATATCTAAACTAACATTATAAAGCTAAAGATTATGTTTGTTTGTTTGGTCGCGCAAATCTCAAGAACTACTGGTTGTTATTGAAAAATTATTAATATTATTTATCGAGGAACGTTATAGCCTATAAAACATCACGCTGCTACCAATAGGAGAATATAATTAGTGAAAATGTGGAAAAAACGAGCATAGAATACGTGCGAAGCCGCGGCGGGCCGCTAGTAATAATATATTCGGTGCCTCTGCTGGTGGCATTTACTGCATTATTTGAACATTGTTCCTTTGTCAAATATGTTGACATTCCCATAGGAGAGCTGGAATATAAGGCTTTCCACTTTTGGCAGAATCAGTCAGTTTTGTTGCAGGGGTTGTGGCTATGAAGTCTGATTACTCTTTTAGGTCGACCTTTTGAAGTCGGAGTGGCAGGGCACCACAGTCGTACGCTAAGCGGAGCGTTCAAATGCATAGATCTGATATAATTTATTTGCTGGTTGTAGCCTTGATACTTAAAGGCACAATGATGAAAATGGGACCACTACAAAAACCAACCTTTACAAGCGAAAGAGTTTCAGAAATCAGTCTCAACTTGACAAAACCGAATTGAATGATATCACCTAATTTTAGACAGTCGGTTTAAAGATACTTCTAAAAATATCAAACCTAATTAAATGATTTGATTAGATTTCATTTAACATTATCCTTCGAAAACATAAAAAAATCCCTTGTGGCCACATTTCATATACCAACCATAAAACAATGTAAGCCAAAGCAGGAACTTGCGTTTCATCTTATTTGTACTTGTAAGCCGAAAGTCTTTGGCCAGGTCCAATCATACTAAATTATAACAGGAAAAGTTCCTTCTCTATTTTTTGTTGTTTCACACAAATAGAGCAATGAGACTAGTACAACTTTTACCATTTGGCAGAAAATACGTACAGACTACGATACTTAACTTAAGTTAGAGGCGAATCTTACAATTTACGATTATTAGTTACCATCCTACCTTAAGAGTATTTTCTATTGTTAAGTTTTTATAGCAAAACTAGCTCGGCCCGCGAATTTGTCCGCGTGGAACCGTTATCTTTTTATTATTTTCTAGCTGCCCCAGCCAACGTGGTTCCAGCTATTTCTTGTTCTAAAATTTCTTACCTTTAAATCTTCCTTGGATCTTCACAACTATATTAAAACCCAACATAAGCTAAATCGGTCTGACTTGTTCCTAGTTATAGAAGGTTTAGCGAGATTAACGAACCACGATCGATTTTCATTAAAATACATTAAAAAAAAGATATGATTGGAATGATAGTAGTCCTAATTACTTCTTATTACATCAGCTATCTACCATTAAAATTGCCGTAAAATTGGTACAGTCCGGCGCAAAAGCCTTCAATAAAAAAACGGTTATTTTAATATTATAAACAGCCACTTAAATTTTACGTATAACTTGAGGCCAGCAGTGGCTTTGCTCGCGTATGGACCCGGTTCATTCGCTTATATATTTTACTTTTGATGTGAATTTTGAGAAAAAATCTAAAACAAGATGAGCGATTTGGTTTAGCTGTTCTTGAGATTTGTGTTAAACAACTTTACCTTCAATATAACTCTATAATATCGTAGTCTTATGAGAAATAATTTCACAAGCACCTGTTTATTAATTTGGGTGACAAACTTACTGACAAGTTAGTATTTACGTTAAGCTAGGGTAGTATTTTTTCCATGCTCGATGAAATAGAACCCTTTTCTTACCTCGGGACCCGGTATTTTTTCCATTACTTATACCATATTTATAGTATCTTGCAACCTAATCACGTAGGTTTCTCACTTACTATGAAGTACATGAGATTTAGATCTTTATTCGTTGCAGCGCCGGTCGCAAGATATATGCACGCCCGCGCCACACAATTTGCTAGACCAATATCCGCGGTGTCTCCGATCAAATATACATAGCTCCCCTTCTGTATGTGTAATCGTAGTTGAAGTTGAAAAGAGTAATCGTTGGTTCTTGGTATTGTTCAGTTGTCTGCGAGTTCTATTTAAGGAATCATATAAACTTATTATCTTAATTCTTTGAAATCATTCATTCGTAGTAAATGTTTTTGTTAGGAATCAAAGACGAATTCATGCCCTATTATGAACATTATTTTGAAAAATTGTTACAATATTTAATACATAATATTATAAAAGTATCTAATATAGAATGTTGATGATCAAAAATTACCCCAAGATTCTATATACTTGCGGACGAAGCCGAGGGCAAAAGCTAGTTTTCAAAATGACGCGTTATTGATTTTGGCGAGCGATCACAGCCACAATTGGCAGTAATTGCTTCGTTAAGTCGGCATCAATTATGCATTGGCTGTTAATTAATATCTAAATAGGTATACTTTTGAGCAGGACCAATATTGAGCTCATTTGAAATCCAATCCAATCATATTGGGGATCGATGCTATTGTACAAGTACATAGTAGGTAGGCTTTTGTTAATTTCTATGCTTGTGTCCACTACTTAATTTCAGTAACGAATCGCTCTTCTGTGAAATAATTTAACGATAAATTGCCTTACTGTAGTTAAACGCAAAAATTTATTGCATTTTAAACAGTATGCAATTTGCTGTGGACGACTTTGATTTATAATAATATGGAATTCATTTTGTTCCAGAAATTATGGAGCATTTAACGTTAAAACGCGGTTTTACATTTGGCGTTGGGCAGATCACTTAAATTCATTTTCCATGTCCATTAAAACAGGTCTTTTTCTTTTAATTTTATAGCAGGTATTTCATACTTTTTACTCTTAAACTAAAAATCTCAGTGCTATGACTTGTTTTAACAATAAAATGCTTCTCTTTACCAGTGGTTCTCCACCAGAGTGGTCCACGTAACCTGAGTACAGAATAAGATAGAGTTATTTATGTTCTTACACTGATTTCAAGGTAAAGAAATATTAAGAAATAATAAAGTGGATATGCCATAAATCCCGAAATCAATTTTAAAAGGCATCGAAAATCCCGTTAAAAGAAATATAATTTATTTTTACAAAATTTACACCTCAGGACGCGCGTCGTTGCCTTAAGTAAATAGGTAACATCGGTTGTTCAAAGTTTCTAAATTCCAATGCGTACACGCGCAGTGCTGCCGCATTTGTAGTTCGCACAACAAAGAAAAAGGAGATAGAACAAAAGAAACTAATGCGGGGCACTTTCTGCTGAGCGAAATGTACTATGGCAACAAGAGACTGTCCATTAAAAATCCCAGAAAGATCCATATTAATAGCGTGTCTGACCAAATTCAGAACCTTGTACCGAAGAAGCAAGCTGAAGGAAAAAATAATATATTAAAACAGTTTACTGACAACACTAGGGTTCCCTGCTAATAATTAAGATATCGAAATGGCGCCTGGTTGAAAAAAAGTGCCCGTTTAAAGTACCAGTCCTAACATTTCTTCCCCGTAATTGAACGAATAAGTTATTTAATTATTGAGAAATTGCTGATTTTCGTTTGATCGTCACATCTTTTTGCTTTCAAGTAGTAAAAATAATTGTGAGAATTGTATCCAAAGAAACAATGATTACAAATAGTAACAAACGAAGGTAATCAAACTTGTAAATAGAAATTTGGACAAGTTTAATTTGACGCCGCGAGCTACATTGTTACGCCACCAGTCAAGCGTAATTGCTTTCAGTGAGTTCACTTGCCGACTTGGTAAGATTGTGATTGGGCTTTTAATTAATATTTATTTACTGAGGTGCTACCGTGATTACTACAAATTAGGTGTTCTTTAAGATCATATTGCTATTAGCTATGACCCAAAAACAAAAAACGCTTTCTAAATTGCGGTGTATTCCAAGCATTGGTGTTGTACGGCGCAATCCTGACGTCCACCGAAGTGCCGCGACGCAAGCGCAGGACGCTTGCTGAAAGTTAAGCTAAGTTATTGCCAAGATGTCAGCATACCGTGAAGCGAAATAAAGGTTACTTAAAAATGTTATAGTTAATCATGCGATCAGATAACATTTAATCTTTTCTTGCAAGGTGGAGCTGAGCCCAACATTTTCACATTGCGGGACTGATTTTTTTCCAAGCTGTTCAACTTATCCGATTTTTTCTATTCTATAGGGAAACTCAGAGAAATTGTGTGCTTCTGTCACCATATTTCTTAATCACAAATCAAAATAAAGACAAAAACATAGCATTAATTTGTTACCAAATTATGCCAAACAAGTGCGTCTCGGTCGAATTTTTAATTTCATTTTATTTTACTTTTAAAACAGCACACATGACGGACTTAATACTTAGTAGCATTCTCTACTAGTCAATCACTTCTATCTGAAATAATTCATCTGCCAACAGTTGTCAACTAATTATGCAGTGAAATTGGCAGAAACAAACGAGAGCAGGTACTTTTGTAATTAACGTTTTGTTCGTAACACTCGAACGAACCATAATATCCGCAGAGTGATAAATAACAATGATATGCTACTGCAAGATTTATACAGTCCCCAGGACGGATTTCGGAGCGAGGCCTCGTCTGACGGAATTATTGCCATTATTTTTATGAGGGCGTGAAAACTGGGATCAGATATGTATGCACCTACCTACAGATAATTTGTTTGTGTTCTTATTGAATCAATTTATGAATAATTTAATATCGTCTCTGACAATCGAAGAATGTTTCCACCAATGTCAAACTAAATCGTTTTCAAATATTTTTTCCAAAGCAATCAATCAATTAATAATTGTATGTATTATGTATTTAAAAACTATATGTAGGTATTATTAGTTCGAAGGCATAGCTAAGGTTCAATATTGAAATGTAACTATTTTTAAAACCAGGGCGTTGTACCTACAATTTTCAATTATTGGCACTTAAATAAAATAAAATAAAAATGTATTTATTTCAAGTAAATCTTAACAAGTAGGTTGCCGGGGCTTCCCAAAAAGTAGTCAAAAGACACTTGTGTAGGGAATGCCTCGCTCTTCTAACATAAACATAACAGTTGCGATTTACATGTATCATAGTGAGATAATCCAGTTTTTGACATATATTTGTGAGATTTATCAGGATGTGTGTGCGTGCGTGTGTGTGTGTGTGTGCGCGCGCGTGTGTGTGTTTGTGTGTGTGTGTGTGTGTGTTTGAGAGAGAGAATGGGTATGTAAGATGCTATCACCTTCAAGTAACTCTGGCTAAAATGTCTTCAACATCATCGTAACTAAGGGCTGTGAGCCACTCAGTTACAGCCTTCCTACAATCATAAAGCTGCATTGGATAAATGCTCAGTATTCGATGTAATTTGTTATATATATAGGGGGCTTGAGCTAAAAATTGCCGAGTGGCAAAAACAGTACGAGCGGGATATGACGAAGCTACAGCATGACATCGTCTTTTTTGGAGTTTGGTGTTATCTAGTGGTAATGTTTTATGGTAGTTTATTATAATCTGTAGAATATAAAGTTTCCTGACAGAGAGCAAGTTGGATGTTTTGTATAGGGTTTCGGTTGAATATCTAAAAGGCTTACAGTACATGACTTTAATCAAAGATCTTTGAGCCCGCTCTAAATTTATGAAGTGACTTTTTGCTGCACCACCCCAAATTGAGATGCAGTATGTTATTACTGATTGGGCTAGAGCAATATATATTTTGTTTAGCGTATCTTTATTCATGACGTGTCTTAGAGCTTTAAAAATCCACATAAGCTTCCTTACCCTTCCCACAGTAAGTTCTAGATGGGGATACCAACTTAATCTCTGATCCACGATAATACCAAGATATTTAACATGGCTAACTTTCTGTATAGATGAGCAATTGCAGGTGACTGGTTGATTAGGGATACCACAGGAATGAATTTTGATGTCAAAATCAGGTGAAGGTTGCGAACTTATATAAGGAGCGAAACATACATAATTCGTTTTGTTGGTGTTTAGAGTGAGAATATTTTCATCGAGCCAGCTACTAACTTTAGCCAATCCCTTCTCGGCTTCTAACTTAACCTGGTTCCATGATTTGGCGGTAAAAACAATAGCAGTGTCATCCGCGTAGGACACTATCCTCCCCCCAACGCCACGTAAGTTACAAAGACTGTTTATATATATTAAAAATAACGTTGGGCCGAGGACACTGCCCTGCGGGACTCCGTACGATATTTTTTCTTCCGCACTTGTAAAATTGTTTATTTTTACCGCTTGTTTTCTATTGTAAAGGTAAGTACTAAGAAGTGAAAGAGCATTGCCTCGGAAACCGATACTTTCAAGCCTGCGCACAAGAATTGGGATAGAAACGGTGTCAAAGGCTTTTTTGAGGTCAAGAAAGATCACTAGACACTTATTACCTCTGTCAACTTCGGCTGTAATGACGGATGTAAGGTCGGAGATAGCATGATGCGTCGATCTTCCCCTCCTAAAACCATATTGAGAATCAGATAAAATGTCATACTGGTTTAGGTAACTAACTATTCTAGAGTTCAAGATTCTCTCAATGATCTTAGAAATGGAAGTCAACACAGAAATAGGTCTGTAGTTACTTATGTTATCGCTATCTCCACTCTTGTACACGGGAGTGACAATGGAGCGCTTAAGAAGGTATGGGAAGATTCCTGTTCTGAAACACAGATTGACAAGGCCAGTGATCAGTGGAGCTAAGATATTTTTGCATTTTATTAGAAAAGATGTAGGAATTCCATCCCAGCCTTGAGCACTTTTGGAGTCTAAGGATGTAATAGTGTTTTCTACTTCCCTGTGATCAGTTTCTAGTAAAACAAAAGAAGACAGATGATGGTTCTTGTCTGTTTTGCCTAAATCCGAGGGCAGTCTTTTAGAGATGCTTTCAGCTAGAGTTTTCCCGATGTTAACGAAATAGTTATTTATATGGTTGACAGAGGTTTGAGGGCTAGTTGTAATATTAAGAAGGTGGCTGTTTAGTCTTTTGGGTGGCTTATAGTTGGTAATATCGTTAATAGTAGACCATAAAGCTTGAGGGTTCTTTACTGAAGCATTAATTTTGTTTTTGTTATATTTGCTTTTAAGTTTATTTAGGAGATTTCCGCAGAAGGTACGATATCGTTTATAAGTTATAATTAGGATTTGATTATGGGGATTTGATTTATGTTTTAGAAAAATAATATTTTTCAGTCTTATACACCGTAAGGCACCTGGCGTTATCCAGGGTTTTAGAATTCTTCTACTGCTAGTAACAATAACATTTTTAGTGTTGGATAATAAAGCTGTTCTGATCATCTGTATCAGTGCAAAGGCATAAGTGTCGGGGTCCCTAAAGATATTAAAGAAGGACACGTCAATGTTTATTAAACACTTATAAGCATTTTCATAGTTAACTACGGATTTATACTTTTTGGGTATGGTTTTTTCAGCCTTATTTGAGATTGACAACAGAACAAGACAGTGGTCTGTAATTGTTGTATTTAAAACCGCGGAGAAAACTGTGTCGTCTTTGTTTTTGTGTTTCAAGAAGACGTGGTCCAGGCATCCGTCTCCCCTAGTCGATAAATTATGAGCTGCCAAGAGTCCATGCAATGATAACATATTCAAATAGTTCAATCTGTTTGTTCTTTCTTGGCTTGTTTCAGATGGAGAAATAATTAAATCAATATTGATGTCACCCATAATTATTACATTTTGACACGGGGCAATACTTTCAAGATGGCTGTTGAGTGTTGTAATGAAGTTGTTAGCGTTAGAAAATGAAGGGGAGCGATAGATACCTAAGATTGTGTAGTTTGATATTTGAAGATCAATCCCTGTGGCGTTTCGAAGGTTTAATTCTTTAAATGTTACTGATAATTTATTACTGACGTATACGACTACTCCGTCACTTTGATTGATATGGTTTTTTGTTTGGAAGAAAGTATAATTTACAAGTTGTGGAATGGGTTTGTTTGAGTTTAGCCAGCATTCTGTTAAAATTAAAATATCTATATTATATTTTATTTGCGCCAGGGTTAGAACGAGGTCATCAAAATTTTTGTAAATACTTCGTATGTTTTGGGTCACTACAATTAGATTATGGATAGAATTATCCACCTCTATTTTTAAGTTTTGAATGTTACACTTTAATGATTCTGAGATATTAATCTGATCAATTTTATTTAGCGTATTAAAACTATTCATTATAAAATGATGTATAACTCTTATGGTTGCAGCGTAGGTAGGTAGGTTGTACTAGTATAATAATCAAGTTAGGTAGTAGATAGTACGGGTATAGATGCGTAAATGCAAATTGTTTAGTAATAGACTGTACTGTTTGTTTGTTTTTTGCATAATGTAGGTATACATTTGAGTATATAAATCCACTGAAGGTATTAAGGCATGTTAGTAACCTTTTTTTCTTTTTAATATTTTTTAATTTATCTTGAAAGTGAGCTTGAAGTGTATATGTGGAATGTTGTAGGTGGTTGTGTGTGTGTGTATAAGATAACTGTAAAATTAAATTTGTGTGTTTAAATAATGATGGTGAGTGAATGTAATGTGATTCTGATATTATGTCACAAGAAATAGAAATAATTTTAAAGTTACATAGATTGTATAAGAAAAATATTTTAAAAAACAGGAAAGTTAGGCTTAGTCACAGTTCTTGCATTAATTGATGAACTTGTGCTTCGTGTTGGATGTGAACAATTTTAGAAGTGTCATCTTTCCGTATCAGAATTTTCCCCATAGAGGTCCAACAGTACTTAACTTTTTGAGCCCTTTTTAGATCACGGGCCAGGAAAAATAGCCGGGCCCCCTTAGGGGTGAGATGTTCCGTTACAAAGATTGGCGTGTCTTCGTTGGTTGTGAACCCAAGTTGTTTCGCCTGTAATCGTGTTTTATTTTTAAAGTTGAAGTCTTTCGCCTTCTTCATGAAGTCAGATTTCAAAATAGTAGATCTTAGTTCAACAATAATAGTAGGTCTTTTCTCTTCGGCACCTTTTGACTTAACACGGTGTATATCGTTAATATCACGATCAGAGTTTATTCCGAGATTAATCGATTTCGAAAGATTTATGACCATTTGTAATAATTCATCTCTTGATTCATGGGTTTTTTTAGGGACGTTTCTTATTTCTATGCAGGTCTTGCGGGAAGCTCTTTGTAAATCTTCCATTTTGTTCTCTAATATATTAATATATTCTCGATCTTTTTGAGCCTGGTTTTCAAGGAGTGCTATTTTGCCGCGGTACTCCTCATTTTGAGCGGCTAACAATGACACAGATTCGTCAATTCTGGCGTTATACTCTGTTATTTCCTGCAGTTTAATATTTATTGTTTGCAATTCCCTATTTTGCCCGCTAATTAACGAACAGATCAGGTCCTTTATCTCTTCCTTAAATGTAATCATCTGGTTGGGAGAAGAACTTTCTTCTCTTGGCCGTTTGTTACGTTGAGTGATATTATCATTGAGCATAAAGGTTCCTTCGTTGTTGTTTACGGGGCGATTTAGTGATGGGTCAGAAGCATATTGAGTTATTTGAGCTTGATTTTTATCTGATCTCGGTGATTGAGATGGAGGTGTTCGTTGCAGCGACATAATTAGTGTAGGCCTATTTGACTCGAAGACTAAACGTGACCACAGATGGTTGTCTCAATAAGTTTGTTCTACTCACTCCTGAGGTAGGCGGGGCATACGCGATGTGTCGGCGCAGGCGCGGCTAGCTGTCTCTTGCGTGCGTAAGGCGTGGTCTCACTCTAGTCAATGATGACTAACGCAAGCGCAGCAAGCCGTCTCTTGTTCTCACGTAGCTCGGTCTCGAACTGGCAAAATGGGTGGGATCACAGGAGTAGCAGTCTCTTGGTTCTTATGTTGTCCTGGTGCTTCGATGAATTTTTGAGTCGATTTAAAATTAAATTTAAACAATTTAGCAAATTAACACAGACAGAAGGTCAGCACAACCGAACAGAACGGGATCCGAGAGGAAGAGGAATGCATCAGTTAATGATGAAACATAAAAAAAGGAAAGGCTATGTTCGATCAATTACATGTTTTACATGGTTAATAAGAATACATGTAAAGTAAACATCATATAGTTCTTATTTTACCCAAAACGTTTTCGTAATTAGCTACAATACGAAAAAAAGTGGAAAGAAAACCCCTTTTTTCTACGAAAGCATAAATCTTCTCGGTTTAGGAGATCAGACGCTGAGCATACACTAAAAACGAATTGTGTTTCCCTTTTAACTTTCTCCTGCTCGGCTTATCGTTTTTGTGTTTTGTTTGTGTACCTACTTAACATTATAGCGACTTAGAAGGGTTCCGTTCGCATTAACTTCTACGAAATTCAAGTTGCAATTTCAGCAACAAAATGCCTAAACAAATAATTTTTTGTACGACTTTAATGAAAGTTTTCATCGTTAGAGTTTTGTTATCACCCTCGTATAGATAAATTTGTGTGAGCTAGACAGCTATTTCGTTGCGAAGAGCACATCGCTTTCGTCCCACAAAACTGCCACTTGTCTAGCCAGCTCTTAAGTATAACAATCGTTATCGATTACCGATCTTATTCGATTCTTTAGAATTCTGCTGCTCAGCACATATTTCTGTTAATTTTGTTTCAGACGTGGTATCGTTTAACTGTTCTTGCAAATTGAATGTCTAATTTCCTACTGATGTTAGTTATTATATTTTCAACAAAATTCGATTGACCCTGGCGACTAAATTGCATCATAAAAAATTACTTGAAATGGTAAAAGGAATTATACTTTGTTTCCATTTTTTTATGAATTTTTTGGCCGATCTTTCGTGTTGAGTTAATGTTAATGTAGCCCTTATTTATTTATTTGTTACATATTTAACTATATTACAATCAAAATCAATCACGTCAAGCGTAGTTTCATCACATTGGCATTTGTACGGTTAAAAGTCACTAATAAATAATCCATAACAAACAGTTGGTTTATTTTTAAATCTAGACAATTGAGTACAGCTATATTTAAAAAAATCTAAAACAAATTGTGCTTTTTAATTAGTTGCTAAGTTTCCTGTTGTATTTCCACGCGGATTTCCCCCGAGATGTCGAGTAATAAACAAAAGTACCGACTTTTCTTTTATGTTTTATCTCTGTGATGAAGTTTAGCACTTAATAAAATGTTTAAGGTCCGCTATCAAAGTTTATTTCTATTTATGTTTTGTAGGTCGCTATAACCTGAAATTTATTTAAACATGGGCTGAAAATATATGATATCCGACTGTTTCAAACTCAGGCAAAAGAAACTCTTATTCTACTTTGGAAACTTTAGTTTCCGTTTGATATTTCGTTAAGATGGTTAAACATTTTGTGAGCTCTCAAACAAAGTTCACAAAGGACATTAAAATGTCCACAAAGCGAATGAAACATAATTTTTCATTAATAAAAATGTAATTAAGAAAAAAATATTAAGAGAAAGAACAGGACACTCGATTAACGGACGTAAAACAATGGCGGAGAGCTCTTTCCGTAACCAAGAGCACTCCACTGACAGTCCCTTTTTATTGATGCACAGATAGGGAGTGTCCTATCAAAATTTAAATGCGGCCCATTTTGTTGTATTCAGATTGCGGGTTGGTAATGAAAATATTCTTTATTTTCCTGTACGTTTGCTTTTATAGAATTGGGTCCCTTGATTATTAAACAAGTTCGATTATATACAGATTACGATCGCTATTTCCATATTGGAACGACCTTTATTACGCTTGATTCTTAGCGACTAAAATTGCGGATAAAATTGTAGCGGTCGACCGCGCGTCTTTAGATAGGCGAGGAAATATAGCTCTTTCATAAAATCCGAGGTGTCATTTCCTTTTGAATAGTTCGTTATATCTGCGCTGTGAGAAGCCGTGTATAAAAGTCTCAGGTTATTCAGGTTATTACGAGTCGTCCGCGCGATCCTTCGGGATCGTTTCGGGCACGGAGTGTTATAAAGCGGGCACTAAATCTTGCCCCTATTGACAAATGACGCTGCTCGTTACAATACCGTATCGTTTTCCATGCCCATCACATTTTATATTTCCGTCTACCTATTTGATGTAGTATCATAAACTTGTATTCTTTCTTCTCCGGCGGCGTCAGTATTGAATGTCCCCTTTTGTGGGGATAACACATAGTGACGTTTTCCTCGATAAATACGTTGGAAATATAGAAAATCTTTTACTAGAGTTGGATCTTATGTCGCTGTTCCAACAAGGTTGTATTGTGGTTTTTGTTGAATTTGGATTTGTAAGATATTCATGGAAAGACGACTCCATGAAACAAAATGATTAATTACTTTAATGTAGGTACCTAATTTACTGGTGGCTTGAATCACTTATTTAAATATAGATAGTAATTTATTTATAACTGATAAATGTAATTTTCAACTTTAATATTTAAAAAATAATTGTAATTTATTAACCAACAATAATTTTAACCTAGTATCTATATGATAATACGTTTTTGTAAATGTTTTATTTCTCAATTAAGCAAAATCAAAAATAATATTTATAAATCTTTCATGATCAATGACGGCATTGATGAGCTAGATCAGTTCGATTTTGGATTTCCAAAATGTTACTTCCAGTTACTTTAACACATGAACTCGAGACTACTTACTTTGGTTTTATGCCTTACGCAATGAATTACAAAACGTTTACGATATAGCAACTGCAAACGTGTGTTTATATTGATGCACAAACACCAAAATGTACATTAAACAACGGCCTTCAGTGAAATTGATTCGAAGCCTGGTACTAAGTTAAGCGTGAAACGTTGACAGCCAGGGAAAAGTTAATTGAAAACAGTTTCCCCGACTCTTTTACGCATTTTACCTTCGCTGAAAAACTTCTGTATCGCAAAGTTAAATTCCTTAAACATACCTACGTAGATATATTTCGTGAAGAGGAAGCACGCAGTATTTATTGAGCGTTTCTAAGTCTTACATTTGAGCAAATAAAATACGATCAAAGGAAAGTGAATGTTAAGAACAGAAAATGGAAATTATACTGTATTTTACAAGAAACTAAGTTTAGTTGCCGCTTATATTTCTTCTACATGGGTAAATAAAATATCTACTTATTATTTATTAACTACAAAGTCTTAATATTGTATATTAGCAATACGCGAAGGGACAGTTATATTAGAGGCACATAACACGTACACAAAATGTACGAGTACATACACATTGCGTAAATACATGTTGTACATTCTATTACCATTCATGGTTGTTACATTAGAATTAATTAGTTTAGTGAAATTCCAAAGAAAATATATTAATATGTAAGCTTTACCAAAAATATTTTTGCGAGGAAATCTTATACATATAATTTAATTTAACACATTTTATCGAGTTACGAATTGAAATCACAAATTATTTACCGTACAGCAGAACATAATTGGATAGCAAAAAAAAACGTCAAACGCAACAGAATTTGTGTTTTATAGACGCGGCCTTTTGTATTCAATACTCTTTATGTCGCGTACAAGTGGGAAGAATTTATCACGTCTCGCTAAATAGGCATGTATGAACCCTCTTTGTGGCCTGGTTCATAAATCACCCGACTGAACTCGAGCATTCTTTGACAAAAGTACCATCATAAATAAATAAATACGGCCTTTGCTCGATTTCCCGAGATCTCTTTGAGGTGATGCGCTGTTATGCAAATAAATGATGACTGTAGCTTTATGCGTTATTTACTATCTTTTGAATTTATTATGATGGATTTTATCTTTCTACATTTTTCAAATGTGGTTTATGTATGGATATGAAGATTTTGTTTATAAATTATGTTTTATTTAAAAAAATAATCACATGTTTTAAGTACCTATCCAAAGTTACGAGTACTTAACTAAGATTCAAGAAAAGAAGCTATCAATAATAATTTAAGTTTTATTTTTACACAGATAACTTAGTTTGAAGTTCAGAACTATGAAGTTTTGAGAAAGTGTATTGCGAAAAGAAAAGTTAAACATTATAACTTAAAGATCTTGTTTGACAGTTTTGATCAATTGCATCAACTTGAAAGCTTAATAGAAGCAATACATCAAAGATTAGGTGATTTCAGATAAACCATTGTTCGGCTTTTTTAACAAAACCTACATACACATGAAAAGGTACAATCAAATTAATAAAATAAAAAGTAAGAACATATTCATTACGGATGACATTGAAATAAATAGGTAACTAATGGTATATTAGGTTACACAAACACAGAAACTGTCCGAGTTCCTCATGTAACTTTCTAAGCTAGCTCTTGTAGTTTTAGTGTAATAGATTACATAGTCATTTGGCTTGCACAATGGTAGGTAAGTACAGTTAAATTTACATAACAAGAAAACCTCGTAATGTCACTTGTCTCACATAACAACCGCTTTATCTTAGACTTGGGCGACTGTAAATAATGATATTTATGTCTAGCTCTATTCAAGCGTTCCAATGTGGAAGTATCTCGCGAGTGTACCGCGGTCCTTGAAAGGGTTAAGTCGTTCGGAAGTAATCGCCTTTTTAAGGTTATGTTATAGAACACGATTATTACTAAATCTTTGGAAAGTGCCAAATGTTACATAGCTTGCTAAGGCTTCTAGTTTTCTCGGCATTCGTCACCCAAATGCTATCCAACTAGCTCTGATCATCTGTGTATGATTCCTAAATGATTCAGGTAAAATTATAGGGAAAAATACATAACCGTATGCAAAGATAGAATTCACGAAAAAAATGTTTTCACATAAAATTAAAAATACATAACTATTTAACAGCATGACAAACTATTCCAAGTTATTTTTTCCAAATATAATGATCGTAGGACCTAGAATACAAGAGGTATACAAAATCAGTTTCAGTTGTTTGGCTTTTGAAAGGACAATAGGCCTTACGAGAATACATTGGTTTTTTCTTTTTAACAAACCTTTTAGGATCAACGCTACAACTAGTCAATTTACCGTAGAGCTATTATTCTAAAATATTCACCTAAAGCCGCAGCATACTGTATTTATTCACGCTATTACATTATATGTTAAGTAGAAAAGTGTGATTCGAACATGCCGAGAGTTTGCCATTCCGTAAACTGCACGGCAAAATGTTTGCTCCCGAGATTTCACCAATACAAACAAAACGCATCCAAAGTGCATTTTCATGGTTGGCTCGTGTAAACATTGAACTGTGAAGCAATTTAAAAAGCTTAGTATGTGCAATGTGGATGCACAAGCCAAGTGGAGTTTTCTATTTACGCTAGGTACCCACTAATAGATTATTACTTTGAACGGTTTTCATCCATGGCGGTAAAAAAATATATTGATAAGCATTTTAATTTCAAATATTCTAGTTTTTTTATTAAAACAATGAAATTACATTTGACCGATACTATTATCGAACTTCAAATAATTCAGAACCACTGAAACAAATTTTATTTCATTTTAATCACTGACTTTGTTGTACTTATATTAAAAGGTTGATTCAATCTTGTCATTTAAAAAATATTTAATACTGCAGCAGAGATAATTTGGTCCTTTTGAGGAAAACAGTTAATGAAATGCGCCACTTTTCAATTAAATTTGCTGCACTTAAACTTTGTTTTAAAATACTCCTAAATAAAGTTGTTTCTACATTCCAGCATATGACCTGTGTCCGTATTCGGGATAGATTGATACGAAACTTAGTATCAGAAGAAGAGACCTGAAAATATTACGTGTTTTTTACAGAGAAATGGATAGTTCAAACTCAGATACATATTCTACCCATGATTCTACCTAGAAAAATAGTTTTTATTGCAGTTATTATTGGCTTGTATTTTTAGGGGTGAAACAAAAAAAAAACATTCTCCCCCTTCTCTTCTGAAAGCTCCCAGTGTAGATTAATAAATCTATATAATAATAAAGCTAGTGAACTTGCTGTCAAATGATCTGATACCTATTAATATTGAGATAAATGATATTTAATGTATTTGTTTGGAATGTTCAACAAATATGGTATCGTATTCTAACCGAGATCGTCGTTTAGTGAAGTGATTCACGTATATAACTATTAGATAATTTTGGACGGATAGATTTAAAATTAAATTTTTATTGCTTCTTGGTGTCGGCGGTGAGGTTCTTCAATTCTCTCCGGAAATGATGAACGGAATCGGCAAGTAAAAGGCATTAAATCTGTCTGGGGCGTTCGATTTGCATTGGGAAAATTGCATTTTCGAGTCGTTGGCGACAAGGAGGCGCCTGCAAATGTTTGCAAATGCTTTCCAAAGCTTTGCTTTAGGATTTTGCGCTATATGACAGAAAGCGCTCAAAGTACCAAAATTATATGGAAGCTGCAAGAGCCAAATGCTAAGTTTACAATTAGTTGATTTTTTTTTATATGTAAATTGCCGTTGGTGTGCTATACTTATTTTTCTCTATAATAATAAACGAAAAAGTTAACATGGATGGGTTTTTTCCTGCAAAAAGTCCTATATGATTTTGGATGAAATTTTATGGGTGGACAATAACGGATACTAAATTATAATTATTCAAAATTGATCATAAAATTTTATTTACAAAAGATGCGCTTACCACTTTATTTTCCGAAAACACTATGACATCAAGTACCTAAATGTAAAATATTCGGTAACTTACAATTTAAACGTTAATAAACAAAATAGGTTACTTAGGTAATGCAAAAATATTTTCGTTTTAAAGTAAAAAAATACTGGCTGTTAAAATGTAAGCCCATGAAAAAATAAATCAGGGAATTCAATTCAAAATTGACAGAAGTAGTGAAAATTTTTCAAGAAAAACATTCAAAATTTCAGTGAAAATTAAGTTAAAAATATTATGATAAGTAATTAAAAAAGAAGAAACACCATTTAAAAACATTTGAAAAAACATGGCCTGCTGCTATTCCGAGGATTGTGGGGAGTTTGCTGTGACTCCGATGCTGATCGCACCCTGTCTCCCGACGAAGTGTTGTGAGGACCCCCCGGTGTGCTATCCGTGCTTGCCGCGCTGCCCGAAGGGGCAAGTGGTGTACTGCTGCGAAAAGCCGCCATCTAGATGCGAGCCCTGTTGCGAGCATAGCGCCGCAGAGAGCGACGGCGGCGATTGTAACCACTCGCCGCCTCCGAAACAGCAACGCTCCCGACCACCCGCCCCTCGGCAATCCTCCTGCGCAGCCCCACCGAACTTCTGCCCCACCTGCTGCAGGCCAATGAAAACCAAATACGTCATACCGTGCTATCGGTACGAAGACGGCAGAATTGTAAGTTCTAATTGCCACATTTGTAGTTGCTAATCTGTAAGTGCACGAATTGTATTTTTATGTTAAATACTTTTCGGACTTCAAGTTCATTGAACTTAAATTTTTAATAAAGGCTCTTTACAACTTGAAAATTGCTGTAAGCTTTAGTAAAACAAGATTCCTGAAACCAATAGCTGCCTTGATAAAGATTTCGCTTTGGCTTTAATATTATTGTTATTGGTTTCAGGAACAGTACGTTCCTACACGTCACGGTAGGCTTCCAATGACAGCGTATCAAAGAAACGGAATTCAGGATCAAATACATGGGTATAGAGGGGCGATCCGATATTTGTGTGCAGGAGAAGGGCCGCAGGGGTGTGTCGTGCATACCGCTGTCGAACCTCTCCGGAGACTGTATCCTAAAGTCACCCAAGAAGTATTACCAGTCAAAAGGAAAAAAGATAAAAAATAAGCATTGTTGTCTTTGAATAACGTTTTGTGAGTTTTACATGGAGTGTTTGCTTTTCGAAAAGTAGAAAAATTATAAAATGTCCGTCAGGTGAACCCTCTGCCATCTTCTGCGCTTAAGCGGAACGGACTTCAAGATCAAAAATTTATTGAGAGCGGTGGTATTTCATACATCCGCAAGTCCTGGCGAGATGCATATTGGAGCTACAATCCTATTGCAATTCCTGTCAAACCAATGAAGAAACTTCCAGTTTTAGTTAAGAAGTGATACGAGATTGTAGGTAAATAAATCACGTTGCTAGTTACAAGTTGCGAAACAGTTTCGAAGTAAACCTACGAATGTTGATAGTCTGACGAGAGAAATTGGCTTTAATGGCAACTGTCTGGTCGATTGCAGGTGAAAAAGTTACCCGTGAGCGCATTCAAAAGGAACGGGATGCAAGATCAGGAACACTCGAAGCTTTTGGGCACGACAAATTTCCTCGTCAGACATCCACGTGACGTGTCTATAGAGTGCGAAATTTGCACCAATCCGGTTAAAATGGCAGATCCAGCTAAAGTGCCTCTTTGCAAGGATAGATCAGTCTTGGGATGCAGCTTACTGAAAAAGAAGCCTATACAAGTATCACTTGAAGATATTCTAGATGATTGATCAATTTTATTTTACGTCACTGGGCTGGACCTGGCAAATCGAGCTAAAAATGTTTTAACATGTGCAGAATTATACCTTGAGAAGAAGTTTGAATGAAAGGAGCGCCAACGTAAGCGGATTTCCTTTTTAACGAAAGGTCTGACAAAATATGTTTCGTACATACACTTACTTATCGTGAATAAATTATTAGTAGGTAGGTACTTATTATTGCCAACTCTATAAAAGGAATAATTCAACATTTCAATGATTACCTACTTTAATTATAATACTGAAGTATATCCACATACACGAGTCGATTTTTGATTTTATTAGTCTACTTAGAAGTGACTTCTTGAAAAAATATTTTTCTAACGTGCAGAACGTACCTATAGGTTTTGGAGGAAATGTTTAAAAAGACTACACAAAGTTTTGCGTTCTTTCATGTACCAAGTAAACAAACTGACTTTTTGAAATGAAGTAGTAAAGATAGGCCATGAAATCCCGAGACTGTTGATTGCTGTTATGAAAAATATGTGGGAACATTTTTACATGTTTTAAATAATATTACGAATAGTGACACTGTTGAATGCTTTATTTTTTCTAAATCACATTACAACAATAAATCGTATGGAGAAGTACAAAACGTAGGAAATATATTTTGCATTTGTCATTTAAAGGGTATGATGCCAATTTGTGAAATATGGCCCACATCTAATAGCATGGTGTGAGTCTTGTTCATTCCTATCCTGTTATTGCCTCAATTACAACAAATTATCATAAGAGTTATTTTTGAGTTGAAAGCAACTTGAATCTAATTTGAAATTATGGCTCATATAAGCAGTGTTTAGTTTTTCTTTTTTGTTTTTGTTAATTTTAGGTTACGAATGAATCTTCACGTCAATTGACATAATATTATTTAAAAATTAAAGACGTAACTCAATAACTCTGGAATTTTATGTGATTAACGTGTGTATATTAAAAAACCCTCTGTTCTTTTATGTCTAAAAACGGTGTATGGTTAGAAGACAATGTACTTTTCTGGGATTGATTTTAAATCTCTGTAAAGTTATTTCTCAGACAGCTCTAAGCGTGTGTTTCCTATTGTTTCAGCAAAACCAGCCCACGTTGCTGATGCGGCGGGCCTGTGAAGTGGCGGTAGGAGCGCGCCAGCGGCGGAAACCCTTTGTGCTGTCGTCTTACAGCGCAGACCCGTACAACGTCGAGCACCGATACCACTCTGAAGATGACCGGGTATCTCACAGTAAGGGCCAATTCCCGGTCCAGCGGGTTTAGCCTCTAATGCGAATCTGTTCTGCGTGCATACCTTTAATGGGAACATGTGGTACCTAGCTGGCTTTGAAACCTTTGGTGACTGGCATTCCGTCCGCATTCAAACGGACGAGTTATCACTTCAGCAGCTAAGAACACTTTATTTTATATTTGGCTTAACGTTCACACTCTTATTAATACTAGTATATGTCAGCTGTTAGTATTTTTGTATTGACCTTGTATTTATCAAATAACAAACTTTAACCAGTGCTAGAATAATGTTAAAATAATTACTCGCAGATTCCAGATGAGTACTGAGCTAAACCCACTTGTCAGGGAAAAGGCCTTTAATTGATAATTTTATAGTATACGCTTTTATTTGTATTATTCTGTCATTTTACTCTGAAGCCTCTGAAGTGTTTGCAAGACCTGTGCTCTCTTATTACCTATTTTTATGAGTTTTTTAATTCAGTTTAGTTATAAGAAGAATTTGGTAAAAATCACTTGTTTCACAATTATCCATCAGATACAACAATTACTTACACATACTAACTACATTTAAAACGCGTAGGTATCATTCAGAACTTCGTTAATTAAACAGGTTAATTGCCATACAGATTGATTCCAGGCGTCGTTTTTCCATTGTGAAAATATTCAGTTAATTTCAAGTGGGCCGAGCGTTATTTTATGAAAAATTAATATTCAGTTTGAGGTTGGGAAACCGCCACCTGAATTGATTCCCACGCAATATTCTTTCAGAGGGCAAGGCAAAAAGCCGAATAAACGTCGTCAGTGGCAGCCAGAAGAAATTCAATTTTATTTCAAATCCATTTCTGAACTAGAAAGATAAAATTGGCTCGACCTTTAAAACGATATTAAATCGCACCTTATTTTATTAAGAAGTTCAATTTGGTTTGTGTGTTCCGAAATTTAAAAATTGTTCTAAAGTATAGACGTACAAATTTGATCCATGAACCACAACTTAACTGAGGTTTTTTTAATTAAATGTGAAATAAAGCACTTGCTTTGCATTTATTTTGATGACCGGTAGCCTTAGTCCACAGTCTGGTTTTGTCTGATATTACCAATTTTTTTAGCACATTTGTTTACTTGCGGTTTATTTAAAAATTGAAAATTGAATGATATTTTGCATCATCTTTTGCGAACAAGGTAAATATACAATATGACTCACGTAGCCGTACAAATTTATCAAAACCTCGTATAATTCCGTAACTAATTATCTCCAATTCTAATTAAATATTATTCTATTCAGATACTCTTGACATTTAAAACTTCTAAGCAGTTACGTTAGCTCACAAACGGAATGGAAGTGTTCAGGAATCGAGTTATCTCCTGAATTAGAATTTTAATTGAATCTTACCACTCGTTTGCGAGCAAATTACGTAAGATTAGACGTTATTTGGGGCCGGTGGCGGGTGTGTTTTTAACATCGATCGCGCTTCCTGGACCGCAATGTTTATTCGCTGAACGCGGCGAGGGTTCAGATGCGGATTTATTTCCGACTGGGGCTCAAGATGAGGCTCCTTGTGATTGGGCTCCATAATCCGTGGCTTGCACGGCCGCCCGTCCACGACTCCTCCACCACTAGACCCAATCTTCTTAAATATTTTGTTTAGCGTCACCCACGCTTTAATTCAACCCAAATCGCCATTCGTGACAAAACTGTTTATCCGTCTCGTAATCGCCATAAATCAATCAAGCCGGCGCGTCTGACGTTCCATTTCCCGAACCGAACGGTTGATTCTTTGCAAACTGAGAAATCTCGAACCACCCTAAACAATATGGAGATTAGTAGATACAACGCCGGAAATTTAAAGTTCTTATCCCCCTCTTTCTTACACTTTGCGCTCAGTAATTAACAGAAAGCGTGTTTATTACACCGAAGTTTTCGAATAGAATTTCGCGTTGCGATTTTTACTTTTTTACCTGGAAGTTAATTCATTTACAGGACTTGACTCGAAAAACTTATCTGCTTATGCAAATAGCGAGATTGCTGTCCCGTCGTAGAGCAATTCTCGTAAAGTTTAGAGTGGCAATTCAGTTACTTAAAATTAAGTTAAATTAATTTGTACTTGCACATGAGCATGAGCCAAAGTTTTTTTTTATATAAATCAACCCATTAGATTGAATTAGGTTTTCTGTCTTGACAAGTAAACTAAGTAGGTCAGGGCTTGCGGTTGTTTTTTGTTATTTTTATTTTTTTCTCACGTGCAGGGTAATTGTTGCTTCCACTTCGAAAGAAAGAAGCCCATATCTAGCTGCTGCAATGTGCCGTGTCCCCACCACTGCCACGAATGCCGCGCCTGTCGCACGTGCCACCCCTGCGTGTCAAGTCCTCAGTGCCAGTACGCAGACTGCGTTCACGCGCGCGTTGTCGACTCGCCCAAGTATTGTTGCTACTATTGTTGATGTGTTCAAAGTGTATCTAAATTTGTATCGTATCTACGCGTTTGCGCCTAAACAATTTGGCGGCTGTGTTATTAAAGTTTGTTTTTTAATTTTTTGTTTTATTGTGTAGGACCGATTTTTCAATCCTCAGATGAGGAAACTCCTTCCATAAGCGTTGTGTGCATAACTCTTTACACAAATATTTTTTTTTTAGAAGTAGGTATGTCAGAATGTTAAGTTACACAAGCAAATCAGAATGTTAGTAGATAATTCAGAAAAATCTTCACAAATGTTTGAGTTTGTTAGATAAACGTTAAAACATTATTAACTCCTTTTTAGGGTTCCCTATCCAAAGGGGCAAAACGCGTGACCCTATTACTAAGACTTCACCGTCTGTACGTCTGTCCATTCGTCCGTCCATGTCTTGTCACCAGGCTGTATCTCAAGACCCATGATAGCTGGTGATTTGAAGTATGTATTCTATTGCCGCTATAAAAACACATACTAAAAACATTTTTTTCCTCCTATACAACAAACATGATTTTTAGAGCCGTGTTTTTTTCCGATGGTAAACAACAGTAACAGAGAGACGCTTGTAATATTAACTGAATATTTACGTGTAATGATTCAAAAACAAAAAATTGTGTTTAATGTTGAATAGATACTGTTACGGAACCCTTCGTGCGCGAGTCCAACTCGCACGTGGCCGGTTTTTTTTAATTACGGCCATAAGGCGATGTTTCATTTGCGTGTGGATTGAGTGAGCACCTTCCAGAAAAAATAATGATACGCCTATAAAAGGTCTAAAACAATTTGTAAAACCAATCTCAGATTTTGTAAAACGATATAAGCTGAGATAAATAGTTAAACGTATGCTCACTCAGGCTTCACAGAGGGTAAGTATGTATCAAAATTATCTGGTTTCCAGAACACCATTTGCCGGCCACGAAACGTCACGTCACGCACGTCATGTGTCTCATTTAGCTACCTGTGTAGATGAGTGTTCAGATATTATTGGTTACTTGTATGTATAGAAGTTATTGACTAGCATCCGCTTAGATATTACGGAAGTAATGAATGTTAAGATATTAATGTCTGTTCAGATAATAGGTAGTGTATGGAACTTATTGACATTGACAGTAAATAAAATAAAATAAATAAATAAAATAAAATATTGTTAATTCATTAGGATTACAGTTACAACATCAGTTGTCGGAACCTCATTTGAAGCATATCAATGCCTGTGCCAGGAGACTCCGCTCTTTCTTAACAAGTTCCAAGAACTTACTATAAGTTTTAATTTTGTGTGCTCCAATATATCTGACGGCGACTGTACAACAGCAAAGGGTAGAAATAATATTCGAATTGGGTCAAGTTTAGACAAAAGCACATTAGACTACATTCATGACCCATAATATAATCTTTTAATATCGAACTGCAGGGGATTTACCTTGACGTGCCTGTTGACCGTACATCAATTTCCAGAAACACATACCTACACCTATTGTTATTTATGTTCAGCAGCGGACCAATACAAAGTCTTGTAATCGTTTTCCTACCTGCATGTTCTACTTTTAAATTTCTGCGAAGTTACCATATCCAATTTACACTTCGTGGATTTCCTAAAAATGTTTTTATAAATATGTAAGTGTATCAACAACTCCGCTGCTTGGGAAACCCGTTAATATTGGAGAGCCTTACGATTGTATTTATTGGTAGATACAAAGCTCGGAAGGGGCATAAAGACAAGTGTTGTTTCTCATGATCTCATTCAAGCAAGTATTATAGCAGCTTTGCCATTTTGTAGAAAGAAGTGTGTATGAGAATTGTTTTACTTAATATATAAGTATTTATATTATATTTTGTACTGACCTTAGTTGTAAATGAGGCTTATAAAATTGAAGTTATTTTTCCTTTCGTATACTTAATCTTGACGTTGACGAAGCAATTATAAATCAATATAAATGATAATAAAATCAAAAATAAAGTAAGTCTTTCTATAAATATATATACTTTTGTTAAAAATATTAATATTTATTAAAAAAAATCCATTTAAATACATAACATGAAATAGAAAAGAAAACGTTCTAACTTGTTAGATTACAACCACGCCATCAATATATGCAATCGCTGAAATTTAAAGGCATTAATAATTGCAAGTTAAATACAAATGGCGTCATATGCAGTGGCGGACTTACACTTTTGCCGCCAGAAGGCTATTAAAATTTTGCCGCTCCTTCTGACCTCTGCATTTCTATACATATCGCCAGCAAGAAAGAATAAAATAAAAGACCATTTCATTCAAAAAATTGGAGTTTGGAATTGTATACAAACGTGCTGAAAGCGCGTGAGCATCCAAAACGAATACCTACATTCCTAAGATTTAGGTACTCATTTTTTTCTATTTCAAATTTGCCGCCCCCTAAAATCCTACAGCCTTCTCAGCCTTCTGGTAAATCCGCCACTGCAAATATGTATGTGTACCTGGCTGAAAATCACCAAGGTTGCGAATTTCAAGATTGATTTTATGCCAAAAAAAATTTCAAGCTATAATGATGACTCTTAGTTTATACTGTTTCAAAATTTGTACGTTAATAAACTTTGACAGGGCAGCGCACAGAATTCTATACTTTTTTTGTAATATTGATTTTTTTGAGTTCTTTTTATATTTTTTTGTTTATCAGGAGTCTTCATTACGCTGTAATTAAAAAACAACGAATTTGTCAAATAATTTAATGAAAAAATGTAAGTGAATCGTCATTGAGAACGTACAATAATGTCCGGGAACGTTTCCAAAATGACCGTTCTCGATATGACGATTTCAAATAAGCGCGCGCTTTGATAATTCAGCAGCCATCTTAAATGCGACCTGACATTGTCAATAGTATTATATTTGAGGTTACTTTGTTATTCCGGGTTGTAAAAAAGAATCACATCAATCACAGGTCAACAATGGTTTTGGTGCAGGCAAACCAATTGCTGTTTTTAGCTAAAAATGGCATAAGGAAGCCAATTCTGGCTTTAAAATACTTCTAACACGTATCATTTCTGAGATATTTGGCTTCAAATCTTAAAAACAGCCATTTTGGGTCTTCTTCAAACACGTTTAACTATTTTATTGATTATTTCTGGCTGTTTCAAATATATGCAAAAAGAAGCAAAGACCTTTGCCATGATATTTATATTTGGTTTATTTATAAATTTTGTTTAATTGTGAAAATATTCAAGTAGTTCTCAGCGGTGTTATTTTCCTTTCAATCGATTAGTTTAGTTTATATGGGAAAAAAGGTTGCAGCTAGAATGTAGATTAACTACGAAAATAATAATGCTAGAATTAAAATTTAAATTATGTTACAAATAACAGAAGTAGTAGTTTATTTTTAATATCTAATTATAAAATTCACTTGCTCGGGACTGGCAACAGACCATGGTAAAATCCCTAAGTTCACTGAATTTTACTTTTTTGAAGTAAAATTACTATGAATTTGGACGTGTTAGAAAAGAAATAAAACTATATTCATGTATAGCAGACAAACAGCTACAACAAAAGTTTACTTACTTTAAAGCATCATGCAAAATGTATAATTTTGTTGACTTGTGATAATCAAATGTAAAAAACACGTTCACGAATTGACGGACTATTGATGTACGCTCTTCGAATAATGAATTGAAAGGTACTTACCACTTAGATATTAATTTATTTGCCGATAAAAATACTGACAGCCGGCTTAGTTGTTGTTTGCTTCTTCACTCACGGTTGACACAGAATAGCTGCGTAAAACTTAAAACTATTTTTGTTCGCTTATCGATACTTTCACTGAAATGACTTAGACGCTATCGGACAAACTATTTTTGCATTTTTGCAATTAAAAAAATATATCTTTCAGTACCCTTTTCGAAACTAAATTTTGTTTAAAAAATACGGTATACCAAGTAATGACAGAAGTTGAATTCCTTAAATTTTTCATTAATATTTTGGACTTGTTGTTAAAGATCCTGCATTAGGACGCGTTCCCGGAATGACTTTCTCTGTATTTACACTGATTTAACTAAAAATGTACTTCTTTAATAAATTGTTTTATTTGATGTACACACAAAACAGGTTAGTTGTAATATTTTATAAATTTTTCTTTCTCAATAAAGTCAAGATTTAAGGCATTAAATTACTAGCAAAGCCAATTCTGCACCTTGATGATTTTGAGCCACCTATGTATCCGAAGCAATAAAAATTGGAATAATGACTATTTGTAAGTTAAATAAAATAGGCAACATTAAAACAAATCAAGATCTAGTCTATGAAGGAATAAAGTTTTAATTGCTGGGCGTAGGTCTCAACACAAAAAACAAAACAATGAACTGTATATATAATAACTGTAAAAATAATGGACTTACAATTAAATTTGGTTTGCAGCTTAATTTTGATATCAACAAACATTTTTACACAGTGCCATTAATGTAACAACTTCCGACTTTTAAAGGCACTTTTATAAAGTTGATTTTTGCGGCAACTAAAGTTTCTCTACGTGTAAACGGCCTACGGTCATACGTACGTAACAAAAGTCAATTTGCGTAATAACTAAAATCCTTAACTTGTTTCAGATGGGGCATAAATTGGAAGTAGATTCGGAACAAAGCAATCACAAGACGATTTATAGTGCATTTGCAATAAACTAGTGCGTAATAAAGTAATAATAAAATAACGGTTCAGGCAATCATGCGAGACGGGCTACGGTTTTGTGTTTGTGATTTATTCTTTTGATCGTGACAGTATGGTTATGTGAGAGAAGAAATAAATAAGTGATTTGTTAAACGTTTCATAAAAGTGTTTTGAAATCGGCTTAAAATAGTTAGTAAGCTATTGATGTTGGAATGAAATTAATTTGACGTCAACTAACGCATTCTAGTATTTGGTCGATACAATACGCGATGTCGCCACGTGATTACAAATGGTTATAGCCCGGATCTTTTACAAAGATACTAAGAAACAACTGTCAGTGATTCGTTAATGTGTAGACTAAAAATGTGATATGAAATTATGCGTGGTTGCTGTTGGGTGATTAGTTGAGGAGCAAATGAGAAGGCGGCGCGGGTGGTGCGCGGGGCGAGCCGCGCGGTGACTGCGCGCGCGCACCATGCGGCGGGCGCCGACGCTCCTGCTGCTTGCCGCCGTTTGCGCCGCTGCCTCCGCGCAGATTGCTTGGACGCCGATCTTCTTGGATGGGAGCAGTAAGTTTTTCCATACTGATTCATACTATTATTTTAAAAGCGAAAGACGTAACTCTGTCTATCGGGGTTTCACCACTGAACCGATTGTGATTAAATTTGGTATAGGTTTGGTATACGTGAAACCTCTAGAACGGACATGTTTCTTTTTGTTTTGAAATAAGAGGGAATGGGGGTAACACCGCCCTTGTAAGTTTATATGGGAAAATGTTTATTTATTAATATAGAGATATGACATTAGCCAGAAATATAGCTTGGAACATGGATTAAAATATGGACTTCTTTTTGTTTCGAATATTAGGGAAGATAGGGGTAAGCCGAACATGAAAGTATATTGTCCACGCGAACGAAGTCGCGGGCACAGTGCATATATGTAAATGTCTTTTTTTACCAGGTCAAGTGGACCTATGGACGCAGTCGTCATCGGGGTGCGCGTGCGCGGGCGGCGGGGAGGACTGCGCGTGCTGCGTGCGCGACGGCGCGTGCCCGTGTGGCGATGTAGCTCCAGGACGTTGCGCGCAGTGCGGCCTGGAGCAGTACTGCGCCAATAGTGAGTTCTCTTTGCACTTGTATCTTTGTTTTTACGGTATATGTACGTAATACGTTAACTTAGCAACTCATACCCATAAGTAGGTAGATCTTCATTCGATAGACTACACAAGTAGCAACGCGTAAAGGTAGATGTGAAATCCAAAAGTTAGACGACCTTAAGTTAAGACACATTTTTGTTTTCATGTTTCATTCATTCATGTTTTCTTTTATCATGTAAACAGTATACATTGCGTTTAAATTTCACAAGACAAGGCGTCATTCATTCGAACAGTTTTTACCCCTCCGCTGGACTTTGAAGCACTGATGAAATACTGAAAAAATACTGTTCAGTATTTCATCATTGCTTCTTCTACGATTCGTGATGTGTAAAAAATAACTATCCGTTTTTTTCCAACCGACTACGTCGTTAATACTGTCCATAATTTACTCTCCATACTTTACCATTAGCTTACGCCTCGTATAAGTTATAACTATCCGTAACTGGAAGGGATCGTGTTTTAAATATTTAACCGGGCATTAGCCATCAGACTACTTCCATTATTGCATTTGTACCCGCACACTTACTTTAAGGCTAAATAAGTCTTGATAAATAATGAACACAATAATGTTATCCGCCCTTCTTAAAGCACAAAATTTGCTTCTTTCTAGTTCCCTTGAACTACTTCCACCGTTCCCGCTCAGTTAATTGATTACATGTGTGAATTCTAATACTATTGAGTAGTAACTTCTAGTTCGTTTATTATACTTACAGTCAACAATTCTCGCCTATTTCCTTTGTAACATAACGAGGACATTGCGTGTAGCAAGCTGCGTGACCCTAAGAAAACTGTGACAATACTACGAAAGCAAGTTGATTTGACAGGCTCTTTCTTTGTTTGAACAATAAACATACTTATTACATTAGTTAAATGATAGGCACACAACTATTTTAGATAGCTTATCCGCTTAGTCCATATAATAATAATTATTATTATATGGACTTTTTTGTTTACGGAAATTGTTTTTCATGATTATATGTACAAATTAAATTATGTCATGGTGCGCAAAAAAAGAACATATTTATGCCATATATACAGCATTCATCTTATAATTGTAGTTAGTTGCAGATACAATAGATTTTATGGGTAGGACAGCCTACTGTTTTTTTAATTTTGTAAGTGCGTAACGACAAAAAATGGAATTGATAGTTCCAAATAGGTACAAATATAATTTTTGGTCAAAGCGTCATATTATTTTTACTACTAGTAGTGATGTAACGAATATTCGCATTCGCATTCGCGAATATTCGCCTAATTCTTGACATTCGTATTCGCATTTGCATTCGCAAAAAATATGCGATTATTTTGCGAATATGTACATCCGAAAAAATAGATAAGATGTCAATAACAAAAAGATAAATTAAAAGGGAATACACATTTCTTATAATATTAATCACAAAACCTCAAGCCTTCTGATTTACACGGAATTGTTAATGTAATTATTAATTTTAATTATATTAATTGTAATCACTGTCAACGAAACTAAGCGGAAGGTCTATCAACGCAATCATCTTACCATTTTTTTTTTGTCGAGGGTAAAATGCCTACTGCACCGTCACTCTCAGCGGGGAACAGAGAGTGGTGTGTGGCCCTCGGTGGCCAACGTTGCGCAGTTGTGGGGGAGTCGGGATTCCTTGCGGATTCTACACAGGCTCCCCACAGCGCCTACCGCTAAGCGGCCCAGCTCGCCGCGCAATACGTAGCTGAAGGGTGTCAGGCCAACTGACACCCCCCACCCCTCGGCTGGCGTCTCCGGTCCCAGCAGCGGATCTGATGTGCGGCTCCGCTGCCTACCGCTTCTGCGGACGCTCGAGACTCTCAATCCAGCCAGTCAGCAATCCAGGATAGGGAGGCCGGCAACGACACAGCGAGGTCCTCCTCTTACTCCGCGATTGCAATCATCTCACCTATTGATTTATCAACTGCCAAGGACTTCATAGATTTATTATCCTACTGTTTCGTTTTATAAACAACTCTTGAAACGACATCTGTTTAACCTCTGATGTAATAACATTTCTGGGAAGATGTTGTTATTTTACTGAATGCTCACTGTTTTTCTTTTTGGCATTTTTCTAATTAACTTTACACAAAACTTGTGGCGCTATATTCCAAAGTGAATATTCGCATTCGCATTCGCGAATATTAACGGCAGATATTCGCATCCGCAAAAATTGATATTCGTTACATCACTATACTAGAGTGTGGATAGTTGGTATGTATATTCCAAAGAACAAGGGCAAAAAAGTTGCGCAACAACTTATAAATATAATATTTATACTAATGTAATAAATGTAATAAACCATCACTTCACAATATAAAGTCGTAAGTTGTTTTCATATTAACTGTATGTACACTCATTTATAAAAAAAAATACTTTATTAATATCATGAATTCTTTGAGTGACGTAAAAAACGTCACTAATGTAAAATATACTTTTTTTATGAATATGAAACTATTGATAATTTTACTAAACGAAACAAATAAACTTAAGACAACATAAAGTAAACTATAAATAACTTATAAAACATTCAAACTGAAAAATATTCATACTTACTTTAAGAAAACGCTTATAAATGACTACTTTATAACCTACTCGGATTTTTACCTCTATTTTTTTACATAAACCAGATTTATCTAGTATTAATATTTTGGGCACTCATTACTTATTTGTTGAGATAAGACCAATTAAAACTCGCACGCGAGCGATTATAGATTATGTATAATGTTGTGATTATTAGAGCAAACAATGGGAGACAATTTGAGAACGGTCTCTGTTGGTTGGTATCCGAAAATCCCTTGGGTATTGAGACCCCAACAATGTTTACCTTTTCCTTGAATAACGGACCATTATTAACGCTTAGCCAACGTCAAACCTTTAGAATGGTTTTGCTTGTCCAGCGAGATTTAGGCAACAATTTTTCACGGTTTGCTTGATCACGTTTCGTTTTAATTAATAAGTTTATACTTTATACATTTAAAACATTTAAAATAATTTAACGGGTCAAAACGCGACACCATTTTTATTTAGTAGTTAATACGAACTACTTACTGCCCGACGTTTCGGTTAGGTTGCACCAACCGTGGTCACGAGCTGACTGGTCTTGCTCGCCTTCGTCTGTTCGGGGGAGCTTGCAAATCTTCATCCACCCGCACATTGTCACATAACAAAATATTATTGAAGTCACTTCGACACACTACACTGACAGTATCCGGAATTGTTTTTGATCGTTCTAATCGCGGTAAACATTTATTAATCACTGGATTCCATGCTGATGATAACTTAAATCCGTCTTCTCTATTGAAATTTTTGTACTTTTTGATTTCAATAGCTTCACGTACTATCCTAGTATGGTAGTGGCGATCGGTCGAGAGGATTTTAGGGTCGTGCAACTCCATCCAATGATTAACTCCCATTTCTAACAGATGTTCTGCTACCGCGGATTTATTAGTCTGACGATTTTTGACCGCCGTGATATGTTCTTTCACTCGTTCAGCTATTGTCCGCTTAGTTTGTCCAATGTAAGAACTACCACAACTGCAATCAATTTTATAAACTCCCGGCGTTTGAAAAGGAATAACATCCTTCGGCGTTCGCAGTAATCTTGACATTTTGCATAACGGTGTATATACAGTCTTGATGGAGTTTTTTCTTAGTACTGTTCCAATTTTATCCGTTACGCCTTTTATGTACGGCAAAAACGCTGCTTGTCGACTGACTTCAGGACACTTTCCTTTTGATTTCCACCTTCTTGGTTTCCTCGACACTTCATACCCGTTTCGTCTGAGTACCTCCTGAACATGCGTGAGCTCCGCCTGTAAATGTTCAGGGTCACAAAGGTTATGCGCTCTGTTAGTAAGAGACGTCACAACAGATTGAAGATGTCGTGGGTGATGATGCGAAGAAGCGTGCAAATATCTGTCAGTGTGCGTAGGTTTCCTAACGTCGGGCAGTAAGTAGTTCGTATTAACTACTAAATAAAAATGGTGTCGCGTTTTGACCCGTTAAATTATTTTAAATGTTTAAAATGGAACGCGAAAGTCTTAAAATTTATATTTATACTTTATGTTGATGGGTTCTAAATGATTGATGAAACTTTGGTCCGGTTGAATAAGAAAGCTAGCCGCAAGGAATAAGACACAGTCTTTAACGTTCTCGCTGTAAGTAATTTTCACATGAATCTCTTGTACAATCTAATCAATGGATTTTTATTTAGAGCACATAGTCTAGGAAAATGAAATGTATGCTGCTGATTCCATTATGACCGCTCGTCCCACTCCAGGATGGTTAAAAATCATAGTAAAAATATTAAAGTAAATTTTTCTTTTATGGAAGTGAAGTCAAATCAACTTGTTTTATCGTAAAAACTACATTACAATATTCACATTTAAGTAAACTAAAATGTGTAACTATAAATTAGATGAAAGTGCATATAATATGGCTTCGGACTAAATCATAAACAAACGTATGTACCGAATATCATTTAAACATAAAGTTAAATGAGGTCATACATTAATAGACAAGATACTTTTTAGCACAAAAATAGAAAAAAAAGGCGCGGGCTTCAACTTGTATAATCATGAAAAGGAGATTCTGAAAATCCGTTATATTCTTTATATCCACTCTTGTTTGACAATGCGAAGCCAATTTAGATGTTTGGAATTGAAAGTGGTATCGAAAACAAAAATCCATGAAAAGGTAGCATTTTTAAATACTGAATTTTTTCTCCCGCTCTCGCGTTTTGTCCGACTTGCAAAAGGCTTACAAAGGCGTGGACAACGTTTACTTTTTTACCAGCTTTAGCCACAGGTATTTGTAGAATGATGGAATACAGGGAACGTGGGTTTCCACTTTTGAACAACAACAAAGAATTACGAAAAGTTTTTATTACCTACGTCAGACGATATGACAATTCCCGTACGAAAACTGGATGAAAGACAAATTATTTTGTGAATTTTCACAACAAAATACTTGCAGGTACCGCCTGCCTGATGTCAAAAGCTAAGCATTGTCGTAATAAAATATTGACAATTCTTTGGAGACAATAAGCCAAACTATTGTTTTTCCAAAACGTTTTCTCAAGTGTATTTTCTTGTTGACTACCTAATGAAGGCTGTATTTATTGAATACTACTTTTAAAAGATTTTTTTTTGTCCAGTGTGCAACATAACCATCGATTCGCGCGTGCTCAAGACCAAGTCGGGCAAGACCTTCGGCCAGATCAAGTCGCCGTCCATCGAAGGGCCTGGCACTTGCTCCTACCTGCTGCAGCCGGACGCAGGGCAGCGCGTAGAGATACAAGTGTACAGGCTGGTTTCTGTCGGAAGATTTAACGGAAGCAGGTGAGTGAGGAAGCTATGACAGTTCAGTTGGCGTTTATCGAGGACCGCAGCATATAAACGCTCACTTGCTGTAGCTTGAGAGAGCATGTGAGCTATGAGAGAGATATAACAGTACAGGCTAGCGTCTATTAAATATTTAATGGGTGAAGGTAAGTGAACTCGGCAAGAGAATAGGACTCTTTGGTTATCGTTTATCGAGGACCCTAGCATCTACGCTTATTGGGCAGGCTATGCCTATTGGAATATTTAATTGGTGCAGGTGAGTGAACTCAGAATGAAGATAGGACTTGTCAGTTATTATAGTCGATTCGTTTTGTTGAAACAATATACAAGCCAATTTTGATATTATAGCGACACAGACACTTATAGTATTATTATTCCTACCAATGAGCACTAGTCCCGCCCATCCTACAAGTTTTAATTTAAGTATTATAGAGTTTTTAATTTATACTTTCCGCGTCCAGTTTCACACTTCCACAGGAGTACTCTGTGGTTTAAAGCATTACGTATACAGATAGATGATGCGGTAGCGGTAGCGACAAGCAAGTCCTATGACAACTGTCCTGACGACGTTTATAGTGTTTATACGACAGTGGCAATTATAAATAGCTATGTTAGTAACATGAAAATAATAAATGGGATAAAAAATTAGTAATTCATAAGATCGATTTATAAGAAACAAAGAAAAATGGGTCTCTTAATATAGAAATGGATTCGGAACTTTACTTTGTATTCTTTAGAAAAGAATTATTTATTTCGTTTATTATAATATTAAGGAATTTAATAACTTACAACTGCTAATTCGTGAACCAGTGTCAAGTAAATTAATGTAGCTAACTTCGTTACCTTTTTACTAAGTAAATTAATTGAATGAAATGTCATTTCTGAGAGTACCTATCTGAATAATATTAAAATTTGTGAAGGACTAGCAATTATTTTAGCTGGACCAAACGCGACCCAACTCAAACTGTAGTTTTCCCCAGAACATTCCAAAAACCTCTTCACAAAATAAGTCCCAAAATAAGAAAGTCGTATTTCATAAAACTGGCTTATTTGAAGGGTTGCAATCGATTGAATTGGAAGAAAAGAATCGTGCGTGATGGGTCCGAGGTTGTCACACACAGACAGCTATGATCAATGTCCCGTCAAATTGAATATTTCGAACGAGGCTTCGGGCGACCGCGTCATACGCACATATGGTAAACTATATAGGTTATTGTGTTGAGTCACTGGATCAGCGAAGATATCATAAACCAAATAAGATTTGACGTGTTTTTTTTTATGTATCCAAAAACTTTTGACTATAAAAATCGGATTCTGAAGATGAACGATAGTACCATTTGTCAAATTTCTGTAATGTATTGATAGGTCTCTAACATAACTTTTGCTCTTTTAATTTCATTACTACCATGCGCGGCATATTTATATAAAACCCTTATTTGTTACGTGCACTATTAGAATTGAAATTTCATTTGATAAAATGAGGAAATTAATTTAATTATGCTTTTATCAAGTTTGCACTTGTGTTCAAATTCGCGTTTATCTAACTAATTACTTGACCTAAAGTAATAGGCGATTCTATTGATAAGTTTAGGTTAAGGACACAAGTAATAGGCGGGAAATGAGCAAGCACCCTATTTAGCTGATTTGTGATGTAGGTAATATTTATTAAAAAACATACATACGTATGTGTAAGTTAGGGTTGATCTGATCATGAATTTTAATCGGGACGCAGCGAAACCAAAAGAATTTATGGGCACGTAGCTTAATCACCCCTCATAATTTGGATCGCTCCACTTCATGTTTCCATGACGAGAGCGGAAGTCTACATACATATATTTCAATTTACGTGTTCGCTCCGTTAGTCCGTGTATTCATCGCATCTTTTTTAGCTTGAAAGTATCTCGTATACGTAGAATAGGTAATGTTTGATTAAATTATGGGGACCGTCATAAGGTTGAAGAGGTCACTGATTAGGGATCTGTGTCAACAAATAAGTAGATGAATTTGTTATAAAGGCAATAATTTTTGTTCCTCGTACTTAGGAGAAATGTCGAAATCAACCGAAATTATGTAAATACGTTATTCATGTTATTGATGATCAAAATTCGCAATTAAAATGGTTTATTTTGATCTCTTATTTTACAACAAAGAGTTTAAAATAGATGAAATGAGACGTGTTTTTTTTATTCACCGCAATTGTTAAATATTTTAACTTTATTGCACATATTTAAAAAGTACAAACGCGTATTTAATGCGTATTGGCATTCTCTACCAGTCAACCCCACAAATTAGAGCCGACATTGTATCTAATTCAGAAAGCTTCCATATTTTTATAACAAAAGCTTACAATCGAAGTGTTTCAACCAACCCAACGCAAGTTAGTAAGTAGTGTTTGCAAAATGTTTACCTACCCCTTCATTCACACATATTCCTAGAAAAATATTGCAATTGTAAAGTCTTTCCAAAAGCGATCCATCGATTTCTACCTGTAGTTCTATGTCTTTGCCTTAGGGACTAACCTAAGGCTGCATTTGGTGCTCTATACGACAGGTGTCCTGAGATCCCCACTTACGACAAATTGGTTTATTGGTATTTGAAGATCTGTTAATAATTGTTTTCACAGCACATGTACTTACTTGAAATTTGAGATAAACAAGTGATACTCTTCTGGGATTTGAGATATCGAAAATACCTACAGTAGGTACTGTGTCTTACTATAAACGCTGCACAAAAGAGCCCTGTCGAGGCACCTATGGTGATGTATGTGATGCTGTCTGATTTTTTTCCTTTTGCTTGTAGGCTCACTAGCTAAGTCCGACATTATTGCACCGTATTGGCTTAAGTGTAACTATTTTTTATTTAGGTGGGGTTAGTTTTAGTAGGTAGCTAGTCTAGAGTTGAGAGGTCGCTATCCGACCCACGGAGCATTAAAGTCTTCAAAAAAATCCCTGTGTAAATTTAAAATTAGATTTTTTAATAAAATCATCTTTTTCCTAGCTGCGTCGGCGGATGGATCCAGCTGGGTGGCGCGACTGCTGTGCGAGGCGGCGCGGGCGTAGCAGAAACGCGCCTCTGTGGCGCCAACGAGCGCTACACGCCACCCGTCGTGCTATTCGCTGATCATGGAGCATCTACTCTGGAGTTTAGGTAAGTAAGAAATATAAAGTTGACATGTCCAACATGTAATTAGTTTCACCTCGATGTATGTATGTCCATAATAAAATCTTAAATCAAATCAAATTATATTTGTTTTACTTTCCGGTTACCAATTGCCCTGATTTTTTGCAAGCTTATACTGCGTGACAATCTTAAATTATAACTAGCGATCCCGGCGCCTGAGAGGATTTTTCTGTTGAATTTTTTTCTGAATTTTCTTTGCTATAAACCTCACGAAGCCCGAGATCTTTCCAACGAATGCAAAACCGTGGAAATCGGTTCGTGCGTTCTGGAGTTATAGCGTCAGGAAGGAAAACCCGACTTATTTTTATATAGTAAGATGACATTAAGCTGATCTGATGCTAGAACTAAAGGTGGATGGAGTGGCAATAAAATGAAACAGTTCCTATCGGGTTTGTGCCCGTTTGATTTGGCTTGTTTAAGAACTTAAGATAACTAAACGTTTCTTTGTTAGTTTGAACGGGCTAATCTCAGGAACAACTGGTACGAATAAAAAAAAAATTTGTGTTAGATAGTCTGTTTATTGAGGAAAGCTTAAAGCTATTATTATAAAATCACGCAGCGATCCATAGGAGCAAGTAATCAGTGCAAAATATGAATAAAAACGGGGATAGTATGCGTACAACGCCGCGGCGGGCCGCTAGTAAGTAAAAATTGATTCTAACAAAAAAACAATTCGCAGAAGTGAATCAAGCCTGTCCAATTTTTTCATTTAAAATACATTTTTTACTCTAAAGGGTAACTAAAACTAAACTCTCTCTAATATTATGTCAATAAAATTTATTTACTGATATACTAAAAATGAGGGTAGTTGTAATGATGAAAATACAAAAAATATTTTTAGTATTGATTTTATTGGAGTTAGACCTTAATGTTGACTATTATAAATTTTTTAACTTACTTATTAGTTCTAGTTAAATTTGTTATTTTCCTTTCACATAATGTCATACTTATCTTCATGGCAAATAAGGTACAAAATTAACACCGCATGTGCCGAGTCAATGAACCACAATCAGAATATATTTTAATACAGACCTATTTCAAAGCGGTTCATAAAACATTATGATGTATTGGACTATTCAATATCGGGCTAAAATAATTATGCGACGGTAATGAATTCATTGAAACCGAATAATTATAATTAAAATACAATAATAACAACTCGCAATTGAATCTAACATTTCGTTTCAAACAACGACACACCAATGACCGTTTAAATGAGCCTCAACATTAAGTCGCAAGTAGTCTGTACAAAGAAACACATGAATGTTGGTGATGACATCATCATCAATATAAGTAGGATATTTGTTTAGTAAAATATATTTGGATGAATATCAGAATAAAATTTTGTCAACATGCCCAATGCACATGGCATTAATGTGAGCGACAGAGACTGAAATGAGTATTATTTCCGGATAAGTGAAGCGGTGCGGTAGAGTTCCGCTCCGCGGCCGTTTGAATTTATCTCCATTTGCAGTTTGGTTCGGAAAAGCTAGTTCCGGCACGGAACGGCAGTCGGAACAAAAGGTCGTCACAGCGGAACCGGTAATGCTCGATTCGGAATTGTGGCCGGTCGCCGGCGCCGCCCGCGTCAGCCGGCACACTGCACCGGCTTAGGCACTCCCCACATGATCAATCTCGCAATCATTATTGCCCTTGAAACCGTCATTCAAATTTCTTTTCAGTCATTGAACTCAATAAAAAATTATTCTGCTACCGGTTCGTCACCTTTTCCTGCCGATAAAAATCTCTGTTATCCAACTTACGTAATCTAATCAACATAGCCGTCGTTACTCAACAGTATTTTTCTCACCCTTAAATATTTATAAATGAGCCATGGTTGAATTACTTGAATTTTAAATTATTTTGGTTTAGTGAATTTCAACTTTACCACAGAATCTTGAAGTATAAAAGTTCATAAAGGTACCTACTTGACATAATTTTTATAACATTGATGTCAATTAAAAAAAATTGCATGTTCTTTAATATCTAATCATTTTTTTTTTTAATTTATTTGGGATTAATTTTGTGAAAATAATATGAATAGGGATCACATTACCCATGCTCTATGTTAATCTTCTCCATTGGTTCTATCTTTCTATAAATATTTTTTCGAATCGACACCAATGAAATAAATATGATAAGTGCCTAAGTTTTGTGAACTTGCATCAGAATGCCATTTTTCGGTATCGTGTTCTTTCGATCTAACGTGCTTTGGGCTTGCGAACTTTGGAACTTACATTCATCGGAATATTGAACATTCCAGCTACTGAACTTTGAACTTTTGTACTTCAAGATTCCGTGGTGAAGTCGTCAATTTCCTATTTCCACAACCAATCATGACCCCTTTTTCACTTTTCTAAGTATCATTATAATTTGAATAAGAAATTATTAATATATTTCATTTATTTTAAATTACAACTCCTTTTATAATGATTATTCGTGAATTAATCAATCATTAGTCCTAAAATATGGAATCGCCATTTTAAGGCTCCAGTGCATATATTAAGTTTTTCCCCATATGATAGTCCCTCTAATTATATATGAGTGAAAAAAGCAGTTTATTTTATAAAAAAAATCTATGGACTGATCCCGAGACGCATGATCGCAATCACCATAAATATTTGTGGTATAAGGGCTGCCTTCCGAGCAATGCAAAATGTCAGCGTGGACTAAGCACCCTGCACGCGTCGATTGAATAAGCTCAATTTTAAGATGAGCTGCCTCGCCGACGTTGCATTTTAACTACGTCTCTGTTGTATGTGTTCAGCTCAGGCATTACATAATTGACTTAAAAAATAGATTGACGACTTTACATTTCAAAAATATTTTTCAAGTAAACGGGTCAATTAAAACAAAATAAAAGAGTTTTGTAGTTTATTGCGAACTACTTGCGCTACTAACCTACTACCTACCAAACGTTTCAGTTGAAAAAATGTGTTCTTAGTTTTGGTACTCCGGTCCGATTCAAATTAATATGTGTTACGCATAATAAGAAACAATAAATAATTTGAATGCATTTCGTGTAGACGGTCCAATATGTGTATTTATTTCAATTGGTGATGCTTTTTGTTACCAGGATAACAGAAAAGACTGTGAGGTCGCAGTTTTTGGCGTTCTTCAGCTTTACATCGCTCAGCAATACTCAAGGCGTGGGGTTTCATCCCAGAGGTGGTTCTCGGATATCTCATACAGGTTTGTTTAATAATGTTTTTTTATCTGACTATGGATGATAACTATATTACCTTATTATCTTTATCGAGCTTGCAAAATTCATAGTGATTTTAAGCGATTCTGATTGATACTGATATCAAATAAAAATCAAAAATATTTTTTTTTATAACTTAGGTACATTTTACAGTAAGTTGTGGTAGGAGATACCTTTTAAGCAAAAATTTTACTTGTGCTAGGAAACTCCGCTCTAGCATAACAAGTGTACAATGTTATTAATATGTCTACACGTTCTGCAATATTTATAAATTACTTATTCTATTAAAATAACAAAATTAAAAAGTATGCTGAGATGGTATGTGTGAGTAAGTGTGTGTGTAAGTGTGTGTGTGATGTATTGATATGCGACAATTGTTTTGTAATAAACGATACAAGTGTAATAAGTCGAACCCTTGTCCTAAGATCTGTTATAGTGCTCGTAAACTTTCATTAAATACATATTTAAACAAGAAGATTGAACACTTTTGCAACGTAAAAATCTATATTTTGAAAGAAAATACCATGTTTAATTCATAACAAAATTTAAAATTAACTACATAAATACTATACAACGTGTAACGGAAAGGGTATAACAATATCAAAAATACCAAAGCAGTTAACGGGTACAAACTGTATGGGACCATTTGTAGCTATGTACACGCATTTATTGATTCAATATTTTTTTTGAAATATCAGTCAAATACAAGTCAAAATTTTGACTAAGTCACGCTTGCACAACACTATCACAGTATTGTTGGAATCGTCGAAAGACTTGGATGTACCTACCTATTATGCTATTAATTTCAATATCACAATGGTGGTTCATCTTTTAGTGTTTACTGAATCACATCTGAAATTTGTTGGTTTAGCGTTTCTCATTTTGACACTTCAGTTACGTCGTTGTGTTGTCGTTGCCGTGACAACATCTCGTGTTTTTGCCTTTCTGGATTACCTACTTCCTACGGATAGCCTAGTGATATTTCGTGATGTCTTTGAGCAATCAAGAATATTCGAGATGATTCTCTGTGTCGGAGCAACCGACGACAGCCTGATGGCCGACCGAGAGCTAGAGAAAGAGATTTACGAAACCATCTAAACGCTCGTTTCCATCTGTGGATTGGGCGAGGAGGTCGTATCACATGGCCCGCTCGGTCACCAGACCTCACTCCGTTGGACTTCTTGTGGGACTACGTTAAAAGGAAGGTGTACGCTGTAGCATGCTCGTCAAGAGAAGAGATGATAGAAAGCATCAAGGCCGCGTTCTGTACAGTGACACCAAATGATGCATAATGTTCGCGCATCTTCTAAGAAAGTACTAGGCGCGCATGTCGAGGAAGGAGGTGGAGAAATTCAGGATCGCAGTGATTGTAATGAAGTGATAACGTGATTTGGGGTCGCTGACCTCAGTGATGTGATAGTGTTGTGATGCGTTTGTTTACGTTTTAGTCAGTCATTATAGTTAATCATTTTTTATTTCATAAAAACAATAAAGTGTTTATTTTAACTTGGGATTTCGTATATAGAATCTATACAAGGTATAGTATCCACCTACTTTACATTGTTACCCCCTTTCCGTTACAGGTTGTATAAATACTTAAAGTTAATAAAAATATGATGAAACTTTTCAGTTGTTTATTGCGATAGATTACAACAAAACCTACGTAACCATAAGTGTTCTTGAACTAAATATGTAGATCGTAGAGAATAAGTGTAAAACATGCAGATTGAAGGGTTAAAGGTTGGATAGTAAAAAGTTACTGCTGCTGGTACTGACTTACAAAGTACATAAAACGTTTATCCAGTTCAACATCATTCCTCTCTTTATTCCTATTTGACGGAATCGTTTTATGTTTCTGGATTCGTTCGTACAAAGGCAATATGACTGAATTTTATGACCCGACGCCGTTTGAAATATCAGATTCAAAGAATCTCTCACCTATTTGAATTCGAAAAGTTGCCAGGAATTGATGATGCGAATCTTTCATGGGAATAAAAAAATCAATCTGCATAAATAATTTTAAATATTATGACTTTCAACTTATACAGTCTTTACAAAGGAAATATTATCACAGGCAATTTCTATGAGTTTACAATTTGTTTCCCCCGAAATAATGTAAATATTTTCACAGAAAATTCCCTTTGTTCCAAATCTATGAATTCAAATTTCCTAAAGTAAATGCAAGCTCAGATATTCCTGTTTATCACAACAAAGGTTCTAAGACGAAGCCGAAGGTAAAATATTCATCGAATGTTTTTAAATGAACGGTTTGAATATGTTGGTGGACTTAATAATTAACTTCGAAGTTTTGTACTTTAATTCTTGGCAATTGTACAGTTAATTACGTTTCGGAAATACTCCAAAACGTTAAAACAAATAGCGTTTATAAATTTGTTTTTAAACATTATTGAAAGAAGTTACACAAAAAAACTTCTGCTTTGATTTCTTTTATCATAAATGAGTTATCTTAATTATTTTTAATGTTTACCGCACAACTGGGAAATGAGGAGTTCATAAAATTATATGAATACTAGCTGTGCCCGCGACTTCGTTCGCGTGGACTACATCCTTTCATGGTCGGTTTTTCCCCTTTCTCCCCTAATATTCGAAACCAAAAGAAGTCTATATTTTAATCCAAGTTTCGAGCTATATTTGTGCCAAATTTCATATCTAACTTCAAAAATAAACATTTTTCCATATAAACTTTCAGAGGTGGTATTACCCCCATCTCCCCCTTATTTTCTAATAAAAAGTAGCCTATGTCCGTTCTTGAGATTCAACATATACCTATACCAAATTTCAACAAAATCGGTTGAGAGGTTTAAACAGGAAAGCGTAACAGACAGACAGACACAGTTACTTTCGCATTTATAATTTTATTAGGGATTTCTTTTTGAGCAATTATACTTTGTATTACTACTTAACTTTGAGTAGTAAATGATTTGGCTCGCGATGAAGTCTGGATTTATTACTTTACTTGATGTCCACAAAAGATTTTTTCTAAAGCAACACAAGTGTGCCGGACGTTAACGCGACCCTCGTCATAAGCTTCGTTATAATTATTTTTGGAGGCTCCATCTATTTGGTATTGTAATAATGCCTTTATTATTTGCATATCTACTTCCGAAAAGCTTTATTTCTAGTTATCTAGTTGTATGAAAGCTCATAAAATATTAAACAACTTATTTTAACTCGTAAACATAACAATAGGTACGGAAAAGATGTTAAAAAAATAAAACCGTATTTTAATTGAGATTTATTGTTCACAAGCTATAAATGAAAATACTTAATTTGGACTTCATTTTGCCACGCAACGTTTTGTTAAGATCTATTGACCGGACTACGGTTATTTTGTATTTACTCAAATCTTTGCGTGTGAGTTTTTTTATGGTATTCAATTAAGCTGTTTTGCGTGTAAAATAATATAACGTAAAATTTAATATACCCACTAAATGAATCAGTTTTACAATTGTTTCAAGTCAAAATCTAGTAAAAAAAGATACGTGGTTCACGCAACCTTAAGATCATTACTAAAGAGCTCACCTGCGCTATATGCGTACACTGTTCAAATATTAAAATTTCACGTTTTGTTTCTCTGGAAATAGTTTCACCACTCAAGGCTGATTCGAGCCACACTACATTAGCGAAAAGGGGTACAGTTTTCATGTTTTATTTGCGTTGCACACATAAATTGCACTGTGATGATGTGACAAGACCTCGAGAGGTAGGGAGCGAACTAAATTGTCTCCGCTAACTCGAGAGGATGCATTTTGCCACGTTTCACTCTGTGCAATATTTTTGTAACAATCTTTGCACATTTAGTTAACCTTTTATACATTGAAAGCTTTTCATTTTGCAGTGAGCCTTAATTGGAATGGATTAAATGAGACTTTGGCCATGCAAACTGATGGATTTTGTGAAATGCATAAAGCATAAACCGATTGAGCGCCGTCGATTCCATGCATAATTGTGGCATCGCACTTTTTTACGAGTGCTTTTATTCCTAAAGAAGTAAAGCATATTTTGGCAGATTATTTTTCCTACGTAGATTTAGATTTTTAGGATAAGAGCTGTAATAGGTGATGATGTTAAGACGTTTCTTTATTTAAATACATCTTTATGCTTAGACAGTCTAACTTATACCCTACGTAATTAATTGCGAAAACTAAAAACTTCAGAACCTTCTGCCCTCCCGAAAGCTTGGCGATGATTATAATGTTTCGATAATTACCGAGTTAAGATTAATTCACAAATCCTTAAAAGGTACAGTACATATTGAGATAATATGATACTTGTGTAAATACTGTTTGTCAATAAAACTAATACTCAATAATACTTGTACTTGTCACCCTTAAGCTAGGACCTCGTTACCACTTAACATCAGGTGGGATGAGGTCAAACTTGAATTGCAATATATTAAAAAAATTAAAGGACCGTGTGACATAATGAACTAGAAATGCCTTAGAATAATAAATCATATACTTTGCGTTATTCTAGTTAAACAGTTTTATGAAAACAAAACAAAGTATTTAAACAAAATATTTGTTTAGACAACTATTTCAAATAACATTGTGATGTTTATATTAAATATTTATTTTAGTTTAAGTACGTCGATTCGTCGAACACCGTACATTTGTTTTTAGCAAACTTTATTGTAAAACTAAGTTGAGTTGAGACCAAGCATCGCCCTCATAACAGCGATATCAAAACAGCCGTACAGGTGCACTCTCGAGACTTTAGTGAGTGCAGTGCGCGCCTGTCACTAGGAGCTGCAAGTTGCACACAATAAGCTCGAGTGCACGCCGCCTACAGCTGAACGCTGCTCGCTCCGATACAAATAACACGATGTGATATGACACATTTGTTTTGTATTAAACGAGCGTTTGATGCGCTTCGAATTGGTTTTATAATACTCGTTGCTCCTAGAACATTTCAGCGTTTGACTAGCGCAAACTTTTCTTTCGTTTCAAATCGATTGTTTTCTTTTAGTGTTCGTACCACTACTTGTATAAGAAACTTTAAAATATCCTTTCTTTTAATGCTTTTATTACTTGAGGCTACAATTTGGGCACGTTTAATTATGGTGTGTTTTTTTGTAAAATATCGTAATAAATTTTGAGATTAAATAGAAAATTGAGAAGTGTCACAAGTGTTCTAAATAGTAAAAATACACTTTAAGATTGCTGATAAATAAAGATATACATGTTATCGTATTTAAGAACTTTTCCAATATGTTTAATACTTACTACTGTCTAATAATAATTACTATAAATCTCAGACCAGTGCGATTCATTTAATATTGTACCTAATTTTCTATTTCAAACAAATCTGAAAACTATTTAGCTAGCATGATACATAAACCTTCTGAAATAATTGTAAATAACAAGAAAACACAAGTTTTGTTTTAATATTAGTTAGGTAGGAGTACGTAATATAGTTAATACTTCGGTGCATTTAAAAAAAAATCGTTTTTAAAATTCAATTTGAAGGTTATTTTTACCAATTACCTATCTCAAATGATTTTTGAATCATATTTGGTACAAAAGAAAGAGGTTTTGAGCGCTAATTGATTTCATAATAAAAACGATTGGCCAGCATCCGTGCATGCAACGACTCATCAATATGGATGAAGAAAACGAGCTTTTTCGATGTTGTTATTGCTGCTTTATGCGGAATCCTAATTTCTGCATTGGTTCGAAACCTTTTATTCAGTATTCAACTCTTTTTAAGTTTTCACTTTGCGTTTTTCTTTTTCTTTCGTTATCAGAAATGTAATCTGTGCATTTGCGTTAAGGTTTAATTTGTTGTTTCTGGTATTTTAAATACACATTTTCAAAACAAGTGGTAAACTATTATAGATAGTTGTGAATTGATTCATTTATGCAACTCACAAACCGAATTTTCTTCCAGATTATTACATAAGTACCTTCAATCCAAAATAAAATAGCGGAATTGGGACCATTTATTCATTCATGGACTCATTTATTTATCTGCAAGGTGGCATACGTAAGGTCCAGTTGCTACGTGATTGGTTATTTTTTAACGTGATATTGACAGACATGTCACCCTGACATGTAAAACACCAATCACGTAGCAGCCGTACTTCACACCGACGCTACTAGTGGTTTTATGTGCGATTCTGCCCTTCGGAAAAATAATATCAATGCAATTGGCATTGTCACACATAAAATTATACTAGGTTTTTTCAGTAAAGATCCAAATAAGACTAGTGTTTATATTTTCATTTGAAAAGTTGATAGTCATCCGTTTCTTTTTTTTTAATGAATGAATTTATCACTCAAATAGCGTTAAATTTATTTTTAATGACGTCACATAGCATAACCAAAGCATAATTAAGAGGCTTACCTTTTATAAATACACGGTATTGGAATTTAGCAATTAGGGAACAGATAAACGATGTCCAAATATATGAAAATAATAACCTTCCTTTTATGCTTCCTCCTAGTCGGCTGCTATGGAATACTATTAGAACCTTGAAGTGTAAAGTACACTTTTGGCGGTTCAGAGAGGCCTTTATCCAACAGTGAGGTTAACGTGTGAAAAAATGAAACGCGTAAACTCTTGCACCTTCTCTATCAATAGTAGCCAACTATTTGACTCAGATAAGCGGAGGTTTATTTAGACAAAATGCTGAGGTATACAAGAACTAATGATAGGGACTACCACTAAAATTTATTTTTTTATCTTCTAACAGATTGTGACTGGCTATACCAAGACGTGTCGTGTCGAGGTTCGGGCACGTGCGTATTGGCTAGCCCCGGTTATCCGGGCTTATACCCACCACATCGTCGATGCCGCTATCTCTTCGCCACCAACTCGGTCCACACAAGGGTCAAAATCGTATTTACGTCCATCCTGCTACCGAGAAAGTGAGTACAATTATTTAATTATTTCAGTGATGGCCAGTAAGCTCCCGGCTCGCCTTTTGATAAATAGGGAAAGTAGCTTTTAGACACCTGCAACATCATCTACCAAACATTGCCAAAACCCCACTTTTATCTATACCCTGCAGGTCAATCCTCTTATAACCAAATTTCTAAGTAAATATTTATTATATCTATGTAACATGTAATGCAGCGGAGGTCAATTAATGTAATGATCAAAATATAACATTTAAGGCTCGATTTTTTTCTTCTTTCTTTGTATTGGATTCTATCTGAGAGGGTTAGGAAAAATGTTACCATGACTTTTCTTCTAGACCATATGGAAATCTTCAAATCCAACATTCTCTGGATTAAGCGAACTAGCCAAGTGGCAGTTGTCGAAATTCGATATCGTTCGACAAGTTTTTCAGTGACAATTGTTACTTGGCCAGTCAAGACAATTTTAAATACATAGATATAAAACTTAAATCTAAAATTAATGTATTATGAAACCGATTGCCTCAGTGAGTAAATAAGATGTGATGTGGTTCGTACTCCGTTAGATAAATAAATAAATATTGGACAACATCACATACATTGCTTTGATCCTGTGGTAAGTAGCTAAAGCACTTGTGTTACAGAAATCAGAAATAACGTCGGTACCACAACACCCAGACCCTAAACAATATAGAAAAGTTCGTTCGTTCCCATATTGACCCGACCGGGTATCGAAACCGTAACCTCAGAGATGGCGCGACGCCAAAGTTCGGCACGCTTGCCTCTCGGCTACGGAGGAGGTTAGATGATTTGTTGAATACCTATACTACAAAAATGAATAAAACATTAGGGGTAAAATAAATGAACCTCCTCCAGTCATTATAATTCCGGTCATCGCTCTTCAAAATACGCCCCACATCGAACACTAGGTAACGAGTTGACTTCAGTGCTTGACAAATAACAAATCGCCGGGTGATTAGTTCACATTGCCGAGACATTTTGTCTCCGTCGCGGCCCCGCCCGCCTCTCATAAATCGGCATGCAACTTCCTACAGCATTGTCGCTACGTTACACCCGTAATATTTAATTAGATAGTTTGTATTTCACGACACATTTGCTCATTTAAATGGCACAGAAGCATGAGCGCTGCAGAAAATTAATGCACGAGGGTAATGTTACACCAAATAACATTTGTGGCGGCGAGATTAATTTTCTTGGAGGGGAAAAGATCAAGATATATAATCTTTTTTTGTCATATGGGTTTTTTGCTTTGCAAATGAGGCATAGAGATATAACTTTGCTTAGTTACTGTTAATATGTTCGATAGTTTCGTCAAGTTAGTCATATGGACTGGGGAAGCCTGTTAGATTACGCAAAAATGTGGGACACGTATCTTTGCAATTTTTTACCTAATCCAAAAAATAAAAGGCGATACGTTCAATTGAATTGCCACATGACGTCATCAGTTTTAACATTGATTGTACGGTGACGTAACAAACTCCCACTCCGCGACTTGATATGGTTTTAACAAAGATTTTTTTTATTAATGTAGCAAACGAAAAATACATATCCAATATTTTCCTTATATCTATTTAATACAACCTTGTATTTTTAATCCAGTCCACTTCCCTATTAACATTTCCCTGATAAAAGTCACGTGTTCTGGAAACTTCGATTTTCTACATTTTAAATGAAATCGAAGTTCGACAACTGTTACTCGGCTAGACCCCTTAGTACTTTATGCCACACATATTAATAACCGTGTAATTTTTATTCTGTTAATGTTTGAAAAAATTAATAAATAGAAATAAATTAGGCTTGTGTTACCTGTCTATTGACACGGCTATTACCTCTAGATTCTCTGGTGTTTTTACTTAGCGCATTTAATTCTAAATTAAATCCACAAAACCATAGGCGTTGTCTGTGGTTACTGACTAATCTAAAACACATTTCAGTTGTAATTGTATTTTCCCTTTCCGCAATAATATATATATATAATAATATATATATATTATATATATATATATATATAATATATAATAGTCGTTTAACTGTGATCAGAGGCTAATCTATAGATCAGCCAATATTTACAAAATGAAAATTAATTGACACTGAATTAAATGTCATCAAGAACTATTTAATTTATAATAACGACCATACTTAGTTTATCAGTTGTCAGTTCCAAGAAACGTCAGATCTGAAACAAGAAACGTATCTGTGGATTGATAATAAATTTCTAAATTCTTATTGGTCGACAAAAATAAAATAATGCATTACGGCTTGTTAAAGATTTATTATAGACATAGATAAGTCTATTTTATAAATGATGAATGATTAACTTTACATAGTTTTGAGATATAATCATGATTTCTGTGTACATTTGTTGGGGAGAAACGACTAAACCTATAAGATTTATTTATTTTTGACCACATGTTCGTAGGTAATGTTCAAAAGAAAATATAATATAAACGGAAAATCAAGCATTTAAAATGGAGTAAAATATTTTTTATACATATTTTTTGAAATAGCGGAATCAAAAATACATGCTCATTTACTTTTTAATTGCATTCGGGTTTTGGGACGACAGTGTAATTGAAAGCGAACGAAATCGGTGCCTCTTTTATTAAATGTATGCATCGGACGAGGACGAACTGAGAATGTATCAGCGAGAAAAATATAAATATCGCATCTCGCGCTGTTCAGTATGAATAAATAAATAATAATAAGTTGAGAATGAAGGCGGGGTAATCTGTGACTAGGGGAATAAATTGCTTGTCATCGAGCTTCATATTTTATTCGGTGCTAATACTTTAAATACCTATTAATAAAGTACGTCACTGTTGCCAGTTACAGAAATTACGAACTAAAAAAACATTGCTAATTATGCTGCCGAAAATATTAGACACATCCATTTTGAATTTTGGATTAGGATTTTCATCTAAATTTATAAGAAAGTATGTGCCGGACAAATATGATTTATGCTTAACTTATTTTAGAATTCAAGGTACAAATTGAAGCTTTACAATGCTAAGTATAGCATTGTAAAGCTTCATCAAAATCAAAATAATATATTTTCATATATATTTTACAAATCTATGGCAACAATTTTTAAGGGAATCACTGTTATTCTGGTTTAATATACATAATATTTGGAGTGAAGTTCTTTATTCTAAGCTGATAGACACGAATTAGGCGAATTAGAAAAATCAATAAAAAATGTTAAAAGCTATGGAAGATAAATTTACCAAACATAAATGGAAATTATACATTTAAGAGCGGGGTGTGTGAGACGTGAGTAAGTACAAATATTGCAGGATTTTTCGTAAAAAATATTGTAATGAGGTTGAAGCGAGAACCCGAACGTGTTGATGAATAAATAAGTGCAAAAGTATTGACGAAATGAAAAAAAGAATGTATCCTGGCTAAAAATAAAGCGGAATTAACAAGAATCATGTTCTGTTGCGCAAAAAAATATTAATGTTTCTTTGCAAATTCAATATAAATCGTATTCAGTTTAAAAGTGACCAATGTTATGTAGGTATATTTATATATTATTTTAAAATAATACGTTTGTACCTACCTACTTAAAATTTTAACCTGCCAATTACTAAAGAAAAAATAAATTAAAATTCTGCATGAGAATATGACGTTTGGCTATAGCGTATAGCGTAAGCTTTAAAAGCTTACATTTGTATTAAAAAGTTTAACACTTTTGTTAATTAGGAAATTCATTCATGAATATGACCTGTATTTTGCCTGTACTTCCTGTATGATGATGATGATTGTGTCTCCATGATGATGTTGTCTCCAGTCTGACTAATTTCTGATAAATTATCTCCTAAAAACAAACAGTACCTAAACTACTACTGAGTGATTAAAAAAAGTCCATCAGAAAATTATAATTTTTTAAACAGTTACAGTAATAAAGACTTTACTTTACTTTCAAAATTGATAATACGAGTAATTCTTACTAAAACTCCAATACTGTAAGGGGTAAAAAAATCGATGTATCCATGAGAAGCTGGATTAATAAAATTGCTCTCGCATGTCGACCCATGGCATGTTGAATACATTCGTCTTTAAGTTTGACCGTCTCGTAAAACAAAAAATGATCGATAAACCGAAAGACGACCTGCTCATTAATACTACCAAAAATAGTTCTAATTTATCCTACTTTAAAGAATCTTTTCACTTTGCCACTTCGGGCTATTCCGACCCTCTTTCGGAAGCATTTTTATCAAGCACCCGTATGAAATCCAGTCGTACTCGTTTTGAAAGGCCTGTGAACAATCGTTCCAGTAAATAAAAGGACCACCCTATCTCCCTTCCACCCCTGTGGGTTGTCGTGTGTTACTGAAAATTTACGAGGAGACCATTGACTTTAAAGAGTAACATGTTCTCTGCCATATAGGTTTATCAAGTATGAATGCGGCACGACAAATAGCCTCTGGTGATGCATTATTTTAAGCCGCTATCATTTGACATAATAACTCTTTGGAAACATTGTTACTATAAAAGATATTCGTAAAAAAAACACTGGGCATGCAAAACCACGACATTTGGTTCTGAAGTGATGATCATTCAATAGTATTTTATCCAAACACGAATTTTATATTTAAAAAAGTTTTTAAACTTAGGAAAATTAATGTTATGAAGGGAATCAAAAATTACGTGGTTGAATTAATAATTGTATATGAAGACGGTGGTAAATAGTTGTAAAACCACGTTGCTCATATACATATGTTTTGTTATAATAAGTCATAATTAATTCATCATAACTGATACAAATAAAATTCAATAGTACGAGTACTATGTATTATTAATAATCGGAAAATATTTCTGACGATCCAAGATATAACATAACCCTTCTATTATTAAAAAACCGAACATAGTTGGGATAGCGGTAATACTTGCCGTCAACCGTAAACATTTAGAGCTTCGATATCGAAGATCCGATGAGACCGTCCCTTCTTTCTACCTCTATGAAAATAAAGCCATCAAAATTACGACCACGTTTATTTGTATCGTCTGACATGTCTACTTCGTTTTACAGACTAAGATAGATGTTTTATCTTTTATGCCTACTTAGAATTTGTGTTTTCCTAACTGTAATCTGTATCGAGTTTAGTTTCACCTATTTTAATATATAAGTAATTCGCAGAAGTTGTTCAGTGATGTCATTACTGTTACGCTAGACCTATTTGGTATAAACCGTTTTCTGGAACTCAAATTGTCAGCACAAAATGCTTTTGTATTTTAAGATAATTCAATAATTTTCTTAGAATTTCCTAGAATCCATAAAATATTACCAAGTAATATAATATGCCTTCTTTTATCTTTAGAAATATTACCCATGAGCATGGACGATCCCAGCGGATTTTTAATATATCTTTGAATCAAAATTTCTCAGGAAGCCAATTTTAAAATTCTTCTAGAGAGCTAACTCTCGGATATGTGGGGCTTTAAACGGTGACTTCAGTTTATTCATTTTATTTTCAATTTAAAATCTGTTAAATAACAGATTATAAAGATAATAGGAGTAAATTTTGAACTGTATTTATTTCAACTGTTCTTTTTCTGAGATAAATCTCTTAGAAGCATTGGAGTGCGAGAAATAAAAGTGCTATCTCGCTGCAATACGTTTTCCTACATACGTACTAATAGCTACAATAGCAATGGAATACACACTTCGTCGAGACTTAAAGCAAACATGTTAAGCTCCGCAAAGAAAATACTCAGTATTTTTTACCACGACTTTGTACGTATACACAATTTCGAAGCAGTCGTTAAACGTAATTTTTTTCTGTTTTATTTTCATATAATACATAGCGTCGTAACTGTTTTGAATATTTGAACCTAAGACAATTTATTTTTATTGGCAAGCTTTTGAAAAATGTTTCCTTATTTATCTTCTTGGGTTCTTAGGTAAAGCAAATGTTTCCTTTGTAAATACTACGATATTTTTATGTAGTATAAATTGATTTGATAATTTCAAACTTCACGCAGATTGTGTCTATAGGTGTGATAGGCAAATGCCCACCTGCCTGTTATATATTCTCAAGATTTGTGTGCATATTAAAAAAAACTGGCCAAGTGCGAGACGGACGCGCGCACGAATGGTTCTGTACCTCCCCTCCCCCCTCTAAATATTTGTTTTAATACTCGTATGTAACTTATTCACATTATTGCAATGTCTACAGATTTGTTTAGCACTTCTTATCGCAAAGGTTGAAGATCATCTGTGAACATTTCAGTCGTCTAACTATCACGGTTCATGAGATCTGTTGAGTAGGGACCTCCTAAAACAGCGTGCTGACTTAGATGTTGTTGCAGTCACTGCGCTACCGATTACTTGACGCTGCGTGCCGGCAACTCGCCGTCTGCACCGCTCCTTGCGTCTCTATGTTCGGAGCGGACGGCCACTTTGGAGCAACTTGGACCAAATTTATTGCTCGAGTTCAAGTAAGTTCAGCAAAAAATACTATTTTCACTGTTGTAGGAACGTTGCGCCAGTTTAATTAGGGAACGGTCGCTGCTGTACAATAAAGCGTATAAATCCGTGGTATCTACTTACGTATTCAAGTAGACTTTAATGACCCTAGCAACAGTTTGTTTTACTGCTAAAAAGACGAAAATATAAAAGTACTCAAATTTGAATAAATTAATTTTGATAACATTCAAGAACACTAATGTACCTACCAAAAATTGCAGCGGCAAAAATGTTTTTTTTAATTAAAACAAACCTCTCCTTTTGTAACATTCTTTACTACTATTACTAAAAGATCCTTATATACTTAAGCTGTTATGTTGGAGTCTGTTTTTACTAATTTATGTAAATATTTCCTTATGTAGCTACTGCTTCAGAATCGATCAAAAATCATCAAAAGCTTTTCTCAAATAAGTAGAGCAGTAAAAGCCTTATGTAAAATAATATCAATAATGGTAACATCCTTTTCAAGAACAAAGCTCACCCACATGCCTCAATTTGTAGAAGAGGAGCAACTTAATCTCGTCTTATTAATTTTAATTGTGACTCGCGGAATCCGTTTAATCCCTTTAGTTTAGGTTCAAAACTCGGCAAAGGCAGTAACACCATTGTTGAGTCCCACTTGCAGTGAGCGTTCGGAGAGTTATTGCTCGGGAAGTCCCATTTACAAGCAATTTCCGTCGTAATGTGAGAGCGGGTTGTTGAAATTCTGACTTGATTACATTTGTGATACTCAGCTCGGGCCCGTTAGTTCCGCCGTACGATTACAACGGGTTCATCGCGAAGCTCGAGTTCATAGAACGGGTCGACAGCAGCGGCCCGCCGCCCACAGTCGTGCCCGCATCGCCTCCTCTAGCTGCACTTACGCATCACATGCAAAGTGGTAAGTCGCATGATAAGCAATTCGGCTTTGTAGGAAAAACCCGTATTGCTGGACAGCCAACACCCTTACCATCTTATCTTGAGGCGAAAATGCCCACCAAACTCTCAATCTGTACGAGGAACAGAAAGTGGTGTGCCGGGTCTCTCGTTGTGGAGGAATCGGGAAGCTTTCCCATACTCTCCTGCCATAGAAAATATTTGTAGGTATTATAACGCTACAATTTGGCATGAACATACATTTCAATTTTGCCGTCAAGGATTATTGGAAAATGCAGTCTTATATATTTTTATTGCACTGTAATTATTGTTAATAACAGAATAATGAAATGTGATTCGATTTTAATTATATTAATAAGTGAGGCATGCTTCATTAGCACATAATACTAAGGGAGAATTACAGCAATTTCATATTTACTTTCAGTAAGACCATAGTCCTATGTCAAATTACGTACCTATTCTTTTAAATTCACAATCGTCAAACCAAAAGTAACATTTAAAGTTGAATCAGTGTAGGTTCAAACGTTAATTTGAAACTAAAAAAACTGCCTTCAAACTTGAAATTGAACTTGTTCAATGTATGCACATATAATGTAAGGGCAGTTAAAAAAATTGTACCGATTAACGGATACTTCACCGCAGGTTTGCCTAATCCATCGCCGTCTATCACCTCAGTGGCTCGTGGCCTCGTAATTAATGAGCGTCATTGTACCTCGTCGTCCGCAGGCGACAAGCCGCAAACCGCAAGCTTCACGCCGCGAGGCACCTGAAGTATTCACTGTTATTTAATACGAGGGGTGTGGAACTGTGTCTCATATATGCCAGCGACTTATTTACCTTTTTTTGTAACGGAGCTTTTACAGGTCACTTTTTTCTAACGAGGTTTTAATGTAGTTCTTTTTAAAACTTACGGTCGCCCAAAAGACCACAGTTTTGGGTACCAAGGAAAATATCATTTGCCTTTTATTGAAAATATTATTTTTGAATTGTTTTTCTTGCAATCTCGTTCACTGTTGCATAGTTCAAACTTTACTGTTTTTAGTTATGGATAACGAAGTTTCGTTAAAACTGGTTGACTATTTTATTGAGTTGCCTACATTGATCGTTGCTATTAAGATGTTTAATTATTGGTAAAAATAAGTGAAACTATGGTACTATAATATTTGAAGAACATTTAGGTTGATCTTGTAAGCAATAATTATTTTATAAAAAGCGATAGCATAAGCTTTTCAAACCGACAGATCATGACATTGATTGATTAAAAATCCAGCAATTTACCTAAATTAACCATGGGGTATGTGTGCTGCGTATGCAATGACGACTTAAATTTAATATCAGCGGCTCTTCAACGGCTAAATCAGTATTAAAAAACAATTTTCTTTAACTTTGAACTAATAATTTAGTATGGAACCAGGTAATTTTAAATTTGAGTTTCCTCTGATAACCATTAATATTAAAAGGCATAATAGGGATATTGACTAGCTAGTTAATACTTGTGATACCTGTCAAAACAAAGTCAAGGGACTTTGTTTTGACAGGTATCACAAGTAAGAAAAATATGATTTCCATAGAAAATTATGAAGGATAATTTTCTATGGAAATCATATTTTTCTTATCAAAACACTGAATTAAATAGTTTCAGAACATTTTAAAATCGCGTTTTGATGTACCACGTAGCCCTCTTATACGGCATTGATACCTTAGTTAGAAGTGTATTTATGAACATCCCAATTGTGCAGCCTAACGGAGTTTACGTATTCCACTTACCGCAGCCGGAAAGTTTCGCACCGCAGCGGATTCCTAAAGTATTCACAGTCGTTACTTTAGTATGGAACCGTGTCCAATGCAGGCGGCCCCGGCGGGGCAATATGGCTGTAATTGCGTTGCGATGCGACACGACCCGGTCGCTCGGACCCCAGTACTATCAGACAAAATGAACTTTCGTTTATGTTCCTCCCAATCCAGTGGAAAATTTTATACTACCCAACAAAAAGGAACTTCCTTATCATTCAAAACAATAGGTACACCAGGACCCCGTAGAAAGCTCCGTAGTTTCTAAAACAATGACCATACTTACGGAAAAGTTATGAGTAGTCTTTATCTGCGAAAGCGCTCATGGCAACACATCCCATTTATTTCCAAAGCGCAAAATTTAGTAGTTTTCACGCTCAAATAGCAAAGAAGATACAGCGAAAACAATTGAGCGTACAAAAAACTTACCGCTCCCCAGTTTATTACGAGACATTCGAGCGTTCCAACCGTGAGAAGTGGGATTACTTCAAGTCTAGTCTTTTCTGACCGGCGTACAATTTCTGTTTCCATTTCGACGGCAAACATTGTCTCGGGGCACAATAATGAGGTCGGGTAATATGTTTGTTTTGTCTTTATTTAGTGGACAGGGTGGCAGCGATGGAAAGTAATGTGGTGTCGAACGAGGTTTCCACTAACAACTTCGGCGAGAGGGTGGGATGCGGCGCGACTGTGCGCGGGTACGGCCCGGGGGGTGCGCGCTCTGGGCACTTCAATACCCGGGCGTCAGCATGGCGGACCCAGTGTGCCATACACCTGCTGGGCGCGCCCACAGATGTGGTGCAAGTCTCCCTGTTTAATTATAATCTAAGGTAAGTAAAGATAGTTCAACTCTTGTTATTATACCGCCTTAATTTATGTGGCAAGACTTTGCTTTCATCGACTAAGCTCTAGTCACTGCCAATTTAAAGCTGCATAACCTTAAGCGCACGCACCAATACCGCCGCGAGCACTGATTATGTATTAAATTTATTTATAAACGCTTTCTTATTACTTTGTATTATCAAGCAAAGTCAGCCCCGCTGCTCGTCCGCCCGTCTGCTCTCATGCATGCTTAGATCTTTAAAATTACGTAACTTGTAGTACGTGTTTTTCTCTAATAGATAAAATTACACAAGATGAAGATTTTACGTATTCTTACAGATTTTTTTAATGTGATGTCTTAAATTAACTCATTTGTTGTGCTTGTATCGCAAACATTGGCTGACCCCAACGAGATAGATCAAAATAATGTTAAACAATGTAAAAAACTTAAAAGCAAACTATTCTGTAGTATATTTAGATTCAGGTTTGTTAGTAATATTAAAAACGCGAGAGTTTGTGTGTATAGATGTCGGTTACTCTTTCACACCAAAACTACTGAAGATCTGTATGAACTTTGATAGTTAGGCAGATAAGGTAGGTACTAGAATACCTCATAGGATACAACTAGTATCCAATCTTACAACGAGTTCGGAGATGTTTTCTATAAAGCCAGCTATAATAATATAAAGGAAATAGCAAGGAGCCGATACAATTGCAACCTTAACCTTAACTAATGGCAAACTTGTTCTACCCAAATAAGTTAGCCGACTGTTAAGACTTGTTAGAACACAACCATCTAGCAGATCTGAAAACTGGGTAACTACGTGTAGGTTGTCAGTTATCGTGGAGACGAAATTATCTGACGCTGGAGGATTTTCCTTCGGAGCTAGTTCATGCAATGGTTAATCGAATCGATTGAACCGATTTTGCTAGAAGACTGCTAAGCTACTTTTGTAAAGTTAGATTAATCGAATGAATTGACACATATATTTATGTATTTACATTTATTAAAAGGATCGTCGATTGAATGGATGAGACCCTGGCTTTGATATCAAAGGCAGTGATTTTAAATCCCGCTAAGGGCACAAGTTAGTTCGTAACGAGGCCAAGTCTAATAATTATTTACTTATTTTTCAAAGTCTAGTGGCGTTAGCTTACATATTTGAGTTACTCAACGATGTATTTATTACGGTTTCCTTCTTATACAAAAGTTTTACAGTTTCAATGTTTTATTGAAACGTGAAGCAATTGGAAAAATGCAAGTAGTTACAAATATTGATTTGTACATAGGTATTAACTGATCTCTATTTCGGTGTTTACAACTTTAATTTAGTTGTTTCTTAAGTTTACGTAATATGAGATTGCCAGGATTTGTTTTTTACATTAAGTAAGTACAAAAATGGCAGGCTTAATAATTAGGGCAAAGTAGTATTTATTAGTCGTAAGCAGCACGCGAACGTTGCGCCGTTTCAAAGAACTAATTAAACCACTTTTCCACATGACGCTGCGGTTCCCTGTTTTCTTTTCGAACAAACGCTGCCAACCAAACCGCATGCCACTGAGTAATATGAAACGTCCATACCAGTTTCACTGCTAATTGCTTCTGACTTCTTGCCTTTATCTGGACCGATGCCAAAGATTTATCGAAGGCGATTCCATTATGTGTGAGAAATTCAGTTAAGAAAATTGTTATTTTCCCGCACAGGTTACAAAGCTGTCGATCTCATATTGAGGTTTTAGAAGGATTTCATGATTTTGAAAGAAAAGGAGAGAGAGGGGATCGGTTGGAACGCGGTGACCGGGCGCTCCTGAGAGTGTGTGGCCCTGCTGTGAGGGAAGCTAGAGATCCCTCTGGGAGGTTTCTTCTACGCCAAGCTGTGACTTCCAAAGGTGCTAATTTGACGATACTGGTGCGACGTGCTGGTACACAGAGTGCGGATGAAGAGGAGTTTGTTGACGGAGCATTCGCGTTTCACGACGGTAAGTAAACAAGTTTTATTGCTAGATTCAGCGAGCGACTAACAATTAATTTGCAATGTTGTAGTTAGTTGTTTGTTTATTCGAAAATTAAAGAGAATTGTGCTGTTGAGATAAACATGTAAGATGTCATTTTTTGTCTATAATTTGGCCTGTCTCATAAAAAAATACTTGCTTTATGTTCGGCAATGTGTTTCTACGTAAAAAGTGATCCCTATAAAGTAGAAGAAAAAAATATTATACTCATTTTAAAAATTTCTCAATTATACATGAAAGTCGCAACAGATTATGGTTTATTGTCAAACTCCGTTCTTTCCGACTTCAGACTATATCTTTATTTATTTTGAGGCATCATCTACGAATTCTTAATTCTAGCATTATCGTTTAGGTGATCGAATGGTGTGAGCAGTTTTAGTCCCACTTATGCTGTTACCATATCCAGGTAGCAATTTGGTGCGTCAAATCATTGGCTCTCTAAAAAAACACCACAAGTTTTAGATTCATGGACCATGATCAGGATCAAGTACTTAACAAAGAAGTGAAATTACATGATATTTCGTAATACTTGTCAAAAAGTAATAAATAGTACTATTTCTTTTAACAGAGCTTCATGAAGGCACCGCTTCGCCGGACGCGACATGTGCGGCCACGCACTATGGGCTTGCTTCACCTAAACATGGTGGCGTGGCCGCACCCTCCCATCACCATATCTTTTGGAATATCGAGGAGCGGCTACAGTGCACACACCGCTTTATACCAGCTGCCAATCAAAGTGTCACCATTGAGGTTTGTGTTAACGCTTCCGCAATCGAAAAAATGTAGGTGACAGTGCCAAGGAGGCGTTTACGAGTCTGCTTACTATTTAGCAGCATCGCATAAACGTTCACTGAAAATTTCAAGTTTAAAATGTAATAGGTTTTTTCTATAGTTTCCGTTTTCATATTTAACGTGTTTTTTTTTAAATTAAAATCTATTTCATAGTTGTTAATGTGTCGTGAAACAAAAGCTTTACAGGCAAATTCCAAATGTTAAAAGACACTTACAATTATATTAAAACAAATAGGTAAAAACATTTAAACCCAAGATTAGCAGAACGTTGTTGGGATCTTATAATTATATCATAATTATAGTCTTCTTTTTAGGTAGGTATATACTTATTCCCTTCCATACTTACGAAATCACAAGAAATTCTTTGTAATCTATAAATGTAGACATAATTTTGTCGAAAACTCTGAATCCCCTCGACAATCATTAAGATAACACACGTTTAGGGAACAGTTTAATTTTAAATTATTACGTCACGAATGTTTGTTTATCTCCACCGATCGTAATAAAATAAAGCTCGTTTAAGTTTATATTTTCACAAACTTCGACTTCCCGGGAGGTAGTCATTAATTTAACGCTCTATTCATCATTTTGGAATTATGATTGACCTAGATACGATTCACATTGTTGGAGATTGATGAATTGGTGTTATTTACCTGACTTTAAAGAGCTATAAATTATTTAACTTTGATACGTTATCATTTACCATTTCCATGAATTTAAACATACAATATAATAAACTATATGACAACTTATTTACACAGACGGGTAAGTCATAAGATTTACATTATTGTTGGAAATATGGAATACCATGTTTTTTTTTCATGCATTCTTTATGTTTTCTTACACAATAAAAGAAGGTTAACCCATAATACTTACACATTCCAATAGTTAATGTTATACTTTTGTTCTACATATCATGTATCAAGCAATATCTTGTTAATCTTAGTTGTTGGTTTATAATCACGTATCAAACCTTGTACGATAAATCGCAATGCCCTACCTCTCTTAACTTCTTAACATCAACAAATTAAAAATAACAAGTTCAATGGAGAGATTTATAAACGTCACTGTTTCGTAAAAACTGTACTAAGAAGAGAAGCGCTAAATTTTATCGCAACGCATGTTAGTATTTTTCTTACATGATAAAAGATAATTGTAAAAGAGGTAGGGCATAGCGATTTATCGCTTGAACTGGAGCAGCCTGACTGGTGAAATACCTTCGCCTTACAGAAGACCGCAGCCAAATAACAATCACTTCTGTGTTGTTGTGTTCCTGCGTGTGAGTAAGGTTTCCAGAGCTCCTGGGGGGTGCTACATTAATAGCAGGGGTCAAGCCTTCAAGGCAATGGTGACAAGTCCAGTAACAAATTTATTATACTGTACTTGTCGCCCTTAAGTTAGGACCTCATTACCACTTAACATCAGGTGGGATGAGGTCAATGTTTAATCTTTTGAAGTGTAATATAAAAAAAAAACAAATTTTTAGACCAAACAGAACATTTTAGTCATCTACTCTATTAGCTATAGTTATGGTACCTTAAGTGATATGTCTTTCCTCTTTCTTCATCTGTTATTCCTTTACCAGATCCAACGGCTAGACCGTATGTGGAGCGCCGAGCCCACCGGTACAATCGGGGCCTCTGGGTGCCGCACCGCGTGTGGCGATGCTGGTTGCGAGTGTCGAGCGAACACGGCTCTGCACTATCACGACCACATCGCGCTGGTCGCGGGGGACGGCACACATTTATCCTGCCTCTGCGGCGACTTTCAGGTAAGGACTTAAAAGCTTGATTTCTCCTAACCTTACGTCAGCAGTGCGTTGGTACCGTCGGAGGCGGCGCGTACAAATCATCTGCTGCAAACGACAGCGTTGCAAGCGGTGCTTTTTAGAGCTTTTTAGTGCTTTTTTGGCGTTGAAGGAAATCCTATGATCGGCTGAACACGTGACGGCTACACTAGTCGTTTCCAACGTTTGCGGACTGCACGTGGCCCAATGAGTTTTTGATGACCTCCTGGCCCCTCTTACAATTATCTCCTACTAGGTAATATTTTAAATGTGAAAGTTTATATAGATTTATGTGTGTTTCTTACTTTTTCACGTAAACACTACTGAATGGATTTAAATATTTAGTAGCTTTGGTAGCAAGAAATAAGTTAACGAAAGCGCCAGCAGCAAAGTGGAAATACCTTGCTTGCTACAATTTAAAGTTTTGGTGTCGATAAACAAAACAATCAAATTACTAGGAATTCTGTTTATTTTGGTCCCTTAGAGATTTATTATTCAATTTGTTTTCTATTATGTCTTGAGTGCATTATTTATAAAACTGTCTCCGACATTCGTTTAACGATATTTAGATATTTAATAATAGAATATTGAATACCGTACCTTATTCTCAATGTCATTATGTCATCGTCTCATAAGCAAACAATTTTTCGTATGCTTCTCTAGGGGTACATTCAAAACTCGTATGTACGTATTTTATAGTAACATACGTTCTAAACCTAAAACTGAAAAACAAAGTAATGTCTTTTCGCATCTATCTTTACTGAATTAAATGTCAAAAAAGCACTAAATTCATGCTACAGAGAGCACTGCATTCCACTCGCGAAAACCCGAGCGTGAACAAACGACACTCCTATGACGTCCCATTAGTTCTTTACGCCTTTTGGAACTCATTCAACGACCTCTCCAAAACTTTTAATTCTAAAATTTGTTGCTCGAGTTACATACATCCAGCCATTATTGGAGTAGAAGCCCGTTTTTATTGTGCCTCTTAGAGAGCCGCGCTTGGATGACCTGACTTTTATAGGTCGTTCTAGTTCGTATGTTGTAGTTTAACCATGAAAATTACCCTGTAAGTTTTGTACGACTTGGAGTAAAACTAAAGCAACCCATACAAAAATACTAACGCGTGAATCTAGCTAGATGCAAAAACAAAATGCCTAAAATTATTAGCTTGACAGTAAATGAATACCACAATCATGTCATTCTAAAGGTATATCCTTTAGAACGATATGATTCTAGATATACATATAAGAAGATTAAGCATAAATTTAATCAAATTTAATCCAATTTATGGGAGTAGAAGGACTAGAGAAAGGACTAGAGTTCTAGGGGCCCCAAAGGACCGACCATTTATCTAACCAAAGAACCAGCAGCATTCTAATATAGTAAATTACATGATTTTAGAAATAATACTTGATTGTTTGATATTATATTATTTTTACTTTTTTTACTTTCCAAAACGGCCCCATATTCTTGAGTACACAGGGGCCCCAAATTGTTGTGTGCCCAAGGGCCCCAGCCTGGTTTAAGGCGGCATTGGTATTTGCCCATAACTTCATTAAGGCTAAGTCCGCACTACGGTTTTTTCCCGCAAGCGATAAATCGCAAAACCGAGACGCTGCCCGAAACGCACGTAATACGGTTAAAAACTCCGTTGTTTGTTCGAATTCGTTGTTGTTCACTTTGACAGCCGGCCGGCTGATCAAACTCGGTCGAAGAATCCAATTGTTTCACAAGCGATCTTCTTGCAAACGATACCACGCCTTATTTGTTTAGTTTTCATCAGATGAGCACAGTTTTAACACCATATAATACTCTAAAACTAATTATTCAATAAAATTTAAAATCAGCTGGCGATTTGACGTACGTCACGTAGTGTTGCCAGAGCAAAAAAAAAGATTGTATCTACACTTACGATTCCGCGGCGGGCCATAGTTTAAAAATAATAATAATACGAGTATATTGACTAATTATCAGACCAATGCCTTATATATTCTTAAAAATCATCTCACGATAAAAGTCAAAACGACGCCGCACTAGAAGGAAATTTAATTTGAAATATTCTCAATATTTTTTTCTTGTACGGACTTATCGCATTTGTAATTTCAAACATTTCCGGTTTTCCGCGTTCCAATCCAATCTCTTTTTCAGAATGTCGTAATTTTATTTTAATAGAAAAAATCTAATTAGGCAGTCAAAACATAAGTACATCTGAAATTACTTTTAATTTGGATTTATAAATGTAATTTTGTGTACCTACAGAAAATTTTAATTTGTAAATATCAAAAGGTTTCTTAGTTAAAGTTATGCCTAAAATTTGCGGGCATCGTTTTACAGATTAAGGTAATAATGTGCGATTGTTTTCTGACCACTTCTATATAAATATTTTTAGAATATGGTTCGTTAGGTTGTCACTCATATAGTATTACAGGTATAACGAAGAGATCATCTTTATTAATAACTGCCTACTTTTCTCAGGTGTATAATAGGATATAAGGTTGGTTTGTGGAGTAATTAATTTTAAACGTGTACGCTGCTATCCTGTAAGTACGTACAGCTCCACGCATTATTTAACCACCCGTTTTTAATATATCAGATATCTTGTAAGACAGGATGTCCCAAACTTATTATGGCTCCTTTTGTAATAATTACATTTTATAGCCTCACCCATTCTGGTCAAAAATCAGTATCATATAATAATAATAAGTATCGAAAACTCAGTTAGCCCTGTTATTTGGTAGTTTTTCATACGTATATTTGTTTGATTTTGTAGAAGATATTTTTTCATAGAATAACAGAGAAAGGAGATATGATCAAAAAACTGCAAAATCATACCATTTTTTTAATATAACGGCGCGCGCGGTATAATATGAAAGAGCATAGAGGAAATTAAAAATGAACACACCAAATCATACATAAATACGTATTTTTAAAAGTCTCTTGCATACTTTCCAGGTAACCGCCATAATAAACCTTGTTACTAAAATAAGTATTAGTGGATCGCTTTACGATACCCTCCCATGACGCCCCAGGGCGACGGGACGCACAGTTTAAGAAACTCTGGTCTAAGATATTAATCATAAATTCTGATCTTACTTAACTGCATTAGGTTAGATACTTAGAATTGGACGAGTAAAAGTGATTTATCGTTTAAACTAGGTTCTTAATGAATCCATTTTATTTGTAATTCATATGGTAATGGATATTTCCGTTTGAAAACACAGCTTTACTAATCGCCCAGGTAAATGTTTTCGTAGATAAAAATACAAGAATAATTTGAAAGTAGGATTCTACTTCATTTTTAACGTCAATAAATATTATATGAATATCAAAATTAAACGAACGTAAAAGTTTTGTATGTGTAATGTACTTACTTGTGTTCGTAACCCTCTCACTCAGCTTGAGGTCGGGTGGGCAATTTGATTACTCACGAATATAATTATTATGAAGTTCTCGGAAAAGAGACTAACATATAAATTTAACCGTGTTACTCAGGCTTTGAGCTAACATGAGCTAACCCTTCCATAGCCTATGCCCTCGTTTGTGCGATCCGCATAATTAACTAAGAGGGTTACTATTAAGTATGTAACAGCAATAAAGCGGGAAAGGCCACCCAACCGTATAGGGACTTCTAAAAGCAAATATGCCCATAAATAAATAATTTACAGATGTTGTTAGCTGCGCGCCTTTTATATGTTTTAATAAGGTTCAATTTGATTTAATTGAATTTATGCTGCATAATATTAGTATAGCTGTATGGGTAAATGATGATTGGTCGCTTTTATCGTTTTTCAATATTGTTATATAAACTTAGCGACATCATCAACCACCAATGCACTAAGTAGGTACAGTCTTCAACATTCTTCATTCCGTCTCTGCACGCTTCATGCCTTCGGAATTTCATAATTAGCTAAAGCATCTCTTAAAAATTATGTTAGCTATTTGTACTTAATCTCCTTTGTAAAAAAATGTGAAGTTATGATTAGGTAAAAATACCTATATTTCAAAGTTAACTACTAGGTACTCCGTAAACTTCCAGAAGTTTCCTATTGGAAATCAATAAACTGATTGCCAACTTCTTGTTAGCAAGTTGTATGAGATGGCATCAAAAATGTAATAAGGAAAAATACGTATCGCATATGTGAGTTCACCGCTATGTAAAATAGACGCGTAGAGGCGACGTAGCAGAAACTTTTCTTTTTCCATTTTCATGATTACGCCTAGTGTGCGAGAGTCTGAAACTTTGCGGTCTACAGATATAGGGTCGAGTGTTCGCTCGTAGCTTTTATTATCTAGCTACGCGGAACGGGTACGTAATTTAATTATTAACAGTGCTTTACCCCTATCATGAGTTGACGGCGGCGGCGCTAAATTGTTACGAGGAGGCATTGTTGCAAAATGAACTTTGGGCAATGCCGGGCTGGGCGTCCATCGACGCTCATAAAACATGGCCTAACTGGCGGCGTGTCATCCCCTCCCCGGTTATTAGTGGCCGGTGCCCGCGGCGACAGGCCGGTGCCTCACCCCTCAAAATTCAATTACTTAGTACCGAACTGCTGACAGGTACCTATGCGTGTTATAAGAATTTTTCAATACGCCGCATACCTAGTGCTGCATTTCATGTGTAGCTTATAATTTAGAAAATGAGGCCTAACTTGCTTCTTAAAGTTCAATCAAATGTTCCTTACAAAGGTATTATTGTTTTGCGTCAATGGCTTTCTAAGAATTTGTAGTACGGATATAATTACCATTAAGGTGAAGACAGCAGAGATGTGCTTGTATCTGTTGTGTGTTTAACACAGATTGTCTCAACCAATGTCAGGTATGAAAGAGTGTGGTTGTGGTTGCAGCGGAAATATATTGGCGCGGTTATTTCTTATTTACTATAAACACGTGTGTAGCACTATTTATATGTAATTAAATAAGCAAGGTAGGTAGTAGACTAAAAATGCTTTTACAAAATTTGAAGTAAACTTTTCCATCGTTTGGAGAGAAATGTGGAAGCGAGTTAGTTCACTCAAGACAAGTATGTAGGCAAACTCCAATAATTTGCACCGAGTCCTAATAAAATATAACCTAACTGGTGGCGAGTCATGCCGTCCTCGGTTATTAGTGACCGGAGCCCGGGGCGATAGCCCAGTGACTCGCCCCACAAAATTCAATTACTTAATTCGGAGTACTAAACGTATGCGTGTTGCGTACGCGGCTGCACGAATTTGTCAATATCTTACACACGTAGTGACACGTACTAAGTTGGTCACCTCAGGCTTTTGTTCATATTACTTTTGCTTCAGAAGTTTTAGAACTCAATTTAAAAAGTACCTTTTTAAAATAAAATGCCAGTTTCTTAGGTATCTCATCGTCATTTCTTATCTCTTAAGGTAGTAAAATACTTACATTAAAATACTTTTAAATTCCATATTGCTAATTGCTAGGAGAGCAAAAGAAGAATATTTATTGTAACATATTTTGAATTCTATTAATATGGTCTAAATGGTGGCGCAGCATCATCTCCCTTTTGGTTATTATTAGTGGCCGGGGCCCGGGGCGAAAAGCCAGTGACTCACCCCCCAACATTCAATTATATTTTTCAGAGTATGTATACCTAGGCGTTGCGTGGACATCTAGACGGCTGCACAAATTTGTCATTAGTTACCTCAGAATTCGTTTTGATAGAATTTATACAAAATAAATGTCATTGCTACCACATTTTAGGGCTCTAAAAAGGTTAATTTGAGTAAAGGTTTGCAGATCACTTGGAATTTTTGCAAAATCCATATGTCGAGAAAAAGTAAAATATTTACTTGAAGATAGAGCGCTAGTGTTTCGTGTTTTATAAGTTTTCAAGAAATAAATAGAGGACATTGAACCATCGTTTCGTGGCACAATCGTGTACCTATAATGTAAGCGAACAAGCGTGTGACGTGGACGATGCAAGTCGCTTGATACTCTATGTGGCTTGAATACGGTCCAATTTTAACATTCTATGATATTTTACGCAGAATTTCACTGCCACAATCATCACAAAATTTACACATTGAAATCCGGTGCACTATATTTAAAGACCAATTTAATACGTTTTTTTTTAATTTCTGTTTATTTAAGACAGCTAAGGTGAATGAAATTAATTAAGAATCCTACTAATACCCGAAAGTTTGTAGGAATGTATTAAGTAAAAATATTATTGGTAAAACTATGTTACGAAATTTTTTATTTTAAAATAACGCAAACAAGGTTGCAAGCAACAGCTAGTATTTGGTACATACTTTGCAGCTTTCCAAGGACTTCGTGACTACTCATCCAATGTTGCTGATTAATAGTCGGCTATTGGAAGGCTATCAACTGTCTATCAATTTTCTATCAATAATCGATCCATAATCTATCAATAGTCGAGCAATCAATATCATTGATACTCCTATGTCTGGTACATTCTTTTTAAGATGTTTTTAGACGAAATCTGTCCATAGTTCGCCAAAACCATACTCATCCAGTACAATATCATTTATAATCTACTTTTATGGGTAACAAAATATCATTATGATTCTTTAAATAAATCTGAAGTTGTTCCGAAAGGGTAAAGGGACCTCCGAATCCCGAAAATACTTATCCTTCGGGAGGAACGCTAAAGAAACTTGAACTGGATTTAATTTTTTCATCAACCATTCTTACAGTTTAATTATGAAGTTAGATTTTTGTCTCTCCCTCCCCAGGAGATTTAAAAGGGACGTTATTAAATTGAGACATTTATAACAAACTTTGACATTTATTCTATTATTAAGAAGAAAGATCATTTCTAATGTTAGAAAATGATTTAAATTTAACGGTTCCTAATGAAAATGAGAAACTACGTTTTTTACCACATGATTGATAGGCTGTCTATTTTAGTACATAAATAGTTTATGTAAATATGTAGACTTTTAGTTATAGCCGAAACTTATGTTTAAAATTTAATTTTTTTAAGACAATTTTTTCCAGTGTTACCCTTTTCGTGAGTCCCAAACTTCCTATGTTTAGAACGTGTATTGCGTTACAATACGTTGTTTACACATCAAATGGCTCCACGGCCCGGGAGCGATGGTTCCCCAAATGAATGGGGTCGATTCGGACATTCAATGACCCTAGACGCACTTGTTTACGTGAACTAACCTGCTAACAGTTTGATTTTGTGGCTTTTGAACCATTTCGTGTCGAATTGCCAGCCTGCAATGATCGTTCAACTGGAACGTTATTTACCTAGCCTTCTGTGAAAAAAACTAGTTTAAGGTAAAACTGCTTGATTTACCCCTTTATATGCTAAATCAAGTCATCATTTCCCGTCCAAAAAGCTTTTTCTTCTCTAATAAACTGGTACCAATTTCCACACATAAATAGATGATGATAAAATTACTGCTTTTACTTTGTTGAAGCTGACGCTTATTTGATCAAAACAATACAATTGTTAATTAATTTAAACAAATAAAACTAGATCAAATATTTTGTTGCATAAGGACTAGATCTCAGCAGTACAGACTAGTTCTGATTTACATAATAATATCGGCCAGATCTTATCAGCGACTAATCGTGGTGGAAGCAAAATTACAGTGCTTGGTTGAGCCCGCTAAAAGATTTAAAATTGCTATCCCAGTATCTAATTAGGATGAGTTTCATCAGGCGGCGTGGTTGCCGGTCGTGGTTCGGAGTTGGACGAGCGTGCGGCTTGAGTACTCAGTGGCGCACTACACATACGCGAGCCACGGGTTCGATTACGCGGCCGCGTATAGCTTCAACGACGACGCTATGTGCGGCCAGCGCACCTACACTACTCATTCAGGTAAACGAGATTCGCTAAATTAAGTTGCAATTTTAAAAAGATATAGTCTATAAATATTCAAAATCGAAATTTGTTTTCATTCGATTGTGGTCCGTAAGAAACAACAGACGTGTCCGAATTTCTTTTAAATTTTAATTCGATGAATACTCTTATTTTTATTTTAAGAATTAAAAAATAAACATTTTATCAATATATTATTAAAACTGGTAAATCGAATAAACTAGTAAAATAAAATAGTAGATAGTATAGGTACCTACTCATTTACATTTAATTTTTTACATAATATCTTTAACTTTCATAGCTTGAAGATATTTTTATGTTTATCAACTATAACAAAACGATGTCTGTCTTTTTTTAGGGTATTTAAAAACATGCTTCATTATTCTTCCTACATTTCCCAGAATACATACATTTATACATAATTTTGTCGTTGCCAGTATACGAGATCAGGTCTCCGAATAATTCGATGAAGATATCTCTCAGATGGAGCCGATAATCGGCAATATACCTCCGACGAGTCCCGTAGACTCCCAATCGTATAAAGCGAAAAACAAACAGTTCAATTTGACATTCGGCTCGCGTCTCCGGCGTTTGGAAAAACGCGTCGGATATTGTTCTCCGTGGCGCGGCGCGTCCGAGAAAATTACGTGCCACGACCCAGTTTCTCGCCGCCGGGGGTAACACTGAATCGAAAAAAAACCTTGAACAAGGTCGTAAAGTTCCAATTACAGCGTTGCCATTGCGGCGACTCGTGTCTGCCTTTTCATTCCATTATTGCTCACGTAGATGTTTCTGTCGCGTTTTAAATTTCTTATTTTCCACTCGGAACGTTTATTTCTCGCGCGCAGGTGAAATATCGTCTCGGAACGTGACGGTTACTGGGAGCCTCAACGAGTTCTTCTACCAGCAGTGCACGTGGGTTCTGGACTCGAACGTCGAGAGACAGCTTTTCATAGATATCTCCTCGGAGCAGGTAAGGATGATTTATCACCATTAATTATTCCGCAACGTTATCCTAGGCGCCTACTCGTCTTCAGAACGTTTATAATTGAGGAAAATTTAATTCATGATTTAGAGCGATTTTAATATTTGCGAATACTTTTGAAATTTTCCTTTTGATAATATTTATTTTATTTTAATTGAATGTATTTTACTTTATAAGAATTAACTAGGTACTTTAGCTTAATAAAATAATTTATTCCAAGTTTTATGAAATCTTTATCGTCAAGGCTGTTTAAGAATCATAACTTTAACTATAACATTCAAAATAACACAATAACGTATACACTAAAATAACTTCATCAAAACTTGATTGCAATTTGTAACCCTTATGCATGTTAACAAAATTGATGCGTAAGATTCTAGGAAAATATTGATTGACGAAAATATGAGGTATATTGTACAACAGTAATTACATTTCAATATAACTTAAATAAAATTTGTACTAAGTGCAATATGTGCATTATATTATGTCCCTTGTGTGATTCTAAGTATATGATTAATTACAAGTTATACGATTCTAAGTTTTGGTGAATTGATACAATCGCAATTTGTAAAGTGATACAGCCCTTGAAGCTTTAAAGAGGCTAGATTCTTCTCCAGCTGTACAGTAATCATAGGTGCACATATTCACTAGTGGCTCACAGATACGCTGTCTTTTGTTTGATGTATGCATACCTTTCTTATATAATACTTTGTATCTTCTGAGAGCCTCCTTACCTATATTTACTTGTGAACTGGAAGGCAAAAAATTGCTGATACAGTGTACTATTCTTTGTTTTTATTTGTGGAAACCTTCACACTACCTTTAATGTAATATCTTTCTACGATAGTAACTTACTATCGTATAAAGTTTTGATGTTCGTGCCTATTAGAGTAACATAAGTACTTATACTTTTTCGATGTGGCCAGGTAGAAGTAATTTAAATTCAACAATAGACTCTGCATATGTACAGTCTTTTTTTTTTGTTTTTTGTTCTTTCTTATTTTCATAATTTAAAGATTCATGATAGGGACTATATCTTTCGAGTTCATCTATCAGAAATAAGAAATAAAAAATAATCCTGAGAGTATTATAATTTGTTAACATACTTTACCTTTACCAGGACAAATCCTGTGGCTCATGGAACATAACGCTGCACGAATGGCAGGGGAGCGGCGTCCATCATGAAGGAGGACTAGCTGCGACGGCGGGCGAGCTGTTGTATACCTTCTGTGCAAGGCACAAGAACCACACATATACACTACCGTACCGACTCAACACTGTGGTCATTAGGTACGTAACTTTACTTGTATTGATGAAACTTTTTCTCTTAGCTCGAGGCATGAAATCTGCTGCTGTATACCTATTTTCTTTGCAAGGCGCAAGAACCGAACGTACACGCTGCCATACCGACTCAATACCACGATCATTAGGTAAGGACTTTGCTTGGTCTGATGAAGCTCGTTATTTTAACACGAGTCTAACCGCTGCCATATACCAACCTTTTTTTGGAGGTCACAACGAGTCAACCATATCTACGCCTACGCTTACGTACTGCTTAAAACGCCTGGTCATCAGGTAAGGACTTTACTTTCACTGATTGAACGATTTGTTTACTCGTGGCTGGAGATCGAATCTACACTTTACTTTGACTGACGACACGAATTACTCGTAGAAATACCGCTACAAAAATTACAAGGTAAACTCGCAAATGAACACAACGCCGTAATACTCACCTCTGTGATCAGCGCCCGAGCCAAGTGGCAGTTGTTGTACTGCGATATCCTTTCGACTTTAAAATGTATAGGATTCACATACCACGTGCCTTTTCTAAATGAAATGTCAATCCCTTACATTAAACTTGTCGAAACAACATTGAAGTTTAATAATTGCTACTTGGCAAGGCCCCCGGGTACATTATCTACTGTAGAGCTGATGAAATAATTTACTTTTACACTTACTGAGGACAGTACTTAAAAATGTCCGCCATTAAACCTACATCACGTTTTCAAAAGTGACACTTGTCAGGAAAGAGAGAGATTCGTATCAAGCATAAATGATGCGGACAAACAAATGGATAAAAACGAATGGTAGCATGGTATCTAGTCAGGTTCCACATACTTTGCACGAAGCCTTTTACGGGTGTCTAAAATGTTTTTTGTCCATAAAGTGAAACTGTCGCTCTGGTTTGCCTAATGGCAATGTAGGCTAATAATATGAAAACAAAATGCGTCCCTGTAATGTACTTCCCACTTACGGCGCCACTAGCAGGTAAACTTATTTCGTATCAAAAATCCATGTATACGTGAACCCACAGTGTATACGAGCGTAAACCATGAAAAGGAGTCAAAGAAATTTCCACGTGAAGCTTTTAGCGTGAACTTAACAAGAAGGGAAACACTTTTCAGATCTCCCATTTGATAAATTATTTATGAATGGTCCCTGGCCCTAATTCTTTGCCAACGCGCCAAATACATGGAAGAGCATACTTTTATACACTCACGATGTTCAAAGATCTTTTTACTTTGTGCATAATAGAGGAACCCATAAGAGGCTACGTGGCGTGTTTCCCAAATGACAACTTCACTCGTAAATACAAGATAACGATGCGTAAAAACATTCACTTGTCTACAGATTTCCAATTTGGTGGAGAGCATATTTCATTCTAACATGGTATTACCAAATCATTTTTAGCCTATTAAATGTGGGAAAAATGGTGGATATGCCGTTAATATTGTGATGTTTGATTTTGCTAATACATTGTTATTAAATTTTGCAATAATGATAAATAGGTAATCCGTCTATATCCAACTTATAATTTTCAATGAAGTAACTAAAATAGAAAAGTTCTAACCTATTAATAGAGAATTTAAAGCGTTAAGAATTTAAAATATTTCATTCCGTCAGATTTCGGCTAAGGTGACCAATATCATTGGGATAAACAATTACGCAGGACTTGGTTTATAATGACAGAACGTTTGTGCAACTGCACTCTCTCTTTCGTCATTGTCATAATCCGTTGGGATCAGTGAACGTGGTTGGGATGAACCAACAACACGACCAGTGAGATATCAGGCGCAGGGTCATTACATGCCCTTCCAATTTAGAAAATATTTCTTGTCAGAAAATTTCGGCGATCAATCTGATTAAGTCAGAACCAGTTTGGAAATAGAACACAAAGATGTGGCCCACGCGGATTGAACCCACGAATCAAGAGCGTTAGCTCGTTACCACTAGACCACAAAGGTAGTTACAATGTCAATAAATCTATGTATATATATAAAAATCGCCGAAAATATAAAAACTGGGTGAAATGGATAATATCATGTTTTCTTGCTAAGTCCGTCGCCGTCAGATATATCGAAACAGACGAAGTGACCAAATACTTCTGAACAGTTAAAAATGTCAATAAGTTCCATACACTTCAGTATATACTTCAGTAATATCTGAGCAGATGCTAGTCAATAACTTCTATACACACAAATAACCAATAATATCTGAACACTCATCTACACAGGTAGCTAAATGAGACACATGACGTGCGTGACACATATTGACGTTATGAGTGTTCAGATATTATTGGCATCTGCTCAAATATTACCGAAGTAATCAATGTTCAGATATTAATGGTAACTTGTGGTGTATAGAACTTTTTGACATTTTTAACTGTTCAGAAGTATTTGGTTACTTTGTCTGCTCCGATATATCTGACGGCGACTGTACAAGGTTTGTAAAAAAATGTTTAAAGTATGGTATTGCGCAATCCAGGCGATCTGCTATCTAGTGATACATAAAGAGGAAAGTTTCCTATACTTATTGAAAACGAGAAAACTAAAACTGGACGAGAACTCACCCAAGGATAAAACTTTAGTTTTATTCTGTTCATTTGATTCTTGAAATTATTATTCAAAACAAAACTTCACAATAATTTGGTTTAGTGTAACAAAGCGCCATCAGTGTTTGAAAGGCTGGTGTTAAAAACGTACCATTGGAATGAGGTATTTAAATAAAATAGAAATTTGATTTTGTACTTCCACTGTATAATTGATACTTTCTTACCCTAGGTTAGTGGCTTTGTCTCGGCAGCAACCGCTGTACAAAATCCGGTGGCGATCGCAAGTGGTGCGCGCGAGTACTCGCATGGGTCCGCCCACGCCTGCACCCGCGGCCGCTGCTGGCACAGCACGACCCACGCGTCATAGCCTGGGTAACATCCTTCTAGTTTCTCTCCTCACCCTCACACTTCATTATACAAGACGATTCGATAACGCCAGATGTGCTGTGTAAACTTACGGACATTGACCTGGAATCTCAAATTACTTTTCTTTTTGAAACAGTTACCAAATTAATTCAACATGAATGTGGCGTAGTGACCTAAGTGAAGTTTGAATAGTGTTCCGTGACTGCTCTCGTGTTAACGTACGCTTCAGAGGGATGAACGTTTTCGGAAACGCTTTTCAACACATCTGTAACGCGTGAATGCTCTCAAATTACAAACAATTAAGCGAATATGAAATAAAATATCTCGCGACAGTGATTGTGTGCGAAGACTAAAAACCTTTTTGTACGCTGGCTTTGTTTGGAGTGTTTTTGTACTCGCGTCCACATTTTGTACAGTAATTTAGAACTGAAGTGAACGCAGTAAACGTGTAAATAGTGATCATTGTGCGCCTTTTGTTAGGGGATAGTTTATTGTGCAGTTTGTAGCAGTATAGAGAAATCTAAACTGGAAGCACTGAGATGTAAGCGTTAGGAAACGCTTGCTGGTTTATTAATTCACAAACCATTGGCGCTTTTTTTAGGGGTTTTTGTAATCAACAAAGCAATTGGAATGTATTTCTACTTACGACATTTTTATTTATAAAGGTTTTCGAGTAGTAGATAATATTACGCAGCTAAGCTAATGAGATAAAGTCAATTATGGGGACTAAATACTTTCCAGTTCATGTGAATAAAACAATAACATTTTCACAATTTACCGAATTTGAAAACTACCGCTCTATTGAAAAGCTACGCAAAATCTTGAGGTTTTCTTTTGTAAGCTTGATTATAAGGTAAATTTAATAATGTAAATTAATAAGAAACTACCAGTCATGTTACGTGTTATAATTGCTGTGCTCAAAAATAATTTAATTAGGTTGAATCTTTGAAAACATTAAAAGTTGATGGAATAAAAATAATGCGATTTCCCATTAAATAGATAGGCCTTATGAAATGAACTAGAAAAATTATATTTTTCATGGTGTTTAACATCGGCTAGAACACGTTCTATGATTAAATATACATTAAAACAGTGTGTACCGTTCTTGGATAAAATGCACTTTATTACATTATTCATTTATATGTTATGCATAATATTCCGTATGATGAAACTTTTGTTGGTCATTTAAGTGTTATCTGAAGGTCAATTTACAAAATAATATTTTGCAAACAGAAGTAACAACATACTCAATTTTTAAACATTTAGTCAAACAAATACTGTCCTGTATGTACGATACAAAAATGTTCTGAGCAAGTGAATACAATTTCTTAAAATCATGTGAAAATAACTATTATTAGTTTCAAACGTGGCTGCGTCCAGGTTGTTTTTTTGCCTAACAGCTAAGCACACTAAACTATCATCAGTGGTGGTGAACGTATAAAAGACAAACATAAAAACAATTATGGGTTTAAGAACTTTAATTAACTCATAAAGAATATTACAATTCACTTACTGAGATAACTTAATTTCTAGGTAAATAATTGTATGCTAAACAGTGAGCGGTACTAAAATACAAAACCAATAAAAGATTACAAATATGTCGGGTAGGATTCGCAAATATCTGCGTCTACTAGTCGACCGCTATCGCACCGAGCAACCACGGAGCTAAGAACGCAAAGAGCGTACTCGCAATCTGGATGCGGCATACGACTGATATCTGTTTTATTTCCATTTATATATAGTTTGCGTTGAAATTATTTTTACGTGTCTTTTATTATTTAGGTAAGTACTCGTTTTTTTTTTTATTATTATTATGTACATTTATATATATTTGTTTTTTATTTTTTTTTTATTTATTATTTCTTTGTATATCGATCGATGTCATTACCTACTTAATTACGTTAAACTACAAATTATTTACAGCCATGGAAGTGATTTATAAAGTATAAATTGCATTGCATATTCAATCCTAAAATTGATAATGCGGTTTCACCTGTGAGTTTGTATTAACTGTCTCTTGATTTTAAAACCGCTCATTACAACCAGTTCCAATGTAATTATCGAAAATGATACAGATAATATGCAACTTTTAACTTGTATACCTACCACGAATGTAAATGGAAATTTTAATACCTTCCTACTATAATACCACAATATAACTTAATTAAACACATCACATGAGCAAATGTAGGTACACCCAGTTACAAAAATGATTACGCTTTATTTTTTAAAAACAATGCAAGAGAAAATGTTATTATTTATTATTTTATGAATATTATTTGTATAGTAGTTACGGACCGCACCTACACGTAAGAATTATAGAGATTGTGGAAAAACAACGTATGTGCCTAGTGTCCAACAGTTACGTGGCACATGCGACGTTTTGATGATCATATTAACGGAGATATTTTGTTTTCTACGTTAAAATATGAATGTGGATTAAATAAATGTTTTAAAACGTGTGTAGTTAAATTATGATTACACATTTGTAAACTTTCCGGCAATTCGGCTTTAAGCTTAAAATAACATTTTTGTTGAATTTGATTTGAGCGAACCAATTTTGTATTAGATGATAATGGTGCATGCTTGATTGTTGTCAATTTCATATTGTAAATAGTTTAATCACTTTTTTGTTACGCGAGTCACATGGCTCAGATATTTACTTCTAATTAATTTTATGTCCAGCATCAAATTTGTCGTCATTGCTTAATTTTGTTATATATTGTTAATTGTTTTATTAAAATAAGTGTACGTTAATAATTCAGAGATTTAAATCAGTAGGTAGTCCTTACGTAACAATGCACTGTAATATAGTAACTCAAATTGCATACCAAAATTTTAAGACACTTAAATATACCGATATACCTTTTAAACTTCATACGAACTTTATTCGATATGTTTTCGTATTGAATGTTTTTTTAGTAAACTAACATCACAGTGAAATCACACTGCTTTTATTGTTCATTAGAGCACATCATCATGTATTTAAGGATATTTCTACTTATTTAAATCTCTGTCTGAATTTCATAATATTATCATCAAAAAATTAGTTGTAATTAGATGATTAGATGTAAATAGATTACACTAACAATAGTTAGTTCTACTAACGAAGTGTTAATTTTTTATGTAGATGATTCCATGGGATTACTGAAATAATGTTTGTTACACCGAAATAGATAAAACTGAATGAAAAAATGTCAAGTGTATTATTTAATACCTGCTTGTGATAATAGTGTAGTTGCCTTTATCTGATTTTGCATATTGTTTCATGTTTAAAAAATATAACCAGACAATATCTTGATGAAAATAATGCTACCTACTTGTTGTGTTTCAAAAGTAAGTATTATATAAAATAACTCTGCTGAACAAGCTTCTTGAAACAAATTTCATAAACGCATTGGCACAACAACATTATACACTTTAAGACTTTAGCGTTCCATTTTAAACATTTATAATAAGTTGATGGGTCAGCGACACCATTTTTATTTAGTAGTTAATACGAACTACTTTCTGCCCGATGTTTCGGTTAAGTTGCACCAGCCGTGGTCACGAGCTGACTGTCTCGCTCGTCTTCGTCTGCTCGGGGGAGCTTGAAAATCTTCAACCACCCTCAGATTCTTGCATAATAAAATATTATTGATGTCACTTCGCCATATTACACTGACTATAACATTACTGCGTGGTATTTTCAATTTAAAGAACCATGTCACTTTGAGAGAAATCTACTTCAATCACAAAACAATAGTTCAACACACGAATTGAACGTGTAGTTTATTGTTTAATCAAGTTACTGCTACACCGATTTAATTTCCTCACTGATTTAAAATGTTAAAAGCTTTAAATATTAAAAAAAAAAACCAAATTTCATCTGAATTTACAGCCCGCTAGCCAGAATTATTAACATTAGTTTACATAAAGCTCTAAATGTGGTAAATGCAGTAGGTACTCAACAAACAATATTATAGGCAGGTGTGTTATAATGTCAAAAAAATAACAATCCAAGCGCAAGCTACACATCGAGTTGGAAAATATTAACGATCATTCGATTTCAGACGGCTAACGAGCGAGTAGTGAGCTAATAAAATCATAGGAGCAAACACTGGAAGCTGTGTCAGACGATCGGGTAGTTCGAAGCTTGGAACTTTTACTTAGAAGATTTTGTTCAGTGTCCTTACTAAAATGTATTTTGAGCTGGAAGCGAAAATAAAGTTTCGGCTATTTATATTTTTTTTAGACAAAAACAGAATGTTTATTTTAAACATTATTTACATTTCCACTTTAAATTGGAACAACACGAGAGTTTACATTAAAATTTTGTGAATATTATTTGTTTATTTTCATTTAACAATTGATACCTTAGTAGGTAATTAATTATTATGAATAAACAACTCCATTTTGTTCTTAGTTACAAAATGTATAATGTTTATTATAATTAGCGATCACTGCTTGTTTCTACCTATTTGTTGTATAAACCTATCATTTTACTTACTTCTTAAAACAATTACATTTGTTATGCGGTTATAATGAACCATCGAGTCGTGTCAAACCGGAAAAATCGCTTAATTGATCTAGGAAAATAAATTTAACTAAGTTCTTTTAGTTTCAATAGATAAAACCTTGTTAGGCTCATGCGAAGTTATAATGTGTAATAAGATTAAATAAAATTAAATCAAAAAGTATATGCACTGACCTACTCAAATCTAAGTATAAAATTCCAATGATGTAATAAAACTACAAATATTTTGTCGAAATAACAATTAAGGAGATTGGGACAGGTTGATCTGCCGCATTTACTATCTCCCTTTTCATTTAGAGGTTGGGGAAAATATTTGATGCTTTTTATCTCAGCCGGGGTAGGACAGGCGTGTGTGGGACTCCAACGCTCTGAACAGAGTAGATACTATACAGTGCATACGTCATAACGCCTAGATAGTGTCGCCAAAGGAATCAGAAAATCGGAAACTGTTGTCTTATCATAATTGTTTAGGTCCTCGAATCCTTGCGGATGGTATTTTACAGAGTATATAAGTCAAATGACGCGACAATTATCAAAACTTACGTGAGTAAATCTATGGCCATAAACAATTATATCACCGAATCCACAATTTTTGGCCGAAAATGGCCGTACACAACGCTTTGGGCGGTCACTAGTTCCTTTCAAGTTTCGCCGTCCTTTGAGGTTCGAAGTCGAAACTTGTTTCACGATAGGTTTTCAAATGGAGTGCTTTTACTTCTGCTCTGCTGGCGTCTATTCGAGAGTTTGCCGTATCTGAATAGGTAAGTGATGTTTGCACTTCATGTTAATTTATATTGGTCATTTTCTTAATTACTCGAACTGACTGTAGCACATTGCTCGTTAATTATTTTTAGGAGTGCCCTTTACCAGAGGAAACGTAAAACTTGATCCACAAGTTAAAATCAAAACGTAGTTGAATGCTCTCTTGAGGTTTTTGGATGAAACCCTGTATTGCAATTTTTATTTGAATTTGTATTTGAGCTCATACAAATGTACAAAAGAAAATTTTTATATGAACCTAGTTGTAGTTTTCGGTTTGTTAATGTAGATAATGTTGTTTCATGGAATAACAAGTTGTTTTTTTCATTAATACAAATAATGCAAAAAAACATCCGAACACCAAAGAATTGATCGCTATAATATGAAAATGTAAGGCGGGAACACATATTTTTCTTTTTGTTTACTTTGTTTTTTAAACACCCCCTAAACCTTTTTTTAAACTGTGCAATCATTTTATTGGAAATTTGCTATTGACAAAGGTTGAATCGTCATCTCATTATTTGAAAAAATAAAAACAAAGTCACAGACGATAGTAAGCCAACTTGCCTTGGAAAAGTATTGTCAATTTGCAAATTTGGAACATGAATATATGAAGGAAAATGAATGCCTCATACAATCTGCAGAAGTGGCAACGCAAATTCACGAAAAACTTTGGCGCTTTTGATTCGCGGGCGCGACGTCGTTCACTTCCAAAGTTGCGCTCCTGAAAAAGGCTGCTCCCCCTTCGGATGAAGTTCTGCATCCAGCCTGAGCGTCTTTGTGTCCCCACTCAAAGGAAACGCAATTTAAACTACATGCGGGCACGGCAAATATTCATTTCGTTAACTCGACTCTTCCGCGATTTGCAAAATGTATTTTAAAAGTTTCATCGCACATCCTGAGCCAGAGTTAACATTATCATTAGACAAATTCAAGAACTTTTTTGGGACAGTTTGCAGTTCGTTAAAACTCTGTAATTGGGTTTGAGCGAGCATGTATGGGTAGGTTCCGTTTAGGCGCTGGCCGGGCGCGACAAAGGGGTCCCAGGCTTTTGTATTTACTTTAAAATTTAAATTCAAACAACTTCATACAGTTAACTTCGGACGGCCGATTGCTAAGTCAATGTTCTCCAGCAGAGAGTTTTATGTCTTGAGTAATTGTTAAGCTTCAAAATGCAAAAAATATATATATATATATTAGAGATTACTTGCAATCTTCCATAGGAACTTAGGTGTAGTTTTGTATATATTAATGTATAATATTTTTTTTCAGTAAATCATTTTAATCGCTCTATTTAGCTACGTATCAAGATACCTACGTACCGACATTGAGCAAATGATCTTACTGTCAGAACAATTTTGTAGTATACTAAGCTTCGTTCTGTCCTTTCCTTGACAATGTAGGATTATCAAAATACAACCTAACGATCACTCACTTGTCACATAATAAGTACACTTAAGTAACGGGTCTCCAACTCCTTATAACATAACACTCGCTTTTATTGTTTCGGCCATAGACCGGACACTGTCCAACGCTCACTGCAGTCATAATTAAGTCTTTAACTAAGACAAATTAACTAAAGCCACGCCAAGACAATGGAAAATAAAGCAGCTTCCAACACAGCAAATTCGGTAAGTACAATCTTTCTTCGCCCCTTTCTTCTGTGACATTGCATTAATTAGGAGGATTTGGGTAAAATGAGAACGACATATCACCGCTACAATAACAATGGTACACGGACGTTATATCACGTGTCAGATAATGAATTACTGACGCTAACAATTTCCGAGTCAGTATACATATTTATGAACTCCCAAGCATATTAATTACATAGAGGAAAGCTTTTGGCGCTTATGAAGGTAAATCAATTATTGGTTACTTGCTTAACTCAGAGACAATATTCTAACGTACAAATTAAGGAAAAATGTGAGCGTTTCTTTGAACTAAACACATTCTGATAAAAAAATATTATAGTTATGTGTTATGTCTGCGTTGAAATAGATAAAAATCAAGAAAATAAAAGTGTCTGTATTATAAAATCTCCACTACACATCTACTAGGTAGATGTAGTATGAACAACTGACCGATTTTTGGAACAACTAAAATATGAAATTTAAAAATAAACAAATTTACTGACTTACAATCGTGAAGTAAAGTTCAAGAAAACATCCGTTAAACAAAAAGTGGTATGAGAAAAATTGTTAAGAATTATACTAGACTAGAAATATATATGTATATCTATGGAATTAGTCTGTTAATGCCTCATTATAAAGAAAATATCTCGAACGTTGAAAACAAGTTTTGGGTATAATAATAAGTGCTGGCTAAGGCATCAAGCTTGCCAAATGAGCGTTGGTTGCAGCTGTGTTCGGAAAATTTGCAAACCAGAAATTGAACCCATGACCCCTTAATTTTAAACTCTTACTTGAATAACTAGACTAGCATTATACTAAAAAGGTCCAAACATTTGAAATATCTTCTTCATCTATCTAATCTTAAAATCAGCTAGCGTGTTGACAAACTGTTCTGTGAAAAACATCAACATCGTTATTTTTTTATGTAATTATTATAGTCGAAGTTTTAACTTAACGTTATTATTAAATTTCATCCTTACCTAAATCTGATGTCACTATTTCTTATACATTAAAAACGAGTAAGTACCTAGTAAAAATGGTTAAACTCCAACATAACTGAATCTGTGGTAATAGAAAACTATAACAAACGGTACCACTACATCCGAATCTGAGATTATATAGAAAAGTTCGTTTCCGTATTGGCCCGACCGGGAATCGAACACAGTAATTCGGAGATGGCGCCACGCCAAAGTCCGGTCTGCCCGCTTCTAGGCTATGGAGGTCGTCAATTAAATAGAATGTCCAAAACAAAGTAATTGAGTGTTTGTCACCCGAATAATCTTCCGTAATTTCGAAGAATTTGCCAGATCGTTGTGCAATCAGTTCAAAACCCCTCTAATTCGAATTTATTTTCCATCAGCGGCGTTCGTCAAGCGAGTGGAGGGCCGCCTCCGCCCTTATACGTTCGTACAAGTTAAATTAAACTAATTATCATAGTCTTCTCCGACGACATCTCCTAATTGACCTTCCGACAGGGCAAAGTTCCACATTTGTTAATTGGAGTTAGAATTACAGTCCGTCTTCGCAGTTTTAAGCTGTTTAATGTGCTCGCGCTAATGAAGTTAGAAAATTTACAAATGCGTTCGCTAGTTCCTTTATTAATTATTCAAGAAGCATCAACGTCTAATTACGAGACTTCTTCCTTATTTTTACTTTTAAAATTTGCTTTTTATTTTATTTAAAGGTTAAGTTTTTGTCCCAATGCTGCTTTAATTTGCTTCCAAACTGTCCAGATGAATTGGCACGTGGAAGAGACACATATTTTCTTTCTTTTCACAGCTTTTACCATCTGAATTTTTGATAAAATCCAGTAGGATTTCGGTACTGCTCATAGGTTACCACCTATGAGCAGTACCGAAGTATTAAGAATACTAAAGATAGTTGAATAGATGTGAGATGATTTTTACCTACCATATACCTACTTGAAAAGACATTCATCAAGCCTAGAGAGATTAATAGACTTATCCAATTTTATAGTTCTTCACGCCGCACTAGCGAACTTTGAATATTTTAAAGAAACAGAAAAATTACATATCATCACAGTGTGGCTTCACCCCGCCAGAAGAGATGAAATTTTTCTGTTTCTTTAACATATCTAGAGAGATTACGTCTCTCTCGACGTACCTAATATTACCAAGCAACATCATATTATTTTCAAAAATCGTAATTAGTAAATAATATTATTTCGTTAACCTTTTTTGTTCTTCTTTCTCCTTGCGTGTAGATATCCCGGTTGCGCATCTATGACGTAGCCCTGGTCCGCTACGACTATAACCCTGATTTGATGAGCTTCGTTATTGAATAGGTCGATTGCCTTCTGACCTCCCCAACTTTAACAAAGTAAACCAGACAATTTCGTGTTATATTTAGAAATAGCGGTTCAGCTTGCTCCCGAAATACGGAATTATCAGATATCTAGATTATTAACTATTCGAATCCAGATACCTAATTGAAGATTTCCAAGAAAAGCCAAAAAATGTTACCATCGATCTGTGTTTTTTTTTATACAGACGTTGTTGTATGTAGCCTTAAATCTATAGATAACCTTAGAAATGTTGGAATATACTAAGGAAAAACACAAACCAACGAGCTTGGTAGGAAAACGTACGATGAGAGAAACTTTTAGCGCTTTCGTTTCTTCTGAATTTATTATTTTAGTATTTTCTTTGCAGTCGGTACCTTTTTAGTTAGTTATATTACCCTCAAGTACATACTATAAATAAAATGATCATAAGAATCTATTTTAAAGCTCAATTTAATATCGATGTTTTATGATTGCGTAATTATAAATGTAGAAAATAAATATAGTTTGCCACAAAGCTACGCCAGAAGATTGTTTCTCCGAAAGGTGTAAATTTCTTTGCCAATGCCTTATGAGGAGTCACATCGCTTATTTTGTTAATTAAATCTCCAGGCAAGGATCTCATTTGGTCAATACGCTAATTGGACGTCAACCCTAGGTATTGCGCTATAAAGTTTGTTTTAAACTAGTATTTACCCATATAAAATTGATAAGGGGAGGGCCAGCAGGTGCGTGACACCCGCCCAAGGGTAGTCTCTCTCGCCCCATTGCACGACGAAATTGCTTCGGCACCAAAGCAAACTAACCGTATTTCACACCGAACTGTTGGCGAATTTCTTTTTTATCCAACTCGCAAAACAATTCTCGATGCTCAATCATGTGAACAAATATTCAAAAAATTGCTTTTACCGATACACAGCGCTATCAAAAAAACGTCGTTTTAAATGGGACCGTAGATACACGTAGATAGACATTCTTAATGGCACAAAACAATACACTAACTACTATAAATCACGGTTCTATTAAACGCAGCCGCTAGAAAAACAATTCTTCAAAACAATCTTTAAGTAGATGAAATAGTATATCGTAAAAACAGAAGCAGAGAAAGTAAATAATAGCGAATTATTAAACATACTTTAGATTTACTAGGTCACTAATTAATAATATACCAGTTGTATGGAATGGATACCCAATTAAAATAAAAAAGGTAAGAGGATAAGAAGTTGGTACAAAAGTATTTCAGTTATTTTTATTTTTATGTTTTTTTTACTAAAAAAACTGGCTGCTGTTTTGATGGGTACACAAAACAGCGATAACAAAAATTGGTTTCGGTATAATGGCCTTTTCTGGGAAATCTGTAGATATACCAATCAATTTATCAAGTACGCCAAGCCGAAAGGTACTTATAACAAATTCTATGAACATCGAACTACAAAATTAAGTTTCGTTTGATAAACATAATTTCCTGCATTAAATCGAATGTTGTTAGCGAGACTCAAACGATATTGGTATACGTACCTAATCAGTAATGAAATCAATAATGATCAAAGTTTAGGTTAGGTTTTTTTCTAGATCAAGCTTATTTTAGGTCTTAGAAGTCTATTTGTTGAATTCAGGCATAAAGTAGCTTTATTAAGGGGGTTCAACTTTACAACATACAAAACAATTTAGCCTCTTATTAGCCTTAATGCTAGGAAATAGAAGAGCTATTCTTATTCTTACCTTCTTTTATAACGCTGCCATGTGAATAGCTCAAATAGGTATTGAATTAATATATTTACAGAAATGTTGTGATTTAATAAACTTTGCTAAATCTCGAATAATTATTTTTAATTTGGCCGCGTTCACTTTTTTCTAATTACGAATTTGACATCTCACATTTTTCTTTTTTATTGTATGTAAAAGCTCATATTTGTATCTGTACTAAGTCGCAGCCGTGACGCGTGTAAGCCCACCAAACTAAAAACAATTCCTAGGAATAACTCCATACATTAAGTTAACATGTTGTTTACAGACACAGATAGGTACTAATTAACACAACTGATATATATATCCTACTTGATGTTATAGACAACATTTACGAGACGAGACGAGATTACCTACCCTACTTATTATTATCACGAAAGTTTGTAAAAATGCAATGTTTGGTAGGCACTCTTTTATGACTGAAATTTGGTCAAACGATATCTAGTAGATATCTAGATAGATAGATAGATGAGCATATCGATACTTAAGTACCTACCAATACCACCTAACTACCAGTGTCAAAATTTACAAATGTCGTAAAAATGTTGTTAAAAACATATTTCTCAAAAAGCTTGCAATTGTATGTAACTGTCGTTGATACTTTAAAAAAAGAAAGAAATAAGAAGAACGAAATCGCAGGCAACAGCAAGAAAATTAAAAAAATAATCCAACATTAAATTACGACCTGTATCTTAAGTCACTACGATTAGTCGACAGCGAGCTACCAGTGATGAATAATCTTGATGAAAAATAAATTAAACGCACCGTAGTTAATAAACAGCTGACAGCGCAGACATGTTCCCGTGCAGCTACCACCGCAGCCCTTAGATCATAAATGATCTAGCCGCAGCTGCCGCGACGCGTGTAAACAGCCCCGCAGCAAGCCCGCTTCACACGCTACGATAAATTGTTCAGCTCACGTAAAACGTTTCTTATCTCGTTATCGTTATAGCAAAACTGACACGGTTTTGTTCACAACCTTAATGATGTGGTTTCATGATGTCGATTTGCATCAACGAGTATTTCACAGCAAATGTGATCTTGGAACGTGTGCTTTTTAATGTGATGTTTATATAAGGCTCCAACTTATCACACTGAATTTATACTTTTCCATAAATATTTGAAGGTAGCAAATATGATGATGTAATTATATTGGATAATGATGATGACATAATGTTACGATGTTATTGATGTTTTAAAAGTAACCCTATATAGTGATCAACTACTAAGTAATGGAGTATTTAAATTATTAACCTTATTTTTTTTCACTATTGACAAAAAAATTACAGAATTTGATAGACCCAGTTAATGGACATGACTTTTGGTATCGACATAAATATGCTCAGAGGTTTTGGTTAAATATGAGGCAATACGTATTTTCAAGGTACACAATTTTAATTTGGTTATTATATTTCAATTAGACAATTTTTTTTTTATTGTGAACTATCGACCCGCCACGGCTTCGCTCGGTGCAATCCTGATACTAAAAACACTTCAGAAAAACTGTGAACGATGGTTGTTATTATACATATAAACCTTTCTCTTGAATCACTCTATCTATTTAAAAAAAACAGCATCAAAATCCGTTACGTAGTTTTTAAGATTTGAGCGTACATAGGGAAATAGGGACAGAAAAAGCGACTTTGTTTTATACTATGTAGTGATTAACTCAAAATATACGAAAAAATTTTCGTATAATAACGATACTCTTTTACTCGGCAACTTACATTTGTCATATTTTTTGTGTTTTTTTTTATATTGCACTTCAAGATTGTCCTTATCCCACCTGATATTCCAGGGCTGCTCCTAGACGAGCGATAAATCGTTGTCCCTATATCCCTACCTCTTTTAAAATTCGTAAGGATTAAGAACAGATAAATCTCAAATCCTTAATCCGTATATGTAGAGTAACAAGCCAATTGACTAATAGGAACTAATTTTCTTGTTACTAATGACGACATCTTACTCGCATGATAATGTTACCCAAATGGCTAAACGTCGCACCGCAAATTGCCTGCAACGGCAATGCATGACATGCCATTAACATACGGTACGTACCTAGTATGCATATTATGCATATTGCGTGACAGACCCAGACCCGTGACGTATGGATTATGTGCCTCTAATGGAGATGCTAACGGGGAAAGCCTCTCTTAATCTCTTAACCGTAACATCGTTAAAAAAATATGCAAAAAGGAGATTACGTTTTTATTTGCTTGTTAACTAAACTTACTACGTCTCTGATTTTTTTCTACACGGTACTAATTTATTAAAAGTATTAAAAAATGCTAGCAACCGTCTGCGACTTTGTAGTGGAGTTAGTTATATTCGAAAAATGTACATAAATTCCCTTTTTAAAGGCAAAAATAAACGAAGGTTAAAAACAATCATATTATCATACCATTTATAAAGCACACGGTTACAATGTAGTCTCTTACTTCAAAAACATAGGACTTTCAAACTTCCAACAGCCATTTTATCCCCTTAGGGGTAAGATTTTATAAAATCTATGATGATTCAAGATGTTTACGCTAATTGCAAGTTTGGAGGTGTTGTAGTTTCTGAATTTCAGAAATTAATCAGTAAGTGGTATTCCACTTTTGTGTAGAATTACAGACTAACGGCACTCCGCGACTTCGGACGCATGGAAACTACCGTACTCAGTTCTAACTACATAAGAGATTGATATTTATTGATACAATTATTCAAGGTAGATAAGCATACAATTCAAGTCTCTTATGTAAAAAAACAAAGAACTTTTATACCCGTTTTACCGCCTTAGGGGGCGCCTTGATGTTTACTATAGGGTTATAGGGTACCTACCTGCCATATTTTCAACTTTGTGAGAATGAATGTTTCTAAAATTTCAAGATATAAATCAGTCAGTCCTGTAATAATATGATTGGCAATTAACTTATGTACAAAAATATACATTTACATGAATATCCATTTATTTTATTTCCATCACATTTCCATCCTAAATTTAGCACTTTTTGGAAACCACAATCAACCACATAACCACAATATTGTACTGAAAACAAATGCTCATCCAAACACAACACACACAAAAATGTTTATCAAACGAATGATTATCCCGGGTAAGGATCGAATTCATAATAGACGCGCAAACCATTGCGCCTACTTACGAACCAGTCGCACCACTAATACACATTAAATTGCTAAGCGCCTCTTGACACGCAAACAATAGGAAAAATGCAAATACTCCTATGTAAACCCAATTTACCATAACCACCATATTCATTAAACATCTCAACATTGTTCAATAGATTTACTTCTCCTACCCACCATAAAAATATCAATCAACTGAATCAACCACGTGGTCCGAGCAGTATTAAGCAAACGTTGCTGCACCGTATGCACATTGTTAAGTGTAATCCCAGAAGACGGTGCCGTTGCAAATGCAGCCGCTGTCACACCGACCTTTATGACGCTGACATGAGGCACGCTGTGAAAATTGGAATGCACTGAATCTGCATCATAAGGAATGTAAGCCGATTTTTTAATGCTGACGTGTAAGTTTAAAGTTTACTTACTTACATACTTGTTATGAGTGTAAAAAATAACGAGTAATTTTAAGAATATAATGAAAGGAAATTATAGAAATACAAACTGAACGAGAGAGAAATGTTGACCTTCTTTCAGTAATATTTGGTCCTCCGAGCTGGATCAGACTGTAAGGTAAAATTTGTTAAGCAAACATCTTGAAGCAAAACCTGCCTAAAAACTTCGGTGATTATGGCTGGCACTTCCACTGCAAGCTGCTTGTATTTCTAAAATTAACTTTTATTATATTTTCAAACTACTCTGAGTTCCTTTATTACTTTCCATCTATAACAATATTCTTAAAAAATCAACTATGTATATAATGAAGGTTATGTTGTAACCATCTACTTTAAGTCATCATGCGCATATGAGGTATCAAAAAAAATAAGTGAAGAACAAAAAACGGAAAAATGTACCGAAACATTAAATATTTGTTTGTAAAATCAAATCGGGATCTTTATTAAAAAGTGTTTCTGCAATTGAGTGCTACATTATCGCTAACTGTCATTGAATAAAAAAAGTCCATGCGTACGAACCCGAGGGCAAAAACTAGTTTTTTTTTATTCTGAACAAATAAACCTGACCTTTGAACATCAGATCAACATTAGATTAGGTGGGTATGTTAATATAACGAGAAAGCGTTCCAATGGAAACCTATTTCAATGGATGTCAAAGTTAATTGAAGTTTCGTTAGGAAGTAGAGTAACTCCGAATTAAATAACAATGAGCCCTCATCCCGAAATTCATTGATTTAACAGAGACACGTCTTGTCGACGACAGCCGACAACTTTTCTCTTGTACGACGAACAAAGGAATTAGGTACACAATTAATGAAGACGGTTTCGTTGCACTTTGCGCTCCTTATTTATGGGAAAATACTTAGATTACCGAGTCTTTTAAGTGAATTTCTAGAATTTCTTCAACATATATTTTTTACCAATAACTTCAGAATTTCATTCACTTCAATGTATTTTTTTTTTGATATGTTATAAAATATATTGTGAATAAAAAATATATCTACCATATTCATGGCCGACTGCAGCTCATGATACTGTGTTTTAAAATACTTTAGCAAAAAGTGGGTTCCAAAATTCAGACAGCTTCTTTTACCCATACAAAACAATTCGTTGCATAGAATATATGTTTGCCACTTTCCAATCCTATATCATCATGTTAAAGAAGATAGATTCAAAAAGAGAGAAGACAATGCATAGTTTGTAAATCAGAAACCATTTGGGGGCAGATCAAATGAGCCCATAAAAGCTTTAGTCTAACATATTCGCTCAGTAAACGCTGAAGTAAACTGAAGTATCCGAGTAGTCGTGTCCTGAGCTGGCACAATGCATAGCTTGAATACCGACCCACACTCCTGGACTCTAGAGCGACAGATAGAGCGACAGATAGAGCGACAATAACCCCTGAATTAAACTTTGTGCTCCGACGTATTCATTCATGCACAAATGTAGTACGATTAGTAGTTTCAAGTACTTCCTTTTATGTCGGGTTCCAATATTTCACATAGTAATGTCTCAAAATTGACTATTCGTTTTTCTCCATTCCTTTCCATACCAGCTGTCATCAGTCATCCGCCAGCCGTTTTTAGCTTATGCCTCATATAATTTGTTACTAACCGTAACCAGAATGGATAGTTTTTAAATATTGGATTCGGGCATTACACGCTTGTAGCAGTTTAGAAGCGGGTTGGGAGAAATAAATTACTCGTACCTACAGTTTTAATTAGCTACTGGACTTGCGACGGTGTTTGCCCTCTACGGACAACTCACATGCTTGATGCTTTTGTATGCAAATCGCCAGTACACAATCAAACAGTGAAAGCCAGGGCTTTTTGGAAATAGCTAACTTTTCCTTTACGCTTACAACTTCGGAAGACATAGTTTGTATGTTATTATGAAAACTAGGATGGCTAAACAATTCCGATTTTGCGTAATAAAATTTTATTTTAAAAGTTCATTGAAACTTTCCAAATATTCCGTTGAGGCAATCTTACACATTGTCACTTTCAAAACAATATCTAACATTAAGCAAGCACGGAATTTATGAACTGATACGGCATATTTAAAAACGTGAAATATTTCGACTTTACACTATCGCTTTATTTTAAATTCGAGCTTGATGGTTGGTGCTTTTTGAAATATATATCATACTAAAAATAACCAAACAATTTGCAATAGGCAACGGCTACATATAATATTATCATCTGGCGAAATTCCATCGCAGCTATTAATCATAAAATACAATTGCCAGTTATAAAAAAAAATACATTTAGAAGTCAAATCTTTTCCACTATATAGTAGAGTGTTAATGAATAGTTCCGCCAAGGGCGAGCCGCAGATTAATAACACTTTTACACATGTGATTTCAAACTTTACTGTTCAGCATTTTACTACTTATATACACGACAGTTACAATTTTACGATCTTATCCAAACAGTATAAGTAGGCATACTAATTTTTCATGTAAAAATTAAGTTTTTTTGCTTATTTTTACTTGAGGAAGCTGGTTTACTGTTTTCCTAAAATTAGTGTGCAAATATCCAAAAAAGAAGTAATTGAATTGTTTATTAGTGTAATGATTTTGGATCCAAACGGATCTTTGAAAAATTAGCACGTCTATTATACGTCTATTCAATAAGCATTTTTTTTTTATATTGCACTTCAAGATTGACCTCATCCCACCTGATGTTAAGTGGTAATGAGGTCCTTTTTTTTTTTTTTTTTTTTCGGGGGGAAATGCGTTGATGCACCGTACCGTCACCCCGAGGGAGGGTGACGGCGTGTGTGGGACTCCCTGCCCTGAAAAGGGCAGGACTACCCACTAAAACCCCCCGGTTGGACCTCCATCGCCTTAGTGGCGGTGCTGTGGGGGATCGGCTAAGCCTTTACTTCCACAACACCGCCGGCGGAACAGCCGCTTACGCGGCTCCGTCTACTCCCCCCACAGTGTTCGGGGGGAGAATGGGGATGGCCGATCCAACGGAACCATCCCCAACTCGCAGTGGGGACCGGTGCAATGCCGACTGAGGTGTCCTCATACCATCAGCCGGCCAGTCCCCACGCGGTAGCTGGGCGCGGTCATATTGGCGCCGCGCCCTCAGCCGCCTTCTTCGGCAGCAGGCGGGAGCGGATGGATCGTCCTCCCGCTCCCGCTCTGCGGCCTCCTTCTGCGACATGACATCTTCGCAGAAGGAGACCATACCAACCCATGCCGTCTCACTCCCGAGCATAGCCTCGACTATGCTGGGGAGTGAGAGATTTGGCCTCACCAACGCGCGCAGACTTGCGCGCTGCGCATCAAAAGCGGGGCACACCTGCAGTGTATGCCCCGGCGTGTCCTCCGCCGCGCCGCAACTGTGGCACGACGGAGACTGCTCCCGACCAATGCGGTGCAGGTACTGCCCAAAACAGCCGTGGCCGGACAGCACCTGCACCAAGCGGAACGTCAGGAATCCCGACTTGCGCTCGAGCCAGCGATTTATTGCTGGCTCGAGCGCATCTAGGGTCCGGGTAATGAGGTCCTAGCTTAAGGGTGACAAGTACAGCATAATAAATCTGTTACTGGACTAATTGTCGTCCTTACCTTGAAGGCTTGACCCATGCTATTAATGTAGCAACCCCCAGGAGCTCTGGAAACCTTACTCACACTCAACACAACAATACAGAAGTGATTGTTATTTGGCTGCGGTCTTCTGTAAGGTGGAGGTATTTCACCAGTCGGGCTGCTCCAGTTGGAGCGATAAATCGCTATGCCCTACCTCTCTTATAAATTGATATATATTACACGTAGTTTTCAATGTACATTAAATTAATGACGGTTGAAGAGGGATATATTTAAGTTTAATTAGAGTTAGTGTCTATCCGTTGTGCATTATAGTCGGAAGGTTGTTATGTTGCAACTACAATGCAGTTTTATGAAAATTGGCAGTAGCCGTATCAACATGGTAAATAATTCCTATGCTAAGATGAATACAAGTATCTACTAATTAAATCTATCAGACCACCATTGCACGAAAACACATTTTATTTTTAGTGTTTTATGTTTGTGGGATTCTATATCCCACATTTAAATTCTAAATTGTGAAATTGGTACATAGTTTCTAAATTATGAGTGTCATTCTTATATTTCTGGTTCAAATATTGCTTATTTCAAATATAGTTTATTTATTTATTTATTTAATTTAATAGGTACACCAACAGTATACATATAAAAACATTACAGACAAAAAGCAAAAAGATTACAAAGATTATATACATATACCAATTATAGGTGAACACAACATTGTTTAAAAGCTAGGAACAAATAATAAAAAAGAAAAGAAAGGGATTGAATGACAATAAAGTACAATAAAAAAAAATAAAAAAGAAACTTACACGAACTCCATTAACTTATTTCTAAAACATGGAAGCGAGTCATAAAATATATCTAAATCTAAATTGTTGATTTCATTATAACTAATGACACATCTGGCTAGAGGAGCTTGTCGGCCTAGGTTAGTCCTAGTTACAGGGACAGAGAAAGATTTTTTATTGGGATGTCGAGGAATACGAGTTGGTACAGACAGTTTCACTTCAGCCAAAAGCACATTGCAATTTATTGTTCCGTTGACAAGTCTGTGCAAAAACGTGAGGTCATGTTGCCTGCGTCGCTGTCGTAACGTATTCATTTTAAAGAAACTTAATCTATGTTCGTAAGGTGATCTGTGAGATACGTTTGGAGACACGTAAGCAAGATGCCTCGTGAATGCTCGCTGGACTTTCTCCAAGCGCTGAGAGTGGACAGCATACGACGGATTCCATACTACACTAGCGTATTCCAAATTACTGCGGACCAAGGCGTTGTATAAAACTTTACGGGTGTGAGTGCGTTTGAATCCTATGGTGCTTCTACGGAGAAAACCTAACATCTTGGACGCTTTCATAGTAATTGTATCTATGTGTGACGTAAATTTAAGTTGACTATCAACAATGACACCCAAGTCTCTAACCTCATCAACTTCCGTTAAAGCTGAATTATTGATGTTGTATGTCGTTATAATAGGGTCTCTTTTTTTTGTGAATTTAATGAAAGTGCATTTACTTACATTAAGAGCCATTTTGTTTAACACACACCAGTTGTGGATATTATCTAAATCTTGCTGAATTAGGTGCATGTCCTGTTGAGATTTGATTGTTCTATAAATTTTTAAGTCATCTGCAAATAAACTATGCTTACAGTGATTAATGTGTGATGTGATGTCGTCGATGAATATAAGAAAGAGTATAGGCCCTAAGTGTGAACCTTGAGGGACTCCTGACGATGCGTGATAAACCTCCGACTCATATCCATCAACCACTACTGCCTGGGATCGCTTACTTAGGTAGGATCCAAACCAGTTAAGCAATTCTCCAAAAACCCCTATAGCCCGCAATTTTGTTAAAAGTATAGCATGATTAACTTTATCGAAAGCGCTAGAAAAATCCGTGTATATGGCGTCCACTTGCAATCCACTGTCCACTTGATGGGAAATGTCAGAAACAAATGTCACTAAATTAGTCTGTGTCGAGCGGCCTCTGCGAAATCCATGCTGGTAATCAGAAAGCGATGCATCGATATGCTTAGTAATAATTGGGTTTATTAGTGACTCAAATAATTTGGAGAATGTTGATAAGATAGATATAGGCCGGTAATTATTGATTTTACTAGTTTCGCCCTTTTTGTGCACTGGAACTATTTTAGCTCTCTTCCATAGATCAGGAAAAATGCCATCATGGAGCGAGCGGTTAAATATTAATGTTAGAGGATGAGATAGATAGCTGCCACAGATCTTGATGAATACAGGAGGAATTCCGTCTGGGCCGGGACCCTTGCGTACATCTAAGCGCTTGATTGCTTCGAACGTTTCTGACTGAGAAAATTTCACGACAGATAGATTATTAGTGGATATATCTTTGGCTGAATAATTGGTGTGCTGAGTCTCTGTAGTAAATATAGATGAAAAGTGTTTGGCGAATAGGCCAGCAATTTCGGGGCCAGAGCTAGCAATGGAATCATGTAATTGCATTTTTGAAGGTAGAGTTGATTTATTGTCACGCTTGTCTTTAATGTATTGCCAGAAACATTTAATATTTCTGGATATATTATTCTCCATTCTAGTCTTGTAATCATTGTGACATTTATTAAGGAGCGTATGACAGCGGGCACGCAACATGTCGTATTCAAACTTGTCACGAGGGTTGCCATATTTACGGAATTTGACACGAAGTTTATTTTTCTCGGAAAGTAACTTAATAAGATTATGACTGACCCATTTAGGATATTTTGATTTTTTTGGAACACGTTTTGGCACAAATTTATTAATTATTACGTTTAACTCATTATAAAACTTAACTACCATCTCGTTGACCCCTTCACTACTCTCAAACAAGGCCTCCCAATCGACAAATTTTAGTTCAGTGGTAATTTCATCAAAGTTAGCCTTAAAAAAATTAAAATCAGATCGCTGATTAGGCTGCAAGTAAGTGATGCAGGAATCTTGAAGAGTAATCAGTAAATTAGGATGCTTACAGTCCAGTCTACTCAAAAGGTCTAGAGGTTGAGATACACCAATTCCTGCAATGTTAGACAATACGAGATCTAGATATCTTCTGTCACTATTAGGAATATTGTTAAGCTGGTTAAGATTATTAACTGTCATAAAATCTATAAAAGAATTGCCGATAGCACTATTATAATTAGAAGGAATCATTTGCTTGGAGTTGTCATCGCCACTTTCCCAGTTTATAAATCCCAGATTAAAGTCACCCACTATAATCACATGTTTATCCTGATTCATTACAAAATCAAGTTTATCCATAAAACACCTTAAGATATCCAATTTTGCCGGCGGGGGCAAATAAATTGCACACAGAGAAACTTCAAATGTTAAATTATTTCCAACTTTTACTTGTACAGACACCCAAAGGTCCTCGCATTCACTCTCCCAATGATCAATTCGCGATGATGGAATATCACGCGAAACAGCAATACAAACTCCTCCGCCATCCGATTTAAAGGAAGTGGAGCGAGAACGATCCCTGCGATATACTTTATACCTCGCATCAAAAATTTCGCTACTACTTATACTGGAGTTTAACCATGTTTCAGTAAATACAATAATATCGTAATTATTTGTTAAAATTATCGAAAACACATCATTAGTTTTAGTTCGTAAACCACGCACATTCTGGTAATATATACTAAGAGGAACCACTGTAACAAAATTATCAGGATCGTTGGGGTGGATTCATTAAGTCGAGAGAATCAGTGTTCCGAATGAGGAGTGCTGGACTAAATTCATCTTTACGCACGTAGATGCGCCCATTGCGGACCCAGGTGAACTTGTAAGCTTCCTTCTTGGCCTTAACACGAGCTGCTGCATGTAATGATTTATTACTTGGTGTTAAGTGTTCAGCAACAAAGACGGGTCGTGGTTGACCAGCCAATCCCAGGTGCTGAGTGGAGAGTTTTCCGTTCGGATGGCTTCTATTGAACTTCCCAACAGCGGCAAGCATAGTGTCACGATGTCGAGGGCTGCGTAGTTTAGCAATAACTGTACGGGGTCGATCGCCATCTTTGTTTAACTTTGCAACTCGGGTCACTTGATACACATCTCCATCCTGGATGTTGCAATCGACTGTTTTGGCTATTTGGGAAATGATGGAGGGAAGGTTTTCAGATTTGTGCTCCGGAATTCCATTAATTTCCAGATTTGACTCTCTCATGTTCTGCTCAGCCAGCTGAAGTCTATGTGAAAGATCTTTGACACTACGCTGCAAGGCGTCGTTCTCTTTCTGCAGACCAGATAAGGCAGAAAACTTTTCTTGTACTTCCACCCTCATATCTTCATATTGTTTATTGAAGTACGCCATAGATTCGCTGAATTCTGGCATACGTTTATTTATGTTGTTTAATTGAGCCGAGATCAATTCCTTAATTTTTCCCTCGATAATAATTGATAGTTCTTCACTTAAGATTCTCCGAAGCGAGCTTTCAGTGACGTAGCAGTCATTGGTGGGGGCTGACTGCGACGGCTGCCGTGGTGGCGGCGCTCTGATTGTTACGTTGCTAAATTCCGACGGAGAATCACCCGACATACGAACGTCACTGGCGCCGTGAGGTTGAGATTGTTGTCGCAGCGGGGTGTTCGTGTTATCTGTTTTTGGTAGTTTGCTGTGGCATTCGGGGCATCTCCAATTGTGCCTCAGTTCCTGACTCATGGAATTATATCTTTTTAAGCCAATGTTAGCACACAAAAGATCATATTTAGATGAGCAAGCACAGCACACCAAAAATTCCTTAGCTGCAATGTTGTGTCGACATCCAGTACATTTATTCCCAGTAGGCGCCATAGTCAGCAAAAATAACGCATGCAGGCTAACAAATAAATAAATAAAGCGAACAGCGTTGTGTTTTTGCAAGCGTTATATGTGGTCAAGCTTGTAAACAGTGCGTATGTAGGTATGCGTAATACTTAGACGGTGTGGCGCTAGATGAAATGATTTAGTTAATTAATCTGAATAAATAAAAATAGGTATAGTATAAGGCATAATCATATAATGCTTGAATTCTGTGGTAAGTAGCCATAGCACTTGTGTTACTGAAATCAGGAACATCCACGGGTTAGTGCCGCGAGACTCAGACCCCATACAATATAGAAAAGTTAGCTTTCCAAACGGAACCGACTGAGAATGGCCTTAATACCAGAGTAAGTATCATTATTTCCAAATTGAGAGTTTAAAATCGATCATCAAATTCTAACATATTTGTTAAATAATGTAATTTTATTTATTTTTTTAACCGGTGAATAAATAGGTGGAAACCCTAATGCAATATTGCCGTCAACCAACAGGTGTTTAGGCAAATCTTAATGCTTCAACTTAGCAATTGTTGGACACGTAACAGCAAACTTAAAAATTAAGTGAAAACTTTAATTTAGGATTAACTCATGTGTTATAGTGCACTAGAATTATTAGTTGCATAAATCGTAGGCAAATTTAAATGTTAGTTAAGTACAATAATTCCTTTCAGTAAAATACGTCAGTGAGAAAGCCGTTTACTTTTCAAAACTTTAAATTGTTTGCGCTAGCTAGGCTCGGTCCAAGCGTCCAGTACTTGGGTTGAATGAACGACATCTACCGCCATCTAGTGAAAAGAGTTAAAACTAAAATCTTCCACACCGGGCACCTACAAGTCAAAAAGTTTTAAGTGAAGTTTAGCAGTGTTTGACAACAGAGGGCCGTCAAAATGTCTACGAACACAGTAATTATGGAAAAATGTTCAGGTTGTATTAAACCTCTGCCTCAAAGAGAATTTATGCGATGTTCAGTTTGCAACTCTGCATATGATTTGGAGTGTATTAATATGAGTAATACTCGTTATTATTCATTTTATGCACTGGATAAAGAGCGTAAAGGTACATGGAAATGCCCACACTGCCTGAGCAAACAACGCAAATGCGGTAATCTGAATAGCCCTGTTCGCCACCAGACCTGCGAACCAGCTGAACTACCCAGTCCCGTGGCAGACGATATCGAAAACGTGACACTTCGAAGAAATACCAAAGTTTTTGACAAGAATGCACTCAATGACTCTGACCAATGTGACCTCACCAATAGCAAGGAAGAGATTAAGTTATTCCTAGATGAAATGAGAGCTGCTCGCTTGGAAATGAGTTTATTTCGATCTACCGTGGCAGACCTCACAGCCACCATTAAAGCGCAAAATATACGCATAGACGGTTTGGAAACGAGGGTTGAATTTTTGGAGAGTACGTTACGTGAACCCAAAGATAATAAATCTGGAGTTCTGGAAGATACAATTCAACAATTAAAGTTAGAGATTCAAGAACGCGATCAACAGATTTTAATGAACGATATAGAGATTTCTAATCTGCCAGAGACGTCCAACGAGAATTGTACACACATCGCTATTGCTGTGGCCAAGAAGATAGGCGTCGAATTAGAAGAACGTGACGTGGTAAACGTGGAACGAGTTGGACCCATGCGGGCGTACGTCGAAGGTAGCCCGGCGCCGCGGCCGCGCCCCCTGGTGGTGCGGCTGACGCGCCGCTCCGTGCGCGACGAGCTGCTGCGTGCGGCGCGCGTCCGCCGCGGCACTACCACCGACGGGCTGGCCCTCCCAGGTGGCGTCCGCCCTTCTACGTGAACGAACGTCTTACAAAACCTAATCGTCAACTATTCCAGAAAACTAGAGAAGCGGCCCATAGTTGCACTTGGAAATACGTGTGGACACGCGATGGGAAGATTTTCGCTCGCCAAGATCAAGGGAAACCGCGTCATCGAGTGCGCTCGGATCAAGATATAGCAAAGGTTTTTGGTATTAGCAATGTTAGTGTCAACCCTTAGTGATAAGATAGTAATTACTCATCATACCAATGTTCTTCTGGCGAAACATTATAAATCGTTTTGTAGTACGCTTATCAACCATATAATTATAATTTGTTTTTATTTTGATATTTATTTTATATTTGAATTTATTTTTGTTATACTTAAAGAATACTTTTATACCTTTCTATTAAGAATGCTGAAGTTGTGTTATATTTTAGTAACATATTTAGAACGTATTACTAAATATATATGTGTAATTAGTACGTACATAATATATAGTAAAGTCATATCTTCAATATACTATATTACTTGTAACATCTATTCTTATCCATCTAATGCTCGAAGTACATTAAAACGTTATGTGCAATCAGTTCTCAACATTAGTAAAATAACACAAATTAAACTACTAGCAATAAATAAAATTAATAGACGCCATTTGACAATTCTAAAACAGTGTTTAACCAATTGCTATTATATACAAATATCTCACTCTTTCGTAATACAATTCAAAAAATTCAAACATTTGTCTTTTGGTCTATTAAATCCGTGTTCACTCGGTACTCGGCATGATGAGTTCATTGTAGCACTAGAGAGGCATAACGTTGACATTCTAGCCATCAACGAAACTTGGCTGAGAACAGGTGAAGAACAGCGAGCGCCTGCGCCGGCCGGGTACCGGTTGCGGCACGTGCCGCGCCCGCCCGGGCGGCGCGAGCGTGGCGGTGGCGTAGGGTTCTACCTGCGACGCGGTATGTATACGCGCGTTTTGCAGCATCCGCCCTCACCCTCCGTAGAACAAATGTGGATAGGAATCCATTTTAATGGCCTGAAACTTGCCATCGGGACAGCATATCGTCCACCTTGGCAAAGCGTAGACTTGTTTATAGACGCACTTACAGAATCAGTGACATCATTTTCGACATACGATCACATTATTCTGATGGGCGATTTTAATATCGATTTACTTAAGTGCAATGACTCGAACTCTAAGAAAATAGTTCAGTTTTTTGAATGCATGAATTTAAAACAATACGTAACTCAACCGACACATTTTACTGACCACTCTGAAACGTTACTAGACATAGTCAGTTGTAGTGCAAGTATAATCAATGTTTCTGTAGATTATATTCCAGAGCTGAGTAGTCATGCATTTGTATCATTTGAGTTCCGTTTAAAAAAACCCAAGCCCATACCACAATATATAACTTACAGGCCACTGAGGTCCATAAATATGGACAACTTTAATGCTGATGTCAATGAAATAAGCTGGGAAAATATTTTAACAGATAACGTAGACGTATCACTCGCAGCATTTAATTCAGTAGTTGTAACTTTATTTGATACCCATGCACCCTTAAAAACTTTGTTTGTCAAGAAGCATAGTTATCCTTGGATTACGCCAACTATAAAAGAAATGATTCGATTGAGAGATGCCGCACACGTTAGATATCGCCACTCTAAGCTTGAATATGATAAAAAATACTATAAAGAACTTAAAAGCATAGTCAATGTAGCAATCCATAACGAAAAGACTGCGTATTTCAATTATTGTATAAACAAAAATATAAAAAACCCTCGTACGCTTTGGAAAAATATAAAACAAAACATAGTCAACTTCAGACCAAAAAACATCGATATCCCTAATAACATCAGTGACCCTAACCAAATAAATAACCATTTTCTTCAATTACCAGGCAGTGATAAAATATGTAGTTCACAACTTAACCAATGGTGTCGCAATAAACATAGTTCTGCAGTATTCAGCCTCAAACCAACTGACGAGATCACTGTTTCTAAAATTATAAACAACTTAAAGACAAATGCACTAGGCGTAGATGGAATTTCATTAAATATGATCTTACTCACACTTCCACGAACCTTGCCTATTATCACCGCTATCATAAATAAGTCCATAGAAACTGCTACTTTTCCCAAAATATGGAAGCAAGCAATAGTTAAGCCGATACCTAAAACAAATAATCCCTCGGAACTAAAAGATCTAAGGCCGATAAGTATTTTACCATTTATGTCAAAAATAATAGAAAAGATTGTATTAATGCAAATGACAGAATACATATACACAAACAAAATCTTACCTGAAAAACAATCAGGGCTTAGGGCTGGTCGAAGTACTTCGACAGCACTTCTAGATGTTGTTGATGACATAATAGCTGGACAGGACGCAGGTGAAGGAGCTATATTATTGTTGCTAGACTATAGCCGCGCATTCGATACAATCAACTGTAATTTACTCCTAGCCAAGCTGACCTACTATGGATTTGACGACTTAACTTTGAAATGGTTTTCGACTTACCTGCATGGTCGTTCTCAGAAAGTGGAGGTAAGTCAGTTGTAATGGTTTTAAAAAAAAATCGGATACTATTCTCACCAAAAGAGGTGTGCCACAAGGGTCAATACTAGGACCTATCCTTTTCACAATATATACTGCTAATCTGCCTAAATGTATACTTAATAGCGAATATCACCTTTATGCTGATGATCTACAAATATATAAGTCTTTTAAACCTTTGGATACTAACACAGTTATAGCAAAGATTAACCAGGATTTAAAACGAATAGAAGAATGGTCACATAAAAATAGTTTACAAATAAACCCAATAAAGTCTAAGTGTCTCATTTTAGGCACTAAAACTCAAATAAACCACATTAACAGTTTTTCCCCAGTTATCCAAATAGGGCATGACCAAATAGAACAAGTAACCGAAGCTCGGAACCTAGGTGTCATATTCGACAATAATCTTAAATTTGAAAAGCACGTAAGCGATATAGTCAGGCAGTGTTATTTTAGGTTAAAAGTATTATACAGCGTGAGGCCATATCTCAATGTGGATATGCGCATTCATCTTTGTGAGTCACTAGTTTTATCGAAGCTAAATTACGCGGACACAGTCATAGGCGAGTGCCTGTTGACTCGTACCAAAAAACTAATTCAGCGAGTGCAAAACTCCTGCGCTCGCTTTTGTTTCCAAATACCACGAAGAGCTCACGTAACACCCTATCTCAACAGAAGTGATCTGATGAACATGCAGTCCCGGCGCGCTTTACATTTTGCAGGGTTACTGTTTGGTGTTATAAAAAATCAAAGTCCATCTTACTTATTTTGTAAACTTAAATTCACCCAACGCGAATCACGGCTTACTGATCGCTTGATATGTTACACACATAAAACCGCTTTGTTTAGAGGAAGTTTCCGTTACTCAGCAACCAAATGTTGGAACAACATCCCACCACCCATCAGATCCTCACCTAACGTAAATGTTTTTAAGTTAAAATATAAAAGATTTCTATTAGAATTACAAAAAAGCTAAACAATTTATTTTAGAATCGATCTACATATACTAGCTTAAACAAAAAATATATATTTTAAAGATATAAAAATAAACCTAAATATTAATTAATTTATGAGTATTATTATTATTATTTATTACTGTATACTCATATAAATATAACGTACCTCCTTATTTACACTTTTCCAAAGTATAAGTTCTTTAATTTTATTTTAGTACTTAACGAAGCACTTATAATACCTATTGTTTTTGTTTCTAAAAGTGTTTTAGTTTATTTTAGATATAAGAAAATTGTAGCGTATTTTGATGCAGCGCTGGTCGCCGTATCTACTCTGCCTTAGGTTTCCGTAGAATACCAGCGTCGTGGTGCGCACAGCGTCACCACGACATATGCTGAACGGAGACCTTTTAGGTACCTACCATGTTAGTTGATACCAACCACATTGTTTAATTTACCTATGTATTAATAGTACCTAATAAATATATTTCTTTCTTTCTTTCTTTCTTTCAAACTAAGATATCTATATATCGTGAAGATAAGTCTGGTAAGATAGATACAGTTTATTCTTTTCTGATGCGTTGCTGCCCACGCAGTGTAGCAGTTAGCAAAGCTTACCTACTTGCTACATTTTTGTATATAATGGAGCTCGCTTTTGTGTACCGCAGTATGTAATAAAAAAAATGTTTGTTATGTTTAGCAACCTTTTAGCGCTGACATGGGTGCTGCTCGGGCTTTAGGAGACTGTACACATTATATTTATATAATGCTATCGCTACACGGAAAACATTTTATCAGCAAATTCAATTTTGTTTCTTTTAGTATTGCAAAAAGATAACTTATGATTATGACGATGAGATTTTCATTATTAGTTCTATATAAAAGTTAAATATCAGATGAAAATAATACAAAACACAATACTTGTGGATAATGTTAAAATAAAAATATTAAAATGAATGTAACAAACATTAATCATAAGTTTCAAAATTCTGAGACAGAATCCTATGTAGGTTTTATCCTAACAAGTTAACCTGAAATGTATTTGTATCGTGCAGGCCAGGCACGGCTTGTTTCTAGTCTCGTGAGGTATTGTCTCGACAGCTGCAATTTAGTGTTGTACAAGTATCGATAGTTTGGGTTTGAACATTGATATTGACTCGAATTCTGAGGTCTAAAGAATATCACCGATGATTTCTATAGTACTGTCACACTTAATAATAAGCCCGGTAAATACAAGACTTATAACCACTTGTTTTGGAAATGCCTTGATGTACTGTGCATCTATACCTAGAGATGAAGAGCAGCGTGAGTGGAACTAGTCTGCTGTGAAAAGACTAGCCAATAAAACCACCCCAAAAGTCGCATCACCTATTTTTACACTGTAGGAAAATCGATTAACTATAACTAAAGAAAAGACGTGTGTTTCGTCTTTTCTTTCGCGGCCGAGCGCGCAACACCATTTACGTGCCGAGAACCATGCATAGTCACACGACCAGCTAGTTTAACCTTAGGTTAAGCGGGTAACCTCTCGCGTCGCATCAACCTCCTTCATTTTCATTGAAACGGATGGGTCTGCCTCTCTCTGCTTCTTCACCACCTGCTACGGCGGGATTACATTCACAGACATAACCTTTCAGGCTTTTCTGACGCACTGGTGCAATATTTGCGCCGATTAACGCAATTAGGTAAGCCTACTTTCTTCGACGACCACTAATTCCACCTACACATATCACATACTATCATCAGCTTTATCGCAAAATATGTTATTCAAGCATTTGTGTTATATAAACTAGAAACAACGATGGAACTACACATATACCTAAACATCCACGACACAAGTGCAAATATTCAACAAACGAATGTCAATGTTTATTACACATAAGTATAATCAAATCTTCTTCCCTAAGTTCAATACTCAAATAGGAGCTATAATCATTGTATCATTGAGTAGCCAAAACACTATTTTCGCGTAGATCACATAGTATCTAGAACATAAAAACTGTAATAACCATGCATAACAAAATTTCCTCTTGCGCACTAGATAAGCAACAGTAATGCACTGGTTGGGCGCTACCTGCAAAGTACGCCTGTATTTTTCACCAGTTTTTCGATTTTGGCTAAAACGATTGGTGTAATGTCAATCAGGTTGCTACCTGTCAATCCTTTGGTACGGTCTCTGACTGACTGGTAGCACCGCTGACAGATAGAAAACCATATCCCACCAAAACCATTTCATGTAAAATGTTGCCAAGACAACCCACATAAGGTTCGCCCTGTGAAAAAGATATCAGATCTCATGTAGAGCCAAGCTTCGGCATCTACACGGCTATACTCTACCGACGAACTTCAATAATTCTACATATCAGTAAAAATGTATTATATCTTATCGTAAGTACTACGATTTGCTGACCTTGTCCTTAAAGAGCGTAAATAAGTGAGACCTACCATGAGACTCTTCATTAAGGCGGAGGTTCTTGTAAGTACTTATTTTAGGTTTCTTAGTTACTGTACACAGCCCCGTGTTAACTATCATGTATTATTTGTAATTCATAAAATTGATGAAAGTAGTATCATTCAACCCCCCCCCCCCCCGTAGGGGCGAAAGTTGTAGATTATATACTTACTAAACTTAGATTACATTTTGATAATCTACGACACCCCCCTTTTTAAGGAGATGGGGGGGGGGGAGAGAGAAAGTTATAAGATTATGATTGATTGTTGGTTGTATAATAAACTTAGATTATATACCGAATTTCACCTTTCTAGCACTTCAGGAAGTACCCTAACATATTAAAGTCGCATACAAACTTCCATCCCCCATTTTGGGACATGGGGGGGCAAAAGTTATAACTTTATGAATTTTTTTATTACTTGTATACCTAACTTAGGTTACATACCAAATTTCAGCTTTCTAGCACTTCAGGAAGTAGCTAAACATTTTGATGATCATCATTGTGTCAGTGTATAAGTGAGTCAGTGAATCAGTGACGAAATCGGTGTATTTTAGATCAATATAAAATCTAAAGTATTAGAGTTATTCAATGAAGACTTTGTACGTTTAATTAGTCTATTATTGATATCATATTCTGAGAATATGAACTATCTGGCACATCGGAAAGCAACTCTATGAGAGTTCAAAAAAACTGCGAAACACTTCGAGAAAAGGTAGGTTGTGCCCTTGCGCTTCGCTTGGCTCGTCTTGGCAGATATAGTTTATATACGAATGTTATTGGACTCGCTTTTAGGCAACAAATTTAATGTTTACCTATTTGGTATGTTTTTTAGCATTTCGGAGGTTTATCGATACACGTTTTGTACTCTAGATAAGCAACAGTACTGCAATCTTCTAAATGGGAAAGTTTTAATTCGTTGAGGTGTGATACCCGAGGGCAGGCGGACGACCCGTTTGTTTCGGTACCTACATACTGTATTAGAGTTTAGTCGACAAATTCCCCTAATTAGGTAATATAATCTCGCTACTGTAACAGTAACAACACACTCATTAACAAAATTCTGTGTACTTACAAGATTATATTATGTCGTGACAAATAAATAATGTACGAAATGAAGTGCTCACTTAATTATTACACTTGCTTATGGTATTATAGATGTATTCTTGAAGATTGCTCAGTAATAATTTACTTTGGTAATTATACCTACATAGTCCGCGTAGACATGTTTACATTTGTGTACCCACACAAATCTAGTGGAGTTTTTGGTAAACATTTCGGACATTTCTATCTAGCCAAATTTCTTCTGATTTTCTCTGACAGTGACAACTTATGACAGTGAAGGAGGAAAAAACAAGTCTTGTGAAGTTCTTCATCTTTTATCTGAGATTTGCTGATTGACCCTAGAAGGTCCTACATCTGGCCTTCGATAATATCGATAATGTGTGATCGAACTATATAGTTAGTATAGATATTATTTTAAATGTCATGTTTACCATAACATTGTACATACTCGTATATGGAGAGGGCGTTTGGTGCAAAAAATGAATATGAATGGAATATCAAACTGGTTCTTTTGTTTAAGCGTGACTGAAAAACAAATTTAGTATTACAAGTTGAACTTATTTTTTTAAACTTGTTAGTCGTCATATAAAATTGTAGGTACCAGATTTGTTTTAAAATTAAATCATAATTTATTTAGTAAAGCGTATTTGCTATAAAATTACATAGGCGAGTTTACTGTTACTTGCTAGAACATATTTCGACCTATCAATTTTAAACTTAGATTTGAACTGCACGTGACTTTTTATCTCAAAAAACTACTTTCAAAGGAAAGTACGGAAACCTAACAGCACATTGGCCAGTAATTAATAAATAAAAAAAGGCAAACTACAAACAACTTTTTCTCCACCCATACACCACGGACGGCATTAATTTGGCTGGCGTCGACAACTCGACTGCACTAATTAGACAAGTTTATTTCGGTTCAGTTACAAGTTTATTTGCCCTCTGCTTAGCAGCGAGCTGTTTACGCTGACCCTCGTATTGTGTCAGAGCTTTGCACAAGTCAATCAAAAATAAAGGAGGGTCCGGATGTTTGGCGTCCAAGATTAAAACTGTCACTTTGTTAAATAAGTTAGTACGTCGTTCAAATTTTGACCAGTTATCCGAAATTAATTCTCGAAGTCACTTCTAATTGCCGGTCTGACGAGAGGTTTTTAAGCCTGCCACTGCTATCTCCCAGACATTCAAATAACAAAATAGACCATGACAGTTTAAATGGATGTTACTCTAGTACGCAAAATCTGTGTATGGGTGTTTACAGATTTTGTCAGACTAATTAAAACAAATTCCGAACATGTAAATCATTTTACTGATGCAAATAACATCAGCATTATTTATAAATTGTGTATATAAACTAAATAAAGCTACCACCAGTTCAAGACCAATGTAATTTAAAAAACATACTAATTTTCATTGCAAGGTTATTGTTATAATTGTAACCATAGGCACATACAGCGCAGGTTCTTTTTTATTAAAACAAAATTAGTCCAAAGGAATAACTAATTGAAGAAAATGGAAAACAAAAAAATGTTAACCAACAAACTTGATACAGTTGTTTATTACGGAATTGGTTTTTCAATTAAACCTCCTAACACAGTTCGCTTTTACAGGTTTTATTAGACACGTAATCAAATCTGTGAGTTCCTAGTAAAATGTTAAGATCGTGCACATGGTCGTGCCTGTTTTCTAAAAGGTATACAATTGTGCCAGTAAATAAAGCCTCTACCTACGACAGTGGCGGCCTTTTAATTCGAATCGATGAATCCAATTTCATTGTGAATTCAGACTGAGATCCGAAACAATAAAGTTAAAGAGAGTTGAATAAAAATGTTTCGCAGCAAATTCATACATTTTACATTTTAGTAACATAGGTAATAATAATAAAGATGATATTCTATAATGAATAAAATACTGAATGGTATCAGATCTATGAGGCAATAATAAAGTTTTGACAGGGTACCAGACAGCACATAAAAGATAAAACAAGAGTTCAATTTGAAAACGTTAGATAATTTTGTAATTTTATTGGCATTTACCCGTTTTTGTAGCGCTCAGAATTATGTGTCAGGTATATACAAATAATCCCCGCGGGAACTCTTTCACTTTATAAGAATGATGATTCCATGTTTCGAAAAGCGCTTTAAGCCGTTGATCTTAGGATAATAATCCATATAGGTCCTGTTCTTTATATTAGCAAGGCTAAACGACAAACGCCCCATTTTAAACTAAAAACAAATAACCAGACTCGTTTTTCGTCGTCATTTTTTTACGAAATAGAAAAGCAAACCACAAATTGGAGTACCTACATCAACAGAAAGTTTTAATATAACTTCAACTAAACAATCTAAATGCTTAAACATCCACACCTCTTGAAACCTTGACTCCTATGAAAACGGATCGTGAACTGAAAACTTAAATATATTGATCATTCAGGCTATTTAGACCCCAGAAATTCAGCATCCGATTTCTGATTACATAACTATCCGTTCTAATACATGAAACGTGTCTACAAATATTAAGAGAGAGGGTCATTAAAAGTATGGATTTGTTTTATATGTAGATCAATTTAATTACCCATGAATAGTTTTTTATATAGTTGGAAATACGGCACTGAAAAATATATTTCATTTCAATATTATTCACTGTTTTATCTCCAAGTCAATTATTCAATAAAATAAGCATTCAGTTCAATAGTAGATCTATATCAGTTCGAATTTACGTTACAATAAAATGGCTATTGAAACTGTACACGTTTAATTACTTGAACTTATAAATATTTCCACAAACAGGTACCATTGTTGTACACAATACGAATTGAGCGACCATATGAGCGGTCGAAACACGGCAAATAAATAATGAAGCTGTACATAAACCAGTCGTACAGGCGGTCACGTTCCGAATTCCATAACAATGTTTCTGTGAGAGTTCCCCACATAGCACAGCCAAACTCTGCGGTAGTTCGAAGTCGGCCAAATTATTTACTTGGGCTACAAAATAAATAGGGGCCAAAGTTGCGTCCGGAATTCCCAAAGCGGGCCACCACACATTTTGCTTTCGGACGCCCATGTAACACTCCACTTAATAGCCTCCTAATGATATTAAGAAAACGTTGTAACTGTGTCGTGTCGCCCTAGGTAGCTGTAGTAGCTGAGGACATAATTAAGTTTTCAATGGAGCTGAAATGTGGTTTAGCGGCAAACAGTGAGAACAAACTAGCCTCTCACGGGCCCAAGTTGTGCGTACCTGGCCCTCGCCTGATTTAATATGCGGAGTCAAGGCGTTTACGTTGTATGGATAATTTAATTGCTCCCGGAGAGTGCTTTGTAATGCTCTGTTGGTTCAAAAGTTGCGATCTCCGACGCGTAGGTAGTATTATTAAACAGCCTGGATAGGTACTTGTTTGCCCTTTCATCGTTGAAGCTTAATGGACACTGCGCAAATAAAACAAATAACACTGTCAGAAACATATTTACTATTTAATAGCTTTTGAATGGCTGTGCAGATTTCCGTTCTTTGTCGAAATCCTAATTTCATTAAAAGAGTAAAGCTACGCTACAAGAGCTATTGAAATAATTATAATGTGAATAATGAAATTCTAATCATTCATTAAACATGCACATTAAATTATGTTATGGTTTAGGAAAATGTATAATGTGGTTTCCACCAAATCGGAATTTGCATATTAATTTTATTATAACAGTGAATAGCTGCTATTTTAAATGGATAGCCAAATGCAAATAAGTGTTAGTTTGGTTTTATTTGGTATTGAAACGAAAATAACTAAATAAATTCATTATAATAGACACAATGAAATAAACCAAAGTTTAAATAAAATTTTAGTAATGCTTACATTTAAACGGCAGTGTTTATTTATGTTTTTATTGATTGTCAAAACAATTGTTCATATCACGGATTTGATTTGACACGGATTGCCCGCTAATATTTATTTTAATTTGAAGTCGTATTCTTGAACACCCGTTTAAAAAACTGTTCGGCTTCAACAAGCGATCTAAAATAACTATTACTGAGATAATCAACTTATTAAGATATGCAAAGTGGCATTAATTTGATTTTCAGAATGACATTTAGATAATACATTTTAACAAAAACAAAAAAATAGCGTTGGGGGCAAGATTCTTAAAGTAGGACCACATACCTACCTTTCCTTTTCTTGTTTTGGTTGTGCTTTTTTTTATTGTTTTTCAATGTGATTCTGCACTACATATTTTAAAATAAAGTAGCTTTCTCTATCCCTTTATCCCTGTGTATGCTTAAATCTTTAAAACTACACAACGGATTTTGATGCGATTTTTGAAAAAAATAGAGTGCAAGAAGAGAAAGGTTTATATGTTTAATAATATCCATTAAATAGGGGAGAAATACCCACTATACCCGTGCTATCAGCTTCGCGGCACTCAGATATCGCTATCACGACATCATACTGAGTAAAAGTCATTTTACCACATTCTACTCAAAATGGTAATATTATTTCATAATTATGTATTTATTTTTCAAGCTTAAGTGAAAAAATGTTTTTCTTTTATATTATATTGACTGAAACACACTACATAAGACGGCTCATCAAAATGGATGAATAAAATAGGTACGCAAATAAATGTTGGAAAACGTATCTTATCTTGCTCTAACTCTGTGATGAGTAGCCTTAGCCCTTGTCTTAAAGAAATCAGAAACAACGACGGCACCGCCCAAGACAATATAGTCAATTTCGTTTCTATTGGCCAGACCGGGAACCGAACCCTGAATCTCAGATATGGCACCAAGCCAAAGTGCCGTCCGCTCTCCTCTCGCTACGGAGGACTTACACTTGCAGTATTTCAGAGAGGCGATGGATGCAAAACAGAGTCAATACAAGTTAGTTGAACAGTAGAAACCGAAGATAATTCAAATTGTTGGTAATCTAATCTATCGATTCATCTCTGGCCATCCGTCAATCTTCCATTCCCTATCGTCCTTCTATTTCCTTGTCTGTCTCACTCACATTCTCGAATTACACTCGTGCAATATAATACTCTACCTCGCAAATTGACATATTGTCACCACGCTAAACCGCGGCAAATCTCTTTGGTGGAGGGTGATGTAGGGAAAAGCATGGTAGATCCATTTATTGGTTCTTTATTTACCTACCACCGGCGGTTAGCTGTGGCTTCGCAGGGGTAGGCTATGTATTTGTTTACATCTTGGATTACATGAGATATTTTACTTTAAATGTGGATTTTTATCAATATTTTTAATGCATACTTTCCTGACATAGTAAAAAAATACCAAATCGGTTCAGTATTTTCACAGCCTATCCAAAACAAAGATTTAAATCTTTCCTCCGTATAATATTAGTAAAATTTATCAGGCTCTAATGTGTACATGTGTTAAAAAAGTACCATTGTGTTTGTGAGTGATTGATAACGCTGAGATAAAGAAAAAAAATTAGACCTTAAGAATCTACTGTTGTCCTTATTATTTTACTGTATTTGATGACAATTTCAATTTAATCGTTTTTCTCTATGACGTTTACATTTAGTTCCATGCAAAACAAACAGTGATAATAGTAGAAACTTAATAGCCAACCCCATCCTATCGCGTAAACAGTAAAGAAACTTGTCGCGATGAAAACATAGACTATTGACCCGAATGTGCCCAGAAAGGAGCATAATTAAATACAATAAAAAGTTTAGTATGCGATATAGACTACATAAAGTGTGACTGAGGCATACAAGAAAAACACATAATTAAATTAATCAACATCAGCGCAGATAACACAGTTTCCGATAAAGCGGCCTAAAGAAAAGCAAAACCAGTATTATTGGTGGCGCTGTACAATAAACTCGCGTGAGCAAATTGCCGTGTTCATAGGTAGCGACGGCAAACACTTTATTGGTCAGCGGCGGGCGGCCGTGAATACCAATGATGCCTTTGTTCCACAGCACTGTGCCCACTTGCTGCGGTTGAATTTGTACAGTTGTTCCAATCAATTATATCTATTATTTATTTATTTATTATTATTATTTCCCCTACCCAAAATGTTGTCTGGAAAAGATTGCTTTCCTATAGACCGCCTAAATTGTACTTGAATGTCTGTAATTTTTTCTGTGCAATAAAGTGTATCTATCCATCAGTCTATGGCGTTATAAGAGCCTGGATTAAAACCATTTTAAAAGCTAATCACGGAAATTAAAATACATTTTCAGAAAAGAAAAAAAGAACAGACGGACAGAACAATAATTTAAATCATTCATCATTATTTTAGAGAAAATAATGGTGAGAAATTATGTGCTATGTAAATTTGTGTAAATCGCCATTTTTGTAATAATTCAGTAGTTTAAATATTAATGGCATATGATCAGTAGATATCAGTACGTTTTTTATTGCACGGAACAAATGCTACAGAAATTGGTATTATAGACAAAACATTGTACAAATAAGACAAAATTTACTATTGTTTATAATTGAAAGGTATAATAATTAGACAATAACTTCATTTGAGAACATGCTATTAGTAAACATGTTAGTTTACTGGCGAAATGTAATAATGTGGTAGGAAGGCGATGGTTGCAAGTAGGATTATGCTAGGAATTGTTAGCTTCCTTCGGCTTAAATGATATTGATAATAATAGACAAAACAATTTTGCATAATAAATTGCTTATTAAAGTATACAACCTATTTAGTCTCTGTTTTAATTTAGAACATAAATGTATTGATAATGCCAGCTTATTTACTTTAACAGCAGTCATATTAGCAATTTTACATTTATCAACTAAAGTACTTAGCTGAAATCGAAACGGTTCCCACCACCCGTTTAAAACTACATATAATAGCGCAATTCATGGAAACTCTAAAAGTTTATTATTGCAAATGAAACCAGACTAACATCCACATTAAGCTTTATAGAAGAGAGAGAGAAAGCAATAAAATGAAACCGCTGCTTTCAAAATGCCCTTAATCCCTTTTCAGTCGTATTACAAGGCGTAAAAGAGGTCGTTGGAGGCACTCGTCCGTCGCGATCAGTGAGTTTATGCCCTATACGCTTTTAACACAATCGATTGAAGGACAGTGATCAATATTTTGTCTTAATCTATGTTCACAAAAATACTACTAATATTGGAGCAGTTACTAGCACTAGCACTACATTCGATACTCAAAAACATCAGTAGGTGCGAGAAAGTCTATATCGTGTGTGGTAAAAAATCTCACTGTGTGATTTTCAGCCCAAGCAGCTATTTTTTACATTAAGACGAAACTAAAAATAAAGCACTTCAATTTTAATACTTGAGTATGTTTAACCTACTATGTGCTGCTCCTTCTGTTTTATAGTCTAACGGCTCGGTACATACGAGTACATGCCCTTACAAACACATCGGGTATGTAATATATGTATATGGATAACTTCTTATTAGATTGTAAGGATCTATAGTATCAGATTTACCCCTAATAATACACAAGCAAAACAAAATAAAATGCTGACACATCAGGTATCTGGCGCTTATAAAAATAAATATTTGCCGGGTTTTTCGGTTTGGTTAAGAGATTGCAGGCTGAGATCAAAATAAAGTTCCATAAGAATGATGATTCCATGTTTTCGAAGGCACTTTAAGCTTTGAGCCCCGACAATAATCCAAGTCTGATTTCGAAAGTCAGATGGTCAGATCATTAAGTCAAGTAAGTCAGAAGGCCTGATGTGACAATATACTGAGATGTCTTCAAACGAAGCATTCTGACTAAATTTTACAGCCGACTTTCTACTTTACTGACTTTCAATGTTTATTGCAAGTTAGGCATCATGGAGCCTGCGGCGGAACAAGCCACTCATATCAAAGGGTGCGTACACAATGCCGAACTTTAGACATAACACCACTATTGTATGTACGGAGCAAACAGACATCTTGAGACGCAGTCACGAAGTTACCATTCGCAACACAAACCGTATGTTTATGTTACGTTAGTGTTTATACTCATGTGTTATTTCTGTGAGGGAGTTGAATATACTTACTTACTTACCTATCTATCTAATAAAACCAAATTGGAAACGTCCGTGATAGGGAAGTAAATTAAAATGATGATGTACTTAAATGATTACCCCAGCGGTGCAGTGGTTAAGGTTAGCTCACAAAGTGCGAAGGATTCTGGGTTCGATTCAGGTCGGTCAGGTGAACGAACTTTTTATAATTAACTCAGGTCTGGATGCACCTACTGGGTTGAGGCTTCTAGTTAGTATCTATCTCTGGCATTTATAGTAAACGGATAATTTATCTGGCGCTGAAATAATTATTTTGGTAACTCAAAAGAGCACGTTTATTTATTTTATTTAAAAACTTTATTGCACAAAAAAAGTACAACAGGTGGACTTAATGCTATGGGCATTTTCTACCAGTCAACCTTTGGGTCACGTTTGAATTTCTTTAATGGGTAGTATAATTTTCAAGACAAATATTTTGCTTCCATCTAAATAAATCTACCATAGAGCATCCGATGAACAATTTAAATGGCCAACCTCCTCTCAAGTTGTTTATACAGAAAAATCAGCAATTAGGAAGATTTCTTTTCAGTAGGCACTCCTAATGTACGCAAACGTAAATGAACGCAAATATGAAAATTTTATTTCCTCAAATTACGAAAAGCTGACACTTCAGTGAATAATAAAGCCGTGTTGTAAATTCAACAATATTAATCAACCCGTATTTAGACTGTAACAAAATTACTCGCCCAAAAACAACATTGTTCGTTGTTGCAAGGGAAACTAGATTAAATTCGAGTGAAATCGTGTATTTTATTCATTGCGATTCCGTCTCTTGAATTTTGTTGTTGTTTATGTAAGGTATGTGTTATTTATTTCAATATTGTTACCAGAGTTTGAATTCGTCAAACCAAAAACGTTTTGAAACAATTCCGACTGCTATGATTGATAAATTAAAATTTTCGTAGGCTTATTACTATAACGTTATATTTAGCGGTTTTAAAATACTGAACCTTTGAAAATACTTTCACTGAAAGCGTAGTTTTTAGGAAATTCCAAAAAATCTTATTTAAATGCACAATTTTATTTGAAAGTTTTCAAAAAGTATCACAGTACCTACTGCTATCTGAATATGAGCATTTGGCTGCGACTTTGCTCGGGTGTGTATAAAGGAATGCCTTTGTGCTTTTTCAGACTTCAAGTAATGTTATTTCTCTGCCAAATATCTAAAAAAAACAGTTCAGCCACGTAGCTGTTAAGCAATATTCAAATAGGTCTGTCCACACTTTTGAACTTCGTAGCAGTAAAATAAAAAATGATATAAAAAACAAAAATCCACGTACGGACAACAGCACGTCAAGGTTAAAACTTTCAGTTCGTTATTAGTTCTTATGCGTACGACATAAGGGCGATTCAAAGTTCAAAGTATGTAGTATGACGTGCTTTTATCTGTCCATGAGTCCGCAATACATTTCTATTTGTTTTCAAAACATTGTCTAACTTTAACAATTACAGTAACCGAACCATATCGACTAGTTTTGGCAACTCATTAATACTTAATTCAGTTGTTATTTAGACTCCATTAAAGTGCTCAAGCGCGAACCTAGAAAGGGGTTCTTGAGGTCATGATCTCCCCTAGGGGACTACCTAGGTCGATTAAAACTGTAACTATGTGCATGTCTACTGAAGTGGGGAGGGTAGAGAGCTCAGGATGCTTTCGGGTTTCCTGCGTATATATGCTTTGATGTCACCCCCTCCGGAATCATTAAATCGCCGATCGTATTCTTATTGAAATGAAAGCTATATATATACACGTCATAATGTTGGGTAATCATTATTGTATTTATGTATTAATGTGGTAACCAGATTTCATTCTGGTTTAAAGTTTCGATAACAAAATGCTTAAGCTGACCTGGGCGTCTACTCTTAAAAACGAAATATGTCGGATCCTATGACGTTTAGTATTTTTTATTGCTCATTATCGCAACTAACACACTTCAAATGCGAATAAAGCGTTATCAAAAAACAAAATATTATTTATACAAATCAAAAATCACGTTTTAATTCCCTAACTTTTGATCAATCTTCAAAAACGAAACCTTTCGTTTGTTCGTTTCGTTTTCAAGATAAATGAGATCAGGTCAATTTACAAGATGAGTTTTTTATTTATTTACATAATGAATTCCGATGCCTGAATTTTTAATGGTTGCATCATATTAGAATCTTAAGAAATAGGTACTTTCGATGTATGAAAATTATATTTCAGTATTTTTATTATTCCCTTAGCTGGTAAAATTCTGCAAAGAAAAAAATACTTTTCTTACAAATAAAATATGCATGACATTGTTGAAGAATAGCCTTGTTATGTATGAACGACCCGAAGGAAGAAAATTATAGAGGTAGCATGTATGTATTCATGATATTGAGCTAATACAATATGCCTGTGTAGGAGTATTAGATATGCTTATTATTTCTTCAAAAACGATTTTGATGAAATTCGTTGAGTCTTGCCATCTTGACAAAGTTTATGACACTGAAAAATTACCCCATCACAAATTGTTTTGTATCTACATAGGAAACTTGCGATTAATTAAATTTATTTACGATAATTATCGTTACCTCTCATATTTAAATAAAACCTTAGTAGTTTTACCTACTAAACTTGGTATGACGATTGAAAAACAGGAGTCATTTTTTAATAGATGCTATCATAGTTTAGCTGACGTAACTCGAAGACGCGGGTTGGCTGTATTACTGCGAAGGCTTGACATTACGCCTGCCTCTTGTTGATAAAGGCTTATAATGTATTAAACACAGCTTATTGAGTATTTTCCTTCGAATTTACATAAGTCAACCAATATTCAGACCCTTGTCTTTCTCAAAACTGGGTTGATGTACTCATTGATCCTTCGAATATATCTTATATACATATAGCTTTAGATCATTTTAAGGGTAACTAGTATCTACTGGTACTTGCGTTATTTTATTGAGTAGGTATTTACCTGTAAACAATGACAACAACTAATTTGCGTTTCATTACACGGGACCAAGCTCAAATTAGCCTCAAAACAGAACTGGTCATACACCACAACGCGGTCATAATCATTTCAGTACCATCAACGATAAAAAAGATGTGACTGCACATTTTCATCAACATTTTGTGAAACTTTGGCTTGATAACCTTTTTCACCGATTTGTTTATTTTATGGCCGGCATCAATTGTTCAGTAGTTTGCCTAAAATTTATTAATAATTGCCTTGTCTAATTTTAGTCTTTATCGTCACGAGTAAACGAATTACTCGTAATAGGTCAAACCCAAAACGTCTTCTAGAAATAAAAATTAAACAAAATCTAGAATTCACTATAGGTATACTCTGAACTTCTACCTGTAGTAAATGCTGGACTGTGAAAGTATTGAAAATCTTGTTAAAAGGAGTGTTCGAGCTATTTTTTCATTTAAACACTCAAGTCTGGTAATAAAGAAGACATATCAGTTTAACGGGCGACGAGGTCTGCTCCGGCAGTTACTGCAAACAACAGACTAGTCGAGGACGTTCACAAACTTTAATTACTCTGGAACTTGTCTTTTAACATCAGTTGTTCAGACAAGTGACATTTTATCTAGATGGGTGGTGTTTATCAATTATGGGTCTTTTAACAAGCATATACTTATTTGTCTTTAGCATTTCTTACCAATCATTCGACATATTCTTAACGGGATCTTGTTTTTATTATCAGTTGTTCAGACGAAGGCTAACATCACACGCATAATGAAAGGGTTGTTAGTTTAAAGCCTACACGGGATGTATTTCTGGTCTAATAAGTATAAATATGTAAAGTTTAAATTAGAACAAAGTCACCAGTTGTTTAGATAAATACTAACATCACACTAATGAAAAGGTTGTTAGTTTAAAGCCTACACGAGATTTATTTCTGGTCAACTAAAACTGGTATTAAGAAAGTTGTCTTTAGGAACAAGTCGCTTCATACTACGCATTTGAATGTGGTCTACTTTGTATATTATATCATGGCTTGATTTTTGACATTACTAAAGCTACTACCAAACTTCAATACTAAAATTTAATCTATGACAAACAAACGCTTGTGAAAAAGATAGACCATGCTTTTCTTTGTTGTACATTTGACCGTATCTCTCTGAATCCTAACCTAAGGATACTGTCATGATATCTTATTTATTTATTTTTATTTATTTAAAAAACTTTATTGCACAAAAGGTGGACTTAATGCTAGGAGCATTCTCTACCAGTCAACCGTCAAAGTCTTATCTGAAACATCTCATCATAAACTTGTTTCCAACGCAAACCTTCCAGTTAGAAAACATCAAAACGGTAAACGTGACCGGTGTCTCAAAGCTAGGTGATGTTAATTTATTCACCAGCTGCCTCCAGCCATGACCGTGTTAAATGTACAACTCCGGAGGTCTTTAATTCGTAGTCTTCACGAATGCCTTTCAGTTACATGTCAAAAAGTAAAGATGAAAAGAGGTCACGTGTACAAAATCGGGAGAGCACTTCAAAAAACAATTGACTGTCGATAGGACCGAAATTGCTTTAGAATTTGTGGTGTGGGTGAAAATCTTATCGCGTGTTTCATAGAATTGATATTGACTAAATTAGACCTTTTTGTAAAAGAAATGTAAAAGAAATATACCGTCATAAGGCCCAGAAAATCAAACACGAGAGTAAATCAATTGTGTCAGGTTTTAAGGACACTATGCCTCGCGAGGACAAAATAACACAAATACCTTAATAGAAGAACATTTTCATCGAACTAATTACAACGTTAAATAATCCTTACTACCACTGTAGCTAATGCTGAGGCAGCCACCTATTGACCTCTCTGTTTATTTTCATTTTGTCCTTTGTCCTCTAATGTAATGGTTTGTAACTTTTTATTATATTTTCCTTTAATTTTTTGTTTTTTAATTTTGTAATTGGTTGTATATTATTTTTTGTACAATCAATAAATGTATTTTCCTTCTTTTTACTCTAATATTATAAATGTGAAAGTAACTCTGTCTTTTTGTCCGGTTTTCACGCTTAAGCCACTGAACCGATTTTTATAAAATTTGGTAAAGGTATACGTTGAACCTCTAGTACGGACATAGACTACTTTTTGATTTGGCAATAAGGGATGATGGGGGTTATACAGCTCCTGAAATTTAATACGGGAAATTATTTTTTTTTCAAGTTATAGATATGAAAGGTGGCACAAATATAGCTGGAAACTTGAATTAAAATATGGACGACTTTATATTTCAAATATTAGGGGAGATAGGGGTAAAAAAGACCATAAAAAAGTTTGTAGTCCACGGCAACGAAGTCGTGGGCACAGCTAGTTAAATATATAATAATATATTTTTTTAATCAGTAGGTCAGTCGATAAGTTTCGGTCTAGTTATTTTCATAAACATTTATAAAAAAATCAATAAATCCCCACTCGTGATGCTTACCCACACAAAAACAAATGAATCCCGGTATTGCAACTGGCCTCTTAAAAACAATATCAGAAACGAAATTCCCCACTTAGCAATCACGTCAAAAGGAGCTTTTGATCTCGAAAAATTGCCTGTTACAATTGCTCATTTCGGTCTTCAGTCCCTTGTGTGTTGTTCAGCGACTAACTTCGTAGTATTATAAGTAATTTAAAATAAAAACAATAAGAATGATTTGCTCCGTAAATGGAGTTCCTTTGTGATGTGGAAGGAAACGAGACTCGCGAATGTTTGTGTGCCGCAAACAATGGCCCTCGCAATTTGCGGCCCACGACGCTCGCTTTGTTGACGCGAATCAAAACCTTAACAAAATACTGTTTTAGCTCTACAGACGAATTTAATTATTTCGTCCCGGACACAAAATTTCTAAGCCGTTTTACAATGTTGCCATGTTACACATTTAGACGTAGCGTTGCTGCGCCTCCTATTTGAGAAACACAAATTATTTTGCCTCTCAGTGATCAACTATAATTAGCAGCAATTACACTTATATTTTAATCAAATATATTTACTCTGTCTTAAAAGAAAGTAAAAATACCACTTTAGTTGAATATGGACACTTGTTTTGAAGAAGCGACAACAGTTCTGGAAAAAAAAACTAAAATTAAGCTAAGCTTTGATTTATATAAGTCATAGTTAAGAGAGGTAGGGCATAGCGATTTATCGGTCGAACTGGAGCAGCCCCACTGGTGAAATACCTCCACCTTACAGAAGACCGCAGCCAAATAACAATCACTTCTGTGTTGTTGTGTTCCTGCGTGGGAGTAAGGTTTCCAGAGCTCCTGGAGGGTGCTACATTAGTAGCAGGGGTCAAGCCTTCAAGGTAAGGGCGACAAGTCCAGTAACAGATTTATTATGCTGTACTTGTCGCCCTTAAGCTAGGACCTCATTACCACTTAACATCAGGTGGGATGAGGTCAATCTTGAAGTGATATATAAAAAAAAAACAAAAAAACTACTTGGCTTTACACTATTAGTACCTACATGCTTACTATTTATTTACTAAAGTTCAATTGGAGTCAACAGCGATTTTAGTGACCAAAACAAAAAGCAAAGTACGAAATTCTATAGGTAACATAAAATGTTCATTTCTGTATTTACAGAGAATCTGCCGAAAAAGCGTTCTCCGGGATCTCACCAATTTAGTAAATGGGTGATTTTATCGCTGTTATGTCGTCAGTTTCATAAAAGAAAAGTGTGAAGTACTAAATGAATGGGCACTAAAAACGTTTATCAGTTGACGGGAATCTCTTATTTGGAAGAATTAAACCATGTTTTATTTATAGTTTGAAATACAAATACAAATACAAATACAAATACTTTATTTGCGAAATATGAGTGTACAATAGATGACAAATTAATATAAATAGAGCTGCCATATTCGGCCAAGAGCGGCATGCAAATATACAATTTAAAATAAGTTTCTCATTTATTAGAAATTGATAAATTATTAAAATAACACTAGACTCATTAGAACATTGGAATAAAACATCTTTTTTAATTATTATTAACAAAGAAATTCAAAGAAAACTATTAAAAAAAAAAATCTTCTATCAAGTTAAAATGTCAGTCTAAAATTACAGTCTACATGAATATAAAAAAAAACATTAAGTATCATTAAATAAAATGATATTATTTAAAAGGTCAAAGAGTCACTTTTAATCCAGTCCATTTTAAACTAGCGAGCAAAGCGACGCCCAACTTAGTCCAAGGAGCACAATCAGAATAAAACCCCAAGAAGTCAAATTTAAATTGATAAAATGTCAAAGAATTTAAGATTAATATTAATTGTATTGCCTGATGTTAAGATTATTTTTTTTTTATTTGTAGATATTCATCAATTGAATAAAATGCATTATTAGTTAAATATTCAAATAATTTGTTTTTGAAGGTGATATAGTGATCACAGTCCTTAATGTGGTTTGGAAGTTTGTTAAATATTTTTGGTGCCATAGCAAATACGCATTTTCCGTATAGCGCCGTTTTATGTTGATAGTGATTTGTAATACACAACCTAGTGCGGTTGCGTTTCACAGGCACAATTTTAAACAAGTTTGGGTGTTGTTTGATAAATAGAATCAACTCGAGAATGTACAGAGAAGGCATAGTTAGTAACTTCAAATCTTTAAAGTATTGTCGGCAGGATTCAGTTTTTTTGAGGTTGCACATTCCACGAATGCATCTCTTCTGACATTTAAACACCTTGTCCCAATTGGTTGCATTTCCCCAAAATATTATTGCGTATCGTTACCTAGAAGCCACATACCCGTGATAAGATGCCAGTAATGTTGAGAGATTAGCTTTTCGTGATAAAAGATAAAGGCTGTATGACGACTGGGAAATCTTTCTGCACACAAATTCAATGTGAGTTTGCCATTTCAAATTGTCGTCTATATGTAAGCCAAGGAATTTTGTGGTTGTGGTCGGTTCAACATGTTTTCCATTATACTCAATTTGATGTATTAATTTTTTATTGCATCTTTGTCTAAATTCCATTATTTTAGTTTTATCTATATTTACTACTAAACTATTATCTTCTAACCACATTATTAATGACTTAAGAGTCTCATTTATTGTATTTACATTATTAAGTACAACTGTACAGTCATCTGCAAATAGTACCATTGGGTCATTTACGCATTTTTTTTTACGCATTTGAATTCAATCATTTTAATGTAAGTTAAATAACAGGCTTAGGAAATATGATAGTTCGATAAAAATGATGATTTCATGCTTCAGAAAGTTCGATAATTCGTTGATCATGATCCAAATAGATCTTGTTTTCATCATAAGAGTTTCTTTGTAGGAGATTAGGTATAAAGATACCTCTCCAAAAGGGTTCTTTAAAATCGGAATTATAGTCATAGCGGACCCCGAGCTACCCAATGGACTTATCGCATCCATATAGGTAGTTAAAATAGCCAATTAAATTACTAGGCGGATAGATAAATCAAACTTGAATTCATAGTCAAAGTTCGATTTATTTTGACGATTCACAAGTGTCACTGATATAATGTCAATGAATAAGTACTTTAGAATTAAAAAAAGGTTAAGAAAGTTGGCTCTTACTACATTCTAGATTGACGTTTTGCATGCGAAAGAGATAACACACAAAGATAATATGTTTTTTCATAAAATAACCAAATGTCATAACTTAATTAGAAAACTACTAAACCAAATTCTGGTTTTATTTAGGAAAAGTAAATAGGGAAAAACCATCTAAAATAACCATAAGATAAATAAAAAACCCGGTCAAGTGCGAGTCGGACTCGCCCATGAAGGGTTCCGTAGCAGCATTTAACATGCAAGAAGTGATTCGTTTGTTTAATATAAAAGTTTATATTGGAGTTTATTGAATTAAAGGTAAATTGCAGCTTACGATTGATGACATATTAAAAAACTACTGACTATATCTCGTTCAAACCTATTTTCGGTGGAAGTTTGGATGGTAATGTAAATCATATAATTTTTTTTATTTTTATCATTCTTTTATTTTAAAAGTTACATACATTTCACCACTTTCAAAGTGTCTCTAGTAAAAAATAATAATAGAAAACTCAATATCATTTTTGAAGACCTATACCCCACATGTATTGGTTTGAAGAAAAATAAATTTTGAGTTTTAGTTTTGAGTATGAGAAGCCCCTAAAATTTATAGTATTTTTTCTATTTTTGTAAAAAATCGTAATGCGGTTTACACAATACATCTACCAAGGTTCAACTGTATAGGTATTAAAACTGTATAGAAAAAAGTGAATGTGATATACAGACGGACAGACAGACAGACATGACGAATACTTAAAGGTTCCGTTTTTCGCCATTTTGCATTTTTCATTTCGCTACGGAACCCTAAAAATGGCATGCCATTTTTTTTTTCAGAAAAGTATGCATTAAACATTAATTGTAGAAGCATGAGGAAGGTCATTCCAAAGACGAAGCGTCCTCCAGACTATCGTAAAACAGTCGCACTACCTACAACTAAGGTCTCTCTAGGTGACATTTTATTTTGATGAACATGAAAGCCATATAATAATCGCGACTGAGTCTCGAGGGTATACAGAACCATATAAGTTTTCTTAAGGTGAGATATTTTATTTCCCTCTCTGAACCGCTCTAATATTTCGTTTATGACTTCCACATATTTCTGGATATCGAAATCAAAATAACTAGACGCCAAAACATAGAAAACTATCCATTCTAAATTGGGGTATTGATATCTGAACTCTTTCGCTTACTGTAAATAAGTAGACACACTTACTATTGGACAAAAATATATAAAACGGGTAATTACTGAGTCACTTAATAACCAACACACGTCGTTAGATTAGGGACTTCAGCAAAAAGAGTAGTCAAACACGCGTTATTTAATTTGAATATTCGTATTTGAACATTACGAGTAAGTAAATACAGACGTGAATGACTTTACTGCTGGGAGCAAAGGTTCCGCCGGTGTACTAGGCAATTATCGTAACGTTCTGTTCGTGTCAGCAGCTTGTGCCGTATTAGTTAAACTTTATACGATTTCCGGGAGCCAGGAAACCCAATTAGCAATATCATCCGGTCTGGGAGTGTAACGAGAGCACCGACGCCACAGTTAACATTCTGCAAATTGCTGTTAAATTTACTTAAACTTCCTTGTTACATGTGAAACGTAAGATAAGTGCGGGCTGAACAAATTGTCGAAGATTTACCCAGCATTATATCGTAGTCTGAGGTTTATCCCCTAACCTGACTGGGTAAGCCAAAGTCGGAAACGTGACGGCGGAGAAAATTTTTGCAAGCAGTTTTTTCTAGATCCTAATCCTAATAATATGGACGGGGACGTTATTTATTACTAGATAAAGCAGTCTTCTCTTACGAACGTTAAATATCCCGTGATAATTTACTTTATTAAAATTGATGTTAATTACAATGGCCAATCTATCCAAGAAGTAACGCAAACTAAATTCTTGGGAGTAATCATCCCTACTAATATTATAAATGCGAAAGTAACTCTGTCTGTCTGTCTGTCTGTGTGTCTGTTACGCTTTCCTGCTTAAACCTCTCAACCGATTTTGATGAAATTTGGTAAAGGTATACGTTGAATCTCAAGAACGGACATAGGCTACTTTTTATTAGAAAATAAGGGGGGAGGAGGGTAATACCACCTTTGGAAGTTTATATGGAAAAATGTTTATTTTTGAAGTTAGAGATATGAAATTTGGCACAAATATAGCTCGAAACTTGGATTACAATATAGACTACTTTTTGTTTCGAATATTAGGGGAGAAAGGAGTAAAACCGACCATAAAAGGATGTAGTCCACGCGAACGAAGTCGCGGGCACAGCTTGTAGACGATAAATTGGATCGGAAAGAACACATTGATACAGTGAGAGATAAAATAAATCGTTACGTTTACGTCCTTAGAATGCTTCGTCACACTACATCAATGACGACTACTCTATTAGCATATCATGGGTATATTTCATCAATACTTACTTATGGACTACTGATTTGGGGTAATTCAGTCGATTTATATAAGCTTTTTATTGCACAAAAGAAATGTATTCGAGCGATGTGTGGAAAAACTCCTTGAGAGTCTTGTAGACCACTCGTTCAATCTTTAAACATCTTGCCCGTTCTATGTATGTACGTACATATATCTTAGAGTTTACTTTGTTAAATGTCATAGTCATCTATTTAAAAAAGTGGTTCCAGAAGTACACGGGATCCTCATAAATTAGTTTACAATAATAGTTTAAACTTAAGTTTTTATCTGCGACAATAATGTGACGCTATGATTGTAAAAATATTTAATAATGTACCTAGTGAACTAAAAGTACTGCCTAATAGATTATTTAAACATAGACTAACAATTGGCTTAGTGAAAATAACTTCTATACAATAAGTAAATTTTTAAACCATTAAAAAAAACAGGTTAGATCTTTAATTCTGTTCTGTGTACAATTAGTTGGTAGGTGATCCAAATATCACCAAAGGATTTGCATGCCAATGTTGGTAAAATATGTTTTTGCTTTTATTTTATTTTTAACATCTTTTGTACCATATTTAATGCAAATATATATATTTATATTTCTATTATATTCCACAGCTGGGCACCAGCCTATTCTCAACTGTAAAATGAGATAGGCCGTTATATACGTCGGCCTAGTGCGGCTTGACGTTTGGATGTGTGTGTAAGGCAAGTGACCAATCTTATTGTCATATGTTTTTAAACAGCCAAAAGAAAGAAATAAACATATCGTTAGTTTGTCATTTTAATTTTAATAGCAAACTGATCAAGTTGAAGCCGTCGATGCTTGGAAGGTGTTTTCTTTAGACCACAAACTTCTTCTTAAGCTATTTCTTCACAGAGACTGTGGGACGAGCCGCTCTGCTAACTAGTATAGAACCAACTTTAAACTGTTCTGCAGATAGAGCTCGGCTGATTGCTGTTGTTGAACGCGAATCAGGTCTTTGGCTCCCATCATATCACAGTCTACCATCTTCTCATTCAGGCACTCTGTTAGGAAATTCTTCATTCCATCGTGCTGACTCTTATTCTTTGAGGGCACTTTGCAACGTCCCACATCACTGCCCTTGAGGTGACGCTTTGGATGCCTTTGGTCATCATGGCCTTTCCTGTAGCAGTACCGCTGGGGGCATTCCCCGCCATGCTAGCGATATCATACGTTGAGACCTTGCCCTTAACACTTTCCAGATAAAAAACCCGTCGAGTAGTACCATGAGGTATGTATTAAAAAACAATTTGGCTGATCGTTCGGTAGCTTCATTGTTACGATGTTCTACTTAATTTTAACTTTACCTACAATAGGGGTGAAAATGATGCATGAATATACAGTGTCGTAATAAATGACAGAATTTACAGGCTTTGTTACGCGCTCAATAGGTGCTAACAATTAATTTCATAGAAAGATTAATATTCGCCATTTGGTGTTGATCAAGATAAAAGGTTACAAACGAGTCCATACTGCGCGTCCCGATTCATATCGGGCACCCCCGCGGCCTGTACTAGACAATGGATGGGTATTGAAAAGGGTGTTTTATCTGATTTCGCTTGAAAAGCCCTTGTTCCGAAGATTTAAGACATAACTTCAGATGTTAACATTCGCAAGACGGTGTTAATTGAAAATACCCATTTCAACATTGACCTAGCATAAAGAGCTACTACACATGGTCGATGATAACAGTCCGCGCTAAGATATTTTGAGAATCGTTTCCTCTCGGGTGATAACATAGAGGTTTGATTAACTTATACAATTCTTCAGAGAGTCGTATTACAAAGTTCTGTTAACGTCACTCGTATAGATTATGAAGCGGTGGTCTCCAAATCATGTAAAACATTTATGTATGTATGTATATATTAGCATATTTTTAAGATGCCACCGAGGCATACTACGTTTGATTGTGTTTCCATAACATTAGTTACATAATTTGTGATCATGTCAAAATAGATAATCTCTGCTATTTATTTCTGTCATTTGCGACATCAATTGTAATTCATTATGCTTGTATTAAATATTTAGGGGCTTATCCTGGGTTCAGGGATAGTACCAGAATATATTTTGCCTTCTTGTTACCTGGATAGATTCAGCTTAAAGCGTCTTTCCTGCTTGTTATTTAAAGGTAATGATTACTTCTTACATATTGTAATATTGCTAATGTGGAGGCATAAATACCATTTCTTTGATAAGTAGCTTTTTTGACCATATTATAAATGACCTTTTATTCGGATTTTTTGGTAACTTATAAAGGATTAATTTCCAATGCAGTCATTTGTTGTTTATTTTGCCCCATAAAATATGCCTTTTTTTGGCACTTTCTATTCTTATCTATAGGTATGCAACCATCACGTTGGGACAATACGTTCAAGCCATGGTGCCGCTCTTGATCGTTATTGTAAATTATTTATTTAAGGTCAATTTATTTTAATTAAGGTTTTGCTTCTTTTTGTTTTTTAAGACTCTAACGTTCCATTTTCAATTACAAACCAACAATTAAAAAGTTACACGCACTGGAAGCACCAGCAGTTTAAAAAGTCGATTGCATTTGTGGCAGTTCGCATATTGGTCGACAAAGCAAACTATAACTGAACTTGTCAAAAACACATTGTAACTGTTAAAATTCGACAAACAAATCTACTGTAACTGAAAAAAATTGTTAGAAATATAGCTGTTAGGTGCTACGTATTCACTGAATACGAAACTACAATCAACATATTTACTAGTCGCTATCATCAAATTTAGTGTTTAAATATTGCCCTACACAATCACTTGCGAGTTTCACAATCCATACTAATATTATAAATGCGAAAGTAACTCTGTCTGTCTGTCGGTTTGTCTGTCCGACTTTTACGCCTTAACCACTAAACAGGTTTTATGAAATTTGGTACGTTGAACTTCTAGAATGGACATGGGCTACGTTTAGTTTTTATAATAAGGGGCGATGGGGGTAATACCACCCTTGAATGTTTATATAGGTAATTTTTATTTTGTTAGTTAGAGATTTGAAATTTGGCTCAAATATAGCTAGAAACTTGAATTAAGAAATGGACTACTTATTGTTTCGAATATTAGGGGAGATAAGGGTAAAGGGTAAACCAATCATCAAAATCCGTTGTCCTCGTGATCGAAGTCGCGGGCACAGCTATCAGATATTATTCTCTTCCCGCCGCTGAACGAAAAGGTAGTAAGTATGTGGACACGCACTGCCCCTTACACTGCCAGTCATTCCACAAAAACGTTTTTTGGGCTGGCCATGCAGCACGAGTGGTAATAGCAGTGGCATGATAAGTATCTTGCATACTCCTTAGAGTTTTGCCCATTTTCCTGCTCACTTCAGCTGAATGTAAACTTAGAATTTCGTTTTAAAAGGGCTTTAATCGCCTTATGAGCACGCGAATAAAATCCACATAAAACCTTTCCCTATGTCTGCTACTATCATAAACATCGTAAGAACGTCTAACTTTCATTGGATAACAATAAAATGAAACTAAATCCAAGAGCGGTTTGGTAGGCAATTATCGGCACGCGTAAATCATACATAAATGGTGGCGTTTTTGTTCTCGCATGCCGTGGAGAGCTTGTACAGGCCCGCCCTGTTGCAAATGAAGATTTGTGGCCCACAATAAAATACTATTGCATTGTGCTCTGTATTCACCATTGTCGCGCGGCGAAATAGAAATCACGAGATAAAATAATACGAGCCGTTGAGCGGACGACCTATTCAACGAAATTCACCATTTTGGATTTAACGTGAATGGATGAGCGTGTTTGATATTATACGCTCAAACGAATAGGCTATTATCGAAATGAATACAGTAATGATACTGATGCGAACATGGGTGTATTGAGTTGTTCAGGTATTAATTCAAATTCCAGGCTTGAATTACGTCCGGTGCTTTCATTGTTGCGATTATCAATATGTAAATTACACATAGCAATAACTAACTAACAGTTTGGTACTAAGACACTTCGTTGGTCTAGTGGTTTCAGAAGTTACTGCATAAAATTGGGATCTTGGGTTGATTGGTTGGCTTTGAAATTTTCAAACTTATGTGAACCTCAATTCGTGCGGCAAGCGTAAAATTTAATCCATTACTCATTTTAGTAATGGTGACTTTATTTGAATGATGGAAGCGCTTGCCCTGCAGTGAGACAATAAAAAGCTGATAGCAGTAGGTAAGTGGTATCAGTTAGTACATGAGCAAGCAAGTAAAAAAATCCCCAGAGATACTAGTGAAGAGAGTTCAAGGAAAAAACAAATCTAAAATATTATTTTATATGGCCTTTCCGGGGGAAAAACAATTTTTAACAAATTAGGAAATTTAGAATCACTGTTAGACGCTACGTTCAAGAAGAGTACGGCTTCTTCAAATAAAATAAAAATATAAAAAAGAAAGTACCAAACTATGTTAAACGCCTCTTCCTTCTTGTTTCTATCCTGACCATGTAAACAAACCCGATATCCTAAGCTAACATCTTTGGTAGTCCAACACATAAGTACCTACATGAGTACCTACTTTCATAGAGATTCTGGCCATATCATGTGTGGAAGCGTTATAAAAAATATCTGAATACGTTTTTACTTTCATATTTTGTGCTTTTGGCTCTCAACTGAAATATTCATTTCTCGTTCTCTTGCTACCTTGTCAAACAGTTTTTATATCCACTGTTTTGAAGGATTGATTTTTCGGAGCCGCAAACAAATTAAATAGGCTTTAGCTGAATATAGATTCAAACCAGACTAAATTTACACACTTGCATGATTGAGCCAGAAAAACTTTAATAAGACTTGCACAATCATAGTTGTATGTAAAAAGGCTAAACCCACGCCTTTAAGGATTAGTTAAAAAATAGACAATTGAAGTTTGTTAATCATTCACTGGCGAGACCAAAATGCCTGTATTTTAATAAATCAAAACAATAAGTAGACAAATAGAGACAGGAGGGATTATACCCATATTATTATTTACCAAATGAAGTGATAAATACCTAGGACATTCTAAGAATAAGTAGTATAAATTAAGGAAAATCTGGTTTTATTTTTTGATCTTGATAAATTGTAGGTTGACAGATTGTAATAAATGCTATTTATTACATTAACAGTTAATGTTGACTGGCTCGCCAATTGAGACACTTTTAAATATGTGGTTATCGTGTCGCACACTTTTCTTTCAAATTTAACTTATCAATACACTTTGTTTCGATTGGTTTTAAAAAAACTTTTGTACAGATAATTAAAAAAAAAATACGGCGGACTTGTTATGAAGCCCTCTTTTACGGCATTTTTTTTCTTGTACATGATGTCATCATCTTAATTATATAGAATCATAGCATACCACTAAGGCATTCATCACATTAACTAATTGGGGGTTATTAAAAAAATAAAACTCATATTAAACTTAGCACTAATTTAAATGTGGGTTAAATATGAGAAGAGCATTATTTAGCTTTCATCATTATTACATCATTACATTAGTAAAACTTTTTAAGTTGTTTGATTATTAAATAAATAATTGTTAGATAAATAAGTAAATAAATATTATTTAGGTACAACTTACTTGCTTCTTACAAGTACTTTTTTATAACTGAGGCCGTAAAATCGGCACCTCAATCAACAATCATAGATAAAAAACATAACAATTTTAATCTACTGTTTGCTAAGAGTCATTATTTTCGTAAATTTTCACATGCTCGTTTAAGAATGGTTTATCTTTAATCTGATACCCTTTTCAATAAGGTAAGGTATTTCTAGAGACAGTTTAAAGCCTATTTACCTGTTCCATATAAGTACACATTGAGAAAGAGTGTTGTTGCGAATGCGTAGGTAGGTATTCATGCGCATCATAGCTTTGGTTAAATCGTCGTATCGATACCATGAAGAAAATCCCGTGCAAACTAACCTACAATAATCACCAATAATCCGCCCTCACCTGAGCGGTGCTACTGAAAACTGCATCAGAAGCAGAGGCCATAATCCGTGCTTGCGATGCATGCCCGCTCGGCTTGCAATACGGTACCGGATATTGGGTTTGTTTTGTCTGCGCGAGTGTACTTAGAGGTGAAGCCGGTGCTCCAATAAAGTGATGTATCGATTTCAATGGAACAAGTACCTTTTGTGCCTCCAAAAAAACCGTAAAGTAAAAAAGGATCATATTTTTTATTGTACCTTCCTAAAAGTACCTTAAATATTGTAGAAATATTGAACGCTCCATACTGCGAAAAGTAAGAGAGGTAGAGCATAGCGATTAATCGCTCGAACTGGAGCAGTCCTACTTGTGAAATACCTCCACCTTACAGAAGACTGCAGCCAAATAATAATCACTTCGGTGTTTTTGAGTTCATGCGTGTGAGTAAGGTTTCCTGAGCTCCTGGGGGGTGCTACATTAGTAGCCGTACAGGTCACGCCTTCAAGGGCCTTTCGCCTTTAGGGCGACAAATCCAGTAACAGTTCTATTATGCTGTATTTTTCGCCCCTAAGCTAGGCTCTCATTATCACTGAACACCAGGTAGGATGAGGGAAATCTTAAAGTACAATATAAAAAAAATAGCAGTTTAAGTAAGTTTATTTCTCCATGAATTTACTATTTAGGTACCTATTTTTAAAGTAAATGCCATGCCTTACTCTTGTGTAACAGTATTTAGTGTGCAATTAATACAATACAGTCAAATCTGAAACAAGGTGATCCGGCGACAACTAAAGCTACCGACATAGCTCATCGGATTAGCAAGCTGAAGTGGCAGTGGGCTGACCATATTTACCGCAGAACCGATAACTGCTGGGGTATACGAATTGTGGAGTAGAGACTGCGTCTCAGCACACGTAGTTTAGGACACCCGCAGGCTAGTTGGAGTGACGATCTGTGCAAAATGGCTGGCAGGGGCTGAATGCAAAAAGCTCTAAATATATCAAAGTGGCAAACTATTGAACTACGATAAGCTAATGATGAATTAATACTAGTCAATCAGAACCAAATAATAAAAAAAAAGATAAAATTACAAAACAGGACCCGTTCAAGTCATGTTGAAAATCAATCGGGTCTCTGTTGAAGCATCATTAAAGCACCTATTGAAACTATCAAGCGGCAGCATACCACGTGCAAACTATCCCGCATTAATCACCAATAACCAGCGGTGCACCTGAGCTGCGCTACTGAAAACTGCATCAGAAACGCGCCGGTAATACAGGCGCATAATCCGTGCGTGCGATGCATGCTCGCTCGGAATGCAATACGGCGCCGGATATTGTGTTTGTTTTATCTGCGCGAGTGTACTCGGAGGTGCTACAGGAGCTCAATAAAGTGATGCTGCGTGCATTGATTTCAATGGAACAAGTGCCTTTTATGAATGAAACATGAGAACGAGGTAAAATTGCTGATCGAAAATGCACCTTTCAAATGCACAATACCAAAATGTTGGATAGCTACTACTAGGCACTACCTTTTGTAGTTGAAACTTCAAAGTAGTAGCAAATATAATTATTTCAGATGGAAATACAATGTGGCAAAAGAATGGTCATGGAGGTAATATGTGCAAAGCTAATCTTAGTTGGAGACAGATAATTGCTATAATTTTTAATAATTATTTCTTCACAAATCGTTCTGAAAACACTTTTAATGTTCCAGTGGAAGCCAAAGGCCTCCATCAATGGAATTATGGTATCGTTCCGTAGATAGTTATTGGCTTACGTTCCACGCTTACCCACTAAATGCGGGTTGGTGACCATGAACCGAAGTAATGTTCGAGAAAACCTTACTCTCCTCTACCCCTTGCACTAATGTATTTCCTCTTATTTCTATTGTAAGAACATTATAATTGTTGTAGATTATCAAAGTGCAAGCATCAGGAGGAGAAGGAGCTTAGCATCTATGTTTGAGTATAATGATGTCCATATAAATCGAAGCACACAACACACAAAATGTTTCATTTTTTTGCAAATAAATTGATGTAAGTAGTCTAAGTTGTTTAATTTTATCGTAATATGCTTTTTGGGTAAAGGAAATACCCAAAAGGGAACATTATTATTAACTCATCACTGAGAAAGCTCGCCCAATAAAAATGACATTGATAAATGACGCAAACTAACACATTCTCAAGAATGGATAAATTGATGGAACTTGCGCATTTGTTGGTTTGTATTTTTTCAGCAGTTATAAGTTATTTGATGATATAAATCTTAGGTCATTAGATCGCTATACCTAGATAAAGTATTTTTTCATATCATTTTAAAAGTATCGGTTTTAAATTTTAATTTGCTTATCATCTTTGCTACCTAGCTAGCATCTTTGCATCGTTTTGATTATTCCTCATAATTTTCAAAGTACAATTTAGGCACAAAATTGCATTTACCACTTTACCCTATTTTAAGACGCTGAAAAAAATCTTGTAATTAGCTAATAATTAATTTGTGTCCAAATCTTACAGGACAACATTAAAACGAGTAAATTTTCAGTAAATGTAATGTATGATGACATAAATAATATGCGAGCTATTCAGAGAGAGAGAGAATAATTAATCCGAAGGTTACATTAATTCACGATCCTTAGTAATAATATCGCAGGCTCAACAGATAATACGCTCTAATAGTTAGACACTCTGATATCTCGGACTAGTCAACCTTAAATTGAAATGCTAATGAACTATGAAAGTGTGACATCATCATAATCTCTGTCGTTCACGGTGGACGTGATTAATTTGACGTAGTTCGCCCTAAACAAACGAATTTATAATTTGGGTCAGTGCTTCCATACTGTCCCCAATTTATCTTTCAAACAATTTATACAGATTGCGAGGGTTGTCAGAGCTGTTTTTTAAGATAACATGAAACTGGTAAGAAATTAACAGCACTTGTAAATAATCTAAATAACCAGAGAAAAATAAGATTTTGTGTAACACATTTAAAAAGCGCGCGAAAACGCCTAGTCGCGTCGCTGTTCCAATTATGACGTCAACGTCGTTGACAACGAACCGATACGCATAGGAACGACTTAATTAAGATAAACGGAAAATGTTTCAATAAATTCTTTATACGATTAGAGACACAATAATTCAATTTAATCGGTAAAATAATCATTGTTTCGCCACATTAAAATAAATAATTTTCGCCGACAGCTGTCATTTCCGTATTGCAATGGTGGTTTCCGTTTCGGTTCTTTTGTTCCACAGATAAAAAAACTAAAATTTATTTTGCAAAAATAAAATACTACCTATGCTTTTAATTAAAAAGTAAAAATGTAAAATGATTACTTAACTAATAAGCTAACATATCTAACACTTTTCATATTTTATTGTTAACACTGTCAAGTAGCCAATTAAAACCCATTTTTCGTTAGAACTCGTTTTCCCTAGTTAAAATTAGTTATTACTTAATGTCTTTGTTAAAACTAGAAATAATCAGTTAAAACTAGAATTTACTACTGACGTATTAGATTTTGAGACAAAACTAGTTATCACTTCGAGCTATAGTTAAAACTATCGCTAAAAAACAGATTTTGGATAGAAAACAAGATATAAGTTTTAACACTACACTGTATTATAGGCTATAAGTTGTTTTACAACTAGTCACAGTACGCAAGTATAGCAGTTTGAATAATAAATTGGATTAGCATATAAAGGATTTGATACTATACTATACTATCTTTCCTGCTAATGTCTATTTCAATGTGGTCATGTAACGGACAAAAGACAAAATTGAACATGTGACGACTTATTGAAGAGCTTTATCAAAGGTTTATGAATAGCAGCAATCAAGGGAAAAAATTTAGTTACGAGTAGTTCGTTCACTTGGGCATTACCATGATTTTATTGTCTCCTAAGAAGGTGTAAATCACTTAAAAAGTGTTCAATAAATAAAAAGATATTCCATATTCGAGTTAACGGAAAGGTATGGTACATAAGTATAATAATTATTTAATTTCCACAGATCCAGTGACGTCATGTAGGTACTACTACTACGTTGAAGACGAGTTGATAGCTCCGGAATCCTGCAGGATAGGCATTTTAGATGCCCAATCTTTCACGTACCTATGGAATCCAATACATTACGCGAGTAAACAGTGGATTCATTTGAAATCCCTTTATCGGATAGTGATCATATGCTATCATTAGTTGTAATTTCATGTCAAATTAAATGAAACCTGACATTTTGTCCAAGCTTTTTTGATCAATGAGAATTTGCTATCTAACTCAATCAAGTTAGAGCTGCGCTACACAGACTCAACATTAACTTTAAAGAAACAGCAAACATCACTTTAAAAGACCCAATATTATAAGGTTAGAGTCCAAAATAAAATGGTGAGCCAAGCGAACGTACCAGCGAGCCAAGTAAACCAAGCGAGCGCAACTTGTCAAACTCCTCCGTTTTTTCGCCGGTTAAACATTAATTATATTTCTCGGTATAGGAATAATGACCAATAAATGTAATGAAAACCTTACTTTTACCTGGACTTCTGGTAGTTTTTAATAGTAACATAAAATATTAATTATTTTCAAATTATTACGCGTACTGACACATAAACTTTTATTTTAGGGTTATTTTACATACATCACAAACTGGGCTTTGCCTTATTAAGCCACCTTGTGGCATTTACCTGCAAAAAGGTTGTAGACCGCTGTAGATACGAACAACAGCTCGTCAAGGTAAACACACGCAGTTCGATATTAGTTCTAATGCGTACGACATAAAGACGGTGCAAAATCTAAAGTATATATTCTGACGTGTTTTTGATCATACTAAAGGGCAAGTTTAAAATGAATATTTCATAAGTATTGATCTTAGAATAAGGAACATAATATATCTATGGTATTGATACCTTGTTACGAATTGTCATAAATCAATGTGACTCATCGATCCAAAACCCGATAAAAATCATGTAAGCGATATAATTAAGCCAGAATGACCGACGACATAGTTAAGGTCGCGGGGAGCCGTTGGTTACAGGCGACACAGAACCGCACGCTGTGGAAAAAGTTAGGTGAGGCTTTTGTCCAGCTGTGGACATCGATAGGCTGAGATTATGATGATGATGATGATACAATTTTATATTATTTATAATCGTAGCTTAGGCTCAATATAGTGATTCGGTTTATGGGAAGGTTTCGGAGAAATTGTTCTCATTAATTTGTTCTCATTGTGCACTATCTCTAAATACAATCTGAGCGTCCCCGTACTATGACTACGGTAAACTAACTCAATCACCGTCGCTTTTGCTCCGTTAAGTCAATTTATTAGCCGGAGCTACCATGCCTTCGATGCTTTGATGGCTCCATGACATGCCGCCAGGTATCTACTCTAAATGATGCTAATGCTACTTAGATACTCCTAACCACGTTCGTACGTTGTTACCTACACGATGTTTATTTATTTATTTATTTATTTGGACAACCAACAAGATCGTACACCATAAAAACAATATAATACAGCATAATACACAGCAGTTGGTGTGGCCTTAGTTACAGGTTGCCACGGAAAGCATAAACAATAATGGTTGGGAGCATAAGGCGTCCCTATCTTAATAATAATTAATACATATTCATGTTAACTTACAAATAAATGTGTTATATTTTTAATTATTTATGGTTCGGTATAAATGCGCGTATTTGTTTTTTAAAAGCAGGTAGACTGGAACAAAAAATATCGACTTCCTTGTTTTTGCTGATAGCATTGTAGTCGGCTTGGAGCCTGTTTATGGGAGAAAAATGGCTAAGTTTTGTTTTAGATGGTCTGGGTTTGAAGAGCGAGTATCTTGAGAGGCGTGGATGATTGTAGGATATTGTAATATTAAGTTTCTGAAGCAGTTGGGGGCAGTTTATGTTTCCATTGGCTAATTTGTGGAGAAATGAGAGATTTAAAGTTTTACGGCGATCTTTGAGTGATGTAAGTTTAAAGTAAGTTAAACGGTCCTGATAACTTTTCAGATGTTTACACATGTTGAACCTATATGATAAATGGTATAGAAACCTCTTCTGTACACGTTCGATTTTGTTGGAATGGACTTCGTAATGCGGGTTCCATACTGCACAACAGTATTCTAAGACAGATCTGACTAAACTTTCATACAATCTAATAATGCTCGATTTGTTTTTAAAGGTTTTGGTGTTTCTTATGATAAAGCCAAGGCATTTCAATGATTTATTTACTATGTGGGCGTAATGATCTTTAAAATTTAGTTTTTTGTCAAGAGTAACGCCAAGATCTCGCACGGAACTGACCTCTTTAATGCGTCGCCCTGATATTGTGTAGTATCCCGGTAGCTCACTATGTTTACGAGTAAAATGGATGTAACAGCATTTTTCTGTATTCAGGACCATCCTGTTATTGTCGCACCAGCCGACGAATCTATTTAGGTCGTCTTGAAGCAGCTTTTTGTCATTAGTGTTCTTAATTGGTCTCATCAACTTAAGATCATCCGCGTAAAGATATGGTTTGCTGTTTAAAAAACAAGAAGTGACATCGTTCATAAATATATTAAAAAAAACTGGTCCTAAATGGGAACCTTGAGGCACTCCAGATAAATTAGGAAAAGGGTTGGATTCAAAACCATTTACAACAACCCTTGACGTGCGGTCACGTAAGTACGATAAGCACCATTTGAGAAAAGAGCCAGCAAACCCAAACTGCGACAACTTTCGAAGTAGGATGGAATGTGGGACTTTATCGAATGCTTTCGATAGGTCGGTGTAGATCACATCCACCGGTATGCGATCATCCACGAGGCCAGATATCTCATCGACAAAGTCTACCAGATTGGTGTTTGTGGAGCGAGCAGCAATAAATCCATGTTGGGAGTCCGTGATTACGTTCCTAATGTGCCATGAAATATAAGGACATATCAGAGACTCCAGCAACTTGGCAAACACAGATAAGATGGTTATGGGTCTGTAATTTGTGGCGTTACTCTTATCACCGGATTTGTGGATTGGTATAACCAGGCCCACCTTCCAGGCTGTTGGAAACGTGCCCGACGCAAACGATGCGTTAAAGATAGTTGCGAGAGGCTGAGACAGTTGTTTAGCACAGTTGACAGCGAAAATGGGTGGTATTCCATCTGCACCAGCGCCCTTGCTTCTATCCTGGCATTCAAGACGTTTCAAGACCTGGTCTTCAGAAAAAGAAAAAGAACTCAATGAGTTAGAGATTTCACAATCGCTACCAGTTTGATTGGCAAGCTGAATGTTTGCTGATAATAGGCGATTTTCTCGTTTGTACTTGTTATTTTCATGCTTACTTTATCTCTTTGACCTCGGCGGTTCAGTAAGCAAAGGATACTTTTGGAGCTCAAAAAGTCCTAGGTTTGATTCCCTGTCAGGACAATTCGGTAAGCTTTTCTAAATTTACCTGGTTTAGAATGTGTTGTCTAGGACTCGTAATATAAGGGAAAACTTGAGTTTAAAACCAGTTAATTGGTGTAATTGGATGCTACAATTTTTGTAGGTAGAGAATGAATTCCAAAATCTTATTGCTAAGAAGTCATTGAAAAAGAGTAGTACCGACTTATAAGGCATGTGTACACACGTTAATAAGCATACCTGTATCTGAGTCAAGTAGATAAGCTTATTATTTTTCAAACTTTGTTTGAAACATGGTGTAATTCGCATGGTAACCAGCCGAAACTGCCATTTTCTTGTGTCCTTTTTCGTTTTATTATTATAGAAGGTAATACACACAAAATCATTTACAAGAAATAAATTAAGAAAAAACAAACGTATTCAGATATTTGTTTTGAGTATTAAGCATGAAATTGATAAACTTATTTAAATAATACATAAATAAGTATGTTCTATAACTTTTCACGAGTGAAATGTAGTACAGAAAACCCCAAATGGAGAGTTCCGAGAAAATCGTGATCGAAATAAACGCCGAAACAATCTTGGAGTAAGGCAGCCTAATTGTGATAAAGTTATAAGGCTTATTTATGTCTACTCGTCTGTCGCACTAACTACGTTATGGTATGATGATTGTACAAGTTACGGCCAAATGAACAATAAAAAGCAGCGGTAAGGATAAGTTCACACTGACGTGAACAGGAGCAATAACAAAGAAGAAAATGGTAGAAAGTACTATTGATTTGCGCTTTACCAGTAAAAAAATGTGAGCATTGCCATTTAAATAAACATTTCGTTATTAATTACAACATAAAAGTGATATGAACAAAAAAAAGAACTTTTCATTCTATTCAGGTTTAAAATCCTGAAAAGTAAAAATAAAATAATAATTAAATTTTTGCTAAAGTAAGAAATACATTACAATTGTAATGTAAGGCATAAAAAATAATATTTATGACGATGAACATACAACTCATATACTTAATAAGTGGAGGATTGCAGCACGAAAGACAAACATGGAATAATATGGAGAAGACTCTTCAAATCAAAGGGACCATGAAATAAACTCTTTAACTACCACTAAGTACAAAAAGGTATAAAATTAAAAAAAAACTTGTTATTAAGTTTTTTTTAAATCGAAACCTTCTCACCTCTATACTTTTTCAAGCGATAGTCATGTAATCTCAAGAAGTAATAGGTTACGAAAATAAGTATTTATTTCTTTTTTGGAAATATTTTAACTCATCGCATACTTAATTCGATTTGTATTTTTATGAGCACCCCCTTTCTTTTCGCTCGCTTGCTTTCCAGTAGAAACGCGCCCTTGTTTTGTGATAGCCCTCACGCACAGACCACCTGTTAGTATTTCGGCCGCGTCAGCTTTTATTGCCTTAGTAAAATCAGTCGGCACGATTTACGAGGATCGCTATTAGATAGCTTCTCAGTATTGATGTGTCTTTTATATTTTAATAATAAGCTTTCCCAAAGTTTCGTTTATTGCTTACTATGCGACTTTATTGGGGTCATCAATGTTATTTTATTGTCCTGTCTTTCTTCTTCAATGTAGTCCAGGCACTGAAACGCATTCACCGTAGGGGGAGGAGACGGAGCTGCATAAGCGGCTATTCCGCCGGTGGTGTTGTGGTTGGTTAGGTTGATCCGATTTCCCACAGCACCACCACTTAGGCGATGAGGTCCAACCGGGGGGTTTTAGTGGGTAGTCCTGCCGTTGTAAGGGCAGGGAGTCCCACACACGCCGTCACCTCCCTCAGGTGACGGTACGGTGCGTCAAAGCATTTCCCCTCGTCAGAAAAAAAAAAAAAAAAGCACTGAAACGCATCTTGAACTCGACTTAGTTTCCCAGCGAGAATTACCACAGTGCCTAATGCCCGATTCCAATATTTTACGATTCGTAATGTGTCAAAAATGATAATCCGCTTCTCTACGAGTCATTAATATAATTTCAAATTTACTTCCCATATTAGCTGTCATCAGTTGTCCCTCGGTGGTTTTAAGCTTACGCCTCGTATAATTTATTACTATCCGTTACCAGAACGGATCGTTTATTTATTTATTAAAAACACAAAAAAAGTACAAAAGGTAGACTTAATGCTAGGAGCATTCTCTACCAGTCAACCGTTGGGTCATGTAGATAGTTCGTTTATAGGTGCGGTAACAGTAAAAACGTTTTTCGAATATTGGAACCTGTCATAAGCAATGTCACGATTTTACCTAAATTTTCCCTGGGACGTAGTAGGTAACAATAATTCACAACTGCAAACTTTAATTAAGGTATACACATAGGTACCTACATTAACTTTCAACTTTTTACAAATACCATGAACAATATTTTTGTTTTTCAGTTTACTAATAATAAAAAACAGTTAACACCTGTAATACAATATGTTTCTATGAGTAGTATACCTCTAGGTAGTGGTACCTCTAGGTGTGTCTGCACAAAACGTTGAAATCTGATTCGAATTTGCAAATTATGTTTTATCTCTTTCATGACAGATACAAAACATTGATCTCCCGAATCGGAATTGTATTAAATCGGTGCTAAGAAAGAGATAAAACATAGTTTCCGAATGCCGGTCTAAATCTCTTTGTGTAACCAATAACTAATATGTGCAAAAAGATTATTTAAAAAATGATTGACATTAGATAAGAAAGAATAAATAAAATTTGTTTAAACACAAGCATGTGGTTTTAGTCAGTGAAGCATTCATCTTGTTTTTTTTATTTGATCAATGCTGTTTATACAAAGTACTACAACAAAACTCATTTTCAGTATTTATATTCGATCGGCCACATGCCATGTAAGAAAGTTTAGTACTTGTTATCTTAACAAACGCCTAATTACAGATCCTTATTTAGTACAGTTACAAAAAGTCTCAGTGGATTTTTGCTCTCGAGCCAGCTAGTTTTCCAAAGAAGAACTTTATGTTCACTAAAGCTCACCTAATCCAAGACTCTCTGGAGGGTTCATTAGCGTTCATGAGAGTGAGAAAGCCACAATTGTAGCACGGATTTAAGTAAGCTGCTTAAATATATGGGCTGGAAAGATAAGGAATTTCATATTCAGTCAATTCAGCTGCCAAATGCTACAAATTAATTAATAATGAAAACTAAACAAACACGTGGACTTACCAGTCCACCCTTGGGTCATGCAAAGAGTTTGTATACGGATGCGGTAATAGTTAAAAAGTTCGTAAATAACTTAAAAAAAAAAATCAGAATAAACAACAATAAATTAAGTATTATAAATAACATTACAGTATCTATTAAATATACAATTATACATAACATACATGTTTCTCTGTTCATTTTACAACTGTTATTTTAATTTACATTAATATAAATAAAATGCTATATTTTAATACGTACTAGCAAAAACAGAATTTATTAAAGCAGTCTTTTATGCACTCTTTTGATGCTAACATTACATAACCTCATTTCGTTCGATAAAATAAAATGGAGCCTCTTTTAAATATAACTTATACCCCTTTGAGTCCCATACGACGCCAAATCCTTTTATAGTCTAGGAGCTAATTAAAGTCCCTTCTACGCAAGTTAGTAATGTTTGTATTTTTATAACCACTGCGTACTATAGAACGCATTTACATTACCATTTAATTAAAAACGGTCTTGTAGTAATCAAGTTCTTTAAATGAAAGAGATTACTAATTGGACATCATAGATAGATAGATACACTTTATTGCACAGAAAATTTTACAGAAATTGGTTTTACAGACATAATCAAGTACAATTTAGGCGGTCTTATTGCCAGAAAGCAATCTCTTCCAGACAACCTTTAGGCATCTATGGAGATTGAATATTTTTCACAAAACAATGTTAATGCCGTTTTGAGTTTGTTTTAAGATTTAGGCTAGGACTGGGTTCTGACCAGATAGTAAACTTATATGTGCTTGATTATAAAAGGTTTCTGAGAGATAATGTATAGTGAATAACATTAGTGGTTCTACAGCACCTACCTTACCCATATTTTTAACCCTTTTAAATTGCTTTTAAAAGGGTTAAAAATTAGAACATGCATGCATGATCTGCTACCAAAAGTAACGAACAAACGAAAGTTTTCGTATTTAAAAGATTAATCGATCATTCGTGGTTTCAACGTGGTTTCTGATTTGCATAAATATAGTGGAATGGGAAATGAAAGAAGCAAAATAGTGAATAAGCCAAATATATTTACCAAATTAAAATTAAATAATCCTTTACATACGTCGTCTTCCGTCGTTCGTCGTTCAAATCAACTCTGACATTCTCTTCATTCGGATATTCAAACGTACAGGCATCGCACATGCACAACGTTCGGATACATCCGCTATCCCACATAAATATTTTTTTATTTTTTATAAACACTTTATTTGCAATCGGAGCTAACTACATATTTGGTTTTTGGTAGGCCTCAGATTATAATTCAAAACTATGCTTTAAAAAAGAAATTCATATCCTAAACGATTTACTAGAATCGAAGAAAAAACATTGACTTTCCAAATCGAAAATGTTTCTGCGTGTGTAAAATGTAACCAGCTCCTTTGTAAAATACCAGATTTATCACATAAAAACGCCTTAAGAGTGTAGTGGCTTAGGTATCCCTATATCCTGAGTTGAAATCCCAGGTCGTGCAAAGTATATTTCGGGTTTTTTTTTCCTTAATGACGCATGCAGTATCAAACATTTTTGTTGGTTTTCGCCAGTAAGGTAAAGGTAAGGTAGATCATACGGGAAAATTTGAGATGGTTACTGTTTCCCCATTGTCCGATAGAGGGTTCAAATACCGGGTTTGTGATAACCTACCCGCATTAGTCTACCGTGATGATTAAGCAAGTATCCATTCTGGTACAGATGGTTTAATTCAACGATAGAAGCGTTATGCCTGAGATTTTATTTTTATTTTATTGAAAAATAAATAACAACAGCTAACTTATTATTATGGTTACAATAATTGTTAAGGTCTAAACTAACTATGTAACTCTAGATTGAAATAAATAGGGTGATATGATGCTTAAGCGAATGTACTAAATATTATTTACTTTGCATTGACTTTGTAAATGTAATGAAAGAGACCTCTTGCACTAGTGAATAAGTAGGTAAGCTTGTCACATGGTATCTACGTCACAGAATCCTTTCCTCGTTGTGGGAATCGAAGATATTACAAGAAACTTTTTCTGCAGATTCAGACTACTCTCTCCAAAGTATTTTATATTAAATAATTTATGTATGAAAAGATCAAAGTGAAAGTAAAGTATTGGTAAAGGATTTTTTTATAATTAGTTGAATTTAAATAACGATGTTTTGCCAAATTGGTTTGCTTATTAATTTTACACTTTTATTTCTTTATAAAAACTACTTAGGTAAGTATTATCAGACGACTATATTTAAAAAACGCTAGAAATGGATTGAAATCCTGAAACTATGATTTCTCCTTTTCGGACCTTAAATGATTAGACAATGACAAAACCTAGACTTTCCTTAACCAGAATGGAATCGATTCTTGCTATGTTAGATAAGGTAACATTACCTAAGTACCGCTCATAATTTAATTGGGTGAACTACGAGTCTATTTTGAGAGAAACCTATTTTCAGATTTGTACTGTTAGTTTTCAACATGTAGTCTTGGCCAATAATGAGGAATTCAGAGTGGTCCCTGGTCAAAAAACAGTTAAAACCATTGGTATAAACAATCCATATGTATGGCAGGTCGATGTAAAGTAGAGTTGTTGATTGTTTTACTCGTGCAAACTTTTAGACTTTAATCTAAGGCATAACTTTAAATTACCATAGAAACTAAAAAGCCGGTTGGAACAAAAACGAAGGAACTCCTTTCAACGTCAATCAATGCAACTCTTTACAATAAAGACTAATAGTCTACACTTCCAGCGGTAGCGTTTTACACGCTAAATCATGATTAATGTTTCGCACAACGTTCCGTTTCTAAATTTAAACTTTTAATAAGGACACGTTCGTCGTAAGTAAAATAGAATGTAGCTTAATAATGTACTTCGCGGGTTCATTTCGAGTTTTATGGTGCTTGGAGAATGTACGTGACGAACTTCCTTAATGGTAGGTCATCTAACTTCGCCCATAAACAAGCAACGATCGGCCGCGAGGCTGCAGCATGCAGAATTATTGTTGCAAATGAATTTCGCTGACCCCTTGCAAAGTGAATACTAAGTTGCATTTGTTTCAATTTATCGATGGTTAGTTAAAACTATATTTACTTTTAGTTGATATAAAAATAACTTCAACCAGGCAAACCCTATTGAGCAGCGTTAAGCTTAGATCGAGTCATACCCAAACATATTCGACAAGAAATCCAAACATTTTAGTAGCCAAGTGAGAAAGACCTCGTCTTATACAACCTGTAACGGAAAGGGGGTAACAATGTAAAGTAGGTGGATACTATACCTTGTATAGATTCTATATACGAAATCCCGAGTTAAAATAAACACTTTATTGTTTTTATGAAATAAAAAATGATTAACTATAATGACTGACTAAAACGTAAACAAACGCATCACAACACTATTGAGGTCAGCGTCCCAAATCACGTTATCACTTCACGACAATCACTGCGATCCTGAATTTCTACACCTCCTTCCTCGACATGCGCGCCTAGTACTTTCTTAGAAGATGCGCGAACATTATGCAACATTTGTGGTGTCACTGTACAGAACGCGGCCTTGATGCGTTCTATCATCTCTTCCCTTGACGAGCATGCTACAGCGTACACCTTCCTTTTAAATTAGTCCAACAAGAAGAAGTCCAACGGAGTGAGGTCTGGTGACCGAGCTGGCCATGTGATACGACCTCCTCGCCCAATCCACAGATGGAAACGAGCGTTTTGATGGTTTCGTAAATCTCTTTCTCTAGCTCTCGGTCGGCCATCACGCTGCCGTCGGTTGCTCCGACACAGAGAATCATCTCGAATATTCTTGATTGCTCAAAGACATCACGAAATATCACTAGGCTATCCGTAGTAAGTAGGTAATCCAGAAAGGCAAAAACACAAGATGTTGTCACGGCGACGACAACTCAATGACTTAACTGAATTGTCAAAATGAGAAACGCTAAACCAACAAATTTCAGATGTGATTCAGTAAACACTAAAAGATGAACCACCATTGTGATATTTAAATTAATAGCATAATAGGTAGGTACATCCAAGTCTTTCGACGATTCCAATAATACGGTGATAGTGTTGTGCAAGCGTGTCTTAGTCAAAATTTTGACTTGTATTTGACTGATATTTCAAAAAAAAATATTGAATCAATAAATGCGTGTACACAGCTACAAATGGTCCCATACAGTTTGTAACCGTTAACTGCTTTGGTATTTTTGATATTGTTATACCCTTTCCGTTACACGTTGTATAAATATAACTTTGAACGGTAAATTATTAAATAATCCAAAATATCACATTGGAGGCCCTACTACCGATGCTTGTAAGTACGGACTTCGATGTATGTACCATCCATGCTTATGGATGGCCCCATCCATAAAGTACGTCACACTAATTTCGTGAGTTTTTGAGCCCCCGCCCCCCGTCCCGTCCTTGTCACAAGTGGTCACATTTCTGAGACCCCCCCCCCCTCCCTAGTGTGACGTCACATGTTTTGCAATTTAACATCGAAAAATTATTAAATTAAAACAGCAGTTCCGAAATTAGTTTTATTTCCATTTAAATTAAATACTTTTTTATGAAATCAACATAATATCAAATATTTGAAACAATAACAAAAAAATAAACTAATGAATATAAAGAAAAAGTAACTCAATCATCTTCAGTCCATGGACTTTGAACCCTATGAACTATGAACTTGTCAACAATACAATTTAAACCGTATTGCCCTAAAGATAGAGTTCGACATATTTTTTAGTTTAATTAATATTTCAAATTACGCGATTAGTACCTCTAGATTTTGAAATGTGATGTCACGAAACTTAGGACCCCTCCCACCCCTTGTCACACCATGTCACACTTTTCGACCCCCCCCCCCTTTACGTGTGACGTACTTTATGGATGGCCCCTTATGCCTTCCAATTTTGAGCTCAATGTTTAAAAAAGATAAGTACGAGTAATAACTAGTCCTTGACGATTATCAAAACACCTCAATGTAGTGGCTTAAGCAAGCTCCAGGTAATCTAGGTGTCATGGGTTCGATTCCCGGGTCAAGCAAAATATTTTTCGAATTTTGCGAACATAGCTTAGGTTTGTAATCACAAAACTGGATTTGGCAAGTTTGGTAATTAAGCCAGTACCCATTATTGTAACATTGACTGCATGTCTAAAATAACGATGGTCGAAGCGTCCGATCAAAGAAAGACAAGGAAAGCCCAAATGATGGAATTAGATTAAGCGGAGGAAGAAGCAAAGTTTATGTCTAAAATCGACATTAAATTATTACTGAAAATTTATATACACTCTAAATATATCCGTTCAAAACCTCTTCAGCATATCTCAAACATGTCCTCCATCTCAAAAATCTTCCTGAAATAAAAAATGTTTGCCAAAATCAAAACCTAAGCACATTAATTTCGTAGAAGTCATCTGAGTGGGTGTTAAAGCTTCTCCGCCTTATATTTCTCGGAATAAACTGTTAACACAAGTAATTAAGTAACGATTCATGATGAGATTAAAATCTTTCCAAGTCTACCTCGATCAAACTTAAATCCTCAGCGACCCACTTGCCGTCAATTTAAATACCTTACCCCGACACAAACCTTCTCTCCACTATATAAACTATTGTTATGTTTTGTAGCAATTAAGTTAATTTGGTAATTTGCTTTGATCTGGCTTATATCGCCAACATGTTATTTAATTTTTCATGGAACAATATTATATTCTTATAATTAAACTGCATAAAATAAATTAGCGCTTGTAAATTTTTATTACTTTTTTCATGACTCGGACTTCAACTTTGGTTCGTACTGGGTTTTGACTGGCTCTTCAGCCAGTTTCGAACGAGTTAGCAGTTTAGCAGGTTCTTTTAAAACTAAGGGAAACGTGACCAAGCAGTTCGAGCTACCGCGTGGCTTTAAACTTTAAATGCTCCTCTGCAGCATGAAGTTTTTGTGGACTTTTTGTGTTGCTCATCAAGTTAACGCTTAAATATGTTTTACACCTTATTAATATATTTCGAAAAATGTCATCGACATTAGGTACTTATTTATAGAATTAGAATCATCATCATAGAATTAGACGCTTACAAGGCCACTTACTAAAAAATAAGTTATTTTCATTTCACCGATATTACTCAGACAAAACATAGATACCTACATTTACTAACATGAAAGGTACCATACGTCTCAACCACTACGTTTACCTCGTAGTATCGACGATAGTACTCAATTATATCATCAAACGAAATCAAACATTAATTACATAGGCAATTTTAATTAATAAACCAATGTTTTAATTGATTGTGACGTCACCGGCTATCGGTGTCAAGGGCGCGTGGCGAGTCGGTGAACATCAAAGGGTTGATCTCGACTAGTGCAGAAGAGCTCTCCCCGGCTAACGAACGGCCTCGTGAAACGCTACCACTTGTACTAGTTACGCGCTGAGTGAGTAACAGCCTTATTGGCCAAGGTCGCTAGCGAATAACTTCTGGCAGCCGCTCAGCGTCCCGGCAACTGTGTTAGTATTTAAATACTTTCAAATTAACCACCAATAAAAAGTTACCTTTATAAGTAAACAAATGGGTCCAAATATAACTTCTGCTGTAAAATTGTTTGCCTTTGTTTTTGTCGGATACACTTTGGCAAATAACATACATTCGGGATACAGTACATAAATAATTTCACTTATAAAAATGCACTGCTAAGGAAGGGAATGAGGCCTCAATAATGACTTGTGACTTCAAAACAAGAGTGACCGATCCAAGGAAATTTATCCTCGGCTTCATCTTCGCTTACCATCAAATTAATAAGATATGAGTAGAACAATGTACTCAATCTTTTTCACTGGAAACACGTGATAACGTTTTAGAAGTTAACTTCTACCTACATACTGCCTAATGATTCGCATTGTTGCAGCTGTCAGTCAGTGCAGCTGAACCCAGGATTACATATTCAGAAGTTAATTGTAGCGTTTTCAGAATCGTCTCAACGAAGTCCCAAAATTTATTTCCAGCTCAATACATGAAGTGGTTTGAGAAACGTTTCTTCCTGATTCCTAAAAGAGGTCACTTGATGTTACCTTGCGCTAAAACTGGGCTTTTAAATTTACTTCCACGATTAAAATATCACTTCTGTCCCCAACTAGTTCTCTTTATCGTACAAATGTTACTCTTGCACTCCGACCAATAGTTTGATCCGTTTGTTGGATGCGCAGCGTAATGAACCCAGACCTAGCAGCTGATTGCCGAGTTGCCGGCAAGATGCTCGCGTTCTGCACTCTGATTGGACCAAACAATGCACATTGTGGCTCGGTACAAATAATATTTCGGAACTGGGTTCTGGGTGAAAAGTCTAGATTACGCCTTGAGATGTTGATCTTGGTCTAATATCTATTTAACTTAAAGAAGGTTTGTGTAAAGAAGTTATCATTTAACTTTTTTACATACCAATTGGTTGAACAGCTGTAGCTTAGAGACCAAAGGCCGAGAGTGTGAATCCTACTATGACCAAATATTTATGTAATAGACGTAGCTAGGCTCCAGTCATGAAACGATGCCATCGTAATGGATAGAGTAGGATAATTCCTAATAACAATATTATTTTAATAATACTTAAATATTTCCCATCGTAACATATTTAGGACTTATCTTTTTTCTTAACAATTTTGGTCAACGGAGACATTTACTAATAAATTGGCTGGTAAAACGAGCTAACGTTAATCAAAGAATTCCACAATACATTTTTAATAACTTCTTCAGCTGGGATTAAATAAACAAAATAAAAAGGGATCCGCGTGTATTATAAGTCAACGGCGTTTTATTTCAATGGAATTGTAAATATTTATTTGCGGGACTGTACGTTGCACTTATAAATCATATTAAAGTAACTAACAAAGACTAGTATTTGATGAAAAATTAGTACGGGTACATAACATAACCAGCCAGACTTACATGCAATTCAAATGCCAGTTTAATCCGTAACGAACTAAGAGCAAGCTGATTGCCAAGTTAAGTTGTCCGTAAGATACTCCGCGCTCTGCGCTGATTGAACAAACTATGCACACTGTGACTTGGCACAAATCATATTGCGGAACTACGATACAAACGGAAAGCTTAGTAACTTACGGGTGTTGTGCGTCTCAATGTGGTAATTATGCATTTTGAATATGATCACTTATCAGGCATGAAATTAAGACTAGCGCAGCAGCTCAACAGGCACAAATGAACGAGCGATGCAAAAATAGCGCTCTTCACATTATGAATTTTCGGAGCTTGCAGTAGACACCATGGGACCATGGACAACTGACATTAGTCTTTCGTGACGAAAACCTCCTTGCGATAGATTCTCGCCTGAGGTAACCCCGGGGCCATTTTGCTCAAAAACTGTCGATTGTTATACAGAGGCATGCCGCCAGCGTTTGATTTTGACAACGTATTCATTTCATAAGTATTTAGGCGTTTCTTATTTTGGTTTTCTTCTAATTTGTATATTTTTACACATTATGTAGTATTTATTTAGTTTTAAGTTATGTATTCTTTTGTATATACTTGATGTGATGATCTGAGGTCCCGACCTTTGCCTCTAAGACCACAGGGGTCACTTTATTTTTATAACGTAGACACTAGCCGCTATGCTAGTTACCTAGGGGTAAGAGATTTCCGGTCCTCCGATTTCAATGAGAAGCTCAAGTATCCAATTAATATTATAAATGCGGAAGTAACTCTGACTGTCTGTCTGTTTGCCCGGCTTTCACGTCTAAACCACTGAAACGATTTTGATGAAATTTGGTGTTGGAATACGTCAAACCTCTAAAACGAAAATAGGATACTTTTCGTTTTGAATATAGGGGGGGGAAAGGGGTAATACCGTCCTTGAAAGTTTATTTGGGAAAATTATTATTTTGTAAGTTAGAGATATGAAATTGGGCTCAAATATAGCCTGATTCTTGGATTAAAATATAAACTACTTTTTCGATTTTATTATTTTTATAGTACTATACGCCGTACTAGCGAACTTTAAATATTAGAAACAGAAAAATTTTATCTCCCCCTGCGGTGCGGGAATTGAACCCACGACCTTCACGTATCGCGCGTGCTGCTCTTCAGAGCAGGTCAGGTACGTGAAGGTCGTGGGTTCAATTCCCGCACCGCAGGGGGAGATAAAATTTTTCTGTTTCTAATATTTAAACTACTTTTTGTTTCGAATATTAGGAAGGTAGGGGTGAAACTAACCATAAAAGTATGTAGTCCATCTGAACGAAGTAGCAGGCACAGCTATTAGATAATAAGTTGAGGTTTCGCAGCCATCAGTAAGGCAGGAAAAACTCCATCTCTGTATCTACATATGTAGGATGTTAGTTCGATAATAGAGGCTTGGAATGTTTTTAAAAACAAATTTGCGGACCTCAATGTTTGGTTTTTTTCCTTTGACGTTCGCTGTTTGCCTGTTTGCATATTCACTAGATTTGTAACAGAATGTAGTGTTGGGCATTGTATAACCATGGTGGAGGCGACGTGCTTCACATAATATTTTACCGATAAAAGGAATTGTTATTTCTGATGCTATTTTAGTACCGAATACAGTTAGGATAAAATCCATGAATGTAACAAGTTTTAGAAGCAGTTTGTCAATAGATAATATCGATAATTGTGTCCCAGCGCACAGAACCGTTAATTTAAAAATCAAGTTTCAAAATGTAACTTACAGCCATACAGCAAACGTTACTAAATTAGTAATAAAAGTCAAATCAACATTATCAATTGAACTATGTTGTGAGTGCAAAAAGACTACACCATTAACACAAAAGAATAAAAAATAGAGTATGATAAACTGGTTGACATTTGGTAAGTTCTCAAAACAAGTCTTTTATGTACTTCTAGACAAAAATACATCCAAGAAACATGTACAATATTTGACAAAAATTGTGTGGATTTGAAAGCAATGAGATAAAAATGCATGAGATTGCGCCCACCCAATGTCTCATCTTTACTGCCCCTACAATGGACTTATGGAATATAAAGTTTTGTCCCACATTGCCTTGACCACTATGAAGTAACAACAGTGAGGAGTTTCCATTCTTATTAAGTATAACTTTTTTCAACATACTGCTTCAAGTTATTGATTATTTTATTAGATTTTACTTTATTTCACGTAAGTAAGTATATGAAAAAGTACTTAATGTCTTGTGGCATTTTCTACCTCTCAACCTCATCGCATGAAATGAAATAAATATAAAGTTAACAAGCAATTATTTAATTAGTAATAACAAACATAAATAAACAATACTTAAATTACGTTTTAATTAAAGGAAAATATATCATATCAAACATACATATTTTATAATGGTAAACATATCTACGAATCGACCAAAACTAAACTTTTGAAACCACACATAATACACGCAAATGGTTGAACCCTTTTAAAATGTTCCGCAGTGGTGTTTTCCAAAATATTTAGAACTGAACTTACTCAGCTGATGAGAGAGTTATCTAGTAAAAAGCACGTCAGACTATACACTTTGTCTATGCGTTTATGTCGTGGGCATAAGAACTAATTTCGAACTGCAAGTATTTACCATGATGTGCGGTCGTCTGTACAGCTTATATGAAGGAAGAGTTTGGTATGAAACCAGAAAAATGATAATGTGGAAGAAGGTAAAGTTAGACGGATGCAGTTTTCTAAAGTGAGAGTCGTGTACTAATTAAAACATACTTTTGAAAAGGTGTGTTAGGATAAAATAAGTGATACTTACTGAGAATGCTAACATTTCGTCGTTGGAGGCTGAGTAGCCAGCCAAACAGTGGCTGATGCGATGAGATGTGGTTGTACTTTATTTATCTACCTTTATACAAATTAAGTTAAGTCATATTTTTAATTGTCTTTTTGAAAAGGGTACTTAATAGTGTAAGAATATATATTAACAGAAATGCGATAAACAGTAATCTTTATTAGTCTCTTTGCTTTCTAATTATGTTTTACTTTATAAAAATCTCTTTTATAAACGTTCAATTATGAAATAATATAAATAAGATCTTGACAATTTGTAGTTATTCTATTGCGGCATTTGCAGTTTCAAATGATTTTGTGTATATTATTAATGTAAGTAAATGTTTAATTTTTTTTATCCATACCACGTTTTAATTATGATTATCATATCTTCACTTTCGTTAATATTTTATATCGTATTGATATTATCACATTTAGTATTGTGAATTAATTTGGTTAGTTCCTTATATCTAATGTTTTCATTATTCTTTATATATAATAAATAAATAAATAAATATTGGACAACATCACATACATTGCTCTGATTCTATGGTAAGTAGCTTAAGCACTTGTGTTACAGAAATCAGAAACAACGACGGTACCACAACACCCAGACCCGAGACAATAGAGAAAAGTTCGTTTCCCATATTGACCCGACCGGGGATCGAACCTGGAACCTCTGAGATGGCGCGACGCCAAAGTCTGGCACGCTCGTCTCTCGGCCACGGAGGTCGTCAAATACATATTGTTTTGATCTTCTTTACCTACTGTGGCATCGCTTCGATAGCCGCGACCGTAACACTATCCGCCCTGGCAGCGGTAATAATAAAAATGAAATAAAGAATAAGTACCGTAACCCAGTAGATACCTTACATTAAGAATGTCTTTAATACTAGTATAAAACGGAATAGGTGATCTACTTATGCACCAGTAACGGCTATCTAAGGCAGCGTCTCCATTAGGCAAACAGCCAGCGGCTAAATGATTGAGCGGAGCATCAGTCAGTTGCACACTTTGATTGAGCGGCAAACTATTGCGTGTTACGAGTAACATACGTTTGTTGCGGAATTGCGGGTTAGCGCCACAAACTGCGTACACGGAAGCAAATAGAGAGAAATCAGTCAGCCACCCACAGTAAGCCTAATGGAGTACTCGCATATTTGCACTTATTACATTTTACATTTCTATCTGAAGAAATAACATTATTGTTTTAAATATGAAAATATGATGTAGATTTTTTCTATAGCAAGTATTGTTTTTTTGCAACGTCTCGTAGGTACTATGTCTATCAATGAAATTTGCCAAGTTCTCAAAGTTCCTACAAGCTGTGCTCTAACTGCGTCGATATACCACTACGATACGAAAATTTAACAACTTGACTATTCTTTTTGTTCAAGCAAGAGATGAAAATACAGAAGCACGTCAGACTACTTTGGACTTTGCACCACTCTTATGTAATGCGCATAAGATCTAGTATGTGGTTAACCACATGCCACTGAATTTGATAAGAAAATAATGTGACAAAACTGTAGCGTAGATTTAGCACTTTGATACAGAGAAAATACGCAGTGCTTCAGCTACAATTATACTAGAAGTCTGCTACGAACTATTTACGGTAGATTCCAAGATCGTGGTCATCGAAACAAAGTAAGTTTGGTGACTTTTATTTACTGTTAAAATTGTTTATAGCAGATGTTGCTCTGATGAAGACGCGAAAGATTAAAAAAATATAATTTTGACCCCCTTTGAAGGTCGAGACTCAGTAGAGATGTCAGTATTTTATTCCGCAAACTGTCCACTTGCCGATTTTCGGATAACCACAATGCACAATCTTGGTCAAAGAGTCAGTCTGGCCATACGAAGAGGTAGCGTTCTGGGCACCTTTAATACTGTAGCGGGCTATACCTCTCATGGGGTGTATCCCTGGAACAGGTTCTCCCACTATTTTAATGTCGGATCGATACTTGAAGGCAAAACACGACCATAAAAAAAACCGCTGCATCACGTTCATACTTAATTTTATTAATGAAATATTAAAAAAACATAATTATAACGTTTTTAAGTACGGACGAGTTTAAGAGGCAGGCAAGACCTAGTGACGTAATAAAATACAAACCACGAGACCTGCAGTTCGCGCGACGACCGCGTCGGCATTTAGTCAGCGAGTCACCGCGCGCTTTGTGGGGGCACAGTTAACAATTTTTATTTTTATGGGTGAACGACCCAGGAGATTGCAGACGTTTCTAATTTCCGTTCCCTCTGCCTCCCTCCCGACTCGTTATTACCTGAGTATTTTACAGTAAACATTTTCCGTTTAAAGTCGTAAGTCAACGCGAACTAATTTGTTACAGAAATCTCTGGAAGAAATAACTGGATTCGTAATGTAACATCTGCTACGTTTTTCTTGGGTACTCTGGAAATTGGTTATTTACATAAAATGGCGATAAAGAACAATTTTGTATTTTGAAAAAAACAGGCACAAGAGAAACGTATTCATTGATATCGTTGGAATTACTTTGACACATTTGTTCAGCCTAGATATCCACTTGATTAAAACAGAATTCCTAAAAGCACATTTTAAAAATAGTTCTCAGATTTGTTTAGCTTTCACAATCGTAGTATATTAGGATAGTGTCTGAATTCTGCTAATTCCGAAAACACCTTAGTTTACGACATCATTATTCTATGACATGTTTTATGACACTTAATTTAAAACATTAACCCATAAAATATTTTCTACTTACAGAGAAGCTATTCTATATTGCAGAAACATTTTCCGAATATTGGTTGTAATCCCAATGAAGACAAATGGTGGTAGATATAATTTAGTTTAAGGATTTATGGCATTCCTTGAAAAACGATTCTCCAAGCGAGCTCAGAGGCTAATTTAAATGATTTAATCTGTTTCTATTAGCGATCTCAATTAAGGAGTCAGGACATCTATTAGGTAGTAATGGATTCTGCATGACTCCAGCCTGCGATTGCTTTAATGAACTGCTATATTAAGCTTTAGTTGAACTACAATCACGACAAATTATTAGGCGTCAACTTGTGCCCGATTTAGTAAAGCCTATAATTGACAAGTCTATAATTAATACAATCAATTAAAATAAATGTTTCGCTGTCTATTACATGAACACCGATCAAGTAAACTACTGTAATCAGGCAAATTAATTGTTTTTATTATTGTATTGTGTGTATTGTTTACTTACATTGATGTATACCTACTACTTATGTACTATTTTATGATTTTGATTACGTATAATTCGTTTAAATATTCAGTTAGAATGCATAACGTTAATACGTAAAGTGCTACACAGCTTTTATAAAACATATTTATAAACTAAGTAACTAATGAAATAATACATTCAGAAGTTTTACCGTAAATGAGTTAAAAAGATACATGCAAACATTCGCACAGAATCTTGTGTGTTTATAAGTAATATGAGTAGGATGCGTAGTTATAATATTAGTGGATTCTAAAACAGTACCTCATTATTTTCTTAACGTAGAAGATTAGATAGTTACAAAGAACAACTCGACTTCAGTATTAAAAACGTTAATTAAAAAAAAGTGAGCTAGAACCCATGTAACTAATCCCATGATTTTTTTTAAATTTCGTCATCATTAATACATCCATAAATAAATAAAACCGTTTAAAAAGCGAATGTAATGACAACACCAGTACTCGTACATATACTGCGTGGCAGACGTTATAGTAATTGCAATTATTAATTTGCACAGTAAATCGTCCAGGTGATCGCAAATAATTTTGTTCTTAAAAACGGCCCCACCAAAACAAACAATTATCTTCTCTCGCTTAAAGTACCAAAAGACAATATATTTACGCACGCTCGCAGGCTCTGAGCTCGTCCGTTTTTGCACCGCAACCCCCGTCTGTTCCGGCCTCACCCGGGACCTTGTTCGGTCCGGAGATGCATTTCCCTATGCATCATTAAACGCAGTATCCGGGGCGCCCGCCGGTAACCTATTGGCGGCGCGCGACTGACACGGCTCCGTTCAACGATATCTGATGATAAACTGCTATTCTGCTGCTTAAAAATATATTCATGCCTAGCTTTTTGCAGCTCACTTTAATGGCTACAACTCACCCATGATAACATTGAAAATCTACTTAAGCGATAAAAATATAATTCCTTTTATTCCGTTTCCCGTACCTAAACCTTCGCCAACCACAGCAGATACGGACACGTTAAAACAATCCACGAATGATTAGGCATTTTAGTGTCCTTTAGTTTTAAAGTAAAAGTATCCTAAAAAAAATAGTTTTTAACTGATGAATTGTAACCTAATTTACATTTTTTGTAATGCATCTTACATATCCTTTTGGATATAGTAAACTGCTGTCTACTACTGTTTTACAATATATCGTGCCCGCAAATTTATCAAACTTTCGAGTGATGTGTGGAATGGATTAAGGCTCCATTTAAAAAAAACATATAATATATTCAACCACTTTAAGACCACTTATATTTCATGTAAAAGATAAATGGTCTAATGTAACTCAAACAATTTCAAAAACTTTTAGCTCGCTGTCGTCTTATTTTAATTTCGATATAACACTATACAATACTTCGACTAAATGCTCAAAAATGCTAAAATTAAGACAGACTCATCTATTACGAACTATCAGTCCCAACCCAGGTACTTAAGTACCTTGGTTTGGCTGGTATCTGTCCACAGCAGGTACAAAACAAATTACTTTATTTTGCAGTACAGAAATAGTTGTACTAACGCATCATTAAAACACAATATCCGCCTGACCCTACAGATTGCTTTTACGCGACAAGAGAGCGACAGCTTTGTCTCTGTACTCCGCCGCTGTACATGACTTATTGTGAATACTGTGATTACTTACATTCACTTGTCCCGACCTATGAGAAGAGTTAATTGAAAATTGTATTGCTGTTTCTGAATTTCAAAATGTATAAGAAGATTGAAATCAACCTGTCTGTTGTTTTATTGAGGAAAGTACCTACTGTAGGTATCTTTGCAATTTAAATCGTTTTTCAAATTGTGTAGTTCTGAATACAAGTGCGATAGAGTCTCGACTAACTACTTATTTGAATATCTAATCAGCTGATATAGACCGTAAAAATAAATCAGGAAAATAATTCTAGCAAAGTGATAAAGTTTTTATCCTTTGCAAGGACTGCAGTGAAATAAAATCCGGATATCATTATAAATCCCCGATTTGCTTTGAACCCGGATTCATTGATTCAGAGAAGCCAGGACGTATGCCAACCTTGTTTGTACGTCAAGTGGTACCTGTTCACTGAAGGTACGAAACAAATAGCTTTACTTTGTAGTATGGTAGCAGCTGCACAACGCATCATCAAAACACAATCTCCGGACTGTCGTCATAACTTGCTTCCACTTCACCGACAGCTTTATATTAGCGTGTACCGCTGTACATTACTTGTATGTACATACCGGATCCATTTAAAAGGGTAAATGTATTTCCAAGTATCTATTATTCCGAATGCATTAGGTAAGCTAATTAAGCAGGTTCTGCAGTCGTTTTTAGTTAATTTGATTGAGAGAAAAAATGGGCAATATAAACTAAAAAAAGTATTTACTTTTTTAGTTTATATTGCCTATTTTTTCTAAATTATTTACGATTACGATTTATGGCTTTAGAAGTACGAGATTTAATCCCACATGAGATACAATAAATATGACCTTGTGCCTTGAAACGACCTTTATACCACTAACCTCCTTGAAATCCTTGAAAAGCTCTGGAAGACCAAATACCCGTGTTCTGTCGGGGAATGTTTTAATTTTCAGACTTTCAGACATTGCCAGAAATAGATCTCACCAAAGAATTCTAGTTTCCATTCATTATATCAAATCGTGAGTTCTCTTGAATCTTTTAGTACTACATTATTTTTTAACCGGATTTATTAATTTCGTATTCTGTCTGCAAGTGTGACTTTTAACGAGACTCCACTTTGTCCTTATCGAAATCCTCTGAGCCGTTGCATTTTCCTATACGTCATTAGCTGGCAAGCAGGGTTAGCCGTCGCGTAACTCTTCGTAGCTCTTGGCTATCGCTCAATTTTGTAGCCCAAAACGGCAGGCATAAAGCCAGGTAGAAAAGAGCCATCAAGCGTCTCACTTGATAGTAGCCATTATTCTTGTGCAACAACTTGTGCAAAATGTGGGCCGTGTGGGAGGGGCACAAAGTTGCGGAATGATGCGTAATTCCAGAGAGGATATGAGGAAATGCTGTTTGGAATTTCAGCTATAATAATAACAGTCGAAATAGCCGCGGTGATAGTTATGAAATAAGCTAGAAAGTAGAAGTTCTTAAAAACGTATTGTGGAAATATACTATGTCTTATACTATCTATCTATTAAAGTTTTAAAAGTGTAAATATGTTGATTAAAATAAAGCTGTTTTTAAATTTAAACGAGACTATTTTTAAGCTTAAAATAGTTAGCTTTAAATAGATTCAATTACATCCACTAAATGAATGAATTCGTCTCAATAATATCGATGCTGACGCACATCCCATGGCAAACATTAAATAGACCTCACTATTTGCGCAACAGCCAGCCGTTCGGCAAACTATTTAACTAATTAGCAATATCGAGTTCATTTTGCACATCCGCTTATTTGTTAAAACGAACGATAAAAGCAATTTAGTAACGGGGCTTAATAAATACCTGGCTGAATTACCCTAATTGGGAATTAAAGTCCACAGAGGGTTTTCCACGGCATGCCCCTTGATGTTAACTGTCTCCAGTTATCGTGGCCCCTCGGAAATTCAATTATAACCTTGGCCTACGTCGCGAGCTGAGAGCTGAGAGGTGATGGACGAGGGATACCACATTGGACCTTATCGTCGGATCAAGGAAGGCCGTAAATAAGACACGTCATAAATGCTAAATTGTGGATATTTGCAACACCGAGTAGAGAGCTGATTGTGATGTTAATAACAAGGTGACCTTTTTTATTTCTTGAACACCATAACTATTTTCAAAAAAGCACCTTAAGCAATTGTTTCATGGAAACAAATATCAATGATAAGAAAGTACCACAAAATATACCTAAAAAATTACACAAATAAATAACATTGATATAAAAACCATTATCAAGAACGACCATTTATTTCATTCAAAAAAGAAATCTTAAACTTAAAATGGGCTATAATATCATAAAATTCATTACAATACTTGATCGTGGTCAAGTTTAACAAAGGAAAATTTAATTAATAAGATTGGAAGAAGAATTACCTCCTAGCCTTTATGTTCTTGTCACGCACTGGTAATTTCGGCAACGCTTGCTAAGTTTACAATTAAAATCCATTATTGCTAAAATATTTTCGAGCGCGGATGTTTCATTCATAGTACAATCACGATTTAGTGCATGTAATCTATTGACGAGATTAATTAGCTTACCACGCACTTCACGCACCATTAGGTCTGTCTGATTTTTACTTTGATCTTAGTAGGTTCATAGTACGTGTAAGTTATTACAGTACGAGGATCTATTAATAAACCAATTTTCTCTTTTTTTTTAATTAAATTGTTCAAAGGTTCAGATGTTCTTAACTCGCTTAAAATATTTGAATTTATAAATAAATGGTTTTCTTTATTAATATAATTGGAGATTACTGATATCAAGTTTATTTATGTTAAGATATTTAAAACTAAATAATTTTCTTATGTTTATAAATTATCGAAAGCTATACTTGGTGGGTTAAATCAGAGCAATTAATATAAAAGATAGAATTCATTATTTTGCTTTCTTAAGGTCCGCCTACTTCTATAATTATCTATCTGACTACTTACACTTATATCTATAATTATTATGTTTAAAACTTTGTTATTGATAATTTTAGGGAGAAACCCCTTTATTAATTTCCAAAACAAATCAATTTCTCTTTCGTGATCTTCTGACATTTGAATACGTTATTATGCTTATAAAATTTTCTCGCACCATTGGACCCGCAACGATAAACAGGAAACATACTATTAAACTTCCGAGCGCAAGGTCTTCAGAAGTTCGTCGCGTAAACCGTCCTGCGGAACTTTTATGAAAACTGGCCGAAACAACAAATCACGACAGATTTATAGTCTAGTAAATGATGAATAAACAGATAAATCAGATCGTAATGCTCCATACATTCCCGAGGATTTGTCGTGTGTCCTCTTTAATGTATACTGTAATAATATGCAATAGCTTGTAGTGGTATCTACACACGATCGCAACCATATACCTATTAAATTCTTGTATACTGCATTTTTTACAGTTTACTCATTAAATGAGATGGAATTAACCATACGTCACCGCACAATGCCATTACGGAGGAAGAGAAAGTACCTATATGGCAAGCGACTATTTTACTAAGAGATATCTATCAGACACAATAGCATAACATGCCTTCCAAATTACAGTGATGCTCGTAATATATACAAAACTAGATGGGAAACCAAGTGAAACGATACTAAAATAAATCTTACGTACATCACTCAACGCAGTGAATTTGTCAAAACAAGCAACAAATCAGGATTGCGGCAATGTGTCTTACAAACTGTCGCGTCACGTTTCCCGCTGGAGCCAAGAGTGAACGGCTGCTGCGCTGAAAGACAATTCGCAACCAAACCTTATTACATCATAGTTGGGACTAAGGGTTTATCACGCATTCCGAACCACGAAATGGTTTGGAACGTCATGGTTATGAAACGAAAAACCGATTCAGGGCAGTAAACACTCAAACAGTAGAAATGTCGCACGAGTCACATGAAAAAAAGATTTAACCCTGGTCAAAAAATATATGTTCTAGATAAACAGGCCCCATATTTATTGAACGGTGAAAACTACTAAAATTAATGTGGAACAAGTGTAGAACAAGCCTAACCGTAATAACAGAACTCAGTTCAAGTGCTAAGTTATATTTGTAGATAGAATGGAAAGCTGCCAAACAGCGGGAACTTTAAGAAGAGTGTTGTTCTTAGTTTAGCATTGTCTTCTAACAAATCAAAACTTTGCTATTAGGAGAAACAAACCAGGCGTCTCTTGTAAATTTATCAGTATTTTGTCCGCGTCCTGATTGTACCTAAAATAATAACTGAAGGATATTGAGTTTGTTTCATTGCTTCCAGACTATCTGAGTTCAATATACTTACTTTTTGTATTCGTTATAAGATAATATTTCACGCCTAATATGTAATAAATGTTACCAATAATTAAAAACAAATTACGACAAATTTCATAAATTTAAAAGAGTCTAAACAAAAGAATATATAATGATATCTTATCTCGAATGTTGGCGCAAATCAAAACAATCGTAAACAAAAACACACTTTTTTGAGTAATTATTATCCTGTGTGTGTTGCAGTTTAATTGAATAGCTATTCAAAAGATTTGTATAACATATCCAATGTACACCGGACTGGTACAACCTAATATGAAATGATCCAGTAAATTTGTAATGCTAGTAAGTCTAAGTAAACTCAAATTAATAATAATAATAAATGCGCCAGTCAATCACACCAGTCATCTGGTCTCAAACTAAGGTTTCCCTTTGTACTATGAGTACTAGACGACTGATACTAAATGGGGCGTCATTCCAGCACCCCCCGACACAAATCAATTTAGAAAAGTTCGTTTTCCAAATTGACTGACCAGGAATCGAATCCGGAACCTTTCGCGCTTTGGCCGCCTAATTTTCCTTTTCGTTGTCGAAATAAAAGTTATGTGTAAAGGCAAAAACAATGTTACTTCCTAGACTTACAGAACCTCTGCTTCTCAACCTTTGCAATCAATGGAACTAGAGTTACTTTATAACTCCCTAGGAATTTTACTCTAACACGACGCAAATGTATACGGAATTATTCATTCGAACCGATTCGTTCAGTCTCTGCTGAATGTTCGAAGATTTATGTCTCCACAACTTTACCTAAGTAACGTACGGTCAGGACGGTGTTCAACGGGAATAAATCAAATCAAACCTTCCCCCCTCTCATACTTGGCTGTGTAATCCTTGGGAAGTTGAAACGGCTCCATAAAACATCGCCAATAGAACGCTTTAAAACTCCCATGAATATGAAGTGGCAGGCATTTATGGCACCCCCCCCGCTGGGTTCCGCATCTTGTCGCGATGGGGGGGCTCAGTAGCCCTGTGGTCCGGGACGTTGAGGCTGGCCTTGTCACCCAGCCTCCAATACCGCACAGGGTGAAGCCAAGACGGATCCCGAGCTGGGCTGCGGAGAGAAGGTGGCTCTCTGCGGCAAGCCCGCAAGGGCAGAGGTGGATCGCGGAGGAAGAGGAGGACCTCGGTGTTTCGTTGCCGGCCTCCCTGTCCTCCGCGACCCGGCAGTGGCGCGCTGCCGCGCGAGGCGCGAATCGCGTCGTGGTGGGGTCGCGGAGGAAGAGGAGGATACGGTATTACGTTTGCCGGTCTCCCTATCCTCCGCGACCGGTGGGTCTCGGAACTTCATCTGGCTCTCGGAGGGAGAGCTGGATTGAGAGTCTCGGTGTCCACAGAGGCGGTAGGCAGCGGAGCCGCACAGCAGATCCGCTGCTGGGACCGGAGATGCCAGGCGTGGGGTAAGCCTGGCGTCCGTTACCTCGGTCCCGAGGGGGTGGGGCGTGTCAGGTGGCCTGACACGCTCCAGCTGCGTATTTGCGCGGCGAGATGGGCCGCTTGGCGGTAGGCGCTGTGGGGGAGCCTGTGTAGAATCGCAAGGAATCCCGACTCTCCCACAATTGCGCAGCGTTGGCCACAGAGGGGGTTTTAGTCGGTGCGAGCCCGACACACCACTCTCTGTTCCCCACTGAGAGTGACGGTGCGGTAGGCATTTCCCCCTCGACTAAAAAAAAAAAAAAAAAAAAAAAAAAAAAAAAAAAAAAAAAAGGCATTTATGGCACAACCAAAGTGTAAAAAAAATGACGTAATTCATAATTTTAAACCTTAACTTTGTTTAAATAAATTTATTTTATCTTAAGTAAACATACTTCTTCTTAAATAAAAATGTTTATGGTGTGTATTTTTAAATACTTGTACAAAATCTTAATAGTAGTAATTCAAAGTAGTTCTGGATGTCTAAACCCACCGATTAAAATTATAATAAAACATTTAAGTTGTTTGATAACCTTAACACTAAAGAAAAAAGTATTTAATTAAAATCACCTAAACCTAAATAAGGTTTATAATTCATCAAGTTGTCGGGAACAGTCAAAATGTAGTTGGACACACACAGACCTAGCACACTTATCAAACGTATTTTAATTTGGAGCATTATTTCCAAATTTCATCGCATACCTACTCTTTATTTAATAAGTACTATTGTAAATCACATTGTAACTCCGTGGTCTAGTAGTAACGAGTGCGAGCCTTGAGGTCTCGGCAACATTTTACTTCCAATTTGTGTAGGACATTTTCAGATTGATCCATGCTGTTGAAAGACCGTGTAAAAAGGCAATCCTGCGCCTGATCTCTCTCACTGGTCGCGTTGGTCTGCCGTCTCATCGGATTATGAGAATAAAGGAAGAGAGAGTGCACTTGCGTGTTGTGCAAATGTTCGGGAACTATAAACAACGTACACTCAATTATATTGCCGAACCTATGTATATTACCTATATCAAATACTCTGCAGTATTTGTCTTAATTGTTTTTTTTAAACTCACAATCCAAATACATTCAAAATGCTATTTTTGATGAAAAATAATGTGCTGTAAGTAAATGTTTAGATAAAAAGTAAAGTGATATTTTAGATTGTATAGTACTCCGCCCAATCAAACTGAAACTTCCCTGAAATTTGCACGTACCTTTAAACCAATCCTAATGGAATCCAGGCCCCGTGTACTATTTACATGGTAATAATGAGCGTAATGAAGATTGGTAGCTAGGCAAAAGGTCATGCTCTCCGACTCGCTGTTTCTCGTGAAAAACTTAATTAAAACGAATCTCTACAGGAGAGCCTTTTGGACACGTAAAGTTAAAAAGGAAACGGTTTTATGGTGATGTGCTGTCTGCGTATAACAAGTCTTTATTTCTTAAATATAAGGAAGAGAACAGGTTTTTTTTAATTTACATTTTTTTTAATGGGGCGAGACCTGCTTCCTCAATAGTAAAATAAAAAAAATCAGTACTATTCAATTAGGTCTTAATGTTGTTGAATGAAAACAAGACTAAATGGTATAAACGAAAAACAAAAAATAATTTAAACGAAAACCTAGATTGATCGTCAGAGAGCATAATTATTTTATTTGAAACGAAATACTTTTGTGCTCATTTATATTAATCTAATTAAAACATTTGAGGTTCGATATTATGTTTACTAATCATAGCAATTTTAATCCAAATTAGATTATTTGTATTGTCCATATTCGTCATTTCAGCTAAAGGATATTCACTGCTTAATATAGGGCGTCCTCCAAGAATACCGCTATATACCGTTCTGTGCTTTGCGCCTTTTGCATGCATCACCACCCTCCTAAGTTTACGTCTGTCCTTCTTATAGGGGGTTTCCATTTTCTGGTTCGAATTTTGTTTGCTCATCGGTACTACGAGGTATCTGCCCTACCCATTACCACTTTAATATCACTATTCTTGGAGCTTTATTGGTTACTTTAGTTACACTTCAAATATCCTCATTTCTGAGTATCACGTTCAGATGTTATCAAGTATGTATGTATGTTAACAAATGTTTTAAAGAAACAGAAAAAAATCATCTCCCCTTGTGGAGCGGGAAATACTCTTTCAACTGAGCTAACCGCAAGTTATCGTAGGCGATTAATGTTTCTATTGTATTACCCTCTTAGCTTTCGGTTAGTGCTCTCTGCCGTATGCGTTGAGAACTATACTCTTATTGCTGTATATGCTACCACTTGAAACACACTATCGGACCTAGCATGCGCAATACGTCAAATTTATCGCGTGAGACGACATACATTTCTATACCGTTGATTGGGTGATAGTACACCGTACTCGTAATTTCAGCCAATCAGCAGTTGACGCATCGATTTTGACATTTCTTAAGAGCGCGATAAAATTTACTCGCGGGGCGCATGCTAGGCCTGTAGGACCCAAACATTTACTCAACTCACAAAAAAACTTTTTTTAAATCATTACTAGCTGTCCCAGCGAACGTCGTAACGCCTATTTTTTTTTCTAAATTATTAGGTATGCAACCTGTGTAATGCCTCACATGCCTCTATAATTATTTTAAAACATTAGCCAAATCGGTCTAACCGCTGTCGAGTTTTAGCGAGACTAACGAACAGAGATTCATTTTTGTATATAAGATTTAATTTGGTATCATGGTGTCAAATAACGAATTGTATTTTATTGAGATTATCAACAAAGAAAAAGTTATTTTTTATACTAAACTGGCTAACCTTAATCCACTACCACTCCGTTACGCATATATGTATGAAACAACTCAAAACATCAGTAAATCCTAAACGAGTACGTACAAAGTAGGAAGTAAGTAATAAAACTTGGGTTGTTACGTGAAGCGAATTACACACTTCAAGTACGCATAAGGGTGACTTGAAAAGATATTATAATAAGGGTGCTTTGACATGAAGAGTTAAAGCTGAGTAACAAACACACTAGCGCCGTCAGTGAACATAATCGTAACATCTAATCAGTCTAAACAGTTATAAAAAACAAATTAAGCAAACATAATGCAATAGAGACTAGAGACCAGTCTAAACGCAACTGTTGTAAAGTGAATCAATTTCTTTTACAAGTGCATATTCTGAAAAACAAGTGGGAGTTTGCACAGAATATTGTTTATCCGGGGATTTTGCTAAATCATATTACAGACAGTATGATTTAAACACTATCGCCTAAAAAACTTCAAGAATTCTATCCAACTTGTTAGTACGACACTAATAGCCTAGGTACTTAATCATAGTTGATTTTACAACCAAAATCTTCATTAAAGCAATTATTGCCTTTCAAGTCCAGTCAGTTACGAAAATCATGTAACAACTTATTTTATTCGTTATCGACGCTAGCGTGTGAGTTGCACCGCCTTAAGCTAGTTTTGCTACGACATCATATTCATAAAATAAACGTTGATATGTCCGGTGACAGGAGAGGACATCAAAGGCGGTACGTGCCTGACCATAGATTTGCTCTGAAATGAGAAATGGAATGTTTTGATAACGGTTCTGCACCACCTTTCTCATCTTGTAAATTAAATCGGAAATGAGAACTAAATCGCTAAACGCAGTTACATGTTCAGTGAGAAATCAATTTATTTACTGGTGGGCTAAATAAAAGAAGACACAGTGAGTTCTTTTTATTTTAAAGTGAAACAATTGACAAAGAAGAAACATTTTCCGTCCTTTTGCTTTCATTTAAAATAACGCAACGTGGTAGATATGTTAAAGGTAACATTTATTTTGTGTACCCAGAGTGTTTATAAAAATACGTATTGTTCGTGCCAAAGAAATACAGGGAAAAAATATTCCTACAAGCATACCCTAAAATTTTATTCCAAATGTAAATAAAAAAACGTATAAAATATATAGAAATATACGTATATAGGTATATATATTTGTTTCTATTATAAAATTTTTAGTCAAAATGTTATTTGTGATCATTACAATTATTATTATGCGATTTTTGATGCCAAAAGTCGCATTAAAAACTATACATCGTAGACAGATACCTGTAGGTACATTGGTTTCCTCAAAAATCCACTTTAATTTTGCAGCGCCATTTCAAAACGATATTCCCGTTGCCAAATCCTGTATAGGTAGGTATACATTCACCGTGCACAGTAGGAGGTATTAGAAACAGCAATATAGGCTTGGCGATGTGCAGTGGATTTCGTTCCGTTGACTCGAACAACTCATGGCTCAATAATCTTCATCTTACGTCGCCCCAAGATTTCCCATTTCAAGATATATTTGTGCCTTTACCTACGTCTTATATGTAGTAAGATCCAGTCGACTAAGCAATAGGCAGGTGTCATGCTAGGCTTTGAATTGAATTCTTCGTTTTTACGATTGTGAGGAGGATATTAAGTATTTCTCTTGCGACAGACTTTAGAACAACCTAAGTGAAGAAAGGGTCACACTGCTTGCTGTATTTATAAATAGGCATTTTAATTTTGTGCATCAAATCTTCATCAAACTTCTAGTTTAGGATCATAGAACTACAGAATGTATCTGGAAGAAACCAAACAGAAATATAGCTAGGTAATATTATTTAATCTAAGAAAAACGGAAAAAGTCACAAGTTACAGCTAGTTTAAAATTAAATCTAAATGTATATTCAAACCCGAGCGGTGAGTCATCGTTTGTATATTGCCTAGCCTGGAACATGTCGTGGATTCGTTCCCTACCCAGGACAGATGTTCGTCTGATTAACATATGTTTTAATTCTGTGTGTGGGTGATTAAATGTATTTATGTATGGATCATGGTACCACTTTTGGATCTGGTTTCTATAACAAGAGTTTTAACTAGCTTCATTTGCTTTATATATTATAAACTACTAGCTGTGCCCGCGACTTCGTTCGCGTGGACTACATCCTTTCATGGTCGGTTTACCCCTATCTCCCCTAATATTCAAAACAAAAAGTAGTCTATATTTTAATAGAGCTATATTTGTGCCAACTTTCATATCTCTAACTTAAAAAATAAACATTTTCCCATATAAACTTTCAAAGGTGGCATTAATTTTTGCAAAAGGTGGCAAAAATTATTATCTTGTCGGGTATTTTTTATATTACAATTCAAAATCCATATTAATATTTTACATGGGAAAGGGTATATGTATGTCTGTTATGGGGGATGAAAGTTTGTTTTGAGCCTTCCGCAATTTTCAAGGTAGAAAACAAAAAAAATCAACCCAACCCCTTAAAACAGGGGGTTTAATTTTATACGGGTCTTTTACAGATTTAAAAAGCTAATAATCAGTCCTCAGATTCATTGTTGAAAAATACCTGCCTTAATAAAAAGGGAACCGAATTTAATGCGTCTCAAACCGCGGGCAAACGCTATGTCACATAAAATACTTATCTGATAGCAGGGCGAACTTGAGGGATGGGTAGTGAGATATTATCTCCTTATCTTTTCGAGCGCCTTCTACTTCACTGTGCCACAGTTCTGCTGATGTAATGACCATTTCCGCCGGATTTATAGCTTAAACCGTAAAACCATACTTATCCATACTCTTGTTTACGTTTATGGATATGGACTTATATAACTGAGACACAGTGTAGATTAGATATCAGGAAACTAACAGTGTCCATAAACCCGGGCGCTGCTAAAACTACCAGTGTGCATGCAGTTCGTGTATCTATTTGTCTTCTGTATTTTTTATAACCAAGATAGGTAATATACCGAATAAACCGGGCATTAGTGCTTTTTGTAAACAAAAACGGGCCTGAATAGCTGCAGGCTTCGAAATACTGACTTCTCCTGTCAGCATGATACAAATAGTCGATAAGGGTGATAATTGCGTGGCAATATACTGTTGTTGAACCACTAGACAACGATTGTAAGTTAAATTACTATGGGTTGACGCCCTCACTTTGTCGTCTCGCACTAAGTAGGTTTTTACCAACTTCCATATGATTTCAATGAAAGTTAATAAGTCTACCTCTGAAACTGAGTGGAAATTTTCCAGTTTCAAATAAACAATCTGTTCGGTCATACAAATGCATTTGAACAATAGGGCAGCTGAATCAACTTTTGTTTAAAGGTGAGCTGGACAGTACTGCTGTTTGCACTATACTATTGTTTTCAAACCTAACAACAGAGTATTTGAATTTAAAATTAAAATGGAAGTTCTCGTATTGTTTCACTGATTATGAAAATCATCAAAGTAGATACACTCGTGAATTGTTAAATCTTCAACAGCAGAACGTCCAAAATTGAAACACATATAAAATATTTATTCGAAAATCTTCACCTGAAGGAAAAACGCTGCTTGGAAATTTGTGTGAAAGTTTTCTGATGTTCAAAGTTAAACATTAATAAACTTTTTGTAGTGCCTTACTTTTATTAGCTTATCAAGGCGTTTATGCTTATGTGTCGTACTTATACCTCATTAAGTAGCCTTAATAATTAAGAATTCTACTTAAGCCCAGGCGTAAGCTAAAACCGTTCTAGACTCGTTGTCAGTTGGAGACAAACGTATTGTAATTTTTGACACAATACGAATCATGAAATATTGGAACCTATCTTTTGTAAATATTTTGTATATAGGTATTGTCTTTTTTAAATATTTTTATGTATGGTTTTGTTCTTGTATAATGATGTGTAATACCATATTCCCTGTACATTAAATATATTTTTATAGATATCGTTCCCATGTCGATCTAATAAAAACGAATTAATTGGAACCGTGCATTAGTCACTATTCCATGCAGACGAAGGATGGGCGCAGCTAGATATTATATAAATTGATAATTATTGTAGAAACGTTAGAAAGTATACCTAATATAGGTTTAGGTCGGAATAAATAAAATGAGGCTATGTATCAACGATTGGACGACGTATGGTGCATTGAACACGCTACCTGAATTCCTTAGAGATGAGGTGACAATTTGCCGTGGCAGTTTTAGTTTATCTGTTTTCCCACGGTACCAACAATAGGCGATAAGACGTGGGGGGGTTTATTGGGAAGTCTTTGCTCTTGTCTGAGCGAAGGAGTCACACACGGCACTGTCTATCCCCAGAGACTGCGTTGTGTGTGGGACCCTCACGCTCCTAGAATTTCTTGTTAGTTAAGAGTTATGGGATTATTCTTATACTTAGTAGGTATATTTAGTGGACCAACGGACCATAAGTTTTTATTCTTTTAAAATATATCGGAGATTGGTGGAGTTCTGTGTTACAATACAAATTGACATAAATTGAAAAAGTAGTTCGACTAAGTAGTTTCCATATTTTTTTATGAAATTTAGTGTCCAATAAACTCAAATTATTGTTCTGAAACTTCAGTAAAACATAATAGAATTTTATTCATAATATAATTAATAGATTGTTTGTACTATCAGATGTTTGTAAGCTACCAAATGGTCTCGGACTTAAGTTTCCCGACTAATATCGATGTATCAGCCGCAATTCACAGCTTAATGTACCTTGCAAAACACTGGTACACGTGAGTAATGGTTATCTATTATCTATTCAATGTCGGACTGTAATATGCGCTATGAAGATAATAACATCTTATACCGCAAATCATCTTAAACCCTAATCTTATTTCATAATAATCAAAGCACGGTATCATTTTTCCTATATATAAATACGAGAATAAAGTCTTTTATCACCGTTTAGTCCTTGGAGAATTGATAGAATGAATGTTGTTCCGCCTCATTGAAACCAGTAACTAATTGATTGTGCAGATTAAAACAAACCTAAACCCGCTTTCCGCCGCTTCCACGAGGCACGAACACAGCTCATTCGTTAAAGAAAATAAAACAACGATTTTCAGTCTTAACAAAAGCGCCAATGCTTGTAACTAATTGCTCAGTTTACAGAACTAAAATCTCATAAAAAAGGTGTACTTCGTTTAATGCCCGGCCCCAATATTTTACGATTCTTAATGTGTCAAAAATTACAATCCGTTATTCTACGAGTCGGTAATTCTAATTTCGAATTTACTTTCCGTTTCAGCTGTCATCAGTTGTCCGTCAGTTGTTTTTAGCTTACGCCTCGTATAATTTATTACTATCCGTAACTAGAATGGATAGTTTTACAAATATTGGAACCGGGCATTACAATCCAGAAATTTAAAAGAAGTATTAAACATTAATCATTAAGTGAAATCGGAATTTATATCAAAGTAAAACGACATACGCCGTCTGGGTACCGCCGCGCGTCGTGGTCTGGTATTGGTTAGTTAGTGGTTCTTTTAAACTTAGTTTAGTAGTTACCCGAGCTTCTCCGAGCTTTAGCATGATGACACAAATGTCATCGATAAATCTAGAGGCCATTACGCGATTTGAAAAATTCAAACCGTTGGGTCACTTAGCCAATCGGCTCTAATAGAACAGAAGATTAGTAGATGTGACATCTCAAGGAATATAAGCCTTATGCCCAGCAGAGGTATGTATTTGGTTGAATTGGTATATAAACCTACTAGCTATTGCCCGCGACTTCGTTTACATTATTTTGAGATCAAAAGAATCTCCTACTTTAATCTAGTAGGTATCAATTTATCTATCTAGCAAATGTCATCTATATTGGCGTTTTTATGTAATATACTAACAAACCCATCAACTAAAACCAACTATCGCGATTATAACATCGTATGTAGGTATTTTTATGAAGGAGTTAACCACCGTGATAGGTTTTAAACGGAAACAAAACTCCTGGATCTCCACCTAAAATCCTTATACCGATAGAACCAGGCTAGTTTAAAATAAGGGAGTTAAGAGGATTAGGAGTCCTCGAACAAAAATAAAACCGAAACGAAGTACCTGCGTGTTGTGTAGGAAAGTTAGAAAACAACAGAAATTGGAAGCAAGTTCAATTTTCACGAAACAAATAACTATTTTCAACTGCACAAGTTAAACACGTTCGACGTTCTATTTCACGGGGGAAAACAGAAAAAAAACCGTATTACTAAATAAAGTAAGTTTTTTCCTTGTACGAGTTCAAGTCTCAGCTATGTTTGTAATATAAAAGCTAGTTTCAATACAGTTTTGTTACAATTACAGAATTAAAAGACCTTTGATCTGCGTATTAAAAAAAGATCGATAAAGTTGTAGTACCCGCGGGCAAGGGCGAATCCAGGTATTTTTTTCATGGGGGCAGAAGCAGGAGACTTGCCAAAATATCAACAAAAACTCTTTAAATAAACTTTTAAAAATCACCACAGTACATAAAAATAGCGTCTGTAATATGTCCTTGCCGACGGGTATAATGTGTTGTAGGTATTTTATCTTGATTAATGATGAAAAAACAATGTTATTTATACCCACAAGTTAAAAAAACTCAGGCACGTAAAACGATCGTATTCCCAGATTGAAAATAAGTGCACTGCCTCTTTGTAGCGTATTTTAAATACAAGTACGCCGCTTTAGTATAAAATCTGCTGCCTGAATGAACTGTAGTTGAAACCGGCCACTGAAAGGAAATTATGTCGCAGAAAAATTTCTGCCCGTATACTAGTATCAAAATTAGATTCCTCTCGGGCCTTATACAGGCTTGAATTATATTACTGATCTTATACTCGGGGAGATGAAGTATCTAAGGATATTGAAAAGAAGCACTGCAATATCCGTTGAGAAAATATCGAGTCGAAATGTAATTTAAAATGTACATGGAAGTAAATGCGTTAACGGGAACTGAATTGCACGCCTCGGCAATAAGCAACATCCTATTTAATTGAAATACTTTTTGTAACTCGACGAAGTATTCAACGGATTGGAAATTAATGGTACTCTTTGGACATTCGCTAAGTGCCTTAAGCTATCACGTATCAAAAGCCGTTAATAATGGTCATATTATGACCGTCCATCAACGGTATGGCTACGTAAACGACGTATAACATTCTTCACTTGCGAGAGATAATAAACCCATTATTGTATTCATGCAAGAATGTGAACAGATGCGTAGATATGCTTTTATTAGCTGTTTAGAGCGAACGATTTAATAATGCGGTAAGTGGTGCGATTAGCTGACAAATGAATTGTCACCAGCAGAAGATTAAATGCCCCGTTCGCGTGTTGTACGGATGTGCCGGTTTACGTGAATTGATGAATATTACGCGCCGCTTCAGGAAACAATCTGTGTTGGATGGGCGAGGAAGATACATGGCTAAGTTCTATGGAAGTTCGATCTTGACATTATGAGGTACGCTTAAAGTTACGAGCAATAACATAAACGTATTACGTTTTCACAATATATCATACGTTAATATAACCTTTGGAACCAGTAAATTGTTTCGCCCATTTTACTGAAATTTCATCCAACAAGTATTTAACAGTCGTCTGCTAAATACTTTTGGTACTTTAGTACTTACTCTTCAGATTTTTTTTATTGTTGTACACCGTGGATAGCATCTTTAATAAGTTTCAGAATTTTTAATGTCGCACTGTAGGCCCTGCAGTGTGACATTACATTAAATTACAGAGACCTCAATGATCAAGTCACTGTTACATCAATAGGATGTAGGTAGCCTAATGCCGTTTGGTGACCACAAAATCAAGCTATAATCACACCTTGATCTGAGAATTGGACCCTGAAACTAGTTTACGAGCGTGCAAAAAAAAACACAAATCACTAAACTTATTTCATTATTTTCAAAAACAGTTCGGGTTTAAAAAAAATATCAACAAAAGAAGGTATAAACGTAAAAAATAATCAGCGTGCAATGTGCAATTTACACGGAAACCACTTAACTCCTTGCCTGCGGAACTTTTTGCTAAAATCTCTATCGGCCATTGGGGAGCTAAAAAGCCGAGATTACAACATTACCCTCAAGCTTCCAATTAGACTTGATTCTAACGAAAAGGCTTTCTTGAAAAACAAATAGGTATCACAGTCAATTACGTTTGCGGCTTACATTTTTGTAAATAGGTCGGTAAATTCGGTAATGAGAAAGTAATATATTACTGTTTGAAGTGCTGTGAGTGTTAAAAAGTTGTAATTATTTTATTGATATGCTAAGGTGGGAACTGCGACACCTTTTAATAGATAGTTTTTTTTTCAAGTCTTTATTATGTTAAATAAGTTCTGCAATTGACGCTTATACATATAACTAACTAATTAAATTATATAAAGTTTAAGAATGATATCTTCTTACCTATACATAAAAATTAATCGCTGTTCGTTAGTCTCGCTAAAATTCAACAACGACTAGACCGTTTTGGCTAATGCTTGTTTTGAAATAATTGTGGAAGTCCAGGGAAGGTTTAAAAGGTAAGAAAATTTGGAAAAAATACGTAGGTGGCACCACGTTCGCCGGAACAGCTAGTTAAAAATAAAAGCTAGTCTCAATGCAATTAGATTAGTGCAGAAACTTATATTCTTATGCAAATAGTTTTGGAGGTGAGTAAGTGTTAACATTGATAAAAAATTTTAAGACTTTCGCGTTCCATTTTAAACATTTAAAATTATTTAACGGGTCAAAACGCGACACCATTTTTATTTAGAATTAAAATATTTAAAATCCTCTCGACCGTACGCCACTACCATACTAGGATAGAACGTGAAGCTATTGAAATCAAAAAGTACAAAAATTTCAATAGAGAAGACGGATTTAAGTTATCATCAGCATGGAATCCAGTGATTAATAAATGTTTACCGCGATTAGAACGATCAAAAACAATTCCGGATACTGTCAGTGTAGTGTGTCGAACTGACTTCAATAACATTTTGTTATGTGACAATGTGCGGGTGGATGAAGATTTGCAAGCTCCCCGGAACAGACGAAGGCGAGCAAGACCAGTCAGCTCGTGACCACGGTTGGTGCAACCTAACCGAAACGTCGGGCAGTAAGTAGTTCGAATTAACTACTAAATAAAAATGGTGTCGCGTTTTTACCCGTTAAATTATTTTAAATATTGATAAAAAAGCTTAATTACATAACTTAAAAAACGCACGTGCCTAAACGAATCATATGTGGCTACTACCAGTTAAAACCAACAAGGCAAGACAAAGGTCAAGATTTTATAATAATAATAGTAATAAATAAATATTGGACAGCATTACATATATTGCTCTGATTCTGGGGTAATAGCTTAAGAAGTTGTGTTACAGCAATAAGATATACATACGATATTAAAAAGTTCGTTTCCAATATAGAAAACCCGACCCGGGACCTTGGCGTTCGAACCCTGGACCTCAGAGATAGCGTGAAGCCAAAGTCAGGCCCGCTCGCCTCTCGGCTACGGAGGTTACAAAGCTTATGAATGACCTTATATTATGTAAACAGTGTAATTGTTAGTCATTTTGTCATATTAGATCCATTGCAAAGAGTTTTAAGATACAAGTGTTTGTTGAACGGTGTCTGGAAGCAACCCCTAAAGTATGACTTACAATTTAATAAGATTGCTCGGTGTTTCTTCCGATTGTCAGTATTCCGCGGAGGCGAGATGTGAGCTCCACGTGAATCAGGAGTGAATTCGACGGAATTCCCTTCGAAAATTCCCAAACGAGATCAGAATATCAATTGCTTTTCTACCCAATTTTCCTGTAAATTGCTACGGAATATTGTACCGTGAAATATCTAATATTTGCATAACGCCACGCGCTTTCGAATAAAAAAAAGTAAAAGTGAAAGCGAACCCTGTAACAGGTGTCATTGATTCGGTTAGCTTAGTTTCGAGAATGTTTCTACTTTGTTACAATATTGGCAATTTAGTGAAATACCTTTCAATAAAAACTTATCTTCAATTTAGAAAGGGGTTTTGTGCGGTTGGTTTTCCAGGACTGAGTTGATCGAAAAACTAAACAATTCGTGTCTTACTTACAAAGTGCAAAATGAAGTTGCTTGCGCTGTTCGCGTAGAACTACTCAAAGGATTTTAAACACGATTTTCAGCAAAATAAAGAGTGATTCGAGAAGGATATGCGTAGTATTTAAAATGCACACACATTATAGTATCGACATAACTTGCTGAAAAAATCATTAGCATAATTTCCAACCGTTATTCGGTTCAGCACAGCCAGGGCAGATCAGTATTTCGAAGGTTCGCTACAATGGCTATATCGTGTTGATGTTTGTCAGTTATATACAATTTATTATATTAGATAAAATTTAGTCCATATAAATTTTGATTTCAACAAGCACATAGTAAAATAAATATCATAAAGAGGGAAGTTAACGAACAAAGGTTTCACTATTAAAAGTATTTTTAGACGAAATCTAAATAAACTTAAAGTTGATTTGCCATAATAGGTCTGGGTTTGATGGCCTTTTAAGATTATTGATTATGATGAAATAATAAAGCTTCGATTGAAAATAATCAAAAGGAAAGCATAAACGATCAGGTTCATTACTTTTTCAACATTGTGGACCTTAATATGTTGATTCAAATTAAATGTTGAGGTTCTCAAGATGACAGATTATTAAAATGGACTTCGTTAAAACGCGTCTTAAGCAAGCGACTCGACCCGTTTATAACATGATTTTAACCCGATTATGCATGGAGACAACGACATCATTTACTTTTAATCTTCACGAAATCCTAAAAAATCTATGGGGCACCTAACACCCGTATTCAATCGTGATTTTGTATCAATTTTTAACGATAATTGGCAAATGGAATGGAATTACTGCCATTTAACATAAAAAATATAAATGGACAAGTAAAGTTCAGAGTTGCTAAATTTTATTACAGCTGAACACAAGCCTAAACCATTTAGGTATAATTATAAAGTGCAGGGTAGCGTAATCGGTCTACAATTAAAGCCACTGCAGTTGATTGTGCAATGAGCAGAAAGAACATTAAGCTGTTCATAGCGCGGCATAATAAGTGCGGGTGATAATCGCACTTGCCAAGTTCCCACTTGATAAGTCATTTACTGAGGGTATACTTCACATTATTATCTGAGGGTTAAAAGTTACGATTTATTCCTTTGAAATTAATCAAGAGGAATAATTAGGGAAAATATCGACTTTGTCTCGATTTCTCTTGGTTGCCATCATGAGATCCTAGCCTCCGTATCATGCAACCACCTCCGAAATACCACATTATCAATAAACGTATATATCTATATTATATAAAGCTTATATTATATATATAGATATATATATATAAGAATGAACTTTCTTCTCTTCGTCACATGGCGTAGTGGCAATCAGTTAATATCCCAGAGCATGAACGTTTGTTATTAGTGGGAATGGAACTAAAAAATCATAGCGCACAGGGCAGGGTCATTACGAAATACCCCCGTCGAGCCAGTCAAAAATTAGTCTTTGTTGGTTAACTCCCATTAGAACTAATGAAATAAATTATGCAAGTCATTTCATTTAACCTCTACCAACATACAATCCCGATTCCCTTCGAATGCGCGATAAATACGTTGAAACTCAATTGGGACCGATACTTCGTTTTTGCTCGGTGGAGACAGAATCTGGAGCTAATTTTCTCCCTGCATAAATACGTCTCATGTCGAAATTGAGTATTCATCATATGTAAAACAGATTACTTTTTCCTTGAGAGAACGGAGATACTCATAATGAAGCATTTTTACCATCTACTCGCTTATACTGTAGACACATTTATGGCATACGATATTTTTACCTTAATTGTTATTTAAACACATTTTTATTTCTACTTTTTGTTCAATTTACTACTACGTACTCGTTTAAATAAATATTAAAAAATAGTCAATAGGAAATATTCGTCAATAAATAAGCAAGAACGAAGTTATCACGTCAAAAGTTAAAATTTCAAAATGCGTCTAAACAATTTTAAAAGTAATAATAAATAAATATTAGACATGAGCTCGGAAAGTACAGAAAGTTAAGTATTGTAACTACTCCGTGGTATTTCACTGAATTTTGTACTTTTTTCTCAAGCATATCTATGTTTCATTCATTTTAAGCTGAAATCTCAATAATTGTCTTTAAACCTATTCAGAAGCCATTTGCTAACTTAAAAAAATTACCTGGACTGACTACAGACCATGGACTTAGTATAATAAACATTAGGTCCATGCTACAGACTTATACCCGGTTCCAATATTTTAAAAGTCGTAATCTGTCAAAAATGATTATCCGTTTTTCTCCAATCTTTCTCAATACCTTTCCATAATTGACGACCCCGGTGGTGCAGTGGCTAAGGTAGGCGGCCAAAGCGCGAAAGGTCCCGGGTTCGATTCCCGGTCGGGTCAATTTGGAAAACGATTTTTTCTAAATTGACTTGAGTCTGGGTGTGCTGAGATGACGCCCCCAGTTAGTATCCGTCGTCTGGTACTCACAGTACAAGGGAAAACCTTAGTTTGAGACCAGGTGATTGGTGTGATTGTCTGGCGCATTTATTTATTTATTTACTTTTCATACCAGCTGTCATCAGTCGTCCGTCGTTCATTTTTAGCTTACGTATCGATTTTATTATCACTCGTATTCATTATTACTATTCGTAACTAGAACGAACCGTTTTTCAAATATTGGAACCGGACATGTATCAATAATAAAATTGCTTATAATCTGTGTCTGAATTCCCAAACTTCGATTTAGGTATACAATAAGTAGGCACGTAGTTGTGGAATGAAAGCACATTTTTTTTTCTCTTATGACACCTTTTACCAAATACAACCCTACATTCAAAATAATAGAAACAATGCCATTACGGAAAATTCTACTTTATTAATTCCTGATTTGGCAAACGAAAAATAAAAACGTCCACGTTCAATTTCCAGAATAGCGAATTTTTGTTATTTTTAAATTGAGAAATCCATTAAATTAATTTTCTTCCCTTCAGCTTTCTTCTTTTCTTTGAACAAGTTTCAATTTTATAAGCAAACAATTTGGTTTAATAATGTTGTCACTTGCGAATTCGCGTTCGATATTATGGTAATTCGCTGCAAACGGCGCGGGCGTGACTAAAATATTATGTTTATTTTATTCCTTATTCATATTGTCGTTTAAGCTGAATTGGGTTGAATAAATAATAATCTAATAGAAAATTGATTGGCATCTGAGAGAAAACAAATGTGGTCCAGTAAATGTACGACCTTTTATTTTTACTTTAAATCATTATGCTATGTTGGACATCAATGAATTTGTTTGACGGATCCTACATAAGTGGTTGGACCAATTTTACAAAATCAATTGTAAATATCACCAAACTTAATTGATTTCGATAACAATCAACAATTTACCACTTATTAAAAACTATTGCTACTACAAGTCCATACTAATACCTACATTATATATTATCTGCACAGACATTTCGTGTTCCAAGGGCGGGTTGCTCGTGATATGATCAAAATGTGATGTCAAAAACAGTTTCTGTGAGCAGAATAGATTTGTCTGATTTATGTGCTTTGTCTTGTTTATTTTTTGTCAAATTTGATACTTTTGTTACTTTTAGCTATTTACTGTAGTATTTTGTTTCAGTGTTTATTGTGGTAAAAAGGTCAAAATATTTTTCATACAATTTCTTTATTGTGACAACACTCAAAACGACTATGACCCTTCAAATATAACTAGCAGACGCACCTCACTGTTCTTACAAAAAAAGTATTTGTTAATAAAAGTCCATCAAACGTTCACATTTCACCCGGCTCGTTCATTTTCAGTGTTTAAGAGGCGAGTTGCTCAGCGTCGATGCATCGATGAATGCACGAGCCCTCTCCACGCCGACACTGCACACTGCAATATGCACTTCACGCTCTACACTAACGTTCGCACACCCTTGATCTGGGAACATTATTCGAAATGCCATTTGTAAATGTTCTCTATCAGCTGTTTTATAATCTAAATTACATACGGGAATACACTTGTTGGATAATTTATTAATTAAAACTGTTTACCTAAAGTAAGTAAGAAAAAAAAACGCATTTATTGGCCACAAACAGAATACAAATTGCAAGAAACTACATATATGGAAATTGAACATTTAACACACAAATATATGAAAAACACAAGACATTTAAGTGTTTGTGGCGAACAAGATACAAGCCTCAGCAGAGGCTGCATCGACCCTTAAGCCACTAAGTAAATTTGATTTTAGCGAAAATGATAAGAGTCACTATTATATAGTAATCATACTTTGCTAATATAGAATAAAAATTTGGGTATAATTGTCCCTATCATCTGTAATACTTCCTGATGAAACAAATTTATCAAACTGCATTAAAAATACCTTTCAAAACTTTCTTTATTCGACAACAATCCCACAGAATAACTGTATTCAACATAATCATCAATAATTGTCTGCATTAGAAAAAAGTCAGTAACAAATGAATAGCTCGCCAAAATACCTTTTTTTATATTCGACTTCTAGTTTGACCTCATCCCACCTGATGTTAAGTGTTAATAAGGTCCAAGCTAAAGGAGGGGTAGGGTATGCCCTACCCCTCCCTAACCTACCCTACTTCTCTCAGCTATGGCTGAGAGAGGTATAGCGATTTATCGCTCGAACTGGAGCAGTCTGACTGCTCCAGCTCCTTACAGAAGACCGCAGCCAAATAACAATCACTTCTGTGTTGTTTTGTTCCTGCGTGTGAGTAAGGTTTCCAGAGCTCCGGGGGGGTGCTACATTAGTAGCAGGGGTCAAGCCTTCAAGGTAAGGGCGACAAGTCCAGTAACAGATTTTTTAATGATATATGATAATGGCGAAAAGTACAGCATTAAAAAGCTCATTACCACTTAACATCAGGTGGGATGAGGTCAATCTTGAAGTGCAATATAAAAAAAATGGCGACAAGCACAGGATATAATACTGCTTGCTCATTACGATATTCAGGTATTTGCTGTATTAGAAAAAAAAATAAGTAACAACTAAAACGCTCGTCAAAATAACTGATACAATTAAATAACCCTGCCTGTTCACTTCTCGTGTTCAAGAGCGGATTGCTGGGCGTCGGTGCATCTAGTCGTCGCAATAAATGCCCTCTCCACTCTGACATTGCACACTGCAATATGCACTTCTGTCTTCTAAACTAGCGTTTGTAGCTTCGCCCACTCTTGATCTGTGTACTCTATTGCAGATGCCATTTGTAAGCAATATTGTTGTGCTGTTGTCTGTCGGCTCTTTTAATTGCAGTCTCGAAGCGTAATTTTTGATTGCATTAAAATCAACTATGACTTGATCTCTAATGTAATTCCCTTACAACTTCCTTCTACATACTCAACTTCCTATTTTCCGAAGATTTGTTTGAGTTCCCACCCATAAGTAGCAGACTATACAATTTAGGTAGGTATGTTTTAATATATTTAGCGAAGCACTATAAATAAATAATTATTTATTTATTTATTTATAGTGCTTCGATCGGAAACTTTTAAAACCAAGATAAAATTAAGCCACAGTTTAACGATATATCCTTTTACTATGTACAAATATTAATGAAACATGAAACAAGATCAACTTGACCACTTTTGAATACCTTAATCACTAGGTTGATGTTAAAATAAAAACTACACCTAGATTATCTGGGTGAAAATATGTTTATATGGAAATTAACTCTGTAACGCAAGAACTACTGAAAAATTTGGGATGAAGATTGGTAGTAAGTAACAGTTCAAATACTAGAATAATGAATATTATGTATCTCCAACTAATGTGAACGAAGCCGCTGGCAACAGCTAGTAATATATAAATACAAGATGATCGTAAGATAGGACGCAATGATGTTTCAAAGACCTTCACTGAACATATGTAACGTCAGAACCACATAGAATAAATAAAATATATCGAATCAAATGCCTTTATAACTAATATCTTGCTTTATATAGATTTATATGTTATCTATAGAGGTTAATCTCCTGTAGGTACATAAATCGAATTCAGGCCAACCCGCAAACATTCTGATTGCATAGTTATGATGAATCAATTAAATTCCGCAACATGATTGCCAGGGCATGGCCTCAGGGCGTTATTAAGCCGGACATTGTGCATGTCGGCCCCTCACGGGAACTAATCGGGGTCCAAAGGACAGGACACGTGATTGCGGCATACGGGGACAGCTTGAGACACGCCAATATCTTTGCCACCTAAGACGGTTGCTACCAAAGGCTTCTCACTTACCTACCTATTAATCTGGAGTACAAATGCATTTGTTGGGTTTTCTAATCTTAAAGATTTGTTTTAAAGATCTTGAACCCTAGCCAAGTAATAGTTATCAAACAACGATATCGTTTTAACAAGTCGAAAATGTATGCGATTGACATTTCAAGACAACGTGACTTTTAAACTGGTCGAAACGATATCTAAATTCACTATTACTATTTGGCATCTGGTCGCCTAGATAATGCGACAATAGTAAAAGTTCGCTTCGCTAGAGTATCGCTATCTTGCTCAAAATAACTATTAAATATAATAAAAATAACATTGCCATCATCGGTTTCACAACAGTTCTAGTCTAAACACTCTTATCTTCCGGTCCTTACTTAAAGAGATATAAGGTCAGAAAATCAAATTTTGATATATGAGCGAAAAAACGAATTTCCTGTATTTTAAATCCATAAAAATTATTTAATGCTTATCATGAAATATTTCGAAATATTAAGACTTTAAATGATTTAAATTATGACGACATGTAGTGGCAAGGGAAATCCCTTGTTAAACGAATTATTTTCGGTATGCATTTCATACCATTTACCATTAAAATGGTACTTTCTAAAGTAATCATTTCTTAAAGTCCCTAATATGGCGTGGAGTCAGAAATATGTTTAGTTTAGGTTTAAATTTACGAATAATGAAATACTTTCAGGTCCCAAACCATTTGCCTTTCCAAAAACCCTAAATATTAAGATTATTACACATGTTTATGAGATTTACACACAATCAATAGAAATAAACCATTTCTTAAAGCAAGTGGTACTACGATAATGTACTAAAATAAAAGCATCGTTCCAGATCTGAGACAAGTTCTACCAACATCAAGTTTTTCAAATCTCGCCGTCTGACCGGCAAGGATTTATCGAGTTTCAAAACGATTCCATGCTTGACGTCCGTTTGAAGTATTTATTGCCCTCAAAACTATTATTTGAAAACAGTTTCAAGCAAAGAAAAATAAATTTTAGAAACTATTTAGGCAACTTTATCTTTGAAGGTGTTTGTAGGTAGGTACGTAATTAGCTTAGTTGCAACTAAAAGCTATTGGAAAACTTTGTTATTAGGGGTGAACTGGTGAAATTTAAGGTTTAATATTCCTATTACATTTATTGATCACATCACATGCAAGTACCATAGATATAGGGGTGATGACTTTTAAAAAACAATGATTATATTTAATTTATCAGGCAGACATTTAAAAATTTGATGGAAACGTATTTTTTGCTTGAAATAAATCAAAATTAATGACAGTGTAGCAAAAATCAGTGGAGGGGTGTGTTTTCTTCACTATTTGAAAAACTGTGCGAAGACGCGACGTCCAGCTAAATTTTAATCGCACTGTATTTTTTTAAACGGCAATAGAAACTCCCTCAAATTAGGTCATAACAACTTAATCTATTGGAAAAAGAACCGCACTTAATTAAGGTTATCACAATAAAAAATCATTTATTATTATCAATATCTTTAAGGACCGTTCGCCTGATCGAGATCCAATATACGGCAAATGGCGCTAAAACGAATACATTCAAATCACTTCAAATACGTGTTTCATGTAAGATACGTAGTTCCGTAAATGATTCAGACGGGTGCACCACAGACGAGATAGGAAATAAGAGCGTGGGCGGGCCCGGGTCTCATCAGCTCGTTACACGACAAAGGATACTGATCCGTCTGTACTTTTGTCTGACACTAAGCCCGAACAAAAAATAAGCTTCGGTTCGCTCGCCACGTTATAGTGCTGGCGTATGGACGCTTTGTAAAATTTAGAAAAATATTGGCAAAGAAAGCGATTTATCTTACAGGAATAGAGAAAAGGAAGAAGAGCTAAAACAAGGCAAGCGACCTAATTACAAACATATTTTAAACTTATAATGCTGTGCCCTAAGAAGTTGAAGCTCGTTTAATTGACATGTTGTAATGAATTTTGTATTGATAGAGTAAGTAGTAAGAGGCATACGACCACGGCTTTCCTGATAATTCTGGATGTATTAAACACACCAAAAATCTACGTGCAAAATTAGTTTTAATTAACGAAAGATAAAGTATAGTTTGTAAGTAAGTAGGTACCCACATAACCATTTTTGACCAGAATATTTTCTTGTTTCATACTTTTTAGATCGCGGTGTTTTAGTAGTCGGGTTTTAGTTTTTAAACTTACTTTTTATTTAAGTTTTTTTGGAGTTAGGTACCTTTTTTTTTTTTTGAGATGGGGAAAATACTTTTCGTACCATATCGCTGCCGTGGGGACGACAGCGACGTGTGTGGGACTCCCCCGCTAGGAGCAAGGACTACCCGAACTAAAAAACCCATCCACCTTCTCAACGCCCAGTGACAGCGCTATGGGAAACTGAAGAACCATAACGGCCATAGCGCCGTCGGCGATAGCTGCCCCCTAGGGGGCCGCTCCGTCTAGTCTCCCCTGGATGGTCGGGGGACTGGCGGGAACGGCCGAAGGCGATAAGCCGTTCCCGCGAATCTGCGGAGGACCGTGCAAGGCCAACCGAGGTGTCCCCACACCCGCGGTCAGCTGGTCTCCACCAGGAGGAGCAAGGCGGCGCCTTGCTCGTAGCCTCCTGCGTCTTCGGTGAGGTGGTGCTTGAGGGTCGTCCTCTCGCTGCCTCTCCGCTGCCTCCTTCCGTGAAATGACTTGCTCGCAGAAGGTAGCGATCGCCGTCCAGGCCTCCTCGCCTCCAAGCATAGCTTCAACCATGCTTGGAAGCGAGAAGTCTCCACCAACAAACGCGGTTAATTCAGCCCGCTCACTTACCCAGGCCGGGCACACACCCAGGGTGTGGTCTGCCGTGTCTTCCGCCGCAATGCAGGAGTGGCATGATGGCGTCCCTTCCCGCCCAATTCGATGCAGGTATTTTCCGAAACAACCATGCCCAGTTAGCATCTGCACCAATCGGAAGGACAAAAATCCGTGATCTCGCCCTAACCACCTTTTTAGAATCGGTCCGACGGCGTCTAGTATCCGCCTTCCCGATTGCGCCGTCCTTAGCTGCACCTCCCACAATGAAACCATCTCCTGCTGAGCCTCTCGGCGAACCGCTGTTATTTCAGTTGGGGAGAGTCGTTCCCCAAGTGCCCTCCTCTCTGATATTTGCCAGTATACATGGGCCTGCACACCTGCCTCAAGAGCCCAAGGCGGAGTACCAGCCAAGACGCAAGCAGCATCGAAGCTCACTGTGCGATATGAGTGGGCCACTCTCTGAGCAATGGCCCTCTGTGGCCGCCGCAAGTAGGCTGCGTTTTTTCGCCGGTGAAGGACACCTGCCCAGATGGGGGCGCCGTAGAGGGCCATGCTCTTTAGAATTCCGGCGTAGAGCCGTCGGCATTTGGCCCTCGGTCCGCCTAAGTTTGGGAGGAGGCGTCCAAGCGCACCCGCGGCCCCGAGAAGGCGTTGTGAAAGCCCTTTAAAATGGGGCTCAAAGGTCCACCGCGCATCCAACATTATACCCAGATATTTCATCTCAGCCTCCACCCGAATGGTCACACCCCCGACGACAATGTGAGCGTCTGAGGGGGGACGGCGCTGTCGAGGCCCATAGAAGTAGATGGCCTTGGTTTTTTCAAGCGCGACTCCGAGACCTAGGCGGCCTATGCGCTCTGCCATAAGAGTCCCACCAGCAGCTGCACGAAATGTGACCTCGTCATAGTTTCTTCCTCGGGCCGTGACTAGAGTGTCATCCGCATAGCAAATGAGGTTCATGCCCGGGAGAAGAATTTCTCGCAAAACCCAGTCGTAGCCGATGTTCCACAAGAGGGGCCCTAACACAGACCCCTGTGGAACACCAGATTCAACGTCAGCACGCCGGAAACAGCCATCTCTCCCTACAAACACAACCTTCCTGCCAGACAAATAACTTTCCAAAAGACGCTGGAGGTATTTGGGGATACCATGATACTTGAGGGCCTTCAAAATTGTGGAGTGAGGGATGGAATTAAACGCGTTGGCTATATCAAAGGATATAGCCAAGACTCCCTCTCCCTCGTCCCAAGCCTTTCGAACCAGCCCTTGTAGCCGTGCCAATGCGTCCACTGTGGAGCGACCCACTCTAAAGCCGAACTGGGTGTCAGACAGATTCGGCCCGCGCTCCCTAAGGTGACAGTTGATCCTGGAGGCGATCACTCTTTCAAAAAGCTTGCCGACCTCGTCAAGTAAGACGATCGGTCGGTAAGCAGAAGGACTATCCGCCAGTCGCCCTTCTTTCTTCAACAAGACCAACTGACCCTCTTTCCAAATATCTGGGAATCTCCCGACGACTAGACACTTGTCGAAGAGACTCCGGAATGTTGATTCCATTTCAGTGATGGCTATGGCCACCACTTTAGCGGGAACCCCATCGGGACCCGGGGCCGTCTTCTTGGCACGGAGACGGAGCGCCGCCGTGCCAAGCTCCTCTTCGGTGATCGGAGGGACTTCTTCTTCTGCGCTCGATACGATGGAAGGATTCATTTCTGGAGGGATGAAGTGGGGCTCAGCAGGAAATAGAGCCCGGATCACCCTATCCAAAAGGCTTGGATCCATCGTTACAGCCAGTGGGGGACCAATGGGGCGCAACTGACTTCGCGCAGCCCGATACGGTCTCCCCCACGGATCGGTATTTAGGCCCTCTAGCATTTCAGCCCTGGCCTCTTCTTTTGCGACACTAATCCTTGCTTTCAGTGCCTTTTTAGCCTCAGTGTAGGCCACGTAGAGCCTCTCCTCAACTTCAAGGTCTCGTACTCTACGGCGCCGGCTTCGTTGATAAGCCCTACGAGCAGCGACACAGGCCGCCCGGAGCTCGGCTATATCCTCAGTCCACCAATATACGGCTCGGCGTGGAGGCGGACGGCGTGACCGGGGCATGCTACAGTTGCACACCTCGGATAGAGAAGCCCTAAGATGGAGAGCCCATTCATCAACGCCTAGTTGAAGTGAAGGAGGCGTAAACCATTCCTGGACAAATGCGGCCTCCTTTGCTACCGCCCTGTCCAGATGGGTCAAAGCCCATCTGGGAAACGGTGAATCACCCGACCTGGGTGCTGCAATAGAGTTTCGAGGGGAGACTTCCCACCGTATGTATCGGTGGTCGGAAAGGGTCTCCCCCAATTCTACTCGCCAATTACGTACACGTGTGGTGAGAGCAGGGGTAGCGAAAGAAAGATCCACTACTGACCCTCCCTGTTGTCGCACGCACGTTTGGGTGGAGCCCACATTTAACAGTACCAAACCTGAGGTAGCCGCCCAAGCCTCCATTAGCGGCCCGCGCGCGTTCGCCCTATTAACCGGATTGCCCCAGGCCGATGACTTGGCGTTGAAGTCTCCAGCCACAATTACTTGTCACGTCCGCGACAACCGACCTACTGCAGCCCTCAGAACGCCGAGAAACGTTTCGAAATCCAGTAGTGGGCGATTGGGAGAGAAGTAAACACCCACAAGGGCAATCTCCCCCCACGAGGTAGCCACATATCCCGAGCCTCTCTCCAACAGTGAAATGGGTGCGGAAGTTGATGATGGGCGTCGCCCGATAGCTACCAAGCCATCTCGGTCTCCTATCCAATTATTGGGTACCCAGTATGGCTCGGCAACTATTGCAACGTCTACTAACCACTCGGCCATGGCCTGGGACAGCATGTCCTGGGCCGACCGACAGTGGTTAAGGTTCACCTGAAGCATATTGAGATGTCCGATCCCTGGCATCATTCGGACATCGCACCATCTGTCGCCTCAGCCGGGACTAGGGCAGCAGCTCTGGAAGGCGGGGTCCGCGCCTGCATTTTCCCCCTTTTTGGAGGGGGACGACACTTTCTCCCCCGCATGACGTGGCCCGATTGGCAACCACTTTCAGCACACACCGCACAGTTTGGCTTGGCGTCACATGTAGCCGCCTTGTGCCCCGCCTTGCTACAGCGAAAACATAACTCCGACCTTTCTACTTTTGAGGGGCAAAGCTTACTGGTGTGACCGATTCCGAGGCAACGATAGCAGCGGAGAGGTTGCACCTCGAGGGCCCGCACTGCACCTGAGCTGAATCCCAACAGGATCCGGCCCCTGTCGAGCAAGACTTTGGCGACCGCGATAGGGCACTGCAGACGGATTGTGCCTGCTCCCCTTTTTCCAGTGCGAATCTCGCCGGCCTTTATTACTTCCGCCGTACAACCACCTAACGACGCGACTTTTTGTATTACTTCAGACCTGGACACGGAGTCGTCCATATCCAGGATTTCAAGTCCAACGCATTTTTGCGGTCGGGAGACAGTTACGTCGCCACCTAGAACCTCCCTGAGTTTGGATGCAAACTCGTCCGCGCTCCTTGTGCCCTCGGTGCCCGAAAAGTCAAACTTGGCGGCCCCAGTCACCGTTCGGCGGAACCGGGGTACCTCTAATCCGGAGATATCCGTACTTTCACGGGCTTTTTGGAGGACTGTCAAATACGACAACCCTTTATCCATCGCCTGGGGGGTTAAAGTAATCACCACCGCAGCTGTTTTTGGTGGTATCAGCCTTTTTTTGGCCTTTGTGGCTTGCACCATTTCAGAGTTCACCGTATTTGTTAAGGTGGTCTGGGATTTGGCTCTCCTTTTCTTTTCACTACGTGCCGAGGGCGCTGGGGCCTGTGGGCAAGGGGGCTGGGGACGTGCTTTTTTCCCCTTGTTGCCCCTCTTTACAACAGTGTTCCATCCATCTTTGTTTACAAGGGTCGTCGAGGGTAGAAGGAGATCTTCCTCAGCCACAGGAGTCGCTTGTGCGGTAGAAGCGGCATTTGTTTGAGTGGCAGGGACCGTCGGGGAGGCAAAAACGACAGCCGTGTTAGCCTGGCGAGTCGCCGGACCGGAATCTTTTCCTTTTTTGCCCCTTTTTGGCATGGGTGGGTCTGGGGCCCTAAAAAGCTCCTCGATCTTTTAATCGGCGGCTAAAGAAGGTCGCAGGCGTTCCTCTGGTAGAAGCCTACTCTCGATACCCGCAAGACATGTGCGGACAAAGGCCCTCTCCTGAAGTAGGAGCCTCTGGATTATGGTCTCAAACTCCGAAGGGAGGAGGCCACTATTCTGGATAATACTATTACTAGGGATCCGAACTTTATCAACTAGTGTTGCCTCCATCTCCATTGGAGACTCCTGAGTATGGGGCTGAGGTTGGTTGCTGCCTGTAGCAACGACTGCCGCTTTAAGATCCGCAATCTCTAGTCGATAACCGTCCATCTCCTTCTGCAAACGTGAGATTATCACATGCAGATTTTGTGTCTCTTCTGAGACAGACCTTTTGACGAGCTCGTCTAACCCCGCTTTTGCTCGGACGGCTCGTTCTTTGAGACCTTTTTGAATGGTCCCCTTTAGGTTTGAGGACTTTGCTGCCATTTCAATAATCTCGGAAAGGTCCCCCTCTACCGCAGTTTTTATCTCGGGAATGGTGAGGTCCTCAAACTTGGACTCCATTTTAACGCCGTATCCTCCTTTCACCTTTGCCATGCGGGTGAGACGCTCTCGCGCTTGGAGCTCTTGCTCTACTTCTAACTGGAGACAGTTGGTAGCATTTGGTCGCTTCTGGGCTTCTGCCCTTCCCACGTAGTCTCCGGTGGTTGCCGGACGTCCACGACCGCGTCGCGTCTTCGCCACTTTTTGTTTTTGATTTTGAGGGTCGGATTCGACCTCACCTTCTTGCCGCGTCCGCTTCTTGCTCGGTGTTCGCATGAAATGGACACGTAGTGACTGAGTGGACATCAAACTGTCATCGGATACATTTGTCAACGTGTCCGACTCTTCATCCCAGCTTATTGCGGCTTTGTTACTGCCCTGTGCTCTAGAGACGCTGCTCATTGATGAGGAGCGACTCGAAACCACTTCCGCGTCACGCGGCCGTGCGATGTATTTTAACTTGCCGTGTTCGTCATTTTTGGTTTTAGCGCGCGTCATCGGGACGCTCGTCTTCGTTACCATATTAACAGTATCCATTTTGCTTGCATATTCAGATCCATCGAGATTAGCCAGGTCATTGTTCACGTCGACCGGTGTCAAAGCACCGGCCTCCGAGGCTTGAGTTGCCCCCCCCAGAGTACGGTGGGGCATGGATGCCGCCTCCGAAGAAGCGACACCGAGGGATTCTCCTCCGGCCGAGCCGGAGGTACCCTCCTGGGGTAAAATACATTTGATCCTCGAAGCCATAGTTTTTTGGTTTGTGCTCATTTCCGGGTGAGCTCCCCTCACAACCGCCACACACAGCAAGATACCATTGATAATGGTAGCAACACGCTCCTTTGGGGAACAGGCCTTTTGTTTGATGCCATACCACGTTCGTGCTCATTTGCGGGTGAGCTTGCCCTCCACTACTCTTCGAAACCACGGAAAGCAGGGAGGACGATGTGTCAGATATTAGCCGCAGAGCGGCGAAATCCTACGCAAATGCAGAAGGGCTCCGCCAGTCAGCGTTGCCCAGGGTGCACCACGGGGAGGTTTCTGGACTAGCACCCCGGAGTTAGGTACCTAGGGTGGTATCCTACTAATATTATAAATACGAAAGTTTGAGAGTGTGTGTGCGTTTGTATATATATATATATATATATATATATATATATATATATGTGTGTGTTTGTTACTTCTTTGTAGACGCTTATAACGATACCACATTTATCAAATTATGTTAAGGTTTAGAAGTTCCGGTGGATCATTTTTGAAATTGTGACTAATATTTTTTGGTAAATGTAAACAAAACTGCATGCAAAAGCTAAAGTTATATATATTTTTGAAACCAACTAATCAGGCCCTTTCATTTGATACCAAACACGATATCATTAAAAATATTTATTTTTGACGTCATGACTTTTAGTCCTCTAGAGGGCGCCACATTCAGTTTATCGTAACGTCACAACCTATAACCAGCGGATGATTGAGACGCTTCTAATGATACCTCATTTGTCAATTTCTGTCGAGTGGTTTTGAAACTACGATGGATCATCTGAACATACATACATACCGGTCAAAATCATAACCCTCCTTTTCGCTTTGCCATAGTCGGGTAAAAATGATATACCAACAATATCAGTCTAAATATAAAAAATCACAATAGCTATATCAGTTAAAAAATATATAAAAAAATCAAATGGGAAAAAAAATGTTATGAAAATGTTTTATGATAGATACAGTTTGTATGTGGTGGTACGAATATCCCATAGCAAGTAGATGAATTTGCGACAACATCACTAACATACATAAAATTGATTCCAATCGAAAGCAATTTTGTTCTTCAAACCAAAATCAACACTGGAACCATAATATGTGATGATTACTCGCATATTAGACTGATTCAAGAGAAAAGTCTATAAATGTATAAAATCTTGATACTTATTATAGTATAGGAGCTGTAAAATTGATTCCGGTTGCCAAAAAGTTTATAACTAAGAATAAAATAGCTAGAAAAAAAAACAAAAAGAACAGAGTTCCAATGGTCACACTTAATTATTAAAACCGAACTTCATTGTAGGCTTTGGCTATTGATTCATACTACGTACTTTAACACAACAGAGAGCCGCCTGTTTATCTCAGCCTGTGTTCATTTTATTGCCGCATTTGTCCGTATCGCTGGCTCGTTTGGCGCTAGTTCGTGACGCCCAAATCCCGCTCGCACGTAAACACATTATCTTCCCAAACTTGGCTAATAAAGAGAAATGCGGAAACTTGATACTCGCCACCACAACCCCAAAATTAAAATCCAGTGCGGCATGCAACATCACCTAGATTTATTGAGTGTACCTCCACGTACCGGCGATAAATCTGGGCGCCTTAGCAGCCCAGCGTAAAGTGGCTGGCGAGTGGCGACACGCCCGACTATCATGACTTATGTACACGTGGCGACTGCACACGGTTTTTATCGAACTGAATGTTACGAACTTCGTCACTATTAATCTCTTTCTTCTAAACAACTGGCTACTCCGTCTGTATATGAGAAGAAACGTTACAGATCCCAAGAGATCCGTGACTAGAAAGTAAATATGTAGTACGTACGTACTTTCTAGTTTGGCTTTGTGTTGGTTTTTCCTCCCCAAATATAGGTTTCAAAGAAGTATTTTTTTTTTCAATCGATACAATTGTAAATATCTTTCTATCGGAATATAATACCATCAGTTGATTAACAGGTCAAATTTACTTTTTTCGCTATTTAATTCATGGCAAGTATTCTCTGAAGAATAAATGCTCATTATAAATGTACGTACGTATTGGGGACCAGATTTAAAAAAAAAATTAAAATCCTATTCGAAGATTTAAAAAAAAAATGAGTATTTCGAATAAAAAATCCATTCAATAAGATACTTCCTCATACCTATCTACCAATAGTAGTTTCAGTATCAATTCTTTGTTTCAGATGCGGTCCGTATTTGACAAAATTCAATTTACTTTTCGACACGTTACAAAAGAGATTCCAATTTACTTCCAAATTGAATAAGGATTTACGTCCTCTCTGGACTAAATCAACCAAATCACATTCAACACAAATACCCATGGTGTTAAAGTTTGATAAACCAGCTAAATTAAACAGAAACAATGCCTGGATCTAATTAATCACTTTATAAATTATTATTTCCATATCCAATCTAAATATGATAACTTCCTATTCATCAATGAATATGTTTACAATAAAAATTGGCAACATAATATTTATTTGACGGAAAACAGTTTTCTATTTAGGTACATTATGGCCCTGAAAATTTGTGACTCTTTCACACAAAAACACATGAATAAATTAGGTAAATTTTGAGCCTAATGTTATCTTAATGATGATGACTAGTTAAATAAAGTTTTAGTTACATAAAATAGGTAACAAATACATACTACGAAATGCTTAACCATAACCCTTACAAGTTTTAAACCAAAATGGATTCCATGAGCATTTCAAAGCCATCAAATTAACACTATCTAATTGAAATTCAAATGTAGGTAATATAATTTAACACTTATGTTTCAGAACATAATAATTCAATACTTAATTAAGTGCGTAAAATTAATTTTTGATGTCGGTGTAGTGCCAAAAGTTATAACGGTCGTTGAATAGAAATTACGCAGAACTGGAGGCTCGTGGGCATTTGTCGGAACGTCATCAGCTATGCTGCTAATGATATTCGGATTGGTTACGCCTTGTTTAATTTGCTAACCGTCGTCAGATTGATACAGCACAATTGATACGTATAATAATAATTTCCTACAGTTATAGCATCCCGCAATTATTCGAGATTAACTAGATATTATTTGGGTTCAATTGTAGTGATTTTACCTTGATTTAGAGCATAATATATTTCTGTAAGTATGAGTATTTATATTTTATGTTATATTGTAGTGTGAACTGCTTTAAATTGAATTAAAATTCGAAAACCCTTATGATAACTGGTAAAATACCTCCACCTTACAAAAGACCGCAGCCAAATAACAATCACTTCTGTGTTGTTGTGTTCCTGCGTGTGAGTAAAGTTTCTAGAGCTCCTGTGGGAGGGTGCTGCATTAGTAGCAGGGGTCAAGCCTTCGAGGTAAGGGCGACAAGTCCAGTAACAGATTTATTATGCTGTACTTGTCACCCTTAAGGATCTCATTACCACTTAACATCAGGTGGAATGAGATCAATCTTGAAGTACAATATATAAAAAAAATATATATCAAGGGTATCTTAGCAGTACAAGTTATATGTATGGGAAAAAAGGCTCCGTTCAAATCGGAATTTTCCCAATTATTCCCATACAACTATTACCTTTAAATCAGCATTTGTCCCGATCTTAATTTTCGTTTACGTTCAATGCACATTTTCAAAATTGAATACCGCATATAACAAATTCTGCAAGAAAAAACATGTCTTCAAATACAGTTAAGACATTAGTTAAAAGGTCCGGCCCCACACAGAGCGGGATATGACGTCATCAGAGAGCGAAAGTTAATTTATCGAACACTAGCAGTCCGTCCGCGTCGCAGCTTTGCACACGTGCTGTCCTTGTTTTTCCACATTTTCCAATGGTTCTTCGCTTCTATTCATTGTAGCGTGATGCACATAGCCTGAAGTTTTCCTCGATAAACGGACCATTCAACACAAAAATAATTTTTAAATTCAAACTAGTACTTCCTGAGATTAGCGCGTTCAAACAAACAAACTCTTCAGCTTTGTAATATTAGTATAAATTAAGTCATGTCCCTATTGGTTGCCTAACTGCAATTTAACGTTTTCACATTCTGTGTGTATACTTAGTCCAATTTTTGTGTAAAACAATTTCCAGTGTCCCAATGACGTATAATGGCGATGGGCACGCCCAGTAGAATGACGTCTAACGTCGTGCAGAACACTGCAGTGTGTTTTCTCTCGCAGAGTCTCAATAACAAATATTGCAACTCTCCGCCAACTGTGTGACCCTAAAATTAGGTTAAACTAGACGTGGGAATGAGAGAGATGTGTCTTAGCACCAGTACGTCGAAGTCACAGCTGCGTTGTTGTGTTCATGTTAAATGTCAAAGCGATGCAAGCCAAAACTTCCGACGTACGGATAGGACGCGTTGCAACAATGTGGAAGTGACCTCAGGCAACTAGTTAACGCCTGCGAAAGCAGTTCGCGAATTTCGCATTAACTACGCTAGCAAATTAGTAAGGAGATTTGTTTGGTTTCTGAGAACTGCATTTAACTATGGAGCTACATTCCACTCATAAGTACTATGTATTAGAAGCGAGTTAACCTTATTTCTCACTCGGAAATTTTCATTTGTGTTTCATGCCACTTTTGAACAGAATAATAACTACAAAATCATATTGACTATGAGATTGAATAGGCCCAATGCCGATTGGAGGAGGAGGTGTGTATATTGTAAGTTACCAAACTTGCATTTTATGCTCTGAAGCCGCTATATAGTCTGAACTCGATGACTGGACCATCACATTAACGAGCCTAACGATGTTCGAAGATTTCATAATTCATAAATGACACTAATTAAAAGCTGACCCATCCAATTCCTACAAATGACCGGAGCACAGCGCAGATATGACTCGGTAAGGTTTTCAAACCATTGCGGCTACCACGCTTCTTGCGTCTCACTACTATCAATACCTAATTATTTGCTAACACAAGGCCTGCCTGAATAAATTTTCGTAGTGGTAATCCATGAAGATTCTTCTAGTACAACTGAGATTCTTTTAAACTAAAACGAGTCCATTATAAACAGTTCAGTCAAAATAAACAGGAAGATGAATTTTCCTCTCCAAAACGTTAGAAAATGAACCAAATAATAATAATATGGTAAGCGAAGCGTTTTGGCTAAAGATAATCCCAATTTCCAATATCCCATCAATTTTACTGAGGAAGAGTCATCGATAATTGAAATATTGCTTCTGAAACCGTCGTTAAGAGTGCCTACGTCCCCCGAAGTCTTTGTAAACAAGAAAATTAAACGAGATTAAGCGCTTTATATTTACGAGGTAAGACGCTACTCCTTATTAAGGAGAATACAATTACGCAGTTCCTGCAATTTAAGAAGATCTAGTACCGTTTAATTGCTACAGCATAAATTGTCTTTTGAACAGATAATTTCTTGGTACTCGTTTTATAGGCTCCCCGTAAAATTTATAACGCTTTAACAGCGGTGTAAGACCCCATTAAATGTGTATCAAATGGTGTGTGCCGTGATGTTAGACTTTATAGATATTTATTTCAACCCTCCCTTAATTCTTCAAGTTTATACCTACCTGACTTGGAGACAGATTATAGATTTAGCGCCAAATATCACCTAAATTTTATTGTTTACCCCACGCCGTTTATACCTAAAACAACTTCATGAATAATTCCAAATTTGTACTCAACTAACTGGTATTTTATTAAAATTACTTCCAAAGAATATTCAATCATTTAACAATGAACGTTTTTAGATAAGAATTTATATTTAAACAAGCCGAGTCCCGTTGATTAAATCCCAAGACATTTCCTTCGGCCCTTTATTAAATATTTGCTTTCTCAACAAATGCCAAATTAATTTAAAGGAATTAACTTATTGCCCTTGATGTATTAGATGGATGGACGGATCAGCGGAAACAATAAGATGACGTTTTCAATTACAGTTCATTACTTCTAAAAAAAACTAACAATGAAGAGCACACATATACCCCTTACCACCAAATTAGCTGAACCGACAAAAGCAAAAGTCTGCCTTTTCCTAATAAAATTAAAATTCGGTATTATTAAAATGAACTCATTTGTGATACGTTGAAATATGAAAATAAAATAAGTTTAAAACTTATTTTAGTGCTTTTGCTGTACTGTAACCTAACTCAAAAGTACCTAAGTAGCTCAAGCACTTGTATGACAAAAACCAAAACCAATAATGGTACTACAATCTAACAAAAAATATGAACGCCCAGACACAAAATTGTTCATCACTTGAATGTTGTTTGTGAGATGGAACCCACGACCCTTGATTCAACCACCAGGAGCGCCAAACGAGTTGTTTTAACAAGACAGTAAAAAAAAGATATTAGCTATACCTGAACTATAAATCATTACGATAAAATTTATCAGTCATCCGTCAATAACGAATTTCTAGACGAATGGTCCTGTTATCCTAATTAAATAAAACTCCTTCCTAACGGAACAAAGTGTATCCAAAGGTACAATATTCCAAGAAGAAAATCAAGGGTCATATTTTTTACTATAGGGATATTGAACACTTCGACATGACAATCAAAGAGAGTATGGACTTTAATAAACGTCAGCTGCGGCTCCAAAGTGATATATGAGTATTTTCGGACATGACCGACTCGCCGAAAAACGCCACGTCAACCGAGTTTCATAATACACGAGTTTCTTGTCGACTCACGGTAGGCCTGCCATTTATTTTTTTAATGGTCCTTGAAAGATTTGCTTCACTCATATATCCACAACGGAAGCTATCGAGACATGATTATCAGTTTAGAAGATATTTCTTTAAAAATGTAAGAACTATTTATTACGCACCTACTTAGTCATATGTTTTATGAACTACTAGCTGTTGTCCCCGTCATCGTTTGCATTAATTTGACATAAAAGATTTTGACGACCTCCGTAGCCAGAGGCGAGCAAGCCGGACTTTGACTTCGCGCCATCCCAAGCAGCACGCAAGCGTTGCCGACATCAAATATACAGCACTATTAGAACTTAGAGTTCTACTGGTGACCCATAAAGGTGTCAAGAAAAGATTATTTACTTATAAAAGTGATTAAACCGTTATTATACAGCTAAAGCTGTACTAAGTTTTTATAAAATACTCCGTGTAAACTTAAGGCTTTAAAACAGAATATTTGAACTCCACTTTAAAACCCTAAGCATTTTTTGACACTTCAATCTAATGTTATCCTTCAAGCTGCATAGAGGCTGTATTTTGCATGTGATCACTTACTTACTACAGCTATAAGTTATAAAATGGTATCACTTTATACTTGTTTCTGTATAATGGTATATTAAAACTACTTTCTAAAGCTTATTATTAATGCGTAACTGTACACTCTTGTCAGTGTAATAGTTTCATAACTTCTGTCAAATATGATTTTATAGAACTATAATAATAAATGAATTCTGTAATACAGCGTTAATCTGTATTACTGACAATTGTCCTTGATTTGTAAAAACGTATTGTGGTGAATAGAAATATGTGAAAAAAAAAAGAAAAACATATGGTGGAGTAAAAAGGAAAATTAAAAGAGAATATCAAAATATTACTAATTATCAACCAAACAAAACCAGTGATACTGAGCCGTCATATGAAGACATTGAAAAGAACAAATTCATTGATCGAACAATCGATAGTCAAGCGCGAGTTCAGTCAACGTCTAATGAAGGTTCCGTAGCAAAAACGGCACACGACAATAAAAATGAGGATTTAGAAAAGCCTCCGGAACTTGATAGTGATTTAGATTCATGCAGCAGTGTGAGTTCAAATAATGATGATGATTTTTCAAAAAATTTAACATTCCGTCGTCAAATTAAGGAATGGGCTATTGAAAGAAATATATCTCAAATAGCTCTTAGCGACTTAGCTACAATTTTAAATTGCAGATTTCCGGGAATTTTACCAAAGGACGCCCGAACAATTTTAGGTACTGTCAAACAAATACATATAAAGACTATAGAAAATGGAGAATATTGGCATAATGGTCTAACTAATTGTCTACGTAAAACATTGGAAAACTGGGTTGATGTTCCTAACAAAGTGAAATTAAATTTTAATTTTGACGGTCTCCCAATATTTAAAAGCTCCAATAAAGAATTTTGGCCAATATTATGCAATATCTATGAAAGACCTGACATAGATCCATTTGTTATTGGTATGGTATCTATTTTGGTGTTGGAAAACCAAAAGATATTGATCAATATTTAGATGATTTTGTAAAAGAAATAGGAAATTTAATAAAAGAAGGAATTTATATCGAAAAACCAAATAAAATAGTATCCATTGAAATCAGATGTTTTATATGTGATTCTCCAGCGAGAGCTTACATTAAAGGTACCCAAAGTATATAATCTTATTACAAATTACAGATTAAGCTAGCTACTAGATATTATAAAGTATCCAAAACGTAGTTATGTAAAATTATATACGCAGCTTAATTCGTAGTTTTGTTTAATTAAAATTTCGACTGTGGTATCAATAATAATTCTTGTATTCTCTTTCTCATTATCAATTTCGGTGTCGCTATTTTGTAACATGAGATTTAGTTCTTGTGTTGCTTCTTCGTATGATGGTAGTAATTGTCTTTTTAGACAGCAACGTGAGGTAGACCAATTTTCCAGAGGCCGCGAATTCTCGTCCTTGACTAATTTGTTGACATCTAGTCGCTTTCTTGGCCATCTTAAAATACCATTAGACTCCCAAAAAATCGGTACAATGCATAGTCGTTTTTGGCCTTTTTCAATTGTTTCAATTATTTTGAAAGTCATTTTCCTGAAAAAAAAGTGCAACACATTTGAGAGAAACTTCCAGGGACGCATCCCTGGAAGTTTCTCTTAACTAAACTAATCACGTTGCGTTCATTGCGATGCGGACGCTGCTTGCTGTCTTTATCTAACACACTCGGTATAAGTGCTTGTAACGAGCACGAGTGCGTCTAGACCATGATTGTGTATGTACACACTACGCACACAATCATGATGGCCCAGACGCACTCGTGGGATAAAACATGTATACAAGTCGAAATAAACAAATTTATATTTTTATAAGTTTAACGGAAATTTTAAGTTGAGAATAGTTAAAATAAGCGTCACTTGTTTGCAAAACTTATTGATATGAAATATGCTAAAGGGTTTTTAATTTTTAACACATAACCCTAAAAGGCTGTATAATTTACTTGCTGAAAACTGATGTACAGCCTATATAATAAAAATATTATATTATAACGGCTATTAAAGGGTAAAAGCTGTGTAATGGAATCCAGAAAGTGCGTAGTAAAACCACGGAATCTATAATACTCTCCAGATATCTTATACGCTGTATAAAATCTGACGCCATTTTCGAACAAATAACAACAAAAGAAAATATGACTTCTTACATTATTTTGAGTATTGCTGAAGTTATAGTTATGATTTTCAGATAAAGAAATCATAAGTGATACCTGTTGTACAGTATTATTTAACAATCTTATGATTCTAACCTCAAAACCATAAACTTACTTACTTGTTTTGGTAATATTCCTCGTGAATTCTTCAGTATTTCGCGGGCGCGTGAATATTTTTCCACAAAACTATGCATTATTTCACAGTAAAAATAAATCGGCACGTTGAATCTACAATTATCACTACCTAAAGTCCAACATTTATCTTGACTTATAACTTCACAGTAAATTAGCGGCCCACCATATCATAACTATAAAGAATAAGCGGTTGTTTTCATAAATTTCACATTGTAATTCTCATAAAAAACCAATGCAGAACTATTATCTTTTTAAGAAACTTATAAGAGAATAACTATATGCCTATGGTTTTCTTCAACACCATACTACAGGTCTTATACAGCTATTAGTACAGCCTATTTTTTAGCTATACAGCAACTATACAGCTATAATAATGCATAAGGCTGTATAACAAGGGGCCCAATTTTTACTTATAGAGGTTGTATAAGCGCTTATACAGCCCTTGTACAGCCTCACTATACAGTCTGTGGAATACAATAAAACTAAAATACAGCTTCTATACAGCCTGTCGTGCTGCTTGGGATATCTGAGGTTCTGGGTTCGATCCCCGGTCGGGTCAATATGGGAAACGAACTTTCTATATTGTCTCGGGTCTGGGTGTTGTGGTACCGTGTTTCTGATTTCTGTAACACAAGTGCTTAAACTACTTACCACAGAATCAGAGCGATGTATGTGATGTTGTCCAATATTTATTTATTTATAAAAAATGTTTAAGGTATTCTAATATCTCATTTATCATTCTACCAAATTTTATTTTAATTTATTCATTGCTTGTTGCGTGAAATAGTAACAAATATACTTACATCTAGATATCCAGACATATACTTATACCTTTTTACAAACTTTTACGTTTATAAAATTAGTAGGCTTTCCAAAATGATTTAGCAAAAGCAGTTGCGATTATTGTGAATAATGTTTTCTTTATATGGTCCAGAAGATTAATCTTATTTTGAAACCTAAATATAAACCCGACTTTTGCGACGTTCTGAACCTGTAATAAATCAAAATATTTGCATTTTGGAATTGAATGTATCTGCTTGTGTAATATGACAAATAATCGCTTACCTACTATTATTATAATTTTAAACACAAAAAAATACTTCCGTCTTCTAATTAGATAGTTTTGAATAGATTGCCAAATAACTATTAATATTATAGTCTAGTTAGTGATCATTTTAGAATTATTTATTAACATCGAGCAATTACCTATACATTAAAAAAGAGTATCCCATTGCTGTGCACTGATTTGACCTCAACTATGAGATGTCGTGAGCTATATGCGTATGCTACAGCCGTATGCATATGCATATAGCTCAAGCCCAGTATAGGTGAGACAGAGAACGATAAAGGACATATTGCCAACTTTACTATCAAATATCTTCAAGTCTAAATGGTCCTGTTAAGGGTTATTGACTAATAAAATTATCACGAACAGCCTGGACCTAGAGTTTAAAGAGAAGCAGAGATGATCATGATAAACGTCGCTAAATCTAGCTAGATCGATCGGTCGACTTTTCAATGTCAGACCAGGACGTAGGTTGACTATAATTTTGTACCTCATACATATATATACAATTTAATATGGCTATGTTTTACTAAGCTACATCCTCGTTATAACTGTGCAACAAAAGGCACATAAAGATGTAAATTAATATTGTTATTTTATGGGTTGGTGCGTACTTGCTCTTCCTGGTATGACTAAGTGTAAAAGGAAGTTTTATTAAATCCTTCAGCGAAATTATTCAAATCATGCCCATTTTGCATGCGATAAGTGTAATGCGAAGGAGTGAGTTTACATCAAAGTTCCAAGCGAGAAACAACCGCAGTTTGCTGAACGCTTGAACATGTTAAAAGCCACTAACTTTATATTACCCTTTCTCTTCGGATAATTACGTGTGGTTTTGCTCTTAGATACTTTGTTTCATTATTCAAATTGAAACTTTATTATTATGAACCATAAGCACAATTTTGTAAAGCAGCTGTTTTGCGTTAATTGGTATTGTTTGAGACTGTAGAGTAGGCTCATGTTTGGAATTTATTCCTCGCGGCCTTACCCGTCAAAATAATAATTGATTTTTTATTCAGAATTTTCTTTAGGCATTTGCGGTTATATTCTGTTCGTTCTTAAATTACAAAACAGGCAAACAAACTTTTTAGCTTTCTAACAGTGTGAACATAAACTGAATTTCATAAAGTATTGCAACTTTAAACAACAAACTGTGAGTAAAATATCGGTATTTTGTATTGGCGAAGCATATCGTCTACAGTCAATTTAGTGTATTAAACTCTTATTGTTTAGCCTAGGTAGTTTATATTCTAACATCCCAATTTTTATCCTAAAAATCGAATAAAACATAATTTTCAACAACACAATTGACTTCTCCTCGATTTCTTCGGATGCCAGCACCCGACCTTGGTTTGGTACCAGGTTGGATTTTTGCCAACAAAAATATTAATCAACAAAATCGGTTCATTAATGACGAAACTACCCGCAAAAACACATAACGGTCGAATTAGGACACCTCTTTCTCCCTTTCAAAATCAGTTAAAAAGGTATTTTGTTTTAATGAATGTATAAAATACCAACCATTATTAATCAAAAGTTATGTTTTGAGTTCACTGATTTCTTATTAACTAGGTAGGTACCGTTAGATGTTGTCTTACTTATTTCAAACGTTGGCGAAAGGCGAAAAAAAAAGTATGATATCTCTAGCAAGCCATTTTATAAACTTTATGTCTAAAATGAATATAATAAACGGGTAAAACCCATTCTGATTTTAGATGCTACAGATGACCTTTTCCTTATGATCCCGTTTTATAACGTGAAGAAAGCTATCTCAATAATGATATCCAGCATTTTTAAGAGTTATTTTGCCATTAATCCCACCGCTCGGATTCTTGACCTAATATAAAATGCTATCTAATATCTCGTGAACACCGCCCAGCACGATGATGCCCGGCTGTAAAAAAGTAATATTGGGTAGGTGAGAGCGTTCGCTCGTAAAAAGCTCGTAGAAACACGTGGACATTATAAAAATATTACGTTCAAAGAGTAGAGCGAGAAAGCATTTATGTATTTCTGTTGGAGGTTTTTTCGTTATGGCGCCATAAAAGTGTTAGTGACGCTTATTGTTTTATTTTACTGGTAGCTGCTAATGTACCTGAACAGCTTTTAGTCTCAGTAAAAATATTTCTTGAAGTCAATAAAAAAAGTACCACAGGATAGGTTAGCATAATATAGGCGCGTTAAAAGTAATCAAATCATGTGAAAGCATTAGAAGATATGTACGTGGCAGTCGATACAAACATTTGTTTCATAATTGATGAACACATCCTTTTATAAAAAAATATTTTCTACGATCGACCTGACTGTCAGTGAATTGTAATATCGTTCTACAGTTAAGCAAATTGTAAAATCTGTGGTATTTAAACTATGTTACGTGGTACAAAAGAATATGGTTTTCTGTTAAGGAGGCTTCTTAAAAGTGAGTTATTATTGTACATTTAATACCCATGAGATGGAAAACTCCGCGGAATCCGGCATTAGGTATATTAAGATTTTTTCCGGGATAAATTGACCATTTCCATATCTCAGTACAGTATACAATATTGTTTATACTTGTATCAAAGTTCATAATAATTAGTGAACAGCTAACCAACTAATAAACTTCTATATCTGAACCAATCATTTGATATTATTTTGAAGATACGAATAAGGAAGTTCACAAGGATTTCGCAAAGGAAAGTTATTCGCAAAATTTCAAATATTATTTCCAATAGAATTCCAATTCATGGTTTCTATTAGTTTTATTCATGAAGTAGAGTAGAGGTATCTTTTGCATATTTCAACGGCTATTATCCTCATCTATAACAGGGCAGACATTATTATTGAATTTTAAAGTTTCAACAGGGGTAGGTATACCTACTTTCAAGCGGTGGTCACGCACTGTATTGAAAACCAGTATAGAAAAGTTAAATGGAAATTATTACAATTTTTCAAATCAGAATAGATATAATAGTAGTTTTGCATTAACGTCATGAATACACTTTAAGTTAACATATGTAGTACAAGATATATCGTCAACAGACAATAGCTGAGTAAATGCATTTTTCCGACCAGATTATGTTCGACAAGCGATATTTTACAGCCAATTGTGATTCCCGTGTTATATTTAAGCAATATCAAAAGTTTCATCCAAATCGAGATAAAACAGAGTAAATATATTCAAAAGACTAAAACGGACAACCACTGAATTCTTTAGTAGTGAAACACATGATAAATATCCTCAGACAAACGATATCACCCAAACTAAGCACAGTTTGTATCTTGGGTAAGTACTGACAACAGTTAATCGTATTAATAATATATATATATATATATATATATATATATGTGTGTGTGTGTTTTTATGTAATCATAAAAAAACACAAATAAATTCAAACGTTTCATACTACAAAAAGCGTATAACACGGCTTTGGGTTTTATATGCCCACTCGGAAAACCTTCATCTATATCCTGTGCGATGTCTGTAATAGTTAGAACTAGTTTTACACTTAATGCCTTCGTTAATACTAGAATTACCTAATGTCTGAATCTAATATCAGTTAAAACAAGTTTCTGCAAGACAGAACGCGTTTTCTCGAAGCGAGTCAGTTAAAACTGTTCCGACCGATTTTTTTTTGCGTGAAAAAGATATGCCGAATACAAATTTACCTTTGAGAACTGTTACTAAGGAAGCAGCCATAGGAACAGGCCAGGGAATAATGCGCAGCGTATGCTAGAAAGGATGTATGTCAAAAAGGTGTCTCTGAAAGAAAAGTGGTTATATCATGTCAAAAACAACCAATTACGTAGCAATTTAATTTACTACTACATACGTTTTAAGATCTCGTGGATTTTTCGTGAGCGGAAGCCAGTTTTCGCTACTAAACAAATGAGTCGAACTTAGGTGCCGCGCAAGGAACGTGAGGGGCACCTTATTCCATAAAGGTGCACAGATAAGTATTACGAGTACACACTGAAGTCCATAGTGAAGTGGTCTCACTGTTCACTTCGTGGCGAGTTGTACACGGCAAAACCGCTACTCATTGTGAATTTAGCGCGTTAGGGATTTTCGCAGCCTCCTGCCTCCCCGCTAGCTTACCGACCATTTCTCTGAGTTCTCACTTTTAAATCATACATTATAAAAGTTCTCCAACGCGGTTGGCCTGTGCATATAAAAATAATATGGGGATGAGTATTGTAACTTAGAATTTTTTCAGTAAGGTGCTTGAAGTAAATAATAGGTTAGATAAACATAATAACTTCACATGTCCAAACGGTAATAATATAAGTAGGTGTAAATTGGGGTATCTGGATCAGAGGAGATCCAGATACGCCAATTTACACTTTTGAATGAATGAATGATTTATTTATTACCTAAGTTTGTTTATTCTAATGAACAAGCTTAAAATTGCGCTGGTTTATCAATGTTAATGTAAGATCATTCGATAAACTTAGAAATACTTATCGATATATGTATAATAGAAGCTTAATCATATCTAAACTTTGTAATAGACTCTTTCGTCTTGAATATTATTGAATGTTTAAAACGTACCTATTTCTTCAAATTGCAAGTGAATACAATCCTCATTCAATCAAACAACGAGTGATTCTTTAAAAAATAATTAATTTACACAATTTAATTTACTATTTATGAAGGATAGGTCATGGGTAAATGAAAAAAATAATATTCATTTAAAAAGTTTATTATCTAAGCACCATTTTTTTAAACATAAAACATTTTTAAGAGCACATATTGAGTTATGATAAATACAACTATACACATCTTCAGAGTGTCTATATTGACTGCATAAGCTCAACAAATTAGGACAATCAACGTTTTCTAAATTAATGACATCTTCATTCTTCAAAATAGTTTTCAACCATGATACTTTTTCAAAACCTTTGACGTAAACACGTTTGTTCTTTAGGAAATCTTGGATTAAGTATTGATAATTTAAATATGGTATGAATCCTTCACTCCAATATATTTTTCTATTACTTTCGATCCATGTAACTTGTTTTCTTTCATGTTTTGATAAATCGTAAAAAGGAAATGGTGGTTTTATTAAGAATACCTGCAATTTATTATCACTCCAAATAGCTATCTCCTTTAATATGAATTCGTTTGCTTCTGTTTTAAACCCTTGAACGTCTACAATGGCAGTCATGATAACCTGCGCACTATATTACTCAGAGGTTTGTATTCCACAACTCTATCGTTTATAATAAGACAATATGCAGCAGTATTGTCTGGTATTGGTGCTGAACACTCAATTTCTAAACGTATATCAACAGGGCCTGTTTTCAAATTATCGTTTTGCCTGGAACAATCTATGACAAACAGCGGTGCCTTCTCTTTGAAGTCCTTAAGATTGAGTAAAGGATCTGCTGAACAGTTGTAATACGACTGACGAAATCTCGCATACATTTCATATAATATACTATATTTGTCCTCACAAAACTTTAAGCTTAAAGGTTCGTATGGATAATACTGTGAATTTAAAAAGAGAGTTACATTTGTTACATCACAATGATCGAATATTGAACTATCCTTCAGTTTATTGTTTTTTCTATTCGTTTGTAAACAAAGAATGACATATCTAGGTTTTTCTACTTGTGACGCAGTTTTAACTGACCATGAATGTTTTGTGGTTTTTGGTAGTAAAGGGTATTCATACAAATCCCAATTCCTGAATGCCATTTGTATAGATTTATCTTTTTGAAGATGTTTTAATAATGTCAGCCTTTCACGATCTGATACTTTTATATGAGGAACCCTCCACTGGATTCTTTCGATGTCTATTTGAATAAGTGCATTATCGTCAGGAAATATAACGCTGTTTAAATTATTGTTACTTCTGTTCAATATAAGTTCATGTTTACAATTTATCACAATTTTGTTGTAATCCTCTGCAAAACCTAGAATCTTATTTAAAGGAATCACCGCATTGAAATGACCATTATTTTTATAGCCCGTTAAGTTCCAACCCCACAACGCTGCCACTTTACTTTCTGCTTCATTTAAGGATACGTATGACTTCATTGTCGAGGTTGTCCCGGCATTTTTAATGCGATCTATTTCAATACCGTTCATTTCATATCTGATGTCTTGAAACAAGAACATAACAGGGTTATTACTAAATGTAATAGGTTTTTCAATCGGTTTTCCATCTTTGCCGAACATCCTTGCTCGGCCTTCGATGTAAATTGAACTGGCTGATGGGAGCACGTATATGTCTTGCTGATGGATGGGGATTCTGATTTCATCGTTTTCTCTAAAGCAGTTATTGTAGGGATTGTAAGAATGGACTTCATAACTTTCGATCGAAGTATCGAAATACGGTAAATCATTCACCTGGAGTATACTCATAATTTAAAACCGAGGGCTTTAAGAAATTCAATATTGGGTTTAGTCAACTTTTTCACTCTTTTCTTGCGTCTACACTCCTTAGTGGTTATAATGGAAATAACACGTTTTCTTATAGGCGGCGTGTTTATATTAAACAATATCATTTTACTGTTCTTAAGTGAAGCCGCACTTGAACTTGTTTTATATAGTCGATATTGTTTCCGAGCTGATCAACAACCTTAAGAGAAATAGAGGAAATAATGTTTTTGTTCACAGGGAAATAAATAACGTTTTGTGGTATTTCTACGCAATGGTCTGGAATAGAACTATTGCAGACAAATTCATGAATAATATGAGACGGTAATCCATTAGTGTAAGAACCATATATTAAATCACATTCAATTCTGATTATGCAAGGATTGTTGTTAAAATGCACATTATTTGATTTTGAGTTTAATGCTGAGAAATACAATAAACCGCACTCGTAATTTCCAAACAAACTCAAAGATGGCTGAAAATATGATTCTAATTCACCTTTATTCCCTGAGATAGTGACTGTTATAGACATACTTGCATCAAATCAAATCAATCCATTTATTTGCAGAATATGGTTACAAAGGATCTTAGAATATAAATTTTCCAGCATATGATGCATACTGATGTATTTTGCACAATTCTGTTTATTTTATGTCATGTCTGGACCAAAAGCTATGTAAAAACTTTAAGCAAAGATGACCACAATTAAACGGATGATTTCTTTGTTTGTTTTCATAATTATAATTGACATTAGTGCCTAAGTATTTTATAAATTCTTCAGGAGGCTTGAGATTACCATAACTATCGAAATATTCAATATAATTATTATATTTAGCATAGGCTACCCAATGAGAACCAGGGTTTTTTGAGCTATCTAGGTTTATAACTCCACATTCTTTTTTAAAAGGGATTTTAGGAAGCTCATCTCTCATAAAAACCCCTCTAAAATAAGGAATACTATCTGCATATAGCATTATGTCTAAGTTAGATAGAGCTCGATTGGGTAGCCGGTATTTTAGTTTTTTTTATTCGATACAAAAATTCCAAGCCCATTTTTATGCGGTTTAAGATGCAATCCTTTTCCTATACAAAGAGTTTCCATTTTTTCATTATGTCTCTTCGATTCTTCATACAGCTTTTTAGCCATTCTAAACTCATTAATGGTTTTAGCAATACCAGTTGCACCGCCTGCCAAGGCTCCAACTGCTGATAGCCCAGCAAAGATAGGAATTAAAGGCAAAACTCCGCCCGTTTTTGGTAGGGGAATTACGCGAGGCAGTTTAACATTTGATTCATCAACTAACTCTCTCGCAGCGGCCATCGCTAATTCTATTGCCACTTTTTTACATTTAGGTTTTAATTTGTTTAAACGTTTTTTTGAGACTTTAACTACATGTTTAAATATATTTTTATCCCCTTTTCTTGATGCGTTTATGCTCTGAGTTTTTTGGCCAGCGCCAGTTTTAATTTTCGCTAACATTGCATTACTAACCAAATGTGCTGCAATCTTTTCTCCTGCAGCAGCATCAACAGCAACTGAACGTTTCTTTGCCATTTTTAATAAAATTTTATCTGCTTTAAGCCGGTCTTTTAAGTTTGATGACTTGTAATAAGCTATATCGTGTTCTTTACAATACTCGTCTAATTTATTTATTCCTTTATCTGCACGTGTAAGTCTTTTAATCAATTTTGTACCGGGCCCACAATATTTATATCCTGGTATATGAATTTCAAATGGTAAATGATTTATAAGCCAATTAAGAAGACTACTCTCTCCGATACACATCACAAGACTAAACAATAAGAGAAAAGACAAGTAAATTTAAATTAAAATATTATTATCTTACAATACGTTTGACTTATCAATCCAACTGTTTTCGCTTAAAGGCAAACCTAACCATTTTACAAAAACCTTACTTCCCTTCCTTTTAAGGACTTTTTCAACAAGATAAACATTCGGGTGTTTTGTTTTTTGTAATTCTTGCTCATAAAATGCACCTAATATAGGCTGACCTTTAAGTGTATCTTGGATTAAGTAAGTTGTAGGATTAGTGCTCTGTTTTTGTCGAATTCTAAATATTTCTGTAGACCAGTTGGGAGTATACCCTTTTTCAAAAGTTCCTTTATACTTGCTAATACGAACATAATCCCCTACTTTGAACTTGCTTTTTACATTAAATCTTTTAACCAACATTTCGTATCTTTTAAGTATAAGCTTTTTGTTAAAGTTGTTTACATTGGCTGGAATTTCATTTATTGTTCGATGATAGGTATGATTGTATGTATAAATAATATTAGCGAGAGTATTACGAATCCAATTATAATTACCCTTTAAGCTAAATTCTTTGTACAATGTGCATTTAAATGTTCTAATAAACCGTTCAACTATAGAAGCCTTTTTTGATGAAAATGTTGAATAATGATTAATATTGTATGACTGCATTAATTTTTTAAATTTGCTGTTATAAAATTCTGTTCCATTATCCGTTTGTAAGTTCTTAGGAATACGTTTCATATCAAGTAATACCTTAAAGGTATTAAATACTTCTTCTTTATTTTTACTTTTTAAAGGAAACACCCAAGCATATTTTGAAAAAGTGTCAATGACAGCTAGTATATATTTGAAATGTTTATTTTCTTTTGCAATAGATTGCATATCAATCAAATCTGCTTGCCAAAGATCATCCACATCTTTCATGAGAACGTGTCTTCGAGGGAAGTTCACTCTTGCACTTTTGTGAATTTCGTTAACTACGTCAGCTTTGCTCATACTTATTAATTTTGATTTTTTTATGTAACTATCTTATTAAATTTAACTGTGCTCTGTAAACAATGAACTGAATTCATACGTTGTACTGATTGAATTATGTTGTACTAATTGAATTACGTTGTACAATCACTATTTATTACTTGATTATATTGGCTTCTTTTAACTCTTCAACTATTGAGAAAATTTCATTGTCATGATTCGTATTTCCTGCATCTTTTGAAGCCACTAATAATTTTAATCTCTCAACCAATTCGTTGGGATCATCCCAATACACTAAATCAGTATTTTTATTATATTTTTTAAGAGTTGGTAAGTTACCACCCATTTTTTTATCACACTTTTCTATACCCATTTTTTTATCACACTTTTCTATAGTTTCGGAAAACAATGGTTTTACAATATCTCGATATTTTATTCCTTTATCCCCTCTTAGTTGACCTCTAGCATCGAAATCCCTTTTATGAGCATTAGTGTTATCTAATATATCTTTATACATAAATTTATCCTTGCTAGTAATTAAATTTAAATTTGGTTTCCTTCGAAGCAAAAGTTCTTTGAGACCAGGAGTTAAATCATAGGTTTTGTCTCCTATTTTCACTAAAACTAAACCATTATTTTTTGAGCTACTAGCCTTTGAAAATGTAACTACTGAGTTACCCATCATTAACGTTTTATTTTCAGTTCTTATTCCAAACGGTGCATTTATGCCATCATGAATATCATATATATCCTCTTTTTCAAGTGAAATTTCCGAACTGTCTTTGGGTTCATTATAAGGAGAACTCGAATAATTTATTTCAGCGTCGCAAAAATTGTCACATTCACTAGACAAGGTTTTGTTGAAGTCTGGAGCCTCTGAATTTTTAGAGGATACATTTACGTCACTGTCTTTTTGCACATCTTTCTTTAAATTGACAAGAGTTTTGAGCGGGTCTGATATAGGTTTGAACATTTTATTGAGGGAGCAATTAACTTCATAGTCCTGGTTATTAATTTCTTTTAATTTGCGTTTTATGGAATCTACAGATTTAATTAACTCCATTTTAATATTCTGCTCCATGATATACTTCTATGACTGTATTCAACAAGAAGGAAGGAATAGGACTAAATATATATTCCTCGCGATGTTAGTATATAAATCATTCAAAATAAAAATAATTGTCAAAATTTTGTCTATATCTTCCATTATTTAATGTAGCATCTTTATCGATGATAATACAATTATATGGCTCTCTCCATACTGTACTGCAAATATCTTTGAATTGCTTCCATGACATATCGGTACTAACGTGTTCTTCGTAAACATGCTTTAAATTGACATCGTCTTGTTTAAATATTATGAGAAAATTTGTATTATCACGAAGTAACTGTTTCGGAATTTTTGAATAAGTTTGAGACAAATACAAACAATCGATATGCTTGTGTCGCCCCATTGAGAAATAATTACGAATATTTATTTGTTTTTCACCCGCAATATCGTCAAAAATAAAAACAGAATGATCGAGGGCTTCAGTCGGTGCTATAACATCTTTATCATCACTGAACTCATATAAATTAATCTCAGGCACTCTATTAATAACTTCTTTCAAAAAACGATATTTAGGTTGAAAAATAGTTTTTGAATACAGATACAGATTCTTAAATTTCAGTCCATTTTCATGTAATAACAAGCTGATGACAACGTTCGTTTTGCCACAATTTGAAGGACCGCATACTATACATCGAATTGTATTAGGCAACAAAACACTATGTCTGATCTGATAAGAAAAATCACCAAGAGTAATATTATTTATGTTTAGCGATACGGGGTGTTTGATCAACTTCATCTTGCCAATTAAATGTTAACTGGCTTTGAAACACATTATATACAAAGACGTCTTATTTAATAATAGTAAACCATATGTAATCGCAATAAGTTAATGATATGAAATAAAACAAAATCATCAATTATTAATTATGTTATATTTAATATATAAAGAACAATAACAATAATCATACTGTAACTCTAAATGAAATAAAGCATAATTTATACTTAAATAATATTGTTTTATGGAAAACTTAGTTGTTATTTTATGTTATCTGTATGTTTATAATATGGTATTACAATGACCCCATGGCAGTGTATTTACTTGATTAGGTTGAACTTGTACTTTGTTGTCAGTTGCTTTTAATATTTCTTTATTCACTTCTTGTGAATACAATACATGTCTTATGGATTTAATTATATTCATTTTACGTTTTAATGTAACATTCTGAAATAAAACTTTCTTATAGTGTGATGTATTTAAACTATTTGTAATAGGCTTTGAAACTCCTTTAGCTTTTTTAATTTGGGTTTTGAGTGATTTAATACAGTAAAGTTTTGCTCTTAGTCCAATGAATTCCGTAATTAAGTCACCACCCAATTCATCCTTAAATAACCCAGGCACCTTTTCATTTGTCTTGAGTATACCATAAGGGTTATAGGCATCGAAATTACTAGTGTCAAATTCTTGTATATTATTGCGCATGTCTTTATAAAAATCAGGTGTTTCAATTGAATACAATAAACTATCAGTATCAGTGTAACACAGTTTTGCATTACTTCCGTACTTATTCTTTATAAAATTGTAATGGAAATTATATAAATGTTGTTTTGAATATTCAAGCACAGTAAATCCCACATATATCGGTCTATCCAAAATAATCTTTTCATGTTTTAGTTGAACTGCAATAAAATTTTCATCAAAAACAGAAATGCTATGTAGATTTGGTTTTGCAATTAATTTTTCTGCACCTAATAATTTATTCGTAGTATTACAATCATCAGTCCATTTGGTTACTAATTTGACATCCACCTGTTTACGTTTATTTTCAATTGTTTTACCAAATACAGAATTGTTTAAAAGCTTGAAGAAATCCTTTTCAAATATCGTCTTAGCGGTTTGACGTAGATTAGTATTCAAGTCTATATAATTCTTCAAAAAACTATCTTGTCTAAACTGAAGCACTCTATGAATTTTTTTTAATACCAGACCATTTCTCAGGCATTCCTTTAGGTGCACATAATGTATAATATAATTGTATTTGTCATACAAATTAGCAATTAATTTTGGTGTCCTTCCTCCGATTGGTATAAACTTTTCGGCAGCAAAGGGCAAATCACTGTGTAAATTGTGCAAATGATCAGGATACATCATATCAACTTCTAAAATATAACCAAACTCAGCTTCATCAGAAACATCAAACACATTAAAATTAGCAACATCATAACTTTTCATAAATTTAAAATCTGATATAGGTAGCTTCTTAGTCATAGCATAACCATACAGATTGTTACAGTCAAGGTATATCAGATATTTTGACGGTTTAGTTTCATCAAAATTAGGTAAATAAATATTATTGGCTTCCGCATATCGGTGAGTGCATTGTGCTAATCCGCCCCGTATACCTTTTTCTAACATTTGATAAATTTCCAAGTCATTAATTAACTCTAGTTGAATACCAGTATAAAAAAGCATAGCATCCCAACTCAGACTTGGAGAAGTGACATAGTATGCAGGATCAAGATTATAATTTTTAAGACATACTTTCCTAAAATTTTCAAAAATATCACATAGTAAAAGTACATCACATTTCAAATATAAATCAGTATATTCACCAATGGAACTAATATTGAAACACTTCCAAACAGATTGAGCATGTCCATATTCAGCATCTGAAATATTTTTCATTTGCAAACTATTATAAAAACATTCTTTTGATGGGAGTTCGGTTTCATCATATTTCTGCCACGAATCAATATAATCGTAAGGGTAATGCCTTTTCTTCTCATTAAATTATATTGCTCCTTGCACGGATAGTGCGACAATAAATGAACAAAATCTATTTCTGATAGACTTTTAGTTAATGTATCTATGCTTGAACTGAGAAATTGAAAAGAGTCGATGAATTTAATTTGTACTGGTCTCTTGTCATATTCTGATTTAATTATTTTTGTTATAGACAAATACTTTTCTTTTGTTTTAGGAATAATTTTTATTTCACCATCGTATTTAGATAATTCTGTGATAAATAAGTGAGCATCATAACCAGATAGATTATGAAATATAACTGGTATGAATGGACAAACTGTTAATGATAAATTACAAAGAGAATGAGCTGCGCCTCGATATTCCGATGTCATATGGTCATGATCACGAACTTTGTCATCAAATAATAATTGTTTGCAAATATGACATATAGTTGCATTGGAAAATTCATTATTTTGTTCTTCAGTCATCGGTTTCATGGGTTTTTTAGTAATCAATATTTTATGAATGGATTGCGTGTCCTCAATTAATTTCTTCACAAATACTTGAACACATTCAGCTCCTCTGTATGTGACAAATTTATTCAAGCTATCATCATGAGAACAACATATATAGTATGCAAAACATGAAGGTTGATGGTATTTATTTCTTAGTGTATTTTTATCAGAACGTATTTCTTTATAATCAGGTAATAAACATTCAAAATCTGCATAAATAACGAAATTTATCTTTTGCCGTCTTTCATAATGTCTAAATTTTAAAACACTGTGTTTTTCCGGTAATATGGTTCTAATCTTAGAGCAACTATGTGACACATATTTGGCTTCACTAGAAAAAAATTGAAGACAAATTTCACATAAATAAATTTGTCCTTTATGACCTGTAACCTGTCGTTTGACCAAACGCAAAAGGTTTTTTATCAAACAATAATGCGCTTTATTATTTTGTTCAAAATACAACAAGTTAACATGTTTAATTTTTCTATTACTGGTTACATATAGTGGACCTGTTACAACATGATGCTTGTCAAGTCCATAAATATTCAGACTAATATTAGGATTGTTCTTTTCAAAAATCTTAATATCTTTATGCGAGGGCGGAAATGACATCCCCTTTATGTTAAATATCGATTCTACTTTAGGGTACGAACTCATTCTACAAGGATTGTTTTTAGCTGGAAAGAATGCAGCAGCAATGCTCCACAAAAAACAATAATTATCATTATTTTGGATATTCAAGCAGCTTTTTGTATTTTTAATTTTATTAGGCAAATCGATATATGATCCGCCTCTCATAGGTGAATACTTATTAATATTAATTTCTAAGTGACTTATAGACATAAATGTCCATCCAGATTGACAATGTTCAAATTCAGATAATTTCATTTTAGAAATCTCTTTTAAATTGGTATATAATTCCTCTTTATCAGTACTTCGGTAAACAGTTTCATACCTAGTATTAAATGACTTCAGTTGCTGCTCATTGGTTTTAGGTAACACAAAATAGGCAAACAACTCAAAATTCACTTTGATTCAATAGTGTTAATTCAATTATTTTAAACATATCATCTCGTTTTCCATCTAAGAACGCCTCTGTTAGGAGGTACTCGTCTTCTAGAGATGGATTTAAACGATATGTCATTATTCTGTTCTTTAAAGCTGTAGCAACAATATCAATATTTGGGTATTTCGATTTGATTAAACAATTCGATTTATGTATATTAGTTCTCATATGATATCTGTATTTGTGTTCAGGGATCTCAATATTACATTTTTCACAATTAATATAAATTCTTGATGATGATGATGGTGGTGATGATTGTTTAACTGAAAAGAAAACACAGTTACGTCTATAATACGTATATGTTTATTTAATAAGATTTAACATTACGGTAAGTTTTCCATAAAATAATAAAACATTTTGTTTGAATGCAAAGTAGTTTAAAATATATTTAATTTTAAACAAGAATATACTCTCTTATTACTTAAGGCTCTATAGAGAGAAGTGAAATAACTATAAACACTTTAAAAGATATTACGCGTAACTAGATATTAATATTAGTTCATACTATTGGTAAGAACTTATAAAGGTTGGAGTACAGTTTTTAAACTCCTTCCTTACACTCTTTACGTAATTATTTATATCCTTCCAAGACTCTGACTCTGCTTCACATTTATTTTTTACTGTGAGAATCGAATGGCGCCATCTATTAACTGGAGGAACTCTTTCAATATCGTTACAGCTATAAATTTTTAGTTCTACATAATACGTTCCTCTTTTAGTCTCATTAATTTGTCGCGAAAATCCGTTTGACAGTCTTCGTGTAATATATGAGTAGATTGGATGCTGTTTCTTACCAGTTACCTCTAACTGGTCCTCATCAGAATCATTACCAAATAAATCGCTGGCTGTTGCTCTAGCGGATGGCTTCAGCTTTTTGCTCGTTGACGGCTGGCACTCGGCACTTGCTGATGATGACTTGCGCTTCTTCTTTTCCGGCTTATTCTTCGGTGCTGTTTCCACTTCCGACTCCTCTTCGGACGGGAATAGTTGATCTGCCATTTGCTTAGACCTGAAAACAAAAACACGGTCATTATTTAACATAATGTTATTCTTAATGCATGGTGAATACTTTAATTATTATAGTCTGATGCAATTAAAAATTGTGCAAGGCCTTTAAATTTTCTTTATAATACAATAACAATGCATCTAGTAAAATTATGATTGAAGGAGTGTTCGAATGCTTGTATGTTACAATGATGGAAGCCACGGAATTCTTCATTAGATGCGATAGCTTAATTAGGTAGTATTATCGAATGTTGAGTGTTTAGAATGAATGAATGAAAGAATATTTGGATTTTTGAAACGACTGGGTGTTTTAGAATGTGTGAATGTTTAGAATGATTGAATGTTAAAGTAAGTGAATGGAAGAATGCTTGGGTTTTTACTAAATGATTGGGATGTTTTAAAATCATTGAATGTTAGAATTGTTGATGATCAAAGTGATAATATTTTATAATTATGTTACTTACATCTTTTCAATCTGGGTAGGTAGTTCTGGTTCTGAGGTTAACGCCGATGCTGGGAGACTTGCAGGCAGTTGTTACCACTAGCTCTTGGAGAAGTTCTTTGTGATCCAATTAACCACGTATTGGCTTAAATAGTGATAAATCCACGTCATACAATCCCGAATATGGGATAGAGCATGTGATGTTCAAACATGCTGTGTCAGTCGACTTTGTCCAAATGTGATAGATCACATTGTCATCAAAAAGGTTGTTATTGTTAGTAGAACTTTATGTAAATATAATATTTTTGCGCAACTGTGTCAGAAAAAGATGGTAATGTTTTTCGTTGTTTTTTATTACATTCATTTTTCTGCGCATGAGTCGTCTACTACGCAAATTCGTACATTGTTTACAAAGTCTTTTAAAATTAACCTATGCATTTTATATATTATTTACGCTATATGAAAGAACGATTTCATCAAAATCAGTTCATCAGTTTTGTTAGAAAGAGTAATAAACACTCGTACTATCAGCGTCGCATTTTTTTATTTATTTTTTTTACTACTGTATTCTCCAGCACCAAGTCAGCACGGACGCTACAGATGCGCGAGGTCGGTTTCTTATCAAAATTTATTCCGGGGATTGTCTGTATTCGCAGATATTGCAAGATTTTCGGATGGTTTACCTCTACATCGGAAAGCATGTAAAGCAGTTGGTCCCGCTCTTGATATTTCTTCGATCGTTCAGTTAGATGTCTGTCCGAAACCGGTAGATATAATCGAAGTTATCGCCTCTTATAACACAGCGGTTCTGTATCAGGTACTGGTTCCCTGTTGGGCAACGGGGGTCAGTTGGCAACCGGTCTATTGTATTTACCAGACTGGCCACATATAGGGTCATGCTCAAAGCGGACCCCGGGCTACAAAAACACCGGTTCCAGATGCATGCGGGATAAACCCTAAGATGATGGGTGGCCTCGTACAATACCACTCGCTTTTTTAAAAGTCAGATAAAAGTATTCTTTACGCTAGGCATTTCGTAAATAAGGTGATCGCGTTGCTCGGATTCGATTTCACTATACCATTTTTAGAACATGAATTCACGATCTATTAAACATGCAATTCTAAACTCTAATTACCATTATTAATTTGTATATAAATAGGAATAAAATGTTTTTTTAATCTATTAAATTTTTCGCACCCTTTACACTACATTGTGTTTTATTGCGTGATGTCGGTAAGCATATTTTTTTTTTTAATTTTGTTCCATTAAAAATGTATAGGTATAAGAACATACCTACTAGTATTCTTTTTATTCTAATAATTGTTTAATCGAGAAATTTATAAAGAATAATTCTATATTTTTTAAGTATTCAAATATTCATTTTTTATTTGTCAGGACCCTGAAGAATTGTTCAACTTTATTCCTATGCAGCAACCAAGTCATCAAAATCCCGGACAGAAAACGCTTGATCTTAAGCGTAAAAGAACGAAAGCAGACCGAACGTTTTATCAATATATTAAGAAACCAGTTTCCAGAGGAACAAAAATAATAAAAATTGAAATTTACGATGTCGAGAGTTTTCCTAAATCAGAACAACTGATGTGTGATTGTGAAGCTGAAGTGTGTGCTCAATATGTTTCTAAATCAACACTTTTTGACGACATATATTCGAATGTCAGGGAGCTGATATCTAAAATTCAAGATGATATTGAACCCAAATCATAGCTTTAAACTTTATTAAAATTATTATTATTACTTTTGTTTTTTATTACGGACGAAATCTGTATATTATTATTAGGTGTACAATATGTCATTTAAAATAAAAATCTGACAAAACTTTAACATTATGTTTTTTATTTGTACTAAAATACATTCGTTAAAAGCGCCAAGGACAGTACATGTAAACATGTACTACTCTATATATGGCGGCAGCGGGCACGGGCAAACGCATTCCGCTCTCGTCAGGTTACAGCGATGAATCGTCATTGTTAATGAATTCTATGAAAACATAGATATTCAAATAATTGAATGAAACTAATATGAGATAGTAAATTTGAATTAACGTGTTTTCATATATTTTATATATTACATGAGATGATCACAGTGCGCATAAAAGTTAAGGCATGTATTTTAACTAAACCTAAAAATTAATCCAATCATTCATCAATTCAAATGTAAATATAAATCTAATATAAATTAACAATTTTATATTTAAACTAACTATATTATGTATAACGTGCGAATAAATAATAATAAAAGTTAAAAAATATAATAAATATAAAGCAACATAAAACTTACACACAAAAATGTTGTCCTCAGTCTCTCTGCTTTGTATGGGAAGACGTATTCTCTAGTCAAAGTCAATCTTTTTTATTCACAGTAGATAACATTAGTAATACTTATGGATAGTCTCTATATAAAGTAAATGAAGCTACCTCCGGTTCGGAACCTATAACTAAAGAGAAGATACCGGCAAGAAACTCAGTAGTTTTTTTTTTACAAATGAAAGCTAAACTTATTACTAAGTTTGCACTAAGACACACAGTTAGTTTGTCAATTGTAAAATAAAAATTTAAAATCAATGATTGAAAAAAAAATAAACAAAGGCATTTGTAAATTAAATTAAATTAACTGTAGGACTTACATGCGTCATCGAGGCCCCATTCTGACATTGATTGAGATGCGTCATATATTTTTAAAATAATATAAAACACGTAAGTACAGGCTAGTTAGTGACCCACACATCTAGTCATTCATATACTCTTCTATTTTGTAGTAGCCTTTTTTCAAAAGACAACGTTTGACAAATGTCTTAAACTTGTACAAAGGTAACTCACAATACCTTGAGGGAGTTTATTAAACATTTTTATGCTTAAAGCAACAAATGAATTACCTATTTTATGTAGTCTACGTTTAGGAACAGCAAGCTTGTTTTTATTTCTGGTGTCAATGCTATGATTGTCTGATTTTTTAGGAAACGTATGCAAGTTTTTGTATACATGCATTAAACAGTCGAGAATGTATTGAGATGCGACTGTTAAGATGTTAATTTCCTTAAACAATTCTCGCAGCGAGTCACGTGGTTCTAGCTTGTAAATGGCTCGGATGGCCCTCTTTTGCAAAACAAATATTGTTTGAATATCGGCCGCATATCCCCATAATAGCATACCGTAAGGCATGACGCTGTGAAAATAGCTAAAATAAACCATTATTGCTGTTTCTAATCTTAGTCTAAGAGTCTAAGAAAAAGCGAGCTTTGGGGCTAGAAGATTCAATAGAGATCCCGGTTTAGGCCCGATTTTTATGGGATTTAATTAAATATATCCCGGCATTTTGGGACTGATAAATATTTTTAATTAAGCCAACAAAAATGTGTGTGAAACGAAACGAACATACTTTTATTTGTCAATCAGGGCTAACATGCGCCATGCGCGTAAATTTTATCGCGCTCTTAAGAAATGTCAAAATCAATGCGTCAACTGCTGATTGGCTGAAAATACGAGTACGGCGTACTATCAGTACTATCACTCAATCAACGGTATAGAAACAAAAGTTAAAGTTGATGTATTGCACATGCTAGGCCTATATGACAGCCCTCTGGTTGAAACACATAATTTCATTTGTTTTTGCTAGCGACCGGTATTATCTATGTGTAAAATTGTGTAAGAAGTAAGAACCTTTTTCGATAAATGGACTAACCAGCACATAAATATTTTTAAATTAGAACCAGTAGTTTCTGTGATTAGTGCGCTCAAACAAACTTTAGCGTATTAGCATAGATGTATCCGTTATACGACACAAACGAACGCAGGAACTTATAATTTCGGTTCAACACGGCAATCTATCAAACAGTCCGAAGCTCGAATCAACTCTGATTCATTTAGAATTAATCCACTCGTTTCGGCCTAACTATCTAATTAGGCGAGCAATTTATCCTGCTAACGCATTAATCCGGTGGCTGTGTAACTCAAGATAGGGCAATTTTTAATATTAAATCATGTCTGTTGATATTTGGATAGCCTGTTTGTGATGATGTTTAATAAAAAATCAGCTTAAGTCGTATAAGATAATTAAAAATTACCATTTTAAAATATATTAATTTAAGTGAATGCGGTAGATATGCTAGATGTTGCTTGTGGTGTTAGGATTTACCATCCTCACCATCCCCGTTGTTTTAATACTTTTCAAGTTCAGTTACTTACTGTACAAAGCGTATTTTAAATATCATGTATCTCCTTTCCAAAAACCTTTCGGAATCTGTACTCGAAACACCCTCCACTTCTTTTGTTTTACACGGTCTACCCTGGCTTTGCCTGGGTTTAAAAATATTTAGTTTTCATCCAAATTTCTTAGTTTTTCTAATTAGGCCCGTACGGTACGGGCCTAACGCCTTAATGATGCCTATGTCGCAGGAATTTTGAGTGAATCCGCCGTTTACAAATGGCGTCGTCTGTTTAAAAACGCTCGCTGTTATGTAATATGCCGAATGCAAAATCAGGCAAAATGACAACAGTTGGTTGTAGTTTTAAGGTGACCATGAATAAAACACTATTTGGACAAATTAAGACTTTTCTTTCAGGTTTCGGTTCTTTTTTGATACTTCATTAAAATATCCAAGTAACAAAAGTGACTTTTATTTAACATCAATTACTTAATCTAATGTTAATTGAAGTAATTAACGATTCCATTGGTTAGGTTAGGTACTAAAGTGAAGCGCAAGCCGAGCGAGCGCCGAGCGTAGCGAGCGTGCTGCGGTAGCGGCCGGCGAAGCGCCACGACTAACTCATTTACAATAATATTATATTCAGTAAAAAATAAACAGTAGAAGAGTTATTTACTAGGGATTTTATACATATTCGAAACATTCCATATTTTTTAACACTTTTAGACTGACAGTTCGTTAGTGTTATTAAATTTTAATAATACTGTCCTTTGCAAAACTTTATGGTCACCCTAGCTTTGTCAAGCCATACTTCAATTTGCCGCGGCATTATACATAATGACATTTTGTCTTCGGCATTTTACGAACCAGCATTCGTTTTTAAACTGACGACACCGTATGTAAACGGCGGATTTACTCAATAAGCCTGCGACACCCATAACGCATAGGGAGCGTACTGCCTAGCTTCCAAAACGTGGCGGATTAAATGTCAACAACGCAAATTAATTCTAACCCTTATTTTTTTAAAGTAACTTTTTAATGGTACAATTTTTAAAATCGGTTGTGTGGTTTTTCATTTTAATAAATGTTAAAGCGTTTTCCTAAAGAGGAAGAATACAATGATGTTCTGAAATCTTTGATATCAACTAGATACTTAACATTTATTGAACCAGAACAATACGTGAAATTCATTTTTGTAGATAGACAAGTTAGGTAGGTACCTACTCTAAGCCCAGATCGTAGAAGTAGGTACTTTCGATTACCAATTCAAAGCGTATCCCTCATTGTTACTTAATTGTTAATCTTTAACTGACCTTGTAATTAATACATGCCCGACTAATGAACATTTTATCAGTCCACGCCTTTCGTTCGATGACCGTATCGACCGAAAAACCGTATCTTGGCAGACTGATCAAGTAAGCTGGGGAAACTTTGATTGATTTAGAGTTAATCCTCCCTAACTATCCAATTAGGCAGTCAATTTATCTTAGTATCGGACTAATTCTATCGCATTTTTGTCCTTTCAACTTAGGTACTTGCTTTGATTTAATTAATTGGGATTGTGGTTGAGGTCACCGCGACTTTCATAATGAAATTAATTACGTGAATTAATTATTTTAGTACTTTTTAATCTATTATACTAGTTGTATATAAGATTTTTCATTATTATAAGAATCACTAGCGACCGCCCGCAGCTTCGTACGCGTAGTTCATATTTTAATCCATGTTTCGAGCTATATTTGTACCAAAATTTCATATATCTAGCTTAAAAAATAAACGTTTACTTATATAAACTTTCAAGGGCGGTTTTACCCCCATCTCTCCTAATTTTCAAAACAAAAAGTAGCCTATATCCGTTCTAGAGGTTCAAAGTTCAAAGTACTTTTACCAAATTTCATCGAATTCCGTTCAGTGGTTTAGGCGTGAAAGCCGGACTGACAAACAGACAGACAGAATTACTTTCGCATTTGTAATATTAGTACGGATTATTTTCAACAAAATACTATAACAGATTTTTGCCTACACGTACATTTTTTCCTTTTCAATTAAAAAAAAAATGTGGTCATTGCCACAAGTCACACGCGTGAGCCGTTGAGGTAGTTCCGCGACTCTCGAGTTACCAACACAAAGTCGAGTACTTACAAAGGAGAGAGGGCGGGATGAAAACGTGCTTCAAAAGACACTGCGGAAGGTACACTCGGCTCAACAAACTATGCTCCAGATAATGCACCAATCACGAAACTAAAAAAAATATTGGACAAGATCACATACGTTGACTCTGATTCTATCGTGAAAAGATTTCTTTGACGACCTCTGTCGGGGTGTTGTGGCACCGTCGTTGTTTCTGAATTCTGTAACACAAATGCTTTAGTGCTACTTACTGCAGAATCAGAGCATTGTATGTGATTTTATCCAATATAAAATAAGGTAAAACGCTTATGTTACCGAAACCAGACGACATAGAAACCTACATTTTTCACTCTGACTTGACCGGGACACGAATCAGAGACCTCAGATTTGAAGCCAATGGCACGACGCCAAAACCCGGCCCGCTCGCCTCTCGGCTCTGGAGGTATTCGAAAAAGTACATCGTATTCGTAGAGTGAACTGAGGAGATATTGCTTCTTCAAAGAGAAGAAGCTCATTTACTAACGGAACCTATCTGAGCTGTATCTGCCCAAAACAAATCTTGATATTCATTTAGAGGTCAACATAGAGATACGAAATCGTGTAGTCCATACAAATGAAGCTCAGCTATCCTACTAAAAAAACGCGAAAGTGTTACAGTATGTGTGGGTCAGTGTTGGGCTTTAATCAATTAATTTGTCAATTACCTTGTTAATTGACTAAACAAGTAATTGCAATTAAATTAATTACAATTAAATTAATCGCAATTGATCTTTTAATTGCACCTTGAAATTAAATTAATTTGATTAACGCGTGACAATTGCAACTCACAATTAAAATAATTGCAAATAACTTTTTTAGTTGTTTTATAAAACAATTAAAACTAACAATTAACTTTCTGTATCAAAATGAAATTAGTAAAGATTTAGGAAAATTAAGCTATAAGTGAGACCAGTATATTTTCATAGTATAGCCTAACAATTTAAATAATACTTTAGAAAATATGTTAACAAAAATTTCTTATTAATAATTCCAAATATACAAAGGAGGTATTGATTATTATTTAGATTGGTCTTTTACTTCTTGCCAACATATTTATTTAACTACATATTTATTTAACAAAACAATTAAAAATTAATTAATTGTTAATTTCAATTTTAAGACTTTCGCGTTCCATTTTAAACATTTAAAATAATTTAACGAGTCAAAACGCGACACCATTTTTATTTAGTAGTTAATACGAACTACACACTGCCCGACGTTTCGGTTAAGTTGTACCAACCGTGGTCACGAGCTGACTGGTGGTGGTGGTGGTCGGGCACTAAGTAGTTACGTAGTAGTTAACACTAACGAACTGTCAGTCTAAAAGTGTTAAAAAATATGGAATGTTTAATTGTTAATTGTTACTAATACAGTTAACAATTAAATAATTGTTAATTATATTTTTTCACAATTACAATTGATTATTGTTAGTTGTTGTGGTTACATTTACCAATTAATTAATTGTTAATCTTTAATTGTTCTTGCAATTAAAACTTGCCCAACACTGGTGTGGGTGTATGTTTAATACTATCCCACGCAAAAAAAAAACTAAATAGATTTAGATGAATTTTGGTAGAAACATAAATAAGATACCAGTGTAATATTTAACGTGCAATGGTAGGTTAAGGAAAAGACACGTTTACTCGAAAGTATTAAAATAAGTGTTGTGTAGTTCTACATATAACACTAGATAAACGCATAGAGCGAAAATATAACGCGACAGAAGCCGCGAGCAGAAAGCTAGTTTATGATAAAGGTAACAATTAAACTTTAACATATCTATAAAAAGTGATATTTTTATATAAAGTTGTATGCATATTCAGTTGCTATCATTTTATTTTGTTTATAATTTGGGTGGTTGGCGTATTTATTTTCCTCTGTTGTTTATATTGGAACAAATTCAGCATTGTCTGTAATTATCAGAATTAATGTTGCATTGCTAAGCGGGAAAATTTCCATTTTAATGAGAGGGTTGGATTGAGGATATTCAAAGAAGAACCTTTGCATCCCAATTACTTACAAAAATCTTATTTAAGCTTTTAACAAGTTGAATCTTAACTGTTTATTTATTTAAATAAACAGTTTCTTTATTGAGTGTTAACTTTAATTTTAGTATAAGGAATAAAAATCAAGGCCGATATGTGGATTACTATACTGCGGTACCGGTGAACGACCATTTGCTCAAACTTATAAATTAGTAGTTATGCAGCTGGTTTGCTGGGCTGCAGTACTTTACCTTAAGTAGGTGGGAGTTTGGTATTTTTTTAATGTTCAACTGTAAACTGCAGCAAGGAAAGAAAGTGCATGCATTTATCAATGTTCGTACCGGCAAACCTGCTCGTAGTTTAAGTGGTAAAATATAGAGCTTATAGAGGTGGATTACCGTCGTTGATGTCACTGTATCTGTTGTGGACCAAGTCATTTATAGGACATGGTCAAATTGTACGAAAGGTTGCGCTCATTAAAAAAAACTAGAAGTGGCGGTCATGGGGGCAGTCGTAGCACACTCAGCACCCTTAAAGTGAAACCAGACTAAAAATATAGATCTCAAAAAATCTCATGTCATCATCAATCTCATCATCTCAAGATCGTGTCTTTTCTAAGTAAAACCGTAATCGCATTTATTTTAAACTTGTCGAAACGATACCGAACCTCGATAGCTGTCAATTGGTTTAGCTCCCAAGATTTCTCGAGAACCACATGATATTTGACATAATGTCGAGGTAATAAATAAAGAAGTTTAACTTTGTATTTATTTTTAAGCTTACCAATGGCTGGACGTTATTTAAATGCCTGTATGTATCACTTGATACCTTATAGTCCTTCATTTACTCTGATCTTAATGTCACTCTATTTGTAGCATATACTAGAGCCATCTAGTATCTTATCTCTTTCTATAAAAGTACCTTAAAAACCTAATCCCTTGCTAGTTTGCATTAGCTTGCATTACAAGATTAGTTTGCGTAAACGATTTAAGGTGACCTTTACAAGAGTCACAAGTTATATAAAGTTCATGGCACCTGTTGTTTTTCGTGATCAAATGCCGAGCCGAGGTCGTCTGGTCACCCCGCAATATCGGCGGCCCATAAATTACTGAACAATGACATTTTACTAACTGCCTCGGTTACGTGCGATATTCTTGAACAAGACATTCTCTCCGTTTCTATCTATCAAGATATTGTATTCGTAAAACGTACGAAGGTGGGGATGCCAGTGATTTTATTTGCCGCAATACGTTTTCACAAGCTGGGAATTGGAATCAGGACTAGGATGGATTCACACTATACAGTGGATATCGAGGACGAATGAAGAAGAAATGGAAGGTGCAAAGTATTGTTTATTTTCCAAAATATTCCTTATTTATGACGTAGATTACGTCAGTAGTAGGTAATACCGCATGAAATCTTCGTAGTTTCGCGCCACTCGTTGGGCGCCAATAGATTTTTTTGGACTTATGCACCAAGTAAACACAAATTTTAAAAAGCATGACACATTTTGTTGGACTTAAGTCTTTCAAAGTGACAACAACTATAACATGTTTCATCTGAACGTACACACAGATCGCAATATTTTCTTTCCTCCAGTTTAATTTAATTCTGCAAACTTATAGCGACAACAAAACGCAAACATTACATTATTACAGCCATGTCGCACAATACCGAACAATAGCAGAAGCCACATTTACAAACTACTAGCGTTCTCCGCGCACGATGAATGACTGTGCAGGATTGATACCGGTTTTTTCAGCGCAAATGCAAAATACTTTACGGTGACCGCGTCACTTGAACCGAGTGCTGCGAGATTAAAGGCTTACCCGGGAACAGCCAAACAAATTGCCCATCTAATGGGGACTAGTGCGGGGCTCCGCGATTCCACTCGCTCCACTGATAATCCCGCGCTGTTAAGTCCGTGACGAACTTTGCTCATTTTGTATTCGACCTTTTGGGGCTCGGAACTTGATATGTGGGGCTAATTGATAGCTTATAGTTATAGGTTTAGATAAGGCTTCGCTGAAGATAATATCAGATAATATTTAAGGCTCCTTCAAACACAAGATGGATGCAAAATAGTTTCGGTGCATTTAAACCTGGTGGATGCAAAAAAATAATAACTTAATTAAAACTACTTACCACTATAACAATAATATAATAACTCAGCCATTGACGGCCTGCTGCCAGACAAAATCTAGTTTAAACTATGAGATGGTTCGTAAGTCCAATATCAAAAGATGGCATGTTACCTAAACTTTAACAGCACTAACTTTAACCCGCGATCTTCATCGCATAGAATGGCAACGTTGAATGATGAAAACACTTGCAGAATTGGTCTAGTAGTTTCAAATTGATTCGTTAGAAAGCAAATTCAAATCTATCCTCTTTATTTATAAAATTAATATATAATGTATTTAGAAACGACTTCTTTTGATTCCTTCGCCATAAAGAGTATTCTTAGTGTTGAATTCAATAATCCAAGTCAATTTAACTTTTTTTGTCAAAAAGTAAAAACATTTATATATCAACACTTTTATTATAATAGTATGATGTTTGTTTGAACAAGTACCTATAATACTGTCCTGTCTGCGTGCGTATCCTTATCGAGTTCATGGAGTAACAAAGATGTTTACTCATACGATATAATTTACTTGCAGGATAAACTTTGATGATAAATTGAGCTGCAAGAGTCATTCTAGTCACGGTAGCAAATTGACTCGTAATTACGATTAAAAATGCACGCGTCGCATATTTTCTGCACGCTAGGCTTATACCATGATTTTGATGAAATGAGTCCCACAACTGACCTATGGGAACAAAAGCGAAATTTGTTCATTAATTTTCATTATCCTATGCAAGAATGTAGAAACACGTAATTTGGGAACTTCCTGATTAAATGCTTTAGCGATTATGTATTTTGTGTATGTAAGAGGACTCATAGACAGGTGTTCGTGATATGATGGTGACAACTGTTCAGAAGTCACGGTTTGATTTTGGATGCCTGATCATTCCAGTTGACGTTAACCAATCCCTTCATACCACAACACAAAGCTTTAGCTTGGGATCAGCATATTGTATGACCCTATTGTACCGATCGATTTGCTTATAAATACTTGAGTTTACCTACGGCTTTGATCAAGACTAAATATTGTACCAACTGTTGATAAACCTTATTAAATAAATAAAATAAAAACTACGGTCACATGATTGTTTTATATTCAAGTGAGTAAGTCGTATTCTAATGCTGAAAAAAACATTAAAATGGTCCTGTAGTTTTGAATTTATTCGTAACAAATACACATATCTGACTTCTCCAGAATATTCGTAAGGACGACATATTACGTATTTAAGACTTAAATTAAACTCTTACAGAAGCATTACGCTCTGCTTTTAAGCACGTAAGACGAATGCATGTACATAAACAATGAATGTTTCACATGCTCGGAACGGAAATCCCTCTCGAATATTTCGTAGTTTCAACGATTCAATGTAATGTTAAATTTTCTCTTTCCATGACACTACTGTGACAAACATAGTCATATTAGTCACCCGAGGAATCCTAATTTGTAAATTAAACAATTCGTATTCCTTATGGCTAGCACTTTAGAATGTTGAACCAACGAGTCTGGGTTCGATCTCAACCCAGAGTAAATATTCGTGTAAAGATCTATTTGTGCCGTTTCTGGCTTATAAATGCATAATTAAATGTAGTGTTTATACCAATTATTATGGTTTCTGTAACACAAGCAGCCGATATACGCTATATTACGCGATACTTATTTAATATTTAACAATTTACGTAACTTCTTTACGATGAAAACAAAGATGGTGAAAATGTTTGTTTAGCAATAACCATATATAATATGGCTATTTACTAAATACGTTGCCGCGGCGAGGCACTAGTAGTGCATAAAACAAAGTCACTACCCGTTTTTAAAATACGCATTTTGATGAATCAAGATAAATATCTATACCTATGTTTAAACATACATTTTATGGCGAAAAAAACGTTATATCTACATTGCACCCACGCGAAGTCAATGAGTATCTTTACAAATTTTAACTATTTTTACGAATATTCGTCTTTAAATCTACCTATTACATCATATACCTACACGTAGGGACACAAACGGCGCAAGACTATTATTATGTTACCTACTCTGAAAAGATACAAAAGGCGCACCCAGCCACAATTCAACAGAAACTCAAAGAATAACCGAGGGAAGCAACTCCGCCAAACTGCATAGGTGGGTCGGTGCACCACGAAGACGCACCTCGGCGCACGTCCTGCGCGTGCCGGTTTATTCCACATTATTTCTCTTGTTTCACGTTAATATTCCGTTGGAGTTGGGAGCATCTCCACGGAGAATACAAATTCTGCACATTTCAAGACAAACTACCGTTTGGTAGCGCTTGGCAAACGTCTGAAATGCATAAGCTATTTGCAACAACCGGTTAGAACGATAGCCCATGTGTGATGTAGATACTATGTTTACGTCTCTCATGGACTAGGCGAATGTTGCTAATGATGCATTTATTGTTTAAATTATTTGTAGGATTTAAGTAAACAGAATGACTATGTAGGTAATACTTTGATAAACATCAGATGTAGTACTTATACCATTCGTACTTACTGCTCGGTGCCATTATTTGAAAAACGATCAGTTCTAGTTACGGACGGTAAAAAATTATACGAGGCGTAAGCTAAAAGTGACCGACGGACGACTGATGACAGCTGATATGGAAAGTCAATTTGTAATTAGAATTAACGACTGGTAGTCGGTTGGAGAAAAACGGATAGTCATTGTTGACACATTACAAATCGTAAAATTTTAGAACCGGGCGTAAGTCATCATGATACACAACAATGTCAATAGAGCTTTTTTTTCATCCATTATATTCTTTAATACCCAATTATGAAATTTAAAGATCGCTCAGTCGTCAACTCTTGAGAAAAATACAATAATTTATTTCCATTCATCTTCTAATTGGCTCACAGCAAATATACCAAATGAACGCAAACGTTTCATGTCATGAAACAATAAAATAAATAAAAGATGCGGACAACGCATGTTTTCGAAAATATTTCAACCGTGCATGACAAAATATTTATGAGGCACATTGGAATATAAATAATGGTTAAAAGAAATATGCTAAGAAACTCTGCGACATAAATATTTCAACGTCCCTTTTGCAACATACCTACCTAATATGAGAAATGCGATTTGTCTCAGAGATATTATACTTGTTGGAACTGTTCCCATGGCTTGTCGCGAACTGTTTAATGGCAAACTAAATTAACTTTTGTAAAAATATGTTTAACTACTACCTCTTGGCTAGAGTTCCTGACGAGTTGAAAGATTTTTAATCTGAATACTGAACACAGTCGTCTGTGCAAGTAAAAATGAATGTGTACTTCGAAATAATGCTTACTTTTGGTGGTACGTTTTAACATTTTAATGAAAGATTGGTTATCTACTTAATCAAGCTTTTCTATTAAGCTTGCTGCAGTGAAACTCTATTCATGTTGCTAAGTTAGTACTTAGCAATATTAATAGAGTAATAGTACTAGTGTACTTAATGTATTTTAATTCTCCTTGTTAATGCAGGGACATTTCGATTGAACTGTTTACTCACAAAAGTACCAAAACTTAATCAAAATGATTGAAATCAAACTTACTCTTTCGAGTTAACCAATCAAATAAGGTGATAATTTAGTAAGAAATGAAAGTTAAACAACATACTTACTTACTAGAAATTTGATGCAAATTGTTTACTTTACATACTTAGTCACTCGTAGTCGTCGTAGCTAAACGATCGTTCAACACACACTTAATATGGCGACAGTAATAGAAAACAAAGGACTATCACATCAATAGCTACGAAATTGAGTGACAGTGTTATCTGATAGCGACCCGCCTAGACTTCGCTCAGATGAAATGTCGACATATTAATGTAATCAGTGAGATATGATTAACAATAATAAACTCTTGCGAGAAAATGGTATACTTTCTTTATTTGATTCAGAGGTTTTGTTAATTTGACGATGTAATCTTAACTTATTGATATAAATTTCACGCGGTTCAAATCGCCGAATCCGCAGACTTGAAACTATATATAAAAATTTAAATTAGGTAATATATATATTTTTAAATAGATACATAAAACCTAGCAAACAATTTTACAGGTTTAAAATATGACAAAAAAAGAAAAACAAACTATCTTTATGTTCGCTCATCAAAAACAACTTTTAAGTAAATTTCGTAAAATAATAAGTCCAATGAAATTTACTGGGATTGCCTACGATCAATGTTTTTATCCTTGTAACCAACAATTTTCAGATAACTGTTTTTAGCAAAGAAGTGTATCTGAAAAACCCACGCCCCGGAAGGCCGTTGCTACGCGAGTCGGACGTAGCTATCACCCAAGGGCCGCCCCCCCATAAATTTAAATACCTATGAAATATTTTCTAAGATATTCGTTTCAATCAAATTCCAATATTTTTGATCTAAATAATGAAGTATTGTTTAAATAGCTTTCTATACTTATAGAACGTACGTTTATTGTAATACGTAAAAAATAAAAATTATTAGGTTCAACTCCCAATTATTTTTATTTTACCTATACCCTAGGTAGATCTTTTAAATATGAAATTTAGCCAGCGTTTGAAATATAAACACACAGTGATTTTATCTTAACTCAAGGTTAAAAATAAATGTGTTATCTTTAAAAAAACACACAAATACATGTTTGTGTTATATTGAAAAAACTATTTATTATGTAGTATTTTTCAGCTCTACGTTTAACAAGATGTGAGCATAGCATGGAATTATGAAATAGCAAAAAAACTCCTCACGAGCGAAATAAATATCTCAGGTACACTAACAATTTATAAATTACATTGCTGAAACGCATTGCGGTTTCTGGGCAGGGTTCTGTAAAATCTACCCGCTTTGCCTCAACCACCAAACATCTAGACTGCTCATCACTGCTGTAGAGGCTGCTTGGTCACCACAACCGATGATTTTTAAAAGTTAACTGTTGAGCATCCGTGATTGAATTAAAGGCGTTATTTACTGATTCGTGAATCACGAGTTGTGTTTATTGATAGAAAAGCAGCAGTTTTTTCTAAATATGTTACAATTCAAAAGGCTCTAATGTCCGTACATATAAAAATAGACGCACATATCTGAATAAAAGTGTTTATCACGTCTGTTGATAAGAATTTAACGACATTAGATCCGTGTCGATAAGACGTAATTACCATAATTCACAGAGCAAAAAATATATGATTCTCATCTTGTTTTTTTTTTTATAAAATAGGGACTAAGTTAGTATGAAAGGTATAACATTGCTCAGAATACCCTTTAAAACTTTCTCTGACTCCTGTTAATTGTATATAAACAACTCAGGCGTGACATGAATGTAGGTGTACCTAGCAAAATAACTTCGCCGACGACCGTGAGAAATTTCTAAGTGTTATTATTGATACGAATTTAAACTTCCAAATATATTTTAACTTTACGCATTACAAAATTTCAAAATATACGCGAAAAAGCGGCCTGGGATGTTACCTAAGGTAAAAAAACGTCACAATTTCATTGTACCTACTACTATCTCTAAAGCAAACTCCAAACTGATCTCGGAACCATTCAAGCGTTCAAAATTGTTGGCAACCAAATTTTAGACTTAAAGTCACTACAAAACGACTATTTTGGTTGAATTATATTTTTGTATGATATATTTTAACTTCATTTATCAAGAGTTTTGGAGACTCACACATTCACTCTACACACATAAAGAAACACAAATGTTAGTTGATATCTTTCCGAATGGTAGGTTGCACGTAAGCTGTAAAGTTAGTCTAACGACTTAAAACACGTAACATAGTATATTTTTAACTCGTTACTCAACTAAGTTTTGCTAAAGTTTAAGTTTTACGCGTCAAAGCCGACGGAAACTCAACGGCGGAAGGAGGCGCGCGTGACTTGTGCACTGACTTTAACATTACAGGTTGCTCTTTCAACGTAAACCTTCAATTTTAATATTCAATATTTTTCCAGAGATCCGTCTGAAAAAAAAAGAACCCTCGTAAGATCCCTTTATTGTCCGTTAATGTATTTCTGTTTGACAAGTCGCTTATTCACAGACGCACGTAAAGGTATGAAGTCGAAATTAAAATGTAACTTTTATGTCTGAAGTTCCCTGACGCTGTAAAACTCGAGTTTGTAAGCCAGCACAATTCAAAGCTGTTTGAACCTTATTATCTAACATTTCTAAGGGAATCAAAACCTTTACGGTATTTTATATAGATCTAAAATAATCAAGACATGTATCAAGAAAAACTCTTGCATCACAAAAAATATCCGATGATCCGATTATTGTTTATTATTTAAAAATTTGTACTACTTCGAATCGAACTTAGCCAGCTTTCTAATTAACATTTCCTTTTTTACATATTTGATACCACGGTTCTATTATAATCTAAACTCAATGCATATTTAAATTTTTATATCCTGAATTGACAAATAAACCAAAGTGGGTTACCAAATCACTATCATCTCTATGGTGCTATAGCACCCGGGGATTCTTTTTGTAGGAAGGAGTGTTTAGTTTACTTTGTAAATGCAAAGCGAAATCAAAGCAATGAATAAAAGTATCAATCCAGGTATGAGTTTCATTCTATCTATCTACACACCCCACACATTTTACATACAGTACTTTATAGCAGCAACGTCTAATAGTCGTATATGCATATTTTCACACGAGTAAGATTGATTTATTCTTTAAGTCAGAAAATTACGAGCGTAGAAATTCCCACTTTGCCAAAACCCTTTAACTGACATTTCGCTTGTAGTAAAATAATTACCTATTTATAACTAAAAAAAAAAATCTACTTGCTTGTAGTTTTACTGATTGTCAGAGTTCATTTACTCGGGGGAGTCCTGTAAATTTACAATACATATTACTGTCCGATAGAGGGCAATTGTATGAAAGTAGCTCGTGTATGAAAAGACAAAACCTACATATTTAGTAGCTCTAATCATTATGTTGATTAAAATGATACACCATTGTTTGCTTACCTTGTTTTGCTTACCTTTTATTGATTTGATCTTAAATTAAACAATAAATATTTAAATCATACATACCTACCTACCTCCGTTTTTAAGAACACATTATAGAATAATTCAATTAAGCAAGGAAAAAGAAAGTTTATCTCGACAATTTTTAACACTTTCCAAATTAAAATGAAGTTTTATGAGTATTTCAAAAGAAAAATAAGTACGATATGACGTAATTTCTTTGTAATTTTTAATTTATAGGCGAAGTTGGCAAAGCGAGGAATTAATATTTTATTGTAATTCATGCCGGGTCCCCAAGGGCGTAGGGTTTCTCCGCGTTCGTCTTGAGGTAATAAATTCCATCTTTCCTGCAATGAAACAATGCTCGGTGAGATTTTAGGGTAATTTCAGCAACGTTTACTTTAAGTATCATGAATAGGTGTACACTACAGGTAAAATCTGGGTGAATAATCTTCATTGTGTGTTCTAAGTAAAAGTTATACCATATATTTTTATTTATTTTACGTAATTCGTTAAGAAACAATTTGAATTTAAGGCCCAATACGAAGAGAATTAGCGAAACTTCATGTATTTCTGTTCACTACAACGATGACCTCAAGTAATTCTAAGCATTAAATCACTTTTTGTACGTTTATTCAGATATTTTACAAGGTCGCCGCCTTCTTGAAATTTTAAAATAAATGAATATATAAAAATTATACCGTTTTTAAAAAATGTTAAAAAATGATTTCTTCAAATTATTTTTCTTCCAAAACTCTGTAAATATATACTTAGAAAAAAATATTTTTACTAAAAAATGTTAGGATTGTGATTCCAAAGGTCGCCGCCTTCTTCATTTTTTATATAATCTATTAGTTATTAAAATAATTCATTTTAAACACAAACGCCTGATTAAATTGCACTGAATTGCATAATTCTTAGATATGAAAGTTTGCCGTTCAGGTGCTTCGATGTGTAGTGTTGACAGTTGACGGCAGTTAGTTGTCTGTTTTGAAAATAGTAAATAAATTGGTTTACACGCGTAGTCTTTACTATAACGGTGAAATAATGTTAGGAAAAGAAATAAATATTACCTAAGGGCTAAAATAAAAAGAGTTTATTAGAACAACGCAGCTCGAATTGCGAAAATTCCATTTTGAGATTATATTTTTTGTAAAATACTTTTTTGTTGGGAGGCTGCTTAGGCTACATTTTTAGGGTTCCGTAGTCGACTAGGAACCCTTATAGTTTCGCCATGTCTGTCTATCTGTCTGTCCGTCCGAGGATAATCTCAGAAACCGTTTGCACTAGAAAGATGAAATTTGGTACAAATATGTATATTAATCACGTCAACAAAGTGCAAAAATAAAAAAAATAAAAAAATTTTTTTTTAGGGTACCCGCTCTGCCGGTGATATTGTGGTGGTTCTTAAAAATTTTCCCACAGCATTACCATTAAGGCGATGAGGTACCCCGGGGGGTTTTAGTGGGTAGGCCTGTCCTTTTTAGGGCAGGAGAGTCCCACACACGCCGTCACCTCCCTCGGGTGACGGTACGGTGCGCCAAGCATTTCCCCCCGCACAAAAAAAAGGGTACCCCCTCTACACGTAAATTGGGGTGTGATTTTTTTTTTATTTCAATCCCAACATGTGATGTATCGTTGGATAGGTATTTAAAAATGAACAGGGGTTTACTAAGATCATTTTTTTATATTTTGGGAAATAATCGCTGCAAAAGAAAATAAAATTGTGTCCCCCCCCCCTCTAACTTTTGAACCATAAGTCAAAAAGTATGAAAAAAATCTGGAATATAGAACTGCATAAAGGCTTTCTAGGAAAATTATTTTGAACATCAGGTTCAAGATAAGGTTTAAACGTTTTTGAAATTTTTGAAAAAATATTTTTTTAACTAAAGTTGTAATTTAAGGATACTTAAGTATTGTGATGCTTTAAAAACTACGGAACCCTACACTGAGCGTGGACCGACACACTTTTGGCCGGTTTTACTTATTTACAATAGCCAAACTGATCATTTATACGTTTCTAGGCAAGTGAGAAACTCAAAAATGCAAATCGTCGACGCGCGTGCAATACCGCGTATGTAGCATTTGCCATAAAGATTAAATTTGTCTGTTATTTCATATTATTTCAATCCAAATTAGAACTTACGGGTAAATGTCATTACACGGTATTGCACGCGAGTCGACGAAATTCACATATCGGAAAATAATGAACAGAGGAAGTGCAAACACAGAGACGGCAAATAATGTCATATATTGTCATAGGGGTATGATTGACTGCTTGGAATTGTCTAGTAACAATTAACACACTCAGGACCTAACCCTCACTATAGAGAAAACAGAATGAAGTTTTTAATTTTTTATTTTTGCAATTTTTACAACGACATTTTGTAAGACTCACAAGAACAATAATTTCAAAGTACGTAAAGTTATTTTTCGTACGTAAGAGCTCTTGCCCAAAAATTTTTTTTTCGTTTTTTTCGTTTTAATGGCCTATGATACGCCTACACATTTTTTTTTTGTAAATTTTGGACTTAAAATAAGACTTTTATAGCACAAAATTCGTTTATTGTAGGTAAATTAAATACCTTCATATCACATGAATAACAAAACACGCGTCTATTGAACATAGCTGGGCACCGTTAATCAAATAGTTAACTTCGTTAATCGTTAATCCGTTAATAAAAAAGTTAGCTTCGTTAATCGTTAAAACGTTACATTTCTGAAGAATTAACGCAAGTTAACGTTAATCGTTAATCCGTTAAAATATAATCCAAATACATCTATTTGGATCTATTTCATCAATGAATGGTTATCGATTCTCACCAGGACCTGGAATCCGATTCCATGTCTTTGATTATCCGAGTCCATGGGGTTTGATCACTGCACTGCTCAGTACATTTTTCCAATTTACCTAATAGGTACTAGCTGTTACGACTACGTTCGCGTGGACTACAGGGTTTTCCATATATATGTCGCAGTCATCTGGTTGAAACAGCTATTTGATTGAATCACTAGCGTGTTTATTAAATGACGACATTTAATTGAATGACTAGGCCGAACGTTGAATGAATAAGACTCACTGAACGTCTAACAAGTTAGCGGATTGTAACATAGCCCTTTGAACATAGCGGACGTAATCAGTCAGGTGATTGTAATTTAGTTTATTTTTTTTCCACTGCGGCGTTAGTGCTCATCAAAACAAAGATGGCGTCAAACAGCTGGTACAGATATAATCGAATAGCACTGTGTTGATAATTTTTAGATTGAAATTGAGATATAAAGTGATTTATTCGTAAAAAAATATTTTTTTAGCCTAATTGTCTTAAGACTTAAAATTGTTAAAACATTAAAAATCTTATTAGGGTGTGTTATGTCATGTCTTCATTTTTTTTTATCTAAATTTAGTTATCTTTTAAGTGGTGAACTTATGGTCACCTTAATCAAACATTAAAAAGTCAGCTATGTCCCATTCAACGACTATGCTAAATGACGTTCAGTCAAGAAGTTGAACGTTATATTAAACAATTTGACGAGTTGTCCTTTAGTCATTCAATTAAACGTCGTGATTCAATGAACGCGCTAGTGATCCAATCAAATAGCTGATTAAACCAGATGACTGCGACATATATATATCTATTTTCATGTTCGCTGTTAGCCCTCCCCGTCTCCCCTAATATTCAAAACCAAAGTAGTCTATATTTAAGCCAAGTTTTGAGCTATGTTTTGAATGTTGAGTTTTGTGCCAAATTTCATATCCCTAATTTAAAAAGTAATTATTTTTCCATATTAACTTTTACGGGCGGTATTACCTCTTTCCCCCTCATTTTCAAAACAAAAAGTAGCCTATATCCGTTCTAGAGGTTCAACGGTTACCTACCCATACCAAAAATCATCAAAATCTGTTCAGTGGTTTAGGCGTCAAAGCCGGACAGACAAACAGACAGACTGAGTTACTTTCTCATTTATAATATTAGTCTAGATTTTAACTTGGTAAGTATAGTGATTTTTAATTAAAGGATTTGTTGTTTATCTCATAAACATTCTGCATTAATATAATAAAACTTTGAAAATGCATTACTTCCTATTTCATCTCTTTTTCTTTACTTTAAATGTTATTACATACTTTTTCCTTCTTTTCCATACACTTTTCCATAAATCTACAATTAATTAGAACATTTTATGGTTCTTTTATAGTTTAGGCAGCGAAATAAGTAACTTTTCTGGTTGATTTTTTCCACCTTGTCTCCGAAAAACCCAAATACTTTATGAAACAAATTTTTTTCCAAAATAAAATTTAGCCTATATTACTCTTGAATAATGTTGCTTTTGAATGGTGAAAGAATTTTTAAAAACGGTCCAGTAGTTTTTGAGCCTATTCATTACAAACAAACAAAGTTTTCATCTTTATAATATTAGTCTAGATTATCCACACGCCAATGATCACTGTCAGTAATTTATGGAGCGTTCGAGTATTACGTAACTTAATTTGGGGGGGGGGGAGGGGGGACTATGTAAAACGTTACGAAGCGGTCCAATAAAAACTTAAGCAAAACCGTACGGTTTCCGGAGAAACCTTCCCGATCCGACATGTTGAAATCAAATTAACAAAATGAATCTATTCGCAGCTTTCTCACTCGCACTCGCTGCCATGCAGTGAATAGTAGGCATTGGATGAACGATTAACGGACTTCCTGATTATTAACGGAAGTTAATGAGTCCGTTAACGGTTTTTAAAGTTAACTTAAAAGTTAATCCGTTACTCAAAATGTTAACTTCGTTAATTAACGATTAACGGATTAACGAGTTAATGCCCAGCTATACTATTGAATATATTTGTTTCTTTGAGTACACCAAAATAAACGTGTTAAATCAATCTGCCGCTTGTGTCTAACCTTTCCTCTGGGTAATAACTCCTTTAAAAAAAAAAGACACGATTATTCGTGTAAAAATGGAAGCTACTTTTATTAGTTATGCTTCATTGCAAACCGCAAAAATTTTAATACAGCTATCCTAATATAGAATTATTATCTTTTACTAATCTGTAGAATAACCGTGCACCGTTTTACTACACTTGTTTATGCTTCATTTATGACACGAATAAACGTGCAGTGATACATTTCTGTTAACAAGTCACAAATTTTTCACTAGAATAATAAAATTATATGTTTTTTCTTGAATACTGAGAAAATCGATAGATTTATTTTCTTAAAAAATATATGAGCTGAAATATGTTTAACCTTTAATATAATTTATACATTAAATATATCTATTCATTACGTCATTAAAGTAATGTGATTTCAAACGTTTTTATGGTTTCCTGAAAAGTTGTAGTTTTTCGTTTGCACGTTTATTCGTTGGAGCCATCGATATGTTTGTATGTATGTAACGAATAAAGTACAAAATTGATAATCTATTGGTACTTACTAATATTACAAAGTAGTAAGATTTAATAAATTAATACGTACGCAATGCTGTCTCTATTGTATTATTACTACATGGCATTCGCTCGTACTAGCACCGCACACTCGTGCTGCGCTAGCACGAGCTAATGCCAAATGCGTTCAATAGATGGCGCGCGGTTCGCCGCGAAACGGGTAATGTCAATTGCTTCGTATTGGGCCTTAAATTATATTACCAAGAGCATGCATTTTTTTAAGTTATGTGGGTTTCCATTAGTAAAATATATTAAACTGGCAAAAAAGCTTGAAAACTGCACAGGGCTTTATAAGTTATCCGGTCTTAAATATTGGCATACCAGTAGAAATATCTTTTTATAATATATTTTGGTCCTATACCTATTATAATTTAAGTTATAATAAGATACCAACTTTGTCAAAATACTTTAATTTATTGAGTTTTTTTATAGGTCTTAGATTCGTCCAAACTATGGTCGTTGCAACTGTAACTAATCTCATAGGGCTCAAACCAAGGAATTAATATAATCTGACACGTAGGTAAATTTAATGTGATGGGGGCATGAGCTATGAGGAGACCTTCTTCGGTAAATTCAAAATTTCACGCGTACAATTTCGTATGCGACCATTGAGTTCAGTATAAATGAATGCTTTGTGAATTCAGTTTAAGCAGTCTCGGCATAAAACCCTGTGTAAATGATGATTGTCATTTGAAGAACTAAGCAATGCTTATTTAATGCTGTAACAACTTTGAAAACGGGTGTTCTTTGTTTAATTAAACATAACAGCGGAAGTTTGGCATGTTCATGAATACTTAAAATTACTTCTTTTGTTGTTCGAAGCATTTCGAGTGAAAGCATTTTCTTAATTCAAATTGCTACAGGGGCATTAAGTAGTCCCTTCATTTCTTGGAATTTCCAGATGATTTTCTAATATGATATTGTGCCTTAGGTAAGGCATAATATTACTTCTAACGTCTTTGTCAAACTTTACCAAAAGTCAACGGCAAATTTTCGAAATTAGTAAAATCGTAACTGGTATCGGGCTTGTTTTTTAACAAAATGGACATGTATTTTCAGTTTTTAGTCTTTGTTTTGTTTTTAGTTCAGTTATTATTTTTCGATATGTAAATTATTAAATTGAATTCCCGGTAACCCTGTATACCTACTACCAAACAAAATATGTAAAATAGAAAACACAATGTCATACTGTTTATATGCTTTTATCTTATCTTAGTACACTTGTATGTTTATTTAATAATACGCATCAATATACACGCAACACATCAGCATCGTCTAATGTGAATAATTTTTCTCCTTGGTTATAAGGTCTCTTACAAAAATATTTTTTTCGGCGAAAAGAAAATTATGAATTTTCCGCACCGCTGGGTAGGTACACAATATATGAATGTTTATGTGTGGTTTAATTCAGCCCGGTATATTTATCAGTGTAGTTTTACAAACATTTTTCCTAAACATATGAATAGAAAATAGAGCTACAAAATGACAAATGTTCAATTGTTTTCCGGTAGATTAAAAAACTACTTATAACGTTGGATTCAGAGGAACTGGTTATATTTTAAAATCGGAATGTATTTACTCCAAAAAAACAAAGAATTCAGTGTTCACAGAGTATTAGTTACACTATAATTCGTAGATCACGTACAGAATTCAGAAATCTGTACCGAACACCACACCAAAGAAATCAAACTTGTTATTACGTTTACGTTTATGTGGTCATATGTATTTTTAATGTATGTATATGTTTATTACACTTATAATGTTTATATTTATATATTCTATAAATATATATATTCTATGCATTTAGGTAGGTCCTACTTTCATTATTTTCTTTGGTTATTGTTCAATATTTATTCTAGGGGCTAGCACCAACACACTTTGTTTATTTATACAATACATTATTTTTGTATCGAGTTTTTTTTTCTATATGTTCAGATGTCAATTTATAAAAATCATGTTGTGATATCCTGTCATTAGCTTTGAAATATGTATCATGTTTTGTTTTATATATTCTTATGGTTTTGCTGTTGGATATTCGAATAAAATAAATAAATAAATAAAATAAATTACAAGTTTATTCTTGTTTTAACAAGCACCTATTTTGAAAAGTAGATAATAGATACTTGAAAAAAATACATTTTCGTTTTTCTTTCCCTACCTTTGACATGTGGATACTTCAATAAAGCTGTAAAATTACGTACTAAATGTCACTGACAAATTATGCTTCCTCAACTGGATGAAATCAAGTTTCTCGTTCAAGTAATAGGAACAATAATCTAAAGTTTGCCCAGTCAATTTTTTTGACTAATTATAAAAACTTTTACAACGTGGAAAGGCAATAGATGCTCTGCACTTATCCATTAAATTAAGCATGCACCCCAGTAATGCAGATTAAGCAGACGACTAACGCACGGCACTAAGCCAGCAAAGGCGTCCCAAGAATAAAGAGATTCGAACAGATGGTAGCACGAATCACGCCGGCCAGCCTCCAGTAATTACATATGCAAATCCCGCATATAGAGGGCGCGGGCGTGCGGGGCGCAAGGGAGGCTCTGGGTTATGCAACGCTTGGCTTGGGTTGGGAGCCATCCTTGCAAGGAAGACGGTCATTAACTCCACTAATGCGTAATTGCATATTAATACAATAATTTTATGCACAAAAACGTAACCTTAGTTTAAACTCGAATGGCTCGTTTGGATGCAGCAAGCCACACCAATCAACTGTAGGCAATCTCTTGTAAGAATAAAAGATAATATGACATGTGTTTGTAACACTATTGAACGGATGGAAAAAATATTGACGCTGCTGCAGTGCGGAAAAGCCACATGCATATGCTGAGCAATGCTTAGATGGGACCCAATTGGCCTCACATACAGGGCCGATGTTAAGGTAAGGAGCACTAGGAAAGCGGTAGAGTGCAGTAAGACGGTCCTTTAGAGCGCTAGACAGGAAGGGCCGGCGGAAACCAACACTAATTTAACCTCAATACAAAAGCCGAATCTTGGATTTGCCTCTAAATCAGACACTGCGAGAATTTGACGACTTCCGTAGCCGAGAAGCGAGCGTGCTGGACTTCGGCGTCACGCCATCTCTGAGGTCCCGGGTTCGATCCCCGGTCGGGTCAATATGGGAAACGAACTTTTCTGTATTGTCTCGGGTGTAGTGGTACCGTTGTTGGTTCTAATTTCTTTAATAAAAGTGCTTTAGCTACTTACCACAGAATCAGAGCAATGTATGTGATGTTGTCCAATATTTATTCATTTATTATTTATTTGTCCAGGGCGCCCGCGTTGCTAAAAAACTAACATAGTCTAGCTTGTGTATGTACTTATTGTGATGGTCATTAATTTCCTCCTGTCTATTATATTCATATTATTTCTCTTATTACTGCTGCCCAACGGAAATCCAAACACGCATAAAATCAATGCAAAATTGATAGTTTGTAAAGGGTGTTGTTTTGTTCCGGCGTGTAAGTAGGGTTTCCAGAGCTCATGGGGGGTGCTACATTAGTAGCAGGAGTCAAGCCTTCAAAGTAAGTGGGATGAGGTCAATCTTGAAGTGCATTATAAAAAAAAGGCATTTGCTTATTCAATCCATCATATGTTTCAAAGTTCTTTGCATTAGCAACATTCCAGATCCAGATCGATGGCAAATGACTCCAAATAAACTTTCTGAATAAACCCTCTTCTTTAAACTATTAACTAAGTGACCCTCGGTACTTTTAAATAAATATGAGTCACACCATTTCGCTCGTAGTTACAAGAAACATGGTGTGACCGCAAGTTAAATTCCAAAGTCCCCATGTGTGAGCAAAATGATAAAATATTAGGGAGTGGCGCGAAACACATTCACATCACGTCGCGCACACTCGACTGTGTATTGTACTTATCCATATTGTAGTACATTATTTTCACACGGATCGTATGTTTGACTGTGACGTAGTACATTTATGATAACTAAATCAATTTAATGGAATGTATAACGTTTTGTACCTATCAAATTGATATTAATTATAATAATATGCTGTAAACTATAAAATAGAGTAATTCTGCAGAAAAACTTAACATGTCAGAAAATGTAGTATCTGCGATTCTTAAGAAGTTAAAACGGGTTCACATGTGATATCGATTACCCTCGTTCATTTAAACAACAAGGTATTATTTATTACAACAACAACTTGGAATCAACAAGCTATACCTATTGAGAAATAATTAATGAATAAAGATAAATCACAAAACATTTAAAAGATACTATCCTAATTTTAATCAAACCCACGCACGCTTCATGGTAAAGACTTATTACTTACTGTTTTATTGAAAATAATGATGCAAAGTTTTAAATGAGTATGTAATTGGTATAACCATTTGTTTCTGACATTACAGGACCGCTATTAGACATATAAATTAATAGCTTGAAATTATTGGAAGCCCTAAACAATGATGTATACTACTTCTTTTAAAATCTACTAAATAAATATTATTTTTAATAATTTCGATTATTACAAATTCGTTATTGATCAGATCAGATTAAGTTAAGCTCCATTGTTCTAAACGAGAACCACGGCTGCTAAAAGTTTAACTATAAATCTGTCAAACTGAAAGCTTAAAGCTCCATGTCCGAACTTTTATCCACATTTAATTTATATAAGTGGCATATCTATGCAGTGAAAATAGGTAGCCATAGATATAAAAAACAAAGAAAAAGGTGTTGAGAAAAAAAAAATGCTACAACCCATTTTACTTATCATGTAACTTAACATATGTTAACTTATGTCCGACAAATAAGATCTTCTTTGTAACATAGTTGCCCCTTTGTAGCTACGTAATAGGGCTATGAGCAGACGCTTAATAAATGTATTAAGTTACTAGAAAAAATCTCAGACTGACATTCCAGTAACTAACTCAATAAAGCAGAGCTTTTCGTAGAAAATGTTATTGGAAATGAGAAAGGGATAAAGGTTGACATCAAATTATAAATAACATTATACGAAGAGAATTAGCGAAACTTCATGTATTTCTGTTCACTACAACGATGACCTCAAGTAATTCTAAGCATTAAATCACTTTTTGTACGTTTATTTAGATATTTTACAAGGTCGCCGCCTTCTTGAAATTTTAAAATAAATGAATATATAAAAATTATACCGTTTTTAAAAAATGTTCAAAAATGATTTCTTCAAATTATTTTTCTTCCAAAACTCTGTAAATATATATTTAGAAAAAAATATTTTTACTAAAAAATTTTAGGATTGTGATTCCAAAGGTCGCCGCCTTCTTCGTTTTTTATACAATCTATTAGTTATTAAAATAATTCATTTTAAACACAAACGCCTGATTAAATTACATAATTCTTAGATATGAAAGTTTGCCGTTCAGGTGCTTCGATATGTAGTGTTGACAGGTGACGGCAGTTAGTTGTCTGTTTTGAAAATAGTAAATAAATTGGTTTACACGCGTAGTCTTTACGCAGCTCGCATTGCGCAAATTCCATTTTGAGATTATATTTTTTGTAAAATACTTTTTTGTTGGGAGGCTGCTTAGGCTGCATTTTTAGGGTTCCGTAGTCGACTAGGAACCCTTATAGTTTCGCCATGTCTGTCTATCTGTCTGTCCGTCCGAGGATAATCTCAGAAACCGTTTGCACTAGAAAGATGAAATTTGGTACAAATATGTATATTAATCACGTCAACAAAGTGCAAAAATACAAAATTAAAAAAATGTTTTTTAGGGTACCCCCTCTACACGTAAATTTTTTTTATTTCAATCCCAACATGTGATATATCATTGGACAGGTATTTAAAAATGAACAGGGGTTTACTAAGATCATTTTTTTATATTTTTAATATTTTGGGAAATAATCGCTGCAAAAGAAAATAAAATTGTGTCCCCCCCCTCTAACTTTTGAACCATAAGTCAAAAAGTATGAAAAAAATCTGGAATATAGAACTGCATAAAGGCTTTCTTGGAAAATTATTTTGAACCTGATGGGTTTAATCGTTTTTGAAATTTTTGAAAAAATATTTTTTTTAATAAAGTTGTAATTTAAGGATACTTAAGTATTGTGATGCTTTGAAAACTACGGAACCCTACACTGAACGTGGACCGACGCACTTTTGGCCGGTTTTACTTATTTACAATAGCCAAACTGATCATTTATACGTTTCTAGGCAAGTGAGAAACTCAAAAATGCAAATCGTCGACGCGCGTGCAATACCGCGTATGTAGCATTTGCCATTAAGATTAAAGTGGTCTGTTATTTCATATTATTTCAATCTAAATTAGAACTTACGGGAAAATGTCATTACGCGGTATTGAACGCGCGTCGACGAAATATCACAACCGAATCGGAAAATAATGAACAGAGTAAGTGCAAACACAGAGACGGCAAATAATATCATACATTGTCATAGGGGTATGATTGACCGCTTGGAGTCTAGTAAGAATTAATACACTCAGGACCTTACCCCCACTATGGAGAAAACAGAATAAAGTTTTTAATTTTTAATTTTTGCAATTTTTACAACGACATTTTGTAAGACTCACAAGTACAATCATTTCAAAGTATGTACGTGAAGTTATTTTTCGTACGATGCACCTATTAAGAAAATGTGGTCGCATGTGGCTAAAAGCCAATCATAATCTTCAGTAGGCATCTGAGATGGAATTGACCGATCATGATCGCCATGTATACCTGACGGTAGCAAGTTTGATGTCTTGAGAGCAGAAGACCTCTGAATTTAGCTTACTGAATGCCGCGACTGCAGCACTAATTCTGCTTATTATTTCAGCATCGAGGTTGCACTTGGGTGTTATTGTACTCCCAGGTAGCGGAATTTGTCAACCCGCTTCAACTAGTTCTCACCAAGTTCATTTCAGTGTCTCGCGGCCATTAACGTCCCTCGACAGCCATTCCTTTTTGATACTTATTTTTAGACCAAATTTTTGGCAAGACGGTGAAAATCCGACATGATTTGCTGCAGGGTTTTGGGGATTCTGCCACGAAACAAAGGTCATCTACGTACAAGATCTCATTAATCATAGCGTGTGTAACACGTTCGTGCAAGCCCTGAGTGCGGAACCGGATGCAAAAACCTTTCGAAGAAGTCCGTGAGACATCTCTAACATCCAATGCAAAATACAGCGCGGATAGTGTGGGCGCTAGTACATAGCCTTGCTTCATACCACAGGTGACGGGGAAAAAAGTCAGACTATTCGTCGTTGACAGAACTGCTCCGTGCATCATAGCTTTAGATATCAACAGAACATATTCAACGTCAAGAGACCAGCGCACGTTGAGTAGAGCGTTGAAGTGTCCCATCCATTACTCGAGCACTTTCTCCTTTGTTTTGAGAAGTCCTTCACCATTCGATGGTTTCAAAGGAGCTTTTGAAAAGGGAATCGTGCTAATCAACTTTCGAACCTCACTGTAAAACACCCCAAGCTAGTTTGTGTCAGGAAACCACAGCATGTAGTGAGTTTTGTCTTGCCACCACCGATCCTTTCCCAAGATAGTCGACGAAACTTCAGGTTACTCTCGTCGTATTTCCACAACACTTTCAGGGTGAATTGCTCTGCTTTGTCGATTGCGCTAACTATGACTTTATCGTTTTCAACAAACCAATTTTCATGTTTTTGGTTGTTAGCCCTTGAGTGAATTTAGCCGTGTCTAAGATATGAGAAGATATAGCCAACCAGCTCTTTTCGATATCACTGCTCTCAGGGCTTACAGACGGTTAACTGATTGTTAGCGCTTCAGCATATGTCTTCATTGTCTCATGATTCATAAGCCTAATACCGTTTAAACATGCAGACTTGGAGGGACCGGATCTGCGAGGACGCCGGAAGCAAAGACGTAGTTTTATAACGTCAAGTCTGTGGTCAGTCTAGCAGTGACCACCACGCATCCCGCGGGTGATTAGGACTTGGGAAACGTCTCTTTGCCGTACTTTCGCATAGTCTATTAGATACTAATATTTGGGCCTTGGGTGCTCCATGTAGTTTTATGCTTCGCGGGGAGGCTGAAAAATGTGTTTGTAATAGCAAGAATTTGTGCACATAAATTGAGCAGTAGCTGACCATTCTAGTTCATGTTACCCACTCCGTTTCTGCCTAAGATTTTAAGCCAGCCTTCATAGTGTTGAGCCATTTTGGCGCCCAACGCCCAGTGTACGTACACTCTTGATACTGCGCGCTAATTCTTCGGAGAATTGCTAAGTTCCCGAGAACAATTGCGGTTTTCCGTTCTGGATAGGTGTTGGAGTTGTGATCAAGTAGGGTTAGCACGTTCTACGCGCCTGAAGTCATATTAGGTGATTTTAAAAACCGTATTTTATTGTATCGTCGACTACGAGTGAAACGATGCGGAGGCAGCTGCGGTTACTACCATCCGTGTGGGTTAGGGTGAACATTTCTTTAGGGCATCTTTTCTAGCCCCCTCCCCGGCAGAGCAGGCAAAGCAGTACCCCCCTAAACAGGCCACCTTTGTCACTAAGGTGCTGCCGAATCCTCTTTATCTCCCCGGTGTAGAGTGAAAGCGACCACGATGTACCAACTACACCCCCAGAGCCGTCCAAGTGCAAGCCTCGGACAAAGCCCAGTCTGTATGAAACTGGACCTCTGCTCTATCAGCTTGCCCTATGCTTATCAGCGTGGACTGCCTTGACCGCCGAGTTAGACTTTGTACACAAAGCAGGAGGTTCCACCGCAAGACCTGCCAACCGAAGCATGCAGGATTCCTCATCGGGTTTAGCTCACAAGCCGACGTAATAAGCCGGGGTGTGATCGTTGTGTGTACCACAGCTACTTGGAGCCACCGATGAGGATGCGTGTACCGTCTGCAGTTCTGCACTTCATGTACACAACCTTTTGAAAGGTCGGTTAGCATACACGCTGCAAACGCTCAATTACACCCCATATATCGATGGCCCCAACGAATAAACGTGCAAGAGCTCTTGCCCAAAAATTTTTTTTCGTTTTTATGGCATAGAATACGCCTACACATTTTTTTTTGTAAATTTTGGACTTAAAATAAGACTTTTATAGCACAAAATTCGTTTATTGTAGGGAAATTAAATTTCTTCATAAAACATGAATAACAAAACATGCGTCTATTGAATCTAATTGTTTCTTTGAGTACACCAAAATAAACGTATTAAATCAATCTGCCGCTTGTGTCTAACCTTTCCTTTGGGTAATAACTCCTACACAAAAAAAAACACGATTATTCGTGTAAAAATGGAAGCTACTTTTATTAGTTATGCTTCATTACAGACCGCAAAAATTTTAATACAGCTATCCTAATGTAGAATTATTATCTTTTACTAATTTGTAGAATCGTGTATCGTTTTACTACACTTGTTTATGCTTCATTTATGACACGAATAAACGTGCAGTGATACATTTCTGTTATCAAGTCACATATTATTCATTAGAATAATAAAATTATATGTTTTTTCTTGAATACTGAGATAATCGATAGTTTTATTTTCTTAAAAAATATATGATCTGAAATATTTTTAACCTTTAATATAATTATACATTAAATATATCTATTCATTACGACATTAAAGTAATGTGATTTCAAACGTTTTTATGGTTTCCTGAAAAGTAGTAGTTTTTCGTTTGAACGTTTATTCGTTGGGACCATCGATATGTTTGTATGTATGTAACGAATAAAATACAAAATTGATAATCTATTGGTACTTACTAATATTACAAAGTAGTAAGATTTAATAAATTATACGTACGCAATGCTGTCTCTAAATCAAAATTACTCTGCACAGCATGACATGTATGTATTAGTACTACATGGCATTCGCTCGTACTAGCACCGCACACTCGTGCTGCGCTAGCACGAGCTAATGCCAAATGCGTTCAATAGATGGCGCGCGGTTCGCCGCGAAACGGGTAATGTCAATTGCTTCGTATTGGGCCTTAAGCACTATTTCTGAAAACATCAAATTACAATTTAGATACAGAATTTATGTCCTTTAGCCTAATCCGTCTGTCTAGTCAATTAAGGTCCAATTTAGTGTGGGTTTATGATTTTTTTACTATTACTAAAACCTACACTAAATCTTATAAAATTAAATCTTTGTGAGATACTAAGTATTGGGTAAATTTTATGCCACTTGGAATTTCATGTACAGTCAGGAACAAAATTTGCTGCACATCTGACATCTAAGTAAGTCACTTAGGCTAATTACGTTATTCATTCATACATATTACTCATGTCATCAGCATGAATAAAACGATTCTGAATATGGCAAGGTTATTAAATGACTAAAATTGCTGTTTATGCACCTACAAAATTATTCCCACAACACATTCTCTTAAGATTAACTGTTATGGGAGAGCGGTATCGTCTGGGAAAGGCATTTATTGCTTAAAAGCTACTCCAGCCACTTATATTGTATTCATAATAAGTTAAAAAATACATACATTCGTTTTTATTACTACATGTTTTCAACGATTGATCTTTCTCCAGTCATTTAAAAGTCGGGTAAAACTTTTTATTAGACGGAACTTAGTATTATGCTTACCCATAATGTATGTCAAAGCCGCCCATGATCAAAGTCTCCCCAGTTCCCTTGCAGGAGCCGGAGTAGTAAAGTTCGTCGTAATCAACGCATCTGACTGCTGTAAATGGCACGTCTGATATAATAGATTCCGAGAAGAACATGTGGGCGCGGTTGTGCGCGCAGAGACCTGGAATGAACATGAAATCTTTAATGTAATAAGTACGCTGAAAATCGAGTAACCATTACTTGGAGAGTATCTAGTCTTGATACCGCATTGTTTAATTTACCTAATTATGTACGAACAGTACCTAATAAATATTTTTCTTTCTTTCTAATGAGGCCTATGGCTAACATTGGCATACAAGATAAAATGTACCTAAACATACTATATAGGTATAGTTTGAGCGCACCAGTTCCATCCTGGCTGATCAATTACTGAAGATAATGTTGTAAACTTTGTCAAGTTTAGGTACTTGATTAATATTTTCTAAATTATATCATTTTACAGCGTCTCTCGTAAATATGATAATATGCTTAAATTGTACTTTACTGTATATTTTTTTAAAGCGTCTCCCGTAAGTATGATAATATGCTTAAATTATACTTTACTGTTTATTTTTACATAGATCTATCTACATTAGTGTTCTTATTTGTTTTAATTCATGTCTGTTTATATTTTAACGAATTTATGAATTCCATTATACCTCTCCCTAATCAATTGTTTTGCGTGATAGAATATGGCCGATAACAGTTCACTATTCAAGTAACGCCTGTATCTAGCCATAGGACTTAAAATGACGTATTTATTACATTGCATATTTGTAACATACCAGTTATCACGTGGTTCGCCAACATATAGATATGTGTAATTGCATGCTTTCACTGTGCCATTTAAAATTAAATAAGAAGGTTGGATTTAAACTGATGAAAGTGACTGATACTTGAACCGAAGACAATCGCTTATTGTTTGTTTTATTGTCTTTGCCCAAGGTCTTCAATTGTGCAATAAGTTAACTTTACCAATAGTAATAAGTCTGTAGCAAACACCGTTAAAATGCAACCGTACGCAATTAAGAAGAAAACATCGGCAAACATCAGTATGCAATTACGTCTGCAAATATGCTTAGCTAAATTGGCTAGACGATCTAAGAAAGTTTTAGGGTAGATACTCAATTACAAAGGAGGATTGTTTGTAAAAGCTTTCAAGATATGCGGTCTTTCACTTAAACAAATAATGAATGAGGTTACGTAACCTTTACGTTATAAATTTCGTTTCTTTCAAAAAATAACAAGATTTTGTGAGTGATTCTTAATTTGTGAGTGATGATTTTCAGAATTTCTAAAAGCAATAGTTCCCTAATTACCATTATGAAAACTTTGAAAAAATAAGCATAATTAAAAATAACAATCCTAAATCAAATATGAATTTCAAGATGAACGACGAAGATTCATGATAATTACAAAGAATACTAAGTGTGCCTATTAAGTTCTGTCATGAGTTTTGCATATAATCTTAATGAATATTTTTAATTTTTAATTTTGATGTTAAGATCCATTCTGATATTAATTATTCTTTTCTATTCAGACATCTCTTATCATGAGCGTTTATCTCGACTTATCGTGTATAGAAACTGAATTTCCATTAGGTATTTAACTGATTTTTTTTGAACCAACAAAACTTAGGGAAACGCATTAACGTACCTTACCATAACCTGTGACGGTGTGAGTGGGCCTGGTAAGGCCACTAAATCCCCACGGTGGACCTCACCGCCTTGTTGGTGATGCCGGAGGACTTCTTCCTTCGTACCACAGCATCACCAGAGGTTCTTTTGAATCTTAAATTTTTACTTACCTTCTTGGCCTTCCACGAAATGCTAACTGCAATGAGTTTACCTACACTGTGTTACCCACATTACAATCACGCCAACTGGATGACATGATGACACCCTATAGGAGAGATCATAACCCTTGAACTTACCTCTGTAGTCGAACGTACAGCCTGGCTGTCGTGTGCCTCCATTAGGATAGAAGTCGATGTGTCCCAGTGGAGAAGCAAAGCCAAGATACCCGCCACAAGTGTGGATCACCTCGACATGACGCGCGTCGTGCTTGTCCAGACGAGCGTCTTTGTTCCCAAGAGTGAACAGGGGTAAGGCAGGGTCTAGCCCTGAAATAAGATCGAAAAGAAAAATTTAAGTGCAAGCTTATGAGTGGCATCAAGTTACCTATATTCAAAGTAGCCATAATAATTCCGTAGCAGTATTTGCTGAGGTGGAACCCAATTGACCATATGATGTTTTATGTGTGTTATCTCCTGGAAATATGTTGTTAAGGTCAATAAATATATTAATGTTTTCTTTTTTTATCGTATTATGTCGCATGTAGGTACACGGCGAAAACAAAAAACAAAAGTATACACTTTCATTAAAAATCAGTCAAATGAGAGGCGAAACTGTGCACCGAGGGAGAAACTACTGTTGTCTTCTTCCAATTTTTACTTTTTACCTGTAAGAATAACAAAACATGTTGTAACTGCAAAATAAAGATTTTTATTTGACGTAATCACAGTTTTAATTATTCAACACACAATTTTAATTGGTTTGTTTTGACTAATGCTAACTAAGATATAATAACTAACTACTTTCGTACTTAAACTTCAAAGTACATTCTACGAAGATTGACCAACACATATCATAAACCGCTAATTAAGTTACCTAGGAACTAACCACAAGGTAGAAGTCCAAACGGTTCACGCAATCACAATCTCTGATTACTAACAAGATTGCTGCATCCCACCCAGTTCGTTAATAACAACGAGCCACTAAAAAGTTTTATCTACCTAACTCGTTCCTCTGCCATAATATCCCGATGATCCTAACGAGATAGCCTGGAATATAATCCATTCTTTTCTTTTAAACGGCAACTAGACTTCTTTAGCGAAGTCTATTTCGGCCAATGTCGGACGAGAGTTCTTAGAACACAAGTAGATAGATAGATAGATAGATATACTTTATTGCACAAAATCTTTACTGAAATAGGTTTTATAGAATGATTATAGTACAATTTAGGCGGTCTTAGGAAGCGATCTCTTCCAGACAACCTTAAGGTAGAGGAAATAGTAGATGGCGAGAAATGGGTACGGCCGTGCAACATAAATACAGTTTTTATTTTATAACATGATAACGTAGTATAACATGATAAACATACATAAACGCATAAATATATAACATTATATATATATATATACAAATAAACATATTTAACATATATAAAATCAAGTAAAGTGTTTTGACTCAAAAAATAACAATAATAATGTTAATAAGTAGGATAAGTGTATGAAAATTACTGACAACCAACATGCCCAGCTGGAATTATGGATAGAGGACATAAATTAACATTCATTAAGTGAGAGTAAGTACGATTTAACCCTGAGTTTAAAAATGGGAAGGGTCTCAGATAATCTGATAGATAAAGGTAAAGAATTCCATAAGCGAAGTATTCGTTGTTCTTTATATTTGAAGGAATCTATGGATGGTAATGTTCTAGTTTAAGCTCATTTCGAAGCACTATCGGGTCTAAACTAAGTTGTCCACGGAGACAAGTCACTTGACACTGTATGCTCGTTTGAATGCGGTGCAATACACACACTAAAATTGAAAAAAGAATCAGACCAATCAGGCTTTTCCTTCCACTTTCCGCCACCGCATTCAATTTAATCCATAATACAGTGAATCGTATTATTTCAATCCTATATTGCAGATACTGTCATTTGTCTGTAAACTAACAAAGGTAATCAGATCACAGACACATCGTAAAAATATTTTTTATATTGTTTTGCAAATTCAGATAAATACATCATTTTTCTCTTTAAGCTGCGTTACTTTTATAAGAAGTTTTTTTTTATTATTAGCAGATTAGTAAATCCATTATTGTATCTAGTTTATTGTGATAATTGAGTGCAAAGCTTAGCCAAAAGCTTTCTGAAACATATCTGTTGATCTTAGTGTCCAGCCAAAACCTGCTATAAAAATTATCAAATTTACGACCCATATATTTTGACTCATCTCCCTGAATCAAAAACCCAGTTTACTGGAACTTAAATTTATGATGTCTCAAAAAGAGAACACGAGCATTCTTGTCGCAAATTAATAAAACGTTCATTGTTATAGCTTATTTTTATAATACCTGTTATGGTATCGATAGGTCCTTCTCTGACGTACGCTCCGGCGATGCCTACGACATGAGCTCCAAGACTGTGGCCTATCAGGTGCATGTCATCCATGGAAAATCCTTCATCAATCAAGAAGTTCAAAAAATCAGTCAGCAAGCGTCCCACCATGGCCACATTGTAACTTGCCAGTATATAGTTGACATTCGCCGCGTTTCCCCAATCAACCACTATTATATTTAAATCACTCACATTTAAGTACGCTGAAACAAATTTTGAACAGCCATTAATATGTAATTTGAACATCAAGTCTTTTAAATGATACATTTATCATGTTTAACGGCCTATTCGTTAAATTTGAAATATTTTACAGCAATCGATTTGTGAAGAAATTGCCTTCTCGTATGCAATCAAGTCTCTGTTCTCGTAATTTCACATGTGAGTACCTATGTTTCAACAGAATAAATGCACCTCGTGAACTGAGCCAATTAGAACCGACGTGACTGCTTTAAATGTTAATATACGGTTATAATCAAGCTGTGCTTTCACATAAGAAGGCTTGAATTAATTATTACTGAATACATTTTTAAAGGAGACCAAAAAATATGTTTTTTTTATCAAATCATGTACATCGATGGAACTAAAATTCTCACTAATGTTAAATGCTTTAATGTGAAAATGGTACGTAGTATACTATATGGTAAGTAGTTATATGTTAAGTTTGGTACTAGAAGAACACGGATGATTTTTATTGCGATAAAAAAATATGCGGACGAACTACTGACCAAAAATTAAGTAAAGTATCCCATTTAAAGTCAAACTGCAGGGCTAATGCCTCTGTCATTCAAATCAAATAATTTTTACAATGATTATGACGAAACAATTGCGGCTTGGTACTATAAACCGAAGATGTGTTGTAAAAATATAAAACATACTTTTCTTGGCTCATAAATCAAATTAAGACCCCAACATCCGGCCCGATATTTTAATCACTTTACTTAACCATAGAAGTGAGAACAAAAAAATCAATAAATGCATGACTTCTAGAATAATTAGGAATAGATAGTTTACGACCTACCTTCTTTAATTGATTCGGGCATCGGACTGTCCCCATGGTTAAGCCAACCATGAGTGAGCACCTTCACCTTTTTGTTGAAGTCAAAGTGAGAATCATACAAGGACTTTGTGTCATTGATTTTGATGATTTGAAACTCAAAGGGATTACTTCTGAAATTGAAAAAAAAACAATTAAGACTTCTAGATGAACAAACAGCGTCTGATATCTTTGCTGGTACTGATTGGTTAGCTTCGTTTTACATGCGGACTCACTCAGATAGTTTTTTATTTGCAACTAATACCCTATAGTTTGACACTCACTAAACTTTGATCTTCCAACCGATATACCATTCAAGCAGTTAATGGCACATCATCATTAGCTTATACAAGTCTGGTCGTCGTAGTGGTGTTGGATATAGGCTTCCCCTGATGGGCGCCATGGCTCCCTGTCTTTAACTTGACGTGTCCAGCATCTACTGGAATCTTTCGCAGGTGGTCATCGTCTCTAGCCGGAGGTCAACCTACACTACTTTTACCAATTCGCGATCGCCATGCAAGAACTCAGTGTTCATCTTAATTAATTAGGAATATAATTATATTCCATTTCATATTTTTTGTACCTAATTCACTAAAATCACCACATAAAAATTTAATATCCTCAAACAAATCTATGTTTACCGTCTGAAACTACCTACGTCTTTAATAACAATTTTATGCAATACTATTGGCCAAAACGTTTTCCTACTTACCTACTTTTCTAAGAATCAATCTATCAATTTTCATTATAGCCCATCACAAACATTGTACCTAAGACAGGATACAATTTCACAACACTTGACACGAATATCATAGCCCTTTAGGTGCTTTTTGTAACAGGTCAGCTGGCAGCTAACCAGATGCCAAGACCAAGCGACTAAGCAAACTTTCCTAGACCTACATCTGTTAGTTGCCCCATCTTTCCGAATTGCGGGCCGTGCCAAACTAACTTCGCTTCCCATGACTAACACATGTGTATTTGCCTGTAGTTTGCAATCAATATTCGACTTCGAAAACAGCTTCGACCTGCGGCAAATGTTCTCAATTGATTTAATTCGTTCGATGTGACGTTGGGAGAGGTAGTTTGATAAAGTACTTTGGTTAAACAATTTCAAAATGAGCTTATATAAGTTTTACGGAGCGCTTCTACCGGTACTTTATGGAGGTTTTTAACACTTAGAAGATTTTAAACTCAAATAATAAAACCATTTCAAACGGAATAAACATTAAAAAGTATTAAAAAATATAACCGCAAGTTATTGTAGGCATCGCATTTATTGGCTATTATTACAAGTAAGCCTTTGATGAGTGCCTTCTGGCACCTTGTGGGTTTTAAGCTTCATACTATTGTTTGTACATCTGCTTGCAGGTCAAATACAATTCAAGATACTACTTTGTAAAATCTTTTATGTATCACACTGTATTTTATGCAAATAAATAAATGCTATTCTATTATATTATGTTATACGCCTCGTGGTACATTCGTTGCAGAAATGTTAATTATTATTTTCAAACTGTCTAAACATTTCGGGGACTTAAAATTTTGTCATATTCCGTGAATATCGGATCGGACACTAACCTAGAACTTTGATAGGTACGGCTAACAAATAACAACAAAAAAATATCTACCAGAAATTACTTAAACGTTTAATAAATCGTTTCAGTTTCATGCAAATTTTAATCTAAAGATAACTTTTACACCTACTACTAATAAAAAAATTATCCAAGCTTTGTGAGCATAGTAATTTCGAATAGATGCCATTGCTTGTTTATGTAGATCGTCTTGGATTAATTATTTCGGACACCACAAATATTTTTTTCAGAAGCTAAGCTTCTTTCTAATGTTTTACGATAATACCTTGTGAAGAGTTTGAACTGAACGTCTTGCTCGTACACCCAACCCCACCAGAAACGGGTCTCGTTGAAGTTCGTAACCGATGGGTACTGCTGGACGCTAGCCAGCCATACCGGATCGTATGGAGTTGGCGCATCCCAGTGAATCGCCGACACCCCTGAAAGTATTAGATTTAACTGAGTATGTTTGTTCCTTGAAAAGGAACAAGATATTAGTTAACCATCTTGCAGGCCAGCATGGCGATGCTAACGTATCCGTTAACCTATCGGTTATTACGGTACATAACAAATCCGTTGTTATTGCGATGTGGGTTCTTCTCTTGCGTACCATCAGGCTGGGAGCACCAATGTACCGTACTTTTAAAAAAATGTTTGTTTAGAGGATCTTTACCACGAATATATGGCAATAAGCCTTTAAAATACAAACGTAACGTAGACTCATACTTGTGGATACAACTAACAGAAGCTATCTTTATCAAATTCCCAAATTAGTTTTAATTGTGTTCTTAGCTGCAGATTTTTTGACTAATTTAAACGATCTAATTGAATTCCTATTGAGGTTTAATTTACCATCTTTTCTTATTCAACATTGGGTAGATATTAATGTAAAATTAGGTAGGTAAGTATTAAAATTGACTTAATAACAAGCTGGGCATATGTTCTTTAGAATTTACATCCCATCACTTTAGAAATACTCGTATAAATGTACATATTTCCAAAACATAATTCAATACCTACCTAAATTGCCATTTAATTAAAATGTATTTAGTTTTTTTTGTTTCGACAGATGCTTGTTTGATGTTGGTTTTTGATATTATGATATTTATTTTAGTAATGATATTACACTCTTATTAGATCTACTTAGAAAAAAAAATAGATTTATTGACCACATACAGTTACAACATTCAAAATAAGACTTCAAAAACCTTTTGTTTATTCGTTTCATTTTTGGGAGTAGACCCTTTGACACATTCGTATAAAACTACTGCTACACTGACATTCTTAGCAGCCTTACGTGGTCTACATAATTCAGCTTACACTTATGGCGAGTGAGGATGTAGATTGTCATCTGTCTTAACATTTTAGCATTCAATATAGGTTCGCGTAAATACTCAGACGTCCATAACACTCTGTAGTGAAAGTACCTCGTGACCGAACCGGGTCGGTATATCGAGCAACGAAAGTTCTTTGAAAGTAGGGCTATCAACTTTATGAAAACCTTTATACCGAGTTTTCATGCTAATGATAACCATTATGGTGAGCGGCTATGCCTGAAGGTACCGGCTATTGATTCATCCTCAAACCTTAGTAACGAAATGGTATAGTAGTGCAGTGTCAGCAAAAGAATTATGACTATTGCTTTTCACGGTGTAGGTTATATTTGTTGCTGGTGTGTTTGTTAGGTGGAGGAATTTTCTATTGAGAACGTTCGAAGGAATTATTAAGCCTTATGTAGTTTAAAAAAAAAGAATATGTTTGTAAACGGTCGAATAATTATGATCATGTGGTGTTTTTGGTCCCAGGCTTCCATAGGTTACTGTAAATTATCCGTTTGCTATCAAGTGATTCGTATCACCGCCATCGTGAGATCTTGTCTTATTAGCAAACATTATGGGGTCATACCTAAACGTACAAGTACGAAGTTTCCTGGAATTTCTAGTGTTCAAACTAAATGTTTAATGTAGATGCGGCAAGCAATTGTACATACCTACATTAATCCTCGAATTTTAAATAAATTTCTGGAAATAGTTTTAGTATGAATGTGTACAAAATGGATTAATGGTTACCTTATTAAGAACCAGACATTTTAAAACACATTCAACTAGCTGTAAATAAATAAATAAATGCGCCAGATAACCACACCAATCACCTGGTCCCAAATTAAGGTTTTCCTTGTAGGTACTACGAGTACCTACCAGACGACGGATGTTTTGACTTTTTTGTCATATTATATTTATTATGTAATTTTTGAAAAGAGCTACTATTGAGTTTCTTGCCATTTGTTTTCGATAGGTATCAACATTGCGAAAACGGCAGTAGGTACCTACTTCAATTTGATGAACTTTACAAATACCTACCTACGTTTGTAAGAGTTTACATGAATAGACAGACAGTTTCAATTCTACTGTGCAATAATAAAAAATAATTTTCCATTTTTCGACATGAAACCTCGAATTCCCTATACACTGTAATTATTTACTGTATCTGTATCTTCAAAAAGTGAATATTTTGCACAAAAAGGGTAAATCCTTCCTAGTAAAGATTTTGTAGATCCACAGTCACATTCAAATTATTGTCCCCCTGTTATGATGGAGTTATATACAGACACCAACACAAGCATTACAAAAAATGCGTTAAGTTTCAAAATGTAATTTAAACCTTATGTGATATTGAAAATAAATATTTTTTGGGGTAATATCATACCCGAAGTCACAGTACGGAACAAGGCTTGAAAACCTGTTTTGACAGTGCCGTTTTTAGATCGAAACTCTGAGCTCTGCATCAAAAAAATCTTTGGTCCAAAATAAATCAATCAATTTATAAACGAGACTAGCTGTGCCCGCGACTTCGTTCGCGTGGACTACATCCTTTCATGGTCGGTTTTACCCCTATCTCCCCTAATATTCGAAACAAAAAGATCTATATTTTAATAGAGGTATATTTGTACCAACTTTCATATCTCTAACTTAAAAAATAAACATTTTCCCATATAAACTTTCAAAGGTGGCCCACCTCTTAATTTCTAACAAAAAGTAGCCTTTGTCCGTTTTTGAGGTTCAACGTATACCTATGCCAATTTTCATCAAAATCGGTTGAGAGGTTTAAGCGGGAAAGCGTAACAGACAGACAGACAGTTACTTTCGCATTTAAAATATTATTAGGGAAGTAGGGATTGTCTGATAATATATCCTTTACACATACATATGTCCCAATTTGTTACTGTTTCACTTTTCCAGAATGGTTGAACAGATATCTGATTGGACCAATATAGAAAAAAAATGGAAAAACACATAAATGCGATAATGTTGATGTTGAAAAAAGTACCTAACTAGCGTAAAAAAGGCCAAGCTATGTAAAGAAACGTGCATATAATAAAAACGAACTGAAAATTACTATATCATTGCTAACCCTGCTGGTAGGAACTAGTTCTAGGAAACACTGTAATACACTAAGTTATAACTGGATTATAGTTTATCTTTATGGTTTTACTCGAGTGCTTTTACCGCTACTGGATGCTGCTTTGTTTCCTATCTACCTTGCTAGCGTCTGAAATATGAACCGGTAGTTTCTGTATTGGTTTTAATCAAACGTTGCTTGTTTTGCATAATCTACTCGCGCAATGACTAGAGATTAAACGGGGTGCTCTACACCTACCTACATTTTGAAAAGAAATCTTATTATTTATATTGTAAGGCAATTCGATATTATAAACAGTATTGTTCGACTGCTGCGGCCCAGAAATAATGTTGGTGTTCATAATGATGTTTTTCTATGCATTTTCATATTGATAAAATATTTGAGGCGCCCTGAATGCGCCTCTTTATTGCCTTTTCTAACTAGTAACGACGTAAAAGATCCTTTTACCCCTTTTTAAATTTAAAATGAACATCAATAATAGTGTTTCTTTATTTCAATTAGCTCGATAGACTAAAATCATATGTTTCATATCTTTCATGCTGTTTTTTGATAATTTTAAAACGGAGAAAATACAGTCCAATTTTAATTAAACCTTGATAGGTTCATCTTATATCCAACACATTTACACGCAGCGTTAGATCGACATGAAAAGTGCCTGCATAATAGTACAGGATCCGTGGCCTATTTTTTCACTTGATTACTATCAAGCAAATTTTCCGTGAGTAGCTTCATTTTCATAAGACGCCCAACAATTGCCTGTGCGAAAATTTTTGACTGTGGTAGCTAACAGAGGTAGCAATGATAAAATATGTCGATTTGATGATTCTTCAATATTGATTACTAACTGAATTGTTTTTATTAAATCTTATGATAATTATCTAAATTATTTGAAAAAATATTTGTCCTACAAAATCTATGGTTTCATCAAAGAGTCCTCCCCCTCCAACATGTATTGATAACGAGATCACCAAAAATTATTACTAACCAGCTGATTTTTTTTTTACTTAGTTAATATAATATATATAATGTAACGGTCATATTGTCCTACAAATTCCGTGGTATGTTATTCCGGTTCCTAAATTATGAGCTCCAAATTAAATTATTAAGCTCCAAGGTTTAAATATCCCAGTTTAAGTTGATACTCAAAGGTTGTATTTCTATCAGTTCGGACTTTAACTACGAATTCTTGTCTTACAATGTAAGTTAAACTAAAGCTAATACTATTAAAGCTACAATCATAAAATACTTTTTTAGCCGAAGTTATTTTTGAGCCTACCCTTTAAAATAGGTACTTACTCCTGAGGAAGGAATTTCCAAACTTCTCTATAGTTTTCCAGGTTAATCAGTACCTAGAATTGTTCTAATTTTAGTAACTTAGAATAGGTAATGATTGTGACTTTTTTTAAAATCCCTTAGTATTGAAGAATATTTAAAGGTATAGTGATCACAGAGACCTTGTGTATCTATAATTTAGGGCATAAAACAGTGCAATCGTAGATGTCCGAAGACTTCAAGTTTCTACTCGCCACTCCATAATGAAATTTTCATATAAGTATACATATAATGACATATCCATAATGAAAAAAATTCTGTTAGGATTAAAAAACATACAAAAAATAAGGAGTGATACAATAAAATCAGAATTGGAAGTCACGGGACAAATGTATGTTCGATTAAACGGGTATCGATTCTCGGGTACACAACCGATTAAGACACACACTGAAAGCGTCAGCGTATTTCGGTTTGCAAGCGCAAATTGCTGCTACTGATTAATTCACGAACCTGTACAAATAGCAAACAACCACAAAATCATTCCAGCTCCACGTCCCAGTCACAAACATTCGAATCACTGCGAGCAACACCAACTTTTCGCACATACAACGAAACTTTGTTCCACTTAAAACGGGTTAGAACGCTCATTTTGGAGCTAAATCTAATTGGTGGACCGCCGGCTAGGACTTCCACATTTTCACTGGCGGCAGAGGCGAAGATAGAATTTAAATTTACGTAGCGGTATCAAGCCCATTGCCATTCATAGAGCGCCTTTTGGCATGCCCATCGGTCATATTAATCAAGTTTGTCCCATTAACATTGCGGACCGCACTCGAGGACTGCTTGCCCCGTTAATGCTTAAGTAAGGCCTGTGAAATCTTCTGACTAATTTTGTTGTGAATATGGATGTAGGTAAACTGAGGGACTGTTCTACGTACCCAGGTAATAGTCTGTAGGTACATAGTGGATGACAGAACATCAACGCACCTACCAACATAGCGAACACCTACTACCTACTTAATTATTTAGGAGAAAGATTAGTAATATAATTAATAATATTTAGTTAGCCAAAGAAACTAGGGTCTTAAACTTACACAGAGTGTGGCCAAAAGAAACGTAGGTACTTTGGTACCTACTCACCGTAGCACATCAACCTATTCCAATCTACCAAATTTTTCCGAGAAATTATAGTACCTACTTCAATTGGCACAGTTAATTTATCAGACTTCTGAGCATATTTTTATTCATAAACACTATGTGAATAGATTATTTTGTAAGACTGCCGGTTTTTTGTTATACCCTAACATTTTTTTTTTATATTACACTTCAAGATTAACCTCATCCCACCTGATGTTAAGTGGTAATGAGGTCCTAGCTTAAGGGTGACAAGTACAGCATAATAAATCTGTTACTGGACTTGTCGCCCTTGCCTTGAAGGCTTGACCCCTGCTACTGATGTAGCACCCCCTAGGAGCTCTGGAAACCTTACTCACACGCAGGAACACAACAACACAGAAGTGATTGTTATTTGACTGCGATCTTCTGTAAGGTGGAGGTATTTCACCAGTTGGGCTGCTCCAGTTCGAGCGATAAATCGCTATGCCCTACCTCTCTTAAAATACATGATTTGTATATCTACCTAAATAGGTACTTACCTACCATATAGTATGCTGATTACACTAAATTTTTTAGCGTTATTAAAACTATTGAAGATTGCTTCAAGTTTCTATAAGATTAAAAAAAATATGTGAATATTGCTTAAAAATCAACGTTTGCTCAATATTCCTAAATGCTCTGTAGTAACGTTTAGGTACACGTTAAACGATAAAAATAACATTTTATAATAAAAGAAATGACACTATTTCACCACACAATAAGGGACTTGGACAATATTATGACCAGTTTAGTAACTTTCAATGAACATAATAAGATTATATTTGTTTTGTAAATAGAGTTTGCAAACATTTGAAAACAACAAACTTCGATTGAAATTCTTTATTTTAATTTGAACGGTCTTGATGGAACTGGATTGTAGTTCATGAAATTCTAATTATACTATTCCCATTCCATGAACTTTTTTATTACGTAATACGCCCTGTCTTCGCCTATGAGAGTCGGTACTAAAGAGTAAGTCTTGAGTCTCTTGCCGGTGCTTCTGAAAGAACGAACATGGTGGTAGAATGCTGAAAGTCAAAGTCAGATCTTTTTTATTCATATATTTTACATTTGTTAGTAATATCTACATGAATAGTCTCTAGTATGAAACAAATGAAGCTACCTCCGGTTCGGAACCTATAACTAGGTACCGAGAAAATATCGGCAAAAAAAAACTGAGTAGTTTTATTCTTGAACTGAACTTGTACCTACTGATGATACGTAAGAACTTTTGTAAAACTTACATGAATAACGATATTTTCTATTCTATTCTATATCGCTATGTCAAGCAGTGGCAGAGGTAGGTATAGGTGTTGTAATATGTAGATAGTACCTACCTACATTTTAGGACTGACTATGTTACTCGGCACCAGTTTAAATGTCTCTTCTTCTGTCGTTAAAGACGACTACCAATCGAAAATATAGAATAAGATATATTGAAGTTGGCTCTCATTTGGTTTTTACCTAACTGGTTCCCTTCTTCTTGCATCAACAGAGGACCTCGTGAAACGTACCTACATATCTTGCCCACATTAAATTTAGTTCTTGCTAAGCCACTGGTCAATCCACTTGTCCACGTCAACGACTTACGTCAGATCCGATTGCCTTAAAACAAGCTTAAACTGTTTAGTTATCTCCATGGTATCCTCTAAAGCTATAGAGCACCGAACACTAGAGTTTGCAACTCCGTCCCCTTTTGTGCATCCACGCAGGCATTTTCTACAAGTTGGGGCTTCCGTGGCGTAGTTTTGTTACCAATCACCGGTCACCGGGCCCGGTATGAATGGTGGGGCCCGATAGATGTCTAAAAAGGCACCGGGTCCGGTTTTCAAACTCTACCGAACTCCCGTGATCTAGTGTAAAGTAAATTGTATTTACATTCGTGATTATGGCTAAAGTTAATTTCGTTAAAAGCAAGAAAAGAAGATTTAATATTTATCATCATTTTGAACTTCCGATTTTTTTTAATAAAAAAAATAAACCTACCTACTTACATACCTGAGCTTAAGTAATAGGTTTTTCCCACATTTGGTATTTAATTTTTGATATGTTAAAAGTAACTTCCTAGTTATTTTAGTTGTAGGTTTTACATACATTTTCGACACCATAATTCGTAGCTGTTTATATACACATTTAGATTAAAAAGAGCTGGTAGGTATAGAGAATTAACCAAAGTAAAAAAAAGTATGTAAAGAAATAAAGTCGGATTTGTCCAAACTGTGTTTTACTCATTGTCACCCCAAAATAACAACCGTTGTTGAAATTATAACAATTGAACGAGTTGACGTTTTGCCTTCGGCACAATGCCTAACCGTGAGCCGTGAGCGTTTCCAAACTAACAACGCCGCACCGTCTGAGAACAGCGAAATCATACAAAATGTCTGCGAAACATACAAGTCGGTTTCAATGGGCCAAGATTGATCCTGGTCAGTCTTAGCGGAATTCCGTGTTTATGAGCTGCTTGCTTGCTACCCGCCAAAAAGAGCGTCGGAGAAAAAACGTTAACGACAGAAACATGCTTCTATCTAACGAAAGCATAAAATATTTGTTCCGAATACTATGGCGTACCCTATTATAGCCAGTACATTAATATTATTCACTAATCGTCGCCCGCGACTTCGTACGCGCGGAGTTGGTTGTAACTTTTATCCCTTTTTTCCCAAGGGGGTAGAATTGATCAAAACCCTTTCTTAGAGGATGCCTTCGTCAGTTATGACGTATTTATTTTACTATACAAATAATTGCATTCTAAATTATTATTAGGTTCTAAATTACTCACTACAGTACAAATGAATCGCATGAATTTACTGAGTTTTACTATACCTGTATATAGTTTATCTGGAACACGATTGTATGGGAATCAAATAAAAAGATTATGAAAATTTGGTAATAGTTTATTTAGAAAATGGTACGATGGGTATCAAAAAAAAATATTCTGAGAATCTGGTATTTGGATTATGACAATATGGGAAACAAAATAATACTATTTGAAAATTTGGTTTTAATGCATCTGGATAATGATTCACCTGGAAAATTAAAAACGGTAATAGAAATTTGCCATTCATTATAATATCTGTCTTTTAAAAGTTCTACCAACCGTTTTCGGGATTTTAAGATTCGGGTAACAGAAATTCGAGATTTCAATAGGTTACCAGCCAAAAAGCATAAAGTACATAAGTACCTACCTGTGAAGCAAAAACAACCACCGGAGTCCACGTTGACGTACTGGCTAATTTCGTTGCGCAATGATTCATACAAGCTGTTGTGTGTAAGAGCGTGTTGTGGCCCGTCGTCTTTGGACGGTCCAACGAACCGACCTTCAACTTTGGAGTCTCTTCGATTTGGGCTGCGAGTCTCCCGAGTCTGTATTGAAGACAACGTTGTCGTTCCGGTTTTCTATAGTAATTTATATGACAGGGGAATATCCTATGGAACATTGGTTACAACTGGTTGTTTTATGCCCTTCTTTCGGGCATGATAGTCACATTTTATTCAGATGATAAATTGGTGACTGGGATAAGACCTTCGGTTTGTTTTATGTTGAGGTCGGCCACTGGCAGCGGCCCACCTCGCCGCGGCTATGACAAATTTTGAATCATTTATATTTAATAATGAAATTGATTTTTTTTAGACACGAGACAGTCGGTACAGGTATGCTATGTAACACTACGTCGTTTCATGCTAAAAATGCGGCATACCCTTTGAAGATACACCTCGTGAATAAATATTATCGCGTTCATAACTAGTATTAATAACAATACATTCAGGTAAATAAATTTAGGTTGTCGTACCAATTTACAAAATTTGACTGTAAATTGTGATAATCTGAAATATTTGGGATTATGACTACACATTTTTGGGAATACAGCACTAGCAATACTGGCATCGGCAGCCTTGCGTCAATGTCATACTTTCGTCACTGTCAGTCACGCTTTTGTGCCATCAAAGTATTTTCAAAAACATAATTTTATTTTCAAATAAGACTGCTTAATTAGTAGATAGTGAACGATTAAACAATCTCTACAATTATTGTGCTCTCTTTTAGTAATATATTCGGAAGAATGGCTCAACTGATCGAAAGTAAGAAAATCCTTGAGTTCTTGGAGCTCGTCGGGCGATTGAAGGTAAGCTTTTGTTGTTAGACCCAGTATTTCCGCATTGATTATGTAAAATAAAACATTTGACTGTTTACTATTGTAGCATGTCAAGAGGACTGGCTGGGTAATCTGTGATATTGAGGACTGTGAATCAATCGCAGGACACATGTACCGCATGGGTTTGATGACTTTCCTTCTCACAGACGAGAACGATCCATCAAAATTGGATCGGCTGAGGTGTCTCGAAATTGGTAAATAGCTTTTTGATTTATGTAAATAGATTATGACAGGGATCCCTTGCTCATATGCTTATAACAGGCTTCTCCTAATAACTGTAATTATCTGTAGTGCACATGATTTCCTTTAAAGTGTGTAAGATTACTTTGTATCTTTTTACATATTAGGATAACTTTAGAGCACATGATTTTGCACAGTGCCCCATTTAGTTTTCTCAGAAATTATATTTATTGAACAAAGGCTTGTCTCTGTCTGTGAATAAAATGTATAAAAGCAATTATGAATAACCTACTGTATTACATAGTAACCTTGATAAAGTAGCTTGTTTTGTAAAGCAGCTTAACCTTGATAAAATAAATACCTATTTATAAAAATAAATAGGCAATACTGCCATAATAAACTTTAGATAAAATGCAATTTTCTTGACATTTTAGTCAGGCATTTAAGTAAAAAGGTGGAACACCCTACCTACATTATTGATGATTTTTCTCACAGTATTAATTAAACCTGTCAGTACCTAAATCATTGCAATATGGTTCATGTACTGACTGCGGTCAAAATATTATTCTAATTAGGTATTTTTATTGTTAGTTTAAAATTTAATTATTATTATTGTGATAAAATTGTAATGATCCTAGTTGGTTAAAAATAAATGACAATATTATTAATGAATGTGACATAAAAAATATTTTTAAATTGCATTTTAAAAACAAATTTTTATTATTACCATACAAAATTAATGTCAAGTTTTTATTAAGTAAACATAAAATATCTTTTGTGTTTTTCAGCTCTAGTCCACGACCTAGCAGAATGCATTGTGGGAGATCTTACACCTCACTGTGGTGTGTCTCCAGAAGAAAAACACAGGCAGGAAGATGAGGCAATGAAGAAGATAGCAGAGCTTACTGGTTTTGCGGGTGACAGAATGTATGAGCTGTACAAGGTAGGATAACTGTTAACAAAACTGTAAAAGGAAATTAAATCATTACCCAGGATTAAATTCATGTTGCTTATTAATAACTTAACAATTGCCTATTGATCAAAATGATCGTCAGAATCTACTATTTGTTTGATTCAGTTCCAAGGGTAAAGTGGTAAAGCAAATGAGGACTACATATACTTTAATTTTAGACTTGATTACCTGAAAAAGTTTTTCCTTAACCTACTGTCAATTTATTGCCTCAACTGCCAAATGGGACCAAATGCTAGGAACATTAGGTTCCATTCAAATTGATCCCAAGTACAAAAAGCTAACATAGCTTATTCTTCTGATGGTTAGTTTTTTAACCTGTTTAACTGTTGGTCTGAAGCTATATTCACATAGTTACTCCTGTATCCTTTTTTCCAATATTGATTTGAACAGTTATCTAATAGGCAAATTTTATTTGCTTGGTCTTATTTTTCTAGTCTAAACACATGTTTAACATTTTCAGGAATATGAAAACCAGACATCACCAGAAGCCAAATTTGCCAAAGACCTAGACCGCTATGACATGATCCTACAAGCGTTCGAGTATGAAAAACGTGAGAATGCGCCAAAAAAGCTGCAGGAATTCTTCACAGCCACTGAGGGCAAATTTAAACACCCTTTCATTGTAGACCTAGTCAAAGAGTTATACATTCAAAGAGAGGAATTTGAAAAAAAATCTCTAGTTAATGGTACTACTTAGTAAATACTCAAACTAACAAAATAACTTCATAACTCATAGAGTTTGATGATATTTAGTTCCTTTGCCAAAAAAATATGAATGAAGCACTCCAATTCTATAATATATCATTTCATAAATGCAATTTTATTTAATATTAGGTTTGAGTATTCTAAGGCAGAATTATTTAATTTCAAAGATTATAAATCTGGTATCAAAAATAAATAATAATATCTGAGAATATTATTAGATTGGAAAAATATGTTCTCTCATATCTGAGAATTCTTTAAAAGCGAAAAAATTCAAACCAATTATTAGAGTAAATATATTTCCACCATGTACATTATTTAAGGTTGATTTTAAATAGACATCAACATGTGCTAGCGAGCCTAGTTATTATAAGTATTATTTTGTTACCTCTGATGTTACATAGCTGATTCACTAAGATTATTTTTTCATGTAATTTAAGTACAGATACATTCTTATTGGTTTTACTCAAGCAAAGAGAAACCTGGCTAAGCCATGGTAAAGTATGCTGTATGGACAACTCCAGTGTGCAAGTCTTTCAAATTTAATTTTATATTAAGAATATAATACATACGTCATACTATTTGAAATATGTATTATTAACTTATGACCGCACAACAATAGCCCAAAGTAAGTTTGTAATATACGTACCTGCTGTCTTTAAAATAAAAAATAAACCATATATTACAGTTATAATTTATTTAAATCAGTGTTAACTGAGACATCTTCATCACCATAATTCAGAGGTGAGGACTTGTTTCTTACACACTTACAGGCGTTGAGGGAGACAAAGTATTGCTTGTCAATCAGGCCTAGCATGAGCCGCGAGAGTAAAGAATGAACTTAAAAAATGTCTAAATCAATGCGCCAACTGCAGATTGGCTGAAACTACGAGTACGGTGTACTACACCCAATCAACGGTATAGAAACTTTTGTCGGCTCATGCGAGAAATTTGACGTACCTATTGCGCATGCTAGGCCTAAATATTACACAAATGTGTTTTTTGAGAGTATTCGTTTTTCCTTGAAGAATGCGATATCGAAAAGTAAGGCCCTGCTTTGCTTATACCTCTCTTCAGTTAACGAATGATTTATGACACCGCGTGCGGCGAGTGTTGACTCTACTAAAGGCACCATATGCCACTGTCGTCTTTGTGTTATATGCTCTTTTTCCTTCCTTGGTAAGAAAATAAGGGTGAATCGGTCTTGTGTGGAAAGGCGTCCTACGCTGCGCTTTTCCGGTTATGGTCGCTTGCATCACTGATTTAGGTAAGGTAATCAGTAGCTTTAGTTCGTGAACAACTCTGTACCTTGTCACATTAAGACACTGTCTATCTGGCTTGCTTAGTTACGTGGAGATTTGATATGACAAGGTGATACGAACTAATGATGCTGACTGTACACTAGTTTAAAAGTTATAGTTACAATAAGAGAAAAATGTCATCTATATAACAAGTAGATAATTTGACGTCACATTGTTCTGATTCTGTAGTAGATAGGTAACTAACTAAAAGACATGTTACAGAAATCACTTACAACTACGGTACCACAAATCCAGACCCGAGACAATATGATAAATTCGATTTCCATATTGACCCAACCGAGAATAGAACGCAGAACCTCAGAAATGGCGCGACGCCAAAGTCCGGCCCGCCTGCCTCTCCGCTATGGATCGTCCAATAAAACATGTTGTCATAATCTGAACACACCTTTACTCACTCTAAAGCCACGCTTCCGCCGGCATGCCGTCGGTAGGGGCCTGCACCATATCCCCCCTTAGTAATATCTAAGGGTGTACTTTTCTCGTTACAGGCATGTGCCGGATCGCTTTTGTACCGAAACGTATGTTAGGTTACCAACTAGCATATAGAGTACCAGTAGCACGCCGAGCTGAGGTTTCAACTCCGTTAGGGGGCGCCCTCTGGTTTTTGCTTAAACTACATAGGATGAGATGAGAGCCTTCTGCGCTCCCCCACAAGTTCAATGAAGATGATAAGGCGGCATCATTGCAGCCATCATCGATATCAGGTAGGAAAAAAACCGGAGCAGCTGGGATTATAATATGTTACGTTTCATTGAGCAAACATAGAGTAGCATATTTTATACATAAAACAATAATTATCAAACTCTTGTACTAACATTTGTAAACCATTTACAAAAATTAAATGACATACCTTTAACAATTTTGTAATCTAAGTTTTTTCGAACCTATCCCACTGGCGGTTTGCGAACGTTTTGGAAGCGGAACGAGTGCGAATAATCATCACGGTTGCGCTTCTCCTCACGAACCTACTGTGAAAGAAGTAAAAACATTGTGCAACCGCTATGTTGATGATGTAGGCATCTTGCAGGATTCCTAGGACTAAGTTTGGCACCAGTGGTGGTAGTTTAAAATTTTTTAACGACACATGATATGCAACCTGTATGAAATAGGATAATTCACACGCGACGTGTTAGCTGTACATGATTTCCGCATTAAAAACGCTCGCCACCCGCCAGTGTGATTACTCTGCTCTTTTACAACTATAACTCGAATTCTAGATCCGCAATTGTCTTCCATCACAACAGCCTGATTTACAAATTGGACTTACAAAGTTTCAGATGCCTCTAATTTTGTAAGTGCATGCAGCAACTCTGCTTTAATGCCAGCTTAAAAAAAATAAAACATGACATGTTTTGTACTTTATGATTTTATTGTACAAAAAACGGGTTGTTGAGTAATTACATACAAACCTATTCAGTCAAATTAACATTAAGATTTGCATAAATGCTAAGATATTGAGACAATTCCTATTTATAACATTATTCATATATATTCATTGCAACTATCAGATCTTACCCATTAAGTGGCAGGCTGGTTTATAATGTATTCTAGATCACAACATTAACAAAGAAAACCACAACTCGTTATTGGGTAATTTATTAAATTAGGCTTCAGTTCCAACTCAAATCTTCATATAAACTTGTAAATGTAAATTAAATGATTGCTTATGTATCACATGAACAATTTCAGCTCTCAGCAAAAAAGCTCAAAAGTTAGTTCATTATATGGAGCAGTCAAGTGTCTCACCTCTGTCATTATCATTTAATTTACAACTTCCTTTTCGGTATTACCTGAGCCTTGCTCCTCCTTTCTTCGTTGTTTTTCTCTCATTAATTCAGCATCCCTGAAATGAATACAATAACTTTGAAATATTACAGAATATTTATAGTATTATTATACTAGCTGGCTGCTAAGATAGCTGCTTCCAAAGGTTGGGTGTCCACTAAGTATTTCTGCAAAGTATATTTAACGTTTACACTGCGCAACTGCTGTGCCTTGCAAACACTTGGATCCTGCTAGTGTGATAACTACTAAAGGGAGAGGATCTGTGAATTTGCCTAGTTCAGGTACCAATATCAGTATATGCATGTTCTAACTTAAATGTGTCTAGTTCACTTAAAGTAGAGATGTGGAAAATGAATTACTCATTTCTAAAAAACATCCATTGTGTCCACACTACGCAACAGTTGTATTTTTTTTCTAATGTGGGTAATTTCTTTAGTTCTTTTTAACTAAATGTACTTGCTCCATGAACTAAAATTACTTGAAAAATATTACATAATCTGGACTCGCCAAAGATACAAAGGCTCACACAAGAATAATATATTCATGGAATATTTCATTTCCAAGAACTTATAAGTTAAGCACCTATGTCACTCTTAAGGTTATTGTACCTGCAGATGATAAACTTAGAGAGAAGTCTTTATTTTGTTTTAAGGTTGAACTGGATTTTTGCAACTATGTAAGTTTTTGACAACTTCCATAAGCAATCTATGTAAAGTTTCGTAAAATGTTGTTTTTTTTTTAATTTCTTGAGATGTAATTATAAACTGTGTAAACAGTTTTGTGGGACTGTTTTCATAAGTATACGAGTCCTACAAAATTGTTTACACAGCCAAGTTTTTTACACAAATATTTAATTAGATTCATTATATTATGAAAAGAAAACAGATGCAAATTTGTTACCTACCAAAGATATTTTTATAAATATATTAAAACTTTTATCAATGCAAAGTTTGTATTATACTATTTACCTTCAACATTAAAGGATCTTAATGATGTCACAGTCAGTGACTCATACAACTTGAATAGATGTTTAAAAATTGGGATTTTATACCTATGTTTCCTCTCTGTTAGAGACAGGCCAGTTTTTTCACTGGCTGTCTTCTTTTTCTGCATTTCTTGCTGCTTCTTTTGGTTTTTCGCGCGAGCCAAATCTCTCTGGTTTCCTCCTGAAGAATTATATAAAAATGGGTCAGTATTTTCGTAATAGTGGAGGGTAGAATAGTATTAATTTCATACACGGGAAATGAAGTGGTTAGGTTTTCGCAATTGTTTTCATGTTTCTAATTGATCGCAGCAAGCGGAAAGAACAATTTTAATCAAAATTACGGCGTCACCAGCTGTGCTCATTTAGGTATCAATGTTGTCATGTGCAATAACAGTCTAGAAACTTCTTAAAAACGTGGTATTAAACATTTTGTGCACCTATTAAAAAGCACATTTCACTTATGCCCAGAACCTTTCCGAATTGTATCACTTCATTACGACGATGTTCAGATTCTTTAGTACTTACGGGTCATCTTGGATTAATTCTTCAATCTTAAGAATATTAAATCTTTCTTAGTTTAAAAAGTCCGGACGATACGCTAGTCCGGTCGAAACCTAGGACAACGCACCGCCCTGCCTTTTATCTATAAAAAAGAAACTTTGAAGACAATAAAGAAGAATTGATGGCTTTGACTAAAAAGCCACACAGCCAGCTGGCCACAACCACAAACAAAATGATGCCAAAACCTCAAAATGAAAAATGGCGGAAAATAAGGATGCGACCGGGTCTAGGAGTATGCTGATGTTATCAATTGAATAACCCATTCAACGAAGCTAGAACAGAGAACAATTGATGCTGAAAACTGGAGCAGAATTGTAAAAAGTTTAAGGCTTCTTGAAAATAATTGAATAATTAACAAAGTGCTTTTTGTTTCTTATGGCTATTCAGTTAAGAAGCGAATGAACAATTGAACGTTCAATGATTACTTTTGTAATGATATGAGCACAGCACTCGAGAGGAAACGCTAGTGAAGCCAAACATTTAATTTGTTAAATCCGACGGCCGAGCGCCTAATCGGACGTATCTTTTTGTCCATCGAATTTTATCTGTCAGTCAAATATGTCGGTCAATGCACAAGTTCATTTGAGTAATACTGAAAATAATAAAAAGAACGATAAATCAATGAAACCTTTATTCCCAAAACGAGAAGAATGTTCACATGTATCTTGTTATTGGTAAGTTATTAACCTTATGGCTGAAATAGCATGTTTTAAATAAAATGACTCTCACATTTTATTGCTTTGTTTTGTATATTGTCCATTGTAGCGAAGAAAATGTGTGGAAATTATGTCAAGATGCGTCGCTTAGAGTGCCGGAGGAACTGGATAGGTGCTATGTGGTTTTCATATCGAACCCTTGTCGCACTGTGCCTCTGTGGAAACAAAGGGCTGGGCGCGAGGAAGATCGCGTTGTCATATGGGTGTGTACGAAAACTGTGTCACGCTATAATTTTTATACCATACTGTATAATTATATTTAACGACATAATATTTTTGACACGAAAACCTCTTTGCTAAGGGTCGATTACTAAAAGCTAGCGCATATTTTTACACATTATGCTAGTTTCGAGTATGAATGTGCTCACGATATGATTTAACGCGACAATGTAGACACATCATGTTTTTTTAGAATTTATTTTGAAAATAAGCCTGATAGAGGTAAAAGTTAAAAGTGGCCTGTTATTGACAACTCAAATGTAAGATGCATCTTTTTTATGTGTGAAATATTATGTACTTCACAATATTCCGGGATAAAAACTATTGAATACACATTTTATTTATATTTCTACTAATATACTTTCTCTGATACATTTAGTACTTTTTGCATGAAAGTGTAACAAACATACAATTTAGGCAGGCATCCATATATTCATACAAATGAATAACAATAACAATTCATATATGTTTGTAACATTTACAACTATTACAAAAACTACATTTCCCAGTTGATACTCATGATTGTGCCAGGTTTAAATAGAATTTATTGTAAAACTCTAATTGTTTGAGCAATGTGAATGTGCCAGCTTTCAGTAAACCATAGAAATGTACCTACATAATAAAACTATTTTATATTTTTTCAGGACTACCATGTGATATTTTTGTACTCTTGGGACTGTAAAACTTGCCTTGTTTATGATTTGGACTCAGAATTGCCTTTTCCGACATTCTTCCATAAATATGTGACGGAGACTTTTCGGACAGACCAAGTTGTAAACTCTGATTTCTATAGGTATGTGCTTGTTTAGCAATGTAAATGAATGTTATTAAGATTATGTATTTACATCTTTAAATAAATAAATAAATAAATTAATAAAATAATTTAATAAAAAAGTTGACACATTCCAGTCCTCTGATATTAGCAAAAGATGTCCTTTGTTTCCTTAACTTTCATAATAGATAATAGCCCTAATAAGATAAATAACATCAGAATTTGATCACAAAGTATTTAACAAATTGAAAAAAAATACAAATAAAATGATGTTCAGATTTCGAAAACAGCTTCTGATACTTTAAAATAATCAAATCAGTAGGTAGCTTTATCAAATAATAAAATTGTATCTAAAAATTTTTAAGGGATCGAGTACATCCCTTTACTCAAAATAATAGACAGATAATTTTTGATGTTGCACTTTTTAAAAATCCTGTATTAAAATTAGATTTTAAGTAAATTTCATTTATTTCGCAGATTCTTCCGTGTAGTGCCTGCAAAGCAGTTTTTGCAGAACTTTGCTTCTGACCGTCGTCACATGAAAAGACCGGATGGCTCATGGATCAAACCTCCTCCTCCATATCCTGCAGTTTGTACTTCCAGTAAGTAATATTACAAACTTACTATAAAAAAAAAATTACAAAATAATTCAGACATTTAAGACAGAAAGCATGGAGCATTTATGTTATCTTAACTCTTTTTGGACAAAACACTCCACGCTATCTTTCTTAAATGTCTGAATTCTTTTGTAATTTTTGGTGCGTGCAAAAAGCATTTTTTTTTAGTTTTTTAAACTATTATTTTTATTTTATACTCTTTAGTTTCCTCATATATCAATCTTAATATATATAAATCTCCTGTCACGATGTTTGTCCGCGATGGACTCCTAAACTACTTATCCGATTAAGATGAAAGTTAGTATTTATATGTAATTTGGTCCAACTTAAGAGATAGGATGGTTTTTATTTCGATTAAATGTCGCAATATTTATAATTAACAATAAAATGATTACTTATGTTGATTGTTGTTATTAGTTGTAAGTTTCATTTTGTTCAACGGTTCTACAAGATTAACAAGTAGTACAAAGATTAAAAGCTTAGATAGTCAAATGTTGTGTTCATGACCTGATTGGGTTTATGGTTCAGTTAAGTTGATTATGTTTTAGTAATCTTTGTTCTGTTAGTGTTATTATTTCTCTATTTTGGACGCCCGCCATATTGGATTTGAGTGACGTGACTATTTTTTTTCGTATTCCTGACATCAAACCCTTCTATTAGATACTCATTCATGGAAGTGCATTTCAAACGGCCAGTTCGCCATCTTGGGGAGGCCGACATATTGGAATTGTAATGACGTTTCTTAGCTAGTCATGTATTGTCATCAGAACTCAGAGCGTGTGCAAAATTTCATCCTAATCAAAGACTGGAAAGTGGGTCAAATCAAGTTTCCAAGATTTTCTTACAAATTTACAAGTGAAGCGAATAAGAGCGTGTTAAATAGCCATAAAAGTTATTTTTTCGTAAAATGGTTGGCCTTGCATATTATCATTTTAGTCATTTGCTTTTTTAATTTCGAATTTAAATTTATTTCCCATTTCATTTTAACCATTGTGAGAATTTTCTTAGTTATGCTCATACAATGTTGTTATGTTTCAGCTTCAACACACAATTTGGATGAATACATCAACATGGATCCTGGAACTGGACCAGGGCAAGTATTCAACTTAACTGATTTTGTTCAACGGTTCTATAAGATTAACAAGTAGTACAAAGATGATAAGCTTAGATAGTCAAATGTTGTGTTCATGACCTGATTGGGTTCATGGTTTAAGTTGATTATGTTTTAGTAATCTTTGTTCTGTTAGTGTTATTATTTCTCTATTTTGACCCGTTCTTTGTGGAATTTACATTCCTATGACGGTAAAAGCCTTAGAAACGCAGTTGGTAAAGACATATCTGTGTTATCCAAAGATTTTTTTATTTATTCTATTCACTTTTAAACATATTTAGTTCAATAAGCATGATCTGCTATTTTCAAAGTGATGATTACAGAAATGCATTTATTTTTAAGTATAATATACCCCTAGAATCTTTTAAGAAAAGTTTTAAGAAATTATTTCAACTTTATATTATTAATTATTGTTGACAAATATAATTTAATAGCAACTATATTTCGATACATATACGGCTTACCTATATCTCATGAAATGTTTCTAATAAAAAAAAACAGAAATGAATTACAATTTATTAATAAAGTAATTATTTAAACAGTACCAAATAATTTATAATTGTGATGGTTAATTAATTTGAAGAAAAATATAATTAAAACCAATTAAAAAACCAACTGATTTCTAAGTTACATTCGCAATTTAAGACACTAGCGCCTACTGTCTTGAAGCGCAATGGTTGTTCTTTAACTTTCTACACAAAAACACGATAGGATTTTTGCACAATAAACACTAAATTTAATATTGAGCTCATTTCTGTGAAGGTTTATTTTGTTAATACTTATTTATTTTTGTTATATTTTGTTTATTATTGTGGTCATGTGGAAATCCTCAATAACATATAAATTTCTTCTCATTTTAAACAATCCGTATGAGATGAATACTAAAATTTATATTGTAATAGATATTTCTATTCCCTTCCATGATTCGCTAATGGCATTGTTAGATAGTAAAATTCGGGGGAAGTTGAGTGCTTAAAATTTCGATTTTATAAATCAGTCAAGTGTGAAGTTATTTAGATGTCCTTTTTTTCTCTGTACCTATGTTGTATGTTGTTCAATGCATATTTTATCATAGAAGTTACGTACGTGTATTATGTAATATTTTATTATATTTTGACTGAAGTAGTTCTTCGTTTACAAGTTGATGTTACCTTGAGTGATATATTAATATTTAAGTATGGAACTTTATTGTATTTTAGAGTATATGGTCGCGAAGTAGCTTTTGTATATTGTTAAATCTATTTAATAATTTTGTATCAACTTTTATACACTCTTTTTAACCTTCCCTAGCACCATTAGAGATATACAAGAAGTATAATAATACCTATCTAAAATATTATTAAGAATTTTAACAAGTAAAACTGACATAACCAATAAATGTACTTGTCGAATTGCTAATCTCTGTCCATATTAATTATATCTTAATAATCTTTCAATTATTACTGTAAAAGAAAATGTAGATCTTTATTGAGCAAGTGCGCTTACAGTTTTAAATAATAAAAAATTAGTATAAGATGATTTCAACAAAATGTTGTTAAAAGCCCCAATATTTTAATGATGTTTACAGCTGATTACAATATTTTATTATTTATCACACATTAGTTATTTTATACTTAATTAATGTGTCTAAACAAACTGTTAATGGCCAATGAATTGCTCATTTAACAATTTAAGGTAAAACTATTGTGTAATACTTTTTTATGATACTTACCTATTTTTCAAATTTTCGTCAACTCAAAACTATCATAATTTACCTTACTTAATCTATAATTACATCCTTAACATAACTTAAATATTAAAATATGATAAAATAGCTCAAATAAAGCTTGGAAATTTTCAAGCACTTTGTGTAAATGTTATAATATTTTTTTAGAACAAGAACAAAATAAGGAATTTTTGAGCCCAGCATGTCAATATGCATTGGCTAAATCAACATTAATTCCCTAATGTTTTTTTTTAAAGTATGTCTGTAATTCATAAGAATATTTATTATGATACAGTCATGGAGATCTCAATAATTGTTGCAGTGTTTATATGAACCTTTGTTGCTGTTGGAGGTTTAAAATAAGTATTTTCCATTATTACAGATCTAAGATCTAGTCTTCTACTTAAATTTAAGATTATTCAACACTTGTAGCACCTTATCCAAGGCGTAGCTGGAAGTTTTTTGGGACCAAACTTATGCGAGTGGATGTGGTGGAACCCAGTGTGTTGTGTATTCGAATTCCAGGGATCTCTCAATGTCCCACTGGTTACGCCTTCGTCCTACATTATTATTACCCACCATCCTCATACAAACTTTCTACGCCTTTTTTCTTCTGACTGACAGCTATAAGTGATACATTATTGTGCTTGTGCTTTTAATGTAACAAGTTACATGTTTTATTTTAAGATTGGTCAAGCTACAAAATAAAACACCACACGCTAAAAATTTGTAGTTTTATTTCATATTGATTAATAAAACAATTTAGATAAACCATCGTCAACAGATAAAATAAAAAGTATTATCTAAATATTAAATAACAGATTATTGAGTAAGGATCTCTGCTCCATTTTCAGTTATGAGGATGGTGTGTTCTGCTTGAGCAGCTCGAGAACCATCTTCAGTGATGACTGTCCAGCCATCTTCTAGTATGACAGTGTTTTCCGAGCCATGAGAAAGGGCAGGTTCAATGGTAAACGTCATTCCAGGCTTCATTACACCTGGGTAACGGTTTTCTGTAATAAGTCAAATTTATTATTAATCATTTCACGTTGTTTTCTGTTTACCTACCAAGTAGACAAGGGTAAATAGAAAAAAATAATATTTATGGCACAAAAACTACAAATTAAATATTCTATGGAAAATTATGATAACATAAATATAAATATCCCATATGTAAAAGATTATTTGGCTTACTTGAATGATGTATTTCAGGCGGTCCATGAAAATATTTACCAATTCCATGTCCAACAAACGCAGGTAATACTGTTAAACCATGTCTTTTAGCATGAGCATAAATTCTCGCCCCAATTTCTCTGAATGGTACATTTGGTCCACAACAGTTAACAGCCTAACGAAAAGAGGTATCATGTGAGCCCAACAAAATAATAGTTTACCTACATCAAAAATTTAATTTAACACATGTTTTACCACTTGAAGACACTGTTCAGTTACATGTATAAGTTGTAAACCTTTGTCATCTACATCACCAACTGTAAAAGTTTTAGAACAATCTCCATGATATCCCTTGAAGTATACCTGCAAAGTGGTATGACAAATTATTATGATAAGTCATTCAGGAATATTTTTACCTTTTCTAGTTATCTCGGCAAAGAATTACTCACAGTAATGTCCACATTGACAATATCCCCATTTTGCAAAGGTCTCAGATCTGGTATACCATGGACAGCTACATTATTTACAGAAGTACAAACACTCTTTGGAAATCCTTTATAGTGCAACGGAGATGGGTAAGCTCCGGATTCTATTGATAGATTATGGACTAATTCATCTATTTTATCTGTTGTTATGCCAGGCTGCAATTAATAGTGTTACATAAGTAATGAGAGTTTTTTTCTAAACACTGTCTGTGTTTAGAAAAATATAGATTAGCTGCAAGCAGTGAACGAAAGAAACATAGAGAAGCATTTCTAACGTTTGAAAGTGGCACCATGAAAAATAAGGCACGGTAGGCGTGACTTAAAAAAGTTAGCTTGCGCCGGTACGAATACCGTTTCCACGGACACCGCGAGTCATGGGCACGAACCGATCACAGCGCGCGTTCCATGCTATTCTATGAGATGACCAACGACCCCTTTAACGAACGTTTTTTTGTCGACCTAAACGCATTAGCCTTAAAGTTTTTTTTCAAGTGTCGATAATTGCTTGCTATATTGAGTACCTATCTATTGCTTGTGTGCTTTACATTTATGTGTGTTTTGGTGCCATAATTCGATTGAAGTTAGTACATATGACGGGAATCCTTCCATGTTTTTTCGTTCACTGGCTGCAAACTAGTAAGCTAAACTGAAGTCGACAGGGAGGTACCTACACACATAGATAAGGAAATTAGTTAAATAAAGAAAGGGTACAAGTATAATCCCTTAATTGGCTAGATGAATACTAAATATAGTATTTTTTCACCTTCACAAACTTCTGAACTTTAGCCAAAATTCCTGCAGCAAGACTGCAGCTGGTACGCATTCCATTAAGCTGTGTAGCATCTTTAACTTCTGGTGATTTTGGTATAAACAGTAACTTTCCAGTTATATAATCTGGAGCAGCAATATTTTCAGGAATCACACGACTGGGCGTTGTTTCCGTTGGGATTACTATTTCATATAATCCAAATTGTCGTCTGAAAAATGCTTGTTTAATTATCATAATGAAATTTAAATTTACACTGTTTGCTATGTAGTGCTTAGGTAAAAAATAAATTGGTAAGTAAATCGTGCAAATTGATAAATGAAATGTTGTGCATTAAGTAAAAGATTCGGGTTAGAGTGTAGCAAAAGGTGTGCAACGGGTGTTATCATATATAAATGAGCGTATTTTCTTTTTATACTTATACCTTTTTTTTATATGTACACCCTTAGCTACACTCCAACCAAAATGTATTGAAGCCAACATTTAATAGAAAATGATACATGCCTAAGAATGTATTCCACTTAAAAAATGATTATACTTACAATATCCTCTTTTTAATCCTGGGATTCAACGCTCTAGGAACTCGCATGTCTTCTAACTAATGTAGTTATTAGATAACACGAAACTGCATGCCGCATTAAACAAAAAAAAGTGTCAATTAATGTGTAATGTAGGTGGCGAAAACAAAAGGGCTTACAAATGAATATTAACTAGCCATGCAAATGATTAAATGGTAGGTACAGGGAAATTTGCAGAGACTGGCAAGCAAAAATAATCACATGAAACCTTCGGAGCTTACACACGAGTTCTCCAAAATCGACCAAAAGAACTTAAAGCTTTATTCGTAACCTCCATTTTCTAACATTTGTTTTCAATTAAATTCAACCTTAAATTAAATTTCAGTTTGATTAAAGTTTTAATGCAAGAATTTGATTTATTTTCTCACGTGAAGGAAGGAAGCTCACAAGTGAAAATTTTGAAAATCAAAGATTTTTGTGAAATGTTATTTTAACGTTTGTCAGTTTATCTTGAATAGGCACAGACATCTAATTATTAATCAATGAGTATAGTACTCATAGTACATATATTATATTCCTTAGGATAAAATTGCATAGCTAGCGAGATTTGCAGGTTCTTTAGTAACTTCTGTGTTTAGACTTGAATATTTGCAAAAATGAGCTTTAACATATTTATTATAATATGTCTGTGTAGGAGAACTAAGTCCGTAAGGAGAACCTACATAAAAGTGTTTAAAGGCTATTATGCATAGCATGCGCAATACGTCACATTTCCCGCATCAGGCGACAAAAGTTTCTATATTATACCGTTGAATGATAGTACTTATACCGCACTCGTATTTTCAGCAGCAGTAGCAGCTGGCCTAAAGTAAGTCGAAGATTTAGACCGAAGGCATGTTGTTTAAAGAGTACTTTTACGGCTTATCTATTTCGTTATATACCTAAACATTTGACGGAGAATTCATGCACCCTATAGAATTAAGATCAATTCAGTTGTATAAAGTTTGGAAGCTTGTGTTGCTCGAAGAAAACAAGTTAACATTTTGCCTTCAGCATTTATATGAGAACGTGAAATTGACACAACTTCAACTTATCTTCTGCGTTTAACGTGACATGCCTATATAATTCAAGATTATTTTTAACTGTTTCAAAATAATCTTGTATATGACGTGATATAATACAAGATTATTTTGAAACAGTCCAAAATGATCTTGTATTATGTCACGTCACGGCAAAATTATAGATTTATGTGAAGTCTTTTCAAACTTATGCCTGCTCCACACTACTCGCGAAGTTCGCCCGAGGCGAGACAAAGTTTGAAAGACGACCCGAAGTGCCTCTCTACTACTCTACACTATCGTATTCGTCTAACTTCGTTCAACTTCGCGAGTAGTGTGCATTAGATTTTATGTTTTGGAATTAATTCGTTGTTTTACAACTTGTAAAAGGGGGCTTTGTCTATGACTCAATAACCTATTTGTTGACAGATGGGAGTGTTTGCCTGTGGTTGCTTATTTCTGTCACTTGTGTTTGCTTTCTGTCGTTTGTTGTTTGGGCTTGAAACGAAAATAATTACATTTTCAGTTAATTAAAAACGTATTAATAGGAAAGAAATTTATAAATATGTCTCAAAGTACGTAAATCATCTTTTTAGAATAGTTTTCATAAATGGTATCTCACCATTTCTTTATCAAAACTATTATCAAAATTTTAGCAGAAGTTGTTTTAATTTTATAGATTCAGAAAAACCCTCATCAAATCAAGATGTTGCGGATCCGACAGGACCTGCAGCGCGCAAAGGCGTGCTGATATCGTTTAGAACTGGTAAAACTATGGAAATACCAGAGAAAGATATTGTATGTAACCATCATTAAGTAGGTAACCTAAAAAAATTAGGCTTATTGATTTTATGCATTAAATTATTATTTCGTTTCAATATTTTTAGCTTGGAAGGTGCAGATTTGTTGGGGAATTCGAAAAACTGAATCGTATTGGTGAAGGCACCTACGGGATTGTCTGTAAGTAAAACCATGTATTAAAGTTGTCTAAATTTACTTTATTACGTTCAGTCTTATTTTACCTAACGAAATTTCACAACTATGTACTAAAACCCCAATTTCTAAGGAACATGGGCTACTCAACTTTTAAATTGGAACAAGAATCATGACTAAGTCATTAACTTTATTCACAGATAGAGCAAAAGATAAGTTAAACGGAAGCATAGTGGCTTTAAAGAAAGTCAGAATGGACATTGAAAAAGATGGTCTACCATTAAGTGGGTTACGTGAGATCCAAGTGCTAATGGCATGTAGGCATGAAAACATTGTGCAATTGAAAGAAGTTCTTGTAGGACGTTCCTTAGAAAGGTATGTTGTCTTATTCATTCATAATCTTTGTTGTTATTTGACATAGAAAAACCGTTACAATACTGTTAGGTTTGACAACCCCAGTGGCTAAGTTTAGTGCCCAAAGTTATTTGGAAAGCAAACTTTTCTGAATTGATTGAGGTCTGGGTCTGCCTTCATTAATTTTCCATGATCTTATACTCATAGTTCAAGAGAAACCTTAGTTTGAGACCATTTGGTTGGTGGTAAAGTCTGTATCTAAATTAATAGTTATTGAGCCTTAATTAATTTTAACCAAATTAGTTCAATCTTTGTCTAAATTATTATATAGTTAAATGAGATATGCTAGAATAGACCAGTCAAAAAATGTAGCTCTGTAAGATACATCTATATGTATATATAAAAATGAAACCTGTTTCCCGTTATCACGCCATAACACGAAAACGGCATGACCGATTTGGCTGTTTTTTTTTTTCTCAGAAAAATCTCAGAAAGATTGAAAAATATACATTTAATTCTACATATTTTTTAACGCGCGTAACGAATGTCAACGTCATTCACAGCCATAGACTATATTGATAGAGCATCGTTTGTTCGGAAATGTTGTTACTCAATTAAATTCTATAAGGCGGTACGAAGTTCGCCGGGTCAGCTAGTAATTCAATATAAGAATATTTTTGTTTCAGTATTTTTCTGTCTATGGAATACTGTGAACAAGATTTGGCATCTCTGTTGGATAACATGTCATCACCTTTCACCGAGTCCCAAGTGAAGTGTCTCATGTTACAAGTGTTGAAAGGCCTCAAATACTTGCACTCCAACTTCATCGTTCATAGAGACTTGAAAGTCTCTAACCTACTGCTTACTGATAAAGGATGTGTTAAAATAGGTATGATCCGTTATAACATTGTTTTTATTAATGGATAACAATCTAAGAAGTATTATGTGGATGATGCAATCTAGTGGTTATTATTTATGATTTTATGAGCTATAGTGTGTAAATTTGGTGTTGACTTGTACAGTAAAAATTAAATAGTGGTTGCTTGACATGAGTCTGTGTTAAGGTATGGTATCTTCAATAGTGAAAACAAATGGTTTTAATAATAATAAAACCGTTCCTTTCTAGATTAGGGTTTGTTTGTATAGTTTTCACAGAGTTTTGTTTATGTGAATGACTTACATTTTGTGCCGTTTGACATAGGTCTCTGTCAAGTGTTTCCACTCCATACTCCATCTGTTGCACCTTTAAACCAGTATGGTTCCAATGCAGACATTGCAGAGTACAGCACCCTTTTTGTAGTCAAATTAATCATGTTGTTGCTTGTGAGTTAATCCAATATTAAAAACTTTGAAATATGCAATAAATAACTACTTATTTGGATTTCTGCCACTTCATATTCATCAATGATTTGTTTTGTAGTGTGCATGCAATCTATTTTTTTGTACTTTTTTCTAAATCCTGTTTATTCTACAGCTTGATTTTCATCTAATAAGTATTAGTATATTTATCTCAAAATCGTCTTCTAATGTTACAGGAATTACAAATACATTTATGGTTGTAGAAAAGATAAATTATTCCAGTTTATGAGTATATTGTATTGCTACTAAAATCGGCATACAAAAAAGTCTGATGATACTAGTGTCTACCCTTCAGTCTCCCAAGAGATTTGGAGCCATCCTTAGGAGGCCAAGCCTTTAATTGGCTACTTGACAGTGTTAACAATAAAATATGAAAAGTGTTAGATATGTTAGCTTATTAGTTAAGCAATCATTTTACATTTTTACTTTTTAATTAAAAGCATAGTTAGTATTTTATTTTTGCAAAATAAATTTTAGTTTTTTTATCTGTGGAACAAAAGAACCGAAACAGAAACCACCATTGCAATTCGGAAATGACAGCTGTCGGCGAAAATGATTTATTTTAATGTGACAAAACAATGATTATTTTACCGATTAAATTGAATTATTGTGTCTCTAATCGTATTAAGAATTTATTGAAACATTTTCCGTTTATCTAAATTAAGCCGTTCCTATGCGTATCGGTTCCTTGTCTAGGACGTTGACGTCATAATTACAACAGTGACGTAACTTGGCGTTTTCGCGTGCTTTTTAAATGTGTTACACAAAATCTTATTTTTCTCTGGTTATTTAGATTATTTCCAGATAAATCGAATTGCTTGGGATATAAAATGAACGGGCGCACATTTTACAATACTTTTTCAAAAACTGTCAAGTAGCCAATTGGCATGGTCCTATTGATGGTGTCCAATTCATTATAGGGCACTGTTAGCAGTATAGAAGTTGTACTGCTTTTTTTTTATATTGCACTAAAGGTTCGATCCCTGCTACTAATGTAGCACCCCCGCCCCAGGACCTCTGGAAACTTTACTCACACGTAGGAACACAACTACACCGTAGTGATTGTTAAATTGGTAAGCCCTACCTCTCTTAACGGTTGTAGTAATTGTGTCAATAGGTGAGGTTCTGTCTTGCATTGCAGCGGATTTCGGTCTGGCGCGATGGCTGGGCGCGCCGGCGCGGTGCGCGACGCCGCGCGTCGTGACGCTGTGGTACCGCGCGCCCGAGCTGCTGCTGCAGGCGCCGCGCCAGACGCCGGCGCTCGACATGTGGGCGGCCGGCTGCATCCTCGGCGAGCTTCTCGCCAACAAGCCCTTGCTACCCGGGAGAACTGAGATTGAGCAGCTAGAACTTATTGTTGACCTGCTTGGTAAGTTTTGATTCATAGATTCATTGTAAGTTATTTTTGGGATACGCGTGTCACGGCCTAGTTTGACGTCATAATCCTCCTGGGTTTCCATATCGAGAGTATTTCACTGAAGCTGTTATTGCGAGATTTTGAAGCTTAGTTCAGATGGTCGCATGTCGACGTGGGCTACAGTAGTAGTCGTAGCTCAGTATATTGGCTGCTCCCAGTCTGATGGCAAGCAAGAGAGGAACCCACATCGCAATGACAACGTATTTGATACCGTAGTAATGTATTTCCGTTATCCTCGCCATACTGGCCCGCAAGATGTTTCTTCATGCTCCTTTTGAAAGTATAGCTTTTGAATAATATTTATGCGAATAATCCAATAATTGATGTAAAAACTCATCTCAATTTAGCCTTTTTTTGTGTTATGGCTATGCACAATTTAAATCAGTATTTTGCACAGATAAATGATAATTAAATAGCTATAATTGCTTGATACCTTCATTACATACATAGTATAAAACAAAGTCTCTGTCTAGCATACGTACATAGTACCTATGCTTAGATCGTTAAAATTACGAACCTAATGGATTTTGATGCGGTTTTTTATTGATTGTGACAAATCCGAAAGGTATTGTTACACGCAAAACATAGTAGAGAAACACTGATAATAATTATCTTAGTGGTTTCTAGTGATTTCGAATAAACCTTTTTTGCTCTGTCATTGCAATCGCAAACATTAATTATTTACATTTTAATTACAATATTATACACCCTAAAAATATCTTAGGGATACTGCCACTATATATTTCGCTCACGCCAGGGGTAGATTAGTAGGGAATGCAATTAAGTCCGCACTTCATACTTTATATACATGCAATAATGTTTATATAAATAGAGTTGAAATGAATGTTTATCTTTCCCCAATAGGTACACCTTCAGACGCGATTTGGCCAGAGTTCAGCTCGCTCCCCGCCCTCCAAAACTTTACACTGAAGCAGCAGCCGTACAACAACCTGAAGCAGAGGTTCCCCTGGCTGTCGGCGGCGGGCTTGAGACTGCTCAACTTCCTCTTCATGTACGACCCCAACAAGCGTGCCACGGCCGAAGAGTGCCTCCAAAGTTCCTACTTTAAAGAGCAGCCATTGCGTAAGTCTTAAAGAGAATAGTTGAACTTTAAACTTTTAATCTACGTTTCGATGTGTGTCGAGGCTATTGTGTTTAGACTAGGCTTAGATGCTAAAACCTTCGTGTAAAGGTCAGTTAATCAAAACTGCGTAAGATTCGGACACTCATTAATGCCTGGTTCCAATATTTAAAAAACGATTCCTTCTATTTAGGGATAGCAATAAATTATACGAGGTGCAAGCTAAAAACGTCCGACGGAAACTGATACTTTGAAATTAGGATTACCGACTCTTAGTCGGTTGTTTTTCGAAGTTGTCAGGGAGGAAACATTAAAATGTAATGCTCGAAGATGTATCAATAATGTTATATTACACTTGAATGCTTCTGTCGAGGAGCTCTTTAACCCTCTGCAGCACAGAGCATGTTTAAATTTTTCATTGGTTTTGGACCTTAATTCAAGAAAGTATAGTTAAAATTTTGGGGGTCTCGCGGTTTTGACGTTCACCATTTAAGTAGACAGAGCCTTTAAAGTGTTAAATCCACTATTTATTATAAATAATCACCTGGAACCTGCTAGGTATAATAAAATATCGACTTCAGATAATTGACCTGTAACAAAAATGTATTTATTTGTTACAGCATGTGACCCTAAGCTGATGCCAAGCTTCCCGCAGCATCGCAACATGAAGGGCCAACAAAAGGCCACGTCAAACCAGTTGAACATCCCCCTGTCCAATTTGAACACGGGCGCCAACGATCAGACGAATAACCTACCAGCCATCTCCGATCTCTTAGGCTCCCTAGTCAAGAAACGTAGGTTAGAATAGACTTTAGTTACTGTATAGGCTTTAAGGTTTGAAAATATAATTACGACATTACAAAAATAAAACAGTTTTATTTTAGACATCGATTGTACACTTATGTTTTACCAAAAATATTTTCGAAAAGTTCCCTTAGTTACTATTTTTTTGGATTAGTATGATCACAGTATGGTTTAGTCTGTCGATGCTTCTTCGTCTCCTGAAAGTCCCATGGCTTGTCTGAATTTCTGATACTTTTGTAACGTGATGGCGTCATTACTTTTCGCTTTTACTTTTTCCTTCTGCAATAAAAAGCTTCGTAAAGTAATAACCAATAAAACTCATAGAATTCTGAATTACGCATTTAGTTTTTGGCCACTTACAATTTCCTTCTCTTGTTTTTCAATATTTTTCAAAGTACGAACACATTGTGAACAAAGTATGACGTCTTCCATGTGGTTTATCGTTTTCTTTCGGTGGTGATGTTTTAACCTGGAGATAGAAAAGGATTCGCACTGAGTTGTTTACCAAACATTAATTAACTGGGTCAGCTTGAATTTTTCATGTCGTTTTCATGTCATGGCGGTGTCCATTGGTTAGAAAATTCTGTTGCGACATAATATATGAATAAGTATAATATATCATATTAACACTACATGTTCTTAAACATGCGCGTAGAGCGCGGAAATGAGCACGTCTGACATTATTTAAAAATAACTTAGGCATATTAGTTTGTTTTGGTAAAGAATCATTAGGTACTTTGGTTGCTTCCAAATGTCTGTATTGAATTAAAGAAATCGGAATCTGATTTAATCTATATTAGTATATTTACGAACATAAAAGTACAATAAAATTATCAAACTAAAAACGATAACATAAATAGAACTGTCAATCTTCTAAGTAAGTATTTACAAGAAAAGGAGGATACGTGACACAAGAATCTGAATTTGCACAACCCATATTATATCAGTTTTTGTTGAATACGATGAATAAATTTCGATTCCAAAGGCAACTTGGTTAAAATGCATAGAATAGGACATTACAACACAATTTATTGCAGTCCTGAAGTCGACTTCGCCTCCCCGTTTTGAGCGGCTGCCATAATTACTTATTATCACCAATTCTTTAGGAGGTGTTTATTACGCGAGGAATTTTGGTGGAGGGAGGTTGTCTATCGAAGCTAATCTCACCCGATCTTACGTGGAGGAGTGGAGGATCTTCAAAAGTTTTTTGAACATAATAATTGCTAGAAAACCAACTACAAATTAAGCTTATAACATTATCGTCTGCTCATTGTTCTAGACAACTCTTTACAAAATACTCTTCTCATTAATTAATTGAAAATGCGTTTTTAATATACTAAAAGCAATGAAGGAAATCTTAATATAACTTGGTATAATTGCACCAGATCACGTTATCGCATTGCGTGGTATCACTTGACGTAATTTATGGAAGCTCTTTTGCTACTGAAAAGGAGGAACGGATTGCAAAGCAAAAAGTAGAGCAAGTCGAAACGGTTTTGTGCTCCGAATACGCACGCACGCGCGCGCCCGGCTGAACAAACAAGTAAGTATCTTGCAATCACTACTGTATCTTCCTCTTCTTGCACCCTACATTCAAATCTACTAACATTTTGCCGCAATAATCGCACTGTAGCTTGTCGGAGCGATGCGACACCACGTGCCAGCCCAACTCGCGGTATGTAGGGTACCGCTCGGCGCAGCGGGGGCACACAATCTTGCCCTCTGACCGACCACCGTTGCTCTGGTGCTCGACTAGCTCTTGCGACGTTTGGAAGTTCTGGTGACAACTTGAACACCTGCACGGTAAGCGAATGAGTTGAATTTTCGTTTCACTTTTGGCTTATGTTTGAACACTTACCTACATGCTGGATTCGGACGATGAACGATGACTTTAGATTAAATTTAATAGTCATATACTCATGTCCAATGTTATTAATGGCTTTTTTATTCAACGGCAGATTAATCACAGGACAAAATGTAAGGATCTGTCGTTTTGGATAAATCTTATATATGTGACTAGCGCTTCTGCGCCTGCTATAATAAAGTTCAATTATTTCAAAGTTTCAAACTACCAAATACCGAAATTGGGGGCCCAATACTAAGAAAAATTGAATCCGCTCTGTATACTAAGTAGGTACCTACCAACGCGAGGGCGAATGTAGGTAATCCCTTCAAAAGTACTTTGCAAATTAACAACCACTCCTTATCCCGAACTTTAAATTTTCTAAAGAATCTATTTGTTCACTTCGCTTTTGGAGGTGATAAATGCCTAGGTATACCTAATCCTGCTTGTCAAATCACTTTTTTTAGCTAGAGAAATGTAGACATTTTTATTACAAGGTAAGATAAGTCACATGCATGTAATCTTCATAGCTGGGCATTAACTCGTTAATCCGTTAATTAACGAAGTTAACATTTTGAGTAACGGATTAACTTTTAAGTTAACTTTAAAAACTGTTAATGGACTCATTAACTTCCGTTAATAATCCAGAAGTCCGTTAATCGTTAATCCAATGTGCGAGAAAGCTGCGAATAGATTCAAGTCAAGTCAGTTCATTTATTTATGTAGGTTACAAGTAACGCTTATGCATCGTCAAAACCAAAATTATTAAGCTTATGTTTATTTCTTGTATTCTTATAGAACAAATGAAGATTTTTACGTACATACATAATGCAGTCAAAGATGAATTGGAAGGCTTCGGTTAAAATATTAATGTCTTTAAATAATTATTTAAGTGAATCACGCTATCTAAGGCTGTATATAGATCGAATAGTTCTCTTCTGTAATACAAATATAGTTTGTATGTAAGATGCTGACCCCACAGCAATAGACCGTATGACATTAAACTATGAAAATTGCCATTAATTTTGTTCATTTGATTTCAACATGTCAATAATTACTTAGAGCCGGTGTTTAGTTACAATGACGAGCGCTGTATTTGTTTTAAAAATGGGAGTGTTCAAGTATTACGTATCGCAAATTATTAAGATTTTTGACGTCATCGTAACGTTTTTCTCTACACCCCCTCCCTCTTTCTTTAAAAAAAGACGACCACAGTAATACAAACGAGGGATTCCCCGGAAACCGTAGGGAAACAAAACTTTTCCAAATGGGAGTCTCATATCTTAACGTTTTATTAGACTGCATCGTAACGTTTTACATAGACTCCCCCCCCCCCCCGCCAATATGCGTTACGTTATACTTGAACGCTCCCTAAATGACTGTCAGTGAACACTTGCGTGTGCATAAGGAAGTGTGTAGGTAATATTAGGTAAATTTAAAAAATTTAAAAAATTTGATTACCGATTAACGGATTAACGATTTGAGAAATGAGAAATGTAACACTTTAACGTTTAACGAAGCTAACTTTTATATTAGTGGATTAACGATTAACGAAGTTAACTGTTTGATTAACGGTGCCTAGCTATGGTAATCTGGTGAGACACGTATCAAGAATTTTCAAGGGCGACTTTAATTTCATTTTGGTTCCTCTCAATATTCAACAGATGTTTCACGTTCACATTTCCCTTTTCAACTTTGCATAAAACCCGCCCTAATGAGGAAATTTACGAAGCACTAGAATTTAGCCTCTTTACGTAAATAGGTTAAATTATCCTACCGATAATACAAAAGAGAATCTTTTTAAGTAGCTAGGTATATACCTAATATGGATGCATGTTGAACATCTTTCTTTAATAGATGATTTTTAAATATATAAATATAAATATATGAAATGTATATATTAAATATAACATTATATACTTATTAACTTTAAGTAAGTACCTAATATAGTGAATTATTGTTATTTTGAAAAGAGTAGGTAGGTAGGTAAGTGTAGAGTTTCTTGCCGTTTCTGCTCGACTTGATCAACATTCCGAACACGGCGGTAGAATTCTGAACTGCTACTGACGATTCATAAGTGCTTTTGTATGGCTTACATGAAATTTGTAACTGGTTTCAATCTAAGAATCTCCGTTGTACCTACTATATACCAGATGATAAATACCTACAAAGGTAATATTGTCCAGTCTAACTAACACCCAGTGTAAAAAAGTTCGTTTTGACCCGATTGTTGACATGGATTCACCAGACCGAAAATCAAACCAGGAACTTTCGCGCGTTTGGCGCCTACCTTAGCCACTACGTCACTGAGGTAGTCAAATGTATGAATATTTAAGTCATTCCTACTTATTAAGATATCGATAATTTAAACTGGCTTGCACCCTGTGGACATTCTGTGGAACGTCTTACCTACATCTCATAGGTACCTACATTTTCAAATGTAGGTCACAGTATATAGCGAAACGGTTGGACCGCACTATGTTGTTGGCATAAGAACTAATATTGAACTGCAAGTATTCACGACGTGCTGTTGATCATGCAAACGAACTTACATGAATATATTCGGCTGCAGATGAAACGCCATGTGTTCAATAATCTTTTTGGGGTAGAAATAATGAAACTTTTTCTCACAGCACGTCACATACCCGGGAACACCGTGTCTCTCCTTATAATGTTTCATTAAAGACCTAAAATGGAAACCTTTTTCATGGCAAATGCAACATTCCATTCTGTAGAAAAGCGTAATTTGTTTATCTAAAGCGGCGCCTTGCCGCGCTGGTCTCCCGTCTACCAAAACTATCGGGTCTAGCGTCTCATTCAATTCTTCTTCAGTTTTGCTTTCTTTCTTACTGGATTCCTTCTTTTCTTTCTCTGCCGGGGGTTTGTTAGCCACTCCCGTGCTGTTTAGCAACGTTTTATCCACTTTTTCTGTCTTTGCGAATTCTTCCAAAGGCATCGCTTCTAGAAATTTCATGTCTGACGGTGACTTTTTTTTTGGGATTCCTTTTTTGTTAAGTTTCACGTCACCTTGCTGATGTTCGGATGGCGGAGTCTTGAGTTTAGGCGTGTTTGCCTGTTTCTTATTCGACTCTGTCACATTCTGGCTTGATTGTGACGCTGCCATCAAATGAGGTTTGTCGAGCGAGAGCTGTTCTCGCTTCTCCTCAATGGCTTTTAATTTGTGAAAGTCCAAAAACTTTTGAGTCTTTTCTACTTTGACCGCGTATAGATGCATAGCAGCTACTTGCTGGAGACAGTCGTGGCATATTGCTTTTGGTAGATTGTCGTCTGTGCGCACCTGGTAAGATTGAAAGTTAGTTTAGCACAATTTTTTTTATCTATATTCATGATCTATTTAACAATTAAAATCCAAGAAAAATAGGGTGATTGGCACCTAATTGCACCCGAAAAATTGGGTTGGGTTATCCTTTAAAATCAAATAGATAAGCTTGTTAGGTCCGATTTACGCGACAGTTTCAAACTTTCTATCAATAGGATTCAATTCGTCATAAACCGACGTAAAGCACTAAAGACAAATTGAAGTGCTTAACAAATAGGTACATAGACGAGTTTCAGCGTCGTAGGATAAAACGCCAGTTGAGAACTACCTAGGTAAAGGTGGGTTCGAAACGCGCTCCAATAAGTATTTACGTCTGTGGAATTACCTATTTGCGCTGGGCCCGCACCCAGCGGTGGTATTTGTAGTACCTACATTTTTGTTATTTTATTTGCATAGAGAAAAAATATAGTGAGGATCGGGATGGGATGATGAGGAATATATTTGTTTATAGACTAGTACGGATCTTACGATTATGTCGAAGAGGCGCTTGATCCTTCGCTTCACCTCTGTACTCAGCGGCTTGAGCTTTACGACATCCGTGCAAAGACACAGACGACACGACAATTCGCGCACAATAGTTTTCTCTAAACTCGAAAAGTCATTCATACTGCTGATTTGTGGCACACGATTTTGCACATTGCAATAATATTGCGCAAAATGTTGTTTTATGAATTAATGTTTATTTAATCATGACAAAATTTGTTGTAGGTAAACCAATCTGCTAATTTTGTTAAAAATATGACAGCGCTCTCATCGTTTTTATCGTGTATCGGCAGGTGGCCAGGACGGGCACAATAGAGTTGTGGAAACAAAAGAAATTAATCCTCTTTTGTCTGACTTCATTAAACATAAACCACAGACAAGAACTAACAATGGAATTAGATATGGAATGGAATCAAAGTTTTTGTTTAAAATTGTACTAGCTCTTTCTTGCCGAGTAGAGCGCCACTAATTTTATTAAAACCAATAAATAGGCACAGTCGACAGCAGGTCAAGGTAAACATTTGTAGTTCAGTATTAGTTTTTATCCGCTCCACATAAGGGCGGCACAAAGTCCAAAGTGTAGTATTACAGTCTGACGTGCTATTTTGGTACATACCTAATACTAGTCTCCTTTAAACTAAACCAGGATAAAATGGAACTTAAAACACGATCTTTTATTTAAGTATACATATACTGATTTATATATATACTGAGCATAGCCGCTGAAATGTAAAAGTGTAAAATGACGGATTTAGATGGCCCATCCTATAAATCTACAAATTTACCTAAATAAATCAGTCCAAATATTATAAAGGGGAACAATAATATTATAAAACAAAAATTCATGTTTTTGTTTTATAATTTTTATTTACATTTTATTTTATTTTATATGAAAAAAAAATTGAAAGAACTTTTTTCATTGTTTAATACGACTTTCCATTCTAAAAATTTCACGAGTTTAAAAATTCATCTATGCAATATATGCGTCACTAGGGTACGGGCCTGTTTAGAAGAAGTTAGGGATCTGACTTTATTTTTATTCCTTTCTAAATACCGACAAAGCTGGGGCGAACGATTAATTCTACCCTTTCGCTGAGGTAACCTTGACAACTGGGGGTCTAAAGCACTACGTGTGCCTATGCGAATTTGCCACAGAAATGAAAAAGCTTTAAATTAATTTCACGTTGCTTACAGGCACGATTTAAAGCGATGGCTACACTCGCGAGGATTAAAAATGCAAACACGGTCGTTATTTTTAAAGTACACTGCTGCTTTTTAAAAACGCGAAAGGTCTGTTTCCCGCTCAATTAGACGCGAGGCGCGGCGCGTGGGTCGGCCGGCGCGTGCCTGTTTATAGGTCTCAAATTAAATTTCAAGTTACATGTAACACGATCAAAATATGTTCACCCAGTCTGGAAACTAACAGGCCTAGCATGCGCCACACGACTAAATTTTATCGCGCTCTTAACAAACATCAAAATCGATTTAAGTCAATGCGTCAGCTGCTGATTGGCTGAAAATACGAGTACAGTGGGCTATTAGCCAATCAACAGTATCGAAAATTTTGTCGTCTCATGCGAGAAATTTGACGAATTGAAAGCGTCAAAGGAGATTCCTATAATCCGAACTCACAGGAATCTTTTTACATCATCGTGCTTTTTTGAAGTGTGCATAGCATTACTGTTATTTATCACGATTGATTTACCACCTGGAACGGTATAGTTACGCCAGGAGTATAGGTTACGTAAAATTAATTATTCTACCTACTATTTCACTATTCAGATACACTACATCAAGTTTCAGCATAACTTGGATTTTGTTTTTTTCATATGCATGCTTAATGTTATTCGGAAAATGTCTTAATCTGGGACACCACGTAGGTACTTTATTTTTGTGGTCACCTTAAAATCATTCAAATAATGTAACTCGTTATATTATTATAACATTATATTGCCCCTAGTGTAGTGTACCTACATAAAAAAGGGGTTGATTAACTTAATGATTTATTATGTAACTCTTGTAAACTATAAATATAATGTAAAATGAGAAACAAACCCTCAGGATGTTAAATTAACATACTCTTTAAAAGTAATCATAAATAAACTAAATACTAAAGGTAGTTACTTACACGATTAAACATAGGTAGGTAGTAGTAATGTATGTTAAATATTTGGAATAATATAAATGAATGTATTTATATAAGAAAATAATTAGTTAAATGACGTAAATTATTTTGACAATTGGCTTATTCTTGACAAGCATCTATCTCATATCTCATTAAAAAAATCCTTCCTCCTTGTCTAGTAAGTATTAGTGGTTTGAGCATTCCAAAGCCAGCATGGACTATATAATAAAACTTGCGTTTTTGTGTTCATGTTTCCAAAAATGTGTTCAGAGCTTCCAGACCGAATTAATATTTATGTTGTGTATTTACGGGGGGCGGTAAAGGCTTCACTGTACTGGCTCTGAAGCTGTTACTTTGATGCACGTTACGCGCCGTATAGAAGCTTTCATTGCTTTATATAATACACAGACAGCGTTTAATTCCCGTAATTTTGTTTTGCCTCGATATAAAATGTAATATATGATGGCTTTTAATCGATTGTTCACTAACCTAACCTACCTAATTCTAAAAATGGCACGTTGGTACTTATATAATTGTTAATAAATGTTTATGTAAGGTTTCTGCGTGTATGTAGGTATACGACAACTTACTTATTTTAGTTTAGACATGATCATGATAATGATGATAAGTAGATAAATCATACAAAAAAGTATGTAAAAAAGACTAATCCTAGTTTCGACGTTCTATTTGGTAACGTCATTCTCCCTCAGAATTGCGCAATTTCCCCGCATATAAAAAAAATAGCAAATATCTATACCATATCAATTAAAATAACTGATATTACTTGTCAAAGTAATGAACCGAAAGGAGTAAATTACAAATGGAACATGCCGGCGCGTATATTGTAATTAGTTATTCCGCGTAGGCTGTTAAAGTGGCCACTTACCCAAGAACCTACAAACGTTTTACCCAATCCAATAAATATTTCAGCTACACTCAGGTATAATATCTTAACTTGAGGAGGTTCTCATTTCATTTGAAAATGCACTGAAATTCCAATGAAGGTCCTTCGATATTCATAGCTTCAAAGATAGGTTAATGGAGATGTAAGTAAGTAATATGCCAGACGCAAACCGATCATACATGTATATTTCTTCTTTTAGTAAATCGCATTTCTTGTTCTTTTGAATTAAAAAAAAAACAGATTTTAATTATATCCGTTTCAAAGTCGTCCACGCGGACAAGGGCCTTGACACTCGCCACACGTTTGTATACGGTCCACTTTGTAGATTGTTTAACTTACTATTGAACTTTAGTGTACAAATCAACACAAAAATTATCACGGTAAACTTACAAAATCATTAATAAATACTTTTGATTTGAATTGATTTTGTTTTTAATTTTGGACAACATCACTAACATTGCTCCGATTCTGTGGTAAGTAGCTTAAGCACTTGTGTTACCGAAATCAGGAACAACGACTGTACCACAACACCCAGACCTGAGACAATACTATAGAAAAGTTCGTTTCCTACATTGACCCGACCGGGGATCGAAGGACCTCAGAGATGACCCGACGCCAAAGTCTGGCACGGTCGCCTTTCGGCTACGGAGGTCGTCGAATTAATCGGACCAACCTTGTTTTTCTTTCCATTATCCTCCACAGAGTCCTCTATACTTGTTTTACAATAGTTATCTAAAGTAAACATAAAAAACACGTCAATATGTATACACAAATAAACAGTGAGTCTCTCAATGTTAGAGGTTTGAGGGCCAAAAATAAGTAACGCTGAGGTTGATCTACGTGACGAAAGACATTTGAGCTTTTGGTGACCATCGTAAAAGGTAAGTGAGCCGGCAATAACGGCTCTTCTCTGCCTTGCATTGGTCCAGTCACGTGCTTTATTTGGTTCAGCTAAGAACGTTTTCGTTTAATTCTACCTACTCAGATAGTAATAAAAAAGAAAGAAGTAGAAAAATTGCACAAAAAGGAAATTTAATGTATTTAATTTATATGACGTTTTGTACCTATGTGTCTATTTTAACAATACAAAAAAATTGCATGTGAGTACTCAGAGAAAGGCAGAGAGGGGCAGCTGCTTCTCTAACTTGAGTTTCGGCTCCTATTAACCATGTATTTTTAACAATTAATGTTAAGAAAAAATGTAATAATAAATAAATGTAATAAAAAATGTAAGAATAAATGTAATATTTTCCAAATTGTGCGGCGCGTACTTTCTACCTGTCTATTTGTTAGCAATGTTGTAACCAAACACGCCGCTCTATTGTATAGGTAGGCATAGAGGCTTATATTTAAAACCTATATGTATTTGCACAAATTATTTTGATTTATTTCACTTCTAAATAGGTACGCCACGTGTCCATTTAAAAATGTATCCCTGACTAAATGACAGATGATAAAGATATTCAAAGGTCATCATATCATTCGACTACAAAAGAGTACCGCTAAAAATAAAAATATTTAGTTTTTCCAGACACTTAGGTACAAGCCTCGCAATCGGGAAAGTGGCGTATAGATGGAAAATATGTCCCTATTTTCTGACATCGTTTAGTTGATACGTGTCTATCAAGCGTGGGTAAGGGAACAGGATTAGGTTTTTCGTGAGCTTTCTTATTTCTTCCTTGAAAATATAAGTGTTTGTACCTTGGCCAGCTAGTACCTAATAAGATAGTATATATCACCTGAATAGGAAAAATAACAGTGTACCATTTGTTAGCTTAGGATATTTACAAATAATGGTTGAGCATATTTATGATTGGTTTTATCTAGGTAACAAAAACAGGTATTTATTCCTGGTAATTGGTTTAACCTAAATGAAAATTTTGTGTCCTATAAAACGTTACGCAAGCTTTCCATTTTACATCCTTAGAGATGAATAGTGGCAAAATAATTAATTGCTAATAAGTACGCACCTACCTTCTTGATGATAAAACTTATACGAACTTTTTATAGTTTAACTTGACAACTTAAAGTCCGCCAATAACTCATTTTTAATAACGGATTGTATTTTATAAAGACTCAGAATAATTTCATCTCCCCTTGTGAGGTTCGTAACCTCCGCCTTCACGTATTTAAATGTTTATTGTTTTTTTTATATTTAAAGTTAGTTTATTTGCAATTTTAATAGTGCGTCGTGCGCTGGTTACTTCTCTGGTGTGAAATGTTTTTTTTTACGTTTTGAACTGATAACAAGTGACAATATAAAAAAAGTAAAAACTACCCTTTTTAAGGGGAAAGGGGGGGGGGGAGGGAACATTAGCGTACCGCACTGCTGCATTGGGGAAGGCAGTGTTCTGGCCCCGCCAGGTATTGAGCCAAAGATTCGGGTACAATCTGGGGATTGTACCCGAATCTTATGTATATCCTGGTTGGTTGTATCTTATGTATGTTTGTCCTGGTTGGGACCAGGACAAACATTATTGTCATTAACATTTGTGTTTGTTTGGTGTTTGGACTTTGACTTTGACTTTGACTTTGTTGGTTCTGGTTTCTATGTGATGGTCCCTGAAATTTATTGAACTTTTCCAGTGACGTCAACGTATGTAAACAACCGTAAGCGAAAATTAAACTAAACATTTAAAATGTTTGTATGAAGAGATTACTGGGAACCTTGAACCTCTTCAACTACGTAGAGACATTGGTTTATTAAGTGTCTTTTGTCGGCTTTATCATGGGGAGTGTTCCGAGGAACTGTTTTCCCTTATCCCACCCTCTCCTTTCCTTCACAGAACCACAAGAGCCGGCCAACGATGTCATCGCTTCACCGTGTAAAATATTTCAAAACGAACAAAAAAGGTTGGTAACTCTTATCTTTGCCGGACCATAAAGAAGTGGAACTCGTTGCCGGCTCATGTGTTTCCTCCTTCCTTTGACATGAATTCCTACAAAATAAACGTGAAGAAACATCTTGCGGGCCAGTATGGCGATGCTAACAGATAGGATATTTTGATATCAAATCCGTTGTTATCGCGATGTGGGTTCCTCTCTTGCTTACCATCAGGCTGGGAGGAGCCACTATACTGCGCTACAATAAAAAAAAGTACTTTCCAGCTCATTATGAATAAAATAAAATAACCGACTTTAAAGAGGTAGGTAAGACGATAGCGTAACTTTAATGAGCTTTAAAATAATTATAACGATCATCATATTCCCAGTCGTATCCAGTCATTTTATAAATTTGGACATTGATACAGGTAACATAATATCTATGCGAACCTTTTGTTGGTCTGTCAGTGGCAACCGAAGTGTCGCATTCGCACCTTTAGTAATCTTCAAAAAGGACCCTTTTGTTACCATTAATGAAAGGGAAAGCTTTTAATTTCCCACAAACAAAAGTCGGTACGATCCCCTCAGAAATTCACAGAAATAAAAGTTGAAACGGAAAATATACGAGTAGGTATTGGACCTGAAAATAAAGTTTTAAATTGATACTACTTCGTGCTCCAGGTCCTATAGTTGTTTGATGAATTTAATTTAGATAATAAATACAAATTATGGGGAGATGGAGTGGTCATGCTCACTAAAATGTCACTGGGGTGGTGGCGCTATGTGGCGGGTCGTTACATTCCATGGCTGGCACATACGTCATGCTTGTGAACAGGTGCCACCTTTGGGGACTGGTCTGCTCCAGCTTACCTCTCGAAAGTAAATACTTGCCTACTTGAGTACTTAATTGTTTCATCACTCATCAAAACAAAACTATATGACTTGGTCCAAAGTGAGCTACACATAGCAATAAGTTAGATACTGCTACTGTAACTGATCTGCTGAGTTTCTTGCAGGTGTCTTCTCGGTAGGTATAGGTTCCGAATCGGAAGTAGAATCACTTTGCACTGTATTCAATGACGATTCAAAAGTGTTATATGTAACCTACTTGAATAAAGAAATATTTGAGTTTGAGTTTGAGATGAGGGCTATAGTTCATCGCTTAGTAGGTACCTACGAGTAATTCACGATTAAAATATCTATAAAAGCAGAAATTAGAAATAAACTTTTCTAGTTGTCAGTAATAGGTACCTATAACTGAGTAGAAAATACAATTGGTATGAAAGAGAAAGTTAGAATTCCATATAAATTGGACAATGTTATCATGTGTCTTAGATACCTCCGAGTATAAGCAGAAATGTGAAGATTAAGTCTTCTTTGATATTTTTAAAATACTATGTGAATGTAAAATATAGTTTTATTCCGTTTATAGTTTTGACTAGAATTTTGGTTCCGGAGTTAGCATGAGATGAGCCTTTTCCTTTTGTGTTTTTGTATAGGTTTTCATTTTAAAGTTACAAGCGTACTTTTAAAGTAACTTGTATCTTTTAAAACTGTCCTCTAACTTGATTATCTTAACAAATCCTCAATCTCGAAATTACATAAGTTACAAAATAGATCTCAAATTAATATTCAACGTTGGTTCAAGTTGACCTTGCTTTCGCTCTGAATAGATAGCTACCAACCACTTGGCTGTCTCATCCATGCAATCATGAAAGGTGGGTGATTTACTGTCGGATTATGCCTAAGTTAGGATTGTTCAACTACAAAGTTTGTGTACTGCCGGATCAAGCTCGGGAAATTAGAGGGACCCCGCATAGTGCAGGAGGTCCATAAGTTTTAAATGTCGCGTTGAGAAAGCGCAAATGAAGTGAGATTTAAAAATAAACATATTAAATATTAAGGTAGGTAAGGTATATTTAGGTAGTTTATTGTACACCAAATACTAGCTAGGCTAGCGACACCCTTAGAGGGACCCCACACTAGCGTCTTTCGAGCGTCAGCGTCTTGCCGGCGACCTCCCGACACTAGCTTTGGTTGGGCGTTGCGTCCACGCGGCGCCCGCTCAACGTCGACGCGGCGCCCGCACAGCGTCGGCGCGGCGTTTGAGCGGCGCGCCGCGCTGACGTCATGTACAGTTGTTTCGAAAATGGAAATGTAAGATTTGAATAACGCACAATAAAATGTTTTATATTGCAGTGATAAACTAATGCTTTCAACTTGTTAAGGAAAAAATATATTTTACCTATTTGACACATGGCCCGAATAGGCAACTTTAGCATTTATTTTCACGACAACTAAAAGTAATTAATTGAAAATGGGTTTCTTCGGCAATATGAGCTAGTATTTTAAGCTACATCCATATTTGCTATCAGCTAAAAAGTCTTCTACCTACTGATTCTAAAACACGGGCGGGCCGAAACAATTGAGTTGATCATTGTACTGTTGTCAAAATAAACGCTGCGGCAGGCGTCGGGCCGGCGCGGCGCCTGTGGAGCGCAGTCCTGGCGTTCGTCATTTCGACCGCGCCGCTGCGCAAGCGTTGCGTCGGCGCCGCGTCGACGTTGCGTGGGCGTCGAAGCTCAAAGAACGCTAGTGTGGGGTTACGCTTAATCAAAAAGCAGATTTGTTACTTCTTTCTTATGTTATGTTATTATTGTTTACTCAAACTTCGGTAACATTATACAGTTACAATACAATAATGGTATTGGTATTATTAATCGCAATAATGTAATGTAAAATTACTCACCGACTATTTTTTTCACAACACACAATTTTTCTGTTTTTTGGTTGTGATCTCCTATACTAGCAATAGACCTGAAGGAAAAGCCAATGTTTCTAGGTTGTTACGTTACGATGGCAGTTTTAGCCTGAATGCTAATGTTTTGGACTTTCTAATGTAATCATTATTTGATACAATTACTTAACTCACGAACTGGAACAGAATACCTTTTTCTAGTATAATTAAAAGGTTCATTTGTTTGATCTTTCCAACAGGCGCGTGTGTGTAGGTTAATGTCAACGAAGGTAGGATATTTTTGATACGTAAGAACTTATATTTTAATAGGCTAGATACCTACCAAAGCGTAGATACGTTGGTTTGTAACTATAATAATAATTTTATAGGAGAAAAAGGAACTTGGACGATACCCAATTTGTTACTCAGACTGAACTATTCGAAATCACCCTATCACGGATTATAAATGAAGCTAATGACCCGTGCTAAAATAGAGCAAAGATAGGCACAACCTTATGAGGAAATCATAAGATTTAAATTAGACTGTTTTAAGCCCATTCCCAGTTATCTTATCGTTTGTTATCTTTATCTATTTTCTTAGGCCTTTAAGGCAGGCACAACATAAAGGGAAACGGGAATTAAGGTGTTTTTTGAGTAAGGAAAAATGAAAATGTAGTAACATTGTGTTATTAAAACCATGCAGTACCGCCTATATATAATCAAAAGCTTTTATTACGTCCTTCATTTTGTCAACAGCGGCCGGGCCTGGCGCATAAGCGGATGATATGAATTTTAGTATCAAAAGTCTTAGCCTTAAATTTCTTTCATAAAAATCACTACTGGAATAGTTGGACAAAGCACAACTGGTCATAAATTTATTCACTTGCCCAAATTTGTGTTGGCTGCTGGATTTTTTTGTATGTTTTGTCAAATTTTATAACACACACATCCATGATTACACATGTAAAAAGAACACAATGTAAAAATAAGTATTTATACTCAGGCCAAAGTAAACAATATCAGATGTATCATCATATGATATCACATGTTTTTACTAAAATTATAAATGTAAAAGTAACTCTGTCTGTCTGTTTGTTTTTCCGGTTTATATGACATTTGGTAGGTACAGGTATACGTTGAACCTAGACATAGGCTACTTTTTGTTTTGAAAATAAGGGGGGTGGGACCGCCCTTGAAAGCTCATATGGCAAAATAATTAATTTTAAAGTTAGAGATATGAAATTTGACACAAATATAGCTTGAGTTCAAATATTGACTACTTTTTTTTCGAATATTAGGCGAGATCGGGGTAAAAACCGAACATGAAAGTAGGTATGTAGTCTACACGAACGAAGTCGGGGGCAAAGCTAGTATAACATAAATTTTGGTTGTTTATTTAGGTTTATTTGCTACTTACCTACTATTAAAATATTTCTTGTTTACAACTAATTTATGAACCGTCATTATTCATTCGTTTTTGAAGATTGATTGAAAGTTTGAGAATAAAAACGTGGTTTTTGTGGTGTGTTGGTGTTTGTTATGCTTAAATAATACGATTAGTTTGACTTTTTGAAAATGCTTTAGGTACCTATTCGTATTCAAAGTGTTCAAAGAGTTGGTTACGGTTATAAGAATTGAATATGGCTATTCGTCTTCAGATCAGACATAATATCGTTTTTGAGAGAAGATTTCCGATGTTGTTTACCTATGGGCAGAAATTGCTAATAGGCCCTAAGTCCGCTTTTTGTACTTTTAATATGCATTAAAGATAAAAAAAATATATAAAACCCTAATATATGTACATATAATGTAAATACAGATAAGCTTTCTTTTAAGGGTCTTATAAATGTCGAAATTCCGCTGATAACATTAAAAAAAGCGCCGTGAAAAAGTCAGTCTATTATCTAAGATTAATTTAAAAGCCAAGTGATGTACATTATACCTACTTTATAGCTTATATTTTCTGGGCGACGACGAAATATAAATCTTAGTTTCAACACTGAGGGTGATTGATGGGTAGTAATTTTACCGGGTGTCTGCAAGATTGAAATGGCTACTTACCTAAAATAATTTCCCGGATTACCTTCTTATTTATGGTAATGGAACATTACAATTATTGCTAAAACACGACCTATATTGTTTACTTTGGCCTGAGTATAAATACTTCTTTTTACATTGTGTAATTTACATTTTGTTGAATGAACACAATATCCTTACAAATACTCAATACGAGTACCTATGAAGTAGTGGTTTAACCGCGGAGAAATAAATAATGATTTTAAATAACTACTAAAATCTATGTTTTTTGGTTAATGTAAACAGAGTAGAAACAATTCGAATAACATTGCGTAATTTACGATATCTTGTATAATTACATGAATTTTATAATTGAATACGAGTATAGTGTAGATGGTTGCAGCGTAGTAATTTTGGTACTTAATTAATCATTTTAAATAACCACTTAAGTTGATGTTTTTTGTACTATATGTATTTTCTCTTATTTTCAAACTTACGTTAAATTTGTAGCAGATAGCGATCCCTCGAGAATAGGCATCCATGTGTTACCAATCTGAATGATACACGAGCTATTAATTGCATGTTTTATTTAATCCTACTAATTGCGCAGCTCATGTGGTCCGGGTGTTTTAGATGTGTATTTTCAATCTTAATCAATTTGTAATAGGACTTCAATCAAAGATCATCAATCAATAGATTGCATCAGACAACCACATTAATTAGACACAGGTAGTTTCTGAATGAATGATCCAAATTAAGTACTTCACCTCACTTATTCATCTGCATGTTTTAGTTCAGTAAATCAGTGAAATGAAAATCAAACAGATACCTACTGCAGGTATTGAATATGAAGGAAAATAAATTTTCTATGTAATTTTTTTAGTTTACTTGTTAATTTTCAGCACTTTATATTTATTTAAATGCGAAATATAGTAATTTTAACTAATATCATCAGAACTGTCTAAGACAGAGACAGTGATGCAATTGAACTGAATAGAGTAATAAATAAAATTATAAGTGCTGAACCAATTACCGATACATCTTTGACTCGTAACACTCTTTACTATCGAGTGAACGACTTTGTGCTTGTCGAACACCTAAGTAGTTATCAACTAGTTGACGTATACTGACGGTGTTGGCAACCCAAGTAAATTGAAAAGTTGGTTTCACAAATGGATCTCCTTTTTTTATAGAAGCGATGAATATTGGCTCCTCCCAGCCTGATGATGGTAAGCAAGAGAGGAACCCACAATCTTATCGAGAATCGAACCTGTGGCCTTTCCATGCTGTTGGCGTCTAAGCTATTATGAGGCAAGCTAAGGTGGTCAATTAAATCGTAATTCCAACGCCGTTGTTTGATTGGTAAAATCTAATTATACGTATTGCTACTGCTCGCTTTCGGTCTGTCTTTATCTACCTACTTTCAATCGAATACCAATAACAAGTCTACGTTCTTCGTGAATTGTTTTTCGTTTTCCTTCCAATTACGTCCCCTCAGAATTTGATTTTGTGAGAATTGTATTGCGAGTACCTACACCATGATTGAGAATTCTTTTTTCGTTTGTGAAAAAACCTCACATTCCAAAATAGCTTATAAGGTTTTATGTTAATCTCGATTGAGGATGGGGGAAGTAATAACTTTCCTTGTGAAACTTGAGTTTAGATTTGTTAAAACTTACTGCTTCTTTCTTGATCTCAATATTAAATAAGTTATTTATGTATGGTGTCAGGAAACTAGCCAATGTACGGCCGAAAGCACGTCCGACTAAAAACTTTGGATTTTGTAGTTATCGTCATAAAATCAAACTATAAGTAGGTAGGTACCTTGATGTGCTGTTCACCGTACTTAATCATTCATCATAAAGATTTATTTGAAGCGTTTCTACAAACCTTACGCACAAAACTAGACACACTTCTAGTAAAGAGACTATTTTAATGCATGGAAAAATATTTTTATTCCAAAATAGTTATTAACCAAATAATGGGCCTACCTATGCAATGGTGTCACAACTGGGTACTAGAGAGTTTTCGATGCAAATCCAGTTATCTACTGAGCATTTTATCATACGAGCTATTGAAAAACGACCGAGCTTATCGGATTTGCTCCTGTAGCTCTCGCATAAACAAGAATTTAGTTGTGTATGACGAAGCTAGGCACTTATTTATTCAGAGCATTTGCTCTTTATACTCGGATTGAATATATTTTTGTCTAGCTTTAAAAAGACACTCACTTACATGTAATAAATATAAATCAAAAAGTACTTTTCTTTCTTTACCATGACAAGTTTAATAGGTCGCATTGGATTTTATTTAAAACCATTTTTAAAATTTCATCTGACCAATAGCTGATCTTTCTTTCTTTCTGACTTTCAATCTCCCAAACAGGTTATTTACCTATTCAAAGCAGAAAAGGAATTTGTTTAGTTCAAACAAATCAAGTGCGGAATCTATTACGTAAGGCTAGGTCTGTGTGTGAGTTGTGATGCTCTCGAGACTGGACCCTTTCTATTTGTAATAGGTTTTTCTGATACACCCACACCGCAGCCTTGGCACTAGTCGGCTGCGGCCAAACTGTACGCAAAAATAAAACACTTTCAATTGAGATAAATCGTCTTAGGACCGTCGGAAGCATTAAGTCTAACATGGAGACCTGCTGCTACAAAAAGTCCATTTATCTTTATATTGACACTTTTATTTTACATACGAAACATAGGTATTCGAACTTATAAATAAACTTCGTATAGTACCTATATTGAGTTTTAATAATAATTTCAATCTTCTTAGGATATCTTAAATTAATAACTACTTACTTTCAAGGTCCTATAGGTACTTATTGTGAGTAGGCTGGAGCCTAGGGCGGCAGATTTTAGGGGGCGGCAAATTTTCCCCATAATTTTAACTAAAATATTTTCTTTCTTGTCGTGGGGGGGGGGTGATGTATAGAAATGCAGAAGGAAGCGGCAAAATTTCAATAGCCTACTGGCGACAAAAGTGTAAATCCATCACTTGTTGGGCACCATTTCTCTCTACGCTTTAATACAATACTGTTTCATACAGCTGTCATCAGTAGTCCGTCAGGCAATTTTAGCTTTTGCCTCGTATAATTTATTAATACCCGTACCTAGAACGGATCGTTTTTATATTTTGGAATCAGGCATAAGTCAATCAACAGAATCGAAACTTTTCTCGTCTCATGCGCGAAAGTTGGCAAATTGCGTAGCTAGCAGGGCTAGTTGATATTGATATAATGCTTGTGTATAATATATATAGTGGGAGGTGTATCATTTGTAACGTGGATGTGATTTGTGTTTTTCGCTAAAAAACAGACCATTAATTGTTTTAAAGCGCTCCCAAACGACATTCACTCATGCGCGATCTTATCGTGCGCCAATAAAATAAAACTGAAGTAAGCAGTACTACAAATTTCTTCACACCGAATAGACTGTTTTATTCTTTATTATCACAAGGTTGTAAATACCCGCTCCACAATGGTCGTAAGTCAGGAAGCCACAATTCGACACGGCCAAATCACAGTCGTTTGGATTGAAACTTTACCTCCATTCAACGCGGACAGTAAGACTAATGTTCCTAATAGATCTTCCTCTCTCCGATAACCTTTCACTTGGACTATTGTACAGAAAGCTAATTCGACACTTCTATCTTTCTCAAAACTGTCTTAAATGAGAAGGGTAGGCAACACACGTGCGAGTAGATTTCAGTTTCGAATAGTTTGTCTTTCAGATGCGGTTGATATGGTACATTTTAGTACATAAATCATTATGATTCCTTGGAAGACAGATGAATGGGCGACTGAATACAGATTTCTTAAACATTCGTTTCATAATAATAAATAAAAACTGGACATCGCCAATATTGATTGGAACCCAGGATAAGTACCTGAATACTTGTGCTTTGAAAACAATAGGTGGTATAACTACATACTCAAATACATTTATAAACACCCAGACAAGTGCAAATATTCATCACATTGAAGTTTGTCCTAGGTGTAATATATATATATATATATATCATGTTTGAATATATATATATACACACTTAAATAACGTTTTATTTTAAATATAGGTTTTCTTTCACAGCTAAATTATCATTAATTTTAAGGATATGTAAAAAATCATTCCTAATCCATGTATGAAATTAATCAAACCGAAAATTGCCATGAACTTGACATTATAAAATTACATCACGTTAACTTTGCACATTTTTGAGTTGCTGAAATTATGAAACTTCTTTCCTGATATTCACAGCCATATCACCTTAGAGGGGATGAATGTTGAAGGTCTAGATAGGCTGATAACGCTCGTCAAAATGTAAAATATTCTCGCGAGAGCTAAAGGGATTAATTAAATAATTTCCAGTTCATAGAGCAAAAGCGTTGCAGATTTCAAAGGTGTTTGATAATGAATTTATTATGAACTTTTTGTTTTACTGAGAAATATCTGTAAAGAAACGATGAGAGATGAGAGATGAGAGATGAGAATTTGTTTTAATAATTTCAAGAGTTTTAGAGTAGGTAGTTGAATTTTACTTTCACCATTTGAAGTTACTCTCCAATTACAGGTTTTTTTTCAAACTGTTCTTAGTCTGTAATTTATGGAGCTTCGCGGCCGTACACCTCCGTCGAAAACCCATAAATTTTATCACTCCTGATAAACACAGAAGTTTGTAGGTAGTTGTTGTTCTTAACTATGAGCCTCGTATGTTCAAAGTCATAAGACGCCTGTCTTATCGTAAATTTAACGGCCGTTTTCGGTATAATCAACTCCATTTACTTATTTACAGGCGGGTTCGAAAATAGCGATTTGGTACAGTCGCCCTCAGATAAATCGGAGCAGACAAAGTGACCAAATAGGTACTTCTGAACAGTTAAAATGTCAAAAAGTTCCATACACCACAAGTTACCATAAATATCTGAACATTCATTACTTCAATAATATCTGAGCAGATGCCAATAACATCTGAACACTAATATATATAACGTCAATTTGTGTCACGCCCGTCATGTGTCATTTAGCTACCTGTATAGATGAGTGTTCAGATATTATTGATAAGTTATGTGTATAGAAATTATTGACTAGCATCTGCTCAGATATTATTGAAGTAATGAATGTTCAGATATTAGTGGTATCTCGTGGTGTACGGAACTTTTTGACATTTTAACTGTTTAGAAGTATTTGGTCACTTTGTCTGCTCCTATATATCTGACGGCGACTGTACATTTACCCATATCGTTTTATCTGTCCATGGCAAGGTGTACATCTTCAGTAATATTTTAAATATTTTAACGAATAATAATCTCCTGCTTAACACTAAGAAAACGAAATGTGTCAAATCTACAATGCCGAATGTTAAAAAAGTCAACATCAAATTGTCTATGAATGGTGAACCTATGGAAATAATTAATTCTACAGTATTTCTCGGCATCACATTAGACTCTAAATTGCAATGGGGACCCCATATTGTTGCCCTGGCAGGAAGGCTTAGTTCAGCTGCATACGCTGTAAGAAAAATTCGAAATTTGACTGATATTGAAACGGCAAGCCTGGTTTATTTCAGTTATTTTCATAGTGTTATGTCATATGGTCTCCTTTTGTGGGGAACAACTGCTGACATTCAAAAATATTTTTGTTTTACAGAAGAGGGCTATCCGCGCCATATTCTCTCAGAGACTTATTTAAAGAAATTAACATACTTACCGTAGCATCTCAATACATTTTTGATTGTATTATGTATGTACGCAAAAATTATAATCTACTTTTAAAAAAATCTGACTTCCACAACTTTAACACTAGAAATAAACACAAACTTGCTGTTCCATATCTAAGACTACATAAGATAAGTAATTCCTTTGTGGGTTTAAGCGTTAAATTATTTAACAAGTTACCTGAAAATGTTATTCAGTTGCCCATGCATAGATTTAAGTCTCATGTTAAAAATTGTTTAATAAAAAAGGGCTACTACAAAATTGATGATTATTTAAATGACAAAAATGTATGGGTCTAGAATAAATTTAATTCTCGGAAATGTATTATATAAGCTTTGTATATTTTATTTAAGTACCTAGCTTAAGGGAACATTGTTACATTGAAAAGAGTAAGTGTCGAGTTTCTTGCCGGTTCTTCTCGACATGATCAACATTCCGAACACGGCGGTAGAATACTTAATTTGTACTGACTATTCATAAGTGCTTTTGTAAAGTTTACATGAATAAAGATGATTTCTATTCTATTCTATTCTAAAGTTGAAGAGTTTGTTTGAACGCCCTAATCACAGGAACTACTGGTTCACATTGAAAAATTATGTTTGCGTTTGATAGTTCATTTACCGAGGATGGCTTAGTGCTATATAATATAACTTTGCGGTCAATAGGTGTGAATAGTAGAAAATGAGGAAAAACACTCGGCCGTTGGTTTTAACTTGAATACGTCTCGTAACGGGTAATATACGCGTATAGGCTAACATTACATATTTTTTTTTATTTTATTTTTTTATTTAAACACCTTATTATAATCACAGTTACAATTTTACACTAATGTTTTATATATAATCGATAGATTTTGAGAGAGCTGACGATTGAAACGTCGTAGCTTCACCGAGGCGAAAGTTATACTAAATGGACATCTCGATACGCAGCAAAATACCCTTCAAAATGGCGGGGCTGCCCCCTCCCCCGCGCGCGATGTGTTACAGTCCTTACTTAGCGTAATAAATTCTTTGATTCTTTAGCTATCAAGTGGTGTAAACGAAATTTGGATGGAGATGATAGATATGTAGCTACAACACTAAACTGTATCTCCCAATTTTGTTATCATTCGTTTTTTTGGATTGCATCCCTATGGAGGTAATTTTAAAGACGTATTCACGTCAAAAACGAGAGTTCGAGTGCGTACCCGCGGTGTGCCGCTAGGGTTTTTATATTATCATCATGCATGCAGAATCAAGGAAAACTCTCACTGTATGGGAATTGAACCCATATTAATAAAGAAATAATATTGAGAGTTGCGTGTATGGTGATTAATCCGACAGAAAGCACCCATTGAAAGCTTATGAAAAATCGTCGCTTGCAACCACTTTTTTAGGTTTTGTGAGGGTAAATGTACATTTTCTGTTTTTTTTTGTGTTTGGTTCAGCTTGCTTTTGTCTTGAAATGTAATAAAGTTTTGTTCAAAGGGATGGTCAGAGTTAAGTTTATTATGTTGTACATTCGACACTGGAATGTCGTATCCATAGTTACTTTACTACTACTATTAAGTAACAAAGCGGTGATTACGAGGCGACTGTTTAGTGTAGATAGATACGAACGCGAGGATAACTCTCATAATTACAGGTTGGTAAATTGGAACTACTCGAGCTGCACTAATCAATTGACTTCCACCCCGCTGCACGGCACGCTACACGGCACACAATAGTGCCCGTGACATTTTATAATTGGCCCAGGTTAGTTCCTACTTACTCCACCATTGAATATTTATAAATATACTAGCTGTGCCCGCGACTTCGTTCGTGCTGTCTACATACATACTTTCATGGTCGGTTTTACCCTTATCTCCCCTAATATTTGAAACATAAAGTAGTTCATATTTTAAACCAAGTTTCGAACTACATTGTGCCAAATTTATTTTAATTTAACTTAAAAATAAACATTATAAACTTTCAAGGGCGGTATTACCCTCATCCCCTCTTATTTTCAAAACAAAAAGTAGCCTATGGCCGTTCTAGAGGTTAAATGTATACCTGTTAAAAAAATTTGTCACATAATTATGTGAGCCCTATTATTTTATCCACCTATCAATTTATAGCTAAACTAATTTGTTTCTTTAAGAGGTGAAAACTAACATAGAAAAAAAGAAAAACAAAAGAAACAAAAAAGTTCAAAACTTCAATGAATATGTATTTAATAATACAATATATTAACTTAATATATTTGCCAAATCACTCACTACAAAAATAAATTTACGAAATACATAGCTCCATCAACTTTTTTACACGTACAGTAGGTACTTACGTAAAAATAAAAAACGGGATGTGGGTTCAATGTCTGTTTTTAGACAGCCAACCAAGCTAAAATAAGAGAAGTTATATAAAGTACATATTTGTACACGATATGTATTAAAGCCGCGGTACTATAGGTATGTGGTATTATGAGGTTAACCGAGCAAATTAAAAACGTTCCCTGAAACTGCCGTTTTGTTCTTAGGTAATTTACCAAGTTGCCGAGTAGAGAGAGAGCAGTGCATTGGTAATGCGATAAAAAACCTTCAGACTTATTCAGAGCAGCGCTTTACACGCAAGAAATACCCCTATTAGCGATGACGGAACACGAATGCCCCGAGCTTGTTAGACGAAGCGAGCGTAGAGCATTTACTCTTATTGTATTCTGCGAACTACGGATTATTGCGATCACTGGACTGATTTCTTTTAAATTTAATAGTGCGGCTTTTGCTGTTTACTATATCTACTGCTAACAAACAATTTTAAAATATGTACGGCTCAGATAGTATAATTTTATTTATTTAATCTTCATTGCACATTACAGTACAGTCATGCTGTTGACACGGTTGGTCAAGGTAAAAACTTACATTTCGATATTAGTTATTATGCTTACGACATAACAATGTTAAAATGTGTATAGTCCGAATTTACTACACTTATATAGAATTTACAAATGGCAGTGTCTTTCTGGGAATCCGTTTTGTCTGTTGCAGACCCATTGGAACCTCAATAACTTAAATCATTGATTCACCTTTGATGGTGTGTACTATGTTGAGCTGTATTATATTGTATCTACTTATTTTTTTGTGATTTTCTTTTAGCTAAGTAATGAATGCATATCATTTATCAGTTCTCGTTCATAATATCGTGTTAGTACGCCACTAATCATAAGGTTTTTGAAGATCAGGACTGATTTAGCGTTGGGTTTAATGATTTTTATATAACCTGGAATAAATGCCTCGAGGAGACCGAGATGTGAACCGGCATTCGCTCGGTCTAGTAATGTCAGAATTTCCCGTTCTGGCGCCTCTGAAACTTTCTACCCACCTGGCCTTGCTAAGGTTGAGTTATTGGCACATCTTTCTATTCATTTTTACACTACAAATCCTTAGTGAAAATTTTCTGCCTCTTTTTCTTTCAATAGTTTTAATGTAATTTGGAGAAAAGTTTATGAGTAAGCCAATAAACGTTTACTTTCTTTCTTTTTTTAATAAAAGGACACGAACCAGCAAGCATGCTACGTGATGCGAATAACCGCCCCATACCTCCTCAATATCAGATGTTTGCTCAAATGTATTTGCATTTGAACCAGTTAATTATCTACATTTACGAGCGACTTCCAAATTTCGCTCGCGCAAGATGCGATTTCTTACAGCCTGCGCGTCTATTCAATGCGAACTTTTGCAATTATCAAAAGTCGTAACGAAAGTTGTTCACGATAAATACATTGCACGATTAGTTTTCGGAACCTTTTCCATTACAGAAAACGCCGTAGTTATCACATGTTGAACCTATCATGCCACCGAAAGTAACGGTCCTTTGTTCGAAGTTTTTCTTTGATGGAAGAGTTTGTGAGCTCTCCCTGTGGTTGTTTTATGATGGTAAATGCAAAAATATAAAAACAAACATAAACATATAAATCATAAATCTATGTTTTTGGTTAAAGGAAACTTACATGTCCAAAGTTTGTTTTTTTTATACAAGCATAAACATGGTTTTTCGTTAAAATGTATTGATCGTCTTTAACATCTTTTTGCGCAATTTTAGTTTGTGGTGAAGATCTTCTCTTTTAGAAGTAGGTACTGTTTTTAAAGGGGAAGCTGCTATCATCTCTCTTGGCTCTTGTTTACGTTTGAAATGTCAACGTTTGTCTATGAATAGTAAGAAAAATATATTTGGCCACTTGTAATATTAATATAGGTAGATGTTGTAATACATTCGGCTTTATGGTACAAAACTATATTATAATGTTTAATCCTTACCAGGGAATAGTAAACCCATTCAGTAGCGGGTCTTATACTCGCATCTATCATCGTCGTTTAAAGAGGTTCCATCGAATTAGAGTGAAATGCAGCTTGAACCCTCAAACCACCCGTATATTGCGGGACACGGCGTTTACTACGGATGAAGGCTTAATAGGCTCGCTTGTGTATGGTGACGTAAGAAATCTCATTTGCATCCTGTCCGTTAGCGGTTAAAACGTTTTAAGTGTTAATTTTATTTCAAAAACCCAGTACCCATACAAAACCAAATTTTATTTTGAGACTTACCTTTGTAACACGGGACATTTGGTCATATCCAAGGAAAGGGTATCTACACCCTATAAGAAACCATTTTTTCGGGGAGAAATGCATTGACATACAACGAGAGTGGTGATGCCGTGTGTGGGACTCCCTGCATAAAATAAGAGCAGGAATACCCACTAAAACCCCCTCATGGATTGACCTCATCGGATTGTTGGTGATGCCATGGGAATAGAAGATCTATTTTTTCTTTCATATGGTTATGATCTCCCCTACACTGTAAATACCTCTACTAATTACAGATGTATCACAGTTTTATTCAAAGTACTTACTTACGTCCTGTGCAAAAAACATTAATTTGAAGAGTTGTCATTCCTTAGTATTTCATTATTCTAATCCTGAAAGTATGTGTGGCGTTTCGTGTGGTTCCATTAAAGCAATTAGTTGCCTCACGGCTTGCACAGTTGCGATGTGAGTATGCCGTTCGCTGCCACGTGCCAAGTTGTCTGGTTTGAATAGCGGTGTTCTCTAATTTTATATTGCTGAGAATATTTAGTTGTCTTAAAACGCATCTGCAAATTGAAGAGACGCCAAACTACATTGCACATATGATATGCTTTTGAGACCCTGATATGTCACATATCAGGGTCTCAAAAGCAAATATAAAAGGAAAATCAAATAATTAAGTAAAGTGCTTAAATTATAAATGCACTAGAAAATAAAACCAATCAACAGGTTTCGAACACAGGCTTCCTTACTAGGAGTACTAGCTAACTAGACGCGTCAGACCGGAGCAAATGTAGAAAATAATATTTTCCAAATTGACCTGAGAATTGAACCCGGACCTTTTACGCTTCGGGCGAATACAAAGATGATCCTTGTGGTACACAAAAAGCTGGCTACATTACGCGATTAATAGTTTAAAGGGCTCGTCATATAGCCGTGTACGGTCGAAACATATCACGGTTGTATAGTATAACACTTCCAGTTCGACATTATCACTTTGCCTATGAAATAAAGGCGTTACAAAGTCCATAATGTAGCCTATCGTGCTTCGGACTGTACAAGAGTGACGTCATTCGCGCCGCGCGCTAAGTGGTCCAGTTTGCCGCCATATTGTGCCGCTATTTAATTGCTACCACTCGATTTCCGTCTACAACTACACTAGGGGCTTGTGCCGTGCATTTGACTCGTAATAAATAAGGCCGAGTACTAATTGAGTTGTGTGTTGTATTGATTCGCAATCGAACTTTGGCTGTTAAAATTTGTAGATACATACTTAGAGGGATATGTGATATCTCTTTTTATTTAAAAAGAGTGTTAGGAAGGACAGCTGAAAACGTGATCAGCGATGAATACAGAAGTGGATTTAATACTAATGTATTTCAGAAAGTAAGCACAACATAATTTAACAATAAAAATATTTTAAAATCAGTTTACAGAGCAAATAACCGCAAATTAAATGACAATCATTATAAATTTGGGGTGCTTGCCTATTGGATAGCGAAAAGACATAATTAATTAAATTTCCTTCATAAAAATATACATATACAACATTCAAATTACATATAAAGGTGTGTATTATGTGGAAGTTGACCCTGCAATCACGCGGTGTCTATAGGCAGAAAGCTTAAGTTTCTAGGTACGGAACCAAAGCGGTCGCAAATAAAGTAACAAATTCACGTTGATTTTTAAAAATAAAATGTAATGTAAGCTCATTAGATATATATACATATGACATTTAATACTTCCGATACTAATATCAAAATCTGACTGCAAATATTAATTTATTAAATTTAAATTATGCAGTTAATGCGTACATACGCGTACGTTTATAAACTAATAATAATTTTGTTATGTATCCCGCCACTGGGCACGGGCTGCATCTTAACTATAATGTGCGTCACGTCATGCAGCTGGTTAGCTGCTAATTGGTCTTTGACCACAGAAATATTTCATACTAGGATTGCACCATCTGACTAAGCTTATCAAAATATCAGCCGGGAACGACAACTCAAGGTGCCCTTAGAAGGTCGTTTAATTCATGACAATTTAATACTGGACTACATTGGTTAATTATCTATATTGTTCTTGAACTGTTATCACTATCGTAAACTTGAGTAGGTACGGCTGGCACTGCTAAAACATAGATCAACTAGACAAGTACTTGAGGGTTTAATAGTGTAAACTGCCTCTGTAATTACAAGTCTCCGCACTTGAAGAAGTTGCAACACCATTAAACCAGCATAATTCATGTAGCCGTGCAGATGTGTTGTTAAAAAATACCGACAACACTTATAAATATAGCTAGTCCTTGTATAACTCATAATTACTTATGTTTCACAGTGTACTTATCCTATCCACTATAAATAAAAGTAATAGTGACCTCTGTGCTCTAATTTACCTAGTTTTACCCACGTCCACTAGTTTTTGCCATGTTTAGTGGAAAAAACTATCTTATATGGTTTTATTTATTTTTAGTTAATCTCATTTGAAAAAGTCAAAATTATGTAAGACTATATGTAGGTACATTTTGGATATAGTCAAAGTAAAACTACCGGCCTTTTATTATGTCTATTTAAGGGCTAATATAGGATTTCAAATTATGTGCTTATAACCAATTGAAAATGTATACGATTGGAATTCAAGATCAATACAAAATCATTTGACTTTTCTTAGTGAAATGTAAATCCCACACATTACAAACTTATTAAAACATCGAAGTCGATACACAAAATAACTTGCCAAGGTTTCCAGTAGTAACCGTTAAAATAGTAAGTCAGTATAATTGAAAGGAAGTTGGTGCAAGGACCCTTACGTATTTGTTTAACTGGACAAGTCCACAAGTTACAGTTAAATCGTGTAAACTGTGTTCAAAATTACGAGCGCTTGAACGAGTTTGAAACTCTACTCCTTCAAGTTGAGATCCGCTTCTAGCTACTAAACTTATTTCGCAACAAACATACATGTTCTCGGAGAAATTTGTGTTGACCTTAAGTGGGTAATACATAATGTGTCCGTCCGCTCACAAAAGTAATTGACCTTTGTGTACCCAGCCTAACTTGAGGGTTACACCTATCAATTAATACTTATTTAACGAAGTCCAGCAATTAGAATTTGGGAATGTTTAATAGCTAAATTAAAAGGGGCTCGCAAATAATGGTCATATACGGGACCAAAGAGGACGTGGGGGAATTAAAGTCAAAATTGTGAGCCACTAGCTATTGGTTGAGTTCAGAATGTATCTATGTGCAAATGTATCTATCTCTACTATTGCAGTTCATAAATTATCTTTTAGTCAGGTTTCATCCAAATATTGGACTGAGCATAAAATATCCATCTTTTCAAACTTTGGTGTTTATAATACTAAGAAAAACAAAAATAATTAAATATACTTGTAAAATATCTACAACAAATTGACAAATAAGACATTAAGTAAATGTTTACTGTCTGCAGTAATAAATAATAGGTTTTATGACTAAGATAGATACATTTAGAAAATAAAGGTTAATTAATCGTATTATTAGAAGAAAACTGTTTACACCTTAAATAGTCTGATGAAATATTGTTTTACAATTAATTTTAACCGTCTATGTTGAGTAAGAGAAGTATATAGTCTGTGCACTTTTTGTTTTTTTTTAAGGAGAGTTTGCATATCTTGAGGATTATTTTCATTTCGCTGAAATGGCCTTAGTCATCTTAAATGTATGGCAGTTTAATCACAAGTAGGTACGTTTCGTTCTAACTAAATGATCTTAAAGAAAAAATTGGTATCTGTCTGACTTTACACCAGATTGTTTATGATTTTCATTACAAACCGAGCTAAAAAGGAATCGATCTGATCTTAAACAGCAATCGTTACTGATGGTCTCGCATTAACGCATTTTACGTAAAAACTTCTGAACTTATTGCACGTATTACATTAAGTTATCACGCATTATGATGTAGGTATATAAAAAAGGATTTTCCAAATCCAATAAGACAAAGAAACGGGGTTTTATTACGCGGGCGAAGTAATGGGCATCCATTAGTGTGCTATAATAAGGTGCTCGAATATATAACTTGTAGGTATGATACCGAAGAAACACATTCGCGTTTTTGATTCCTTCTACAATTCATTCAAAATTTACTTTGCCACGCCCTCACTACAGGGCGTCACATGTACTTAGCCTAAAGAATAACAACTTTCACCTCATGTGACATGCAATAAAAATTTGAATTAATTTGAATTAAACTTTAGAAGCACCTAATTTCACCGCGCAGTCACATGTTTGACGTGACTCTCTAAACACTTGACATTGGCGGAATCACTGCGTTGTTTCTAAACGCGGGATAAAGTCTTTTGTCGACTCTAACAAAAAAAAAAGATTGAACGTTTAACAGAGATTCAAACTAATTACAGAGAACAGACAACTTCCAGCAAACGTCAATGAATATGTGAGTAGTTGGTACCTATTGTAATATTTAGCACGTGGTCTGAAGCAAGCTTATCGTTGATCTAAAATGGCAATTTCATTGTCCCGTGACGCTTAACAGCCACAATATCACGCTGAAATTAACAAGGGTCGAGTTTCGTATTGTAGTCAATTTTAATGGCCATTTTATTGTTACGCTTAGGAAATAAGTGGAGGTAAGCTTGCTCGATAATTGTTTAATGGAGTTGTCCCGAGGCAGACTGAATTGGTTAGTAGGTAAATTTGAATTCGTACCTATAAATAATTTAAAAGACAAATAACGGTTCTCAAATGGTGTTATTAATATCTTAATGCCTCCACCACTTAGAGGCAACCGGGAGTTTTAGCATGACCATAAATTTTGAGAGACGCACATGAATTATTCATTATTTCGTGATAGATGAATAATTCTTAATAATAGATCGTTTCGATCTTTGATTTTCACTACTCACTAAAATGATTAATCTTTTTCATTACCTACTAGCAAGCATAGGTTAGTAAGCCTTCTCGTTATTATGGATTTAAAAGGATATTGTATTCTAGCCTAGTATCTAATCCGAGTAGTTACTAAATTGTATCCCCATTGGGATACAGCATTCAGTACTTTTTGCGTGAAAAAGTATCAAACATTTTTACATCCAAACTGCCATTTTTAACAAATTAAGGATAGTGTGTACATTAACACAATATAATTACACAATATTATTAACTAGCGGTCCCGGCGAACTTCGTTTCGCCTTAGAGAATTTTTCCCGCTTTTCTATTGATTTTTTTCAAATTTTACCAAGGATTCCTAATTTTGTAGCCTATGTCAAATTGGAAGAATGTAGCATTCTATTGGTGACAGATTTTTTTAAATCGGCCCAGTACTTTTTGAGCCTATCCATTACAAACATACAAAAATACAAATCTTTCCTCTTTATAATATTTTTATTTGTATACATGACCACTTCTAGCTATATCTAATATAGCGACCCGCCCCGGCTTCGCACGGGTGCAATAGCTACTAAAATATGTACGTATTATACATATAAATATTGCAATTTATTTTATTACATTGACTCCTCCCTTACCCCAGTGACGCTTGGAGCCTACATCGCATGCTGGCTAGCTGAGCGCGGTGAGCGGCAACCAAGCGACTTTTTTCTAATACTTGCATTATTAAACTCATGATATCTTTCGAATTAAATGTCCGAATTGAATAATTCAAAAAGTTATATAAAGGTATTGAAGCTATCTTGAATATAAAGTAATTTATTTTGATAAAGATTAATACCAAGGTACAAATAAAGAGCCTTTAAAAGAGGCGGCATATTAATAAATTTTTTAGATTAAAAAACCGCTTATTGTGACATAACTATAATATTTAGTCATATGCTATCCCGACACTTTTTGTAGATAATGATGAGTTCTGCAAAGTCGTAGTGCATGACTTTGTTCTATCATCAATAGTTTTCGCAGCGCACGCGATGTAAGGAATTTTTCAGGTCACCTTTAATTACATTATTGAAGTTTTAGTAAGGATCCCTAATTTTTTTGAAAATATAATATAGCCTATGTCACCCGTAGATAGTGTAGCTTCCCACCGGTGAAAGAATTTTTCAAATCTGCCAAGTAGTTTCGGAGCCTATTCAATTCATACAAACAAACAAACAAACAAACAAAAAATCAAACCTTTCCTCTTTATAATATTAGTATAGATTATACATATAAATATTGCAATTTATTTTATTACATTGACTCCTCCCTTACCCCAGTGACGCTTGGAGCCTACATCGCATGCTGGCTAGCTGAGCGCGGTGAGCGGCAACCAAGCGACTTTTTTCTAGTACTTGCATTATTAAACTCATGATATCTTTCGAATTAAATGTCCGAATTGAATAATTCAAAAAGTTATATAAAGGTATTGAAGCTATCTTGAATATAAAGTAATTTATTTTGATAAGGATTAATACCAAGGTACAAATAAAGAGCCTTTAAAAGAGGCGGCATATTAATACATTTTTTAGATTAAAAAACCGCTTATTGTGACATAACTATAATATTTAGTCATATGCTATCCCGACACTTTTTGTAGATAATGATGAGTTCTGCAAAGTCGTAGTGCATGACTTTGTTCTATCATCAATAGTTTTCGCAGCGCACGCGATGTAAGGAATTTTTCAGGTCACCTTTAATTACATTATTGAAGTTTTAGTAATGATCCCTAATTTTTTTGAAAATATAATATAGCCTATGTCACCCGTAGATAGTGTAGCTTCCCACCGGTAAAGAAATTTTTCAAATCTGCCAAGTAGTTTCGGAGCCTATTCAATTCATATAAACAAACAAACAAACAAAAAATCAAACCTTTCCTCTTTATAATATTAGTATAGATGTCGCAGTCATCTGGTTGAAACAGCTATTTAATTGAATCACTAGCGTGTTTATTAAATGACGACGTTTAATTGAATGACTAGGTCGAACATTGAATGAATAAGACTCACTGAACGTCCAACAAGTTAGCGGATTGTAACATAGCCCTTTGAACATAACGGACGTAATCAGTCAGATGATTGTAATTTAGTTCATTTTTTTTCCACTGCGGCGTTAGTGCTCATCAAAACAAAGATAGCGTCAAACAGCTGGTACAGATATAATCGAATAGCACTGTGTTGATATTTTTTAGAGTGAAATTGAGATATAAAGTGACTTATTCGTAAAAAAATATTTTTTAGCCTAATTGTCTTAAGACTTAAAATGGTTAAAACATATTAAAAATCTTATTAAGGTGTGTTATGTCATGTCTTCATTTTTTTTTTATCTAAATTTAGTTATCTTTTAAGTGGCGAACTTATGGTCACCCTAATCAAACATTACAAAGTCAGCTATATCCCATTCAACGACTATGCTAAATGACGTTCAGTCAAGAAGTTGAACGTTATATTAAACAATTTGACGAGTTGTCCTTTAGTCATTCAATTAAATGTCGTCATTCAATGAACGCGCTAGTGATTCAATCAAATAGCTGATTAAACCAGATGACTGCGACATAGATATAGATATGGGCCCTCTTGCTGCATAGGCTTATGATCCTATGTAGCTTTTTAAACAGTTCAACTGATTCGGTAAAGGACATTTTAGACCAAGTAAAGTCTAGGAATTTGAGTTGGTCCAGTGGTAAGTTAGTATGAATGAACAATATATTTTTTCCCGGGAGAAATAAATAAATGACAGTTTTTGCGAAAGTAAATAATATTTCATTGGCAACGTTTGTCAAAAGTACAATACTTTCAAGCCACGCCGTAAAAAGACAAAACCTGTTATTTTACTTCAGACCAGACCCCATACTCACTAAACGTCTGAACAGATTCAAATTTGAAAATTACGTCTAATTTTAATATTAATTTAATTGTGATTATTATTGTAATTGTGATAACAATGACGTTGATTTTGTATGTTTGTTGATTTTATCTTAATTTAGTCGTACAAAAATATTTAAAACAAGATACCGTTTTTTTAGTCTCCTGGTATATATTTTTATGGGCTTTCAATTTAAGATTAGTGATAATCTAAGGAACAGTAAACATTCTAGGCAGGACTTTGTCAAAATTCTAATAAAATTCAGGCAAATTTATTTTAAAAATTACCCTAAAAAGGTTATGATGAAGAGATAAATAGAAAATAAGATTGCAATGAGTCCGAAGCCGAGGGCTAATTATTCATATCTAAGTCACCATTTTTACTTCCGCCGAAATGATTAATATTGTTAATAAACCAAGAGTAATGAAGCTTTTACAAAGCTATTTGAATTTTATTTCACTTTCAACAATCTCGTTAGGTACATTTTACTTTTTAAGCTCTATAAATATAATTGCAAAATTAAGAGACTGAAATTTGTACTATGTTTGAGCTTTCAGTTTTGGGTTTTCAATGCACAGTAAAATATTTTTTTTATATATTTTAAATGCGAAAGTTTGTAAAAAAGTATGGATGTCTATAGATGAATATTTTATTTTTATCGGATTTGGATGAATTTTGCAAGAAGATAGAATTAATAGATAGATGTTAGGTTAACATATATGATATTTTTTTACCTGAAAAAACGTGAAACAAGTCGCGGGCAACAGTTGCTAAATCCACATTACTTTTGCCGTGTATAAAACGCTTTATATGCATAAGGCATAGTCTATCCACGGCTGTTCTTGAAAAGGATCCTGCAGTCCTACCTTTGATTCCGGCAAACATCTTCTCTTTAACAAAGATTGGTGTCACAGAGAGGGTGTGTCGATGGGGGGGTAAATCAATACGCTACTTGGAATTCAAAAGGTACATTTACTACAAACACACAAACATACCCACATGAGATTAGATTAAGGTGAAGGATTATTGACATTAAGTCGTATCAAAATACTTCTTCGTACATATTAATTTCCGAAGACGTTCTAAGTTGATGTAAATTTAATACAAATTTTCCCTTACTACAATTTCTAGTGTTATTTTTTTATATCTTTATTTTTAGTTAGCAAGAATCTGATAAACTTTCAATTTATTTTTGTCTAGAATTAAGAGATAAATTATTTTTCCTTAAAATCTATTTAATGGCTTTTTAATGACCACAGAAATAATAAAAATACACTTATATGCTCGTTGTTATCTTTAAATAAATGATAAATATTATTATACTTTCATTAGCAACTTGAAATATTTGTTTCATTTTATTTTTTAGTATTTCTTCTTAAAGTGGCTATAACCTTAACAATAAAAACATCTTCTATGAAAATTTTAATTGTCTATCACGGTTCATAAGATAAGCCCTGGCGACAAACGGATAGAGAACAGACAGCATATTTTTATAATAACTTCTCGTTTTGCATTCAAGAAACCTAAATAGTATCAGATATTTCCGCACTGAGACGTCAATAAATAAAATGTAAAGGTATTATTGCATTCAAAATGATCAAATGTTGAAAACCAGTTCAATTTACCTATATTACAACCTAAACATACCTACACGTATAGTCTTAATTTGGACGCCGCGCGTCACGTTCAAACGAGAATGATCAAGAATCTCCCATGTGAACGCATTGGAAACAGAAACAGCAACAGTATCAACAAACATTGAGACCCAATCCGAATATTTGTTCAATAGACATTTATGTTTATGTGGGGATCGAATCCGACACCCTTAAACCGGCGCACTAAACTGCTAGGTACGCAAAATTACTTTTCAAAGTTATCGAGTTTATCCGACATCCACCGGTTAACATTTCTTTGGTAAAACGAAGACCATCCTCTTTGTTATTTCAGCTGTCGTTCTGAACTCGAAAGCTTTAATATATCTATGCTCGAAAGCTTGATTACTCGAAGTAATAACAGATTAGATTATATTGAGGTACTTATTCATTTTATTATGGTATTTTGAATTAAACGTGTACATCTCTGCTAGGTGTAAATGTACTTCGAAGCGAGTTGCTTTGATCAGTGAATATTAGATTGAGTTTGTTGTATCTAACAGGTAGACATTGGTAGGTACGTATAATCTTACAAACCTATGCGTAAAATATTGAATTTACCATAGTACGAATTATACATTTCTGTTATTAACCAAAAAAAATGTTACACTCTTTAAAAGTTGAAAAACTCTTGAAGTGACATCAAGTTCAGAAAAAATATTCTTTTTGCATCGTATCATTTCACCTGGCATTTGACGAAAAAGGTATAAATGTAATTTAGATATTCCAATTCTGAAAATGTAACGTGCGAATGGAAGATAGGGAGTAAATGGCATAATTTTTATTGACTGAATTTCTTAAACGCTTTTTATAATGAAATTTCGCAAATACGTTGTCCTACATTAAATTTTGTTATCTCCCGTTATATTACAGGCTATATTTCCTTTTCCGTAAGATTTTACGATATCGGGCATATTTATCGTTGTATAAAAGCAAATCTGAGAGCCGCAGATTTACTGGCTTTATAATTTTACTTCTCCACCAATAAAAATCAGTGTTAGGCTGGTGGAATGTCGAGTTAGGTACGGTGGGGCCGTAGCGCGGCATGGCGTCGTAGCGGCTCGTAGCGCCTGTCGTCAGTGCTACGACCGCCGCGCCGCCCGCCGCAAGCGCGCCGCGCCGCGACTTTCACTCGAGTCGTTAACTACACTTTACGAACGTTGTAAAAAATTTATTACTTAAATCGAGTTTCTGTTGCGCCACACGGATTTGTTATTATGTTTATAGGAAGTTTTAAAGTGTGTTGCCACCAAAAATCGTGTGAATGATGGTTCTAAGGTCTTCTCAACTTTCGGTATCTTAAATCAAAAATTAGATATAGCCGATAATGATGCGGTGGCGTTTCATATTTCAACTCTGAAGAGACTGCCGGAGTCCAACATGACACTTTCAAGGATCACTTTACAGTTAATTTGGATGACTACGTCATTTTTAATCAGAGGTAAGCAAGCTAATTTGGCGAAACTGTCTTGTGAATTGCTCACTTCTAGATTAGTTATTTTTTTATTATACTTAATATGCCCTGCATTTATTGTATTCAAAGTGCGTTTACCTTAGTGTATTAGTACTTATTCGCTTAGAATGATAGTTATTTAATCTCAAACATTACATTTTGAACCAAATAACAAAAACCCAGATTTTTTAACATCTATTTATTATATTTATTTACTTTATTCGTTAAACTAAATGAGATTAATGTCGATCTATCATATATTTGTCGAAATAACATTGTAAAATAAGTTTAAACATTATTTAAATGCTTGGGGACTTCAACCTGAAGAATCCTGACAAGGCTTAAAAGCTTCATGAATGAATCCATTTTCATCAAGGTTACGTTTGAAACATTTACCAAACTCGTCATAAATGTTAATTGCTGGTAGATGATTTGTAATTCTAGGAGACAACCCTTTCTTAATGTACATAATTAATTTCCATTTACCCAAACATCAGGAGACTACATTGATATTGAAATTTCTTGAATGATTACTAAAACAAAATGGTAATTTTGGATATCTGCGTTGTCAGGGAAGTTTAAATGGATCGTTTTACAAGAAAGTACCGATGGATGTTGAAATCCCATCAAACGTCATTCATCTAAAATGGTTATACTATTCACCAGGAGAAGACAGAACCTCGAGAGGTAATAATAATAATTAACGAGAATGCTAAAGCTTAATTGAATCAGGATATTTGGGGATTATCTCATTAGAAACACGAGGTGCGTGTGTACATTGGTCTATATTATAATTAAATGGGTTACGTAAGCAAACGCGCCAATACCCTTTCACTTAATTAACACTGGCTGCGCCGGCCTAAATAGTGTATAATCCATAAGATTAACGATATTTTTGATATTACCAATTTATGACCGTTAACTACCTTTCTTTCTTCCTGCTGATATCCCGCTGGTGCATCCATTACGAAGCCCGGTGTCCGCAATTATTAGTGGTTTGAATAGTCTGGTTATTAAATTAGAGGGATTTGATCTTCGCAATCCTAACAATGGTAATCAGACCTAGTATTCAACTCAGAATTAATTGTTTGGCGAATGGCTCTTACAAATAATAAAATTAGCGGGCGTTTCGAAAGAACGGAAAAAACATCCATTATGTACAATCGAATGATTAAAATTTATGTCATATCTGCGATAACCTTACTTAAATACAATGCAAGATTCCAATACATCATGAAGGCAGGTGTTATAAGTATTTATAATACTTTGATCTTGTGTATTTTTTATGACGCTCTAAGATTTAAATAGTTCTGTCCAACCTTAACCAAAAAAAGGTATATGTAGAAATAATGGGTTGTTTTTTTATACAAGCTTGTTTCACATAGCGATAAATTTATTTTGCTATATTTGCATGTACTAAGTTTAGAACATAGTGTTATGTGAAAACTGATAAATTTGTAATCACAAGACTAGCAATGTTAATACGTATTATGTGTAAATTGTCAAATTCCTTTGAGGTAGTAGGTAGTAGTCGTAATTACAGTGTGGGTCGTTCTGTCATCAATAATACTTTACACTTGATGCACTAATAGATTGTGTTGAGCCTCATTTCTAACATCTTCATCGAGAACAATATTGACTATGAACTCTGGACTATTCATATTAAGACACAGAGGTGACTTGAAGTCGTACTTACACTGGACCCTGTAGTCCACAATCCGCACTTTCCCCTTACTTTGGTGCAAAAGCAAAAGCATTTGATCACATTGTGCTTAGGTAGGAAAGAGTTATTGGTGTTATGGAAATCCATAAGACATTGTTAGCAGTCTACTACAAAAGCTTATTACTGTACAACATTTTTTGAATCATAAAATTATGTGGAATAGTTTTAATGTCTATCTGCACCTAGGTAAACTTTATTGTATATTTAAATGCTATTAAAGAGGGTATCTCTAATAGATCTTCATTCACATTCAGGTACACCGAGATTTTAACTGAAAGCCTTTTATTTGGTACTATAATCCAGAGGTACATATATATTTTGATTGATCTATAGATTCGTTGTACGTGTATTTATGTGTATTCGTACGCCTTCGAGGGCTTTCCCCCTTAGTTCCGAAAGATATTTCCACATTTGCTATGTCTTTTTACCAAACTCCTTGACACATTGACATGGTGCAAATTGGGTTGGTTAGGAATTTGCACGGCACAATAATCTCATCCTCTTCTCCGATACATTATTTAATTTGTGTTAATATAAATATGTAGGTGTATGATTTCTAAAGCAAATGGATGAAGAATTTAGTTTGAACTTAAAATAAATACTAAGACTACGTAGAAATCCCGTTAAGTGTACTTTTGACGTTGATTTACTTACATATCTAATTACGACTCAGAAACACTCTAATGGGCACGGACGTACGCACTATTTAATTATGTAGACACTTGTGCTTACAGTTGCGGTTGTTTGAGACTGCTTTTGACATTTAGGAATTCCTCTGTAACTTTGTGTTGGTGACTGAATGTACATAGAATAAAATAAACTTTGTACTGTTTGATTTAAACTTGAATAAAAGCTGTGTTATAATTAGCAACACAATTTTACTTCAGTTACGATTTTAACCTTCATAACCTAATAGATACGATTTGGATTTTAATAATCTGTTTACATTATAATTTAACAAATAAAAACTGGATTTGGAACTGGTTACCTATCCAACACTCAACCACGACATTCGTAAGGTTTCGAAACGAATAATATAATAATAAAGGACCACATATTTAGTAAAAAATATCATTGATTTAACTTGTGGCTGATAAGGAACACCAAACGCGTTAGTTAATAAAGATTTTGCTTTTTTATACTCCATTTGCTTGTTTGGCTACCACGCCCGATATTTTTCAGCTCTCGCGGCATTCAAGATTAAATGTTTATTTGAAAATTCATGTTTTGAAGCGTGAAAGAGAAACTGTGTAAAAAGAGTTCATTGGATATTTCAAATTGATGTATTTCATTGTTATTTCTTTCAACACCAACCTAAAAAAATTACTGAAAGGTACCTATAACCTTCGAACGACTACACCTAATTATTATATTTGTGTTGTTTCTAAAATTAACAGGACAAGACACGCTAAGCTGCATCGTACCACAAGGTTGAATTTAAAAGTTTAAAGATTAAAATAAAAATCTTAATCTATCATATTTTCAGTACACTACGAGTACCTAACTTTTGAGTGTAAACTACCAACCAAATAGTTGTTACTTCGCGTATTTCTCGTCTCTAAAGGGGTACTTATGGAAAAACTCTTTTTATTTAGTAGGAAACTGAAGGGAAGTGTTACGAAGCTTTTCTGTGACAAAGTGGTGTGCACGTGGGTGCGCCCGCGAGCGGTACCTATATAGATTCTTCATAAAGATAGGAAACATTTAAGATTTTACGATAAAACTATCACAAGTTATTGCAATGGAAACAACTCTATTCGCAATGATAGTATACATATTGCCCTTTACCCTGCTTATCGCTGTAACATTACCTGCGTATGGGTAAATAGGGTTCGTAAATTAGGCTTACCAACCATCAAGTACGTTGAACATAGACTCCAAATAATATATAACAAGTATGTAACCTGTTGATAAGTTTTGATTAAGCTTAAGGTTCCGCCAGAATACCAGCGCTGCTGCAGCATTGGATCCAATGTTGTAGCAGCTCATGCTGAGGCTGGGACCTTGTTAGCTGCGCAATCAATATGTTCTTCCTTTTTTTTTTGTGGTTTGTTCTTTTTACTGTTTATCTTTTGTTCGTGTTACTTTATTGTGTATGTACCGTGTATTAATTGTGTGTGCTAATAAATAATTTCTAATTCTAATAAAAAATTCTAATTTTTAAACAATAAAGAGTGTGGTAGACCGAAGATAATAGATGCTTAAGATTTACTTTCCACCTGTTTGACGAATGAGCATTGGTAGGCCTACCGTGCGCAATACCGACGTTTTGTTCTCACATGAAATAACAAAAATGTCGATACTGTTGATTGGCTTATAACATACCACACTCGTATTATCAGACAATTAGCAGTTTTCAAACATTTTTTTTTTCAAATTAGTCATTTGAAAAGAGCTGCATTTTGCATTTGATGGCCATCCTTAGCCTACCAGTGCTATAATATGTCATCGTTTGCGTCAGCGGGTATAATATCTACAATCTAAACCGTCTTTTTTGTTTTATTAAGTACTAGCTGTGCCCGCGACTTCGTTCGCGTGGACTTCATCCTTTTATGGTCGGTTTTACCCCTTTCTCCCCTAATATTCGAAACAAAAAGTAGTATATGTTTTAATCCAAGTGTCAAGCTATATTTGTGCCAAATTTCATATCTCTAACTTCAAAAATAAACATTTTTCCATATAAACTTCCAAAGGTGGTATTACCCCCCTCCCCCTTATTTTCTAATAAAAAGTAGCCTATGTCCGTTCTTGAGATTCAACGTATACCTATACCAAATTTCATCAAAATAGGTTGAGAGGTTTAAGCAGGAAAGCGTAACAGACACACAGACAGACAGACAGAGTTACTTTCGCATTTATAATATTAGTAGGGATAGAATAAATGTGAAAGTTATCCAGTCATGTGCGAAGACTTCGGTGGCGCTATATATAAGATAGGCGTGAAGTGTAAAAGGATCCGGGTTTCATTCGCGGTCAGGTCAACTTAGGAATCGTACCTACTTTTTTCAATTGTTTTGGGTCGACTGGGTATACTGGGTTGTTTGAACCAGTTAGTACTCATATTACAAGAGTAAACATTACTTTGAGAGAAGTTGATTGTCCGGCGCATTATCATTACGTAAACTACAAAAGTAAATCAGTGTCTGTGTAAATTTTAATTGAAATTAACAACTGAGAAAATCAAGTTCATACAAGTAGGGCGTTGCACTAAAACTGTGTGATATATAGTATGAGATCATCCGACATTGTTTTTTATTTTTACTTCGGCATATTTATTAGACTTCTAATGGTTAAAAGATAATTATGTAGACACGTGTTCTGATAATTATTGGGTGCCTTTTGTGGTCTGGGCAGAGAAATGAAGCGAACCCGCCAGTCGACTACTCACCTGTGATCTCTGTGAGAGAGAACTCGTTTAGTTACTACGTGTGACTTTATTACCGTATATTGAGGATAATAAATAACATTGTTTTATATGAGGGTGAAGTAATTCCGAGCGGTAGAGATATTTGAGAGAATTAAATACTTGGCATATTTATTTATTACGGAGATCGTTACTTTTTGTAGCTATACAGATCTTACGATTCTTATATATCTACAAGAAAGCTATCTGCATGATATATGATTTTAAAGCAACTGATTTTCTTTAAATTATGTAATGTATAAGGTAGAGTTGTGAGTTTTATTACATTTCCATGAAACCTTTTAATCCACTACGCGGATTATTAACGGAATACACGAATTTACCAGATATCAGTAATTCTGTGTAAATTTTTAAATTCTTTTATTCTTGGATACAATAGTATAATTGGATGTAACTATTAAGTTCAAATCCAGTTGTTCCCAAACTCAAAGAGAAATGAATAAGTGAAATTCGTTATTCTGCTCAAATGCGTAATTGAACACGTGTGTCTCGCGCACAACTTGTTCAATCTAGTTATTAATTTCTTCCAGGTGGTAAATAGTAATAAGCAGGACATGTTCCAATGGTTTTTGCCCTTAAGGAAAAACCTTATCGTCAAACATTAGGCGATATATTATTACATTTGCTAGTTAAGGTAAAATTAATGACTTTCATTTGGTACACTTTCCGAATTGCTCATTTCGTTTTCCTTCCTCGAACCCTTTGGGGGCAAACCATTGTTTGGGTATTCAAGTTATTTTATAGTTATATAAATAATGTTTTCGAGATGACTTATAATCTACTCGAATTGCGATAGGTCCTAGTTGGTATTCAAATATGTATCATTTGTTTAATTACTAGGTACACTGAGTGACAAACTGAGTTCAAGACACAACACCTGTGTACATACAGCTCTAATCCTTAAAAAGTTAACCCGATGAGTTTAACATTTATTCTGCTAAGTTTGTTTTTTGATTACGTAGGTAGTTCGAGTAAAGATCTCAACCTACATCCGTCCCCAAAAGAAAAATGATCCCACAATATCCACAACATAATTGAACGTCCAAAGTAGGTATCACTTACTGTGCAAGCGCTGAATCACTCCCTACCTTTATTATTAGAAGGTTTCTTCCTTGTTTACTTACTTATATGTCTACAAATTCAATATTGGTTTCGCTACTATGCCTCTTATGAGAGGGTACCAACCCGTCACCTATGGATATACCCGTAGATACTTTATCTTTCTGGACGTCTATTCATCGAATACATTGTCACGTATACCGTGGATAACGGCATAAGTAAAATTATGTATGCAGTGCTGTAACAGGTAGTGTAGTGAATCAATTTATGAAGCGTTGGTCACTTTACACGTTGGTAATATGTCGCGTTTCCAAAATGATACTAGATGCTTTACCCTGTTTATACAACTACTTCTACCTATGCAATTTTCCTGTAGAGCCTTCATTGCGTATTTTATAGTGTTCAAATGATGGATTGTATGCTCGTTTGCCACCAGTTTTATAAAATGAATTGTATGTTGTTTACTCGATTACAATGTCACATTAGTTAAAATTGCTTGAAATGTCTACTACATTGCAATTAAGGCCTATTTTTCAGATCAATGATACATGAGGTAGGGTCGGGTGATCTTAGTAGGTCTAAATACTTTGTTCCACAAATCGCAATCAACCCAAATATTTCGCGACCCAACCCGGCATAAACTTACAATCTGACATACTGTGAGTGCTATGGTGCGCATAAAATGTTCGCAAATTCTCATTTCTCGAGGCGTTTTGAAAGGAGCAGTTTTAGGACCCTCATCAAAACTGTCAATCGTTGTCAGTGTTGTCACGTGTCCGCACTTTTCCACCAAATAGTAAGTAGGTACACGTTGTGTAATAAACATGCATCAGCAACAAAATCGAGACAAAACAGTAAAACACGTTTTTCTACCCTTTTCGAATTTCTGTTGTATCATGTTTAATCTTTCTTGTCAGCAAACTTAAAGCTGAAGTTGTTCCTTGATACGGAGAAGTTTGAAGTTAAATAGTTAGACGCTTTTCAATACAGGAGTTACGATTTGTTTTGAACACTGTTTGTTGTTGTTGCGCTTCTAAATAGTCTATTATGAGTTAATTTATAAGTAAGTAAGCAAGCTGGAGATCCACCCCGACTTCGTACAAAAATAATCAGGTTCTTATTATCGTCCGTTAAAAATGTGAAAGTGATTGTGGGTTTTTTATGACATTATATCATATGTTAAGATCCACTGCGAAATAACAATAGGATTAAAAATTAAAATATAATTTATTAACTATTCAATATGATCAAATCTAAAATAAAAATTTATTAAATATAGCTAATTTAGTTTAACTTGTGTCCCCAGAATATATTGCAGTTATCTTTTTAGCCTGATAAAAGTTCTGATTATTAATTATATGCATTAAGAACTTTGTTAGCACATGCAGATAATAAGGACGCATTAATCATAATGGAGGAAGTATATAAAAGTTGTAGAGTCGAGCTCATTATGGCTCGGCGCGTTTCAGGCTGAATGGAATCATACACGAGCTCGGTTGGAAAACTTTCCGAGTGTATTTCCTGAAGTTGTAATAACAACGCCTAATACAACCTTCTGTCATGAAACTTCCTGATAAAACTCTTTTGTTTTGGGTTAAATAAAAAAAAGGAAAAATATCCTGATAATAGGAAGTAATCTTAAATTAGAAGACAATTCCTACATATTACAACAACTCGTATCATGCATGTAATACCCGTACAATCTTGATGAGGAGTTGTTTCTTACAATACAGATTCTATATTACCTGATGCAGAACCAAAGTTATGTGCAATTGGAATGTAACATAAAGATAAATCATTAAGAGGTATTTTTTCATATTGCATTGACCTCATCCCACCTGATGTTAGGTGGTAATAAGGTTTAAGCTAAAAGGCGACAAGTACAGCATAATATACTGGATTTGTCGCCCTTACCTTGAAGGCTTGACCCCTGCTACTAATGTAGCACCCCCCCAGGAGATCTAGAAACCATACTCACACGCAGAAACATAACAACACCAAAGTATTATTTAAATTGTCGTGTGTAAGATTTATCAGTGCCAATAATAGTTGAAAGTTTGTTGAAAAAAAAAACGCCACTTTTTTCTGCCACAGCAAGAATCACACATAAAAATACCTAAAAATGTCAATTCGTACCGTGTGTAATTATGCGTACACTCGTTTCGAACCAAACTCAATATGAAGTTTGCAGATGGAATATTGTTTACCACATTCACCATTACAAATTGTTTGGAACAGTGATTGATAAATTGACAAACACTGGTGGAATTTCAATGAGTTGCTAATGGAGTACGAAACAAAACTTTTTCGAGTGTAGGTTGCAAAAGTTTTATGAGAAACTGATTTTCGGTGTAGAAGGGAACATTATTTATGAAATCTTTTTTGTTTAGGTATGTTAGGTGTTAATATGACACGTAGGTAATGTAAAAACTTGAGGTTCGTGAATTTATGTTTACAACTTTAATGATAGCTACAAATCTCGTTAGCTAGGATTACGTTTTAATTGCTATTACGTCTTAGCTAGACTGAAATAAATCTTGTTGAAATTTCCAGACTTTTTACCCTGTTTTTTTAATGTTTATGTGTTTTTGAGACTTTAGAAAAACGCGTGTCACTTAAAAATTTAAATTTTATGCATTCGAAACGAATATTTTTTATATTTCAATTTTGGAAAGCCAGAGGTAGGTAGGTGATATTTTAGCGAGTGGTTTTAAGTTTTTCTGATATAAAATGTCTACGTAACTGTTTTTAGCACTGAATTTTTAGCACTGACTTTTTACTCGTATGTGTTCTTTAGTGACCCGTGAATTATCCTGCTCTATCGGACCATGATTCATAATGTGAGGTACTGTCGAATTTTTATTTTAATCGAACTCTGGTTCTGTTGATACTAATTATTTTGAAATATTCCTTTAATGTTTCGTTAGGAAGTAAGGTCGAGTAAAGACACTGTTGTATTCCTACTTGCCTATCTCTATTTTTGTAAATAAAATGAAGAGTTTGATGTATGTGTGTGTGCTAGTATGATGTTAGGTTCTAAAAACTATTCGTGGGTAGTTAAGTAATAAATGGTTATTACTCATTAGTTAATATGGTTGGATAGTTATATCGTATCTCTTACTATTAGGCCTAGCATGCACAATACGTCAAATTTATCGCATGAGACGACAAAAGTTTCAATACTGTCGATTGGCTAATAGCACACCACACTCGTAATTTTAGCCAATAAGCAGCTGACGCACTGACTACAATCGATTTTGACGTTTGTTAAGAGGGCGATAAAATTTAATCGCGTTGCGCATGCTAGGCCTGTATATGATTAGTCTGAGATACGTTGACAGACGTTCTTAATATACATAAAAAACTGACGATTATGTGTTTTTCCTCCAGAGGCAGTGTGCTGCGATGATGAATACAGGCTCGTGCGGCACCTGATGCAGAAGTATGACGCGTCAGTGCGGCCCGTGGAGAACTCCTCGCGCCCGCTGTTGGTCACTTTTGGCGTCTCGCTGCACCACATCATCGACGTGGTAAGTGTGACCTGACGTAAACTCCTTTTTTTTGACAATAAATTACAACAAAAGAGATATTTTAAGTTTAAAGCAATGTTTAACTATTTGGAATCTTGTAGGAATACGTTCTCAGATATAAATTAAGCATTTTAATTTCATATTAATGTAGCGCTCGTATTGAAATTACCTCTTATTTAGTTTAACAATATGTTATAGTTATTGTTCAATAAATCAAAAAGGAGTTGTTATCAAAATACGTATTAGAACCAGTTATACAATATGGCGGTGCAAGTGGTAAGCATACGCAAAATATTTAAAAGTTGCAAAGTTAAAACTTGAAAAGATTATATTATAACATACGCGTATATAAATAATTCTTTTCCAGAATCCTAGAAAGCGTTCAAATTAAAACTATCAAAATGACTGTACGTACAACGTACCTACTACTAATGTTCATCTATATTATTCATTTTACATGACAAAGCAAAATTCCGAATACTTGTTTCGTCTAAAAAATATTTTTACCAAATGAAAATTTAGAAAACTTTGTTTGAGATGTGTAAAAATTGGTCTCGAGTATGTCAATGGGCTTCTGTGTTTATTATTGTTATAAAAATATTTTCATATGAAATATTTAGACGGTTTATAGGTAAAAGGTCAAATAATATGACTCATTGTATGCGTAGTTTATTGCGCGCCATTAACTTTCTTTTTTTCGAAAAGGAAAGCCATCCCTTCTATTATTTGTTTACCCCAATGAGCCCTTGTTAGTCGTCCCCATTACACGCACTACTCATCAATAAGGCTCAAGTTAGAGACCCGAATACGACTAGATTTATGAGTTTAAAATAGGGACCGTCATTAGGCAAAATATCTTGACGACTTTCAGTATTTATTATAAATTTACCTATTTATTAAATAAAAATTGGACAACATCACATACATTGCGGTAATCCTGTAGTCTAATCTTCTAATCTCTGTCATTGCATAAAATATTGTTATTAGAATTAGGGTTAAGATTTGGAAACATTCCGGCAAGTAAATGAATTAAAATGTGTTTTCGATATTTATGACGTTTTCAACTTTTTACAGAAATTGTCAATCCGACTTCATGTTTAGTTCGATCGTTCTGAAGCTGACGTACCAATTTACCTGACACTTCTTTCAACGTAACCATAACGATTTACGACACCAAAAGTGACTTTTTGTTAGTTAGTAAACTTATTCTCACATCTCTGCGAATTACTCTGTTTTGATAATGATTCAACCTTGGATTTGAGGTACTGTATTTTGTTAATTAGTTCATTAAATTAAAAATGACTTCATTGAATCCATCCTTCATTAATATCAATTACCTAGAAAGCAGTATAGTACCGCATATGCAAACCATAATAATAAATTGAAATTAGTTTTTGGGATTATATTTAACTAGCTGTGCCCGCGACTTCGTTCGTGTTGACTGCATGTTTTCAAAACAAAAAGTAGCCTATGTCCGTTCTAGAGGTTCAACGTATACCTACACCAAATTTCATCAAAATCGGTTGAGAGGTTTAAGCGGGAAAGCGTATCAGACAGACAGAGTTACTTTGCATTTATAATATTAGTAGGGATATTGTTTCAACAGAAAATAGTTTGGATCTACCTGCACGCTCTAACCCATTGTATTTATGGGAACTAAAACGTTTATTTGGTAACTATTTCGAATTAGTTAAAACAAAGCAATCAAAATTGCAGAGGCCATTTGCAAAGTCTGGCCCGACAACGATTAGTTAACGACAGTTTAAATAATTATGGATGAAACAATTTCAGCGAGGCATTCTGTAAAATAAATATAATAAACGTTTACTATGTACCTATTATTAATTTATTTTCGGTTTGGGCTCTATTTGCTCTGATGTCTACATCAAGAAAAAATATAGTAGACATTGATTATATGGAATAAACTTTTTTTTTTGTAATTGCTACTAACAATTACATAATTTTAATGTCTTAAACTTAATAATTAAATTACTTTCTTTTTGGTTGAATACTATTTTCTGCGTTAATGAGACAATTCGTAATATTAAGTCGTTTCGAGTATCTTACCCAACGATTTTTAACAGTAAATTAGTGTCCGTATGTACGGGTAACGATGATTGCCACCATTCTAGTTGACTCAATAAAAAATAGTAAGTATTTTATCAGTCACGCTGTCTGGGATATGTCTATAAATATTAGATACCTTCGAGCAAAAAAAGGCAAAACATGAACATTTATTTATGTGGAAATGGCTAATGTGTAGGCGATGTTGTCGTTCCGTAATTTAATTTTAGTGGGAAAATGTTAGCCAGAATAAGTTTCTTAGAAAATAATGTAGTTGGATTTATTGGAGAAAGCTCTACTTATGTACATTAGTTCCACGGTTTCTTTTGTAACAAACAACATTGAAACCGTCCGTTATCTCGTTTTTAGCAAATTTGAAATCTAATTTATTAAACGAGGTATTGATGTCTATTGTGTGTATGATAAAGTAATTTCAAACTGTGAATTCTCTTTTGGAATTCATACTGTGCTCATACTAATGTGTGTATTATATACTAAATGTGCATTTACGAGTTTATGTAGGTATGTTTTTTATAAAAGTCAACTATGTGTTTGCACTACCGCAGTCGTGGATATTCATTTCTCATCATATTTGCTCTACCTAAAGAAAGATCGCTTATGGCGATAAGATAAATTAAGCCTAAGTTTACTACAATATGCATTTAAAACCATTTTTTGTAAAAGTTTTGTAATAAAGTCATTATCAGTATCCGTACCTTAATTAGAATACCTAGTAATAATTACATATATATACGCCTTTGTTTAATAGATATTTAAGAACTACGAACCGCGTGGTTATTTTTAATTCTAATAGAAGAGCAGCTTTGATTCTAAAACGAAGACAGACAATGCAGATTTTTTGTTGCGAAAGCAGATAAATTGAGAAATATTACTTCAATTTCACTTGGCGCGTTCCCCCCTCCATGGTCGATTTACCTGGCCGACCTTTATGCAGGACTCTTCTCATTAATGATACCATCAACAACTTCGTACGTTACATAAATTACTGCTAAGTGAGTAATTCCCACGAATACTCTTACTTGGATTGTGTATTAATTCAGACTTCATCCTGCCAATACTCAATCCACTAGTGATGTTGACCTATTATAAATCTGGAAATGCCTGTTTTGTCTACATTTTTAAAAAGTAAATTGACTAAGAATTTTTAAAATAATTCCATAGCAAGGTTATCAAAGGTTGGTTGTAGTGGTTTTGGCTGAGCCCAGTTTCCCACAGCATGTTGTGATGGTTCTCGCGGAGACGAGTTTTCCACAGCACCATCATTAAAAAGCGATGAAGTCCGATCGGGGTGTTGTAGTGGGTAGTCGTTGCCTTTCGCGGAGTAGAAGAGTCCCACACACGCCGTCATCTTCCCTCAGGTCTCGGTACGGTTCGTCAAAGAATTTCCCCCCGAAAAAAATAATAAAAAGGTTATCATAGGTTTTTTTGGAATAATAAGAATGCATGTATTCGTTTTAGCTTGATAAAGTATTAAAGGCAATTTCTGGTAATGTCGAGGTTCTCAATATTAAATGTGTTCTAAATAAATTTACCTTTTCAGCAAGAAAAACGAATCCTAAATAAACGTACTCACCTAGCAAAAGATAATCTTAGTCGCAGGAGTGTGTCGTGGGGAAAGTTTCATGCAAAGAGTAAAATAGTCATCCCGGGAAAATCGCGTGTTGTTGACTCGGAATAAAGTGTGCTACTAACATAAAAGTTGGAACTTTTCTTGTTCTAATGTCAAGTGTACCGCATTAATTTTGTGGCATGTAATTTTCAAACATTGTCTGAAACGCCTGACACCGTAGAAATCTAAACTAAATAAAAGTATGGACTGAGCGTGTTTTTAGAACAGAAATGCAATGACGTAAATTTTTGTGGCATCTACGCCATTGCATCGCCGTTTTATTGTGACCTAGCCCAAACAGTATAGTAGCCATCTCTGGTTTGTATACACCTCAATAACTTATCATATTACACCTCGTCATATCTAAGTAAGTTAGACAAATAGTAAACTTATGACCAGATACTCAGGTGTATATAGTCCTAGTGTTAACCAACCATTACGAAGACGTGCATAGTATACAGTGCAAGAACAATCTAAACGGTAACTTTTATATCAACGAGAAAAAGAAACATAAGTATTTCTGTTAGCTATAGATAAACCTATTTTCAGCTATGTGGTACCTATATTTTTGATATTCTTTTATTTTGCGGCGTTAAGTGTTAAGTAGGTACATTTATTGTCTGTAACTACCAATATTCTAAAAGCTAACCACAAGAGTGATATCACAACATAATATTGGTAAGAGATTTCATACAGTTTTATCATCAAATCAATAGTGCAACTTGATAATTCTTGCACTCTGATTGATAATAATACTGCCCAAATACACAATGTTTTATGTGAAATTTGAGGAGTTCTCTTGATTTTACAGATCTAGATCTGATGAAAATGGGACTACGCTCAAGTACAACCTTACAGCAAATACATTTGACGAAACCGTAGATAATATATTCAATATATTTATTTTCCTTTTCCTATCGTGTATCCCGATTGTGCATCCATTACGGAGCCTGGGGTCCGTTACTACGATGATGAAACTACTATTCCACGAACCTGTTTAATACATTGGAGTGATTGCCATCTAACCTTTGTCTTGTAATTGTATTTGTTGTAATCTGTATATGTAAATGAAATTGTCTTAATTTTTATGATAGGTAAACTTTTGAACAATATATTGGTACGATTAATGATTCAGTCGTATGAGCACCTTTTCGTTTTAGGTAATCCGTTACAAATTTTTATGTTGTAGGTACCAGTGGCCCGCCGCGGCTTTGCACGCATATTATTTTTTTATAAAAATGTGGTAAATGAAGAACCGATCGATTTTGTGCACACTTCACATAGGGCATCTACTTAAACGTCCAAACAAAGCCTAAACATTTAGTTTGGATAGGTAAGCCAGTCCTTGAGTAATAAAATTACAGCGAAACGTGGCATTAATTTTTATATACTTTGATGTGAAAGTATTTTTGCTTAACTACATTGTGGCATTTAAGTCTAAAAGTTTAATTCGTTCTCGTAAAGCCCCTGCTTCCTCAGATTCAATTTCCACCTCCGCGCGTCACACGACAGTTTACACCATAATAATTCTATGTTAGTACGATTAAGGGGAAGTCACAAATTTCCGCCGACAACACCTCATTTAATTTTGGCGGAGTAGATGCTGTCTATTTTCGTGATTGAATCACGTTCTGTAACACGCAATTCGTTATTGCTATTTAGCATACGAAAATTGTCTACGTTAAAATAATTCGTGTAGTTTTGTGTAATACAGTGATTGCTTCAGGCAGGTGTTAATTGATATAAAGTAATTTGAGGTTGGGGTCAGGCCGCGGAGTAGTAAGGGGAAAGGGGATTTCTTGCTTTTGGCTCATACCTTGAGCATGTATAGGCACTGCAATAGATAAAAAAATTAACACTTGTTTAGTCAATCGTCAATTACTGGGCTTCGACTTGTAGACAGATGATTGTAGTTAAATTTCGTAGTTCTATGTATATTTATTTCTAAATTTCGAAGACTTTGAATTCTGTCTCACCTTTAAATATCTGTCAGGCTGTTGTAGTACTATTAAAACTTTTTTAACAAAACTGTATCAATTTTATAGATTAATTATTTCCACTAGTTTCATAATCTTTTCTAAGCTATTTGTTTTACTATCGGTTGTTGTATATAGTGCACTCCACAATGTGTGCAGTGTGCACTTTATAATATATTTTATTCTGTGTTTTTTTCCACCGGTTTCTCCTCTTCAAATTACCAAAGCTATGCTGGAGTAGCATTGATGTTTCTTCAAATGAAAGAGTGTAAAATATTATCATGACAGTAAATAAAATTATTTTCAAACGAAAATATGATGGGAACCTTGCGAGAATTATGAATGGCCCAAAAAACCTTTTTGGATTTGTTCATCGAACGCCGGGGTTTAACTCCGTTTCTCCTTTTATTTAGAAGTGAGAAGCCTTTGGGAGATGGACGGGTAGCGCTGCCACAACAATAGCGTTTAACGCCTTTTGGTTACGGAATCCTAAAGTACCTACAACGTCGCCGCATACAATAGTTTCGACTTAAAACTGGATTATGCCAGCTGTTCGCTTTCTCGTTTATAGGTAAAAGTCTACCGCAAACTTATTGTATACAAATTTCAACAAAGATTGATCCCGCATAGAACCCGTCCCGAAATAGAACTTTGTAACATGATAAGATTATGATTATATGAATGTTGATATTGTTATTCTTGCAATTAATCTTACAAGTTTTCTCGCTAATCAACGCTGCGATCGTATCTCCTTAATTGAATTCTTCGTCTTGTAAAATTATACCTAATTTTGTTTGGTCATAAATCAGTTTTTTGGGCTTGAAATATTTAAAAATCAGCCAAGCCTAATTTCTCTTTAAATTGAAACAACCTCCATAGCTGAGAGGAGAGCGTGCCGGACTTTGGCGTCGCGCCATCTCTGAGGTTCCGGGTTCGATCCACGGTCGGGTCAATATGGGAAACGAACTTTTCTATATTGTCTCGGGTCTGGGTGTTGTGTTACCGTCGTTGTTTCCGATTTCTGTAACACAAGTGCTTTAGCTACTTACCACAGAATCAGAGATATGTATGTGATGTTGTCCAATATTTAAAAAAATAAATAATAATAATAGAGCAGAAACCTTTCAAAATATATTCAATGGATTGTCTGTCTGTTTGTTTTTGTTAATGACAGTTTGTCTGTAAAGGAAAGATAGGAAATTAAACGCACAATAAAATAATATAAACTATCATTGAAATTCGTACAACCCTTCCTTAGAACATCACTTAAAATTGTTTACTGTATATTTGTACGGCAGGTAGGTAATAATGGTATTTTTAAAAGTACGTTTTTCTTAAATTACGTAATATTGTTACGGAAATGTGAATGTTTTGCTACGTTCCTAAATTAACATTACATACCCTATACGGGTAGGTACTTAGACAAATCAACTGAACATCCCATAAAGGCAATTTAAACACATTACGCAAATGTAAACAACCTACCGAGTAATTCCCATTTTAGTATTTCAGAGCACTCTGATACACGAAATTAAATTTTCACGAGATGAACTTCTCATATTGTAACGAAGAATGAATGCCTACAAAGGCATTATAAGGACTTTGTATTTTAACTCCGTTCGAAATTAAAGTTTCTTGTATCGTGTTTTGTTTTACCATTGAAAGTATTTCAAGACTGTTCCAATCTGTGAAATGACTTCACTCATCTTTGGGCGCGACCTCATCTTGCCGGGGGACAGAAACAGTGATACAATAAAGGATACCACTACAGATACAACTAAAGTGTGAACTGCGTGCTTTTTCGTTTTTGATCCATTAAATTATTATTAGTCAAACCTTAATTAACGTTTCACAAATTACTTGTCCGGTATTTTAACGTTTTTCGTTAAATTGCTATTATTTAAGTTAGGATTGACCAATTAAAAGTTAAATTACCTACGTTGAATCCAATATGTATAATACATGATGAATATATGAGAGATATTTCTCTAGTTGATACAAACAAGCATGCCAGTGGCTTAGCTTTTTTCCAGGGTTGCTGGAATAATATTCACTGCGTTATTTTGCCACTTTTATTCATCCATTTTCTATTGCCTACCAGTTAACCTTGGTTTCTGTATACAAACAAACACAAACAATTAAATACAAATTCCGCAAGGAAACGGAAAATTGCGTAACCCAATGTGTTTTTATTTATGATTCTGGGTACCAAACCAGTTTTTTATTTCTTCTTAGACCAGAGTGGTATTGGGAATTGTACTGAGAGGCAAAAACTACTTTTTCTTATAAAACGAAAAACGATCAAAGCTAAACTATTGTGCTTGTACTATACTGTGCAAGGTTCAGACCTTCGCTGTGAGCTCTGTGTAGCTCTGGTGCGACAAAAATGCCACGGTATGCCGTGTTTTAATTGTTCGCTCCCATTTCCATTGTGATGAAAACTCGATGTTGGAAATATTAGTGGAACTTCAAAGAAGGCTGAATACCTTTACTTCGTAAAAGTATCAGCTACTGATCGGTTTAGGTTAGATGAGAGGATTTAAATTTATAGAACTTTAGGTGATCGACTTTACGTATTTAAAATGGTATCAACTGAGGTATAAATATGCGGTGTGCAGACCGTACTAAATCAGACGAAAGGGTCTTCATTATGAATCGGGCCGATGCCTATTCACGGACCCAATGGGGCACAATGGGTGTGAATATGCAACAATGCATGCATTCACGCGACCACACCGATTAAGCTGAAGCCATTCAAACTTTTTGTCGAGTGTTTAAGTTAAGGCCTCAATTAATTTATTCTTCTAAAGCCTGAGCGCAGACAAAGCGACCTTTTTGTCTTTCAAGTTTCAATAATGCTGGGCCTGGAAATGTCAAGTATGGAATTTTTAGATCGTCATCAAAATGTTTTTGCTGAATTTTTTACTATCTCGCCTGCTGAAGACGACGTAAATTATCTCTGAAGTTTCAAACTAAGAATTTATTCAATATCGTTCTGGTAGATACTTTCAAACCATTTAGACTGATAAATTATTTATCGTGTTAATCTAATTATTAACTTGAGTTTTTATGGATTCAAAATAAAAAATTCTACAATAAGTTACTTTCCAGATATTAGTCGAATCTGACACATAAAAATTTTCATGAAACAATGCTGTCTTATATTGTATTACCTTCTCCTTTTATATTATTATCTCATTATTAATTTGAAGTGTTCAATGATTATAAAGGCACATATGATGGGTTTGAAACGATTCAACTACTTACATAATAAAACAGTTATAGGGTAAATTCCAGTGCAATAATCCTTGTAAGGATATAAAAAACGTATATGTGAGTTGTACATTATATTAGGTCAGCCATCTGGATTCAAGAGTATAGTTTACAATTCTAGCCTAAAACAAAGGTAAAATTTCTTAATGAAACAATTATAAAGCAAACGCCAGGTCTTGAATTCCACAAGGGTTATCCCTTGTAAAAGATGTAACTTTAGGATAATCCCAGTAATACGCACATTATGAACAACTTCAAACGGGTCCTGTGGAAAGGGTAAATTTTATTTCTACCAAATTTCAGTCACGTTCGAGACTCGGCATTCATAAGCACTTATAATCACAAAAGATTATTGTTTCCGCCCTTTCTGCGGAGGGCAAATTGACACAATTATTTTAGAGGGAACTTCCCCGCCATGTACTGAGTGGCTTATTTCCCGCACCTTTGTTTTTCACATCTTTTTGTTCTCGGCGCTTTAAGAATAATAATCCGTGTTTTGGGAATTTCGGAAAAATAGAGTTCCTCTCGGTATCTTATAATAGACTAGTTAAAACGGGCTATTTGATACGGTATTAAGAAAATGTTTACATCATTCAGTATTTATGTAGGAAGGTAAATAACTGCAAAAATAAGTACGAACAAATTGCAAGGGTATGATTTTTTTATAAAAACAATTCTTTTTTGTCAATTCATGTCATTTTTATTTAACAACTTTGAACTTCTTCTTTATTTGAATTACATTAAAAATTCAAAAAATATATGTATTACAGTTACGTAATAAGGCCTTTGATTTAAAAATATCTCTTGTCCATGGGGAAAGGAAGATGATAATATCACGTTTTCCAATAATCCTTTTTCAAAGCATTTTGTTCAGTAAACAATCAGTGGAAAATACGCTCAACCGAGGGCAGGATGATAACATTAATGGAATTTAAAATAAACCGTGATTTAAATGTATGGAAAAAGAAAGAGCCCTATTTTGTTATTGATCTTGTGTGACTAAGTATCCAACATATGTTTATAACTAAATTTCTCTTAAACCTTTATTAATTTGTTTATTCTGTTACTGTAACGGATTAATGAACTATATTTACATTTAAACACGTTCTATGCTCATATAAATATATTGGACAACCACAACCACAGCGACACTTACCACCTAACACTTAATCACAAAACAAGGTAGTATCAAAAATAAAAGTAAAACATATTGACATATAAAAGCATAGCCAAAAGGGCTGTGGAGGTCGGATCACAGCAGTCGCTAACATACTGGACCCCCAGTGGAACACTAACACGCGGTAGCGAGATGCTGTGGTTCGGCCTCCATTAAAACATACTATATACATCAATATTAACGTACTACGATATTTTGCCCTACCCTGCCTGGCAAGGGCCTCGTGGCAGTGTAGAGCGCGCCATGAGCACCACATCACCTTCACACAAAGTTTGTGCACTGCGGCGTCGTCCTCTTGGTGGCAGCGTCAGCAAATATTCCCGCAGCCACCGTGCCCAGAAGTAATCTGACAGTCGTATCTACGCGTCAGCTTCGTGTCAGTTTGGTTGGCAGTCCAGTGTGCGGCAGATGACATATCCAGGGTACGGCAGATATCGTATTCAGGCAGCGTAGGCAAGCTGGTAGAGCAGCGTCAACAACATCATTTCAGTTTTGTACTGTACGTCTGTCCTCGACGAGGTATCGCTATCTGCGCTTTCAGCTTATTATTGACGGATCAGGCTTCCAGGCGAGGTGCAGCGCTCTTGTCACCAAGCATGTGGAGAGCACCATGGGTAACGCTATCTTGGCTGAGCTGGTGTCGCCAGGGTGACCGGTCGTGGAGAAACGGCCCGGGTTCGACCCGGGATCACGGCCGGCTGCGACGGCTCAGTTACCAGTGATGGCGGTTCATCGCATTTTGACAGTTGTCCAGGAATTAATGATGATTAATTGTTGCCGACTTCTGGTGTAGCGTAGCGTAGCCTTGATTCGATTGAATCTCGTCAGAGTCGTTTACATTTAAACACGTTCTATGCTCATATAAATATATTGGACAACCACAACCACAGCGACACTTACCATCTAACACTTAATAACAAAACAAGGTAGTATCAAAAATAAAAGTAAAACATATTGACATATAAAAGCATAGCCAAAAGGGCTGTGGAGGTCGGATCACAGCAGTCGCTAACAGTTACCTTAAAATTGATCATTATTTATACAAAGGTTATTTGTGTAATAGTTAAAATTGACACTAGTTCATTTTAAAAAATATCATTATGATAGAACGTAAGTTAGTCAGACTCAATTGTACCAAACCAATTTTAACTACAAAATTATTGGTTGCCAATGGGGAACACAGAATTCTATCAATTTATTTTATGTAGTTAGACAGTTAGCTCGGGTAAAATATAGTTGAAAAAAAACCACTTTAAGTGTCGGTATGCTAAATTTTTAGGCAAATTGTGTTTGAAACATAGGTACATAATTAATAAAACATAAAATTTTTAGGTACGATAAGAGGTAGTGCTGTCGCTTTATCAGCCTGTCAGAAGCAATAAAGCACAAAGTTACAGATCTTCGTGGTCAGAAGTCACAAACATTGTTTCTTCTTTTGACAGTTCGTTGCCACATCCTTCACGCCCATGGTCGCAACTTTTTCATCGCACCACCATTAATCCCTGTACGTGGCATTTTCATTTTTTTCACAAAAATTATAGCGTTCTAACGTTTTGTGCCAAAAAAACTTTGTCAAACAACTTAAAGATATTCACAAAATAAATACGAATAATATGGCCTAAAGCCTTCTTCAATAATGATATTTCCGCCTATGCCAAAAGGCTTGTCAATTGTGTTAAATAATATGGATAGTTCGTAAGTTGAATCAACATCAAATAAAATAGATACGAGTCCACATGCAAATAATATCCTTTAATAAACTATGAACATAATAAACCTCTGCACTTGACACAAATAAGCTGATTTTGCGAAATATAAAACAGTTGATAAAAAAGTAATATTGGATGCGCCAACAGACCTACCTCGCTTTGCAAATTTATTGACTACAATAATTTATTACGTAAGCTCAAGCAGCTCAATCAAATTATATTTTTCCTTGTTTATGTAAATTATTGGTGGTATAGTATCAAAACTTGCGTCCAACATTATTTTCGAAGACAAATAAATAATAATTTGGGACCGTAAGAAGCCAGTTCAACGTCCACTTTTCAATTAGAGATTCATTTAGGAATAATACACAAAGGATACATCTCGATTTATCCGCGTGGAACGAGAATTTTGGTTGTCATATAAAAGCCAAGGTTTTTGAGATCTCGTAATATTATGAGCTCACAGTTGCTACGCTACGAAGAAAGGTTGGCTACAAAGAATATTTTTAGCCTTAGCACTTTGTTTGCGGCTTGTGTCTCACTTAAAAGGCAGTCCTCGAATCCATCTTCTTAGTTTCCATTTTGCACTATTTTGGTACTCGCTTTACGTTAGATAAAATTTAAATATTTTTTTCATCGTTGCTCAGTTATCAAAATAAGATATTTGAGATAAGATATTACATATGAAAATACTATACCTACCTTAAATCGTGTAAAGAAAACACAAGGTAGGTACCTACCTAATACAAACAAAAGAAAGACGAAGTATTTAGGCGATAAATGGAATCTCAAGAACAAGCGAGTAAAATATCTCTCCCCGCCTGGTGGTCTGGTGACACGGGACGTTTAAATAATACCAACCTGATAAAAATAAAGTAAAAGTTTTGAGCTGATCTTTTTTAAAAATGCAATTTGTTGGCAGGAGGAAAAGGACCAGCTTCTGACAACGAATTGCTGGATTACGCAAGTGTGGACGGATTACCATCTGCGATGGAACACGAGCGACTTCGACGGCATCGATGTCATCAGAATACCCTACGAGAGGGTGTGGAAGCCGGACATCATACTTTACAACAAGTAAGAAATTTATGATTTAAAAAGCTCTGCAATCATTTTGATTATATAAATCGCTATAAACAAGAGAGGTCATTCATTGTTTCAGTTTTAACGTGTTTGATATTGATCTGCTTATAACTTGACTTTGACCTGACTATTATAATTTCGCCAGCTTCCATTTTATTTTTTTCGGTAAATAAAAAAGTTATACGTACAAATATTACTAAGTTTATTTGCTTCAAAATGTTACAATATTTTCTAAATGATTAATTAATTTGACAGCTGAACTTCTCATACAAAATAACATTATGTATTATGTTTGCTACACAGTGATTGCATACTTTTATAACTTTTAGACTTAAACACAGATAGATAGTCCTTATTTTTATAGACAATATAGAGTTGAATTATTTATTTATATGTACATTTCGATGCTCTGGTTATTTTGATCCCGTAAGGTTAGCTGACAGAAACTGCTAGTACGCAAAGTAATAATTTTATTGTTCAATTGATTTTAAAATATTTTACTATAAAATTTGCTTGATACGTAGAGTGCGTCTTTCTCGGAGCGTGTATACCGGTTGTGCTTTCATTATGGAGCCCGGTGGCCATTACAATTATTACAATCCTGATTTGACGAGACGAATTATCTAATTTACCTACCTTCTATGCCAGTGCACACTAGGACTTATTTCCATATAATTTTAAGTTCTAAATGCTAGGTTCCAATCTATTGGTTGAATCGGTTCATTCACTCGATATTGGTTTTCAGCTTTAGATTCTACTGAATCTTCATACTGTCAAAAGGTACATTTCGATTACGCCCTGGTGTAGGTATGTATGCAATTTGAGGATTGTAATTTGCAATTTGACATCTAGTTAAGACGTTGACACACAATGATAACTAGTGAATTTAACAATACATCTACCGAACAATATATGTATTTGAGGGGCTGACGTAATTTGATTCAATAAGATGATTTACCAAGTAGTCGATAACAATGTTAACGGTCCTACATAGTTGACTAAATACTTGAAGGATTTAAATTAATAGGGCAGCCATGTATCAACTTGGTCTATGGCGGCGGTTTCGCTCGTGATTTGGTTTTTTAATTAAAGTCGACATTTATGGGATTTATCCTATTAAAAACTGAGGGAGTAAAGTTTAAGTACTTTGTGTTAATCGAGCAACAAATGACACTTAGTTTTGGCAAGTGTGAACTAAACAGATAATATGTCTGTATGAATATATAATAGACAATAACAGTCATGCGCTGTCATACTAAAATAAGCAGAGTGTTGTGTTATATATGTGAAAAACACGAACACGATCCATTCAAAATATTTATTTACACAGTAAACACTTGCAATTTGATAATAGTTCTTATGCATAGGTTATAAGGACTGTAAAAAGTCCAAGATGTATATAATCTGACGAGCTGAGTTACAGTTTTAAGAGGTATTTGAAACAATTTGATTTTTGCGTGATACTTTTGCAAACGTCATCAGTAAACTGCAGCTCACTTAAGTTCATAGTTGATGCGCAGAAAAAAAGAGGTTGTCATAAAAAGCGAACCCATAAAAAGATAACGACATTACGGCCAGCCAGACGTGATTACACTTACTTAACCTTTGATCTAAGGGCGACGTACTTTTGTACATAATGTCATTGGTTTGATTTCCACTATGAGATGCGGATAACGTCTCTAATAAAAACCTTTTAGTGTCTGGTCAAAACAGAGGCTGTACTGCCGATGCTTGTAAGCACATAATTTGGTTTAGGTACCCATCTCACTTCTATTTATGACTCTTGGCAAAGGAAAAATAAGTAATAACCCACATCGAAGTGCATACTTACGAATATGGGTTCTAATCCTGAAGCAGGTTTTTAATCAGACATGTTTGTGCCTACTACATGTCACAATCCCTCTTCTGTCTATATACAGTAAAAATAGGCCTCTGTTATGTCTATATACAGTAAAAAGCAGAGGCCTCGTTATGTCGTGGGGGTAAGAATTAAAATCGAACTGTAATTTTTACCGTGGTGATTAAGGTTTTCTTGAAAACCTTTCAAATAAACGTTGTAATAAGTGCTATAACAATGTTTGTACAACCATGTAATTCATCAGACGGTTCCGATAGTGTAGAAATTAAAGGTACAGTCATCCATCTGAGCTCGCCGCGCGGTCGCAGCTTACAGAGTGATCGATTCGATAGAGGCATGTGAAAGCTCTGTGCTGCACCTAATCTTTTAATAGATTGCTTAGTAGTTTGTTTTAAACCTAATTGAAGTGCAATTGTTTTTTTTTATTTTGACTTGTCAGTTTTGATATTGTAATTGCTACATCTCACACTTCAGCCATCTCAAATACCTACTTACATTTGTCTTAATGATGCAAAAAAAGTGTAACGGGATACACAAAGTAACAGAAAATGACAAAAATTACATTAGTTACTTAGAACTTTGATTGAACGTTTAATTTGTAAAGTGATTATAATGCAGTTCATGAATCTGTACACCTCCTCTCATTAATTTGCATTAGGCCCAGCTGATCGGTACTCAACTTTTTGATCAGTCCATCTCATACGAAGATGAGATAATTTAATTTTCTATCAATGTTTGAATACGTGAACTTTAAAGATTTTTCTATATTTGACTTATTTTCGACGTGGAGTTTTTCAACTGTGAATTTACATACATATACGTCTAGCCATCTTAAATAGTTAAAAATGTTTAGTTTATAAAAACCACATTGATATCACAAAATTATTTACTTTACCTGCTACTGGAGATAAAAATTAAATCCTTAAAGTCAATGTAATTACCAAAAAGTAATCAACGCAGACACAGAAAGTGCTCTCAAAAGAAAATCAAAATGTTTTTTTGTTAAAGGATGTGACGTAACCTGATTTACGGAGAAATCGAAACCTATTTAAATTCTTCATTTCAACAATATCCGTTTCTTTCAAATTGATTTAAAGGCAATTTATAATTGATTGGCTGTTTTCGACGGCAACTCTTAAATAACAATATCTTTTTTCACCAGTATTTTGTGAATATTTTTCATCTCTTCGGTTGTTTTAGAATAGGTATTGTGCCAGATTAGAGGATAAAAAATTAGACATTTAATAATAAATAAATTATATGGACGATTTCATTCATCTTTATCTTTTTAACAAGTAGCCTGCCGTGGCTTTGCTCGCGTCCCAGTAAATATTAATCATTTTTTTTCCAAAATGTTTCCTGCTAATTACAAGCAAAACAAAAAAATAATTATACAATCCTGTCTACTATTTCTAAAATTATGTCTGTTTTGCATTTTATTTGTAAAGAAATGTTTCTACCACAAAATTTCTCCTCAACGTAAAATGTAAACCTGAAGAAACGCCAAGAAGTCGTAATTTTAACACTTTGAAATCCTAGCTTCTAGTAATCCTAGTTTGACTCACCATAACTTGATTAGAGCCAGTAGTATACTGCCTTACAATGTTACTATCCTATGGAACGCCGTAAATCGGTTAAGTCGGTCGATTAGTTTTAATTGCCTTACGCTAAAGTTCATTTTTTGTTCCAGCGCGGATCCCAACTACCGATCGGCGGTGATCAACACAAACGTCATAGTTCGGCACACGGGGGAGGTGACGTGGCTCAGCCATGGCATCTACGTGTCCGTCTGCGATATCAACGTAGAGCAGTTCCCGTTCGACGTGCAGCTGTGCACCATGAAGTGGGCCTCGTGGACCTATGACGGGTTTCAAGTGAGTCAACGTCATCAGTATGTCAGACTACACATATTCAAGGCATCCGCTAGAATATGCTATTGGTTCGACCCAATGCCACATAACACTAAATTATTTCTTTCTGTTTTGCCGTTTAACCATCAGGCATAATGATCTGTCCACCTTTATGAGTTTGTCACTGATTGGAGAATTAGGATTTTAATACAAATAGTAACTAAAATAAGCTAGGTTTACATTTTTCTTGATTTAAATAACAAAGCGAAGCGTGGAAAGGCCCAACCAGGAATCGTCAGGACAGGAAAACCTAAGATTGACAAAAAAATATGGATAAAAGTAATGAAAACATTTGACTTTGGTTCTTGAACAATACACAATAACTGAAAACAAACATTTTTAAAACTTACAAAAAAATAGCAGTTATTCAAATAAAAGTCTTTGTCGAAAGATAAGTGACAGGCTAAAGGGAAAGGTCCAAAGAAACCGGGATCATCCGCGGCCCAGCGGTTGAGCTACACGCGCACACCTGACTTGGCCCTTTGTTCTGATATGTACACACGACACTGTCTTGTTCTGAACACCTTTTTGCTTGAGAAGGTATTTCAGTCGCAAGAAATGCCTAAAAAAATATATTATTCTTGACTTCAAAAGTTTAAATAAAAACAGATAGAACATTTGTTTGTTATTTAAACCAAATGAAGATAAATTTAAGATTGTACCTGATGAAATGTATCACCTAATAAGTTTCTGCTTTTATTAAATCGCCCTCGGTATTAAGGAAAATTCTAATAAACCAGTTCTTCGCGGTTGATTGTAGATAGCTGTTACGAATGACCATGGTGGACCTCATTCAGTATCTACTTTTTGGACTAAAATACCACAAGACAAAATATCCTCTATGATTCTGTACTACAATAGCGCAATCACTGAACACTTCAAAAATAGCTAGGATAAATAAGCTTAGTAGGCCTGGCTTAATTTATTTTAATATTGAATGATTTACAGTAAAATCTATTTAAAGAATTCCATTATTGCAGTTTTCTGGTGGTTTAATTTGGTTTCTACTACGCAATAAACACTTCAAGATATGATTGATGTGCTTTTTCGTTTCAATATTAAGTTCTATAACAGTCTTCAAAATATTACCGAGTAAGAAATGTATTCGGTATTTAAAATACGTTTACCAAAAATACGAATTCCTAGAATTTAAAAATGAATTGAGTTTATTTAAATTGTATTCTACTTTTCCTATTGAAATTTAAGAAACTATAGAACGTTTTAATATTTGATAGGTATCTCAAATTTAATTAATTGTAGGGATATTTTCAATCTTATTATTTAGTTCTAATGTACAGATGTATTTAAAAGTTTTCTACCACAATACTTGTATAATTTTTAATCTATTCTGAAGGTTTGTTATTACACATTAAAATGTATACCTGTCGAATTATAAGCGCTTCAATCTTATTTTTGACAACATCTCGAATTAGCTCAGTGTTCCGCAGGTAAAATTGTGATAAACATTGTTACTCGCATTCTTAATAACAGAACATGAACCTTGTTTCGAACAATAAACTAATTTGTGTACGAGTATGATGAAACAAATGCGAAATTCTCTCATTACCCAAATGGAAGTGAAACTGGAGATCACGGGGCTGTAAACATTAAAACCATTCAGATTTTCTGGGACAGTTAATAAACTTGATGCTGTAGCGATCATCTAGACCTAGATTATTTAAATCTGAAGTGCAGGAGGTCGCCTAAGTGATATAATGATTAGATATCGTTTGTGGAGTATTTAAATGCAGGTAGGTACTTAAAAGTATGGTGAAAGGCAGTGAAACGTCACATCACACATTATCCGGATCTTTCGACTACGTAATTTAATCGGAGTACGAAAATGTGTGGCTTTTTAATATAGGTAGATAATTGTTATTAATGTTCTATACTATACGTTGTTACAAAATCAAGATTAAAATATTTACAGAAAGATATTTCAATAAAACAATTAACGGTCAAAGAAACCATTTAAAGTATTTGGTGAATGGCATTACTGATCAAAAAAACAAATTAGTAAATAGAACAAAACACAGTAAAGGAGACATCAAAAGAAAAAATCACAAACTTGGAAGTGAAATTTTTCTGTAAACAGTACAAATTAAAGATATACTATGTTCAGAAAATGTTTAACAATTTCCTTTTGTCTGCAGAGCGCTGCACTTAAGTGGACGACAAAATAAAAGTCCTTCTGAGCTGCTTGAAACTCCAAATGGGAAATCAAATTTGTATTTGCGTTGACTGCGACCAAGCGTCTTGAGTGAGGCTGTTATCTGATCATTAACTTGGAATTGTTCGCGGGATTCTAAAGAAATCGAAACATCCGATATTATGTTCACTCCAGTTCACTCAGACGTTTATTACAAATACGAGTACATTTCCCGAAGATGGATATTGTCATGATTTCAATGAATCCTTATTGCTTAAAACGTTCCGTGATTTGTTTTAAATATCTTTGGTGTAGCCAAAGTAGGTAACAGCTCCGTTAATTTTCGAAATTTGTAGTTCAAATATTTTGTTTTTTGTTCCAGATATGTACCTATTATTGAAATGATTTGTCCAAAATTTGTTGTCTTATTTTATTTAGCCAGTTGAAAATTTAAAGTATTTGATTAATTTAAAGTAAGGATTAAAGTAAAAATTTTCCATGAAAAATTATTTAATGCCTACAGTGTGTTTAGCTTTCACTTCTGGCTTAACCACTTAACTAATTTGAATAAGGTATATGTTACCGGCCCAACCCGATTTTAGGACAAACTAGTTTTGCCTAGGCTCAACTAGTTCTTCCTATACGCGATAGGATTAACCAGTATAGCCTAGTCCAAACTAATTTGTCCTAAGCCCGATAGGATAGACCAGTTTAGACTAGGCCAAACTAGTTGATCCTGATATAAATACGCACAATCTATGAGATATATTGTCTAGTTCGCAAATAATGTCTTCCGGGTTACAAACACATATCTAATGATAATGTACCTACGTATTCGCACGTATTTATGATTATCACGAAACGCACTCGTTTCTCAAGGAGCGTTATGAAATTTTGCAACATTTCTACGTTACACAAGGACGGTATCGAGTAATAAATCATATCAGTCACCTCAAAGACATGCCAACGTATTCCCAGACTGATTCATTGCTGCAAAACGGATATTTGTATTCGTGCGGAAGGAACCATTCAGGGTATACGCTTTTGTCTTGTCTAGTTTATTCATGTTTTGCAATTTACTTGCGTTTGATGGATGAAATAAAACCCTCACTAAATGTTTGAAGCATCAGATATATGGCACCATCAGGTACAAAAACGTGGTGAATTCTATAAATATACATAATATGTGCGCCACACAATCACACCAATCAATTGGCCTTAAGCTAAGGATTTCCTTTTTTACAATAGGTAAGTAACAGTCTGATAAATTCCACAACGCTTTAATTTATACTTAATTAAATACTAAAGCCAGCTGTAGTTTCATTATAGGTAGGTATAATTTAACAGACGAAAACATTACATTGTTAGTTTAGTAAGCTTGAAGAAATCGCCATCTTTATACCGTTTTCTATTCAGCCTTTATATTCTTCCCGCTTACTGGTAAATTGGTAAATGAATCATCTTTATAGGTTAATTATTATTTTTGTATAAAAAAAGCTTATTTATGGAGAGAGACGGAGAGATGTTCTAAAGTGAGCTATTTCTTTTTTATATTGTGAGATTTTCATTAGCAGCTCTTTAGCAAAAACATTCCGTACTTCACATTGTAATTACAACCTCTATTGTGTTTGCCAGTTCCACAACGACAGAATGGTATTATTCATTCTTCAAAATAAAAACAATTCCTAACTCTACGGATATTTCATTCTAGTTTCTCATCATTTGAAAGTTTTACATTTACGTAGAAGATAGACAGATGAGAAGTATATTTATTGTGAAACACACTTAAAATCTTTGCAATTGAAACAGCCTAAAATAAAATGTTCTAATATTAGTAGTACCTACTCAAATGCCTTCTAGACGACAATTAAGCATGTCGATGTGTTAGAAATCAGTTATTGTTTTTGTTCTCAGTTAATTCGTGGTAAAGTACTGCTTCTTACGATCAAATATTACAAATAGAAGTTGATTGATTATAATAATTGTATTAAAGATATAAATATATTTACATTAAATAACCGGCCATAGGAAAACTGACATTTTGAGATGATTCGTAACTTAAATTATACTTAACGTATACTTACTTTTTAGTAAATAATGTAGTTTGTAATTAAAAAATATTTGATGTCAACAAACAAGGCGTAGATACAAAACATTTGCTACATATTTTTATTTATCCTATTTAAAGATCAATATTTAACTATATTCTGGCTTGAGCCCATGTACTTCTGGTGACAAACTGCGTCACTGAACATTCAGCATATTGAAAATGATTTTTAAATCATATTCCATGTGCTAGCTCTCCGGCCAGACGTTTTAAAACGCATTAAGTTCAGCAGCTTAATTCGTAGAAAATTGCTGTGAATTAGATTTTGCGGTCGGAAATTAAAAATTGCGGCATTGTAAGTGTTTTATAATATGGTAAGCCGTTGATGCTAATGCGTGCATTTTACGAGTTAATTTAATGTCGCTTGCCTCAAACTTAATCTCTTTACATGTTGACACATCTTTAGAAACAAAGCCTTAGTAATGAATAATGACTCCGATTAATTTATGAAGTTAGGAAGTTTATGTATTCCTTTAGAAATGGTCCTAGAACTAAGAAATTAAGAATGCTGGATGTCTAATCATTTGGAATAAATAAGCGACATTTTATTCGCCTGTTTGAATTACAAGGAAAATCAACAAGACATCAATAAATACACACCAAAATATGTTCGCAAATAATTTATGAAGTTAATTAATAGTGAACTTGTGATATCTTTAGAAACTAGATTACCTAAGTTCCAAAAGGTACTTAGCGATTGTAAGAATATCATCTAGATTAGTTGATAGATTTTCTTACTTCACAGAAAATTTTATCTTTTAGAAATTAGTGGTACTTACGAACGTTTATACACTCTTTATAATAATATCATTAGTACATAATCTTCAATAATTTTGTAGATCGTAGAAATAATAATAAAATTATATTGTATGATCTGAGCAGTTGATAAATCCTTTTTGATGAAAGTTCAAGTAGATTAATCAATTCTAATTACATCTAGATTACCTACTTACATTAGATTAGTGTTGAATTAATCTAAATTATTATTTTGTTAACTGACTGAACTATTTTAAGTCTAAACACTATCGGCGTAGACCTCGGCCAATCTCAGATCAGCGTCTAGGCGTTTGGTCTAAGCCGATTTAAAAGGCTCCAGCTACGCTCTATATTTTCCTACAATATCTACCTCGCGCCACCCGGCATAATAGACAGAAGGGAGTCGCCAATAAAACCCGATACCGACTTTTGCACGTGTTGGAAATGTGGTCTTTATTTCCGAACAGTTTTGTCACGACCGAAGAAATATTTTTCTGATACTCAAAAAAGTGCTACAGTGTGAACAATTTGATTTCGAACTATGTAGACGGTCTTTGTGTAATACATTCGCGTCACTACCTTTTAAATAAGCGGAATAGATTAATGATCCCGTGATCTGTTAAAACGATTTTTTAATCTGAATCCTTCAGTAGCCTAACCAGTGACCCATAAAGAAAGTAAATAATAAAAAAGAGGAAATGATTGAAGCTTGCCAAAGAATAATAACTGCGCGATTAACATTTACACCGGCTGTCCGTTAATCTATGTCGGAGATTTCGAATCTATTCCACGGCCCACATTATTTGACTTTTAAATAAAGATTCTCCCCTTTAAAACCGTCTTAGAGCAGATAATATATCTTCTAGACGTATTTGCTGAGATCGACACCGGTAGGTACTGAATTCATTCATACACTATTCGAGTCCTTGCGGATTTCTTTCAGACTTAGCGTTCGTTAAGGCAACGCTGGCGAGCCAAGGTAACTTAATAGTGGTAAAGAAGTGATCTGATAGTCACTGAATAATACTTAGCGAAGAGTCTTTGCTCTTGAATAAAACATAACGATGATATATGCAAGAAAAGTGTCACTAATTGATACAGTTTATTAGTAGATCAATCTTTACGGTTTCAATATTAATATAAAATTATGATACGTATAGATACTTTTGTAAGGCTTACTTGTAAGTTAAGATTTAGTAACAACTATGGACATACGAATCATAAAATAAAATGATACCTACCGTCTGTCACAGGCACAGGCATATCAGGACGCATTATTAGTAGTGTTCTTATCTCTTTATTATTATCTAACAATTAAAATACAGTAATTATTTGCTTTTTGCTTGTATACGTAATTATTATTTGAATCATTAACCTCGTAACTCCGTAGATATTATATATCTTATATGTTTAATAATGTGGATTATTATGAAAACAATTAAAAAATGTAACTGTTGATTTTGGATTCTTATAACGTCACAACGACACGGCGAGGTTCACCGTAGATTTTAGGTTTGTATTCCCCTCTCCTTTTTACCCTGGACCTCGCATCATGCCATCACGGAGCGGCAAGGAACCATACATGAATTTTCCCGTCATATTTTTTTTCATATAGTTTGACGACCTCCGTAGCCGAGAGGCGAGCGGGCCTGACTTTAGCGAGCGCCATCTCTGAGGTTTCGGGTTCGATCCCCGGTCGGGTCAATATGGGAAACGAACTTTTCCATATTGTCTCGGGTCTGGGTGTTGTGGTATCGTCGTTGTTTCTGATTTCTGTAACACAAGTGCTTACGCTACTTACCACAGAATCAGAGCAATGTATGTGATGTTGTCCAATACTATTTATTTATTTATTATTTACTTATCACAGAATCAGAGCAATGTATGTGATGTTGTCCAATATTTATTTATTATTTTTTTATTTATATAGTATGGCACGTTTTGTTACTTAGTAACAAATCATAAAATCAACAAAGTTTAAGTTATGCAAATCATTTGTACAAGTACTTCGTTTTTTATACAGTTGGACCTCAAGAAGCAGTTCGATGAGGGTGACACGACGAACTACCAGACGAACGGGGAGTTCGACCTGGTGAGCTTCGAGGCGATCCGGCACAACCAGTACTACTCGTGCTGTGTGGAGCCGTACCCCGACATCACCTACGTCATCAAGTTGCGTCGGAGGCCTATGTTCTACGTGGTCAACCTAATACTGCCCTGTTTACTGATCAATTTAATTGGTAGGTACACTTATATATTTTTACGACTGGTTACCGACAGGGTAAGCTAAGCACATAACATTTTCTTCCACTTAGCATTACGGCACTTGCATACTTTTTTTACTTTTTCTACTTTCATCATCTTCTTGTGTATGGTCACGCTTAAAGAGTCTACTAATGAAGTCATGGCCTGGCCTTTTTTCAGAATGTCGCCAATTTTATTTTAAATCGTTCGTTTAGCTATGCTTTTTCCTTCAAGACCTGTATTTGTAAGTAAAGTCAGCAAACTTACGTTTGATTTAAGAGTCTATAGTTTGAACATGATATTATTGTAGAAGTGTGATATATTCGAAAATAACTAGGTGTAAAAGTCAAAACAAAGGGCATAATTTTATTTGTACCTCTGTAGTCTATTTTTTATTCTTAATAAATGTCCCCTAAAGTCCTTTTTTGTTAGTATCCAGGTCCACATTTTATGCAAACAAAATTTATCAAAACTTGGAATAAAAGTAAAATAGTAAAGGTTTTAAAATTTTTGCTATAAAAATAGGAAATTATCGTACAAAAAATACACATTAAAGACGATGGAGATAGAAAATGGTTTGTTGACTATGGGTTTTTATGGGATTATGGGTTTTTTGTGGGCGGTGCATTAGAAAATTATTTTCTAATTCATTGCCCACGAAAAACTAAAAATAAATAGCATGTCTACCACACACAGGTGCTTCTTAAGACCACCCGTATGTCAGCTATAATTATCTTCTTTGTGAACTTACAGTGAGATTATGATGTCCTTTAAGGCTTAACAAACATCCTAGATTAATAATAGAGAGAACATAACGAACGCTCGGTCGGGCTTTTTACCCGTTTTAATGGGTCTTAAGTTGTACGTCTGCCTGTGTATAAGTATAAGCGATCGCAGCGGTTTTTGTTCCCCGAAGCAATGTTCCTCTGAAATGGGGTAAAAAGTACTCGGAAACGGGTTAACACGCCTGCAGCGTTTGACGAACCTAAGCGGGGTGAAGCAAAAGAACTGTTTGGCGGCGACAAAATGCCGCATTACTTTTTGTACAGTCAGCAATAAGAATAACTTTCAATATTATTCGTATAATTTATGTTTTATGAAGACTGAACAGCGATTAACCTTTATCTTATTAAAAATGTAACATCTCAGTAGGTGTAGAGATACAGCTATATCCTAAAATTGAATGAATAGAGTTCAAAATAACCTGCCTTAATATTTGCCTTCCAATGTAACTAGTCTAGTGAAAAACTCACCACTGTCAAGGATGGACCTCTTCGAGCCATTAATTCCTACTTCGCTATTGCCTTGAACCCAAGTCATTCTTATCCGGAAATACAGATTCAAGGAGTAAATACCACTCTTGAGTAATGTAGGCATGTTTAATGTAGATGTGTTTGTAAAACCATTGTGCGAACAAATGGATTCTCAACAACGTAAAATGGTTCTTCTCATCATGTCTGGTTCCAATGATGAAAAATATGGTGGAATTTAATTACACAATTCTTGTTCGTTCGTATTTTTTTCAACACTTTTCTTGTAAAAAACCGGTACAATATTTTAAATAAGTACTTAATTTAAAAAAATTCTTTATACGTTTATTCTTTTAAAGGTTGGCTAATTTGAAAACTGTTATAATCATTTGTTTCAATAAAAAAAACATTTTTCTTTTGTGCACCTAAATAAGGGATTGTTAATGAATGATTTAATCTGATTTATTTTTCGACTTGTTCTACTAAATGTAACTTTATACTCGTTTTACTACTAATTATTTTGTTATTATGACTAAATTTAGAAAACACCTCGATGGCCTAATGGCTTAATAACGATAACTTGATTTCAATTATGGCTTTTGTCTTGCAGTGGGATAGTAGGTACTATTTTTTCGCTTACAAACAAAACCTTGCTATAAAATCCGGTTGATAAAATAGGTACTTTCTGTGAACGAAGTTCTCAATGTCGCATGGCATGAAGACTTTGCAAGACATGGAAGGGAAAACCGTTAAACTGGTTTGCGGCCTTATCTGAATCTATTTTAAACTAATACATCCTGATCTAGGGTTATTAAGCTACCTCCACTCTCATTCCCCTTAAAAGAACACAAAACTATGATGTTTATTGTCGGCTAGACCCAAAAGTTACCAAATAGGTCCAAACGTGTTTTGGTTTATGAAGGTTTAAAGTTTTATAAAGTAGTAAATAATGTAAAACATTTTATTAGTTAATGAAATTGTCAAGCTTGAAAGTGATTTTCACCTTTAATTAGTTCGAATATTTTAGGAAATAAAAATACTTCCCTTTATCTCAGGGAGGTCGGATGATGAATGAGTGTCGTTTAAATAATATCGTACTATATATAATTTACCTTCAAGTAAAAAACGGATTAAGTACAAATAATGCAAAATGGAAAGTGCCTCTGCGATGTTATCTGTTCATTACCTTTCCTGTAGATGTGAGTGACAAGACACTTAATTACCGAACCGATTTCCGAAAACACAATCCCGAGAGATGCGTGATAATGACTTTTTGAGACAGACGATCGCTGTTTAAAATCAGGATCACGTGTGGGAATTATAAAAAATAAAGGTTTACAATCATTTCTATGAAAAAAATACTTGGATGTAGGTACTATGTACTCAATTATTTTTACCACTAATAAACTAAATACACACGTTAAAGACTTTTATAACTGAAAAAAAAAGTTGTATGTACCTACCTACCTTCCTTGTGATAAAATAAGTTACCTACTCATTGTAATTATGGAATGCAATCCCCACAAACTCTCTCTTGGGATCAAGATCTGCAAGATCTGGCGTCATTTTTCGAGATCAATCGCGAAGCACAATATGAAATAAATACGTACGAGATTGAGATACCGTTTAGCAGAAACCTCTCTCAAAACTCTCTGATGAGTAAGTTATTTCTAAAATCACTCCTAGGTTAGATAGGAGTGGTAATTACTTTTTTAAATAAACAGATTCACTCTTTTTTACCACTACCTACTAGGCCAACACTAGGTCCTTAAAATAACGTACATAAATAGATTGTGTGAGTTACATTAAAAAATATATTTTATTTCAATTTATTATGTATATTAATGAATCCCATTTTAACGGCAGTTTTATCTCAGTTGCCCGTTATTAAGTAAGATGTCCAATTTGCGATCTCGACTCGAGATTGTCTAGCCTACTTGTGATGAACGCATGTGCAAAATTTTAAAGAAGACCAAAGTACATTTTGATATGTGTGTTCTTGGAACACCAAGTAGAAGGCAAGTAACAACCCGCCTTTTATACAATGTGGTTTTACTTTGTATATAACCGTTCAAAGCCAACCTAGAAAAAAAAACAAAAAAGACTGAGACTCCTAATGGCATTGATTTTATTCCCAAAACAGTCGGTTGAATTATTTCGTCTGGTATTCAACAAACCATATTTGTTAGTTTTTCATTTCTGAACTACCTATTAATGTTCAAATAAGCTTTTCAAAGCCTCAGCTAACCTAATTGTAAAAGTTTTGTTCCTATCTTTAGATACCGTGCCTTTTTAGCCGAAACAAATAAGATGGCTTAGTTTTTAATGCAGGGTTTATTTAATAAGGCCCGAATTTATTACTGCGTGTTTAAATTGAAACCAACTTTTTTGATAAAAACTCTTTTAAAGCTCTGTGTTTTTGATTTACTACGTACTAATTTTAAGCAAAAGATCGATTAATAAAAGTAATAAAAATCTAGGCAACATATTGTTTTTGCTCGGTTAAAATGTTTAAGTACACAGGATATACAGAAAATCAAATGACAGTGCAATTGTCATAGCAAATATTCATTGTAATTAAGTGATGACAAAATGATAACTATCACTGATATTACAATTGTCTTAAACTTCACGGTATATCTACCTACCTGTGTGTAGGTATATCGTACGGGTCAAAGCAAAGATTAACCATTATATATTATTCGATATAAACTGTATTTCCTTCAAAAAAAGCTGAATAGGCGTTCATTTCAAACAACGATCTCGATATATATTTAAGTGACTGTTAATTTTAACAAGGCACAATTTTAACAAGGCCTAGAAAACTTAAGATTGCGCAATCGCAATCTTAAGTTTTCTACTTAATGGTGAAAACCTTTTGTATTGCTGTATTACCTTTCTCATTTACGTTATACTATATTCAATCTGTGTAATGCAGTAATTTAATATAGTTAATTATTCTGAACTTTGAGACTACTTTCAGTTCTTATTTATTATATATATTCTATTTCACAAAATTCGTGTACGTTTGAATTGGAAACATTTTTACAAAAACGATCTGCAAATTTTATTTAAGGTGGACTCGAGTCACTGACGCTCGTAATAGTTCAAACTATAACCGTGTAGATTTACAAATACTTACAGTACAAGTGAATTGCAGTATTTTTAACAGGGATAATGACTCTGTAAAAAAACTATATTTATATGTATAGGTCGTCAGCTTTTTAAATGCAATGAAAATGTATTTTTTCATCACCAAATCAATTAATCACTATGTACTGTACTTGCATGCTGTGCTAGGACCTCATTACCACTTAACATCAGGTGGGATGAGGTACATCTTAAAGAGTAATAAAAAAATAAATAAATAACAATTGATGAAGAATGGTGCAGCGCATCAAAGTTACGAGTAAGTGGAGGGATGTGTTTACTTCACTCGTTCGTAAAAACTTTGCGTAGAAGTGACGGCACACATAATTTTAAAGCAGACATATTAAACATTGTAAAATAATGAATATATGTACCTATAATATTTTTTGGTGATCTAAGTACAAGACTCAGTTTAAGACATCTACCATATTTGGAAAATGACACCATTCACAAATCATTTTGGGTTTAATGCCTAAAAAGATAAGTTTTTTGCAAAAGAAAAAAAAAAGCGATGTCGAAACTCACCGAAATCGTTCAAAAGTCAGTGTGTTGAAAGGTAAAATTCGTAACGTGATCTTTTCGTATTTTCATATAAAACCTTTGATGAAATTGTTTGAGCGGTATTTGAAAGTAAATTCCTACATGATCCATGATAAATATTTTTTCTTAGTTTTATTTTTCCAAGTAGGGTGTGTTATATATTGTATGTTCAAACATTACTTTCTATTCAACAGTTAATCAACTGTTGTTTCCGCTTAGATTTGTTAAGTTTATAAAAAAATAAAGTCTAGTCTTATTGTTGCTAGCTCTCCTGGTGTTTTACGTGCCCTCGGAGTCCGGGGAGAAGGTAACCCTGGGAATCAGCGCACTGCTGTCGATGACCGTCTTTCTGATGACCATTCGAGACACGTTGCCACCCACTGAACAGACGCCTTTGATCAGTAAGATGTAGATTATTTTTAATTTAAAAAAAAATCAAATCTAAGCAAAACTTAATCTTAAAAATAACCACATTGTCCGATTTTTTTACATCGGAGCTTATTTGTCTAATATCGAGGTTAAACATTTACAAAATATGAAGTCACATTTCTATAGTCAAGCCGTTGAGTAATTACCGATTTGACACACGTGAAATCGTATCGCATAACCTCGTTACGCCGCTGAGTTATTAATGGTAATTACTCAACAGCTTGACTATATTAAGTCAATTTTAAGGTTACATCAAAAAAGCTCATGTTTTCTGTTTTCTTTTTTGTTACCTTTTATTCCTCATGACTATAGGTACTTACTGTGCTCCTTGTTTAAATTCTAAAATCACATTCTGAATTGATTAGTAGGCAAGTTACAATGTTAAATATTTAAATTAAGAGTATACCGTGATCACCAACAATAATTCAATTCCAATAATCGGGATACGGTGCAGGATAAAGCTCATAATCCAGTGCTAAGATGCATAAACTATGTAGGTTTCAGATACATGATACATGCAAATATCAGCTCTATATCATTGAACATACGTGCCAATTCTGATTTGGTAAAGTATAGGAACACCTTTACGATCAGATAAAATGAGAAAGGATCATAAAGTGACATTCAATTCATTCGATAGTTAGTCAAGTTTGACTTTCATTTCAATGTTAGCATCAAAGATTGGATTACCCTAATACTTACTTTTAATACCTAAGTAGATTTTGCAGTTAACATAAATTAGGACAAATCAAGACACGAAAAGGTTGGGAATGGTCGATTTTCCTTTTTTTATATTTAATACTGCGGTAGATTTTACGCATAGCTGAAATAAAAGAAAATTAAAACATACTAAACTAGGAAAATATACGTTTGCAGTAGAATTTTGGCATTGCTGTTCCTGAGAATTATTTCTTGTGCAGCATTCTGAAAATTTGCATAAATATCAGTGTTCTGGGTCACCACAAGTGCGGCGACGTCTTCTAAATATTTAACATTGGAGTTCCGCCAACTCGTTCTTTACTTCCTTAACTTTTTCAATTTGTTTATTTCCAGGTGTCCTGTTGTTGGTAAATCTGTTCTAATTAATTCTATTTATTTCCAGGTCTATATTATGGAGTTAGTACGTGTTTAGTGACCTTTTCCGCGTCCCTCTCTGTCTTCACCCTCAATATATCGTACAGGCGAGTTTTATTAAACGTTTAATTAAGTTTTATTTTTATTCGTCGTGTACAGAACTGTTATGCCTACGAACCGATAGTTAATTAAACAAATAGATGCTATTTGAATACACGGAGCTTAAGCGTCAGCGATAAACGTGAGCTGTAGACTTAACGTGAAATAGTGTATGGTAGGAATATTTGTAGAGGTTTAATATGTTCAAAATACTAATTTGTTTGAGATTAAGTTGCTAAAAATAAGGCAAGTTAGTAAAATGACACAATACTATATGTGTAGCCTTTTTAATAATTGTCAAAGGTAATGAAAAAAGTTTTTGAGTTGAGTTTGACTGTTAAAATACTCTAAAAATAATACAAACGCTTTACATAATTGAGATTGTTGAATCATTAAAACATTTACTGCAATTTCAACGTAAATGTCCAGCCCTTATTTGTCTTTTCAAAAGGCTTATTGTCACTTAAACAGACAATAACTTTGCTTAGATAGGGTATGTAGGTACAGAGGTGATGGGTTGATCTAATTTATTTTAATTGTGCCTCATAGCTCGGTCATTGTTTTCTACTGTTTAGAATGGTTAATAGAAATAGAAATAGAAATAGAAAAGGTCTTTATTCATGTAAACTTTTACAAAAGCATTTATGAATCGTCAAGTCAAGTAAACTACCACCGTGTTCGGAATGTTGATTCTATCGAGAAGAACCGGCAAGAAACTCGATAGTTACTCTTTTCAAAAACTGACACATATGGTAGGTATAAATAAAGCAAAAAAAAAAAATGTATTAACAATATAGCTTATGTCTAATGTACATATTTAATGCTATCAAGTCCAAACATCTTTGTCGTTAAGAAAGTCCTCTATTTTATAATAGCCTTTTTTCATTAAACATTTTTTTATCAGAGACTTAAATCTATGCATAGGTAATGCAGTGATATTTTCTGGCAGCTTATTGAAAAGCTTCAGACTTAACCCCACAAAAGAATTACTAATTTTATGAAGTCTTAGATGTGGAACAGCAAGCTTATGTTTATTTCTTGTGTTGAAATTATGGTATTCTGATTTCTTAGTGAAAGAATGTAAGTTTTTGCGTACGTAAACAATACAGTCAAAAATGTATTGTGAAGCTACTGTTAAAATATTGATTTTTTTGAATAATTCTTTAAGCGAGTCTCTTGTTCTAAGACCGTATATAGCGCGTATGGCTCTCTTTTGCAATACAAAAATAGTCTGCACATCAGCTGCAGAACCCCATAGTAAAATCCCATACGACATAACACTATGAAAGTAACTAAAATAAACTAATCTTGCCGTTTCAACATCAGTCAAGCTACGTATTTTTCTTACTGCATATGCAGCTGAACTAAGTCTCTGGCAGGGAGACTTAGGGACTAGGGTAGCAATATGAGAACCCCACTGTAGTTTACAATCAATAGTGATGCCAAGAAATACTGTAGAATTAATCATTTCTAGAGGTTCACCACTTATATATAGATTTGTTTTCACTTGTCTTACGTTTGGCATCGAAAATTTTACACATTTTGTTTTCTTAGTATTCAGTAATAGGTTATTTATTGTGAACCATTGTAGTATTTGAGATAGACTATTATTCACATCGTCAAATGTTTTTTTTTGTCTGTACTGTAATTTTGTGAGCCTTTTATTCGTTAAAAACCATATTTCCAGTAGTTACTTTGAACTTTCCGCGAATTCGTTCGTGTGGACAACAGAATATACTAAACTTAATGTGTCTCATGTCAAACCACTCAGTGGCCTAACTTGACGCACTCGTAGCTAAAAAGGAGCCTTATTTAAATTAGATTTTTTAAGTTAAGCTGTAAATTTCACAATCAAATATTTTTCAGTTATTTCTATTATAGGCCACAAAAAAACGCAAGTATGTAATCTACTATATAAAAATAAGTCGGGTTCTCCTTCCTGACGCTATAATTTCAGAACGCACTAACCGATTTCCACGGTTTTGCATTCGTTGGAAAGGTCTCGGGCTCCGTGAGGTTTATAGCAAAGAAAATTCAGGAAATATTTCAACAGAAAAGCGGGACCGCTAGTTATTATTAAAATCCACACCGTAGTTACGAATGATAATATAGAATAAGCCTAATAAAACAAAACATAAAAGTATAGCTCTATTAGATTTTACACAGGAAATTCTAATCACAAATTTAATGAAACTACTTGTATGTGTAATTTATTAACTGTCATTATTGAAAATTAAAGTCTGCCTTTCAATCAAACGGTTGCAGGGCCATTAGTCAACAGTTTAATACATTACAGATGTTGATAATTTAGCACATTGGTCCCTAAATCATCTATCAAACTTGACATTACTTAACAGCCCACCGCAAATTATTTCCCTTATAGATCCGCTGCCTTAAACATTACTCGACTCTACTACATAGTCGTTGAGGTTCGGCGACATTTAAGGAATTTAATATTACAACAAGCACCCTGGGCGAGTGTCCGTATGTTATACCAGACAAGTCTTCTGCATTTCGTGTAAATAATAGTACCAAAAAAAAAATTTAACGGTATTAATCTGCGCGCCATTTGCAAGTCCACTATGGATTTGCTAAGCCATATATACACGTGCGAATAGCTCTATTGATGCTAAAGCTCAGACAGCGTCCTACCACTCGCTATCCTTAGGTCGCACTCATGAAATCATCAGGAGTGTTGCTAGTACTTATTAAGCGTTTCCCATGTCGCTACCATTGGCGACTATATTAACTATTAATATTAAAACAATAAACTATATTCGCAAAGCTGAAGCCTTATGGGCTGAATATTTTGTACGAGTAATGTAATGTGAACCAGTCGTGTTGCTCGTAGAGGAGTGAGAGGGCAGCCGGTGCCAGCGGTGCTGCGCGAGCTGGTGCTGCAGCGGCTCGCGCGCCTTCTCTTCATCAACTTCGACACTGACGCACCAAAGGTAACATGTTGAACTTCTTGTAGATAGTCAACGCCAAAGATAGTCTGCTCAAATACAGATTGTTACATTTACAAGATGAGCAACGGATCGCTTGGCAACATTTTATGATATGGCTTGGTATTCAAAATATATTAAAATCTAAAAAATATATTTGGGTATGTTAAAGAAATCTGGTCATGCAAATCTGTTAAAAAATATTTATGCATTCAAATATTTTTTTGCAAATTCATAATGAAAAGTTATGCAGAATATTGGGAAAAAGACGTGGCCAAATGGCCTATTCATTCTTATATCACATGATCCATACGATTTGAAAGTGATTGTAAATGTATAAAAGATTATTTAACTCTTATTATTAGAACACATATAAAACGTTTTATCAGTACAGATACTATCAACCCATTTGATGAATGCAGAGCAAGAGAGAGAATAGGATTAGACCATCTGCCTTTCTTGAGCAGTATATCTACTTACTACGAATCTACAGTTTAGTGGATACCAACACGTGTATCTCACTGCCTATGAGAACGATACATTTTCCTATATCTTTCACAGAGATCAATGTCACGTGAATTAAATTCCGCTGGCGCCGGTAAACTTAAGGTAGATGATATTTAATTTATTTGTTGTAGCTCAATAAACGGTCGAGATACCAATTATTACAGCATATATTTTAGTGAAAATTCTTTTTTAGGTTTCAGTACTTTTATTGTATACCCTGACATTATTTCAACACCTTCATATCCGAGCGAGACGGACTTTGGCGTCGTGCTTTCGTTATCAGATTCCCGGTTGGGTCAATTTAGGAAATTAGCTTTCTCTATTGTCTCTGGTCTGGGTGTTGTGATACCGTCGTTGTTTCTGATTTCTGAGATACAAAACTTTTAGATACTTAGCACATAATCAGAGTTATATTTATTTATATGTTATGATTTTTCTTTACAACGGGTGAAAATCTTGTATAGTTAGAATAATATTTAGTTCACTTATAACAATCCTGTAAAAGGTGCATTTCAGTTATGCGCAATCAATTTATTTGAATTAGCTATATACTGGCTATATAAGGTTCAGGTAAATGTCGATTTGTTTGACAATTTCTTGTAAACTCTTTCAATTTCTTGTAGACTCAAAGATAAATTATCTTTCACTCAGTCACTGTTCAAACTTGGAACAATACTTGTTAGTTTGGTTCTGAACTGTCAATGTACGTACTATCTACCAAGCAAATCATGATGGTGTTTACGACGAAGCGAAACACTGCCTCATTATCGATGTAAACACTGACTGTTTGAACTTAAAACACAGATTATGTATTGTAGTATTTTATAATAAAGTTATTCCAAAATTTAAAAATTTCCATTATGTGAAATTATAGATTCTGGGGTTTTGTTGGTAAAAGATTTGAAAATCTGAAGTTTAAAAAAGATCAAAAACAAGTTTTGATTGTTGTGAATTGAGTTACATTTTACCTTTTGATGAGAAAGATATTTGTTGACTTATGTTATTATTTAATGATATAGATAGGACTTTATTTTTACAACAATATATGCAATAATAAATTAGTAGACCTTTCTTCATAGTCAAAATGTTAAAGTTGGTGAAATTTCTAACCGAACAAAAAGTCTTTCTTATAAATACTATCGCATTTAATGTTTGTTTCAGTAAATAAGTTAGCATGTAATTTAATCAAATCGTTCTGTATTCATGTGGTGTCGTGTTGGAGATAAAATGTGTTCCAAAAATAATAAAAACCGAGAGTATGTTTTGGAACGTGTACCTTTCTTCATAAATAATCATCATGTGGTATTTATCACAGTAATACGAGGATAAATTATTATCTCTTAGATTTTTGAGTAAGTAAATACGTGCCTACGTACTTATATCCAAGTAATTCAATTTTGCAGAAGGTATACACATATAACATGCTAAAAGCATCAAGATTATAAAAATGGAAATTAGTTCGAAAATTGCGAGTTATTGGGAAAATCTTGGAGTATTTTACAACGTCTTAGATTGAAGTATTTTGCGGCAAGCAGTATTAGCATAAAGGCGTCGACCCGCTGTGAATCTGTGACCGCGACATGTGTCATTCATTCGAGGCTTGCCTCATAACCTATTTGCATAAAAAAACATTTTTGGCGAGTGTAAACTTGATTATGGTAAGCTTTCTAGGGATTTTATATTACAGGGACTTTTCTTTTACGGGTACGTAATCATAACAAGACGAATTTGTAGCATTTTTTCACGCGTTAAATTTTAATTCCAACATACTTAATGTATCACGTGGAGTTTTGTTAAGTAAACATTGTTAGAGGTCTGGCTTTTCGACCCGTCAAAATGCTAGAATAGAATTAGTTCATGCGAGAAATATACTTTTAGGTAATGTATTAAACCACTGTTTGTTCCGAGAGGTATGTGGGGTATTAGGAGGAGGTTTAATGTGAATAACTCTTCATGTGAAAATAAAAACGCACGCGTTTAGGACGCAGAGGAGATTATAAGAAATCTGTTGCTATAGTTAATTAAATTCGTAATATTAAACGGTTTTCTATATCAATTCCTAATGTAAGGCTACTCGATAAAACACAGCTATGCCACTGACGTGATAAAAATAAACTATAATTGATTTTACAAAGGTGGCAGATTTTTTTCAATGCGTGTTTATTTTAGGTATTCAGTAAATTTGCCGAAAAAAAATGTTCCTAATGTTTTCACACCTAAATTCAAGGTTTATACCACGGAATTTGCTCTGCATGAATTAAGAACCACTTTTGAACTTGAAATTAGATTATTTGGAAATAAAACTTTTCTTAGTACCGCTGTATCTTTTCTGTGAGCAGGGTGAGGGGGCTGGCATGGTGCCGGCCGGCGTGGGCGTGCAAGTGAACCCTCGCACCGGGTCGCGTCTGAAGGCCGAGGTGCGCTGCGACGGCGTACCGCTGCCGCCGCCTTCGCCGCGCTTCGCGAGACACAACCACAACCATCTCGGTGAGTCTCTGGCACATCCAACTTGGTAAGTCACTGGCACATCCACCTCGGTAAGTCACTGGCACATCCACCTCGGTGAGGCACTGGCACATCCAACTCGGTAAGTTACTGGCACATCCGCCTCGGTAAGTCACTGGCTCATCCACCTCGGTTAATCACTGACATATCCAACTCGGTAATTCACTGGCACACCCACCTAACATTGTAAAAACTTTTAACATTATCCTTTACCTACCATCTGCGCTTAAAATTTTTAAAGATGATAGTTGTGACTTTAAAGAAAGATACCGGCAAAACGAGGCATAAAACATTAACAGGCCTTGGTTTGGTCGCATTCAAATTTTCAGCTACATAAAACTGTATGAAATTTGAGGTGTTTTTTAAATATTTGTATCATAAGTATATATTTTTTTATATATTTGACACTTTGACACAGGGGCCAATATATTTTTTTGTATTTTCTACAAAATACACGATCGAAGTTTACCATAAACAAATCCTATACCTACATATATTATATTCCTTGACAACTCCAAACAACTCAGTAAGTTTCTTACAACCCATCTCAGCTGTATGTCTGTGTGACATCAAAATTATAATTAATTCGGCCAACTTTCTTCAATGTAGCACGAGTCCCGTAATTTTCTATTCATTTTGATTTGTTTCGGTAAACTAGGTGAAAGGAATTTAATTACGTATGGTTGGTTGGATTATTATTAACCAATTTTTCAATTTGATACACCAGTCATTCTTTGATAAACTAAACGCAAACAGTTTTATAAATTTCTAAGTCTTCGTTTTACATCTCATTATGGAAGAAATGTTTTTACTAAATAGCTTAGGTTCCTATCTTGACCTATTTACGGTGGGGGTAACCATGTGAAAAAGATTAGGGGTCAACAGTAAAAGGACCCGACTGAGCTCGCAGGCACTCGTAACTCGCACTGCGGTGACTTGTGTTTAATTTCCCGGAAGAAACTAAAAAAGATAAAAGCGGTTAGTCACTGACAACGTCTTAATTACATACGGATCTCAGTGAACACTAAAACGTTTAGTGCCTTTTTACAATAAATACTTTATTTGTATTGACAGAGTATCAAACAAAGCAGAACTTATATTTGGTACGAGGCTGGTACGTAAATACATATACGTAGGTATACATTTAATTTTTTTTTGAGGACCTCCGTAGCCGAGAGACAAGCGTGCCAGACTCTGGCGTCGCGCCTTCTCTGAGGTCCTGGGTTCGATCCCCGGTCGGTTCAATATGGAAAACGAACTTTTCTATAAATTGTCTCGGGTCTGAGTGTTGTGTGTACCGTCGTTATTTCTGATTTATTTAACAAAAGTACTTAAGCTACTTACCACAAAATCAGAGCAATGTATGTGATGTTGTCCAATATTTATTTATTATTTATTTATTTATTTACGTATTAATACGAAAACCAATACAGATACAACAGATAAGTATGTTCAAGATCAACGGTTTGTGTCGTACAGGTGCTGAATCTGCTACTACTTGATCTGTACTTTGGACTTTGTTCCGCCCTTATGTCGCAGCCGTAAGAACTAAAATCGGACTGAATCTGTTTATTGATTGCTGATTGTTCACCTTACATAGATAACGACAATAGTTTTTAAATAAAAGCCTGTATAGGCTTATTAAATGAAAGGATGTACCGATTTTCTTTTTCGCACAGTCCGTGTAATTGTGATTTTAGTAGCAACTTTTACTGATAAACGCGCTTAAGTGTTTGTATACACAGGGTTATGTTGGGTTCATATAGCCGATGTATGTTTAGATAGTTGGTTAATGGAACAATTAACATTACAATAATGACACTTCGTAACAACTAAGCGCTGAAGAGTTTGTTTGAAACTTAAATCAAATTAAAAACTATAAATATAAGAAATTCAGTTCATAGTGAAGAATGATATGAAATGAATATATGCGTAACTTAGCACAAGCAAACGTTATCAGACGTTAGGATATTGGAAATGATAACTTTACTTTAACTCACCCGTGCAATTTGAGTGAAACTAACTTAGCCATCACCTCGGGATGGTTCCTCCTATTTCAGAAGTCAATGGAAGCAGGGTTGGCAAATTCTAAAACAAATAACGAAGATAAACAATACTTTCAAATTGTTTGGATGTGTAAACAAAAGACTGTTAAACAGATTCCGCCCCAAAAGCCCCATAATACAATAACAAAATGACGTTACGTGATTGATGTTCCATCTGATTTTCAATCTCGTACATATAAGTTCCCTGTTGTTACATATACTAAACAAGTTATGGAATGAACACATGAAAAAGGTAGTAGATTTGTAATATCACAGGCCATTCACTGATACACGGAATTGATTTGTTAGAAGTTTTAGCGTTGTTTTTCCCTTGAGACACCTTTTTTCATTGAAATTGTGTCCTCGTTAGCCGAACGTAGTGCGTTTGTTGGCTTTTAGTTTGCCTGTGAATACTGAGATGTTTAATTAGGGGTGTTTCGCTTTCACATATTGGTCTGAACGACAAAAAGCGTACTTAACGAATGTGTGGTAGATGTTAATTTATGTCGGGCAGTCGATATTATGTTTGCGACCCATATGATGATCAGGACATTCTTTCACGGCGAGCCTACTGTTAAGCTTATAGCCTGCCTTTCTTTAACTGAAATACTTGACAAACTTTAGAACACTCGTATTCTATCTTTGATTTCGATGTGACACGGGCTATAGACTTAGCTATCGAACTCTCTAGAGGTCTTAGCAGAAAAAAATGACATCCCTGGGCTCAGTCAGATTACACTTTCAGTGATTTGTGAATAGTTAAGTCAGTTACTGACTAACTTCGTTACTCACAGTCAGACGCCGAACGAGGGTTACAATCTGTAGTAATTTGTTTACCTGCTGGTAACGCGGGTCCGCTATGAGATTAAACGAAATTCCTCCCCCTAATGCATTGTGCCCGACTCGACTTCTATTTATATTAGGCACGGGAGTTGGCATTTCGTTATATTCCGTGCGTATCCTTGGTGCAATTTAATATCAATCATAACGGGCAACTTTTGATTGAAGAATTTGTTAGTGAACATTTTGGGCGGGGAATATGAAATTGTATTGAAAACTGACCTAATTTTTTTTCTTGTGGTTGCTTCCATATTGAATGCAGTGTACGCCTTTTATTGGAGCACATACAAGAATTCATCTCTGTATCACATATCCCTACAATAGATTTTATAAATTTGGTATAGTGCTTGACGCACTAACGAACTTTAAATATTTCAAATCAACAATAATCACGTGTACTTATTTGATTATAACCTCACCCCTTTATGTCTTTCTAGTATCTAATCTGCTTACTACCGAATTTCATCCATTCTGTAGTTTTTACGTCAATTAGAAAAAACTCCTTCATTCATACAAATTATCACGCTCATGTTTTAATATAAAGTATGGTTAGCTGGTGTTAGTGCATTTGAACTAAAAGTAGATAGCTGAAGTCGATTATGTCAGGTTCACTCAACACTTCATGTTTCCCGATACATGTAGATACTGAATGTGCTATGATTAATTTCCTATCCGCGATGACCTCCTCCCGTCAGAGGTAATCACTGAACCTACTATCGGAACAGACCCAGCTTTGCATATCGGTTCTGGGTTAATCTCACTTAATTACATGACGTCAGTTTCCATCACACGCATTTAAAGGAACCTAAACTTCTTTAAATGCCACGTATTTTCGAATTACGTTAATATTCTAAGTAGGTACTTTTCCCAAACATTGTATACTGTAAATAACACATCAAGCTAAACACTTGCAATTCGATTTTAGTTTTTATGCCCGCAATATAAGGGCGGTGTCCAAAGTCCAATGTACGCGCGTTTTCAACCGTACTGAAATTGATTTGTGGCACCTATCCAGTTTATAGCCTACATATTGAGAAAAAATAATCTGATCGACATTGGAATATGAATAAACGTACGTATGAATTGGACTGAGCCTTAATTGAGTAAAATCTCAATGAACTTTTAGGTCCACATCTACTCTTTTAAAATACATATATTTAAATTAATAATTTCTGATGTATCAAATACATCCCACATCTAGATGGTCTTGGTAAATTTACTTTATCCCATTTTATGCGATTTTTTTTAATATATAGGTCATGCATATAAATGTACAGAAAAGCCGAAAAATTCATTTGTATTTAATTGCACCCGTGCGAAGCCGGTGCGGGTAGCTAGTTTTAGTTTCAATAGTAATTGTTAATTTGTATTACCAGCCGGGGCAGGGGGCGGGGCACCCAGTGCGGGCGCGGGCGAGTCGGCGTCGTGCGCGAGCGCATGCGTGCGCTGCTCCTGCTGCGGGTGCACACTGCGTGAGGCGGCCGCGCGGCACGAGCTGCGCGTCGCAGCCAACGAGCGTCTCGAGAGGGCCAACCTTGAATGGAAGCAGGTATACCTTGACATGATTCGTTCACGTTATTTTCGTAAAAATATTCTATACGTAATGGCACATTCACACATGGAATGCCGGCACACGGGCACGGGCCGGCAGCCAAGCCGACGGCACGAGTGGCTTTACAAATTCCGGCGGCATGTGGCTTCAACACGTATAAGAAAAGCCGGCGGCAATTCAGCGTCAAAGCAGCCCAAAAGCCGGCGGCATGTGTGGATACACCATTAATCTTACATCTTATCTACGAGAATCGAGTAGTAAAATTCGCAATTAATTAGTTTTGCGTGAAACTGTAACAAACACACGTACATGCAGACTTCAAGACATTATTACAAACTTGCACGTTTATAAAAGTAGTGGGATTGCGTAAAATATATTTAGGCCCAGGTAATTTATGTCGAAAAAGCATTGTGCATAAAGCGATGCGTCAATATTCGGATGTCAATATGGAATAAACTATGTTTGAAAGAGCTTTTTGTTCAGTAGCGCGCTTCGCCGAACTGGTGTGATTGATTGACTAATTTAAATTAATAAAATTTATTTCGTTTCGCTAATTAAATTCGTTCAACTTTTGTGTTAAAGGTTGGGAAAATTTATTGAAAAGCTAATTAATTGGTTAAAGTGTTTCCCAAGATTGATAAATAGGCTCAACTCATTGATGAATGAATTCCAATAGCAATCGAACAGAAAATACGTTTTCTGTCCGCTTACCTAAAGATTAAACTTAATTGCTATGAGATCAAAAGCAGTGTTCATTTCAGGGTGGCTAATGTAAATTAATTAAACTTAAGTGAAGTAGAAAACTATCTAGTGGAAAGCTTAAAAATATAAATCGTCAACCTTGGACTTTTTCAAGCCCGGCTCTTGAAAAACTGCGGTCCTGACAATCTAATTAATTTTTCGACACAAAAAAGTAAGTATTCTCCGCGATATCGGTAGCGTCAAGTTTTTGAAGCTCGCTTTTGTCATTCACTTAATCCTTGTGCTCGATAGGTATTAATGGGAAAATGCAAATAGGCGGGGTAGCTCTCACTTGATCGCCCGCAAGTTTTTTCCATTTTGTCGAGTTCAAATATTTTAAAAGTTTCAAGCGTGAGGCGGGGGCTATGGGAAGATTGCGTAGACGTAGGCGGTTTTGCTTGGTTGAATAAATTAGGTTAAAGAGTTATTAACTTCCTCTGCCAAAGATCTAAAGGATTATATAAATCAATGAAGAAAGGACAAATTTAATGTAAAAGGAAGAAACAACAGAATTAAGTGTTGAGTACGGTCAGTCAAAAATGTAGTAGAAATACCTAGTCAAAAATGTGTTAAAATTTTTTAACATTATGGAATATTTAGATTAATTTTTACTTAAAATTTACAATATTTTAAGTGTTTGAAAACATAAATTTTACTGTTATTTCAAAAACATAAGAAGTTTTACAAAAGTCAGTAGTTCACTGGGTTTGCCGAACGTACACAATACACATTACCCAACGAGAAATAAAATATGACGTTTTCTTTTCCTGAGTCACGCACGCTGTCTTTTTTGTTTTGATGTTTAGACATAATACCATGTTCTTAAATGGAAGGTATCCCATTATTTCATGACAGAACGCGATGTCTTTTTGTTTAGTGATTTTTCTAAAACTCGACTTTTAATAAAATAAGATCTCAAAAAAAAGTTTTGATGGTCAATTACTTTAAGTACTGAAATATTTGCGAACATAGCTCAAGTTAGTGATCATCAACTTGCATTTGGCAAGAAAAGTTAAGCCAGTTCATAATAGGTAGTATTGTTATAAGAATGTTTCGATTTCAATGATGGAGGCCTATGTATATGTATAAAGAAGAGTTGCCACTGAAAAAAAGACGTTAGACTACACACTTTGAACTTTTCATCATCCTTATGTCGTGCGCATAAGAACTAATGTCGAATTGCAACATGCTGTCGACCGTACTACAGAATTAAAATTTCAGGTGGCGGTAGTCGTGGACCGGGCACTACTCGCAGTCTTCGTGTTGGTGACCATAATCTCCACCGCTGCCATACTGTTGCCCCAGCTAAACAACCTTCACGTCGGAAATACGCCTCTAAAACCACCCACTTAGAGTCTGCTTTACCCTCAAGGAGGGACGTAAACCAGCCAACGAATTAAATATTAATTGCGGTATATTGTGCCAATGAGATTCAAAACATAAGTAGGTAATGACTCAAGTAGACGAGAGGGCGTTGTTGAAAGTGGAAGGTGTTTGTTTTGATTTGATGTGCCAAATAAGTAAGAAATAAGGAGAGAAAATTTACAATTAGGTAAGCGTCTTTTCCTCATACATTTGAATACTTACATCCTGAAACGATTATAATTAAGCAGTTATGAAATATTGTTTCCTTTAAACTGTTTAGAATAAGTACCTACCTACGCATTAAAATATTTGCCTACATGTTGGAGTATGTATTCCAACTTTGTTTCCAATTATTTATAAGGATAGAAAACCAAAGGTTTGTAATATTTAATCTGGCTTCGGTTTACCCGATTATGTGCTCAGATCCAAAAACTTTTTTAATAAAAATCCAGTTTCTTCGCATGTAATTTTTTTACGCTTGCTACTCTCGGTGAAATTACCTCGCGTTATTTGATCTGAAAGTTTTAATAAATCTTGAGACAAGGTTATTTTTAATTGTTTAGCAGATGATGGAATTTAACGACAAAAAGACATTTGATGTATATTTACATATTTTTATTTGTAATAGATAGACTCAATTTTAGTGCAATCTTGTTTTACCTAGTAGCTAGGATATAATCGAATGATCTTCATGACTAAGCATTGTGGCCATAGATATGTATGAGAATTGTTATTAATAAGTAACCATAGGATGAAAGATAACCCTAGTATTTTTTAAATGCTGAGATACTGAATGGTCAAAGCGAATTTCTAACGCAGTCAACATTAGAATGAGAATTTCTAATTTTACCAATAAATATGTGATTATTATAGGGTGTCATAAAAGTGTTTTCGCATTTGAACTTAATAATGTCAAAAATACGTTGACATTATTCATATGACAAAAAAATCAGAGAGAGATTTAAAATGATAGCTCATTGTAAATAAATCAACGTGGTAAAATGTGTTTTTGTGACAAGGTCTAATTCTGTTTATACCAATATAACCGTGATCCATGACATTAATAAAATATTTTTACCATTTGTGTATGTGGTGCATTATAAGAAATAGTACTTTAGGTAACTACTTATTCAAAACAAAAGTATTGATTTAGGTGGCTGAAAATTTCATGATCGTGAGAGCATTTCGATTTAGGTACGTACCATCCAACCTTTCCCCATTTTATGTCAGCAAATTAGGTACTTATAATAATACAATGCATTCCATGTTATGTAAAAGGTTACGAGAGTTTAGGAAAACTTGATGTTAGCTATTAACTTAGGTAATCTATGTACCTATTAATAAAACAAACTAGATTATGCTCAAGGTTGTTGCCAAATATTGAAAGGAATTGTAAATAAATTATTAATGTTGATAATTTACTGTTAAGATAAACAAATTGTAAATTAATATTTAACTGTAAAAAAATTGAAAATAAAGTTCGAAGAATGTGCATGATTGTTTTATTATTTGATATTTTTTATTAAGAACAAGAGAGTGGTGGAAGTTAAAAAAACGTATTGAAACTGGAGTATGTAATTCTGTATTAAATGATGCTTGAATATAGGTAATTTTCCTTGCTAAATAGCTTGTATTTTCAAATCTGCAATAATATTAAGAGATTTAATTTGGTAAATCACTACAAAACTCGTGTTATATTTAATTCCATGAAACAAAAATGACAAGTTCAAATCACGTGTAAGGTCTATAAGTCCTACTACTATTAGTTATTTTCGGGATAACTTCTTAAAAATGTGTTTTTAAAGTCCTTACTTTCATAAAATCAACTAACAAGTTTTTTTTGCTTAGGTACTCAGTTTTTGATAAAAAAAATCATATTATATCATAATCGTAAATCGTGCAGCGAAAAAAATACGATTCATGAACAAATTGTAGTTTTATTCACTCTTTGACGTCATTATCCGTCTGTTAAATGGTTACTGATAGTTACAATTGCACCACGTCTCCTTTGCCCTCATGCTAATAATGCAGGAGGGGTACTCTTAAAAACGAAACGAACAAACGAAAGGTTTCGTTTTTGAAGATTATTCAAAAGTTTGGGAATGAAGACGTGGTTTTTGATTTGCATAAATAATATTTTTTTTTTTGAAAACGCTTAATTTGCATTCGAAGTGATTTATTTATGATTATGAGGATTAAAAATTGCCATCCGTTGTCAGGAGGCCTACTCCCGAAAACGAAACGAACGTTGCGGACGACGGATCCGCAACGTTCGGCGACTTTTGCTACTCTTCAAAGCTTTCGAATCCGGCGTATTCGATTCCCTCCGAACTATTGGTGTTTTTGACACTTATCCGTTCGAATGAGCTACTCCCGAGTGCAATTTGACGTCTAAGTTTTCGTCGTCCGTTCTGATCTAAACGTCAAATCTTACGACAACATTTTCTTATCGTTTGGAGTCCGGTGAGGATAATAAATTAAGATTAGTGTATCCCCATGGCTCGATATTTATTATACGAGGACGTCTTACGTGTAGAAAAAGCCGTGTGAAGTCGGAAACGTCGCCAACTGCGGCAAATATTCTTCACCAAAAGAATTCCAGGCGGTGAATTCAATCGAAGTTATCCGCTAAATAACAGTGTTTTCGAAGAGTTGTGTGAAGAACTAAATCTGTTTCTTCCTAAAAAAAACCAGCTTCTGGAATAGATCCCGTGACCAAGGTAAGTCCAGTTATACAATTACAATTTTCATGACTAGAATACTTTCTGTAGCCCGCGACTTCGTAGAAGTTAGTTGACGATAAAAAATATCCTACTTGTTGCTATAATATACCTACTTACTTATAATCTAGCTACAAAATTTCATTCATACATAGGTATTAACTATGTTTAAAGTGAAAAGAAAGAGTAACAAATATTCATGCTAACAGATACAAATACAAATAACTATAATTATATGCAATCATAAAAGAGAAGTGAGTATTTAGTACATAACTTGGTTCATTTAATTAAGCTAATGAATAAATGAACCTGTTTATCTCTACACTTTGTTCTACTTTAATGATTATGCGGTAAAGGGTATTTTTGTACTTAGCCAATGGTTTTACATAATATCAAGGCTTAACATAATATTTCAGGTTCTATGCAATGTATGACCTACCTGGCATCTGTGGATGCATTGACTGCACCCATAACTCTATATTAAAGCATATGCATCAGGAAGAAAGGTTTTTTAATAGAAAACATTAGAGTATTTAGAAAACCTTACCAACAATACAGGTGAGACTGATGCTATGTTATTAGGTAAGTTCAGTGTTAATTTGCGCAATAAAACATATACTTAAATAATGTTTCACATGTCTGTGTCCTTATCACAAACAAAACCAGTAATCAAATTATTTTACATAGTAATAAAATAGTTAGGAAATTGAAGGAAAGGTGAGTAGGAAGTGTATCCACTGAAATTGGCTATTAACTTTCTTTTTCCTACGAGTACATAATTATGCTTGTGTTTACTATGAATCAATGTTCACCTCCGAGTGTTAAATTATATCAATCTAAAATGTCATGACAATCTTCTTAGATTGTAAGGATGCTTTTCATCAAATGATTATAACATATATATATTGTTTTACAATGTGAGGAAAATTATAGCTTTAAATGTTTGATTTTGATTCTTAGTAAATGTATTTTTCTATTGTTTCAGGCAACAAGAGTGATTGTTTCAAAACATAAATAAAAAAGAATGTACTTTTTAAATTATTTTATTTATTTACTCAAGGTGTTGTGTTTTTCCCTCTCCATGTTTAATATTTGCTTTCGTTCATCATTATGTAGCACCATGGGATGAGTGTATTGTCGCAGTATTGGCCTCGAAACTGTAAAATAAAAAAAATAATAAAATAAATTCCTGGAGTTTGCAATTCTTTCTTTCTTTCAATACATACTGCAAGTCAAGTCAAATATTTCTTTATTCAAGGGTTACATAACATAATACTTTTGAATTCTCACTGAATACAATGCAATGTGGTTCAGAACTTATATCTACCGAGAAGATACCAGTAAGAAACTCAATAGATTTGTCACGGTAGCAGTGTCTAACATATTGATGTGTATCCACTTTAGACTAAGTCAAATAGTTTTTTTTGATGAGTGAAGAAACATTAAGTACACTACACACTTGGTGCAATGTAATTTTCAAAACACACACATTAAGTCTAATCGCCTGAAAGAACGTGTTACCTTTTCCATTGCTGGACTGTTTTAATGGCACCCCCATACTATTTAGCTGCATCGAAATATCCTCCCATAGTCGCTTAGAGCGTGCCCGACCCTCCACGCTGTGAGATATCCACGGGCCAACTCCTTATGAGATGTTAATAAATCTAATAACGCCTTTACTTAGCATACTGTCGCAGTCATTGAATACTGAAACATAAAATCACAAGAATCTAAGTTGCGTACTCCAACCAGCTAACTTTGTTGGACAAATCCAAGAAAAATTGCACCTATTAACACTGTGAAATATCTAGAACTCAGAAGTAATTCATCAATTATTAAACAGTTAGTAAATATTATTATTTTAACAGTTTACTTGCCAAAAATTTACAAGGAAGAAAAGCAAAAAATTATTTGATTCAAAGTTTACTGAACAGCGAAAACTTTCAAATCTGTCACTTGTCAGAAAAAATCTAGGTGTTGCCAAAAATAATTAAAAATTTTGTCACTACACATGAACACAGTTTTTATAAATCAATGACTTTAATTTTAAACAAATCTGGTAATCAATTTTACAGATTACTTATAATCACGAATGCAGGAAAAGAATTTCAATCACGAATGTAGGAAAAGGTCCTAATTGTAAATGTGTAAACCGATTTTTTTTTCGTTTAACACTTCAACAGTGTTTAAAGAACATCGACTGAGGTACGGACAGGCGTACGAGTGGGCCACGAGACCGGGCCTCACATCCCGGTGATAATGTAGCGGGGCACCGTCTTGTTGGAACCACATTCTCACCCAGCGGAATTTCGTCTATCATTTCTGAAACCATACATGAGGACAGTACACAGTCCAATGTGTACATAAATTTTATTTTTGTACCATATTTGAACAGAGTTGTAACATGTTGGCAACTTTATTTGGGATCACTTTTCGATAGCCATAGAGTAAATTTTAATATGTTTTATGAATAAAATAATTACCACGATTTAGTCAATACTAGGCATTAAAAAATTATTGGTACTTAATGTAGTGTTAATTAAACAAAAAAGGGATAAATCCTTAATTTTAGAGCTTTTTCTACTGCTTTAAAACAAAATCATTCTGTATTACCGATTTTTCGAAGTTTACCGTTCGGAATGCATCACTAAATATCCCTCCACGGCACGTCCGATGGTTTGTCTATGGATCCGCAAGAATGAGGATCTACTTGTTCGTATACGACAAGCGTGGGGAGTAGGTCTTAAATCCGAAGTTCGTCGATTCTTCGTTTCGATCCGAAAGTTCTTTTTCGTTTTCGGGAGTAGGCCTCCTGATCCGACATATTTCGTTTATGAGAGTAGACCCCCTGGTCAGAGACGTCTAATAATGGATACTGGGCTAATCCCCACGTTCGCCAAATACAGATTGGTGACCACAAACCCGAGCAGTTATCTAAAAATTACTTTAATTGACTCGAGAGCCCAAATTAACATTTCACTAGACACTCGGGGTGGTTCACAATTCATTTTTTGATTTTAATTTTATTTTATTTCACAATTAATTATTATAAAACAATGTTAATAGATTATATACATAGGTCCCATTGTTCGATGAGGTTGAGGCTAGGCGGATCTTTGACATTAATTCTATAAAAATAAGGTATTTTATATCAATTTAAACGTGATGGAGATGAGACAAATTAGTATAGGGATCAACAAAAATGTTGAAACTGTTATTATACTAATGTAAAAAATAATAATAAAAAAATACAAAGTCCAAAACAAAAACAAAAAATTATTAGTCTTAGATAAGTTGTTGCAATTAATCAGTGAAATTCGTGTTTTAAAAGGTTTTTTGCTTGGTTATCTCGGACTTTACGTGCTTCGATAAACGAGACGTGCTTTCCGCAACAGTGTGGTCCTGAAGCTGTTGGTTGGTGTGAAAATATTGCTTTAATAAGATTTTGTCAAATTAAGGTACGACTATATTTTTTAAATTTACATTATAGGTATTAGTTTCTTTGGAAGGTTATAACATGTAAAAACACAAAATTAATTGAACCCATTTTTATTCAATTGAGACAGCTTAGTTGTCGTTCCTTTTGATTAGTGAAGACCTGATTTTAGTTTTTATCTTGTGATGATTGGGACGGGGGAAGGACTGGATATGGAACCGTGTGCTTTAGGAAAGTGGTTTCAAAGCGTATCGCTTGGCATGGCTGACATGATGGAAACACTTTAAAACTTTACAAGCAAGAGGAAGTACCCAAATTCAGATACTGAGCTTTAGCTAGGGCTTAAGGCGTTTATTGAGGATTAATATAGCCGTGACTAAAGTTGGCCCAGTTTCAATGAACCAATTTGGTTCTTCACTATGGTGTATCAGTTATTATGGGGTAGTCAATGTTAAAAGTTGAGTTGTAGATAATTCCCAACAGCTCCTAACATTAGTAAAACATTAATAGCTTATGGATGTATCAGTTAAGTTATTAATGTGTTTTATTATAAGATACATCTGAAACCGAAAAAGACCTTACACATACATAGACTGATTTAATTAATGATAGATTAAAACATTTGTCTAAGTTTCTAAATTTCGTTACCCAGGTTTTACCCATGTCATACCAATTTGAATCTTTCGCTCGCTAAGGGTGTCAACCTTCACTTAGACTCACTTCAACCATACCGAGGGTAACATGTTATACATTCTTTATTGGTGTAATACAACATGTTACATTTTTAACCCAGTAGAAATCTTAAATCCGGCATGAATTTTGTGAGTGGCATTAAATACGTAATATTTAATTAAACACTTTTTATGTTATTGTACCAACATGTTATAAACAACATTTTTTTTCTGGGTCAAATTATTTTCTTTAATTTTTGAATGTTTTCAAATGGTGTTGTCCCAGAAAAAGGCTGAGAAATGCAAATTATTTGCTCACGGGTTTTATGTCCATAATAATTTAAGACTATGTATTTTTTGTACCCACCACCCACTGGCTGAATTAGTCCTAGTAATAGGTAAGTATTTAACAATAAAACTTAGTCAAATCAAAAGCAAAAAATCCTCCATCAGAATTTAAATACGAAACATGGATTTCCAGATCATTTTTGGAAACTTACTACTTAAGAATTGGGTTTGCTGAGGAAGCCATTATCAATTGCCCTAAGGGAGGCATTCGTTTTGCGGCACAAAAAATAAAAATTCTATATTCCTCATCAGCCTCTTGGGCTTAAAGTTTGTTTGCAAAATTTTCTCGTCAATTAGGGGACGTCGGAAGATATGGCAAAGAAATGAAATATGTTCGTATTATGTTGTGGTGTTAAATAAGTTTAATTTAATTTGTTGAACCTTAACTAAATAAAAAACAAATTACTTGACGATCAGAGCATTTCCCAGTTTCCCCAAGTAGGTAAATTAAACATAAATACCAATTATGCCCAAAAGTATTAACAAAATCCAGCGCTTTTAATTTGATTGCATGCGTTCAGTTAAATTATAGATTTCGCGTCTTCTGTTGAATAATTTATTCTATCTTATGATCATTTAAAAATAATAAAACCCCAATTGGCAGGAAGAATGGGGGTTTCAAGTTTACATCACCCATACCTTAGAATAAGAAATCGAATAAATTATTGCCAACTGATTTTTTATGGCGTCACATAGCATAAGACTTGAGTGATTATGTAGAGTTTAATAACCTCTCAAAACCGAATTTTCAATTCATGCCACACACAATGAAATCAAAATGAATGGAATTATTAAATATAAAATTTTCTCTAATTACGAATAAATCGTTATAATTTTCCATTACATTGCTAGGTTTATCCATATATCGAATACTTCTTTATGATCCAGATACACTATCAAATAATAAAATTGATTGTCTTCGTGTCATCGGGTGCGTCATAGTTAATAACTTGATATTGTTACGTCTTATCGAGGTTTCCAACGTTACACAGCGGGTCTAGGTTTGCACTTTACCGGTTCAAAGCCTATATTTCAAGACAATTTGTGCACTCAATCAACAATTATTTAACAATAGCATCACTACATCTAAAATTCATCGATGTGTGAAAAGGTAAACTACCATGTTATGAATTTTATAACTTAGCTTAGTGCAGGTAATATTAAATTTAATAACTAAAACAAAAAAATAACATTTTCCTTATGTTTCATTTTACACAAAGCGTCGTCTTTTTTCGGCTATAGAAAACTTTTCGTCGTGTGCCTACTAAGTTACTAAGATACCTACTTACTTGAGTTCGAAATTGAAAAAGACGAAAAACCGGAGATATTTTTATTTTGAGTAAAATATGTGCCAAAAATTAAGATTAAAGGGACGAATAAATAATTTACAAACAATTATAACTATCACTCAAAATCACACATATACCTACTTGGTAAACGACAACCTCTATAGTAGAGATATATATAGCGGGCCGGAATAATTAGATTTTGCACTATCTCTGAGAACCCGGCTTTGATTCCTGGTCCGGTAAATATGGAAAACGAGGATTTCTGTATTGTCTCGGGTCTGGGAGTTGTGGTACCGTCGTTGTTTCAGGTTTCTGCAGCACAAGTGCTTTAGCTACTTACACCAATTTCAGAGCAATGTATGTGAAGTTATCCAACATTTACTTATTTATTTTATCCGCCTGCATACAATTACAAATTACGGTACGCATAAGTTTAAAAAAGAGATTAGTCGGCTTTCTCAATTTAAATATGTTAACTAAATTATTCATGTTTTGTGTATCCCTGACTTGATAGGCCTCTTTATTTCTTCTAACGAAAAGAAATGACCTCTACATATGTTCATAGTTAACTTATTCAAAGTTAAAAACACCAAATCAAAATCAAGATATATATTTGCTATAAGTCCCTTTTTATTGTGGTAAGTCCAGTTCACAACACAATAAAAGTCATTTTCTACCTTCAATGTTCAATGACTAGGAGACCCCAGAAACCGTCCATAAAACATTATATTCCGCAATATTATCTCATATTCCTGAATGTCATGCCGGCTGTTACTGTTGGAGTGGCCCTCAGGCAGAGATTTACGAGACTGACGAACATTGAACCCCAGTCGAAACTCTATATTTTAAGTACTTGATGGCAATAATTTAAATAATGGCTGGATTTGAAAATGTGCCTGAATTTATTTTTCTCGTGATATCTTGATGATGGTATAAAAAACCTGCCAAATGCAGGTCGGACTCACGCACGAACGGTCCCGTACCATTATCTATTCAACATAAGACACAATTATTTATTTTTGAAGTAAATATACAACAAAATATTCATTGAATATTCCAAGCTTCTATATGTTGCCGTTATTAACATCGAGAAAAAAACGGTAAAAAAAAAATCTCATTTGTTGTATGGGAGCCCCCCTTTAATTATTTTTTATTTTTATTTCTAGTATTTGTTTGTTATAGCGGCAACAGAAATACATAATACATTTCTACTCTCTAGCAATCATGGTTTTCAAAATATTGGACAACATTACAAATATTGTTCTGATTCTGTAGTAAGTAGCTAAAGCACTTGTGTTACAGATATCAGAAACAACGACGGTACCACAACCTCCAGACCCGAGACAAGGTTCTTGAGCTGTTGCGGGTAGTAGTTCGTATTAGCTACTAAAATGCTGTCGAATTTTGACCCATTAACTTATTTCAAATGATTAAATTAAGTGAACATACATAAAGGAATATTTGAATAGAGATGTAGTATTCTTGGTGTCTGATCAAGTTTTGCAAAATACATACTTAATAAATCACTATTGGCCCCATTTGTAAAATGGTTCGTGACTGCCCAGATAGTTAGAGATATAATTATAATCCGTTTTCGTGTTGAATTAACAATTTGTCCTTTGTCTCGAACTGTGAGGTGAAATAGTTTACGGGCGGCTAATGACCCACACGACTCGTTACAAATGTTACAATTAACGCCTCGGAGGAGAAGACGCCGCAGCTATATGTTTGCTTAGCTCAATGCTTTCATTTAACTGATGGAAACCAGTAAACAGAAAAGTATTACTTCGGATTTTGCACAATGCAGATGAGATTTACACGTCTTGGCGTACACATGCTGCATAAAAATGCGTTGGTCATTACAAATTGTTCAAACAAAACAACGGTCATCGTTTTAGATTCGTTATTTTCGTTGCTTTATATGAAGTTTGATCTTTTTTTATCTGTATTGTATATTCTCCTATACCTGCCCAGGATTCGTAAAGTATTAAAGGGTTAAGGTTAGTGGAATACGCTATTTTTATACTCATTCAGTTACATAAAAAGTTTTGCAATCTAGATTTTGACCTAATAATAATATTCACAGTTCAGTTGTTTTTTTTTTCTACTACCTACGTACTACGCGCAAAAAAGGCGTCTTTGCTAACTGACCTTTACAAGTATGTAGTCCTAATAGTAAACAATTTGTCAAAAAACGTCTTGCTTATGTTTATTATAAATAAATTATGCTTATTTTAACATGATTTGTAGTTTTGTTACATATGTATCTGGTGTAATTTTGGCCACGGCTTTCCTAATCTTCTCTGCGGTTAATCCAAGGAGATACATCTAGGCGTTAAATGCAGATGCAAGGTGTTTTTAGCTCCAACTCCACATAGCTACTCGTACAAGATAGTGACCTACGAAAGTACATAGATAGTGTTTTGGCTAGAACAAGTGAATCTGAGCTCGACCTACGCTGCTGTCGTGCACAACGGCCTAAAACAAACATCATAGGGATGCAGGGCCTCGTAAAATCTTAGTTGATAAAATTTAGTCAGTTCAAGTTGAGACAACCTACTAGTCAACCTACTAGTCAAACCTAGTAGTCAACCTACTAGTCAAACCTAGTAGTCAACCTACTAGTCAAACCTAGTAGTCAACCCTTAGATCATGCAGGTGGGTGATATCCACCTGCATGATCTAAGGGTTGACTAGTTAACTGCTCTTAGTGTTAAGTACACTTTTGTACTTTTTTGTGCAATAAAGTTTTTGAATTAATTAAAATAAACTAATATTTTGCGGTAGTGTGGCATCTGGTTTTTACATTACTAATTAAGCCAAGCGACAGCTCATATTTACAAAATCAACGCATATATTTACTTATTTTAAACATTTTAATATGCCTACCTAATTTGATTGAGTGATATGAATGTGTTAAGCTGCTCCGGCCTAGTTAATTGCCAGCTACCGAGCTTCGATATCGTCAATATAGGTATATAATACAAATTCTTCCTAATTCTTCTTCTTCTTCTTCGTCAATATGTAATATCGATCTTCGATAGCGTTAATATATGTCAACAAAAGTGTCAATACTGTACATTTTAATCTAGTCGAAAGCATATCGAAGTTCATTATCTACCACTTGGCTATGCCCCCTGATGAATGAATGAAAATGTATCCGATCATTTTAATCAACATTTACCGCACGCATTCTTCCTGTCAGTGCCATTTTGATCTTAAAATAAACAACGGTTCGTCTTAAACATTGGTGTTTAACAGTCGACAGTAAAAGTCCTCATCACTAGGCTGTAGAACAATCGCTAGGCCGCAAGCTTTGTGCGAGACGGCTTTACATTGCGCTGACATTCCTCCGGACAGCTAATGTACATACGAGTTTTTTTGTTCCCGTAGAGATTTAGCTGAAAAGGGCACGCTATTTCGAAATGGCAAGCATTCGTTACGGCCCGGTCTGATACGTTTTTTGTCAATGCTCTCTAAATATTCCAGTAATGTTTACGTCTGGAAAGCGGCGCAATAACGTGTAAAACATTTAAAGCCGAGTTACATGGAAATTTAGTATAATTTGGCACGACTTCGTTCGTGGAATTTGCTTAGTTAGTTTCTTTTTATTTCCTACTAGCTTTCCGCCCGCGGCTTCGCCCGCGTGGAATTCGTTTATATTGTGGTATAAAGCACAACATACACAATTCAATGTAAAGTGGTAGGAACCAAAAAAAGCGAAAACCTGTAAATAAAGATATAACAGCAAGTAAGTAAATGAGTCGAAAAGTGCACCGAATAAGTGTATGAGCTACAGGTTAAAGCACGAGATATAATTCCACTTCTTACGTGTCTTAAAAAAACAACGTTACCATTTTTAAAAAAAACACCCAGCGCCATCTATCGCTTATCTCAAGAACTAGATAGTGTAAGCTATCATTCCACTTCTTACGTATTTTAAAAAGCACATCGTTACCATCATCTAGCGCCATCTATCGCATACCTCATCTTCAATCCATCCATCAAGCAAACAATATTTTTGTTTTCCCTCGGGAATATCATTTTTTTCCGGGATAAAAAGTACCGTATTATTTAATCCGGACTTCTAACTTTACGTCTGCAAAATTTCAAAGCAATCGGTTCAGTAGTTACGGCGTGAAAGCGGAACAAACAAACAAACAAACTCACTTTCCGATTTATACTTTTAGTAAGGAAGTAAGGATTCTAAAAATATAAACGAATGTTAAACTTTAAATTTTTGCATGTCTTATCGACAAGTTCTAATGTTATAGTGGTAGACTTACCTGAATGAAAATGCATAATACATTTTTTGTGGTCTTGTTTATAATTTTTTACATGTATGTGACTTGTTTTAGGTGTTTAATTTTATTTTTACTATAGTATTCATATTCAAGGTACATTGCAGCGCTTAAATAGGTTTTATAACTGTAGATGAATATAGGCAAATTACAAAACTATTCTGAAAAAGAAAGAACGCCAGGCTTTCACATTCTAGAAATTTCGAAAACCTATTTAAAAGGTCACTCGCTCAACTTCGTTCAGGAATGAGAGATTCTTTGTGATCGAAGAACTATGCGATGTGGCCCAGTGACGACTTGGCACGTCACATATTCAATGGCACGTTTAAATAAAAAAAACAATATTTAAACTAAGCATATTTATTTTAATAGTTTGCTATAATTTATTTATTTCACCGTTATTTAAAATATCAATATTGTAAATATCAAACAACTGTATGGATATTAGATACTTTAGAACCTTCAAAACCACTCTATCATAGTGTGTTTCGAGTTATCATTTAAGCAAGCTTAAAAGGGCACCTAAGGTCACAGTCACTTCACTTTGGGATATCGAAGCCCAACTTCGAGACACGAAACTGAGTAAGTCCCACTAAGTTCCATTAGCTCAAATCTGATTACGATAAGATTTTAATTCTCGGGGCTAAAGCAGTGGACATTTGTTATCAAGGCAGACTAGCCAGTATTTTATTGTAACCTGTTAATTAATTTTAGCCTATGTGTAAAGATTTAATATTACTTCAATCCTTTGGTCGGTAAAAATAATTTGTTAATGTGTTTTAGGTTACATTTGGGTCAGTTTAAGAAGCCTGAATGAAGGTTCCACATTTGAATAAACTCATGAGTACATTGTTTTATCAAAATTCAGTTTCTAGCCAAACTATTATAAATGTTTTATTTTATTTACAATAGTTTGGCCAGGAATTTTTCAGCAAACCGACACACGATTAAGTATTCAATATATTAAATTTGATATAAAATTCTTCTCATCAAATAAACAGATGGGTGAAGATCATTTGGAATCATATCTATCTACTATACCAATAAATTGAAATTAAATTTAACAAATTATAAATTCAAAATAAATCTGCATATTCATTAAGGCGGCCGAATTAAAAAAAGCAAACTTTGATGTGAGATGATGGTTAATCAATTTTTAACAAAAACAGGCGGCGAACTTTTCCAATTTTCGTCGTTTTATCACGGAATTCGCTTTCCTAAGTAAGCAACAACTTGTAGTCGTATCACCGACTTGAGACTCATGTTGACATTTGCCATCCCGAGAGCTGACCTACATATATCCTCACGCTTCAGCGATACATTTAATGTAGTTAAAATGTGCTGTGATTATGTTTATTTTGAATTAAAGTGGCTAAAATTGCCTTTCTATTGAGCGTTCTAGGGTTCTTCCCTAGAATGTTTGTAATAATTTTTACTTCAAACACAGTAGGTATCTGAAATCAACAATCAAGTTTTGAAAAATACCAAAAGGAAACTGACTACTTTGTTCTTTTCACTAATTACATCTACCACCTTAACCATACAATGGATTTCGATAAGGTTTCCACAAGCACAATAAACGAAGCTGGTATCATGAAACTTTTTTTAATGTTTTTAAGTCGAAGCTAGTTGCATATAGTCTATTATAAAGATAGATAACTGTTCTATTAATAATGAACCTAGTCTATGTAAACATTACTGCATTGCGTTTTAACTATGTATTTAAAATTACAGAACCTTAAGTAGCAACTTAAATAATTCCAAACGGCACGGTCGCCTACAGATAGCTATTTTGTACCTACAATATGAGGTGGTGAAAAAAACTTTTTAACATTTAAAATGTCAATAAGTTCCATGCACAACAAGTTACTCTTTGCGTTGGAGTATTCAATAATTAATTAATATCTTAGAATTTATTTCTGAACACAGCTAATCAATCGTATTTGAACACTGCAAATACTTTATCTGCGTAGATACACTCAACTCAAAAAGTTATTTTAATGTCTTTAGAAGTATTTCGTCACCTTGTTTTCTAAAATACCCATTTATCTGACTGTGAGTGCACAAGTATATCGCCTTTGAATAAATTTCAACCACATTTCCAATCCATACATGTTTGATTTAGTAACCGTTTCCCTCTCCCGAGTCCGGAAATAAACTTCTCGTGTACGCTTTTAGCAGAAATACGCAGAAACAGTAAACTTGGAACTAAATTAATATATAAATCAACAAAAAACCCAAGGAATCAAAGCGTAAGACCAAAACACTAATTTAGAAACAAATACATACCTAATAGGTACCTAGGAGGTAGCCTATTTTATATGATAAATTTTACTTTTTTATAATTTTAAGGAATGAGATTTAAAAAAAAGATGTCGATGGGACTGCAAATGTAATGAAAGGAGTGATTAATAAATCTTAATAAATGATAGTTACTATTTTGTTTGTACTAAAATGTATAATCGATACAAAATGTCTAAATGTAATGCAAATATTTGAGTTCTTTTTGTTAATCTGGTCTATTTTCAATTTACCAGTTATTTTATTTTGTTATTTATTTATTTTCTTTCTTTGTAGGTTTCTAGTTATAACTCCGTTAGAGTATGATTTCCTATACGATCAACAACCAGCCCGTCAAGTTAAAGGAATGCATGCCAATCACGTCATATATTTTTTCTTTCGAAAGTCCAAAGTGTGATTGACGTGCTTTTGACTGTACATAAATAATCTCATGAACAAAAATTTCCTTGAAGGCATTTTTTTCTATTTCTTAGAATCACTAGAAAGTTTATGCAAACGTTTTCTCTCCGGCGTTAATTTGCTAAATGGCTGTGGAATCAACGCGAGCCGGTTTAAGATTTAAAGAAAGCTTTTTTCTATTCACTGCCATTTTATGCTGTAAGTAAAATATTTAATGCTTCAGAAAAGCAACAGATGAAAACAGCAGACGCAACTTGGCATGAAACTCTCGCTGCATATTCAGGGTATTATGTGAAAACCACTCGAAATTTGGGTTGGTGCGATTTTATTCTTAAAAAAAAACACATCAAGCACGTTCACACAAGCCTTAGATATACTTAATAAAATTAAAATTAAAAGCTAAACATTTACTCGTAAGAAATCATACGAAAAATATATTTTATATAAAATAAGCTCCTTAATCAATGTTATGTACCTTTATAAAATATGTTCAGTTAGAATTAAAGTCTTGAGAGTTTAATAAAGTTTGATGCGCTGGACATACATAGCCGAGCAGATATGTATTGACATTATTAGGGCACAAAAAAAAATATTAGTCGAAGTAAGTCATACGACAAACTAGGTTTAGGTGTTACCATGTATCTACAAATTATTCCAGAACTTTAAATTTTCCCGCGAAAATAACGGATTCGTAGTAAATTAAAAGCCTCAAAACTTAATAGATGTCGAGTGACCAGTGACTTTCTCATTTGGACAACCTAATGCAGTTCGCAAAAACTTGGCTAGAATCCAACACGGTGGAGGCCAACCATGACCAGCAAAATCATTGGCGTTTCGAGCGTTTTCAAGATAGTTTTGATGGTTATACAAGCAACCCGGAATTATTTTGCGGCACCAGATTGTCGGCCGGAGATGGTTGGTCCTGGTAATTTGTGCATTTGCCACTCGGTAACATGGCAAATGATTTCGAAACTTTTCTATGTGCAGATATTTAAACATATTTAAATGTTTTCGTACTGAATTTTAATCTTTCAGTTTTTTTATGTTTTTCATTCACTACCAATTTATACTATCCCTATTTTTGAGGAGACGGGGTGGGGTATTTAACACATCTTCCGTTACTGGGTTCGAGCGGTGTGTGTGAGACTTCTCCAATCTGAGTAAGTAAGAGAGGAGAAGTACCACCCACTAAAACTCCTCATGATCTAAAAGGTGTCCGTGATACTAAAGATAAACTACCTATAATAAAACGGCCATGGCGTACATGCGAGTATATCATCCTCACAAGAGTGTATTATGTTAGTAATGTTTGTCAACTTAGATACATATCACGCACGTTTAAAAATAGTTTCACAACGCGATGAAAAACGAAAAATAGTTTTACAATACGAAAAACGATGTAAATATTTTCATAATAGTAAAGGCTTAAAAGGGTGCGTTTCGCTGACAAGCGTCGTCTCAGGCAAAAAAACGATAGATCTCAGTAAAATATTTCTCGCAATTCGTCGTCATCGTGGTGGACTATGATTAATGGTTTGTTATTTCATTTTCAACGGAATGAATTTGCCACAATTCGGACATCAGTATATTGTGTCCCGTTTTTTTGTGGTGCTGAAAGTAACTGCACTGCGCTTGAGGCTCATGCGTCTGACAGACCAATGCAACGTTAAGGAAGGGAATCAACATGAACCGGAATGCAAGAAGGTTGATTCAAGACAATGCCGTAACTAGAGGTATGCCGGGTTTGTGACGCCTCTTTAATACAAGAAGTGGTACAATCGCCGCCATTACCTACTTGCTACAAGTCTCAGTACCCTTACGTCAAATCTCTATATTAAATAAGTGAAATAGACATGTTACTTCGGTGTATAACAACTAGTGAAGAAGACCGCACGAACGGGCCCTGTTTAGACGCTGACTTTGTATTTGTACCACTTGTATGAAGATAAATAGCGTTTAAATAAACCCAAGGGTGTTAAACATAATTAAATTGATGAAAGGGATGATTAGGCTATTTTTATTGCGAGAGCCAATTATATTTTTGGCTAATTTGAGGAGGCTACACGGAGCCTTGGAGTAGTTATTAATTAATTCCCTTGAGTCGAAATATAATTATATTACACTCATTAATATGAAACTGAATATTGGTTTAATAATAATGAAGTTCAATCCTTAATAAAGAGGCCTATAAATACATCAAAACAGTGAATATACAATGCATATATTGGACTGAATTTTGAAAACTAATTCCCTTATTAAGTATAATTTGTACTTAGGTCTGTGTTATTAACATTTATGTAATTAAAACGTTACATGGTCAAAAAGGAATGGATTCACTTAACTCTGAACCTAATTGCGTATACATTATTCAAACATCTTTTGTGGGAAATGAAGGCAAAATATTCCTACGATTCATGACTTGAATCATTATGATAATCTGTTGTGAAGTTCTTAAAGTAATGGGCATAATTTACAAAGGTTAATCGCTTGGACTTAGCTGATGAATATTATTTACTGTCTGTTTATTATATTTAACTCTTGAACCTTAGCTTTCTGCAAGCTTTTGTTTTGTGGTTCATTGGCACCTTTCAGAACTAATAAGTAAAATTGAGTATTATAGTTTAGGATAAACAGTAAACTGAATGAAAAGACACAGGGAAGGCTTACAATCTTCCATGATAGACATTATTATTATTAACGCTAATTGTAAAGCTGCTCTTCCAACTGAGGTGTGTAGGTGTGGGTTCGATTTCCGCATCGCAAGGGGAGATAAAATGTTTCTGTTTCTAATATTTAAAGTTCGCTAGTACGGCGTAAAATACTATAAAAATAAAAAAAATCGGCTATTTGTAAGATTGGTATTTTATGTTGGTACTGTTTTAAACCAGGTTTCCTTTAAACATCTGAGTGACGAAGGCCATCAAATATACACACTGGATAATCATACTCGTTTTAAAGCACAATCAGGACTTAAACAAGTTGTTCATGTGACAAATCATACGCGTAATGCGCGCTTGATTATTAGAGCTTCAATAAAATTAATCAGCATCAACTATGGCTGCTCATAATATTGATAGTTTACACTTGTGCCATTGTTGGCTACAAAATATGCAAGTGGCAAAAGCTATCTACGTTACAAATTTCAAAATAATACATTGATTACTACACGATAAACCACCTTAAATGTACAGTGAATTGGTAGATATTTCAGACGTGACCTTTCTCTTGGAACTTAAAATATTGTGTAGGAAGCCACAATGCAATGGTCGATTGTAGGCAGTTGGATTCGGATTAAAAGTAAGTGATGTGGATAGCTCGGACCTCGCATTTTATGAGACACAGCGGTTTTTGTTGCATTGTATTCGGTGTATTTGCTTGATGATTTTGATGTAGAACTGCAATCTACGCAGCCGCAAACTTTTTTAACAACTGAACGTTTTTCATAGCTTCTTAATTTTTTAATAATCATGAGTTATTTTTAGGTTTTAAAAAAATATTTATAGGCAATGTTTAACCCTGAGAACTTTATTTCTATAAAATACGTCACTACCGCCCATATTGATGTTTAGCAATACTTATTGTCCGTTTTATTGCAAACTTTGCAATAAAATTTTAGCAGCAGCCAAATTTGAAATGGAAATATTATGTTATAAAAGGCGGCGATGTAAATACGAATCCTATAAATATCAAGCAGCGATGATAATTAAGATTTTTTTTGCCACTTAACTCGTCAAACCAAAATTGTATCCTGGTCCAATGTACCTAAAGTAATTTACGAGCAGTAATAACCTAAAAAGCAGTTGTAGGTACATATTTCCTGAGTTTCTCACCGGTATCGTTTTAGTAGAATTCGCTTTCGAGGTAGTAGACTAATTTTGCACTGTGTTGTTGAATGTGTTTTTGTTATTGATTCAGAAATGTGTAAATGTGACTTTCCTGATCTGGTATCCTGTATGTTAATTCATAGCTGATCTGTAACATGTACCTAAGTTCAGGAGATCTCTCAGCCTATGTGGCCCCTACGAAATGCATTCCACGGCTGAGAACAGGCCTCATTTTTGCTGTAGGCTGGGACCGGGTATACTCCACTAAGGGCAAATTTTGGATTGGGGACGAGATGTATGTATGGTAAGTTATTTCTTCTCCAATGGACCACTAACATGGTTTAAATAAAATCCAGATAGAATCCGAGGCCAACAGCTTAACGTGCTTTGATGTACAAAGATACTCAATTCAGTCAGAACGTACACTCAAATAGCGGTCCGTGGCATGCATAGCTTAACCTTCGTAGTCGTTTCCGTACTGTGGACTGTGGCTATCGTGTACCGAGCCCCTTAACCCAAGCATAAGCATAGTAAGAATTAAGCAAAAATGTGTGTATACAAGAGTTAGCAACAAAGATCTCGGTTACAGCTTTGGGCTTGCGGATACAATTTATTTACTGCGTGAAGCTGCGTCGAGCTTTACTCGAATGACGGCCATTGGAGTCGTGTGGGACATTAACAACATAGTTGCATTTCTTTTATTGCTTCTGGGATATCACTTTGCGACTATCTACGACTGTTCATTGAATAATAAATAAACGTGTCTTGTCGAAGTAAGGAAATAATTTTATATGCTAATGTTTGAATGAATTTAATACTTTTAGTAGATACTCCAACAATCTAATATCTAATTTAAATGTTGGTAACTGAGACTTTTTGAAAATCATATAGCATATTATTTACACTGTCCCTTACGTCGTACTAATGGCATCTATATGCAATTTAAACCTGTAAATCATTCAAGATTTGTTTTCATTCTATGAAACTTGTCTATGAAAAGATAAAAGGTAACCTCCACCATATGTCATTCAGCTTCTTTTACTCCTTGCTTTTTTTCAAACTACTTAATTCACCTAAATTTGTCAGGAAGAGATGGCTTTCTAGTGATATGAGGGCCTAAAATGTGTAAGTAAAATATTTGTAAAACCAAGTGCCGATATTATATTTTATTTGGAAGACTCATGATAAAATCTTTTTACTTGTACCACATCTATGTAAAATGCAGTTGGTTTAACAAACTGTACTACGAGTACAATGGGCAAGCGTTCTCGCCCACCTGCAACCTTGCACTGCTCCCACGCCATATACCAACTGCCAAGATTGCACAACCTTTTTAATCACAAGCAGTTCCCTTTCTATTCTTTATTGTTCAGGCTATTTTAAGAGATCAGGGATTGCAATAAAGGTTCAGGCCCGTCAGAAACGTGTGCGTTTCTACGCGTTTCCGGAAGACAAAATGTAGTGATTATGATTATATAGGTACGTAATACAAATTGCATATACTGCTATTAAACATTATGTCAAATGCACGTTAGTACTTATTTCGAGCTGTAAGTTTTTTCCGGGATGTGCTGTAGATATTACTGAAAAATGGGGCTAATAAAAAATTTTTTTTTTTTTTTTTTATAGTAGCGCAGTATATTGGCTCCTCCCAGCCTGATGGTAAGCAAGAGAGGAACCCACATCACGATGACAACGGATTTGATATCAAAATATCCTATCCGTTAGCATCGCCATACTGGACCGCAAGATGTTTCTTCACGCTCCTTTTGAAGAAATCCATGTCAAAGGAAGGAGGAAACACATGAGCCGGCAACGAGTTCCACTTCTTTATGGTCCGGCAAAGATAAGAGTTACCGAACTTTTTGGTTCGTGATGGAATATTTTCCACGGTGAAGCGATGACATCGTTGGCCGGCTCTTGTGGTTCTGTGTAGGAAAGGAGAGGGTGGGATAAGGGAAAATAGTTCCTCGGAACACTCCCCATGATAAAGCCGATAAAAGACACTTAATGAACCAACGTCCCTCCGTAGTTGAAGAGGTTCAAGGTTCCCAGTAATCTCTTCATCGTTAATTATGCGCACAGCCCGTCGCTGCAACCTATCAAGGGCATCCATGAGGTATTTGGCGGAACCGTCCCAGAGATGCGAGCAGTATTCCAGGCAAGACCGGACTTGAGTCTTATATAAAAGACAAAGCTGGTCCGGCGTGAAAAACCGACGCACTCTGTTCAGAATCCCCAGTTTTTTGGATGCTAATGAGATGAGACTCTCGATGTAATGACCTTGATTAAGATTGCAGCAGATATCCATGCCGAGCATGCTTAGGCTGTTACGCAGGCAAAGTGGAGTGCCCCGAAGAATAGGGAGAGGAAGGAATTGGGACAATTTTGTCGAAATATTAGCTAAATATTAGCTAAATTATACTTTAATCTTAATATTTAACTAGTAATTGATCGCCACTTGTTGTACTCTTAACTCATGACAATTAGATTTATGTTACTAAAACTAGAGCTTACACAATTCAAAACAATTTAATGATTGTACAAAAAATTACAGTTATTATTTATTTTCTCGCGGATTTTCAAATACTAAATTGGTGTACCTACTAGGTTACAAAAGCGACAAATATTAGCAAATTATTTCCATGTCACAAATTTCGATGTGAGAAGGCGTCACAAAGTAAGGTCGTATCCATTCAATAATAACGATCAGTAACACAATACTGTCATCCCATCCCGTTTGAATTATGACGCCGTCACCGCCAACTTTTATCCAGCCATAATGCCCGGACATATTTTATTTACTATATATCAACCATGAAATTGTTTGTCGGGACCTACGCCCTTTCTTTTATTTGATTTCGGCCAATACTCATCAATTCCAGCAAGGCTTAGTAGTAGGGCACCGATTCAATTGGTTTGTCGATAAAAACTCTAACATCCCTTTGCGATGATAATATTAAACGGATACAGTTACCGCAATAAAATTTCAAAATGTAAACCACCGAGATGTTGATTTAACTTAGATAAATCAAAAACATAAAACCCAACCTGTGAAATAACACTGTAATGAAGGTCAAGTCATGATCCAAAGGAAATTGCGCATGTAAGTTTAATAGTAATACATTATAACAAAACAGTCCGACCTCCTACGCCTGGCTTGACAATAATCCCATAACAGAATCAGTTTCTTTTATCTATACTAATATTATAAAGAGGAAAGATTTGTGCCTATTTTTGTATGTTTGTATGTTTGTAATGAATACGCTCAAAAAGTACTGGGCCGATTAAAAAAAATATTTCACCAATAGAATGCTACATTCTTCCAATTTGACATAGGCTACAAAATTAGGGATACTTGGTAAAATTTAAAAAAATTCAACAGAAAAGCGGGAAAAATTCTCTAAGGCGAAACGAAGTTCGCCGGGACCGCTAGTGTCTTATAATTTCTTTACACTGGAATGTTAATTAAGTGATTTATGGGATCTTTTTATGGAATCATTAAGTCTATTGCCAAATACATCGTTTTCCAGTCTCGGATTTATTAGGTACTGAGTTTCACTATTTTAAAAACAACAATATGTAATTTAATAACCAATAAATGGGTCAATCAACTTTTATTTGTCCTGTAAGTAATATGTTTTGTCCCTGACCAATAATCGCAGTTCTAAAAAAAATTAAGTGGTTTTTTGGCATATGTCGCATTTATATTATTATTAAGCAAACATACGAGTAATTTATTTCAAATAAATCACTATTAAACTGGAATTTTAATGGTTGTCCAGGTGACAAAACATCTGGATGTAGTGTTTTTTTATTTGTCCCCCAGTCGCTAATTATAATGAAACATTACTTTATACAAAGAAATACTATATGGCAATTAATTACGCTTGTACATAATTATTCATTACAGTGTTCACTAAGATGCTAGCATATAGATTTTTGTTTGTTTCATAATTTTACCGAATTTTTTGCATGTTCGTTTTGGTCCCTATTATATTTTATTATTCCGATTTCCACCGGACAACGGTAAAAAAGTTCCGAAACCAAAACATAGATGGGTTGATCAGTGCCTTGACAATAAGTCGGTCGATTTGGTGACAACACTCATCTAACCGCTATTTTTATTTCATCATTGCCGCGGTGTCAGTCGGTCGCGCGCATTTTGAAAAATTGGGTGGCTTTATTGTGTGTCCACCGGACAACCCGCACAAAAACGTAAATATTTGATATATCGTAGTAAATAAAAGTGAAATATATTCTATTTTATCTATATTTTTCACTGCGCGTAAGACCTAATTCAAAATATAATTATTTTTTATCAGGAAGCGCAAAGACTGATAAATGTCACTCGGACAACCAGTCACTTGGACAACCAAAACCGTTGTGCGTGGGAAATTTTGGTTGCCCATAGGACAATTAACGATATAATCAGCATAAAGCAATACTTTTTCTTTCAATAATTAGTCACTAAAGAGCCTCTTACAAAGACTAGAGCATTTAATATAAATTAGATTATATTTTGACCAATTTCAACTTTTTACTTCTTTACGTGTGGAACACCGAGTAGATGAACGATCCGATGATCTCTGGTGTCAGAGTTTTCAAACCACGTACTACTAGCAGTACTTAGGCCTCTGTCTGACATGATTGTGTAACGACTGCCATCTAATTAATCAATAACTAGAGTCATGTGGATTTCAGAGTCAAATTTACTATTTTATTTAAATAAATCGTGCTGCTCTATGTGGATTCTTAAAATATAAATAATTATCTAAAGAAAAAATGTTAAAATATAAAAAAAAAAAAAAAATTAAAAAACTAAAATTTATCATTGATGTACACTTAAAAGTTGATTGACCCAAATACCAAAAAAAAAAAGTACTCGAGAAAAGTGTTAAAGACAGTTGGATAAAAATACAGTCACGTACGGACATCATCATTAGTTCGTATACACCTCAGTATCTTGCATGGACTTAGTATAATAAACGTATCTTGTCACAACAAAACTCCACGTAACTAAACAAGTCAGATAGACAGTGACTTAATGTGACAAGGTACAGAGTTGTTCATAAACTAAAGCTACTGACTGTATCAACTCCAAACTGATTGACTCTACATCAGGGTATTTCTTAGTTCACGTTTTAAACATTTCCTTTTACAACAGAATTAAAGATAAAACATTTTTTGGAAGATTCGTAGAACGAGTAATTATTTTTTTCTTACTAATGCATGCATTCATTTCATTTCTAGATTTAGGTATATTTCAAGGGAAAGCGTTAAAAAACATTGACGTGTAAATCAATCCTTCAGTAGATACGTTACAACAAGCTATCCAGCTTTTTGATTTCGCTGAGAAATATACCAAGTTTATTGCAGAAGTGTTTCAAAAACCTCTGTAGGTATAATATCCTAAAGAATTCACAATAGTGTGTTCCTTTCCCCCAACTTCTTGTAATCTAATACGGAATGTCAGCCAGCTTGGGAACCTACTCAGCTATTCTCTCATTTTGGAAATTGTTTCTGCAAAATTTTTATTATGTCTCCTTTTGCTTGCCCCTAGGTAATCTATCTTTTATTTAAGCAATTTTTTTTAAAGAGTCTTATCTGTTTTGTAATTTGTTTATATAAAATAAACTTAGCTTTCTGATATGTATTTTTTCTTAAAAAAATTGGACACAATCACATACATTGCTCAGATTCAGTGGTAGGTAACTTAAGCACTTGTGTTACAGAAATAAGAAACAACGACGGTACCACAAAACCCAGACCTGACAGAATATGGAAAAGCTCGTTTCCCATATTGACCCGACCGGGGATCGAACCCGTCTCCTCAGAGAAGGCGCGGCGCGACGCCAAAGTCCAGTCCGCTCGCCTCTCGGCTACGCCTATTGGACACAATATTTATTTATTTATTAAATGCAGGTAGAGAAGTTTCAGCAAGATCTACACGGATTCTTGTTCTAATACACATTATTTCAAGGTATTATTTGACCAATGTAACATAAATTTTAATGAACAACTGTATTTATTTTATTTTTGTAGACGTCTAAGCACAAAAAATGCATACATTCCTTCCTCTGTATCAAAAAGTACAGCAACAGTTAATTGGAATAAGTTTAGTAAAGGCAGGTAAGCAAGATTCGTTTGATCTCCTTCATAATATTTTCAAATAGTTTTAATTTTTCAGTAACATAAACATTAGTAATGTTGTCTTCTCTTGCCGATATTTTTCTGTTATCAAAAAGAGCGTAGCTTATTTATGATTCAAAAGTAAACTCACGGTAAGAATGTAGTTAATATTCATTTTAAGTTTGGTCATTTATGAGCTAGACTTGTTCTTTTTTGCCACGTTAATTTTAAAACCAGAAAGGTACATTTTCGGATATGCGTTTTTAATGACCAGTAGGTAAACCTCTACTTAAGTGTCACCATATATTATCACATATGTAAAATAGGAAGGATTATATTTAGATAAATTTCATTATTGAAGTATGTTGATTGAGACCAACGTCAGGCAAATAAAACACTGGAATTTTGTGATATGAATTCGATATGACGAATCAATCGGACATTTTAATCCTGGTATCCTCTCCTCATATGTAAAGGTTGGGAATGGAAAACTCAATAATTTACACCTTGATACATTTTACAAAAAGATTTATCAAGTTTAATTCACATGAGATATTACTATGTGCGTTTACACACAGACTAAAGTGATATTTTAAGAGGATACACCACCTTATTTTATTTTCTAAACCATCAACATTGGTATTATATTTCCATCATTTTATGATGATTTAAATCTTTTATTAAATACTACACTTATTTTAAATTAAAACTAGCTAACACACCTTTAAAAATAAAAAAAAATAATAAAAAACAAATATATATAAATGTATATAATAATAATAATAAAAAACGAGTACTTACCTAAATAATAAAAGACACGTAAAAATAATTTCAACGCAAACTATAAAAAATGGAAATAAAACAGATATCAGTCGTATGCCGCATCCAGATTGCGAGTACGCTCTTTGCGTTCTTAGCTCCGTGGTTGCTCGGTGCGATAGCGGTCGACTAGTAGACGCAGATATTTGCGAATCCTACCCGACATATTTGTAATTTTTTATTGGTTTTGTATTTTAGTACCGCTCACTGTTTAGCATACAATTATTTACCTAGAAATTAAGTTATCTCAGTAAGTGAATTGTAATATTCTTTATGAGTTAAATAAAGTTCTTAAACCCATCATTATATACACACACATAGACAGTTTTTCAGGAGAATGGTTATTTTATAGTTTTAAAAGGTCATTGATATAAAAGTTGTGCCACAATTTCTATTAATATATTATTTTCTACATACTCGAAATAGTATACGAGTAGATCACTCTAGATGCGTGATGTTATGTATGTATCTTAATTAATTATCGATTTAGTTATTAGTGTTTCAGAATTGGCTTGAGCACGCAACGTTGATTGGGGTCAAGTGACTATTTACCGTGAAAATACATGGTGGAATAGATAAGAATTAAAATGGCAAATTAAAATCTAGATAAATTTATAATTTTTAAACCTTCTTAAAAATTACTGAAAATTCAATCTACGGTATCAATATCAATTTACTTACCACAGAATATAAAAAAAAAAATTTTAGGAAAATGAATAAAATAATTTAAGGCATTTTTAAAAGCGTTATATAATAACGGAAACGCTTTAAATTATTTTTAGGTATTAGGTACATCTGCTAATTATTTTTTAGATGGTAGGCACGATAGCTAGTAGTTAAAAGCGATAGCAAATAGTTTCAAGTCATACCGCTGGTAAAATAAAGTGTTAAGATAGAATTTGAAACAAAAAAAATCTGTGAAGAAGCTTTCAAGTTAAAACATGACGCCCGCCACGCCGTTGGGGTAAAGATTCACAACACATTGCCCTAGGGTATAGTCGGCACTCTTTGCGCCATTTACGCGAATAAAAATCCCAGGGGCGTTCGCTCTTACTTCCGAGTACTGGGAGCAATTTCCGATTTTATGATACATCTACTATATCGGAAATTCAAAATGTTGGCATTATTTACCCAAATAATACAAAGTTCGGGTTTACGTACTCTCCTATTTCTAGTAATAAAGCGCTTTATTTTCGTATTTAAACCCTAACTGAATGTACAGTCGCCGTCAGATATATCGGAGCAGACATAGTGACCAAATAATTCTGAACAGTTAAAATGTCAAAAAGTTCCATACACCACAAGTTACCATTAATATCTGAACATTCATTACTTCAATAATATCTGAGCACTTTAGCACAGAGAATCATACAGTTGATAACGTTTTCAAATTTAATTACCTACCTAAATAATGGAATCTAATTTGTCTGATGATGATGTCTTTTTAGGCCCCCAATTTAAAATTAAAAGCCTTCAATATTTATTATTACGTAACAAAAATCTGCCGAAGGTTTGCTTTACTTACAAAGATTAGAAAGTTAATCTTCGTACATTTTTAATAAAGAAAAAAAATATTCAAGTTCAAAAAATATGAATTCAAGTTCAAAAAACATTACTACTACGATACATTTATTTTAAAAATATTTTTATCTATAGATTCGTTGTAAACATTTAAATAGTTATAGCAAAGTAAATGTTTTCAATCAATAAAAAATTGCTATAACATTGTTTTCAGGCGCTTCTTATGTTTTAAAAAATTCAAACCTAAGGAACCTACAGTTAAGCCCTGATTACTATAAACAATTGGAGAAATTATAGCTTTGAATTGTTTAAAGCCATTTTATCACATACATTATAAATCCCTATACTTATTGTTATTATGTTATTTCCTACGTAGTATAAAACAAAGTCACTCCCTGGTGGTAGGGAAAGCCTAAGTATGCTTAGATCTTTAAAACTGTGCAACGGATTTTGATCCGTTTTTTTTTAATTTGATAGAGTGATTAAATTTTTAAGAACATTATTAAAACCTTATGTAATATTCATAAAAAAAAGGAAAACCCGAAAAGGTACTTACTATCTACATCAAACCCGTGCGAAGCCAGGGCGAGTCGCTAGTTAGTAAAACGGAGGTCATTCGCGCATAAATGGATTTGTGGTATTTAATACAGGTATAATACTAAGTTGATCACGTGAAATACAAATAGCCCTAAAAATTCTACAGGCATTCTAATATAATATTACGTAACTTTTATGGAAACAAACTGATCAAGATGTTTTATCTAAATTAGTAATTCAAAGAAAACATTTTTGAAAGCCATCGACATTTAACATTTCGTGAGTTATGAAGCCTAACAGTAGTGAACCTTTTTCAACACAAAAGTATTATTTACAAAAGTACACCGGTCTCGCTTTTATAATGATTCATCATCAGAAGGAAATCGGATATTCTTGAACGTTGAAACATTGGAGATAATATTACACAAAACGTTATCAGTTTTATACAAAATAAGGCATGTTGAAAAAAAAATGGAATTTATTGACTACGGTCCGTAAATAATACCGACTCGCCTATGTATTGGCTACTATTATGCTACGAGTACCTGTATTTCCGTAGCCTTTGCTACGAATTTTTGTTCCGAGAGGCGAAAAACAAAGAGGAATTTGAGGAAATTTCAGAAATAACAATGTTACAGTTCAGATGTGGTTCAGAGCTGTACACCATATAAATTGAATCACTTAGAAAATATCTATTAGTGTATAATTTGGATGATATTGTGTTCACAAAAAAATAAGATATGCTAGATTGCTTATTCGCTGGTAGATATGTTCCTCTTCCTAGAATCGTAGAATGTAATTATGAGTTTATAGAGTTTTTTTCGGTTTCGCAATTTGATGAAATCGTTCTAACAGTTGTTATTTTAATTTTTCTTTTTAAGTGTTTTCGTGTAGTAAGTGGATTTAACATTTGTAATTTGCTCTGAAAGTACTTTTAAAAATGTTTTGGTAATTAAGAATTTCGTTTAATAAATCTTTATAAAACATTGGTTCAGTTACAATGAATTTTTGGAGTACAAATATATTGATTTTTTTATTTAGTATCCATACATTTTGTATTTACTATTTTACAAATTTTTAATTTCAAACTAAGACTTATTAATTACTTGCCTCCTTGATATTATTTAAGAATTAAAAGTATCATATTTATCATCCTATCCTAATATCTGGTCTATCTAAATACTAAACTCCATCCAAATTCATTCAAACACATGAGTAACAATGTCAATCATACATATATACAAACTGTCACGTTAAAAATTTGGCGATTATCAAATATTTTTTATCAGTTTTATATATTTTTTATCTTTGATGTTTCACCCTAAGCTATGTATAAACATATTTTCTAAGGTAAATATTGGTGTCAAAGAAAAATTGACTTCAATGAAAAGATTTATTGTACTAGCAAAAAAATTTCCAGTTAAAAGGAGTTGAAATGATGTTTAATGGGTAATTAACACAACTACATAGGGTAAAATACGGACGAAAACACGTCAGACTACATACTTTGGACTTTGCATCGCTCTTATGTTGTGTACATAAGAACTAATGTTGTACTGCAAGTATTAACCTTGTCGTGCTGTTGACCGTCCTTAAATGTTAACAGTGAACGTGTCATCGCACAAACACTATACAGGCCCGTAGTTGCTATTCCCCGGGGTCAATTGCAGTGTTATTAGAGCTATTGGCTGACCACCCCGACGGCACAAAGGGACACTCAAGATGTCACTCTGATACCCTTTACGTATGCCAGCTAACCACTTTTTATCGATCGCGCCTAAGAACAATAGCCGAGCTATTCATAACACGTTCAACTTGAAGAGCTTCTGAAAAGCCTTGTCAAATAAAAATAGTTTTTGAAACGGTGAACAAGCAACTGCAGTTTTATTTTTAATTTTCATTCTCAACGATTCGGCGAACGGTTGGAAGTTTTTCAATAAAACCTTTTTATCCTAATTATAAAACTTGTGATACAGTTAATTAACTGTATCACAAGTTTTAACACGCTGTCAAAAACTAATTGGGAGACCTGGGGACTTTTAAAAGGATTGCTTACAAGAATTTCACACTTATTTCAAGTGCTCAAATATAGAAGGTTCCATGGCATCAATTTGTATTTAGAAAGCGGAGTTAACTTTACTACTCGTACTAAAATTTTGATCAATATTTCACTTCGGTCTAAACATCACACGCAAAATTGGACTAAAACAATTGGAGCGGACTTAAACCTCGATTCGATGGAATGGATGCATTCGAATGTAAACCGATGCGAGTCGAACGTGCTAACGAAACTGTTGTGGAAACATTTGTTTGTTAGAGCAATAAACAAGGTCGCGGGCTTAATTATTATAAAATAACCGAAAGGGAATTTTAAGGCTTATTAGGGCTTTAAATTTGACGACCTCTATAACCGTGTTCTCTACGGTCTTGGGTTCGATTCCCGGATAAGTAATAATAATCCCATAAAAAACAATACCTGTTCCATGGAGGACCTCCTGGTCCCTTTTAGTCTCCTAACTAGGGACTGAATATTTTAGTAGGCGTGCCCCCAGACATGGGTGTTGTGGTAGCACGTCGTTGCTTCTGATTTCTTAAATAAAAGTCATATTACAAACTTTCGCAACTTAGGTAAAAAACGATACCAATAAACGCCAAATGTTCAAACTAAATATGAGTATCCTCAGTACTACTATTGTTGTTAAAAGTTAATCGTTGTTTTAAAAACGAAATCAAATAAAAAGCGTTGACCGTGATAAAATTATGATTGATTATAATTATTTAACAGGCTAGTTATAATTTAAGACACATGATATAAATAACACCTTGACCTTAAAGAAGGATAACAACTTATTAGAATACCATGTTTTATATGTAGCTTGATGTTTAGTGAAAGCCGAAGATGACCTTAGAATCAGTAGGTCTGCAGATGCATGATAAATACTTCACCCTTAGCCTGATATCACGATGTATCTATATCACGCGTCCGCCTATTATTATTACCAATGGCTTTGTCTCCTCAATAAATATTTTTCCTTCAATACAAAGACAGCCTTGCATTTCATCCCAAATACGTATGCGATTATACCTATGTCAAGCGTTAAAACGAAAGGTAACCTGAACAAACCTATTTTATAATATTATATTCCGATTGTTATTGTACCAACACTTGTTTTTTTTATTGGCTCCACATCCTAAGGCATACAGTTCAAAAGAAAAGGAAATTAAAAAAAATATATATTATAGTTCAGATATTCAAGTGAGTTTTCTGAGATCAAACTAATCTTTCAACATTACAAAGATTATAGTGTCGAAAGATGTATTGAAATGCCAAAAATGATTAAGTGTTGCAACAAGATATGTAAATTAAAAAAAAAACTTCATTCAAATTTATTTATAAAAAAATAAATAGTTTGTTTTAATCTAAAAACTGTTTTGAAAAGTTCTAGTGAATGTGACTGTAGGTACTATATTTTATAACTGTCTCAATGTTTAATTTTACGTTTTTGATACAGTTATTAAAAGTTGCCACGGGTCTTAGGAATTGTTCTTGACGTAAATGCCTATTCATATTAATTCGATATATTTGACACGTGATTCAATCTGTTCATCAAGTGTAAACATATATTAACCTGTGCAGTGCATGGTGTTATCACCACTTTCTGACCAAATGGCATGACCAAATGGCATCTGGATATTATGGTCATGCAATTACGACTGTAATATTATCCTATTTATCTATTTGTCCTAAAGCAATGTCATGGTATCATTTCACTACACAAACCTGCTACTACTTACTATTAGATTAGTGATAGGTATATACCTAAATAGTATGTTGATGTTATGCATTATCACACAGGGAACCTAAAAAGCATAAGCAAATGTATGGAAATAAAAAAAAAGATTTAATAGTAGTAAAGAAGATATAATTGCTTTTGAATTGAAAGAATTCGTTAAAAATCTGAATTTCCCTTCCTAATTATTTATTGGTTTTGGAAATTTAATTTTTAACTCTTAACAAATCCGCGAAAAACTTACAAAGCTTGTATATATGTAAAAAGATAATATTTGATGTTGTTATAACTGGCTGCAGTCTTTGTTTAACATAACCTTCAGTTTATACCTCAGGAACCCGTTTCGGGTATCTACCAGGAATGTAATCAGGGTTGTTAGGGTTGTACTCCCAAATGAGGTACTCAGGTTCATTAAGGAACAGAGGTGGTATTTCATCACTCGGCTCTCTCTCCTGTCCGAGCAAACTTTTGTTTCGTTCAAGAAGCTCGTCCACCTTAGCTTGGGTTTCGTCTGATATATCTGCAAATCAATCTTCAAGTGAGCACGTTTTGCCGATCCAATTTTCTACTCGAAATGACGTTTTGTGATTTGCGTAAAATTGTATATGTCTTTATCTGTTATACAATACGATTAGGGTAGCAACATACTAACGAGTTTAAATCACCCACTTACCTAATTAATGTCATGATAAGAACAACAATGACTTGATAATTACTAAGAATGCTTGCTTTAATGTGCATTTACAGTAATGAGAATTGGACTAGTTCTACCGAAGAATAGGTGATGTAGGTATTTAGTTATGTAGTTAAGTCAGTTATGGAATGATGATAATCATTTTTGCAAAAAAATCGACCTCTCCCTATTTTTCTGAGAGGCCGTTCAACAGAGTCTGTTTTTTTATAATACATTCATTGATTTATATCTCCACTCAAATAATAAATCAAAATTGTTTCTTAAACGACGAAGTTATCCACGAACACACACACACAAAGTAAATAAGAATACGGTCAAATTCACAAACCGCATTTTTCGAAGTCAGTTAAAAATGAGGATTTGAAATACGAGCAGCTCGTATATGCAGTTGATTTCAAAACACAGATTACAGTCGGAACGATTAAGTTCATAGCCTACATATTCACAAAACGTTTGAATCGGATTCAAATACGGAAACTATGTATTGTCTCTTTGATAATAAATACGACACAGACAAAACATAAACATAATGAATAGAAATTATTCCTGAAATTTGTGAATCAGCCAACTGAATGTTCTTAAATAAGTAGGTAATTACATTTTTTTAAGAATTATCCATCGTATCCATTACGTTGATGCATGCCTAATTAATGTCAATTACTTAGAATTCCATACCAAATACGAAAGAAATATTAAGATACGTTCATAAATAAGATAAAACACAACTCAAAACAATTCTTGGAACAGTGACTGTGTAAAGTTAAACGATCTTCTGCAACTAACGTTATTAATAATATTTCCTTACGTGTTCTGCGCAGATCCACTCTAAGTACTTTCTTGTTTTGCTCAAGTGCTCGGATAAGGGTTTTCTCCGCTTCTCCAGACAAGTCATTGGCAGCCATATCTAATCTGGTCAAGCCTCTGTTGAGACTGAGCAAACCAGCCATCTGGACATAAATAAACATACGATACTAAATATTTACAATTAGCACTCTTTCGTAGATGAGTAATGCCTTTTTTGAACTCTCTTTTGTGTTCAAGGGAAGTGCCGCATAACAGATGACTACATTTCTTAAGGTTATGAACTCACGCGATATAAATTGCACTACAGTGTAAATGACAGTAAGTAGCTTTAATAGTCCTTAACAATTTACAACTTAATCTAGTGCTCAATTTAGGAAAGTTTGTCTTTGGTGCTAAAAACGGATAAATGTAGTATTATACTTTCACTTGTTAATATTTACTTACCTAAATTATCTTCATAGAAAATATAATAACCAATACCTACAAAAACACGTCCACTCAAAATTTTGAGTTCTGTGACGATCAAACCTGCAATCACTGAATCCATTGGTCCGAAACGTGAGCTTTAAGCCTTAAATCTGAACTGACTACCAAACTTTTTTTAATGAAATACCGAGTTATAATTCAGTTCAAAATATAAAAACATGAATATTTTCTTTCACTGTATATTATGTAGGTGTATTTGGATGCATCCTAGTGTTATCATCTGATTTCGTTAATCAATAAAACATATCGAAGTTGTATAATCGTCGCGAGCGATAAAGTAACAAAAGTATTTAAATAGATCAAGGGGTTTAGCTTATCATTATAAACCTCTAATTGTCTCAAGAGCAGTTGTAATAATTATATACTTAGGTACTTTCACATTTTACGCATTATAGAAAGCAATTAAAGATAACAAAACACAGAACATATTCATACCTTTTCAGCGGATGCTCCGCTGAATCCGCAAGAATTGACAATTAAAGTTTGAGGTTTTTGCTTACATCGCACAAACGCTGCTGCAAAAATAGTTGCACATTCAAGTGACATCGGATTTAGGCTAAAGTCTAGAACAAAACAAAGATAATCTTGACACTGCATATTATAATATGAACGCTGTTGTATTGAGACAATTAACAATGTTAATACCTAATAGTTCAATCGGTGCTGCTGGTTTCATTTGCAAAGCATAGGCAATACCTTGAACACCAACTTCTTTGAATCTGTTATTGGCTATCCGAACTCTTTTGACATTATTGTGGACGTATATGAAGCCACCCAATGCCTTCATTCCGTAGTCACCAATTTTGCAGTGGTTGAAATCCAGTTCTTCAATACATTCCTTCTTAACAAGATTTTGCAAAATAATTTTGACTTTTGAACAATCGAGATTGCTTCTATTAATTCTGAAAGTTTTTAGGTGTCGTAGATCCTCTAGCCCTCTGCAAAGCGACTCGCAATCACCCATAGAAAACTCAAAATATCTTGTTTGGTAGTTGTCTTGAAGATTGTTTAGACCAAATATGAGTGATATTTCCTGGAGGTTATACAATCTCACTAGTACTGGTTCGAGAGGTATATGATCAAATACCTTTACAACACTAAAAGGGCATGTATCTTCAACGACTTCATCGTTAGGTATCGCAGGCGTAGGCTGTCGCACCATTTGCAGTTGGTTCAGGCTCAATTCGTAAATATACGGACTTACCTAAAACCATTAAAAACATGTAGCATATGAAAATTGTAATAAATTGTTTTTAGTAGCAACTTGAAACCATAAATTACCAATTTTGATAGTTCAACAGCGTCTTCTTCAATAAAAACGTCTGGATTTACATTTTCCAAATAATCTTGGAGACAAGCCGATAAGAATTTTCCTTTCCAAAATGTTACTCCGAGTTCTACTCGAGACGGAAATTTCGTTGCAAATGATCTTTTCCAGTATTGTTCATCCTATAAAAGAAATCTTGACTTATCACATCCTTACAGAAAGTTATTAATGACATAGTATTTATGTAAAACTTTTATCATTAGCTATACGACTTTAAACTTTACGTAGTCAATCAGTGAACCAGTAAAAATCAACTTTAATACCGGTATCTACTACCTATGCATATTATGTTTGCAGACAATAAGGTACTCATTATTTCACGGCACCAATTTGAAAGCTGTAATTTAATCAACTGAAACTAAAAAACAAGCTGGGATAAAAAAGGTGACATGCAACATGGCTTGCAAAAAAAGCGACTGTAAATTATTATAATCATTCTTAAACATCTTCTTCTCGTGACTCCACATAAACCTATCTTGATCAACTCAATTATATTCTCATACAATCAATCCAATACATTCGGTTAACTTTTTGGGTGTGAATGAAGAAACCAGAATCTTAAGAAACCGAATTATTGGAAGTGGAATATGTGCTTACTTTAATGTGGATAACGCTGTATTTCAATGGTATGTCAGCTGGATACAAATCCATCAACATGTCTATGTCTTTCTGTAGGATGCGCTTGAGGGGGTTGAGCCGATGGAATACCCTGGATAGTGCAAGAGCAGCGAAGTACGTGAGAGGCGCAGGAGTGAGATCATTGTCCCATTCGAAGTCCTCTGCTCTTATTTTACGCTCTATCTCAGAAAGCGAATTCTTCATTAAACTTGTCGTAGCATACGCTTCCCGCGTGTTTAGGGATACTACGTACGGAATCTTCATTTTCGTTTAAATTACTTGACTGAATATCTTAAATTTCAGTTTATTCACAAACTGCGCCCGCAACTTTATTTTACTGGTTTTGAAGTGTTTTGACGTTATAATTTATCTTTTTTTATCTGAAAAATTATATAAAAGCTTGCCAGTACCTACCTATCGACGAACATAAGAGGTCGCTATAAATCATATTTGTGCCCATATATAGGTTTCGCCCATCTTTCATATTGTTTAAATTTTTTTGTGTGCTTCTTACCGCGTATCGAGATAAAATGACGATACTCATTGACATACAAACTTATGGCTTCATCTCATCTCATCTTATTATCTCTCGGTTGAAGTCACATGCGGAAGTTTAAGTATGTAAATTAGGTAGGTACATACACATTGATTATTTAATAATTTTCTTTAGCAATAAAACATGGAGTACAAGTGACAGGTAGGTATACCATAACCGAACCGAAACCGAAGCTAGCACATAGGGTTAATTTTAAATTATAAAATATCTGAAAATGTGAAATAAGCGTACCTTGGATTTATCTACTGATTTTTTTTATCCGATTGCCCTAAATCGATTCTTACTATCGGGTGGCATACCTACTTTTTCCGTAAGCCAGATTACAAATTTTATTGCGTCTACCAAGTAGATACCTACATACCTATTTCAAATTTAAAAAATATAAACAGCATTTTCTTTTCCTTTCGCTCATTATTCTTCATCTAGTAAATACCTATCTTCACTAACAACTGAGATCAAACTCATCATTGGCTATTTTTGTCGTACACCATGTGATAACGATTCAAAGTTCGAACCCATCTGTTGTTACTGAGTGGTTATTAACTTTATTATGAGCAGCTTCACCAACTCCTACGTCTTTGTGTGTGCGGGCAAGGTCCAACACGTAATTAATAATAATGAATCGGGCGTTTCCGTACCCGCTCGGCCGCGTTCGGGCCAAAACACAGCCACGCCGTGTTTGCTTTACCACTGACATTTGTTATTGTATTATCAGTCGGTCTGCGCGAGAGTGCCAACGTTTACGCGATTTAATTTTGAATAACTATATATTTGACTCATTGACTGGGTAATAATGAATTCTGATAACAAGAACGCACCTAAGAATAAAAACAACTCCCAACACACGAGCTACAATCCGTGGAATTTACTATTTACAACGAGGACCCGTTCAGATAGTGAAAACAGTGCCAGTTCGACATCTTCACAAAACTACCAGACAGGTAAGTCACACATTTACGTTTACGCTTATTTAAATAAAATAAGGATATGTTTTTGCCTCTTTGTTTTTTAAAATAGTCTACTGTTTCTATTTGCAGTTTCTTTGTGGTTGGCATTTCTGCATATAATTCAATACCGGTTTCTCGATAATCGTGACAGTTGCTTAATCGTAATAACCGCATTATAGATTAATACTCTATCTGTAGTCTCGTTTCTATGCAACAAGGTATTAATAGTACTTAAGTATAAAGATACAAAGAATTTATAAATCTAGCGTGTTAACGAACATATTAGTTCCACGTATGGTAGTTAACCAGAAATAATTTATACGTGACGCACGTTACGTATGCATGTCTATTTTTATATTCCTTGGCGTTCACATTATTTTAATGCACATGCATTCTTTTTAAAAAGCAAGTTGGTGTATTTCTGGGTTTCATTATACATACAAAGGAATGGATAATGTAGACGTTGTGTGTACTTAACCATTGACTTAACCACGTTAAAGGTTAGTTATCATGAACTGGTTTAAAGTGAATGCCAATTTGAATAAAAAAACAACTTGGTATTTTACGCATATTAACTGTTTTGTGAATTGATCATTGCTTTAAACCTTAAAGTCCTCTTTGTTTAAAATGAAAGAGTGCCTACATAATTCTAGCTTAATTAGGTAATGAATTGAATGACTTACATAACTAGATTGGTAATTACAATTAAAACTATTTAAGTATTCATCAAGAATGTACCTACATCACCTCTGTTTTACATCACGCTATTAGGTATGACTAACGGTGGTTTTATAATGATCACCGAGCAAAAATGCTGTACCTACTCAAGTTGAGACCTTAACAACTAGGTAATTGATGGTTAAACGTAAACACTTGAAGAGCCGAAGAGTTGAGCAAACTTTTGTCAGGTTTGCTGTATAAGCTGAAAGTCAGATAGGCACATAAGTCTCAACTTAAACCACGAATACTCGATTGAACTTATTAAGATTCCTAGTTAACAGATTTACAGGCCTAGCATACGCAATACGTCAAATTTATCGCATGAGACGACAAAAGTTTGAATACTGTGGATTGGGTAATAGCACACCGCACTCGTATTTTCAGCCAATCAGCAGCTGACGCACTGACTTTAATCGATTTTGACGTTTGTTAAGAGCGCGATAACATTTAGTCGCGTTACGTATGCTAGGCATGTTAGACACAAAGACTCCGATGCCGAGACTAAGTACCTACTTTACTACAACTTTTTGCCGGGTTATATATATATTTTTTCGTTTATTTAAAACACTTTTATTGTCAACACAGTATGTTTAAAGTACCTACAGTGTCAGTTTATATCTACAAGCCAAAGCCTCCTCTGGGCAATCTGTACTGTCTTTCAAACATAAATTTATTTCACATCAATGTGTACGAACGTTTTTTATGCCTCTCGGAAAGAATGGTGATTGAAAATAGGTGCCGTGTAATAAAACAAAAGCTAGAGTAAAACAAAAAACTTAAAATAGCAAAAACACAAAATGCGCCTGTCATGTTTTTGCAAAGACGAGGTCGGTTCAGAAACATTATTATAAGGAAAGATTACATCAAACAGGATACAATAGCAAAATAAAAAAAACAATAGCTTCTTCTCGTCCTTAATACATACTCAAGGTTTATTGAGTAGGAACTCATCTGAATTCTGAAGCATTTAGATGTGTGTTCGATGGTGATCAAAGTAGAACTTAATGTAGTGTTAGATTTTTTAAATGCGTGTCTTTGTTCTGTGTCCAAGTTAAAACAGAATACTATCCTTAGTTATTAATTAGATAAGTCCCATTCGGGTCAATAGGGTAAATGTTTTTTACTTTACTGTCTCAAATTTTGGTTATATTAACTTGTTTGTCTGTTACAGGTCCTAACGGATCCTTGCAAAGGCAGACGAGCAAAAACGAAGAATATTTGTGGATGATGTAAGTAATAAATGGATTAAATAATAACTTCAATTAAAAAAATAAATTATTCGTAATATTTGTGAAATGTATGTAGGTTATTACATACATTTTACAAATATTATATAGTACCTACCCATTTGTTTTCGAATACACGGTTATTATAATTCAGCTGTTTACTCTGGATATGGGTTTTTGTTTTCAGTTCTCCGAATCCGTAGAATATTATGCACCTACTTGAGCTAGACTTGTCGGTGAGCAATAAAAAGTTTTTTTGTGTGTGACAGTAAGCATAGTGGTCATTTTGATCGACAAACCATTGTAATATGAAAGTTTTGAACCATAAAATACAGGGTAATTTTACGTATATCCAAAACTATTTTTTGTTTGTAGGTATAGGTACTTATGATTCTTATTCACGGATTTTTTAAAACTTATACCTACCTGCCTATGTCCTTAGCCAGCATTTTTACTATGAATAATATTTTTCTGTTATAAGAATCCTTTGATAAAATACTTTTCCTGTGAATTAAACAAATAAAGTTAAGATAACATAAACTGAACTAATACTAACTTGTAAGATATTTAAATTGAAATTAATTATAATAAAAGTAAAATAAAATATTCAAATAAGCAAAGATGGTCATTGGGTAAGGTACCCAAAATCCTGCCTGAATTTACCTCTTGAGATTGAGATTGAGTTGCTGGGCAAGGTAGCAACCAGCCACAGACCAAAAGGGCTTCAACCGCAAAAGCAACAAAAATATTAAGCAAATGCCTGGTAATTACTTTTTTTTACAATCCGTGAAAAAAAATCTTATGAAGAGGTAAATAAACTCGTAAACGAACGTTTTTGTTGCCCGTGAATAATTGTCTTAAATGTTTTGAGTTTACTAAAATGACTCTGTGCAGTAAACTTTAAATAACCTAGACATACATAAAAAAATCTAGACATACAAACCTTATTTAGGTCGAAAGCACGCCAGACTACACACTTTGGACTTTGTATATGGCCCTTGTACCGCAGGCATAATGACTAAATTCGAACTGCATAATGTATACCATGATGTGTTGTTCACCGTATATTCGTTACAATGACAGTTAAACTTATTCATAAAGTTCTATTACATTTAGAAAATAAAAGGGTAATTGATGTAAATACTTCATTTAGTTTTCATGAAAATTAATATACAAAATTCGCAATGTCTTATAAAAATGTAATAAGTCATAACTATTGACATTTTAATAATGCCTTATTGGACTTGTCGCCCTCACCTTGAAGGCTTGACCCCTGCTACTAATGTAGCAAACCCCGGGAGCTCTGGAAAGTGAATAAGATTACTCAGACGCAGAACACAACAACACCGAAGTGATTGTTATATAACTGCGGTCTTTTGTAAGACGATAATTGTAGCAACTTTAATTATTTACTTAAGTTTTACATGAAGTCCTCTCGTATCGATGTAGATACTACAAACAACAACAGTTCCCATTAACCTACCTAAACAAACTTACCCTATACGGTAAATCCAACGTCTCTTTAATTTGATCGTTTACAGTAGGTTACTTTGTCCAAACATCTATTTTATCATGCCTACATCATACTAAAAACAATCACTAACAAAGTGATGCAGTATCTAATGGCATTTATCAATCGATACAATTTACATTTCGACTTTCATTGTTCATTAGTGGGGTTGCACGAACTTAATTTAACTATTTAAGTACTAATGGTTTTACGATTGTCTAACCTCAAGTGTTTTTACATTGATTTGGCCGCTGTCATTCGTCAGTAACAGTTAAAATTCAGTGATTGTCTTCCACTTTACGTTTTTACAAATTGCCAAGTTATAATTTTGTTGTCCAAAATTGTACCTATAGATATTCTAAGGCAGACTATCTGTATTGTAAACTCAAATCTTTGTGGGTTCTTAATAGGTATTCCTAGTTAAATAAACATTTAAAGTAGATACTTAGATTTTAAAACAACTTGTATAATTGACATTTACTTTACCATTATACAATAATAAACATCAAGTACTCTTTAAACTTTACTGGTTGATATCATTTTGTGCTGTTTCTTGTCAATAGCGTACTGTTAACGATAAAAACTAATTATAGTTTTACTATTAAGATAATAATTTGGTCTTTACATTTACGTATACAATGTTTTACAAAAATATTTCCTTGGAATCCGTTTAAAACGGATATTGTACATAGGCAATACGAGTAGTAATGTGTTTCACCAAATTACATAATAGGGAACGTCACAAAATGACAAGTTCAAAGACAAAGACTTAGACTCTCTGCAAGTACGAAACTACCAAGCTTTTAAACAGAAAATCCATCCTCTGGCGAGTAGAAGTGTATTTTCTAAAGCTAAAGCCCTTTACGGTAAATATGTTCAATTCAAAATATTCATACTTAAGTGGCACAAGGAGGGAATACCAAACGATTGCAAAAGGCTTATTAGCAATAATGGTAGATACAGAAGGTCGACTGCATGACGCTGCAGCATGTGCGGCTGTCTCATACTACCATAGCGGGAGCGGCACGAGTGAGGGAGACGAACAGCGCTCGCTGGTGTCGAAACCCACGGTTGCGTGCGCCTGCGCCGCTCCGCAGTGCGCTCTCGCGAAACAGTCCGCGGTTGGACCACACTCCAATATACCAGAACTTCGTGCTCAGAGTTAAAAGTGATAGTGATGTTTAATATGGAACACGTGCAGGCGCACTTCTCGATACCAGGATAACGACCGCTGAAGGACGAGCCTGCTTTGGTTAGTAAGCATTGATATGAATCAACAGTCACAGATCACGTGGTATCTTTTGTTGGGATTTAAGGATTTTTTAATTAAATAAAATGTTATTATCGTGCTTTGTAATAAAAACTGTGAGGCAGAAACGTGTTGAAAGATAGTGTCAACCATGTAATTAACGAAATGGTGAGCAAGTTGAAAATTAGATGAAAACTTTGATAAAACCCACCCTATGTTTACGATGTTTTAAGACAATTGACTCGGTTATAAACCAGAAATAATTGTGAATTTAACCATTCTTTGTGATCGACACAAAATTGCGTTTTATTACCACATAAAATAATAGTAAAATGCGCTATGAAAGCCCGTAATGATAATAAATGACACGGCTTTTTGTTCACACAAAAAAATATAGTATCTAAAAGGTACCTGACCGAACTTTTACGTTTTTACATCAGAGTCAATGTCAATTAAACCAGTTTCTGATAAAACTGCGTTATGTTCACCACAAATAAACTCAATCACTTCATTACGAAAGCTGAAGTTGTGATGTTCAAACGTGTTCATTAGTCAATCTTTGTTTTGATGGTGAATTTGAGTAGGTACCTAGTGTAGGTACATAAAATCACTTAACCTAATCTTATGGTAAATGTGCACCACAGGACAAGGTAATCCGCTGTATAATTATATACCTAGTGTGGGTAGGTACTTTGCGTTGCCGTAAGATCACGATACTGTTTATGCTTAGATTTGAATTCCAAGGTAATATCAATTTACATTTCTCGTTCTGCTTGCCGTTTCAACTTGTGTGTGTAACAATGCGTAAGTTTTGAGTTTTCTGGGTCTAATGACATAAAAACGATCTTTGTCATGTAATAGTAAATAATGTAGGTAGAAGTCTGCAATACGTATTTTGTCATTTTTAAGTGAGAACATTATTACCACAGAAATCTTTTTTAGTGATGAGTTTTTGAATTCAGCTCATTTGTGTCTTGAATTAATTCTAAAAGAGAGGTTTCTTTGTTTTGTTAGCCACCGTTAAAAGGTGTTTTATTAAGGCAATTGGCTATATAAATTTGATTTCGTATTCGAATCCTAAGACTAAGTAAAACTTTTTATTTAACATTTTCCTCAAATTGTGTCGTGTTAATCAATCACTGAATCAAACGCCTCATTTGCTCAGAGAAAAAGAATAACACATTATCTAACTTTGAATCATTTTATCTATCGTTTCTACTTACTTACCTTTCTGTTGTCACGTAAGCTCTATAAAGATTAAGAATATGCAATATGCATGCTATCTAAATATACCCTGATTCCATTTTATTAATCAATGCTTTAGGTTTTCCCTTACATAAATCGATAAGGATAATTTGCAATAACGTGACGAGTAGGTACACATCAATAGCAAAAACTTAAGTTTAGTAAATAAAATGTTTCTGTTGCTTTATACAGAAATGGGTTGAAGGACTGTTTAAATCTGTTTACGATAATATGATGGAAGGTGCAACATTTAAACAACTATTCTAGTAATTTTAGAAATGCATAATAAATTTATCGTGAAAATGATTAAGATATTCATTATCATATAAAATAATATTGTGCCAGTAAATCCATTTGCAAAGGTTTCAAATTGGAACGTTCAGTAAGGCCCATGATTAATTACACACACATAAATATATCATGTTAGCTAATACTAGAAAAGCCTATACACAATTTCAATAGTGAATTAATAGATATCGCATATTCACGATAAAAATGTACAAGAGTAGAATATTTATTGTTTTATATTTAGTACTTATATCTTGATAATTTTTCTATTCTATCTTGTTAATTATAGCGTCTAAAATAAGCACAACTGTTACCTATTTACGTATTTTACTACCTAACTCTTTAAATTACTCATAAAGTGTAGGTCAATGAACGAAGTTATTTTTAGTTTGTAGTAGTTTTAACAAATATTAAAGTACTCAACATTGAATTTGTATTTTGCATCTGGTATTATGTAGATTACAGTTGCAAATATTTATGTACAATTTAATATGCGAAATAACTTTCAATTAAAATATATAATAATACATTTTAATTCATAATCTACTTCTTTTTAAAACAATTTTTACGTAGCACTTCACACCTAAAACAAGAAATTGACATTAAATAAAAATAATTCTAATATTTGCAATTAATTTAAGTAAAATAATGGTGCTCATATAACAAAATCAATGACATTAAGCAAAAATATATTGCGCTTTTAAAATAAAACTATACTTAATCATTACTTTGGTACAATATGTAGGTATAAACGCATGTAGACAATTGCTCAAATAAGACGACGTGTAAAACATATTCTCCAGTAATACACTAATTTGATGAAATGAAAGCCGATAATAAAAGCTCAGAATGGATAAGAATACAACGCACAAATATTGGCAATGTAATCATAATTTAATCAACTGATGTGAGTCATCTATTGATTCCCAAAAATATAGCGATTGTAACGGATATTGGCAAAGGACGTGTGTTTTTATAAATTTAACAAGGATTTAAGATGCAAATTTAGAAGCCTGTTTTATGACCATAAGACCTTAAGGCCAACTACTATAGTCGGTAGGTACCTACTTGTATCATACAAACTGCGCATTTGTCGGTGGAGGTCATATTCCAAAGGCCTTATTTGTAACAGTGTTGACCATTTGAACTGCTTATCGCCACTTAAAAAAACATAAACAAATTCACAATGAATGTTTTAAAAATGGAATCACTAATATCTCGTCACATTGATCAAGCTGGTCCAAGATAGAGGTAAATAAAATAAAGTCCCGTTAAAATGTATGAATGTTTTCTTCTTAAAGAGTTTACTTCTAAAGTTTTTCTTAGGAAAACAAATTTATTTAACCATATTTTTAAAACTAGACACAACTAGTAATTCACCTAATTCTAAGTTTCATCAATTAAAGCGTTTCTAGCAAAACGAACACCTTAAACCAGATACAGAATTTACGAGACGTTGTACGTAATGAAAATTAACAACGGCCAAACAGTCCGTAGCTATAGTGTATCTGAGATGGAATTTCCTTATACTAAATTGGCTCCGGTCCATTCTCATGTTTGATATGTGATGGATTCACTGTCGGAAAAGTTCATGCCAAAATGTCTTTCGTAGCCATTTCTATTTAGTATTTTTAGAACAATAGATTTATACCATGCCATGTGTTATTACGTCGAAATAAAATACCAGATTGTTAGGCGATTGGCGCCTATAAAGCATGGCATTGTATTACACAATTGTTTACGCTGTAGTCGAATAAATTTGTCTGGTGATAAATGTTGCCTTCATCTTGTATTACCTCTATTTAGTTTTTTTATTGCACTTTAAGATTGACCTCATCCCACCTGTTGTTAATGAGGTCCTAGCTTAAGGGCAACAAGATTTGTAGTAATTACTGAGTAGCAATGGACGGTCAACAGCACATCACAGTTTACACTTATACGCGGTTAGATGAGTAGTTAGCTCTCATGCCCATGACACCATGAGAGCACCCGGGCACTACAAAGCCCTAATGGGACAGTCTTACTTGCTTTTGATTGTCGTTTATCATGACATCAAAATATTTTTAGTTATAAAAGTTGTTTATTTTAATTATATTCACGTATGTTTCCATTTGATAACAGGGGAATACCATTATGTTGAAATAATTAAAACATGTCTTAAAGTTTATATTATTTACTATGCAAGGTAATTTTTATAAGAAATACAAATACTAAAGATAAATGTTACAGTTTAAAAAGCTTAATTTGTTTTAATCATTTTAATACTCTGCTATAAAATCAATGCTACTTTTGTAATATTTTTAGATGAATTTTACGATGACTTTCCGTTGGAATAGAATTCAATTACTTAGGCTGATTACGTTTCGATCACCTCTCATGACATTGGAATGGGATGTGCGTCATTGTACTAAAAATAAGCATTGGGATGGAGAAAGTATAAACTCTATAACATTTTATCGAGACATTGACGTAACCTTTTCGTATTAACAAACCAGTTGGTATTACGGTTTTCAGAAAACTAATTCGTCAGGAATATCTGGATAGGTTTTCTAAGCTTCTTAAAATACTTGTATCAACTTTAGAAGTCAATCAAAACCGAAATGGAGTAAATACTCGTAGTATTCTACTTCTGTTGCTGTAAGTAAATATGTGTTTCTGATATAGTTACCTAATATTTTTATTACTTCTACTTATTATTACACAAACTTACCAAGATAAAAAAAGGTTATCTCAAAGCTCACGATAAAGACAATAATAATAATGACACATAGCATAATTCCTGATATATTATGTTGACTGACGAATTGAAGATATCTGAATTATTAGTTTACAATGGTTATTATTATTGTAAATGCCTACAAAAGTCTTGTTTCTTTTTAAATACATATTGAATCCAGTATTATAAGGCTTGAGAGGTTTATTCATGATAAAAATATTATATTTTTTATACTCTCCACAGTCCTACTTATACATATATTTAATTGTAATAGTCATTTTATTACCTACAAGTTAGTATAGAAAATAAATCCAACGTATCACTTCCGCTTCTTCTCATATCTTGGTAAGAGGAAAGGTTTTATGAAATATATGTAAACTATGCATTATTTAGTACTAAAACACTTACCTCAAAATCAGTTAAATTAATTAAATACAGTAATGCAGCCAGCGTCTTGGGATCGATCACACAAGGTCCAATTTTAGAAGATTTTTATTTTTTGTAATGTATTTATATTTGAAAATATATGGTTTAGTTTTATATTATTGATATTATTCTAATAATAGTGTTAAATAAAAAAAAATGTAATACATATATATTAAATACAGAATTATAACAAACATACAAACGCACTTTTGGATTTTAATTAAGTATTTTCGAAAGTGAGGGTCTAATTTGGTTTGTTTTAAATTATATAAATTATTTTTATTTGCAAAAATCCACAATTCCAATTCGTGTCGATTATTTTTGAGAGTAGGTACACACACACGGCGACATGTTGACAATCTGTGAAATCAAATATATTTTCAATTTAATAATTTAGGTAAAGTTCAATATCCATTGGGAAATGTTGACTAATTTATAAAGGTCGATGTGCTGCCGTGTGTACTACATCGTGCAATTAGGTCGTTTGACGAGAGAGGCTCCGAGTGATCAGTAACACGATTTGTGTGGGAACCCGCTGCTGGTGACCCCATCAAACGCCTGCGTTATGTTAGATTGTAGCTGTTTTTTCCCAAAACATCTGCCAGCAAGGAATAATAAACACTGGAAGAAAGACTAGCGCTACAAATTGTAAAATACTTAGGTACATTAAATGTAATCATGCAAGGGATAAGATCTACATTGAAAGTGCATACAAGTTTACAAAACGAATGGGCACACTTTTCAAATGTAACAAAGATTTTTCACTGCATCTAGGTACTAATTCATTCATAAGTAACATTTCATAAAATGCATAGTAACCTACGTAGAGCCACTAATAGGATGTAGAAATAGGTACAGGTAAAAGTTGGGTCTATTTAGAAACGACCTTGCTCATCACTTGCAAAGCGACAGTTTTGTTAGTTGTTAAAACGTCGACAATGCAAGTTAAATTAAGACACAATTTCTTTGTTGCAGGTGGCGTTCCTAGTCGCACGGACACCGAAAGCAGAGCTCGGTCTAAGCGACCAAAAATCCGACAGTTTTAGTAATTGCCTGTGACGGATTGCGATGTAATGCTGTTTGGAAATGCAACCGTGTTGAATATCGAATAACTAGGTATGATGCTAGAACAAGTTGCATTCGTGCCCACGTGGTTTTTAATGGCGTGGCTCGGCGCCTGCATACTTTTTAGCCCTTTCGCAATATTTTTTGTGGTATGCTTGCCACAATTGCCTCTTCTAGTCGTTAGGAGGGCCTGCCATATTCCATTCGAGTATATTTGAGAGGATGAAGTATGCGAGATGAAGAGCATACATTTAAAGGTATAAGATGAAAGATGATCTAAAATAATAATAATGTATAATAATAAGAGTGTAAATATAACTATTTGAATAAATTAAGTGATTTTTCTATTACTTACCTAACTTTACCTGACTTTTCTTTTAGATAGTTTCCCCCAATCAATGTGTTGTCCAATATTTATTATTATTAATACCGTAAGTGCATTAAAAACGGTTATTGAGTTGTATTACTTAGTGACAAAATAGTGTACAAATCATAGTGGCGCCACAGCGGTGAGTAAATGAACCATTGTTATTCCCATACAATAGTGTTTTTAATACTACTCGATTACCGTTTTTTAATGTGCTTAGCCCAAAACTCACCTAACGAAAAAGTACACAGCAATTACCTACCTGCAAAGAGAATAAATAATAACATCCAGTCCATACTAAAACAACAGAAACAAGTAAAATTACTTTAAAGGCAAACTAAAAGACAAAAAGAAACAAGAACATAGCAAAGGACCAACTGGCCTTTCTTATATTATTATGATGCTGCTCGACTAGTTGGCCGTTGCTTTGTCCATTTCACACAACGTTAATTAACTAGTAGGTACCTACTTACGGACAGGTTCTCTGTAATGTTTTATTTGTAAAGAGTCCAGGTACTCAAGGTTAGTAATACAATTACAGCCTGACCATCTCTTGGCACCTCGGCTTTTTATCCTTTACTAGCTGACCCGGCGAACTTCGTACCGCCTTAGCTTAGTTTTGATGCGCGTTTCCGAACAAACGATGCTCTTTAGATATGGTCTATGGCTGTGAATGACGTTGACATTCGTTACGCGTGTTTTTTAAAATATGCAAAACTAAATGTATATTTTTCAATCTTTCTGCGAGATTTTCTTAATATTTTTTTCCGTAAGAACCTTTTACAAAGTAAGCCATTTCCATGTTATGGCGTGACAACGGGAAACGGGTTTCAATTATATATATATATATATATATATATATATAATTGAAACCCGTATATATATATATATATATAGATTTAGCATGGATCCAAAGATCTGCGAGCTTCGGTAAGACAGTACAGAGGTGAGTATTTTTTAAATCATTGCAATGATTTGAAAAAATTAGCAACGGCTTTGGTTCAAACTAAGAACCAACGATGATCATATTTTAGGGAAGTCTACACCCAACTGTGAGGTGACGAAGGCTAACGTATAATAGGTGGCTTCCAACACGCATATTAGCAGAAACAGATTTAAGGAGAACCCGGCATTTCGTGAACGTCGTTTCGTGTACTCAATTTATGATCACGTCAAGGTTTTTCATTAACTGAATAGTGGTCCCGCTATTTTGATATCAAAATGGCGGGACCACTTTCTTTGTAGAATATTGCATAACTATAAGAGCGTAGAATTTTACTACGAAGGTATGAAATAGTAGCAATTCGGTATTAAGCCATATTCACTTAATATATGAAAAACCTGGCGGGGTCCCGCCATCTTGACGTTCACGGCATTTCGCAGTAATTCCTGCAAATGTGATGCAACGGAAATGAATTTAGTCATCCATACCTTAAAGTCCAGCGCTTCACCTCACAACGGTCCCACGTAAGTGATGGAGATATGAGAGTATGTAGGGAAGGATAGTCTAAAATCTTACTCTCAATTAATATTCTTAAGCTATCCACTGATCTGTGACATTGAACTTAATCAAAGCAATTTACACCGTACCTCCTAAGAAGGAGATAACCTTAAATAAATGCAACGGTGATTACGTTTAAACAGATATATGAGTCAGGTATAAAAATTAGAGAGTTAAAATAAACTCAAAACTTGTAAGAGCATCATACAATTTACCAATCTCACGGTTATAAAGACATATTTGAGTAATATAGATGTTAGCACTTCGAACTTTGTAGACCTACCTACTTTCAAATTATGCCACAATTGTTTCAGCAATGCAGTGTCTTTAATTCACACGTATCTTAAAATGTGTGGTGCTTTAATTACGTATATAAAACGTACAAATTCAAATTCAATATTTGTTTATTCAAGTAGGTTACATATAATAACACTTTCGAATCGTCATTGTATATAATGCAAAGTGATTCTTCTTCCGGTTCGGAACCTATATCTACCGAGAAGACACCGGTAAGAAACTCAGCAGATTAGTTACAGTGGCAGTATCTAACTTATAGCTATGTCTAGAACACTTTGGACCAAGTCATATAGTTTTATTTTGATGAGTAAAAAAAGCATTAAGTTTTATGTTATTTTAAGAGGTAAACTGGAGCAGACCAGTCCCCAAAGGTGGCACCTGTTCACAAGCATGACGTATGTGCCAGCCATCGCTTCACTCAACCATATTGAAGGGAACCAACTGGCACGCATGGCATATAGATAAATACTTATATTATTGTTGATTAGCTGTTGCCCGATACTTGGCCAACGCTATTTCGGGATAGGGAGTATTCTACAATTGACTTTAGTGTCATGTCTCTTCCGTCAAAATTGTATCCCAATATCGCACCCCCCGGTGCGACACTGTCAATTATTCAAAAATGTAGTTTTTCAGGGGAAGCATTTAAAACTTTGACACCTTCTGACCACAAAACAATGAGTTAAGAATATAAGTATAGATGAGATGAACAGCTTATACTACAACGTCAACTTTTAACTTTAGTTTTTGATAAATATTAATCACGTTATGTTGTAACAAATATACTAAATCTTTATTTAGGCCTTCCGACCCCCTCAAAAGTGACGTTGTGGCTCTAATGAAAAATTTTAACTGTAGTTGTGTCGCAATGACACTCACGTCCTCGTACGGAAACTATGAGTAGGTACTACACAAGTAACTTTATCGCACCTAAGTAAAAGGGTATCATTTTCAGATAATGAACTCATTCTTGCATTTTTTGCAAAAGTAACAGTGTAGTACCGGTGGTGCGATATGTTCAATAGTTTTTGCGCGACAGAGTAACAAACATACAACCAGACGTATATCATCATACACATATTCATTTTCACAAACATTTACGTTAATAATATTATTAGGACTGACAAGTGCCCGCAACTTTGTTCGCGTGGAATTTGGATAAACGTTTCATCCCTTCCGATACAATGTATAAACTCCCTATTTTGTCTTATTATTTATTTCTTCATTGCACCTGTGCACCGATTTCAGATCAATTCATTTCGTGGTTTGAGTAATGTGTTAATAGAAGAAACGGTAAGTAAATTGTTTTTATTATTTAAAAAAGCACTGGATCTCGTCTCATCCATACTATCCATACTAATATTATAAATGTGAAAGTAACTCTGTCTGTCTGTCTGTCTGTCCGTCTGTCCGTCTGTCCGTCTGTCCGTCTGTCCGTCTGTCCGTCTGTCCGTCTGTTACTCTTTCACGCCTAAACGGCTGAACGGATTTTGATGAAATTTGGTATAGGTATACGTTTAATCTCAAGAACGGACATAGGCTACTTTTTATTAGAAAATAAGGGGGGGATGGGGGTAATACCACCTTTGAAAGTTTATATAAAAAAAAAATTTTTTTGAAGTTAGAGATATGAAATTTGGCACAAATATAGCTCGAAACTTGGATTAAAATATAGACTACTTTTTGTTTCGATTATTAGGGGAGAAAGGGGTAAAACCGACCATGAAAGGATGTAGTCCACGCGAACGAAGTCGCGGGCACAGCTAGTATATATTAAAGGTGAATTTAAAAAATCTTCCTTATCAGTTATCTTTGTCTAAATGCATGCCTACCAAATTTCGATGCAAGCTGTCAAGTGGCTTAAACGGTGCATTGATAGATTTTATTTACTATGTACGATCGTCCAGCATTGGGCATAAAAAGCAGAAAACAAATGAAGAGGCTCATACGGCACAGGAATAAATTTTGACAAATTAGACTGTAATTTAACATGTAGCAACAGTACTCAAAATAAAATAGTTATAGGTATCCAACATTTTGCGACTGAACCAAACGTGCGGGACCGTAGATACTACTTATTAATTGTTCCAAACATTTAGAGCAATTAGTGTATGCCCCCATTACTCGAATCAACCACTTTGTATTTATGTAAGTATATATGTAATACATGGTATTGGAATGACTCATGTGCTAATTACTTGCTTAGGTAATGATAAAATAATGGTGTTGATGTGTACTTATGCTCAATCTGAGTTCATACTAAACCTTATCGTTTTCAAGAGCGACATAAATACCATAGTCTTGGTTATTAAAAAGATAAAAAATATTAATGCCTAAAAGTAGTAGTATTAAGTTAAGTTGGGTCTTAGGAAGGATGAAGTATGACTTTAATTAGCAGTTAGTCTACAATATAAGATTTTTTTTTAAATATGAGTATAATATAGAGATTCTAAAAAAAACTTAAAAGAAAATATAAGTATAATATAGAGATTCTAAAAAAAACTTAAAAGAAATATATACGTTATTTCTATGATGGTTTTTTATATTTTCATTATTGAAGCGCAGATGGAGTAACAGTTGTCACAACTACTTAGCATCTAGGTTTTTTATATTTTCATTACTGAAGCGCAGATGGAGTAACAGTTGTCACAACTACTTAGCATCTAGCTATTAACAGAATATCTCAAAAGAACTACGAAAACATGCAAACATGAGTTGCGAATCCAGTGATCGACTAAGTTTTTCATTTTCGCAAAAAAAATAAATTCCACTACTAACTACCTAACAAAATAAATAAATATACAATTTAACTCGTGTATTTAATCAAGAGCGATATTTTAAGACGAAGATTACTTAAGATTAATAAAAAAGTTTATAAAGTTTACATTACAAACTCTAAATTGATGCCATTTTGATTAGGGTAAATGAAGGAAGGCGATTCAATTTTTTTGTTCGCAATTGGCTTATGGGAGAGTGCATCTCGACCCTCTCGGTGCATACAAGTAGCTAGACTGCGGAGCGCGCGAGTTTCGCGCCGGTTATATTTATTACCTTGCATCGAGAGGTCCGAGCATACCACCTCGCTCTAATTCCGTGGCTCTCTGCCCGGTAACGCCTGACGTCACAGACGCCACCTGACTGGCTAAAATGTAGGCCCTGTGATTTGTTAATTTAATTGTAAATAATTATATCCAATAACGTAGTTTCAGTTTGTTGTAAATATTTTGTAATAGGTTTAAATGTAAGCATTTTCATTTGTCCACTGTAATTAGCCAATAAGAATGTGTGTTTATTTATTTTAAGATTTTGTATATATAGTCCTAAGTTTGCAAATAAAAGACATTCCAACATCCAAATCTGAACACGCAACATTACTCGCAACCTTCTGACCCCTACAACTGGTAACCATCGACGCTGAAGAAATGGCCGGAGGACAAGAAAACCAACAAGAAGCACGAATCCCTGCTCAAGCTCCTGCAGAAAATCCGCAACAGTCAGAACAGAAGATGGCTCATCGTGACCACGAGCTTGCCGGAATCTCCGTCCAGTCAAGATTCCTTCCATTCTGGCGTGAAATGCCAAGGGCGTGGTTTATTCACTTCGAGGCTACAGTCGACCCGCTGCACACATCCGACGCACAGAAGTTCACCTACCTGCTTCAGCAACTTCAAACAGTCGACCTACACCATCTCACCGACATCCTGTACAACCCGCCGGCTACAGGGAAATATCAAGCAGCAAAAGAACGCCTTCTCTCCACGTACGACACGTCCGCAGCGAAAAACTTTCAAAAACTCATCAGCGGACTCGAGTTAGGCGACCAGAAGCCCTCACAGCTGCTAAGGAAGATGAGAGAACTCGGTAGCGGTATGATCACAGAAGAAGGTCTCAAGATCGAATGGCTGAATCAAATGCCAGCGCAGATACGAGTCGTGTTATCGATCAACACGGAATCAACACTCGACACTCTCGCCGCGATGGCTGACAAGATGGCAGAGTACTCAGAAGCACCATCTATCGCTGCAATATCAAACACAACTACGCCGAGAGAAGCAAGCCAAAGCGACGCGTTATCAACGTTATCAGCGTTATCACGGCAAGTCGAGAAGCTCGCGCTCGAGGTCGCTGAACTCTCGCGCCGCGCCTCTCAGCCGCAGCGACGGTATCGCCGTCCCTTTCACTCACGTTCTCGCTCCCGCTCGCACTCAAAGCAGCGGAACGAGCGCGACGTGAAACCAGGCGATTTTGCAAACAAAACATGGTTATGCAAGTACCATTTTCGATTCGGTGATCAAGCTAAGAGATGCGAATCACCGTGTAGTAGAAGGCAACAAGAAAACAGTAATAACAAGACGTCTTTAAACTAACGTCGACATCGACAGTGGCGAGTGTCGGTGTCTCCACTTCAAGCAATCGCCTATGCGTCCACGACCGCAACACTCACGAACGTTTCCTCGTGGATACTGGCGCTGACATCTCCGTACTAGCTGCAACATCGAAAACAAAGAGAACAATTAACAAGAAAGATAACGCCTACAGATTATACGCGGCAAATAGTACGCCGATCGCAACGTACGGAGAAAAATCGATCAACCTAAACTTTGGTTTACGTCGCAGTTTCCAATGGACATTCATAGTGGCAGACGTCAAGACATCGATCCTCGGAGCAGACTTCCTTCGTCACTACAAGTTGCTCGTCGACTTAGACAACAAGAAACTAGTCGACAAAATCACCGAATTGTCAGTTAACGCCTTAGAAATCACCACACCAGCCGAAACAATCTGTATCATCTGCCCCGAACAAGACTACCATGGCATACTGGCACAATATCCAGAAGTCCTAAGACCGATGAACCTGCAAAATCCACCCAAACACGACGTCGTCCATCACATCGAAACAACAGGCCGGCCGCTCTACGCACGCGCGCGCCCTCTTCCGCCGGACAAGTACAAAGCAGCCAAAGAAGAGTTCGACCGCATGGTAAAGATGGGCATATGCAAGCCGTCTATGAGCGCCTGGGCCAGTCCACTTCACGTGGTTAAGAAGAAAGATGGGGGACTACGAGTTTGCGGTGACTACAGAAGACTTAACGCAGTCACGCAGCCAGACCGATACCCAATACCACGCATCCAAGACTTCACGTATCAGTTACGTAACAAGAAACTGTTCTCAAAACTCGATCTCAAAATGGCTTACTTCTGGATACCCATCAACAGCGAAGATGCAAAGAAAACAGCAATAATAACACCGTTTGGTCTGTTTGAATTCAACTGCATGACATTCGGACTCAGAAATGCAAGTCAAACATTTCAACGTTTCATGCACCAAGTCTTACATGGCCTAGAAGGAGTATTTTGTTACGTTGATGATATTCTTCTGTATGCTAATGACGAACAAGAAATGAAGCAAACTCTGCACCAAGTTCTCAAGCGCCTGACACAATATGGCGTGACCGTCAACATCGACAAATGCGAGTTTGGGAAATCAAAAATCAACTTCCTGGGCTACGAAGTATCAGCTGAAGGCATCAGACCCACTGAGGAACGTACTCAAGCAATATCTTCGTACCCGAAACCGAACACCATCATCGAGCTACGACGCTTCCTAGGCATGCTCAATTTCTACCGAGACTGCCTACCTCATCAAGCCGATTTGCAAAACGAACTCAATCAATACTTACATAATAAGAAGAAAAATGACAAGACACCGATCAATTGGACGCCCGAAGCTGAAACCGCTTTTGAAAAATGCCGCCAAAGCATTTCAGAAGCTACCACACTGGCCTATCCATCCAGCGGCAACGAACTCGTCATCATGAGCGACGCCTCCGATACCAGTCTCGGCGCTGTACTTCAACAGAAGATCGACAAAGTCTGGAAACCACTGGCACTTTTCTCCAAAACAATGAGTACAACGCAACGACGATACAGCGTATACGATCGCGAATTACTAGCGATGTATTCAGCTGTCAAACACTTTCGCCGACTTATAGAAGGATGTGACGTCTCAATATACACCGATCACAAACCTCTCGTCCACGCATTATCGAGATCATCAAGTAGCAGCGACACACCACGACGAGAGCGACAACTACACTTCATTAGTCAATTTTGCACAAGTATCAAGTACATACAAGGAGAAGAAAATACAGTTGCTGACGCCTTATCTCGTATCGAGGAGATACATTGCCCGACTACGATCGACTACAATCAGCTGGCCATAGATCAAACTAACGACGAAGAACTCAAGACATTGAAAACACAAGACAATTTGAAGTTTAGCGCTATAACGCTGCCTGGACTCAGCCGACCAATCACGTGCGAGGTCACGTTATCTACGCCTCGTCCCTACTTGCCTGCGGCATATCGCTATGCAGCCTTCAAAGCGCAACACGATCTGTGCCACCCAGGCGTTAGAACAACGCGGAGGCAGATGACTTCGAAATTTTTCTGGCCTTCGATGAACAGAGAAGTCACTACTTGGACAAGAGCTTGCATCAACTGTCAACGTGCTAAAGTTAGTCGTCACGTCGTTACACCGTTATCATCGTTCCCGCCGTCGCAACGCTTCGAACACATCCATATCGACATAGTTGGCCCACTACGACTATCAAACGACTATCGATACTGCATTACTATCATCGATAGGTGTACAAGTTGGCCCGAAGCGATCCCAGTACGAGAAATCACCGCTGAAATCGTCGCTAAAACACTGTACGAAAATTGGATAGCACGCTTCGGTTGTCCGCTACGCATATCGACCGATCAAGGACGTCAGTTCGAGTCGCAGCTGTTCAACGCTCTTATGAAGAAATTCGGCATAACTAGAATCCGAACTACCGCTTTTCATCCACAAGCTAACGGTAAGATAGAGAGATGGCACAGAACTATGAAAGCAGCACTCATGGCACGAGGCGCAACCACTACGTGGACTGATGAGCTGCCCACAGTACTTCTGGGACTACGCAGCGCAATACGAGACGACAACAACCTCAGTCCCGCGTTGATGACTTACGGAGCTACTCTACGTATACCATCTGATTTTTTCGTACCTACTCAGTCGAACATTGAAGATGCAGACTACGTGCGTCAACTCACGCAGACAATGTCGTCCCTTGCACCCGAAAAACGCACACAGACGAGCCGACAAACGTTTGTGTACAAAGATCTCGCAACATGTACACACGTCTTCGTGCGAAACGACACCGTGCGAGCACCGCTCACTCCACCATACGACGGGCCCTACGAAGTACTTCAACGCCAGGACAAGCACTTCAAGATACAACTACCGAGTCGATCAGCTGTCATATCGCTCGACAGGTTGAAGCCCGCCTACATGTGCAACGAACAAACGCAAGACGCAGTAGCAACGCCTGCAGCTGACGTCACGGCGAGAAGCAGAGATTGTACGCGCGCGACCGATAGCAGCGCGCCGACTCCCGCCTCTTCATCGACGAGCGACGGTCTCCCATACATTACAAGAACCGGTCGAGCCGTCAAGAAGAACGTACGCTTCGCTTGAGGGGGAGTGATATGGGAGAGTGCATCTCGACCCTCTCGGTGCATACAAGTAGCTAGACTGCGGAGCGCGCGAGTTTCGCGCCGGTTATATTTATTACCTTGCATCGAGAGGTCCGAGCATACCACCTCGCTCTAATTCCGTGGCTCTCTGCCCGGTAACGCCTGACGTCACAGACGCCACCTGACTGGCTAAAATGTAGGCCCTGTGATTTGTTAATTTAATTGTAAATAATTATATCCAATAACGTAGTTTCAGTTTGTTGTAAATATTTTGTAATAGGTTTAAATGTAAGCATTTTCATTTGTCCACTGTAATTAGCCAATAAGAATGTGTGTTTATTTATTTTAAGATTTTGTATATATAGTCCTAAGTTTGCAAATAAAAGACATTCCAACATCCAAATCTGAACACGCAACATTACTCGCAACCTTCTGACCCCTACAGGCTACTTGACAGTGTTAACAATAAAATATGAAAAGTGTTAGATATGTTAGCTTATTACTTAAGTAATCATTTTACATTTTTATTTTTTAATTAAAAGCATAGTTAGTATTTTATTTTTGCAAAATAAATTTTAGTTTTTGTATCTGTGGAACAAAAGAACCGAAACGGAAACCACCATTGCAATTCGGAAATGACAGCTGTCGGCGAAAATTATTTATTTTAATGTGGCGAAATAATGATTATTTTACCGATTTAATTAAATTATTGTGTCTCTAATCGTATAAAGAATTTATTGAAACATTTTTCGTTTATCTTAATTAAGTCGTTCCTATGCGTATCGGTTCGTTGTTTACGACGTTGACGTCATAATTGCAACAGTGACGCGACTAGGCGTTTTCGCGCACTTTTTAAATGCGTTACACAAAATCTTATTTTTCTCTGGTTATTTAGATTATTTCCAGATAAATCGAATTTCTTGGGATATAAAATGAACGGGCGCACATTTTGCAATACTTTTTCAAAAACTGTCAAGTAGCCAATTGTAGTACCTACATATTTCATTTCTTTGGTTCCATTTCTTATCCTTTGTGCAACTCAACTATCAAAGTTGCTTAAAGATTTCAATCAAATTACGGCTATCGTAAATCAGCCTATTTGCTTTCAAATGGCAACGTAAAGGAAACTTTTAAAAAGTTGATAGTTGTCTGAACTAATATTGAATTAAAGCTCAGTGTAAAGCGCCTAAAATTCAATAAATTGTCTAAATAATAAGTTGTATAAAATTAACAAATAAATGACATCAAATCACTGTAAATAAGTCCAGGTGAAAAAAATGCAGATTGTGCATCAAAATCCAGCGGTGAATTAAAACTATCATAGGGCCAAACTGATTTTTTTTATGGTCTCGTAAGTTTAGATATATATTATTCATATTGGCGATTTACACTGATAATATAATTTAACGATCGTTTGATCAAAATGTAAATAAAAATAAAAACAAATCATCCTAACGCGCTGGTAATTGAGTCGAAAGCAAAACAGTTAATTTTCAAGCCGTTCTTACTTAGCCACAATCATATTTTAACAAGGTACGTCAACAAAATAAAACGAGCTTCATATATCAACGACCGCGCTAAGTGTAATTAATTGCCAAATTAATATTACAAGAAGCAAGGCTCATCTAACGTTCAAAGGACTTTTTAGGATTCCGTACATTATGAGAACAAATTGAACGCCTAAACGAAGCATTCATTATCCATATGTTTGTAAGGCTCTTTGTCTCAAAATGCGTTAGATTTCGAGTTATAATTAATAGAAAATAGATACAAATATAATAGGGCTTTGCATTTTTACAATTACCTACTAAAAAAAATACCTCAGTTTCGAGCCAGGATTCGTACTTGTCGTTTCTTTTTTGAAACAATGACCTAAGTAGTCATTCATTAATAATGTAAGTACAGTCTTTCGTACCTTTACCTTGTAGTATTTATTTTTATGTTGAACGTAGTTTCAGAATTCCAATTATGAAAAATAATTTTGATGGCAATAGTTCGTTTAAATGCATAAGAAGTATTTGTTAGAGAAATATTCATACTAATTTATAAATGCGAAATTTACTCTGTCTGTCTGTTTGCTTGTCCGGCTTTCACGCCTACACCAATTTTCATGAAATTTGGCAAAGGTACATTTTGTTTTGAAAATAATGGGGGGATAGGGGTAATACTAACCCTGAAAGTTGATGTGGGAAAATGTTTACTTTTCAGGTTAGAGTTATGAAATTTGGCATTAATTTACCTTGAAACTTGGATTAAAATATGGACTACTTTTAGTTTTTAAAATTACGTAGCTGATGTAATAAGGAGTAGCTAACTTAAGCTACTTCAATTTTAGAAAAATATATATATTTTTTAAATAAGTAATTTCTGTAGTCCACGCAAACAAAGTCACGGGCACAGCTAGTAAGGAATAAATCTATAGTAGAGACAGCTGCTGTTGTTGAACGCATGCAGCGCCATCTTTTGTCCGAGTCTAAAAGTACTACCTCACGCAAAATGTGCTTGGTGAACGAGAAGGTAACACAATCGGCAACTCGTCTCATTGAAGTTAGTCTGTACCCCAGTAGATGGCTTGTATGTATATATTTTATAAGCTAACAATAAACTAGTATTTCATTTAAAAACTTGGAAGTTCATACTTACCTTACTGCTGACTCTATCTATCTTGCCTATCTCAATAACAAATGTAACAAGTAGTTTTATGCATGGAATATCAGCTGTTCTAGTGACAACATTCCTCGCAATAAGTTATTCAAAATTTCATCTCGAATACAATAAACAAAGAATACAAGAGATAAAACATGGGTTTAAATTTGATAGATACCTAGAACTAAATATTTTTTCTTTGTTCATGTTGTGCATAGGTAACTCTTGGCACAATTAAACAAACTAAGGCAAACTGTGTAGGCTAACAGTTTCGTGGGACTGCCTATTTTCTAAACTTATTTGTTTTAAATAAAAAGGTGGTTTATTCACAGAAAATCATCAGACTTTACCACGATTTGACTTTTACTCTGTTTTTTTTACAGGAATAACAGTTAAGGCTTAATTCAACTTAATTCAAACTTGACACAAAGCAAATACCATCTAACCCTTCGAATCCCAATGACTCAAGGGTACGTTAATAAACAATTGGTATAATTTTTAAAGATTTGTATATATTTGTATGTTCGGATAGCTTTAAATGGCAAGGTACTATATATACTAATGGATCTAGAAGACGAACTATGCAAATATAGAATAAAAAAACATTACTAAATTACAAATTATAGAATTTATTTAAATTAACCAGCAGGTTAACATTTAAACCTAATCTATTAAAACGAAGAGAGAGAGAGAGAGAGAGAGAGAAAAGAAAAGAGGAAGGAAAAAAACTTTACGTGAATCTGGCTTTGGTATACAATCTATACTAATATTATAAAGAGGAAAGGTTTGATTTTTTGTTTGTTTGTTTGTATGAATTGAATAGGCTCCGAAACTACTTGGCAGATTTGAAAAATTCTTTCACCGGTGGGAAGCTACACTATCTACGGGTGACATAGGCTATATTATATTTTCAAAAAAATTAGGGATCCTTACTAAAACTTCAATAATGTAATTAAAGGTGACCTGAAAAATTCCTTACATCGCGTGCGCTGCGAAAACTATTGATGATAGAACAAAGTCATGCACTAAGACTTTGCAGAACTCATCATTATCTACAAAAAGTGTCGGGATAGCATATGACTAAATATTATAGTTATGTCACAATAAGCGGTTTTTTAATCAAAAAAATTTATTAATATGCCGCCTCTTTTAAAGGCTCTTTATTTGTACCTTGGTATTAATCCTTATCAAAATAAATTACTTTATATTCAAGATAGCTTCAATACCTTTATATAACTTTTTGAATTATTCAATACGGACATTTAATTCGAAAGATATCAGAGTTTAATAATGCAAGTATTAGAAAAAAGTCGCTTGGTTGCCGCTCACCGCGCTCAGCTAGCCAGCATGCGATGTAGGCTCCAAGCGTCACTGGGGTAAGGGAGGAGTCAATGTAATAAAATAAATTGCAATATTTATATGTATAATACGTACATATTTTAGTACCTATTGCACCCGTGCGAAGCCGGGGCGGGTCGCTATATTAGATATAGCTAGAAGTGGTCATGTATAAAAATATATATATATATATCTATACTAATATTATAAAGAGGAAAGATTTGTATTTTTGTATGTTTGTAATGGATAGGCTCAAAAAGTACTGGGCCGATTTAAAAAAATATTTCACCAATAGAATGCTACATTCTTCCAATTTGACATAGGCTACTATCTTATGTAGTCTTAGATATGGAACAGCAAGTTTGTGTTTATTTCTAGTGTTAAAGTTGTGGAAGTCAGATTTTTTAAAAAGTAGATTATAATTTTTGCGTACATATATAATACAATCAAAAATGTATTGAGATGCTACGGTAAGTATGTTAATTTCTTTAAATAAGTCTCTGAGAGAATCCCGTGATTTAAGACCATATATGGCGCGGATAGCCCTCTTCTGTAAAAATGATTTTATATGATTTTATATTTTTGGTCAGTAGATATTATATAACAAACACTTAAGTATGTATATAATATATAAATTCTTCAAATTCTAAATTTTGAAATGCGATAAAAAGACCTCTAATTTTATAAACGTGAACTTTTGTATGGGAGGTATGTATGGAACACTTTCATGCAAAAAACTACTGAAATTGGTACTTACTACTACTTAGAAGAGATTCAAAATCTTCTCTTTCTACATAATAAAGCGAAGGAACTCGCGAGAAACAACTTGAATAAAAATCAAGTAACCACCAGTTATTGCATCGTTCCATAGTAGGATCCTGGTTATCAAACTGACATACTATTGATACCTACTATGTAATATAGTAACGAGCGACAGTACAGTGGACATTCATAACGGATATACTTAACAACGCCAAAAGTTACCATAGTGCCAGAAACGCCAATTAAGGCTTGACCGATCTAGATCAGCATCATTTATCCGCAGATACACGTCAAAAATTGCCAGTCATAAGCGACTAGCCCAAATAGGACTAATTACACGTATACCTAAGAAGCTTATCAGTTACTGGGACAAAGCACGGAGCAGTTGCATTCGCTAGCAAGGACGCACGCACAAACATAAAGCTACTGGAAGTGTCTACGTTTGAAAGTATTGAATACAATAAATTGTCATTCTCCAACATTTAGATGTGTGTAATACTTTGCAACAATCATTACGATACGGTTAAATTAATCTAGAATTAAAACGTTGTAAAGTTTAACAACAGGCAAATAATTCAAAATGTTTCAATTTCAAAATTTATTTAAAGTCTTATGTTCATGCCTTCAAGTCTTATGTACATGTTCAAAAACACGTGTTTAAACATAATATTTATTGAGAAATACAAATTATATTTTATAAGGAATGTCATAAACCGCATAATTCTTAAATTGTATTTTCAATAAATGTGTTTTTACGTAACTGCCCTGATAGCTTATTATTACTTACCGTCAAATGATAACAAACAAGTCCAACGTTGGTAGGTGCTTTTAAGCAAAATATCATAATTGAGGCTCAATAGAGATAAATTCCAGTGAGTCAGTCCTCTTGATCAAAATTGGTTGATAGGAAAGAAACTGAGCGTAATTTTCTCATTCGAATACTATTTAAAAGTTGTACGAATGTCCGCACAGGTGTAAGATATGTGAAATAAAAGGTAGGTCAGGTAGCAATTTTGTGATTAACCGTTTAGAATTAAAAAAAAATATCTTGACATTGAAACGAAACTGTCGCTTCCAGCACCAATACATTAACGAGCACAAGCTACGTGCGCAAACGCAACCACCAGCCGCCACTCCACCACCACTCGCCGACACCGCAACATGGCGGCCCTGCCTCTGCCCGTGCGCGTGAGTACAGCCTTATTCATTAACCGCCTTCATTAACAGCGTTGCGCCATGACCCATCATCTCTTTCGCCACGTTCACGCGTCACTGCTCCGATCTGTTTGACGCTGTCACGATGAGCCTATTTGCACGTTGCCGCGACTTCAATTGTTTACCATTTTGCCTCTGTATGGTATACCTACTTGACATTTATTATTGAATTAGAAATGCACACCTATTTTCTGGAAAACTTTCGATTTAATATTAGTCACAGATAGAGTAGCTGGGCGGTTTAAATTTGAACAATGTCAGTAAATTATTTGGTGATAACATAGAACTTGACTGACAACAATGGAAAGTATTCTTATAGTCCTTGCTACGCAAAGAGTACATTTTTTCTTTGGCTAACGACTGTCGAGACAAAGATAATAATAGTAAATACTGAGTGAGTTTATGTGACAGATACTTCGTGAGTGTGTCTGGTACTATTTCGTTAGTCACGGCGCTCACGGTATCTGTTTCGATCGTACTTGAATGTTTTTATACGAGTACCCAAGTAGTTTTTTTTGCTACATGTGGCTTTGACATAATAAAACTAAAAGATATTAACTGGCCGGTAGCACCTAATGCACTGTAAAAGTAGTAATGCTATGGAACTTAAGTTGCCCTAGCAGCTCGTTTTTAATTAACATCTGGTCCGCTAAGGTTAACATCTGCATCAAACCTATTAACAATGTCGTTTGTTTGGAGGAGACATTTGACAAGCAAAGAAACAGCATAGGTTAATTTGAACCAGTCATTCCTATAAAAATAATAACGGATTTGAAATTAATAAACAAAAGTTATTTTAAATCATATTTGCATTTTTTCTCGTTTCAAATTAATTACGTCTTTTCCATTCTCATTTGAAATCTAACTCTTATAAGAATTTCAATTTGTACCCAACACCCATCTTTTATATGTATTTGATTCAAATTGCAAAGGCACAGAGTTTACTTGACGTATGCAATTATTTACTGCTTTTATACCGAAATTAATGGTGAATCCATTCGTTACAATGCCTGACACAAAAATGGTAGGACCTGTCACCCATCCCTTTGTATTACCTTTGAAATGTGGGGTACTCTATGACAGCAAAGAAATATCGTGTCGTTGTCATTAGCAATTTTTCTATTATGAATGATTTGCACTGTTAACTGGGTAGATTGATATTTCCTACAAATTTTGTTGCTCGACGCACCAAAACGAGCTTCGTGGAAACTTTCCCTAACTACAACCTTCAAGAAGCTTTCAAACATTTAATCAATGAATAGATATACCTACTAGTACTTTACGAAAGTGGGTGTATTTGAATTGCGCAATTTGTCATATTTAATATATCTTTTGAAAATTAAACATATTAAGTAACTAAGTATAAGACTCAAAAAACAAGACCTAATAGAAATCAATTGTGCTTGGCTTTTAAAAGTACATTCGACTTTACGAGAATACTTTATTTATATTCCAAATTTAAGACCAGTTTTTATTGAAAAAAAAAAGATTTGGGTATTGGAAATTTGGCATTAAAACGTGAAAGCTGTCTTTGCATTTTATGATTGAACTGGGTTGGCTATAACATGTAAACTATTGCCAGGCGCATAATATTTCATTCTAAGTACCTAAATTTAAAGACTAGGTTTTATTGACTTTTCAAATTATATCGGCTGCTTGTGGCACAATAAAAACAACAATGCGGAAACAGTACTAATAGGCTATGCCGCCTCAGTTCGAAATTGGGTGGGTTTCCATTTCGACCGAACTCAGTGTCATTAAATAGAAGCATCAGCATGCATCAGAACTCTTTTTTAACGGTTTGCTCCAGGCACATGTATCATCATCGCGTAAATATTTATTATGGTACGGGCCATTCTATGTCTCAGAAAATGGCCCGTATCATAAATAATAAACATGATTTCACATCAAATATATTTGATTCCAAAGTAGCTTGAGCACTTGTATTACGCAGACTATAATCAATCGCGTTCGATCCCTGGTCGGGTCAATATAAGAAACGAACTTTTCTATATTGTCTCGGGTCTGGGTGTTGTAGTACCGTCGTTGATTTCTGTAGAATTCTGATGCTACAGAAATCAACGACGAAATAAATATTGGACAACATCACATCCATTGTTCTGGCAATATTTATTTATTTATTTATAATCAACAGTGGTACCACAATACATACTTAAATACATTTATGTACGCCCAGTTACAGAACAAACACAAATTAATCACCTGTGTTTTGAACATTACGTGAACAGTTCTAGATTTTGCCTTCGCACTAAGTTTGCTATTTAGGATTGCGTGCATCCGCTATTGGATCATTTTAATCTAATTATATTTACTGATAAAATATATTGATTAAATAGACGTGTACTTGTTGAATTAGCCTCTACATCCTTAATTAAACATCCGAAGGTGATAAGATTTCAAATAAACTTTGCACGTTCCGTGCTAGATATCGAATATCGAGATAAAGTTAACTGTTTTTTTATATTCATATTATTAAAGTTGTAATTATTTATAAATAAAAAGGACCCTAGTCCTAATTAATTAGGCTCTACCGCTGGCGCCACCTAAATAATGATACCACCAAAATAAAAAACAAGATTGACACTGTTAAAATGAAAGTCAAAGAGTTAATGCATTTTTTATATTTCTACTTGCGCCCTAAAAAAAGTCGTGGAATCCGTAGTAGCGCAAGTTGTAGAAGAGATAGTAAGATTATATTTTTTCTTTACCAATTTACTAATGCTTTAACTTTATTTATTTATTTGTGTTATTATTTTTTATGTATTTTTTTGTATTTAAAATATTATGGTATTTATATTTCTTGTTAATATTTTCTCAATAAATATTTTCTCGATATCTACTATTTCCTCTAGCTAAAGGTTGTCTGGAAGAGATTGCTTTCTAGCAATAAGACCGCCTGAATTGTAGGTACTTATTTATGTCGGTAAAACCAATTCCTGTATTTTTTTTATGTGCAATAAAGTGTATCTATCTAACAGTTACGGGTAATTCTGTTGTTGGCAATAAATTGGTTGCAAAGTGAAACTCTAAATTCAAATTCAAATTCAATATTCTTTTATTCATGTAAATTACACCAGTAATATTTATGAAACGTCTATATAATGCAAATGACGCTACCTCCGGTTCGGAACCTATAACTTACAGAGAAGATCCCGGCAAGAAACTCTGTCGTTCATATTACAAATATAGCTGAACTTATAACTAGTTTTGCACTAAGACATACAGTGTAGTAATTAGATAAAATAATGTAGTAAATTGTAAAAAATAATTTATTGATTCAAAGTAATAAGAAAAATTTAAAAATATATATATTTAAATTAAACAAACTGTAGGTCCTAATGCACATTCGTGCTTAATAAGAATTTTGCCAACTTGCGAGTTGACAAATACGTAAAGAAATAGGTACCTCTTGCTGAGTTTGTATAAATAGAAATACAATTAGTAAATATAATTAGTGAAATTTTTCATGTGAGGGCGAACAGACTAGTTAGTGGTCCACACTTCTTTGTCATTAATATAGTCTTCTACTCTGTAGTACCCTTTTTTCAAAAGACAACCTTTAACAATTAGCTTAAATTTATTCAATGGTAAATCAACAATAACTTGAGGTAATTTATTAAAAAAACTTATACTTAAACCAACAAATGAATTACCAATCTTATGAAGTCTACGTTTAGGGACAGCAAGCTTGTGTTTATTTCTAGTGTTGATGCTATGAGTGTCAGATTTTTTAGGAAAAGTATGCAAGTTTTTGTATACATACATTACCTCTCTGTACCAGGTAACATCTGTATATATTTTGTTGCTGACCCGATCGCGTAAAGTAGTGCAACACGATGCCCTCGTATAATACACACCTAACATCTCCATAATATACCCTGTAGATGAGTTTATAAAGGAATATTGCTAGTCAAATGGGACACTATTAAATACCTGTTCATTTTCTATGAAGATAATTTTACTCAGACCAATCATCATCAGTCAATCAGATCAACCATCTCTAAGATGTGTTGAAATCACATAAACTTCTAGTTTCAGAGCATTAAAATCTGGATGTTCGATGGAACTTAAAGTTCTCGTTTACTACAATGATACCTTGCAATACAATTATGTGTGAATGGTGTCAACATCCCAATCGCTATAAAAATTATAAGAAGGAACATATTGAGATCGCAAGTCATTTATTGTTTGTTTGTTTGCAAAGATTTATTTACTTTAATTTAGTTTAATATGTGTGGCCAGCTCGTAGCATTTATTAAACTCAACTATCTCTCCATCATATAATATTGATATTCCAAACAATTGTTTTCCCTATCATTTCATTCATTAAATCGCTGTCGCAAGATTTCATTATTGAAATCTCGCCACCATTATTTGGACTATTTATAAGACATGTACTTATTCGAATGCACAATAAAACATTTATTGTACATGTATAAGTATGAATTAAATTATATCATCAAATTACACATATCTAATCATCGTACTACAACAGCACACGCCAAAATTGAAACCTCACTCAAAAATTTCAAATATAAGCAAACGTTAATTTCATAATAATCATTGAGAGCATTTCCATTACGGGAATCGGGGTCTTCCTTTAGAATGCTATTACAAAATACTCTCACGTATATTCTAAGTTAACTCTGTTTACACACAATAAGCTTTCTATCAATATGACCGCATAGGGCGTCCTCACAAACCAGTGTAGCCTGCTGGTAAACTATCGACAGTACATAGATGTATGGCAAATCCGATAGTTAAAGTTAAGTAGATAGGGCTGCGGATTAGTTCAAGTCAGTGCTCTGCTTAGTATTAGAACTATAATATTACGTCGAACAAGAATATTATATGACGACAATACAATACTAATTATCGAAAACAATCTTAAACGAATTTTTATTTATTGCATCACGATTGATATAGGTATGATTAAATATTTTATTTTTTTTAAAACCTCCCACAGTTCGGTATTATCGTATCATGGTTTTGAATTTTTTTATTACCTACCTACCAACAAAGCCCTTTTATTTGATAATAATAATTGTGGGCCTTTTGTCAAATGTATGTAATGTAATTCGACATTATGTGGCGGCCACCATCTTGTCTAAGTCTCTTTTTAAACAAAAAATAATAATTTCAAAATTGATTAATCTGTTTGGAAGTTACGATGCCATAGATAGATACACGAAAAGACAAACACCCCGTCGTTTTTGCGTGGGGGTTAAGAAAGTGTAATTTCTCAAAACGTGCTGCCCTTTTGTTAGTATAGGACGTGGCGATTATCGATATTCTGGATAGTTTTCAAGGGATTGTCTACACTATCGCAGACCTTTCGAGCACTATGCGCAGGCGCCGGTCGTCGACCTCGCAGAATGCGCCGACGGACCTCTTGCAAAAGTGCATCTTTTGTCTTTCTTTCACTTTGTCTTTTCGTGATGTGCCTGCTTAATACCGAATTGGCAGCAATATCCTATTGATCAATCGTATTGACTTGTTATTCGTTCTCTAGTGTCTCTTTATGCGTCGTATCCTCATTTCGGAGGGTTTTCTCCTTTTTAGAATCCTTCTTCAGAATGTTCTTCTGTTTATTGCGTTTGCTTTTCAACGTGGAATACGTTTTCACTCCCGACTTTTAGAAAGATGACGAATTGTTCGGTTACATTTTTTGTGCAGACTTTAGTAAATTTTTCTAGATACATGTGGTTCATAGAAATTGCCAACAATAGTTAACTCAGTATTGCACAAGCTCTTTGTTTTACGTAGGTAAAACTAACCTTTTATATTCAACAAAAACAAGCCAAAGAAATTTCATTTTTAAAACTAGCTGGTTGTTAATTATTAAAAGAAAGGAAAAAAAATAAAGCTGGCAAAATAATCAATAGATTCTCTCATAGGCTCACCAAACCAACATCTGGCTTACACAAATCACCAACAATAGGTTACGCAGAATTGCTAACGCTCACTTGCTTAAGTACCACCAACCACTAGATTTGAAACCAAAATAGGCACAAAAAATATCACCCTTGTAAAATAATTTGACCCAAACTAGCTAAGTCAATAACATCGACACCAAAAAAGCTGAAAGATTAACAGTGCAACCACTTGTGGGCTCACCTTTCGAACCAATGCGACATTAAAAAAAGGCCCTTAGGCTGTCACATTTAACACAACCTAATATTTGGTGACAAGATTCTGGCTTCCTTTTTTTTCAGTACAAATAGATCTAGGCTTAATTTACAGAGAACGCAAAAATGACAAATATCTTCAAAATGCAAGGAGACTATTTAGAGCTATAGCTCATCAGATAAATGAACTGTTTTACTTAACTCTTAATTACCAAGCCGTACGAAGCGACGCATTATGTAGAGGATAACAAGCACGACCCAATGAATAAAGCGGCGATAGCGAGCAATTTCCCTCATAGTAAGGAAGAATACGATGAAACAGACTAGCTTCATTTCGAATCAGTATAAGGACGGTACGTGGGGAGGAGCCGATATTATCTTAGCTGCGGCACATTACTAACTGGTTGATGTAATATTCATCAAAGCTGCAATCACTCAACAATCACGTTCAATTAAAAAATCCCCAAGATGCAGTTGGAAAAATTAACCTCCTCTACGATGGTAATCACTACGATAGCCTAATCTAGCCATCGCAAGAAAACAGTACATGGATTAAGAAAACCGAGGAGATTCTCGCAAATGAACCAATTTCAGAACATTCATCGATAACCTCCTCAATCTCAAAAATACTCACACCACCTACATCATTTGAAGATATTCCAGACCAAATGGATTATAGAATACTAGGTGCTAAATCAAACATAAAACATACTACGGAACCAAAAAGAATCCATGTAGCCACCTGGAACGTCAGAGGATCAGCAAACCCGAAGAAAAAACAAGATATAGATCGATTTCTCAAAGAAAACAAGGTAGACATAGCATGTTTACAAGAGACACACATGAAAACAGGACTACTTAATACAAAAAATTACACCTGGTATTTATAGCCGGGAGCCGGGAGCCAACAAAAAACGCGGACTAGCTATTTTAATAAGAAAATACGCTGATATATTATTAAAAAAACTACTAGTGACGTAAACGTTATGAGTGCCATAGTAAGCACTAACAGCAGCGGTAGTATCTACATTATTAATACGCATATTCCGCCTAAAGCATCACAAGCTACGATTACCTTCTCAAACCTACTAAACAGAATCAAAGAAAACCCGAAAAATACAACAGTAATTTTACTAGGCAACTTTAATGCGCACGTAGGTTATTATAATTTACGTACATCAAACCAAACAAACAGCAAAGAAAAATATATCACAAAAATTCAAATCAAAATGGTGAACTACTAATAGACATTTTATGAAGAGAAAAGCTAAGACTGGATACGTCTTTTGGAAGAACCAGTGGTTTGAAAACATGGAAATCAGGAAATAAAACCTCCCAAATAGACCACATTATCTCCTCAGCAAAAACTACACACAAATTTAAAGTAATAAAGGCAATCCCATCTAACAAAACATCAGACCACAAACTCATAATAGCAACACTCCAGAATTTACAGCAACCCTTCAATACAAAAAAAAAATCCAATAAGAAAGTACAACAGAGAAGAAAACACACCTAATAAGACACCAACCAACTTTAACTATCGAGATTAGACTACGAAAGGTTAAAAAATTAAATAATTTGCAAACAATATCAAAGCGAAATCTTAAAAATGACATCGGAGTGGATAAAAACTAATAAACAACAGGAAGTACTACCCTGGAACATGATAAGTGATATCATGAAAATTGCAGCACAAAAAGTACTAATTAGAAGACCAAACTATTCAAAAGCGCGTCGTATTGTAACTGCCCAACTACAAAAGGCTCAGTTCCGTAATAACATGTTACCAAATAACATAATCCTTCGTACACGAGTAAAAACTTGCGAACTGAACTACAATTGATCACTGAAAAAGAAGATAATGCGGAAGTCAAAATGTTTTTCGAAGATCTTCAAAATAAGCACCCTTCGACCCGAATGAGGATCACTTACGATTTCTACAGACGTCACGTCCAAACAGAAAAACGAAAAATCAAAAACAAGTAAATTCCAATGTCGCATTGGAAATCTGAAATGAAAAAAATGGAAGGTCAACATATTTCATTACATGAACATGAAGAACCCAACAATCTCCCGAAACCACCCACAGAAAAAGAGGTAGCAGAAATTATCAACCAAATGCGAAACAACACAGCACCAGGAACAGATGAAGTGGTAATCGAATTGTTCAAGGCACCACCAGACCGTTTATTTCAAGAAATTACTAAACACATGCATAAAGCATGGTTAGAAAACATTATCCCATCGACATGGACCCAAACAGTACAAGTTCCCATTCCGAAGAAACCCCAACCTCAGTCAACAAATGATTATAGGCGGATATCCATCTCCTCTACGGGTTATATAATATATGCTAACTTCATCTTGTCGCGTCTCGATAAAGGACAAAACCAAATTGAAACAAGAAACAGAAAAATATATATTCAAAATTGAAGAAACTGACAGCGAAACGGATGCAGTACATCAAGTAAAAACGACTGAACTCAACAAAACCTACGAAACGTTGAAAACAAAGCATCAAAGGCTAGACAGCCCACCTCATCAACGCTCAGTCCTATAAACTTACCCGTCTTACCCAATATCCTATACTGGTTGTAACGGTGAATACTGGGCTGGTTGTGGTCGGCCGGTTGCGGCTAGCCGATCGTCCTATCCCATCCTAGAGCGTGTCCCTCCTTACAAAAATCTGTGCCCCCTGGTGTGCCGGTTCTGCAAGATCAGGCATTGCGTCCTGGCTGGGTGTGGTGCGTCAATCAATCAATCAATCAATCACTTTAGTAAATTTTTCTAGATAACTTATTCGATGATTACCAACATACATTTTCGTAATATTAAGCGTGGAACATTGTTTTGCTATATAGAAAATGGTATTTGTATTTTATGAACCTATCACACATACCTATAGGTATATCCAAAAAAATCTGTCGGTTTAAACGAAACTAATGCATGGTCTAAATCTAAATAAGTGCAAGAAACTTTTGTACCTGGTTTCTTACGCAGCATACACCGGCAAAAAACCAAAAGTCAACCTATCCTTTATGATGGAACAGATAACTTTTTACAAATACCAACTTGATTGTGTGTGTAAAAGGCAAGAATGTCTGAAATGCTGATAGCTACCTTTATTTACTCTAAAGATTAACGTGTATATCGTATACAAAGAGGAAAAATTACAGCGTACGCGCATAATAACTTTGCTCTTGAACTTAAAAAAGCCACGCATAATTTTTAAAGAGAATTTTAAGTATATATCACATCTCGTGTTACTGAATGGTTACTGTTTACGTAGCTCATTATACCTATACATTTATATAAATTTTTTTTTTCGTCTTCTGTATTTGCTTAACCTGAACTGATTTCAAGTTGTATGAGACAATGTGTTAATAGGTATTTATAATTAGTTGATTTGTAAGTAGGTACTTTAGTTCCATATATCAATAGTAAATATTCATAAGTGCAGGTGTGTCGTTTAAGACTATTCAATCCACATATCATTACGGTTTGTTATGTGCATCCAACAAGAATATAGGTAGTATACTCATATCTCCGTTTACGTTCTGGTTTTTTATATATGATCCAAATGTGACAGGATGTTTGATATATCACCATAACATTTCTGTCAAATATCAAGATAAAGGCACAAGAGCAACGTAACTAATAGCGGAACTGTTTTGTACTCGCGGAGCCTAATTATAATATTCAACAATTGTTAATTGTATGACCTCATCAATTTTTACGTTCCATTTCTTAGACCTTGAGGTAGGCGTGGCGTGGTCGGTAGAGGCGCGGTGGCATTGCGCGCGCGCCGTTTCCGGATCGCAGACGGACACGACCTACGGTCAACCGACTCACAAACTGCTTATTCGGTGAAGAAAGACCGCAATTCCGCGCTCCCCTGACCCCTGTGTCGCGCTCAATGCTGAGAACAAACATTGGCGCGGAGATGTAGTGACCTTCCCTCGATCACAATATCATTATGGGCTGAGGTAATTTCACACAGTTTAAAATGATGGATTCGATTATGGAATACAATTAAAATCATAGCGATACATATCAATCAATTAATTCATTAAACAAATATTTGACAGTTCTACACATATTTATTTAATGAGTGATTGTTTTAGTACATCAACTTTCGTAAGGAGGTAAATTCATATTTGTCCTTAAATTATTTTACGTTCGTAAGTATGAGAATATAAATTCGTAAGTGTGTAATAAACATTCATAAAATTAATCGTCGCTATATTTTAAGCAAAATTTGGCGAGCTAATGTTATAAAATCACGCAATTTCCTGGGGAAGCGCCATAAAGATTCTCGTAGACAACCTCAACTCCTGCAACTTAAACTATGAACGAAACTTAGCGTGTAAACCAAACAAATATATAAGTTGAATTTATAGTTAAGTGTGAACTAGGTATATGATATGTCATAATGTGCAAGTCGTGCGTAGTTTGGGCGTAGACAAACGACCGTCAACGCTAAACAAAGACACCGTCCTAGGTTGTTTTGTGCAAAACCACTTTTGGAACGTTACTTATATGAATTATTTCGTCGTTGGTTCGACACACCCTGACCTAATGCTTTATGTTTAGCCAGGTTTCGCAAGTGGCGCGTGCAACGTGCGCATGTGAGAACGTCATCCGAACAATATGGACTTTGCTGCTTCAGCTTTAAGGCTTAAAAAAACATAATGCGAATTACTTTTATCACATTGGCAATGGGAGTGGGTGCACCATTGAAATACGTTGTCACTAGGTTCTGAATAAAATTGCGTTCACTAGATTAACCTAGATGGATTGTGGTTAGCAGTAATCTTGCCTCGTATGATAAATCTCATAAAAATGTGAAAGGACCTGACGTGGGTGTACTTTAATTATGACAGCCAAACCAAACGTTTGTCTCTGATTTCCGTATTGTCTTGGCCTAATTAGATCTTTATTTAGTAATTTAATAATTAAGTTGCAACTGGTTTGTATTTCATATTAAGTCTACTTCTTTGAATTAAATTTTTCCGATGTATAATTTTTATAGACTTATGAAGTAAATATTTTTTTAAGTTATACAAACTGATTGGAATAATCTTGTTGGTAAAAGTTAACTGTAATAAAGAATCAGGAAGGAGGATCAGTCTGCATAATTCATTTATTTGCAGAAATATTATAACTGACCTGCTTAACATAGGAAAAGTAAATTTCAAATACATAACATTTGCATATAGTACAACTTTAATGGCTGACAAATTAGTTTGACAATAATGTAAAAAGTATAAAACACGAAGTGTATTAAATAGAATATTAAAATGTACGTAATTGAACGATTTAACAAATAATAAACGCTTTGAGATACTATGCCAAATCGCTCACTGCTATTTAACTAGCCTTTGAAAAAAAACTTTGATTGAACTAGGTAGATACAAAAATATTAAACTGACTTAATAGCTAAAAAAGTCGGTCAGTGAACGTCTGTTCTCATATCCACATTTCGAGCACGTGGTTTACTTAGGACAGTATAACATGTACAAGACACCTTCGTGTTCAAGGTAAATCCTAATTGCTCTCTTTACAGTTTGCATTTAATGTGATTCTTAAAACTGGTTTCCGATACAGGGAAACTGTGGACTCACTGGCCCGTATGATTAGTCCTGTACTTTTAGCTCATTTGTTTTAAAAAGACCCTGATACGCTGGTTTATGTCTTATTTATGAGTTTATACTTCAGATCTTCTGCTTTGCTCTTCGGAATCAATCATGTCAAAGTACAAATACAAATAGTTTATTTGCCAAAAAACATAGTTACACATTATTGGATTATAGTGGGTCCCACACTAGGAAAGGTATTGTATCGTGGGTGACCACGATACAATACTTACGGAACATAAACCAGGGGAGCGACAGATACATAATATTTTTAAATACATGTCAAAATTAAAATATAGAATGCCAAAAAAATCTATAAATAACAAATTAAATTAAGTAAAAAAGATTCAAACTGTATTAGTAAATTTTATAAACTGAAGTTTTCACACGTTCCAGTTTTTATGCGTCTTGGCCGCAACATTGGCCGTGCCGGTCCCGGGACGCATCCCGAGGGTATACAATGCGCTAATCACCTCCAACCAGAACCTGGAGCCTAGCAAAGCCTTCCCGGTCTACCAACCCGTGCTACACGACCCCTTCTTCCCGTACCAGCCTACTGTCTTCTATGGAGACTTACCACTTACAAGCGTGAGTATAAAATTCATGGTTGTTTAATCGAATTAGCGTTATCTGATTTATTGTACTATTTCATAAGGACTTAAAGACCTTATGTGACGAAAAAGGATTGTCACGTTACCAGCATGACATTTTTTTTTATAACTGAGTATCTTGGTGATGATGACATGAGTTTATAATCTTTGTTTGAAATGCTCTTACATTTTTAATTTATCCAATGACAAGACAGGTATTGAATATTGAATTCTGGCCACGCTGCATACTTTTGGGACTAAATTAGAAGAGTCCGTTAATATAGAGACATCTGATAACGCTTTTCCTAAAACATAGAGGTATAAGTAAGTATTTACAAAAACCAAATACATTGCGTCATATCCTACCATTTTCCTATTGATTTTTTAACTTCAACATTGATTAATTAGATAGGTCTAAAACATTGAGGACATAATTAAGGAATTTTTCAGTTTTTAATTTATTTTAGAAAGTATTAAGCTTAAATATGCATATTTGGTAAAAAGTTGAATCTGTGTCCCAGTATTAACTATTGCACAAGAAAATCATTTTTCCATTCATTACACAACTTAGAAAATAGTGAGATTAGTATGGTCATAGATAATGTAAGAATGTGAGGTGGGCACTTTTAAATAATGTGCCATCACGAAATTACTTCACCATCGTAATCTGTATGCTCAATAGAATTTTTAATTGCAGCAGTGACCAATAATTTGAAACCACAAACTTATACTGTATTCTATGTGGTCTTAATCCGTCCAGATTTCATAGTATTATGCCGAAATAAGTTACTACTAATATTTTTTTGGATGTTCGTCAATAATTTTGTCAAAAAAATTTGTGTGAAAAAGTAATTCATTTAAATCCATTTATAAAAAATAAATTTAAATAATTTATGTATTCGTATCTTCCCAAAATATTTAAATAGCTCTTACCCACCACTTTACCAGTATTATCTCTAAGTCATAATAAAAGCGCCATCATGGGTTCGATTCCCAGTGAGGTCAATATAAAAAACGAACATTTTAAAATTGTTTCGAATCTTAATGTTGTGATACCTACTTTCTTGCTGATTTCTTTGTTAAAAACGGATTAAGCTACTCACCACAAAATCAAAGCAAATGTAATTTTTTTACTTTTTTTAAACGGTCCAACTAATATTTTATTACAATCTATACAGGCTTACAGACGAGTAAATATGTATACCTAAATACACTCGGTATACATATTTTCGGTATACATATTTACTTATTCCTCATAAACTCTTCCGTAACGAGGCAGACAGTGAATAAAATCAAAACTAAAAATTAGAAAATGCTATTAAATGCAATCTGTTAACATTTTCAGGGGTTCGTGCCTTCCGCTGGGGTACCTCCAGCAGCACCAGCCGAGCCACAGACCCCGACACTGGCTGCAGAAAAGCCTGCCACTAAACCTCCAGTTCCACCAGCCCCTGCACCAGCTGCTGCAGCAGAGGAAAAAGTCAAAAACCCTGCAGAAGTTACTCAACCTACCGCTCCTCCCCCACCTCCAAACACAGAATCTCCCATACCCCTTAACCAATTCGGCCTTCCACCCCAAGTTCTCCCCTTGGGACGGTATGATCCAACTTATACAGGATTCAATCATTTCTCATACTCATATCCCAAATTTAGGTTCTATAATCCTTTCGACCCCTACAATCTTAACCCTTATACTCAAATCTCAACAATTTATAGGCCTTTGACAAACATACTAGGACCGGGCGTTCCTGTAGCTGGAGCTTTCGGAATTACCGATGAGGCTAGGGCGGTGGCCAATGTGCCTGTAGCTGCCGCGGAGGCTGGAGTGGTTGCAGCCGAAGCGCCATCACCTGCCGCTAGAGCCCTAGCTCCTGCAGATGCAAATAGAGCTAAAGCAGCTGAAGGCAAAGCGCCTGAAGAGGAAAATGCTGGAGGTTTAGCAGCAGCAGCAAACCCTGCTGTCGCATCTCCCGCGATTGGCCTTGAGAGTCCATTTGCCCCAGCAGTAGGAGGACCGCCAGCTGCACCCCTAGACTTGAATCTATTAAACTATGCAGCGAAAGATCCCGCCATCCCGAATGTGCCCCCACCTCCGTTGCCCGATGGTGGCCTCAAGACAGACGATTAATTTACTCTACTAGCTATTTACTTACTTTATCGTATAAACCAGAAATTTAAATTAAGCAATTGTATAGTCATAGCTTTTTTTACAGCTGTGTTTGACGTGAAAAACATAGGCATGACAAAGTTCCTGGAGAAGAGTTATTTATTATTTTTGATATCATTTTTGTGATTTTCATATAATAACAAAATCTTTGTTATTAGAAGCTTTCAACCTTCTAAAAACAAGATAGCTAATTATAATTTGACACACTCTCAGTGTAACATTATAACAATTTAATAAATTTACCACGAAATTTATTACAGAAACGAGTGATGTTTATTTTTTCAAAGATTCGAATGTTTGTTCTTGTAAGTTGAATTACTAAAAATGTTTTTTAAACTTTTTTAATTCCTGTAACTGTGCTTCAGCTTCTGATTCTGTTTATGGTTATGGTATACTTGCAGTGGGCGGGGGGTCCGTTATCACCTCGGGATAATAGTAAGATGGAACATAAAAAAACATATCCCATGAGATATATGTGCTAATTTCTAGTGGAATATACCACTCATAATAGCGATAGGTAAAATTTAGTCCTCCGTAGTTGTAAAAAATTTCGCAGAAACATATTGAAAACTTCATAGGATGATATCTGACAATATCTCCGTATTGTGATTTGGCTCTGATGTATATACAACTTGGATTTTCTGTAATATTTATCCATTCCTAAAACACAATGTTACATCTTTTACTCACATTTTGATTTCATGAAACACATGTAAATTTTAAGGAAAGTCTTAATTTAATATACTCTGAAATAATTTTCCTAATTTGAATATAATTATATTTTTTTGTATTTTTCAATTAAACAATTTAAAAAATTATCTGAAATTGTTTAGGTACTTGCGATATTGTGCCATCTTATTTCCTTAAAAATACTTTAGAAACCTAATGCTAAATTACTAAATCTCAACCATTGTCCATATGTCTCCAAATTAGTAAAACAAATGATAGTTTTTTATTTCTGACTTTTGCCAATTGCCAAAATAATTCGAGATTTACGATAAGTAGGACCACAATTAACTGAAACCACGTTACAAATAACTATTCAGTCAATTTTTTTGGGGCGAGTGTGTCCATTTATTATTGCTTAATGAAATCCCCTGTGAAAACAAAAAAAAATACACTCAAACATAATATGAGTGTTTGACAAAATCATTTAAAATTATATACTTTTTGATCTTTATTTAAATATCACTTAATGCAACCGCGCAGGTACATATATAAATCATTTCTGTCTAAATCCAGTCAGTTTGAAAAAGCACTTGACATTATTGATGTCAAGGATAGGTAAGCGATATTTATAAATAATTGATACAATGTATCAAAGAGTATTCAGTATGTGTAATTATTACTTAACATACTCTTTTAATTGACAGTTCTGTTTTTATTTTAGCAATAACTATTTTCACAATATTAGGATACCGCTGTAATAAATATAATAAAAATTAAACTCCGGAAACTGGAACCGCAGTTTAAGTTAATAGTAGTCCCACACACCAGAAACCTCAATAAATAGACCTCAGTAATTCAAATAGCTTAACGATTGGGTTATGTGTGGTCTACAAGTATCTTTTAAATTAACTACTTACACCAACAATGACTTTTCCTTTTAACTCGTTATATGTAAAATGGCGATGTAACACTACAGCTCTGTGTCTCGTCGCACATTTTCCAAAAAAGTATTCACTATGTACATCATCTGCAATTGGAAATAACATTCATACTAAGGACGAGGAAAAAGAACCCATCTTAATTTGTGTATATTAAGCAAATAAATAATTATGCCATCGTAGTTTGAGGTCTCTATTGGAATATATTTCTGAGATAGGTACTTTTCGTTTTGATACGACGTCACGCCGTAAACATAAAATGAATTTAACACATTCAACATAGTTTGAATGTAATTAGGCAGATATACTTAAAACACTTGCAGTGTTTCTTAATATCTTGATTTATCCCAAACAAAGTTAAAATTATCGTGCTGCCTTAATATGTTGATCGAAATTGATAGAAACAGAAAGATGACTTGATGATGATGAAGAAGATGATGATAAACTATTCTATGATATCTGTATCATTAACCGAGATGCGCTCCGAATGCTGCAGTAAGCTTCAGTGTAAAAACGTATTTAGATATATATTTTTTTTAATTTTCATAAATATACGGTACCTTCTGAGTCATCAATATTGGTAAAAACAATACTGCTCAATGCAGAGTGAGTACGAAAACAAATCGTCCGGCAGACTGCAAAATTATAGAATTAAAATAAAAACTTATTTATAAAACACATCTTAAGGCCTTAATGAAAGAATACTTGATATTTTTATATTACTTTTATAACTTGTTTTTCAAACCAAATGGATTAGTTCTTGCGGAGTAGAAAATATTTAGTTTTTTTTTTACTTCACAGCAATCAATAAATTTTAAAGTTCTGCGACATAACTAAAGTCTAAGGAATAAATAGTCAGTAGTAAGGAATTATTAGTGGATTTAGCGTCCAAATAAGTCAATTATGTAAATAGCAATTACTGCACACATAAACATTCATGTTTTATAAGAAAAACTTTAATAACATTTTCCATGAATGTTATTTTGAAATTACTTACACATAAAAAATAAAATCAGTAAAATTGTAGACATCATTTTCACTCTGACTAGCATTATACCTTTTAAAAATCAAGCGTGTTTTCACAAATCCAGACAATTATCAAATAATATTGATACGATGGAACATTGGATGACATTTAACACACATCATATTTCTTATTTGCAAACCAATATTTTGTTGACAAACTTCGTAAAAGCAACAACAACTTATATTGTTATGTTTACAACGGAATTTCTACTAACATTGTGTTTGACGGTCACTTATACTTTTGAAGTATTAAGTAGTAGTGAAAATAAGTTACCTTTTGCATCGTCATAACCCGTTGGTGAACAAGAAAATTTGGGTATGTTTTTTACGATCCATCGCAAATTTTAAACAAAAGATATTAACGAAATCGATAGTCATAATAGTTTAGGTTAGGTAGGAAATAGGTTGAACAAACCTAGAAACCTGAGCAATTAAGCTTAAAATGGGTTAAAACCATCAGTGCTATGTAACTGAAAAAATAAAAGACACTCTTTTTATTTTATCATGTTAACTTATGTGTATTTACTGAGATACTTGGCGTCGAAATTTAGTGCGATGTCATGTTACTTTTTAGTACAGTTTTTAAGCAAAAGCGACGAACACACCCCTCCAAAAGTATTTATTTTATTTTTTTATTTAAAAACTTTATTGCACAAATAGGTACAACAGGTGGACTTAATGCTAGGGGCATTCTCTACCAGTCAACCCTTGGGTCATGCAGATAGTTTGTATATAGGTGCGGTAACATGGGAGAAAAAAAAAAGAAATCATTTTAAACAACAATAAATTAAGCATTAAAAATAACATTACGGTATCTTTTAAATATACGATAATAATACACATACTTTATAAATTAATTAGAATATAATATATAAAATATGAAGGTATACTTAGATTTACATAATATTAATAATTTATAGATAAAAACAAATATCTACATAACTATAAATTCAGAAGATAAATAAATTGGTTCAGCAATTGACAAATTCATAAGTATCTATTTAACTTTGATGCGTTGCAATTATTCTAGCCCCGCTCTTCTTCTCTAGAACACAATCCCGTTGATAAAAAGATAAATCATTTAATTAAATGGAATTTCATCATTTTTAATATTCGTAAGGGCTTTAGCCAGCCTGAACCGCTGTGATGATATCACACACCATATTTTAAACTGATAAATAAATAAATTCTAAGTTTTTAATATAAATACACGAACAATAAAAGAAATTTGCAAGAAACTACCATTATTTTTCGAAATCTTCGACACATTCCAATTTATAATAATATAGATAGAATTCCACTTTGATAGTTAATAAGTAAGGTAGCCCTTTTATATTAATAATTTAATTTAGAGTATATCAACATATGTACTTGGTAGCACTTAGGTACACCGTTAAAACCGATCCTCAGCTTTCAGCACCTACCTTAGAGATAAGGTATCCACGTTATTGCGTCCTCACATACGTATAAATATTTAACATAACTATCTATGATGATAACATATCAGAATATTCGCATGTTAAGGATAATGACATAATGTTAATACCAGGCTTCAAAAGACACAGGATGGAACCAATAATTATCTTTTATTAAGCATATAACGAGAAGAAATTCGTCAAATTGCAATCATATCTTACTTTCGACAGTTTACAATCTCACTAGATAGATTGTAATCTAACGATGTTTTCAATCTTACGATGACATGTAGATACAACAGGCTATGTTAGGAGCTAGGTAAGAAATCGAAAAGTCATATTTCGAAAATACGGTTTCATAATAATTTAATACATTTCACATGAACAAAACTATTGCCATCTCAGTTCCGGAGGTCCATAAAAATATATATCCCAATTCATACCACCTATCATATCCTCCGGTACATACAACTCGTAATAATAATACTTAAACCGCTTCTGTGAGTGACAGTATGTAATTCTTGGGACGCATAATTGGAAATTGTAGGCAGTACTACGGAAAAGGTCGTTTTCGTACGACATAGCTTTCATGTAAATGCAAGTCGGTATTCTTGGTATATCAATATAACCCTGTAAAAAATGAAAAATTAATTATTTGTCTCCATTATATAAAATTATGAAAATAAATGAAGGAAACATCTATGGAGATTATTAGAACACTATTACAACAAAATTCACTTCTTCAGTTCACTTCTTTTGAACATATAAAATGGAATGCAAACGTCTTAAATTTTATAAGATACAATTGACTTTTAATATTAACAATGACACAAAAGTAACCTAATGTACCATTGTAACATTATTTAGTAATATTTTCATTTAAATTTACAAAGTTAGATTTATATTCATTGTCTAAAAAATACTAAAAAATTAATTATTTTACGGTAATTGCATACTATTTTCCGTTTATTCCTAACCTGACCCGAAAACCTAACCCGGTTGCGGGTTAGGTTAGGAATTTGAAAAATTAATTAATATTTATGACGAACGTAACCCTATTCCTAACCTGACCCGATGTGTCGTTCCTATCGTAACCCGAATTGCGAAGAAGGTAGTTTAATCCACGATAATTTCATTCGGCCTCATTAAAAATGTACAAAATGTAAAAAACTGATTAGGTGCCCATCGGGTCTCCCTCTCCCCTTTCTAATAAAAGTACTTATGTGTCAAATCAGTGTTTAATATTTATAATACCTAATTAAAATATCACAAAATCAACATATATAATAAACAATTATAAAATCATTTCTTTCCTATCATTAATTACTTACAAAATATAAACAAATGTGGAATGTAAAATGACTTAAATATTTTTGAACAGTACCCTACAGGTACTTAAGCGAATATAAAACAAACTGAAAATGGAAGTACTTTCGACAAACTTTTTTTCTAATCACCGCATCTTTATTTTTTTGTCATCACTGCACTTTTGTGTTTAATAAACAATCATGTTATTGTTTGGGAAGTGCAGTTGTCATTTAAAAACTGCAATTTTATTTGAAATCTTTATAAAAACGGTAAGTTTATCAATTGAGATCCTTTCTTATGCATTGTTGTTTGGATATTTCCATTTATGCGCGATTAAAATAACTAGGTAGTTACGTGTTAATATTAAACACTGATTTGACACATAAGTACTTTTATTAGAAAGGGGAGAGGGAGACCCGATGGGCACCTAATCAGTTTTTTACATTTTGTACATTATTAATGAGGCCGAATTAAATTATCGTGGATTAAACTACCTTCTTTGCAATTCGGGTTACGATAGGAACGACACATCGGGTCAGGTTAGGAATAGGGTTACGTTCGGCATAAATATTAATTAATTTTTCAAATTCCTAACCTCACCCGCAACCGGGTTAGGTTTTCGGGTCAGGTTAGGAATAAACGCTATTTTCAGCGAGATAGTTAGTCAAAATGTTGCATCACTAATATTTTATGCTTGTTCTAAGGTCAAACAATAATGGGCACAAAGTGTGACCAATTAATTATAACTTTAGATAATTATTCTTACCCTAACTATTAGCTTTCCCAAAACTTGCATATGATCTAAATGAACATGGGTGAAAAATTTCAGTCCCTTTTTCTTACAGTCTCCGTATATGTATTCACTGTGAATATGTTCTAAAAAGTCAGAAATCATGTTTTAGAAAACTGTGTACATATACAATTTATTAATGCTCGTAAATCAGATGTATACAAACCTTGTTCTTTCGGAGTACCATATAATGTTATATCCTGTAGAGTTGTGAAGTACTGCCATCCAAAAGAAAGATTTACTAAAACAAAAACTAGGATCAAAAAGTAATTCGCGATTATACAACTTCGATATGTTTTATTTATTGATAAACTCATTAACGAAATTAGATGATAACACTAGGATGCACCCAAATATACATTATTTAGAGTGGAAGAAAGTATTCATGTTTCAAAATTTAAAGATTACACTTCAAGATTAACCTTATCCCACCTGATGTTAAGTGGTAATCAGGTCCTAGCCTAAGAGCGACAAGTACAGCATAATTAATCTGTTACGGGACTTGTTGCTCTTACCTTGAATGCTTGACCCCTGCTACTAATGTAGCACCCCCCCCAGGAGCTCTAGAAACCTTACTCACACGCAGGTACACAACAACACAGAAGTGATTGTTATATGGCTGCGGTCTTCTGTAAGGTGGAGGTGTTTCACTAGTCGGGCTGTTCCAGTTCGAGCGATAAATCGCTATGGCCTACCTTTCTAAATAGTAGAAATCTCGATTTCATATACCTACATAGGTAAGTATCTTTACGCTAAAAAATGTATTATGACATTAACAACAAAAATATACCATGAATATTCAAAATCCAAATGAATGTTATCTTCATTTTTATTATTTGTGAACCTTTTGATATTCTTGAGCCTTTTTTTATGAAAGGAAATCTGGTTATGCAAACGTTCGGCACGTATCCGTTAATGGTATGTTAATATCTTCTCAAAGGAAGAGCAAGCTAAGAGTATGTACCTTTTATAATTATTAATAGTTTATTATTTTAGATGCCAATGAAGCACAATATTTATAACACGGAAATAATCACAGGGTAAATATTTTTATAAACAAACGTACCATCATTACAAACAACTGATTAAATAAGTACGTGGATCGTTTACTTTTGTTGCGTAATTTAATAATTGTTACATACAAACAATTATTCAACATAGTGAAGTAGTTACAGTTGACTTGAGACCATCGATGTCTAAACCTGAAAGTGATCGCTTCTGATCAGTTGATTGATTTGCTTGTTTTTCCCTACTCTATATAAAACGTTTCTTGACAAAAATCAAGTGTGTACCCCATCCTTCCTTGTTTTTGTCAGCTTTAGTTTTGGAAAAAAGATAGATCATCAGTGATCAGATCTTCCAAAAAAAGATTATTATAAATCCCAATGTTCTCGACTTACCTACATTACCATCACATTTCTAAAAAATTTTTTTGATAATTAATATAGGTACAATAATGAATTAAATTTAACAAGACAAATAAGAAATACCTTATACATATAATAAACATCATCATGGTTTAGTCAAAAGCATGTCAGACTGTATAATTTGACCTCTGTACCAGACTTCTGTCGTGAGCATAAGAACTTATATGGAACAGGATGTGTTTATGTGCCGTTGAACGTATTAAACAATATTTTGTACATAGTATCATGTAATACCCATAAATATGAATTAAGACCTTATGAATTTAATTCGCTTTTCGATAATATTGATGGCGCCGATATATATATATATATATATTTGATTAATACAGAAATTGAAAAAACGCATTAGAATCGGTCAACTCGCGTATTGTAGATAATAATAAACAGATACTGTCGGCAACACATCGACTTAATCACTTGCACGAGGATTAAGGAAATGTTTTCTTAAGACACGTGATTTGTTTGTGTAAATAGATTTCCAACAAACTAATATCCAGATATTACATTATCATGTTTGTTTTTGAACATGATGTATTAACGGATATCACTCCCATATAGTCGTATCTATAAATCTGTATCTATCAGTTATGTTGGATAAAATCTCAGTTAGATACGATATGCCGAAATAGCCTGTGCTGTAGTAAATGTGATAAACTATGCATTTTATTGTCCAAACGGTGTTTTTTTTAATGGGTACAATTACAACCGTGAAGACCCAAACAAGTTTACAGGTAAATAATAGTAAAATAGGTTTCTAGTCCTGTACAATGTTATCGTAAATATAATTTACAAAAATTAATAATAAAGTACTTACTTAAACTTGTAAAGTAAATAGTCGTCGCGTAATATCTACTGATTTTTCTTTTATTTTTCTACAGTACTGTCCAGAAGAAATATCAAGATCAGAAATAGCAGTAACGTGGTATCAAAGCGTACCAGGGGATTACATTAGATCCAAACCATTATGCATCCACAATGACTCGGTGGTAACGAGAAATTGTACAAACGAGGGTTGGGTACCTCCACTTTATGAAGTTCTACCATGCGATACAGCACCCAAATACTTTCATCCTAAATCCTGCCCACCAGGATTCAAGACTATCTCACACGTACACACCAGATATTGCTACCAAATTAAAGATCCCTCACAATGGGATGATCCGTGTTTTCATAGTGGAGGAGCGACAGTTATATCAGAACTGAACATAACAGAAATAGATTTTTTGTTAAATTCACTCCGTACTACAAACTATACATTTTTTTGGCTACCGGCTCAACGTCCTAATATGCTTTTTCCTTTTGTTTGGTTAACACCTGGACCCAATTGGGGGCGTACTGTCAATGCCAATGGCCTTATTCCATTTAATCCGTCAATTTTAAAAACTTGCTTACTACTAGATGTTCAAAGAACAATGCTAGTATCAGACTTTTGTAGAAATGAATATCCCAGTTTATGTATTTACAGAAATGATTTCCATCATCCAGCTAAATGTCCAGATAATTATCAGGCATTCAGAAACATGTTAGACGATGGTATATGTTTTGGCATAGAAAAATCAGACACTAAATTAACTTTTGAAGAGTTTCTTAGCAGTAACTGTAATGTACCAATGGGGAACGAGCAATATGGAGATCATGGTCATCTGAGAAGGTATATTTATAGTAAATTAGCTTTAGACAATCACATTCCGGATGATGTGTGGTGTTGGTTTGCGGCACCGATCGATAGTTTAAATCTATATAATTTAGGACTTCACAACAATAATACTACATTAGACGTACCCCGTTTCTTAAATGTTATTAATAATAATGGCTCGATAGCTTTAATGACTTCTGATGCATCTTTATCATGTATGGCATGTGAGGCTAAAATGACTTACAGTGAAACAGAGCTAATTTTAGAATATTATGAAAACATACAACTTTTCTACCTGTCTGTTTACTTCCCATCAAGCCTATGGAAGTATGACAGTAATGATAAGGGAGTTCAGTGTTTTTCAGATGCTGATGGATTTTCCAGAGTAATTGAAATACATGAATATCCAATTTTTGATGTAGTACACAATAAACCATCAAATTTATTAGACAATTTAAATGAAGAAAAGGAAATCTATGTAATAAATCTAGTAACTGAAAGATCGGCACGTTATTGGTGTGAAGGACACACAAAAAGTTTTTCATTATTAACAACCGAAAAAATTGTAGTTAATCCTTTAGGTAATCTAACACATGTTTTTGCACTTGTCTTGAATTCAAAAATGGATGTTTATGATATTCAAAACATGAATTTAATTGGCTCAGATTTAATTACAAATATCACTAAAATATTTAACGCAAAAAAAGCTTTAGTAATGGATATTTTAGAATACCAATCAGAAATTATGCAAGTTTTGTTACATTTGCACGTAACAGTAAATTACACGTATCAAGAAGAATCAAGAAATTTACAAAAAACACTTGAGTTTTTAAAATCAAAAGCTGAAGTTGAATTTCCCGAATATCAATATGAGCTTATTAATATATCAAGTGCTGTACTCTGCTTTCCAACCACATCCGTTGATACTATGACACTAACATGGGACATTACTCCTATTGGTCATATCGCAGCTCCGGAACAGTTTTGTTTGCAAGCTAATGGTTTACCAGTTAATAGACAATGTCATGGATCCTACCTTTTGGGTAGCTACTGGGGTGAAGTTCAAGGTCAGTGTGATACAAATCATATGCCAACAAATATTACTACATTTTTATTCAATTTTATAAAAGGCAAAACTAGCCACATGTCGAAATTTCTTACTGTCGGTTTAAAATTCGTTTTTGAAGATCTTAATATTTTGATCCCAGCTGATATTTATTATTTATCTTTATCTTTCCGTCAAATTTCTTTTGTTGGAAGAAAAGATATGTCTTCTATTGAAACTGGAGATATTGAAAATATTGCTTGGATTATGGATAGAATGATGAATGTTAGTAACAATAATTTACGTTTAGCTCAAACTCTTAATTCTACAAATGCCATTTTGGACTCAACAAATGATCTCATTGAATTGATAACAGTAAATAATGTTGGATTATTAAAGGACAATACTATGGACAATACCTATGCGCTAGCTGTTCAACCTCGATTCATTGTACAAGTATCTTATCCAGAACTTAGTAACATTACAGGGATGGCTGTAATAAGAAATAAAAATACAGATAATTTCACAGATATGGTAATTAAGCCGTTGTACAAAAATACAACTCTAGATGATATTCTTTTAATGAATGATTTGGAAGTTGCTACTTGGCTCCCGTACTATTTGTTAGATAATCTACAAAAAAGGAATAATGAAACTGATCCTGACTCGATTGGAACTAATCCTATGCACGTGGTAATAAAAGTATACAATGACAATGCTGTATTTCAAGAATTAAATAACAACAAAAATATTGTAAATAGTCGAATAGTTGAAGTAACGATACCGGATTACGAAACTAATTTAGAATATCCTTTACCAATAATTTTTAAAGAAAGAAACTATCAAGGATTTTCCAAAGCTTGCGGATATTGGGATTTTAAAACTGAAAAAGGCAACATCCCAGGATCCTGGTCAAAACGAGGTTGTTTTTTAAAAGATATGATAAATAATTTAACGATATGTGAATGTTATCACTTAACACATTTTGCTCAACTAATACGGAATGACGAAATTTTCGAAAACTCTACATTTGATGAAAAGCATGAAAAAGCATTAAACATTATAACTCTGATAGGCAGCTTTTTGTCATTATTAGGTATTGCTGGCATATGGATAACGGCTACAGTATTTGATACATGGAGAAAAAAAGCGGGTACTAGAGTGCTTCTCCAGCTGTCTTTTTCTATTGCTTTACCTCTAATATTGATAATATTTTTTAATTTAAATGTTTCTATTATAACTGAAAGTCAAGGCTGTTACATGGTTCCCAGAAATAAAGTTGTCATATGTGTAGGATTGGGTGCTATGTTTCATTATTCAGTTCTGGCCAATTTTATGTGGATGTTAATAACGGCAATTTTGCAATTTATTAGATACGTTCAAGTTTTAGGCGTGTCTAGACCTTCTAGATTTATGACAAAAATTACACTTATTGGTTGGGGTCTGCCATTTATTCCTGTAATTGCGGTTTTGGTACTTGATTATGAAAATTACATTCCTAATCCGTCTTCTAGTCGTTCATTTTGCTATCCCAATGGTATTTACATGATTTCTGGAGTTATTGTACCTATTTGTATCGTTTTACTTACTAACATTATACTTTTTCTTTTGGTCATCAAATCAATTTCTAAAAGTAACCATACTCAAGCAATAGACAAAAGTCTGTTATGTGCTCAGTTAAGGCTATCTGTATTCTTATTCTTCTTATTGGGTTTGACATGGATATTTGGAGTTGCATCATTTTCGGGTAGCCTAATGTGGTCCTACTTGTTTTGCTTAACTTCAACATTACAGGGTTTGGTTTTATTTATATATTTCGTAATTTGCGATCCAAATACCAGAAACATGTGGATAACAGTCATGAAACCACAATTCAGTCGTTCGAAATCTAGCATTACTACTACGAGCAGTGGTTAAAATATGTACTAATGTCAATAATGTAATAATAGATGGTCAATTGGTTTTTAATGGAGAATCATACGCTAAGTAGGTACTTTATTCATTAGGTAAGGCGATGCTGGGTATATAGCTGAAGTCGCTCACTTTTATTTTATAAAACTACTTCGTACTAAAAGAGGTACTGAAACCTAGGTATGCATCTAGAATGCGTGACATTCCGTACCGTCACCCGAGGGAGGTGACGGCATATGTTCAAGAGTGGGAAACCCACCGGTTTACCTCATCACCTATATTGCTTAAAGGCCTATAATCACGTCTTTATTATTTGACTATTAAAAACACAACTTTCGTGGAAACTATTGTAAACAGCAAGTAGATTACGTAATAAAAGAAATGTGTTTGATGATTGAGGATGTTAAGAGAACGATACGAAAAAATGTCAATAAACATTTTGTGTTGCAAGCCAAAACAGTGTTTCATTTGCAGTGTAAGCCAGCCAACCGATAAAATAACATTTGGAAGTCTTTACTTTTTCGTTTTAACCGGAGACGAAAGTACAGATTATAATTAAAGTAGTTTATAATGATGAAAAAATATATTTCATGTGTTGTACTTTTATTATTCGGTAAGTATCTTTACGTTTGGCACACTATCTAATTGTAGATCATCAAAAAGATAAAGGTATATGGTGCATAATAATGAATAACCTCACTGAATACTGATTTGCAAACACAAGTTCAATTTTTGCTATAAACTATGACGATTGGGATTGATTACAAAATGTTTTTGTCATGGTAAGTAACAGTTAAGATTAAAATTCAGAAGATCTAAGAAAAATCAAATATTATACTGATGATTGGGAAATTTTAATGTAGCAATTACGCTAGATACTTCCAGGTTCTATCTAAACTGTATCATTTAGTAATCAGAATCCATGGGTGGAGAGCTGTTCCCGCCAATCAGGCTATGTATTCTGCTCGAAGACAATTAATATTAACAGAAGAAGATAAAATAAATGAAGACGAATTACTACCAAGAAGTAAGAACTCAAGTGATTTAAATGTTATCTATACTACTTGATAAAAAGTTTCGTCTTTATATACTGGTAGTCTATAATAATGGATATATTGTACCCACAAACGGTCGCTAAAAATGCATTATAAAAATGCATTAAATAATTAGTTAAAATCAAAAAATTGCACTATAAAAAAAATATATATCAAAAAACTGAATGTCAGAAATATGTTCAGTGGATAAATATGTGATTAACTGATAAATGTGGCCCCTTCTTGCAATAACATCTTCACTAACCAAGGAATTTATCCTTCATATCCTCTTGTAGTGCCATACACTGAAATCGTTCATTTAACTAATAAGAAGTTTTTAAATATTACCGATACTCAATAACTGCCTCGGTTAAAGGCCGTCTTTATTTTTTGTTAAAGTATAAACTCCTAAGTTTGTCCCGTGGTAACTGCTACCACTTTGGGATATATTTATTGTTGGCAGTTTAGATAAATCGAGGGCGACTTCTGTGGTGTTCAAATTTCTGGTACCTGACCTTATACTGCTGTGTCGATGTTTAGAGATAAAACTCCTTTTTAATGAGAATTTAAGTAGATGTCTACCACAATAATTCTACCTTTAGTTTTGTTTACAATGTTAAATAATATTGTTGAGAGATATTTTTCTATGCTACTAAATATAATAGTTAATAAAACTTTGTAGGTTGCATAAATTGTCTTTAACTAAGCTTTTGACTTTACGAGGTATCGAAAAAGCACTAAAACCAAAGCGCCCGTAGCATTATTCTTAGTTCATCCAACGTTTCCAAATAATAATATATATTTCATTGTTAAATCATAATTATAACACTACTGCAGCAGAAGCAGCAAAAGCATATATACCACTTGAAATCTCTCAAAATTAAACAATAGATTCAAGCTTTAATAGCTATGAATAAAAAATATATATTTATATGTCAAAACGCAATACTACGCACTGATTTACGATATCATGGTATTCGTACTATTTTGAAGCAATTCATGGGTGGCAAGTGATATTCCCAGTGTATAAAGGTTAGTGTCTAGTTCTCTACTCGTAGATATAACTCCTGTAGCTGAAATTATGATAGGGACTATTTTCGTAGTCAGCTCTCTCCATTGTGTTTTAATTATGATAGGGACTATTTTCGTAGTCAGCTCTCTCCATTGTGTTTTAATTATGATAGGGACTATTTTCGTAGTCAGCTCTCTCCATTGTGTTTTAATTATGATAGGGACTATTTTCGTAGTCAGCTCTCTCCATTGTGTTTTAATTATGATAGGGACTATTTTCGTAGTCAGCTCTCTCCATTGTGTTTTAATCTCTACTGCCAAGTCCCTATATTTGGCTTGTTTTTCGCTATTGGTAGCTTGGAGGTTGTGAGTATTACACACGGCTACATCAATCAAGTAGGCTACTTTATTAGTTTTGTCATATCTGGTATGTTAAAGTGGACGGTTTCATCAGTTATAATGGTTTGATCTCAATAGACTATTATTATTTATTTTCCAATCTCCACCAGCGTCCATCCACAGCACGTACAAGTTTGGATATTGCGCGCCAGGTGCCACCGCTCACCAATTCCTGCGCAAGTCAGCTGTCATCGACTTCCCGTCCTGGGAGTCTGCACAGGCAGACTTTGTCTACGTATGTATCCAGGATGATTTCATTATCATACATTTTAATAAACATGAAAATTTGGATGTGATGTCTGGTGTTTTAAGAAACAGAAATATTTCATCTCCGCTTACGGTTTGGGACTCGAACCCATGACCTTCACGTATCACGCGTGCTGCTCTTCCAACAAAGCTAACCGCAAGTTATCGTAGGCTATAATTTTTTTTCTGTTGTTTCAACCTGTTAGCTTCGGGTAAGTGCCCTCTGCCGAATATGTTAAGAATTACTTACTTATCGATTCAAGCCCCGGATCTTAATATTTAAAGGTAAAGGTACGCTAGTGCGGCGTAAAGCTACATAAAAATTATAAAAATCGAAAGTGATATCTGGTGGTTTATTCCTTATTGATACAAAACTACTGCGCAAAAACAGATGAAAATTTGGTTGCTTGCCTGATTAGTTATTAAAACAACATTCGATACTTTTTGTCAGCAACTTCGTCAACGGTATTTTGGGAGATATTTTAGTATTTAATGTGTGTAACTACCAGATTTCGTCCAAATCAATTCATTTGTTTTTGCGTGATCTATATATCCGTTAAAACAAATGTTCACGTTTGTTTTATTTATACGATTTGTGTGTTACGTTTTCTCTCTGCCTGCAGCCATTACAATTTTCTTTCTTGGAAAATAATATAACATTTTAATTTCCTTATTATTTTACAATAACATTAATGATTGAACATTAATTTCACCCCTTCCGTAGCCTCCTTTCTCATCCGACTCTTCCCCTCTTTTTGCTCTAGCGGCATATGCCAGATCACTTATCTCCATAGGTACGGACAACATCAATATTAGATCTGATGCGCATGACATAAAGTCGGTGCAAAGTCTAACGTATGTAACCTGACGTGTGCTCAGTTCACAAGTCCTAAGGGGCGCCCTCCTGTTGTTTCTTAAATCAACAAGGAGTGAGAGCCTTTAGCGCTCCCCCGAAAGTTCGATGTCGACGGCAAGGCTTCGTAGCTAATATCGTAAACTAAGCAGAAAAAATATATTTATAAACCCCTAGACCTAGAACTTTATATATCTATATATGAAACGATAAAACGTCACACGATTGTTGACACTCGGTTGGGACGCACGACTCTTTAGCGAGTTGTCCAATAGCGAGGAGAGCTAACTGTTGTCCCAAGTCTAAATGTTGCCGTATCTATTCCAGTTGCTTGAACCGAAGCATTCGATCAGGTTTCGGCTGCAGTGCGTGGTGTTGCGCATCATGGTGCCGCGCAAGTACCTGTTCCGCCGCACCCGTCTGCCGCTCTACTACTGCCAGGGTACGGTGCACTACGTGATGTTCGACTTTATCCAGCGGTTGGACATGCACGAGTTCTTCCTGCATCACAACCTCAACATGCCCGCCACCTTCAACATTGAATTTTACCACCCGCGCGAAGAGTAAATGAGATTGTAAAATAAATGTTCGTTTTGTCATTTTATTTTTTCTTAACAGCCCGCATCTCCGGTCACATTATTTTGGGATTTTATATTTGTTATGGTACCATCGCGCATTGAGCCGCCCTTACGTAAGAGGATGATATTCGTTGAATAAATTTGCATGTTAAGATGTTGTCCAATATTTATTGATTCTTATTTATTCATTTAAATCCATTCAGTCGATTTTGCGTGAAGAAGTAACAAACGTCCATGCGTGTATACAAACAAACCTTCACGATTATAATACTAGATATTACCCGCGACTTCATTCGTGTTATTTCCAATCAATAAATATTATTTTATTGTAATACCTAATCTAAACAGATCCCAAATTTATTTAAATCAATTCAGTAGTAGGTATTTGCCGAAAAATAACAAACGTTGCGTAAAGCAGTTGCCCTTGGATGTTTGATTTCGAACCGACTATATTAATAATGAAGAGTGAGAGCTAAACTATATTCAGCTTTCTAACAGCCCCGTATCACGAATTAAAGTAGTGGATTCTATTTTTTGCTTACCTACTTACTTTCTTTGCTGTATTATCCATACTAATATTATAAATGCGAAAGTAACTCTGTCTGTCTGTCTGTCTGTCTGTCTGTCCGTCCGTCTGTTACTCTTTCACGCCTAAACGGCTGAACGGATGATGAAATTTGGTATAGGTATACGTTGAATCTAAAGAACGGACATACGTTGAATCTAAAGAACGGACATAGGCTACTTTTTATTAGAAAATAAGGGGGGGATGGGGGTAATACCACCGTTGAAAGTTTATATGGAAAAATGTTTATTTTTGAAGTTAGAGATATGAAATTTGGCACAAATATAGACTACTTTTTTTTTTAATATTAGGGGAGAAAGGGGTAAAACCGACCATGAAAGGATGTTGTCCACGCGAACGAAGTGGCGGGCACAGCTAGTGTCTTTATATTTAAGCGTGTGCTATTAGGTATTCGACATTTCAACTAACCAAAATACCTTAATACAAGCATCCAGGACTATAAATCCAAAATAATAAGGTCAGGTCAATTTGGAAAAACGATTTTTTCTCAATTGGCTTGGGTCTGGGTGTGCTGGGATGACGCCCTCAGTTAGTATCCGTTATCTGGTACTCATAGTACAAGGGAAAACCTTAGTTTGAGATTAGGTGATTGGTGTGATTGTCTGGCGCATTTTTTTTTAAAATATATTTATTATATCAGGTCACTATACATATAGTGAAAAAAAAGTAGTTTTCCGTTCTCTGTCCCTACCTATGATTAGAGTTCATAAACTAGTGTAACAAATTTCGGTGCTTATTTATTAATAGATATAATAACTCGACAGGAAGGTTTATACCTCTATATCTCTATGTTTATAACTAGCAACGTAATACAAATGAAATTTTCGGTTTTCTGTACATTCGTGTATGCATTATACATATAAACCTTCATCATACATCACTCGTAATGTATGATAAAGATTCAATAAAAATACGTTGCGAAGTTTTAAAGATCTAAGCGTACCTACTTATAGACATACAGAAAAAGCTACTTTGTTTTATACAACATAACATAGTGATTCATGCTAATTATAGTACCTATAGAAAAGCCGAAACATTTAGGTATTCGTATTTATCTACATTGCAACCAGGAAAAGCCGGAGAGGGTTGGTCTTATATAAAACGAAGTCGGGTTGCACGATATGGAACAAAATAATTGCGGGACCTATTTTTTAGGGTTCCGTAGTCAACTAGGAACCCTTCTTACTCTTAGGTATCTTCTCTTTAGTTATAGGTTCCGAACTGGAGGTAGCTTCATTTGCTTTATATAGAGACTATTCATAAGTATTACTAATGTAATCTATGTGAATAAAAAAGATTGACTTTGACTTTGCCATGTCTATCTGTCTGTCCGTCTGAGGATAATCTCAGAAACCGTTTGCACTAGAAAGCTGAAATTTGGTGAAATATAATCACGTCAACAAATACATACCACAATGACAGCAGGAGAAAATGAAATTGTTTGAGGCAGTTTCATGTTTTTTGATGAGATATCTCGTTCCTCTTTAAAGTGTACGCCATCACCATTTATTCCTATGACAAAAAGTCGCTAAACTTATTCAAGACAAATAAATATTTTGCTTTATTGAAACGATTCCATCACACACACACATAAATGCCCAAAGCAGCTCGATGCAAACATTTTATCTATATTGAAGTCCTCTATTATGTCTTCTTGTAAATATGTTAATTTCTGATTTTGTTTTGTCAAAATGTTATTGCTATTCTTCATCTTAAACCATTCCACAAAAGTGAAAAACTAAAGGGAGTTTTATAAATTTCATAACTTCAGAATAATATTCGTTTCGTAATTGATTGATATTAATTTGTTAAAAAAAATTTTAAGTGACACCTGCAGATATACAATCCTATTTGATATGCGTGTACCCATGCAGTTGGCTTAGAGGGACCCCACACTAGCGTCTTTCGAGCGTCAGCGTCTTGCCGGCGACCTCCCGACACTAGCGTTGGTTGGGCGTTGCGTCGACGCGGCGCCCGCTCAGCGTCGACGCGGCGTTTGAGCGGCGCTTGCGCTGGGCGTCCTCAGCACATCGCGTTCGAGCGTCGCGCCGCGCTGACGTCATGTACAGTTGTTTCGAAAATGGAAATGTAAGATTTGAATAACGCACAATATAATGTTTTATATTGCAGTGATAAATTAATGCTTTCAACTTGTAAAGGAAAAAATATATTTTACCTATTTGACACATGGCCCGAATAGTCAACTTTAGCATTTATTTTCTCGAAAACTAAAAGTACTTAATTGAAAATGGGTTTCTTCGGCAATATGAGTTAGTATTTTAAGCTACATCCATATTTGCTATCAGCTAAAAACTCTTCTACCTACTGATTCTAAAACACGGGCGGGCCGAAACAATTGAGTTGATCATTGTACTGTTGTCAAATAAACGCTGCGGCAGGCGTCGGGCCGGCGCGGCGCCTGTGGAGCGCAGTCCTGGCGTTCGTCATTTCGACCGCGCCGCTGCGCAAGCGTTGCGTCGGCGCCGCGTCTACGTTTTTTTTTTTTTTTTTTATCTCCTACCTCCAACGTAATCGGAGCCTATGTCTGCTTTTTGTGTGTGTTTCTAACTCATTCATTCTAGTTCTCGCGATCGCTACTGGTGCATTCATACTTCATACAATATCTTTCTTTTATTCATCTCTAGCATTCTTTGGATCGGGGAGTGATCCTTCCTACCTCCGACTTTTAATTTCTTTGTACCTATTCTATTCTGTTCTATATCTATTCTTTCGATTTCCTTTACTATTCTATGTCTATTTTTCGGTTTCCTTTGTTTTCCTTCTCTAATCTATGTACTTTATTTCTCTTTATTAATCTGGGGATGTGGGATTATTTTTATTTATTTCTTTATTTTTATTTATTTATCTCTTAGGACTAAATTTTACAAGCTATACAATACTTAGACTACTTACAATTTTTGTTTCTTTTTTTTTACTTTGTTTTACATTTGTATTTCTGCCTTATCTATTTATTCGTATGTTTTACCATATATTCTAGTGATATATTGTAAACAATACTTTTCTCAATCTATTACATATTTATTTCTTACAACTAGGGACTTATTTACTCTTATTCTATATATTATCTCTATTGCTTTATTTTCTCTACCTATGTATTTTCTATTTCTACCATGCTGGGGGAGCAGGGAGGGTGGTGGGTAATAGTCTTTGACATCTTGCTTTTTATTACTATTTTGACTTATTTTCTATTAATACAATTTACTTATTATATACTAGGTTATCTGTATGTTTATAAACATATTCTTATAATATATCTTAAACACTACTTTACTTATTCTATCTATTTATTAATCTTATTTACTACTTTTATAATTTTTCTACAGTACTCCATAAAGTGTTCATTTATTGAAACTAAGGGTAGATTTTTCTCATTTAAATCCACTCCTAGTTTCTGCTCTATATTGAACCTCTGGTACGCAAAAACAGGGCATTTTAGTATCAGATGCAGGACGTTTTCATCCTCTTCCGGGTCGCATTGGCACGACGGGCTCCCCTTGCACCGGAAGCTGTTCAGGTACGAGGAGAACCCCCCGTGCCCCGTGTACAGCTGGGCAAGATGGCCGTCCATCTTGATCTTGCGTATTGATTTGTGGGCCTTAATAGCATCAGGGAAGAAGGCCATTGTCACGGCGGCCGTGGTTTCCGTCCTATACCTCTTGTCCCATTCGCGCAGCGTCCCCTCACGGAGTGTACGCTTCACGAAAGAGACAGGGCACCCGTCATAGTCCGGTTTCCGCTTGCTGTGTAGGGCCGCCTCCGTTGCTAACTGGTCCGCCCTTTCATTGCCCTCCAGGCCAATGTGAGCTTTGACCCAGTACAGCGCGATGGTCTGGTTCCTCTTTTTGGCGTCCCTCAGGTGCCTCCTTGTCTCTGGCGTCGCTATATATTCCGCATGTTGAGGTCTTGTGTTTGGCCGCCTCCTCGGCTGCGCGACATAGCGCGTAGAGCTCGGCCTGGTAGACTGTGCAGTATGATGCGAGGGCAAGCTTCTTGGCCCTGGTTTCCGTCTGTTTCCAGACCGAAAACGCGGCGCCCACCCTACCCTCGATATTGCTTCCATCAGTGAATATGCGCAAGTCATATTCACTGTGGAGGCTGTACTGCTCCTCGTCCGCCAGGTACTCGAACTCTACTGCCATTTGCTGCGCCGGGTGCAGCTCTCCTATAGCGGGTGACATCTTCTCTAATTCCCTGTCCGCTAGGCCCGGGAGTGGCGCTCCTTTTTTGATGTCGTACAGTGCCGCCGCCTCCCGGACTCTTAGGTCCAGGGGTAGCGTTCCTGAGAGGAGAAGGGCCGAATTTGTGGAGACAGTGCGGTAGGCCTTGCTTATCTTCTGTGCGAAACCTCTCTGTATTGTGCTCAGCTTTTTTCTCACCCCGATCTTGTGTGCAGCCGGCTCCCAGGCCGCCGCTGCATAGAGGATCACTGGCTCTACTGCTGCTGTGTAGATGGTCCTCATTACTTCGGGGTTTAAGCCCCACCCCACTCGTGCGGCCCTGGCCAGCTGCTTGTAGGTGTTCGCCGCTCTTACACAGATGCCGCTGACATGCTCATTGAACGTGAGCCTATGGTCGATGGTGAGGCCTAGTATTTTAATCTGTGAGGCCATCTCTATGCTGATCCCAGCCATGCTCAAGCGTGGGGTGTCATACTTCAGTTTCTTGGTTATTACCATAGCGCTGGTCTTGTGCGGTGCAAACTTTAGTTTATTCTTGACACCCCACTCTGAAGCCGCGTCGACGTTGCGTCGACGTCGCGTCGACGTCGCGTCGGCGTCGCGTCGGCGTTGCGTGGGCGTCGACGTTCAAAGAACGCTAGTGTGGGGTTAGCGCAACCCCGCGGCGGGCGCCGCGCCGGCCCGACGCCTGCGCAGCGTTTATTTTGTCACCAGTACAATGATCAACACAATTGTTTCGGCCCGCCCGTGTTTTAGAATCAGTTGGTAGAAGACTTTTAGCTGATAGCAAATATGGATGTAGCTTAAAATACTAACTCATATTGCCGAAAAAACCCATTTTCAATTAAGTACTTTTAGTTTTCCAGAAAACAAATGCTAAAGTTGCCTATTCGGGCCATGTGTCAAATAGGTAAAATATATTGTTTCCTTTACGACTTGAAAAGCATTAATTTATCACTGCAATATAAAACATTGTATTGTGCGTTATTCAAATCTTACATTTCCATTTTCGAAACAACTGTACATGACATCAGCGCGGCGCGACGCTCGAACGCGATGTGAAGAGGCAAGCGCTGCTCAAACGCCGCGCCGACGTTGTGCGGGCGCCGCGTCGACGCTGAGCGGGCGCCGCGTCGACGCAACGCCCAACCAACGCTAGTATGGGGAGGTCGCCGGCAAGACGGTGACGCTCGAAAGACGCTAGTGTGGGGTCCCTCTTACGCTTACACAGAAAATCAGTTAGTTTATAATTTAGTTGCTGCAATCTTTGGTCTTCCTTTATCTTTAGCATAGCTGGGCATTAACTCGTTAATCCGTTAATCGTTAATTAACGAAGTTAACATTTTAAGTAACGGATTAACTTTTAAGTTAACTTGAAAAACTGTTAACGGACTCATTAACTTCCGTTAATAATATTGAAGTCCGTTAATCGTTAATCCAATGCCTACTATCTACCGCATGGCACCGCGAGTGAAATACGAGTGCGTGTGAGAAAGCTGTGAATAGATTCATTTTTACCCACAACGGAACGGAGCAGGTATATGCGTTTAGGGTGATGTGTGCGTTTGTGCAAAGTAATGTTGCCACCTATCTTCTAAACGAATAATCCGATTTGCTCCGGTTTTCAATAAGTGGTTTGTGTTTGATGAGTTCATGTTCTTTGACAGGTGTTATGACTATAACGCACTAGAGGGCGCCACAATATTAGTGTAAAACAATGTTGCAATATAATCAAAACGAAATGTCCGATTACAATTCTGTTTTCAAAAATATGTACGTGGTATAGTGTTGCCGTCGATTCGATTGTATATCGATTATTCAAAAGGGGCCCAAATAATCTAACAATCGATAGTATCGATATAATCGATTATATCGAAACCTATCTATATTAACGCGTAGTCAAATACAATCTAATCAAAATAATCGATTATATCGATATCAAGTGTTCAAGCGATACTATTGATTGATTATAAGATTATAATTGTTTAGATTAGACAATACTATTGATTATATCGATAGTGTCGATTGTCATATCGATTGTTAGATTATTTTCGAAATAATCGATTATCCGGCAACACTAACGTGGTAGCTTAAATGCATTTTCCCAAATAATAAAAATTACATACGTAACTCACTAGAAGGCGCTCAAATATTAGTGCAAATAATATGGCAATAATATTGAAACGAATTGTCCGATTTAAAAAAAAATATAGTCTCAGAGTATTGGGGGCTGCTATTAATCCAGCTAAAGTTTGTCTAGTGACGTGAATACAATTATTGAAGAATTGTAGATGTTTAACGATGACATAAAATATACTTATGAGAATGATTAAATTTTTGTTGAAATTTCATATAGGAAAGGCAGCCCCTGACGGATATACCTCGGTTATGTATTATGGTAAAATTATTATCACTACATTTACTCCTAAGTATATCTTCGAGAAACAGACATGTTAGGAAAAAACTGTTAATATCAATATTCATTGTTTAGGTACTTAAGTATATCTATTACCGATTTCTCGAGATATGAACCCTTTTTTAGAAAGTATATTTATGTCCATTATTATATTTTGTTACATAATAATTGGGTAAAGTCGGGGGTTTTGAGTTATTTTTCTCCGATTTTTATTGTCGTGAGTTTTTTTCAAAATGTTTAATGTTCATTTGATTTCAACATGCCATTAATTACTTAGAGTCGGTGTTTAGTTAGAATGACGACTGCTGTGTTTGCTTTAAAGAAAGGAGAATTCAAGTATTACGGAACGCAATTTTTTAAGATTTTTTTGTTCCCTTCCCCCCCCCCCCCCCCCCTATATATCGCACCGTTACGTTTTTCAGTACTCCCCCTCCCTCTTCCTTTTAAAAAAAGACTAATACAATCGGGGGATTCTCTGGAAACAGGGAATCTAAAAGGGTTTCCAAATGGAAGTTTCATATCTTATTTTTTTATTGAAACGCATCGTAGCGTTTAACTAAATGACTGTCAGTGATCCTATCATGAAAGACATGGAATCGGATTCCAGGTCTGGTCCATTTTTTGGATTTTGGATTCCATTATATTTTAAATTTAAAGATTATCGCGCTTCTATGATTGTTGGTTCTAAATACGTTACAAGGTGCCATAGCGTGGACGCAAACATTCAAAACATTTGTTGTTGTTGATTCACACGTCAATCCACCTCTCGATGCACACTGTTAGGAATACCTTGCATCTCAAACAAAAACTTCCTCTACTTTCAATGTCACTGTTTTTGCAACTGCATAAGTAACTTCGTTGAAGAAATGTCGGTACGGTAGTGTTAATTTTTAACTTTTTTTGGAAAATGGACGCTCTGCAAATTGTTATTTTTATCGAGTTATGTTAGTATAAAGTATTTAATTTATTACGCATATAAAAACGTATGATCACAATTTTTTATTATATTTACTCACTTAAATAATAATCATCAATTAACTTGTTAGATTAAAACCAAAAAATGTATGAAGCAAAGATTTAAATAGTATTTTCAACGTTTCTAAAATAATGTCCTTAAGTAGGTACCTAGGTACTTTAAATACAAAATCGATAAATTAAAACTACATAACGGCAAATTATATTTAGTATCTATTAAAATAACGGCCAGACTATTACCAAGTACCAAACTCGGCCATTAAAATAATTGGATGCAATAATTAATCCAAATCAAAGTAGGTAAAACGAATCGAAATATCTACGTATAAAATCTAATATCATTTGTTTACAACAAAAATAACTAAAGATTTAAGTGAAGTGTAATTTTTTTTTAGTGAGCAATACTTTGGTGGAATCAATTTTGCGTGATTTTGCGATTTGCCACGATGATTTTACCCTGAAGCCTGCTGACGGTGTCCTCAAAGAACATACTTTTACTTGGCTGGGATTTGTGCAGTACACACATGGTATGTTGTAAATAAAAAGCATTTAGACAGGAAATCACTACTCTTTTATTACTAGTCGAATGACGGGGTTTTGTCACCAACTCTATACAAGACACTGGACATACATACGGTATGTCTTCTCAAGTACTATGCAAAGTAAAAATTCGCCAGTGCGGCGTGATACAATATAAATATTATTCGTAACCTAGACACGCTAAGACTTCGTGAGTCCACAGAGTAAACTTAAACAATTTATCAGTACATTTCGTTCTTGTACCACATCTTGCTATTTGATTAACAGATTCAGACCATACATTAAGCTAAGGTATAGAGGTACGACTTTTTCAGTTGGTTCGATGAGCTCAAGCATAGTATGCACAGTTATCAAATCGTGCCTTAATGGTTTCATAATTACATAATCAGTGATTTACATAATTCCAGTGACTACCGGTTTACCACACCACAGCAAAGCCCCACGCGTGGTGCTTATTCAAAGACAATTCGCAGTCGGAACTGCAACTGACATGTTGCACCTACCTAAGAATTACAAACTGTAAGTGTTTTTTCGCTGGTCTAGTGGTTAAAGTTCTCATTATCACGGAGTCCTGAGTTCGATTGCTGGGTCGAGCATAATTCGTATCAGATTTTTCAAAGGTAGCTGGGTAATTCTCACCAAATATCGAAATTCGGTCGACACAACATTGTGAAAAAAAATGTTGTAAATTAAATGTTTTTTTTCAACAATTTCATAGTATTCATGTAACTTGATATGTATAATATAGTAGGCCCCAGAAAAAAATTAAAAAAAATAAATCCGAAGGGTCGGATTTCATTTTCTCTCTGCGCTTTTTATCATACTCTTTCTTTCTTAATTGAGCTTCTTTCTTGGACAACTTCTTTCTATTTGCCATTATTTTCTCTAAAACAACAAAGCAATGCGAAAATTAGGTTAGCAAGAAAGTTAGCGAAAGAAAACTCAAGTAGACAAATCATTCCCTCATAAATCGTCATTCCCTCACCATACATTTTCATGAGGGAATGATGGTGAGGGAATGACAAAATGAAAGAAAAACGAAACGATCTCGTAAACATAACCTTACTTTTAGGCATGCGACTTTGTGTTAGTAAACTACTCCCAATACCAAACATTTCTGTATAATTAAAACTTAGATTATTACTTACCTCTTATTTTTTTTGATTGTGGAGTAATGACGTTAAAAAAAGTAGACTTTGAAATAAATTTGCTAAATCTTTTCGCAAGAGAAAGTCATGCACACACCAGGTGAAATCGGCATTTTGAAACATTGACAGTGTTGCCAACTATCAAAAACTAATGGTAGCGTTCCAAAATCATTAAAAGTATGATTATAAATTGACCGTCGGTAGATGTGTGAGGGAATGATTACCAATCATGGGACACAAGTATTACAATAAAATGTACCCCCTTTTATTAACTTTCTATTATAAATGGCAGTAGATAAATGAAGATGTATCATATCTTAATAGTTTAGTTCAACTTGCTATCAGTTATATTATAATTTAGTTGATTTTATTCACTTGAATATATTATAATCGGGAGTGTGGGACATAGTGAGGGAATGATTTTCAAAGATATATTTATATAAATAAATATGACCCAATGATGATTATAAAATGTGACCCAATGAGAAGAAAATTTCTTCTCATTGGGTCACATTTTATAATATCCATAATTAGCAGCAATCATATACTTTTCAAAGAAAAAATAATATCCCTTTTCTGTCGATTAGTTTTTCTGATAAACTCACAGGACTAAAATTTCGAGATTTGGTGAGAATCACCCAGCTCTGGTTTGTAATCACCAATTTAGCAAGCGTGTTGATTAAGCCTGTAATATGCTTTTTGAATAATTGTTTATAATTCTAATTGCTTAGGTGAAACTGCATAGAATTCATGAAACTTTCATCGACCGTAATTAATCAACATAACTTATACGCATGTTGGTTTATCTACTAAAAAGAACCACTACTAAAAGCGACGTTATCGGAGAACCTTTGAATAGGGAATCTTATTAAAACAAGATACAAACGAAACCGAAAATAATTAATCCCTGGCAAATTATTTTCAGGGGCAATGTTGTATTTGGTGATTACGAACGTGATGAAGAAGACTGCGGCCTTACGCGACTACAGGCCAAAATCGGCGCTCAGTGTCCCAGAGCCTACATAGAGATGCCTATCATCGATATTACACCCCACCCAGAATTTTCCAGGTTTGATTTCATAGTATTTTAAGCTTCTTAATCACAATTTATTACAGAAGTAGTCAGGAAAACTAAAACAATGCATAAATTCGAACATAAAACCCAAGATGCGAATAAAAATGCCTATAGTCATTAAACACACAGTGACTCCATCAGGGTTTGAACCAGAACCAGGAAGATTTTTTTTTTAAATGATGGGTATAAAATTGTTCACTAAATATTTTTCAGATTTGGAGTTGGTAACAGTCTAGCGCTGGTAAAATTTCTTCGGCCTATGCGATCGCGTAAGAGAACTTGATTAGTCTATAAATTTGTTTTATATACAGTATTTAAAGAAGAGTCTTCAATTTCTAGAGTATATGGTGCCGATTTGCCTACCATCTGTTGTAGAACGCAAAAGGAAAAAACGTAACCGTGCTGTTTTCATGGTTGACTATATCAGCAGTGAGTATATTTATAAAGAATCTTGAATAATTGCTAGTGGTATCAGACATATGACTCTATAAATAATAAATTTCAGCTGTTCCCAGAGATTTTGATACAGAGAGAATGGGAAAAAAGACTTTAAAGTTATATACTCACAAAGATTGCCGAAGACATCGCATGAAGACGGTAAATAAATTTTGAATATTAATAAAGTATTTTTTTTAGATCAGTTCGAAACTTAAGAAGTGTAGTGCTTCAAAGTCCCTCATTAAGTTTAGTAACTACGTCTAACTCGTCAATATGCACAGAATTCATTTATATTTATATTTATATATCTTGTTTAACAGAAACTGGGCAGTGAAGGTGTGACCCACGTCTTGTGCAGCTCAGGTTGCGGCGTGCGTCCAGGCGCCCCCATTGTGAGCCACTCACCGGAAGGACAGTTTGAGGTGCTAGGCGTCGCGGCAGGTGGAGCTGCCTGCTCAAGGCGGTCCATGCGTCGACGCCTCAACAGCGAGCCGCCTCTATACATTGACGTCTACCCTTACATCACGTGGATTATCAACGTGATCACGGCGCATATATTACCGCGACCTTACCCTCACAATTTCAAGACGGTTGAAGGAGGGCCAGGTTAGTGGCAACATAGCAACCCAAGTTCAGATTAGTTAGGTCTGAAGGGTGTCTCCAGATACTGTCACCATAAGTCATTAATCTAAAGGAAATTCAAGGTACTAAGCTTCCACGTCATCTCAGCTTGTAATGTAAATCCTGTTAGACCCTGACCCTGCAGACAAACTGTGTGTTTTGTAGAACTCTGCCTATTTTTATACACTTCTTGTTTTATTTTATATAAGTCCTTCCGCAACTTTTCACCCAATAATTTACTGGTTGAAGCTAGAATCAGGAACAAGAAACCAGAACACGTCTCAGGTAGATGAGGTTTCGGGGTCCGTCTAGCATGATCAATTTACTACACGGAATATATTATGGTTACAATGTCATATGTTAAGTAAGAAACTCAAAGCACGTGAACATCCTTTCCTATTCTGCCAATTTTATTTTCTTCTATAAAGAATAAGAAATGGAAAAATACAGTTTTAAACTTTTAGCGATGGCCATAAACCGAGGCAACTACCTCCGGACTAGGCGGGTGCAGAAGGAAGGGTGGCGAGCGCGTACCTATGTAAACGGGAACGCCTGCTTCAAGAGCAACCGGCGCCAGCGGTTGTACTCCCTGTTCTACTCCGAAAAGTTCGAGGTGAACGCTGATCCGCCTGCGAAAGTCAATATCCTTATGAAGGTTAGGGACAAACATCTACGAGCTAAAATATTCTAAGCTTCTTTTACTTGTGTAGGCCCCCAAACCAGTTTCCATTTTATATTACAACAATAAGACTTCGATTTGATTTGAATTCAATTTGATAGCAAACCAACTGATCCAGCGATATTTTAGTGATGAACGTTCGGTTTTTGGTGTGTAGGTACATTCAGATGTGTTGTGTGTGATTCATTTTAAAAGTATTAATACATTATTATGATTATTTTATATAATTATGACAAGCCAACCAGACAGTAGACGATTGGTGCCTTCTTCAATCAGAGAGCAAGTTTGGAGAGCACCTTTTTACGCAATAAAAGTAACAACTGAGTGCTTACGCTGGTATTCTGAGTGTATACCATAAGTTTAATTTTAGAAAGTTATTGTATTTAATTTGTACATCATGTGCTTTTACCGTTTTGTAAAGTTCCCGTGACGAGATTGTAGCAACTCAAACGAAACCAAGCTAAAATAAACCGAGTATTAGTGACAATTTCAACCAACTTTAATGACATTTATCACGACCATGTCCATGCTTCCCTGCATAGAATTAAACCCCGGGTCCGCATAATGCCCAAAAGGTTAATTATATCACCAAGTAAAGTAAAGTGATTCGGAGGCTAATTGTATTTTTAAAGATTTCAGCGGGTATTGAGTGTACCATAATGTGCGCGCGCTTGCTGATGCCGAACCGGCTGGCTACGCCGAAGATTACCGGCGTTGGCGGCTACAACATTACCATCGAATTTGCTACCGAATGGTTCCCCTACACTTTCTACTTCTCTTTGGGACTGACTGGCAAGAACACAACAGAAAAAGACTTTCTCGAATGGATCGGCGAACGAAAACCTGGCTTTTGGTGAATTAATGTTGGAAATAAACCCAAATTCAATTCAGTGATTAAATTTTATAGAATATCTATCAAAAATACCTCTATTTAATTAAAACTCTGACAATAGCAGTACCCTTTTCATAATTAAATTAAAATTTCTGCTTCCCCCTAAGGGGATAATCACACGAATGTAATTGGAAGATAAGTAAACAGTTTACTGAATTTCATTTCTTTTTCATCATGTTTTGTAAGTAATTTTTGTTTGACGATGATTTAAATTAAACCATATTTAAATATGACGTGATTTTTAATTTGCATAAATAATATATTATTTTTTGAAAATGCCTATATTCGCATTCGCAGTGAACGGGTTACGATTATGAGAATTAACAACTGCTATCTGTCATTTATTCCGACATATTTCGTTTTTGTTAGTAATGACCGTAGATACTTTCCTTATTCTAAGGTAATGACTATCGAACGGAAATGCCTAAACTGCTTAAAAACATGTGGAGTATGATGAGATTGTTTAAAAAAAATGGAAACTTACGTGCAAGTTAAAAGAAGTTTCTGAATCTGATTTTTTAAATCAAATTGTTCCACAAATATCTGTTGCTTTTGGATACGTTTTGGAGAATATTTAGTATGTGGACCTATTGCAAAATATAACCTAGATTATTTTTAGTGAATAGTAACCGTTATGTAGATCTACCCACACACTTTCATTTAGCATCCATTATTCATGTCATGACATTTTGCTACCTCCTACATGTATTCCGTAATGCAGATTCGGATATTTACTATTTATTTAAGTCAGATAAAATTACAATAGTCGTCTGAATGAGAAAGTCTCAGCAAAAGGATGGAATTTTAATGATTTTGATGTCAAAATATTACCATGTTTAAGGTTATCATAAATTACAGTGAAGAGTCTTGGATTTTACAAAATTTAATACAAACGGGTCATTAAACATTTTAAGCTGATTCTACTGAAATAGTATCTTCATCGTTTAGGCCTCTGTCATCATTTGGGGCTCCTGGAAAACTGGACGGAGGCGAGGGCGAAGGGAACGATGATGGTGGTGTTGGGGAGGGGTTCTGCGGGAATTGAGGGTTAGTGGGAAATTGCGGCAGTTGGGGAAGACTTGGGAATGAGTCTTGAGGTAATTGAGGAAATGAGTCTTGGGGTAGTTGTGGGAAAGACGGATTTGTTATTTGAGGAAATTGCGGGAAGCTGGGGAACGTGAAGGGTGGCGATTGAGGTTGCTCGGGCTGGGAAGGAGCAGGAGCCTGAGGTTCAGGGGCCTGGGGTGCTGGGGCCTGAGGTACTGATTGGTCTTGCGTTGCGTCTGCTGAATCTACGACTGCGGAGTCAGCATCGCCAGCTGGGTTTTCGGCTGGTGCACTGGGTCCTTGTACAGCAGGAACACTTGAAGGGAAGCTTGGGATGCTTCCGAATGGGAACTCTGGCGCAATAGGCGATGGTGACGGGAAGAACACACTGCTCGATGGGAAGTATGAAGCTCCGGCTACGGGGTAGTAGGAGGCGTGTACGGGGGCAAATGAACTCAGTTGCGGCACTTGATACGCAAATTGTGGTTGAAGACCCACTGAATAGGATACCGGCAGCTGAAAACCAAAGAAAATTTCAATGAGTATTTACCGTCTTAAGATAGTGCACTTCACTCTTAGGTTTTATGTAACACTTTTATGTAACACCGTCTTTACGGGTACAATAAATAACATTATTATTAATTTCTAAGTAAACGAGGCTACCTAATGCATTGCAATAACATTCCATCTATATATTTATCTTAAATGCAATATTTTAAATTTAATCTCAAAAAGGTTGTTAACGCGTGAACGCATGCGTAAGCGGTGGATACGGCGCACACACACAAATGCAGCAGCGACCAATAAAAACGCCGCGGCCTGCGCGTGCTTTCTCTTTCGGTCTCCAGGCTCCGTGCGAGCCACTCGCTAGCATAGCAAATACTTATAGTGATAGATTTATATTTTTTCATGTACATACAAAGTCTCGTAATTATAACTAGTATTTTACCAATTCGTGGCTACGTTATTTCTCTCCGCCCCGCTAGATCCTTGAGTCGAACCTCATCATAAATTTCGAGCCGGATGCGATTTTTTGGAGCGGCTACAACAGCGCAGCGACCAGAGGACGCAGCGGTGAGGACACGTCAAGGACACCACGCGGTCGAAGCGTGGCGGCGTAGCAGAGAATTCAAGATCAAGGCCAAGACGATCAACAACCATTCAAAATATTCAAGAAAATAGCGGTCCAGAAAATTCAAAACCCTGAAAAGGGGCCTGCAGTGCATATTCGTGAGTTCGTTCCAATCAAAGCGCAATTTCCATTCCAATTTTTATTCATTTTAGAATCAGTTCCATAATAATTTCCAATCCTATTCACGATTAATTACGTATTCGTTGCAAGATTCAAACGCAAATTTATTTTTATTTCAAAGCCTATTTTGCATTTTCCTTTAGAACAAGCGGTTCCCTTTCACTATTTCACAATAAATTTAAGCAAATACCTAATTATTCCAGTATTTTTTTTACTTATTTCTTATTTAGAGGTACCAAGATTCAATTTGTTCTCTTTTCAGCTAAAGATCATCCTAAACATTGTGTTTTACGTGATAATCCAGTGCATTTTATTGCAAATTCCAGTGAAATTCCCGAGCGTGCATGCGGGTCCGGCGCGCTTTCGCATGATCGCTGGCGCGCAAGGTCAAGTAACTGCGCCACGTACCACGTGCACGTGGCGTGCGCACGCTTCCCAGTGCTTCTAGTCGCTTCAATTCACTTCATTTCTCGCTTTAAGTATCGTTTCATCCACTTCTCTTCTAATTTCGCAATTTTCAATTAATATTTCTTGTCATTTTCAGTTATTTTTCACTATAAGCTGGTTAATTATTTTGAACTTACTTCCTTACTTGCCTTTCATTTCCATTCGAATATTATTTTAATCATGGAAGAGCTTAAATCATTAAGAAAAATAAGAGCGTCCCATAAAGCTAAGCTGACTATTTTCAAATCATATCTTGAGCCACTTTTAAATTGCAAAGAGTTAAATAGCTTACAAATTCACGAAACAAATACGCGCCTTGCGAAAATTCAAGCTTTATACGATGATTTTGATGTGAATCAAACTCAAATAGAGAATTCTGACGAAATTCCAGGTGACGATTTTACCGAACGCGAGAGCTTCGAGAGCACCTACTTCAGCACCATCGCCGCCGCGCAGGATCTGCTGACCAGACATGCGGCGGGCGGCCCTGCTTCTGTGGGCAATGACTTCGCTTCGGTGGCAGGCTCAAATGTGGCAAGTGGTGCAACACCAAACATTCGTTTACCCATCATAAACTTACCAATTTATTCAGGACGCTATCAGGACTGGTTAGAATATTACGAGACATACCTATCACTTATTCATACAAATTCCTCCATACCAAACATACACAAATTTCACTATTTACGCGCATCACTAAGGGATAGTGCAGCACTAATCATTCAATCATTAGATTTTACTTCAGAAAATTATAATGTTGCTTGGGATCTTCTGTGTAGCCGTTACAATAACAGTCGTATTTTAATTAATAATCATGTTCAAGCACTTTTCAATATTGATCCCATTACCAAGGAATCTGCAAGAGCCTTGCGTAATATTATAGACATTGTCAATAAAAACCTAAGATCACTAAAAACACTGAATGTACCTACAGAACACTGGGACATTCTTATCATACACATTGTGTCCAACAAGTTAGACCCGGCCACAGTCCGTGATTGGGAGGCGCATAGAAATACAATTAAGGAATTGCCAACCTTGAACAATTTCAATGATTTCTTAAAAAATCGGGCTGACTTGCTGGAAACAATGGACGAAAAACACCGACAGCCATTACGCAGACACAGCGACATTACCCACGTTAGACCAAAAACATTCATAGCTAATCAGACGCTTACAAAACCAACACAATTTCCATGCCCTATTTGCAAAGATGCACATTCAGTATATTACTGCATGAAATTTAAATTATTGCCAATTGAAAAACGTATAGAAAGGGTTAAACAATTAAATTTATGTATAAACTGTTTGCGTGGTGGTCATGATGAAAAACAGTGCAAATACGGAGCTTGCAAATTGTGTTCTCGTAGACACAATACTATGCTACACTTAGGCAACAGACAAAACACACTATCCCAACCTCATTCTCAAACTGAGTGCGTAGTACTACCTGCCATGCAAGAACAAAACCAGACCGAATCGAATCCTCAAACTAATCAAATAGATACGAATAATATTACACTTTCTACTACGCATCAAGGGCAGGTATTACTATCCACTGTGCAAATTCATGTCAAAGACAACAATGGTCATTTACACAAAATCAGAGCATTGTTGGATTGTGGTAGCACCAGTAGTTTCATTGTTGAAAACTTACAAAAACAATTGCATATTCCATATTATTCAACTTCAATATCCGTTCAAGGATTAAATAATCAAAGTTCAAATATTTCTAAGAGATGTGACGTAACAATTTCGTCGCTCTCAGACAGCGGTTACTCCTCAAGGGTTAACTGTTTTATTGTGCCACAAATCACACAATTAATACCTACAAAAAAAATTAACATAGACAATTTCAAAATACCTCCAAACATCCACCTCGCGGATCCACAATTCAATACCCCGTCTGAGGTGCAGATGCTATTGGGAGCAGACCTGTTCTGGCAGGTTCTATCTAATAATCAAATACCGTTAGGTAAAAACATGCCAATCTTAGCTGAAACAATGCTAGGTTGGATCGTCTCCGGCTACGTCAGAGACTCAAAACGTATTCAAAATACAGTCCATTGCCATTTCATTCAAGACACTGAGCTCGAGACAAGGCTCGATCAGTTTTTCAAATTGGAGTCAGTAGGCACCACTCAACAATCCCCGTCAGTGGGTGAGAGTGAATGCGAAGCTATTTTCACGAAAACAACTGTCCGTCAGCCAGACGGCAGATTCATGGTTACCATGCCACTAAAAGAGTCTCCTAGTTGTCTAGGTGATTCTACCGAACAAGCTCTTAGCAGATTTCAAGCTTTAGAACGCAAATTCAAACGCAATCCCACATTCAAACAAAATTACATAGCTTTCATGAACGAATACATTTCACTAGGTCATATGACCGAAAATACAAATCTAAAAGACACAGAAGTTTCATATTTCTTACCACATCATGGGGTATTGCGAGAGGACAGCCTAACGACAAAGTTAAGGACTGTCTTCGACGCCTCTGCAGTCACAAGCACAGGCAAGTCACTCAATGACATACAACATGTAGGTCCTACTATACAAGAGGATTTAGTTAGTATACTGATTCGCTTCCGCCAGCACAAATTTGTTGTTACTGCGGATATAGAAAAAATGTATAGACAAATCTGGGTTGCTCCAATGCAACGCGGCTTGCAGCAGATTTTCTGGCGGTCGGATCCAACACAAGAGATCAAACGATACAAACTTAACACTGTTACCTACGGATTAGCAGCATCTGCTTTCTTAGCGTTTCGATGTCTAATACAACTTGGCCGTGATTGCGTAGATAAAAATGTAAGTGAAACAATCTTATACGACTTTTACGCTGACGATTTAGTGACAGGGCATTCTGAAGAGTCACAGCTAATTCAAATATGCAAAGGCGTCATTCACGAGCTAGGAAAAGCTCATTTTCATTTACGCAAATGGCATACAAACAGTACACACGTACTCGATCAAATTGTAGGTGAAAATGACAATGACTTAGTAAATTTAAGCAAAAATGAGCATACAAAAACATTAGGCCTACAATGGGCTTGCAAAAAAGACACATTGTTATTTTCATCAACACAAACTGATATACAAAACTCACAAATAACCAAGCGTTCAATTTTGTCCGCAATTGCCCAAGTTTTTGACCCACTGGGTCTCATTAACCCATGTATGTTACAGGCTAAACTTATATTGCAAACACTATGGGCAAAGAACATTGCGTGGGACGACCCATTGCCCCTTGAAATTCAATCTCAGTGGAAATATTTCATTCAATACCTACCTGAGTTGAATAATATTCAAATACCACGTCATGTCCTTAGCGACAAACCAATAAAGGTCGAATTGCATACCTTTAGCGATGCCTCAATAAAAGCATACGCTGCATGCGTATACATACACTCAATTTCAAACAATGGTAGTATCATGGTTCATTTAATAATGGCAAAAAGTAGAGTATCTCCTTTATCGCAAAAACTCTCAACACCCAGACTCGAATTAGTAGGAGCCCTTTTAGCCAGTCATTTAAGCAAGAAGGTTGAGAATTCCTTGCGTTTACCAATTGATTCAAAATATTTTTGGTGTGATTCAACCATTGTGCTTGGTTGGATCAAAACATGCAGCAAAGTAAAGCTCAAACAGTTTGTTTACAATAGAATTAACGAAATTACAAAAAACTCTGAACCTTCTTCATGGAACTACGTTCCCACTGGATCCAACCCCGCAGATATAGGATCCCGAGGCCTGAACGCGTCTCAGCTAAAATGTTCAACTTTGTGGTGGGGAGGTCCGCATTTCCTTCATCAAAAGGAAATCGTAATGCCTACACAGCCTCAAAACACACACATTGACAACTTACCTGAAATAAAGTTCCAATGTCATTTAGCAGCGACTGAACCCCATGAAAATCATTTCACAAGCAACTTTTCAAATTACAGAAAATTACAACGAATTACAGCTTATATAAAACGTTTCACGCATAACAGTAAAAATTCTAATAATAAAATTACAGGTCCGCTAACGACATCGGAACTTGAACTCGCTACACAAACACTTTGTCGAATTGTGCAGCAGGATATGTTTTGTAAACAATATTCATTTTTGAAAAAGGGTCAACCCTTACCTTCTAAGGACAAACTATTGAGTTTAAATCCATTTCTCGATGAGACAGAGCTAATGAGAGTTGGAGGAAGATTATCCAATTCTAATTACGATTCAAATACAAAACATCCAATCTTGTTGCATGCTTCTCACAACGTTACAAAACTACTCGTTCAACACTTTCATTTAATTTTATTACACGCAGGTCCACAGCTGTTACTTTCGAATTTAAGACATAAATTTTGGATTACGAACGGGCGAAATTTGGCAAGAAAAATAACGCGAAATTGTTTAAAATGTTGTAGATTTTCAGGAAAAACATATCAACCAATAATGGGTAATCTGCCTGCAGAAAGACTGCAGTCAGAACACGTGTTTTGTAATACAGCTGTGGACTACATGGGACCAGTCTTGTTAGCTGACAGAAAGGGCAGGGGTTGTAAACTCAAAAAAGCCTACTTATGTGTATTTGTTTGTTTGGCAGTTCGTGCAGTACACATCGAGCTTGTCACCGACCTAACTTCACAAGGCTTCCTGTCAGCCCTCAATAGATTCATTGCTCGCAGAGGCAGGCCCGCTGTAATATTTTCAGACAATGGCACGAATTTTATAGGCGCATCTAACGATATTTCTAAATTTATAAAAAACAATTGCGATAACATAGTTTCATATGCAGCTGAAAAAGGTATTATTTTCAAATTTTCGCCAGCCTATAGTCCCCATTTTAACGGCTTAGCCGAGGGCTCAGTAAAATCAATAAAACATCATTTAAGAAGAGTACTATCGATGACTCATCTCGATTACGAAGAATTAAACACAGTCTTAGTCGAAATTGAAGCAATATTGAATTCTAGACCTCTAACTCCACTCTCAAGCGATCCCTCAGATTTAGTCCCATTAACCCCTGCGCATTTTTTGATTGGACGTACATTAACGATGTCGCCTGCTCCCCAGGTACAAGATGCTCATCACATCCACAGTCTTACAAGATATGCAAGAACACAATTACTAAAGACTCACTTCTGGAACCGCTACTATATGGAATATATTTCAGAATTGCAGAAGCGAAACAAATGGCGCCAGGATGGTGGCCAACCACAAACAGGAGAGATGGTCCTCATCAAAGATGATCGCCTGCCCCCCAATCGCTGGCTGCTGGGTCGAGTGACTGCTGTCTTCCCCGGCGCTGATGGTGTCAACCGAGTAGCCGACATCAAAACTACATCGGGAACAATGAGAAGAGCTTTCAATCGGCTCTGTCCTCTTCCAATATTGGAACAGAATGCTTTGGAACAGAATGTTCCAAGGGCGGCAGCATGTTAACGCGTGAACGCATGCGTAAGCGGTGGATACGGCGCACACACACAAATGCAGCAGCGACTAATAAAAGCGCCGCGGCCTGCGCGTGCTTCCTCTTTCGGTCTCCAGGCTCCGTGCGAGCCACTCGCTAGCATAGCAAATACTTATAGTGATAGATTTATATTTTTTCATGTACATACAAAGTCTCGTAATTATAACTAGTATTTTACCAATTCGTGGCTACGTTATTTCTCTCCGCCCCGCTAGATCCTTGAGTCGAACCTCATCAAGGTACTTCATCAAAAATTATGAAAGTAGGTATGCAACAGCTCTCAACCTTTGAACAGACGCCCGTTGTGAGTCCATCACTAGAAGGCCAAACTTTGTACATAAAGATCAAGTGGTAAGCTCTGGTCATCCCTGATTGTTCTGTGCTCTAATGAAAACGTTGTAATTTATATTTAAAAACAGTAAACAAATGTATTTCCTTTCTTTATAGCAGTTTGGTATTTTGAATTCAAGCAAAGGTCACCGAATAAATGCCATGTCGCGTATGTCATTAGGTAACAGTCGGCTAATCCGCTAAATTGGTTTCCTACATATTATATCAAAAGAAGAATAAAAAGCAATACTTACAGTATTAATGTACTGTGAAGAAGAGTATGCCACGGTCTTGGTGGTCGGCGGGAACACTGTCCTGAGAACAGGTGCCGAGACCACAGACGCTCCCGGCCACGCCACCGCGCCTCCAGCGACGCCGCCTGCCACCGCGCACAACACCAACACGAACACCTGCCTCGCAAACAACTGTCTTTTAACATTCTACAACACTTTTTCGACGTTTCCAATATTTGAAAAACGATCCGTTTTAGTTATTCTGTCTTTTTTGTTTAAAGCTATCAAATTAGCACCATATAACATGTCACGAATTTGCAAATTTTACCTGAAAGCATTTTATAAACTAACTGCTGTTCAATTTTTCTTTCAATAACAATAAATCAACGACTATTCAATATTCACAGAAACGAATACACTATTAAGGTCGATTTGTGAAAGGATTCCCCAAAACGTGGGAAATTAAATATACGTACGGAGATCAAAATTTTTGGGCTTCGACTTAATTTTGACCTAGCAATGTGACCATACAAAAAAGGGTATCACTAAACTGAGATATACGTACATATTGTCCCTGTTTACTTTTATTACAGTTTAGCTTGCTTATTAGGCAATGAGAAGATGTTTTTGTATGTAGATGGTATGTATTACCCATCTTGGTGTGTGGTAATGGATAGTCTAGATTGATCCAGCATAGTGTATATCAGAAAAAAAAATTGCTTGAATGACTCGTGAACACTTTTCACTTGGTATCAGTGGATCATGGATATCATGAATTTCATTAGCTAGTACATAGATTTACTGGTTTAAATTACAAGTATCTGTTTGGACCCATTTGCTAGGGACCGTACGATTTAATAAATTGATTTTTCTTTAAATAAAATAAGAATGGCAATCAAAATCAACAAACAACAACGTATACTACGAAATCTCTAATTCCTGTACTTAATAATAAAATATCTTATTGTTTTAAACATCACTCAATAATATATCTTGTAATCACCGAAATACACAAACATTTACACATTAAATCAACACTTTTGATAAACACTAATATACACCACTTGTAACCTTCCAAAAAGGTCTTATTATAAAGATTAAAAATAAACAATATAATTAACATAAGCCCGCTTCAACTCCAAATAAAACAAAAAGTAGTTTGTTCGGGATAAGCTTCAAGGCTGCTCGTACCTTCATTTCGGAGGCACCAGAGTACAGATATCCGAATAATACGCGCGTTAATACCTGACGACTCTTTTATATACTAAATGACACTCCGCCCACGGCCACGGAAAGAAAGTAGCTAGATGTGCCTTTGATGTGCATTTGTATGCAACCATGTGCATGAAGTGTTACACAATGTATCTTCTTCACCAAGATCAAACTGAATTTAAAAAAGGTGAAGGTATTCTAAATTATCATGATACTTTTTTGCACACTAATGATTTCATGATTTTGACATATTAACTACCAAAATTCAAAGATTTTCCGTTCTTGAAATAAATTTAATTATTTTATTAAACTTAAAACTTCTTCCTTGAAATTAAAATTTAACTAGGTTTTTTTTAACAAACAGTTTACTTCAAAGCTTTTAATTTTCCGTAATTAATTAAACAACTATGTAAACCAATGACTTGGAAAGAAAACTTGTTAGTTTTAAGCGAGTGCAGCTATAAATATTTAATGATAAATTGTACTTGATACCTTTACTCCTCTCCTGGAAACGTGGCTGGGCTAGGCTCTGGAAAAAAAGAGTCTTGCGAAACAGATAGACGGACAATTAAGTCATATTTTCCTTTTTAGATATGAAAATGCAATTAGAAATCGTAGTAATATCTAACGACAGAATTAATAGTGATAAAGTAACCCTAACTTACTTCATGGCAGTCTTAAGATTATGTTTTGACTAATAAAATCTGTTCATAAAATTCTTACAGGATCAAAATAAGTTTTGACGATCTACTAAGATAGGTATATCAATAAAACAGTATAAGTAATAGTATAGTGTTTATATTATCTGTTCCACCTTGTCTCGGTGAATACCGAGGTCGATTCCAGTGATACTATAAATCTTGGTCCCAGATGAACCAGAATAATGGCTGATCCAGTTAGGCCTTTTCAACCAACTTGAATCAACGTCTACTCATATAAATTGATTATATAAATTTGTTGTTAATTTGTTATTTTGAAATGTGAAAAATATCTTATTTTTCCCACCTATCGATTTACGATGCGGAGATAAGTTTTCCCAATTTGTGCGTGAATAGCTATACTAGCTGTAATTAGTAATTAAGCGTTCGAAATGGCTGAGTACTTACAAATAAAAAAAACAAACACAACTTTTCCCGTAAGATATATTAAAATACCTCCATTCAACCTTTTTACACGTAGATACATAGCGCAGGAAAAATTTACGTTTTCTTATGTTCGGCTCCGACATCTGGGAAGAAGAATTCAACAATCTTCTGTTTATACAGCTGGACTATCGGCTTGGGCACCTCGTGGTGTAAAGGATGGACGCCCCCTACGTACACGGGGGCCCAGGTGTTCCTGATCATTTGGAGAATCAGCCGAAGGATCTTCACTTGAGGCATCTTGGCCGCATCCGTATACTTACCTATGACAATCATATGATCCTAAGTTTGCGTAAAGAGATTTTTGTTAGTCATTAACGCAATAAGTACTTTATTTTTTATATTACACTTCAATATTGACCTCATCCCACCTGATGTTAAATGGTAATGAGGTCCTAGCTTAAGGGCGACAAGTAGGTTCAGCATAAGAAATCTGTTACTGAACTTGTCGCCCTTACCTTAAAGGCTTGACCCTTGCTACTAATGTAGCCCCCCTTCAGGAGCTTTGAAAACCTTACTCACACGCTGAAACACAACACTGAAGTTATTGTTATTTGGCTGCGGTCTTCTGTAAGGTGGAGGTATTTCACCAGCCGGGCTGCTCCAGTTCGAGCACTGAATGGATTTGTATGGTATTTGGCAGCTAGTCATATTTAATACTAAAATAATACGTCCTAAGGCCGAATGTCCTTTTCAAAGTGAGATACAATAGGTTTTCTATTATGGGGGTTATTATGTTGATTTTACAGACCTTCAAATAACGCAAACAATAGCTGGCAACAGCTATTTACTTTTCAAAAAAAACTTTAAAATGTGTATTTGTTGATGTTTGTAACTATTTTACGCAGAAAGTTCTTAGCGGATTTTGATGAAATTTGGTGAAGGATGTTTTTTGGATGACTACTAGACATATAGACTAATTCATCCGGTATGGTAGACTCAATGAAAGTCGAGAGCAAATTCCTATTAAGTTCAAACAATATATTCTTTGCGTTAGATTCTGGATTGAAGACAAGGTGTACAAAATGTTTTCACTGTTATGTCAGTTTACAAAACGAGCTTCAAAATTTTGGGTTCATTTGTCCTTCTGTAGGAATGTAATAGAATCTTCGTGGTCTTTAAGACCAGGGATCCTAGCCATGTGGCAGTTATCGAACTTCAATATCAATTCGATAAGTTTGAAATGTAGTGGTTTGATTGAAGTTTCATTTAAAAATCCATGTGCTCATGAGATGTCCGTCCCTTAACCTTTAAACGAGTCAAACGATATTGCAGTTCAACAACTGCCACTTGGCTAGGTCCACTGAACTTGTGTTTAATATATATATAACTCGTTCATGAACACCTTATGAAAATTGATAAGCATTATCTAAATGCTTATAAATTTTCATAAGTTGCTGCAGTTATCAGTAGGCTCATTAACAGCTGTTTTCCAACGTGTTCCGAACAACAAAAAGTGATTTAAGCTTTACAAAAAATCAAAAACATCCTTCATTTTTTACTAAATGATATTTTCATGTCAAAGAGACGTTTCTCATACAAAAGTACCCTGCGTAGTTAGTTATATTGTTGTGAAACATTTCATACATAAATAGGAAAAAGACTCACCACCACCGCTCTGTCTTTTCACTCTCATCTTAGGCAACATCATAGTGGGCTCCATTGGATCTCCGTCGATATCGTTAAGTCGTAACGCTATATTAGAGAAATTCCCTTCAACTGTTGAATTTAAAATCTATAACAAACAAAGATAAATAAGAAAGGTCAAGAATATTTTTGTTTAATTTACTACGAAAACAAAACTTTGAAATAAAATGCGAGAAAAACATTACAGAATTAATTTCTGAAGGTATTATTGCATTTTTATCGTGACAAAAGACATTGAAGTTATTGTTAATTTAATGCATATGAAAAAGAAATATTATCATTTCTTCAGACAGCTAATAAAATTAATTACAGAAAATTGTGTATTTTATCCTCAAATATTTTTTTTGCCTATTAAGTAAAATTTCAATTAATTAAAATAGATATATACAGAATATTCAAACCTTCAATGAAACAGTTTTATCTGAAACACTCGAAGATGCAATTGAGAAAATACACTGCAGGAAATGAACAACATACACTACCCAAATAGAATAACCATTTTGTGTAACGTGCATAATTATAACGAATTGACGAGTAATTAGTTAAACCACAAATACGCCTATATGACGTTTCTCAAAGACGACAATCTAATGAAAATTGCTCATCCTCGTAAGAACACTTTATAAAAGTCAATGTTTGTCAACACCCTCATTGGTTTACAAACTACAATAGAAACTTTATATAAGATTACAATACTATTTTTTGTTAGGAGGTGAATTGTATACGGACAAGTAACGCGCTGTTTACTAAGAAATGTCTAATCAACATATTGTAGACATACTTTGTAACTGTGCTACAAAATAGTTTATACCTACCTACAAACTACCTTACCCTACAAATATAACCCAGAAATAAATAAGCATTCTACTAGGGACAGATTATTATAAATCAGTTCGGTATTTTGAGACTTTTTTTCCCAAGAACTTTACCTTTTATATATGTAGATCATATTAACCGATAACACCGATTTTATTAGTAACTAGCTAGCTAGTTCAAGTCAATAAACATTTAGTTTAAAGCTTTTCTGTGCATTAATATGTATGGATTATACATATAAACCTTCCTCATACATCACTCTATCTATAAAATAAATATCGCATAGTTTTAAAGATCTAAGCCTACATAGGGGCATACCGCAGAAGCGACTTTGTTTTATACTACGTAGTTACAAGTCACTAATTTCATTAAAGTTTGTGCATTCAAACATGGTAGGTAGTAGTGCAATTAACAACTCAGCATTCTAACTACTTTCGAGGCGGATCATTGTAGGGTGACCACACCCTCAAGGCTGCCCCACTTCTCATCAAAGATCTGTTCCGATGACATTTGGTACATAGCTGCCGGCAGAAATCTCTCGTTGACATTTGCACTAAACTTGATTGATCCTCGCCAATCAAGATCACTTAGATATAATTTGAAAGCGGGTAAGGAATGGATTTCTTATATCAAGAGTCGATTTGAAAACGACTTACGCTTAGAAATATGTTCATAAAACACTTTAGAAAGCCATGAATCCATTAAAAAGAACTAACTTCTGTTAAACTTAATTTAGGAATGCTCGATTAAAATCTCCTTTTTCCTACAAGTCTGTCGATTGCTGTGGAGGCTTATCCTTTTTAACGGACTTTCGTAGGATTGCAGAAAATGGTCACCCTCATTTTATTTCAGAAACACCCGAAGGGCGCCCCTGAACGGATCTCAAACCTTGCTGTTAATGTCTCGTTCGTCAATAGGCAACCACGTGACAAGATATATATTTAAGTATTACTTGACGCTTTTTTGTATTTAATAAAAATAATATTATGGGCAATCGAAAGATTCGTACTCGCCCATGAAGGGTTCCGTAGCAGCAACTAACATTATAGGTATAAAAGATTATATTACCATTGATGAAATTAAAGGTAAATTGCGGTTTAAGATTTATGACGTTAAATATTTCGTTTCGATTATATTATTTTTATAGTACTTCACGCCGTACTAGCGAACTTTAAACATTAGAAACAGATTTTTTTTATTTCCCCTTTATCGATAGTTCTAAACATATTCGGCAGAGGGCACTTACCGGAGGCTAACGGTTGATACAGCAGAAAAATTTCATCACCTACGATAACTTGCGGCTAGCTCAAATGGTAAGAGCAGCACGCGCGATACGTGAAGGTCGTGGGTTCGATTCCCGTTCGAGATAAAAAAAATCTAGTTCTAATATTTAAATATTACGTAACGCTTTGTCCAGCCACTATGACGCGTCGAAACATTTCAACACAATTAGGTAGAAGTACATAATTATAACATCCTTATACTTACTAATATTATAAATCGGAAAGTGAGTTTGTTAGTTTGTTTGTTCCGCTTTCACGCCGTAACTACTGACCCGGTTGCTTTGAAATTTTGCAGACGTAAAGTTAGAAGTCCGGATTAAATAATAGGGTACTTTTTATCTCGGAAAAAATTTATATTCCCGAGGGAAAACAAAAATAAAGTTTGCTTAATGGATGGATTGGACAAGGCGCTGTTTTGTTTTATCGTCTTGAGGTATGCGATAGATGGTGGTAACGATGTGTTTTTTAAAATACGTAAGCAGTGGAATGATAGCTTACGCTAGCTAGTTCTTGAGGTATGCGATAGAAGGCGCTGGGTATTTTTTAAAAAAATGGTAACGTTGTTTTTTTAAGACACGTAAGAAATGGAATGATATCTCACGCTTTAACCTGTAGCTCATACACTTATTCGGTGCACTTTTCGACTCATTTACTTACTTGGTGTTGTATCTTTATTCACAGTTTTTCGCTTTTTTTGATTCCTGCCATTTTACATTGAATTGTGTATGTTGTGCTTTTTACCACAATATAAACGAATTCCACGCGGGCGAAGCCGCGGGCGGAAAGCTAGTCTAACATAATGTTGCCTTATTCCTTAGCCATCAGTATAGACATTTACAATTTCATAGTTGATAATGTGAGAGGATTTGTACAACCAATACCAGTCCTCTCCAGCAGAAAGGCATGCGATAAAAAATATTTAAAAAAGACTTCATACTCTTCAAACTGGCTGTTTACTACTCCAACATAGGTAGATTAAAAAACAAAAACACATATCCGACATTTGCCTACCCAAATCTGTCAAAAATTCTCAATCTGTTTTCAAGCTACTAAAGTTTTTATTATTAAATAAAGTTGTATTTAAAGTCACAATGAAATGCAGCATAATTATAAAGAACACACTAGTCACGTAAACCAAATAAAGCTTTTGTAATGAGTACGATATGTCAGGTGAGACTATAGCGTCATTCGCCGGCACAACTACAGGCGGTACGTAGTACATTTTATCAATAAAGTTTATAGTTACGAACTCTATTTATTCTTAGTGTAATATGAAAATTGTAGATGAAGATATAAAGACTACGTTCAAACTAACTCGATGAATTGTACTTCGCCAATTAGATAGCGCGCGAATCCGGCGCGGAATTTTCACCACCCTACGTCTCGTCAGTTTGTAATCTACAAACAGAAATAGAAATAGAAATATATTTATTTGCATAAAATATGGTACAAAAGATGTTAAAAATAAAATAAAAGCACAAACATATTTTACCAACATTGGCATGCAAATCCCTTGGTGATATTTAAATCACCTACCTACTAACTGTATACAAAATAAAATTGAAGATCTAACCAATTTTTTAAATGGTTAAAAAATTCACTCATTGTATAGAAATTATTTTCTCTAAGCCACATTGATAGTTTATGTTTAAATAATCTATAAGGCAGTACTTTTAGTTCACTAGGTATCTTATTAAATATTTTTACACACATAGCGTCACATTGCCGTAGATAGAAACTCAAGTTTGGACTAATAATGTAAACTAATTTATGAGGGTCCCATGTACTTTTGAAACGACTTTTTTTAAATAAATAGCTATGACATTTAACAAAGTTGGCTAACTCTAAGATATACATACATGGAACGGATATGTATATCTTAGAGTTAGCCAACTTTGTTAAAACGGAGACGGAACGGAAGATTTAAAAAGTGGTCTACAAGATTCTCGAGGAGTTTTTCCACGCAGCGCTCGAATACATTTCTTTTGTGCAATAAAAAGCTTATCTAAATCGACTGAATTACCCCAAAACAGTAGTCCATAAGTAAGTATTGATGAAATATACCCATGATATGCTAATAGAGTAGTCGTCATTGCTATAGTGTGACGAAGCCTACTTAGGACGTAAACTTTACGATTTATTTTATCTCTCACTGTATCAATGTGTTCTTTCCAATCCAATTTATCGTCTATGATTACTCCTAAGAATTTAATTTGCGTTACTTCTTGAATAGATTGGCCAATGTAATCAATATGAAGTTTTAATTTATTCTATCTACATGTTCCAAATTGAATAAAATTTGTTTTGTTTAAATTAACAGTTAAGTTATTATTTTTAAGCCAACTTATAATTGCACCAATTGTAATATTGATGTCTGACTCGAAACATGTTACATTTTTTTGAAAGGGTATGATAACCGAAACATCATCAGCAAACAATACACATTTAGGAGGTGTTACAGCGGGTAGTTCATTTATGTATAATAGGAACAAAATAGGGCCCAGGACACTCCCTTGAGGTACACCGATCGAATTTACTTTAAATTTACTAGCTGTGCCCGCGACTTTGTTCGCGTGGACTACATCCTTTCATGGTCGGTTTTACCCCTATCTCCCCTAATATTCGAAACAAAAAGTAGTCTTTATTGCTATATTTGTGCCAACTTTCATATCTCTAACTTAAAAAATAAACATTTACACCACCCCCCCTCCCCTCCCCTTACTTTCTAACAAAAAGTAGCCTATGTCCGTTCTTGAGGTTTAACGTATACCTATGCCAAATTTCATCAAAATTGGTTGAGAGGTTTAAGCGGGAAAGCGTAACAGACAGACAGACAGTTATTTTCGCATTTATAATATTAGTAGCGATAGTAGGGACTATATTTGTGCCAACTTTCATATTTCTAACTTAAAAAATAAACATTTACTTAGAATTCGGAAGGCATGACTTATTTGTGTTTTACAGTTATTTTTATTGGAACTAGTCAAATAAATTAAGAAGTTATTGAATGTATTAGCGATATTAACTGGATCTTTAATACTTTTTCCATCTAGTCTTCCATCTCATGAACAAAATTTTCAAGTTCCATTTTGTTTTTATTTTTAATTATATTCCACGATATTTTACATTTATTTCTTGAACTTATTATTAATTTATCGTTATGTATTTTTTGTGAAACATGCAAACACCGACGTAAAATCTTAGAATAAGCCCTATAATGTTGTTTCTTTTCAATCGTTTTTCTATGTAGTATTTATAACGCAATGCTCTTTTTTGTTTTGCAACTCTTAACAATACCCTGAGTAATCCATTTTGACTTCTTATATGCATTAGACATTTTTATTTTCTTAAAAGGAAAACATAAATCGTAGAGAGTTTTAGTAATGTTATGAAAATTTTCCATAGATTTATTCAAATTAGACTCACGAGTAAGTTTCTGAAAAAGACACATTTTTTCAGATGATTTTTAAAATTTATTAAGTTAGATTCACTGTAATTCCTGAGAGATACGAAATAATGACTCATTACTACAGGATTTTCCGATACAGGTATTTTTAATATTTGAGCAGTGTTGTGATCTGATAATTGTAAATGAATTAGATCAGCCTTTGCTTCTTCTACATTACTTATGATGTGGTCAATACATATATTTTGCCTAGTGGGTTGTGTAATGTGCAAAAATAATTGTTTTTTAAATCTAAGAGGTATTTTTTAAATCTTAGAGGTAGTTCTAAGAGGTACAGCTGATGGTTTCAGTGTATTGATATTTAAGTCGCCTGATAAGATTATTCGCGTTTTGGGATTTTTGGTGTATTAATGAAGAACTTCATCTAGTATTGACAAAAATAAATTTACATGGGGGGGGTAAGGGATATTATTATTATAGAGTGATGAAAACCAAGCAAACGTAGTCCACTACATTCAAAAGTTCGGTCCTGACTATATCGTTGAAGTTCTTCTAAAATTTTAAACTTAATCCCTTTTCGTACTAGTAGGTATACCATCCCCACCTCTACTTTTTCCATCCTTTCTACAATAACGAGCTGCAACATCATAACCCATTACGTTCATGCTACATTCGCTACCAATCTTAATAAAAGTTTCAGATAAGCATATTATATCAGGGCTAGCATCATCAAGATTACTAATAGTTAATTCTAAGATGTCCAGTTTAGACATAAACCTAGCAATATTTTGATGCATTAATTTTATACAGTGATTATGTGACTTATTCACGAAAACACTCTTTGAGTTATTCGCGCATCTCTGGTTGTAATTTTGGGCAATATCATGGTATATTTCTGAACTATTAACTTCTTGGATACTGTTTATCAACTGGTTTAAGTCTGAAAATATTATTTTATAACCATATGATTTTTAACAGATTTATTGAAAGCAATGATTCATAATACTGAATTCATATTATGTAGTGTATATAATGTTTTTATTCAGCTGAAATGAGCAGTAAAGCGTATCATCGTATGCTCCCTTTAACCTTTAACGTATATTATTTGGCAACCTCGGTGGCGCAGTGGCTAAGGTAGGCGGCCAAAGCGCGTAAGGTCCCGGGTTCGATTCCCGGTCGGGTCAATATGGAACACGAACTTTTCTAAATTGACTTCCTTCGTCTGGTACTCATAGTACAAGGAAAAACCTTAGTTTGAGACCAGGTGATTGGTGTGATTGTCTGGCGCATTTATTTATTTATTTATTCAGACATTGCGCCTACTGTACACAATACTAGCGAATTGGGACCGTTTTCAAATCAATGACGAGCGCATTAGCAACATGCCTATTTGCCGCGAGAACAAGACATTTTCACTAACATCTGATTCGTACATACGTGGCATATTCCCAACACACCTTCCTTCTTCTTCTTCATCATATTAGCCTTGAAAACACTTACAATGCGGATTGTTGTGTCAACAGAAATAAAGCTCTTGACAGCTTAAGGTTTGCCTAACAGGCAGAAGTTTTTGACCGTTTAGGTTTCGCCTCGCTGGACCAGTCTTTTTGTTATTATTTGGATACTAGTAATTATACTTCACGTTTGATTTTAACAGTGAAAATATGTTTTTTTTTATTAATATGATTTCGTTTGTATGTGATTTTTCGCTTTTTAAAGTTTCTGATCTATTTTTATTATTCAGCAACAGATTCTTCGGCGCAAACTGAAGAAGTTACAAAAACAAAACGGAAATGTAAGTGTACTTCCTGATATCTACCGTTTATCTTTCACTATAGTACCTACTACTACAACATACCTATTAATTAAGTAAAAAATGTATTTTGAGAATTTGAGGAACAAGGTTCGGGTAGGTTAATGTGCTTTATTCGCAAACACACAGCAACGTACGGCTGATATCTGTTCTCATCGTATAAATCTGCAGTGAAAACAAAGACCATCTGTTTGTCTAATTTTATTTGTCTTGGAACATGTAACATTTGGTTGACTGTTTTTTATTTTTTAATACGTTTAATAGCTTTTTACTGTTTCACATCAGTTTTTTGGAAACCTTGTGGGTTAATAAATAGGCTTTTAGCTAATGTATGTACGTGCAGGAGCACAAATTAAAACTTTACTTTTAACCATTGATTTCATGTAAACAAATAGGTTACCACAACCAATCAGTCACCAATGTAGGAAGATATTGTTTTCTATTAATACATTAAAACATAATAGCAAAGCAATTTAAATAACTTTTCTAAGCGAATTTGTGTCTCTGTGTTGGAGTAAGGTATATTTTTTACGACCTCTGTGGTCACGTGTTTGGTCCTTGGTCGACATATTTTATTCATTAAAGTAATAGTATCTAACTGTCAAAATAAACTTTCTACAAAATTAAATTCAACCCTTTAACGCAGTAGCGTTTAACATGTGGTAGCCTCTAAAGCATAGAAGCAAATTGGCCCCGAGAGCAATTAGTCAAATTAATATCTGTATCAAAGTACGGTTTATTAATGAGTGCGCAGAGAAAAAGATTTCCCGGCGTGCCGCCTCCGCCCGCGCGTCGCTTTTCCTATCGGTTCAGCGGGACGCGACGGGAGCGCTAGTCGGCCGCCGGCCGCCGCGGGGCGCTGAGCTCATACTCGTTGCCCACACACAAACAACACTTATTTACCACAAATCGCGAAAGGACAACAACGCACACACACACGTACGTCCAGGTTTATCGCTTTGATCATTGTTAACTCGTGCCGCATTTAGATCACAAACCCGTACCGGCTGAGTGGTGTCAATACAAACACGTTGTCATGTTTTGGCCTACATTCGATAATGCAGTTCCCGAGTTCCGTTAAGCATTGCACTCGATATAATCTCATTTCGTATTTTGACATTCTAAATATAATAGCTGGTTTTACGTGATTGATTTCGTGGATTTAGGATTTAGGTACATAGTCCTATAATTTGACACATAGTATTTGAAGTGTTATGTGCGAGTATGTTGCGATTATGAAACACTGTTTATAGAATAACCAGTGTGTAAACTGTAAACAGGTTCATTTTCATTATAAAAACATGATCAGTATACTAGAAATGCAAGATACAACACTTAAAATATGATTTGAAAGATGTTAATTTTTTCAGGTGTTGAAATTTAAAAAAAAATTGTCTTTTTTGTCTGACAGCATTTCGCATGGCGGACGAGACGGCGACGGATTGCCTGTTCGAGAGGCTGCGTCTTCATCAGCAGCGTGCGCCTGATTCGACAGAGGTGGCACGTGCCATCACCGCCCGCATCAACTCGCGGCTCACCTCACACGGTATGTGGCACTCACTCAATTAGCGTCACTTCATCTTAAGTTATTGCCATTCAAGAGACAGGCAGGGAATGCCTGTTTGAGAGGTCTAGGTTGCATAAGTGCTCAATTTAGCAGATGCCAAACGCCCGAATCGCCGCAGGTCGCACGGAATGTCACAGCTGCCCAACAGTGTCACTTCATCCTAAGTTACTACCATTCAAGAGATATTTAGGGGAAGCCTGTTACAGTGACTCAGCTTGCCTAAATATCAATTCACGGCCGATTTCACACGAAATATAACAGTACTTTAACCACCACATCACTTAATCTACTTAACACTTTAGATAATATATAAGAGGAAGCCAAATTTCTAAATTGACTTGGGTCTGGGTGTGCTGGGTTGACGCCCACAGTTAGTATCCGTCGTCTGGTACTCATAGTACAAGGGAAAACCTTAGTTTGAGACCAGGGGATTGGTGTGATTGTCTGGCGCATTAATTATTTATTAATTCCGGGAGTTTTTAGAGACAGCACTTTACCTGCTGCAACATGAAGATAGCATTTTTTTTCCACGCCATGATTAACTTGCTGGTCGCTTTGTGGAATCAGAAATAGAGAGCAATCACATTTTAACGACATCATCTATGGATTGATATGGACTTATAAGATCGTCAGTTAGTAGGGCACCATTACCGTTAGTATTTACTTGGTGTTGTGATAACTCTCACAGTGAGTGATGACTGTAGGTACTGCCTTATCCAAGTGGCTTGCTACTAAAAAAAGGTGTCATATTGTAATCTGACATCATTACCATATCGTTAACAGTATTTGACACTATGTAAGGGACGGCGCCTTTATCATGCCAAAACCACAATACTGTACTTGTTGTCTGTATGATCATCTGTACGAATTAAAGACCCACCGCTTCCTCGCCTACTGAATAAATTCATCAAGTGTTTAGCAACTAAAGTCTTGGAGTAAAATAATAAAAATATTTTAATTTTGGAAGACTCAACTACGTCACTCGTGGGCAAAAGTCGCAGTCATGGTATAATGGGTTACCTTACCTTCAATGATTCATTCCGATTGTTACAATCATGTGGATGTGTGACCGTTTCAACCGAATTGTAATATTTTCCACGTGCATCTCTCTAATTAAGAATGTATTGCAAGCTGTTGGTCCATGCTATTATCTTGATGTTAGCCGCTAAACCTACTTCGAAAGCATTCTGTTGCTTGACAACATCAGACAGTAAGGTCGGTCTCTCATAACTGTTCCTCAAATCCGCAATTGGTCCGTGTGGCTCCCATTTCATCAAATAATTGAGATGAAGCCTGTGCCAAGCAATGAGACTTCAATGACTGTTTTTTTTATTTCTAGTCAACATGATAATTTTTGACTAATAACTTGGTACTCATAAAGCCTTCTGAAGTACATCACATCATTTATCTTTTCATAAATTTTTAAAATAGTGACCATGACAATTTTATACACATTTTATAGAGCAATGATAAATAATTATAAAAATAGTAGGCGTTGTCGTAAAACTAGATTGAATTTTACGCTCGACATAAAGATCAGTAACATTCGCTATTTATAAATTCGGTCGCAATATGCAGTGGCAGCTTCGATACCTTGGATGTTTGCATACAGATTACCGATTGAAAACTATAAACGACTAGCTAATACGAACTGACAAACCTCGGATTCTATCCTTCCACGGTTTAATTCCCATAAATATAGCATTATTGAACTGGAAATTCGAATTCAATGAAACTTTAAACCGTAACCCTATCGTTTGTGTTTGGTGTTCGTATAATTCACAAAGTTGATTTCCTGATGATAACTTGTTTCAATAGCGTGTTCGCTTTGTTCAGACTTTTAAATTATAATTCCACTACTGCTTACATCGTTTTAAGTCGATAGTAAAGTATGTTTGTCAACAAAATAGTTTTGTTGTCTATATAGTATAATACTAGCTAGTTCCAAGTTTCAGAGCCTGTTTATTTTATATACAGTCGCAGACTTATTAGCTGTGGTGACTCCAGACACGCATAAAGCAGCGTTTTGGCATTTTGCCCACCATTAACTTTTGACGGGATCTCTCAGTGGCCCCGAGGGGTACAGGAAAGTGCTAATTGAACTATGTTTTTAGAGACAAGTACGAGTGTTGCCAGCTTTAAACTATACGCTACTCTACATCGGTGCCAATTTACCCAAATCGCTGACAAACAAACGAAACAAAAATACGTAAAAGTCACACGTAGATTATTACAGAGCAAAATTTTAATTCTCTGTTTTAAAAATTGCAACTCTCTATTGCCTATTTCTGTTAGAGTTATGTCATTTTTGTAATAAAGCAAATGACTTATTAAAGTACATTATCTTTTAGCAAAACATTTAAAACAGTATGGCAATGTGTAATTTATTATATTAAACGTGACAGAAACCTGGCAACTCCCAAACATAATAAAAAAAGAATTGGGCAGTTCAGTGATTTGTAGGGTAGGTCTGACTATCATACAAATCACTGAATTGCACCGTAAACTTAGAAATACAAGGTAGCATTTGCGTGACGAAAAGAAATTAGTGACTTTCAAAGATCCTTATAACTTAGTTTCGGCAACTCTAACAGCCATTATCTTCATGTATTAATAACTGTCCTGTACCTATATCGGTCCCACATTGGCTGGCCTACATTCTGAGCCATTATTGTTATCAAATAGTCAAGAAGAACAACGGTAACTGGTACGGCTTACCTGGTCTGGAACTAGTTTAAAAATATCTATCTATTTTATAATCAGAGTAAAAAAAGGTTATAAACGGATCCCTTCAAAACTGTTTTTAGTTAAGTAAATTGTTTTCTTTATATTTTCCAAGGTTTGAACAATATCGATTTTTTAATACTTAATACAAAATATACTTAATCTTGTTAGTGTGCAAAATACTGCGCTTTGCATTTACAATTTTACATATTAGTGCTGAACTATGTATTTTTATATGCTCGTTACAAAACTGGTCTCAATTTTACATCTTGACACTCAGGCTTCAGCTTTGACAAATTTCCCCTTTCCCTTTCTCAGGATATATAATATCCTCTGCTTGAGGGTTGTTTAGAAAAAATCGTTCTATATTACCATCATCGGGAATACACTTTAATGTGTATTTAGTACGTATGCCTGTTTTTTTGTCAACGTGGAAAAAAACATTTACGTGAAAAATTTAAGCATTCTATCGTCGATAAACTTCATCAGTTCTCGCCGGAAACTTGTTCATTTACATATTGAATCAGATATGTACCGTGATAGGGACGTCGTGTTCGTGCTCTGTTACACCCTAAATAGTAGCAAAAATGAACAATACGATGTTACGAGCAATACTCCGCCACAAAAATAATACCATTCATGCAAGATTTCTTTCATGATTTCTGAAGGTACAAGTTACTTGATGTGCTTTGTTCAGACACGTTATTGCACAACCTTCAAACTACAACATGGTTTGATAGTTTTGAACTAATTCAATGCATTGCAGTATAGTAGCTACATATTTAAAGGTACAAGTTGGCTAAATTATGGATAAATGATACAAGTATGATAACGAATTTATACTAAATTGTCGACTACGACTCTCTTTCAATCTTCTCGTAAACCTAATATTATGGTAAAGCTCAATGTCAACTGTAGGATTTAATTGCATACATTGAATACCACAATTCTAGACATGCTAACAAATCAAATTTCTATATAACACTTCAATGTACTTTCATACAATATTTAATTTAGCGTTGAACTAACTACTTACAATAAAGTCGTTTAAATAAATTACTTACTTCACTTTTTATCTTAATGGAACTACGAATGAATATGATACAACTCACAAACTTTTCCCATTAAATTAGCGTAGATTTACATTCAACAATGAATAATGGAGTACTTATGGCACTTCAACAAAAATAATGTTGACTTCAACGATACACTAGAGGTGGTCGTGGAGGTCGGATCCCTATCTTAATGGGAATATTCACCGGTCAGCGAAGGACGTGTGTTGAAGCCTACGATCGATTCTTTAGTCTAGAAAAGGTCAAAGTCTTCATGCCATATAAGCCTAAACGGTTGTTCTTTACTTTTAGTAATAAAGACAATTAAGGTTGCATCTCCAAGATAAAGTCTCCTTTTACGACATAAATGAGTATTAAATAAAATACTTAATCGCTGAACCTTAACTATAAAATTACACTTTATTGACTTCCGCTACTTAAAAGTTTCACCAGTCATATCTATAATTATAAAATGTTCATTACATGGCTTTTGTTATCGATTGAATATAATTGAATAATGCGATTAAAACTTACAACCCCAAATTGAAAATAAAGGGAAATGTAATCTAAAAAATTGTGGTTTATTTTAGTGGAAAAATGATTGATTTCATGCAATTATTTAGATTGATTATTGATTACAGTGAAAAAGGCAGAAAAAATTATCTAATTAAATTAAAATCGGTCGGAAGTCATTTGCAAACTTAACCTCATAAGACCGAATGTCAGACACAATTCATTTTCTATTGTGTCTGGTTGTCTGGGTCTTACGACTTTAATATTGTACCAAAACCTTAACGATAAATACCGCTAGAAATTTAGATAGGAATCAATAATTTATAACAAAGAAAAATGTCACCATCAAGTTAGAATTAAACTTTTTGGTGAACATGAAACCATAAAGGCAGGTGTTGTTACTGCGGTAGGATCGCGTGTCTTGCCTGTTTGTGCATCGGGCCCTCGTCCAAAGCACCCGCCGTGCCGCCTTCCAAAGTGTTACCATTAATTTGTATAGGGAAATGATTACTTATTATTTGGGTACCGATAGTACCAGGGGGTCGCACTTGCCACCCTTTGCGTTCCACTGTTTACTGCCGCTTGGGTAGACAGACACTTCGGGTAATGTATAGTGACAATGCGTGGCAGTCACGAGTACAGTGATGGGGTTTAAAATGGCATTTTATTTGTACTTGTTGTCAATTTGCGATGGTTATAGGTTTTTCAAAGATTGTTGACCTGCCTACATCCACCGGGACTGCACATTTATAAATAAACCGACACTAGAGTCGCAGTAAAAAGATTATCAGAAAACGTTTAGGTTTCGATGCTGGTTTTCAATAGAAAAAATACATAGGTATTGGTTTCTACAATACAAAGGATGCTGCCAAATTGAGTAGTTATAGATGGTATTGTCACGGGTAGAAATAATGTTGTGTATGTAGGTACATTATCATCCATATTAGCGTGACTAGGTGTCAAGCTGACATTTGTTGACCTTATTTGAGAAATTGTCGAAATCATTTTACGGACATTTATTTAAAAAAAACATAATTATAGGCCATAATTACTTAAAATATTATCGAAGTTGGTCAAAACTTCACGCTAGGGAAAATTCATATTTTACTATGTGAGTTGTATAAACTAACGTCACATTCCAAGTCTGATCTTTGTCTTACAAATTTCAAGTCTACAATATGTCAAGCAAGAATAAAAAAAAAAATAACTTTAAAACATCGTTAATTTACTCTTTTTGCATTAACGTTCCCTTAGCATGAAAAACAACGCTAACTGAATAGTATTACACAGAAAGCAAATACGTAGTATGGGTTGCGTTGAGTATCGGAACTATTGTAATTGCCAATCAAAATGGCCACATACCTACTACATAAAAGTATAATATGACTACCGCGTTTTTGTTCGTATTAATCGTATAGAGGTCCAACGCCACTCAATTGCTTGATGAATATTGTTGGTTGACGTTGACGACTCTGGCGTGAACACTTGAGGGCTAAGTCCTTTTAATTATCATTGAATAATGCACTTTCGGCAGCATTTGAAAAAATTAACTGTGTTTAAGATATACAATCTTGGAACATAGTCAATAATAGGAAGTAAAAACTGGTTGTATCCGCATAATATTAAAATATTTATTATGTCGCCCCTAAAAAACAGTATTTTATGTTATCAGAGTTATTTCATCATTTTAATTTTTATTTATAACTGAACTTATGGATGAATCCGTTGTTTTTATTTCGTGTATTTATGTAGAACCTAATTAATCCAATTGTAGATACAAACCAGAACCATCGCCGACTGTCACAGATTCTCAACTGGTTGTGAAATATGGATTTGGTAATTATAAGTGTAATCGTTATTTTACAGTAGCGATTAAAAATGTTTATACACGAGGCGCGATCTATTTTTGCGGCGGCATAAATCAAGAGTCGCCTTGACATTGGTCGGGCGCGGGATTCACTGCCACGCAAACTCTGGTCTACAGTCTCGTTACTACAGTTGTTTTTAATTGTTCCTTGTGACAAAGCGTGGCAAATTTTATAAAGAAGTTACACATTGAGGATACACTTCTTAGGATCTTAGAGTAGGTAAATCATTTTAAGTCTACGTCACTTTGATCTAATTTCATAGTATTTAGAGTGTAGGTACCTACTTGAACGAAAGATGAAAGTCAATCTTAAAACACATTGACGAATAAAGTGGAATTAATTTCAAAATATAGCACCATTTTAATTTAATGTATCCTTTTGCATTAAATATAAAGCGTTTTCGTCAGTCAACAAAAATATACTTTATGAAATCGACTCGAATAGTTGACCTTAATGAACGTCTGGAACATTATGCTAAAAGTTTTTATGTTAATTATGTCGTATATCTGTCAACTGAAGCCATGTAGACATCTTTATTTTTTGTTTACGTATTGATCTTCGCGGGTTTCCAATAAATAGCATTACAAAATTTTAATTGCGGTTTTGTAAGAGGGTTGGAAACGCAATCACCGTTAAACATAATTGGTACACTAATTTTAAACGTACATTTACACATAATTACAACTATTTCAAGTTTACGTCCCAAACAGGCGAAATCTCTGATGGATCGACATAAAATTCATTCAACTACCTTGTCATAAAAAGTAAATATTTATGTCGTCATTGTAATGAACATTTTTCGATTCTTTTTACAAACAAAAGGTGGTCTATAAACCAGGAACGCTAACAATAGAAACTAGCTCCGTTTTCTACTTATTTCAAATTCTTCATCCATAGTACAATTTTTCTCTGAGCCAGATTTGAACGGCTAATACTGGCTTGATGAATGGCCAACACCGGAACCACTTTTCGATCACATTATACCTACATATAAACAGCTGATCAACGCCTCGATCGATTGCCGGATTTATAACTCTAATTCATTGGTGAATTACTAGAGATCTATTTAAATAATCAATTAAGACATAATCTATTCCTCTACATATTTACGAGTACGTTCCCGTGCATACAAAATGTCTTGCGGTGTTTTTGAACGGACGCCAAGATCCGATAAATGAGTTTGATTGCTTGCAATGTTCCGCGGATATTGTCACTATGTTTGTTTTATTTTAATTACCAACTGCTTACAAATAAAATAACGATCATAGACTTGGAACAGTTTTAGCACATTTCCTGTTATATTTTATTGTGGTTGCTGTGTTGACCTCGTCGATCTGACGTAAAAAATATTGCCACTATAAATTTAAATCATTATTTATCCATACCAATAGCTACCTTACCTACAGATTCTTAAAATAAATTAAATTCTGCTCAACTTATGAGGCTTTTACTTCTTTTCATGCAAATGCAGCAAAAATTTAACGAACTTTTTCTTCCAAATCCATTTGAATTCTGCCTTTTTATAATTAAAAGAACGAATGTAATGTTTAACTTCAAGTCTTCGTTTGTTTTTAAAACTATAACTAAGTCTCCAAGTTTTATTCGAATATGACGTGATTCTCAAAATTTTAACCATGGTACAAGCTGCTGTCCAAAATTCATTCTTTTGTATTAATTTGAGTAGCCTGCCAGTCTAGATTTCCGTTTATTTATTTGGCAGTAGAGGACGGGGACATGTTTACAATTTTGTCGTTGGCAGATTGGCCAATGAGTGTTACGAGCGTGCTTCGCGGATGGCCACTCGTCCTAATTCATCATGTTAGTTTTATTAATTCACACGTAAAATGCGATCTTTACTAGCTCGGCTTCTGTAATGAAAACAAATGGATAGGTAGATCGTTCCTGACAAGTCACTTTTCTAATTTATTTTTAAATTTCCTATCGCATTTATCTCCATCACAATCCGGACCTCGGAAAGAAGGTCGCGAATCTATTTTGTATATAATTAAATATAATCAGTAACTTTTTGCTCACGGCTTAATCGTAATTTCCAATTTTTATCGTAATTTTTTTTTCAGGTAATCGCTAAGTATTTGTTTCTAAGACAATAATATGTAGGTACGTACACATCAAATTTTAGGACAGTCCGCGAAAAAGTTTTAAAGTAACAAAGATACGGCTTTTTTGAATGCCGGGTACGGCAAAGAACGGGCTTTCGTCATTTATGATTCTAAGACCCATATTAGTGAGGCATAATAATAGAACAAGGACACTAAAAATGTAATTTTCCAAATAAGCAGCGCATCTAAGTATTTTGTGAAATTTTACGAATGAATTAATAATGAACTTTATTTCCTCAGAATTAAAGTTGATACTGGATGAATTTTTGGTATCTTGATGACATGTGTACCTACATAATGACTGCAACACGCAGTCTATAAAGCAAAAGGTTCCGCACCAGCGCTTACTGTCGTATTATCAATTATATCCAGCGCATTCCCACACTTATTCTTAGTCCTTCAACTAATTAGACTTGTTATTCATATGACATTGAAGTCACAAAAGAAATTCGTGAATCGGAAACAGGGCATCAGTGAATGGCTAAATCTATATTCTATATAAATAAAGAAGAATCGTCTAAATGTACGTAAGCACATAATTGCTCAATGACTCCACCAAATTGGATAATTATTTAAACATTTAAAATAATTTAACGGGTCAAAACGCGACACCATTTTTATTTAGTAGTTAATACGAACTACTTACTGCCCGACGTTTCGGTTAGGTTGCACCAACCGTGGTCACGAGCTGACTAAAACATTAAATTATTTTAAATGTTTAAAATGGAACGCGAAAGTCTTAAAAAAAAAAAAATGGATAATTATTTGTTTGCTATGTTAGTTATTATCAGTAGGTACAAGGTTTGTAAGTAAAACAAATATTAAAAATTCGCCGGGATTAGGGGTACGCCTTTGCCGAGGCGAGCTTTTGGTTCCCAAAAAGGCTACCATAAACAAACATAATTTTAATATAACTTAGCTTAACTTTTTAAAACAAATTGTGGATAAAAATAAAGCAGCATCTACTAAAGTAATCAATAAACGTACAGTACACAATGTTATTAATCATTGCGAGTGTGTTTGAAGTTAATAACGAAACCTCTTAACTTTGAAAATAAAACTAAACAAAAAGATTAAGGTCTCGATAAACGGGCTGCATTCCAACTTCTAGACACAGTATTGGTGCAGTTGCATTAACAGCGAAAATGCAAGCGATCCATTTATTTTGCTTGCAATCGATGTGCGATGTCGCAAACGCATGAATAATTAATTTACAAATAAATGAGTGAAACTGTAATAATATATCCCATTTATTATATTGTGTAGGTACGTCCGCTGCAGATGGAACAAGATACTAATATACTTTATAGAGTAATTATGTTAAGCATCCTACTAAAGAGGTACTCTATTTCTCTGTCACTCTCTTACTCTCTCAATCCTTCTTTGTTAAATATTATCTTTCTTTTAAGTAGTGGACTCAAGACTTGGAACAAAAATCTAACCCTACTTCTAAATCAATATGGTGCTTTTTTAATTTTCTAAATGTAGACACGTAAAATATTTAAACAAATGTTGCTCGTATCTTGGATTCCGTTATTGTTTGTTTATTTACTAAGTTATATTTAAATCCATTTAGTAGTTTTTGCAAAAAACGTGTAAAACATTTACCCAATCATACAAACTTTCGCATTTCTCGTGGGATGTGGCTTCTAAATATTCGATGCTCTTTTTATTTTTTCATTTATACTAATTTCTTACATTAAAAACCTGAAAAATGTTTCTCTAAACAATCGAATGTATAAATGTAAGCAAATACCACCGCTCATCCTAATAGCAACCAAGGGGTATGTTGTTACTATGGCGTCAGCATTTCTGGAGACGTCATTTGCACTAATGCCAAGCCGGTGGCATCTTTAACGACCAGAACATTGGATTCCGTTCATTATGAATGGCAATGTTTTGTGTAATACATAATAATAGCCCTCTCTATTGAAATGTCATTGAGATCAGTCAACTACAGATAACTTTTTTTAGTGCTACTGATTATTTTTTTATGAACTCTATAAATAAGTAGGTACATTTTCAATTTGTTTACTTTCATAATCCATTTGTACGCTTACAAATCGTGATTTAACTCAGTATCTTCAGGATCGACTGTTTTATATGCCTATACAAAACAGATCAGATTTTGCTTGTCAAATAATATCGTAACGTTACTCAAAAAGACTCGCGAGTGAATGCAAACGTGCATGGCTACAGTTTTTTTTTGTTCCTTTACATGTCTTGATACACATTCGATACGTTCTACGTTATTGCAACTTGTAAGTCTAGCTTTAAAAGCAGTTATTTGAATCATGATTAAGTGTCAATTACCCGTAGTGACAGCCCTAATCAGTAGTAAGCTAGGTTCGCGCGTGCCGTCCTGGCGTAGAGCCAACCGCACCGCACCTCGACCGAGACGACCTGTCGCTACTAGCGTACCGTGTAGCGCTTGTAGGGCTGCCCAACACTCCGCCTGGCGCCGTGATTGTTATTGTTAATACCGTTTTCCCATGAGGGAGTTTTTAGTTCGGGTAGTGTTCGCCCCTTCTGGACGGGGGAGTCCCACACACGCCGCTGCCGTCCCCAAGGCAGTGTATGGTTCGAAAATGTGAATATTAAAAAAAGGGCCTAATCCGAAACAACTAGCGTACTGCTCCAAGCCGCCATTGTAAACCTGATGAAAACCTAATTAAACAACAATTTACTATCTAAAAAAACAACGCAATTTAGCGTCGTAGTTTAAGATCGTAATTCATTTCAATTGTTTGAATTCATATTATCATAGTTAAATACGAGCAATCAATCTATGACAGCCCTGCTGGCATATTATCTAGTCGAGTTGTGACTTAACAAAGACAATATCAACATCCATAAATATAGTTGAACAAATTTATTGCTGCTTCCGTACCATACTATTTAGACACTGATATATGTATCATGCCTAAAATGCCACGGTTGAAATTATAGGTCTAGCTATGTTTTAAAAATTTTTGGCACTGATTTAAATATTTTCTATGCATTTATGCAACATGTCTACTAGAAGGACAGACGTCACAAAGTTCTACTTTTGCTTTTATGTGACATGGCACTATAGCTTTAAGTGAAATCTAAAGATTTTTCGAAAAATATAGGTAACAATCTCTACTAATATTATAAATGCGAAAGTAACCCTTCTAACTTTCGACCCATCTCCATACTACCAGCACTCAGTAAAATCTTTGAGAAAATTATATACAATCAATTAATAACACATTTTAATGAAAACGATCTACTACACAACAAACAATTTGGCTTCACCAAAGGTAGATCGACCACTGATGCCGGAGTGGCACTTGTCAAACATATATTGGATGCGTGGGAGAGAAAGCAGGATGTCATTGGTATTTTCTGCGACTTGTCAAAGGCGTTTGATTGTGTCAATCATGAAACCTTGCTTTTGAAGTTGCAACATTACGGTGTCTCAAGTCCTGCTATATCTTTAATCCAATCTTATTTAACTGGCAGAATACAAAAAGTTAATGTTAACGGAATCATTTCTTCTGGCGCACCACTAGTCATGGGAGTGCCCCAGGGTTCTATATTAGGACCTCTTCTCTTTTTGATTTATATAAATGATCTTCCTCACTTTGCCAAAAGTCTATGTGAGATTGTGTTGTTTGCAGATGATACATCTCTGATTTTCAAAGTTGACAGGCATAAGCAATCCTATGACGATGTAAATAATACGCTCTCACAAGTTTTGCATTGGTTTACTACAAATAACCTCGTCCTCAATGCAAAAAAGACTAAATGCATTAAATTTACAATGCCAAATGTAAGGCAAATAAAAACTGATATAGTTATGAATAATGAACAAATCGAAGTCATAAATACAACAACTTTTTTAGGAATCACTATAGATTCGAGGCTACAATGGGGTCCTCATATATGTGCTCTGGCAGGAAGACTTAGTTCTGCCGCATATGCAGTTAGAAAAATTAGGCATCTTACTGATGTTGAAACGGCGAGACTAGTTTATTTCAGCTATTTTCATAGTTTAATGTCATACGGTCTATTGCTGTGGGGCTCAGCTTCTGACATACAAACTATATTTGTATTACAGAAGAGAGTTATTCGATCTATTTACGACCTTAGATCGCGTGATTCACTTAAAGAATTATTTAAAGAAATTAATATTTTAACTGTAGCCTCCCAATTCATCTTTGATTGCATCATGTATGTACGTAAAAATCTTCATTTGTTCTATAAGAAATCCGACACACATAATTTTAACACAAGAAATAAACATAAGCTCGCTATTTCAAACCATAGGCTTCGTAAAACCAGTAGAACATTCGTGGGATTAAGTATAAAAATATTCAACAAGTTACCGCAATGTATTGTTGATTTACCTATGCATAGATTTAAGATCCATATTAAATCATGTTTAATGCGAAAAGGATACTATAAACTTGATGAATATTTAAACGATAAACATATATGGACATGATTGTCTGTTCGCTCGCACACCATAGTTTTTAAGTTCTCTAGCTCTAAACATTGTAAAGATTAGGATAACTACTGAGTTTCTTGCCGGATTCTTCTCGGTAGGATTAGGTTCCGAACCGGCTATAGCTTCAATTTTGGTCTGTATTCATTCTGACGATGCATAAGTGTTACTTGTAACCTACATGAATAAATGAATTGACTTTGACTTTGACTTTAACTCTGTCTGTCTGTTACGCTTTCCCGCTTAAACCTCTCAACCGATTTTGATGAAATTTGGCATAGGTATACGTTGAACCTCAAGAACGGACATAGGCTACTTTTTGTTAGAAAGTAAGGGGGGGGGGGGGGGGGGGGGGGTAATGCCACCTTTGAAAGTTTAAATGGGAAAATGTTTATTTTTTAAGTTAGAGATATAAAAGTTGGCACAAATATAGTCCCTACTATCCATACTAATATTATAAATGCGAAAGTAACTCTGTCTGTCTGTCTGTCTGTTACGCTTTCCCGCTTAAACCTCTCAACTGATTTTGATGAAATTTGGCATAGGTATACGTTGAACCTCAAGAACGGACATAGGCTTCTTTTTGTTAGAAAGTAAGGGGAGGGGGGGGGTATTGCCACCTTTGAAATTTTATATGGGAAAATGTTTAAAACCTACCATGAAAGGATGTAGACCACGCGAACGAAGTCGCGGGCACAGCTATAAGTAATAAAATTGCGATCATATTAACTGCTTCCCAAAATCCTCTAAAAAAACGCTAAATTACATATTTAATGATTTTCATAATATCATGATTTAAAATAAGATAATTTAATGATCGGTTATTGATGCTGATTGCAGATCCACGTCAAAGTGGGCGATCATGATATTACCATCAGTACTTTGCTGCCAAAACCCAGTATTAAATTAACATAACTGCACGACATAAACATTTGTACTTACACTTAATGGCTTTTGGCGTTGTTTATTAATCCAGTTGACGCTTCAATTAAATCAGAATAAATGGAGCGTGCGACATATCTCCGCGTTCGCTTATGGGCAATTATGCGAGAATGTTGTACGTTTACTAAGATGATAATTTTAGATGGTCGGGACTAAAAGACCACTGGTTCCAGTGGTCGACCTCCGTTGGTTTGACTGAACAAAACACCTCACGGAAGCTCCTCGGCCTGAAAGCGAACACTTCGCACGCACACCCACAAGACATAAATGTAGATTTAACTGCGAACTTTAATGCTTTATTATTTTAATGCTTTTAATAAGACATTCAAATAATACTTTATTGACCGGGAAGTATTTTTACACATAGGAAAGACCATTCATGTATTAACAAAGTGTACCTACTGTGACTACTCGGATACTTTATTCAGTTCTCGTTGTAAAGCGATTTTTTTAATATTGATATAGAAATACCACGGTGTTTCAATTACGCGGTGTTATTATTTAAAGTTACAAGTATTTGTGTCAATATAATACTGATTACTTATATTTAAATACACAACATGTATTTAGCAATAAATTATAATCAAAGGTAAGAATAAGGCAAATGTCGGAAACGCTAATAAACTTTTAAAAATCCATGGATCCATGTAGGTACGGATAATAGCCACTATTATTACTAAAGGAAGTACCTAAGGATAATTTATGAAATATAAAATTTTATTATAATCTGGTTGGCGGTGTCTTAAAGGTTGCTATTGTCATTAATCAGCATTGTTAATTAAGTTCAATTTCAAACAGAGTGATTGCTTCCACATATGGTATTATGTGGAAGCAATCACTCTGTTTTTACATCGTGGAAAAAAATCATTTAAAAATACTTGTTACACTTGATTACGTTTATTGAACCAGTTTTCTAATTATTTCAGATAAACATGTACGGCAAAGCACGTTGGACAAGCTTTGGAACAAGCAGTCGGGAGCTGTGCAAATGCTACTTTCTATATTGGAGGTACAAATTGTAATTTAAAATATTATCAGTTCACATTCAGATTCAATTATATCAATACTTATACAACAATGTTTCAGAGCACCAGAGACACTGCTACATCTACTTACATAACATCAATATTAAGAGAAGCACTATGCCTGAAGCAAGGAAAAGGAAAAAAATGCTCAGGTATGTTATTTTCGTATTATTTTTGAACGCGAACTTGATAAAATATTACGTGTTTATTAAAAAGAATTTTCTTCACAAATTAGTTCCCATTGAAGCACCGGCTATCAAGAAAAAAGAAACAAAAAAAACTGGAAAAGAAAACAAAGTGCCTCTTGCCAAAAAGGGTACGTCTATTGTGTGGCGCTTCAAAATCGGCAGCTTATCTCGTAAATGTAAAAAACTAATCACGAAATAGACGAATAAAAAACAAATAAAATATGTACATAGCCTAATTTTGCATGCAATTAACTTAATAACTAAACTTCAAACCAAAAAATGTATTTCTTTATCACAAAAACCTTTTAAAGTTGATGCCATAATATGTGTTATTGAAAGTTATTACTCAACGCAACCATGCACAAGAGATTCAAATCCTGATGCACTTGAATTCAATTCAGTTATTTACTGGCCTTCTACTAGCCTTTCCACTAAGTAGTCCTGTGCACTGACATTTAAGACGAGCTTACAAAGACATGCTTGACATTGAACGACATGACAACACGGCCTTGTAATTTGTTTATCGGAGAGATTGTGATCCATTGTTATTTCACTGTACAGTGTTCAATCAAATTAACATAAGTATCTGCGGAGTGGTTGGTAATATTGTTGTCAATGATATTGTGGGCGTCACGAATACCCCTGCCTAATCGAATTACCAAAACGGGCTTCCCTTAATGTGTCCTTAGCCTCGTTTTTTGTTAGTGATATTCAGAATGAAGCCTCAACATTGAATATGTAAATATGTGGACTATAGGAATTATTTTTATGTTTTTGAGTTTTGAATTTATATTATAGCAATTGCATTAAACAAAAATGTTAGGTATGGTCGTTTTCTCAATATTGCGGTGTGTTTTGTTGCACAAATCCATGAAAATAACGAAATCTTTAACGAATTAAAAAGGCTCGGTGTGGCTAATTTCAGCGAACAACCTCGCAAGGCAGCAGTGCACGCAGCACTTCGTATCCATAAACGGGACGCAGGCGGTGATCCGCACGTTAATCGCGACGCATGGCAAACGCGACAGCAACGTTGGCACCGAGCTGATGCTGCAGGACCTCGTGTGGATCCTCGCCTCACTCGCGCCCAGAGGTACGCCACTTAACACTCGCTCTTGCTTCCAGCCAACAACCTGGCCCGCCAACAGTGCGCGCAGAACTTCATTGAGATCAAGGGAACACATGTGATCATCCGGAAGGTCATTGGGACCATGCACGACAAACGGGAGCGGCACGCCGGCACCGACGTCATTCTGCAAGACCTCGTCTGGATTTTGGCACCGCTTAGCTCTCGAGGTTACAAACATCCAACTACTTATGTAGGTTGATACATTAAGTAGTTTTAGATTTAGTAATTAATTTTATTGTAGCACTTATTAAAGTATCAAGATTTTTATTTTATGTACCATAGGGCAAGATAGGTCACAAGGTACGAGTATGTTTGAATTTCTTATCAATTCCATGTTCAACGTCAGTGGAAATTATTTTATATAGTTGGTTTTGTGTTTTGGTAGAAAATACAAATAGCTTCATACTGTTTTATTTACTGTAGGAGTAACATCAAGAAATGAGTCCTTATTAAAAAGTATAATGGCAAATTTAATAAATTACCAATGTTTCAGATTCAAAGTTCGCGATGAAAGTAAGAATGCTGGGCTGCGTAAGAACAATGCATCTAATATTAAAAGGGCATTTTACTGATAATAAGCTGATTTTTCCTTTGCTTGTCATAATGAAGCAACTAGCGAAAAATGGTAAATATGCTTTTTATCCAAATATTAAAATTAACCTTGCAAATATAACAAAGTGCCTTGCTTAGAATAATGTTAAAACACGTTTCAGCGGTGACAACATCAATTCTAATCCGCGATGGAGTAATAGCCACCTACGAGCGGGTGCTTGTAAGCCTGGGTTTCATTCCAACTGCCAGACTCCGTTTGTGTCTTGACGCCATTGATTACTTCAGCAAAAATAGTTAAGTCGCTATCATATTCTTCTTATAATTCTCCAACTTGATCATTAATGTGATTAATTATCTTGACTTACCGAATACATTATTGAAATACAATAGGACAAGCACATGCTTACTATGCGTCGACGACTGTCACATCCGAATGATAAATATCACCGAGCATAATGTATCTGTTCCACCTACACGTTTAAAAAGCACGAAGGGTAAATGGTACCGCCATTAGCGTGGCTAACAATAAAGCCTCGGAAAGCCCTTGGCCTTCAGATTAGTAGCTTTACAAACATTGAAATTAATTTCTCAACGATTCATAGGCTATATTCACGCTAGTAGAGCCAGTATAATTTGTCCTTCGGAAACATTTTGTTGCTAAAATTATGTTTGCATGAAAGATGTGTCAGCGAATGCCTCTTGAATGACACATCCGTAACTCACACAGAGGTGTGCTGCATGCAGATTGTGAAGACAGGCCTCTGTAGCGTCATCCTCAGGGTGTTCGACCGGTGGGACCGCTACGAGGGCCGCATGAGACTCAAGATATGCGCGCATATTCTACAGACTCTGCAGCACCTATGCAATATAAGTATGTATACATAACACCCATTACCCGATCAATATTGTTTATTCAGCAATACTCGACATCTAAATGTGTAAACTGCGTATCAGTTCACATCATAAAATTTATCGACGAAACACGAAATGCATCACATTTTCTAAGTAGCGGATGTTTACCTTATAGCATGCAAACGCGGATCAGAATAATAATTGGTCTCATGCTAGTTTATGCCTGCAATCAAAATGGAATCTGACTTATTTTCCAGAGGCCGGACGTAGAGCGTTGTGTACGAAAAAGCACGTGCAGACACTGCACAGATTTTGCTCCCAATGTCCAGACGAGCCCGAATTTGATGGGTTGTTAGCCCGAGTATGCTCAGTCATAACACTATGCCTCAAACATCAAGCACTGCCAGTACCAGTATCCAGTCCGGCTTCCTTTAATCTTAATCCGATATTAAAAGGTAAAGTAAAAAATAATATCAAATTGTTTTTTGTAAAACGAACCCCCTAATTTTGTTATACAAAAAAAATAATTTTAGGTACTAATACTTTATGGCCATGTCATGAAGATGAAGAAGATGCGGCTAACTCAGATTCTAAGACTGTAAATTCAGATCTCGATGATGATGGCCCGGATACGGATAATGAAGGCATAGATGAATTCCCGGATATTGATTTTGATGAAAACGAAATCAAGGGTGAAAATAATGATGAAGAAAAGGTTTTTATTAAAAGCGGTGACAGTATACAAAGCTCTTTATGGATCAATCCTAATGAGAGAGATATAGAAGACTTAAAAAAGTAAATATTTTACAAATTTGTTACAATATATAATTTTTCTTTGATATAAAAAATATAAAAACAATAACATTTTCAGATATTTCATATACTTTAAGGAATTTGGGTCGTATAATAAACAAGTACGGCTTGTTAAAAGCCGTTCTAACTCACGGGGATCTATTTTAGAAGATTTCTTAGGAGCAGCTGGTGGCAATAGAAATGTTAACTCATCGTTGAATTTGTCTCTTACTGCTGTATTGGGAAACACAGATTACGATAATTTCCAGGGATCATCCCCTTCGCCGTCTTTGTTTCAAGCTTTTAATAGAATCCACGAGAGTACCTGTAAGTATTGAATTTCAATATTGTGTTTGATACGAAACCCATTAATTTAGAATCATGCGGAACATAAATAATATTAATACTAACATTTTACTTTCAGCAACTACTTCCTGCTCATCATTAAAAATCCACAAAGATATATCCAAATATAGTTCATTTGCAACTGTTTACTGTACCATATCATCAAGAGTAAGAAGTGTAATACCTTTTGTAAAAGTGGCCTATCCTGATATGATGGGTGGGCACGGACACAACCAGCCCGAACCTTTAAATAAAATGGAACGTACTGCCTGCAGGTAATTAAATTTAACAACATAAAATATTTATTTTTAAGAAGAATACACTCTTGAATTGTAAGGCCATTTAATTTCAGGTTGAAACTGCTTTCATGTGTAGATAGGGCTATAAACCCAGAATCGTATATGAATGAAGTCGTGTACGATCTAGACCAAATGAGTAATAGTAGCAACACCACCGATGCCACAGCACAAAAAAGGTATCAGATAAAATTTCTCAATATGAACTCTAATGTACAGTGCAAAGTCATAATAGTCGTAATTCGATTACAGCTCAGATAGTATTTTCTTGGCAAACACCGATGAACAAGAAATAACAAAAGTCAACAGTTTTGCATCCCGACTCAGTTTCGAGTCAAGGTTTGAATCAGGAAACTTAAGAAAAGTTATTCAGGTAATTAAGATTGTCTGTTTTAGATATGTAATTACGGACATAGGGCTTAATTCCAGAAAATAATAATTAATAAATATTAGTGGACTCCCAATTATACCACGTTCAAAGGGGATGTTATTTATTGATAGTCCAATTCCGTTCCACTGTGATGACTTTCATTAGTGAAACTCAGAAAGTTATTTAGGTTGAGAAATGTATTAACACACTATTGGCTACTTGACAGTTTTTGAAAAAGTATTGTAAAATGTGTGCCCGTTCATTTTATATCCCAAGCAATTGGATTTATCTAGATAAAATGTAAATAACCAGAGAAAAATAAGATTTTGTGTAACACATTTCAAAAACGCGCGAAAACGCCAAGTCTCGTCACTGTTGAAATTATGACGTCAACGTCCTAGACAACGAACCGATACGCATAGGAACGACTTAATTTAGATAAACGAAAAATGTTTCAATAAATTCTTAATACGATTAGAGACACAATAATTCATTTTAATCGGTAAAATAATCATTGTTTCGCCACATTAAAATAAATAATTTTCGCCGACAGCTGTCATTTCCGAACTGCAATGGTGGTTTCCGTTTCGGTTCTTTTATTCCACAGATAAAAAAAGTAAAATTTATTTTGCAAAAATAAAATACTTAGTATGCTTTTAAATAAAAAATAAAAAAGTAAAATTATTACCTAACTAATAAGCTAACGTATCTAACACTTTTCATATTTTATAGTTAACACTGTCAAGTAGCCAATTCATTGGAATCGACCTGAGGTTAAATTAAACTAGTGGTTCATTAAACCGCTAGTTTGATTCAGTCTAATAATTCGATATTCCAACAACAGAAAATATTAACTACATAGAATTTCTTTTTAATATGAGTATGACGAACCTTCTTTAGCGTCAAGTCTAATCAGATGAGGTTGACGTCTTTCTCATAAAGACTGCTTATAAAATCGTTTATAAGTTATTACATCCAGGTAGGTCCGAGAGAGTACGAGTTGATCCTGATGCCTGACGTGAACTCCACCAAGAGGCACCAATGGTTCTACTTTGAGGTGCGCAACATGCAGCAAGGTCGACCCTATATTTTCAACATCGTCAACTGCGAGAAGTCAGATAGCCAGTTCAACTTTGGAATGAAGCCAGTCCTGTATTCCGTTAAGGAGGCAGTTATGGGAAAACCAGGTGATTTGTGTTTCTAACTTAATTATAACTAGGAAGACATTTTGATAAGATGTTTTATTAATAGCATTGTTCTGAAATTGTTATAATAACCAGAGTACACTACAGGTTTTCCTAAAATTTTGACTGCAATAAATATTGCGAACCTAAATGAAATAAAATCCTCACTCAGCACTTTTTGATACTAAGTAGATATATCATACATCACATCACCATTATCTCTCTAAGTCTCATTGGGTATCTTTCCAGGACCTAATCACAAAACAATGAGTAAATTAATATGCGGTCAAAATTATGCATTTGGTAAATTTAATCAATTGGGAATCAGTTAAATTTTTTTGTCATATTTTATCTCCAGGTTGGGTGAGAGCCGGCTCAGACATCTGTTATTATCGCAACAGCTACCATTACGCCAATCAGAAGAACCACAACAAATGTTACCTGACCGTCACCTTTAACATCGAGTTCCCCCATACCAACGATGTCTGCTACTTGGCGTATCACTTCCCGTTCACCTACTCCATGATGCTGGTACGAAACTTTTATACCTATTCATTATTTTTTAAGAGGGAAATTACACAATTAATAAATTCCTGAAAATATTTTGTTGTTCCATTATTTTAGTTGATTACATGGAAGATAAAAATTAATTTTACATATGCCAGCAAGCAGAAAGATATAAGAGAGGTAGGGCATAGCGATTTATCGCTTGAACTGGACCTGGACTGGTGAAAAACCTCCACCTTACAGAAGACCGCAGCTAAATAACAATCACTTCTGTGTTGTTGTGTTCCTGCGTGTGAGTAAGGTTACCAGAGCTCCTGGGGGGTGCTACATTAGTAGCAGGAGTCAAGGCTTCAACGTAAGGCCGACAAGTTCAGTAACAGATTTATTATGCTGTACTTGTCACCCTTAAACTAGGACCTCATTACCACTTAACATCAGGTGGGATGAGGTCAATCTTGAAGTGCAATATAAAAAAATATCATAATATGAGAGCAAACATTTTAAAATTTTACCTACCAGTCAGACAGTCCACGTGGTTTAAATACCTTTTTTTACTAAGGGAAGGAAATGTTTTGATCGTACGTATCCTGCCGCTGCGTTTTTAATACCAACATCAAAATCATAACCAAAGCGAAGTCGTGTATCGATTCTATCATATTTGATTCTAGTAAAAATGTTAATGCCATGTCATCTATATTAAAATTGAATGAAATTTTCAATATATCAAGACTTTAATTGTATTCGTTTCAGACACGAATTTGGCAGTGCAGCTTGAGCCTGCCTGTGGGGGCCTACCTTCGAGTGGAGCCCCTCTGCTACTCTTTGAATAATAATGAAGTTCCATTGCTCACTATATCTGCAGAGGACTCACCATCAAATCCTATTGTGGTCAGTTTATCACTTTATACCTATTCGACAAAATATGTACCTGTTAACGATTATATTCTTCTTCCATGAGTCTTATTTTTTCTTTTATTGACTAAAATGTTAAGCTATTCACCTACGGTGAATGCATAAGATTCATCAAGGGAGGCAGGCAGGGTATAAAAATTCCTAAACGCTGAATCGTATTGTAATACCTTTGATAGTGGTTCACGTATGTGCAATGAAATCAACGTACGATACCTAGTTAGTTGAGGCGATCACTCAATATTATTATAATCCACCATCAGGACTGCTGCTAATGTTTTTTTTTCAGGACAGAGAAATAGTGTTCCTAACGGCGCGTGTGCACCCCGGCGAGAGCAACGCATCCTGGGTAATGGACGGAACCATGGGCTGCCTGCTCGGCGACTCGTCTGCTGCGGCCGCACTCCGGGCCAAATATGTCTTCAAGATCATACCCATGCTCAACGTAGAAGGCGTCGTCAATGGCTGGTAAGTTGTTTTTATTGTTACCCTAGTTGACCCGACAGACGTTGTCCTGTCTTAATGACGACTATTTAATTATATATATTTTTTTCAATACATTCTCGTGACAATAACAAACACAACAACAAAAAGTGAAATTGGTCCAGCTATTGACGCGTTATGGCGTGACCAAGGGATAAAGTGATTCATTTTTATATTTTAAGATTTTTTTTAATTGAACTGAGTGTACCCCAACTTTCTTTGAAGTTAGAAAACTAGGATGAATCAATTAGAAAGCTCCATGTAACATGTAATGAAGTAGATTACTAAACATCTCTGTTGGGCCATCAGATAAATTGCCAAAAAAATTAAGATATTATTAAATTAATAAAAATTGCTATAAAAATTAGCGCGACATCACTTCAAGTACAGTTTACAAAACTCCACAAGCCCTTTATCTACTAAACTTTGACGTGTGTATGTCATCATTAGTTTTTATTCATTTATTGAAGCAAAAAAATACCTTTTTATTATATTTGAATAAGAAACAGACGGACTAAATTGAATTATTGTAGGTACTTTAAAAAGAAAGCGTGATATTCATATCATTGCTATTTTGGTGTCTCATTGTATTGATGAGTTTATATTAGAATACGGATTAACAAAAGCATTATACAGTTTTACTTTTCAATGGAAACATTCATAAATTACTTATTTTTTATTAACCTAACTATAACTCTTTATTAATTTTTAAAAAGGATAAAAGGACTGAAATGAAACATTTATTTTAAAAGTTTAAACTTTATTACTTTCGCTACATCACTATTCTTTAAATTCTTGAGATTCAACTTAATACACTTAACTAGGTACGTCACGTATATAAACACTATCTTAATAGTACTATTTCGAATGATATGTCCTGACAAATAACATCCGCTTATTTTTTTCTTAAATTAAATTAATACATTTACGGTTTTAACGGAAACACAAGAGATCTAACACTCAGCTTAATTATCTTAGCGAAGTTTAGGTACCTATTCTTCGTGGAATACTTATTTGTGATATTCACCACTTCGAAGACGGAGGCAAGTCGCATCTAGCGAGTCGCCAGCACCTTCAATCTATTATTGCCCCATAGAAACCTTCGAAATCACCAAATTTTTTTGTCGATAAGCTCAAGATATTACTATGACCCTAAATATCCATTTACATTATCATTAAACCAAGGCGTATAAATGCACCCTTAACACGCAAGCTAAACGTAAAGCACCTTATCGCATTGAAGATAATAATACTTTTGGTAGACGCAATAGCTAATAGTCATGTAGTGTGTTCCCACAATGCGGTTCACCGAAACATTTTTCGTATGAAAATTTCATTAGTATAATAAACTATAGAAACGGCCCACGCCTTCATAGTCCATCTAAGAAAGTTTTATACGGAAACCGAGTCAGTCAAACCGTATTTGTGTGAATGCTCTGTTAGCGTTGTCGTCGAGCCGGGCGCTAGTAGGCAGGGGGTGCCAGCATGCCGCTGGCGTGGACGGAGTGCTCGGTGGCGTCCGGCTCGGCGGTCGAGGCTGCCTCATCGGCGGGCAGGTCACGCGCCTCGTGCGTCAAGTAGGCGGCAGGGTCGTCACCGACCATCCCCTCGTACGGGCCCTCGGTGGCCTCCTCTTTCTCCTGCTCTGGCTCCTTCTGTTCATGCTCGCGCGCGTGCGCATCCGACGCTCTAGAGTAGTGAGAGTCGATTTGCGGCGGAGACTTCATGAGAGCGCCCGTCTTAAGGTGGGGGCTCTGTAGGCCGTCGAGTGAGGAGGGCCGCATCTTGCCAATGAGGTCGTTCAGGGTGAAGTGCGTGGGGAGGTGCTCGTTGATCGGCGGCGGAGGTGACGACGACGTGAGCGGGTGCGCGGTGGTCGTGGTCGTCAGCGATAGCGGCTTCCTGCCGGACAGAACGAGAGCATCGTCTACGCACTAAAGCCACAGATACACCAGGGGACAAAAGGTTACCGAACACGATGCTCAGGACTAAATCTAAACGGCAATACGTCAATCAATCTCAAAATAAAAGCCTTGGCCTCATGTCTCGCAATATTTTCGATGCTCTGTATTAACAGGTTGCTAAAATATTTAAACGTTGGTATTTGAATACCATTTTTTACCTATTGTAAATAAAACGTTGCGCGTCATATCAGGGAATGTTTGGTCCCCTAGTGTATCTAGACGTGTAGACTAGTGTAGACGATACATACCACGGCTGAGAACTGGAGAATATTGTTAAAAACATTTCCAGTGCCTAGCCGGCTAAGAACAATTTAGGTGCGCAATAAAATTACAAAAATAAAATAAAACTATTTACATTCATTAGTATTAAAATAACGAATCTAATGTTAGTCAATCCACAAACGTCACTCAAAAACATAGTTATCACAAAACATAAATCTAGTAATTATATAAATGAGCTAGAGATACCAAGCAAAGCCCCCTTCACCCACCCACCAAATTGTGTGAAATTTTGAAAACGGTCTAAATTCTTGAAACGTAATAAAAACAGCTGATGCCAAACGTTGTCTGCTGGGTGTAGGGCTCTTGTTTGGTGGTTGGGTTGGCGCAGAGGCCGAATCCCGCGGGCCCGCGCGCTTCTACTTCGGTATCGGATCATTACACACAAATACTACGTGTTCTGTTAGCACACCCACTACTGGACCTAAGTGTAGACTCGTAAAGAGCGATGATGTCGTGATGCTCATGAGATGGGACGGCAAAGTGACAGTTGAAAGGGAGAGCGCGCGGCTTGTCGGGGAGCGGGCCTCCGGAGACGGCTGGCATCTCACCTGGCATTACCCCTGCGCGGAGGAAACGGGGATGGAGCCGTAGTTGTAGTAGTAGCAGCGCGTCTGCTCGCAGATGAAGTCCTTGATCTCGCCGCAGCTCTGCGGCTCCCAGTGGAAGGTGGGCGCCTTGAGTGCCACGCACCCGTTGGTCAGCACGTGCTCGGCGCTGGAATACAGACTAGTTCTTATGCAATACATGTCTGACAAAAAAATCAAAGCCTTAAGTTTCTCATGCATTGTAACATTTTAGTATTTTTTCTGCATTTATTATTTTAGTATTTGTAAATGGAAGTAAATTTAACAAATTATTTAAATGTTGAAAGGGACTACTTGGACGATAAAAAAAGTACTGACGAGTACTTTCTTCGTGACGACGTGAGCCTTTAAAACCGTTTTAAATATTTGCATTACTCAATTTATTTCAATGAAATACTATATGCAAAAATATAATAAAATATAATTGCTGATATAATTTCCTAACGAATGGATTGTGATGATTGTGTAATGTCTCAAACAATTTGCAGTTTTGATTAACGTACACAGTTAAGGTTGAACGCACGCCAGGTGCCTCATTATTCTAATCTCGAGCACTAAAGGCCAAGTCTGATAAGTGCAGGATGCAGCCGCGCGAGACGTGGGAAAACCTCTACCTATCAATTTTCCAAGAAAAAATGCTATTACAAGCACGTAACCAGTTTTTAATCCTGTGGGAACACTGATGCTTAAATGTGAATCAATGTAAATAAACTTTTCCAAACAAGTTTTTAATCACAGCAATAATAAATGGTGAAATTTAAAACAATGAAGCGAAAATGAATGCATTAACATATGTTATATTGTGAAACAGTAACGTTCAATTACGTTTTTTATAATTTCATTAAATCTTTTAAAAGAACAGAAAATATACCATATTTGACTTTGCATAGTAGACAATTTATAAACGCTAAAATTTGCAGAGAAATTCATGCACTGAAAACTCTACACAAATATTCTTGGAACAGCAATATCTGCAAATAATAGAGGAATGTAATTGAGAGTAAAAATATATACGCCTAACTAAAAAATGCCGTTCACTGTCTGTTATTGTTAATTGATCTGATGACGACTCAATTTAGAATGGTCTTGATGTACGATGCTACAGTAGTAAAGGTAGTCTTGGTTTTTCTATCGACTCAAAATTACAATGAGGTACTCACAATTTATACTAATTGAATCCAAGTGACAGAGAATTGGATGAAAAGAAGTAGATGCTGATTGTTGTTGAACGAGTAGAACATGTCCCCTCTAAACTCTTTAAGTGTGTTTAGATTTATCGGCAACCCGAGTTTAAACCTACATCTGTCATCAATCTGAATGTGACAGTGATCCAGTATAGTTTTCGGTTCAAGCAAATGAAGTTGGATGGCAAGTAATTCGTTGTATGAATTAACTGGGCTTGAAGAGTTTCAAATCGAGATCAAGTGTGGCTAGTTCCGAAATGCAAAACGCTATGAGTATGAGTTCTGTGAGAAATGCCAGTCACTTCCCGTGATTAATATTATGACTAATGATGGTGATATTCCTATATTTGTGGTGGTCCTGCTGGTAAGGTTGGTAATAACGTAGGTGCGTACCCATGCCTCGCCGTGCGCTGGGGCGCAGTGCTGCCCTGCGGCACGTCCAGGGGGTCGATGCTGTCGTCGGCGTGCTGGCTGGGGGCGTCTAGCGTCATCCGCCGCATGTAGTTGAATGTCGCGTTGAACGGCAGTCCCGTGCTCATCCATAGGTACATATCCGTGCCCAGGTTATTGCCCGACGTCCAGAAGTCATACTTGTTATAGCCTGGAAGGGACAAGCATTGCAGTGAGCGCTCGTTGCAGTATCATCGGGCCAAGTAAGGCACACAAATAGCGGTTGGATTCTAGGTGGAGCAGAAATTCCCTGTACTAGCCTGCTATGACAGATCGTAATTACTAGTGAACTTTTAAAAGATGTTCAAATAAAACTCATTATTGTTTATTAAAACGAAACAAACTATTGAAATAATAGAATAATTACAAAAGTAACTTCTCAAAAAGAAACAAAAATATTTATAAATAAAATAAAACGTAGCTACACTAGTATCTAAAATCTTTCATAATTTAATTATCGAACTATCACTTTCGAGCTGAGCGTATCTGAGGGTCTACTCCCAACAACGAAATATGTCGGATCCGACAACGGATAGCAATTTTTAATTCTCATATTCGCAACCAATTCACTTGGAATGCGACTAGAGCGTTTTCTTAAAACAAAGTATTATATATGCAAATGAAAAACCACGTTTTAACTCCCGATATTTTGATAAATCTACAAAAACGAAAGCTTTCGTTTGTTCGTTTCGTTTTCGAGATTAGACCCCCTGACCCTGGCAAAGGTTGTTATTACTGCAATCAATTGATGCCGACCCATGAGGTGAATTTATAAGCTGTTGGTTGAGGCGTAATCTAATATACCTTTAGGAAAAGTGATTGCTACGGAAGCGTTGGTAATTTTCATTCGGTTTTATATAATTATTATGCATTCAAGGAAATTATCATTCAACTTGAGTAAAACCCGCTGAGAGTCGTTTATTATAAAATCCAGTTTCCTGCACTGATAATAAAATCAAAGCAAAGGAAATGATAAATATTTACGTATTCTAAAACTGTCATAAATTTATATTCTAAAGAGATACAAAAAAGTTTTATGGACATCTCATAAAATATTCAAAATCGTGAATTTATATTTCCCTTTACCTGCGTTCGTTAGGTAGGTCGTTATGGAGTCCGCCTTCTCCTTCGTCTCGAAGGACGCCAGTTGCAGTCCTAATGATCTGGAAACAAATTACGAAGCGTTCGATAAAAATCCAAAAAACGAAAAAGTAACCGTCATAAATTATAATAACACTGTAAGCCCGATTGACAACTCAGTTAATCGATAACTGGTATCGCCAGTATTCGCTAAGAATAAAGCCGAAGATATAAGTATTATCTAATCTGACGTCGTAATGCAAGATGTGTCTGTTGAGCGCATGACAGAGCGCGGACAGACCCGTCCCACCGGATCTATAAACGTGGCCTAGCTAAATAACTATCCTAGTTAATCGTATTCAGCTATTAACGCAAGCAGATACCATACGGAGGAGCTTGTTCATGGTAAGCCAATTTATTCACTAAAGACAGGCTGCGGCCTTGTAACGACAGGACAGCATTCCATGTTCAAGTTCAGAAAACTTCTAAAGATTAAAAACCCTTATTTATATGCCATTATCGTGACGTTACGCTATCGTTTTCTAATAATAACTATGACACTTTAGCAGAGATCGTTAAACCTCTTCCATGCCAATCTTTTCAGTATTTATTTTTTTACAATTTACTTCAACATCAGTGAATAATCTAATGAGAGTAACTAGTAAATCGTAAATATATTAAGCTAATATAAGTATTATCAGAATAATTACGTAAATAATACTTTCCAGTACGAGGTCTAACTTCCTATTCTGCTATTCAATACTAAGAACAGACATGAATCTATTCTGAAAGCCGACGGATGATTAGGGCTCAAAGCTAAGTCTGGACTCTGCCGCGGTTCATTGGCGCTCAGAGCACGTTGAGCCTTCGCCTTTTGTGCTGAATTAAAACATCATAAATTATACTCCGCATGAAATTCTACAAAGTATTTGCTCCGCTCTGACCGAGGCGCCATAACTACTTCGAAAGTTTTTGCTTCATTTTCATCGGAATTCATAAGCCAACCCTACTGAGTAGACATTTTTAAAATCGCACCATCCAGCTTCAAGCAACCTTAATATTGAATTTATATTTAAGGACCGGACATTTTGGAATGTTTCGGAAAATTAATGAGGCCCTAATTTTGAATTAAGGTTTTTTGATCGAAGCGCAGTATCTGAATTCAATATTGCGTGTTTTTTATTTCGCAGTAGGTTGGCGATTCGCTGCAGTGCTAAGCACTGACACAAATGCGCTAATGGGCGTCGCATTACTTCGTCACCCGGTACCGTTAGTCCGTTTTGAGCGATGCGATCAAAGTGTTCCGGATCACGACTGTAATCACCGAGTCCCTGTGGAGACTACAAATAAGCGGGGCGGCCATTCGACAAAGTACTCATCAGCTAGTGCGATTAGTCATGTTCTTTTGTATGAATTATTCAATATGGCGTATTCTTGTGATTTAATTTGCCAGACAGATAATTGCAGATGCACACGCGAAGTTAGTTTGGCTTTAAGTTTCGCCGCTGAATGCCCGTTTTTTATATCGTTCTTTTCCTTATTCTTATTCACCTTTTAATTCACGCCAAACCAACAAAAAGTTATTTCTGACACCTGACGATACATACATATACTGAATCAAAGTAGATACGAATAATGAGCACGTGAAAGGAACACTATTTGTAATAAAATACTTCAGTTAATCAGGGGGATCATATTTTTCGCCTATTACCTGTTGATTTATCTTAAACACACTCGGCAAAACACATTAATAATAAAATCAAACATCATAATCGCCAAAACATCGTGATAATAATCACTTATTTATTTGTTTTTCGTACTGTAACTATAACATAAGCATATACATTTTTTTTTTAATTTCTGTTTATTTTATTTAATTTTAAGACTAGAATCAGTGACTACAATAAGAGATATATTACTATCTATACCTAGAATGGATCGTTTTTCAAGTATTGTATACGCCATTTATAGAGCAGATATACATATGCACTTGTTCAATTCGGCTACTCCAATCATTCTCAGTCATCAAAAGTTTTCGCCGTCATGTTGATTTTAACGAAGTCTCGAAGTGAAAAATGGATGATATTTAACCAGATCCAGTTTGCGGGTAATTTACAGACTTGAATGCACCGTAAGACAGTTTGTCATGCATCTGGTGCTGATATAGTCGGCTACGCTTGTCGCCTTGAGTGCGCTTCGTTTTTTACCTCATCTCCACGGCACTATGACGAGACGTGACCTCAATCGATTTGAAACTCGTGTGTGATACATGACAGTGACGGTATATTAACGTGCCCTTTATGCTAAGTAGTATTTACCAAGCAATGTTTTTTCTATAATTTTACGTAAGTAAACAAAATTTAAATTTTATTTCAACTCAACTGTTATCTCAATTTCATACGTTTCTGTGATGTTTATTTTTTGCCTGCAATTATTTAACTTGAGCCATAACATAAACCTAATCGTCGGCTTTAATAAACAATATAATAAAAGCTCACTCTCCGAATATAGCCATTGGATATGATCGCAAGCCGCCGAAGTGATACAGACTACAACGGACCGGCATTCAAATATCACTCGGGTTCCCATAGGCAACAATTGGACCCGTAAATAGGTCGTGACAGTTATGGAAGGACATCGTGACCGAGCGGCAAGGCGACTGACCTTTACAGCGAATTTAATGTAGGAACACGTGACTCGAGACGCGTTGAGTGACCCTATAAAGACGACGCGCCATTTGACATTTCACTTTAAAAATGTTTGTCTAATCCAAAAATGTATGAGTCATTTTCAAAAAGCTATATGTATATCTATTTTTTAATATATAATTATTAAAGTCCGAGCTTAGAATCAGAATTTATGCAACGCAGCTCAGGAATGAGTGACTATAAATAGAGCGCCACTCATGACCTGTAGTTGCATAACTCCCAAGGGAACATTCCAGTAATAAATCATTCACCACCTTGCTCCCTATACTCGTTTCATTTTATTTGCCGGGCCCTTTGTTTTAGTGTGTAACAGGGCGAACGGCTTGCGGAAGTGGCTAGCCTAGGTGCAGATATTGTTCTCTAGTGTTCCCAGAACCCTTAACGGTAATGCAAATGTCCCTGCAACTTCCTGGTCGCAAGGCGTCGGAACGAAACTATACAAGCTTGTTAACGCGACCCGACTCCGCTTGCCAGGATTAAACAGGACTAGCAACACGACACGGCAGATAAGGATATTGCAAGTCACGATGCCAAGTTTATCGCGTGCCTCGGAACTAACGTGTAGTGTAACGGATTTTTACATGTTCAAAGAGAATGCGAGATTGTACGTACCTGCAGTACTGATAAGCTAGGAAGTAGTTTAGCTCCGGGCTGTACGGGTTCATCCTGGAGATAAAGTACTGCACGCCATCTAACTGAATGGTCGTTATCCTTTGGGCTGAAACAAACAAACGGAATTTTAGATATTACTGAATTTTATATTATTAAAGTTGCTTGTAAGTAAAAGGGTTACCCACGTCAGTTGTATTGTTGGATACTACATTTATAGTGTATTTAAATTTTAACAGCAATCCGGCTGCACCGATTATTTTAACTACCAAAAACATATTTGAAGACTCGCATTTTCAATGATAACTCTTATGCGTGATCAACTCATATACTCAGTCAACAATAACTCGTGAGTATATACTTAGTCAACAGACAATCGGCTAAAATAAAGAAATTATTAAAACAAACCGGCTACCATAGCAGCCATATGACACTTATTAATTTTTTTTACTTTTCGAGGTGAAAAAATAGTAGCTGATAACCTAATTATTACCGTCATGTAATTTTATAAATCTTTGCTCATCGAAGTTGCTCGTGCTTCTTAATACTTTGTGAAAGAAAGAAACACTTATAACATGCAGTCACATGGCACCAATTTTATCGTTGTCAATTCAGAGCACACAAAAAAGGAGACGGCATTCGTTGTAATCATTAATTTGGAAGTGCGCTGCGGAGCGCGACAACTCGTCTCGGGTGGAAGTCACAATGGAACTTGTCATAAACCCTTATGAATATGACCCCGAAACATACCGCGCACCTACAATTCTAATGTTCTTAGATCTATTCACAGCGTTAACTAATATAACTGCACTTTATACATACTTCACTTAATACTTTTCCTCTATAGCAGATATCAAAATTATTTCTTTAAAAACTTGTACATGATCTAAAATTAATTGAAAATATGTCGGAGCCATTCATTTAATTCAACGCGCACCGATGAATCAACATCGTCCCAATTCCATATGCCTATTTTTATTTTTTATAGCGTAGTTTGACATTCACAGCCGTCCGCAGTTCGCTATACAGTTGCGCTTTTTAGTACGACTACTGCATAAATGTACTGAACGTGTATTACATACGAGGCGAGTTGTCTGCGGTCGGAACCCTGGTCAGGTGTAGTATGCTTAATTAAATGCAATGTCCATGTCTTGTTGCGGTCCAACGCAAGCTTTATTACTCCCTAATTTGGTAATGCAATGAAAGCGATACAGAAACTATTCGAACTCTTACATTATGTCTTAATCAAAAATACTATAAATGCAATTAATCTGATAATTTAGTAAAGTCTAGTTTCACAAAAAAATAGCAGAATTATATCCCAGCTGTATATTTACATGTCCATGCAAAAGATAAAGCTGGAACAAGCAGGAGTGCTTTGTCATCCATTTTCAACAGACTGCATACAAGTCCGACCAAGCAACATTGTTATTTTGCAATTCATTTTCAAGACATCAAGCGATATATATTAAATACATTGTATGCAGGAAGATGGTATTATATTACGACGGTTGTGTTTCTGAAGAGTACAGCGTGAGATGCCATTATATCACTCAAATGCTCCATACACATGAAGAGTAAAATCGAATTCCTGCACGATTTCGAACACCTTGTTTAATGATTTATTCGAACAATTCCAAAGGAAATGAAGATTAACATCCTGTCTTCAGACGAGAGCGGGCTTTATAACCATCACGAAGGCGATTAATAATCGTTATTAAAGGCATCCTGCAATGCACCAGAAGCTTGAAAAAGATTTGCTCAGAAGAAAATTTACACCGAATGGTTAATTCGATTTGCATACTTGTAGTTAGTCAATAATTAGTTAGAGATTGATAAAATCCTTGCCAATTACTGTTACAGTAATTGCTTTTCTAATGGAGGAAATATGTTTGAATAATATCAAAGCATAAGCTATCGAGTCTTCTTATACATAATCGGGAATAAATACTTAAGAACCGTATTTCTATCCAATGTTTCGTTGTGAAATAAATTTTCAACTTAAGTAGTGCGGTGCCATGTTATCATGGCTAGTAAATACTAAACTTCTTAAGAACATCTGCAACATAGATATTTCACCTAGTTTATACTTATATCCACGTTGAGAATTAATGTAACTAAACTGTATAAGTTACGTAGACGTCTTTCTAAGAGGTTATTGCCTACGTTCAACTCGCCGAGAGTTAAGTCAATTGTATAAGATACCGGCGTACGTCGTTAAGAGGCGTGGGTCTACAACTGGGCTTTACTCGGCTATTAGAGACTCGGAGACCACGATTGGAATCCATGCATAATGTAGCCTCATGCATAAACGATGTCGCGCATTACTCGCGCACTTCTCTTTACCTTTTATATACGATATTTTCACTGATGAATGCTGTATTCTGAAGTCTATTTAATAGCGGCATCAATCTATCTTTGCAACTGTGTTGTCTTCCTTTGAGAAACGAACCCTTTCTCATATGGTATCTGCATCCTTACAAAAATCGCATCTAAAACATTAATACCAAATTCACAATCAGTAATTTCTAGAGTTCGATATTATCATTACAGTTATATCCTCTATCTTGGACGATCTTATAGAAATGCTGATTAAACGGTTCCATTCTCATAGTACTTCTAAGAAACTGATTGAATAGATAGATGATGCCATTCTAAGAAGTATGAAATTACGAAGCAATATATTGGCATAAAAGGCAATCGTTAGTCGTTTAGAAAGTGCTGGTTGACAGCAAGACGAGTGTACTCGGCAACAATGAGTGTCGGAGAGGCGGGTCACGTCGCGAGCCAGCGCGCGCGCCGCATACTGATGCGCGGGCGCAGCGAGGCTCCGCCGCCCGCGCCCGCTAAATACGCACCACGCATCTGAACCGGTGCGCTAGGACAGACGGCTGCACGCACATTGGCGACACCGGACAAGCCTATCCGTTTTTACAGTGAAGAAACGACCGATCACCTCTACAAAATCAATTAGCGTCTATCGCTCGTTTCCATCAGGAGAGACGTGATCAAGAAGTAATAAAAAATACCGATTGAATGCAGATGTACTAGGTTCTATCTCCTGTAACGTTACCTTGGATTAACATCCATGTTTTCTTCAGGTTTAGCATTACTTGTTTAAAAACCTGTATTTTTACTTTACATCCCAGACGGACGAACAACATTTGAATGGATACCTCGGCTCTTCGTTACCATATCGAATCTCTGTCTTAAGTTGTAAGCATGTAGTGCTGAAAGAATTTACTGAATATTCGACTAACGATGTTGTGAGATGCGTTCATATTACGCGAGGCCGTCGCGAGGAGCGCGCCCTGTGACGAACGATGCTTTAAAGGATCTGACAGAATGTAACTCAAGCTGTGTGGCTCTGTACCTTTTAACGGGTGGTCGATGCTTTTAAATCAGAAGATCAAATAACACCTTCCGCTTTATTAATGCCTATAACAAACTTAAATATCTTAACCATAATTTTCATCACATCCACAATCGTAAACTCATCATCTTGTTGGTCCTTTTGTACAAAATAAGATATCTGCTAACAAAACTCCAAGTACCTTTATATTTTTCAACGACCGTAAGTAAAATAACCATTCATATAAAAAAACATGCAAGTCTAGCTCTGTATATCGCATACATTTGTAGTTTTAATTCTCGTAGTTTATTTTTTTTTGTTATGGCACCTACAGAGATCTACTCTAGAACTTGATCTTGTAATGATTTGCGTAATGCGAAAGAGTAGCGCGGGTCGCAGCATAGCGCAACTAAGGTTGTCAAGGTAAAAAATAAATTAATGAACACATAATAAAAATATATTTATAAACATTTCTTCCTTAATGCAAAGAATTTGGAACAGGAGCGTACTGGTTTAGCCTCCACAGTTATAGGACAAGGCTTTAGCAATAGACCACTCTTTTCAAAGCCGAACTTTAACTAACTATGTACATTGCGTTTGTTAAAGCGTTTTTAAAAATAACTCCTAGATTATATTGTTCTAATTGAATAGGTTTTACGATAATGCCATTAAACTGATAATAAGATTAGATAAGAAAAATATTGTCGTAATAGTTCACAACAATACATGTAAGCTTGTTAAATATTATCAATTGTCATTTGACTGATGACTGCCAAATTTTAATCTCCTAAGCAAATTTGCTTCATATTGTAGCGTAAATTTAACTTAGAAGCTGCCATCTTACCAAAACCCATTCAGTTTATCAACTCAAAATCTGAACCTCCCAAAAATCCGAATGTGTCCGGTTCTAGCCTCATACGGCGGGCAACCCTAAGTACGTCGGGGTAGGGTGAGTGCACTGAGTGCGGCGCAGGCGCCGCGCGCGCCTCGTGGATATCCGGCCGCTGATCCGGACGCGCCCGTAACGGCCCCGAGTCCAAAAGGCACTCGCGAATGCCACGCGCTTGCGCCCGCGTACCTATTTGGACCAGCGACGCTACCCACTTTGTAATGAGCCCAGTATGGGCAGCCCGCTCTTGAATTATGTAAAGACAGTATACGGAATCGTTTTTTTGTTCAGTTTTATCGAATCGAATTTAAATCGGCTTGTGGTTGTTTCACTATAATGCTCTTTTTATCTAAACTTTCTCTCAAGACAAAACTAAAATTTATAAAATCACAACACAATATGACAGCACAAAATTTTAATTTAGTTTACGCTATCAACCTTATTTAGTTAACAAGTAAATCAGTTCTACAAAGTAAGCGAGTGGTCAAATAATGTTTCCTTTTGCAATTATTTTGACAAAATCTTACTATATAAACATATAACATTTTGAAAATTTTATTATCACTTAAAGTCCAATAATAAAATTATGGGAGCATTATTTCATAGAATACGACTTAATTCATTTTAATTACTTATTTATTATAGAATACGAATTAATTCATTTCAGCTGTTGGAAGTCTGTTATTATACCTACGATACATAAAATATACCACGTCGACTATTAATTATCTATTATATTTTTATATAAAAACATAGAAAAATATTATAAGTTCATAAAGTTCGCAACTACATTGAGAAAACGATTTCTTTTTACCTTTAACCAATTAAGTATAGTACCTAGCTACCTAACAAGATCCTATTTAAATACACCATTAGAAGGGCAAACTACTACTGGTATTGAAGTTCAAATCGGTTAAGCTCACACAAATGGTAATATATATTCAAAGACAGACCATGTGGCATTTGTAGCTCATTACAATTCGTTTACAAAATATCGTCCGTAGGAATCTCACGTATAATGTTTAACCACTTCCTTCCTTTCATTCAAATCAAACGAGTCACAAAATTGTATTTTATATTATTATAACATAACGTTTATAAGTAATTTTCATTGATTTTACTTTTATTTAATTTATGAGTGTACTTCTTCAATTTTTCATACTATTATTCTGTGTATATCTACATTCATATAAAACATTAAACAAAGCGTTTTGATTCATCATTTACATTTAGTTAACGGGATACGGCGGCGTGAGTTTGTTAACGAACAAAGAATAGACGAAGTTCAAGAGACTTGTCAAGCATTTGTAGAAAATGTTTTAGTGGTTTTATATTTGAAGATACATCAGTGTATAATTAAACTTTTATTATACGATTGATGTTAAATTTTAGTGTTTTTTTACTGTTTGTTTAAATATCTCGTGACTAAGGGTGGTAAGAATATGTGTTTAGCGAATTCAAACTAAGAAAAATACTTTAACTTAATTCTTGTAACCAACTTCTACCTATTAATAACATTACCATAAAAAACTTGCAACAGTATAACTGCAATTAAAGTAACTTTGTTCCGTCATACCCCAACAAGTCTAGTAATTGCACTAAATAACATTGTAACTAGAATACAGCTAAGGCAACATTACAATTTGAAGAATCCCTTTAGAAAAACTTAAGTGAAGGTTAGTCAACTTGCGCGTCAGTCATAAAAAGCAGAAAACATGAGCAAAAGCAAGGGGTTGCGTGTAGTCGAACTGTTGTGGCATGCATACGTTAACGCCGGGTATTAGATTACTTTTTTATATTTGATACATGTGGGGCAGTACCACTGTCATATTAATAATATAAGTAACAGATGTTACATTAAGACGTAATTTATAGTTTAGCTTCAATCAAAATGAAAATAGTAGTAACTTTCTCTTTTGCACGTGCTTTAAAACAGAGTCTTCACGTAAACCAAAAAAAAAACAAAGGCACTAAAATGTAAACTATACCTAATAAAGTTTATAATCTCGTTTAACAATTCATCTATTTCATTTGATCCGATCAGGCATAGTTCTCTAATTTCATTTTCGAATTGCTAATGCCTTAAATAACAGCCATGTCAACACACTGTTTTGCTTTTAGCTCGAAATGAATAATGGTATTATGTAGATAATATAAAAGGGGATAAAGAACCGGTTGACATGTCTCTAGCACTAACGAGTCTAAAAATAGTCGTAAAAGCTGCTGCATCGGCATCTTCGGCGTAGTTCGACTCAAAAACACTCACCCATTATTTCACGTGCGCTGGTCATAGCTGCCCTGTTGTGGCGTGGTTGCCTTTTTATTTTTATTGTAACCCTTTTACAAAATTAACAAACCCGAGCTGTATGCCTTAAACCACTTAACGTGACTGTTTATTAAAGAAGATGGCTTAACACCTACAAATTCTCTTGTATTGGCTTTTCTCACTTTTTACTGAGTGAGTCGTAGTTTATGACAGAGGAATGCTTGGATATGTCTTTTATTTTTTTGAAGTTGTAAAAAAGCTTTCGTATTTGTCAGGATACGATTAAATATGAACTGCCGCGTTTCTTTGTTTCAATTGAATGCTGTCGTGCAGACTAAATGTGTGCAGTGCACCTACACATTTAGGTCAATTAGTTTCTGTTTGATTCGCCACATAATAACAATCAAAAATTAAAGAAAATTTTACATCAACACTTCGAATTCTTTTAAATACTCGACAATGTACATAAAGTGATCACTAATGAAAAGCTAATGCGTGTGATTGTTCAAAGTCAAAACCATAAGTAAAAATTAAATTGCAATAACTAGAACTAAATTTGAAGCTTAAATTGAAACAGAGGTCCAACTTCACAATCAGAAAGTCTTACTATCATCAGTCTTAGGTACACATTTTCCAAAATCATTATGATGGCATATAATTACTCCTAATTTCAAATTAATCGTTTGTGGGTTTTGAAAATAAGAAGGTCAGATACTAAATTAAAAGCTGTGTAAAGGCTGCAACCGCAAATTGTAAGCGTCGCCACAAATCGAGCGTGCGTTACATAACTCGGCCGCCCGCCCGGCAAGTCTGTCCCTGAACTACCACGGCCATGGTCAGAAACCCCATTTAAAATGACTATTACAAGCAACCTAGGTAGCTTAAAAACTAGTGACCTTAGTTTTAACATAAATAAAATGTCAAAATCAATAGAAAGCTAGAGCGGTGCATACAATCTGATTCTCAACATATTTATAATTAATAATTGGTTTTAATATTTTTTTTATTGAATATTGGTGGTTTATTTAAAATCCTCTGTCAATTGACGTGTCATATTAGACAATAACTTTGTGTTTAAAAATATGAACGTTCTGAATTTCTTTAATTAAGGTTTACAAACAAACAAAGGAAACACGTAATCTGACAACAGTTAAAAAAGAAATGACGGCTGTACCTATAATAAGAACACCAGTCTTAATAATACGTTAATTGATCATTGTGATCATGACATAATTTGTACAATCCTAATTATCAGTAGGTATGTTCATATCGACCGTTTTCCACCTCTCAAGTAAAGCTGTTACTAGTTCCTTACAATTTCACACGTTTTAAAACCCGTTGACTACTTACACGAGTTTGGATCACATATTTAACAAATACAAGTAACATATAAATAAATAAAAAAACTTTTTTAATTATAAGTGAACTAAAATGTCTTTGGATAAAAATGTTTAAAATCGGAAACTAACTTTAAATCAGTGTTAAATATAATTTTGCTTTACTTCCCAAAAATAGCCCAATGTGCATGTTAGTTCATTTTTAGTATCCAACGTTAGATTCTCCCGTATATAAAATTGAATCACATTTCGCTTAACAAATATGACAGCGTTTACAATAACACGCTGGTATTCGGCCTCAAATCGTACTAAACGCCGTCGTTTATCTAACAAATAACAATAACTCGAAAGCCTCCACAACTACCTATTAAATTGCATTACTTACGCGCCCGTGACTCTGTAATGAACGAGTCGTTGAACTATCCGCACTCGGCTCAGTCAAAGCCGTTCCGATCGTATTTTAAAGTAATCCGATGACTCAGTGGAATCTCCCAAGGCTCAGGATACTCATCAAATTCTAAGTTAATGTAGCGTAAAAAGTGTGCAATTTGAGTGTCTATCGAAACTTCTTGATTACTGGCGTCCGTGGGAACAACGATCGGATTGTTCGCGGTCGGATAACGATCGAAACGCAAAAAAGGGGATCAAGAGTTAATAACGAGCGAAGCGCGCCCAAGGACGGAGCACCCTGCGCGGGTCCACGGAATGCACCCACCGAACTATTTTTAGTGATCAAACCCTGCCGACACGATTCCGGCCCTACCGCCTCGAGACGATAAATGAACGATCGCAAATATTAATTTCAATGAACATCGTCCCGATGCTATCGGCTTTATAGTTATCTATGCATACACGCGTTAATACTAACTAAAGGCATCATCAATCAAACGGAACGTCGCAACTTATTTAACTAACAAACATAACATATACATTTAAAATTGTATTTCGTTTTGTGCAAATGAACAATAATGTAATGTAAAGAACTACATGCATGAACATATAATTGCAAGTCAAAATCATTTCAAATTCAAAGTCAGACTTTTAGCTGACTTTACAATACAACGGAACATGCTTTAAGCACGGCTAAAATTGAAATGGCAGGTAATACGGAAAGCGCAATAATAGCATCTAGCTTTTCATTCGGTGTGAATAGAATTTAGCTTTAGTATACTGTCGAATAAAATGTCACTGCATGCGAGTTTTATGGGATAGCGATGCTATTTCGTGGTAACCCAAGACGATAGCGCGTTCGTACCACCTGTTGCTCTAAGCACATTACTTTGAATTATAGTAACAAAAAAGGCGAAACGAGAATGCTTAACAAATAAATAAAAGTTGCCGCTTTCGTTGCCGGACAGATTTAACGATATACATCGTCGACCCTCGATGGTATAATCCTTTAAAGATATTAAAGGAGGTCTTCAAACTATTTCTGACCTATAAGTAGCTTCTTAACTTAATATGTAATCTTTGAGAGGTGAGCTTTAGCCGAATGATAAACAACTTCATAAATAAAAAATGTCGGTGGACTCGTACCTTTAAAAACTATATATTACAATTGTTTTTTTAGTTTATTCTTGTCCTCCAACATATATTACAACCAAGTTACCTATATTACTCATTCACAGATGAGTTAAGTAGATAACACCTTCACCATCATAGAGTTACGACCGACTAATCTATAATCTAAGTAGCTTCAACATGTAGACTTAATGTTTGTAAACATTTGCCCAACTGAACGAAATTAATGAGGTCATTGATGTTATAACAGCAACCAAGCTACTCGTAACATAACGTTATATTCCAAGCATAATGAATTCCCAGACACATTCATTATTATAATCGGGTGTGTTATCAAATATTAGTACGGCTTGATTAAATTTAATGCTACTTAGATCTACATCCACCACGACTGTTGTGTTTAAAATGTTGACTATAGAGTGATTGTTAATTTTCTTGAACCTTGGTGTCAAAAAAGCGCTTGTATACGAAAATTTTACCATTTTGGTGTAGCCTCAAACTAGTATGAACCTATTTAATTTTGCAATAATGTCGCGGTCTTAGTATATTGTTAAATGACTTTATATAATATAGAGCTATTTTATGCTCAATGTGCTTATCGTGATGCTTGGACCATGACACGCAATTAGATGCCCACAAGCACGTACACGGGATTCTAAGGCGAACCAAAAGGGTGTCTTGCAAGGCGAGCAGGGCCGCGCGACCAGCCTGCGCTAGCGCAGCATGCAACGACCGCGCTAGGCGGCGCACGTCCGCGGCCGATGAACCCCGCACCTGCTACTACTCCTCCTCCTCACCCCTCACTATTTTTTCTCAACGCTGACTTCCGTTCTACTGTTTTTGCCGACCTGTCGATAACCTGTCAGATAACCGCGGACACGGCTCATTAGCGGAATCGCTGCTTGCCATGTTGATTGGAGTAAATCGTTAACTTCTCCCACAGTTTACAGTCTTGAGGTGATTCGCGCCTAATAAAAAATTACCTACTCGTTTTGGTGTCAATGACTGGATGCACACTTCGAGAATCATAGCCATGATACAAAAGAAGCGATTATGTAAAGAATTCCTCTACTCAAAAGCTCTAAAGCTCTAAAACCTCCTGGTTGGTTTAAGTCCAAATCGAAACATTTTATGTTCCAAGTTCATGGAAATAAATTTTCCCGCAACGAGACCAGTGTGATTGTAATAGAATGGATGCAATAAGTCCTAAAAAAAGAGTAAAATGCAGGCTAGACAAGAGTCGTGTTGCACGAGCTCGCGAGCGGCGCAGGAGTATCGTATTGTTCTGTCGACGCATACCTCTCGGCGCACGCGCACTTGAGTCAACACGCGAAACGAAACCAGCCTACTGCCGGCTTTATGGCTTAGCTCTCGATGTCATGGGCCCCTGTTTTGTTGATATTACCCACGACTTACAAGGGTTCATAGACATTTTATAGCGCGTAACGTAAGTTCCTACTAGCAGTTTGCAATTGTACACAAGACATAATTCATTGATTGCAAAGCTTAAAAGCTTTTATAGTTTTAAAACTGATGAAATTATCAAAAAAAGCTTTAATTTAGACTAGATTTTTATTAATGTTTTTATTAGAGCAATATTAGTTTAGTTGAAAATATTTTCAAAAATATATTTAACGAGCCTACGTAATTCTATATTTAGTATTTTAAGTTTTCTTACCATTTGTTAAATGCTGCAATTACATTAGTCATAAAGTTATCGGGCGGGCAAAACCAATTATCTTCAATCATCTCCGACAGCCAAATAAGCTGCTCATTTGTTTTTTTGCCTCTACGAGAAATCGAATGATTTGAATCCAACTATTAGATTTTAGAAATAAGACGATGTCTATATTTAAAAATGGAAAGGAGATAATTCAAACACTTATTAGTGTTTTAATTACTAGTGTTTTAATTATCTCTTATATTACACAAAAAAATTGGGAGTAGGTATATTTTTCTGTTTAAAAATGGTTGACCCTTTTTGGCAAAGGTCATGGTACCCACTTTCTTTATATTGCAATCTAGATAGATTCATAGGTACGAATTCCCTTCTATGTATTTTAAAAGAGTCATGTTTATATACATTTTAACATCACAGTAACCAGTGATCATGTAATGTAGTAAACCATCAAAATTAAGTATGACGTAAACATAATTGAATCGTGTAGTTAAGTGTTTCATTTTTTTGTTTGATCAATATTCCTATAAGAGTTTTTCCCGTAGAAAACATTTTCACAAATATTTAATTAGCCAAAACTTATTAATTTTATTAAAGTCGCGATACGATTGTTTAAGAGAGTCAAAAACTTTCTGCGAGTTGCGTTATCTTGACATTCAGAATAACGATAATGTTAGTGCTTTTAACCATTTTTTATTTTGACACCATTTTTATTTTTATTAAGTAGTTCGTATAACTACTAATTAAAAATGGTGTCGCGTTTTGACCCGTTTTAAATGTTTAAAATGGAACGCGAAAGTCTTAAAATTTATAATATAAGTGCTGTTGTTGTTGATGTTAGTATCGGTTTTAAATGTGGAAATTTTACAGTTTTAGTAACTGTCAAACTACATTTGTAAAGATTCAAAATTAAGGAGATACAGTCGGGACCACGCCAGACTATAGTACGCTTTCGACTTCGTACCGCTCCTAACTCATAATATCGAATTGTTGATTTCCGTGGCAAGCTTGAATGCTAATATTTTTTTTTTCGTTTTTATTAAATCTAGCTTGATATGAGTCGACTCAACAGGCCACAAACCTTTAATTCACAAATTTAAATGAAATAATTTTTGTACCTAAGTTTAATAGGTTAACTAAACAGTTTACTATTTACTTATTTGTATAATGTAACTATGTAAAAATCATGTCAATTACGTAACAATATTATAATACGTACAGGAATATTCAAAATGAAATAATTTATATTAAACATCTCACACTAGTATTACCTATTAATTTTGATAATTTGATATTATTGGTTAGTTGTGTGGATAGAAATGATTGACTAGCATCAGCTCACATATTAATGAAGTAATTAATGTTCAGTTCAATGATAACTTGTAGTGTTTGGAACTTATTGACATTCGAAACTTTTCAGAAGGTTTTGGTCAGTTTAGACAAATTAAAAATACCAATTTAACTATCTGATGGCGGCTGTACGTATAGTGGAAGTTCACGATGTATGTACTATGTACATGTATAATCAATGTGTTCACAACTTTATAAGATTGGATCATATAAAGATTCGCACATGTGGCAATAGTAATTAAAACAAAAGGTTTTAGTGCAGCCAACAACCGAACTGACCCTGAAAGGTGATTAATTTATAAGAAAACTAGATAGGGTCTACTCAAAATTGCAATTTGCCTCTACCCAGCAGAAAGTGTTGAAGATATCTTGGTATGCGTATGCTATATCTTTTAAGCCACCTTTTATTAATAGATATGCCAATGATCTTGTTGTTCATAGAGGAGCATAGATAGTTTGTATCATCAAGATCAGTTTGTTTTAAATTGAATGTCGTCGTACAATAATTTAGCAAGTTTTTTCATTATTCATCCCTTTATAAATGGGTATAGTAGTATAAGTATTATCTAGGATAGATTTGCGTCAATTTGATGCCTGTAGTTATGATTTTTGATAATATTTAATAAATATAAATAATATTAAAAATTCAAGTAATTTGGACATTTACTACTTACATTTACAAATTACTTATCCCAGTCATTTTGATAAGGCTAGATAATTTGTAATATGTTCATGGCATATTAATTAACTAACTAGGAACAGGACCGAAGTCATAGGCTAAATCGACGGTTCGACAAGTTAAAATGTAGGTACGATATTGACATATTAGTATCACGTGATAGATTAATTGAATGAGATTTTACTGTTCATAAAAACATTTCTATACAACAGGACTGGAAAATTCTGTCACCATTTTATTTTTATAATGTTTTATCACGAATCATTAAAATGTAACTCTTTAATTACAAAACCTTTTATATTTTTTGTTTCGTCTGTTAAAGTTGAATAAAATGTCATGTTGTACATGATTTAAGCCTGTATGTATAAAATGGATATGAAGATAATAAAGCAGCCTAAACATACCTGCTGTGGGACCGAAGGTGGCTGCGATCAGCAAGAGGCAAGTGGCGAGCACGATCTGCATGATGAGAGATGAGCGGGTTGCTACTGACAAGTCGGGCTGGCTCGTCGAGGAGCGCACACGCAACACAGGACACACGGGCACACTGAGCGCGCGCTGCCCTGGACCCCCCCTTATAACTGAGCCGCATCCCGCTCGCACCACCGCATAATCAAATCTTCGTCCATTACATCGGGCGTCGTCCGTTGCGTCATATACATCGTCTATTCCCCGACCACTTGTGAGGAATCCAGTGGAACCGAGGCAGCGATGAAGTAACCGTTATCGTCGCGGCAGTGAAGTGTCGTCTGCCACGGACGTCCGGCGGAGGGCGGACGCTCGGCGCCCGCGCAGCGCTCCTCGACACGGGAGTTATCTCGGCAAATCGTACCGCACAATAGTTCGCGCTCAATTTGTTCTTGTTGCGGTCGACGCGAATTCTTCGCTTGTCCAAAAGGGTTGTCGTAGTTTTTTCTCGGCTCACGAAGCGTTGCGGCGCGGCGCAAGGGTGTGCCTTTGTTATATCTCCCATTGAAAATCGGACACGCAACCCATCTGCAATTATTGCAAGCACACTAATTTATACTTACAACTTCAGACGCGTGAATAAAAAATAAGTTAAGGATATTTTTATAGGCTCGTAAATCGGCGCCAACCGACCTAGCTCTATTATGTTGCCACAGATCAATTATCTCGTATTCATTTTAAACTTCATGAAGCATGATTCAATTTAATTCTCTTATTTGATCATTATTAATGTTCGATATTTTTATCACTCGGAAAAGAGAAACAAAATAAATTAATGGTCAGAGTAAAGCCCGAGTCTCCCATTAAAAAATGTGAACTTAAGATAAATTCAGGTTATTAGGTAATTCAAGTGTACAAAAATCTGTAATAAGGTGTAAGCATATCGTTTTTTTCATTCGCATTCATTTTTCATTTATATATAGACTTTTAAACCATATTTATAAAAAAACAATTAAAGTAAATTAAATACTTGCTTTCCGTATGGTTATCATGGAATTATGTTATAACTACTTGCTACTTCTTTCATATCATTCCGGGACACGCAGCCAAGTGTAACGAAACGATATATTATATATTCTTGTTGACATTTGCGTTTGTTATATTTAGGAAGATTAATTTTCTTTTCATTTTAAAAGTCACATTTCCAATTCTTTCTAGAAATATAGAAGCTCAGTCATAGACATTAGTGAATGACTAAGTAGGTATATTTGTTGTCCTTGAAGTGGACCTCTCGTCACAAAAATGAATAACATGTGCTTTCTTGAAAGTACGGATTCTCACGTCAGTTTTCCTCTCTGCGTTAGGTACATAACCAACCTCATTTGTTAATATTTTATATTTTAATTTCTAATTAGAAAAACATAACGGTTATGTCAGTGGTATAAATGTCTGTGTGTAAATTTTTCCCTATTCATTTCCATAATCGCGGCATTTTATGTTTTTCTGTATATTTCTTCCATGTATAGTATTTTGTGCGTATTAAGTCCATCCTTCGCTCCTTCTTGTAAATAGTGCAATTTGTGTTTGTGTATATAAAAACTTTTCCTGTACATAATTGAGACTTTTCCTTCATCACACACCCATCGCTACATTGCCGACCTTTCTACAATCATGGGCAGTCTAGGGTGACCGGGCAAGCACGTTGCTCGGGGCTCCATAATTACACATGTGCGATGTTTGCGCGCCACTCGCCAGCACGCGCCACCTCAGCTCAGTACGAGGACACTCTTGGGGGCTTGTACTGGCATCTTAAACGTCGTGCCCACCTCTACCTATGCCAATGACCTTGCCCGCTCTGACCCCTGCACTCTAACTAAAGGTTACCGGGAAGGATTAATAGTGAAAATGCGAGAAATTTTAATGCCTTCTTACGCTATACAGTTTCCTTTTTGCCAAACAAAATAAAATAAGTAGATAGTAACTTTGATTCACCAAATCACACACCAATCGCTTTCTGTCTGAAGAAATACTGATAAAATGCCTTGTTTTACATCACCAAATTGGGTGAAACTAAAATGGTTTAGAACCTATTCTGTTTCACTGCACAAAAAAAGTTTTTAAGTTTACTATTTTGCATTAATTGCTATTAGAATAAAATTTCACACCAGGCAATCTGAGGACAAATAGAGTTGGTATTGTGGTATTCATTCAAATTGCAATGAACATAATGTCAGGACTCGTACACGAGGGCTCTCTCATTGTATATTTTACCTATAGTTGTATTGCAAAGAATATAATACCTACTGTTCAATTTCACATTTCTGGATTTCATCCAAACATGTAACTAGAAATATATAATAAATTGTTTTACCTTTTTATCGTCTCAAAACCTTGACTTTCTATGCATATTTTTTTTACAATAAATCATCTATAAAATAAAATATACATCTAAGTTTGTATTGTAGCGTCATCGAATACACTTTGTACATAAGTCAAAGCTGACAAACATTTATATTAGCAATGATTATTATGAAATAGTCTTCTTTCTTCTATTTAAATCTTTTATTTAAATCAATCGTGGTTCATTTATCTTACTGAACTCGGAAACGAGTTTATCGTACTCTAGCGGAGATTTATATAGTTAAACAATTTTGAAAAGAAAACAGGCGATACAACGTTTGCCGGGACAAATAGTACCAAATAAATTTTGCTTTTATTGTTTACACTACATGCTTACTATTTGATTTAAGTTCTCCCAAAGTTTATTTTTCTTTTAATGGTGCGGAACTTTAAAAAGGTACATATTATTTTGCAAAGACGTTTCGTTTGCGATCAAATTGACGTCGTGAAACATAACAAACGAAAATTTTGGTAACTTTTTCAGTATGGTAGCACTGCAACCCGTTTTTGGCGATAGCCAATCGGCTCTCAAACATACATTTACTATTTTTTTTTAATAATCGTATTATAAATTAAATAACGAGCAGCATTAACTCGTGTTTATTAATATTGTAGCGAAGAATTCTCAATTACATCGTTGAACAAGACACGGCATACCTTTATACCTCACGAAGACGATTAAAATGCGCGTCGGTCTGCTCTAACAAGACCTCGTGGGTATGTTTAATGGGAAACACAAGCAATAGTAACTCGGATTTATGATTTTTAATTATTTATGACTCAAATAAAAACAACATATCCAACATATAAATTCGAACATAAGCCTACACCAGTAAAATAATCCTACACAAATAAATGCGTCGTAACTTCTTAAATGTTCAGTAACTTATAAAAGGAGTGAAGAAAAAAATACTGAAATGCATTTCTACTTATTTTTTGTCTGACTAACATAAGATAAATAAACGTTTTTAGGACTGAAATTATCAAGAAAATAATTTTTAAATTAATTGTGTCACTTTGTTGTCTGGTTTATGTTGAATTGTTAAGATTATCTTTGAAACATAGTTTGTGTTTTCTTGAATATTTAGTAACTTTGAAAATTTACTGTCGAAGTATTCTTTCAAGTTTTGTAAAATAACGATTGTCAGTGCAATATCAATAGAGTATTATTCCTTTCTCGCTTATCACAAGAGGAAATTTATTCTTATGTGCGACGTACATTTAGATTGTGTCACGACTCTTGCTATATTTTTACTATAATTATCTAAATCTGAATGCATCTAAATGTAGCCAAAGTATATTACTATCTTTTTGTCTAATAGGTAATTAACTTTATAAGTATTTTTAGTTTAGACGCCAGAATATTTGGCGTTTTGGAATAGTCAACTATTGCCATGCCCTGTGTCCCTATAAAAAGTCTACTTTAAAAAATTAAATTTCAAGACGTGCTGTTATAAATCTAAGCTAATTTTGATAGTAACAATTCATTCATTGATTAGCACAAAACTGGAGCAACGAAAACAAGTGCAGCGTAATTTAATAGTCTTAATGAGATTGGCCAGCATGACCGGAATCGGTCAGGAGGATACTACTACGTCATTATATTGCCATTTCTGAAATACTGCATCTGCTATAAAATATAAAACGGGACAATGAATTGAAAACTCCTAGGTATAAATTAATAATATCCGTGTGTAATAAGGGGAGTCCGGAAACTGATCACTTTATATACAAAATCAATTTTCCTCCTCCTTAAATTAGTAGGAATTATTTTACAGCAAAAGCAACGGCATCGTGAAAGAACGTATTAAAAGAGTCATTCTTGTTATTGTAGATAATTTAGTCATCATATTCTTCCAATCTCCCAGAAAAAACCGTTCCAAGATGTTTCTGTATTCGGTACAATCCTCACAAATTTCTAGTCCGTGATCGACTTTTAATTCGATTCGAAAATCAAACTTATACTCCGTCGTTTTGGCGTCGGGGGTTAAAAAGACAAAAAAGTCTCTAACCAAAGTACATCAAAAACTCCACTACGGCGCATGATCTTGCTTATTTGATAAGGTTTAAGGAGTACTTTCAGATATTTGTATTTTTTAAGGGTACACGTTTCACTTGGGCTTTAAATAATAGAACACGCGTTTACTCGCGCGTTTTCACTCCAAGGGTTTCTTGCGACTCGCGGCTATTATCTCGCATGTATTTTCTAAAATGTTTCCTGTTATTAAGCTAAAAATGTTATTTAAATTATTAATGATAAAAAACTCATGGAGGCGGCAACATTATCAGTTATAAGTAAAAGCTGAACCTTTTTTCTCCTCCTCCACTGCTCCAAGGAATAGCTGTAACTACACGAATATTTTGATCTGATCTTCCTTATTTTACCTTTAAAACTTTATCGTTTAGAGTTATAATTAAAGAACTACATCGGCCTTCTAGTGCGTCTGTTTTAGACACTAATTATAAGATAGATACGTTTATCTTTGAATTTTTACATTAAAACCTTTTGTAACTAAAAAAAGTAAAATTTTTAATGCCCCATTGAACCTTTTAATACAAGACACTGCACTTAAAATCGGCCGAGCAATGGCTGAATTGCATTAAAGGCACAGACAAATTTAAAAATATTTTAATCGCGATACCTATCAGTATTGTTTTACATCAGATGAATTACGTGGCAGAGATTCGAATCGATAAAACATAATTCACGGTTTTATTTTCATAAAATTCAAAGTACACTTTAATAACTGCAAAAAGAGCAAAAGTGAAATGTTTCGGTCGATACAAAGATTTTTTTCTGAAGATGTTATGCCGCTCGGGGGAGCGTTTAATTGAACTGGTGCATGACTTCGAAGTTTTGAATAATAGCAATAATTGGACCGCACAGGCCGTCCAAACAAACTATTGGAGCAATCACACAACCAAGCCTCTTCTACCAAGTAATGTAGAAATGTCTCGTCTCGTATCTAGACTAAAGACGTGGAATAAATTGCCGTCGTTTTGTTATTACATACGTATCTCCCGTATCGCGTAATGTAAGGTGTACAACATGTAAACCTGCTCGCTTATTTATCAATCTTACACGCTCTCGTACCTAAACAAGATCCAGGAATTTATACTAACTCATTTAAGTAATAACATTCGATCGGATGTAGCAAGAATTATTCAAGTCATTAAAAATAAACAGAGTGTAAGATGGCGATTACTATCGGCAGTTTCAGGGTGATAATATTGCCATCGAACATTCATTCTAATGTTTTAAAGTTGCGTGAGATTGCCGGTCTCCGTCGGTGGTCGCCGCGTACTCTGATTACCACGATTACGATAAAAATGCTCAGCGCTATCGTTTTAATGCCGCTTTAAAAATAACCGCGTAATAGTCAACCGCAATAGCAATGGACACTAAAAATAAAATATCGTGTAGACAGTGCCTTAGCCTGACGTCCCTGAACAACATTCGGAATATTGCCCGGTCATTACGGGATGCGATGCAACCGCTTTGGAATCTCCATAGACCCTGCTATTAAATTGTCCAGTAACTGCCCGATTTACATTTGTTTTCTTTTAACATAATCAACAATACATCTGATCGACCAATCTGTAAGACTTTCCAGATACAAATAAGCCAATACGAGTACGATTTATTTACGGAACGTAGTAGTCAATTCGTTTCTTTTTTTTAACCTTATGAAATTACTAGATAAATTTAGCTTTTTTTTGTAGAGTTTAATAGTATCACTATTTCTAAATTTGCTAAAAATAATCGTAACAGCTTCAATAGTGTTGAATCTTTTTTTATCAAATGTTCCTAAAAGCATCCGTACCGAATGCTCTTTATTAAGTGGCGCTCATTGAATAAAGGAAAATGGCGCTCTTAACTCGAGCAAATCGAGCGGCTAATAATTACGGTGGCGTCTGTTCCTTGGATTAAATAAATTATTACCTTCAGCATCACGCTCCACTCTTCGCGACCAGCCCGTGCACTGCACTAACGGACATTATCCGGCCTTCGGACGATTAATATAAACGGGTAGACGTTGCTGAATTTCGTCCATCTAACAGAATTAATTATCTAAATATACTCGTAGAAATTCAGTGTCAAGCCAAATGGAAAGTCCCACCTACGTGTTTACACAAGCATATTACCAACTTTGACCGTCACCCTAAATAATCGAACTGAATAGATAATTTAGTGTACAGTAGTGTCGAATGTGGTCTGTGACTTAACATCGATTACTCGCCGCCCTTCCTTAATTCCTCAGCTACCTCAGCCTTGTGTGATAAAATAAGTGAGCTTGTATCTATTAGGTCTAGCATGCGCAAATATGTCAAATTTCTCTGAGATGACAAAAGTTTCACTAAAGCACTCGAATTTTTCGCCAATCAGCAGCTGACGCACTGACTTCAATCGATTTTGACGTTACAAAATTTAGTCGCGTGGCGCATGCTAGGCCTGTATGTTTCTGTTGTCATTATGAATAATAATCAATGTGATAAAGTAAATTCGCATTGTAAATTACAAAGCTGTTTCTTTCAATTATACAATACTTAAAGTTATAGTTCTTGACACTCTAACATTAAAGTTGTTTCCTTAGGGAAATATCGTGTAAGAAACTTGATCGTTCCCCGTTCTATAATGCCCACGTCGAATTCCTCAGACGACAGTTCCGCTTTAAAGATCACTGAACTAAATTAGAATCGTCTACGATTTGCACTTACTACTACTACTGCAGAATCGAACATTACTAAAGTCCAGCAATAAATCTCTCAGTAGGCTGAGCTCGGGATGAATAATGTCCACCTTGAACAGAATTATATATCCCTTGGAAAACTTTATCATCTCGCTGAATGAATACTATCAGATCAGAATAGAGGTATTAAATACCACAAATGTTTAGGCGACGACTTAAATATATAAACCACGGGGGAATAGCAAATTATTATCCAGAAAATGACCTATTAGCGCTTAAATGCCAAATGTAATTCCCTATTAATAAATATATTTAGTTTGAGCAATCTAAACCGCAACCTTAAAATTAATGTAATTTTAAGATAAAATATCCTATTTGTGTATCGTTAATAATATATTTCACAGTAGATTTTTTTTTATATTGCACCTCAATATTGACCTCGTCCCACCTGATGTTAAGTGGTAATAAGGTCCTAGCTTAAGGGTGACAAAATACAGCATAATTAATCTGTTACTGGACTTGTCGCCCTTACCTTGAAGGCTTGACCCCTGTTACTAATGTGCACCCCCCAGGAGCTCTGGAAACCTTACTCAAACGCAGGAACACAACAACACAGAAGTGATTGTTATTTGGCTGCGGTTTTCTGTAAGGTGGAGTTATTTCAACAGTCGGGCTGCTCCAATTCAAGCGATAAATCGCTATGCCCTATCTCTCTTAAAAATTAGATTACAAATAAATTAGAACAAATACACTACTAACTGAAATACAAACAACATACACGGCGTAATATGCTCTCATCAAATAATTCAATACTGTATTCCATCTTCAGGCTCTTGACAAGAATGAAGGGCCTGCAAGCCTTAAACATGCGTTCCTTGGCCGGCCGTTTACTTGTACGCGCGACCCAAGTGGAACAACTATATTCCTTTTATAGGAACCCTCTCATGCCCGTTGTGCATGTATCTCGTGAGGGCTGCATTTGGTAATAAGGCCCAGTGAGCCGGAAACGCATGTATTTGTTATTTACATGTTACATTAATATCACATGTATTTCCTACTCCCAGAGAAATGGTCGAAACTACACTTACTGTGTAATCACACCCCTACTGTGTAAAGTGCCATGAAATTTTCAAGGTATTTCTAACTTTAAAAGTAGTTCGAAAACATTACATCCACCAAAATGCACTAAACATGAGGATTATATGATATAGTAGAATAATACACTAAAAGGAGAATTTTCCTTTTTATTATCTTTGCGATTCACCTCTTTTTAATGGATAGAAATTGACTTTCCCATTCTGTAAAATAACAATTATATTATACATATTACAATAAACTAGATAAATTATGTACAAAATTAGATGAAAGAAAACACAGACTCATTAAATATTTCATTCCATTTCAATTAATTTGTTGAACACCCACCTTTTTGCGCAAGATTTATGATCCCATGATGATTGATGATTTATCATCCTCAGGCATAATTTGCACACATTCGTAATTTCTTCCCGGGTGTGCGAGTTTCATCGCCATGTTTATCCTTAATTGGGAGCTTTTGTTTTTATTGCGAGCTCCAAAATTACGAGGTGTGTCTCGAAAAGCTGTATATAGTCTCTCAAATTATTTTATTTACTTTATGTTCTGATTTGTATGAGTGTAATAACAGTTCAAACCAAACAAGAGGTACTTTTATTGCTGTAGCGTAGTGTGAAATTTGCAGAACGAATCGTCTTTACGGTCTTGACTTATTCGAAAGAGTGAAGGCATTTTAATATGATTCAGATTGGCCTCATGTTTAGTACAATGATAATTGTGCACGACTAGCTAAGCTTGTTATCGAGCGTACTTATGACTTTGTCGTTTCATTTGAACATTATTATGTACAGATTCTAATGTAAAATTAATTTTGACCAACAATTAAAAATTATATATAAAGTTGTAGGTATTCTCTTACGTCATACACTTCCATTGTTAGTGTTAGGAAAATATGTAATTATTCAGAATGCTCTGTAAGAATTTTGTTCTCATATATTTTAGTGTACACTTGACACTTAAGAGAGGTAGGGCATAGCGATTTATCGCTCGAAGCTAGGACCTCATTTCCACTTAACATCAGGTGGGATGAGGTCAATCTTGAAGTGTTATATAAAAAAAAATAGTCTTTGGTTTATTCAATTAGATTTCTAGTAAACCGGTGGTTAAAACCGAAAACTAAAATTTAGTGCTCATTATGGTATTTAATTTGTATTGTATATTTTTATTATTTCGTCACTGCTTCAGATAAAAAAATACGACTATTTTCCCACTACCATAATAGGATTATTGCGAAACACAATTATACTCTCACTGATAAGCTCACATTATTTAGTCTGCGTGCGAAAAGTAAGCATACGGTATAACTTTCTTGCTACTTTAAAATTCATGTCACAGTAATTTAAGAATACCTACTTCATTTTTACAAATCTGGAAAGGCTTACCCGATCCTTGCTATTTTTATTTGTAGGTTGTCGAGGCGCGCGCAGTAATATTATTCGGTACCTGACTGTTGTAATGAGTATAAAATTTTGGATACCATCTCGTTCAAAATGGTTCATTAGTCAAGATTTTATTAAATTAAATCTATGTTAAAATCATAGAGCCAAATCCATAAAATTTCTGTTTTACAGGTATTTATAGGCTTTTTTAGTTCTTTAGAAGTAATACATAAACTAATTTTCTAGAGTTGATCATATTTATTATTTGCAGGAACCTTTTATTTCACGTACAAAAAAAATCTAAGACTTGCTTAGCAGCCTCTAATGTAAAACTGGAGTCAAGATTACATATTTCATTTATTAGCTTAAACCCCAACTGGAAACGTTGTACCTCACTTTGTCTCACGGTGACTGCTCTTATTTAAATAACTGTTAACAGTTTGTGCAGTTCAGAATGACACGAATCTCGAACCTTTTTAAACCGTTGGATGCCATCGCTGGAAGAAAATTGATTTCCTTGCGATTTAGGAACAATTCCTTTGAGTGTCTATTTAATTTTACGACCTAGGAATACACCTTCACGTTAATGTTTCTTCCGAGTACTGAACAAAGTTTCATAATTTATTATTTGATTAATAGTTCTTTAATAGGAGTCCGTATCCTTACAAAAGATTATTATGAACAATGAGTAGAGACAATACATATTTCGCTATGGGTTTTCTGGTTTGGCTAATGGCTTGGTGGAAATTTACCTTTATTTTAGGTATTTTTTAAATCTTCCCAGTGCAAGCTATTAAACAAAGTGTAATTTTCCCTTCGAATACGTGTTGCGCAGCGCGGTCCATTTATCACTGTCGTTGTCGAGCTGAACACGAGCAGCTAATAGTTTCGATCGTCGCTGATACGAGAATGTTATTGATTCTCCACGGTCCCCGTGACGCCGGTGGTTATGTGTTTAAGCAATTACTAATGCCTGGCCGAATCAGGATTTGCAGCCGGAGCCGAAACCGAACCGTTGGCCTATGTCGGCCGAAACCGAATATGTATATCTTTATTTTTACGGGGACAGTATGTTCTTTTTTAGGTATTCTTATTCATTCCCGCACTCTTAAAGTTTGGACATTTTTTTAACACGAAATCCAAATCACCTACCCGACTTCACCGTGGCATTACCTACTTAAACCTACTGTCCGATTGCTGGACAGGACGGTCGGCTTCCTTCCATTAGGATTTAACCCTCTAGGTCTTCCGTACTGAGCATTTGCCCATTATTTTTGCATTTGTTCCACAATGCAAGCACACTTCTGATGGCAAACGGTTACCGTAGTTTTTAAAAGTCAGGAACCAAGAGGCATCCAGTACACATTGGCCATGAGAAACCCTTAATTACTCTCTTCAAGAGCCTCCTTTAAAAGTATCGGCAAAATGTAGTGCGGAAGCTGATTTGTTTAGCGCCATCAATAACATCTATGAAAATGAATGGACCGATGAACTGACGTGTTTATACTATAATGGATGTACCTAAATTTAAGATTGTTTGAAATAAGTACCACATGATAGGAATTACTATTATGTATTATTAGATATAAAGTAACTGTACAACTATTTAACTTTACTTTAATAAAACTTTAGAACACAAAGATAACACCTTTACAATTACGCGCGAACCACCAGAGGGAGTGACATTTCTTTTCAAATTAGGGAGGGGCCGCGTGGTTTGATTATCTAGAAACTAGTGCTGCTCCGCCTACGTTTACGGACCGATTATCTTCTTATCAGTATATATGTATGTTGTTATCCTATCATTATATTTCCAGGAGTGGTTTCATATTATTTTGAATGTAATCCAATTATTTAAACAGACTAGTTCTGGATGACATCCGCGCGGATCTTTACTGCTGAATTGAAGACGCCGTATGGCCGAAACTTGCCGAAACCGAATCTTCGGTCGGTCACTAGCAATTACGCCCTATCCGGGCGGGGGTGAGCCTGTCCCGTTATAATGAGCGCGGCTCGGTTCGCCGGGCGCATAGGTGTCGGAGCCCGGGACAGCCCGATGTTTCCCTATAATTTCATCGTGTCCAGCCGACAACCGCTCATCACGTTTATGTTTAGCAAAATCAGTATTTTCAAAACTAACGTACAATCTCCAGTCCATGCGTATAATACTTCCGTAATCAATTACCAATTTACGAGGAGTATAGAAAACCAATTTACGGGGAGTATAGAGCTTTCGTAATGCTTCCGATTCTTTTATAAAAAGCGTGTGAAGCTTTTTTCCGTTGTAAGCTATAAACCTGTGATAATGCCATGTAATTAGTTTCGTATTTTTGTAATTGTTTATATTATGACTATTTCACTCATTAAAAAGGTCAACGCCTTACTTCTTATAGCAAACTTAATAAAATATTCTATAAAAACACAAAGACATGTGCAATGTCATGTGATTTTGATAGATTTTCTTGCATTTGGGCCGGTACTATTACCTTCATCAAGTTATCTATCTATCTTCTTTATAAATAAACATTAATCGCCGGAATTTATCTACACGCATAAATTCAGAAATGCTTCGCCAATTTTTTTGTCTTTTTTTACGCATCCGAAGCCGAGTCGGACCGCAAGTTAAATATAAATAAAGGTACATAGGTACTGTGTGTAATACTAATATAGTACGAGCATAATGAAATAATTAACTTCCAGCTCAGAAAATTATCCCCATTATAATAATATGCACTTGCAAAAGAGTACACATACTTGCCTAGAGCCTAGGTAAACTCTATATTTTTTAGCAATTCAAAAACCACTGGTATATTTATATAGATAAGAAAACCAAGTTTACTGTAATCACATGAGAACTTCGACATGGTACGGTGCTAGACTAGACTACTCGTAGTATCAGTCTCATATCCTTTAAAGGAATTGTTCGTGGTCTGAACTTGAAATGGTTCGTACACTTTGAAGTTGCGTAATTCAAAAGTATTGTACGCACGTATAGCACGGAAGTAATCAACAATATCTATTTAATTATTGCGTCAAGGCGTGATTTCCTTCCCACAGGTTCAAGGTTAGTTATGAACGTGATTTTGAAATATCATAAAACCAATCACAATGGCTCATCGGCGGCTGAGATCACAACATTCTCACGACCGCCCCGCCCCTGCCACACCATTACCACTTTTATTTCACACTCTCTAAAGGATACACTCCTTTCTTGTGTTAAAGGGCTCAAGAAAAAATATTCCTTTTATGTGTTTTATATAAGTGTTTTGTTTGAGCGCTGTGTTTAGCAACCAGTTGAGCGGTTCTTTGTTATCTGTGTTGACTTCGATAATATTGACACTGGCTCAGCTCATGTTTGCTTAACGTTCAGAAAATCAGATATACAGGGCATTTTTATTAGTTCCCAATCGTAAATGGAGACTTCAACGCAAGTGCATACAATAAAGTTATTGTGTTCTTTGTTTGCGAGTGCACTTTGGTTAGATTCTGGTTGATTTCGGGTTACTCTAACGGTCTAATGGACTTGACCGTTTGCTCCACGCAAGGGAGATTTGTATCCGGTTGGGGTACAATAATTGTTTTATCTCTATTATTAGATAGGTTATTCATTTTATTTGAAGTATTTTCAAAATGCAAAACCATATACAATAATGCGGACGGAGATTAAACCTTTGATTTTTGTAGAGTTAAATAGAATTTAATATGTTAACAATTTAAATACCTAATTATTTAATTGGTCTGTTCAAGCTCTGGGATCCTATCATCAGATCATGACATGCTGACTATGTGACCACTATGTAAAAAAGTATACGCGGGTGTAGTCGCGAACAAAACCTATTTATTTACGTACCCAAAAATGTTTTAAGGAAACAAAAATAAAATCGTCTTCATTGCGATGTACGAAGAGAAGCACGCGTTATATGTGAAGGTCGTGGTCCATGGGTTCGAACTCCACACGGCAAGGGGAGATGTACCTAAATTTTCTGTATCTTTAGAACATTTTAAGTTGCGTAAATCATCTCAAAACTGGATGAATTAGAGTCTGGCGTTATGATTATAACGGGCCTTCATCCAATTATGAAAAGCACAAGAATTAAATCTGGGAAGCAGTTGTCGTCGTTAGTTCCCAGAGGTGCGCCGGTGCAGCGGCGCCGCGAGTGCAGCGTGGCTAAAGCTCGATTGCACAATTATCTGCACTCGTTGCGCTTCCGGATTCCCTCGCGATTGTGCTCGCGCAATCACCCACGCCGCTTTTAGTCATCGCGTTTTGATACGTCTTGATCGTAATTTAACGTACGGTTAGTGCGATGATGGAGTGCTCAAGTGACTGTTTTTATGATTACGCTATAGTGTATAGACTAGTCGTGGCCCAAGGATGGGATTTTAACACGAATCTATGACCTCTGCTCAAAAATCAGCTTCTTCTTCAAATTCAAAAATTTTAATTTTAAAAAATTTTGCTCTTTCTTTGATGGAAATCATACGTTTGTGAGGTTGCTAGTTAGTAAAAATTTAGGACTGGCAATCATGATTCTTGGGACATTTGTGAGGGCCAAAAATTGGGGCTTCATTAGATTGGTATGTTAGTTGGTAGAATTAATAATTCGTATAATTATGGATACATCACTTTAAAATCCTCTTCTTTTTTCGAAGTCGGTTAAAAATGTGTCTGAGCAATAAACTGATTATTATTATTATTATTGTCTGTTTTTTCCAATATCTCGGGACTACAGAGTCCCGGACTTTTGACTTCAGACTCGGATTCGTGCATGGGGCCGAAGTATGATCTAAATGTAATGTGACACGGCGATTATTTGTGTCTGCACTTCTTCTTATAAGGACTAACGTCGTAACTATTGTATGTACAAAGTAACCCACAAAATATTTTTTTGCAATTTATTTGCTAAGTCATAAGTGAATGCATTGGCATATCTTTCAGCTTCATATACCTATGCCAAGACGATTATCATTTTCACAATGATATTTATTATCTTATTTGTCGATTAAGATGAAACTGCCATTTCAAAGAAAATTCCTAACGGACGAACCACAATATAAACTGATAGTAATGCTTTGTCACGTCCGTGCGCCAATAAAATAAAATAATAAATAACAGTGAACGATCTCCTGTGTAGTACGATCGCTGCAGATGCCACCAATACACCTCCATCACGAATCCTACAATACAGCTACATAGCTTATGAAGCGATACCCATCAATTTCGAGTAGGCATTTTACTTACTTACCTACTTAAGAAATTCCGATTTTTTTAAAATACGAGATGTATCAATCGAACTGAATAGTTATTTCATAGCAAAAAAAAACGAGTTCCCTCCATTTCTCTGGGATGCCATCTCGTTTTCCTAACCTAAAAATTGTATCTCCCATACAATAAAAGGTTCATCAAAATCGGTTTACAAAGTCGGGGATAACTCCGCGAGCAAACTTATAAAAATATTGATCAACTTCTTTTTTGTGATTTAAGTATTGGATTTCGATCTCAGTGTCCTGGGTTGGATTTTCGAGTCGAGCAAAGTCTAATTTTAGAACATAGTTTGAGATTATGATCACAAAGGTTAAAGGTTAATCATGACGCTAGCTGAATGTTGTAACGGTGACTCGATGATAATGATGAGAGGCCTTATCCCTGTACAGTGCAAAGTCTATTAAATAGGCTAATCTTCAAATTGGGGCACATCTTAGTAAAAACTATTAAAAATGACCAAAACATAACAAAGTGAAACTCTGATCTATTTCCTACGGTCTCCAGTTTCCATACTAGGGGGAAAATTTCGTCCCCAATTCCCCACCCAATAACCTAATTTATAGGAACGCTACTAAAAACAAGCACTACGAAGAAATTGTTGGTGTGTTAATACTATTCACATAACAAATTGAAGTTCTCATGTCCGTACAATATTAACGAGTTCTGAAAAAAAAAACCGGTTGTTTAATAATGCGTACCTATTTGTGCAGTGAATGACATCGAGAAAGCAATGTGAGGCGTCTACTGTCATTTATCGTATACTGTAATTGTACGGTTCGATTCAAATACCATACGTACATGGTCGCCTTAGATGCGCTTCCAAGGATGCGAGCACCAACGCCCAGCAATTAAATCTAACCCAGAACCTTCCGGGAAATCAAGCTATAGGTTCCCGCGCCCTGACACCACCCATCAATCCAGACGATGCGAAATAACTCCGTGAGAACTCTTCAGGCAACTCGTTTAAATGCAAAACAATATTTTTACGACCTAACACCGAAATGAACTTTTAAAACGTTTACCATGAGCGGCGTGGAAGAGAGACTAAACTAAACTCATTTTCATTCCGAAGATTACTTTGCGGACTTTAATGACTGAGGCACAACTTTGTGACAGTCTGTGAACAAAGTGTGTATTTGAAGTACTGGTCAAGTGTGACACAGCCCCGAACTTAAACGAATGCTGTAGATGGAATTTGCACTGCCTTCTCCAGCTAATATTTGAACTGACCATAGGTATTAACTTTTTGAAAATGTTGTTTTCAAAAGTACCCAAAATGAACGAGAATTCTTAATTTTAACTTGAGAATCTGGAAGGTAAAGAAAGTCAAATGGTATAGAACTATAGTCTTAATTGTTAGTGCTGCTTGTTGCTGGCTTTCATTCCCTTCATTTAGTACGGATCCTTAGAAAATACTACAAAGTTATTACCTTACAAAAGCAATGTGATTTTCTTTATGGTGACAACGTGTCGTACTCAAACCAAACGATTGTGCGAGCGTACAGTAAAATGGTTAATTCAATTATATTTTTGTCAAATGTTTATACGAAATTATTGTTCTCTTGCAAATATAATGCTAAAAATTTTAGCGTTGGAATTGTCTGGCTATGACACCTCGCAAATAAATAACGATATTATTTAGAAGCACATTTAACTAAACTATTTTATTTGAAAAAGGGTGGCTCTAGCTGTCTACTGACTTAAAACATTTACAATAACGTTAACATCTCTTCAAATAGGTACCTACTTACTCCCCCCCGCTGGGTTCCGCATCTTGTCGCGATGGGGGGGCTCAGTAACCCTGTGGTCCGGGTTGAGGCTGGCCTTGTCACCCAGCCTCCAATACCGCACAGGGTGAAGCCAAGACGGATCCCGAGCTGGGCTGCGGAGAGAAGGTAGCTCTCTGCGGCAAGCCCGCAAGGGCAGAGGTGGATCGCGGAGGAAGAGGAGGACCTCGGTGTTTCGTTGCCGGCCTCCCTGTCCTCCGCGACCCGGCAGTGGCGCGCTGCCGCGCGAGGCGCGAATCGCGTCGTGGTGGGGTCGCGGAGGAAGAGGAGGATACGGTATTACGTTTGCCGGTCTCCCTATCCTCCGCGACCGGTGGGTCTCGGGACTTCATCTGGCTCTCGGAGGGAGAGCTGGATTGAGAGTCTCGGTGTCCACAGAGGCGGTAGGCAGCGGAGCCGCACAGCAGATCCGCTGCTGGGACCGGAGATGCCAGGCGTGGGGTAAGCCTGGCGTCCGTTACCTCGGTCCCGAGGGGGTGGGGCGTGTCAGGTGGCCTGACACGCTCCAGCTGCGTATTTGCGCGACGAGATGGGCCGCTTGGCGGTAGGCGCTGTGGGGGAGCCTGTGTAGAATCGCAAGGAATCCCGACTCCCCCACAACTGCGCAGCGTTGGCCACCGAGGGGGTTTTAGTCGGTGCGAGCCCGACACACCACTCTCTGTTCCCCACTGAGAGTGACGGTGCGGTAGGCATTTCCCCCTCGAATAAAAAAAAAAAAAAAAAAAAAAAAGGTACCTACTTACTATTTTAGACGACTTTAAAAACATTTGTGTAGAACTCGGTATTAACAACTTCAACGGTTATAAATCAAATGCAAAAGCAGTAAACAGGCAAAGAATTTTGTGCTCTGAAAAACCTTGACCTCGGACATCCTATTCAGATGTCCTTACACATTATTCTGTGCTCGTATGCCCATTAAAAGCAGCTGCAACATTGAAAGTACAAGAGTACCCTCAGACAAAACCTAAGCCGCCATAAATAAAGAGAGGCGAGCAGAGTCGGCTAATGAATTACGATGGCACTGAGTGCAAGCTCATACCTAAGGGCTGAACCACAGTAGAGGCTTTACTAGACTATAGGGTTCGGTAAGCCGTTCGTTCGGCATTCACGCATCTGGATATGATTTAATGATATGTTCGCTGAAGCATACGTCTAAACATTATTGTTCATCGGTAAGATAAAAAACAAAACAAATTACGAAGTTATTATGTTTGAACACGATACTTATACCTAAAACAAATAAAACCTTTTTAAGAGAGGTAGGGCATAGCGATTTATCGCTCGAACTGGAGCAGCCCGACTGGTGAAATACCTCCACCTACAGAAGACCGCAGCCAAATAACAATCACTTCTCTGTTGTTGTGTTCCTGCGTGTGGGTAAGGTTTCCAGAGCTCCTGGGGTGTGCTACATTAGTAGCAGGGGTCAAGCCTTCAAGGTAAGGGGACAAGTCCAGTAACAGCTTTATTATGCTCTACTTGTCGCTCTTAAGCTAGGACCTCATTTCCACTTAACATCAGGTGGGATGAGGTCAATCTTGAAGTGTAACATAAAAAAAAACCGTTGAGGATTCACCTCATTAAAATGGTGAATTTTTTTCTCAAATACAACATTCACGATTCGCGATCCTTTTTACTATAGCATTGAAATGGCAGCATCAAAATTGGTTCACCAAATAACGGTCATACTATGAAACAACCCTTGTTTACGTTTAAAAACTTAAAAACAACATAAGATCGAACGCTTCGAACTTTGCGTTTGTGCCCTTTTTTGGTTTTTTACGCGTGATTTGCAGGCTAAATGTGTATAGGTCGTAAGCGGCTCGCGGCTCGCCCGCGCCGTGGCCACCTCTCGCGGACGACATCCAACTCGTGCGAATAGTTCACGCTCCAGCTCTTGCATCACTGCACTGCAATAGGCGTCGACTCGAGTCAACGACACCCGCCGCTGCCGAGTCATCGTCGTCCTCGCTTCACTTGAGCCAAATAAAAACAAATAAAAACAATCACATCCGAAAGGTATTTTAATTCAAATTGATACATCAGAGGGGAGCAAAGTATTGATCCAAGGACGACCGGTCTCGGCGATTATGTAAATATTGCACCGCGAGCCCCGAGTAGGTATACTTCGACCAGTATCTCCACCCAATTTTTGTTTTTTCACTTACAATATAAATAAACGCCTGTAATTACAGCGAAGTATTTTGTTCGCATCGAGTGTCGTGTACTAGAAGAGGCATGCAATGTTTTTTCGTGACATTGAAAAAGAATTAGTGTCCCACGGAGGTCGTGCATCACGGCAGTCGATCACAGGCTTGATACGTAAATCGATGGCGGTGCAGCCGCGGAAGTGTTTGCGCGCTCGAAGCCTTGTTTATCGCGACCGAAGCGTCGCCGATGCCGCACTACCAACTCACAACTTGTACTTTTAGTTTTTAAGAAACTACATGTAACATCATTACTTACTTATGGAGTGCAATAAATAATATGAATGAATATGAATACACCGTGAAATTATCTTTTCGTTATATTTCTCAAATAATATCAAAATGTTGAGCCAAGACGGTCTTTTGTACAAACTCCTTAATTCTGATAATGAAAAACATCTGTTGGACGTCTTTTATAGCACACCATCAGATGACTGCGAGCAGCTAATTATGTGTAAAATGGACCTGATAACATGAAGTCACACACGTTTTGTGGCTTCATTTGAAATGCTGCTAGTTGCAGTCCAACAAGATCAAACACACGTCATACCTAATGGCAATGCAGAACCGTTAAATAAGCTGCTAGCGAACGGGAAGCCATAAAGTACTTTTCATACGAGATTATAACATTTTCATAATGACCGTCATTTTCTTATTACATGGGGCCCACAGAGGCATTGACTGAGTCACTAATGCAGCTTCTATTTATCTCCGCTAAGCAAGTCACATTTAAGAATACCATAAAAATATGACACGAGAGCGAACCCATTTGCAATTTAGCTATCTAATTTATAAGGATTGTGGAATCTCGACATGCGAGTAGACGACTGCAGCTGCAGCAGTTTTACGAGTTCGAGTCTACGCCATAAATGCAGAATAATAATTCTTTTTGCATACTCGGAGAAAAATTAAGATTTGAATGGCGTAATAAATGCACTCGCTTTACTACTTATAGTGTTCCGTGGTAAACGGTGGCTGCATTCCTGCCGCTAAGACAGTCGTCGCAGACGAGGTTCGTGTCATTGAACCGTCCTATGGCGAATTGCGACGCATCTACCGGCGCCCAGTAAATAGTCAATTAACGGCCTCACCCCGTTACCTCTCCAGTCGTAAACTGAACAATTCACATATCCCTACTCCGGTACCTTCCAATGGATGGTTATTTCAATATGGAAACGAAAGCGACATTAAGGAAGCAAATTAAATTGCAAACACGACCTCTACAGTTGTCGAATACAACGGCCATGCCTAGCGCATGATTCAGCGTCTCTATAAATATAAACTAGGCACGTGTGTTAATTCCAAAGGATGATATTTAATAAAGACAGCCACGTCATGTTATTGTCGCGGTGACACCGGATAAGCTCGGCGACCACCGATTGTCTCGCGGCTATCGTAAATAACTCCGGTGTGTCCGGTGTGTCAGCATCGAATACAGAGTTGCCGGCGACCGTTGGCGAATCCTGGCGTCATTGTCTAACTCCGATTCCTTAGCTCAGCGCTCGCCTCCTCGCCGGCTATCTTTCTAACTAAAGCAATGATAAAGATGCATATGGACGCCTGCGATTGAATACGAACTATCGAGGATACAGTTTGAAATGCTCTCCGGGTGCGGTCTGCAGGAAGCAGCCTCCGCGCGCGGAATACGGATTAGCGTGACGTGTGCCGCCGTGTCCGCTACCACTCACCACGCCATATCGACCGCGGAATAATACATAACACCATCCCAGGATATTTTTATCTCACGAATAAAAGCACTATATTTATCAACATGCAATTTGATCAATAATGTAGAGACGGCCTCAAAAGAAGATTGGAATTGGCCCTCGGCTATGAATTCCACCGAGGTAGAAACAATGGACATATGTTATAAATAGGTGGAATAAATATAAAATGGTGGTCTCTTTGGTCTATTTTACTGGCTGAACGTTATGCGAGGGGTGCATTCAGGGCGGGTAAAGATCGAGCGCGGCCGCGGTATGGACGAAGGCTGATAGCATCGGTGCGCGCGGCTATAAATAGACCCTGGACCCTTGAACCAGCCGCGCTTCTCGCTCGTCACTGCAACCCTCCTAGGGCTACCGCTTCACTTTTTGCGCATCATAATTAACATAATCACCCCTATTGATTTATGTTCTGCAGTAAAAACGACACGCGTATCGGTCAATACTAGCCTCGTCAAGAAACTGGTGATCATTTAACCTGAACTGTTTTTACAATCTATCTAATTACGTTATCCTTTTACTTTGTACAGCTTTTATGTTTATTATTACCAGTCATGTATAAACAATATGTAATTAAACCAATTAACATGAATTACTCCAGAGAAGGAAATCTCCATCAGGTTTAACGCAACGCATTTATGATAATGCAAGCGTAGAGGGGGGCAATTAAAATGGGAGTCAGCCCTGTCCGTTGGCCCGGTACCGCAACAATCCACCATAAAACACGGCGGACGGTGCGCAGCTTCTCGCTTGTTCGCTTTCGTTCGCGCATGCGGCCAACGCTTATTTTTTTCCCTGATTAGAGTAAAAGATGCGCAACCGGTCGGCGGGCGAAGGCCGCGGCCAGGGACGGGCGAGCCAGGGCCTACCGCCCCCGCCCGCGCCCGCTCGCCCGCCTCCGCTAATGATGTGTCTCCACTGAACCACTCCTAATTGGACGGACGACCAACTACTCCAGGAAAAAATGCACACCAGGACCACTTCGTAGAACTGCGAATAGTCGGGAGACGCAACATGCAGCTTTGAATCATACGAATTATTAAATTCCACTGAAATTGTTTGGCCCGCATTAAAAAATCTCACAAAAAAAGTAGCACCGCCTTATCTCGGTAATAATTTGTCGATACATTGCCTCGTTTTCTGTTATCAAGATCTGTGAGGTGTGAATTTAAAACGAATCACTTCTCAGGAACTCTGGGAGTCGGCGGGCAGTCGTTTTTGTTGCGATATTATATTTCCTTTATATCTCTTCTTGCGATGCGACGATCATAACAGTAGCGAATAAAGTAATGCTTATTCGCAGTGTAGGTATTTACGGTTATTCCACTGAGTGCTTTCTTTGTCCGTTGCGTATCTCACTGAATGCGATTATGTCAGAAGCACGTACACTATAAGAATTGCCCTTTAATAACGGGAGAGCTGCAGTGAATTGTCCTAGATTGCAGTCGCTTCAAGTTTGCCTAGCTGTAAATAATGACACAATTGGAGACGTTGTTCTTTCTTAATCGTCGTGGCTTCCTCGGGAGCATCTGTTTGATCTGCTTCCGCAAAGAAGCTTTGTGATTTTAATGTACAGTTGTAATTGTATTTTGACCTTCATCGTGCTTGTCGAATCCGATTCGATTATAAATAATGTCTTTTTATCGAATGTCACGGTCGGGTCAATGTGGGAAACGAACTTTTCTATATTGTGTGTTGTGGTACCGTCGTTGTTTCTGATTTCTTTAACATAAGTGCCTAAGCTACTTACCACAGAATCAGAGCAATGTAAGTAATATTTATATTTATTTATCTAAACGACGAATATGTACTGACCTATCACCAAAAGATTTATAAGCGAAAACGTAACGTTATAGTAATGATGAATTGAATGGTTTATTAATAAAATTAGAGTGAATCGGGAAGGGTATAGGAACTGAACCGGCGACGATCACAGGGCAGGCTGAGCGTGGAGGCGCGTGCTTCACCCGCCTCTCACGCACTCGTGAAATTCCGACGTGGCCAGCCATTCATTGCATTTAATAGCTTGTCATATTAAATTGTCCCTGCGAAGCTTTCCGTCGAGCTGTGCGCCGTATAAGCATACGAATCAATTATCATTTTATAATGGTAACAAAATAGCCCTCGTCCGATCGTGTTGCGCATCTAATGAAACAACCGCTACGGTCGGTCTTCTATTAAGTTGTAAATAAGCGCATTAGATGGGTTTTATATTATTTCTGGGGACGTGTCATCTTAATCTACATATCAATGGAGCGTTCCGTATCAGAGATAAGTTGCGTCCCTTGAAGGTTTCCTGGCTATCTCGCCTGTAAAGCGTTATATCTTGTTACAGTCATCGATGCGGCCTGACTAATGAAGATTTAAATAGACGATGGTGTAAGCCGAGTCCCGTTTTGCATCCGTCTATTTACCATACCAAGGTAATGTTATCTCTTACATAATCATGCAAATTCCGAAGGGTCAATCGACTCGACGAGACATGAGCTTTCCATAATTTGTGCGAGTAGTAATACGAGTTGTTGAAATTATCGCGGAACCTCCAGGCACTCGCGTACGCACACCAATTAAAAACGGCATGACCCCTGATCGTTATCAAGTTTGTATAATAAGTTGGATTTCTTGTTAAAAAGCATCGAATCATTCTGACACCATAAACTTCGCTGAAACTTTAGTCGCCGGGTGTCAGACATGTGCATTTTTTACTATATAAAAAGTATATAGCATTTTTACTTAAACTGCTTTCGAGCTAACATAACATAATTTTTAAGTTCTCAAACTTTAAAAGTCACCTTTTTTTACGACTTAGTCAGAGAGTTACCAACGTGCGTTCGACTCTATCACAATTGTGCCGTACTTATTATTATTTTTTATCTATGTAAACAGAATAGTGACATAAATACGCACTGGCCTAAAATATACAATATAAATTATTTATAATAGGGTCTAATAGAGTACTTGGTGCGGGTGTGGAAGAAGCCGCCGCTGGTGTACTGCGACTATCACGGACACTCGCGCAAAAAGAACGTGTTCTTCTACGGATGCGCAGCCGCCGAGAGCTGGTGCAGCAACGACCGCCTTCTGCAGGATGAGCCTGTCAAGTATCTCGTGAGTACCCTACTTAATTGACAGACATATAGGCATGAATTTTTCCCATAGATATAGACAAAGAGGTCAGCTAGCTGTCTCATAAGAAGCATCCAGCTAGACACTTTGGTAAAATTGTAGTCACATAATCATTTCAACAGTCCAGGACGTCGCTAGGCAATTGTTTAATGATCACTTTGATTTCTTTTTTTTGGACATCACTAATTACCTATCCCTTCTACAAACCCGTGGTGATGCTCATGTCAATATGAAGTAAAGTCAATATTATGCTGCCCATGTCACCTTGGAAAAGCAAATACTGTTCTATTACTGTCTCAAGCAGCAAAACCAATCACCGCCCCACGTGAGGCGCATACTGCTTCATAAGAAATTTTAATAGATAATTTCAAAAGCAAAGTCAGGACTATTTATTAAAAGTGGTTAATTCCACAGATGCTACCAGCCTTGATGCACCGCATATCCCCAGCGTTCGCCCTGGGCTCGTGCTCGTTCAGGGTGGAGCGGGAGCGCGAGAGCACGGCGCGGGTGACGGTCTGGCGGCACCTGGGCGTCACCCGCTCATACACGATGGAGGCCTCCTTCTGTGGCTTTGATCGCGGACCCTTCAAGGTGAGACGACTCTTTGTTGATGGGAGCTCAATATTGGGACCGCAAACGTTTTGTTATTCTTTGAAGGTGCAAGTATATTTAAGGTGATACTTTAATCGTCTAGATGGATTTATTTGTACATTCTCTGTAGCAGTTGTAAATCTCCGGCTTTCTCATGGCGCCATCACTACGCAATGAAAAAGTAGTTGGGATTTTTATAGGGTAGTCCTTGCTTCTACAGAGCGGGGAGAGATACAGAACCATGTATTTCTATGTGATGGTTCATCTGATGACAATGGTTGGGACAATTTGGTTTGAAACTGGTGGCTTTTAAGTTAAATAGTAAACTAATAAGAATAGAGGTTGCGAAGGAATATACCTACTCTTCATCTTAGTGCGGATAAGTGGAGAGGTAAGAGCCAGGCGAACCTTACTCTCAGTTATTCTCAAGCTACCAAACGCTTGGCCATAACGATTACTAACGACATACTGACCAAATTTTATGAACTGCATGTTCACGTTATGCTGATGAAACCATTTGAGGTTTGGAATTAGAATAACGAGTAGCCTGAAGACATGTGATCTATAGGGTATGGAAGGTATTAAATCACATATCTTATTGAAATACAAATACATCTTGTTAACTCATTCATATTAATGCTTATTTGCAATAAAATTTGCAAGTCTGAATATCATATCGAGCTATTTTTGCTTGTCATTTAGAATATCCAATCAAGATTTAAAATTATAGCAACTACCTCACAGGCTTTGATTTAAAATATGATTCGTATCGTGTGCATCAGTATTAGGTGGCTACTTTGAATAAATTAATCCTATGCAAGTGTAATTATATAATTAGCGCTGCGGCAATCGTTATCAAGGCGTCAATCTCGAGCAGGCTGCAGCAAACCGGCTGCCTCTGACTGACGGCCGGCCGGACTTGGCGTAGGTTCGCCAGATGCCCGGGAAACCCAGGAATGTTCTAAATTTCGGGTTTTCCGTGTCCTCTTTTTAAAGATTTGTTGCTTCAATTTAAAATCGAGTCGATCATCGACTGGTCCGAAACATATGAGAAACTCGTGCACAATTATTTACCTACAGTTGAGTGCCTAGTGTTTAGTCAGTTGTCTTGGGACCCTACTGCTACAAAAGTCAAAAAGCCAGTCACAAACACTTAGCTAGGATAATGTTTAATGACTGTTCAGACATGATTGTGGTAAGTTTGGTTTACGTATCGTGTTTTGTACTCACAGAAAGAAATCGCAATCGCATTTTTTTTTTGCATATAATGATAGCGAAGTTAACATTTATAAAATAACTATGTATGTATTAGTAGCCTAATTCTATAACCCTGATAAAAGGAGGTAGATATAGTACCCCCTCGGTGGCCAACGCTGCGCAGTTGTGGGGGGGAGTCGAGATCCTTTGCGGATTCTACACAGGCTCCACTAAAGCCCCTACCGCCTAGCGGCCTCGCCGCGCAAAAGGCAGTTGAAGCGTCTCAGGTCTGACACGCCCCGTCTCCTCGGGACCGAGGTAACGGACGCCAGGCTTGCCCCACGCCTGGCGTCTCTGGTCCTAGCGGCAGATCTGCTGTGCGGCTCCGCTGCCTACCGCCACACCCGTGACTCTTACTCCAGCTCTCCTTCCGAGAGCTAGATGGAATGCCCGAGACCCACCGGCCACCGTGGACAAGGAGGCCGGCAACTTAAGACCGAGGTCCTTCTCTTCCTCCGCGATCCACCTCTGCCCTTGCGCGCTTGCCAGAGAGCCACCTGCTCTCCGCGGCCCAACTCGGGATCCGTCTTAGGTTTACGCTATGGGGTATCGGAGGCTGGGTGGCAAGACCAGCCTCAACGCACCGGACCACAGGGTTACTAAGCCCCCCATCACTACAAGACGTGGAACACTGCGGGGGGAACTCTATTACCGTAGAAATGTCTCTAAAACAATCGAGCTGAATATGGCAACCCTAACCCGGCATGAGCTGCACACGTATATCCTACGCCAATTTCTCCAGTTCACTCGTTAAACTGTGTGTCATTTTATCTAATCTACTTAATTTAATGATGTCCATAACTAATTGTGGAATACATTTTCTCAGAACTTACGGGTTAGAAATCTGAACTCTACATCAAATGAAAAGCTACATAAACGGTGCATTAAGCTATTCATATACCTTGTTTGAAGTAGGTTACCTTAATAGAAGTTTAGGCAACATTAGGACCATAAAATAGATTTTGCTGAAATAACGCGTATATTGTACTTATTTATTTTTATTAAAAATCATAGAACATTTTATAGTGTCGTTGTAAGTAATAAATATTGTGAGTTGGCGAATAATGTTTGGGCTTCAAACATCTGATCATAGTAAATGATAAAGATAGGTACTTTGTTCCCAATGCACAAGTTAATATAAGAGGGGTACAAGCATACCTACACAGCTTGATCCAGCCGATAGATAAGGTCGCATCGCTGGCCGCTCTGCCTGGTGTGTGAGGAGGCGCATTTTTCCTTTTAATGATTCTTCCACGCCATCGCGAACCGTTCCTGTCAAAGGTTTTCAGAAAAAATGCAGTCGCACTAACGACGGGCTCCCCGGGCCCGAGTAACGGGCCGTGACGTGTATGTCAACGGGGAAAAAACGCTGCCCATGCTTGTATGTATGCTATTAGGTTCCTGCAGATAGTCTCTGGCATAATAAGGCAAACTAATCATTAACAAATCACCGGGTATGGTGAGACTTACCTAGTACCTACCTTCTCGTGCGGGCATATAATCGAATGCACTGAAGCTTTAAGAGCCGGTACCGATTAGTGCTTTAGTAAATCAGCGCGCATCTTGGTTGGTAAAGGCCAGGAAAAAAAAACATGAAAAATTCACACAGAAAAAAAAGTTCATATAGTTACCAAATACAAGAAACGTAACATTTATAAGAATGTGTATCACTATACTTTAATACAGTAGAAGTATACCTAAATTGTAGTAGGTACACCACCTATGTACGAAAAGGGTACCAAATAACTCGTATTCAAAGAACTGGAGTTGAAGTTGTGAAAATACACCCAGGAAAAAGAAAAGATAAAGGCGGTTATTCGTCATTACAGTACCCAGTGATATTTAAATATAATATCATGGCACTGAGAATCTTAAAACAATGGAATAGATCCCGTGGAATGATATTTAATAATATTTTAAAGTAACGTAACGCGTCAGTATGATAATTGGGAAAAAAACAAAACAAAGTAATGCAATAGCATTTTAATAGGTACTTCCGGATTGTGCCTGTCATCATTGTAGCCCTTCAATAAAATGTTCTATGCATGATAATAAATCCTGTGTGTTGTAGATACGTATCCACCTGCCTAACTACCTATACCTACTGCCGAACACGCTTCACTCCACGTCGGAAGCGAATATCCTATTACTGGATTGATTGAATGAATGATAAACATAGCGTACGTCTTGCGATTGCCAATGGAACTTTTTACACCATTACTACACACTAATAATAATGTTGCTACTTCAATTTTATCGCTAAATTATTCATAATGATTCATTGTGTACACTACAGCTTCTATTTTAAAATATGTTCCACGTAAGACGTTAATAGAACTACGAGAATTATTTGTTTCTAAGGTATAATAGTAAAATGTATTTTAATCTAATCAATATGCACAATAAAACATGACCAAGAGTATGAATTAGAAAATAAATAGGTATGTTTAGGTACATTGTATATATAGACTCACTTAATGCTAAATAGGTAGGTACATAGGTATCATAAGTTCTATATCATTACCTAATAACTTAAGTTTTAGCCTAGTCAAATAATCTGTCTCTTTTAGAAATTTTACAAACTGATTGGAAACAGAAGTACCTAACTAAGGAAATTGTGCTCCTGTTGTTATTTTTGTTGGTGATCGTAATTACCTGTCAATATTTAACTGTACTCGTGATTATTTGGCCCGTAGGGATTCCATTTAAACACGCAGCACCTGCAGAGTGTGGGAAGTGACTTCTGCGAAGCGCTCAACGGACTCAACGACACCGCCACCAACGTCGACATACAGCTTACGAAAGATCTCAATGGGTAAGATCTCCAAACTTGAGACTAATTACTATCTATTTGGGAAATAACCTGTCCCATATACCTACTACTCTAGAAGAAAAATTAATGAATATTATTACCTAGTAAAATTTGTTGTTGTTAGTCTTACCTAATAACTAGCACAGACGAGAAGTCACATAAGTAAACAAAATAGAGAATAATCCACTTTAGGAAAAGAGATGTTATTATAATAAATTACACAACAAAGATACACACAACGATACGATAGGCGCTACACAAAGATATAATTCGATCCGTTCATGGAAAAACACAACGTTTTGATTCCAAATGATAATAAATTCACAATCTATATCTGTCACCTTTATTAAACTTATATACAAGTTCCAAAACGACTGAAGTGACTTTTTTTTCTGCAGAAACATAATTGAAATAAGTCTGAACGACCTCGCAATGAACAGGCAAGTTTGAACTAACATGAGGTGTCTATGTTTTAACAGAATCTACAAAAGATTTTCATCTTCAAATTAAAGACGTAGCTAATAGCCGTGGTATATGTTTTGCAGGGAAATGTGGAATTCAGAAATATCACTTAATACCTAGAAATGTACCGAAATCCCGGTATATGTCGAAGATTCTTGTTTATTAAGAACTTCTTACTTAAAGATTCTAGTGATATGATAATACTTTGATACCAATTAACCGTCAGTGTCACACCTACCACGATTTCTTGATATCCCTTCAAATTTCTGGTGGTGGAATGAGGATAACAGCCTCATTTCCCTGTGACCTTTATACCTACTACCTACATCTAACAATAAATATTCATGTTGTAAACAAACAATAAGTTAAAAACGCTTATACCTAGGTTATTCAAAAGTTGGGTTCATTTTATTATTGGGAAATGAAATATGTACTTGCTCTACTAAATATGTCCGTCTAACCTGCCCATTAGTTGAGGAACTTAGCTACATTTGTTTTTTAAAGACGTTTCATAAATATTCTCATTCTTTATTCGACTATGATAATTCTTGCTTCTAACATGAATTATGCTTCATTTGCATGAAAATATTTTTTAGTCAACTTATTCTATATGCTCTAATAATATACCACTAAGTTAGAAATCCTAACATTGAGTAGGTACGTACCTAATAACTTGTCAATTCGAAAACCATCCATAATTATCTTTCTCTGGGCAGGTGTTGCGTCTTCGTAAACAATTAAAAATAACAGCCTACGCCTTTTAGGGTTTTACAGTTCTGATTGAACTATATGTCACTACGAGATATGAACTATTGCGACGCGTCTCTCTAAGTTTAAAGTAAGGTAACCTTCCTTACCGTAACTTTAAACTAGAGAAGAGTCCCATAAATGGAGGCCCATAAAGGTGTTATTTTTGTGAATTAAATTTATCTTAAGTCTGAGTGTCTGGAAGAGATAGCTTTCTAGCAATAAGCCCTCCTAAATTTTACTTGAATATGTCTGTAAAACCTATTGCTATGTTTTTTTTTCTGTGCAATAAAGTGACACTATATAATGGATATTTGTTAACTCTTTCACACAGAAGCTACTGAATAGTTTTGGATGCAATATTGAAAGATTACCTATACACTGGCATATGGCTTAAAATAATTTATTTGTTTCCAGTGAAATCGCAGTGGACAGCGAGCCAGGCTCCGGTTCCGACAGCGTGCTCAAGACAGACTCCGACGAGGACTTTGATTAATTTGAGTATAGGTATAGGCTAAGCACTAGAAAATACCAGTTAACAATAAAAACTTACCAGCAAGCAACCGGTACGTAGAACACTTTACCACGAAGAAAAAATTAGTTTAGCGTATCGTCAATTATACATATGTAGTAGAGGGATAAAATCCTAAATATTAAAATGATAAATTCGATCGCACTACATACATTATTTAGCAGAGTACCTACCTATTATTTTTTAGATTTTTTTTTCTATTTTATTATGATTTTTTATTGCATTACGCTGCATATACGTACTTTATTTTAATATTTTCATGTACAAATTTGACCGTGTACTGTGTGCACCTGTGATCCTTAGTTTGTTTTGTTTGTGATAAATTAAATTATTAAGTTGTATGTGATCTCAATTACAAATAAATTATGAAATCACCCTCTTAGTTTTTATTGTTTACCTTATTAACAATAGGAATTTCACATGATTTTTATGTCTTAAAGTAGGTAATCATTTATATCATTAACATGTAAAACATTTAGTCAGGCTTGAAAATGGTAAAATTATTTTCTCAAAGTGAAATTTAAAACGACGAACGAAAATTTGTAGGTAATTTTAGAAAACAATTGTAATGACAAACGATATGTAACGGATATGAATTGGTTATGATTGAAATATCATTTAAAAGTTAAAAGTTCATCTTATGAACGAAAACGTTCCATGTTACATAGTTATTTCCTATGCTGCAAATAGCAATTGTCGAAATTTGATTGTATTAATGGTGCGTGTGTGAACTGAGGGACCAATTTTTTTTTCGGATTTTTGCAACTTAACTAATAACAATGCTTAGTAAAAGTTGTGAAAATATTTGTAAAACAAAGGACAGAGTCTGTAAAGGCATAATTCTAAAGATATATCGTCTTAAGTGGCTCCCTCAGTTCACACACATAATAAGCTCACACATGTCAACATAACACCTATTATGCAATTTTTTCGGTTTATAAGTAGGTAACCACACTGGATTACCTACAGTGCACTCATCCACGGGCAATGAACTCTCGTTTGCGGCATAAATAATAAATAAGGACAAACATTTAGTATACCTACATTTTCACATCCATTACTTTAGTAATTGTCTCTAGACGAGATCGGATATTTGAACGCTTTCTGATAACTTTTCTTTGCATTATTTGTGTAGATATCTATGTATTTATGACAAAAGCTTAAAAACACTTGACATTTTACGGCGCGCCGATCCATTGGTTAGCTTGTTTCCGCTTCACTGAAAACAATACAACTCGGGCTGGGGTTTGAAGTTAGCAAGACTATACTGAGGCAGAGTAATACTTAAACGATGGTCCCAAATAATCTATAGGTTTTTTTCAACATTCCCTACTTATTAGCATAGCTGGGCACCGTTAATCAAATAGTTAACTTCGTTAATCGATAATCCGTTACTAAAAAAGTTAGCTTCGTTAAACGTTAAAGCTTTACATTTCAGACGAATTAACGCAAGTTAACGTTAATCGTTAATCCGTTAAAATATAATCAAAATTGATGGATGAATGGTCATGGATGCTCACCAGGACCTGAAATCTGATTCCATGTCTTCCATGATAGGGTTTTGATTACTGCACTGCACAGTACACTTTTTCAATTCACCTAATATTACCTACACACTTTCTTATCCACACGCAAATGATGACTGACAGTAATTTAGGGAGCGTTCAAGTATTACGTAACGCAATTGGGGAGGAGGGGGAGGTTATGTAAAGGGGGAAAGAGTCAAAAAATCTTCAAATATTGCGTTACGTAAGGGGGACCAATGCAATATCGAATAATAAACATCGAACGTTCAAAATATGGAATACTTGCTGTGCCCGCGACTTAGCTCGCGTGGACTACATCCTTTCATGGTCGGTTTTACCCTTAAAAAGTAGTCTATATTTTAATCCAAGTTTCGAGCTATATTGGTAATAAACATTTTTCCGTATAAACTTTCAAATGTGGTATTACCCCCATCGCCCCCCCCCCTTTTTTTTAACAAAAAATAGCCTATGTCCGTTCTTGAGGTTCAACGTATACACCTAATACCAAATTTCATAAAAATCGGTTGAGAGGTTTAAGCGGGAAAGCGTAACAGACAGACAGAGTTACTTTCACATTTATAATATTAGTAGGGATACAAATAATCGATCGCTCAAAATATCAAATTTACATATAATAGAACGTTCAAAATATCGAATGGTAAAAGTATCGAACGCTCAATACATCGAATGATTATTTGTATATTCGATATTTTGAACGTTCGATTTTTTTACCGTTCGATTAATAGTGTTCGATATTTTGATTTTCGATCGCTTGGTATTCGATATGGCGTAGGTAACCCGTTACAACGTAACACTTGAACGCTAATTTCTTTAAAACAAACACAGCACTCGTCATTCTAATTAAAACACCGGCTTTAAGTAATTATTGACATGTCGAAATCAAATGAACAAAATGAATCTATTCTCAGCTTTCTTACTCGCACGCGCTTTCTATAGTGCTTTTGTTTCACTCGCGACACGTGCTGCTCGTCACTTGTCGTTTCATACTTGTCTTGTCTAAACCTGTTTTTTTCGCCATGCCACCGCGGTGCAATGCGGTGAATAGTAGGCATTGGATTAACGATTAACGGACTTCTGGATTATTAACGGAAGTTAATGAGTCCGTTAACAGTTTTTATAGTTAACTTAAAAGTTAATCCGTTACTCGAAATGTTAACTTCGTTAATTAACGATTAACGGATTAACAAGTTAATGCCCAGCTATGCTTATTAGTTACATTTTACGTTACTCCTTAACATGTTTTCCGTGTTACGTGATTGAAAAGCAATGTCAATTTAAGCGTAAAAATTAATCACACACATAAATCATTCGTATAGTTTTAAGAGCTACTTTTTTTATGCAAAGGTTAGCAGCTACATCATAACTTAGATGACTGATGATAGCAGAAAAGCATGACTCGTCCAGTCACGTTTAAAAATTAATCTCAAGATCGATGTTCATTTCCCATGACAAGCTACATAATATCAAACCCTAGGCCGCCATGGGAATTCGTTTTTACGAACAAGGTTTAGTTTTTTTACTTTTAGATAACCCACGTAGTCTTGATAATACTTTGTGATGAAATTTTTAAATAAAAAAAGGAAAGTGTAAATATTCAGATCACGAAAAGGTAGTCGTGAGACAAATTGAAACATTGTTAGATACCTATAAAAGTTGACTTTGGAAAGTTAAGCATCTAAAATAAAAAACAACACTTTGAAAAAAATTATATATTATCATCTCAAAACTCAATATATTGTCATTTTCAACAATGAATCACATTTACATGTAGTTCTATATAAATATTTTTGCACTAATTGCACCATGATAGATATCGTCCAGACATTGGCATAAGACAACAATCTATAATTCACATATTAATAGTTATACACATAGTACTTGTTTAGTTCTTGATGATTATTTTTCACTTTATACTTACTTCTAAGAAAGTATCACAAATAATAATAATAATTGTGGTATTTATGTGAATAAATATACGTGCACGCCATAGTTGGGTGACGTAAGCTACGGACGAGTCAGTCTGGGACTGGCGCTCGACCCGAGCGGACGTGTACCTACACTGTGTGTCGATTGCATAACAACTAGTATCTGGTGTCTTATTTAGTAATCAAATAGTGTGAATATCACAACTGGCGACGAGTGAACGAACCGTGAGTAGTATCTGAGAACTATATTTTAAATTTACGAACTCTGGTGGGTTAACGAAGTCGAGAAAAAGGGATAGAATAGACAAAGTCACAAAATATATACCATTATGTTAAAAAAAGGGAACTTTGCGTCAAAATCCTATTATCAGTGTATCGAGATTAAAAAAAAAAATAAATAAACATAATCTCGTATCATATCAAATAAACGCGGAATACCTACACTTTGAAAAGCAAACACTATTGTCTTACATCAATCACGCAATAAAATAGTGTGTTGATTACTGATTAAAACCTTAGATAAAGAACTGTGTCATATTTTAACATTATTTGCAAACTACCTCCCTTTACGTGGATTATTTTTGCACCACGAAGACTTGGTACTTAAATTCTTTTAAACTGTCAACAACTTGCATGGAAAATATTCCAATGTTAACTAATTGGTTATTTGGTGTAAATGATTAGACACGGGGATGTAAATCAGTAATCACGGTGTATTTTATTGTATCTGTCTATTAAACCTTTAGACTTTTTAAATACGTAACATCTGTATTTACTAATTATCACACTTCAAATAACTTTATTTAAGTGACCCATCAGAGATTCGAAATGTTTTTAGAGATTCCAATGAGCGAAAAAACTCATTTACAGAAGTATCAATTCAAAGGAATTAATTTCATGACACTAAATGAATAGTATATGTTCTTATGTAGGTATGTACTATTTACATCTACACAAAAGTGCCTGCTTATTACAAAAGTAAAAAATACTGTGCTTATCGTTAAAAAGTTGAACAGTTTTACATATTTTCTTTCTCAGAAAAAAAAAAAAAAAAAAAAAAAAAAAAAAACATTAATACATTTAAATATTCCAAAGTAAACAATCAATCATTTTAAATAATTACTTCTTCGTTACATTAATAAGTAAGTTCTCTTTTGGGACTCTAAAGCATTCATTTCACTTTTCAGATCGTCCCAAAATGTCCCAAGTTCCCACATTAGAAGCATTTGACTGTGAGGGTGACCCTAATTCACTGGGATCGCGATGGGAAAAGTGGAAAAGAGCGTTGGAGATTTATTTTATGGCAACAAAAAATGACCAGCCTCTTAATAAAAGGGCCATACTTTTGCATACGGGAGGACTTGCTTTGCAAGACATTTACTTTAACATTCCGGGAGCCCACATCGATGATAATAACGATATTGACGTGTACAAAATTGCATTGAACAAACTTGATGAGTATTTTGCACCAAAGCAGAGTAACGTATTTGAGAGACACTTATTTAGGTTGATGAAACAAGACCCAGAAGAAAAATTTGAAAAGTTTTTGATTCGGCTACGCAGACAAAGTGCACGGTGTAATTTTAGTAATGAGAATGAACACTTAATCGATCAAATAGTAGAAAAATGCAACAGTACAGAACTGAGAAAGAAAATATTGATTTTAGGTGATTGCGTCACTATAGATAAAATTATTTCTGAAGCTAATGCGCTTGAAACTGTCGATAGACAGCTTAACGAGTTTCACGATAAGCCAAGTACCAGTATTAATAAAATTAATACTAAATTGAGCAGAACTTCTGCCAATAAATCAACAATTTGCTCTCGTTGTGGAAGTAAATATCACGATAGTGATAGTTTCTCATGCCCGGCTAGAGACAAAACTTGCACTAAATGCGGGTATAAAGGACACTTCCAAAAGCACTGTAGAACGAAAGCAACAAAACGGAAAAACTATGACCGTACGGGCTCACAACCCATAGCTAAAAGACTGAAAACCGATATGTCAGATAAACCCAAATCTTCTATTGATTACATTTTTCATTTTGATGATGATGCCACCATAAGTTGCAATGTAGGGGGTGTAAATATAGACATGTTAATTGATTCTGGAAGCAAGTCAAACATAATAAGGGATAAAACATGGATTTATTTAAAGGAAAGGCTGGTGCAAGTCTCAAACCAACAAAAGTCTCCTAACAAAACCTTCATGGCGTATGGTGCCTCTGAACCTCTAACAGTCCTTGGCTCTTTTGAGGCCCAAATAATAGTGGGTTCAGCAAGCACAGACGCAACGTTTTATGTCATTAAAGATGGCACTAGAGACTTATTAGGCAAAAACACTGCTTTAACTCTGAAAGTCTTGCAACTTGGATGTAACGTCAATAAAGTGGAAGAAGTTGAACCGTTCCCAAAATTTAAAGGTATTCAGTTAGATTTATCTGTTGACAAAACTGTTACACCCGTTTGCCAACCTTGCAGACGGGTGCCTATTCCTTTAGAAGCTAAAATTAATGAAAAAATAGACGAATTAGTTGCTATGGATATTATTGAGCCGGTAAACCAACCATCCTCTTGGGTCTCTCCAATGGTACCAGTTCTGAAAAGTGACGGCGACGTTCGTATTTGCGTTGATATGCGTTGCGCAAATAAAGCAATCATTCGTGAAAATCATCCACTTCCTACGATGGAACAGCTCATGCCTAAATTTAGAAAATCTACAGTTTTTTCTAAGTTGGATATAAAAAATGCTTTTCACCAAGTTGAAATAAAAGAAGATTGCAGAGATATTACAACCTTCATTTCCAGTAAAGGCCTTTATCGATATAAAAGATTAATGTTCGGAATCTCATGCGCGCCTGAGTATTTTCAAAAAATTTTAGAAACTTTATTAATTAAATGCGAAGGTGTAGTGAACTTCATAGATGATATAGTTGTGTTCGGGCGCGATAAAATTGAACATAATAAACGTCTACAGCACGTATTACGCGTCCTTGAAGATAATAATGTCCGCTTAAATGAACAAAAGTGTTTATTCAATGTCAATAAAGTTCACTTTTTAGGACATGAGCTGTCCGCGGAAGGAGTGAAACCTTTAGACAAATATATTAAAGCAATAGAGTCTTTCAGAGAACCTTCTACCGTTGAAGAGATCCAAAGTTTTCTTGGGTTAGTGAATTTTGTAGGAAAGTGGATTCCGAACCTAGCAACATTGACAGACCCTTTGCGTTCCATTCTTAGGAAAAAACTTCATAAAAACGCTGACATCACAACCTTGTGGCAAAATGAACAAAGACATGCATTTAATAATCTTAAAACCGTTCTCAACAACATTCCTACATTAGGCTATTATGATCCAGATGACAGGACACAAATAATGGCTGACGCAAGTCCCGTAGGGCTAGGTGCTGTATTAATTCAAATTGATTCCAGCGGGCCACGTATTATTGCTTTTGGTAATAAAAGTCTCACAGACGTCGAAAAGCGTTACTGTCAAACTGAAAAGGAAGCTTTAGCCCTAGTGTGGGCTGTTGAGCACTTTCATATGTATTTATTTGGCAAATCTCAATTCGAATTAATTACAGACCATAAACCCCTGGAAGTAATATTTGGCGTAAGATCAAAGCCTTGCGCTCGTATCGAAAGATGGGTGCTCCGTCTTCAAAGTTATAATTACAAAGTCATACATAAGCCAGGCAAATTTAATATAGCAGACTCCCTATCCCGACTGTGCGTGAATAACGACAGTAAGCCTTTTGATGATGACCACCATGTCAACCAGATCGTTCAATATGCACGACCAACGGCATTGTCACTATCAAGTATTAGGGAAGCTTCTCAAGTAGACAGTGAGATTGAACTTGTAAAACGAGGGTTGTTACATAATGATTGGGACAGTAAAATTAACAACTATAAATTATTCGAAGCAGAACTTTGGTTACATGAGGGTATTCTATTGAAGGGTAATAAGATACTTATACCGACTACGTTGAGACCACAAGTTTTAAGGGCTGCCCATGAAGGTCATCCCGGTATTGTCAATATGAAGGCACGGCTTCGTACTAAAGTTTGGTGGCCTAAAATTGACAGGGATGCCGAAGCGTTTGTAAAAAATTGTAAAGGGTGTACTCTTGTGTCTGGTCCAAATCCTCCTCTACCAATGAAAAGGAGGGAATTACCGTCCCAGGCATGGATTGATACTGCTATCGATTTTTTAGGCCCCTTGCCAAGTGGTGACTTTTTACTAGTCATCATAGATTATTACAGTCGATACAAGGAAATAAAAGCTATGAAATCTATTACCTCAAATGATACGATTAAAGCCCTGAAAGAAATATTCTCTCGAGTAGGTATCCCTATGAGTATAACGGCCGATAATGGTAGGCAATTTGTTAGCCATGAGTTTAGGGAATTTTGCTTGGAATTAGGTATTAAACTTTTTAACACTATTCCCTACTGGCCTCAACAGAATGGCGAAGTTGAGCGTCAAAACCGTGATATTTTAAAAAGGTTAAAAATCAGCCAACTTCAAAAGTCTGACTGGAAAGATGATTTATTACAGTACCTCATGATGTACAACAGTACACCACATTCTTCCACAGGTAAATCCCCATCAGAACTTTTTTATGGGAGACAATTTAGAGACAAACTTCCAAGTGCGTTAGCCTTAAATAATTCAGAAATTGACTCAAGCGTAAGAGACAAAGATAAAGAGAAAAAAGGGAAAGGTAAAATGAATGAAGATCGGAAACGGAGAGCTACAGAGAGACAATTAGAAGCAGGAGGAAAGGTTTATGTCAAAAACTTCATCAAAGAAAATAAGCTTACCCCTGAGTTTGACCCTACACCACATACAGTCATTAGCACAAATGGAAATGAAGTCAACATCAGAAATGATGAAACAGGTAAAGAATACAGAAGAAATATTGTTCATCTTAAACGAGTCGAAGGGCAATGGGAAGTTGTAAAGGAAGACCATCTAGATAGAGAAGGCTCAGGAGAGGAAAATGATTTGTCTACGGAAGATTAGCGTCAACTATTGGTTATAATTTAATGATGATTTGGTTGTTTGTTTGATTATTAGCTATGAATTCAACGATGTTTAGTTACTTGTTTATGTTACAATGAAGAATTTAAATTAATACAATCTTATTTTTAATCTACACTAAATGTTAAAAAGTTAAGCTATGATGTAGTTAGTTATGATTTGAAAATGTAAAGAGAAAGAGATGTGGTATTTATGTGAATAAATATACGTGCACGCCATAGTTGGGTGACGTAAGCTACGGACGAGTCAGTCTGGGACTGGCGCTCGACCCGAGCGGACGTGTACCTACACTGTGTGTCGATTGCATAACAACTAGTATCTGGTGTCTTATTTAGTAATCAAATAGTGTGAATATCACAATAATAATGAATAAAAACTAAATTGGTTTATGTGATGTAACAAATTTATATAAAACGATATTAATATCTGATAATAAAAATTACAAATAGTTCCAATAGGTCGCAACGGCTTAATTTATTACATAGGGTACTTGATATATAAGATCGTACCTTTCGGACAAGGGCACATTTCAATACCGTAGTAATATGTGTATCGCAAAAATACTCTAAGCAAGCAAGTTTCAAACTCAATTTATTATTAAAATATTAAATGGTCAACGTTGACTTTATCGCATACGAGTAACGGATTCCAAGTAAAAATATCTAGATGCTAGATATTTATAATTGGTTATAAAACAATTCAGTGGGTAGGTATTGAAAGTTTCAAACTTACATAATACTGTTCTCACTCCGAACATTCGCAAAGTTCGGAATATATTGCTAACATGTTTGCCTAACAGTATTGAATGTGCCCCTGGCAACACTTAGTTAGGTCCCTTCAAAAATTCGTAACTTATGTGTAACTTTACATCAACTTCAAGTGCAGTACAATAAAAAACTAAAAATAAGTAAATATTTAGGTAAATACAAATTTTATTTGTTCACTGAATATGTCCCTACTATTAACTAAATTAGATGGGTTATCGTATGAAATAAAAAAGATTAGATCAGATTATTCTAATTTGTTCTTAGTAAACTAACTAATGGCCTATGCACAAAACGTCTTTACGTTTTGGCTGCTTGTTTACGAGTCGACTCGCCCAGGAGCAGTCTGAAGGTTCTACTTTAACGTAGCAGACGCTTCAAATAAACCAAATGGTTTAATAATAAATACAACACGATGCTTACTAAATCAAATACTTGAAGTTTAATAAAAATAACTTTCGTCAGTCTCCAATCGACAGGTGCCTAATTTCTAAGACGCGCGACGAGTTAACATATTTATGCAATGGCATAAATGGTAAAAATTAATTATCATTTCAGATACTAGAAATTTCTAGTATCTGAAATGATAATATTTTTTTATAACTCTTTAGTTACGATTTCTACAATCATATTATAATAATTATGTTTGAATTACATTTATCGTACATTGCACGGCAAGATACTTAATGAAACATCTCTTATAAGAGGCAAAAGATTGAATAACTGCATCATTATAACTTACGTACTTTAAATAATTGTCTCAGCTCATAAAAAGACGTAATGTACACACGCTCTAACGTTACATTTGCTAAAATAAATAAATCAATGGTATCAAAGCGAAGCTGACCACAACATAATTGAGCATTATCAACAGTGGGAAAAAAACTTATGTTTATTAAAATGGTCCATTCCGAAAAATGAGAATGAATAAAACATATGAAAAGAGAAACTTTAGAACATGAATTAATGTTGATGATTGTATAGAGCACATATTAAAAGGACTTATAAAAGTTTTTAAACATTGACTTCACATTAACATCATAATAATATTTTAACAGAAAACCATCGCTGCTATGGCGTTACGAAAAATGCTAGAACTTGCTCAAACTAAGGCCGAGAGTCCGAGACCTTGTTGGCAACACAAAGAAAAGTTAATTAGCAAGCATTAAAAATATGTTTTTTCATATTGGATTACTAAAATGTGTTCGTTAATTTCTAACTGCAATACTGCAGAAATGGACCTATTCAGTTATAATTAATAACTATACGGAAAATCTATGTTTCGTCACTGTACAATCTTTTAAAGCAAGAAAGAAAGAGACAACGCATAGTTTCCAAATTCGAACCGACATTTTGTGTACACTTCTACAGCAAGCAATGCGCAGGCTACAACACAGTGTGCCGGGCCAAATAGGTTAAATGCAGTGGCAATGACATCCAAATCTGGAGTGGCGTGTGTAGCTTTCTCATCCTGCGCCGTAGTGGATCCGTGCCTTAACCCTACAAATACTCTTGACTGAATGTTACGTTAAGAAACAATTGATTTTTAACTGTCTGGAATTCCGGTATATAAACAATTAATAGGTCTGTCGGTGTGCAGTGCGGATTCTACGCCTAATAAAATTGACAGATACAGTCTTGTCAAAATCTGACGTGTGACTATTGCGCCGTCATAATGTATCTTGAGCATGTTTTAATAGAAATTCCAAATTTATTTGTTAATGTGAGATCAATAGTTTTTAAGCAAGATTAGCAAGCTGGTAAATGACATTAAGATGCTAATTTCAAATTAAATATTCTTCATTAGTCTTCATTCATTAGTAGGATAAAGGCATCAGGCATAACGACCTGCGTATGATCGCTATAATATAATTATCTAACAAAGGCTCCATGGTGGAGCTCTTTACGGTTTATAATACTAAAAATATGCCTGGTAACCGCCCTAATGTTCAGATGGAATGTGCAATAGAGCTGGATGTATAATAAAAATTAATCAAAAGGTTCCAATTCAGGACATTACTCTTAAATATTTCATGGTGGGTGAAAGAATGAGTTCTGCTCTACACGACGCCAGCACGCAAAATGCAAATATTTGGTGAGACTTTAAAAGATTTAAGATTACGGCACATAATAAAATCATGGAATATTACGTAGAGCGAAAGGCGATTGTTATATTTTATTGATAGTGGGTTAACTCAGATCATTTTGATTACGTCTCTCTTTTTCGAAGTGAGTTTCATAGCAATGCTTATCTGCAACGAAAATTACTCGCTCGTTTCCCTTGCCATTACAATTTCAGTTTTGATTCCATAAAATACGTTTAGATAGATCCTCAAGAATTGATAGAAGCGATCATTGTTAATTTTTGAAAACAAATTATTCTTCAAAATAACTCGTTTTTGGGCGATATACTTACGGACATGGATTGCAAAGAACTATGTATTTACTTAGCACTTGCCAAGGAGAAGGATCTGACCGAAACGGGCATCGTTTCGATGGCAAATGGATGTAATACTCATAGGAAACGAAGATGGATACACGTCGGACAACAAATGCCAATGACCGGACAGTGAATTGCCTGTCTAGACCTGGAAAAGTGTATACGCCTTCCGGCGTAAATTACAGGCACATCGAGTACATATGCGGGCGTACTCAGATGCTACTGTCACTGCTCCGACAGGGCGTGGGGTGGGTGAACCGGTGCTGGCCGCCAGTCGCCTGTGATCGCTTGAGCAGTGAAACAACGTATGAGACGCATATTATGGGTATACAAGCACCTGACTATGAACTATCTGATCTGGACCCGGGTAAGGCTCTCACTCTCACAAAATAGATCGTATTCGCAGTTATAAAGCACCTGCGGGCTAGGGAAGTTTGCGACCACATAAAACTGCGGTCTTATGAGTTTTGTAATAAAATAGCTGTTCCTTCAACGCGGATAAAAACCGCGTCGTGTGTTGATAGCCTAATTACTGACTTCTAGTGCAGTTTACATGCACTTGATGTATATGCTGACGCAGGCATGGGCGCAACCGTCCGGAACAGACTTTTTTTTAACTGACATATGATGATGGCCTCAGCTGGCCTTTTTTCACCGAGTTTGCGGGGGAGCGGAAGGCTCTCACCCCTATAACTTCAAACAACTGCCAGAAGGGGAACAGACGGCGAGCGCTGACATTTTTATAGTCCAGCTGATGGCAGCTTCAGCACTTGAGTCGGTCGGTCGCAGGGCGGGGCGGGCGCGTGCAGCGGCTGCGGCGCGGACGTCATTGCGCCGGCGCAGGCTCGGGGTGCGCGGGGTGCGCGGGGTGCGCGGGGGCGGGGGGGCGCGGCCGCGGCGGCTGCCGTCGCTGGCGCGCGAGGAAGGAGTGTCCGGCGGAGAGCAGCGCGAAGCGTGTCTCGACGGCGTCGCGATGGCAGCGCGCGCCCAGCTGGTACCAGGCGGACGCGAGCAGCCGCTGCTCGCTGTGCCCGGCGCGCGCGCCCTCCGAGCTGCCGCTGCCGCTGTTGCTGCCGCTCCATCTACGGATCACACTTCATCTTTCACATCTCTCCGCCACTCAAGAGACCTCTACCTTAAGGTACCCGGATTACCTCAGGGATCGAGGCTATTGAATCCTTAAAATTACGAAAAGCTTCAATGAGTGCAATCCTATCGAATGAAGGATTGCACTATAATACCACGAGCAACAATACTGTCGATAATTTTTCATCGAAAACAATACTCCATGGTTAAATTTTAAAATTTTCCTTTATAGGTAAAAAGTGTAACCTCCATAACCGAGGCAGGCGTGCCGGACATAGGAATCACGCTCAATCTCATAGATCCCGGGTTTTATACCTGGTCGTATCAATATGAAAAACGACTTTCTGTATTGTCTCGAGTTTGAGTGTTGTGCTATAGTCGTTGTTTCTGATTTCTGTAACTAAAATGGTTTAACTACTTACTACAGAATCAAAGCAGTGTTATTAATGTTATGTTATATTTATCTTTTTTTATTTATCATATATCTAAATATACATATAAATATAAATCCTGTATGTTAAAAAGTTTGCTTACTCATGCCTATTATTGTTTGCGGGTGTAGCGTCCGCTCTAGAAGCGCTCGCACTGTTACTGCCCGTCCCGCGAGAATAGCCTAACGTGATGTCCGAGAATGATTGTTGACCTGTGACAAAAAAAACACCAATATGATTTTTTTTTTTTGCAATACCAACGTGCAAAAAACTTGGTCCTATTAGGGGTTTACGAATTTAAAAAAATATATAAACATAATTAAAAATAGTGTTTCCAGGATTTTTTTGGAAAACCCATTCTTGATATATTTTATAATATACAAAATTTGTTTAAATATACTAAAAACTAAAAATATGTTTCATTCTATTATCAGTTCAGTGAAGGTCGTTTTTTCAGTTCGGATCTTTGACTATCCATACTAATTCTATAAATGTGAAAATAACTGTCTGTTTGTCCGGCTTTCACGCCTAAACCACTGAACCGATTTTGACAGGTTAAAGTTGTACCTCTTAAAACGACTAAATTACTTTTTGTTTTGAAAATAAGGGAGATGAGGTAATACTGCCCTTGAAAGTTTATATGGGAAATAGTTTATTTTAAGTTAGAGACATGAAATTTAGCACAAGTATACCTCGAAACTTGGATTAAACTACGGACTACTTTTTGTTTCAAATCAGAGGTGATAGTGATAAAACCGAACATGAAAGAGATTATTTGCGCCTAAACCACCGTATCAATTATGGCGAAATTGAATATCTTTTAAACGGTTATAGGCTACTATTTTTTTGAAAAAATTAGGGATATGAAAGTTTATGTCGAAAAATGTTAATTTTTAAGATTAGAGATACAAAATTTGGCACAGAATGCTACCCAAAGTCAGATTGACCTCATCCTACCTGATGTTAAGTGGTGATGAGGTCCTAGCTTAAGGGCGACAAGTACACGATAATAAATCTTTTACTGGACTTGTCGCCCTTACCTTGAAGGCTTGTCCCCTGCTACTAATGAAGCACCCCCCAAGAGCTCTGGAAACCTTACTCACCCGCAGAACCACAACAACAAAGAGATAATTATTATTTGGCTGGGGTCTTCTGTAAGATGGAGGTATTTCACCAGTCGGGCTGCTATAGTTCGAGCGATAAATCGCTATGCACTACCTCTCTTAAAGACTCTTATTCCATAGAGACGAAGTCACGGGCACAACTAGTAAAAGTACAACGTCAATACCGGTAGCTCTCGGGTCGAGCGACTTGATGACCTCCTTGGCCTTCTCGACGCACTTCTTGTACTTGTCCTCGTGCGCCACGAGGTCGGCCTCGCGCGCCGCCAGCGCCTCCTGCAGCTTGCTGCTGCGCCGCCGCTCCTCCGACAGCGCCGCTTGCAGCTCCTCCACTTGCAGGGCTGTACATTATTAACAGTAATATATTATATAGAAATTAATCGCAAAATGTGTTGGTAAGCGCATAGTTCGACAACGCCGGGACCAATTTTGACAATTCATTTTTTTAAATGTTCGTTGAAGTGCAAAGATGGTTTTTACGACAAGAAAAATTCGAATAATTGCCGGGAAAACTCTAAAGACGGCCCTTGATATCGTCCTGCTCTTCCAATGAGGGTGTTTGCGCATGAAAAATTCACTTGGTGGCATTACGTAGGCGTGAGGTCCAACTGCTACGTGATTGGTTATTGTTTACACGACATTGATAGATATGTCAACATGACATTTGTATGACCAATCACATAACAGTTGGACCTCACGCCTATGTATCCAGCCATCTAGTGGATTTTTCATCCGCAAATACCCTCATTACGATAGCTTGCGGTTAGCCCAGTTGGAAGAGCAGGACGCGAACTACGTGAAGGTCGTGGATTCGTGTCCGGCACCGAAAGGGGAGATGAAAACTATTCTGTTTCTTTAAAATACTTAGAGATCGCTAGTGCGACGTAAAACACTATAAAAAATTATAAAAACTGAAAAAAGGTTTCCAGAAAATACCTGTAGCATATAATAGGGCTGAGTTTCTGGAGGTGTCTAAAAACTACCTAAGGTGATTTTATAGACTTCTCGTCAGTACAAATAATGTAATCCGACATCTCGAACCAATTTTCAAAGTTATGATTGTCGCGCGTTAATCGCACTTTAGTCACAACTTACACTTGCGCTGGCTGTCCTCGATGGCAGAGGCGAGGCGCGGGTGCGGCGCCTCGAGCGTCGCCTCCAGCTGCATGATGCGCTGGTTGGCCTCGCGGTTCACGGTGCGCTGCTTCTCTAACCGAGCTGCATAGTCTTCCAACAACGCCTGACAACAATATACACACACGAATAAGAGTGCGTTTCCACTGAGACAGAGCTGAGCGACGCGCTGTAAGTAATGGTGTTTCCACTGAAGTGAAGCGGAATAAACCCGCACTTGACATCATTGGGACAATTTAAGGAACGTATGTTCTTTACTAAAAGTGGAAATACTTCCGTCGAGCTAGGTGTTATCTGCTCGGGGACACAGGTCCAACTACCAATCTTGGTTTGTTCTATATATAGCTAGTGGCGACGAAAACTCTGACATCGCGATGTAGGATCGATGATATTGATTGGCCAATCGTGCATTACGTATGGAGCGTTGTTTACTGTGCCAATTCTGCTGATGCTGTATTTGTGTCGACTTGCAGGTAATGTCGTAGGTCGGCACAGGTCATTTTCAGTCGGTCGTGCTTGAATCGGCATGCTTGTATCCTACTAATACTAAATAATAAATGTGAAAGTTTGTGTTCGGGAGTCTGTTACTCTTTCACCCAAAAACTTCTGATCGGATTTGGATGAATTTGGTAGGAAGAGAGATGACATACTAGATTAACATATAGGATACTTTTTATCCCAAAATAACGCGGGCGAAGTCGTGTGCAACACCTAGTTTTATAGGTAGCTCACAACTTCACTTTATTTCGGTGATAGGTACTACAGTGGAGCAGACATTTTTAGCTGTGGGATTATGACTTGTGTATACTCAATGGCGCCGACCAACTCCGCTTCAGTATTCCAAACACGAATAAAAATATAGGTGTAAAAACCTTCTCTTACGATAAAAGGAAATACTAGGGCTTCGAATAGATATATATCAAATTAAAAAGGAATATCTGGTCGATAGCTAACCCCTTTCATCCCAGCCAGGTCGTCTTCTCTTGTTATAGTATTATAAAAGATGTCAAGTTTTCTGATTGCTTCAAACACCTCCAATAAAGGATCTCTTCGCTTCATTTCACGTCACACGAGCGAAGTTTCCCAAGAGTGAATTTTTTTTAAACCTTTTCCTTAATTTGGAGAGTATATTGCAAACAAATAAATTTTTCTTCTTAAATGAAGGGTCCACTGCAATAATGATGAACGTCCTTTATTTTCTGTTTTGAGATATTTGGGTTTTAAGTTTTCACACGTTGTACACGTATTGAGTATTGAGTAGTAAACTCGGCCTTATTGCCGTGAATACATGGGACTCTAAGCGTTTAAGACGTGTAGTAAAATATCAGAAACGGTTTTATCTTAGTACTGGGAGCGATATTGTCTAGTTAGTAAACGAAATCACTAGCTGCATGTATGAAGTGACCGAATGACGTTGATCACATAGATTTTAATATTTTGGACATTCATCATTACTGCCGTGGACCCTTCATATATTAGTATAGATATGTTAAGAAGTTAACTCACCTGCACAGAAGCCTGGTCAGCCTGCGCGCCCTGGTTCTGTCGCAGTAGTTTGTTTTCGTGCTCTAGGCGTATTAACTGTTCCTTCACGTCGTTCGGAATGAGCTCGCGCGACACGTTATCTTCGCTGGCACCTGGAATACAAAATGATGCGTCTTTATATTTAATTCAGGAATTAAATCAACTAAGTATTTTTTTTAACTCACATATACTTATAAATGGTATAGACAATTTGGATCAACCTGTCTGCAACTTTTTAAAGCACAGGGCTCGTTCAAATTGTGGATAATTAAAAATGTATGTTTGGTGCAACAGTTCAATTACCAAATAACATAAGAGACATCACGCAATCAAAAATATACTACTCGGTACAGTTTTTAGGAATTAATGATGTTAACACACCCATCCACTTTGACGCGCTTTATCATCATCAAGTTGTATTTATTAGTTTAAGCAAAAAATACATTTTGATTATATTCTGAAACCTTACTGACACTAATTGTTACTAGTCATCACCCCTATGGCCTAAACGTCTTAAACGTGGAAACGAAATATCCCAAGGCAAAGTGATTCTTACAGATTCACGCGGCAGATATCTAAGCGTGCCAGCCAATTTTGAACTATTTTTTTATACGGTAGACCAGAGCTGTCCAAACCTAGGTCCGCGGGCCGCATGCGGCCCTTTGTCTATCCGCGGTGTGTTATTTAATATTTTTCGGAAGAATGTTTATTTTCTATTTTTTGTAATTTCTGTCAAGAATTGGCCATATCTGGTGTGGACAGCCCTGCGGTAGACGATCACAATCTAATCTAAGTAGATTTATATAAGTAGTATAAGTTTTTTTATACAACTGTATACTGCCGTACCCGTGGTGATGGTGGAGCACCTCAGCTCGTCGACCGTCTCGCGCAGCGTGTCCCGCTCCTGCAGCAGCGCGTCCCGCTCGCGCTGGAACGACGCCACGCGGCTGCTCAGCTTCTTGTTCTCTATCTCTAACTTATCAGCCTTTGTTATTTCTGCGTCCAACTTCTCGTTCAGATCTGTTACCTGAAACAAAAATAAGAACATCACAATGCGCAGACACAGATATTAGGACATCAAGAGAGGTAGGGCATAGCGATGTATCGCTCGAACTGGAGCTGCCCGACTGGGGAAATACCTCCCTTACAGAAGACCGCAGCCAAATAACAATCACTTCAATGTTGTTGTGTTCCTGCGTGTGAGTAAGGTTTACAGAGCTCCTGGGAGGTACTACATTAGTAGCAGGGGTCAAGCCTTCAAGGTAAGGGTGACAAGTCCAGTAAAAGATTTATTATGCTATACTTGTCGCCCTTAAGCTAGGACCTCATTAACATTTAACATCAGGGATGAGGTCAATCTTGATGTGGAAAAATGCGGACTGATCCTTTTAAATGTCTTTTTCTAAGGTCATCCCGCATTAGCGCACCGTACCGCTGCCTCGGAGAAGACACCAGTGTGTTTGTGTGTGTGTGTGTGTGTGTGTGTTTGTGTGTGTGTGTGTGTGTGTGTGTGCGTGTGTGTGTGTGTGTGTGTGTTTGTGTGTGTGTGTGGCTCTAGAAGAGCGGAGACTACTCATGATGGCGCCATGGGAAAATTCATAATAAAGAGAGGAAAACTTTATAATAAAGAGAGAAAAATATCTCCATAATCACAAAGGCCATATAAATCAAATCATTGTTTTGTAATAGTTGATAACATCAGTAAACATACAAAATGTAATTGTTCCGGATTTGCAGTAGGTGCACGTTTTTCACTCACCAGATTGGATTGGACCCCCATCACGTAAAACTTATCGTAATTACTAATTACCTTCATTTATGATATAACCTACCTTTTATATTTTTAATTTTTTAAACTTTTTCCTGACCTGCTCCTTAACAGTTCCAATAATGGGTACTGAGTTATTTCAAAATTATTTCCAAATGCTGACTGCAACCCCGTGCTACGTATGGCCATATATTCTATGCACAACCCGGGAATTGAACCTATAGAAGTCAGAGATTATCAACCAATACGTAAACCACTAGACCAACGAAGTGTTTGCAGGAACACATTCTCAATCAAAATGTTTGTTATTCGGAAAAAATCGGCACATCGCTTATGATGAAGACAAGGGCTAACCTGCTTCTTGTAAATATCAAGTTGCGCGCGCACGGCGTTGGCGCGCGCGGCGGCCTGCTCGTGCTCGATCGCGCGTTGCACGTGCTCCGTATTTGCGCGCTCCAGCAACTTCACCTGTAAGGAAAATGCAATAGCGTCTTAATAAATAAGGGTGTTCAAGACTCAAAGATCTACTACCTTTTACTACACACTCGTAAATGTATTATGTTTTTAGTGGAAGTTTCCTCCTTTTATCCATCGAAGGCATCAATCACTGACTGTGTATAACGACTTTTTATAGTTTTTACGAGCTGCTTTTACATTCTAAGTGTATACTCATGACAAATGTGTGTAGGTAAGTTCTGCTCAAATAGTTATTACAACCGCTTCGACTTCAAACTTCGCCCCGTCACATTTGAAGTTGGACTTTGTTCCTATCAATGTGAAAAATTACTCTCTTAATAAAACTCTTTTCAAAATCGTACCTACCTAACACTTAATCTTACTACATACAACAATCAAAATATATTGAACCGTGACTTCGATTGGTAATAGAAATCCATCGAATCACAACCGTAAGAAGACATAAGAAAAGATAAATATTTCTACTAATTCAGTCATTCACGTATCATATACGTGTGGCCTTATCTCGCCCATAAGATGGAACACCACACAGGGAGTCTAATCCGAACAATAAAACGTTTCGTTTTTGAAGATTAATCAAAAGTTTGCGAAATAAAAAAGTGCTCTCTAATTTGTATTTTGTTTTTGATTACGCTTTTCTCATTAGAAGTATGTTGGTTGCGATATTGAGAATTAAAAATTGCTATCCGTCGTCGGATCCGTCATATTTCGTTTTTGAGAATAGACCTAGAGGTCCAGTGCAGATTGCATGAAAAGTAAAGAACAAAATTTGAAGTTTCAAGAATATGTTTTAATGTAAATATGCAATGTATACCTGTCTCCGTAGGTCGACGTGTTCCTCCATCCGTTTCTTGTAGGACGCTACGGCAGCCTCGAGCGCCGCCGCCTTCGCCGCTGTCTCTCGGAGCGCGTCTACTTCGTCTTTTAGCGTAATGTTTTCCGAAGCCGCCGTCTTTACAAAAATATAAAAGTATACTTTAGTTAGGACAAAGTAATGCAATGTATTTAGGTTTTGTTTCATTTGTATTTTTATTAGCTTCACTTGGTACAGATCTCGAAGACAATGCGGGTTAGGTGCATAGCATAAGCGCATCGTCTGTCCTAGACTAGACTTAAATTTTGAGCAATAGGGACATCTCTAAATACGTGTCAAAACACGTTTTGTTCATAGATTTTATATGAAAATACGGAACGATGACGTCAAGTATTATTCTTAACAACACACTGGCTATTAAATAGTTGCGGTGGATAAATTAGTTTTTAAGACATTGAAATCTTAAAATGTTATAGTGAATGGTGTCATCATCCACATGACAGAAGAGACAGAGAAAGCCTACCAAGCACATTTACCTACCTAAATATTATTAATTATTGAGCTCCATTTTTGCCACACACCTAACAAACCCAACCAATCGCCCGCTTCGTCCCTTTACAACACAACTCTATTCAACTTGTCTTTTAACGCATCTAGTTGCGCGCGCATGGTTGCTATTTCGTATCGTGCGCAGAATCAAACGAAGCTTCTACGTACATTGACATATGCGACAGAAAGTTTGATAGATGCAAACTTTCTCACCTGTAACTCCTCGTTCCTCAGCTTCAATAGCGCCACCTCTCGTTCAAGCGCATCCACCCGCGCCCTCTGATCGTCTCTCTGCAGCTCGACCTTATCGAGCTCGTCCTTCAACGCGTCCAGTTGCGCGCGCATGTTGCTGTACCGCAAGGTGCCGGCGTGCGCGGGCCCCAGCGAGGCGCCGGCGTCGTCCAGCTCGTGCCCGTCGTCCGGCGAGTCGGCGCCGGCGTCGTGCGCCGCCGTCAGACGCGCCACCTCGCTCAGCAGCGTCATCTTCTCCTCTTGAAGCACTTTCACCTGCACCAATCAGTCTGGCGTGTTACCCTTTATAATACTTTAGCTTCAAAAGGAAAAGATGTCTTCCCCTATTGATGACTTTCACCTGGACCAATGAGTCGTGCGTCTTACCCTTTATAATATTTTAGCTTCAATAGGAAAAGATAACTTCTCCTTCGCCACAAAAAGCATAAACATAGAGGTAATCCTCCAACATTTTTACGAACGCATCTAATTTATTTCGCATAAGGATTCATATAAATATATTCAGAAAAAAATAATAACATAAACTGCTAATAATGCTTAAATTTTTTTTATTAATGATGCCGTACTCCTAATGACACAATTTGGGACCAAAATAGTCCTTAGCTTGAAAAGTCTTAATAGTCTAAAACGGTGAAGCTTAAATTAATTTAATCTTATTTTACAACAGTTTTGAGATACGTAATGTACACACTATTAAAGCAATATATTTTAAATGGTGCGTAAAAATATTTCTTCATTTATCTTGTTTTGTGGGATATTCGTAATATAATATATAGTATAAAACAAAGTCGCTTTTTCTGTCCCTATATCCCTTTGTACACTTAAATCTTAAAAACTACGCAACGGATTTTGATGCGGTTTTTTTTAATAGATAGTGTGATTCAAGAGGAAGGTTTTTGTTTGCAATAAATAATAGAAAAGACAATATTTCTAAGTATTTACATTACATCCGTGCGAAGCCGGGGCAGGTCGCTAGTAAACTATAAAACATAAATCTGGTTTCTGGTCACAGCTTCGGGAGCCTGTACTTAGGTCGATTTATAACAAAACCTGTGTATAAATAACGTACATAATATATTAACTCTAGCATTAAATATCTTCGCCCGCGTAGGTTTTCTTAATTGGCTACTTGACAGTGTTAACAATAAAATATGAAAAGTGTTAGATATGTTAGCTTATTAGTTAAGTAATCATTTTGCATTTTTACTTTTTAATTAAAAGCATAGTTAGTATTTTATTTTTGCAAAATAAATTTTAGTTTTTTTATCTGTGGAACAAAAGAACCGAAACGGAAACCACCATTGCAATTCGGAAATGACAGCTGTCGGCGAAAATTATTTATTTTAATGTGGCGAAACAATTATTATTTTACCGATTAAATTGAATTATTGTGTCTCTAATCGTATTAAGAATTTATTGAAACATTTTCCGATTATCTTAACCTAATAACCGCCAACTACTTCTATAGAAGTTCAGGATTTTCGTGCCATCAACGCCACTACTTCTATAAGAAGTTACTCATTGTACCTACTTTAATTAAATACCTTTACGGTGCATTAAACATTTGTTTCTCTTGTAATTTTGTAAGATGGACAGGATTGAAGCCCATTTTTGTTATTTCGCCAGAAGAAACAGGCTTTATAGTGTTTTAAAACAGATAAAAACAAAAACGCCTGAAATATTTTGATGTCCCATACGCCAACGACTTCATATCAAGTAGGCTAGTGATGTGACGCGATAGTTGCATTCATTACAATCCTACATGTTTACTTTGTTTTGTTCCATACAAATATTCATAGATTTTATGATTGACAATTAATTCCGGTCTGAAAATAACGTATTACATAGTAAATATTAAAATTAATTTATTTCACGAAGATCCTTACTAATATTATAAATCGGAAAGTGAGTTTGTTTATTTGTTTCACTTTCACGACATAACTACTGAACCGATTGCTTTTAAATTTTGCAGACGTATAGTTAGAAGTCCGGATTAAATAATAGGTTACTTTTTATCCCGAAAAAAACTGATATTCCCGAGGGAAAACAAAAATATAGTTTGCTTGATGGATGGATTGGAGATGGCGCTGTGTGGCGTTTTAATCAAGGTAAAATATTGTAAACGAATATAAACATGTAAATTTAGAAGCTAAATGATACAATAAGGAATCCCCGAAAATGAGGAATTCCCGAGGGATGACGTACAATTTATTTTATCGTCTAAACTGATTTTTACATCTACTTAGGTATCTACTTAGGTATATAATATAGTGTACTATTCAGTTTTTGTTTAACAACTAATCGTATCCAGCGTTTTTCCGTGGAAATGAGAAGTTTTCTTATAGTTGTGCTTTATACTGCAATATAACCAAATTCCAAGCGGGCGAAGCCGCGGGCGGAAAGCTAGTTAATTTATAATTTATTTAGGATCTTCGATATTGCAACACCCATCCCTACGCAATAACAAGATTTCAGTGCTACGAGCGCCACCAACTTCAATGCAAGTAAACCTGTGACGTCGTAAGCGTACAGGTGTCAAGGTCATTGTGTCATAGTTCCGGCCGTTACAAGCGTGCGCTTGTCTGTTTTTTCTTTCGTACAATAAACATTAAATATAATTATCGAAAATATAAAAAGTAAAATATGGAAAGGAAAACTTACACAAACTATAAAAAGTTATAAAATATACGAATAATAACTTACCATTCATTCTTTTGTCTTACTTTTCACCGTAACATATTTGTTATGATTTATTACTATAGTACAAGAGCCGTCTTTTCTTAATCAAATCGTCTAGAGAGATAGAGAGAGATTCTCTCAAGGTGAAGAAAGAAAATCATAGACAACACTTCTATTTGAGATATTTAGCTTGTCACGAGCGCCAACGACTTGATATGAAGTCAACGGACTACGTTATAAAATGAATAGTGAAGTGCCTTTTATAATAAATGTGTTGCAAGATTATGCATGTATTTTTGTCTATGATAATAGATACTCGTTTTTCTTACTAAAAATGTTCATAAAATAAAACAAATTACTATTATAATGTATCAGGGTTTATTTATATTTGCAAAATTTAAAAATAAATCTTGATTTAGACATCAATTTTTTTTATCGATATGACGTTATGCCACATCCTTGCTTTCGTACTATAGATACTGTTATACATTTATACGTTGGCGTACAGCGGGCCACTACGTTAAAGATAGCTGGGCTGGGTAAAGGTTAATTAAGTCGTTCCTATGCGTATTGGTTCGTTGTCTAGGACGTTAACGTCATAATTGCAACAATGACGCGACTAGGCGTTTTCGCGCGCTTTTTAAATATGTTACACAAAATCTTATTTTTCTCTGGTTATTTAGATTATTTCCAGATAAATCGAATTGCTTGGGATATAAAATGAACGGGCGCACATTTTACAATACTTTTTCAAAAACTGTCAAGTAGCCAATTGCGTAAAATCGTTTATTTTGTGGTAATAAAAAGAATTAATGTTACTTTTGTTTCTTCCAACACAAATTTCAACTATCTGTACATTACTTTTAGCGTGAAATGATAATAGAGTCAGACAGAATTACTTTCGCATTGAGAACATCAAGTGGCAATAAATTTTGCTATAGGTATTAAATATTTTCCCACATCGAATTAGCGTTCAATTCAATTGAGAAATGTATAGTTGGTGGAATAATATAAGATCGTAAATGTAAGTTTATTGAAAGCTTTAAAACAATGTTATAATTAAGTATAGTAATTTCGTTGATTATTTATCTACGCTAGGAAACTAAATAACAAAGTATATTATTAAATCTACAATCATTAGCAGCAGAAATTAGATAAAACGCATTGTTCACTCACCACACAATATACCTTCATAGCACAGACTTATGTAATTCAATATAAAACGGATTGTTACTTGCATTTAATGTACCATTTCACTCGGTATGTAGTTCATTACCAACTTTACAAGTTATGCAAAAGACAGGTAAGGTCATGAGCGTTGGACCACATTCAAGCTGTATAATATATATTTTTCTTTAAAATAATTTTCGATATCTGTGTACCTACCTAAATCAGATATAGTTGAATGAGCAGAAATTAGAGAATGTATCAATACCTAACATTTTACTATCATGTGCCAAACAGTATACCGATGTTGACATATAACTGTAGTTCAACTAAATTTGTTTTTGCTGATGAAAGTCTTTTGCTGATGAAAGACTTTAAGATATTTAAGATATTTTGTTAAGATATCTTAACAAAGGCTATTCAACAACTGACAATTGTGAAACTAGCATTTATAAGTATTTTAATTTGTAGGGGACCACGAACCTGTGTGTCGAGCTCATGACACCTCTGCGCCAGCACCTCTTTCATGTCAGCATCGGCGTGCTCCGCGCCAGCCGGCTCCGTGTGCAAACTGCCGCGCTGCACACCCAACGTCAACGTCTCCAACTCCTAACCAACAACACATACCTTCTTTAACACATTAACTAGGCACCGTAAGATTGACAACACACCGCGACAATCAAATTATTACTGACACAACATATCACGACACTATCGTGATACAAGGACATTAATATAACCGTAACTAAAAAATTCAGTTTCTTTAAAAACGGCGCGCAACGAGCACGCAACTTCGAAAGTGTTGTTGGGTAAGAATGCATGCTTAATATAATTTTGCAACGATGAACGTTATATGTATTGTAATGGACGGCCATATACAAGTATTTAACAATGCACGAAAACTTCTCGACCCAACCAAATTAAAAATTACCTAACTCTAGAGATTAATTAGTAACGCATGGATGAAAACGTATGTAGGCACAACGTTTTAGGTCTAGATTAAGAATTCTTTAATACTTATATAAGTCCGTTTCAAATAAAACTTTGGTTTTTTAGTTATTATTTCCAAGAAAATTTAAATTTCTTTTTTTCTGATTTCTAGTTTTAAGAGTTTTAGTCCAAATGTTATATTAATGCAGTAATTGCTATGCAACACATGAAAAAATCACAGTGAAATATGAGTGTACCTGTTTGCAGTATTTTAAGCTAACGGTTGTTCGGACTCCTACTCGGCAGATTTTTATAAGTCCGGAAGCGTTAGTAGTCCTACAAATCCTTAGACCAGAAATTCAGGTTAAATATATTTTAATCGGTATAAAAAAAACTATGGTTCAAATAAAATAAAAATAGTAACACGCAGGAAGAATCATGTGCAATTTACGCTGAAGAACAGACAATATAATTTAACATCTTTAAATTAAATTAATGAACAAATTAATTAGGAGCTACTTTTATTTACTAATTATGTTTCCTTTTAAATGTTAAGTTGGTGCTAATTGTTAATTACTGGTAGAGAAATGAAATTTTTAACTTATGTTAATTTATGCATTTTATTTCAGAAACTGAGAGAGTACACGTTATTTTTTACTTGTCAATATACAGTAATCGTAGGTCAAATACAATTTGCTTTATCGTCTATATTTAAAATACGAAATTTCTTCAATAAATATAAAAACAAGAACATCGAATTAAAGATTTCGTACCCTTTTTAATCCTATAGTTCCTAATATGAAAAAGAGGCTTTTACAGGTTAACTTTGGTGTTAATTCTGTACAAAATCACTAAATTTCATTTGTCGCTTTATTTACTTGATTTAACCACGAGCTGTGCCCGCGCCTTTGCGTGGAATTGAACTAAAAAAATATTTTTCAGTACGCAGAGTTTACTATCCTACAATATCATAAACACGAACGTTTGTAAGAATGGATGTATAAATGTTTGTTACTCTTTCACGCAAAAACTACTGTATGGAAGTGAAATTTAGTAGAAAAATGATACACTAGATTAACATATAAAATACTTTTTATCCAGAAATTACACAAAGTTGCGGGTAACCACTAGTATTATTAGAAATTTATTTAAAAAATCTATCTGTTTCCGCGTGTGAGTAAGTTTTCTAGAGCTCTTGGGGGTGCTACATTAGTAGCAGGGGTCAAGCCTTCAAAGTAAGGGCGAAAAGTCTAGTAACAGTTTTTCTATGCTATACTTTTTGTTCATAAGCTATGAACTCATTAACTTAACATCAGGTGGGATGAGGTCAATCTTGAGTGCGTTATAAAAAAAAAGTACGGTTAAAATAGCCTATCTTACTCCTCATTACATTAGCTATGTGTGAAAGTAAATGTCCCATCAAAATCGATCTAGTCGTTTTAGAGATAAGCCATAACATACTGGTAGATAGACAAAGAAATATAAAAAAATATATTTTGATATGTATATTGTGTACATCCATATACATTTAGCAAAAGGTGGTTTTAAAATTTCCAAAAAGTCACACAAATTGAATATATCTGTATAGATATGGATTAAGATCATCTTGTACCTACCCTCCCCTACAACAACACATTTGTCTAATGTACAACAAAGAAATTACAATACTCAAAATCAAAACAATGTGCTCTGTGTTACTAAAAGGACACTCATATCAATTTGCTATTCTTACGACTCAAGATGCCACGTTTTCTCAGTAATCTATAGTAATGTAGCCATTAAGCAGGTTAATTCCACCTTTAGCATGTTAATAGTCATTGTATGTAGTCTGATTTATTTAAATCACAGAGACTAAGTGGCCTTTGTAAATTCCCACTTTCTATCTTATCCATAGATGAGACCCTTATCTGATTACCTTCACGGCAACCGCTTACAGGTCTGCACTCAGACTCAATACATAACCTCACCATATTGTAGAGCAAACTTCACCCGAGTGGCAAACCAACTGCCTGGTATTAGTTTGAAACACATTCAACGTCATTATGGACAAAGTTTATGTCACACAGAAATCATACACATTAAACCCATAAGGATCGAAAAAAGTATTAGATTACCCTCGAATTTCGAAAAAGGCACATCTCTTATTTATGACCATATTTTACAATGTCGAATGTGCTCTTGTAGAGTTTTGTCCATACTAAGCAAGAAGTTATTTGCCATGTACAGATGTATCTGCCCACTAGATATATTAATAGCTACATACTAATTGAATGTTAGTTGCAGCTTCGAACCTATAAAAAACAGATATGTATATTGCAATAATTATTACGCACAACATTGTCACAAAACCTCATGGGATACTCCTTGCTAATATATAAATGAGTTTTAAATACAGTTTATAAATTTAGAGAGAATCTTAATTATCACTGACCTGTATGGCTTGCATGATTGATCGCTGGCATGATAGCTCCAACTCCATTATTCTAGTTATGTACTCTTCCTTTTTAATGCAGTTTACAGCACAACCTGGTACACAATGGAAATATTCATATGACAATGAATGTTTCTTACAAAAATAAACACAAAATACCATTATAAAGTTCAACAAAAACTAATAGAAAGAAAGAGAAAAATGTTTCTTTAGGGACATGACATACATTGCTTTTACAGAACAATACCTGTATCAATGACAACTTATCTTTTTTCATAATAAATAAGTTTAAATTAAGGACTTAAGGAGTGTTCAAATAATAGTAGTAATAAAGTTTTATTTTTTTTTAATTTTTCATATCTTTCATCATTCAAACAAATAAAGTGGTAAATCATTCAACGTTAAAATAATTCAATTCATATCCCTGATGATTTTCATTTTTCAAGACTGCAAATGGAATATGTATTATATAGCACTATCGTATATTAAAAAAATAGTCATACATTCAAATGGTCTCATGCAACGCCATGATACATAAGTTATATGGCATCTTTAATTTTCTACATAAATGACTTTTTACACGTCACCTGTCAATTCACTTACTTAAAACAAGTTGTAAAAGTCTTCCCAAGTCAGAATGATCACCGGTCTCTGCGATATTAACAACATCTGGTCTAGAAAACTCCTGTAAGCTTAAATTTAAAATATCTTGATGATAATCTGAAAAAGAAACATAAATTCTTCAATTTTGTGATTTGTAAAGAATTAGGGGTTTAACACAATTATCACATCATTTTTAATTCTTGTCAGTTCTTTTTAATATTTGCCCTCAATCCTTCTCCAATTACCAGTATTAGACAAAATATGCTACTATTTTAATTTTTAAGTACATTGAAAGGATTAAAAATTTTTAGAACCTACTTACCAACAACACCTTCCAATATTTTTTTTAGATTGCTCACTTTTAACCTCCAGTTATTGCCCACATCTGTTTTGATCTTAGAATTCCAGGCTGGCGTGAAATACTCAGGTGCAATCTGAGATAGAGCCTCTGCTATCGCCACTCCATCAGAAAGCTCTGGAATATAAAAAATAAGTTGTTACTATAAAATTCCGCTTGGGAACAAAGTGACAATTCATCTCACTTGATTTATTGGACTACATCAATATTCATCATCATTCAGACTCCTTTTAAGTTGGTAATCAACGGATTTAAAGTATCTACCAAATCAAAGGATTTCAAGTATCTACCAAATCAAAGGATTTCAAGTAGTTATCTACCAAATCAAAGGATTACTATCAAACTTTCAAAGCCTTTTTATTGAACATTAAGCAGGAACATAGAAACATACGGTGTGTGCAGTTACATTAAGTAGCTATGATGAAAATGATTGCAGATTGGCTAATGTGCAATCAAGAGAAATTTTGTTGTGTACGAATGAAGTAAGGTGACGAAACTGAGGACTAAATTATCAATATATGGACTATGTTTCAAAAACTACAAATTTAATCGAAGAATGGAAAATAAATAAGTGAAATACCTGAAGGATTCCCATGTTTAGCAGTAAGATTCAACGTCTGTAACCACTTGATTAAATTGTCGCACAACACAACACCGTTTAAATTTTCTTCCATTCTTGAAAATACTGTATAAACGACCAACTATAGAAGTAATTATGGAGTTCTTAATTGTGAACAAACATTATCTTTAATCCTGGAATATAATAATTATCACAATAAAATAGAAACAAATAAATTTCGTGGACTGTCTCTGTCTGTCGAAGAAAATGACATTCATTTCACATGACGTTTAACCATTGTTAAAGAAAGATCTTGGACGTTTCATCATTTGACAGACAAATCTTTTTGAGACGCCCTCTACCGATATATTGTCGCAACTAGTTGCAAGTTTAACAGTGGCAGAGCGGAACATTTTTTAAAAGCTAACTTAAACTTAAAAGCTAACCCAAAAAGTCCTACAGTCCACCAGGTATCTAATTCTTCAAACAACAGCTATAGTAAGCATATGCCTATGCCTGTGTAGAGGACAGGATATCAGGACTATTTAGATAGAGGAGAGTCACTGTCTAAATGGTTGTTGAAAACGGTAGGATACCCTGAAGGTTCTTAGGCAGCAGTGCATCTTTCCGTTACACTATAAAAACGGCTCTTTTAATCTAAGCCCATCCTTACTTATTTTTCATATTGTTAAAAACTTTTAAATCATCTTTAAATTAAATTGAGTGCACAGACAGTCTTCACATGAAAAAGGATTTAATATGCTTTATTTTAATGCGAAAAATTAGTTGTATACATACCCCTATGTAGTATCAAAATTATTAAAAATAGAAGCTAAGATGTCTCAGCAAATACCACATTAAGAGTGTTTAAGTAGGTAGGTACTTACAAATTTAATAGTCAAAACTATTTAACCGCGTAGGCGAGTAAGACAGGAAGTCATATTCCCAGTTAAGGGGACGTTCAGAGTGTATCCCAGTTGTCCCCTCTGGCGTTTGTCCCCTTGAGGGACAACTGGGATTTTTTTATAAAGATCTCCCAGTTGTCCCCCGTCTCACCGATGGAGGGGACAATTGGGACTTAAATTTTTAAATATCCCAGTCTCCCCCACATGAGACCGACCGCCATGCAAAAATGTCATTTACGTTCCATGGCATTATGAGCGATCGTGGTAAAACCACGTCGCACAGACAAACTGAGTTGTTTACTTTTAAGTTTACATGTGCAAAAGGGATAGAAACAATACTTTTATAATGGCGATCTTGAACTAAGCTACTTTATGTTTCTATTTTATTTACCGAAATATTTGTTTTTAACTTCTGAGTGAAGTAGGGGGTGTAAAATATAGTTCTTTAATATAAAGAGTCCAGTTTAAAGGTAAGGTAGTTGTTAATTTTACCTATACTTAAAAATTTATTTTACCCGAGTATAGTTAAATGAAAACATTGTTGTACTGATTATATTTTACATAAAATAATAAACTATACCTAACATCATGATTTTTCCCTTAATTGACTTTTCCTGTTCCTCATTAGACACTCTTCGTCATAATCCGAGCCAGTGGTATATGATATCTAACAAGTGCTATATTATTTGTCACTTGTAGCAAAATTATACGGCGACATCTCAAGTGAGGGAGACTGGGACGTCTAAAAATTAAAGTCCCAGTTGTCCCCCTTGTCGCAGGGTAGAGGGGACAACTGGGACACATTTATAAAAAAATCCCAGTTGTCCCTCAAGGGGACAACGCCAGAGGGGACAACTGGGATACACCCGACGTTCACGAGATTATTTGAAAAGAGGGTTAAGACGAAGGACTAGGAGGGTAATGCCATCAAAATAAATGCAATTACCTACATCTCACACCCTATGATTCGCTAAAACCATTTTTACAATGTCAGATTAACTGAACAAGCCAAACGACCTAGCTTAGCCTCACGATGCATCAGTAGGTAGGTATTGGTATAAATTTGAATAAAAGCAGTCATGACTGCTTTTAGCAAGCGATCTAGGACCATTGATCATGATCAATGGTCCTAGATCGCTTGTCGTGCCACGATTACCTACATTTACATTCAATTAATATGTCTATGACAGATTTCACAGCTGGGCAATAAATATTTTGAGAAGAAAGCAAAGAGGCTGTAGCTTGACTGGGAAAAATTCGCTAGGCTACGTTGTGTTTTACAAAAGTTTTCAATCAGTGCACTTTATCCCATAGAGCCCTACGGAGCTGAGACGTGGACACTCACAGTAGCTCTGGTCCACTAGTTGAAAGTCGCTCTGCGACCTCGAGTGAGCTATTGTCGGAAGTCACTCTGTAGGATGTGACTCGCAACGTACAGTCAGCATCATTAGTTCGTATACACCTCAGTACCTTGTCATACTAAACCCCCATGAGACTGAGTAAGTGAAATAGACAGCTAGCTAGGTTAATGTGACAAGGTACTGAGTTGTTAACAACCTAAAGCAGTTGACTGTACACACCCGATAGCGAACTAGAGTTAAGTATGTACATAGTTCGAGGAATCAGCATGCTAAAGTGGAAGAGGGTTGGCCATATCTCACGAAAAACCGACAACCGTTGGTATAAATGATTTCTTGAGTGGAGACCATTACTTGGTAAGTGCAATGTAGAAGATCTCCGGATGAATGGGATTACGAAATGCTGCATACGTCAAGCTCAAGATAGTGGGCGCTAACGCTCATTAAGGTAGACCTACGACAATCAGTGAACTAGTATATGCATCAGCGTATGAATGCACTGGTGTATTAGAAAAAGTTATAAGAACTTTGTGACTAAAATAGTTTTTGTGTTCCTACAATGTTAGGTAATTTATGTGGTATGAAATTGTGAAACTTGCATTTAAAAAATAAAACACACAAGATAATTTTTGAATGCGTTTACTTAATCACTAAATCATTAGGGAGATCACATCCCATATACTTATCATTAGCTATAGCATGAGAAAGTGTCTTCTTCCACCACACATCTTTGCACAGTAAATGTGGATTACAAAATAAGAGAATCGCAACTTGGGCTCTAGTTAAAGCCACATTCATCCTTTTCGGATTTTTAACAAAACCTAATGTAAATTTCAAGTCTTCTGCTAAAAGATTTTCAGTAGACCTCACTGTGGAAATAAGTATGATTCTTCTTTCTTGCCCCTGGAAATCTTCTACAGTTCCTATTTTTGGTTGAGGGAGACCCATTGCTTCAAACACGAGTTTTAAATATTTAATCTGTAAACACACAACTAATTAGAACCATCTGAAGATTAAGATTTTTTTAGGTCATCCATTAACTTATGTGATGTTTTTTTATTTTTTTTTTATAGTATCTGCAAAGAATCTTATTTTTATTACAAAATAAAGGTTTCAGTATCATCAAATTTTATTATATCTAATTCGATATTCTGATAATTGCCGGCTAAAGGGCCCCATTCTTCTCTCTACGCGATTGAACGCGGTTCTGCCAGGCAATGTGTGCCAAAAAAAGAATCGTGATATAATACTACACCCTTCGAGCCTCGCATAATAAATGGGCGGCCCCTTACGTCACAAGGTCTAATAAAAACAGCGGACAATAGAAAATATAACTAGCTAGTCAATTGAGATACTTTTAGATGAATTAATATAAATAAATAAATATTGCGTCTAATAATATAGGTAATCACTGTTTAAAACTCACTTGTGCTATGTAAGGAGTAATGATACCAATATCATCTGCTGTTATAGACTGCTTGTACAGTTTGCAAGTTGTTAATGCCACCATGGAAGCTTCTTGGGGATTATACCATGAGGGACTGTCCTGTGCTCTTTGGTTTATTCCTTTAATACCATAGACAAAAATACCCCCAGTTTTTGAATCATTTTTATCAAATATTCCATTGACAACATCTATCAAGTTCAAAATCCAAGATTCATTTTCATTTATATTTGCTACCAATGAAGAATCATAGAACAGTTTACTTGGGATAGTGAGAACATCTTTTATTGATCTATAATTATCAGTCAGTTTGGTAATCAGACGTTGGTCATATCCATTTTTAAATGCTGCATAGTCTTTTTGATAAGGGAATGTTTTGAGGATTCTAGATAAATAGGATTCATCCATTCCAAATTCTAAGCAATATTTCGATACGATAACTGGACCTAACTGCATAGGATCACCAGCCAAAACAATCTGTGCATTTTCTTTATCTATAAATGTCATTGGAATCATAATTTCAGGTTCTGTCGCTTGTCCTGCTTCATCTAATATGACATGAGTGAAATGACCCTTGGGCAGTCCCATTAGAGCCAATGATCCTATACAGAAACAAGTCCCAATTGTGACACGGTGTCTTCCAATAAAAGTTGTCTGACAGTTAAAATTAACGCCATTTTTCACCATGTGTTTTGATTTTGAAGTTTCTTCTCTAGCCAAATCTAATGTAGCACAAAAAGGTTTTATTTTTTCCGGTATTTTATCAGTTTCTAATAAATAAGGAGCAATTATACGAACAATAGAATCTGAAAATCTATTTCTATATTCTAACAATCTCTCTGTAATCAAATTAGCTGCACTGTTTGACGGAGTAGCTACCAAAAGCCTACTTTCAGGCAGTGTGCATAAAATTTGTAGAATGGTTTCTATGACAGTTACAGTTTTTCCAGTACCTGGAGGACCAAAAATACAATATGGTAATGGGCGACACTCTCCAAGCAGAATATTCGTGACTGCCGCTTTTTGTCCAGGATTCAATGAATCATTGAACCACTGCATCTTTTCAATATTTTTGGGTGGTACTTGTGTCGGTCTAGGTGAAATGCGATTTGGAAATAAAATATTGGGGCCAAGATTAGATAGTGCTAAATTGATGGCTTGATGACTTCGTCTGTAATTTGATCTGTTACCATAAAATTCTATGGACACATCACTTCCCGAGTAGATTTCATGAAATCTTAAATTAAATTTCATCAAAATCATATCCCCTTTTATAACATGAACAAAACCTTCATATAAAGGAGCAGTAGGATCCCAACTATCCTTTACAACAACTCGATCACCTCGTACTATTGATGGTCTTTGTTCAGCTAATCCATTGACTTCAATGGCTAGATACTCCTGGCAGCGAATTAAAAATACTTTATTTTTGTCATACATCCTCATACTCAGCTGGTTTTGTATTTCTTCCATGTACACTAAGTTATGCCATCTATCAATGTAATTATGAATATTTAATTCTTGAATTAGGCATGGTATTTTCTCTTCTATGTTTTTTAAAATTTTATTGTATTCACAACTATACATGGTTTGTTCTGAATCCCCTAAAACAGCAGACCACACCTTTTCTGGAATAGGAAAGTTACCAAGTCTCACTGACACAAATGCTGGAGGTTTACATATTTTTTCTCCAGGTAAAAAGGGTTGATTTTGATTTTTTCTTATATTTCTCATTTTATCAAACCTTTCTTTGTCAGTATTTGTTTTATAAACACCATTATTATCAACATTGTTTACAAGATGTTTATTCTCAAACAAATTGATATTTTTGTCAACCACACTTATGTCAATTACCCTGTGAGCTTGAAACCCTTTGAACATAATAATCAAAGTCTCTTTTGTATTTCCCAAGAATTTTGGATGGCATGTTATTGTGAATGTAAAAGTTTCTCCTGGAAATATTTTCTTGTAATAGTTTAAAAATGGTTCAACCTTTACTTGTGAATCTCTCTTTTTACTTAGTATTATCCACTTGTTGATGTTTTGAGCCTCATTGCTGTTGTTTGTAATGAATAATGTCATTTTAGCAGTGCTTTTGATGTCTAATTTTTCAAACTTGAGAGGGTAAGTTATATCAACTTTTCGTTCTTTTTCCAAACTTAGGCTTTTTTCTTCTTCATCTACTACTTTCGAAACTGAACTGATATTGTGAGAACTTTCTTCAATTAGAATTAATTCTATCGCCCTCCAAGTACAAAGTCCTTGATTACTTTCAATTATCTTGACCATAACCTGTAAAATTATATTTAGAATTCCAATCAACTTATTTACAAGCAGTTAAAAAAAGACGACCTCCGTAGCCAAGAGGCAAACGTGCCGGACTTTGGCGTCGCGCCATCTCTGAGGTTCCGGGTTCGATCCATGGTTGGGTCAATATGGGAAACGAACTTTTCCATATTGTCTCGGGTCTGGGTGTTGTGGTACCTTCGTTGTTTCTGATTTCTGTAACACAAGTGCTTTAGCTACTTACCACAGAATCAGAGCAATGTATGTGATGTTGTCCAATATTTATTTCTATTTCTATTTCTATTAAGTTAATTCTTTTAAACTAAGATAAACAAATTTGTCTTACTTTAGATCCAACTTGAGGTTCAAAAGCATTTTCAAGGCACTGCTTGTCAAAATAAATAAGTCGATCACAGGTTCCATATTCACCTGACCATGCGGTAATCATGGCATCTTTAACTTTACTCCTTAATGGCTTTAAGGAGAAAACTTGTAAAACCTGAAAAAATATTTGATATATTCGGGGATTCATCACCAAAAATTGCTTTAAGTTTTAATAAACAGTTTATGTTATTTTTACAAGTTGTTCAAAATGAAACAAAGAATTTAAAAATTTAAGTATACCAGAATTTTGAATTACCTGTGTGAATGAAATGTCATAAGGTTTTTTTTCATCCCACTGCACTTTACAGTTTAATTCAAGCCAATCTCCTTTAATAGGTACAAAAGTGGATTCAACATCATCCAGACTAAATTTCAGGTCATTATCTTTTATATGAACAAAGCGGTCTTCTCTGTAATCAACTTCTCCTACTATGACATGATCTATAACTTCAAAACAGTTTTCTTCAATTTTATCTGCATCTCCCCAACATATCCCTTGATTTTCTAATATTCTCACCACTATTATTTTCTCGTTTGCATCCAAATAAGCCAGATACAGCACTTTATCATTTACTTCCACACTGATGGTGTTTGAAGATAATTCATAATATAACATGCCATCTATCAAAATATAATTATTATCAGAGATGTATGTTATAACACCTTAAAATTAAAAAAAAAAACACATTTTAGCATTACAATACAGTAAAAATAAAAGATCATATAAAAATCCCATAATGTTATATTCATTGTTATAGTAAGATGGAATAAAATGATGGTAGTGCCACATAGCAGCGCTGTTGGGAGTAAATCGATGCAAGTGTAGCCTATCTATGACATAACAATTGAAACTATCCATCTATAGTTTTTAGCATCAGTTGAACTGTCATCATAATCAAATCCCTTCAAAAAATCACATTTAATGTCCAAAGTTGTAAATTATGTCACACCATGAAATATTCTGTGACTACCATAATCCAAACAAACTATGAAAGAGTGTGGGATCATAATTTCAATAGAGTTGTTTATAATGCTCACAGTAACTTTTTAAATTCATTCCTTTTAATCCTTTCTTTCATCTAACTATGGCTGTTTTATTTTTTGACATTTTAACAATAAATAAAGCAAGATGTTCCATCATAAGATTAGATTATACCTATAACTGCCATCAGTCCAGTTAATGTAAATTTAAGAGCTGGTGACACCAGTTATAATTCTAATAATGATGCAAAAGAACAGATTGCCAATGCCCAGCTCAAAAACTCTTGGTAGAAAATGAACCTAAACCCAACACACATTTTAGCAATGTTGACCTTAAGCTGATCTTAGAAACATATATGCACCAATATTTTGAAATAGAGAAATAAAACAAACCAGTTCTTTGAAAACAAACAGCATCTCTAGGTATATCAGAGTGATTTTCCTGTTCATTGTTATATGGTTCATTTATAGCTTCCAAACCAACAAGCTGTTCTGCTAGAAAATTTTCCTTGTCATAATCATCATCTTCATCAGGCTGGGGCATGAAGTATCTCCAAAGATATTGAATATATGAGAACATTTTCACATCAAGCAGAAACTTTACTGTTACTGAACAAAACCTTTATCATATTCGAACTCCCATTCAGTTGATTTTAAATAATCCAGCTCTTTTCTCAGTGTCTGTACTCTCTTTTGATGCATTTCCTTCTGTGCATTTTTTAGAGATTGCTCAATGCTATGGCCAAGGTCCACATGGTTCAAAGACTGGTCAAAATTTTGATGCCTGTTTTGAGTGGTTCCCTGAAAAATAACAAGTTATCTAGGCATTGAAGAAAGAAGCTTAAAATGTAAATGTAGTATACTAACCTGTGGAGTTTCGGGTTCTGACGGCGAGTAAGCTGATTGAGATATGTTACTTGAAGTAGACATAACGTGCTCACGATACTAATTTTAAAACATTAGTTTTTATGGTATTCGCTTCACAATTTTGACTGTCTTCGATACCGCAAATTTGTTAATTCGGCGATTAGTATTTTTTAAACGTGATGATGCTCAAACTTTTTCTCCAGAGAAGAAATGATGAACATGTCAGAGTGAGTGTCAGAGAATACCTCAGGAGAATACCAACCACAGACCAATAATGAACATACCAACCATGGACGTTTGTTTATGGAGAATACATTAACATGACAATTACCTACTTAAAATTACCATAGATATCCCTAAAATGTCATAATCCTTGGCTGTCTGACTGACAAACACTGACAAGACATACAAACAAAAATTTTGTTTGTAAAAATGTGCAGGTGCAGTGCGATTGCAGTGTTTTCAAGTGTTTTGCTGTGTTTAATGTGCACCCGTTTTTTGTGACTTAATTTCAATTGTACCTACATTATATAATCATTTTAACCATTATAATTTTAAAAATTTAAGCACATTCGAGTTACACTGACCATAATGACAGAAAAATGTATATACAAAGCTAAGAAAGATGACAATGAAGATGACTTATTTTCTTCAGTTTGTTTCCAAATTAATCCAGATGTACAGTTAAAAGAAGTTCCAACGAACGGCGAAGAATATTTACTAAAGGTTATGAAGGAACGACGAAATTATTCTACAATTACAAAATGTACTAAAGATTTCTCCAAATTTGCTAAAAATCAGTCATGCTTCATTAAAGAGGTATGGAAAGTAAATAATAACTGAACTCTGTTTAATGTTTTAATGATCTATATTTGCGAATATCGTGTTTCAGGTTCCACATGCAAAAGCCCCAGACAAATTAAAGCCCACAATTGAGTGGCAAAATATGCAGGTGGCCGATTTTTCTGATGTTCGCATGTACATATCTCGTATGTTAGCTAAAAAATCTCAGTGGCCTTGTAAATTAGAAAAAATTGAAATCGAAAATAATACTTTAGTGTGTTGGAAAAGTTTCTTTAATGAAAGAGAACCTACATTAAGTTGCGTGCTGGGACTGAAACTTTCTTTACTGGACCGAGGATTAGAGATTTTGACTGAAATAATAGATGAGGTGGAGAAAGGAGCGACTATTGATTATAAAACAGGTATGTCCATATTGCAGTCTAAAATCTGCAATGTATTTCAAATAAAAATCACATTCAATTGAGTCAATAAGTTACTGGTAAAAATGAAATTATTGACATTTGTTTTAAAGGTGTTATCAATAAACCATATATCTACTATATAAAAATAAGTCGGGTTTTCCTTCCTGATGCTATAACTCCAAAACGTACGAACTGATTTCCACAGTTTTGCATTTGTTGGAAAGGTCTCGGACTCCCTGAGGCTTATAGCAAAAAGAAAAACAGGAAAATTTTCAACAGAGAAGCGGAAAAATCCTCCAAAGCGAAACAAAGTTCGCCCAAATAAACCAAAACTTGAGTGCTATCACATTTAGGCAACTTTACCAGCAGTATGGTTGTGTGACAGTTGCACTTCCAATTATTTTATACCAAATAGTGCATTCATTGCATTTAGATCCAAGCCATGAAGTGCATGTTGATGAAGATCTAATGCATTGGCCACTGATATCTTATGTGAAGGTGGTCTTAATATTTTGGTTTGTGATGTCTTTACTTTTTTACTTCTGTTATTTGTAGTTTTTTGTGTTTGTTCAAAAAGGTTAGTTTATTAATAGATCTGAATTTTAATTTCAGGGCAATGGATTTATGCATTCTTGGCTTGCACTAGACAACCACTACTTTCAGACACAACAAGTATATTGAGAAATCTAGCCAGGAAGTGTGCAGAAATAAGGTAACATCCAACTGAACTAGATTTCTGTTCTTCAAATTTTTTAAAGATGAATTTACATTGAGTTAATTTTTACAGATCCCACATAAATCCTGATGCTGCAGATGCAAGCTCTTCTGTTGCTCCTTTGAATATATTTATATGTATAATAGCTAGATATTTTAGACAGCATGATCTGGCTGACTAAATTTATATAAATTTTTAGTAACAAGAAGTAAGTATTTTTGTATTTTTCAGTTACTGGATTAAACTTGTTGATTTTTTAAAATCATGGTTTCATAAATTATGATATGATTTAGTTTATTTTTTTTTCTGTACATCTAATACATAAAATATTAAAAAAGTAAGGATTTTGATAATAAATATGGCAATATGAAACTATAAACATACTTTATTTTATTAGACAATACAATGTCCAATGATAATCATCTAGACATGTATTTAAATAAATAGTACATGTATTTTTGCATGCTCTGGTTAAGGATATTCTAGATCATCCACATTATAATGGACACCAACTTGTTTACGAATGGTTTCTTCAAGCTTAGCCAAAATAAGGCTATCCTTGTGTGACATTATTGGTGATTCCACAAGTCCTGAAAACAAATAATTAAATTTCCAATAAGAAAAAGACTTAAATAAAATAATATATAAAAACAACTTATATTTTGTTATAAATGCCATACCACTCCTTATACATCTTGAAACTTCTAACGACTGATACACAAGTCCGGCACTGTTTTCAAAGAAGAAGGGTATTTTTGAAGTATGTAAGTGAAACTTTTCCACTTTACTATCTCCATGAACTAATACATCTGGAAAATGGAAAGGATCTTCTACCTGTGAGCAAATAAATAATGGTGTTATATTTTTACTTACTTTACTTAATAAAATAATTTCAGGCTTTAATATTATGCGTACAATGCATGTATTATTCCTTCTGTATGTGTACTTACAGTAACTCTTCCCTCGGTTCCGGCAACATTGGCTGCATTGCGCAATCTTACTGTTGCATCAATGTTGATTACAGCGCGCCTGTCACCTTCGTATTCAAGAACTACTGTGTCAATTATATCGACTCCATTTTCATTCAATTTTCCAATTGCTGTTACCTTGATTGGTTCATCTTTGAAAACGAATTGAGCAAATTGCAATGTGTATATTCCAATATCCAGAACTGCACTGCCTCCCAGTTCCTTTTTGCTGAAATCGTTAAGAATCTGTTTAGTGTGTCAGTGAAGATAATTCTCAATAGCCTCTTACTTATACCTACTTAAGTGCTTCTCCAAACTAACTACTCTTTCCTACTTCTTTGGCTATTAAGTCATTGTCGGTCCCTTTGTCTGTGGCCTTACGCAAATAGGACTTTTAGCACTGGCAGGTTGTGATTTGGCATGGGTCTATATTTTAATAGTCTGGCAATAAAATGATAAAAAAAAACGGACAAGTGCGAGTCGGACTCGCGCACCGAGGGTTCCGTACAAACGGAATTTTTCTGTTACCTGTGCTGTAAGCTATTGCTTCTTACCAAATTTCGAGATTCTATGTCAACGGGAAGTGGTCTTTAGGTTTTAATTCCCTTGCGTGTAGTTGCGAGTTTCAAAATATGCGGTATCAATGGTTGTACTTTTGCGTTTTGCGTTTTTGCGTTGACTTAGAATTTTTTTTTTTTCACGGGTTAAAAGCAATTAGATCTAAGTATTTGATATGAATTTCAACTTGATAGCTCTACGCGTTCATGAGGAAAAAAGTAATAAGTTTATATTTATTAAAAAATATATATTTTGTAATGTAACTAAAAATTTAAGGTTTTCGGAATTTTTCCTTTATGTGTGCTATAAAACGTTGCTTCATGCCAAATTTCAAGATTCTAGGTCGACTGGAAGTACCCTTTAGGTTTTGATTCCCTTGCGAGTACTTGCGAGTTTCAAAATATGCAGCTTAAATTGCTGTTTCTTTTGATTGCGTTGACATAGAAGTTTGATTTTGTTACAGCTTAAAGGTATTATAGACCTGAGTATTTGGTATGAATTTCAATTTAATACCTCTATGCGTTTATGAGGAAATGGGTAGTAAGTTTAAAATTATTAAAAAAATATATATTATGTGATGTAACTAAAAAATTATGGTTTTCGTAATTTTTCCTTTATCTATGCTATAAGACGTTGCTTCGTACCAAATTTCAAGATTCTGAGTTCACGGGAAGCAACCTGTAGGTTTTGATTCCCTTGCAAGTGTCGAAAATTTGCGGCATAAACGGCTGTATCTTTTGATTGCGTTGGCTTAGAAGTTTGATTTTTTCACAGCTTCAAGGGACAGCTGAGTAATTGATATAAATTTCAGCTTCATACCTCCACGCGTTCCTGAGAAAAAGGGTCTTGACAGACGGACGGACGGACGGACAGACGGACAACAAAGTGATCCTATAAGGGTTCCGTTTTTGAGGTACGGAACCCTAATGAACTTCTAAAAAAAGTTCTAGAATAGGTACCTCCCATACATCTAATTAAGGACTGAGAAGACATCAGAACAAATTACGTGGATGAGACTGTACAAAAAACATCTAATCTATTTAGTCAAGCACATAAATAAGTAGACAAATCAGAAATTGAATTCTTTGACTTTGATATACTCGACAGATTGTACCTAAGACTAATACCTCATTATGGCAGATAAATCGCTTAAATTTATTGCGGGTATGGGAAGACTGTCGTCCTCACGATGCCAACTAAATAAGTTGGTTTTAAAAATGTGTAAAATTTAAGGTAGTGGCATAATTGATGCAATTAATAGACGGAAGTTTATTAAGCAGGCTTTACCGTTTTCGCGAAGTGAACTAAGCATTTAGATATTGCGTTTCTACAGGTTTGACGTTTTGGCCAATAAGTACGGTCAACAGCAGATTACAGTACCTAAATAGGTACTTGCAGTCCGACATAATCAAAATGTCTTAGGTACATACCTACATCAAATCGTCTGACGTGTTTTTGTAGCCAAAAAGCTACACCATACCTGGTAAAGTACCTAAGTTTTAAATCCTAAAACCGGCCAAAAGCGTGTCGGGCCACGCTCAGTGAAGGGTTCCGTAGTTTTCAGTGCATCACAATACTTAAGTATCCTTAAATGACAACTTTAGTTAAAAAATATTTTTTCAAAAATTTTAAAAACTATTAAACCCATCAGGTTCAAAATAATTTTCCTAGAAAGCCTTTATGCAGTTCTATATTCTAGATTTTTTTCATACATTTTGAACTTATGGTTCAAAAGTTAGAGGGGGGGACACAATTTCATTTTCTTTTGGAGCGATTATTTCCCAAAATATTTAAATTATCAAGAAATGATGGGGGGTTACCCTAAAAAACATTTTTTTTTTTTGCACTTTGTTGACGTGATTAATATACATATTTGTACCAAATTTCAGCTTTCTAGTGCAAACGGTTTCTGAGATTATCCTCGGACGGACAGACAGACAGACAGACATGGTGAAACTATAAGGGTTCCTAGTTGACTACGGAACCCTAAAAATGTTATTTCTGTAGTCAACGAGTAAAAAATAGTTGAGGAATTACTTACAAACAAAAATTATGCCTCTTTTAGGTGGTATTGAGTAGGTATTGAATATTAAGACTACGCGTGGCGGCACACGCAAGTTAATATTAAGTATTTTAATTTACCTGAGTCTATCGACCGTCATAATCGGCACACCAAAAGTGACATCTACATGCTTCACAGTTCCAAGTTTTCCCGACTGTATCTGTTTTTCCAACGCTTTATAAGCAGGCGAAAACCGAGACCAGACAGCTTCCATTAAAAAGCGCTTATTCTTCTTGGCTATGTTGATCAAACTTTGAGCCTGTTTAAAATTTAAACAAAGTGGCTTTTCGCATAAAACGTGCTTCCCATTTTCTAAGAATATTTTCGTCACATTGTAGTGGTCAGGGTTTAATACTCCAATGTAGGCAACATCTAAGGAAAAAACATGACGATGAATAAGTAGTAGTAGAAGAAAACTTAACATAATAATATTTTTAGGTAGGTACCTACGTCTACCCAAATTAGAAATTAGATTACCATGTAGACAACAAATAAGAAATGATAACAGAAATCTGCGACTTTGCTCTCCTTATTTCGGGATAAAAAGTATCCTATATACCTATTAATCTATTATCTCATCTCTTACCAAATTTCAGAAGTTTTTCGTGAAAGAATTACAAACATAGGTACTTACATCCAGACATCCAAAGATTCTTACAAAAATTCTTAATAAATAGTGTTTTAATACCTATCAGTGGCATTATTAAGATGAGTAACATACCTAATTGACGATTATCTTGACCGAAAATGATAAAAAACATTGGCGAAATCATTGCTTTTATTAATAACTTGCTATGCCTGCGAATTCCTATTTTTCCAAATTTTTTTAACCTTTTGGACATACCGTGGAACTCCAGTACAAGGCCTTTTTCTAATTTGCTTTTCACCCTTTGAGATTGGTGCTGTAAGTAGATTTACCTACTACGGTAAAAAAAATAATAAAAAAAAACGCTCGTACTCTCAACTCTTTGTTTGCAGACTGATATAAGTTTTAAATACGGTCGAATTGGGAAACCTCCGTACCTACGCTTCCCTAGCAAAAAAAATTTACTCGTATGTGTAGGTAATAAATACTTAATAGTCGAGAAACCCACCTATCTTATCAGGCAGAAATTGATTTTTATGAAGTGTTTCTAGAATAGGATTCTTAACTACTGTTCATTTCTTATCGTTTCAGTGCTTAGGAATTTCAAGGATATTAGACCTAAGAATACTTACATTACCCATATTTAAATTTGCAAAACATACCAATATCATTGCTTTCCGCCAGAGCTTGATAACTGTCAAAGACTTTTCCGATTTTGTGTAGTGTGGCAAACTCTGCAGCCCTTGACTTATCTCTTGCAGCCACCGCCGCTATTACTTGATCACCCACCTCAGGGAAACTATTGAAAGCGTTTACGAAATCATGGCAGATCTTGCCTGCACTGACGATGCCCCAGCGAATTGTCATCTGGTGATGGTTGAAAAATTAAAATAAACAAGCATTAAGTATGTACTTTTCAGGTTTCCGTAGTTCAGGTTTATGAAAAGGATAGTAAAAGAATTTCACATCTCTATATGGACCCCGATCCAAAATCGTTTCAGTGGCTTGGCTGTAAAATAAGAACAGACGGACTCTATCGCTTTTGATAATATTAAAAGTACCTACTTAATTGATTATTGAAAACTAGGGGCCAGACGTTAATTCGCCCGCGATTGTTTTTCTTAGAAAACATTGTCCATAATAGACAAAAATAATTAAGGACTTTTCTGCAATCGTTCTGAAAGATATGCACATACATACATTTTTGTTGTACCTACTTCATTTTGATTTATGTAGCTTAAATAAATTGTCTTACTTCGATCGATGTCGTTCTGCTACCACAAACCAATCACCACTGCCTGGCAAAACACTTACGCGTAGGTACTACCTACGTAAGAATTTTTATTTTTATATAGAAGTGGCCAAGTCTAATGTTGTACTTAAAGCTAACAATAAAATAGATAGTCGATATTCAAGATGCTACTTAAAGAAGACAAAACAGATAATAATATGCACCTAACTATTTATTTTTCTGAAGTAAATTTACAGTACCTACAAATAAAAAACGCTAACGCCAACGCCGCGCAAAGTACCAATATTGATGTCATAGCGACGAGAATAATCTATTAATAATTCTGATTTGCGGGCCTAATAAGAAATAAAATACGCACAGTAGTTTTACGTGACAACGCCGAGCCGATCGCTCGAGCCCATCATGCCTCTTTCGTTCGTGCCGCGCTTTCGCTTGCGGAATGCGACTAGGGCTTTGCACCGGAGCGAAATTATGTATGGCACCGGAAAAAATCACCGGTGAATTATGACATAACCAATTGATAACCAGTGATTTACCGGTGATTGTGCATAATTATGTTCATTTTTTAAATTATCTTCTAAATAAAAGAATTATCATATTATAATATTTAATGGACACACAGAAGTTGCTGGCATAGAAAGATGCAATATCATTAAGTGGTTTTGTACGCTTGTTTATTTATATCCCAAAACGACATGACATTATGCCAATCATACTTGTTCTTAGAATAAAAATGAGTTTCTGTGTAAAAGTTCAGTAAATGAGTTGCTGAGGCTGATAATGTGACTGCACCATTTTTGTCTTATAAACCTTCCAAAAACCAAAACCTGTAGTAACCAATAGATTTACACTTCTTTCCACTGGTTTAACTTAAGTAGGATTAAGTTGATCTAGTCTTAGTCGGTTCCCTCCCCTGCTGGGTTCCGCATCTTGTAGTGACGGGGGGGCTCAGTAACCTTGTGAGCCGGCTCGAAGAAATATATTCGAGAAACTAGTAGCATATCATACTTCATACTAATATTATAAAGAGAAAAGATTTGTACCTATTTTTGTATGTTTGTAATGAATAGGCTCAAAAAGTACAGGGGATCTACTCTCATAAACGAAATATGTCGGATCCGACAACGGATGGCAATTTTTAATCCTCATAACCATAAAGAAATCTTCAAATGCAAATTAAGCGTTTTCAAAAAACAAAATATTATTTATGCAAATCAAAAACCTCGTCTTCATTCCCAAACTTTTGAATAATCTTCAAAAACGAGAGTATCCCTCCAGGGCCGATTCAAAAAATTATTTCACCAATAGAATGCTACGTTCTTCCAATTTGACATAGGCTATAAAATTAGGGATCCTTGGTAAAATTGCGCGGGAAAATCCTCTAAGGCGAAACGAAGTTCGCCGGGACCGCTATTAACTATAATTTAATTCGTGCTTTAAAATACGAAGTTATGACTGAAATAATGTCTGTTCTAAGAAAAAAAAAAAGAATAAATAATGTAAATTTGGTTCTTGATATAGATTACTTAATAAAACAATTTAAAACATTAAAAGTATGTGTAGTTTAATTACTTTCAAGTTTTTGATTCACCGGTAGTACTCCGACGATTCTCTCTGCTCCGGTGCAAAGCCCTAAATGCGACAATCAGGCCTAGCATGCGCAATAGGTAGGTACGTACGTCAAATTTCTCGCATGAAACGACAAGTGTTTCGATAATATTAATTGGCTAATAACACACCGCACTCGTATTTTCTGCCAATCAGCAGCTAACACACAGACTTCAATTGATTTTGACGTGTGTTATGAGTGCGATAAAGTTAAGTCGCGTGGCCCGTAAGGCCTATCATGCGCAATACGTCAAATTTCTCACATGAGACGACAAAAGTTTCGATACCGTTGATTGGGTAATAGCACACCGTATTCGTATTTTTTTTTTATAATGCACTCCAAGATTGACCTCATCCCACTTGAAGTTAAGTGGTAATGAGTTCCTAGCTTAAGGGCGAAAAGTATAGCATAGTATAACTGTTACTAGACTTGTCGCCCTTACCTTGAAGGCTTGACCCCTGCTACTAATGTAGCACCCCCCAAGAGCTCTGGAAACCTTACTCACATACAGGAACACAACAACACCGGAGGAATTGGTATTTGGCTGCGGTCTTCTTCATTTCATTTTCAGCCAATCAGCAGTTAACGCATTATTTTTACATTTCTTATGAGCGCGATAAAATTTACTCGCGTGGCGCATGGCCTCTTAATGACGTCACCTTTTTCGTCATTCTGCCGGTATCGAGTTATTAGACGTTGGCACGTCAAAAATGTAATCAGTTTATAGCGTATAATAAATCTATGAGCTTATGACCTCTGAGCATTTTAACAAGAATAAACTGACACCACACTCTTATTCGGGAAAATAGAGAAGAACGAAAGTAAAAGGTTCTCATTCAACATGACCCATACATTAGCCCATGTCAGGCCATAGACCCAGGAGCTTCAGTGATTTCTGCTGAGTGATACGGACACTGACAATTTTATTTTTCACTCAAAAACCTTAGAATTTGTCTCACCTCTAAACCATTATACGGGAATTCATTTGAGATGATACGAAATAATAACAGAACTTGGCTTGATAATACCGGGCTCTCAGATCAAAAAGTTATCATTTATTACGTACCTTGACATATCAAATCAATAGGTATAGAATAGGTACCTACCTCGTTAGTGACGAGTGTTGTATTTATCGTAATTCATAGATGATAAGATATTTGACGCGAATTGCGGCTGCAAATGAAACCAACGATGCAATGAGTAAGGTATCTTTTATGTCAGACATTGACTGATATTTATTTATCCAAGGCCAATATCTACGTTGACCTTTAAGGAATACTTTACCAGGAAATGTAATCTAAGTACTTTTTGGAATAGGGCTTTAGCTGGTCTCTTAAGACAGTTACATAATCTTCTAGATGGTAAATCTCGCCAGATTAAAAATAGGTAAGTAAATGGTTTACATCGTATATCTGCGCTGATTCTGTGGCATGTAGCTAAAGCAGTTGTGTTACAGAAATCAGAAACAACGACCGCACCACAACACCAAGACCCGAGACAATATATGAAATGTGGTTTTCCTTAGTGACCCGACCGGGAATCGAATCTTGGACATTAGACCGGAAACGCAAAGTCTGGTCCGTCCGCTCTGTTTCTCAGGAAAGTGTAGGTATGAAATTAAAATTAAAATTCTCGTGTATTATGTTTTTATTTTATTTTTTAGATTACTTATGCACTTTGTCACTATTACCGCACCCATAAACTAACTCTCCGCATGACCCAAAGGTTGACTGGTAGAGAATGCCCATAGCATTAAGTCCACCTGTTGTACTTTTTTTTGTGCAATAAAGTTTTTAAATAAATAAATAATAAATAAATTAATAAAATAGTCAGCGGTCCCTTGAAGCTGGCTCTTTAATTACGTCATGCTCCCCAGCGGACCTACTTTTGATTTAACTAGTATAAGTTACTAAAATAATTCTATGAAATATCTATAAAACTCTAGTCCTATTTAAAAACAATCTATGTCTCAGGTTTCGCCGTATTTTATAATTGAAAGTGGTTGCGCTGCAGAGTCTCCTTCCAGCGACACCGTCACGATATATGTATTACTATGCATAGTATAATCAAATATATGGTATCAAATAATTCTATAATAATTCTATATTGAACTAGGACCCCCAAATCCTCACTAGAATTTAAATATACTGTCAAAGCGGTGTCTCAAATTTTCTCTTCGAAATAGTTGCTAAACGCCTAGAGTAAAGTTCTTAGCAACATTACCATAATTATATCTTTCTTCAGAGGTAAAACTTATTAGTACACAAATAATTATAAGTATTTGTTGTGTTATATTATTATTGTAGGATATTAATAGTATACCTTGTTATATTACATTTTGCTGTAACGACTAAATATCGTAATGTCTATGTTTATGTACCACCAGCACCGGCCAGATAAAAGAAAATCCGGATAATCTAGTAGATAAAAGTGCCAAATTAAATTTACCGAAACATCAACAGATTACAGAGTGCATTTACCTGAGTTTTATTTAAAAACCTTAAAACACTTAGAAAACTGAAATAAATTCTTTGAATACGGAGAAAGTTCTAGCTCATAACACTGGTCAACAAAATTCAAACTTTTTCGTGCCACACGGACTTTTTTGATATTTTTTACTTTAGTTGGTGATTGTAAGAAAAAATAAACAGTTAAAAAAAATTTGCTAGCCAAGGATTTTATTCTATTGAGTAATTAAAAATATTAAGAAAAAATACAGATCTCGTAAATCAAACTTTTTTTTTATATAAATTACTTAATAATTTAAGATTTTCTTGAATGTTTAGCTTCTGGTTGGTCCCTTTTAATTGTCCAGCAGTAATCCGCTAACATATTTGGGCTTCATTTTCCCTGGTACCGCTTTTCCATACTAGAAATGTCCTGGTGGAACCTCTCGCCGTGCTCGTCACTGACAGCCCCTAAATTGTCAGGAAAAAAATCCAGGTGCGAGTCTAAAAAATGGATCTTGAGTGACATGTTGCAACCCAATGCTTGATATGACAATGAGAGCTCGCTAACCAACTATCTGTAGCTGTCACTCTTGTGGTAACCCAAAAAATTAGCTACAACATTTTTAAAAGCTTTCTATGCAGGTTTTCCTAAATAGCTTAATTTTTCTTTATATCATTAACCTTTTATTAACTCCCTAATTTGAGGGCGAACAGAAATACTGTCTTTTATCCTTGCATCACTTATTTTAGGGAATTTTTAAGTTATTTTATGAGTTACTAGTTCTTGCAATTTTTAACAATGAGAGACTGGTCTTATAGCCGAAGATAACTTAGGGTATACCTAACTTATCTTCAGCTACATCCTAAATGAGTTTTTTTTCTTGTTTTTATACGTATCATGTCAGTGACACAAAAATAGTAATCTGAAACGTGATCACCCTTTTCAGTTCATATCATGGGTACAGCAAACGGCATAGGTCGTGCACCTTTCTTCCAGTCAGTTAAATTTTTTGCACATGTTATGTAACAGACATGAGGGGCCCAGGATTTGTCTTGATGGGCGACAGAAAACCGAAAACATTGGTGATAACACTCCAGCACAAGATTCATAAAATTTCGTCGTTGTTTTTTTAATGTAAGTTCTCCGCAGATATAACAAAAAGAGTTAGGGTTATTTTTACACTTCCTCGACATGTTCACAGGATTAATAAATCACAAAAAATATTCAAATTCAACTACAAATACTTTTATGACGATTTACTTGTGAGCGTTTCTGTTAATTTACCGCCGTAGTACTAGTTATGAGTATTACCGTATCACAACAAATATGAGGCTAACAGACAAATGAAAACTGTGATTTAATGATGAGGGTAGATTGATAAAACAAAATTAGCTATCAAAGTTCGTGTGGCAAAATCAGTGTTGACCAGATTCGACGTCGACGACGATCTCGGTGGCACAGTGGCTAAAGAAGGCGGCCAAAGCGGCCAGGTCAATTTGGAAAACGAACTTTTCTAAATTGACTTGGGTCCGGGGCTGCTGGGATGTCGGTCGCCCCCAGTTAGCTCCGTCGTCTGGTGCGTTGTCATAGTATAAGGGGAAACCTTTGTTTGAGACCAGGTGATTGGTGTGGTTGTCTGGCGCATTTATCTTTGCCTGTACCTACTACAATAATGTAAACCTATCGTACATGTACTCGTAGTTTAGTTGTCCTAGTTAACTAATTTTTTTATGTAAAAGTACATAATATTGCCACCACTCATTTTACAAATCTTTGCTTTTTATGAAAGGAGGTACTGAAAACAATTCAATATGATGGAAGAAAAATACTTACTTAGTGCGTAACTACTTAACTAGATCGTATGTAGGTACTTACCTACTGTAGTATTGAAACACTTACAATTTTTTAACCATAAAATCACAATATACCTACCTTACTTCTTATGCGAATTACCTACTCACGATGCTTAAAGTTGGCACAATGCAGTTTGGCAATGCAAATATAGAGGTCATTAAGAGTCTTGTAATCTTTGTGATCGGTTGAGTGCGTTACCCCAGCAATAAAGTAGTTCCTAGAGTGAAATGAATGAAACAGTTTATTAATGTGTTATCTGCTATAAAGGTGCGCTGTGAAAAAAATGCGCATCTTGTAATGTTAGACTGATGCTGGTGTTTTGCACACTCGTCATCGCAAATAACATTGCATAAAAATCATTTATTTAAAGGCGCACACAATTAGTGCTGGATAAATGCGTATTATGAGCGCCAGAATAAGATTTAAAAAAACATACGTAAATAATTCACCGTACGTAAATTAGACGACATTTATGGTCAATAAAAGGCAAAATAATGTTCATACAACTTGTACTTACTTGCAAGCACGCAATAACGCGACCGTATGCAACGAGTCAAAATGACGCTGTCAAAACTTTGACGTCAACAAGAAAGCAGCTCAATTTTTCGCATTAAAAAGTGCAATAATGTACTATAAATTTATAATAGTTCCTTAATTTATTTATTTGGAAATCAAATAACATATGTTCTGGCAAAATGTACTTTTTACCTACTTTACTCGTATTTGTACAAACAGTACTTACCTACCTACATTTTGCCAAAATAGTTTTAACTAACACTAACAGTTGTGTATCTTTTGTTAAATTTAAGGATTACATTTTTAACATCAATGTCTTAACAGTAATGGACTGTTTACCTTTATGGGTATTGTCAAAAATGATTTTTAAATAATAGGTTAAAACGCCCCGAAATATCTTTATTTTTATCTACCTAAATTCGGAACACTCACTTTCTAGCTTGGGTAACATACTCTGATCGATCGACGATGAAAAATTCTTTGAAACGCCTAAATTCATATCTACGGGGACCACGGGTATGATAACTGACACTTGGATATGAAATAGGTATCCACTATTCTAACGCGTCTTTGTTTACAGTGTCCCTTGCATAACTACGAGTATGATTTCTGTCTGTATACGTATTGAAGCTAGTTGATCTCCGTATCAGATGAGTAATAATTACTAAATGTAAAATCGCATGTTTAAACACGAACCCTCTACGTATTGTTTCGTCATGTTCTTCAGTCTGTCTATGCCTTAACTAAGCAATTACACGATGCATGTCTAGCTGGCAAGAGTATCATATTAATAAGGCAAGAGTATAGGAGCTAAAGTCCTCGTTATCACAAACCCATTAATTTTAAATCACATTCGTACAAAAACGGTCTTTCAAAATTGATATTTTATCTAAAGTTTTAAAATGTGTAGAGGACAGGCATTCGTCAAACAAACACTAATGTATTACATAGATCGAACTCAAGTGCCTGCCGTATTGTAATAGCTAAAAGAAACAAACATTGCTACCATTGTATTGAAGGCTCCAAAATCAAAATTTATTTATTTATGTAAATCAAATGAGTAACAATCTTCTGACATATTTTTCAAAGTTTTAAGAAAGAAGAAAGAAACATTTATTACTTGAATTTGCATTTAAAATCTTGAAATTTACCAACCTTTTTTCGGTAACAGCATGGACTTATTAATAAGTCCATGGGTAACAAAATTACTCGATGACGTTCTTTATTCAAACAGCGTACCTATACCGGCTTGTTATTTTTCATCTGGCGAATAAAACTCTGTATCTCGTACGTTTATTCCGGAACTGTGATTATTAAAATGAGATAATAAAAAAGTGGTTTTAATTTTTGTGAAACGTTTATTGAATGAAATGAACGGTTAAAAAAACAAAGAATAATATCTATCAAAAGGAATATACATATGTATGTACTAATACAGTGTTTACTAATTAAATATTTGGAACAATTAAAACAGGTATTTACACAGGTATCTTAACCTCACAAAAATCGCTTATTGTGATGATAGGTACGAAAATCTTGGTGAAAAATGTACGTACATCTTATGATTAAATTTATCAAATCGTTTCATAATTACCAAGATACCTACTTTCATCATAAATGTGACCAAACTTTGTTAAAAAAAGAAATAAATTTATAAAATTACATTTTATTATTATCACATTCTGTTGAATTCAATACACATAAGGAATAATACCGTGTTATATACATTTCGCAATAGAAATTACATTAGGTTTTACCTAAAATATTATTAAGATGTAGAAAGATAAAATTTGCACATATTGTAACAATTACATACATTCTGACATTTAGGATAGGTACTTTTTAGGACGGTCACTGTAGTTGGTGTTGTAGATACGAGTAGGTATAGGTATGCATAACAAAATACTAACTTGTTTTCCTGTTTGAATGTGTAACAGATTATATAGCCACTGCAGAGGTCAGCCTCACTTGAACTATGCTAAATGGATCTATTGTGTCTTAATTTATGATACGACTGTCTACATTTGAATTCCAAATAGGCTTTCAGATTGAATGATTAGTACTCATCAAGCTACAGAACCGACGCGGCTTGCCGAGTAGCGCAGTAAACGTTCGGTGATACAAAAGCATATGTACCTATAATATTTTTATAGGTTTACATATTAGGATACGATACGCTTTTCCTCAACGCTGCGAATAAGGTCACTGCTTTTTTACACCAAACAAACAAATGTCATGCTGTAAGTGGGTACCTACGTCTGAAGTACGATAAAATACCTAAATTTGCGTAAACAATCTACCTAGCCTCAACTGTTTATAAACTGTAGTTTTTGCATGTTTATTATTAAAGCCGCGCACGAATTTCTTTATACCTTGTCGTTTACCTATAGTATGACTTACATAAACTGTAAATGTTATTGAACTTGTATTATATTAAATCATAACAATATATTACGTTACCTACTTTAGACAACAATAATTTGAACACGTACATACTATGATTTATTTCGTAAATAATTCAGATCTTTTCAATGTCTTTCTTTTCGTTGTAGTTAACGTTTTAGGTACATATACGTTTTATATAAATTGTTTTTATTAAAATGTTCATGCGTCAGATACTTACAGGAATGCAGTTAAAATCACTGTTGGTACATTCTTAACAAACAACAATATATGTAATTAAAATATAAAATATATTTATCTACTATGAATCCTGTCAGGTACATAATATACATTTTGTAACTGTCCATATAGATACTCGGGAAAAATATGAAAGAAGAAGGTAGTTATGCAACATGATGCTATAATACGGGAGATTAAAAACAATTGTACAAATGAACTTTGTTCAAAAGCACAAATGCCACAATGAAAACATCCGCAGATAATTAGAGATTTGTATAGGTTACTTACCTATTTATTATGAGAAAAAAACAAATAATCTTGTTAAAGAAATGCCACACTGTTGCTCTGTATGGGCAGCACATTCAAGATAGAAAATCAGTTTTAAAACCGTTTCAAGGATCATCGTATCCTGCGGGAGAGATCACATTCCATTTTATGGTACTGGATCAACTCATGTGAAATACAAAATAAAATACGTTTTGTATATTTATAATAATTCTAGTCCAGAACACTAGTTTGTATTATTGAACGACAAATTCTGCTAATATTGGAAAAATATCTTTACTATTTTATTAAGTTTATTTAACAAATTGTTGATTAAAAGGCTTCATTGAAGGCGTACTCCAAATCTGCGATTAAATCTTCCGTATCTTCCAAACCAACAGAGAGACGGATTAATGTTTCAGTAATACCAAGTTCAGCTCTTTGAGCAGCTGGGACAGAAGCGTGTGTCATCAGTAATCTGTAAGTTTATAAACAAGTGCAGAATATTAGAGATCGATACGAGCGAATAAACTATCCAGGGAAGATCAGAGATAGATAGATAAAAGTCCTTTATATCGTGATATTATTTTCAAATTATAAAATGAACCCAAAACAAACTCTTTAATTCTGTTCCATTCACTCATTAACGATATGTATATTATATACATATATGTATATTATATACATATATGTATATTATATACATATATGTATATGGTAGGCACGCACCTACTAGAGCGTCAAATGAAGGTAAATCCAAAAGAAAATATTGGTGCCGAAATTTGTATGTAAGGGTTAAAAGCGAGGACTGTAAAGTTTAATTGCGATATGCCTTAAATTCCAGTGGCTGTTATATCGAGTTCTCACGCTTTCGGCACAAAAATTGTAAAAATAATACTTTATAGAGAAAAACATTCAGGAAAACCCGAGTTCCATTACATCATGTAACCAGTATTAATTTTGAGATTTTAGTTACATCATTCATCACATCAGCCATTATGAGTATTTCAAATAAGTAGGCTTCTAGTAGGTAAAATGCACTCCTGCGATATCCCCCTTCACCTCTGATCACGAGCTGAGAAGACGTGTAAGTAAAGTCTAATCACTATTTAAAGTTTTTTTCGTTTCAATTCTTAAATTTATTTAAAAAAAAAAGTAAAATTAGTAATAACTTTAGGTTTTACTCACGGTAGTTCCGCTAGACTTTCGTATCCACCTAAACTCTCAGCCAAAGTGAATACTTTCAGAGAACATAAGAATTTTCTCGATTCCTTAAGACCACCAGAATGATTGAAACTAAACACGCCGGAATGTCCACTGGTTTGCTTTTTCGCTATTTCATGTTGCGGGTGTGATGGCAGACCTGAAGATTTAATGTATTTTTGTAGTTAATATGTAAGTAGGTAGGAAGGAACCTAGGAACGTGAGTTTTTTTACATTTTCACTACTGCAGCAAAGTCTTACACAAAAGTAGTATCTTTACAAGACAACCACAAAACCCACAATCCTACTAAATCTACTTAGATACAACTATATTATAATATCCACAGATTCTGACGGAGTTCAATTAGTAGTAGGTACCTACAGCTCTATAAGGAATATTGAGATTCTAATTTTAGGTAACCTAAATACATAATCACGATGAAATACACAAAAAATTGATAAGCATTGAAACATTTGAATTCTTGTGTGACTTAATCAGCTGATATGTATAATCATATTTAGTAAGTACATAGAGGGTAACCGCAACTAGGTAGTACATTGAACTCGTGATCTAATCCCGTTCGTAGACAGGGCTACGCAAGTCACCGATACTCGATTATTGTTTAAACTCGAGATAAGTTTTCTCTTGCAGACAACCTTGATAAGCAAATTCATACCGCTGCTGTGCACATTTCAATTTTAAAATGAGATTGAACTTGCCATACTTCACGTCAATACGATAACCTAATGTGTAGGTAATTAGGTGTCATTTCGACGAGAATGTAATACGGCCACTGATCAATATTACTGCTAGATGTTCGCAAATTGCCAAATAGGCCCTGACTAACATTAATATATCAGCCAGCACCAACAGTTTGTCGTGTCATCTTGGCGCACGGAGATTGGCGTGATATGTGCAACTGAATACGCTCAGAGTCCCATCCAATATCCGACAGTGACAGGAGAACCTTAACTACTGCTCTTATACAAAACGGCGTAAACGGATTCATATTTGGAAACAGTTAACAGAAAGTTTTGGCGTCTCCAAACCAAATTATCATCAACACGAGTATCCTAAACAGTTAAAACTATGGTAAATAAAATTGAAACATATGTATAAAAGTACGTACCTGGATGCAAAACTTCTACAACTTTTGGGTGTTTTGTAAGCCAATTAGCTATAGCCAATGATGATTCTCTGTGTCTTTGCATGCGTAGTGCTAGAGTTTTAAGACTTCTATTCACCATGTAGCAGTCAAACGGGGACGGGACTGCTCCCATTGCTGAAAAAATTTCTTACTTTATGAAATGTTTCTACAGTAATGCTATAACTTAATCAATTTAATATTGATATTCCTTCTATTATTGGTAACTAAGTTATTGGTTGGAAGGAAGAGGGAGTCATCCTTGGAAATTCTAAACCGTTTTTGAATAGCCACCAGCACACGGCTAGTTCATTCTGAGTTCTTTTTTTACAAACATTATGATCTTGGTGCAGAAATGCAGGAAAATGTAATATTAACACAATTTTCCCCAGTGAACAGATAGGTACTCAGAATTCTTTGAAGTACCTAACCTACTTCGTACCATGCGGAAATTAATCATACAAGAGTGGTTTATAGTATTTTTCCACTACTTAACAGCTTTTATATTCTGCTAATTAATATCAATATGTGGAAGTTAAGTACCTTAACAATGATTTAATACGACATTTTGTTTTTATTATCAATCATCCTTAATATGACCAGTAGGTAAGTAAATAAAGTAGGTATCTACTATTTTAATCGATGTTAGACATCGAATCACTAACACGTGATCTATCGGAATAATATTTGAATTTTGGATGAGATGTACAAGCAGACGCGTTTTGTTTTTAAATTCGCGGTGTTGCCGGAAACTTTTCAAATTGGTTCGATTTTCGCGCGCTTATTACTTAGTTTAACTTTTCGTACCTATTGGTTCACAAGCCGCTGCATCGCACCGCTTAAAACAAAAAGTTCGCAAGTCTATTTTTCAACGATTTTGACACTTTCATTGATAAATATTCATTATCAAAAATTATTTGTAAAAATACGGGAAACGTCTACATATTGTTAACACTCATTTTGTGAATATATTTTTCTGTAATTAAACAAGTTTTCAGTTTCTCTTGGTTTAATACTTACAATTTTGTAAAAATCTCAGTTTCTCGTTCAAGACCTCATCGTTTACAATTGCAGCACCCATTATGACATCGGAGTGGCCATTCATATACTTTGTCAGAGAGTACACAACAATATCCGCTCCAAATTCCAAAGGTCTTTGCAAGTATGGTGTTAGGAAGGTGTTGTCTACAACTACAAGGATGTTGCTGCGGCTTTTAGCTACTTTTACCACTGCAGCTATGTCCACTACTTTTAAAAGTGGATTTGTTGGTGTTTCTAGCCAAATGAGCTGCAAAAAAATACTATTTATGTTTTTGACATTTTAACCTACTTAATGACATATTATGAACAAACATATTATGACCACAATGTTGCACGAGTTGTAACGTTCCAATATATAAATATATAATTGTGTAAAGACAATATTATGTATCTATATGTAATTACAAAACATGGGATAAAAAACATTCTGATGTTTGAAATTTAATATTCATCACCACCGAGCTATTATTAGGTAGGTACGAACGTAATAAATATTTGAACGAGATAAGTAACGTAATAATATAAATTGTATTATGTACATATTGCCGCGCTGTTAATAAATAGGTACAGCGTTCACACTTAATATGGTACAGATCATGGTGTTTCTAATTTTCGAGCGATAAGACCACCTTTAATTGTACTGTAGAATTAATAGGTAAATATTTGAACTTGTTATGTAAACTAATATGTTAAATCATGAAAGGCCTTGTGAGATATGTATAAATACAGGATGTATTTTAGGATACTGTTGAAATTCAGTGCTTTTATCAGATTTTCAACAAATTCATGCATGTTGTTAAATTGACAGCTAAGTACCTTTATACTTGAAAAATCGCACTCGATACTACGAAAGTATAGATATTTTGAACATGAATATTCTCGACATGAAACAATTGTGGTCATTTTAACAATTATGCCATTAGTATACGATTCTTTTTATTATCTTGAATTCATAAAAACGTCTACTTACTTTCTATTGTCTTACTAAAGTGTTTACAAAGTTGAAAAACAAAACATTGGCAATAGGTACACATGTCTGCTCGTGTCGAGTTATTCAATGAAGCAAGTCACATATTACTTGCAAATGATGTAAAAGTATAACAAGCTGGCAATAAGATATTTGTTATCATTCAGTCTTATCGTCGAGCTTGTAATATAAACTGCTAAAAATGTAAACTTTAACACTCTGAACCATAAAGATTGTTACGGTTAATCAATAATTTTAATGTTATGAATTCTTGACTTAATAATACCTAATAAGTCATAATTTTAAGACGTCTTCGGTATCACTTATATTCCACAGTCTTAATGCTTGATAAATTCTGTAAGACACATTAAACTGATTATGGGGATTTGACGGAAGGTACAAATATTATATGGATTAGCTTACCCTTGTGTTATCTTGAAGAGCGTTTTTTACTTTCTCTACATCGGTGAAGTCAGTAAAGGTAGTTTCAATACCTTGTCTAGCGCTTACATTTCTAAAACCAAAAAGAAGCATTTATAAATCATATACATACTCGTATTATCTAAGCCGATTCATTCCATGACGTTATGCAAATCTTCACCATTTTCATTTAAATGTCTCCATTACCCGGCGCCCTAACCCCATTGCAACAGTAGAATCGATAGAGGTCGAGACACAGGCTCGCTTAAATTCTCAAGTTACAGGTTAGTGGAAGCTTGAATAGGCTCGTGGACGAACCGATGAACAAACAAGTTTTTCATCTAGACCAATGAATCCCACATTTTTGATGTTATGTTATTTTAAAAGAGTTCTCTATTAATTTCGCGTAAAACCGATGCGCATCTTGATTGATTTGTTGTACATTATGCTTACTCATTTACATTGGTTCAATATGGGTAATAAATAGCAACATCGTTTAATTATGTACATATGGCTGAGAATTTGTAGTTTCCCCTAACAAAGTATATATAACGATGACTTTACATAAAAAAGTTCCACAATGACGCATGGCAATAGATGATACATGTGATAATTGATTTTCTTATACAATTCATATTTAGGTATATGTATCATACTTTTGCCTTTGAGTGCAAATTAGCTATTTCCTATCTGAACAATAGAAAAATCGGTAGATAAATTGATACGTTTAATTTACATTATTTTCCTTCATATTTATCGTAGAATTAATTATTGTTTTTTATGATATCAAGTAGATTAATATCAGTAAGATGTTATTTTGTATTTCTTACCTAAATAACCTGTTAGTACCACCATATACGTCATCACTAGATAGTACGTGGTCTCCTTTGCTGAGTAACGCAACAATAGTATTCGTTGCAGCTAAACCAGATGCAAACGTAAGTGCATGCTTTCCTCCATCAAGAGCTGCTAAGCATTCTTCCAATGTATTCCTTGATGGGTTTCCTGATCTTCCGTATTCAAAGCCCTGAATGAAAAAAGAAGCATGAATACTACTATGAAACCAAAAGATGTAACATAGTGAGTACATATCATAGTCAGGACAAACGGTTTAACGTGCCTACGAAACACGGAATCGTCGTTTCGAACGAAAAATCAGGTAATTAAAATAATAATATTTTATTTTAGACAACTGGTAGTAACGTAAAGACTTAGATCTAGAGTTAGCATGCAATTTCATAAAATAAAATAAATATATTTTAGAACTAGGTCCCTCAAATGTAATTCAAACCGTGTTCTAACCAAACTGGGAAAACCTTACACCGAGTTTCCCGCGGTTGCCGAACCAACGTCCTCTTGAGTTTTGACAGTCAAAACCACTGCACCACGGGAGCAGATCAGTAACGATACAGTATAATATTAATATCTAAACAAGGAGTTTTCTTTAAAAAAACTAAATAAATACATACCGTGTGTTCAGCAGGTGCTGGTTGCTTGAAAGTTGTAGATGTTACTATTGGTGGTACAACTGCTGCCGATGACCATTTTTCGGGGTCTTGACCAGCGTGTATGGCAATGGTCGCAAAACCAGCTTTTTCCTTCAGAAATCCTTGGTTTGCCATCTAAAACCACGTAAAATATTAATTTAATATTACAAAGATTTATCCGTTAAATAAAAAAGTAGTCTGATCTAAAATTTGATTCGAAAACTAGATATTTTAGACGATATTTTAAAATAAAATCACAAATCGAAAAGAAAAGTTATTTAAAATGATATTTAATTTGTTTATTCAAAATTACGTCAATAATTAGTCTGTGATATCTATTTCTTATTTTGAAGTGAAGTCTATTTCTTAGAATATTAAACAATTGCTTATTAAAATATTTTTAACGGATTAATTTAGTAGTATTAATCTAATTTTTAAATTCCAAATTCAAATAGCAAAATGAAAACATTTTTAAATACGTAACTATCGAAATCAATATTTTTTTTTTATTAATATAAGTTTTTTTATTAACTAAAAACAATTTTTGTTAAAATCATGATACGTCGAAGTTCGGTATTCGCAATTTATACCTATTAAAAGTCAAGGTTACACATGGTGTTTCAAGAGTGTGCTAAAATTACATCATTTCTTATTGGCAAGCTTCTTAGTTAAGTCGGAATTTATGCTCAGTTAATATTTTTACAAACCTTATTTATTCAGAAGTTTTTGTTTTGGTGGGAAACTATTTAAAGTTATTTTTCTTAATTAAACGATATCCTGCTTAGCCTCAAAATCGGCAACGCACGCCGGCCGGACCACGGACCACACCAGCCCACACTGACTGACACGTACAGAAATAAGATTAAAAGGAGGCCCGCAAAAGTTTGTTCCGAATAGCTACTTTCGTAGTCGATACTGTTTTATCGATACACCGTAGTGTATCTAACTCGTTTTAATATAAAGATATAAAAATCGAGTGACTCTACAAAATTTAAATGCATTAGGTAATATTTAATCTTAAAAATGCAATAATTATTTTTAAAAAAGGTGAAATAAAAATTTCCTTGAGTGATTAAAACTTGAAAACTGGAACAATAGCTTTTTAATAATTAAATCGTCGTGATAAAAGTAGGTAAGACGGAAATTATAAATTTTGAGAAGTTTTTTTTGTCAAAAGGCAGACGAACACACCACACGTCGCGTTTCCCGTCTTCGTATTATTTTTCAATCACAAACACAGATAACAATTCTGCGCACATATTCGCGCGCGATATGTATAGCGCCTTTAATTTTCGCGCCCAAACTTGAAGTGTCAGTCAGATCTGTCAAAAAGATTGTTGGTAAAATTTCATGGTACGGACTTCGGTTTAATACATTTTAGAAGTATTAGGGCTCATTGAACCTTTTTAAGAAATTATGAAGATTGATAGCAAACCGCTCAGATATGCTCATGCTGAAGGACACACCGATGTTTGTTACTCAGAAGATGGACAGTTAGTGATGAATTTCTTATGTTGTTCTATCAGAGTAAACCTTTTGCTTTTAATAAATAATATTTAAAAAGCTCTTTTTGTTTTACACCTGAAGACTATTGACAGTTCATGAAACTATCTATTTACACTAGTAGTATTTAATATCATTCAAGCTTGTAATATTTTCTCTCTAAACTAAGTTTTGTTTTGAACCAGGCATATAATTACTTGTGGACACGATGGAGATGTCAGGATATGGATCGACATTGAGGATGATGACCCAAACTCCCATTGTGTTGGTGAAAGTGCTATTGCAGTTTGTTACAAAGATAAGAGGCTGTATGTTGCTACAGACAGCCATGTGGTCCAGGCATACACTTTCCCAGCATTTGACAAAGATGGAATTGTCACTAGGTTCACAGCACCGGTTACTCAAATTAAAACCACTAATAAAATAGATGTAAGTAATCAAATTGTATTGATGACTGATTAATGATGACTCATTAACCTTTTGTTTTATCATTGTATTAACCATTAACATACTTAATGGTTTATGTTCTAAATGTTATGTTTAGATTATAATAATCTCAAAAAAAATATAAACAGGCATTGGGCTGCTCATCAGAAAATATGGAGGCAAGAATATGCAGTCTTGAAGGAGGGGCACCATTATTTGTAATGGCAGAACACAAAGGCCCGGTTCTTAGTATAGCAATATGTCCACATATGAAATATGCTAGTACTGCAAGTGGTGATGGCATGTTGAGAATTTGGGATATAGACACACAGAAACTAGTAAAGGAAATTAGTTGTGTTCCTAAAATCAACACTTTTTATGCTGCTAAAGTATTATGTAAGTTTCTGTAACATAACATAAAATGACTTAGAACTATTAAAAGTTGAAAATTAAAAAAAAATATTTTTATTTTAGGTAGAATGGACTTTGAGCCTTCAGAAGGAAAGTATCTAGCATATCCTAGTAATAGAGAGATTATTTTACTGGATTGTGAAAGTTGGGGGCAAAGGATGACATTCACACATAGTTTGGTTTGTTTTTTGATAGAATATTTACATATTATGAAAGTTACGAACATCTTATTTAAAATGTATGTGCTTAACTGTATAAAATTTTCTTCTGATAAGTCTCACTTTCTAATAAATGAGATAATTTTTGTAGATAAAATGTGGAATCTCTCAAAGCATATTCTCACCGTGTGGCCAATACTTGGCTGGGAGTACAGTGGCAGGGCAGATTGCTGTTTGGGAAGTTCAAACTGGTACATGTGTAGGTGTTATTGACCACCCCACTTCTCATAATGTCTCTGCCATGGCTTGGAATCCAAAAGGTTTGTAAAAAACATATTGAACGATTAAGAGAAAGTTATTACAATACTTCTATCCATAAAAGCTTTGAAATTTTTGAGTAGAACTATGACCAAAACTGCTAAAATAAAGAAATATATAATAATAGATGTAACATAAAGTACTAAGAATTGCAGCTATTTTATTTATTTACTATTTATTTTTTAATTATTATTGTAAGGAAACATACAATACTTTAAAAGTATAGGTGATACAAACAAACAATATCTTAAACCAAAGGCACTGTTGCCACCTCCTTGCCTGTGTTCATTTGTTCATAGCAGGAATCCTTGAATCTTGAATATACACCTAGATGTTCTAAAAAATGAGCAATATTTTCTCATTAAAATCAGATAATGTTTAACAATTATTTATAAATGAGATTTTTTAATTAATACTTTTCTTCATCAATTTAGGTAATGGCGTCCTAGCCTACTGTGATGTTGCGGGTCAACTTGGTTGTCTTGTAAATTGTTATGGAAAAGATAGTGTTAGCGTAGACCAAATTGAAATGGTTGAAAGAGTTGATGGTGAGTGGAATTTTATTCCTTCGTCTGCTGATTTCAATAATTTTATGAGGAAAAACTAATTTTGTTGTGTTTTTCAGATGATGATTATGGTGATATAATACAGAACGACGAGAGTGATGACGATAATGCAATTTCCCTCGAGAAGATAAAAAATGAGACCTTGGGGATTGACGTGGATACGGACCGGGAATCAGTGCGCGCCTCCTCGCCCGCGCCGATAATGCGTTCACAAAACGTTGCCCCACAGCCTCCCTTTCAACCATCTTCCACTCCTACACACCTTGAACATAGGTATGAGAATCATGGAATTAAATATAAATTCCTAACATTCCTACTTGAAAGTATCAATGAAATAGATAGGAAAGCATCACTAATGTTGCTTGAGTATGTTTTCCCATTGGACACATCAGATAATAAATACTAAACACCTCCTTTGATGACTTCCGTGTCTGAGAGACAAGTAGGGTGGACTTTCACATTGCACAATCTCCAAGGTCCTGTGTTCCATTCCCAGTTGAGTCAATATATAAAACAAACTGTTCTATTATACTGCCTTGAGTCTGGGTGTTGTAGTACCGTAGTTGTTTTTATTTCAGTTATATAAGTGCTTTACGTACTTCACCACAGATTCAGAGAAATGTATGTATGTGGTGTTGTGAAATATTTATTATTTTCAATTTATTTATGTACTGTATAATATCCATCCATCCATCAGAGCCTGAATGTTTCAAAAAGGAAGAAAGATACATAAATTGTGCTTCCCATAGACTATGCGGTGAGACTTGGTGTTTTGCAGGGCGTCTCAACTCTATGGTTTTAAAGCTATGTATTATAAAGCTATAGGCATAGTTGTTTATTTTCTACATTTTAACTTATTTTAAGTACACATGTTGTTATTTAGTACCGATGAAGACTTGACAGTAGTGTAAATTGATGAAAATATTTTTATTATTTGCAGATACATGTGCTGGAATGATGTAGGCATAGTCCGTTGCCACACTCAGGAAAATGGAGAGTCTAGTATAGATGTCGAGTTCCATGACACTAATGTTCACCATGGGCTACATTTGACTAACTATTTGAATCATACGATGGCTAGTTTATCGACGAGCGTATTGGCATTAGCCTGTGAAACGCCTAGGTGAGTAATTTTATCTTTTTTTTAAATTATCCTATGCACAATTCTTAGATGTAAGTAATTATTGATGGACTGTTGAAATTTCTTTTTTTTTGTAGAACATGATTCCTCATACATCACTCCTAAAAAAAAGTGTGTGTAAATTCGGTTTATGGACGATAGTTTGATGTGACAACGTCAAATATTACAGTAACCGAACTGAACCCGAGCTCTACTCGAAATCGTTCGAGCCGATCATGCCTCTCTCGTTCGTGCCGCGCTCTCGCTTGTGAAACGCGACAATGAGCGTAACGGAACAATGACGTCATCTTTTTCGTGTATGCAGCCCATAGTATCGAGTTATTAGACGTTGTCACGTCGAAAATCGCTTAAAAATCCGTTGCGTAGTTTTAAAGATCTAAGCATGCATCCTTAGTGGAGGAGACTCTCTGAAACGCCATCCTCACTGTCATCTTACCTGTTTATAGTCAATAGACTGATCGCAGATATACCAAAGAAAAAAAAAGCTTACAGGGAAACTTTGTCTTATACTATGTAGTGAAGATGTATTTTTTTATATTATTTAGCAAACTAGTATGCATATCACTGGTGGGGAGCAGCAAGGAGTGGAGCGTGTCGCTGCCGGACGCGGAGGAGGTGTCGTGCGTGTGCGCGGCGGGCGGCGTGGTCGCGTGCGCCACCTCCGCGCGGCTGCTGCGCCTCTACACGCCGCTGGGCACGCAGAGACAGGTGACACTTGATACCTATTCGCCGACACAAAATATAAATACGACACTTTGTATGGATGTTGGATCTTTATTTCACTCCTAACTGATACTCTTTAACAATAAAAATAAACAAACAACATGTAGAAATGTGGTGCAAAAATATTGTAGATCCAAAGTTGCGCTCTAAAAAATGGCACCAGTAAATGGTACATGGTTTCAAACAATATCTACCTAAGTCTCCTTTCACTCTCATTCGCTTTTGGCTATTTCCATGCTTATCTCAGTTACATAATATTTATATTTGATTAAACTATAATATGACACTTTAGGCCGGTGTTGATACACATGACACCTGTGTATGTCATAACGCGTGGGCAATAATTTGTATTTTATACATGAAACTTTGGATCTACTATTTAATTTTGACGACTTCCGTAGCCGAGAGGCGAGCGGGCCTGACTTTGGCGAGCGTCATCTCTGAGGTTCCGGGTTCGATCCCAGGTCGGATCAATATGGGAAACGAACTTTTGCATATTGTCTCGGGTCTGGGTGTTGTGGTACCGTCGTTGTTTCTGATTTCTGTAACACAAGTGCTTAAGCTACTTACCACAGAATCAGAGCAATGTGATGTTATCCAATTGCAGTAACTTTTTATTAAATTTTGCAAACGTAGTCACTTAACACATGTCACCTTTGGGGATCTGCTTTGGCATACCTCAAAACTACATCATTAACTAAACCAAGACTGGAAAACTTAGTCCAAATAAATTTATGCATTCTTATAAGAAAAAAATGATTTCAAACCAATAGTGGAGCCACTTTTAAGTTCAATGTTCATGTAAACTATGACGATATAACTAGAAATTTAACATTATTTATTTCATTTGACTGCATCCGTCAGTTATGAAAAAACGTATTTGCTTCCTACAAAAATGCTCATAAATGTAAAATTAGCTGCTGCTTAATTTATACCATCTATTAGAACCTTCAGACACCTGACACCACATTAACTTTAGCTGTTACCCTTTAACCTTATCTGTTAAGTTGTTTATATTGTGCATTGCTGGATCAGAGTCACGTCTTTTAGGGTCTATAATCTATATAGAGTACAATTAAAGATTTTATAATTTCAGGTGATATCGTTAGCAGGCCCAGTGGTTTCGCTAGCAGCCTACAACACAACAGTGCTTGCTGTTTACCACGCCACAGACCCTGGGATCTCTGATCAGCATCTCTCGATGGATATAATTGCTATGAATGGTATGATATTGTTGTACTAATTATATTATTCTGAAATTATATTTGTTCTGGGGCCTTAATATCAACTCATTAAGCGATAAAACAAGGAAGTGAAACAATCATAGTTGAAGATCATTATATTCCCAGGCCAATATAAATTACAAAATAAAGTTGAGGTTTGCTCTAATACATTTTTTTTTCTAGTCACTATGTTAAAGGGATGATGCCTAAGTAAAAAACGATGATTCTATCCGTCAGTAAGATTTTGAAAATATAATGAAAACATATTTTTTGCCACAACAAATAAATTCAAATGTATGATGTTAAAGCATATCAAAATTTGCGTTAAAATAAGATTATGAGAGAAAAAATATGTCTTATATTTTTCCAAATATACATTTTTAGTCAACTATCATATAGATAACTATGTAATTGTATTAATTTAACAAATCGTATAAAGATGGAACGCGGGCCGTGCTTTGGTCAATCAAAAGCAGGTCGGACACTTTGAACTTTACACCGCCCTTAATAAAGTAGTGTTGACCGTACCTGCCTCATAAAGTTTTCTGCATCATGAGATGTGTAATAATGATGAGAGGATTGTACGCGTAATATAAAAAGTTGATTAAACGTCACATATAACTACAGGCATTAAACTTATTTTTAACAAAAGCATTAGTTGTGTCTTTGAACATGGCAATCATTACAAAAAATATAAGTCTCTTAATCTCTGTTGATTTTAAACAAGACCATTATCTTGAAAATTGTTTTTAAAGTTAATGATAACCTTTTATCATTGAACGTTTTTAAATTATACCTAATGAAAATTATCTCGTTTTTATAGTTTCTGTAGACTTCGTGATTAAATAACATAAACTGATAAGTGTGCTATGTAGTTGCAATGAAAATTACATGTACATTAATTTGTAGCTCTTATGGCATGGTATTAAGAGTAATGATGGATGGAGGATGGTAAACGAATGCACGCGATTATACATTTGAATAATATTGTGTCTATTGGTGTGATCATTAGGTAGACAAGTACGGAGTAAAACCGTCGCTGTGCCCCTGACTCCAAGTTCCAAATTGGCTTGGCTTGGCACCACAGATGTGGGGTCTCCATGCACTTTAGATACCAGAGGCGCGTTGAGGCTGTACGATGTTGCTAGCGGCGTTTGGATGCCCATCTGTGACACTAATGCTCACTCAAGAGGAGTATCAGACACCTGGTTCATTGTCTCCGTAAGTACTAGAAATAACGACCAATGAAATGTAAACACTTGAACTCTTATGACGTTACCATAAGGTTTGGTTTAGAATGAGCTTGTATACATATTAGTGCACGAGACTGTACAAGCAAACACAGAGGTACATTGTATACTAAAATATAAGACAAAATTATAATTTCTATACTACGATCAAATAATTCGTAGATTCAGAGAACCATACAAAATACAAACAAATTATTGGCCCATGCGTCCTTATTAAATGTTGTTAAAGTGTCAAACAGTTCAACTAGTGTTTAATATTCGAATGAAAGCGAAATAAGTCATAGTACAGTTGTTTTGCCTGCGCTATGTTTGAGATCGCAACTGTTTATCTACAACATTTTTGGTCGAAGTTTTATAATAAAACTAAAGTCAAATAAAGTTAGCAGATTTAAATAAATAAACAAAAGTTGCATATGTCTGCTGCAATATCTTATTCTACAAAGCATTGTTATCATCCAAAACAAGCATGTTGTGATGAAATAAATTATTATTTTACAGATAAGTGAACCTACACAGACAGTTCGAGGTATATTATGTAGAGGTGCCTCATTTCCACAAACTGCTCCGAAACCTATCATTTCCGAGCTACCCATACAGGTAGGTAAAAAGAAATGTGTTTTGTATCTCAAAGGGGGTTTATTTTAAGGCCCTTGTTCATGTTGGAGCGTCACATTTAATTTGTACAGACGATCCACCATATTACTAATCTACCTATATGAATAAAACGAGATTGAATACCTTACATAATACAAATAAACCCGGTCCTGCCCTGGGCTTCACAATAACTAAAACCGTCTTCGATTCCATTAAAATCTGACACGCCCGGTTACAATATTTGAAAAACGATCCGTTCTAGTAACAGATATAAATTATACGAGGCGTAAGCTAAAAACGAATGACTGACGACTGATGACCGCTGATGTGGAAAGTAAATTTGAAATTAGAAGTAACGACTCGTAGAAAACGGATACATTTTTGACACATTACGAATCGTAAAATATTGGATAGATAGATAGATAGATATACTTTATTGCACAAAATCTTTACAGAAATAGGTTTTACAGAAAAAATATAGTACAATTTAGGCGGTCTTATCGCTAGAAAGCGATCTCTTCCAGACAACCTTAAGGTAGAGGAAATAGTAGATTGGAACTGGGCATTAGTCAATAAGCTAGAGTGTCCTACTGACTAAACCGTGAAAATGTATTTGTAAAAACTACTAAAGGGATTTGAATAAAATTAAACAAGACAAAAGCACGTCAGACTACACAATTAGGACTTCGCACCGCCCTTATGTTGTACGCATAAGATCTCATATCGAGCGGGGTGCGTGACGTGTTGTTGACCATACTAGAATCATATAAGGATAATAATAGATTTTTTTATTTTTATAGTGCTTTACGCCGCACTAGCGAACTTTAAATATTTTTTATAGAAACAGAAAAAAAAGAATTAGTTGGAAGAGCAGAACGCGTGATGCGTGAAGGTCGCGTGGGTTCGATTCCCGCATCGCAAGGGAAGATTAAATTTTTCTGTTTCCTTATTAGGATACTTTATGGCCTGGAATAAGGAATATATAGCATGTGTATACGTCCCCAGATGCCGCTGTGCGAGCTGGACGGCGAGAAGGCGCAGCTGGAGGAGCAGCTGGTGCGCTGGGCGCACGCGGCGGCCGACGTCGACGTGAAGGCCGCGCGCGAGACGGCGCTCAAGCTGTTCGCCGTGAGTCCAACACTACTCATTTTACTTTTAAGAGACTCGAGTCTTACTTAATAAAACTCGAGCTACTTGAGAACACTCGAGTCTTGAAAATGAAACTTAGAATTCAAGACACTAGATTTTAAAATCTTGTATAAACTGAATTGAGTAGTGCCAAACCTTATTATTATTTAAAAAAGTCATTCACATTTGGTAACCCGCACTGTGAAAGATTTACATTTTATTCTCTTTTATTTTACACAACCTGGCACGAAGTATTGCGTTGACGTAACACGAAATTAGTCTGCCTTGTTGTAAATTCACCATCACTACATACTATATAAAGAAAGTAGCTTTTTCTGTATGTCCCTATGTATGCTTAGATCTTTAAAATCACGCAACGGATTTTGATGCCGTTTTGTTTATTATATTCTTAGTGTGATTCAAGATGAAGGTTTTTATTTACAATATAGAATAGAAAAGCCAACATCTAAGTATTTGCATTGCATCCGTCCGAAGCCGACGCGGCTCGCTAGTAATATATAAAATTGCACGAGCGTAAACGATGTTTTTAGAGCACAAACGCGAGACTAATCTTTGCCCGCTAATGTAGCTCAAGCATGACGCACCCCCCATCAGTGCGCACCTTTAAAATGTTGTAGAAGTTGCGATTTAAAATATGGCACCCGTAAAACAAGGCATTACAATCAAAAGTAGAACTTCTTCGACTCTTATTCACTTTGTAGTAGTGCATAAGTTACAATAGGGCATTAGTTTTCTGTCATGTGCTGATGTGGTATAGTATAGTTCACATACTATTTTTTATTTGCCAAAGTAATGTCGATTCTAATATTATAATGCTGAAGAGTTTGTTTATTTGACGCGCTAAACTCAAGAACTACTGGTTCTAATAAAAACAAATTATGTTGGATAGTCTATTTATCGAGGAAGACTTTAGGCTACATTATAAGCTCTAATATAATATCACGCTAGGACCAATAGAAGCAAATAATCAGTGGTAAATGTGACAAAAATAGGCATAGTACGCGTTCGAAGCCGCAGTGCTGGCCGTTAGGATTTAATAAGTTCTTTGATAACCAATAATGTTTGTTCTTTCAGCTTGCCTGCCGCAGTGAAATCGAGCAAAGAGCTCTAGAGCTAATGGAGCTGCTGAAGGACGACCGGCTGCTGCCGCTGGCCGCCAAGTACGCGTCGCGGCTCGGACGCGTGCACCTGGCAGAGAAGCTCACCAACCTGGCCGACGCGTGGGACCGCGACGCGGACCGGATGAACCAAGCTCAGAACTCGCACTTCCAGGTTGGTATAGGATAAACCGGCCAAGTGCGAGTCGGTTTCGTATTGACTGGAATATCGAGCGAGAAACAGTAAACATTTAACGTTTGTTGTACGGGACCACCCTTGAATATTTAATAGGCAATAGATATACACCATCTGTGAATTTTAACAGTCTAGCTATGACCGTTCTTGAGATACAGCCTGGTGACAGACGGACAGCAAAGTCTCAGTAATAGGGTCCCGTTTTTACCCTTTAAAGAGACGGAACCTTAACTAGTTTTTTCCTTTAGTGTTTCCCCTAATTTAGGTTACGCATATACACGGCCACCTATAAATATTGGTAGTGTTCAAAGATGCATCAAATACTCGTTTATTTATCAGTAAACTGTGTGCTTAGTGATCTTTCAGTGCATTTACTTTGCCAAGTAGTTAGGTTGAACTGATAATGATGTTTTTAAACAAGGTTATCTATACTAAAAATAAAGGAGGCATTGTATTTTTAGACGTTTGTCAAAAGCTACTAGAGAGATAAAAAAAAATGTTTCTAATCATTATAATGCTATGTCATTCCTAACTGATATAACATAATTTATTTATATAGCTGTTTCCTGCGACTTTGTACGCGTTACTTCGGGATAAAAAATATCATACGTGTTATTCAAATATCATACCTGTATATCGTTTATCTTCATACCAAATAACATCATAATACATTGAGTAGTGTTTGTGTGAAAGGGTAACAAATATACATCCAGATATCAATACTTCCATACAAACTTTATGTTATTTGTAGGACAAGAGCGAAGTACGATACGATACGAACAGCATGCCAGACTATACATTATGACCATGGCACCGACCTTATGTCGTACGCATAAGAACTAATATCGGACTGCAAGTGTTTACCTTGACGTGCTGTCGACGAGAATAATATCTAATAGACTTCAATAAACAACAATTTTTCAATCGATTCTTATAATGATTCGATTTTCATAATGCTTTACGCCGGCGAACTTTTAAATATTTTAAAGAAAAAAAAGAAGTATGTAGTTCTAAACATATTCGGCAGAGGGCACTTACTGGAAGGTTAACAAGTTGATACAGCAGAAAATTTCATCGCCTACGATAACTTGCGGTAAGCTCAATTGGAAGAGCAGCACGCGCGATACGTGAAGGCTGTGGGTTCGAGACCCGCACCGCAAAGGGAGATGACATTTTTCTGTTTATTTAAAACAGTTTTTTAGGTAACTGCAATTTTGTGTTTCTTGCTTCCAGGACCTAGACACGCAAGAGACGTATGACGTCACAAGCACGGAGCCCGATATGAACGCGAGCCTCATCATACCACAGAAGACTAAAGAAAAGAAGACTGAAACAATTACGCCCATCAAGCCGGCAGTAAGTACCAATATTGGTAAATAAGCTACACTGCGCATAATAACTCACGTAGCCTTAGGGTCCCGCTTACTTAGTAGTATGAGTTTAAGCCCAATGGGGACTCCGCGCATGAAAAATAGCGGACTTTTCATGCGCTGCGATGACACTATGTGGGCATGAAATGCTACGTGCTACGTTTAAATGATACGTGATTGGTTAATTTTGACGTGACATTGCCAGATGTGTCACCATGACATGTTAATCACCAATCACGAAGCAGTTCAACCTCACGCCTACGTAGTGTAATTTTTATGCGTGGTAGTCTCCATTAGACAGATACGAGTGTATAATTGTTGGCTTTTTCAGCCTATACTAAAATCGTCCCCGGGCGGAGCAAGAAATCCGTTTAGAAAGCAACAGGAAGCGACCAAGAATGTGCAGAGCCCACTAAGTTTGACCGAAAGGACGCTGGTCGAGGTACATTCGACGGGCGACTTGGCAGAAAACGAAGATGTGAGTATCTTTTGAATCTGGTTCTGTATGAGATTTGAGATTTGAGATTTAATGATGATGTTTACAGTCATAAGATGGTAGAGAGGGATTGTGTTTTTCTAGAGATTCCAAACCTTTGAAAATTATCATCCTTGTATATTTGTTCCATGGCCAATTTGCTCTATTGTATAAATTGTTATCCTAGAGCTTATCAAGTAAGCCTTGGTTTTCAAAACATAGGTTTTCACATTTTTATATTGAAGCAATTTAAATTCTCTTAATATTTCTATTTATGTACATCCAAATAATAAAGGTTCTAATATTTGAAAAACGATCCGTTCTAGTTACGGATAGTAATAAATTATACGAGGCGCAAGCTAAAAACGACAGTCGACTGATGACAGCTGATATGGAAAGTAAATTTAAATTGAGAACGACTCGTAGTCGGTTGGAGAAAGAGAGAGTCATTTTTGATTTATTTATTTATTTACTGCAAAAAAATACAAGTGTTTTATAGAGAAAAAAATTGTAATTTCAGCCGTTAAAACCGCAGGAAGGTGAGACGTTTGTCGACTGGTTCTCCCGCAACAAGGCTGCCTTGGAGCAGCAGCACCCGGAGCTGACGCCGTCCGAGCTGACGCGCGCCGGCGTGCGCGTGTTCAAGTGCGTGCAGACGCGGACGGACTCCGCCAAACGAAAGCGTGATGACGACACTGACGCGCCCGTCGCCAGCGCGCCCAAACAGTCCAAACTTAGTGCCTTCGCATTCCAGAAGAAAACTTAGATCAACGCCGATCTTAACCGATATTTTAACAGTTGTGTAAAATGTCTATCAATGTTTTAAGTATGTATTGCGGTACAACTGTTGATTCTGGTTTCCATAACGCCAATGCTAACACTAGTTTATTTGGTATTAAGTCAATTTATGTGATGTTGTTTGAAGTTTATTTATATCGATGGCATGTTATTCTCATATCTGAGGCCAAGACTTACTTTGAGTCAGTAAGCCATGGCTTAGTCACTCAAACTGACTCTGCAGTGAACTGACCATGGAAGTAAGTAAATATGTAGTATTATAACATATTATTCAACGAAGAAGTAATGTTTATTTGCATACAAATCAGGTATTTTATATTGATGCAACAATCGCAAGACTTGCTACAGGCGTCTTCCGTAACGGACAACGCACGAAACAACCACACATTTTTATGAAGTAATAGGTTTTTGATGACCTGATAATTGGAGTTATTATTACAAGTTAATGGTGTTAACTGGTGATAAAGCTATTTATTAAATGATGTAAATTTTAATATATTACAACAGTTGTTCCATGCAATTTCATTCATATTCTGACAACGTTTACTATGGATTGATATTTAAAAACTGTATTTTTATGAATGTCCGCCCTTTTTTCATGGGTTTATGATCAGTTTATAGTGTTCACAAATTGTTTCTGTCTGTTAAAGAAGAGTGCCTTCAAATTGTTAATATAAAATAATTTTGTTGTACATAGTATTTTAATAAGCGACGTTGAATCGTTTTATAAATAAACTATTGAAATTTTATATGAATTTCATTTATGAATTAACTAGTTCGGCTTCATCGGGGGGCGCGAAGATGCCTTCCTTGAACATCTTCTGCCATTCAGTCCCGTTTGGATATGAATACTTCTCTAATGTTTCTGGCAAGAACTGCGTGCTGTAGCCTGGTACCTGTTGTAACAATAATTTTGTGAATATAATGCATACCAAATTAGTAGGTAATGATATTAAAATTGTTGAAAAATGCTTTTGGTGAGCTTCAAATAGTTACCCTTTGACCTCTAGGTTTTCAGACATGAAACCTGCCACCAACCTAAATATCCTCTTTATCATGAGACTGAACAAAACTCAACCAACCGACCCTTAGTGTTGATCATTTAAATAAGCCAACAGGGCAAGACGCGACACCATTTTTTAGTAGTTAATACGAACTATTTACTGCCCGCCCGTTAAGGTTGCACCAACGGTGGTTACGAGGTAATATTTAGTGAACGTCAAGATGGCGGGACCCCGCCAGGTTTCTCGTATATTAAGTGAATATGATTTAATACCGAATTGCTACTACTTCATACCTTCGTAGTAAAATTCTACGCTCTTAAAGTTATGCGATATTCTACAAAGAAAGTGGTCCCGCTATTTTGATATTAAAATTTACACATATTATTATGTATTCAATTCGTTTCAAATTTTTAGACAAATTATAATAAATTCACTTTCAGAATAACCCTCCCAAAGCACAGATAATATAATCCGAAAGTAAAACTAACAAACTAAACGCCTAAATAATTTGTTAGGGCTAAAAAATATGACACTTGACATAAAATGATACTTTTTCTTCAGAAGCTTTTCTGATTGTACTTAAATGAACACTTTATTAGTGAAACTACAGGTTTTGAAGAATAATAACGATGCATACGTAGTTGTACTATATCGTATTAAAACTTCGTGTACTCAATTTATGATCACGTCAAGGTTTTTTCATTAACTGAATAGTGGTCCCGCCATCTTGACGTTCACAATATTTAGTTAGTGTTGATTCTTTTTGATAAAAATAATACTAGATATAGCAAAATTTTTATATTTTTCCATATCAAGGTCCTGACATCTTGGCAACTACAATGCGCGCAGTATAACTCTTACGTTGATTGCCATAGCATAAATTACTTACCTCAAATTTTGTTCTAGCGGTGAAAAAAAAATACTTTGAGGCTAATGAGTTTAGGTCGATAAAAAAACGTTCGTTAAAGCGGTCGTTAGTTACGTCATCTCATAGAATGGGATGGAACACGTGCTGTAATCGGTCCGTGAAACGGTATTCGTACCGGCGCAAGCTCACTTATTTAGGCCACGCCCACCGTGCCTTACTTTTCGTGGTGCCATTTTCAAGCGCTAGAAATGTTTTTTTCGTTCACTGATTGTCAGTGACACAAGATAAGTGACTCCAATAGTTTACACTCACTTTCGGCGCTATGTATCTGGCGTTCTCAACGAGGCACGGGTCGTAGAAGTGTTCGTGCTGTTGGTCGACGTACTCAACGAGCCGGCCGTCCATGGAGGCGGACAGGCACGCGTAGTCCCAGAACTGCAGGTGCTGCACCATCTCGCACAGGCCCACGCCGCCAGCGTGAGGGCACACTTTCACTACAATGTCACAGCTAGATAAAATTGTATTCTTAGGAACTACACTGACGACCACTTTAGCGGCGCGCCATCTCAGAGGTGCCAGGTTCGATCCCCGGTCGGGTTCAATATGAGAAACGAACTTTTCCATATTATCTCGGGTCTGGGTGTTGTGCTATCGTTGTTTGTGATATCTGTAACATAATAAGCGCTTTTGCTACTTACCACAGAAGCAATGTAGGTACCTAAATGTGATGTTGTCCAATATTTATTTACCTATTTACACTAATAGATATTATAAAGAGGAAAGATTTGTATTTTTCTGTTTCTGTATGTTTGTAATGAATAAATGCAAAAACGAATTTCAGCCTGAGCAACAAAGGCTATACACATTGGTGGAAAAGACTAACTCCACACTTAGATACGTTGTGATGTGAATCGTAATAGAGATATTTAGTTCACGCAAAAAATACTGAAAATATTTGCATAATAACTAACTAGAATTACATTTAGGATGCTTTTTGTCCCGGAAAAAAACGCACGCGTGCGCAAGTGACGTCACGAAATTGAGTGTAGTCGGCGAATTTGTGAGCTCGCACCACATAGTGATTATTAAACTATGTTCAGATACAGCCATGCATGCGTGCGAACTCGTGTGATTTAGCGTAAGTAGGTACGCCCCAAGACGGTGGAACGGTTACCTAAGTATCGTAGCCAGAACTGTGAATACTCACCAACCTGCTACTTATCTAGGTAGGTACCTATTAAATACTGGATTCGAACCTATAATCAAATTTATGTAAAAAAATGCGTTAGGATTCGAATATTATTTGAAATTTTGAAATTTAGTTAGTTTTTCTTCTCACCCTTAAGCTTCTCAGCCATGAGATAGACAGCGAGGATCTCGTTGATGCCGCCGATGCGCGCAGAGTCAATTTGACAGAACTGCATACCGCCGCTCAGCAGAAACTGCTTGAACATCACGCGGTTGGCACACATCTCGCCTGTAGCCACGCCGATGCCATAGGGCCTGGAATACAAGCATTTGTTTTATGCAAATCTGACTTTATTAAGTATATTTCTGACTGGCCAGAGAAGGAATGGTTACGCTCCGGCCTACTGCCGACAACGGCCGTGGTTAAAACCAAGGCAGTCCCGAATCGTTAAATATCATCATCATCACAATTTTAGCATTTTCCTTACAAATCGAGTTTCCGCAGTCGATTCAAAAACTAAAACATCTTGTTTGTTTGGTCTGTCACTTAGAATAGGTACCAAACAATAATACCTAAGACACATATTTTTTCTTTTATAATGTAAACAAAAAATTACTAAGTTACCTACATTGCATAATAATTAACGCGACGTCACTTCGTTGCACAGTTTTTACGAATAAGTGACGTAAGGCGAAACCCTCCATTGAACTTTATTTGAGAGCTAGCTAGCTAGTTATGAGAGAAAAAATACGTTTTAATTTTATTTTGTAAATTAAACGAACGGACTAATTACCTAGAATATGAATCATTTTTACCCTACATTGTTTAATGGTTAACAATAGATAATATTTTAAAAAGAAATAATTTCAATGGCACCTTCTTATTCATTTGGATGACTGATATAGGTACTGACTGAGCCACAAGTCGCCCAAGCCCGAGTGGTTCACTTATTAAATTTGTGACCAACCTATTATTTAGGTTAGGATAGTATTTTTTTGATGCTTGATTAAATACTTAGAACCCATATTTTAACAGCAGTAACCTACCTACTCTCACTGTTTACTAAAATCAAAGATTAGGCGAATCGTATGTAGGTAGATGTTAAGAAGGTTAGGTTCAGATTTCTACATCTATACTTATAATAAATCTGTAGAGAGGTCAATTCTGTACATGAAATATATTTTCAAAATAACTATCAGGGGGTGATTAATGATCGATACTGATGCCAAAAATGCAATCAGTAAATTTTTTGTCTGTCTGTCTGTCTGTCTGTCTGTCTGTCTGTATGTTCCTTATAGAAACAAAAACTACTCGACGGATTTTAACGAAACTTGGTACAATTATTCTTCATACTTCTGGGCAGGTTATAGTATACTTTTCATTACGCTACGATCAATAGGAGCAGAGTAGTGAAGGGAAATGTTGGGAAAACGGGAGAAGTTACTCCATTTTTTAAGCTTCCGTCGCGTGTGCAGCCTTAATGGTTAAAGTTACATAGAAATTATGTATGACAGAAATATTTTACATAAAATTGACTAAAAAATATCCCGCAACAGCATATGTCTATCTTTTATGGTTGACTCACAATAACACGTGTAACTCCTGATAGCTTAGCAGTTCGGAGCATTCTGATTATATTTGTTTACTCTTACGTTAATAATACTCTCATTCATCCCTAATTTAAAAAAGTTATCATTATTACCTATTCAATAAAAAAAGAATCATAGAAATCGGTATAGAAACACCAAACTTATACATGAAATAAGCAATCGCGCCGTCGCACGTGAATACTGAATCATGCTATAAGGATTATTTTTGTGTAACGGTTGCCGCGCTCGACACGGGTCGCGGCGGCGGTAGGGTATAAAAAGGCGGGAGTAATAAATCTGTAAAGAAGTCAATTCTGTATAATAAATATATTTCCAAAATTACTATCAGGGGGTTATTAGTGATCGATACTGATGCCAAAAATGCAATCAGTAAAATGTATGTCTGTCTGTATGTATGTCTGTCTGTCTGTCTGTCTCTCTGTCTGTCTGTTTGTTCTTCAAACAAACAAAACAAAACAAAAACTACTCGACGAATTTTAACGAAATTAGGTACAATTATTCTTCATACTCCTGGGCAGGTTATTGTGTACTTTTCATCACGCTACTATCAATAGGAGCAGAGCAGTGAAGGGAAATGTTGGGCAATCGGGAGAAATTACTCCATTATTAGGTATTCGTACATCCGTACCCAAAGGGTAAAAACGGTACCCTATTACTAAGACTTCGCTGTATGTCCGTCCATCTGTCTGTTTGTCTGTCAACAGGCTGTATCTCAAGAACGGTGATAGCTAGAGAGTTGAAATTTTCACGGAATACTTATTTCTTTTGCCGCTATAACGACAATAATTAAAAACCAAATAAAATAATTATTTATGTGGGGCTCCCATAGAACAAACGTGATTTTTTCCAATTTTTTGCTTGATATTAATAGAAACTGTTGTTGAACGCTTGAAACATTCACAGAATATTTGATTGTATATTTTCTTCGAAAATAAATAATTAAAACAAAATAAAATAAATATTCAAGGTGGGGTCTCATACAACAAACTTTATTTTTAGGCGTTTTTGCTAGATGTTAGTTATAGACAGACTTCAGCTGATGAAATAAGGAATAATTTAGGCTACTTTTATTTAAGAAAAAAATTATTCAAACTCATGTAGTCCACGCGAACGAAGTCGCCGGCACAGCTAGTTAAAAATATTTTTCTACTCACTTTAACGCCTTAGAAATAACACCGTGCCCTACAGCGTCATCTGGAGAGGTAGGTTCTTCTATCCATAAAGGTTTGAATGGAGCTAGCTTTATCATCCAATCGATAGCTTCGCTAATGCTCCATGCTTGATTTGCGTCTACCATCTGAAATTTTCAAATGGGTAAATAGGAACCTCTCGATTTCGACAACACATCGTTATTTTCAATATGAAATGAGACAATGAAGTTGATGAATGTTTCTCGCAAATAGCAGTAGGTACTTACTAAAAAATTGTCTTCGCCTATGCATTTGCGAACTATGCGGCATCTTCGAATGTCATCATCTACGGTGGTTCCAACTTTGACTTTGAAATGCGTAAAGCCCAGTTTCAAATATTTGTTGCACAATTCTTCTACTACTTCATCACTGTATCCCATCCACCCTAGAAATAAATATGGGGCACATAGTTTTTATGTAAGTTGGGACCTAAATAAATACATTTTTGAAATAATAAAATGTGGGGATAATTCAACTAACTATCTATCGTTAGGTAATACTTCTCCAAGGGCATTATAATGCATGTATTTCATCTCACGGCATGATAAAATGACTTCAAGCTACTTCATATCCTCATACTTAATCAAGAGATCTAGTCGATCCACTGCTAAACGGCCTACACAGTTTTTAACTGACGTCACATTTATTCTAATGCCCTTTTATTTCATTCCCAATAGTTAGCCACGATATTTAAAAAAAGGCTAGATCAGTTAAAATAATCTTACCGACTTGTGTCGTGTACGCAGGGTATCCTTTATCCAACAATAGTTTAATTCTATCTTGTTTACCAGCCTTTTTGTTTTTAAGCAATTCGACGGCCTCATCTCTAGTGATAACATCGGTTATGTAACGAAAATCTATAGTCGAGACAACCTCCTGTTGAACAAATTGATGATATCAATTATTGTAAACGACCAAAAACGATTTAATGTTGTCAAACAAAAAGATAACATTGTATCTTCTTTTACGTATTAAACGAGTAAAATTATTACAATAACATCAAATTTTCAAGCATAATAACTCGTTGTTGTTTGATGTTACCTATCTACTTGTAGTTAGGTACCTACATACCTACGTGTAAATTAAACTCAACATAAAAATAAGAATAGATATATTCTTCAACTTACCTACAGGCTGTAGCTGTAGTCTACAGCGTTTAGCGTCTTAAATTATCCTATGCTAATAATACTAAGGCAAACATTTTAAAACTTATATATTTACTTCTGGTTCCATATCCACTAGCAACCTCCAAAGGGGCTTGTTTTCGATTCTTGCCCATAGGTCCCACAGGGCATTCAGGATTGCTGCGGCAGCCAAGTGCGCAACTCCTTTCTCCGGTCCAATCTGTAGGTCGGAGAATCGTTCGTTGAATATTTTAGTGGATTAAGTAGAAATTAGGTGTAAGTAAGTATTTTTACCAAGAACATGTTGTTCTTTCTTCGTAATGTAACTAAATAGGTACTTAAGGAAGTAAGCTGTGAAAGCCATTATAGGTTTAACAGAAATAAAATATTGTCGTGTTGCGATCATAACTTTCTAGGCAATGTTGAAATATTAAAGTAGATAGGTAGGTACCAAATGACCACTGAAAAATATAAGTTATAAGTAGACACTTAGTGATGATAAATATTTGATTGAAGTTTTTGCTTTTCTATCAAAATTTTATTTTACATTCTACAGCTTATAACTATCTATTATAACAAATTTACGATTAAAATTGTTTTGGTTTTTAGATGCTTAAATCCAAGTTTGAAACCAAGTAGGTGAGTCGATAACTTGAATCAAATTGATACTGATTGAAATCGTTACTAGAAGATCAAAAATTAAGCTCCGTATAAAATTACCCATCTCATCTGTGAATCATTCGTAAGGTTGCGCCAGAAGCCGGCGAAGTCAGCGAATATGTCAGCTGCGTTCTTCTCAAGCAGGAACTTCTTCATAGCGCGCACGGCGAGCACGACCACCTCGGTGCCGCGGCCGCACGTGAACGTGAGCCCGTAGCCGCGGCGGCCGTCCTCCGTCACCACGGTGACATAAGCGCATGAGTAGTTCGGGTCTTTGTGCTGAAAAGCATTTAGTAGGCCCGTCAGGCAGGACCGGATAAACTTGTGCCGACCTACGATATTACCTACTAGTCGACACAAATACAGCGTCAGCAGAACTGGCATAGTAAACAACGCTCCATACGTTATGCACGATTAGCCAATAAATACATCGATCCAGCATCGCGGTGTCAATGTTATCGTTGCCACAAACTCTTCGACAAAACCAAGATTTAGGGGTGAGAGCCTTCCGCTCCCCCGCAAGCTTGGTGAAGACCACCTGAGGTTATCATGTAGGTAGGTATAGTCAGCTACGAAAGAAAAATGGTAGATGGACCTTGGTCCCCGAGCAGATAACACCTAGCTCGGCGGAAGTACTTCCATTTTTAGTAAAGAACATAGTATTACGTTCCTTACAAACTATTTGGCAGAGCAGGCAACTGCCATAGTTCTTAAACTAACGCCTTCAGAACTTTTTGCTCTTTTCTGGTCAATTACCTACCAGACTTTGGTGAGGGAAGGTCGAGGTATTCTTCTTAGTAAAACTCCGTAGAAGGTGTAGAAATGAATGTCCTTAATTGTAAAATATGTTCAGCTTATATACAAAAATGTGTCGTATGAGGACAGCTTCTGACCAATAGAATGACTGATCCTTCTGATTGGCAGATGGTAAAATTGTTAAGAAAAAGTTTTGGCGCGCGCGCCCGCGCTCAACGAAACTGCCTCACCAGAGGGCGCTGGCGCGGTGCGCGCGGGCGGTTAGCAAACTGTCGCTTGCTTTTTCTCGTCTCTGATTGGCCGATGCTAAAAGGGCGCGCGCCCGCACTTGTCGAGGTAGTCTTGGCGCGCGCGTGCGCGCGTGTTCTGGGAAATGTGCCTCTACAGGGGGTCGCTTGCACAGTGCGCGCGGGCGGTTAGCAACACATGTGCAAGATCGAGTGACCGCTAGAGACGCTCGTCCATTTTGACCAAGAGCAGCGGCGTACGCGGACGTCCGGTGAACTTCGTGGTCGACGTTGCGCGGGGCGTTGCGATTGCGGCACTTCGCGTTGCGTCGGTCGTAATATTCAGCGGCAGCGTGTGGTGGTGATTCCTGGTGAAGCACACGACGGTCTTGCTGATTTATACACAGTTCTTTTCAGAACTATCATCATGACAATTGTTTCTTAATGCAGACACACTGAGAGAGATGTGTTGTGTTGTTATCTGAGAGAGAGTGTGTGTATATATGGTGCTGTGGATAGGTTGCCACAGTACTCCCCCTCAAGTGAAACGTACCGGCAGCTTGACGACACGCCCTGAGCGGGTTGTTTTCAGTGCTGACGAGACGCTGTTGCTGGGCGGCGGCGGCGGTGTGTCGGTATTGTCACTACACGGCGCGCAGGTGCCATTGTTATGCGGCGAGTTTCTGGTGACTAGAGGTTCGGTAGTGGTGACTGGTGTGGTAGTAGTGATGTGGTATTCCGGTAATGAGGAAAACTGGTGCTGATGGTATGTATTCTCGGTTGCGGTGTTTAATAGGTACGCGGGTTTAATTCTGTCGATAGATACGGTAGTGTGACGGTTAGGTAGCTGTATGGTGAAAGTTTTATCCGATCTGGTGATGATTTTGTATGGGCCTTCATATGGTGATTGGAGAGGCTTCTTTACTGCGTCGACTCTTAAAAATACGTGGGTGCATGTCTGTAGATCTTGATGCACGAAGATACGTTGCTTGTCATGATGTACAGATGATGTTTGCGGTTTATTATTTTCGATGGTAGCTCTAAGTTTTTCCACGTATGTATAGTTCATGATTTGATTGGGTGATGATGTTTCGAAAAAATCGCCTGGGAGTCGTAAATTGTAGCCGTAGGTAAGTTCAGCTGGGCTAACACCGGCGTCGGTCCTTACAGTTGCGCGCAGTCCGAGTAGTATCGTGGGAAGTTCATGGTCCCACGATGTGTTCGCAGCTGATAGTTTAGCGCGCAATGCTGACTTAAGAGTGCGGTGCCATCTTTCGATCATCCCGTTACTCTGTGGGTGGTACGGTGTAGTACGCGTTCGCTTGATACCCAATAGCTTCATAAGGTTATTGAATAGGTGGCTTTCAAACTGTCTGCCTTGGTCGGTTGTTACAGTGGTTGGACAACCAAAGCGTACTATCCAATGTTTGAATACTATTTCGGCAACGATTTCGGCTGTTATTTCGTGCGTGGGTATTGCTTCTGGCCATTTGGTTGTTCGATCGATCATCGTGATCAGGTATCGATCTCCGTTGCTAGTTGTAGGTAGCGGTCCAACGATGTCGACGTGAATATGTTGGAATCGTTCTGTTGGCGGGAAGTTTGAAGTGGCGGAGAACGTGTGTCGTTGTATCTTGCTTTTCTGGCAGTCGATACAACTTTTCGTCCATTTGCCAATGTCCGCGTTCATTGATGGCCAGAAGTATTTACGTGAAGTCGTTTTGCGAGTCGTGCGTATACCGGGGTGGCTGGTATTGTGTACGGTTTTAAAAACTTCGTAACGATGATCTTCTGGTATGTAGGGTCGGATTTGCGATGAAGAAGTTTCGCAATATAATTCTATGTTGGTGTTCGGGATGGTTAATTTCTTTAAGGTGATATTTTCCTGTCGTAGTAATTGCTGGATAGTGTGGTCTTGTTGCTGAGCGGTTGCGATTTCTTCGTAGTTAATTGTGGTCGGGCAAGATATGGTTTCAATACGGCTGAGTGCGTCGGCGACTATATTTTGTTTACCGCTGAGATGACGAATGTCGGTCGTAAATTCGCTAATAAACAAAAGTTGTCTAGTTCGCCTCGGTGTTTCAGTTGTAGAATTTACTTTTGACATTGCGAAAGTGAGCGGCTTATGGTCCGTGAAGATGATAAGTTCACGTCCTTCAAACATCTTGCGGAAGTGTTTTACGGCCATATACATTGCCTGTAACTCACGATCGTACGTCGAGTATCTTGACTGCGCATCGGAAAACTTTTTCGAGAAATAACCGAGTGGTTGCCATTTTTCATTTACGTACTGTTGCAGAACGGCGCCAGCTGATTTGTCGGAGGCGTCGCAGAAAATAGCATAGGCAGCGTCGTGTGATGGGTGTGCGAGTAAAACGGCGTTGCTTATGCTCATTTTACAAGCTTCAAATGCTTGAGACGACTCTTCTGTCCACTCGATTAACGTTTTGTCTCGTTTTTTTACATTGTGCAGATGCGCGTTTAATGGTGCTTGGATTGTGGCTGCGTTTGGTATATGGTCGCGGTAGAAGTTTATCATACCCAAAAATCGTCGTAGCTCCTCGATGGTTTTGGGCTTCGGGTAGTCACTGATGATTTTGACTTTTTCAGCTGGTGGCATGATACCGTCTTGAGACACTATGTACCCGAGGAACTTGACTTCGGTTTGACCGAATTGACATTTGGCTGGGTTAATGGTTATGCCGTGTTCTTCGAGTCTACGCAGTACTGTTCGCAGGTGTTCGCGATGTTGTTCTTCGCTACTACTTGCGATTAGTACGTCGTCGATAAATGGGAATACATAGCTTAGTCCGCTGAGTACTTGATGGATGTACCGTTGGAATGTTTGTCCCGCGTTCTTGAGTCCTGGACACATACGTGGAAACTCGAAAAGTCCCATAGGTGTGATAATAGCTGTCTTCTCGATGTCTTCCTCCCTCACGCTGAGTTGTTGGTAAGCGCGGTTAAGATCTAGGGTCGAGAATATATTTTTTCCACTGAGCTGGTATGTGAAATCTTTGACGCGTGGGACAGGATATCGGTCGGGTTTAGTGATCGCGTTTAGGCGGCGATAGTCCCCACAGACTCGAATATCCCCATTCTTCTTTGGTACAACATGTAGCGGTGAAGACCATGGACTCTTGCTAGGTCGGCATAGGCCTTGTTCAACCATATTTTCGAATTCTTTTTTTACCTTTTCATACCGGTGCGGTGGTATAGGACGAGCTCGGCAGTGAACGGGTTGTCCTTCGGTTTCGATGAAGTGTTGTACGCTGATTTTGCTATTTAGGTTCATGGCGGTTAGTCTTGTAGTTCCAGGGAATTCGGCTAAGATATCGTGATAGGAGTTTGCGATATCGATGCTCCTTACTGTAGGGATGTCCGTGGCTCGTACTGGTGCGGTTATCTTTAGATTAGTGACGCTATCTACTAACTTTCGGTTCTTTAGGTCCACGACGAGTTGGTGATGTTCAAGAAAATCGGCGCCAAGAATCGGTTTTGAAACGTCAGCTACGATGAATCTCCATTTGTATGGACGGCGAAGGTTTAGATCGAGTTCCAAAGTTCTCTCTCCGTAGGTCGGTATTTCAGTATTATTGGCGGCGTACAATTTAAATGGCAGCGCTGTTGATGTGTGGCCTTTTGTTTTTGGTAGGACGGATATGTTTGCGCCCGTGTCTACCAAAAACGAGAGTCCGGTTTTCTTGTCCGTGACGAATAGGCGGTACGAAAATTCTTGAACGCTGGTTTCCGCCGCTGCCAACGTTCTGTCTAGTTTTCCGACTTTTCTTTGTTGAATGAGCACGGCGTGGTACATTTTCTTGCCTGTGCGCCAAACCTTCGGTGGTAGTAGCAAACCGTTGACAGTGAGTCTTCTCTTGTGCGAGATCGGGACTGGCTGTTGCGGCTGCGAGACGGGTAGCGATTTCTGCGGTAACTATGATTAGTGTAATTTGGCGGTTTCGCTTTTAGTTCCGCGATCTCGAGTGACAACTTGCGAATTTCGTTGACAAGAAATTGTGTGTCGGCTTGAGATGTTGACAGCGGTGGCGTAGTTGATGTGGATGTAACGGCTGCAGTCTCGTGGGTCTGCTCCATCATTTTATCAGCGAGAAGAGCCAATTCTTCTAATTTCGTCTCTGTGCTGAATGATTCGCTGACGGCGAGTACGGAGCGGACGTGTGGAGGTAGATGATTGGTCCACATAAGCCTTAGCGTAGTGTCAGGTATTCTATCGCGAGCAAGATCTCGCATGCGACGAAGTAGTTGAGTAGGCTTTTGGTCGCCTAGCTTCATCTCTGACAGCAGCTTTTGAAATTGCCGCGTGTCTGATTCTTCGTAGGCTGTGATTAGACGCTCCTTGATTGATTTGTAGACATCGCTTTTCGGTTGGTTGTACAGCAGGTCGCTGATTTGCTCGACGTCTTGCCTTTCCAGCTGTGCGATGACCATTTGGGCAAGCTGTTGGTCGCTCTTGCTGTAGGCGTGTGTGGCGGCCTCGAAACTAAAAAACCAAAGCCGTGGTCGGTCGCGCCAAAACGGTGGAATTCGCAGTGGAAGCGAAATTGTGGCGGATTCTGTAGGCTGGTCTTGTTGTTTCTGTGTAGAGGTTCCTTCGTCGGACGACATGGTAGATGGACGCGTTGTCGCAGAATTTCGAGCAGGGATTTCGGCTTGAATTTTTCTTGAGCGGCAGAACCTCCAGGGTGGATTGTTCAATCCCAGGCTGGGCAGAGTTCCGCGTTTGCTTCCTGGATCACGTCGGTTTCCCGTTGGCTTCGCAGATCACGTCGGTTTCCCAGATCACGTCGGTTTCCCGTTGGCTTCGCAGATCACGTCGGTTTCCCGTTGGCTTCTCAGATCACGTCGGGGTCACCACTTTGGTGAGGGAAGGTCGAGGTATTCTTCTTAGTAAAACTCCGTAGAAGGTGTAGAAATGAATGTCCTTAATTGTAAAATATGTTCAGCTTATATACAAAAATGTGTCGTATGAGGACAGCTTCTGACCAATAGAATGACTGATCCTTCTGATTGGCAGATGGTAAAATTGTTAAGAAAAAGTTTTGGCGCGCGCGCCCGCGCTCAACGAAACTGCCTCACCAGAGGGCGCTGGCGCGGTGCGCGCGGGCGGTTAGCAAACTGTCGCTTGCTTTTTCTCGTCTCTGATTGGCCGATGCTAAAAGGGCGCGCGCCCGCACTTGTCGAGGTAGTCTTGGCGCGCGCGTGCGCGCGTGTTCTGGGAAATGTGCCTCTACAGGGGGTCGCTTGCACAGTGCGCGCGGGCGGTTAGCAACACATGTGCAAGATCGAGTGACCGCTAGAGACGCTCGTCCATTTTGACCAAGAGCAGCGGCGTACGCGGACGTCCGGTGAACTTCGTGGTCGACGTTGCGCGGGGCGTTGCGATTGCGGCACTTCGCGTTGCGTCGGTCGTAATATTCAGCGGCAGCGTGTGGTGGTGATTCCTGGTGAAGCACACGACGGTCTTGCTGATTTATACACAGTTCTTTTCAGAACTATCATCATGACAATTGTTTCTTAATGCAGACACACTGAGAGAGATGTGTTGTGTTGTTATCTGAGAGAGAGTGTGTGTATATATGGTGCTGTGGATAGGTTGCCACAAGACCAATCGATCGACGGTAAAATGAATTTGGATGGACATCGATCGAGCTGTTTGATCAGATCAACGTCGACCAATGGAATCGTTCGATTGGTTTGTTGAACAATTTCTATCGATCTAGGTATTTATAAGTTGTTGTTCTATAAATGCTATGTCATGTCACTAAATAAATCATTTCTTTCCAGACATTTTAGACCAGACGATCGACGTTGATCAATGATTTCTATTGACAATCCTGAATCCATGGATTGGACTGTAACACCCAAAGCGACGTGCTTCAGACTGCTAATAGCTAAACCTGGCCTTACCTACTATGTAATATCTGCCTTTAATTTATTTATTATAAATAACGGGACAAGTGCCGGATAATAAAGCGCTACAAATATCTAGTAGGTACCTAACCCCTTTCATTTTTGGAGACCATTTTAGGGTTCCGTATCTCAAAAGAAAAAATAGAATCCTTTTATGCTTTAACGCCTCTTTCTGTCAAGTCAAGACTAATTTTCGTAGGAAATGTTTCATCTTCTTCTTCTTAAGGTGGCATCCGCTCCCGCAGTTTGGCAATCATATTGGCGATTTGCACTTTAGATACAGCAGATCTGAATAGCGACCGAGTGCTGACTTTGAACCACTGGCGTAGATTTTTTAGCCACGATATTCTTCTTCTTCTCACATTTCTCTTGCCTTGGATTTTCCCCTGGATGATCAACTGTAGTATTTCGTACTTGGGATTACGCATAATATGGCCGAGATATTCAAGCTTTCGGCTCTATATCGCTGTAAGCACTTCGAGCGATTTACCCATTCTTTGAAGTACCTACAGTTTCGTTCCGTACTTTATCCTTCCATGATATTCGCAACATTCGTCTGTACCTACACCCACATTTCAAATGCCTATACCTTGCTACACATGGCTTCTGTGAGTGCGCCGTACAGTAGTATGGAAAAGATAAAGCAGTGCGCAAGACGGGTACGAAGCTTGATGTTCAGCTTCTTGTTACAGAGCACTTTTTTGAGCTTAGTGAACGCACTACGTGCTTGCTCAATTCGGCAACGTATTTCCAAGCTATGGCTACCCTGTTCATCCACATAGCAACCCAGGTATTTATACTTGCTAACCCTCTCCAGTGGTTGACCATTACAATACAGAGTGTTTAAAATTGGTGTATTTTTAGCAACAGACATGTATTTGGTCTTCTTGACATTGATATTCAGGCCGTACGCAGCACTCGTACTTTGTACCCGGTTCAACATATTCTGTAGGTCTTCCATGGATGTCGTCAGCAAGACTGTGTCGTCTGCATACCGGATGTTACTGATGACCCGCCCGTTTACAAATGTTTCATATGAATTCTTAAAGATCTACTCTCCCTTTGAGCTGTGAAAATACATATATTGTAAGCCAACGGAAACAAAAGATGCAACCGCAAAAATATATATATTTTTTAATCTGATTATATTATAGGGATTTTTCGCAAATATTCGAGAAACACAAGGGAATCAAAACCTACAGGGTACCTAGATACCTACCTACTACCCGTGAACACGTATAACCTAATCTTGAAAGGAATGAAGCAAAGTTTTAAAACATAGATTAAGGAAAAATTACAGAAAGCAGTGTTTTATTAGAAAATTGTATTTTTAATCATTTTTAACCTAAGTACTTCCCCTTTACACATATACGTTAATGAATTATTCAGAACAAATTAGTAGGTAAGTAGGTAATTATGTCTATAATAGATACCTTATACCTAGCTGCAACAAAATTTTGAAACCAGCAACTACTTGCAAGATTGCAAGAGAATTGAAACCTTGATTAGTAGTAGTAGATTATGTGAACTTTTAGGTAGGTAGGTAGTAGGTACGAAACACTCGGTGCGTGGAAATGTACATATACCCCCCCAAGAAATAGTGACGGAAAATGTATCAAAAAATATACGAGACCGATTAAGAAATCGTACGAGTCTGATTACGTCTTTAGGTAAACTTACTTAGGTCTTTGCTTAAAAAAAAAACGAAAGCCTACCTACTGAATAAAAATTGATAAGACGATGTTAAATGTATTTCATTATTTTATTTACAAACGTCGTGTCACATTGACTATCAGCCGATTATAACTACCTACTAATAGTACTTGTGAGTGAAATTAAAAACAATTTTACTTTATGTACGAGAATAATAATGCGCTCTCCGTTTGTTCTAGACACCTGAACGAATTGTTTGTACTTATGTTGGAATATCTAGCTATTCGTTACCTATCTACTTAATTAGGTATGTCACTTGTTTCTGCATAACTGCTTTGGTTTTCGTAAATAGGGCCCTTAAATAATTTGATACGTTAACACTAACATTTAAGTTAACATTTATACTTTATAGTGAGCAGACGAGATAAAATTTAAAGAGAACTAATAATCAAAGTTGATGTTGACAAACTTACCACAGCGTCTGAACCATGACCGCCAAGAGAGGTCGGAAACCTGACGTCTTGGACATCAATTGCGACGACTTTCAAACCTTGCCTGTCGGGTACCGGCATTGTGGAGAAACTGATAATGAGTGAATGCTGCGCAGCGACTGGCGGCGTCGGCCAAATGCGACCGCGTACTGATATCCATTTTCAGTTGTACATTTTATTCTATAATATCGATAACCCCTACCTACACTATTTAGAGGCAACCAGCCACTGCGGTGTAGTTAAATTACTTTCCAGCTCTTTTTGTTATTCGATGTTTTTAGCTCTGCACTGTCTGTGCTTTAGTCACGGACTGAGTAATATGCATATTGATTAACAAAGGTATGGAAGCGTATTGCAATTTCGAGATAAATTTAGTTACCTACCTAGGTAGTGTGTATAATTGTATACTATTGTTATAAATAAATAAAGCTTTTATTCTTGTTTCACAAATACCATTTCAATTTAATAAACTACTCAAGTAGTAGGACAAGGAATGCGAAAGGAAATTAAATGACACAAAAAGAGCAGTAAACATATGAGCGTTTACAAGAAGCTAATTAAGTAATTAGGTTCTTGTAATATTGTGATTGTGATTAATAGCCTATAAGTTTACCTATGACATACGTGCATCATAATGTTAGTCTGATTTAATTTTGAAAAAATGCTAGATAATTAGATAGTGTTATTAATAATGAACATAAATATTTTTTTAAATTAAAATTCAAGCTAAATATCAATAAATAAATAATTCGATTTTAAACAATAATTTTCTTGTTTACTTTTGTTAGTATAACTCTCCCAATACCATTATAAATTATAAATAAAATATATAAAAAAAAATATTAATTGAAACAGATAAGAAAATTAAAGTTCTGTTTAATTTTTCTTAACTATTACGCGACAGTGGAGGAATTAATTGGTAAAAATATTCACTCTTCCATTGAGTTAACTCGGGTTACGAAACTCGAGTTCAATCCTAGTTCCGTTAATTTTAACTCGGGTTAAATTGAGTTACGTTTTTTCCGAGTTGGCACATCATTAATATTTCACTAAAAACGCCTACAAGTTTTCGATTTTCTCAGTTTGTGTGAAGAACAAGCATCTACTCTGTGATGTTGGTTTATATTCATATTAGGTATAATGTACGTACCTTAGAATAATAATAGTATTCTACTATAATAATAATATTATGCTATGTACCTAGCTCATTGAACATTGAACACTTTGAACAAAGTATAGTATTGTTCTACTAGATTAAAAAATTCAAAGGTAGTTTTTCACTATAAACGGCGATAAATTTGAGAAGACTCACTTAATAGCGATTATCATAACCTAAGGACACTTAGTCCACCGCTAGACCCAGGACTTATTCTGAAGGATTTTTAAGTAATGAAGCTCAATAATATCGATAAAAATTTATTTAACAAAAAATATTTTTTGAATTGACATTACATATCAATTAAATAACGTAGGTATTGCTTTGTAAAATGTATTTTTGTATAAAAACGTTGATGCTAATGCTTTTCTATCAGGCACAGTCGTGACTATTGTGGATTAAAATTTTAATGTGCATACGGCGACGCAACAATCAATCATTAGAAATCTTAACAGATAACAACATTTCTCAATTATTGAATTTTATTTGTTTCAGTCGTAAGTCGAAAATTGATAACAAAAATAATACAGAATTGGATAGGTCTACATATGTGTCGCCGTATGAACAGTGAACACTTAATATACACTATATACTTAAATTATAAAAAAATCAAAAAATTCTTGAATGAAAACACAAAACAAAAATATTACAATTATATCACAATAATAACCCTTCCGTTTTGGCTTCGCCGTCGACAAAAATGTTATTTTGCCATAATTCTGAGTCTGTTTTACCGACACCTATCTCGTTTCTTACTTACTACTTATTATGTCAATTTATTGTCAGGTTTCTGCACCCAATAAAAGCTCTGAGCCTAGGACTATTGTTATAACTTGAATTTCGGCGACATATAAAGTCAATTAAACAGTTTTAACTGAACAACACATTTAAAATTAAAAACATAAAACGTTTGGATATATTGGCCAGTCATGTAAATATAAATAACCTTTAGGTTCAAATACAAATTATTTACATTTATCGATAATGATAAATTGCATGGGCGGCACCGCATGTTGAATATGTATCAAACATTCTGATGAACTGTTTCAAAGACAGCCCTTTTGCTCTATCTATTAAGGAATAATAAACTTTTATACTTATTGTTAGATAAAGTAATATTACTTACCAGTTTTGTTACAATTACATACATTTAATATATAAAAATATGATATAGCTACTATTGCATGGTACTTTTTTGTACTAAATAAATTCTTGGTCATCATGCCCTTTCAGGCTTTAGCCATTTTGTTGCATGTACCCTATGAACAACAAAGTTGTTATAATTGTAAAATATTATATTCAATAGGTTTTTTTTTTTTTGAGAAAATAATGATTATGCCCCGCATGTATGACATTTTTATCTTATAGACCCGATGTACGTATTCCATAAACACTCGATCATTATTATACAATTGAGATAAAAAAATATGAAAATTGATATGGCTGATCTTACTTTCATATTATTGACACACTTAAAAATAAATTGATGGATGGTTATAATAAGAACATTTTAAATTGTAATTTGTATGTGTTTTTTTTTTGTTTTTTTTTATTCGCACATTAATAATAAGCTAGTTATTAACTAGGTATTTATTCAGGATCATCGAAGCCAACTTCGATCCTGACATGATTTAAAATAAACATGATTTAAAATGTTACTTCCATGTTTAGGACACCTTATTAAATCGTATTAAATATACACACCTTTTAGCAAGTATCAAACTAAGCTTAAGCTATGATGGAATGCTTAAATACGGATATAATCTCCTTGACTTAAAAACAAAATGTAGATACACCAGACAAACATTTGCTTCTAACGGAATTCGAAGCCGCGTTCTTTGCTCTCAAGGCTAGCATCTCTGAGCACTCAACCACAGCATAAAGGGCCCAACAAGCTTGCCATCTGCCATTAATCACTACATAGTCTAAAACAAAGTCGCTTTTTTAGGTTTTCTGTCCCTATATCCCTACGTAAGCTTACGCTACGATCTTTAAAACTACGCAACGGATTTTGATGCGGTTTTTTAAATAGATAGAGTGACTCAAGAGGAAGGTTTTTAATTACAACAAAGAATAGAAAAGCCAATATTTCTAAGTATTTAAATTACATCCGTGCGAAGCCGGGGCGGGTCGCTAGTAACGCTATAAAACTAAAGCCTACTAGTAACACTAAGATGTTGCCCCGTATCCACGACTTCACTCACACATAGATCACAACAAACATCACATACAATTATCGGCAAACAAAACGTGAACAAATAAACGTTAATTCCTTGTGTTGTAATCATGCCGACCAAGTTTGGGCTTCAAGCATTGACCTTACAATACAAATAGACACCTAGCCTATGACCAATAAGCAGCCAGCGTATATTGTTCAAGCGCTAGACAAGAATAAGATTTTGACGTTTATGTTTCCAATTTAATAATGTATGTAGGTATGTGACTTATAATATTTTTTCTCGTTCTATCGAGAGAAACTGACGACCGCCAGTTCCGTTACTTGTTCTGAAAGTAAACTTATATTTAGTTAACAGATGTTTGTAAAATACACTATTTCATTAGTTTCCTATTCGAAAAATGCTGCAACTCACGAATGTTACTTTTTGTTCTCTTTGTAAATTAGTGACAGTTCTCTGACTATTTGCCTCTCTCCCTCCTCCCACAGCAGCATCGCCAAGCGGCCGAGAGTAGCATCGTCTTCATTGTCTACCCATTCTCGGAGTAATTTGTAGCGAGCCTTAATGAAAAATGTATCTTTTAGTATCCAAATCTTAATCTATTAGCAATTCCGATTTTTTTATGTGAAGGGTCAAAAAAAAACCTACTTCCAGAACTAACCCGGAAAGGAATTCAAATGATTTTCCAGGAAGAATCAATCAAGAAACCAGAGTCAACTGTTTTTAACTAAGTATCTGTTCCTAAAAGGCAGTGGCGTGCACACAGTTTTAAGACAGGGTAGGCAGAAAAACCAAAACATTTTGGTTTTGGTTCGTCGTCTTGTCGATTGATAATGTAGGTAATTGCCAAATGCTAGCTCAATATCCATAGATTGACTGATTTTATAGACATATCAATTCACGCATATTCGAAGTGGCCTTTCGGTGCGTTTGTTTGATGTTTTGTAATGATTGTGTGATTTGCAAAATTTCAATGAAAGCAGTTAAAAGATGGTGGTATGAGTATCATTTTTTATTTTCTCTGTACACACACCATCTAACCACCTTTACAGACAATATTATCAATTTTTCACTCTATTAACAACGATAAATCATAAATATCTGATAGCGTAGTCACAAACACAACACACATCAAACAATATGACTATTGAAATTACTTAGTAGTAAAAAAAGAGAAATATAATACGACAAAAAAATTATGGCCATCAAAATGTATCTATTAAATTCAATGATGTTTCATTGAATTTATGTTACTTCCTAAAATATTTGCATTGCTTAACAAACTTTCTTTCGGAAATGTTCGGTACGAGTCGTAATTTTTCGTGTTACCTAAAAAGAATAACTACAAAAAGACACTGGCTTCTCATGCAGTTGTGTGCGTGATTTTTGTCATTGTGTGTCAGCAAAGCCCACGTAGCTACAGAAACGCACACACATTAAATCCGTATGACCGCGACTTACCACGAGAGCGCACATACACAATTTTAGAGATTCGTAGTTTGTGTCTTTGCCGTGGCAAAAGGGCACGCAAGGGCGAGGCGGCGCTAGTGCAGCGCCTTGATGCTAAATTATCAAATTACATGCCGATCTTACCTTAATGATACCACTGGCAATCGATAGGTGGAGCTAATTTATGATTTAAGTTTTTATGTTATTTTGTTTATTGATAAAATAATATTGGATCTATTATCAGACCTAGGGTAGGCAGTGTCTTTCTGTCTTTATGGAACGCACGCCACTGCTAAAAGGTAATACTATAGTTCTTTGCAAGCTTTTTCCAGATGAATAATACTTTTGCTTGTGCATAGTGGATGTTTCCCACTGTGAACGCTTCACCGGTGCACATAATTTTCGATTTTTTGTGCAATATTAAAAAGGCTTGATTGATATCCTCTAAAGTGATAAGAGGCCAACACTTTTTAGGTAATAACACCTTGGTTTCTCACCATCTTCACAATCACAATGCTCCACATACCAATCACTCTTTCGAGTTTTTTTTTTTTTTTTCAAAAATCAACAGTATAAAAATATTTACTCAAAATACAGAGTTAATACCATTAAAAAACATCTTTCTGACGAGGAAACATCAATTTTATGAATTAAAAAAATACTGAATGACTCTTCAAAAAGCAATAAATGTTAATTAAAAATTGAGATCTTATACCTCAGTAATGCCTTTCTCCATTTCCATGGTTGCAATGCGCCCCTTTAAATACCCAAGAGTTATGTAGAATTCATGCCAATTTGTTCCTAAATTATTAGCAACAAAACTGATATACTTGTGTGTAGGCTGTAATAAAAATGGGGTTAATTATATAGGTATTCTATCCTCCATAAAATTGAGTTTGGTGGGATCTGGCATAAATCTATTTTGGCATACAACCATAATTGAATTAAAACACAATTTAACAAATATGATGATGTTTCTTTTGGACCTCATAGCAAAGATGTGTTATTGGATTATTCCACTTTGATCACCTCGGAAATAAATCACAAATGGGGCGCCCCTAAAATTTATTGTCTTTTTTCTATTATTGTAAAAAATTTTAATGCGGTTCACAAAATACATCTACATACCAAGTTTCAACAGTATAGGTTACATAGTTTCGGAAAAAAGTGGTTGTTACTTATGGACATATAGACAGACAGACTTGACGAATCCATAAGGGTTCCGTTTTTGACATTTGGCTACGGGACCCTAAAAACGAATGTTTTGTTTCAACAAATGTACTATTATTTATTTATTAAATAAAAGAAATTAGTGTATCAATAAAATATACTGAGCCCTACAAAACTCAAAAAAATTAAAGTTCAGTGGAGGAGTAAACCCGTTGTTTACATCACTTATTAGTAAAAACAGTTTGAAGAAGTGACGTCATGCAAAATTTTAACACAATGATTAGGTATTGTAAAAATATATGTTTTAAGATTGGTGAATTTTTAAGGCCTGTCCATAAATACCTTACATGTATTGGCTTAAAGAAAAAACAATTTTAAGATTAAGAAATTTGTACACCATATACCCAACTGTAAGGCACCCAGGTGATTTATTTCCGAGGTGATCAAAGTGGAATAATCCGTTGAATTGGGTAGCCCACAGTAAGCACGGTTTTGTGTATGTATATAGACCATTACAACCTTAAAATTTTCTGATTAAGTGGGCCAAAGGGATGTTGGTCATTTGACCTAATCCTTGAATTAATATTAAAATATAATAAAACTGTTTAACTAAGGGTTGTGTTTTTCCCCTCTCAGGAAATATATAATGGGATAAATATTAGAGTTTGTTGTGTCTGAGAACCACTACTGTTTTGGTGACACAAGTACTAAGTAAATGTAAGTTGAGCTACTTACTTCCTTTACATATTAGCATTTGTGAACAACTTTTCACATTATTTTGTGATAAAAAGTATCCTTTAAAGTACCCAATTCTATCTAAATCCATTGAGAAGTTTTTGCATTAGAGTTACAAACATACATATTTCTAAACAAGCTAACTTTCACATTAATAATATTAGTAGCTTTATGTATTATTTACCTCTACTGTAGATTCCATTAGTAAAGTAATTAAAGTGTCTTTCTCAATATTGTCACTTGCTTTGGTTTTACCAGATTTTTTTGAACTATTTGTGGCAGACATATAATACACATGGTTACTTCCAACTTGGACTCCATTTGCATTTACAATGTTAAAAACTGGGCCAGTAGCTGTAAGGAGCAGAAATAATTTGAAATATTTGATGGCTTGAAAATTATAAATATTACATTTTTAATATCAAATAAAAAGTGATCCTTGACAATTAATAGCAAATATACCTCCTAACAATAAAAATTACAACATACATTAAAAAACCAAAGTCGGCTCTAGGGAATCCCTTATTCCAACTATTCATGTTATGGCTATTTTTAGAAATATTGTATTTATTAAGGATGTTTTATGTTCATTACATTATATACATATGAATTAAATTGTAAGTGATAGAAGAGCTAAGGTATAAGTAAATTTTAGATAGTTTTTAAGATAACACAAATAGTTACAAATCTAGTTTGGATTGCAAATATACTACCTTACCTTGTGTATTGACAGAGCTAAAGCTGCCATTTTTGTCGCCCTTGGAAGATTTCTTCGGGTCATTAGGGTCATCTTTACCCTTTTTATAATGGAACGGGAACTTAAATTTAGACTTTTTTTCTGCTTTAAAATCGTTGTCGTTGACAAAATCTTCTTCGTTAAATATAATTTCTTCATGGTCACTTTCATCTTCTTCTTTTACATTGTAAGGATTTTCGTTCGAGTCTGGTTCGATGGTCGGGCCCCTTTCTTCGGGATGGGGTTGCGGCTGTGGTTCAGGCCCTGGTTGTGGCAGGTCTTCAGGCGGCCGTGGTGCCCTTGGGACCGCATCCGACTTAAGATTGCGAAATATTTCAAATATTTTACTACTTACGCTCGCCATCACAAGGGCGCTGATAGGGCTTACTGCAACAAGTGATTGCTCATAATTTGCAACAAAGAAACTTTATCAGTGTCATTCAAGTAAATAATTTTCAGTTCTACTTACGGATTTGTAAGTCCGATTTGTTGAATTATTCTTTAATCTACTTTCTGTATTTTAGCTCACAACTTTGTTGCACACAATTTAGAATAGGTTTTATAAAAAAGCCCCGATTTTAGGCGATTAAAGAAGACAGATTGACAGACAGATCAGCACGGGTAAACAAAAATTGACAGATAAGATAAATAAGACAACCTGTCCGCTGTGCTGAATAATGCATAGATATAGAATAATGGCACTACAAACAACTGTCAATTTATTAAATGACAACCGGAAGTCTAAACAAAACGGATTAAAAACTGGAAACTTAACTAGGTACCTACATAGTTTGAAATTTTAATTTTTCAAACACACAAACAGCACTACTTTACTTTTGGCTTTTCATCCTCTAATATGTTTGTAATCTGATTAAAATAAAATTACATTTCTATTTTATCTTTGAGCTAAGTATTAGAAATGCATATTTTCTAAGAATTTTAGGTTTCATAGGTTTGACCATTCCTGAAAACGATAATCGCAAAAATATTGACAATTCAAAGGTACTTTCATAAGGGAAACACCACAGACATGTACTCTATTATATTATTAGATGTCTGTGGGAAACACTTTGTATTCGTATAAAACCTCATTAATTCTAAGCAAAATTAATTTAATCCTCATTATTCGTTTTTAAAAACACTATCGCTGTCTTGTCAAGTAGTTTGACAATTACCAACATTAGGGCTATTTAATTTTCGATTTACCAATTTTTCTCTTTTACGTTCGCGCTTATTTAATACAATAGAAACACAATGGCCAAGCAAGAAGGTGCCAACAAGACCTCCGTGTCGTTATCAAATTTATTTAAACTTGGTCTTTTTGAGACTTTATACGCTAAAAGTAATTCAAATCCAGACTCAAAATGTAATACGCCCAGAGGTGACCAACCGGCGGATAAAAGGGCTGGTGGGGATACACATGCATCTCGGAAATGCGCGTGCACCGTTGCAGAGAGTTCCAAATGCACTGCCAGCGATCGTGGCAAAACTGGTGCGGGAGTATCAGGCTCCCGAACTGGAAGAGTCTGCGATAAGGAGCCAGAGGATTTGCCGGCAGGAGCCACAAACCCTGGGCTCTTACGCTACATACACAATGCTGCGCGATATAGGCTCCCACAATGCTTTGAGGGCGCGAGCGTTTCCGTAAAACAGAACTCTAAGAACAATTGGATTTTGGGGCATTCATTGTCATTTAGTTCGGTGTCGCCGGGAGGATACAAGCTGTTGTTGTCTTACGTGGATAAGAGCAAGCCGATTGGTTTGCCGTACTTCGTGATGGAGGCAGCGCCGGGGGGTCAGATGAGTTGCGAAGTGCGGGTAGGCCCCACGCAGGGCACGCGGGCCACAGTCGTGGCACAGATAGCTGATGCAGAGTTTTATAGCTTTGAGAGCATTTTTGACGCCTACTTCAATAGTTTCACGGCTTCCATTATTGCAGTCAATCGAGAGTTTATTGCTCTACATTATTTACAGGTGAAGATATTTTAGTGTCCGTACTTGTAGTCGTAGCATGTATCCCAACCGTAGGCCAGATATCATCATGGGACGAGGGAAGTCGAAAGCTCTTAAAGTACTTCTCATGTTTCACCTGATTTTGTGTCGACTACTAATTTACTGAATGCGTTTCGATAAAAAATAGTAAAATGTCCAATGAATCGTAAGTACCTACTTAAGCCGAGTTCGAGTGGCTAAGGTGTTGTAGATATAAAAAAGGATGTGTCATCATTACTTATATTAGTAAATTTGTATGCATCTACATTACTTAGGTGGTAAGTCGATATTTTTCACCAACCTATTAAGGAAACATTCTTGGATCCCACAAAAACATCATGGTTTCAGTTTCGCCAGTTATAAGACAGTATCAGAAAGATAATAACAGGCATTTAAAAAAATAAACTTAATTTGTGTTTCCTAATGACAAGGTTCAAGATCGCTTTGATCATGATAGTGAGCCCCATACTACATAGGTACCTTTATATTCTTGATTGATTGGTAGGTACTTATATGGCTACATACCTACAATTGGCTGCTACCAGGTAATCTATTTTATCAGCGACACGTCGACGTAACCTACATTCGTTTTGACTACTTATTTCTCATGCAGGCGATAACAGAGCAGATATCCCTGGGTGCGGAAATAGTAGCGCGCGGGCACACGGTTGAACTGAGCTCTGCGTCGGGTGCTGGCCGCTGGGCCAATGAAGACCAGTCCGTCAGCGCAACGCTTGGCAACCGCGGGCTAGACCTATGCTACGCGCGAGCCATCAAGCCTTACCTCACTGTTGCAGCCATGCTTGAGGTCAGTTCAGTTTTAATATGGCTGGGATGCGCACGCTCGTTTAACGCAAGCTGGCTCTATGAAAAACTTAATACTAGCAATCATGCTTGCGGTTTTTGTCGTTAATAGAGGGACGACCCTCTACGACGACGAGTGACGACACTACACTTCCGAAGACCTGTATCACCACCACAATGGTTCGTCATGGACTTGATGATAGTTTTAAATATTATGTTACCAAAAGGTCTTTGACTGGAATTTACTAACATTAGCAACGTAGGAGTTGCTATTTTACATTTCTTCTAGTGTGTTAATGCAAAAGCACAACAAGTAAGCCCTATGAACTCCGATGTTCGAGTATATTTACAGAAACTATTGCTTAGGTGCGATCCGCTAAAATTGTACGGATCCTATCATTATTTCTCCAGGTCTGCTCTAGCTATTTTAGCGCTCCTTGCGCTTCACTGCCAATTACCTACTTCTTTTTGTGCGATAAAGTTTTTAATTATATAAAATAAACACGCCCCGCTGGACCAAACATACCCACACATTAACTCTTGTTACCGGTAACGGACTGCCTATAATCCATGAACGAGTGAAGCTAGATTTCTAGAAATTGTTATTAGCACCCTTTTCTCCCAGCTAATGCGTCCCTATCCCTGAAAACCATGACCCGGCGCCTGGAGCGACTGCCCTACTCTCATTAATCCTAAAGCCGGCGTTGATCATACCTTTGGTCTTTCTTTAGGTCGGCTTTGCGATTCGGCGCGCGGTAGCGACCCTGGCGTATGAATGGCGCACTGACGAGTGGACAGTCCGCGGTTCGGCAGACTCGGACGGCCTGGTAGGCGCGACGCTGCAGCGCGCTCTTGGCGGCAAGCGAGCCCAGCTGGCCTGCGCCATCTCTGCACTTCTTAATCACCCCAACGACAAGTTCCGACTAGGCTTCGGTATCACCGCTGCTATTATTTAGTATAGACGTAATTATGTCTTATTGAAGGTTGATAAGTAGGAAATCTCGCCGGAATAAGCATATGCAGATGAGTAAATTTACAAAGAATGAACGGCTTGCAACAGACACGTATTTCAAACCCCAAGCCGTGAAACAGTGTCCATGACGCATGGCTGTTTATAAAAATATATGTCCTTTTGCTCAATCATTTACTAGAGATGTGCATCAATCTAATCTGCAATAGTCTAGAGAGCTGAACATCTATGGTACAAACCGTCCCATTGCCGCTTATATTCAGCTTGTTTAACAATGATGATAGCCGACTTATTACCGTGTGTCGATAGAACAAACAAATTAAAGTATTTGTGCCAGCATACCTACTCACTTGATCAATCCCAAATGACGAATTGAATAATATGTATACCTACATAGGTACCTATTTGTGTACGGTAGACTGCCAACCATGTTATTACAGAATTTCTATTTTAATTGTTATTTATTCTTAAAGCTATTTACTGTATGAATTTTATCCTTTAGATATTAGATTGTATTGCTAATATATTTATAATGGTATTGTTATTGATAGTTTTTAGATACGACACGCTTATTATTGTGTATAGAATACCCGATTATTAGGATCGTACTTACGTAAATAAATTATGATAAAAGTACCTACCCGTTGTTTTTTTAACACAAAACTAATTACACTCTCATTCACAAAACGTTCAGCATTCGTCTATGCAGTCACACACGGCCATCAGAGAAGACTATATTAAAAATTCATCCACAGTATAACGATAATGTAGGCGTGTATTATGCGCCGAACGAATGTTCAGTGAGGCTATGGGGCAAGGCGGGCGCGTGCGCGAAACTTAGGCGGGGTCTGTAACACCGCCTATGGTCTCGCCTCACTCCAATGTCGACCCTACTCTGTTGGTAAAGAACTACTTATCGCATTTTGGTGGTGAATGCGAGGAGATGTGGGCGTGTAGATGGGTTCCGGTGGTGGTCCGTAGTCCGTAGAGCGTGGCGAGTGATGGCCGCGCGCGGCGACGCGTGCTCTCGACAGTAATGGTGATGGAGCGGCTGGCGGACTTTGTGAGCAAGTCCCTAGAAGGTGGCGAGGCACCAGCGCCCCCGCCGGAGCCCGGGGAGGCGGACGACGGTGACGACGTCGAGGTGGACATCACGGCGCTCGAGGAGAAAGTGCCACCCGCTAAGAAGCCCAGGAACTGGCTGGTCTCGCCGGTGCCTTCGCATTGTAAAAGAGAACTGACCATAGATGACGATGAAGACAGCAAACATGGTGAGATGCTTATTTAATTTTAGCTAATGTCGATGACCAATACTGGACGGCATATGTAATAGAAATCATCAGTGTAGTGGCGGATACAGCAGAGGTTCAATAAGGCTAAACCCTATAACAGTAAATACAGGGCCGAAAATATACGGCGCCGCTTATTTTAGGATTCATGCTATTTGTTTCCTGATATTCAGCATCATTCATTTATTAAAAACAGTTATTATAGTGTGGAACCTAAGTACCTACCAATGAAACGCCGTTCCAAAATATACCTGTAACTTCTGTCTCTTCGTTGATTAGGTCTCTCGTGGCTGGCTCTTCATTTGACTCGCCAGTAAATATTGATGGATTCATCTAATTATTATAAATATTTGCAAACTTTGTCATGTGTGATTGAACCTCTTTATTCCTAGTTCTTGTATTTAGTCGTGATCTTATAATTAGTTTGCCAGGCATTAGGGGATTTTTGAAAATAATCTTTGCAAGATATCGAGAAGCAGCAGTTCCACACAGCTGATAACCTTAATTTCAAATTAGTTTCAAAAATCCTATCCAATTAAAATGGTGTCGCATTTTGACACGTTAACTTATTTTAAATGTTTAAATGGAACGTGAAAGTCTTATAGTTTAAATCCTATCCAAGTTTCTACTAATAAGTAAGTAGGTAGGTGTTGCGTGAAAGTTTGGACGTATGTTTTTGGACTTGGATGTATGGATGCTTGTTGCTTTTAAGGAAATAGGTAATATCATTCGAAGATCTTTTCATTTTCATGTTTTCGCCAGTCTTAAAGCTCTTGTGCAGAAGTGTTCAAATCAAAGTAGATTTTCCTTTCTGCCAAATGAGTGACTTTTATAGAAAGTAATATAAAATATCCCATTTAGTCCAGGAGTCCTGACGCTTAACGGGCGTCGAGTGTCTGGTGCGGCGGCATGGTTTGCCGTGGCGCGTCGGCGCCGAGACCTACTGTTTGTAGGAGACGGCGCCGCGTGAAGCGGCCTGTGTAATGGTGTCATCAAACATGATAAAAAAAAATATGTTTTTTTTTATTTAATCATTATTTTTCATGTCAAATTATTTAATATAGAAAAATAAAAAAAAAATACATATTTTTTGCTTATGTTTGTTATCCAAAACTTTTTTAAGATGCTTTCAACCGCCTGGTACGGACAAAAGTGTGTAGTCTAACTTTGTACCACGCTTATGTCGTGCGCATAGGAACTAATATCAAACTGCAAATTTACCTTGCCCTTGAATTTATTTATAAATCGCCTTGTGGAATCGCACAAAAATTAACTAAATAGGTACAGATGATCGAATAGCCTCTATCATGTCTTCTTACTTACCTTAATGCTTACATTAGAATAGAGTAACATAATCATATATTTACCTATTTAAAAACTTTATTGTACAAAAAAAAATACAAAAGATGGACTTATTCCTAGGGGCATTCTCTACCAGTCAACCGTTTGGTTATGGTCATTGAGATAGACCTACATATACGATAAAATACCTTTTTTTAATGATAAAAATGTGTAAATAAATAGTCTTCTTCCAAATTACAGCATTCTACTTAGGTATTATAATATGTACTTAGCTTAAATTTCATGCACTCTTGCATATATACACGCATTTCTTGAAAACTTCAACATTTAATTTGGTTGAGTAGTTTTGCCGTGAAAACCAAACAGACAGACACAAGAGTTTATTCGCTTTTTAACACGCTTTTTTTAAATATTAGTATGGATGAACTGTTACAACAAGACAGGACCATAGGTTCTGTGGGCTTCCTACTACCAAAAACGAAACAAACAAACTAAAGATTAGATAGATAGATAGATATACTTTATTGCACAAAACTTTGCAGAAATAGGTTTTACAGATTGATTATAGTACAATTCAGGCCGATTAGGTTAAGGGAACCAAAAACGAGACCTTATTAATAAGACTTTGTCTGCCTATACGTCCGTGCGTCCGTCCGTCTGTCACCAAGCTGTATCTTAAGAACTGTGATAGCTAGAGAGTTGAAGTTTTCACAGATTATGTGTTTCTGTTGCCGATATAACAACAAAAAATAAATTACTATTTAACATATTAATTAGAATTATAATTATTTTTGTAGGGCTCCCATACAACAAACGTGTTTTTTTTCCCGTCTGAGCTTGATATTAATAAAAACTGTTAACAGACGCTTGAAATATTCACAGAATGTTTAGTTGCATATTTACTTCAAAAATAAATCTATATATATAAAAGAAAGTCGTGTTAGTTACACTATTTATAACTCAAGAACGGCGGAACAGATTTGGCTGAAAATTGGTGGGGAGGTAGTTTAGAACCAGGAGAAGGACATAGGATACTTTTTGATAATTTCTTTTTGCTTTTTTTAAAGTAATTTATTGCCTCTAAGGCGGAACAAAGTTCGCCGGGTCACCTAGTAATAAATAAAAATAATAACTTAAGGGGGGCTCCCATACAATAATAGTGGTTTTTAGTCGTTTTAAGCTCGACGTTACATAATACCAACAGGTAGACGTATCTAAACTTCAAAAATATTTTTTTGTATTTAATTTTGAATAGATAATGGTAGGTACAACTCTTCGTGCGCGAGTCGGACTCGCACTTGGCCGGTTATTCAAGATTAATCGAAATCGAAAGTTTAGGAATGAAGAATCGGAATATGGTTTTGAATTATCTTGTTATCTTGTTTTTTGAAAGCACTTTATTCCCATGAAAATTGAGTTCATTACGATTATGAGAATTAAAAATAGTAATCGGATCCGAAATAATTTCTTTTCGGCGGTAGACCCCTATACTGAACTGCAAACTGTTGATAAGATTATGAAGGCATGTTAGTTGAAAGAAAGCGACCGAAAATAATTAACAGAAGGGATGTGGATTTATCATGATTACAATAGAACTCGCACGTCTTTAGCCACTTTTGTTAGAAAAGTGAACATACTTTTGTCCATGAATAGTAAACCAATTGAAACCGGGTTCACTTTAGATTATAAGCAATGGGGACCCCATACTGTGGCCCCGGTAGGAAGTCTTAGTTCAGCTGCACACACTGTAATAAAAATTCATAATTTGATTGATATTGAAACGGCGAGATTGGTTTATTTCAGTTTTTTTTTATAGCGTTTTGTCGTATGGCCTTCTTTTGTGGGGAACTGCTGCTGACATACAGCTAGTATGGTGAATCATTATTATTTTGAAAAGAGTAAGTGTCCAGTTTCTTGCCGGTTCTTCTCAACATCATCAACGATCCGAACCCGGCGGTAGAATATCGAACTTATAGATACTGACAATTACTGACAATTATACTGAAAAACTGACAATTCATATTTGCTTTTGCAAAGCTTACCCACATGAATAAAGATATTTTCTACTTTCAACGAGTAATCTAAAAACTAAAAGTAATCAATTGATTTATTAATGTTGGTTACAAATAACACTTAGGTACGCATCGCCGGTTCGGAACCTAATCCTACCGAGAAAAATCCGACAAGAAACTCAGTACCTAGTTATCCTAATCTTTACATATATATTTAATACTAGAAAATTTAAAAATATGGTGTGCTTTCAGTGTTGGCAACCGCAACATAGAGCAAAACTGTAGATATGCTTGAAAAAACTGTAGAAAACTGTAAACATCAAATTGAAAACAGCGAATCTACATATTTATTCTCATGTTACATTTTTATTATGGTAAAAAATATAATTCATTATATAGAGGGCATTTAAAACGAGAAAAATCATAGTTATCAATGTTTTAATAAATTTCAATGTCCAAGTCAAGTATCATATCCATCAAGTTACTACTTTCAAGTGCCTACATGTTAGTTAATCTCACTAGCCGTAGCCACTCTTAGTACGTGTTACTGAACGGACTAATAAAATAGTTGACACTAGCATTTAGATATTTAAAAATTAATGTCACTTTTTGTTGTTATTTTATAACTAAAGAACGGGCTCACCTATCCAAACCAAATGTTTAGGCTTTGTTCGGACTATGTCGGTCGGTCGGTAGATGGTTTATGTGAAGTTTAAACAAAATCGATCGAGCGGTTTTTCATTTATCACATTGTTTTGTAACCTATGAATATGTATAAAAAACTGTAGATTTCGAGCCCTAAACTAAAAACTGAGAGAATTTCCAAAAAACTGTAGATCTACAGTTAAAACTGTAGGGTTGGCACAGTGTTCGTTCGAGCGGAAAATCATATCCATATACTTATATGTATTTTTATCGTTGAAATATTCATCAATTTTGTAGAACCCTTTTCTCAATAAACATGATTTAATCTATGCTTGGGTAAGTCAATAATACATTGCAGTAATTTATTGAATATTTTGATACTTAATCCAACGAAGGTTCTACTGGTTTTGCGAAGCCTGTGGTTTGAAAAAGCGAGTTTTTTTTTGTATTTCGCCTCAGCCAGAGAGGTGTTGATAGGTACATCTGTTTCGGTCTCTTCCGAATTCTTTAGACAGTGCCAGGTTAACTTCACGATACGTCTATCAAAACCACTTGAATGTAAAAAAATATCTAAAGCAATGGGATCATGACAAGATAGCAAAATGTTGTCGAACAAAATTACACCTACATACATAATTTAAATATGAACGTATTAAATGTTTTTAATTTTCTTCTTAAATACAAAGAAACTCAACCCCGACCTGTTAGTAATGTACAAGTAGTAGTTTGTCAAAGAGACCTTTGTGCTGAGCAAAAGCCGCGTAAAGTACTTACTTAATAGCTGATAAATACACAGCAATAAGTTATTTCGTTGACATTACAAATTGTGTTTTATAAACAAGCATTAAATGCGTATCAGTTAAGATTAGCGCCGAACGAGCGGAACAATCGAAATGAATAAGCCCTTAATGGATATCCGGAAAAGACTTTTCAATCAAATAAATCACCGGGAGAGAGTTTAACGGGGGTATTCTCAGCGTCGTTCGACAATTAATCACAGTTCTCAGATCGTTAGAGTCTGAGGAAGCCCTGGAGACGAAAGGGGAGAGCGGGTGTGGCCCGCAGCACCGCCCACATTTGGATAATCCCTCCATTTACATAATTGCCGTATAAAAACGAGAGCTTCCCAATTTGCTAAATTGCTTTAAGCGACACTTCACGTCGCGAGTGTTTCGTCAGCGTCTCGGCGGATGACAATCCCCCCTCTGTGTTGCATATTTAGCTAAGGTGCCGTTGTCCGACCGGGGAAGACCAGTCAGTTAATCTCCGATTAGTTTGATGAAATGACGTTATACGTAATTATTTGCCTAACTGCTAACCGCTTCTGAGTTTTTAGACAAGTGCGACTCAAGTTTACAAGTATACCAACTTAAAAACGTAGATACTTTGTTCTGTTATTTTTAAAATTTCACAATACTTACACCCTTTAATTTCGAGAATTGCCATTGGTGATGCGTCATTTCATTTCCTATTAATTTATAATATTTTGTGGGATATTGAAGTTCTTTGAATCCCAGGAATATTTTATCACTTTGCTGACTAAAAGTACCTACTTGAATATCTGAGAGGAAATCATTATTTATCCTACTTAATTTGTTAATTTGAAACTTTGTATGGCGAAACATCATCCATCTCATGATGTGTGTAGCATATCTATGTGTGTAGCTCTGTCCCGCACGAACTACTGAATGGATTTGAACAAAATTGGTTTGTTAAATGAGATAATTAATAGGCTAATATACATATTATCCCGAAATTGTATCCCAAAATAAAGCGAGCAAAGTCGCAGACTGCAGTACTTTAATATTAACGTAATAACAGGTTATAGAAGACTGGGCGGCTATCACTACAGGTAGTGGCGTAACTACAGGGTGGCAAGTCGGCAGAATGCCACGGGCCCCCAGCTCTGGCTGGGGCCCCATGTAAGAGTAGAATCCCAATTCCCAAGAATAATTTGCACTGCATTTCTAGTATTTCCAACTTGGTAAATAAGTTTTATTCTTTCTTTGAGAAGGAGGGGAGGATGGATGGCACCTACTTGCGGGAGGTGCTTCAATGTGCAATTTGCCACAGGCCCCGAATGGTACAGTTACGCCACTGACTACAGGTGTCGTTTTCCAAAAAAAGGTTTCGTTTCAGACTCTACCCATATTTTCTTTTTTTAATACATTTCTTTCGTTAAATCAGAATAGTCTATAATGATTATGAGTATTTAAAATTGCAATCGCTCGTTGGATCCGACATACTTACTTAATATTTGAAGTGGACCTTCAATTCCACTGACCTTGTAAACATGTCCCATTATGAAATAGGATTTTGATGCAGGCCACAACAAAATTATTTCGTAACGCTGTAAATTTTCTGAATTTAATATGTCTACATAAAAATACCAACGTTTATAATATTTGGGCTACTACGTACCTATGTAGGTAGGTATGCAGTTGTCCAAATATTGTACGTAATTAAACAAGGCTATTTTTTAAATTATGGCAGCTCTACATAGACTCGTACAAAGATAAATAGCACCTGGATGGTGTACCTAATGGTTTAAGTACTGGATTATAATCTCTTGGCACTAAGTTTTTTTACCTGGACCGAGTAAATTATTTTACGGAGTTTTCTAACGTACCTACTTGTGTTAATAAGCAACCAAAAATCGTTACCATGTTTGGTGACTTAAGCACTAGTGATTCTATCGATACCTTGATTGCAATTATGGCGATCATTGCCCTATGATAGGACGTTAACAGAGAATTGCCTTTTTTACTTCGATCGATACCCATGCATTTACTTAACTATAAGATATGCCCAGACGAACAGAGATGTACAAAATGGTTTTAAAAAAGCATTTAAATACAAAATGCAAAATGCTTTTAAGATTTACTATTTCAAATGCAAAATACCAAATAGTTTTGCGTTTTGTATTTCAAATGCTAAATGCAAAATAGGTATTTTCAAAATACTTTTTCAAAATAAAATACCTTTTGGTCAAATCTCAGATATTTTTATTACACTTTTATTAATAACAACTGGACTGGTATTGTTAAAAAGTGAAAAAAATAAACATTAATTTTTATTTATTACGCTTTTTAACAATACCAGTTGTTCAAATACATCATCACTCATTTTTCTTCTGTGAGGTCTCATAATCATCCCACCGTACGAAAAAAGTCTTTCTACTGGTGCTGAACTTGGTAAGGATGTGTTATATTTTAAGAATACTTTTTTTATTGCAGGATAAGCGTTTAGCATCTCCAGACTTGTGCACTCATCCTTTAAATATTGTAACGTTTCCAGGTCTATTGTAGTATTGGTATTAGCACTACCACCCTCACTGGTTGCAGAGGAGTCTGAATCCTGGAACATGTAGTAAGACTCGCTTTTTTCTTTTTTTCTTTCTGATGTCTGTGATTGGAGGCCACTTTTTAAACTTTCATTTTTTAATTTCCTGACTTCTGTGATAAACAGCTCCTTAATGTGCTCCTTCTTATTTTTAGGCACCCACTTTAATTTGAAAAATGGATACGATACAGCTGCCAGAATGCTGTCCTTGGATCTTGGGTCTTCTAAATCAAATTTTTCAAAACGCTTTTCAATACTTTCTTTTATTATTTCAATCAACGGTCCACAATATACTGGGTTGTCAATTTCTAATGAAGCTAATATTTTTTGTATTCTTATCAATTCAGGTTGTAGACATCCATAATATATCTCTTTGTCACCTTCCAAGCTCCTGATGGCCTCAGCTATGGGTTTGGAAGTTCTAACATATTCAACCAAGAACTGTATTTCAATTTCTTTGAGGACTGATAATCCCAGTTTTCTTAGAGCTTCATTTATGGTTTCTTGGACTTGTAATATATCTTTTATACAATTGTAATATGAATTCCACCGAGTTGGGCAGGGGCTAGTTGGAGACTTACCAGTAACTTCCAAGTAAATTTCAGATGCCATCGGTGACCTAGAGCATAGATTCCATACAGCCTGACATTTAGCCATAGCTGCATCATGTAATTTTCGGTATGAATTATTTTTATGTCTGGCTTTATCAATGTCCCGTGCCGGGATCAGATGTAAGGTATGGGTTGCACATCTCTCATGGTTGGGCAGTTGGTATAAATCATTTTCTTGAGGTTCAGGAAACTCATGCAGGGCTAATATATCATCATTATCATCATCATCTTGCTGATTGTTATTGTCAAGGTTTTCATTTATGTTCACGTCAAAATTTTCTAAATCAACATTCAACTGGGGTCCACCACTTGTATCAGTTTCTAGATCAGGTTTCCCAAATATTTTAAAAGCTTTTACCATGTTGGAGCCATTATCTGTTACTGTTTTAGTTATTTTGGACAATCTTAAGTCATATTCTTCATGTATTTCAATTATGAGTTCTGCTATCTTATCGAATGTGTGGGATCCCTTGAATCTTCTGCAGGCAAGAGAAGAACTGTTCCTTGCAAAAGTGTCCGAATCTATCCAATGAACAGTCATACCTAAGTAACTGCGTCTCGAAGATGACCAAATATCTGCTGTGGTACAGACGAATTGGGCAGCCTTCAATTTATTTTTTAGACTACTTTTATATTCTGTGTATGCATCAGCAATTTTATTATTGCATGTACGGCGGCACATCAATTTTGGTGGATGTGTAAGTTGTTGAGCTCCCTCAATTAAAGCTCTAAATGACTTATTTTCTACTATACACAAAGGTGACATTGTGTCAACAACAAAGTTTACTATTAATTTATCCAGATTTATTGACTTCTGTAGAGCATTTGTAAGAATACTTTGTTTCATTTTTTTTGCCGTACTTGCGGTACTATTGCTATTAGATTCTGCAACACTACACTTCCTTTTCGTTGTATGCTGGGGTTTCAATTCTTCATACTCTTTCAGAAGATCGTCATGGCCTTTTCTCTAAAGAAAGAACAACAATCAGGTTAATTATTTGCTAACGCAGAAAAAAATACATATGTAGTTACCTATTCTTAATTAATTAATAGTAACTAATAGGTATCCTATAGCTATGTTATTATATCATATCATACAAAAGCAAATTTTCATAGGTTATACTTACTTTAATATGGTTTAAGAAGTTTGTTGTTGCGTGCAGACTTCCCTTCAATGTTTTAGAACATTTCTTGCAAACAGCACTTATATTGCTTTCATGGTCAGCCTCCTTTTTCACGTCTTTAAAACAGTGCCTTAATATAAATGGTAGATTAAGGTTATCCCTGAAATAAAATCAAACACGATAATTTTTTTTATTTGCTTATACTATTTACCTATTTTATTTGTATCTCAGTAAGTACTTACATTTTTTTTTCTAGAATTGTTAGACACCAGCACCACACACCAAATCAATCCACCACGTTTCGTCTGTTTATATTATCTAAATAATCTTGTTGTAGTACAGTACAGTACAGTATATAGCCGTTCCAGTATTGTAGGGATAACAACAACACTTCAATATCATAAAAGAAAGTAGGTAATCAAATCAAATCAGTAACCACTTCACCAGCACCAGCAAACAATAAATCCGTGAAATCGAATCGTCGGCGTCAGCGGCGTTGCGTTTCTTATCCATAAATAATGTTCGTCGTTTTCGTTTGACATTGACACTAGTCAGACGTAAGGCGCGCACTCTGACCAAAGAAGAAAAAAATGGCGCGCATGGCTAGCAGGCGCCTCTATCGGTCAAATTCGGCAATAAAAGCGTCATTTGTTCGTTTCATTTTGTTTGACTGGTAATGTTGCCAATGTTGGCTAAACTTAATCACAAAGTATTTTGCATTTTGAAGTGAATATTAAAAATGCAAAATACATCTCAAAAGGTATTTCAAATAAAATACAAAATGTTTTTTACTAAAAGGCATTTAAATGCAAAATACAAAATAGGTATTTTGCATTTTGTATTTGCATTTTAAATAGAAGTATTTCAAATAAATCGCATCTCTGCAGACGAATATACGCATTTGTTGTTACATTTTGTTTAACTTATCTTGTTAATGTCTTTTACGTGTTGCAGATATATCAGACAAGTCGAATGGCGGGGCGGGCGGCGGCAGCGGTAAACAACGGCGCTCGCGCACCAACTTCACCCTGGAGCAGCTGGGTGAACTGGAAAGGCTGTTTGACGAGACACACTACCCTGACGCTTTCATGCGGGAGGAACTCAGCCAGCGGCTGGGCCTCAGCGAGGCGCGAGTACAGGTATACATTATAGATATTGCAAGCACCTCTTCATGTTTAGTACTTGAGGCTTGAAATTGCTGTCCAGTAATCACGTGAGGCCAATAGGGGGTGGGTCCAGGAAAGAATCAGAAAATATCATACGTGGGTAGGGTAGCTTTATTAACATACATATAAGTTACTAGCGGCCTCTCCGCGGCTTCACTCGCACGTTTATTTACTTGTATTTGTTGCAAACTTCACATAAACCGTCTACTAAATAGTCCTAACAAAGCCAATTGGTTTGGATAGGTGAGCCTTTCTTGAGTTATAAAATTACAACGAAGCATTGATTTTATATATATTGAAATTGATATAGATACGAGGGTGGATTCGCGGCCTAACACATAAATACTTGAACTATTTAAATGTAACTAACCTCATTCGATTTGCTTACTCTCTGGTTATTACATCGTAAAATTCCATTATAATAGCATCATCGGCAATGATATTTAAAACCAATCATCGGTTTTTAAATTAGACTGAATTTTGTGAGCCCAAGTGCAGCGTTTTTAAAGAATGGAGGAAATTGAGCAACGTGCGGTCATCAAATACGTTTAAAAAAAACTATCTCCAAAAGAGATTCACGAAGATATGTTAACAATATTGGGGGAATCTGCTCCATCGTATACGACTGTGAAAAAGTGGGTTGCAGAATTTAAACGCGGACGAGAGAGTATTGAAGATGACCCTCGCCCCGGCCGGCCTACGACGTCTACGACTAAAGAAAACATCGGGAAAATCTGTGATCTGATATTGGCAGATCGGAGATTGATCATCAGGGAGATTGCAGATGAATGAACACAAAACATCATTATCAATGAACTTGGATTTTCTAAGGTGCGGTGGGTACCCAGATTGCTTTCAATTGAACAAAAACGAATAAGGCTCACGATTTCTCGCGACGGTTTGGAAATGTTTGAGGCTGATCCACAAGATTTTTTGGCTAGATTTGTGATAGATGACAATAGATGAAACCTGGGTATACCACTATACCCCAGAGTCAAAACAGCAATCCAAGCAGTGGAAAAAACCTGATGAAACGACTCCAAAAAAAGTCAAAATAGTTTTGACAGCAGGCAAGGTGATGGCGTCAGTTTTTTGGGATGCTAAGGGTGTCTGTCATCATGGTGGACTACCTTGCAAAACGTAAACTGTAAACTCGGCTTATTACTGCACCCTTTTACGTCGTTTGCGTGAAACAATCAAAAAGAAAAGGCCAGGCTTACTAAGCAAAAAAGTGTTGTTCCATCAGGACAATGCACCCTCTGATGAATCTATGGTTCAAATTCGTAATTCGTAATTGTGGCTTTGAATTACTGCCCCATCCCGCCTATTCCCCTGATTTGGCACCTTCAGACTTTCATTTATTTCCAAACCTAAAAAAACACCTTGGAGGTCAAAAATTTTCATCAAATGGGGAGGTCGAAGATGCGGTGGGTGACTTTTTTGAAGGCCTTGAAGAAAATTTTTTATGACCGGCATATAGGCGTTGGAAACCAGATGGAAGAAGTGCATTGAGCTAAGTGGAGATTACGTGGAAAAATAAAATTACTTTTGTTTATATTTTATATTGTTTTCTTGCTGAGGCCGCGAATTTTTCAATCCACCCTCGTATTTATGAATATATTTTTAATCTTGAAAAAACATTTCTGTTTTGGTAAGTTGCGAAATTCAATTCGATTATTTTCGTCGTGTTTCGATAAGCATATTTTTTTTAATCATAAGCTTCTAATGTCCGGTTCCAATATTTGAACAAAGGTCTGTTCTTGTTACGGATAGTAATAAATTATAGTGAGGTAAAATGATACGATTTAAATACGACCGACAGACGACTGATGACAGCTGATATACCTAAATATGAAATTATAATTAACGACTCGTAGAAAAACATATTGTCATTTTTGACACATTACGAATCGTAAAATATAGAAACCGGGCATTAGTAAATACATAAAACATACCTATGTGAATTTTAGGTGGGAGAGTTAGATTTTAAAAGTTTGAAAAGTTGCTTAAAAGTCTCGTGATTAATAGATATTCGCAGAGAACCGAATTTCCTGAAATTAACCGAAGTAACCTCAGAGTCATCCTGAGAGTCCCCTGGCAATGCGTGCCGGGTGTTCCGTCCGTCAGACACTGCAGGGACAAGGGGGAGCAGTACCGAAATGTTTGTTAATAGGCTAATGCAAAATATGGGTATGAAGCACGGTAATGTTTTGGTTCGATATACCTAAGGTTCACGTGTTTCGAGCAGTAAATATGACGGGGAAAATAAATGATGGAATATCCGAGCCTATAACCAGAGTGTATAAAGAGCTATAACCTAATTTACTGATGTCTCTCCAACTGCGGGACGCCTAGACTTCTCTGAGACCTATTGAAAATCGCTTACATGGTATCCTTGGTCGCGTTTTGGCCCGATGCGTACTTATAAGAAGACCTTAGCCTATTACTAATATCCCTAAGGACTATAAGACGCATTTAAATAAATCAACTTGCACTGCAATACAAGGGTGTACCTACTCTTGAAAAACTACAAACTTCACGTTAAAGCAGCTGTTTAAGTTCGTGCGGCTTTTAAGAGACGCTTTTGATAGGAAAACAGTGAAGAAAAATTACAGCCTTTTTTTTTAACTTAATGAGAAGGATTTAAGGATTGAAACCTTTTCCTCATATTGAGCTCACATAAATAACGATAACCGGCCGCTATATTAATTATTGAGAAGCAATCTCGTCCTTGCGCGTACCATTGCGCGTGCCCACTTAACATCGCGACCCCTACTCATTACTAATGCACGTAATTAGCTGTGAGCGTCCAACAAGTGCGGGTTTATCGGCCATATATCGCTATTAGTGCCCGATCGGCGTTAAGTGCCTGGTCTTCGATAGGGGACATAAAAGTGCCGGAAAATAAATAGGCGATCAGGAGCGCTATTTCTCCACTAGTGTCATGTAATAAGTAATGACGTTTAATGGGCAGGATTTAAGTAGATTAGTCCACGTAAGTTTCTAGTATTTACATTATAAGCATAAAATCTCTCACCGCCAAAGGCCGCAATTATTGATATAAATAATTGTTACTTTAAAGGGCTGGCTTCATTACCATGCTTGCGGAGTGCAGACTGACGATCACAAACTTCACGTGCCCGACCTAGAAACAATAAAAGATAAAACAATCATCCCTTACTGTGAGTCCGTGAAAAATCTTGGACTTCATTTAGACTTTACTCTAAGCTGGTCTGTTCATGTCACTGAGGTTAGTCGCAAGGTGGTGGCTTGTCCGAGGAGCCTCTACCGCTTAAAATTCTTTCTACCTTTCACTACTAAGCTTATGCTTGTGTACACTCTAATCTTACCCATCATCGACTACGCTGACGCATGCTATCCTGATCTCTCTGAAACCTTAATGAAAAAACTTGATCGTCTTCAAAACAACTGCATCAGATTTGTCTTTGGGCTCCGTAAGTATGATCACATTTCTAATTTTTGCAACCAATTTAAATGGCTTCCGTTACGTCAACGTAGAAATACCAGGATACTCTGCCTGCTCTTCAATATTCTTCACAATCCATTGTCCCCATCCTATCTAACAAAACAATTTCAATATCTCTGTCAATCTCATGACCGATCTCTTCGCTCCTCAGACAACCTAAGCTTAAACATTCCTCGACATCAAAGTGACTTCTTCTCTAAGTCTTTCACTGTGCAAGCCGCTCGGCTTTGGAACGCTCTGCTCGCTGATACCCGACAATCCCTGTCTAAGGGAATTTTTAAAATTAAAGTTCGTGAATACTTCTTCTCTCTCGCTAACAAGTAATGATAGTCATGAATTTGTCTATTGCTAAATCAATTTATTTATCTTCTGATTTTTTTATTATGTAGACATTTGTTTTTATATATAATGTGTTTTTATATATAAAATGATATAAAACGTAAAGGCAGCGACGCATTAACGCAGCGAAAATATATCTACCCTACCAACCTAATTCAAAACGAAATAATCAATGTAATAACAAAAGACTGTCTCCCAATGACAAAATTTCAATGTGACTATAAAATTGTCTCCATAATTCGTTTCAATCTGTAAAAACAACACTTCGTCTTCCATATTCACCAGCACATTGCATACCTATCTCTACATTGCGATATTCAATTTAGTGCTTATTAGCAATGTTTACCATTTAAATCTGGTTAAAATGTACCAATTGTGTTATAAAACGGAGGGCCTTGTTGTGTGTTTGCTTGTTATTTAGTCGTATTGTCTAATGTAATCAGAGCTAATGAATGCGCCCCTAGTTAGCGTATCGTATCGGTCGTCGCGACACACACACAGGCATACATATCAGTATACTTGTGTGAGTTGTTTCGCAAATACTCCAACCGATTCAATGAGTAATGTAGTAATAAGTAATGGTAGGGGTATTTTTAGGGTTATTGCTTTTCATATTAAAAAAACACATAAGTATGCATTTTGTTTAAAATTGACAAGCTAGTATTATCTAAAGGTGATATTAATATCATATTATCGTAACAAAATTGAAACTTGAAAGCCTGAAATAGAATAGGCCCCCTATTAAAAAAAATAGAAGCTTTCATTTAATAATCGCTCAAGCAAAGGCTGTTCCGGGAATGTCTAACATAGCTCGAGAGTATGTGATCACCAACCCGCATTACCCGCATATAGCTATCATGTTGATTAAGCCAGTACCCATTGTTCTAACGACGACTCTTACATCATACAAGTAGGTTTAGGACCAGAGTTCGGTGATACATATAGCTTTCTTACAAAAAATACGTTTAATTCATCTAATACATTCACGTGCATGACAGAAATAGGAGTCTATTTCTGTCATGCACGTGAATGTATTAGATCGAAACGGGAGTCTAATTTTAAATAATACACGCTGTGCTCTATCACCCACTATTATGATAGTTTTAGGTGCCCATCACCATGTTCAATTAGAGTAAGTAATAATTCCTTCTGCTAAAGCCTTATAAACACACATGAGGTTATTGCTAATACGTTGTTCAGGGACTTGAATATATGAATAAGGATTTAACACCGCTTAGCCGCAGACTGGCGTTTCCATGAAACCTACAATCATCAATAATAATAATAATAATAATAATAAACGTTTATTCTCACCATAGTTATACAATTTTATGTTAACAATAATTTTGTTACACTTAAACAAACAAAGTACAATGTGGGTAGTTTTCAAGTTATACTACAGTATGGGCATGGCACAATGAAGTTAAACTAGCACAGTGAAGTGAAGTAAACTATGGCGGGCTAATTACCTGAATTAGGAAAATCCTGTAGCTCAGGTTAATTAACCCTCCACCCTTTAGGGGGTCAAACAAAATCGTTTTAACCTGTATTTAAACATTAAAGTGATATGATACTGCACATAATGTAGGAAGCCAAACAAAGACAAGATGAAGATATTTAAAAAAAAAAAGAACATAATATAGTTAGCGGAAAGTATGACTAGTAATTAAATTTACACTTTACTTCCGTTTTAAAATTAGTAAGATTATTTTGTTAATTTTGTTAAATTCAATCTTCAATCTTGGAACGAGTTAAGTGGCGTTTCTCGAATACTCATATGACGACCTCAGTAGCCGAAGGCGAGAGAGCCGGACTTCGGATAAAAAAGAAAACAAGCCAGTATAGAAAACTAAACTTACTATATGTGCCGTCGTTGTTTCTGATTTCTGTAGCGCAATTGATATAGCTACTTGCCATACAATCAGAACAACGAATGTGATGTTGTTTTTATTAATATTCTCCTTTCGCTTGAGTAAAAAAGGTATTGATACCGTGTCAAATGCTTTCATCAAGTCAAATTACATTCTCAAACATTTTATCCCCCGTGTCCAAGTTATGGACTAAGCAGGGACATTTCATAGGCATTTACTTTTTCACAAGCTTATAAGAATTTATACAAAAATATGACACAGGTGAAAATCGGTGAAGCAAATTTTGGTACCATACCAGTCTATTGACCAGCTTATTACGGGTAGTATGATATAGCTATTGGACTATCCCCGCCGCAATGGACGGCTTCGACGCAATCAGTGCAGCGCGTGCCCTCCGCGCTAATGCGGTTACCGGTGTTCCACCAGCCACTCATGTACCCTCATACCTACCTACAATTATGTTTACTTATGTATATACTTGTCTCCATGTAATTAGTAAAGGACAACCCAAACACCTCTGTTTGGGGAATTCTTTAACTATAAAGATCTGACCGTACCGCTGCGTGAGCAAGACTACGGCGTATGTAGGATACGTTTTAAAAAAGCGGAGACTATTCACTAATTCGGTCCCCTTGAACGCTACAACTCCTGCACCTCTTGTCGCCTAAATGTTGGCGAATATGACCATAGATAACATTAACGACTCCGTAGCTGAGAGGAGCGAGAAAGCCGGACTTTGGTGTCGCGACACGGCTCTGGGTGTTATGGTAACGTCGTTGTTTCTGATTTACTTCGTACATGTGCTTTAACTGCTTTCTGAATTGGAGCAAGGTACGTAATATTGTTAAAAAAATACTTAACTTTTTTTTAAAAAGGTACATGATTGTTTAGGAGTTTTGCTTTCGTTTTACCAATGATTACCATCGCGTCAATCCATGCCACCATTAACAAAAACTGTGTAATTACCGCACTTATTTTGTTGGCATAAGAACTAATATCGAACTGAAAGTGCTTGCTTGACGTGCTATTATTAACCGTTATCATATTCAAAGAAAACTAAAAATGTAATGATAAATTGTTTCCCGTCATGCATTTGTATCAAAATAAAACATCTATAAAAATCCTTAACCTTAAAAAAACATTCGAAATACAACTTTAAATAGTTAATTCATAAAGTCCCTTGTTTATTATCAGTGTTCGCATTGGCAGCAAACGTGATTACGCACCCGTCTCGCTCGCACGAGATTACGGCCCGCGTTTGGTTTACCAATTGTGCCGAGACCGGCTGCTGAACCCAATGCTAATGTTAATCACTGTTGTTTGTTTGTGCGCGCTCCAACTAACACGTCAGTTTATCAAAACTATGATCCACTTATGCCCGGTTCTAATATTTTACGATTCGTTATGTGTCAAAACTGACTATCTGTTTTTCTACGAGTCGTTAATTCTAATTTCAAATATACTTTCCATATCCGTGCGCCAGTCGTTTTTAGCTTACGCCTCGTATAATTGATTACTATCCGTAACAAGTACGGATCATTTCAAATATTGGAACCGGTAATTAGTGTTATGCTATTGTATTTATTAAAAAATTTCAAAGCGAATTAAAAAAAACATAATATTTATATAGTTACACATTGCAACTATTGCAATCGTTATTTTTGTGTTATTATATATTTTTCGTTTTAAAGATTTTGTAGGTTCATATTTATTTCACACAGTAAACTGTATTTAATGGATTAAATTGCAGCTGTACTACGGCAGACTACTACAGTCTACGAAGGGAGGCGAGCCATCGTTCGTAGTAACATCCGTAGCGACCGTTACTGTCTACGATGACTTGCTACGACATCATTTGTAGATGATTTAGAAATGTTAATAGCGACAGAATAGGAATGTTAACTGGATAGTCAACTAAAATACTTTTAAATACCAAAAAAAATGCTTTTATAGATTTTCTATGATGCTTCTATAGATAGCAATCTGTGACGTCACATGTTTTTATCAACACGCTAAGTATGAAAAAGTATCGTAGCATTTTAGAATTACAGTTTAAAGATATTAGTAAAATATTAAAGAAAGCTATTTTAACATATTAAAATAGATATCAATATCTACGTTAAAATTGATTGTGAATGATATCAACATCCCAATTGTAAACTTATCTTACTTTAATAGATACTTTTTTCAATTCACTGTCATATATTTATATGCAATTAATTTACCGTTACTGCTGCGGTTAGACATTCTTAGTCTGAATGTATTTCTGTGATAACCCTCGTTAATTTTCCCCTAGAATAAGTTTTTATGATTTATAAAGAAAGTGTCTTATTTCTAGGTGTGGTTCCAAAATCGACGAGCTAAGTGTCGGAAACATGAGAGCCAGATGCATAAAGGTTAGTAATTTTACCTTAACTTTCAATATCGTTTGTTATTGTTAGAAAATACATATCTATAGAGTTTATTCCATAATTTACTGACTCTACTATAAAAGACTCACATGTTTTGTCTATATATTTTCCGGATTCGAATGCGATTCCTACGTTTTGTGAATAGGTAGGCAGGTCCAAAAATTAACCATCTGCCTAAATGAATAATCTGACTTTGTTCATATGTCTTAATGGTATAGAGCTATTCAAATTGGCAGTACTAATAAACGCTAATTTATCTAAGTTTATACAAAGATAAAGTGTTTAAAATAAAGTAGCTTATGGTATATTACCAATAATTTGTATGTTTAGCGTTTCCATGTGTGTTAAGAACGATTATGATAATCATTTATGACAACACTATTTCTAAATGTGGTATGATCTTCTTTCTTCTAGTGTGTATCGCATTTGTGCATCAATTGTGGAGCCCAGGGGTCAAGTCGCAGCTACTATTATCATCCTAATTGGACACGCTTATTCTTGAGCGACCGCAACCCTTAAAAGCAAATCCGGCCTATTTAGATCACAACCGGGATCAACGGCTTGCGTGCTTTCCTTAGCTCGAAATCATTATTGAAACCTCACACAGTGAAAATTTTCTCGCGATTCAGTTTCCGGACAGTTTTTGATTTTGGAGCCCAAACTCTCCCGCCCAAGCCCAAACAAGGGTTATAAATAAAATAAATAAATAAATATTGGACAACATCACATACATTGCTCTAATTCTGTGGGCTACTTACCACTAAAGCACTTGTATTACAGAAATCATAAACAATGACGGTACCACAACACCTAGACCTGAGACAATACAGAAAAGTTCGTTTCCCATATTGACCCGACCGGGGATCGAACCCGGGACCTCGGAGATGGCGCGACGCCGAAGTCCAGCACGCTCGCCTCTCGGCTACGGAGGTCGTTAATCAATCGTCAAGGTTCCGTATCCAAATTGCGAAAAATGTAACTCTTATGGATTCGTCATGTCTGTCTTACGTTATGTTTAAAACGAATGCAAACTTTCATTGAAAATTGGTTTGAACGAGATCTAGTAGAATTTTTTCATAATACTTAATAAATCGTAAACCACAATTTACCATTAATATAAACTTTTATATTATGACTACTTGCTGCTATGGAACCCTTCATGGACGAGTCCTACTCGCACTTGGCCGGTTTTTTTTATAATGAATCGATCTAGTTCCTGTCCTCATCGGACTTTATGAAAATGTTTCCCCCTTTAAGTACTAAATTATCCACACATATTAAGTTCACGACAGCTACTGCGTCTTATAATTAAATTAGTAACAATGATTTTAATGCGAAATTAAATCTCTAATATGATTAAAAATTCAAAGCTACCTACTCGTAAACACACTGTGGTTACCGCAATCCTCATGCATTTTGCACAAGTTAATTCAAATAAATGTTTTAAGTACGTAATGCATTTAAATGCACAGTTAAATGTAGTCGAAATAAACAAATTGCAAATGATTCTGGCAAACTAGATGCGGGCGTTTTGACTACGCTTTGCAACTGCAATGAGTTCATTCGTGCACGAATGGCATTTTACTGCGAATACTGCTTAATATGGTTACTTTGCTTACATGTTTTTATCGAGTTAACATTATATATCTCACACAGTGAAAATACATAGATAATTTAATATTATTGACTTTGACACTCGATTACGACTATACCGTTTAATTGATTAGCACATACCTGCCTAATAACAAACCATACTTATATTTTAATTACAGATTCTGTTTAGATATTAATTAATTTAACAATTAGTATATCAAAGGAAATTGTTTTGTATTTAACTAGAAAATATAGCATTTTATAGTATCTAAGTACCTACATCTCACAAACAAAAAGATGGTAAATTTCAATTATGTGGTAAAAAAGAAAACCTTTTTCCATAAAGCTAAGAAATTATGAATATGTACGTATAGACAAAAGAACGTGAGACTGCACACTAAGGACTATGCATCGTCCTTATGCCGTACGCATAAAATCTAATATAGAACTGCTAGTGATTAACCATGGCGTTTGTTGACACCATATTTAAATTTACGTTTACAACCAACTTTATTTAATCCATAATTCAAGCTTTTACAAGAATTTTACACTGTTATGTTTTGTTAACGTTTTAAGGAAGTCGCCAATTTGATCGGTGAAATATGAATATGTTTTGTTTTTATTTTCCTGAAAGTCCTTACTACAAAAGTCATGATCACCGCAAAGAATCACGTCCTTGATATGAGGGTCTCTCGACAGGAATCGAATCTTGACCACGGGGGGGAGGCTAAATCGCTAAGTGCGTTGCGCAATTCCCCGAATTTATCGTCTCGTGTGTATCCGATGTTTTTTACCGAGTTCTCGCGAATTCCCGCCTCGACCCGCCGCCATTTTAATTATTCATCCGCGTGAGTTATGGTCGAATTAAAAAACTGTTAGAGTCGGACCGACGCCGGCGGGATCTGTAATTGAGTTAGACAGAGTCATGGAGAATACATAATGCATTAGTGTTGCGCAGTAACTCTCACATTTCGATTTGAGAAGTAATTTTATAACCATTCACGTATTCTAAGTATTCCACGTATAAAATAGTCAAATCAAGACACCAATCCAGTGATTAAAGTTATAATATTTAATACAAGTGCAAAGAAAAAATGTAACTGCTATGAATAGGTTATTTTTTTTCACAATAAGTATGAATGATGTATCGGTAAAAAACAATGTTCTTATTCAGTTCGTCAGTTAGATTTTAAAATGTAATAAAAACTAATTTTTGATGATCATGAAAATTCAGTAGAAGGCTTTTATTATAATCAAGTATTTCATGCCAGACCTATACAATACAATAATACGAATAGTAAGCACATATTCCTAAACTTAATATTAGACTTTTCAAATTTTTAGCTCACACGCCGCACAGGCGGATTTAAGTATTATTAAGAAAAATAAAAAGTTGATGTCCTGTCCGAAGAGTGGCATTTGAATTCACGACCTTTACGTATCGTTAAAATGTATGCAACTCTCAAATCATCTAACTGTAAGTCTATTTGTTTTTATAAGGTAACAAACATTATAACATCATAACGTAACATTGTCATCATCACTTGACCCTTAAGTTCGTAGCTTAAGCACTTGTGTAATGGAAAGCAGATTATACACCCGGGCCACACACAACCAAACATAAGAGAAGATTGTTTGTCGTAATTGGGATAGATCCTACGTCCACAGCATTGTTTTTAAATTAATTCCAAAAATGAGGTTCCTCAGTGCAAAGGTATGTATAGAAATTATTGACATTTTAACTGTTCAGAAGTATTTGGTCACTTTGTCTGCTTCGATATATCTGACGGCGACTGTACTTATTTGTTTAATATGTTCACGGATATATTCGTCATCTATGAAGATATTTGATGAATAAATAATGTTTTTTTGTTGTAAAGGAGATCATATTTCGACATTAAAACCAGATCAAAATAATGAAACCACGATCTGATGATGGTGTCCTAGGGAAATCTATGGTATTTTTTTGCTCAAAATAATTGATACGAATGCAAAAAATATTTTCGAAAAAATTAATTGTGAAGATCCTCAACGTAAATATCAGTAATTTTCTTTATACATAAATATGCCATTGTTTTAATATGTTCAACCTACTTTTCCACCACGCAATAATTATATTTCCATCCCCGTTTTTTTTTTAAATTGATTCAGAAATAATTATGTGTGATTTTATAATATTATCATGACTTGAATGTAGGTAATGTAAAATACATGTATATTGTTTTAAAATGTATTTCTTTTTATAAATTACATAGTTTGATATCAAAATCTGGCGCGTAGGTGGGCACTGACCCGAAGTTCGATGATTTCTATCGAAACTTCGGTGAAGATGATAAGGCTTCGCACCGCTTCGCAGCCATCATCGATAGTAGCAAATAAAACTTCTAAGTTATCTTTTAATGACACGTGATTATTTTTAATAACATCACTGTTTTTCGCGCACTAAGTTACTTAAAAAATGTTGTATGATCTCGACCTGTTAACGCGCAATATTTTACTAGGTTTGCCTAGACGTTAGACATGAAATCATCTCATTCAAACATATCTGAGGTCGTGGGTTCGATTGCCGCGACCAAATATGTCAGAATTAGTGAAAACAAAAAATATATCGATGTTAGTCGTAAGGACACGCACCTACTTAAATACAGTCCTACTGCAAATGACCTCGACAATCGTGTCTGCCTGTCGTTCTATCGGATTATGAGAATCATGGAAGAGCAAAACTCATTGAATGCAACCTGAAATCTTGATCGTCATCGGTCTAGACGATAAATTAATTATATTAATCTGAGTGCTATAAACATCAGATTTCTGTAATCAACCTATAATTGCGGTAAGAAAACGTTGTCCCAGAGCCCCAGTAGCCCGCATGTTCCCCTCGTTTACTGTCGTTTGACACAACGCTTGCGGTATGTCTTGTCCGTGTTCGTTACGTCATATCCGCTAACGAAAGCCGACCGCGCTCGTCTCCTCCACACTATCCTGTGATTGCAAGAGCATCGGCTAAACGTAGCGTAAAGCGGAAAAAAGCCGCTCTCCGGAATCGAATAAAATGATTCCCCGCGGGAGTCATTCGGACGCAATCCCACCGTCCCCTGCTAAATGTCTTATTAACTTATGTGCCCCTCCCGCGGGCGGCTAACGCGGGCACAATCATGTAAAGTGAAATGAAACGGTTATTTGTTACGTCCCTTTGACGGAGCGCCGAGATTCTCAATGTTGTTAATAGATACGTTTGTGGTGCTATTGTATTTATATTAAGAGTGTCGCTAATGTTTTATTCTGCCTAATAGCGTAAGAAGCCTTTGAATTATTTCCAATGAAAGAAACTTGATGAAGTAAGTCGGATTGGAATGTGGTCGGTGCAAATTAATCCTTCTCATTATGACCTAATCATACAACAAAACTAGCATAACGTCTTCGATGACGAACCATCATTAGAGAGAATTGATGATTATGAACAAAAATCCAATCATCTTAAGTTGTAAGATAAACGTATGCAAGTACATTCCGTTTTCTCTTCATTATTAATAAGTAGTTTGTGTTTGCCTATAAACAGGAACATACAACCATATTCCGCTTTAATATCGCAACAAATCACTAAAAGCAAGTTCTGAATCTTCATAAAATTAAGAATTCATTTTTAACGAAGAAATGAATCTCCGACGAGCGCGGCAGCCCGCCATAAAAACAATCACAACGCCGTGAAACTCAAGAATAAAAAGAATACACCGACGCCTAATTGTTCCCCTGTTCATAAAATTGTAAAGTTATTCGCGCGGAGTGAGGGTGGCGATATTTTATTGCGCAGAAACCGCTGTAAAGATGTTCGGAGCGTTTTAAAATAAACGAGACGGAGATGCAGGCCCGCGCCGGCTTACCTTCTAATTCGATTAAATTAAACAACTCAGAGTTAATCAAATAAATGCATAGCGGTCGCGGGGGGCGAAGGCCGAGGGTCGGGCCGGACGCGCACCCGGCACCCGCTCGTATTTATGTCGGCACTTCTCGAAAGTAATTCGGTGTCAAATATGGAAATAACTCATACGCGCAGGGAGCATCCATTTTGATAATGCCGACGGCGACCGGAGAGCCTCTGATTTACTATGAGCATCGCGCCCGCCCCCGCACATCCTTGCTACATATTATTTGTGTTTTATATTGCTTTGCTCCCCGCCCGTTTCGTTACAAAACAAGAGAAAAACGCGTTTTTCTCTTGTTTTGTAACGTAACGTAATGTAATATTGCTTATCTGTACACGTCCACAACCTGCCCATGATTTTTGTACCCGTTTGTATGACTGCCACTTTAAAAAAAAAATGATAGCTATTGAATGGTAGAGTTACCTACTATTAATTAATTTCCCAGTGAGTAGCTATTCAATAAAGAACTATTTTTCAAGAGTCATATAAAAACTAACAAGTCGATAAGTTATATGCTGTTTAGATTAGGGACGTTATTTAGTAATTTTGTTGCAGAATACTAACATATATAAGATAACATTTAAAGTAAGCCCTATTACATTTTATTCGACTGTAATTTGTTGAAATCGCGATTTATCCTAAACTGAGTTTTAATTATCGTATTGTCTTATTTTGTTCCATTTAGGAACAGAAACAAAATGAGGTTTTTATCCTAGTTTAGAATACATGGAAATCCTGTCATGTCATACGTAAGTGAACTGAGTCTCGTCAAATACATTTGTAGACAGGTATTTGAAATAAATATATATATTTTTTAAATACTTACCATCAAGCATTATTTGAAGGTGTGCTATATTAGCACAAGTCTAAATTGTTAATTTTACAAAGTCATTTGTGTAAAATCTGATCCTACCTAAGGCAAGGGTAATTAAATTAATGAATCCTTTAGACGAGACCCACCGAACACCTTAAGTCGGTTAGATCCGCGTTAATTTATTAATTGCTCTTCGCCCGGCAGCGGGCTATAAACAATGGGTCTCGCTTAATTTACGAGCAAATTATGCTTTACTTAAATATCAATTTAATTAAGTGAAGTTCGGGAATGGATCTGGGCGGATTTGCGCGGGACGCTCGCTCTGCCGAACGCGGATCAATGTGAATGGCCGCCGGACGAACGAGCTTGACACGAAACAAATTGTTCTGTCTCTTTAAGAAGTTACTTTAGGATTTGAGAAGAGTAGTTGTTGTTTTGTAAGCAGCAGTGGATTGGTGAATAAATGTGCAAAACAAACGAACTAGCTAAATTGTTCTTATAGCGAGACTGATGATCGATCAAATAAATGCAAAGTACAGTCAAAATAAATGCTTCAATACCATAATAAGTATAGCTTTTTTATGTACTATCAATCTACGAGCACTTAACGGAAAGTGTTTTTTGTCGTAGGTGCCAACCAACCAACTACCTTACTCGTCGCTACTGCGATATTCTGATGAAAAAGATGATCCTGTCTGAACAAGTTACAAAAATTAGGACTGTTTCAAATGTTACAGTTAAATGCATCTTTTTTAAGTAGAGCTTAAAAAAATAAAACTTTATTGTATGTTTGCCAAAGTACGATTTATAAGCACCAAGAAATTTATCTTTTTTTTTTACTGTCCGATCTGTAGCAATTTTTCAATAGGTAGTTTTTTATCTTCAATTACCCACATCGAATTCAAATTAATATTTTAACAGTGATTAGTCTCAGAACAATTATGATAGTATATTGCTATAAATATAACCACATAGCACTTTCCCTAACAAACTTTGTTAACTGTGAGTTTAAATGTGTGAATGTTTACGTGCCGTTGAACATCCGAATACCGGTCGTGTACATCCGAGTTATTAATAGTTCGGTGTACGTCTAAACAAGATTCCGTTTCATCCTTAACATCGACACAGGTCTGCTGGTAAGCGGTGGAGGGACGCCACTGGAGCCGTGCCGCGTGGCTCCGTACGTGTCGGTGCCGCGGCTGTCGGCGGTGCCGCGTGCGCCTCCGCCCCCGCCGCCGCCTCTGCCACTCGCGCCGCATCCTTCGCCCCCGGCCGCCTTTGCGCCTTTTGACTCTGCTCTGCTTTCCGCTGCCGCTCATCAGGTACACAATGCTCTCTCTTTTAACGAACACTCTTCGCCAGCAAGTGCCCATCGATAACGGTTGCCTGTAACCTAGTAAAATGCCACTGGTACAGGCTCTGCGCATCTGTCTAAATCACAAACGCCTTTGCACTATACGACTTGACTCTGCTATCTGCTATCGCTCATCAAGCACTCACTAATGTTGTTTGTCTTCTTATCTTAACATACCGTCAACCGGGGTTAATGACGTTGGTGGGACTCCCTGCCAGGAAAAGCCAACTATTATCAAAACCCCCCAGTGGACCTCATCGTCTTGATGATAATGTCGGGGGACAGAAAGCTTACCACAGCGAGGTCTTACACCTTGCTAAGAAGTATTTTAAAACTAAAGCTGGATCTCGCCATTTTGCAGCTTACGTCTTAACAAGTATCCGCCATAATCATTAACAAGCTTTCGTGTTAAATAATAATGATAATTGTTCTCGTAGCATCGCTTTAGAAACTGGTCTTGTAGCTGTACGACGTAGTCAACGTATCACGCACTACGTCTTGATGGTCGTAGCCTCGTAGCTGGGTCGTATCTACAGAGAGTGAGCGTAGCACGTAAGATTATGCACTAAATGATATCAAACTACGAGACACATCCAGAAAGTAGGTAATTAATAATGGTATTATTATTTAATTTTTTTAAACAAAAAATACTGTGTTACGTACATAATGTAAGAAGCTATTTTTCGATATAATCTTCTTTTCCCTATGCAGACGGTATATCGATTTTTGGTGTCTTTCTCGAATTATTTTAGAATATTAATAAGAACAATAGATATAATAATTATTTTCGTACGAGTTTAAGTTTGAACGTTCTGTTCCACCTACTCCCCGGTTGGTGACTTCATTCATGATATTATTAAGGTCCTTCCACAATTGGAGCATTGGCCTGAAATGCAGCAATAGATACCTAAATCTGATGTTTCATTACCGGAAAATGCTCGTCAATCAGGTAGACAACGTAGTACCTTCCTATTGTATCTTATAATCAATACAACGTAGTTGTACAGTTGCAGTAAGTATCCATCGTCTGGTGCTGATAGCAGGCCCAAAGGAAAACCTTCGTTTGAGTTTAATGATTGTCTGGCGCATTTATTGTAAATAATTCGTCGAGTCGGTGATGCAGTATTTTAATGAAATGCTCAAAATTGAATGGGAAATGTTATATTTCAGACAAAAGCTGTGGGGCCATTGAACCTGAAATATTATTTCAGACAAATGCTCCAGAGCTAAACGTTATGTGGTAACATTAGTGTTTGTCTCCAGTATGCAAGTGCAGCAGCAGCGGCAGCGGCGGCGCTGTGCCCGCCATACGCTGGGCTGGCTGCGTTAGCCGCGCGCTGCCGGTCCTCGTCTATCGCAGACTTACGGCTGAAGGCGCGAAGACACGCCGCCGCCATTGCCGCTGCGCGTGCGCCCTCGCCCCCACCGTCTTCCGCGCCGCCCGCTACTGCGCACGCCTCCGCTGACACATAATACCACACACACAGTACATGAGGTAATCGGTCTCGATTCAGTGAATTTTTCCTTTTCGTTACATCTAATACATATTTATGGCATAGGCAGTTACCCAATAATGGTTGGATTAAAAATTACATCCACAAGTATGCGCAAGAAGCATATTTTTAATATTTATATATAATATGTATAAACCTTCGATCAAGGGAGTCTATTATTGGTCTCCCAATTTCAAACATTATAACCTCACATTAAGAAATTAACAGTAACACTCTCTGGGTTAGATTTTCTCAAACAGAACTTTTCCGATCTTAAGACGTTGACCTTACAGACTTTCTCACTAGAAAACCGCAATTTTCTTAAAAATTCAAGACATTCTATGATGTAGGTATCGATAAAAGAAACCTCAATAAAAATTACTGAAATTTTAAGAAATGTAGGTATTCTTTAACGACTTAAAATGTAGATACCTATTATAAAATTTATTTCCATAAATGTTTAAGATTAAAACTAGAAAGTGAACAAGAATTTTTATTTTAAAATTGCAAGCCAAGCCATTAAGTGAAAGAATCCTTGATTGAAAAAAATATGTATCTGTGTAATATAAATTTTACAAATGATTTAGACTCAAACAGAAAACTGTTAGCTACCAATTATGTATGGTTAAAATATTGATCTGTAAAATACGTTAAAGTTTTAAATATTCAATACATGGTATCCTTACTGATAAAAATCCTAGTTAACGTATACGGTGTTTGTGCAAATATTAATCTTCGCTTTAAACATACATAGCTACATGTAAAATACGACTTGTTATACATATAAGTAGAGTATTGACCAAATGAGTAAATGAACTGTGAAGTAATTGTACATTTAATAAACTGTGATAAGTTTAAGAGTATGAGAACTCAATGATCTCATATGTACCTACGGATTGAGGTATGTAATTTAGCTTGTTTAATTAATGTTAATCCGCTCTCAGTAGATTTATGTAAGTGATTTAAGATTGATGTACATAGTTTATTTGACTAAAACACAATGGTGTTTATAAATTAGTATTGACGCTCTGTTCATAGCTGTGTACTAATAAATAAATTAGAAAGTAATTTTATCGTTTTCTTGTGAATTTCCGTGTTTCTACCAAGTGTGTGAGTTTTTAACGTTAGGAATTCATCATTGTCGGTAAGTGGGTACACTGCGAAACTGCGATACTGTGATATTCATTTTTAACAAAATTTGTTCTAATAATTCTAAAAGTATACCATACACGTCTATGACGTATTAATTACAGGGTCAGCAGTGTACTTCTTACTCTTTTTACTTAGATAAAACTGAAGACACAATGCTACATTAAGAAAACCATAGAAAAGACTCGCGATCATAAACGACTTTAGACAGTAAGTCATAGAAAAATGTTAGGTAACAAAACAATAACCTCTCTAAAATATATAGGTAGGCGTATTTCGACAACCCATACGTAACAAGATGCTCAAGAACAAAAAAAAATAAGCTACAGCATGATACAATTTAAAAGCTAGTGCTACGGTTCGAAAACGAAAATAAATGACTTTAATTTGAAGCGAGAATACATTTCGACCGCATAGCAATGAGTGATACAGATGAGATCGCGATTCGTTGTGAGTTGTATAAATCAGGGAGCGGGCGCCGATATTGTTTCTACGTTTGCAGAACTAGGTATGCCTGATTGATGACAGCGCTGCCGACCCGCCCGGCAAGCTATTAATAATGAAGGAGTATGCGATAACGCTCAGTCGAATGTCGATTGGGCAGTGAATTCGTTTGACGCGTTTTATTTCAAACGCTTCTGTGGAGTTGGTGACTTAACCATACATACTATACCTACGTGCATATAGCCGGTAATAGATATTCCATAAAGATGGTTAGGAACGAATATAAACATCTTTTTTTATAATTTTGCCAATAATGAACCTATAGAATGAGGGCCCTAGGAAAATATATGTACAGTAGCCGTCAGATATATCGGAGCAGACAAAGTGACCAAATACTTCTGAACAGTTTAAAATGTCAATAAGTTCCATACACTACAAGATCCATTAATTTCTTGGTTAGTTGTGTGTATAGAAATAAAATTATTGCCTAGCATCTGCTCAGATATTACTGAAGTAGTGAATGTTCAGATATTCACGGTAACCTGTAGTGTGTGGAACTTATTAACATTTTTAACTGTTCAGAAGTATTTGGTCACTTTGTATGCTCCGATATATCTGACGGCGACTGTACCTATTATATCAATCCTATCGTGAACTTGATAAAATTAAAATGACTACCTAGGTACCTACTTAGGTCCAGTCAACAGCGCATCACGGCAACCACTTGAAGTTCGATATTTAGTTATAATACCCACGACCAGAGGGTCTACTACCAAAAACCGGCCAAGTGCGAATCAGACTCGCGCACCGAGGGTTCCGTACAAACCTGCAAGGTTTACAAAGTTCGTTCATTACGACAATCGAGTCATAACTATGGTATTTTTATTGCAAAATGAAATTCATAACATTACAATGGGGAAAGATGGAGGAGCATAAATATTTTGTAATATAACTAAAAATTTAAGGTTTTCGGAATTTTTCCTTTATGTGTGCTATAAAACGTTGCTTCATGCCAAATTTCCAGATTCTAGGTCGACTGGAAATACCCTTTAGGTTTTGATTCCCTTGCGAGTACTTGCGAGTTTCAAAATATGCAGCTTAAATTGCTGTTTCTTTTGATTGCGTTGACATAGAAGTTTGATTTTGTTACAGCTTAAAGAAATAGAAATAGAAATAGAAATAGAAAATGTCTTTATTCATGTAAACTTTTACAAAAGCATTTATGAATCGTCAGATTATACTACCACCGTGTTCGGAATGTTGCTTCTATCGAGAAGAACCGGCAAGAAACTCGATAGTTACTCTTTTCAAAAACTTACAAAAATGGTAACATGCAAAAAAAAATAAAAATACATATAAACAACATAGCGTATGACTATCAATTCCAAACATTTTTGTCGTTAATATAATCTTCTATTTTATAATATCCTTTCTTCATTAGACAATTTTTGATCAGAGACTTAAATCTATGCATAGGTAATGCAGTGAGTGAAAGGTATTATAGACCTGAGTATTTGGTATGAATTTCAATTTAATACCTCTACGCGTTTATGAGGAAATGGGTAGTAAGTTTAAAATTATTAAAAAAATATATATTATGTGATGTAACTAAAAATTTATGGTTTTCGTAATTTTTCCTTTGTCTATGCTATAAGACGTTGCTTCGTACCAAATTTCAAGATTCTGAGTTCACGGGAAGCACCCTGTAGGTTTTGATTCCCTTGCAAGTGTCGAAAATTTGCGGCATAAACGGCTGTATCTTTTGATTGCGTTGGCTTAGAAGTTTGATTTTTTCACAGCTTCAAGGGACAGTAGACCTGAGTAATTGATATAAATTTCAGCTTCATACCTCCACGCGTTCCTGAGAAAGAGTCTTGACAGACGGACGGACAGACGGACAACATAGTGATCCTATAAGGGTTCCGTTTTTTCTTTTTGATGTACGGAACCCTAAAAACGAAACGATCAAGCGAAATAATTTATTTTTTAAAGACGCTTAATTGGTATTCGAAGTTTATTGGTCATTATTTTATGAATTGAAAGCTGTTATTCGCCATCGGTTCCGACGTATTTCGTTTTTGGGAGTTACCCTCCAAGGCCGTATTTTACTCATTAGAGGCCCTGGCTACATTTGAAATGACCAGCCCCTATGTTCCAAACAAAGTTCAAACTTCTCGTTTCACACTTCGTTTTTCCCCTTTACTTGAACGCAATTTAGGTACCTATTACCGTAACAATTGATCACAAAATTCAAATATTTCACGTAAGATTTTCTTAATAGGCTGTTTAATTGAGGTAGATACTGAGTTCAATGTAGATATTATTTTTATTTATTAATGTTTTAAAATTAAAATTGTTAAGCGAGCGTGCAGTAGGGTGTAGTATCGGTTAAATAAATTTGGGACTACGGGGCCTCAATACATTGGGATTGGGGGATAATATCGAGTCAATACACATTTTGCTAGAATGGTTTTTCTGCGATAGCAAGCAAACGCATTAATTAATATTAAGCAACAACCATAGCCCGACATAATATCATACCTATCTATCCTACTTGTAATGCACGCAAGGAATCTTTTGCCATATAAGATATAAGAATGATTGCTCTTTTTTTTATTAAAACAACGCTTGATTGCTCTTAAAGAATTAACTTTGGATATGAGGTTACCTACCATGACATGACAAAATGAAAATCTAAATAAATAGTTTACCCTAAAACACTTTTAACAAAAACTGAACGTTTGTATTGGATTTATTCAAGATAACAGGATGTGTGTTATTCTGTTGTTATATTATGTGCTTAACTCAAGCTCATTCATGAAGAGTCTAAATAGCAGGGTAGTGAGGCCGAGGTGGGTCGCAGCATGTTTGTGCAAGCTGTTTAAAAAAGCGCCCGCCCTCGCATGGGGCGCCCAATTAGGCTGGGGCGACGTCGCTGATTGGACGTAATCGCGTTAGCATCGGTCGCGCCGCCCCGCGTCTCGGCAAACAAACATGCAAGCTTTGTGCGGTAAACATTGAGCCCGATTACATTATCCTAGGAATATGACCCCTGTCACACTATTTGAAAACGTTAATGTTTTATGGAAAATCGGAACTGCGATAATTTTAAATTTAAAAAGAAAGAATTGGAATCCACAAGATTTGCTAGGTAACATGGGCAAAGAAAATGGGTCTTTTAAAGTGTATACAATAAGTAGGTAGGTATAAAGTTTTTATCAACACAAAAACATTTTTTAATTGCCTAGGTACATTCAGCTTCACAAAGATCTAAGTGTCCAGAGTGGTCAAAATTATCTGAAGGACAGAAGTTCATTTTTATGTACGTTGTCAGATCGTCATATTGTTGTAACCGTACAGAGTGATCAATATTATCTAAAGTACACGATTCCATAAATATGTTATGTGTTAAGATGAGCAATAATATATTCGCGTCCTAAGTATTCATTGGTATCTAAGCATTCAAAGTGATCATAAATATGTTGGTAGTAAAGAAAAGTAAACTTTAATGTTTGCATGATACGATTGATTTCATTGTTATTATTAACAGTGACGTTCTAAGACACATCGATAAACGAAAACTAGGATGTCCAATTGCGTCACAGCCTACAAATATATGGATATGCCATAAAATTACGTGCATGCAAGTGTTATTTTGTAAAGATAGGAAACTGAATTTCAAGTTTTTGTAAATTCATCCAGGAATTGAACCGACTACAATCTACACTCGATTGCGATCCGTTAGTTGAGTCGATTATAAGAATTAATTCTCGGTACTAAACTTGATAAATTAAATGAAAGTAAATTATGAAATGATAAAAAAATTGCTTAAACTTTACTATTCATTATTAATGAGGTTAAAAATTAAAATATGGTTTCATTTATGATATTTGATTTTTTGAAGACGCATAATTCGCATTCGAAAAGAATTGGGTACAATTATGAGAATTAAAAACTGTTACTCGCATTCGGATCCGACATATAAATTAAGTTTTTGGGAGCTGGCCTCCAGATTTTTTTACTATGTAGTATTAAATCTGAGAATTTATTAATTACATCAATGTGTAGTTAAAACCATAGTCAACTATGCCAATGTATTTATTAAGTCTTAAGTATTCTTATTGGAAATTATTGCGGCTAACGATTTATGACATATTAAAAAAAAACTACTAACTAGATCTCGTTCAAACCAATTTTCGACGGAAGTTTATTGAGTATTGTAGATCATATCTACTTTTTTGTTTTATCATTCTCTTATTTTAAAAGTTTAAGGGGAGGAGGGGATATTTTACCACTTTGGAAGTGTCTCTCGTGAAAACTATTCAATTTAGAAAAAATTATAATACAAACCGCAATATAATGTTTAAGACTTATCCATAGTATTGATTTGAAGAAAAAAAAAATTGTAGGTATGGTGCGCCCCTAAAATGTATTGTTTTTTTTTTTGTGAAAAACCTTAATACGGTTCACAGAATACATCCACATACCAAGTTTTAATAGTAGGTATAGGTTCTTATTTTCGGAAAAAAGTGGCTGCAACATACGGATGGACAGATAGACATGACGAATCCATAACGGATCCGTTTTTTGCCATTTGGCTACGGAACCTTAATAATCTTAGATGTTTTTAATAAATTAAGATAAATTAATTTAGTTGGTATTAGTATACTAATACTATATATATTGGTATAGTATATGTATTAGTATACTAATACCGAATAAGTAACTATACTTAGTTATGTCATAGTGGCTATAGTAGGCAAATAGTTGTTTTTTTTTATATTACACTTCAAGATTGACCTCATCCCACCTGATGTTAAATGGTAATGAGGTCCTAGCTTAAAGGCGACAAGTATAGCATAATAAATCTGTTAGGTACTGGACTTGTCGGCCTCACCTTGAAGGCTTCACCCCTGCTACTAATGTAGCACCCCCCAGGAGCTCTGCAAACCTTACTCACACGCAGGAACACAACTACACCGAAGTGATTGTTATTTGGCTGCGGTCTTCTGTAAGGTGGAGGTATTTCACCAGTCTAGCTGCTCCAGTTCGAACTATAAATCGCTATGCCCTACCTCTCTTATTGAATTTTTACATAATGCGTAATAACACATTATGTAAAAATTCAACTATTTTACTGTAAACTATCAAAAGTTATAGCCATGGGATTAATTAAAACACTCCCGTTAGGAGTTCTTGGATCAAAACTCTGATAAGTTGTAGCCTCGTTTTTAAGTTAGATCTGCAAAAGTAAATCTTGGAAAACTGCAATAAATTTGGTGCAGTTGTTCTTGCGTGATGTCGACACAATCACACAGACAGACAATAATTCTTAAAACACCAGGGTTTTGCCTCAATTGCTTTCTTCGAGACCCCCTGAACTTTATCTTTTTCCAAAATCTCTTAAATATTAACACGGACCTGTTACACTTTTATAATAGGAATAGAAAATATTAATTGAGATTATTTTAGAAAAATATTTATTGGTAGGTATGTGAAAATATTTTATGAACAAGCTTTTATTATGAACATACAAAGCAAACAAAAACCAAGATATTCATAAAACTCGTTGTTTTTTAAACCTTCCAAAGGTGTACCAAATGTCAGCTCAATTGGTCAACCTGAACTGGGTAATTCTCCTTTTTAAGAATTGTAAATATACATACCTATAATGTGGTACATACAAAATTGAAGTTAATATAAAAGCTTACAAAGAGATGTCTAAGTTGCGGGCAGAGCAAACGAAGAAAACAAAATTGATGAAACAATTGTGGAACGCCGTCACTATACGCGCTCGAAATTTAAAAATCTGCCTAATGTGTAGATATTTTTGATCACTCTGACCGCTTAGATACCAATGAACAGTTTGGATGCGTACATATTAATGATGATTGTAATCGTGTACATGTTATTGGAGACTTATGATGAGAAGATATTTATGACTTGTTGGATGTGTACAATATTTAGGTGACTTTGAATGATAATATATTATTGCACCTTTGTTCCTCATATATTTTTGACTACCTTCACACCTCATATCTTTATGAACGTGACTGTACCAGACGTTTACTAAAATCCTTAGGTAAATGTACCTAACGCTAAATTCATGCAATAGTACCTATTCATAACCAGCTGTAGCCCGCTGCTAATTCATATTATTCCATCTTTCTACCAAAATTTTGTTCAAATCCTATTAACACTTTGCGTGAAAGCGTATTAAACACACATTCAGATATCCATAAATTCTTTCTTACCCGTTGTACTAGTAGATAAGCGACAAGACACGACGCGAAGAGATGCGACATGTGTGTTATGTCATCCTTGAATGACAAACGCGACACATTCTTAAACCTGTATTTTAGGTATAATAAATATGAAAACATACACACATGTTTCTCTATTAATACTAAAAATTAGAGATGCAACGGATATCCGGTTGCTGTCCGGTATCCGGCCTATCCGGCCATTATTTTACTATCCGGCCGAATACCTGATAATTGGGCACTATCCGGCCGGATACCGGATAGTGATTATTTTTAACTTTGAGAAATAGTTTACAAGATAACATCATCAAATTATCAATATACACCACTATACACATTAAACACAAAAAAAACTTATCTATTCAGCAAATTAGACAGGCGCACGTGTACTGCTTACGAAATAGTTCTGCACAATGGCTTAATAAAACTTGTTTCTTGGCTAGAAAACGGTCCGCGGGAACCAACAATACGTAACAGGTTGAAACCTGACGACGTGCCCGCCGACAATCTAAAATTTAGGTATCGTTTAGCCGGCCGAATATTCGGCGGCCGGATACCGGATATCCGGCCAGTGATCAGGCCGAATATCCGATATCCGGCCAAACAACTATCCGTTTCATCTCTACTAAAAATACACGTGATATAAGGTAGGGGGTCTTGAACCTCATCATGTATCACCAGGGGGGAAGACATAACATGATTAATGGATGGCCCTTTACAAGGAAATTCATTTTTAAATTCATTCATTCATTGTTAGCCTTATAGAAGCTCCGATAACATAGAAGTTTAGTTGCAAGTGATTGTTAGTTGCGAGGGTTGAAAATGTGTATAGAAGTAACATCTGGTTACAATAATGAAACTTTATATAAACTGTTTTTTTTTAAGTTAGAACAATAAAAATTTTTTTTAATTAATTTCTGCCAGGGTAAAATAAAATAAGACAAGAAAGATTGCTTGAAAATGTAATAAATATACAAAATAATAACTAAAATAACATACAAATGGAAGAAAGTAAAACAAACATTCATTACTAATAAAAACGCACAATCAAATATATGTAAAACAGTACTTATAATCAGACTTATTTTATTTACATTTTCTTTGTATTAATACAGTCTGATTAGCAAATTCAAATCAAAGACTTTAACAGAAATTGTTTTTTGTCTGTTAAAAAACTTGTAAAAAGTGTTTGCTAGAAATCACAACATTCATTGTCACATTTATTTTCCACCATAATTTCTTAATTAAACTCACTTCATTTTTTTTCTCATTGCTTATCCATAACATACCTACTATTTTCTTGGGTTAGAGACATTCAACAAATTCAAGTCAACTTTGAATGATTTATTTCTGCAAGTAGATTCACAATAAATTGTTTCGCATGTCAAATTATTTTTCCTACTAGGACCTCTCCTTTGATCTAGTTGAGAAGCGCTGGAAAAATATTAACAGACATCCTCTTTTAAAATAAGTTAACATGACAAAATAGCATGCAAACAAACATTAAAGATTACATAGATACAGATGGACCATTCAATATTTCCACATATTATATTCTGTCATTGAAAGAGTCTCTAGTACAGTGTAATAAGCCTTTTTTTATAAGACAAATTTTGATTTTTTTTTTAATGTATGCCTGGGAAGTTAATAATACTATACATTCATTTATTGAATATTTAAAAATATAACCTTAAAAAAATGGAATTAAAAATTTGAAGGAAATTATACTTTCATGAAGTCTGAGTTTTGGGATGGCAAGCTTTTATTTATTTCTGGTGTTTATGGTAAGGGTATGTATCTGCTTTTAAGGAGTTTTAATGTACAAACAACAGTCAATATGAAATGTAAGTACTGAGATGCTATAGTTAAAAATGTATAATTATTAGTTGAACCAAAATAATATGTTTTCATTTTATCTTTAAAAAAATACAGATAGTTCCAATAAAATCATGGTTTTGTAGGCTTATAAAAATTGTTGGCTTAGTTTTAAATAACAATATCAAATTTAAAATTCTTTCTTTCAGAATAGGTATTTTTTTTAAACATTTTTGTATTTTTATTAGGTATTGCATCAACCAAACAGGACTTTAGAAAACTAAAATTAGATTGTAAATCTTTGTATAATAAAAAGTTAACAAACCAGAACAAAGTCGCATCACTTGCGATAGGCTCAACACATTTAAGGCAATAGATGTCTTGTTGATTAAGAACAGCACTTAAAATTACTAAACTTTTTCCCAATCTTAGATTCTCTGTTTTCTGGTTGACAACATCTTCGTTCAAACTGGAGTACAAAGCTGATAACAAAACTTGGTTTTCATTATTTTTCTTACGATAATACTTGCTGAAATTTGTATCTACCCAATTAAAGTTAATTGTATCAAATCGACGGTCGTTTTGATATACAGGAATGTCTGAATCTTCAATATACTCAGCTGATGAGAAAAAAAACATTCAGTAAGTACAAAACAATCTTAAAAATTGCAAGAAGAACACACAGTACGAAAACAAAAAACTTACAAGGAAGTTCATCGTCACTCTCTAGCATATCTTCCATAATTTGGTGCGGAGCTTGTTTAAGCATTTTATCACAAAAAAAAACCGCACTGGCTACAGTAACTGGCAGATTGTAAGAATTATTCACACAAAACAAAGTAAAGCATTGAACGGCCAGTTTATCTTTACTTGGGATGGGATGTTAGCTGCCTGTCATAATAAAATGTCCATAATTTGACAGTGTAAACAACATGAAGTTGCCAACTTTAAAAGGTCCTTTATTTACGGGAAACGGTACCAAACTTCTATTGAAGATTTTGTAAGTGCGCAGTTGTGACCTAAACATTGGTACCGGTAAAACATACAGGAAATAGATCACGGCTATACGGTTTTATATCTGCAATTATATATAAACACTAAAGAAACCTTAATATACTCGACATGCCTCAAAATCATATCATCACAAGTTGGCCATTTTTTGTCTCCTCTATATTCATGCTGTATAAAGTGAGCGGATGATTCGATAAATCTAAGACGCAAATCTACTTTGCTTTTCATCTCGTATGATTTTACATAATTTGTATCCAAATATAAAATCTGACAGCCCTAAAAATAAGACTTCAAACAGTATTATGTTATGACATTTTTATCTTCTATTCACTTCGTGGCTAGGTACGCGCATGACGTTATGATTAAAATGATTTTTTTTAAGTAAACTGTACTTAAGATAATATGGTAATTAATATTATCAAGACAATCACGTCTGAGGCAAATTTAAGTTATTTGACACTCGCAGGGCTGTTTTTCACTCATAGAGGCTCTGAGTACATTAAAATACTAAATAGTCATAAAACCCCTCTGATCATAATAAAGTTAAAAAGCCGCGTTTCGCGCTTTGTTTTTTCACTTTATTTGAATGCAATTTGCTACCACAACTATTGATAACAAACTATGAATACTTCACCAATAATTTCCTTTAAACCTGTTTGATTGAAATGTAGATATTTTTATAAATATATAAATATTTTGGAATATTAATTATCAAGCTAATAAGGTTAATAAACCGGGTTGAGACAAGGGGGCCTCATTACTTAAAGGGGGCCCTAGGCACGAGCCCAGTGGAGAAAGTAGGCCTACACACGATGTACGTTTGAATACGGTACACTCGATATACAAAGATAATCAACGTGAAAATTATGTAATAACGCTTACGAAATCATTTGAAATAAAAACTAACAAATCGAATCATCATGCTTTGTTTACCCTCCATTGAATTGAATGTTTTAATTCAACTTTAAATGTACGGATAATTTATTTTAGGGACTTTTGATATTTAGCTTGAACAACATTACATACAAATTTGTCTATGGTTGGTAAACGCCCGAAAACTGTTTTGTTGTCTGTAATTTTTTAACACATTTGTCTCGGAAAGACCACATCAGTCTTATGATAATGTGTCCCAGGATTATAGATTATGACGACATTAAATAACTTTAATTTTATGCGCATATAAATACGATGGAATGGACTGTTAACAATAAAATATGAAAAGTGTTAGATATGTTAGCTCATTAGTTATGTAATCATTTTACTTTTTTAATTAAAAGCATATTTGGTATTTGCAAAATAAATTTTACTTTTTTTATCTGTGGTTCAAAAGAACCGAAACGGAAACCACCATTGATCCGTCAGAGAGAAAAAAGCGCGGGAACCTCGAATGTGAAAGGCGCCCAAATTTAATTTATTTTTGTAAAAATCTAAACTCAGTTGTTTTTGTATATTTCTTTGTAAAGTAAACAAAAAATAGTGTACATAGATAGTTGTAAAGTTTGTACAGTTCTCTAGAGGAGATGGGAGGTGTGAAGAAAAGGAAAAAATCTGACCCCCCTGATGTGCGGTCAAATCCAAGCACGGACTCCACTTCGGATTCTGACCAAGATGAACGAAGCAATAGATATAAAATCTTTAAGGTTCCTGGGTATTCAAGGAAGTACCCAGAAAACAGTAAAAAATCAGAGTACATTGTGTTTTTGAACCGCGCAGATGATAAACCTTTTACAGACTAGGATAGATTGGCCCTGTCTCAGGCAATACGCAAGCATTGCGTCACAGGAATTTTACATTTAAAGTCAATGAATAAATATAAAATTGGTATCACCTTTGATCTTTCTAACAACGCAAACGTGTTCCTTCAAAATAAAAAATTACTTGAAGAGTTAGGTCTAAGGGCGTCAATTCCAGCTAGGGATACTGAGGTGACAGGGGTTCTTTCCTGTGTCCCTACCGAGTTGTCTAATAAACGGATTTTTACTCTGATTGGCAGCAGCAGGAACGTGATACAGGTGAGGCGTTTCATGCGACGTGTCAGGAGCGAGGGCGGTGATGTCACATAGCAGCCCACCCAGACAGTCGCGGTTACGTTTGCCTCTACTGAACTTCCCCAATATGTTTATCTTGACTCATGGAGGCACGAGGTAAGAGTTTACGTTCCTCCAGTCAAGCTCCAGTCAATGTCTGCAATGCATGAAATTTGGGCACATTGCTAAGTTTTGTCGAAACTCGGTTGTATGTTCCATTTGCACGCAAAACCACCACTATAAGGAGTGTAAAGAAGATCCCAAAAACGCTAAGTGTTCCAACTGCGGTGGCAATCATATTGCAATTTCGAATTTATGTCCCCAAAAAAAAATTAAAATAGAAGAAACTAAAATCAAGTCTCTGTCTACAAAGTATTCCGAATTATTTAATGAAAATGCATTCCCCCAACTAACCATTTCTAATATAGGAACACAAATACAGAACTTGACTAAATCAGATATTTTCATGAACATTTTAACTCAAACAATAACCAAACTAGTGACAAATCAAAAAGAAACTCCAATTAATTCCACATCTATAAAAGAAAGCCTCAAACAAACATTTAGAAATACCTCCTTTGCCACAAACAAATAATGGATCTTAACATTATTCAATGGAATGCTCAAAGCATAATTAGCAATAAACTTTTACTGACACAATTTCTTTACCACAATAAAATACATATTGCTATTATTTCCGAAACCTGGTTAACACCTATTAAAGTTTTTAATATAAAAGGATACAAAATAGAAAGAAATGATATAGGCAACAAACATAATGGAGTTGCCATCTTAATACATAACAGTATAAATTACAAAAAAATAAACACATATTCTGATAGTTCTCTGCAAAATATTTGTGTTCGAATTACCATAAATAAAAAAGAAATTAGTATTGCTAGCTTTTATTGTCCTCCGAATTGTAATCCACCATTTAATAAAAATAATTTTAAATCTTTGATAGATTCTGTTCCCGAACCTATGATCTTCGCTGGTGATTTTAATGCACATCACACAGCATGGGGATGTCATTCAGATAATATAAGAGGCAGGGATGTTTTAGACATTATCGATGATAAAAATTTGGTGTTGTTAAACTCTGGTGAACCAACTACAGTGGGTTCTTTGACGTGGCGACCAAATGCTTTGGATTTGACATTCGTTTCCTCATCTCTTGGACTCTTTTGTGATTGGTCTTTGCATAATGATCCTCTTGGAAGTTATCATCTTCCTGTAATTATAAAAGTGTTTTTAAATCATTCTGTAAATATTAACTCTGTAAATAATTGTAGCATACATTTGCCAAACTACCCAAACTTCAAAATGGTCGATTGGAAAATGTATGAACAAAATGTAGATTTTCAGCTCTCTGATTTTTAGACAGATAAGTATGCTCCATTAAGGGCATATAGTCTATTTTGTGATATTCTCAATTCAGCAATAGACAACTTGCTTCCATATAATAATTCACCAAGATCCCCTACTGATAATTCTTTGAATAAAAACACTCGTGGAAAGTTCTCAAAAAATTACTCTCTTCCTTGGTGGAATAAAAAATGTTCCGAAGCAGTTCAAAACTCTAAATCGGCATATGTTAAATTTAAAAATAATCCTTCGGATGAAAATAACATTTCATTTAAAAAATTACAAGCTATAAAAAAACTAACATTAAAAACTGAAAGAACAAATAGTTGGGTTCAATTGTGCAACTCTTTTAACCGATGTACGCCGCTGTCGAGAATTTGGAAATATATGCGAAAATTCAATAACACATTTACATAAAAATGGGGATGCCAGTTGGGTTCAAGATTTTCTACAAAAATATACACCGGACTTTGTAAATAATCAGTATAATTTCTCTTCAGTTAATGAAACTAATGCTGTAAATAACTTCTTAACCAAACCATTTACAATGCAAGAGCTAATATCTGCTATTTTCTCAAGGAAAGATAGTGCCTTTGGTCTGGATGGTCTGCCTTACATTATGTTTAAAAAGTTGAGCGAAAAGGGTTTGCAAGTGTTTCTTAACATATTAAATAATCTATGGCAGTTAAATGAAATTCCGCAAACTTGGAAGTCTGATTGTTTAGTACCCATTATAAAACCGGACAAACAGCACTCAAGTCCTGATTCCTATCGACCTATTGCTCTTACTTCGTGTGTAGGCAAAGTATTTGAACAGCTTATAAAACAAAGGTTGGAATTCTATATTGAACAGAATAATATATTACCATCTAATCAATTTGGCTTTCGAAGAGGGACATCAGCTCGTGAAAGTATTTGTCAGCTGCAGCTGGATATCCAAAACAGTTTTAATGAAAGAAATACTCTGGCAGCTGTATTCTTTGATGTTGCAGGTGTATTTAATAGCGTCAATATTGATATACTGTGTAAAGAACTAAATACAATTGCAATTCCAAAAAAAATAATTCAATGGATCCATAAATTTTTAACAAAAAGGGAAGTTTACATTAAATATAATGGTCAGTTATATGGTCCAAGGCTTGCTTCTGTTGGTGTATGTCAAGGTGGCATATTATCTCCATTAATTTTTATTTTGTATATTCGTCGATTAAATATGATTTTGGGTTCAGAAGTTAAAAATCTTCAATTTGCTGATGACCTAGTTGTTTATGCATCTGGAAATAATTTAACAAATATTAGTCAATTATTAAACAAATCTTTGAAAGGTTTGTGTGCATATTTCTCTTATTTGAATCTTGACTTAAATCCATTAAAATCAAAAATAGTTGTATTTTCTAAATTGAACAACTCAATTCCTCCTGTACATTATAACAATATCCCCATTCCTGTCTCTAGTGAAGTTAGGTTCTTAGGGATAATTTTTACTCATAATATGGCTTGGAAAAAGTATGTTGAATTAATTAGTACAAGAGCTAATAGGGTGTTTAATTTTTTAAAATTATTGTGTAGAACGTCTTGGGGAGCTGATCCCAAAGTTTTGTTACTTTTATACAAATCATTGATTCGTAGTCATTTCGAATATGGTTTTCTTTGTTTTGCTGGTGATTGTAGGTTAAAATCCAAAACAAAAACTTAAGGCTCATTACTGGAGCATTTAAAAGTACTCCCATTAATGTAATGCAAGTGGAATGTAATCTGCCCCCTTTGAACATAAGATTCTTTTATCTGAAGGAAAGATTCTTACTAAAATTGTATAGTAAAAATAATAATCACCTGTTTGTAAATTTAAAACATTCATTCATAAATTCTTCTGGTCGCAATCCTTTGTATATACTTCAGGGCTTTCACCAATTTATAAATTTCCTTGACACTTTACAAATTCATAGGACAATTCTACTCCCATGCTATCAAGGAGAGTTTGATAGTAAATTCCCTGCAATTGATATTATTATTGATCATAATCTGTCAACTAAAGAAGATGTACATAGTAAATTTTTAGAGTTTATGGGCTATAGATTTGTATATACAGATGGCTCTAAAACTGAAAACAGTGTATCCTTTGCTATTTATGATAGGTCACAAAATAAATATGAACAGAAGTATATTCACAGCTGAGGCTGTAGCTATACTTGCTGCACTAAAGCATGTAAAGCAAAAAAACAATGGATGTTGTCATTGGCTAGTGGTTAGCGATAGCATGAGTGTTCTACAAAATCTTAAAAATAATAGAGTTCATGCGGATACTAACTATTTAATTTCTCAAGTTAAACATGATTGGCTTGATTTACTCAAAGAAAATATAACTGTCAAATTTATATGGGTGCCTTCTCATATTGGTGTCGTTGGTAATGAGAGGGCTGATTTCTTAGCTCGAACCATCACCAATTATGGACACAATATTCCTGATTCTAGTAATCACTTTAATATTTCTATTCCTTGGACTGATATAGTCTCCCTTCTCAGAGATGTACAAAATGGTTTTAAAAAAGCATTTAAATACAAAATGCAAAATGCTTTTAAGATTTACTATTTCAAATGCAAAATACCAAATAGTTTTGCGTTTTGTATTTCAAATGCTAAATGCAAAATAGGTATTTTCAAAATACTTTTTCAAAATAAAATACCTTTTGGTCAAATCTCAGATATTTTTATTACACTTTTATTAATAACAACTGGACTGGTATTGTTAAAAAGTGAAAAAAATAAACATTAATTTTTATTTATTACGCTTTTTAACAATACCAGTTGTTCAAATACATCATCACTCATTTTTCTTCTGTGAGGTCTCATAATCATCCCACCGTACGAAAAAAGTCTTTCTACTGGTGCTGAACTTGGTAAGGATGTGTTATATTTTAAGAATACTTTTTTTATTGCAGGATAAGCGTTTAGCATCTCCAGACTTGTGCACTCATCCTTTAAATATTGTAACGTTTCCAGGTCTATTGTAGTATTGGTATTAGCACTACCACCCTCACTGGTTGCAGAGGAGTCTGAATCCTGGAACATGTAGTAAGACTCGCTTTTTTCTTTTTTTCTTTCTGATGTCTGTGATTGGAGGCCACTTTTTAAACTTTCATTTTTTAATTTCCTGACTTCTGTGATAAACAGCTCCTTAATGTGCTCCTTCTTATTTTTAGGCACCCACTTTAATTTGAAAAATGGATACGATACAGCTGCCAGAATGCTGTCCTTGGATCTTGGGTCTTCTAAATCAAATTTTTCAAAACGCTTTTCAATACTTTCTTTTATTATTTCAATCAACGGTCCACAATATACTGGGTTGTCAATTTCTAATGAAGCTAATATTTTTTGTATTCTTATCAATTCAGGTTGTAGACATCCATAATATATCTCTTTGTCACCTTCCAAGCTCCTGATGGCCTCAGCTATGGGTTTGGAAGTTCTAACATATTCAACCAAGAACTGTATTTCAATTTCTTTGAGGACTGATAATCCCAGTTTTCTTAGAGCTTCATTTATGGTTTCTTGGACTTGTAATATATCTTTTATACAATTGTAATATGAATTCCACCGAGTTGGGCAGGGGCTAGTTGGAGACTTACCAGTAACTTCCAAGTAAATTTCAGATGCCATCGGTGACCTAGAGCATAGATTCCATACAGCCTGACATTTAGCCATAGCTGCATCATGTAATTTTCGGTATGAATTATTTTTATGTCTGGCTTTATCAATGTCCCGTGCCGGGATCAGATGTAAGGTATGGGTTGCACATCTCTCATGGTTGGGCAGTTGGTATAAATCATTTTCTTGAGGTTCAGGAAACTCATGCAGGGCTAATATATCATCATTATCATCATCATCTTGCTGATTGTTATTGTCAAGGTTTTCATTTATGTTCACGTCAAAATTTTCTAAATCAACATTCAACTGGGGTCCACCACTTGTATCAGTTTCTAGATCAGGTTTCCCAAATATTTTAAAAGCTTTTACCATGTTGGAGCCATTATCTGTTACTGTTTTAGTTATTTTGGACAATCTTAAGTCATATTCTTCATGTATTTCAATTATGAGTTCTGCTATCTTATCGAATGTGTGGGATCCCTTGAATCTTCTGCAGGCAAGAGAAGAACTGTTCCTTGCAAAAGTGTCCGAATCTATCCAATGAACAGTCATACCTAAGTAACTGCGTCTCGAAGATGACCAAATATCTGCTGTGGTACAGACGAATTGGGCAGCCTTCAATTTATTTTTTAGACTACTTTTATATTCTGTGTATGCATCAGCAATTTTATTATTGCATGTACGGCGGCACATCAATTTTGGTGGATGTGTAAGTTGTTGAGCTCCCTCAATTAAAGCTCTAAATGACTTATTTTCTACTATACACAAAGGTGACATTGTGTCAACAACAAAGTTTACTATTAATTTATCCAGATTTATTGACTTCTGTAGAGCATTTGTAAGAATACTTTGTTTCATTTTTTTTGCCGTACTTGCGGTACTATTGCTATTAGATTCTGCAACACTACACTTCCTTTTCGTTGTATGCTGGGGTTTCAATTCTTCATACTCTTTCAGAAGATCGTCATGGCCTTTTCTCTAAAGAAAGAACAACAATCAGGTTAATTATTTGCTAACGCAGAAAAAAATACATATGTAGTTACCTATTCTTAATTAATTAATAGTAACTAATAGGTATCCTATAGCTATGTTATTATATCATATCATACAAAAGCAAATTTTCATAGGTTATACTTACTTTAATATGGTTTAAGAAGTTTGTTGTTGCGTGCAGACTTCCCTTCAATGTTTTAGAACATTTCTTGCAAACAGCACTTATATTGCTTTCATGGTCAGCCTCCTTTTTCACGTCTTTAAAACAGTGCCTTAATATAAATGGTAGATTAAGGTTATCCCTGAAATAAAATCAAACACGATAATTTTTTTTATTTGCTTATACTATTTACCTATTTTATTTGTATCTCAGTAAGTACTTACATTTTTTTTTCTAGAATTGTTAGACACCAGCACCACACACCAAATCAATCCACCACGTTTCGTCTGTTTATATTATCTAAATAATCTTGTTGTAGTACAGTACAGTACAGTATATAGCCGTTCCAGTATTGTAGGGATAACAACAACACTTCAATATCATAAAAGAAAGTAGGTAATCAAATCAAATCAGTAACCACTTCACCAGCACCAGCAAACAATAAATCCGTGAAATCGAATCGTCGGCGTCAGCGGCGTTGCGTTTCTTATCCATAAATAATGTTCGTCGTTTTCGTTTGACATTGACACTAGTCAGACGTAAGGCGCGCACTCTGACCAAAGAAGAAAAAAATGGCGCGCATGGCTAGCAGGCGCCTCTATCGGTCAAATTCGGCAATAAAAGCGTCATTTGTTCGTTTCATTTTGTTTGACTGGTAATGTTGCCAATGTTGGCTAAACTTAATCACAAAGTATTTTGCATTTTGAAGTGAATATTAAAAATGCAAAATACATCTCAAAAGGTATTTCAAATAAAATACAAAATGTTTTTTACTAAAAGGCATTTAAATGCAAAATACAAAATAGGTATTTTGCATTTTGTATTTGCATTTTAAATAGAAGTATTTCAAATAAATCGCATCTCTGTCCCTTCTAAAGAAAAGGTCTGTAGATATTTGGAAAAAACATTGGAATTTCACTGTTCAGATTGAAAATAAGGGCATGTGGTATGCAACATTCAATGTCCCCATTAGTACTAGACAGGGTTGCCAATCTGTGGGGAATTCCCCAAACTGCGGGGAATCTCAAGATGGTTGGGGATTTATTGGGGATTGGCATTATGTGGGGAAAATGCGGGGATTTTCGATCGGAGAATATTTCGTCATTTATTATTTCATCAAAATCGGTTGAGAGGTTTAAGCGGGAAAGCGTAACAGACAGACAGACAGACAGAGTTACTTTCGCATTTAAAATATTAGTAGGGATAAGGATAACAACATTTTTTTTAATCATTAAGTATGCTCAAGTACTTATGATATGACGGCACACCCCTTCCTTTTCTTCTTTATTAAATGTTTTGTTTTGTGACTGATAAATGAATGATTTAACATGTAATGCATGCATTGGCTTCGTTCGCTTTTGTTTGTAGTTAATTAGTAGATCCAAGTTTTAAAAAGTTGTGTTTTTTTCTGTCAAAGTAGCGATTTTACGAGCATTTTATAAAAAAAATTTTTGAGGGGAATTTGTGGGGAATCAGCGGATTTTTATCCCCAAATTTGGGGAATTCGATCAGGATTTTTGGGGATTTGGATGAATTGGCATTGGCAACCCTGGTACTAGACCATGGTTTTGTAAAAGTTCTACTTACTTGCCTAGGAAGTTTTATGTCAGCATCTTAAGGCTCCGTTTTGGTCATTGTCATTTGAACTATCATCTTTTCCGTTTAAAATTGGTGCAGAGTCCATTATGTGAATTGTGTAACTCACAAAAAGAGCAAACTTTGGTCCACATTTTCTTTGACTGCTCATCTTTCGGCATTCAGCGCCTTGTGCTGATGGATGAGTTAATTCAAATTAATGGTTGTTCTCAATCTGTACCGCGCTCCATAACGGCCCTTCTTTCAAATAATGACACTTATATTCCATTGTAAAAATTTAGTATACATTCCATTGGTAAAATATAATCCATACAAAACTCAAAATGTTACATTTTATTATTTGATTTGTAACAAAATGAAATGTGTTATATGTATTTTGTAATAAATAGTTACTACTCATGACTTGGACCTTAGCCGGTTCCTAAAGGAACAAATTAACAAAAAAAAAAAGGAAACCACCATTGCAATTCGGAAATGACAGCTGTCGGCGAAAATTATTTATTTTAATGTGGCGAACGAAACAATGATTATTTTACCGATTAAATTGAATTATTGTGTCTCTAACCGTATTAGGAATTTATTGAAACATTTTCCGTTTATCTAAATTAAGTCGTTCCTATGCGTATCGGTTCGATGTCTAGAATGTTGACGTCATAATTGCAACAGTGACGTGACTTGGTGTTTTCGCGTTTTATAAATGTGTTACACAAAACCTTATTTTTCTCTGGTTATTTAAGTTATTTCCAGATAAATCGATTTGCTTGGGATATAAAATGAACGGGCGCACATTTTACAATACTTTTCAAAAACTGTCAAGTAGCCAATTACCTACCTACCCTTGTATAGAAAATGACACACTGATTTGGCAAAATGGTTCTGGTCAACATAAGGCGACCGCGATCGTTGTGGTCGCGGCGAAAACGTCATTCATGACGTCATTACTTTCGCTCACGTCAAGCTCAAAACGACCCATCCAAAGAAATGGGTTGAAGTGGACGTTAAAAAAATTTCAGCGCCATATTTATCATTGTTTTGACTTAAGATCTGTAAAACTCGGAAAATGGTGGCGATTAAATTTACTAAAATTATTTTTTTGTATGATTCTGAAAAAGATATTGCAGTAGAAACTTTTGTTTCTTTCACCTGAAATGACTTTTGTATAAAAATTAATTTCATTCTCATAATAATTAATTCGTGGTCTAAATTTTCGCTTTTCATAAAATTGCATTCCACTCTTCATCTGAACTAGATGAAGTAGTTTCTGGAGCATTGAGATGCACCAACAAATATCCAACTGCCGTAAAAGACATTTCGATTATGTCGAAACTCGAATTGTTTAAAAACTAATCTAAAATAAAAAATTGTATATTTTTTTAAACATAAATCAAGTTAGCCTACAACAATTAAAGTTCATTGTTGATAAATTTTAACCTAACCTCTATAAGCTCTTACTTTTCTTTCCAAAACTCGCCATTGATGTTTACATGAACGTTTGAAACTCTTGGCATAACTTTAGACTCAAAATTACAGTGGTCTCCCCACATATCTAACCTGGCTGGAAGACCGAGTTCGGCTGCTTATGCGGTCAGAAAGATAAGGTACCTAACAGATATGGAAACAGCAAGATTGGTTTATTTTAGCTATTTTCACAGCGTCATGTCTTACGGTCTGCTATTATGGGGATCTGCGGCCGATATTCAAACTATATTTGTTTTACAAAAGAGGGCCATCCGAGCCATGTACAAGCTAGGACCACGTGACTCGCTGAGAGAATTGTTTAAGGAAATTAACATCTTAACAGTCGCATCTCAATACATTCTCGACTGTTTAATGCATGTATACAAAAACTTGCATACATTTCCTAAAAAATCAGACAATCATAGCATTAACACCAGAAATAAAAATAAGCTTGCTGTTCCTAAGCGTAGACTACATAAAATAGGTAATTCATTTGTTGCTTTAAGCATAAAAATGTTTAATAAACTCCCTCAAGTTATTGTTGAGTTACCTTTGTACAAATTTAAGACATTTGTCAAACGTTGTCTTTTGAAAAAAGGCTACTACAAAGTGGAAGAGTATTTGAATGACAGGAACGTGTGGATCAGTGACTAGTGTGCTCGCCTGTACCTACGTGTTTTATATTATTTTACAAATATATGTGTAACGCATTTTCTCAATCAATCTCAGAATTGGGCCTCGATGACGCATGTGAGTCATACAGTTAATTTAATTTACAAATACCTTTGCTTTATTATTATTATTATTATTATTATTTTAATAATTGATTTAAAAATTTTATTTTACAATTGACAAACTAACTGTGTGTCTTAGTGCAAAATTAGTAATAAGTGTAGCTTTCATTTGTAAAAAAAACTACTGAGTTTCTTGCCGGTATCTTCTCTTTAGTTATAGGTTCCGAACCGGAGGTAGCTTCATTTGCTTTATATAGAGACTATTCATAAGTATTACTAATGTAATCTATGTGAATAAAAAAATATTGACTTTGACTTTGACTTGACTTTGAAACGCTCCAATAGCCATTCCACTTGCGTTTATGATATTAACGCTCACAAGCAAGAGGGACGGAAAAAACTGTGATCGTGAGCGTTATCGTTCTAAGCGCTTAGTGGAACGCACCCTGGGTTACACAAATACTTTAAAAAAAAGTCACTGTCATCAATCAACAATGTCAAGTCAATCCTTAAGTCTGCCAAAGGCGCGAATCTGATGTCCTGACTCCTGATATGATGTTCTAAAAAGATTATTAATTTGTCGTTTTCTGGTGTATATGTTAAAAAGTACTGACCTAATAGAAGCAGATTGAATTCTTTAAATAATAAAATATATATTTGATAAGGTGTTTCGTTTTGTCGTTTTTTTTTTTAAATAAGTAATTGCTCTATCATGAGTTCCCTGGAGGATCTTTTCGAAGAAGTAAGAGATATGGAAACCGAGGATCCGGCGGCTATGGATAAGATTCTTGGATTTATGGAAGAACGTGTAGAAGAGGCTGATAAATTTATGGAGGTATTTTTTATAGTTTTAATTTTTATTTAGGGAAGTAAGGTTAGGTATGTGTTTACTTGCTGTGCATGTTCTGAATAGCTTCGCTTTTTTAAATTGCATCAATTGGTGAAGTGTTGTTAAATGTTTTCTCCTTAGAATCATAATGTAAGTTTAAATCATGAAATAATAAATAGTTATAGTATATGTTAAATGAATTAAAAAACACTTTAGGTTTAATTAAATAAGATACTACCAATTGTCTTTAGTTTTAATGAGTAATTGCCTAATTTATTTTAATTATTATTAGTAAAATTATAACAATACATTTGTTCAGGTTTTTTTAGTAATATTCCATACCCATTCATCATATTTTTAATATTATTTCAAAGCAATTTAAGGCATTAAAAAAATAATTAAAAGAAGTATTTTAAATGTGATAGTTTGATTGTATGGATGTATCAATCAATCAATAGGGATGATCACCAAACAATGATTAGATTACATCTATCAGTTACATTTTCAAATCACAATCAAACTAATGATCAGTTACCATTGTATTTGTTTAGATAAAATGAGACCTGTTGTTTCACCTATATGAACACCTATATAAATCGAACTATGATTTTACTACTTTAGATGTTTGTGAATCAGCACCCTAATGAATCTTGCCAATTCGATGAGATACAGCCTGGTGACAGACCCATGTCTGTGACCAGGCTGTATATAGGCTAAAAATGGGAGACCCTATTACTAAGGCTTTGATGTCTGTCAGTCCGTCTATCCATGTCCATACATGGATAGACGGACATGTCCATACATGGATAGACGGACTGACAGACATCAAAGCCTTAGTAATAGGGTCTCCCATTTTTAGCCTTTGGTACGGGACCCTAAAAATACTTAAATTATTACTTAGACGAAACCCTGAAAAAATTTAGTTGAGCATGAAGAAGATAAGGCAGTTTTTTTAAGGTAACTAATAAATGTTAATAAAATATAAATTTCAGTTGCTTGTAAAAAAATTGGAACATGCGACAATAACCTGGAGTAGACCATGGTTCCAGGAATCTTGCATGACCACTGTGGTACTTAAAGAATCTGAAGAACCACACGAAACTAAATTTCTTAAGGGGGTATTGACTATGGATGAATGTGAACGTGTTGAAAAAAATTGGCGTAAACTAAGGAAGGTAATGAAATTTCAACATCCATTTTATCTATATATTTTATACCTCCAAATTAATCTGGATCCTGGATAAATTGTAAAATGAATAAACTCTTTAATTGTTTTATGCAGATTTGCTTAAACCTATACCTTTTGTAGTGTCGGATCGCACCAACTAAATCCCCCTCGGTGTCCAACTCGACGCAGTTGTGCGAATTCTTTACAGGTTCCCCCACCTCGCTGCGCAAAACAAGCGTGCCATTTAAATATAAATGTCGCATTCACCGGATGACTAGCGCGTTAATTGAATGACGACATTAATAAATGACTAGGCCGACCGTTGATTGAACAGAGCGGACGTAAAATCAGTCAGGTGATTGAAATTTAGTAAATTTTTTCCATTGATTCTTTGAATTCCTTGAATTAGTTGGTAAAAATAGTCAGTATTGTTTTAAGACTTTAACAACTTGACGACTTGTCCTTAGTTTTTTAATTAAATACCGTCATTTCATGAACGCGCTAGTCATTCAATCAAATAGCAAATTCAACTAGATGACTGCGATATAACCTCCACCTAAAATCGACTCTAAATTTTTATTTTTATTTATCACAAACTTTTCGTTTTATGACGCGGCATTTTTCGTATTCTATTTCAGAAATTTGATATACCGAATAAAATTGAATTATTTGCACGATGGAAAAATAGAGGGAAAGGGCAGAGAAACAAACCAGAAGAGCTTGCACGTCAGTTTGTGTCAGCATATCTAGCAAGGGGCTTGCAAAGAACTGTGCGCCAGGTGTACAGACATGTTCTTAGTTATTATTGCAGACCAAAGAAAGGACAGTACACAAAAGATGAGATAAAAGTTATGGATGTATGTTTTTATCATAAAAGAAAAGAAGCAACTTTAATATTAACCGAGGTCCTATCTCGGGAACCAAGAGGAATTTACAAAAGACTGAATGAGACTCTGAATGGTATTTGTTTGGTTCGTTCGTTTTTTCCTGTGTTTGTATTGAACTATAATTCATAATTTTGCTTAACTTTTTTCTCAGGCAAACCAGAAAAAAAAAGAATGCATTGGACACTGTCAGTAGCAACAAAATTTGTAAAATTGCTTATGGAATACACTGGTGAAAGTCTTATTGGATTGAAAGATAAAGCTATTGGAATTAATACTTGGAGAAACTTAGAAGGCCATTTTGAAACTCAGGGTGAATATCTACGACACTTTTGGTATACTACTCTTCATTGCCAATTATTCTGTAAACGTGAAATTACACTTAGAAGAATTAGGAAGAAGATTTTTAAAATGTAAGTAAATTATGTCTTATTGGGGATGATAACTGGGTAACAAATAAGTACAACTAAAACATACTTATATTATTTTGTTTCAACAAATAAATAAAAATTGATGTTGATACAGCACGCCGATGTTTAGTGGAGGGGTGTGTGTACGTCACAAATTCGTAAAATCTGCGCGAATTGGTGCCGGGCACTGAATTTTAACGCACTCTAACTTAGTTAATTCTTGTTTTAATGAATGAGGAAAAAAAATGTGTCTTTTATTTTTTGGTACTCTAACTGTTAGACTAAACAGATTTTTCAAAAGTCATCTTCCCTATTATGTATGTAATGTTGAAACTAATTTGTTGAAAAGGAGTTGGCTTCTGAAAATAAAATGCAATAAATATTTTATTAAAAGAAAATACTTTATAATCCAATTTTGAGATTTTAAAATCCAAAAATGATTTGAAGTGGTTTCATCAAAATTTCTTCCCTGCTTTATGTGGGTAATTGAAGGGGGTTATGTATATCATATACCACGTCGCCGCCTTATCACCGTCGCGGCAAAAGCAAAATGCGCCAAATCCAATGTTATCGACAGTACAAACTCTTTATACGCCATATATTCGAAAGACAAATAAACCAGTATAAATAAATTAATATGACAAAAATACAACTTTTTGATTAATGCTCGGTTCGAATATTTTAAAAACGAATCGTTCTAGTTACGGATAGTATTAAATTATACGAGGCGTAACGACGGACGGCTGATGACAGCCTTTAAGGAAAGTAAATTTGAAATTATAATTAAAGACTCCTAGAAAAACGGATAGTCATACGTCAACGGATAGTCATACGTCAACGGATATACATTTGGCTTTCGGTGAAATAGCCCAAATAAATAAAGAATAAAAAATTTAATTGGTCTGCAATAAACATTTTTTTTTAAATTATGATCGCGCCCTTTCTACCTACCTATTTGCTAGCAAATGCGGCAAGTTAATATCTCACGCTATTGTATAACTATCTACTATTTTATCTATCGTATAAATAAGTTAGATTGAAAATGTCCTTTTATACATTTGTATGTTTATTTTATGCTTATACTAGCGGTCCCGGCGAACTTCGTTTCGCCTTAGAGGATTTTCCCGCTTTTCTATTAATTTTTTTCTTGAATTTTCTTTGCGATAAACCTCACGGAGCCCGAGACCTTTCCAACGAATGCAAAACCGTAGAAATCGGTTCGTGCGTTCTGGAGTTAAAGCGTCAGGAAGGAAAACCCAACTTATTTTTTATATAGTAGATAACCTGACTAATTGTCCTGGGCCAGACATTGCCAACATGTCCATGGGCATGGTTTTGTTACACGTTTTCATCTAATGTTAAAAATATGATGTGAGGAGATAATGTTTATTTACAATAAGATATATCGTTAATGAATAATTAAAATAACTTGTTTACAGCTTGAGACGAAGTCAATATCGAGTTTGGAAGGACATTAAATGGAAAGATGTAGTTGCTGAGTTACCAGACGGGCTAACACACCAGTTTGTGTATTGGATAACCGTTCGTTTATTTCGTTACCGTCGAAGTTATGTTACGTTACCAATAGAAGAACTTGTGGAGCTTGGTTTATTAAGAAATAAACATAAAAAAACAAATAAAAGATTGCGAACTTTGGTACTAAATGATAAAGGAAAATTGAAAGAAATCAGGTACAATGTAAAATGTGGATAACCTGTCAACCAAAATGGAACAAATGAAAGATTTACGGTTAATGTTGTATTGAATGGATTTTGTTCCATTATGTTATTTTTTTGTCATGTCATTTAACACCTAATTAAAAAATATTTTTGTAATTTGCGAAGGTTCAATAATATCTATGAATATTATAAAAAATATACAAACATAATGAATACAAAAAAAATCTAAAATCATGTTTATTTTACCCTCAATTAAAAAAGCTTGTCTTACTGTGAAAGTGTTCAACTTTAGTTCTTATGCCCGCGACTTGAGGGCTGTAAAAAGTTCTAAATGTGTTAGTCTGACGCTTTATTCCCGTTGTCCCCGTGCGCCACAGTCAGTATGATTGCCCAGTCCCCGTTTTTTTTCTTATTTCTGTAGTATTGTGTGATTCGGCATCTTTTATCCAACAAAACAAAATGTATAGAATATTGGTAGATTAGTCTTAGTACTCGGTACTACCGTAGATTCGTATAAAAGATTAAGACCTTGTTTTCGAGTAGAATTTATATATAATGAATTTAATCAAAATATACTATTTAATTGTGAATGAAAGTAAGTACACAATGTGAAAAGTTTTACTTTGTCCCTTTTAGCCGAATGGACGTTATGGGGACACCGGGAAATAAAATTTGTCGCGTCGCATATGGCAAACTGGAACAAACGAGTCCGACATGCTTACGACGTATAATATGTGTAAGGTGGATATTGTATTTGTAATCCAGTGCGGATTAAAATTATGTATCAACAGCACTAATCTCGTCGCCACCCTCTGATACTGTTTATAATTCCAAAAGTGGAATAGGGTCCCTTTAAAGTTTTTTTGGGTTAACACTTTATTTCGTGGATATAGCAAATAGAAAAGGTTTATGTACTTATCGCCTTGTAGCAGTCTTTACTAGTATACTCCACAGATTTGAGCAAAAAATATAGTGCATGAAAAGGAATTTGAGACAAGCTAATTCATCAAGTAGATACTTAGGTAATTAAAAGGAATATTTATTAAACATGCGCATTCATGGGCGTAGCCTGAAGAGGGTTTGGGGGCAAATCAGATTTTTCAGATCACCTCGTCTTTCGCCTGGCATGTGCCACGCGAGTAATTATTATCGCGAACTTAAGAAATGTCAAAATCAATGCGCCAACTGCTGATTATTTGTTTATTTTAAAGAAACAGAAATTTTTTATCGGGAATCGAACCCACAACCTTCACGTATCGCGGGTGCTGCTCTTCCAAAACTGAAATTACGATTACAGTGTACTATCACCCAATCAACGGTATAGAAACTTGTCGTCTCATGTGAGAAATTTGACGTATTGCGCATGCTAGGCCTATAAGACACTAACATGAAACATTACGTTCACTGTGCGGTTTATTCAAAAGCTAACACATACAGCTCCGTTTACACTTCGGTGATTGGTTAGTTGAGTTCATACATTTTTTGCGAGATTTTTAGGGTCTTAGCTGTAAACTATCGATAGTTAAGAAGAAGATGCCATCGATACTGTTAAAATGACGTTACCTATCGATCGGAAACACTGAAAGTATGGTCTGTTTTTTACAATGAGAAATGAGGTTTTTTAATCTCGTAGACTATTGACACATGCAAATGTCAAATTTATAAATAATGTTCCCAGCTCTATTGTCCAGTGTTGTACCTACAATACCGGTTTGTTGAATCGTAACTTTTTATCTATACTTATAATATAGGAATATTTTTTATTTACCAGAAAAATTTTAACCACAGTATCAGTAACAGTTACTTATTACATTTATGTATTTATAAATAAAAAAACGAACTAAGTAATTTATCTCTTTTAAAACAAGTTAATAGCAGGCAATCTATCATTTTACTACGACTAGCGCGCATCAATACTACGTTTTCATTGAATAATCGCATCGTTTCCCTGTTTACGCACACACACTCATAACGCGTGTGTGTGGCGGGGGAGACGCGGCGCGGGGCCGAGGCACGGCTCGGGCGCAACCCCTGCGCCCGCACAACCTACCTACTAGTTTCGTCTTGACCGTTGACCGTGACCTACTAAACGTCACATGACGCGCGCGCGAAATAAATCACTGGACTGAGAATTCTTGTGGAACAGGCCACACGGTTCGTTTTACGTGTGTAGACATGCTCAAGGACGAGGAAGACCGGCGCTCTCACAACACTTGTACGACGACGTGGTTGCGAACTTCGAAGAAGACCCGCGAGGAAGCACTAATGATGCCGCTCGTCAGTTTGGCATATGCTCAGTACTCCGCCTGGAAAATAATTCATTCGGACGGCATGCATCCATACTAAAAGTACAAGAGCTGACGTCCGTGGATAGAGCGCCAAGGATTGCTTTGTGTAATTGGTTGTTAAACAATCCTAACGCCAATGTATCGTTTTCGAACAAAATATGTCTGTTTACGCGGGTTGGAGTAGATTTTTTTTTATTGAGTGTGATTAGGTGAAGTGTTTTTGTCAGTGAACCAAACATTGTTCAAGTGTTAAAACAGCGAATTTTAGATGCTTTTAACGATGTGCGACAACAACAAAATGTGCTTATTTCCATAAAAGGAAATTGACAGAAAAGGGCGCGTCTGCGTATTGATAATGAAGGTAAACATTTTGAACAATTATTCAAATCCGTGTAGATAGAGGTTATGTAGATTTTAGGACAATGTAAAAGTAATGTACACAATAAATAGCTCTTTAAATACGCCAAAATTAGTTTCAATTGTAGGTAAGTAGCTACCTAGTTATGAAAACCTGATGTTTTCGACAAATAAGTAGATACCTAATAACTAAAACGTAAGTTTGTCTGTCCTTAGCCAGAAAAAGTATTATAAGAAAATTTGATTACTAAAATGAAAGTGTTTTGACTAATTTGATTATTATTACGCTTACGCGCGGAAGCGCCCTTTTCGGAGAACTCAGCTGAGTGGGCGTTGTCAGTGCACTTTCAACCTTATTCCGATGCGATGGGAACTGGTTTTTCTTTGAGAAAGGGAAGTAACCTGCGATAGTGAGACAAGATGTCGTGCGTATTTCATTGAGATGTTGCGTGCCAATAGTTTCATTGATTAAAAACACGGATGTCCACACATGTTTTGTTAATTTCAGTAAAAAACAAAACGTAATAACTCTGTCATTTTTAATCGAAAAAAAAATCGGTTTGCACATTTACAATTAAGACCTTTGTCTACATTCGTGATTAAATTTTTTATGGTAAATAAAAAATAACGGTGTATAATAATATTATTTAATATAATACCTATTATAAAGACAAAATATTTGTTTGTTTGTTTGTAATGAATAGGCTCCGAAACTACTGGACTGATTTCAAAAATTCTTTCACCGTTGGGAAGCTTCACTATCTTCGGGTGACATAGGCTATATTATATTCAAAATGACCTGAAAAATTCCTTACATCGCGTGCACTGCGAAAACTATTGATGATCGAACAAAATCATGTAGTATGTCTTTGCAGAACTCATAATTATCTACAAAAAGTGTCGCGACAGCATATGTCTAAATATTATAGTTTAATTAATATGCCGGCTCTTGAAAAGGCTCTTTATTTGTACCTTGGTAATAATCCTAATCAAACTAAATAATTTATATTCAAGACGGCTTCAATACCTTTATATAACTTTTTGAATTATTCAATTTGGACATTTCATTCGGAAGATATCACGAGTTTAAAAATGCAAGTATTAGAAAAAAGTCGCGTATTTGCCGCTCACCGCGCTCAGCTAGCCAGCATGCGATGTAAGCTCCATGTAAGCGTCACTGGAGTACTGAGGAGGGGAGTCAATGTAATAAAATTAAGTGCAAGGTTTAGTACCTATTGCACCCGTGCGAAGCCGGGGCGGGTCGCTAGTTATCTTTATAAGATGAATTTAGTTTTAATTCAAATTAAATAAAATAATACAATTATGTTCATTCATAATTATGTATCACGTAGGTACGTGAAATAATTATTAATTCTGGGCGGGTGAATATGATTTTTTGTTTATTAATTAATAAAAAAATCACATACCGTGTGTATGCTACAAGTGGTCACGAAAATTTACCAAAATTATAAATTATAGAAGTAGGCGGCGATTTTGATGATTCAGAATTTTCCTCAGATATAGAATCATTGTCTGAATCAGATTAACGCCTAACGAATACTTGTAATTAAGTTATGTAATTACACATTATATTAGGATATCTTTATATAAAAAACGATACTTGATTTTATTAACGGTAAGTTCCGGTTGTGCTGCATCACTATTGAAGAAATGCAATAAACTGACAACACTCGTAATGTCAATTTAGTCTACGAGAATAAAAAACAGACTTTAGATAGATGTCATGTCACTGTCAGAAGGGTGCATCAAAACTTTAAGGATATCTTTTAATTTATAAAAATGTTCTAACCATATTGCCTGAACTTTTATTTATTTAATATAAGTGATGAAGTTGCATTATGTGCCTAGTATTCAAGTGACAAGTGAATCATTAGCAAATAAGCTTAATTTCGGAGTAAAACATGTCGATGAACTATGCTTTCGGATTTTCATTATTTCTGTTAATTCTCGTCGGACTTAACATATATTTTTTCTATACCTTGAATACAGTTGGAAGGAGAGGTCCTATTTTTAATGTTCCTAGTATAAAATTAGATTTATCTCCAAGCGTTTTTAGGGACATATATGATTATCTTAATTATTTACCTAGTCCATATAAACAGAAAAATTCCAAGTTTATTTTTGTACAAAAAACACTCATACATTCATTTAACTCTACAAGTCATATTAGTTCTAATGTCAATGTTTTGTCAGATGCAGACACAGTAAGTTATGTGCCATATATTTTTTTACATGTGCTAAAAATGTTAGTCTTATTTAATAAAACTTTCAGTGGAGCAGTGAGGAGTCCTTGTTCCCACACAAAAATGGGGCGCCAGGCCAAATTCTGCAAGCGATCCGCACCGCACAGATAGTATTAGTTGACAATGCGCCAAGGGGAACACAGTTAAAATTGTTACTATTGTTAGAGGTAATTAATCACTAATACTTTCTTATTTCGATTCTAATTAATCTATCCTGTGTTTTCTAGAACAAACCCATTTATTAAATGCATGTCTAATATCCGATTTAGATTAGTTTAATGTAAGCTAACATACTTTAGCCTAAGCACACTACCTATATCTTTAAATCACTATCCCAAACAGTTCAGAAACATTATTATATATTCTAAATATTGTGTAAATTTGCAGGGAAAGCACAAATTATATTTCAAACCTAAAAGGTACCAGCTGAATGATGTGATAAATGGTAATATTTATGCAGGCTTTGATCGGCACAATTCTGAAGTGTTTGCCTACTACTTGGCAATGGTAATGAACTTCACATGGATTTCTCCATCAGCCATAAGAAGAATACATATTAATAACGATGTGCTGCCGGTTGCTACTGCAAGTCTTAAAAAAACTATGGTTAAGAATGGTATTAAATCTGTTTCAATGATTTACTATTTTATGATCTGTTGTTTTTCATTAGCAATCAACAATTTATATTTGTTTTTAGAAAGTGGATCTATTTGCATATATGGAAAATGTCTGTACTGTAAAGTGAATGAAACAGTGTGTCCTAATAGTAAAGGTGAAATTGAAGGTGCTGCAATATTATTCTCAAACAAACCATTCAGGATATTTAAATCACCGTGGAGGCGCTCATACAGTACTAAAAAAATGGATTGGGAAAAAGATGACAATTTTTGTAAGTGAGTAACACAGTCATCATATTTCGGAGTGACTATATTTTATATTTTTCACCAGAGCTTGTTTAATGCAAAATTGTAAAGTTGTGAGAGCTAAAATAAAAAAATACATTTTCAGAAAAGTGATTGAGACACACAGTACCAGACGCCTTCTCAACTTAATAGATGTCTCAATATTTGATTTTCTAATACAGAACGGAGATCGACATGGCTATGAGGTTTACAAAGATAAAATAGTTCTTTTGGATAATGGGAAAGGTTTGGGAAATCCAATGGTGGATGAACTGGATATTTTAGCTCCACTTTACCAATGTTGCATGTAAGTAGGTTTTCTCAATTTAAAATCTTTTCTTTTTTAAGATAAATAATTAATTCTTTATTATTGAATTTGTGAACAATAAAATGATGGACGAGTCAATTAGTTGTAATTTAAATAAAATAAATTAAAGCAATGTGTTGCAATAACACACAAGCAGGTTAAGACCACCATATTAAATCATGTATAATGCAAAAAGGATACTATAAACTTGATAAATATTTAAACAATAAACATATATGGACATGATTGTTTGCTCGCTCGCACACCATAGTTTTAAGTTCTCTAGCTCGAAATCTAAATTTTGTAAAGATTAGGATAACTACTGAGTTTCATGCCGGATTCTTCTCGGTAGAATTAGGTTCCGAACCGGCTGTAGCTTCAATTTTGGTTTGTGTTCATTTTGACGATGCATAAGTGTTAATTGTAACCAACATGAATCAATGAATTGACTACAGACGAGTAGTCTGTGTAAATAGTATCGATATATTATATTGTACCACTACGAAAGCATATGATCCATGTAGCGGATTTTTAAGCGTGGTACCTCTTGATGGGCTTTAGAAAAATCATTAGTGAAACATATTTAAAATAAATTCACTCTTATCCTTTGTCTATTACAGGATGTCTTTATCGACTTGGCAGCACCTAGAGATATTGTCAGGCGGAAGTCTTACAGAGACTGTTAAACTTTTGTCCTCATTTCAAGGTGAAAAGTTGGCTACTGAAGATCATTTCAAAGCAGTTGAACGACGTTTGTTAAAAGTTTACGCCACTGTTCTGTATTGTATAGGAAAGCATGGAAGTGCAAAAGTGTTTAAAACAACATTTTAAGCAATAATCACAGTTGTTATAAAAAAAGGCTGTGCTTTAATTGAATATTTCATCTAAAGTTGGTTACAAGCAAATAACGCTTCTCGAAAATTAAATGTCTTCAGTTACATTTTATCCAAAGGACAGCAAGATAAAATGATGAAACTTATTTTACTTTAAGTATATACTATCATCAACAGGTGTAGGAGTATTTTTTATTTTCCCACTAGTTCAGTGAAGATGATCAGAAAAAAATATGGTATCAGCAAACAATACTTAGTAAAATGTGATGTTATTTTTTTTTGGTAATGGGAATATAGGTACATCTTTAGGTGATCCTTGCGCAGGTTCAACTTAGTTTTTTTATCTATACTTTCCAATTTTTATTAAACACGAACCAAATATGTAATATGGGTATTCTATTCAAAATCGAATGCCCTTCGCTCGAATATGAAGTACCTACTCGCACCGTTCCTTGAAGCACTTTAAGGTCGCCAAATCATGATCATGACGAGACTAGATGTTTTTATTCCAATTTAAAGCATAGGTAAGTATTTCAATTTAAAATATTTTTAATATCTGTCCAGGCTTGTGACAGTACATCGACCCAGTTACTCACTCCGGTTCGCGTGTCGTTATGCTTAATGTGTACGTAGGTTACGGTTTCAAACCTTGGTACGGTCAATGTTTTGAATTCAGTATAGGTAGCTCCGATATCCGCGCAGCCATGTCGTCTGCAGAAAAAATTATAAGAATTAATTTAAATGATGTGCGGTGCTTGAATGGAGGGTAACACGAATCCACAACACCACCCTATTTGAACGCGTGTTACTTGTAAGTCTGGTCCTGCTTAGAGGCCCGTCGCGTCGCGGCATCGCACGCGCACTATCCCCCTATTTTTCCATATTTCCAATTAGTAAGTAGTAGCATAATGTTAGACTATATATAGCCTTACCCGATAAATGGAATATCCGTCACAAAGAGTTTTTCAATTCGAACGAGTAATTCCTGAGATTGGCGCGTTCAAACGAGATGGTTCCAAGAAACAAACTCTTCAGCTTTGTAATATTGGGATAGATTTCTCAAATTATGCGCTAAATTACGGTGATTCATTTTTATTTATTTAATTAAAGTTATTTTTAAATGATGCTTCGGACTTTCGTAATTTAAGATCTTGATGAATCGATGTAGCGGACTGTCGAGCTCATGGATTTATCGTTCATAAAGTTCTTCGAGGAAAGGGATTCGAGCAAACGGAATAGGAAACCAAAAACATGTGATACAGAAATAAAATATTTTTTCTTTTAAAGATTTACAATTAGCGTTTTAATTTAACCTACCTACCTGTAAATTCGTCACTTTAATTCTTATGGCGCATCCACACATACCCGCCGGCACGGGCCGGCGGTCAAGCCTACGGCATTTCAGATGCCGGCGGCATGCGGCTTCGACACGTAGAAGAAAAGCCGGCGCCATGTGTGTGGATGCATCATTACAATTTAGAACTTTTTAATACCTACTTTAGCAGTCTATTCCTTTTATGTTGGCAATAAGGACCTTACAAAAAATAATTTACTATTATGGACGGGTAGGTATTTATGAAGTAGTATATAGCGCGTATCTATACATTTAGGCGATTCAGTTTAATAGGGAAGTTAACTTCCTGCCCGTTCGTTTGTCGTTACCACGCTTGGAACGCAACCGAAACGTTGAGTAGTAGCTAAGTGAAAATAAATTCTAAGTTACTGCGTTTTGACTCGTTAAAGTTAATTTTATGGTTTTAAATTGCACTTGAAAGTCTTAAATTGTATTTAAAATAACTATCACATTTTTATTTCAATAGATTATGAAGGTCCAAAATCACCAATGCCGGATTAAAATAGCGTTACTTCGCGCCATGAGTTATTACTTAATTTTAAATCTGTTTCCGTTATGACACTTCCGTTGCACCACTACTGCCTAGCTAGCGGAGTAGGCGACCAAGGTACTTTCGTGATCTTTTTCGAATATATTGGTTCAAAAAGTTAAATAAAGGTATAAATGTAGCAGTTATTAATATGCATTATTAATGGAGTTTTATTACGAGATAAAAAGTATCCTAACAAGCCTAGCATAAGCAACGCGACTAAATTTTATCGATATCTTATCAAACGTCAAAATTGATTGAAGTCAGTGCGTCAGGTGTTGATTGGCTAAAAATACGAGTGCGGTGTGTATTAGCCAGTCAATAGTATCGAAACTTTTGTCGTCTCATGCGATTAATTTGACATATTGCGTATGCTAGACATCTAGTATGTCATCTTTCTTCCTACCAAATTTTATCCATCATTATTTGCGCGGGTGCTGCCATCTACTTTTGGCGGGAAGAAAACTAACGATGTCGATGGCGCGAGATCTTACTTACCCTCAATAAAGCGTCGTCTTTCGTTCGTGGCATACGTACCGATCCTTAAAAAAGTTTCGCGAGTTAGTACAGTGATAGTGAAAGTTTACCACCCGTCGTGATCGTGATGGAGCAACAAGTCAACGAGGGCAGTGGCGACGGTGAGACGTCGCGGGCACGAAGGCGTCGAGATCATCGGATAGCGAAACTGGCCCGGAACAGTAGCATGGTACCAAAAACACAGGAAAAAACTGTAAGTGACCCAAAATTTGGATATTCTCGCACACTAAGTGTTGTCTTTAGTGTTGCTGAACTATCGATAGTTCACCACGGAAATCATCTATAATATCGATAGGCCTATCGATACTGAGAGAGTTTTAACTACCAATAAAACTTACCGCTGTTATTTTTCCTAAAGATATCCGGAATCCAGGTAAGTTGTTGTACTTGGTGCATCTCAAGGTTCCCCCCGCTGGCTTCCGCATCTTGACGCGGGGTGCTCATTAACCCTGTGGTTACGGAACGTTGAGACTGGCCTTGTCACCCAGCCTCCGATACCGCACATGGTGAAGCGAAGACGCATCCCGAGCTTGGCCGCGGAGAGCAGGTGGATCTCTGCGGCAAGCCCGCAATGGCATGGGTGGATCGCGGAGGAAGAGGAGGACCTCGGTGTCTTGTTGCCGGCCTCCCTGTACTCCGCGACTCTGCAGTGGCGCGTGGCGTGAATTGCGTCGTGGGGTAAGCCTGGCGTTCGTTACCTCGGTCCCGAGGGGGTGGGTGTGTCAGGTGGCCTGACACGCTCCAGCTGCGTTTTGCGCGAGAAGGCGGGCCGCTTGGCGGTAGGCGCTCTGGGCACATGAGTAAAGAAACGAAACAGAGACAAAGCTTCATACGAATGCGCTGTGATAGGTACATCACTACAAGTCCAACGCGTGTGTGTGCGTGACCACTGGCCGCTTGTCTCGTATGAGCCGAAACCACTTCAAACTAAATCAGCCAGTGGCATAGTAGAAAGAGAACAGTAGGTAAACTAGCGCCCCGACCGACCGAACGATAACTGCCTTTACCCCTAGGCATGGCCGGATCGTGAATATGTGGGGCCCTGGGCTGAAACTACTTGGGGGCCTATGCATATTCATAATCATGATATGTATAATATTATGATTATGAATTTATTATTAACTTTAAAAAATTAATGAAAACAGCATGAAAACAACCTTTTACACGTATTTCCCCCTCAACTACATTCTACAGACAACTATTTCTTTTTCAAATGATGGCCTACTTTTTAGCGGGATCTGGGGGCCCCTTGTAACCTCGGGGCCCTGGGCTGCAGCCCAATCAGCCCATAGGTAGATCCGGCCATGCCCCTAGGGCTGTCAGTGAAAACTTTCGACACCTATTGTTATGTCTATTTCCCCGTATGGTATACAAAGCACCAGGGATCTTCAAGAAGATTGTAAAAAAGTTAGCGTGAAGAAAGAATTTCTGATTTGTCGAGTGGGTATTCAGACAACCGTACACACTGCAGTACCTGTTATATTTAGTTGTTGTACTAGCCATTTTTAGGTCATTGTTATTACGATGCGAGCAAATATGTGTAAACAAACTTTTTGATCGGAGAAGTTCGCTGCAGCCTGACGCTGATGTTATGCTTTTTAAATCACAACTTTAAAATCAACGAATATTATTTTTTGTCACAGTAGCACATGTTAAGACTTCATACATATATTTTACGTTTTTTTATTAAATAAATATTAAAATAACATTTTTGACACTTTTTTGTAATGTTTTATAAGGTAAGTTTATGATTTAGAAGATAATTTAAAAAAATAACAAAATTATGCACTATCTCCGGTGATTCACCGGTTATCAATCGGTTATGTTAAATTCACCGGTGATTTTCTCCGGTGCCATAATTTCGCTCCGGTGCAAAGCCCTAACTGAGGTGTGCGTGCGATGCGCGTCGGTAAAGGGCGGGGGCGGGGCGCGCACACATAGTAGTCACGCTCCGTTCGTTTGTTTGAGGATTACATACCTCTTTCTCTTTCTACTATGCCAGTGGTCAATCTCAGGGCGTGCAGGCGTGACGTGACGCTCGAATGTCGTGCGGTTTTGTTTTTGCTATCGAGGGTACAATTAATGACTATAGATTTAATATGCCAGAAAAGAAGGGTTTAGTCCATGTATCGGGCTATTTATACAGAAAATGTCTGGAACATCACAAATGTGAGAAAATAAAATCCTATGTTAATAAATGCGAACAATTCTTTTTTTTTGCCATTATAAGGAATTTAATGAAGGTAGTGTGAAATCAGGTTTTTTTATAATACCTCCTGACAATTTTATTGCATTTGTTGAATTGCTTGAGCAAAAATTATGCAAAAATTTTGATCTTCAACAAATTGTTAATATTGGTAATGGCATATTAGCACGTTTGCAAGATTGTACATTTCATATGCCATGTGAGTGTTTCCCATTGGATTAATTGAAAAAACTTTATATTAGATTTAGAATTTATCATTCGATTAAAAGACACAACAAACTATTAAAAACCAAAAGTAATCAGAAAAATATATTTAGAGTATGTAATTTGTAAAAAAATATCCCATTTGAATAAAAAATGTGAAAAAAAGAACATTTATATTTTTAATTTATTCAATTGTGCCAACCCTACCAAAATAGGTATATGCTAGCTATTTAGAAGCTTTGTCTCTGTTCCGTTTCTTTACTCATGTGCTCTAGGGCAGCCTGTGTAGAACCCGCAAGGAATCCCGACTCCCCCACAACTACGCAGCGTTGGCCACCAAGGGGATTTTAGTCGGTGCGAGCCCGACACACCACTCTCTGTTCCCCGCTGAGAGTGACGGTGCGGTAGGCATTTCCCCCTCGACAAAAATGGTGCATCTCAAGGTAAGAGGCTAAGAGCTCGCGCTATCGACATCGTTCGTTTTCTTGCCGCCAGTAGATGGCAGCACCCAGCAAAAATTCGATGGGTGATTATATTTTTTGACCGGAAACGTCACTAAAAGGAAGGTGCTTGACTCAAGATGGATTCCGGATATCTTTAGGAAAAATAATAGGTAAGTTTTATTAACAAGTACATAGTAAAAACTCTCTATTTAATCCGTTCAGTAGTTTTTGCGTTACAGAGTAACAAGCATCCAAACATCCATACTTTAAGATTTATAATATTAATAAGTAAATACAAGAATATTTTTTAATTACCAGAAAAATTTTAACCACAGTATCAGTATCAGTTACTTATTACATTTATGTATTTATAAATAAAAAAACGGACTAAGTAATTTATCTCTTTAAAAGAAGTAAATAGCAGGCAGCCTATCATTTTACTACGACTAGCGCGCATCAATACTACGTTTTCATTGAATAATCGCATCGTTTCCCTGTTTACGCACACACACTCATAACGCGGGTGTGTGGCGGGGGAGACGCAGCGGGCGGCGAGGCACGGCTCGGGCGCAACCCCTCCACCCCTGCGCCCGCGCAACCTACTAGTTTCGTCTTGACCGTTGACCGTGACCTGCTTAACGTCACATGACACGCGCGCGCGAAATTAATCACTGGACTGAGAATTATTTCTTGTGGCCCAGGCCACACGGTTCGTTTTACGTGAGTAGACATGCTCAAGGACGAGGAAGACCGGCGCTCTCACAACACTTGTACGACGACGTGGTTGCGTACTTCGAAGAAGACCCGCTCGTCAGTTTGGCATATGCTCAGTACTCCGCCTGAAAAATAATTCATTCGGACGGCTTGCATCCATACTATTACCAAAAAGTACAACAGCTGACGTCCGTGAACCGAGCGCCAAGGATTGCTTTGTGTAATTGATTGTTAAACAATCCTAACGCCAATGTATTGTTTTCGAATGAATGCCTGTTTACGCGGATTGGAGTCAAATTTTTTATTGAGATTAAGTGAAGTGTTTATGTTAGTGAACCAAACACAGTTGAAGTGTTAAAGCAGTGAATTTTAGACGCTTATAACCAAGTGCGACAACAACAAAATGTCCTTATTTCTGTAAAAGGAAACTGACATAAAAGGGCGCGCCTGTGCATTGATAATGAAGGTAAACATTTTGAACAATTACTAAAATCCGTGTAGGTAGATGTTGTGTAGATTTTAGGACAATACAAAAGTAATGCACACAATAAATAGCTCTTTAAATACGCCAAGATTCGTTTCAATTGTAGGTTAGTAGCTACCTAGTTATGAAAACGTGATATTTTCGACAAATAAGTAGACCTAATAACTAAAACGTAACGTAACGTGTTGAAAAACGTAACGTGTTGCGTCTTTCCTAAGCAAGAAAAAGTATTAAGGGAGAGTTAGATTACAAAATGAAAGTGTTTTGACTAATTTGATTATTATTACGCTTACGCGCGGAAGCGCCCTTTTGGGGAACTCAGCTGAGTGGGCGTTGTCAGTGCACTCTCAACCTTATTCCGATTCTATGTTAATTTGTTTTTCTTTGAGAAAGGTAGTAAGGTAAGGTAGTAGGAAGTAACCTGCGATAGTGAAACTAGATGTCGTGCGTATTTCATTGACATGTTGCGTGCCAATAGTTTCATTGAGTAAAAAGACGGATGTCCACACATTTTTTGCCAATTGCAGTAAAAAACAAAGCGTAATAACTCTGTCATTTTTAATCGAAAAAAAAATCGGTTTGCACATTTACAATTAAGACCTTGTCTACATACGTGATTAAATTTTTTATGGTAAATAAAAAATAACGGTGTATATTATAATCTATATAGTCACTGGGGATAGTGTAGTTTTCCAACGTTTAATTGCTAATGGACCTTTTAAAAACAAGGTTAAATGAGAGCCTTTTAGATGGTACCAACACTACCAACAAATTAGCAACTTTCCTGTTAAGATTATTAGATTCTATAATAATTTGATACATATATTTCTACGATTGCTTGGTTGTGACAACCCTAAGAACTAGCAACCATTCTAGGTAACGCATTTTGTTTTAGGCAGGCACGTTTTTATTAAAGCTATTTTCCTGTCCTCTTTATTTTTTGGTCTGAAGAGTACCGTAAAACGGGGTGAATAGGAATCGGCGTCTGAATAGGGACGAAAACGGACATGAGATTAAATCTATAAATAAAAAATGTTACACAATGGTATTAATGATTTTTTTTATCGGTTCGTAGTAGATTATTGTATCATTATAATGGCAACACAAGACTGGAGTGACATTTGTCACAAATGGCAAAAATAGTTTTTTTAGTTTCGGTCCACCGAGGTGCGGTTTTTGTTGGGTCCAAAACTTTGTCTTTAACTGAAAATCTAAGCGATTTCGTGCTTTTACTGCTGTAAAAGACGTATTATGAAAGATGTATTATATTATTTATTTATTCAAGGACCTATGCACGTGTAGGTAAGACAATATCTCATGTATTTTTGTTTGTAACGACAAATTAAATTATGCTGATGATTTTCACTGATTTTGGGGTGAATAGGTACGGGCCATGGGGTTAATAGGGATGGGTCGGGTTTGAAGAGAAACGAATATGTGGGCTGAATCGGAACGCTAAAGTCTGAATAGAAACAGGGGTGTCACTAAATTATGTTTGAGATTAACTAAGTAAAATAGGTAGGTACTAATATTATAAAGAGAAAAATTTTTTTTGTTTCATTAGAATAGACTTTAAAAGTACTGGACCGATTTGAAAAAAATCTTTCATCATCAGAAAGCTACTATATTTGGTAAACAAACGCTATATTAGGTAAATTATAAAAAAATAGGTATCTTTAAAACTCTAATAATTTCTGACAATTTACGCATACACGCTAGTGTTCAAGCTAAATTCGTTTTGTTGCTTTGTTACAGATATTCCTCGTACATATCTGCCCAGTGGTACTAAAAATATAAATAATATGATGATTTTATAATCAACGCGGCACTTCAAGAGCACAAAACTTAAAAAAGTTCGCTGTCGGACATTAGTTTAAAATACGACATTCCCAAATCTGTGTTACATAGGCATAAAACCGGATACGTAAAAAAGCACGGCGGCCAAACAGCATTGACGGCTCAAGAAGAGGCATATACAACCTGTAACGGAAAGGGGGTAACAATGTAAAGTAGGTGGATACTATACCTTGTATAGATTCTTTATACGAAATCCCGAGTTAAAATAAACACTTTATTGTTTTTATGAAATAAAAAATGATTAACTATAATGACTGACTAAAACGTAAACAAACGCATCACAACACTATTGAGGTCAGCGACCCCAAATCACGTTATCACTTCACGACAATCACTGCGATCCTGAATTTCTCCACCTCCTTCCTCGACATGCGCGCCTAGTACTTTCTTAGAAGATGCGCGAACATTATGCAACATTTGTGGTGTCACTGTACAGAACGCGGCCTTGATGCTTTCTATCATCTCTTCCCTTGACGAGCATGCTACAGCGTACACCTTCCTTTTAAATTAGTCCCACAAGAAGAAGTCCAACGGAGTGAGGTCTGGTGACCGAGCTGGCCATGTGATACGACCTCCTCGCCCAATCCACAGATGGAAACGAGCGTTTTGATGGTTTCGTAAATCTCTTTCTCTAGCTCTCGGTCGGCCATCACGCTGCCGTCGGTTGCTCCGACACAGAGAATCATCTCGAATATTCTTGATTGCTCAAAGACATCACGAAATATCACTAGGCTATCCGTAGTAAGTAGGTAATCCAGAAAGGCAAAAACACAAGATGTTGTCACGGCGACGACAACTCAATGACTTAACTGAATTGTCAAAATGAGAAACGCTAAACCAACAAATTTCAGATGTGATTCAGTAAACACTAAAAGATGAACCACCATTGTGATATTTAAATTAATAGCATAATAGGTAGGTACATCCAAGTCTTTCGACGATTCCAACAATACTGTGATAGTGTTGTGCAAGCGTGACTTAGTCAAAATTTTGACTTGTATTTGACTGATATTTCAAAAAAAAATATTTAATCAATAAATGCGTGTACACAGCTACAAATGGTCCCATACAGTTTGTAACCGTTAACTGCTTTGGTATTTTTGATATTGTTATACCCTTTCCGTTACACGTTGTATAATTGAACATTTGAACCTTTGCTCTTAAATGGGGTAAAACCCCATTCAGAGCAGATACCTACGTACCAAACCTTGGTCCATAATATTTAACAAAAATGTGACAACCCTTGATTTTTCCTGATTCACCCCGGTCTTGTTCCAGTTCACCCCGAGACAGGTATAAATAGGGACGATGTACATTTTAGACAATATTTTTTGATATATTATAACCTATATTGTTTTCGGAAAGAACTAGCATTCGGAAATATTTAAATTATAACTCCAAACATCGAATTTAGCTGCATCACAGAATAATTTAAACGTAAACTTGAACTTCGTACCTATTCACCCCGTTTTACGGTACTTTGACCTGAGTAAATTAATAATAATATTACGTCAAATCGACATTGACATGTAACTGCCAACTGGTTGTCGGCCAGAGCTACCGACATAGGATTTTTCCCCTGAATTTTAGTAGAAATGAAATTAATACGCTTTAAAATAACTGATAAAAATTCTTGGTGTCTTAAAAAAGGTTCAATTCGGCTGACTAAATAAGTGCCATATAATACGTAATTTCAGAGATTTTTTAAGAGGTAAATAACTTACTGGGTGGTACTCTGTTGTCAGCGCAGTCTTTTGTGTAAACGTCTTGAGGTCGGCATTAACTACAGTATGAATTGAGGGTGAAAGTAGAATGGTGTGATATTGTGCATCCCCATGCATTAAGTTTATTTTTACGACCCAAGTTCATTTCAGGATCGTTCAGGGAAAAATATAATTGAGAGTTGACAACACCGGTTTTGAAGTTTTTATTTTTTTTATGATTTCATTCGTAAACCCTGCATATCCAGATTCCAGTCCAGGCCAATAATTAATTTATGAAAAAAAAATATTAGAGAAAAATCTTCGTGTAAAATTATGGCTTCAGCTCAAGAAACCTTTTTATACTTTGCTTATGGGAGTAATTTGCTCAAAACAAGGATTCATATAAACAATCCTTCTGCTCAGTTTTTGGGTATTGGTAAACTAGATGTTAGTAGCAAAGTGCATTAATTTTCTATTGCCATTTAGTGGAAGTTTTTAAACAAAGTTAGCTCACAACCAGTCAAAGTAATGTGACGTGGTGACCCATTCATTCATCTCATAAAGTTAATGTGTTTTTATTTATTTCAAACAGGGTCATAGTTTAGACTTCATTGCATATTCTGACAATTGGAGAGGCTCCTCTGCTACTATTGTACCCACTGAAGATTGTCATGTTTGGGGCGCCATTTGGAGATTGCATAATAAGGATATGCCTGCTTTAGATAGGTAAATATAATATGTAGTAAAAATTGAACAAAATTTAACCTTAAATGACACTTACATATTTAAAGGTACCAACTAAGTGTGCATCAATATTTCCATTTGTATTTTAATATAGGAAAGTAGCACTTCTGTCTAGTTTGTATGCATTGCCCGTACTATACAAAGTCTTCTCAGCATCCCCTGACCATTAAGTAATCCCTGTGCAAATGGCTCATGCAGTTTTTTCTCAACTTTCAGACAAGAAGGAGTTGATACAAACTGGTACTTTCCAAAAACAGTGAATGTTGTTACATCTGACGGTAGCAACCTGCAGTGCCGTACATACCAACAGACTGTTAATCCTACACCATGTAAAAATATAGTAGACCTGCCATTAGAAAGGAGGCCCTCTTCAACATATTTAAAATGTATCTTGGACGGTGCAATGGACTGTAATTTGCCAAATAATTATATTGAAAAATTGAAGAAAATTCCTCACAATGGGAATGAAGCGTCTCCTGAAATGATTGAAAGATTAAGAAATTAATTCACAGGACCAATTTCCACATCCAATGATCTCTGAATGCAATAACAGATTTAATAAATATTATATTTTATTTGAAGAGTACTTTTTACAAAGATCCAAAAGCAACATCTAATAATAGCTACCTATCTCCTTTCTAAATCATCCTTAAAAATTCACACAGACATCATAATCAAGCTTTATATTACTCAGAGAATATGTCCAGATCAGACAGTGGACCAGTGTCACCGAAAAATTATAGGTTCTCTTTTGAAATCAATGGTAATGTCTATAGGTTTATTCAAGCTATATCTAATGATATGAAGTCAACTATTGATAATCAAATATAGAGCGGCAACACTAGAGGGGGGATGAAGCTAATACAGAACCCTTTTCTGTTTGAGGGATTCTGGGCTAGTGGCTAGGACCCTGAATGTAGGTAGTCCCTAATTCAGGCTGGAAACCTAAAGGAAAGCCACTTTTGGGAAATATTAAATTAATAATCTTGGTCCTTATTTCCTCTTCACTAATAATGTCTTAGACTAGGGTTGTCTAGACCAAACATGATTCGGGGCCAATTCAAATGACTGAATATATAAGAGAGAATGAATAAATAGTGCTACAAACACATTTTTTTTAAGATATACTTAAGTTTCATTTCCCCTTGCGGTGTGGTCATGCTCGAACTCACGACCTGCACATATCGTACGTGCTATTCTTTCAACTGCCAACTGTCAAACTGGTATACTAAACTGGCAGAGAGCACTTACTGGAGGCTAAGAGGTTCATACAACAGAAAAATTCTTCACCTACGGTTAGCTCGGTTGGATGAGCGCACGCGCGGTACGTAAAGGTCGTGGGTTCGAGCTCACAGCGCAAGGGGAAATTGTTTGTTTCTTTAAAATATTTAAAGTTTGCTTGTGCGGCGTGAAGCACTTTCCTTTTGGGTACGGAACCCTGAAAACAATTTAATATTTTTACTATTTGTTATTTTTTACCAAAAATATTTTATTTTTATTTAGGTAGGTATGACTTTATTGCACAAAAAGAAGTACAAAAGGCGGACTTAATGCAAGGGGCATTCTCTACCAGTCAACCATTAAGTCATGCAGATAGTCAGTTTATGGGTGCGGTAACAGTAAAAATGTGTGTATGGATTACAATACCTAAATAATAATTAATAGCAATAAACTAAACACCAAAATAGAATAAAATAAATATTTCTCCGTTTTTCGGACAGCACGAACCACACGAGCACTGCGTACGTAATCACTTTTTACTGTGGGTGCCTACATACATTACCTACATGCTAAATGGCTAGGTGTGTAATGTAGGGTATAGCCACCTTCGCGGAAGTAAGAGTATGGTAATGTGACGATTCTTTCTCATCTATCCTAGCAATCTCACACACCTAATCTGCGCTGTTAAATGACCTTGATGATTAAGAAGTGTGTTCAGTGAGCTCCACCACCAAAAATATTCAGGAGTTCGATATTAAGTATATAATTGAGTTCACAATTTGATCAAGCTATTTAGAGTTGGCGTTAGAATTGATGTTTCAATCCATTTCGCAAAATTCCAACAGCTCGCAAAATTCCAAAGGCGGAGACAGAAAAAAGCCGAGTCTTAAGTTTTTAGCACCCACCTAAATAAAGTCACTTGGATTTTTATACAACTTAAATCCAATGCTTACCTTAGAATACGAGTAAAATAAAACTCTTTTGCTACACAATATCTTATTATAATTACTTATAACAAGAATTCCTAACTTCTCAATTCATCTCGTAACTCAGCCGTAGCTTCTTTTCCGTTGTTCGGGATTCTTTTTAACGTTTCCACATATTCCTCGGGCAATTTACATTCCAGAGCCCCCTTTATAATACAGTCCAAGTAAGTGATAGATGGTCTCAAACTAACTGGCAGTTCTTCATCATCTCGCCTCCTCGGCGGAAGATGAGTCAACAGATACGTGCGACACTCGATCTTACGTTCATCAGGAGTTACAACAATCACTGTTTTTGGAAAATAAGTGTTCGTATGAACACCTTCCTGTCTGTAAGGTAAAATGAGTTTTGTAAGTTCGTAACACTTTCCTTTTAATATATTTTTCCCATTATCTCATGAGAATAACAAATTTGGGAGTAGAGATTTGTCTATTTTTGTTTTCAAAGTTTAGAAGTCTTCAAAGAAAAATAGGCGGAACGACGTTCGCCCGGATAACATTAGTTATTAATAAGACTAACTGGTATAGGTATGTACCTACTTGTCCAAAGCTGGCAGGTTATCTTTATGTATTCTCCAAATAGCACCCCAAACATGAGCACTTTCCATTGGTACTATTGTAGCCACAGCACCGCACCAATTCTCTGAATATTTAGAAAAATCTATCGTATGGTCCTGAAAACAGATATTATTAGATAGGGGAGGACAGTTTCAACAAAAAATATGTCGTATCATTATATACTACAATACCTAAGTAATCTCGGGCTGATCATTGGGTCGGCAAAAGAAAGGTTCGAGCGAACGGGCCAGAGGTCCTAATACGATAAGGTACTCGTAAGTACAGGCTATGTATAGTGTCCATTATACCCTTCCCGTCCGTATGAATCGGAAGATATGTGCAAGAGAGACTAATACATGTACATAGTTGCACATCCTGACGAGCATCAGTAGTAGGCCCTCAAAACAGGTGTACGCCATATCCTTTAGTTACAGAGCAGCAACGAAGATGTTGGAGACATCATTCGATATCATTTAAATTTGAGTGTAGTAGTGTCTCCGCAAATACTTAGTCTGTTTGATCGTGCTACTTGGTCTTAATTAGCTGTGGTTGACACTGCATTGCGAGCTTGTGGAAGACACTCTGTCAGGTGTTGTTGACACGAGTCGTGAGTAGTTGCAACTCACTATACACGTGTGCAAATTCGTACTAAATGTACATACCAAAAATCGTATAATGGTGCTTATCGCAGCTCTGACGCAGAATGTCCACTTCTCAAAATGTCCCTTTTTAATCTATCTTACTTTAACCATAATTCATTCAGTCGTTTTAAAAATATGCAGCACAATAGAAGAAAACATGACATCTATTTTGATAAAAAAATTATGGCATTATTGGTTCAATTAGAATGCCTCCTCCACACTACTCGCGAAATTGAACGAAGTTAGACGAATACGATAGTGTAGAGAGGCTCTTCGGCTCGCCTCGTCAAACTTCGCCTCGCCTCGGGCGACTTCCGTTTGTTGTCGGTTTCTGGGCCAAGTCAAAGGGCCCGAGGTTGTTGTCGTCGAGTTGAACGAGTGTGTAGAGTCATACTTCTGACTTCGCCGGAGTTTACCAAGAAACTTCGCCGAGCAACTTCGCGAGTAGTGTGGAGGAGGCAGAACGAAATCATGTAACATTTTATACATTTTGTTCTTTTTTATTTTTATCTTACTTTAATCATAATTCTGCGAAAGTGACCTTTTGCGACCAGTGGACATTTTGAGAAGTGGACATTCTGCGTCAGTGCCCTTATCGCTAGCTTATTTGCTTTAACCTCAATTCTCTAACGAATCCTGGAGAGAAGAATCAAAACTACTCTTATTGTTAGGCTTCATGATGACTTTTCTGAAGCCAACGTATTCATAAGTTAAAAATAATATGTTACTACTCACGCCAAGTTTCCCAATACTAATAAACTCTGCTGAAGGGTTATTTATGTGAATTCTCTTTTTTAACATGTTACTTCCATATGCAAAGTAAAAAAAACCTTCTAAGCCAGATTGACAGCAACAAAGCATTTTGCTCTGAAATCAGGAGATGAATTTGTGTTTCATGTCGGGCTAGTTAAAAGACAGTTGATGAAACTGAATATAAATGTCTGGCAGTAATTTTGTTGTTTTCGGGATACTACTTATTAGTTAGGCCTAAGCGCTTAGACTTATGTTATACGTGTGTATGAGAACTTAGGAAAGGCGCTTGTTTTGGCATTTTATTTGAGGACCTAGGGGTAAAATGGTAGGCCATTTTCTGAGCCTCTTTTATTAAAGCACTGAAAACCTAACTAACACTTGAAAAGGAAACAGATTTAATCTTGCTACACGTGAAGAAATAAGTAAATACAAACCGATATGAAGTTACTATCAATTTGACAGTAGGCAAAAATTATGATAGATGCTTATTTGACACCCTTGTACAATCAGCATCATATACCTACGCGTACGCTATTAGATATGTCAAAAATCTCCTTGATTTTCTTATTCTATGTTGATTTCTATCCACAATTGAAACTGCATAAAAGGTGATGCGACCACACACATTTGACCCCGTAAGACCGAATGTCCTTTTAAAAGCCAACCAACATTTATTTTCTATTTTGTCTGGGTCTTACGACTATAATACTATATTATTAGATGTCTGTGGATGCGACCGGCATGTTTTGTTATGGAAGAGGTCGACCCGACCTACTTTTCTTAGGTTACCTAAATTTGAAATCACAGGGACCCCATCATAGGCATTGTATATGCGCCCTAGGCACTTGACCAAAGTGCCCAATGCCCTATGTGTAGAGTCCTTCGTCTGGCGGTGCTTTCAACTTACCTGTATAAGATTATCATAAGTGAGTAGATCCTACTGACGCCAATGATGAAAGTTAAGAACCCACACATAGAACCTGAACTAGAGCTTAAATGACGGACGAATATCATTTTCAATTCAACTAATTTAATTTACTTGGTATGGACATTTCTAAGATCAAAATGATAGTATCTATAATGTATAAGTACCTATATGTAGACTTGAAGAGACGCGTGACGGGACGGATGGAAGGGAATATGCAAAAAATCTTGCCTTACTGTTGCGGGACACGCGGCCCACCTTCAGTGCACATGCCTTCCTAAATCTGGCGTGTAAATGACAATAAAATTAGCTCGTAATTACCAACCAATGGCTGGCATGGCGACAAGGCCTGAGAGCCTTAGGATGTTTACTTTTATACTTTGCATGTGTAACACGGCCAGGTACCTACGTATCTACTAACTTGATACAATATCAGATAGATTACCTACTCTTTAACGACTAGGTGAGTAGGTACTCTGCTCTCTCCCTCTCTTCATCGAAGTAAAAGGCTTAGAATAAGGAAAGTAATATATCTATGGTGTTCACTGCCGGAAGGCAAAGCGGGACTTCGTTCCGTTGGACTCTTATGCTGCTTTTTTTTATAATATCTATCAGAAAAAAAAATTGTCTTTGACCATATCTGCCTGATGCCATGCATTATTGACGGTGTCAACATTTATTAGATACTTATCACTCTTTTGGTAAAACATGGTAAAATTTATTGTAGACTTACTCCAGTAAATCATCGACATGGCCATTCCTGAAAACTTTTTGTATTTTTCATATGGTGCTAATTTACTAACGTTCCGCATTCATATGAATTGTCCCACTGCAGAGTTTGTGTCAATAGCCCGAGCAGACGTAAGCATAAATAATTAAATACAGGCTGTTTAAAATACTTACCTACCTCTATATTTATGTACCTACTTGGGTTACTTAACCTACTTGCCACAGAATCAGAGCAATGAATATGATGTTATCCAATAGGTATTTGTTTATATTAAAAGTATAACGTCAAAAACATAAAGTTTCAAACATGAGTTAGTCACGAGTTTACTATTTCCCTTTTTTTTAGTCTATATTATCCTACAATGTAGGTATTAGTAGTAACTACTAACTGATTGGATTTTGATGAAATTTTGTAACTTTAATATTATAATAACATAGAATTAAAGGACTTTTTATCCCGTAATAACGCGACACAGTCGCGAGTAATTAGATATTGATTTCGAAAAACTTGTTGAAAATCAAGCGACATCGCTTTTTCATCTGGATCATCGTCGTTTTCTTATCTTAATTATGTAACATAATCTCTATCAATAATAAATACCTACGCGAAGAGATGCTGATGATTTTTATATCTGCGTATTCGACTGACTCTAGCGAAAGCCTTTAAAAAGTATCAGTATCTACTTTTAAAAAGTTACATTTACGGTTTTTTCCGTTTGGATCTACCATTTAGGTCTTTAACAAATAAAGATCCATGAATAAATTATAATGAAATTTTAACATTATGCAACCATTCGCACTTTAAATGTCTGGGCGTGATTTTTGTATTACTGATTCGTTATAATTACCTACCTATAATCCCTACTTCCCTACTAATATTAAAAATGCGAAAGTAACTCTCTCTGTCTGTCTGTTACGCTTTCCTGCTTAAACCTCTCAACCGATTTTGATGAAATTTGGTATAGATATACGTTGAATCTCAAGAACGGACATAGGCTTATTTTTATTTATTTCAATTAACATTTTCATTAGAATTATAGACTGGATTTTATTAAGTATTCCCACTTTTGGGGAGGGCCGACAGCGACCTTAGTCCCTACAGCGAATGCTCACGTTTGGGGCGCTATATGGCGGTTACACGAAAATGACATGATAGCCCTTGATAAGTAAGTAAAATATTTTTTTAAAAGGTATGTAGTTAATCCCTACTATAATGCGAAAGTAACTCTGTCTGTCTTGTTACGCTTTCCGGCTTAAACCTCTCAACCGATTTTGATGAAATTTGGTAGGTATTAGGTATACGTTGAACCTCAAGAACGGACATAGGCTACTTTTTGTTAGAAAATAAGGGGGGGATGGCGGTGATACCACCTTTAAAAATGTTTATTTTTTAAGTTATAGATATGAATTGGCACAAATATAGCTCGAAACTTGGATTAAAAATGGACTACTTTTTGTTTCGAATATAAGGGGAGATAGGGGTAAAACTGATCATGAAAGTATGTAGTCCACGCGAACGAAGTTGCGGGCACAGCTAGTAAGCATATAAAAACACGAACCATCTTTATTGAAATCAGAAAACACTGAGACTAGGCATACGACGACACGTAGATAAGCGTATAATTTTGGATGTGTTGTTCCTATGTTCCTAAGATCACTTGGACAGTATTGCAATGAAATATAATTAAACTATTGTTTTTTTAGTCAAAAAGGCGTGGAAATAAAAAAGTACTACATCAAATATATCGACGTTTTGACTCCACATATGGGCAAGTTTCACTGTAGAGTGTATACGCAGAAAGTAATTCCCTTACCAAGGGGAGATAATGATGAAATCCCTGTAGAACGGTGGCCTTCCTGGGCTTATAAAGAGATAATAATAGCTGGCGCAAAAGAACATGAGCTCCCTCCATACTACATAGAGAACTTAACCTTTACCCAGCCCAGCTATCTTAAATGTAGTGGCCCGCTGTACGCCAACGTATAAATGTATAACAGTATCTATAGTACGAAAGCAAGGATGTGGCATAACGTCATATCGATAAAAAAAATTGATGTCTAAATCAAGATTTATTTTTAAATTTTGCAAATATAAATAAACCCTGATACATTATAATAGTAATTTGTTTTATTTTATGAAAATTTTTAGTAAGAAAAACGAGTATTTATTATCATAGACAAAAATACATGCATAATCTTGCAACACATTTATTATAAAAGGCACTTCACTATTCATTTTATAACGTAGTCCGTTGACTTCATATCAAGTCGTTGGCGCTCGTGGCAAGATAAATATCTCAAATAGAAGTGTTGTCTATGCTTTTCTTTCTTCACCTTGAGTGAATCTCTCTCTATCTCTCTAGACGATTTGAATAAAGAAAAGACGGCTCTTGTACGGTAGTAATAAATCATAACAAGTATGTTACGGTGAAAAGTAAGACAAAAGAATGAATGGTCAGTTATTATTCGTATATTTTATAACTTTTTATAGTTCGTGTAAGTTTACCTTTCGATATTTTACTTTTTATATTTTCGATAATTATATTTAATGATTATTGTACGAAAAAAAAACAGACGAGCGCACGTTTGTAATGGCCGGCACTATGACACAATGACCTTGACACCTGTACGCTTACGACGTCACAGGTTTACTTGCATTGAAGTTGGTGGCGCTCGTAGCACTGAAATCTTGTCATTGCGTAGAGATGGGTGTTGCAATATCGAAAATCCTAAATAAATTATAAATTAACTAGCTTCCGCCCGCGGCTTCGCCCGCGTGGAATTCGGTTATATTGCGATATAAATCACAACTATAAGAAAACTTCTCATTTCCACGGAAAAATCTAAGAAGCGCGATGTAACGCTGGATACGATTAGTTGTTAAACAAAAACTGAATGGTACACTAAATTATATACCTAAGTAGATGTAAAAATCAGTTTAGACGATAAAACCAATTGTACGTCATCCCTCGGGAATTCCTCATTTTCGGGGATTCAGTATCGTATCATTTAGCTTCTACATTTACATGTTATATTCGTTTACAATATTTTATCTTGATTAAAACGCCACACAGCGCCATCTCCAATCCATCCATCAAGCAAACTATATTTTTGTTTTCCCTCGGGAATATCAGTTTTTTTCGGGATAAAAAGTAACCTATTATTTAATCTGGACTTCTAACTATACGTCTGCAAAATTTAAAAGCAATCGGTTATGTCAGTAGTTATGTCGTGAAAGCGGAACAAATAAACAAACTCACTTTCTGATTTATAATATTAGTAAGGATCTTCGTGAAATAAATTAATTTTAATATTTATTATGTAATACGTTATTTTCAGACCGGAATTAATTGTCAATCATAAAATCTATGAATATTTGTATTGAACAAAACAAAGTAAACATGTAGGATTAGAATGAATGCAACTATCGCGTCACATCACTAGCCTACTTGATATGAAGTCGTTGGCGTATGGGACATCAAAATATTTCAGGCGTTTTTGTTTTTATCTGTTTTAAAACACTATAAAGCCTGTTTCTTCTGGCGAAATAACAAAAATGGGCTTCAATCCTGTCCATCTTAGAAAATTACAAGAGAAACAAATGTTTAATGCACCGTAAAGGTATTTAATTAAAGTAGGTACAATGAGTAACTTCTATAGAAGTAGTGGCGTTGACGGCACGAAAATCCTGAACTTGTATAGAAGTAGTTGGCGGTTATTAGGTTAAAGGCTTTGAAGCATAATGGAGAAGAAGGCTGGATCCGCGCAACCTGCCTCCTGAGCAGATACGCAAGAGACAGGCCTTGTGAATGTAGAGTTCCAGGGAAAATTCCAAGAAAACCGCTTAAATTGGAAGTGAAAAATATAAGAAAAAAGAAGAAATAAAGCGTGTCACATGTGACTGAACAAAAACGTAAAATTAAATTATTTACTCATTGAAAAAAATATTTTGATATTTAGACATTATCGATAAATTTAGGTATATTTCGTTTTAACACAAAATAACAATTTTCAAACAAGGGGTATATTAGGATACACTTTGATAATCAAAACAACGCTTAACTAATTTTTAACTTTTTTATTAATAATATAAATATTAAAATTATTATTAATAGGTACTCGGTTCTCATTAAATTAAATATAAAATTGTACACTATCTCAAACGTTTGGTGAATTGTATCTAAATTGAGCATAAAGCACAACGCTACCCCAACACTTGACATAAACACGCACAGAAACCACACGAGGAACACATCATTTGGAAAAATATATTTTATCAGTCATCATAGTTTACAAATATTTTACATTACTAAAATGAGGTAATTTAACTGCCTTTCAAGGTGAAAATCACAATTAAAATTAAATACTGATAAAAATAAGTGCGCAAGTATTAAAAATAGTCAGCAAGTCCCGTAGTAAGGCGTGTGAGGCAACGTTGTGCGACAGCCGTCGCTACGCTGCGCGGGCGCAGGCGCTAGACGCGGCGCAGCGGCGGCCGTCGCTCGGCGTTCAGGAACTGCGGGACACCGCTGTCGCATTACCTACATCGCACAACAATCCAGCCAAGCGGCCGGCACACTCCACCAGCCTGGACTGTTCGCCTACTATAACGTAAGGTGGAACAATAATATGGCCCTAAAATATTTAATATTACTTACATTTACCGATACATTTAACTTATATTTCCATAAATTGAGCAAAAGGCACTATGCAATTTCTAAAATTAAAGATATATTTGGATTTTAACTTTGGAAACTAATATGAAATTGAAGTTATATTTTACTTTCTGACATTGTAACCATATTTGATGCAATGTGCCTTGAGCCCTTCGACCAACACGCTGCGCACGCAGCGACACACTCTACTCAGCACATCGTCCACACCTAAACTAGTCTCGGTGAATTACATTCTGTGGCACGGTTCTTTACTCTCGGCTTTATGTTCAAATAACTATGAAGGCCTACACAGACGGGAGGCTTTTATACATAAAAGGATAAAAATATCTGAATTGTAGACAACTTGCCGGGAATTCAAAACATACGGTGTGCGATCATTTGTCACGTTTAACGCGAGCGTATGTGACTTGTTATTTATATCTGTATTCCCGATCGATCCTTCGGATTTTTGTTTTTGGATTTTTGTTCGGATTTAGTTTTCAATTGTGTAGAACTATTTCGACACGATAGTTTTGGTTTCCAGTAACCAATAGATTTTAAGGGATCTATTATATTAGACCCTGGGAACTACTCCTCGTCTGCGCAAGCAATTAAAGATAACTTTGAGTTAAAATTTTACAAATGGAACCGCCCAATTCGTATACCATCTGTGTTTGTACATTGTATATCGTGTCTGCGTCAAACAATCAACAATCCTGCATTCTGTTGAAGGCTGGATGTCTGAAGGCACTTGTTTATACCCTTATACCACATTATCGTTATAGTTACTATTACAGCATTGGACCACGTGGCAGTATGTGTGCAGTCCAATGTCTAGTTAGAGCCTAGAGTTGTCTGAGTGGAATTTTTAGGACTACATTCATATTAAATGTTTTACTACAAATTGAATGTACTTAACTGTTACTGAAATAGCAATTCTTACTATGAATATTCCAATAAGAGAACCTGCATAATAAAAAGCATTTTTTTCTTAAATTTAGAACCTATTTCAAACCGATTTTGGTTTTCTTTAGTAGTAGGTAATCCATTTTTATAATATTTATTTATAAAATGTAAGATATAAAGACATATAGCTAGCGTATAATTTACATAATTATGAATCGTTTTGTTGAAAAGTTACTGATAGTAATTTACACATAAGAATAATACAATATTTTAAAACGTTTCATTTGATTACAACATTTGTATTATACCCCGTGACCTTGCAATTCCTGAATAACATATGATTATTTTAACAAATACCAATCAGAAACCCCAACCACAACACAAGATAATATTTTCATATTTACCAATTGATGAAAAAAATAAAATTACAGCTTTTCTTAGGGAAACACCAGTAAAACAATGTATTAAATCATTATATAAATAGCAGTACCCCTGGTAGATAACGCTTATAATACAACAAACCTTATTGAAACATAAAATGCCCGTTTAACATATATTTTATTGTTTGCTTAATCATCATAAATAGATGCAGAAGATTGTGATGGTTATAACAACTACAAAAAGTTACAATTCTGTATCACCAGATTATGGCGGACTAGACTAGCAGTGCACTTAACATCATTATGAAAAAGTAAAATTAAGCGACGCGACATTATGAACTTAAAAGACGTTTTAACAATGTTTAAAACAAAAATAGAAAAGTGTAAAGCTACAAAGGTAAAACCATTAACTAAGCTACCGATAGAGCTGCATCGAATAATTTATTTGTAAGTTTATTTTTTTTCATCAAATGAGTATACAGTACAACAATAGCACAAAATAAATTACAAAGATGTACCTGCCCACTAAGCATTTTTTCGCAACGCACCTAGAAGCTTCAGCCCAAATAAGTTAGTAAATTAGTTAACTTATTTTTGTGTGAATATTGTAGGGTTGATGGGTCTTCGAATATACCTACGCACATATAAATAATTTATAACACCAAGAGACTGTTTCATATTGAATAGTTATAAGTTATATAACATATATATATACTTAAATATTGATTTCTTTTCGAATACATGCTGTTGCAATTTACGTAAACATATGGTTTAGTATTTTTGAAGGTTATTAATCCTAAAATTAAATGACGGATTGCTTAAAGGTAGGTGTCCAGTGTTGGTTATATAGATGTACAAATTACATATTATTAGCAGTGTGGCGGTTACACATTGTCACAGTACAATTATAATATGTAGAGTATATTTTCGTAATAAAAATCATATTAGGTAGTATAACTATATTTTAACAACGATGGCAGGTTTATTCTATTGCATTGTAATTGATTGGGAACACATTGATTTCAGATTCTTTCATCATTCAGTCTGTATTTTCATTATCTATATTAGGTACCTGTTACTATTTAAACGCTGCAAATAAGTTGTAGTCTATTGGAAACAAAACTCTTTGGCGGCAATAAATTTGCAAAGAATACGATATTCTTCTTTTTTGTTACGCTCTCAGAAGGATGATTGAAAGAAACAGAAGAAAATCGCACATTCTGAGTATAATCAACAGATGCACTAAGTGTGTCGAGCATACGAGTGGCAAATTCGCAGATCGCAGTCCGCTTTCAACAAAAAGCGCGTTTTAACAATAACTTTAACTCAACAATATCAACGAATTCGGCACTCGTCTGAAACTATTTTCAAGCTAAATCGGTAGTCTGCCGGTCACACACTAAGAATTGAATAAAATTAATTTGTACACGACTTATCAACGCGATAACGTACCTATACACACTTTACATTTTACACCGTAACTTAACATTAATAGGCTATGTCAAAAAGACACCGATACAACTATTTTATTGAGGTAAACTATATAGGATTCGCGTCGAAACAGATCGACTCTCAATATCGCCGCAGCAAAAATATTAATTTCCTGATATGAAACGAATCGTCAGACGAAAAGAACCGCACGTCCGCGTCGCCGGACACACGCCCGCTATCACTGACTCTCTGATGATGTACACTAGGGTTTATACAATTTGTAGTATTAATTTCTTTTAGTTTAATGGCTTGTATCAAGGTTCATGGTGCATTCAATGGGTTGGTGGTATCTTTGTATAATCAATAATAAATCAGTTCTTCCAAATATATTTTTTTAAAGGAACCAAGCAATAACTATGTCAAACAGCTAACATTTTTCGTTATGAACTTCTTTTTAAGTTACAGACCTACGTCAAGGTAATACGTAATTCGTAACGAATACTTATGAGAACATTGCGTAACGCTTCGTCATATCAGCACACGGGATGTTCAAGTATCTACCTACGTGATTTATTGGACTTTCCGTGAATTTCAGCATATAATTAAAAATTAGCGCCTAGCAGATACTAGTGAGATAAATCATTTAGACCAGCCTGTTCCAAATGGCCTATGTATTTTTGCTTGAATTTTAACAGATTTTTGTGTTAAAAATCTGTCTATATTGCATCAATTGTTCGAGGCGTCGGCGAGCCGTAAAAATTATTGATGAGTCAGTTCAAAGCGGAAAGTGCAGGGCCGGCGCCGCGAACGCTCAAAATAAATAACCGACGCGGCGAGCGGTACCGCGCGCGTCGCATAATTCACTAGCTACGCTTACAACTAGGATTCGAAGAGTCGGCCGCGCGCCCGCCGCGGCGACCGACCTGAGGTAGATAGAGGGCGACCGACTCCGCCGGCGCGGACCCTTCAAGCATTACGGAACCAACAAACACTCACTTCCCATCGACTTAGTTGTTTATTATGTACTTGTTTGTTACGCAAACACTCGAAAAACAAATATTAGAGAAGGCTTCCTTCATTATAGGAGCGGGAAAATGTATCTTACGTTATACTTGATCGGACCCTTTGTATGCAGGGCAGCAGAATCGCGAACGACCGTAAAATGCTCTCAGCCGAGCACAACGGTTGTGGAGACACCGATATCAGTATACCGTTTGGTTGCAAACAAATATCATTGAAACAGTCACGCAAATATAGTTTAACAATGTTTGGATGATTTTAAGGGCAGATTATTAGGCAACAATTTTACAACAACGCTAGAGCGGCAGCGTTCGGGGAGCCGCCGCTCAGCGGCCGGGCTGCGGGGCGTACTCGCAGAGAAGGCGGAACTCGGTAAGGCCCGCGCCCCCTTCGGGACTCAACGCAAGAGGATATTTAGATGAACTAAATCGTGTTGTGGTGACATTCTTATCATTATAAAATTCAACACAATGAGTCGAACACGTGGATACGAGATATATCTCAAATAGATACCTCCCGACCGCGCGTCGCTTTCCATTGTTGTCAATAAAAATAATTTGTTACATTATTAGGTAAGCTCATCGCTTCAGAACCGGGTCGAGTCGCTATAATAATGGTGAAGCACATACTTTTAATCAAATAAAAATCCTCCGTCGTTTAATTAGTTCGGCAGGCGGGTCGGGCTCGAGGGCCCTCCAGGCGGCCGCAGCGGGGCTAGCAGCCGGTGGAGGCGGGCAGGGCGCCGTTGAGTGCGCGGTGGTCGGTCGCGACGGGCTGCAGCGGCTCGGCGGCGGCGTCGTCGGACGCGCGCGACCGCAGCGACGACAGCTCGCGCACCCACGACGCGAGCCGCCCCGACACGCCGAACAAGTTCGACCCCGACCCCGTCGCCACCGCGCCCACGTTCACCTCCGGCATCTCTTGCTCCTCTTCTGAAAATTATAAAAAGACACTAGTTGATTGAGATAGCTCTCATTTTTTATAACTGACATATGATGATGGCCTTAGATCCTTCATCAATCTTTTCATCTTTACCGAGCTTGGGGAAAGGATGGCTCGCACCCCTAAGAGAGATAACTGTCATTTGTGTCACCGTACAATTTCAAACACCTTTTATTTTAAACTTAGGCAGTTCATAGGTTACATTTTAACCTGTCAAAGTTCAAACTTTGCTCCAGACATGCTATAGTATGTAAAATAGACGATTATAGATTGCTACCTGACCACCGATTTAAAACGATTGTCGCCTTATTGAAACTGGAATGTACGCATTGCTTTTAATTATTTTGTTTACTAACCTTACGCTAGAGTTATGTCGGAGTATGTTATTTTAAAACAACAACTACGACCACTAAAATTTATTCAAACTAAGTGCAGTGAGACTGAATAATTCTGGTGCAGAAACAAGCAATTTTACTTACGTTAAAAGCACAGTGTTAAATAATTTACAGAAAATAAGAGTAGCATGGCAATAACCTAGTAAAGTGCAATAAAATATCATAGAAAATAGATATTTCCGTACATAATTGTTTCATTTAAAATGATAAATATTAAAAAAAATTAAAACGCATTTAGTTCTACTATAAAATTATCTGAACTATGAATGATTTAAAGTTTTTACAAAGCTATTTGACTATGAAACCATACAAAATAGTGCTAAAAATAATAAACTTGCCTACTCTACTGTGAATATTGATGGTCTCTCAGGAAATGATAACAAAGCTGTCTAACGTGACTGTGGCATGCATACCGTTACTTACGGTTAGTTTGCCGTCAGCCCGCCACATTCGTCTATGGCGGCAAAACCGTGCAAACAAATAACATTTTATCATTAGTAGTGTAACGAGTACATTATAAGCGATGCTATGTTATCATTTACTGAAGACTTTGAGATAAGGAAGAAAACACTACGTGGAAAATGCCGCTACACTGGGCTATTTTTTTGTCTGCGTGCCTACGTCACACATGCTGTAAAATTGTGTATATATTGGGATTTAAATGTTAGGGGGAATGGGGGAGGATTACAACCTAATCTTATCTTAAAAATTTCACAAAAGTGTTCTCAATGAGGGGTTTCGCGTTCGAAAAATCCACCAGATGGCGATACATAGGCGTGGACTCCACCTGTTAATTGATCGGTGATTTAAATGTCATGGTGACATGTCTGTCAATGTCATGTAAACCATAACCCAATCACGTAGCAGTTGGACCCCACGCCTACGTATCGCCATCTGGTTTTGAACGCGAAAACCCTCATTAAAACAAAAATTTTCAGATGTGTATTCGAATAAGACGCTTTCCTGCCCCTGCGGCGTGTGGAAGAAGGACCGGTGGCGGAAGTAAGGCTGCGCGTTGGGCGCCAGGTCGGCGACCAGGTGCAGGAAGGACTCACCGGCTGCCGCAAGCTGGAGCGCGTACATCTCCTGCCCCTGCGGCGTGTGGAAGAAGGACCGGTGGCGGAAGTAAGGCTGCGCGTTGGGCGCCAGGTCGGCGACCAGGTGCAGGAAGGACTCACCGGCTGCCGCAAGCTGGAGCGCGTACATCTCCTGCCCCTGCGGCGTGTGGAAGAAGGACCGGTGGCGGAAGTAAGGCTGCGCGTTGGGCGCCAGGTCGGCGACCAGGTGCAGGAAGGACTCACCGGCTGCCGCAAGCTGGAGCGCGTACATCTCCTGCCCCTGCGGCGTGTGGAAGAAGGACCGGTGGCGGAAGTAAGGCTGCGCGTTGGGCGCCAGGTCGGCGACCAGGTGCAGGAAGGACTCACCGGCTGCCGCAAGCTGGAGCGCGTACATCTCCTGCCCCTGCGGCGTGTGGAAGAAGGACCGGTGGCGGAAGTAAGGCTGCGCGTTGGGCGCCAGGTCGGCGACCAGGTGCAGGAAGGACTCACCGGCTGCCGCAAGCTGGAGCGCGTACATCTCCTGCCCCTGCGGCGTGTGGAAGAAGGACCGGTGGCGGAAGTAAGGCTGCGCGTTGGGCGCCAGGTCGGCGACCAGGTGCAGGAAGGACTCACCGGCTGCCGCAAGCTGGAGCGCGTACATCTCCTGCCCCTGCGGCGTGTGGAAGAAGGACCGGTGGCGGAAGTAAGGCTGCGCGTTGGGCGCCAGGTCGGCGACCAGGTGCAGGAAGGAGGGGCGCGTGGCGGGCCGGTGCGCCCAGCAGGCGCGCATGAGCTCGTAGAGCCTGTCCGGGCAGTGCTCCGGCCGCTCCATTACGCCGCCCGATACCACGTACCGGACCACTTGCTCGTTTGATAGGCCCTAAAAGTAAAACAACCAATGCTTAGGGAACATACGTTAATCATATATGGGGCTTTCTCTGAATTGCGCTGGTGGACACATTAGACCCTGAGTATTTTAATATTGAATTTAGGAATTTAATAATGAGAGCTTAATAAGTTATGACGAGCTAAAACCACGTTCAGACACGCAGTTCTGCACGCGATTTAATTGGCTACTTGACAGTGTTAACAATAAAATATGAAAAGTGTTAGATACGTTAGCTTATTCGTTAAGTAATAATTTTACTTTTTTATTTTTTAATTAAAAGCATATTAAGTATTTTATTTTTGCAAAATAAAATTTACTTTTTTTATCTGTGGAACAAAAGAACCGAAACGGAAACCACCATTGCAATTCGGAAATGACAGCTGTCGGCGAAAATTATTTATTTTAATGTGGCGAAACAATGATTATTTTACCGATTAAATTGAATTTTTGTGTCTCTAATCGTATTAAGAATTTATTGAAACATTTTCCGTTTATCTAAATTAAGTCGTTCCTATGCGTATCGGTTCGTTGTCTAGGACGTTGACGTCATAATTGCAACAGTGACGAGACTTGGCGTTTTCGCGCACTTTTTAAATGTGTTACACAAAATCTTATTTTTCTCTGGTTATTTACATTTTTTCCAGATAAATCGAATTGCTTGGGATATAAAATGAACGGGCGCACATTTTGCAATACTTTTTCAAAAACTGTCAAGTACCCAATTGTTAATTGCCTGCGTTCTCTGGATTTCATTTTCATGGCCTTAGTTGTCGCCTGGTACGATGTAATTCAGTCTGCTTTAAAATTACTTTACTCTTTTAATAGTGGACAAAGCACGATAAGAAGGCAGAACAATATCAACACTGAAAAGAAAGATTCGCAACTAATCTTAGAGATCGTTAATTGGCTACTTGACAGTTTTTTAAAAAGTATTGTAAAATGTGCGCCCGTTCATTTTAAATCCCAAGCAAATCGATTTATCTGGAAATAATGTAAATAACCAGAGAAAAATAAGATTTTGTGTAACCCATTTAAAAAGCGCGCGAAAACGCCTAGTCGCGTCATTGTTGCAATTATGACGTCAACGTCCTAGACAACGAACCGATACGCATAGGAACGACTTAATTAAGATAAACGGAAAATGTTTCAATAAATTCTTTATACGATTAGAGACACAATAATTCAATTTAATCGGTAAAATAATCATTGTTTCGCCACATTAAAATAAATAATTTTCGCCGACGGCTGTCATTTCCGAATTGCAATGGTGGTTTCCGTTTCGGTTCTTTTGTTCCACAGATAAAAAAACTAAAATTTATTTTGCAAAAATAAAATACTAACTATGCTTTTAATTAAAAAGTAAAAATGTAAAATGATTACTTAACTAATAAGCTAACATATCTAACACTTTTCATATTTTATTGTTAACACTGTCAAGTAGCCAATTGATCTTAACCTGGCAAAAGTAGGATACCTAATGGTAATTATGGTTTTGTTCCCGATATTTACCTGATACGGCTGCATGGCAAGTGTTGCCATCTCCCATAAAACGACGCCATAACTCCATACGTCGCTACTACTTGAAAAAACCTGCAATCAAAATTCTCATATAAGAACGAGTGTGATTATGCCAAGGCAAAAAATACACAATTAATCAATATCCTGATTACTCACCCCGTCTTTTAAGCTCTCGGGGCTCATCCAACGCACCGGCAGTAGGCCTTTGGTGCCTTTCCTATAATAATCAGTCTCATAAATGTCTCTGGTCATGCCGAAGTCGCCCACTTTTACAGTGAGGTCCCCGGCGACCATACAGTTGCGCGCCGCGAGGTCGCGATGCACAAACTTTTTGGCCGATAGGTAGGCCATACCGTCGGCTATCTCGATAGCCATCTAGAAAAAAGAATTCTTCGTTAAATCCACGATACACTACGGAGAATCCAGTTTTAAACCAATACCAAAGTAATAAATTTGTACTATTAGTACGTTAGTACAATTTTCGTTATAGAATGAAAACCTATTTCTTTTGCTTCAACAAATAGGTAAATAAAAATGTATGATCGTACAGCGCTTCAAATTTCAGAAAAGCGGTGCAATTTACGTCACCACTTCTCAAAAAAAAACAAAGAGTGAAGTGACAGTAAATTTTAACACAATGTGTCTTTTTAAATTTGTGTTCACTAAAAGAAAAAATAGAAGTTTTATAATTTTTGATCATTTAACGATCAACGAAACAGAAATTTTGGGTCAGCTATTCCGTAATCCGTTGTTCTCGGATGAAAACGTGTCGTACCTGCAAGATGTTTTGCAGCGTAGGCGGATTCCCGCCGGTGCCCTTAGCGGGCAGCGAGCCGTCAGACTCGGGGCGGTGCGAGCGCAAGTACGTCTTGAGGTCGCCGCACTCCATCAGCTCCATCACGACGAGCGTGGGCTGCCCGCGCGACACCACCCCCAGCAGGCGGACCACGTGGAACGTGTCGAAGGCCTTCATCACAGACGCCTCGTTCAGGAACTCGATGCGCTCCCTGTGGAACACCCGGAACAATTAATGCAACATGCATTGATTTCTTTTACTAACGACCCCTATTTCAATAAGTCATATTCAATTCCAAATCTTTGTAGTCACGTAAATATTATCAGTAAAACTTTAGTCTCGTATGTACATGGTAAACATTTGTTTAGCAAAAAACAACCTGTTGCGTAATTGCTGGCAACACTGCGTGTTGTAGTGTTGACAACGCCATGTTGACCATTCCTGACGAGCCCGACACCCGACGAGCAACATTTGTTTATCAACAATAATAGACGTGTGTACGTGTTTGCGACCGTTTATAACCATTACCATGGCAGTAGTGTGGAACATTCATCAAGTAATTTAATTAAAAGAGCACAACAAAACTTATTCCCCGGACTACATTTTAACGCCTGAATTTCTAAATTAGGTGGACTATGTACTTAGATTCTTTAAACCATATTATTATACAGACAGTCAGATATGTTCTATTAAAAGTAATCAACTCTCTTTTTAAAAATATTATTAAAGGATAATTATTCGGTTTGTGTATAGCTAGTTAGGTAGTATTAATTTAAGTATACCTATAATTTTAAAAATAAAATGTTAAAGCTTTCTTACCTGTCAGTGGCATGTTCATTGACAGTTTTCACAGCGCACCGAGTTTCCGGCTTGCCTTTTTCTATATTCTTCGCGATACCTTCATATACCTGGAATCAAAGCAACACATAAAAATCTATAATAAGAAAAAACACCAAATTAGATAATCATAATTACGAGGTTTGTCATTACCACACAACTTTATTCTTTCCTGAGATGGTGGTACTTATAACTTTATCAATTTCTCAGTATTATGGTACTTACCTGAATTAAGGTCACATATAAAATAAATGTCCTCAATGAGATATCTCTAACAGTTTGCGTCCCTACCAAATTTGAGGGTTGCCTTAGATATTTCGTGAATTCTTTTACTAGATCCTGATCAGACTGTTATAGGAAGAACTACTAAGAAAGCTTTCAAACTAAACTTACTTAATCGGTTCATGGGCCCGTTTCACAAATGTCAGAAAGGATTCCGATTTGGGAAGTCTTCGTTTCTATCCAACCGTTTATGTTAAGAAAGAGATAAAGCAAGTTTCTGAATTAGAAAATCGATTTGTAAAAGGTATTTTCGGCGACGCTTGAAAATAAATAAATAAATGCGCCAGACAATCACACCAATCACCTGGTCTCAAACTAAGGTTTTCCCTTGTACTATGAGTACCAGACGACGGATACTAACTGGGGACGTCATCCCAGCACACCCAGACCCAAGTGAAAATGGTGAACTAATCCGGACTCACCATGCCGAACGAGCCCTGGCCGAGCTCCCGCACGAACTGTATATTGGCGCGCGGCACTTCCCACTCGTCGGGCACGTACACCGTGGACACGTACTCCGGGTTCACGGAGGCGAACAGCTTGTTGATCTCCGTCGAGGACAGCAGGCTGCGGCGCGCGTACCACGTGCCGGCCGCCGCCACCAGCGCCATGGCCACGCAGCCGCCGATCAGCGCCCACACCCAGCCGTACCCGCCCGGTAACGTACGTTCCTGAACATAATACATGTACTTCAACTTATTTCTTTCCTTCTCGATTTCAAGGTCAAATTAAAGTTGGAACCCACGTTTAGGTTTCGCCATCTAGTGGATTTTTAGTGCGGGAACATCCTCATTGCGTCAGAAGTATGTTATCTAATTGGATAAGTCGCTTGGCGCTCAATGCCCGTTTTAAATGTGGTCCACTTTAAAGGTGACACTTTATAGTGATAAATATAACTACCATTTAACCAATTTAAAGCAAGATACCTACTTAAAGGTAGCTAATAGTTCACATTCTCAATGATAACTCATAGAGCATAAATGTACCATTCATACTAAGATCTGCTTCACTGCACTGGACTATTGAGCAATTTTTGTAACAATGACTTGGTTTTAGTGATGGAAGCTTCAGCCCTGTAGATGGGGACATTAAATAAGCTTATAGTTGACTAGTAAACTGCGTATATTGCGTAAGATGATTCTAGAAGCGACAGTAGGTATGAAGAAGTTTCTTTACCGGTATGTAAAGGTATATCTCGGAGAAGTTGCCCAAGCCGCTGACGGTGATGGGCGTGATGCGCACGCTGTAGTTGCCGGCAAGCGGGTTGCGCATCAGGTAGCTGCGTCCGTTCGCCTCATAGTCATCCGCCATCAGACATGTTTGCAGCACCACATCCTACAACAAGACACATAATGATCAATTTGATTCATGTAGATCGTTTATACAAATCAAAGAGTGACTTACACTAGCTCGGACTCCCTAACTACCAAGAAATTATGGCCAAAACACAATCGTTTTCTTTTGAAATGAATCTAAACTATTAATATTTTTTTGCACCAAGGATGCCGATTACATTGCGCTTGTTATTGAGTTTGGACAAAAACGTAATATCCAATATTCTAAATATGTGGTAAGTACCTAAAAGAAATCAGAACCAACGATGGTACAGCATTCTATTCGCCGAGTGAAGCGACTAAAAACTTGACAAAAAAACAATTCGATATTAGCTCTTATGCCAACGACACGAGGTCAGTACAACGTGCAAAAGTCCGAAGTGTATAGTCTGATGTGCTCTTGAATGTAAATGGTCTACAAACCTGATTGGTATCTTCGACGCGCGTGAAGTGTACGTTGTAGGCGACGACGAACCCGTTGGGGTCCTTCGGCGGCTCCCACGTGACGTTCACCTCGGGCATCGTCTTGTTCGACGGTAAAAGCTCCGCCTTCATATTACTCACTACATCCACGTTTTCTGTACACAAAACATTGTAATCTATTATATAAAAATGAATTGCAAAATGTGTTGGTAAGCGCATAACTCGACAACGCTTGAACCAATTTTGGCCATTCTTTTTTTTTAATGTTCGTTGAAGTCCAAGGATGGTTTTTACGGAGAAAAAATCGAATAATTGCCAAGAAAGCTCGAAAGACTGCCCTTACCAGTACCTACAAACAGTCAAGCCACATTCCTAATCTTTTTGACAGGACGAAGTCTGTCGGGTCCGCTAGTTTTTAATAATAATGTTTCAAATGACCAACTACATAATAGATGAACCGTTATTCTAGTAAGCGTAATGGTGGAATGGAGTCAGGATCATAATACAGGCATAATGATATCAGATATTTCAATGATGTCCAATTACTTTAATCTTTTATAGTAGATATGAAATTTAAGTAAACTGCTTAATAAATTGCGAACTCGATCACTAGTTACCTACTGGCCGTCCTACTAGTCCTCTGGGACTTCACTGCACTTGACTCACTTTTACTTTCTTTAAGTCTAGTGCTACTTAAATGAAATCACTGTTTCTTGAGGTGAATTGTTTTTAATGAACGTAATTCTTAGGGTCTTATACATGGCCGTCGAAAAATCTCGTCACCGCGATTTACAAATTCCAAGGAGCGCTATGTCACAACCCCATCTGTTGACATTTAAAGGAAACTATTATGACATAGAAAAAGAATTTAAAAGTTGTCATGTCATACCAATAAGGATTGTACATATCGCCCACCAAAGATCTTCCTAGGTCCTTAACAACAATTAATTATAAGAACCTAACAAAATTACACATCTGTATTATCCTATATCGCAAACCCTAAGAATATAACACTATGCGAACAGATCGCCCACCGTGAAATATCAATGTATCATTATCACCATTTTATGCAATCTTAGTTGCAACATAAAATACATCTAACATCAAATAAAACAAATTATACGGAAACCGGAAGAACACAAATCTTTGAAATAGACCTCTTTAAAATACCATTTTTAACCTTTAAACTTACAACCCTTACAATATTATCTTTACTGGGATGGGTAGCAATCGCCCTGCCATAAAGCCAACGACCTGCGGGTAAATTATCCTCTTTCACAACCACTATATCACCAATTTTTAATTGAGGATTTTGAGTTGACCATCTGTATCGTTGATAAAAACGCTGCAAATATTGACTTGACCAAAGGCGCCAAAAATTTGTGTCATTCTTTGCGTGTATTGCCATCTGCGCAAATTACTTATATTAGATACCTCATAGTTTCGATCGGGTGGTAACACAAGCGCTTCACCAATTGGCTACTTGACAGTTTTTGAAAAAGTATTGTAAAATGTGCGCCCGTTCATTTTATATCCCCAGCAATTCGATTTATCTGGAAAAAATGTAAATAACCAGAGAAAAATAAGATTTCGTGTAACACATTTAAAAGACGCGCGAAAACGCCAAGTCACGTCACTGTTGCAATTATGACGTCAACGTCCTAGACATCAAACCGATAAGTATAGGAACGACTTAATTTAGGTAAACGAAAACTGTTTAAATAAATTATTAATACGTTAAGAGACACAATAATTCAATTTAATCAGTAAAATAATCATTGTTTCGCCACAATAAAATAAATAATTTTCGCCGACAGCTGTCATTTCCGAATTGCAATGGTGGTTTCCGTTTCGGTTTTTTTGTTCCACAGATAAAAAAAGTAAAATTTATTTTGCAAAAATAAAATACTTAATATGCTTTTAATTAAAAAATAAAAATGAAAATTATTACTTAACTAATAAGCTAACATATCTAACACTTTTCATTTTTTCTTATTAACACTGTCAAGTAGCCAATTGAGAAAATGTCCGAGTTAACACATCAAAATTATCAACGTCATTACCGGTAATCGTTGCCAGAGGTCACGAATTTAAACAAGCTTCTATCTGAGCTAAAACAGTTGTTAATTCTTCAAACGTAAGTGTAGAATTTCCAATTACTCTGTTTAAATGGTACTTTACTGATTTAACTCCCGACTCCCAAAGACCACCGAAGTGAGGAGACCGTGAAGGAATAAAATGCCAAGTACATCCATTAGTTGCTAATGTCTCTGACACTTCCTGTATCATAGAATTCCTCTCCATTGTAAATAATCTTTTCAGTTCACCAGCTGCTGTAACAAAATTTGTGGCATTATCGCTCCAGATGTTCGAACACCGCCCTCGCCTACTCACAAACCTTTTAAATGCTTGCAGAAAACCTTCCGTTGTCAAATCGGACACAACTTCTAAATGTATTGCACGGGTGACCATACATACGAAAATACAAATATAGCCCTTGTAGGACTTGTTACCGCGGCCTTTAGCCGTTCGTGATTGAATGGGCCCAGCGTAATCTAGTCCACTAGATTTAAAAGGTCGAGTTGGAACAACCCTTGCAGCAGGCAATTGTCCCATCAGTTGCGTTTGTATCTTTCCAGTATTTTTAGCACAAATTACACATGCTCTAAAAACAGCTTCTGCCAATTGCTTCAAACCTAAAATCCAATACTTAGATTGCAAATAGCACATCATAAGCTGTGGACCTCCATGGAGTGTCTGTTTATGCGCATCCAGGATTAGCAAATTGGTTATGTAGGATCTTTTAGGCATTAAGATAGGATGTTTGCGAAGTTCTTCAAGCTGTGAATTTTCAAGCCTTCCTCCAATTCTTATTATATTATCCTTATCAAGAAAAGGATTCAGGGACTGGAGACCACAACGCTACGGTGTTTTCATCTTTCTTCAATATTTCTAATTCTTCACCAAAGTTTTCAGTTTGACATGCTACGATACAACTGATTATGGCCTCTTGTATCTCCTTCACCAACAAATGTCCTGTTATCCTATCTCCTTTAGTATTATTAATAAACCTTTTACAATAGGCAATAACTCTTACCAATTTGGTTAGCATTGAAAACCTTTCCCATTGAATTGGTTCCACTGTAACACAGCAAGATTTAATTTTAACAATTTCCAGTGTTGTATCCATATCTTTTGGCTTCCTGTATTCAATATTTTCTTCTTGTAAAAATTTCGGACCCCGAAACCAAATATCCGTTTTCACTAGATCTGATGGTTTCAAACCACGTGAAGCTACGTCTGCTGGATTATATTTTTTCGAAACGTGTGACCAATGATGAGAATCTAAGTTAGTTATTATTTCAGAAACACGATTGGCTACGAAAACCTTCCAACGATTTGGTGAACTATTTAACCAGGCCAGCACAACTGTGGAATCAGTCCAAGCATGCAGATAAGGTTTTTCAATTTTCATGACCGACGCTACTTCCATCATTAATCGGCACAGTAAGACAGCACCACACCATTGTCAAAAAGTCTTGGAATAGAAACTTGTTTAATGGGTGCTACCTTAGTCTTTGCTGAAATCAACGTTACTTTAATATTTTTTTGAGAGTCAATAACACGAGAGTATACAACAGCTGCATATGCCTCTTTGGAGGTGTCACAGAACCCATGCAGTTCTATCAAATCTCCACCTTTTAAACCAATCCATCGAGGAACAGCTAAATTTCGTAAAAGTACTAGTTCAGTTTAACAGTACATTTGGTACAGCCTCGTCCCAATCAATACCTGCCAACCACAATTTTTTAATCATTATTTTCGCAATTATGATACTTGGCCCAGCCCAGCCCAGCTTAAAGGATCATAAAATCTTGGAATATCTGAAATAATTTTCCTTTTCGTAACAGTTCCTTCAAGACTTGGCACATCGACTTTATAGCGGAATAAATCTTCACAACGGTACCAGGTGAGTCCCACTATTTTTATTGTTTCATCACTTTTTATTTTTAAACTTTCTTCAATTCCCTTTGTCATTTCCGTTTTCTTAATATCTTTTTTCATTGCTTCTAACAAATCTTCATTATTAGTAGTCCACTTTTGCAAAAGAAATCCTCCTTTAATTAACAGCTTATTTAGTTCTGTATATACCTCAGTACCTTGTTCCACAGTTTCACATCCAGTTAGAAGATCATCCATATAAAAATCATTCAACACCCTTTCAGCCACCGATGGATAATCTTCACTGTGGTCTAATGCCACTTGCAACTGCAAGGCTTTTACCGCTAGGTAAGGAGATGACGCCACTCCTAAAGTAACTCTTGTATGTCTTTAGTGACTCACTTTATCTTCTGGATTATCTCTCCACAATATTCTCTGGAAGTCTGCATCATTTCGATCAACCTTGACTTGCCGGTACATTTTAACAATGTCTGCCGACAGACAAATGGAATGACTCCGCCATCGTATTACAATATGGCGCAAATCCGACTGAAGTCTTGGTCCTACTAACGTGTGGTCATTTATTATTGCTACCTTTACACGAAGCGTCGAATACCAATCTTATCTTGGTGGTATCTTTGTCCTCACGAATAACTGCATGATGCGGTAAGTAAACTGCTCTTGTATTTTGGATTTCATCTTTTGGTACCAGTTCCATATGTTCCATTTCAATAAATTCATGAATAACTTCTTTGTACTTTTGTTTCAGGTCTGGATTCTTCAGTCTCCGTTCTAATGAATATAACCTTCTTTCAGCTATAGATAATGAATTCATAACGTCAGGATATTCACCTTTCAAAGGAAGACGTACAACATATATTCCGGTATCATCTCTGTAAGTCATTTAACTGAAGTATTCTTCAAGCTCCCAAAATATTTTCAAAAACTGATTTTCCTCCACGCTGCAATGCATAACATTTATTTTTTCAGCCGGTTTGGTAGGTGTATAAATGACACCCGAAATAATCCACCCGAACGATGTGCACTGTGCAAGTGGGGAACCATGTGGTCCCTTCATTACTCCATTCTGAATTATCCGGCTATACACCTCTGATCCTAGCAACAAATCAATAGTGTTAGAAGTATAATAGCTTGGATCCGCAAGAATCTTTTGTGTAGGTAAAAGCGAAGTGATGGACCCTAAGACGTGGGCCTTCACCACAATAATAAAGCTTGGATCAACCCTAGCCTTTGATATAAGCCCGTTGGTACCTACTACGCCTATTATCTGCCCTTTGACTGGTATCTTCTTTAAGCCCAATAATTGAACCATAGCCTCCGTTACAGTCGAAGACTGGGACCCCTGATCCAGCAAAGATCGCAGTGTATAGGTCTGACCACATTTAGAAATTGTGTTCACAAGAGCAGTTCCAAGTAAAACCTGACTGTATTTCACGTTGTTTCTTGTTGTTGTACAAGAAACTAACTCATTTACCTCTTCATGATTATCAGTCGCAACTCCTCCGTTTTGTGGTTCCTGAGACACATTGACACACAGTCTCATTGGGATGCAAAAGAACGTGGTGTCTTCTTCTACATATACGACATTTATAATTACTGTGGCGGCCTTTGGCAGAGTGATTATTACCAAGACAACAATAGCAAATGTTTTTAGTTGCTACGAATTCGCGCCGTGACTCTACTGGACTATCTCTAAACTTCTTACAATTTAAGTATACGTTTAGGACCGGAATCCAAAAATTCAATGGCCTGATAGCGATTTTTCAAAAATTCTTCAAATTGTTTGTATGTAGGCAATTCACTCCATTTACAATCCGTAACGCTGAACTCCCACTGACGTCTGGATTCCGGATCCAACTTTAAAGTTATTAAATGTATTACTAGAATATCCCAGGAACTGGTTTCTATGCCTATTGTTTGCAAGAGCAGATAAACAATCGTTAGTTGTATCCATCAACTGTTTCAAGCTACTGGCGGATTCATACATAACATTTTTCTGACTCAAAAATCTTTTCAAAATATGATGACAAATGAAACGTCTATTGTTGTATCTCTCCTCAAGCAGAGCCCAACATCTTTCGTAATAATCATCAGTGACCGCAATGTTACACTTCCCCTTGTAAGTATCCCTTATGATATAATAATTTCTGAGCTATGCTTTTGTTCCCATGAATCAAAGATTTAATCAAGTCTCGAAATGTGTTCCACTCAGAGTACTCCCCAGTGAAATTTGGAATGTTTACCTTTGTAGTTTAACCCTAGCAGTTTGATCAAATATTGGACCTCCTGAATTACCCTCATTAGTTTCAAATTGCCTGTTATTAACGTATTTAGCCAACATATGTTTAATTAAAAGTTTATATTAAACATAAACATCTTTTACCTAACTACAAATATCGTCCGTAACATAACTAGTTTCTGCTAGCCTCACTTCGGCAGATCGCATTAAATCCTTATGACCAGCCGAGAACTCAAACCATAATTGCTCTAATAGTTCCAATTTCCCTTCTAGATATTCCCTCGTAATGCGATCTTTAAGACTTTTTTTAAAATTACTGTGAGCCTTACGTGCGAAAAGATCCAATTGAAAGGCTATCAACGACTCCATTTTGATCGTACAAAAATATAAAACTTATCAAAAATACTAATATCTATAATATCTTCAAAACAATTAATTAAAACTACATTCAACTATCAAACTAATAAAAATTAGACATAAATTCCCCGTACTAAATACTTCTAAAATTTTAATAAACCAATTTTTTAAAGTCAAGCCTTCAAGGTAAGAGCGACAAGTCCAGTAATAGATTTATTATGTTGTCACCCTTAAGCTAGGACCTCATTACCACTTAACATCAGGTGGGATAAGGTCAATCTTGAAGTGCATTATAAAAAGAAAAAAAAAAGTCAAATTTCTAACGTAATAAAGTTCAGAATTCTTCTTCTGAAACCCGCCAAATTTCTTGTTATTAATCGACCAAAGAAATCACGTTATTTCCGTTTAACTCACACACACACACACACACACACACACACACAATACGCTGCGACTGCGTCCCTCGGCTCCTCCAGGTCACGCCACCACTGCGCTACCCTGGGTCGTGTGGGCATGAGCCAGCCCTGTTCTGTGGGCGACAGCACTCCGCTATCCAGGACTTCACCTCCTCCTCCAAGAGGTGCGCGGACGGCCACGTAGGTCCTGCACTCTCCTAGTGCCCCAGCGGTACCGGGAATATGTCCCGGTTATCCGTCTCGAAGGACCAATAGTTACCTACTGGCCGTCCTACTAGTCCTCTGGAACTTCACTGCACTTGACTCACTTTTACTTTCTTTAAGTCTAGTGCTACTTAAATGAAATCACTGTTTCTTGAGGTGAATTGTTTTTAATGAACGAAATTCTTAGGGTCTTATACAAGGCCGTGGAAAAATCTCGTCACCGCGATTTACAAATTCCAAGGAGCGCTATGTCACAACCCCATCTGTTGACATTTAAAGGAAACTATTATGACATAAAAAAATAATTTAAAAGTTGTCATGTTTGTCATGTCATACCAAAAAGGATTGTACAATCGCTTTTATAAATTAAGTTTGTTTTAGCGGTTTTGAGTGTTGTATATTTTTTAATAAGTCATTGTTTTTAGATGAAAAATAAATAAGAGTTTATTCGTTATTTATTTTCGCTCCTAGTACAAACTTTGCTTAGTTTGGGACGAGATAGCACTGTGCACTATCAAAGGTATACCTGACTAGAATTATAAAATAATCTTCCTACATACGAGTACTCACTCATTTCGCTGGTGCGGAACGTGTAGAAGGCGCGCTTGGAGCACCAGTGGCTTCTGAAGTCCTCCTGCGACTCGTTCTCGTACTTGTGGCGGCACGCCCACACGTTCACCGTGTACCACGTGAAGTGGCGCATGTTCGTCACCGTCAGCGACGTCGTGTTGCTCGGGAGCTCGTAGTACAGGGACTCTACGAATCCTGTTGGCCATTGCACCTCGTCAACTATCAGAGTAACTAGTGTAGAATATAATCATAGACTGAGGCCAGCCCTCTGGCCGGGAACTATGGACGCAAAATTTTTTTTACGCCGCTTCCGCCGTGCCCTTAACCGGAAACGACTACAGCAGTAACACTTTTTATCATACTTTTAAATGCGACCAGTTTTAACTGATAAGTTGAATATGCGCCAGTGAAAAGTACAAGTCAAAAGCACTTCAGATTATACACTTTGGACTTAGTACTATCCTTATGTCGTGGGCATAGGAAAGGTAATGTACATTATATACATTTTGTTTTTTGAAAAAAAATTGTCATCTGGAAAATCTATATTGGAGCGAGAATATTTATCATTTGTAATGCACTATAAAATAAAAACTTTGTAAGAAAGATTTGATATTACTAAAAAGCAATTAGTGTTGAAATATTGGCATGAAGTGTGGTGGTGATTTTAAATATAATTTTAACAAGATAACATATTTTTGCAAAACAAGGCATAGATTGATGGTCATTGCTTATTGTAATAAGCACCCGTATTTATATAGCGACCTATGTATATTGGAATGACTGATGTGAAGAACAATGAGATGGAAATGCGACTATTGTTATAATATTCATATGCTTGTGAATAGTACCATATCAAAATTTGGTATTTGTTTATATTTTATCGATCGAACCTTGTTTAATCCATATTAGGCCGATTGAGCAACTGAATATCGGGACGCATCTGTCACCTTTGTATATTAGTCTCACGTGTTTTGTTGCAGTGCGCAATGAAGTATAAACCTAAATCTACTGAATTCACGTCATACTAAATTAAGTATGTTCTACACCTTACCAGAAAATACGGGTATAAAAGTAGTAGAAATAGAAAAGATGGTATAAAATGTTTTATAAATATACATTTTTGATTTGTTTAATAAAATTTCAAATATAAGTTTATGGTCATTCATTACAGATACTCAGGTGTAGAGGTAAATAAATATTTTATTGTAGTACCTACCTGTTTGAAACTCATTACAATGCTATGATTATGGTTATGCAACAGTATGAAATCTTTAGTCGAAAATACTTACGTTGTTTTTTTGTATAGTGAAGAACAAAATAAAACCGATACATTATTTTCCAATGATACTAGTAATGAAAAACATCTACTGCAACTTTTTTTTTTAATTACTGCATGCAATAATCAAATCAATCCTCCAGATGAGCGTAGCATTATATTGTAAAAACTAAGTACTGCTAATTTACATGCAAATCAATTTCAAAGTAACTACATCTCGAAATCATGCTCTGTTCCGTTCCGTTCGCTCATCCAGTAAATGAAATAACAAAATATCGATGCTAACGTGGAATCGATTCGCTGATTCGTGAAGACAGTGCATGCAGCAACCGGATACCCGTGATATAAAACTAAAATGTCTGTGTTGTAACCTGTGGCATTGTCCTTTACGACGCAAACATTAGGCTCGACGCGACTGCATTTGGCTGAAACGAAAATGTTAAGATGGACGTGATGAGGTTCGTGAACGCTGACAAGCATGACAAAGATGAAGAATAAGCACAGAGAAGGTATGCTCCAAGATGGCGTTATGATCGAATGATAAGGAGTGATGAGGGGTCATAGGTCAGTCGCTAAAAATGCCAAGCACATTATTTTGCCGACATCGAGTATATTAGTTAAATTATTGTTAATAGTTGTACCAACGTGACAAGTACGTAAGTGCTCATCATTTTTGTTAACCAATCATTTTCACATTTAATGCTCACCGTTTTTCGTGATGTTGGTGTAGTTTTGACCAATCACTGGATCGTGGTTTTCGCCAAGGATGACCAGCATGCTGTTTAGTTGCACATCAACCGATCGTCTTGCGCGTGCCACTCCAGAGTCTCTCTCTCTTCCTCCCGATTTTATGTATACCTAATTTAAACACCAAAAATTAATAAACCATTGAACAAATATCAGATAATTTGTACGTTTTCGTATCCTTCAATCGATCATAAATTTATCTTTACGGAGATTTTAAGGGAGCGGAGGGCTCTTGACTCTTAATACACTTCGCTAATGTAGGAGTTGTACAGCCTTGGACACAATTACAAGTAAGTAAGTAATGTAATAAAAAAATCTAGTCGCATATTTTAAGACGATATTTTAGGACTTTTTAATTGGCTACTTGACAAAATTTTGAAATCTTGTTAATTGTAAACCTTGATACTCATTTTATCGAAGAAAAGTATATTTCACAAAAAAATATATATTTACTATAAAAAATCTCTTTAAATTTCTCACGAAAACGCTCTAAGCTGTCATGGCGCCTAAAATGACGTCAATGTTCCCTAGCAATATTAGAGCTGTCATTGAGCATAGATTATCGTATCGAGTTTGTTCGATGGATGCCTTATGATGTTTTCCCTCGATATTCTTAATTTTACTTGACAATATTTTTTTTATATATTAAAATTACAAAAAAACCTTGAGTCATGACAACCACAGAACCGAAATCAATTTGAACACTACTCAAGATATGACTTCAATCTCAATTTAGTTTTAATTACTATTAATATCTGATCATTCATGATTTATGAGCATATGCTAGTCAATAACCTAAATAGTACACACAAATTTTAATCGATGATATCCGAAACTCATAACGTCAGGTGTATCTATGCAGATGGTTTAAAATATCTGAAATGTGCGTCTGTACGAAATGTCTAATGGCATTTTCTACCAGTTAACCGCACAGATTTCAGATATGTTTTGCACTTATACGCAAATAAATAATTTCATCAGTATTTTAATAGTCTGTACCTAAATTCTACACTAATATTATAAAGAGGAAAACTTTGTTTGTTTGTAATGAATAGGCTCAAAAACTACTGGACCGTTTTAAAAAAATATTTCACCATTCGAAAACTACATTATCCACGAGTAACATAGGCAAATATTTATTTTGAAAAGAAATAGGTTTCTGTAAAATATTTGGGTTTTTCGAACACAAGGTTTACAATCAACCAGACAGGTTACTTATTTTGCGTACGCTGCCTAAACTATAAAAGATATAATGATAAAACATTCAAATTAATTTTAGATCTTATAAATATCTACAAAAAAGTTCGCGATACACTATACCTATCTATGTCGAGTGAGGCACAACAACCATTTTGATATTAAAAAATCTTGAATTTTTTGGACCACATTAAACCGTATTTATTTTACTCATGCTATTAATCCTTATCAATATAAATTATTTCATCACTTAGTGCAATTTAAGTATGGTGGTGGTGGTGGACGAAATTAAAATATTACGATTTCTGCTGCACGGCCCGTTGCGAACTGAGCGTCACGATGGAAATATTAATTTTATGAATAATAATGAATACTCAAAAATATCGATGTTTTAGACGATGTTTCAAAAATCATCGACGTCGCGTTCCGATTTTTCAAATCGAAAACATCCATAGTACGTTCATTATTAATCTGTGGTACAGAGTGGACACCCCTAAAATATGACATATTGGCAGCTGTGACGTTGTGACTTTCTGCTCGGCGCTTTCAGTCACGTGACTTAATGCCTATTATATTGGATTTTCTTTTCTAAAAATATAAATAATCTTTGATTTTTGTTTTTGTTCTTGAAATTCATATTTTGTTATCTTAATATCTTAATAGTCTAGACTGTTTTTTTACATCTACTTATATAATATAGTGTACCATTCAGTTGTTTAACAACTAATCGTATCCAGCGTTACATCGCGCTTTTTAGATTTCGTGGAAATGAGTAGTTTTCTTAAACTTGTGCTTTATACCGCAATAAAACCGCTGGCGGAAAGCTAGACTATTATATAAAAATGAATCGCAAAATGTGTTGGTAAGCACATAAATCGACAACGCATGGACCGATTTTGTCAATTCATTTTTTTTTCAATGATCGTTGAAATCCAACGATGGTTTTTACGGAGAAAAAAAAATCCAATAATTGCCGGGAACACTCTAAAGACAACCCTTTTTTTCCAGTACAAACGTTTTCTAACTTAAATTTAGAGTCAAACCATTCCAAATCTTTTTGACAGGAAGTCGGTCGAGTCCGCTAGTTATTAAATAAAAATGATAAATAATGTGTTTCTTTCTCTACCAAACTAATACTTAAGTTTTTTGTACATCCGCATCCGCATCCGCGGATGTGAGCCTCTTAGAATCCGCATCCGCAGATGTGGAAAAAAGTGGATCCGCAACATCCCTGGTTGGAACCCCTAAGCACTCACCCCGTTCTGCAGCTCGTTCTCGAAGTTGATAGTCTCGGCGCGCTCCTCCTCCGCGCGCGACGTGAAGCGCGTGGCGCGCGCCTCGTCCCCGCACGAGCACGACTCGTTCTTGACGTCGCCCGTCGGCTTCGGCTCCTCCTGCTCCGACATGCCGTCGCTCGACCCCGCTATTATGTTCGCTAGAGCGCTCGCTGGTCGAAACAACAAATGCTAATTCAATATCGTGGGGTACAGCAAAGTATGTTTCGGATTTATGATTACCGATCCGTTCAGCTAGTGTGATGACAAAGCCAGTACCGATTACATCGTTGAGGCCTTTGCTCTGAACCGGTATATATTAAAAAAGGTTCATATTTTGTCGTTAAATGTAGTAAGAAAATGTAACGCCACTAGCTCAGGTTTTCCCAACTTTTAGTTTACACATCACACAAGGAATCCATAATCCTTGATAAAGGATTCCTCCTATCCTTATACGTGTGAGTTGCAAATGTGACGGCGGATGCCAAGCAACTCTCAATTGCTATTCAGCGGGGTAATATAGCCAACATTTTAGGATCTTTATAACAGGGCCCATCTTAATATAATTAATTTATGTAACTACTTCCTATGCCAAACATTTATCAGGAAGAAATAGCTTAGGGTGTCTATCGCTTTAATTGTATCATATTTTATCTGTTATGTGGAATAAATTATCTATGTTATCTTCAATAAATTTATTAGTCACACCAAAATACTTCCCGTAATTTTTTTGAACTTACGGTTGCCACAGTAGTTGTTCCTCCAGGCGAGTATCTTGGGCCGGTTGTACGCGTTGGCCTGTATTTTGACGTGGTACAGCATGATGGTTCCGTTGGGCATGCTCGGCGGCGACCACTTTATAGTCGCAGAGTGCCCATCATTCTCGACCTTCACAACCAGACCTCCGGGTGGGCTGGGATCTATGGAAAAATACATAATCATTATTATTATCAGACATCATACACGTTGAACTGATCCCAAAGCTTAATTTGGGTTAACTACATCATATATATTTTGTAGTTTTATCATTCTCTTATTTTAAGTTACAGAGGGTAGGGGGGGCATTTATATACTACATCCTAACTATAATATTTTAAATCAGAAAGCGAGTTTGTTTTTTTGTTTGTTCCGCTTTCACGCCGTAACTACTGAACCGATTGCTTTGAAATTTTGCAGACGTAAAGTTAGAAGTCCGGATTAAATAATAGGGTACTGTTTATTCCGAAAAAAAAATGATATTCCCGAGGGAAAACAAAAATATAGTTTGTGCTTGATGGATGGATTGGAAATAAGGTATGCGATAGATGGCGCTAGATGATGGTAACGATGTGTTTATTAAAATACGTAAGAAGTGGAATGATAGCTTACACTATTAAGTTCTTGAGGTACGCGATAGATTGAGCTGGGTGTTTTTTAAAATACGTAAGAAGTGGAATGATAGCTTACGCTTTTTTTGGTTCCTACCAATTTACATTGAATTGTGTATGTTGTGCTTTATACCACAATATAAACGAATTCCACGCGGGCGAAGCAGCGGGCGGAAAGCTAGTGGTTAATAATTTAAAAACTTTATTGCACAAAAAAGTACAAAAGGTGGACTAACGCTAGGAGAATTCCCGACCAGTCAACCATTGGGTCATTCAGATGGTTAGTTTATGGTTGCGGAAACAGTAAAAATGTGTACATATATGAATTACAATAAATAATAATAAAAAAAATCCACTTTGGAAGCGACCCTCGCTCAAACTATTCAACTAGAAAAAGATGATCTTAGAAACCTCAATATAATTTTTGAGGACCTATCCATAGATACCCCACACGCATTGTTTTGAAGAAAAAAAACATTTTAAATACACTTTTAAGTATGAGGAGGCCCTAGAATTTATTGCTTCTTTTTTTTATTTTTTATGAAAAATCTTTATCTACCTATTTTAAACAGTATAAGTCTTTTATTATTTTTATAGTACTATACGCCGTACTAGCGAACTTTAAATATTAGAAACAGAAAAATTTTATCTCCCCTTGCGGTGCGGGAATTGAACCCACGACCTTCACGTATCGCGCGTGCTGCTCTTACCAACTGAGCTAACCGCAAGTTATTGTAGGCGATGAAATTTTTCTGCTGTATCAACCGTTAGCCTTTCGGTAAGTGCCCTCTGCCGAATATGTTTATATCTACATACTTATCGGCCCGTGGTACATTCGTTGCAGAAATGTTTGAAAACCACGGAATCGAAGACACCTGGCATCTTAATCGATTTTATTATTTTTATAGTACTATACGCCGTACTAGCGAACTTTAAATATTAGAAACAGAAAAATTTTATCTCCCCTTGCGGTGCGGGAATTGAACCCACGACCTTCACGTATCGCGCGTGCTGCTCTTACCAACTGAGCTAACCGCAAGTTATTGTAAGTCTTATAGTATAGTGACGGAAAAAAGTGGCTGGTTGGTGGTTTTTAAATCTAACGGCCGGATTAAATATAATCAATGTTTTTTTAACAAAGGCATCATCCCTGTGTATATTCTAACAATGGTGGTAAGTTAGTGTACACTCACATCCAGGCCAGGTGGTGAAGTAAATGATTGGGCTCTGAGCACCGTTCCCGTCCTGCTGCGTGGTGTACGTCTTCACGTACGCTGCGTACCGCGTGTACGGCGTGAGCGTGCGCACCATCTTGAACTGAGGCTGGTAGCCCTTGCAGAAGTCCGTCAGCGGGTCCGTCTCTTCGCTAGCGTTGTGCCCGCGCGCTTCGTCTATCGTTACGTCTATCACGTTCCAACTGGAAAAGAGCGTGATTTATTATTATCGGGCGCAGAAAGACCGCATATAATGGAGAAAGAAAAACAGTATGGGTCCTCTAGGATCCAATGTCCAACTGACAGCCAACCTACGTATTTACAGTATTGCACATATGCATGAAATCGCAAAGGCGGAATTAATGTAATTTTAATAAAATATTGGACAACATCGTGTGATGTTGCTCCGATTCTGTGGTAAGTAGCTTAAGCACTTGTGTTACAGAAATTAGAAACAACGACGGTACCACAACACCCAGACCCGAGACAATAAAGAAAAGTTCGTTTCCCATATGAACCGACCGGGGATCGAACCCAGGACCTCAGAGATGGCGCGGCTACAAAGTCCGGCCGGAGGTCGTCAGACAACTCTACAGATTTGAGCGGTAAATAACTTAGCGGTGCATGAAATTTATGTTAGAAATTTAACAAGCCATCATTATTATCTCATAATAAACTTAATGTACTCATTATAAAAGGAATAAATATTTATATTAAGCATTCATAATACTATAACAGTACAAACGAAAAGAAACATTGTCAAAATACTAAAATCTAAAATGAGATCTTTAACTGACAACATGAAAGATAATGTTCTAGAAAAATTTACCAATTACAAATTACGCCTACAGAGTTAAAGAGTAAACAGTATGTACTACTTCACTGATTTGTAATAAATTACAAATGTAAAAGTATGTTCTTTCGATATGTAAGAAAGTACTCCTTACAATCGATGTTGGATGAAATTATTTTAATTGATATGCCCAGGCTACTTAGCTTAGGCCTCTTTTTTTGGAAATGCTTGGCGCACCGTACCGTCACCCGAGGGAGGTGACGGCATGTGTGGGAATCTCCTGCCCTAAGAAGGGCAGGCCTACACACTAAAACCCCCCGGGAACCTCATCGCCTTAATGGGGAAATTGGAAAATCGCTGTGGGAAAAATTTAGAACCACAACAACTAACATACTTAGCCTAGGCCTAGTATATAAATTAAGTACTTACTAGTCTGAACAAGCATCTCGTTGCTCGTACAGAGTGACGTTCTTCTTGGTCGGTATGTAATAGATCGAGTACCCGAGCAGCTTACGGATGTCAGACACGCAATATTTATCCCATTGAAGAATCACGTAGTCCCGACTTATCTTATTCACTTGCAACTGAAGAGTTTTTGGCGAACCTGTCGAGATAATGTTTTGACTTTAATTAAAAGTTGTTGTAAAAATTCAGTCCTACTAATTTTAAGAACATAAGAGTAGTGTATAATATAGATGTCTAAGATATCTGGATGTCTGTTTGTTACTCTTACACGCAAAAACCACACAATGGATTCGGATGAAATTTAGTAGTTAAATAGATTAAATGCTAGAATAACATATAGCATACCAATAATCTCGAAATAGAGTAGACGAAGTCGCGGGCAACAGCTAGTTAAATCAAAAGGCTTGCAGTTCGCTTCTTATTTTCTTATTTACAAGTGGATATGCACTGTTGTTAACCACGGTCTAGCTTCTAATATTCTATAGCTATATTTTAAGAAGTCACCTCTAGAACTTCATAACCGTTTAGAAAATTTATATATTGAACGTAAAGCTACATACGTTACGTACTACTACTCCCGTAGCGACAAGTTCTAAGCCGCTTTTATTTAAAAAATTGTTAGTGCATGCATAAAAGAAGTTACATTAATACCAATATGAACAACAACAAAATGTTAGCATAACTTACATATGTCTCCACCATTAGATTGCGAGACTTCTTTTTCAGTGAATTCTGAATAAGGAGTTCTCATGTACGCTAACGGTTTTATTTGTTTCAAACACAGCTTTGGGTTCGAGTGTATGTAGAAGGTGCCGCTGATGCTAATGTTGCCATACGTCGTCCAGTCCCACAATATTTCCAAGTTCGGATTATTGAATATGTGAAGAGCTTCACCTCTGAAATTGTATAAATCATAAAATAAAAACACTACTACAATTGGTTAATGTCCGATTCGAATCAATGAGGGTGTTCACGCATGAAAATTCCACTAGATGGAGATACGTAAACGTGGGGTCTAACTATTATTTGATTGGTGATTGAAATGTCATGGTGACATGTCCATCAATGTCATGTATACTATAATAACCAATCACGTAGCAGTTGCACCCTACGCCTCCGTATCGCCATCTAGTGCATTTTTAGTGCGCGAACACCCATATTGTGAAATAAAACAATCGATTAAAATTTGTAAGTCATTTCAATAACAATATTTATTACTTTAGAAGAAAGTATTAAACAACGATTTAATGATCATATTTATTCATAATTCAATTGATAATTTATTTATCAGACTTGTTTCTTACAATTCCGTAATATATTATAGTAGTTTGACAGTTGATTGCAATAATAACTTACAACTTACTTGTTTTCGGTAGGTATAGCATTGATAGTCCTCAAGTTTTTCATAAACATTAACGAGATTAGTGTGTAGGACCTTGCCACCTTCAAACACCCTTCGATGTGTCGAATTTCCCCCAAAGAAGACTCGAGAGCCACCATGGTGTTACCTAAATTATATAAGTTTTTATTTAGTATAATTAGTTTTACTAGTTTTAAGACGCAATGAATAAATGAATAAAGCGCCATAGAACTAATATTTTAAATGAACCAAACCCAACATTTACAATTTAGGCAAATTTTAGGTTAATTTTTTCTTCGCTTCGCTTCTCAAAAAGCTTCTCATACTTCCTTTGGCTTTAATTTTTTTTGTAAAAAGCAACTTTTCTAATCCGCGTATAATTTCTTCTCTCTATCTACTTCTGTTTTTTTCCTAGACAGCTCAACAACAACATTCGAATCATACAATTAAAATGACAAATGTGTATTGTGTTGACATTATGTAGGTACCTAGTTTCGATAAAAGGAAAACACTTTGTCATATCATTAAGACATTAATTTGTTCTCTGAAGTAAACAAAAAGCTTCTTATAACGAAGGGTCCTTACTGATAAAGCGGACGATAAATCATAAAGAGATAAGACATTTAATCGAATTTAATATATTCGGTTTTTAAAAACAAGGTCTTACCTTCTTTCTTGTCAAAGGATGCATTTAGACCTGCTTCCTTTGATTCCATAATTTACTTTTATGATGCGGAAACTCTATGTTTTGTAGTTTAAGTAATGAAAGAGTCAAATTGTCTCTAAATTTGAATCCGTTTCTGATGGTTTGTAAATATGAGGCAGGAGGTCGAAAAGGGAAGATTTACTACCGTAACCAAAAAAAACAAATTTTATCTTTAAAGAAATGGGGTCGCAACGTAATTTCGAGTTGTACTGCACCTGTTTATATAGAATACAATGATATTTAACACAATGGAATTTTGAACTACCTTTGAAACAAACAACAACGATAATATGCAAATAAAAATTAAAGCTTTAATATAAAAAGTCCAGGTATTCTCTTATATCTTTTTTTATTATTTATCGGTTATCTAATTGCGAGTTTTATATATTTGCGTTGACTACGGATCTAAACCTCCGACCGCGTCCTGTAAAAAAGGTATTAACAGACGCATTTCCTCACGTAGAGCGAATCGTTTCTATGAGGGTTACGTACAGACCTAATAACCCTAGCTAGCACTAGAATGTTAGTTACAACACACTCGCTACATGAGTAGATGCTAACAATACCGTCGACTCACCGCCGGTGGCGCGGACCGTTATCTCGAGCAGGCCCTTCACGTGGGTGCAGCCGCGGAACTGCTCCGCCGCGGCCACGGAGTCTATCTTAGCGCCCGTGCACTCGCGCTTGCACCTGTCGCCGGGGCACCGCTTGCAACGCGCGTTCGTCACGTCACCCTCCTGAACAAACGAATGAAAGTGTTTAGTTTTAGTTTATTGTAAAAAGACAATTATAGCGTAATTTTGATGCAGTGCTAGTCGCCGTACCTACTCTGCCTCAGGTTTACGAAGAATACCGCCGTCGTGGTGCGCACAGTGTCACCACGACATATGCTGAGCATAGGTACATTGTTTAATTACTTACCTGTGTATAAACAGTATGTACCTAAAAAAAAACTCAGTCCACCATGCTTAGCACGTTCAGAAATGGTATTTCAGAGTGACGAAATAGGTACTATGGAAACTGTCTAGGAGCCGTCCATTCAAAAACATGTTTTTTTTTATTTATAAAGGTAGTAGGTAGGTAGGTAGAAATTAACAATACCACGCAAATAAACAATATTAATTTCAATGTTCTTTACTTCTTCCCAGAAACAAAAATCATGCTAGGTATTTAAAGTTAGCTACATAGGTTTCCCACGTTGGCCTAGTCGTGTTCAAAATGATCGTACCTCCATATATCCACTCGGGCACATGTACACGCAGGTGTTATTGAGTATCTTGTAAGCGTTGATGGTGGGCGCGATCCGCTGAAGGCTCTGGTCCGTGGCTCCGGGCGGTGGCGTCGGCATCTTGCGGCACTGCTCCTCCGTCACGCAGCGTCGGGAGAGCTGACAAGAACAACCAATTACTTTAGATGTTGACAATGAATCGGTAGGTACGAGCTGGACTTAGGCCGTTGTTGTAGTCAGCATCAGCAGGAGCGTAGCTTTGAGCAGAAATAATTTAGCTGCAACTTACTGCCTTAGTGAACTACATACATACCACACATTAAAAGTAATCCCCGCCATGTTATTGCTTTTGTCCAACCTGCTGACTTCAAACATGATAGCCATATCTAACCTATATTCTTCTAAAATAATACCTAATGTTTTTCTATCGATCCGCCCTTTAGCGCAAGATCAACTCGTCTTAACATGTTATTAATAGTAACTAATCTTGTAAGATAACCAAAAGTCTGGCGACTTGGAGATTTAATTGACTCCATATTGACTGCTTAAAAAAAATATTCAGCAAATATTAATCAAACAAACCCTACAAAATTATGAGCGGTTCTGTGAGCAATAATCTTGAGGTAGTCGAGATTTTGTGATATTATTAGAAAATAGATCTAAGAATTTACACGCCTACTTTATTATAAATTGGGCAAGGAGAGAATAATCTAAGTATCGTAGGTATTATTTACCTGGTAAAAGCCGCTGGGGCAATCCTTAACGCACCGCCTTTTGCTCTCGTCACCAATCGAGAAGTACCTGCAGACGAAGCAGTCGCTGGTAGTGTTGCCGCTGCAGCCGCCAAGGCAGAACTTGTGGCAGCACTGGTCCTCAGTCAGGCACCCTTGCGGGTCGCAATCACGGCATACTGCCACAATATCACACTTGATATAGGAAAATTCATGTTAACTTCGCATGCCAACCTCATTCCAAATAAACACCTACCAAACAAAACAATCACGGATTTTTTTGGTCCAATTTCGACCAATGTCTGACAGCTTCTTCTTCTCCTTGTCAGAGGGCAGTCAGAAGAGACAGCTTGGTCAATTCGTTTTATACATTTTCTTGTTTATAATTTTGGTGGGCTTCAGCAATGTTTTTTAATGCTAATATGCTTAGTTAATTACATAAGCGGTATTCGAATAGTATTACTTAGTGAGAAAATAAAAATTGGGATAATGAGACCACCATACAAATTTAAGGTATCAAAGCCGTAAAAGAGGACTTTACGAAACGTCGGATTTTAACCCACAAAGCCATTTTTAAACCCACCTAAATTAGTAAGCTAAATTCGTAGCGTCATCGTGAAAATACGGTACAGAAAATCTATGAAGAAATAATAATTTATGTGAGGTATTAAAACTATCTCAATCAACTTTAGTTCGTGATAGACATATAGATAGATCCTTTAAACTTTGGCCGCATTGAATGTTCAGCGACTTGTCACATTGACAACTTGCTTTTGATTGGAGTTCTTTGAAATTAGTACCAATTTACTGCATGATTAGAATTTCTGGAAAAAAAAAACCCAAATATCTGTGAAAAAGCCAAAAATACCTGTGCTCTATCATAAAGGCGTATCAATTTTTAAAATTAGAAATTTGTCCATGAATTCAAGTCGCCTATTAACACAAGCATGAAAATAAAGCGAACTTATAAGTTCCTCATCTAATTAGGCTTTCTTTAGAACTGAACTTGTAAAATCGAATTCTTGTGTAAATAAATTGTGTCACACAAGATTTAAAATTTTGGCCAACATACGGCCTTGACCTGTTGTAACTGGGCTATTTGTTATCACAGGAATCGACTGTATCTGAGACACGTGTAAAATCTACAGAGTTGTGTTTATTTAACTCAAATAATTATTCACCGCTACCAAAATTAGCAAGACCTCTTTACATACAATTCTTGTAAATATATTTAAAACTTTAATTTTATTATTAAATTTATCGAATTGTTTGCTGTTTCAATGGCGTGCAATTCGGTCGTTTTTTTATGAAAGAACTTCTCGGAAATACAAGTATTAATACATAAAGTAGACCAAAAAGTACGAATAATAATTTTTGTTTTTACGATTCTTTATTTTTTCTTCTAAATCATTGTAGCATGGCAAATAAAAAACTAACCGGACAGTTCTTGCCTGTAGCTTTGTTTGCAGCTCACAACATAACAACTTTTACTATTAAATAGTTCATCGATTTAGAATGTCCTTCATCCACATGTACAAACCCTAAATATCAAAAGTCAAGGCAAACGCGCGAGCATAATATAACAAAATAATAGGTTACATTCGTATCTCAAAGATCGTGTCCCAAACATTGCAATGCAGTGTGCCACATGAGTAATTTATGATGTAATTTATCACTTAAAAATAACGTTCGATTCAAAATCACTTTTGTTTTCTGTCCTTATTTATATTTAGGTACAAAGTCCAGTCAAAAGCACGTCACACTGTTTGAGGCGGTACGCCTTTATGTCGTGGGTATAATAAATTATAAATAAATATTGGACAACATCACATACATTTCTCTCATTCTGTGGTAAGTAGCTAAAGCACTTGTGTTACAGAAATCAGGAACAACGACGGTACCACAACACCCAGACCCCCGAAAATATAGAAAAGTTCGTTTCCCATATTGACCCCCGGTCGATCGAACCCGGAATCTCAAGAGATGGCGCGGCACCAAAGTCCGGGACGCTCGCCTCTCGGCTACAGAGGTCAAATGGATGGGAATAAGAATGAATATCGAACTTCATGTGTTTACTGTCCAAATAGTACAATTAATCAATTTTACTTCAATACCTGTGCGCTTAGTTTTCATTTATAGCTATAAATATCAGAAGAAAAAAATAGGAGTGCCATTGTTTTTTTAAGAACATAATATGTGTGCTTATTTTGAAGTGTATCAATAGTACGGATGGGGTATGATGTACACTTACCCTTTTGACAATGTGTGTCGTCCCAGCAAAGCAGCCGGCCCGATTGGTCCGCCGGGCACTGCTTTGGAGCCTGCTTGTGGTCTTCGGTACGACTTTGTGCATTAGGGCATAAGCCACAAAGTCGACTGTCGTAATTTGACTAAAACCAAGAAATAAAAACAAATGAAACCTTGTACAAATGAAACACACAAAAGAACACGACCATAGTAGAAAGAGAGAAGTATGTAATCCACCAACAAACGCACGGAGCGTGGCTACTATGTGTGTGCGCCCCGCCCCGCCCTTTACCGACGCGCGTCGCACGCACACACTGACAAATATTCACAATCTTTCAAAGTCACCTCAGTCAGGGCTTTTGTTATTTTTTTTAATTATCTTCTAAATCATAAATTTACCCTATAAAACATTACAAAAAAGTGACAAAAATGTAATTTTAATATTTATTTAATAGAAAAACGTAAAATATATGTACGAAGTCTTAACATGTGCTACTGTGACAAAAAAAAATATTCGTTGATTTTAAAGTTGTGATTTAAAAGAGCATAACATCAGCGCAGACTGCAGCGAACTTCTCCGATCAAAAAGTTTGTTTACACATATTTGCTCGCATCGTAATAACAATCACCTAAATATGGCTAGTACAACAACTAAATATAACAGGTACTGCAGTGTGTACGGTTGTCTGAATACCCACTCGACAAATCAGAAATTATCTTTCTTCACGCTAACTTTTTTACAACGATCTTGAAGATCCCTGGTGCTTTGTATACCATACGAGGAAATAAACATAACAATAGGTGTCGAAAGTTTTCACTGACAGCCCTAGGGATATAGGCAGTTATCGTTCGGTCGGGGCGCTAGTTTACCTACTGTTCTCTTTCTACTATGACACGACCAACTATTCTTTATTCTCAAGAGTGGAACTTTATTTGAGATTTTACATTTCGTAGCTATCGCTATAGGTATCAGCCGTATTATACAGAGTGCAAGCGAAATTTTGTAAAAAGTAGCCATAATGTCTCTTAACCTTGAGATTTGCGGGAAAAGAACTGTCATACGCAATTTAACAGTTTTCACTACAGAAATTACAAACGGAAAAAAAGCAAACGCTTTTTCCTCTGATAAAGCATGCGCCCAAACGATTCATTTGGTTCTAACTAATTTTGATACAAGCACGCTACGGCACTGTTTCAATTATCATTTTTAGTAAAAAAAGGTGGCCTCCCTTCTATGTACTTGTTCATCCCTACACACTCGGTAACTAATAAGGAATAGAAAGACAAAAATAACAAATGTCATAAGGCTCACGAAAGACCTGCAAAACTGAGATTATTTCCAGATGCGGCCGACCCAGTGTGGGTTAACAATTTGGAAGTTTCACGAGTAGGGATTTTTCTTTTTTGTTTACACATATAATGTACCAATTATTGTAACACTCATAATTGAGGAGAAGATGTGGTAACATTAATTTAACCGTTAAACGATGAATCTGTGAAATCTACAATTAAACAATATCAAAATTAACTGAACTGACAAAAATAATAAGAAAAGCGTAACCATAAACCCTTATTTACCATAGAGGTAGAATAATTCTCTAATATTTTATTAAACAGTTTAAACGAAAACATTTCACCGTAAGTTTACTTACCCTAATTTTGATGTTAGGCAAGTCATTTTCACTAACAATAGCACTCCAGTCAATAGTGTCAGTGTAACATAATTTGTCGTTAAGTTGGATGCGAACGGCTCCGCGTTCGATCTTCGTCAAGGACCGGAGACCCAGTGACTGAAAAATATATTTACGGTTAATAACACTACCATAAAAACCCCATATTACGGAATACAGTTAGAATAATTGAAATCGAGAGTTAACTTAAAAAACCACAAGCTAAGCGGTGAGGGACAACGTACAAAAAATAAAGAACAGCAATAAAATGAAAGCACTTGAGCTTTTATAACGTAGTATAAGGATAACTTTAGAATTAGGTGGATAACATGATATAGATATATATTAGTACATGTGACTATGCGGTCAAAAGCACATCACAGGAAACACTCACAGGTTAATATAGGTTCATATATCTTCGACATATGGATGCTAAAAAATTCAAGTGACATGCTTTTAACTTCACATTCTGAAAGTGTAATTAATAAGTGTCGTACATTCATTGAATTTTATCAAGAACATTTTATCTCAGAGAACCCGAACAAAACCCGAACAAAAATAAAAGTGGTAAAAAACATTTACGCGATTCTCATTGGTACTTACTCTCTTCGCCGTTCTATCATCTACGTAGCATGCGAAAACCGCTACTGACATCATTGGCAAATTCTAAGTGATTTTTAGGTATTTTCGTACATAGGTATTAATGACACGTAAACAAGAACCTGAACATACCTGGAGATGTGCACTATCATATACCACTATAGCGTAGTCTTTGTAAAGTCGCATTCCCCGCACGACAGTCAGGTTGGGAAATAAATGGCCAAGGTTGGTTAAGCCTTTCACTCTAGAAACAAAAAACAATAATTAAATCAAACATATGGGATGATGTAGGTACTTTGTCGTAGAACTAAAGCCAAACCTTAAATGCGCACTTTAAGAGGGCATTCACTTCAGTAGTTATTTATTTTTTTAATGGTTGTTTGTCTAGATTAAGAAACAACTTCATAATATATTCACAATAACTTTCTGTAAAATTCAGAGTAGATCCACTGTAATTGTTTATGTTTATAATAGTATCAAATCAAACTATTTGATTTGGTTCAAAACGGTCTACACATGGCAATATTTACGCACTGGTACTGTAACTAATCTGAGCTTTTTACTGGTGTCTTCTCGGTTCAGAGTCACTTTGCATTGTATTCAATGACGATTCAAAAGTGTTTTATGTAAAAAAAAATAATTAAAAGCTTACCTGTAGATTTTAATGAAGTCAGTGACCTCCCTGAGCTCAGGAAAGGTCATATTTTGGAAAGACTCTGACGTAGCCTTCTCCATGAGCACAATGCTTAGCTGGCCCTCGATCACCCGGCATCCCTGGAGTTTCATCAACTGGTCCGGGGACGTTCTGATGTCTAATGATGGACATACTGCAAACAAATAAATTAAAGAAATTATTGAAGCAGCTCGATGGTCTCACTTTGTTTTGTGCATTTTTAAAGTTGTAATAACGGTCATAATTTTAATACGGTATTCAAAGTAGCCTAACGATATATTTAACCTCATACGATAGATATATTTATCAACTTAGAACTTCTATAACTTCAAAAACATGTAAATAACCTTCTTATTTAGGTACTCGAGTTAGTTCACAAGATAAAATAAGATGTTAATGCTCTCTTGCTTGTCTAGAATTTGCAGGATCGTTAGTATCCGTCGTCTGGTACTCATAGTACAAGGAAAAACCTTAGTTTGATGCCAGGTAATTGGTGTGATTGTCTGGCGCATTTATTATTTATTATCGCAACGGATTTTCACATCACATGTGAAGATGTTGATGTAATAATATAATCGTATTAGTCATACCAGTATTAACTCAGATTGGTACCGTAATCTACAGTTACTCTAAATCGAACCAGAAAACGTGTTAATCAATTAAATGCAATATAATCTCCGGTACGAATAAATCTGTGTGATTCAATGTCTACATCTTTCTGTTATTTTAGTTTAAAAATATAACATGCCACTTTGTACCTGTTCATCCTTACTTAATACTATAAATTGTATTTATATAAGTCAAATTCGGTTAAACCATCTTCCCGCTATAAGTACGCACGGATGGTTATAAATGAATATGGCTCTAGAACCAGAAAAATAACAGGAAACTTTTAATCAGAAAAACAATTTTTAAAATCCACTAACAATGATTCCCATATTTACGAAACAGCGGGAAACAAGAAGCACATCTAGGTACGCAAGTTTATGATATGTTGATTGTACATACGAACGTACATGGGTGTATTGAATAAACAAGCCATAACTTTTATCATATGTAATATAAGGGTAAATTATAATGATTTGTAACTTTTATTCGGGTAGCGGGCGTTCATATACGCATCAACGCATCCTTAGACGCATTGTGTAAGTACTTATTTGTTTCATCACTCATCAAAACCAAAACTATATGACTTGGTCCAAAGTGAGCTACACATAGCAATAAGTTAGATACTGATACTGTAAATGATCTGCTGAGTTTCTTACCGGTGTCTTCTCGGTAGATATAGGTTCCGAACCGGAAGTAGAATCACTTTGCATTGTATGCAATGACGATTCAAAAGTGTTTTATGTAACCTACTTGAATAAAGAAATATTTGAGTTTGAGTTTGAATGTGATTTTTCCCTATTATCTACCGAGAGTCTTTCTCGGTCTTATCTATTATACAAACAATAGTATTTTCTCGAACTACGTAGCCGAAAGGGCGAGAGGGCCGGCCTGTGGCGTAGGGCAATCTCTGAAGTCCCGGGCTCGATTCCCTGTCGGGTCAGTATGGAAACAAACTTTTATCTTATTGTCTGGGGGTCTGGTGTTGTATTCCTGTCGTTGTTTTTTTATTTTTGCAACACAAGTGCTTTAGCTACTTACCTCAGAACAATGTCTGTCTTTCCAATATACTCATGCCTATTTTCGAGAACTAAACTATAATACAGATTGAAGCTAATATGTGACGAAATTATTTAAAACGACACAGGCCACACAGTACTTGTGTGAATCAAGTATGTATAGCAGTTACGTCATCAGGCATCAATAATATGAGTAAGTAAAGGCAGGAGAAAATAGATAAGAAAAACATAGTTAATTGGTGCCGATTAATTTGTTATTGTTTTCGAGAGCCTGCCACTTATTAGCGCTAACGACCCCCCACCAAGAAGAACCGCGAGCGACCACATTGAATGGCAAGCTCTTAATTAATTCAATAACAATGATCATGATGAAAGAGTTAACCGTACACAGACGTCATATTCTTTAAATAACTGTCAAAACACCAATAAACTTAGCTTAATCAGATTATTTTATTGAGAAATTTCTACTACTTCAACCGGATGCTAACAAATTAAAAACAATTTTGCCAGACTCTACCTGTGTATCGTTTACAAATTTCAGTAACGGTAGGTAATTTCATTTTTAAATTTCCGGGAAAAAGCTGAATTCTTATGTACGATTGTAGTAAAAACTGTGGTTGAAAAAACAATTAGGCACAAATCACGTATAAATATATTGAATATTCTAATTATCTTACGTGATATTTTAATAACATACGTTCAACATACATAATATAGATACATATTGGAAAACATTATATATGTACATTGCTCTGATTCACAAAACTAGCACTAGCTCTTGGTGACAACGGAAAAACGAACAGTGACAACAGGATCAACTAAAACCAAGTCTACAACACCTGTCATTTATGATAATCGTATTAAAGTTTCATTCATCAATATTTAGATAAAAATGAATCAACGAAGTGTATAAGTTCAGAAATACCGCACCAAATTGGATAATTATTTTTATGTCACGATCGTAACTGTCAGAAGGTTTTTAAAACATATCTGGATCGTACTCATGCGAAGCCACGCTACAGGCCGCTAGTATAAAATAACATTTATCCATAGACGGGTTCGATAGAAAAATTAAAATAACTATGGCTGTTGAACCAAGGGGTGTGGGTTCGATCTCAAGCCAGTGCAAGGACAATCTACTGAGGACTTTATAATTTATTTTAAATGGAATAATCCCTCGTTTTATTGATATTTAGGTATTTCGAATTAACCAACTTGATGGTCATGACAAGACAGACATTTTATATCTTCCTTCACGGCTATAAGGTTAAGAATCACTAATTTAAAGTAAGTACTTATACAGTCAACAAATAATAATTGCTAAACAAATTGAGAAAGCTATGAACAGCATTGATTCGAGTTTCAATTACTGAAAAAGCAGTAATTCGTTTGTTTATAAATAACCAACCGTAAAAGAACAAAACGAAGCAAGAAGCAAGGCCGTGGCTATTGCGTTGTTTTTTCGTATCCGGATCTAGACCAATACGCGTCTGCGGGAGTGAGCCCGGCTGAATAGCGCATGTGCAATAAAAGCGCGGGAGGAAAATACAAAATGGCCGCCTACACACAAACAAACCAACGCGGCAACATTTTAATAATGCTTAACGATTATTGAAGCAAACAAATGGAAATGTTTCGCATTTTGGGGTTTTGCGACGACCAGCAAAATTTGTTTCAATTTGAATACCTAATGAAATTACTCACCTATGAATAGGTATTACTTATTTTAATGACAAGACGAAGAACTGTAGAAGGTACTACAATAAATCATATCTGTAGTTTCGGTTCTAATCTCCTTTAGGTAGGAATAGGTTGGCGTATTCTAAGGATTTGATTTATGAATGGTTCTGCACTCTGTCTCTGTCAGTCGAGTAAAACAATAATTTTATCATTATGTAGGTTGTATGTACTTTGTTTATAAACAAATAAGGTAAGACGTTTTACATTAATGAGAAAAAGATTACAGGAATCAATAAATATAAGGAAGTCAAGTCAAGCAAAACCATGATGCCAAGGTTGTGTTGGATATTTCTGATCTAAATAATGATATAAATGGGATACTAGCAAAGTAGGCGGTTTGTGTTCCTTAATAAAAAACCGTACCCTAAGGGAAAATAGGACAGGGTGGCTCCTTACGGCGTAATGGTACTACGTAAACGTTGACATCCCTACTAATATTATAAATGCGAAAGTAACTCTGTCCGTCTGTCTGTCTGTCTGTCTGTTACGCTTTCCTGCTTACCTCTCAACCGATTTTGATGAAATTTGGTATAGGTATACGTTGAATCTCAAGAACGGACATAGGCTACTTTTTATTAGAAAATAAGGGGGGAGGGGGGTAATACCACCTTTGAAAGTTTATATGGAAAAATGTTTATTTTTGAAGTTAGAGATATGAAATTTGGCACAAATATAGCTCGAAACTTGGATTAAAGTATAGACTACTTTTTGTTTCGAATATTAGGGGAGAAAGGGGTAAAACCGACCATGAAAGGATGTAATCCACGCGAACGAAGTTGCGGGCACAGCTAGTAAAATATAAAATACGTCACAGCCAACGTACGATAGACACCAGGTCAAGGTAAATACTTGCAGTTTGATATTGTTACCTTTGCCCACGACATAAGTGCGATGCAAAGTCCAAACTGTGTATGTCTGGCGTGCTTTCGTCTGTACTACGTTGCAAATGAACTCCACTCATAGACAGCCCCGCACCTCACGGACCTCAGGACTCCGTAACCGGCTTGTATTTATAGATAGAGTATGGAATGTTGTTTGACACGGACTAGTGATGTCGATACTTGGAAACTGTCGCCATTAACATTTTCATAGACCACGACAGTATTTTAAATAATTAAAAACATTTAAATTTAAAAGCAATGCATTCGTTCATAAACCAAATCATAGTAAATCTAGAATAAGAACCAGTTTTGAACGATACTCATAGTTATCACAAAGAGATAAGATTTCTATTTAGATTTCACTTACATTCAGTAGATAGGTATTTGACGACAATCAACGCCGCCATTTAATGATTAATATATTTGTTTTCCATCTCCTCCTATCCTCCTAGATTCCCTCAGTCGATTACTATTTTTAACTAAGTAACCTACTAGATAATGATCACGCGTCGCAGACATCATCGACAGTCAAGTAGGAAAAAAAGAAAAAAATTACAATATCCACATAATACGAGTAATTGCATTGTTCCGTACTAAAAGAATATGAATAAATAACAACGTGCATTAAGTAAGACTTTCACTAAAAATATTTATATCAAACAAGAAAACAGCTAGAATGGCTTATTTGCATATTCATTTGTTACAATGCCAACCAAGATTCCTATAGCAAAAAATCTATTCAAAATATCGATAATCAAGTCATCAGACACCACTAGCTTCTGTACTTGTACCGAACTGGCATAATATTGAACGTGACGAGGTACGCGCCGCCCGCACCGCACTTACTACGTCGCTACTACAGCCTCGCCTCAACTCGCCTGCCCGCACCCTTCACCCCCGTACCATACAATCACGCCGCGTACTCATCGTCGTAAAACCAAAACACAGATATGGACGCAGCCCTGATTTACCCACCTGCCAAGCCGGCGGTATCGTGGTACCGGCATTGGCTGTTTTATTAATGGCGTATTCTACGTCGCCTGCACGTTTACTATAATTTTGTGAAAATAATAGTCATTCACTTGGCCAACCGACGGATAAATAGAGTGAGTCACGTGTAACATACCATCGGAATCTTCAATATAACTAAGTAGCTGCGTGCATATCTTGTGCATTCGTCTGCTGACCTTTCATGACGCGTAACGTATAATATATATACGTAGATAGTTACGTGTTAGAACGATGTGATGATTTAGCCTGTCTGTTTAGATGTATGTGTTTACTATGATAATTATTATCATGGTAATTATATTAAATAGAGTCCTACTAATACCAAATAATATTTTGTTTAGATAATTTAGCTGTCTTTAAAAGGAGACCGGGGAAAAACAAACATAACATCAAGGTATATCTCACGGCTGAGTTTCTGCATTTATAAAGTTTTCTAATTCAGGCATATTACAATATATGTATATAAATATACAATAAATTCTTTAAAAAAAAATAGGTAACATAATATTATGCATACTTACATATATAAGATTTATAAATTACACAATGCAATACATATATAAGATGCGCAATGTAACATTGTACAATAATTAGCAAGAAAGAAAGAAAACTTTCATTAATAATAATAATAGTAAACATTTCCTATACAGCGAATGTAATGCTATCTAGAATTTAGTATTCGATTAAGAAAGATTGAAAGTATCAAGCTCAAACTAGAGTTTTATTGTAAATCTTAATATAATTGTTAGATTAGTATGTACCCCTATTATAGTAACTATTCAGTCATGAGAATAAAGACCTAATATTACAAGGTTTAAAAGTCCTGCAATTACCATACGATTCCTACGTAACCTATGATATTTTACATCCGTGAAGGAATGCCGCGTCCCATTTATATGGCGGCGCTGAGCTGAATGACATAATATTATTACATCATCCGTGCCTACAATGATCATTGATTAAGATTTGTACTAGTAAAACGATGAATGAAATGTATTTACCTACTCCGTTATAGCGTGACTGTGCTCGTTGACGATGACGAACTAAGTGAATAAACTTGCAACACTAGAATGCTATATCCCAACGGAATCATGTTTGCATCAAGACGTGTAATGTATTTAGATTTACAGCATAATTAGCAAATATTTACTTGCTAATTAAATTGTAATTATTATTTATCTGATATGATATAACTTTCCAACATTTTGGGATGGTTCACTAGCAATGTGAATAGAATGTTAAATTGTCAAGCTATCTTGTCATTCTACATTCATAACCCATAGACCGGATGTGTGCACAACAAAAAGAATTTTAAAGTTCATCCCTTTGTTACTTGTTCGCCGTTGAAATCAAGTATTTGCAAATCATAAAACGATACCACGAATATTAGAAAAATGTGTTTTGAAAAGTCTATACGAAACAACTAAATTACAATAATAATTTTAAGTTCTTTAAATAATAGAGTTTTTACAAAAGTAAAAATATATTTTATATCCCATACATTTAAAGCATAAAATAAACTCCTACTATTATTAGAAATGTAACTCGACACAAGACTTCGCCAAAATGAAACGCAAAAGCCTGGATTCAAATAACGGAACAGTTAATCGTAGTACAAAATCAACAAACAATAATCACTAAAATATCAAATCAATCTCTTGATTTACTTGTGATAATAATTATCAGGCCTAATTATAAGTTCGCAATAAAAAGGAGGAAAGTCTAAATTCCCTTACATTATACCTATACCTACGCCGTTTTTTCTAATCGTTATGTTTATCTCAGCAGTGCGGAGTAACAGTTATTTTTTACTCGGTCCGGAGCGACACAGCAAATGCATATTTATAAATTGTATGTAAATAATTTAGTCGAGTCTAGTCGGCGAGCAAATGCAAGCCGGTGGACTCTACGACCGCCGCCGAAGCGCGGGCGCAGCTCTATTTAAGACTAGGTGCGTGACTCACTGCACTTTCACTGCAAATAGAGCCCGTCGTCTACAACAATCGCTGTCACCTGAAGATTTAATAGATAAACACGTTCAATAAGCATTTGCCGACTGCATCGCCTGCCCACACGGTCGCTGCGCACGGCTTGAGCGGATGTCCGCTAATCCAAAACAATTTATCTCATCGGAATGTCTTAGCTGTTTCGCGGTTTGCTGAACAAATATTCAGCTCGGGCAGGCCAGGCAATACGTACGATTCCTGTTCCACTTGTCTAGAAATCAGGGTTGTTTTAACCAGCATGTTTTAGCGAGGTACTCTCGAAAGTTACTAAGCGTGACGCAGATAATATGAAACACAGAATGTACGCTTGAGGCCCATCGCAAGTTGAAGTTAAGCGGCGAGTGTACCCTGGCTGGTGCGGTTGGTGGCGTTGCGTCTCGCTACGTTGATTTATGTTTCCGGTGTCTGAATGAAGATATCAATGGTCGCCTCATATGATGCGCCGTTTGGTACGATACGACTACCGCACCGCACGATGGCCATTGTTGACATTCATTCATACTGCTGATTATTGCAAATGCAAATTGTCATTCGGTGCACACATCCGTTAAGCGTTTCAGTCAGACATCTGCATCAACCATGTTCGTTATTAAGTAATTCCCCACAATTAATTTAAACTTAATACTGTGACATGTACCATTAAAATCTTAGGATCATATTTTATCTTATATATAAAAATGAATCGCTGTTCGTTAGTCTCGCTAAAACTCGAGAACAGCTAGACCGATTTGGCTAATCTTGGTTCTGAAATAATTGTGGAGGTCCAGGGAAGGTTTAAAAGGTTAGAAACTAAAAAAATAGGCGTTACGAAGTTCGCCGGGACAGCTAGTCTTCAATAAAAATTAACAAGCCGATAAAGGGCAAACTGTTTAAATAAAGAACGTCTTTAAATAAGGGAATACTATGATACATTATTCCTCAGTCAAATATTTAGTCTCACTTTTTGAAGTTTTTGCAGTTTCGCACGAATTAGTGCTCACTCACCTCACTTCCAAAAAAAATGTACACTGCTTTAAGTCTTCTAAAATATTGTGGGCGTCAAAACAAATTTAAAATAGATGCACTCAAAGTATGTTAACGTTGTTAACATAATCAATTCAGCATTCACCACGAAGCCGTAACTGAAAAGTTAGGAAAATTATCGTTTAGCTTGCTAAATGTTTAATATTGTTAAAGCTTGGCACGAAGTGCATGAGATATTTGAATTGATAAACATTTTATAAAGTGATAATCTTGGTTTTATTAGTTGTTGTTTAATAAATCAATGATTGGATCACAACCAAGTTATACATAAATGTATTTTATTGGGCGTCATGAAAACACCTCTCTTTATTTCTATTACATCTATACTATACTAATATTATAAACCTGGAAGAGTTTGTTTGTTTGAACTACTGGTTCGAATTGAAACATTTTTTGTATTGGATTGTCCATTTATTGAAGAAGGCTTTAAATATAACATCACGCAGCAACCAATAGGAGCGAAGGATCAGTTGAATTTTTTTTATTTCATTTTTATTTTGTTTTATTGATTCACTAACAACTTATGCACTAGTACATTCCAGCAAGAAACATGAGTAAATAAATAATTAAAGTACACAGTCAATTACAAGTGAATACCGCATGCATTACATTTACAAGACAGAGACAACAGTAGTTACAAATAGGTACATATAAATATTATACCTACAAATATAATAGATAGATAGATACACTTTATTGCACAGAGGAAAAGGTAGAGGAACTAGTAGACATCGAGAAACGGGTACAGCCGTGCAAAATGTTTGAGAAAAATACTAACAGAAAATATCAATATAAATACCATAACGAGATTAAAATATAAAAAAATACGTAAAAATAAATCAAACTATAATAAATAAATAAATAAATTCCTATATAATAATTAAATATATAAATTTCAATAAAGTATTTATGATTTAAACAAATAGAAATAAATATATGAAATCAAATTAATTACCAACAATGCTTAGCATTATTTAAATACTTTGATAAAGGATACAAGTTTAAACTTTAAATAATGAATTTAATATTTCAAAAACTTTCATCTTGAATATTTTCAATGAAACATGATTGATATCGACTTGATCGCTAATACCGTAATAAATAAAAATGTGAAAAAAAAACGGATATAGTAGGTACGCGTGATAAGCCGTGTCGGGCCGAAAGTATTACAATATAAAATAAACCAGTTCAATATCCTGCATTGAAGCAAGGCGGTGTGCTTCTCGTATTTGGAGCTTATTTTAAAACTCGTAACGACCTTGGTGGCGCAGTGCGTAAGGAAGAAGACCGTAACGTAAAAGACCCCAAGTTCGATACTAACTAAGTAACAGTTTCCGCCCTAGAGACGGACGGACAAGGTGAATCTATAAAGGTACGAGTATATTGGTGGATTCGGAGCTCTTTCGACCAAGAGCTAATTAAACTGTCATTGATTTAAACCAATGCGTGAACCAGGACAAACAATTGCAAATATTGATTTTGAAGTAAAATACTTGTATATGATGCTGTTTCCCGCTTTGTCTACTTCAATAAATATTTAGATTATTAATTACAACAAATTGACACTTTTTAAATGGATTACATTAACCGCATTTCTTTAAAAGCAACATCTTAAACATTAGTATTTAACAAAAGTCAATCAATATAAATAAGGTGGAATTTTTCATTTTTCTATAGGTATACATTTAAAAGCGAAAGGTCACTCGTTGTCTCATTTACTAAACACAACTAAAAATGTATATGACTGTGAACGTTTACAAAGTATGATACATTAGCCAACAAATTATGTATTATCCAACAAAGACAAAATCACTTTTGTTCATCTAAAATGTGTTAACTTGTACTTAAATAGAATTATGTAAAATCAGACATCCAAGAAACCTCTTTCCATTCAAAATGTACAGGCGAAACACTTCTAGGTACCGATTACGTGTGCAGTACACGTTATACATCATGTTAAGGCGGTGTAGGATAGGCTTTCTGCTGCGACATTTATTCGGGGAATGTAATAAAAGTGGTGCGGCGACGTCGCGCGACCCCGCACGTGACCTGCCTTTGAAGTGGCCCACCAATTCCGCGCACCACTATTTATTTACGCATGCCGCACAGATGCCGCGCTGATGGCAGCCTAATCCAACCAAATTCCACCTCAGACATCGATACCTGCCCATTCTGTATAATACATTGTTAGTATAGGACTGAATATGCCCCTAAGAAAGAATCGTCGAAGGCGACCTAGGAATGCACCATTTTCAATATACCAAACGCTGATCTTTTAGAATTAGGTTTTGTTAATTTTATCTTGTAAGAAATAATCTTAAATGCGTCCAAATTTAGACGTGTCACATACACGTATTAGATCAAAATAGTTAATGTAAGTTAACGTATTTGTGTTTCAAAAAGTACATTGTTGGTTGTGCAAAAGTTACAACGCCTATGTAATTAGGACGGGGACAATTATGTCAATTCTCTAACCCAAATATTATAACACGATACGAACATTATATTGAAAATTATGTCGGAAAATAATTAAAATTACATGAGGTGAGAAATAAAATCAGAATCCACCGTCACCGCATTACATAAAAATACCATTAGAACGTGCAAGTGTTTAATAAAGTGGGTTTTGCTAAGAGATTTATTACGACGAAAAGAATGATAAAAACGTTAAAACTTAAAGAATATAATATCTCCTTTGAAGAAAATGTGAAGTTTATTAGGTTTAGGTAGGTACATTAAAACACTTATTTGATAATTTATTTATTTATTTAGGACAACCAACAAATCTTACACTAAAAAATAACATTACATACAAACTTGAAATAAAGTCTAAGTGCAGATTTATTTACAGGCTGCCACGACTTGCAAATGTGAGGTAATTAATTTCAGACAAAGTTAATTACCTTTTAAAATAATCTAGTAAATATAATAATGTGCCAAAGGGCTGACAACGAGACGCGATGTTTTGTTGTACCAATCTCACAGCGCACTGTCAGCCTGTTAGCTCCCCCATTATCAGCGGCGTTCATCAGTCAACTGCTAATCACTCAACACATTTTAAATGTAACAAATATGTAACTGGTGACGGATAACCAGTAAAATTCCATTGTTGTTGTGGCTACATTTATCTATTTAACTGCTAGTAATAGCGTACAATTATTATTACCGCATCTGATTTATCATATTTCAGGATGCTATTTCGTAAAAAAAGGCAAAATTAAGGTAGTTAGGTATAGTCAATTCATAAATTCAGTCATTAGCAAAAGTAGATTCAAGGGATCATTTTTATTACCGTAACTGAGCTAAAATTTATAAGTGGTTGAGGAATAGGCAGTTACAAACTACCACTGCATATATTTTCTATGATACCTGTTCACGAGAGATTTTTTCAATTTAGTTAATTATAAACCAGTATTTTGTTTTATTTAGATTTATTATGTAACAATTATTGTTTTTTGTTTTAAAGTAAAAGTAGCACTGCTGATTTGTAGAGTAGGTACCTAGATCAATTAAATCGTTAGTAAGATCTCCATCTTACTCACTGTGATATCAAACATGATTTATACTCCTTGAAAATAAAATAATATATTATACTCGAACCAATAAACTTTAATCTACTACTAAAGCCGAAGGTAAAAACTACAGAAATCTACCAAACTATAAATATACAAAAAAGTTTGTAACCAACTAACCAATGACCGTAAGCAAAAATTTTTGGCGCTTGCAATTATTAACGCTCAATCTTCAATTATTAACACGCGGTAATAGGTAAAAAACAGGCAATTATTGAAAGGAATCAATTTATAGTTAACCGATTAAAAAACATATTACAAGCACCGGTAGAGCACCAACATTGAGACTGAATTAAAAATTGTACGATCTATCGAATCGTTCGTTGACCTATTGAGTTGGTTCTCTGTTTGCCCATTAGAAGAATGTACTAAGTTTATTAATTTGGAATTAATTTTCCAAATTAATAAACTAACTTCTCAAATCGCGTCACGTTAATGCGGAGAACTTTAATAGGTTATGTTAAATTGAGTGCACATTAAACCATTCAGTGATCGTTACATCTATCGAAATGTAATACGGAAACGAATTAAAATTTAGGAAAAGTTTTAGAAACCTATAAATATAGGAAATATGAGATTTTTCATGGACCTAATATACGAAAACTTTTTTGTGAAATGATTAGAAGCACGAAATATTTATTGCGCGATAAGCTATGTCCCACATACTGTCACATACATGGAGTTGGACATGTTGCATGGACAAGTCCAGTAACAGCTAATATTATGCTGTATTTTTTGCTCTTAAGCCTAGGGTCCTAACCTCATTACCTCATAACATCAGGCGGGGTGGGAAATCAATCTTGAGATGCTATATAAAAAAATACAATGACCTACTTCGTCTGATACTTTAAAGCGCAGTGCCGTAAAGATATAAGTTTATAAGATTTGACAATACCCGTACATTTTAAAAGGAACTGCACTGTTTCAACACACTCCAGGGTGATTTAAAAGTGACGAGAATCGCAGAAATTTCTTCCATCAGATCTTAGGGGGGTCCAGGAGTCTGCGGGGGGGCCCTTGTAACGCGACGTGTTCCGTGGGCGGGAGCTGAAACGCTGACGCCCTTTGCGATTCTACACATAATTTCAAGGAAGGAATAAGAAAAATTGAGCCAATTTAAGAAAAAGGCTAATGCATCTTTTACATTCATAAAAAATATTTATTTAAAACTGGTATTAAGGAGCGAATTTGTATGTGCTTATTAATACGCTGTAGTAAGGCCTTAAATCACTAATCATATACGAGTACCTATTTGTTCGTCCGACAGAGAGTTTAAGAGAAAAAGTAGTAGATATAATAAATTTATCACCAACAAATCCTAGCCATAATTACCGACCGTAGTTAGAGATTTTTACTATAATAAATATGATATAGTTCTATAAAAGAATAACAATTCAAATAAGATAATGAAGTTTAGGTAGGTAAGGTTATAGGTAAAATGCTCTATTACAAAATAAAAAGTACATTGACTCAACTTGGCGTTTGTAGGTAGAGTTCATAACAGAGTACAGTCAAAATCGCGTCAGAGAACACTTAGGCCTTTTAATAGTTCTTACATCGTGGACATAAGAAGTAATGTCGAACTGCAAGTGTTTACCTTGATGTGCTTTTGACGGTACAAGTCAGGTAGTGGTAGTAGCACGGTTATTTACGTTGAGCGAGCGCGTCAAAAACAGTTGGCGATACACCCATGTGAGGCGCGGGTATTTGCGCACCGGCCTCGGGGGCGCTGCGAACCGAATTTCGGTAGGGCTGCCAAAGCGCCTTGTACTCAATAGGAGGATCAACGACTGCCGCTCTATACTTCGGGCGCAAGGCTACCAACACCATTGTCATCACGAAACAGTCAGAGCCAACAATTTATTTATTATTTAAAACCTTTATTGCACAAAAAAAAGTACAAATGGTGGACTTAATACTAGGAGCATTCTCTATCGGTCAACCCTTGGTTCAAATTATTAAACAACACTTATTATTGTGTTGGTTTATGAACTGCCGAGATTCAAACACAATGCTTTAGTAAGCTTAGCTAATTCACGTGCTGAAACAAAAAAAATAATCAGTAGGGATGTCTTCCCCATCGTATTAAATATTTTAACCCCCAACGTTAGGTACTTTTTTACGAGTAACATGAATTAAATAAACCCGATGGAAAATTATCAGTCATTGATAAATTATATGTAATGCAAGCGGATATACGAGTATCTATATCCGGACCGAAATATACCAAACGTAGGTAATTAGATAACTTCTTCCTACAATGAATAATAAATACATATTCAAACGAGTTCATTGATTTCTCAGAGAAATCAGCATACCCCTACTCCATCACTGGCACTTGGTCAGTATCTTGGCAGCCCTAGGCTGTGTTTACGTCGCCCGCGCCGGTTGCTCAGATGACTCACAACAAACGGCCGCTGGATGCCGGCTCCGGATCTCCGCCAACGCCGAACCTTTACTAAACCACCATCAATCCTACTGCGTAAATATATCTCGTTGTTTATTCTACGCAACCACATCACAGAAAGGGCCTTAACAAGGCAGTTTCCAAGGTCACGAGCGCCGGTCGACGACCCGGAAATGTATGGTATGAAAAGGGTCGACCCGCTCGGGGCCACTTGAAATATAACGAACCCCCACTCCCCGGCCACGGTCCGCCTCCTCGGGTGTTCCTAGAATTTTATTGCGCATTACGTTTGCAAAATATCCAATCTCCATGTCCGTGACAGTATGTCGGACATCGCTTATCGCACAATAAATATTAAGTGCTTCTAATCGTTTCACATAAAAGTTTTGGTATATGTTAAAGTACCTAATATTGGTTACTTAATTAGCTATACAATTGGAATTTCGTCACTATTAATTATAGTGACGAACTATAACAATAATATTATAATAGACAAAAACAATTACAATCGCAAAGGCCGTCGTCAACGTACTAGCCACGTGCTAATTATACGAATAGCCTGCCGGTTAATAAATATGGTTTAATGATGTTGTTTACTGGCAACTGGCATAGATGATGGCATTCCGATCGGCAGCATATTTGCGGGCTCGCGGAGGCCGCGACTAGGTCGCTCGACGGGTCCCGCGGAATGCGCTCGGAATGCACCGCGGTGCAGATTGCAACCCGCCTCTCACCACGCGCCGCCCCGCGCGCCGTCCCCGACCTCCTCCTCAAACCTCACAACGCATTCTAGACCGGTTCATAAACAAGTATTTTCCTACTCCGTCTGGCAAATAACTAGAACCACATTATTATCTAGCTTAAAACGTTCACGTTTGTTTATTCCTAAATGTTAAACAGATATCTAGGAAACAACCGTCTTACCAGCTCTAGCCGCGTATGTGTGATCAGCTGGACCTGTTAATCTCGTGTAGTTGTAAAGGGCAAAAGGCAAAATTGAATGCCTAACAAAAAGTTTAAAGGATGATTTATTCGGAAGATCATAAAACCAGGACGTTATAGTAAACTCGCTACCCAAATCTAGAGCATCAGTTACCGAAAAATAACCGTTCGGTAGGCAGTGGAACTCCTGAAAGTGGCACTTGCGTGCGCGTCATTTGTTTGCGCAGTGTGACGTACTACATACACGGTCATTCCTTTCGACATTATTATCACCCGTAAATATTGTGAAATCATTCGCGAGGAAAAGTCAACCGAAACGGTAACGGCATTGTTCAGTGTGCTCATGCTTCTATCCATCCGAATATCTAGGACACTTTCAAGTCTTAGTCATGCTCAGTACTCAGTTAAATTGATTGAATGGTGTCTTAGATCTAGTACTTTACCAGTTTAATTAGTAATATACGAAAATTAGCTTTATAAGATAACTACACCAATTATCAACATCTGCCTATGTTATTTAATAAAGTATTTTATACAACCCTTACAAAGGTGTCAAAAAACAACTGGGAGAATTTAACAGAGAAATAAAGGTTGATGTACTGCCATGTGTACTCCAAATGACAACGAATCCATGTTCGCATTTTTTTTGTATCAGATATTAGCATCCTGTTATAATCAATTATTACAAGGGATATGATATGATTAATGCAATGCTATCGTTATATTAGTCACGTTATTTTTCAACTGGTAGTGGTAGGTAGGATTGGCAGTTCCAAAAACCAGGCTTTGATTAGCGTAGGCGCTGGGCCCCTTCAATCCTCTCCTGTAAACCTTAATAATAATAAAAAAAATAAAGAACTAATGGCATACAAAAAAAGTCATGGCATAACAGAGCGGGAAGGTACATTTTATCAAAGCCTTTTGGTAGACAAACCCCGCAAAAGCGAACAGAATCAATCAAATGCCTGGTAATCATAGCAAGTGCTACACCAAACAGACTTTACGACACTATGTCCTAAGATACATGGTGGAACAAACGTGCAAAAGGGTAATCAATGCACCCTTGCCAGGTTGTTAGTAGTGAGTGGCATGCAAGGGGTGCGGAGGCGGGCGAAGCTGAGCGCGCCCGTTGGGGCCTCTCTCTTCAAAACAACACTCGTTGCGGAAATAGCGACGAAAAAGCATTTAGTCGTCGTGTGGCTCGTGCGTGACGCGGGACGGCAGCCTGGCGCGTTCACCTCGCGCTCTTCCGCCGGTCACACACTCCACAATATCTTTTTTTATTATAAATGTCAAATGGACTTCTTCATTGAAGTTCATTTTTGCAACCAGTGCGCCAACCCCACTTCCTAATAGTATTATTGACGCGAAAGTTTGTAGACATGTTTGGATGTTTGTTACTTTTTCTCGCAAAATATACTGAATGGGTTTGTATGAAATTTGGTACATAGTTAGATTGATACGGGATTAAAGTAGCGGGCAACAGCGAATCATCACTACATTGTATAAAATGCAATGTATATGATGTTGTCCAATATTTATTTATTGATTTATTTAAAGCCAAAAAATGTTAATTGTAAAAATAAATTCAGATGATCAAACACTAAGCTCCACTTTAAAGGTTTAGAATATATTATTAAATAACAGATATAAATGAATTGCTTTCGAATGATATTAGTATGGATTGTTAACACAAATCACATTACTTTAAGCAAACGAAATCAAAACAAACATTGAGCATCATCAAACAAAATGGTTACGCAGCGAGTGCGGAGCGCGATAAAATTAGCCGGTATACTGACATTGAACGCAAAAACAAAGTGGAGCGGACTCCGCGCATGCGCTCAGGTAATCAGATGTGGGGCAATTTTAGCAAACGCAATAGCTAATAACTGCGCGTGTATGCGGGCGAAAGAGGCCCATATCGGGGGCCAGTATAAATATGTACTTGAACTAGCCGTATTACTAATTGGAACGAGTGAAGATGACGAGTGCCGGTCGACGACCGCGTTGCCTTCGCGAATGGAGAATACCGTCGGAGGTTTAACAACCTTTGGCATGTCGGCTGTGGCCACTAGAGGTGTCCGCGGAAGCCGTCTTCGCAGATTGTTACTATTGTTGTTTACCACTGACTTAAAACAGTACTCGTTTAACCGGTACGAAAGGTGCAAAGGTTGTATTTATTCAATTCGTCAACGCAATCCTCGCGTTCACGGGTATGTTAGTGAAGTCAGCAATAGCTGCAGACAACTAGTTGTCTTTAACTGTGTAATTAACAATTTATGCAGAGTAACGACCATGACATTCACACACGGAAAATGTTAATTAAGTATAATTGCAGCTGGTAGTTTTTAAACAACGTGTCCTTTCATCAACGCTATATGCTGTCAACTGAAGCTATCAATTTGAGGCAGTGTCAAGACCGATCATTACTATCATATCCCATTAGGCTAGCATAATTTATCTCAATCTCTCTCTGCACTCGATGAGCATCTCCATACTTTAATTGTAAACAAAGTCGTCCTACTTTTTGTATTATACATAATTGTTTTGAAAATAGGACAAGAGATATTTTTAACGCGGCACCATCCATCACACACACACACGTACATAAATATTGCTCAAGAGTTTTCGCGTCTGGTAATTAGAAAAGTAGGCATACAAGTAAAAAACTATTTCTTAAATTTTATTCACACTATTTTGTTTGTCCTGGAAGTTATTCTCACTACAGCTCAAATCTTTTCATTATCTGTCGTTGTCATTTGTTGTGAAGATAATGGATTTCATGGAGAAAAAATAAATTACAATACGCAAAGTATTGAAATAATTTGCTATGTGCACGATCCGTAAATTAACAGTTGGACGTTAATATTTCCTCTTAAATTATGGTGAGCATAACTAGAAGATAATGAGTTTAATGAATGAACGGCGATTAATCACAAATGTCAGAGCGAGGAGGGCGCGGGCGGCCGCGCGGAGGCGGCGCGCTATCGGCAGTTATCAGAGCACAAACAAAGCTATTTTAAAACAACGCTAATCTTTCACGCGACCGACGGGATCCAACGAATGGAACCTTGAAATTGCATTTAAGGCGACATTGGAATAACAACGAGATTCGAACGAATAATAAATAATGAGCTCTGAATTCTTGTAGATCGTGAGGCGATGAGACAATTGTTCCGTGGTTATTTATTGAAAATTTGGCATCGGCCTGTCGTCTTTTATTTCTCACTAGTTATATACCGACGAGCTTGCTTCTGTAATTAACGTTCGCGAGTGTAACGTTTGAAGTTATACACGAATGATAATAAAATATTTTATCTGAATACCTCTCTCTACCTACATACTCTTCAACACATATTTAATACAAAGCTACTTCTGATTGTTTTAAATAGAAAAACTGTATTAAAACGAGTATGAACACAATACAAGAGAACAAGAACAGAACAACGAGGACAGTAATTAGGAAAATAACGTCTTGTATCTGTCATCTATCATTGTATCTGTGCATTCACACATAAATAAATAACACTGTTATATGTTTATTATTGAATAGTATATTCAAATCTATTGTGAATAAATAGATCTATACCTACAAAACGTTTAAATAACATGGTGTAAAATAATATGTATGTAAAAAACATGAGCTATATCTTTGTCTGTAATTTATTAATTCCTGATTTTTACAATTAAGGCTAATTGCACCAAGTTTATTTTTACTTTATTAAAAGAAACAAAGTACCTATATTTTTCGTATAGAAATCCGTTATCGGCAATTGTGAAATAAGATAGTGATAAATTTCAAACTTCAAATTCAATAACAATAATTTATTAACACAACAGAGTCATTTTAATCGTTTAACTGATTAATATAATTAATGATGTAGGTATTATCAAGGGAATGGCTCAATTGCAGTTCACTCCCGGGTGTCGTGCCGCGAGCCGCGCCCGCTAGGCGCCTACGCGTAAAAACTTACAGGCGATAAGTACCTAGCTAGTCGTTGAAAAAAGGTAGGTATTTTAGTCATGCAAGGAAAATATTGCCATATACCTCTTGGCTAATGGATTAAATAGACAATAGAAGTTATTACAGGCATGAGAGTTCCTCGTGTACGAGGCGTGTGTAGTTCTAACACAATAGGGGATTATCTCAAAATTCTGAAATTAAATGCGCTGTCTAACATTCACAACGAAGTCCCTTGTCGCTACTTTCCAGGTAAATGGGGGCATAACAGGTAAGTCCAAAAGTGTAGATTTCGACCTTATTTACATCGGCGAAACATGAATATCAATAGAAAATGAAACTTCAAAACCAACCAGGTGTCCCAGTCAGTACTGACTTTTACTTTTTTTATCCGTAATGGAATGCTAAAATCAACTCTCTACCTGATAAATCTGGGATTGGATGAAACAATAAAATTGTTATTCTTATCCATTCGTGAAATGACTCCTTATAAGAATGATTTATAATAAATAATAAACTTAATGTCATAACAGTTACCTAAAAGTAGATATTGGTAACGATTATGTTCGCAAAACTAGACTACACTAAACCTAATTACCACCATTATTGAAGTTTTACGAGTAAAACGAAGTGACATTGCACGAAATAGACTTATCTAACGATAAAAAGTTGCTATATTTTTTCCTGTTTACCTCGACGTGCCTTGCAGTTTTTAAAAAGGGAGTATAAAACAAATGCAGTTTGTTTACTAAAGCCCAACTTTTCAATTGCTGATTATTAGTTCGTTTATTTGTTTGCACTTTGACGACACAACAGTTATCATATGAGCACGAAATTGATTGATGTTGCCAAATTAAAGGACGAGTAAATTACTTAACAAACATTTTCAATTCAAGTGACCTGAAGCAGGTTATGAGGAAAAATGCCGATAGATTTTATTGTTTTGATTGTTAAAACTATAAGAGTACCTACACTAGTGTGTCGTGATGCAGTATAATTTTATTGTAAAAAAAAATAAATATGGCGTAAGACGAGAACCATATTTTTAAATCAAAGTACGTGCGAGTAATAGCAAATTACGATAAACACCTACAAAGTCCTAAGTTTTAAATACCGGTAACCACACAAGATTCGTATTATTAATGGTAGTGGGCGATGCCGTGGTGTTGCAAAACTGAATCACTTTAACAAATTTTAATAATAAAATGTTTGTTATGTAAAAGAAAGCCTATACCAATTCACCCTGATGCGTCGGATTCCAGATAATTCGAGTTACAAACATTCAAACTGGAATTCATAAAAAAGTGTTAGGAGTTCGGAGTAGTCAATCAAATGCCAAAGCGGCTTTAGAGTGTTTAATGCATTATATTCTAAAGTATGTAAAAAGCTACTTAATAGAGCGAGTTTTTATACATACTCGAGACTAAATGTTATCTGTTCACACCGTTTAATTTGGTAATCTGTAGGTCATTCAATGGCACCTATTCGACGTTTAAAATAACTTTAGCGAGAACTACAGCTCCTTCAAGTCTGGGTCCGGTTGGCCGGTGTGCTCCTATGCGCGTGGTGGAGACTGCGAAGCGTGTGTGGGTTATTTTCGCGGTGTGCGGTAGGTCACGCTCTAACAGATACGCGCCGCTGCCGCGCACTCGCGCCACTCCGTAGTTGCTCGAGTGCAGTATGCGATACAACGCGATGGGTAGGGTTGCTATCAGAGAGTATGAATTCCATTTTCAAAAGTCCATTTTATTATCTGTGTTTGCTATCGACTCAGGTTGCTGCTTTAATTGGGATGTTGACACCATTTGTAAAAGGTACTTAGAGTAAAAGGAGGCTTGATGTTACATCGGCCTAATTATACTGATCTTCGAAATACTATTTTTCAAGGCTACGAAATACTTAATCAAAATTGTGACTCACCGATTATTAAACTTCATAGAAAACCTATAAACTAATCTTATTTTGATAGGTATAAAAAGTATCTCTGTTGACTGGCCATACATTTCTAATATTAATTCATGATAAGAGCCTTCCGCTCACCCAAAAGTTCGGTGAAGGCAATAAAGCTAAGCTTTACCGGTCAGCCATCATCCACCAGTCAGGTAGGAAAAACAGTTGTTGCGATTATTTATGGATACATTAGCCACGTAAACTGTTTAAATCGTACCTACATTGAACAATGAATTTGACACGAGCATTATACAATGTAGTAAACAAACAATTCATATATCGTAGTAGTGAGCTAAAGTGTCGCTCTGTTACTTGTTTACAGGAAAATTGGTAACATTTATCAATACAGACACTGTTCATCATACTGTAAGGTGTATGTGTCAACCCTTGCCATGCATTCGCCACGTTCGCGTTATCGCGCATCGTCGCTGATGTTATGTAGGTGCATGTTTACTTACATGATTGAGTCCGGTGGCTCGTTCACCTAGGTCAGGTAAAGCAGTGCCTAACTTAAAACCTAAGTTTTATTGTAATTTAGCTATAATTGTTTTATACTGTCCATATGAGTGACAACCATGTCATTACCAAATGCTAAGTCGATTTTTATTTTACTTTTAGGTCGGTGATACAGATAAAATTTTACACATTATCTACACTTATAAGTGTAAACATTGGTTACACAGCCTCTTGCGAACTTATAGGTAGTGTGGCAGCCTTTACGCCTACTACCAAAAACAAAACAAGCATAATATCGATAAATCTAAAAATGGAAATCGATTAAAACGGCGTTGTTTTTTGAGTACGCTTTATTCGCCTTCTATATATTATTTATGGACTCTGTCCCGCGTTTTCAAACAACGCAGTGATTCCGCCAATGTCAAGTGTTTAGAGAGACACGTCACAAAAGGAGACTGCGCTGTGTAATGAGGTATTTCTTTCTATATTGAGATCCTCATTATGTACCTAAAACACACACGAACGACACATTAACATTGAAGACAATACAAGTTGTATTGTATTATACAACGATTATGTAGAAAGGACAAAAGGAGAAATTAGTAATTATAATCTAATAATTTAAATTCGTCGTCGGATCCAAATATTTTTCGTTTTTGGTAGTAGGCCCCCTGAACCGGTAATAATTAATCGGATAATGACTGTAAATGTTCAGTTCATACACACATAATGTTATAATTTGTCTAACCACTTAATTCGCTAGTTTAGTATAAACTCATATCTATGAAGTAATTAAAAATTGTTAAAATAACATTATGTGTCACTTGAAATAAATATTAATCTATATGTAATATTTGCCTTTTACTGCGCACTAAATTTAGTTAAAAAATGTAAATACGATATTGTGAAGGACAACATAAATATATTTCGCGCATAAATGAATAATGGATTGTTTAAAAAGTAAATAATTTCGTTATATCATATGCTTTAATAAACCTACACTATAGCGAGTGCAAGCGCACCGACCAAGTGCAAGACGTCAATAACTACGTAATTCAGTTCTTTCAATCGAATCTTAAAATCGAACTAGTTACAATTTTATACCTTGACATGCTGTTTTTAAGCCTCCGCTCAGTTGTACCAACATTTTAACCAAGCTAATATGGATGATGTCTCGGTAAAAAAAAAAGTTTTTTTTCCTATTCTGACTATCGATGATGGTTTATATTTAGTCCGTTAGTATAATTTCAAAATAAAATGTAAACGTATATTTCTTTCATCGAATTAGTTATATGTATACATAAAATATATTAACTAATTTGATAAAGGTTACACGTTACAAAGAAAAGTTAAAAGGGATTTGTTATCGAAAATTAACTCAGAATAGTTTTTACTTTTGTAAACTCGTAAACATCACATATTTATTTACACTAACATACAACTTGTTACAGCGAAATAAACATACCGTTAAGCAAAATTGCGTAGGCACCAGTATCAGTATTTAACATTTATCTGGATTTTATTGACCATTCATTTGTCGCAACGTATAAATGCTTTCTGTTTTAATTCGTGAAACTAATCAACGTAAATACTTAATCAGTCCAGTCGATAAGTTTTGTTTTACGAGGTAATGACTCTGCACCGACTCTTTTCGATTTGGGAAGAATAAGGAAACATTATAAAAAACTTCTCATTAAACTTTGCGGGTGAATTGTTTAGCCGTTTTTCTAAGAATTAAGAGTATCAACTGACTGAACCTATTATAGACTTGGTATAGACGATGCAAATGTATTGGTTTTTAAAATGTAAAGAAAATAATTAATCCTACGAAGTACCAAAGACGTCTAATCCGCCCTTTTTCGATCATTATATTAGTTAAAGTTGACTGACAAGCGATGTCGACTAATTTATCGACGGTATCGATCGGCGCGGGTGCGTCCTTCCAGTGAGTTATCGATGTAATAAGATCAGTTTTAGAGTAACGATCCGTCGGCGTTGAGTGTTGGATGCACGTTTGTTTACATCCGGTGATCAGATTACTTACGGTCGTACGCACCGACGAAGCACCGCGGTGTGTCGTAGGTCAGGTCATTTGTTTGTTTAGGTATAGCACCGAGTTTCTATTATTATTACCAACGAGGTGGCGCGCATCTGCGGCCTCGACTAACTATTATCTGCGAAATGGAACATCTTGAAAATTAGTTTTAGCCGCATGCTCTCAACAGATTGCTTTCTTTTGTCCGTGATAATTATGCCAATGGGCTAGATAGTTTGATATGTGAGAAGGTGTACTAAACAACTAGACACATAGTTCTAGGATGAAACTGGCCTAACCTGCTACTAAAAATTTAATCTACACAACATCCGATTCACCAAATATACGAATACCGAACACTTGTTCGTACACATTCACACCAACGAAATTTTAGAATAGATTAGATACAGTATGTTTGAAAGAGTTTTAGGCGTCATGTAACAGATCGATGTTTTACGATGCGTCTGTAGATCATGTCATGGTTTACTTCAATTTATAGACAATAGTCAATGAATAATAAATTTGTAGTACGCACCATATTCTATTTATCGACTTTTAAATGTTTGCCCACGTTTCCGCCTGCATGGTTTTATCCTTAAAATGGATATCCTAGTAACACGAGTTACTCAGTAATAATCGTGTACCGGTTAATTGAGTATTTATGTTACAAATAAAAATACAAATCATTCCTCGTTTTTTGCCCTTCTTTCTCTGTTGAACCACTGATCAGATTTAATGAACACGCAAAAAACGGAAGAACCATCGTTAATTATATTTAACCTGGAAAGGTTAAATTTCAATAAGATTAAAAGATTGTATTTCAAAGGGCAAAATGAGGATAAGAGAGGTAGGGCATAGCGATTTATCGCTCGAACTGGAGCAGCCCGACTGGTGAAATACCTCCACCTTACAGAAGACCGCAGCCAAATAACAATCACTTCTGTGTTGTTGTGTTCCTGCATGTGAGTAGGGTTTCCAGAGCTCCTGGGGGGTGCTACATTAGTAGCAGGGGTCAAGCCTTCAAGGTAAGGGCGACAAGTCCAGTAACAGATTTATGTTGCTGTACTTGTCACCCTTAAGCTAGGACCTCATTACTACTTCAAATCGGGCGAGAAGAGTCGCCGTCGTGCCATGCTTGCGGCGCGGCGGCAGACACAGCGGACCACACTCTAGGTATGTGTCCAGCCTGGGCGACCGAGCGGGCCGAGTTGGCCGCTATTGTTGGGAGCGAGGAGGCCTGGACGGCAGTTGCCACCTTTAGCGAGCAAATAGTCTCGAAAAAAGAGACCCTAGAAAGAGAGCGAGAGGACGATCCCCTCGCTCCACCTCTTCGTAGGCGAAGAAGAATGCGTGCGAGGCGTCGCTTTGATGCCCTCGCGCTTGTTAGCGGGGACCAGCCGGCCGCGGGTGTGGGGACACCCTGGCCGGTACTCCGCAGATGCGCGGGAACGGTTTAGCACCTTCGACCGTTCCCGCCAGTCCCCCGACCATGACGCCGACGGTGCTGTGGCAGTCATGGGTCGACCGATATCCCATGGCGCCGTCAATAGGCGATGAGAAGGTGGGGAGGTTTTTTAGTTCGGGTAGTCCCCGCCCCCTCTGGGCGGGGGAGTCCCACACACGTCGCTGTCGTCCCCACGGCAGCGATATGGTGCGCAAAGGCATTTTCCTTCCCTCAAAAAAAAAAAAGACCTGATTACTTAACATCGGGTGGGATGAGGTCAATCTTAAAGTGCAATATAAAAAAAATATCTTTATTGAGCATGAAAGTGCGTATCCAAAATTACAAAAGTTTTTAAGACTAGGTATGAGTACTTTGACAAATTCACAGTCTCACTGTCCTCTAAACTAGGACGTAAATCCTGTATCTTAGTTGACATTGACGTCTATGACTTTGTAGTCTAACCTAAATGTGAGTCAACTTTGGTACAATTCAAAAATACGTTGTTAATAATAATAACTTAAATATATACTGTGAATTTAATTGTACGTTGTTTTAAGGAAACATTTTTTTACATATTAAACGTTCACGTCCTGATAATTCCATTTCGAGTTTAACAAACAATATATTTCCTATTGTGTCTGGCATTCCAGTTTGTATGAGTTAAACCAAAAAATCTAATCATTATATCATATTATAAAACTCGACTATATATTATTATATCTTAAACTAAAGCTTAATGAAGTGTTGAGAAGTTATTTTATATTCGTTTATTTGGATTCGGAAAACTACACGTAAATTATTGTACAAGAATTAAAAAAAAAAGAAATAAAAACAAACGAGTAAATAAATTTTCATTTATTACAACAAAATCATAACCCTCTTTTCGCTTCGTCGTAGTCGGGTAAAAAGTGGTTATAATTGTTACATGAGTGAATTTTACTCGTCAATTTGTTCAATTGATTTCACTTCAATCTGTAATTTTAGCTTAATTATTAACCCGTTGGGAGCAAGCAATCAGAACGTCATTGGCGCGGTGCCGAGTTTCATAAAAAAAATATTACAAATTGTTATCACCTTCTCCGGCACATGTCTATACTAAAAAACACGTTCTAATTTTCCCATTAAGTCCATCTTCGAACTACTTCAACATGAACGTAAATATATCAGCAAAGTAGGCTTTTACATGAACCGGGTTTAAACAACTTTAAGTAACATTCGTCTGAAGCATACCAAGAAACGTTATTTAAACTTCGCAATCACAGTCTAGCTGTTAGTTAAATTTAACGTGATACGTCTATTTTTAAACTTTTGATGCGGACCCAAATTTATTTTCAGCCGATCTCTAACGCTATTGCTATTTATGTTACGATGCCTAGTCACTTATAACATCACTGTAATTAGTGCCCGTGTTCGCATCATTCCCACGAGCTTTGAGATATAATAACATAATATTGCATCATCAGTCCATCATACACATCATTCACATCGTGAACGGATACGGCAAAACGGACAGTATCTGCGTGGCTGGAACGCTCCTGAACGAAAGGGTAATAAAATATAGCAAAGGCATAAACAATCAATGCAAATTTAGGCATATCGGCGAAAAGGTTTTTTATTCACTTGGAATAAATCGTAAGTGAGTATTTTACTCGATCTAAATAAATAAGTAGTGGGCGGTTGGATATTACAGTTTATACTATCTTTGTTTGTGTTGGTATTCAAATCTTATCTTCTATAGCTTAAATTGAAATCGGTATTAACATTTTTGTATGAATAAACAATTGACTTTCAACAGTCAAATATCCGTTATCTATTTACACATTATTATGATGGGCAGTGTTATTTTACTTAACACCTATCACACGAATCGGAGTATGTGTGGAAAAACATCATGGCGCCATAGTTTTATCAGTGTGTAAGTGTTATTTGTAAGCATCCTTATCTCTTATCAAAATTGGGCAACCTACGTAATCTTCCTTTATTGGGTTCCGTAGGTCTATGAGAAACAACAATAATAGTTTTCTCATATTTTTTACTCAAAACTTGGAAGATTCAGTTACAAAAGTGACTAACGAGTAACATTATGTCAAATATTAATAACTTGGTGCTGTACCTAAATACTACCTGTGCGGTGTAGTGGTTAGATATGAGAGAGTAAAAACCAGTTCTCAATACTGTATATTGTATTGCATCTAGTGTTTACAAGGTGTTATCTTAAAATTCGATCACTAAAGAAGATCCTTCAAAGCCGGCGGGTCACACTCTCACTCTGCGAGGCTTACCCAAAATTTACCCGATTTTCCGAAAATGATGATGATTGCATGTTTCGGAATGCATGTTAAGCCGTTGGTTGTACGCTGTGATCCGCATAGGTCTAGTTCCCCTTTTACGGGTTACTAAGGTTTTTCAGCAATCGGTCCGTTTAATAAACAAGGCTTGTCAAATCCGTATCATAGTCGAAGCGGACGCCGGGTTCCATTACGGACACCGGGGTCCGCAGAGATGCAAAACTAGGAGGACGAAGTATACTATATAGTACATTGAGTAATTAGCTTATGCACTTGTGTTATAGAATCTAGAAACATCCCCGGAATCACAATACATTAAAATGCGATTATAACCCAGTAAAATATGCAAACACAAAATGTTCATCACACGATTGTCCCTCTGAGAGGAACAAAAAATAACTTTAAAATAAAAATAATAGTTTAAAAAACTAAAAAACACGCTTTTAGCTCGCACTAAAAATTACAAAATAATTCAGACATTTAAGAAAGAAAGCGTGGAGCGTTTATGTTATCTTTACTCTTTTTGGACAAAACGCTCCACGCTAACGCTCCACGCTTTCTTTCTTAAATGTCTGAATTATTTTGTAATTTTTAGTGCGAGCTAAAAGCGTGTTTTTTAGTTTTTTAAACTATTATTTTTATTTTCTACTTTTTAGTTTTCTCATGTATCAATAATTATATAATTCTTTTTCGTATCCCATTCAGCAAACCCTTTCATTTAATACCCATATCATAGGGGTGCATTTCAAATAGCCTGTCCGTTATCTTGGACGCCCGCCATATTGGATTTGAATCACGTGACTATTTTTTTCGTATTCCTGACAGCAAACCCTTTCTTTTGATACCCATATCATGGAAGTGCATTTCAAACAGTCAGTTCGCCATCTTGGGGAGGCCGCCATATTGGATTTGTAATGACGTTTCTTAGCTAGCTAGTCATGTATTGTCATCAGAACTCAGAGCGTGTGCAAAATTTCATCTTAATCAAAGACCGGGAAGTTGGGTCAAATTAAGATTCAAAGATTCCGTTACATACATACAACCCAAGCTAATAAAAGCGTGTTAATGACATGGGAGTATTTTAAATCACATAGAATGTAATATAAAATAACAACCATCACTACAAGCTTTTATTAAAAACTATGAAAGACAATGTATTTTGTAATGTCATTTTTGCTAAGTTCAGTGGCCAAGGAAACCGAATCCAAAGGGTCGTGGAAGGGATCATTTGCAAAGTTCGTTGACCCCGGCAGCTGGTACCGCGTAGATATACGCTTTGTAAACAACCGGTAACCCAAGATTAGCGAGTGGGGTGTCTGTGACTCGACAACATGCATACCATAACATAGGGCAACTGCAAGGTTACTACCTTTTTTTTAAATAAAAAAATACATACTGCGATTAATATTGAAACATAAAACATTTTTTAAATTAGGCGTCTGAAGGAATGTTTTAATATTATTTAATATGTATGTAGCCCTCTGATTGTTTACCGTACCATAACTTGACCTATGAATTTATGAAATTTATCTATGAATGTATTATAAAATACGGACATAAAAAGGCATCCATAAGAACAATGAGGTACGAAGTAATAATTTTTAGGTCAGCATTAGAAACAGTTTTATGCATGAAAACATTTTTTTAAAGTTAGCCACAACGCTGGCAAAATATACTTGGTTAGGGGACATCAACATTCACTGCCTCAATAAAGACTTGTTTCGTTTGTATTATCATACCAGTAACTTAAAAAAATCTAAATGTAAAAGTGTTATGTATAAGTAGGTTTTTTATAGCTAGCGTACTGTGAGATTAGCCTTGTAATTCTGCCATAAACTAAGACTCATCGCCAGAAATATTCAATGTTTAGGAATGTTTAAATTATCTGCCTTCTTATTTTTATCAAAACAACCGAATTTTTTGGCACTATTTATATGTAATGCGTTCGATGCAAGGTTTACAAAACAAATGGTTTACGTAAGAGATGGTGCTCGAAGAACAATATTCAAGAACAAAGCCAGGTTATTTATGACGGTAAACGTATGATGTACGACTAGTTGAATCGGCATAACTTTTGCAATATATATGAAGTTAGTTTCATAAAAATATGTAGTAAAAAACGCATTTACTCATTTTTTAATTTTACAACTACAAGCTTACCTTTCCTATAAATAATTAAACGGATTATTTATTATCATTATAGCTAATTATTATCACTAACAAATTTAAGCAAACGAAACATTAAAAATCCTTTTTAAACTCAAACGTAGTTCTTACATGAAAGAATATTCTATTACATAGGTAGTTAGTTTGCGAAAACATGGGAGTTACTACCTATATTTTAACATAATCCATAAGCAAACACGTTAAAAACTTAGATGTGAATTGTGGAGTGAACAAACAGAATAATACCATTGAACTTTTTTTTACCAGTTTTTGAACAGTCAAAGCTTGTTGAGGAGTTTCTATCGCAGACCTTTACTATAAACTTGTTTCGTATCTTATCACAACTTTCCTATTTGGATCATTTGTGGTGCGTAGTCTACAACGCAATACAATCGTCACGTACGTTCCATCTCGGATCTGGCACTCTACACATAATACATAGTACAGTACACAATTTAATAGGTATTTTACTATAACGCGCATTAAACGAGCTTGTTTTGTTTTGAGTAGACTCAATAACTATTAGCAATGTGAGATAGTACATACATTGTCTTACTTACGCGGATAACGTGTACCTCAACTACTGTTTAGTTAATACAATAGGTAAACCTATTGCCTTATAATAGCTACCTGAATTACGTTCATTGAACCCTTGCAAATAAGCACCAAGTAAATAGTTTGTCCCTGATCCTCACTCAAGATTATGCTAATGCAATTCACAAAAAATAGGAAACTAATTAATTTACGACTACTTTTTTGTAAATTTATCGCTGTCCTGTCGTGACATGTACATGTAAATAGGTAATGGATTTTATTTGCGTATTAAATTGGTCATTTAGTTTCCTAGGACGATAACAAACTTGTTAATTATTTTATGTAAAACAGTTAATGTATTACAAGCGCACAGCGCCATCGAAATAAATGTAATCAACACCAGATGTTGTCATATGCCATAATTCAGCTAAGTGTAAAGTTCGTAACAAAATAGAAATAAACTAAAACTTTAAACTCTGAGTATGTCTTGCAGCGTCTATATTCGTTGGAGTGAAACGCTTTCCGCGATCGAACATACCTAGTTATTTGATAGGTTTATGATGCACAAAGTTGTCAACGGTCAGGTGGAATCAAATTGTTTATTGTCACGTAAATCACTGTCAATTCCATTAAACTATCCCAGACAGCGGATATAAAATAGAGATGGGTAGTTCCTGAATGTATAATAATGACTCAATTGAATTATATATTTTACTAAACTAGTCCATTTGCATCTTTTCTTCACTATATCTCAAATTAGTTCTTTACTTTAGTAACTGTCACATAAGAGTAAAACGTACGGATAATAGTGGTATTGTGTATAAAGAAAAACCGGCCAAGTGCGAGTCGGACTCGCGCACCGAGGGTTCCGTACAAACCTGCAAGGTTTACAAAGTTCGTTCATTACGACAATCGAGTCATAACTATGGTATTTTTATTGCAAAATGAAATTCATAACATTACAATGGGGAAAGATGGAGGAGCATAAATATTTTGTGATGTAACTAAAAATTTAAGGTTTTCGGAATTTTTCCTTTATGTGTGCTATAAAACGTTGCTTCATGCCAAATTTCAAGATTCTAGGTCGACTGGAAGTACCCTTTAGGTTTTGATTCCCTTGCGCGTACTTGCGAGTTTCAAAATATGCAGCTTAAATTGCTGTTTCTTTTGATTGCGTTGACATAGAAGTTTGATTTTGTTACAGCTTAAAGGTATTATAGACCTGAGTATTTGGTATGAATTTCAATTTAATACCTCTACGCGTTTATGAGGAAATGGGTAGTAAGTTTAAAATTATTAAAAAAAAATATATTATGTGATGTAACTAAAAATTTATGGTTTTCGTAATTTTTACTTTATCTATGCTATAAGACGTTGCTTCGTACCAAATTTCAAGATTCTGAGTTCACGGGAAGCACCCTGTAGGTTTTGATTCCCTTGCAAGTGTCGAAAATTTGCGGCATAAACGGCTGTATCTTTTGATTGCGTTGGCTTAGAAGTTTGATTTTTTCACAGCTTCAAGGGACAGTAGACCTGAGTAATTGATATAAATTTCAGCTTCATACCTCCACGCGTTCCTGAGAAAAAGGGTCTTGACAGACGGACGGACAGACGGACAACAAAGTGATCCTATAAGGGTTCCGTTTTTTCTTTTTGAGGTACGGAACCCTAAAAAGCGATTTTCAGTGCAATATTTTCAGTTAGCTCGTAATTTTTTAGCAAATGCTAAAAATAGTAAAGTTTAATACTCTTAATAGAACTGTCTAGGACTGAGTCAATGATGCAATTGAATGAAGTAATGAGTTAAATGATACATATTAAAACTACTGAATTAAACTTATAGAACCAGATGAATGACACTTACTCTTAATACGCAATTAACTTTAGTAATTAACTCTTTTCATTCGAGTGAAAGATTTTGCATTTATCTTTGATGGATTAAATTCTTGGTTTCACGTAATCTCAAGCCGGTTTACGTAAGTAAATGAGAATTTCGCGTTTCGAGGGTAAGTACATAAATTACTATTATAATAATATCATGATTTCTGCTAAGTTAAAGAGTGCGATCAATTTTAATTCGGAATAAAGAAATAAGTCAGAGCACCTCCTAAACGTGGCCTCCCTAACTCGTCGCTCGCCCGCGGCTGTGCGCACAACGAAAGAACATACAAACAAACATCACTCGATTCGCGTTATCTGACGAATTAACCCGGCGCGATACCGAACACGGGCGTGTGGTACAGCATACTCAAAAAATGTATAAATAAAAACAAAATTGCGGCCCACGAGTGGCCCCACAGAGCGGGCAGATCAATGACCGCGGAAGTTTTTTGCTAATATCCGGCGTGCTAACGGGCGGCGTTGTTTACACCACGCTCGCTGCCCGAGGTACCGTCCAGGGCCGTGCATAGTTTGCCTAAGTTGGCCCCCTAAGGCCAAAAGCATTTAATGGTTTGATCACCAATTTATAAGGTAAAGAAAGCTGATCTAGCGGATTTCTCTGGAAGAGATACTAGGGTTCCGAAAAATTACATATCTTACAATTGGTAAGGTATTTTAAATTAGGTTGTTCCATAATTCTAGCTAGCAGCTACAAATGGTATTTTGTTTGCTCAAAATGTTAAGAGAAGATCCATATTCATATGTACAAGTAAATTGTGTTAAGCTTCATTTACAAGCATTTGATGTGTAGTTCTGTGTTCTAATTAACAAAGAGTTTGTGTTCAAATTTGGGAATCCCTTGTCTAAATCTTAGCTAGAGAGCTTTGAGACATTGAAGAAACGATCGTTAGGCAATTCCGTGAACCATGAGTTTTCAGAAGCCAATAAATTATTAAACTACTCTATAACGAAACCAAATAACCCTCAGTAGATTGAATAAAGTACCACCTACGAAGTTTTCCTTCAATGTAAACAGATGCTTTTACGTCATCTGATCGGTGGCAAAGTCTCTTAAAGAGAAAGGAGGAAAATTTGTGATCTTCTCGTTTTCTATTGAACGTAACGTGAGAAAGGCACACTTCGCGTTTTAGTTATTGACACTTTATAATCATAAACTTGAATTCGTGTAACTTATGTATAGACAAAAGCACGTCAGGCTACATACTTTGGACTTTGTACTGTCCTTACGTCGTGCGAATAAGTGCTAAAATCGAACTGCAAGTGTTTAAGAACGTGCTGTCAGATCAATATTTAACTACATTAAATATTAACCTATACCCTACGATATTCAACTTGAAAGTAAATAAATATTCAAACTAACAAACTTTTTTCCTTGTTTTTGTAATCAACTGACACGGAAGTAGAAGAACATGTAACTGCTGGCGACGGTAGCAAGTTCGATGGTTTGTTAAGACAGAGCAAATTTAATTGAGGAAGATGTTGTGTTACAGATTTACCTAGTTTTTTCATTCTTATTTAAATACGTACATAACTATTTTTAAACAAATATCACAATGCAGTTAAGATATAATGTATACGCATAACCGTCTTCGCCATAAGGGCACACGGGGACCGTGCCCAGGGCCTATATTCTCTGGGGGCCCCGAATGGCCCACTTCTCTAATGCCCGGCTCCAATATTTTGCGATTCTTAAGGTGTCAAAAATAACTATCAGTTTTTTCTCCAACCCACTAAGAGTCGTTAATACCGTTCCGTAATTTACTTTCCATACCAGCTGTCATCAGTCGTCCGTCGGTAGCTTTAAGGTATCGTATAATTTATTACTATCTGTAACTAGAACAGATCGTTTTTAGGGTTCCGTAGTCAACTAGGAGTGGGAACCCTTATAGTTTCGACATGTCTGTCTGTCCGTCCGAGAATAATCTCAGAAACAATGCAAAAATAAAAATGTTATGTTAGGGTACCCTACACGTAAATTGGGGAGTGTTTTTTTTTAAATTTCAATCCCAACATGTGATTTATCGTTGGATAGGTATTTAAAAATGAACAGGGGTTTACTAAGATCATTTTTTGATAATTTTAATATTTTGGGAAATAATCGCTCCAAAAGAAAATAAAATTGTGTCCCCCCCCCCCCTTTAACTTTTGAACCATAAGTTCAAAAAGTATGAAAAAAATCTAGAATATAGAACTGCATAAAGGCTTTCTAGGAAAATTATTTTGAACCTGATAGGTTTAATAGTTTTTGAAATTTTTGAAAAAATATTTTTTTAGTGTATACCTACCTATGTCAAATCAATGTAGTACACACAGCCCATTTTTGTAACTTTAAGTGGGGATACTTAAGTAGTGTGATGCTCTGAAAACTACGGAACCCTACACTGAGCGTGGCCCGACACGCTTTTGGCCGGTTTTACTTTGTTCAAATCAATATTTGAACCGGGCATAACCAAAGATTTTTTTTTTGTATTGCACTTCAAGATTGACCTCATCCCTCCTGATGTTAAGTGGTAATGAGGTCCTAGCTTAAGGGTGACAAGTACAGCATAATAAATCTGTTACTGAACTTATCGCCCTTACCTTGCAAGGCTTGACCCCTGCTACTAATGTAGCACCCCCCAGGAGCTCTGGAAACCTTACTCACACGCGGGAACACAACAGCACAGAAGTAATTGTTATTTGGCTGCGGTCTTCTGTAAGGTGGAGGTATTTCACCAGTCGGGCTGCTCCAGTTCGAGCGATAAATCGCTATGCCCTACCTCTCTCAAAAATACGTATATAAGTTTTTGATATAATATCATTATATCAAAAACTTTTGTATAATTCGCATTTTTTATTTTCAAAAAGGGCCCCAGATTGGTTTAAGACAATCTTGTGTAAACGACTGACCCTTTATTGAAATTTTATTTCAAAATGTTGTTTAGTGGAAACATCAGATTAACTTTATGAATAGCTTACATGTGACGATTTGAGTTATCTACTAGTTGTGTATTGTGTACAGTGGTGGTTATTCATATCTTTCTGTCTTATACAAATAAACTCAAGCATTGTCTTGACGTCGATCTCAGAATCAGAAATCTGAGCTGAAGCTGAAGCCAGAAGTGAAGATGTGCCATATCGTCAACGCGCGTGCAATACCGCGTACGTAGATTTTGTTGTTCTGTTTTGGATTGAAATAATATGAAATAACAGTCAAAATTAATATTTATAGCATACGCTAGATACGCGGTATTGCACTACCTGCGACAATATTTAGATAGATAGAGAAGGTAACTTCCACTCACCTCCAGGCGCTAGTTTTTTGACGACGGGTACGTGCGCGTGAGTGGAGCGCGCGCACGCGCACTCCAGCACCAGCGCGCATAGGCAGGCCAGCAGCAGCGCCCACGCCGCCGGCGACCGGTCGCACGGCCGCCGCATCACGCAGCGCCGCTCGTACCGCACACTGCCTGCATATCCCGAGCTAAAAAGAAAAAATTTTTTTCTTTTTAAATTTTGCACTTAAAGATTGACCTCATCCCACCTGATGTTAAGTGGTAATGAGGTCCTAGCTTAAAGGCGACAAGTACAGCATAATAAGTATGTTACTGGACTTGTCGGCCTTACGTTAAAGGATTGACCCCTGCTACTAATGTAGCACCCCCCAGGAGCTCTGGAAACCTTACTCACACGCAGGAACACAACAACACAGAAGTGATTGTTATTTGGCTGCGGTCTTCTGTAAGCTGCTGCTCCAGTTCGAGCGATAAATCGCGAGTCATAGGTCCGATCTCCACACAGGCCAAATATTCGTGTGATTAACATTTCTGTTTATTCTGTAGCTGGGTGTTAATAAATGTATCTACATACTAGCTTTTACCTGCGACTTCGCCCGAGGTATTTCCGTTCAATCCATTCAGTTGTGCGTAAAAGTAAAGTAACTTTTCAGAGCTCCTGGGGGTTGCTACATTAGTAGCAGGGGTCAAGCCTTCAAAGTAAGGGCGACAAGTCGAGTATCAGCTTTATTATGCTGTACTTGTCGCCCTTAAGCTAGGACCTCATTACCACTTAACATCAGGTGGGATGAAGTCAATCTTGAATTGCAATATAAAAAAAAAACTTAACCTAACAAACATACATCCGGACATCCATACATTCTTACAAACTTTCACGATTATAATATTTATGAAGAAGCAGGATGTGTTGTGATTACACCAGTTCCAGATAAGAAAATATACTACAATATATACGTACCTACTTGCGTTATGGATAATGCAAGTGCCCAAACTGCTTACGTTGGATCAGGTAAAAGTATGTTTTAGAGTACATATAAATTTATATATCCTCATCAAGTGTTACGTGGCATAGCCTTTCTAGCCTTGTGTAAGTTACATTTTTGTTTCGCTCATTTGCGAAGCTATCAGTAAACACTTTTATTACATGAAGAGAGGAACTCCACTTAGTCACCTATTCATTGTATTTTTAAACCAAAGAACTGAAATCGCTTGGTGGCCAGTTACATGACGCGTTTTCTTTTTATGCCTGGTTCTACGACTCGTTGATTCTAATTTCAAATTTACTTTCCATATCAGCTGTCACCAGTCGTCTGTCGGTCGTTTTTTAGCTTACGCCTCGTATAATGTATTACTATACGTAACTAGAACGATTCGTTTTTCAAATATTGGAACCGGCAATTAGTCTTTAAAAGTAAGTAAGTAGTTTATTGTTATTAACGTAGCAGTCAGTAATATTGGCTAGCTTTCCTGCTTTTTTAACCGACTTCAAAAAAAAGGAGGAGTTTCAATGTCCGTGAGAGACCGTGTTCAATGTCGACACGGTTTTTCCCCAATCATCAAACAACAATACAGTGCGGTCAAACAGTAACGATAATACGGCAACAAAGTCAAGTAACAAATTATATCGGTAAGTCAATTCTGAACTATTGCTTTTATGTATTGCTTAAAATAATAAATAGTTTCCAGGGCACCAATTTGTTACATAAAAATGTTGATTTCCAATACATATTTGTTTAATAAACAAATCATTAAGGTGTAAATTGATGCCGAGTCCCACAAAACTATTACACAGTTTAAGAATCTCAGACAATATTTCACTACGATAATTTAAAGAGAATAGAAGAAAGGTTATAAAGGAAAGAGTTTGAAAATACAAAAAACATATTTAATATATTTAACGTAGCAGTAATTTTAAATATTGTACGAATACGAACAAGATAACGCACCAACCACAGTTCCAACATGAATACCTAATAGGTATTGACCGACATACCATAACTGCATCGCATGTAGTACTAACATAAACAATAATAGTATTTGCGTTTTCATTGATAAATTACATTCATTGATCGAAGCTCGCAAAGGTCACAATTGGCATTATAAAGTCCGGTAATTAACGTGGGAGCCATCGCGGTTCCCACGACACGCCTGTTGCAGGAAAATATCAATTAAAAAACACGTTTGCTGGCTAAACTCAACCGAACCCAATCACGGTCGGAGGTTAATAAGCTTTGCATGGGAAATGCGCTACGGATAAATGAAATACTCTTATTTTAATTCTAAATATTGAAGTGAATCCAGATAAAATTCAGGAGATCCCAAAGGTTTCTAATTCGATTACTAACCTTAACATCATATTCAACGTATAATAAGATATAAGTACTCCCACTTTACACATTATAAGAGAAAGATAAGTAAAGTACATAAACAATTCGCAATTAACTATTTTGTGAAACAATGAAGATCATCTCTCTTCAAGTATTTACTATCACATTGACAAACTACCTATTATTGTTGACATTGACAACTAAGCTCTTTATTAGTATATATCTATGGACTTAACCCTATTAGAAAGGAACACACGGCCTCTGTGGTAGCTATCTCACTCGGCTCGTTTTTTGGCTGCGAGTACTCGGTCCTGTTTTATATTAAGTCCATGTTTTAATCTTTTTTATTTTAAATCTAACACATTTTGTAGGTACCATATTCGTGCATATATATGTATATGTTACCGGAAATGTATGGAATCCAGGAATTTTATACAAATCCTAGAAAATGTATATAATTCCGAAGCTGTTTAGGAGATGTTAAAAATATTTTCTTAAAAATCTATTTAATACATAGATGTCCTAGGAAATGTGTAAAATTCCTAGGAATTGTATGTAATTCCGATATCGTATTAGGAAATGTATAAAAATAATGCTTCCTATAAAAACACGGTGTTCAAATGAGAAAAATAACACTTCTTGAGATAAGCTTGCTCAGATAATAATAATAGCGTACAATTTAATAATCTTCATCAATCTTACTTATTAAATCTTCGAAAGTTAAGTATCTAGTTTACATTTCAAAAGTTAACTGTATTTAAAACAAAATGGACTCATATTTTGCTCTTAAAGTCAAACTTACGTTTAATTTAAAGTAATTAGTCTGTTATTTAGGTAATTTATAAATGTCGCAATATTAAAGTAAGTCTTAAATTATTATACTGTATTAAATGAAAACGAGTCAGTCCATATGGCTTTTTATTTTTGCATGGTAAGGTGGAATGGCACTTCGAAGTACACTATGAATACAATAATTTATTTTTATAGCACGGTAATTTTGCTGTAGTACAGCTTTTTGCATGGGTGATAGGTTAGCAACTGACCGTAGTGCCATCTCCGTACTCGGTACATCCTCTGCATCAAGAAGAACTCTTGGACAGACATCAATCTGAGATCAAGAATATAATCGAATTTGACATTCCGTTCTTTGATACGACATGATTATGTGTGTGACACCAGGTTAATAAAAAATCTAAAAATAGGGCAGACAACTTGACTAACATCATCCGAGAGCCGAGAGCATTTACGTTTTATTTTATCTTTAAGATATTAAGTGGATAAGCTATCTGTACTCTGTATCCTGAAAAAAGGTCTTGAAACAGCCACAAAAATATTTTTGGGAGCGTGATCTAGACGCATACGATGCCTCCGCTAGCCTATGTTTTCCAAGCTACGTACATTTTTTTAGTGGTACCTTGATAAGTAAATGGACATAAACATAGACATTGAGCAACAGTACATTTAAGAAGCCGAGCCAAGAGGACCATTGGCATTGACTCGAGGCAAATCTTCAGAGTTTCGAATGCCGCAAGAGAGTGGCCTGGCCTGCCTTAAGGTTTTAGCTGAGTTTTCGGAGATTTACCCTTCCTTTATCCTATATCCCCGCATACCTAGCACGATCGCCTGATCAGACGAAACAATACCCTCCCATCGCCCCGCTATACCCGCGTACCAATTCATGTCTTAAATGTTATACATTTCCGATTGCTATTTAGAAAATGTATAGATTTCCTAGGAAATGTGTCTAATATAATTTATTTTACACATTTCCGTGCGGTTTTAGGAATTACACACATTTGCTAGGAATTGTATACAATGACGGATTACATACATTTCCGTTAACATATATATGTGTATTTGCTAGTAACAGTTACTTAAAATCATACTAACGGGCGCCTGCGATCTCGTTTTCGAATTTGGATCCCTCTTTCATCCGCTTAGGGGGTGAATATTGGGAAATCCTTTTTAATACTATATTGAAGTACAATCTGTTAAGTGGTTAAATGTGTGTTGATTTATTACTGAGAACTTAAAAATCAGCTTATTTAATTGGCTACTTGACAGTGTTAACAATAAAATATGAAAAGTGTTAGATATGTTAGCTTATTAGTTATGTAATAATTTCACATTTTTATTTTTTAATTAAAAGCATAGTTAGTATTTTATTTTTGCAAAATATATTTTACTTTTTTTATCTGTGGAACAAAAGAACCGAAACGGAAACCACCATTGCAATTCGGAAATGACAGCTGTCGGTGAAAATTATTTACTTTAATGTGGCGAAACAATTATTATTTTACCGATTAAATTGAATTATTGTGTCTCTAATCGTATTAAGAATTTATTGAAACATTTTCCGTTTATCTAAATGAAGTCGTTCCTATGCGTATCGGTTCGTTGTCTAGAACGTTGACGTCATAATTGCAACAGTGACGAGACTTGGCGTTTTCGCGCGCTTTTTAAATGTGTTACACAAAATCTTATTTTTCTTTGGTTATTTACATTATTTCCAGATAAATCGAATTGCTTGGGATATAAAATGAACGGGCGCACATTTTACAATATTTTTTCAAAAACTGTCAAGTAGCCAATTGATTAATGTCCTAAAATCAAGTCCTCGTCTGACTAATCAAATATCACAATCCTGAGCTATCTTCGAAAAATTCCCAAAGTACACATACTTTGCTAGATCCAGGAATTGAACGCGATATCACACTTAAAAACACTAGACATTCGTGATAATTGTATATCTTTATAGAAGATTGCTGTTTTGCGAATATAAAATTCATCTAATAGGTATTATTGTTCTACTTCACATACATACATGCGTGAAATTAAACGTGATAAGTATTGTAATTAGATCGTCGTTTGTTTACAAAATTAAAAAGCTGATTACTTTAGGCAAAATAAGTTTGACTAAGTAATTGATTTTAGTCAACACGTGTAGGTTGAAAAAAGTTTCATCAGCAGTAATGAATACTGTGTCATCTATACATATAATACATTTGGTATGTTATTTGAATGCTATAGTGTTTTACTTTAATGTTTTACAATTGGTTTAACATACATAAGTGACGTCCAACCAATACCGCAGCAACTGACCTTCGTATCATGGAGGAACCTTATTATGGTGGCAGTTAGGTTTAACTGGTTTGAAGACAAATGATAAATAACTTAAATTATTTCCAACACAGTAAGTGCATTTTCAACGTTTTTGTAATGTTAAATAGCAACTAACCTACTATTAGACTTCTTTAGTTTATTCTTTAATTTGAAGATAGAACAAGGAATTCTATAGCTTTCCAAGGATTCATGGAAGGCTAATCCAGTTTAAGCTTGTTAGATTGCACAATAGACCATAAAGTATCTTGGCCACGTGGGCAAGTCGCTTAACTTCCGACGTTTGAACGCGGTCCACTTTATATCACTTACATTGAATGATACTGAACAAATCAACAACAATATTACATATATATTCAAATTCATTGAATGATGAACAAAAATAAATAAATCAGATTTACTAAACTTTTCTTATTATATACCTCCGCCATTCCTATTTTAACTGTTAGGACTTCGAGCATAAGTTCGGTTACTTGAAGGATATGAACGGAGTTAACATTTTATGTTGTTTGACAGATATCAAAACATCAGTTTCAGGTAAACCCATGGACCGTTTATTATACTAAGTCCATGGGTAAACCTTAGTGGTAAAATCCGCACTAAGATTTTTAACGCATCAACTTAAATTAGGTCTTCGTTACTGTATAACCATTCCTAAATGGTCGCCATACTCAAAACAAAGTTACTATCGTATTGGAGAATTGAGAGCAAGTAGGTAAACCCGCTTCCGCTTTATAACATTGAAATGCTCAGCTTAAATATCGAAATATAGTGGCGGCAATAATCATTTTAAAACGGCTACTCGGTCATGAGCCTATGCAAATCTACAGTCAGACGCTGAGGCGCGCCGGCGCCTAAGTTTAGTTATCTACCAACTACATACAAACACGCACTACATGTAATTTGTGACTTGCATGTTGCTTGGCATGTAAAGTGGGTAATGGGTATGTTTGGCAGAAGCTAATACAAAGACCGTTCTTCGAGAAGCACCACTACTGCGAGCTACAGACATACTAAGTTGCTAAGGTTTTAGCTATTATTATGGTGAACCCTTGTCAATTTTGCCGACACTATCGCACATGTTGTAACACCTTTTGATCAAACCATTACAACGAATAGATTAAAGGTAGAATGCTTACTGAAGATTATGAGGCAAACAGCATAATTAAGGCCGAATTATGAAGGTAATAGCACTGACATTCAAAGGATATTATTACTAAGGTAATTAGGATTACTCCTGAAATACGGGCATGCCTTTGATGTACTAAGATTCATAGCTAGGAAGAAAGTAATATTTGAAAAGCCGAACAACAATTAGTGGTCCTAATTAAGATTTCACGTAGGTAACTAAGTAAATATGTGATCTCTATACTTAAGTATATATGTACATGCACAATACTATGAATTTTAGTGGAGTCGGTAACCCTAGACACAGCCTACGTCACAATGACGACAGCAGGACGCCAAATACACAACTGAATAACAACAGCTTACGTGTTGGCTGCTCTTCTTTTAGTGCTCGAAAAACGGTAATTTATTATTTTTAGATGTTTTATGATTAAGAAGATGTAGGTATTTATACATTTTATAGGCAGCTCTGTGTAGTACATTATAGTAGAGCATTTAAATACCTAAAAGTTGCGAATTAAATCCAGGTTTACACGTTTATACTCGTATAAGTTTGAAAATTGTGAATACACACTAAAATTACATTTGCCTCTACCCAATTTGTTGTACTTCAAATATTACTCTTATGATATCAGTTTGATAAACCATTATCATATCTATCAAAACAAAAGCGCTGGTAGCATTGAGGATTATTGAAGTCGCACAAATAACACGTAACCGTCACCATAGCAAACTTTGATTACGTCGACTATTAGTCAAATAAAAAAAAAGTCGTCAATTACCATTCTTAAAAATTCCTATCTTAATTTCTAAAATTCATAAATGTTTTCTGTACTTTTCAACTTTTTTATTTAATCAAATTGCATTAATTCCTTTAATGGTAATAGAAAATAATTTGGGTTCATCATCCAATCTGGGAAAGACAATTTAAATGGACATTATTAACCCCTATGATTATTAAGGGATAAGTAATAATGTCCATTTAAGTGAAAGAAATACCTTGATAACGAAATTAAAGTTTTTTTTTCAAAATTAACTAACATTCCAAATCGGTTTAAGCGTCTTCTAGTAATCGGGAACATACTTACATATTCATTTTTATAAAAGATAAATTCCGTCATAATTTAAAAATAAGTTGCCGAGGATGGGATTGCGGAACTTTGAAATGGTTTTCTTGTTTCGGAAGAAACATCAGCCAAACAAAGATGTAGCCGGCCCGTAAATAGATTTGTTCTATAAAAGTTCTGGCGGACTCTTCTAAAGTACGTCATTTTGTGAATGAAGTTCAATACATTTCCGATACAAAAACTACACTGGAATTTTTTAATTAAAATGATGTCGTACATAGCATGAATGGTAGTTTCCTTCGGAAAATGTTTGCTATAAGTTTAGTCCTATTACCACAGAATTAAAGTTTGTACTACGTGTAATTGTTCAAAGCACACGTGGTGCGCGCGTGGCGTCAACAGTCTTGAAAATAACCGCGCGCGTACAACGAAGGGCATGAAAAGGCGCGCGTGGTTGGGCCCCTGGGCAGGGTTGCCAACAAACGTTGGTTACATGTTAGGTTTTTATTACGTTTACGCATTTTCAAACACGTGGACACGTGTCTTTTTAAAGTGATCTAAAATTCGTTTTAATGGAACATTTAATAATATTTTTAATTCTTGCATTAAATAATGATGCAAAATATGTATAATACGAATCAAATATCTGGAATAACAGATAGTTTGAATTGACATCATCGCCATTCAACATCAGTAATCCTATTTCCAAAGTAAGTATCTTTTAAACGTAGTATGTAGAGAGAAAGAAAACTACGCCGAAATATACCAAAAACACTCGTTCACAAACTGTATTAGTGGTTTTGTTTTCCAAAATTAGGTATTCGAAAAATAGGTATATTTTTTTCCGACTAAGTTAAACATTAACAGAATAGCATAACAAAACCGTATTTTCTAAAATAAAAAATAGAGGACGTTCCTTTGCTAATTCATATTATAGGGCTTTAAGACAATTTTCAACTTAGCAGATATGCTGTTAAATAATGTAAATATGTAAACACTACACGATGCCCTACATTTTGTCTTACAGAAAAATAAAAAATACAGTATATCCGACAGCTCAATGCTCATAAGCCGAATTCTGGGGACGAACAGCCGCGGCCCGCGACCCCTGTAGTCGTACTTCATGTATAAGACCTAGCAGCCCTATCTCTGGGGCAAGTGGTTTCGCTTCGCAGGTAATTAGGAGACCAGTTTCCCGCGCTGCATTCTGTGAGAGTTGTTTACGCGGCGTGGCGGACCGGGGTCGACGACCGGGTGCCGCACCACGCCGCCATATTTTTGGTAATAAATAATAGAGCAGCGCAGCGCAGCGCGATCGATCAGTCCGCGCGGGCAGTGCGACGGCGCTCTTCGCTCGCTCGCCACTCGCCACCAAAACATTGCACCCCACCCCCACCCGGCTCGCCCCCTACCCACGAGCGCATACGAAAGCGCACTACGCTACAAAGTTTGAATGGTTGACAATACCAGGTAACCGTAAATGTTGCCGTGTTTATTAGAACGTTGAAAGTAGATAACTTATTCATTGAGTTATCTAATAGATAGTACAATGCTAATGAAGCAAACTTTAATTACATTTTACTTCGAAAAATAATTAACGCTTTGATATTCTTTAACAATACACAGTATAAATTTGAACACTGTTGTTTCTTTACTATGTATTTAAATTTAAATTTCATAAAATAGGCTAGCGCCGTTAATGATACCATTATAGTACCCAAAACCATTCAGTAGTTTTATGGTGAGTAATAAAACAAAACAAACATTACAATTATTTGTATGAAGTGTGTGACGTTCAGATTGCGAGGCAGATATTTACTAAATTTTTAGACTTTACGGGTCTACCTGCTAATCTCTATTCCTATTAATTAAGATTATGTGCGGACTGCAGGTGTTCATGATAACAAAAATTAACAAAACTTACATGAGGTATATTAATTATATTATGCATACCTAGAGGATTTTTATAATGTGTTTCTAAAACACAATGAGGCTAAACCACAAGGAGGACTATAAGGAGTACGAAATAAAAGAAGATCAAAATTGCTAAAAGATTTTGTGTAAAAAGATTAAGTATCTAAATTACGGATGTATTAATTTGCAAAATTATGTATGATTAAGACACAACGTTCAGTAGGTAGTATCTAGCGAATGTGCTGTCTTATTTTTAAATTCGAAAAGAAGAGTAAAGACAAATCTCGTGTTAATAATCTGAAATACCAACCGATGTATATTAATAAATTCATAAGACAACCGACCGACACAGATGGTCTACCGCCTATTTATTTTATATGCTAATCTTTCCAGGCGAAATGTATAGGTCACCTATTTGGAATCATCTCGGAATAAAGAATCTTGCGGCGCATTGCTATTCAATGGTCAAGCTATTTATTGTTTTTTAGAAACTACATTTTTAATTTCAATTTCCGATACTAAGTAGGTAAATTATCGACTCTAATAAACTAGGTATTTATAAAAACATGCCTCGTAAAATTGATGTACCTTATCATATGTATAGGTAAATTGGTAAAATAGGTGGGATATAGGTATTTGTTATGAATATTGAACCTAAAATAAGAGATGATCATTCATAGCAAGTTTTAATTCAAGGTCGTGAAAATCGTAAAAACCAACGTTGTTTTTTAAATAGTGTTTTGATAAGACTCCAAGGTGCACGTTTCTCGCGCACTCGCTTATCAATAACTTTGATAACAACCTTTGTATTTTTACATTGTTTTGCATGTTAATAATATTATCAATGTCCACATGAGTCGAGATTCTTTAATTTTACTCAATACTTTTTAAGAGAGGCAGGGCAAAGCGATTTATCGTTCGAACTGGAGCAGCCCGACTGGTGAAATACCTCCACCTTACAGAAGACCGCAGCGAAATAACAATCACTCCGGTGTTGTTGTGTCCTGCATGTGACTAAGGTTTCCAGAGCTTTTGGGGGGTGCTACTTTAGTAGCAGGGGTCAAGCCTTCAAGGTAAGGGGACAAGTCTAGTAACAGTCTTACTATGCTATACTTTTCGCCCTTAAGCTAGGAACTCATTACCACTTAACATGAGGTGGGATGAGGTCAATCTTGAAGTGCGTTATAAAAAAAGAAACTCGTAACTTATTCATTTATGCTAACTATTTTGCTTGACGTTCCATTTGCCCTGTCAGCATTAATATCACTCCGTTAGGACATTTATTTTTTTCGTTATAAAACATTGGTATTTTCCGTAATAAAGATGTGGTGAAAACTACGCTATGCCATAAAATTTGGTTCAGCAGTTAAGTGATAACGTAACTGAAAACCACACAATATAAACACAAGCATGAATCTCGACATGCCTAAAACAATAAACAGTTTTTTTCGTTCATTATCTTATCTCTTATTTATTATTACAAGCTTTGATAACATTTTTGTCCAAATCAACCTTATAATAACCACATTGCAATTGGTTTGAAAAATTGTCGATGTAATTTCAAACGGCTTGTAAATAGGCTACTTGATTTTAAGTATCGGAACCGATGTTTATGCGAAATCATGAAATAAATGTTGCTATTACGTAATCGAGACTTTTTTGGAAAATAATGAACATTTTGTAATAAAAAATACCATGTTGACGCGTCTCATACCATCGCACTTGTCAACGAACCTTGAGAATTGAGAAATTGTCTATGTATATTTAGCTACCTATTTAGTAAATGTAGATCATAGATATATTATAAAGTAGATGCCGAGAATTTTTTTTATCTCCAAACATGTTAAAAAATAGCAAAGGCAAGGGCTAAAGGAAGAAACTGTACATAATATGTACTACTTCTTTAGCCTTGCTGTATCGAAAACCTTTTATATTTTGAGTGCTTTGTTACCGAATGCGAAGTTAACGCAATTTAATTAAATCATTTCCTTCTAGATTCACGGAAAATAACAGAAACATGGAGAAGTATAAAAAAAATATTTAATATGATATGTATTCTGAAAGTAAGTACGCAGAACGTGTACCTAATCATGGTACCTATGAATTTTTTTTTGAAAAGCGTAGTGGATGTTTGTTTCCCTACGTCTTTATTATATTATAAGCACTACTTGAAGCCCTTCATTTGCTATTACAGAAAATAATCTAGGTATGTCTGGGAAGTATGGGCTTTCTCGAACTGTAAAAGAAAATATTAACGGGTATACGCGTAGGATGTAAGAAGAAGGTACAACAATAAGAACGTAGGTTTACGTATATATTTGGAACGAAAGACGTCCGAACTGACGAAAGTATAAATAAATTGTGACCATGCGGATGAAATTTATGTAATATGTAAGGTTATCGAAAGAAGTAACGGTCATATAATTTAATTACACATTTTTCATGCTGCTTATACCTATGTATTTATTATGCATGACTGTCGACACTGTCGTTATAGGCTAAAGGTATGGCACAACTGTGTAAGTAACGAAATAAACCAGCTTTTACAAAAGTGTACTCCAAATGTAAAAAAGAAGACTAACAAAAACGTATTGGTGTAGTAGGTAGGTAACCTACTAACCATTTTAGACATAAAATACTCAGTCCCCCAATGTGCCGCCGTCTATATTTGTGGTCGATTTTTTTTAATGGTATTTTTTTTTATTACGATTTGCAGATAATTAATATTCTAAGAATGCAGTGTATAATCCAATACCAAACAGCTATATATATTAATCGCTAAAACTAAGCCATGGCGTTATATTTATTGACAATAGATTATGCGACCAAACGGAACGATTTCATTGTACGATCAAAAACTCGGCGAAAAAAAATCATCGTTCTGGTTTAATCGTTATCCAATTGAGACGACAGGCTATAATAAAATCCTAAGGCACTGTCTCCAACATTAACTGCAGTGTGGTTATCCCACAATTTATATTTCCATACGATGTAATATCAAACGTATTTTTTTTCATACCAAAATAACTTTATTTTGGTATGTATTACTATGTATTTCCTGAACGCTCACTCACCTACGTGCGTCATTAATTTAACTTTATCTGACATGATCTTATAGTTCTTCAGTGTATGGCTACTGGGAAACATTTTAAACATGGAATAACATAGGTATATGTACCTACCTATTTGTTCTGTATCAAAACGTGAGTACAATAAAAGTGGCTAGTGTCCATCAAATTTTTTACATGATTTACTTAGAGGAACGGCAACGTTCTATGTGTACTTATCTATACCAATATATAAGCTGAAAAGTTTGTTTGTTTGAACGCGTTATTCTCTGGAACCACTGCAGTACTGGTTCGAATTAAAAAATATATTTTTGTGTTGGATAGTCCATTTATCGAGGAATAGGATATAGGCATAACACTGCAAACAACATTAGAATAAGTAGAAAATGTGGAAAATACTGGGATATTGCGTGCGAAGCCGTAGCTGGCCGCAAGAAAGATTAGGAAGCTAAAGAGGTTGTTTGTTTGAAGGCGTTAATCTCAGGAACTACCTACCTACATGTTCGAATGAAAATATCAAATTCTATTGGAAAGTCCATTTTATCGAAAAAGCTGACGCTCGACCAAAAGGAGCGAAGAATTAGTGAAAAATGTGGAAAAAAACGGGGATCGTAGGCGTGCGAAGGCGCGCTAGTTACTAATAAAATGGGACGGTGGTACATGACAAAATGTAGGTCAAATGTCAATTCAAATTACTTAAATAATACTTTATCTATAATTTTTTTCCTAATGCTTGACGTAAACCTAGTGCTCTTCTATCCTTTAGTATTACTTGAGAAATGAAAGTTTGAGTGGTGCCCACTTCTTTGAATAAGTTTGATGGGTTGAGTGTATTTTTAAGTTTGAGAAACCTTGACCCAGGTTTAAATTTGGATGAATGAAAGTTCTTGATACACTGTACTTTCCTGTCGTAATCCAACTCATTTATTCAAAATTCCTTAAATAGGTAACCGTGTGACCTACTTTTAAATTTCATTTTTTAAAAGGTAAATTACTAACTTGCATGTACATTATAATTTATATTATTGTTAATCGCACTAATAAGACAAAACAACTTTACAGTCCATCTGATATCGAGCTACAGCTCGATCTACAGATCGAATTATTTAGTCATTAATGATCTGTACATTGATATTAGGTAAGCATACATTTCCGCATAGAAAGATCTTAGTACCATGCAGGTACCTACCTACAATCGTTACAGAAATATAAAGGAGTTATGTAGCTAGTATTGCAAAATATGGAATTTATTCTATAGATCTTCAAGATCAAAATAGACAACAAATGCACCTATTTAAAAAATATAACAAATTTGGCCAATGTTACTGTTTGCTGTGTAGTTTTGTTGTACCTACCGTGCGTTTGAGGCGAGGCGAGGCGACAGGCAAGCTTGCCTCTGCCAGCGATGAACGCAATAGCCTCGGCGACATAACGAACAGTACGAGAAGGGCGTTGAATTGTTTACAACACCGCCGTGCCACACCACGTCCACGTGGTGAGCGGCAGCCAATTGATACGGCTAGAGGCTACATCACGTGGTTATGTTATTACATTTACCACTAAACTCATGCAGACTTACGTATTGTACACTTTTGCGAACCTAGCTTCACTGTACCAGATTAGCGCAGTCGTAATCAGATTGAAAACAAATATGAGACGCTACCTGCGCTCGGCGCCTGCCGTGGCTGTCTGCTTCTCACAAACCACAAAAAATAACACGCAATTAGTCCAATGCCACTGTAAATACAATGTTTAACACTTTGTCACCAGCACTAGTCACTCGTTAGTATATTTTAAATTATAATAACAACAACAATGAATTGTAAACACACCATGCGATAGAGAGCGAGCGTAACACCACGAGTTGCCACAGGGGACGCGCGCGAACGACTGAAGCCGAGGGAAGGGAAGGCGCGCGCGGTGCGGCACGGGGCCGTGTCGTGCCGTCGACCCAGTCGAGGAATGCAGCTCGCCCGTTCTCGCGTGCTTATTTTTTTGGTCCATCCGGAAGGGCGCTCGCGGGACGTTCAGCAGTCATTCTTCTCGCATCAGATCTTCTTTCTCCGACCGTGTGACCCGACAGCGCATCCATTACGGAGTCCGAGGTCCGCTCACGACTATGATCATAATTTGACGAGGCTGGTACTACATTAGAGCGATAGCCATCTCATCTCCAATATATCTAACAAAGGGAACCAGACCTATTTGGATCATGACCTAAACGTACCTACCTTTCGAAGCACAGAATAATCCTTCTTATCAAACAGTCAAGTGTTTCAAGCCTGCAAAGCCTTGAACAAACTGGGAAAAGCTCACAAAGTAAAAGTGCTCCCCGATTATCCTATAAAATGCAGCCAAGGACAAGACCCGGTCAGTGCAGGACTATGGAATGGAGTGGAAAAACCAAGAATCTGGGCTATTAGGTTGAGGTGCTAGTGGGCTGGGTAACCGGGACTATGAGAAGGACTATGGCACCCACCCGATTAATGTTTTAAAACACGAATAAAATGGGCAGGTGGTGACTCGCCATGTCACTGTCATGGGCCCCCCATTCGCCGCACACACAAGGCACGAAGCAGGAGCGACGGGGAGCAACATTGTGTGAGCGGCTCAGGGTGTGGAGAGGTGTGCACCGCTTTCTACTCAGTGGCTTACGCCACTATGCCAACTCGCGACTTAGGCATGTTTCACTTCCACCCTGCGAGCATATATCTCTGACGCCCCACTCTGGACGGCCGGCTAAGGCAAGCCAAAGGTGAGAGTCTTGCGGCCCCTGTGGGGTCCACTCCCACCGGCCAACTAAGGCAAGCGGAGAGAGGGGCCTGGTCGACTCTCAGGGGCACGGGTCAAAGGGGTATCAATCCCATTCAGCCCGCCACAATTTGCCCAGGGGAGACTAACTGCACTTATAGAGAGTTGTCGCTCTTCATGGTGCAAAGATCACCAACTCTCACCAGCGGGCGTCACTTCCCTACGCCTTATTATTATTATTATGTCTGTTTTTTCCAATATCTCGGGACTACAGAGTCCCGGACTTTTGGGAGGCATGCATGGGGCCGAAGCCAACACGTAGAGGCCCTTTAAAAAACAAGTATAATCTAAATGTAATGTGACACCGACCGACGATTATCCCTGTATACACTATAAAATGCAGCCAAGGACAACCCCCGGTCAGTGCAGAACTATGGAATGAGAAGAACAAAGAATCTGGGCTATTGGGTTGAGGTGCTAATGGACTGGGTAACCGGGACTATGGGAAGGACTATGGCACCTGCCCGATCTATGTTTAAAAACACGATTAAAATGGGCAGGTGGTGACTCGCCATCTCACTGTCATGGGCCCCCCATTGGTCGCCCACTTAAGGCACGAAGCAGGAGCGACGGGGAGCAACATTGTGTGAGCGGCTCAGGGTGTGGAGAGGTGTGCACCGCTTTCTACCCAGTGGCTTACGCCACTGTGCCAACTCGCGACTTAGGCATCTTTCACTTCCACCCTGCGAGCATATAGCTCTGACGCCCCACTCTGGACGGCCGGCTAAGGCAAGCCAGAGGTGAGAGTCCTGCGGTCCCTGTGGGGTCTACTCCCACCGGCCAACTAAGGCAAGCGGAGAGAGGGGCCTGGTCGACTCTCAGGGGCTCGGGTCCCAAGGGATGTCAATCCCATTTAGCCCGCCACAAGCTGCCCTGGGGAGACTGACTGCACTGATAGAGAGTTGTCGCTCTTCATGGTGCAAAGATCACCAACTCTCACCAGCGGGCGTCACTTCCCTACGCCTTATTATTATTATTATGTCTGTTTTTTCCAATATCTCGGGACTACAGAGTCCCGGACTTTTGGGAGGCATGCATGGGGCCGAAGCCAACACGTAGAGGCCCTTTAAAAAACAAGTATAATCTAAATGTAATGTGACACCGACCGACGATTATCCCTGTATACACTATAAAATGCAGCCAAGGACAACCCCCGGTCAGTGCAGAACTATGGAATGAGAAGAACAAAGAATCTGGGCTATTGGGTTGAGGTGCTAATGGACTGGGTAACCGGGACTATGGGAAGGACTATGGCACCTGCCCGATCTATGTTTAAAAACACGATTAAAATGGGCAGGTGGTGACTCGCCATCTCACGGTCATGGGCCCCCCATTGGTCGCCCACTTAAGGCACGAAGCAGGAGCGACGGGGAGCAACATTGTGTGAGCGGCTCAGGGTGTGGAGAGGTGTGCACCGCTTTCTACCCAGTGGCTTACGCCACTGTGCCAACTCGCGACTTAGGCATCTTTCACTTCCACCCTGCGAGCATATAGCTCTGACGCCCCACTCTGGACGGCCGGCTAAGGCAAGCCAGAGGTGAGAGTCCTGCGGTCCCTGTGGGGTCTACTCCCACCGGCCAACTAAGGCAAGCGGAGAGAGGGGCCTGGTCGACTCTCAGGGGCTCGGGTCCCAAGGGATGTCAATCCCATTTAGCCCGCCACAAGCTGCCCTGGGGAGACTGACTGCACTGATAGAGAGTTGTCGCTCTTCATGGTGCAAAGATCACCAACTCTCACCAGCGGGCGTCACTTCCCTACGCCTTATTATTATTATTATTACTGTTTGCCTAATGGGGATACGGCCTTATTACATGGTTTAATACTATCCATCCAGAGATGTGGTTTCGCGGCCTTTTTGATGTGGAAACGGCGAAGTTGGTTTTGGGGATTTTGCGGACGATATTCAAGCTGCCTTACGTCTAACAAAACTTTTTTGAACCAGTGGATTACAACTTGCTCACAGTTAATTACATAAGTAGTGGATTAATACTTTTAGCAATCCGAGCACATGGCGAGTGGCGAGACTCCAGTAAGCCTAGCCTAGTTGCAGTAATCGAATTTTGGCATTGTTTCAACAAGTTTTAATTTATTGGATTGAAATTTAAAGATCACGTGAATATACCGGAGTTTGTTATCTGTCTCTTGGCTAGGCCCCCTGAGTATAAACATCAACTTTCAAGCGACGCGCTCTGACACCCTTACATTACTCCCATGACTTGAGCCAAAGCCTTCTGTTGTTTAGGCCCCCCCCCCCCCCATAGAAATATTTTTAAGAATTCGCCTATTTATCAAACACTGGATTGTAAATACAATAGAAAAGGTTAAAATGTAACAACATTAAAAGTGAATCCTTTGAAAATCCTACATAACTTCGTTGTTTAAAGTCGCACAATAACAATCTCTATATGTTGTTAGGTATTTCTTAGCTGTCAGAGTGCATTCGATACCCCGACTGTAGTGCCAAATGCACTGCAGTAACTCACTCGTAATGCGCTGACAAAATATCGTCCAGCGACATTCACAAAGCAAAATTCTCATTTACTTCGGAATATCCCGCTGCGGCACGTCATTGTAGGTAGTTTATTTAACATACTGCTTCGACTGGTTGGTACGTCTATACTACAGGAGATAGTTTGTAGTCGTTATTTTAAGCTTAACGGCTAATTGATTTAACCTTGGCTGTTGAGTCACATAATGAAAAAGCTAATTCTTCTGCAATGGAAATTTTTAAGTAAGAGCTTCTGTACCAATATCGACTATGTACTCGATTACCTACATATCAACTTTTTGATAAATTGTTACTCTACGCACAGTTAATTACTATAGTCGTAAGATGCCGAAAAACAGACATAAATAGACAATCAATTGCGCTTTGCTTTTAAAAGGCCCTCGGCTTTACAAGGAATGTAAAATTAATCCAGTAGATAAAGCACAATTTTACATTAAAAATTGTACATTATCTTATTTATTTATTTATTTATTTAATAGGTACACCAACAGAACATATACATAGCATTTTAGGGGTATGCGATACAGAGGTAAGTTCTAGTATATGCTCCAATAAGAGGAGTACACAGCATTCAAAATAGGAGCAACACAGAATTAGATAAATTTAATTTAGAAGAAATATAACAAATTTAGTCAGATGACATATTGTGCAATGTGGATAAGAATTTATTTTTTGAAAGGTGGAAAATGTCAAGTTCAGGGTGTTTTTTGCGGAGTAAACTATATTTACAGAAGCATCTGTGTAATGGTGAGTGGTGACCGAGTGATTCGTTTTGCATGTTTGAGTATGAAAAGTTCTGACAATCGGCTTGCGGGGATTATTAAAAGATACAGACACTTTGACACGTTCCACGAGATTAGGACATTTTATTTTGTTATGAATGAGTCCGTGCAAGAACGTTAAGTCCAAAACAGTTCGTCGATGATACAAAGTCTTCATTCTGAAAAAGATCAACCTGGAGTGGTAAGGAGATCTATGACTTATTCCCGAGGACCGGTAAGCAAGTGATCGTGTAAAAGAACGTTGGATTTTCTCTATCCTTTGGGAGTGAATTGCATATGAAGGATTCCATACTGCACTAGCGTATTCAAGGTGACTTCTTACCAATGCATTATAAAGCAATTTGTGAGTGGAGTTAAGCTGAAAGCATTTGCTATTTCTTCTCACAAATCCCAACATTTGTGCAGCTTTTTTACAATTTGCTTCGCATTCGGGTAACTTATTATCATTTATCTTCTGCGGGCTTTTTAATTATACTGAAGAAAGAGATATAGTAAGCGTCGGCACAGCTCTAGGATAGAGCTTAGGACGCTTGGGTGCCAGGTCGACAGGCTACAAAATGTAACCTTGAGAAAGAGTTCTCACCATTATCGGTCTACTCTGCTCAAAAGCGCTGATTACTCGTACGTACATCAACATTGGCCCAAAGAAAGAGGCTGAAGCACTTGTCTTATAGAAACCAGAATCAACGGTGCAACCACAAAATTCGAGTTTGGGCGAGTCGAGGGCATACTCGTGTGCCGTATTCAATTAATAAAAAAAGCACTAAAATGTATGTGGTTGAGAACGGTTGTCAGAATCCATACTAATTATAAATTAAATGCGAATGTAACTCTGTCTCGCTTCCACCCCAAAAGTACTGATCCGATTTAAATAAAATTGAAGACACAGTCTACTTTTTAAAGCGAAAAAAGTTGGTAAGGGGATGTCAGATCCACCTGGTCAAGATGGGGGTAGGGACTCAGTAGCTCATTTGTCCTGTGCGTTCAGGCTGGCCTTGCCAGTTGCACAGGGTGAAGTCAAGACGGATCAAGAGGTGTGCCGCAGAGAGCAGGTGGATCTCTAAGGGCTAGCCTACGGAGATTGATCGCAAAGAAAGAGGTTCTCGGTTTCTAGTTGCCGGTCACTTTGCCCGTGGCGTGCTGCAGCGTGGAGCGCGAACCGCATCGTGGTGGGGCCGCGATGGAAGAGGGGGATGCGGAATTGCATTGGCTAGGCTACCTCATTTAAGACTAAGACAAGATGCAAACAAAATTACATATATATATTTTTTTTTTAAAACGTACCCTCCTCTAAAATATATATTGACGTTAAAAACGTTTTTGATTAAAAAAATATTAATATTCATTATGTCATTATTTTCATTAGAAATTAACCAACAAAACAATTAAATTTGCTGCTAAATAAAGGGATAGTCATTTTGTCAATAATTTCTTTTACAATGCTTTTTTCGTAAGAACTATTTGGTTTCACCTATTTGTTTGTTGGTATCCAAATTTATTACTGTTTTAGTTACAGTTAGCTACGTAAACGGTGACTCGACGAATCAAGGTAGGTCTACTAAAATCAAACTGAACAATGGTAAATCTGCTCAAGATGCAAATTAACCATACTCGATCTTCTGTTATTATGATCAGACAAACAATTTAGTCCTTCGATTGAGGGCGATTGGGGTCAACTGCCAGTCGAAGTGGTGACTCCACTCATTGCGAGCACACCATTACATCATGCGATGGCTAGCATGAAAACTTATATCAATTAAATCCAATAAAAGACTTATGTACCTACTTCAATACCGTTGTAAATTATGTACTGAGCTATGGCCAGTTGCGTGTATTTTTCTAATTTTTAAAATACCTAAAGAATAAATAAATTCATCTCCTCTCACAGGTTGGTATATGAACCTACGATTGTCATTTCGCATGAGAGGTACAAAAAACATCACCTCTTCCAAGTGAGCTAACTAACTGTAGGTAAACTGTTTATGCTAAAAAATGATATTTTATATGCTTTAGAATATTAGATTTAAACACGCTTGGGTGGCGTGAAGCACTTTCATAATGCTTAGGTAGGTACATTTACATTTTAGTTCCTTATTAGTATTTTTTTTCTGTGGCTCGTTGATTTGTTTTTAGTCTAGAGATATTGTGGTATTTACCACCTTCTTTTCTGTTTCCATACAACAAATGGGTTTCCTACGTTATTTCGAAAGCCGTTTCATCGATTTTCTTTTAATCGAAAACTATTCATCGAACACGCAATTGATCGATGCATCATATAACGATTCACCGAAAAACTTTTTACCGAACTCTATTTCACCGACGATACATATAACCGACATATAATTTAGTCGATGTAACATTTGTACCGAATTTAAGGTGTAGGTTCTAGCTAGGCTTCACGAACGACTATTGCTCATATACAGGGTCTTTCTAAATTAGCTGCGTTCCTTTTAATGGAGGCATCTATACGTTGTAACAAATACGTCCACAAAATTTGAGTAGGTGTTTTATTATGATTTTACAAAGTTATGTTTTCTAACAAAAGTAAAAATTCATTTAACCTTAAAATAGACATCATGCTGTATCTTTTACTAACACATCATAACTGCAGGGTATTGATTGTGTACATGCATACAACTCACACTACTACTGTACGTACACAATAGGCTGTTTGGTAGTTTAAGGCTTACGCACACACGGAACGACTATCAGCTGATGCCCTACTGTGACTAATGATAGCTGAAAATTCGGATATTATCCGGCTCTCTCACACATCTAGCGTCCGAGAAAGAGTGAAAGAGATGAATACAGCGGAAAATGCTCATACCTACTAGGTTGTAAATAAGAATGAAAGAGTTAAGACTAGGTACAATAATATCTAAAAATCAACAACACACGCAGTTTGCTCCTCTTAGGTCTATAGTCAATGAAAAATCACTACCTACAAAAAATATGTTTGCGGCGCGTAAAGCATCTTTATTTGTTTTTAATTGTTTTTTACTTGTAAAGCTTTAGAGTCTGTCAGCTAGCTAGGCAAAAAAATTACAATAACAACTATCAATATTGGCCATCGTCAGAAAAGGAAATTTCTGTTAACATAACTTTCTCAGTTAATGTATTTTTTTAATGCCATTTAAGAGTAAATAGGTAGGTACTTACATGTGTATGAAGAAAAAACAACATTTCAGTTTCATAACATTTATTTTATTTAATGATTATTCTTCATAATTTTAAAGCCTTTGGGCAACTTTTACAAAAACTGCTGAAATTATCTACCCTGGATGTTAATACAAAGTTTCCACTTTCACAAGAGTGTCTGTTTTACTGAGCATGATATTAAAGACGTTCACTATGCGCTCCTTTAACTGAGTTACATTTGCAATTGAGTGTCCACTTTCACTGTAAACTAAGTCTTTAGCTCGGCCCCACACGTAAAAGTCGAGCTCGAGAGGCATCAATCCGGGGAGGGGCTCGGTAACGGCACAGGTCCTCCACGACCGATTCACCGATAGCCATACGTCTCTGACAGGTTGCACACCGCACCTTCAAACTGAACTGGAGCACCATCCTGGAGTACTAATCCTTGAAGTACAGGCTGCGACGCGTATGAAGTGTGACCTTCGCAATCAATTCTCCCAGAGTTTCTTGAAGGAATCTTAAGCACCGGCAAAACTGGTCATCTGGGGAAAACTCCTGTAGCTTTCAACTCCAGAACAAGCGTGAAGTGGTACGGACGTTGATCATCACACCGTAAGATAGGTATGCCACACACTTTTCGCCGCCACAACGAACGTATCTCCTGCATCGACTGTTGGATGCCGACAGAAAATGTCCAGTATGCGATTTCCTCGTTGCACTCGCAGTTCGGGTTTTCCACTATCTTCTACAGGCATGAACATACCCCAGTCCCAAAATCGTTTGAGAGTTTACAGCATCTCCGTAAATGCTCGTGTAAATACGCGTAGCCTCCGCACAGTTATCATTAGAATCTGCATAATACAGTACCATGTGTAGATAATCCACATTAGTGTATGCGTGTGGCATTAGTCGATTTAATTTACCACAAAGCGCACCTTCGCGAAAGAATTCAAATCAACAACTGATGATCCTCCGCGGCAAAATCAAAGGGCGCACGCGGTCTTTTGTGTTCCAAAGTGCGGCGCATTCGCCGAAAAGCCACGAATCGTTCACTCGGCGCGAGCGGCTCGTTTGCAGTGTTGCCAACAGTTCGACTAGCTTTCCACCAGATTCAACTCTTAAAACCACTAAAAACCACTAAAAATTTTTTTTCACACTCAAATATTTCCTAATAGTGTTGCCAAACTATCGATAGTATTGAAGATCAATATCAAAATAACTATTGATATTATCGATAGTATCGGCCATGACAATTTTAATAATAATTGATACTATCGATAGTATCGATATGATTGCGCTATCGATAAGTAGGTCATTATTCAATAGTATCGCGTATGAATATTGGTTGAGGTAGCTAGTAAACATTTTAAGTCTGATAACTTGTATTTGGTTTGACTTGAACAGTATAATTTAAATACTGCAATAGTATTTAAGGTGGATTCCTTCTGCAATGAGAAAAGAAAATAACCATGAAAAATGAAGAATTAAAGAAAATTAATAAGAACGTAAGTGTAAGTGTAGTAAAAGTAAATGGCTAAATGTGTGAGAGATCGCACTTTTAGTAATTGAAATTAAATTTCAATTATCCACAAAAAATCCACCAGTCACTAAAAGCAATATTTCGCCACTGAATGGGTGGCTAAAACCACCAGGTTTAGTGGAAAATCCACTAAGTTGGCCACACTGCTCGTTTGTCGCTCTTTTGTAATCGACCGCTGACATTAGGGGTGCCAACTCCAGAATACTTTTTCATGTTATCAATAACTTTAATAAGATTCGTTTTAATTCATGCTGTTAATACTTATTATGTTTTTTTATTATGGAATATCGTTAAAATTTCGAATTGGCGACTTGACAGTGTTAACAATAAAATATGAAAAGTGTTAGATATGTTAGTTTATTAGTAAAGTAATAATTTTACATTTTTATTTTTTAATTAAAAGCATAGTTAATATTTTATTTTTGCCAAACAAATTTTACTTTTTTTATCTGTAGAACAAAATAACCGAAACGGAAACCACCATTGCAATTCGGAAATGACAGCTGTCGGCGAAAATTATTTATTTTAATGTGGCGAAATAATGATTATTTTACCGATTAAATTGAATTATTGTGTCTCTAATCGTATTAAAAATTTATTGAAACATTTTCCGTTTATCTAAATTAAGTCGTTCCTATGCGTATCGGTTCGTTGTCTAGAACGTTGACGTCATAATTGCAACAGTGACGTGACTTGGCGTTTTCGCGTGCTTTTTAAATGTGTTACACAAAATCTTATTTTTCTCTGGTTATTTACATTTTTTCCATAAAAATCGAATTGCTTGGGATATAAAATGAACGGGCGCACATTTTACAATACTTTTTAAAAACTGTCAAGTAACCAATTGGCTGAAGTCTTGGTACACTGAGACACGTCCTAGCAAAAATGTTATCGTCTCTCGATAATTCTATTGCGCGAAAACATTTGGTAACTTATTGAATAGTATTTTTTTTTGCTAAGAAAGATAACCCTTATACTACACTATTGAAGAGTTGAGAAATTTGTATTTCTTCACGTAGAGCGCGAAAAAGTGAATTGAAAATTTTTCTTTCTTTATACTTCAAATAGTACACTTTAGGGCACTACACTAAATCACTAAAATGCACAATTACATTTTGTCAAGAGCCCATAATAATTTATTTTTAAGATAATCCTAAATACTTAGTGGTAGCCCTGTTAAAATTATTTGATAATAATTTTTACCTAGCCGCGTAGCTGCCCCGCTTCAAAGTATGCATCGTAAACGTATTGTTTATTAGTGTGCGTTTGTCGACGATGTAGTAGTAGAATCAGCTGACATAGGGCGTTGTATTATGTTGACAAGAAGTATTGTTGTTTCCTTGATTATCTCCAAAACTAGCCTGAATTTTTGGCTCATTTTTTTTTTACGTATTCAGTATGATGTATAGAAACCCCCATTAAAAGGAATGTAACTAATTTAGAAAGACCCTATATAAAGTCACAAGGCGTATTACTACTATCTGTCAATTTCCTTCAATCGTTATTCAACAAATTAAGTTTGGTATTAAGGTGATGATCGATTATTAAATAGATTTGTAGAAATAGCTTAGCGTGTGGTTATTAATTTGTACAAAAAATAAGTTGCAATTAAGAAAATTTGAGTTTGTAGTTTTTTTTTATGTTCGTCCTACGTTGATTTCAATTTAGTAGGTACTTACGTAGGGTTATGGGCCTTGACAAGCGTAAAGGGAAGTGTGTAAAAGATAACCCGATAGTGAACACTTCAAGAGTTGTTTACAATGCGTAGGGCCGTAGCCAGAACAGCGTACCAAACATGGCCGAACGATAAGGAAAAACTTGCTTTCATTGATAAACGTTGCTTGCGTAAAAGTTGTTTTTAATGGCGTGGCGTTCGTCGATTCAGTACTAAGAATCTAAGCCGATAGTGTGATCAATGTGAATCGTCATGATGATAGTATTTTTTACTAGTTTTCAATTCTTGCAAGCTATGCCAACTTCACAAATTTATTGCCAATCGTTTAGAGAAAAAAAATTGTTTAAAAGAGGAACATGAGAGGTAGCGAGGTAGTGACACCGACAAATTTTAAATTTCTGGAAAAAGAGCGAAGTGTGGGACGTCCAGTAGGGTGGGATGGGTGACGATTCTTATAGAATTTAGTGACATTGAATAAATCGCATGCATCTTTGCTTCCGAAGGCACGTTTATTTATTGGTACTGGTTGATATTACAAGTTAGTTGACAGGCCTTATGAGAGAACATTAGGATTTGATACATCCGACAATAAGGTTACCGTCACGTAGTTATTTTTTTTTCAATCATATTGATATCTGGCTTAATCGATGATTTTTTGATACATTGTTGCGTATAATCTATATATTCGATTATATTACTTTATCTAAGTACACTAGATTATCTCAATCTGCTAAATCACCCTATTACCGCACCCATATACAAACTATCTGCATGACCCCAAGGGTTGACTGGTAGAGAATGCCCCTAGCATTAAGTCCACCTGTTGTACTTATTTGTGCAATAAAGTTTTTAAATAAAAAAAAAATTAAATCTCAAACATACCTACTTAAAATCAGTCAATGAAAACTTACGAACAGTCAAATAAAACGGTTTTGATTTTCATGTTTATTTATTTACATTAACGAAATAACATTAACAAAACCTACTTATTTGATCAATATGTGTGTACTGTAAGGTAATGTAAACTTGGATCATCAGTATCGAAGACATCCTTTAACGTCTGGAGTACGAGGGCTTGAATCATTTCAACCTAGGACAAATAAAAGTAATAAATTACCAATTAGAACAGCTTACTTCAAAATACGGGTCGCGCATGACACATCACTGCCGTGGGTCAAAGAACACATTTAAGATGGAGCCTGGAAAATTTGACGTTGAGCAGCTTGAATTCTTTGATTGATTTGTAACTAATGATTTCTAGTTCTTTGCACAACATTTTGATAGTAATAGTATCGATTATAATTTGTCTTACAATTTTCCATTAACATTCAAGGGGACTTATTAAATACTTTAATATTATTATTTTATTTTCGGAGTTAAAAAGTTAGAATATGTTTGATTTTTCAATTAGCCATTGTTTCCTTCAGATAGCGGTATTTTGCTTGCACAGGTACAGACCTGTAACACAGGAAACAGATCACACTCACGGCTAGTTTAGTCTTTGGCCGTGATTTATAAATTATCCTCATTTTAAAAGTAGCAGAAATATTTTTGCTTTCTTGACATTATATTGTCCGCACCCAAAAGTTTATAAAACAAACAAACTTAAATACCAAGCTCAGATACGGTGAATAAATCGTAATGACCTGATGTGGTGGACAGTAACCGTCTTCAGTGGATCTGGCAACAGTTATCAACACAGGTCTTGGTAAATTCCTTAACAGAGAAGCAAAGGATTCGCAGATCATACTTCTGATCTGTTCTTCGCTGCTAATGTGGTAAGGCAATCCACCTTGGTCTCTTGTACAACCACCTGCGTACACGGCCCACCAATCAGGAGATTCTCCGAGGCTTTTTGCTTCTGATAAAATAGATGGTACTAAATCTGCCACCTGGAAATTGAATACATTAAGAAGATGCAGCCATGTTAGACAGAGACATGGAACCACAGTCGGCAAAAAGATAAAATAATAGGTAGAATTCCTGTTATCAAACTGGAAATCAGGGACTCACGAAATTTGTAATCAGGGCGTGGCTGCTTTGGTTGTAGTATTTCAGCACTTAAAAATACTTATTTATATTCCAGTGTTTACCCGCAAAACAAATACTTTACACAATTTGACAATGGCTAAATATACTCCGATATAGGGGAGGAGGCATCTGATTTTTAAGCTTAAAAATATTCGATGTAAAGTAATTCGAAAAGTTATTTGGGACAATATAGGTATCTAGCGGTAAATGTGAATGGGGTGTTAACAAACATACTGACCTGCATATAAAGATCACTTTTAATACCGGTGTAGTTTTCTAAATTGCCGTATTGTTCAAGATGCTGAAACAATCCTTCAAGTTCCTCGATCTGCTTCTCACGAATTCGTTTTGCTTTTTCTATTGTCTCTACATCGTCACTCTCAGGAAGTTCAAAACCGAATATCGGTTCTAATCTGTCGTACAAATTGATATTCTTATACAAAGAGAGAAATGGATTGCCTGTGCTAAAGAAATCTAAGTCTACATCGAGGACATAAGGTTGAGTTATATTTAGCCGCTCCGCTATATTTTTCACAGCTTCCCCTGGGGTTTTGTCAGAAAGTTCAGCAACTGTGAGTGTGAATTTCCTAGTATTGATGAGGTTTCCTGAGTATAGAGCATCAGATAGATAGTAAGGCTCTTTGCTGTCTACACGTAGCAGGCCTGTAGAAGCATCGTCGCCAACCTGAATGTGCCTCGTGCCCTCAGAGAACTGCCTCGCCCACGGAGGGCGCAGCCACACCACGCGGTCAATATAGCCGGCCGCCGCAGCGGGCACGATCCAATTTTCTATTTGCAATAAAGGCAAAAGTTTCCTTCCTGAACGCGCCTCTTCTCCCTTCAATTTACGATCTATAAGCATGTCTGGATGAGCGTCGAAGTGCAATAAAGTGGTACCTTCCATCGGTAATTTCTTTCCTCCGATAGCAGAGTAGATGAATTGTAAGGCATCGTTATGTTCCTCCACGACGTAGACAGGGATCTTTTTAAAACATTTTAGATTATAACTCTCTTTTGAAGATTCTGCCATTTTATTTGTTTAACGTTCTAGGCATGATTATGAAATTGATGGGCCTGAAAAAGTATTTTACTTGATTTGAGTGAATTAAATAAAAAATAACACCGAATAGCTACTAATATTCTAAATGAAGAAACCCCTTGAGACTTTTTGAATTCCAAGTAGAAAACACGACAAAGGTAGAGATTTTCAGGAAATTTGGTATGGACGTAGTCCCTATATTCACAAAGGACATAGGATCTTTTTAATAAGAAATCCCACGGAAGCCAAACTGGTATTACAGTTTGTACAATACCTTTCTAGACAAATGAGCTACCGACAAATATAACTAATAAAAAAATATAACCGAAGTTAAGCAATTTTTAATTTTAATAAATAAGTAAATTAAACAAACTATAAAAAGTAAGTTCTTAAGCTATTTTCTAAGACAACGGCGAGACACTTTATATTTATTTCAACCGAAGTCTTTCTTATATAGGTCAAGGACTACTGCATAAACTAGAGGGAAGTTCCACCCTGGCTGGTGTGCACTTAACTGTGGTTGCCTTATTTTTTTTCAGGAATAGTAATGTGAAAAAGCTTCGTCGACTTAAATTCGTGAAAATTCGGAAATACTTTTTTGTTCTCCAAATAACAAAATGCGGTATAAAATTGATGAAACATAAAAAAGGAAGATGTTTTTCTCAATTTCTTTTAAGATCAAATTTTAGCCGTTGAAGCAAATTTCACCAGGGAATAATTATAATATTTTTTCTGCTAGACCGCCTAGTTATAGACGTACCGCCTACGTTTCATGAAAAGGTAGATCTAATGTTGGACGGAAATTTTTGAACCAATGCTATAAATATTCTTGACTTGGGACCACCGATTTGATTTGGCAATTTGTCTAACATTCAACTTAAAAAAACCCCTTAATAATGGCGAGTATTTCAGAGAGAAATCGCGTAATCGTTTGCAGTAGCATCTGCAGAAAAATACATTTAAGAGCAGTAATCCCGCCCACAGGGGTGATGGGCGGTGGAAGTGTGGATCTCATCAAAGAGAGTATGTACTGAATGTTTTCCATTAGAGTCGGCAAACTTCCGGGCGGCGCGATGCGTAGATGCGCGGCGCTCTCCGCAGAGGTGGCGGAGTGCGGGGGCGGGGGTTGCGGCCTCCGCGGGGGAGGGGTGTTGTGACGGGCGCCAGGGTCGATACTGCGCGTCCCTGACGTCATTACGCTACTACGCCCGCCCAAACATGCCCCCCGCCGCCTCTCCCTCCTGACCTATTGCGCGACGCCCACCTGGGTCAAGGTGCGGAAGCCGCAGTGGAACCAGCCGGATGTTAAGCTGATCCCACTTCTGATTGACGCCGAATTAAACCACCATCCCCGCCACCAATAAACACTTTTGGTAACTTTTCAGTTCGATGTTCATTGAGAACTTGAAAATTTCAATGGAAATGTTACAATAGATTTTTATTTAAAACCACGCAATTTCAGATATTTATATTTTGGGTCCACCTTTTAATTTTCTAGCCATTAATAGCATTTAGTACGACACAAGAACAAGACACAAAGAAATTAAAATTTTACTAATGGAAAGAATAATCTCCAGCTTGAATATCCAAGCTTTCATATAAATTTGTTAATTTTTAAACCTGTGTGTAACTTCTAAAATGTTTTTTCAGATTTCATGAGATCAGATAATAGAGTTCATGATTGATTAATCCTATCTCCTTTGCCATATGTCAGACTACCACTGAACAATAAAATTCCTGCATTCATTTTATTGTGAATGGTGTGAAGGGACTTTCATATCTTTGATACAATTACAGTATATGCAGATATAATTACAGTTTGTAGATAACATCCCAATTAACAATACCATAATTTGCGCAAACTTCGACATTAAGCCAAATTGGTAATGCAATTGAAGTAGCTTTCGATGTGACCGGGCAAATTACTTACTTACCCAGAAATAAGTTATGCTAATTCAACTTACATACCTACTTTAAAAATTTCAAGGATAAAAATTGATTAAAAATTATCAATAATTGTTCTATTTATTTGCATGGCATTGGATTACATACTTTTAACTTTCTTTTTCTGGCCATCAGTTAGATTGCCTTTCTAGAAGGCCTTTCTGCAGTGTTGGGTTTATCACAGAAGCTGTACAAATTTAAAGCTTAGCATGGCAAGATTAAGGGGACAGCAAAATTGGGCAATAAATCCCTACTAATATTATACATGCGAAAGTAACTCTGTCTGTCTGTCTGTCTGTTACGCTTTTCCGCTTAAACCTCTCAACCGATTTTGGTGAAATTTGGCATAAGTATATGTTGAACCTCAAGAACGGACATAGGCTACTTTTTGTTAGAAAGTAAGGGGGGGGGGGGGGGGGTAATGCCACCTTTATTTGGGAAAATGTTTCTTTTTTAAGTTAAAGATATGAAAGTTGGCACAAATATAGCTCTATTAAAATATAGACTACTTTTTGTTTCGAATATTAGGGGAGATAGGAGTAAAACCGACCATGAAAGGATGTAGTCCACGCGAACGAAGTCGCGGGCACAGCTAGTTTGGTATAAACGAAACAAGGCCACGAACATGAGGTAGGAAAATTCAATAGGTTTGTATTTTCAAATTAATTTTTAATTTAAAGTGTTATGTAAACCAGTGTGTCTAATATTTGAGGTCAGTATGAGCGGTAAACATTTTAAAGCTATGAGCGGTATATGTGTAAATCTGGCACTACTTATCAGGAGCACAGCCCGGAGAGATTTTTTTCAAAGTGATTTAAACAGCTGAAGCGTTAGGCTGACTTTATTATAGTTACAAATAATTAAAATATTATATATTATTTATATTTCTTGAACTTTCACACATATTTCCCTGAAAAAGCCTTTATTTCTTACTTCAGTGTAAACATCTTGTGTTGTTTCATGTACTTCCAAATTATAGGTTGTTTTGGATACTTTGAAATAGGGAGCTGTTAAAGTCACAGGCTGATACCCTTATTTTATTAATCTTAAAGGTCTAAATTAATTTTATTTTTTTATATTTTATTTCTTGGGAAATCTTATTGCTGATATTCTTTGGTAGATATTTCTATGTTGAGTGACAGACAAGCTAATTGATTTGTTTGAGCGTCTATAAAAATGTTTATATAATGTATACTTTGCAATTACCTACGTACCTTTAACATCCATGCGTTGTAAAAACCGAACAAAACAAACCAAAATTGGCCCAGCCGGCCGGCTCGATCCGTCAAAATGTCGATTGTCAAACAAGGATGACATACATGACAGCAGATGAATTACAACCACAGACTATGAATAAACATGACAGCTGTCATTCATGCCTAATGTCAGAAATTTGTAATTTTGTTTTCTGGGCTCCGATAATCGCTTTTAGAAATTCGAATTCATTACAAAGTAGATATAAGAGTTATGTTCGTTAGTGGGAAAAGCACTGCGATGTGCTGGATTTTAGTTTTGATTTGGTAATATTTGGCGTTGATTTGTATTGTAAAGTACAGTGAAGTGATTAATAAAATTAGAAAGTGAACCAAATCCGAACGTGCTTTGAGTATCAAGCCACTCGTCCAAGTGCTGGCATGCGCCACGCGAGTAAATTTTATCGCGCTCAAGAAATGTCAAAATTATTACGTCAACTGCTGATTGGCCAAAATATGAGTAGGTACGGTGTACTATCACCAATACTATCACCCAATCAACTGTATAGAAACTTTTTTCGTGCTATGCGAGAAATCTGACGAATTGCGCATGCTAAGCCTACATGTGAATAACTTGCTTATTATTTGTCCCTGTGAACAAGTTGCTTTTTTTTTTAAGGGGGGGAGAATGCGTTTGCGCCCCGTACCGCGGCGTGTGTGGGACTCCCCCGCCCAGAAGGGGCAGGGACATCCAATAATAGGAAAGGACTAAGAGGGACCCCACACTAGCGTCTTTCGAGCGTCAGCGTCTTGCCGCGCCGACGTTGTTTGGGCGTTGCGTCGACGCGGCGCCCGCTCAGCGTCGACGCGGCGTCCGCCCAGCGTCGGCGCGGCGTTTGAGCGGTGCTTGCGCTGGGCGTCCTCTGCACATCGCGTTCGAGCGTCGCGCCGCGCTGACGTCATGTACAGTTATTTCGAAAATGGAAATGTAAGATTTGAATAATGCACAATATAATGTTTTATATTGCAGTGATAAATTAATGCTTTCAACTTGTAAAGGAAAAAATATATTTTACCTATTTGACACATGGCACGAAAAGGCAACTTTAGCATTTATTTTCTCGAAAACTAAAAGTACTTAATTGAAAATGGGTTTCTTCGGCAATATGAGCTAGTATTTTAAGCTACATCCATATTTGCTATCAGCTAAAAAGTCTTCTACCTACTGATTCTAAAACACGGCGGGCCGAAACAATTGAGTTGATCATTGTACTGTTGTCAAAATAAACGCTGCGGCAGGCGTCGGGCCGGCGCGGCGCCTGTGGAGCGCAGTCCTGGCGTTCGTCATTTCGACCGCGCCGCTGCGCAAGCGTTGCGTCGGCGCCGCGTCGACGTTGCGTCGACGTCGCGTCGGCGTTGCGTCGACGTCGACGCTCAAAGAACGCTAGTGTGGGGTTACGCTAACTTGGTCCAATCTCAAAAATGTGACCTAATACAGATGTTATCTTGTTTATTTGAGTTGGTCACTTGTCTTTGTAGTTAGTGAGTCTCATCAACTTTTTTTTTAATCGGCTGGAAATGCTGATGCACCTTACCGTGTAGCTGAAGGAGACTAAGGCGTGCGTGGGACTCCCAGGGGACTTTACACTTTACTTTAACTACCTACACTCCCCCGTGAAAAGGGCGGGGACAATACACTAAAACCGGTCAGTGAACGTGGGTATCCCGATCAACATGGCTCCTTACCTGTGCCTCTGTAATATTCGGAAATAGAGCAAGAGAGCCGATCCGACTGGACAACACCCGCTTCGCTGTGGAGACCATCGGCGGCGCTCGGGAGGCACCGGAGCCGGCGAGCGCGGTGCCTTTAATTCGTAACCGATTGCATTCGAAGTAAATTGTTTTCGACTTTGAACATTTCAAATTGTTATTCGTCATCCGATTCCGACATATTTCGTGTTTCGAGTAGGTTTGCAGGTCGAACGTTATACTTCGCGCGTTTCAATGCTCATCAATTTTCATGTTTCTGCCACACGCCTAAAACTCAGCAACGAGTATGTATAGGACTCGGTAGCCGGGTGCACGGGCGCCGCGGTGACGCACAGCATCGCGGAACATCGCGCCACGCCTAGAACTCGCCTCCCGGGTGCACAAAGGTTGTACATTTTCGCAAAGAAAATGAAGTCTTACAGTTATACTGAAACATTATTTTGGGTGTGCGTAAAACATGGAGGCGATTCGTAAACGGGTTGTAGTTTTTCTTATATTTATTCCTACTCATACTTCAAAGGCGTGGTGCATTTGCTTTCAAATACGACACCAGGTGTGCGCCCAAAATACTTTCAAGTACGTTAAAGTATATTAAGATGCAACAAGCGGCACCACGCTTACCCGAAAAAGATAGAATTAATTATAAATTTTATGGTTACAAAATTGAGATATATAATCGCGGCAAATGAAAGTAAGACTCAAATTTTTGCAGGTGGAATTTTATACTTTAGGATGAACTTTCTATGAAATACTTTCAAAGCGCGCGGCTCGTGTTCAAGAGTTGATTTTTTGTAAGGAGTTATATTAAAATATATTAATAAAGACTTGTTCTGACATTTGTATAAAAACTTAGTTAAAAACAGAATGGACAGTGTTAAAAAACCACTTGACACGTAAAACAATAAAATAGCAAATTTTAAGACAAAAATAAAACTACTTTCATTTTGTCTTAATTCCGCAGGTGCACTTTAAAACAGTTGTAAAAACAATATAATTGTATCAGTTACACACCTGATCTTTCGGTATGGGTCTTTGGTGACACTAATAAATTAATCATAAAATTAAAATAAAGGATCATCTTCTTTGTCGGCTAGCTGCGGCGCGGACTACAATAACTGATTGCAAATAATAGATACTTGACCATAAAACTTGGATCCATAAAATAAACTCCATAATGATTCTATTTTTTTTCTTTCAATTAGTGTGTTTATAATACGAACGCCGAAATTCAAAGCGCCTTTTTTTGACAATGAGGTAAGTTAAAAGGGCACCGCTCAGCACGTGCACAGCATCGACCGAATCTTTTGTTCTAATTGTTAACCGGGATTACTAGTGACAAACAATACAGGTTGTAATTGTAAATATATTTTTTAATCTCTCTCTGATATGTCTGGACCAGGTAGATTACAAAGGCTATACATTTATTTGGTGTAAGATTTGTTGGCTGTCCTCAATAAATAAATAAATAAATAAACAATAACAATGACTATTTTATGATGCTAAAATGCAGTCCGTTTATTTTTAGAAAATAACATTGCAAAGGGTTTGAGCACAATCTAACATTTTATTAATTTTAAACATTACCTTTAAATTATTTACTTCACGGATAATTGAAAAATTTATTTAAATAAAACAAACATAGTAAGTTCCTACATCTTTAAAAATCATTATTTAAACTGTGAATATTTTTGACAACCCTTGCTCTTGCTACTTTCGAGAGTGCGCGTAGGCGATGTATAGCTAGCTATATGTATATAGGACGACTCGGGAGCCGGGTTCTGGGCGTCTGGCGAAAATACAGTAGAACCCGGGAGCCGGGTTTTGGGCATTGTAAGTGTTCACGCATTTAGGTAGTGGGCATCGCGGAATCTATAAAAAATATGAATTGATATTTTATTAAACTACCTACTAGCTAGTCCACGATATGAAATGATGTAACAACGTTTATCGCATAATAAAACACCATGGTTAATAGTGAGTACGTTATGTTCCTTGTCTGTGAGTCCACTCAAAAGTGTACTTTTCTCTCGTCTCCATAGGTACAAGTCCTGTGATGGCACAACTGTTACAACTGTACTTATGTACCCAGTTACTGATATTCTTTTTCGCTTAAAGGCGTGTACCTTGCAGAGGCATTACTAGTAGGAAGAGTATCTATACATTTAGTAATTAGTGGTATCAGCCTAATAATAATGTCATCTCACCATTGAAATCAAGTCATCGTTTTATAAGGGATACTGACCAGCATAATTAGTAGATACAGTATTACTTACCGATATTTGCTGCATTTTGTTCCATTAGGTCTTACGCGTCTTCTGACCTTCAATAAACGCTTACATTTATACGACTCACGAATAATTGTAGGCACGATTAGTGTTACAAGATGACAGCACAATGTGGCTTACGTTGTGGTGCCCCAGTTATAAACATTTTATGTTCTTTAAACATTCAATATTTTTATTAAGCATTTAATTAAATCAACTTAAGTAAAATAAATTCGGATTTGTCGTTAATAGCAATATTTTTAACACAATTATAAATATAAATAAATTTAAGGCATCATATACATTGCTTTGATTATGTGGTAAATTGCTAAAGAACTTGTGTTATATAAATAAAAAACAAGTCGCAAATAGTAGAAATTAGGCAATAAATGTAAATACCAATATTATGTGTATATGGATTCCAGGTTTGATCCCGCTATCTTGACTGACCAATAAACTCGGCAATTTTTTTTCGTAAGCATGTCACGGGCATTTCTTTTTTTTTATTAACTTTATTGTACATAAAAGTACAACAGGTGGACTTAGTCTGCGGGCACGAAACTTGCGACGGCCGAGCGATGAGCGGAGCGACGCGAGTGTATCCCAGTTGTCCCCTCTGGCGTTTGTCCCCTTGAGGGACAACTGGGATTTTTTTATAAAGATCTCCCAGTTGTCCCCCGTCTCACCGATGGAGCCAATTGGGACTTAAATTTTTAAATATCCCAGTCTCCCCACATGAGACCGCCATGCAAAAATGACATTTACGTTACATGGCATTATGAGCGATCGTGGTAAAATCACGTTGCACCGACAAACTGAGTTGTTTACTTTTAAGTTTACATGTGCGAAAGGGATAGAAACAATACTTTTATAATGGCGGGAGGCATCATCTTGAACTAAGCTACTTTATGTTTCTATTTTATTTACCGAAATATTTGTTTTTAACTTCTGAGTGAAGTCGGGGGTGTAAAATATAGTTCTTTAATATAAAGAGCCCAGTTTAAAGGTAAGGTAGTTGTTAATTTTACCTATACTTAAAAGTTTATTTTACCCGAGTATAGTTAAATGAAAACATTGTTGTACTCGTTATATTTTACATAAAATAATAAACTATACCCAACATCATGATTTTTCCCTTAATTGACTTTTCCTGTTCCTCATTAGACACTCTTCGTCATAATCCGAGCCAGTGGTATATGATATCTAACAAGTGCTATATTATTTGTCACTTCTAGCAAAATTATACGGCGACATCTCAAGTGAGGGAGACTGGGACGTCTAAAAATTAAAGTCCCAGTTGTCCCCCTTGTCGCAGGGTAGAGGGGACAACTGGGAGACATTTATAAAAAAATCCCAGTTGTCCCTCAAGGGGACAACGCCAGAGGGGACAACTGGGATACACCCAGCGATGCATTCAAAAGTATGCCCGAGTATGGTAACGCGCACGAATTGAGTGGTGATCGAGCGTTGCACGGGCGGCTGCGGAGCGACGGCGGCGCGGCAGCGACGGGAACAAACTAGTTTGATTTAATCGCGCGAGATTACAGTATTGTTGCGTTGAAAAATATTAATTGTACCTATTAGAGATTGAGATTGATAATAAATAATTGATGTGTATTTTGTCAAAAGCTGCTCCTATAGACTGAAAAAAAAATTAACGAAAGGAAACGGAAAGAAATAAAATTCAATTTATTGAATGAACACAATCTCCAGATAATAATAACTCCGTTCTAATTAGTAAACTTGGCTCCAATAATTCTCAAAAACACTACTCCAGCGCGACTGACTTGCCGCTCATCGCTCGGCCGTCGCAAGTTTCGTGCCCGCAGACTTAATGTTAGAATTACTGTTTACTAGCAAAGTCTTGGGTGGTGGATGCACATAAATTGTCTATTAACTATTTGGTGAAAATAACTATAATACTCACACATTATTGCGGTAAAAAAAACTGGGATTTATGTAATTTTAGTAATTCCAACTAAGGTAAATAATAATGATTCAGGAGCCACATATTACTAAGTTAAAAACAGTAGACATAATTTAATTGCTAAGTTTAAATATCACAACTAAAATCGAATAGAAGCCTACAGAATGTACAACACTTTCAATGCTCATCAATTTTCATGTTTCTGCCACACGCCCAAAACTGAGCAACGAGTATGTATAGGACTCGGTAGCCGGGTGCACGGGCGCCGCGGTGACGCTCAGCATCGCGCCACGCCGAGAACTCGCCTCCCGGGTGCACTAGGGTTGTACATTTTCGCAAAGAAAATGTAGTCTTTTACAGTTATATTGAAACATTATTTTGGCTGTGCATAAAACATAAAGGCGATTCGTAAGCGGATTGTAGTTTTTCTTATTTTTATTTCTACTCATACTATAAAGGCGTGGTGCATATTTACGCGATAAGGTTTTACAATAAGGTACATTTGTATATTTGCTTTCAAATACGACACCCGGTGTGCGCCCAAAATACTTTCAAGTACGTTAAACTATATTAAGATGCAACAAGCGGCACCACGCTTTCCCGAAAAAGTAGCAAAGGTAGAATTCATATACATTTTATGGTTACAAAATTGAGATATATAATCGCGGCAAATGAAAGTAAGACTAAAATTTTTGCAGGTGTAATTTGTTACTTTAATCTTATGGACATTAGGATGAACTTTCTATGAAATACTTTCAAAGCGCGCGCCTCGTGTTCTTATTTTCAAGGGTTGATTTTTTGTAAGGAGTTATATTAAAATATATTAATAAAGACTTGTTCTGTCATTTGTATAAAAACTTAGTTAAAAACAGAATGGACAGTGTTAAAAAACCACTTGACACGTAAAACAATAAAATAGTAAATTTTAAGACAAAAACAAAACTACTTTCATTTGGTCTTAATCCTGCAGGTGCACTTTAAAACAGTTGTAAAAACAATTGTATCAGTTACACACCTGATCTTTCGGTATGGGTCTTTGGTGACACTAATAAATGAATCATAAAATTAAAATAAAGGATCATCCTCTTTGTCGGCTAGCTGCGGCGCGGACTACAATAACTGATTGCAAATAATAGATACTTGACCATTAAACTTGGAACCATACAATAATAATGATTCTATTTTTTTTTTCAATTAGTGTGTTTATAATAGGAACGCCTAAATTCAAAGCGCCTTTTTTTGACAATGAGCTAAGTTAAAAAGGCACCGCTCAGCACGTGCACAGCATCGACCGAATCTTTTGTTCTAATTGTTAACCGGGATTACTAGTGACAAACAATACAGGTTGTAATTCTACATTTATTTTTTAATCTCTGGTATGCCTGGACCAGGTAGATTACAAAGGCTATAAAATTTATTTGTTGAACAATAACAATGACTATTTTATGATGCTAAAATGCAGTCCGTTTATTATTAGAAAAAAACATTGCAAAGGGTTTGAGCACAATTTAACATTTTATTTATTTTAAACATCACCTTTAAATTATTTACTTCACGGATAATTGAAAAATTAATTAAAATAAAACAAACATAGTAAGTTCTTACATCTTTAAAAAACATTATTTGAACTGTGAATATTTTTGACAACCCTTGCTCTTGCTACTTTCGAGAGAACAATAGGACCCGGCTAGCGGGTGCTGGGCGTGCGCATAGGCGATGTATAGCTAGCTATAGGCCGACTCGGGAGCCGGGTTCTGGGCGTCTGGCGAAAATACAGTAGGACCCGGGAGCCGGGTTTTGGGCATTGAAAGTGTTAATTGTTTTATCGCTCGCTACTATATACACCCGCCCAATAAATGATTTCTTGTTCACTATCAACCATGCAATCAACGATTAGGTACATCATGAGAAGGTGGACATTTTATAAAAGAGGGAAAATATAAATAAAAGACTCAATTAAACCTAAATATAAATTTATTTGTAATAATAGGTATTTTACATTATGGAAGATATAAACCGAGTCCAAATTCAAAAGGTCTCATGATTTCCAAACAACCAAAAAATGCCAGTTTTTTAATGAATCAGATTCAATCCTCTTTTGATTACAAACAAAAAGAAACACACATGTGAATTAAATAAAAAAAAGAGTAAAACAATGATTCAATATTTTAGTACATATTATTACAATAATTCAGGTAAACTATATTTGTATAAATGCTGTATCTTTTCTTACGTTATGAGAGCCTTTTATTTGAGACTTGCACCTGTTTATCTCGTTTTAAAATAGCAATCAGTAGTATCAGCAAAATGAAAACTGGGACTTAAACTAAATTTGCCAGCGTGATACTGTCAACTGAACCTTAACCTAATACAATGATGTTCTCTCTAGTCGTGTCACTAAGATTACGATTATATTAGTAGATCTTATCTACTATGTTTTATATGTTATCTGATGGATATTTTAAATTATATTATTACGGTATAAAATTATGTACTTATAATCTAGTGCATTGTGAGGGTGGGGATTTAAAATAATAAAACTTTTTCAATATTTCTATACTTACCACGTTAACGTGAACGAAAATTTGTACTTGTTCACCTTTAGACGTCGACATGGATGTAGGAAAGGCCATAGTAAGGCGGTTAATGAATAAGGCAGTATATTTCTTTAGCGCGGCAGACGGTACAGTGTAAACCGATGATGTTATATATCCTCAGTGTATAAATATTGCTATACCTATATTTAGCTAGCACTTTTATTTAGGAAAAGTTATTTTACTTTTCAGTCATAATTACTATTCCTTAACTAATTATGTTTGAACACAAATTTTGACTAAACATTTTAATTTACACTGGAGCTAGACAATGGGATGTTTGTAATAAAAAAATCCGGTACATGGACATCGGTTCTAGCAGCTGCGTGATTGGTTCTTATAAAAAAAAACGCAGTGTGAACCAATCAGGTGACCGTTAGACCAGTTGGTGCCATATGATGGATTTTAGGATTGCAAAGACCCTTACTACGGAAGATCAATTTAATATTTTGCGCAACATGATCATCTGTCGGTCTAAAGAAATTAGAGCGGGTGGTGTGAGGAGGTTGCCCACAGGGCATAATGGCTAGCTCCCTCTGAAGCGTGAGGCAACGGCGCGGCAGCTTACATGATGCGGCAGTTCTCGTCACCTTCTCGGATTTCTCCCAACTGCAATGAAAGTATTATAAGATTAAAATAAAAATGCTATTTAAAAAAAAATAACGTAAAAGTTTTATGGATATATAAATAATATAAATCAAGTATATAACCACCTGCTCACGACGCGGGTACTTGTGCGCCAGCTCGCGGTGCCGCTGAGCGCTGGTGCTGACCTGTCGCCGTTGGCGCTCCGAGATAGCGACTTCCTGGAATAAAGAATAAATGTTCTTAATAAATCTGGCATTTTAGAAACAAAAGTGAAATCATACAAAGTTGTGCTTACTTCATTATAAACCTACGTCTGGAATTTCGATTAAATATTCATTTATTAACTATTGACGACCTCCGTAGCCGAGAGGCGAGCGAGCCGGACTTTGGCGTCGCGCTGTCTTGTGTAGTGGAATAATAAGGCGATGAGCGAAACGTTAGGGCCACTTTTGAACTTTAATGCTTCACTATGGTGGAACCACTCGCCGCTTTTCATTGCTCTTTTTCATTCCGTTTCAATGGCATTCAGCCTAAGTAGGAAATACCTCCTGATCGTTGTTAAGCAGCGCCGTGGTGAAGGTGTCTGCGACGAACCACTTCTGGCCCTTCATGACGATGTCGCGCGGCGGGTCGTGGTCGGCGCCCACGTCGGCGGACCACACCGTGGCCACCGCGCCTGGCTCCAGCTTCACTGTGCGGTGGAACTTGAACACGGTCTCCTGGTCTCCCGCCTTGCGTAGTATCTGGTAGCCGCCCAGACTTAGCTCCTATAGAAAAGGAAATTTAACGACTTCTTACAATGACAATTACGAATATTACAAAAAATAAAGAATTAACCAATTTGGTACATATATACTTTTGAAGATATAAGTACGAGCACATATACATTTAGGACATTTATTTTCATTTGTATATGATTCTTGTTAGAAAATAATGAAAAAATTTAAACATGAATGTCAATTTAAACTAAACATCAAATAGAACTCAATCACAACCAGTTTAAATCAGTCCATAAATACGTCCCCGATAATTGGACTACTAACTCTCTTTAAAAGGGATGGGGAGCACGCCCGTTCGCGTACGTAAAGGGGTTGATTCTATACAAGTGTGCAAAATGAATTCATAGTCGTACCTTCTTGCCCTTGTTGCGGATCTTGACGAAGCTGCCGTCGGGGCAGGCCTCGGCGACCTCGAGGTCCCCCTTGGCGCTGGAGGTGACGCTGAAGTCGTGCAGGCTGCGCTCCTCGGACTCGTCGAGCAGCGTGCGCTTGCGCGCGGCGCGGAGGGGCGTGGCGCGGCGGCCGGGCGTGCCGCGCGCGCTGCCGGCGGCCGACGCGCGTGACTCGCGCCCGTCGCGTCCGTCGCGCCCCGGCGACTGCGACGTCAGGTTCAGCCTGCGTGGGAATACCACGTTGAAATCTCTTAACTTGTTTATGTCGTTAATACAAAATTTAAACGGACCCTAGTTACGTGTTAGAGGTCATCATTGTGTAGGTTACATAAACGATACCAGTATCACTTATGTTTATTGAAATCAGTCTGTTAATTCTGTTAAAAGTAAAATGTTTTAAAGGGTATTAACAACAATTTTGATTTTAAAAGACTCTTTGTATTTTAGCTCTGGCGCACTGTTAGCTCTCGACTTTTCTATATACCAGCGTTTCCCGCAGCGGACGCTGTAGAAACGAGGAATCCGTAAAATACCTTTTTCTTGTCGTATCCTTGTACATCTACCAACAGGATAAACTACTAAATACGAAATAAGTTATTATAACAATTTCTAAATATTTATCTAACAACCTCACTGCAAATATCTAGTATAGACATACCTGTCCTCCTCGCCCTCCAGCAGAGTGCGGTATGTGGCAATCTCGTGGTCGAGCGAGATCTTGATGTCCATGAGCGTGGCGTACTCGCGCAGCTGGGCCGCCATCTCGTCGCGCAGGCGCGCCAGCTCCTGCTCCAGCGACGCGAGGTCCTCCGCGTGCCGCGCACGCTCCGACTCCAGCTGGCGCTCTAACTCGCGGCAACGGTTCTGTAAAACGTTCCTTGTTACTATTTCATCATGAATAAGTGAAAAAAAAACAAAAACTTTCGAGAAATACCGGTATCATCTCGACGGAGCGACTCAACTCACGCTTTCGTTCAGGCGTGATGTATTACCAGGTCTTGCCGTATTTCACTTTTATTTATAATAGACGAAATTCAAAACCATTACTAATGTAATTTAAATGAAAGAAGATTCTATCTTGACACACCAAACTGGATTCTAGATCAAGAATCTGTATTTGACAGTGATTTCAGATTGGCTTGCAGTTTACATTCAGGAAGGCCATTTTAGCCAGTTTGGCTATGTACGTCGCACAATTACATAGATGTTTTTTTAATATAACCACTATTACTAGTACTGTACTATTTTTAACTTAATTATGTAGCACACTTCTTCCTCAGAAAAGGGGTTAATAGACAATAAATGAATACTGGATTTCTACATTTATCTCTACGTAAACTGGCAACACATATTAATGCAACTTACGCTAAGAGCAGCGTTCTTGTTCTCCAAGTCATTGAGGGTGGAGTTGAGCGAGTCGATGCGCGTACGCATGGTGCGCAACTCCTCCACGGCAACGGTGGCGGCGCTGCTGTTGCGGTTGGCGGCCGCCTGCAGGTTCTTCATCTAAACACAAAAAACGGTTGAAGTGGTTTTTTTTTCAAGATATACAGCTAAGCCTAGTATGGGGGCCTCTGAACACATTTATTCAATGCCTAATACATGAAAAATATAAAATAGTTTACATGCAAAATCTTTAGAGATAAATAATTATACATACCCGTATCGTTAGATCTGGTTGTATAATTATTTTATTTTGCATAGTTAGAAAATATATATATTACATAGTCAGATTTGAAATTGCGGTTTAAAAGAAAATAATTCCTATAACTATGTCGAAAATTCTGATTAGACAGAAGATCATAAATGTGTTAACAGTTACTCATAGACATTCTACAGAAGAGTCGGAAGTTTGGTTGCTGATTACTTACCTTGTTCTCATAGAGAGCTTCAATATCATCGCGGTTAGCCTTGATGTTGGCCTCCTGTTGTTCACGGAGCTCTTGCAGACTCTGCTGCAGCTTGGCTTCGTACTGTTGAGCCAGGCGGCCGTCTATAACAATATTTGAATATTACCTACTACAATACTGAACCATTACGCTTTAAGGCTATCGGTATCTTCAGCTTCTTTCTTTTACATTTGAAAAATAAATACATTTGTGACTTCCACAATCAATCTACATAATTATTTCACGACCTTGTGGTTTACTGTGAATAAAGTGTCTATTAAAGAGAAAAGGCCAGGCTTACTGAGATGTATGTACACATACTCCGAAATGTATGTACACATACAGTACGTATATTTACGAGAAATATTTGTATTTATAGTGTCCGCAACTCACAGCTTCTTTAAGGTTATTTTTTATATTACTATGTTTTTGATTCATTTTACTTTTGTTTGATTCTTAATAATACGTTTCTACCCAATTGGACGCATAAATAATCAGGTTAATTTTTATATATTCGATTTATCATTTTACATCCTTACTAATATGAAAGCTAGTTATAATATAAAAATCTGAACTTAAAAACTAAGGTTGATTATAAAACATTGATAATATCAAGCTGTATGTTTTGAACACAATACATTAAGAAAAAAAAAATTGGCAAAAATATAAAACAGTACATTTAGAGGTAGGTTATCCTTATCATTGAAAAGTATAAAAAATAGGAGTGGGTTGATTCTCATACTTCCCCAGTTTGCACACAAGATTTCATATTTTTTTTAAAACCTTTTAGTGATTTTTTATGATCTATACAATATTTTTAGCTAGTTACCTACATACTATCTGAATGAGTCAAATTGCAATATTCTGCGCAAATGTAAAGAACTGTTCCGTGTCTGCAGGTATTTTTTTATGATTAATCCATCAAACCAATTACCATAATTTATACGTAATTAGTTAATGGTCACTTACTTATCGTTAATAATAGACAATTGTCATATAGGTACACACAAGTAATTTAGTGAGATCTGTGTTCTTATTTAGTTTTTCATAGAATCGCTAATTTTTCAATTTAAATGTACAAAAACCTTATTAAAAACATGATTTACATCTTTCTCATTATAATATAAATTAAATTCTGTATTACATACATTTTAGCATTGAAATAAAAATGTAATTACTCTACAGTTCAAGATAAAATGTAAAATGTTGACTTACAGACTATTCCTCATTTTTATTTCAGAAAAGACGGAAGGAAACTGAAAGAATCAATGGCAGAGTTGATTTTCTGATTGGAACTATGCTGTGATTATGTGTCTTGAATATATTTTGTACTAAAACTGATAATATATCAACGTCGGCCTTAAGTCTGACATCATCATTATTTCATCTTTTGGATGCGACCACCAAACCAGTACTTGCTACTTTATTAACTTGTCAGCTCATTTTGCTGCGGAGGTCATCTTACTTAGACTTACATTACTTAAGTCGCATCCGCAAACTGACCCATAGAAGTACTTCTCTTAGTAACTTTCTTTAGTTAGGTAGACAAACAACGATACGACTAAGTAAGTTACACTAATGTTAATAAATTTTTTGTAACCTACAATAAATAAAACATAATTTTCTGTCACAAACAGAATCACATCTTAGCAGTTTTTATCACTTCTAGTTATCATATTTGAAAACATAATTTAATTGTATTTAGGACTAAAAACTACTACAGAAGTAGACTGTTCGAGATCTTGACTGCAGATTGCATTTCCCTTGCAGTAGTGATAGTTCTGATGCGTCTGTATTGTAACGATGATTAATGTATTTTGTATTTTAATCCTAATTAATAATCTGAAACTGCCCTAATGTACCTAACATTTGCAATAAGGATGTCAGTTGAGACTGATTGCGGATTTTGTTTAAAGTTAAAAAAAGGAACACTAATATCGTAACTATTTGCGAAGCACACGCAATATTGCATTACTTGTCATAAATTTCAAATAATTTATAACTGGAAAATAAACATATAACCGGATCGTGGAGGAACCCATGTTTCTTATACTTAAATTTTGAACAAATATTTTAAAGATATACAATAATATGATGTTACTTCTAATTACTCATCTGTTAGGAGCGTTTTTGGGAAAGTCTATAATTTTATATTAATGCGATATAGTCATATTTTAATTTTAATGCTAACATAGTAATAATTTCATCAATGCTTGATTTTTACATAGCAAACAAAAAAAAAACTACTAAACTATGTATTAAAAAATGAATTCTCAGAAGAACTGCGATACTCACCAATCTCCGAGATCTCAACTTGACGGCGGGTGCGGGTCTCCTGCAGCTCCTGTTGGAAGACCTGGTCCTTGAAGGAGAGCTCCTCACGCAGACTCTGAACTGTGTTCTCCATGTCGATGCGGCACAGCATCTCCTCCTCGAGGGTCTTGCGCGTGTCGGCGTACACCTTTCGGAGCTTCTCCAATTCCTTGGCCAGGTCCTGTTTGGAAATGGTGTTATAAGTAAGCTTGGTGTTATATATATTGTTATTATCTCCATAAATTGTATAATTTTCAAAATAAATCCTTTGCAAGCAATAAGCGTCCGTGACGCTCCAGCGACTTATCTGAAGTCTCTAACTAAGAGAAGATGGGAAGCCAGCTCTTGTACCAGCTGATATTTTGAGTAGCGAGTCACCGCTTTGAACTGTGTAGTAAGGCGTCCCACCTCAATAGAATGCGTCTAAAAGAGTTGCTATAAGGCTTCTGATCTACACCAAATCTAATTAATTACAAACGGTTGTTGTCATCCCATGTGAAAGTAAAAGCAGAAAGGAAATTATTTCAAAATATTGTATACCTACCAAAACTTTTAATGTTGAAAATTGCTTTACAATATGAATCAGACAGATTCTAGACTATTGTTATATGCTAATGACAGAAGCAAATACCTCGCAAATCTAGCATTTTGTGTTAGTGCTGATAAACAATCGCTAGACAAACGGAAGATTATGCAATGTTTAGCATTTGTCGTAAACGAATGAGGTCCACAGCTGATTGTATTTTTTACTCAGTATACACATATTTTAACAAAAACTTATTTAGCCTACTAATATCAGAACTATGAAAATTTGTGCCTCGACCTCGGTGATAATAAAAGTCTGAACGGATGGCAAATGTTTCGTTCTTGACATATATTCATATCAGCCGTTTTTAAATGGGGCAATGAAAGCAAATCAAACAAAATCTACAAGTCCTTATCCAGGTTCGAGGTTTAACGTGTATATCCTGTAAAACGCGCGAGTGCTTCTAGATCAGTGTTTACCAACCTCTGTTACGTGAGAAAGAACTTATTAAAAAGATACTATACTAGACTTAAGTGATAGAAACTTTTGCTCTACGATAAATACGCCGATTGTATTGCCACAAGAAGATTATCTCTTAGATAATCTAAAGGGGGTTTTAATTTCAAAAATTCAAAAATTGTATTGATTCGACGACCTCCGTAGCCACGAGGCGAGCGGGCCTGACTTTGGCGTCGCGCCATCTCTGAGGTCCCGGGTTCGATTCGCGGTCGGGTCAATGTGGGAAACGAACTTTTCTATATTGTTTAGGGTCTGGGTATTGTGGTACCGTCTTTGTTTCTGATTTCTGTAACACAAGTGCTTAAGCTACATACCACAGAATCAGAGCAATGTATGTGATGTTGTCCAATATTTATTTATTTATTTTAATCTGTCTTTCGTTAAATATATGTAGGTAAATATCTATATGTAAAAACGAATACTCGTCCATCATCCTGGAAAGGCTTCGAACAGATGATCTAGACAGAGTAATGCAGCTCCGGTATCGAAAATAACCTTATTTTTAACCGACTTCAAAAAAAAGGAGGAGGATCTCAATTCGACCGTATATATTTTTTCTCACAACAGAGTTTCTTTCTTTTATACAATATTATATTTTTCGGTGGTGTTATAAATAATCTGAGCACAACACATAATTTTGAATTAATTGACGTTTCTAATGTGGTTTCCACAATCTATCCATATGAAACAGCCAATTCTGTTATGGGTCGTGAAATTTGACGATATGCGCAGGCGAAATTGCTAGGAGAACCTAGTATACATTCTCATCATTGAACATACCCTAGCTTCATCTTGAGCCTTCTTCTTGTCAGCGAGAGCGGTGTTGTACTTGTTGCTCTCTTCTGTGAACCGGGTCTCATAATGGCGCGCCAAGTTCTCAGCTTGTGTGCAGTCTTTGGTTTTCTTGTCCAGCCTGAAACATTCAAATAATATCGTCATTAATGTATACTGAAATCTAAAATTTTATTCACACAAGCGTCTGAACATTAATCATGTGTCTATAGGAAGTTTACAAAATTAGTAAGACGTGTCAGATGCGTAGTCTTATAACTCAAAAGTTAATTTGGTGGCTTTTTAGTTAATATTGAAAACCTATTCGAATTATCTTCACGATTCCGAATAATTCTACTAACTACTAGGTACAGTGAAAGTCAGTTATTGTATTCCACAATAATAGTTAACTATGAAAATTTCGATGTTAAATCTATTTTTATTAAAAGGTTATTATATGTAACCATTTGCTTTGATGAGGGAGTTTTATAGGTAATTTTTGCCTGGTACAAATGACGTCAAATTTAAATAACTGTCGTAGAGGCGTTTCACTGTAATATTGATTTCCTAGAAATAAAGATATTTCCGTTTAATTGAATGTTAGGTAAACTGATAATAGCAACACAGATGGAAAATAAACTGATGAATCAACCTCATTTATAATACATAATGCACCACAGTGCCCGTGCACGATCTTTTACTTTTTACTGGACAGCTGTGCAATGAAATAGAAACGACGTAAGTGTTTTGTATTTGTAGATAAATTCGTGTTCTGACGCAAAAATTACGCGTTATTATGGGACCCATGTATCTTTTCTGGTGGGAATGAATGCTAGCATTTTTAAAGCAAGTATATCTGTTAAATCAATAAAAATAAGAGTGTTTCTAATTTTCTTCGATTTCGGGCGCATGACTTATGCCAATATTATATTAGTATAGTAGGTAGGAGTGTACATATGTGCTAGCAGGTGAGTCTTAAATTTATTTTCGCGGACGTGCCATTACAGTTTCGTCGAGTACATTATCTTATTACTTATGTACATATAGATGTGTAAGTATGTAATTAGTTGTTATAATTTCCATTTCAAGTTCGTTTCTTTTGTTTCCCAGCTAAAATTCATATACATAAAAGGAGGGTCAAGTTATTGAAACCGGCAACCATGACATCCAAGCGAGGCAGCGCCGAATCGCGTCTGCGCGCACTCTTGCGCAACGACACACAGAATGTTTTTGTAAACATAGCGCGCTATCCGGCACCGCGTGTCTTGGTTAGCTAGTCTATGATAATGCCAGCTGCCTGAAATATTTCGAACGGACGATTCCCGCGCTGCGACGTCGCGGGGGCCGCCCGCATGGGGGCCTTGGCCGATTTGCGTTTATGACGGCAGTGCGTGATCGAGGAACATTAAAGAGAAAGGGGGAAGTCGCCTGACCCACTTCCAATCCTGTACCATGGCGCTGTTACCGAAAATAACGAAAACGAACGGAAGACGCCGCAAACAACTATTGATAAAACATCACCCGTTCCAATCCGTCCTTACGCAATGATTTCGATTTATTTAGCCGTGATGTTGACTCAAATGACGACATTATTGTTGACCAGTCAGTACCTACGACGGAACGATTAAGTAAGCTCCTAATATTAGTATTCTTTTCAAGGTTAAATTCTCAGAATACCAATGATAATGATGTCAGTAAGCCTTAAAGTCGGGGATTCGATATCAGCACGCCCACGCGCTACATCATTTCGGTACCGAATTCAATGGCCAACGAACTCAAATTTCGTGTTTTCTAAGATACATTTATTTTTGATGGCTTATAATACGGCGGCGATGCACAGATGTAACTTATCTATACTGTGCTATACCTTCATAGTGTACCTATTCATGTTGAAGGTTAAACAGAAAACTATGAAAGCACTATAATACAACATTCTTAGAATAACAGTAGGATATGTTTAGAACAGTGGAAACAGCTTTAGGAAGGTTAGCGTGTCTACATGTAGAATTAATCACTAGTCGGTAGTAAGGTTTTATTTTAACCTTTAAAATAAGGACAAACTGAATGACTAACGGCCTGTTAGGCGGAAATATCTTTAATACAAAACATGTGCGAATTAATAGCTTTAAAGTAAATATAGAGTACGATGTGGGAGAAGACCAATGTGGGGGTTGCAAATAAATAGCATGCTTTGGAAAGGAATAAAAAAAAATACAAATCCGCTACTTTATGAGATAATAGGTATAGAAATTGTACAAGCTAACATAAGTTTTAGCCTTAAAGTAGTACCGTTCGACTTGTAGAGTTTTTAAAACCAAATAAGTACCATCAAAAGTGTGTTATATATACACTTCGAACTATGCACCGCCCTTAATTCGTACGCATAAGGACGATTATCGAACTGCAAGTGTTTACCTTGACGTGCTGTTGACCGTACGTGGTGTCTACGTAGGTTTTATTAATTCTATTGTTTTTCGGGTCAGTTTTTTAGAGAAGCATATTTTTGATCATCTTGTTTACTTTATCATCGCTCATCGTCGCAGATTATGCGTCGGTGCAGGGGAACAAAAATAGTACGCGGCCGCGAGTTTTAAACTTACTGTTGGTTTTATTTGCATGATATTGGTATGGTATTTTTAATACTAAATCATGATGTAAGCCCTTCAAAATAGTTAATTTATTATAGAGCTAATCTATATATGTATAAATGCGAAATAACACTCACTGACTGATTGATTGATTTATAACGAAATTTCATAGACACATATTAAAGAAACGCACCACGCACTAAGGGGTGAAAAAAGTCTTGGAAATTCGTATGAAGGTGGGTACTTTATTTTTGAAGAGCCTTGAAATTTATAATGTATGCTCTATAGATAGTATTGTAAGTAATAATGTACCTTTGGAAATAAACTCCCTTTTGGGGTTAAAGACGGGAGTTGTTTCCATGCGTACGAAGTCAGGGGCAGTAATATTTGTAGGCCGTTAGTTTTGGATAATTCAACATTATCCCTAACTCCCGTATCCATTCCCATAACTAAAATTAGCATTTTGCAAGAGTGTTTGGTTCTCCGTAAACATCGTCGATCGTCGATTTAACATCGCTGACTTCAAATTGAAAGAAAGAAGATATCTATGGACTTTCGTAATGAAACATGGTACAAGCCATTTATATATACGTATTTATTTAATACGTCATTGGTTTTCATATGTTGGTCAAGATATTTACGAAGCCTACGTATCCAGTGACATAATGCTTCAGGGTCAACAGCCTTATAACCTTTATTGACTTGTAAGAACCTGCTTGCTTGTGACTTGAATGCTAGGTAGGTAGGATGGTGATGGCTAGCATTATGAGATGATTAAATTAAGAATGGAATTGTTTTAATGGTATGTGCTAGTTTGAGAAAAGAGTGAGACTTTAACCTCCACATTGATGACATAAAAAATATGACAAGGCATAAATATGTAGAATAATTGCATTAGAAACATTAGATATATCTCTCTAGGTAATTAAAAAACCTTATAAATAAGGAAGCTGCATTTCCTAGCAAATATCACTATCACCCTCAACAAAAGTATATTCGTATGTACTTTATGTCATGTATAATAACAGAAAATTACCACAAAAACTGAGTCAAGGTTAAAAATTTAATAATACAAAATAATCTAAATGTTCACAAAGCATTTCTTATATTTGTGATAAGACATATAAAAAGCAAGATTAAAGCATAATAAATAATAAACTATTGTTAATATCTTTGATCATAAATATTTCTTGAATCTGCATAGCTAGGGTTCAAAATGAGCAATCCTTACTAATATTATAAATCGGAAAGTGAGTTTGTTTGTTCCGCTTTCACGCCGTAACTACTGAACCGATTGCTATGAAATTTTGCAGACGTAAAGTTAGTAGTAGTAGTAGTTAGTCCGGATTAAATAATAGGGTATTTTTTATCCCGGAAAAATTTATATTCCCGAGGGAAAACAAAAATATACTTTGCTTGATGGATGGATTGGAGATGAGGTATGCGATAGATGGCGCTAGATGGTGGTAACGATGTGCTTTTTAAAATACGTAAGAAGTGGAATGATAGCTTACGCTATTTAGTTCTTGAGGTACGCGATAGATGGCGCTGGGTGTTTTTTTAAATACGGAAGAACTGGAATGATAGCTTATGCTATATAGATTTTGAGGTATGCGATAGATAGCGCTGGGTGTTTTTAAAAGGGCTTTTTTATCCTTTAAGGACATGTCAGCCCTATTGAACCCTATTTACATTGTGGTAAACTAAAATTAGTTGCTAAATGGCAAATGTAACTTATATAAATCATAAACATATATATACAATATAAAACATAAACATAGATAGTCTGAATTAGGAAGGTTGATTTAAAGCCATGTGTTCATAGATTATAATGACAAGTTCTAATTTTATTTTATTGTGTCACATAACTATTTATTTAGATAATTACTTAAAAAATTATCAACATCTTAAAATAATTCAATATTTATAGATAGAGTTATAACAATTGTTTTATTCAAATAAGAAACACAATGGTTTTGTACCAATTGAATGAACAGAGAACATGGTTCAATTTGTAATTCAATGTTGTTTAATACAGAAAAAAGCCTTAACTATGTGTTTTACATAGTGCTATACTGGTACAACTGAGTGTTGAAGAAAATAAAGCATATTTTTCCAAGACTGCCTAAGTGACTAGGTACAATTTATTAACATAATTAACAAGCTTGCTAACAGAATGCAAATACAATGAAAGGTATTGCATTTAGCTATCTTATTGTTAAACTGGTTTATTAATTAGGTACTGCAAAGCAGATTAAGCCAAATAAATGCAGTCTTCAGACGTAAAACTTTAATTTAGATATACAACTTGAGGCATTGAATTCAGATGATATGACAACACACATCTTCACCTTGACACAAATAGTCTTTTATTTCGGTTCCTCTGTTTTAGTAGAGACAATTAACATTGACTTGCACTTTCAAACTGCAAATCTAGTATTGTTGATACAAATTGATTACAATATGTGTGATAATTGTATTGAATCATGTCACATTTGCATAATTAATTTGCCACAGACATAATGTTTATCTTTGTTTACAAACAGATGTTGTCTGATTAATATGTGTGGTAACAATGTGCTTGTCAATTATGTTAAATGCCTTGGGGTTCTTAGGTATGTGATTGGTTTGGTTAAATGTAGCTATGATGTCACTGTGTCGTAAAAGCGAGGTCGCCCGCGCTCGTCACCGCGCCCGCTCCGAAACGCCGCCGATGACGTAAACTTCACGCTAAGGTTAGCCGGAAGGAATAACAAATGCTACCAAGATGTTAATAAAATCTTCGTAGGTAAATTGTTACTAAAAACTAAATAATCTTTAATTAAGTAAACATACCGCTTCTTCAAGTCGTCATTCTCTTCGTACAACCTCTTCAAATCTATTTCCAATTTAGCTTTCTCTCTAGATGTGTCATCTAACAATTTCCTGGCATCCTGCAGTTCATGCTCGTACATGCCCTTTATGTTGGAGACCTCACGAGTAACCACCTCCTGTGTGGTTTGAATTTCTCGGCGAAGTCCAGAGTTTTCACTTTCAAGTTGACGTACTTTGTCAATGTATGCAGCCAAACGATCGTTGAGGTTTTGTAGAGCATCTTTCTCTTGAAGACGGCTGTGTCTTGTTGGACTAAGTGGGCTGCTGGGCCGGCCGGCAGAGCTGGAAGGGCGGCTTCCAACAGGGGTGCTTGATTGCGGTGGGCTTTGCACTGATGACACCACACTTATGTTTGTAGACGATGTCACAGTCTTTTTTGTTTTTGATGACATTGTGGTAAAGTTTTTCAGTCACGGGAAACGAAATAATCACAAAAATAATCTTCGACACACGCTACACCGCGGCAAGCGTAGTTCACGGAAGAAATCCTCAGAAATGCACCAATCAAATCGTAAACCCAAGCTTCTTGAGTGGTCACGTGACCATTGAGTCATACAAAATGTTGCCATAAAAAAACCTCCTAAATTAATGCAATGTCTTAAAAGTTAAAGTAGCAAGTATTTTTTATCCTGTTAAATTTGTACGTCGTTAACTAAACGCATTTTCAGCTGGGCGAATCGCTCGATAAACTACAATTTTGTCATCTGTGATCTGTGGTCTGTCTGTGCTGTGTGTGATCATGTTGTTGTTCGAAGTGTCAAGAATTTCGTAAATTTGTGCAATGTTATTTGAATAAAACATTAATACATTGTAAATCCAGTCGCTATGGCTGATATTACCAATCTATTTGATTGTTTTGAAGACCAGGAACAAACGGAAGCTGCAGTCCAGTTTCCAAATTTAAAGAAGGACGAGTATAAGTCGTACGTGTAGTGCGTTGTTATAACCTATAAATTTTGTAGCTTTTAAAGAGGTTTTAATTAATTAATTATTTTGCATTTATTTGTATTTATTTCAGTGAAGAAAATCAAGAAAAATCTACATGCAATAGTAAGAGACCACACGAAGAGGTAGAGTATGCTGATACAACACAAACAAAAAAAGTTAAGCCTGATGAAGATGATGATACTGATGCTGACCTGATCAAAGAATTAAAGTAAGAAAATAATGTACTCAATCAGTGTTGTACTTCTTTTGAAGTTTGGTATCTTCCAAAATCAGCTAATGAGACTCTTTAATTTTGTATAAATGTCTTTAATTTTGCAGTTTGGATCTCTTAAATTCTCGGATAGTAATCCATACTTTGGAGACTCACGAAGGCTGTACACATGAAGTGGCAATTCCACCCAACCATGACTATGCTCCACTTATCCCAATCTCTAGCGAACCAGCCAAGCAGTATAGTTTCATATTAGATCCATTTCAGAAGGAGGCAATCATGTGCATAGACAATTTGCAGTCAGTATTGGTTTCTGCTCATACTTCTGCTGGAAAAACTGTGGTGGCAGAGTGAGTGACCAATAAATAGATTGTTGCTTATATGTATAAAATAAACTAGACATACAAGTTTATGAATTAAAATTTCTAATTAAGTTTCATATAAAAATTATATTAATTTAAATTGAAATATTGTTATATTCAATTAAAATTTGGTTATTTTTTTAATAGGTATGCTATAGCATTATCACTGAAAAATAAACAGAGGGTAATATACACAACCCCCATCAAAGCACTCTCAAATCAAAAGTATCGGGAGTTTTCAGAGGAGTTTCATGATGTAGGACTTATTACTGGTGATGTGACTATTAACCCATCAGCTTCATGTCTCATTATGACCACTGAGGTAAGTAATGATACAAATCTTTAGTAAAAAACAAATATCATTGGGTTTGTTAATTTAATATATATTAGGGTCTATAGTCTAGTATTAACAGCATGATTGTTATTTATTATTAAGGTATTTGATGCTATACAGTTCCAGTGAACAGTGGTCACTGTAACCTTTAAAATCTATTGTGACTTGGCTCCGAATTAAAGTAATTCCTTTAGCTTCATTTTTGGAAGAGCTGAGCAGTTATATCATTCTTTCATATTGTTACAGATTCTAAGAAACATGTTGTACAGAGGGTCTGAAATTATGCGGGAAGTGGGTTGGGTTGTATTTGATGAAATCCATTACATGAGAGATAAAGAAAGAGGGGTTGTGTGGGAAGGTAACAAGACTGAATTTATATTTATATTTCATGTGTTTTTCAAGCCTTAGCCTTTTCTTTATAATGCCAAGATGCAAAATTTAGTTTTATTGGAACTATGAATGACATCATTGTAATGTAAATGAAAAAAAAAAGTGTATATTACATGCTTTTAGGCTACAACACTCACAAATACCGTTATGGAACCACATAACCATATTACAATTGACTAAACCTTTTCTGTGAAACACTGGTCTGTTAATTGTTTTTCATTTAAAACAATTAAATCCAGCCTTGTTTTAGTAAGTAATGTTGCTACCTTTTTCTTACAGAAACACTGATTCTCTTGCCTGACAATGTCCATTATGTGTTCTTGTCTGCTACTATACCGAATGCGCGTCAGTTCGCTGAGTGGGTGTGCCGCCTCCACTCGCAGCCCTGTCACGTGGTGTACACTGAGTACAGGCCCACGCCTCTACAGCACTACATCTTTCCGGCTGGAGGTGATGGAATCCATTTGGTTGTGGATGAAAAGGTTAGTTAGAAAGTAGTGACCGACCGAAACATGTTTTTTTGCCGAAACCGAAACCGAAACCGAAGGTTCGGTTTCATTGTAGTTTCGGCCGAAACCGAAACCGAAACCGAACCTTTTATAAAAAAAAGTCCTTATAAAGTCGAAAAATTTCGGTCGGCGAGATATTAATTTTTAAAAATGAATATTTCGCCGACGTTTAATTACAGGTTTCTACTTTCAAAGATATATCACAATGAAATTTAAGTACAGTTACAAAGGTTCTGTTTGAAAATTTAACTCATCATCATCATCATCATTACGTCCTATTACTGTCCACTGCTGAACTTAGGCCTCTCCAACCGATTTCCAGGGTCTGCCACCAAAGTGACCGGCTCAGCAGACACCGAGGTGTACAACTGCCCATAGAACCTCTCTATCTCCCGTAACACCTCTGACTTATTCGACGTTATACGCCCATCTTCGGTCTTCAGCTTCATTAAATATTAGAAACAGAAAATTTTTATCTCCCCTTGCGGTGCGGGAATTGAACCCACGACCTTCACGTATCGCGCGTGCTGCTCTTACCAACTGAGCTAACCGCAAGTTTTCGTAGGCGATGAAATTTTTCTGCTGTATCAACCGTTAGCCTTTCGGTAAGTGCCCTCTGCCGAATATGTTTAGAACTACATACTTATCGGCCCGTGGTACATTCGTTGCAGAAATGTTTGAAAACCACGGAATCGAAGACACCTGGCTTCTTAATCGCAAGGGGAGATAAAAATTTTCTGTTTCTAATATTTAAAGTTCGCTAGTACGGCGTTTAGTACTATAAAAATAATAAAATCGATTCAGCTTCATTAGCTGGCTTTGCTCAATAGACAAGTCTTTTGCGAACACTTTGGAGCCTTGGTTCCGCTCGATCGTCTCCTTAATACGTTGGGTATGGGACCCTACCGTATGGGCAATTTCTACCAGCCTGCCATTTATATCGCCCACTGATGCGCAGCTGTCTAGCCATTCGAAGCGATTTACCAGTTCAAGTTGAAAGCTCTCGGGGTTTTGGATATGTGCATTCGACGGTCGGAGCGTGGACTTCATCAGACGCGCTCTTTCAAGTTTGACATTGATATTCAATATGCCTCTGACGATTCGGTGATCGCTGCCGGTTTTAACCTTGTTGATCACAGAGACATCATTGAATATCTGTCTTCTGAAGCTTATGCTGAAGTCAATCTCATTCCTCGTTACACCGTCGGGACTCAGTTCAGGTCCATTTCCTTTGTGGCGGCTTTTGGAAGAAAGAATTCATCATAAAGAGTCCTTCTTTCTCCATAAAGTCCGCCAGCATCTGTCCTCTGGGATTCCGCTGCTTTTCAGCTCATCATCGCTTCTACAGCCCAACTTCGCATTGAAGTCACCTATTACAACAGTGAAATGTGTTTTGGAGCTATGTATGGCCCTACTAATGTCCTTATACGTAGCTTCCACTTCGTCATCTGGGTGTGTCGTAGATGGAGCGTATACCTGTTCTATATTAAGATAATATCTCTTGGATATTTTAACTACGAGGCACGCATCTCTATTCGACACACTTCCGACGGACACAATGTTGTTGATGAGTGACTTGTGGACGATAAACCCAACACCACCTTGGGACTTCTGTTCTCCCTCCCGGTAGTAGAACAAGTGACCGGTCTGCAATGTTATCGTATCCTCTCCCTCTCTTCGAATTTCCGATAAACCAATGACGTCCCATCGCAACTTGCTCATCTCTTCTTCCAGTTCGACTAGCTTCTCATCCAACCTCAATGTGCGCACGTTGTGTGTTACCTGGGACAATTGTCGGTGGGGGTGGTAGCCCGATCTCTGCCGGGGATTCTTAGCACCCCTGGCCCCGCCGCTATCGTGACCGCTATCGTAGCCACGGACTGCGGGGCCGCCGGGGACTCGGGGCCTGGTTTTCAATTGTGCCATCATTGAAGGTTAATAGCCTACTGGTACCACGCTGGCCAGACGGGTTGGTACAGGGTTTTATCTCGAGTTTTCCTTCTCTCGCACTGGGTGTTATGTGCGTTTTTCCTTGAGTCGGCTTCTACGACTCCCTGGGACAGTGAAGGGGTGGTGACATATGTATTCTCATGCCGTCACCACACGGCAAAACTTAACTACCCTATAAATAAAGTGAAACAAACATATTATTTGTAAGTTTCGGCGCGGCCGAAAGGTTCGGCCGTTTTTTGGCCGAAACCGAAACTCGGGCCGAAACTTGATTTTCTGGCCGAAACTGGCCGAAACCGAAACCGAAATTTCGGTCGGACACTATTAGAAAGTCGATTCGGGTATTTATTATATACCCACCCTGTTAAAAAAAGTTTCAAGGTAACTTTTTGTATTCATCATTTGACGAGTTTTACAAATAATATTACAGTAGCTTTTGAAGTTGTCATAGGGATGTGGACTGGCTAGTCAACTGAAGATTCAATTCATACATTTAGTTCACATTTTGAAGATAGTTTGCAACAAGTCAAACCAGCAATGAAACCTAAAAGCCTCTTATATGGCATTGATACCTAAGAGTTATATGTAACATCCCAATCGAGCTAACTTTCGCTTGTGCCATAGATACATTTTTTGAGTTTTCAGGGTATGTTCAAAGAAGACAACTTCAACACGGCGATGGCTGTGCTCGGTAACGCGGGCGACGCCGGCAAGGGTGACCAGCGCGGCCGCCGCGGCGGGCCCCGTGGCAACAACCAGACGAACATCTTCAACATCGTCAAGATGATCATGGAGCGCAACTTCGCGCCTGTCATCATATTCAGCTTCAGTAAGAAGGACTGCGAGGCGTACGCGATGCAGATGGCGAAGTTGGACTTTAACACAAGTGAGTAAAGTATAATTTTCTTTAAAGTTAGTGGAAGGTAAATGCTGTTTCGGTTCACATAAGTGATCATGAAATGGTACACAGATTATTTGAGGTTGAGTCAAATCTAGCAGTTGCATGGTATAAATAGACAGCCAGGACTGTTCCCTCAGGTAAATTAAGGTCCCTCTTAATTAGTGTTATATACAATATTCAAAAGGAAAGTTCTATAAAAAAAACATGCATTTAACCACTGATTAAAGTAATTGTTCAATATAATTAGAAAATCATTATTTATTTATTAAATGTTGATACCTATTTGTAATGGTGTAAATTTTGTCGACCTGTATTAAAATATTAAACACATATTTCGCTCACCATAACGCTGCTCCGGGTAAGGTAGCAGCTCATTTACAGTGGGGACTACTATTTAACCCTTACGGGGCTCTGTCGATCATATGACCACCGTAATTTGAACCTTACTCCCTAGATTTAAGGTCCAAAACTAATAAATATTTAAACATGCTCTGCCGTATTAAGGGTTAAGCTCCCCCGTACCACTTTATAGCCTGTTGGCGTCATGGGAATTAGTGGAACTAGAGCTGCGATAGCGCCAAATGCATGCTTGGCCTACAGGAGTTCCAGTAGCTAAATTCCTTTATTAACCGTTAACTCAAATCGCTTCTTTCAGTTGAAGAAAAGAAGCTAGTGGATGAAGTGTTTAACAACGCGATGGATGTCCTGTCCGAAGAGGATCGCAAGCTCCCACAAGTAGAGAATGTTATTCCACTTCTGCGTCGTGGTATTGGTATTCATCACGGTGGGCTATTGCCGATCCTTAAGGAAACCATTGAAATTCTGTTCGGCCTTGGTCTTATAAAAGTAAGTTTTATGTATGTTATTAATTACTTGTAATGTTGTCGTTTATTTGTTAATTACTAGCTTTTTTGATAAAAAGTATTTCATGTCCCATAAGTAAAATATTTTTTTATAGATGGTAGGATTAGTTTTGTGTTTGTAGTAACAAATAAAAAAAAAAAGCTTTCTTACTTTTACTAATATTATAAAATTGAAACTAGCCATCTATTTGTTACTCTATTGCATTTGTTACGCAACAACAATGGAATTGGTTGAAACTTTAAAGTTACATGGGTAACAGATACTATGTACGGTAAAAAGCACTTCAGACTACACACTTCCGACTTGGTTACGCCCTTATGTCGTCGGCATAAGAACTAAAATCGTATTGCAAGTATACAACTTGATTTGCTGTTGACGATACTTATCAGAGAGTATTGTTTCCCTTCACATTATGAACTAATCTGATGAGGTTGATGTTTAATGTTATCCTTAGTTACAATATTGAATTGTCACTTTTATTACAGGCGCTATTTGCAACGGAGACATTTGCTATGGGCCTCAACATGCCTGCCAGGACAGTGGTGTTTACGAGTTGCCAGAAATTTGATGGCAAGGATTTCAGATTTGTAAGTGTTGCCACTATTAGAAATCTGTCGAGTATCTAGTAGTTTAGTTGTTTCGATTAAGGTTTAAAATTAAGACCCTTTATCTATTTAGATATCGCTCTGTTCAACATATTTGACATGACAGGTAATCTCACAAAATAAATTAAAGAAGTAGTTAGTAATAACTTCGTCTAATAGGCTGTCCGGCAAATATTTTTGCACCCTAATTTCTCGTGTGACGTCATCAGCTTTCGTCGGGCGAGTACATCCAGATGTCGGGTCGTGCTGGACGGCGAGGTCTGGACGACAAGGGTATCGTGATCCTGATGATAGACCAGAAGGTGACACCCTCCATTGTGAAGGAGATGGTGCAGGGCAAGGCTGACCCCATCAACTCTGCCTTCCATCTCACATACAATATGGTACGAAAGATTTTTCTTTTTTGGAATATTAACTTTGATTGTTTTCTGGCAAATAGAAAATATAACGGAAAAGCGAATACTGAATGTTGTTTTGTCGTTAAACAGGCCTAGCATACGCAACGCGACTAAATTTTATCGCGCTCTTAACAAACGTCAAAATCGATTGAAGTCAGTGCGTCAGGTGTTGATTGGCCAAAAATACGAGTGCGGTGTGCTAATAGCCAATCAACAGTATCGAAACTTTTGTCGTCTCATGCGATAAATTTGACATATTGAGTATGCTAGGCCTGAAAGATAAGAGAAGTACTAAAGCCCGGATCCAATATTTTACGTTTATTTGTGATGTGTCAAAAATGACTATCCGTTGTTCTACGAGTCGTTAATTTTAATTTCAAATTTGCTTTCCATATCAGCTATCATCAGTCGTCTGTCGGTCGTTTTAAGCTTACGCCTCGTATATTTTATTACGATCCGTAACTAAAACGGATAGTTTTTTAAATATTAGAACCGGACATTATTTTACTTTCCGAATTTAAATTAGTATTAGAAGTTTTGCGAATATAGTTGCATGATTATGCTGATTATCTTCATAATTTAAATGCGTTTGATTTTTTCTATGGTAAGAAAAATTTAATTTTAATTTCTTTTAATAGGTTTTGAACCTGCTGCGAGTGGAAGAGATAAATCCAGAGTACATGTTGGAAAGAAGTTTCTTCCAATTCCAAAACCAAGCTGCTATTCCGGATCTCATAGACAGTATGTTGATTGGGTTATTTTGTATGTTAATTTGCATCCAGACTTTTTATTTTAAGCCTACTTTAATTTGTTATAATTTTACGCTAGGACACGTGTGTTTCAAGTGTAAACGCTTGATTTCCACTGAAGCCTATAAAATAATGAATATAGATCATTATCTATATATTTGATATACTTGAGTACCTATTAGTAACATGTTTGGACCGAATTTCAAAAGTAAAAATTTCAGTTTAGGTGTGTTAATACTAAAAAAATACAAACACCCAGACACAAAATAAACAGAACTGTTTTATCATTATAAAATTGGGGTGATGATCATCAGTATTGAAGTTACCTTCTAGGATTTTGTATTAATATTATCACCGTTCACTATTCACAGAGGTGAAAACGAAACAGAAGGAATACGATGCATTAACAGTTCAGCAGGAACATTCCATAGCGTCATATTGCAGCATCAGATCGCAGCTGGACCTTCTAGGAGCCCAGTTTCGGTCCTTCATCACCCGTCCTGAATATCTGAAGCCGTTCCTGCAGCCTGGCAGATTAGTTAAGGTATTTATTGTACGCAGTGTTTAGAATAGGGAAGCGGCCTGGATCAAAAATACCGGATTGGTGTATAATTCGTTAAATATTTATTAAAAAAAATATTAGACACATTTAATAAAAAAATACTTAGATAAAACCAAGCCAAGTTGCGTGGGGGAGACTCGTGGGTATCACTGGTGGGTTACAAATATACCCACTAATTACACCATCATATAGTTCAATTTATCGTAGTTATTTTTTGATAGGTTTAAAATGCAAAAATACGTATCCCACATATTTGGAATTCCGCTATCTCCGCTATCCGCTACTTACAAAGGTATGAATTTTTGTCAGGTTGCTTGAATTTATTTGTAATTGGAGACGGTTGAGATAGGTATCTATTAATAGCTGTAACATCAACTAGTTGGCCTTTTGCAATTTGTCGCCTGCCAACTCATTCGGTTATTAGTTAATGGGATGATGACACCATTCACGGATATTTTCTAAGTATTGATAGTATATAGTAGATTCACGAAGATGTGCCCCGCCCATCCAGTAATCAATCATCCGCCAATACCTCAATAGACTACTCAATAGGCAAGTAATCACACCTGATTGCGGCGTTTTTTTGCTAATCCCTACTAATATTGTGAAAGTAACTCTGTCTGTCTGTAACGCTTTCCCTCTTAAATCTTCCAACCGATTTTGTTGAAATTTGGCACAGACAATCTTTAGACCCTGAGAAAGAATATAGGCTACCTTTTATTGCGAAAAAAACCCTGTAGTCCACGCGAACGAAGTCGCGGGCACAGTTAGTACGTTATAGTTGGCCGCTTATCCGATTCATTTAGCGACTGATACACCGTTTAATCACTTAGGCACCCACACTTAATGGGGATACATCCTAAAACGAGTTAAATGGATTTATCATTCGGTATCCGCTTAAGCATGTCACGTTACATACTTTGGACGACTTTGTATCGCCCTTATGGTGAAGGAATAAAAACTAATTTCGAAGTGCAACCGTTAACGTACTAGGTGTTTTTTGTTAAATAATTATAACAAAATAATAGACTACTAGCGCTATCTGTTGTGATAAAGAACAAATGTATGTAATTATATTATCTGTGGTTTGTACTGAACTATTGTATGAACGATAAAATAAAAGACAGTTGATTGCAAACTATCATAGCGTTTTAATAGGTTATGGTTCCAGAATCTGCGAATAAAAATAAACAGTGTTAAATCAGTGCAGTTATATTGAAAATGTCGACGAATTATCTAGCAAACGTACCGAAGCTGAAAGGTCGCGAAAACTACGACGACTGGTGCTTCGCGGCGGAGAATGTGCTAGTGTTAGAAGGCATGGCGGACGCTATCAAGGCGCCATTAGCAGAATTGGCTACATCGGTTCAAAAAGCAGAGGATATGAAGGCAAAAGCAAAACTCGTGTTAACAATTGACGCTTCTCTATATGTACATATCAAGCAATGTGCAACGACATTTGATTTATGGCGGACGTTGAAAAACATGTTCGATGATTCCGGGTATTCACGTAGAATCAGTTTGCTTAGAAACCTCATAAGTATACGCCTAGAAGACTGCGATTCGATGACCAGCTACGTTAGCCAGCTTATGGAAACTGCTCAGAAACTGCAAGGGACTGGTTTCGAGATTAACGATCAGTGGATTGGATCGCTTATGTTAGCTGGATTGCCGGAAAAGTTCGAGCCGATGATAATGGCTATAGAACATTCAGGCATCAGCATAAGCGCGGACGCTATTAAAACTAAATTGCTGGATATGAGTATTGAAGTGAAATCTGAAGGTGCATTTATGGCTAAAAAATATTTCCATAGTCATTACGATGGCGGCAAATTTCGGACCGCTCACTCAAACAATGGCGGCGGCAGTAGAATGAACGGGAATAGAATGAACCCGTCCACTGTAAATGTCAATGATGGCGGAAATAAATGTACATCGACGAAAACGAAAATAATTCGTTGCTACAAGTGCAAGCAAACTGGGCATTTCAAAAATAAATGCCCATACACAGAAAAAATGCAGACAAACGCATTTAGTGTTTTCCTCACAAAAGGATTTTGCCAAACTGACTGGCACTTGGATTCAGGCGCAAGTACTCATTTGGTTTCCAACAAGAATTTGTTGTCAAATGTTTGTTATCAACCGAAGATAAAGGAGATTATCGTGGCTAATAAAACTATAGTACCTGTGGAATGCTCAGGGGATCTACAGATTACGACGTATGTCGGTAGTAAGAGGCACAACATAAATGTAAACAATGTTTTATATGTGCCTAACCTGACATCCAACTTGCTATCAGTGAGTAGAATAATTGCTAGCGGAAACAGAGTCAAATTTGATCAACATGGTTGCTCAATTTAATCCTCAGAATGAATGCATTGGTGTAGCAAAATTAGAAAATGGTGTATACAAACTGAATATGATAAATGAGCAAATATTGGCAGCATCAGTGAAAATATCAGATACAACCTGGCACAGAAGACTTGCTCATATGAATGCCGCTGATATGCAGAAATTAAAAAATGGTTTAGTGGAAGGTGTGAACTTCAGAGATAAGTGTGACATTAGCAAGAATAATTGCAAAGTTTGTTGTGAAGGGAAGCAGACGAGACTACCATTTCCACACAATGTAAAGAAAAGCAGTGGAGTCCTGGAATTGATCCATACAGACTTATGCGGCCCCATGGAAAATGTGTCACTGGGTAAAGCTAGATATTTTCTACTGTTTGTAGATGACTACAGCAAGATGTGCATTGTCTATTTTTTGCGTGAGAAGAATCAAACCTTCAAATATTTTAAACAATATAAAGCACTTGTAGAGACACAACAGTCAAAAAAGATAAAAACACTAAGATCAGACAATGGAGGTGAATTCTGTTCTACAGAAATGGAGAACTACCTAAGACAATGTGGTATAGTTCATCAGAAAACAAACAGTTATACACCAGAGCAGAATGGACTATGTGAACGGTACAATAGATCAATAATTGAGAAAGCTCGCTGTCTTCTGTTTGATGCTCAGCTACAAAAATACCTATGGGTAGAAGCTGTAAATACAGCAGTATATATTCTTAATCGTGCACCAGCTGCAGGCATTGATAACAATACAACCCCTTATGAAATATGGACAGGCAGAAAACCGAAGTTGGATCACCTACGAATATTTGGTAGTCCAGTTATGGTCCATATCCCTAAAGAAAAACGCAAGAAATGGGATAAAAAGGCGAAGAAAATGTTCCTAGTTGGATATTCTGAAAATATCAAGGGCTATCGCTTATATGATCCAGTAGCAAAAGATGTTACTGTAGCCAGAGATGTCGTGGTCATGGAAAATATAGATGACAGCTCAATGACAACCATCACCATTGATGAAAGCAGATCACATCGAAATGCAGAGGAGGAGCAAGCTTCAGTAAGTGAAGAGCTAGATACAAATGAACATCAAAAGGATAAGACATTCATCCCTAATGATTCTTCATGTGATAGTGATGATAGTTACTCTGACACATTATCACCGGAGGACATAGATCTCATCTCCAAACAAAGTAACACAAATGTGCTTGAAAAACGTGTGAGGCGCAAACCAGACTACTATAATGCAGCAAGCATGTGTGTGGAAGTAGCCGGAGAACAGCTTACTGTAAGTGATGTGCTAAGTGGTTCTGAGAATGAGAAATGGCAGTGCGCAATAAAAGATGAGTTAAAATCTTTCAGTGAAAATGACACTTGGGAGTTAGTAGATAGACCAAGAGACAAAACAGTAGTAAAATCAAAGTGGGTATTTAAAAGGAAATTTAATAGTGATGGTGAAGTGCGTTACAGGGCCAGGCTTGTGGCAAAGGGATATGTGCAGAAGGAAGGTATAGACTTTGATGAGACTTTCTCACCGGTGTTAAGATATTCTACATTTAGATTGTTACTGGCTTTAAGTGTTCAACTTGATTTAAAAATGAACCACCTTGATGTACCTACAGCCTTTCTAAATGGTCTTCTCAAGGAAACTGTGTACATGGAAATACCAGAATGTTCAGAATTTAAAAATTGTAATAACAAAGTGCTCAGACTTAAAAAAGCAATTTATGGTCTTAAACAATCGGCTCGAGCTTGGTACATCAGAGTGGAGGATTGTTTATTGAAGCTAGGCTATAAGAAGTCAGAATATGAACCTTGTCTTTTTATAAAAACTGTAAATAACACTAAAATATATGTTGCTCTGTTCGTTGATGATTTTTTTGTGTATTACAATTGTATGAATGAATATAAAGAATTATTAAATAAGTTAGTTGAAAATTTTAAAATAAAAGACTTAGGTCAGTTGAAACAGTGTCTTGGAATGAACATAAATGTATATAAAGACAGTATTACTGTTGACCAGAAGCAATATATAGATACTATACTTAAAAGATTTAATATGTCAGATTGTTCATCTTGTGATACCCCTATGGAAGTTAATCTAAAGTTGGAAAAGGATGGTAATAACAACTCAAATAAAAATTACCCTTACCAACAGTTAATAGGCAGTTTAATGTACTTGTCAGTATTGACCAGGCCAGATATTACATTTAGTGTAAGTTTCCTGAGTCAATACAACAATTGTTTTAATGAAAGTCACTGGAAACATTTAAAACGCTTATTAAAGTATTTAAAAAGAACAAAAGAGTATGGTCTTGTATATAAGAAAACTACTGGCAATATACATGGTTTTGTGGATGCTGATTGGGCTTCTTGTTCATTGGATAGAAGGTCTTATACTGGATTTTGTTTTCTCATGTCAAATTCTGTAATATCTTATGAATCAAAGAAACAAAAGACTGTAGCACTATCTAGCACAGAAGCAGAATACATGGCTTTATCTGAATCATGTAAAGAGAGTGTTTATTTGAGGAATTTATTTAATGAGCTTGTTAAATGTACAGATATGCCCATGTATTTATATAGTGATAACCAAAGTTCTATTAAGTTAGCTACTAATGCCTTGCTTCATAATAAACGTACAAAACATATAGATATAAGGTACCACTATGTCAGAAAATGTGCTTTGGACAATAAAGTTAAAATTGAATATGTGTCAACAAATAATATGCCAGCTGATATACTTACCAAAAGCTTATGTAAAAATAAACATTATAAATTTTTGAGTCTAATGGGTGTTTCAAAGGTTTAGTATATATCATACAGATTGCAGACATTTAATGGTATCTAACTAGTTTTTATATTTATGTTGGAATTTAGTTTATTTTGTTAGGTCAGGGTGTTAAATAATTATAACAAAATAATAGACTACTAGCGCTATCTGTTGTGATAAAGAACAAATGTATGTAATTATATTATCTGTGGTTTGTACTGAACTATTGTATGAACGATAAAATAAAAGACAGTTGATTGCAAACTATCATAGCGTTTTAATATTTTTACCATAGTAGTATTAAATTACTTAAATTGAATGGAAATTCGTGTTTATAATTTAAATAAATTACATTTTCCCTGTTTTAGGTTAAAACAGAAAAGTACGAATACGATTGGGGTATAATAGTGAACTTCAGACATAAGATGGACAAGGGTAAAAAGGATAACGATTCGAATCCCTTGACAGCAGAGCCCGCTATTATCGTAGATATTTTGCTGCATGTGAAGAAGGCGGCCGGCGACGAAGCTGAGACCAATGTGCCCTGCCCTCCAGGAGTGGTGAGTAGTGAAATTCGCTGGCAATACATAGGTCAATTCAATTCAATAATTTATTCATGTAAATTACATCCTGTCATCATCATAATATTTTTTTGAGATTGACATCTCTTCTAAGGGCTAAAAATAAGGCATGTAAATTCTAAAAACCTTTGAAATTCTTGAAGAAAACTCCAGATTTAAAACAGTTTTTTTGTCTGTTCCAGTGTTAATAAATCTTTTCATGCTTGCAAAATATTGGAACACGTTGTCATTGCTGGCAGTAGCTTACATTTGTCGTAATTCCAGGTTGGTGATGTCGAGGTGGTGCCAGTGCTCCACACTTTGATTTATCAGATCAGCTCACTTCGCGTATATTACCCGAAGGACTTGCGGCCTCCAGACAGCCGCAAGTCAGTGCTCAAGACCATAGGGGAGGTGAAGAAACGCTTCCCAGAGGGTCCTCCCCAACTGAACCCCATTAAAGATATGAAGATAGAGGACAAAGTATTCAAAGAGTGTGTTGATAGGATTGAGCAGCTTGAAGAAAGGTATGTTGAAGGATGTTAACTATTAAAATGATATATTTTGGGTGTATAATCTTGCATATACAGCTGTTTCGATGGAAAATACTACGAGATCGAGATACGTACTTGAGCGCAGTTGTTAATTTAAGTATGCGTCTATCAATGGACTATTTATATATGTTATAATATAAATTGTTTTTGCAGCTATATCATAAACTAAGTAATATTAAATAGCGTGTTATTTTAGATATGTCGGAAAGTTAAATAATTATTACTTTAACAAGTTCATGTGTTAAAAAAAAGAGAACCATTAAATTGCAATTAGCGTTTTGTAGGATATTCCTAAACAAGTTTATATGTTTAAATAATAAAATATTAAAGACAATTAGGCCTAGCATGCGCAGTACGTCAAATTTATCGCATGAGACGACAAAAGTTTCGTTACTGTTGATTGGCTAATAGCACACCGCACTCGTATTTTCAGCCAATCAGCAGCTGATGCACTGTCTTCAATCGATTTTGACGTTTGTTAAGAGCGCGATTAATATAGTCTCGAGGCGCATGCTAGGCCTCAAACTCAAACTCAAACTCAAATATTTCTTTATTCAAGTAGGTTACATATAACACTTTTGAATCGTCATTGAATACAATGCAAAGTGATTCTACTTCCGGTTCGGAACCTATATCTACCGAGAAGACACCGGTAAGAAACTCAGCAGATCATTTACAGTATCAGTATCTAACTTATTGCTATGTGTAGCTCACTTTGGACCAAGTCATATAGTTTTGGTTTTGATAAGTGATGAAACAAATAAGTACTCAAGTAAGTTTTTACTTTCGAGAGGTAAGCTGGAGCAGACCAGTCCCCAAAGGTGGCACCTGTTCACAAGCATGACGTATGTGCCAGCCATCGCTTCACTCAACCATATTGTAGGGAATGTAACGACCCGCCACATAGCGCCACCACCCCAGTGACATTTTAGTGAGCATGACTACTCCATCTCCCCATAATTTTTAAGTATTTATTATCTAAATTAAATTCATCAAACAACTATAGGACCTGGTGCACGAAGTAGTAACCTACATTTTGATTTAGATTTAAAAAAAAAGAAATAAATCTATTATACCTAGTTCATAATTATACATAATTCACAAATATACATTTTATGTCCATAATAGATATTTTTAACAATATCAATGTCATTATGTAGAATAAAAGATTGCATTATCATGATGTCAACGAAATTAAATTTTAAGAAAAGAAAAATAAATACATATTTAATAACATGTGCAGGCAAGTTAAATAGTGTTAGGCCATATATCTTTATCGTTAAGGAAATCATCTACTTTATAATAGCCCTTCTTTATAAGTAAATTTTTTATCTGTAACTTAAACTTGTGTATAGGTAAGTCAACAAGAATTTGCGGCAATTTATTAAACAATTTTATGCTTAATCCAATAAATGAATTACCAGTTTTGTGGAGTCTACGATTTGGAACAGCAAGCTTATGTTTATTCCTGGTATTAAAGCTATGTACATCAGATTTTTTAGGAAGGATGTTCAAATTTTTGTGAACATGCATTACACAGTCGAGAATATATTGTGATGCGACTGTTAAGATGTTTATCTCCTTAAATCGCATTCGCAGCGAGTCACGTGGTCCAAGCCTGTAGATAGATCTTATAGCCCTCTTCTGTAGGACAAAAATAGTCTCAATATCGGCTGCAGACCCCCACAGGAGCAGACCATAAGACATTACGCTGTGAAAATAGCTAAAATAAACCAATCTAGCTGTTTCCACATCAGTCAAATCCCTTATTTTCCTCACTGCATACGCGGCTGAGCTAAGTCTTGCCGCCAGAGTAACTATGTGAGGATACCATTGTAGCTTAGAGTCCAAAGTGATGCCAAGGAATACTGTCGAGTTGATAATCTCTATAGGCTCATCACTCATTTTAATCACAGCATTAACTTGTCTCACATTGGGCATTGAGAACTTTACACATTTGGTTTTCTTGGCATTAAGTGATAGATTGTTTGTTCCAAACCATTGTGTAACTTTAGAGACGGCATTATTAACATCATCAAAATTTTGTTGCTGTCGATTAATTTTAAAAATTAACGATGTATCATCCGCAAATAAAACTGTATCACACAAGTTTTTCGTAAAAAAAGGGAGATCATTTACGTATATCAAAAAAAGCAAAGGTCCTAATATGGAGCCTTGGGGAACTCCCATGCTTAAGGGGGTACCGGATGAATTGACTCCATTTACATTGACTTTCTGTGTTCTGTCCGATAGATATGACAGAATCAAACTTAATGAATTTTTCGAAACACCATAATGCTGTAGCTTCATTATCAGCGTTTGATGATCAACGCAATCAAACGCCTTTGATAAATCGCAGAAAACCCCAACCGCATCTCGTCTGCTCTCCCACGCATCAAACACATGCTTAATGAGTGCTACTCCGGCATCAGTTGTGGATTTGCCTTTTGAAAATCCATATTGATTTTTATGCATTAAGTTGTTAATTGAAAAATGGGACAACAGCTGCTGGAACATAATTTTTTCAAAAATTTTACTGAATGCAGGTAAAATTGATATTGGTCTAAAATTTGATGGATTACTTTTATCGCCCGATTTGAATAATGGTATAATTTTGCTAAATTTCATTAAGTTTGGAAAAATACCATCATCAATGCATTTATTAAATATTAAGACTAAGTGTGGGGCAGTACAGTTTATTATATGTTTTAGTATATCTGTCGAGAGTCCCCACAAATCTTCAGTCTTTTTCATATTTAACTCCTTAAAAGCCTTGATAACATCCTGAAAGTTAATATACTCAAAGCGAAATGGAATTTTACACTCATCCACATGAGTTTTAAGGAGGGTATTTGCAAGATATGGGTTTGAGGGTAATCCACATGTTGTCGCAATCGGTACATTCGAAAAGAATGTTTCAAATGCCATTGCCACTTCCGTATCAGAATTAAGAGTGACGTCATTGACTTTAAGAGAAAACTTGTGATCTTGTGTTTTATTATTACAAGTCTCTTTATTAATTATTTGCCATGTAGCTTTGCTTTTATTTGTGGCTCTCAGTATTTTTGTCTTCAAAAAGTTGGACTTTGCAATAGCGCATATCTTTTTGAATAACTTTGAATAATTTCTAACATAATCTATAATTAATGGGTTATTAGAATGCGCTTTTATTTCGTACAGTTCGAAAAGTCTGCGTCTACTTTTCAGTATGCCTAGTGTGGCCCAATCACTGAATTTAGTTTTGGATGTGTTGATTTTTATGTTTTTTTTAGTAAAAACATCGTTGATGAAAGATGTGATTTTACAATGAATATGCATAATATTTTTTTCTTTCCCATCTTTTTTGTCCAGACTATACGCACATCCACTCCACAAAGACAAGAACCGCGGTGCGCTCACCGCCGCCTACGAGAAGAAACAAGAGTTGTTGGACGAGCTCAACTCGTGCAAGAGCCAGCTGAAGAAGGCCAAGAGCATACTTCAAATGGATGAGCTCAAGAAGAGGAAGCGTGTGCTGCGGCGTCTCGGCTATTGCACCGTCGCTGACGTCATCGAGCTCAAGGGCCGCATCGCCTGTGAGCTGAGCAGGTATGTCGACGGCATCCTTGTGTAATAAAAATTTGAAATTCAATATCGTTTATGGTTTAGTAATGGCTATCTTCTATATGCAAATAACGGAGGGGTATGTGATCTACATATTTTGCCTGGCGTTAATTTCTTCATTCATTACTATATCAGTATTATTTGTCTGCAGCGCGGACGAGCTTCTGCTGACGGAGCTGATCTTCAACGGCGTGTTCAACTCTCTGACCTCAGAGCAGAGCGCAGCACTGGTGAGCTGCTTCGTGTGCGACGAGAATTCATCTCAGTCCTCCGCCACCGGCGAGGAGCTGAGAGGGGTGCTGCGGCAGCTGCAGGTATGTTTCGTGATCAATGTAAAACTCACTTCAATTCTCTCTCATATTCACTGAGTGAACTTAGTAACTAACCTTCCTTATCCCACATGTGTAAATAAGTCGATCACAGTAACATTATGTGCCGGCGACAGTCGTAATTGTTGGCCGCGATTAAAAAAAACAGTTAGGTAATTAGTTCAAACTAAGAAACAATGCAGATCAAATATATCATTACTTTGATCGCAATAGCATAAACACAGTTTTGTGTAATATTAATAAATAGTTACAGTAATGCTAATTAATACTTGTTATTAATCAACAAACATGAGCTATAAACTCCTTAGTTACTTAATGCGAAGCATGAGGCTGTTTAATTGAACTGTTCTGGCCATACTTCCGATGGGTTATTTTTTCATTACTCTACACTAAGTTTATGATAGCCTATCATAAACTTAGTTTTTCCGAGGCATACCTATTAAGGAGCACGTTACACCAGTGTGCCTCGGTACATATTTTGTAGAACTCAGGTCTAGAGGGTTCACAGTTTCGACTGTTCAGCTTATAACCGTCGGCAATCGTTACAGGAATACGCTCGTAGGATAGCGAAAGTGTCTATCGACGCTAAGCTGGACCTGGACGAAGACGACTACGTGAGCAAGTTCAAGTGCACGCTAATGGATGTGGTGCTCGCGTGGGCTAAGGGCGCGACTTTTCTGCAGATTTGCAAGATGACTGATGTGTTTGAAGGTGAGTTTGTTACCTCTGCGTCAGGGGTCGTGAGTGTCGACTTACATAATGGTAAGTGTATGGTAGGGGTCGCCCTACCATTATGTATACTTACTGATATTATTGTTACGAGCTTCGGGTTCGTGATAATAAAAACTGTCGATAAAAATGACCAAAAGTTACACCTTTTTTAATCGACACTAATAACAACTTTAATACACTAAATGTAAAACAATCGATCTTAAGTCGCACTTGAAGATCGCTTTCGATGTATTCGCCTGTATCACTGATCCAATACTCCTTGGTCGCGGCCTTATATAGTGCCGTATATAGTTCCAGAACCTTCCATTGTAAAAACATTCGGAATGTTCGAGCACATACTGGCCCCGACTGACCAGATGTCGACAGTTATTTAGTTTCGGCATCGAAATCTCTTCTTAATATTAGATGGCGCCAGTAACTATTAGTTCTGTCATTCCATAATAGATGGCGCCAGCAACTATCTATTATGGAATGATAGTCGAAACCACATGGCGATAATGGTAACTAACGTCATCATGTGTCAGGCATTGATTGTGGTGCGTAACATTATATATAATTACGAACATGCATGTGATGAACATTTTGTGTTCGTATTAGCTTTTACCTAGTAGTCTCCTTCAACCTCGTTGGTGTTATTTTGTATTAACCTTCGGTAAGTGCCGTCTTCCTATGCGTTTAGATCTACATACTTATCGTATCGCAAGGGGAGATCATTTTTATTCTATTTCTTTAAAATATTTAGGTAATGTTCGCTAGTGCAGTGTTAGGTATTATAACAGTGTAAAAATCTTCTGTCGTATGAGTTCAAGACGTCAAGTATGTTGCCAGGGTCGGTGATCCGGTGCATGCGTCGTCTGGAGGAGGTCCTACGGCAGCTATGTCAAGCCGCCAAGAATATCGGCAACACTGACCTTGAGAACAAGTTCAGCGACGCCATCAAGCTGCTGAAGAGAGACATCGTCTTCGCCGCGAGTCTCTACATGTAACTTGTAAGCTCGCTAGTAAATACACTTACAATTTACTAAGGACAAGTTGGTTTGATTTGATCACTATTATTCTTGGGTTGTGCTTATGTTATCGTGGGCAGTGGTCGGTCTTCGGCTGAAATGAAGATGACTGTCAAACTTAACCGCTGTTAGACAATAGGAATGAAGTATGAGTTTTTTGATTTATTAATTGAAGCGTAGGTAACCGAATGTGCAGGTTTTGTTGAAATATAACTTAAGCCAGGACTTACGCGTTAGCCTGCGTAGAGACCGCAGGGGATCCCGACTCCCCTACAACTGCTTACGTTGGCCGAGGGGGTCTTAGTCGGTGCGAGCCGGACACACCACTCTGTTTCCCTAGGCATTTCTAGGCAGGCAAGGCATTTCCCCCTCGAAAAAAAAAGGACTTACGCCTTCCAAAGTAATATGCTATGCCGTTTAAAAGGTTAAGCATGTGGTTATACTATTTGAATGATCAACGAGATAATCTGCATTGGTAAGACTTCAATCGTCTTCACTTACTACGGAAACCAATTAAAGTTTTAAAGGTTGTCTGATAAAATATGCGTAGGAATGGAAGGGTTAAATAGCTAATAATAAAACACATGATCACAATGTTATAAGAGAACTTTATTGTTGTAATTACGGTATATCTATAGCATGAACTGGCAAGTAACAAAAAGAACAATATTTTACTAGAATTACGCTAGAGAACCATGTTCACAGAGTCGGCCGTGCCCAATGATACAACTATGTTATCATTAACTAAGTATAAGAAAAATAACGTGAAAACAGTGACATCAAAATTTGCATTCCACATAACTCCAAAATGTACTTGTATAAATTTTGAATATACTCCTAAAAGCGTTAACATGGGAATGATCGAAAATGGAATTCATAACACGAGATAACCGAACTATATACTTCTCATTTCATAGAAAAATGTACATACACCGACAAGTAATATGGCAGAGATTTAGAGATCACTGTTCCTCTCCTTATAAACTTATTGCATATACGAACCTAGTCGAACACTCCGGAGACGACCGCGCCGCACCGTCTGATACTCGCAGACCGCGGCCATCTCGCGAAGTAACCTTTTTATCATACACAAAAGATCACAATCGAAAAAATTTAAAAATCCGCTTACACTATAGTCTCATTTGGTGCCTGAATTGATATGTCCAATAACTAAACGCGAAATAAACGCTAATTTCTGTCTAGCTATTACACTTTGAGTAACTAAACGAGGTATTTGTTTTGTGTCTATCGGTTTACGTAACTAAACCCGCGAGTGCGAATCAAAATACGTGCACACCGCACGAGCTTCGCCTAGACTATATTAAGTATACGCTATTATTATCATTTAATACTTAGACGTTACAGTAATCATTCGCCCGGCGCGTTCGACTGCTATGGAAGACTCGACGCTTACTAAGAAGCACTTTCAATACATGACCAGTCGCTCGCCACTCACCAGTTAAAACAATCTCTACGCCAATATATCGACTCCTTACTGTATTATTTATACAAAATGTACAATTTCTCAAAAGCGCTCCCCAACAACACGTTTACAGTTTGTGATTATGTTACGATATGGAATATGATTCGATGATGTGCTATGTATTATGTTTGTTGTATTATTCTCAAAATGTGCGATTTCACATGTTCTGTTTCTTTTTTTTTTACCTTCTGAATTAATTTCCCCATTTGCCCGATAGTATAAACTAAAAAACAAATGTTTATGGTATTGAGAAGACATTAAGGAAGAGTTCTAAAATACATATAAGTAGTTCGCAACTATCGGACATTGAAATAACTTTCCCTTAGAGTTTCGCCATTCATTCAGCCATTAATATTCAAACAAATAGATGTTACAAAAACGCCATTTTGAGAATAGTACACGTTCCTACGTCCGACAAAACTGGGAGTTTTGCTTGCTATTGTCCCGCGGAAGTGCTTGTATCACGTAAATTATTATCATTCCCGTCGTACGATTGCTCATTGGAAACAAATGAAACGCCCATTGCGTTGCAGTTTGGCACTCAACATCTGTCAACAGTAACTATTTATCAATACTTTTGTACTATTTCAAAAGGAATATGATATGGAGAAAACGGACAATAGCAAGCTACTTGTATACAATATGACTATCCGATATGATATAATATAAAAATTCTATTATGTTAGTATATGGATCTGAACTTTATTTATTACTATGTAACATTCACATTTAGGTTAGGTACAAACGATTTATTTAATATGCTTACTCTCTTATTATGCGAAATTTCAAATTTACGTATGAAAGAATGATATCAGTGACTAGGCATCCGAATCCAAGAAACATGATATGCAAAATAGAACAAATTAATTTGACATGTCGATATGACGTAGTATTTACCACAAAGTCGAATCGAACGACTTAAACATTAGCAACACACGTTCTTAAAATTGTAATAGGCCATTTAAGTTAGTAAAATATTTACAATAAAAATACGAAACTGTTTACAGTTCCTTCATTAAGACAATACTCGAAGATTAGGCATAAGAAACACTAACAACTAGACGAAAGGCGCGGGCGGCGTCGCGGTATCGCGCTCTTTGTAAATATTCACCAGAAAATATTTGCTTAGAAGCCTGAGAAAACGTTCATATAAAATCACATCGCGCGCACTTCAAGTTGCATTTTTTGATTTAAATCGTATTGTCTATGAATATTTGAATTATTGTCTGCTACTCTACTACACGTAGCTACTCGTCGCATTCTCGAAACGCGCCCTGCGACGCCGCCCCGGCGACACGACGACTTTATATAATTATTACACAGGCACACATAAATTCAGCAAATAAAATGCCTATAAACAAAACATTTCTTATTTACATCAACACTATGCAACTATTCAATAAGTTTGCGTTTAATTTGAATGACAGATATCAAGAAACAAATGAGTTATGTTCAACATAGGTAAATTTTTCTAAAACAGTTCAAACGATATTATCTTTACATTATCTTTCAATACCTATTAACATTAGCTATAATTTATAAGATCTCCAAGTTTGTGATAATCTTCAATTTAAATTTAACAAGATATTAGTTACCTACCTATTTACTGTATGCGTCTGCATTAGTTACAATATGAAACGTGACAACTTAATAGAGAGGGGGAAATATTTTAGTTATTATCGTATCCTAATCGAATAGATAATCCTGTCTCAAAACAAGATCAAAGTTCATTTGGTCGGACCAAAACTTCAGTCGGTAAAATTGATCAAAACTCTTTATAACCTCGCGTAGACAAATAAACAGTGCCGGCGGCACACGCACCAACACTCCACTCAAACAGTCACACGAACATTCAAACACTTTCGAACGACGACCTGGTATAAGCTTTCTTTGAACACCGTCAATCAAGTCAGAAAACTGTACGTTCTATATCCGCTTATATATCGCGGTTTGTTGGTTTGATTCCGGGCGAGGTTAAGTCGTCCCAGTGCTTGTCCCACGGTAGTTAGTAGTGTTTGTTTAGCTGGGTAGGCCTGTTTCTAGGTATAGGCCGTTGGAGTACAATGTTAGAGGTTGAGAAAGCTTCGCGTAGGGCCGCGTGGTGACCGCTAGGGTCGGGCGGTGTTTATGAATGCCGGTGAGGCAGTCACGTGCTGAGGCCGAGCCGCGCCGCGAGCGACAGCACAAGCGCGACCAAGGGCTCGATCCGTCCTCCTCCGCTGCATGACAGGATCTCGATTTCCTGGTGAGAATATACAATACTCAATATTTTATTGAATCTATAGCGTTTACAATGTGTTATCTTAAAATTAGACCATAAAGACCCCGTATTTAAGGGCACTGCCAATTGAAGAGAGATTCGACAACACTATCTTAGATATAAATATATTAGACAGATAGAAAACGAAAAGAAAATTTACATTGGATTGAAAGTTATTAAAATTAAAATTTTTGTAATTGATAAATTACTACGTATTTAAATGTTTATGATACTCCAGTTGAAATGCAACGCAAAAAATAAGTGCAACGGTGATCACTCTTTGGCACCACGGAGTACTTTCTTTTAGAATACATTTAACTCACAAGCGCGTGCCAAGTATTTACCGCTTTTACGGGAATTACATTTTCAAACACTAGGGAGATTTTGGTGATTTAATGTTATCAAATGTCAATCAAAAATGTTCAATGTGCATTGTATTCAAAGACGATTCAAAAGTGTTACATGTAACTACTTAATAACTACTTGAATAAATAATTTTAAACAAATAAATAGCAGACAACATCACATACATTGCTCCGATTTCGTGGCAAGTAGTTTAAACACTTGTGTTACATAAATCAGAAACAACGAAGACTACTTAAATTGAAACGAAATAAATATTTGATTGATATTAAATGTAGGTGTGTAAAGTGTGGAGGTGGTATACCTCGGGGTGGTATGAGAGGCAGTGGTGCGGGCGCCGGCGGTGCGCGTGCGGCGGGCGGCGGCGGCACGCGGCCCGCGGCGGCGCCTCGCGCGCGCGCACGTCCAGCCGCTTGGCGCCGCACGGGCACAGAGTGTCCACCACGAGCAGGATCAGGTTGCTGTGAGGGATCTTCTGCACGCTGAATGGCCTGGGAGAGAGCGAGAATCGTTCATTTTTTTCCTAACATTGGGCGTTAAAATCGAGAAACACTGTTTGAAGACAAAATGAAGTTGAAGAAAAGAAGGAATTAATCATTAATTAGGTAAAACGACTTAAAAACGAACAAAAGCACAGAAAGCGAACATTGTCCTATGTCTGTCTATTTTGCAGCTTATATATTAGGTAATAAGGTTCGTACATTTTTTATATATAGATATTCTTGTTAGTACCTACCTACATATTAAATTCATTTTGTCCTTGACTTAATCAATAAAAAAATATGCTACTCGTAGGTTAAAAGGGCTTCATAGATAAGGAAATTATGTTCGCAGAAAATCATGGGATGGTAAAAAGCAACTATCCGACTCGGCGCATTCTAGTTCTTTAATATTCGGTGTAATGAGGCTACTAGCAGTCATCATTAGTAATCAGTTCGAAAAAAAAAAATTTTTTTTCGGAAATTTACCCAATTTTTTTAGGTCAGTCTATGGATGTTCGCAGTGGTTTACACTCTGTAGCTAATTTTATTTCGCTTTTCCAAATAGTTGTACGGTTTCTACTTTCAAAGACAGAAAATAACCCTGGGTATTGTGGCTCATGTGCGCAGACCTTTATACAGCGTAATAAGAATCAATATTCAAGGTTGTACACACCTTTCACATCCTGAATTATGGCAATTAGTAAGCTTCCCCTTAAGCGGCTGAGCAGCGTTGAGTCTGGTAGATTGCAGGGTGAATAGTTCGGCGCTAGTGTCGCAAGGCCTCACGGCGGCCGAGCGTGCAGCCTCACGCGGCGGCTCCCGGGGGCCGACGTTCCCGCTGGGGGGTCGCACCTCATCGCCCCCGTTGGAGCCCCCAGAGCTCGACCCCGGGCCCCCTACGCCGTCCAAGATGATTTCGTACGTGCCCCGATCGCGGTCCATGTCTTCGTCGCCATCCATTTCCTCGTTCTCGTAGTCTTCGTAATCTGTAAACGGTTAGATGTTTCATTTTGTGGCATATGTATGTGGCTCATTGCACCTCACTTAAGCCTAGTAAGACCTAACTGTTTCTGTATACGGGTTCCCAGTTACATTGACAATGATTTGTCAGACCAACGCGTCAACTTGCAAAATGACACCAATCATATATGTATGTATCTACCTGTATTTTCGCGTATTCAACGTACTTACATTAAACGTTAGCCATGGGATATTAGTTTGGCCAGGAATGCAGTCTATCAGGTTCAACAAAGCTTCCGTTGTAATCGTAGAGGTAGACCATATTTTTGGCCGGCTGTACAAAACTTAAAGTATTTTTTAAAAGAACGTATCCTTATCGGTGTTGTGAAAGGATATCGTATGTAGTGCTCTAATAAAATATATTTTACAATGTAACTTACCCAAATCCTCATCGGCATATGAGCGAGCACGCGCTTTTACAGATTCCCACAATGGGAACCATACTGCTAGCAAGTTGGTTAGGTAACCGCCAAGCCAGGCCAATGGTCTTGCAGGCTGGAATTTAGAAAACATGGTACTTACATGAGCTCTGAAGAAAAATTTTGAGTTCTGCATGATAAGTAAGTATAAAGGTACGATACATAATGTATTTTTTTATACTGAATAATGATGCTATTTTCGCAATATTATTTCTAGACAATAAACTGGAACTTCTAAATAACCTATTGCTTGTCGTAAAATATGACTCTTGTGATTGTGAGTATCACCAGCCCGATATTACTGTTTACACTTTAATACACTTGAGGATCTGACAAATGACAAATCGTCAACAAACATTAAAATGTTGTTAGTGCATCTGCACTTGGTCAAAATTTAATTGGTGCAACTCACTTAACGTTTGGAGGTGACTCACTATATATGAATGACGATACTTCTGGTATTTTCTCGCATCATACCCTAATTTAGTCTGATTCACTAGTATCTTATCAAGTAAACGTGTAAAACTAATCGAGATAGCTTACTCCAATTTTATGTCCGCTACCACTGAAAGGATTCCTGGAATCAGGACAGCGCCCTTGGTGGTCATGCACAGTGACTTTCTTGTAGATCTTGTCTTGCACCAAAGAGTCCATAATGGTGCCGTCCACTTGCCCGAAAAAGCGGCCTGTTTGGGACACGTCTTCGGAGAGGATGATGAAGCCATTGTCGTCAAGAATGTAGCAGTCTAATTCGTCTCCGGCACAGGTCTTCTTACAAACGCTGCCAGGCGTACACTAGAAGTAACATTTATTGTTTATACACAGATTTGAGACAGTTGATAGGTTAAAGGACGAGTATTCGTTGTAGTAAATGGAACACTGCGGCTATGGAGTCCTAATATCGTTGCGCTCGTTTTTAATTTGTTGAAACAGACAGGTAGAGATCAGGAGTATTCATCCTAGTACATCAAGGGAAGATGTTCAGAACGATGAACTTTTCTAAATTGGCTTATGTTTATTGGGTAGACACTCTCATTAAATATCCTTCTTATGATACCCAAACTACAAGGAGAAAAAACCTTAGTTTGATACCATTTGAATGGTGTCATCGTCTGGCGCATTTTTATCGGTTTCATTCAAGGTCCACTCCATAACATGGCTGGTTAATATTTAGATACGCTTATATTTCTTAAAATAGAAGAATGACTAAAAAGCTGACGAAACTAGGATGATATCTAAATATATAAATAAACGAAGCAACTATTCGTAGCAAGCTGTAGGTACCTACCGTTGACGTAACATTCAAAAAGTGCTTGGCGAGTGAGTCTAATTGGAAGTGCAACCCCACCACTGCCGCTGGCGCTCTATGCCCTCTATTTTCTACAAACACCGCGTGTGTTGCGAGCACCAAAGGTGGCCTTCCACTCAAGTCCTCAGCTTCAGAACCATCGCGGAAAGGCACGGAGAAGACGAAGCTTTCCGGTTCTATGCTGTGGTGTTCCACTGCGCGTCGATACCATTCAGAGTCATACGCTCGTGCATATTTTTCGCTGAAATGTCTGTAACAAAACGTTGATTGGATCAAAAGTGGGATTGCGAGACAGAATGGCAAGAGGAAAGGGCTTTTGGACCGTTCATTTTAAACAGCAGATATAATTATTTTTAAAGTATGGTGTTTTTGTTAGAATGGTTGCTATACCATTAAAGAAGCTAGCTAGTAGTTAGTCAGTTAGGCCATGGCTTGAAGACGCTGTCAACGCTTTGCATGTGCTGACAGATCTAGAAGAATAAGTCCTTGCATAGTAATAACGTGGCGTAGCTAATGGTTTGAGTAAAAAGACCTTAGAATAAGGAAAGTATATATCTATGAAATTGGCACTCAAATGTATCTATTCGGAAAACATCATTTTTTGTACATAAACTACTTACTTGTAGTTTAGGTATAAGCAATACAATACTTACGGCTCTGCAGATTCTGAACTTCTGGAGCTGTTGCTGTTCTCAGTCCACTTGAGCAGCCCGCTCCGAGTTGCGATGAAGGAGAGCGTAACCACGAACTTGTGAAACCGTCCTTGCCTGCAAAGATGGAATTTGTTAAAAGAATACAGGATGATTCGGAGTAAGTGGGATTTCCCTGATAAATCTGACAGATCGAAGAACAATGTAATCGTTACAAGGACTGAAGACATTTCAGAAACGAAAAAAAATTTGTATAATTAAGTACTTAAATACTCGAATGGGGAATGTTTAATATAATTCGGTTCGTAGACAAATTGTTGGCCTCTCCATTTGGGATAAATAAGTTATACAAATATTTCCACTTGAAGGTAAAATTATTTAAATAGATATTTACAACACCTAACTAAAGGTATCAATTAAAACTGTAAAATTGTATAGATTCTTTTAAAGTACTAATTAATTATGTCTAGGCTAAAGACGTAGATGCAGAATCTCTTAGTTTTTACCCACACAGAGAGCATTTAGGATGAGATGTTATTGAGAAGCTTACTGCGATATTTTTTGTCCATCATTTATTTTTCAGTTAATATAATTAAATAATTGAAGATCGGCTTGCTCCATAAAACTTGCAGTTCACGTAGATACCTACTTAACACATGGGTAGGTACATATTACCTAAAGTTTGTGGAGGCCGTAAGAACAAGTACAATGACGAATGAATATTTGACGATTTCTCTTTGCTAATTTTAGTTCAAAGATGTTCTGCATTAACAAAATTAAATGCCAATAAATAAGTAGATGTATGTATGTATGAACTGTGAGCTGGAAATCCTTGCGCTGCTAAAGAAACGTTAAAAATATTTGATTAGTGGTTAACTTACCTTGATCCAATTGTAGCTCATAATGTTAATACGGTACAATAATAAATAGAAAGCCAAGTTGAACATCTTTCTTAAGTAGAATTTATTAAACGAATCGTAAATGTAACCATGTTTTTTGTATAAATATTATAATAATATTATTCTTATGCATGAGAGGTGTTCTTCTTGACTTTTAATTAAAATGGTGAATGAAATAATGGTGAGTAAAATTTTGACTAAATAGCACTTCATAAAATACTCGAAATCCAAATCGTTTCTTACTTAATGAATGATGATTGAAATGTAGAATACTTGTCATTAGACTGTGATAGCCAAGGAATCACTTTTCATAAGCTTTCGCCTATTTACAAATGATTTGTTTATTTAGCGATATTTTATCGTAACGTTTGAAAATCTACAAAACCATGATGAGGATTTCATGTTACTTTACCTTGTCAGTAGTGCCATTAAAGTTGCTATCGGGCTATTTGTGTGACAAACACATATAAATTAGTGATCAACATAAATTTAACATAAAGTGCAATAAGTGTTATTTAAAACTTATCCGTGCTAAATTCGACATGCAAAACGCATTGATTTTGTTAATTCAAAAGCTTCTAAAGCCCGGCACCAACATTTAAATACTTTTACGAACGAAACATTTTTTAAAATATTCGAATGCTTTTAACAAATTGATACTCTCTCTTCTATTGATTTCAGATAGTAATTAATGATGACGCATATTTCATTATTGGCACCGGGCATATGGTGTCTCTCAGGGTTCTAATATCGGGACTGTTAATTTTAATTACTGAGATTTCCATGAAAGCCTTTATTTTCTAAATTATGTACGCACTTAAACAATATATTTATTGGTGCGGGTGGTTCATGCTCTATTTTTAAATTGTACTTACTGTGAGTGATGGCTGGCATGTCCTGTGTGTGCGTCCAATTCTTTGATTACCATTGCGTCCCTGATTAATGATTGCACTAAAGTTTTATCACCTGTTGAAAAAAAAAGTAGTCAATTGAAATTTGTGACGAACCTCTCTTCAGTTGGTTATAAAGATATTGTGACTGCTCAGGCACATATTGGGCCCCGCTTATTCTAAAGTTCTAATGTAGTTTATTCTAATTCAAAATTCAATTGAGAGCGAAACAAAGTACCTTCTTATATTATTATAGTATTTTTAATGCTTTATTTTACCGGTGCCATTTTGAGGACCCAACTGTGCATCACAAAATGTTAGATCGCAGTTTCAACCACAAGTAACTAAATACCTTGAATAGTTAGTTAGGTTAGTTACGTTATGTTGTTGCATTTCTGGAAATTTTCTGTACCATCGTCCAACGGTGCTACCAGCTTTGTGGCCTGCCCATTACCACTTCAGTTCTGCTCCGAAAATCCTTATTTTTAAGCATAGTTCCTTCAATTGCACGTTGAACGAGTTTGAGCTTTAAGGTAAGGCCCATGTTTAAGCACCGTGTTTTGTATGTTCCACGTCGAAGTCTGCTCAGGATGACCTACTAGAAATGAACAGTGGCAGTTTCATACTCACAGTAATACGAATCTCTATCCTGTTTCTTGTGAGCATTGTGCGAAGTGAGCGCTCGCGGGCGTAGTGACATCCACTTCCAGCCTGGGCGGCCGGCGCGTGACAGAAAGTGGATGAGCTGTTCTTCAGCAGAGTTGAACGTTTGCTCCGAGGTAGACGCGTATTCGCAGTACACCCTGCAGTTCACAATTTATGATTTGGTGTCTTACGCTTATCAGTTAGACTGTGACCCCAATAGGTGATCTGCCCCAATATTTACAAAACGTCGAAAACGGATTTGTATTCCGAAACTAAGCTTTGTCTCTTTCATAACTGATTGAACTGACACAATACATACATTTAACGTATGGGTATCGTTTCTTATATATGTAAACAAGAGACGATGAGGACAGGAATAGCTAACCGACTGAGCGGCAAGTCGGTCGAAATCCAATGAGGAATTTAAGTATATTGGGGCGGCAAACAAAACGCTGTACCAAAATTATTGGAAGTAAAAACCACTTACTATCAGCCTATTGGGTGCACAGCCTTGCAGATAATTAATTATGATATAGTTTAAGGTTATAATTAAAGACAGTTGCATAAATCATAATAGGTAATTAAGAAGTTAAAGAAGTAAATGATTTTGTAAATTTCATCATAATATGTTGTCTTTATTATAGACAATTAGGTCATAGAAAAAAGTTTTTTTTTATTTTTTCCAATCCTTACCAGTCTGGATGAACTTTCCAGTTGTCTCCCTTGAAATATTCCGTGACTGCACAAAGAAAGTTTTTCAAATAATTATGCATTCTGGTACATTATACTAACTAAATTAATATTTCTAAACCTAATTTGTATGCTTTGGTTACAAATATTTATGTCAATGTTTGTAGGGATCAACATTGTCTGGGGTTGCAATTCTATCCTTTTCTATCATAATAAGCACATAGCCAACAATTACTCCTTAATTGGATGTTAGACAACATCCAATTATGAGACGATTGATCTTACCATTGATAGGGCTGTGTTTCAGCTCCTGTTCAGCGTGTAGCTCATACATGCCATACCCGTCTGGCAAGACAGCCGCCAGAGAGAATGGCGTGCCATCCACTGGCGCGTAGAAGTACCGCTGACGGCGAGTGGCCACGCGTCTCATGCCCTCGTATTGGACCTTCACACCAATTTCTGTCTCGCCTTCACGTTGCTCTATCATGTCATGGCGAAGCTGTTGAACAAACTCTTGTTTATGGAAAAGACAAAAATAATTGAAAGTGCCAAGCGACCTGAATGCCTTAATCCATAAGCACGTAAGGATTATTTGATATATCATAAAGGTATTTCCACCTATATATTGTTTCCATGGTTTCTTCACAATATCAGGTTCTGACTTTTTGCTAGTGAAAAATGCTATAAGTATACCTACGTAACCAGAGAGTTTGTGGTGCATTCTGTAATTAAAATTGAGACAGGCCAGAGGTCCTAGGTATGTTGAAGCCAAACACACGAAATTGGTCACGTAAATTTAAACTTTTGAGTTTTTTGGATTTACCTTTGACTGTGTTCGAGGACTATACCTGGATTTTTAGCTTATGTCTGAATGGAAGTCAATGTGTATTTTCGTTAATATTTAATGGCGTAAATTCACTCGCTTCGAGTTCTTAGTAAGGACTTCAATGTAGTTCGTTTTTTTGTGCCACCGATTCGTGATTATTGGTACATATGTAAATTTCTTACATCTAGCAAGAGTGACGTGAGGTTGACCCTCGAGTTCTCATCTGCGTCAACCAGAAGCTCCACATCGGTTAAATCCACGCTGGAGTATAGTGGCCTCAACGTTTCTGTGTACTGTGGACAAATAAACATGTAAAATTTTAACCAAATATTCATATACATGCATACTTATATGGAGGGGGGGGGGGGGGGGGGGGTAATCAATTAATATTGGATTGGATACGCTCCGCCCCTAACCCTAATAACTCCTCCCCCACCCTCCCACCTTCTCATCGCCTAGTGACGGCACCATGGGATAAGGGGAAAGAAGGAAACAAAGGAAGTCGAGAATTGATTGGAAAAATAAAAATTGCGGCAATTCGATGTGTCTGCGACAGTTAAAAAGCTATGCTCAGTAAAAAAACCATGAAATGTTAATCTACGTAACGACCCTCCAAAGAACAAAACTTCTTAAACCATTCAAAATACTCCAAACGTCTGGTTGGGGAGTAATTTCTTGCTTATACCTACAATCTTACATACCTACGTCATTCCTGAGCACTCAACGGGGATTAAAGTTCCTCTCGTGTGCGTTGCTGCGCCTAGCCTGTTGGTTTTATTTCTCAGGGAGACTTTTCAGTACTTTTATAATTGTGGTTTCCGTTATTGTATATAAGTAGTTATATAGGTATTGAGGATATACTGTATACCTACACCTACACGTGTATATGTCTAATAGATATTATGCTGGTCAAAAAAGAACACCGAGGGCCTTCAGCATCAAAAAAAATAGAAAGGCTATTGAGAGTATGGTATGAATAAATTCCTCATGCTAGCGTTAAATATTAAAAAGTGACTAACCTCTTCATTGGTGTGCTGTGAAAGAAAAAAAAACTTTTGTTAGACAAAATTAAAACATTAAATTACCTAATATAAAATGGTTTATAAGTAAACGTTTTCCCTTGAACAATTCAAATAATGTGGAATCACTTACCAAAGGTCTCAAGTCGGGGTGATACAAAACGTGCCCATTGTTGTCCACCATGAAGGAATAACCATTCACTCCGAGCTGGAAGCAAGATACCAACATCATCAATGAGCACGATCAAAAGCACGTTAGACTAACTACTTTGGTCTTAACACGATGGCATAAGAACTAATATCGAACTACAATTGTTTACCCTGACGTGTTGTGGACCGTACAAAGTATCAATGTAAACAATATATTCAACAGATCAGAACATTTACCTTATATGGTGGAATGAGCTTCTTTATTTGATCAACAGGAACGTCGGTTCCCACCACGCCCAATAAGTTAGCTTCCCTTTGCTGTAAAATTTTAAGATATAAGAAATTTGTGTTATAAGCATTAATGATAAACCTATCAATTTGTATTGTTGTTTGTAGGTATATTTACCGTGTGGTTTCTCCTGTCGAAGATAGGAACTGTCACAGAGGTCATGAGTTGTCCCATACCGTCATCGTCAAGGGTACTACTCTGTAATTTAAAAAACATATTCAAATTAGTACTTAGTAATCTCATTTATTAAACAAGTTTTGATAATTTTGTTGGTCACAGTACAGTGTAGTTATAGTAGACTAACTGTACTGTTCCTGTACGTAACATATGTATTCGTGATATCTTCTTATTATTTGTCCTTATTATCGATCTTTCGCAATTATTTTCATTGATCGGCATGGTGGAACAATAGTGCACTTCTGGTTCAGCCAATGGTTGTGGGTTTGATTCTCACCCAGGGCAAACATTTGTGTGATGAATAATTGTGTTTGGGTATTTATAAATGTATTTCAGTATTGATTGTGGTGCGACAGTTAGTTTTCGTTTCCACAACACTTACGCAACTTTCTCTGGGATCAGGGGACTGATTAACAAACGTCAGAAAAATTCTGAATTGGAAAGTATATTTTGTCTCATTCCAAACTTTTAAGATAAGAAAGAGATACTTTATTATGCTGTACATGTTGCCCTTAAGCTCATTACCACTTAACATCAGGTGAGACGAGGCCAATCTTGAAATGCAATATAAAAAATATACAAAATATATATATCTTACTCTCCCTCCAACATAGACAGGGCTCCAATGGACTGGGTGTACGGTCTGGTACATGACGAGGGGGCGCGCCAGCACTTCCACGAGGTGTAACACTTTTGATCGAATCTCGGAGTGTTCATTGATCGTCACGTGGAAGCCTAGAAGCAAAATGTAAATGAACTATGATGGACAACTATGTTACAATAGTTAAAGACACGTAAAAAAAAGAAAATACAGTAGAACAAAAAATTTCGTTATACGTAATACTGACTGTTTCTTAACACTATAAGAAAGTAAGTACCGATTTTGTGTACTGATTATTATAAATAGATTATAATAAAGCGAAAAATAATGCGTTAAATTGCAATCAAATGTTTCGGTTTACAATCTTTCGACAGTTTACAATCTCACGAGATAGATTGTAATCTAACGATTTTTATAATTTTACGGTGTATGCATTTTTAGGTTTGATGGTTATAACATTAAAAAAACAATCACCATGAGCTGTTGGGTACCAAATCTATGGGTACCTAATTAGGTATATTTTTCTGGGAAACAATAAAAGTTATTTTACGAAAGTAGCAGGAAGATAAAGGTTGATAATTGGGACCAGTGCACTATAAATGTGCTGGCCACGTGCTCAGTTTTCCAGATTTATTTCGTGTTTGTTTTAAAATAAAGTCGACACTGATGCCCCCATCAAAACATTCAAAAGAGTCCCTGAGGATCTCATTCCCGAGGATCTTGTCCCGGAGGATCTCGAATGCAAAAAAAGTGATAATAACAAGTACACTTGTGTTGTTTTTTGTAATGTGCATAACTTGTACCGTTAACAAAATAACATATTAATTTGTAAACGTATTTGAAATAATTATTAGTATTTAAAATAAAAGTTAGATTATAATTTTAAAAACACTATTTAACTATCTATAAAAAAACAACAAATTACATTTTATGATTTCCGATGATGATGAACGCAATAATATTTCAAATTTTAAGATTTTGAAAAGACAGCAATGTTCATTTTTTTTACTAAAGTAGAAGAATAAATTATTGCGTTCATCATCATCGGAAATCATAAAATGTAATTTGTTGATTTTTGATAGATAGTTAAATAGTGTTTTTAAAAGTATAATCTATCATTTATTTAATTCAAATACTAATAATTACAAATACATTTACAAATTAATGTTATTTTATTAACGGTACAAGTTAAGCACATTACAAAAAACAACACAAGTACATTTTATCACTTCTTTCGCATTCGAGATCCTCCGGGACAAGATTCTCGGGGAATGAGATCCTCAGGGACTAACCCTTTCTAAAGACGTTCTAAACATATGACATAATAGGCTTGTGTAGTTTCATACCTTTGTTCGTACAGGCCATGTCCTTCATAGCGTGCCCAGCGGCTGCGTCCCCTCCCACACGGTACGTAAAGATGCGCACGGGCATGTGTGGCCAGTTCCACGTGCGGAACACGCGGTTGACGCCGCCCGCGCCTCCGCCTGCGCCCACCACAGCTATGGCTTGGTTGCATTGGCAACCTTGACCGGTACGGTTGTACTGCAAGATAAAACAGGGGGATGCTTCACAAACGTCAGAAACCATTCTGATTCAGAAAGTCCATGTTTTTAATATTAGAAACATAATTTTTTTATCTCCCCTTGCGGTGCGGGAATTGAACCCACGACCTTCACGTATCGCGCGTGCTGCTCTTTCAACTGAGCTAACGGCAAGTTATCGTAATATAACGCGTAGGTTAATAGGAACAAGCCCTTTGATTTTAAACCAGTCTCAAGCGTATATTAGCAGCAGTAAGCAGTAATTTATGATAAATAGTTTGTGAAAATGTATAAAAGTAATCAACGCATACCCTATGCAGAATTTCAAATGCAGTGGTGAGCGCTCCAGTGAGGTTGGCTGCGCCCCCCGTCGCCTCAGCAGCCCATAGCACTGTTTTCAGCTCCCGGATTGTCTCAGGAACCGCCTGTGGATAAACGAGGATATGAAATCTTGGTTTGATGCCTAAACATGGGTCCTGATAGGAAATAAAAAAATACATGTATTATTTATACTTCATTGAAAACCTGTAAAACGCGAAGCGTCTGAGTCGGAATAGGTACAGAATAACAAGTAGGTAAGGTTTTTATTATGTTTGTCGAGATATATTTTATATATAGGCGATAGTTTCACGAAGTCGATAGGTACGTATCATGTTGTATCAAACGTTTTATTTTGTGTCCAAACGTCACTACCTATATGAAAATGTGGGTTACTGTCCGAGGGCTGCAAGATTTCCGTTTTCGTTTGATGTAGTCCATCCGAAATTTGATTTACGTTAGAAATCCTTCCCTTATATTTAACAAAACCACTGTTCACTAAATATAACAACAAAACAGTATATTTTCCAACTAAACTTGAGCATGGTGTGTATCCTTTATTGTTAACTATAGCAAAAAGGGTGGCATTGTACCGGTGCTTGAGGAAAACATTCAAACATAAGGGCATCAGCTGTAAGCCGTGGATTTGTCGAATTCTTCCAAAAATTCGTTTAGATAGTCATTTGGGCGGAAAATAGCAGATCTGTTAATGTATCCATAGGATTTACTTCCACTAAAAGGATTCTATATACGATCTCATTTTTATTTCTTAAACCATTTTTTGTAAAGTTTTGTGCAATAAAGTATCTACCTATCTATCTAACAAATATACCCATGGATATGAGTTCTCAAAAAATACTTGAAAATATTATTGTTTATGTTAATATCATACGAATTTACACTTGTAATGTACTATGGTAACCTTAAGGAACATTATACTTAGTTTAAGGGTGCTAAAGAGTAGCGAACAGGACCATCGTTTGGGGCCGCTTTTAAAAAGGGGTTAAGGCTTCGTAGTGTCTAAATATTAAAATTGTTTACAAGCTAAATGTAAAACATTGCAGGCAGCTTAAAGTATGAACAGGATATTGATATTAGTAATGTTAGTGTTTAACACAAAACCAGTCGAAACAAATAAACATAATTGTGAAAAATAAAAATAAAAGCCCTTTCATTTAAAAGTACATGGTCAAACCGGGGTCTCCTAAAAATCTGCGGCCCAAAAGGTTAAATTTGTTAAACATATTTATTAAATATGCAAAACACCACACAAAGTTAGGTTTGTCATGGTCGTTCAAGAATTTCGTTTTCTGAGTACCTAACTAACCTACTTATTTTACATGCACGCCACTAGAATTGTATTTTGAATAATAAATCATTTGCATGCATTGCCTCCGCCGAGTTTCTGCTATCTAGCAGGTCTGATCTCACCTTGGCTTTTGCTGACCTACGGTTATGTAAACCAGTTGCACAAAAGTGACTAGTATCTAAGCCACACTGAAGGCCCGGACGTGTAGCCTTGAAACTTGCTGAGGCCTATTGTCTTGAGGCAGCGAGCTTGTTGCAAACGACTTTGGCACATAAAAGCTACTAATGTCATGTACCTACATTTAGTGCTGCTAAGTGTTGTCAAGGTACTTCATTGTTAGAAACTAGTGTTTATATTTATTAAATAACATACATATATAGATGCCTGCGTAATTTTTTTGGACGATCCTTGAGGAGTAATGTATTAAAATTAGTTATCACTGTTTGCGTCTAAAGTTAAAGTGATATTAATTGTACTTTACGGGATAAAAATAATGTTATAATAGTGTATACTACAACTATCTATATACAGACAACAAATTAGACGAAATTATTTGGTAAAGTTTTAAGGAGATTGAGTTTTCAGACCTGTTTTATGAGGATAATCCTATTTTACCGGAATAAAAAGATTACCTAAATGTATATGCTGACAGATTCCAAAGAGTTGAAAACATATCTAAGCTTTGATTAAAGTCAATATAAACGTCTAAATATCGTAGTCGAAGCAGTTAAAATAAGAATCGTTCCACAGATACGACTTGCTAACAGAAAATGAGTAATTAGATAAATTAAACACGTTATTAAAGGTAGGTTAATGAGAGTTGGCACACGCGTTCATAAACGGAAGTTCGCCCGGTAACAACTCTTAAATATACAGGGTTACATTTCAGACGCCCGGGGTGTTTGCCGTGAGGGTAATTGCTCGATCGTATATTAGCCAAGTTGCGAGTCTAGTGAGAGCGTCCTTAGACGGCTTGCTTAATCAAGGTTGCCTCGGCAGTGAAGAAATGAATTTTAAATTAAAAAAATATATACCTATATGAAAATGTAATCTATATGTCGCCGTAAGATTATAAAAATCGTTAGATTACAATCTATCTCGTGAGATTGTAAACTGTCGACAGATTGTGAACCGTAACATTTGATTGCAATTTAACGCATTATTTTTCGCTATATTGTAATCTATCGATGTCATATTTTAGGATTGTGTATTTCATTTCGTGTCAGTAAAGGGATTGCGTGGATACACAATAAGTTCGATGTTGTTTTTTCTGTGAAAACTCAATCTCATCAATATTTCATATCCATCTCCGAATAACGTTTCGATTTGGGAATTCCAACTTAGAAACCAGATTTAAAATCGCGTGTTGACTTACAGTTTAAGAAAACGAAGAATTCATTCGTATACTACTCTTACTAAAAGAATATTACATTTTTATTCCACACGAATGTTATATGATCCAGAAAAGCAATTTTGTACTATAAAACTATTGAAATAAGTACTATTAAATGCTTTTGCATGATTGTATGTTCTTTAGTTTTGTGATTAATGGCTTAAGAAGGTGTGCATATCATGTATCTAACTTACGTATTTATAATCAAATCGCTTCCTTCAATGGTTGTTCAATCCATAGACTAGGCATTTAGGGGAAAACTTTAATATCCTTTAAATGTCTATGAATATAATTCTACCAAGTTATATCCGGAGAGCTAGTTTTGTAACGCCCTAAACCCCAATCAAGTAGCAATATCGTGCGAGTTACTCGGTCGAGAGGGTACTACCATGCGGTTGCAAGTTTGATGAAGGCGCAACTCGAGGTTCCGATGAAAGAAATAACGGTGGAACGCATAAGTGCACTCATTGTTAATTACATTTATGAAGAGTGAAAATACCTTGTTTACTACAAGGTATTTACAAAAACCTTGGTTGTTTTTAAATTTGAAGTAGATAGATATATATACTTTACCAACATCTTTACAGAAATAGGTTTTACAGATTGATTTTAGTACAATTTAGGCGGTCTTATCGCTATAAAGCGATAGACAACCTTAAGTAGAGGAAATAGTAGATTACACAAAAGTGTAAATCCGCCCTGATTTTTATTATGATATGCTCTTGTATTTGTTACTTTAGTAAGTGATCTAAAGTTTAAATTAAATGTCAGCAATTGTAACAAAATGGACAGATTTGCTAGCTGCCATTGCTGCCATTTTGAAAGTCATTGTATTAATGAGTAATTATATATTAAAATTATATTAACTAGCACCAATTCCCAAAAGCAAAGTATTTCCATTGCAATCGATACGAAATAACAACGAATATCGGATTTGAATTCTACACCCAAATCTTTCGTGGACGTATATATGAGCCTTTTCCTTTTGGATCTATAGACAAATCATTGCACGAATAGGGAAGGGACATTTAGTATATATTCCGAACGGAAAGGAGTAAAATTAAAAAAAAAAACAGTACCTAAATATGTAACGTTTTGTTATTTTGTTGGTCTGAGAATTGAACGTGTTAATCAGCTCCAACAGATGTACAAACTATGTTTAAGCGCACGATCTAAACGATTTATGAGATATCGTTACTATAAACGAGCAGACGTAAAGATATTGCCTAATAGGTCCGTAAATCGTACACCGCAGTGTACTTAGCCGAGTAGACTCGCACTTGATAAGAGGGCGCATTTCCGACGCGTCTCTAAAAGGAACTATATATCAGCGGGACTATAGTCTCCCTCACTTATTCAGTTCATAAGTCTGTGGAAGTTTCCAGATAAAATCTACGCCGCAAAGTGAATACGACCGACTCCTGACAGGTGGGGAGCGAGTTGCGAGTGTAAAGGTGACAGCGAACCACATCCTAGCCTTTGATTTAAGGCGCACACGCGTATTCAAAAGCGTCTATACTCATGTGATGGTGATCTACAATCAATTGATACTAGATTCTATTGTCTACATTTTGAAATTGTAATAAAGCGCTATAGGTTGTTAAAATCTTGTGTCTTCGGAATACGACAAAGGACAACTTTAAATACTATTGACAGTTGCAATAACAAACTTTCTTAAAGGGCTTAAAATTATGTAAAATGACTTTGAAGAAAATACAATCTAGAAAAAAGTCTCGCATGGAAATGGACACGATAATCTAAAAAGTTTATTTTATTTTATTTTGCTTGATTAGGCCAACCAACAAGAAAAACGCTGTTCATTAGCATGATCTCATTGTCACTCATCTCTCTTCATAAAATCCAACCTTATATAGAACTTAAACAATTTAATTACTTTTGTAGTTGAAACATGTTATATTGAATAATACGCCTATTGGATATATGTTATTTTTAAACGTGCTACGAATACTACGATACGACTACGAACCGTAGAAGGCTCATGTAGCACGCTACGATGAACATTATCGTAGCGAAAGCGTAGCTATTTAGCGCTATTTATTTCTTAAGAATCCCGCTAATTTGGAAACGAATTAATCAAAATGGGTTCAAACGGTATTAGAGTAGGATCTGAGTTATAAAAAGATCATACAAAATTATGATAATAACATGCTAGAATAAATAGCCAGTTAACTCGAAGTAACTTACGAAACATTCAAAAAGTAACTTGATTCAAATATTGAGCCACAAATCAAGAGTTCTTAGAAGTTCTCCGTATTTCGCAAGCTCACATTTCTTTTCTGTCTTTTCTGAGCAAATACTGAATAAATAACGTTTGTAGTACTGTAGCCACAGGTTGAAGGCTTCGAAGGTGAATGAGCAAAACAGCAGCTTAGAAGATGCAGTAAAGATATATTTCCGTATACAATCCTTCTAACAACAGAAGGGGGTGGTCCGTGCAGAGCGTCTTACTTGCTCGTAAAAGCGCTTAGCCGGTAGCCAGGTATACAAAAAGGTAGATATCGACCGTATTCCTTCTCTAAACGTCCGTAGTTGTCCTAACTATTAGAAGCAACCCGGTAGCGTAAGGAGTTAGAATTCTTGCATTATCAAAGTATGGCGAGACCTTATTGATCGGGAAAATCACAATGATACCGCGATGTAAATTACTCCCAGCGCCATCGCTTGACAACTTGTGGAACTAACATCGCGAGTGCGGGCGTGCGGCTGTCAAGTTATTGTATGGTGTGTTACAGTCTCCCCCTCTGTCTCTGTTAGACGTCCCGACGAAGAGACAGAAGATATTATTTTTGCGACGGCCCCGTCCTCTCTTTGGGATAGTTCCAGTGACGAAGTTTCCTGACATCACTATTTGTCGGAAGTCATGCCAACTATCATCCAGTGTCTTCACTTCTCTTCCGAATGTGAGGAAAGCTGGGGTAACATTCGTTGAACTGCATCGAGCCGTGTTCATCGCAAATCTTATGCCTGGCAGCAGGCCTGGCCAATCTCGATGATTGTCTCCGCTGTAGTTAAGAAACGGCTGGCATATTCAACGGGATGCTCCTCTTCTCCCTCCCCCTGTACTAAAACCGCTCCGATGGCGTAGTCACTCGCATCTGTGTCGTCTTCCTTCCTTAGCTTGTAACTACGTACTTAGATCCACTTTCTCTTCGGGCCCCGTTGGTCGCCAGTTTGTATTACGGTAGCCCCACGTTGAAGCCAGTTTGTAGTACGGTAGCCCCACGTTGGGCGCCAGTTTGTAGTACTGTAGCCACAGGTTGAAGGCTTCGAAGGTGAAAGAGCAAAACAGCAGCTTAGAAGATGCAGTAAAGATATATTTCCGTATACAATCCTTCTAACAACAGAAGGGGGTGGTCCGTGCAGAGCGTCTTACTTGCTCGTAAAAGCGCTTAGCCGGTAGCCAGGTATACAAAAAGGTAGATATCGACCGTATTCCTTCTCTAAACGTCCGTAGTTGTCCTAACTATTAGAAGCAACCCGGTAGCGTAAGGAGTTAGAATTCTTGCATTATCAAAGTATGGCGAGACCTTATTGATCGGGAAAATCACAATGATACCGCGATGTAAATTACTCCCAGCGCCATCGCTTGACAACTTGTGGAACTAACATCGCGAGTGCGGGCGTGCGGCTGTCAAGTTATTGTATGGTGTGTTACACATTTAAGTATTTCATGGGGGAATCAACTGAATATGTTATGTGAGGGGTCTGTAGTGTTACCACGATCAGTGTTTATACGGGACGTGACAAGATACTTATTTCTAATAATTTTATTAGTGACTAGCTGACCCGACAGACGTTGTCCTCTCTTAACGACGACTATATAAGTATATATAGTCGTCGTATAAGTATTTTTTTCATTCATAAGAAAAAATGAAATTGGTTGCGCCGTTCACGCATAGGGTGACCAAGGGAAATAGGGTTTAATTTTTATATATTAAGAAGATTAACTTCACTAATTTCAGTTAAAAAAAACGCCGTTGGAGCTGAGCTGAATTTACAATAAGATTTCAATGACTTAATTCTAATAAAAGAAACACAGTCTCGACAAAGAAAAGGAGTTGACTGGTAGATAATGCAACTAGGCAGTAAGTCCACATTTTTCTTTTTAAATACGTGCAATAAAGTTTAAATAAATCAATAAATCATCATTATCATAACTAGCCTAATTAACATTATCGTAATAGCACGCCAGGTCTTTAGCTCTTCGCGGTTCATATTCCAAACTAGGTGTGCCCGCGACTTCGTTCGCATGGACTAAAATTAAATTATTTTACTAAAATAAAAGTATCCTAAGTTACTCCTTATAACATCAGCTACCTACCAATAAAAGCCCTGTCAAAATCGGTCCAGCCATTTCAGAGATAAGCCGGAAGAAACAGACAAACAGACAAATAATGTAAAAAAAAATTTTTTGGTATACATACCGTATATATGCATGTAGTAAAAAGCGGTTTAATATATATTTATATATTTTAATATTACAGACACTCCAATTTTATTTATATGTATAGACAACTTATGCGAAACGGGACAATTCGCTAAACCGGGACGCTTGCAACTGGCAACACTACATACACATCAAAGTTGTGTGTCGTTGGACGTGAAGAAACTTTTCACTTAGCCTTGGGCGTCCATTAGCCGTGTGAACAATATACATCAACAATGAGCTTGCCCCGATGGGCGGGGAACGAAGCTTTCATTTGAAACTAACTATGGGGATATGAAAACATATTATAAGGAACTAATAGATAGTGTCGTGCAAGAGCGCAGATTGGAATAATAACTAATCATTAAATACTGTTCGTTTTAACTTTCATATATTACTGTTTCGAATAGGATTTTTAAAATTATTGATATTTAATAATATTTTGGTTAAAGAATACGTTCAGTATACACAAAACGATTGTTACGAACATAAGTACCTACGTCTTTTATAATGTAAGTAGGTATATAAAAATCAATGCCACTTTTCGTTGCAATCCATACTAATATTATAAATGCGAAAGTAACTCTGTCTATCTGTATGTCTGTCTGTCCGTCTGTTACTCTTTCACGCCTAAACGGCTGAACGGATTTTGATGAAATTTGGTATAGGTATACGTTGAATCTCAAGAACGGACATTGGCTTCTTTTTATTAGAAAATAAGGGGGGGATGGGGGTAATACCACCTTTGAAAGTTTATATGGAAAAATGTTTATTTTTGAAGTTAGAGATATGAAATTTGGCACAATATAGCTCGAAACTTGGATAAAAAAATATATACTACTTTTTGTTTCGAATATCAGGGGAGAAAGGGGTAAAACCGACCATGAAAGGATATAGTCCACGCGAATGAAGTCGCGGGCACAGCTAGTTTTATATGACAAGAACGGGTTCACGGGACAAAGGCTTTGTTACAACTATTTAGTAGATGATTTATGTGAAGTTTGCACAAAATCGGTCGAGTGGTTCTTCATTTAACACATTTTTGTAGCAAAATGAATATGCTTGCGAAGCTGTGGCGAGCCGCTAGTGGCTTATAAATATTTCATAATATTACATATCATATTGAAATAACCCAAATTAAAAAAAAAACTTGAATATAAAACATATAAATTCACACGTTACATTTCCACAGTAACAACACTCTGAACATGATAGCGGCGAGCACACACTATTTAGATTATGGCTTACAATAAAAACAGCGGTATTGTTAACCTAACCGCTTGTTGATTATGACTGCAGATAATAAAATCCTAAACCCTTTTATCTTTACATAGCTTGCGGCGGAGCTCACACCTCTAGAAAAAATATTGAAAGCAGTATTGCGGTGGAGTAAGATATGTCAAGCAACAGCGCCACCCAAGCCCGTGGGAGCCTGATTGAATCCATTAGGGTGCGTACACGCCGCGGACAGATGCGTATCGCATAATAAAGCCGGCCTCACGCGATCCCTGCATTTGCCACTAATTTACAAGCAGATTCGATCGTTACATTACAGACCGATTGTCCTTGCTCCACGTAATGCCGGTCAATTTTTCGTGCATCAATACATGTTAACTTTTTCATTTATAATACGATTTGGTCATTTGCTTTAACGGCGCGATAATAATTGGTGGGGCAGTGTGTTCGAATGATTACATTTCATGATGGCGATAATACCTTCGCTGGATTTTCTATTAAACCATATTTTTGTAAATATTAATTTACACAATATAAAAGTGACCAAAATAACTGTTTTGAAATAGCTATATCACTTTAAATACATGTATGTAGGTCCGTATTAAAATGATAGTGTAGATAATTTAATACTGTAAATGCTGAAACAAGGCGTTACGAACAAATTTATGATTAAAATACTATTTATTATCGATGACATTTCATGTTACGGCGTTGACTTTGCTTATGCTAAAAATAATTTCAAGTGTTAAAGGTAAGAATATATCACCGTCAGATACAAACCGCATTTTATTATTAAAAGATGGCAAATGGCAGTTTTACAAGCAAAAATATTGCTTGTCAAATATTGACCGCGTAGTAAAGTGCAAAGTGCCATTACTAGATTACTGTTTCGTTTCGACAAGTTTAAAATCTATGGGAAACTATATCAAAGTTCGACAACTGCCACTTGGGTAGACCCCGTGAAAAGTAAAGTCAATATTTTTGGATATTTTTTACATAACTAGGGAAGTTTGAAATCCTTTAAATTATTTAACAAATTCCACTTTTAAACTGTTTGTATTTCATTCCTTACTTCATAATATTCTTTTTCCGTTCAATATAATACGATAGCCACAACCAGAACAAACTAAACATGAGAGAAAGCAATAAGCCAATTAAAATTATTATAACACCTCAGCACGCTGAGCGTTGTCGGTGTTACGTCGCTCAAATCAGTTGTCGGAACCATTTGTCACGCCCACCTGCTCCGGCCCTTGTTTTAATTAAACTTATGTCATCTAATTGCTCTTGATTGCATGTTAGTAACGCGGATCTGACGCAAACAATAACGAGGGTTGTACACGTACATGTTGTCGTATTTATGTCACCTACGATAAGTACGAATAAGTTCGTTGGGTGGCAACGTATTAATGATGCTATTTATGAAGTTGCTTATTTGCTTTGAATTTATTTAAAAACAAAGATAAAATGTAGATCATTATTATGATTAAGCCTATGCGTGATTTTTTATTATTATGGAGCAAAAAACATGAGGCCCACATGACGATGTAAGCGGGGTTTAAGAATAAACAATATTATAAAGAAAGAGCTATATTAAATTGTGTACCAAGATTTCTTTTAAAAGAAAAAAGGCCGTGCAAAAATTAAGCAGACTCTTATTTTTATTCATCCCTTATTTTTACTTTCTATAAAAAGATAGGTTCGTAACCTTTTTGGTCCTTCGAGCCAGATTATGAAATTGTTAACTACTTAATAACCTGTTACTTTGAGTAATGAGAAAATTCGTTGTACAAACTACATACCTGTGCTAATATCTTCGTATAACACTGATGTATTTCTGACACCGAGTCGCTGTATCTGTAGACGTTTACGAAGTCATTGGGGCCCAGAGTGTCCAGTAGGCCCGACACCGTAGCCTTGGCCAGCCGCCAGTATGAGGAGCCCAGGTCGTCCGAATCGTCCAATAAGATGACCAGGTCTTTAGGCGATGTGGCTGCTTCGACGAACCAGTTAGACGACCTGAAGTCGTAGAAGTCCCTAGCGTGGTGGGAGTACCCGTCTTCAGGCGGCCAGGACATGGCTAGTAGGGGAAAAAAGGTATTAAAGTTAGCCATTTATGTTCATAACTGGATAACCAATCGTAATATTTAGATCATGATCATTTTATAGTAAATAAACAAAGTATACTAAAACTTATTTCCATTGCTCATAGAACTAAAATTACTTCTTGCTCGATGGGGCATTTGGTAATCAATAACCCTGCCCTTTGCTCCAGCGTCTTCGTTTGGCATCCGAGATGTGTGATGCGTGTGGGTGTTTAGTTTTTAGTTTCACCATTAATTCTTATTTCCAGAACAGGTGCTTGAGCTACTTAATTTGGGATTAAGTCGATATAACATATATATTGCGCGATCTATATTTATATATTCATTAGAAAAGTGATCTGAATCCGTAAATGTAATGTTCCGTATATACTTTTCGTATACGTTCATTTTGAATTAACTCGTTTTTAGTGGCAACCCCACTAATGTTAATACGAAACTTTATTTCATTTTCAATAGCTAACGAAGATAAACAAGTTTAAAAGGTGTCGGGATTCGTTTACAGCATAGAGCTCGGATTGATCTTTAAGCTTGAATTTCCGACCTAGAAACATACGAGTATCCGCAACATAAAAAAGTAAGTAAATAGTTTATTGTTGTCAATACTGTATTGGAATTGGAGATATATAAGTTTGGCATTGAATATTTACCTGGGTACCGCCGCATGAAGCCCGAGGAGGAGGCGTAGTACTGCCACGACAGGGTAGGGTCTATTTCATAGTTGTTCACGAACAGAGGATCCAAGTGTTCTGACCACGCTATTTGATTCTGCACTTCTCCGTCTGTTAAAAAAAACAAGTTAAAAATTTTTAGATTTAAATTATTATTTTTTATTAACATACTATTAATTAAAATTTACTGTTTTGTATCATGAATATTATGACTGTCAGAGCTTGTGGAATTGTGTTATGAAAGCGAATGATTCAGAAGATTGTTTCTTGCTAGATTCTTGTTTTCATCTTTTTATATTGAAACTGCTACATGCTACGTATGTTTCGCCCAAAAAAATTGAAAGTATATTCCCGCTTAACATTACATTACACGGGTAGGTAAGTTAGGCAACTGGCTGTTTAGTTCGCGTGACAAAATATTAATCCCTCGATCGTTTTCGAAGTCAAAGGAATATCTTAGAATTAAATTTATGGGTATATACATGCCACTGTCACTGTGACATATCTTCTTGTTAGTACTTTCTCGGTAGAAATAAATTGTAGTAGACATTATAATACGATAAAGGAATACTAAAATTTTACCTTTTAAAATACCTACTTCCGTCGACTTTTATAATCTTTGGTATAATGTCCTAAACTTTAGGTCAATTACCCATACTTTATAGATTTTATAATAATTAATTTGTAGGTTACGTTAAATGGCAATGAAATCACGCGGGCATGTTGATCAATTAGGGAAATTTCCTTAACTGCCCATTGAAAGAAGTGTAATTGGCAAACTTGCTTCATTGGCCACCCGTGATTGCTTTCGTGGACAGTGCTGCAGGGTTGTCAAAAAATAATGACAAGTACTGAGGACTGAACCACCTTTGAGACGTTGAACTTGTGGCATTCAAAGTTCAAAGTCGCAAACAAAGGTGGTGTTTTAGGGTTATATTAATAACCTTAAAAATATGGCGTTAGTTCGAAGGCTGTCCAAATCAATGAATGTCTGAATGTTACGTATACGTAATTTTCATACATCTTCACTGCACACGTTTGCTAAGCCGAATCTCTATCGAACAAAAATCTATGGGGCAAGTTTGATTATAGCTTCCGTATTCTAAGAATTGCCCATTTTTGTTCTGTCAATACGTGTCGGTGACAAATGTTTCTGTAAATCCGAGTCCATCGATCAAATGTTGTAAATTTTTGTGTTGTCAACCAGTGAAAAATATTACTGGTATATACGCGCTTTTAGAGTGGTTTGATAATGCATTTATTAGGGCCCTTTTCTGGCAAGGGCCTGTGAATGTCCAGGACTATCATTTTATCAGATAAAAAAATTTATCCTTCATATTTAATAAATGTATTGACGCTGGTGAATTTCCTAATTTAATGAAATCAAGTAAAATTATTCCACTTTATAAATCAGGCGATAAAAGTGATCCGTCTAACTTTAGACCAATTTCCATATTACCAGCACTTAGCAAAATTTTTGAAAAAATTATTTTCAATCAATTATTAGCTCATCTTACAGTTAATGCTCTGTTACATAGTAAGCAATTTGGATTCACTAAAGGTAGATCTACTACGGACGCAGGTGTGGCACTTATCAAACATGTTTTCGATGCTTGGGAGAGAAAACAGGACGCCATTGGAGTTTTTTGTGATCTGTCAAAGGCATTTGATTGCGTTGATCACCAAACGTTGCTGATGAAGTTGAGGCATTATGGTGTTGTAAGCAATTCACTGAGTCTTCTACAGTCTTACCTTTCTGACAGAACTCAAAGGGTCAATGTGAATGGAACTAACTCTTCTGGTGCACCTCTAGCGATGGGAGTGCCCCAGGGCTCAATATTGGGGCCTCTGTTGTTCCTTATTTATATTAACGACCTTCCTTACTTTGCGAAGGATCTCTGTGAGATTGTGTTATTTGCTGATGACACTTCTCTCATCTTTAAAGTTGATAGATGTAAAGAATCATTTGAAGATGTAAATAGTTCTCTCTCACAAGTGCTACATTGGTTCACGAATAATAATCTCCTGCTTAACACTAAGAAAACGAAATGTGTCAAATTTACAATGCCGAATGTTAAAAAAGTCAACATCAAATTGTCTATGAATGGTGAACCTTTGGAAATAATTAATTCTACAGTATTTCTCGGCATCACATTAGACTCTAAATTGCAATGGGGACCCCATATTGTTGCCCTGGCAGGAAGGCTTAGTTCAGCTGCATACGCTGTAAGGAAAATTCGAAATTTGACTGATATTGAAACGGCAAGGCTGGTTTATTTCAGTTACTTTCATAGTGTTATGTCATATGGTCTCCTTTTGTGGGGAACAGCTGCTGACATTCAAAATATTTTTGTTTTACAGAAGAGGGCTATCCGCGCCATATATGGTCTTAAATCACGGGATTCTCTCAGAGACTTATTTAAAGAAATTAACATACTTACCGTAGCATCTCAATACATTTTTGATTGTATTATGTATGTACGCAAAAATTATAATCTACTTTTTAAAAAATCTGACTTCCACAACTTTAACACTAGAAATAAACACAAACTTGCTGTTCCATATCTAAGACTACATAAGATAAGTAATTCCTTTGTGGGTTTAAGCGTTAAATTATTTAACAAGTTACCTGAAAATGTTATCCAGTTGCCCATGCATAGATTTAAGTCTCATGTTAAAAATTGTTTAATAAAAAAGGGCTACTACAAAATTGATGATTATTTAAATGACAAAAATGTATGGGTCTAGAATAACTTTAATTCTCGGAAATGTTTTATATAAGCTTTGTATATTTTATTTAAGTACCTAGCGTAAGGGAACATTGTTACATTGAAAAGAGTAAGTGTCGAGTTTCTTGCCGGTTCTTCTCGACATGATCAACATTCCGAACACGGCGGTAGAATACTTTATTTGTACTGACTATTCATAAGTGCTTTTGTAAAGTTTACATGAATAAAGATGATTTCTATTCTATTCTATTCTAAATAAAGTTTTTGTTTGTTCCGTGTTCGAGTGTATTGGACGTGAGTTTAAGGTCTCTGTTTGTTTGTCTTACGAATTCTAAAGATATTATACATAATCATTTCAAGAGTCAAATATGAGAGGAAATATAATTATTAAAGAAACTACGTTCATAAGTCAAAAGACACCATATTTATTTTTAAAATACTACATGTTTATTTCGAAATTGCTATACATAATTTTTCGTTTTCTTTGGGATGTTATGCTTGCTCCTTATCAAGGTACCTTTTGATATATCTCCTTTCCGCCAAAAATATCATCAAAATCTACTCACTAACGATGAAGTTATTGGCGAACGAACACACAATAAACAAATATGAACGATCGAATTGAGATACCTCCCTTTTTGAGGTCGGTTAAAAGAATGATCACTTTTAAAAGTAAATCATCATAAAGAAGGTTATTGACAGCCATGGCTAGGAGCATGACAGCCCTGTCCGTTGGTCGAACGAATTAATGGCTGACCACCACTCGTGTGTTTGTCAAATAAACCGGCGAAGCAATTTGGTCAGCCCCAGCCCGCCGTCGTGTGTTTACGGGATCGATGTTATCGGCTGCGTTGTCCTGAATCTTCGTAATTGACAATCAAGTAATCTCTGTCTCATAAGTCAAGTTGGGTCAATAGCCGACGCCCTCCGATAATGCGTGCTTATTTTTCTTTACAAGAGTTAGAAACCTACGTAAAAGCGTTGTTAATTTTTTTGGCAGTTCGCTGTCGACGAAATAAGAATGATATTACAAAACATTTAAATAAAAAAAAAGTTTCTTTTGGTGTATAAGCAGTGTCGACAAAATAATGTTAATATTTTTCTTGTCGAATAATATATATCTTCGACTCGTAATAAACTATACATGTAATATCTCTCATTTCACTCAAGTGAACGATTTTGTGCATGTCTACTAGCAATTTTATTACCTTTATACAGTCAATAACTGGTCAGTGTAAGGACAAATATTGAACTACGCTTGAAACAGTTTTTACCGAGATATGTTTTTTACCATGCCGTACAGATGTATCATACATCTTCAGTGGGTTTTGCAAATCTATGAGAAATGTATGAAAAGTAAGGGTGGTTTTTTACTTTTTCCTCCTTTTCACACGATGGTGAGGAAATAATGCGTTGTGGTAAATTACCATTTAATATTTGTATGCATAAGTTTTTCTGTGATGTTCACAAAATTCTTCGATTAAACTGTTTCCATAAGAAGTCTACAAAAAGTTCAGTTTACAAATGTTATTTATTTATAAATCCTAATACAGTGCTTAAAACAGCAATGTCAGAATTAAAAGAAGCACGCATGTCAAATGAACATGGAATAGATAAATACTAACGCCCGTGACTGTTTGGTATGTGTGATTAGTAAACAACAGTTACGTGTTAGTTTGTGATTTCCATTGTTACTCCATTCCATTAGTCTGTTTATTTACTGAAAACAGGGCCGGATTTAAATTTGTGCCGCCCTGGGGCACTGAAGAAAATGCCGCCCTGTGACTCAAATTTTATTTATTGAATAATTCTCCAATTTTAGAAAATTCATTGATCAATTAAAGTTTTTGTTATCAGAAAGACGTAATTTAAAAATATTTTTAATTCTTAAAAAAAAAATACATAAATTTATCAATTTCAAAAAATATAAATATCAACATTTATATTTTCAAACCTTTATGGAAATAAATAAATTGAACTATTCGAATAGTTTTCACTTAAATTTCCTATATTATTTAAATTTATAAAAATTTAATTTGATACATAATGCATAAATTATGGTTCTTGAAAGATAAAATGTTTATTTAAAAGAATTAGTTAATTATATATTGTGTAGAAATTTTTTTCTTACTTTCCAAATTTTACTGCCCTGGGCACTAGCCCCGACTGCCTTAAGTGTAAATCCACCACTGACTGATAAGCCAATAAAAGCTGGCGGTGAGGCGAGATCGTTAGCATACACCTATTGGCCTCATTATATTTTTCTACTTAATCAAAACTGTGACAAGCGAATACGGCTACGCACAAATGTTTTTTTTCAAAATTATTTCGTGCGGTCCCCTATTTATTTAGTGTTTTGAAGTGGCCCAGGATCATAATATCTGATCTGGCCAGCCATGATTTAGGCTAAGCTACTCATTGCGGGTGGCCTGTACAAGAAATCCCGACTCCCCTACAAATGCACAGCGTTGGCCGCCGAGGGGGTTTTAGCTGATGCGAGCCTGACACACCACTTTCTGTTCCCCGCAGAGAGTGACGGCGCGGTCGGCATTCCTCCCCCCAAAAAAATAGGCTAAGGTACTCAATGAGCTAAACTCCACAGAGTGCCTACTATCGATAGGCAATCGTTTTTCCCTGTAACGTTAACGGGGATAAAGCATAAAATGTAAAAAAAACTTGGTGGCGATAATTTATTTTCTGTACAATCGTAAACGCAGTGTCAAAGTTGCCACGTCCGCGCGCGCCAGTTGTAATAAGCAGAATTTATGTCAATTTGTTCATAAATCATGGCACCCTACAGCAGGCTCCCCGCGTGTCACCGTGTCAACAATATATTCGTGTCATTATTTACAGATACCAGACTTGTCACGCCCTGCAGTCTTGAGATTACACCCACTTGTACATTTACGTAAATGTGTCAATGTTGCTCTGTTTATATCTCTTGTGCACGGAATTTGCTGAATGTGTCTATTTCGTGGTTTTTGCTTTGTATTTTGTTAGTTTGGTCTTCTTTTTGGCCGAATTTGGTATTTGGAATTTGGTATTTCTAGATTGTAACCATGGTTGTTAGTTCAGATTATTTTAATGTAAAAAAAGTAATCCTAGCATCACTAAGTCTTATCAATTCATCGAAGACATATAAGTTGAGCTAAAATGAATCAATTTGTGTGTTCGATCCATTGGACGTAACGTAACATTCATAATTCAAAAACCAATTTAAACGAATTTGGTACGATTTACTTGATTAAAAATGATAGGTATCGATTAAATACTTAAAGTTACCCAATAATAACTCTAAAACAACCTACAATCACGATTAACGATCATATATATCGACTTTGACTGGCCTAAAATAAATGGTGGGCATTTTGTGTCGTGCCGTAATTAGAGTTTCCGTGACGAGGCGGACATTTAGTGTTCCATGGGGTTGCATGCAGGGTACGTTATTCGTTGAGTCACCCCGTGCATGACTGGGTGGGATTCACAAAACAGTGTGACTAATGCAACGCGAAGATTAACAGTGCCTTTTACGCTGACGTTAAATTGTATAAATCACTATGGCTTTGTTATCTCTGTTTATTGCCCACTCGCTAGATAGGTTTTGGGCACCAATGTTTTTTGTATAGCATCCATCGCATTTTAGTCTATCTAGCGACCACGACGTTGACTGTGATGCGGCCTTAGTGTCAGATGGTCAGGCCATGCCCCGGGTTTATTTACAAGCGTTAATTTAATAGAAAGCGGGTCCAGTTAGTGAAATATAACGTTATAGCCGCTCACATTCGATGTCCATGTAGGGCGGCATGAGCAGAGTGCGTTGTTGTACCTGTTTGCTGCCGTCATAAGGCATAACACTGTCAGGCCTAAGTTGCATCTTCAAGTGTTTATCTTCATTGACGATGTAGGGCGGCCTTAACACTACGCTGTAGTTAGCGTTGACATCGATGTGATCAAAAAAATTGGCTGAAAGAGAGACGCAGCCGGCGTGTGCAGCCGCTGTGCTAGGCCTAAGCTGCATCTCCAAGCATAACGTCACTGGCGCTCACCTTCGGTGTCAATGTAGGGCGGCATGAGCACCGCGCTGTAGCTGGCGTTAACGGCGATATGATCAAAATGGCGGCTGGGCGAGAGCAGAAGCCGGCGTGCACGCGCAGCCAGCGTTCCGTCGTCGGCGTGCACGTTCAGCCAGCGCGCGTCATAGTACGTGCCGGGCGCGCCGTCGCTTCCGCTGCCCGCTGAGAGGGCGGCAGCTTCCGCGCTATCCATTATTCGCTGTAACAAACGAAAAAAATTAAACGCATGCTTTTTAACTGACTTCAAAAAAGCAAGGCAATCAATTGTATCGTATATAATTAATTTTTATATTAATTTTGTGGTCATGGAATAAAATATTTAAACTGTTTGCTGATTTTTATAAATACGTTTACCACTTTGTAAATACATTTAAACTGTTTGATGATTTTTATAAATACGTTTAAAGAAAACAGGACCTGATTAGGGCATGTCGGCTTTTTTTCTATATACTATATTTTTTCTACGTATTGATACTATGAAATGAGAGTCGTCATCAATGGTTGTAAACATCTCCTACCATACTCGTACTAAAAGTAATAATAATTTAATATAGAATATATGTATAACCGATGCTTGGACCATATTATTAATTAGTAGGAAGATTCGTTAGACCTTCCTTTTCTTGGCAAGGAATAAAACACAAACTACCTCAATTTTAAATGCCCTTATATAAAACAAGTCTCCAATAAATCTTCAGTATATGTTACAAGTTTGCAGTTCATAATAGTCCACTTAATCTATAACCACAATTTAATAAATTTGCCAAAGCCAAGATACGAAATAAAGAAATACGTATTGTATTAAACCATACCCAAGGCAACGCGGATTAATATCTAAGCAGCTATATTTAGCATAATCTGGAATTATTTATTATACTTTGCCCAATACAAATGTTTCTTTATCACGTGGGAGGTAAATGTCAAGGTTAAATAGTGTTTCTTGACTATATTTAAATTTAATTATATTAATAAGACGAATAAATCAATTTTTGTCTTGAAATGATAAATTGATCAAAAATTTATTAAACTATGTAGACTCTACAGGACGCAAATAAGCTCCAAAAATAGACGCAATTTTGTTCAAATGAAGCTTTGTTTTACGACTATTACTTTTTAATCTACTGTTAGCCTTACCAAACGAAATTTGTTTAAGATTTTTCCAACGAAACGTATTGAGTTACTACCTATTTGCCTTATATTTTTTGGAATATTTTCATCGTAACAGAAGACACCTTGTTTTCTTTTTAATAACTAAAATCTAGTACACTGAAGTAAACATAATCAAACCAAATAAAGAAAGAAAGAAAAAACGCTACCTTATTTTATTACAAAAATTACACTAAACATTTTGAAAATGAAGCTCTACTATTGATTTCTAAACGTTTCCTAATTTTAAACGTCTCATCTCTCGCTTGAACAGTTGAACTTCCTAGATTATGTTGTAACCATCGCAGGTTACAAAACAAAAAAAAAAACAACGTGGAACAACTGCACCGAACCGACATTTCCTCTCACGCTCAAGGGTTGAGCAAAAGTTGATAACAGGGGCGGGCACAAAGAGTGGTCGAATAAAAGCGTTCAGACAATCGCCGGCAATTAGGCCGGGTACAATTGGGCTGATCGATCGCCTTTGTCCCAGGGCATTAGCCGATGAAAAATGACAAATAATCAGCGACCCGCAGCTTCTTAATGGCGCGCGAGCTGCGGCTTAGTAGGTACGGGAGGCCATTGTCAGGTGGCTAAAGGAGCTTGTGACACGTCCAATTTAGTTTTCAAGACTTGCTTCTGAAAGTCTTAACCACTCGCGGATGTTATCAACTACCAAACTACCAATCGGGAACTATGTATGTTCAGAAGAACGTCAGTGGATTTTAACAACCATCAAGCAAGCTGGCACAGACAAATATTATTTTAATTCATAGAGATTTTCACCATACAACATGGAATGTTTCCGTTGTAAAATCGTCTTGTTATGTAAAACTTCGTTTACGCTACAGTTTTGATCTCGGTGGTGCAGTAGCTAATAAATGCACTCGAAGCTTGAAAGGTCACGGGATTGATTCTCGATCAGGTCAATTGAGGACACGAACTTACCTAATTTGGCTTGGGTCTGTTTTTGACTGATGGACCAAACATATTTTTTTAGTAATCTACCGTATGATATCAATCTTGTCAGTAATTTTGGTCACTTTTTTACCATGTAAGTTTTAATGATAACAGATCGCCTCGACCTCAGCTGATAAAAATGACAAATATAAGCGACCCGCACCCTTTTTCATGGCGTGCGCGGTTCGTTTAGTTAGACGCCTGTATTTCATCAATAACTGAAATACAATATACATCATTTTGTAAATAATACACGGAAAACGTTTATTTTGACCTAATATTATACCCTTGACAAATAACATTTGGTTCGGACACCATTGCATGAATCATGCTATTAATAGTCGGGTAGTTAGGGGAAAAGGGGGTAATAGGAGTCACTTAAGCAAGATATTGAATAAAACACAAAATTTTTACTTTATCTTTATTTTAATTAACGTTTAAAGTATTTTAATTATTACACTTTCAATCTCAGACAGTTTCATTACCTTTGGAATCATATGTTAATTAATAATAAACTTAAAAAAAAAAACGTCTTTGACCACCATTGTCCATATCTGAGGGCAATCATAGTCACTATGAAGACAATGAGAGTCAGCCTACCCTAACAAATGTCACATACGTAACCTTTTAACGAGTCCCATCCTGTGCAACTAGCGTGTGCCCTTAGGCCACAAACAGTGCATCTGTACCATAATTCGTTGTTGCGACCAAACTCATCGCATACTAAACATTTACTCAAATCGTCGTCTTCATCATCGTCACATATCTGATTAAGACTAATATCGGACTCTGAAGAACTGTTTAGATTTTGAAGTACGCGCCTTTTGGCCTTATTTACAGTATCTTTCTTAGGTTTCTGTTTCTTGCTAGCATTCGGCATAAGGTTTTTTACTTATGCTGCTCTAGATGCTTTCTTATTTTCTTTTTTAACAAGGCTATCTTTGACGGGTGTTGATGGCATAATTTTTGCATGTTACTTCATCCGTCCTTTTCCTATTTTAAGGAATCATTTTGATAGGTGATGAAAGCAGATCTAGAGCTCACGTTGCTGACGAAGTCGATGGTATTGCATCAACTGCTGTGAATGATGTTGATGGCATATGAAGTATTTCTGCAGACGATGTAGATCGTTTTAAATTTGTTGTAACCGATGATTTACACGGCATTGGATCTATAATTGCAGATGATGTAGGTGGAATTGGAGTTGTTGGAGCAGATGTAGATGAAATGACGATTGAGGTATCTTGAACAACTACTTCAGGTTAGGTTAATAGAAGATAAGTATTTTATCCAGTCTGCAAAAGCCTTTTCTACTTCTGCTGTTAATACAGGAAGTCGTCCAAAACGTGGTTATGATGAATCGTCCTTCTTTAACCATTTTTGGAGGCTTGAAAAAGGTATATTTATTAGTTTAGCAGCATTTCTCACACTGCACCCTTATGAGAGCCTTAGCTTTTGACAGTGTTTTAGATGACCACTGAGCCTTATTTGTGAACCTGAGACGTATTTTTGGCATTTCTGAAATAGAAATTAATGAGAATTACTTTATAAGTATTTTTTAATGATTGTGGGAAAATTAGAGTCAACTCTCATTGCCCGCACTGCAGTGACTCTTATTACCCGATCGTACTAAAAGTGTAAAAAAATTTAATGAAATTTTAATTTGCTATTGATATGCCAGAAATCTTTTTTAAATCAATAATATAAGCTTAAAGACACACAATAATGTACTCTAAGTATTTAAATTGTATGTATTGATGTACTCACCACTTATTTTCTGCATACGTAAAATTACATGAAATGAAACTGCGAAACGGCGTTCCTGTGCAAACGATGGACGCGCACTGGACGGGCGATCGGGGGGCCGCGAGTTGTGACGTAACGAGTCTTTATGGACAATATTCGTTTGTTTAGCTACTGTCGTCTAGGAACTAGAACGCTGACCACCATTGTCATCTGACTCTCATTGCCCCTTTTTCCCCTAACAGTGAAACAACTATCACACTTCAATATTTATGGGCTAATTGGAGGTTTGTGTTCTAAATCATAGTTTACGCTTGGTTTATTTTTGGATGATTTAAGTACTACTTACATAAATAATGGTTTTGATTCAATTTCTCCTACGTCTTGCGAAAATTACAAATTAATTTTGTATTATTCCAATTAAAGCTTCCGTAGAAATGTTTAGACCCACAAATAATATACTTACGTGATAAGAATCGTTTTTGGCACATTACGAAGCGTAAATATTGGAACCGGGCATAAATGTTGGTTTTTCAGCAAAAAACAACCAAAAAGTACAAGTAAAGTGGCCATATTTATCGCTTAGCCCGAGGCTAGCCTCCCTCCTGTAATGGCAACGTCAGCCAGCCAATCAGGCCTCCAATTGAACGACATGGGGAGATAGGGGTGAATCTACGGGGTCACCGAGTGAGCCACGAGGTCGTCTCATAATGGGCCTCGCGTGACCCGGCGGCCCACCTTGGCCCTGGCTTTTTGCTGACTTTTCGGATCTCAAGTAGGCATGCTTAAGTGGTAGGGTTATAACGTATTTGTAGGTTCGCTGTATTGTTGCCAACATGTTTTATTTATGTAGCGGGTCCGGATGAAATGAGAACAATTTTATAGTTAAATCCAAGTGTACCTATTATGTAGCTAAATCATTAAATAAATAATTAAACCATACACATCATCTTAGTTGTACATCGCCTGGAAAATCGCATGGGAAATGCACCGTCTTTTATTCTACTACTTTTTACTCATTTACTATCACCGTTCGGGTATTCGTATATATATTCAATACGTTTGGAAACATCTATATCGCATACTTGTTGACTATTTAAGGTACGGCACATTCCATAAAGCTCTTGGTCCTATTTTTCATGCCTTTTTACGGACCTCAAGTAGGTACGCTATAGTAGTGCGGACCAGTTTAGATTGTTCTAGCTGGTATTCAAACCTACAATACGTCGATGAGAGGCTCAAGCTGCTACGCATTAGGCTACCTCTGCTTTCACTCAGCTTAAAACTTAGTCTGACAATAAACTTGAAAAATCGGGGGATTGTTCGCTGCTGGCGTCGCCAAGAAAAAACGACGCCAACATTTCGCACTTAATGAAACTGTAGCTGAAACAAAATAAAGGAACGCCGCATTTACGACCGCTAAGTATTGTTGTAAAGGTGCGTACCGACCGGGGCCATTTACGTGTAATGTTACAATTTGGAAATAGACATTTTGGATGTTCGAACAATTTCATTGACTTCAGTTTATAATTTGTACGTAAACCGAGATAACAATAAATAAATAAATATAAATAAATAAATGCGCCAGACAATCACACCAATCACCTGGTCTCAAACTAAGGTTTTTCCCTTGTACTATGAGTACCAGACGACGGATACTAACTGGGGGCGTCATCCCAGCACACCCAGACCCAAGTCAATTTAGAAAAGTTCATTTTCCAAATTGACTCGACCGGGAATCGAACCCGGGACCTTTCGCGCTTTGGCCGCCTACTTTAGCCACTGCGCCACTGAGGTCGTCATACATTAAACAATACATTAAATGTCAATTCAACGCAGCATTGATGAAGGAGATAATGTTTTCGTTTTGTGAATTTTTAATGGTTCCCAGCGTCCTAGCACATATAGAAGAGCGTTTATGTCAGTAAAATATTGTAATAATTTGCGAATACTACATACATTAAATATGGATGTTTTGTTCATCAACAAATATTTAGAGTTAGTTAGTTGGCAGGTACGTCATTTCACACTGCGATTACAAGCTGCACTACTCTATGGCGTTTGTAATAATAACGTTCCATGCTTTGTACCTTATAAAAGTTCACAATATATTACTTTTTAATTTGCAACGTTTTTTGATATCATTACATTTGAACATTGAATGTTACATTACACAATGCTTCTTATGAGTAGCCACCTTAAGATGGTGGCTCTCACAGCGCTCCTTAATGGCGTTCTTTAAATATTTGCGAAGGTGCCGTAATGTCTGCGATGTTGCGCCGTGCCCGACCATTGTTTGTTTATAATTAATGGCTAAATTATGTTCAGACGCGCATTTAATGCGTGATTCAAAAGGTCACTAAGATTCAAAAGACAAAACCTAATAAAGGTCTAGAAATTGCGCTAAGCGTGGCACTAAGTGCTTGCAAGAAATTAGTAAATTAATCAAACGAAGCTTGCTACTGGCAATACAAATACATCAATAATACTTGAAAGGATTGGGCAGTTATTTATTATCATTTACAAGACAAATTTACCAAAAGAACCTATTTTTTTAGTGTGGAATTGTATATAATGTATATTCAAGATTGTAAAGTATAAAACAATCGTCTTCATTCAGAAAACGATTCCACAATTGCTCAAAATTTATTAATGACGTAACGGAACATCTTACAGAATATTTCGCTTGAAGTTTCAAATAATGAGTTTTCTTAATTGAACCATCTCAATTTTGAGCTCAATCTCAATTGTGGATGGTCATTACGTCTAGCACATTGATAAACTTGTCAAAATCTCAACGAAAATTTCGATCGTGTGTTGATTTGTGTGCGAGGTCAACGCCCAAAGGCAGTAAATTACTTTACACTCAAATTGCCCATTTCAGGAACGCTCGAATGGCAAATCTCTATCACAAAACTTCTCTAATTTAAACTTGCGCCCTGACATTATAAGCAAAGCAAACAAAACGCTTCACCGCACGCCACCTCGCCATGCAGCGGATAACTACTTTATATTGTTTAACAAACACAGGGCTGGCGTGGATAGGAGCTCATCCTTTCAACGACGACGCTCCTCAAATTCGCTATGAACCGTGTTCGGTGTCCGAGGTGCAACTTTTAATTACTTCACTCCCACTTCCCGCTAGTTTCTCAGATGGGGCTATTTCGTCTCTCCAACTAAAAACACTCATTTATAAACTGATTTCAGGAGCTCTTTTGTGAAGTTATTTACAAAAAAAGTTAATGTAAAAGCTTCTTTGTACCTCGAATGTTTGTTTGCATAATACAAATTTGATGAAATCAACTGAAATTTGCGCTAAGTTTGTTAGGTGCTCATTTTCAATTGGTCATGAAAGATTTGTTGAGGAAAATGAAATTGACGAATACATCATAAGGGTGTGTTTAAGTTGTCCATCTTACTTATGTATCCTTATCAAAGTTTATTACGATGCGGTCGAAAGCACGAAAGCACGTTTAGGTTAGGTATCACATGCAGTTGGATATTATTTCTTTGCGTACGACATAAAGACGGCGCATAGTCTTAGTCTAGTCAGACGTGTCCATTTGACAAAATTGGCTGATTAAACAATTAAAAAAATGTTATTGGTTAGTAACACTACTATACATTTTGGCAAGTAGACGGGAAAAGGCCTCGTGGACGCAGCCCAATGCTTTGGTTCGATCAGATCCGCACTGCTCTCGACTCTATAGTTCACAACGCCCTACACCGCCGGAGACAGAATCAGTTGGAGAGAAATCATATGGGAGAAAGTGATGCAAAAGGGAAGTCACGACCCTCAGCAATGAGGAATACGACGCGCAAGGAGGAGGAAGTATTTCACTTTAAGCTTGATCTTCAACTGTCAATATTTATGAGGTCTAACCTCAGTAATATTGACAACTTAGATAGGCTCGACACATTTCGCGTTGCAATTGACAAGTAGTAACTGGATGGAAAGAATCAAAGGGAAAAAGGAAATGCCGGTCGACCAATCAGCCCAAGTACTGATGATGCCATACTTAGGTGACAAGAAACGGCTGGATTAATTTTGACTAAAACAATGGTCCATAAGGTGAAGATGGAGTAGGTCTTTATCCAATCATGGGCTAAGATTTCAAAGAAACTAAACTGACCTAAACGAAAGATCATCCTTTTAAGATAAAACGTGCTGAAAACATTTCATATTTTAAATATTATGAACTTGATATTTACAAGATACCGAATTATTAAGCAAATAAAGATCCTTACTACAGTAAGGATCTTTATAGACCTAGAACCTATGTCCGAAGCTATCTGACTCAAATATCCTTATATTGAAATAGAAATGAAAGAATGATTGAGACAGCGTTGTTACGAACAGGAAAAGCGAGCGGAGGAAATTCTAGCTTTATGAAAATCTCGATGTTTGTCCTCCTACGAATATTGCCTGACATGAAATAGAATCTCCGGGAAAATCTAGGTTTACTGTGTACGGATTGTTACAGTTAACCTGGATTTTGAGTTATAAATGCTACAGAACATAAAATAGTCTGGCTGATGAATTCACAAAATTTTGGAAGGTATATTACTTAGGGTTGGCAAACTACACTGTTGTTCCTACGTGCCGGTATCGTGCTAGGCGATTAATGTAACAGCACTGTTTACATACAATGGTGGGTTGATCAGTAAGCTGAGAAGACTGCTAGGGCGACCAAAGCTAAAACTGACCTTACAAGACGACTAGTTTTGGTCCTACTAATTCCAGTAAGACAAATTCTTTCTGCTAACCACTCTAGGATCAGATCAAAGTTACTCATGTTGATCTTTAAAATTTTGCCGTAGAACCGATAATCGTTGGTAAACTGTAGTTGATGTGTCGTTTTCAGTTTGGTATAGGTATTTTACATTTTCCAAATGCACATTTAGTTAATATATGTTCAGTATTTCTAAATCAAATTTTTTTATTCAATACATATAGATAGATTTATCCAGTAAGTAAATAACTCGTATTATTGTTTGAAATGCGGATAAGATATTTGGAATTTATGTGATATTAGTTCCCATCCTGCTATTAAAACATAAAAATAGCAGACGGAGCCAGACTAAAAATAGAGAGAATGCTTTCTCGAAGCAGATACTTACGTAATACAAATTGGGAATCGAACCTAGAATTTGGGCGGGAGGCGGCCGTTAGATTCCCTGTGCCAAATTACCGGAGTCACGAACGAACCCCAGTTTGTGACATCGGGTGGTGCAATCTAATCAAAGTGCTGAATACAGGGTGCAGCCTGCAAAATGTCTTAGTACTTAGGCCAACGAAGTATCTACATTGAAAGTAGTAAATAAATATAATATAATTGGAAATTCAATGCACTTCTCGCCACTAAGTAAGATGAATTCAATTTTCATACCATTGGTAGGTGGTAATTGGAAGATTTACTTCCGTTACAAGAATCTACCATAGAAAACAATGCATATAACATATCATGAGCCATTGAGCTGAAGTAAAGAGGGAAAGTATTGTTGTGACAATTGATGGGTATTCTTCCCAAACTTGGGTGTTAAAAATATAGATCAAATGTAAGGATATTGTCGTATTGGAATGCTAAAATGTAAGTCAATAGTTTCTTTTTCGGGAAAGGATTACTATTATTTAAATATAATTTGCAGGGTTAGTTTACCAAATAAACTACAAAAATCAAAAAATAGTAGATAATAAAACAAGAGAAAGCTGTAGATTCGTTATTAGCAGCGCCTGATCTTCCAAAGATTGAAATATTTTAAGAACTATACTTTAGATATTGCAGGCAACTGGTTGGAAAGGGTGCTCTAAATAATTAACAAACATAATCGAAATAACGAATTGTACAAACAGTATTGCAACATTTACGCATGTTGTTGACACACAAGTGTTTCATAAAGTCCGTAATTTATGTGTGCAATTTGTCAGCAGTGAAATTAGGAAGAAGGTGGACTTTCCCGTAGTATATTACGCAGGACAAGTTACGTAGATTAGTTTCCTGACCGCAGCGGTCCCGCGAATTTATAGTCACGTTCCGAAACATTTATCGGCCTTCCGCGATTTCGGGCCATTTTGTGTCGGATTATTGGTCAAGAGTCGACTATTAGCCACCTATGCTTTTGTGAACAGTGCGATGAGATTAATAGTGCCTCCCCATATAAAAATGCGCAATTACTATGCTACGTATTGTTATGGGGAAAAGAAGAAGGCAGTATATATTTTTTATAGATCATAACGCCTTATTTAATCATAGCGTACTTAAATGTTTGAGGAAATTTAAATGTTTCATCGTCTCTTACAGTTTGGCACTTGAACCTTCAATTATCGCGAGTGATGCTCTTCCAACTGTGTCAATTCAAAGTAGATGTTTTTTTCTGTTTCTTGAATTGTTTAAGTAGTATATGTTGTTAAGTTCCTATATTCTACACCAGGAGTAATGCGTTCGGTCACTACCTGGAACTAACTTCAATGTGATCAACATTTGTGTTTGTTCTGAGTTTGGGAGTTTATATGAATATGTATTAGCAACGTTGTTTCTTTAACAAAGTGTTTTAATTATTTACCTCGATATTAGGTAGACGAATGGGATATTAGATATTTGTTTTTTAACTGTACGGTCAACAACACGTCAAGGAAAACACTTGCAGTTTGATATTAGATTTTATGCGCACGATATAAAGGCTAGGTATGTCTGTACCTACCATAAAGCGACATCAAGCTTTTATTTGTTTTTGAATTTTTTGAGACTCACGTTTTTTTTGTATTAAAAGAAAGTTAGAGTTCTATACGTACGTTCGTAGAACGTAGGTACGGCAAAGTGCATACAAGTTTATTTCTATCTATTCGTAGGTATTGTTAATTACTGACTCAGGTTTTATTTATATTAATTCTATTGTAGCTTCTAACGCAGGGTATCAAAACTACAACCATCCCCAGAATACACTGAGGGGATGTCTCTCCCTGAAGCATGGTAAACAAGTATAGTTTTTTTGAACGTGAATTCAGTTGCACGTTAAAAATTTTACCCAAAAGTTGAATGTTTAAAAGCGTATCATGTTGGCGTGTGGTTAATAATTATATTTGGCATGGTATACTTGTAGGCATTGAAGCTAGAACAGTGCACGAGCGAGGCTGATCTCGGCGACACAGAGGATTACGATTGTCCGCCGCAAAGCTAGGAGTGGATACGAGGACCAGGGTGTCCAACTTCGGAGCTTGCCCCTAAAATTGAGGAAGTATATGTGGGTGAGGATTTATTACCGGCACAATATTTGTATGGGTAATCCCAATCTAGCTAATTTCACATTATAACCGATGGTTATATTTATACAAATTTAATAATGTTTTTTAGTGGAAAAGCTTATTTAAGTTTTAATGATGTAAAATAATATAAACTATATCATAGTTAGATTAACTAAAAAACTAACTAGGCTTTAATGCGATGCTTGGTTATAAAAATGTGAAGTTGAGTAAGAAACTAAGTCACTATAAGAATCAGAAAAAAATGTTACTGTATTTGAGTAATAAATAATTATTTATGGATATTTTTATAAAAAAAACCTATGTAGTAGTCAAGAATTTATCTTTTAATGTTCTTCTTACAAATCAATTTTTGCGTGGACAAGCACCAAATATCCATACAACCTAACAGGTAGGTACAACACATACATTTTAAATTACATTTAGAGTTATAATTGTTTAGTTAAATTATTACTATTAATTATTTTAACTAATTGAATTTCGAAGTAGTTGCAATTTGAGAGGTACTTAAACTTATATTTAGGGGTAAATTTGTGTCTGAGAGGTGGCAACACTAGCGTTTCCCAGCCGGCACCGCTGACGCTGTCATAATACCGCTGCACACACTGGTAACGATATGCGTGGTGTAATTACCAGAGCATGAGTAAGTTCTGTTCATTTCACTTATTTTGATAGACTTGTTGTTGCCTGCAGCTTTGTTCGTATTTTGTCGGTATAAACATATAACACAACTAGCTGTGTCCGCGACTGCGTTCGCGTTATCTACATACTTTCATGGTCGGTTTTACCCCTTTCCCTCCTAATATTCGAAACAAAAAGTAGTCCATATTTAATCCAAGTTTCCAGCTATATTTGTGCTAAATTTCATATCTCTAACTTAAAAAATAAACTTTTCCCATATAAACTTTCAAAAAACTTTAAACTCATGTTCGTTCTGGGCGGGGATCGAACCCAAAACTCTATGTTCATGAGACTGTTGCTCTTAAAAAAACGAGCCAGTCAAACATAAAGAGTATTTTCGCATAGCATAACTCCGAAACCCTGTCTGAGACGTGCCCTCGCCACAATATGCATCGTGACGTGACGACACGCCGCCCTGTGTATACACGCCGGAGACTGCACTACACTTAGTTACCTCCAGACGAGATGCTAATTGAACGTGCTGAATAATATAACAGTTAAATACACTTGCAAACTGTTATGACCCCAGTGGGACCGTAACCGCGGCGTCTGCCGTCAAGACGGGCTCCGCTCTAAGTGACTTCATTGATTTTCTTAAGTGTCCTCGTAAGAAAGTGCCTAGGTATCGTAAAGTTGTTTTATTTGATTGGGCTGCATTTTATATGTGGATACGGAAAAACTATTTCGATTTAGTTTCTCGTTTTAAATAAGACCTTTTAGAAAAGTTTGTCACAATCACTTGAGTTCAATAAAGAGACAAGTTTCAAAAATGAAAAGAAATTTTTTGTGAAGTACGTACAAATTTTTTACAGACAAACTTTTGGCATTTTTTTTCCACAGTGTACCTTTGAAATACATAAAGCTTTAAAAATCAATTCCTATAAGGTGTGGACAATTATTGTCAGTTATGTACTATGAAACATGCGAATTATTGTGAAATATTATCCTATAATTTAATTTCGTCAATTAGCACTGTACATTTTTGGCTTAGTATGAAAAAAAAAATTAGTTACAAATTTTAAAATAAATCTTGGGAATAGTCAGATTTGTTTTATCCCTTCAAAGACGTGCATAAAATATACGAGTCGGGAAACTAAGTCCTGGCAAAGAGTGAACAAAGAATACCATACCTGAAACCATTTCTAATTTGAGTTGCTTTGCTACTAACAAGACTCGCATATGAATAATGAAAATCCCGACCCTGCCCATTTAATATACACCGAGACTGAAACAATGTGCGTTTTTCCTTTCAGAAAGGTAACATAAAAAGTAGATTTAAACAAGAGTGTACGAGGTGATTACGGAGCAGTGCTTTGGCTAACCTTTATTAGCGGGATGGAGGTGCGGGATCGAGTTTAATATCAGCCGCGAGGCCGGTCGTTCACCCGCCCTTCGCCCCCCCCTCCAGCCAACCCCAACGCGACGCGCGACACAGGACCTTTATCACTATCACAGCACAGTTTACGAGCAATTTTATTAGATATAGGAATACTAACGGATATCTTAACTGGGATAGACGACAAAACAGATGGAACATTACATTTAATAAATAGACACTAGGTACATAGTGTTGTGGGGAGAATTCCTTCAGAAAAGGTCCTTTATGCAAACGTTACCTTCATGCTTATATTTATTAGAAACATGAAAGTTCTACAAGAGGGTAAAACTCTCTATCATTCAAATCAAGTCATGAATACAGTAATGTGTAGAAGTTCAGCAAGCTTGACAAATATATATGCATTATCTTGATAAACTTTGTTAGGGAATCGAAACCAGGACCCAGAGGTCAAAATCCTCCCCCCTGTTGATCCTGCACGGATAACCACTCCAAGTATAAAAAGGTAGGTAAAGTTTATGTAATATGACTACTTACAAATCTTACAATGGGATAATCTATAGCAAATAATATGAAGCGGCTTGTAATCCATGCCACGGTCGGCTTTCATCGTAATTGTTGTTATGGGCTCAGATGATTATCTTCGTTTAGAGGATACACGATAGGTGCTTTGTTAGTAGGATCATTAACTAACAATGGTGTTACATAATAACCGCCCACTATAATTCATACATATCCCCATCAACTTTCCTCAGAAGTTGATCCTATTTAGGTAAATTTTCAGAAACCTTCGTCAATTATGCTTTAACTGAACCAATGTACAATTAAACACAGGATATTTGTTTCAAGTCAAAACAAACTTTAAATTACAAATTATGGGTACCCGTGTGATTTGCATTTAATAGCAAAACGGTTAATAACTGTATTGTACATGAATATAACTTGAAACTTATTTCCTTATTGCTCATAGTTTAGATTGGAGTAAAGATAGCAAAATATTGAAAAACAGCCTTCAATCATGTTGACGACACTATCATTATATTAGTAATATATTTGAAACCAAACCATATACAACGAAAACATTATAAATTGCCCAAAAAGTGTAGCTAAGTGGTAGTTGGCGAACTTCCATTTACTTTTGACATGTTTATAATCTATAACTTGAACATTTCAAGATGGTTTTTCTAAGTGTATTTTCAATGTGTAAGCAACAATTTTAAAGAGTATGGGACACTTTAAAATCGTCTAAATAAAGTTTGCTATGCCCCCAGGTACGACAAGTTAATTGAGGTGTATAATAATTAGGATACTAACGATAAAAAAGAAAAAGATTGTTAAAACCATTCGATAATGCAGCAGAGCAGTTTGAGCACTAAACAATCAGTTTGCACAGTCAGATGTGTTACGTAACCACCAAAAACTGCTGAAACTACTCGGGTCGATTGAAACTTTGTATAATTACTGGATGCAGTGGTCGCCGCAGTGCCAACGATTACACACTACAAGCACCGCCCGGCTTCGTTGACGGACTAAGGGGTTGAGTCGTTAGTTATAATTACGAGCACATTTAGTAATTGCACGACGTATGTTGAATAAGGTACTTTTAAAAAGTGATAAGTGTGATTTTGAGCATTTTTAAGCAAAATATTCTGCTAGAAAACATGTTTACGTAACTTGCAATTGCTATTGTGCCTAGATAGAAGCTAATTGCTAAATAAAGGAATAAAATTCCTTACCAAATTGAAAGTGGTAAAATAAAATTATTTTTCAACCGGTAAACCCTTTTTTAAAAGTCACATGGCACCCGGTTATAGAGGTAATGTTCATCCATGACAAGTAAGAATGGTTGATGGCTTGTATGGTAAAAAATTATGTGTTTTTTACTACACGCATGTATTTCAATGAATCAATTTTGAATATACCTACTATTTTGAATTTAAGTGTTATCAAGCAATCTCATCCCATGGGAGTCATTGAAAATTTTGGCCTCAGGCCCCAAGCGGAATTTGTAACGAGTCCCACTAGTGTAACTCGGACACTGTCCTCCAGGTTCTCCTATTAAACTCACGCGATAACCATCCTCAACTTTATAATGGCGCCCAGAGCACCGTTTACCAACCTCTTGTGTTGTATTGCACTCAACGACCAATCATAAAAATAAAAGGCTTGTTTTTAATTCATTAATACGCGAAGTTGGAACTAAGTGGAAAATTGTATTTTAAACGATGTGGAAAGTTGGAAGCTTTAACATAAGCGGATAACCCTTGGCGCTGAGGAATATAGTAGAGGTTTACACAAGACACATAAAGATTATCTCATGTAGATTTTTGTACGGTTTCACTATCCTGAAAATGTATTGAAGAGAATTTCCCAAATATTTTCTCTTTGTACATTTTGATAGTTACATGTATTTTAAGAATATAATTAAATATTTAGAAGAAACCGTTGCAAATAGCTATACACTAAATGAAAAAAGTGAAATTCAAAAACAAATGTACCACAAAAAAAAATTGCTTCTTACCACGAATGGGATTTTTTTTACGTGTAATTAATTATCCTAATTTCTTTGCGAAGAATCCTTCAATATCTACCTTTTTACATTAAAAAAGAACATCCTTAAACTCTGCGCAGAAAATCTCGGCAATTCATTTCAAAACATCGCTTAGGTGAAAAGGCCGAAATCGACAAAGAATTCGGGATACCTCGGCCGAGGTTTCGCCGGCCAATTTATAATACGGACGCGCATAAAACTCTCGTTTAGTACAGTGCGTGTTACCTAAGCGTTCCATTGCTGCAGCGTCCTGGTGCGCCCCCGGAATATTGAGTAAGTAGCCTACGGGAGCCGCCGCGTTCCCTCCGGCGCGCCCCCGCCCGCGTGCGAGGGGGAGAGCCAACGTCTCAAGACTCCGAATCAATAAAGTCCACTCGTATAAGTCGGGCGGTGCAGCCGTGGATATGGGTCACGGTGCACTCAGCTTGCGAGATGGTATTTAATAACCTCTTGAGACGACCGACAGATATTAGGCACTCCGACCGCGGAATATGTTTTAGGGGTAAGCGTCGACAGTGCATTTCGAAAGCTCCTTTAAAATGTTACAAGTTTGATATTATAAATAGAACGCTTTTCAACTCCAAAACCTGCACACGAACATGAAAAAACACGAAATTTATGGCCTCAGTAAACGGCGGGCCGGAGATTATATATTTCTAAAATGGCAACACATCTCTGTGCAGTGCAACTATCTCAATATTAATTCAAAATCCCCATTTTATAAAAAAAAATTGTATTCACTGATTAAAAAAAAAGTTTTGGATTAGGCAAATAAATCAAAAGAAACTTCGATAAGTTATTTTGAATCGTTCGTTACAGTGGGGTAATTTATGTGGTAGCGGACCCAAACTCATGAATTTAGTAATTAAATTTTAACATATATTTTAAGCCCGACTGCACATCAAAGACCCATGCATATATTAAAATTCCATGATAAATCGTGTCTAATGGAAAAGGGTTACTACAAACTAGAAGATTAATTAAATTAAAATTACATGAAGATAAATGTATTCGGCCAGTTTGTTTACTTTTTCCATTCGTTTTTTTAACATAGAAATAACGAAATAAAACTTTATTTAATAACGAAATACTAAAGAGAAATCATATGAAAACAATAACTTCACCCGAAACTATAATCACTATTAGTTTTTACCTTTCAAGTGTCTCTTTAAATTTTCTCATTCAATAAAACGGCACGGTATGTATGTGTCTACGTCCAAATTTAGCCTAGCAGATATGATTGTCACAACAATCTCACCACCTATTGCGGTCCAATGGCGTGAATTATGTCAGAGATTTCTTGTCACAAGCAGCTGGTGTTTCGCAATTTGGTGATGGCGGTATTAAGGTCGGAAGTGCAGCGGGCTGCGCCGCCTCGCAGGGTGTCTCCCTGTGCCCTGCGGCATGCCTCCGGAATTTGGCGGTGCGCTGCCGCCTTGCACTTGCCTAGGAATTCGGATACACAAGCTGTATAGTAAGCTGTGGCATATCACGAGCGTTTCGAATGTTCTTGTTCGTGCGCTACGGAGCGAGTGGCGGCACACTTTTTATGTTTGAAGTGTTTGCAAAGATTACAATATTCTATCTTCTAGAAGCAAAAACTAAAAATTGTATAATATGTATATTTTTTTTTAACGGAAACAATACAAAAAGATACCTTTATAAGTTGCGTATATAGTTGGGATTCAAAACCTTGTTGGGAAAAAAAAAAGTCTAAATAAGTATTGCTCAAAGCAATACATTAGAAGACTTATTTCTTTTTTGAGGTACGTCTATCAGACAGGCTAGCCCGAAATGCATGTATCTATTTACCAATTTTGTTATTTCATTAAATCAATTAAAACAAGAATAATACATTCCGGAAACATTTCGGGTGACGTTACCGCGGTTAATATTTTGAAAGCTCTTTTAAAATGTCCCGACATAAAATGCTGCATTTTCCTCCTTAAAACCTGCACAGGAAGAGACACAAAACCTATAAGCTGAACGTCGAATGGGAGATGATTGTCATTTCCGAACCGATTGCGGTCCGATGGCGTGAATCTTGTCAGATCTCTGTCGAAACCAGCTGGTGTTTCAGTGTTTGATGTTTAGAGTGCATTTATAGCAATAAAGCATGTTTCACGGTCTGAATCTAGACATCCATGGCGTTCATGTTTCTGTTATCTACATCAATAAGGTAAATCTATAAATAGTTAAGAATGATTATTAAAAAGTATTTGTCTAAGAAAAAAAAAATAGTTACTTCAATATTATAACGACGATTGGAGTTGGTAATTACTTTTAAAACACTCATGAAGTACCTACCCAAAATAAAACTTTTCAAAACGTCGTTAATAATTTTACTGGCTAAAATTTTAGCTTGATTAAAACGAGAAACATAAGTAACAATCTAAAACGTAATCGAAGAAATGGTTGTACATTTATACTTGCGCAAGGTAAGATTGCTACACCTTCTTGATTGGAAAGCAAGTCTTCAGCCTACATTTACAAGACCAAATTTCAATCAACCCAATGGAAGAATGTGAGATGTAAAAACTTTAGTACCTTTAAAAAGTCAGGTATCAGATGAAGAAACGTAAACGTGTCTGCCATTATGTTCTCCGATCTTAAATTCAAACCCTCTTATTAAAGTCTGACGTCGACATATTCGCGTATTCATTCTAAAAAAACTAAAGTGAGATTTGAAAACAACAGATTTTGCTATTCAAACTGATTTACTTTATTGTTGCAGGTATATGTATACAAAGTACGAGTGAATTAATCATTTACGTTTCACAATGTTAGTTAACAGATTGTAACAAAGCGAATTAGTGAAATAAACTCCAAGATTTCTCTACCGACTTTCTTCACTTATTGAAAGAATATTATATAGAACCACATCCAAAGTAAATACTCACTCAGTAAGTTTGTGCTGTTAAAACATTTTACTTTACTTCGTGTGCTCACCTATGGGATTAGCAAAATGGTTTTTGAAGTAAGCGATAAGTGTTTAACGGCGATGTTGCCGTCGATGAAAGTTATGACGCTCCCGTGGGAGCTTGCTTTGACCGGGATCTGGGATCAACAGCAAACACTACACACGATATGTAGACATATATTATAGGTTTTAAAAAATCGTAAGAATATAGCTTGAAATGTAACAGTGTATTTCAAATCCACACCTTAACTGTAATTTGGAGTCAAAGCTTAGGTATATGTATTTGGGAACCAAAAAAAATTAAATGCTTTTCATTCCTAAAAATCCAATCAGTGACATGTATGAATATAAACCAAATGAAGCCTTCATTACGGAACCTAAAACTACCGAGAAGATAATGACAAGAATGAGTTTCTCTTCATTATAAAAAACTGAATTGATACTAATTTTTGTAATTAACTGCTATGTTAAAAATTTATCATGTATAAAATTTGCTAAGCAGGATATTTAGACACCTACACTGATGTATCGCTCTCGATACACCAAATTGTAGTGGGAACCCTATGACTGATAACTGTTCTAACTTGACTACCTAACTCTAATATCCGTAGAAATTGGCGTCGGTGTGGTGATAGGATCTGACGCAACTGAAACGGAAATACTACACTAATTGGGTTATTAATTATCAAATTGAATATAAACACAACAAAAGATGTATAATAACGTTACTAACGCGACCGATCACTAATGAGATAGTTTCCAGGCAGCGAGTATGGCAGCTATTTGTATACGTACTAACTTCGACACAAATACGGGTAAATGAACGCAAACAGAACTACCGACGAGTTGGCGAACCTACTTTGGGATGCAAAATAGGATTGTTCCATTTCACACTATGTAATCTGACGGTTAGATGGGCATTCACTGCCTATTGGTAATAAAGCCTCTAATAAGCTGTGCGATAAATAGAAGATTTTGATAGTTACTTTGTATTTATGGCGTGTGTTTCGACGATTGGATCGGATGAATCTGATTATCTTGTATTGTTTGGCGATGAGGGAATTAAATAAATTGTTTGGCGTAACCACAATTGTAGGGCTTATGTGCCTGTTAGGTAACGGATATCACAAAGCAAAGACAAGACTTCTCATTTTTGTAACTAGATCTCTGCATCTAATATTAAAAGTAGATAGTCAATCGTGTTCTAGGTTAACAATGGCACAGTAGGTAGATTTTTCGGAGCGATACCAAATTGTACTTAATATTTTTTCTAAACTTATTTAATATTTATATTGTTTCTTGTTCTACGCAAGTGCTGTATTTTTTTTATGTTGCACTTCAAGATTGACCTCATCCCACCTGATGATGAGTGGTAATGAGGTCCTAACTTAAGGGTGACAAGTACAGCATAATAAATCTGTTACTGGACTTGTCGCCCTTACCTTGAAGGCTTGACCTCTGCTACTAATGTAGCACCCCCCAGGAGCTCTAGAAACCTTACTAACACGCAGGAACACAACAACACAGAAGTGATTGTTATTTGGCTGCGGTGTACTTTAAGGTGGAGGTATTTCATCAGTCGGGCTGCCCCAGTTCGAGCGATAAATCGCTATGCCCTACCTCTCTTAATTTTTAGTAGTACGGGTACAACAATATATATTATATTTGCTATATTTTGTGTGAATGGATGGATGTGTTATCCGCTTACGTACAACTACTAAATAGATCTGGATGAAATTTGAAGGTGAAACACGAGATTAACATACGGGGTACTTTTATTAGGTTATCAAAATTGCGGCAACAGCTTGTTTTGAAATATATGGTTGATTAACTCTCATCCCAAGCACAAATACTATGAATCTTTTAATTCAGAAATGTTTGTGACGTAAGCTACTGTAAAAAGCGCCTGTAACAGACATAATGTATGATGTACACACAAGGCTGATTTCATTTAGACATGCAGCGCGTTAGACCCACTCTCATAATATCCCGCCACAAATAAAGTTCTTGTTAAAATGTGTGTCATATTTTAGGCGGCCTAATGAACTGGCGAACGCAGCGGCCTACTCGCGAATGCGCTAATGGCCTGTATCCATACGTAATTGTTGAAAACGGCTATTGCCCTCGGAATCGTTAACGGGCCATAATGCTGTTAAGTGTGTGTGGGAATTGCAAAAATGGCTCAATATTTAGCAAGTATCGTACAATTCAAGAATTCCACGGAATATCACTAGCTTTTATTTGTTCTAGGAATAAATTCAACACCTACCTGGTATTAATATTTAGTCTATACCTACCTGAAGCAAAATGTTATTTTCGTACTTTTTTTTACGAGAATCGATAATTTTAATATAATATCAACGAAGATTAATTACTTTTTACTGGGTCAAAATGTCGTGTTTCAAAAATAATTGGAATCATAAAACCATTAAAGTACCTACACAATACAAACACATAAAATTTCCTACGTTGGCATAGAAAAGGCGTTCTTGTTTTAGTTTTAGGTACGAGTTAAATGCCGTACTTTTGTCACCACGGACTCTAAATGCATGAGCAAATAAAAAAGAAGATTTAGTAATTCAACTTCAAATGTAGTAATGTAGTATTTAAAATAATACGCTTGTCAGAGAAGCAGTAAAAGTAAATCACTAAGCATTCATTGAATACGTGGCACGACATCGTTGATAGCATAGTTCAATGAAGACCTGAAAGTATTCCAAGTGATCTGAATGTAAAGGCATTGTTTCCTTTGATGCTGTGACCTAAGCCCGCTGTCGGTCTCGTCTACTGTAGCCGAGCTCGTGAAGTTATGAGTTCCCATCTTCATCAGCGCGTATTTTAAGCAAGAAATAAAAAAGAGCTTAATGGAACAATCTTACGAACATAAATAGTTTTTATTAACTATAACATACCAGCATGGTCTTGGAACACGGGCAACGAAGTAGATGTGTTTTGGGTAGTGATACGTCCATGTCTGCATGTTTGTTATTGATTCTTGGGGATTCTCACGAATCCGAGGGCAAAAGTAGCAAGCGGGCCTGGTGCACTCTGGGCAACGGAGGCTAGCGACGTCCTTTCTAGGATCTCTCTGGTCGACGGCAGAAGTTCCGGCACGAGAAACCTCCCTCCCTCTTCTTGAAGAGAAGAGTCTGCTACGGCATATAATGTTTTATCCATATTCAACTATTGCAATTAAAGTAACGCACAGGGAAGCGGCCACATTAACTGATTTAAGCTAGTATTGCATGCACGATGATATTCACTACATAGTTCAACGAAGCCCTGAAAGTGTTCCAAGTGATCTGAATGTAAAGGCATTGTTGCGGACAATCTCGGCTGACGCTGCGAACTATGCGCGCTGTCGGCTTGTGTCTGCTGCAGCCGCGATCCTGAAGTTTTTGAGTTGCGATCTTCTTCGGCGTAGTTCAAGCAGATTATGGCAAATGGTAATTCTCAAGTAAAGGAAATTATGACCATTTACATACCTAACATTCTACATCTCCATCTTTGAGCACTTAGTTGACTTCTTTTTTCTCTTATTTTTTTCTTTTAGTATTAGATCATCCATTACGGAGTCCGCAGTACGTTACGACTATGATCCTAATTTCTGAACCTTCGAACCTTTGGAACCTTTACAAGGCTAACCAGACCTATATGGATTGTGTAGGACCCACTGCTTAGCATAACTTCCGATGCACGGAGTCTTACTTTATCAGACAGTCGGACCAGATTTTGCAATAAATAATTATTGTTGATAAGGCAATTGTTATTTTTTGTCTACAAATATGGGTGAAAATGTTAATTAAATATTAAAATTATATTGATTAACCTCTTCAACGGCATCGTTGGAGTAGATTAAGTCGGAATGCAGTGTCCCATTGATAATTCGACATAAATAGAAACATATTGCACATTAGGATACATGTTAACTTGGTTCTAAAAACTTCTGAATGTACGGTCAACAGCACGTCAAGGTAAATAGTTATTATGATTCGATATAAGTTCTAATTCGCACGAAATAAGGGCGGTGCAAAGTCTAAAGTGTGCATTTTGACGTGCGTTTGTCTGTACAAAATCAATTTAGATTAGGAAGATTTCGCTGCCTTTATCTCGTTACTGTCGTTGTCGCCAGATTGACGCGTGTAGGCCAAAATTATGTATATATAATGTTGCACATTAAGTCCTACAGTTAATTTAATGTACAGTTTACATTTTGTAATTGTTTCATTTAATTGATTTTTAATTTTTGTTTTACAATTGACAAACTAACTGTATGTCGTGATGCAAAATTAGTAAAAGTTTAGCTTTCTTTTGTAAAAAAAACTACTGATTTTCTTGCCGTATCTTCTCGGTAGTTATTGGTTCCGAACTGGAGGTGGCTTGATTTGTTTTATATAGAGACTATTTATAAGTATTACTGATGTAATCTATATTAATAAAAATATTTGACTATTGGCTCTTAGGTCGAACAAAGTAGATAAACCGATTTGTAGTGCAGAAGTCATGAGTGATGAGGTATACAAGAAATTGAGTTGCAGATACGGAACGTTCTAGGGAGGAAGCAGGTGTGCATGCCAAGATTAAGTGACGCAGATAAGAGACGAGGATTGCGTTCAGCCGGCTATCCGGATTTAGGAGGTTTACGAGGGTTGCCGTTCGTTTTATCGATACTTTTAAGAGGATCCGACAAATAGAAGCATGGAACGTAATCAAAATAAAGGACAATCTATTACAATTAATCAAGTTTTAAGTGAGTTTGTTAGGGTTGGCTGCGAATAGCTTTCAAAGTAATCAATATTATTCTTAGTAGAAAGCGTAGCGTTTAAGGGTTTACTCCCTGCTTTGTTATATACATGACTCTCTTATGCGTGGGGAACTAGTAGGAGCCAGGGCTCTTGCTATTTTCCCAGGCAGTTGGTTTTCACCAGAATACCAGCGCTGCTGCGGTTTTATACATGCCGTAGCAGCATTTGCTGAGGTGGAACCCAAGTTGGCCTTACACCATATTATTTTTATGTAGACTGTTTTGTAGTTTTATGATGATTGTTGTAGTTTTATGTAGACTGTCTAAATACTGTGTATGTTCGGTAATTGTGTGATCGTCAATAAATGAATTTTCTTTCTTTCTTTCTATGAGATGTGAAAGGATTCCGTTTATCTGCTTCCTTGGTGAGGATGATAAGGTCTGTATCGGGGGCTTTATCACCAAATAGAAATATATCTGTGTTCTTTGTTTTTATAACAATGAATTTCCTTGTCCTAGTTACAAAAAATACAACGGTACTCTTATGGTTTAGGCACCATGTGCGATTTATTTTAAACTACGTATTCATACGTAAATAGTGATAGTTATGGAAAATTTGGAGAGTATTATTCGGTATTTTTTTTAAATTCTGAATGTAATTGTAATGATTCTAACTTATACTTATAGATAGCACTGAACACCTGAAGTAATTTTTAATTTTTTGTTACAAACTGTGTTTTTTGTATTTAAAGTTACACATATTGCGCCAGAACTAGGCAAATACGTGTAAACTTCGAGGTAGTTAAAGACCACCGTGTTTTTTTAATCAGCTCCCTAACTGAATCCCTAACGTTGTTACATGGATCAAAATCAGTTAAATGTCTGGCCGGTCGTCAACGGCTTCAAAAAGTTTTTTAATTTGTCATCCCTGATTGTCAATTCTGTGTGGTTAAACGAAGCATGGCGGGGGAGGCTAGCAGAGGTTAGAGGGTGGCCGGGCATCATCCCACGGGAACTGTTTACATTATACCTATTATATTATTATGATTTATTGCTCAATCGATGCGCCGCCTGCCGGCAGCCATAGCTACTCTGTAATTTTAGCTGAATTTTGCTTAAGTTCGTGTATTCGTAGAGGAATTTCAACCACGCCTCGACATTAAAGGAATCAGCCTCTTTGATATTATATACTTACATAATACCGAAGTGAGTTTGAACGTGTATTTAAAATAGATATTCAGAGAACACTATACTTATTAATTTGTAATTATTATGTAAATTTTCAAGGTATAATGGTAATACTTTCTAGATTCCACATAAACTGAGACTTTTCAGCGTACAAAATATAAATGAAAATATTAAAATGTGCGATTTTTTTAATCACAAATAGGTACAATGTTCTCTTTGTGAAATTACTTTGTATTTAAGACAGCTAAATTGGCTTAAGGTAGACTTTTAAAGAAAGCCTTTATTAAGACTTTTAGCTATTAAGACCTGGTTTCAGTGAGGATTTTCGTTTTTATTAAAACATGAAGTAGAAATTTGGCTTAGGTATATTTTTGATATTTATCATTTGTTGTGTGTACATTATTATGTTGATATCCTAGTGTGTGTTTAGAAATACGTATTAGTAAGATATTTTAATACTCATTCAAATGATTTCGTGTTGAATTTTAACATACAGTCATTAAGGCCAGCATCGATGCTCTTCTTTTAATTACAAGCAGAACTTTCTCTTTTACTGATATGTACTTCTGTCTGAGGTAGGTGTTACGACTACTACTTATCTATATAATAGTTCAATATTCGGTAGAGAGGATACCGACACGAAATCCTTGGAACTAAAAACCTCAAGACCTCTTACATATGCAGTTCATCTCACAATGCGCCAAATTAGGAGTGCACGGTCAGAATGCAAATACAGAGAGAGACGAACCAGTGCATTCAGCTGCATTCAGCGGAATTCACGGGGCCTGCGACGATGCCTCGCAAATGCGCCTTTGAACCACACTGCCTTGACATTACACGCCATATATTACTTAATATTGGCATAACTGTCGCATGAAGGTTTATTAAATAGAATTTTAGCAAAAAGCTAGTGATATTGCGAAAACCTAGATAATTTCATAATGAAGATAGCATTGCGTAATCTAACCAACAATACTTTTTACATACTTAGTGATTGAAATAATATGTAACTTATAATATATACTTTTGTTTCCATAGACCGCAAACGAAGATGCAGACAAAATATGTTAAGCCATATAATGATAATAATCTTTATTTCTGAACCAATGGTTTCATTTTGTACAATTAACAGGCGGTCACTGCACTAAGCAACTGGCTTCTCTCGCAGCTGCCAATAAACAATTTCTTACCGAAATATTAATGTGCGATTGTGTCTCTCTTTTTTGAGAGAATATACGTATGTGCCGTCGACAGCACGTTAAGGTAAACACTTGCTGTTCGATATTCGTTCTTATGTGCAAATACATAAGGACGGTGCAAAGTCCAAAGAGTGTCTGACTTGCTTTTATTTGTAATAAACTTCTAAAAGGTGAAGTTACGTTTCGCATGCTTCAGTCCAATATTGGATGTGTGATTATTTCCGTATTTCAGAAGGATTGTGACTGATACGTAATTAAAAAAGGCCTTAAATCAATAAGACAGAAGACCTTAAATTAAATGAGAAATAAAAAACAACGAACGAGTATGTTTGGTCACTTCATCACTTGCGATCACCTTGCCGTGGTATGGCCCGTTCTATGATAGTTGCTGACGAGAAATCAGTGCTTAGTAATGGAATGTACGACAACGGTTGAATTTGTTTCAGAAAATCATAGAAATCTACAAATTAACATAGTTCTCAAATGTACTTGTTGTAGTATACATGTTTCACAACTTGTACTGTTAGCTTTAATTCCTTTAAATCCTTTAGTAATTGAATTATAAACTACCGTCATAGGTATTGGTTGTAAAATTCAGACACTTATTAATTTTACGTTTATCAATCCAACTGTCGTGGACATGTGTTGCCCTTTCAAACTAGGCTCTGAAAACTGTGGGGAATAATCTGTGTCAAATCTTTCTATGTATTATGCGTCAATAATGCATTATGGTTCATTCATCTGATAATAATATGGTGACTCTGTCTGTCTGGCTATCGTGCTTTTACTGAACTTAATAACTAAACCATTTCAAATAAAATATGGTACACAAATATTCTAAAGCCTGAAAAAGACTTTTGGGTATTTTCTAATATGTAGAAAGGGTTGTAAGAGGCTGAAAGGGGGATGGAAGAATGTTTAGAAGAATCGTTTTATTTAGGAACTTGAAACTTATTTTTCATCACTTTCCTAGTTCCCGAATAAAAGTGTAGATACAAAATGTAACTTACCAACCAGAAATATGAAAATAAGTTTGTCTAAAATAAAACAGTTGAAAGAAAAGCGTTTGAAAAATCCCTGCGAAAGCATTTTTAGGATAAGCTCGTATATTTAACTTTGAGGCAAAAAAATCTTCTTGCTAATGTAGAAGTAAAATTCAAAAATGAGCATACATTTGATACGAACGCGGTGATGCGATGCAAACGACTTGCTAAACCAAATTCTGGAAACGTAATTAATTTCAGATTTCTCAAAATCAATTTGATATACATTAAATTACAGGTTTTCATGCTTTTACTTCTATGGTTTCATATCGTTATTGCTCTTTGGTACTTAATCACGAACCGTAGCTCATATTTAACACGACGACCGTCTATTTGGTTAAGAAATTTTAATTTTGATGTTGCAAAAATGTAATTTTTATCACTTATTTTCACAGTAAGATTGGGGCATATAGGTTGTTTCATCTTCACTTTAACTCACGCAACACGCATCATTATACATACTACCATAACCTAACAGGCTTCGGGTACTATAATATCGGTGCCTACTTCATTTAAATACGCCTATCGCAACCAAGGCTCGGGAACCTCTGTTTTGGAGTAAAATATTCAGATAAAGTCCTGCAATCCGTAATCGGCTTACCGGTGAAATTTTAACTCGGATTGCGGTTAAATTACATCGCTTTGCGGAGCGCAAATACCAGAAATAATTAGTGACTTCTAGTGTTGCCAGTTGCCAGTAAGCTACGGCCAAAAGTTACCTGGGGTATCCTGAGGTAACCTTTTCAAATGTGTCATAATTGGGGGCTTAAAAAGGGTTTCCATCATTTGCATTTAGGAGTAATATGATGAATAAATGAATCTTAAGAGAATAATACAAACATTTTGTCTTTGCTAGTTAATATTCATTATGTACGTGATAAGTTAGTATAAAAAAACATTTTAAGCAAACTATATTTCTGGATTGGATGTCTGGCTGTATCAGGCTCAGATTGTGTTTAGTTAAATTTAACCTAATGTTTTGTTTATTAGTCAAACATAACATTATGCAAAACTGCAGAAGGTAATGCTGATTTGCAAGCGTTCCTAAACTAAGGCGGTAGGTATAGTTTACGCTTGTTTGCATTTGTTTGGTAGAAAAACCACTGGATTTTCTTTCAAATGTACACAAACGCCATAAAATCGGAACACCTCACGAAACCATTCTCTTGATCCCCCAGGTACTGACGTACTCGAATTGTCTGTTTTACTTTTGTTTCCGTCTAATGCAAAGCAAGATGTGTACCGAAATTCTTTTAGTGAAACTTTTTTGGCCAGTTTAATTTGGAAGAACGTTGCAAGGCATCGAATTGAAACGCGTTGATGGAATTCCGTACTGAGCACAAATCACAAAACATTCCAATCCCTTTGGTTAATTGAATCCTGTAGGCCTTCATTAAAGAGGGTGGGGTACAAATCGACAAAAACGAACTTTTACGGAAAGTCAGAGTTCTGACAAAAACCTCAAACGATATTCTGGAGGTTGCGAGGATCGAATAATTACGCGGTCGACGCTTGCTCTTGTAGAGTTGGGACTCGAATCACGATTCATTCGAATGATGACGGTCACAACTCGATTCGAATCAGGTTATATGTTAATACGACACATCACTTGATTCGGGCCTGCCAACGAGCTGATTTGAATAATTTTCTTTGATTTGAATCTTTATTTTGCAATAAATTTATCTTGTACTTAAAGGCGGCAGTTAAGTTTCATTCAAGAAAGGCGAAATCAGATTTATAGTAATTATGTAATTCGCTACACTTACGATAACTATGATTGCTTTAAATATATTTTTCGTGTTGATGGAAGACATCATATTGATTTGAAATAGAGCAAACATTAATCCGATTCTTCATTAATGTCTTAATGAATGATTCGAATTGATTCGTTAATTCTCGATTCGAGCTCCATCACTAGCCAACTTGCCTTTCACACCCCGGATCGTCTCCTTCATAAAACTTTGCACAACTTCTCGCAGCTTGAATTATTACATGTTTTACCAAAACGTAAGTACACGCTCAGCGAACTTTGCTCGAAGACTAAGAGATGTTTATGACACACCCGTTTACGTACAGCGTATATTTTTGTCATGTGTTTTAAGCGTCTAATATCGGCGTGAAAGTGTGACATCGAATTTATCAACCCTACCTCATCAACTTTTTGACAGCATTGTCAATATGCTATAGAAATTGCGGTGGGGAGTGGTTGTCTTATGTGGGTTCTGATAGATTATTATTATTTTTATCATATGCCGTAACGTAATTTAGTTTTTTTATGATTGTTAAAGTTGTCCTTCCTATGATTTTTTTTTTTCATCATAATTTAAATGTTCTGTTTTATCTTCAGAATTAAATATTACCTGTATGCTCACCACGCATTAGTGCATGCATTTAACCTGTACAAAAGCATTATTTTTATTAACAGCTTTCCAGAAACCCTTTGGGTAGGGGATGTGACACGGGTCATGTGACATATTGTATTGTGACATGTTGTATCTGGATTCTTTCTAGTTAACGTTTGTGCAATTGCCAAATAATTTACATAAGGTCGTTTTATGAGTAGTATACTGGTAATCGTATATTTTTATTAAAATGATAAGAACATCCATATTTCTAAACACGTGACTGTAGATATCTTGCATCATGGTCATTGTTCACAACAAAATAGATCGATAAAAATGAGCAGCTGACACGTAAAGGACACATATTAATGTTACAATGAAGTTACAATGAAACGTTTAAAGACAGATTAGTGTAGGAATAGGGATTAAATGCCGACGATAATAATATTAAAATTAACTACATATTCAGTACGGTGTAAAAAGCAGTAAAGTTCAATATTAATTATTAACTAGTAAGTTAAGTACCATTAGGGAACTGTGCCACTGATGGCAAAGGCCTCAATAATTGAAAATAAGTCTTGAAAGCAACAATAACTACTGATTTAATCACAACGTTTTCAAACTAGTGGACAACCCGAGCTATGTGTAAAAAACAGACACATACTTTTTTCGAACTGAAAATTGAACCCAGAACCTTTAACCGTAACTCGGTGCTTAAAGCACTAGCTTAGATCATAGTAGCGTTTAAAAGAGAAAACAGCAAGTAATATAAATATGACCCGCATGTCTCAGAACAGTCGATTATGCAGAACCGATCGAATAGTCGGAAAAGAAAGGGTGCCTACATAGTAATCATGAACTTTGCATCGAAAGTTGCCCGAGTAAGGAATCGGACTAGTTTGAGATTCAAAAGAATTCCAATATCAGCGGGTGCGGTGGCGGCGTGGCGGCGATCGCCCGGGGCGGGGCGATGCGACAACTCGCCCATCTGAATACTAGTGTCCGACTGAAGTTAGGTTTGGTTTCGGTTTCCGCAAGTTTCGGTTATCACATCTAGTTTCGGCTTTAGTTTTGGTTTCGGTTGAACATCTACCAAAACAAAACCCTTTCCAATAGACAAATAGATCTATCCATCATCTATTTAAAATGGCCGTTGCAGAATTCCATTTCGATTCAAGCACATGTGCTTTGTGGTAAACTTGTAGGTATTGAACGTTGTGACTATTTATTACAGTAATTTAAAGTATGACCATTTCGTTGTAAATATTAACTGGAAGAATACCCTAGCGAAAGCTACGATTGTGGTGTCTCGGATTCCTTGAAGCAGGATGATTGCTTTCTTCGATATCCTTAAATGCATTAAAGGCACTGCATGCGGTTTAATCTATGACCAAAACTGTGATATAAAATGTTTGGTTTCCATTTTAGGCCAAAACTGACACCTAGCTGATGGTTCAGTTTCGGTTTCGAGTGCAAATACAGTTTTGGGCAGTCACTATTGAATATGTTAATGCAAGACGTCGCTCTGTCGCGCAATATCTCGCCACTTCGCAACTTGCTCGCTTTCCGTTGCGTTTTATTTCGAATCGGGGTGGTGGGTGGCCACTAGTGTTGCCAGATTCAAAGTAACGGTTTGAAGTTAAAAAAAAACGGTACAGATAAATCCGGGGCGTGCATATTGTTGGTCAATTATTATTATTATTTGTTTTTCCCAAAATCCCTTTTTTCGATTCAAAAATATATATTTGATTATTAAATCTTTGATGTATAATTACATTTATGATTAAAAGTTTATAGCATGTGGTTTATTTATTTCCATATCACATCTCAAAAAGTTAACCTACCTAGGCTAAACTGAGTTTCTTCCTTCGTCCATTAATTTCATTTATTTATAGGAAAAATCGTGATTTTAATTGAGATATTAGTCTAGATGGCAAGAGGCACATCTGCAGGAGAATGAGTACCTGACGCGTCTTAGTCGTTGTCGTTGTGTCTGTATGATTGAAAAATCAAAAGTAAAGAATGAAGTTTTAATTATTTTATGTCGTGCCGATGTCATCTCATTGATTTTTTAGTCTACTGCTTACCTATTGCTGAACCAATTTATTTGTCTTCGGAATTTATAGTTATGTATTTGTTTTTATATATAAATTATCAATATTATGTAAATCAAAGTATACTTTCATATTTTATTTATATATTCTATTTAATTTAAATAGTATGTGTATTATCATTGTATATTTAAAACACCGTAATGTTATTTTTAATGCTTAATTTATTGTTGTTTAAAATGATTTCTTTTTTCTTTGTCTTCAGTATTACCGCACCCATATACAAACAACCTGCATGACCCAAGGGTTGACAGGTAGAGAATGCCCCTAGCATTAAGTCCACCTGTTAAACTTATTTGTGCAATAAAGTTTTTAAATAAAATAAAATAAATAAATAGTAGGGCATCTAGCGTTACCACTGGCAACCCTGATTTTGTTTGTCTTGTCCGTTATAGAATCCCCGCGCGCCGGAATTGTTGGCGTTTGTTTGAATAGCTGCGGCCGCCGCGCTGCGTGCTAGTAACGAACTAGGTTATCTGTTAGTTAGGTATTTCAATTTAAATTTCATTGTAACTAACAAAGATTAAGTAATCTGTGCAATCAATACAAATAGTTTAACTGTCGTTAATTATTGGCGCAAAAGAGAAGGTCCATAAGTTTTATTACACATTTGATGTAAAAATATTTTTATGATGACAATAACAAGAGTATAAAAGCTTCTTCATCTGCATTTTTTTTAATTAAATTTTTGGCAGCAATGAACTTCCAGCCAAATGGTCTGCCAGGAGTGATGTCATTACCTACAGTTAATTTTGTAGGTACACCGAGTGAACTTTATGCAACAACTATCATAAACTTACGTCAACGAAAATAATGTCTAATATGGTCGTTTGATATTATGATATAAGATGTTTTATTCTGTAATACTTTAAGTTTCAATTTATTAAATACTTTAAGTGAAAGTAGACTGAATTACAATCAAACAAATTTGATACAATCATACCTCTCAACTACATATTCATCACATGGGAGCTTCTAATTGGTTTCACAAATAATAATGATGCTTCTCTCCTTTTAACATGAAGTTAAGCAAAATCTGTTGTAATAGGGTTTTGTTTTATATCGAATGAGTTTAATTTAACCTAGCGACTTGTCTAAAATATAAAAATTATCTACGTACCTACACTCTGTCGGTACGTATTCACATCCACCTTATCCCATCAATTGGATAACTACGGCGTTAAGGATAAGTAAGCTTAGTGTGCAAAAACAACACAATTGGGCTTTACACGATCTCAATTCAATCACACTTCTATTGAGAGGCACCGGTGCGGAAATCAATTGTGATCATCTTTTGTGTGTTCTGTGTTGAATTCACATGAATGGAGAAAGGAGAAAACCGTTAAAAGAGGTTGCAACATATTCAGAAACGATTACTAAGATGAGTGAGCATCTTTACAGAATACTCAATTATAAGCATTTTGCATAACTCAAAGGCAAGGTAAGACTTTTTGAATCACGCTAATTTTAGCAACTGAATTTTTCGTTTTATCCAGCGATTTCGCGCCTAATCAGGAGCCTACGCTAAGTCTACGCTATAAAAAGTAATCTGCTTAAGGATGATTAATCAGTCAGTTAAGTTTAAATTTAAATATCAGAATCACTGTATAAAAGGTTGACGCTATAAGTATTAGCTTAAAGAAATATCCAAAAATGGCGTCCCAATCGTGATAATAAAATCGAAAAAACCTAAATAGATTCGAAGAATCGCTCAAATATTTGTATCTTCAAATGTGCCAATGTTAATTATTTTATTCCAAGCAGGATTCAGGAATGTTTCGGAATCACCAGCTTTATTTATCTCTCAATTTATACTATTCTAGACCTGCTAGCGAACGCTAGCGAGAAATTAGCGCGACACGTCAAATTTGCGTATTCACGTAAGGATGACACGAAAAAATGTTTTTAACTGTTGATTGACTGATATCATACCACATTCGTATTTTTAGCCATTCAGAAGTCGCGTGATAAAATTTACTCGCGTGGCGCATCCTAAGGGGAAAGATATATTTATTTACCGAGCCGACTGCTCGAGAAACTGTTGCTAGCTGTAACACTGTTAGCGCTCTATTCTCCCTTGTTGCCCTTTGTAAAGTGATTTGTATCATTCTCTAAGACAAAAAATGTTTACGGTCTCGACTTGATTTTTTCAATGGGACCGAGCTAAGCGCGTTCAGATTGCTTTTGCTTTTTTACTCGGATACAATGGCGCGTCCCGAAACAATGAGACTTAATGAAACATGAAGGAGTATAAAGGGACCTTATCTAATCCTGACCATTAGACGAGATATTTTAATTCAGCTCTAAATAGAAATTGAAACAAAACCGCGGTACTAATGTGGCCAAAGTACCTTTTACTTTTTGTTACTTAAAACTAATGTACTTATCATTTTTGATTCTTTTTTAAGGCGTCTATAAAATAAATGCACTAGACAACCACACCAATCAACTGGTCTCAAACTAAGATTTCCCGTTGTACTATGAGCGACGGGTACTTACTGGGGGCGTCATCCCAACACACCCAAACCCAAGTCAATTTAGAAAAGTTTGTTTTTTTCCAAATTTACCTGACCGGGAATCGAACCTGGGACCTATCGTGCTTTGGCCGCCTACCTTAGCCACTGCGCCACCGAGGTCGTCAGATCTATGAGTAAATAACATCAATTATAAATGAAAAACAGCTAGGTCTATTTTTTTATTAATGCCGTTTTGTTTTAGTCTTCGTCACGAATAGCAGATTATAATAATAAAAAACCGTTTTCTAAAGTTATGAAGTTTACTGGAATAGCCATATTTATTAAAGCCTTAGGTGGACTGTTGCAGATGCAGTCTAACCGTTACGTGAAAATTTGTATTTGAAATTAATAAAAAATAGTACATACTTCAATTACTTACGATTCCTACTTAGGTCTCAAGAGTTAAAAAAATAATTTTTATTTCTATTTTAAATCGAATGCAACCCAGGAATATTTTAATTCTTTCAAAATCGCACGGTTCAAAGCAAAAGTTATTAAATAAGGAAAATTAACTTTTCAAGCAAATAAGATTACGAGATCCAAAGCGTTTGTAAAGTAGCAAATCTTTTTGTTAGCGAAGACAAAAAATGAGGGATGAATGTCATAGGGAAAAACATTCCTATAAATTTCGAGTTTTTCTGCCCTTATTTTAACTCGATAGACATGTAACGTACAGAAACTTTTGTTGGAGTACTTTCTTTTTATATTTAATTGCTATTCGCTTCCGATTTTAAAATTCTTAAGTTGCACAATCTCTCAATGTAAGGTCTCTTAATAGGAAAAGAGGAACTTTTAAATTATAACTTAAGAAATCCTCTCACACTTATCATTTTGCTGTCTATCTGTCGATACCCTTTTTTTAAAACTCCTGTTGAGGTACTGTACTAGTGTTATCTGCGGACCCTTGAAACCCTTCGTTACAAAATGTTAGCAAAGTAAAAGCGGCAAGCTTTATTAAATCGTAAGCCTTATTTTCACAGACGACTCAAAATCTATTATATATAAAGATTCTTCCTATAAAACAAGAAGAAAGGAGGTCTTATAGCACATGAAAGAAAAAATGTGTATGTACCCCTCGGTTGTAAGTAAAATACGTTTTAAAACATTTTTTTTCGATAGTAGGAGTAGTTTTAAAGAAATTGCTAATAAGCTTATTAACAACTAAAAAGCTTTGCTTTTGATTTAAAAAAGCAAAATATGCTGATATGTTTATTTCTAGTCAAAAGTGCCCTTAAATAAGTAGGTAAGCTGTTGGCCGCGACTAAGTTCGCGTTATTTTACGAGCATAAAAAGTATCCTATATCCTAATATAGTATCTCATCAATATTACTCAAATATCCGAATCCAGTCAGACGTTTTTGTATGACAGAATAAGAAAGACACGTTCAGTCATCCAGCCATCCATATATTCCTACAATCTTTCGCGTTTATAATATTGGTAGGATATACGAGTATTACATTAGTATACCTCCTAAAAGTAAGCTTCTAACTCTATCAACATAGGCTGTGTTTGTGGCGCAATAAAGTATCAACCACTGGCCCGATCAATACTGTGTTTGGCATGAACACAGCTGATGCGCTGGCCACTGTTTTGATCAAGATCGAAAATGAAACTCCACTGGCTGCTTGCTTTTTAATAACAGCTCCACTTTGAGGCCAATTTGATGCTCTTAGGTCAAGCGAGTAACTGGCGACAGGCGGTTCTGTCTATTTACCTACATCTTCGTTAATAAATTGATGGTCGCATCAAGGGGCCTAGCCAAGTTGGTAAACGGTCGCATTAGGAGCCCTAGCTAATGGTTAACTTTGATATCGTTTCGACAAGTTTTAAATCTATGGCATTTCAAGACTTTGTCATCGTGTCTCTTCTACATACGAAACATGGCAAAATGATATCGAAGACCCTAGACATATTATATTCCTTATTCAAAGTCGAAGACCGACAACTGTCAGTTGATAGGCTTCCAGTTTAATATAATTAAACATTGTCATGGATATAATCCTTCTAAAAATTTGATGGCCAATTCCACACAGTATATTAAATTGAAGTAACACATCCAAGAACACCTTATTGGATTTGATACTTGTCTTAACGCACGTTCTCACACCGCAACCTCGATCAGACGTGCCATATTTTTCCAGGATACATTTTTTGAATAACCATTAAATTATTATCTACCTGCTGGGCAAAGACCTCTCGCAAAACCTGTGGTCCCAGTTTGAAAACACGCTTATTTAGACTCGAAAGAAGCGTTCTACGTCGTCGGACCAACGCATACTTGAATGATAGAAAGAAATGTAATTATAAAACGAAATGGGACTTTTCAGAGGTATATGACTAGTTAGTCAGGTATTTAATACATATTTAACAACTTATTAAATTACCAGTGTAACAAAACGTTCATCTTACAACTCTGCAGTATTTATGTCATATCTTTCAGGGCACACGCTTCACCCTAAATGAAAGTTCAAGTTTGATTCACTTTACAACCCGCCACTAATTAAAATTACAGTTAACGAGAAAAAAGCGGAGCTCCTTCGAGCCTTCTCATTACCAGGCTTCTTTCTTTACTTCATTTGTTGTTTATAAGAACTAGCAAAAGCTAATTGAATTCTTCATTTCGTTCTAGCTTAAACAAATTGGTAATTAGAAATACAATTCAACGAAAATTCTTACAGTGATGAGGCTTTTGTTTAATGTTTTCAGGTTGTAATGCTGTTAATATTTGGTCTCGTTTGTGCTGCAATTAAGTACACGTTTTGATCTCATTGTTGTAGAATAATGCAAACTAAACATGCGTTCTTTTAAAGTCACCTAAGATAGACTGAGTTACCGAAACAAATAAGAAGGTCTGTCAATAGGATTAAATTTATTGAGCCTTAATATTTTTTCGAATAAGTTTGTATAAAAACTGAACTTAAACTGGAAGAAGATTGCATAAGATCGGAAGTAGAAGATACATTTATCTTAAACAACAACGCGATACAGTCAATTTCAATAAAGGATAGGTTTCTTGATTCATTGTAAATTATATTTCTGATGAATCTCTTTAAGTGTTTTCACTCTGTATACAGACGCGTTAATGTGGCAACTGTGGCTTATCCAAAGCTTCCCATAAAATCTTAATCTTCCCACCAGCAGCATAACCACTAACCAGTAGTTTACGAAACGCTGTGGATATTTTTAACCTTCAACACTTGCTGAAGTCTTGATGAGAACACATGTCAAACCTTTGACCACCAGAACAGGGCATACAGTTACTATCTACTCTTAAAAAGTGATTGGAATTCAGTTTAATCGTCATGTACTTACCATAACAGCGCTGATCTTGAAGTCCATGTGGTTCTTAACCTCGACGGCCAGTTCCCGTACCAGCATCAGCCCGTCTTTCCGCACCACCTCCACGTTGTATTCGTGGTATTTCTGCAAAACAGACAATCATGCTTTAGTACTCGGCTACTTGATCGCTGATGTCGATGTAAGCCATAGTTGTTTTATGCGGTCCTGGTTAGTGTGTCTAACTTTCGGCAACCTTTTTACTGGATGTTGTATATGTAGGTATATTCTTATGGGACGAAGAATGTATCATGGATTTGGAAGATAGATTAAAGACACGGAGGCTGTGCATATGAAGGCGAAATGTGACCATACTGATGGTACTGCATGGCGTTTATATCTCTACTTAATGGCATGTTTTGTAAGGGTCCTAAAGGTTTGAATAGTAAAGAAGCAAGATACTTGAGTGACTCAAGTATCTTGCTGCATATATTATTTGTTTCAAACAGTAAATTCTGTAAGCCTTTAATTATGTATGTCTACTAACTGTACAAGGGTGCACACTGTGTGGCTAACTGCTTTTTGTTCTAGAACCACAAATAAATAATGGTTAGCTTTAAATTTTTATCACTTACCTACGTATTGGGTATAAAAATCTGAAACTCTGAAATACAATATGAAACATTAAATTGAAATTCAGAGTTAACCGTTCTATTTAATATAACAAAGAGCACCGAAAGGATTGCCATAAAAATATTTATCATAACGACACAGGACATGTCATTAGATTTGATAGCGCGGGCAACAAAGGCGACATCGGGCACAATCCAGAATTCAATAACAGCGTATGGAGCGGGCGGCGCCTTCGCCGAATAACAATCATTTGGCAGCCAGCATCCGCCAAATTCCGGGTGTGTTCGTTCCATTTTTAAATTTGACAGGTCTCGGCCGCCATGTTGGTGGGTCGTCAGGGGCGTCTTTGACATTAGCATTGCCTGGATCGGGTTTCTAGTGAGCAATGTGATTAGCAGACTGACTTTATCCTTCGATACTCAAATGAGCTATACGATTTGTTAAAGAATTATATTTTTATTGTTTCGTTTACAAAAAAATTAAAAAGGATAAAAATGGGTACAGGGTCTAAGTCCTTTAAAATCTGTAGCAAAATATGTTGCATGCTTCTGAAATCAGCAAATTTTCTCTAGCCTTTAATTTTGCCAAATTATGATAACGATTCCCTACTAAACATAAGTATTTTTTAATTATTTAAACAACCGATTTATAACGAAATAATAAAATTTTTATGCATTGTTGCAAATAAAATTTAGAAAGGAGATAATAAGCTAGAGTTGTCTGGAAAAGATAAATATTTTCTATCGATATATGCTATCGTTGTGTATGTTTCCCAATTGTAATAAGTGTTTTATGGTAAATATTGTAAATAAACCTCAACAACCAAGAACTCAACGGTTAATAAAGTGCGATACGACCCATGATATTTTCATCGAAATTATCCGCATTTAGATACTTGCTGGTAGTATAAACAAGTAACTAAGTACTAAATTCATCGCATCTCGGGCTCTTGGTACAAGTAGGATATACATATATATGATATGGTATGGTACATGTAATATGGTACATGTAATATGGACATGCCTGACTAAGAGTCAGGCATGTCCATATTACATGTTACATGTTACATGTCTGTAGAGGAAAAAATGGTACATTACAGTGGCCCTCGAGCAACTGGCATCAAAGCATCCCTACTAATATATTAAATGCGAAAGTAACTCTATCTGTCTGTTACGCTTTCCCGCTTAAACCTTTCAACCGATATTGATGAAATTTGGTATAGGTATACGTTGAACCTCTAGAACGGACAAAGGCTATTTTATGTTTTAAAAAAATGCAGTCCACGCGAACGAAGTCGCGGGCACAGCTAGTACCTAATAATTTCAATATTAAAAAGAGTAATAAACACGAACATAATAGTCTCTGCGCGAAGCTTCATTGTTTCTATCCTCATCTTTTTTTTTTTTTTATATTACACTTCAAGATTGACCTCAGCCTACCTGATGTTAAGTGATAATGATGTCCTAGCTTAAGGATGACAAGTACTGCTGTAGTGTAATAAATCTGTTACTGGATTTGTCGCCCTTACGTTGAAGGTTTGAACCCTGCTACTAATGTAGCACCCCCCCTAGGAGCTCTGGAAACCTTACTCGCACGTAGGAACACAACAACACAAAAGTGATTGTTATTTGTTTGCAAATGAGAAGAGATGAGAGAAGAATTCATTTTGCGGATGAGGTAAAGAATCCAGATGAAATAATGATTGTACTCAGGTACTAGAAGAGAAGAGAGTAACGCCACAAGGAAATATGAGGAGTGCTAACGTTGTGGGCCCCCTATGCCCTGCAGCTGGCCCGAGGCCCAATAACTCAACATGTAATGTAGCGCGAACGCGACACGACTGTTGTCATTTTCGCAAATTATGCGCGCGCTACACGCCTGCCAATGTTTATCTGTGCCCGTGGAAGCACTAAATTACAGGGCTGTACCACGCAGATATTGCTAGCTAGTGTTTGCATTCCGTAGTTGTTAATCTGTAGCGGATGTGTAAATAGTTAGCACTTACTAATTATAATGTAGCTTCGATTTCAGTATTTCCTGAACTCGTTAGATGTGATATCATTGGTATGCACGATAAAGAGGATAGTGTGAAATTGTTGCGGGTTGATGAAGGAGTGTGAGTAAGAACCCTATAACATTGAAAGGGATGGTCACACGACCGGTGGGGCAATTGGCTACTTAACAGTTTTTGAAAAAGTATTGTAAAAGTGCGCCCGCTCATTTTATATCCCAAGCAATATGATTTTCCTGGAAAAAATTAAATTACCACAGAAAAGCAAGATTTTGTGTAACACATAAAAAGCAAGCGAAAAACGCCAAGTCACGTGACTGTTGAAATTGTGACGTCAACGTTCTATACCTACATAAAACCGACACGGGTCGGAACGACTTCATTTTATGAAAATATAGAATTTTGAAATAAATATTTAAATAAATCCCTTATACAGGTTAGCGACACAATAATTCAATTTAATCAGTTAAAATAATCAAAGTTGGGACACATTAAAATAAATAATTTTCGCCGACAGCTATCATTTGCGAATTGCAATGGTGGTTTCCGTTTCGGTTCTTTTGTTCCACAGATAAAAAAGTAAAATTTATTTGCAAAAATTAAATACTAACTATGCTTTTAATAAAAAAATAAAAATGTAAAATCATAACTTAACTAATAAGCTAACATATCCAACACATTTCACATATTATTATTAACACTGTCACTGTTTTCATATTTTATTGTTAACTGCAATAAATTGGATTATCTTATCAGTTTTGACGGCGAAGACTTATCGGATTTTTTATTAAACAAATGACATAAATGTTGGGGCAACATTTACGTCACAATTTTCATTATTAACCCATTGACCGCCGGACTTCAAATAGAAAATATTGCTCCCGACGCCATGCGTATTATTAGCTAGAATTTTCGCCCAATACGATAGTGATGTGACATGCTGCACTAAGCGATAAGAATAAACGTTTGTTTCGGAACCTTATTACCTATTACTAAGGATAAAGAAATAAATGCTCATACATACTGAACGTAATAAGAAATAATAGATCAATAGTAATTTTATATGTCTTAGTAATCCGAAAATTATCACAAGATTTTTTAAAGTATGCAAGGAATTTTGGCGCAACTAGTCGACGCCTTAAAGCGTCATCGGCGATCACAACTTAAATGTTTGACAAATTTTACCTACTCTTATAGTGTTGTTAAGGACTTTATCGATGTAATTGGAAAAAAAGCCACTGTGTTAGTTAAAAACAAAATAATATGAATTAATGTCGGTGATGAAATTATAATAAGTACACCTTTTGAGCTTATTATGATTTAATTTTTTGTATAAGAAGAGCAACAAAACATTGTATATTTTTTTCTATCGACAGAAACCAAAATATGTAATACGAAGGGGCGTTTTACAAATTTACACCAAAATCATGTTTCCCGGTTTTTACGGTGCATATACACTTAACGATAAACATTCATATTTTTTTATTTAATAAATCAAAAAATCACGGTGCAGTGTTTCGTTGAAATGTCGTATGACGTCACATCTAGATACATTTTAAAACTAGCAGCTACATAGTGAACTTCGATTTTTTATGAGCTTTATCATACATAGTTTTTTTCAGTTGATTGAGTAAATAATAAATATGGGTATTATAATCTTTATGGAATAACTCACGAAATAATTAAAATTTGTTGATCCGGTTGTCATGCTCATTAATTTAGTTTGATTCAAATAAATAAGTGCCTCGAAAAGAAACACTTCTCCTACTTCACTATCAGGCGAAGATTTATTAAAAATATCATCATCATCAACTACTTCCAGAATATGTAAAAGTTCAACACAACCCATTATTATTTAAACTTTTTTCGTAAATAATGTATTTGTGGGTTTTTACTCAAAAAGTCTACAATATAGAAACACGGACAATAACTTCAGTAGCATTTAGCTTTTGTAGGGTAATTGAAAAAAATATATTTTATCTATCTTCAACTCCCAACACTATCAATAGCAGCATACGCGCTTATGACGTCACAAGCGGACGACTTAAAGCGTCGTTGGCGTTGGCAGTACATTAAAGTGAACATGACATAGTGGAGTTAGGTGGGTATATCGATAACATAAAATTTTATGAAAAAAAATTAAGGTATATTTTAAGCAGATTATATCAATAATAAATAGTAAAAACATTAGTCATGAAATTAATTCACAATGGCATGTCATCTGTTTATTATTACAAACTTTTTCTCAATCGACTGTGAACATTAATAATTAGGTAAAATATAAACAGACAAAAAATTCGTACGTTAACCATATGACGAGTGAGCATCATCAATCCATCTATCAAGTATGTGTATAGGCAGAGATAATGATAATAGTTATTTACTAATACACTTTTAATACACTAGCAGTAGAACAATAAAAAAATAATCACATTTTATTGTTATCTTCTAATACCTACATATTAAATAAAAATAAAAAATGTATTAAAAATGTCCACATAGTCACATCACTACCTAACGCTTTAAGACGTCCACGGCGTCGTGCAGTGTGATTTTACGTTAATAATTTTAGTTGTTGATTTTTATTATTTTTTAACTCAATTCTATGCTGTAGGACGTTTTTAGACATCAATAATAATAATCTATCGTATCCTGGTGCGCGGTGTGTATAAATATGTATACGAGATGGTGTTCATTACTTTTTATTTCAACGTCAAACATAAGGCAAATAATGACGCTTAAAGGCGTCGTCGGCGTCTGGATCAAAATTCTTGATGACGCATTAAAGCGTCAATGGAGGTCAATGGGTTAATGTTGGAATGAGTGATAAGTCAAACATCACTATTCATATACCTAAGGTTGTACCGTCTGAAAGTAATCGTCTGGAAGATATTACTTGAGCAATGAAAACTACAGGTAACATACAGTACAACCATAATACATAGTTGTATTGTATCTTTTAACTTATATTTTTCCGATAGCCTACGGTTGGTACGGCGAACTTTTCGTAATGAAATTGATCATGTAAAGCATGATTTCCAATCTTTTTATGTTATGACATATGATCTTTAGGTGTTAAATTGTTAAAAAAATCTAATTTGATAAAGTTCCCAACAGATCACTACGTAGTATAAAACAAAGGCGCATTCTCTAAATCCCTATGTACGCTTAAATCTTTAAAACTACGCAACGGATTTTGATGCGGTTTTTTTAATAGATAGAGTGATTCAAGAGGTAGGTTTATATGTATTATAACATCCATTAAATAGTAGAGAAATACTGTTATTTTTGAGGTTTTTAATGTGATGTAAATAATTTCATTTTTTCCGCTTATACATTGCAAACGCAGGCTGAACCCTACAAGATTTGTCAAAATAATGTACTTAGTATTGTACACATTAAAAGGTCTACAGAAAACTCCGCGATGGTATATGTTTATCTCATGGATATCCCCTAATAACATTCTTTTGTCACTTACTTTTTACGACAAACAATGGCTAACTTTTGAAGTATTTAATGGCTGTATTGCCATTAACCATTATCCAATTAAATACATTGTTGATTTAATATATATTTATATGTCCCTTTCCAGCATATGATTTAAATAAATATTTTAGAAGATATTACAATACAGATTTAAAAATTGCGGGACGTAGCGTTTGCGGTGGTATCGGCCGGGCGGGGTGGCGGGAGTATGCCTACGTTCACAGTTTTTCTGTAGTGTATTTAGTATTAGCATTGCACCCGAGCAAAGCCGAGGCGAATCGCTAGTACTTAATATGCTTTTAAATAATTTCTAAAATAGTGTCATAATACAATGAGTAGACAAAATCTTAATAATATTTAACTTGAACTACTGAACAATAACCGTGTACCTACAAAGAAATAAATATGTAAATGAAAACTAAAATGAAAAGTCACGTTGTCGCAATAAGTTCAAAGGACGTCGTCATCGAGTTGAAATCACAATGGCCGACTAAACCTAATCGAAACACGGCAGCGGAATATGTAAATAAAAGAAAGGCCGATATTGAAGATTATGGAAGGGTGGTATAACATTTTTCCGGAAAAACAGCTGCCGCTCACTCAATAAAGTTCGTTTTAAGGGTACCTTCGACCGCGGGTGAAAAATGGCGGCACTCGTAGGGCTGCAATCGGCAGCATTTCTGACTTTTGAAACCTTTTATGAAGACATGGTCAACCTTTTTTGACATTTTATAATTGATTGAAAAACGATTTATTTTTATTGGATAAATATTTGCATTAGCATGTTGAAAGATCCTCTATTTTATACAGAGCTCCGGACAGCCATTTTTTTTTTCATATTGCACTTCAATATTGTTTTCACCCCACCTGATGTCAAGTGGTAATGAGGTTCTAGCTAATAGGGGCAAGTACAGCATAATAAATCTGTTACTGGTTTTGTCGTTCTTACCCTGAAAGCTTGACCTCTGCTACTAATGTAGCACCCCCCAGGGGCTCTTAAAACCATATTCACACGCAGGAACACAACAACACAGAAGTGACTGTTATTTGGCTACGTTATTCTGTAAGGAAGTATCTCACCAGTTGGGCTGCTCCAGTTCGAACGATAAATCGTCAAATTGTTTGAATAAACTTTCAAATAAAATCAACATTTAATGGACATTATTATACCTTCACCATAATAAAAATTGATATGCCTTAGTCCCAGCCCTATAAGCATAGAGACGTCCAAGGCAGCGCAGCGCCAGGTCTACGGGTTACATTGTCTCGAACGACACCCCTGACCCTGATTTAATCGATAGCCCACCCGGTCCATGGCGAGCTTTATACTGTCTATGAAAAGGTTAGCCTGGGAAATTATTTTACACGGTATTACTTTTGTAATTTATGACAGCAAAATTGGAGTTACCCACCGTTATTTTTTCAAGTAAAAATTCGCCTACTGTAAAGACAAGCGTTTCGAAGGAAACTTTAGTAGGTACACGTAAGTGTACTAAAGTTTGTACCTACTAAAGTTTCCACAACTTAAACATGATCTACTTTAACATGTAAAGCTTTATATTTTGTTTTTATATCATAACATTGGCTACAAGCATACGATCTACGCCATTATACATACATATAAAAGTCACGGGCGCGTGTCCAATTATTTAAAAATTTACTCACTCGTCTAGAAAAATCCCCTGCTATAATCATCTGTATCTCGAATCATTCTAGGAAACAGAAGCTCCCGTCCTATTCGTTACTTAAAACACCCCGGTGTTAATCATAATGATGTCAATTATAAGGATGGTGTCACACATGCGCCTAGAAAGCCAATGAGCTACCGTGTAGATGATATGAATACATGAAGTGCAGTGCGTAGTATGTTTTGCATGGCCGAGTAATCCACTTGTATGGCAATGACGTCAACATATGCACATCATATTTGCCACGTACGTGGCGAAACACGGCGTGGGACATCGCAATGCCTCAAAAGGCACAAGTTATATTATCAACACTTCTAGACAACCTTATTGAACACCAGCTATGCCTGTGACTTCACTCGCGTGGACTACATGATTTTAAATTTGTTTTTCTCAAATAAAAGTTAATCCTTAAGGTATCAGCTACCTGCCAATAAAAGTCCCGGCAAAATCTGGCCAGCCATTTAAGAAAGCCGGAACAAACAGACAGGAATTTTTTTATTTTATTTTGGTGTGTGTGCCGTTTATTTATAAATCTGTTCATATGCATACAGTAAAATGGTTATTTATGTAACTGAATGGTTGTTTATGATTTTAAGGAGAACATTTCCATCATACATGATTTCTGTGTAGCTTTAACCATCAAGGCTGCACACTCGATGGAAGATTAAAAAAATGGAGTAAATTCTTCCGTTTTCCCAATATTTCCCTTTACTGCTCTGCTGCTATTGATTATAGTGTAAAAAAATGAAAAGTGAACCATAACCCGTTATGGTACACTTACACGCTGGTCAGGACCAGGAGTATGAAAAATAATTGTACCACGTTTCGTTAAAGTTATTCGTGTAGTTTTCGTTTCTATATGAACAAACAGATAGACAGTAAAAAATTCAATCAGTATCTTTAATCTCTAATCACCCCTGAATATTATTTTGGAAATATATTTCATGTACAGAATTGACCTCTCTACAGATTTATTAAGTAGGAATAAGCATGGATAACAGAAAAGAAGAATACTAAAATGTCGTACTGCGATAGCTGTTTATGAAAGAAATTATTTAAATATCATCATTTTCTATTATTCTATGCCAATCATGATTTTGAATAATGTTCTAGGCGTTCTACAAAAGGAAATATTGCATTGTTCCTGCTCATATTCAGTAGATCTAGCATAAATTGTATTTGAAATAGAGATACGCAGAACTATCGGCAGAAAATTCGTATTCAGTACATTCGGCACTTTTTTACTCGACTACGGCCAAGTAAATAAAAAACACACCACATGCGCATGCGGAATGATCACCTGTTTCCTCTCTAAATATTTTGTTTGTTACTGATATATTTATAATAAATAATAATAAATATCGGTAAATATCGGTGCTGAAATCAGCACGATAAAAGGGCGGTGCAAAAATCAAATCGTGTAGTCTGACGAGCCTTTGTCTGGACCCCCAGCTCCGTGGTGGATCACCTGTATGAATATGCAAGTTCAAGTGTATAATATAAATATTTGACAACATCACATATATTGCTCTGATTCTGTGGTAGGTAAGTAGTTTAAGCACTTTATTATAGATACCAGAAACTACCACGGTACCACAAAACCCAGACCAGAGAGACAATAAAAAAAAAATTGATGTTTAATTTTGACAACCAATGTTATGTTTACAACAAAAATGTCCATTTTTATAATGAATGAAGAAAAGAAAAAAAAACCAATATTACGATTAAAATGGATAATCCATATACAAGTACATTTTAATAAATGCCATGTATAAACCAATAATAAAGAACAATTCTTACTTTAATGATTTGGCAGAGTGTTTGGCCGAACGTATTCCGTATTCGTTTGAACCCAAATTTGGCGCATCTCTAATTTGAAGTCATAAGTGGGTGCTATAGTAGTTAGAGATAAGGGGCCACGTGTCACGGCCTGTGCCTCACTGAAGTTCGGTCAGGGCCGTGGGTAGCAACCTTATCTTCGGTTACATCAATCGACCAGCGTCATGAATGGAGAACCTAATTTCGGATCTTGCTACCTCACGCAGGACAATTAAAAATAATCGTGAGGAACTGGTAACATTTAATAACTGTTAAAGGATCAAAATGTGATCTTTAGCTTGCTAGGGATATATAAAAATATCAAATACGTTTACAAAACTTTTGAACCTTTTAATATAATGCAAAGTGACTCTACTTCCATTTCGGAACCTATATTTACCGAGAAGAAGAAACTCAGTAGATTTGCTACAGTGGTAGTATCTCACTTATTGCTATGGGTATTTCCCTTTGGGCCAAGTCATAAAGTTTTGTTTTCATGAGTGGAGGGACATTAAGTATTTATTTTTGAGAGGTTGGCTAGAGTAGACCAGATCCCAAAGGTGGCACCTCTTCGTAAGCATGACATATGTGCCAGCCATCGTTTCACACAACCATATTATTGAAAGGAATTTATCGAACCGCCGCATAGCGTCCCCAATTGCAAAAGGATAGTTTTGTTTGGGATACAGTTTTGGGAAACAGACCAATACTAATGGAACTCCGGTGGTCTATTTAAAAGTTTTCAATAATGTTATGAATAGTCAAGTTATTGAAATATCTGACCCAACTCTCAAAGCTCAAGTTTCCAAAGAAACAGAAAAGTTTTGTTTAGCTCACAATTCTATCTATGCTATATTATATTATCGAGACTAGTGGTAAAGTTAACCTTTGTTAAGTTTGAAATAATTTATTAAGTTTGTAACGCAATAAATTGATTTGAATCAACTTTGATATAAGATAATGATATTAGATTCGGTTCAATGAAATTTGTTCTCATAAAGAACATGACACAATTCACTTTATATCAAATAGCTGTGCCCGCGATTTCGTTCGCGTGGACTACATCCTTTCATGGTCGGTTTTACCCCTTTCTCCCCTAATATTCGAAACAAAAAGTAGTCTATATTTTAATCCAAGTTTCGAAACATATTTGTGCCAAATTTCATATGTCTAACTTCAAAAATATTTTTTTTTCCATATAAACTTTCAAAGGTGGTATTACCCCCATCCCTCCCTCCCTTATTTTCTAATAAAAAGTAGCCTATGTCCGTTCTTGAGATTCAACGTATGCCTATATCAAATTTTATCAAAATCCGTTCAGCCGTTTAGGCGTGAAAGAGTAACAGACGGACAGACAGACAGACAGACAGACAGACAGACTGAGTTACTTTCGCATTTATAATATTAGTATGGATACTTAATAACTTATTATTAGATATTATAGTTAGGTGGCAAATTCCAGATACATCATAAGTCTCTCTTATAAAATATCGAGTCTTTTACATACTTTGGTAATTTATTATGTAATTGAGCTCCAAACTATATACAATACTGAAAAGTTCAAACTGTGTTTTTCTCATGGTGTATAGAGTTCAGGGCGTTGGACCTTTGTAAGTGGTACATTAACGCATAAGGTACTTTTCATCGCAAAATACGTTATTACGTTAGTACGTTTATATTGTAGATAGATATATGTTTATCATACGATATTAGATTATATTCGGCATCTAATCACATCGGGTGGAGCCGCCCGGGGCATATTGGCTAACAAGGAAGCTAAATTCAATTAAGGCAGTAATTTAATTCGCCTTGTACGTCGCCGCTCGCCACCCGCGGACCTCAGATTTGTGCGCGTTTTAGACTATTTCGCAGACATATCTAAGTAATTTATTACCGCTGTAACGAGTACAGTCACACGGAATGACATTACAAACATAGATATAGTTTCAAAGGACAATGCTCTCTTTAGACTTTGTTTGTTTTTTATCAAAAGAAAGAACTACATTTGTTTTTACACTTGTTAATATAGCTAGCTAGTGAAAATACCTATATTACGGAAAATTCCATGGTATTTCATTTATGTCAAGTTTAAGAGAGGTAGGGCATAGCGATTTATCGCTCTAACTGAAGCGGCCCAACTGGTAACATACCTCCATTTTACAGAAGATCGCAGCCAAATAACAATCACTTGGACGTATTTGTGTTCCTGCTTGTATTTACAGCAAGGTTTCCAGAGTTCCTGGGAGAGTACTACATTAGTAGCAGGGGTTAAGCCTTCAAGGTAAGAGCAACAAGTCTTGTCACGATTTACTATGCTGTACTTGTCACCCTTAAGCTAGGATCTCATTACCACTTAACATCAGGTGGGATGAGGTCAATCTCAAAGTGTAATATAATATAAAAAAATATCATTAAATTATAAATATTTCATTTCCGTTGAAGTGGAGATTTAATAATTAATAATTAAAAAATAAAGTAATCGTAGTAATAGGTTCGCCTAAAGAAGCAGAAGCGGAGTATGTTATGTAAAGTTTGACATAAAGCAAACAGAAAACAAGTGAAAATTAAGTAGCATAGTGAAAAATTTGTACAGAGAATTGTAGGCCTACTACCAAAAACGAAGCGAACAAATGAAAGCTTTCGTTTTTGAAGAATAATTGAAAGTTCGGAAAGTTAAACGTATTTTTTGGTCCGCATAAATAATATTTTGTTTTTTAAAAAAGCTTTATTCACATTCGACGTTTGTTGATAATGATTTTAAGAATTAAAAATTGCTATCCGTCATCGGATTCGACATAATTTTGTTTTGGTATTAGGCGTCCTGTTTCCCTTACGAACCACAATTTCACTTAGTTCAAAGCTGCTTACAACTCAAAATCACCGTTTTTATCTAATTGTGTAAAATTAAAATGTTTTTTAGTACTGCTTTTTTGTTTACAAAAAAGGAGTAAGCACGGTAGTACTCCATTTTTTAAATGGGATGATTGAAAATTTGGTAATCAGTTCAAACAACAAAACAAGCCTATAATTCTAAATAAGCAGGTATGCGAGAGACGTGTCAGTGGTAGAGGGTGCTATTAAAGACTTATTAACGTATCTAATGACATGTAATGTGATCACGGCATGAGCGTTTTTCTATATCACAACAGCTATATATCAGCACGCACTCTGCAAATACGATAACCCCATTTTTCTCCTTATATACTTTTAGGTTCAAAATCTGTGATGTGTCTGTAATGTACATATAGGTATTTACTAGCAGAGAAGTTCAATATTGGAAATAGGTAAGTAAGGACTTGAAAGCGTTGCTAAGTTTGCAAATAGCTGGCGTGTATCTTAGTTGCACTAAGGCGAAGTTCCTGTGAGTACGCCGGTACTTGGAATATTGATTGTGGTTTACGGTATAATGTGGCATCTCAATAATTCGAAGACCAAATTAGCTACAAACCAACTTTACATAGCTTGAAAACTGAAAGACGTTGTGTGAAAGATAGTTTAAAACTTTTATCTAAATCCTGTTCCATGTTACAAGAGTAGGGAAACTCATTTTAGCATGTAATTAACATTTATTTTATGAGATGAGATACATTTTGAAGTTAGTAATGTCAGTTTTGTTGGTTGGTATTAGAAGAAGTAGAAACTAGCCTAATAATCACGTGTCGTGTCAAGTGCGGGTTGGTTAGGTGGTTTTCCCATCTCTTGTCCCCTTATTACGATACTGAATAGAGTAAAATTAACCTGCGTGGATATAAACAGACATCCAATGTATACATTAACTATTCGTATAGCGTACTACATAATTTATCATTTAATCTACTGTATTAGCAAGACTGTACACCGAGCGTCAATCGTGTAAGGAACTGTGAATCATTTATCATCCGAGACGGAAACTGTAGGGCGAATTAGTTGGAACAGACAGCGACTATACGTTTCCTTAAGCTTTTTAGAATAGTGGAGAAAGCAGAGCGAAATTGCGCATTATCGCTGTTCTGATAGAGTTCTAAATATAATGGCAGGGTAAATAATAAGGGTAAAAACGCTTTGTCACGATTCGCAAGCATGAGTACATAGTACATGAGATGACAGTAAGATGCATGGACGATACGTTGAGCTAAATAGATTTTACATTTAACAAATAGAATAGCTTGATTTAAAACTGGCGGACACACATAACTTCATTCACGCGGAATTTGCTCTTAAAATTTTGTGAGTGTGTAGGTCGTTTTAGGTTAGTTGTTACATCAGTCAATCAGTATAATTTTATTGTTGTTTATTATAGATAGATGGTATTAAACAATAATTGTAGAAAAGCCTGGTTTAATGGTTTTGTAAAGAGATTGTAGAGTAAGATTAAAAAGTTCTTGTTTAAATAAGAATATCACACATTTCGATCACCGTCAGTCACCGTGACAGCGAGAACAACTATCTTGGTCATTGGTCCAGATATGTTAATTGACATTCTAGTCGCGTCCGCATCCATGGTTTCTCTTCCCATGTCCCAGTGCCTCGGATTTGTATCTTATGCAGCGACCATTGAAGTTTGAAGCAGAGAGAGCCAGGAGACGGATCGCCGGCATTTTTTTAGCTGTGAACGAGGTCCGGTTTCTTGCGCGCTGGACAGGATTTTCCACTCCGACCGGTGGCATTTGTGCGTGGCCCGCACAAGGGAACTCCATTTGCCCGCAAAAAATATCTACGAAACGGGAAAGGGGTAGATTCTCCTGCACATAGTTTATGTGCTCCGAACATGCGCCGATAAGAAATCGGAATGCTTTAGTCCAGACTTTTTATGACGCCGTCATGAAAAATGGCTCGCTTCCTGCGTTCTGTGTTTTGTTTTTCATGCTTCTGGACCAATTACGTAGCATCGCTCTTAGAGCTTTGATAGTATTTTGGATTGCATTATTATAGCTTGGTTACCATTTACCAGCATCATACTTAAATACCATTTACCAGGTAACCTGATACTTGGTACCATTACCACATTAAGTATGAAAATGGTAAATGGTAATCAAGCGTTCCAAAAGTAATACCTGTCATGTTTTGTAGTGATGATTTTACTTAACGTTTAAAAAAATATATATTTTAATTCTTTGCTTTGTTTTTATTCGAATCTGATATTTTTGCTCGTTGTTGATCTTACTGTACAGGAAATCGTACTTCAGTGTTTAACAGAGGAGATATGGCATTTTCAGGCTAACGTTTAGTTAGTGCAATGCTAGAATACCTACTCTTTAACCAATGACGATTGTTTAGTCGTCAGTGACTGTTTAATTACGATTAATTATACCTTATTTAAAGACTACCTTGACAGAAACTAGCTAATCGACAGTTAAATTATAATAGATAGTCAAAATCGTAAAGTTAAAAGTTTAGGCTTGGTGGTTAAATAATTTGGTTAAATTATAGCATCTTAAAAATTCTTTGGTGGTTTGAGCACTGATAATAATCTCGAGGTTTGATTCCTGTGCAAACATTGTTAGAGATTCTACTTACATACCACGAGTATATTTGGGCACTTGACAGATGCGTAAGTAAGCCCGACCCCATTACTATATTGATAATTGGATTTAATTGACGGATACCTTTGTCCCGAAAGTAATAAGTTAATCCTTTTTTCTTGAAAATATCTTACCTTACAATTTATATCGTAGGTATTTTTTTAAATATCTCAGTTATTAACAAAATAAATCACGTTCGTTGGCTGTTTTGAAACCACCCGTAGCGTTGAACAAACGTTCCATCCTATGTGGCAGCGATTCAAGTGGAAAATCCTCTTTCAGGCTCACCTTTGATCTAGACTCGAAGCCTCGGCTTAGCACGCTTAATAAAATAGCCCTTACGGTTATTTGTGGCAAGGCTTTTTGATTTGGCCCTTATATATTAATCGTTATACAGACACACGCACGTTTTTCATATGTGGGGATAACTTAATCCTCAGTCAAGTGACCTCAAAAGTGTTGCGCCCATAAATATAAAACACTATTACAAGTATGTTTGTTCCGTAACAAATTAGAAAAAAAATTAAACAATATCAAAAGTAATAAACAAAACAAAAAAATGCATCGTAATCTGCAGCTATATGGCGAAATCTCTAATTTCGTATTAATTTTATTTTAAGACCCTAAAAAACGCAATTTAAATGCTCTTAAGATCAAACAATTGAAGATGCGTAATTTTAACGTTTTAATTCAGTATCTGTGAATTCTATATAAATAACTTATACCTACCGAAAATGATTTTGAGTATATGCCACACTTCTCTGCTTTTGAATTTACTTAATTTTTTTTTCAGACTAGTCTATGAAAGTATGCGTATACTATGCGTGTGTTTATGATTGATTTTCTTAAATATAATTATATTTTGAGTGAATGTCTTGAAATTGAATTACAAAAATAAAGATGAAAAACGTTGGAGAAATGGGAAATCCTAATTGTCTCAGTAATATCTACATAGGCTCATTTAAAAGGTAACCTTAGAGATTCAATTGGGGGACAAAAGTCATCTTGAACAATTAAAATTTTATCCAACACTCCGCCAAAATGCCAAAGTTTTATTACCTAGCGACGATTAATTAAAAATGTAGGTATTACTAATGAAATTAAAGTTTCCGTCGGCAATGCTCGAGGAATTTCATACTCTTGTTACAATGTTTAACGCAAAGGAGGTTGGTTTTGTTTTAAACGTTGTAACGTTTAGTTAAAGGAACTTTACCTACCTACACGTCTAAACTTATACATTTTCTAGCTTTCGTTTTCTCTAAAACGAAAATGGTCACAATTAAAGAGTATGGGGATTTTTTCCTAGTAATGTAGACGTATTTGCGTACTTAGTGAGCCTTGTCTTTCAGTTTGTCATACAGTAGAAAAATCGGAATAAAAATAATTGGGATTTAGTAGATATTAGTGAAAAGAAAACCACGGTTGGTCCACGGTGTAACAATAGACTGCACGAAGCTGGGCCCGTATTTGCAATATTTTATAAGTTTCTTTAATTTTTCATATTATAGATACACAAGTGAAAAACAAAATGGAGACGGAATAGCCAATTTGGGTGGATTGGCAAATGCCCAATTGCATTGGCCGCCTGGATGCACTACCAAGGACGTTGCAACCGTTGGTCTACAAATCTAAGTCTTAACAAAAAGTAGGTACCTACTTTTTGGTAAAATAGGTAATTCAGTCATATTTAAAAAATGATTCTGCTAAGGCAAGTCAATGATTAATTTACACAATAGGTAATAGAGGCCAGAGCGAATTAATATCATAAATACAAAGTTGTAAGAATGTATGGATGCCTGGATCTACGTTTGTTACTTTTTCACGCAACCAACAACTACTGAATGAATTGGATGAAAATTGGTAAAAAGATAGTTGTGTAACGTCTTTACCATAGACGATTACGTATTATGTTTACATTATTCACAACTTTAGTTGAAAATATAAATGCCTTTAAAGAGGACTTTATGCTACAAAATCGGTAATGTTAGTGTTTGAAAATTACCTTTAAAATGCTAATTTAAATTTATCCGCTACTCACACTTAACATAGTGTGTTCGTGTGTAAATATTAAGGAAAGTCGTGACGTCACAATGCTCTATTTTCATATAACATGTTTAGAGGAATCGTGTTTGACAGGTATTTAAAAGTATCTCAGTTGACTAACCAGTCAACATCCCTACTGCTTAACGATTGTTATGTATTATTTCAGCGACCCGCCCGCTTAGCACGGGTTCAATGTAAATACTTGGAAATATTGGATTTTCTATTCTATATTGCAAACAAAAACCTAACTATTGAATCGTACTAAGTATAGGTATAATAAACAAAACCGCATCAAAATCCGTTGCGTAGAATAAGAGATCCAAGCATATATGTATAGAGACATACACGTCAATAATGTCATGTTACATATATCATACACATAACGGAGGACGTTCTGCAATCTATAATATTTAATTTATAATAGTCTCATTTGATAAAAATACGTTTATTCGCATATGATAAGTTTTATACGAATTTAAAACAACTGGATGTTAAACATGCCTTAAAAGTTGCAGCGAGTCTAGTTAATAGAGTTTAACCTAATTTGTTGCATCGTAACTACCGTGATAGCTTGGTTATTTTCATTACATGTTGGGGGTAACACTGCTCCACTAATACCTGCTTTGCACACAGTTCTTAGATATTAACAATCGATTGCTTTCGACCAGAATATATCGGTTACAGAAGATACACATCAAGAATCGAATAAATCAATCGAAATGTATTAAAATTACACTGAAAAGAAATAATAGTAGCATCATTTGCTGATGACATGATACGAGTGAGTGCAAGAAATGAGTTAAAAAATAATCAAAGTTACGTTAAGGGTGGGTATTATTTTATAATAAAACTTCGAATGTGTATATGTTTTAATTAAGGAGAAACAGACGGCTTGAATTGGACATACATAGTTGTGCCCAGAAAATTACGTACAACAACTAAATAATAACGTAAAGTAGAGGCGTCGTAAAGTTTTCAATTAGATTTTATCGATATTATGTCCACCGCAGTAATAAAACAATCAAAAATTCTGCAGAGATCGCTCCACCAAGTAATATAATGTTTCGCTAGCGAAACTTTGCCATCGGAACTTATTCAATATTAGCACAGCCACGGATCGAACGGCCAGAGCCCGCGCCCGCGCCCGCGCCCGCCCGGCGCTATCATTTATATAAATCATTTATATTATTTTACTTTCTTGTGTAAGCAGAAACTTCTTACTTTGTTCATTAGGCTCTTGTTTCTGATATTGGATATCTCTATTCTATCAACTCGGCTTCCTCGGCGTCCTTCACTGTTATTAGATTTTATTCGTGGAATAACTTTTTTATACTTGACGTTCTAATTTATTGAAGACAAGTAATACATACTGGGAACAATGGTTAATGAGGAATAAATAGTAACTGGAATATTTCTTTTACCATATTATCTGCCCTCAAGTCTGTACTTTAAGAAAATGATAGATTTGAAAAACCTGTAGATTTTCAATCTTGTTAATGATCACGTCATGTTCGAAAATAAATTGGATGATAATATGTTTATCATGTATTTGTAAATTATCAAATATATATAAATTTGACTACGAAATATTGTATAGTTATATTAATAATATTTTAAGTATAAAAATACGTTTTGAATGTCCTTTGCACAAATCGAGTTTTACTAACATAATACATATTACCGTAATGTATTTTTAAACAAAGTGCATAACGGCCCGGCCCTGTCCATTTCATTTAATGAACAAGATCGTATCTCAAAACTAGACACACAATCACACAGTTGAGAAGTTGTGGTAATTATATTAATGAATGATGTAGCACGGGGAATTAAGCGTACGGCGAGCGTATCTCGAGTGTATCTGATCCGGCGCCCCCCTCTGGTCCAACACGTATCTGGGTCGCGGGATGTACGGCGAAGAGAGGGGTGGGGGGTGGTGGGCACCGTAGGGGCGAGCCGGGTGTGAACACTCTCACACTGCATTTTTGTGAGAGCGCGTCCAACCAAGGCTAGTTACTCGCTCCACGCTCTCGTACCACGCCGAAGGGGAAAAGAAAATACCCCCTTTTTACCACTTGTATTAAAACAAACAAAATACTCACGTTTTGTATCTGGTTCATTTTCGTGAAGTGCCTCCCGAACTCCCATAGATCGACGCCAAATTTCAAAGCCCAGTTCTTGACTCTGAAACAAGAGCGTTGATTACACTTCCTATTAGAAAAATGTCTGCGACGAATAGCTCTCGATCCCCAACCGTCAACTTTTAATATTTCTCGCGGGCAATAATACCGCCCGATCTACCATAAAAGGTACAATTACATAAAAGTCAAGAGAAGATGAGAGGGAAACGATACGACAATGCTTGAGAGGAGAATCTTTTTAACCATTTATCACAATTCTGTTCGAGGAGGTAAATGTGATTGGGGGAAGCAAGTTAAGCATTTTTTCCGGATCGCTAGCCACCCCTTATTTCATATAACGTCGTTCATATATGTGGATACGTATATTTTGTTCATGGCAAGCCTAATTGTCAAATATGTATTGATCATTGTTATGGGATGATCCCAATTTAATTAACGGCGATAACACTACAGCTCCGGGTGGCGGACGCGATTGAAAATGTTTTCCCATTAATTTCAGCTCCTTGCAGCTTCCGAATAAAATTTTTCAAATGAGTTTTCATATCGTTTCGTTGCCATTGTTGTCGGAGACGTTAATTGGAGACTTAGCTGTTTTTGCACTTTGCCTCTTGTTCGTAGGTAACTTAATGATTTATTAATGAGTAATGTGCTTTGAGTATTCAATTACTTTCTCAACTAACAGTGTTGACTTATTCTGACCAACATAAGTAGGTACTTTTGAACACTTGTCTTGATAAAACAAGATCAAGGATAAAAAAGAAGTCCTACTTACATCGGTATTTTTTTTACTAAATATGTAGTTGACACAGATAAAGTCGCAAGCATGTACACCAAAATATTTTTCTTCTGATCTATGCTGTAATTTTGCAAAACATTTAATGTATATTTACTGAGTCAACGTGGAAGTATTTTATTGTATCATGATAGCATATAACTCAGTCAACCCAGAACGGATGAACGGATTAAAAATAATATACTTTGAGAGATAAACAAAATAATGTTTACATAACTTTTTTATAAAAGAAGTCGCTTGCAACAGTTAATAAAAACAAAGCGAAAACAATTGTTTACGTCAAACACGAAGCGTTCCATTCGTTTACTACATAGTACGCGTCGGTTCTATTTGGGCGGCAAACAAGCCCCGTAAACTCCACAAATAAGGATCCACGATTTTATAAATTTTTGTTTTTTTTATACTTGCAGATTGGTTTAGATCTAACAATCTGATATTGTTACGGAGCGAAGGGAATGAAAAGGAACTCAGAGTAGTTTTAGAAAATATAATAAAGGAAAATTATAAAAATACAAACTGAAGAGAAAGGAATTTTGACAGAACAGGCCGAACAATCGAAAGACAGATACAACGTCTTATAATTAAAACTGTAAAAAGGCACCTACAAAGGAGTCCGTAACAGTATCATCTTTTGTATGGTCATTTTCAAATAGTCTATAGGAGTTAAAAATAATGCTAAACTACATGTACACACGGTGCGCATTTTATTTATTTCTGTTTGCGTTAGACATTTTCCACCCTTCGTAACTCTGTCGTTATCTTATGACTTCCAAAGCTTTTTGTGAATATCATGGTATTTACGTAGGTTGAATAAGTAAACAATGGAATCAAAAACTTTTCTAAATCCAAATGGATGTTAAATTTTTGTAAAAAGTAACAGTATCAAATTATTTCAAAATGAGACGCGACATTGGAAGAAAAAGATTTCCCTTATGAAGTTTAAATTGATCTTTAACATGATTCGGTGGGGTTTTACACAATATTAAAAATATCAAACTAGGTTAAAAACAATTTAACCATAATACAATTTGATCATCGGCTTAAAGTATCAGCCGTTGTATAGTAGGCTACCTAGGTTCATCAATTTCGAATCAACATTGGACAAACTAAGTTCTATGATTTTAAATAGCGATGATATCGACAACAAACTCGAATAAAAACGTACAGTACTACTTCGTATTGTCATTTACTTTATACACGATTTGTTTGTTTTGACTTACTATGAAGACGCAAAGTCTTGATTTACGAAGATAAAAATATTTTCATACAATGGAAGGTTCCACGATTTGTTATTTGAACGTTACTGATTCTGAAATGTAGCAAACTGTAATTGTTACGTCTATTATTATAATGTATTGAGAGTGTTTACCACAAAAAGATTATTCAATAAGTTTCTGTCGTCTCTGAACGAATAAAATACATAAAGCCACAATATGTATGTAGAGCGTTTCAATATTTCCTCGTATTTTTTCTACCGTGACAATGCTAAATAAATATAATGTGAGTTGGAAATATGAAAGCGTAGATATTCTTTTGTAAATAAATACGTATACATATTGTGGCGGGAATATGGTAGATATTTCCGCCATAACATGGATACGAATTTATCTTCTACAAGAATCCGGAGAATATGAAATTGATCTGTAAGTACAATTGAATTCAAAGAAATAGTAAAGCAAGATTTCAAGTGTACCTACCTTAAATTTAGAACACGGTAAAATCTTGTTTATAAAAAGTATTTCCTTTGAAAAAATTGAACCTATGGCAATAGTATTTTGCAATGCATTATGATCCTTATGAACTGCGATATTTATCTGTTATATGACGAAATTTCAAAGCTCACTAATTCGGCCCATTTTAGGAATACGGTCTTAAATATGTCTATTACTCTGGTGCCATAATAAAAGTAATATGTGACCACTGAAACTTCCCCAAACAAATTTTAAGTGTTAAGTACAATAAATACGGGACAGGCATATCAAGTACCAAAAGGCAAGTGGGACGTCCGAATATTTGGGCAAAACTTCGGCCGTACAATTCCGTATTTCCTTATTCCGTTTCGTTTAATTCAACTTGTTCCACAATGTCCTCATTAGCAATCAGGGAATGTTCCGCGGGCATTGTTCGCGCAAGTTCGCCCGTCACCGACAGAAGTTTCGAATTTAAAATTATTTAAAATGTTCCTACGAACGCCGTCAGGTGGCGCCCGACACGGCGCGTCGCCGGCCGGCTGGCCCTCGCAAGAAAATGGCCTTTCTAAGACTGTTATGACTAGATCGCATCTAAATTCCCGACATTACTGCGACATTGGAGCTATAATAATGTCGTTTTTTACCGAACCAGATAGGCTTCCAGAAAATCCACTTATTTCTTTATTTTTCTTTTTACCCTAAGACAGTTTGTTCGTGATAATAACTTTCAACCCTCTCTCAACTTTGCATGGACCGCAAATCTTGTTTAAAATGATAGCTTTGAAAAATATTATTAAAAGATTGCCTATGACACGCAATATCTTCATTACTTTATCTGTTTGTGATTATATGTACCTATCTAACGGGTATGTTGACGGACTAGGCAACCGAGACGAAAGGAGTACTTTTAAATACCTGTCTAAATACAATTCATGCATAGATATATTTTTTAAAGACTTATCAACCTATGAGGTTACAATTTTATTTACCAACATACTAACTATTAAATAGTTTCGAAACATTTTAAAGATAATTTAATAATCAACATAAAGTTTATATATAGTTTCATACCTTAAAATTATTTGTGAATGATATTAGCATTCCATTCGACTTTTCTGTCTGTGTCTTAATATCTTACCAATTGACTTTTGACCTTAACTTTAAATTTTTTATATGAAATAAAGTGAAGAGATGGAATAAAAACAAAAAAACAATCAAATTATGTTTGATGGAATACATTTTAATTTTAAACGATTAGGGAGCAAGAGCTCGGAACTACCAACCAGGTATTACTAGAATCATAGTATACCGTTCGTACCGCTTTTGACAACAACTTCATTAGCTTAAGGAGCTCATGATTACGCCAAAAAACAAAGAGAAGGGGCTAAACAGTCCAAGGATCCGCTTAAAGTATCCTGTTACTGTAATCGGTTTAACCCGGCAACGCCGCGCGGTGCCGCGTCGTTCGGTAAACCGATTTTCGAGAATTCGCCTCTCTCTAAATTGGTGAAATTGGGCGAGCGATTCCGGGTACCTTGTTGGTTAGGCGTATTGTGACTACACTAATAAGTTGAGGAGAAATAATTCCGAACGCTTCCTGCGGTATTGGAAGTCGTCTTTGAATACAGATAAGAATTAGTCATTTATTTCCTCTCATTTCGAGTGAAATTGCTTTGAACGATCTTGACATCATCGTTAAAATATTATAGCATTATATAGCGAAATAGTTACAACATGAAACGATATTTCCTTTCATGTTACTTACTCCGAAACGCTGAATAGGAAATATTATCCACAAATATTTCTTAAGCCTACAGATAAGTAAGTAGATATGAAGGCCGGTATCGTAACGTAAGCTCGTCATATTTAAAGCCACAACGGATCCCATCTCCCTCTCATCCATACAAACGTCAGCTTTAGCAAATAAAACTTGGAGCCGCGAGAGGATCGAATTAATTTCACTAAGTATCAAATAAATCGGATGACGGAGTTATCATGAATAAGCCTTTAACATTAGCCGGAACTCGGCGTCAAACGACGGCGTAGGCTCCGAAAGTTAGTTCATTAAAGATAGGAAGCGATGATATCTCGGTTGCAGTGAGTCGATAACGGTTGTTTTATTAATCAGCGTCAGAGCGCTAGCAGACAGGGTGTCAGACGCGCGGCGCCCTTACGTAAGCCGGGCCGTAGTACGCGCCCACCCACGCCACTGACAGGGTTGCCAGGTAGGCGGGAATCTAGATTATTCCTAAATTTTACCCAATAACTCCCGAAAACACACAAAATTCACAATTTGTATAGGTGCACACACACTCCTATGTTTCGAAAAGTTATCTATTATTATCAGTCCAATTAATTTAATTTGACGCCTATTAATTTTGCGGATACTGCGAACGAGTAAAACCAGTGTGTGTTTTACAAAAAAGAAATGGCTAATTTTGCAGCAAGGGTTTACATCATGAAATAAATTTCAAAACCTCTAAACACTTAAGAGGTAGGGCATAGCGATTAATCGCTCGAACTGGAGCAGCCCGACTGGCGAAATACCTCCTTACAGAAGACCGCAGCCAAATAACAATAACTTCAATGTTGTTGTGTTCCTGCGAGTCATAAGGTTTCAAGAGCTCCTGGGTGGGTGCTTATTATTTAGAATCAGTGGTCAAGCTTTCGAGGTAAGGGCGACAAGTCCAGTACAGCTTTATTATGCTGCACTGGTCGCCCTTAAGCTAGGTCATCATTACCACTTAACAACAGGTGGGATGAGGTCAATCTCGAAGTGCATCATAAAAAAAAATACTTTGCATATTATCAAGACTCTTCGGTAGCCCGATCTAGCAACCCTGCCCCGGCCCGGGCCCTCCTCCGAGCTCCCCCCTCCCCGCGCTAGATCAATACCGGAGCCGGCGCCTTTGACATGTGCCCCGCGTGCCGCGTGCCGCTCCGCAAATATTTACGTTGCGGAAACAGATCATAACTAGTTTCATTTGCCTATTTGCTCCATAAGGCTCGGAAATAAACATATTCATCCATGAGGATTTACACGAACTGACCTTGATACCAGATCATCATCCCTCTAGCCATTTAATCCATTGCTGATACGAAATACGCTTGATCATGGACGCGGCAAATGTGTTTTTTGTTCTGAAAAATCCAATATCTTCCTCCTAGATTTCTGATGCTGATACTGGGTGCGTTGAACACAGCAAGTCAGGTTTTCATGGGAGTACGTTTGCTCTGTGTTAGTCCACAAGAAGCACTTCTTCGTTAGCAATTCAGCTATTTCTGATATACGCTTGACTGAGTTTGTGTGCCTAGTACGTAGCAAGTTTGCTCATTGCAATAAACATCACCATCATACTTCCCATTCATCTCCTTCTTGCTACAGGCTACACATGTCTTCGTCATCGATGCACACCGTCCTCTAGACATTTAATCCATTTTTATTCAAGACACACCGACTGTGGTCCAAGTCTTGTATTTGAGTGGACCGTTTGCTTCATGTGACTTTAAAAGGAACTTTCACCTGTACCAAACTCTTGTGTTGGACAGAGGCTACATTGACCATTATTCTATACTAGCGGCCTGCCGCTGTATTTTTTGATCGCGTTGGCTTAGAAGTTTGATTTTTTCACACCTTCAAGGGACAGTAGACCTGAGTAATTGATATAAATTTCAGCTTTATACCTCCACGCGTTCCTGAGAAAAAGGGTCTTGACAGACGAACGGACAGACGGACAACAAAGTGATCCTATAAGGGTTCCGTTTTTTCTTTTTGAGGTACGGAACCCTAAAAAACACTAACTTAATCCGATAAGCACGTATATATCATAACAGAATATGTCTAACCATGAATGAGAACGAGAATGACCATGAAGCTAGTGTTCTCTATCTCTTTTTTTTACGGAAATCCACCTCCTAGGATTCCAGCATCTCCAAGGCTAATAACCACTGAGCAGTCATGCTTCTCTATAAGAAACACTGACCTATACGTAATTAACGACGAGCGAATTTATGTCTCAATTAATTTCGCATGATTGCTTTTTCAGCCGATTGACTCTAGCGATATACTTTTATTGTTTTTTTAATTGGGGTCGCGCGGCTGGCATATTTCGACATCATATTAAATTTATGGAGTTTCTAACCGGTTTTAATTAATAATTATTAATATGAGCACATGCGTGTACAATGGAATTATGTTCCACATGAATAAAACACACTGTTTTAGATTGCAAACTTCATGTTTTACTAATTATGTGTTTAATTTTCGAGTGTTAACGTTTTAGTAATTGCAAACCATCTAAAATAAGTGTGTAGATTAAACACATGTTCCATTATTATTTTGTTGTTAGTTATCTATTAATCTATGTTTAAGGTTGCCATGCAAATTTTTTGTTATCTACTCGTAAAAGTACAAACGGGTCAATTAAATCGTTTGCACAATTTTCTGAGTAGCTCTAGTTTAAAAAACTGCGAAGTTTTCAAGCAATACTGCGCGATACTGTGCGAACAAGGATATATTATTTGACTTTACATTACATACTTGAAAGTTACATGCTTTACAATACTCGTAGCAGCGTAGGTTTGTGATAGTTATAGTGTATAAGCTATTTTATCGTAGCCGTTTCGTAGCGCTTCGGCTACGATACTTCTAGGACATTTTTGAACATAATTATTGTGATTATATTCGGTTTTTTAATTGAGTATACAACACAGTTTTAGTGTTTTTAATTTACAATAAAAATGTGAAAAATTTAACAATAAATTGAATTATGAATACAAATTGAATTATGAATACGTAAGGGTGTAAAACTATTTTTTATCTTCCGTAAAGTGATATCATTTCTAATATCACTTACATACATCTAATTAAACGAAATGAAATTTAAAATCAGAGTATACGTGTGTAGAATTCATAATATGTAAAAAAGGTTTGTATTCTTTCTAACTAACAATTTGAGGAAAAATAATATTAAAGCAATTTATATAACCTGACCGGTAAGATTTCTACGAAATTTCAGAAGTATTTCTCAGAATTGAATCAATCGTTGAATTTCTTGTGCTTAACATAATAAACGAAAAATATCAATGTCTTTGATATCAGCTCGGTGGCTTTTAAATAAAATCATATTTCTGTGAAACATAACTGAATGAAGATTATTTATTGATGAAAGAAACATGAGAACTGTTCAAAAAATAAAAGGGTGTTTTTAGTAAGGTTTATTGACGCGTAGAATGTTATCGTTTCTGATTCATATGGCAGTGTGGTATTTCTAAATTGCCTCGCGTCTGGGTGTTGTGGTACCGTCGTTGTTGCGGGTTTCTGTTACACAAGTGCTTTACCTACTTAACATAGAATCAGAGCAATGTTTGTGATGTTGTTTACTCTATTGGTACGTTACCTAGATAGAGTAACAATTGTAAGGGAGAGGGGGGCATAATGGGGACGTTAAGGAAAATACACAGTAAAATAATCAACGCAATGTATTTATTAATTAAAACCAATCACAACACTTTGATTACTTAATAAACTATCATTTAGCATAGAATATGGCGATGTACATAATCATGTGGCGTTATAATTTGAATTTTTTGAAACTATAATGAAAACCCCATCGTGCCCCAGGGTAGGGGCAGTATGGGGTACGTATTTATTTTGCGTCACAGTAAAGATAGATGTGGATTTCGTCTATATTGTCGTCGATAGACGACCAGCATAAGCTATATGAGCCCACCGTCCACATAGTTGGGGAACCACTTAATTTTCCGAAGACTTTCTTTCTTGGAGGTCTGCTTCAGGAATAGGTGGCGGTGATTGTTGCTGGATTCCGACATTTAAAGGACCTGTTTCAGGCTCATTTTTTGCTTGCAGTACGTCTGTGGTTGATGCAGCTAAAAAATCTAATTTTGTAAAGTTACTCTGATTGAAAGGTCATATGCCATATTTTTTAAATACCCCATCGTGCCCCGCAGCCATGTCCCCGTTATGCCCCAATTCTCAATTTTTAAAAAATATCAAATCAAATAAAATGAGTGACGATTAGAGTATTTTTAGCAAAAATATATCAAAAAGAAATGTTTCTGCAAAAATAAAATAAATGCATGATAGTACCAACACAAACACTTACCTTTTTTATGCGTATGCAGTCTTACTCAAAATTACATCAAACTACGTTGAGAATCGTTTTTTGTTCTAAAAATCAAACGCGCACAGTCTAGTTTCCGATCACTTTCTGATTAAAGTGAGATATTAAATGGCTACCTATTAGCGAAAATAAAATAAATCTAGGGCGTATAGTTTTTTGTAAGTGTGGGTAGCCCCGTCGTGCCTCGCGGCCCCATTATGCCCCCTCTCCCCTGACATTATCAGACATAAAAAATTTCAAAAACTTTGTTGGATTAATGGATAACAATGAAAAATAGAATAGTATTTCTATTATTTTGTACTATATTAATCATCAATCATGATGCTAGTGAGCACCATTCATTCTGCTTTCCATGAAATGGAATGAAAAACATTAATTTCATCGTAAAGCATCAGATACATATGTTATTTTACTTATTTTTATTTTATTGTTGTGATCACCATCAAAGTTATAACGACATAAAATAAATTATACATTTTACACTGAGTAAACTGTGTGCAAACATTATCAAAGGTGACAACTGCATGAATAGTTACAAAAGTTGTTGTATAATTGTAGTTAAAATAGAGCCAATAAAATATTTTTATAAACGACGAGGTTCTTAGCCTTGTACAGACCGTAAGAGTTTCACTCAACACGACATTATTTGCGGACTAAGATAGTCAATTGTATTGAGTTATGATACTGTTGAAAGGAAAGTATGAACCCAGATTTGATTTGGAACTCCTACTGGATAAGCTATTTTCACAGAACTCTATAAAACTAAACACCCATATTCTATAGTGTTTTTAAGGGTTCCGAACCTCAAAAAGAAAAAACGGAACCCTTATAGGATCACTTTGTTGTCCGTCTGTCCGTCCGTCTGTCAAGACCCTTTTTCTCAGGAACGCGTGGAGGTATGAAGCTGAAATTTATATCAATTACTCAGGTCTACTGTCCCTTGAAGCTGTGAAAAAATCAAACTTCTAAGCCAACGCAATCAAAAGATACAGCCGTTTATGCCGCAAATTTTCGACACTTGCAAGGGAATCAAAACCTACTGGGTGCTTCCCGTGAACTCAGAATCTTGAAATTTGGTACTAAGCAACGTCTTATAGCATAGATAAAGGAAAAATTACGAAAACCATAATATATATTTTTTTAATAATTTTAAACTTACTACCCATTTCCTCATAAACGCGTAAACGTATTAAATTGAAATTCATACCAAATACTCAGGTCTATAATACCTTTAAGCTGTAACAAAATCAAACTTCTATGTCAACGCAATCAAAAAGAAACAGCAATTTAAGCTGCATATTTTGAAACTCGCAAGTACTCGCAAGGGAATCAAAACCTAAAGGGTACTTCCAGTCGACCTAGTATCTTGAAATTTGGCATGAAGCAACGTTTTATAGCACACATAAAGGAAAAATTCCGAAAACCTTAAATTTTTAGTTACATTACAAAATATTTATGCTCCTCCATCTTTCCCCATTGTAATGTTATGAATTTCATTTTGCAATAAAAAAACCATAGTTATGACTCGATTGTCGTAATGAACGAACTTTGTAAACCTTGCAGGTTTGTACGGAACCCTCGGTGCGCGAGTCCGACTCGCACTTGGCCGGTTTTTTATCAATTTCTAGCTTGCATATGCCGGAGATATAGTTATTTAACATAGTGACGAGTAAATTAATTTACTTGGTGCACTGAAGGCACGCTTTGACTGTGCTTTATATTTTAAAAAGGTACTGAAAAAGTGCCCGTAATACACTGTCCTGGCTGTTAATTTTCATTTGTGCAATTTCAAATAATATGAAATCATCAGGAATAACATAAATTGCCTTTCCCACAGAAGGTTAATTCGTCTGGAAAGTTCAACAATTAGTGCAGCTACCGACTTATAAGCAAAGCGAATGTTTGAAATAACTTTGTTGCGAACAAAACATTGCAAGCAAATTCAACTGAAATAATCGACGAAACATGGTAAACTACGGTTGAAATTTAAAAAGTCCAATGTTTTAACGAAGCTTTTGTGAAAATGAATTTGTAACATAGAATATAGAATATTAGAATTGTAAAGATTTGTTTAAAACGTTGCACTTGTCATTTTTTGACTGACAGCTGGAACAATAGGAAGCGCCCCTGGGGGTCCTAGATGATAGATGATAAACCTAGTTGACCCTAGGATCGTGGGTTTGATTTCCATCCAGGAGACCATACTTGTGGTGAACATTTGTGCTTGTTATGTATATGTCACCGTAAGATTGTAAAAATCGTTAGATTACAATCTATCTCGCGAGATTGTAAACTGTCGACAGATTGTGAACCGTAACATTATGATTGCAATTTAACGCATTATTTTTCGCTATATTGTAATCTATCGAAGGGAATCGGTCAAATTGCGAACTCACGTAGAACGAAATGCATCTCGCGCGCTGATTGGTTGAGAGTTATATGCCCCCCGCCGCCCCGTCATTCGATATATTTGTTTGTTATTTCGTTTGTTGTCTTTATACTATTAATTTATGGTATTTTTAAAGGACTAATATTTTTTTAAGAGTTTCTTAAAATTTTCCAATTTTCATTTGTGTTAAAAGAGAAAATAATTTTGTAATTTTCAATTAAAATTTTGAGTGTTTGAAGAATAAATATTTTGGTACAATTATTTCTCAACGTATGTCAGGATTATTGATTACCTAGTAAATAGTAAATAAATACTTAGATTTTTTTAAGTGCATTTATTTTATTTAAATGACATCTCTATTTCTTTAAATAAAAGAAATGATTTGAATTGAATTTCATTCCTAACTTACGGGGACATAGAAAGGCTGGTCTTGATTGGTCGCTCATACAATAAACCGACCAATCAGGAAAAGCTTTCGGACAGTTGACAGTTTGACGCCGGACAGATTGTAATTTAACGGTTTCACTTCGATAGATTACACAAATACTTCGATACAATAAAGCAAAAAATAATCCGTTAAATTGTAATCCAAGTTACGGTTCACAATCTATCGACAGTTTACAATCTCGCGAGATAGATTGTAATCTAACGATTTTTACAATCTTACGGTGACATACATATATGTCACCGTAAGATCAGTTCACAATTTGATCGATTCCCATCGATAGATTACAATATAACGAAAAATAAGGCGTTAAATTGCAATCATAATGTTACGGTTCACAATCTGTCGACAGTTTACAATCTCGCGAGGTAGATTGTAATCTAACGATTTTTACAATCTTACGGTGACATGTATATATTTAAGTATTTATTGTGGTACCACAACACAAGTGCTTGATCTACTTACTTTGGGATCAGGTCAACGGTTGACATTGTCGGATATTATATATGTCGCAGTCATCTGGTTGAATCAGCTTTTTGATTGAATCACTAGCGCATTTATTAAATGACGACGTTTAATTGAATGACTAGGCCGAACGTTTAATGAACAAGCTTCACTCAACGTCCAACAACTTAGCTGATTGTAACATAGCCCTTTGAACATAGCGGACGTAAAATCAGTCAGATGATTGTAATTTAGTTCATTTTTTTCCACTGCGGCGTTAGTGCTCATCAAAACAAAGATGGCGTCAAACAGATGGTACAGATATAATCAAAAAGCACTGTGTTAATAATTTTTTGAGTGAAATTGAGATTTAAAGTGACTAATTGGTAAAAAAATATTTTTTTAGCCTAAGTGTCTTAAGACTTAAAATTGTTAAAATATAATAAAAATTCTTTTTAAGGTGTTATGTCCTCATTTTTTTATCTAAAGTTAGTTATCTTTTAAGTGGCGAACTTATGGTCACCCTAATCAAACATTACAAAGTCAGCTATATCCCATTCAACGACTATGCTAAATGACGTTCAGTCAAGAAGTTGAACGTTATATTAAACAATATGACGAGTTGTCCTTTAGTCATTCAATTAAACGTCGTCATTCAATGAACGCGCTAGTGATCCAATCAAATAGCTGATTAAATCAGATGACTGCGACATATATATTTTGAAGTATTCATATTTATCTTTACATTATAATAAAACCATTTATGGTTTGTATTATGGGGACTTACATTTTAAAAGTTTAAAATTAAATTGTTTAATACGTACACCCTAACATGTTGTGCTCATTAATGGAATTCGTGTTCACAAAACGGGTACTCATTTTAGAGTAGTGCAAAGTATTGCTGCGTAAAGTCACAGTTCAACTTTATACACAGAAAGTATATGTATAAAGTGTAAGTAAGGCCTTTGGACATCTTTTTATACGTGTCTACTTTAAATATGCCTACATGCGTAGTTCCAGTACTATAAATAGGTAGGTACTCATGGCATTTCGCTTAGTAATTTGCTCTTAGGCTCATAAAATCTGATTATTAGGGGATCAAATCCAGTCCAGTTCCCAGAATCAGTAACCCACACCTACACCCGCAGATATTTTATTAGCGGTCCTATTATGCACACATCTACAACATGCCCGTATTTCACCCGCCCACGTTCGATCCCCGTTCATTTTGCTAGTTCACCACCTACGCAGAGATCAAGGACTAAAATTCAGAAATCACCTGGAAAATAGTACGCGAGTTATTTTCTATTTAGCTATAATCACCCGCCTCCCATATATTCGTACTACTGACTTCGGGCTTAATAAAGTGCGGGGAAAGGTCACGCCATGTTGTGTTAAAGGGCAAATACCGGAATCAATTTAGGGTTTTGCTGTTGGTAATGTTTGGAGGTTGGTATCATGATTTTGTTATATTATATTGAATCATGCATTTGAATTTGTTTTAGAAATCATCCCATAGTTTATCATAGATTTGTTTTTAGAACATACTAGCTTCATTAATACTAGTGTTTAATTAATCGTGTTTAAAAAAAACAGCGGCTCAAATGATCAACGACAGGTAAAAACAACGTCAGTATGTCAATTAATCGTGCTTATGTACAATCAAACACGTTTTATCACTATATTTTTTTAAAAATTATGTACGTTACGAATATTCAGTTTAGTTAAATTTTGAAACATTCAGTGACTTAGCAACAAGACTTTAAATATCTTTTAAATACATGTTAACATTTTGACATCGCAAAGCTTATTCATTTTTAAATAGCTACCATTATAGTTTCGCAACGTCCCGCCCGTCCGAAACCTGACGTTGAGACAGGCAGTACAAAGAACCTAAAATTAAGCCCGTAGACTGTTAAAACCTGGCTTACAAATTATAAAAATAAACACCTGTGACAGCATACAGGATGATTAATACAAATGGTAAAATGGTAAATAAAATGTTTAAAGTTATCGGAAATAAGCAAGTTTGTAGTAACAGTAGTTATTTACCAATGCAGAAGAATTTAGGTAAAGTACTCCACATCATAATTGCAAATAAACTATCGGGAAATTTTGAAGGCTGAAGTTGTAAGTTAAATAAAAGTACCAGTTAGATAGGTTTTAAATGATGTGTGGAATACCATAAAACTTTATATGGTACAAGTGTACTTTTTTTAACTGACGCTTAACCTAGTGCCGTAATTTCAATAAAAGCGAGGTTTGTTCGACCGCCTACACGTTGCGTTGACCCGGCGTTGTTTACATCTGCTCACCCGCGCATTTTCTGCACCCACACATGAAACGATTAAATCGTTTTATCGATACACGTATATCTAAATTACAGGTGAGGATTACTTTCAGCGTTAAACGGTCGAGTGATTTTATTTTTAGATACTTTCAATCGAATCCTTTCAAAGGTTACACAATGCGTGTGCGTAAACGGCTATGAGGTTGTAGAAACCTTTTATAGTCCGTGATTTTGTTAATTTTATATTAAAGCTATTAGTGATGTTAAAACCCACGTTAAGTTATATAAGATGTAAAAAATTACTTTATTGAAGAGCTGAACCTACAATTCAAAGAGTATACCAAATCTCTGTTTTAATTTGGTAACTCATATCTTTGTCGCACCATTAAGAAGCGGCACTCGTTGTCGGCTCATGTGTTTCCTCCTTCCTTTGACATGGAATACTTAAAAAGAAACGTGAAAAAACATCTTGTGGGCCAGTATAGCGATGCGAACGTAGGATATGACGGTATCAAATCCGTTGTCATCGCGATAAGGATTCCTCTCTTGCTTATCATCAGGCTAGGAGGAGCCAATATACGTTTTTATATAAAAAAACTTCCATTCTTTGCCATTCTTCGTTAATTGCTGCTTTTTTGGCTATTATTATTATTGTAGTTAACCGAGCACTTTGCAGCATCAAGTCTTAAAACAGTTAAGTTCTCCGGTAATTTTTAGAGCAGTACTTCGTTGACTTTATTCACTGGGGCACCGACATCGGAGTTAAAAGCATAATTTGTGATCCGGTCTGACATTTTTTGCAATTTATGAGTTTTTAGTGAAGTAACAGTCACTCTTTTAGAACAAAACCAGAGAGAGATAAAGTGCAGGTCTTGGTAAATGCGTCGTTATGAAGTGAATGAAAAGTGCAGTTATTTACACTGCACTATTCATTCTACTAAATTTTCTGGCACAGTCCGGTTCGTTAAGCGAGAAGGTAGTTGCTAGATTTTCTGGAAACTACATCTTTATTCATCTACCGTACAATATTCCATCTCCTTTTATTTTAGGTATATCAAACACACGCCAAAAGTTAGGTATTCCCGTAACGACCGAAGCAAACCACGAGACTTGGAGAGCTCTATAATAGACTGCAAATATTTGCGTTGCAGATGCAAGAGCAAAGAACTCGCCGCGAATTGTATCTGTTTTTGTATCTATCCTTTTGCGGAATTTAATTCAGTTCTCCGTTCGTTTGTCGGAGTCAACGCTTTGTTGCATTTTAATAATGAAGGTGCATTTTCGAGTTTTGTCCGAAACATTACGGAGCTGTGGGGGATGGCTGGATAACCACGTAATTAAAGTCTTGAACATCTTTAGACATGGGGCAAACCTAGCTTTGTATAAAATTTAAGTAATTTAGTTCAATATAATATGATTTATCTATACTGAACGATAACGAAAATTGGTTTATTTAGTAAAAATACATTTTTAAAACAGTAAGGAAAACCATTGTATGTCTAATCACTAAAATCGTATTGTATTAAAATCATAGATGACTATTTTAGTGATGACAATCCTCAAAGCTAAAATCCGTTTTTTTTACCATCATAAAACATTATTCTACAGGGAAGGTACCATATAAACAGAGAATGTCACATAGAAAAATACATTTGTATATTAGTTGACCTATATTAAAGATAAAATAAAGTTAAAAGGAAAATACTGGCAATCAGTCAGGTGGAAGCGATATGAAGGAATTTCATTGTATGTTTTGAACAACTATTGATGATTTCAAGTTGTAATGCTGTTAAGAAAAGTTTTGTCCTGTATTTTAAGATATGGAACTTGATGAAGGTAGTTGAAAATTGAATATAAATTAAATTAATAAATTTGAGCAAGAATAAGATTTTTACAGCAATTACTTTTCGGCCTCGTAGCTACCATTTGCCTCAGAAAACTTTTATAAATTCGTAGTTAGTGCGTTTATTTAATGAAATTATTTTAAAATTATATCATCTGAACTTTTATTGGTTGATGTTATTAAAATCGGGAAAAAATTGCAAATTTTTTTTTGTAAAATTTTTCAAAATATATTTCTAAATGTCAACAAATCACATCACTTAAAGGATTTAAAGTACATGCGAGTATTATACTCTCAAGAATCAAGAAATATTTTAATTTATGTACTGAATGACGGTCGTTAGAACTAAGGGATTCACAATCAATTTATAACTCGTAACAAAACCTTTTAGTCGTTATGAGCAATTTCTTTAACGAGCTCTCTTACCCGTTCAGCCGTACGAAATTGTCAGTGATAACTTTTTGCTTGGCTCATTGTCTTGCAAAGTTGGCGACTGAATCGAACAGTCATTTATCATGGATTGATCCATCCCGCGCTGTCAGTAAAGTTTTTCGTTTAGCAATAGACGTCGAGAAGGCGTCGTCACTTCGTTTGTGCGCACGACGCCGAGTTTCCAAGTAGGTAAGAAGTACAATTCAAAATGTGCCTAGAACAGAGGCTGAGGTATTGGATTAGCCTGTATTCAAATCAGTAATAATATTTTAATGCAATTAGGTTTCATTTCAATTACTGGCAAGAAACTCGGTAGATATTTAGGTGCCACAGCACTTTCTAACTCATGACTACGCAAAATTAAATTGTCTACATACCTACTTATACTTTAGATGAAGAAAAGAGTGACTTGGTTTAAGAAGCTTTTTTAAAATAATTTATACCTATAATTAAATAGATAGTTGTGTTTTTTTCCATAAAACCTATCTTGCCTAACCTTTTCATTTCCTCCCAAATAATATTACCTATAATCGCAAATGTTTGTAGCTATATATTGTCACTCCTTAACCCAAAATCTAAAGAGCTTTGGATGAAAATCGGTAAAAATATAAATAAGATACTATATTAATACATACAAATAATACGTTTATGCCAAAATCACGCGAACGTAGTAGTGTGCAGTAAGTAATAACTTATAAGTATTTGTATTTTACCTCCTCAAAACTTCTAGGGGGATAATTCCTTTTAATTCAAAGCGTAGTTATTTAATTATTTTATTTACTGTTAGAACTTTAAATACTCCCCAAAACAGCTGTATTTTCTTCCTGGCGTCCACAGATTTGGAAACCAGGAGTTAACCAATTTGGAGCAACCGATTTGGGAGCTCATTGAATTAAACCTGTTTGTGATTCCTTGAAATTTCAAATTATAATTTATATGTACAGTCAACTACACATCGAGGTGATCACTTATTAATATATAAATTTCAATAATACTGTCCTTTGCAAACCAAATTGTATGGTCACCCTAGCTTTGTCAAGCTATACTTCAATTTGTCGCGTCATTATACATAATGACATTTTGTCCTCGGCATTTTACAAACCAGCATTCGTTTTTAAACTGACGACGCCGTATGTAAACGGCGGATTTACTCAATATGCCTGCGACATATATAGTCTTAAGTGTGTATAGTCTGGCGTGCTTCTGACTGTACATAGATAGAGGTACATACTCAGCTATCTAACATACGACTACTCTAGTTACTTATGAATATGATCACAATCGTGCGTAATCCTCTCTTGTCTTCCGTTGCTTGTCCGCCAAACATGTCCTTAGCTATGAAGTTTAGGAAGTTGATAAATCCACCATTATAAATGATTTATTTTAATACCTTGGTGCCAAACCCGCTGAAATCAGTTTCAGCGAAGCTATGCTTTTTAGAGAAGGTTGCGGACCAAAGAAGCGAGCTAAGCATGTGTACCTAATTAACAATATGAAGTATATGATATCTTTTCAGGAGATTTTACTGTCGTAAAAGTTATCATAGTGTAAAAGAAATAGTGACTTGAGTTATGTAGCTTAGATTTTATTTCAATCACTACTTAGATGTCTAGCAAATATCTAATTAAAAAGCAGCCTTACTACCTAAAATGTCTAAACTACCTCTGGATGGTTCATACCATAAGACGATTACAAGTTATGGTTTTTAAAAGGATGAAAATTTAAAAGTAAAATATCGTTTATTTTTCTGCAGCTTTTTTTCTAGGTACGCTTGAGATAAGAGAATAAAAACAACATAAATTTTTATTATTTTAACCTGCCTGATAACCGTCCCTGATTTAAAAATTGAAAGTAATAACAAACACATACCTACGTTTCATCAGAAATCGTTAAGTATATAAAAAAGAGGATTGTAGAAAATAACGGCAATATGTAATGATAGTACCTACGAATACTTATGATTTAAGAGTTTAAGGCTATCATACCTCAAGCGTTTTGACAATAAAAGAATGCATTATCGTTAAACTTCGTTCGTAAAGTTATTGCTTAGACCATGAAAAAGGTGTGTTTAAAATGATTTGGCAGCTAGTGAAAAAAATACCTAATTCGGCTTACACTCGAATGAAAAAGGAACGTTTGTTCATTATGAAATTTTCTCCAAAAAACGGTACAGTGGTTGAGTTCTTAAAGAATACCAAATAAAATTATGATTATTATCTCCGTAAAAAGTAATATTCGTACGTAGAGGTAGTTTTAACTCTTTTAATTTGGAAGTTGTATTTGTATATAGGTCCGACGTTTTCTATCTTTTCGCAAACGTGTCTATTTTAGTTATTTTATGTTATTTCATATAGGAATATTTTACAACTACATAACTTTTTTGCAACTTTAATTGAACTTTGTAAACATTTCTAACATCGTAACAGTTATCGTCTACGAAAGACAGGATTTCTTTCGTATTATGAATTAAAAGTTGCAGCTAAAGTACAACAGCTAGCCTTACTCATTATGTGGGATGTCCTCGAGCTGGTTGGCGAGCGCTGCGGCCGCCAGCAGAGCGACCACAAGCCCCAGAGGGCGCCGCGGCGACATCCTCCTCAGAGCCATAGCACTCCCCACATGACAAGCGCACACGACAACACACACTCGCTCTCTACATCGAGCAACACCACCGTTCGCACAGCACAGCCAATGTCACCAAAGGGCGTACGCTTCTACCCGACTCATCGGTATCGTGCAGTGTCAGCTCGGGCCGGTGTCGGTGCGGGCAGACCGCAGGGCGAAGACAGAGTACGCGACCGGCGCGCACCCCCCACCTCGTCCCCCGCTACCCGCGCGCCGCGCCCGCACTGACGCTGCGCGCGAATCATACGCCCAATAACGCAGCGGTACTACTTATTGCCGAGATTTATTCGCTCGTGAGGGTTGATGGTCAGCGAGTCAGCGACCGCGGATGTTGAAACCCCTGAAAACATCCGGAGCATCCCGCGATCGCTGTGACGCCTAGAGCCTGTGGGCCGGTGGTCTCATGCGTCCACGTCCGTGTGGTCATGGTCATCGGTCATGGTCGTGTGGCGTGGTGCCGGGCGCCCGCCACGCACATGCGTGGGCACGCCGCCAGGAAATCCTTTATTGATTCCCGCGCTCCCGCTTTCTAAGGAATGTCACAGCGTTACTACCGCCAAAATTCCGTTCGCCGCTTTATAATTTAGACTAAGCGGATCACCGTGCGCCGGGCGGATTGCTTCCATTATAATGCCTAACTCACTAGATAACTAAGCTCCCTCTGTAAATTTAAGCGGGGAATGGAGTTTTACTTAAATTCTGTAAAATTTACTTTGCGGGTTGGTTATAATCAGAGGAAGGTTGAAACTGAAACAGGTTTTACGAAAACATTCAAAGTTGTTTGTAGCTCAAACATTTTATTATTGCGTAGCAAGTGTTTAAAATGCATTTAATATTGCGATCTATGTTTTATATATGGTATTTCCTATTTATAACAATTAAGAAGGTATATTTTTCTAATAGGAACTCTATTTAAAATAATGGATTACTATTTTTATTGGAATCAATTGTAAACAAATTACTATCCATATAGCACCAAATTCCTTCCTAAAAAGTTTTTAACTATACTGAAGTGGATAATCAACTGAGTGAATTGTTCATTTAAGGATAGATCGGCATGTTACCGTGTAAACTTACATTTTGACTTTAAACAAATTTAATATAATAGGCGTATTTGGTATCCATCATATCCTTTGCAAATATCTATCGTCAAATAAATAAGTCGTTGCAACATACAATAATTAAAACAGAAACGTCTATAGTACACAGTGTTTTATTTTCTCAACTGACAAGTATTGTACACATCGTTGAATCTTCTGACAAACGGTTATGCAGCATATCTCATGACAATATGTAGCGTCAATATAATAAAACTTGACGTCTAAAAATAACAATAAACATAAGTACAAGAAAATAAACAATTTTTGGAAGTCACACGATTTGGTAGAAATAAAACATCAACTATATGTAACTGTAAAATAGGAAGAACTTCATTGCAAATAGTTGATCGCATTTAAAATGAATTTGAGCTTCACCTATTTTTGAGCAACAAGTAGACGTTCTCAATCAATATAAATAATGCTTTATTTTAAAAGATAACCCCGACTTTATCGTCGGTTCACTCTTATTTTACAATTCTGATTACGCTTATAAAACACTTTGTTTGGGTTACAATCTACAGTTTTTCGACAATGTGTCAATTAAAATTGTATAAAAATAAACGATACAAAAGTATTCAACTCGCTCGCCTCGGCGAAGGCGCAACGTATGCGAATATTGTTACAGAAACTTTTAATTCTATATTTACAGAATATCGTTAACTTACATAGGTACGTATAAATTAATACAATCTAATAAGTACTTTGCACAAAACGTCACAACTCTATTATTTTATTAATTTGTTTTTCTACTGAGGTCAGTATTTCTGTCAGTACCTACTCTATGGATCTCTAAATGCCGCATCGCTTCAATGACACTTCACAGAATACTGTGCTTGATCGTTAAATGCAGTCTTAAATGTTTACTAGATCACAAAAATACAAATAAGGTATATTTAGAACACTAAATAATCTCATAAATAGGTACCTACAACTACTATTAGGGCTAACTAATTAATTTGTACAATAATTCTGAGATTTTCCACAAACCTCCTTGGTGACAGGACAAATAACATTATAGATAATATAAAATAAATAATATGATAAATTAATAAAAGTAAATATGACCACAGTCTTAAAGGAAGTTTATTGTTACCAAGAGCAGCGCGTGAGGACAATGGAAATGTCTTTAACGTTTAGGAACACGCAAAACAAAAACACATATTTTATGATGTCCTTATAATGATATTTGGTCTTTAAAATTAGAATGCACAAGATTTTCCATTCTTTTCACGCCTGTGAATTGCAAGACACTGTTTCAAATTATAAAAAAAATTTAACTGTTGAAAAGAAAAGAAATCTGTCAATAGAACTAATAGCAATAAGAATTTTACGATCGTTTTGGGCAATGAAAGAAAAATTAAAAAGATCGAATTTTTTCTTAATTTGAAACAATATCTGAAGAAGTACTAGCATTGGAATGATTTCAGTACCCCTCTGTTAACGACAAAAATCACATGCTGTAAATCGGATACTAGCACTTCGCACCGAACAGTTGTAGCCTCCATTACATTGTGTTTGATGAAAACTTATCTTAAAATTACAATCGTAATACTGTCTTAAGGTATTGAATATAAACTGCATTGCGCACCTTAAAACATGTCTTACGTTTTCAACTTATGACGCTCTATAACTTTAGGTAAAGATGTCATTTATTCGAGCATACGATCAGCGGCGGATTAAGAGATTCGAACGTCGCAAGTGCCAAAAACGATTAGGAAATAAGAAACCAAAAACAGGCTCGGCTTCGATCCTATATAGTCAATCTCTTGCCAATGGATCTAGTGATAGGAAAGCTAAAATCCACCACTGCATGCAACGATATGCTTTCTATCTTAAAACTACACATTTAACGTGTTAACACGACGCGAGTTGCACTTGCCACTGAAGTCTGAGCTAGCTCAATGTCTGGAGGAGTCACTCTCGTGGCCTGAGTCACGCCCGTTCTCCCTTGGGGAGGCGCGGTGGTCTCTCTCGTCTCTGTACCGGTCCCTGCGGTCTCGGGACCTCTCGCGGTCCCTATCCCGGTCTCGATCCCTTTCTCGATCTCTATCGCGGTCTCTATCTCGGTCTCGATCACGGTCCCGGTCTCTATCATCGTCTCGGTCACGCCGGCGATCCCTATCGCGGTCTCTGTCGTAGTAGTGGTACGTCCGCCTCGATTTTCTGTCGCCAGGGGTCACGACTTCCACCTTAATGTTTGCCGTGGCGGTAACCTGAGAAAGAAGAAGAAAAATAAGTTCAACGTAATGAACGATAGCGTATCACGCCTTTAGAATACGAATTTAACAATAAAGCCAAACCATATTTTCAAGTAAAATTATCAAACTCCGTTAACAGCAATAATATCAAATTGCTCATAGCAATAAATTACTAATCCGTGATCAATATTGCACACTGAATGCGTATGTTTATTTATTATAGTACAAAGTTATGAGAGAAATACGATAGTGAATGTAGTAGGTGGATGTAGAGAATAAGAGGGTTTATTAAAAAATAACTAGCATTGTAAATACCTTTGTGGTGATCGCGCCAGAATGCGGTTTCGAGGTCGGCGTAGACCGGCCAGAGGCAGAATCGCTTCCGTTATACGTAGTCGTTTCCACCACCACCTCTGGCTGCACCATGATCGACTGCATCGAGGACTGGACAGAAGACGCCGAGCTGTGCCAACTGGGGGGCTCCTCGGTGATGGTCGTCAGCGAGGGAGCGCTGGGCCGAGGCGCTGACTTGTTCCGACTGGACTTGTCGCTGCTGTTTGTGTTGCTTGATTTCCGAGGGAGGACTGGCGAGCACTTCGGCGATGGAGTCGACAGGCGCTCGGGATGTTCTAGCGGCCGCACCTGTAGATTGGACGGAGTAAGGTTTTCGACTCAGGAAATGTATTTCATTTTGGTATAGGTATAGTTCGTGAAGAATATTTTGTAGAGAGTATATTGTCTATGCGAGCAACAAACGAATTAGCCGATTCGATGGCGTTGTAGTCCGCGAAACTGGTATGACTAATGATTCGGATTATTTATATAGATACCTCAAAATCTACTAATCGTTACGGGGTAAGGGTTTGCCTGATACTAATAGGGATCTGGAAATGGATGATGTAAGATACTAACCTCAGCGGCAGGTCCAAGTAGCGACAATATGATTGGGAAGAAGAGCAACCCATCTAGAAGTCCGAGTAGGACCAGTGCGAGGAGTAGCCTCAGGAACAGTCGAGCGACGAAGCCAAATTCACTGGTGGCCAGCATGGAGGCGGCCAAAGCGGCAGCCAGCGCGCCGTGTACCACTGGAGCGAATACTGACTCTAGCGCGAGGCACACACGCCGCCGCTTGCAACCAATCGAAGTAACGAATGCCTGTTGACAAATAAACATCGAATATGAAATTTTGGACTGAACTGCAATCAAATTGAGAATGATCCTACTAGTTACATCCAATTTTATGTACATACTTTGCGTTGTACTTTCCAATATTTTGCCTTTTAGTCAGTTTAATAACGACAACTGCAAAAGTTATATGTACCTATTCGATTGTTTTTCATTCATGGCTGTATCATTTGACGAATTATGAATTACGATTTATTTAAGTAGATACTTAAGAAAATCTTTATCACTGTCCATCAAGTATCAGAATCAGACTTCAAGCAAAATAATACCATGGACAATTGAAAAGAGTTAGTAGATATAATTGACACTTACCAAACACAGATGAACAGTAAAATGAACTCCTCGTCCTATCGCTAGAACGAGAAGTACAGCAGGCACTGCAGACAGTTTCACGTCTAGAATTGCCATCGTGCCCAATAGTTGTAGAACCAGAGTTGCCAAAGTCAATGTTACTAAGAGAGCTGCCCACGCATTCAGAAGTAATATCATAACCGCCTGAAACAAATATATTAGCCGTTAGTTTCTTTTCGTTTTATTTCTTAACGGAGAGCAATATAAATTTATTCAGAGTAATCAAAAAGTTTAGGTATGTTCTTACCACAAATACAGCAGCCAACGCGCAAGCGAGAGCCAGAAGCAGCGATGTTCGCAAATACAGATACTGCTCCCAAAACAGGAAAGGAATACCAGACGGGAAATTGGACAATCCTTTCGCTTCAAACTTGAGGCACAACTCCCGAACCGACATTATCAGCTGTTTTATGCTTTCTGTGTCGCTGAGGCCAGACAAGTAGAACGGGAGTTGGGCATAGATCAAAGGCGACGACTTCGGGATCTTTAAATCTGTGTCTCTAGGCAGATGTATCCAGGTTTTCGGTTGAGGCTTTAGGTTCCCCTGTGACGCTCCGTAAGCTAATGGGTCATTGCTCGCCCAAGCAGACAGGTAATTGTAAAATGCCTTTGGATTTATGATACCGTCTTTGTCGACTAGTCTATGACTTTCTCGATCGTTAATGTCTGTAATAATTAATGACTTATCAATAGGATTGTCCACGTGTCCTGTCTGTACCATAAGTTTGAAGGCCAATATGCTCTCTTCGCTTGCATCCTGGCACCAGTATTCTTTCGTTATGCAACCATTTTCCACTTCTTTGTCGAATGCAGCCTGCAAGTCTAGGAGCCAATCTCGAAAGAGGCTTAGCCAGAATTTAGTCAGACCACCATTATCATTCTTGATAATGTTCGGTATCCTGACAAACTGTTCGTGGTATTCGTAGAGTAGCTTCTGATTGGTGGGGTATTCAAAGTCTCCTTGCGTCACTGCGTACATGCTGTAGAATCCGAAATATTTTTCTTGTCTTGATAGGAATTCGTGTTCGTCCGTATTTTCTGGAACGATGTCGGTTAGGTCTAAGCCATCCTTGACTTTCGTTGCACCCCAAACGCTTGCCAAAATGAGTGCGATCAATGCAAGCATTGACGTTACCTGAGAAATAAGAAGAACAATTTGAAACTAAAAAAAATTAAGAAACAAAATCGTTATAAAACTACAGTTAAGAGTAATAATTACCTTGACAGCTGGACGCATGATGAACGGCGCGTAGTGGTTTTTGGCCCAATTTGTCAAGGAAAGGCTGAGACAGCATGTTTTTTGAGCTTTGCCAGTTTCCTCTGGGTCTAATGGTTGTCTTGTCGTATCCTTCCAATTACTCTGCAAAAATCAAATTTGCTTAGAAAATCTCTAAATTTTAATAAGATTGTCCTAGAAAAATTGTATGTATTTTCACTACTTAGTCTTTTTATAAATTGATAGGGATAATATTGAGTAACAAACCTTATGTTTATCAGCTCGGGATCTCGACCGTTCACTAGCGATCTTTGATTTGACCGGTAGCGGGCTTTCGGGTAGCAGACAGCAAAGTAAATCAGCTCGTGCGGCAGATCTTCTTCTAAGGTCTAGTGATATGATGGCGGGGAACACCAGAAGCATTGATCCCAGGTTGAACAGGAGAAGTATGGCGGCCTACAAGTAATAGTTTAATAAGTATGATTAAAAGAAAGAAAAAAAGTTGTTTTATATTCAATCTGGAACATGTACCAGTTTTTCATTTTTTTTGTATGGAGTACGGTATCTGTACAACTATCTTTGAACTTCATGCTAATTCAGTTGAATACATGATGTTTGACGGCATTAAATATTAATTCATTATAAATTATAGAATTAAAAAATATTTATCTCGGTTGTTCATTTTTATAATTGAGTCCAAGCAATTAGCGAATAAATTCGCTGACCATGTATGGAAATAATCTTCTGGTAATTTAATTGTATTTAGAAGCAATCTGGTACAAACTAATGAGGAGTACCCATGATCTCACCTGAAGGCAAAATACCCTTAAGGCTGGGATGGGCATGAGCGCGGCAGCTAGGAAGACCATGATGTTGCACAGCGACGCCAGCAAGACGCTGAGGCCGCTCTTCTTCAGCACCAGCCCCGTTCGCTCCTCCCGGGGCACGTCTCCAGACTGCTCCACGTACGTGTGGGTCAGCAGGAACATGTCTTGGACCCCTAACCCGAGGGCAAGGAACGGCACGATTTGGGTACTTGACGCGTTGAAAGGTATACCTGGAACGTAAGGGGGAGTTTTATTAGGACATAAGTTCTAAAAAATCTACTCTTCCTAAATATGGTTTTACCAATATGTTTCATCCATTAAAAAAATGGCACGATGGCGTACTTGATTGGTACTGTCGAAAGTACATTTCTTAAGGCATCGAGTGAAAAATAAAATTTGATAGTCAACAAGTAACCCACTTGGACCCAATCGATTGTCGACTTCAAATGTATAGGTGAATTTCCATCCTTTTAGCATGATTCCTGAGTAGTGTTTTAAATTTATTGTATAAGAGGAACGAACAGTTTATGGACTAAAATAATCCGTTTATATACCTATGAATACATTCTACCCATTACTCTGTATAAAAAAAAATAACAAAAGGTGAAATAAGTCCAAAATAAAAAAAATATCACCTAACAAAGCACAAAAGCCCAAGCCAGCGGCAACGGTGATGGAGAGTAGTAACACTCCAGCTATGCCGACGCCTGTTTGCGACCGGACTGGGTCCTTCCATTGCATCAGCGTGACTGCCACGTAAATCAGCTGCGGAATGCGATCAAAACAAAACAAAATAAAAAAATGAAAGTAGGAGATAAAAATAAAATAAAAAATAAAAATTTTTTTATTTTATTTTTTATTTTATTTTTATCTTAGGTTATATGAAATAATAAAAATAAACCAGATAAACTAAAAATAAACCAGAAAGAATTTATGTAGGAAAATTACATGCAAACAATGTTTTATTCGTTGGGTATCGCGACCATCTTTTGTCGTTACCATTTTAAATGACGTAAGCGCTATGAAGATGATCATTTGAGTTTCAAGATTTTAGTTCCATGACATATCTGTTCATTTTTGCGAAATATTTTGTTCGTCAATGATGCCCCTAGTCAAGTGAATTGCTAAGGTAACAATTTATTTAACAATATAGGCACTACAAACAAAATATGACATGACAATGATCTTTATGTAAAAAATCAAGGGAAAAAGTAAAACAAAAGAAGAATGAAAGTTACTCACCATAAACATGTAGCCAAGAATAATGTTCTTCAAGGATAGTTCGGAGAATTTGCCAAGGATGTCGTTAAGTGTAGATGTAGAAAAGGGATAGAAACTATACGATGGGGACACCGCTTCTGACGTCGTCATTTTACGGACCTCCTGTAGAAAGAACGATACATTGTATATTTTGTTAGTATTGATATTAGGTTAACCGTTTAGTACGAATTTCATACTCCAGGAAGTACATTTGAATGGTCCTTCTTGGACCAATACCAACTTAGATTTCACAAATAAGGTCAGAAAAGAAGTGTTAAATTGCATAAAATAAAATAAAGTAGAGATTATAAACCTTCAAACAATTGTGAAATTGCGCTGACTTATGCCCGATTCCAATATTTTGTCAAAAAAGACTATCCGTTTTTCTAAGAATCGTTAACGTTACGCGAAAAAGTTACAAATACTTACAGCCGCAAACTTCCTCTGCCATGCATCCAAGATGGCAGCCGCTTTCTCCTGGTTCCATCCGACATGGTGCACTTTGTAGTCGTCGGACCAGTACTCGTACATTTCGCGTTCTCCCATCAGCTGGACCACAGTTTGCAAGGCCTTGGCACTGCGTAAAGCAGATGTGGAGTTGCGAGTGGCTCCTCCTACTATCAACTGTTCGGGCCAGTGCATGTATGCTGCTGCGAAGCCGTAGCAGCCGTGGGAGAGCTCGCCTGCCACATCGGGAACCTAGAAAAAGGTTTTGATTTCAATTTGTGTGAAAACAAAAACCTTAACGCTTTATGATTAAATCTACCGTTATACATGTGCGACCATTTTAAATTGACGACATTTGAATTACAACACGCTGTACCGTTTCTTCATTACGAGATGCCTAATGGCATGGCAAGCACCACACTTACCATGATGTAGTACCTAATCTCACTCTATCTATAGACTTTTGTAGCTCTTGTAGAAGTTGAAAATTTGCTAATTCACTACGTAATGCTTTGTTGTATACCTACAGATTAGACAGCGATACCTTCAATGGGGGTTTTATTAATATTTTTAAGTAACTCTTAAGTTACATTTTCTTTCGAATATTTATTTCAATAGTAGGTAATTAGGTAAGTAACTGTGCAACAAAAATCCTTTAGAAAATGCAGTTTTGTTACGTATAGCATTAAAATCCTTAGCAAACCAGAAATCATGTGCACTTTTCAGCCTAAGAAATTCCAAGAACCTCCTTTCTGTCATTACATCACCTGAGCTTGACAATGTTATTTGGGGACAAAGCGAGCGAAATACAAAATTTACGATGTTTCCTCGAAACTTTTGTAACGAGCAGTGAGCATTATTGATATAATAGTGTCATTGTGGCCGAGCGATAGCAGCGGCAAACGAGGCCCATTGAAGCGCGTACAATGCGCCCGCATTATGCGCCAGCGCAGCGACAATGCGCCGCGCCGCGCCGGCCCTTCGCCGAACGTGGGTGGCGACCGACTCGTGCTGACAAAAACTATTCCGAGCGCTTCCAATGCCCTGTTTTGTCCGAGATCGTTTGAAAACAAAATACACCGTTCTTTTGCGGTGCAGATTCGTGACTGCGCGTATTATTTAAGCCGGTTCAATTGCGTCTTGTATTTTAAATGTTGTCAACATGAGTGAGTTAATCATTTCAGTACACGACCTTAACCATGTTTTCCATTCCTTTTGTTCCGTAAGCGACCAAAATCTAAATAATTTTGTTTTATTTACAGTTCTTTTTTAAATTCATATAACTAGTTTACAAAAGCGATAAAAGAAACCGACAAAAGTCAATCTTAAAGCGTAAGGCAACCCATTGCTTGACAATCTAAGTCAAGAAGGATTTACGTAGGTATTTACTGAAAGTACACGATAATTCTTTTAAAATAACTATTGTATTAATGGGAGATAGTAGCACGCCAAACGATTCGATTAAATGTAAGTAATATTTTCTGGGCTACTTTGAGTCATACCACCGAAGCACTAAATTAACCTTTCCTGAAAGGTACTTGTGTCTTTGCTTTGATTGAAACTTAAATAATTATTTCGTCGCGAAAGGGAATAACTGTGGCGGGCGATGTAATCACACGTGCTCGGATAGTTTTGTAACTTTCTCGCGCAGGTAGCCGCCGCCATCTGCCCGGCGGCGACCGCTTTCATCCTGCCTTATTACCGTTCCCAAAAATACTTTATTATTATGGAAAGTATTTAAACTTTATGCGTTCGCCTCGATAAAGTTATTTTATTTGTCGTGATCCTACACGCTTTATTTATGTGCCAGTAAAACTGTCGTAAATTGAAGTCTTCATAAAAGGACCGGGAGTTTTCGTAATGGCCCCTAATGTGGGTCTCACGCAACCGTAACAAATGATTCCATACATGCTTCACTCTCACTCGCACACAAAAGAGGGCATTCTTGCCCTAATGATCTAAAAACTCAACAAAAGATAGCATTGAGATTATTACGATAACTAAATAAATATGGTTAGCTATAAAATGTCCGATCAGAAACCGTGGTTGATTTATACATTAACTGTTATTAGCTCATTAGTTTAATTATAATTTCTTATATCCTAAATCGTTTTGCTTCAATTTTTAATTATCGATGGGTATTCACTATAATTCTATCTGTTTTCTGCGACCGAATTCTCGTATTTTTTGCTTTACTTTGTTTGATCCTATCATCATGAAATAACTGGAAAACTAGAAAAAAGTTAGACCGAACTTTTTCAGTCAGATTGTTACAACGGAGCTTTTGAAAGTTATTACAGGAATAGTACAACTTACATGGCCAGACTTTTTGTTGGGTGCCGTGTCGGGACACTTTGGGTCGGTGGGGTCCAGACAGGGCTTCTTCATGTAGGCGTACGTGATGCCCGCTCTCTTCATGTAGGCTTCCAGCGTCCTCCACGGGAAAGACAGCCGCAGCTCCTTTACTTCTTTCAACACGTCTTGAGGGTTTAACTGCGTCCATTGCAGCTTATTTTTTAGGACACTGCGGAAAAAAAATACAATCTTAAAACCAGGCTGTCAAATTATACGACGTAGTGAACCTTGAGCTCCATAACGGATGCACTACTAAAAAAGAAGAAAGGCAAGTGCATTTTCAACAATTAAAAGTAAATTTCCAAAATTAAAAATAAAGGTTTCTATATTGTGGCTTGAACTTATTAGTTTTTTTATTTCAACTAATATGATTTGAAATAATCGTATATCTACTGCTTTATGTGTGCTACAGTCAAAGGTAAACGCGTAAGGTGTAAGACTTCTAGTTATCATTTTCAAACTAGTTTTTTTTAATATACGTTATCGTCTCAGAATTCTAACAATATTTATAAATATGTTTCTTCATTTTACTGCCAATCACTTGCATCACTTTAGCCAGTCCTATCCATCATCGTGGTATCGCCTTAGCGTTTTCCCTATTCCAGTGCAATTCGAATCTATAAATCATTCATTCATTAACACTTGCTAATATATAATAACGGGGGAAATACTCACGGTACATAAATAGGGTTGTCAGGTCCAAGTAGCTTGGAGCCCTCCCAAAAGCAGTCTAGGGGGGTGGTGATAGCGCAGGGCACGATATTGTCGAAGATATTTTCGATGTGTTCGGCCTCGAAATCGGGGATGCTGGGGCTGTAGCACAGGTCTTTCAGCCGCCACTCCAAGTCGTACATATGCACCGTCACTCGGGTCGCTGCGTGGACAACCTGATGGACGATAAATAATTGAAGACTCCTAATGGATGTTTAAATGATAGTCATTAAAATTAGAATCGGCAAAACAATTACAGCGAGATTCATTACCATTGACTGCTATGGTGTTGGAGTACATTACCAGAACATTACAAACTTTGATTCTTGCATTATTTCATTGCGCATTTGGTACAAAATAAATTAGAATTCAGTACTGTTCTCCAGTTCAGGACATACAGGGTGAAGAGTTTAATAGAACAAACATTATCTGACCAGTAATTAAATCCAGATGCAAATACATAACTTCGATGTTTTGTATTTTTCTTAAATTATTTTTAAGGAATTAGCATAGGATTTACTATATTTCTATAAACTTATTTAGGTACATAGGAGTTTTTTCTGATATTTCATCTGGGATATATACTCAAATAAAACGATGATATAATTGTTGTAAACCGATGCTGCGTTTAAGTCTAAGATTGCTGATTTTCTGAATCAAATTAAGTAGAATCATTGAAGGGCAATCCTGTTTGTGATTAGTGTCCGACTATTCCCGACATGAAGGTACTATCCTGATTACTGGGATGCAGTAACAACCGTGAGCAACCAATTGCGTGATTGCCACAAATTGCGAGTTCCATTGTAAATCCGAAGATTCTAACTTCTATTGAATCAGGGCGTACTTTGAATAATGCATTTAATGACTTGAACTGTTTTTAACCAATTGTATGCAGTATTCCTATTTAATTTGTATAAGAGCGAATAAGGAGGAATTCACATTTATACACCAAAACTAATAATGAAACGGTACCTTTAGGTGGTCAAGTAGTGCACCCGCATGCAACAGAGATGCGTCAGGATCCTTAGCAGTCTGGATGATGAGCTGATGCGTTGAGAAGTCCGCTTCTCCTAAAGCTTTGGCTGTATACTTTAATTCGGCTTCTAGTCTTCCACCCTCTGTAACAAAACATATCTCGAATGTAACTAAAATAATAAAATAACGAAGTATGCTTGCACATAGATGATAGTGGGACGAAAGACAACTCTGGGGGAGATTTCAACTCACAACCCGTACTATAGAGAGTTATTAACAAATACTGCGTTTTTTAATCTCTCGTTTGCAATAAAAGACTAGTGGATTATATCAACGTTATGTACCTACTTCAGTTTCTTGAAATAAAAAATACTTTAAAATATATTATTATAATAAAATATGAAATATATCACAAACAGATGCACGTGGCTATTACCTGGCCTAGTTAAAATTTATTTAGTGGTAAGTATATGTTAAGTATCAAGGGCATTAATACATTTTTGCCTATAAGCAAATTCATACATATCTGAAAAATAATTGCATTGGCCCGTATAACCATATAATTACAAATTGTAATTGGCTACTTGACAGTTTTTGAAAAAGTAATGTAAAATGTGCGCCCGTTCATTTTATATCCCAAGCAATTCGATTTATCTGGAAAAAATGTAAATAACCAGAGAAAAATAAGATTTTGTGTAACACATTTAAAAATCGCGCGAAAACGCCAAGTCTTGTCACTGTTGCAATTATGACGTCAACGTCCTAGAAAACGAACCGATACGCATAGGAACGACTTAATTTAGATAAACGGAAAATGTTTCAATAAATTCTTAATACGATTAGAGACACAATAGTTCAATTTAATCGGTAAAATAATCATTGTTTCGCCACATTAAAATATTTAATTTTCGCCGACAGCTGTCATTTCCGAATTGCAATGGTGGTTTCCGTTTCGGTTCTTTTGTTCCACAGATAAAAAAAGTAAAATTTATTTTGCAAAAATAAAATACTAACTATGCTTTTATTAAAAAATAAAAATGTAAAATTATTACTTAACTAATAAGCTAACGTATCTAACACTTTTCATATTTTATTTTTAACACTGTCAAGTAGCCAATTTAACAGGAGATTTTGAGAGAAACATCCATATTCAACTTTAATAATTATTGAGAACAAAAACAGTTTTATGTTGGTAATGAACTTTAAAATCGCTGAACTTTATTTGAGCTGTTTCACCTGGTTGCAATAATAATATAGACGTTATCGTTATTGTAGGTTAATCGAACTTTAATTATTGTACTGAGATTAATTATTTCAGAAGGTTGTTGAAAAATGAACATTAATCATAAATATTTCAATACGTTTTTCCTTATTTTACCTACTTATAAATTCATGTGTTATATGGCTATAGAAAGTGTACGGTTCGTACACTTAGAGAAAGGATTGTTGAATAGAAAGTCACTGGTAATAATCACTGAGAGTTTATTCTACGATAAAACTCACAAATACAATTAAAGGAGAGCTAGAGACTAAATGGTAAGTAATGGTGAAAATGATGTGAGTGAATACGCGCGATTGGTACGATGATCGATAAAACACTAAAGTATAAAATTAATGAATAGAAGGAAATTAAAATTACGCCACGAATTAGAACATTCGAGTCGGGTAAATTGCTGACTCGCGACACAGATATTCGATGTACGTTCAAAGATCGTACATGCTCCCGGGCGAGATAAAGTAGAGATAAAAAATAATGGTGAACCTATTTTATTCTAAATTAATATTTTTAAATGTGCAAGATGAGGTGAAAGTGGTTTACAAGATGAAAAACAAAGAATTCCTTATTTCTAATGGTTAGTCAGACGCTTGAAAATGTTTGCGAAAATTTGGCAACGATGGTAAGTTCACACGCGCACTGACACTAGGCACTTGAGCCTTATTATCACTTACACTTTTGCATTGCTCATTAGAGCCACTAGAACCGCACTCTTTTACACTAACACATTGCACATTAGCACTGTAGGAAGCGTCGAGGGCGTTGCAGGAGCGCGAGCGCTGCGCTCGCCGGTGCGTGCGCCGTCGCCAGCACAGCCAGCCGAGCGCGCAGGACACAGCAATAGCCACAAATACGTAGATAGCCGAGTAATGGTGGATGTCATGATAGGAAATGACATCTGATACTCCTGGTGTGGAATTCAATTCCTTGATCTTATCTCCAATAACCTTTAGATCTTTCTCTAGCCCGTTAGATTCAATTTCAATGGTGGTATTAGGAATGGCTATGTTTATAATATTGTTGATAGGAGGTATTTCTGGCGTCATAATGTCTGGCTGGATGTTTACTTTATTGAAGAACTGCTTATGCGACGTTATAGTGAACGCGTCGCCCTTCATGACGCAACCGTTCCCAAGTGTGATGACGCCGGACTTGCGTAATCGTTCCGCAGCGATTTGCTGATCGCATATGATCCTTACAGGACACTCGCTGCAGCAGGTGTACAAGTAGGTATTAACCTTATGAAGCTGAGACCACGAATGTTCGCATGGAATGGTTAGCGTTTTGCAACCCCGTGTGAGTACATCTTTGACACACAGGCTCTGTTCCGACTTGAATTGATATAGTGGTGATTGTAATGGGCATAAATGTACATCGACGTCATACGAGACACAAGCTTGAAGAATGCGATCACTTATTGGCACGTAAATATCTTTTTGTAAGTTGATCGCAACATGACTGGCGATAGGCAGTAGGGTGACCATGTGATCGTGGGTTTCTCTAGGGACCGGTATTATCTTGTAAATGTCGAATAAATCTCTGCTTACAAGAGGAATCTTAATTTCAAAAAATAAAAATTCCTTGGTAATTCTTGCTTTTACTTTCAGTAAATGGTAAAGTTTAGGTAACTGGTTAAAGATATTGTCTAATGGTAATGACAAGTCTTGAGGGATGCGTCCCGCAATCAATTGTAGTTCCTGTAGTAATTGTTCAGGCTTTAATAGATGCACATTGAAATTTCCGTAATAAATATTGGTAATGGCATCCAACAATGTATCTTGAACTTTCCGTAACTCAAACAGGATATTATTCGCAATGATAGTCGTCATAGCAAAGTCATTGCTAGTAATGATACCTTGCAATTCGGATTTCATCTCATTTTCCGCTTTTTCTAGACTGTTCAAGTGCTGGTTAAATATCTTGTATTGTTTTTCCACTGATGTCTTCGCCTTTTTCAACCAATTATATTCCGCTTCTACGATGGATGTTTGGTTCCGCCACAGACTCTCAAGATGCTTTTCATTGGTGTGTATCAGATTAATATCTTTCGTATATTTCTCGGCAAAATCTTCGTCCAATATTCCAAATAAAGAATGGGCAACGTAGCCTACGCCATTGATAAGGCCACGTCGCCGGCGATGAGTAGTGAGCGTCGGACATTGCTGGCTAAGCAACATTGCATTGTGGTGGTTGTATTCGTCATATCCATGACTTAGCTGTAGCAGGACTACGTCACACTGTGATTTCATTTTAGAATGGTGACATATGTTGGTAAGATGCGCTACGTATTTGTCGAACAATTCAGTACCTTGCCAATAAGGTTTAAGGTCTAAATATGCTATGAGCTTCCATTCATCGCGTATCAAGTACATAGTAGATGTTTGATCAAAATAAAACATGCTGTTGTTATTATTCAATGGTGATAGATTGTATGCACCTTGAGCCGGCGTAAACAGAATAGCGAATAGCGTTAATAATATAGTAGTAATGTAACTTAATTAAAATTAATCCGCGATCGACCTATGAAAACCAGTTACAGAGTGAAATATCTATTAGATCGTAAGTAGAATTAAATGCGATTCTTCACGATTGACTACTTTTATTTTTTGTAAGTCATTCGTATAAACAAGTGTTTGAGATATTCTGTTCTTGTGAATAGTATGTAATTCTATATATCGTAATAACATCATAGTATTACCATTCTAATAAAAGCGAAAGTATAAAACATGTTTTTGAATCAGTATTGATTCACGTCAGTGACGCTACCTATAGTCATCTGGCTCGTTAGGTAACACCTATTTGTAAAGTATGATAAACTGAATAAGCAATTTAATTTATTCATTCTTACAATTTGGATTTTGACCTTGTATTGTGTCAGCAAAAACTTTCAATTCCAAAGGCATTTAAACAAAAATGCATAATCCGATCCATTGTCCTTTGGTGTTTTTGTTTTAGTAAGCAATTTCAAAATACTTTTTGTACCTACGTATTTTTTAGTATTATTTGTCAGTACAATTATTTTTATGATAACAAGCGATCGCTAGACGGTGTAACACTGCAAGTAACTATTACAATGTGTCATCATACTAATATTATTATAATCGTAAAGAAAGTTTGTAAGAATGTTCGTTTGTTACTCTTTTACACAAAAACTACTAAATGGATTTAAATGAAACTTTGGTAGGAACATAGATGACATACTAGATCAACATATTGGATATTTTATACCAAAAATAATGCGTATAAAGTCAAGCTAGTAATTAGATAAGAAAAGACAAGTTTTAAATGTGGTATTGAGTTGATCGATGTCCCGTAGCTTTTAACGTTTTAATACTGTCTCGAGACGTTTGTCATTAATTACGTTTGACTTGATAATGCACCTGCTTTCTCCGCGTCGGTTCCGTCCGTGTCTCCTTATGCCATAAACATAATATCTTGACCATAGATATATTATATTCCTAGATGTAACGCTAAAAACCGCAATTGGGACGTAGCTGTCTTATTCACATCTAGTCATACAGCGCCACCTAGTGTGACTGAAACAAAAACCACTCAGAGCTTGTATTGGAGTCCGCATCTGCAGATAGAAAATCTATGGACTGGACTCCGGAGTTGGAGTCCAGACCATAGACTGCCAATAGAACGTTACCAAATTGAAAATACATTCAATTTCAAATACGACTAATTTTAATGGCCGTATTTTATTCAGTGATGGGCCATAATTGAAAAATCACTTTCTAGTATTTAACAGTATTTGTTATATTCGTAACTATTTACTAAACGCTTTATTTTATTCCTATGTATATAATTATGTTACTAATTTATTGGTATTGCATATTTTCCAGAATAGTGCTACTAATCGATACCAACTTTATCATAAACCATGTTTTAACATGGTTTGATATATATTTTGCATCTGCGCATCCATTACGCAAGTCAACAATATTTCCATACACCTAATAAATTTAATATTTAATATTAATTGTTTAAAACACCCCTTTGTCTATTTCAAAATACCGTGCCACTATTAAATAGAACTATAAAGTATAAACGAAAACTGTTTTTGGTTTCTAGCTTATGTACTCTTATATTTTAAATGGGAATACGAATCACTAATAGTCACACTTATGTATATTAGTATTATCAAATACTAGCGCATACTTGTGACAGGATCCATGGTAGCCCTATTTCGTATTTTAACAAACTGACATCAACTGACATTGAATTTGTCAAACTGAATTTCATTAAAACATATTTTCTTATAATGTAGCTAAATTATGTATGAAAACTCAATAAAAACAAATAATTATTATAATTGCGGACGAGGATAACTGTATATCAAAGACGATGGTGGTTTCTAAGGTTGTGATTTAAAAAATAACGAGAGTTATTCAATATCGTCTTCATTGGTAAGTTTTGCAAAAATATTTTCGTATTATGTAGGGGAGGCCGGGGTTCAAAGTGCCGGAGGCAGGTTGTTCCGATTGAAATAGCTCCGCGAAGAAAAGAGATAGCAATAGGTGTGAAGTGCGTCGCGAAACGTCATATCATCGCGCCATTGCGTCAGTCATTTTAGTGACGGTCTGCCCGCGTGTTAGCGTGGTACATGGACTTAGTATAATAAACAGGACCGAGCACTCGCAGCCAAAAAACGAGCCGAGCGAGATAGCTACCACAGAGGCGCGTGTCCCTTTCTAATAGGGTGACAACAAGATTTATTTTGATAACGGACATTTGATTAAATAATTAAAATTTAGCCCGTTGTCCCCACTACATCTAGTAAAATAAATAAATAAATAAATATTGGACAACATCACATACATTGCTCAGATTCTGTGGTAAGTAGCTAAAGCACTTGTGTTACATAAATCATAAACAACGACGGTACCACAACATCCAGACCCGAGACAATACAGAAAAGATCGTTTCACTTATTGACCCGACCGGGTTCGAACCCGGGACCTCAGAGATGGTACAACAACAAAGTCCGGCCCGCTCGCATCTGGCCACGGTGGTCGTCATGTTCCAAAGTTATCGTCTGGACAGATTTGACTGTTGAAAACAACCGGGACAGCATTACTTTTATGTTTTAGGTTTTAAAAAATTATCTTGAATTATTTCAATAGAATTTATGTATAATTTTACTCCCTTTTACTCCAATGGGGACAATGGCAATAAATTTGAATCATTTATTGAATTTTCCACTGTCCCTACTGCTGGGGACGCGCCTGGTAGGGACAACGAGAATAACCCTAAATTTATTTATTATTATTATTATATTTAGCCATTTACATGCTTTGGTTGATACAGATGACAAGAAAATATAGTTGAAACAATGCTTAAAATAATTGCTAGTAAGTACAATTACAGCCGCTTCGGCTACATGTTTAATGAATGGCTTTTGTAATAATTGTACGCCAGTCTATGTCTACGATTTTTTAACTAACTTCTGATCACGGTGGGCAACAGATTGTTTTCAGTGCCAATATTAATATTAACCAAAAAACATCGTTTGAACATTTTGATCGATTAAACGACTTTTTAAACATGATAATATGTTCAAGAGGTGGCAGGATGTAGGATTTCTTCGTCAGAGTCTGGTAGTGGTCGGTGGCTCAATGTATTACTGAAAACTTATTTTTTTTGGTCTGTAAAATAAACATTACAGTTAACTTAGTGCAACATATTACATCCAGTTTATGACCTACAAAATAATACTCATATAAAGAATTAAGTAAAAATAAACCGGGCCAAGTACATAAGTCGTAAAGGTTTTACTATATTTGACTGTAAAACGAATCCTTCTTAAGTATTTATTTTATTTCAATTTAATTATTTGTCTTTAAATAAAGTGTATTCCGTCAATATTTTAAGTGTCTAACTGTAATAGCTATCAATATCCGGCAAGCTATAAAATCACGTATGTTGTATGGGAGCCCTTTACATACGTATATTATCTTGTTTTTTAGTATTAAGTATTTGATGTTGTTATAAAGGCATCAAAAAATTAAAATTATAACTAACTATCACTGTTCACAAGATACAGCCTGATGGCAGTTAGACGGAAAGCGAAGTCTTAGTAATAGGGTTCCGTTTTACCCCTTGGGTATGGAACCTAAAAGACTATGTATAGTGTATATACAAATATTGTTTTTTAAAATACTTGATTAGTGTTTAAACAAAGATTCCTAAAATTAAATCTTGTTGTGTGTTGTTGCGTTGAAGCATGATAAACAGTTACTAATGATACTTACCACAGGAGAAATCGTAGGTATAGCAAGTCCCGGCTGCATACGACAGAATTTTTAGTGATTTTATGCTTTACGTGTATTGCTGAGCCATTTTTGTCGCATTACTTCATTTTTAAGGTAGCTAACTGTAAATAAATGTACAACAGTGAAGAACTAACTCGAGCACACAATTGAAATATTACGAGAATTATGGGTACCCTAGTGGTAAGATTTACAGTAAGATTATTTTAAGCTTACCTGTGGAACGATATATGGCAATCACTATATGATTCACTTGAACAAGTATAAACGCAACATTTTTTCACCATTTTATCTTAAAAGGTGCCTAAGAATTATATTAAGAATAATATTTTGATAAACTCAATCAATGACAGTTTGACTTACTGACACCATGACAGTTCATGGTGATGCTTTAGAGGGTTACCACTAGGAAATTAGAAATAAGCAAATACTATTTTACGTTTTCTTTATAGTTTATGTATAAAATCAAAGAAATAAATTAAAATATAATTTATTATTTTACAATTGTTGAAATAACAATTAAATACAAGTGCATAAACTGAGTTTTTGATCAGGCAAAATTTAGGTCAGAAATATTATTTTATGCTGGCAAGATCTAAGAAAGATCAAAGAACGAGACACACGCCTCCGGCCTGGCTATCTCTGTCGGCTCGGATTTGCATCTGTGTAAAGCGCACAGGAATTAATACTTTATTGCATTGCAATAGTGTTCATTTTTCATAATGAACTTTTTCAGAGTTATCAGTCCTGTTTATTATATTAGGTCCATGGCGTGGTAGTCGATTGGTGACAGTCAAACATCACGTAAGTAAATTTTTTCGTCATCATACTTTTTGGTCCATTTCAATCAATTTTCTAGCTATTTGTGTGTTACTTGCTATTATCTGTCGAGCAAACTATAGTGATTAACTTTTTAATATCATTTTTGGCTTTTTCAAACGTATTCTATAATAATTAGATGTTACTTTAGAAAATGGAATTTGGGGTTCCAAGTTCCTCTGGCGGGGGGCTAGTTGTTCCGCGGAACAACCTGCCCCGTAACGAACACGTAAATAATAAAATGAAAATTTTGTTTTAGAACGAAAAACTGAACGGGACAAGGTTTCAATTGAGTTTTTGAAGCAGGCTACTGATGCCATTATTAAAGACGGTCGTCAACTTAAGACGGTAGCTCGGGAATTAGAGATATGTCATATGACATTGTTTCGCTTTGTCAAAAAGTGGAAAGCTGGTGTAACACCTACTGTGGGTTACTATTTTAGACAGGTGTTCACGCAAGACCAAGAGAAGACATTGGCGGATTATTTATTAAAATGTTCATCAATTTACTTTGATCAAGAAAAGTAAAGAGCAATAGTAAAATAAAGACGAAAGAAGTTGAAAAAATAGTCGGAAAGAATGAAGTAACTGGTAAAAACAAGCGAAATTATAAAGTGGCAAGTAAATCCGCAAATGGTGAAAAGGAAACTCTTGCAAGAAGATGATCATAGAAATGATTGTGAAGAAGAGACCATGGAATGGTATTGTCTAATATGTTGGATTTATATTCCAACTCACGACCAGGTGAACAATGGATTGAATGCGTCATGTGTAAGAATTGGGCTCATTCAAAATGCCTGAAATCTGAAGATGTTCATTCTTATGTTTTTCAAAATTGTAATTCTGACGACGACTTTGAATATTTTTTTTAAGTTACTAAAATGGATCTGCTGTTACAGAGTAGGTTATAAGTTTAGATTATTGATCTCAGTAAAGTCATTGCTATAAGACTGAATTAAGAAACTATAACTCAAAATGTTAAAATTTGTTTATTTGTGTTTTAATTAAAATAAATAATTTTGTTTTTTTTTGACAAGCAAACGTTTGTCAAAGTTGATTGAGTAATATTAAAAATGTTTATTATTCTTAAGTCTATTAATTAGGTTGTACTACACCATTAACTGGTAGTTAATGCTTGTTATTATTTTATGTTTGCAGTTATGTTCATTACATTTTTTAATTTTGTTGAAAAGTTTGTAACAAACATTAAGATTTTGTACTTTTCTAAAGAAACTCTAATAAATATTCAATTACATATACCTAATTTATTTTATATAATACCTTTCCAACCAATACTACATTATTAGGGACTGAAGTTGATAAGCGGAACAACTTACCTCAGCTGAGGAACAACCAGCCCCTTTGTGGGGCGAGTTGTTCCTTGTCGACTTTTTACAGTAAAAATATCCTGAGCAATAATATATGCTTATTTCAAAGAATTTAAGTTTACAATTTGAAACAAGAATAAATTATGCACTATTTTATATGGGCATTGTTGATTTTAAACATCTCCATTACATTTATATTGCCTCCGACTCCAAAATCGGAACGTCGAACCCCGGCCTCCCCTAGTAAAAATGAGCCAAAGATTTTAAAAAATCTTGTTAACCTTTAAGATTTTTAATTTTCCCAAAATAAAGGCGCATTTATAACCAAATTTTCAAATTTAAATAATGCATATTTGTTTTTGTAGTGATGTGCCAATGAAAAAAATTTCATCGTACTTGTCGATAAAATTTTCGAACACATTCACTTTTAGATCGCTTTTAGCACACACTTTTAGATCTGTTCAAAATATTTTCAGTTATTATATGATACCACGTAAATAAGAATTAATCAAGACTGGTAAAAAATGGTGTCATGACTCTTAAAATATCGGCAATGGCATAATGTATCTATTGCATCGTATGAAATTTTTGATTTAGTTCGACATAAATTGAACAAGTATGATTCACGAGATATATAAATATAAACATGTCTGAATTCACTTTATTTAATTTGTATTTTGTTACAGGAAATGTGAAAACAGAATCCCATTGCAGGGCGAAAATCAATAAAGTAAACTGCAAAGTAATATGAGATTGAGATCCTCTGATCTATGGTTGAACTAAACTACATGTCATTTGTTTGCAAAAAGTTTTAATTTTACACAAATCGCTAATTTGTAAAATTATATATTTTTTATAATAAATATTGGTAGCACTGTAATTTTATTTTTTCGTATACTTATGCAAACATCATAAACGAAATCAAGTATGTACTGGATTGTCGATATGCTGATACACTTTGGTATTCATAGCATACAGTCGTACAAAAGTTAAATTATTCAACTGCTTTCTTGTAGTCTTCTTCATCCTAGCATGTTAGTACTACTCTGGTGGAAATTATGAAGGAAAGCAGGGCTAGTTCCGCCGTTGGTTTTGGTTTACATAATACAAGTGCTTAAATTGTTTACTTTGGACTCAGGTCAATGTGATATAGCCTGATATTTATTTATGTATTCATTATTTTTATATCGACAGAAGAAAAAGATCCCTATTTCTTCCCCATCCATATTGTTATCACATTTTATCGATATTAAAATCGACATTAGCTACATTACTAAAGAATAAATAGATATTAATACTCATTTTTAAATTGTTAAACGTCAAAACAATGTTGAAAAAAAATATTTTGGGGTGGACGGTAACATTGTTGCTGTCATGATGCGGTTTCTATACTTTCCTTATTCTAAGATCTTGACTAAGTAATTTTTTTATACTTGCCATAGACCTTGTTTGAATGAAAATGGAAGGCAAAATAATTATATATTATTCTGCAAATAATTATTGCATTATTTTTGTTGATCTTTCGTTATAATGTACACGCAAAGATTTTGTATTTATGTAAAATCTATTGAAGTGATTTTATTATTTTAATATCTCAGATTGACATGTACGAGTACATTTCCATATTTTAAGACGTTTTAGTTTTAATATATTGGTCAAGGAACAGATGGCACAGTTAGGTACGAGACTTGCTCATCCTCGTAATTGTAATCGTGTTTTTTTATCGAATGACAGTTTTGAATCGCAATTAGGTACAGTATTTTCGTAACGTAACTATTCCATTATCGTGTTAAGAGATAGTACAAAGAAAGCACTTATTAGGTACCCATATTAATTCTTCATGTAATTAAAAGTTTAATTGCAAATATCTGGTTTCAATCCATATCAAGCCAAAGGTAGTTTTCTAAGATAAATTGGAAAAACTACTCTTGGATTCAAATAAAGAGATAGGCTAAGAATACTATTCGAGAGCGCGAAGGGAATGTGGTCTTACAAAAAATGTGTTTTAATTTTAGCCGTCCCACCCCATCAGCACCTATGGTTTATTGGTGAGTGTCGACACATTAGTTAGGAGACGGAGTGGCAGTTAACACATCCCGCTAGTGATTTATCGCGAAGTTGTGACAGACCGTCGCTCCGACGCCGACGCCCGCGCCCCAACCGGCGGCGCCATGTGCAAGCTTTTAATTAAAAATCCTGTTTGCTATGTACGAATGTTTCTGTGAAGCTATTATGAACTGAAACAGTTGTTGACGCCGGGAAACTACTAGTTACTTTATTTATACAAGATACAATTATGATACGCGCTAGGTAGTTATATACAAAGTACAATGTACAAAATAACGAATTTAAAGATTGTCTGAATAAAGAAATTACACCAATCGGTCATCAGATGACCAATTATTACTGGGGGCCTTAACCCAGCACCTAAGTCCAATAAGAAAAGTTCGTTTCTCAATTCGACCTAACTAAGAATCAAAACCAAGTTTCACTTTCACGCTTTGGGCTAGCTTAGCACTGCGCTACCGAGTTTGTCCATCTATTCTTCTTAACGGTTACTAATCTACTTCGTTATAATTATAATCATGCTAAAGCTCATCATCATCACTCTAGTGATTTGAGCCGTGATTTGCTATATCAGCCAGCTAACGTTGCATTTATTATATAGAAGAAGTAAAGAACAGATAGGTGTTTTAAGTTCATTTTCAGAAGTAAAGCGGAATTTAAAAATTAATTTAAACTTTTTGGGACAGCAACGTATTCATTCCGATAACCCCGCCGTCAAAGTAAATTCATTACGGTCTCAAAGGTATCGTCTAAGGTCGGTTTGCCATTTGTGTTCTCGTCGAGGACCCGTGTTCGTTATCAGGGGACGTCGCGGGAATTCGTTCCAATTAACACCCTCCGAGCTAATTTATTTGGGCTGGTTTGAACAATTTTTTGCGCAGAATTAGGACCGTAAAGTGTTAGAAAAAATATTGCCTGCCAGTTCGATTAATGCGTCATGGTGCCCTCCAGCGTCTCAGCATTTACAAAATAAATAAATGTTCTTCTCAACGTAAGGGCCTTTTTAAAGGCAGAAGTCATTTGACAGCTTAAGGATATCTGATAGAAAGATGCATGGTAGAGTAGGTATGGCCCGTTCCATCTTACAGTTGAGATAAGACGTGTGCCCAGTAGTAGGATTTAAAAGGTTTTTTATTACTATATTGTCATAATATAGCGTTTTCTAAATAGTCACGTCTTATTGCTCTCGAAATATATAAAAATAACTTACGAAACAATACGATTTTTATTTCAAATCTATAATCAAATTCCGAATATAAGTATCAATCTAATGGCGTTATTTGAGACTGTTGTATTTTACTCGTTCAATATACAAAACACTGCATTCTATAACCATTAAATATTATTTAATCCATTCGACGTGTTGAAAGACTTTACGGCATACGGAAACATTGGTTTTAATAGACGAAGAGATAAAGGTTTAATGCTTCAATAACACGATATTGATGCTGTGGAACAAATAGAAAATGCTTGAAGTACCCCACTTTAATCAATAATGGGGAACATGAAATTTATAGTGACTTATCAATTAGAATAATGGTTCATAAATTTATTATAAAAACGTACATTCAATTTCATAATTGAAAAAAGTAGAAGCTTAAATTTTTATTCTTAGAAAATCACGAGCAGACATTTCCGTCCAAGGCATTTCCGTACTTTTGACGATAAAATTCATTAACGTAGCGACTATCACATGAGGAATAAATACGTAATGGACCACATAACATATTTTGCTTTTATTGTGGGGTAAATAAGTTACTATATTACATATTCAGAAACAACGAAGATACCATAACATCCAGACTCAAGGAATGTAGAAAATATCATTTTCCACATTGACCAGACCGGGAATCGTATTGGTATCATAGCGAAAGAGAGAAGCGATGAAAACATTTATATGGATTATCAATAAAAAATAGAGATTGTGTGCTCTTTGTGGTCGCCTAAATACCTGATTGATCTCTCCCGACGAAAGAAGAGGAAAACTGTGCATCATTATACGAATACAAAGTTCGATTTGTATCCAAACAGTTTATTGTATTGTCTCAACGTGTATCGTATGCTAATAAGGCATTGCCCATTCGGGTACACCTGCCAGGCCACAGCCCATTTTTTGTTTCGAGATTGTAATAATGCTAATGTCGTCACCTTTTCGCAGAACACTTTGTATGTAAATTAACTTAATAAGCGTTAAAAATTAGAAAAAGATTCCGACAAAAAGAAACGGCCTCGGCAAAACTTTTTTGGTTACTCTTTGATTTCATCTCAGATGAATTATGTATTTATCATCTATCAAAATTGATTAAATGAAACTTTAACAATAACAAAAATATATAAACGATACATATTACACGAAATAATATTATATATAATTTCGTACAATAAGCGTGTATTCACTGATTGTAAAAAAATCACGGGTTTTATTGCTAATTGATTTGAGCGTTTGTCACTTAAAATCTTTTTCAATACTCATACAACATGCTGTTAACCAAAACTTTTAGAAAAGGAATTTTAAATTATATGAAAATACAGATCATCAACTTTCGGAGTTAAGTGAAGGCAGCTCGTATTCCCTAATCTAAACATAGCACGCAGTTCGTGCCGGATATTAGGGATTATCATAAAGCAAGTGAAATGGAATCGAAGGCGGTGGGCCTCACAGGGCGCCTCTATTTTAACACCTACCAGAGTCGTGGGCGCGATTTACGACGCCAAACGTTACTCCACCACTCGGTATCGCGTGAAGATGGATTTTAAGTATCGTCTTGTTGACGCTATGAATCGTTTCGAGGGATTAGATGTTTGGAGAAAAAACTAAGAAACGGTTAAGTTTACGACGCGACTTACCTAACAAATGTGTGCATACGCACGCTACAAAATACGCCCATAAAAAACGTGTACCAAGGCTCGGTTGGGAAGCGCGGAAACGTCGCAAGGTCATATGAGGTTATCGGGAGTCTGCGCTGGAGCTTTCACGCTCGCCGCGGCTATCACTCTTACGTCAATGACGAGCGGCGCCTTTCAACTACATCAGTAAATGTCTATTTACGACAACAACGCATAAGTCGCCTTGGCAACTCAACCAAACAATGTTTATTAATCGCTTGAATGGTACCCAAACCTGACAATTCAGTGGCAATGGCAGCAGTCAATGCGAATATGTGACCTTTTATTGCATTCTCGGTGCGTGCACGTCGATAATGACAACATTTCTACTCGATGTGGTAGCGGGCGATCAACGCGGACGATCGCAATGAATGACGTCTGCGGATAGGTGCGGGGAGCGAGGCAGTACGTGCGCGGGCGCTTGTGGTTGTGGCCACCAAGCGCGCGCGTCGAGCCGGTGTGGTCCACACGCCCCCCCCCCCCCTCAACTTCCCCGCGCCTCTGCCTGGCCCTCTATGCAAATTAGCCGGAGCGTAGACAACAGATGGATGGCGGAATAAACAAACCGCGTCCTTTAAGGCCAGCGCGGACGAATCTTTTGGACACGCCACTATTTTCAGGAGACACCACAAAAGATTCAAAAGTCTAATAAGCGCAGGCAGGATGGTTTACATTTTAACAGAATGAATGTTAACTATCATGTTTTGATTAATGATATAGATAGGATTAGTATTCATCTTAATATAAACAGTAATGATGTCAGTTGATTTCATTAACAAAAATGATAGAGATGATCATATAAGTCCTTATAGAGATAATAGGTATTAGGTATGTGGAAGTACGACTTTTTTAGAACTGAGATTGAGGATACTGAATAAATATTCAGGTTTCTCTAGGTATCTCGAATGAAACTGAAGGAAGAGTAATAATAAACAAGAAGAAATAATAACATTAAGGTCACGGTTAGCAAATCGATTGCTCCGGTGACCGGTTTTCGGGCACAAAAACTAGTCGCATTTAGGAAGATGCCGCAGCGAGCCGAGCTGCGTGCGGTACGCGCCCAGCGAGAGATACCATCGTATGTATACACGAGTATGATGTTTTGATTACAAATTACTAGAAACTTAGCTTAATTAACTTGCCTTTGGGAGGTCTCTTAATGAATAACTTGACATAATTAAGTACTCTTATAGATTAATGCAAGTCAAGACAGCGTTAGTCACTGCCGTCTTCCACATTACCCGTAGTTCGCCTATCAATGGTGGCGTTGATCAATTAGTAGCAACGAGACTTTCTCTTAAATTTCAAATGAACTGATGCTTTCTCTAAACTTTAAGTGGAGTAGGTAGGCACTTAGGCAGACAGATACACTGTGTTTTGCTATGAAGGGGTCTCTGTGTTCGACGGTAATGATCATTCTATATTTAGAGACGGCTCTACATTGTAATATGGGCTTCGGTGCAAAAATATTAAGTTATGATGAGTACCTAGCAATAACCAAACATTTTACGCTCAAAAGCCTGTATTTGAGCACTAGCAAATAATGCACACAATTGTTGACATCGAACAAAAACTACGGGAATGCTAAACAATTTTAAAATACCTGCCAGTCCATTCTAGGGACCGCACTTCGGAAACTTTAGAATCGGAGTTCAAATAATAAAAGGCGAGTGTGGAACGGAACGGCGCGCAGCAAGACGTCTCCATACAAAAGCGGCGGACAATCAGATCCCTCGTTTTTTATAAGTCAATAGAAATGTTATACATTTTTTTGGTTTTATTGGTCGTAATTTCACGTGGGGATATTTACGGGCGGCCGCGGGCCACCTAATTAAGTTGTTAGGCGACTCCACAGGACTTTCGGCATTGTTTAACAGGCGGCTTTGTTCTGCGATAAGGTTTTGTAGGCCGAACTCTTTGAATGTTATTTGTGTTGTTTGGACAGTAGCAGATGAGTAACGTCTTTATAAAAATAGGCCATGATGTGTTAATTTAGAAGTGAATGGGGCAGTACAAACCGTGAGTTCTGTTATAATATCGATGTAAAAGGATTCTTTGGTACTTGGACCACTAATTTTATTGAGCCGCGGGCATGGTGCGATAAGACAATCGATTGGGCAAATCTCGCGAGTGGCTGCCGCGCGGACGACAGGTGTTTCAATAAAATCGCCCACTTCCTTTTTGAGAGTACTGGCAGAATTTTTTATTGGCGTCTGGCAAAAAGTCGGGGTATTGATGAAAAAGGAATACGTTAAACTTGCAAAATTTACGCGATTTTTTGCGTCCTACTGACTCGGTGATGCAGTTTTATTTGCTTTAAAGCTTATATTGGAAATAAATACGTTCCCAATATTGGACTCGTATTTTGAAAATAAAGTTAAATTAATTACCGAAAGGAAATTTTTTATGCCTGAAAACATGTAAGACTTAGACTATTATAACATAATGGAAATAACAACCGTCCCTAAATAATTGATGATCTTGTTTTGGTCTATGATGTATCCAAGTTCAAAAATGTTTTTGGTCTTCGGTTTTATTCTTTCAAATGTATAAGTGTGATGTGTGTACGCGTTTCATGCTACTAACATAGTGTACATCAAAATTCGTGCTCAGTTTATTGAGTAACCGAGAGAGCATGCATCAGCTTCGTCGGAGCTTTCCCGAACTTTGACCTTTTACTTAACTAAGGAATACATTATTTGACGTTTAAGCTAAATCTACACTTACGAGCAAAAATATCGAATCACACTCGTGTGTTTGATTCCTAGCGATTTTAAAAACGTCATGATTAATGAGGATAAGTCAGAATCATTTGAAAGTTTACACAACAATCTTCATATAGAGTATAATACAACACCAACGCTTCAAGTAAAGATGGGTGATTCGATTTTCTTGTTCGCAAGTGTATTTGAATGACATAATATATAAATAAATATATTTATATTTTTAAAATAGGGTATTATTCACATTTGCAAGTCGTGGCAGCCTGTAAATAAATCTGCACTTAGACTTTATTTCAAGTTTGTATGTAATGTTATTTTTTAGTGTAAGATTTGTTGGTTGTCCTAAATAAAAAATAAATAAAAAAAAAAAAAAAAAAATTATGTAAGGGCCAATAGGAGGATTGATAATCCAATGCAATGAGGTAAACATTTTAACACTCCTAACTTTTTCAAATATAATTGACTTAATTTCATTTTTAAAATTCTAGGATTGAAATTTAACGCTTTCGTAAGTTAAATAAGAGTCAGCATAATAATATTCCATAGAAAATTTACGCATAAGCTAGCGCCAAAATCAATAAAGGGATATCGCTGAAGCAATAACGGATATCCCAAATACCCCATACTTTTGGCATCCGTTCTCATTATCAAACGAGTCTTTATTAAAAAAATAAATATCAAAACACACGACCAGGCTAAATCTGTCTGCCAATCCCAAAACCATAAAACACAAACTAGGACCACCCAGCTTCGGAGGTCTGTACAAAAAGAGGATTCTTTTATTTCACCCTTTTGTGTCGCGGTCGGCCTTAAAGGTCATTTCCTCTTCCATGCCCGAGATGGAGGATAGTTACAACAGATATAAGTGAACAAGCTGTAAAATGTTTATGGAACATACTCAAATATTGTTTGTGAGTTTGTTATTGTTTTTGTTAAGGTTTACAACAGTTTGCACATTTCAAGTTACGTCCTAGCAAGTAATTATAGAAACACATTTTTTAACCGCCTCAAATGAAATGAATTTATTTATGTATAAATGAACTTAATATTTAAAAAAATCAATCGCAAAATTTCATTGTAAGAGTTACAACGTATTGCAACATAGATTAAAAAATATCTAAAGAAAGATTATTTTACCGACGTCGTCGTCGAATTCTTAGTTTTAATATCACATTCTTATGCTTCTATAAACATATCCAAATTAAAATCGAAATGCTGATAACCATCAGTAAAATCAATAAATGCAATTAAGAATAGAATTCGTATTAAAAAGTCATATAAACGAGAGTTTACGATGATAATTGAAGAACCGGAAAAATAGTTGTGTTTCGCATAGAATTTGTGAAGTAACTGTTTGTTAAATTGGAGATATAAACATAAATAACGCTTTATTAACATTATTTTAAACATAGAAATGCCTTTATTTATTTCTAAACAAATAAAATGTGTTGGTATGTACTTTAAGTTTTAAAGAAATGTTTGAATAAGTAGTTAAAATAAATAGGTTTTTTGGCAGGTACTCATAATTTGATATGAATGTTTAAATAAAACAAGTTATGTACCCTGCCTTACATCAAGAATAAATGAAGAGCGTACTTCCTACAATTGTTCATGTCGGAAGTGCACCCTTTGATTGAATATTGAATGGGATCGGTGAGTGCCAGGAAACAATAGATCTATTTTGAAACAATTAACCAAATTAAAACCTAGTAGCGTACCGGACGCAATGGCACAAGATCTATGATTGTTAAATTAAAATTCATCGTATTAAAATCGATTTTATCGTATAAGGGCGGCGACACACGCGGCTCGCTTGTAGTCCGCTCCGCATGCCGCGCACGTCTCAGCGCGGAAACGACCTGCGCCCGCGCAGCCCGCGCCCAACGCTGCATTTGTATTACACGGGATGCGTATTGTGCCACTACGCTTATAACTTGATGCGCTTTGTAACATTTTAATTCAGTTAGTAAGAAACATTCGTGCTCAACTTTCCTTTAGGATAACAATTTTTCTTGTGTGTTTCATTAAATGTTTGAATGTTTAATTGTGCAACCCAATATGCCTCTATATTGTCTTAACTTATACAGTTCTTCATTATTGGATTTGATTATCTATTTTGTTTTCATCAGTGTAAATAGCGTTTTAATTTAATTTAGAGAGTTATCTACTATAATGCATTGTTTACGTCGGTCAATCATAACTAATGTTGTGTATGCACTAGTTTAAATCTAGCTACACATTGCAGTTTTACAATAAATGTGTACTAATGTGTACAAATAAATGTGTATTTTGATTCTTAATTCACGTTTTGATAACGTAAAGTAATAACAGTTTATTTCACTATTTGGTAGAACGTAATAAAAACTTAGACCGGTTTAATCTGTTATTTATACATAATTTCACATTCACTAACCTTGAACCCAAAGCTGATCGACCCTAGAGTGTATTTGCGCTGACTTGAGGCCCACGCAGAAGGTGGACAGCACCAAGATAGCGACGAAGAGTACTTTTCCAGCGTCCCCTTGCAGAAAGCAGCCAAGGATGAACAGCTGTTCCTGGAGCCACGCTCTGATCCAGAGCGACGTGCGCCCGCCTTCGATGTTGCCCTGGAGGAAGAAACATACATTAATACTGGTAACGTCTACTTAACTATATTTATCATGTCAGTCGAAAGATACACTATCAGTATCAGTAGTTTAAGATTTCCACAACGCTCAATTTTGTGATAGTTCCATTGTACTTCAAACTGCGACGGTTGTTGTAAGTCAGTCACACTTTATGCAATCAATTTACGATTTTATATACAAATGTTCTTATTTAAAAAAAAAATACGACATCAACTGAATAAAGTAGAGACAAGTAGAGTTTTGTTTGTAGATAAGGAATTTTCTTAGTTAATTTATCGGTAGAATTTATTAAATTATGTCATTTGCAACTAACAAACGTTAAATAACATTTGGGTATGAAAAATTAAAATTTGTAAGTACACCTGATAGGTCCTTGGTTAAACTTTAAATACCTAGATAGTTTTATTTGACGCATCTGCGCATGAGTTTCACTTTCTACGGTCCTGTTTTGTCACAACAAACAGTAGGCTGAATTCCACAGCTACTGTTCAAAATGGTCGTGTCATCTCTGCTCGCTTCTCATGAATTGCAGAGGTCGTTTTGTTTGAACATCCAGTAGCTCCCTAACGTGCTGCGTCACAGCGGACCTTTTGCTCTCTTAACCTACGATCCCTACCAGCTTCGACGAGTGCTTTGGCGGGAGATCATAATAATATCGAAGTTTTTGAAACGTCGAAATAATTTCTCAGTTGATTGTGATTAATGACGAGGCTCGGGACGGCGCGGGCGCTGTGGCGCCGGCGCGGGATGAGCCGCGCACTGCCCGACAGAGTTTGGATCTCGTCAAGCGCCCACTAATTGCATAATAATAACTCAATCGACGTCTCGTGTTGAACGAAACGATTACGCGATCCAGCCTCGAGATACCCATATTTCCGACGCGTTTCTCCCGATGCACGGTGTAACCGAAGTGCGGGCGGTCTCCGAAGTCTTTTTTATTTTTTATGAACCATTTTCCTTAAATTTATTGCGAATTTTAGTACCGGACGATTTATAAATATCTTCATTCGGTTGATGGGCGCTACTTGGCGTCATGGATTTATTATGTGGCTTCAGAACTACAAACCGTCTCGCTACTGCGTTACGAGAATGAAACGCGAAACTTATGCTGCAATTAAAGCATCGTTAGCGACCTGAGCGAATTCCGAGGCGTTTATTTTCAATCGGTGTACTGAACCGCAGCTTCGCGCGGAGGACAAGTTCGCTGAACCATCGGTCATTTCCCGCCGAATCAGTGATGTTGCTCCTGAGCATAAATAAATAGTTGTAGCAACAATAATGGCAGCAGATACGACGAGAGCCGTGGAACGGTTCGGGCGAGTGCGGAGCGAGGTGAATGTCGGGCGCGCTGGGTGGGCGTGACGTCACGGCCGGAATGCGCCCGCGCCGCCCGCTCCCCGCGCGGCCCACGTGTACCGTACGCAACCACGCTGCACCATCCACCAAAGCCCGCCTCAGCTTCTTCATTCAGATACCAAATACGACACTTATGCAATATGTAGCACACATTTGTGCCAGCATAAGCGGAAGGCTGATTTGCTGGTAAACTGTTGTCGCAAGTGGTAAAGGATTAATCGTTGTTAATTTGGTACTGGCGGCAGTACCTGCCTAATATTTGGCCTGTCATAATATCGCAAAATAGAAAATGTTTCACTTTGTTCGTCCATCTCGCAAAACATAAGCTCCCATGACATTTTTTCTGACATCATGTACAATACAAATTTTAGTCACATTCAATACAATTGAACTTTCTCCCTGAATCACTCCGTCCAACGGTGATAAACTCACAGTGAAAAGTATAGTCGTTTTCTATTCATCGAGTTCAGACGGAAAGATACCCTATGGAGGCACTAAGTAGAGATAAAGCACACACTTCCAGGCTAGCAGTATGCGTAAACCTGACTTGCCTATAAACTGCTGATGCAAGTTAACGTAAGTGGATTAGACGTTATAATCCGCGCTACCTCGGCGCCGGCGACTGCACTTCCTGCAGATAAGAGATTAGGGCACTACGAGCACGTTCTCACGGCTGCATCAGCTTTGCCCTGATAAAACTCTTTTCACTGAGCAATACTAACAGCGGAGCTACTACGCTCACTAAACTACGACCTTTGAGGGTTTACGTAATGCCTGACTGAACAACATACATAAGACACACTTCAAAATGTATTTTGGTATGCTTAGCTGTTATAAACAGTTGTATAATTATCGTTATGATAATGACTCATAGAACATCATAAAAATTGTTTTTGTCGGTAGGGTTCTTTCATTTGCCAGGCAGTTGACTTTGCTTCTTATCAGAGGTCGTTGTTACTGTCGATTTATCTATTTGAAATTGTATTTTTAATTATTTTAGAAGTTCTAACTTCTTACGTAATTTCGTCTCATCTTGTTATTTTATCTGTGTCTAGATCTATAGTTAATGATTAAGATAACGCTACATCAATGAAATCATTTTCAAGCCATTAAGATGACAAACTTCGTGAATTCTGCGTTGAACATTGCATCAATTCCTGCCTTAAGTTCATTAATACTTCAGATACATAAAGTGTACCCATTAGGAGTATAAGCCCTCCAAGTAATGAGTCTCCACTAGATCTTATTACTAACAACGCGACGTGTTATGCATCGCACATTATTCTGTTGCATAATATTGAATACGCTATTATAATCAAGTCATGTCGCACTTACTGATGGGACTTAAACGCTTATTCCCTGCTCATAATTTTATGTATTAAGTGGAATCAACTATAATGTTTGTGTGGTGTAAATTAAGTTCAAGAACATTGTTGTTTCAATGTCTTTTGTCTTGTTATTGCCTTAGATATTCAGCATGCGAACCGTTATAGTTATCTTTTTGTCTGTGTTCTATCCAATAAGTATTTTTTAAAAGGTTAAGAACAAATAACATTTCGTTTGTGTGGTGAAAAAAAATCCGTTTTAGGTCACACATCTAGTTTGATTTCGCTAAAGAGCAGCCTACCACCTTTTTCGGTAAAATATTTTTGCAATGAATGTGTCCGTCATAAAACAAGTATTAAGGTCTGGATTTTTGCACTACCATCGTGGTTTCTGGTTACCATAGCACTAGGTAAAACCTTAGAATGGGATCAGAAAAATAAAACGATATTTTTTATTCCTTAACCTTGTCGCGGGCATCAGGAAGTTAAAAAAATTGAGTATACATTCCGGTACGATCATTATGTTCTGTAATTTGGTCAGCTATCATCTCTGCTACAATCGCAATAAGGGTCAAATCAATACAAATAAACCTAGTAAGGTAAAACGTGGGTCTAACCACAAACCTTGATTTAGGTTTTGTGAAGCAAGAACAAATTCTTACGCAGTCACCGTTTTCGGGTGTAGCAATTGAAGTCAATCTTGAATGTTCAATTGTTTGTGGGAGCAAGTGCCCGCGTGGGAGTGATGTCTGATCTCTGACATCCGCCGCCATCCCCGTACGACCCGCGCCGGTGTTCCGATATCTGCATATAATAGGCCGTGGGTGTTACCACCATTATTACATCAGAATGCACGAGGCATCCTATAGGTGCGCTAAGCTCTTGGCAGAAACACATTTCCATTGAGAGTAGTTTTGCTAGACTGTTCAACCATACCAGCTACAAATACACTATTGAATTTAATAACCTACTTTGGGTTGGGCTGGGAGAAGATGTAAAGATTGTGGGAAATCTAAGGAAATGAAAAACTCTTTTGAATCTAAGTAATGATTTAGTTATATTTATGTAATGCGGTGTAATGAATACAAATCAAATTTGAAGTATGGTAACGAATAGTTCAAACGTTGTAGATTAAACTAAATAAATCTATAGAAATAAGCTATTTTTAACAAATAATTTGTTTATCAGTCTCGCTTCTTATTAGTTGCACAAAACACTTTATTAGTGGCCGCGAACGCGGTTATAATTCCGATAAAACAGTGGACCATCTGCTAAGCAGGGTCATCGTGTCAATAAATGCCTTGATCGCTTATTTCACGGTAGTTAACTTGAAACAGGTGACTTCATTTAGTGCACACTTTATCGATATCACAACAGTATGCAAATCGGCCGGCTATTCTCAGGAGCGTCACGTTTGGGGCCGTGTCGTGTCTCTTTAATGTTGTGTTTATCGATGTTACGTGTTTCACAGAGCTTCTTACATTGTATTCTTAAAAGTAACAAAAAGCTACAGAATACAGGCTGGTTTTGGAGTAATATCCAGAGTAAATTTTTTTTTTCGGGATATTTAATGTTTACTAATTCTTATTTAATACGAAAAAATTTTCATCGGTTAAACTACGTTTTTGTAAGCACCAAGTTTAAAATTGTCATCTGCACATTTTAACATTTTTTTGTATCCTCTTATATGACACAAAAATTGTCTATCATAAAATTTACGAGTCTAGCAATTTGAACCACTTCATAAATCATTTCAATTCACAATAGTTGTCTAGCTCCTATGTCACGCAGCGTGCAATCCTAGATTCTAAGCCAATCAGAAAGTGTTCTAACGAAATCTCAAACCTTTTGAGGTTTAAAGGTAAATCATTGGATTCACCCTTGAACTGGAGCAAATACAAAAATACACTAGGTAATTACGAGTATTATTTTTAAATTATTTGACATCCGTAGATCATATTAAATTATATATTTAATATGTAGTAAAATTTAATAAGGAGATCAAAATTATATTTGCAGTTTTACAGTATTATATTTTTGATTAGGAAATAATTTTAACGATATCTGAATAACTTGACATGACAAAAAAAAATAGCAAAACAGATAATAAGTAGGTATTTTAGGTTTCATTAATTAACACTTACGTACTAAGGTGTATTTATACCACACACTGCTATGCATACCTATGCATAAGACCACACACAATAACATATTTGAGAAAGTTGTCAAGTTCGATGAACCGGTTTAGACGACCATATGTAAGTGAATCCATCACGATGATACTCTAGGTCACCCATCAGTAATGTTGGATAGTGACTAATCCGGTGCAAACTTTTGACCGAGGGATCTGCTTACTTGCAGACCAGCTGTTGTGTGGGCCACTGGGTCGGAAGCAGTCAGTGATGAGGAAAAATTACTGATTGTGAAACGATGTGTGTGAGCCACGTGTTGCGCTCACTGGGCTGGTGCAAGCGGGTAAACGTTCTACATGGGTAATTCGATCCTGAAAGTGCTGCCATCGGTCCTGCGGTTAACCAACACTAGCACACTCAATCAAGCACTGATATGATTCTGTGGAGGGTAATGGAGGCAAAAGCGTGATCGGCCGAGTTATTGGTTTTTATTTATGACCAGCTATCCCGGCGAACTCCGCCATAGAGGTAATCAATAATCAGATTAAATTGCGGTCAAGCGGAATTCAAGTCAAATGTCCAGTTTCTAAGCTACTTCCTAACATATTTTTAGCCAAAATGATTCCCTTTCATGAATCTCTGTTCGTTAGTCTCGTCAACGGCTAGACCGATTTGGCTAATGTTGGTTTTGCAATTATAGTGGTAAGGTAATACACGTGAACAACTTGCTTCACACCCTTGCCTGCTATTGCGCCTTGACATGAGCTTAAACTGAAGAAGTTGCATTAATTCTCAACCTAACACTGGCAGAGTTAGACTTCGCAAAGGAAGCTTAGTTGCCATTAAATACCAAAAGAATCACTTAATGTACTCGATAGCCTTGGATCAAATTAAAGCAAAACGTTGTCGGCAATGACAAAAATATTTTAACCAAATCAGATAACGCACCAGTTTCCCTTTCCCAATATTTGTTTCGACTGTTATCTGAAAATAACCAACGTCCGAAATGAATGCTGCACCTTTGAAAATCGTGGGTGTACAATCATTTATAGGTTTCCATCGCAGCTGCCGACCGCCGGCGAACTCAATGTTTGGACGAAGACACACTATATGTGGGAAAAACGAGTGTGAAAGAGATGCAACTTAAAACACGGAGAAAAGGAAAGAGTCCCTTCACTGCTGAGACAGAATGGGATGCACGATCGGAAACCACAAGATGTCTCAATTCCACGAGGCGAGCCCTGTGCGGGCCTGCCAGACATAAAACTTTGTAGAATAGTGTACTCTTTTATTTGTTTTGAGGAAGTTATGTAATTTAAATATTTAAATAACATCTTTTTCGCATATTCAATCCTTTGTATTTGTATTACGAATTTTTTAAAGGGTTATATCAAATCTGTGCATATCGTGTTGTAGCATTTATTGCCAGAAACTGATCTTTAATGAAAACATTAGTGTGATTTGAAAAATCCGTTTCTGGCAATTTATTAATAACATCAGCTCTAATGATCAAGAGTGAATTGCAGTAAACATGACGCTTAATAAAGTAATTATCCCTTTAATCTAAATTGCACGTTACGCCTTCACGAGTTTCTCCGGGACTATTAGACCTGCTGATGTCTCCATCGCTTCGGCGCCGCGGTCGCGTGCGCCCGCGCAGGCCCGCTGGGCCTTAATTGCTTCATCTTGCATACAACCGACAGTTCCTACATTATACATAAATACACGTACCGTGCTTACATTTACAACAGGTTTGTTAAGCATTTTGTTGTGTTTATCTGACTATTTTAATACTAGTTTCTTTGAGGTATTGTCGTGAAACCAATCTATGGACCTCCTATTGAGAAATGACGATGCTTTTAGGATTGGGAGTAAGTTGTCTGGAGGTTTAGAGAGATTTGAAAGATTTGGCAAATGGGTCTGGACCACCGCGGTGCGTGCGTGCGGGATTCTAGGAAAGCGGTACCTTCCCCGAACCAACCCGTCCGTTCGCAGGTAGCTAGCTACAGCTTCTTGCTACGACACTTTCAAAGCTTTCTATAATTACGCGGATTGTGTCAGCTAAGATTGTTCCAGAAATTATCATGGAATTTCAATGTCCTTTGTTCAAATAATTTAATTTAACATCCGTCATATTACGTTTACTACTGTTAATTGCATGTGCTTTTAACTTTCTTTAAAAGTTTAACGGAATAAGTTTTAAGAAACTTTCTAGAGAGAGCTTATTTAATTTAGCTCTTTCAAGCCGAAAAAATGCCGTTTTAGAGATTGAAATATTGAAACGTACAAAGATCACAGACGGTTAATTACCTAAAAGCCATTAATACGTTATCACAAGCCTTTTTTCTGTCATGCTACGGCCTATAATTATGAAATACGCGCGGCCTTGATAGTACGCACAATTACCGCTAGTCTGCGCCACTGTTCGCGCTGCCGCGTTCCTCGCTCAATGCGACTGACATTCGCAGAAAAACAATCACACGTGCAATATGACAATCGGAACTTGACACTGTGTAGTTGTGGTTCGTAAATGTGAACACTGCACCTTTTCGAGCTCCGATAGCGCTAGCGCGGCGTCCACCCAACTGGTGCGAATGTACAGGTCCGTGGAGTGGCGCGCCTCGGCGGCGGTAGGGCTCTCGCGCGTAGCACCCGCTATCCGAGGATTCGAAGGAGCCTCGGAATCGGGAGCCACCATGATCTCGGGGCCAGGCTTGTCACCAGTATCCTCATGAAGACGGCCGGAGTCCGTCTGGCGGCGCACGCTGTCATATCACTCGCCGCCACATAACCACACACTTGTACACTCGGATCCTTCACTGCTATTCGTCACTGAACCGCTCGAAACACGGAACGAGACCGAGTTTCGTTTGATTTGATATCACCGTGTTCGCGTGTCGACACCGGCACGACTCGAGCAGCACTGATTCGAGTACTGAATGCGTAGACTGAATGTTTGTTGAGCCGCCATCATGATTCGACCGCTTATGTTGCCGTTCTGGGACACGACGACGGCCGACGACCGGCGAGGGTGCCCGAACCGGCTCGCCGGAGGACCACACACGTGATACACCCGTCCCGCTCGCACAGTGAGGGGCGAAGCCCGGCAAAATAAAAGCATTGAATGGAGCTTCGATGCCACCGGCTACACATGATCTACTACACATTATCAAAAGCATGCACAATTAACTCGATGCAACACCAGGTATTGACAGCCAAAAAAGGTAAAAAACACAGGTTCTTAAAATTCCAAGTGACGAAAAGATAAAAAACATAACGAGTAAAAGCCGTTCAAAATTCGAAGAACTAGATGATGATGACACTGAAACGGGGAAGTTGGGCGGATGTCAGGGGCAGTTAAAGCCAAAGGCGATGTTTGCGCGCACTCACAAAAGTTATTACATTCCCACAATTACCACAAAGAGAGGGCGTTTGCTAACTAAACATTCACTCTGTATACAGATAATAAAGGCGGATCAAACATTCGGACGCACCATATCATTTTGTTTACAGAGTTTTCTGAGTAAAAAGTCGGGCGAGCGCGCCCCCGGCAGGGCGGCGCGGCGAGCGCAGGCCAGCCTTTGATGTTACCGACATAAAGCGCCGCCGGCGGTGATTTAACTAATGAATTTATTTAGCGGGCGTGCCGAGTGAGTGCCGCCGAGTCCTCCGAGCTGTGCCACTAGGGGAAGCTAGAAAAAGAGCCCATCAGATAATTCAATCCAATTACATCCTTCCATTTCGTTACCTGATGGTCCTTCGTGTCGGATAGGATTGGATTTTATATAATTGTACCCAAATCAAATAACCATTTAACTCAACCATTCAAGAACACTCAAATAATTTACATCAGACATAATAAACATTTGATATGTATTAGATAAAATATATAAAAACATTATTTTTGAAACTTATTCAACGATTTGGGACGTATGTAAAATTGAAATACTGACTGGCTTATCGTTTGTAAGCAAGTAACGATTTCTAATACAATAAAGAACATAAAATACAACTTTAGCTATCAATTAAAAGCAAAGTGCGTCACCTTGTACATCCATTCAGCTGTCAAGTTGAAAGATGAACGTCGCAATGAGAAAAGACGTCGCCGCAATACGCTGACTGAATTCTCAAACGCGACCGGGTCGCGAAACGCGGACCGCATAGAACAATACATAAATAAGCGGGCAAAGTCGCTTCCGAATCTAATGCCAAAAATATGTACGCCAACTTAAAATATTACCCGAAAATTCTTTAACCATTTTCTAAAGCAAAAACCATCCCTAAGTGATTTTTGACAATAAACATGCACATTATTATCTACATTAGAACAACAGATTTTGTAATTGTTTACAAAAGATAAACGTATCTAATTTGCAATATTATTGTTTGTGGCCGATCAAACCTTTGATAAATTTCAAACACAAAAAGGAAGTCAAAACACTAGTAACATTTCGCAGTTGTAGTACCTATAAGTATGAATGACAGACTATCCCAACATATTCGATGGGGCAGACTCTCTTAAAAGTATAATGTGTTAGATGTTATTTTATGAATGTAGACACCACAGTATTTGGTACTTTCTCATATTATCACAAATTATACTACTCGTTAAATAATAATATGAATCGAAGATGATTATCAGCACAATCGGTCACAGGATAATGTTGCCGCTGTAGCTTAACTTTCATTTTAACCGTGATTGTTTGCAAAGTTACACAATTATTTGTTAATGTTATACTTAAATATTTAAGAAAAACAAAATTTGGTTGAAATTTTTTTGTAATAAGAATTAAAAATCACTTTGGGGTTAAATTTATTCAATTGTATGTTTTGAGAATGCCATAAATCTGAATAGTTTGAAATTTTTGGTAATTTGTAAAACTAAAATCTTTTTACATATGATAGATTAATCCAAGGAGAAAGATTTCTCTCTCGATAGTAAGAAAATATTTAAATAGCTTGCGCTTTTCCAGTACAACATAAAAATAATCTCATCATAACAATAAAATTGTACATTAAATAAGTTTATTTGATTTTTTTATTTTATTCATGGGTGTTCTGAAAATTGTCCCTCGTAGGTACAGTACCTACGTTCTTAATTTCTCGGAATGCAATATCAAATGGTGTTGCTTATTCTATAAATCCATGTAATTACGAGTATCATTTATTAATCTTTATGGAGTCGCACGCATCGCCAAAACTGTGATTGTGTTTTTAGTACCCGCGTTATTTATGTGCATACCATTAACTTTTATCGTCGCATTGCAATCAACAAAGTAATGTCCTACTTATTTAATGTTCATTTTGCTACGTAGTTACATTTTATTCCTTTGCTACTATTTCGATAGTATCTATGTTTATATTGGCGTCTTTGTAAACACAAACCCAAAATTAGTACACCTAGTAATCAATGTCTTTTGAGATTTCAAGTTAGGTATGGTGAACTGCTCAATGTTTATACTACTACTGATTTTATAAATATTAAACTTTATGCGGGTGTGTGAATTAATGGAAGTTTAATACTCTTTCTTGCAAAAACTACTAAACAAATTTCAATTTAATCAGGAACTATATTTAGGTATTAAAAGAATATTTTTATCTTAAAAAACACAAAAGAAGTCGCGGGCAAAATTTAGTATTTATTTATAAGAGTACATACCTACTAACTACTCAATGTTGCAACCTTACATCCAAGAAAGAAATGTTATGTGGTTGCAACAGAGCAAAGAAACAAAAATTGAGTACTTTTTTATTTAATCAAGACTAAACTTAACACGTATACCTATACTCGTATTTTACCTTCTGCCAAACTGCACAGTAGTTTTCGGTAGATACCTGATTCAAGTTAACCATAAAACCTAAACAATCTGAATTGTTCTATAGTAACGATTTTGATGATAGATCTGAGTTTTCGAAACACGCGAAATGTATAGCCCTAAAAATGAATTCAGTAAAAAATGTTAAATGTTGGTTTCCTGCCTATTTGCTACATTGTAACAATCAGTTAAAGAAATCCGATCACCACAAGTCAAGATGAATTATAATAGGATCGGATCGGATTAACAACTTATGGTACACCTGACGACAAGTTGAATTTAGCCGAAGCCTTCTGGGAACCTGGAGGTGTAAAAGTCCTTTGATTCCAGGCTGCACGAAACTCCCCCAATAGATTGATCGCAAGATATTGCACCGCGCATTTAACAAACACACAGAAATCCCACATTAAGATTTCGACCTTTTGTAAATCACTGTAGGTTACAAAATAGCTTGGCGTACTTTTGGAGAATAGCAAAAGCTTTTGGGATAGTTTAGATTTTGACACTTCGGGCGAAAACGCAGCGGGGAGCCGCTTTAGACATCTTCTTAGAACCTGTGTGGGGTACGGCATTGAGACCACAGTGTGGAACATTTCAATTATGATTATCGAGATGTATCTATTGTCGAGATGAGAAATGAAACTACAACATTTATTTTATTCAATTCCTTTGATAATTTTGTTACTATTTCGAGTAACGTGAGCATATAATTTCTTCGGTTCACACAATAGGAAAAATATTTTATATGAACATGTAATGTTTATTTTTGATTTATACAGTTCAAAGCATGTCAGATACACTTTAGTTTGTTCATAAGTCGTGGGAAATATAATAAATATTGAACGAACTTATTTAATTGGAGTTGAACTTGCTTTTGACTGTATTAAAAATATAAAGTAGTAGAATTTAGCAATAGAAAAAATCGTCTTCATAATCCATCTAATTAAAGATTCTCATTAATAAATTCAATAAAACAATGCAAAAGGTTATGGTTTTCACACTATAATAATTGTACATACCTAATACATAAGAACACTTACGTTGTTGCATCAGTAGCTAACCAATGGAGGTGTGCTTGACCTAAGGAAGATTTTTAGCACCATACCTTGTGTGCATGATAAATATTAATGAATGGTATTGCTTTCAAGACATTCGGAATTCTGATCCTAACTTGTATTGTGTTGTGCCAAACTAATTTATTATTTTACACCACCCCTCACCTTGCCAAACTTTACTGTTAGTGAATGACATCTAAATTGTAAGGTTTCCAGTTTCAATTCGGGTTTTTTATTTATTTTTGATGCGGATATGCTATATACATATATACATACGATCCCGGTATACATAGGTCAATATGGGACGCGAACTTTTCTGTAGGTATTGTTCGGGTCTCGGTATTGTGTTACCGTCGTTGTTTCTGATTTCCCCACAAGTGCTTAAGCTACTTACTACAGAATCAGAGAATTGTCTTAATGTTTTTATTTATATTTATTTTATAAAAAATTTTGATGGGGCTTAAGAACTTCGACCTTCTAATTTATATTGAACAGTCCATTGCTATGTCTCTAGTCCTCTCTTGACTGGCTTTTATGTGAACTATTCAGAAAATTAAAAAGCTTTGCCACTCATAAAGCATTATATTATTATAATAAATATGAATTAATAAGCCAAAAAAACTCGGAAAAAACTAATAAATAATAAGGACAAGGAAAACAAACGCTTCTCCTATTGATAGCGATCTGTCTGTGTACACTCAAAAGGACGCCAGACTAAACGCGAACGAAGTCGCGGGCACAGCTAGTTAATAAATAAAATAGATTATACATACATACTATTGCAGAAATCGATGAAGAGAGTAACGAAAACGGATTTTAAATCGTGGAAATGGATTAAAATACAGACAGAAAATTAGATTCACACACCTATCGATGGCTTAGGTTTTATTCTGTCGAACCTACTTAAGAGTTGTAAGCAAAAAGCAATCAAAGGTTTTATAGCTATGTAATTATTCAAAACATCCGATGAATTCTAAAAGAACGGTGCGGTGTGGCATGCGTAATGCATCAAAAGGTTAGTTTTAGGCATGCTGGTCGGTGTGTATGTCGGTGTTTGTGGCAGGTGACACTGAAGGATTTATGGCGATGCGCCCAACAGACACACGTTTGAATTTTAGCAGTCTCCGTGCATGCAGATCTAGAAGTACTGGAAATGTCTTTTTAGCTGGAGTAGTACCAAGAGGAAAAAAAAATCCTAAGAATAAAAATTACTTAACATGACAGAAACATAATAGTTTAGTATACTAAGCAGATTCTTGCAACACATTTCAGATCCATCTGTCTTTCCTGGAAAGTTCGTGGAAGTCCAAAAAAGTAATGTTTAGAGTTTACCTGAAACTAAAACAGGTCAGAAAGGAAAATCAGACTAGTTACTTTATAAATTAGAAACAGAAATTTTTAATCTCTCCTTGCGTTGCGGTAATCGAACCCACGACATTCACGTTCGCGCGTGCTGCTCTTCCAACTGAGCTAACCGCAAATTTTCGTAGGTGATGAAATTGATGCTGTATCAACCGTTAGCCTCCGGTAAGTGCCCTCTGCCGAATATGTTTGGAACTACATACTTATCGGCCCATGGTACATTCGTTGCAGAAATGTTTGAAAACCACGGAATCGCAGAATGTCACCTTGGCATCTTAAGCGATTTTTTATTTTTGTAGTACTTTACGCCGTACTAGCGAACTTTTAATATTAGAAACTGAAATATTATATCTCCCTGTGCGATGCGGGAATCGAACCCACGACCTTCACGTATCGCACGTGCTGCTCTTCCAATCCCGCATCGCAAGGGAAGATATTTTTTTTCTGTTTCTAATATTTTAAGTTCGCTAGTACGGCGTTAAGTACTATAAAAATAAAAAATCGATTAGTTACCTTTTGATGTGCAAGAGATTGTAGGACGATTGTAGACTATACTTTTGACCGATCTATGTATTTTTCTGTGATGCAAGTAGCTCTGAGAGACGATTTATCATCTTTTACCGAGAAAGTGGACAATTAAACTAAGCGGACTAATATGGTCTCGCTAGACATATAGCACTGAGTTCATGTAGTTGGATAAGATACTTTTTGTACCTGAACCTATATACACGCACCGTACAGTCTGCCGCCTGGGCAAGAACGATATGTATGGACTCCCCCACCCTGAAAATAGGAGATTAACTATAAATAAATATAATAATAAATATTGGACAACATCACATACATTGCTCTGATTCTGTGGTAAGTAGCTTAAGCACTTGTGTTACAGAAATCAGAAACAACGACGGTACCACAACACCCAGACCCGAGACAATATGGAAAAGTTCGTTTCCCATATTGACTCGACCGGGGATCGAACCCGGAACCTCAGAGATGGCGCTCGCCAAAGTCGGGCCCGCTCGCCTCTCGGCTACGGAGGTCGAAATGTTGGTGTCGTGAGTATATCTGTACCTACTGTGAGTATACCGGATGTAGCGCAATCTATGTAATCTAAACTGAAAGTTGTAGTTTATTTGCTAAATAGATTTACATGCATTTAAAGATAGTGTAAAATGGAGCTGCGAAATAGGTCCTATGCACTAACGTGTCATGTCGTTCTCGTGATAGATTCTGACATTTCTAGTACATATGACGGTTTTATGAGCAAGGGACACTCAGCTCATTGACAGGGCACGTCTAGCCGACGACCCTGCGCCTGCGCATGTCGCCGCATGGTTTTATTACCCTCGTAAAATGGAAAACGCGCTATGAGATGAATATAGATAGCGCGGCGTTAATTCTGCAAGCGGGATACCCAAGGCAGACGTGATACATTGAGGATTATTTCGATTAGATACAATCAGGTACAGGGCATTAAATTCTTAGCAACAACTGGCGCCTAAGTTCTACCTCGTTTAACTTTCACGTTGGTGTCGTCTAGAAGGCATGTCAAAAGACATGACAATAAAAGTTATCTCAAAAATCACCAGTCACGTAGCAGCTGGATTTACATGTTGCTTTCTAGCGGATTTTTCATGCACAATACACTCGGTTACGTAGGAATGAGAGAATTTTTTTACACGGAAGTATGAAAGTTTGGATACATTAATGCATAACAGTTCATTTCATTTTATGTTATCATATTAATTGAAATGCGAATTTTTGTCTAGAATGTAGTTAAAGATGATGGTAGAATACTGGCTGTCCTAAAATGTATATTAGAACAATCCCAAATAAGCTTTTACGGTGGTGGAAAAGTATTTGGAGTTCTACCAACTTAACTTTGCTATTAAACCTTTTTAGTTTTTTGTCCAAGTTTTTGATTTGTTTTAGTTTGTTTGAGTTTGATTTAGCTTTAATAGGTTTGAGAGGTAGTTACCTACTACTTGTGAATTTCGTAGTCTTATAAGTTGGGTAGTGTACTTAATGGCTTGTGGGGTCCTTTGTAGCAATTTTATCATTACCCGTGGAATTGGTTTTGAAACAAACTTGTCGAGTTGGTGTGTTTTACGAAGTCATGAAAAAATGTAATGAGTAACAGTTTAAGTACCTATTTCTTTATCATGAATAATGAAGGAGGTCCGCGACAGGTTACTAAATACCTATACACAGAGGTTTGCACTCGGTTCTGGTATTTTACTGACGGACCATGAGGGGTTTTAAGTATACTAATCCTTATGTGTGGCATAGACACAATAATGTGCGTTTTATTTTCAAGAATGGATATCTACGTACTGAAATAAAGTCGAATCTTGAATTAACTAAATAACGTCCCCTTAAAAGCTTTTGAAAACTTGTATCTACTTTCTTACTTGAACATCTATTAGCTCAAATCCGACGGTTAGCGCTCAGCAGGTTGCGTTATTTTCAAATACCAATAAAACCTCGCGCAATAATAAAAGTGACAAAGCGAGCATAGAGGACGCTAAGCCCGTGTAACGTGTAGAGTGTGATCGTAAGCAGCGATAATGCGGATTAAGGCGACGCGGAAAATAAAGCCCGGAACGAATTGACATTCACGCCGCACGTATGAGTAGTAAAGTGTGTTTATGGCGTTATGAATGGGAAAACAATAAAAGTTATGCGGTGTGTGTTTAGCGCGACTGAGACCGTTGGCCTGTCCAGAACTAACGTAAGTCACGGTTGAAGCTTCTTTTTAATTTTTAATTTACTTCAATTACAATTTAGACGTGGGTTGTGATGAAGTAATACCTATGCCGCGTTGTGGTTAAGCTCGCTGACATTTTTGAAAATTTCATCGTCCCGATTTTTAACATAGAATGGAATTGTGGATGCGATTTACCTTCTTTTGTTTGTTAGAACATAAGTAGATAGGATGATATATAGGAGTAAGTAAAATTCATGAAAATACGTTCATATATTCTATTAAGCCTAGCGGCCACCCACGACTACGTACGCAAAAAGTTAAATACCAAATGAAAGGGAAAAACCAGAAGATAAATAAATAGGTATACACCGCCACACCATCTATAGGTAGAACACACACTTTAATTTGCTATATATACATAGGTCTATAGATTTGACTAAGTCCGTTTGAAAATTAATGCTGTCAGATTTGCTTTGCTGGCAGAATTGTTTTAGTTTGCTTAATGTCACGAGCATCAGTTGATACAGCATTTGTTTCAGCGCTGCCCAATTTTTGAACTCTTTTCATAAGAAATAAAGATTGCCATAAGTAATGCTTTTGATATTATTGTCAGGAGTACATATTATTGTTATGTTTTTTTTTAAATTTATGGATGAACTTGGCTTTACGATCCCCATGTTTACTAATGCCCAGTTCCAATTTTTTACGGTTCGTAATGTGTCAAAAATGAAAATCCGTTTTTCTGAGAGTCGTTAATTCTAATTTGAAATTTACTTTCCATATCAGCTGTCATCAGTCGTTGGTCGGTCGTTTTTAGCTTACGCCTCGTATTATATATTAATATCCGTAGCTAGAATGATTCTTCTTCATATATTTGAGCCAGGCATTAGACAAGCGCCTTTTTATACTAAGTTGATTTTGTTATTAGTATTATTTCGAGGTAGGCATGATAAATACAGGCACAGGCACGCCTAAAAAAACAGTAATAATATTTTATTCCTAGAGTAAACTAACTAAAGCGCCCACTTCTCCCACATTTGCAGACAAACGATAAGTACTATCTGTCGTAACCAGGAGAGACTGCGGCTGGTTTAAAATCATAGGGCTTGCTCATATTAACCTACTCGTATTCTCCGACCAATCATTGTGTTTCGCAAATATTGTTCAAACAATCAAGAACATTAATTAATAAACATTCTCAACTGCTTCGAGGGTTCTTGGAGAAAAAGGCGCGGTTCGCGACGGACCCACTCGCTTCGTCCACGCGTAAATCAATTCGCCGCTTAATTGCCCGCTCTTCGGTTTCGCACCTCCAACGACATCTGATAAAAACTTGTCACGAGCCACGTTAAATATTGCCGTAGTTGTCGCCGTAAATTGCTTGATTTAGAACACTGAGAGCTTTTAGGTTATTGTTTTAAAAATTGGTGTAATGATGTACTGATAAAACCGGCTGGCCTCTAGAAAGTATTCGTTCATGAGCATATGAAAATAAATTTTACTAAACCACTACTCCATGAATTTCGGCTGTACCTATCACAGTCTTTAAAAGAACTTTAGGGGTTGTTTTGATGACGAGGTTTGATTACGAGGCCCGATGGTCGGTACGACAATGATTTGACGAGACTTGTTATTCTATAGGAGCAATTTCAATATGACCACCGTAAACCCAATATAAAGGTCTATTTAGACCATAACCGGCGTCAACGGCTTAATGTGATTTGCAAAGTAATTGACATTATTATCATACAAACAAGTGATTAAAAACCTGCAATATCCTAACAGTACAAGTGTGCTCTGCGCGATTAGAGCTGACCTTCTGGTTTTGGAGCCTAAATTCGTACTACTGCTGTAATTCGGCTGTAAAAATCGAATCGGCAGGTAGTAGTTGAAACTGCATCGAAATAATATAGCCTTTCAAATTGAATAATATAGATCGAAGCTCACAGCTCTCTCATGTTTTTAGTAACAGCAAAATGATTACAGTGATATGACTGTAATTTTTAATGGCCAATTCTTCTATTGAATTAAGATATAACCATTGATTACTTCGCATAAATAAAAATTATGACTAATGAACGATCTACTCTAAAACATTAACGTAAGTAACTACATCCAATTAAATATTAATTATACCACTAACGCTAGTTTCCGCATACCGAATCGCTTATTCAAATATCAGTTCAGATCACCACCGAAGCAAATGTTACCAAATTATTTATAATTTATCTTTAATAGCTCGCGTCGTGGGTGGCCCCGCCGCGAGCGCCGAGCCTCCTAATTGGATAAATTGCCGACTTAGACGTACGATAAACAGAATTAAACAATTTGTTGCTGGCAGTCATTATGCAAGAACACTCGCTTTTACCCTGCGTGCGTAACAAATTTACGCAATCACTTATGATATTACGCTGCGAGATGACAAAGTTTCGGTGTAATATCTGCGGCTTTAATCACTGAAATTAACATCACGGGTCGCGTCCGAAGAGATTAAGTTGAGGATATTAAGATGTGAATTACTTAATAATGATTTGTGAAATACATGTTCAATAAAAGCGTTCTTGTTCTTTGTACAGTTAAATAAACATATATGAATATCCAAATTTTATAGAATTTTAATAACATAATTTAATGGAATAGATAAAATTAACGCTGTAGGTATACCTACTTACTTGTACAGTTAATAACATTAGTTTCTGGATACTTTAGTAACTTGACAATTTAAACCTCAGTAAGTAAGTCAAGCAGACAGTTAGCTGGAAATGGTAAACTATAATATTTAGCCAATAATGCCTATAAAACACGCTTCCTTGTACATTTCTTCCATTTCTCCAAACTTAAGGAAAGCGTTTGATCATAATCTCCACTTATGTTAGTGAAATGTGGTGTTTTGAAGTGCTCGTTTAACACGTAGAGTCATTCTTACATTGAAAAAGCTTAAGTTCTGCCGTTCCAGGAAAATTTCGGATAGCTATACACTTGCTGAATTTAAATTACTTGTTTAAGACAATCCAATAAGAGCGGTCTAGCTTTTATGTTGTCTACAAAGCTGCTTATAGAAGTGCTACAATACCGCGGCAACTGTGCAAATTATTATTATTATTATTTCCATACTATTTAAAGTGAAGTATGACGGACGCGAACCGTTGTTTAGTGGCGATTAAAGTTGTTTGTAACTTGTAATGTAGTAATAAGGGATATACAGGATGTACACTGGGAACGGATTGTGGCCAAATTTAATGTCATTTATCACCGACTCGGAAGGCACGTTTAATTATAAGATCAAATTTATATTTCGGTATTCATTAGTTACTTGGGGGTTATTTGGAGGCTTGTCCTATTTTTATATATATTATATCGATAAATAATTGTTTGGGTGAATGTTGAGAAAGAAAGAATGAGATGCTATAAATAAATAATCCTTTTGATACTAAAATAACGCGATCGAAACCCTAGGCAACAGCTAGAAATATATAAGCAAATTTTGATATGTGTAACCAATGGCTGTGAAATTTGGTTACTAACCAATGAATTTAACAATAAATTAAAGGAAAAATATAAAAAGAAGAGTATGAATAAGTAAAATTAATCGAACTGTGTGACTAAATTAAAAGACGTAAATAATGTAGGAAAAAAATTGAAATGGGCGAAAACAAAGCAGAGAAATGGAAAAGCATATTATCATAATAGTACCAATACCAAGGATACAAAATAAGCAAAGGACGAAACGTTGGTAGGAGGAATATAAAAAGTTGTTGGTCCAAAATTGATGTGAACTATAAGACAATAAGATATATTTTATATATAGCTTTGGAGGTATATGCGATTTTAAAGAAACACACCTTTTAACTGCGATAAAGGCTTGTGTTATTTTTTTTTTCAGCGTCGGACTAATAATTTGCCTTATTTTACCATGGGATGGATGAGAGCTGAATATTGAGAGTTCCATCTCAAAACGCAGACGAAGCCTGTGTCCAACAGTACGATTATAATAGCTCATTGTTTCTTATAACCGAAATCACATTAGCCTACCCATTATCGTAAATAGCACTTCAATAAATTAACATTTTAAGGGACCGAAAAGAAACCAGATATCTGCAAATAAAATAGGTGTCCTTGTGTCACGACAAAATCTCGTTTAAAACTTAAATATGTTAATGGTAAAAGTTCTCGTTTACGAATTGATACATCATCGTTATTGCCAGTTATTATCACTAAGCCACCGACACGACTCGCCACTTAGTGACATCCTGTGATTTTTTGCGGACAAAAACTGTCAATCTCTATCAAACTTAATATCGAGTTTGGTATTAAAATTTAAAAGCGATATACATCAAATGAGATACGATGTTTTAGAAAAAAACTATTTTAGCGTACGATCAAGGTTTATGAAGGTATAACTTTGATATTTATTCCCTAAAAGGGCCGCCCGCGAAACTCGAGTGGTTAGTCTTATCTACCAATCATTATAATAGGCTAAGATACTCGGGTTAATATAGCTTTCTAATACCAAAAGAATTTCAAAATCGGCACCGTAGTTTTTGAGTTTATTGATTACAAACATATATACAAAAGTATAAATATTTCCTATTCATAATTTAATGTAGACTAAGCTAGTAAAGAGTAGGCTTTTAATGATATACATGCATACTTAATTCACCATGTATAAATAAATCAGCTTAAACAATAATTGTTGTTAGCGATGTACGTGTGTGAATTATAAAAAGTAATTCAATAAATCATGAAGCACCTATCCATTGAATATTTAAGACATCTTTTCTTAAAATTCAAAAGCGTAAATATTGTCCCAACTCTTAAGCGTACCAGGGTATCATAGTTCACAAAGAGCGTATTTTATTTTCATTTATCACCACTACATCAACAGCAACAGCGATTTCCGAGTATCACAGTCGGCCGCGGTGGGTGGTCTGCGCCGGAGTGACGTCTCTATGCTGTACGCGAGAGGCAGCTAAATATCCTTATAATTCACTACATCTGCCACATTGGTTGATGGTACGGTCGCCATTACCTTCATTCGCGTGGGACAAAATACCTACAGCTTGAGGTAGCAACAGTGAAAACACTCATAATTCAAAGCTCAATCACACACGGTATTAGATTGAATAAACCTTAAAAAAGGTTTTTACTCTTATTTTACTAATTTCCTGTGTCTGTGTAGTCACTTCTATGGACTAAAACTCATTTGGTAATCAATACGAGGACTAATTATATTAAAACCCCTGATTATTTCTGCTGAGTTTATTAATAACAAATTGCCCTAGTAAACTGTGTAGTTAAAATAATTAACTTTTATGTGTGCATTCGCGGGATACTGTGATAGAGATATTTTAATATTTACTTAAAAATAAAAAATTAACCCTTTAATTTAAATGTAGGAGTTAAATGCATTTTGAGCCTTGAAGCCTAATAACATCAATAAATGACCCTAGATGGCACTGACTTAACTAACTGTTTTTTTAATCTTGCTGATAAATCACACAAAGCAAATACAATCCCACATCATTCATAGAAAATTCATAGTTCAGAAGAAGTACTTCCACTTATAGTATGAATATAATGTTCTTACAAATGCGCCACTAACATGTTTTAACACACCCCCTGTTTCTCCCCCTCCCTCCTTAGGCAACTTATCTTTTAATTCTTTATGGGCTTATTCTTATCGAACATACTCTTCAAAAATATGGTTAACAATTAAATACATTCGTGTAGGTGGATTGCTCTGCGCAGGTTCAACTTCTACCTGAGATTTATCCTTAAGATAAAGGCAGTGTTGTCACCGCCGGGCCGCTCGTGAGACTGACATTCCCATTAATGATACAACACAATTTTTTCCCCGGACCTAATTAATACTTAATGTATGTAGATGGTCCCTTAAGGTGTATTTTTCGATGGATTAATCATTTTAATCAATACTTGTTCGGCCCTACATTACTAGAAATTATAGTGTTCATAAATTATGTATGTAGAATCGGTGTTTTGCGCAAACTCGTTCAACACAGTGATGTTAGTGTCGTTTGTCGCTAGGGCAAGACGTTAATTAAATTTTCTAGTTATTACACGGGGAGCTGCCCCGCGGCGCTAGCGACTACCGGTATTTATCTAAGCCATGGTTGCTGTAAACTATGACGACACAACGCATTGAATGTTGCATAAGTGTAGGATGCAGTCGCAGCTTTGCAACATTAAGTACATACGAGTATAAGATCTTTTTCTCATTGATAAGGGCAACATCGTAATAATATTATCACTTCATCGAATATGAAGTATCAGAATTTTTCATGGGTTTTCGCTGGTAAGTCAAGGTCCTAAGGTTCAATATAAGGTAGTGACTATAGTCCCATTATTTGATTTATAGGTAAAGAAATTGATTCCCAATTTAATTTTCCCAAAATAAAAATGAATATTTAATAGCTTACCTACATTTGATTTACCTATAAAATTCAACGGGTTTAGTTTTACTACAGTTTTCCAGGACTATTTAAAAATTACACTAAGCTCCGTCATATAAAACAATCTAAAGAAAAATGTGGCTCGGTTTATTACCTTCAGGTACGCTAGCCCTTCCATCGTTCACTACCGCAGCATTTATAACTCGTAAATCAACACAAAATCGAGTCGCAGCCTCAGCGCGTGTCAAAGGTGGTAAAGATTCGAAAGTGACCATCGACCGCAGACTGTAACGCAATTACCTGCGAAACATGTAACCCCGGCAACAAAAAGCCCTTATAAATAAAAACATAAATAGCCATATGGAGCAATAAATTTGTTTACTGTACAATAAAATAATGTAGCGAGCCGTGGTGGGTGGTCCGGGTACAAAAAGTCGGGGCAAGACGGCGGAACCGGCGACGCGAGGCGTCCGCGGCCGGGATGCGCCGTTACCGCCTAGATCACAATTAAAGCTATAACAGAGATGGACTTACGCAGTGTTGCCAACTAAAACAAACTCTAAAATAGCAGCTCAATAATAAAACCAGGAGAAAACAGTGAGTTAAGTGAACAAATGCACATTTCAAAATTACTTATTGCATTATTAATTAAAACAAAGGATGGATATTTAACGGTTGGATTGAATGTTTTTTTTTAATTCAAAATTTCAATTTTGATAACTGTATTCATAGTGACTGTGGCTATGAAATTCCTTTAAATTCCGAAAAGAGTTACTTTCACTGCATAGTGTCATATGCGATGATTTTTTAATAAAAAGAGTGGGAAATCAAAAATGATATAGAAAATCTACAGTTAAAACATTAGGGGTGGTAACACAGATTTACGCCTACGCTCTAACTTTCAAAATGTTATGTGAAGCTAACAGAAGATTATCTGCTGTATCAACCGTTAGCCTCCGGTAAGTGCCCTCTGCCGAATGTGTTTAGAACTACATACTTATCGGAGATAAAAAAATACTATTTCCAATTTTTAAAGTTCGCTAGTACAGCGTAAAGTACTATAAAAATAAAAAATCGATTATTGTTTAGACTTGCCCATGCAACATTTAAAATATCGTAACATAGAAATTCAACAAAGATCATTAAAAACATAATCGTAATCGAAGGACCGTAAACGTCCCTATTGTTGTATTTCTTAAACACTCATTCATAACTCATAATTCAATTCACTGTTTTATCTCGTCACATTGACACAGTCCCCACTTATCGGATTTTACGAGCGCATTACTTTTTGTTGCAGCAGTATTACAAGCAATATTCTATTACTGAGATGTGGAGATAAGCAAAGATACTGACGGCTTATGGCATCTTACCGGTAATGTTTACTACTCTACTGTCCGCGTTAAGTTTCACTAATATTAATTGTATTTTGTTGCATGCTAATAGGGAATATTACTAGGCGCATACATAGATTTCAAATATTTATTGTGTAAGTGCAAAAGCGCATATAAATAGTGTCATAAAGGTTCCGATTCACTAGTTAACTCAGTCTGGCTAGTATGTCTTCCTACATATAGTGCAAATGCAATGCAATACGCAAATAACTCTCAAAAGGAAAAATAATTTAATAGTAATAATATTTTATTTTATTTAATATTTTAGATAATTTTTATTGGATAATACTGTGGACCGTAGTTGATTCTAAACTTTCGCCGTTTTAATATTATAGTAAGACTGATCAAATCAGTAGTCGAAAACTGTTTTTTTTGTGCTTTGATAAATTCGTCATTAAATAAAATCTTTGACGTTCAAACAACAATAGTGGAACAAGCTGGAAACGCTAAATTTAAAGTTGACATTCAATACTTAAGTGCATTGCTTTTCGTACAATGTTCGAAACCTAAATATCGAAGTATGTGAGTACATAATAATACCTTAATAAAATTAAACCGAAATTTAATCAAATATGTATATTATTACATATTTTTTTCTAAGCAACAATTAAATCATCAACTTATAACATTCAGATCGCACAACAAAAGTAACGCGTTGAACTCTTTTGTAACACAAGAACAAAAACAAAAAAATCGCTAGTATTTGACTTAAAACGTACTTGAAACTAGGGTCTTTATACAAAACTGATAAATTGTATGTATGTTTTTAGTACAGATAATGAGAGAGGATAATATTAAGAGACTAATAAAATTAAATCTCGATATTTCAGCTTAAAAATAGGGGTTAGTTATACATATCACATACACAAATCACTGTTAAAACAATGTTAGCAAACTTAAACTCAAATTTTCATTTGGTTATGAGGAAATTCATAGGATTAATGATAATGTTTTACAATAATCGGATATTTCCTATGACAATAAATATTGATTAAATGAATTGTAATAACCTACGCTGGCAGCTTATTATACACTGCTCGGATAATAACACAAATGCCCACCTATTTACACATTTTAGTGTCTAAACGACAATTTATTGTTAATCCAACTGAATGCTGTTCACCTCGGCCTCCTTACACCACCTATCCAGTTTGTTTGAAAACTGGTAGGTAGGTGTTAAATAGGCGAATGGTTAACAAAACAAATGTTTGAAAAATAAAAAAATATATTTAGTTTTATAGTGTCTACAATGCACAACACTAGCGGATTTTTTTCTGGTTTGTTTTTAATATATAATCTACGTATCCGACGGCTATTCCTGAGCAAGGGCATTTAAAAAAATGATTGTGAGTTATTTAATTGCGAATAAAAGTGACAAAGTAAGAGTCTGCACTAGTCATACTCAAATAATAAAGTGTTCTGTTTACTCGAGTATCAAAAAAATACTAACATAATGTGCCGACCTACGACATTACCTACAAGTCGACACAAATACAGTGTCAGCAGAATTGTCGTAGTGAACAACGCTCCATACGTAATGCACGATTGGCCAATCAATGACATCGATCCTACATCGGGATGTCAGAGTTTTCGTTGCCACTAAGTAACAAACCAAGATTGTTAGTTGGGCCTTGGTCCCCGAGCAGATAACACCTAGCTCGGCGGAAGTACTTCCACTTTTAGTAAAGAACATACGTTCATTACACTAACCTAACCTTAATATAATAGGTTGGCCACAAATTTAATAAGTGAGCCACTTGGGCTTGGGCGACTTGTGGCTCAATCAGTATTTCTGTTTCCCAAATTTAACAAAAAACATATCTGTATAATTATCTCTCATCAATAATAAAAGCAACTGTTAAATGTTTTAGCATTTAAAAATTTACGAATACTATACTTCTTTATTATATATCGCACAGTACATAAATACGAAATTCCTTTAAATGTTTTTACAAGGCCACTCTTGGCTGCCAACTCCTTAGCTACAATATGCATTTAAGTAGACCGCACGTGAGGTCAATTAGTGTTCCAGCAATATTTTAACCACTTTATAACTTATCGATAAAACGAATGTAAGTAATAATCACTTTTCTGGAAATTACACAGATAACAGGACTAATAAACGTTTATTTACGACTAACTTACGGATTATGGAATCTGCAATTTAATGAGTGTATGTTGATGTGGTACTTGCAGTATCGTTTGCGTACGAGAAGATGTTATGTTGTTATAACTGTCCAGTACACTGTACTGGTTCAATGATATTATTGAGTGTTTCCGAACCTGTCTAACCGCTAGTGGTTCGTGAGAAAGTGGTTAAGGGTTCGCGCGAATGATATCTTTACTCCCTCTTTTGGAAATATTGCTCTAAGATACTCTTCTTCAGAAAATAGAATGAATTTAACTTTGTTGGATTAAAAGTTACTTCGCTTTATAATTAGGCAATCTTATGGTCAAGTTCGGATCCTCGGTTTCTTTGGCCACATATCCCATCACATTGTATGGAATGGATGGAAGGCACCAGACCTGCATTAAGGTCCGCCATGAGGTGGATGAACCAGATCAAGACCAGTAAGTAGGCATACATAAATGAATGTACTCGCAAAGCTACCATGCAGGAGGAATGGCGGTGTGGTGATGTGAAGTCAGTCACTTAATAACCTGCATAATGGGCACGACCTCTCTGACAAGAGTGTTAAAAATAATATAGACAAAAATAATGGGTGAAAATTATTAGGAACTATTCAGTGACACTGACTGAAAGCTATGTTTTACGTATATCCCCGTTTTAGTCCTACAGTGCTCCTTCAGGCAAGATAGTTTGTAACCTCTGTTTTTTTTGGACATCCTTTGCATTAATCAATTTATCTTTCAAAAGAAGTATCTATACGATTTCGTTAGAATTGATACTGTACTATTTTATTATTTAATCATAGAAAACCATTTCAAACCAAGATAATTGTTTCTATTCTCGAATCTTCCGTTTAAACTTATGTGCAGATTATTAAGGTAATTAACTAAGTAACGCTTGTTTTGTGAATATCATGTAATTTAAGAAATAAATATCATTTTCTTGGAGAATAGACAGAAGTTTGTCCGAAGGCCCTATTCTATTAATGTGTACTTTGAGTATTCGATTACATGCGAGAAACCCTTTTAATCCTAATGACATTACATGCGCGTACAAAACATAAGCAGCCAATTTAAGAACTTTACTAGTATTTTAAATCTCTGACAATATTCGTTTCCCAACAATTGAATCTATGCCATATGTCATGTTGTTATATAACCTTAAATACTCTCACTTTTTGCCGTCGCCTACAAAAAGCAATTTTTAAAATCAGCGGAAGAACGCTCGTAGCTAATCGGTGTCGTCCGTAAGCTAATGTCTCTATAGGGCAGATTGATGGTGGTATGATTGGGCACGCCCCGGCGACGGTTCTCGGTAGCCGCCGCAAAGGGACGCCGCCCTCAGAGCTCAATTGCTTACAGAACCGACAGGTTATACGTATATGGAAGTTTAAAACCCCGACCGTGGCAAAAGCCCACTGTCCGGTCCAAAGCAGACTGTACATTCTGTTGATGCCTTGAAAATGATATCCACTCTTGAAACCCTTAGGTGTTGTAGTCAGTCAGCCAATATAAAAGGTGCTCTTAAGGAACTAGTAAGTTTTTTTTAATCTTTATTTAATTCGGGGACTCCTGATCAAACACATGCCAGTCCCTTCGTAGGCTAAGATTAATGCTAGGTATTTGAAAAGCCTGTTAGTACTTAAAAAATTACTATGTCTTAGTTTCGAACCTGCGTTTGCGTATTTGTAATGTGAGTAGTTAGTTTTAAAAATATAACATTTTAAGTTTTGTAAGGAATTTAAAACGTTTGTTCTAACGGAATTTTCACAGAATCATTACCACATCAGGTGGGTTGGGGTCAATCTTGAAGTGCAATATAAAAAAAAAAGAATCTTGTTATACCTACCATCATGGAATGGCGCACTACACAAAACTTACTTTCTACGAATTTTGACAGCCATTTTGTATGTCTCAACATAGAAAATTTTTCATTTATTTTCTTGAACTATTTTTTTCGGAACTAACCGTACCTTGTATCAGTGTTGTCCAATATTGAAACTAGTATATATCGCACCGTAAATTTGCTTTACACAGGGTTAATATTTAAGATATGTCCAACTTAAATCAAAACTTCAATCTCTCTTCAGTGACTCGTCAATGCAGCTATATAATATTTTAAAATGCCTTTCAAATGCTCTACGTAACTACAGCTGGCTGTGGCCGCTTCTTTAACGCACTTATAGCGTATTTATTGTCCCTCTAACGAATTTATTCATTCTGTTTAACATGTGTTATCATTGCATTAAGGAATGAGATCGTTATTCTAAGACTCGTCGTTATTCTACATTATTTGTTTTAGTAAAGATAATTTTAATGAGATGACTTAATCGCCGCTGCTTTCCTTAAGAATTTATTAAGTCATTTCTTAATGATAAATCCTTCGTGGAGCAAACACATAACAACTACAATCAGTGTTAAAGCTGTCTCTACTGGTATATTTTATATGCCATGGTGGATCAAATTTTTGTTTTATCGACGGTACGTCTAACTTTTATTACAATGCCCACAACTTTAACAATTTCAATGTAATATTCTGCGCTGAATTATACTTAATCTTTGATTGCCCGATAATAATCTATGACGCTAAATAAGCATAGTACCGATACCAAAAGGCACGGTGATTACGTAGCGACAGGGTAGTATTTCTCTACCTGAATAAAAACTAAAAGTTATAATTACAAGCATCAATCGCATCTTGGCCGTTTCATTTTTGAAGTTACAAAACGTGATAACAAAACCCTTGTTGGAGCATTGCAATATTGTAAAAAATTTTTTGACAAGCAGACCCATCTCGTGAGGAATTCATGCAGGTAATTTAATTACGTATGGTATCTTAATATGTAAAAACAAATTGAAACTAATGTGTATATTTAATGGATTGACATCGCAATTTCTTTACTATTTTGGACAGCGAAAAAAACTCCTAAAAATCTTACAATGTCCTAGAATCTAAGTGAGCCATGAAGTCGAATATTGTATTCTTCAATTTAAATAAATAAAAGAAAATACGGAATCCTCAATGCTTAATACCGCTCGCGCTTATACGGTTTTTTATATAGCTTTAAGTAATATGTTATCAAATATTCATCAACAAAATGTTAAACGTACACTGTAAGTCATGAAATTTTATTATACAAGTTATAAAAAGTATAAGCGTTCAGTCCGTCTTTTATTTGTTGATACAGGATGGCAATTAATATAGAGAAATAAATCGATCGCTACCCGTTTAGGCCACGTACAAGGAGACGCGGGGAGTTAGGCGGCGCGACACGCGAGGCGACAACCGTCGCGACGCGTCTGGCGTCTGGCTGCGCGGGACACGGATAGGGCTGTGGGGCTATAAGCATTTTATCCGTCAATGAAGAAGCAGCGCTACGATGCTACAATCCACATACACACAAATGAGCGCAAAAAATCTAATGCTTTAATCTCCATAAATTATTGAAATTTTGGTTGTTTTCTGAACTCGTAAGTCTTTGTTTCTAGCGGGTCGCTCCACTCTCCGCGCAGCCTAACGCTCTCCTTGAACCAGGCCTAAAGGTTTTATTATGCTAAGTCATTGCAATTTTTAAGAGGAGTCAACACGGGGGAAGTGATTGAACAGCTTGATTTGAATATATATTTTTTTGTGTTTGTTACCGTAACTACAGATACATTTTGCCCTTTCTCTGCAATTTTGTATGGAATACATATATTTTGTGTCATAGTAACATTCTTATTATTGAGTATTATTTTAATAGAATATATTATGTACGATAAATAGCCGTGATTCATCAATCACGGCTATTTATTTATACGGCTATCTAGTAACAAAATGAAAATTAATATCAAATAATAAAATGGAAAATGTATGTCACACCAGTTATTAGTAGGTAGTCATCGTGGGACATTATATAATTGAAATTCATATGATTCAGATAAAATTAATCGCACCAATATTGCTGGCTGTTAACTTGTTATTTTCAATTCTGAGCCATAGCTTGTGAGCATGCGAGACGAAACATAACTACAAGAGAGGTACGAGTAGGTACCTAATTACCTAACCTGTTTGTAACGTCTTAATATTCTGAACTCTATTCCTTTTTGGAGATCAGATTGCGTTTCAATCAAGGTTTTAAAGACTTCGTAAAGATATAATTTGAGGTATACTTCTGTGAATTACAAATTACCAAACATGATTTTGTGATCTTTCGGACCTTAATCACTACATAGTATAAAACAAAGTCGCTTTTTCTGTCCCTATATCCTTGAATCTATCTTTTGTACGCTTGAATCTTTAAAATTACGGAACGGATTTTGATGCTGTTTTTTTTATAGATAGAGTGATTCAAAAGAAAGGTTTTTATTTGCAATAAATAATAGAAAAACCAATATTTCTAAATATTTACATTATATCCGTGCGAAGCCGGGGCAGGTCGCTAGTGTAGTAATAAGACAACACGGGCGAGATTCTATATTGAGAGTTTAAAGTTTTTGTTTTACCTGCAACGTATGTATTTATGTTTGATCGGACACTGAATTTTACGATATAAAATAGATGTAACCCTTCTTCCTCTTACTACTTATGTTTCTGTGTACCATTATTACATTTTCATACAGTGAATGCTCTATTATTCACATATGTTATACTAGGCCTCCGGATTTTTAAAGTACTTTAGGAGGTTTATTTCTCTTAAACAAAATCCGCTTTCAACAATTTGAAAAAAAAATTGATAAATCAAAATTTATTCTATATAACTAACAAAATCCATTTGTAGTTTTGTAAACAATCTGAAATTATATTATTTCCACAACCTACTTTGATAACGGCATCCGGTAAATCCGGCCTTTGAAAAACATATCTAAAAGCTTGATAGTTGTAATAAAATATTTTCCAATGCAGATGATAGCATTGGTGCTTGCGACGTTCCGAACAGGCTGAATGGACGCATCGCGGAATTAAAAAGCTCAATCAGAGTATGAATGAGCGCGCAGGCGCGCGAGCAAAATTCGGCAGCGCTCGCGCACGCGCTGTTCGCGGCAGATGTTGCGCAATGCGGCCCGCGGCCTTTTGCATCCATACTAATATTATAAATGCGAAAGTAACTGTTGTCTGTCTGTCAGGCTTTCTCGTCTCAACCATTGAACCGCCTTTGATGAAATTTGGTATAGGTATACGTTAAACCTCGGAGAACGGACATAGGTTAACTTTTTTTTAAATAAGGGGGGATGGGGGCTCATGGGGGTAATACCACACTTGAAAGTTCGTATGGAAAATAATTATTTTTAAGTTACAAATATGAAATTTGGCACAAATATAGCTCGAAACTTGGATTAAAATATGGATTATCATTCGTTTCAAATATAAGGGGCGATAGAGATAGTAGAAAGTGTTCTAATAAAATCACAAATCTATCTATTCCTCAGCTTAATTAATAAAGTGAATATGTTCTTGCAATTTTAAAGCGATGGACTAAAACTCTTGACCAGCTGTAACATTTTTAATAGGTCAACTTCCAAAAATCCACAATGCGTTGTAAATTAAAAATGTTGTTGATAAAAAATGATCCAAAATGAATGAGAGTACAACAGAAAATTTGTAGCAACTATATAAAAGGTAGCCAAACAAGTTCTGTTTCGCTAACTAGCGATTAGCAATAATCGTTAACTAGTGCTATTTTAAATACATTGCAATGACCTAAGATATCAATCTATATTCAATTAGAAAATGACTAATCAGAAAATGTTTCATGGGAACAATATCTTTTAATTATTGCTGGATTCTATCAGTAAAAACTAAAAGTCAAAATTTCAAAACATTATTTATAGCCGACTAGTTGCTTTTACAAGTCAGGTTAACATACTGTAATAAATTACAAATTCTGTCATAAGACCGTAAGTCGTGCTTTACAACACGCTAAAAACACATCAAAATGATTAATTTCCCTATTACTTCGCAGCCACTTTCCTCTTATGGAATAGCCATTCTGACCTTTTGCCCACAGATTATTCAAATGTACTTCGCAATGTAATGCGAATCTAAAACTTATTGAAATTGTAAATGTACATTAATGCAACATACAGAGGTTACTCGACGTAATAATAGATAAGCTTTATATTTAATGTACAACTAATCTTCATCACTATTCAATTACAGGTTAGAATAATACGTTTATCCTTAGCTTTTCTATTTACTTATTTCATAAAAGTTTTTGTCCAAAATGTCTAAAGAATTTACAAAAAATCCACTTAAATGAAAGCAATATTAACCTAAACTTAATCTAGATTGCGGTCAACGTCTATGACATTAACTTCACATTTATATGTTCTTGAAGTCACAGAAATTAAGGGTGGGTCAACTTTCAAGGACATAGTACGTGTGTAATTGGCACTTATAGCCGTTTCTAGAGCCTAATTTTTTTGATATAAGACTGTAGTATGTATGTATTATACCAGTATGCTCCCTCAAAGGTACTGGTTATTATTGTCTTAATGCTTATTGAGGCTTCATTAGTTTCAAACATAACGCATAAACATAGTTAAGCTTGTGTGAACCTGTACAATAAAATGACAGTAAAATTTTAGATTCATATCGTTTTATTGGGTTGTAAATGCCTTTCGCTCGGTTTATTTAACTGCATACGCGGTGGGCCTAATCCGTTCTCAATTAGACCGGCCTTATCCGAGTGGCATGTGTCAATCAGTGCGCGTATCGATGTCCAGCGGTAGCAGGTTTGGCATGGGCGAGCGCGATATGGCGATAGGCTTGTGCGGGCCGCGGTGCGGCGCCCCTGCCACGTGGGTGGGCGACGCGTGTGGCCGCGCCTTGGGTGGCCACTACCGCTCGCACGCATGCACACACCCGCGCTCACCAACACACGCGCGCGCGCAAATAAACACAATAATCAACTAGCGATACTTTACTCCGTCACCGGATAGAGCAATCGCTCGGGGAGATTAGTGCAGAGATCGCGGCGGACACGCGCCACGCTGCGCCCGCGCCGCTCCTCGCTGCGCGCCACCGCAGAACTACACGAACTGACCACTTTATTGTTCCGCGAATCTAGAACGAAGTCCTTATTATGTCACCTTAGACAAAACGTTGGAATTTAAATAACACAAAACAATGTCTGAACCACACTATAAAACCTGTATAAGATACACTGACGATAACTAGATAGGTGAAGACTACAAGACGCTACTTGCAAGACGGTATCATCTCGGTAGATACATATAGGTAGGTTCCGAAGCGGAAGCAAAGTCACTTTGCATTGTTTTCAATTAAGATTCGAAAGTGTTATATGTAACCTACTTGTATAAAGAAATATTTGACTTCGACTGTTGTTTGTTTGTTTTTCACAATAATTAAAAATCCTTTAAAATACAACACAAGATCAACAAGAACCATTCATAATATGATCTAATTTTGAGGTAGTACCCGGTCTAATGAAATTACTTCCTCCTATGAAATACAAAGTACGTGTGTTCATGAAAGAAGTGTACCTACAACTTCAAAGTGTCTGATTTCACCCAAGCCAAGTAAATAGGCGTAACGGTTAGATTTGCATGTAAATCCCATTTTGTATTTCATTGAACCTAACAAACAATGAACTATCAAAGTTAAACCTGAATCCCATAAAAATCTTATCATATCCACGTATTTGCCCCATTACAGTTGTCGAGTCCGGAATACCTAAACCGTATTGTTGATGTTAACGACTTCGCGAAAAGGTCTACGAATTGAAATTGCAAAATTATCGCACAGTCTCGCTGCTTGAAGCTTAAGAATGCGAGCGAAATATAAGCGTTCCGAAAAAGATAAAATATGTTTTAGACCCACATCAGAAAAAAACATTTATAATTTTTAGAAATATAATTATGTAGAAGTTTATTTGTGTATTAGTAAAAAAAGTACCTAGAAGCAACTTTTTTGTTCTACCAAAATGATACCTCTGCATTCTTTACTATAGCTAAGTACAGAAATTTTAGTATGAAAACCTAGAGCAGTGTAGTCACCTAAAGCAAGGCAATTTATTTTATAACTTATTTTTTATCATTTTACAAAAGATAACGCATAATTGCATAAATTGCCAAATACGAGTATAACAAGCTTTAATGCCTCTAATAAAATATGTTTGTTAAACACAAACATATTTTAGATAATAAGCATGAAATTTATTTTTGTTTTATCGTGCGTGTCATTTACCAAAACGGGTAAACAAAGTAAGTCAGAACCTACATAATTATTGTGAGGCATGAGATTTCATGAAACATTTTGATTTTAAAACTTTAAACTTACGTTCCGTGTCTCACTTTAAATATTTTTTAAAAAATGATTTGTCAAGTACATTTTTAGTGGACCTAAGTAATAATATCGTGATAAATGCGATGTAACGTAACCCGACATTATGCTGCATTCGCAATATCAGAAACGTTATAACACATTCACTGTTAAAAGCTTTATCGGCTATGTTTATTTATGCGTGTTCGTCTGCCATATTAAAGTGCAATAATTCACTAAGACAGCGCCGACTCGTTAATAAATGAATACAATGTTAATAGCCGCAAAAACTGCCGTCGCGCTCACGGTGATTCATTGCTTCATTTCAATCGTAAAACTAATAAGGAACTGAAAACTTTTTATTGTTTTGTCCTTGTGAAATTCAATGTTTTATTTTGAAAGTGTCCTTATACTGGAGCATAACCTGTGAAGGTAAATGTTATTTCGAAATGTCTAAACTGTTAGTTAAGATTTAGGCCTTTGCGGTTGTTTACTTGTACAAGATTTTTAATTGCCTATTTATAAATACTTACTAATACAATTAGGTATACCTTTTACCATGATTATTAACTCTGAATTGAATTGTAACTTTTGTTTAACAGTGTGGTTTGTATATCTAATTTAAAATGTTTTTACCTACTTTATATTTTTTGACTTCAGGAACATTAACAATCTTTTGGCGCTAGTTAGTTGTGACTTATTATTGTTAACAAACGATATTCCAAAACGCATTAAATCGTTAGTAATAAGACTAATAAGTATCCGAGTAATCTAAGTCCGCTTCAGATGGAGCTAGTGTTACAACAAATTGATGTGACGTCATCACCTCCCAGCTAGCTGCACTCACAATAGCTAGTAAAAGTTGATGGCTTCGCTTAACGTAGGCAGACAACCCACTCGCTCTCATATGGGGCGTAATCGGATGAATGCCAAACTTCGTCGCCTACAGACTACAAGCAACGTTTGCAATGCAATGAGATGTCTCCATTATTATCTAGTTTATCGCGATTCGGAATTTGTACTCGAAATCGTTGTATCTTATTCTAGATTTGCTTGCAGCCTGTGTGTACCTAGAGTAGGTATGCTAGAAGTGAAATGTTGGTTGGCTTCTGTTTATGTTTTTTTGAGCAGGTAATGTTTCTAATAAGTTTTTCCCTTTAAGTAACCTTCTTTATTAGTCAATATTTATTAAAAAAACGTTTTGTTACATACAATGCAAATATTTTCTTCAAACTCTTGATAAAATTAGATTAACCAATATTATAAAATGTAGGTTTACGATACTGATATAACGTTGATGATTAAGAAAAATATTAATTATGCATTCATAAAAGTAAATACCACAGATCTATATTTTTCATTAAAATCCACAATACCTGCCATCAGAGTTAATTCTGGTATCACGAGTCCATACATCTACATCCCACAACAAGTAGGTACGTGTAGAGGTTTACTGTTCGCTCTTATTACCGCTAATGAAGCCTGACGAAAGAACCAATAAGGACGAAGGCACGCAAACCAAACACCAGTGAGCAAAGCGCTCATAACTCGCACGATATGCTCGATATTTAGTCTCGTAACTCAGTGTAACTTCTTTGTTCCACGCTCGTCCTGGGAGGCTACCGACGACAAAAACGACACCAAAAACTTTGAACAATGCTCAAACAAAAATTCAGAATTGGCAAACACAATGACGCCAAAGTTGACAAAAGCCGGCGACTGGAAGGTGCTCAAAACAATAGCGTATGCAATTTAGTCACAAATTTCGGAATGGTCGGGTGAAAGGATGACGAATTATTTTTATGATAGGTACAAATAATAACGAATAAATCATGTACGGACTAACCTTCATGAAGTAATCGATATCTTATCTAAAGTTTACGATTATATGATAATAATCCTTTCCGAATTCACTTAATTGTAGGTAGACACGAAAATTAAAAAACGCATTGAACATATTCCACTTATTGGACCTTCTTAAGTCATTAAAAGAAATCATAATAACACTGCCCTACCTTTATCAACATCAACCATAATCAGGACAAACAAAAAACACAATAATATAGTTAAATATATAATAGGCATCGATCCAATTTTCAAATTAAATACAAAATATTCTAAATACTATGTTAGATGTGTGTCATCATCTTGGGACAATATTCCCAGCTTAGGCTTATAATTACTGACAAGAATTCCACTTTACGGATACATTTGAACAAAAAATCTTTAATCGTTGGAATTAGGTAGTGTGTTGTTAGGTCTACATTTGTCACACGAAATCTTACATGTCTCTTAAAACGACATCAATTCCAACTTAAATCATTCAATGCTAACAATCTCAACGCAAGACCTATACTACCAATAAATCTACGAGCGACGTGAAATGGGCCCTAGACACAATTAATTACAGATTAGAGTCTATTAAAATGCCGTAGACAAAGCCGGAGCCAATAAACGATAGACCACCAACACCCGATTACAAAACCAATAACCAAACGTTAGGAAAACAGACACTCATAAAAACAATTAAGTTTGACCGCTTTACCATAAAAGAGAGTAACATGACCAATCTTAGAGCAATTAAGGATACTAATAGCAGGAAAGGATCGCGCACGTGAGTGTGGCCTGCAGCGGTGCAGCCTAATATTTATTCTATGATCCTGAGATTACATACCCATAGAGGTTTAGGCCTTTATTGCCTACCACAAACATTTTTAAGATCTTACGTGTCGTACTGACTGTCTGAACTTGCTTTCAACGTTTTAAGAATCAGAGTTGTTCGATATTATTTTGAGAAGATAAATATTGTTAAAACGTACGGAATAGACATTTCATTTAGAAGAGATGTACTTACCTACATTGAAATATTAATATCATACATTTGTAATCTAAGCGATATCGAAGATCGGAAACTATCACTTGGCTAGGTTTACCCTGATAAGTGAACGTCTAAAAAAGCTGCAAGACTGGTAAAGTGTATTTATATATTTATGATGCGCCTGACAAACTCACACCGATCTCAAAATTAAGACTTATCTTATGCTAAAGTACCACACTATGGAATCTAACTGTAGGTTCAAATCGGTACACACAGACCCAAGACAATTTAAAAAAGCTCGTTACCCAAAATTATAATCCCACATAAATTTTTATTCGACTGTCGCAGCAACTAAGTAGGTACCTACTAGAAGAAGTAAATATTGTATCTCTAACGAATGAAGATGGCAACAGCATGTTTTTACTTGCGTCTACTTTAAATAGGTACTCAAATATTAGAAAAGCCTTCTCAAATACTTTAGTCTTTGCCAATTTATGAGTAGGTAACCTAATGGTGCCTAATAGCGCTTGCACCATGGTTGTAATAGCCAATACAGTCCTCAGGCTGACCTTAATGCAATAATGATGGTCTTGGTATGCGGTGTGCACTAATTTGAGTCTACATTACACATTTTAGTCTAATTTAAAGAGTTTTAAGAGTTTAAGTATGAAAAAAACTGAGGATTTATGGGGCATTTCCATTGATATACTCAAAAACATAATTCATGGAATTGCACCTTATTTGTCCTTCATATTTAATAAATGTATTGACGCTGGTGAATTTCCTAATTTAATGAAATCAAGTAAAATTATTCCACTTTATAAATCAGGCGATAAAAGTGATCCGTCTAACTTTAGACCAATTTCCATATTACCAGCACTTAGCAAAATTTTTGAAAAAATTATTTTCAATCAATTATTAGCTCATCTTACAGTTAATGCTCTGTTACATAGTAAGCAATTTGGATTCACTAAAGGTAGATCTACTACGGACGCAGGTGTGGCACTTATCAAACATGTTTTCGATGCTTGGGAGAGAAAACAGGACGCCATTGGAGTTTTTTGTGATCTGTCAAAGGCATTTGATTGCGTTGATCACCAAACGTTGCTGATGAAGTTGAGGCATTATGGTGTTGTAAGCAATTCACTGAGTCTTCTACAGTCTTACCTTTCTGACAGAACTCAAAGGGTCAATGTGAATGGAACTAACTCTTCTGGTGCACCTCTAGCGATGGGAGTGCCCCAGGGCTCAATATTGGGGCCTTTGTTGTTCCTTATTTATATTAACGACCTTCCTTACTTTGCGAAGGATCTCTGTCAGATTGTGTTATTTGCTGATGACACTTCTCTCATCTTTAAAGTTGATAGATGTAAAGAATCATTTGAAGATGTAAATAGTTCTCTCTCACAAGTGCTACATTGGTTCACGAATAATAATCTCCTGCTTAACACTAAGAAAACGAAATGTGTCAAATTTACAATGCCGAATGTTAAAAAAGTCAACATCAAATTGTCTATGAATGGTGAACCTTTGGAAATAATTAATTCTACAGTATTTCTCGGCATCACATTAGACTCTAAATTGCAATGGGGACCCCATATTGTTGCCCTGGCAGGAAGGCTTAGTTCAGCTGCATACGCTGTAAGGAAAATTCGAAATTTGACTGATATTGAAACGGCAAGGCTGGTTTATTTCAGTTACTTTCATAGTGTTATGTCATATGGTCTCCTTTTGTGGGGAACAGCTGCTGACATTCAAAATATTTTTGTTTTACAGAAGAGGGCTATCCGCGCCATATATGGTCTTAAATCACGGGATTCTCTCAGAGACTTATTTAAAGAAATTAACATACTTACCGTAGCATCTCAATACATTTTTGATTGTATTATGTATGTACGCAAAAATTATAATCTACTTTTTAAAAAATCTGACTTCCACAACTTTAACACTAGAAATAAACACAAACTTGCTGTTCCATATCTAAGACTACATAAGATAAGTAATTCCTTTGTGGGTTTAAGCGTTAAATTATTTAACAAGTTACCTGAAAATGTTATCCAGTTGCCCATGCATAGATTTAAGTCTCATGTTAAAAATTGTTTAATAAAAAAGGGCTACTACAAAATTGATGATTATTTAAATGACAAAAATGTATGGGTCTAGAATAACTTTAATTCTCGGAAATGTTTTATATAAGCTTTGTATATTTTATTTAAGTACCTAGCGTAAGGGAACATTGTTACATTGAAAAGAGTAAGTGTCGAGTTTCTTGCCGGTTCTTCTCGACATGATCAACATTCCGAACACGGCGGTAGAATACTTTATTTGTACTGACTATTCATAAGTGCTTTTGTAAAGTTTACATGAATAAAGATGATTTCTATTCTATTCTATTCTATTCTAAACATATAAATGCAAAAAATGTGCAGTGGGGAGTTAACCTCGCTATATACTGACCCTGAGATTTGTCTGACAAATCTGGTCGTTAGCTTTAATAAACAATACTCAATACCTACTCAATCTTAAAAAACAAAGATGATACCTGAAGTCACTTTTTCGTAAAATGATTAACTTAAAGCAATTTCTCAAATTCAACTTTTTTAATGTAGTTTACATTTATTAGTCTTATTTTTATTTTTTTATTTATTTATTTATTGGAAAACACAACAGACTACAATCATCATTGCATAAACAGACATTCCAGCTAAACTTATAAACAGAACTGTAGTCCTAAACGTGTTTACACATATATTATAACAAATCGCTTGGTGAGCAAACAACTTTAAATACAATTAATTTAAATTAAGTATAAATATAATTATTTTAAGTTATGTTAGTAAATACAACAGTTTAGTCAATAATTTTTTTGAGATCAGTCCTAGTTTTTAATGCATTGTTGATTGTTTAGCACAATTTCACTTTTTTTGTAAAACAGTTGTTTCTTTTATTTCTTTCACATTCAGCTTAAACTCTGCGCGGTATCTCATTGGTTTTAGACAAATTTGGGAAATCACTTCAAAATTACATTATGGGGCCTTCCCTTAGTACTTAAGTGATAAATATGATATTGACACTTATTATTTTAGATTATACATTAATAGATTGGTTATTTCCAAAATCCGCGCACAGAGACTGGGTAAGAATAGAAATCTTGCCAAAATGCAAAACGTATGGATGTTTCATAAAAGATTTGAAATATTAAGAGGTACCTACTACTCGTATGTAAAAAAATCTTTCCCACGGGAGACGCAATAGATCGCTCATGAAACGGACATCAAGAAGGCATATTTCGACATTCAATCAAATGCAAGCATGAAGTCATGAAGCGCGCGTCAAATGTAATGCCGCACAATAGGAGAGGCAGTTGCATCAGAGTTTAGTTCTGCTCAATAGTGATGTGCCGTACCAAAGCGGAAATATCGACTATTAGAGTAGATGGTCTCAATAATATGTTATATATTTGTTATTGGAACTATCATTAAATAACTAATTTAGTGAAGGGTATTGGAATAAAAATTGCGGTCGATCCTTTGTATGGCTTTTTATTCTTTATTTAGCAGTAAAAAGGGGTGATCATTCTGAATGACCACGCGTCACAGTGATGTTCCATGATTGTGTGTTTTTTTAAATATTTTAAAGTAAATAATGTGATATATGTTACTATAAGTAGTGACTTATTGTAACATATATCACATTATTTATTTAGTCTAGTGAGATCTAATAAAAATTTGGTAACTATTTGAAAAACTTACCCTGCACTCTGTGCCAGCGGCTTTTACGGAATAATTTGAAAGTCGTAGAGCACTGAACAGTCGTGCTCTATCATCAAATTAAATAAATTTTCACACGAGATGGTTGAAATAAACTCCGCTCAAGAAGCCATTTAACATGAATGTTGATATCGATATCGATAGTTTCGGCATCATTGGCAACGTGGGAGGTCCCGTCAGTCCGTCACCGCGCGTAATCAATTTGTACGCCCTTCGCTGCGCCCGCGCCACCCCCGCCCCATCGCAATATGGCGGATAGATCCACCTTTCGTCACGCACCCTGTCTGCGCATCGCGTTTTTTAATACTCTTTGTGATGTGAGATTAGAAATGTCGAGGCTGTAATGGAATTATGATTATAATTATACGAGTTGCTTTGCTCTGCGGTAGACCGATGAGGGGTGTCTCAGATTTTATTAAGTCTTCTGTCACTTTATGGCAAAGTGAATAGTTGTATTTTTTATATGTATTAAAAGAAATGCATTAAAACTAGTAGAATTTTATAAACTATATAGCCTCTTAGTATTTCAAATGTTTGTAACGGCGCCTTGCCATCACAACGTTACATATTTACATAAGTAAATACCTAATAAATCGTGTAAGTTATTAGGTAGGTACGTCAAGATACCATGTTACAAAACTTATGAGTTACAATCGTCACAAATCTAATGAGACATTGCCTAGATTTAGGCCGATTCCATTAAATTTTATTGAGTTTGTTTATTGGCTCAAATTTAAAGGCCACTGCTGATCCTCGTAAAACACGTTTTATAGGTTCCCTGAAAAGCACTAAGCAAGTAGGTATCCATTATTTTTATTGAAAATACTTCGTTGTCCAAGTTTCTGCGACCATAAATGTACGAGTACATTGTCTGGTGCATTTATATCATAAAACAATTTCATAGAACTAAGAAAGCATCCACAAAAGGTAGTTCGTGACCTGAAAATAAAACTGTATCTAGTAACACAAATGCACAACAGCGGACCACCCACGACGGCTGAGCCGTGCTCAAGTTTTGCAAACAATGCCATTCTGGTGTAGGATGACTCAATTAGTAGGACAGAAGATAACAAGCCACACAATGGGCTGTAAATAGCTCTTGACCAAAGCCATGGCTTCAAAGGAAGATTTATACTTCGTAATCGGTTAGATAAAGTCGTCGTTTAGGGTCCGTGGCTAATGGGGGAAACTCGAATCTATTGCACCGGCTCCTGACGTCCATCAACTTATAATGGTCACTTTGTAATTGAAATATGAAGACATCAAATACGAATGGCATAATTTACCACTTTCTGCAGCACTGAAATGAATATATTTAGAATGGAGTTTTTATGAGAATAAGGTATTCTAATAGTAAATTATGTTCCTGTGCAACATAGGTTTCGAACCACAACTGGGTAACTTCGAGACCGTTTCGACAAGTCAACATATATGGTTTTGATATTCCACTTCGAAAAATTAAAAGTGAACTTGAAACGTCAAAAATGTTTTAAACTTCAAAAAACAGTACTGAAGTTCGGCACCTGTCATTTGTCTAAGCCCTATGATTTTGAAATAAACGCCAACATGATTGAGAATTGCTGGACCTGTTCAAAACTCGAGTGTTTGTTGCGTTATTAAAAATGCACTGTCAAATGGACAGTAAAATAGATCCAGTATTTACGACTACCATACAAAACATAAGAACATCATATATATGTAATTGTTAAGTCATAATGAATGTCCATCTGTTGCCTTACCATTCCTTTTCTTCTCGAAAAGAAGTCACCAGGAAACTTGCTTGTTTTCCCTGCGTTTTGCCCAGTTTTTATCCCCGCCGACGGTGACATCACAGAATCGAAAGTAAACATCCTACAATCAATCATTAACGCGTAATTGTGTCAGCGTGTCGGTAGCTCTGAACCAGATCGTTGAATGGGCGGGGGGCCTCGGTTCCCAGATATTTTTTACCGCCAGGAGACCAGCTGAATAAACTATGCCGCGAGCGCGACATCGATAATTCATTCTTCAATCCACGGTTTATCTCACGATCTGTTTCCATTATCTTTGATTTTAATTGATACTTCTTCTTTTGAACTACATTAACATAAAAGCATAGATTAAGATAAACAAGTGAATTGGAAACGATAATTTAGCTATTCTTCGCTATCATGTACATGCTAAAGGCAATAAGTTTAAATAAAAGCCTTGATAAGTTATCTGCATGAAATATACCTAGAAAAGACATTAAAAGTAGGGACTACGATCTCGGTACGGGTCAATATTTTTATTATGCCAAGTTACTACAAATATCAGTGCTTACTAAATATTGTTTAAGCAACATACGTAGGTACACCTAATTAAATCACTTTCCTATCATAAAACGGTAACAAATATGTCATAAAATACATTATGGAAAAGTTGTTTTTTTATGTAAAAAAAAAAGAAATACCAGCTATATTTTAACTACGTCTGTTGATGTTGAAATAATTTTATTTTAAATTCCAATGTGAACTGTTTCGTTGATGTTTTGTCAATATCTAAAAAAATCTGTCGGAAGCGCATGTATAGTCGGTCCTGCATTTTTGGTCGTGGTCGGTCTGCTGACCCATCGAATTATGAGAATGAAGAAAGAAAAAAAGTGCACTATACTTATGAATTGTGTTCGGGCACTATAAACCAAGGCCTCGTGGGCCGAATCGATATTTTTGTTATTCATTATTCATCAATGGACACAGGCCACCTGATTGGCCAGTCACGGGTAAAGCCGTACTTCCTGAGTTCACGCCGGAGTGGCCGGCGGCGGTCGCGCGACTATTTACATTAATTCGCCACGGACAGCCGACTCCCGCGCAGCCCTGAGAATACCGCCTACCCATGAGGCTGATCCGAAAGAATCGATTAGACTAATTGAGTTCACAGTTGTGCTGTAATAGCTTTATTTCAAAGAGTCACTTTATTTGTTTTCCCAAAACAAACATTTATTTATTGCTTTTTCTTCTTTAAGTTCTCTTGCTCTCAAAATTAAACACTTACCTAATTTTTACTACGCTCATAAACCTAAGCTGTACCTATGATTTGGCTCAAAATACTTAACGTATAGTAAGAAGTTAGATATTACCAATTTACTAGCTTTCTTGCCGGTTAGATTCGGTAGGAACAGGTTCAAAATCCCTTTATATATTGTATGACGGATAAAATGAAACCTTCTTGAATAACCATAAGTTTTTTTTTTTAATTCAGTTTGATTGTGTGAATGTAAACTGGCGGCTTTAGTTTCTGAATTTTATCAACAGCATAATTAAAAAGAATGCTGATAAAAAACCTACTCAAGGACATATATATATTATACTTTCCTTATTCTAAGCTCAAGGAAATGGAAATTATATTTAAACTATGAATAGACAAAAATAAAAATAGACAAAACATAAGAATTGAAGCAATTAGCAAGACTTAAGTAACTTTAAGTGTTCTACACATAGCTTTATGTTAGATACTGCTACTGTAACTTATTTGCTGAGTTTCTTACCGGTGTCTTCTCGGTAGATATAGGTTCCGAACCGGAAGTAGAATCACTTTGCATTGTATTCAATGACGATTCAAAAGTTTTACATGTAACCTACTTGAATAAATAAATATTTGAGTTTGAGTTTAAAAAATATGAGCAGATATTATTCACCAGTATTTTATTACTTTGTAAATAAGCAAACGGTTACACCGTCCACTTGATCACAGGCGTTACCACCCATAACACAATTTATGAATAATGCAATAACTGACTTAAATTTATATAAATTCGTGCTCGACCGGCTGCCGTGAACGTTTGTTGGGAATTCAATCAAATAACTCAAGCCGGGCTAGAACCTGACTGGCGCCACCTATTGCCAACACCAGAGGTATCTAGGCTCATAATGGCCAGTTTCAATAACCCGCCAGCTGAGGCCACAAAACATAAATACAGTAAATCGTCGCGTGTCGTGGCATGTTGCAAACGTTTGCCCAGTAATATATATCGTAATAGGCATTGTACCTACAGAAGATTTTATAGGTGTTTTCATTAATTATGAATAACACTAGAATTAACTTAAGCTTGTTGTCCCCAAACATAGACTTCAATTGGCGATTCAATTGTAGGTTTACGAAAATATAAGTAAATAATAATTTATACGTGTGAGTGTGGGGTAGAACTACACACACACACACTAGTCTGTTTGCATTTCTGTCTGTCTGTTATCACAGAATCAAAGAAATGTATGTGATGTTGTTCATCTATACTAATATTATAAAGAGGAAAGATTTGTAGGGTACCTATGTTTGGATGTTTGTAATAAATAGGCTCAGAAAGTACTGGGCCGATTAAAAAAAATATTTCACCAATAGAATGCTACATTCTTCCAATTTGACATAGGCTACAAAATTAAGAATCATTGGTAAAATTTGAAAAATTTTAACAGAAAAACGGGAAAAAATCCCCTAGACCGCTAGTTAACTATAAATGACTTTATTATTAGTGTAGCAAAACAAATTCAACTATCCAAACATGGCGTTTTCATACTATTGTAGGCAGACAAAATGTACTTCAGAATAATGCTCCTAAATTCTACTTATTGCATCCGCACTTCATGAAATTGCATTGTAAATGGCTCTACAGAAATGGCACCTTACCCATCTAAGTCCGTTTTTTCTAGCTCATCGGTAATCTCTTGTCATCAGTTTCGAGAAGGGATCTCCTGTTCAAATACAAGATAGAAAAAAAATATGAGTACAACAAGCGGTGGACAGTGGGCGATGTTTGCGGGACCGTTTAGCACGCCGTTGTTACATTACACGAGTCGAGGATAAACAACAGGGCCAATTCCACCACGGAATTACTGGTATGCGTTTCGCAAATGTAGCCATCGTGCGTTTAGTTCCAGGACATGCCTTAAAAACAGTTATGAGTCCGGGAAAAATTCAGACGGTGTTATATTAATCCAGTAGCATATACCTACTTATTTCTGATTAATCTGAGTGCTCCATTTTCGTTTTATGATAGATAATGTCTGGAAGAGATAGCTTTCTAGCATTATTGCTAGAAAGCTATCTATATATAGACATTTAGGCGGTCTTATGACCGCCTAAATGTCTGTTAAACAAATTTTTGTAAAATTCCTCTGCAATAAAGTGAATCTATCGAATAGAGTAAAATAATGTTTAATTTTGAAGCTAGAAAAACAGTTTTATTGCTCGCATGAGTTCAAAATATTTTACTAGACTCGAGTTAATATTGATTTGTACCCAATAACGGTAACGCAAAACAGTTATGATTTTGATCTTTATATGGGTAGGTGGGTACGGGTAGGTATACATTTAACAATTTTCTCGATGAGATTTTAAAGAACTTAAATGAACTGAAATATTAAGTTGATAATAGTTCAGTCCTAAAGCTGAGATAAGTTTGTACCTACGCATTCTACATCAGATATAAATAAGCAAATACCAGTCCCGTTCAAATATATTTATCTAGCAGACAGGACACGTCATTTATCACCCCTGAGCAGGGTTACCAAGCATTATAAACATATCGGATTAGAACGCTGTACTTCATGTTTAAATCACACATTATACTTATTTTTAAATTACCCTATAGTTAGGTACTACATATTGAACACCTATATTTTGTGTGATTATTATGCGCTTTAACATAAATTTAGTTTTATAGGTATGTGAGAGAATACGAAACGTTAAAATGAGTTGATATTATTGTTACGAGCTTCGGGTTCGTGACAATAAAAAACAGCCGATAAAAATTACCAAAAGTCACACTTTAATTGAACGCCACTAATTACAACCTTAAAACGCACTAATTAAAACAACAATCGCTCCCAAGTCGCACTTCAAGATCGCTTTCGAAGTAATCACTTGTATCGCTAATTCAATACTGTCCCGGTCGCGGTGAATCCCGGCCTTTTATATTGCCGCGGCCGTTCCCGAACCTTCCAACGCAGAAACATCCGGAATATTCGCGCGCAGTGCGGCCTTGAACGGCCGTACGCTCGGTCAAGGTCATAGTTCTAGTAAATTCTGGCGTACGCGTCTCGACTCTCTGTAGTCCCGCCTTTCCACACTAGATGGCGCTGGTTACTAAGAACGTTAATCGTGGCGCGTAACACTGCCCCCTCCTAAGACATGCTCGTCCCGAGCATTTTCGGCTCCATAATAACGCGCCAATCGATCCACATGGACGATCTTAGGAGTACCCCTCGCACCTTTTTGTATCCGGTAGGTTACGTCATTGATCTTAGTCACAATTCGATACGGCCCTTCCCATTTCGCCTGAAGCTTAGGAGATTTCCCCTTGCTGCGGATGGGATTGTGCAACCACACTAGTGAACCTTCGTCAAACTCTTTACTGTTCATTTTGCGGTCATAGCGGGTTTTCATTCTTTCAGACATTTGCTGGCCCGATTGTCTCACGTGCTCACAAATGTCATTCATTTTGTTCCGCAAGTTATTTGCATAATCTGTTATACTGCATGGGGAATCAGGTGGTATTCCGGTGATCAAGTCTGCAGGCAGTCGTAGTTCTCTTCCAAAGTTTGCGAACGCTGGTGTTAGCGATGTACTTTCGTGAATAGCGCTACGATATGACAACAAAAATGGTTGTATGTGCCTGTCCCAATCTCGTTGCCGATTTTCCACAACTTTTGCCAAGTACCTCTCTAGTGTCTGATTAAATCTTTCCACCATTCCATCCGACTGTGGGTGGTAAGAAGTTGTTCTTGTTTTATGAGTTCCCATAACTCGACAAGTTTCCTGGAATATTTGGGACTCAAAATTCCTTCCTTGATCACTGTGGATTTCTAAGGGAACTCCAAAACGACAGAAGACTTCATAAACTAACTTATCAGCAACTGTCGAGGCCTCTTGATTTGGAATGGCGAAGACTTCCGGCCACTTAGTGAAGTAATCCATCACAACCATGAAATATTTGTTACCACTTTCACTTTCCGGGAACGGCCCCGCAACGTCAAGGGCTATCCTCTCCCATGGTGCGCCCACATTGTACAGCTTCAATGCACCTCTACTACGAGTCTGAGGTCCCTTTACAGCCGCACAACTTGTACATTTGCGACACCAGTCCTCGACATCGTCCCGACAGTAGACCCAGTAGAACCGTTCTCGTATCTTCAGTAGTGTCCGTTTTACTCCCAGATGACCTCCTGAACAACCATTATGGTACAGCTGTAGAACATCCGGTACTTGACCATTGGGGACAACCATTTGCAGATGACAGCTGTCTCCACGAGCATTTTCCCATCTACGGCACAGAACTCCATCCTGAATCACCAAGCTGTCCCATTGGGCCCAATAGCTCTTTGTGATCGAACTCATCGCTGAGACGTCACTCCACCTAGGCTTAGGAACTCCGGCCTTCATCCACTCCAGAATCGGCTTGATGTCCGCATCCTCCTGCTGTGCACGTTGTAGGCTTTCCTTCCACTCGTTGCTAAGGTCTGTCTTGAGCATCCTCACAGGAACAACTTCTTTACTTTCTTGCCTGGTACAATGCTTGCAGTCTTCAGGACAAGGTCTTCTTGACAATGCATCTGCGTTACCATGAGATTTTCCGCTGCGATGTTCCACCACAAAGTCGTATTCCTGCAGTAATTCAATCCATCTCGCAACTTGTCCTTCCGGATTCTTGAACTGCAAAAGCCATTTCAGTGCAGCATGGTCAGTTCGTATGTGGAATTTCCGCCCCAGAAGATATTTGCTAAAGTGCTGCAACGACTTTACCACAGCAAGCAGTTCTCGTCTCGTAACACAATAGTTCCTTTCAGGTTTCGACAAAGACTTGCTGAAGTAAGCTATCACAATTTCTTGATCGCCATTCCGCTGGGATAATACACCGCCAAGTCCTATGTCACTTGCGTCTGTGTCAACTATGAATTCCTTACTCACATCAGGGTATCCCAAAATAGGTGTTTTGCACAGACGGTCCTTTAGCTCCTGGAATGCGATGTCACAACTTCCATCCCAGCAGAAATGTCGCTTCTCCTCCGTTAGCTTATGCAGGGGTTTTGCTATATCTGCAAAGTTCTTAACAAAACGCCGATAGTAGGAACACAAACCAAGGAATGCTCTGACCTGCGTCTTGTCTTTTGGGATTGGCCAATCCTTTACAGCAGCGATTTTCTCTGGATCCGTGCTGATACCTTCTTCAGACACTACATATCCCAAAAAGCTAACTTGCCGTTTGAATAGTGAACACTTCTTCGGGCTTAACTTGAGGTTGGCACTCTGGATCTTCATGAGCACGCGTTCCAGATTTAGAAGATGTTCTTCAAACGTACGGCCTACGATGATTATGTCATCCAAGTAGACTAGACAGGCATCGCCAATCAGACCGGTAAGTACAAGTTCCATCAACCTTTCAAACGTTGCTGGAGCGTTGCACAATCCAAACGGCATGACTTTAAATTGCCACAGACCCTTTCCTGTCGAGAATGCAGTCTTCTCCTTGTCTTTAGGATCAATTTCAACTTGCCAGTAACCACTTTTTAAATCTAGCGTGCTAAACCACTTTACTCCAGTAAGCATGTCCAGCGTGTCATCAATTCTTGGCAAAGGATAGCTGTCTTTCTTTGTAACGTCGTTCAGACGACGATAGTCAACACAAAACCTCATGCTACCGTCTTTCTTTCTTACCAGCACTACAGGTGAACACCATGGACTAGATGAAGGTTCAATAACACCATCCTTCACCATTCCCTCAATCATGGTTTCCACGTCCTTTTCACGTGCTACGGGCAATCTCCTTGGCCGCTGACGGATAGGCAATTCTTCTCCTGTGTTAATTTTGTGTTGAACTAAGCCAGTCCTTCCGATGTCAGCATCGTTTGACGAGAAAACGTTGGCATACTTGAGCAACATTTGTTTCGCCTTGACCATTTCATTTTGGGACAGAGCGCTGCGGCAGTCTTCTAAAAGTGTGGTCACTCTCGTTTGTGTATCTTTGCTGACGGTCCCGGTCGATTGGTGTTGGCATCGACACAACCAATCCACTTCCTCGCAAGTACCAACTAGTGTGCCTTTTTCTATAACCTGTTCCTGGTCACAAAGGTTCAGCACACGTACCCCTGAGATGTCGGTGGCTCTAACCAAAGTGCGTGCCACTTTCCATGGAAGGTCATTTTCTACCCTTTCCACAAGTACACAACGTTGAGTTTGCCCAGGATTCCGAGGAAGACTAACCGGCACAATCGTTTCAGATCTCGGCGGAAGAACAATCTTTTTAAGGCTGTATACATTCCCTGGTAACGCGCCTTCCACGAAAATTTCCTCTTGTCCACACTTCAGAACACCTTGCTTGACGTCAATTTCGCAACTATTCTTCCTCATAAAGTCAAGGCCCAGGATGCAATCGTCCATTATATCCGCCACAATGACATTATGCAGGTAGGTTCTGTTGCCTAGCTTCAGCCCCATCTTCTTCTCTCTATGGACGGGTATGCGCTGACCGGTGGCTGTTACCAAATTAATGTGTTCTCGGTTGTATGCAGAGTCCCCAAGGGACCGTCTCATAATTTGGGAACTGACAACCGTGCGAGAGGCTCCAGTGTCTATAGTCAGCTTACACGGCGTTCCGTTTACCTCGCCCTGGATGACTAGGCTGTTCCCGTCTTGGGTTTGTTTGATCGAAACCCTTGGGGCTCTTTGAACCTCAGCCAGCACCCGCCCCGCAGTCCTGGCTATTACTCGTTTCCCTGCTGCTGACGCTGAGCGGTGCTCTTAGCTGCACTGCCGTCTTCTCCTTCTGCAGTTCGCTTAGGGCAACTGGATCGAAGGTGGCCCTTTTCCCCACAACCGTAGCACCTAGGGCTGTATCCTTTGTTGCGGTCGCGAACTGTAGCCGCGGCAACCTCCCTAATGCGATGGGAACGATGATCCTGCCGCACAGCTTCCACCTCCAGTGCATGGGCCAAGGCATCTTTAAGCGTCCCGTGGTGCCCGAGCCTGACAGCAGCTCTAACTTCAATGTCGCGGATGCCATCGATGAACGCCTGCACAAGGTTCCCATCAATAAGCGCTGGTACGGACTGGTATGCTTTACGCACCAGCTTCTCCACTTCAAGGGCCCATTGCTGCAAGTTTTCGCTACTGCGTTGCACACGATCTTTGAGCTGCGCTCGAAACACGTGTTCCAGGTGAGAGTCGCCATATCGAGCCTCCAGTGCCTCAAGGAGCTGCTCGTAAGTCACTTCCTTACCGAGAGCTTCCAAAACAGATAAGGCCTGGTCACGAAGGCCTAGGGTGAGGGCAGTCATGGCCTGATTTTTATCCCAGCCGTTCGCTTTCATGACTGCCTCAAACTGGATTTTGTAGGCCGACCAGGAAGAAGTTCCGTCAAACGGTGGCACTTTAAATCCACGTAGCGAAGGTGTTGTAGCTACGGGAGCTGCGATTGCTTCTCCAAGTTTAAGACAATCCAGCGTTTTCTTAACGTCTGCCATCACGGTCTTCTTCACATCAGCCACTACGTAGTCAACCCGATTATTGACTTGGTCGATCCGGATTTCAGCTTCCAGCAGGCGGTTGTCATGTTGAGCAACCTTATCCTTCACCTCCTTTATGTCTTTCCCGAAGGTAGCGTGAAGGTCCTTCAAAAGAAGCATCTGCTCTTCTTGGCGACGAGCCTGTTCCTCCTGGCGGCGAGCCTGTTCCTCCTTATCCCGCTGAAGCTGTTCTTCCAACCGACGAGCCTGTTCCTCCTGGCGGCGAGCCTGTTCCTCCTGGCGGCGAGCCTGTTCCTCCTGGCGGCGAGCCTGTTCCTCCTGTCGGCTAGCCTGTTCCTCCTGGTCCCGCTGGAGCTGTTCTTCCAGCCGACGTGACTGCTCCTGCAGCATCATCATCAGAGCAGCAAGGTCTGGTGCAGCCGATGCTGCTGGTGTTGCTGTGGACGGGCCAGCCTCCGTGGTTAATAACTGGCTCTCCGATTCCTGCGGCAAAGCTCCACCAAAACGTCTCTGGTCCGTCTCCAGTTGGCGTTGACTCCGGGTACGGATACCCTCCGTGTCGTCTTTAGGTAAAACCGGCATAATTTAAATCCCACTTCTGACACCAATTGTTACGAGCTTCGGGTTCGTGACAATAAAAAACAGCCGATAAAAATTACCAAAAGTCACACTTTAATTGAACGCCACTAATTACAACCTTAAAACGCACTAATTAAAACAACAATCGCTCCCAAGTCGCACTTCAAGATCGCTTTCGAAGTAATCACTTGTATCGCTAATTCAATACTGTCCCGGTCGCGGTGAATCCCGGCCTTTTATATTGCCGCGGCCGTTCCCGAACCTTCCAACGCAGAAACATCCGGAATATTCGCGCGCAGTGCGGCCTTGAACGGCCGTACGCTCGGTCAAGGTCATAGTTCTAGTAAATTCTGGCGTACGCGTCTCGACTCTCTGTAGTCCCGCCTTTCCACACTAGATGGCGCTGGTTACTAAGAACGTTAATCGTGGCGCGTAACATTATGCTGTAATCCCTAGTCAAATATATGTACATCCTTTCTCTTGAGTGTCCTGGCCGTATGATGAAATCGTGGTAAACCTACCATATACATTGTATGACTAAGCTGTGTACTCAGGACGCGAACAGTAGCTGTTTGTGCTACCTGTGCTACGCCCTACCTGCGCCCGCGCACCCCACGCACATAATCCTTATCATTCCATAAAAATACTAGAAAATCCCCAGGTAAATACTTTAAAGAGGGGTTTTGATCAAACAAACCGAAAGTAATAAAAAACTAAGCATCTTGTAGTACTTTGCCCTATGGGCGGGTTCGAGTTTATTTTTATTCGTTGTAAAAACTAAATTGTCATGAGAACGGACAGGTATTTTATTGTTAGATACTTACTTTCAAGCTTCTTTTAAAATCAATTGAGCGGACAAGCTTCAGTTTGTTCCATATAGGTAAGCCTTACAGATTCTATCGACATTTTTTAATTTTTTAGAGACATATTATTCAAGACAAATAAAATCGTCAACATTAGTGAGTCATTAAGGCTAGAGCTATTTTAATTAAAGCCTTCATTTTACGTTTACTTGACCACGAAATTCGAAAAGGAACCAGCCCATAAATCTTACCCGGAGACATGTTTAAAGCGAAAAAAGTAACACATGTCCGAACCATGTTTTAGAGGGACTAATTTCCTTTGGGGATTTAAATATTTTTTCGTCATTTTGTTGGGAAACAAGAGCGGGAAGCCACCCACGTCGCGGCGACAGCCCGACACTCCCCGGACAAAGCGACTCGCTCGCCATAGTTTGTGTACTACAGATATCAGACGGAATAAAATGTCAGTACACTCGTATACATTTGTGTACTAAAAGTTAAAGTAACAAATAATAATCAGGTCCAGCGGACCATTTCAATTTGTTACTTTATGATAAATCTCTTTCATGATGAACTTATAGGTACCTCCAGGTTAATGGGTTTTATTAATTGTTACTAACTGTGCCTGCGACTTCGTTCGCGTGGACTACATCCTTTCATGGTTGATTTTACCCCTTTCTCCCCTAATATTCGAAACAAAAAGTAGTCTATATTTTAATCCAAGTTTCGAGCTATATTTGTGCCAAATTTCATATCTCTAAAATAAAATAAACATTTTTCCATATAAACTTTCAAAGGTGGTATTACCCCCATCCCCCCCTTATTTTCTAATAAAAAGTAGCCTAAGTCCGTTCTTGAGATTCAACGTATACCTATACCAAATTTCATCAAAATACGTTCAGCCGTTTAGGCGTGAAAGAGTAACAGACGGACAGACAGACAAGAGTTACTTTCGCATTTATAATATTAGTATGGATTTCAGGGCTAACTGAACGCTTAACATTTTTTTAATAGATATTTAACGAACTAAAAATAATCTGGATTTTTTTTGTCCAATCCACTCCCCTATAGTAAAATCTGATTTGCAAGCTACATGCATATGCAAAACCAGATGTAATCAAACTGTAAAATTTGAGATGAAATTAAAATAAGAAGAAACCTTGCATAGCAAATTATTATTAAAGGAGTAGTTTCTAACCAGTGTGCAAACATTTGTCACAGGGAAAGCGGCTCAATCGTTATACTCTCACTTAAACGCGATATATTACCTACCTTCACTTATACATTTAACCGGTATCCAAATAGTTTATTTTTCAAGTGAATACGAGTACGGTGAGTAGGTACTTACAGTTAGCTAAACGTGACAAACAAAAGATTTATAAATACCTAGGTACTAACTTCAAAAACATGTAAAGAATCTCACCGCGATTTTTCTCGTCTCCTAGTTGACTCTGATTACAAGTCTGTAAAAGGTTCTAGCTAAATATTTAACCGTGCTTAAAACCGTTTAATATTTTTTTATGAAAAGCGAAAATTTTCCAATAATATTAAACATAATGATTTCCATCAGTCTTGAGTTAAGATCAAATAATGTCACCGTATTTTCATCGCTCTCAAACACATTAAAAGTCAACCAATCATGAAATGACGTCCACGACTCGTGACTAACAGCGCGCTTGCGCGTCTATTTTTTGTTTTTGTGCCAAGTACTTTTCCGTCCAAGTGTACATGCAATACAATACCCAATAATCACGGACAATTAAATTTTATACCACAACCTTTCCGCATTGACAGAGCACCATAACCCTAATTCTTTAAGTGCCCGGTCGTACGACCTTTCCTTGGGTTTTGCTGATTTTGGTCATTCCAGCTTCGTAGACGCATGCACTATTTGGTCGCATCATAATAATATTGTCAGCTATATCTGGGGTTGTAATAAGTGAATGTAGTACGTAAGATGGTAGGAATAAAGCTGCAACTCTCTAGTTTGTATGATTATGAAATTTTAATAAAAATGTTTGTGGGCGAGTCTCTGTGGTTCTGCCCTTTTTCAATTAGCACATAATTTAATGGGATTTTTAATCATAAATAAATAGATACACTTTATTGTACTGAAAAATTTACAGAAATTGGTTTTACAGACATAATTTAGTACAATTCATACGAGGCACACTTTTTGAAATTGCGAATTCAAAAACAATTATTACATAACTATTACCCATATATATTTATCCTAAGCAAAAACAAATTTGTACAAACATAGGTAGTTAAGTACTGTGTTTTCACGATAGTGTTGCCTCGTATTACACATTGAATGGAGGGTTACAAAATCAGTGGCAATTTATACTTACATGAGCACTTGAACAAAGCTCTACCAACTACCAACTTTCTAAATAATTTAATACAAATTATCTACCACGTCTGGGCTAGACTTCAAAGTATGCATTCGTAGAACAGATTCTATCATTCCAATTTCATATCTTATAATTTTACGACGTAACTATATCATTCAGATCGTAGACACGCTACTATATATATAAATGTTCCGCTTAATTTACGGCTCACAATAAATTCTTAAGATATTATATTGTCGAATATCAGACATTTCATTTGGACGTTCCTCATTGGATTCCAGCGGTTTGGACTTCTGGGGTACCTAAGTATGGCGATACACCATACTAATACTGCATGCCAATTTCTAAGATGTAGTTACGTACCTACGTATAGGTAGGTACACGTAGCTACGTCAGCGTTATACCTTGTTTATCTTTTTAATTATTGGAGGATATACATACATATTATTGTTAAGATGACTTGATTTAAATTAGGGAGGTCCAATAATTACAGTGTGTCATTTATTAAACTGCTTCTGAGTAAATAAGTTTGTTAAAGCAGGGTGACAACTTTGTGAGCTTACTTTACTACGAAAGTGGGCTAAGAATATTTGACAGAGGTCATAGAAGAGATATTATCTATTACATGTTAAATAAATAAAAAATATTTTCGGTAGTAACCTATGGAACGAATTTTTTGTTAGCAACTGCTAAAACATTTTCGTCGCTTTACATTTTGTTATTTGCTTATGATTCCTGAGCCTGGTGTATCTCAGGACTAAATCATGAGACCACGACAAGCAATTCCCTTTGACCGGATTTGTAAAATATGAGGGTCGAAACGCGAAAATAAAAGCATTGTGTTTATCAACCAAAATCGGTTACAAACAAACGAGTAGGATGACAGACATACCTCATTTTATTATCGTCTAAATTAAGTGTAGCTTTTGCAGTCGAATGTTTCGAAAACTACAGGTTGGCTTTATTATTACAAGTTTATTTACACTTTATTTTCGATTTTTTTATAGAAATCATTATTCTGGGAGCGAAAGCAAAATTGCGTAAATTGATCAATATCAACCAGCGAGAATATGTAGTGAATGATTGATTGATGTAATCAGCGTATTAGTTAAAGGTAATTAGGTAGGTATGTCTAATTTTATTTATGTGAACTATATTTATAAGTTCTTATCAGAATAAATTCTTTAAACATAATGATTTGCGATCGTATCGTATAACACCTTGCAAAGGGTACGTTAAAAATATAACCATAAATATCGACATTAGCTTAAACATTGTAGTGCTTTTTTCATAAGCAAGCATTTCATATTCAGTTAATTTTATTGAAAAAACTTGAAACACCATGTACGTAGTTGCACTCAGCCTAATTTACGAGGACACTTTTTGATTGCGCTCTCATTGCACACTAAGAAGTGTTCATCAAAAATAATGGTCGAAACACAGCTTTAATAAGCAGATCGTAAAACGTACCGATCCGATTATTTTTGTGTCTGTCGGAATCATTCGGGACTATAAATAATAAACGGTTCTATGTTTAGAGTCGTCTTGGGTGGTCCGCAGGTCGCGAGCGGGCCTGAGCGGCTGATATTTGTGAGATATCGCGCTCGCTCCAATGAAATTGAAATAGATAGGGAGTGCGGATTTATCTCGCGTCAGATCAAATCTAGTGCAGCGGTGCGCCTGGCGTCGCAGCGGCTCGGTGCAGCGACGCGACGCGCGACCGCCGCATCGCAGACCCTGACAACCGAAGCCTGCTTTAAATTATGAAAGCCATAACACCTTGAGAGAAATCGCGTTAAACGTTGATTTATAACGTTTGACGTTCTCGCTGGATAGTTGGCAACGGGCCTTGTTCACGCCGCTTGGCATTTATCCGATTGCCCACAAACTTTCGTTTTATTGTAAACCAACGATCATTTACGTCAAATCCAATCTGCTCAAGTAGGTAGAAGAAGAATGTTAACATTATGTTGGAACTATTTACTGAAAGTTTAACTACATTTATAGATTTAATACCATAAGGGGATAGTTCGCAAGATGTGCGTGCATAAACGACGATGATTGATTGCTCGGGTCCAGTTCACACAGTAAAATTTATGGAACCAAATCACAAGCTAACAGTCGTTCTCGGAACGCGTGCCCTATCATTATGCGATTCTATTTTCTATACTTAGTCCGACTTCCTCATATGCGGGGCTGTGCGCTCCCTATAATTATAGGCCTCGTTTACGATCCTAGGCAAGGCTTTACTGCAGAACCTACGTCTGACCTTCCGAGAAATGGGAGCACCGAACAATGTCCGCAGACCACCCGCGTGGGCTTTTGTCACTTAAATTTGTAGTTTGTACGCAATAGTCGAGGGCTGTCCGGTCAGCGGTACGTGACGCCATTGAAACAATTAAACGACTCACCTGCAGCGATGACGGCTGAGCCTACGGACGTGGAGGTTTTGTTTTACGAGACTTGCAAATTAGTAGTCACGAACTTGTGATTGCGCTGTCAGTTAGAACCTGTTAGACGTCTTTGTTCCTGCACACTGACGCTCACGAAACAAAGGCGCCTATTTACATAGATATGTACTAAGCCTTTATTGTAGCCTGCATTTTTTTTTATTTGACATTTTAAATGCAACAGGTTACATATTGCTTACACATAAAATCAAATTTTAGCAAAGTGTATCTACCTAAAGTATGCGCTTTTTAAATCAAATGTTTATGGCTACATCTTTAAACTGCATTCACACCCAGTGGGAATACATAAATTCACTTAACATTCTTGATGTTACCTAAGTATCAATCAATCAATCAATCTAATATTTCTTTATTTGAATAGGTTATGTAAAAAAACTTTTGAATTGTCTTTGAAACAAAGCAAAGTGAATACCTACTTCCGATTCGAAAATCCTTTTATCTACCGACAAGATACCAGTGAGAAAATCTGTAGATTTACTATAGTACAAAAACAGTATCAAATATATTGCTAATGTAGATCACTTTGTAGACCAAGTCACCGTCACAATGTAGGTACTTTTGTTACAACGTTAGTCCTGGTTTCCTAATCACAAGTGCCTTCGCGGCTAATTTTCGTATCAGATAGATGTGTGATGTACTCTGACACGTACCTATGTATCTAATCTATCTAGGCATACAATAGGTACGATTCTCAAATCATAGCCAGGACGAAGTAAGATTTCTTAGGGACACGGCTTATCGGGAGTGACCTCGCTCGCTCTACACTAGGGCCGGCAATATTTATTTGTGTTTATTAGGATCAAAATCTGCATCTAACGGCAAATTAGATACAAATCCGATACCGATCAGCTCGTCGCAAGACCAGTAACTTTCCACGCATTTCAAATGCTGGAAATCGGACTGGCCAAAACCACGGCCCGATTAGTCGCGCGACGCGTGCGCAGCCTGCTAACTCGATCATGACGACAATGTGCGGTGTCTTGGTTAACAGAGGACATTGTTGTATTTTGATTATCCGTTTTTGGTGAGCTTAAGGAAAAACCGAAGCAGTGTATCATCCTCATTGTTCTTGAGTTGTCTAAAAAAAAAAATATTAAAAAGTTACGTAAGGATTCGGTACAGTCAAAAAGCATGATCGATCCCATTTATTGGCTATTTTTTGTTTTTTGTTTAAACTGTCATTTTAGTGTGTTAATATGGTGTTTATTTGGATACTTTATCTTGAGTAGTTCATAAAGTGACAAATAAAATCCATACTAATATCGGTCTGTTACTCTTTCACGCCTAAACGGCTGAACGGATTTTGATGAAATTTGGTATAGGTATACGTTGAATCTCAAGAACGGACATAGGCTATAATATATATATATAAATAAGGGGGGGGGGATGTTTATTTTTGAAGTTAGAGATATGAAATTTGGCACAAATATAGCTCGAAACTTGGATTAAAATATAGACAACTTTTTGTTTTAAATTTTAGGGGAGAAAGGGGTAAAACCGACCATGAAAGGATGTAGTCCACGCGAACGAAGTCGCGGGCACAGCTAGTAATATATAAAGTCAAGCACTTGTCCACGTGTACGGCTTACTAGAGATCCATTTATTTACCTAGTCAGCCAAATTGGGTCGCCTACCTACTTTTTTCTTATGAATATCTACCATAAAGTATTTAGTTGTAAAATTATTTCCAACTAGCTGTGCCCGCGACTTCGTTCGCGTGGACTACATCCTTTCATGGTCGGTTTAACCCCTATCTCCCCTAATATTCGAAACAAAAAGTAGTCTATATTTTGATAGAGCTATATTTGTGCTAACTTGGTGGCATTACCCCCCCCTTACTTTCTAACAAAAAGTAGCCTATGTCCGTTCTTGAGGTTCAACGTATACCTATGCCAAATTTCATCAAAATCGGTTGAGAGGTTTAAGCGGGAAAGCGTAACAGACAGACAGACAGACAGACAGAGTATTAGTAGGGATAGTAGGGATAATAAGACAGATGTTTCGGTTAGTAGGTACACTCAATCCATCCATCTAGATCTTGTAACTTATTTCGATATAAGTAGGTACCTACACATAAAAAACAGAACCATCGTAAAAGTGGCAATCGCAGTGACTGGTGGATTTGAGCGCCATCAATTAATTCACTCGAAGAACATGACATATTTACAGGGCAGCATGGGCAACGATCCATCATAATATGTCTTATTTGCTGTCACTGTGTTACAAAAGTGTCGAACAAATAGTATGACCATGACCATGACTCTCTGAAATAAAACTGTTTTGAAGATATGCAACACATGCGCTTAATATAAAGAGAAGTAGGTACCTAAGTAGAAAGTAGGTATGTAGTAACCTATGAGGTCAGCAAATAGATATACCTATATGTAATAATAAATATTGGGCAATATCTATTGTAGGTAAATAGCAAAGGCAATTGTGTTACAGAAACAGCGACAAATTAATTTTATGCCTTATTAATATATTAAATACCTACTATAATATATTAATAAGGCATAAAATTAATTATAATGTTAAGGCATAAAATTAATTATAATAAATATACTAATGTATTTAATTTAAATTTTTAGCTTTGATTTCATTTGAGGTATTTAATAATTAACTCTCGAGTTCACTAATAATATCTAGACAACGAGATAGGGTTTTGATCATGTTCTGCTCATTGCGCCTATTGAAATTAGTTTTTAAGACTAAGAATAATCTTAACCTCGCGAGTAGGTACAAATCAGCAGACGCGTATGGAGGTCGTGGGTTCTAATTCCACTTTAGTGCAATTGATGATTTATTGATTGTTTTAAAAAATACTAACATATGTAATTAGCGCGTATCTATTACCTGCAGCGTTATAAAGCTGGTTACGATTTTCTTCACCAATAGGTATTTAAAGTAGTTTGAAGAGATAGGTAAACTCGAAATCTTGATTCAAGTCACAGGTAGGTAATAAAATAAATATCAAGATTTAAAACATTTAAAGTCACTGATTTAGGCAAACATCTTCATTAAAAAATGTATATTTAGGTCATAGAGAAGCACAGGTAGGTACTCAAAAGGGTGCTAATAGGTATAGGTATGTACTATAAATGGTAAATTATCATCCGTTGTTTGGTTTATTGTTTGTGTTCCATTAATTCGCAGAGTATTAATTCCAACATAAGATGGCAATAAACGAAACTGCTTCAGCGAAGGGAAACGCACCTAATTCCTGAGTTGAGCTTGAGGTACGGGATGAGAAATTTCATGAGTCAGTGGATCGGCATGCCCGGCTCTTGGTCCGTTGTTGAGGTATAATGGCCTACACGTATTTGTACACCAGCCTCAGTAGAATACGTGATGCGTATAAAAGCTTCAAAGCGTGTAAAGACAGGAGTTACAAGTTAATTCAACTCGAACCTATTCGTAAAAACTTTTTATTAGGAAACCCTAGTTGCAGTAACTGTTCTCACCACCAAAAAAATTAAGGGTTATATGGAAGATATCGCTGGCGTCAACTATGTTGCAAGCAATATTATGAAGGTACGTACTATCATTCAGCTACTATTTGTGTTGCCAAGGATGTACCAAATTTCTCTCACATTGTTAGTACAATCTAATATACAACGTGTAACGGAAAGGGTATAACAATATCAAAAATACCAAAGCAGTTAACGGTTACAAACTGTATGGGACCATTTGTAGCTGTGTACACGCATTTATTGATTCAATATTTTTTTTTGAAATATCAGTCAAATACAAGTCAAAATTTTGACTAAGTCACGCTTGCACAACACTATCACAGTATTGTTGGAATCGTCGAAAGACTTGGATGTACCTACCTATTATGCTATTAATTTAAATATCACAATGGTGGTTCATCTTTTAGTGTTTACTGAATCACATCTGAAATTTGTTGGTTTAGCGTTTCTCATTTTGACAATTCAGTTAAGTCATTGAGTTGTCGTCGCCGTGACAACATCTTGTGTTTTTGCCTTTCTGAATTACCTACTTACTACGGATAGCCTAGTGATATTTCGTGATGTCTTTGAGCAATCAAGAATATTCGAGATGATTCTCTGTGTCGGAGCAACCGACGGCAGCGTGATGGCCGACCGAAAGCTAGAGAAAGAGATTTACGAAACCATCAAAACGCTCGTTTCCATCTGTGGATTGGTCGAGGAGGTCGTATCACATGGCCAGCTCGGTCACCAGACCTCACTCCGTTGGACTTCTTCTTGTGGGACTAATTTAAAAGGAAGGTGTACGCTGTAGCATGCTCGTCAAGGGAAGAGATGATAGAAAGCATCAAGGCCGCGTTCTGTACAGTGACCGCCGCGTTCTGATGTTGCATAATGTTCGCGCATCTTCTAAGAAAGTACTAGGCGCGCATGTCGAGGAAGGAGGTGGAGAAATTCAGGATCGCAGTGATTGTCGTGAAGTGATAACGTGATTTGGGGTCGCTGACCTCAATAGTGTTGTGATGCGTTTGTTTACGTTTTAGTCAGTCATTATAGTTAATCATTTTTTATTTCATAAAAACAATAAAGTGTTTATTTTAACTCGGGATTTCGTATATAGAATCTATACAAGGTATAGTATCCACCTACTTTACATTGTTACCCCCTTTCCGTTACAGGTTGTATAAACAAATAAAATATAATATAAGATATTGATCAAAAGAATTGTTCTAACTCTTAGAGACTCTTATAAGATATTGATCAAAAGAATTGTTTTAACTCTTAAACGTCCATAGTGAAATTTACAACCTTGGGGTATGGTTTGTTTCTAGCTCGGTAGGTACTCCTAACAAAATAGGGCCCTTAGGTATTCATAACTCGTAAGTCTATAAATTATACACGTAGGCTTAATTGCAGCAGCTTTAATTTAACGGTAATTGATTTGGCAGCAGTCGAAACATTAGTTAATTGCACAATACATTTAGTGCAATTTGACAACCGGCAACACGACAGTTGCCTTTAACGTTAAGTTGATGCAACTGAGCCTTAATTTTGTAACGTACGGTCAACGGCACATCAAGGTAGACACTAGCAATTCAATATTAGTTCGTATACACACGTCATAAGGACGGTGCGAAGTCCAAAATTAGTAGTCTGTCGTGCTTTTGTACACAAAAGGGCCTAGCATGCGGCACGCGACTAAATTTTATCGCGCTCTTAACAAACGTCTGCTGATTGGCTGAAAATACGAGTGCGGTGTGTCAATCAACAGTATCGAAACTTTTGTCGTCGCATGCGATAAATTTGACATAAGTATTGCGCATGCTAGGCCACATAACTAAAAAAGGTTCATAGTGACGCAAGCTGCACCGAGGGCCTTGCGAATCGGTAGTCTCTGAATGAAGTCAAAAAGGATATTATTATATAGAGTTGAATACTTACTTAATTTAAGATAGGTAGTGCATACCATACACGAACACACTAGTTCTCAATTTACTTCTTATGTACATTCGATGAACCTTCGTTCATCCTTTCTTTTAACAAACAGACAATCAATCAATCAAAAAAAATCCTAAGCAAAGTAGGTAGATACACTTTACCTTCAAAAATTTACCTATTGAAAGGATAGTTACCAGTTTTGAACTGGTAACTATCCTTTCAATCAGACACTACCGAATTAATTAAATTAGGAATGTGAAAATTAATGGGGTAGGTAAGTACGACCAACAGCACGTTAGACTATACATTATGACCTTAGCACCGCCTTATGCCATGCAGATAAGAACTAATATGGAATTGCAAGTGTTTATCTTGACTTGCAGTCGACCATACCTACATAGACAGTTAATTTACTAATTTCTGCATTGCTATTGATTCAGGTCCCAGCAGTAGGCACCTACTACTAAGAAAAATAACACTTACGATGAATAAGTTGGTAGGTACATACCTACATCCCCGCCCTCTGCCACCTCCACCCGCGTCTATGGACGCGGCATGGTTAACGGTGGCTAAGAGGGGGACGAGAAGGGCAACAAGGGCTACGGAAGCCCCACCGCCTCTGCCCAAACCGCCACAGACGAAGCAGACGAGGCGGCCAAAACTGCCGAACCTCCGCCCCCCTCAATCGGCGGCAGTGATACTCACACTGCTGCCAGAGGCCGTTGAGCGGGGGATGACGCTGCTGGCGGCATTAACAAAGGCCAGGTCCCTTATATCAGTGGGGGACCTAGGCATCACGGGGATCCAGTGCCGTCGGGCCATTACCGGCGGCCTGATCATAATGATATCAGGCGGCTCGGAAGGGGAGAACCGGGAAAAAGCCGAGGTATTTGCCGGTAAATTAAGGGAAGTTCTCGCGGCGGACGGAGTCCTGGTCTCCCGCCCGGAAAAGTGCGCGGAGCTGCGCCTGTCCGGGCTGGATGACTCCGTCACCGTCACCGATGTTGTTGCCGGGATCGCGGCGAGTGGGGAATGTCCGGCGTCGTCGGTTAAGATTGGGGAGATTCGCCGCGTTGGTCGAGAGCTGGGCTCCTGCTGGGTGCGCTGCCCCACAGCAGTTGCGAAGAAATTAGTGGTTGGCCGCAGACTAAGAGTTGGCTGGTCTTCAGCGCAAGTGCAATTGCTGGAGACCAGAGACCTGCGCTGCTTCCGGTGCCTCGAGAAGGGGCACGTCAGGATGCAGTGCGGGTCGGAGACGGATAGGAGCGCCACGTGTAACAGATGTGGCGCTCCTGGCCACCTTGCCCGTGCGTGCGAGGCAGCGCCGCACTGCACGGTCTGTGCCGCGGCCGGAAAAAAGGCCAACCACATAGGTGGGGGTCCAGCGTGCAAGGCCCCCAAGAGAGCCCAGAGGCGGGCCACCGGAGCGACTCAGTCGCAGTCGCAGCCGGCCCGCCCCGCCCCTGACGTCCAGATGACGGGGGAGTAGGCCCGAAAGGCCATGAGTCCCGAAGGCGCCAGAACGGGGAATTCTGGCGTCGCTCGAGGTGACGGGGCATGCTGGGTGGTCCGGCATGCCCCGTGGTGCGGCAATTCCACCTGCCGCACCGAGACGCGCTGCGCCATGCGCGGCAATTGCGTTTAGGGGGGGGATTGTGTAATGCTTTAATGGCGAATCCCGGCCCCCCCCGCCACTGCGCAGAGTAGGACCACCCCAGGGGTTTTAGTCGGTTCGAGTCCGACACACCACTCTCTGTCTCCCCGTGGCAGAGAGTGACGGTGCATGGGCATTTCCCCTGGGAATAAAAAAAAAAAAAAAAAGGTACATACCTACATGAACCTTTAGGTAAGTAACCTCGTTAAGATATTTAGAAAGGGTTTCAAGCTATTCTTCCCGGCGTGGTCATATACGATCGCTTAACAGGTTTTTATTAAAAAGCACATCCTTAGTGACTACTTTGTAAGGTTCTATAAAAAAACATTATTTTGACATGACACGTCCAAGTTTTATATAGCACACCACACAAGTTGCCCCTTTTAAATGACCTCTCATAAATAACTGAAGTTATCATTCTTCAACGTTTTGCTTTCATCAAAGATAGGATTCTTAGCCGCAGTCGGGATTAAGCTAGGGCTGCCAACTCAATTAAATAATTAAATGGATCTGTGATTTGATATGAATTTAAGCGAGGAAAGACTGAGAAATGCACTTTAAATAACAGTACCTACATAATCCAGTTATTTATCGATACACGCCGATCAGGGCGATTTCCAAATTTCTTTCACCATCATAATGCTACATTATTCCTGAGATACACGAGATACCTAGTCAATTTTTATTTAAAAATAGTAACAAGTGGATTCTGGAAACAAATTGCTATGTAAAGTTCACATTAAGTATGATTTAATAGTAATAGTTTTAAGAGAGGTAGGGCATAGATTATCGCTCGAAATGGAGCAGCCCGACTGGTGAAATACCTCCACCTTACAGAAGACCGCAGCCAAATAACAATCACTTCTGTGTTGTTGTGTTTCTGCGTGTGAGTAAGGTTTCCCGAGCTCTTGAGGGTGGTGCTACATTAGTAGCAGGGTCAAGCCTTCAAGGTAAGGACGACACGTCCAGTAGGTAACAGATTTAATGTGCTGTACTTGTCGCCCTTAAGCTAGGACCTCATTACCACTTAACATCAGGTGGGATGAGGTCAATCTTGAAGTGCAATATAAAAAAAAAGTAAATGAGTCTAAAGGACGTAACGAATCTAGGCCTACCATGCGCCATGCGACTAAATTTTATAGCTATATAACTGCTGATTTACTGAAAATACGAGTGCGGTATGCTATTAGTCAAACAGTATCGAAACGTTTGTCGTCTCATGCGATAAATTTTACGTATTGCGCATACTAGACCTAGTGAAAACAAAAAGTGGCTTAATTCGCCATCCGAATCAATATCGAGTTACAGAAACGCTCAAAAGCTGGAGACCAGCAAATGTTTGGAAACGTGATAACCCAAAGAAGGGTTGGCAACCTTCACCAAGCACCGCTCCTTGTGGAAGCTACCGCACACGAGCAGCACGCTCTCGCGAAACTCATTCATCAGCTGAGATTGATTGCAACTGTCAAAACGCTAATGGCGGCGAGTGCCCGCCATATTGGAACCGATGAATGCACCTAAGCCAATATTAATGCGTGTTATTGATGAGCCCCAACTCAAGTTCACGGTTACTTATTAGATGTGTAATTTATTAAACATTGTATACGTGTTTAGAAAGAGGTAAATGAGCGGGCGATAAAGCCTCGTTAGCGACTGAGCTAGGTACAGTCGGTTGCAAAAGCTTTTTGCAGAACTTAGCTGCGTATTCCCAGGACTCGGTAAAAGATTAAGCAGAGAAGAATTTAAAGACGGCTTTAAAATCACAGTCAATACGTCATCATTACCATATACTTATAATTAACAAGCTACATAAATTAAATTTAACATTTGAATGGTTTTGCAATAAGAAAAATGTGCCGATCGACATGATATTTATTACCTACATATCTATTGTTTTTTAATCTAAATACGAAATTTTGATCTTATTAGCTTAAGCAATTACAAAAATATTATAAGTTATCACTTTTTTCAAGATCTCCATTACAAAATCAAGTTATTGAACTATACACGCGGATAAAATAGACCAGAAATACTAGAGGTGTTATAACGACACATTTTAAAAGATCATTTGCAAAAATAAGTTTGACGTTTCGCAAAGTATTACTTATGATAATGATATTTAAAATGATTTAAATGGTGGTGTCATCAATACCCAATACCTTGTCTTGTAACCTAATTGATTGCGACTGTACACAGCAGATACTCGGCCGAGCGGAACGGGGCGAGGTGATGGCGGCAATAAATCTTTAATTGAATCCGCATCGCCTATTCAATCTCCGTGAGTGATTGACTCCGTGAATAATACGGGATGCGGGCTACGTACTGTGGACGCACGGCGAAAGACCCACGGCGGAGTTTCTTAATACATAACACAAATGAGTCCTAACCTTTACATATTATAAAATGAAGTTCCTTCCGTTGTCTGTTCACTGTATCACCAATAGTGGTTCAAGAGCAAGGCATACAAAATGCATGGGTAATGAATATATCTCTTTATATAATAAAAATGAATCCCTTGGTCACGTCATCACGCGTGAACGTCTGGACCTAGTTTACATTTTTTTGTGTTTGTTATTGTCAGGAGAAAGTTCTTATGAAAGAAAAAATTTAAGGAAAAGCGCGGTAAATTAAAAAAATTAAGAATACTATTGTTTTCGCGGGTGAAAACCAATTTGAATCAAATAGTCGTAGTTAAGACAAGACAACGTCTGTCGGATGACCTAGGCTACAACAATAAAAGTACAGAACTTTGTGAGATAGATCAAACTAATGAAAAAAAGAAGGGATGATGGCAAGTTAGTAAATTGAGAAACTTTTAAAAACGCGTGACTTTCTATTTCTTTACATATTTTCTATGATAACACGAAACCATGACGTAACAGGTTTTACTATCAACATACTTGATAATGTGCGTGTGGATAGTTTAGTAAGATCTATAAATAAACTTGCGAATACTTCTATACATATGAGTCCACAATGCACATCTAAATGACGTTTTTTTTTTAACTAGACCATCAGCATCAGGTGGGGTGAGGTCAATCTTGCAGTGTAATAACACCAAAATCAAAGAGCCCTATTGTATTTAGATTGAAAAATTAGCGTCGATACCCTTGAATAATTTAAAAAATCGATTAGACTCTCACTTAAAATGTTCAATGTTAAACCGAATTAAATAAATTCATTTTACCGACTTTTTAAGACCAGAGCAGTAAGATATCTCGATATCTTCTGACCGTTCACTAAAGACGCCGTCAAGTCGAATGACACGGGCAATCAGTGACGTGATAACGATCTACTACGGAGACTGCTATGAGTCCACTCTTGCGGTGTGGCCAACGAAGTAACGTGTCACATTGTGGAATTTGCATCTTCATACCTAGTGGAATACAGTAATTTATTCTTAACTAGCTGTCCCGACAGACGTTGTCTTGTTTTAACGACGACTATTTAATTTATATATTTCAAAAAAAAATATATTTCATAAGAACATTATCCTGACAATAACACAACAAAAACTAGTATTATTGGTCCAGGCGTTCATGCGTGATGGCGTGACTTAGGGAAATAAGGATCCGTTTTTTTATATAAAGATTATTTCTTAAAATTTTTAATGTGTAGTAGTAGCATATAATAAATAAACTAAAAAAAAAATTATACAACATCACATACATTACTCTGATTCTGCGGTAAGTAGCTTAAGCACTTGTGTTACAGAAATTAGAAACAATGACGGTACCACAACACCCAGCCCCGAGACAACATAGAAAAGTTCGTTTCCCATATTTACCCGACCGATAGAACCCGGAACCTCAGAGATGGCGTGACGCCAAAGTCCGGCCGCACACTGGTCCGGATTTTTAATATGGAAGACTTAGGACCCAATGTCAATATTTCGGGCTGAAAAAAATCATGTGGATAGATAAATGAACGTTCATCAACGTTTGTTCTAGCAGTTTTTATGAAATTGGTTATTTTTGCGAAAAAAAAAACATTGAAAAAAAATTTGTATGGAGAAAAAGTGAAATTTTTTTTTTTTTCGAAAAGTTCAAAACTGTTAGCAGTGAAACCTTTTGTGTGTTATTGTATTACACTTATTCGTTAATTCCATATTTTTTTTATTTGCATATACTTGCAGCCTTGGCCAAAATATGCATCGGAACTTTCATTGTATTTATTTCAACTATTTGTGACAATTTAATTTTTTTATTGATTTATAGTCACATAATTTACGCATATTTTCAATATAATAAATTTTAAAATCCATTATTTGTTGACTATGAATGATTTTGAAAAATAGATTACAATTTAATTTAAAAAATCAAAATAATATTTTACTTCTCATGGTTAGCTGTTGCTTAAAGCACAGCTAGTGATCGAATGAGGCATTGCCTGCCTGCTAATATTCTCCTATTCCCTAATATAGCTATCACTTTTATTTTCTACTATTGCTGTCTCTTTCATTCTCTTTTGCTCACTCTTTTTCTTCTTAAGACAAGTGGTGTTCCACGCTTATAAATCAGATAAAATAGACAAGAGCTCTACTGGTAATACAAAATATTTACTTGCAGCTTTGGCGTTTATTTCGTTTATCCTAATATATATTTATTTAAAATCAGTACTTTTGCTTCTTTAAGTGGTTTCGGGAAAGTAAATTCGGTACTAAGATAAAATCCATACTAATATTATTAATGTGAAAGTGACTCTGTCTGTCTGTCTCTCTGTCGCTCAATCACGCCTAAACTACTAAATAAATCTAGTGTCCCAAAGAATATCTATACCAAATTTCATCTATATCGGTTCAGTGGTGCAGCGGTAAATTTAATGTAATGTAAACGACCTTCAATTATTTTTTATTGTACTGCGAGAATTGTGCAATAAACTATTTCTGGTTATTTTGTTATACATTTTGAAGTTGATTTATGAATAACTAGTGGCCATCCGCGACTTCGTCCGCATTAATGTCGGTTATCGCGACGCTATTCACGCGGACGAAGTTTTAAGTAGCATTTAATAGGTCTGCAATAAGATGTTGAAGATGGGTTTGGATTATTCCAAATAACAACATTGCCGCTCTCGAGCTTCAAAGGAACGAGGCTCGTCATGAACACAGAGGAGTCGTCGAATTCTGCCAGTTCACTTCTTTGCTTGTAGTTGCTCTGTGCTGAAGATCCATCGAATCCCCACTTGGAGGTAAGCTTCAAGTTTTCACTGCACATATTTAAATCATCACCAACGACTTGCAGTATTCTTCGAGTTGTCACGTCTAACAGTGCTTGTAGTTTCACCTTCACTAAATGTTCTGATACTTCAATATCTCTGGTATCTGGATAACACCTCTGCTTAGCTTCCAACAACTTGTAGTAAGACGGAAGCTTCAATTGCTGTGACAATGCTGACCGTAAAGTAAGATACTTCCACTTTGACAGATCCAATGATGCAGTAAGGGCCAACGCTTGATCTTCCTGCATAGTGTCCGTCTTCTCGTTTGTTGATAAAAGTGATTCGACAGCTTCAACCTTTTCAGGATTCTTCACAAGGTGATCGATGATGCGAGCAAGACCTTCTTTCCCATTAGACTTTAGCTTCGTGACAAAAGCAAAAGTCAGTTCCTCTTCCGGATAGTCGAGTAATGTACCCGATCGCCTTTTCTTCTGCTTATTCCCCAAGTCTTCAAATGGCTTCCTTGATGCAATGTCTGTAGATGTTCCAATGTCACTAGTCGCCTTCGAAGTAGATGGAATGGGTTGAACAGCTGCTTCTTCTTCTGTAGAACGAGGATCCAAATTTTCGGTCCCTTCAAAAATTTCGGTGAGATTTACTGATTCACATTCAGGCCACTTAATTCTTGTTTCCAACCAGTTCATATGCTTCTTCATGAATGTTTTTTGCACCCTGTGTGCCTCGGTCCATCGACGATTTAAGTTCACAGTAAAAGATCTTGCAAAATTCAATAATTTTTCTGAATCTTCTTGCGAAATTTCAAGCAAAACGCAATCCAAAATTGCTTGATGCAGTCGTTTGTAATCCTTGAGGTCCTCTTGTCGCAGAAACACGTAAATGTCCAGGTTAGTGCCAAATCCAGCCATGATCAAGTTGCTAGATTATTCACGTTAAAATTTCCAGGTATGTTGACTCTTCAAGGGTTGAATGTCTAATGACGCTCCAACATGAGCTCCCGTCTGTTTTATTTGATTCATAAGCGCTCAACTAGCAAGGGTTTCAAGGAGCGAAAGAGAGAGAAGTATGGAATGAAAGAGATAGCGATAGTAGGAAATGAAAGAGATAGCAATATTAGGGAATGGGAGGGGAATATTAGCAGGCAATGCCTCATTCGATCACTAACTGCGCTTTGAGCAACAGCTAACCACTAAGAAGTAAAATATTATTTTGATTTTTAAAATTTAATTGTAATCTATTTTTCAAAATCATTAATGGATTTTAAAATTTATTATATTGAAAATATGCGTAAATTATGTGACTATAAATCAATAAAAAAATTAAATTGTCACAAATAGTTGAAATAAATACAATGAAAGTTCCGATGCATATTTTGGCCAAGGCTGCAAGTATATGCAAATAAAAAAAATATGGAATTAACGAATAAGTGTAATACAATAACACACAAAAGGTTTCACTGCTAACAGTTTTGAACTTTTCGAAAAAAAAAAAAATTTCACTTTTTCTCCATACAAATTTTTTTTCAATGTTTTTTTTTTCGCAAAAATAACCAATTTCATAAAAACTGCTAGAACAAACGTTGATGAACGTTCATTTATCTATCCACATGATTTTTTTCAGCCCGAAATATTGACATTGGGTCCTAAGTCTTCCATATTAAAAATCCGGACCAGTGTGGGCCGGCTCGCCTCTCGGCTACGGAGGTCGTCAAAAATATGTACTAACTGAAACTGGTTCATGAAGAAGATTGTGGAATAAGCTCTCTTCATAGTTTTCCCCAATCCTAACGATCATTCGTAGCGGCACTAGTTATACATATTTTAATGATACATACCTATTCATAAATAAGTTTTGTTTATGAATACTAAAATCTCCTCATACCGCCATGTTGACGAGTGAGCAGGACATCAAGGAACAGCGCTGAAGGAAGAGGACGCATGATTGGAGACTCCGACCCCTTTTTAATTCGGAACTCTTGTCTTAAAGTACTATCCCTACATCGGTAAAATAATCATTGTTTCGCCACATTAAAATAAATAATTTTCGCCGACAGCTGTCATTTCCGAATTGCAATGGTGGTTTCCGTTTCGGTTCTTTTGTTCCACAGATAAAAAAACTAAAATTTATTTTGCAAAAATAAAATACTAACTATGCTTTTAATTAAAAAGTAAAAATGTAAAATGATTACTTAAGTAATAAGCTAACATATCTAACAATTTTCATATTTTATTGTTAACACTGTCAAGTAGCCAATTGTTTTATGTCTGAAATAATGTTGAAGTAAATAATTAAAACCTTTGTAGTATTCAAAAGAATGTTATTCAAATGATCGCTAAAGTGATATTCTGCAGACGTTGGCTACTGTGATTGCTTACCATCAAGTTTGTTTGCCACTATCGTTGTAGAGCACAACACTTGCAGTTTGATATTAGTTCTTATGCCATTAAATTAAAGGTGATACAACATCTCAAGCTTATAGTCTAACGTGCTTTGGACCGTAAAGACAGGTCGGTACTAATCTAAAACTATCCTAATTTTACTCGAAAAATGTCTTAATTCGTTTCTACATTTAAAAGTATGTACTTTTTTTCAATGAATAATTTTGTAATGAAATGCGTCTTTATCAGGGGTGGACACGTTTAATTAGGTACTAAAATATAAAATCGCAAAATTTGACACAATCGACTCTTTTTGATGCGATTTTTGCAGTACCTACAGACCAATATTACGAGACAACACATGTATTCCTTTACACAATACATAATTACAAAATTCAGTAAAACAAAAATATTCTTTTTATACATACATTTTGATTCATCACCTATTTTGTAACTATAAATATAAATTCGACAGTATTTTTCTATTTTATTTACAAGTTAACCTAATACATTAATATATTTCAAATATGTACCGTAATTTGATAGAAATAAACAGTCCATTATAGTAACTAATTTACCGATATTTCCAACGAAGGAATAAAAAAGATCTCGAAGAAAATAAATAGGTCATAAGTAGAAACATTTATGTTAATTAATTATGTTAGTCCTGAAGGTAACATTATATTACAACAACTATTCAACATTATTATTATCACATTGAGATTTTCAGCCGATGTAAAAACATTACACAACTGTGGAAAAATAGTTCCTAAATATTCTCATTGTTAATAAATAAGTTCATTTTAAAACTAATATCTAATTTGTTTGATACCTGTAAATAAAAAAAAACAATTATTAACTTAGCAGATTATTTACATCACACTTATTTAAGCATAATATAATATTATTTGACGTTTTGTATTCTAATAAGGTGCTCAAAATATAACAGAAGTAGCGCTTATCAAGATTTAAAATAGCAATACGTAGTTACGTGGTCCTAGAGTCTACTGCCACGTAATAGGTAAGCGGACTGAAAATGTGTTATTAGCTCTGTCTCTCGCATGTTAGAAATGGGTGAAACGTTTTTTTGCATTTTCCACCTTATCAAAAAATAATAGTTGGTGCGTGACGTCATTACTGGGTACGTTTATTACCCCGCAGCTTCGCATTACTGTATCTAATTATTATTTTATTAATTCAGCAAATTAAAAAATACGTGTCAAATATTTTTTAAATATCTATCTTAAAAAAATTAAAACAATCTGGTATTTTTGATCCATTTCGCTTCAATATTGGTCAAATTGTAGCAATTGGACTTTCCGCCTACGTGCCGCCATCTGGTTGGTTTTGAATGCTATAAAAACTTTATCCTTCAAGTGTCTGCCTTGATAATAATCATCGTATCTTTAATAATTTCATGTAGCTCATTTCTTAATCTTGATTAGGAGTAATTTCTTCTACTAAAAAGTATAAGTATTTTGACATACTCACTTTAACTAAGCTCAAAACCGGCTCCCGATTGTATGGCGTAGAGGAGCTTTTCGGCCAAGACGTGTTCCTGGTTGAACTCTGGCAGCTTCAGTAGGTTCATGCACGTGGAAGACGAGGGCAGCCGGTGAGACGGCCCGGCTGACTGAATGCAGAACGGAGGCTGCAAATCCTGTATGAGTTTTCAAAATGTTACTTAAGATTTCTAGCTCCATCTACAAACAACAAAATCTTAAAAGGTTTCCAACTGGGTACCACCTACATACATGTATCAACTCAACTTAACATTAGTAATAATTAATTAAAATGAATGAATATTACGAATTTTTTTTCGGTTAGATTTTGATTCAGATATCATTTCATAACCCATTTACCAACAAAATGAATATAACCCCAATTAAACTAAAAAAAATATTTAAATATAAAAAAAATCCAATTACAATGACTTTTATACATTAAAGCAAATCAGACTACACACTTTGGAGTTTGCATCGCCCTTATGTCGTACGCATAAGATCTAATATCGAGCTGCAAGTGTTTAGTTTACGTGCTGTTGACCGTAGGTAATCATTTTATTCCTACAAAATGGAAGTACAAGGAACGGGCCAGACCAGATTAACAGAGAGGTGAGGTGACAAAGTTCCAGACATTTCGCAATCAAGACTATCTTTCCAAGCCACAGCAACGTCATTAGACAACATCAAACGGTATTCGGTGGCTTATTGGCTAACCTAGGCGCCGAAGCCGTAAAAGGTCTCGGGTTCGATTCTGGATCGGAGCATATTGAAAAATGAATCGTTCCGAATTGGCTTGAGTCAGAATGTGCTGATTGATGCCTCCAGTTAGTATCCATCGTGTGGTACACATAGTACAATAGGTAACGTTCTATTGGCAAGTGAAATAATATTTTTGTTTAACGTATTTATTACTGTACCTTAAAACCGAGAAGAGGCGGTCTTGAGCAACTCGTTACGAACTTTAACAATTGTCTACGTTGGTCGTCTGTAAAGTTCTCTACTACTTTCCAGAAACACTGTACAGTTTGATGTGTTGCCGAGAATCCGCCTGAAATAAAATAATACTTTTCTAATTTTCATTCAATTAACAAATATAAAAAAAACAATCTTTAAAAGGCGCAGAAACTTTCGAGTACAATATGACGCTCAAATGTTTCTCATTCAAACTTGCCTTGTACATAATTAATTGCACTCGAGATTACTAGTGAATTACTAGTGAGCCTGCGCACGTATAACTATTAAATGAAGGTACTATTCAAATGGTAAATGATCCAAATAGCTTTTCATAGTATTTTAAAAGCCACGTCACAGTCAAGTCCTGCCTCTTGTGACACTGCCTTAGTTTAGAACATTAAGACCTGTACGTACCTGCGTACTGAGTATGCGCCTTTAAGTCTTCCAAGTCAATGGGAACCTCCGCACCTGATATGAGAAGCTGAAGTTCTCGACAAGAGAACATCCGCAACCATTCACCATTGACAACATCCGTGAGACCACGCTTGAAGGCATTGCACTGCGCTCGGATTTGTCTAAAACATTATTTTACGTTTGATTGACACATTACATTTGATATACCTATATAGTGCCTAGTCTGTAAAGAAAGTAATTCCGGCCCTGGGCGCCATTTTATGGTTCTTGGGGAACAATGGTGCCCAACGTGTTGCATTGCAAATATTTTGGCGCCCAACGTGTAGTTACGTTCTGGCGCCCAACGGATAGCAATTCAATTACACGAAGCAAATTAATAGCTATCTCGCTGAATTTGACATTACCATTTATTTTATACAAAATAAAAAACTCAAAATTTCATCAGAAATAATAAGGGCGTTTGGTCGATTCAATAATAAAAAAAATAAAAATATTTCAATAAGTCAACCTACCTGTTTAACTTATAATCAGCGACTAGATGAATGTATTCTATTCTATTTTCAGCAGTTACAGGAATGTTTGCACCACCGGGTTTTAATTCTTCTATCTAGAATTTATAAAATAATTTATTGATACTTTATCCTGATGTAGGTTCATTTAATTTCTTTTTTTTTTATAATACTTACCCTCTGTTCTCCTAACTCGTCACTTACTATGGTGAAGTCTAAACCTAGGTCCGGAACTTCGTTCCGTCCGTGTGACTTCAACATTAGCAATCCTCGGTACAGGCCGGGGTCCAGAGAAGCCAGTGCGTGGACGTCGGGCTCACGAGAAGAGCATAGTTTACCTAAGAAGAACTCTGCCAGTGGAAGTTCCACTAATAAATTCTCGTATAACGCCTGAAATATTAAAAGTACTAATCAAACATAATACCCAAACGTGAAATATTAACTGAGCTTCTTCTACAAAGATTTTTTGGTAAAAAATATAGAATTGGTTCTATTTTCATCTATTAATACTTAGTAGGTTTTTCTTTAGTAACATAATAACTATGTATCTAATTGAAAACATGACAATTTGACATTTTATATCTCACTATGTGTAGTATTTATAGCTAGCTGGTGCTCACGACGTCTAAATTGATATATTTAATAATCTCTAATAAAATATATAAGTATCTAACCTTCTACCAAACTTTCTATCAAATGTATTCGGTACTTTCTATACAAACATACATCCAGACATCCATTAATTCTTACAAACTTACTCAATTATAATATAAGTACTATACTGAGAATCGTAAGACCTAAAAAATAATAATAGGCTATGGTATTTATTACCTTGCCTAACATCCTCCCAACAAAGAAGTAATGCATCGGGAAATCGTCATACAATAAATGCACGCCAGGATTAGGGTATAACATGTTGTCCTTTGTTAACCTGAACAATCCCCTATTGGGGTCGAATGCAGATCTGAAATAGACAATAAAAGTATTGTAAGAGATTAAATCGCAAAAATAGACAAATATTTGTGACATACAGGCCTAGCATGCGCCGCGAGAGTAAATTATATCGCGCTCTTATGAAATGTCAAAATCAATGCATCAACTGCTGATTGGTTGAAAATACGAGTATGGTTTTCTATCGCACAATCAACGGTATAGAAATCTTTTGTCGTCTCATGCGAGAAATTTGTCGTATTGCGCATGCTAGGCCCAATAATCGATTGATATAATTACTTTTTATCGATCGATAGTATACTCACTTTAGTAACTCGGACAAAAATTCTCTAAAAAGGCCACCGCCGTCCACGCCCGCTTCTTCTGCGCCTGCCTGATTTATTAGTTGTACACGTAGTTTTAACTTCATGTCTGGCTCTAAAAAGAGGTAATTAAATCAAACTAAAAGCGTTACGAAAGCATGCGGCAGACCACGCCTGTTTTCATGGCATTACTCAAAACTAATACAGATAAATAATACTTCGTTAAAAGATTTTTCAGATACACAGTTGCGACCTAAAAATGGCACTTCTTTCACTCTCATTCTCATGGCCGCACGCGCTGCAAGTTACGTCAAAAAATATTCATTTCCATACTTATCTCAGTCACAAAAGGTTTAAATTAAATTAGACAATATAACAATTTAGGCCATTTTTACACTGTGTTGATACCTATGAAAGGATAATAATTTGTTTGTATATGCATGGAACCATGGATCTACAAAATCTTTGATCGAAGTTAATAAATATATTAACCCTTAATGAGGCCTGGAGTATTGATAATTTTCATTCATTTTCGCCAGTAAGTCAAAGACATAAAGCTCAAGGTGCCTTTCGTGCTACTTTGGACCCAAATATACGTAATTTATGCAAAATGTGATAACAGCATGCTATAGAAATAGTTTTCGTAGAATGCAGACTTATCTCTTACCATTATCAGGTCTTAGTTTATCAAAAGCGTCTTCATATAAATGCGTGCGCCGAACACTGATATTTATTGATGGACCCTCATTGAAGTTAGTCATTTCATACCAGTGATCATGTTTTTCCCTAAAATACAAAATAAATAAAAATGTGAAATACATTTATCTCACGGTAAACTGGAAATATGTCAAATGTTAGTAAAAAGATCTTACCTAATTAGAAGACCTTGAAATATAAGCACACGTGTGGAGAAAGGCACGACAAACGGTATCTCTCTCAATATTGTCACTGTTCTTAATTCTTTGATGGTTAATGGTGGTCCCTCTTCTGCAAGTAAAATATTATATTAAGTATACATCTCATAGCTTTTGAATGTAGCTTTTACTAAAACACTTATCCTACTTATATGTTTGAGTAAAACTACTTTACTTTATTTTATATTTGATATATCTATCTATCTACTTGGTGTGATTCTGGTATGCGGAAATGGACGTATACGAACAATAACGGTTTTGCTCTTGAATTATTAGATTTTAATAACAATTTTTATTAGTTTTACTGTTGTAAGTTGAGTAGGTTTCTTTGGTCCCGGGTTTATATAACAAAAGTGGCGAATGGAAAACAGATGGATAGCCAATAATTATTCAAGAAAATAATCGGGATGTTGACACCATTCACAACTAATTTGACGGTATCAATGCCGCCGTAAAAGAGGTCTGTTAGATGGAGCATATTGATTCTTTTTTCACGTTACAGTGAAACACGTTACATAAGCTCTTTATTGGCGGGGGTTACGTTCCACAACTATGCCGCGAATATGGAAACCGTGAATGTAGAATGGCTATTTGCATGGTATTGTAGGAGATACGTTCCAAGGTTCCGTTCCGTTTTTATTCATTTATTTTAATTAATATGGTCAGTTTGGCATAGTAAAATAGAATTAAAAAGAGAAAATTTGCCGACATGTACAAAGCAATATACTTACGGCGCATCCATTTTCCAAGATACATGCTACGAGAAAGCCATAAACCTTCGCTAAGGTTTTTTAAGATAAATTTTTCAGTGCATAAAGCGGATCAAAAAACTTTGAGATTAGCCCATTCATTCTACTCAAAACGAACTTGATCCGAATATGGAAAATTAGTCGAAATTTTTAAACCCGCTTATAGTGAAAACGCGAATACAGGAACCGTGTAGGTATATAAATAAATAAATATTGGACAACATCACATACATAACTCTGATTCTGTAGCATGTAGCCTAAGCACTTGTGTTACAGAAATAAGAAACAACGACGGTACCACAACACCCAGACCCGAGACATTATAGAAAAGTTCGTTTTCCATATTGACCCGACCGGGGATCGAACCCGGGACCTCAGAGATGGCGCTACGCCAAAGTCCGGCCCGCTCGCCACTCGGCTACGGAGGTCAAGTATATGGAGCGTTTAGTGTATGTTTACAATGTTGAGAGGTTGGTCGGCGTGGAGCAGTACCTTGCGAGAGCGCGAGCGCCGTGGACAGGCTGGGCGGGCGGCGCAGCTGGCGCGGGTTGGGCCGGTGCTGCGTGCCCGCCACCACCAGCACGGCCGCCGCGCCCTCCGGCACCGCGCCCGCCGCCGGCCACTCCGCCGCGCCGCAGAACTGCAGCCGCGAGTCGCGCACGTACAGCGCGCGCAGCAGGTGCGTGCACACCTGACATATTATATATATTTAATTTAATCTAAAGATTTTCTGAAAGATATCGCTTTCTAGTAATTAGACCGCCCAAATTGTACTATAATTTGGACAGCCTGAATTGTACTTTAAAACCAATTTCACTGTATATGTTTTGTGCAACAAAGTATATCTATCTAACTATTTTTACTAGTAATTATTTGTAATTTCGGGCAAAATGTATCCTATATGAAAATCTAGTATCTCACACGTCTTACCACTTTAGAAGTGACTCTCGCGGGACCGATTAAATTTAGAAAAAAAATGTGTATAGATCGAAATCTCACATATTAGTGAGATAGACACGCCACCATTCATAAATACCTTGAACAAATGTGACCACGCAGGAGTCTGATTCTTCCCAGACAACTCGATCTGTGTGTTGCCCACGGCGTCTTTGTACTGACAGCCGACCGCGGGCCGAGTCTCAGGATACGCGAGCTCCACCAGGCCGAGGCACACTTGGCGGAGCGTGCGGCACAAGCCGCCGAGCTCAGAGAATTCGAATGCGTGAACCCGGCCGCCTCCGCCCGAGCTTACCGACGAACTCGATATTACTGGAAGTTACAACATACGGGTAGGTAATGAGAATGTGAAATCTTTTTGTCGTGACAACGTCTAATAGCTAGATAATACGGGCTGCATGCTCAGAAAAGGTGACGTCATTGTCCCGGTATGCTCATTGTTGCGTTCCGCAAGCAAGAACGCGGCACGAACGAGAGTCACAATCGGCTCGAGCGACCGTCTCAGTGTTGTCACGTCAAACTACCGTCCGGAAACCGACTTTACAGACAAGCAATTTTTAATTCACATTAATTACATCAGTAATATTTATGAAACGTCCATGTAAAACAAATTAAACTATCTCCGGTTTGTAACTTATAACCACAGATAAGATACCGGCAAGAAACTCTGCAGTTTTCAATAAAAATAAAGCTGAATTTCTAAAAAACTAATTTTGCACTAAGACATACACACATTTGTTTATAGACATTTCATAAATATTACTGGTGTAATTTACATGAATAAAAGAATATTGAATTTGAATTCTAAAAAATCACAACCCAGTCAAAACTCCTGGCAAAATCTATTTAAAAAAAATACTCACAATTCATTTTAATATCCTCATCGTCCATATCGCGACAAAACTCTGTATCATGCAGCGTTCCAATAAGCAGAGAGAAGAGCGCGCAGAACGCTGCCAATGGAGCCAACAGCCTATGGACGCCTATGACCGAGTACTCGGCGCCCATGCCCCGGGAGAGGGCGGAGAGGAGCGGCGTCGCCGACCCGCCGAAGGACGACTCGTGCGACATGCTGCTTAACCAACGCCAGAGGCCACGTATGAACACCGGCTTAAATGCCAATGTGTACAACAACCTGAAAGAAGAAAATATTCGTTAGAATTACTCTTTTTTTTTTATAAATATTGAACACCATCACATACATTGCTCTGATACTGTGGTAAGTAGCTTAAGATCTTGTGTTACAGAAATCCGAAACAACGACGGTGTGGTACCGACCACAACACCCAGACCCGAGACAATATAGAAAAGTTCGTTTCCCATATTGACCCGACCGAGGACCAAACCCGGAACCTTAGAGATGGAGCAATGCCAAAGTTCGGCACGCTCGCCTCTCGGCTACGGAGGTCGTCAGAATCTTATGCTGAAAACTACGAGCTGATTGTTGCCATCGACAAGTGGTCAAATGCCACATTTAGTAATCTGATAAGCGCTTTATGCCCGGCTCCAATATTTTACGATACCCCGCTTAAGAACGACTGCACTATAAATAGATCAAAAATAGCAGATTATTTTCAGTCCATTACATAGATATTTAAAAATATTAAACACATATTTTTGCATTTGCCAAAATAATAAAAAATCTGTATTTTTATTAATTGCGGGGTCGGGATTCCTTACATCACTGGGGGGATAAAAAAAGTACCCACTAATGACGTCACGAGACAATTCAATGTATCACCGATATTTTTTGGTCAAAATGCAAAAATACGCATCCCACCTTTTTAGATTATCTAACGGCGGACTATAAATGCATTTGCCAAAATAATAAAAAGTCAGTATTTTTATTAATTGCGGGGTCGGGATTCCTTCCTTTTCCACTGGGGGGATAAAAAAAGTACCCACTAATGACGTCACAAGACAATTCAATGTATCGTCGATATTTTTTGGTCAAAATGCAAAAATACGCATCCCACCTTTTAGATTATAATCTAAAAAGGTGATTATTATCTAACGGCGGACTATAAACCAATTTATAGTCCGCTCCCTTACTTATCTTACAACATATCTGTGCTAACTAATGAAAAATTAATTCACCCACCTGTATTTATGCAAAGCCATTCTGTGGCTCAGTAACAAATTGTGACATATCTCCGACATGTAATCCAGAAACTCGTCACTAAGATCGTTCTCTGTGATCTGCGAGCATGTCATCATTATGCACCGATCAGGCTCATTTAACAGCTCTATACACTTTGTAAGCAGCAATTTCTCCCTAATCGAAGTAGGGTTTGGTTCAGTTTCACTGTCACTGTCATCATCTTTATCAGCAGCAGTCTCTTGGCTGTACAGCGAGTCCTCATATTCGTATGTGATTTGCTTATTACAAACATTTACAGTCAACTTAGCAATAATTTTAAGATAATTTAGTACAATTGGATTGTTTGGCAGTCTTGTGTTGTTTATGTTGCGTATATCATTAACTGAAACCAAATCATAAATAGTTCAATTAAAAAACAGAGACATATTATGCCTCTTTTAATAATTAATAGTGTAGGTAATAAATGTTAGCTGACCAATTAAAAAAATATGTTCTGATTATGATATTAGACTGTCATAGTCAAGATAGTAAGACTTTATAATTTGTTAGGCTTTTCTTGATACGAGGTTTAAATAAAGACTATTTTTCATTATCAAGGTTTTCTAATTTCAAGCATCTTGCTCATGATTTACTTACCAAATCCCGGTGGTTCTAATGACAGTACTGAATGTAGTAACCATGAGTCGTTAATTAATAATTTACTAGTGAATTTACTATCCTCAAGGCAATGTATGAGTGATAGAAAGGGGAATTTTTTGCCAATATCGTCATGCAGAGCTGGTATAATAAACATCTCAACTGGCTCCACGTAAGGGTTGCAGAGGAATGCTGAAGCAAATTCTGACATAACTGTATCACTGAAATAAGAGATAACTTTTTACTAACTGAAGTTAATCTATACTGAGATGTGTCAACAGTCACATAGCTGAGTTAATTGGATGAATCTGAGTGAATAATTGTTTTATCTCAAATTAAGGACTCAGTAAAAATATTTAAAAGGAATTGGAACAATGCTAATTATCTAAATCTTAGGTTAGGGAAAAGTCTTAGGACTTATAGTATGTATAAACTTGGAATACAATCCCTAAGACTTTATTATTGTATCTAGCTGGTTTAGGTATAATTAAAAATTAAAATGTTTAAGATCATATTCGTTACTTATTAGAATTGGCTACTTGACAGTGTTAACAATAAAATATGAAAAGTGTTAGATATGTTAGCTTATTAGTAAAGTAATAATTTTACATTTTTATTTTATAATTAAAAGCATAGTTAGTATTTTAATTTTGCAAAATAAATTTTACTTTTTTTATCTGTGGAACAAAAGAACCGAAACGGAAACCACCATTGCAATTCGGAAATGACAGCTGTCGGCGAAAATTATTTATTTTAATGTGGCGAAACAATGATTATTTTACCGATTAAATTGAATTATTGTGTCTTTAATCGTATTAAGAATTTATTGAAACATTTTCCGTTTATCTTAATTAAGTCGTTCCTATGCGTATCGGTTCGTTGTCTACAACGTTGACGTCATAATTTCAACAGTGACATGACTTGGCGTTTTTGCGCGCTTTTTAAATGTGTTACACAAAATCTTATTTTTCTCTGGTTATTTACATTTTTTCCAGATAAATCGAATTGCTTGGGATATAAAATGAACGGGCGCACATTTTGCAATACTTTTTCAAAAACTGTCAAGTAGCCAATTACGAAAAATGTGACTTTCATTTGTTTATTTACTGTGAAGATTAGTTCATCTTATGAAAAAAATATATCATTTTAAATTTGACTATATATAAAAGCTTTGGTAGATCCACTATAAATATAATGTTAATAAATCTTTTCCCCAACCTATTTATTATTTATTTTGTCATTTATTTTTACTAAAATATTTTTAACAACACTAATATTTAACACATCTATAAATCAAACATTACTAAATTTAAGATAGCAATTTTATCCCAAACTGTATTTTTAAATTAAATACTTACTCATAAACAGGCATATTGACCCTGCTAATCAAATTCAAAGGCCTTTGGATGAGTTCTAAAATTGCACCACATAAGGGTGTCGGTGGATTTGGAGAAGGTCCATAAAGTGGTGGTGTTCGTTGGCACATTACATAACACAAATCTTTGAAATAGCCTGAAATAAAAAATACTTTGTTAAGTTCTTTGTTTTTAAGAGCATAAATAAGAAGGAATAAAAGTAATTTTAGCCCTTTATTTGGCAAAAATTAGCATATTACATGGTCATGGAGCATGGTCTTGGTCATAAAGTGGGCAGGGCTTTATAAGGGGATAATCTAAATAATTTATGACTATAAATGTTAAAACACTCAATGTAAAAAAAAATACAAAATTAATTACCTCTTTTAATAAGGTACAAAAATGTATTAGCAACTGTTTTGCCAGCTTCCTCACAATCCATTGTAGAATCAGCAGATGAAACTGAAGTGAACACTTCAAACATCCTTAGTGGTACTGCCAATGGCACCTGACAAATTTAGTTTTATTTTAAAATTAGTTTAAGGTTTCATTGTATAATGAACCATTATATAAATAAATTATATTATAGATAAATAATTATGGATAGACAACATCAATCTACTCAAATTGGTCAACGTTTGCCATACATTGATTGAGATGCTTGATTTTTTTGCATGACAGTTAGAGCCGAGGCTTGCCAGGCATACATTATGTTTAGTGTCCGACCGAAATTTCGGTTTTAGTTTCGGCCAAAAAATCAAGTTTCGGTTTCGGCCAAAAACGGCCGAACCTTTCGGCCGCGCCGAAACTTACAAATAATGTATTTTTTTCACTTTATTTATAGGGTAGTTAAATTTTCAAATAGAACCTCTGTAACTGTGCTGAAATTTCATTGTGATATATCTTTGAAAGTAGAAACCTGTAATTACACATCGGCGAGATATTAATTTTAGAAAAAAACGAGCTTACTACCATATTTTCGACTTTTTAAGGACTTTTTTTATAAAAGGTTCTGTTTCAGTTTCGGCAAAATAACATGTTTCGGTTGGTCACAAATTATTAATACATTTGCTAAGTTGGAAAATTGGGCTTTGGCCAGGTGGCAAAGGGAACTAAAAATGGGGCTTACTTACACATAAATAAATAAATAAAAATAAAAACTTACTTACACATATTCATATAAAATTTAAATAAGAGGGGTCCATTAATGGTGATATGTGTTGAGAAAAATGAGACACTTGAAAAATATTAAGGACACTTAATATCCCGACTTAAGCCTAATGAAGTTCTGGGCTAGTACAAAATTGAAAAGTACATATTAGACACTTATTTGTTTGAAGACTGCTGTACATACTTAACAAGGAATTTTAAATATTAAATGAAATGTTAGTAAGAAAAAATATAATTAATTGAACCAACCTCAGCACTATCTCTCAATAAACGAAGATGCAGGGACAGTAGCCTTCGTATTTGAATACATGAGCTACTGCTTTGAAAAACTTTTTTCCATTCCTTCAAAAGTATTTGAGATATAGAAATCTAAAATCATAAATAATTTATTAAAAGACTAATCTGTGTGTGTGAGCTGAAGTTTTTATTTTTATCGGTGTAGATAAAACATCAATGGTTTAAAGGTTACTCAATCAACATTTAAAAATTTTACTGGCAGCTTTAAAATTTAATTGTTAGTGAATTTGAAAATTACCAATCTTGATGTGTCCTGCTTGTGATCATAAAAAAATAAAATTTTCACAATAAGGGCTGACATGATAAGTTGTTCATTGGCAGAAGCCCTGGAGAACATAGCATCAAACTGTTCACGCTCATACTGCTTGCAATGTTTACGAGTCAAATAGCTTCTTACAAATGCCTGGATTTGAATAGTACTGTTTAAGCGTTTTCTATGTTCCTGAAAACAAAATAATTTTATGTTTAATAACCTAAATAAGATACTTTAGTTACCAGTCCCAGATTAAGAATATGCCTAAATGAAATACTTAGTAAAGACCAAAGATAAATAATTATAGATTAATAATTAAGTAATGTTTAATTACAATTATTAAAAATATAAGTTTTGATACAGTAACCTCTCGCTTCTGCCTTTGTTGCTGTGACTGAAGTATCAAAGCATCCCTGTCAGTTTTACGCTGTGAGCTCGCACCACCAAGATTTTGTTGTGGTTTTCGTCTGAAATCTCCTTCGAACGAATACATAGCTGAAATGTTGAAAACTAATGATTTTACAACAAATAAACACGAATCAGCTGAATCACGAGTAGAATTAAGTCAATGTTCTCGAATCGTCTTTAAACTTGCCTGGTTTAATAGTATAATATAAACTCTATAAACATATTTGTGTTCAATACACTGTTTATCCAATTCAGTTCTTGAATGGCACGAAATAAATTGTTAGCCAAAGCTAAAAGCTGAAAAATGTTTTTTACAATGACAGGGCGACAATTTTTTGTTTTTTTTTTAATTGTACGGAGCAACAAAGGACTAAGTTTTTGTAATATACAGCCATACATTTTTTAGACAGACCTCCTGTCTTTAATTTTAATTACATAATTTAAAAAAGTTTTTTGTCTTTATCAGTCTGTCTGTCTGTCTATTCATCTCATAGATTTATTCATCTAATCTGCTGCCTGCTGCGGTCTGCTTTGTCTGATGTGTGTTTGTGGCCGTGGCTGGGGACCTTCTCTTTTTATTATGTATAATCTATGGGGGAACTGGCTAGTGAGTTCATAAAAAAAACAACTATCAAAAATAAAGACTGAAACCAACTGAATTTTGTAAATAAATTTATTTCAAATTTAATTTTCTGACACTTCACAAGAGTTAAGGGTACAATTTACATACCTGTAATTTAAAGCATATGCGGAGTTATAAAAGAACACTGTTTAACAAAAGATAAATTTGACCTGCAATTTATAAATAAATGTATTAATGGATTTAAAAAATTTCGTCAACAAGTGTACTTGTCTGGGCGTAGCAGTTTCATTCACCTTTATATAATTTTCCAGTTTATTCAATATTTAATTTAAGTTAACGGGTTTCCATAAAAAAATATCCTAGAATTTGAGCCTTTATTTGATCAAAAATTTAAATTTAAATTAAAGATGAATGATTTTCTCGAAGTAGAGACTATGGACAACAGAAGTAGAGTAAGTTACCGCTTTTATTATTGTCAACTTAAATATAGTTAAATTATATGTTTTGTACTAACAATAAAACCGTATCTGTTTAGGTTTCGAGGCCTACATTATCTCAAGTAAAAGCATTAATAGACTTTATGCAGAAGCATCCAGATTTGGCCCACAGGAAGCTTAGGTATGGAGTTAGTCACCAAAAATTCAAAAAGTTGTGGATAGAGTTGTCTAACATTACTAACTCTATAGAAGGAGCTATGAAATCGACTAAAGGCTGGATTAAAGTAAGTAGTTCTCCACCTCATCTATTATAAATTAAAGGATTAAAAGTATCTTATGTACTGTTCTAATATCTTAATTGTCTTGCTAATAAATTATATCCAAATTCTTTTTGTACCCCTTGCATGAAAGAGTAACAAACTTGTTTATATTAATTATTTTCATCTTTTGTAATCTTATTATGTATTTTATCAAAGTTTTATGTTATTTTTAAGTGGATATATGCTAGAATATTATTAAACAAGTCATACATCAATTGAGAATAAGTGAATTATATTATATACAGTGTATATAGCCAAATTTATTTGTATCAGTTTATTTTGGCATGTTTATGTACCAATCAAATAAAGCATAATTGGTATGTTATGTGAACAGTTTTTATTAATTGATTACCATAATTGTCCTAGAAAAGGTTTAATAAAGTATACATCAAAAGTAATGTACAGTCAGCATCATTAGTTTGTATACACCTCAGTACCTTGTCACATTAAACCTCGTAAGCAAATAGTATGTCATCGCGTCACTTAATGTAATGTGACAAGGTACTGAGTTTTATACAAACTAATGATGCTGACTGTACAGTCACTGTCTGATGCCATACAGATACAGATATTCAAACACTTCTGAAGAGATTAAAAAATTTAATTCACAGCATGTTACCAATAATATCTGAATTGCTTATGACAATAGAACATGAATCATATTTTTATTATACTAAAAAAAATACCTAACTTTTCCTATTCCATTTGCCGATTTAAACAATGTTTTGTCATTTTTTTGGTGTGTCTTCTTATAGTTCTGGTCAGACAAAAGGCGAAGTATTATATTCAAACAGAAACAAATTGATGAAGGTAAAATTCAAGGGAAGTTATCTCCTTTGGAACAGAAGATTTTAGACCTCTGTGAAAGTAGAACAATTGCTGCAAGTTAGTAATGACTATAATTCATCATAATTTTATTTTATGGTATTCTCAGTATCTCTCGTTATTTCAATATTTTGTTTTTTTTTCGCAGGAAAGAAGAGAGCAGTCAAAGAGGAACCTTGTAATGGTGATGATGATGATGATGAATCTTTGGATGATATGTTTGAAAAAGACGATGATGACATTGACACTCAATTATCGAATGAAAATGATGACAAACAACTAGGCATGATGGAAAAATTGGTATAAATTGTTATGAATAAATTATTATGTACATTAACATATTCTTATGATTTATTGGCCATAAAAATAGAATCATATTTTTTATCACTATTTTATACCCACTTAAGAGACTTGGCAATTAGGTAATATGAAAAAGCTTTACATTTGTATCTTGTGTACTAAAACCTCTTTAGTGTTCAAACATAATCTTTTAGGGCCACAGTAAACATTCTACTTTTACCTACCGTCGGCGTTCACGGTAAATATACCTAAGGTGCATCGTTTTGGGCACTCTACGTTCGATCAAAGTATTATAATCGCGCGTGTTCGCGACTTTGTGCTTTTGAATACGGTATTTTATTGAGTATAACGCGGTTGTGTCAAACTCACGAAAAGCGACTAAATGCACGCGTTAAGCGTTTTCAAGTTTGCAGCACACTTACACAGAGTCTGGTTCCTGCGTGTAGCGACTATAACGCCTATTGCCGATGTTAAAAGTAGCAAGTCGGCTCCGGCCTTAGCTACATATTCTACACATAATAATTAGATAACCCTTGTATAATCTGTCACCTTGTATTTTACTGCGCCGATATTTTAAATACGCAAATGAAACTTTTTTTAGGTGGACGTAATGGAACAACAGGCGTCAGGCATGTCTCAAATGGCTCAAGCACACCTCAGCAATTCAAAATCACTGGAAAGATTGGCAGAAGCTTCACATATCCAGGTATATAAAATTGAAAATTAAACTTTGAAACATTCAGAATGAAATTCTTCAGTAATTAATAATTAAATTAATTTGCGGGGTGAAATCGAAAACTGCGATATTGAATAAATACTTATTTTTACTAGCCTAACCAGAGTTCCTCACTCACCTCACCCACCGGGTGTGAACATCTAGCGCATTTTTTATTCGCGACCTCCACTCGCTTTAGGTATAGTCAGCATCTTTAGTTGCTGAACAACTCAGTACTTTGTCGCATTAAGCTAACTGTCTATTTGACTTACTCAGACACGCGGACGTAATGTGACAAGGTATTGAGGTGTATACGAAGTAACTTATGATGTTGACTGTACTTTGATTGCACATCCTATGGACGAGAATGAAAAATTTATTTGTAAATATTATTTTCGCAGGCATTGGCTGTGGATAGGATTGCCAGCACATTTGAAAACATCAGTTCTTCAGTGCACGACGTCAGGAACGCCTTGCTCGGTATCGATTATACTATGAAACGATGCTATCCCGCATCGGCGACGCAGCGACAGAATTCAAATATATTTAGTTAAAGTTAAGTAGGTTCTTAAGTATTTGAGAAGTTAATTAATCTTAATAGGAAACAAAGACTGCATGAGTTACAACAGTTCTTTGTCGAATTAACATCACAAATGTAAAGGGTATTAATACCAGTATTCATAAGATCTACCTACTTATTGCATTAAATGAAGGACATGCAATACTTTCTTGGTATTGGAATAGTACGATATAGTATTTGTTTTCTCTTTAAATAATAATATTCAATAGTAAATTTTAAAAACAAAAAGTATTCATTGTAAATAACACACGCACATAGATATGTTTTACTCCTCGCTCGTCATTGACCTAGAGATGTCAAGTCGGTTGCTATATCAGTATTATTATTCCTATGTGTTACGGAAACATTATGCTTAAGTTTTAATGTATTTGGCTTTAAATGTGAGTGCTAGAGAAGACAGAGACAAATGAAGACTATTAAGTTATAATAGTGTTGTCTCCAAAAAAGTGGCTCATTAGTTATCCAATCTAACAAAACTTCTGTGTAACCAAAATAAATAGGTTATTTACCTAGTTATTTGATGAGAGAATTCTAAAATGACGAACATTATTTTTGAACACTGTAAAATACTTTTACGTAGTTTAGAAACGTAAGAAGATTATAAATTTAATTAGAAAAAAATTTATGGAATTGCGATTTTGAGTTTTTATCACGATGTATTAATATCACAACAATAATAGAGAAATTTCTTGTCATATATTACGTAGTAGGTGTGTACATTTGTATGTAGTATGTTTACCTATTGTCTGTTTGCATATTCTCAATTTTGTATTTTATTAAATACAGTATAATATATATACACACATGTTGTCATATACCTACCATATTAATAGGTTGTTCTCTGATACATTTATCAAGAAGGAGTATACCTACACTTAGTGTTAAATGTATCCAAAACCAGATAAAACAAGTATCTATCAAATACTAACTCAATCTTTTATTTAAATTGTCTTTAAACTTATTATCGGTGAAATTAATAAATGAATATTAGGTGACCACATCTGTACCACTTTGCTTATTACCCTTCAAAAACTAGTAGGTGCCAAAAGAAAATAGCATGTTCTATGTTACTAGGCTTAAAGATAGATGAATCCTTAAACACACTATGTATGGTACAAATGCCTATGCTCATCACAAACACACATATGAACCAGTAGTGCAAATAGGTACAGGGGCTACCCAATCGCTCTGACCGAATTAATGGTAGACCCTTGACCCATTTATTAAAAAACGAAAGTTTAACAAATACATTGCGTCGCTAGATAGTTTGTATCTAAGACGACATGACGTATAGCGCAGTACCGACCAGTGCATATCTTATCAGGTGTACGTGATAACGCGCGCTTGTGCTATCCACTTTTGTATCATTCGCCACTGTTCTACTTTTATTATGTTAGTGCAGCCCCAATCATTGGAAGAAGATTACTCACAATGCGATTTAACATATCGAGTGTAACTAGCTTGCGATATTACAAAAAATGGCGTTGAGACAATACATCCTGATTTTATACTTAGTGTTTTTAAGAAGTGTCAAGGGCGATTTATGCCCTAAGCAATGTGATTGTGATATGGACAATGGGTTAAACCGAGCAATGTGCACAGATCAAAACATTATCAGTATTGAAGTGGGAGTGCCTCGTGCAGTGCAAGTGTACAGTCTTAGTCATAATAGGATAAGTGAATTGGAAAATAAAGGTTTTAAGGTAAGGTTCACTTTTACATATATTTCTTTTGAAAATGTTAAAGAGCCAAGTAGCCCAGCGACAGCTTTGTATGACAATTTCATTAGTTTCCCTACTTACCGCTTCGGCGCTACTAGAATTTTGCATTTTTATGTATCTATGTATCTACTATATCCCTGCCAGACTTACGTTATTTTCTAATTGACTAAATGTAGGGCATTGCGTAGTGTTTATAAGCAAATGCCTGCAAACCTACAATCAGAAAATACCGCAACTCTTCGGTCCGGGTTCGATTTCCGGTCAGGTCAATTTGGAATACGATCATTTCTAAATTGACTTGGGTCTGGGTGTGCTGGGATGACCCCAGTTAGTATCCGTCGTCTGGTGCTCATAGTACAAGGGAAAACCTTAGTTAGAGGCCAGGTGAATGGAGTGTCTGGTGCATTTATTTATACACGGGCCAATTTGCTTAATTTCGCTCATGTTTTAATTATTTCAGAGAGCAGGATACTTATCATTGCAAGAGTTGTATTTGTCAGACAATGAAATCACTGACATTGGAATTCATGCCTTTGAAGGTTTGGAGCAATTAGTTCATTTGGATCTTAGTGGGAACAGACTCAGGCGTATAGCTCCAGACGTGTTTTTTTGGGATACGCCACAGCTGACTTCTCTTGATTTATCATCGAATATTTTTGAAGTATTGGACAATGAGCCTTTCTTGATGCATGGCGAGTTGCAGGTAATTAAACATTTTAATTTTGAATTTTTTTGATAAACTTATCTGTAATTAGTATTATGTCATCTGTTTATCAGATAATTTAAGACCTCAAAGATAGTTTTATCCCACGTAGGTATCCACGTAAAAAAGTCCTTATGGAGAAATTCGGCTACATTTCTATTAAATGTTAGGTGAAAACGATTGCTTACGAATGTTGTGAGAGAAATTCCGATTAGATTTATCTATAAAATTCTAAACCAAATGCAGTGGGGGTTTGGAACATTTGAGTTAAATATATTGATAACAAAATCGTGAACCAATTTCCGTCCACGATTTTGTAATACCTATATTTAAAAATTACGTTGTAATTTTATAACTCTAGAACGGGCTCACCTACCCAACCCAAATGTTTAGTTTTTGTCGGACTATTTAGTTGATGGTTTATGTGAAATTTGTCCAAAATCGGTCAAGCGGATAACCGCTCGAATATTGAATAATCATTTATCACATTTTTTGTAACAAATGAATAGGCGTGCGAAGCCACGGCGGGCCGCTTATGGTTCTATATAAATATTTGACAAACTTATCTTCTCTGTGGATATGTGTAAAAATTAACATTGCTAAGCTACTATTTTAATTTTTAATAATGCTGAAAATAATACCAAAATAATAATATTGTTAGTATCACCTGACATTCTTTATCTTTAAGAAATATTAAACCCCTTAGTTCAGATTTTAAATTTTTTATACATTTCTGTGGGTTCAGAGAAACTAGGGCTTCTTGCGATAATCCTTATTTATTGAATTTTAAAAACACTTTTTATTACAGAGCAGTTCGTCGTCCGTCTTCGATTCGTCATACCCCTTTTTTTCACTCATTCCTTCTTTCACTCATTCGTTCATTCTTCCCTTTCCTTAATCCTACGTTCCATTTCACTGCGCTTTCGTTCCGTTTCACATTCTCACCATCCCACACTCGGCCATCCTGCTATTAGTCTGCCCTCAGACTGAGCGGACATATCAGTAACTCTATAAATTACATTTTACACGGCTTAAACTACATAAACACTAAACATAAGAACCTCCATTTTTATTCACCTGCTTACATACGACATTGAACAAACATAAACTGTGAGTTTCTGTAACATCTTCCATCTCTGACAAATATAGCTTAAAAGTAAATATGATTGAACAACCAACAATACTTCGCTGTGTCCCGACTTACATAATAAATATAATTAATAATGAGGATGAGAAATTGAACTTACAAAGCGACTGCAAGGATCCGGCCAAACCTTCATGTAATCAGCGGACGTGGATGTCTTCCTAGGACCTTCCATCGAAGTATCCATCTTCTCTACTTCATATCTATCCTTTCCTTTGACACATGTAATCTTGTATGGGCCAAGGTACTTAGGTTTCAATTTCATTCCTACTCCAAACTGGGTCCTCTTGATTGCTACAATATCACCACACTGATACTGAGTGCTCTTCTTTCTTTGTTTATTATAATTCTTGATATTTTCTGCTTGTATTTTTAATATTTGCTGCTTGGCTCTAATTCTTAAATTTTCCCTGTCTTGTACATAACTACTTCTATCTTCTTGCAATAATAAATCATAAATTTCAACATCTTCTTTGATCTTCATCTTTGTTCCAATTAACAGTTCAAATGGAGTACTGTCCACACTTCTCTGATAGGTACTATTAAGAGATCTTTGTAAACGACTTACATGTCTATACCATAATGTAGGATTCTCTATACAGAGCTTGGTCAGCACTGAGATGATTGTCCTATGTATTCTTTCAACCTGGCCATTTCCTCTGGGTACACCGGTTGTAATCATCACATGTTGAATTCCTTCATCTTGACAAAACTCTTTAAATTCAGTACATGAAAAAGCAGTCCCTCTGTCTGAAATTATCCTGGTTGGATTTCCATAATGTTGTTGAAAAATCTTTAACTTATCCAATACCTCTTTACCTGTAGTACTCTTTGTAGGAAAAATCCAAGTAAACTTTGTAAATGCATCTATCATAGTCAGTATGTAGTTATACTGTTTCTTCGTCTCACTCATAGGTCCAATGTGATCTATGTGAATTGTATGAAATGGGATATCTTGCTTTTCAATTGGGTTGAGAAAACCTTCCTGTTTTCCTTGTTTACGTGAAGCTAATAAACATGGTATACAACTTACTACAAAATCATCTATCTTCTTATTTATATTTTCAAAATAGTAATCTTTACTTATTAATTCCATCATCTTCTTTTTGGAAAAATGTCCATTACCATGAATTATTCTCAATATTTCAGTTTCCATACTTTTAGGTATAACCAACTTCTTCTCACTTCCTCTATATAATAAACCAGAATCTAAACAATAATCTTGATATGGCTGATGTTGTAATATATCCATAATCGCCTTCAAACCCTCGTCCTGCTCTTGGGCATACTTGATGTTCTCATGCAAACTTGAAAACAACATACTCACAATGGGAGGGTTTCTACTCAGGGCATCTGCATGTCTCATTTGACTACCTCCTCTATGCTCAACAGTAAAATCATAATCTTGCAAAAATATAATCCATCTGGCCACTCTTGTTGATAAAGATAGTTCTTTCTTATTGATTGTCATTTGAAATGCCTTACAATCGGTTATTACTTTAAATTTGATACCAAACAAATAATGTCTAAATTTCTTTATACCTTCTATTACAGCCAAAGCCTCCAATTCATAACTTGAATATTTACTCTGTGCTTCTGAAGTTTTCCTGCTCATATAGTGAATTGGGTGTAGTTCACCATCATCCTGTTGCATCAAAATCGCAGAATATGCAACACTGGAAGCATCGGTATGCAGTTCTGTGGGCAATCTAGGATTATAAATTTTTAATACAGGCTTGGTTACCAGTTTTTCTTTCAATGTTGCAAAACTCTTTCTCTGTTCTTCTGTAAAAGTAAACTCTCTATTCTTTTTTAATAAATCCGTCAAGGGCTGGGCTAACATAGCAAACTGTGGTATAAACTTTCTAAAGTATGAACACAATCCAACAAAACTTTGAAGTTGTACTATATTCTTTGGTTCCGGATATTTTCTAACGGCATCTGTCTTTCCTGGGGATGGTCTCACCTCTCCATTTTCAATTTCGTGGCCCAAATATTCAACTTTGCGTTCTAGGAGCTGACATTTTCCCCAATTAATTTCCAGTCCATACTCGGAAGCTCTCCGCAACACCACTGATAAATTATCTATGGCCTCATTCTCGGTCTCCGCTGGAATTAGCAAATCGTCTATAAATATCAACACAATTCCCTTTTCTACTAGGTCTCTGAAAATTATATTGATAAATCTAGTAAACACCTTTGGACATATTGACAAACCGAATGGAGCCTTCAAAAATTCATATTGTCCGTTCATAGTGACAAATGAAGTATACTTAACGGAGTCTCTATGAACATTTAAGTGAAAAAATCCATTTTTTAAATCTAGCGTACTAAATATTCTTCCTGACCTACACTTGTCAATAAGGTCATCGATGATGGGTAATGGATACTCGTCTTTAACCATTCTTCTATTTATAAGCCTATAATCAACACAAACTCGTATACTACCATCTTTCTTCCTAACCAGTACCAAAGGACTTGAATATTCAGAATGACTCACCCGAATTATTCCCTCATCCATCCATTTAGCTACTTGTTGGTCTACCTCACATTGTTCTTTCAAGGCTAACCTCCTTGGTCTCTGAGCCACTGGAATATCGTCTTTTAATATAATACGCAACTCGATCGGCGCCTCTTTCGTCTTCAAGGGCCTGTAGGTATTCATCAAATGCCTTGCCTGTTTTCGGGCTTCAAAACTCACCTCATTACCTATAACATCAAAATCAGAAACAACTGTAAAATTATGCAACCATTCCTCATTCGAAGGCACAAGCGAAACATTGTTGTTGTTCATTATCATTACAACATTCTGTAAAAACTGTTGGCCTAGAATTACAGCGTATGACATAGCATCGTTGGGAACAATATAAAACAAAACATCTTTAAAACTATTGTTTTCGACACACACCGTAACAATAAAGCGTCCTTTTGCTTGAACATGCGAAGCTCCTAATCCGCGGAACACTATTTCGCACTGCTCGTAATCGTTTACATGCAAAGCACAGAAGCTGTCCCATCTTATCAAATTAACGTCGCTGCCAGAATCTATTAAAGCCTCGAACGTTTTCCCACATAAAACTATGCTTTTCATCGGCCTATGCATTTTCTCGACTTTGTTTACGTTCACGACAGAGGAAATGTCATTAACACACTTTACGCTTGAATTGTCATTACTACCACTACGCAAACACGAATCGCCTCGCTCGTATTGGTTCGGATCCGAGTGAACATCGACGCACATCGCCTTGCCGCCAGTGTAGCCAACCTCACGCCGCCATTTCGTTTCGTTCGTTCGGTCAGCCGTCTCGCTCGCTCTCGTACCAGCACCTAAACCGCCATTGCACTCTCTCGAAATATGACCGAATGAATTGCACTTAAAGCACTTCGTTCCTCGTTGCTTATCTGGGCATTCCGATGACACATGATTTTTCCCACCACAATTATAACAAGTCTTTGATGATGATAACACATTATGCTGCCTTTGCGTGCGATGATGATTAGTATGATATTGTATGCCTCCTCGTCGTTGATTTTGCAGGTTGCAGCCGCTCCTCGTCTTCTCCTTTATTGTTTCATACACCCGTAGTTTTTCTTTCAGGTCAGAATACGAAGTAACTCCGTACAACATCATTTTGTTAATCTCGTCGTCCATTATGCCGTCCACGATATACTTTATAGCGACATAATCTGGCATCTTGCCGCGTTTGCCCAACTCCTTCATCACCAACATGTAATCAATACACGGTTCATCTGGTCGCTTTTTCCTGGCACTCATCATTTCGTGTACCGTCTTGATGTCAACTGTGTCTGGAAATTCCTTGGAGATTGCCATCTTTAAATCTTCCCAACATTTAAACGGGCGCTCCGATTTGAGCCAAAGAGATGCAGTACCCGTTAACGATCTTCGTGCAATTAACAAGGTTTGCAACTCCGACCAGCCAAATATCTCGCTGTTGTCTTCAATCTCCTGCACCCATCGTGTCACAGGATACGTCTTATCTTGACCGTTGAATGCAGAGATCAATTCCGCCGACATGTGTAACGTGTTGGGCTGCGTCGTCGTTGCAACAGCCTCAGCGTCTTCGTAGTCGTCCTGTCTGCTCTTGCGTCGCTCCTTTGTGTCCTTAGGCATCGCGAATAACGATTTCTGCAATTTCTAAGCGTCGTCGTCGTCGTCGTTGTAACCGTCGTTTTTTGCAGTAACCGTCACTCTCAGGATTTTCGCGTCGTTTCGCAGAAATTCCAGTCTCTCTTGATCCCGGACGAGCCCCCAAAATTGTGGGTTCAGAGAAACTAGGGCTTCTTGCGATAATCCTTATTTATTGAATTTTAAAAACACTTTTTATTACAGAGCAGTTCGTCGTCCGTCTTCGATTCGTCATACCCCTTTTTTTCACTCATTCCTTCTTTCACTCATTCGTTCATTCTTCCCTTTCCTTAATCCTACGTTCCATTTCACTGCGCTTTCGTTCCGTTTCACATTCTCACCATCCCACATTTCTTTTCAGATCTTAAACTTACAAAACTGTCGCATGAAGTCATTTCCTGAGCGCATGTTCAAAAGACTGCCCAATTTAAGAAAGCTAGACATCAGCGAAAACTACATGATAACACTTGATGTCCAAGTATTGCTGCCGCTCAAAAGATTAGTAAGAATAGAGATCAGAAATGATTTCTGGAAATGTAATAATGAGCTAATGGCTTTAGAGACATGGATTACTTCCAGAGGAATAACATGTCAGAAACGGTGTAAAAAGGATACAAACAAAATGTCTCAGAAAATGATATCCATGGTCCCTGTAGAGAAAGAAGATATAGATGTTAATCAAGTTTGGAATATAACAACTGCTAAAAATGACTCAATCTACCCAACTGAAACGAGAATCTTGACTCCTTTTGAGAAATTTGACAAAGAATTTTCGCCTGTACAATCATTCATTTTAGGAATCGAAATAGGATTAGCGATCGGTGTAATAGGCACGTATGTGTGGCTTAGAAAGTTCTGCCACTGTGGCCAGTTAAACTGCACGCGACCTCAAACTAGGAGACAGAGAAGAAGAGCTCAAAGAGTACGGGATGGCGACATGAGAACAAATTTACTTTGGAGTAACGTAATAAGTCCTGATATGGAAACGCCGCCGTCTTTCCGGAGGCAGCTTCGTTCCGAAGATAATCTGCAATTCCCTACTTACGGGGTGCCGCTGGTGAGCGAAGCCGGGCTACATGTGGATGCAATTAGATTACCAGACCGAGCCGAAACACCGCCCCCGCCTTACCACGAATGTCGCATTAACATATAAATTCATATAAAAAGTTGAAAAATAACCCAGATTCTATTTGTTTATCTATTAATGGGAACACAAAATGTGAAGATTGAAAGTGTGTTATCAGAATAGTGATTAATTTGATGTGTTTATCTATGTGTCACATCTACTATATCTGAACATCTTCATTTATTTTAGCAAGTGGTGTGATTGACATAAGTATTTTACGTAAATGTGTGTTGATTCAGAATGATATTGTATGTAAATATAGCTAAGGTAAAATCTAATGACAATTAGTAAAACGAAACACTAATGGTGTAAAATCTATTTATTTTTATAAATACCATTATCACATTTTAGAATATTTTAAAATAGTAATATGATCTGTTAAAATTAAATTAAAAATAATATTCAGACTCATGCAGAATTTAATATAAATTCTTTAAAATAAACAATTTCGGTAACTACATAAATTTTTGTACATTTTATAACACAACCTCATGGCAATCAATTGTTTTTACTATGGCATTTAAATGGCGTTCAATTTGAGGAACTTATATAAAAAATAGATTTATTTTGTTTTTAATGTTGAAAGACTTTTTGTATATTTTTATGAGATTCTGTTTCATTGAAACGCAATAGCATTATTTCATGTAATATTGCTATAATAAAAATGGAATGTAAAAATATAACTATGTATTATTATTACTACATTATGATAACAAAAATAAATTGATACAGTAATTATGTATTTTGGTTGTAAAGGAACAAATAATTGGAAATGCGCAAGTTAGAGAGAGAGAAAATGCATAAAAATGTCTAAGAAAGTCATAATGTAAAAAAAAGACATTTTACTATCTACAATAAGATATGATAGAACTTTGATTACGTCGATAGATTACAAACACATTCATTCAATTACCTAACTAGTTTTTATTTACAGTGATAATATGTTAATACTAAACAATACGTAATCAGGCACATCATGGCTTGTCAACATTCACTATCACACACAGATCAAAATGCTCTCATTGATAGAGGATCACATACAATTTCCGTTAACATTGGCTTCAACAAACAAGACTATTCAGCCTTGATTGATCTCTTAATATTTTTAATAGCTGCTTGCGCGTCGAATAAATCAAATATATAATGTATATTTTTATTAAGATGATCCTTCATCATTTTCAAGCGCGAGTTGGCTGATGTTGACATAATCTGGGTGGCGTGAGAACACGTCCACTAGTTTCCTAAAAGTGGGCCTCGCATCTGGATTGTAAGCCCAACAGTCGAGCATCACCTGATAGATTTCATCAGGACAGTCTTCTGGCCTTTCAAGCCGTTTGCCACTTTCCACAATTTGTATTGCCTAAAACGAAAAAAAGACAACATTATTATTTTTTATATTGTTAGTATGTGTTATGATTACTTTCATATTTCTCTGAAAGTGGGGCTTAGCTCTGCGCTACGTCATTATATTTCTCATATGTCTATGAGGGAACGGAGTCCTGTGGATAGACCTTATGAATGCGTCTTAATGTGATTTCGATCGATTTTTTTCCTGATTGCAAAAGTATTTAAACACAATATTTTGTTGTATTATACAGCAGTTGCCCAGCGAGGGGGAGGGGTTATAAAATCTAAAAAGTTGACCGATCGCCCCGATTTGAAAGTAGTATATTCGCCAACTTTAGAATCCACTGACACGTCGTTTGAGGGACCTTTTTCTGTGGGGCATTTTTTTTCTATGGTTTACATAATTCAATTCAGTTGTAAAAGGGAACTAAGATGAAAAAGAACCCCGGGATTAGACCTTCGCTTGCGTAGGCCTTGTAACGATTAGTAAAAAGTTTTTGTGTATCACCTCGACGCCCCGTAGGTCCCCGTAAGGCTGGCTGCCGAAGGAGAACATCTCCCAGAGCGTGACGCCGTAGCTCCAGACGTCGCTGGCGTGGCTGAAGGTGCCGTAGTTGTAGGACTCGGGCGCGTACCACTTGATGGGCCACTTGCCGCCGCGGCTGGCCTTGTAGTACGAGCTGTCCGTCGACAGCGCTCGCGACAGACCGAAGTCACTTATCTTTGCTTGTTGTCTAAAACAATAAGCATTTCGAATGTTATTTATGATTACATATAAAGAGACCTAATTAATACATCTGCATACTAAAGGAACTATTGCTCAGTTTAGGGGGCGTGTATTAGGCTTATTTTTACCAGGCATAGAAAGAATCTAGATATTTGTAGAAAATGAAAGTTTTTACTTTAAAAGGTGGCAAATACTGAATCTTGATAAAAAGGCTCTAAAATGATATAGACAGAAATCAGGTTACAACTAACTTACAAGTCATCCTGAAAATCATCTGATTATGTCTTTGAAGCCGATCGCAGATACGTAGTTATAATTAAAAAAAAAATAGTAACCTGCTGGCGAGGAGGATGTTCCTCGCGGCGAGGTCCCGGTGCACGAAGCGGCGTCGCTCCAGGTAGCGCATGCCGGCCGCGATCTGACACGCCCACAGCCGCAGCTCGTACCCGGCCGACACCTTGTCCGGGTGACGCACCAGGTACTCCAGCAGCGAGCCCAGCGGGACCAGCTCCTGCACCATCGCTAGCGGCGGACCCTGCCAAAAAGTAATAAATACCGAAATTAAGTATGGGTAGGGCATAAAAAAACTGAATTTCGAAAATGTTTGTGCGACACGCACTACTTCGACAAAATGTTACTCTGACAAGTTACTGCGGTGCAACCTAGCTAGTTCTATGTATAAAGATAGACGAAGTATATAAAAACTAAACATTTATCGGAGCAGCGTAGTGTCGAACAAACATGTTGGTATTTTGAAGTAATAAGTATATAGTAAAATGTTGACACCATTCACTAAAATGGTAAAGCATCAATGACATTAAAGAGAAATTGAAAAACTGCTACATACTTAATATATTTAAAATAAGTTAACGGGCGAAAACGCGACATTTTTAGTAGTTAGTATGAACCTACTTACTTCAGTTGACTATCGAGTCAATATCCCTATTGTGCACGTATCAACCAAGTTATCAGTTCGTAAATATTAACACGTAAATTTAGCATAAAGATATTGATTCTATATTAAATTCGAAATTTCTATCCTTGAACATCTACTCCCATTAAATATTAGAAACAGAAAAATTTTATCTCCCCCTGCGGAAAAAATTTTCTGTTTCTAATATTTAAAGTTCGCTAGTACGGCGTATAGTACTATAAAAATAATAAAATCGATCTACTCCCATTTTCAATACTTGTAAATTGTAATTCGTTCTAACCAATACCTTCACTTAGGTTCCAAATCGTTTTTGAAGTTTAGACATGAAAAAAATATAAATAGTCTGGGGAGCTACAACAAATCATAGGTTGGGAAGCCCTGGTCTAACTGTTTATTGTACAGTTTTTAACATGACGCGACATCTTACTCATTATTTACCAGAGAGATGCCGATGATGCGCACTATGCAGCGGTGCCGCAACGACATCATGGTCCGGGCCTCGGAGAGGAACTCCTGCTTGTTGGTGTCCGTGTGCTGCACGTGCAGCGTCTTGAAGGCCACCTGCTGCGGCGGCCCGTCGCCGGGCGAGTACGTCGCGCGCAGGACGGACCCGAACTCGCCCTCGCCCAGCACCGCGCCCAGCGTTAGAGCGCTCATCGGAATAAATTCTGAAAATAAATTTACGGGTTTTAAAGAATTCGATCTCGGGACATTTTTCTAATCAAGGGATTTCGGGATTATTTACAGTGAATCTCGGGATAACGGTATGGTCCCGGGATTATGTTAGTAATAGAAAATGGCAACAAAAAGACAGTACAATGAGTGTCTTTGACATTTTTATACCTTGCAAAACTGTAGAATCGGCCTGTTCTGTTATGTTCAACCACGGCTATGTACAAACTGTACAGATGCCAAAAATACACTTATATCAAAGAGGGTAAGTACTGACTTAAATTTCGAGTTTTACTTAATAATAAATCAATATCGCTTGCTCCACTCAGGTGCAAGGCAAAGAACTGATGCTGCATACGATGTATTTATGTCTGGCATTTTATAAAGATAGAAGAATACAGGAGATCTTATACTTAACAATTTAAAACTAGGTAAGTCAAAATACTGTGTGTGTGCCAAAAACTTGTCTTTCCAAATAAAATATGCTATTTTAAATGTAAAGTTTTTTTTAAGGAATTTCATCATTATTAACTGTTAATATCATTACAAGTTTTTAAACTAAATTGCTTACCTTGCAAAGTGGACAGTTGGCCCTCAGAATTGATTGATATTTCGTTGTAGTTCTCAGCTAATGAAGCCACAGCGGAGTTGTTAACGGGCACTTTATACGTATCGCTTTCATCTTGAGCATCCTCATTGTTGTTTAGGCTATCGTTGTTGAAATCTGATGAGAAGGAAAGGTTACGAGTAAGGAGTTCGAAGGCGTTGTTATTAGTGTTTCCAGAAGGATTAGGTGGAGAGTTGGAGTGGGACATCTGCTTGTCGCTCAAGATGTCGTGCTTGACTAAGGATAGCGTCTGGTTCATGGCTGCTCGACTAGGCGATGGCTTCTTGGTCCGTGGCATTGTAGAGAACTGAAAATAAATAAAGGCACACTCGTAAAGTGAATCAAACACCCAGATTTTGCCTTTCAAAAGATTTAATAAATAAGCTCTGTTTTAAATAAGTGGCAAGACCCTTTTGGGTCAGAGCTACATAACCCTTTTCTTTTATTTGAGGCAATTGTAGATACGAAGTGATTTGTTCTGTTTTACTCTGTTAATACGAAATAGTATAAAATTGAAATATGAATTAGAATGAGCATAAGGGCCACAAAACGGCCTACCCTATTGTCTATTTTCATTATAAATTATTAACTGTCGGTGATGGCTGGGACGACTCATCATCTTCATCGAGCTTGCAGGGGATCGAAAGGCTCTAACCTCCAATGATTCTAGGGATTCAAAATGCGAGACTTACTTCAGGTAGCGGCGGTTTGGGCTTGGGCGGCACTGCAGACGTGAGGCGAGTCGGTAGACCATCAGGAACTGCGCTGTAGTGTTCTATCAGTCTTTCCAGCGATTCCAGATATGGCCCGTCATCAATGAATAGCCAGTTATTCTGTAAAATAAAACCTGGATTTTTTTATTTGGTTCAATAAAGACCTCGGCTTTGCACACCTACTATCCTTTTTCTTTTATTTTGTCGAGGGGGCAATGTCTACCGCACCGTCAGTCTCTGCGGGGAACAGAGTGGTGTGTCGGGCTCGCACCGACTAAAACCCCCTCATGGGCCAACGCTGCGCAGTTGTGGGGGAGTCGGGATTCCTTGCGGATTCTACACAGGCTCCCCCACAGCGCCTACCACCAAGCGGCCCACCTCGCAATACGCAGCTGGAGCGTGTCAGGACACCTCACACGCCCCCTCGGGACCGAGGTGACGGACGCCAGGCTTACCCCACGCCTGGCATCTACAGTCCCAGCAGCGCATCTGCTGTGCGGCTCCGCTGCCTACCGCCTCTACAGACACCCGAGACTCTCAATCCAGCTCTCCCTCCGAGAGCCAGATGGAGTCCCGAGACCCACCGGCCACACACCTACTAACCTAGTCAACTTCATCATCATCTTTCTCCCTCCAGGCAACTTGGTATAATCGAACTGACCGATGACCGACCTCTTTCCTGATGATGAAGTTATAAGGCGTGTTCTCGCTGAGCATGGTGAGCACGTAGGCGCCGGTGTGCCGCTCGCTGTAGCGCACGAGGTAGACGCCGTCGGCCGCCTTGTCGGCCAGGCCGCGCGCCGCCACGTGCTGCTCGAGCGTCTTCACCGCCTCGTCGCGGTTCAGTGTGCCGTGGTACCACAAGCTCTTCGACGTTAAAGCCGGCTCAGGCTGATGGTTCTCTGAGGAAATAATTAACAACTGTTTTACGGCTGCAACGATCAGTCTCTTCGATGATTTTTGTTCAGAACTGGTTTCCTTGAGTAGCGTCGAAGTTTGGTATTGCTCTACAATGTTCGTGAGTGAACGAAGCATGAGATTTTCCGTCCCATATCCATAGGAAAAATGTGAATGTACTCATACTAGCCAAAAACACTACTGACCAGAGCTTAATAGTTTTCGTTTTATGGTACAGTGAATAAAGAATTGTTCCGTGCTGGCGCGGATAGCAAAAATTCAAAGGATTCAAGAGGGCGGGTAGCAGTGTTAAGAGGGGCTCTAAACGGATGCAAAACATTATTTTTCGATAAAAATTTTATATACTCACTTAATAACTGATAGCATTCTGTATGGCCATAATGCTTTGCCAGGTCTGCAGGTGTGTCCTTTGCTATGGTTCTGGGATGCGCTGGTGCTTTTAGTTTTAATAGAACCTAAAAATAAAGTAACTTTTAAGTCTACTAAACATTCTTGTATGTAAGTTTAGAAAGAAAAAAAAAGAAACAATCTTATTATTTACCATCCTATTAAATTATAAACTTAAATGTTTGTAAGTAGTAACAATCCATACTATTATGGTTTGGATAACGATATGATCTAGGAACTACAATTACTAGAATAACAAATGTTTTACCTCGAAATAACGCAAAAAATGCTGAAAAGTTTCAACATTCACTATAAATAAAGGGCTATTTACAACAATGATTCTTAACTAATTTAAAGAGATCTCAGTTAGATTTTCCAGACTATATTTATAATGTGGGAGTCCTCTTTTCAACGATAAATCTTTTAAGCAGAAAACAGCCTACTTTTGTGAACGAACAATAGACACCTAGCCTCTGTTTAGTATTTTAAATTTAATAGCCGCCTTTCATTCATTTGTAGGGGCGACAAAAACATTCGCAACAACAAAAACATTAAAATTGTCGTCGTTGTAAATTAGAAATGTTAACAAATTATTTACATAGCTGGTAAATATTTCGTTGAGATTTCTATTCTAACTAAAGAGGAAATGATAAAAACGGTTGATAGTAGAATACCAATAAATATGAACCTTGACGCATTCGATGTGTCCTCGCTGCGCCGCGTCGTGTAGCGGCACTTTTCCTGTGGGCGCGTGCCTCATCTGATAGTTAGCACTCCCCTTTGTAATTAGCAACTCTGTTGTACTAGGCAAGTTGTTCTGGCATGTATACTAAGGAAGAAATAATTATTATAAGTGGGGCAAGGCATAAAAATGGTTATCAATGAATTACATCTCTACTATAGTCAGTCATTTCAATGCAGACATTACTTAATATACTGATATTCTCATACTGTAGTGAATAATTTTAAGACAGACAAGGAATTTGGATGAAACAGCCATTTAACTATATCTCAAATAGAATATCCTAACTAACAAGAAAACCATACAAAACATAGGGATACATAAAACATGTATTACAAAGTCCTGCAAAAACTTTTGGCTTTCAGCATGAATCTCTATAATGAATGCAGACAGAATCAATAACAATCTGTGCTAAATATCAGAGTTCCGAAGTAGTTAACTAGCGACTCCGCCTTACTGCGTGTACCTAATAGCTATTAACAGGCTTCCTAAATAATCTTTCTACTCAAGATATCCGAAAGACTAGCTAATGTCTAGAGCAGTGGTTCTTAACCACCGGGATTGGGATGCCTCCAGGGACGACCAGTGGTCCGCGGACCACTGTTGGTCCCTGGAGGCATCCTAAGTGGTTCGCGAAGCCATCCTAATAATATGTGACGTGACGTAATGAGTCAAATAGAAACAACGCGAAGCCGTGCGCGGCACGAGTCCGAAGGTGTAACGCGGTGCACGGGGGCGAGAGTGGTGATTTAGTTCCATTCGTTCTTTGTTTTAGCGCCGCGGGTTGCCGATCATCACTTTCAGTTCCGTACTAAGTGGTCCCCGGCAAGACAAATATTTGAAGGGTCCACTGCAATAATGATAAACTTCCTTCGTTTTTTATTTCCAGATATTTAGGTGTTAAGTTTACAAACGTTGTCCAAAACTCAGGCTTATTGCCGTGAATACCTAGGACACTGAGCGTTCTAGGACTGAAAGCGATATTGCCTAGTTAGTAAACGAAATTACTAGCTGCATGTATGAAGTGACTGAATGACGTTGATTACATAGATTTTAATATTTTGGACATTCATCATTATTGCAGTGGACCCTTCATTTGGTATAATGGTCCTTCATGACTAAAAGGTTAAGAGCCACTGGTCTATCTCTAGACTCCTGGAGGTAGAGCTAATGTATAGAAACTGGGTCAACATACACTATGTTTTCATTGTATTTTTTTTTATTTCTATCATTTTATTGAATGAACTAATTCATTTTTACAATTTATACACTACATGGTATGTTCAGCTTTATTTGTAATGTGAACTACAGATTTTCTTGCCGGGATCTTCTCTGTAAATTAGAGGTTCCGAACTGGAGGTAGCATTGTATAGACGTTTCATGAATATTACTGATGTAATTTACATGAATAAAATAATTTTGCACTTTAAACTTTGTATGATACATAAAAGAAACTTACATGTAAAGGCGTATACCCGAAGGAGTCCCTCACGTTGACAGTGGCGCCGCTCTCGATGAGCTTGGCCAGGATATTGTCGCGTCCGGCGCGCGCTGCAATGTGCACGGCCGTCTGCCCGTCCTGGTTCTTGGCGTCGCGGCTCCGGTACCCGCATGCCAACATCTTGGATACTATGTTGAAGTCGCCTGCTTCTGTCGCCCTGCAAAGTTGATTTAGAGGTAAGAAAACGGGCTCTAACTGCAATTTGTCATTGGTACATAATAACTTGGAAGTTCTCCTACTTGTGCCAGGCAAGCTCTGTCAAGGAACTGCAGTGGTTTGACATTGAAAATACTAACTGTACTGCTGACGGCTGTGTTATTCAGTATTTAATCAGTTCTATGTACTTAATCAGAAACTGTTTCCTTTTTTAATTAAGGGGTTTTTTAATTATATTTCAGTGGTTGGCACAAAGTAAACTTTACTAAATATATGCGAGTGCATATATAATATGAGAGTTCATATTATGGTTTTTATTTGTTACAAAACTGAAGTCACATGTGTTTTATGATGCCAGAATTTTCGTATAATCCTGTTTATTTCGTTTTTATAATTAACATTATAAAATGCAGTATAACAGCACAAAATATTAGTTTAGTTTGTGCCAACAGAATCGGCACCATTATCAAAGGCTCTTAAAAAAATGACGATGGAGACAGGATGATTAAGTAAGGACAGAATAAATCATGAAAATTTGTCAGTAAATACATCAAGTATTACCAAACTTTAAAATAAACAATTAATCGAGTTTAGCTACAATTTTCTTAAATGCTATTTCTGGCTACAAAATGTTACTTGAATCAGTTGACAAATATATATTTTATATAATTAATTCATTGGTATATTATATAAAGTATAACTTTTGCAAGATAAACAAAGGACGAGTAGTAAAGTTTATAATTATTGAATCACTAATATAAACAGTGAGTCACCACTGCCAAACACAGATGTGTCCCAATGAATGGTTAATATGATATTTTGTCAGCGAGATCTTCATAACATTCTTAGGTATGAGTAACACAGCATATAAAAAACATTTGAATAAATATTAATGTGTACGTATTTGAAAGTAAATAACTTTTAAATTTAATTTATTGAAATAAATTTTTCGATAAAAAAAACAAATTGTAGAATACTGGGTAATATGAGTAATATTACCCAGTATTAATATTACTCTCCTACCCTTTTTCAATATCCATGCTGACATTTTGAATGTTTATCCATCATTCACTATTCGCATTTACCTATACTGGACTTATTAACCACTACATGTTAATTGAATGTAACATCTGCATCATAGTACACTATACATATATGTCATCACATTGAGACTTTACAAGTGCGTTGTTTATGCTATTGTCTCGATATTTATTCAATAAGTGCGTTTGACACTGCATTCAACAGGAAATCGTCAATAAAGTTATATTATGCACTTTTATGAGTGTTGAACTGGAACAAATGAAATTGAAGGGTTCAGTAACCTCAGATTCAATCAGCGATAACCAGGTAATGTAAGTTTCGTTATATCTTAATGTTTCATTAAATAAATCAAAATTAGTAAGTTAAAACATAAGCAACTATAAACAAATTTGTCATTCCTTTCTGTCAGCGTTGGATTTCAAATATGACAATACAGAATTGTACTGTCGCTAAACAGAAGTAGACCTATTAAATTTTATAGTAAAACATAGAATGCAAAAATGATTACACACAAAGTTTATTTTGATTAATTAAAACACTTGTTTTGTTTCATTGACAATCATAATAGGTTCATCTCACACACAATGAAACACAAATGAAAAATTAAGGGCAATTTGTGTTACTATCTTCTTAATAGAACTTCCTACTTCAACTGATAGCCTTTATTGAGTGTTGTTGTGAACAATACTTTAAGTTTGAGTATGTTTGTGTTATGGAGATGCTTAATATAAAACAAATGAGGAAAGCCTTAAGGCATAATTTTATTTTGTCTAATGTTTACCGATATTGTTTTGTTCTGTTTATTTTATTCAATGTAAAAATGCATACCACTCTTGCACTATAATATTTCACATTAATAAATATCTCAGCATGCTCCTACAGAACAGGCTTAGCCTCATTTTAGATATAAACCTGTTTTATTGAATTATAAATTTAATTGAATACATAACATAAGAGTACCATTCGAATTTTGAACCATTCATTTTAATTTTAATGTATAACTATTGGTCATATGCAGTTTTGAACACAATTACATTCTAAGATCTATATAATACATGTTAAGCATATTATATGTTTTACAGCACTCCTACACAAGTAAGTATTTCAAATTAAATCTTATTTAGCTTGGTGACCTTTTAGTCTACTATCGGTCATTGGAATCAATCAAGTACTTACCGATGCAGGAGGTTAGTAGTTCCTTGAGTACGGGACTCGTGAGGTGGCGGCTGGCCCTTGCACACGACAGACAGTCTGGTAACAAGACCGTTTGAGTCCCCACGGTAATGTTGTATGAGGGTGTCCAGACCGTGGACTGTTGTATGCTCTTCGATGGAGAAAAATGCATCCTCTCCATGCCTCCGAATCTGGTAATGCACGACTTCACCCTGTAATGACGAATTATTTTAACAATAATGTAGGAAGAACAAAAGACCAACGGCAAAGTATATCAAAACTTTGCACTGTTGATCAGTTACGTCGTTCAATTTTACCGATTTTAAAAGATTGTACAGAATATTTGATGGAAAATTAAAAAGATACACAAGTTTAAGTAACAAAAACAAAAGTATAAACTTAGACAAACTTAGTTACACTGATTTTGAGGTTATCTAAATATTAAAAATAGTTACCTGGTGCAATACTGAGAGTACATAGTCTCCAGGTGAAGTGTTACTCTCACGTACCAAGAAAACACCATCCTCACCTTCTGAAACCAAGAAGATTTTGGTTTTAGATGATCAAGTAAATAACAACAATACTTTAATTCGCTTTTAAAACTATCACTTACCTTCTTTTAGCAAATTCTCAGCAGTATCTCGTGATATTTTCCCATGGAACCAGTTCACGTTATCCTCTCTGTTCATCCTCAATAAAAAAGAATTTGTCTGAAAAGTTAATTGAAAACTTGTTCAACAAGTATCAGATGACTAAAAACTTTGCCTTGTTTATTTCACAGTGGGGAAAACAACAATCCACATCATCACATTACTTGCCCAAAATTATATTTCATAAAAGAACTTCACTAAATCACACAGTCAAATTTAATAAGTTTTAGAAGAATTGAAAGTTAAAACAATTTTGTGCGTGTGTAATCAAACTTTAAAACTCGCCATGTTTCATTCTATTTCTTTCTAACATTATCACTATACATCGAATAAATGAAAATACTTATAATAAAATATAGCTATCTCTACTATGACACAGAATAAGATTCAAGTTAAAAAGAGACCAAACTAACTTGTCCAAGCTTTTGTACTTTGCCGAGTAGCATTGTAGACGTCACGTACTACAGAGCTCAAATAAGAAACTGATAAGAATTTCTATGATGATTCACAAACATTAATAGCGACTAATTTTAATGTATTTGGTAATTAAGGGTCATTATTAATTGTCCTTTAAATTTTTCTTACCTTCAACAATATGAATGACGTCATGGTTGTTATCATGATATCCAACTTCACCAACACCAAAATATTTACAATGTTTTTAAAAATAAAAGGGTTTATTTATTTTTCCCGCGATTAGAATATACATTTTGCAATTGAGTTATTATTGTATTTTTAACACCGAATTATTTTAAAATATTAGTGGCGGTAAGCGGAGTGAGTCTAGCAAGCAACCGGCAGACAGGCGCGGTATCCCCGACTCTGCCTTCCAGCGAATGACTCATAGCAAGGTCAATTCCGAGAAATGAATCACCAACGTACTCAGTTCTACAATGGTATAAGTAGTACGCATTCCCTCACAGCACAACACCACAACTTCAATAAATGTGTATGGGCTTTGTAAATGGTGTTGTATTTAATTCATACTTATGTAAATAAGTAGCGGAATAATTAACATGCCTGTGATGCTTGTTTTCATAGGTATATGTAGGTATAGCAGGCTCTAAGAACCAAAATAGGGCATGCGCACAAATTCAGAAAGGGACAAGTTCCATTATTAGGTAGGTTGGTGCCCCACCTTTAAGGTATAGGTACTAGGACCCGGAAGTAGAACTTTTCCAATAAAAGGAAGCGGAAGTTAAAGGGCTTCAAGAAACTTTTTGAAGGAATGGTGGCGCAATGAGCTAACTTGGTGTAAATAAATACTTATTATGTAACGAGGAATCAGAAGAGGTGCACGTATATGATTTTAGAGGAACTCACGTTCGTATTGTATTTCAATGTTGAATGTTTGACCCTAAATGCTTCTGTTACTGTAATTATGCATGATGTACACGTCTCACAATAAAACAACAGGCGTATGCATTCAAAAAGTAAAAATATAAAGTCTTAATTAAGCAAGCATTCAACAAGGTGTGATTTCCATAATATGATGAATTGTGCCATGTAAATACTTTGACTCTCTTCTGCAATTACTTCTGTAGATCCTCATGATTTTTTAAGCATTAACACCGACTTACCTACAAGTCTCTTTAGAACGCACATGCTCAATTGAATTGACTCTGGGACTTGGAGCTGAGCAATGAAAACGTCAGATCTATAATGAAAAAGCTAGCATGTAACTATACCGGTGAAATCAAATAAGTATAACGATCTTGAATCTTCTTTTATTGAAAAACCTAACTCAATTGGTTTCATTAATTGCTGTCCAAATCATACGGAGACTTTGTAAGCATCAGAAGTTATTTCGCGGCATCGATCCCTACTATCTATATATCTAAACAGATTGTAACTTCATCCTAAAACAAGACTTTGGTCTTCTAAACCAAATCAATTAAACCCAACTTGTTGCTCGTGGATGTAGCCTGAGGCCGCGCTGTAAATTTCTATGTGGACAATAAAAAGTAATTTCCTGGCTTTCCATAAGCTAACTTGTACTACCCCGACTTTTCCCAGGGTCTTCTGTTAAATGTAGGTTGTTACCGTTGCCAAGACATTTGGAAAAATTGTAGGTAGGTACCAGTACGACTAATGTTTAATCCTTGAGGTAGGTAAGTAGGTACTTGCGTAAATTCGCAAACAAACTTATTATTGCGTTATTTGTCAACCAAGTTCTGAATTGGCATTAAACGTCATATAAACAGTCACAGACATATATGAAGTAGGTATACAAATTTCGAATGAATAAAAAATATCAGTTTCAACAATACGCGTAACATAATTTTCTATTGTTCAAACCAACTTAATGTGGATTATAAAAAGAGTAGGTAGTTATTACAATTCAGCCCATGATATTAGCGATTTGTAAACTCTTTAGTAAATAATTAACTTGTTTAATTAGGTCCTTGAATGCGTTAAATTAAAAAGCTATTTACCTATCAGTTTTCAGCGAACCGTAGTTCCGTGGGTATAACTTTGCAATCAAGCGGTGTGACTCATGTCTACCTATCTGGTCTTGCAAATAAGATCTTGTGTGAATCAGCTTAAGTAAGTACGAGAATAATATAATATCATGTTTCTCAACATCCGAATTCAAATGGGAACAATGGATAATAATATTAATTTGATCTGTACCGTCACATTATTAGGTATATTTCGTACATCTGATCTACCTCGATGCTCACATTTTAGGCGGTAAGCATACATTGCGGACAGAAAAACTGTGTACCTACGTGCCTACTAATTTAATATTAGCGACCGGGCAAGTGCATAAATATAGATAATATAAACACTAATAACATTGCGTCTGGTTAGTGAGCTCTAGAATACCCTCGTCACCTCTCCATCCATCCTTTTCAAACATAATAATTCTAGGTGACCAATCAGATTCTGCTAGGCATACACCACCCTAAATGTTTAAATGGTCCCTGTTGAGCAACATGTCGCCTAATTTTAAAGTTTTGATTCGGCAGGACGTTGCTTAGGTGAAGAGTACCTATCTGCATCGGTCAAAAATATCCGGTACCCGCCAAATTAGTTAAATTGGTACACAATTTTATCTCTTAACACATTTTATAAACAACGTTTTATTTATTATTTAGGTAACAACTAAATAAGCCCTTAATATTTTAATGGCTGGGTATCGTTATACGAATAGTTAACTTTGATAATCTGTATTACCTGCTAGAGGTAACCCTTTTAATTATTTAGACATCTGTTAAAACTTTACCTAATAAGGTTCGTATTGAGCACAGTGGGTTAATTTACCAGTAAGCAGTGACGTTACTGTAAAAGTAAACTTCGATAAACATTACATACCTACCTATTACCTAAACTTAACATTCCAGAACATTTGACGCTAGAAAACATGAATCCATTATTACGCAAAAAAGTAAAAATTCATATAGTTACTTTACATACTGTTGGTTTTGGTTTTAACTCTACGGACTAGGAGCAAAAACCGTGTATTTAAGGAAGTGAATTAAGTCATTGGCTTTTACTTAATTTTGAGGTCCAAACGTTTTAGTTCATCAACGCTGACCCAAAGCTGATCATAAACGCCTTATGGAACAGAAGTTGTACTAAACAGATTTTACACACAAACATACAACCATCATTTTTGTAAGCTATTTTAACCTGAAACAATATGAAAATCTCAACGGAGTTATTTTAAAAAGTACCTAGTCAAGACATTGCTTAAAACTTTTTAAAGTTTAAGTTTAAACTTAAAAGTTAACATTTTGAATAAAAATCAAAATTTTAAATTTACTAATTATCTAGTTAACTGAGATATGAAAATATTACAGTACCTATAAATAAGTAGGGGTCCACCACATTAAACTGACGAATTAAAATTTTACAAAATTTGCGCTTCAAACTCATTTAGATTTGTTTCGAAGGCTAGAAAGCATTCCCGAGTCTAGAAGCGGTGGACAAACCAGTCCCCAAGTTTGTTTACCTCACGAATGTAATGTTTATTTACTTTCATTCGCGTCCGTCCACAGGCCAGGCTAGTGTTGTTAGATGTACCTACATACTGACTTTAACAAAATACTGATCCCGGTCTAATATTATAAGTTCTTAATAATATTAATAAAATTTGTAAGAGCGTATTTCAAAATTATTAAATCATCACATTCAGATGGCGGCGGACTAATAATGTCACCCGACTTGTAACGGAATAATAAGATAGACCTAATAAGGTCTAAAGGTCTAAAATATTTATAACAACAAGCCCTAAAAAAAAGGCGACGTCCAAATTTGGAACCACTTCTATTATTCATTCAAGATTTAACAAATTCAATAGATTGTGGCCCAGTTGCTTGTTAGTAACAAAACGCGCAGTCTGAGACCTCAGTCAGGTTTTAATGTGTTACTTAGTGAAAAATTATGTTAGTAGGTAAGTTATTGTGGCCCAGTGAAATCAATCTCACTGAAACCACTAACCATGGACTAGACACCACTCCTTAAGTATTTTTAGTAGCAAAGTATGTAGGTATTCCGGCGTGTAATAGTTAGGTATTTAGATCCAGCACTAGCAGCGACCCAAGCCAAAGTCTATCGCATGGCACAGACACAAAGCTAAGAGTTACGTAAATCTAGTTGTTTTGTTTTGTAACTATCGCTATGTAGCACTTGATCGACTTCTAAGAACTGTGCTATGTAGGCTGCTGTGGTAAATGCTATTCCTGCACAAGCAGGTGTCTAGACCCCAAATATAGAATGGCCCGCTCGAACAATAGAGCTACTGGCGGTTCATCCCAAAATTATGAGTTCAGTTGATCACGCGTATGGGTGTCCTACACTCATTCATGCAATGAACATTCGTGTTTTTCGTGTGTCTGGGTGTTCATAATTGTATTTAAGCTTGTATTGTGGTTTTGAAGTCAAAAATGAAAATGCTTAGGTATGCTACTTTTTTTAGGTAAGGAAAATATGTGTGATGTTGAATGTTATTATTTTGATTGAAAATACTTTTTACCAGTCAAGCGCAGTATCGACCTACTTTAGATACCTACTACTTATCTATGGAAGTACTGACAGTAACTGTTAGTATAAGTAGTTTTTGGCTTTGGACTAAAACATAGAAAGGGATACACAAACTTAAAAGGTATTTTTAGGTATTTGTGTCTAGTATAATGTTTGTATTAAGTTACATAAAGTGATTGGTTGCTTAATGTCATATCTTGGTTGTAAAAATATGTAGGACTTTAACATAGTAGTTAATAGATATTTATTACTTATTGCTAGAGAATTCAAAGAAGCTATTATGAGTCTATACGTCCGCTTCATTTGTAGAACAATAATTATGAAAGATTGTTAATCTTTTGATTATTTAGACCTTGAATTTTCTGTTCTTTACCTCATGTTATAGAGATCTTTTTATGTCATTGTGTCGATACTTTGACATACTGAGTTCATGACTTATTAGCGAACATCCACGCCCGGGGAATCTGCGAATATGCAGCTGAGCTGCACATTACTATAAACCCTTCCTAGTCACTTCTATTGAACTTTACAAACTATACTCTTTAGGTATGGATGTTGAGTCATCGTCAATAAATTTTCATTTTTATTTTATGATGTAGGTAGTATAAAATTATTATGTTTTTATCTGTACTCCATAATTGTATGCTCGTTTCTATTATATGCTGAATATTATTAAAATACCTATTTCACTATCTATCTGTAAATATTCATACTTACTTACATGTATTTTTCCAGATAGTCCATATACTACTATGTTAAGCATTGAGCCATCAAAAGAACCACTTTCAAATCCACAGTAATCTAGGTTATCTCTGTTTCAAGAATCGACGACCATCACTTATAGCCCTAAGAAATAGCTTAAGAGTTTCTAGTGAAGCCATTTGGTTCTGTAAAAAAGGTAAACATGGAAACGACGACATCGAGACACTAGAATTCCTACACACCTTATGCAGTAATAGTACGAATACCTAGTCGTAGGGCTACGAGTAGGTAATCATAATGATAAAACAGGTGCAACTGTAGGTAGCTAAGTACCTAAGTTTGAAACCGTAAAGTTGTAAAAAAGTAATATGCAATGAAACGTCATTGCTTACTGAATTCCTTCATAGCAAACTATCCACATAACGATTATTACAAATACCTTTCAATTTAGAAGTTTTGGCTCTCCGATAAATTATCTGTATGTAATACAAAAACTGTACCTCCAATCAAAATCAAAATCAAAATCTGTATGTTATCGATTAAATATCAGCATCCAATGGTGGTATAATGGAGAAATCTCAAGTAGAACTCTATCATATCACAATTACTATGATAGAGGGTTTTAGGAGGTGTTTGTACTCAAAAATGATTTTTAGTATTGATATCTAATACTTTTGAAATAAAATAAACTACCTACATCATTACTTTCTTTTAATATTGTAGAGTGTAACGTCGTATCGTTGTTTCCGAATTCTATAACACAAATGTCTTAGCTTCTTACCATACGATCAGAGCAATGTACCTATTTTGATGTTGTGCATAAGCTTGGTAGGTACCTACAGTAGGTTCTACTTATCTGCATCGCACGTCTTTGGTGGAAAGGAAGTTTTAGACTACCACAACCTTGAATGAAGGAGACCTGCTATCAAAAGTGAAACGTCAAATCCAATGACCTTATTTCGAATGCAAATGATGAGCAAAAATTAAGTGTATTCAGTTCAATTTAAACACTTTAATCCGGAAAATGGACGAGAAAATCTCGTCCAAACTTTAAGCTAATGAAATAATTGTACAAATAAATATCTACCTACTCGAAACTTTGTAAGAATGTATGGATTTATTACTCTTCCACGTAAACACCGGATTAGGATGAAATCTGGTAGAAAGGCAGACGAGACAATAGGTTAGCAGAATATGTTTTAACCGAAATAAAGAACTAGGTCGCGGGAAACAGCCAGTATTAACCAAATCTTTCGTTTGTCCAGTTTTCTTAAAACAGAGCTCAGTGCTAAATTAATATCATTAATCGAACTGCGTATTAATTAAGTCTATTTTGGCATGACAAAGTTATCATCGCACACAGCGGTCTAGCAGCCCTATGCCGCCAAGGCAGCATGGAGCCAATGCGCTGCGCGTGAGTCACTCCACTTTCTACAGCGTCGAGTAGCGGTCGATGACACTGCTCCCGATGCCCGTACTGGGCGCGCGGCATTGTGGCGACCCGATCAATTCTGAACCTACTCACACACTTATTAAGCGGCTGTTCAATGATAAACTTGTTGAGATGCGCCTGCCAACGATATTTGTATACTTAACCTAAGCAATGTGTCTTAAAACTGGGTAGATAAATCGGCACTTCTGCATTTCCGTATTACGTATTGACGCGCAGTTTTTAGGTGATTGAAATTGTAAAATCTGAACGTCTGCCGGGTAGTTACCATTTACTAACAAAATAAAATAGCATATGATATGGCAGATTCCGGAAAAAGGAAGAGTTTCGAGTGAGCCATAAAAAACAAAAGTTGTTTTGCGAATTAGAAGCAGTTTCCTGACACCTACGTTTACTAGGAAGCAGACGACGTAATGCGATTTAGTTATCGTAGGAAATACTTTTGGATTGTTGAAACATACAAATTTTGATTTAATGAACATTTTAGATCTGTTTACCTACTTAGAAAGTAAACATACAGAGGTCCAACTTATGTAGAGTCTATATTTCTGTTAAATTGGTAACTTGTATTCTATTATTAAGTGTATTTAGCTAATAGGAAGGTATATTACTTAAACTGCGGATACATGGAACTTAAAATAACTCTTTGTTTACAATCGTTCATTGAAAGCCAAAATCATTATCTCTCCATAACAGTACAATTACGTTTTTGTTACCTTTAGCATTTATAACTATTAAATAAACTAATATAATTTATGATAAGGAAAATTTTGACCAATCTTAGAACAGATGCACTGAAGCTTCGAGATTCAACGACATTGAGTTTGAGTCACAGAGCCGATTGTTTGTGCAAAAACCGAACGGTAGCGCCGATGAGGTAATCACTGACTCTATGAATGAAAAAACGTATAAAAACTCGTCTAAACTAACTGTAAGCTCTGTCGAAAAGCGAGGTATATAAATTAAGCAACAGTAAACTCTATTTTTGCGCTCTTGGAATCGGTTTTTAATGAGCACATTCGTTTTTTGAAACGCCATTCGAATTTAATGGACATAGCAGATTTACGCGACGTGAGTCACCGTTCTTAATATAAGTTACAAATCGTAGTCAACAGAAGATCTTAGTGTTTGGCCTACCCTGTGTAGACTTATGTTAATGCGATGATTAACTAACCAATCACGTCGTTAACATTAGCAGCATGTGCGATTGCGGGTGTGGAGAACTAAGTATGAATCATAATTACAAGTGTGATTACGACTGGTAAAAACAATTGACATTAGAATTTGTATGTTCCAACAAAGCGTTTTACACGTGAGTTACAAAGGAGGCTAGCCTAATGCAAGGCTATTGTCCAACACAGCCAGCATCATTAGTTCGTATACACCTCAGTACCTTGTCATACCAAATCTTCGCGTAACTAAGCAAGTGAGATAGACAGCGACTTAATGTGACAAGGCATAGCGTTGTTCATGAACTAAAGCTACTGACTGTACAACAATCACAGATAGCGTTATAAAATGTCTTACTTATATACATTAGTAATATTTGAAATCAAATACCTACTCTTCATAAAATGAGGAATGAATAAAAACATGAATTTTATTTATTGTGTATATTTTAACATGGCATAATGTTGTTTAAACTTGTAAAATAACGATAACGTAATCGTAAAAAAAATTACCATGCGAATACATGAATCTCAGGATGTAATATAAAAACATTATTTATGTGTGATCAATTCACGATTAACATTTTAACCAAGCCAAAATAATATAAGTAAATGGTAAATATAAACAAAAAAGTGATGAAAAATACAAAAAGGTTCGTAATATTTTTCACCTTAATATGTGTAATTAACATCCATTTATAATATAATAAAATCACTTTATTATTATGACGTTACTTTGGACTTAGTCTAAGTTTTAATCATAATTATCTATACTACTTACATTCGAACGGATGAGACTTATAAAGATGAAAATATTTTATTCGGTAGAAAGTTGTTTAAAGAAGTAATTCCAAAATTACATAAGCTTGCATTTTAAAATTATCTACCTCATAATAGATATTAGGCAAAATAATGTGTATGAATTTTAAACTTTAAATTTACCTATAGGTATACAACAATTACTTTGTCTATTCTAACATCCTTCATTAACATTGAAAGTAACAAAATGTTTATGTAAGGAATTAAAAAAAGGCTTTGCAATATTAGTTCACTACATTTGTTGAACAAAACAACACATTCGCATTTAATTAGTTAACATATTGAGTATATAGATAATAGTAATAATTTTAATTAAAAGGCATTTTAAACATTATTACTAAATATAAATATTAAGACTAACAGTTACTCTTAAAATTATAAATAATCGAATATATTTACAAACACTATTAATATTAGGTATGATCTGTTACCTACATACAGGTTGTCTTCTTGATACTTATGTGAAAAATCGTTAGTAGGTACCTACTATACGCTGTGCGTACGTATTTTAAGGTTGCTGGTATTATATAGGCAAGTATTAACATTATAAAAATGTTTTTCGAAGCGCTATGAGTTAAAGTCGAACTCGTAGCTATTATAGCTAGTTAAAATAACTACCAATATCGTAAATACTTTTAATAATATCAGATCATCAACATGAGATTACATTCCTAATTAAAAAAAATCCTTATGGACGGACCCAATCACTAAAAAAATACAATGCAAAAACATGACAAATTATAATACATTAACACAAATAGTTCGATTAACGAGATAATCTATATTTTTAATACAAATTATTTTGTGTGGACAATACTTAAAAAATGTACGAGATAAGTACGATAGGATTTAAAGGTATGAGTAAGAGTAGTTTGAAATAACCAAAATGAAATTCCTTTATCACAGCTTACAATAAATTAACAAACTATTTAGGCGTCTTTTTCCATTAAAAATGGTTCCGATATACTATGACGAAACACATTTTTCTTTGTATGTTGGTTGGGTTTTATTGGTTCTTAATTACTTGCATAGATAATAATTACAATTATGTAAGTTGAAGGCAACATTATAATGAAGACCAAATCCAAAACATACTAACAAATTGATTTCAAGAAAAACATTAGAAAGACTGGTGAAAATATACTTTCATGCGCTTGAGTATTTTAAATGTATTAAATGTAAGAAAATTCATTGAATGAAAATACTAATTAATATAGGCGACATTATTTCCTTCGAATTTCAATTTACAAAATGTGCTAAAGTGCGACTCATTAACTCGTGAGGAATAAAAATAATACAAAATAACATAAATTCATTTTAAGACGTAACTTAATTAAATCAATGAATTTAACGCTTAAGGAATATTTACACGTTTTCTTTCAATTATCCTTTTTGAAAATATAAGACAGTTTAGTTTTCCAATGTAATAAACCAAACTAGGGTGTACAGCACAAAATGGCTTCTGCCTACAATTTTTTTCTTCGCAAAACATCAATCAACAATACTTATAATCTACGTAGGTACTAGATGTGTTGCCAATTGCAACAGTTTTAAATACTTTTCACGAAATGGTCGGAATCGTAAGTAATGTCTACCAAGGGCACAGTAGGTTTCAGTAAGGATGACTCTATCTGTCGATGCTTATTGCCAAATAGACCATCGCTCGTAATCATTTCAATCATTTTGTATTAGTTTGTGACTATTTGTTTTTTATTACACGATTCTTAGAATTTAAACCTGAAACATGCATTAGTCATCCGTTTTCTTGAAGAAGATCCCACATGGGCGTACCCAGCTTCTAGCCTAGGGGAGGGCAAATCAGATTTCTACTACTATAGATACAAATATACTACACAAAGGCACATGAAACATTAGGTTCACTGTGCGGTTTATTCAAAAATTTGTTAATTTCATGTCAAGAAAAGGCCGATACATTGTGTTTGCGGAATACATATTATATTTCTAAATATTTCCCAATAAAATTACCAAATGAGCAAAAAATATACAACTTCGATTAAAATGGAATTTAAGGGTGATAGTATTGAACTGACACCTGTTTCCTCCCGGGAACAGGGTTGGAGCCACGGTTGGAGCAAACATGAATAACATAAAATATACCAATTAACTAGTTAATTATAACGAAGTCCTGTTGACCTTGTAGCAAAATCTAATCTAAATTAAACAACGCCAACAAAAGTAAAAAAGTTTCAACGTCTTGTGTCCTAATGAAAGAGTGCCGTTAGATGTGCCCTTCGTTGCGGTGCGACATTAGATACGAATCAGGACTGGACTCTGCGTGGTCACGTGTAGCAGTTGTCTTCATCAGCGTGGTCGGAGCAGTCGATGGTGCCGTCGCAGAGTTGAGCGAGGGTGATGCAGCGGCCGTCGACGCAGCGCAGCTCGCTGCTGGGGCACGGAGACGCGTGCGCGCTCGCCCACCCGGCCATCACGCCTTGACCAGCCTTTGATGGAACAATAGCGGATTCGTCTTTATCTACCACAGTGCTATTGGTCTCTGGAGAGTCGGGCTGGTCTTGCTGCGATGCCGCTTTCTGCGAAAGATTTTTTTTAAGTTATCACTATCGCTCTGTTATGAAGATCAACTGACTTAACCCTTCTTGTAAAATAAATGCGAAATTTTTTGAGTGGACGCTAGACCCTCTTTTACGCAAACACTACAGAAATATTAACTTGGCAAAAGATTAAATCATCTATCTAAACGGATAGAATAGGGTAAAAGCGGTCACTTAAGAAAGGAATGTGATATTGACAAAACTAACCAATATGTTTTTAATCAATTGTAAATAATATAAACTTAAGTTCAACTACTTTACCTAGAATCCTTTCTTTTCTATAAAATCCTTTCTCTACTTTAAAAAACCGTAATCAAATATTGATATAACACATTTGTGTAGGTATCTAAATTTAAATATCAGTCAAAAGCACGATTGTCTGTTAACTTTAAACTATTTCAGCGGCACAAGAACTAATATTGATGAGAAAAAAATTATAAAATTGCAGGATAACTTTTTGAATACTTACCCTTAGCAACGCCGCACCGTCAATGACCTTTTCCAACTTGTTCAACGATTTATCCAGTCGTGTAAGCACCGCTTCTGAAGGCGGCGGTTCTTGGAAGCTCACGTGAGATTCTGTCGCTTCAGGTTTTTTGGCAACAGCTTCCCGTTCCTTTTCTACATCTTCAAAGAACCCTAGGTCCCCAACATTCACGTCTTCTGCTGATTCAGGTTTTGATTTCTGCTCTTTATTATTTCGCGTGTTTTGCACCTTCTTATTGGTTCCTGCATTTCTATCGTCTTTTGTTTCCTTGAATTCTTGTGTGGGATGGGATTCGCCTTTGCGCTGGAATTTCTCCGTGAGATGCATTTCTTCTTTGGGTTCGGCTTCATCTTTAGTCTCGGTGTCTTCTTTAGGACGTGGTTCGCGAAGTGTGGGTCGCGAATAAGGTGTTAGACGGGAAAGTGACGGACGTCTAGTAAAATTTCTTTTAAGAGCGTTATTGCTGTCGCTTGTTACTAACAATTCTTTGCTGCTGTCATTTTCCCCTGTAATAATATTGAATAAGTGTGTTTATTCAATACATATTTTTAGTATAATTATATTTCCTTATACTTTAAAGGGCTGAGATTCTTAGCATTTGTAGTGTCTGAACAACATAAAGTTAAGAATTACAAATAGATATAAAGTTAACCTACAAGAGCTCCTGTCTGCATTCTAGTTTTTATGAATATTACCTACTTCCTTTCAAATAATATGTTAGCAATCGTTTCGGTAAAAATAGAGCAAGTGCGCTGATATTGAGCCTTGTATTTAATTTAAAAATCTAGCTATCCTTATGGATAGCTTGATTTTATGTATGTGTATGTTATTGTATTTTATGATATGTATGTTTAGTATGGTGATCCATAGGTACCTATATGGATTGATGAACTCTTTGTTAGAGCTCAGCCTACGGTTAGAAGTTTGTGTCCATCGAGCGAGGTATTTTATTTAGATATGTTGAAACAGTAGTACTTGCCAGTAAGCTCCCTATGATTTTTGATAGGTGAGACTCTGTAGGGGCGCCTCACGGCCGGCGCGGGTGCAGATCCAGCAGATTCCTCCCCGAGCTCGGCCCGCGGTGCAGCAGGGCTGCCGCCAGCCCCGCACACGGAATCCGCTTCGTCCTCGCCTTGAGGGCAATCTGCGTAGCCGTCGCACATCCAGCGCTTCAGTATACAGCCTCCAGACTGACACCTGAAAAATTAAAAAATTAACAAGTGCGTCCCGCTACTGACAAACACCGGCCGTAAGACTCAAATTAACGGCGCCAACAGTGGCGGCGTAAGGGCGCACCAAGGCGTGCGAGGAATGCGGGGTGGGGATGATTCCGTTGGATTGGCCATTCCACCTCCATCCTCACCTTGACCACCCCGGGGGAGTAGACGGGTGGTGTTATGGTTGATCAGGTAACACACAGATAACACCACCATTCAAGGTGATGAGGTCCAACCGGGGGTATTGCTCTTAAAAAAGGTGCTGTTCAATAAAAAGCCGCCCTGGGTGGAAAAGCCAAATTGCACTGGATCAAAAAAAGATGGGATACTTACAACCTCTAAGGTTAGTACCATTAGTAATATTAATAATTACTGATTATCGAACTTGCCAAAGGGGTCAGTCAAACAAACTAATAAACGTTATGAAAGAAACTAAATTCAACTCTGGTAAATGATAAAAGCCTAAAGAAAACTTACAGCAATGTTCACAACGTGACTTTTGCTGTACAAAAATCGACCTGCATTAAAATACAAGATAAAAACTTTCTCATAAAAACAATTAATAATGGAATTTGCAAATGGCCCTTTCCTTTTAATTAAAAATTTGCTAATTTACGTCAATTACATAGTTATGTATCTAAAACCTAATTCTTTCATTGAGATGGCAGTGTGAGATTGAACTTAGAGTAAGAGAGGAGTTTGATTGCAAACATAAAAAAACACACACTATGCTATATTTTACACTTTATCTCATTACAGCTTGACGCTTTACCATAATATCCGTATCTCGACAAGTTATAACTTTAATAGCATAGATGTATACTATCTTAGCTGTCGTAGCAACATTACACTATTTTAATATATTTGCTGCATACCCCAGTACCTTGTCACGTTATTGAATTAGGTATATAATTAATATAATATAACAAAATAAGCTTAAGGAAAAACCATTTCTGACGGCACAAACAAATCCAGAAGTTGCATAAAATGAGGCTTGTGAGAAAGAGTGAGCGTAGGAATGACGAGATGATACCTACCTACTATAGGTTATTATTTTAACCCTTTTACTCCTTTGTCACCTATTTAAAGTCTCTTCTTTGCCTTAGCCAAAAGAGTTACGTAAACAAATACTTACTTATATTCATTAGGTTCACAGACGACACATTTGGCCTCGTCCTCTCCAGCGGGGCAGTCCTGAGCGCCATCACATATCCAGTCGCGAGGCACACAGGTGCCATCCCCGCAAGCCAACTCGCGTGAGTAGCACGGGCTCTTGGCTGCCAAGCAGTTCGATGACGAGTATTGGTTGCAGTTTAACGCTGGAAGCAGCTCCCGCGGGACCAGACCCTCACAGCTGTCAGATATTGCTGAAAATGAAACCAGTAAGAATTTGTAAATGTTTGACGCAGTCAGAATTATATTTTAGTGCATATTACCATCAAATGCTCAAAATTCAAACATACAATAGTGAAATTCATTGTTGTGCCCGTTGTCCCAGAGTTGTGATAAGAATACGTATCACTCTACATCAGGTATGACTTGTCGTTTACTAGTAAGAATGCCTCCATCGCCAAAACCCCAAAAGTTGTTTGATTTGAATTAATTAAACAAGTGGTCTTAGTACTGATACCTGTGGAACGCCACCACTAATTACCACTTTTTCAGGTTCGTGCAAGGAATACCTAACCTGCAACGACATCTAAGGTAAAAAAAATCGATTAAAACGGACCTTTACAAAGATTGTAGCAAGGCATCTTCGCGGGGAACGGCGGCGGGTTGCATTCCGGCTCCAACAGCGCGCACACGAAGCTTTGCACGCGTTCACTGCAGTTGGTGGCGATGAGGTATTCGATCTGCGGCAGCATTGCCGTGATCTCCAGCCCATTTATCTTCACTGCAGGTCCGGCCAGGTCGTATGGGAGCACTCCGCGGCACAGAGCTAGGCGCGTCGAACGGCACTGAGGCACTGAAAATAAGAAGCCTATTTATTTGTCAATCTTGACTATTGTTACCATTTTTTAACGTCAATCTATCAATTCTGAGTAACTATTCTGTACTATATCAGATTATCAGGGTTCTATCAGTACGAAAGGAAAGTACTTGGTATAATTTATTATTATGAATAGCAAGGTAATAATTATTTAAAGGACAAGATTTTTCTGTTCAGCTTTTCATTTATGTCCCTCTAATGGGAAGTAGTGAGTATTAAAATAGCGTTGATTGAAAACTTCGAGTGCTCAAGTATAATAATGTCAACTATCAATTGAAAATATTGAAGCGTTAGTTAAAATGAAAATACAAGTACAAATGTTAAAAAATCTACCAATACACTATCAAAAGCAACGAGTTTCGAATGTAAATATCACCATAGAATAAACAAAAAACAATGATCATGAGTGTATCCCAGTTAGTTTAGGAATGATAAAGTTAAACATTACAAAATATGCTCGTTAAGAAAATTAAATAAATTAGGTACTTACGCAATCGTTAAAAAAAGTAAATGATATGTTACTGACCTTAATTGAGCCCGCATGCCCCTGGGTATCGCGTGTGATATTCGAGACTTACCGTCATAATTCACGTTAACGGGGTAGTTTTTCGTGGTTGAATCATCGCTGTCACGCCAGGTTGGTAGTGTAGGTGACACCCTCGTGTTGTAAGCTGAACTCTGAGTTGTAGATCTCATTTTCTGTGCATCTTCGATAGAAATACCAAAAAGCTTAGAATGACCTGAAGTGAAATTTACATCCGCATAAGCAGGACGTCGCTGGTAAAATTCTTGAATTTCTGGCGGAATCTCGATTTCTTTCTCATAAACAGGAATTGTCTTCATTTTGTTTAATGCAGGTAGCGGCTGCACGTTGTATGCGGGAGTATGTACGTGTGGTTTTATTATTGGCTCTTCGATTTGTTTTGCGTTTTGTTTTTCACCATAATTAGTATGGTCATTAAGAGTCTCCGCTTTAGCGATAATCTCCGATGTACCCAATGTAGTCGTAGCAATACCATTACCGTCTTTAAAATATATTTCTAAAGGCTTCTCTGGTTTTTGAGTAATATGCGGCTTCAGTGTGGAGTCTTCAGGAAGAGTATTTGTGTCTTCCAATGTTTTGGCAGATCTTAATTTATCGGAGTCAGCTTTTTCGTTGCCATATTGCACTTCAGGTGTAATATGTGCAGGAAAAACTGGTTCTACCGGTAATTTTCTTTTTGCGGACATTTCTGTGGCCGAGTCGATAATTGATGTCAAATCAAAATTTTTGTCCGTCTCAGCATCGTAGAAATCGATTTCCGACGTTTTTGTACCTGTAATTATTGATCATTCAACATACCGTCATTCTTGATTAAATTCAGAAATATGATAAGTTAACACGATAGCATCCGTTTATCTAGAGTCAAGAAAGGAAACTATAACATCAACACTTTACATTACAAAACATGACACAAATTATTGTGGCAGCAGTTTAAGTAGGTTTACATATAGTGCTTCAATAAATTGTGAATATGGTTAAAAAATGTTGTTGTGTAATTTTGTGATATTTATCTAACGTTCTCGAAGACATCAACACACACAATCAACAGATACACACACATATATTTAAACAAACTGTCTTGCCCAAGTGAACATATTACAGTCACAACAAAAAGCAGCCCAGATTTTATTAATTGTACCGACTTAAATACCTATGTTTAGAACTAGAATATTAGGAATTAAGTCTTGAGTGGTCTTAAGATTTGTGGTTGGGTGGGCTAAGGCGTGCAGTGTTTCTAAACAAGTTCAAAGTGCAAATGTTCAGAGAAACACTCAATTTCTAACTTCAATAAATGATCTACTACCTTTGTTTTGCCTACTTTTATCTTAATTCTTAATTAAGATACAATGGCAAAACGGGACTGAGTATTTAGGTTACGCTTAAACAAATACTTAATCTTCAAGAAAAAAGTTAAATTGATTGGCTCTAATTAGAAAATTTGGTTTATTTAATATGGCAATGGAACCTATCCATATTGCAGTAATACATACAAGCGAAAAAGCACTAAAAACGAGTTGCAATTGATCACCGTTTGTTGACCATTATTGTTCATTTTTGTTTATATTAAGAACCACGGCACTGGTGCTACCTGCGCGCATTGTATCGGTATATTTTTTACGCATCGTATTTAAGTACGGCCTAAGAGTTTGAATACCGTCATTCTATTAAATAAGAATATGTCACACCATCAAGTGGACACTGGAATAACAATCTAACTGCTTGAGCCCCTCTCCACGCTCTTAACAGTTTCATTAGCGTGTCGATATCATTCGTTATGTGACACGGTCTTATCTAACGACTTAAGATTGGAATGTAGTACGTACCTTGAGGCTGCAATGTTGTCTGTTTTCCTTTATCTTGGTTTGGCTTGCTGCCAGGCCTGGTAGGTCTTCTGCCGAATTGTGCGCCCGCGCCCGCCGCCACTGGCTCCCAGTATGTGGCGTTAGCACGGTCCAAATCTGTGTCTAGGGTATCTGAAGCATAAAAAGTGTCTTGTTAGTTTGGTAATCTTAACTATTCAAACTATTCTGATAAGGCCTTTTCCATGTAAACATTAACACCTGAACTAAGAAAATAGTTTTCAGAAGTTACCTCGTTAAACTCAATTTCTGTTGTCAAGATACTCTCAGTGGTAATACAGTAAATAGTACAGGTTGACTTTTCAAACAGAATCTTAATTTTTTTACAAATACTACCTAGTGATTATACTTAATTATTTTTCTTTTCCTATGAAACATGCTGGAATATAAAATCGTTAAGGATTTTAAGTAATTTCTGTGTTTACCTCAGAAAACAGTTCTTCGTATAGTTAATATCAAAGTGGGCTTGATTAAACGACTCGTTTATTTAACCTCCTATAAATCAACCTATGATCAATGGTAGTGACGCAACAAGGAGGGCGCTATTCTCAGCTACTCTACGAAGAGTGGTGAAAGCGGAGTTCAAGATGTCACGAGTGTGGCGCGGAATCTGCGCCAGGCTGGTAACCATTAATCCTGATTGCGGTTGTGCAACTTCAAAACGGCTAACGTTCGATAGGTTCCGACCACAGAGCTGTTAAAATAGAGGACGCCATTCCGGTGACTTGTATTAGTAAGTGAGCAGTAAGTGTTTTAATGCATCAAATGTAACGTAAGGAAATTTATTGTAAAAATAAATATACATATTATCTCAGATGGGTGCTTTTTGAAAAAAAAACAAAAAGGTCTTATTAGCAACACCTGCATTTGGTGCCGAGTTTTTGCAGTCACGGCTAAGCGCGCAATGTTTCTTTGCCAAACGGCTAAAAGAAATGTCGGAAGACCAGAGGAGGGCCCATTTTTTCTTAGGTCAACGAGCGGGCCTTATTAGCACTTTGCCGTTTGGCAGCGATTTAGAACAAATTTTTAATTTGTGATTTTTAAACAGTGTTTGATTTTAGGTTTCATTTTTTATAATTGACCTTGTTTATAAATTCATATTTAAATCGAAAAAGTTATTTTTAAAATAAAGAGTTTATGATACCTATATTATTATGTTCGAGTCTACATTTAGTTTATTTAGTACGGCAATATTTGCCTAATTTTGAATTAGCTGGCCGATTAAAATAAACAACAAATAAAAGAGAGAACAAGAAGTATGTTTTACTACTTACCTATCGAAAATTAACTGCAGAAAATACTTCTATGTTTACTATTGTATACGATTGTTAACAGATAAAACTGTTTGTATAGAAAAACGTAAACGAAAAAGTTAAAGGAATATGTACTTTGAAATGTATTTCTTTTTTATTTCACACACTTTATATAATAACATCTAAAAAATCAAACATACCTAATCATAAAGGAGCTAAATTACAAATTCAAATTCTTATTATTCATAAAGACTAACTACATTAGTAACACCAAAGAATCTAAAAAATAGATATAAAAAAGGGATTTAAATTCAAATTTAAGCATAAAAAGCACCTGCTATGTCTACTGGCTTAATAAGTCTGTGGTTTCGACCATCATTTGTTACCTACTGTGTACGCGCAAAGTACTGTTTTGAAATGCAATCTCTGGGTACAGTCGATTAGACTGCATTTTCCTACAATTAACTCTGATATTATTGCACGAACTATATTCTAATAAACTGTCGCGTTCAGCCATATTACCCAATAATTTTGATAACTTTGCATATCTACTTAAACCCCCAATAACTTTAGTTTGCATCCGACTTTATAACTACGGCATGTAAGTTGTTTTACTACTAATTAAATAAATTTTGTAATAGTTACACTATTTACATTGGTAATCAAATCATACATTTAATAGTTACAAATTGGTTCAAATCAGTAAGTAAAGTACATACATTTTAATTGCTGTACATAATAGAAATTATGTCCTACTAATATGAAAACTGTTTCCACAAAGCAGGACGCTATTTAAAATGCTCCAGAAGACTAGTTCCATACCTCTAGCTCATTAGATACGATTTAATCTTTACATAACTGACACACGTCCAGCACCCAGGTATACGCAGTGCATGAACCAATGTAGCAAAGAGGGGCTATTAAATGCTATAGCATCATTAGGCAATTTACCTACTAGGTAACGACTTCTCGTTTCATATAAACGTTTCTTAGCCACTGGCGAAACTTTGAGCTAGAATTGGCTGCCGTGTAAACGATACACATTACAGTAGCCGTGACTGTTAATGTACGCACTAAGAATACAAAGCTGAGAATTGTTAGGAATGCCAAACGTGCCCTGGGGTTCTATACATTCGTCCTTTGCACCTAAGACCACGCAGAGCTTATTCAACATCAGCTCATTATACAATCACATCCGTCACGATCTAAGACGGCAAATTTATTGTTATAACAAAATATTTGTATTGTAAACGAGTCCTGCCTACTGTTAAACGCTAAAATAACTTAAGTAAGAAACAATTTTAACCTTGTAAGTTCTACTTGTTATAATACCACTCACGTTTTATTTGTCAGTGCTGTTCAAATCAAAACTTTTGGAATATGACATGTACCTATTATTTTGCTAAGCTGTGGTTTATGCTAAATATTGATATTTCTACCCGTACGCCAAAATGTGATACGAACTATTTTTTTTTTAAATGGCTTTATAAATCGGTGCTTAACAAACAATTCCTACTAACTTTACATTCATATACGCTTGAAGTAAATTTATTAATTTATAAGTCAGAATTTCTTGTATGAATATGATGAAACTTTCATCATTATCAGCCTACTGCCCAATACTAGACATAGCTAGGCCTCCACTAATTACCACCTTATAGATTGACGTTCCCAGCATCTATATGCCTGCAATGCTTCCCAAGTGAAACTTGGGTTGTTAAATATCAACATAATTTCTGTCTAAAACACATTGGTTTTACTAATTAGCAGAAGTAATTAATAATTGGAAACATTGTAATTATTAACTCACACGTACTAGAAATCACAGTTCTTTGAATTGTCGATTCTTTTATCATCGCGTGTGGCAAGTAGCTGCGAGTAAGTAGCTACGTACGACCTACCTGCCGACTAGTTAAAATCACAAATGAAGAATACTTAATTGAATAGCGGCAAATGTATACTTAAAAGTTGTACAAAGACATTAATAGAATACAAAAGAGTAAGTAGATGGAAAGTTAGTCCTATCAGGCTTGCATTTTATTCAACAAAACGGGTTGGTATGGGTGGGCCTTATAAATATTAATGCAACTTTTTGAATCAATTTCCATTAGCGTATTTTTAATACATGCTTTCTTTAACTATAAGTTCTGAATTCCTTTTAATTTTAGACGTAACATAAATAAATTAAGATTAAAAACTTTTAATTTATTTCACAGGTAGATATTATATCTTACAGAATTCTGCTTAGGAAGATTTTGACAGCCGCGATGCTAATTTCATCAATGAAAATTCGATGGGCAAATTTGTTATTTATTTTTCTTTATAAGAGTCTTATAAAAATATTATACGTTTCTTAAATAAATAAGTAGGTACAGGTAATGAAGCAGATGGTGCAATATCGCGTACAGGTATAGAAGCAATACAATGCCAGTTCAACTTTCCATTTCACGAATACTTTACATATAAAAATTCAATTTAAAGGCGACACAAGAGGTACGAGACCGCACATCCGGTCTCATGGCCATTTCGGGACCAACCCCACGCAATGCAATGCATTATACTTACGTTATACACGCCTAAATAAAAAGCTTTTTTAAGCTGTATTCAGCAGTTCATTTACAATAAGTATTGAGAGGTCGACCTACGTAATTATGTAATATTCAATAGTCAGTAACCTTGGATCAATGATTTTGTAGATGCACACTTGTGACCTAAAAATGACGCCGGAAAAACAAGGCTTCGAAAAATATCACCTTCTTTTACTCTCATTAGCTTAGCGGCTGCACGCGTTACATAATGTCAAAAATAGTTTCTTCCTATATTTAAATAAGGTTTACTTAAGATTAGACATATTTAAACCGTGTCATAATACTCTAGATCTTTTTCACAATGCTTATATTGATGTACAGATCTGTAAACGTTATGTCGCGGGGAAAATGATTTACTTGTATGAAACTGTGAATCTTCAAAATATTTGATTTAAGTCAGTAGGTAACTGATTATTAATTTTTGAAAGAATTTTATTTTCACAGCTTTCGGGTATATGTTTAACATCATACAAATTCCAGCCTCGTCGTCATAGAACATAAAAAATATTTATTTAGAAAATCGTGTGAATTTGAGCTGGGTAAATATGCAACTGGCTTCAAATATTGCATTGTATGGTTTCTCAATCAGATAGATCGATATTGCACAAATAAATTACAGGTATCGGTTTTACTTTCAGACTTCATAATGGCAGGTCCATAATTCGGTCATTTGCAGTCCTTCTTAAACGCAAATTTCCCAAGTTTAATAAACTGGACATTCGATATAATTAAATCAAAAATGACCTAAAGGATACGTCATTTTATTCAACTTCTAACCTTCTGCCACTTAGATTTCACATTTCAATAACTACAAGTAATTGATGGAAAGTTTCGTCCGTTCGCTTCCGTTCATTCCGAAGGCAATTATTTCAGTTACAATTAGTTTCATCGAATGAACTCAAGAGGTTATGTCACACTATTTCGCTCAAACGATCAATTTGAACAGGTTCGTGTCGGAGATGATTATATTGTTCATTCGACAGTGAGGTGCGCGTGCGGATATGTATCCAAATACATATAATGCAGCGGCGCGCGTGCCAGTCAGAGGTCACGTTTGGACGTAACATCAGCTACGAGGTTAGCCGCTCTAGTGATTACCACGAATGTCTTGTACGGTGATCAGGACATCAAGGTCATCACTTGCAGTTCAATTTTGGTTCTTATGATCGCGACATACGGGTGGTACAAAGTGTGTAGTCTGACGTGCTTTCGACCGTTCCTATTATGTTTAAACCACTTGCTTATTTTGCGGAATTTAAAAATTTTATGTGGTGGACTCACACAGTACATTATTCCGACTAGACTCCTTAAACTTAATAGGCTAAACATTTGGTCACAGTAATTTAAAAAAAAATACTAAGCTTATCAAATTATCAAATCTGTTTTTACAGCTATTGATTAAACCTACTCGCTGAAGATTTTCGATCTCATGATGTAATTTATGACTGACTTAACAACCTTACTCTCTCTCCTTGTTTTATATCAGTGGTATTTTCTGTCATTGTTGATAAATTCTTGAATTTTAACTTCGAATATAAATTACTTCAATCAGATGAAACTGAAATAGCGATCCCAAATATTAATTAACTGAGCAAAAATTAGCATATCGAAAGCTGAAAAGGTTAATACGCGCGTTAAAATCTGTGTAATTATCCTCGAAACGGAAGCGTGGAGACCATAAAATAACTTTCAAAACAATTACAGTCCTTTTCATGTGCAAACTTGTACTTTGATAAAAGCGCTCCTTTCTCAGTTACGCGCTCTTCATAAATATTCAGACGCTTTCGCGGGCCAACAAAAGATTTTGATAATGGCGCATTTGCACGAATACCGATACCTGTGGGTATGCAAATTGCAAATAAACACGTCGGACCAAGTCGTGTGGCTCACATAAATGTTACATTTGGCAACAAATATTTGTCGCGATTTGTTTTATTTATGATTTTATCTGCAAAAGGTATGTAAAGTAATATAATGTTGAAAATATGAAAATGTCACCGTTTATTATGTAAAGCAGTAGTGCTGTGAATCAGTTTACATGTATTGAGGATGGGATAGAGGATGTCCCTTTAAAGATACCTACTTAATAATATGAACGTTGGTTTTCTTGGTTAAACAAGTGAATAATTTATTGTATACTGTTTTTAAATTAAACATTGATCATTAGTACACAGTATAACACAAAGTCACTTCCAGCTGTCTGTCTCTAGTACGCTTAAATTTGTTTGTTGTTTCCATAGATATAAATAATGATTGGAATTTAAAAAAAAATGTTTAAAAGTACTATGCATGCATGTTAGTTATTGTATAGGTAATCCGAAAAATTATAAGTTGGTATTTACATTGCTCCATGCGAAGCCGGGGCGGGTATGATAGCGAATAGATATAAAAAATGGTATCGGAGTACCGAATACTTTTTTTTTTATTAAGGGGCATTGTCGTTTCGTTGTTCGTCCTAATGGCCTAGTGGTTTCAGAACTGATCTCGGGTCCTGGGTACGAATTCCGGGTCGAGCAAAGTTGGTTACGCATTTTTCTGCCATAGGTAGCTTGTATTCGTATTCATACAACTGCATTTGGCAAGCGTTAATAGTTAGAGCAATTAAGCCAACACCTATAATTGCAACTTATTGTGTTTTATTTTCATGAAAACTATGTATTACATAAATAACAAAGGTGGGTCGATCCATTCTAAAGTATCTAAACATTTGTTCTATTTATTTTTATTTGTAACAGTTTATCTTCTGCTGGCATCCAGTTCTAAGCAAAGTAAGTAAACTTTGTACTAATATTTCAACAAATACTTTTATGAGATAACAATCTTTGTAATTATCTTCTATTTGTTATCTACAATTATATATCTCTCAAGTTTTTGACACTATAGAGTAACTTTCTTATTTATCTCTATAACGAATCTTCCAATAACACAAGAAAGAAAAGTGTGGCAATCATTGTGAAAGCTAATTTAAAATAACTCTAAAATATTATCGACATTATCGTAAAAATACTTGCACGTTTACGTTATTTTTTATGGGAAAGCTACTGTTCTGAAACAAACCTTAATTTAAATACTGGTAAAGTCAAAGTTGCTATACACTGACCTTTTGTACATTAATAGGTAGGGGCGTAGTATAAAATATGGTAGCACTTTATAGGCCTTGGAATGCCTTGGGATTAAGTACTTAATGAATTTTCTTGCATTGCTATCTCAAAAGTTGCGTTATATTTTTTTTTAATATCCATATTTCTCAATAATTTGTTAGTGGTGGAATCCATAAGCCACTTTCACCTAATTTTTTATTTATTTTTATTATAACTGTTTGTGCCAAGTTGTTGAAGGAACTTAGCACAGTGAACACACAGAACATCTAAAATTAGTGGCGATGATTAAGAAGAAAAACCTTCTTTAAATTTTAAGCAACCTGTGGTTGGAGTTCGTTTAATCATTGACCCTGCATATTATATTCTTAGCATTCCTGGGCATTCAGTATTAACTGCAACTAATTAGGTACTTCCTGGGTCTCAATTGCTAATGTGCATAGACGCGTGTCAAGTTAATATTAATTTGTTACTCACCTGGCATAAGGAAATAGACGAAAACAGCTAACGCGACGCAGACGAGGATGAGCGCGGCTGGCCACCGCAGGATCCGTAGTGCTCGCGCCACCTTGCCTCCCCCCACGCCGCTGCCGGAGACCACCCTGTATAGGTTGTCGGGGTGCGAGCCCTGTGGAGATGAAAAATACTCAATCAGTCAAGGATTCAGTGCCATGTTCTTAGAGGTAGTATTTAAGGCTGCAATTGCCGATGCTAACCTTTTTGGCAAATATAGTAAATGATCCTATTGATTTTTAGCATATTCGTGTAATTTTTTGGAGAAACCGCAACGTACTATTTAATATTCTAATAAACAGGGCTCTATTTGAAGATTTTGCTATTACTTTTTAGAGCATTGGCGACGATAGACTGTAAACGAAACACTTTAAATTAATTTACATTTTTAATACACTTATCTCGTTGGTCACTAGTCGATGTTTCGGTCTGACAACGTAAACTTTAGGTTGACTTATTAAAATTATGTTTTATTTTTAATACACATGCGTTTTAGACAAACATAGAACAAAGAACATGAATAGTTTTTTGCTAAGAGACGTAAAAAAATTAAAACAGTATTTGTGTTGTGTGTAGTTTGTTCTTTTATTCTTTGTTTTTCTTAGTATTTAACACTCTAATTAATTTTAAGCGTTAAACATTTAGATATCTTCTAAACTTGAGCAGTAAATGAGCACTTGAGCATTAGGTGATCGGGAAGTAGTTACACCGCGCATTCTGATTAATCTTTAAAAAATCTAAAAACTGCAAGTATGAATGATGTTGAAGTTTTTTCTTGTTGTTGTTGACTAGATGTTTTCTTGGGCAATGTGACAGTCAAACACAGTGAGTGAACCATTTCTGCCCCTTTTTCCCCATTTGGAAATCATTGGATTTTGCAAGACGGATTCGGAACCTATAATCAACCTCTTTCTAATACTAAACTATTTGAGTTTTCTAAATATGGCGTCTGGTTTCTTTTGCAAACACTATCTACACTGTTAACAAAAAAAGAACTAAGTAGTATAATTATTCACTTACTTTTAGATTAGTAGATACGTAAAAAATACTTTGAAAAAAAATCTCGTTTTCACCAGCAGAGTAATCAGAAATAGGTAATGATGTTTGAACTAAGCTACTCATTTGTAACACACAAACAGAAATACTTTTGTAACATTAATGGATGACCTCGGGGTCACAAAAAAATGTAAGTCACGACAAGAGCAATCTATTTAAGAAGCTCGTATTACTAAACTTTGTATTAGGGCAAACGCTATTCCGCAACAACGCTTGGGTGCCTTCAGAAGCTACCATGGTGAACCACTTATACCGCTAATGAAGTTGAAACATTTGAATTGTACATCAGAATCATTATATTTCCATAAATTACCTATCTTTGAATTCAGATCCCCGAACCTATTATAATACAGTTACTGGTATAGTTTTTTTGGGATGCCCAATCCAGGTGTCCAATCATGGAATGACTCTAAAGATAACCAATATACGGATATTGGACATCTTAAGTGTCAACTCAACAACAACCATTAGGATTTACTTTGGTAAAACCAAAGAGTTTTTATAAATTGGCTCGGGTATGGACGTGCTGGGTTCACCTTCAGTCAGTGCCCATCGCCTGATACTCATAATAGACCTAGTATAAAGGATAACTTCAGTTTGAGACCAGTCAATTGGTGTGATGTCCTTAAGTATTTACAATTAAACAAATATTGGACATTATCACACACATTGTTCCGATTCTGTGATAAGAAGCTTAAGCGCTTGTGTTACGGAAATCAGAAACAACGACAATACTATAACCAGACCCGAGTAAAAAAAAGTTCGGTTACCTCATTGATCCGGCCGGGAATCGAACCCGTTCCGGGATGGTGCGATGCAAAGCTCGCGCCTCTCGGCATTAATTTATTTATTTCGACATTTAAAGTCGAATCGAACCTAATATGTGTCTACCACATTTTATCTAAGCCCATTCAGAACTTTTTGTTTTAATAAGTAATTTACATCCACCCATCCACACTTTCCCTTATAAAAATACTATTATGAAATAGAAAACCAAATCTTGTAATCTGTATGACCAACAATTGAGTTGTCGGAGTTCTCACATTCCATTTAGGTACAAAAGACTCAACTAGAACTATTTAACATCATACTCAGTTCAAACTATATTTTGATCAGAAAGTGCTTACATATGTGGGTTTGGATCACCTGAGTTTATAATTACTTTCAAACGAACCTCACGATCATTCGTAAAGAAACTCATGGAGTTACCGTTTTGAATAGGATATAATGTGGCACTGGATTCATTTTGTTATTTAATTAGATTTCAGTTGTAATTTACATGTTATATTGGTCGATATGAAGAACGACGTGGGCGTTATTAATACATAATATCAGTATCTACTAATTAAACTATGATTTATTGTTAACAAGTCGTAATGTGTTGCATAACCAGTGTTAAGTTATAGGAATGTATTTTAAATTATGTATATTTTATTCGAACACCTAATAAAATGATAATGGGCTAATTGATGATACAACATTAATCTGAAGGCCAAAGATACAGAATGCCATGCTTGGTACATACAAAATAAATAAATAAACGCAATCACAACCACCGACTAGCTTCAAACTACGAATTCCCTTTCATTGTAAAAGACAACGGGTACTTGGAGGCAAAAACCTAGCATACCTAGATTCCAATTTCCCAAATCTTTTCTTAAATTGACCTGCACGGGAACCGCACCCGGGATCATTGTTCGGGCGTCCTTTTTAGCCAATGATGTTGATAAAATAAGAGTGTAATAGCAAAATTCGATAAAACTTTGTTATCATATCTATCACATTCATAAAACAGTTAAGAAAGTGGACTAACCGTTTTTACGAAGTTTCCCTTTGGCACATAAAAGTAACCGTAATGGCTAAACCTTTCTAATAATGAAAGCTATTTGTAGAAAAAATACTAGTTACATTGAGGTGTGCAACTGCAAATGGTAATGCAAATAATAAAAATAATCGTAGTGCAAAATTTTGGTCGACAGTACAAACATTATTAAGATATTATCATATCAAAGTTTGTCATAGATACAATTTTTTTTTTATAATAAGTGCCTTAACAGTTTTTTAACATTAACTTACTTTAAGATACCATAAAAATAGGAAAAACAAACATTGTGGTAGATATATCTATCATCAGTTATTGTTAGTAAAAGTATCTAGCAAATTATTAAACTTATTTGGTTAGTGCATAATTAATTTGGTTTTGTTTCTTTTAAAGTAGCGTTTTATGAAGCAAGGCAACGTTAAATTTTAAATTATGCAGTTGACAATCGTATTTAACTGTTTAAGTAGGTACGAGTAGTTTCACAAGTATTTATTGCGCATAAACTCTCAATAATACTTTCCTTTAAATGGACATTTCTACATTAATCCGTAACTCAGAATTTACGAAAGACCTTCTTAGTAATGAACCTACATATGGAACGTATATCTTGGAAATATTCCAACAGCTTGCGGATGACTGTATACAAAATTGGATAAACTACGTACATTAAGATTCTTGTTCCATGGTTAATTTTATATTACTAATTGTTTTTATACTAATATGTTTACTTTTAAATGTTATTGTTTAAAAATATGGACTTCAACAAGATGAAAGGTGGATTACATATGAACCTTAGCACGGGTAACGTATATTATTGTAATAAAACGGCGTAACCGCCGGCAAGTGTCACAATATTTCCAGGAACGGCAATACTGCGATTTCATATTAAATTTAAAGCTTCTACCAAATTCTTACCATAGCTTCATTATAATTTTTAAATATTGTCATATTTCAATGCCCTTTTCACTGGTATGAAAATTGTTCTACGTACTTACTTGACAGACTAAGCATTTACTTAATAAATGTTTTTATTATGGAGTTCCAGTATATTGTTAATATAAAAAGGCTACCTTGCCTATCAAAGAAGTAGATTGAATACCATTTCCCCGACTCTTTAACCCAACTAACTCCCTTATAGGAATGTCGAGTCTAGTAGGTACAGTATTACCAAAGGCGACGCGCCCAGCGCAACCAAATGAGTGCTACACGGAATATGCTGATTTAAGTCCTGACATGCTCTTTTAATTAGCCTACATATTACATACATGTGCGAACTAGTTTTCATTACAGGGCTGCTTTAGACTGGTATAAGCTTGTCGCATTTGTTTTAATGAGACTTTCTTACTGAATAAAATTTATTTGTTTTAAAATGGGCCTATAGCCTGAAAAAAAGGTCTGGTCAGGTGTTTTTTTTTTGTAACTTAGAATGTATGGATGTTTGTTGTATGATATCTCTATCATGCTAAAAGTACATACTAAATGGTATTGGCTGAAATTGGATAGAAAAATCGATGACATACTAGATGACCATATAGGATACTTTTTATCCCGAAATAACGCGAACCAAGTCGTGGGCAACAGCTATAAAAATAAACGAATTATGGGTAGGTATGATAGTGAATTGAAAGTTAATATTTTATGGTATATATAATGAGATTTTTTTTTTTATAATGAACTCCAAGATTGACCTCATCCTACCTGATGTTAAGTGGTAATGAGTTCCTAGCTTAAGGGCGAAAAGTATAGCATAGTAAAACTGTTACTAGACTTGTCCCCTTACCTTGAAGGCTTGACCCCTGCTACTAAAGTAGCACCCCCCAAAAGCTCTGGAAACCTTAGTCACATGCAGGACACAACAACACCGGAGTGATTGTTATTTGGCTGCGGTCTTCTGTAAGGTGGAGGTATTTCACCAGTCGGGCTGCTCCAGTTCGAGCGATAAATCGCTTTGCCCTGCCTCTCTTAAAATTATTTATGCATCATAAAATTATTTATTTCATTATGCATCAGACAATAATAACAATCAACTCTCATACTAAGGGTATCCTTTGTACTATGAGTACTTGACGGATACTGAGTGGACGTGTAAAACCAGCACGTCTAAACCCAAAAACTATTACGAAAATATCCTAACACTAGTATGTAGTCTGTTAGTATGTCACAATGTAGTTTCGTCAAACTGCTAACAAGCCCTATAATACTTTCTAGTTTTATAAGCTATGATTGCATGTAGGTACATTCAGGGCTTGCCCTGATACGTGTATCAGAGCCCTAATCATATTTACGAGTACACCAACGACATGTGATATGATAAGCGCCGTAACTAATAGAAACTAGGGTAGGACCACGATACGAATGTTGCGAAATATGCGTTTACATACGAAGGAAACATCGATTAGGTACGTTTAAACTCACGTCATTTAATTGTCCAGGTGATGATATAAAATTTGTAAGCGCTTTAGAATTCCTTCACCTTACAGAAAACCGCAGCCAAATATAAATCACTTCGGTGTTGTTGTGTTCCTGCGTGTTAATGAGGTTCCCAGAACTGAGGGTGCCAAATTAGTTGCAGGGGTCATGCCTTCAAGGTAAGGGCGACAAGTCCAGTAACATGTTTATTATGTACTAGTCTCTCTTAAGCTACGACTTCATTACCACTTACCATCAGGTGGGATGAGGTCAATCTTTAAGTGCAATATAAAAAAAACTTAGTATGTAGTCACAAACTAATTACACATTATCGTTTATTAGGTAAGTTTAGTAGGTCCTCTGTTTTGCATTCATTTACAAGGACGAAAAATACCCATAGTGCTCAACTATTCATGAGTAGTGTACACATTTTTTTTTTTAATACTTAACGGTGATTAATATACAAAACTATATATTCAAAAATTATTAATTATTTGCTTATTAGTTTTGTAATTGTGATGAAACATTGTATTTGATACTTTTTAATGTTAGTAGCTGACATTAAAAGCAGATAGGTTAAAAGTAAACGATTTCGGCATCAGTTGAATTATGCATTTCAATCATAGAGATCGATCAAAAACTTCGCAATCAGCCAAGTGCGTTTGTTATCTTGATATAAACAGTTGACAAATCCTATCTATACTGTAATAGTAATTAATTTCTTTTATATAAGGTGACATAGTCTTGGTAATCTGTAATAAAAAATTCGATTCAAATCTGATTAAATCTTGCCGTTTATCAAATACCCGACGTGGAATTTTGTCTTCATTATTATAATTCGAACTCGTAATATGAAAATGAATGCAAATACCTACCAATCCGAAAAAAATGCGGAAAGAATTTTCTAATCCTTTTGTTATTTCACTATGCAAAACACTTTTGCCCAACGTTGTCTCAATTAAAATGTATTCATGTTATATCACATTAGATTAATGCCGATACATCTCGTATTAATCTCTCGTAGCGTTAAACAAGCGAGGCGACAATATTTTATCGCCTGCTAATAAGTCATGAATTTGTGAATGACACATTAATACTGTCGTTTCTCTCTCGACAAATTATAGAGTTGACTTTTAATTTTATATTTCATTCATAAATTAGTCGTCACATACGCCAAGGCAACGATAAATTATATTACTTTAATGTAGTATTGTTACGTATGAGATTGTAAGAACAATACATAAATTAGTTATTGGGCAAATCCAGTGCAGCATTGTTTGCATACCTATTTAAAGTAAACTGTGTGAATCGGATGTTCATTCTAGGCAAGAAAATGTAAAGTGCTAAAGAATTACGTGATAAAATAATAGAATTACGTGTCTAAATTACGGTTAACGTGATAAGAAATCTTTCATGTAAACGAGCTCATTGTCAACTTACGTTGTAGCTTACCTTGGCCGCAAACTTCTTCACCTCCCTTGGTTTGGCGAAGTATTTGTCCAGCTTGGACTCATAGCCGGTCATGATGTCGGTGACCGTCGGCGTTTGAATCGGACGTACTCGGTATGTGCCGTATTGCTCCGCATGCTCGGAAATCGTTGGCAAATTTCCATTGGGAGAACTACAGCTGCTGCTAGACCGCGAGTATGCATAATTCACTGATCCATCCGCCGGGTTTTTAGGCTTCTTGGTGAACGCGTATCTCCTCGGGCGCTCCTCCGTCGGCTTTAAATCGTATGTCTCAAATTTTTCGCTAACATAGTTCTCTTCTACGTCTGTGGTCGGCACGTAGCGAAGAAGTCTTGGTTCCTTTACCCTCTTCTCGTATTTTATCGAGTCAGTCTCGTTGTCCAGTTGTGCTAAATTCAATGTAGACTGCAGCTCATTGGCCGTCCTATTGGCTTTACGTCTTGCTTTTCTTTCTGCTGTTTTAGAGTGCACATGGTCGTCCACGATCTCGGACTCCGATGAGGGCCTATCCCCGTACAAAACATAGTTGCCGTTTACCATTTCGGAGCTAATATTTCTGATTTAAAAATGTAGCAACGATACTACGATTCTATTTTTGAGTTCTCGCACAAACATTTCGATTTTTATCACTTTCTCTCCATTTGGGTGGGTTCTTAATTTGCTGATAAGGACACTGAGTTAGCCCTGTACAGAGTCAGGTTCTGCGCGTTCTGTGAATGACGAGTACGAACGCGAATGCGGCTTGTTTGTTTGTTTGTTTACCGCGAGTGTTTGTAATTACAATTGAAGAAAAGAAATTCTTTAGCTGTAAAATGTGAACAATTTACATTGAAGGCGAGCAAAACGGATACCCATGAAGGTGCGAAATTTGCAATTGTTATGTAAATAGCTTTTACATCTAAACATTTTAGCTTATTCTGATGTTTGGGTAATTTTCCATTCCGAACCTAAGACATTGATAAATTAATGGTCATCGTAATTCAATTAACACTGATTTCACTTCTAACCTATGCTATATTGAGAATAAATATGTTTAGTATAAGTAGGTGCTAGGTGGTATAATTACTATACATATACATAATTAGTTATGTATATATATTAATTATATAACATATCCTATATGTTTATGTATGTTTACTTCCTAATCACGAAAATGAGTAGAGCTCTTCCGTTTTAGAAAACATGTTATATACCTACTACCTGTCAATAAATGTATTTCTAAATCTTTAAAATCATAAAGGTTAGGTTAATTTAGTGGCTGTATTTTCTCACGAAAATAATAGAAAAGTAAAGACATACAAGTCGGTAAGGTTTATTAAAGAATTAAGGATAGCGATGTATAATAGTAGGTAGGAAGATTTTGTTTGATAAAGTTCTAAAAAACCAACAAATAAAAAAAATCTCCAAGCTTGTTGGTATCCCAGTACATTAGAGCTTTGGAGTCTGACCACCGTAACTCTTAGGGGAAGGGGGCCCAGACCTATGTATTTGGGTTACCTATAGTCGTAACCAGGATCAACTACTGTTGCCTCCTTCCGAAGTAACGTACCTTCCGAGGCAAGAAAACCATTTTTACGGACTATCGGGTGATTGATGTAAATAATAATAGTAATAAATACTCTATAAAATGACACCAATCCACTAATACCAATAACTGTCCCAAACTAATACTTTGCCTTTTACAATCTGCCACAGACGACACACACTGATTGGGGAAATACAGATGTCAACCAAGCAAACCCAGACCTATTCCCCAACAGACCTGATTGAATGTTGAACATAGGACCTTTCTCTTCATGCATGCACTTTAACCACTGCGACGCTTAGGTCATCATAAGTCATGGTTTAAAGACCTATGGCGTGTTCTGAATATTGAAATGGTGTTTTAATAATTTTTGAAACAATCTTTACCACATTTCCATTAACGAATGTTAAACAAGAGTTCGCTGTCAACATTTCAATCAGATCAGTTGATAAAAAGAGGGTAACGAAGTATTCTAATTATTTGTTTAGATTGTGAAACAGGCCGTCGTTACAGGCAATGAGAACCGCGATGTTGTAAACCACAGATAACATTCGCGTTATGTCGGCCATTATTGTTCGGACGCGGTTCCCAAGCTTTTTGCGCCGTTTACGCGGGAACGTTCTCAGTAAAGCGCGTGCGCCGCAATGCCGTCTAGGGGTGACACTTGACGCCCAAAATAAATTATTTATGGGTTATTTAAGTATAACTATCGTTCTACTTTCTCCATACAGAGTGATCGCAGTGACATTAGCGAAGGGGTGGACATAGTATCATACAAGCCGTGAACTATGGTTCCCCCTAATCTTTCTTGTAATGGGTTAGTACTTACATCTGAATTTAAAATAGAGCTAGCCCGATCACCGCAGTCTTAATCTTTTATCTGAGAAGGCACACCGAAAGAAGCCGTTTAAGATATAATATGTTCACAGTAGACTACAAGATTATTTTTTATGTGTCGGTGGATATGGGGCCCTTTAATAGAATGACATCATGTTAAATCTAATTCGATGGTAATGTTGAGTGAACTTTGTTTGACTACTGTTAAAAATACTGAAGTAAACAATAAAGTTGGTCGAATACCGAAAGTGTATTCAAATTAGAAATATTATCAAATATGTATTATTTTAATACTTTGAATGCATGTTCCAATAAAAAAATTAAGGCCAATTTGGGATAAAATATGTAACTAATTTAAAATAAAATAACTTTGATTTATAAACCTACTACTTATATACTTTGATTTTATTAACCATAAGAATCATGATCAAAATTCATATTTCAAGTTTACCCTTAATTAACTACATTTAAAAATACTTACGGTATACTTAATGCATTATGCGTCGTTCTTTATTATTAGTAAAGAAGTCAGTAATTTTAAAATAAAAAACCGTCACCGCGATACCAATCCATGATTGTTGGCAATGATATCAACAGTGCTCAACCCTAACGCTAGCCTGACATAGTCGATAGAGAATTGCTCGAATTGTGCAACGCGCCGCTTTATGCAACTGATGTTCCGTTAATGCAACAGATGCACTGATAACTCGGGTCACCTGCGTTTCCTGAGCTTAGGATGCGATAGATGGGGCGTCTGCTTTAGATAGCTTTGAAAATTATGCAACTACAAAACAGTGCCGCGTTTCCCAAGCCATTTGTGCACTTGTCTTCTTGTACCTTACGTTTTCTCTTGACTGCTTACCACCCTACAGATGATGATTTGTCTATTGTGCCTAGTTAAAATAAGCGGTGTTATGTGGGTACTTTTCCACAATTATTTTTTCTACAGAGCGTCCAAACACTAATTATGTTTGACTTTGACCACAGTTAACAAATGTTAGCGTAGAAATAGTTTTTAAAAATCACTCTTTTGAGGATTCCTTCTGTTAATTTATGAAAATACTTTGCCTACTTTAAAGTGGATATTTGGATGAGGCTTGGTATTTAGGCTTGCGACGAAAAGTAATAACATGGTTAAGTATAGTGAACACACACATTTTTAATCAATATATAATTGTTAACTTTTCATGTTTGAAAATTTCTGATACTGGTGAACACAATGAAGTATCTGCAAGGCCTACGAACTGTTTGACTTTGACTGGCAGTATGATTATAATAATAAATGAAGATATCGACACCGTACTCAATACGTAGGTACACAGTCGAGTCCCTATAATTACGAACACCGAAACCAATAGTTTCAACTATGTTCCCACCGCAACCTTAGCAACTATAATCATAATAGTCCTTGATCTATGGAGTGTAGTTTCGCAATACATACCAACAATGCATCTTGCCGAACCCCGGTTTAAAGTTCATCTTCAACTATTTTATCGCAGAATCTGTGACCCAATTCTGGCTTAATGATCTAACTAAGCGTACGACCATTGTCAGACAGCAGGTTTTTCAATGAACCTTATTCATTAGAGTCCGCCTTTGTTATGTTGACGTAAATAATTTTCATAATAAATTAGGTTGGTGTTAACGTGCTAGCTTACTAATGGAGTTTGGTGGCTTAATCCATCGATTTGGTTTTCTGGTGTGCAGAGGTCTTCAGTTGGATCTTAGCAAATTACACTAATCTTTAGTATTTTTCTAAATCATAGCGTGCAAAGGCGCAGGTAAAAGCCAATGTATTGCCATATGAACTTTTGCCTTTTATCACAAAATTTTTAAATATGTGCGGTCAAAACGTATCACGATTTAAATGCTTGCAATTCAATATTATTTATTTCTTATCCCTATTAGATAAGGGCGGTACAAAATCCGACATGCTTTTGACTTTTTACGGAAAGCGAACATGATAGAGATTTTAAAAAACCACAAGGTATCAGTTTTATTGAATATGGAATTTATAAGCCAAATCTTGTTTTACATGGATGTTAAAATCTTTGCAAATTTATTCTAAGACACTTCAAAAAATTTAAACAACTGTGTACTTTGCACCTTAGATTTCATAATCTGATTATCATATTACTTTAACATCTTATCAAATAATTATTCGTGACTAGATATTTGTCGTAATAATTAATCTTAATACACTTGCGTAGAACATCTAATTTGCAAACGATTTAAATGCACGACGATTAATCAAAGTACGAAGACTATCAATCATCAATAAATCGGACCGCCCTATGTCTAGTTAATCTATGAACTAATATTTTTATTTGTAAGGACGTTGAATAGATACATTTAAATAGAATATGAGGAGAAAAATTATAATTTTGTAGGTTCCTATGCTGACGTAGAATCTTTTATCGTAAAATCTACTACATTTTGAACATACATAAACAGACAAGATGTACATTGTCGATGCCTATGTAAAAGTAGCACTTTAAGTAAAAACTTCAGTGTATAGCCTAAATGCTGCTATTTTCTTTGAATAAAATTGAGACTAACTCAAATTTGAGTAAACCAACAGGCTAATTAATAAGATATTAACAATACTTCAGTAGAATACTACTCGATATTTAATAAGCATTATATATTTTAAATATAATTTTAGATTACTTGTTTGCCAAGTTTGCAAATAAATAGATACAGGAAATAAAGACACTTTCTCAAAAAATACAAGTTTTTGCGGTCTGCTTCATCACAGAGAAGCGTTCTTACTAATGCACGCAGCCTAGGCCGCAGACACCTTTGAAATTGCATAATTAACTATATAACTTTGCCTTAAGTTTACTTAGAAGTTTTTATTTTTTATCTTTTTTTAATTAATGCATATGTGATCGCCACCATTTCCTCGAGTATGGTCGAAAACGCGTGACTAAACACTTTTGAATTTGCACAGCTCTTATTTCTCGGACGTATGAACTAAAATCGAACTGCAAGTGTTAATTTTGATGTAATGTTCATCGTACGAATAGTATTCTTAGAATACATCGATTTGGGAGGCATTAACAATAAGAACTAGATTAGTACATGTAATATGGACGAGTACCCGAGATTTTTTACATAAAATCATAACGAAGTGTACGAGTATTTTAGCATCCTGTTATTCGGGTCATTTCCATATTTTGCCTAATTACAGAACAACAAAGACGACTAAAGCCGGATCACCGTTTCCTAAATCCAAAAGATTTGTCGGCCAATGCGCGATAAATTGAGGCCACGCTATGGATATTTAAGGATCCAAACTTACTACAATTAGTACAATTAACAATAAAGATCGCATCGCGATTGCAGACGATTACCCGGCATCAACGCTTAGTATAAGTAAGATGTACTCAACCACACGTAACAGGTTTATATGGTTTAAAAAAAATTATGCGATGGTTTGGTCGAGTCAATTCCAGCTATCAAAGACTAGCGGCCCGCCGCGGCTTTGCACACGTAATGTCTCTATTTTCTTTCACATTTACCACCGATTCTAAGCTTCTATCGGTCGCAGCGTGATTTGCTTACATCCTTCCGCGATAAATGCACCCAACACAAAACCATTTTTAGGGTTCCGTAGTCAACTAGGAACCCTTATAGTTTCGCCATGTCTGTCTGTCTGTCGGTCCGTCTGAAGATAATCTCAGAAACCGTTTGCACTAGAAAACTGAAATTTGGTACAAATATGTATATTAATCACGTCAACAAGTGCAAAAATAAAAAAAAATAAAAAATGTTTTTTTAGGGTACACGTAAATTGGGGAGTGATTTTTTTTTAATTTCAATCCCAACATGTGATATATCGTTGGATAGGTATAATGAACAGGGGTTTACTAAGATCATTTTTTGATAATTTTAATATTTTGGGAAATAATCGCTCCAAAAGAAAATAAAATTGTGTCCCCCCCCCCCTCTAACTTTTGAACCATAAGTTCAAAAAGTATGAAAAAAATCTAGAATATAGAACTGCATAAAGGCTTTCTAGGAAAATTATTTTGAACCTGATGGGTATAATAGTTTTTGAAATTTTTGAAAAAATATTTTTTTAACTAAAGTTGTAATTTAAGGATACTTAAGTATTGTGATGCACTGAAAACTACGGAACCCTACACTGAGCGTAGCCCGACACACTTTTGGCCGGTTTTTTTAATTCGAGCCAGGGGGTCTACTCCCAAAAACGAAATATGTCGGATCCGATGACGGATAGCAATTTTCAATTCTCAAAATCGCAACTCACTTCGAATGCGACTAAAGCGTGATTAAAAAACAAAATATTATTCATACAAATCATAAACCACTTTTTAAATCCCAAACTTTTGATCTTCAAAAACGATACCTTTCGTTTGTTTGTTTCGGTTTTGGGAGTAGGCCCCCAGTAGTTCCTGTGATTAGACGTCCAAAAAATTAAAACGGACTCTTCGGATTTATAATAATAATTTAGATTTTTCTGGGATCATAATTGTGTTTATTCACAAATCGTTGAACGTAAACATAAAAGATTTGCATTGTTATGTGTTAAACATTGACAAGTTGTGGTGAAAGATATTAATTGCGAAGTTTGAGTTGTCAGTTGTAAGCATACAACTAACATATAAAAGACGTTAATCTCAATGGTCTAGTGGCTTACGTACCGGGGGGTTATAGTAATCTCGGGCCCTGGGTTCGACTCCCTGGTCATACAAAATATGTTCCGGATTTGTAATTACTGCTTAGGTTCATGATCATCACCCACCTGTATTCTGTACCTGTATTCCCATTAATTAATTATTAAGTTGGTTTGATGACTTAAATTGTAATTACTTTCCAAAGGGAGTTGGGAGTTAGTCATGCTCACTAAAATGTCTCTGGGGTGGTGGCGCTATGTGGCGGGTCGTTACATTCCCTTCAATATGGTTGAGTGAAGCGATGGCTGGCACATACGTCATGCTTGTGAACAGAACCTCTTAAAATAAAATAATACTTCATGTTTTTTTTACTCATCAAAATAAAAATATATACTTGGTCCAAAGTGTTCTACACAAAGCTATAAGTTAGATACTGCTACTGTAACTTATCTGCTGAGTTTCTTACCGGTGTCTTCTCCGTAGATATAGGTTCCGAACCGGAAGTAGAATCACTTTGCATTGTATTCAATGACGATTCAAAAGTATTACATGTAACCTACTTGAATAAAGAAATATTTGAGTTTGAGTTTGAGAATTATTTTCAGTATTTTTGTACCTATTTTAAATACACGCGTTTTCCCAAAAGAGTACTGTTTTTTTTCTGAATTTCTCAATACGGTAGGTAACGTTCTATCGGTCCCACTACTAACTTCATTTAATGGTGAAATCCAAGAAATATGCGTGTAGTTATTTACATTTGTTAACAATAGCCTTCCTTATGGGAAAGTTAAAGCAATATTGTGTCGGAAAATTTCTAGAACCGATGAAACCATTTCATATTCATGGATAACTAGATAAGTGGAAATAAGAAATCAGTGCACTTTCCCTGACGAATGATTAATGTAACTATAAGTTCGAAAGTAAGACACTAACTATTTTTATTTCTCAGTCACATTTCACTTTTTTTTGGTTTTTGTTTTAACAATGTCATTTATGATTTTATTATTTTTGACGAGATGTTATTTACACAAATAATTATAATCAGGGGATTCAGTGAATGGAAATGTATGATTTTTAATTTATAAGTATTAGAGTATGCAAATATTGGTGATGGTTCGATCAGTAAAGTTCCATCATTGCACCATTTTATTCTTCATATTTGAAGCAGACCGTATGCAAGCATGCATAGAGTTTCTAGCAACTTGCCATTTGAAGAATTTACTTTCGACCAGATTGTACCTTGAAACAAGCTACATAGCAAGAAACACTATGTTTACCTCGGGATGGTTGTATTTAAATTTTTATGTAACGAAGTACACTAAACTTCGTTTTTAAAGATTAGTTGCGATCAAACATTTAAAATATTAATCAAAGTACAAGTAAGTTAGTTAATATACTCAAGAAACATGCAAGATTAGTTTACTTTTGAGAGACTACTTTTTGAAATTACAAAATAATGCCAAAAAGTAAATCGTGAAGAATCTATAATTATGCTTTCCAAATTTTGTAGATTTTGTAGGAATCATATAGGTACCTACCTATATTTTGGGCGCCAGCGATTGGAAACAAATTGGTTAACATAGGCTTGTAAATTTAAAAGTTCCATTTCTGATATTAATAAATATTAAAGCCAAACCCCTAATAAAAAAGGCACAACAGTTATTTGCATGTACGCTTGTTTCTTTCTTTGGGTATTCACGAAGTTGCAAAGACCTGTGGATTATGGACTAGGTATTGACTCTTTATTAAACGGAATTCCAGATACAATAGAATCAATCATCAATTGTTTCTTGACGTAGTAATGAGTCACAGATTTGCAGGGTCATTGATATTCACCAGTATGGATGCAGCCTAACGTTTAACGGGCTAATACTCACTGCTGCCATTTAGCGTCGAACAGTCTATAATGTGTAGCGGGACCCGCTAAGACTACAGTTGCGTCTCGAGCGAGCGAACACCGCGCCCCCTATTGCTCGTCGATCGCGTGACAGAATATTGTTGACCACTGACCAATGTCGCGAATCAGTTCACAAATTTATATATCCAGAAGCAATCACTAACTACACAACAACAAGATGTTAAACTCGTGGAAATTGTTAGTTTGAGTCAATTTTTGATGGGGACATGAGGTGTAAATTTTACAAAAATACATGTTATTCGAAATAAGATAACGACTACTAAGCATAACTCTCTATCAATTACTATTTTTAAAACACTCAATTTTTACTCTTCCCCAAGTAGGAACGGATGCACTTTTCTCATGTGACGTTTTTTAATACAAAAGATAAAATCAAGCAATGACAAGATTTTGGAGCGCGAAAAATAATAACGCTCTTTGATTGTAATATTATAAACTACTGTTTATTATTTAATCTAAATCAGAACAGATATTTATGCCTGTTCTATTACAAATTTAAGTGATTTTAAGAGAGGCCAATTAAATCGAACTTATCCTTTTCTCAGTCGAGATGAAGCCTTTGAAAAGGACGTATCCGACATTATCTTTTGTTTTTGAATATGCGGACATGTAGTACTTCTCGTAATATTTTTAGATTGGTCATAAATGAACACAAACATGTCGCTCCACTGTCATGGTCTAAACTGAGTCATACATCCAAATACACTCACCTTTACAATGACATTTGACCGACGTGTTAAGCCTTAACCATCTGATCGGTGTTCCAATATAAATACCTACATTAATTCTACCAATATAGACGTCCGTAAATGGCACAATGCAGAAACAAATCAGTCTAATCGTGCGACGAGAATGCGCGTAAAAATAAACCACAACATTTAATGTTGGGAAAATGCAAGCTCAATAGAATTTGCAAACAATTAGCAGGTCTACTGCTGCCTTAATGACTCCGGCGTAATTTACATTGTCTTATATGCATTATATTCATTGAGAAGTTAAATTATGAGATACGGTTACAGATATATTTTTTTGCGAAATCTGACACTGAAATAAACTGGACGTAATAACTTAGTTATTTAATGCAATTGGCTACTTGACAGTGTTAACAATAAAATATGGAAAGCATTAGATATGTTAGCTTATTAGTAAAGTAATAATTTTACATTTTAATTTTTTAATTTAAAGCATAGTTAGATAGATAGATAGATAGATATACTTTATTGCACAAAATCTTTACAGAAATAGGTTTTACAGAAAAAATATAGTACAATTTAGGCGGTCTTATCGCTAGAAAGCAATCTCTTCCAGACAACCTTAAGGTAGAGGAAATAGTAGATGGCGAGAAATGGGTACGGCCGTGCAACATAAATACAGTTTTTATTTTAGAATTATTTCGTAGTTTAACATGATAAACATACATAAACTCATAAATATATAACATTATAAATATATACAAATATATATATATATAGTTAGTATTTTAATATATTAAGAAAAGATTGTGTTAAAATGTAACGCAACGTCACTTCTTTGTATAAATTTTTACGAATTAGTGACGTCCACTTAACATTGACTCGTTGTATCGTCAGCAATATTTTCTGAAGATAAATAAACGTGTTTATTATTTTTTGAAAACCTAAGTAACGGACCAAAAAATATCGTTGTTTTTTTTAATTTGAAAGACCTAATTTATATTTTTCACCTTATAAGAGCCATAACAAAAGTAGCATAAATTATTTTCGTCATGTGTATAATAAGTGTCATTGAAATTAACAGATTGTAAATTCATACGACATTCACATAATAAACACATCAAAGTAATAGACAACTTTATGAGAAATCTTACTTTCACTATCTAACGACGGATAATATCTTGACTAGATAGATCATATACTAATACAGGCAATATGAAATATAGGTATATCGTAGCATATTTGTCAACGTGTATGATCACGTTGGCCAATGCAGCCTGGTTATGTATGACGGATCTGTATGTGTTTTACAAAATCATTATTTAGAGTAGTGGCAGTTTTTCAGCTACAAAGAAACATTATAAAAAATATATTCCTGTAAGAAATATCACAGAATACCTTGTTTCAGAGGTTTTTTACGCAAAAACTACCTGGTTTAGACTGAGATCCTACCTGTGCCTTGTCATATTTGCCAGACTTAACTACATACAAACTACAAGGCAGGTACTACTTAGATTAAAAGTGCAGAAAAATGATCTACACTAAACAGTACATCACGTTAAACAATTTCAGTTCGATATAGTTTTATGCCAACCACATAAAAGGGTTCGAAGTCTAAAGCTTTATTGTGGTGTGCGTTTAATAGTACCAAATGAAAACCAACAACCTACCGTGAACGTTGGTGCAATGTTGGTTCAAACATTGGCAGCGAAAGGGGTTGGCGCAATGGCAATTTGCGTAGACATGAGTACATCGATTAATTGATGCACCGTGAGTTATTAGAGCATTGAACTGTGACACTGGTATTAGCATAGACTGACCGTTAGTAACTGTAGTGGGTGGTTGCGGGGAAATTGCTGGACGGTCGATGACTCTGACCAATTAAAGTTAGTTGACAAATCCGGTGAAAAAAGGATTTTGCTGCGACAAAAAACAAATGTTATTTTTAGTTCATCAGTTGCATCGTCAAAATATATTGAAAACGTTTTATTTGTCTCAACAGATAAATAAAAATGGATGATGATACATTGCATCGTATCAATGGCCAATGAAGGGCTTGTGCAGGAATGTATTTACTTCACTATTTCTTAAAAACCGCACGAAGAATTAAATAAATAAATAAATAAATAAATAAATGCGCCAGACAATCACACCTATCACCTGGTCTCAAACTAAGGTTTTCCCTTGTACTATGAGTACCAGACGACGGATACTAACTGGGGGCGTCATCCCAGCACACCCAGACTCAAGTCAATTTAGAAAAGTTCGTTTTCCAAATTGACCCGACCGGGAATCGAACCCGGGACCTTTCGCGCTTTGGCCGCCTACCTTAGCCACTGCGCCACCGAGGTCGTCAAATTGACGTCGCGCTATATTTTAACGTTATATATTTATGTAAACTTTTGTTTAAATGTAAAAGAAACAATAATATAGGTGTCTTCCGATAATCTCACTAATAGACCAAGCATAATTTTTTTGTCGTCTACCCGATTGTCAAAGTTGATACGTTTGAGGAAACTGAAAGTACAAACAAGCCATATAAATATAATAAGGCATGGAAAGTTAATAAAAATTAGTGCGTGTGCTTAACATCCTTAGATAGAAGTATTATGCATATTTTATTTAGCTAGCTTTTTTGAGATTAAATGTGATTTTTATAAAACGTTAAACTCATACGAAATTTCATTTGTAACGTATTTACCTAAAAAAACAAAGAGATTGCGTAATGTTAGTTCCTGCCATAATAGACGTAATAAATAATAACCTGACTCATCATAAAACCTTCAATAGTTAACAAGTATTTCCCTCATTTGGGCAGCGCTTTCCGCCCGCCCTCCGCGCGCCCACGCCGCGACCTCGCGAAGCGCCCGCCTACCTCTCGCTAATAGGACGCCATTTACAAACCATCGCTCACACGCTCCCAACAATACGTAAAAATAGCCGCGATTAGTCCGCGTCTACACGCAAATGTTCAGACGTCAACCTCGAGAGTAAACAAACAATCCGCATTCGATTACCGGCACAGCACTTGGGGCACAACACACGCGCGTACACACAGCTCGGTTCACAATTGGCAAGTTGAGCGTGAAGCATGAGGAGTTGACAGAGCAAGGCGACGCGTGCGACTGAGCCCCTGCCTCCGTTGCACCACCGACCATTGTCGACTACCACCGTGGAAACTGCGCTTTACGCAACCATTATAATGTGAAGATACGAGATAATTCGGCGACTTACCCACTGACTTAGAAACAATTGTTTGGCAATCGACGGGAAATGTGCATATTAATTAATACGTCAACAGACATCCTTGAGCCAAGAATTAAAAAGATTAATGGACCACTTAAGCCGACCGACAATCTGACACCTGATCTGAGATAATTTTGTCAAAGCTCAAAGTAACTTTCGTGAGAAAATTTTACTAAAATAAAAATACATACGCTATTCAGGAGTCATGTAAATTACCTATAAGTTAACCCGTGTCAACCATAAAGTGTTTTCTTTAACTATGTACAAACATTAATTACAATCCTGAATTAATTATTCCCAAATCCTTTAGCTTCCACAATGGAAGTCTTTTTTTTATTGACTTACTTAGCTCTTTCGCGTATTTATTTTACCAAATATAAGTATGCTAAGATGACAAGATAGCAAATATTTATACTCTTAAAAACACTTCAGTACTTAGTATTTAATAGAGTGATTAGAGTACAAAAACCATTTCAGAAAATGTTTATCAGCTAAACACGATTGATGAATAAATTATGCAATTATTGACTACCCATTCAGTCAACATCACTATTATTAAAATAATACATCGAGTAAGATTTTTCTATTCCTTGGCAGAGCAGTAGCAGTATGCAGGTGGCCTTAATCGATTTGAAAGCATGTTCACCTATTTGCTTACCCATTTGTTACTCCTTGAAGATGGAACTTATTAGATAAATGACTTAGATAAAAGGTTTATAATATTCAACACACATACATAAAAACTAACAAAGTGCTTCATACTTCATTTTTTAAACCCAGTAATGAAAGACGTTTTCAACGAATACTTTATCGAATGTACTACATTTGATTTGCGTAGATGATCGAGAAACATTGTAGGCATATGTTTCATTGAGAAAAAGGAGCGCAATTCCTTGTAAAAAAATAGAATCATCATAAAAGTCTTAAAATTTTGCATATTGTGAAATATAAAACTAAAAGTTTCTAACCCCCAAATAAAGTGTTCTCCATCTCGGCAAAGTTTATATAATATCATTCTGATAACTTCACCTACTACAACCTGAACAATATCGTTAGCATTGTGGCTGTCAATATTTGATCAATCGCATCATTTGTTACGTGAGCGCGTAGGGAATGCATGTATTGGTAGGAAGCTATCGTCGCCTTGCATTGCGCAAGAGTGTGCAACAAGAAGATTATGAACGAGCCTCGAACAGAAGACGGCTGACGCGCCAATTCTCAGGGCGGCCATTACGTCGCGAGTGAAGTAATAAATAGGGCCTTTCATTGCGAAACTAATCAACTAAACGTTCATTCAGTGGAACGGTGACAATTATTTCTCAAGCTATATATGTTAGCATTTGTATTGCCAACCCTAGATTCCTGAATTAAAAACTTAAGATTTGACCTTGAACTAGTACACAGCCTCTTAAATTAATGAAAAATAAATTTAATTTTCGACGTCGTACTAAGAGCCTATCGTCGTACTAGTTTAAAATCCAATTGTAGAGCACCAATCGCTACGATATGGCACTAGCTGTTAAATCAATTGTCTCCCATGAGATGACAAAAGTAATGACTTTGTGGATTGGGTGCGAGAGATTTAAATCTCTCGTTCGTTCGCTCGTAATTATTAAAATTTAAACTCACGTGGCGCATCATAAATCCTACTGAGTGAATTTCAAAATAATACCTATTATATAATACGATATGCAGCCATATACGTCCCATTGATAAGATGAAGTGAAATATATTTTCTTGCCTACTTTCTGATTAAAATCAAAACAAACAATGCCGGTGTTTGTGTAACAAATGTTAGTTCGCACTAACTCGTACAGCAGATCGATTGTACTACTAGATCACACATGCCAATTAACATTCTCACAAGTAAATCACTTGTAAGTTCTATTTCTGTCATTCGCGAGGTTTTTCTAATAACACGATACGGTAATCGACTCCATTAGCCTAATGGATTGTATTGCATTCATTCTCCAGGGTTACCAGTTTGACGCAAAAAACTTATTAAATATGTTATTCAAATGTGATTAAGTAGTTAATATTTCGGATGGTTCTCACGAGGTTTTTGTTGGCACCTTTGGATAGAAATGTATGTACATTATAATAAAAGAGCCCTAGTCCTTAACAAATCATTGGTTTATTGATTTACGTTAAGAATGTTAAAGAAAAATAGTTAACTTACTTATGCCATATCTTACCACGCATGCATATTATGTGTTTCATAGAGATGCAAAATAGTCCAAGCAAGTATACTACACAAGGTTTCGTAAATATAAACATTGTTATGATAGCATACAATTATTAACGCGTCTTGCAAATATTCTTCAATAGCTACTTATACCCTAGTACTCGTTTATGCAATAGATGCTACTGCCACAACTGCTAACAAGCAATGATGACAAACTGATTATAAAGTGTGCAAATATTTTTATTAATTAAACGATTATACCGGATCTCTTCAACACCGCCGAACGTCTTAACAACAACTAACAATCACCAGTTGAAACCAGATATTTTTGGGTACGGCTTAGCTCGCATAGATTTATTTTTTAGGACAAAAAAATGCCTATCTGTGTAAGGTGGTATCCACCAAACCGTCCCCTCTTCCGTGCACGACGGCGATGTAGCGCGACGTGAATCTATTCAAAGTTGATTCTATATAGAGTTGTGAGTAGCTGCTGTAAAGTTGTTCTTGTGTTAGCAAAACGTGGCAGGATACTTCTCTCCCCAAGTTTCGTTAGGCTAAACATCTCCCGACCAAATTCAGATTCAAGTTCCACTATAGGTTGCCCTTCGGAAATTGTTTAAGTTCTTAAGGATGTGAGCCTTCCACTCAGAAAGTCCGGAAAAGATGAGAAAACTGTAGACATTATCAGTAGTCAGCTAAGAAAAACGACTTTGTTATGAATCTTTCATTACTAAATATACCACCTCAATCCGTTCAGCTGTTCTGGCGTGATACTAGAAAATACTAAGAAAATAATTTTGAGTTGGAGTCGCTAAGTGCTCGTCCTAACCTAACATTACTTTATGGTAAACGATTGCAGTTCGATTTTAGTTCTTGTAACAACGACATAAGGGTGGTACAAAGTGCAAAGGGTAAAGTGCGACGAGATTTTCACTTTACTTTTGAAAAAAGGTAACTTTAACGGTAACTGGCGAGTTGACGGTTGTCAAATTGCGTAAAATGTATGGAATGTGAAAATTTTAGTGTTACTTTCTTGCATATAAACACGGACTATCCCTGCGAACGTCATTACATTATATATTATTTTTAAATTTGGAAAATGTGGCCAACACGCTTAGTGGTGGCCCTATTGCAATTACCGCGTGTTCCGCATTGCTCAATCAAAATAAAGAGCAATGAATAGGATAAAAAGGTCATCTTGGTTCCCACAAATGGATGTTATAGTAAGTACACCAACGTAAAACTGAATAAAACAATTGTGCTACTTTATGAAGGATTACTTTGAATAATAATAATAATGTAATCCAGTCTAAGTTATGACTACTAATATTACTAAGTATTTGGTATTAAATTTAAGCTGCGATTCAAGTTGTCAAGGAAGCATCCACGCCACCTATCCAATAAAATTCAAGAAGGCAAAGCCGTTGGAAAAAGCTTGTTAATCATAAATTAGGGTTCATTTTATATAAAAAACACGCTTTTATAAAATTCTGTGACATTTTTTTGTTTGATTTAGCTACAACAACTAATTGATTTCTATCATGAGAACAATCAATTTTATGATATGCGAGTGACTTACGTTTTCCCATAAATTCTTTGTACACATGCTGCACTAATCCAAAGAAATAATCTGGTAGAATGTAACAAATATAATTATGACTCCTGACCTTTGCCAGGTAGTCATCATCATTTTCTTTAGGTAATAATGATTTGGTAGAACGCTTGAACTTATTATATTATATAAAAAGAGGAACATCGGAAAATATTGTAGCCTACAATTTATATAGGCGTTTTTGTCTACATTACGTAAGCCCAAAAGGTAATGCAATTTATCTTAATGGTTTTCCATTAACTTTCAAAAGCATAAATTGAAAACCTATTGAAATTGAAAGAATATTAATTTTGTAGTAGCATAATGCAAGGTCAAAGTGAACAGATATCTTCTAGGCCAAAGTATATCTTAGGTCTCATTTTGCCTTCCATCAAGGTCTAGTGTGTATCTTTACATATTATCTGTTTCAATTACCTACATTTTATGGGTATATGGTAAGCACCGTTAAAAATAATACAATTCATATAAAATCAACACATGAAGGATTTCATTTTAGTATGAAACAATTAATAACGAAAAATAGAAACAGCACCAAAAAAATCTAATTTACCCTTTTAAACGAATCTACTATGTATTACATGGTTTTAGTTTCGAACACAAAGGTTACAGAATAAATACTGCCGCGCCGCTGGCAAAGGGTAAATTAGATTTTTTTGGTGGTGTTTCTATTTTTCGTTATTAATTGTTTCATATTATAATAAAATCCTTCATATGTTCGCTACAAAATATCTATATTTTGCCTACCAAACAAAGAATCTCCTACTTCACCAGCAAAGAACAAAATAATAACACAAACATAATGATGACATCATTATTAATAATAGTCACAACATAAAAGAGTGGTAATAACTAATGGTTCGCGGCTTTTGAAAGGCGCAGCGAACGCGGCCATTGATAAAAGACATCAACGAGCCAGAGAACGTCGTAGCTTACTTTAATGACTGACACGTAGACATACATACACAACAGATATTTATTTTACTTTGTGTGATATAAAACATACTTTTTTAAACATATAATCAAAGGTACTTTTAAGAATGTTTTTATTAATTTATGCTACTCGTGAAAAAGTTATTAAACATCTTAAATGCAATTAGTGAAATACGATACATGATTATACAAGCCCAATTATTGTCATGCTGTAGCAGAGATCACTAACTTTACACTTGACTTATATATACTCTAGTTATATAACAAGGCAGACAAACGAGCAGATATAGCCAGGTCGTGGGACATCAGAAGAATAATAGAACAACTCGATGAAAAATGTTCTCTTCTATTCAATATCCACAGGAAAAAAAATTTTGTTAAAATAATAAAAATACAGTTTATTTTCTGCACATAACTAAACATAACTGAAAGTAACACAGATTATAAGTTCGAAAACATGTTTATGTAAATATGTATCTCCCAGACCATTCACACAGTAACCTACTTCATTAGACAATAGAATGGGTTGATAATTACTGTAATAACAGCATTCGTCTCACTCACTCGAACCTAGCTTACACAACGCGTGTAAAGTTTACTCGATAAGAGCTTCTCGAATGATCGCCAAAATCCTTGCCGATTGTATTATGATATCGCGAAACAAGTTGGAAAAACCTCGCACGGGTAATGCGAAGGTCGAGGAATAAATTCCTCTATATGTATACAAGATATGATTTTTTTAATTTCTTTAAAACTTATTTAGGTTTAAACATGTCTTCAAATGAAAAACCTCGTAAATAATATAGGACATAGTTTTACTTAATATCATTACAAAAATCCATTCCGGCAATTGAGCAGGACGCTAAATTTTCATTATAATGTGCTTAATAGTAGGTACAAGCTATAGATGACCAACCTACCTACCTACCTATTCACTATGATAATCTATATTATATAAAGCTTATTATTATAATACTAGTGAATTTGTTATAAAACCTGTAAGTAGTCTGATAAATAGTTTCTATGATAGAATATAACTGGATCTAATTGGGCTGGATTTAATAGTTCGGTAACAGTATTTTTTATAAGGCCCGATTTTTTAATTGTTTATTCAGAAATAACAACATTGGAATAAACACTTATCATAGATGTTATAGTACCTATTACGTAACAAAATAACTCAATGAAGTTCTTAATTTAAACCACTTATAGTTTATCGGATTGTTAATTATCAGACTGAAAACTGCCTTAAGTATTTTTCAATTGAACGTTCAGAATCACATAATGGTAAACATTTGCAATTCTACATTAGTTCTTATTTGTATTTAAAAGTAAATGATCATCTATTAATATGAAGTAATGAATGTTCAGATAATAATGGTAATTTGTTTGTGTATAGAGATTATTGACAATTTAAACTGTTCGGAGGTTTTCAGAACTTGCTTGCTTTGCTTGAACTAACAAATATTTCGCAAAACGTTAATTGAATCGCTTTTAAAAATTATTTGTTTACTAGCTATTGTTAAACAATCGAATCTTTCACACTTATTCCTAAAGAAATAGAGTTAATAATTCCGTAACTAATTTAAATGTATAGTTTTATACTCACGCGTGTTCATGGTAAATCATTCACGGTTGTGAAACCTATCCTCGGGGACGAGGTTGATAATAACTATAAAAATTCCTCACTAAAATAACCATTAAAGTGCCGTGAAGCTAAACAATGAAATAGTATTTATTTGATGGATTGGCTTCTTCGAGTGCATTCATTGAAATATTTAACAAAGATTATTACTGTGCGAAGTTATCTAATGATTCATGTAACACAGATAAATAATATTTATAAAAAACCTAAATTAAGAAGAAAGTTTTAAATCAGACTTCAAATAAAATTACCTGATCCAATAGAAAGTTGTATAAACACTTGTGTTATTCACATACAAACAACCAACCAACTAAAAGTAAACTAAAAAAAGCAAACACAAATGATAATCACACAAATATTTTCCTGACTGGATATCGAACCCAAGAGTCTTGGACCAAGAGACAGAAGCAACCATTGCTCTAACGGGCCAGTCACTTATAGTAAATATATTTTATATAAATTTGCTCTTGGAAGCATCTTGCTTTAACATTTTTGATTTAAGTTTGAAGTATAATATACTCCTGTGATTGTAGCATCAAAGAACACAGCAGCATTACTCTAATAAGGAAAGTATAGTCGGAACAGAACATCCCTTTTAAGCAAATGTATCTTAATTGCATAGATACATTTTGGTATAAAAATGCTTAAAATAATTGTTATTGAAAATGCATTTATGATAACTTTTATAGTTGCCAAAGATTATTTCTACTTCATGAAATATTTGTTAAATCTAATTAGAAATTAGCCTTCACGAACATTTAGAACAGCACATTAAAACATATGTATGTTCGAATTCAAACAAATAGATCGCATTAGTGGCACAAGTCCACCTATACTCGTATTACTAATGGAACCCAAAGCTCGACCTATTGCCAAATACCTGAATTTCAATCATAAAATACGTATTCGGACAGTCGATAAATTATGAACATGTGAGCGTGAGTTATCGTTTTATGGGGTCTAATCTCGCGCCGACACACTCCGGATCACGCCCAGCGGGACCGGTTCACACTTATAAGCATTTTACACAGGTTGTTAAAGTAATTGCAAGTTTAATGACCGAATATATGGGGTTTTGGAATACTCTTAACCTTTAAGACTCGCATTCAAATATTTTTTTTTAATAAACATTTAATAATTCACATTAAATGGCTTCAGTTTCATAAATAAATAGTAAGTGAACCCGACATTCTCAAAAACATTAAAGAATTCAGATACCCATATGTAAGCTTTTACTCTTCTTTCATATTTTAAAATTAGGGATAAAATCAAGTATTCATTTTTATTTTTAAAATAAAATGTTACATTTATGTAGTAAAAAATATAAGATGAGTTTTAAAACTTTAACAAGGTGATTAATAAATACTTAGACCTGAGAGGCTAAAATGAAGTCATTTGCTAAATTCGGGTCAAAATTGCAAGCAAACGTACAGTTTTATCTTCCAAACTCCTGCAAAAAAAACCCAAATCTTATTTTTATAAAATCTACGCCGTTCCCAATTTTAATTCATATGCCTGATTTCTGGTTTACGTATTAAACAGTGTTTAAAATATATGAGAATCATTTTTAAAACAAGATTAATGTTTTAAGAGATTTTAAATTGTTTGGATGTCATTTGTTTTCTGTTTAAACTAAGGTAAATTTTTATTAATAGGACTATACTTGCACAGCCTGTATCGTTCAGTTAAGTTCCAAAAGGTCCATGAATTATTTTGGCTGCAGTCCAGTACAAGGCGCGTGAAATTAATTGCCGCTATTTGTATCTCTCACACTGATTACTGATATCGTATATTAACTGGTTTGTGGCCCTCACACCTGACGTGACAGATAAAGGTATGAATACCTTAAACAGTTATATGTTATATGGAACTGAAATTTTGAGTATGTTAAAATACAATTGGTGTGCCAATCCAATTAGATAGAGTCAACTCAATCTAATATGCATCAAAATTTATGAATTTAAGATTTTTTACACCCCACTCTAGAGAATTGATCAAATACATATCATATCCACGTAAATTTTCAACACACATTTATTATGTTTCATGGAAACAAACAACTATGTTTATTTTGTTATAGAACATGTTGAATACACTTTAGAAGCACAAAACTTGTAAGTAGAAAAAGTTTTCACGTAGAAAGTTGTGCACCTGTTGTAGTCAAGGCATTGTCTTTGTAATAAGATCGGAAGTAATGCAATTATAATAGAATAAACACAACTGTTCATTAAAAACTTCATCAAATTATCATAATGTTCATCAGTTATATCACACAAATGATTTTCTTTTGTGGAAACTGAACTCACGACCCTTGGTTGAACAGCCACGAGCGTTAACTATTGTTCCAATTTGCCAGTCAAGTATTCGTGAAAAGCTTTTACGAATTTACATTCTCAGAAATGTTTGTTTGGATTGCGCAACAATTTTTGAAGACTTAATGCGCGTCACGTCGATGCATTGGAAGTGCCCAGCGTTACCTAATTGTGCAGATAGCTGACCTGTCAAAGAGCAACGGCCGCGACCTCCAGCGATATCAACGTTCATGAATATTGATGATTAATTAGGTTCAGCCAAAATAAGAATATAAATTATCTCCAGTGCATCAAAATTTTCTAAAAATATAATAATAAAATAATAATAATAATAAAATCTTTATTTTTCTCCCTTGTACAAGATACACACTATTACAATTCTAGTCATTAGACACACAGTGATCGGGAGACTGGTGCCTAAACTAGGTAAACCCTGTGTCTTAGGTCGCCAGGTCTCATCCCTGCCGCTACGGCACAAAAACAATTATATTATGATCAGAATTACAATAAAGTGTTATAATAGCTTGAACATATTCTATTTGTGATGTATTGTTTACGTGTGTATGTTTATGGCTGTGTGAGTTTTGTATGTGTGAGTTTTGTGTGTGTGAGTTTTGTGTGTGGGTGTGTGCTATTTGGATGTTTGTAGTACATATTTAACTTAGTTAGAAAATAATTTCTCTGTATCATAGTAATCCATAGTTTGTAGCCAGTTTGAAAGTTTCATTTTACAATTATGTTTTGTCTGCGAGTAGATTTTTAAAATTTTGTTAGCAATGTTATAAAGTCTACCCCCTTGGTATATAAAGAATCTATTAAATAATTTTGTTCTTCCATATCGCATTGTAGAGACCTCATGACAGCGTCTAGAATTAGAGAGTGGGTGAGTCTTGCAGAACGGCATGAGAGAGTGTTTTTTCATAATAACTGCAAACAGATACATTTGTCTTACTGTTAGAATTTTGCAATCCCTGTACAGCTCTGTTGTGGGATAAAGTCGCGGTTTTTTCCAACCAACCTTTAGTATCAACCTTTGAGCCCTTTCTAATACTATCAGGTGTGACTTAGCGGCTCCCCCCCACGTAGTTATGCAGTATGATATTATCGAATGGCAAAGTGATAAATAAATAACTCTCATGAGGTCCCCATCAATAACATTCCTTAATCTTCTAAAAATAAATGTCAATTTTCGAACTCTTTGAGCGAGTCTGTTTATATGCTCTTTGAACGTCAGTCTTTCATCGATGATTACTCCCAGATTACGTATATTATTGGTTCTGTTTAAATGGGGACAGTTACAGGATGAGCTAGGTGGATACGAGCAAGAATGAGCCTTTAATTTCAGATCGTTTGAAGAAATGTAAGGCTTTTTCATTGAAAAACAAATATATTTTGTTTTACTAGCATTAAGTGTTAAATAGTTTGAAGCTAACCAGTGAGTAACAATATCGAAACCTTTTTGAGCCAATTCAAAAACTTCTGTCCAGGACTGACCATAAAAGGTAAGGGTGGTGTCGTCTGCATATGAGATTATTTTGCAGTTTGGGATTTCCAGATTACATAAATCGTTAATATAGCAGAGAAATAGGGTGGGTCCAAGAATACTACCTTGTGGTACGCCGCAGGTAATTGTCAATTCAGAACTCAGCAAACCATTTATTCTGACACTTTGCTTACGATTGTTAAGGTAATTCTCAATTAACTCCACCTGCCTTCCCCTGAGTCCAAAACCGAATTCTAGCTTTTCCAGGAGCTTTGAAAAAGAAACCGTGTCAAACGCCTTTGCTAAATCTAAGAACACCGTTAGGCATTTATGTTGTTTGTCCAATTTGTCCACTACAAATTCTGTAAAATCGTGAACAGCTTCATCTGTGGACCTGCCTGGTCTAAAGCCGTATTGTGATTGCGATAGTAATTTCTTTTCCTCGAGATAGTGCATCAGTCTTTTATTTATTATTTTCTCTAGTACTTTAGACAGCACAGGGAGAAGCGAAATTGGACGGTAGTTGTCGACAGATTTTTTATCTCCAGCCTTATGTATTGGAATGACTATTGATTTTTTCATCGCTTCTGGAAATACGCCATTCAGTATGCAGCGGTTTAGCAAGTCTGTAAGAGTTGGAAGAACTAAATGACCAACACACTTTAAAACTTTTGTTGTTATCCCATCCCAGCCTACCGAACAGTCAGATTTCAGGGTTAATATGATTCTTTCAACCTCCTCAGCAGTTGCTTCAAACATAAAGAAAGAATTTCTGGGACTGTTTGTACAACGTGTCATAAAGGGAGTTGTGCTTGCGGAAACCTGTTTGGATATGTTAACTCCAATGGATGCAAAAAAATTATTAATAGAGTTCAGAGTATCCTGACTATTTGTAGTATGAGAAAGGAGTTCATTTGAGGGCATACTTTTTTGTAGATTAGCCGCGTCTTTAATTGCTTTCCATAACTTTTTATTGTTGCCTTTTGCCATGTTTATTTGTTGTTGTTCATATTGCTTTTTTCCTTTTTTAAGTATATTGTAATATATTATTAAGTATATTATAATTGTAATATATTTTAAGTAATATAAAAATTAAAACTAAGCACAGGAGTTAAACAGATATTATCGTTAGACTTTTACCTCTTAGTTAATTTAAAAGCAGTTGAAGGGAGTCGTATAAAATCAAATTAGAGTGAATTTTAACACGCAACGATTAGGAAGTCACTTGTCATATCTCAACATCTTGCTTTAGACACGATTGAAATTAATAATCTGGATGATTGGTCTCCATGAAAAGCTAAAAAACACCACCAAAGATTCAATTTTTATTATACATTTATATTGATTTTCTCACGACGTGGACTTGGCTCGAGTCGAGAATTAGACTTTTCCCATGTAGTTGTGCTTTAATAAAATGTATACTGAAATGAAAGTTTCTTTTATTCTATTATTATTATGCATAGTAAGTCAACGTCACATAAAACAAACAAATTACGTCAATGTTGTGATATAGCTACGTAAAACGGCTAATTGCATGATTACCTACACAGGCCATTAGCTTATCATTCGAAGCCGGCGGACAAACCAATATTGACTCTGAATGTGGGTAACAAATTATCATAATCGACATATCACTCCCATTCCAGATGCTAAACAGCTTTGAATTCCAATTAAGACGGAAAAGAAAATCTTATAAAATGATGACAATGTCAAAAGTCACACGCCATTCTGTGTGGCGAACTAGAATGTAGCATTATGTAATAGGAAGCAGGCGATCTGTCGACGAGCGCGGACGCAGCTATGATTTATACCACTGCTACAGGAAGCACATTTATCATAGACTATAATAGCATTTGTTTCCAAATGATGCACATAATAAAAACGCCGAAATTACCTTTTTGTTAATCTTAATCAATATCTGAATGCATCATGCAATGTAAGTACGACTTATCTGATGTCAAACTCAAATATTTCTTTATTCAAGTAGGTTACATATAACACTTTTGAATCGTCATTGAATACAATGCAAAGTGATTCTACTTCCAGTTCGGAACCTATATCTACCGAGAAGACACCGGTAAGAAACTCAGCAGATAAGTTACAGTAGCAGTATCTAACTTATAGCTATGTATAGAACACTTTGGACCAAGTCATATAGTGTGTAGAGGCTGACATGTTTTGGTCCCAATACTCGTCTTCCGGAAAATAATACAGTAGATTAGATATCAAACAAATAACTTCATTCGCATTTTGATAGTTTGAATTATTCCTATATTGATGATATATCACATAATGCTTTTCAAAACATTTATGTAAATAGTTTGCGTTGTACACTTGCTATTATTGTATCAGCAGGTTCTAATTATTTCAATATACATATTTGTACCTACATACCTTTTGGATGATATCGGCTTCTGTTGCGTGATGTGACATACTTAAAAATGACAGTTTGTCAACTAAAATAAAACAGTTTTATAACAATACCACAAAAAATACGGCTTATGTCAATTAACGGCTGGTTTTTATTATCGTTGAAGCACTTTATGGTCGATCGTAAAGAAAAAATACTGATACAAGTCAGTAGTACATTTTTCTTTAGCACTGCATTTAAAACTGACAAAATGCTGACCTACTGTTTAATGTAACCGGAAAATGTAAATAAAAACTAACGGAAGCCGTTGAAGATGTAGCAATCACGCAAGCAATATCAATAAAACGATTGAAATCACCGAAAATAAATAAAACAATAAAATCAAAGAAATAATTCTACCTGTGTTGCGTGCTACTTCATTTCGTTAACAAATAATAAAGGCTAGTTAAGCAATATCTAAACTAACGTTTGATAATTTAACCACGTAACAAATTACAAATAATTAAATCTAAAAAAAAATAAAAGCCGACGATTAGGACTTGAAATAAAATTAATCAAAAAATACATCGAATGATTTATTAATAATATGTCCGTAACTATAACAGTTATTTAAGATTCACACATTTTACTTGTGTGTATGAATACGATGAAAAGCACGTCAAACTATAAATTTTGTACCGCGACATAACATGTCGTTGGCAAAATATCTTATAACGAACTGCAAGCGTATACGTTGTCGTGCGGTTGACTGTACCAATATCAATACTAGTTAGAATTTTTAAACAAGTTATAATAAATATATATATACATATATATATATATATGCAACGTTTAAGTAGATGAGTTTCTGGAAATTTCTAGACTGATACTGTAGTCACAGATATAATTATGTTACATCCTATTTATAAACTTCTTCCAGTAATTAAGTATAATGTAGAGCTGGCAGTCTACCGCCAACCACAGTTGGGATTCATCTGCGTCAGGTTTATCTCCAAACTCTTTTATGGCTAATTTGTTTATTTATTTAAGAATTACAATTGGTTCTGTCATTCTGTTGGGGTTTGTCATCCCACTAAAAACCCGAAAGACTTTATAATAAATACACTAGCTGTGCCCGCGACTTCGTTCGCGTGGACTACATCCTTTCATGGTCGGTTTTACCCCTATCTTCCCTAATATTCGAAACAAAAAGTAGTCTATATTTTAATAGAGCTATATTTATTATTATATAGAGTTATACTTAAAAAATAAAAAAATCCCATATAAACTTTCAAAGGTGGCATTACCCCCCCCCCCCTTACTTTCTAACAAAAAGTAGCCTATGTCCGTTCTTGAGGTTCAACGTATACCTATGCCAAATTTCATCAAAATCGGTTTAGATGTTTAAGCGAGAAAGCGTAACAGACAGACAGACAGAGAGAGTTACTTTCGCATTTATAATATTAAGTAGGGAAGTAGGGATTTAAGCCTCTACAGAACATCCCTCTTCTTTTTTCGGCAAAATTAAGAACCCATTGAGCTAATTTTTAAACGTGACAAATGCAGACCCAATGTATAGTAACAAAGAAGTTGACTAATCCACGCTCTTAATACAATCGACGTGTTAATCACTCGATCGCGATCTCTCTCAGTCACGAGGACGTAGCCGAAGCACAGTCATCTGGGTTACGACAAAGCACTGGCAACCATGACGACCTTTGTCTGACATTTCTATGCGCCTTGTACACGGATTCTTCTCTAAGGTTGAACTTTGAGCATCGAAATTAGGATTGCCGAAGGCGTCCGCATATTTTCCGAGTCAGGCCCTAATACGCAGGAACAAACGATCAAATACCACAGATCGTGAACACTGTGTCTTCCTAAAGAGCAAACGCCTAATCTGGCAGAATATACTTCTTGAATGTTTCCATCCGGTTCAAACCTATTGTGTTAACTAGTTGTAATCATCCTTAATCTATCAAATAAATATATTTGAACTCTGATTCTGATCTATCCGTGTCAGATTTTTTGTGCACCGTTTATCCTCTTCAGAAATTTGTAATTTAATTCTTATAAGTTACATTGAAACATTTTTTATATTTCTTCAAATTAATACATGTAAGAAGTACTCGGCGTCAAATTAATGTTGTAAGAAACTAGAACTTCTGTAAAAAAATGCAACAAATATCACCTATAATTAAGAATACAATGATGAATCCTAAGGCATATCTAATGGTTGCAATACCTACATGGCATCAAATCAAATAAACGTCAATGTTACTGATAGGTAACCTAGGTAAGTAACCAACATCGCAACAACAATATAACAAATGGAATCATTACGGATTACACCATGCGCCACCTTTATTGGACCTGCGAACCAAAGAAACTCGCTTAACGCTATTCAAAACCAATTGAATCGAAGTATTGATAACGGCATTCAACGTCGCGTCGTTCGAACTATTGCAGTGAAATGTTAGTCAAAACTGTGATTACACCTTGCGATGAAATTCTACAATGACGCATTTCATAGGTCAAATGTATTTTTTTTAATTGACATTTTCTTTTTATTACTTACACTGTGTTGGGAGTTTCGTTACGTTGAAGCACCCGCTCGAATCGCATTTAAATGATAGGATGATGTCGGCCAATCTCATTAAGATGATCGAGCGTGGCAATGTTGTTGGCAGTGGCAAGACACGTCACGAACACTGCCTAGTTTGCATCAATCGCGAACCAAAAGTCGTGATTCAATAAAATAAGGAGAGCATACGATTCTTGTTGATCAATGAGGTCAACCTGTCTCGTACATCCGGTTAGACATAATCCATAAATCGAGCAATTATTTTCAATGATGGACGATTAAATTTGTGCAAATGGCTTCGACACGAATTTGAAATCGTCCCAGACATCTCCTTGAAGTAATCTGACTTAACTATGAAATGCAAATTTGTGGAAAAAAACACTCAATAACAGGTCTCTAGGGACGATATAGTTATAAATCCAATCCTACTTAATATCTTAACCGAACGATCAGTACCCTAGTTAAGTATAAGTCCAGTTAATCCTAGCACATCGTCAGTAAAAGTCTATAACGGAGCCTTACAAGGTGCTCCTATGATAAACAGTTGCGTACGCCTAATTGGTTGACAATGCGCCTGTATCCGAGATAATCTCCGAATATCTGGTGCTAAGCCGCCTAACCTTAACCTGAGGTGTCAGCTCTGAATAATGGCCGGTTAGCCGCATTAGTGTGTTTAGGTACTTGTTTACTTATGCGCGTGCACATTGACCATAAATCACGATTTAGTTATCCGACTAACAGGTTGTATCGTATGATCTACATGCAGCTATTTTAAAGTTCAAGTTTCGCAGTTTAACATATTAGCCGACTGGCATTTTACACTTTAATTTATGACTAGTACCTAATGCTAAATCCAGGTATTCAAGAAACTATTTTTTCTAACATAATTCTATTCTGATTGATGTGGGAGAATTTCAGTGGTCATTTATTTGATGACTGTTTTATTATGATGACATTTGAAACTTATATGGTGAAACAAAATTACCTTGCTATAGCATTAAAATACAAAAAATATATAATTGTGTGTGATACAAAATACGGCACCACAAAACTTGATCAAAAAATTGGAGCCGATGCATTTATAGCAAAACCGCAGAATCGATAAATCGTTTATAAACTTAATTGACTAAAAGGTCAAGTAATTAGTGTGCTAATCAAAAACGATTGAAGTTAAAAAATCAATCCCACCGTCAATCCATATCTTTTCTATCTAGGTATGCAATCGTAATCTAACGAACATGGCTGATGAATTAATGTAGCTAGAGGTACAATCGTACCTATGGGTAAGTATCAATACTAACTACTACTACTAACTTAAGTTAACATAATTTTTAATGGAACAGTGCAGACGTAGCAACTTCATTTCCGATGATCTGCAGCAGTTTCTAGTTGCTACAGTCGATGTCTCACTCAGTTTTTTGCCATTGCCACAAATAGCAAACGCCGAATTAGTATATCGATATTGTAATTTTGCTTCCTCTCTTTTTCTGTCCCTGCAGCGCTTGAGTTGGTCTCCACTTACGTACATAAAGCATCTCAACGATCAAAGTTGCTCATAGATACGATTTCTGTAACAGTAAATTGGTTGTGGCATATAAGCGCGTTTAAAAAAGGAAGCTTTTCAAGTTAAATTTTGCCTCGACCAAAATTGATTCCTGTGCAAGCCCCTAAAGAACATGAGCGCAGATCGCGAAATGTTAATATCGATGGAATTCAGTCGCTAAGCTCTACACTTGAGGTCCTAAGCTTCACCACGTTGCAACACCTAGACCCTGACACGAGAACTGTGCCGCTTCGCACAAATAATCTTATTTGTGTAAGTGTCCAGAGGTCATTGCTAACTAGAGGAAGATTACCTAACAACCACGCAGAGGGCTCATTAAAGCACGACGAACAATTATAATTAACGGCGTCAGAGGTGCATTATCTTGGAATCTCAAGTATGTTGAATATTTTTGGTCGATTGTTCATGGGAATCGAATTGAAATTAAACTTCGCAACTATATCTATGTGACAATCCACATCAAAACTTACGGCTACTTCATTCCTTTATAATGTATTTGCAATGTTTGCAGAAGATTGCCGACCAATTAATGTCATTTAGTTGTTCTACATCCATGGATAACTTTGTAAAATAATTAGGCTCGTGATCTAAAATTCTAAAGGGTTCAATTACAGCGGTATTAAAATTTTTTGTTGTTTCAAGTTTGATTTTCAGGCTGATCACATAAAATGTCTGATAATCAAAATAGTCCATGCTGGCGAATGGATATGTTAATAGTCGATACTCCTGGCACAGGCCATTTTATACCTAAAGGGAGACTCCGTTAACTAGATATAAGTTTGTCTTTGTAAAAGAAATAAAGAATTTTGATTTTGATACTGCGTCTGACAGCTCTCCGGTCGTGTCGGTGTCCTATCCAATCGAATTATGAGAGTGAATGAAGAAAAAATGCATTAATTGTATGTTGCGCTAACGTTCTGGCATATGGAACTATAAAAAAATCCTGTGTAGGCAATTGTTTGATCTCAATGTGATTGGCCGTGGCCAAAATCGGTGGGGATCTTTACCATATTTATCATATAGTCATTCTTACATTTTTAGGTAGCACATTTATTTTGGGTGAGATTTGACGCTTTCTCCGACATCATAACGATTTCCATTTTTGTCTCCTTGTTCACTTTAAAATTTGTACTCCGTTTTGAAAACAAAAGTTATCCGAGGATGAAAATGACATCACTAAAAAGAGTTCAATTAATTCATCCTACTATTGCGTAATTTAATAATTAAAAAACGTAACGAAGCAAAACTTGCTATACTTTTAAGTAAGTAGCATTTCATATACTCACTACCCGACTGATCAATGATTAAAATGCAACGCGATAGTATTTAACATTTATATCAATACTAGCTGTGCCCGCGACTTCGTTCGCGTGGACTATTTTAATCCAAGTTTCAAGCTATATTTGTGCCAAATTTCATATCTCTAACTTCAAACATAAACATTTTTCCATATAAACTTCCAAAGGTGGTATAACCCCCCTCCCCCCCTTATTTTCTAATAAAAAGTAGCCTATATCCGTTCTTGAGATTCAACGTATACCTATACCAAATTTCAACAAAATCGGTTGAGAGGTTTAAGCAGGAAAGCGTAACAGACACACAGACTTACTTTTACTTTCGCATTTATAATATTAGTAGGGATTAATTTTGTCATTCGATGTTAAAATTGGTATATACGCAATGTGTGTAATGCATTAGCACAGTACCAGGCAGATTCATTGCACCAACATTTAACGTTCGAGTGATTTTAATTAACCAAATATCGTTTTAAAGAACAATAACTTCATTAAAGAACAAGGTTTCACAGCGTCTTTCACAAGGGGTATATACATGCTTGTATTCAAAGAATGTCATAATCATTAATTTGTGTACTGATAATTTCACGAGCATCGTGTAATAGTAATTAATTACATTAAAGTCACCGTATGGTTGGTAGATAGTGAGTTTATTATAATATTAATACAAACACAACAACCCATGCCTATAGGTACCAAATGTTTCCTGCTGCTTTCCAATGGTTAATCCAATTATTATTATAGTTTCGTTGTTAATAAACCAACTGAATAAATTGCTATCACACAAATAAACAACCAACTAAATCACTGCTAAGACGAAGCCATAAATCATCTGTGAGGTAAAAATGGTTAAACAGTCCAATAAGTAGTCCAATAAAACTCTGTGAATAAAATTATACCCTAAATAGTTCAAGAGGAAGTTTTTCGCTCCCTTATCTTGTGTTTATTCCAATGAGCATAAACTACTGTATTGGTATAATTTAAGTTTAACTTATATTGCACAAAATTATTACTTGATATTAATGCCACTAAAGTAAAGGTGATAGTTTAATTTTCACATAAACCAGCATTATTTTTTCAATGAGTTTCTTTGCTAAGAAAATATGATAAATGTTTCTAAATATTTTACTACTCGAGTTAAAAAATAAGTATGAATCAAAAGATGTGAAATTGCCTTTTTTGACTTACATATTATAGTGAATATGGAAAATTCAACTAATTGAAAATAAAATAGCCCAAGTGCATTAGTATTAGATTCTTCTTCTAAACATATACGTATACTGATTGGTAAAAACGAAACCTTAAAAGAGCTCAAAAAAACTCGGATGCTCCAATGTTCTTGAAAGATAAAATGTATGTGAGAAGAAATACTAAAGAAGTTAGGTAATATTTAGATATTCTATCGAATTAGACTCTAACCAAGATTACAAGATCGGTTGTTTACAAATAAGCTCAAAAGTGAAATAGGATTTACCCAACCTGCGATTATGTACGTACGTGGTTGGAAAATAAATTGGTCTGAGTTGTTTTGTGTCTTTGGATGTTGTGAAACAAACCAACAATACCTAACACTTTCGCATGTAAAATAGCCTGTAACCTAGCAATGCTTGCGATGTGCTCTAGGTACAAAAGTGTACTCTTAAATAGTAGTTTGGTAATTACTTTACCGGGGGTAGTGTGTACTAATTAGCTTAGGACTGTTTCACACCACACAAATTATTCGTCAAGTTGTAACTAATAGTAATCATAGGTATGTAGAGTAAGTGTGTGTATTGTATCCAGTGCTGTACCTATATGGCACACCGAATTAACCAGCTTAATATGCAGCCTTTAACCCATGAACAATTAATATGAACTCATACTAACTTGCCCATATCTATAGGCGTGCGTGCTGTTGCATGAATGCTGCCATTACTAATTTATGTTCCATACATTTAAGGAATGTTCACAACAATTACGCTCGTTTATGCCTCATAGATATCTGAATACATGCGCATGACCCCGGGTCACAAGGCGCTCCTAAAGTAATACATAATTCTGTCCGAATCAAACGGCACAGCGTATGCGATATTGATTCATAACAACTTCGTTTTAAGTCCATATTAAGTTTCAGTATCCTGTCAAACAAGGTGATGTCCTTGATTACATCGTCAAACGAATTTAAGCGTAAACACTGTTATATAACTATTGGAACGTGACAAAAATAAGTGTGTAGGCTGAATGACCGTTTAACATACTATGTGCTATTATTACTCGGTAATAAAAAGAAAAAATATTACAAATGTTATTGAGATACGTACAAATTAGGAGCACAATGATTGCCCTACTTATTAAGTAACTCAGGCTTTCCATAACCGTTTTTAGTTCATACCTGAGTATACCGTATCGAATCAAGAAACCATTGCATGAAACCAAGGAATGCTATGAGGTAATTGAAGCCACATTAGTCATCAAGTCCATTTTAAACAAACAAGGTATGGTGCACAGGAACTCCATTCATGTATCCGGAACAAGCAAGCTAACAAACAAATACAAACCAGGTAAAGTTAAATCCTCATTCCCCTCATTTCATTGTTTTTATATCACTGTTTAGCTATGATCTTATAAAAAGTTTCTACATGCTGGAATGTCCTAGAACTACTGCCCATAGATTCATTCATTATTCATTCATTATTTTATTTATTTTCTCTCACAAAAAGGTTACATTGCATATTTATCACAAAAAACAAGGTACATGATGGCGTAAACCCTTGTGTGAGAGACTGGAGCCTGAAATAGGTTTCCAGAAGAAACCCGTAGTACAGGTCTCCAGACTCCACCCCCAAGTAGTTTATTTATTGAGTACTGATTTTCTGATCGTATGCTGAGCAATAATTATATTACAAACATAACATGCTATATTATAATCGTGAAAATGTAATTACAATTAATAACCCATACTAGAAAGGGTAATAACTTATTCTAATTTTTTAAATTTTATTATAATCTATAGCCTTAAATTATTATAACTATAATTAACAGATAACATGAAAAAAAAATAATAATAATAATAAAATAAAATAAAATGTTAGACATGGCAATATTATTAAATGTGATTAAGTTGGCATGGCATTAAAATTTGATTAAGTACATTACATAACTTAGATAAAGCATGAGAATGTAATTTAGTTTTTGTTTGTTTTATTTATTGATTTGTATGATGTTGTGTAAATGTGTTAATAGTTAATTTTATAACATTTAAGGTAGTCTATCGTAAGTATTGGAAATAAATTTGAATAATATTGTTATCATTATATTTATATATTTTACATTTCCGTAGTTTGTGTGATTTTTGTTTCAATGAGTAAATTTACTAAATTTAATGTATTAAGTCTGTAACTGTAGTTTCAGTTAAATATGTTTATACAGTAAGTTTTCTGTTTCTGTATAGTCCAGGGTCTTCAAAGATTATACAGAATAAGAAGAGACTACCCACTGCCCTCCCAGGCGGTACTCTTTAGGAGCGCCTGTTATTCAGGGCACACCCCAGTATGCCAAGAACTAGAGCATGTCATTTAGGGGCCTATTCCAGTGCCGATTTTAGCATTACCGGCCCCTTGGGTAAATTTCTGCAAGCCTCTGGCAAGGGCGAATCCATGATTTAATTAAATTTGGCGGTCTTGTAAGCGTAGGTTCCCAGTGCCGCCTCACGTTTTGTGCTGTGGGCATTAACCCTAATGTGCCCTACAGCCGGCCCTATCTCTTAAAAATAACCCTAGATACGCCTATGACTTCAGTTATTGATTAAATACTTCTCCTTTTGGAGTAAGTACCTACAAAGTTCATTTTTTTGTATAGTAGCGCAGTAGGTATATTGGCTCCTCCCAGCCTGAGGGTAACCAAGAGAGGAACCCACATGGCGATGACAACGGATAAAATAGAAATAATATAAATATAAATATTGGACAACATCACATACATTTGTTCTGATTCTGATTCTGTGGTAAGTAGCTAAAGCACTTGTGTTACAGAAATCAGAAATAACGACGGTACCACAACAGACCCAGACCCGAAACAATATAGAAAAGTTCGTTTCCCATATTGACCCGACCGGGGATCGAACCCGGAACGCTCTCGGAGATGGCGCGATGCCAAAGTCCTTAATGCGTTTCAAACATGCGTTTGAGAAATAATAAACTATAGAGGTGAGAGCCTTCCGCTCCACGCAAGCTCCGTGAAGAAGAAAAGGCCTGCGGCCATCATCTTTAGTTCGATAAGAAAAACAACAATAAATTGCATACAGTTTAATTAATTTATTTAGTTATACGGCTAGATTGTGGTTATTGTCTTGCACCATTGCTGCCATCATGATATCTTTACCTTTCTTAGCAATGCTTCCTTAGGTACGATTAAATACTAGTAACCAGTAGTAACAGTAACGCTTTAGTGCATTTAAGCGCCTTGTTCACTGTCTCAGCAATATGATAGATGAGTCGTTTGAATAGAAGTCGGAAAAATTTCTTAACGCGATGATGTTTGCAATTTGTGATTGTTAAAACACATCAATTATGAGGAAATCATGAAAAGATAGCGATCTATGGGAAACTAAACACTAAATTAAAAAAAACTCCCACATGAGTCTTATAAAAAATTCAAGAAATAACAACTATTTATTGATGCATAAATCTTACACATTATCTACATCATCGATGATTTCAGATATAAGTAGTTTTAAAATTCAAATACTGTTATGTAGGTACATAATTTATGTTTTAATTAAAGCCTTTTTTTAGGTACTAATATTGCCTTTAATATCTATACCTACTTTTGTTATTCATCATCAAATTTTTTTCAATATTTTTTTATGCATATCTATTGATCGTTATTTTGGCTTTGTTACAATTTAAAGTAAATTAAGGTAAAGCGACCAACTTTTCTTCTGAAATCCGTTTCATACATAGGTACCATATACTTACATAACCTAGTTTTCGTGGCCGTAACAAGTTTATTATGTAGTGTCTTATTTCTGATGGTGCCCACACGTGTTACACGAATATCATGGTTGACATTGATTGATTTTGACCAATACGATTAAAATCACTGAATTAACCATCGGACAATTTTCTCCTTATCATTTGTGTTAGCTTACAAGAAAATGTTGTCACTAAATAGGTACCTAATAGTTAAAGTCAAACTGGTTAATATCAGTCGGAAGTAAACACCATACCATTCGTGTACGCAAGATTAAAAATGTTTAATGAATCATGCAGCCAAAGTAAGTAGGTGCTAAGTACTGAGGAGGACAACACATGCCGAAAGTGCACACAATTGAAGACTTTGTTGTTGCACCCACACGCTTAGATGATTCAGTTGCATCCTTGACACCTTCGTAATATATGTGTCTAATTTTGTATGCAAACAAACTCAGGTAAGATAAATGCAGGCAAATATGAGCCTAGAATTTATGACGTTTGCAGCAAAAGTTTGTATTATAAAATCTAATAATGAGAGGGCTAGAATGTAGCACATTGCGAAGCTTTGAGCCGAAATCGCGAGTAATTTCGAGCCATACAAAACAACAAATAAAACGTTTTTACTTTCATTCACTCACGAATGGAGTCTATGGCTCTAACGTAACTTCCGAAAATAAATAATAAATAAATATTGGACAACATCACATACATTGTTCTGATTCTGTGGTAAGTAGCTAAAGTACTTGTGTTACAGAAATCAGAAACAACGACGGTACCACAACATCCAGACCCGAGACAATACAGAAAAGTTGGTTTCCTATATTGACCCGACCGGGGATCGAACCCGGAACCTCAGAAATGGCGCTACGACAAAATACGGCACGCTCGCCTCGCGGCTACGGAGGTCGTCGAAAATAAACAGCATTGTGCCGATTTTGATGATAAATACGTTTCAAAATTTAAATTCGTGTTCCCGATTTCATTTTGATTCATAGTAGTCCCTCTGAGGGTAGGAGTGCGGATCTATGTCTAAAATCAAGAATTTTCAAAACAATGCCTTTACAATTCACTCAGGCTGTTTGACTCCTACGAGTCACCTGTATGTTTTGTCTTACGCCTTGAAACATGACAATAAAATAATAAATTCAAGGAAAAGTTGTTCCTCCGTATTTATGAGGTGTCATTAAATATCTAGCTTGCCAAAATTCAACAGCACAATAGAAGCCATTGTAAATGTGCCCACGCAGTAAGATGATTCAGTGGCATCCTCTAAGATGCCTTGACGCCTTCTCACATCCCTAAGCATCTAATTCTATAAATAATTAGCGTGCAGGCGTTAATGACGCTGTGAAGTCGTTTGACTAATTTAATTGTCATTGCGAATTGAAGAATAACTTCCGTAATCTTTGAACTTATCAATTTAAATAAGTAGATACATTCTTCATGTACCTACTTCTTATCACTTCAAATAATTTCAGATACAGGTTAATAAAATCTAAAGAAATCAAATACCTCATAAATACGAATGTATCCATACTAATATTATAAATGCGAAAGTAACTCTGTCTGTCTGTCTGTCCGTCTGTTACTCTTTCACGCCTAAACGGCTGAACGGATTTTGATGAAATTTGGTATAGGTATACGTTGAATTTCAAGAACGGACATAGGCTACTTTTTATTAGAAAATAAGGGGAGGATGGGGGTAATACCACCTTTGAAAGTTTATATGGAAAAATGTTCATTTTTAAAGTTAGAGGCACAAATATAGCTCGAAACTTGGATTAAAATATAAACTACTTTTTGTTTCGAATATTAGGGGAAAAAGGGGTAAAACCGACCATGAAAGGATGTAGTCCACGCGAACGAAGTCGCGGGCACAGCTAGTAACTAATAAGTAGATAATATACATTAATATCAATGGCAGATACCATATCTGTTGATAGGATTTCATTACTAGATTCATAGAAAATTAGTTCAGATAATCTGGGAGAAGGTACTTGTAATCATTTATAATTATAAAATAAATTATTTTAAGGACAATCAAACAAAAAATATACCAATATATATTATGGGTAATTCAATTTATAAAAAAAATAGCCGTACAATGAGCAGCAGTGACTAGCCAAGCCTCCGCATGCGCGTATTAAAATTGTAATTTAAATGGTGTATCTTCAGAAGGTATGTCAACGCAAAAGCACTAGTTTATCTTTGAATTGTAAACTCAGTAAACTCGGTGATGAAAAAAGTAGGTAGGTATCCATTCCGTGCATTATGAACGTATTTTAGAATAACGATAACAAAATCTGCAAGTAATTATCAAAGACTTTTATTCTAATGATAAAAGATGTCGCTACGCGTAAAACATTATTAAATCAGTGCTTGTAGCTTATGAGCCTGGCACTGTAACTTTAGTTACAACGAAATACAAAACAAAGCGCAATTTTAACTTGTATGGCAGTATATAATTTGAGAATTTATCATAGTTTGTGTAAAATCAGTCATCAACAATGAAGTACCTAGTTAGCCTAATTTCCACTTACAATTTATCTTTCATAAAATATGGTTTGGCAGCTATATGCCTCTAATGTAGCACTGTTGTTAAGGCTATATAGACACCTAATTTTTAATAGTCCTGAAGCTATGAAACGGCTGACATAGAATGTACTGACATTGCTACCATCCTCAGGTTAACCTTACTGCCTTTTTCTAAACATTAACAAATGATCTATGATAGAAATGTCATCCTGATAATATTGGGAAGCAAGGAAATCATAGCCCTGAAAATTTGATGATTGCCTAATACCCTATAGGTACCAACCTCGGCCCGGGTCGATGCCGGTGCGGTCAAGAGCACGTCGGACTACATAATTTGGACCGCTCTTATGCCAAAGGGATAAGGACTAAAATTCAACTGCAAGTGTTTACCTTGGTGTGCTTTTCATAATTGACGGCTGAGAATCAGCTTGTTCTGTAACTAAATAGAACAATGCCCTATGTTGAGTTTGTTAAGTGTTATACTTAACTAATGTCTAAGATAATCGTTTTGGCTTTACGGCCTAAATCCAGACTGTATTCATATTTAGTGTGACACTTATTGATGCTAAATAAACACGAGCCAGACATCTATGTTGACATATTTTGATAAGACTGAAGGTTATAATTAGGTAATGTTGTAAAATCTGGCTACTAGTTTGAATGTTTGAACTTGATTCATAAAATACCAGTTCACTTTTATTTAAATGGAAAAAGGTAGAGCAGTAGTTATAACGCCAATGCTTAGCAAAACCAAATTATCAGCATTTGATGAAAGGTCTTTTGCCTCTTTTGTTTTCCCCACTCTTTTGTTTTTAAGAGAGGTAGGGCATAGCGACTTATCGCTCGAACTGGAGCTGCCCGACTGGTGAAATACCTCCACCTTACAGAAGATCGCAGCCAAATAACAATCACTTCTGTGTTGATGTGTTCCTGCGTGTGAGTAAGGTTTCCAGAGCTCTTGGGGGGTGCTACATTAGTAGCAGGGGTCAAGCCTTCAAGGTAAGGGCGACAAGTCCAATAATAGATTTATTATCCTGTACTTGTCGCCCTTAAGCTAGGACCTCGTAACCACTTTACATCAGGTGGGATGAGGTCAAACTTGAAGTGTAATATAAAAAAAAATATGGAAAAGTATTCAAACAGTAAAATATTTTTTTTTCTAAATGGCATGCGATAATAGATAAGAACCTTGCCTAATCGGGCAATCGGAGTGCTCTCAACTCATGGGCGGTGACAGGCACAAAACATTCACACCTACCTAAATCTTTCAACATTTGAATTTATGTCGATAGATAATACGATTTACCTAAAAGTTTACTTTTTGAGACTGAAATATGATCCTGATAAGTTTCATAAAGAACTTGTGTAGTAACTATACCTTACAATTTTTTATTTTCTTTTAACCATTGAGATTTTTTGCAAATTTAATTTCGTTAAGGAACCCACGGCTTGACAACTCGTAACCTCGTTAATACAGTAAACAAGCAAACGAACCAATTACAATTTTTATCTTACTCTAAATACAGCTACTCTGAAGAGGCTATCACCAAGAGTGTAAATATTTTGTACGAATATACTACGAACTTTGTTATCGTACATAACTTTGTTCTATTTTCAGTACATTATTTTTATATCTAGATGCACAGCATGCCCCTGATGCGTGTCAATCCATGTTTACAAGTAAAGGAGTAGTAGAGGAACAATAATATTACTATAAATATAAGCAGATTATGTGATAATAAATGTCGACGGGCAGGCCGGTTATAATGCAAAACTCGTTTAATATTTTTTTAAGAAAAAAGTAATGGTCGGAAAGAGGCGATGTTCTTTTGACTTTTTTTTGTCTTTTTTCTATCGCTCCATGTAACGTGCTTTGTAATTTTTCCTGTTTTGATTTTGTGTAAATTTTGGTTCGTTTTAATATTTTATCTTTTTATTTAGTGTAAATTGAAGATATACAAGAACCAACTTTCATACTATGAAGTCCATAGTGAAATCTGTCTAGAGGGGCTGATGTAATTAACAACACAAAATTATCCAAAATAACACAGCCCTCATATTCACATAAAGTCGAAACCTAGAATTTATCGTCGACCAAATTATGTTACGAATTTTTCCTCGGCTTTGTGACCACCATCAATCCGCATTTGGCAAGCGTGGTGATGAAGCTAGTACACATTATTATAACGATGAAGGCTTTTACCCTGCATTGGGATATATAGACCGACACTATATTGAAATTACAGTATGAGTTAGTATGAGAACCATAACATTACTTTTTTGGTTTGGGAAATACAAACTCTTTTTAACAAAGCAACTACCGCTAACAAGAGATTATTAGAAAGCGTTCAAATTAAAAAAACTCACATATTACTTGTATATTATTGACGACCTCGGTGGTGCAGTGGCTAAGGTAGGTGGCCAAAGCGCGAAAGGTCCCGGGTTCGGTTCCCGGTCGGGTCAATTTGGAAAACGAACTTTTCTAAATTGTCTTGGATCTGGGTGTGCTAGGACGCCCCCAGTTAGTATCCGTTGACTGGTACTTATAGAACAACGGAAAACCTTAGCTTGAGACCAGGTGATTGGTGTGATTGTTAGGCGCATTTATTTATTATTATATAGGAAAAACCCTTTGAAAACAAAAGTAAATTTTCCTTGTGGTTTCCTGACCGAAAGTTGGTTTGACATACTACATAATATTTCAAACAAATCAAAGTATTACGTAACTCTTTAATGAACTAAAAGAAACAATGTTTTGTTTTAGTACAAATACCGTGTAACAGGAGAAACGGTACCGTATGATAAATTGTTGGATTATGCACAGCAAGACGGATTGTTACCTACGTTGCACAACCGAATTTTCGCTTTTACTATAACGATTGCTATCATACCGTTTTAGTGAATTATTCAGCTCATAAAAGTTCGTCACACCATCGTGCATCTGTACGTACCTATTACGGTTTATGGTTTATTGTGGGCATCTTGCGATACACGCATTTCATTACCACATTGTGAGCTCACTACGTTTTGTTGAAAGGCTTCATATCAATTTAACACGTCAAAAGTATCATCTCACGAGCTATAAACATTCCGAACCTATAATTATTGGCTGACTTTCGCCCAAGAGAAAATCTTTGTAACTTATTTTTTTGAGATTTATAACATCTGATCTCATTCTTTTTAGGGTTCCGTACCTCAAAAAGAAAAAACGGAACCCTTATAGGATCACTTTGTTGTCCGTCTGTCCGTCCGTCTGTCAAGACCCTTTTTCTCAGGAACGCGTGGAGGTATGAAGCTGAAATTTATATCAATTACTCAGGTCTACTGTCCCTTGAAGCTGTGAAAAAATCAAACTTCTAAGCCAACGCAATCAAAAGATACAGCCGTTTATGCCGCAAATTTTCGACACTTGCAAGGGAATCAAAACCTACAGGGTGCTTCCCGTGAACTCAGAATCTTGAAATTTGGTACGAAGCAACGTCTTATAGCATAGATAAAGGAAAAATTACGAAAACCATAAATTTTTAGTTACATCACATAATATATTTTTTTTAATAATTTTAAACTTACTACCCATTTCCTCATAAACGCGTAGAGGTATTAAATTGAAATTCATACCAAATACTCAGGTCTATAATACCTTTAAGCTGTAACAAAATCAAACTTCTATGTCAACGCAATCAAAAGAAACAGCAATTTAAGCTGCATATTTTGAAACTCGCAAGTACTCGCAAGAGAATCAAAACCTAAAGGGTACTTCCAGTCGACCTAGAATCTTGAAATTTGGCATGAAGCAACGTTTTATAGCACACATAAAGGAAAAATTCCAAAAACCTTAAATGTTTAGTTACATTACAAAATATTTATGCTCCTCCATCTTTCCCTATTGTAATGTTTTGAATTTCATTTTGCAATAAAAATACCATAGTTATGACTCGATTGTCGTAATGAACGAACTTTGTAAACCTTGCAGGTTTGTACGGGACCCTCGGTGCGCGAGTCCGACTCGCACTTGGCCGGTTTTTTTTAGATAACAACTATAGGTACCAAATCAATCTATTTGTAATCTCTAATACGTTTTAACAGTTAATAAACGGACTTCATGTATAAAAGTGAACTTAATGCTTATAAATGTTTAATATATGATCACAAACATTGGCATTAATCTCACTTAACGGTCCCTGGCATTCGTTATTTAAATTTTGTTATAAAAAACTCAGCATTATTTTCAATATTCAACATTCACAACGCAAGTTAAGTACCTGCGTCATATTTTATAAATCATGTATTTGCATAATTCAATATTTTTTTTATTTGATATAAATCAGTTTATTTTGATTTGATTTAAATGCCTCTTCCTACATTTTTAACTTTAATTAATCGAAATTAATCATTCAAGCGAATGTAAATGAGTTATGAAATGAATGTGAACATAAGCATTTATCGAATCCACAAGCTAACAGACTGGCAGAAAACGACAAAAAATATCAATTTAATCTTTCTATTAACGTGTCAATAATAAACAGTTGATAAATACATGAGTATTGAATCACAAACACATATTTCAATTTTACTCAAGCGTAAAGCGAAGAATTGCCCAACGCGTACAATCGTGTGCCATGTTTTATTTATTTAGTCCATCAGAAGAATAGCTACAATGATAGGAATGTGTGCACGCTCAATACTCTCGATAACAATATAAGTCATCGGCAACTGACGGACAATTCAAGGCTTCTGTTCGGTGCAAGTGTACTAGCGAGGCAGTGGTTCTCAAAATGTTGGGCTGTATTTCGACAATAAAATATAGAGTCATGTTACTTACATATATGATTTCACATTTTTTTTCTAAAGGAAGGAATATAATGGATTAGAATAAGATATGGAAAAGCAGCTTAAAATATGTTCAACCTTATACTAATAGGTTATTTTAAGAGTGTGAGTGTAAGTTAAATTTTTACAACGAGGGATGGAAAGATCACAATTATTCCACTTTAGAATGTGCGTTGTGGAAAAAATATAATTAAATTCCATTTGTAGTATTCACATACGAATTAGGAACTCCAAAAAAATACCATACTTTTTTTAAAAGCCAAAAGCATCGATGACTCCTTTGTAATTGAGACGGTTAATGTACGACGTTGATAGGTAATTGAAGATCGTGTTGCCTAATCCGGTGAACTTTTTGTGCGGCTATAACATATATTTACTTGTGTAAGTCTGACGAAGAGAACTTTCGCGACCATTTCACAAAAATGCCACTTATCTTCAGGCCCGGTGACCTTTCCGCTCGTTTTCCCTAGTCTAAAATGTTTGAGAGCCGCTGACTAAGACCCTTGTCGGGGCGGAGCCGCACGGCACGGGGGCTCTGGCGCCACAAACAATGCTGCGCTTTCGCAAGCCTCCGATTATCGCACTCCTGCGCTGACACACGTGCTCTAGAGTCGAACCGAACTTTCGGTTTCGGTTTTGCTAAGCTCTAGTGCAAAATCAATATTTTGGTTTTATAAAGTCTATCTAACAACATCATTACAGGAAAATCTTTTTAAATTTAAATATTTAATATCAATTTACGAAACATCACTCAATCCGAAAACAATATGCAAAGAAATGGAACTATTCTACTTATAATAGGTACCTATTATAATATATAATTTCAAATAAACAATGTTAAGTATACTTGATCATGTAAAGATTACAAACAATATTTTTTTATTGTAATGTATTCAGAGTGTTTAGTTTCTTGTTGTTACTATTAGGTATTTTCTTCTAGTACCTACTTTAAATACATATTCACATTTTTAATTACCATACCTTATTAATTTTTTAACAACTTGTCTGAAATTAAAATGATCGATTCGGTTGGCAAAAAACTGAACTAAATTAAAAATTTGCCAGTCAGATTGCAAGTTGCAAAACTGAAGCACCTAACAGAGTTTAAGTGATTTATTATGAGGAAACTTTACTTTGATCCTGAAAATATACAAAGATTACGAGGTTTCATAAAAACTTCTACAGTTTCAGTTTCGGTTTCGGTCTAAGAGCTAGTTTCAATCAGACCCTAATACGGTTTAGCGTCTGCCGTCACAGCACTCTGTCGGCTATTAGGAGTACTCTTGAACTTTGATTCTTCTGTCAATTGACACCCCAAGGCCAAGTGAACAAATGAAGTGGCATGTTGTACGGATTTAGCGGCGTAATTACTCACGTGTAAATAAACGCATTTACATCACGGCTGTCACATTTTGGACAGGGTGGATGTTATCGCAGCATCTGACGTCGGGTGATCTACCATCTACCATCTTCACAGTGGGTGGCCTTCATCATTACCGATCTGTACTGATAAAGAAATGCTGTCACTGATAACCAGTGTTAATAAGTCTAATATCGCATTTCAAATGATATGCTCTCTCTAAGACGCATACGCAAACCAGTTTATTTTTGCGGTTCCACTGAGGGGGGAGAGACGAAATATAAGATACTAGCTGTGCCCGCGACTTCGTTCGCGTAGTAGTCTATATTTTAATAGAGCTATATTTGTGCCAACTTTCATATCTCTAACTTAAAAAATATAGATTTTCCCATATAAACTTTCAAAGGTGGCATTACCCTCCCCCCCCCTTACTTTCTAAAAAAAAGTAGCCTATGTCCGTTCTTGAGGTTCAACGTATGCTTATGCCAAATTTCATCAAAATCGGTTGAGAGGTTTAAGCGGGAAAGACAGACAGAGTTAATTTCGTATTTATAATATTAGTAGGGATGGAAGGAAAATGAGACTAGATTTCAAGCCATGTGATTGGTGAATCGCGGCACAGCTCGACTCCACTCTTCTCCACTCCGCTTTGGTGGAACCGAAACCTATTTTAGTTGTTTTCAATTGCAAAAATCGATCAAATACAGTCGCTCAACAGTTTATTAGCTGTAACTACTGTTTTTTTCATATTGCACTTCAAGATTGACCTCATCCCACCTGATATTAAGTGGTAATGAGGTCCTAGCTTAGGGTGACAAGTACAGCATAATAATTCTGTTACTGGACTTGTCGCCCTTACCTTGAAGGCTTTTGGTATGTTATTAGCCAATCACCACTATTTATTTGTCATCTCAAAGGACAATACGAAATTAAAGCTTAGTTTCAGTTTAGATGTATATGTAAGTGGATATACTGTATATATATTTTTTTTTAATATAAATTAATATTACTGAAAATTGTATAGTTTTACTTCTGTAAAGAGATCTGTATACGTACATTTTGAATTTTGAATTTTCATATTAATTGATTACTTGTGTAACGAGGCATTCGTCCTCTTTCCAGTTTTATGACTGACAACCTTTCTTACTGGCAGTTTTAAATTTCATTTTAAATTAATTTTCAAATTTAGATTTCTTACGTTCTGATTTTGTCTTTTTTTCTGCGGGACTCGTTCTGATTTCGAACAGTAATCTTGTCCTAGTTATCTACCAGTTTTGTTAACTATAATTCCTACTAATATTATAAATGCGAAAGTAACTCTGTCTGTCTGTCTGTCTGTCTGTTACGCTTTCCCGCTTAAACCTCTCAACCGATTTTGATGAAATTTGGTATAGGTATACGTTGAACCTCAAGAACGGACATAGGGTACTTTTTGTTAGAAAGTAAGGGGGGGGGGGGATAATGGCACCTTTGAAAGTTTATATGGGAAAATGTTTATGACCTGGACTGAATTCTGTGTTTTGCCAGTTAAATTAATTTTGAAAAACGTCTACAACATCCTTCGTTTCGTCCCTTGTAATAGCTAGGTTTGACGTCAAAAAGAGTATTGTAAAAACCAATTTTGAATAAAGATTATAATATTTCTATTTGTACATTAAATAAAATTGTATTATTTTTGTGTTGCCCTAAATTAACAATTTAATTTATAAAGAAAATAAATGTCCACTAAAAACTAAAACAAAATCTTTTCATTAAACTAGCGAAAGTATCAAGGTGACTCATTCCGCGTAAACATTTCGCTGTACTCTCTCCTACACCCGCCGTGCATGTGTGCGTGCCGCCCTGTAGCTGTGGTAGTAAATTTTCCTGAACGCGAGGCGCGACGCGTCGGTGTAACGCTCTTAAAGAGCTTTAGGAAAAAGAACATTTCTAAAATAGATTTTTCTAAAATAAGTTTGAATATATCTGACAAAATATTGTCGCAAACATTCATAGCCACTGTTGTAGGTTTTCTTACATAAAAACATTACAAACTCCTTGGGCCTACTCACGTCTTATCATAATATTTCTTGCGTAATACAAAGAAAATACCCTGTTTAGCAATTACTTAAATTACGGCACTTACACCAAACGATAGGTTTTCCTATGCAAGATAAATTACTAAATTACAGATTACATGTACATTAAATTTTCACTTAGACCATTACTTCACAATTTATGTTAAAATGAAATTTAAAATATATTAACTGCATCTACACAACATAATTTTTAAAGAGCCTATTTTAATTGTGTCTATTTAACGTGAATAGGGCTACCTATTTGTAGGTACAGGTAATCAAAGTATATTTAATAAGAAAGGCTTAACTTATGTAGGTATTACTAGACCGAAGTATAGTATAAATCTAAACAGTAAAAGAAAAATTATCTAAATTCAACAAATAGGAAAAGATATGTGAGATGAAAGACCTATGCTATCTAGAAAATAAAAAATAAATTTGATTTCAATGTTTCATTAAAATTCTTAAAATGATACAACGTTATGGCGGGGTAGCTATCTATTTAATTAACGATCGTTCACGCATGCACACTTTTACTTACAATGATGCTATCGATTTGCCAATAATGTTAAAATAGGAAGCTAATATAAGATTCAAGTAACTTGAAGATAAGTAAATATTATTTATTGCACTAGATTTTATTTTCAAGTTTGATTTAAGCGGTTTTGCTATTTTAAAAAAGTTAAAATCTAAACTACGAAGAAAATTTCGCAAACTAAGCCAGTATTCAATTATTAAATATCACAAAACATTAAATTTACGTAGAAAAATCATCATGTAAAACAAATTCATTCGGCGATCGTCCCAATATCCTTTTTAGAACATTATCCTGAACTAATATTTCAAGTGGATTATGAACCGATTCGTATTTACGACGGCATGTGTATTGATAAGAATCGATACATTTTTAACAGACTTCAAAAAAGGAGGAGGTTCTCAATTCATCGGGAACTTTTTTTGTAAATACAAGATAACATACACAGCAAGGAGGTAACGAGATAATTTGGGTACGTGTTTAGCCCCTTGGTGCGCCTAGTTAGATTGTTGCGCCAAGTTTGTCGTCTAATTACACCCTGCCTGCAATAATGCACTCGATAGTTGATCGGTGCGCAGTGTGCACTTACAGTTTGGAAACAGAGCTGCAACGCAGCGATGCATCGGTGACGAGCATTACCCTGTTGCATGCAAATGAGTCGTGATTGTGTCAAAACGCTTCTTGGAATGAGGACAAAACAGCATTCCGCCAAACCGTAACTCGCTCACTTCCCTATTTCTAGTTGGTACTTTATGATCATTGGAAAAAACCTACTTATCTATACCAATTTAACTGCCCTTACGTCGTACGCATTAGGGCGAATATCGAACTGCAAATATTTACCTCGACGTGCTATTGAGCGTACATAAAAATACCATTTCTGCACAGTACTAGGTACCTATAATCACTTTCATAATGCTTGGCACAAAATATTAATCAAGATGAACACACTAAAACAAGATAATTAGCAGCATTACGTAACAATTAACGCTGGGTAAGCTAATATTCAAATGATAAATTGATTTCACAAAGCATAGTCGACACGGAAAACATAAAATATCATTGAATAAAACTTTCTTAACTTTGATGATCAATATTCATCAACTTTTGTGAAAATTAACCTGAATTACTACAGATATTGCACGTGCACTATGACCCGAGTTGGCTATCGGGTTTACGTAACACTTACCTATGTAGACGGACGATGTATACTTATCTATAGTTTTTACTTGAAGCAAAATGAGGAAATATATCTCCATTACTTCCTAATTTAGAACATGCTAAATAATATTTGGCATGGGTACTTGTTTGCTTATAAAATGTTCAAAGTGCATGCTATTTCCCGTTTTAAAATATAGTGATTAATTGCATGAAATCATGGAGTAAATGAATGCATCATTACAAAACGTGAACATTATAAAAATTGTTGAAAATTTTAACTAAGTCTAAAAAAATAATGGCTGAAATTGGGAACAATCCATCACTATGACGAGAGATGCGATTTTAGCGATAATTTATGCCAATATGTTAGGTTACATTCACAATGCAATCTATTATAGAGAGATACAACCAGTGAACGGATTTCACGAAAAGTTGGTCAGGTAATTATAAATAACGTAGGAGGTATACGGCTGCTAGAATGTACATAAGCATTTCTAAAAATGAATTATGTATTGTTTTTGTATTTGATGATTATGTAAATACATTTGTAAATACTTGCCTAAGTTGGCCGGCGGGAGTGGACCCCACAGGGGCCGCAGGCCTCTCACCTCTGGCTTGCCTTAGCCGGCCGTCCAGAGTGGGGCGTCAGAGCTATATGCTCGCAGGGTGTAAGTGAAAGATGCCTAAGTTGCGAGTTGGCACAGTAGCGTAAGCCACTGGGTAGAAAGCGGTGCACACCTCTCCATACCCTGAACCGCTCACACAATGTTGCTCCCCGTCGCTCCTGCTTCGTGCCTTGAGTGGGCGACCAATGGGGGGCCCATGACAATGAGATGGCGAGTCACCACCTGCCCATTTTAATCGTGTTTTTAAACATTGATCGGGCAGGTGCCATACTCCTTCCCATAGTCCCGGTTACCCAGTCCATTAGCACCTCAACCCAATAGCCCAGATTCCTTGTTTTTCCACTCCATTCCATAGTCCTGCACTGACCTGGGTTGTCCTTGGCTACATTTTATAGTGTATACAGGGATAATCGTCGGTCGGTGTCACATTACATTTAGATCATACATGTTTTTTTAAAGGGCCTCTACGTGTTGGCTTCGGCCCCAAGCACGCCTCCCAAAAGTCCGGGACTCTGTAGTCCCGAGATATTGGAAAAAACAGACATAATAATAATTTATTTGCTTTAAAGATTACATTGATCCATTTGATAATTAAAACTTATAATTAGGTTAGTAATATAACACGAATTTTTTTAGGGACCAACAAGTACCTAGCGATCTATTCCATGTTAAAGTTAACATTGCCCTACGCATTAATTAATTTACCTTGTAGCAAACTATTCTACACGGCATAAAGACAAACGTGATGCAAATTATGATTTAATGACCATCCTGTCATGTTGCAATTTAATTGGCATAGCCACATGTTTCTTATTTCCACCCATTATAATCAACAAAAAGATATAGTCATTTGTGACGGTCAAGCTGTTTAAATTAAAGTCTGTTGCGGTCAAACGTCAAGGTTGGTTGTTATTCAACAGTTAGATAATCGGGCCCTTTGGTGAAGTCATGTTAAGGACATGCATATAAATGATGATTCGGCCTGGTCGGCGCACCTGCATACCTACAAGTAAACCTGCTCAATGTATGGTGTATATGTAGAAGATAATTGGATGCAACGAATTTAACACGTAGGGCTGACCTGACTATCCGTACGTATGTATGATTTCGTAAAACTGAATACGTTTTTAGAATACTATGTACCTAGTTTTAAACTCATCCACCATCAAACGAAAACATAGAGGTTATAGAGAATCGTCGCCAACAGCAACTTGCAGCAAGCGCAGTGGGAAGAGTTTTATTGATGAGAGCATTACTGCGTTAATTTTAAGATCGTATCTAAGTTCAAGTTGCGAACGGAGAAGAAATTTTAGTTTCCTTAAAAAAAATTAAATTCGCTAGTGCCACACTAGCAAACTTTGATTTAATGTTATAATTATCCACTGTAAATTTATGTTCTACTTTTATTTTGAATATTATGAGGCAAGTGTGTCTTCCTACAGAAATAAACATTATTTTGTTATTCACTATCAACGTAGTTTGAACCAATGACTATATATATTTAGTTAACTTTTAGAAAATACAAATATATCCTCATTTATTTTTAAACAAACAGATTTTTTTTATCTCTTCTTTCGGTGCGGGAATCGAACCCACGACCTTCACGTGTCGCGAGTGCTGCTCTTCCAACTGAGCTAACCGCAAGTTCTCGTAGGCGATGAAATTTTTCTGCTGTATCAACCGTTTGCCTACGGTAAGTGCCCTCTGCCAAATATGTTTAGAACTACATACTTATCGTTTTCCTTTCCTCATTTATTATGACTATAACTAATTCCCATATACATAGACCATAATAATCTGTTAAGGATATTTTTATAAATCCGCAAAAATATGATATACACGAGTAAGCAAAACTAGTGTATGTTCATGCACCTGACATTTAAAATGTAGATGGCAACAGAAGACTAAGATTCTCATTAAAAGTGTATTGTTTATAGCTTTGTTGTTATTATCGAGGACACCAAAACAGCAGCCCTGTCTCTGCGTGCAAACGATAGTAACGATAGTATGTTTCTAATATTTAAAGTTCGCTAGTACGGCGTTTAGTACTATAAAAATAATAAAATCGATATGCCGCATGCATACTGCATGTGCCAATTTTGCATTTAAGACATTTTAAAATTACAACTTACAGATGAGCTCGGCTGAATGAAATCACCAGACTTACCTAGAAAAAAAAACATACAATTATTAGAAAAACATATTTTTATTAAAGTTATTAACTTACTAAGAGCTTGCTTGAAAGTTAAGATTGCAATGGGATTTAGGCGTAGAGAATTAATTCGAGCCATTTTTGTTAGGCTTTGCATGGATCACATACAACCAGTTCCGTAGTAAATAGGTACCCATCTTGCCCGAAAAACGAATTGGTCGCTTAGGCGCGTGGGAATTTCGGAGCCTTTCTGTCCATTTTGCGACTAGTTGCGCAAGCGCACGCGGCGGTCACGGGCGCCGGCTGTATCGAGACTCGCGTAAACCAATTAATGTCTATCAACTATTTTAGGACAAGCTAGGCTATATGAAAAAAATATAATGAACCTATGGCGTAGAAAGCCTTCAGGGTATTTTTAATCTTAGAAGTTTGAAAAATTTTTAGAATTATTAAACCTAATTGCAGTTAGGTATTTGTTTATTAATATAGACTAAAAATATATTTTATCATTAGCAGCCTGTTATTGTCCACAGCTGGATATAGGCCTCTCCAATAACTCGGTCATCAGCTCTTCGTTTTGCGTCTAAAAAAACATAAATTAATAAACATACTAATTACGGGTCACATAAATGAGTAGTTATGTCACCTTATAAATTTTTTTTTTAAGAATAATGGCATATCCACAAGGGCAACATGAAGGAATGCTGCTAGCTAATAACTTATCTAATATTTACATGGTTTAACTTACTAATGAACGACATAAAATTATTTATCTTACATCTCACAAAGACATGATCACGTTAGTATAGGTATGTAGTATATTTGTGATGATCGTAGTAATATATTACGGACATGCAATTTAATTACATAATTTACAATTATGTAATTTGTTACTAGCCAAAGTCATCTTGACTTGACTCGTTAGCGTGATTACGATGAGGATATCCCTGTCACAATATTGTTTGTGTAAATTAATACACTTTAGCATACATAAATTTGTTGCCAACCTTCAGGCACCATAACTTTATAAATTTAAATTATAACTAATAAATAGGTATTATATAATAATTATTATTAAAGTCATGTACTGTAAGCCTTTTAGATATTCAACCGAAACCCTATACAAAACATCCAACTTGCTCTCTGTTAGGAAACTTTATATTCTACAGATTATATTAAACTACCATAAAACATTACCACTAGATAACACCAAACTCCAAAAAAGACGATGTCATGCTGTAGCTTCGTCATATCCCGCTCGTACTGTTTTTGCCACTCGGCAATTTTTAGCTCAAGCCCCCTATATATATAACAAATTACATCGAATACTGAGCATTTATCCAATGCAGCTTTATGATTGTAGGGAGGCTGTAACTGAGTGGCTCACAGCCCTTAGTTACGATGATGTTGAAGACATTTTAGCCAGAGTTACTTGAAAGTGATAGCATCTTACATACCCATTCTCTCTCTCAAACACACACACACACACACACAAACACACACACGCGCGCACACACACACACACGCACGCACACACATCCTGATAAATCTCACAAATATATGTCAAAAACTGGATTATCTCACTATGATACATGTAAATCGCAACTGTTATGTTTATGTTAGAAGAGCGAGGCATTCCCTACACAAGTGTCTTTTGACTACTTTTTGGGAAGCCCCGGCAACCTACTTGTTAAGATTTACTTGAAATAAATACATTTTTATTTTATTTTATTTTATTTTTTATATAACACAACTAGTAAATAACTACTAAATAATACAAATACAGGTCAATTGTCTCGAGTTTGTTGATCGTATCAACCTATCACTATCAGTTTTACATTGAAAACTACATGTAGGTTCTAAATTATTTAGGTATTTTTTTAAGGTTAAATACACAAACGACAATTAATGGAAGAAGTGCTTTAATCTGCGCGATTTTGATATAGCTGGACTGAACAGTTACATCAAAATCGCGCAGTTCCATAGGAGATATTCAACTTAACTAAACGGCCTACCCACATACCAAACTCGCTCGTAAACTTAGCAAAGAAATTAAATACCGGGAGGTGTATTATGATGTGCAAATGACAATCCTTTATGACTGCACCAGCATCTTTGCGCAATCGACTGCATTTTAGCGCACCGAGCCCAGTATTGCGACAGCGGGAACACACTAAACAAAACGCGGGTCGCGGGTCAGGTGAAACTTTTAATTGCCTCAAGTTGCAATTCGTTGCATCCGAGAGAAGAATTAAATTTTCTACGTAGTGATGTGGAAACACGCTGCAAACTGAAACCTTAAATTAATTGCAGTGTAGAAATAGGTTATTGTTTTTATGACTAAGTCGTTGCTTAGGCTGTGGAACTAAAAACATTATTAACCTATGAATATCCCGTTAAAGTAGTGGTAGGTACTAAGCGCAAATCGTAAGCATGTCTGTTGATAAAGCATTTAACTTTTGTGGTTTTTGGTTTACGTAGCAATAAGTTGTCGTTCCATTTAGTTTTAAATGAAGTATTTTGATTAGGAAACTTAACATGGAAAATCCTAGAAGATTTACTGCAACGCCCTCACTTCAGGACGTCATGTGTAATGTAAACTTTTACCCTATGCAATCTTAAAGATCTAAAAAAACACCTTTCGTATTTTGTGATAAAAGTAAAAGGTTAAAATTGTTGAAGAAATTAAAGTCGTCCATAAATCAAACTGTCCATAATACGTATTGCATGTAGTCACTAATCAAATAAGTCAGTGTTGGATTTTATTTCCTGAGAAAATCGCAGATGTTAGTGTACGACGATGGAATACTATGATGTGACTGTACTAGTTTCGTTTTCGGCGACCTTATAGTTCTTATCCCGATTCCATGTATTTCTGGCAACCCTCACGGACAAACCAAATCTGTCAAGCGACCAGCTGGAAATTATTATCGCTGTTATCTAACACCGTAATTGCAATATCGTATGATACGTTCACTGATAATACCTAGCATTTGACTCTCTCGTGATACACATTCGCTACGCGTGTGACAATAATTATTTTATCACTGTCATGTTTGCAGATCCTGAATTGATAACGTTATATCAACTCACAATTTTCCGTTGACTTCTAAAATGTTCTGTAGTCATTGGTTTACACTTTCGTTTTTATATAACGTATTTTTAAGCCATTATATTTTTCAGTAATGATAACGTTAGGAACCAGTCTAATAAAATATGTTCCTTTAGGACGTAACCTACCAACATGTACTTTTCTGATGTTTAGAGCGGATAAATTCATTTTAAAGCAAGCTGCGCCCAGCAAATGCGAGTTTAAATAACAAAGCCTCAATAAAACGACTTCAAATTGCGACCTTGAACTACGGATACGTATTTTGATTGTGAACAACGAGTGTCGGTATCAAAACTCAGACATTTCACGACGGGAGACGAATGAGGTCGTCGTGGTGCGCACGCGCCACTAGGAGCGGGCTTGAGCGCAAATGTCACGCGTTAATGTCACCCACTTACACATCGTTCGCAAGGGCGTTCCTTCTTTGAACCTTTTCATTTCGTATTGTATACAAGGCTATATTTTATGTGGTCAAAATTTAAAAGATGTCATTAGTAGAAATGGTTAGAATTAAGTCATTACACTATCTCGTAATATAATTTGGAATATCTGCTTGGTAAACATCGTCTAGACTTAATCTGTGTACTTTATAAATAAAGTAGTTCATATACCTATAATTTTTGTAAAAAAATTCAGCTGGCTGATTAACAAAAGGTCTAAAATACATTTTCAGGTACAAGATTCGAATGGATAAGCTAAATAAAAAAAAATGCTGTAAGCAATCACCAAATCACAGCAAGTGCGCTGTCGTAATTATCGGCGTGCGATTTCTGTAAACGATAACGTTGGAGCTTGAGGTATGACGCCAATATCATTACGAGCCTCACACTTCTTCAACTTGTCTGTTGCAGCATCTCTCTTACACAAACCAGGTAATACGAGGAGTGAGTGAGATAAACTTTACATCGAATGCACCTGATCTCGGTAAACACCAACTAAGTGTCAAGGCGGACAATCAATTAGAGACGCTCGCCTTTGTAATGTAACAAAATTTGCTGAAAAACACTTACTTTACCAATCACTGCCAAGCAACGGACTCGGTCTTGTTAAGTTACAAAACGTTTGCTACAATTCAGAAAGGCTCTTAATTCAGTGCAATACAAAACAGAGAATAGGAATCAAGAGGTTAAAAAAATTATTACCGTGTAGTTACTAATGAAAGAATTCGTTTTAAAATCGTCTCTTTGTTGTACTGGTTAGGTAAAACGTGATACAAAGATCCGTGATGTCGTACTAAAACAAAAAAGAATCGTTTTCTTGATTATACTAAATATTGAGAATCGAAGGATAAAAACTCGAAGTTCGAATACGATAATCGTAACAAAGATGATAAATTTATAATTCGTGATCCGAACTCGTGTTGTATTTGATTTCCGCATAGTCCGTGCGGCATTCTCGCAAACAATTGAATTAGATGAGACTAGCCACTTATTACAATCATTTATCACGCAGATCAGATCTGTTTGTTCTTCGTGCAGCAATATTTTACTCGATAAGAACTTTATGCTTACCTCCGCCATTGTTACTCACTTTCACGTGTGCTGAAGATGTCTTCTTAGATATACTTGCAGCGATACGGAAGACAATAGCTCCCAATATGATGCATGTTGTCTCTAACCGATCTTGATTGGTGCACTTTATCATTGACGTCATTATGCAAGGTATAAGAATGAAATCGCTCGGAAGTATTTGGAGGACTGATTTGTTTCAGTTGTTAGTTAATAGACTGCGCATTTAAAGAAACGTTTATAGGCTGCTGCGGCTGGTATGTCAAGTTAATTCAAAGATAGAGCTAAAAAAACGGAAAAACTCAATCAAATTAATTAGTATTGACTATGCAATAAGCAAGTCATCATTATTTCAGCCAAAAATGGTCCACTGATGGATCTAGGTCTTCTCCAAGTCTGCTACAAAATTTTTCGACTTCGTGGCAAGATTATTCACCAATTTCCATACACTATCGCTATGCTTACGGTTTTGTTTTCGAGTCCATAGACGTCATTCCGGGAGCTTTCTGCCCCTTTGGCCACCGGTTTTACATGCTTCCAGACCTGCTCATTACCACTTTTGTTTTTTAATTTTAAGAAGTATGCTACAGTATCTAGCTACGGTAGATTTCGAATGTTGACAATCCATTTTAAAATAGGCTGAGGTGATATTAAAATTCAAATATAATTAATTACGTTCCACTTTTTATATAGTTATATCAAAAAGTGGAACGATCGTTTTTATATCTCCATAGATACACAGTATATCGCTATAGTTTGCATATGTCGTAGACAACGCGAACTTATCGCGTTCTCATTGCGTCAAAACGGATGGAAATTTCTCACAGCGACTACCACCATTGCGATAGCGATGACAATGATCCGTGAAGCTGCCCCGGGATCAGCTGCTATCTCCTAGCAATAGAGATTAAAGGGTCTGTCCACACGGGGTCGTTTTCGCATGCAACAAGTGCATATGAAATTCCGCATGTTCTGATTTCAACTCATTCGTAGATGTCGAGCAAATACGACTTCGTGTGAATAGGACTGATACACACAGATGTGTCATGTGTAGAATATAATTGTATTTAGTAATATGATTGTCGCCAGGCGTAAGTAATCGGTAGCTTTTATTACTCAATTGTCAACCAATCTTATGCGTGCACTGGTGACACGTACGACTAAGACACGTTTAAGACTCATTATTATTAATGACGTTGATGTTTTATTGCATTTGATTCATGCAATATTCTCCAAGCATTTTCTGATCACACATTCACATCTAAATAACAAGCAATAAACCTGATTTTATTTTATTGATATGGTGCTGTGCATGTGGAAAAAAACCGGGATGGTATGCGTCCGTAGCTGCGATGGGCCGCAGCCGCAGTTTTATATAAGATAGCGACCCGCCCCGGCTTCGCACGACTGCAATTATAGGTACTAAACTATGTACGTATTATTCATATAAACCTTACACTTTATTTTATTACATTGACTCCTCCCGTACCGCAATGATGCTTGCATGGAGCCGACATCGCATGCTGGCTAGCTGAGCGCGGTGAGCGGCAACCACGCGACTTTTTTCTAATACTTGTATTTTTAAACTCAGGACATGATATCTTCCAAATGAAGTGTCCGAATTAAATAATTCAAAAAGTTATATAAAGGTATTGAAGCCGTCTTGAATATGAAGTAATTTATTTTGATAAGGATTAATGCCAAGGTACAAATAAAGGGCCTTTTCACGCGTCGGCATATTAATTAAATTTTTAGATTTAAAAACCACTTACTGTGACATAATTATAATATTTAGACATATGCTGTCGCGACACTTTTTGTAGATAATAATAAGTTCTGCAAAGTTGTAGTGCATGATTTTGTTCTATCATCATTAGTTTTCGCACCGCACGCGATGTAAGGAATTTTTGAGGTCACCTTGGGTTACATTATTGGAGTTTTAGTAAGGATCCCTAATTTTTTTGAAAACATAATATAGCCTATGTCACCTGAGGATAGTGTAGCTTCCCAACAGTGTAAGAATTTTTGAAGTCGGTCCAGTAGTTTCGAAGCCTATTCATTACAAACAAACAAATTAGTATAGATGTATGGTTAGTCCTAAAACTAGCGTTGACGCAGAGAGCTGTACGCTATGATGAGTCAGGGAGTACTGGATGAAGAAGACGTGCAAATTTAGGAGCTTGGCTTCCAAACATTTAGCGCAAGCAATATGTAGGTAGGTACTCATCTTGGCGTTTGCATAAAAATATTTTGGGTGGTATTTTGACGACCTCCGTAGCCGAGAGGGAGCGGGCCGGACTTGGGCGTCGCGCTATCTCTGAGGTTCCGGGTTCGATCCCCGGTCGGGTCAATATGGAAAAACGAACTTTTCTATATTGTCTCGGGTCTGGGTGTTGTGGTATCTTCGTTGTTTCTGATTTCTGTAACACAAGTGCTTAAGCTACTTACCACAGGATCAGAGCAATGTATGTGATGTTGTCCAATATTTATTTATTTAATTACTTCACCAAAGCGCTTTTCAGTTTCCAAATCCAAATGCATTCGTCATCCATCATGCGGTCATTAATCTTAAAGTTACACCATTAATCATAGCTGGTGCAGAATGCAAGTAGGTACCTATGTGAGACTGTGTCGTCAGGAACTCAGTTTTGTGAGTTTAAAATAACAGTATGTCATGACTTGCAGGCATTTCTTCGTGCAACATTTGGCTTTAAGAAATAAATCCACCCAACTGACAACAACAGGCGGAGTATTTAGCATAAGAAATTGCTAGGTCGTTAATCATGTATCATCTTACACTGTGATTATCTTTTCAGATGCAATCGTCAAGGATTCGTTTATCTGTAATCTTCACTAAGTTGCGATCATGCACCCTGATCTTTATCACTAGGGTAAAAATAATTATATTTGAATTTGCTTATGTTATTCATTCCCTTTTATTGAAATCTTATACATTAAAATTGTAAGTAATTGTATGGCGTATTAAATATATTAATATTGTTTTAAATCTGTCATGATACAATAAATCTGACCACATAAACTATATTCTATCACCAGTATTAATTTATTTTAACAGTGTCTTATTTTGAGCAACATAACAGTTAATAAATTAAAAGTTTACTTAAATAACTCACTTAACGCATAGTGAGCGCTATTTTACATTTTTATTTTTATGTAAAGTCCAAAATATTTATTGAGTATGGTACAAATTCAAATCGTCTAACAGAACCTATGTCTACTGCTAAGAAATCAGGTATAAACTTAACCGTTTATGTTTACAGTAGCAGTAGTAGTTTCGGTTTGCTAATATATTATTTTTTAGTAAGGTGAATGGCGTGAGCAGTGCTACCAATGCACCAGATCACAAGCATGATGTACCTACCTACGTATGTATAAGAGTAGCGCTTTAATTTTATTCATAAATTGTTCTACGATTTTTGATCTACCTACTTAGGTATCGTTTTGTATACCGAGTCGACTTTAACATTTTGACAGAACAGTTAAGCCAAGAATAAACGTACCGATGCTACCTCATTAATGTCAAGTTAAAGATATTTTTCCTCCTAATTTACATGGGTAAATTAACAGGCACAACACAACGCATTTCGTCTCAAGTACCCACTTACCTAATGCAAATACAGTAAATAGAGTTGGTAAACCGTTGTCAATTGATCGGTAAGTACCACCTCCGAGACGTTTCGCAAGAGTACAGTGGCCGCTCTTGTGATATATGGCTGACTTTTAATTTAATCCCCGTGCCGAATCGCTGCGCGGAGGATGGTCGACGGTCACGCGCACAACCTGCCCCCATTCGTACTGACTGCGCTTGCGACACATTTTATGCACTATAAAATCACTAATTGACGCGCCAGGACCTTTATCACCCGATCCCGATATCTGATAAAAACATCTGGTTGCAAAAACCTCGACGTCACTTTATGTAATGCATGAAATATCAGCCGCCGGTAATATTTTAATGACGCTGCAACTTTGATGAGGTCTCTATAAGTTAACCCAATGAAGATCTTGACTCGATAACGTTTTGCAAGCTTTTTCAATTACGTCGTTGATGTGGAGATACAAAGCCTGACAAAACTGTTGGACTACCTAATTTGGATAACTTTATTATGCACAATCTCAGGTCATCTGACCAAGCTCATGACATGTTACAGCGAAGTATTTAGTTTGCCTTGCTAAAACTATACATATACCTACTACGAAAAAAAAACAAACTTGAAATTGAACAGATAGACAGATGATACAGACATTAAAGTTATTAAGTAAATACATAAATAGTCCAGTATCAATCAGTCAATAACTTTACGGCTAGTTTTATACAATCGAACGGTCGGACAGACAGTTGTTACTACAAATAATTATTTCTCTTTTCTTAACCAGTCAAAAAAACTTCATATCTAAAGTGGGTGTGTGAATCTAGTGGCGAAATTCATTGGGAATCCGAACTAAATAAATTTAAAACTATGCTTGAAAGCCACAAGTGTTTACCGCCGCGTAAATTAATAGTTATACTCGTAAGTAAATAAGTATGTGAACTCGCTGATCCTGCAGTCAAACTGTTTTGGTTTTTTACGGGAGATCATTTAATTGAACAGTCTAAGTTTCGGATGTTTTATAAATGATATAAATAAATCTCAAAGTAGACATATTACATGTTTTAGATATGGTTTCACGTAACATCCAGTACCTACCTTCGCTCCTTGCCGGCAGTTATAAAACGAAAGCGTTTCCTCAGTCCTTCGGAAGCTATGATAACTGATCAAGTTATTAACACCATTAAGACATTGCAATGAAACGGATTCGCTAATCTATTTGGAACAGGTCGGCATAACGATTACTAGGTAGGGCTACCACTTGTGGCTATCAAAATATCGAGGACGCATCTAAACTCATTTGTGAGTTTTCGTCAGAAGCTATAGAATTTAAATGTAACTATAATTCAACATTTAAACGATACATCTTTAAACATTTTTTCAAACAAACAATTCTAATAAAACAATGTGATTTCTCACATTTTGAATTTTATCAATCTTATCATTATAATAAGATTGATAAAAATCAAAATGTGTTATAATGAAATGTCTGAATAGTCTTGATGATTAACAATTGATTATGACAGGGTAAACCATGAAACTCTCCTGCATGAACTATATTGTTGTGGCATCAGGGGCAGAGCACATGACTGGCTGACTTCATACTTAAGTAATAGAACTCAATCAGTTCAAATAGATCATCAAGACCCAATCTCCGGTAAAGTAATGCATTACAAGTCTGAACCTATCACATTAAGTGGCTCCATTCCCCAGGGAAGCGTAATTGGGTGTATATTATATATAAATGATCTACCCAAATACATAAAATCCCCATGTGTACTCTTTGCAGATGATGTTTCGGTCTTATACAAATTTGGAAACGCCAGCAAATGTCAATCAGAATTAAAATCTATATTCGAAACTATTAAAAAGTGGCTATTGGAACATAATCTTTTAATAAACTATTCAAAAACAAAAATAATTGAATTCAGACCTTATCAGAAATCACCTTTAAATGTAAAACTGGAAATTGATGGCTCATGCTTGGGAAAAGTTAATACCTACCCACTATTAGGGTTAGAGATAGACTCCCATCTCAATTGGAAGTCTCATATAGAGAAGATAAAAGCTAAACTGAGCCGATTCACGTATGCACTCTATGAACTAAAAACTAGTACCGATAAAAAAACTGCTATTTCTGCATACTATGCTTACGCTTACGCCTGGCTATCATATGGAGTTACCCTTTGGGGAAGCAGCACAGACGCAAGCGACCTGTTTGTGTTGCAGAAAAAATGCATTAGAATTATACAAAATATAAGCAGCATGGATACTTGTAAACCCCATTTCATAGACCTAGAAATTCTAAGCTTCCCTTGTATACACATTTACGAAATATGTAAATTTATAAGAAATAATCCTAAGATTTTTGACAATACAGCGTCTGCCAGTTATCGCAATCCTAGAACAATAAATAAAAATAAATTTAAAACACCATTCAGTCGCACGGCAATGAATAAGTCCGGTGCCTACTGCACAGCTATAAAAATATATAATCACTTACCTTTGGAATTACGATTAGAAGCAAATAAAAATATATTTTTAAAGAAACTTAAGAAAATATTAGTTAAAAAAATGCTATTACAGCCTAAACGAATTCTACGGTGATAAAAGTATCATTACAGCATTATGATCCGTCTCACGTTCATAACAATTTGTTAATTATATAAAATGTAAGTTGCTATGCCTAAACAGGTAACATGTTGTACTGGAACTAAATTTACACCACCTTGTATCACATTCATGAATGCAATAAAGACTATGACTATGACTATTACTGCTTCGATGTTACAAGTGAAATAAAATTTAGGAGAAACCTAATAAATATTTTCAACGTAGCAACCCTAAGCCAGGGTCAAGCAAAGTTCAGCGAGTCGGCGGCGCCTGCGCACCCATGCCACAAAGTGTTCACGCCCACAGTTGTAACACTGCTGATATCTGATGAACGGTGCTACTAAAACTAAAGTAATATATAATTAGAGTATTCAAATAAAATTATATAAAACTTCTCATTAATATCTATTAAACTAATTCTGACTGAAACGGTTCAAAAGACTTTTTTTTTGTGTTGAGGTACGACCTCATATTGTAACATTAAGACTGATCATTGAATTAGTATAAAAAAGAGTATCTTCCTACCCCATATAATATTTAGTTGTGAAATATACCTACCGAAATCACGCTGCGAGGTCGATATTAGAATATAAAAGAAAACCAATTTTTTTTTAAATATGTTATTTTCACTTCTAAATAGGTACCTGACATCTTGACATTTGAAAGAACATAAAAAAAATACAATACATACAGTAGGTAATTCATTTTTTTTTTAATTTACAACACTAGACTACCCAAAATACTCCCAACAAAAAAAACAAACGAATTTCACCATTTAAAAACATGATGACGTTAAAAGTCACATTGAAATACAATAACTTTTTGATGTCACTTTTAATGCAAAAGCCATGTTATTTGTAAGACAGCACGCCGTAACAATCGTGTATTATACGATTGCACGCTCGTGTTGGCATCAACAAACACTGTAATTAATATTTACGTGTCACGAATAACATCCAAAATTGTTTTTGTGAACTACATTCGTGAGTTAAAATTTTGAGAAAGCGATTTACGTCGTTCTATCTGTAGGTAGACAATGTTCTTTATTTGAAACCAAACCAGATGTAAGATTAATGATTTTTTTAGGTTTAGTTATTTCTTTGTGTTACCTTTATTTTGCTAGATAATTATAAAATATTTTGTCCACATCAGATGTATTGATTGCATGATTGTATTTATTGTACCTATTTAAATTTAACTATTTAACTTAATATTTATATAGTAATATTAAAATCCTGAAGAGTTTTATTTTTATATTGCACTTCAAGATTGACCTCATCCCACCTGATGTTAAGTGGTAATGAGGTCCTAGCTTAAGGGTGACAAGTACAGCATAATAAATCTGTTACTGAACTTGTCGCCCTTACCTTGAAGGCTTGACCCCTGCTACTAATGTAGCACCCCCAGGACCTTTGGAAACCTTACTCACACGCAGGAACACAACAACACAGAAGCGATTGTTATTTGGCTGCGGTCTTCTGTAAGGTGGAGGTATTTCACCAGTCGGGCTGCTCCAGTTCGAGCATTTCATCGAGTTTGTTCATTTGACGCGCTAATCTCAGAAACTACTAGTTCGAATTAAAAAATATTTTTGAGTTGGGGAGTCCTTAATGAAAAGCCTTTCTCTAAGAGGGGCAGGTAGAGATCACATGCTTCTGTTTGCTACGATCGCTTTTAAAGTAGATAGGTTAAATTTATGTTAGATGGTACCTATATTGATATTTTCAATGTAAAGAAGATGTTCTTTTTTCGCGAAAAACATAAAAAAGGCCAACACCGTGATAATAGACATTGACAACAAACGTATTATCGTTGACATGAATTGGCTAATTATTATTTTAATGATAACATGTTTCAATACGGATTCTACCAAAAAATATGATAAGAGTGCCAAAGTTCAATTAAGTTGTCATTGTTTAAGCAAGAAATTTGTGCCGCGTAGTGACTAGCTATTTGATAAGTCCCGAAATTATAAGTGTTTACTAAATTGTTTACGTAAGTATGTACGTGCATACCCCCAGCATAGCACAGATAAAGGCAAATAAACAAGGTTAATGATGCAAAATTGTTAATGGCACAAGTTGTACAACACCAGAAAGGGAAAAAAGACAATTTCTCGTCCATTAATTTTTGCTTCTCTTTATTATTGGTTAACGTTCATATCACCATCCGCAAATCTGCAACAACTTTAAACAAAATATCATAATGATACGATAAATGTTTTGTTCTTAAATCACTATATTTGTATTATCATTTTGAGACGTATCTGGAATTAGTGCATTACAAATTATAATGGACTGTTTATGTCCTGCTCAAGATAACAAGTTCAACGACATAATTTCATCTACCTACCTAGCTAATACTTATGTAGATATCTACTAATAGGTACCTATTGGATTTCAAAGAGCAGATACGGTAACTACTTATTTTAATTTAAAAATACATTATCTGCCGAACGGATAATATGTATTTAGTGAGAAAATAGTGTTGAAACTGAAGAAGACCCGGAGCGGTCGGTAGCCGTACACTTTAAAAACAGAACTGTCACTATGTAAAAGTCGTCAGTTGTGCCCAAAAAAGTCAGGCTAAACATTTTGGACTTTGCATCACTCTTATATAGGGCGCATAAGAATAAATATTCTTAGAATTGCAAATCATTACCTTGACGTTCTGTTGACCGTACCATAATCAGTAAGTATTCTCCTTTATTTTCAGAGCGGAGAATGCAGCGGTCAAACCCTAGAAGCGGTACGCACCTTAGTATACTGAACACTTCTTCAGACAAAAAAAACCGTACAGATAGACATCAAAAGCTCAAAAAAATATTTCTCTTTTTTCGTTAATTAACTGTTAACTTAAATAGCTGGTGCAAACCATCCGATTACGTTTCAATTACACACGCTATCAAAATGATATTCTACGCTGTGATAGGATAACAATAGTGTAACGTAACGGTCAAAGAATAATTCAGAGCTAATGACATTTTGGAAAGGTAGAGCGGTCAACGCGTTATCTATCGAATTGTGCAAGCGTTGGTTTGGCAAGTATTACGTGATCCGGGGCATGTGCTCATCAATTATTCTTTTTGCTGGTCGGATCACGAAGGTAGGCGGTGCACTGCGGACAATCCTAATCAAGTGTTGCTGATCTTTCTAAATGTGTGTGCTCGTCCTAATTTCGCATGTATCATATTCATACAGTCGTCTACTTAGATGCAAAGCTAATTTTAATGACCGTAATAATGTGATGACCTAACTGTTAAGTATTCAAAATAATGCTACTTACATAAATTTTCTTGACATTGAAGTAGAGTTTTGGTTTATGAGGTAAAACTAATAGGTACTGGTGTAGGCTCATCTCTTCAAAGGAAATAAAATTGACAGAATGTTTTATTTTTAAACCATCATTTGTTAAATCGAAACAATTCAAATCAAATCAAAATTTACATAAAACACTTCTAAAAACACTTCTAAACGGCATTGAACCCAAATTGACTCTACTACTGGTATGAAACCTATTTATAGCGCGAAGATGCCAGCAAGAAACTCATTTGATATGATACAATAATAGAATCGCACTTTAAATTACTATGCGCATATTATTTTAGACCAAGTTACATAGTTTTGATTTAATGAGTGAAACGTCAATTACCTAAGTAAGCAAGTAGTTCTGAAAGATAAGCTGGAGCAGCTTATCTTTAATACTAGGAGAGCAGGTTGCATTGCATCCGTTCTTTAGCTTAAGCATGATAGATAGGGCAGCCATCTAAGTACAAGGATTGCTATTTAGCAATCCTTAAGTATTTACTTGTCTACACTCAGTGGCATGTAACTAAAATTCTATAGATAGTTTAGATAGATATGAAAGGAATGAATGTATGATAACACTACTAGCTTTTTGATATATTTACCAATTAACATTTTGAATAATGTCTACATTGTCATCATCAGCAGTTACGTTAACCAAACCGCGTAATGTCATGTTGCGCAAAATAAATCTGTCCACACAAATTATAGTCATTTACACATGTAATGACACGATATAATCACTTAGCGGTTGATGGATGTGAGTCAAAACATGGTAAAATCTGTGATGTCGAAAATAAAGCCTGGATACTTTACTGGTCGATAATGTTTATTAGTGTCCAAGTAGGCAGGTATTTAGATTTGTTAGTAACTTGCAAATATTTTGCTTTTTGAAGCCCATAAGAATAAAACTACAACACGAAAAGTGTAAGTTTGTGTCTCGATGGAAATTGTAAAATGAATTGTACCTTGAGGTATGTATGTATGTATTATAATATTTCATTAATATAAATAAAAATCAATGGTGGTTCGTTAGCCTCGCTAAAACTCGAGTATGACTAAATCGATTTATCTAATTTCAGTTTTCATATACCTATTCATGGTCTAGGGAAGGTTTAAAAGGTAAGAAAATTGGAAAAACAAATAGACGTACGCCGAGACAGTTAGTATAAGTAAACATTGAGCCTTCACTATTATTAAAAGAAGCAAAGGTTTAAATTAACCACACTCAAATCTGCTTGCTGGCTGTTATATAATAATAGTGTAATACATTTTGTGTAAAGAACAAACGCAATGTATTCAGATAAACGCTTTTTCGGACGTGCTTTATTTTTTTAGTATGTGACAAAGGAAAGTTCCTTATCGTTATCTGTTGTCGTAAGCAAGTAACGTTTCTGTTGAATGATTTGTGCGCACTATTAAGTTAAACCAGTCTTTACATATAAGCATACAATATAACATCGTAAGTTATGGAACTGTTACAGATAAAATCAGTTCACAAAAGTCACACAAACTTTAAACAAAACGGAACGGTTAGATGTCCGATCCGTATCGGACACGTGAGCAACATGGTCGTACAGTCTGTACACAAATCATATCAGAAGTGCGTACACACCAGTTTGTTTTATTGAGATAAAGTTAACTTGTAGGTTCACTAAATCGCTTTGCCAAAAATTAAATAACGTAACTATTGAGATTTGTTTAAATTCATCACGCTTTTAAAACGAGTAAAAACCTATATGATACACAAACACGACTAGAAAAAGTGTTAAAATAAATGTACTTATAGGTATGTGTTTTATAGTTGAATAATCGTTTTAAAAGCAAAACCAGCAAGAAACAGTGAATCCTATATTGGTCGTAGTATTATGTATCCATTCTTATAAAAAGCAGCGGTTACCCAACTACATCCTAATTTATCAGCGGCCCAGCATAAACAGAAAAATCTATGTACCTAAACCTCATCTTACTAATTTTTCAACGTAAAAAATTCTAAGAATGTATGGATATCTGGATCTTTGTTGCCCTTTCACGCAAAAGCTACTGATCGGATTGGGATGAAAAAGAGAGAGGATCAACAAACAGGATAACGTTACGCGTTGTGGGCAACAGCAAGTATTTTAATATGTAAAAAGAAATAGCCCAGTGTCGATAACAATCTATCTGTACGCATCCTCCTATGCTGAAGACAAGCACGCTTGTTTGGTGACTGACTCAGTGGTACAATTGCTAGCTCTCCTGGTTGTTGCACCAAGGGTCGCGGGTTCGATTCTTACCCAGTACAAACATTCTTATGATATATTATACACTAGACAATATTCTTTATCGCATTATTTATGAACAATACATTTAAGTAAGTATGTATTGTGATGCCACCTGGTTTCAATAACACAATTGCTTAGGCTGACTTTCATTTGGGATGAGGCTATTTGTGACTTATCTGGTGACTTAGCTTGCGCAACCAAACCATTAGTCAATCGATAGTGAGTGTGACGATAAGTGGGCCGACACTGGTGCTGCCCAGGGGCGCTATTATCGTTCCAGATAACCTTCCAAGGAGGGCGAGCAGCCGCACCAGTCGAGGTCACCGGCAGCGGATATAAGAATATGTGATATTCGTAGCTTGAAATCAGAACACATTTTGTTTTCAATTTTATTGCACGTTAACATAAGTACAAAATCCCTCTTTAATGCTTAGTACCATTCTCTTTCAGTTAAAATTCAATTTTTTTTTAACTTTATTGCACGTAAAATTAAGTTCAAAATCCCTCTTTATGCTTAGTACCATTCTCTTTCAGTTAAAATTCATTTTTTTAACTTTATGGCACGTAAAATTAAGTTCAAACCCCCTCTTTAATGCTCAGTAGCATTCTCTTTCAGTTAAGGCTAAGGTTTGTATTGATAGTCAGTAGATGTTGTACTAAATCACATCCGACTAGCTGTTAAATCGGAATTGTTGGCCTAGCATGCGTTATGTGTCAAATTTCTAACATAAGATCTGTTAATTAACTGCTAAAATACCTACTATAATATACTTACCTACCCAAATACAGCAATATTCCCACCCAGGCATGACAAAATTTTGAATTCTACAGTTGGTAAGGTATAAATTATTTCATCTGTAGAATTCAAATTCTATTCATGCCAATGAGTCTATACTGCAACACTAAACTAAAATTGAACTTTTCATATGTACATTTTAAATGTAAAGAATTAAATGACGCGTAGAATGTTTAAATGTTCAATTCATTAATGGGTCATGCATTTTTCTAAACCTCTATGGATTTCAAAAACTATGCGCTAGTATTATAATGCTATCTTTTTTTTTATCATACAATCATATTGGATCTAGTTAAAGCCGTTCAATTTTCTGTTTATTAAAAAAATATAAATACTATTAGTATAAGGGAAATGCTCTTAGTTGTGGGTGTCATCATTAAGTTGGTGAGAACTAATCATTTGAAAAATACACTTAACTTTTTTTATAGGGCCATCAATTTAAGACATAAAACTCCTTATTAGAATAAAAAGTCTTTAGAAATACAGGAAAGGTTAGGTAACTTCATCCCATTAAATGCCCGTTGTCAAAAATAAAGATGTTTCTTGAAAAATTAACTGCGTAATAAAGCGAGATAACGAATTTAATTATGTAACAAAAACAAATGCGTACTAAAAGAATTATCTTACCTACGGATACAGTAATCTCACTTTAATTAGCTATTTTTATTCTGAAACACGTACATTGCAGGCACAGCTGATGTTTGTTGACTTTTAGTTATAAATAGGTACAAAAAAGTGTTGCTGTTTTGGAACCAATTATTTTTAATCAATAAGCAACATAACATGTTTTGACGAAGAAAAAATATCAACAAGATACTAGAGACAAACAAATCGAGTTTCATTAAACAACAGCGTTAAGCAAAATTTCATTAATTGTGTAAATTTGGGTAAATATAATACCTACTCGTGTCTAAACAATAAGCTAAATGCGGAAACGAACTGTACTGAATTGTGTGTGACTGGATGTTGTGGTACCATCGTTGTTTCTCACTTCAAGTAATTACTTACTTATCATATTAGAACAATATAGGCAATGCAATGCAATGTGGTGCATTTTATTTTTTATATTTAGTTTTATTAATTTAGTCAGCTTCCACCAAATTTACTTCGATAATGATAGCACTCACCTCACGGCTTAGATATTTGGTTATAAGCAAAAAGATTAATCCAGTAATAACCGAGCATGTTGCGTCGTTTATACTTTTACAAATAGGCGTCTGGCAAGCTTACTTACTATGGTTGTTTCGAAAATGTTGCATTGACCATCGAATAAGTTACATCGCCGTCGTATTTAAACATTTGGCCGCTGTCATAAGTTCATACGAAAGGAACCTCGTTATTCTGACAACCTGACATGATTTCATAATTTATGAAGTTTACTCAATTGACAATGATACAATACAAATGATAAAGTGAACTTAAAAGTACTTCTGTCCATATTTTTTGGTCATGATTCAAACCTTCAAACCTTAGCATCAAACATTCAGAAACGATAACTGCTTATTTATCTATGATTAAAATATCGATATGTCAAACTTCTTATCAACAACTGTCTCCGCTTCCTTTTTCTAGACTAAAACTTGACAGAAAGAATAATCATCGAATTAGCAAACCTCTTTAACTAGTTACGCAGGATCGAAAGCGAATCATCTAAAAAGCTTACGCAAATGATTTGCATCGGCAAATCAGTTTTATCTCTTAACAAAATTGCCTCAAATGGAGTACATGAATTTCTTCATTCAAGTCTATGACATAAACTCAAAGCCGTCACGTATGTGCCTTAAAAAAGTGTCGTCTGATATGGACTTCCGTGATGCGACTGCTTGTAATTGATTCATTAATGGTGGTGCGCAGACGACAGTCGTAATTGAGATATTATTGAATTCTAGCGGTAGACGGTAGAGGAAAAGTGACCAAACTCGTCACTCGGCCACATACCGCAGACCTGAGGAAAGTGTTGCTCATGAACGAGTTCCGTGGCTTGTCATTTGTCACTACCATGTGTTAGAAAAGGGCTGGGTGCCAAACGAAAGTGATAGTATTTCCATTCAACAATTACCAATGTGCGGTTACGGTGACTGGGTCGGGAGATATGATTATACTTTCATGTCATAAATTATATCAACAAACGGTGAATGTGATATAATGACCAAAATCTATTCCATGTTACGATTGAGGAAATACTGTGGTCTCATACTATTATTTTCAACTGTGTTTAACTGTGTTTGATAATTGGAGAAAAGATAAGACTTGATAAAGAACTAATCATCAAAAACTAGCCTGAGGTTTCAGAATTTGTATCCAACCGTCCTCACAGCCATTGTTAAAGGCAAAGTCCAATTCAAATATTTTTTATTCATAGAGATTAAATTAGTACATTAGTAATACTTATGAATAGTCTATATTAATAAAACAAAATAATACCACCTCCAGTTCGGAACCTATAACTACCGAGAAGATACAGCGATACTTTTTTACAAAACAAAGCTAAACTTATGGCTAATTTTGCACCAAGACATTCATTACATATAATAGCAGCGATACCTCGTGAAGCGATGCCTATGCGATAATATTGTGAAGCTATAATATTCCTCGTCCAGTAGAAAGTAGTTGTTTCCAACAGAAATTGAATGAATATTAAAACAGAAGAACAGGCTTCCCGGCCTGATTCACGTGCCACTCTATTCCTGCTTCCTAGAAACAGTTAATCTCTGTCACTGCGTTGTGTAATAATGGTTCATACATAATGTTATGAAGCTAATTACCAACACAAAGTGAAAATTATGGACTTGGCCTGACACCTACTCTGGCATAGAGATGCAAACCTAGTCATGTTAAGAAATTCTATTGTGTTTGAATCAGAGTTAGTATTAAAATCACATTTGTAGCGGATACAAATTATCAAAATACTATATAATTTGAGTAATGTGAAAATACTTGACAGAAATAGATGCACGAATTCATCTTGACAGTATCATACAATTAAATAAAAATTTAAATTACAGTTATTTTTTTATTAATTATTACCCAGGTTAAAACTACGCAATAATACTACTCGGCTCTATTTTAGTTTACCCACAAATGTAAGTGTTATCTGTTACAAAAAATCATGACCTTACAAAACCTTGTAACTATAAGCTTTGTGCAGGTATTTTAAAACTGTCTAGACATTGTTTTTAGCACCCTGACTTTGAATGTAAGATAAAAATATATGTCATTAACTTATCTTTTATAAACGGCATAACAACGGTTGTTATGAAGTTTATCATTTAAATAATAAGAAAAGTTCTAGATAGAACATGGTAAAAATTAAGATAGTTGATAGATAGTATTATTTTTTCAACTGTCAAGAAATTTCTTTGAATACGCTATGCATACTGGTAAAACTATTACAAATATTTAATGCTAAATATGAACTACGTACAGAGTAATTGGAAATGAGGAAGATTTATTGTAGTGTTGTTAATGCTCTTAGAGAGGCCTATAGGCTACTACCTACCTCATCAGGCCAACGTAGTCCACAGATTCCGTTAGGCTGATGAAGACGATACTAAAGCCCAATAAATCGGTACGTTTCGGTGTTTTTATGATTGAGTGACATAATAATACGTGGCAACTGACTTAGCAAACTCTATCGTCATTCATCTCACTTAGGTATTTGGTACAATATGCCAGCATCTAAGCATATCCTTGGTTTGCCAGTTTCAAATTATAATAAAAATAATCAGACAGTTAAAGGTTGGTAAAATCTTTGCCCAGCAGTGGGACGAACGACGTTTTAACTGATTTTTGTCTTGTTTTTATTTCTCAGCGCCATTTTTAAACAAAAAACATCGTCACTAGCAATCACATGTAATCGTAGTGGTTTCGCAAATGAAAATATCTGTCCCATTAACATGTTACCGCAGCCAATATACGACACGGTTGCGCACGCGACTCCTGCGCAGGTGGTGTACCACTCCCGTACACCCGCCCGATATGGCGACAAGCTGATATATCATATGATATATTTCATAGCACGGCAAATTACTAACACCACCCTGTCATATCATGTTGGGATGCAATGTTTCTTTTTGTCTTTGGGTACATGTGAAACACGCCGATACCTTCATTACAACCCTTCCTTCATTACCAATTTTGACAACAACATGCGTTAGAATATAAAAACATGAGTAAAAATTGGAATCACAATTAGTAAGACTCAAAGTGTTTTATATTTGCAAGATCTCAAAAATAAAAGCCTGTGAAAAGGGCCGATGACCGCACTTTTTGTCCATTTTGTAATTTATGATCATACAGCAAGTAGTAGATAGCTTTTTAATCAAGCCTATTCCTAATCGCAAGTACTTTCTGTACGGTAAAAATCTAAAAACAATTACCTGCTATTACAACCATTATTGGACACAAATAGGTCGCTTCATTTCAAGTTTGTACAAACGCGACTATATCCGCATCTGCGTACACCAATCTGTCAAAATTTCGCATTGGAAATAGAACTCTAGATGCTTCCAGTATTAAGTTGAAGTTTATATAAGATGAATATGTGCGGCCATGTATACCATACCTACTCAGTATAGTACTTACCTACTTATTTAAATATCATCAGGAACTGATAACACGGTCTCTTGTATCTAGGCCACGTAGTCGCATGGCGACAGTTGACGTGTAGTTAATGCAGACAAATGATAATTATACAAAATCCACAACCAGCAAAATTCGTTTTATACTTATAGGATGTATAAAATTATTGAATATTTAGTGATTAAGGAAGTTTTGGAACAAGAACAATAAAATTTTACGAAACTATATCGAATAAGCAGAGTTCTGACCGACAATTAAATTTGAACAGCTGATAATGAAATCTAATTCATTACAATTAAAACAAAACCATTTCTGATTATTAGTTGCATATTTATTTTGTACAATCATTGTTTTATTTTTTTGCGAAGCGGCCATAATTAATTAAACTTAATATTTAGCTTATGAGACATAGTGTAGTCCGAAGAGCAAAAGGCTTGATTCTCGGCGTGTACGTATTTAACATGAAAAGTAATTCAATCTTAAATTCATCCTTTGTTCAACAACAACGTTAATACGATTTACATCAGTTATACTATTTCTTTTTTTTTCTTATTTCCTATATACTTTATCAATTTCAAAAAAGTTTTATTTTTTTTAATTTAACTTTTTTAAACAAAAAGTATAAACAGACTCAAAACTTAATAAAAAAAATACTGAGATACAACCGTTGAAACGAAAAATATCTGTCTTATTGCCGAAAACTGAATTTTGAATGAAAGTTTATTTTTCACATCACTGTCGATGTACCTAAAGGTTAATGGCACTTCCGCATGAGCATAGCTGGGCACCGTTAATCAAACAGTTAACTTCGTTAATCGTTAATCTGTTACTAAAAAAGTTAGCTTCGTTAAACGTTAAAGCGTTACATTTCTAAAGAATTAACGCAAGTTAACGTTAATCGTTAATGCGTTAAAATATAATGGAATCCGAAATCCAGCAAAGCAAAAAAATCTTAAAAAATTGCGTTCCGTAATACTTGAACGCTCCCTTTTTTAAAACAAACACAGCAGTCGTCATTCTAACTAAACACCGACTCTAAGTAATTAATGACATGTTGAATACAAATGAACATTAAACATTTTGAAAAAAACCCACGAAAATAGCTCAAAGCCCCCGACTTTACCCAATTATTATGTAACGAAATATTATAATGGACGTAAAAATAATTTCTAAAAAAGGGTTGATATCTCGAGAAATCGGTAATAGATATACTTAAGTGCCTAAACAATGAATATCGATGTTTACAGTTTTTTCCTAACGTGTCTGTTTTTCGAAGATATACTTACGAGTAAATGGAGCGATAATAATTTTACCATAATACATAACCGAGGAATATCCGTCAGGGGCTGCCTTTCCTATATGAAATTTCAACAAAAATTTAATCATACTCATAAGAGTATTTTATGTCATCGTTAAACATCTACAATTCTTCAATAATTGTATTCACGTCACTAGAAAAGCTTTTGCTGGGTTAATGGCAGCCCCCAATACTCTTGAGACTATAATATTTTTTGAAATCGGACAATTTGTTTTAATATTATTGCCATATTATTTTGCACTAATATTGTATTGCCCTCTAGTGAGTTACATATGTAATTTTTATTATTTGGGAACATGCATTTAAGCTACCACGTTAGTGTTGCCGGATAATCGATTAAACCCCCCCCCCCCAATAATTTAACAATCGATATGACAATCGATATTATCGATATCATCGATAGTATTGTCTAATCTAAACAATTATAATCTTATAATCGATTACATTAATAGTATTGCTTGCAAACTTGATATCGATATAATCGGTTATATCGATATTATCGATACTATCGATTGTTAGTTTATTTGGGCCCCTTTTGAATTATGGATTAATAATTGATATACACTCGAATCGACGTCAACACTATACCACGTGCACATTTTTGAAAACAGAATCGGACATTTCGTTTTGATTATATTGCAACATTGTTTTACACTTATATTGTGGCGCCCCCTAGTGCGTTACAGTCATAACACCTGTGTAAGAACATGAACTCATCAAACACAAACCCGTTCTTGAAAACCACATTAAATCGGATTATTAGTCGGATTATCGGGCAAAGCGATTTATCGCTCGAACTGGAGCAGCCCGACTGGTGAAATACCTCCACCTTACAGAAGACCGCAGCCAAATAACAGTCATTCCGGTGTTGTTGTGTTCCTGCGTGTGAGTAAGGTTTCCAGAGCTCTTGGGGGGTGCTACATTAGTAGCAGGGTTCAAGCCTTCAAGGTAAGGGCGACAAGTCTAGTAACAGTTGTACTATGCTATACTTTTCGCCCTTAAGCTAGGAACTCATTACTACTTAACATCAGGTGGGATGAGGTCAATCTTGGAGTGTATTATAAAAAAAAAAAAAATAGTTTAGAAGATAGGTGGCAACATTACTTTGCACAAACGCACACACAAACATCACCCTAAACGCATATACCTGCTCTGTTCCGTTGTGGGTAAAAATGAATCTATTCGCAGCTTTCTCACACGCACTCGTATTTCACTTGCGGTGCCATGCGGTGAATAGTAGGCATTGGATTAACGATTAACGGATTTCAATATTATTAACGGAAGTTAATGAGTCCGTTAACTGTTTTTCAAGTTAACTCAAAAGTTAATCCGTTACTCAAAATGTTAACTTCGTTAATTAACGATTAACGGATTAACGAGTTAATGCCCAGCTATGCGCATGAGGATACACGTAAAAACCGCGTGTTGAATCCATCATCAGTCTTCATTTTCCTCGTTTCAAGTTAGTAATTAAGATATGATTATCACATAATATGTACCTACATTTCACCAAGTCAACTTGCATCCTACTGATGAACCGCTCGAAGTACGAGTATTAGGTAAATATTTTTTGTAACCTTATTTTGACACCATGAAAGATTCTATATCGTACAAGCAAGTGTAGAATGCTCAGCTCTATACAGTTAAGTTTGAATCTCATTAAAAATATCTAGAAGTTATTTCGTAATTTATATCTGTTAATACATATTTTTTCTGACCAATATTTTTACAATTAGAGTCGACTTTATTCGTAAACAAGGTTACTCGATAAATATTTTAAATTATGGCTTCATGACCTTTAATTAAATGTAGCAAGTTTTTAATGACGACAAATACCTAATTTCATACACATGAGTATATATTCAATACATATTCATGAAGTCAATTAGGTTTGTTACAAAGTAGGAAGCCTTCTGTAACGGTAATGTTTTTGATGTTCATCTAGGTTTACTCATTTCGATTCTGCAGTCTGTTTCTGCATCTTTTAAAAGTAGATTCCTCCTTATCTTAAAATTCTTAAGTAACCATCACGAAAGAGTGCGAAGTCTGCATCTCGTGTCAGTTCCACACAAGATTCACTCCAAGATTTTATTCTCATTAAGTGTTCAAACAGAACAACTCAATTAATATGACTCCAAAAACGCGGATGTAAGAAAAAGGAAACCGAATTGTTGTTAAATCTAAGAGAACTCGGTAGGTATAAAACGACTCCCATCATACATTCAAATCCCGAGTTCAAGTCAAATCACAAAAAGCAAACCATGATAGTAGAAATGTTTATTTTCGGATGTTAAAAACTAAAACTAACTTAAAACATACAAGTGTTCTGGTAGAGTTGCTGAGAGCTTGTTGTCCCGTAATAGGTATAATTATTCCCCCTAGCATAGGCAACAATCATAAAAAAGTCAGACATCTAAAAAAAAAGTATATTTACTAATACTTTTACTTATTGCTATTTTGAGATTAAAGCTTTTTATTGTTTCATTATTATTGTGTACTTCTATTACATAGTGAAATATGGCATGAATGAAAAAGATGATTAAGTATTAGAAACAGAAAAATTTTATCTCCCCTTGCGGTTGTTTCTAATATTTAAAGTTCGCTAGTACGGCGTTTAGTACTATAAAAATAATAAAATAGATGATTAAGTAGTTCTGTTACGCAGCTGTCTTATATATAGAGACGAATGGAAAAGACAAATTTAAATTTCACTAACACCTTAAATCTCGGGAACAACCCAGGATAATAATGATGAATTGCAAACTATTTTCTTAGCGTAGTTTGTTAAAAAAAGAACCTACCAAAACCTTGATAAAATAACGTGTGGTAGGTAATGAAATAACAACATTCCTGCATATTCAGAGAACAATAACGAAAAATGTGTTATTGATTAAAAACATTTAAAATAACACCTCACCATCAGCTAACAATAGAAAGGGCACAGTATTCTCAGAAAACAAAAATAATCTCAATAAAATGTCATGGCCAACCAAACGTCAGTAGTGTCAGGAACCGAAGTAGGTAACAAAAATGTACTGAAATAGCAAAATGTTCAATGACATTTTAAACCATAATAGTTAAAACGTGACTGACGTTTACGTCTTCAAAACTGACAGAAGTCTTCATTAGTAACGTTGATTGTTATTTTGAACAAACTAACCAGCGAATAATCGCAAAACAAAACTGGTTATTTGATTGTTTTTCCAATTGAAAGGAACAAAAAGAGCGGATCGAGTCGAGGCTTCTTTCGCGACTGCGAAGCTGATTCTAACCTTCATTAAAGTGCAACAGTTAAACAAGTTAACCCAACGAAGTATGTCTGATAATGAGTAGGTATAAACCTTCAAATAAGTGACGTAATTCTGATTCTTTGTTAAACCGAAAACCTTTTGTCTTAGTATTAAACTCGTACCATATACATAATTATTAATTTAAACTTCTCTAACTAATTGGTAGTTGAGCATATATTATTCATTCGAAATTGTGGTTTTATTCACCTAAATTGACAATCAATCATTGAACTGTATCGTAGATTGACATAAGATTATCGACTCTGCCTTCTATGTTATGAAGTCTTGTATTTATATTTTATCTCTTTACGCCTAATTATTAATTCAAATTCAATAAAAAGTATTCAAGGTTAATATTAGCAGGAAGCATACATTCCAAACTCATCAGAATCACAAATTGTATGACATGTACTACGAGCTATGTGCCACCGCCTAAGCTTTGTCATAAGATCTGTCGTGACGGGGCTAACCTTCGCTCTTATACAGGCTAAATAAATTAGAATACAATAGCTGATATGTGTATCTGACAAACAATTAATATGCACACTACCTGCGATTAATACCTTTTAAATTACGTCCCCTATTCGTTGTTTCTATTTATTACAGTCATAAAGTTCATAACCTATTCTATTCGTACAGAATAAACTAATTTAATAAGGCTAAACTGCATTTAAATTCAGCTTGAATCATTTGCGAATTTAGTCCCTTATGTCAGATTATTTTATAAGTCTGCAATATCCTTTGGACTCTGTACAGTAAGATGTCCGACCAACTCGGTTTGGACGCAAACGCGACTAGAGGTATACTGCCAAAACCTAACTGACTTTGACTTTGACCAACTCTCATAATTGCTATAATTGCTTGTTATCTACTATATAAAAAAAGTCGGGTTTTTCCTTCCTGACGCTATAACTCTAGAACGCACGAACCGATTTCCACGGTTTTGCATTCGTTGGAAAGGTCACGAGCTCTGTGAGGTTTATAGCAAAAATTCAGGAAAATTTTCAACAGAAAAGCGGGAAAGTCCTGTAAGGTAAAACGAAGTCCGCCGGGACCGCTAGTATCTCATAAAACTAACTTACTTCGGATGGGAATAAAGCGTTTTTGTCATTAAAATATTATTTATGCTAATAAAAACCACGTTCTAATTCCCTAACCTTCGATTAATCTTAAAAACGATTTAAAAATTATGACTAATTAGGCATATTTAAAAATAAAGCTGTTTTTGACATTACATTTAAAATTTCATACTAAGCCTTAATCGTCTTTAAAATAGGAGAGGCATTCTCTTTACAGTTTTAAAGTTTTAAGACAACTAAATAAAACATCTTTTTATGTTATGTAAATGTTTAAAGCAACAAAATATTCATATTACGTAAGATTTTAGATAGTTGTTAAACAAAGTTAATGCGGCGGTCTTACAAAAGAAACCGCAGTGACGCCAGTCCTATTCATTCGCTCTCGTGTTGAGCGTTTTGGGGATATTTCAAAAATGTGATTTTAAAAGTACGATCTGTTCATGCTAACACAGTATTTTTTTCATCAAAATATCTTATACTGAGGAGTTGTTCAAAAACAAATAAAACGTATGTTTAAACAAGTTACTTGCCTAAGGAAATACAAATTTAATAGTTTTAGGGGATGTGAAATTATGATGCGTTAGAGTGTGAAAGCACGAAAATAAAAAATCTTTGGGTGAACTAAAGCGAATCTTTAAATTATTTCTGAGTTAACACACCGTTCGTTAATAAGCAAAGCGCAAATACATAATTGAGATTTAAACATGAGTAATGTAAAAAATATTTTTTAGTTATTATTTTTACACTGTAATTTCACAGACCAGTAATAAAATGATGTCAGAAATTCGTAGACCTCTGCCAAGGTTTAATTTAAATGCGCATGCTTCGAATAAATGTTTTCTTTGTGTGTTATTTCGCTTGTACGTGTTTCTGTATCTTCTATTTATTCAATTGCTATGAAAGAACTCATACCGCTTCCTATATTATAGAACCGGATTATGCCTTGTTTTGTTAGTAAGTTAATTCATATTTCTCTTTGTAGGCACTAGATACATATTTTTTTATTTTGGTTGGTAAGTAGTGGATTTTTAATGTCAATTTATAATATATGCCTTTAACCGCTTATTATAGCTACGGCAAACAAAAACATTCATTGGTTGATTTGTATTGATGGATTTTCCAATTATGAAACACCGAACTATTTTAAGCTAAATGTTCGTAGTACCTAAAAATGTTAGTACATGAATGTCGAACGAAAATTTGAACGCTATTTGGTAGCCATAATAACGTAAAATTAAAATGCAGCGTTTGTATCTTGGCTAGGTATCATAAAACGTATAAACATGGACTTCAGTTTTATTGTAAATATATTCTAAACAAATATTGAAAACTCCCAGCATGATAATACCAGCTGTTCATACATATAAATGTTCATATTGTGCGATAATCAATAAAGGATCTGTAGATAGAAAGACTAAGCTTCTAGTCGATTGTCTTATTAAATCCTGGTAAAGAGACTGGCTTCATACCCGACCCGGCTTCTTCTTCAACAGCGTCGGGCACCAATACCCAGAGATCGTGAATTAGAATTTCGAGGGAATTGATTTCAATATGTGACGTTTTCTCAGTTTGGTTAGAATATTCTAGGCTTAAATCGCCTAAACCGATGGGACCTTAAGCCATTGATCTCGACTGTAATCCAAATAGGTCAGGTAGTCAGGTTACCTTAATAGATAGCTGTGGTAGACAGATGTCAATCACTCCAATGTAATCACTAAATTCGTTAAAACAAGATCATAATCATAGTGGACGCAAGTATGGATGCACAACCGTAATATAAGTTACTAGCTGTGCCCGCGACTTCGTTCGCGTGGACTACATCCTTTCACGGTTGGTTTTACCCCTTTCTACCCTAATATTCGAAACAAAAAGTAGTCTATATTTTAATCTTATCTTAATTAACCAAATTTCATCAAAATCGGTTGAGAGGTTTAAGCAGGAAAACGTAACAGACAGACAGACAGAGTTACTTTCGCATTTATAATATTATTAGGGATAGTAGGGATGAGAAATAACGAAAAAAGATATCACATTGTTTCATTTTGAACAACGACATCGTTCGCCACTATGACCTAAAGACTATTCTACCAATTACAAGATTTGGTATTAGACCTTTCGATAAACGATTCGGGACTGGGCAATAATAAAAAACCCATCAGTCAAGTGGACGGGTCCAATCAAGCGGCCGAGTGGCGTGACAAGTCAGACGATTGCTGGATGCACACGACCGCATAGCGATGCCATGGTAATTATGGCATAGTGACTTGTTGCGTTAGACTCACATTTTCAAATGCAACGTATGACTGAACACATACTTGACACATACAATTTTAAGTTTGGCAATAGCGCACAGATTAAAATTGGAGATGGTCCTTATAGTATGGTATTTCATCATCAACAATTTAAAAAAAGCTGTAATCAACTTTAAAACAATAATATGATTCGATTGGTCTAACAATATCCACTAAACCCCTACAGATTACTTTCCTTTTAAATTTTAGTTTAGTATACATATAAAAAAATTAACAGTTACTAGATACTAAAATTTTAAAACCCATGTCCAAATTGTGTAAACAAATGTTTTAAAACTTTTAGCGCTGTTTTTTATTATCTAAACTAATAACTAACTTGTGCCGGCACACAGTAGCCACGGGCACAAATGAAAGAAGATCATCGCAGAATTTAACGGCCTTGGAGTCAGGAAACCCGGCGTTTTTCTCCTACGTAAGAGTACGGATCAGCCCGTTTTAAAAAAAGATGAAACTTACTTGTGCATGCATAAACAATTTATCTGTAGGTACATCGAATACTTCCAGCTGTCTAACCCGATATATTGTAACATCGTGCCGGAACATGCGCCGGCGTCGCGCTCCACTGGACACGGTGATACGCGTACTTCACGCCACCATAGGACTTATACACCAACAAACTATTACGTAGGTAGGTGTCTGTATAAGTGCACAAAATAACAAGCAAATTAATTATCTCGTTCATTATTTTAAAATCCTAAATACGACCACCTGAAAATAGCGCAATAAAAATCTTATTCATTTTAAAAAGCAAATGCTAATAACGTAAGTATAGGTATTTTTAAATAATGAACTTTTGTTTTATTTTTGTTTTTACTGATGACGCGCCATAATTAGTTTATATCGTCATATTTCGTTACGGATCATAATCAAAGGCGGTCAAGACGCTTTTAACGAAACTTTATTAATTAATTATAATTAATAATTAATAAATTTGCGATATCTAGCTTACAAGTTATCAGGGAAGAGACAAATATAAACAATTGCAAGCAGATCAAAATCTTATTAACATTTACTACTTTTATGTAGTCAGTTAATTATCTAAAAACTTGCGAAGTTGAGATGCACCAATTCTTGCTGGAAAAATACCAGCAACCAAACATTGACTGTTACCAAGCTTAATGACTGATATGAACGTGAAAAATATTCTCAGGCGGAACAATGAGGAGACGCTCGTGATAATGTCACCGGGTCAGATAGTACGAATAAATAATAAACAAAACAGTGATGTTACTATGAAAATCAGCCAATCAGTAGTGTCGTTGTCAAGTGCTGCTATACCTACTTATTGGCGGCAATATTGTTTAATTACCAGGGAAGGGTTATAAGTGGATATTTATTTTAACCTTTTTAAGACCTGGTCAAGTAGGATCTCAATACGAAATTTGTTCAGAAGTATGCATAAAATACGAATGTGGTAGAAAACCAAGTAGTAGCCAATATAATTATTTTTAATATTGACAGCGACTACGAATGAGCAAGAATAAGCACATTGAATTACCTAACCTAGTAACATAGTATGAAGAATTGAGTAAATAATGCCCAAAACAGAAATAATATTTAACTACAATCAAAATGAATAAGGTCACATTTTAAGTTACCTAAACGAAAGTCTAAGCATCACAAACGAATATTATTATGTATCATAATTTTCAGCATATAGTAGATAGGTAGGTACATTAGCTGCTCAAAAGAAAATAAAAATTCAGACAAGCTGATCCGGTTTGTGGTAACACGCAGTTGTGGTGTTCCACGTTCAACTAGATTCCCACAATAGCTTACTTATATTAAAAACGTGAAAGTTTGGATGTACAGATAAAAGCACTTCAAACTACTACCGTCTGTCGTGTCGTGCGCAAAAGAACTAATACATATCAGACTGCAATTTTGTCGACCGTACCTACGGATCATCATCATTCTCCTGCCCTGAGGGTCTACTCTCAAAAACGAAACGAACAAACAAAAGGTTTCGTTTATGAAGATTAATCAAAAGTTTGGAAACAAAACGTGGTTTTTGATTTGTACAAATTATACTTTGTTTTTCTAAACGCTTAATTCGCATTCGAGGTGGATTGGTAACGATTAAGAGAATGAAAAATTGTTATCCGTCATCGGATCCGACATATTTCGTTTTTGGGAGTAGACCTCCTGCTCCAAAGTTATTTCGGGTCGGCGGGATCTTTCCCTTTTTCATTCGTCTCTATCAGCGTGGATGTATGAATGGATGGACGGATCTGTATCTTTCTTAAACTATTAAATATATTTGAATCAAATTTGGTAGTAGACAGATAAGATACTAGAATGACATAATAGGATAAAAATATCTTGGAATAACTGAATTCGTGGGAAACAGCCACTCAATAATTACCTATAGCGTTGAGGTTCATTAAAGATTTAAACGTATTGTTAACTATTTTATAATAGGGATGTTGGGGGTCCCATATACGTCAGATATTCCTTGAACAATGAGTAGATCGATGAAACCTAATCTTTAATTTAAAAAAAAACCTAAAATTTGACGATCACACAACTCTTTGGCCATATTATGCGTCACACTTGTCCGCGGTCATATCAGGTTACGCCACCGGCTTAATGGCGAAGTGTCAAGCCGAGGAGCCCGGAGCCTTGACCCATCGCCAGCCCTGACATCGAACCCGCTCCCGCGAGATGCTCCGCGCCAAGGCAAACCTACCACTAACCACACCGTCCATGTAACATGGCTCATATGTTTTGCAAAATTACGAACGAGATATTTGACGACCGGTTTCGCTCTACTGATGCTCAGGTTTTGCCAACCAATGGTCTCAAAGGTCACGAGTTTGATCCCACACTAACCTTTGTATGCATGTGTAGATATGTGTTTGTATTGTTTTTTATATATTACTAGTAGTAGCAGCCTGAAATAAATATTGAACGACATCACATACTTTGCTCTGATTACATGGTAAGAAAGCTAAGATAAGACACTTGTGTTTCAGAAATCAGAAACAACGATGGTTGCATAAAAGATAAGATAACATTGAAAAGTTAATTTTGTATACTGACCAAACCGTCACTCGAAGTCGGGAGCTCAGAGATTGTGCGACGCCAATTAATGTACAGTTGTAATTAGTAGCTGCATCACATCTCCACGCAACTAAATAAGTCAGATAGGGAGTTGAATAAAAAAAACGTAACGAATTTTTTTACCATAGCTCAGGTTTGCATTTGGCAATTGTGGTGATTAATATAGTACCCATTGTTGAAGAATAGATTCCATGGTCCTACAATGGTGCCTATACTCGCCATCGTTTCCCCACAGTTCAGTTCCATTATCCCATATCTAGCTTTCGTAGCGTAGGTAATTTAGACGAAAATTAACGTCATAATAGATTTAATACAACAATCACCCTCAAGTGCATAAGCGCCTAATTAATTGAATTAGCCACCTGTATTTTGTCTGGAGAAACGGCACTATGCAAAGCTTGCACAAAAACTTTTTACTAAAACAATAAACAAATGTTCCGGATCGAATGGAATTAACCGAGTCTGTGTAAAAACTATTGGGGGCAAATACTTTTCCCAGCAATCATCTTGTCGCCAACACAAAAAAATGTGAGAAAGAAATCAGCGGCAGCACTACGGTGCACCAATATCCATGCCACTTGTGTAGCTACTTTCATTTCACCATTGCTACCTGTCATTAGTTTTTCTAGTGTTTTCTATGTGTCAAATACAATGTCAATGACATCTGATAATGGATCTACATGAGATAACTACATTCAAAATAAGTAGTACTTTCTATGTACGGGTAATGAATTTACTTGTTTGGATTATCAATGCGAAAAATGTTACGAGCATGTAAGACTTAAACAAAAAAAAGTAAAAAAGTTTTCAGTCTAGACGTGGTCTCTGTGTAAAAATATAATGATTTAATCGTTTCAAAATTTCATAAGATTATTCCATAAAGTTATCTGTCTACGTCCATTTAAACGAAGGTAATCACGGAAATATAAATAAATTTTATTTAACCCACGTTGCCTACCTTTAAAGATTACTACTTGGTAAATTTATGTTAAGGCATACCTTCTCGTTCAGGCGAATAAAGCCAGAGAGGGTTCCCATAAACCTACAAATGTATATTTCGGTAGATAAACTGCCCACTGAACATGACTAATTGATTAGTCATCCAAAACCCAATGAACACAGCACCCGATGAAGGCAAGTGACATTAGGGTAAATACGCATGAAGGCAAGCAGACGGCAACAAAGGCGAACCTTGGTGGCCGCCGCCGAGTGAGTCAAAGCGCGCAAAGAATGCCACGCGCTCACGATGTGCGCGTGCGCATATCAACGCACCAACAAACAAGCTAACAAACTCAAACTCAAATATTTCTTTATTCAAATAGGTTACATATAACGCACCTATTTTTAATTAATAGAAAAACTAAAAGTTCTAAATTCTTGTTAAGCACATGTTTAAAAATAATATTGTGTATAGTTTATGTCTTGCAAAGGAGGACAACTTAAGAGTAATGATAACAGAGCTTGACCACATAAATTGCAAAACATATCTTAAAATGGCTCTCTTGTAAAATTGCAAAAACTGCAATTGTGCCCTAGTTCTACCACAGGCGCGATAACACTGTTGAATCCCGGTTTGAAATTGGTTTCTACCGAGATAGATATAGGTATCTACCGAGAAGACACCGGTAAGAAACTCATTAGATTAGTTACAGTTAGACGTGCGCGCCGGTCGAAAAAAATTGGGCGGCGGCGCGCCTCGAAAAATTCCGCGGCGGCGGCGTAACGCCGGCGGCGTGGGTTTTTTAAACTTTGTTTAAGAAGACGTATAATGAAAAACCACGATTATAACTTTATTAAGTAAAATGACTAATCACGTTACTTGACATAAATATTTAGTTTGCAACTGTTATAGTTGTCGTGCACAAAAATTAAATTTTGGCTGATAAAAGCAACAACAACCGAAATACTCTTTCGCTCGGAGTGCTGGTTGCTGGAATGCATAACAGATCCTGGGCTAATGACGATCAAGCGGGAAGGCAGATTGTCTGGTTTGCCAGTAGGACAAGATGACCTCATCAAGTGCCGCAGGATCAGCAGTAGCTAGCATATTCTGCCAAGAAACCAGCTGGAGTTAATTCGTTAGCAGTCAGATAGAAGTCAACTTCTCCAAGCTTCATAAACCTGCAGTCTAATAATGCTGCAACAATAACAGCCTTACTGGTAGGGAAGCGTGTGTCCATTTTCATCAATATATTCATTTTTAAGGATGTTCTTATTATCGACTCGTCATCATCAATCGAGTTAAGCACGTCTTTGATTTTGGCTTTAAATACGAGAGCAAGGTTGATTGAAGGAGGTTGAAAATCAGACTATAATCATCTATTCAGATAGCCAAGCAGCTCTGAATGCCATAAACTCGATTACACTAAAATCGAAGTTGGTGAAAGACTGCGTCGATAAACTGAATGAGCTGGGACAACAGAACAAAGTGCTTCTGAAATGGGTACCAGGACATTCAGGAATCATCAGAAACGAGAAAGCTGACGAGCTTGCTAAAGCTGGGGCGCAAAGCCGACAGATTGGACCAGAGCCATTCTGTGGCATTTCAAAGAACCAGGCTATGCAACTACTAAAAGAAAAATTAAAAGTCGAGTCGGAAAAATACTGGATAAATCAACCAGGCTTAGAACGCTCAAAATCACTCGCGCAAATGGACCGAAGAACTGCTACAACTTAGCAGGACTGGACACTGCGAACTAAAAAGACACCAGTTTTATATGAAGCTGAGTGACTCTGATGAATGCAGATTCTGCAAGGAGGAAAAGGAAACACCTCCTGTGTGACTGTGAATCTCTGATCCACAAACGAAGCATCCACCTGGGACGACATATAGCCCAACCGGATGAATTAAAAACCCTGAAAGCTAGGAAAATACTAGACTTCCTAGAATCGACCCGGCTAAAGAAGTTACTCTAACTGGTGGCGAGTCACAATAGATCTAACAGGTCGCAGTGACCACAGTTCACTAGAACTGCATAGCCCCAAGTACCCCTAATAATAAAGGTTGATTGTGCTCGATTTTAATGCTGATAAAATTTTAACAATTAGCAGAAAATTGCATAAATCCTCAAACAAAATCCATTCTGCTTAGGAAATTGTCATACAATCTTGCACCACCCGACGTATGATGCTATTTATCGGGTTCCTATAACAACAGGGCGCCATACTTTCGAGTATTTCTGAGACACCGTGTCATCTCGTTGGAGTAGAAGTTTTAACCGTAGGTATGTTTGCCAAATATCCAAATAAGGTAGGTACGAGCTTCGGTCTCTTCTACCAGGTCTTCGCTGTCTTGAGAGATTGGATCGTTTTCATGTTCCCTGTATCACTTAAGAAACAGTCTCCAAAGATCTTAAAAACGTTTGTTAATTTTCTGCCTCTTTGTCCAATTCTGGCAAACGATACCTACCTGACTGTTTTTACTATTTTCTTGCATTTCGTCACAAGTTATTCCATCAACCGTCACTAAGTTATGGAGACCGTGCCCTAAGCATAGATCAGTTGTCAGTATCTGCCAGCTCCGTCGCCCGCTTCACATTAGCTACTGCGTCTGTTTAGAACACTATGGAGTTTCTTGTCATAAATTCCAAATTAATTTTTGGTGTTTTTTTTACTTCCATGACCTCAGGTTATAGCGTGAATGTCTTTAACTAGAAATCTAAAATAGTAAAACGTCTTTAGAACCTACTTAAGGACTTTTTGTTTAGTTGTCTCGACGTGTCGCACGTGCTTTATGTTCATTGATTTTAAACTTGTACTCTCTTGCCGGTTTTATCGGCGCGAATTTTAAACTACCGGCGGCGGCGGCGGCGCGCCGACTCCATAAGGCGGCGGCGCGCCGCGGCGGCGCGCACGTCTAGTTACAGTTGCAGTATCTAACTTATTGCTATATGTTTTGTTTTGATGATTTATGAAACACGTAAACGGACAAACAAAAAATAATAATTCTGAAAATTAGAGTTTTGCACTAATATTTTGTAAAGGTACCCTAATTATTATAATGGTTATTATAATATTTTAAAATTAGTCTGATTGGTCTAGACTAAAAATAATTAATGAATTTTAGTGCTGGAATTAAGATTTTAGATTCAAGTACACCACTTCGATTCGATAGCTAGGATGATGAATGTGGTTTGTAAATTTTTACAGTGTAATATTTTCTACAAAAATATGAAAATGAGCTTTGTTTCTTACTTCTACGTCTTGACTATTGACTGTAGTACGTCGTTTTATAGATTAGATATTTATATTACAGACAGATAATGTTTTACTATTTCTGCTTGACTTTTTTTGTAAATAAGTAGGTGTGCGATTATTATAGACATCTTAATTAACTTTCATGGACTGCGACGGCATCTAACACCATACATATCTGGTCACTCAATGCCACCATGGGTTGCACCGACTTTTCACATGGACACGTAATTTTTAGAACCTTCTTGCCAGAAGTTGGGCCACAAACTGTAAATCTTGGGAACATACAATAATCTACACGAGGCCATGAGGCCGTGAACCGGTTAAATAATATATTAACGTGTATTATAACAAAGTTTACCAGCTTTTTGCAGCACCTTCCTTCCTAAACAGGATCCGGTTCACAAAAGTGTCAAGTATGAGTCACCAGTTGAACTGCTTGCATCCATAATGACCGGTGTAATGGTGACATTCGTCATTGTTATGCTAATGTAATTGGCCTCTGAGCGCAGGCCGCACGCTGAAAGCTTGCAACACCGGCCGCGTGTTCACACAATTTGCGATTCGACCATACAAACAATGTTTCAAAACTGACCCTTCATCAAATTATTGATGTCGTTACAAATGACTTCACTTATGTAATAAAGTAAGCGCTGGTGGATGCTATGTGACACTGGTCATTTAGTTTATTGCGGAAAATTGGACACGCCGTTTAAGTTATTTCATCTGATGGCTGCTTCTGTATATCGTCTATATATTCTCTGTGTCTATTTTTTATTCTGTTATTCCAACAGCCAACATATTTTTCATCATAGTATTTTACTACTAGCTGTTGCTCGCAACTTTGTCCGCGATATTACTGAATAAAAAGTAATTAAAAAATCATATTTATTGTACTAGGATCAAATTTGTTGTTTTTTCGTGAAAGATAAGCAACATACCTACATTCTTTCAAACTTTTAAGTTTATAATATTAGTTGGATTATCATGTCCTACTCTCGTTTTCACACATATTTTGTGCTGTTGGTTTTGGTTATATTTACTTTTACAAAACCCAGAAATCTGGTGTTACAACCAGGCAAATTAAAATAAAAAAAACGCAACATAATCTGTAAAAACCATTAATAGTTAGCCCAGAATATTTTATCTGCATCTTATTAACCAAACGCTTACAAGGTTATAAAATACGAAACATTTTAGTGACTTAATTGGAAGATACGAATACATAGATGCCTTATTCGACTCAGTAACGTAGCGTAATTAGTCGCATGTATGTAAATATGTACTAACTTTATCAGCATAGATTCGAAGCAGCTCATGCAATCAAATTTGCATATTAACCGGCCTATTGTTTGTCTCAGAATTTGCCAGATCCATGAATTCGTTGGTAACTAGAGTGACTTATGGTTGGTTAATGTCTGGGTGTGCCAATAACATATGCACATACGAGTGGGAACCGGAATGTTTACGGCAAACAACGTGAGAATGTGACAGCATTTAAATTGATCCAATTAATTAGACGCACCATTTGTCATTCTCAGTGCAAAGTCATGTAGCAGTAGAAAAAAGAATACATACCAATGTTACTTACGGTACCTATGATGTTGCATATTCCACAACGATCTTAGCATAATTCTAAAAGATTCCACACGATAAATTACAAAATTTTATTACAGATATTGTGCGGGACGACCGTACTCTTTAGTGTTAATTTTCATGTAAACAGATATTGAATAACAGTTATAGTAAATGTCCACTGCTCGTGTTAAAATAGTTTGTAAAGTTAATAAAAGATACATCTCGGGTCTTTTATTCCAAAACATAGTAAATTTAGGTAATAGTTATAACTAGATTAATGTAATAATAATAAATAGTAAATAAATAAATAGTCTTGTACATACATAGGCGAGACGCGGTTCTCGATAAGGTATTGCTCGAGACCGGGGCTAACCATAGTTCATAAGTTCATAGTATTGCTGTCTCGCTTACACATTGTTCTCCTTTTCGCACATAGACGTGAGACAAGACGCGGCTCTCGTTAGGGTATTGCTCAAGGGTGCCTCAGACCTTATTACGCAAATTGCCGTCTCTTGCAACCTACCCTCTCTTTTCGTTTACTAGCTGAGAACAATATGTAGGCTCTCTTTAAGGTATTGCTGCAGCCTAAGGACCACATAGAATTACCCCATATAACGTTAGAGTTTACAAGTAAATTACGCTGAATTTTTTGGTTTGACTCGACACAGAAACGCCTCTCGCCTTCAAGATATCAAACTGTTACTGGTTGTTTTCAATCTCCATACCAGCAAATCGTACCGCCGCCGTGTACAGATATAGAATCTGTATTATAACTTTAGAATATTTCCAAATTTAAATACATTCCAAAAAATAAAAATCATTCACATCATCTAAAATTGGGCCTTGTGGTATCGTCCCAAGACGCTCTGGCACCATTACCTTGCTGAATACACGTTCCTGGGTGTTAATTTCTATTCTCGGCCTAAATACTGGATAGTAGAAAAATAAGTCCAGCAAAATAGTGATACAGGCCTCAATATCTAGGCTGAGAAAAAATACGCATTGTTACTGAATTTGACTAACAATTATTGCTTTTTAGATTTTATTTGGCCTTAATTAGCTTGTTTGAAATATAATTCAATTCAATTAAACTAGAAATTAATTAAACTTTTTTAGCAGACATCCTTAAACTCCAAAAAACATCGGAATACGACCTTTCGTTAGTCACTCAAACCACGTGACACGGGTCTGAAAGTGAACGCTCTTTAAAAATATGTATAGGTATGTAAGCATATTGATAAGGACGTTATAACTTGGAATTTTTCGGAGGCAAAAATGCGGCACGTCCACCGGTGCACATTGGAAAATTCGGGTCAGTGGTTCAATGTGAACGACCACCACACGCACTCACTTCCGCTCCGGACGGCGCTTTAGTGATCTGGACTACGGAGAATATTATCAATTTCGAGATATAAATAGCTCGGAACACTAAAAAAACCCGGCTAAGATAAAGTGCGAATGAGACTCTCAACTTAATATATACTATAGATAAGTACTACCTACATCATTTAAATGGACTTAACAAGTCTTTTCTTATGCCAGAAGTCTGAAATATTAAATAATTTAATTTAAATTAATGTTGTTAGAGAGAGGTCATTACACCCTCTGCTTGCGATGTTAGTAATATAAATATCTAATCCCAGTAAAATGTATAAACGCAGCTTTTGAATAATGGTTGCCCATCCTGAGTGACATGCGTAACAAATGAATTATTCTTACTTCACGGGCTTTATCTTATTAGGCTTTTGACGACACAAAGCTCGATACTTGTCAGGTTTGATTCTTGGTCAAGAACATTAGAGAAATAAACTTAGTTTAATTTCTTGAGTTAAGGTTTGTTAGCTTGATGCTCTACATACAAAGGAAAAGGAAAGAGACGATAAACAATGATAGGTTTAAATAATAAAATGTGTTAATTGTGCCAAAACAACCTTAAAATACCGCAAGCGTTATGTTTCCGCCGAATTTTCTACAGGAACGCGATACGGTCAGTGATAAATGATGAAATTACGAAAGTAATTCGATTTGTTTCACTGTTTTTAAAAACTTTGTACAAAATCAATTAAGCAGCGGTTTTGTGCAATCTACGTGACATTCATGAATCTTGATTTCAACGTCGAATGTAATTCTTAACAATTAAGAACCTAGTTCTATTCTTCTAATCAGGCAAGTACAAGTAAAAAATAATCAGGAAGAAATGTAGTTTTGAAAGCATTGGGACATATCTAACGCTTTTGCCAACATTCATTATACGAAAAATGTGATTTTGGTTTGTTCGTGTAGGTACAGTAGCAAGGTTAGTTTTTAAACAACTCAGTACCTTTTTTACTGTCTTTATGACTAACTTAGTTACATGGAGTTTAAATGTGACAAGGTACTAAGATGTATACTAACTAATTATCTATTATATATTAATTGTACATACAATGTGACAAGCGTCAGAGCCGCCTAATCAGCCGACAAATCAGACAAGAGACTATCGTCATATGCGTAGTTGATAAACAAATTAATGTGCACTTTACGTATTCATTATAATATTTCAAAGTATTATACTAAATAACAATATACCTACTATCAATCATTGTCGTGTAGCTATGTGTACAAAAGAGCAGTTTATCTTAAATTTGAACAAGCCACATTATTGCGATAACAAAAAAATACTCCAATATTAATGATTGTGCTTTCAAAACTTTGTGAAACTTCTGACTCAGATTACGGATTTGTATTAGAAGTTATTATATCTTATAGATTTATTTCGTATGTATTTCTTTGAAGTCATCGTAGGTAGGTTAGGTACATCTTATATACATAGAATACACGATCAACTCTAACAAATTTGCAAGTGTAGCCAATGAAAATTTATTATTGAAGCCAGACGATAGACTCTCAAAAACTTCAGAGGGCATAGTGATTATAAAGTGTTGACACTGATGCCTGAATATCAGAAAACATTATAACCTATCTAGATCTAGCCCATGAAACAAATTGGTGAATCTCTAAATCTTCATACTTATTGCTTGTTTGACCTAAATCTTGAGCGATGGTAATCGTCGATAAACCAGATAAAATCTAAATGGATGTGGACATGAAGAACTTAGTCGCTTCGGCTTATGAACGTTAAGAGTCTTGCAAAATAGATAATGCATTCGTGAAATCCCGGAATCATAAGCATTCAAATATGACAATGACATAGACAATGATAAGTAATGATGATTTCATAACTGCCTAACTTTGGAGAAAAAAAAACTCATTTACATACATTACTGGTATTAAATGTTTTAAATTTAAAAGTCATATTAAAACATATTATTCTGATCATTTCTGCACTTACCTTAAATACTATTTTATCCTTTTCCATCTTCGAGTTGGGATCTAACTGGACTCTGAAACAAAATAAAACATTTTAGTCACCATACTACATACTATTTAAGGTAACCATATTTATTACCCTATTATACCTACGGTGAACAGCATATCAAGGTAAATACTTGAAGTTCGATTTGAGTTCCTATGCCTGAGTCATAGAGCTGTATAAAGTCCAAAGTGTAGCCTGACGCGCTTTGACCCTTACTATCATTATAACTTAGTTGTTATCGTGATAATGTTTTATTTCATCCCACTTAGAAGCTTAATAAGCTTAATAGTTGGATAATTGCTGTCTGTTGTTGTATAATTTTAAATTATAGGTAGTTAATTACATGTGCTTATGTCCGGGCGTAAATAGTGTTAATAAATAGATAAAGATGTGGCTTGAAGTTAATAATAAACACATAACATTAACCTATCATAAAGTTGAACTATACTAGCAGGTACATTACACTTGTGTTGCATTTATACAATTAAAAGTATTTACTTTGAAACAGAATAAGATCACATTTGGCATGGTTTTCGAATTAAATAGTTTTTATGTTTTGCATACAGATTTAAAGTCAATAATTTTTCAAGAATACTATTTACTACTATCGCTTCGATATTGATCCTGTGTCCTGTAAAGTCAGGAACAAATTTTTTTATAACAAACAACAAATTAAAGTATTTATAACATAAGTACAAAGAGATAGTAGATTCACATAAAATGATCGACTTCAATCCCATAATATCGGATAGCCTTAGACATTTAGTTTAGCAAGTAGATAATAAGATAGTAACTGATATTGAAAAAAAGCATTCCGAATTGGGCATTGTTGAACTTTTTTCAATCAAAACATATTGAGGAAACTTGTTGTTCCAGTAAGTAGTAAGTACGTACTTCTTAGTTCTAAATATTACATATAAGTTATTTATACGAGTAGTTCAGCAGTTGTTTATAACAGAACACAAATATTTTTTCAGACAAAACTTTTCTTTATGGTATTATATTTTGTCATTTCAATTATAAGTTATAATTTAGTGCCTACGTGTATTGGTCTAGTGCGTCAATAATATTAAATCTACAAAACAAGGCTTGAATCAGACGCCTAATTAGAATAACCAGTTATGCATTTTAATGCCGTTGATATCTTTAAAAACAATACGGACTTATTTAATAAAACTTTGGGTCAGAAATCATCTCCAAAACAGTTGATCATTGATTAAAGATCTCGTCGTCGATGGTTTAGGTTTTATAAATTATAAGACTTTCGCGTTCCATTTTAAACATTTAAAATAATTTAACGGGTCAAAACGCGACACCGTTTTTATTTAGTAGGTAGTTAATACGAACTACTTACTGCCCGACGTTTCGGTTAGGTTGCACCAACCGTGGTCACGAGTCAGCTCGTGTAAATAAAATAAAAATGATGTCGCGTTTTGACCCGTTAAATTATTTTAAAGGTTTAGGTTTTGTTTATAATTTAACTAAATTATTATTGAACTATTTACTAGAGTAACTAATCCTAGTGAATATGCGAACGCTTTTGCATTCTGGTTTACTACATTTTCCAAACCAGTTCACTTTTTTTTTTCCTAACCGACTATGGATGATGGCCGCAGATGGCCTTTTCATCTTCACTGGGCTTTCGGGGGAGCGGAAGTCTCTCACCCCTAAACCAGTTCACTTTTTCCAAACTTTCAAGTTATAATATAATGTTGCAATTAACGAAATATTTTATGGTATGTACCTATTAACCTACACTAAAGTACGTATTATATTGGTTTGCACTTACAAAATGTATATATAAATAAAATATACATAATACTGCAAAATTAACTATATACCCAACCACAGCCACTAATAGCCAAGTGCAAAATTAATGACATGACCTCTAAACTAACCAGTATCATTGCCATACTCTGCATATTAAGAGGCTATCTATCGTGTGGCACGACACTTAACAGGATCCACCTAGAATCGATGCCATTGAAGGCATCCATTATCGCACCTACATAACTACTAAAATTTTGAGCTTAATACGCCTATTGTGAGTTCACATCACGTACGAGTATCTGATATAGAGTTAATCACGCATTTTCCCATATTAACTGAATTTTTAGCTGCATAAATAGTCATTCCCAAATTGGCACATAAAGGATTCTCAACATTTACAAGTACAGCCAGCATCATTAGTTCGTATACACCTCAGCACCTTGTCATACCAAATCTCCGCGTAACTAAGCAAGTCAGACCGACAGTGACTTAATGTGGCAAGGTACAGAGTTTTTCACGAACTAAAGCTACTGACTGTACGCTTGGTTCATATAATTACTGAACATGATGACTTGGATCATGATAGTCACCCAGCGCGAAAAGTCCCGAGGGTTCGACTCTCGGGAGGTCAATCTGGGAAACGAAGTTTTCTAAATTGGATTGGGTATATGTATGCACCTAGAAATCCCACGAAGTTAACTACACAATAGGATCAATCATATGTATGAACAGACGTAAAGATTCGTGTTTTTGGAATATAGAACACATCTAAACAGAGAGACAGTTTTTTTTATATCTATTTAGTATTTATTTGAAGATATTTCACAAAATAATAGACAAAATATCGAATTATATGGAAAACTTGCGTTTGTATGAGTATGCATTGGGAATCACAATACCTAACACCTGGAGAATTTATATAAATATTTCTATACATAACACCCATGAACCTTTTATTTATGGAAACACGGATGCATCGTGTCTACCTTCCAACTTCCCGAGTGGTCTTGATCACGAAGTCACGACCGGCATCACTCAAAAGTGCCGACAACGAGAAAGAAAGTTTAAGTTAGAATCGTAAATCGTTTACCGCTCAATAAATACTCCAACCAATACGACTCCGATTCGTATGTAGATGAATGATGTATTTTTTTTTTTAATATGCTCAAGAATACAATGAATAATGAACTTTAAGGTGGGAACGGAATTTATTGTCTTCGAATTTCTGCAGTGAAAAATCCCTCATCAACCAAATCTATGGTTAAATTTTGATATTTACTTTTAAGCTCGTATTGATTACTTTGGATTTGGCACACAGTTTTGACATTACGTACTGTGGTAACACAATGAAAAAATTGTGAAAATACCTACCTATCTTTTCATGAATGTAACAAGTTAGTTTTTATACCATTAGTAAATCGTATTTCTCTGGACTTTACCTTTTCCAAAAAAACTTGCGGTTAGCTTAGTTAGAAGAGCAAAGAGCAGCACGCGCGATACGTGAAGGTCGTGGGTTCGATTCCCGCACCGCAAGGGAGATAAAAAAAAATTATAATATTTTTAAAAAACACTTTTTACAGTGATAATCCGTATAACAAGTATCTAATTAATAACAGTATCGTAAATGCGAGTATTTACTGAGGCATTCTTAATAAGGTTATTGTGTTTGATGATAATATAACGCGTTTACATATAAGGGAACTTTATTAACATGTTATTATTCATCTACATATAGGTATAAATGTGAAAGTTATATGTAACATAATAAATGGTTCTTGCGCAAAATGCTTAAGAAACTTTGTGATCCAATTACAAAAGTACTAATTACATTTATTATTATTTCTTTATTGCTGTAGTTAGTTTAATAAAGAGACCTTTAGCAGTGATGGCTTAGTGAGATCTCATACGGCAAATGCTTCACCTATTACTTTTTTACGAGGACGAGGAGGTATAAAGAAAAATCGATGCAAAATCTACTTTAAACCTTAATAATTCAAGGTCTTTTTTAGCCGATGAAGAGCCAAAAATATATTTCGTAAAATAATTAGGTACCTACTTATTGTTGTTTTCTAGATGTCGAATATGAAAATAATAGGAAACGATAATATTTTTGTGTTAACCTTCTATGCCGGAATCCGACAAAACTTCAGTGCGCACGTATGGAAGCATGAATCCTCAATTACGTATAAACACCTCGACAAACGATGATCGATCGTAGTTTAGTGCGTAACTGCAGTTGTAAAGTGTAAATATTGATTGCATACAATACATTACGAAGTGGAAGCGACTTCTGAATTAATAAACCATGAAAAGTGTACACACGTGGTCTATTGTATCATATACAATTTTTTTTATCTGGAATACTACACATACGTCTAGCAGCTTATTTTGATATTACGATAAATATCATTAAGCAATTAGAAATTAAGTAAATAACATTAACATTTTGTTTGATATCCTAACGAGGCAAAACACTGTAAATTTTTTAAATATCTTATAAGATTAGAATTAGAATGGGAGAGATAAACCAAATAAATTCACTCACTACAAAGGAGGTAATACTTACATAAAAAAGGCTGTAGATTATAAAGAGACTGGATTATCATCCTTAAAATAATCTACAATACATGAAATGTTTTACTAGGTCATGGATTACTATGCGTTATTTGTTGTAGGTTTAAAAAACCAATAAATAAGAATTTCTACACATATAGTTTAATAAAACTCACTCTAATTATTATTTATTATTGCTGTAATACTATAACAATAAATATAGGTAGGCCATCCGGTAAATAATTCGTACAAACCAGTGTTAATGAATTTCTTACCTTGCAATATCAATATTTATTATTTCATGGTCCAATAAATACAGTTCAATTCGAGTTAAGTAAAATCTAACCTCGGTAAAGCGAAAAAATAAATGCTGATTCAATGATCCTTCTATATAAATTTACGCTAATAATATAAAGAGAGATTTGTATCTATTTTTATGTGTGTATACATATGTATGTATGTTATGAATAAACTAATAAACTACTTTACCCATTTCAAAAATTATTTCAACATAGGAAAGCCACATATTATGTTCTAAGTAGATTGCCTACCAAATTCTGACACAGTCTAACAAACAAATCTCGTAAAACAATGCACATCAACCGGCAAACTAATAAAACTCCTACAAATTAATAGCTTCATAGCTTCATAAGTATTACTAATGTAATCTATATGAATAAAAAAGATTGACGTGGAATTTGACTTTATTAATTGGTACGCGTGAAATTTTGTATGGTATGTCTTCTGATGAATTTGAAATGAGTTGACACTTATTCTGGATCTACGAGTAAAATATAAGTACAGAGCTCCGTTTAATATTTTAGCTTAAAAATTGTTTCACCGTCAAAAAAGTTTAAAAAGCACTGAAGTAAACCAACTTCACTACTACTCGCATGACTATAGTATGTATAATAATGAAAAAAGAAAAAGAAGTACATATTAATTTTAGCATAATTTTGTAAAACCAAGAGCAAAAAGGTTTAAATTAAAGAACACTTTCTCAACGTCACAAATGTTAACAGTCAGATAGTCCAGTATGTTTTTCGTTAAATATATACATAGTTACACTTGTCACTGTCATGTGTTATTAGGTACTTATACTCGCAACTGTCGTAACATACATTATTACCTATAGTTAATTTCATGCGTAATTAAACATCTCGTTATATACTGTATGCATAAAATACGGTTAAGGTAATGTACTTATTATGAATTCCTTATGTTAGAAAAAAGTAGCTTGCATTTAACGCTGCATGAATTTTTAGGTAGGGAAGTAATCAAATTATTAGAGGACTTTACAAAACACGGACAAGACATCGTCTACCAGGTTCATTTATCGGTACCTTTGTTTTTACGTAAACCATGTAGGGATGGTATATTTGTCTCTGTAGACTTTTATACTTTATACCAATAATTGAAATACCAACTTACTGTACCTCTAAAGTACGCTATTCTTAATATCGTTAGCCCGAATGCACGCTAATCCTAATCACTTGAGACCTAAAGCAATGTAAGCCTAATATCTGTAGCCCTAAACACTGTAAGCTGAAATTATTATCTACTTTTTTGGTAATTATCGTATAATTATAGTGTGCTCAAATCACGCAAAATTTCATAGGAATCTGACAGAATTGAGAAGGGACTAGGTAATAAACATACGTTTAGACTACCTCATTATAATATGTTTATTAGTTACCTTCATGTTTTCAGTACACGCGTTGAAGTCTTTTGGTAACGGGTTCGTTGGAGTGCCAAAACAAAACAAAGTTTTGAGGTTGTAATACACGATATAGATTCTAAATAATTGCATTTTAATTTATACCCTAACTAGGCAGTAGCGTATCGTAGGGGAGGCCAGGGGAAATTGGCCCCGAATCTGTGGGATGGCTGGTAGAGAATGTCACCAGGTATTAAGTCCACCGTTTGCTAAGCATCTCTGACTGCAGTTTGCAATTTGACAAATCTCATATTGTACGTTAGCGTTAAAGTTAAAGAGGTGCAACTGACCCCAAGAGACACAATATTTTTCCTAAATCATCCAAACTAAAATTACTCATTTGCTATGATCACGAAATAGTGACGTAAATACACTTCCAACTGAAGTTTTTTGCGCTGCCTCATCATTCATGGTTTATCGATTAGTTGAAGCAAAAAATACGTTATAATTGTATTAAAAAAAATTATCTGACTGATGTAATTTTTCTGGTTTTTTTTTATGAGTCAATATCCCTAGTAGGACTTTTGGTTTTTTAAGAATACTCTTCCGAGCAAAACGTATGCAGAGTATGCATTCAGAGTGGCAGTGAATCTGCAGCTTTACCCTAGGGATAGTTCAGTTGGGACATTCAAATTCAAACTGTGTAACTGAATTAGAATAAGAAAAAGAACCTACATACACCTGCCTTTCAAAAATCACAAGAGAATTTGACGGTTGTTACCCAAAGGTAATGTGTTTGCAAAAGTAATTAGTGCTAATGCGTAAAGTTATTAGGAACACGGAAGTTTGTCAACTGTTCCGTTAATTCGTGCATTAGTGTTCACTCCTATTTAGTTAGGTAACCATTGTATCCAGAGACTGGAGAAATTATGAGATAAAACCAAAAGTAAGAACCTGTAGCTACCTACAGTTATGTTAGTAAGAATACCAAATTTCTTAAAATTGTGCAGCTTTTTTTTCTTGAAACAGAAACTTGATATTCACATGTTTACTTTCAAATTTCAGTCCAGTTGTCAGAGGCCCTGACTTGTGAGACCAAAGATAGCCTTTGGGGGTTGTGGTTTAAATCCCAGTATAGTATTTTGTTAATTGGACAGAATAGTATAATAAGTACGTACTTAAGTAGGTACTTACTAGGAAAATTCCTAGTAGGTATCCATATATAGTACAAGCTTTATCTAAGCTTATTTTGATATTACGTCATTGATGTGCGAGTCAAAGATGTGTTTATTTATTATTATAAATATACCATAAGGTAGATACAGAACATAATTTCCTAGGAGTACCTACTAAACAAAGTGAAAGTGAAAATGCGTTCTCAGGCAATCTTTCCAAGATGCTAGCGCGGACCATCTTCAATCATTTAAATGGAGTAGTAAATTTAATCTAGCTACAATATTATCTTCCTTATCAACGTTTAAAATTTTCAGTATAAAACAAATGTAACCAATTTTCTTTCTGACTAATTAATTTCAAAACTTAATACTTTAATTGAAAGAATTAAACAATGTTTTTTTATTGCATTCCATAAGAGTTAAATTAAATAATAGTCTATCTACATGTAGTTTCTTAAAAACTTAAGGAACAAGTTATGGACCCTGATAGGCACGGAAAATATAAGAGAGGGGGAGATTGATTTAAAAATGAATCTATATTGAACTAGCTGTGCTATTTCATTATCGGCTTTACCCCTATCTCCCCTTTTATTCAAAATAAAAGGTATTCCGAAATATAAAGACGATATTTACAAAAGATAGTCCGCTCCAGTGTTTAGGGTGCCCAGAATGCTAGCAACATTGCCTCTTTGAATGGCCAGACTTAAACGTTGGCCGAGGTATTTACCAGCATTCTGGTCACCAGAAACCTCTACGAGGCGAGCGGACAATTCTTTGAATAAAGTTCGGGCCTCTGGACCCCACGGCCCCAAAGTCTCCACTCCAAATGGGGCGAAACGATAGCAGCCGTCGAGGGCAGAGTATTTCAACCGTTTACGGTTCTCCGCCGCGGCAGCGGCTGCCCCCGCGCTCCGAGAGGTGGAGTGGATGTGGCTTGGAGCAAAAGTGTCAGCACAAGTCGCATCCCAAACCAAAGCTTTGCCTTTACTCCATGGAACGAGCGTCATCCCATCAGGCCTCTTCCCATCATTCCGACAGATACCCAGAGGCTCTAGGACTGCCGGAACTCTGGAAGAGGCAAAGGCTCGACGAAGGATGTCGTTAAGGCAAGCGTGGCGAGGAATGCGACCAGCGCTTCGGACACATGATAAGCCGTGGAGACCAAGGGGCCCTACTAACTCACCGCAGTTGCAGGTGTGTGTGGCATTCACTCTCAAGCCGAGACGAAGGGATACCGAAATGGACAAGGTGACATTGTCCATAACGGTTCCCACGTTAGCCGACGGCAGAGCATGCAGCCAAAAGCCAGATTCCCTCTCTGCGACAGCAAGGAGACGAGCTCGCTCTAAATCACTGCATGACGTGGAAAGTAGACCGTCAAAAGTTATCTTGCAGAGAAGCTCGTCCCATTGCCGCTGTGAACTATTTAAATTGGGAGTATTGTTAGGGCAAACGTTGGTCCAAGCATTCCTCGCTTCTGCTAGGCAGGCAACCTCAGCATCGCCAAGCGACGGATTAAATGTTGGATGATTTTTTAATATGTTAGTAACCTACGACATAGGTATGGCCTAGTTGATGTCTAATCCAGTGGATACTACCTAGTAACACGAATAAGTCTCAGAGGTGTTTTTAGAGAGCATTTATACCTTATAAACGAAAAAAAAATTATGAGTAAAATATTTTATTCTATAAAATCTGTTTGCAGAAACAATGAAATATTTCATTTCTTTTCGTTAGTTACTTTGATCATTACCGACTTGATCCCTGCATGTAGAGACGCAATATCGCGGTGGATCTATTAAGTTATAGGAAGCATGGTGAAAAGCACATCATAATAAACACTTGCAGTTAGATTATATGCCATTAAGTACATATTAGTTCTTATGCCAATGATATAAGGTCGTACAATCGTCCAACGTATAGTCCGATGCGCTATTGACTGGTGTACGATCAACCAGTGGCGTAACTACAGGGTGGCAATTCGGCAAAATGCCACGGGCCCCCAGCCAGAGGGGGCCCCAGGTAAAAGGAGAATCCCAATTCCCAAAAAAATGGTATTTCCAACTTGGTAAACAAGTAGGTATTACAAATACTCTTTCTTTGAGAAGGGGGGGGGGGGGGGGGTTCGGTTGATGGATCGATGAATTTGCCACGGGCCCCGAATGGTATAGTTACGCCACTGCGATCAACAGCACATAAGACTATACACTTTGAACTTTGCACCATCCTCGTGTCCTGTACCTACACAAGAACGAATATCTAACTGCATGTCATCACGTACATTGACGTGCTTATTTGAAAATGTAATTTCACTGACATATGCGGTGGATAGCGATTTAATCCTTTATACCCATTTACCACCTTAGATTTTGCCACCGGGGTGGTGATTGGGAATTTTTATTCCTAAACACCACCCCGGTGGTATTTCATCCTATTTGCCCCTTTGTAGTTATGGTTTATGAGGACATTTTAAGTATCAATGGAAATTGAATTAAAACCTTTCAAATCACAATTCTATTATGTTTTATTGTTTACTTGTTAGTATTCTGCCATGTCAATGTTGTACTTTTTAAAGTAAATAATACAACTACAAAGAGGCAAATGAGAGTAAATACCACCGGGGTGGTGATTGGGAATTATTATTCCTAAATCGAAGGTAATGAATGGGAATAAAGGAATAAAATTAGCTTTCACGGTGAAACAAATATCTCCTAATAATAAAAGCAATCGCGACTTCATAGTCAACATAATTCACTCTTTATATAAAAAAATACGGAGTGCTGCCTACATATCATCTACGAGCTTCGTCTACGAGGATGAATTTTAAACTGTAAATAGCTAAGCTAAGATTACTAAAAAAAACTGTGAGACGCAGCGTGCTTGATACGAAGGCATCCATAATTGCTCCTAATGACCCACAATTTACAGAATTCTTAGAGACATATCGCAATTTTAGACTCTATTTCAATTTGAAAGCAATTCCAGTTTTTTTAATTATATTAAATCGTCTGTAATACTTTAAACGGTTCGAAATATTTAGATTTAAAATCCTATAAGAACTTGCAAAAGATTTTATAACTTAAAAGTATAGTATGTTGCATTGAGTGAGTTAACAGAAGGATGAAAGAGTTGATTATCTAAGCTACACTATGCAAATTAATTATTTTGTAACTGAAACCTAAGTCATTTTTATCAAGATAATGTAATTTATAAATTGTAATTGAAAAAAGTAAATTATTTTATTATCTACTGTTAAAAATGAAATACTTACGAGTTGAAAGTACTATGTAAGAAAAAGCACCTTACTTCTGCTCACTTAACATATTATTTCAAAAAGAGGTTAATATATTTGCTTTATTTAAAAAATTACCTAACAGAATTTTAGTCGCCTAATCTTGATAACGATGCGTATTTTACAATAACATTCTCTAATAATTGTGCGTCTTTTTAAGATAATTTTATTATCTATAGATATACGCGTCTAATAAGGGTATTAGTAAGATTACTGTTTGGATAACTCATCCGCCACGATTAGGTAGCTTACCTACATACCTATTTACAAATAAATATTACAAAGGGAAAGATAATGATTTTGTTAAGGATCTGTCAGTGTTAATTAGATACACATTTAACACTACCTAAATACCTACAATTAAAAAATTGTAATACCTAAAGACCATGTTTTGCATAACAGCACTCGGAGTAAGTGATCAGTACGAACCGAATTATTAGCTTAGACATACCAAATCTATTTTGTATTCTAGATAGTTCAGAACGTAAAACCTTACTTACTTATCTTCTTTCTTTATTGGAATCATACATGCAAAATTATCACAACACTTCAAAAGTCCAACTTTACTGTTTACAAAATATCACGGCAACGTCTTTGTTTACGCGGTAGTCATGGCAACCGGCGTAAGTTCAATAGGACGCACGGTGCGCGCACGCCTCTGTGCTCGGACGCGGACTGGCTGCGCGCGCAGGCAGCGGCCACCACCGCGGCTCTTCAGAAAGCGAGAGGAAGAGCTGCCTCCAAGCGGGTTTTCGTTGTACGAGGACAAGTGCGTATGCCCGTACTAATCCGCCTTTGACTTGTATGCACAAACCCACATCTATATTTAACGCTACGCCTCCTTACTACAGCTCATTAGATCTATTGATCGTAAATCATAACCTTATTGATAGCATTAAATCTTCAGCCTTCACCTTGAGCTTTCAACTGTGTCAGTACTCGGTAAATTTTATAATAAATAAAAGAAAATTTCAATGCCGTGTAACTTTAATACACATCAAATTAACCTAATTAATACACGATCAACTAAACACTTTGCCACAAACGGTAAACATTGTAAAAACAATAAAGTAAATGTATTATTCTACAACTCAAAAGCAAGTATTTTTAACTACATATTAGTTACGTAGATAAACTTAATCTAAAGCAGTTAATTAGTAGATATGTAAATGAAAATTATTTGTTACTTAACAGGATCGGTTCCGTTACAGAATTACTGACCTACTTATGACAAAGACTTGACCACAAAATATACTAACAAAGCTAAACACTAAAAATAACAACATAGTCCATTTCATACAAAAAAGTTCCCGCTGAGGGCAGATCTTAAGAAAACCAGTGAACGAATATGAAATGGTTTCCACTTTACACAGGTAGTTAGTCTACATTAAGATACATAAAACAATAGTACATGCTACACAAATGTTCGATAAGTAACTTGGGTAAGTGCAGTTACGAATTATAATTTAATTAATTAAAACAAATGATATGATGCATTCTTGTGGCGTTCAGCACAAATAGGTGCGACTCGCGTGTTTGTGTCGTACGCGTAAAACTTAATAGTGCATTCATGTGACTTTAAATTGAATGTGGACGTTAAACGGTTAGCGTGTGGTGTATGCACGAAGAATTTTGCAAAACGATAAAATAAACGTGAGCTTTAACTATGGACATTATTGAACGTCATATTAAGTTTTAGGAATACATTATTTATAAACATTTAATTAAACTAAAAGACCACAATGTAATAAGCAGACCCGAAAGTTAATGACAAATCAAGAAGCCAAACACCATTGGAAACAGGAAGGGACAGAAGGCACAGAAAGCACAAACAAAGAAGAAGTCAAATACTATTTCTAAAACATCTGCTATTCCTGTAATTAAAACATCTTTCTGTACAAAACTTACACAAATATTTACACATTAGACCTTTAGACAGCAGACTTATCGTCATCAACTTCAAGATAACATTTACGATACAGATAAACATATATTATAACGAATATTGAATGACATACACATAGCACCTTTACAAATATACATTGTAATTATATGATTGTTTAGATAGTATTAACAACCTGGTCGAAACATTTGGCCACAAACTGTTCCTTGTCGTCTAACTTTCTGACGTCAGTAGTCAAGTGACGTGTCAACATTGCCTCTTGTAGCGCGGCCAGGGCTTCGGAGGTGAACCTCTTGCCTTTAAGGTGTGTAATAACGGACGCTTCACCGTGGAATCCGGACTCCACAAGTCCTGGAGGGATGTTCAGGGTGACATCGTCTATGAGACCCTTCACCACGCTCATGCTGATGACCAGCTCTTGAGTGCCCGAGTAGACCTTGGACGGAGCGAGCAGTTCGGCGGGCACGGGGAAGGAGCGGCTCACGCTGAAGTCCGGCGTCCGTCCGAAGCACCAGTCCCAGGTCTGGAGCTCGTTCTTCAATTCCGCAAGTCCTGTGCAAATTGTACGTTATAATACGGTCAACAGAACGTCAAAAACATACAGTTCGATATAAGTTCTTATGCGCATTACATAAGTGCTGTACAAAATCCAAAGAAATCTAACGTGCTGTTGATCGTACAGTCACGAGCAATGAAGTGTAAACACTTGAGCTCTTATGACGTTACAATAAGGTTTGGTTTAGAATGAGTTTGTATACATATTAGTGCACGTTCCTGTACAATGTACCATCAAAAGGAATCAACTTTTTAGACTTTGCTACGCAGTTATGTCGTTGGCATACGGACTAATATCGTACTGCAAGTGTATCCCTTGGAGTTTACTCCCAAAAACGAAATATGTCAAATCTGATGCCGGCTAGCAATTTGTAATCCTCATAATCGTAACCAACTCTTTTTGAATGACGCTGTCGTTTAAAAACACCAAAATATTATTTATTTTCGTTTTTGTTAGCAGGCTTACTTGACCGTACATATCGCGTATTTCGGGATAAAAAATATCCTATGTTGTCTTATCTCTATTTCTACCAAATTGCATCCCAATATATTAAGTAGTTCTTGTGTGAAAGAATAACAATCATACATCCGGACAGACATTCATAGTTTCGTACAAACTTTTGCGTTTATAATTTTAGCAGGATGGTGCCGAATCTGTCGAGATAATCTTCACAAAATTTTTGTGCTGTCGTTTTGCGTATTCATTAGCCACTATTTTGTTTTATTTTCACAAAACTTTAACGTAACCTTGTCAATTTCTGTAAAGAATAGTAATCGGAATCGGAAGCGCTAAAAATTATTTAATTTTATGTACGTAATACATATAATATGGGTTTCCACGATTATGGCTTCAGTGGACACATACCAGAATCAGACTATTGAGGAAACTACATAGGATGGATGCAGGTTATCGTTTAATAATAATTTATGCAAACAAAAATTAATTATAGAAAAAAATTGAACATTAACTTTAAGACTTTCACGTTCCATTTTAAACATTTCAAAACATTTAGCTCGTGAGCACGGTTGGTGCAATCTAACCGAAACATCGGGCAGTAAGAAGTTCGTATTAACTACTAAATAAAAATGGTGTCGCGATTTTACACGTTAAATTATTTAAAAATTAAAACAGTTTTCATAAATTGGGTGGGGCCAAAATTAATAGTTACCATATATTTTATAATTCTTGTATCTTGTCTTGCCTCATGGACTAAAACTCACCTATAAACTTGTCCCAAACTAATGTTTTCCCTTGTTTTATGAAAAATACCAGAACACTCTTTGTTACAATACATGACCAAAAACTAGAAGAAGTAAAAGACATATTTACCTGGGAACCAGTCGTCAGTTGGGTTAACAAACTGGAATCCTCTCTGCTTCGAGATCATGTCTTGGCCGCCGTCCCCCAGGTGCAGAGCGGGAGTGCGAAGAAACTCGTAGCCCACCGCCGTCTGGAGGCTGTCCACGGTCACACGGTTGTCCAGCTCCACGAGGTTCGCAACCGGTGATGGCGTCGAAGGAGTCGCGGATGTCTGTATGCCATGCTAAATAGAATTAATAATGCCCTTGACTTATAGTAGGTAATGGCGAGATGAGACACCGTTAGTGAATATTAAAATATAAATACATAATCAATACACACATATAAGTTTGTTGGTACATACATACATAAATAGATGTTATCATAATGTTAGGATATCACAAATGATAACTGGTTCACCCAAAGTGTTAAAGTATTTTAATAATATGTTAATTTCTGTAAGTTTTATTGAGTTATGATATTATTACTAATTAAACAATTGCTAACTGAGATTCGATCATAAATTTCATGCATTATCTTTATGTTTGTTGTGAAATGTGTATGGTTGCCTAGTAGATGCTGCTAGACATTAGGTCCGCCTGATTTTTTTTATGTTAAGTGTGCAATAAAGTTTAATAAATAAATATTCATGTGTAAATAGGAAGCAGTAATTCCCAAACACTTGAACTAAATTAAGTTTCCTAAATGATGTGAACAAAAAGAAACAAAGCCCTAGAAACAAATGCGTTTATATGCACAATCTATGCATTTGTACACTCTGGTAAACAATGACTCATCAGAAGCTTGATTGATCTTTGACATCAATGCATGCATAAATAGAAATCTCATTTAACTATTCAAACAGCAAGCAAGCAATATCTTTGTTTCATTCTGATTATTGTATTGGAAAGTTCCTAAGCCATATGGCACCACAAAGACACAAAATATTAATACACAATGAAAATGGAATGCCCTCAATAAATTACAATAGAACATATGTTATGACTAGAAGTCTTATGTACACACAGTGATACACATACCAACATCATAACTGTTAAATTTAGTTTTTAACAAAAGTCTATTAACTGATAAATTTCATCAGTTATGAAAAAAAATTAACAATTTTATGCGGTGCTATGTATGAATTTTATAAATACTATTTCAATAAATAGCATGGTAATGATATGGTCATGCATCACACAATTGTCCTGTTTCAGTAGGATTTGGTACCCACCTCACGTTTAGCCAGAGCCTTGCCGAGATCTGCCTTGTTGGCGTTGACTAGAAGAGTGCAGTGGTGATAGCCTGTCAAGCGGCTTAGCCTAGAAGCTGTGCCAGAGACCTAGGAATTTTAGCTAAGGAAAATATTTGTGGATAGTTCACCTTAAATACATGTTGGTAATATGAAATTATGAGCATAAGTTTACTATTAAACAAATGCAAAAAATTTTTAAACTTTCTTTACATCAGAGAAGTTGTTAATATAATAATTAAGTATGTTTTGATAGTTGCAACAACTCAAACATTTTACACCAATTAATGTTAACTAATTTTACCTTTATCAAATTAAAATATTTAAACCCAAGTTTTACAAAACTTAGTTGCTTTTTTGCTATAGTTTTAAAAAGGATACTTTATATTTGTCTCTGACAATGAGATCCTGCCGCTCGTTAATGTTGGACTTGATTCCAAAGCCACGGTAGAGTGCTCTCTTGATCAGTTCCAAGTTGTACTTCCTGTCGTACCTCTCACGAGGTGTGAAGAAAGTGATATTCAGGTTACCACGGTCATGGTACACTGTACCACCACCACTATTACGTCTGGCAAGAGCAATCTCCCTCTCAGCAAGCAGAGGCACATTGGTCTCCAGCCAAGGGTTCTGGTGCCTTCCAATCACAACACATGGTTCATTTCTCCACACCATCATGACATGATGATTAGAGAAATCCATGTTCCGGTACATCCAGTCTTCTAGAGCCAAGTTGGTGTAAATATCCGTTGACTGAGACATGAAGACAGACTTTGTGATCTCCCCCTCAGCCGGAAGCTCTCGTTCCTTCTTCTTAGGTGCAATGTTTGTAGAGGTAGCCAGGCTGCGAGCACTGGCTCTTCTTGTGATGCCCACCACCACACAGGCACTGCTCATGGCAATCTTCTTAATCATTGCTTGGGCCATTGTTTAAAAATATATAAAACGGAGACTTTTCTGTATGAACTTTGTAACTAGTATTTTTAAGCGTCAATTGTTTATATTACTACTTATATTAACTTTTAATCAATTTACAGGCTGCTCAATTGTCCACACTTAGCCCACTAGTGCATAGAGCCACAAGCATCGGTGTCAGCCGAAGAGAGGGAGATCAGGTACTCGTGAAGGGCGATGGTCTGATGCAGCCACTTCCAGGTCTGGTGCAGGGAGTTAATTCGATAACGAATACCCAAACAGTCTCGACAGTCACTTGGCATTCCTCCTCTTGGATGCAGGATGAAGGAAAAAATCACAAACAATTAAGTTAACACAAACGAAAACTTAAACACGGAATAATATTTCAGCAAATAATCAAGTGTTGGTTAACAACGAACAAAGTAAAACTGAACAAACGTGTATTAAAGTAGATGCTTCGTACGTGAATGCGCGACAGTATCTGGTGAATTAATTACCTTCCTTCTCATTATATTGGGGCTGAAAATGATAAGCGGGACGGCGAACTAGGAGGTCGAGAGAGGGCATTCGAAGTTCAGTCGAAGCAAACAAACAACTTGATAAGAAGCACGAACGAGCCACGCACAGCGGAATTTTATCTAACACTCGTAAACCTCGAAACGGACCGATTGCGGGCAGTACATTGTATGTGCGGCACCATTTTATTAATTTTATTATTATACTTTTACAAGAAGAAATCTGAGACCTGAGTAGAAATGAACTATGTGAACAAAATAACCCAATTCACTTTTTGACGTTCGACTTTGACAAATCAAGTCACATGAAAACTGTCAGAAGCACAGGGCCCTACTTGTCCCCAATAAATTAAGGAAGTCTATGTTGTCCCCTACAAAAAATGGCATTATAGGCCCAGTAGCGTCCTTGTTATCCGTAATTTAAATTTATTAAGTGAGTATAATGAGTTATCATTCGTGTTTATTGTGCCAAAGTTACAGCTTATTAACCTTTAGTCTGATAAAATAGTATTTTTGTTGAATTTTGTCTGTTGTTTTGTATGTGACTAAATTATATTTTTTAATCTCAAAAAACAACTCTCAGCAACAGTGTGAGGTTGTGGGTTTAATAAAAGTTTCATATACACAGATTTCTTCATGAAATAAGGACAGCTTTTGAATGTTTCATTTCAGTTAAAAATTAACTCATTATATATAACTTACATCCAACCAGTCACATTTGGATAGCCATTCCGATCGCATTCGAAGTCATTTTAACGAACTAGACGCGTAAGATTCGCCACACGAGTTAAATTTATTGAGCATAATCATTTTTTGGTTACAAGGAAAACTTATGCATCGTTAAAATGAATACAAATCAAAATTGAAACTACAGTCGTTCCGGAACGTCATCCTATCAAGAAAAATACGGCGAAAAACTAAGAAGAGTTATTCTAATCCTTATAAAATTTTAGATTTTCACTGTACAGTATTTATTCTGGGCTTCAAATCTATGCAATCTATAAATTAATAATACATAGCGAAAAAGCATCCGTTTCGACTGAAATATGTGGCAGAGTCATGAAAATTGGGTCCACGAATCGACCGCTGCAAACGTGCCTGCGGTGGCTATATGAGCGAAGTCGAGTTCCGTTCATTCGATGAGTGCCACTCTGGCATTAATGGTGGATTTGCTTTTGACGAAGCCGAATTGTTTGTGATGTAGTTAACTATGTGCAGTAAAATAAGTGATTAATTGATTGAATATAATTTTTTCAAAGATTTTATTGTAAGTTTTGGGAATATGGAAATAGGTCGAAAGTTAGATGGGTATCTTTTTACACCTGACTTAAATAAGGGTAGGATTTTCATAAAATTTATTAAGATTCGAAAATTGGCCCAGTTGTGGACCACATCGTCACACGTCGACAGCACGTCAAGGTATACACTTGTAGTTCGATATTATTTTTGATATGTATGGCATAACATAGAGAGAGTGCTAAGTCCAAAATGTATACCCTCGACTCCAAAATGTGTAAGCGTGCTTCTGTTTGTACAACAAACTATTTTTTTTTGCAATTTTACAACCATTAACTCATAAGTTACTATTAAAGTTAAGTTGGTGTAACTGAGACTAAATACTATCAAAATTAAAACTATCGATTGTTCGGCAATACTAGTTCCCATTTACCATACATATACTGCTCATCACACACATATACACAGATAGTAATATGCACCAATTACATTTGCATCGATTATTATTATACTAAGTCCATGCTTATGACACCTAAAAGCGCATGCCGGGTTTTCGTTTTTGTTTAAGAATAAACATTTTTACCTCATTATGAAATAACTATGATTAAGTGCAGTGCGCATCGATGTGCCAGCGCTACCTACAATATAACACCAGCATTGACGTTTAATCAGTAAGTTTCTATTTGTGTTTATTGTGCACCGGAATGTCTTTGTGTCTTCTAACCATTTTTACGTAGGTCTATTTATTTATTAATGTTTTATTTTATTTTTTAATTTATTTATCCAAGATACTATCGGTGAATATAGTTAATTTAAACAGGCGAAAGACCTCTGACATGACAAAGGACGTACTCAGTAGGTCTATGATATTATTATATTCACATTCATATTTTCTTAGACTTTGAATGTGTGATATATTTTACGAACTAGGAACTCATATTTATTGGAACATCGAATCAATTTTAGGCAATAAATGTACCTATCAACGCATGTAATTAGTTGATAAAGGTAACAATTTTGTTTCAGGTTCCCAAGGGATGAAAGTGCTCGGAATGTATTGTAAAAAAATATGAAACGTCAGGATTTGCAAACGAATACTTTTATTTAGCTATACTAAAACGTGGCGTTATGTTGCGGGTCGTTACATTCCCTTCAATATGGTTGAGTGAAACGATGGCTGGCACATACGTCATGCTTGTGAACAGGTGCCACCTTTGGGGATTGGTCTGCTCCAGCTTACCTCTTACAATTAAATACACAACACTTAATGCTTTTTTCACTCATCAAAATAAAACTATATGACTTGGTCCAGAGTGTTCTACACATAGCTATAAGTTAGATACTGCTACTGTAACTAATCTGCTGAGTTTCTTACCGGTGTCTTCTCGGTAGATATAGGTTCCGAACCGGAAGTAGAATCACTTTGCATTTTATTCAATGACAATTCAAAAGCGTTACATGTAACCTACTTGAATAAATAAATATTTGAGTTTGAGTTTGACCTCGGTGAAAAAAAAAATCAACGATTCTTATAATTCAAATTTCCCAAATTATACTAGACTGAGTATATATTTTAGAAACTATAGCCTACCTACATCCTGTTTTAATTTTCAGGTTTCATAATATTCGTCAAGAATTTAAAATTTGTCATGTTAATAGACAATTTTTCAGTGTCCTAAATGCGGCCCATGCCTTACATGGTTTCAATGTGTGTGTTATATGCCACGCTGTTTGGTACTGTAAAGTCTGTACACACAACTGATTCCTTCCAAACAAAACCATTCTTCCAAATAGCTGATTAACAATCAGCTATTTGTATCTCTTTTCAAATATCTACTTTGCCTGATCAAATACGAAAAGAATTAATAAGATTGTATCTCATTTATCTTCTGGTACTGCATGAAAAAGAATTAAGATGAGATTCAATTTATTACTTTTTATTACTCTTTCGTCTGAAATAATGGGAAAAAATGTATTTAGTCAATAGTATGTACTATGCCTTAATTATTTTATAGCTGTGGTTTTCAGTTTGCCAACAAAACTGACATTCGAAAAGATTTGATTGAATTGAAGCATTTGAGGTCGATTCGACAGTGGTTTCTCGAATGAATTTGCTTTAGAGTATAAAATTGAGTGTTTTACTTAAAAATTACATCTATGTAGTCAAACTTTGTACAACTCTCCTTCATAATGTCTAGTATTAATTACACCACCCGTACTGAAGGCCAAACTAAAATAAACACAATAATATGGACGGTGCAAGGTACACCCATGGACTTAATTTTATTATACTAAGTCCATGTTGGGGCCTACCAAATGTTCCGTCTGCTATATTATTAGATGCCTGTGTTTTCTACATTCCTGAAATCATTACATACGTTTATAAGTAAAAACAAATAGCAACCAGTTATTTATTTATTCTCATGTAGGAAGAGTCGTTTGTCAAATTTCCAATGTTAGGTGTTTTCAGCTTATAATTTAAAACTTCTGTAACTCTACGGCCTTATTAAAAGATGGTTTGGAAAATTTATTTAATCGATATTTCAATTGACAAATTGAAATCTCGTTCTAAAAATAATAAGTCCGAGCCGTGGTTTTAAATTAAAAATCCTAAGGCTCAATTGCACCAATATAGCTTCATTGGTAACTAACAAGTTGGACAGTAAACAAAATATTAGGTACCAGCTTTAACAAATGTCATTTCGTCAGTGACTTATTGTTATAGTTAGGTTGGTGCAACTGAGCCGACTTTTACTAAAGTCAATTTGACATTCAGAATTTGTAACATACAATTCTGCGTGATTTTATTTGTGATTTCAATTTATTTCGCCAACTCCAAAGCCTCTTGATTATATAAAAATGGCTCTGAGAACCACTGCAGTTCTGTGTAAGAAATTTGGTGTAATTAAAAGAAAAAAAAATCATTTTCACGTACAGTTCTGTTATATAATCTCTTTCTGATGGTGTTCCAGGTAACATGAAGAAATGGGCTTACAATATGGCAGGATTTAACCGTTATGGTATGTTTTGCAGTGTATTCTATGTAATAAAGTGTTTAGATTATGCTTGATCGCTCTGGAATACCGACTATGACTACCCTGTATTGATTAATTTCTAACCTATATATTTCATTTATAAAGGTAAACAGTACAGCTTCCCTGTTCACAAAAGTCAGAATCAATTATTGTTAGTCTATTATTACTGTTATTGATTAAACTAATTAAGCTGGTGTCTAAAAATAAGCCTTAGAGTCCCATAATACTGTTTATCAACGAGACCCGAAGCCTCAATAACATAATTGGCTACTTGACAGTGTTAACAATAAAATATGAAAAGTGTTAGATATGTTAGCTTATTAGTAAAGTAATAATTTTACATTTTTATTTTTTAATTAAAAGCATAGTTAGTATTTTAATTTTGCAAAATAAATTTTACTTTTTTTATCTGTGGAACAAAAGAACCGAAACGGAAACCACCATTGCAATTCGGAAATGACAGCTGTTGGCGAAAATAATTTATTTTAATGTGGCGAAACAATGATTATTTTACCGATTAAATTGAATTATTGTGTCTTTAATCGTATTAAGAATTTATTGAAACATTTTCCGTTTATCTAAATGAAGTCGTTCCTATGCGTATCGGTTCGTTGTCTACAACGTTGACGTCATAATTTCAACAGTGACATGACTTGGCGTTTTTGCGCGCTTTCTAAATATGTTACACAAAATCTTATTTTTCTCTGGTTATTTACATTTTTTCCAGATAAATCGAATTGCTTGGGATATAAAATGAACGGGCGCACATTTTGCAATACTTTTTCAAAAACTGTCAAGTAGCCAATTGTGCCAAAAGGTATCTCTGTGCATGTCAGACTTTTAAGAATATGGGGTAGGGTTATTTATTTAGAATAAGTTTAAGTTTAATGTCTAATATGTAGGGAATAATGGTTTTTGAAAGCTTATCTGTGTTGTTATTCAGGTCTAATGCGTGATGACTGCCTCTATGAAAACGAAGATGTGAAGGAGGCTCTCCGTCGCATCCCTGAGCACGTAGTTGACGAGCGCAACTTCCGCATGGTCCGTGCCATTCAGCTGTCCATGCAAAAGACTATCCTGCCTAAGGAAGAGTGGACTAAACTGGAAGAAGACAAGCTCTACCTCACGCCTGTTGTAGAACAGGTCAAGAAGGAGAGGCTGGAGCGTGAGGAGTGGGAGAAAAACTATTAAAAAAGTCATGTGATTTGTTGTACAATACTTTAAATATTTAATAAACTTAGCACTTAACACAATATGCTCAACTTTTTTTAGGTTAAGTGTTCAAAAAATCTTTCCTATATTAGAGAAGACTTTAATTGCTAATAGAATCATGATAAATACAATGTCAGAGCGTCACACAAACTAATCAGAAAGCTGACAGTCTTGGAGATATATTTTTTTGTATTGTCTTCCTCATTCTTTTTTTTTCTTGTAAGCTTTCCTCACTTATAGTAATCCAGGAACATGTTTATAATAAATCTCCAAATCCTTCTAATATTATAAATGCGAAAGTGTGTAAGAATATATGGATTTCTCAATGTATGATTGTTACTCTTTCGTACAAAAACTACTGAATGATTTGAAATTAAATTTGGTAGAATGAGAGGAGACACTACATCAATAAATTAGTGGTATTTTTATCGCAAAATAATAAAAGCGACCCTTGATAATTAATAAAATTTATCACCCATAACGACTCAAGGTTAGCACAGTTAGAAGAACAGCATGCACAATATCACAACTGCAAGAGATGATATTTATCTGTTTCCTTAAATAAAACACATTTATTACAAAAAGAAAACATTTTATTAGACCTAACTACAAAAATTGTTAAAATAGTTAGGTATAAAGGAATAAAATTGAAAATATATGGCAGATGTATAATTATGGCCTCTGAGAAATGGGGCGCGTATTTCATAAATACTAGTGTATAATTAAATCATTAAAGTTAACAAATGGTCCCTTTAAAACAATTTTAATTTCACATAACCATAATAACAAATATAAATTTATAATAGACAACAATACTAGAGAAAATTTATACACATTCATTGAAGTATTAAATGTAGGTTTCCCAGTTTGAAACACACCAAACAAAAAAAACACATTTTTTTTATTTGAAACTATTAATTTATCTATTTATAATCCCGCCGCTGATCTCGGAGCACAAACGAGCTATTGCCGACTGCCATTGGCACTTCGTAGGAACCATTGCAATGGGTAATTTCGCAGCGATTCTTACATAACTGATTAAAACAAACAGGCTTCTAACGCGGTTTTGCACAGTATTGGCGTTCTGGCATTAGTAATAAGAAAATAATATTAATTAGGGTAGTAAACTTAATGTAATAACTACACATCAAGTTTGAGCACTACTATTTCAGGAAAACCATCTCATGTGCCAATTGCCATACATAAAACATATTACATTTCAAAAGCAGAATTTATCAATTTATGGAATAACTCTTTGTGATGTAGTTTAGGTAACGGTAAAGGAATAAGAAATCATGTTTTTAGTTTATATTATACATGGACAAAGCCATATTCATGCTAACATAAAATAAACACCGAATTCTTCAGTATCTATTTCTTCAAACAAATTTGTTTGTTTATCATTTTGGCTCACTAATTAATGACTATTCATTATCCATATCTACAGACGATTACAAAATTGTGATCAAATGCATTTTGGTTTTAACTTGGTCCATTAAATAAACATATGTATTAGTAACAATCAAATCAGCCAATTAATAAGTAGCCATGTGTGTAATATCGTTACTTAAATGTCCTGTATTCATAATGTATACAAAAATGACAAATTCATTAAACATTATTCTTAAGAACACAATCAAAAGTAATTTATGGGTAATCTACCAATATCTCTATGCAGTAACTTTTTGGGAAACATGGGCATATCAACGAAATACAATAGGGTACCGTTTGGTTGAAAAACATTAATTTACCAAATTAGGCCATTTTAGAAAAAACTGAAAATTAAGTATAGAAAACTCGGGAGTTTAAATGCTTCAGTTTTTTTTTTCAATATAACACACTTACCTTCACATTTTGAACGAATAATCATGTCAGTACAAAACATTAAAAAGGAATAATTGCCCTAAAAAATAAAAACCTTATACAATGTATGTTGGTGTAAGTCAATAAACTTGCAAGCAAAAATTGCCATACTTTTTATAAATTGGATCGATTTTGATATGGTTATTGACATCGAATAAAGCAGTTGCCCAAACGAATAAATAAAAAATCAGAGAAATATTAAAAAGCGCTTAAAAAGAGTTTAAATTCATCATTAAACATCATATCAACATCCCTGATCACCGCATCAAATTAACAAATGTGATTTATAGACTAGGTACATTTATACTTAAATTACCAAAACTAAACTAATTGCAAAAAAAATTCGAATTGGTTTTATTGCCGTATGACAAATAAACGAATAAAAACCGAGAGTCAAGTCAAATAATATTAATTAATTATAATTTTCACTTCTTATTTCTAAAATTAAAATATCGAAATTTGAATGAACATTATTTTTAATCATTATTTGGTACTGCGCATTTGATAAAGCGACTCTGTATAGAAACTTGTATCATCATTCTTGCGATAGGTAAATTTGGGACGCTCTTTTTAAGTTAATTCTACGTAGAACTGCTGGGTTTCCAGTTAAGTTCTTGTAATAAAAAGTGATCGTCGCAAAAGAAAAATTCACCAGTTCAGGCCTAGCATGCACATACATGAATTTCTCAAACGAGATGTTTTGATTGGTTGTTAGTATGCTGAACTCGTAATTACAGCCAATCAGAAGTTATCATCACATTAAATTTTATTGATTTCGACATGAGAAGAGAGACCTATTAAAACTACTCGCATGGCGCATACTAAGTCTACTGGTGATTTCAGCATCACAATTTTCATATCTATAATCAATAATAGACAAAATCTAGATTATTTTATTCTGTTTACAAGCTATTGACTATTTTACGAAATATTTAAATGATTGTAAGATAAGTGTAAATTCAATTTTATGTTAAAATTCTTAGCAATTAATTCGGAGAGAAACTCTTTTCAAATACAATTACCTATTTGTAACACCTATTCTTACAATAAATGTATTATTTTATTTTATTGTTCATGGTATGGCAAGTCATTTGAAGTTTGATCGTATGGTAAAACCCCACGTCTAAATAAAATGTTTTTCAAATGTTTTTTTCTTGTTTACCAATAAGAAGTTTAAAAAGTTTTCAAAGTCTAATTATGAAACTGTACATCAAAATTAGGTACAAATTGGATAATTATTTACATTTTAGCTTAGTCTATACATTATTGGCAACTTCATTTCTCAACTACAAATCGATCTTTGGGAGATTTATTCGATTGAGTATATTCCTTCTTAAATGGTGTAACATTTAGAGCTCTTCGTCTCCAATTGCCTCAAAGGCGTTGTTCTCTACGCAGTCCTTTCCAGATTTGAACGCGACTGACGAAAATTTTTCAGCCAGTTTCTGAACCGAAAATATTTCCCTCGAACTACCCGACGTATATGAATCTCCATTCTGAAAAGTAAAGGAAATTAAATTGATAAATCAGTCTACAGTATATTAACTTTTTTTTTTTAAGGGGGAGAAGAAGGCATTCACCTTCTTTTCGCACCATATCGCTGCCGTGGGGACGGCAGTGACGTGTGTGGGACTCCCCCGCCCAGAAGGGGCGAGGACTACCCGAACTAAAAACTCCCCCCACCTTCTCATCGCCTATTGATGGCGCCATGGGATATCGGGTGACCCATGACTGCCACGGCGACAGTATATTAACTAACCTAACTTAACTAACGTAGGTATGTATTATGATATTAAAAACGCTAGTTGCAACCCTATATACAAAATCAAACAGTGTCATTCTTCTGTCGCAGCTACATCGCACCAATACTCACTGCTGAGCTAAGGGAGTCTCTGATAGAGACCGTCAACTGGCTGGAGTCATTGTTCCATAGGTGAGCGACGCTTCTGCGCTTGAAATACCACAACAGGGTCGGACCTGTGCCGTTCTTCTGTAATATCAGCTACAGACAGAGCTCCAATACTCACAGCTGAGCTAAAGTGTCGCTAGGACTAAGCTGACTGGAGCCATTGTTCCATAGGTGAGCGAGGCTGCTGTGCATGAAATACCACAGCTGGACCTGTGCCGTTCCTCTATCGCATCAGCTCGCTAGCTACAGAGCAGCAATACTCACGGCTGAGCTCAGGGTGTCGCTGGAGGAAGACGGCGTGATGAGCTGGCTGGAGCCGTCGCGCCGCACGTAGGTGAGGCTGCCGCGCTTGATGTACCGCGGCGAGGTCGGGCCTGTGCCGTTCTTCTGTCGCATCAGCTCGTCTACTATGGACTGTAAAATAAATAAAGTGATTTTTTTAATCTAACCAGGTATACCGTATTTTGGAGTGAAAGCAACCTCTTGATGTCCCTCGATAACTTTTCAATGAAATAGATCAAAAGCTCGGAGGAAACAAAAGGCAAGATGCGGTTGCGATGGTGCTAGAGTAGCAAGTATCTATTTGCATTATTTGCTAGGTGCGAAAGGGTAGGTACACGATAAAAAAAAACTTCGGCTGGAGCAAAATTGTTTACAAATCATCGTTACCACTACCGCATAAAGAGGCGCTACTTGCGCACAAAATAAATTTAAATAAAAGTTGATGTTAATAAAAAAGAAATCAAGTAGTAAGTAATTTTGTTTCAACAGATAGGTAAACCAGAATTGATAATGATACATAGCTAAAGGGATGTTACGTAAAGTCACTAATTCGTACACATTCTGCGAAGAAGTGACGTCAAGCTAAATTTTATCACTATAAATTTACTAAGAAAAAAAAATTTTTTACATGATAAAAGAACATTGGTCCAACACATTGAGATTACCTTAATTAAGTAGGTACCTACTTATTCGTACCTATTATATTTTTAGGTAATCTTACTATTGGACCAAACAGAAATTGTATTCCTATTGTAGCTATTATGCATCTGAAAATGTTAAGTACGTGATAATTTACCAAATCCGCAATCAAAGTTAACAAAACGGAATAATTCACAATACAAACCTGCAAGCAGACACTTATAAACGTTGCATGTTCTGTCTTCAAGGTTATCCATTTCAAGTTATCTTTACTAATGAGATATTCAAACGATAACTCAAAGTTTTTATTCGACTCCTCAAGTAACGAACCGTGTCCGTTCGTTTGCGGCCTTTCCATCTAAAATGCATGACAAACATACCAATATCAACATTATGAATCATCATATTGTCACGTACGAGAGTGAAGTCACCTTCTATCGATTATTTCATAATCACATCACTGTCGTCCAAACATTAATTGCACGGCTGTTTTATTCAATAACTTTGTTCAATATAGGAGTCAGATGCATTCATCCGATCGATAACAACTGACGCTACGGCTATAAAATATAATGATAAACAGACACGCCAGGTCTCATACGCCTACCCCAATAGGACGACACACCATATTAATAGTTAATGTTAAGTGGTAATCATTAATGATCACAACTGTTAAGAATGAATGACGTATTTAAGTAGGTAAAAACTATGAATAGGTTGTAGGTACAAGGAAGCTCTGCATTAATAAACCTCGAACTATTCTTGCAAAAAATTATATAGAATAACTGTTAAAATCCTCTAGATGTGATTAAAATCTTTAATAATCACGTAGTTCTTAAAGCTGTACGGAATCACGCGAGGATTCTGTTTTTCTTATCACAAGTGTAGCTTTGAACTACATATCAAAAAGTAGTTGTTTCGTGCTATTTTGGTATAAATAGTATACCTCCTACTATATTAAGTTATTGTAGTACCTACCTATCTAATATATCTACCACATTTCATCTCAATCGATCAAGTAGTTATTGCGTGAAAAAGTAAGAAATATGAATACATACAAAATGTGAATGTATAGCCCGTAAAGCCCCATAATAAATTGTAATAATTGATTTACATTTTCATGTTTATGTTTAGTAACATTTGCTCAGCAGCTTAATATGTCGATCATACAAGTGGATTTATAGCGTGAGGGGCATGCTGTAGGAGAAGCCTTTGTCCATAGTAGACGATAAAGAGCTGATGGTGTTGACGATGATGTCAAGACCTGTTCCTAGCGGTTAGTCTGCCTTAGCTCAACTGAGATACTTTTAAATATCTGTCAAAATACGATGGAAATTTAAAGATTGCAATTTATGACGTCACGGTTTTGTCAACACAATGACTATTAGCTAATATAGTTTCGGAGCATTTTGAACAATATAGAAAAGTGCATTTTCTATTTTGACCCGACCGGCAATCAAACCTGTGACTTCAGAGATGGTGCGACGTCGAATTCTGGTCCGCTAGCCTCTCGACTACGGACGACGACGACCACTTTAATGGCGTACAAGTACTTAAGTAGGACCTCAAATCTATTAACATACTAATACCTTAACAACAAAATAAGACATACCGCATGCAACGTGGTAATCCTCCAGCATCTCATCCTGGTAACCTTGAAACGGTGTTCCCTAGCTGGATTCACGAGGCTAGTCAGCGTGAGTTCCTTAGATGCAAGTGACACCCGTACTCTGCAGCTAGTTTCGCTGCCACTTTCGCCCACGTTAGCAGACGCCGTCAAAGCCTCCCCTGCGGGTATCCTGCCGTAATGACGTAACGTTCTAGCCAGTTCGATGTACTGTAAACAAATAACACTCATAAAAAGACATCTAGGTGTACACTTGCAGTTTGATATTAATTCTTATGTGGGGTTATGTCTGAAGATCTTTAATAAGCTGCCAGAAAATATCACTGCATTACCTTATATTTAAGTCTCTGTTAAAAAATTGTCTAATGAAAAAGGATATTATAAAATAGAAGATTATATTAAGGACAAAATTATATGGCCTTGATAGCATTACTTATGTAAACTAGTCATAAGCTATGTTGTTCATGTTTTTTTTAAAGTAAGTTTTTGAAATGATTACTATCGAGTTTCTTGCCGGTTCTTCTTGATAGGAGCACCATTCCGAACATGGTGGTAGTATAATCTGACGATTCATAAATGCATTTGTAAAAGTTTTCATGAATAAAGACATTATCTATTCTATTCTATTTTATGTTACAACATAAGAGCAGTGTAAAGTCCAAAGTGGTCTGGTATGTTCTAATGTGCTCAGCACTCTATTTACTTCCACTAAATTATTACTATCTGTTGTTAAATTTAAAATACAATGCAGTCATACCTCAATATCATTGAAATTTGTTTCTAACTAAACGATCATGTTACTCACGCTTGAATTATTTACAGTAATGAGCATTAACTGTTAAACTAACATACTATTGTTATTAGGAAAAAAAACATTGTCAACAATGATAAGAGTTCGTTTGATTGTTCAGTATTATGTGTTTTATTATGAAAAACCCTAATTTTATTACTGTTAGAATCGTAAAATGAAACACATAAAACCAATGTGTCATAATTTCCTCTGTACAATTATACACATTTGTATTATTTCACCTATGTACATATTGAATATTTTAACTAACTACTTATTTGTATTAAATTTCTATACCATTGAAAAACTCTAATAAAAGTAACAGACTATCTTCTGGGATAGGAATACAATTCTACACTAACTGCAATGGTATTGTGAAGTACTGGTAAAATCTTTGTGACAGTAGGTAGATATCATCTCTTAACCTTTTGGTCAATTTCTCTGACATGCAGGCCTAGGATACGCAACGCGACTCAATTTAATCGCGCTCTTAACAAACGTCAAAATCGGTTGAAGTCAGTGCGTCAGCTTCTGATTGGCTGAAAATACGAGTGCGATGTGCTATTAGCCAATAAACAGTATCAAAACTTTTGTCGTCTCATGCGATAAATTTGGCGTATTGCGTATGCTAGGCCCAATGATCAAAAATGAGCAGGAAACTTTTTTAGTTAACATTGGAACTAGTATGTAAACAAGGAACAAATTTTAAATTGTCTCGGCAACATTTATTGATAAAAACAAATACATATGTAGTATTAAAAGTTAATTACCCTCTGAACTTAAGATAATAAAGAACTGATGAAAGCGTTCATTACTACTAACCATTTTTATCAACTATAACAAGGATTGTTTTCTTAGAACTCTCTCGACCACAGTTTTGTTATTGATGCAATAAATTCTTTTACTTTTACATTAAAAAAAGTTGTTCAAAATACTTTTTTTAAACATTTACCATTATAATTTACTTAATAAAACTTAAGTTAAAGAAACTAAAGATACTTACTTCACGTTTCTGCTTTTTGTCCTCATATGATGAAAGAATTTCCTTGGTGTGTGGTTCAGCCACAATCCAGCCTAAATCTATCTCCTCTATAATTTGCAAATATAGAAGGTCTAAGGATACTCTGTCTATCATCAAATCAACATCGTAACAGGGATCCCAATAACTGCAACAAAAATGCAAAACTAGTGATCTAATTAATAGAAGACCACTAGTTGGTCTATGACTTTAATGTTCATTTACCTCAATTTTTAGCTTTATTACCTTTTCCTTAAAACAATTTTATCTTCCGGCCTCACATATTTCTGAGATATGTATGGAGATTCATAATCTTCAAGCTTTTTTAATGACGGTTGGCCATCCTTTGCACAGCTCCAGTTGAACAAGTACAAGGAAAAATATTTTGTCAATTCTTTCGGTAAATTAATGTTATTGCAAGCAATATCTAAAATTGTACTGGAAGTATCAATGGAAGACACAGAGAGTGGTATTCTATAGCCATTCATTAATGATATTTCAATGTCGACTTCATGCATTCTCACACAATGGGTTTCTTGCTGTGCAGAAAATAGGAATGTTATAAGAAGATCCGAGTTAGCTAAAATTGGATTTTGACCCACTGGAATAATAAAAACATATTCAATAATTATAATTTTTACTAAAATTTATTTGCATTTTATTAAAATTTCTATGCAACTTACCTAGTTGTATGTACTTTTCTAATAGGACTCTCCGTTCTTCCAATTGTGAACTTGTTAGGAACAATTTCTTTGGAGGGAACTGTGGTAGCTTAAAGTAAGGATGTTGAGCTTGTAACTGCTCATGAAGACTAAGCAGCTGTTTGTACCGCGCTGTACAGTGGAAGAATCCATCAATATGTATGTTGTAGCCCTAAAAGAAATTTTGGTAATTTTTATAAAGCCACGAATTGAAAATGGTGCTTAAACTATAACTATAATAGAGCTTTAAATAACAAGACGTCTGAATTTACTCACTGTGTAAGAGATTCCATTGTCATCATGAAATTGCTGCAGATCAGGAATGGAAAAATGCATTTTCGTGGTGTAAATTACTACATATCATCACTGAACTAAGCGAATATTGAAAACACGCACATAATTGTGTCTACCCGATTAAACTACTGTTGAAATACGAGTACGCTTCGCCCACTTTTTCTAAAATCAAAACACACAATCACAATATTCCTACGACACAAAACCACAAACTTCCTCAATTGAATCGAACACCGATGACATTAAATAATTGAATACGATTGCATTCGATGTTTCAATTGAGATAAATGGTTTGTCGGTCGGTGGACAACGCTATTCTGATGGATTATTTAGTAGAATCAGAGGCTAGGTTCATTAAAAAGAAAAAAAAAAGGATTTGACATTGACAGCACAATTTCAATTTTGATTTGTTTTGGTTTTTTTTCCGGCTGATACCGAAAAAATCGAAGTCATCGCCGGTCTCAGCTAATTTATTTCCAATGTCGTCCTATCCCTTGGTACCTGTTATTACAATTCAATGCGATTGGAACGATGTGATCAGGTAAGATATAATAACTTTAGCTGCCACCGCATCCGCAAAACTATTGGAAGATTTTAAGAAGAATTATTTGCCTTCCAGATTACCCAATGGTGAAGCATGGATATCATCTAAATACTTGAATCAAACCAGTACTCATGACAAACTTAAAACAACAGTAAACAATGCAGATGGCAAAATTAAAATTAATTTCACTGAAAACTATCAATATGTATCCCACGGAAACTTGAGTTTAGTAATTAAACATGTTCAATCTGGATTACGAGTAGCATTTATAGCCCCAACAAAAGCACACAATATTCATAAGAAAGCTGTTTTATCTGTTTCTTCAGCTGAAAATTCATTAGCAGTTTCGTCTTGTGAGGATGACAAACTATTAGTTTGGGATAGCAGAACAAGTAAGTTTACAGATCAAATATTTGAGTACATTAATTAAATAGAAAAATATATACTATGGACGATCAAAATCACGAAAGGCACCTAAAAACCAAGTTTAAATTGTAATTATTTGCCTTGTGTTGGTCGTACATCCTCAGATTTTCATCCTCATTTTGGAACCTAATTTTTTTCTGGTGGTCTTATAAATTCTAGTAGTATTTCACTTCTTACTTTTTAGGCGATGTGCAACTGGATTTAAAAGGCCATGGTGGCCCAGTTTATAAAACCAGGTTCTTCCCATCTGGAGTAGTAGTCATCTCTGCTGGTGCAGATGGGTCGAGTCGAATATGGTCTGCTGAGTCAGGAATAAACCCAGTCACACTCAAAGGGCATAGTATGGCTGTTACTGATGTTGCAATTATTGAAAAGGGCAGAAATGTTGCAACTGTCAGCAAGTATGTCAATTGAATTAATATTTTAATTTTTAATTAGTAAGGTGATTCCACTATCCAAACAATTAAATAACTTTAATAATTTGTCCATGGAACATTGTTTCATAATATTTATTTTTAGTGGTATCCCGAAGTACATACAACATTTGTAATTCTAAAATTATTAACATTAAAGAACAATAAATGTGTACTAATTAGTACTTTGAAACCAATATATAAGATAAATTTATGAAAGAGCCTTAAAATAATTATTTATTTAGGTTATATTATGATTATTTGGTTTAACATATATATTTTAATCTTATTTAGGGATGGTACAGCAAAGCTGTGGGATGTTGGTGAGTCAAGCTGTCTTGATAATATATTAGAAGGTAATGGACCAATTAACTGCTGTGCTTTAGCCACTACTCAAGATAAGTTTGAAGTTCAAAATGAAAGAGAAGTAAGTGATTCATTTGACTACTCTTTTGTAATATTTTATTTTATATCCCAGAGAACTGAAAGAAAAGTTATGTGTGAGTGTGGTCAACAGAACAATGATAAACATTGGCATTTGATATAAAGTCCTTAGGAATTGTAAAGCTTTGAGAAAAAGTTTTTAGTGGTAATTTATAGCATATTTAAAATAAATGTGGCATGCATGCACTATGCAACTTTGGTGAAGCAATAACAGGATATAATTTTAACCGGTATCTATGTATGTTCTATAAAATAACTTCTCTTCAAAAATTTTAATGGCAGCTTTCATTAGTTAATATAAGTCATAAACTAAAAATTACTCGTTGGATACCAAATGGTAATGTATTATTACCATTTGCTTACGGATTAGCTAGCATGCACCAGATAATGGTAAATAATTTATTTGCACAATTCCCCCAAGTTTTAGTTCTTGAGCTATCTTGTGCAAATCTGCATGGTGTAACATAAATGTGCGGATTTACCAAAGTAAATTAATACATTTGTAATGTAAATTTGGTTATATACATTATGCATTGTAGGTGTGCATATACACAAGATTATTCAAGAACTAAATTTTACATTTCGTTTCAGGTAGGAACCAGTAATAAATTGCTAGTTGTGGGGTGTGAGAGTGGGGTTGTAGTTTGTTCACATGTGGCAAAAAGAGAAGAAATCTTTCGAAAACAGTTGGAAACCGCTTGCAATTCATGTATTGTGGTGGAGGAGTCAGTAATCATAGGCTGTTCAGATGGAAAGGTAATACATAATATGATAGGCGTATCATTATTTTTTTTCTAGAAGGTGCTCACTCAATCCACACGCACATAATAAAAATATTAAGTATTATAGGTATCTTCATTTAACTAAGTCTTAATTTTTTTCAGATTTTTCAACTAAATTTAAGAGACGGTACTATACTTAGAGAATGGAATGAATCAGCCAATCCAGTACTCAGTATGGTAACACTTCCAAATCAACTGTTCGCTGTTGGCCGCCAAGATGGAACATGCACTGTCTTGTCACTACAAGAAACCCACAACTCAATTAGAGTTCAGTTGACTGGCTCGGATTACGACGGAATAAGAGATTTGTCCTTCAATGGTAAATGGATATTCTCTGGATGTAGGGACTGTAATATTCGGAAGTATGACTTCAATCAAATCACTGTGCATTATAAGTAGGTATGCAATTATTATGGTTTTTTTATTAAGCATAAAGTAAGAATATACTAATAAGTTCTAATACTTCAAAGGTTTTTATTTCCATTTGATTATAGTTCACAACATTTAAACAAGCATTTAAAAGAAATGTTTTTAAAAATCAATTTGGAGACAGAATAAATCTTACAGTTTTACATTTTTCTTGGATTTTTGCAGTCACATGCCATACAATATTCCGTAGATACAATCTGCAAACAAACATGTAATCTTTCATTAACAGAATGCTTTAGAAATTACAAAATATCGCCTACAATGTATCATTAAATAAAAATTATGTTTACGTCATACAAATACCAACTCATAAAGATATGGCAGACAGCGTAGTGTACAGTAAAAATATATTTACATATATCACAGTAAACATTTGCAGTCAGATATTATTTCCTATTCCAACAATATAGGGGTGGTACATTATTACAAATGAGTGCACAAGTAGGTACATTTATCATTCATTTTATAAGGTAGTTTTTTTCTACAGTGAGACCAGATTTAAACTAAAATAAAAAAAAATTAAAATAAGAAGTAAATGGGTAAAACGCGGTAATATTTTTGGTGGTATATTATTAGCGAAAGAATAATAAATTGTTAACCCTGGATACTGTTAGTGTATTGTGTTGAAGTACCGTCAATTTCTATTAAGTTATAAATTGAGGGTAGACAAATATTTGCAAGCCCGCCCGAGTAGACAAGGACGAGCAAAACCAGTCGGCCCGTGATCACGGTTGATGCAAATCAATTGAAACATCGTGCAGTAATTTCTTCACAATACATTACTGTAAATGTTATCGCGTTTTTATATTAATTCTTGATATGAAAAAGAAATAATAACCAATACTTTAATGGAAAAGCTGGCTAGTTCTGACTTAGGATGCGCCACGTTAAATTTGATCAAACTTAATTATTTAAAAAGATGAAATCGTCAATTGTCGGCCGATCAACAGTTCCAGTCGACATTGTTTCAACTGATGTTAAACAAATTTAGTTAATGCCCTTGCTAGACCTACCTACTAATAGTTTTTAAATACTAAGGAATAGCTACCGTCCGATGTATCCACAAACACATTTTATCAATGTCTTCTACTATCCTCATTACAGTTTCTGCGTCACTTCCTTTTGATTTTATATGCAGCTTCTCCTTTGTTTCTACCAGTTGGGACTTGCATAAAAAAATAATAAAAATTAAGAAAAGCTTTCTAATAAAATAATGTAAAATATTTAATCGAACGAGCTTTAGGTAAAAGTACATCGATCTGGATGTAAGCACAAAATTCCCGTGCGATACCTTTTCAAATCGCCCATTCCTTCCAAAAGCGTTACAAAATATTTCAGGGAACGCGTCACATCTTTTAGTCTAGGTATGGGTCCCCAACGTGTATATAAGCAGTTTTAAATTGTAATGTAAAAGAAAACCTTTGATTTGTCCCTGTAGTATTTAAGCCTTCCAATAGCACGCTGATTCAACTTTCTCCATAAAACTGTGTCTTTATCAAAATTCTTTTTGAAAGTAATCCATTCTTTTGCATCTTTCCTTTTCGAATGTGTTGCGAATAAATTATTCATCTCTATAACAGTAAAAATGATGGTAAATACTACTAGATTACCGATAACTACTAGCAACGAGTGGGTCTTGTGTGCAGCGAAATTTCCCTTCTCTAAAGGTTGAGTTAAACAGCCGGCCTGCCGTGGCATGACGGGGCAAGGCGGCGACGCGACGTTGAGCAGCAATGTAGGTACTTACTAGTTATTATGAGAGACGCTATAGATACAGGGGCGTCCCGTCCGGCGCGACGGGACGGTAAACGTCGGCGCTGTTCCAATATTATCATGCACCAAACTAATTTGGTGCAATTTAGTGTATGCTAGATAAAATGGTTTACCCCGCTTTTGTTTAAGATGCAATAAATTCTTGCATGCAGTATCCACCCAGCCATTCCACATTTCTAGATTTACAAATATTCGGTCAAGATCTTTGCACCAACTTCTAATGTCACAATCCTTAAAGGCTGGAAAAATAAAGTTATATCAATAAGTACTCACCCTTTTTTCAACTTTGTCTTTTAAATGTAATAGTAATGGACAGTCAAAAGCATGTCAGATTATACACTTTGGCTTTTGAACCGTCCTTATTACGTTTGTATAGGAACTAATATCGAACTGCAAGTAATTTCGATCGATGTGCTGTCGTTCGTACGGTGGACATAACGGTAAATACTGCGGTTGTATAATAGCTCTTATGCCTTCGACATAAGGGCAGTATAAAAGTCTCACTTGCTTTTGACGGTACCGTAACATTTTTGCTAAAATGCTTTTCTTTCAAACTTGCAATCGTGAATATATTACGGTTAGAATAATTACCATAAATGTAACATAGCATTTACTTCATTTGTAATGTTCTTAATAATTTGTTCAAAATATGTTATGCTACTATTACCTGTGGTTTTGTGTGTATCCTGGAAGGAATCCTCGCTTGGTTCCCCTTTTCCTTTATCATGCCTGAACCAAGACGGCGCATTTTTAGGATGCACTTCTGTAGTAAAAATAATGGAAATATAGGATTTAGGCAAAGCAATACGGATATAGGCAAAAAAACGCGACACACTAGCGAACTTATATTATTTAAGAGACAGAAAAACTAAAATATGAACGACATTTAATGCGAATGACGCTTTTTCAACTGACCTATCTGTTAATTACTGTAGGTGTATTTTTTGTTACTAAATAATCTACAAAGCCACAATAAATCTTTAGGCCACAAGCGCTTTATTAAACTGCACACTAATGGGTTCGTAATACATTAATTACCAAACTGTTTGCAAAAGTAGATATGCAAACGAAGCCGCCTTGTCATTTGGATATATGTACCTACTTAATTTTTTTTAAGTGCGTCACACTTGTGAACGTGAACTGTTTTTTAAAATAAATGGATAGTTATAATGTATATCACTCTAACGTTGTTACATAGAATTTGAGGTCCCTCATACTTCTTACTTTATTAAAAATAATACATCATACTTACTGTATTCAAACTTTGGTTCCGGTAAAGCATATGAAGATTTAATTTTTTGTTGAACAGCTTCGTACATTAAATTTGGTCCATTGTCTATGTTTTTACAAACATTTTCTACTACTTGGCATAATCCCTTTTGCACTTGCTGATTGTCTCCAGTTTCATAATCATCTGTTTTTTCATTATATTTGTCTAATGCACCAGATTTTAAACCGCTCTTTTCTGATGAAATTTTGCAGACAGCTTTTTCTACAATTTCATTCTTTGAATTTTCCAAAATATTTGACGATTTAATTTCTTCTGAGGTAGACTGACTCGTTTTCCCTAACGAGTCTGACTGGGGAGCATCAGGCTTGTTTTTTGTTTCGACGACAACGTTGTTATAATCAATGGTAGTTTTTACTAATTCTTTGTGTTCTCCGTTTTTATCTATATCCACAAGCTCCCCCTTTCGTGTTCGATCCTCATCTGATTTACTAATAATTTCATCTTCCGAAGGTAACAACTTTTCGTCCTTCTCCAAAATTCTTCCAAGTGACGTGATAGATCTACTCACACTAGTACTAGGTTTCAAAACTGGTGTAGCTATGTCTTCAGGCCAAGATTCATCCGCATCACCTTTAAAATCGATTACATTTATACAGTTTAATTAACAATGAAATACATATACAGATAAAATATTTAAAATATTGACTTACTGAGTAAATGGTCGTTAGGAGGTGCTAATATTAAATCATTTGCAACACTGTTTGTGCCTGAAACTTTCCATGGTACCTTTTCTTCTTCATCTTCTATAGCTTCTTTTGTACTATGCAAACAAATAATAGGTTTTGATATTGTTAAATGGAATCAGTGTTTTTGCTTTATTGTACTGTATTTTGTACAAACTTCGCGTGTAATAGTTTTGGCAAGTATTGTATTATAATGCAATAATATATTCCCATCGGACCTTCGTCACATTATAACATGTTCAACTAATGCTTACTTAAAATAAATAATCTAGTATTGAAACCTAAAGCGTGCACCACTGAAATATTACAATAGTCACCTGTCTATGTTTGGTGGTCCAGTTGCTCCTCCAAGTCCTGAAATGATTTATTTGCAAAATATGAAATCAAAATATTTCGAACAGATTTAATATGATCATCTGACTAAAAAAACCAAAAAAAAAGTCTGATTACCTATGTCTAATTTTGAAAACTTTACTTTTTTGTTCTTTTCGTCAGGAGACTCTTCGGTTGATTGGTCAAAGTCATCATATAGATTGTCACCTTCTAATTCTATTAGTTGATTAGACGTATTACTGCCCATTTCGTCTGTTAAGTTAGAATTAAAAGACGTTTGTTCAATTAGTGGTGAATCCTGAATACTTTCTACTTGTTTTGCTAATTCAGAGTTTCCTGGCGATTGTGCTATGTAATCCCTAGTAAAGTCTGTATCATTATCTAGTTCATCTTTGACGTTCTCATTTCTATTAGTATCATTAACGCCTTCTGCTATATCATTTTTCTTCGTTATGGAATCGATAATTTTATTTATTTCTCCTTGAATTTGAACGTTAATAGCTAATTCAATACCTTCTGAAATACCGTTGTCTAACGATTGGGTATCTACTTCTTGTATGGCACTAATCTGTGTTTTAGAACCAAGATGCTCGGTGGCATTGCTCGTAATTATAGTACTGTCTCCAGTGTCGTATGTAACGTTTGTGTAGATGGTTGAAGTGTCGACTTCATTATTTCCAGCAGAATCCAGTGATTCGCCAAATTCAACAGTAGCTGGTTTAGAGGTGCCTTCAGAATCGTCGTCTTTTATTATACCAATTGATTCCGGCTCGCAAACTTTCTAAAAGTAGTATTATAGTATTATTATTACTCCATCTATGTATGTGTTTATTAAAGACCAACTTTTTACCATAGTTGTATTTGACACAATCACAGTTTAATGTACCTACCAAATGTGACCTCTACTAAGCAAACCATGAACGTGTCAAATATTTAAGTCTAAAATAAATCACGATTACTTACTAAAACATTGTCCACTAAATCATCAATGAAATCTAATACAGGACCTTCCTCGTTTTCTAATTCTGAAAAGGTATAGATATTATAAGGGCATTTTTAATGTTAAAGTTTGATACAGTTCAAATTAGCTAATTTTTTATTAGTAAAGTAATGAAAAAAACCTGAACTATTTTCCTGGTAGGCATTTCCTATGAGTGTACTTATTCTATCCTCTTTATTTGAATAATGTTTGACTAAAACAAAAAGAAAAAAAATTGATAAATAAAACAACTAAAGTAGGCAAATTTAGCTTAAAGTATTCTAATAAGTACCTCTTAGGTCTTCTTCTAGAAGCTTATAGGAAGAATCTTCAAGTATAGTTGCTATCCAGACTGCGATCTGCAGAACCAATAACATTTTAATATATTTAGGTAAAAAATAAATTTAATAGTATTTCATAAATTTGTGTTAACCTTGTCTGATATATCGGCGTGTATTCTTTTATGCAGATCATTGTTCATATTAGCTTTTTTTCGATTCTGTATAATATTCGTAATTTCATTAGCCACTACTTTTGACAATTTGCTCAATCTAAAACGAAATATAAAAATTTATTTTTTTTCATTTCACTACTAGTTTATCAGTTCTGACAGCGAATAAATAGCGACTAAGTTACTTGCTTTTTTTACGTCTAATTTCGATAAATTTTTTGTCGGTTGTCTAGTACCTACGTATCATATTTTATTGTAAACTTAGGACAACATTTAAAAGTAGGGTAATATTTTCATCTTACTCGGGATTAAGATTTAAATTGTATGGGGTAATTAGTTTATGTGCTATTTTGTCGGCAAAAGCTGCACACAATCTCCTTATTTCCGCATTTCTATCATTTTTCTGTTTTGTTTCACGATTCACTTTTTTAGACCTGAAGATAAAAGATTAATTCAAATGTTTGTAACGGCGTAAGGGGTAATAGTTATGATTACAATAAGTATTACATATGGCTAAGTTACCTCTTACTAATAGATTTTAAAGATTTCGTTCTTCGCCTTTGAAAACAACTTATTGCATCCGAAATATGAACGACTGGTCTCTCATCCATTACTTGCTGTCTTAGCCTTTCCACCTAAATTGAACGCTTACGATTATTAAATTTCGTCCGTTGCGATATTTTTTTTTATTTAAAAACTTTATTGCACAAAAAAAAGTACAAAAGGTGGACTTAATGCTAGGAGCATTCTCTACCAGTCAACTGTTGGGTCATCCAGATAGTTCGTTTATTTGTTCGTTTCGAAGACACAGTACAACTAGCAAAGAAGAAATGGCAAAATAACATCTTGGACTAACTATTACGTAATTCCAGCGTATGTATAAAGTTAACATTCTATACTGTTACACCCCTTTGCGCGGTTTTTTGATTCACTTTTTTTTTGTGATTAATTCAATTCGTTTATTGCATGTCACATTACAATTTACAAGGTGATACAGAAATTTTATGGTATACATGTGAACTCAAGAGGGCTTACTACTTGGCTCAAAATCATAAAGGTGCAGAATTAGCTTTGCTAGTAATTTAATGCCTTAAATCTTGACTTTATCGAGAAAGAAAAATTAATAAAATATTACAACTAACCTGTTTTGTGTGTACATCAAATAATACAATTTATTAAAGAAGTAAATTTTTAGTTAAATCAATATAAATACAGAGAAAGTCATTCCGGGAATGCGTCCTAATGCAGGATCTTTAACAACAAGTCCAAAATACTAATGAAAAATTTAAGGAATTCAACTTCTGTCATTACTTGGTATACCGTATTTTTATACAAAATCTAGTTTCGAAAAGGGTACTGAAAGATATATTTTTTTTAATTGCAAAAATGCATAAATAGTTTGTCCAATAGCGCATAAGTCATTTCAGTGAACGTATTGATAACTGAACAAAAATAGTTTTAAGTTTTACGCAGCTATTCTGTGTCAACCGTGAGTGAAGAAGCAAACAACAACAAGCCGGCTGTCAGTATATTAATCGGCAAATAAATTAATATCTAAGTGGTAAGTACCTTTCAATTAATTATTCGAAGAGCGTACATCAATAGTCCGTCAATTCGTGAACGTGTTTTTTACATATAATTATTGATGTGATTCTTTTTTACAACCCGGAATAACAAAGTAACCTCAAATATAATACTATTGACAAAGCCAGCTCGCATTTAGGATGGCTGCTGAATTATCAAAGCGCGGGTTTATTTGAAATCGTCATTTCGAGAACGGTCATTTTGGAAACGTTCCCGGACATGATGGTACGCTCCCAATGACGATTCACTTACATTTTTTCATTAAATTATTTGACAAATTCGTTGTTTTTTAATTACAGCGTAATGAAGACTCCTGATAAACAAAAAAATAAAAAAAGAACTCCAAAAAAGCAATATTACAAAAAAAGTATAGAATTCTGTGCGCTGCCCTGTCAAAGTTTATTAACGTACAAATTTTGCAACAGTATAAACTAAGAGTCATCATTATACCTTGAAATTTTTTTGGCATAAAATCAATCTTGAAATTCGCAACCTTGGTGATTTTCAGCCACTTATTTTTAACTATAACATTTTACATTTAACTATTACATTCTTTCATTTATTACATTTTCTAACATTATATTACTTATAAGCATACATATTAACATTACACAAAATATGACAATTCAGTTATTTTTAAATCATAACATCGATATCATTAAAAAATTAATGCAGACTGTAGTAACATTTGTTTAAAAGAAAAGTTTTAAGCATTTTGTTAAAAAGCTTAAAATTGTCTGTGTTTTTAATTGAATTTGGAATGTGATTACTTATTGGCTACTTGACAGTTTTTGAAAAAGTATTGTAAAATGTGCGCCCGTTCATTTTATATCCCAAGCAATTCGATTTAACTGGAAATAATCTAAATAACCAGAGAAAAATAAGATTTTGTGTAACACATTTAAAAAGCGCGCGAAAACGCCTAGTCGTGTCATTGTTGCAATTATGACGTCAACGTCCTAGACAACGAACCGATACGCATAGGAACGACTTAATTAAGATAAACGGAAAATGTTTCAATAAATTCTTTATACGACTAGAGACACAATAATTCAATTTAATCGGTAAAATAATCATTGTTTCGCCACATTAAAATAAATAATTTTCGCCGACAGCTGTCATTTCCGAATTGCAATGGTGGTTTCCGTTTCGGTTCTTTTGTTCCACAGATAAAAAAACTAAAATTTATTTTGCAAAAATAAAAAACTAACTATGCTTTTAATTAAAAAGTAAAAATGTTAAATGATTACTTAACTAATAAGCTAACATATTTAACACTTTTCATATTTTATTGTTAACACTGTCAAGCAGCCAATGTGGGCTATTTGATACAAACTTTAGATAGGAAAGAGGTATTTTGAGCTTATTTTCATATCTATTATTTCTCCTTTTCTTATTTTCTGGTAGTCTGGTTTCTGGATTACAATACCTAATACCTATTGTTATCTTTCATTTATGTTTTATACCTTTACCTACTTTTAGAACAAGCCGGCGACGGGAATGACGTCAGGTTAAATTTAAAGGTAATAGAATCGCCATTAAGTAGATAGGTATGTACGGTCAAAAGCACATCAAGGTAAACACGTCTTGCAGTTCTTTATGAATTATTATGCACACGACTAGGGTTGCCACCTTTTTTTTGCATTTAAAGTACATTGGTTATTATAGGGAAGAAGAAAAAAGTACACAGTATAAAAATAAAGTACAATTTATTTTTCATTAGTATTATATTGAAATAAATATTTTTTATTGCTTTTTGTAATGTTTATTAATGTGGCGCTGGCGAGGCGAGTGGCGACATCGATTCAACATTAATCGATAAATTTCAGTTAACGAAAAATATGATTCCACCAGTAATCAAATTATGCAAAATAAAGTATTTTGATGTACTTTACTATTCTTATAAAGTATGGAGTACTATTACCTTAAATACCGTACAATACTTTATTATAAAGTATGGGTGGCAACCCTACACACGACATAAGGGCGGTGCTAAGTCCTAAGTGTATAGTCTGACTTGCTTTTGATTTGATCGTATCGTATCTACAATCGTTGTCATCTGAGCGGTAGAGAGTAAGACTACTACAAAACATCTCACTACGGCTTGCATTATGATCATGTTCTTAGCGTTTTTTCTGCGACCTGTCTAATTAGAAAGACAAAATATCCCGCCTTTTCACACTCAATAATGAAAATATTATCGATTTCATTACCATGCACGCTGGAAGCACGTCACATTTATTCCGCCAAGTATCTATGCATTGCCTCTTTGTGGGTACTGCTAGCTCTGCTATTCTCATGGGGCACCTTGGAAGGCATTTATTCTTCTGGTTGGGGATCTCAGGCCTCGAATACATTGTTTGGGGCGTACACCGTGGTACTTGACATTGTCTAATGTAAGGCGAATTGGACCTCGGGCTGCACGGAGAAGTTTTACCATGTTTTCTTCCCGGGGAAGATTTCCTGAAACCACCGATACTCAATGCCATAATTATGTATAAGTAGGTAAGTATATAAGATCATAACTAACGTTTTTTTTGCCAGCGCCAAGTTTCAGCGCTTTAACGTCCATAGTTTAGACAAAGTTTTCAGTTTATCACAAAACATCGGAAACGGTTTCGAATTCGGAAAGAATCTCTTTCATCAGTCTCTGTCGACCTATACGATTGGATCGATCGGGACGGACCGGCAAGTGATTTTAGGTGACGAACAGTAGGATATGTAGGTACTTTTAGTATTTACCCTAAGGTTGAAATTTACAACCGCGGCTGGCTAAAACCATTACCGATGTAAATTTCAACCTTAGTAGGTATACTATCATAGGGTAGGTCACCTAAGAATCCCTTGCCGTGCCGTCATGATAATAATCATTGCATCACGAAACTCTTTAAGAGATGGCGCGAACTTATTGTTTTTAGGACCATACTAGACTCAAACCAATGGTCTTGACGTTGACCGTTATGTTGGATTGTACTGCGCCTGGGCTTACAGCCAAGCAATGCTCTAGAAAAGAGTAGGCACCAACGGACAAAATAATTAATTTAAGATGTCATCCGCTGCCTTGTGGCAGCCACTGCAGGACTACGGTATTACCGGACACCATCAGGCTTAGCATGCGCAATACGTCAAATTTCTCGCATGAATCGACAAACGTTTCGATATTGTTGATTGGCTAATAATAGCACACCGTGCTCGTATTTTCAGCCAATCAGCAGCTGACGCACTGACTTCAATCGATTTTGACGTTTGTTAAGAGCGCGATAAAATTTAGTCGCGTGGCGCATGCTAGGCCCGCATAATAAATTTAAGATATCGTCTGTGGTAGTACAGAGTCACTGCAGGACTACGGTGTTAACGGGCATCCCTTAAGAAATAAAAGAAATAAGATGCGCACTACCACACAGCCCTACAGTATTAAAGGACACCATAATAAATTTAAGATGTCGTCCACTGCCGCACAGCTATGGCTCTTCCAGTTTTTTCCAAGCAATTAGATTCCTCCAGAATACCAGCGCTGTTGCGGTGTTAATGTCGTAGCAACATTTGCTGAGATAGGATCCAACCGGCCTCTCAAGGTACCTTATGTTTTTTATTGTGTAGTGTGGGAAAATAAATATATTTATTGATTTTACTGTAAAAGATTCAACCACTACCTACTGGTTAAGTGGCAACAGAAGGATAACTACAACTTAGGTAGTGTTAGCTCTTGTGACATTGATGGATTTAAGGAAGGAGGGAGGTGATATTCTTTAAGGCTTTTATTTTATATTGCACTTCAAGATCGTCTACATTCCACCTGATGTTAAGTGGTAGGTAATGAGGTCCTAGCTTAAGGGCGACCAGCACAGCATATTAAAACTGTTACTGGACTTGTCGCCCTTACCTTGAAGCTTGACTCCTGCTACTAATGTAGCACCCGCAGGAGCTCTTGTCTTGAGCCTTGTCAGGAGTCTAAAGTCTTGGCACTGAGAACGAATCTTGGAAAGTAAGAACCTGTAGATAGTAGCATCTGCGACTTGAGGACATGGTGACTTTATGAAATCAATATTAACGACATCGCATTGCAACAAATGCGGATAGGATTTAAGTTTCTCCTCGCGTAGTTCTGCACCGCGCAACACCTCTTTCTCCACAGTCAAGTTGACCCATCGGTCTACGAAGTCGTTGCTTGTGGTCGATTGAAATTCGCAATGATCATAAGTTTCGTTGTTGTCAGTTTCTGAAAAGGACAAAGTATTCATTGATTTCGTTTTTGGCAGCTATGAATGAATTGTCTGTACCTAAATAAGTACAGTAAAAATCACGTTAGACTACCCTCTTTGTACCTACTAACCTTATCCTGACCTTATGTCGTATGCATATGAACAAATATTGGACTGCAGTGTTTATCTTATCGTGCAGTCCACTGTACCTATTTCTATATTAAGAAAACGCCTGGAAGCTCTAGACCAGTTGATTCGCCTATACTAATCTAACAATTCTAAGCTTAAACTGTGGTAAATCCTGAGATGACTTAATAAATAAATAATAAATATTGGACAAATTGTTTTGGATTTAGGTTAATGAGGTAGATAAATGAGGATACATAAGTATGTACATACTTAAGGTATGCTTGTTGTGTGGATACATACCAGAACCGGGATAGGTCGTTTTATCCATAATTTACATTACATGGGAACAATCATTAAAAATAAATGGACGAAACGGAAATCTCATGAATTTACATTTGTATTGACCAAAACATTTTGAAACTTTGAACTAATTAATGTCAAGTTTGATGCTTGAGATTTTTTTAGAAATCAAACATAGAACCGTTTCATTTCTAGGAACCCATGCCCATGATCTAGTTTAGATAATTAAAACTTTATATGAGGCATGAACACAATGTCTGCTTAGGATAATTGGCTACTTGACAGTGTTAACAATAAAATATGAAAAGTGTTAGATATGTTAGCTTATTAGTAAAGTAATAATTTTACATTTTTATTTTATAATTAAAAGCATAGTTAGTATTTTAATTTTGCAAAATAAATTTTACTTTTTTTATCTGTGGAACAAAAGAACCGAAACGGAAACCACCATTGCAATTCGGAAATGACAGCTGTCGGCGAAAATAATTTATTTTAATGTGGCGAAACAATGATTATTTTACCGATTAAATTGAATTATTGTGTCTTTAATCGTATTAAGAATTTATTGAAACATTTTCCGTTTATCTAAATGAAGTCGTTCCTATGCGTATCGGTTCGTTGTCTACAACGTTGACGTCATAATTTCAACAGTGACATGACTTGGCGTTTTTGCGCGCTTTTTAAATGTGTTACACAAAATCTTATTTTTCTCTGGTTATTTACATTTTTTCCAGATAAATCGAATTGCTTGGGATATAAAATGAACGGGCGCACATTTTGCAATACTTTTTCAAAAACTGTCAAGTAGCCAAGTGCCATCAGCCAATCAACGGTGTCGAAACTCTTTTTGTCTCTTCCGAGAAACTAGACGTATTGCAGATGCTTGTAAATTAGGGCGAGGATATTCAAAATGAAAATGATTCCTTAAAAAAATATTATGAATTTTAATGCAATTTACACTATTAATTCATTCATTACGTTTGCAAGTTTTATTATTAGTTCTACAAACAAAAATTACAGGACCAATTTGATCTGAATTCGATTATCGTAATATAAATGTTAAAAAATTTACATATTCGTTAGACCAATGACTTTCATACTTGATAGATATACTAAAAAATCACTCCTTTTTCAAAGGTGGCAGCTTCAGCAAAACCTGACTTTGTATTGTAGGGGCTAGGTCATAAATATAATATTGTATAATAATTTGTTAGTAGACACACTCGACTCCTAAAAATACCAGCCGTCACGTTTTGCCAGCAGATTCATGACGTAAATTAAGTGTAACATTTATGCGGCTTACTGCAAAGTTAACTGACTTTATTTCATGAAATTAAAAGGAATCTTAAAATGGATTTTTAAAGTGCTGGCATTATTTTTATATACGGCCAAAATACAACACGGCAAACGCTTGCAGTTTGATATTAGTTAATTACAAGCCCATAATTGTGCGTTTCCTTATTACCAGTATATAAGTTACTCTGTGCTTATAACCATACTTTTGATATTTTTGCACAAATATAAATATGCTACCCACAATCAAAATCGATTGAAATAGAATCCAACTCGACTTCACTTCATTCGAGTCGACGCATCCATCACTAACATCGGCTGTCTGGTGCTCGCATGGACCTAGTTTATTATACTCAGGGTTGCCGGAGCCAATTCATCCAAATCCCCAAAAATCCTGATCGAATTCCCCAAATTTGGGGATAAAAATCTGCTGATTCCCCACAAATTCCCCTCAAAAGTTTTTTTTAACAATAACAATAATAACAATAACATTTATTTATTTGCATTAAATACAGTGTGATACAGGAAGATGTTACAAGTCGTATCTTGAGTTGTATTTGACCTGCAAGCAGGTGTGCAAACAATAGTGTCATTTTAGAATTATCTTAAGTACCTACATATTTAAATTTAACCATTAATATATTCGTTGACACTATAAAAGCATTTTTGAAATAGCCACAACGTTAACGCTTTTGTGAAAACCTTACCATCTAATAATTTAATCGAGTCAGGTAGTTTATTAAAGAGGGTGATCGACATCTTATATACATTTTGTTTATATATGTATGCATGGCAAGGGGGCTGATACATCAAATTTTGATATTTTGGCCGCAGTTGTCTGGAAGAAACCTCCATTTGTTTTTTATAGTAATTTGGATGCAATTTTACAAAAGAGCAAACTTCTCGTATGTACAAACAGAGCAAAGGAAGAATATTCAACTTCTGGAAAAGCGGTTTGCAACTGTCTAAAAACCATGCGTTACTAATGGCTCTAATGCATTTTTTCTGTAATCTAAATGCTCTATCGACTTCTACTGAATTTCCCCACAGTATAAGACCATAGCTAAGATTTGATGATACGTACCCATGGTAAGCTATTAATGCGGCTTCGGTGGAAATTGTCTGCCTTAATCTTTTAAGCGCGATTATCTACGTATTCGCGCTTAAAAGATTTAATTTGTTGCAATGTGGTCTTTCCAGTTTAAATGCTCATCAAAATTAAGTCCCAAAAATTTAAATTTGTTTACTTTTTCTATCGGGGTTTGATTGTATTTTATTTCTAAATTTTGTGTTTTAGTGTTATATGAACGGTATTCCATGAGTTTAGTTTTAGCTATATTTATTTCAAGATTGTTTGATTTCATCCATTGTGCAATTGCCGATAGAGTTGTGTTTATAAAATGCTCGTAAAATCGCTACTTTGACAGAAACAAACACAACTTTTTAAAACTTGGATCTACTAATTAAGTACAAACAACAACGAACGAAGCCAATGCATGCATTACATGTTCAATCATTCATTTATCAGTCACAAAACAAAACATTTAATAAAGAAGAAAAGGAAGGGATGTGCCGTCATATCATAAGTACTTGAGCATACTTAATAATTAAAACAAAATGTTGTTATCCCTACTATACTCCGTAAAATATAGCTTGATCTCTGCGACATAAGTCAAACTGACATTCCTAGGGTGGCCATGATATAAAAAAGTCGATAGATATTATCGACATTTCTTACTATTATCGATGCTAAAGTAACATTTAATTGGGTTTAATTTAATTACAAACGTTACTAAATAAAACGAATATTTGAATATAAATTACATTTATTCTTGTAAAGGAGTAAACCCCAAATCCATATCTGGATCCGTTTCTGAATCACTAGAACAATCTTGTAAATTTATTATAAACTTTTATTCGCATATATTATCATTACGTAAATAATGTTATGTTATTAAAATTAAAATATACAATACCATTTAAAAAAAAATAATTAAGTTTTATTTGAAATACCGATAGTTTATAGTCAGTGGTCACGTTGATTCATCGCCCATCATTATGTAGGTCGGCATGCCCATAAAGTATGACATTTACAGGTATTGTCTGTACTACTATTAAATTCAGAACTTCTTAGGCGTGATTTAACTGACAGCTGTCGCAGAGATCAAGCTATCTTTTACGGAGTATAATATTTTAGATGCGAAAGTAACTTTGTCTGTCTGTCTGTCTGTTACGCTTTCCCGCTTAAACCGATTTTGATGAAATAATAAATGGCGAAATATTCTCCGATGAGAATATGATGTCAAAATCCCCGCATTTTCCCCACATAATGCCAATCCCCAATAAATCCCCAACCATCTTGAGATTCCCCGCAGTTTGGGGAATTCCCCACAGATCGGCAACCCTGATTATACTAAGTCCATGGGTGCTCGCTCTTTCAATTTTTTTCATTCGCTTTTTGACGTTCCAAATGATCACGTCGCACTGACTGCGATTTACTTTTATCTCGAGTTGTATTGTAAACAAATTATTTGTGCTTTGTTTGTATAAATAAAAAAAACCCGTTTAACATAATATGTAAATTTTTTGGTGGTTAGTCAGAAACATAAGTTAAATTCGGAATACGTTTTGTAGTGAAAGTACTGCTAAAATCAAGCGTAGCCCTTGGAGTTATTATTAAATAACAAAGAAATAGAAAATGTGGTCACATCTAGAACGTGGAAGTTCGCCAGTGGATTGGTGTGAATCAAATTATTCTATATCACCAATGATTGCAGAATTCGTAAACACCGTACGTTTTTGTTAAATATTTATATGACTTGGAGACTTGCGCAACTTGAGTAATTTTATTTATAAACATAAAATTTCTTCAATTGCCACTAAAGTTTAGTATTTTTATGTAGAGTAAAGGCACATGCCTTTAAACATTATTGAATCTAGCTTCCTAGGTGGTTTCAAACACTAATAATTTTAGCAGTTTTAGGCAGAAAACTGTAATTTTATTGCCAATCTAAGTATTTTGCGATCAATAATTGCGAGTTGCACCCAGTATATATGACAGCCCCAGTGTATATCACATTTAATTTTTTTTTTGTCTAGGTCAGCAACATTTTATTCTTCCTCTTCCCACCAGTTTTGATTCATCTCTTCCAAGAATATTCCAGATTCGTAAATCCTGCAATAAACATTCTGTGGGTGTTGCTAATGATTGTGGGCTTAAGTTCAGCATATTTTCATGCAACATTGAGTCTTGTTGGTAAGTGTTGTTCTAGTATTATTTTTTTGAGCAATTGAAAAAATAAATGAGAAACTTTCCCTTAGTATCTTTAGGAAAATTATCTGATAATTAAGTTTTCATCCTAATTGTAGATCAAGTTTTACTTTTTGGATTTCTGAATCAGGCCAGACTGAAGATTTAGTAATTTTTGTAAAGTTTAAATAACTTAACATAAAAATATTTTAAAAACAATGTGATGGTAGTTCTTATTAGAATCTTCTTGGTGTTAATAATATTTTTAGAATTGGTAGAACTTGACTTTGGAGAAAAAATACAAATTTCTTTTTACCAAAACCCCTGTTAATATTTTTATTTTGAAGTTATTGTGATAGAGATTCTTTGCTAAACTTACAATTGGATGTTTCAGGCCAACTTTTGGATGAACTGGCAATTCTATGGGTATTCATGGCTGCATTTGCTATGTTTCTACCTAGAAGATACTTTCCTAAATTTTTTGGGGGTAACAGGTAAGTGTTTTCTTACTTCTAGTGCTTTTATGATGACAAAACCAATGTACCAGACAATCAAAATAATCAATTGGCCTCACGGTTTCATTTGTACTTAATCAGACAATGGACATTGGCTGACACATCAACCAAGCTCATACAGACGCAAGAGAATTTATAAAAGTTATTTTCCTGAATTCACTTGACTCTCTCTCTCTTATATACAGGAATTCAAATTCGTTGAGATTTGAGTTCTTGTACCATGTAAATAATATTTTATGTCTCTCCTCACAATAATAATCTGTATGACTATTTCTCTTTACTCAATCTTAGTTAATTATTAGTCTTTGGTTTACCTAAACCCATTAAAAAACTTTTAGACATTTATATATTTAAATACATATTACCTACTTACTTAGAAGAGAAATGCAATTGAAAACTTCAATATAAGCAGTGTATGGGTACATATTATAGTATAAGTGATACTTAAACATTTATATAGATGTTAGTTATTATAAATGTATGATTAATTGTTCACACAAATAAGTAAATTAAAGTATTTTACAAAGGAAACAATCATGCAAACAACCTCGTATTTACCTAAACTTGTTGATAAAATAAAATGTGATTAATGACCATAGTAAAGTACATGCAGTAAAATAATTCTTTTTTCCTGCACTAAGCTTGAGTCTATTGTCGCAGCAGAAAGAAATGACACATTACCAGTACTTAGTTAGAAAAGTAATAGGTTCGAGACGACTGAAAACAAAATTACATTTTAATCTTAAATAAAATTTAGAATATGACTTCATGGTGATAGTAAAATGAAAAGGAATCATTCTTGTGTGAGCTACCACCTGTTAAAGAAAAAAATATTATAATTAGAGTACTCACAAATTAAAAAAAAACATTTTTGTTTTTTTCCCAAATGTGCAAATTGTGGGCAAAAACGAAAATTTTAACTTCTCTAAACATGATTGATTTACTTGTGTAAAATAATACAAAGAAAAGAGCCGCGTAATGATTGAAGCCGACCTTGCTGAAACACATCTGTGGCTTCAATATGCAGTAGTGTCATCAAAAAATCTTGTTAAGGTTTTCAATTTTAATGGCAAAGCTTTACAAAGGTTCTTTGCCTGGCATGACCTGAGGAAGGCCTTTGGTCAGAGTTATTCATTTCACAAATATGTGGCCGTTCTAAGGCTATTTTAACTCTTAGCTTTTTGTATCAAATATACATGTCTCGTTATTAATAGCAACAACACAATTTCGTGTTTAAAATTTAGTTGCAGGCACTGTTCTAGTAACACAACGTACCTACTTGATTTAATCGCGAGCGGCCTTTATTCGATGCAATTTTAAATACATTTATTCATATTCATGTGAATCAAATGTAAAGCTACCAACCGCACCAGTTCGTATAGCATGCCTTGATGATACCGGAAAGAAACTTAGTAAATTTCTTACGAAAGAAAGCTAAACTTATTGTTATCATTGCATCAAGAGTCCAAGCCCTTCAGTTTAGTTCGTTAATTATGCAAAAAAAACAAACCCAAAAAAGTGTATTTAATAACGTGGTAAAGGTGGTAAAAGTGTATTTAAATACAGGGAGTATAAGTAGAGCAACAGTAATTTTATGATAAATGTTTTCAAAGAAAAGAACTAAATAACTGTAGCCTACAGTTATGTAGGTCTTAACATGTAACATGCAACCTTGGACGTTATTATGCTGTAGTTGTTAATAACTTATTAGCATGCATTAATTCCGAAGTTTAGTCATGCTATGTTAATTTAAATGATATTACGATTATTACAGTTGCTAAATACGTCTTTCACACATTGTTGTTGGTTTATCCAAACTCATTAATACAAGATGTTACGAAGTAGCCTACTTTGTTATGAAGTAGGTAACGAAAACTTAACGAAGATACATGTATGTGTGTATGTGAGAGTGACGTAGGGTCAAACGGACATTAAATAAGATAAAAATTAAAATAATCTGATGTCTTTAAAAATGAGTTACGTTTTTAGGTAGGTAGGTGTAATGAACTGATTTTTGATTGAAAAAAATATCCTGCGCATGTGTATTAAGTACCTAAATATGTTGATCATTATTAATGTAGTGCCATACCATATATTTCATCAGTTAGTGTGAACTATTGCCCTAGTTATAATATCGCAAAAGCAAGGCAAGCAATCCGATAAACAAACTAGTACGTTGAGTGCAGCTGTACCTACTGTGTTTTGAACTTGTTTGCTTAGTAAAGTAGTCCTTTTACACAGTGTGATAAACACAATGTTCAATAATGATTTCTTATCAATTTTTCCATACAGGCTTTAAATTAATATATTATATGCATACTCGTATAAAAGGAAGCTGTGACTGATCCATCCATTAAAACAGAGTTCTTGAGAGCAAGATTAGCTGCCGAAGGACACAAGGCACATAAAAGTAAAAAATAATTAGAAACATTGAATTTTAACTACCTTACTCACTGATAGAACTAACCACTAAATTAGTATTCTGTGGTTATTCGTATGCTTACCTAATAATTTAATTACCTAACCACAGTAGGTAGGGTACACGTTAAATTGAGATGAACAAAATAACTGAAAATGTTAATTTTCCAACGTACCTACCTAATATTTTCTAAGAGCGTCATATTAAATCTCACTTTTTTTGAGACGAAAATCTTTGACCATTTAATCCGTATGCTTATAAGTAGTCATACGATGGAGAGAGTTATGTTACGAGTGTATCTTAAACGTGATTGACTAAAAAATTAAGACTTTTGTACCAGGTCTAAAGTCGACCCCCACAAGATGCATCGATTAGCACAAAACTGAGAGCTGTGGAAGTCATAAGGGAAGGTCTATGATGTACAGCAGTGGACGCTCATCGTCTGAAATTATGATGATAGTTATATCGTAAATATGCTAGTTCGACTATTTAATGTGTGGAGGGATCCGCATAGGCAGTTATGGGTCTCCCGTTTTCCTATGGCGCCGTCACTAGGCAATGAGAAGGTTTTACATTAGGGTAGTCTTCGCTCCTATGGAGCGGGAGAGTCTAACGTACGGTGCGCAAACGTATCTCCCCGTCAAAAAAAAATAGGATGGGATGGTCACAGTAACGTTTACCTACTACTTATACTGCATGATAATGCGTAATTGTAGTAAACATATAGGCACACATCTGTGCATTAAACCGTATAGTAAGTAATTGAGCTGCATCTTTGCTGCAAGCCAGGGCCCTTAGGTATCTACTTGGGAACTTTCATCATAGTCAATATATACCAAACGAGACATCCTGAATTTGTGGTTTTTTATGTGTAGTAAAATGATCATCTATATATATAAAAGGAGAAACTGACTGACTGACTGACTGACTGACATATCAACGCACAGCCCAAACGGCTAAACGTAGGCACTTGAAATTTGGAAGGGACGTAGCTTAGGTACCGTAGGGGTGCACTAAGAAAGGAATTCCCGAAATTCCCACGGGAACGGGAATTAGCGGGAAAATCCTTTTGTATGAAAAATCTAAACCGCTTAAGTTAGACGATTGAAATTTGGCATGCAGGTACCTTAGTAAATATAAAGTTTAGTTATGGCTGTATTTTGAGAAATTCCCACGGGAACGGGAGTTAGCGGGAAAAAACTTTTGTATGAAAAAATCTAAACCGCGTAAGTTAGATGATTGAAATTTGACATGCATATACCTTAGTGAATGCAAAGTTAAGTCATGATTGGATTTTCCAAAATTCCCATGGGAACGGGAATAGCGGGAAAAACTTTTGTACCGCGAGTTAGAGGCTTGAAATTTTTTAGTATATGGGTATCTTAGCAAATGTACAGCTTCATGGGAATGGGAAACATCTTTTTCATGAAAAAGTACTGCACTAGCGCCAGATTCAGAATAATTGTTATGTTGTTTTTTAATGTATTTTCTCAAAAAAAAAAAAACTTTTTAAAATTTTTGAATGCAACATTCATTATTATTTACATTCGACACACACCGAGAAAAATACTGAAATGACACAATAACACGCCACGCGGACGAAGTCGCGGGCAAAAGCTAGTAATAAATATTATTTCTTGTCGTTTCAGGAGGGTACTCGCCTTTTATTCCGCTGTGTTCTCAGTGTTCTCGACTGGCTTTCTTGTGATGCACCCAGCAGTCAACGCTTTCGCTTTAATGACTCTAGCCTTACCCTCTATTGGATTCTTGTGTAAAGAGATGGGCAGGTATGCATGAATTTATTACACTTTATCCTAAATTTTGGTAATATTAGTTATTGTACATAAAACCGGCTCTCTGCTTGGTGCGTTGAAGCTACATGCAGCGGAGACAAAGTTCTTGGGCCTCTAAATCGCTTGTTCCATCGCGATGAAGTTGTTTAGAGGAAAATGATGGAATACTCGTGTCTATCAAATACTAAAGCCAATATCGTAGGGGAGCTCCCGTGGCAGCGCAACCATAGGCTAGGATATAGCTAACCATATGGAGTAGGTACACACGCAGTAAGAGAAAATGACCATTAGGTATTTATGTCAGTAATCCTACTTTACTTCTTACTAATATCATGTACATGAAAGATAAAAGTACCAACTATATTTCATGTATAAATTTTTGTTTTGTTTGTATATTGCACTTCAAGATCGACCTCATCCCACCTGATGTTAAGCGGTAATTAGGTCCTAGCAGGGTGACAAGTACAGCAAATAAAGCTGTTCCTGGACTGACTGACTGACTGGACTGGTTTGACTGCTCCAGTTAAGAGCTATAAATCGTTTTTGTTTGTTATTGTTTCACGCAAAAACTATTTGATGAGATTATTCCGTTAAATTATTTTAAATGTTTAAAATGGAACGCGCAAGTCTTAAGTTTAAATTTCATGAGAGATGTTTAGTAGTTAGATGTTTAGTAGCTAGACAAATTATTATTTATCAGAATAACATCCCTATACGAATCCCGTAAAAGAAATATCGGGCAGCAGATGATTAATTATTATAATTTGTAATATTTCAGAGTTCAATGCACCCGTGTGCATAGGCTGGGAATGCGCTGCGTAGCCGTGAGCATGCTTGCAGTCTCCTGCTGGATACTGGACCGCCTGTTCTGTGACGCGTGGCTCTCCATCAACTTCCCATACATGCACGGCGTTTGGCATATCCTCATCTTTATAGCCAGCTACACCGCCCTTGTACTCTTCGCCTATTTTAACGTTTCAGAAGAGAGACCAGAACAGAAACCCCAACTCAAATACTGGCCACGTAATGACTTCGAATTAGGGATACCGTATATAACTATTAAGCATCCATGCAAAAAAGACAAAAATTTGGCGATCTAAAAGTCTGGTACTAACGTTATCGTAAGATGGGTCCCAAGAGATAGAGAGACAACCTTGTAACGATGGTGGGGGGCGATGGGTGAACGGTCCAATGCTGAGAGTGGAAGTTCTAGGGAGGCATGTTCAGTTCTGTAAGTCTCTGGCTAATGAACGTTTTTGAAATGTGTATATTTTTGAAATGAATGATACTGAAATTTTATAAATATGTATTTTATTTTGTAAAAATAAATAGTACAAGAATTTAAACCGTAAACATGACTAGACATATTAGAAAAATGTGTCTTAGATTTTTAGTATGGCAGTTTACAGTATATAATAGTTGTTATTATTCTAGTGCCAATCTGTGATGTAGTAATTAGAGTGATCAGTGTTTTTTTGGGCTTTCTATTTTTATGAGGGTGAATTCAGATTCACATGTTAAAAACCAACGCGCAGTACCAATTTTTAGTTTTTTAGTGTTTCCTCCATGAAAATATCGCATTCTAGTGATACGATTGCTGAAATTGTGTTTTATGCTATAAATAAGGTCTATGAAGACTTGATTTATTTACAAATAATAAGAATGTAAAACAAAGTGGATGTGTTAGTGGTAAATATTATTATAAAATGTTTACCACTATGCATTTTTACCCATTTTACACCCGAAATCCACATTAATTACCTATTTTGAAAATGAGCAATAATTGAGACGTTTAATTTTCGAATTTCACGCCCACAGATGTAATATTTATTCACCCGGGGGCCTGGCCTTGTCAGAGTAAGTAGTATGATAAAAATGTCTAACTACTTGCATGTTACAGATACAATATGTTAATTTTTCCATCATAGTAGTATTATTTTAAGTGAAAAAAGAACCCAGCTAAGAGTTTCCAATAGAAAGGTATATAAATTGGTGTTCAGGTGTAAGACGGTTAATAATGCTAGCCTGCAGTTTTAGACTTGAAAAAGGGGTCGTGTCGAGCAGTATTTAAAGTTAGAGATTAAAAAAAAGTAATAAAAGAAGTCACTTAATAAATGGACGCTCCTTTGTTATATATCTTTATATAAGCAATGGAGTTGAGGTTAGAGTTTATTTTATTATGTCAATTTGTTTATCTATATGTATAATAAGTTTTGTTCGACATGCTGTCGTTTGATGTGATAGGCACCTTATAGGTGAGTTTGTGATTGTATTCTACGCTATTGGTACATAATGTGTCATAATTTATTAAGTTTGGTGTGGTAAAATAGATAGACGGCTTTTATAAACGGTATTCATAAGTTATAATTAAAAAGATAAGGTTTTGTTTTATAAATCATAATATCACTTCAGAAATTGGTATTTTTCATTGCACCTAAAAGTTTTTGAAAGATCTCTAGAAAAGTGGCGATAATAATGGAACGTTGTACATTGAGAAGTCTTTAAAAGACCATTTTGTACCACCAACAAGTTTGTTTTAATATTATGATGAATTACACACATTTAGTTTTTCAAGATTAACCGAAATTTGATAATCATATAAATATCTCATTTTTATACCTAAGTACACTTCATGACCTGTTTTATTTACAAGTATGTATGTTTATATAATTTTTACCTTAACTATTTTGTAACTAAAATTTTCTCGATATTTTATCCAAAGAATAATGTTTATTGTAAATAAATTGATTTTAATCAGTGTTCTTCAGTTCTTATATCTATATGACCCGAGAATTGTCCGGTAGAAAATGCTCATAGTATTAAGTCCACCATAGAAGTTTTTGTGCAATAAGTCCATAAATCCCTACTAATATTATAAATGCGAAAGTAACTCTGTCTGTTACGCTTTCCTGCTTAAACCTCTCAACCGATTTTGATGAAATTTGGTATAGGTATACGTTGAATCTCAAGAACGGACATAGGCTACTTTTTATTAGAAAATAAGGGGGGGGGGGGAGGGGGGTAATACCACCTTTGGAAGTTTATATAGAAAAATGTTTATTTTTGAAGTTAGAGATATGAAATTTACAAATATAGCTCGAAACTTGGAAAATATAGACTACTTTTTGTTTCGAATATTAGGGGAGAAAGGGGTAAAACCGACCATAAAAGAATGTAGTCCACGCGAACGAAGTCGCGGGCACAGCTAGTACTTATATAAATAAAAGGTAGGAGCTACCAAAAATTTACAAAAATGCGAAAGTAAAATGCATGGAATGGTTTAATTTCAACAAGCACAATACATTGCTTATAATCTAAAAACATTGAATATAAAAGTCTTTATATTTTGTATTGTCACATTAAAATAAATTCGAGATTTTTCTAAACATCATGACATTATATCATCAGTCAGAGTCTGAAGAGACATTGTGGTAGTTGTTGGGGTGAAGTGAGGAGTTATCAAACTTCTTCCTAGGGAATGTAGAGCCACCCCTGTAAACCACATGGTTCTTCTCAGTCTCTAGTATTCTCACTTCATGGAGCAAATTAGGCTTCTCCATAACTTTCTGTAGCTGATCCCAAATAAATATAGCTAGATTTTCTGTTGTACTGACCTGTAATATTAATTTTAATATTATTATTATGCAATTATCTTCAATACTAGTAATGACACTTGAAAGTAGTCACTTGTACTTTTCCATAAACTAAGTCAGTTATAAGTAAAAATATTGCGCAATAATAGGTAGGTACTTGTAATTGGGCAATTAAAATAAAGCATATTCTAATGAATCTATTGTTACTATTTATTACACAATATATTACCACAGCTTTGAAATATGGCACATCCTGATCCAAGTTTTTGTGATCTAAGGGTTCCATAATGGCTGCTTGCATGTAGGTTTTAAGATCATGAACATTCATCACCATCCCAGTGTGAGCATCTACAGGTCCCTTTACTGTCACAAGAACTGAAAGGAATGAATAGGGGAAATATATTTAATCACAATAATAACAGATATTTAAATTGTGCATACATAATGTAAACATTAAAAAGGATAATGAAACTTGCAACTTATATACATTCTACAAAGGTTCAATTTGGGAACTCACTTACCAACATAGTTATGACCATGACCATTGGGATTGTTGCATTTACCATATAACTTTTTGTTCTCCTCATCACTTAGAAATGGACTGTAAAATAAAGAAATCGTTTAAAGTATCTTTAATCTACAATGAAACAGATTAAAAAATAATCCATTTTAATATTTTTGCTTGTATCCATTTAATCCAATCCATTCTAAATATGTTCATTAATTAAAAATTAATATTACTCTCAACAGATGACTACAAGGGTAAATTTTGAAAATTGTATGAATGGAATGATGTTTGGATCTTGTGTTCCTGAAGGAAGTTAAAATGAAAAATATTTATATAGATTTTTCATTTCTGATATGAACAGAGAGTACTTGGTGGGCAAGTGGAGTATTTTTGGAAGTTTAACAAAATGAAAAGGTTTCAAAAAAGGAACTAATTGGAACTTTCTCATTAATATCATATTCAGAATACAAAATTAAATAAAAGCCAGACATACAGTTGGTACCTACCTACTTTTCAGAATTTGAATTTGTAGACCAATGTTATCAAAAGTATTTGAATGAAATAGTTAACTACATAAGTAGTGGACATTTTAATTCTGATAACCCAAAGGTTAACAAAATTGATAATTCAATACTTAGTACACTTAAATAAAAATATTTTTTTGTTTTAAATTATATTTACCTGTGTAATCTATGACATGAACTAAATGTTTCTCTTCTGGTAATTGAAACAATGGGTAAAGCCATTTTGTTAACTATGAGCACTGTATTTAAATTTTAGCAAATTATTAAAAACGATCGAAGAGAAACTGAGAAAGATAAAGTTACAGTCTACCCCTGTCAGGAAAGGAACACACACAACAGTATACACAGACGAGATACGAATATTGACACACACTCAACCCAAAATAGCAAAAACGTCGCGGTCTGTCTTGTGTTCTGTTGTCAAATCCAAATCTCGAAACGAAATGCCACAGCATTGGCCACAGCACAGTTCACAGCAGATTCGTGATTTATAGCTCCTACTAGCTCGTGCGAAGGAGATAATGAGAACTAAATAATTATTATTTTCGAGCATTAATAAAAACTCTCATAAATCTTTTGGGAATTCAAATTGAAATCTTGTGAGCTTATAAAATAATGTAAGATTTTTTTAATGTTGCGAGTATTATTAGGTAGGTACTATAGATTGCCGGTTATCACTGTGGTCCTAACTGCTGTGGTCGTCGACTAGTGTTGGCCCTCGTGGCCTTTGTTTGCCATACAAAATGTCCGCTGTCATCCATCCGTCTGTCATTTTATTTGACGTAAAAAATAGAGTTTGGCATTTTGATTGCTGGTTGGACTTTGTAACCTTTTTGAAAAGTTTTTAATAGCGAGTTTTTGTAAAATTGTTACCTTTTTGGAATAAAAATGTTTTCACAGCCTAGCAGGCAGCTGTTATTATCCAGCCAGGTTTGTTACCACACATTTTTGTTGGGTTTATGGTATTCACTGCTAATGATTGTGGTTAAAGATCTATTGACTGGTATAATTAACTTACGTTCATAACATGCTTGTTTCAGTTGAGGCGACTCCAAAGTACGTTGGTCATAGCAGAACACAATAATGAAGCCTTATCTGCAGTTACTCAGAATACTTTGAATGCTGCCAAGAAAATTGGAGGTGACATATCTGTACTTGTTGCTGGAACCAAATGTGGCCCTGTAAGTCTTAAATTATGACTACATTTGAAATGATATTTTCCCAATTTAATCTTAATTGAAATGTTATGTAATATTTACAAAAGTTAAAATCGTTTTCCACTAAATTAATCAGAAATAGGTTTAAAATTTCATTAATTGAAAACATTGTTCCATTAAGGCTGCTGAGAAAATCGCTAAAGCCGGAGGTGTGTCAAAAGTGCTAGTAGCTGAAAATGATGCCTTCAAAGGTTTCACTCCGGAATCTTTGACACCTCTCATCCTGGCTACTCAGAACCAGTTTAAATTCACGCATATACTGGCACCAGCCACGGCTTTTGGCAAGGCTCTTTTGCCCCGTGTGGCTGCTAAGCTGGATGTGTCTCCTATCACCGATATCATTGGAGTTAAAGATGCCAATACATTTGTGAGGACTATTTATGCAGGTATGTCATTTTATAATTTCTTAATAACACAATTGAATATTGATAGTTGTTTGATCTATTGGTACAGAGATTATTTCTATATTTAATTCATTTTTTGTATTTATGTATTGTGTGCTGTTGTTTGGTTTGTTACTAAATGTGTGTTCAAAGACATACAACTATATTATTGAAAATAAGGTACAGTCAACAGCATGTCAAGGTCAGTACTTGCAGCTTGATATTAGATCTTATGCACTTAACCTAAGGGTGTAAAATCCAAATTCTGTAGTCTGATGTGTTTTTGTCTGTACCTAAGTAAGCTAAGAGGTGATAAGATAATACGAAGCCAAGATTAGCAGCATTATAAATATTTATGTTTAAAATTACTGCTGTTTGAAATTTGCAGGCAATGCTGTCCTCACTCTGGAAGCCAAGGATGCCATTAAGGTGATCACAGTGCGAGGCACTGCGTTTGCCCCTGAACCTCTGGAGGGTGGTTCGGCAGCTGTGGAGAAAGCCCCTGAGGGTGACTTTAAGAGTGACCTCACACAGTTTGTGTCACAGGAGCTCACCAAATCCGACCGGCCAGAGCTCACCAGTGCTAAGAATATTGTGTCTGGTGGTATGTATTTAACTCTTTAACCAGTACATTAAATTTTTTTTACATTGAACCTTGAATAAAGTTCAAATTAGGGTGGCAATATTTGTGCCACTACTGGCTAGAGATACACATTTTATATTACGATTTTGACATTCTGTAAACTTTTTTTGTTGTGAAATGTAACCATTTAGGTCACAAATTGTGACTCAAATGGTTAGTGTGTTATGTGAATCTGTTGAAGATACAGGATTAAGGTTTAATGTAAAATATATAAACATTACTAAGAGAACTAAAAATGTTTTATATTCCTGTGATAGTTTACAATTATTTTTTGGTGATGTCACAATGTCACTATTGCATGTACAAACAAAACCTATGCTTTGTTATTGTAACATGAATAACAAAGACTCATATTTAGTATACAGTGTACATAACATACATTCAGCATAAAGGGAATATTATGTTTACGTCATAAGACATGTAAACAGATTTTTTTATTGTCTATTATATATCTATTTAAAAAAACTGTTTGAGAGTATGCTCAATAAATTAAAATATGTCTCACCCACTTGCTCTTCACTACAAGCTCGACATTGTTGACTCAATAGGTAAACGGGTTTTAAGAGAGGTAGGGCATAGCGATTTATCGCTCGAACTGGAGCAGCCCAACTGGTGAAATACCTCTACCTTACAGAAGACCGCAGCCAAATAACAATCACTTCTGTTTTGTTGTATTCCTGCGTGTGGGTAAGGTTTCCAGAGCTCCTGGGGATGCTACATAAGTAGCAGGGGTCAAGCCTTCAAGGTAAGGGCGACAAGTCCAGTAACAGCTTTATTATACCGTACTTGTCGCCCTTAAACTAGGATCTCAGTACCACTTAACATCAGGTGGGATGAGGTCAATCTTGAAGTGTAATATAAAAAACAAAATGGGCATCGTGATCTTTTGACAGGTCGCGGTCTGAAGTCTGGTGACAACTTTAAGCTGCTGTATGACCTAGCTGACAAGCTGAACGCCGCCGTCGGCGCCTCCCGCGCGGCCGTCGACGCGGGCTTCGTGCCCAACGACCTGCAGATCGGGCAGACCGGGAAGATTGTCGCGCCAGTGAGTAGATATTAAGCAAAAATTATATTGGGAACAAATTAATTATTTATCTCAGACCTGATATGATCCCGGGGCAAAGTACAGTATGTTCCTGCTAATACAGTAATAATAATAAAAAACGTCAGGGGCATAGCGTCGTGGTGTAAGCAGGCCTGATATTCTCAATAGATTAAAAAAAATGTTACTATAAGTAATGTAGTACTCAACTCTTACAGCACTAAGTACTACTACTTACTGAAGGCAGAGGTTAATATAACAGAAAAATTCATCGCCTACGATAAGTTCAAAGTTCAAAGTTCTTTATTGCATTCATGAATGTAAATCAGTTGGTAAATACAATTTAGCCAGTACAACATGTTACCCTTTTGGGCATAGCCTATGATAATTTGCGGTTTGCTTAGTTGGACGAGCAACACACCCGATATGTAAAGGTCGTAAAATTTAATAGCTAGACAAGACTAGATTGGATACTAGAATAACGTATTATAGAATAGTTTTCATCTCGAAATCACCTACTTGAACCAAGTCATAGCTAGTAATAAATATGCCATATAATCTAGTTTGTCCAGAGTTCGTAAATGTCAGATATTTAATATTTTTATTAAGTGAACAAATGGAATGACGTCATACAATCGTTAACGAGCGATTTACAAAGTTAATTCTAGGTTTGCATTGAATCAATAAGCAAATCAATATAATGTAGCATGTTTTGGGTTTTTTGTTCAGGATGTCTTGTTAAATAAGTAATTGTTAAAACTTTGGGAAACACTGTGTGCATGCAATATGTAACTTTCCTAAGCGCCTTCTTAAAACTCTACAAAGACTATATTACACTTAGAGAATGACTTGTTTATAGGTTCCAATACCTAAATAAATAAGTAAATAATTCAGTAGCATAGCAATTCAAAGCGTAATATTGCGAGTTAAACAAAAATAATAAAAATAATATTTTTACAGTAAATAAAAGCATTAGCTTACTTATTTTTCTTCCACTGTTAATTTACAGGATCTATACATTGCTGTTGGTATCAGCGGCGCCATTCAACATCTCGCTGGTATGAAGGATTCTAAGACCATTGTGGCTATCAATAAGGATCCGGAGGCGCCCATCTTCCAGGTAAATGTTTACTTTTAAATCGACCTGTTTAACTGGTAGGGCTTCACGGCTTAGCAAGAGGCTCACATATAGAAAGTATACCTTTTTTGTTGACACTTAACAGTAAAAAAATCGTATAACCCTTCTTTACTTAAATCAAGAAACTCCAGAAGTATAGGTGTAATTAAAATTAGGATGGTATCTATTTAAAGTTTGTAATATCTTTTAATTATATTAATCATTTAGTTTTTAAAATTTCATGGAATCCAACACAAAAAGCGTAATTATTAGACTTATTAAATTAGACGGTAAAGAGCAAGACATATTATTAAAAAATAGGACTGGTGCGCTTTATATTACTTAAAAAAATAATTGTATTCAAGAGAAACTTCTCGTAAAACAATACGTAATTATTACTTTATCAGAGAACATTAACAAATGTATCAACATAAGGGCAACTTATCAAAAGTCAATAGCGAGTTCAAGGCTGCTTATCTACTTAGTATATAGATGATTACGAACCTCATTTATTAAGTATATTATTTTGTATGTATAAGATAGCCTAGAAGAGAGAAGAAACAAAAAGAATCTCAGGCTGCCATGATATGACTTATAAGTCTTAGCTACTAACATCCAGATATCTTCTGGGACCAACAGCTTAACGAGCCTTTTAATTCCGGTCGGATTTGAGCCATCCAATAACTGACCGCAGTGTGCGTAGCTTAGATTTCGGTATCGTTACCAAACCATGGTTATTACGACTGGGTAAATAAAAATTAGGCCCCATAAACACACCTTGTAAAAGTAAATAAATATTCACGACTACAAGGCAAGTTACGGTCAAATTAATTAGGTGTACCGTGGTACACACTAAACACTTGCGGCTCGGTACTAGTTTTTGTGCCCACGACAAGGACGGTACAAAGTACAAAGTATATTATAGTTTATATAGTTTAATCTGTGTTTGATCGTACATAGGTAAACAAGACAATTGTATTTGTTTTTTTCTTTTCCATTGTTAGCGTCGGCCTCATAATAATTTTTATTTTTCAATTTTTTTGTTTTTTGTTTTGTCTCCAAAATAATATTACTGAAAAGAGGTGATAATCTTAAATGTTGACTATACGTCATCAGACCTATTTCAAATAATATTTCACTCGGTTGCACCAGTTGATTATTTTCTTGCTAAATGCCGTCAATCACTCGCTCGGCTTAGAAATACTGATGTAATTTAGCCAGTGACATAGCGTAGGTTTTCGCCGTTCGGGGTTCATCGGAAAATTACAGCACCCCCATTAGCAGTATTTAAAATTGGTCCTGAAGAAAGTCGTGCCACTGAATCCAAGAAATAAGGTTATTTGACGACCTCCGTGGCCGAGAGGCGAGCGTGCCGGACTTTAGCGTCGCGCCATCTCAGAGGTTCCGGGTTCGATCCCCGGTCGAGTCAATATGGGAAACTAACTTTTCTGTATTGTCTCGGGTCTGGGTGTTGTGATACTGTCGTTGTTTCTGATTTCTGTAACACAAGTGCTTTAGCTACTCACCACAGAATCAGGGCAATGTATGTGATGTTGTCCAATATTTATTTATTTACTTATTATTTATTAAATGATGGATTCAGTATGGCGCCAGTTTAAATTTTCGTCACTCGCTTTACCTGCCTGGTTAGAATGCGCCACGCAAGTAAATTTTATCACGCTCTTGGCAAATTTCAAAATCGGACAAATGCAGTTGCGTCAGCTGCTGATTGGCTAAATACTAGTGCGGTAAGCTAATAGCCAACCAACAGCATCGAAACGTTTGTCGTATCACGTGAGACATTGTACAGGGTAGTAGAGGCTGCCCTCACCCCTTTTCTTGTGCCGCTAGAAGCCCAGGCCTACCGACCCCCCATCTCTACACCACTCAATCTAGCTCCATAATCTTCTTACGTTTTAACAGTAATTTAAGTATTTTTCTTGCTATGAAAATAAGCTTAGTTTTCAATAGTATGTGTGGTTCATGATCCTTTTTGTCTCACTAAATCTTCGGATTATGCATTAACATAATAATTTCAACCAAACTGTATTTTCAGGTGTCTGATTACGGCCTGGTCGCAGATCTGTTCAAGGCTGTCCCAGAGCTCACGCAGAAGCTGTAAGAGGTTGCATTCGTAAATAGTGTAATTGTCAAGTAATATCATAGTTTAACGTTCTGATGAAATATTTTACATCTGTTGATTGAGTATTTTGTGAACTTATTAAATGTGTATGTTGTTACTGGATTTTTTTATTTTAGTTCGCGCCGGTTTTTTTTATCTTATCTATGTTTAATTAGTTTTGTGATTGCCAGGATATTAAACAAACAAATCGTGTTGATAGTTATTAGATAAGAATCCGGACCAGTTGGGATATTGTTATCAATAAAAAGTAATGTACGCATGGTAACATACTTTTTATAGGTAATTTTTGTTAACGTCGCTTTTGCGTCGGGTTAAAAAGTAAATTAATCGTATTTTTTCAATAAATTCCTTGTCTACTATATTTTTGTGACTAGATAGGTATATTTAGCCAAAAAAGTTACCTACCCCAAGTCGTGCTACGAAAGAGTAGGTACGTTAGCGAAGTTATTTTTGGCAATGTCGCGAGAAAAATAAAGAGAATATTTCATGAAATAACACGTTCGGTTTTCTATCTTAAGGATTGGCAGCAAACGCATTTAATATGCCATTAAACCTGTATAATACCTACCTATATAGATGTCCTTCGATCAAGGGTATATATCTTATGTTGAGATTATCAGAAACCTAATGATGGTTAACATTTTCGCACTAGATTTTTTCTAATTATAGATAATAATAATAATTTTACTATGCGAACGGCTAAGGATTGGAACTCTTTGCAAAGTTAAGTTTTTCCGGATCCTTATAATCTGGATATGTTTAAGGCCAACCTGAGAGGACCACCGACAACTTCGAGGTAAACGTGTGCCATCTTGGGCCACTTGTATCCCTTCCATCAAGCGATATTAAGGTCAAGTGTGAGCCCAATAAAAATAAAAATGTTTTGAGAGTTTTGGTGTATGTGACTCTGTACCTATCTACCTATATTCAAAAAGATAGTTGACCTGTTTAGTTGATTTCGACATAATATGCGAATATTTGTTGAATGAATTTGACGTTCGCTTTCGGAAATATAGATACATAGTTAGCATAAATATAGATAGAACCTTGACGGAAACAATTCGGTTGGCGAAAGCTGAAAAAAAAATTGAAAGAGATAAATAAGTTCATTTAAAAACCTTAATCATAAACTAGAAAAATACATGGAAGGCATGGCTTTTACTAGGTTTGGTTTTCACTATATCATACCTTTAGCAAGTTTTGAGGCTGTACAATTTTTTATTTTATTTATCCGAAAATTTAGCTTGCTGCTAGAGACTAGCTATCAAACAAAGGGCTCTTCCATGACTGATTTCGAATGTAGGTACTTAACTTCGCTTGAAGTGCTAATTGCAGAGCGTTCTCGCGCGCCGCTTCCTTTTAGCTGCCTACTTCCGAGAGGGGAAATAAAAAAACTTAAGTAATTTATTGTTTGTGTACCTAATCTATATCGCATTTGTTGAATCAACGTTCTGTAAAGCACCGTTGCCTACCGTTTTTAGCATAGAAGGTGAAAAGCCAAAGCTTAGTGCGGCAAATCGAAGGGCAAAATGAACCTAAAAAAATTGGTACAAAAAAAGTTAGGCCCCGGACACATATGTTTGTATTTGCAAAAGACGTTACAATTTAAACGTTACGTACCTAAACAATGTAGATCTAGATTTTAGAGATCAGTAAGGGTGGCAAAAATTGTAAAGCTTTAGGCAGCATATGTGTAAATCTAGCACTAGTACTTTTGGAAGACTTAAATAAGTACTTTAGGGACAAAGCCTGACTATCGTCAATGGCTACGAAGACTTATCTTCACCAAGCTTGCGTGCGTAAAACGTGAGATCTAGGAGTGTCCTCCTAGATCTCACGTTTTTTGCTTACATAAGTAAGTAGTTATACACACGGTTTTGCCTTTTTAGGCAATATTCCCGATAAATATCTAAATGACATTCCTTATGCTGCTCAAGGTGTCTAACGATATGTACTTACAAATAGCCTTAACCTTGCATTCCCGTCGTTAAATGTGGTAGGTAATGAAGAATTAGGTATAGTACCGAGCAAAATAATGTACCAATTTATGTACTTTGATTGTTTTTCAATTTTTGAATTGATCAAGTATTATAACAGTAGGTACAACAACAAATACGATAAAAATTAGTTGTCTACTCTCAGTCTTTATTTATGGACTAAAGTTGTATTGAGCTTACAATTGGTAGAATATCCTTTAGAATAAAAATACCAAAATTTTAAGAATGAAAAACAAAATGTTTGTTCACGTACTCACTTACTACGACTTAGACAGTCTGTGCTATGGTGTTTGACGCCCGTGCGGGGGCGGGGCCCAGCGCGCTCCACCCACGGACCCGCCTCGCGCTACGATGCTACGGATAGCTACGGTTACCGCGACTTGCTCCCGACAGATATAGTAGCATTAGTAGTCCTACGGCTACAGCATCGCCGTAGCGCGTCCATAACTTTTTTTATGCTGTGTCAAAAATGCATCCGATTCAGCCATGGGTAACGTTAAGTGAATAAATTTATATTTTTATCATAGAGTTTACTTGCATACCTTGGTATGTGTTTTTCCATCGCTTCCTGAGTATTGAAAACAGGCCAATGTAGAAGTATTTTAAGATCGATGCGCAGTACCTATTTCTTTTTGAATGGGAACTAGACTTCTCCAGTGAAGATCGTTTCTGTGAATGCCAAATGATAATTAATATAACTTAGCGATAAAGGACGGGTGGTCCGCTACGTTACGATTATTTTATATCTATATTTCTTTTCTAGAAATTCATTCACATACCTATTTGTTTAAAAACAATTAAATAGATATTTACAAACAATAATAAAAATTGGTAGTCGTTACCTTCTTTAATAATTGTTTTTTCTATCTGTATGGAAATACAAATCTATGTAAAAATACGAAGTATGAATGCTTCAGTATTAGGTTATAAATATGAATGTATGAGCTGACTGAAGTTAGCCGAATGTTCAGTTTCGGTTTTGAGAGACAATTACAGAAAATAATATCAACATAAGTAAGTAGCGTTAATGTAAGTACGGATCACTATTATCTGCTTTACTAAGTGAATTATTTGCATACTACGTTGAATGCTTAACGCGCAAACCAATATAAAATTGGTAAAGTCCACTAAGTAATAACAATATAAAGATCAATCAGCTTTCCGATAGACTACTCAGTCTAGTCGTATTGAATCATGGCGTAGGTAGAACAGAAAATAAAGGTAAACGCTTGCAGTTCTATATTAATTCTTAAGCCAACGACATAAGGTATACAGTACAAAGTATAAAGTCTGACGTACTTTTGACTGTCGTTTTTTTCCTACTTAAATACCTACTGTTTTAACGTCTTGTTCGTTGCTTTGTTTCATTCGTTTTATTATAAAGATCCCGTCCGTCCGAGTCCGTGATACTTTTACTTTTCCTTTTTGTCTCTTTATTGTTATCTGTGCCAATAATAAATGTCGCACTATTTCTAAGTATCTCTTTTGGTCGTTACTTGTTCCCATAAAATAATAATAAATTCTAATAATAATAATGAACTCTCGATGCCTGAGTCGAACTAACGTTTGACGGGTATTTTTAATACTTTTTCACAAAATAATAAACAGAATAACAGTTAGTTTTACCAAAGCAACCCAAAACTTTACCTAAGGTAACGGTCAGAATTGCCAATTTCACGAAGTACCTATCAAATATTTTTATTAAACAGAAAAGTAGATAGCAATATTTTTTGTGTTGTGCATCCAATTTTTATATCTTTATTCTCTAAATTGCGTTTCACAAAAGCCTGTCATTTTTTTGTAGTCGGATGATAATCCGTGCACCGTTAATGCTAAAGTTTACCAAAAACAACATCATTTTAGGGGTTCGCGTTCAGTCTGAAGCCTGATGGTTTTAGGGGAAGTACGTCTAAAATGACATTACTGTTTTATTATTCATCCGTTACTTTTTTTTTATTTATACTATATAGACACATATTTTTTTTAATACAAATTTGCTCACATTTGTTATAAGAAATCATAAAGGTTTTGTCACACCTAGCTACCTATTTAATTGGCTACTTGACAGTGTTAACAATAAAATATGAAAAGTGTTAGATATGTTAGCTTATTAGTTAAGTAATCATTTTACATTTTTACTTTTTAATTAAAAGCATAGTTAGTATTTTATTTTTGCAAAATAAATTTTAGTTTTTTTATCTGTGGAACAAGAACCGAAACGGAAACCACCATTGCAATTCGGAAATGACAGCTGTCGCCGAAAATTGTTTATTTTAATGTGGCGAAACAATGATTATTTTACCGATTAAATTGAATTATTGTGTCTCTAATCGTATAAAGAATTTATTGAAACATTTTCCATTTATCTTAATTAAGTCGTTCCTATGCGTATCGGTTCGTTGTCTAGGACGTTGACGTCATAATTGCAACAATGACGCGACTAGGCGTTTTCGCGCGCTTTTTTAATGTGTTACACAAAATCTTATTTTTCTCTGGTTATTTAGATTATTTCCAGATAAATCGAATTGCTTGGGATATAAAATGAACGGGCGCACATTTTACAATACTTTTTCAAAAACTGTCAAGTAGCCAATTAGTTTCTGCACACCTCAGTACGTCGACTGCACGTGAAGGTAAACAATTGTAGTTCAATATTAGTTCTCATGCGCATCGCATGTATAGTCTGCCGTGCTGTTGAAGCCTTGAAGTTTAAAATAAAATAAATATCATACCTACATAGTCGTAATTTTATTATGTATAATCTGCGGTGGTAATGCCAAAGTAAAAAGCACTTGTATAATGGTAACCAAACCAATGGTGGTATGTACTCAATACCTTCATACTTACCATGCCATTTCATACCTACGTCTTAATCCCTACTAATATTATAAATGCGAAAGTAACTCTGTCTGTCTGTCTGTTACGCTTTCCTGCTTAAACGTCTCAACCGATTTTGGTATAGGTATACGTTGAACCTCAAGAATGGACATAGGCTACTTTTTATTAAACAATAAGGAGGGGATGGGGGTAATACCACCTTTGAAAGTTTATATGGAAAAATGTTTATTTTTGAAGTTAGAGATATGCATTTTGGCACAAATATAGCTCGAAACTTGGATTAAAATATAGACTACTTTTTGTTTCGAATATTAGGGGAGAAAGGGGTAAAACTGACCATGAAAGGATGTAGTCCACGCGAACGAAGTCGCGGGCACAGCTAGTAATATTATAAACGCGAAAGATTGTATGGAGTCTGGATGTATGGGTGTCTAGATGTGTGTATATATATATATTTATATATGATATTATTAAAAAATACTAAATTCATTAAGATGAAATTTGGTAGAAAAAGGAATGACATACTAGATTACCACAAAGGATACTTGTTATACCGAATTAACGCGAGCGAAGTCGCGAGTAACAGCAGTGTATGTGAATACTTTGGTCTGTTTCTGGGGTGAACAACTAAAGCACTTGTGTTAAAGAAATCAGGATGAACAACGGTATTACAACATCCAAACTCAATTTAGAAAAGTTCGTTTTCCATATTGACCCGATCGGGAATAGGACCTGAGACCTCGCAGATGGCTCAATGCCAACGTCCGGCCCGCTCGCTTCTCGGCTACGGAAGTCATTGTACATCGATACACAGAAAGGAAACAAATTTAAATGTTGTCCACTCGAATGTTTGGCCTGGGTGGAAATCAAACCCACGATCCTCGTGAGAAATAAATAGGTCATTAAGTACCACTTGCGCTGTGTGAAGGTCGTAGGTTCAAGTCCGACACTGGAGAGATGATAGTTTTTTTTTAGATAATTTAGCTCGCTAGTTGCGTGATGCAGGCATTATATTATTTTATTCTTTTTAATTGTATAAAATAACATATCTAACAAATACATATTATAATCTTTGAAGTTAGGATGTGTGGGTTAACTTAATGGATGTTAGTTACTTTTATAACCAAAAATTAAAGGATTATATAAAATTTTACAGATAGATTAGTTACATCAGATAGATTAGTTACATTTATTTCAAAATAACATGAATAAAGTCGCGGGCTATATCGTTAGGGTAGCACATAGGTGAATAAGACTTTGAATTATGTACCTACCTACTTAGATACAGAAAGCTAGAGAACCCTAGATTGCGCGTACCCAGGTTTGCACTTGGCAATTTTTTTGTAACTGTTTCTTTTGCGACAGTTGAATGAACTTAGAAACGAGCCGAATGGACCGAGCAATGCGAGTTTTTCGACAATAAATATAGAGAAGTCAACTTCGATTGTGTAAACAAATGGCTAAGTAGGTACCTACTTTTATTTACCTAACTAAGTCATTTGGTATTTAGTAGCAATCCTAAATGAGGAAAATTGACTTAGCACGATAATTAAAGAAATCTCGGCAATAGCTGATAAAAACCATAATATTTGAGCAAAAAAATTGAGTAAGCCAATAACGAATGTAATTAATTTGCGAAATTCGAATCGTACCTGTTTAAATTTAAAATTAAATTAGTTGGGTTAGTTTGTAATTTATAGATTCATTATATGCAATGTTTTATTTGGTTTCACTTTTTAAACACCATTTTCGAATAATTGCGAAGTGGATTATTCAATAAATTAATTAATGCGCTAGACAATCTAATCAAATTTCAAACTAAGGTTTGGATAGATAGAAGTTATGTGTAACAGACGATTGCTACCTACTAATAGCGGCAACCCAATAGTAACGCATTATGACCACACATTATAACATAATATTGTACGTAATTTAAAAAAAGGGACCTACTGCCTCAATCCTGGAGTAACTATTATTCATCTGTGATCCTGGTTCCCAAAGAACAAAAAATACTCCTAGTTTACATATAATAAATACAGCACCGGTTTTAGAATTAGCCGTGTTAGTATCACTTAAGCACCCTTCTTCAACCGTCAATACTCGAATACATTATTCACTAATCGATGGCATTGATACAAACATCTTTCAATTTCCCGAACATCAATCGCGGAACAATGGCGGGCGCGTCAGAACAATGCGGCGGCAGGTGAGGCCTTTGATGTTTAGACGGATTTACACCAGCCTAAACGCGATGCTACGTTTTAAAACGTGATAAATCGCCCCTGAACTCCGCTTAGGCTTCGAGGGGCGCGAAGTAATGGGTGGATGCAACGCCCGTGACGAGGGGGATGCTAGATGCGCGTCATTTTTGGTTATTTATGTTCAACGGATCGAGCCGTTTTGGTAATTAATATAGAGCAGCGCTTCTCAATCTTGATGTACGATTTTTTCTGGTATGTTGGTGCTACCTAGTAGCAGTCATTTGGTGGTTTTTCCTAGTTTTTTGAGAAAAAGATTTTTTTAAAGGTTGTAATTGTGTATAAATATTCTTTACCGACTTATTTTACGATTAAAAATTTAATAAATAACTTTAGACTAAGTTATATTATTCTTGTTTTGATGAGTATGGAAAAAATGTGTTTAAGATTCAAGTTATAGAAGGTCAGTCTTCAAAGGTGGAGCTTGTTTACAATTATGACTTAAATGATCTTGATGATTTTATTACAGAGACGATTAGCTTTTCACTTGAAAACAAGACTTTAAATCAATATATATACATAAGTCATTTACAACTTCCCATTTAAAATTAGTTAAGCTGTTTCAAAGATTAGCTGGAAGGTGGTTGGAGTTTTTAGTTAAGATAGTCCTCGTTGCTACATAGCGGAGGAGTTCCGCACACACTGCTGTCGTCCCCACGGTATGGCACGCAAACATATTTTCCATTCCTTAAAACAAAAGGTCAACTTTAATATCCATTAAACAAAAAGCAGTTAATGTGGAATTATAAATATGCACTTCAATATAATTTCAGCGATCTAAAAACATTGAGACCCGGTGAACCATAGCATACAGAAATCGTTAAATCGCCCCCGTTTACCCCCGGGCAGGTCCGATGTAAGCCGAACACCTTTTGGGGTTGCTGTGACTGTTAAATTGGCTTCGATGTCACCAATTAATTTATGGGACACCGGGGCGACACGTTAAAGCAAGGAATTAATAGGTGTTGAACTTACAAAGACGACTTTGTAAAGAAGTCAAGTAATTACGTTTTTTTTGGTCTTTTTAGGGTTCCGTACCTCAAAAAGAAAAAACGGAACCCTTATAGGATCACTTTGTTGTCCGTCTGTCCGTCCGTCTGTCAAGACCCTTTTTCTCAGGAACGCGTGGAGGTATGAACCTGAAATTTATATCAATTACTCAGGTCTACTGTCCCTTGAAGCTGTGAAAAAATCAAACTTCTAAGCCAACGCAATCAAAAGATACAGCCGTTTATGCCGCAAATTTTCGACACTTGCAAGGGAATCAAAACCTACAGGGTGCTTCCCGTGAACTCAGAATCTTGAAATTTGGTACGAAGCAACGTCTTATAACATAGATAAAGGAAAAATTACGAAAACCATAAATTTTTAGTTACATCACATAATATATATTTTTTTAATAATTTTAAACTTACTACCCATTTCCTCATAAACGCGTAGAGGTATTAAATTGAAATTCATACCAAATACTCAGGTCTATAATACCTTTAAGCTGTAACAAAATCAAACTTCTATGTCAACGCAATCAAAAGAAACAGCAATTTAAGCTGCATATTTTGAAACTCGCAAGTACTCGCAAGGGAATCAAAACCTAAAGGGTACTTCCAGTCAACCTAGAATCTTGAAATTTGGCATGAAGCAACGTTTTATAGCACTCATAAAGGAAAAATTCCGAAAACCTTAAATTTTTAGTTACATTACAAAATATTTATGCTCCTCCATCTTTCCCCATTGTAATGTTATGAATTTCATTTTGCAATAAAAATACCATAGTTATGACTCGATTGTCATAATGAACAAACTTTGTAAACCTTGCAGGTTTGTACGGAACCCTCGGTGCGCGAGTCCGACTTGCACTTGGCCGGTTTTTTTTAATTTTTGAAGCTCAAAGGAGTGCCTATTAATGGTAGGTAATTAGATATCCAATAATTTTCAGACTCAGGAGACACTACAAGTACCTACCTATGAAATATTTATTTAGATAAAAATTATCACAAAAAATCGCCAAAATGCATGCATGCACATAACTTCAGAAATACTATCTAATTACACTGGTCAACAAAATTTTGTAACAAGAAAGGTGCTGGCTAATTTTAAATTACCTAACTATCCTCATTTTATAACCATATTTATTTTGATTCCATCAGATCTAGTTTTCGTGTTACAGCTACTACCCATAAAATTAACAATTAACCGTTTTTGTTTTACTTTCGCATTCAACGAATTCGTTTATTTGAAGAGCATTATGGTTTGTTCTGTTTTAGTGAAGTGATTCTTCAATAATGTCAAGAAAGTGTAAAAATGATCCTGACATGTTTTGTTACATAAAATTTATGGTGACGTTACTTTCAAAACTCAGCGAAGGAATTTGACACCATTAGTAACTAAGTTATATGAACAGTAATTTGGTTTTGTCATCGGTCAACGAGACAAAACGTGGGTTCTACACTTCTGTTGTGTTACATGAGTGGGTTTTCTCACTGGATGAGCGAAAAGATCCCGATTTATGCCTTTTGCAATCCCTATGATTTGAACGGAACCAACAAACCACTCATCTGATTGTTATTTTTATCTTACTGATACAAAAGGTATTACAATTAAAACAGAAAGTAAAATCAAGTATCCTGATCAGCTAAACGACCAATCCCTCATAGTGAAGATCTACCGGTACCAGAACCACCTCAAACTAGCGAACTGTCCCTTACGCCACAAGTCGAATAAGAGACATTGGATCCTGACTTTCAAGAAGCTTCCTCAAGAGAGAAAAAGGGTATATTTGTTGGCTCCAAATAAATCAGGCAATTAATCAAAGATGATGTTTTAAAAGAAAAGCTTATTAATTTAGACAAATCAGCTTGGGAATCTTACATGAAAGGAACTTTAAATTTTCTAAAAAATCACCGATCAAGTGACTATAAACGAATTATCGCGTAGCTTTTATCTACATATAAGGGTTTGGGCTATAATATGTCATTGAAAATACATTTTCTCCATTCTCATTTAGATTTCTTTCCTGAAAATTTGGGCGTCGTCAGCCATGAACACGGGGAAAGATTCCATCAAGTCATCTCTACCATAAAAAAACGATATCAGGGCAACTGGAGCCCACGTATGCTAGCGGATTGCTGTTGGACATTAAAACGAGACGTCCTTGAAGCAAAATACAGACGAAAATCATAAAAGTAAACTTTTATTCATGTAGCAATAAGTCGAAATAACTTCTTTTTGTTTGTAAAAATTCCAAATTTCAAAAATGCTATAAAACGGTATCACAAAAAAACTATTCGTATTTGAACCATTGCAATTTTATTTCTAGTATCTTTATCGTTATCCTAAACGTAACTAGACAAAAGTTGTCATGTTACACGCAAAAAATGTTTTTTTGTTGACCAGTGTTATATATTTGTTTTTAATTATCATTAGTTATGTTTGTAAAAAAAATCTTAAGGATGCAAAAGGCCCAAAGTCAAAAGTTGTGGAAGTCTTAGCATTCGGTAGTTGACGTTAAGATCAAACGATCACGTTGATGGTTATACTTAAAAAGGTACCTACACTTAGTTTTGGTAAGCAGGTATAAGTCAAAATCTTATGTGACCATGTGTGTGAAATGAATTTACTGAATCATGCCAAAATGCATTTAAAACATTTTTGCTCAATATTCCAGTAATCCAGTCACCTGTTTTTTATTGTTATCTATAGTACATTGATCCAAATTATTATAAAAATAGCATCTTTTATGTAAGGACTCGTTTTCAAAGGAATAGAAAAGGCTTGTTATACTCTCGGAATCAGGGTTGTCGCAGACCCCGGGCTCTGCCGGGTTAGGAGAAAGAAATAGTCTTGGTACCTACTGTATAAAACCTTTATTTATTGACTAGTTGTTCCGGAAAACGTCCTACCGCCCATTTTGTATGCATTGGAGCGATTGTCAACCGAATCAAAGTAAGGAAGGTCCATTCATGCAGTAGGTAAGTGAGAAAATAACAAAATGAATAATTTGTTTAGCTCATTTTTAGATGAAAAACATTGGAAAGACTGGAGAAACAATACAATGTCAAGTTCTATAAGTGAAAACTATTTTAGTTTCACTAAGGAACTAGTACTCCACTTGTGTACTGCAATTGTTAGTAAAGATGACAGAAACCGTTCGCAAAGTGCAGCGTCAATCTTACCTGCTACATTGTTGCCTTGGTTAGCTGCAGTCGGCTGGCTTGTTGTTGAATTGAGTATTATGCGGCGACGGAGTCTCCGAAGTGCATGCCACTTAGATAACGTGATAGCCAACGTAGGTACAGGGTGCACTGGAAAAAATAACCTTATCTAAAGAAAATCGTGTTAGTTAAACTATTTATAACACAAGAATGGCGGTAAAGATTTAGTTAAAAATTGGTTAGTAAGTCGATTAAAATCAGGAGAAGGACCTAGGATACTTTTTATCCCGTTCGACCGCAAAAATGGAACAGACTTCGCTGGGTCAGCTGTTCATATACCTAGGCAATCGTACAAAAAAGCCAAAACCTCATTGGTAGGTATAGAATACTTGATGGCCTAAGAAATCTACGCCTGTGGGTTTTCCTATCCTTATGTCAACTACAATCGGTCTTTAAACTTTTACCGCCTAAAACTATTTAAAATAAGGTGATTCAAAACATGCGGATATTCATTTTTATTAACAGTCCTAGAAACTTTTTTGGTGTGGTTGGTGAAAGTGAGATGTGTTCACCAAATATGGATTTTTTGGGGTTCCTCTGGTGCCCCCTCCCCAGACGTGATGCCTTAGACAATTGCTTAATTTGGATAAGGGTTAATCAGGACTAGTCAGGATCAGTTTTGTTTCTTTTTGGCCAATGGTAACGATCATCAGCCTGTATCCCTTGCGTGCGGTACGCATGTCATACCGCGAGCGAGTTTATTGACCGACGCACAATAGGTGATTGCGGCGCGCGCGCAAATATTGCGACCTTACTTGTTACTAAAAGCTTCGCTGACATATCTACTACTGGCTTGATACCTCACAGTTCCTTACTGACATTGGAGAAATAGACAAGTAAATCTAAATCTCAGATAATATACTTAGATATATAAGCCTACCAGATTCCAAAGTAAAAGCTAATTAGAATATTGATTGTTATTATGGTTCCATCATTGGATGTAACCACACTTTGTTCTGGGTGGGGATCGAACCCGCAACCCTTGGTTTAACAGACCGGAGCGCTGATGATTGATCCAACGGGTTCATCAGTCAGTTGGAAAACGTTCCGGAACATATTTAAATCCCGAATTAAAATCCCTAAGGTAGCTTGGGAAGTTGGCGTTGAACGGAGTACCCAAGTAGGTATTTTCTTGTCTTATTATTTGCTGACGTATTGAAATTGTACTGTGGACTTAAATTTTACCTCAGAACATACAGTTTACCTATAATTTTCTATGTAAATCATTTCTTTATTTATGGTAAAAAAATCGTTGATTAATGATTGAGATCATACTGTTACTGCAATGCATGACCCAAGGCTTGACTGATAGAGAATGTTCCTAGTATTAAATCCTCAGTATGTAGTTTTTTTTGTGCAGTACCGAATTTAAATAAGTAAATAGATTGTACTGTCACAAGCATATTTAGAAACTTATTTTAAAGTGAATCTTATTGTTTTTGACTGCACTGTGAGAAAGCCATTTAATATATAATATTTACATGTTTAAGAAATTGGGACTTGAAAAAAAAAAACAGCAAAATAAATGTCATCTACTTTAATCTCATCTCAAAGATCAGTCATGTTTAAGATCCAATTTTCGCGTATTTACATTATTTTTCGCGTACCTAATCGTTTTCAATTTTCGCGTATTTGATTTCTATTCAAACAAAAAGCAATAACATACCTACTTCATTCAAATGTTTGTAAAAATAAGAAAAGCATAAAATGAATTTTATTATTTTTATAGTACTATACGCCGTACTAGCGAACTTTAAAATTTTTATCTCCCCTTCCCGCACAGCAAGGGGAGATAAAATTTTTCTGTTTCTAATATTTAAAGCATAAAATGCACTGTTCAATGCTCCAGAGTGGACATAAGTTATTGTACCTGTTGGTTTCCGGACCCGGCGTGTTTTCATGGCCCAGTGGATTTTACGGTTTTGGGGTAGCCATGGCTTAAGTTATAGCAAAAAACAAAAAGCATTTAAGTAGATAACTAAGAATGTTTGTTACTTTTCGCGGAAAACGTACTGGGTGGATTCGGATGAAAATTGGGAGGCTGAGTAGATACTAGAATAACAAAAGACAACCAGCTCTTGCATCCGGCTTCGTTCACGTTATTTTGGGATAAAGAATATTATATTTCACTCTTACATTATATTTCTTTGACGACCTCCGTAGTCGAGAGGTGAGCGGACCGGACTTGCATGTCGCGCCATCTCTGAGGTACCGGGTTCGATCCCAGGTCGGGTATAACTAATATGGGATATAATATATGGGAAACGAACTTTTCTATATTGTCTCGGGTTGATTTCTGTAACACAAGAGCTATAGCTACTTACCACGTAATCAGATCAATGTATGTGATGTTGTCCAGTATTTATTATTATTCTTTATTCTAGTGTCTAATCTGAGTGATTACCAAATTTTATCTAAAACCATTCAGTACGTTTGCGTAAAAGTGTAGTAGGTAAATATCTATACTTTCAATCAAACTTTAACGTTTATAATAAAAGTTGGATGCTTATACGTCTGTAAGATATTGTTAAATGCTTCATTCAAAAGTTCAGCCTTTCGACTTGTAGTTTCTTTTTCGGCTTACAAAATTTGTTGAAAAACTTAAACACGACCAAGATACGTATTTGTCATAGAACCGGCTCAAAGAAGTTGGGACGATTTCTCACGACGAACACTCCCGCTATCTCTGGCTATAACAAAAACGCGCGGCTGGTAGCGAGCGCGGTACCTACCCAGTTGCTACTGTGCCGATTGTAGTACTGTTACATGCAAAAGGCACAACTGAAGGAATTCATACAAATACAAGTCAGGACTTAGATAATAATATTATTTTAATGGAGTTGCGATTAGCTATAGTATGTAGGACGTTGTATAAAAATATATACGAGTAAGTGGTTATGGGTATATGTTAACTATATTTGTGAATGCCTTGATCCGTCCTCCTCATCCCTTTAAAGTATTTATGTCTTAATATATTTTATTTTAATTTGTAAATTAGCTTCTGTGCCAGCGTTATCAGTTTTAAGATTTTATAGAAGTTTTTATTCCTTCTTGGTTAAATTCTTCCTTGCTTACTGATTTCTTTATTTTCTATGGGCTTGTCTTTTGTAATCTAAATGATTTGTCAAACTGCGTAATACTTCCTATTTACGCTTCGAAATGTTAAAATATATAACAGAATGAGAAATGGGCGACCCAATGAGTTTGTGTATTAGGTAGAAAGGGTTACATTTGTTTGTTCTGTGTGTTTGAAGGGTCTGAAAGATCATCATTACACTATGTTATGATGAACTTTCAATCATCTAATCATCGTCATATTCGTAGAGCAAACAAATAACAAAGCGCAAACATTAAAGACAGAACGATTAAGCTACGCCAAGGAGTTGCGACTGTTTTCAATCCTATTGCCATTACCGTTATCGGAAACCAATCCTATAAAAGCGGATATATCAGAGTTTCCTTCTATCTGCAACAGTATAGATCTTCAGTTCATGATCAATCTTAAAATAGCAGTAGATGTAGCATTTGAGCGCGCGGCAGTACGTTGAGCGGGAGCGCGGGCGGTCGTCGGTACTGTTCGTGCGTGACTGATCCACTCAGCACCGAATTCACGGCAAGTCAAATGTTTAATTTGCTCTATAAATCACGGCATTAAAAGCATTTCAAGGGTGTCATCGCGGTCCGATCTCATTGGGAACGTGACGGGGCACGCTGTGTGGCCGGCGCGCGCTCGCTGGACGCGACGCTACGACCCGAACTGTAAGTTTTAAATTACCGAATCAGTAAGACACGATCTTAAATAAATCCTAATAATATTATAAGTTTGTGAGTATGTAGGTATGTTTGGATGTTTTTAGTCCTTCACGTAAATAGTAGGTACCTACTGTACGAATTTGGATAAAATGTAGGAAGAGAGATGACGAACTTAACATATAGGATAGGATACTTTTTATGCCGAAATAACGCGGCAAAAGCTCGCGTGCAACAGCTAATCACTTCATATAATTTCTACGCGATCCAACTGTTAGATTACCAAAAAAATAAGACACATAATATTTTATATCATGTAAATAAAGCTTCTAAAGGTATATAGTGTTAAAACTTAGCATGACGTACGTCTTCACATAGTTTTCATAATAAGTGACGTAATCACGTTCTCGATTGAACTTTGATGCGCAGTATCAACTATCATCATCAATTTTGTTTATTTGTTGAAGCGAAAAATATGCTTACATTTAAATTTGAAAATGTAACTGACGAATGAAACAGAATCATTGTGTTTTTACCAAGTCATTATCTCTGTTATCGTTTTGGTTTTGTTTTAAGTTGGATTAATTTAATGGTGTAAATATTTCTTATTTTATACACAAATAATATTGTATTTGTGTGAATCGTATGTATCGTTGAAGCAAATTGTGACAATATTTTTTTTCACCCATATCATTACCTATTTATAAAAAACATCAATAGTAATATTTTGTTTTTAGCTTAACATATAAATATTAAAGAATGTCTTCCGCGTATGATAATGATGATTTTAGTAGGTGGGTAAATCGATGGTTGTCTTTATTTCAAAAGGTCAAAAGTTTGGTGTAACTTTTTAGCTGGTGGATATTTAATTACAACTCAAACAATTGTTGTAAAGCTTTAGCTGCTTACAAAAATGAGGATTCAATTTAAGTTTTTGGTTGATTACATTTCTATAATTAGTCTTTTAACATACTTGTTAAATTAATTTGTCACCGTAAATACTTATTGTTTCGGAATAATTTCACTGTGCATATTTGATAGACAAATTTTGTATAACACGACTGGGGTGTCAATCAAGCCATTGATGTTGATGGTGGATATTGCGCTGTGAGCCATGTATGCAAAATCCTTTGTTTTATCATTTATTCGTTTTGTTCTAGGCTGATTTGGTTTAGCTTCTTGTTCCAATAAAAACCAATTTTCAGGTAATTAATATTATTCAAAAAATAACAACTACTTCGTGTTGTGGCATTCGTAGTGTATCGGTTAACGAGTGTCGTAACGTGGACGCTTGGACAGTGGACAAAGTCTCTACTTACCCAGTCCATCACACGGTGTTGGTATTCCAAAGCCCATTGTTGGTATACACATTGTGAGCCAAGAATGCAGACAGCTCCCGTGCATCAAATTCAATTTGATGAGAACAAATTGAATTAGACATTCAGGCGTTTGTGCCGAGACTCGAGAACATTTAATGATACTAGGTGTGATATTTATCCAAGGAATTTAAGTAGGTATGTACAGTTTTGAAAGTTAACAGGTTTAACTTTGCATAAAAAACGGTTCATTCAATCATGCCAGTTTAGCTTAAAACTCGCAAAGTCGACCGCAGAAATACTTAGTTATAATTTCTGTTTAATAGTTATAGTGACCACAAAAAATAATACATTTTTGCGTTGAATTTAAAAGTTTCATGCCTTATGTAACGTAAATTTTGTACGCTACTTGTCTTTCTCATCAGTTTATATTATAAAGAGGAAATATTTGATTGTTTGTTTGTATTGATTTAGCTCATAATTCTACTACCGGACTCATTTTAAAACTGATTTTACCATGAGAATGTTACATTATCATATAAGTGAGAGATTCGTGTGAGAAACTTCGACCTTCTAAACCAAGGCATAATTAAACTAACTATTGTCAATAGAGCAAAGTAAAAGTGTACATTTATACTACAATTTAATATCAAGGGAAGTGACTGACTATTGTAGTTATGACACAATAATTACTGTTTTACCACAAAATAAACATTAGTTATCCCGATACAAACTAGTCAACATTACATAGATTACCATAGTAGGTATGTTGATATTAATCTGATTGAAATTAATAACATACCTTGTGAATATTTGTTGTAGAAATGAGTTTTGCACCAGATTACCTAAGTTAGTAACAACAACTGTGAAAAACCGATCATTTCGATTTCATTTCAGCATTTCGATTTTTTAAATAAAAGTAAAACGTAATTTTCTTTTTATTATTTTTTATGTTCATTGGAATTGTAAAAAAGCGCTATCATTGGCGCTCTTTATTACACACACTCAGTATATATTTTGTACCTACTGTTATCTATGTTTTAGTTGTCCAAGCGAAATTAGTCACTAGCTAGTTCTAATGTTGTAAATGTAGCTAATGTAAATTGAAATGAGTTAAAGTCTTCAAACTTCCGTATGATAATCATACTGCTTTTATACATACCAAATTAGTTAGAAAGCCGTCAACTTTATTTAATAACCATTTTATAATTCAATTAGTTGTAAGATACCACTATAAACTGCGTATGATGGCCATTTTGCAAAACATGAAATAATTACTGGTTGCTTTTGCGAAGCATTCACCGATTTCACCATCAATTAACTTCACCTCGATCTCGGTCAATCTCATATGTAATTGACTATAAAAACAGTCATCAATCACCTCCCAATTATTCAGAGATGCGCTAATCACGCATTCGGCGCTTATTCTTAACAATGATGATAGACTTAGAGCCTCGAGCTGCTAGATATTGTTAATTATTAGGGTTTGTATGTCTGGTTATTATGGTCTCCTCGATGGTCTGAGTGTACGGTCGAGTGCAGGGTTTCCCAAACGGTTTACTGTGATAATATGAATTTTACTGTGATTACGGAGGTTAAGTTGAGAGAAGTCTCAGCCTTATATAAAAGCTTAAAACAAGAAGTAACCTCATTTGTATTAAGTTTCCAGTAAACTCCAAAAACGACAAAATCCATCATTTGTAGAATGCTTATGGCATAGTGCGACAACGCTCCAATTTGTCGTGACAGTTATGGAGACCCCGGTCTGGACTTAATAAATGAGTCATGATATGGGTGTCCTGGGTTCAATACTAGAGCCGGTAATGTATAATAACAAAGTATACTTTCGAATTTTAGAACATTACACGGGCTTGTGCTGCTTAACTTGTATTTGGACAGTTACCAGTATTTTATCGATGGTTCGATTCAGATAAAAGAGATTGATAACCCTGCAGCGGGAAATGTCCCGCTATTGATGAACTGATACTTTATTTATTTAATTTACTACTTCATTATCAAAAATACAGTATAATACCCTGCGAGACTCATGTGAAATCCACCCTGGTTAATCTTTACATAGGAAACAAGTACATATTTGAGTAATTGGTTGAAATAACATTGTGTCCACGGTTGCGTGACTGCGGCCGCCAGTCGGAGGAAGCCCGGCTTAAATTAAATTAGATTAAATTGATTTATCGCTGGAGGAGCGTGTCCTCCGTCCCGCGGGCACCGGCACAGATTCTAATTAATGCTATTCGATTCGGAAACCCGCCGGAAAATCACCTCCGCCGAGATCCATCTGGAGGGTATTTTTTACGACAACCGATCGACAACTCGGAGTTAAAGTGGTCAGCGCTGTTTGTAGGATGTCCGTAAACAAGGATATTTTTGTATTGTATCACGGCATACTAGGAAACTATTAATTATTTTAAAGAAACTGGAAAACTTCATCTACTCTCGCAGTTCGCAGAACCTTCACATTACGCAGGTGTACTCTTCGAATTGAACTAGCTGCAAATCGTACGACGTTTTCTATAATCTTAAAATGTTTGTTACATCAAAAAGTAATAAAAAATAATAAAGTCATGTAATGTGAATTTTGCTAGTTTTTGATTTTTTTCTTTGTAAGCACCCAACTAACAACCTTCCAACCAACCAACACATGCTTCATTTGAACTTTTTTATAGGTCAGTCCTAAAATGTTTTAATAATGGAACCCAATTTCACATGTTCAATAATAAATCTTATATTAAGTTAATATAAATATATAAATGGTTAAATTACAAACAGAGCTATTTTCCAGTTCTGTTAGATTGAACATGGTTTGACTCCCCGCATGTCTGGATTAAGACAATTACTGATAATTTAAATAGGTATTTAAGCTTCTTATGTGGATTTAAATGGAATAGTTCAGTCTCTTATTTGTATGCGTTCGAAACTAGATATTTGATGAATTGAGTGATTTTTGGGAACCAACCTATTAAACAACGTATGTACTTATAAAAGAAGTTTAATTGCGTAGTTATGTACACCAACATTAAATGTAATGGGAATTCGAGATTACTCACTGTGGCCATTGTCTAACGGTAAGTACCCAATTACCTTTTGTTTCAAAAATACACAAGATTAATTAAAAAGTTACACACGCAGAGGCATGATATTAATTGTGTTTAAACAGTAAGCAAAGTATAATAAACTGGCGTAACTTTTATGACGTACACATAGTAATCGTTGATTTAAAATGGAAATGTAGGCACGCCTTAGTCGCGTAAATTTATAAAGAAATTACGAAATTTATAAACCTAATCTCCCTTCATCATCAGTTTGGTTACTGAACATATAAGAGAAATGAACAGAAAAAATCTTGTACCTATTTAATTTTGTTTTTTCACCTAATGAATTTTTTTCATTGAGATAGACAAAAATATTATGTCTATATTACGCACGCAACTAATTTATTACGCACGCAAACTGAAAAATTATGAGAGATGCGTATAATTTTCTTAGAAGTTTGTTTTTGTCCTCCTTTGTATTAAGTCCGATGTGTAAGTTGGACTGCTATATTAGCCTGTGTGTCTGTTTGATGCGTTTTATTTATTCAAAAGGGGGTTTCTGCCAATCCTTCTTAAGGCCTTTAAAGGGTTTTACTCTCAAACCTATCAATATTTTTTATAACCTATAATTCGTAACATTTATGAATCGTCTCTTTGTAATCAAATCGTGGAGCACTATGGTATAGTGTTTAGGATTTTCAAAATGTTTTATTTTACTTTACTTATATCATTAATTGTTTGATTTTACTTGCTTTGTTCTTTTTAATTCATTAATACCTATACCTACCAAGTAAACATCAAGCCTCGACTATTTAGACACTTAGCTGTTATCAATTGTGAGGTCCAAAACTTCTTTATAAAATAAAACACAGCCAGATTTTACGTAAGGGAAATATCCAAGACGAATCATAGAATGAGTACAAGAAGGGTCGCACGAAAGTGTAGCGCTGCGTACAATGCGATTTACGCGCGATAATGCCGATACATAAAACATTTCATTATAAGCAGCGGGGCTATTATTCAAAGATATTTATTCATGTCGAATGATTGCCTTTCTTTGTGAATCGACAATGGCGTCGTAGTCCGTATTCCATTTGCAGGCGTTCACGCTCATTGTGGGCTCGCGTGCGTTTTGTTTTGTGCGTCTAGTGATACAAGCAGAAAAATTCAGTAGAGACGCAGCTTAATGCGTCGTGTGTGCTTTTCAGATCTGGATCAACAAAAAATAAGTTTATTTATTAACTAGCTGTCCCGGCGAACGTCGTAACGCCTATTTTTTTTCCAAATTTTCTAACCTTTTATACCTTCCCTGGACCTCCACAATCAAAACCGACATCAGCCAAATCGGTCCAGCCGTTTTCTAGTTTTAGCGTGACTAACAAACAGCGATTCATTTTCAAATAAAAGATTAAATAATCCGAAAGCCAAGTAGGTATAAACAAAGAAATGATAGTAAAATGATGTCAAAAACTTTTCTTTTCCTTGCTTGACTATCGATGATTGTTGCTAAGCTTTATCGTCTTCATCAAAGTTGCGGGGGAGCGCCTAATGTTTTCACTCCTAAATGTCAAAAACATAATTCAAAAGTGCGTAGCTAAAAGTTAATAAATGAATGAAAACGAGTTATTAAAGCAGTCGTCTAACTAAAAAAGCTTAAACTGAAATAAAAACCACTTCAATATTTACAATCAAAAATATAAAAAGAATTTTGATTTGTAGCATTTTATATCTCTTTGTGAACTGAAGACTCAAGACGCAGTTTGTTCACTGAAATTGATTATACTTTGCCGTTAGCTACAGCTTGAGCCAACGCTATGGGCGCATCTATTCTATTCTTAAATTAAATGGATGCAAGATTGATGAGCTTAGACACGACCTGTGACACGCACTACCGAATGTATCACACCTCGTCCGACGCTTAATGTTTGGAATGCTCTTTATTCCACCCTTTATAATAAACGGTAATTATCGGGAGGCTGCCGCACCGAGACCGTCTGTGTTATAAAGTATCTGTGGCGCACGAATATGTTCTAGATACAGTATGGTTCGGAATTCGGATGCCAATATTAGCGTGTCCAGAAAACGTCCGATTCTCGGTAAACGGTTTATGTCTGAAGAAATAAAACAAATAAAGTTTAATATTGGAACTGAGCTACAAAAGTCTGGCAAAAACAAAAAATGGTGCATCGACACGAAATACGAAAAGTTCGATGGATATGTTGCTAACGCATGCTGTACCATATTCATACAAATGGGAAGGAAATAAAACAATATATTTCCAGCTATTAAACTACATATTTATTATTTATAAGAGAGTTTGCGACTGGTTTAAAATAATAGGGGTCGTTCTTATTGCTCTCGGTTCAGTACGAGAAAATGGTGTAGGAGTTTGTTTGTTAGCCGTAAATTTTCGACTCGAGAAGATAAAAATATTTATAGCTACATATGAAAATAATTTTAGAAGCGGTTTTACGGTAGTAATTTTGGTCTCTGTAAGGAATGTTACATTCGTTTGTCTACGTACAGGCCAGGCCTGTTTTCCAAATGTTCGAGCGCACTCGGGCGGCTAATAGGATTTTTTGTACATACATCACGCCTGTAGGAGTAGCTGCATTAAAATGATGTTAATTTATCACTCGGCTTTAGTTGCTAAACATCCATCAGCGTCGTCGGACTGATGTCGGTGAAACTACACACGCCTTACTGCCTACTTACACGATATTTATAATGAGGTTAATATCGTCGGATAATTAATGTGATCGGATGTTTGAATGTTTGTTAGTTACTCAATCACTCGCAGGTTAAATGCGTTGTTCATACAAAAAAGTGAGGTTGTAGATACAGTAAGCCAAAATAGTGGTGTATCATTTTTAACAAGACTTCTGATGTGATCCATTGAGGGTAAGGTTAAGCCTGTTTTAAAACGAAAGATATTGCAAGAAAAAATCCATAGGGACATTTTGACGTGCAAAAAACATACACTCGTATGATGGTAAACCATATTATTAGCCGACCGAACATAATAATTACACCTATATTCTTCGGTCAATTTTTTTTGTTAATTTTAAAATGTCAGCGACAAAAGCGCGACGAAACAAGGCTTCAAGCCTTCTTTTACACGTGTGCCGCGTGCGTGACATAATGGCAAAAACAATATACTCGTATTTTCACTGTCAACTAAAGTCTGTTTGGTTGAAAGTCTTTGTTTAATTGAATAATAAAGAAAAAAAGCGGTTTAGGGAAGTAACTTGGATAACTGTTTATTTGATTTATTGCTCCGAGCGACCAAGAGGTGCTCTATTTAAAAATGAAGATTGATATGCTTTTAAATTTTGAATTTTGTGTTTTTATTTGTATACTTTATCCGTTTTAAAACTAGCTTGCATTCCAGTCCATGACTGCAATAATAAACATTGGCTCCAAAAGCATTGAATAAATTCATAACCTATATCGGCCGAATCTCGTTTCCAATTTCGTGTATCAAACCACAATGAACACAAAGCCTACCTACCTACTAATTCGGATTCTATTGGAGTCATTATACAATCTAATTGGAATGTTTGGACCAGGCCTGGCCGTGAAATTGGGCCAAGCGTGGTAGTTATCTGGCCCTGTAATTTACCGCACCGCGCGACGCTTCTCAGAAACAACCTATCTTTACTCTTTCTAATGGTCTTTGTAAACAAAGAAAGGTCACAAAAATGAAAAGTAAACTCTGAACACGCAATGCTGGCTTATTCGTGCGCGCATAGGTAAATAATTAAAAACTATAAATCCATTTGGAATCGGATTAAATTATGCAATTACCCTGAATGCATTTTTGAGATAAAAATGAAATCCTTGTAGTTACTTCGGAAAATTATACCTACTGTTACATTACTTATATGTTTACTACATATAATATACTACTGTGTTTGAAAGTATAATTTTTTGCTTTTGCTCAAGTTATTGCTCGTTAGTTCACGACAGTTCTTAGGTAAGTATACTAATTGTTTTAGATTTCAGTTTTTCTAAATTTAGTACATCGATTCTATAATCATTATCTTGAGAACGTTAGCGCATCTAGAATTATTTTTCAATTACCAACTAGAGCGTGTACAATACATTTGCATATTTGAAAATAGTGTTACGGGCGTTTGATTATACAAAAATAAATGTTTATGTTGTTTGTATGAAAGGCTGCAATTACTGAGGGCAGCGCGGGAACGGCCTGTCCGTAGTTCGTCCGATTTTTATCTCAAACGGTAAGCCGACGTTTCCATTCGCGTAATTACAGAGTTTAGGCCATAGAGTGAATTATTAGACGCGGCGCAGTGCAGTAATCAACGAGTAATTGTTATTCACGGCGCTTAGTGTTTGGTGAGCGTTTTTGTGGTCGCCCGCGCCTCCGCAGCCGCCTCCAAATTGAATCTAGTACAATTGCCCCGTATAGGCCAAAATGTTTTACGTATTAAGATTTTGTATTCTGTAAACACGGGCTTGCAACAATACAATATTTGTTTCTGTTCCGTATCGTTGAATTTTACGAGTTCTGTGCCATGTCGTGAAATCTGACGACACAATGCTAAAGTCGATTCGTCTGATCAGTTTGTTGTGGTTTTCATCCATGATGGGAAACGCTTTTTTGTATGTGATACTCAAATGTAAGCATTAATGTATAGCGAAATCTATATTATATATTTAAAACATCAGTCGTACGCAAAAATTGCAAGTCTGTCCGTTTTTACGACTCATCGTTACCCCGGACAAGATCGTGCCATTTTGCAATGATACGTGCCGTGTATGCCTTGTGGCCTTTATGTTTGCCACATACCTAACGGTAGCGTATTGCGCTAATAAAATGCACAACTTTTTTGTATAGACTTTCCTAATTGATTAACAGTGTATGAGTAAAACAATTACATAATAAGAGTTTATGAATAATTTACTGCATAAACTTTTAATTAAATAAATGAAGATTATTAAATAAATTGCCTAATGCGACTTTTAAACCTACGATATACTTACTATTTAGAGTTATTAAAAAAGGGGTAGTAAAGAAACTGTGTAGGTCACACTTCGGTGTCAACTTACTTTTAAGCGGTCTCGTTTAAAAGTAAAGTCAAAACAAATCGTGATTTTGGTTCTGAATAAAATTAGATTAATTGATAATACAAATTATTCTTTCACATCGCAAACACCCACTAAGCCATTACTTAAGTCAAACTAAAGCTTTGAAAAACAAAACATGGAAACTACGAGGCAATTTATTTTCTTAGGCGGCGCCCCCGCAAATTCATTACCAGCAGAACGTGGTGCTTCCGTTTCCGGGAACCTGGTACCATGAAATCACCTGTGACGCGTGAGAATGCGATGGTAGTTGTTGAACGATTACATTTCTGCTTTCGTTAATAGTAAAAGATACAGGATGGTCAAAAGGAAAGCATTTTACGCGTTTACGTGTTTCATTAGTGTTTAAGTGACTTCGAGGTATCCTAGTAATAAATAGTAGATTTATATAAGTCGGCGTTCAATTGCGATTCTTATAAATTTTTATAAGCAGGATGGCTGGACTCTTTGTAGGAAACACCTATTTCATTGTGTGAATATTTTCCTTCTCAAGTATTATTTGACGGTGCTGTAAGTATTGAGTGAGTGTTACTAATCAAGCTATTACTGTAAAATAAATTATTTTCCATCATGCATGAATTTCCTAACCATATTTAAATTGGATATAACTGGCGCAAAACGCTATGCTAAGGCTACATCAAGTGTTGCTATGGCTATGATGATGATGATAATGAAATAAGAAGCCATAGGAGGTGGTCGGGGAGAATAAAAACGTGGACCAAAATAATATTCCTGTGTACAGTTGTGTAGAGTCACTGTATATTGTGTTGACAAGTGATTTACATGTAACCTACACTTACTTTGTACACTGACGGCTAAAATACTGCGGAATATTGTTTGCAAAACTGTACGTGTAGAATTAACTGTGTATTCAATGAATAAAATCGTGCTTGCCGGCCGGCTGTCAAAGTGTCATCATCTTTAACACAACGGATTTATCGGGGGAGTATACTTATTTCCATAATTTAAGTTCCCTAATTGCAGTCTTAAACCTAGAACACTAAACATTTTTAAAGTAAATACAGTAGAATCAACTGAAATATTACTCTGCTTGAAGGTTATCTCTAGTTTGTTTACATTCTTTTATGCATACAGCTACATACATTTACTCTGTCATCATATGAATTTAACGATTCTTACATCTAAGATTTGTCAAAATTCTAACACATGACGCCTCAGTTGTGTCTCACTTTGCTTGTGCAGTAAAGTAAAAGTTGATGATAAACAACCACTGGCCACAACCACACACAATACAAAGGTACTACATTAACACTCCTCAGCTACACAGGACTAGAGTATCCTTTAGCTTTAGTTTGTTTTAATTTGGTATGGTTTATTTAATTAGAATTCTTGAATAACTAATGCACATTTACATCAGTAGTGATAACACATATCTACCCACTAAGTTAAATTAAAAAATATATTCTGTTTCTAGTTAGTTGTAGCTCCTAAATTAATTAATTGATTAATTAGTTATAGATCAAAACTCCCTATTGCATTGCATTATATTACATTAATAACTATTTCAAGTCACTTTTTAATGTTGGTTTGCTTAACAAACAAAGATAAAAAACATAAGTAACCTAACATTTTTCCACATACATCTATTGTACACACTTTTGTAAAATATTTACAGAAATGAGCCACCACTCAACAAAGATGATGACACGGAAAGCTGTTGCTCAGGACCTAGAGCTTAAATTGAAACGGGCACTAGAGGAAACTAAATATCTGAAAGATGAAAATAGCCAACTCCTAAAGGAACGAGATGAGAATGAAGAAGAATCAATTCAAATTATCCAACACAATAATAAATTAAAGTGTGAACTAAAAGAATTGCATTCCCAACTCCTGGATGTGACTGGACAACGGGATCAGTTACTCATCACTATCAACAATTTTGACCAATGCTGTATCACCTACGAGCGGGCCCTAGTACGTATTCAGGAGCTTGAAGTGGAGCTGCAGGACGCCAACAAACTCTTGCAGCAGTATGAAGAAGAGAAACGGTGTCAAGAGGCCTCACATGTAAACAGTTTATACGAACAGCTGATTGATTCACCGGGGGGGCATGTGGAGTCTTTAGGTCGCATTTCTTGTATTGATAGGACTAGGAAACATTTTAATAGTAACAACAAAATTAGGAAATATGTTAAAATCACTAAGTTTATAAATAGGACAGAAAAATTGATCAAAAAGCAAAAATGTTTTCACAAAAATGTATCTCTAAGAAAACAAAGGCTAGATCTATTTGATACTGTAGAATTATATAGTAAAAAGTTAGATGAAAGTAGGCTTAGGCATGAAAAAGATATTCAGGGTCTGCAGGCTGATATCTCACGGTTGCATGAGTCCTTAAAAACCATGACTGGCAACTACAACTCTGCCCAGGCACAACTTAATGAGCACATTCTTGCTACAAATAAACTAATAGACTCTTGTAGCTGTAACCAAAATTTTAGTGACGTGGACCAGCACCAAACTGATGACAGCCAGCACCCTCTGTCACACAACTTAAAAGATCTGTCTAGCACTAAATTAGATGGTAACAATGTCATACTATTCTCTGATAGAATTGGAGTTGGCTATGGGTCTATTCTCAATGAAAAATTGAAATGCAATGTTATTAATTATTGCTTACCAGAGACACCATTTTTGGAAATATGTATGAAAATAAAAAAATGTAGTTATAATAAGGACTCAATAATTATAATTATGTTGGCAGAAGGCTTAAATACTTGCAAAAGAGACATTTTAAGAGGTTTTTCACTACTTTTAGAACTTGATGTAAAAAAAGTATTTTTGTGTGCCTTTCCTTTTTGTAAATATTACACTTCTAACCAGAACAACTGTATTCACATATTGAATACTCAATTATACAATTTGTCATACAGTCATAGCGACAATTTTGTGTTTTTTGACACAAATAAATTTATTAATAATAGATTAATGACTGGCAAAAGTTTTTATTTGCCTTATAAATTTAAAAAACAATTGGCTAGCTTATTAGCCTACAATATAAAGATTATATTTAATCAGACATTGGAACTCGTTCCAAATAATTTAAATGCTTGCTTAAGACAATAGAGGACCACTCTAGCAAACATGTGACCAAGGAAAAGTCCAATTACCTAAATATTATTCATCAAAATATACAGGGCTTTTCTGGTAAAGAATTAGAAATAGAGATGTTTTTAGAAGCAGAGAATGTTCATGTCTTGTGTATTACTGAGCACTGGTTGAAACAGTACGAATTAATTATTAGTATTCCCAATTATAAAGTTAGTAGTTTTTTTACCCGAAAATCCGCGATAAGAGGCGGATCACTCATATTAGTACGTGAGGCCCTTAAGTCTAAAGAACGGAAAGATGTCGTTTCTCTTTCGATTGAACGAACAATTGAGTTAGCATGTACAGAGACAGAGCAACATATTATTTTATGTGTATACAGACCCCCCTCATCTAATTACATGATCTTTGAGTCTGTCATGGAAGATGTTTTAAAAAAACTTTCTCAATCAAATAAAAAAATCATAGTGTGCGGAGATTTCAATGTCAACATATTAGATACGACTCAAAACTCAACAAGGTTTCTGAATCTTTTTAATTCATTTAATTTGCAACAACTTTTTAACGAACCTACCAGAGTTACTCCCACAACAGCAACTTGTTTAGACAATATTTTTTGCAATTGTGTTGTGTTGAAAAAATCAATCATTAACTTTATAAATTCAGATCATTCTGGTCAATTAGCTGTTTTTGAACACCGACATGCCCCCTCTTCGTTAAGTATTGTTTGTAGACCAGTCACCGCATCGCGTGTAGACAGATTTAGAGAAAAAGTTTCTAATAAAGTATCTTTTCTAAGTTTCCATGGTAACAATGTTGATCAACTATATGGAAACCTATTTAATATAATTGAAAATGAAGTTCGTGAGATTTTTACGAAAAAAACAATTAAAATCAGTAGCACTAAATCAAAATTTTGTGAATGGGCTACAACAGGTATATATAAAAGTAGAAGAAAATTGTTTGAATTGTATGAAATAAAGGCGAACTCAACCGATCCTTCATTAATAGATTATGTTAGGAAATACTCAAAAATATTTAAGCAGGTATGTTTATTTGCGAAATGTAACTATTTGAAAGGAAAAATAATATCTGCTCCTAACAAAAGTAAAGCAACATGGAACGTTATAAATAAAGAGACTTGTAAAAACAAAACACAAATCAACAAGTTCTCTCTCAAATTAGACAATAGGCGTTTTGATTCCGATTCAGATGTTGCAAATGTATTCGAATCTTTCTTCACAAATATACCTGTCACTACGACGAGTAGCTTAAACTCCAGCCCCCGTCTTGCTGAGTCTCTCCTGAAATCTCATGTAGATAAGTGTCAAGCTGATTTTAACTTTACTCATATTTGTCCTGCGGAAATTATAAAGAGTTTTAAGAGTTTAAGTATGAAAAAAACTGAGGATTTATGGGGAATTTCCATTGATATACTCAAAAACATAATTCATGGAATTGCACCTTATTTATCCTTCATATTTAATAAATGTATTGACGCTGGTGAATTTCCTAATTTAATGAAATTAAGTAAAATTATTCCACTTTATAAATCAGGTGATAAAAGTGATCCGTCTAACTTTAGACCAATTTCCATATTACCAGCACTTAGCAAAATCTTTGAAAAAATTATTTTCAATCAATTATTAGCTCATCTTACAGTTAATGCTCTGTTACATAGTAAGCAATTTGGATTCACTAAAGGTAGATCTACTACGGACGCAGGTGTGGCACTTATCAAACATGTTTTTGATGCTTGGGAGAGAAAACAGGACGCCATTGGAGTTTTTTGTGATCTGTCAAAGGCATTTGATTGCGTTGATCACCAAACGTTGCTGATGAAGTTGAGGCATTATGGTGTTGTAAGCACTTCACTGAGTCTTCTACAGTCTTACCTTTCTGACAGAACTCAAAGGGTCAATGTGAATGGAACTAACTCTTCTGGTGCACCTCTAGCGATGGGAGTGCCCCAGGGCTCAATATTGGGACCTCTGTTGTTCCTTATTTATATTAACGACCTTCCTTACTTTGCGAAGGATCACTGCGAGATTGTGTTATTTGCTGATGACACTTCTCTCATCTTCAAAGTTGATAGATGTAAAGAATCATTTGAAGATGTAAATAGTTCTCTCTCACAAGTGCTACATTGGTTCACGAATAATAATCTCCTGCTTAACACTAAGAAAACGAAATGTGTCAAATTTACAATGCCGAATGTTAAAAAAGTCAACATCAAATTGTCTATGAATGGTGAACCTATTGAAATAATTAATTCTACAGTATTTCTCGGCATCACATTAGACTCTAAATTGCAATGGGGACCCCATATTGTTGCCCTGGCAGGAAGGCTTAGTTCAGCTGCATACGCTGTAAGAAAAATTCGTAATTTGACTGATATTGAGACGGCAAGACTAGTTTATTTCAGTTACTTCCATAGTGTTATGTCATACGGTCTCCTTTTGTGGGGAACAGCTGCTGACATTCAGACTATTTTTGTTTTACAGAAGAGAGCTATCCGCGCCATATATGGTCTTAAATCACGGGATTCTCTCAGAGACTTATTTAAAGAAATTAACATACTTACCGTTGCATCTCAATACATTTTTGATTGTATTATGTATGTACGCAAAAATTATAATCTACTTTTTAAAAAATCTGACTTCCATAACTTTAACACTAGAAATAAACACAAGCTTGCTGTTCCATATCTAAGACTACATAAGATAAGTAATTCCTTTGTGGGTTTAAGCGTTAAATTATTTAACAAGTTACCTGAAAATGTTATCCAGTTGCCCATGCATAGATTTAAATCTCATGTTAAAAATTGTTTAATAAAAAAGGGCTACTACAAAATTGATGATTATTTAAATGACAAAAATGTATGGGTCTAGAATAACTTAATTCTTTGAAATCTTACTATAGCTTTGTATACTTTATTTAAGTACCTAGTTTAAGGACGCATTGTTATATTTGAAAAGAGTAAGTGTCGAGTTTCTTGCCGGTTCTTCTCGACATGATCAACATTCCGAACACGGCGGTAGAATACTTTATTTGTACTGACTATTCATAAGTGCTTTTGTAAAGCTTACATGAATAAAGATATTTTCTATTCTATTCTATTCTACATACTTGATTACGTGCCAATGGTTAAATACGAGTATCATCTCCCCTTTGAATCCACGACTTTCCCGTTTCGGATCACACACCGCAAGGGAAGATTGTTACACAACAATTTGTCTATATACGAGTACAAATCTCCGGTCAGGCCAATATGGGAAACGATTTTTTCTGTATTGCCTTGGGTCTGGGTGTTGTGGTACCGTCGTTGTTTCTGATTTCTGTAAAACAAGTGCTTTAGCTACTTACCACAGAATCAGCGCAATGTCTATGATTTTGTCCAATATTTATTTATTAACTTAATTTAGCTTGCATTGTTCGCCTGTTAGTAATTGTGCAATTAGTTCCGTCGTCTTATTAAGCTAGTTAGGTATAGATCTTTTTTTAAATTGGTGTACTTTAACAATATAAAGAAAATAATATAAGCATATATTTTTTCTATTTCTTTAAGATATTTATAGATCGCTTGTAAGATAACATCTTTTGACTACGCCGGTACTGTCTATAGGTATTCAAGACAAGCAATGGAAGTGGCTTTGAAGAAAATTCCTAACCCAAGTGCCAGTGGTTAGCGGCTGTCGTGGTGTGTTCAAGTTCCGTGGCGTGACGTGCTCCGGCTTCGTTTGCTCAGCGCTGTTTAAGGGAAAACTAACATAAACTTCGATGCCGGGAACACGCGCTGCAAAGCCGATTTATTAGCAACTGAAACAATGGGGTTATGAGGCAAGAGCCACCTTAGGGTAAAGTCTCAAATGATCCCAGAGGGCGCGGGTTCAATCCCAGGCAATAACAAAAATTTGTAGGCATGAATGTGTATTTCTGTGTTATTTTATTGTATTTGAAAAGCATACACTATCGATGCAGGGATTTTTCTTTGCAAAGCGGATTTCATTGCAACTGATAAGGTCGGGTCAGATTCGATACTAGATATGGCAAACAAATGTGACATTAAGTTGCGTACCTAGTGTTGTTTGAATTAGGGAACACGTTATGCATTTGTGTAGAAAAATATAAAAATATAAATGTGTTTGTCTTGGAGTCCAGTACTCAAGATGTGAATAAAATTCTTGGCTTAGGCAGTTACTTCTACTCGTAAATCTTGTTTGAGTGTTGATTTTAATGACTTTTCATTTGTGAGTGCTGGATAAGACTAATGTTTGAAAATTACATGACTGTAACATCGTAGTTTTATAAAAAGTAAAAATCACAAATATAATTGTATTTTGGTGATTAGGATTATGACGCCATTCGCAAATAAATTTAATACTGTAAAAGGGCTGTATGTAACGTCGGCAATAATAATTATCTAAAAATTAAATAATTGAAAATTATTTTTAAACCAATTCTTCATAGAAAATGTGAAAATTTTTTCAGGTATTTAATGAAAGGTTAAGAAAAAATGTATTATCTTTTTTAATTAATAAGGCTTGCCATTTTAATATTTATTAAATTATTCATAAACAATTCTCCAAATGCGTTTTGCTGGAGACGTCTTATGGAAAATTAATTATTAAGAAACCTGATTCCTTTAGTATAGAGAGAAAATTAATAAGACTATCCGATGGGATTAATCCGATACCATAATTGGGTTCTGCATGTAGTGATTATCATTTTATAAACAAGATATAATCGTAATTAAAGTTGTTCCAACTATAAGACGTTTTATATACTTACTACCTACCCCAAGTAGTTCAATTATATCATTTTTAATTAAAAACCCTTTATATTTAATAAAATCACCTTTCCTGTTAATGTATCCGCGCATTTTGCATAAACTAAGTATTAGGCTCCCTGCCTTAGGCAAAGTAAAAAAAAATCTGGTCACTGAATGTTTGATTCTAGTCATGTATCCTTGATTTGCGATTTGTTGATCTTTAGTTGACTGTATGAAGTACTGAAGTATTATTTGTTTCAGATCTGCCTTACAAAAGCTATGTAACTACACATGCGCGTTGCCAGCCTTAACTCATACATGTCTACGAATCAAATTAATTTAAATTTTGTCATAACCGTACCTACATGCGCGGACAGGCAGAGCCGAGCGTCGGCGCAGTGAAAGGGCCTAGTCGTAAACAATACCGAGTGCTGTCTGTTGAAACAACTCGCGTCGCGATCCCGCGGAACAAACGCGCCGCGCCTGCGCTGCGCCCACGCCGCGTCACAGACTAACTGACAACCAGTTAGATCACTCGTTCAGAGACAGACGTGGTCGTTAAGCTGCTATCTCGGTTGATAACTAGATGATAGTCGTTTATGCTAGTCAGCGACTATTTGGCGGCTTGAGAACATCTTGCAGTATGCTAGTTAAGTGTTGAATAATTGTAATTTATTTGCAGTATAATAATTAAATAATCTGTAGTTAAATAAACACCCATGTACATGTACATGTAACTGTATTTTGTAAGTTTAATGTGTAATTATATTAATTAAATAAGAACATACTTTTAACAAGATCTGGGAGGCCTAAGACCAAGAAGTAGAGCTAGATAGGATTGTTCGGGTTGGTTTGTTATTATGTACAAAAAAAAAATATATTTTTAATACGTTCCGAGAGCCATGGAACCTAAAGCCTTGCAAAGTCGAGTACTGATGTTTTTTGAAAAAGTTCGCCATCTCGTGTAATTTACGCATCGTTTGCCATCATAGGCTAACTGATATAATCAAAAGACGAAAACATCAGAAAAATGGATGAGTTATAAATATTGTTATTTCATCAAAAGACTAGCAATTGCGCTTAGTTTTGTCGTAAAAAAATTTAACGACCTTAATGTTTAGGCATTTGGAAGACCCGTTTTCCAACGTTCAGTTCATGAAAAAACTTAGTCAGGATGATATTCCTAATCATTGACTGGTTCTGATAACAATAACTTAAACGAGAGGAAAACTTAAAATTTTGAGAGCAAATAATTGGTACTTTATGGAACCACACCTGTATTGAGACGAGATGTGTACTTATAGTTAATGATAAATAAATAAATTGTCTAAATATACTTTTATTGATAAATCGAACTCTTATATCAAACTTGCTTTAACATAGTTGCGTGTATCGTGAAGTTCTCATGCAATTAGAACATAGATTTTATGGTAATGGTAGGTACCTCTTACAAACAACTGCAACGTCTAAGTTTATTGTTACTTCAAGATTTAATGGAAATAAAGTAAATTTATTTATTAGTCTACTGTTATTTTCTACACTACACACTCTATACTCGGATATGTAATTCAATAACAATAATCGGATTCTCTTTAACGCCGACTTGTATCGCAGCTCCAATCTGAAACGTCATAAGACTTCGGAAGTACAGGCTATTTCTGTTCTTGAGCTTAAGAGTTAGGGTTGGTGTTTGCTTGAAGGGGTATAGCAGCGTGTGTGTATTGATGGTAAAGCAGTTTGGCGGTAATAGGACGTCTGAGGCTGCGAGTAACAAGTGTTACGTGAGCGTCTCCTGCAGCTCATTGTTCATTCGGCTAGGGTTATCATTAGACGCTTTTCAAGTGTCAGAATCCATAAGATTTAGTTTGTCAACTGCTAATTGCCTAAGAATATAATGTGTACCTAGTTAGGCTTAGGACCTACTACCAATCAACATTTTTGGAATAAATGTATTAGATAAATGATGTATTTTGCATACGAGGCATACTTTTGGTTTTCTTGGAAAAGACTTGACTTTACAATTGATTTTTTGATATTATAATAGAGTGAAAGAAGTGGGTAGGCCTGCTCTTCTTAGGCCAGGAGAGTCCCATATACGCTGCCAGCTCCCTTGAGCGAGTAGTATCGTGGGCACGCATTTCCCCCACCCAAATAAACGGTAAAATAATTTGGTAATGATTTTGTTTTTGTCCTTCATATGTAATAATATTTATTGCTGAGACTTATGGGATGGAAATCTTTATTTGAAAACTTAAGGCGCGGAAAATATATGAAAAAGTATTCCTAGCAGAATGTGATTCATCCTTGTGAAGAAATTTTCATTTGCCTGGTAACCCTATAGCAGGCAATGTTTAAAGCCACAGATATGATTTAAGTATCCAACGAGAGGAACACACGTAGGTACTGGATTAGAGTGAAATTATATCTACAAGTAGATATATACTAACTGCACGTATATATTTATATGTGCAGGGTTTGTAATTGGTATGCTTTGGCTCTTTTAAGGTATAAATTGAAGGCAGACATTTCTATGTTGCAATTTTTTTTTCAAAAAGCCGTGACTATGGATTAATAAACAATTCACAGTACACTAAAATAAACATATGCACCCGTTCTGTGCGTCATCATACAAGACTTAATGTTTATATAATTGTGGAGTAGAAATTTCTTAATCTATCATATACCTAGATATCTTGTCAAACTTACAACCGGAATACAACAGTAGTAAGTACAGTACAATAGTATTAAGAAATAAAAAACTGAGATCAACCAACAAAAAGAAATCAAATGCGACTTTCATTTCATGCGTACATTTTATACAGTAACAGCAAATTACTGACTTATGTTTGTTAAGACGAGATGAGAGTTTTAAGGCACTGATTAATTCTTAAAATATCATCAAGTAATGAGAGAGACTGCGATGATAATGAGACGTGATGAAATATGAGTTTTATGCGAAAAGCCGCAGGGCAGAGTGTAACTCGTTTGAACTGGCATTCGCTTAACGGCGGTGGTGCTGGACCAATTTTTAACCAACTTCATAAAAAGGAAAGATTCCTCAAATTAACTGAGTTGTTTTTGTAACTAAGTTCATCGGCTTCGTAATTTTAGAAATTTTCTTTGAGTTTTTTCTTTTTTTATACATAAGGATTTGTTTCCGTGTTTCTGTTCATTTCATTTTATCGTTTTTTTGATAAAAGGATTCTGTAAATGACGAGAGATGTCTTCGGAGTTATTGTTATATATTACCATGCCGTGTTCAGCGTGTCATAGACTTGAAGTTTAGGATATTCCTATCAAAACCAAAGCCATAGAAATAGCTTTAAAAATTAAAAAACTAAAGTGGTATTGGGCATTGGATTCTACTGAAGACCGCTAATAGTACAAAACTGAGACCTGTAGCAGTATTGGGTGTTGGGGACAGGCATACAGTGTCCTTCGGCTGAAATTATGAAGTCTTGAATGGTCCAACATAGAAGAAAAGAAGGTAAAAAATGGGTGTTCTACTTAGGATCCAGGTGGAGTGCATCAATAAGAAGTGGAATGCTGGGACGGTAGTCCCACTCAAGACTGGATCTTTGGCAACACTACATAGGCTACCTACCGCTCAGCCGCTCAACGTCGCCTGTTTATACATCCAAATTGCGATCTCGCCGATTGGCCGATTCAAGATAAGAAGCAATTAAGCGAGCATGAATATATGACGCTGGAACATTTAACTGGCGTACATATTTCGTCCCGGTTAATAAATAAAATCTCATATTTGCGCTCGCCCACTGACCGATGATATATAACGTTTGTTAATTAGGTTATCTCAGCGCCGGCATCTACAAAGGGCCGGCTTAAAAGGCTCGTTGATATTAAAAACGCGGCTTATAACTTTTATCATAAATCACCCTCTGGCTAAGGCGAGAGGGCGCGCGAAAACAGCGTCTATTCCAGAACAAAAAATATGCAAGTAATGACTGACGCACCCTGAGAGCTTTTTTGAGTTCTCGACACCAAGACGCGCGGCTAGAATTAATTATCTTGTGATGTCCAATAATTGCAGAGCGGTGTCAACGCGGCGAGCGCCCGTCAACGTCATTATTTCACACTTTTATCTGCAATTTTATTCGCTTTTTTCAATTCTAAAATGATATGTTTACTGATAGAGTCTGAGACGTGACGCTATCGCGATCGCGGTAGTTACGAAACGCGTTGAAGATTTGGTCCGAGATTAAAACGCGGCATAATTATTGTTTTTTTTGTATTAAACACTATATTTGGTGAGGCGGCTTCAGAGTGATTATGATTCAGATAATATCGTATTTAATTCCATGTTTTAATTTATAGCATGATAGGTATAGCTGCCATGTAAATAGACGATGTGTCAAGGTTTCACATTCGGAATAGGCATGTGTTACAATATTACGTTAGGTAGGTACTTACAAAAATAATATGGCGTCATTCACTTAGACCCATATTTATTACAGTTCCTGGTGATTATTTATTTAGCCTAACGATTTTCGAAAGGTGGTTTGAAATTTATGCATACTACGGATTTTTAGTTCCAGTATCCCCACCATTAAATTTCTGATTAAAATAGTAAGTTATCTCTCAGCTCATCTCCTAATTCAGTAACAAAAAACCAACCAGCTTAGCTTTTGCCTCAAATATTTTCGCGAATTCGCTTTATTCTCTTGTACGATTCCAATCATCATTGAGGTGGACTATGCGAAACCCATTCAAATTACGTCCCAACAGTCTGATAAGAGGCAAGACATTAAAAAGATCAACACAGAATATAATGAGCGTCGTGAGAGCTCGTCGAAAGCAGAGCTGGCGATTACCGCGCCTCCCCGTAATAATAAAACATCGACATGCCTTTATCGACTGCCTCCTCGATAAGCATCCGTGACGAATTTGCACCACTCGCTCTATGCCCGCATGCTCAATTTCAACACCTACGAAGCATCTTAAAAGACACAAACTATACAATACAAATCAAACCATATGTTCAAACGGATACGACGTTGTTTGCAACCGACTTAAGCTACTATTCCCATCTTTTTAGTGTTTTGAACGGAAAATGGTCGAGATATTCGTATCGATATAAATTTATTTCCAATTATAACGCTCGACGATTCTCAGTTTATTTCGGAGTTTGTGGGATCAAAATATAAAATTTACATGAATTAACGAAACGCCGCTTTTGAAGTTAAACAGAAATTAAAATGTGACGTGGGGCAATGGCTGTGAAAAATTTGGTGGATGATACCGTTAGGTAGATAGGTTCAGATGTTGTATTCCACCAAATCTATTAAAAGTTAAAGAAGTGCTCCAAACAGGGGGCTAAGTGGGAGTTATCGAACATGAATTTATCATTTCGTCAAGTTTAAAAGTATGAGATTGAAATTTCAAGATAATGTGAGTTTTCTATATATATCTAAAAAGTCTTTGATGTGTTGTGAGACGTTACCTACCTAGTTCTCATCTCTAGATAAGTTCTAATATAAGATAGATTACATGAAGTACGAGTATAATTTCTTTGTCGTTCTTTATTTTAAAGGTGTAATAAAAATACCTACTACTTTTACTACACATTTTGGAAAGCCTCCTGTCCTTGAGCTTTTTGTTTAAGGTTGGTTAAATCAGTGTTGTACAGTTTAAGTCAACGACACTATAGTTATTATTACCTACTTGCACCTATATTTGTTACGGGTGTTATTACCATTTTAATATCGTAACTAGCTAGTAAAATATGTTTTATAGTAGAATAATCAGATCCACTTGTTCTGGTCGTTGAATTTTATCTCCGCGTATCTTTTTGTAGATACCGTACCGTTTCAAAAAGCTTGCTTAACCTACATACAGCAGACCGAGCCAAATACTACAAATACCCGAGTAAGGCCGAGAAAATATATGTTTTAGTGACTCTTATTTCTAATTAATCTCCCAAATGCGTTTGTAAGGTAGTTCGTAAGTGCACTATGTAGATATTGAGAGGACACGTAGAGTTTGACGATAATATGCCCTTAGATTTTGCTCGCTGCTCTAACCAAGAGAAGATCACACGTTTTAAGCCCTACTGCAAAAGTAGGTATATACACCAGCAATTTATGGACCAAGGTGTAAACGTTCTACATGTCCAATGCAACAATGCCTCAGTTCTGTAGTGCGTCAGAGATATTTGCTATGACATACATAAAAAACGGCGTAGCTACTAGAGAGAGTACGAGCCAGGTCCAACAATATCTGATGATGACAGTTGCGGGCAGATATGACTCCTCCATTTTGAAGCATTTCATCCATTCGCTAAGGCCAGTCACTAGATGTGACACACAAATTATTTAATTCTTATTATTCTATTAATTACTTAAAATTCTATGATGTGTTTTGGACTGGACCAGACACAAATGTTTAGGTACCGTGATATTGTTACTATTTTGTAGAGACTTAGACAGGATGTGAAAACGGGATAGAATAGTGATGCAAGAGTAATTGTCTAAATAAAATGATTTCACTGACTTTTATTACGTTCCGGAGGGTGATTATAACATGTAAATATTTATGGGAATGACAACTTCCGCCATTCTTTTGGAGCGCTCGATATGAAATGTAGATATTAAGTGGTGGTGAGCATTTAAACATTTCCATAGTTATTTAAAGTTTACAATTTAATTTTTTTTTTAATTAGAAAATGAGTTAGGTAACCTTTATTCGATTCGAATTTTGAATAAGATTCCAAATCCCGATAATAGTTATATTTAAAAGTTATTAGGTAATGCATGCCACAACAACTTGAAAGCTCTTTTACAATTCAGTATTTTATTTCATAATCATGAATACGTAACAACCGTCTATGGGTTTTACCTATTTGCAAGTTGTCATGAAGAAGTTGCAATCGTACATTACCTATACTCATAATTGAATTTTTTTTCGTCAGAAGTCATAGACCTTGGCTCTAATTTCCGATTTTGTTGGGAGCCTTATTATCTCACGTGTCGTCTTAGTAAGACTTAAATAAATAATGTCGGCGAACATTGTCCTTTTATCTCTACCATCAATTGCGTAGTAACCTAATCACAATCAAACAACATAGATAGATAGATATACTTTATTGCACAAAATCTTTACATAAATAGGTTTTACAGAAAAATTATAGTACAATTTAGGCGGTCTTATTGCTAGAAAGCGATCTTCCAATAAGAAAGGAAATCATACAAGACATAAAAAAGGTATTTCCTTTCTTTATGAATAAAAAATATATATGTCACCGTAAGATTATAAAAATCGTTAGATTACAATCTACCTCGCGAGATTGTAAACTGTCGACAGATTGTGAACCGTAACATTTGATTGCAATGTAACACATTATTTTTCGCTATATTGTAATCTATCGATCCCCGGTCGGGTCAATATGGGATACGAACTTTTCCATATTGTCTCGGGTCTGGGTGTTGTGGTACCGTCGTTGTTTCTGAATTCTGTAACACAAGTGCTTAAGCTACTTACCACAGAATCAGAGCAATGTATGTGATGTTGTCCAATATTTATTTATTATTTATTAGTTTACAATCACGCGAGATAGATTGTAATCTAACGAGTTTTACAATCTTACGGTGACATATATACACTCGTATCGTTCTTCTTAGGTAGTAGCTAGTAATTAAATAAAATAGATCTTAAGTATTTATGAACCAAGAATGAAGATGAAGGAGGTAGGTAGGCTGCCTCAAATTATTCGGCTAACGACGTCATCTTACGCGGCATTTGTGTGACAGCTAAACGTCCATTGTTTGTAAGACTGTATTTCTTTAAAATTGAATCAATCTGAAAAAAGTTAATTTTCTTTTAGAAAAACTTCCTTTGATCCACCAATGACAAATTGACAGACCAACAAATTGAAAAAAGACGTGAATATAATTTTCCCGAGACTGTTACTCGTCGTCTTCAATAAAGTTCAAAAGTAGATCACAATACCTTCGACTTACCTGAAAACTCGTGTTTAACCAATTAGGTATCTTTCTTAAGTTGCTTTGAAATACTTACTCCTTTCGTTTCACATACCTACCTACATGCTTAGTTTCAACTCGCTGCATGCTTCGACTTCTAATGTGATTCTGTCTCAGTTGATGACTGTCGTTGGTGTAAATTCGCGGACTGCAGCCACACACCGTCCCCCCTCAGTATTTAGTTTTTTATTTGCAGTTTCGTTTACAGTCACAATAGTATTGGTGACAATAGTTTATACTATCCCTGTTTTTTCCACATTTTCTAAAGATTATTTTTTCTTTTGTTGCATCGTGATGTTACATAGCCGAAAGTCTTCCTCAATAATTAAACTATCTAACATAAAAATATTTGTTCAAATCGAACCTGTAATTATCTGATATTAGGGCGTTCAAACAGACTCTTCAGCTTTACAATATTAGTATAGATTACGGCCTGTAGTGGCTTCGCGCGCGTATTTTCCCGCTTTCTTCTTCGCGTATTCTTCGCTCCTATTTATCAAAGCGTGATGTCATTGTACCTAGTTAAAAAGCTTTAGAGAGCTTTCCTCGATGACTGGGCTATCTAACCCAAATAAAACTTTTCCATTCTAACGAGTGGTTCCTGAACTTAGCGCGTTCAAACTAGCTTTATAATATTTATAACTAAAAGTCTTTAACTTTATTATATCAGTGTATTTTAGACTAAACAGCCGGCGTGGACGACGAAAATCATCGTTTTTGCGCGGTTCGACCACCTCCGCGAGAAACGGTACCGACGAAAAAATACGATCGTGACCGATGCGATACACTTTTTTGGCTTTTTGAAAGTCAATACCTAATAGGACGCGTCTACTTGCCGAGTCGAATATTTACAATAAAATAAATAAATACACCGACAATGATGCATTGAAAACGAATTAAGCGGTGTATCAGAGCATATGATAGTTCCATTTCACTTGACGAAAAAACAAGTTCAGGCTATTTTGACAAAAAAAATTAGTGCGCACGATCGTGGTGATAGGCTGTTTTTTTTTGCTACAGACATAACCGCAGGTTTTTCAGTCAAAAGAAAAAAGAAAATGCATATACCTACAAATAAGAGAAATTTGAATTGGGTATTTATTTAATACATTTGCTTGGATGGTATTGAATAGTAGACAATGGTTTTCTCATTTTGTATGAAGCTACTTTGATAATTATTAATTTTACGCCTGAGTTCCAAATGTACTGTAGGCGGTGCATAAATTCAGTTTTAAATCTATACATATTATAAATAAAATGGACATAGTTGTTGCGTAGCTATCATGGTCCCAGCCTTAACATGAGCCGCTACAACATTGGATCCACCGCTGCAAATTATATTTTTTTAAATAAATGTTGATAAAAGTTAGGAAAATTTATTTAAATTCTTTCAATGCTGTCTAAAAAACTTTAATATAAATAGTCCCTACAAGACCTTAAATAACTCTTTACCTATAATTTAATCTCGACAAAAAATGAATTAATGTAGCCCCTAATGTCGGAATGTACTCTATAAAATGTTAAAACAACTGCTAAGTATAGGTACCTACCTACGCAAGTATTCGTTACATTTTAGTTTGATTGATTTCACGTAATTAGCATGCCTTATCATTGTAATTAGCAACAATAAATAGACGCACATACGTACCTACTTATTTATATATTACATAACCTACTTATTTAATTTATTTAAAATGTAATTTGCTTTGAAACTAGTAGGCTCAAGAAGGTAGATTTCGTTACTTAAAAGGTTAAATACTTAGGGAGGTACGTGTCTATAACAATGATAATCGCGTTTATTATCAACAAAAAACAATGAAGCATCTAGTTAAAAGACAAAACAGTTAATTTCTAAGATGAATAAGCAAGTATTAGGTAAGCACCATTTATAATTTTAAATTCACTCACAGTACAGTGTATCATCAATTTGCCGTGACTGTTTCATCTCGCCGATAAAATTACAATGCTGAGAATTTTAATAACACTCATTCATCCTCGAATTGGTGTATAATTCAAATCTCTTTTTCTGTATCATCGTAATTTACATACGCTAAATAAAAAGCGGTGTCATCACAAAAGATATTTGGAGGCAATATAAACATAATATCAATTTAAATTCCTTGTTAGTGGAGCGAAAGCCGACATTATACCTGATGCGGGTGATCTGTGATTGGTGGAGCGACCGGCCAATGGGAGGGCGTGCCGACTGGGGCACGGGGCAGCGGCGGGCCGACCGGGCGGGCGGGCCGGACCGGCTCTCCGCGCCTCAGTCACTCTCCATACCTCGCACCGACGTGACGTGCTCACTCGATCGTGTGTTGTTCTTTATCAAATCTTAAAACTGTATCTCTAAACAAGTGATCATGCCGCGGCCCTCGCGTGAATCTTACGGTGATCAAAAGCCGCCTTATTCCTACATTTCACTGACCGCTATGGCAATCTGGAGCTCTCCGGAGCGCATGCTGCCGCTGTCAGAGATCTACAGGTTCATCACGGACCGGTTCCCGTACTACAGGCGCAACACGCAGCGCTGGCAGAACTCGCTGCGGCACAACCTCTCCTTCAACGACTGCTTCGTGAAGGTGCCGCGCCGCCCTGACCGGCCCGGCAAGGGCGCCTACTGGACGCTGCACCCGCAGGCCTTCGACATGTTCGAGAACGGTTCGCTGCTGAGGAGGCGCAAGCGGTTCAAGTTGCAGAAAGGGGAGAAGGATAATTTGAACGCGGAGCTGGCGGCGTTGGCGAGTTTCAATAGAGCGTTTTTGGCGCGGCAGGCGGGAGCCCCGCCGCCGCCGGCGATGCCGAGCGCGGCTTTGTACACGCCGCCGATGTGCCCGCAGCTGAGTCCGGAGCCGGCAGAGTTGCCGGAGGTGGGAACGATGACGATGCTGCCAAGGGAGCGGCCGCGGCGGGCGTTCACGATCGACGCGCTGCTGGAGCCGGAGCCGCCGCGGTGTTCGCCGTCGCCGCCGCAGCCGCCGGCGCCGCAGCCGCTGATGCCGCTGGGGGGCATGGGCCGGCTGGAGCTGTCGATGCCGTCGCCGTACGTGCTGGCGGCGCAGCGCTACCACGCGGAGCTGCTCCAGGCGGCGGCGCACGCGCTCCGTCCGTGCTACCTGCCGCCGCCGCCGCTGCCGGTTGCGTGACACCACCGCGCACTCTGCCCTGATAACTCGTGCAATGCTAGATTGTAAGTACTCAAATTGTAATTTTACGAAACATATTTAACTGTGGACTGAAACAATTCGTTGATGAGGTTTTCAATGCGGACTCTGCATCAGTAAAACAAGTTTTAATTAATCTATGCCAATGACTGATCAAATAGTGTTTGTACTGAATATTAAATCACCAGACACGTTATGTATCATAATTGCATTTACTAAAAGCTCTTTCAATTGAAAATAATGGTCCTCTGAAAAAGTTCACGTAGAGTTGTAACATAAAATAAATGATGACTAATTTATAAATAGACATTTTCTTAATGATATTAGAGATCTCAGCCGTAGGTACTCGTAGGTAATTATATCAATTAACTAGGTAGTTTTAATATTTGCATATTTATTCAAAAGTAGTAATTCTGTTGAAATTATTACCAAACGTTCCGTGAACTGTGAATTTCAATTTTTTTGTATAAATCAACAGTCTTACTAAAACACTATAATTTTATATTACAGACTATGATTGCAAAACAATCATTAGGTCAGTACCTATTTGTAAATACGCTTCGAATGATTATAATCGTTTAATGTTATTGTAGATAGAATAATATGTATAAAGGAAATGTTGTTGTACCTACGTTTAAAAGTGTTATTTATTTTAGCTAAGGATATTAAGGTTTTAATTTTTGTTTATTTTTATAGACAACTACATTTTATCGTTGTAAATATTGTTTTGTTGTAATTATTACTCAGTAGGCATATTAAATGAACAATTATCACATAGACAAGATTGTTTTATTGATATTCCTTATTTGTTTACTTTGCAATTTTTATATTTTAAAAAGAATTGTTAATGTAGGGGCATTTTAGGTAGACATAATATGTTTAAAATAATTTAATGGGTCAAAACGCGACACCATTTTTATTTAGTAGTTAATACGAACTACTTACTGCCCGACGTTTCGGTTAGGTTGCACCAACCGTGGCCACGAACTGACTCACCACGTTTCGTGGTGGTTTCACCATTTTTATTTAGTAGTTCGTATTAACTACTAAATAAAAATGGTGTCGCGTTTTGACCCGTTAAATTATTTTAAATGTTTAAAATGGAACGCGAAAGTCTTAAAATTTATATTAGACAAAGTTAAACACATATTAATGTGTTTAACTTTTTCAAACTTCATTCAAGTAAGTAAATGTTAGTACTACAGTTGAAACAGACAAAAACTAAAGAATTGATTAACCGATGTTACTAGTGTATATGTAGTTTAAATCTTTTCTTCTTTATATATTGGTACAGTAAGTGGCGTATTAAATACGCCTAACATTTTTACGTTCATCTTGCGGAACAATATTGCAATGGGTAAAAGACATTTTATGTGCAAGTTAGTAGAAAACCCGTGATAAATAAACTGCGTCATGACGAGTAATAAGTACCCGTTAAAAGGTCGTTACGTTGTTATTGTTCAGTTAGATAAAAGTTATGACATATCAAAAAAGTGTGAATAAAGATTATGTTCTCGAATCACTACTTAAATTATCAATATTAAAGTAGTTATATAGGTAATGTTCGAATTTTGAAATAGTTAGGATAAAATATTTTCAAAAGTCAAAAAAGAAAATACATTTAAACATTTGTACAAACAATACCTACATGCTTTTAAAATGTAACGTTAATTGTTCTGATTTTGAAATTTTATAGTAATTGTTATGTACCTAAACAATTTAGTGACGGTTGCTATTCTAGTAAATGTTTTGTGTCTTTTTATTTTTATTTTTTCATTTTCACAAAATCCACAACTCTTAATATAACTACAAAAAAAACTTGAATTTTTAACTTATAATGAATTTTAAATATTTTCATGAATATTCTATGTAGCAATCATAAAGAGACGATCGGACAAAGACAACGGAGGACAATTTTGATCTACTCAGTTTTGTTGTGCATTTTATTTGGTTTTAAAAATCAACAATATTTTGATTTAAATATACAGATGTAGCTGTATTGTAGTGGCGTAGAAAAAAGTCTTAATCATTGATAATACATTTTAAAAAGGCAATTGTGTACTCCAATTCAATAAAATTATAATTACGTGTTAGTCAAAGGTCGGAAAGTCAGGATGTGGAAACAGATTCGTATTCTGAAACTATGTTTTTTTCTTTTTTAACTTAATTGATTGGACTAATACAAAATACAGTAGAATCCCAATTATTCGGATCATATAAAACCAAGGGTATTTATTATAACAAAAAAACGGTTAATTTTAAACATATCAAACAGTATTTAAATTTTAATAAACTTTTATTATGTTTTAGGGTTTACTGTGCGTAGTTACTTGTAAATATTGTGCTAAATAAAACATTGACAATTAGAGCCGAGAAAAATGAGTCCGGATTATCGATATTTGGATAATCGGGATTGTACTTTTCATATCCGAATCGATTCTACGATTATAATGTCAGATTGACTCTACCAGGCAGATGCAGGTATGTTACCTGGTAAATAAACTTAACGAAGGCGAATTTTCGGTGGTCGCAACCGTCGTGGGGGGCGTCTGCCCCTATAACAGGCGTAACACAGGCAATAGGTACAAAAAAGGTCCCTGATGGTGGTCTGTTTCACGGTATAACGCGGCGCGGCAAGCGCGTTTGTGCGCTAATAAGTTGTGATATTGGATGGTCCCGTACCTTCAGCTGATTCATGCACATCCTTGATCAAAGTCTTCGGGACCCACGACGCCTTCACGGAAATTGAACTTATTTGGCGCAATAAAGTAAATTACCTATGCAATAGTTATAATATATAAAATTAATAGTTAAAATTGCTTAGCTTTGCTCGCAATCGTAAAAACAAAAGTATATGAGAACTTTCCAACTCTTATTATGCCTAGGTACCGTCACCATGCAAATTATTTAAGACGGTTTAAATCACCATGTACTTAATTTTTCCTTTACTATAAAGATGTTAGCTTTAGAATATTTTTTTTACTATCGAGTCAATTTTAAATAGTAATCGACAACATTTCTGAATTTTGTAATACCTCCAATAATACTCGTATTTATTGACAGTTAAATAAAAGCATTAATTATGCTTTTCAGAGCTTATGATACATAGTTTTTATATGATGACGTCAAGGGTTAGGTATCACTCGAGTATTTTCGATGGAAAGAAAAATTATGACATGGATAGACAATACTCGGGCTTAACAGAAAATAATCAATAAATAGGTATCTGTAGATACTTACATTTACGCCCAAGAATAGAATAGAAAGATAAATTAGCTTAAACTCTAACACCTCGGATATCAGTTGAAATGAATAATTTTACCAGGATACACAGTAAATAATAGAGCAATATTTTTATCATGCAAATTTTTATTTATAGAAGGTTAAATTAAATTAAAAAATGCAAATGAAAACAATTTTTGAAGTACCCCAACCATCAGATGCCCAGGCGCCTTACAAAGTCGTGACAAATAGGGGAAACCCGGACAGAGGGTAACCCTACTCAAGAGTGTGTTCCAAATCCGTGAGGGCATTTCCACGCTTTATCTGAATGATTTAGAGAAAATCTGTCTATTAGTCGATAATAATTAGGTAATTGGCTTCTAATGCCAAAGTAACAGATCAGAGATGAACAATTCGTTATTATCTAAGTCGGAAAAAAAGTAGCTCACCTAATTAACATAAAAACATTTACCTAAAAAAAGAAATGTAACAACAGAAGTGTAAAAATTTTATAATTACATTTGCATATTGAAGCAACAAAAAAAAAAGATAAATACCATACCTACGCGGCATTGAATATTGAACGCATAACTATGGCATTATAGACTTATTTCTTTTGCTAATACAAATAATAAATATAAGATTCTATGGTAAGTAGCACTTGTGTTATAGAAATCAGGGACAATGACGGTACCACAACACCCAGACCTGAGACAATATAGAAAAGTTCGTTTCCCATATTGACCCGATCAGGGATCGAACCCGGAACTTCAGAGATGGCACGACGCCAAAGTCCGGCACGCTTGCTTCTCGGCTACGGAAGTCGTCAAGCTAATTTGTACATGCTCTTTAGCTTTGAGTCAGTTTGGTAACCAGAAATACCTAAGCATTGTTTCAAAATTGTTTACTTGGCTGGACACATCAGTAATGTAGGTATGTAGGTTTAGATCAGCCGCAATACTTCTCATGTCACTGTAAGAATAATAGTTTAAAAGGCATTATCATAAACATCAGCTGCCATAAAAGTCTTTAATTTGGTTTTTTATTTGTTCAGTTGATACAAGTGGAATGTGTCAAAATGTTTAAAGATGTTTTGCGGAAAATTACCTAGTTGCGCTATGAATATAAATGGCGTCTAAATGTAAATGATGCAAGTAAATACGAAAACCTGAATTATAAAGAAACCATAGAAGTGAGCGTGAAAGTATTGAAATTTACTAAAGCAAACAGAAACTCTGTGTCATGTTAAAATAATAAATATTTGTTATCTTTTACTATCAAAAGACAGTAGCAGACATTTTTTTTAAGTAGGTAAGTACCGTTAAAAAACACAAGACAAAAAATTTACATTTCGAACTTAGGTACAACCCTTATATCACCTACTCATATGGAACTAGTATAAAACAAGTGTTTACCGTTATGTGCTTTGGACTGAACGTAACGTATATTGCGTGTTATCATAGACTATAGAAAGGAATATAGAAACTTTTATTATCTTCTAAGTCATTTAAATAACCACAATCAGAGATTTCTGCACAGAGGTGCAGTTATCTCAAAAAGGGTCATATCTATGACCTAGGTTTTAAAAATCTCTTAAATTTTTTTTTTAATTATTTTTCTCAAACATAATTATCAAATTGTATCTACCTACCTACTTAGTAGGTGTAAATAAGCATTTAAACAAAATTATTGTATAAATAAAACATTTAAAATATTTTTCATTCAATTATGAAAACCAATTTTCAGTCAACTATTTTTAATTGATGAATAAATAACGACAGATTACTAGATCCCCAACAAAATGTATGTTTGGACTACAATATTTGGTATGAGATACTTTCCGAAATATCTACAAAAATAAAATGACAAAAATTCAAAAATGAAGTACACAGACAAAAAAGTAAAACAGTGGATTCAAATACTTGATTTAATAGGCAATACATAAAACAATAATTAATGCCATGTTGCCATAATTGTGCATTGTTTATGACAAGACAATTATTATCTTTTTATTTAAACAATTATGTACAAATTTTAGTTATTGATTAACAGATTCTCCCATTTGTTTAAAATAGTTTCTATAACATATGAACAGTTAAATGGTTATATTTGTATTATTCACTGACCAGCTAAAAGTTAAGAGAAATTTAATGCAAATACTTAAAAATCTCTTATAAATTTTTCTTAACCATTATCGAATGGTTAAGTAAAACCTTTTAAAAACCTATCTATATTATCTATCTTGGTTTAATCTGAAAAGAGGTTGTATGCATAGTGGTATATCTATCTATACTTATAAGGTAATGCTAAAAAGTTTGTTCGTTTGAACGTGCTAATCTCAGGGACTACTGACACATGAGTAAAGATGTGCTACTGATCCGAATTAAAAAAAGATTTTTGTTATTGTTGGTAAGAGCAGAACGCGCGATACGAGAAGGTCGTGGGTTCGATTCCCCTACCGCAAGGGGAGATAAAAAAAATATGTTTCTAATATTTAAAGTTCGCTAGTACGTATAGTACTATAAAAATAATAAAATCGATTAAAAGATTTTTGTGTTGGATAATCCATTTATCGAAGAAGGCTTTAGGCATTATAACATTACCCATATGAGCGACGAATCATTGGAAAATGTAAAAAAAAGAGGAAAGTTCATACGCGTGCTAGTGTGACGGTATATGAATGCTGTTTATCGTGATTTCGATTCCCGCTTGAGACGAACATTCGTGGGATAAAAACTAACTATTTGTGTTCGTGTAGGTATATTTCGTGTAGATTGCTTGACCAACTTACTTTGGGATGTCATGCTATATTATTTATATTTGTTATTATTTTTAAAACTGTAGATTAATTAGATCATAACTCGTTTTGATCACTGTAATTAGTAGGCGTAATTGTGTGACCACCAAACATTATTACGTTTGATGGAAACAGGGCCTCATTGTTAGGCATGGAATAAGTAATTATGTTTACGCAAGTTATTATTATATCACAGCTGTCGCCAATCGCATTGTATTTATTTAGCTTTAATAACTTATTTTAACAGAGGTATAGTATTATATCAATTATAAATCGCTGTGCGATAATAATTTGAATGTTGACCATATGTGCGAGCATGGTAACTAAAAAAGACAGAAACATTTTGATTAGAAAGCAGATTCTTCTACTAATTATTACATGAACTCTCTTAATTGTAACCAATTCTCTTAATTGTACAGAGTTAAGCATTCAAAAAATTAGTGAAAAACCATGTTTAAATCCCCAACTTTTTATTAATTTTTAAAAACAAAACCTTACGTTTGTTCATTTCGTTTTTCGGAGTAGACACTCAGAACTCTGTCTCAGAAGTCTCGGTCAGTGCCATTTATGGAACAAACTTGTCTAAAACTCTAGATGAGCATGGTTCTAGGTCTATTTAATTGATGTCCCAGTTATTATTTGTGGTCCAGTAACAAAAGGGAAAACTTGAGTTCGAATCTTATGATAAGTTAAATAATTGTGGCGGAATTACTTATTAGTGTCATTAGCGGGTCACTAAACGTAAGTTCTGGACGCCTAGTTAAGTGGTGTTTGTAAAACTTCGATATCGTTTCGAAAAGTTTAAATTTCATGATCACTTGACAGTTCTAGGTAATATGTCAAAACGATACTTTTTAAAATCCATCCAAGTCGTGCAATAAGTTGGTGCAGCGGAAATGAACGTTTGCTTTTGCTATACTATCACACTCACCAAGTGTTATTTTGTATGAGCGAGACACCAATACTGTATTGTAGGCCATGATTTTTTTAGTTCTTTCGACAAGCACAATATAACAAGAGCAAGTACATATATATTACACCATAAGATACAACTATAATTAAATCTCTCCTTTGCTATACTTATAAATTCAGTTGATATTTTTTAAGTTCAAAGCAACTATAAGTTTAAGTTTTTTAGTAGTAAAAAAACTAGTTGTTTGTAAAATACTAACAAATATTTATTTGAAAAAAGATAAACCTTCAAATAACCCATCCAATCTTGTATAAATAATAAATATTTGTAAAGGCAGCTGTTTGAAAAGGATCATTACATGAGCCTAAAATAATAATCGGGTTCTCTTAGCACTTCTGTTGACGTTTTTGCTCCGAACACCTTTGCACGAAACGCCATAGCCTGTAATTTTGAAATTAATATCTAACACATTGTGCCTATCCGTTCGTCCCTCGATTTGCCGTTTTTATAGCTTTTCCGACACCGTAACTGCTAATTATTTCCACCACGATATCGCCTCAAGGGTTTTATGATACCAGCTGAAGGATTCTAGACTTTATCTTCTAAGTAATAAAATTGATGAAGAGATATTGCCAAAATGTAAAATGAAATCTCGATCAGGCGCGGGTCGTTGAGGCCGGCCGCTTTGTTCGTTTTAGCAGTTTAAACTTATGGCTTGCGGTCTCCCGTGATCTAACTTTGCCTAGAGTTTTCTTAGATATTTGCAGGTAGGTATGTGTTAAAATTGAATAGCCTGACATTTAGTTTATTGCTTTTGTTTTATAGAACTAATAGAAATTGTTTGAAGACGATAAATATAAATTTGATCATGATTACGAAAGTAAAATAGGTATGTAATTTGGAATTAACTAAAATTAAAGTTAAGCAACGCATTAATGTAACCAATTTGATGACAAGATATATAAAGTTAAGTAGTTAAATACAATAATAATACGGATTGGATGTAGGTACGTTATTTATTTAAAAGTAAAGGGACATCCATTACGGAAACAAAATTAATGGCTATTTAGTTCAAAGTTATTTTTAATTTAGTGTTGATACAATGAAAACGAATAATAAATGATAATATAAAATACTTCGATTCAAATTATCTCGAGATATTTCAGTAAAAAAAGTCATTGCTTACATCTATTTTGTGTATCCATGTTGCACACTGTTTCACTGTTTAATGATATTTGGTTATCGATTTTTTTTGCACAAATAACTTCGATACGACCTTTTATTTTATTTTAAGAATGACATATGTCAAGGTTGTATGTCAACTGGCAGTTTGATATTAGTCATTACGCGCTCGACATAAGGGCGGCACAGTGATCAAAGTGTAGGTAGTCTGACGTGCTTTTGTTTGTACTTCGTCTACTTAAGACCGTTACAAAAAAATCAATCGAGGAGAAGGCGCGTCCTACGTCACAGTTTACGGGCGGCAGACAATCGGGCGGCACAATCGCATGTACGCATCAGGAATGTTTCTGTTCTGAATCAATCGCCCCTCCCCGAAAGAGACAATGTCGTTATGCTCATCAGGAGTCCCCGCCGGCCCCACTAGTGCAGCGCAGACAACCGGTGCGTTGTGCTTCTGAAATAATAATAACTAAAGGTACATAAACTTAGCAACTGCAATTACATTTTTCATTAGGAAAGCGTAGGTACTAAATTTTGGAGTTAAGTCCGACTGTTAGATTGTCCAAAAATATGGGACACATATTTTTGCATTTTCCACCTTTGACGCACCGTACCTACCCGAAGGAGGTGACGGCGTGTGTGAACTACCCACTAAAACCCTCCGGTTGGACCTCATTGCCTGAGTGGTGGATGTAATCACAACACTGCATTTTCCACCTAATGAAAACATAACTACGAAACATTAAATTTATTTATCGCATGACGTCATTAGTTGTTGTATTTACCTCGCAACTTGATATCATTTTATCTATGTTTTTGTAGCAAATAAAAAAAAACATGTTTTTTTAACAGCTATTTAACGATCAAAAAAAATATTGTATTATCAATCCAGTCCGCTTTCTATTGTAAGTATATTAAAAAAAAACCTTTGTTATGGTTCTTATAGTTAGTGGCTAGTTTTAAACTATTGTACAAAATATGATTTGCCAATCAATACGAAGAGACAGAAATGTGTTGATGAAATACTTGATGGTAAGTAGGGGTAGCAGAATAGATATTAACATAAAAAAATACATAATTATTGAATTACAAAAAAAAGAACTTCTATTTTGTATGTAAGTTATAGGAACGATATAGGTACCTTAATCATAAAATGTTTGTCTTGCTTGAGTACAGGTATAGTAATGTTACAAAAAGTAACTGAATTTGCCTGTAATGACGTACATACGAGTATTTTTTGCGTCTTGTAACAATTCCCGGTCGAGTCAATATAGAAATCAAACTTTTATATTGTCTTTCTTTTGTATAAAATATGTAGGCGTACAACAACAAAAAAGTGACATATTTTGCATAACATTTGGTAATTATAAATAAAGACGAATCTTATTTTTAACTAAGTACTTGTACAAAATAATACATCTCTTAGTTATAACATTTTATTAACCGTGTTCGAGGACATATTAAAGAAAAATAAGTTGCGATAATATAAATAAGTTGAGAGATTTTATTTTGTTTAATATGTCATATTAAGAGTTAATTTTTAATGTTGAAGTGATAGAGACTTGCCAATTGTTGGATTATCGGGAAACTTTCTTTGAACCTTGAAACAAATGTGAACAGTTTTCACCAAATCCTTGAAAATAACATAGATTGACGTTAGGAAAACTTAGGTACAGATATACTTCTGAACAGTTTAATATCAGGAATTAGTTCCATACACAAAAAATTCCTGATCACCTTGTTTGTTACAATATATCTGACGACGACAGTATGTACCTACCTGTGTCCAATATGCATAGTATCAGCCTTTTTAACTCTTTTTTATATGTCTCAGTGTGTGTCTGTCTATTTTATAGTTGCATTCAAACGTATGAATCAATTTGATTTTTTGAAAATTGGAATAGTAAGAAGTGTTCTTACCTATGTTTGATCGAAATCGGTCCAAGATGGTAGCCGGCTCCAAATGTCGGATTATATAATTTGGCTCAACCCCCTTTATATAGGTATCAAATAAAAGAGCTTGAATTTTACTACACACTATGGGAAATTAAAAATCCAAGATGGCTGGCCTCACTTCAGGGCTAAATTATATACCTAATAGGTACTGAAAGCGTTATATTTTGAAATACGCTGTTATGTCGTAAGTATAAACGTTATTATCAAATTTACGGGGTTTTTTATTTAAAATATTTAGAACTTAGTTTTACTAACCGGTACTTGAGCAGCCCTATTGTCGGTGAATGAGAAAGACGACGACCCGCAGAGTGGTTCCGGCGATTGTGTCGGGCCCGCCCCGCGTGACCCAAACCTGATCTACAAAACCTCTAACCACTATCGTAAGAGTTACTGCAGCCCCGAAATTAAAAATATCAGCCAAAGAGAAACAAATATTTAGCTTATATCGCATTTGCGCATTTAAATATTCGTATAAGTTGACGTCGCATTTAGCCGAGAGTTGAGTGGTCCGGGCTTTGGCGTCGCGCTTACTCTGAGGTCTAGGGTTCGATTCTTGGTTGGGTAATATACAAAACTATCTTTTCCATATTATCTCGGATTTGGGTATTATAGTAAAGTCGTTGTTTCTGATTTCTGTAACAAATGTGCTTTAGTATTTAATTACATAATCAGTGTAAGTATTTAATATTGTCCAATATTTACTTATTTATATCTGGCAATACAGAATCTGGGAGCGAACTACTCCTTTGCAATGCAAATCAAGAAAGACGAAGGGATACAACTAGTACAAGCTGGACGGATAATGACTCCAATGGTGGATACCCGTGGCCGTTAAATGATAAAGCAGATGGTGTAATTAAATTATGTGATCCTTGCAGACATCCTATCAAATGCTTCCATCAAAACAAGAAACTTCAATGCAATAATTGAAGGCCCAGGAGCTTAGCTGGAAACAAAATACTTGGCCTAGTGTGGGAGTCACTGTTTATCGGTAAATAAATGCTACTTATTTAACTAATAAACTATATTTAAACATTTAAATCCACTCCCAATGAGCCATTCTGAAAATATTATTTTAGATCAGCCACTGTCTATTTTTTATATGAGGTAATAAGCTTGTGTACAGAGGCGATGCGTCTAAAGCGTCTCAAGGTGCAGCCCAATTTATCACGTCTTCTCCACGTTAATTATACGACCACGAACCTCAAAGGCGGTTACAGACTACCTTCAGTGTACATTCAAAAATACCAAGGTAGAAAAATTGATCCCACGAAATACCTCGCTTGTAAAAATTACTTCCAGTTTTAGAACAAATATAGGTAGTACTAAAAGTGGGAGTAAGAGCTAGAGTTGGTGCGTTAGTAGATAACATGTTGCGAATGTCGAAATGTTTTTAATTAAAATACTGACTCCTCTTCGATTTATCTGGGATGCAATTAGAAGATCATAGTTTCGTGATCTTGGTACAATCCTTTTATCAAAAAAAATAAAATTAATATCATATCAAAATCTAATCGGCGAACACACATACCTACATAAAAAAATATAAATACGGCTGAATTAGGAAATCTTTTTAAAAAAAACATCTCCGCTATAAGTGCACATCAAATATGGCACAAGGAGTATTAGGAAGACGGTTATAGGATATAAATAAGTATTATATACTTAGGATCAGTTCCACCAACTTACCTACATTTGACGGTAACAAACGGTTTGACAGCTGTCAAATCTGTCGGATATCCTAAATATTATTTACAATTGGATAACCGTCAACCTATTGGTTACCTTTGAAGTTAAGTTGGTGCAACCGACTCTAGATAGTCTTTGTTTACGGGATCTTAAAGTCCATAAATTACTTAGTATTTTTATTAGCTACATCTGTGAGTAATTAGCTTGTGTACAGAGGTGATGCGCTGAAGCGTTCGCCGTCCCGAGATACAGTCCGATTAATCACGTCCCTTCCACGCTAATTACACACCCGCGAAGCTCAGAGGTGATTACAGTCTGCCTTTGGTGCTCTATTGAAGAGTGAACTGATTACAAAGACCATCTTGTTTTTTTCTATACTGCCTCAAGAATTCATTCTTATTAATCAGAGATAAACACGATGAAGCTGTCTATTTAGTATTATTCGGTGTATATGCTTTTATTAAATTATTGACTTGATTAAACTTTGGTACTACCAATATTAGGTAGTGAACAAAATTGCTGAACACGGAATTGATACTTTGTTTTTCTTATAATTAACAGTACCTACACATTATTTTCATCATCACTATTTTCATTTACAACCAGCTTTATTTATGCGAAATAATCGCGTAGGTACTATGTGTGAACTGCGGGCCCAATTTTTTTTTCCGCTTACCGAGTAAGTACCTATAATAAAAATTAAAACCAAACAGAGGTTAAAATGTAGATAATTTTATCCGGCAGTTCAAAACCAATTACATTAAGTTAGCTGATCAGTTAAATAAAAGAATTGAAATTAATTTAATGTGTAACCACTTATATTACAAAGTTTGTGTGATTGCTTAACGGTTAAAAATTGTTCTCAGTCAGCAACAATGATATACATACCTACTCACCTGACTAGCAACTATCTTTTTTTTCTGTTCCTTATATTTTTTTTTAAATGATGTTAGTTTGTAAAATTGAAAAATACGCAGCTCAAGCACACGCGAAAAAATCAACAGGAATTTTATATTCTAACCAAGGCATCTGAATAGGTACCTGGCATGTTCAATTTACCTACCTAACATGAAAAATTATACTTAATCTTTTATTTTTACAAGCGGCCTGCCGCGGTTTCACACGCGTTCTATCCCCGTTTTTTCAACATTTTCCACTTACTTTTCGCTTCTACTTCTTCCTTAATTAATGTACTATCCAACACAAAAATAATTTTTCAATTGTAGTTTCTTAAATTAGCGAGTTCAAACAAACAAATAAACTTTTCAGTTCACAATATTAGTATATATTTAATTAGCGACCGCCCAATCCAGCATATTAAAAACCGTGGCAAAATCCGTTGCGTAATTTAAAATCTAAGCATGCATAGGGCCAGAAAGACAGCGGTAAGCTTATCATGTAGTGAAAAAGTGTTGTTTAATGCTTTCACATAAATTATTATTATTAGTTGTACATTTAAATGCGCCCAAGTCTTCCCCTCCATTTCCGTCCCCACCCAACCGGTTCTAGGTTGTATAATGTGATAAATAGTGTCATAACGCGATAATGTCACGCTCGTCGGCTGCGCTCTCCCGGTATAATATGATCGAAGGATCTTGCTAAGACTAATCTCTATGCTAATACCACTAATCCCTACGCCGATATTTAATGAAAGAAGCTATTAAGACAATGTATAGGCAACTAAAATTACCTAATAGTTTAATAAACGCAAATTTTATCTTAAACGAAATTTATATAAATCAGCAGTTATCTGTCACTTCCTTCAAGTTATTTTGGGATAAAATTATCGTATAGATTATTCGAGTGTTATTTGTCTATCTAACTAATCTATTCAATAGTTTTGTGTGAAAGAGTAACAAACATTAATGTGTCTATACTAAGCTTTCACGTTTTAAATTAGTAAACGCTACGTACGTTTTTAACTAAGAGATCGCGCAAACTATTTTTTTTTCTGTGAAACCAATTTCCTTAAATGTTATACAATAGATAACTAGAATGAATAACTTAATTGCAGTAGTTCATCTGTATCTGTCGTTCACTCTATACCAGATTAGTTCATTTCAGTAATGTTATGTTAGGTATCAAGGAAAATAAATGTTCTATGTAATTTTCAAATTACTCATATCTAATATTTAGAACTTTAGAAATATTTAAATTGTAAATTGACATTTGTATCAACATAACTCCTCCACGAGAAATTAAACGATGCAATTAAACTGAATGACTTCAATTATGCATAAGTACCTCCCAAATCTACTGAAATAAAGGAAGTAAATGAACTGTATAGATCAATAATTATGTATCGTTAACTCGCAATTAACGATACTACTGAGTGAACTATTTCGCGCATGTCTACGCGCCAAAAAATATAAGGCTATCTATTATATCTACTAAGAAGATCATTTTATTCTTCTTTGTAAGTCTTAAAAGGTACAAACACGTTTCAAATGGAAGTCATTCTACGACTCTGTGGTCGGCTTTTAAATCCATTAGCTTCAATTGTTTGCTAATAACGCATTTTTTGCACAAATCGGGCATTTCGACCTGCCCGTTTACTATGCTAGTTTTTGTACAAATGTGTTTTGTACTTGTTAAGTTATGGATATGAGGTTTAAGTCTCGATACAATAGAGTTCAGTTTGTGTCTGGCAGAAGGAGGCGTTTACGTGACATACTGGAACATGTTGTCATTAGGGTTGACAAAATGTAAAAATTAACAGTTTTAGATATAGTTGGGTTTTTCGGTATGTTACCAACCTACTACTGAAGAAGATACTTCTGTGTAATATAATTTAATGTGAATATTTAGCGATTAACTATAAAAAGTGTCTGCATAGTAGTCTGGTCGTTTTAAATAAAAAATGCAGCTTACGATAACGCTTTTTGAGCGGATATCAAACGCGTAACTATTAGGAAATAATATTGACAAACTGCATTCTGCTACGCTAGCTGACTTAAAATGACCAGTTTTATTTTGTAGTTAAATGCCGATTCTGCCCCTTACTTAGTAGCTGCCTTTGGGTTTGTGACTATTTTTAAATAGTTGACTTGAGACAATACACATCATGTAAAGTTATGGAAAAAGTGTAGTGTGAATTTATGCCAGTATAAATATATATTTCGTCTTGTGATGTTCTTTCTGTTTACACAAACGATTTGTACGAGTATTATAAGTATGTAATAACAGGGTGGAATTTGGCGTATACTAAGGGTGGTGACTATTAGAAGGATACATACTAAATTAGAAATAAATTGTAACATAATAGCTACAATTAAGGTCGATCACGGTAAACAAACACGTACAAAAAGTCCAAAGTGTACCGCCCATTTAAAGTTTCAAGCAATTTTAAAAGAAAGAAAGAAATCAATGTTAATTAGGTAACATAAAAAAGCATTTATAGAAAAGCGACGTAAAAATAAAAATTATGTCACTAAAAATACTCAGCATATGTCGAGGTATCCGCGTAACTCTATTCTCTATGTTGTCTTTACATTACCTCATAATCTCCTCACTTTATAAAACAGTCTTCGCCAGGTAATATTATTTATTTTAATTCCGTATTGAGAGGTAGCCCTACCCGTCATTAGGTCACGTGTGAGCCTCATCGCAGTGATGGTGTGAAATGAGTGGTCCGCGTGTTTCATCTCGCCGCCGATACCGTTTTGTCGGCCGGTTTTTGTGGCCGCGCTTAGGAGCGGCTTTTTGTGTCCCGTGTCGTAACCGAGTGTGGACCTGACACGTAGGAGCCATTGTTGCTCCTACCCTGTTTGTTATTGTTGCATTCCTGTCTAATAAGCCATATTGTGCGGTGTTTGGTTAACCGAATTCGAGTTTGTTGTATAGAAGATTCTTAGTTGTACAGTGGCGGTTTGAAAAGGTATTAAAGCTTTCGATGAGAGCTTTTACAAATAAAATGTTTCTTATATTTGACAAAAGCCAGTTTTTTTGTTAAAACAGCGGATGTTACATTTGATCATGACTCGGTAGATGTATATTTTCCAACCATACAGGGACCTACTCAAATGCACGCAGGATTTTTTATACGAATGGGTCCAGCCGCTCAGGAGGAGTTAGGTGACAAACATACGTATACAAAATCTTTATATAATAAGAACGTTAAAAAATCTTGCAGTAATAATTTCTCTACATGTGTATAGTTAAGTGAAAGTTGTAACTAACCCGTTAACCAGTAAATTTAATACGAGTATGACTGCTGCACTAAGTTGAATTTTTAAAAAAAAACAGAAAAAATTACTTGCATTGTGGGCTATTGCGGCGTGATACACTATAAAAAATAATATGTACACTGTACCGCGTTCTTATTTTTAACTAAAAAGCATTCTATTTTCTTAAATATATCTAGAAGACTTCATTGCCATTATGTTTTTTTTATAAGGAAATATGACCGGTACCTAATATCAGGCCTCTACTGTACACAGTGGTATCAGCGGCTGCTAAGGAAGTCTCGACTCTGTCGGTATCCATTAGACAAATTGTAAGTGATTTGAGTTGGTTACTCGTAAACGATTTATTTAATGTTTGCACGCGAGCAATAAAGTGTCTGAATATCAGTTACTCGAATGAAGCATTTGCATAAAATTAAATATGGCCATTATATTTATTGCTCACAATTGAGTAAGCATTTTGGATTACATATTTTTTCACAATATTTTTTTTTCGTTTCATATTTTATTACTACTCGTAACTACCGAATTGATGTATGGCATTTTTTATTTCATCAAATGCTGCAAATAGAATTTTAATAGTTTCTGAGGTTTCAAAGACTATACAAAGTTATAGCATATCTGCGTTTGCTAAACAAATTTGACATTTAATTATCTGAAACGAATCTTTTAATTGAATTAATCATATAAAGATGATGCTTGATTACTAAAACTTTTGGAAACTAAGTAGGTACGTAATTTGTTAAATAAATAATAAGATAGGAATACTTTATTGCACTAAATATATACAGAAATTGGTCTCAAATATATTTTTAATTATAGTAATAATTACGCGTGGTTTTCGCTGAATAAGCATTCAAAGGACCGAAATAAAGTAATTATTTTTCATATTTAGCTAAAAGGTACTAAATTTATTTAGAATATTTTATCGATTTCTGTAATTGATATTTATGTCATTTAATAAGTAAAATGAAAACTAAGGGTACCAAATACCTAGGTGAAACTCACAATACATGTAAATTTCGATTCAATCTTTAATTTAATTTATTAGTTATCTACTTATTCTTCCTTCAACAATCGCCAAGACAAGTCTACTTAAGAATTTATCTTCATCTATATATTTGTATCGAAAAAACAACGTAAATTAGGAAATTAAATGCAAACAAAAGCATTAAGATACGCGCTCCAAAACAGCACGTTAAATAGGTAATTACTGTTAGCTCTCTTCACCCACAATTATTATATCCAATAAATCTTACATCGCTAAATGTCAAGAAAAACAAAAAAACCTTCATGGACAAGTTAAAAGAGTAGTTTAAGAGTTTTCTGAGTAACGTAACGTTAAAAAACGAACAGATATGGGAAAAAACTCTTAAAAAGTACATACTCTAACAAAAAAAAATCAATAAAATTCATTTACGGGACCTTCTGTTTGCGAGTTGAACTCATAGGCTTGGCCTGTTGATTATTTGTGCTCTCTTATGACCAGAGGCAAACAAATAATATTAGAGGGATTCAACATGCCGCAAATGGCATACATTAGTGAGGAAATGTAATATGTTTGTCTCTAATCTGATCCAACGGTCTCCCTTTATGTTTGCCCGTAGACACCGTGACAATGTTTAATGTGTAAATAAAAACAGGGTGCGTTTGTAAAAGCTGCCAATTGTACTTCTATCGTCAACTTTATTTACCTACGTAAAAACTACTACAAAAAGTCACAATGGATTTATAATTTGGTGACCCTGGGATAATGATTTTGAAATTATGTTTACCTACATTTTGTACTTAAAATAAAATTAGCAAAGGTTTTCTTTACGAGCAAAAAAACAAACAACTCTTTCTTTTCTGTTCCTACTTTGACGACCTCCGTAGCCGAGAGGCTAACGGGCCGGCTTCGATTCCTGGTTCCAATATATAAGGCGAACTTTTTTATATGCTTTTTTATAAGGTGCCGTTGCTTTTTCTGATTTCTATAACACAATTGCTTTAGTTACGTAATTATGTTGTCCAATTTACGTTCACAATATTATACTTTAAAAATAATGAAAATAACCTAATGCCAGTAAGTAGTCTCAGGGCTTATGAGGGTAACCTGCCCTGGGAGCTGGAGATATATCAAAAAGTTATTGATTAATTTCGGATTTGGTCCTCAATATCGCCCATTGAACTTCAAAATAAATTTAGTACCTTTTAGCTAAATATGAAAAATGTAACCCAAGGTGTAAAAAAAATGACCCCTGCGAAGCCGAGCGAACTAATACGTAATAAAACGGCAATAAATGTTATACGGAGTGAATGTGTAAATCATCAGCATAATAAATCCTGAACGTACTTTCTTCCATTCAAAATCCGAATACTTACACTTAATAACTAAAATGACACCAGATTGATTATACCTACCAAAATATCGCTTTTATTTATTAAAAGGAATTTATTCGAACCACCGTCGACAAAGAAGAAGGATAAAATCGGGCATGTTATGAATATAAAGCCCCTAATAACGTATTGTGCGAATACTTTATTATTTATTACACTTATAAGTACGAGTACATAAGAATGCTGAAAGGGCGCGAGTGAAAAAACAAGTCAGCCCGCGAACGTTTCATAAAGAATTACGTGCCATGAACATCCATTCAATTTCCCCGGCGGCTAAAAAATGAAGGTACGAACAACATTAGCAGCTTCTTTGTCGTGCACTGGAACTGATTTTGCATCATTACAAACGACGCAAGATTGATTCGCGGACAATGCCGCTGTCAGCCGGCCGGTGACGCGCCCGCATTGTTGTTACAACAAAATGAAGTCGTAATGAGTGCGGCTCGCCGGAATGTCGCGATTGAATTAAAATTGCCTCAATATTGTGGCTTTAGCGTTGACATTTGACAAGCGTTGCTGACGCCTGTCGCCGCCGACGCGCGACGTTCCTCGACCGCATGCTAATACGCCTCAGGTCGTTTTAATTGCACGCATTCATGATCGGAGATTGTATGCAACGTTATACCTACGTATTTCTTTACAACGTTTGTATTTAACTAAGTTGTTGTACGGACATTGACCTCTTTTATTACTCACAGTTATTTATTGTAGGCGTTTATTACGCGATTGATAGGTGCTACTGCTCTTTTTATTCTTTCTTGCACACAAAATTGTGTCTTCTTAACTGCGATATCCGTGATACAGGTAAAAAGTTGGTTGCTTTTAATGTTTGGAGGGAACTTTTCTGATGTATCAAAAGTCTCGATGTTAGTAAGAAATCTCGACACAAGTCCTTTGAATTATTGGATTGTTTTGTATATAGTTTTCATGCATAGTGGTTTTTGACGGCTTTAAAGTTCTTACCTACAGCAAAAGATGTTATCGATATAAGAAGTCATATACCTACTGTGATCTGTGCTCAGCAGCTCTCTAAAACGTCATCTCTTACTTTAGTTACTAAGAATAGCCGTGTAAGAACTAATTAATGGTACGGCTATAACATTGCGTTTATAACCGAACTAACCTGACTTCTTGCAATTACAAATAGTTATTTAACTAAGGGACTATGCAAAAGTAAAAAATTGAGGTAAGTACGTTGGATTTATATGGCATACATTAAAATGGAGCGATGCAGTTAAAGACAAATAATCATCGAAAGACTTGCAGACTATTAGCTACATAGGTAGAACACGTACAGGTACAAAATATTAGAAATTAAACAAGAATTTAGAAAAATAAAATTAGACCTCTTAATTTTTTTTAAAAAGGACATTGATTTTTATTATAATAGTTTTATTAACAGCTGATCTTTAAAGGTTAACAGATTTTTTTAATAACTAATTAGCTCGTCCATTTGATTGACTCTCTATTTTTAGAAGCTGGCATTTTCATTTTTGTATATTAATTTGAATTGCACGTTATTAAGATTCTCTAAAAACGTATGTCGAAATTGTGATGTTCAGATTAAATGAGAGTCTCTTCTCGACTTCGCGGGTAGTTGGTTGGTAATTAAGTTCTTTACCAATTACAGTGAAACCTGGTTAAGTGAGACATCATGGGACCTGCAATGTCGTTTCACTTATAGAGGTATTCCACTTACCCAGTGTCTCAGATATACAGGTATAAATAAATATCTGTCTCATTTACAGAGGGTTCCATTAATAGAGGTGAGAATACAGGTTATTTCAGTTATACAGGTGCGATCATTAAATAAAATAACGTGTTATGTATGTAAATGAGTTTTAATAAACCGTTTCTTTTCTTAAACCCTTCCATCCAACCATTGCTGCTACAAAAATTATGAATATCGAGCCTTCGCGCGAAATCTTGTGCCTTTTCTTTAATCATCGGTCCACATACCGGAACGTTTTTGTTACGAAGTTGCTTAACCCATGTTAGCAAACACTGTTCAAGTTCAGGATATTCTGATAAACGTACTCGTTTTAGTTTTCCTTGTCCTTCAGAACATTGTGATTCAATTTTATGTTTACTCTGAATTATTCTACAAAGAGTAGATTTTGGCACATTAAATTCGGCACAAACTTCTTCGCGTGTCTTCCCACTTTCATAAACGGATATTAACTTCAGTTTTTCACGTAATGATAACGATTGTAGCTTTCGTTTTGACATTTTTCAAATAAACATCTGTATGATAGTAAAGCGAAATTAAAACTGAAGGTAATTGAAGCTCAAAATTTGTACTTACGTACTTGGAATTACGTGTGGAATTTGTGGGTGGAATAAAAATGAGTAAACAAACAATGTTATCTCAGTTACAGAGGTTTTTGCATATAAAATTTACTCGCTGTCTCAGTTATAGAGGTAACTATGATGATAAATCGAAAGAACAGATCCCAGATATAGAGGTTTACCTCATCCCACTAACAGAGGTAATTCAGAGCCAAAGTGTTGGGACCTCAGCATGAGTTCCAGTTATGGAGGTTTCTCACTTATCCAGGTCCCACTTAACCAAGTTTCACTGTAGTTTAAAACTTTCAAAGATGTAGATTTAAGTTTCAATTGTGCCTGTTTTGTCAAGGCATAAGTTGTACTGTTCATTGAAAATTACAAAAATATTTTTGTTTTTATGCATATTTGCAAAATGTTGGAAATGAATTGGAATTCGGAAACAATGATTTGTCTCTTTCTCTCGTTTAACCCTTAGAGGGAGACAAATATGGACTTTATCTAGGTATACGATACGATTCTGACGTTTTTGAATATTTGGGCAGGAATGTTTTAAGTAACTACATTCTAGGTATATGAATATATTTGTTATGAAATCTAATATCAAAGTATAATTTATAACTTCTCTGCCTCTACTAATGTTGATTTGTTAATATTGTTGTTTGTATTTGTTTTAGGTGAAGTGAAATAATGAAGATACTATCATTTCAGAAATAGATTAACTCTCATAACACTTGACATTGGCCGAATCATTGCGTTATCTAGAGATGCGAGGTGGAGTCCGAAAAAGGGGTGAAATAGAAAATAATATTCTCTAATATTATATAGTACATTAAGCAATCATGAAACTGTATCTCGGAGCGTGAAAATGTATACACACACATGTATGTTAAGCAAGTAAGTATTGCAGGACTGCTAGTCTTATTTAAGAGTCGTGTCCTGTTCTATTCGTGTATCTACCATTTATCAATAGGCAAGTTTGAGAAGTGAGGGGTGCTTTGTATTTACGGTCTGTTTTTTCCATAACTGAATATCAGTGATAATTACAGTTTCATCTTCACCGATCCTTAAGTTCTCACCCCAGTCCATTGCACGTTCCTGTTTTAACATTATGCGCCTGCGTAGTTTAGGAATGTGCTTTTAAGTTATTTCATAAAATAAAGTATCAGCCTTTTTCATGTACCTGTCACTTCAGGGCAAACCTTCGTCTTTGAAATCAAGGAATGGTGACAAAAATGGAAACTTACTTAATCACAACGCTATCTTTATACGGGTCATCACAATACCGAGCTATGCTTAAAAATCTGAAACATACTGAATTAGTATCGAACTCAGGACGTCAAGATATATAGCCTGTAGATACTTAAATCACCAGATACTTTGTAATAGGTATGTTTAAAGATAAGGATTTTTTTTAATTACGTGTTCGATCTCTACTATTAAAATTATACAAAAAAGATGGAATCATTATTTGATTTCTCTTATGATCCTGTATTTTTGATAAGTTAAAATTATATTTGGTAAATTTACTTTAGAATGAACACAAATACCTATGTAAAGTTTTGAGTAAAACTTTCAGTCTAGACAGGTTAGGAAACGCATTACGTTTTGGAAGAGAAAGCTGTATTTTAAGGGCTAATGACTGGTGTAATGGTTTGGTGCATTTATTTATTTAAATGTAATTAATGAAGCGTGTTAAGAGCTGTTTATCGAGCGAGCATTTCTGGCAGCCATGCCGCGGTGCCGGTCGAGTGATTAGCCGCGCGCAGCCCTGTAATCACGCCTCTGTTGCCCGTGCGTCTGCGCCGGCTCGCCCCCCCTCCACCCGCACATCACCCCCCACGCCTTAGGGCGAATATCTCCAGAGCAAACAGAAAAAAAACACAAACACAGCGCTCGCCGCGCCGTGCGTACATGCCGCCGCCGGACGACCGAAGCTCAACATCCTATCACGCCTTCATAAAGATCAATTTTCCGCGATAATACGCATTATCGCGCGGACCACGGTACACTGTTAACGACCCGACCTGTTTTCGATGCCGTGTGGGAAGATTTAGCGAATTTGAATTTCGATTGCCAGTCGGGTCCAATGGTCCATCCATCACGAGAATTGATGGATTCGGGGCCAAAACGACGTGAAAGACTTCGCGGATGAAAGCGGAGCGTTTCCAGGGTATTAGTAAGCGATGGTATTATGAGGCCCTATTGTTCTTGGTATCTATTTGGTAGAAAGAAATTACTCATTCGTTTTCCTTTGTCTACCACTTTTTGACGTTTAGGAAAGACAGTTCGAACTATTCAAGTTGTTCTTGTACAGATCGCCCCCTTATTCAGAGACATTACAAAAGTTTCTGATACGGAAACTCTATGCTTTGCTTTATGTCTAATAGTGGTTAAGAAAAAGGCAAAGCTTGGTTGGCGTTTCCAACTTCGAGTGAATGAGGACTCAAATGCTGGATCAAGTCGGTGATTAAATTTTTTCGGTCTTACAAACCTAAGTTTAAGTTTTTGTTATACTGGGATCGTTAAGCCCCTTGAGTTGTAAAGCATGGTGCCCAAGTGTCTGCAAGCCCATGGGGTTCGAGCGCCACTCTGTCTGGGCGCTTGTGCTGTATTGACACTACATGTCAGGCACTGGTTGCAGTTAGGTATCATTTACGAGATAAATAAGTGAATCGTTTCGGTAAATACCCTCACATATGTCTGCTGATTAATAGTGAAGCCATGAACTTATTCTAATTAGTGAATTTAAAATTATATTTAGCACTCGAGTAAGAGTATATTTATTGTCTCTTTTATTTGTTATTATCGGTGCTGACCTCAACTTGAATAGATTTCAAAAAGGAAAATAGTGAAGAGAAGCTTGTGAACTTTCAGTTACAGTTGTAAACATGGCCGTCGCCCAGAGTGTGTATTAATTTGTGTTCGTTATATCTTACACTTATCTAAGTTTTATTTACAGATAAATTAATTCACAATGTTTAATTGATCCGCCTCATTGAACTTATTCAATAGTTTTATGTTATTAAATAAATAAAACTTCTGGTAGGCTGGAAAACTAGACCACCATTAGTAGTAATCATGATTAATGTTTATTACCTAAAATGTACATGGTATATTTCTTTCGTGTTAAATGTTATAAGTATTTTAAAAGAAAAACAAAACAAATATGGAAATAAATAATTTATGACAAATCTAATGTCCCGGGTGCGGCCACCAAGCGAATGAGAGCGAAGGAAGGCTTATTACTGTTGCCCGCGACTTCGCCCGCGTTATTTCGGGATAAAAAGTATCCTATATGTTAATCTAGTATGTCATCTGTCTTCCTACCAAATTGTATCCAAATCCGTTTTGTAGTTTTTGCGTGAAAGAGTAACAAACATCCATACATCCATACTTACAAACTTTCGCCTTTATAATAGTAGTAGGATTTGGCTGTGCCATTATTTAGGTCGCAACTGTGCTTAAACATAATCCTGGAACGAAGTACCAATGCACTCTAAGGCTCAGTTAGATTACTAAGCCCTTTTCTTACCTTGTTCGGTGCGATGCGTCTGCGCAGCTGCGTGAGGCGTCCTGTCTTCGCGCGTGCTTTTTTGTAAATACCTCGAGTCAAATTGCATCGCAGTCTGACTATCATGTGCTTGTATAAAGTTTTATCCCTTTGTCTGAAATCATTTACTAACGAGAATATGTTATGATAAATATTAAGAGCTAAGTAAATCTTGGTTCGATTGTGTGTGGATTTTTTTTTATAATAGACAAGTTTTAACTATAGCTGCAAATGTGAGAAGATGCACTTGTTTTAGTGGTGTGTAAGCTGTTTTAAATGTTTAGTTATAATCTTTTATAAATAAATATTGGAACACATACATTGCTCTGCGAGTCTGTGGTAAGTAGCTTAAGCACTTGTGCTACGGATATCAGGAACACCGACGGTACCACAACACGCAGACCCGATATTATGGATTTATTGAGAAAAAAGGCCGAAGCAAGACTATTTAATAAAAAAATTTAATGGTTCAATTGAAATAAAATTATTAGAATGTTTTTTCAACCAATAAGTATGTCAATATTATTCTAAATTATTATCTTAGCTTTTGCCTGGGACTTCGTTTCCGTTATTTCAGAATAAAAGTATCGTATAATTATGTTAACATAGCAACTCATTTATTTTTTTGCCAAATTTGATTCAAATCCATTCAGTAGTTTTTGCGCGAAAGAGTAACAAACATACATTTATACATTTAAAATAATTTAACGGGTCAAAACGCGACACCATTTTTATTTAGTAAGTTAATACGAACTACTTACTGCCCGACTCGTTAAATTGAATTTGACCCGTTAAATTATTTTAAATGTTTAAAATGGAACGCGAAAGTCTTAAAATTTATATACATTTATACATTCTTAAAAACTTTCGCGTTTTTAATATAAGTAGGGCGATAGATAAACTACATACTTATATATGGGTAAATGTCTTTTTTTAACCAAAAAAAAATACAGAATGGTCTTTCTAGTAATTTTGGTAGACAGAAAAACAAGATTTTAAATTAACATTAAGATACTATTTTTTTCAAAAATAGCCCGCATAAAGTCGCAAGCAACTTCATGATCTTGTTATGCTTTCATACTTTTTGCGCAGAGAATAGTATGAAACGTGGTACATAGCAATGTAAAATTAACATAAAGAGTATACAGAGAGTAGTTTTTTTAACGAAGTCGCCGACGAAATATGGTATACCTACTTGGTATGTACGTAAACGAACGCACATCAAGATAAACACTTGAAGTTCGATATTCTTATCCCCATGACATAAGGGCGGTGCAAAGTCCAAAGTGCGTAGTCAGACGTGCTTTTGACTGTATCATACCTTAAGAGTGTTTGGTGCCGAGGCGTCTGCGCAAGCCGCGCGTGCGCCGCCCTGTCTGCGCGCGCGCATGGTTCATTGCGGACACCGCGCGTCAATCTGCCACCCAAGCACCACGATTTTACTCGAATCATTTTGTGATGCTGACACTAAAAGGTTATTGCGTATGTTTTTACTGCCCCATTCAAAGATTGATTTGCTTTTACACGTTTGTCTTAAATGCGAGTAGATCAATCTGTGTGTGTATCCACGGATCTCATACCTTGGCTGTAATTATTTTATGTTTAATTTTTGAGATCGAATCTATTTTCTAATCTATCTAATTTGAGATCTAGTAAAAGCAACGGACTGACCGGATTAATTCATCTTTTAGCTGTTTCTATTTTGGCATGACGTGGTTAGGAAAAATAATAGCTAACAGGTGTTACATAGAAGCATGAGTATTGGGGTCGATAGGGGTAACATAGGGTACATGATTGGGTAAGAGCTGTAAATTTGTCATTTGGTTTTAAGGAAATCAGTAGAAAGGACAGCTGAAAGTTGGACATCGTGCAATAAAAAAAAAGAAGATTAGAATGGTTGTAAAATTAAGTATTTTAAGCATGTCATTATGTGTGTGTTACTTTTTTCTCTTTCCTCATTAAATTCAAAAGCTTTAAACAGCAAAATGTTAGGACAATGCTCCTGAGATACGACGGCCGAGTTCGGCCGACGGGGTTCCCAGCGTCCTTCGTTCGAGCGCATGGGCTGCCATGTTAGTTTGTGCAACTTGGGCATAACCTGCATTCAGTCCTCCCGGACGGTGCGTGTATCCGGAGGAATTCCCTCCATCATCAGCATCTCTCCAAAAACGATTTTCCACTCAGTCTGTTTAGTAGCGATTTCCCTCCTAAATTAATGTGTTACCCTCCAAAACTGGTAAAGAACGCTGTTCACACATCCTCTCAATGTAAAGCAAACCAACCTTATGTTCAATTGTTAGTTTATTTAAACAACCAAAACAACAAGATTGTAAACTAACACATTCATTCAGAAGACAAATTATACAACCATTGATTTATTGTCGAGTCCCGATTCACAGTGACCATTGTGGTTCTTCCGCTAATAGTTTAGGCGAGCGGTCGCAGGGTGGGTGGTGGTTTTTTGAGCCATTACTGGCTCTTTGAGCGGTGTGATTGTGCCTTTGTTGCGGCGGCGTAATGATGACGTCGGCCCTTTGAGGAGCCGCGGGGCGCAGTCAGGTGCCAGCGTGGCACTCTACCTGACGCTGAAGTCTTCCGGATAGTGTTTTACGTCGACAAAGGAACTGAAGTAAAAAAGTATATTCTAAGATACCATTTCAAGGCAAAGTGACAATACACAAGACACATAGAATACTTTGCTTGACCTAGGAATCGGACCCACGGGCCCGAGATCATGACCCCGTACTTAGACAATTAGACGAGGCAATTCTTAAGAACTGGGGCAAAAAAATACAGTTATTCAAATACGAGAGATTGTAAATCGTTAATTCCTGGCAATCAACTCAGGAGTTGTCAGAAATCCAATCCAAAAAAATACTATAGCTTTAGGGAGAATTTGAGCAAGAGTTGAAAAACCTACTAATGGATTGCTACTTGCAAAAATTAACTGAAGCACGGCTTAAGAGTCCTTAAGTAAGTGTTGTGGATAACCACACGTTACAGTCAGGGCTATAATAGCCCTGACTGTAACGTGTGTCCAAAATGGTACTTACTTATTGATTACCTAATATCTTATTTTTGGGCTAAAGTGTAACGCATAAATTTAGCTACATATCACTACCAACATCTAAGTAAGAGAGGTAGGGCATAGCGATTTATCGCTCAAACTGGAGCAGCCCGACTGGTGAAATACCTCCACCTTACAGAAGACCGCAGCCAAATAACAATCACTTCTGTGTTGTTGTGTTCCTGCGTGTGAGTATGGTTTCCAGAGCTCCTGGGGGGTGCTACATTAGTAGCAGGGGTCAAACCTTCAAGGTAAGGGCGACAAGTCCAGTAAAGATTTATTATGCTGTACTTGTCACCCTTAAGCTAGGACCTCATTACCGGTTTCGTGCCCGTCGTGGACAGAACAGAGAGCCGCCCTAACGGCCGTAATAGGGGCCAATCTCTCCCTCCCGAGCATCGTCCAAGCCATGCTCGGGGGCGAGGACGCTTGGGCGGCGGTAGCCTCCTTCTGCGAGAACGTCATCTCGCAGAAGGAGGAGGCAGAGCGCCAAAGGGAGGACGACCCGTCCTCCCCAGCGCTAAGAAGGCGCAGAAGAGCCAGGGCGCGGCGGCGCTACGACCGCGCCGTTCTTCCGCACGGAGACCAGTTGGCTGGTGGTGTGAGGGCACCCCAGTCGGCATTGCACTCACGGTCTCCAGTGCGAGGCGGGGATGGTTTAGTGGATTGACCACCCCCGCTTACTCCCCCTACCACCCAGGGGGGAAGTGTCGGGGCTGCGAAAGCGGCCATTCCGCCGGCGGTGCTGTGGATGGAAAGGCTAAGCTAATCTCCCACAACGCCGCCACTAAGGCGATGAGGTCCACCGGGGAGTTTTAGTTAGGGTAGTCCTGCCCTTTTCAGGGCAGGGAGTCCCACACACGCCGTCACCCCCCTCAGGGTGGCGGTACGGTGCGTCAATGCATTTCTCCCCGTCAAAAAAAAAAAAAAAAAGGACCTCATTACCACTTAACATCAGGTGGGATGAGGTTAATCTTGAAGTGTAACATAAAAAAGTTTGTTTGTAGATGTCTTTTTTCCAAACAAAATTTATAACAGAGTGAATGTGAATGAATCATACGTTATGTTACAAATAAATTCTTTGAATCTTTGAATATTTGCGTGGCTGCTTCTTTTGAAGAGAAACAATCCCTATATTTGCGTAGCGAATATTTTTATCGGTTTCCCGGCCAGATGGACAAAGCGTACAATATTTATTTTGTTCGAGCGGAGGGCCGGACACCCGGTATATGTACATCTGCCACATTTCACGCTTACCTTACCAATTTTCCATCGGCTCTTTCTTATGTCCCTATAAAAGTTTACGTGTTCGAAAAGAGCGCTATTCGCCGACTCCATACTCCTGCATTGGTCATGCCGTCTGCGCGCATTGACAAAACTATTTCTTGTCTACAGCCGATAACTTGCCTTACACTCAAGAAGGTTAGGATCATTCTTGCCTGTGCTAAAAATAAGTTTTCGTCGTATATGCAGGTGGCATACGCGACCTAGTGTGCGACGCATGTATCCACTCGTAACTAAGCGTTGAACAATTCTTTAAAGGTGCTTATTAAAATATTTGTTGTTCCCAAGTTATTTATTTGTATACGATGAGAGGCTTTGTGGCATGCCGCCAGCCGCCGATGTAGGTGGCTTCCAAGCCTTATACGGACAACTGTAACCAATGCTGTGTCTGACACATTGCAAAATTCGTTTTATATTGATGATGAATGAATATGAATTACTTTTTTACAAATGGGTTTGTTTCTTTCGCAAATTCAATTTTTGCTAATGTAGGTTTGCTAACTCGATACATTTTTTCTCACTTAGGTACATAAAATGTTTAGAAAATACTCATCTAACGGTGCTTACTAGGGTAGACGGTAAAAAGTCACAGCATGTATTGCATAATCAATATAAGCAATAAATTACTATGTAACAGGTATTGTTTATTTTTTGTAAAAAAATCCCAGGTGTATAGAAATTTATAGCAAAAGAAAATATTATAGTAAATGAAACAATGTAAAGAAAATAAAAACAACACAAAATAGGTACATAAACAGTTTAAAAAATAAAACAGAATAACGTTCAAGTCCACAGGTATAAAATAAAACAGTAAAAATAAACAATAAATACGTAAACATGCAGTAAAAATTGCGTTTAAACAAAATTATTACATATAATATTACTGTTTTTTACTTTAAGTCTGCATAAAAATAATATAAGGGAGAAATTTATTATACTTAAAAAATATGTAACAGGTACCTTTTTGGTTTATGATCTTACCTGATTACTTATTAACAACAAAATCTGTACTACGGCTCATGATCCAATTAACTAATAACCTTAAAATTAAAAATAAGTCTCTAGCAAGCAAAGCCAAGGGAAGTCAGTAAGTAAGCGACTTTCAAAATAGGTGTACCAATGTGAAACGTACTGCGTGGTAAATTAATTTTAAGTGACTTTAGCTCAGAAAATATAGATGTGTTAACGAGGTAATAAATACTTAGATATTATTTTTGGCGTATGCAAGTAATTACCTTCGCCTATAAGACAACATGCAATTTCAAAATTAATTATCGAAATTGTATTATTGTTTTTTCTATAATTCCAATTGTTGTAATAAAGGGTTTATTTACAGTTAAAAGGGCATTTGACCACTTAGGTTGTAGATAGTCCTTTGTTCTACTTTGGGTACATCTATTTGTAAAAGTGTATAAGTAAAAGAGAACAGGTATTATAACGAAATGGTATAAAGATATAAAAATGAAAAGATACACGCTTGCATTATTTATAGCATTTAAATATACCTACTTTTTAAAGAACCAATATAACCAAAACATTACTAAGTGTTTTTTTCTTAAGGAGGATGAGTTAAGTTAGTGATATGTATTTGTAGGTACATTGAAACAATAATATTGATACATGCTCTTCCAGAATCGTTACACGTGCATGATCAACTAAACTCACAGTTTCCATAGCAATTTGTGGGCAATATGTGAGATGTAGGAATCAATTAAAAGCAATCGATTACGTGGGCTCTGGAACTGGCGGCTTCTGCTCGCCTCGCATAGAACGAATCGACTCAATTATTACTAACCCGAGGAAGAAAATTAAATTGGGATTCGGCCTGCCGCGCTCAAACGATGAGACTGTTAAAACATTATGAGCCATACACTTTTTATCTCCCTCTTGAATCTATAAACAGAAGAGATGAGTTCAGATCCCGCAGACTCTTCGGCGCAGTGGGAAAGAGACGAAACGCTTACGCCGAAAAAGGACGCAGCGTCCCGGCCATCAGAGGTCGAATATAAACGTGGAATGTTTATGGTTCTACCGTTTTATTTTACTCTTGCCGGCAAAGCATTAAATATTGTTTCAATTGAAAGCGGCAGATCAGAGGTGGTGTCTAATGAAGAGTGCATTAATAAATGCCAACAGATGATTGAGTCCGATTCGCAATAGCGTCGCTGATGGATCTATGGATAGCTGGCGGCACTACCCGTGTTACGGCGTTGATATACATCTGTGGGATCCACTTAAGCGAGGCTAAGTAAAGATTAGATTGCGCGAGAGTAGTTCCGTATAAGGGGATACATTTAGCATTAACTCCGCTCGTGATAACTGCGCGTGATAACTACTGGTTTGGCAAGATCGGTTATGGGACTAGTTGGCTGCTAGAAGGTGGTTAAAACGTTAACGTATGAACGAGTAAATATTTGGTCATACTTCATTGACGAAGATAGTAATAGATATGTGGTTTATTACCTTAGTAAATCAATAAGCACTTTGGCAAAATATTGTAGCTGCTTTGTGCAAATCCTGTAAAGGTTTATTAGGCCATTAATTTTAATCACAGTCATGGTTATTTAATTAGCTTAACAATACGCATACTATTAACTTATGTAATAAATAACGGCAGTATATTATTGATTTACCTATGCATAGATTTTAAATTTATATCAGAACATGTCACATAAATTGGGCTTATTACACTGTTCAAGTATATTTTAATGAAAAAAATATGTGTAAATGCTAATTTGTCCACGTGCACATTTATAACTATATTCTTAATACCGAGAATGGAACCCGGGACCTTAGAGATGGCGTGACGGCAAGGTTCGGCCCGTTCACCTTTCAGCTTCAGATGTCGTCTATCAAATCAAAAGTCACAATGTCAAAAGTAAAATCGACAGTTAACAAATTTGAAAATTCCAAGGTGCCCTGGTATTTGGTATTGATGCTGGCTGTGCCATGAGCACTTTTTACCACGTTGTTGGTCAGCAATGCTGACTGGAGCTCTATCCAAATGGGAGGCACTGGTGGAGTGGTGGTGGCTGGCTGGCGTGGTGGCGGCGCGGCGACCGCCCGCGCACAAAGCCTTTGTCGCCACCGGCTCTTTCATCGCGGCGCTTTGTGGGCGATTCGCGCCGGCGCCGGCTGTCACACTTGTGACGCCGACACACACGCCGCTGTTTGCATTGTACTACGTGCCGTAACATATCGTTTGTCGCGCGCCCGCCAGAGACGCGAGCCGTGACTGCGTCGTTTTATGGACCTGAGCTTTGTCGCCATTGAATGTGAGGTTAACAATTACGCAGATCTAGGCACAGCCTCCGCGATTGTTTGCCCTTTATGGAGTACATGCTGAAATGACGATATGCTAACGCGTGCTCTTGCGAATGCTGAGTGGTAGTAAATCATTTGCCGTCGGCAAAGAAATTAGTTTAAGCCAAAACGTGGATTTCGACGAATTGCCTCGTGAAAAACCAACACATATACCAAACTAATTGTTTTTAGAAAACTGATACTACAACAGTACAGTAGGTACTTTGAATTTGCGTTTATTTATGTCAAAAATCAACATAAAAAGAACATGTAAGTTCAAACTTTGATAGACAAAAGACAATTGCGGCGGCTTTTAAAAGGAACTGTCAGTTTTTGTAGAAACATTCCCTTTATTGTAGGAATTATAAAACACCTTTCATCTCGTATAAAAGGTCCAAAAGCGTGACGAATTCGCTAATGTCCGTGCTTACTCTCATAGAGCACATTACCGCGGTGCGATTAAAAACTCATTTTTCAATTTTCATTTATTTACTACTATATTTGAAAAGTTATGATTTTGTGTTGTATTTGGAACTTTTTAGTGAATAAAAAAAATAGTGTAATGTAGATGAAGCGGTTTTTAACGGAAAAAATGGTGGATGAAAGTTAATGGTTGCGGTTTCGCCTGCTTTTTTGTGATAAAAATCTCGTGTCCTAGGAATAATGTAAATTATTGTTATGTTAAAGGAAGTATATATTTTGAAACCAGTCTCGTTCTTTTTTTAATTTATTCGTTACATCCGTCTAATTAGATAATGTAGTCCGTCTATTGTCAGTTTTAGCAGACTGTCCTTGTATGAACCTACCATGCATTATCTTTTTTCAAATGCGCCGCAATTCATTGCATAGGATTACCATCCTACATAAATATGTACTAAAAAACGTATACCCAAAATCTCCGAAGACCTCAAATACAATTATATACCACATGTTGTACAATCCATCAGATAGATATCAATTCTAATAGGATAGTAGTTGGTTCATTTTTTTTAAATTAACATCCACAAAGTTATCAATATTTTTTATAGTTCTATCTATCTGTGAAGCTAAAAATAGCCATAAAATCGTAGTCACTTTTGAGATTGAAGTGACAACGATAAAATATTTTATAAGAATTCAAAAACTTTAGGTTTTGGAACCAATGTACAACCGGGGTACATGCTACTAAAAAGAAGATGAGGCAAAGAATAAAGAACGGTAAAACTTCAAAGGAATAAAATTCTTAATGCACTTTAATATACTTCAACATAAATGCCAATCAATCTCAGAATACAAATCGAAGGTGGCACTCGGATTGCAAGTATTATTGATTAAGAGCTAGTGAAGTTGGAGTGCATCGTATATTCTGACTGGAAAAATATCTGGCGGCCACAGGATCATAATAAAGAGCGTCGTTTACAATGACTGACTAAATTTGTTAAATTACATTTCTATATAACACGAATTTGGACGAAGTATGCCGAATGGTCGCGATCCTTTTGCACCTTGCTTGGCCCATCGTTAATTTTTGTTTTGGTTGGTTATGATCGGTTTTGTTAAATAAAGATAAAGTCATTGTTGTAACAGATTTATCACATTGTTTGTAGATACATAACTACATATTTGTTCTTCTTCTGTTCTTAAATTTTAACGCTAAGTTAGTGCCCAGAAAATATTTATAGTACCTATGTAGTTTATAAAAAATCTCATGGTAGTAAATGTTGAAATTCTTTTGAGAAAATAATTTTCTTAAACCTCATATGCATGTTAAATGAAAAGATGGTTTTGTAGGCCCAATATTTTAACTACCGATTTCCCCGCTTAAAAAAGGTAAAATGATCACGTGTGGCTATTAATTTAAACCAGTTTCCTATTGACGATACAAAGTTTTCATCTCTTTTGAGTAAGTCTCATTTTAAGTGTCGAACCGTATTTTACTACCAAAAGTAGGGTAGTTCTATGCAAAAAAATATAAAAAAACTTCATAGAAGCATATGCAATCGACTAAAACTGGCCGTTATTTAGCCTTTTTTTAAAGAGTTTTTATTAGAACGCATTCAAAAACTGCAATCTTACATACTTTAATTGCCTTGCAAATGAAAAACTACGAGAATGTTTACAGACTCATGACACAGGCGACCACATGCTACAGTGAAGAATGAGGGCTTTCGCGAATGAAAAATTCACTAGATGGCGATTCGTGGTCGTGAGGTAGACAAGCTACGTGATTGGTCATTTAAATATCATGGTCTGTTAATTTCGTGTAAGCTACCTCTAATTAAATAACGCGCCTAAGTATTCTATCTAGTTTGTTTTTTCATGCGCAAACACCCTCATTACTTAGTTTCATAAATGTATTACGACTTATTTAAGCAGCATAAATTAATTCAATCGGTGGGATGTAACTTCACCAGCTCTTAGTCTATCATGACTCGTGGATTTGCGACCGAGTGGCTGCCGCCAATGTAAACATGTTCATGCAGTCATTCATCATCAGTACTACCTGATCAAAATTAACTTTAGACCATAAAAAATTAAGTAAGTAAATTTTCAAATAAAAGCAAAGCAGAGCGCCGCATTTACCTCGTCGAAGCTGGGTTCTGTTATAAAATCATCTACATAATTCTATTTCCTAATACAAAAACCACTTTATTTCTGTTGTACTACATATTTTCACTTTAGTAAATAAATATAGGTAATGACGCTGACGAAACTTAAATTTCATCCTAAAAGAATAACTATAACCACAGCTGAACGATTTACCGATAAAAGAGGTTTGAAACAAAACAACAGAGTACGTTAACACATAATATTATCTGTATTTCATATAGTGACTACAATAAATTATAACTGTCATATTACTCTAACTAAGCTGTACATATTTACAACACACATTATTTCTAACACAAATATCACAGTTTCAAGAATTTATCTACGCTAAAACAATATTTAAATTTTATTTTTGTTCTGTTATGCTGTCCTTAAGAATGTCTTCTCATTACACCCCCTGGAAAAAAAAACAATTTATGAACCACCAAGTTAAGAATTGGTAAAGCCTGGTTGTGACTAGACTGATTATTTCAGTTATTTGAGAGTATTTGAGTCTCTAAAAAACTGCCAGATGAGAGCCAAATGAGGATTTTTAAAAAATATAAATCTAATATTTATCAAGGAGTCGAGATTTCAAATGAAAAGTTACATGAATATTATGGTCTGATGTCACAGGCGAATGTAGGCTACATACCTACCAAGACAACCGTATTCTTATTTGCCACTTTGTCAAATAATTTGATTAAAGTGTTTGTAAAAGCCATTTAATAGGTATTCAAGAGTATTTTTTTTTATCAAAGATGTGCAAAAAATATCTATTTATATAGATGCGACTTAATTAGATTAAATTTGCTTAGTCTAGGCGCAGTGAATCAATTTAAGAGTATTTGGAAAATTAAAGTAAATTAGGTGCCAGCCTAGTTTGAGCCAGGAAATACTTAATGGTTGAACTAATAGAGTTAATAGAATAAAGTTTTGCTTGTTGGATTCACATTGTTATACGAGAAAATAAAAAAGTTTAATTTTTTTTATTGCATGAACTATAATGGTTTATGCAAAGAATCCTGAAAAAATTGCGTTCCAAGAGCCACTTACGCGTACAATAAAAAGGTAGTTTAATTATTTTGAGAACGTTATTTTCCATTTGTGACTTTATTTTGGTTATAAATTTTAAAATTCAATATTTAACAATTTTGTGTTACAAATTCAATTATTTGAATGAATATGTGTTTAATGACTAAAGTAAACGAATATTTTAACCACGTACAGATTTCGAAAACATAGAGACCACATAGTTTGATATTAAAAACTTAGACAAGTAAATAGCGTAGATTTTGATTATCATTTGTTAAAAAATGTGTGTAGGTACATGAAAAGAACTGTGCAGAATTTTTAGTTAGTGACTGAGTAGTTCTACAATTTCAATTAAAGTTTTATGTTATGAAATAAAAAGATAATATTTACAACAAACCCATAGATCTATGTAACTGATTTTAAAGTTCTCCTGAACTGATTCGATCACAAACTCTTAATTAAACAGAAACAATCATTAAAATACTCAGCCACAGATTATTTTTAAATTTTGTACATGAAGGTTCTTTTGTTAAGTTCATGATTAAACTATTCCTTACCTAATGGTTTTATATCGCAGAAAAGTACATTCTTATAGAAGTAGATGACTGTTAATTTAATTGTCTGTGGTATACACACAGCAGCATATGAACCTAATTTTATCTGTCAAGAACTTTCAGTTTATTTCATTCGACTTAATTGACATAGCATATATGTTTAAGAAAAAATACAGATATGGTGTACCTATAAATTTAGTAGACTGCGAACTTAAATGCAGTTGACCAAAAAACAAGTAAAGACGAGAAACGCACCTGGAGCATTTCCCTGTAATGTAACATTTCAGATTCAAGAATAACAATTACATTACAATACTCTATACAAAGCGCATTGATGTTTCAAATTGGGTACAAACGAGACTATTAACTTAATTGTCACTTAATTCCCCGACTATAAAGTAAAGTAATGGGTAACATAGCAATAATTCACTTTAACATATCTGCCTACTGAGTTTTTTCCAGTACCTATCTTCTTCAGAAATAAGTTTGCATTTTTGTTCCCGATTCAAAAGTGTTACAGTGTAACTAATATAAAGTACAAAGAAACTTTATAGGTTGAGCTCTGTAATGTCCGTTTCGCCTTGCCTACTGACGTGATACGCGAGTCTGTAACGTTACATTATAGGCAAATGCTCGAGGCAAAAAAAAATAACAAAGTTCACTAACCTTCTTAAAAAACCAGCCGAACTTTCAGTCAATTGGAGTCACAGTACACTTAATCCGCGCATTGTAGCACAGCACACGCGGCCTCCACCGCTTCACTAGGTATTTAACTAATCTTCTAATTTATTTTTAGCTAGGCATTACACGAACTGTCTCTAGGAGATTCCTTATGGCTAGAGCTTTATCTGAGATCGATTTAAAGCATCGACATCATACCTGTGGACAAAGAAAGATTTATTTTATCATTTTTGTAAGTAATTATCTACTTCTGTGGGAAAGACATACTCGTAGTAGATGTATCAAAACACGTGCAAGTCAGCGTTGTTGTAATTTTTACATAAACTTCTCTTGTTAGTAGTCTACTTACCTACTAAGTAGTAGAATAAGTTAAGTACTTATTCTGGTGAAAATATTTGTTTAAACTACTTCTTTTTATTTTCTTCAGTTTGGAAAATGTAGGCTAAATAAATAACTATACTAATTGTCTACTGTACTGATTTGATTTGACAGTTTCTATAACTGAGAGGCGAGCGGGTTAACTATATTATTATGTATGATATTAGATTATAACCCCTTCTTTTGTCCTTTCTACATTATCGTTGTTTTGTCTTTCATGTTAATGTGCTGTTCATGTTTGTTTAAGGTAGATACATAATGAGGATCTCAATATAGAAAGAAATACCTCGTTACACCGCGCAGTCCCATTTTTGACGTGTCTCTCTAAACACTTGACATTGGCGGAATCACTGCGTTGTTTGTAAACGCGGGATAGAGTCCATTTAAAAAAAAAAAAAAGAGGCGAACGGGCCGGACTTTGGCGTCGCGTCACCTCTGTGGTCCAGTGCTTGATTGCCGGTTGAGTCGATATGGAAAAAGTACCTACTTTTATTTATTATCTCTGGATATTGTAGTGCCGTTGTTGTTTATGTTTTCTGTAACACAAGTGCTTTAGCTACTTACCACATAATCAGATCAATGTATTCGATGTTATCCAATATTAATTTATTGTTAATTTGAGTATGTTAAATTAATAAAATGTTAACGTAATCTAAATGCTAGTGCAAACATAATGTTATCCGTAGAGTGTTAGTTTTCTGTATAGGTATTATTAAATCTAGATGTAAACAGTTTACACGGGCTGACCGCATTTCTTAATTGACGTGCCGACTTAACTTCTATTTCCGCTATAAAGTGTGGGAAATCTCGGCACTTAGGTGTCGGCATTTTGTACAAGAGATGAGCAGTCATCGCTTTCATTTTGTGCATGTTTATAGTGCCATAATTCGTCTTATTAAACTGCTACTACTCCGCTGGCTTAATGGTCAAAAGTCCGCATCGATATCATCTCAAAATATAAAAAGTAGAACTTGGACAACGTGTACATCGACCTGATCCTAGTAATCATTTTGAAAGGATTGCTATAAGGCCTCTATAGACCGTAAAAGAAAAGCAAATCTGTCATCATAAGCAGGGGGACCAATCTTTTAAGAGTCGTCCGTAGCAGGCAATCATCATTTTGTATTTATATTTAAATTACGTATTTTAATTTTTGTGTATTTTATGTGGTTATCACGTTCTGGGTTTTATATTGTAGTTTTTTATTTATATTATTTTAATGTGTGTGTAATAAAGTGTATATATTTATCATCCCTATCCAACAATAAGGTAGTCAAGCCTGCCATGATTTAACCAAACCATGAAAACCTCAACTCGACTCCATAGTCAAGTGTTTCCCGCAAGACTCGAACTCACGGTCTTTGAGCGAACTCAACGCTTGGACCACTACCAAAGAGGCAATTTGACGATTATTAAGTATATTGGTATTATATTATATTATTTAGTATATAAATGATTTTAAAAATAGGTTTGATTCAAATTGTTAAAGGTACGTACCTAAGATAGGTAAGTAGTACGTACGTACTAAGTTATTTCAACGTAATGATCTTTGAATCAATTTGATTGTGTGAGAGTTATTCATCAATATTGTTTTCCAAGAAACATGTCAATGTGAATGATTTTACTACTGTCAAATGGTCAGCAATAGTTAAAATAATGTCATTGCAGCTTTGTAGTAAATTTCTCGGGCACATTTAAATCCTTTAACAATTTAGAAATTAGGTGTGTACAAACGACCTCATACGTGAATGCACGTCCATGTAATGGATGTGTCAATCTTATTGTAACCCTTTTGTCAATGTTATTAGAGATCAAGTGATTATATTTGATTGCTTGTTACTTATTATCGGTGACAAGATGAGTCTCGGTCATTAGTTGATCGTGATTTGATTTGCTTGCTTATAATATTAATAATATGACTATGAACAGTGCCACCAGATTATATTGTGCCAGTCAGTTGGTAACTAAATTTTTTTTTTTTCGTAAACTTAACATTCTAATTACAATGTAGTGTTCTCAACTGCAAAACTTATAAACTGTAGCGCAGTGAGAGCGCCTCTCCCAGACAGTAAGTAAGTAGTTTAAGCTTCCAATATTAGTAATAGAAGCTTCGTTACTAAAATATCAATAATATCGATTTAGCTAATTGGAGGATCCATTTTAATTTTATATCCTTTGAATTATGAAAGTTATTGTATTTTGTATATTAACTAAATGGCTTATAAAATTCGCACCTATATTTTCACGAAGTCCGTTTATCTATAGATAGATATACAACTATTGTGTTACGTTTAGGTATAACCCTATTTATCAGAATACGTCACTACTACAACCATAACAGAACGGAGTTTGTGTGATGGAAATAAATTATAAATTTTGTTGGAAATAAATTATAAATTTCAGAAAACATTACATATTTATAAATTTTAAAGTAATTAGAATAAGCATTTGGAAACCAGAATGACAAGAACCAACGGTATGGTACTAAAAATAGGGCATAGGCAAATTGTCGATGACGTTTCGACCAGCTTAACGTATGGTATTGACATTTCAAGATCACGTAACTGATATAGAAACATTTCAATAAATTTTAAACTGGCCAAAAAAAGTAACAGCTGCAAAGTATCATGATATTCTTTAATTCCTACACTTCTGCATTTCATAATAATTACGTAATGCATTACAAAACAATTTTTTTCCTAAATATATTTTCTAAAACATATAGATTAAAATTAGAAAGAAACGTATATGTAATAATGTGCGAGTACACTACAACAGTACGTATACGGGCTTTACAAACATCAAATCCATTTAATGAAACATTGAGGTCATCAACATGATGCTTAATGGTCTGTGTAGTTCTAACCCATTTGTTAGAATCAAGTGTAAGCTCTCGTTAACTTGTTTCACGCATTATTTTATACATGTAAAGATAGTCAATGAACCATCCATTTTAAAAGTTTTCGTTTTTATTTCGTGTATATTTTATTGTGCAAAATTAGCATCAATTTGTTCAGTGATGTCCTATGTGGGATAAATTGTAATACATATCTTTAAAGTACCGAATAAGCAAGTGTCTAGCAACTTGTAACGAGGATAATTCAATTTTAACCTTGAAACAACCATGTTTTGAAGGTTGGCCCTATATACCCTTTAAAACACTGACTACTCGTGTGCTATCGTCAAATAATACGAGTACCTATCTATCAATTTTCGTATGTATTTCGCAGAAATGTATTTCACGGAAGAAGTTTAGTTGCCGTAAAGACTATTAATCGGAAGTAGTAGAATAACAATAGTTAATTTGCTAACAATAAAAAGCGCTTACGGTAGAGCAAAGATAGTGCGGGCCCTTGGCCGGTAAGTACCGTTTCACATGGTCGTAAACGCATCGTTTCAAATTAATAAATGTATTTTTTTTGTTCTTTAATCTGTATTTATACACAGATTCAACTGAGGACTAGATAATAAATGAGGACTCAATGTACGTAAAAATAAAATCTGGTATATAAATATAAATCCCGTATTTGAAAACATGATCCAGTTTACGATTATCCTCTTTATATAAATTAGTCAGGCAGTGGTAAATACGTAAAAAAGTATTTTCTAATTCTTTGTGGCATATGTGCTTTAGCTACTAACCACAGAATCAGGGCAATGCATGTGATTTTGGGCGATTAAAATAATAAGATAGAGGTTTTTGTATCTTAATGTATCACACAATATCAAAAACTAACCAACAAACAACTACATTATCAGTGTCTGAAAAGTACACAGATCTCGGCATTCAGGATCAACATTTATCAAATAAATTAAAGAAAATATTGTCAGATTAAAACACAATAATTTCCTTGTAAGGATCGAACAATAATAATTACGTAATTGCCAATCGAGGAATGTTTATTAGTACAATTACTAATAGTTAAGATTAAAACAAAATATGATGATATTTAACAATTGTTTCAGTAACCTACAAATAATTAGTCGTTTAAGCTTAAAATGGCAAGATAAGTAAGGGAAACGACGAGTGCTTATTTTGAGTCGATTTATAGATATTTTAACGCCAATGCAATAATACGAATTATGTTACACAATTGTGATCATATTTTATTACTTTAGGCATACTAATAATAATTAAATTTAACACGCAAATGCCAAAAACTAAAAGAGTTTACATTATTTGTATTTACATGAGATAAAGTATACCTACCAACGTCAACAGTTGGTATGTCTGCTATCAGAACACTTATTTACAAAACCTCAGAAATAAATTCGTATTAAAAAATACTATGCGCATCTCTTTTTTAATTTAATTCAATGTCTTAAGACATACAGAATAGAAAACGTTTGTGAATAAGCGGGCGGGAGAATTCGTTTTCATTCTCAAATTCTTCATGAGTATAAAAATGTACAATAGCTTTAATTGTGAAGAGGAAGGACAGATCTGTCTGAGTTTTATTAACTGCACCAGATTGGTATTTAGATACCTATTAGGTACATATTGGTAAATAAAAATACTTCATACTTTAATGCTGTTTACTCATAACTATACACAACAACAGTTTATTCATAGAATATAGGGGTGAGATGTGTAAGATGAGTAAGTCAATAAGTAATAAGTCATTAGAAATATTTTAATTAATTGAGTACCTATCGTACCTATATCTTTATACCTAATATTACAAATAATAACCGCATTTAAGATTCAAACCTAAAAAGATATAGCGTCAGACAGATTAGTGGATCAAGAAATATATAGATACCCTAATCTAGATTTAAAAACATTAGAAATAAAAATTATAGTAGGTACATATCTAGAATATCTCCTAGTATATTTCAAACTTTGATAAATTATTTCAGTATAAGTGTATGGTTATGTCCAACAATTTTTGTTCTTGGAACTGCAAAATAATTGCATAGGGAAATGAGGAGAGAAAGAGAGTAAAAACAGGCCAAGTGCGAGTCAAACTCGCGCACGAAGGGTTCCGTACCATTATCTATTCAACATTAGACACAATCATTTATTTCTCAAGAAAATATACATCAAGCTAAAATGGCTCAAAACACGTTTGTTGTAAGAGAACTCCCCTAAAATATATATTTTTTAATTGAATTATTTATTTTTGAAGTACATATACAACTGAATTCTATGAATATATCAAGCGTCTTACAACGGTTTTTATGAATATCAAAATCTCATAAAACAGAAGTTATAATTAAACTATTGAAAGTCAAATAATAATTTTCCTGCAAGCAATTGACTTACTAGATTCTAACGCAAAGTGAGCAATTAGCTTAAACCGCCATAAAATATGAATAAAGAAATACTAACAATTGAATCAAGTCGTTAACTATTTTGAACAGACATTTTGGCCTCAATTTTATATAGCTTCTGTATACGGGTTTGGAGAAAGTGAAGTGTTTTTGAGTTTTTGCATAGCAGGTAGGTCGGTATGGCCGACTTCTGTATGATTAGGTTATTTTTCAGACATTTAAAGTGATTAACGCAGAAATAAGTCGCCGAAATATAGATTAAAAGATCATTTCATAAGATAATAATTAGCTATGTATCGAACTAACAAAAAAAAAACATAAATGAAATGATTTATTTATAAATTCTTTTGCGCGTTTATGATTTTTTTCCTACGAGCGCCACGGTGTAGGACCTGTTGAGAAGTAGTGTAACAAACGCATCAGATATCCTCTTTTTTTATATTACACTTCAGGATTGACCTCATCCCAGCTGATGTTAAGTGGTAATGAGGTCCTAGCTTAAGGGTGTCAAGTACTTACAGCATAATAAATATGTTACTGGACTTGTCGCCCTTACCTTGAAGGCTTGACCCCTGCTACTAATGTAGCACCCCCCAGGAGCTATGGAAACCTAACTCACACGCAGAAACACAACAACACCGGAGTGATTGTTTTTTGGCTGCGGTCTTCCGAAGGTGGAGGTATTTCACCAGTCGGGCTGCTCCAGTTCGAGCGATAAATCGCTATGCCCTACCTCTTTTAAAAATATATTATAGACATGACAAAATAGCATGCAAATTCACAATAAAGATTGCATAGGTGCAGATGGACATTTCAAAGGTTTCCACATAGTTTTTATCATTAAAAAATCCTGTGTAGTGTAATTAACCGTATACAAAACGCAATTAACCGTTAATGTGTACCAAGTAGTATTGAATAATTATTTTGATTTTAATCTAAAAATAAATAAACAATAAACTAAAATCGCTCCGGAAATTTGCGAATAAAAATTTCATAATAGATTACTTACTTAATTTTTAAATTATTATTAGGTATTAAGCTACTGAATCAATTTTATGAGGCCTGTTAAATTTTCTTAAAACTGCTTGTAAAGTATCTAATCTAACAAATAATTTCCCCAATCGATCCTGAAATAATTAACCGTACACCGGTTAATTATAAAAATTTCATACCTACGTAAAAAATCACAGACGAATTGAAACTACCTTCTTTTTTTGAAGTCGTTTAAAATGTAAATATTGTGTGGTTATGTAATTTCGTTTGTTTTTATTACCAACATTCCTTAAGATGGAAATTGAATGGGGATATTGCAGAATCTTTGTGTGCCAACCGTCCGAGTCCGAGTCACTTGGCTTGTTCAAAATTACCCTTCATAAGGTTAATTTTGAAAGCAAAATTTTAGTCACGTTTGTGTGAGAGTGCAAAAATATCCATGAATCAGTAAATTTTTTCTGAGTGTATATTAAAAACCACGTCAGACTACACGTTGGACTTTTTACTGCTTTTATATATTTAACATCGAACTACACGTATTGCGATGATGTGCCATACACATAGGACGTATTTTGAATTCAATATGATATACTATAATAGACCCGATAAAAAAACAAACATCGCAATACATTTGTTCTAGCGTCAAAACAGTTCCTCCGGTTCTAATAAGATGATATTCAATTTCCTAGGCTGATTTTCCCTTAAATTCCAACTTTGGAAGATTTTACGACCTCGTTTTAAATATTAAAACAGTTTACAAGCTTAAAATGAAACCTTTATTCAATAATAATTTACTCAATAACTGTGTGTACTGCATTTTTGTCTCTATTGTAGGTAAAGGAATCGTAGATCGATTAAAGGTAAAATAGTATAAAAAATACATTTAGGTTTATGAGTAAGTCTTTGGTAATTATCTTTACTACGTTTTACCTGATGAGTGAGGTCTAAATTAAGTGGTGAATTCAGTCCCTAATAAAGAATTATTTTACTTTATTCCAAACACCGTGGCTTCGCACGCATAGATTCCGGAATTTTTGTTTACATACCTTTCCTAACAATTACAAACTTGCAAAAAAAGAAGTAAAGAATGTGTTCCAGAATTTCTGAAGTTATGCGCTTACATTTTAGTGATTCATTTTTGTTTATTTATATTAATTGAATTATTATTTCGGTGAAAGACAAACATTAGTTTTCATCGATCATTAATGAAGTCTTGTATGACATGACTTACCGACCTATTTAGCTGATTTATATGAAGAAATCTTAATTATTATTGTATAATTAAGAAATGTATATTTTCGGAGTTCCCATAAATTAATTCATGACAGCATCATCGAGATCCAATCTAAGCTGATCTTGTATCTTCTGAACTATGGTCTGTGCTAAGATTTTGTAACCTTTTTAATACTTGTCTTTGCATGAATCCGGACAGATAGTAAAATAATTCATAGTAAAGTTTCATCAAGATCATCATATTTAGCCGCAAATGGTTGGATTAATCCGAAAAAGAACAGTCTACTAATTAGGATTTTTCATCCGGTATTAAGTAAAGGAATCAGATGATTTTTGTCTCTTTCGTTTATAATCACGATAGCATTGAACGATTAAATACAGCATAAGTGAAGAGTTGAAAACACCTCTTGAGGGTGTAAATATATCCAAAATCATTCCTTCAGCTGTGAGTATAATTGTTGAATATTTCATATTTCTTTTATACGTTTGTTTTGTGCTAAGTTTTTAACATGACCTGCTGTTGATAGTACAACGTCTGTCAGATTGGCCGTTGTTTTTTTTTGTGCAGGGGGAAATGTATTGACGCAACTTACCGTCACCCAAGGGAGGTGACGACGTTTGTGGGAGATTGACTATTCCTGTTTATTCCCAATACTCTTTTAGAAGCAAAAGTTTGTATAAATGTGTGTTTGTTACTATTTTATGTAAAAACGATTGGACGGATTTGTATGAAATTGGGTACAAAGATGAGAAACAAAATTAACATGTGGAACCTTTGGCAACAGCTTGTAATATATATAAACCATCTATCTTGACTAGACAAGCAGACACTATTATTCATACATAACTTAATATGGTATGGGATGGAAACCACGACCACTGATGTGATGTCTGAATCATGATCTGAATTAATTGTTTCGGTTTTTGTAAGTCTGGTTACAAAATTATATTTATTTACAAATTAAGCATCATCGTTTTCATGTTAGCCGGAAAACGTTTTGTGCTGAATATACCTTTATTCAAAGCTTCCACAACTCTCTGTGTCGATTGCATCCTTGGCTTGCCACCACCGTGACCAGGGCATCTGCCTGTCTTGTGAGGGGCCCTAATACGCTGCGTTTTCAGCTACACGGTCATTATAATAGAACTTTTTTGCTTTTTCAATCATCCGTTCTAAGGGCTATGTGACCAACTACTCTAATTTTGTAGGTATGTCAATAAGAGAAATATAAATTGTAGCGAAAAAAGAATCGTACGGCCGTGCTGCGTTTTTGCTCGACTTGGCGGGGGCATTGCTTTCTGCACGCGTATAGTTCAATAAAAGATATTAAAAAATGTTTTAATTGCTACGTAAACAAATAATGATTATAATATAGTTTTCTTTCATTAACCGGGCTATGTAAAATTTTAGCAATGTATAAGTATTAAAACGTTGTCAAAACCATAACTTGTTGTTATTAAGCGTATTGTAATGATAAATCATTTACGAGTATGTGACGCGGCTATTATTAATAGCTTTCTTCTTTCATAAACTTTCCATTAAATAAATGGATCTAAGGATGGATAATGACACTTTACGAGTGGTATTGGATTCATTATGTCCTGATAAGAGCCAGAATTGTGCTCAAGACAAGTTGTGATGAGAACCATCTGCAAAATGAGTTGATGTCGAAGTACCACCATGCGTCTTCAATATCAATGATGTCTACTGAGCTCCGTTGTCATATCGTCTTTACATTCGTAAGCTATTTTCGGAGATGTAAAAGACGTTTGGTGGGAATCCGTTTATATTATCCACTTACCATTCATGAATTAAGCGTATAGTGTGAAAATTGACTGGTGTCCCTCCACGTCCATAGGGGCGGCAGACAGGACTGCTGCAGACCAGCTAGCAGCTCAGCGTGGTACCGCTGCGCAGCCAGCAGATACGGCGACGGCGGCAGCGGTAGAGGGCAGTGGGGCGGCGGCGGCGGCGGCGACGGAGACCGGCGCGGTGACCGGCGCGGCTCGGGCTCCAGCAACGCGTCGATCGTAAACGCCCGCCGCGGCCTGGGCCCCGCCGGCAGCAGCGCCGTCGTGTCCACACCTTCTACCGGCTCCGGACTGCGTCGCGCACACAAAGCCACCGGCGAATACAAACTCCCATTGTGCATACCCGCCGATCCACCCGCCTGTCGCGCCAGAAAGGCCCTATTAAAACTCGCCAATGCCGCCAGTTCCGCGTTCAAACTATCCTTCTCCCCTTTATGCAACTTGAACCGCTTGCGCCTCCTCAGCAGCGAGCCGTTCTCGAACATGTCGAAGGCCTGCGGGTGCAGCGTCCAGTAGGCGCCCTTGCCGGGCCGGTCGGGGCGGCGCGGCACCTTCACGAAGCAGTCGTTGAAGGAGAGGTTGTGCCGCAGCGAGTTCTGCCAGCGCTGCGTGTTGCGCCTGTAGTACGGGAACCGGTCCGTGATGAACCTGTAGATCTCTGACAGCGGCAGCATGCGCTCCGGAGAGCTCCAGATGGCCATGGCTGTGAGAGCAATGTACGAGAACGGCGGTTTTTGGTCTCCGTAAGATTCGCGCGTAGGTCGAGGCATGGCTTTGCACAAAGTTTCGCGATAGGAGATGTGTGTGGTTTTGTAATGTTTCAGGCGCACGTCTCGCGCAGCTGAGCGGTAGATAAGGACTGTGTGCGAGCGAGACTGGTGCGCCGGGTGTGGCGTCCAACCGCCGTACGTTGACGCCCCGCGCTGCTCGTCCAATGGCGGCGCGCGCGGTTTGTTTGTTGTTTTTGTCGGCTCCGGACCCGTTACAGAGGAATTTAAATTGTTATCACGTTTACATTATACAAAATTTATTCGACACCGACAACACTTGAGCTTGTTTCGAAATTGCAATGATTAAAGAAGTAGGGTACTTATCGATGCTGTGTGCGAGGGAGAGAGAAAGTTGGAATGATTGGAGATGATCTTTATTAATATGTAGGTGGTTGAGCAGAGGTAGTATCGAAACAGTAATGGCTGACGTTTATTGATATTTTAAACTAGATATATTTTAATCAGATTTAATATAAAATTTTACCCAAATTGGTTTTAAATTTTGCTTACTGATATTTCGAAATAGTTAAGTTAATTAGATTTTAATCCTAACGGTTTGGCATAACTCTTTAATCAGTAGCTTATGCTTCTAATTTTTTAAATTGCATTGAACTAATAACACAAGTCTGTGGTTTTGCTAGTGCCTATAAATAAAATACTGATTAGTTTTAAATGTTTATAAACGTTATTTTTTAAAACATAATTTATTAAAAACATTGAAATTTGTCAAATATTTACTTTTTCTGAGAAAAAACTAGAATGCATTTGACCCATTGCAGTGCCTCCTCAACACATCTCATTTGCAGACGCGAAGGCTACCATCAGCGACTCTTATCGACTGAATAATGGCCTCAGTATCGCGGCGCGAGCCTAGTAAGTCACGCTTCGGGCTTGATCAGACTATGTAGATCCATTCAATAACCAAGTGTTTGCCCAAACAGGCATTCTGCTAGATATCATGTTACCTACTTAAAAACTGAAATTTGTCAAATAGCATTTGAAAACTTCCAAAGTACCTAATACTTCACAAAATATGAATAAAATATTTCGACAGACTTTTTGATGACGTTTAATTTAATTTTAATTTAAAAAACTTTATTGCACAAATAAGTACAGCAGGTGGACTTAATGCTAGGTACATTCTCTACCAGTCAACCCTTGGGTCATGCAGATAGTAATAAAAGCAAAACAGTTGTTGTGCAATTTCAAGTCCAATAACCTTTTCAAAAACTTACTAAGTACTGTTGGTAATTAGTAAAAGGCATTTATTAATTAGGGAAAACTTATAAAAATTACCCATATTGATGAAGACAGTTAAAAAAATTACTGGATCTTTTAAACTGATCATAAAATTCTAACTCAATTAAAAGAGATGTAAAAATATTAAAATGTGTTATTTAATTAACAAAAGAACCAGTTTTAGGTTATTTTGTTATTTTTCCCAAAATGTGAGGTAAATACTAGTAGTAGGTATAAAGACAGGCATAATGTTGGTGAATTAATTTTGCTATCTATATGAACCACCTGGTATGGTCAAGCCTTTTTAAACAAAACATGCCCTTAGATATTACGTGGTTGAATTGCCTATGCAATAGACGATAGTGATGCAATGGGTTAGTTACTCGTAAGCGCCCAAAGCGCGAAAGAACTTTGCTTCAGTCAGTTTAATAGGGGCTCGTACTGAAATCGGCTTTTAGTCCGTTCCTTAGATTATCCATAAATATCAGACACGATTTTTTGCATTTTCCACCTAATCATAAAATAACGGCGATAAATTGAATTGAATGATGTCATTAGCGGGTAAATCCTTTACCCACTAGTGACGTAAAGAGTCCCAAGCCTACAAATTGGCATCGTTTATCATTTTTTTTTATTATTAACTTGGCAAATGAAAATATACGTGTCAATTTTTTTTTTTTAAACTTTTTTACTAACCAAAACAATGTGGTATTTTTGATCCAGTCTGCTTCCCTATTTGGGAAAACTGGGCACTACGTTGACATGCTCAGTTAATAGGTAGGTATACATACATCGTCTAGTGGAAAACCTTTGGTTGTTAGAGACCAGTTGAATTAGTTAGTGTGTTGACCTGGCGCAATTGTTTTGCATTTACCTACGCGTCGTAGGTACCTTTTTAGCGACAATTTTTTTTTAAAGTTGCTGTTCTATAGATGCAATGTCATGTCACTAAATAAACTTTTTTTTTTCTTTCTGATATGTGGCTTATGCCACACTATAAGAATCACGTTTATGCTGTTATTATATTGAGTTATTTTGTTATGCTGTTACTTAAATTGATATTCCAAATCATTCATTTAGTTCTATAGCCATAAACACTGTATTTTTGGGTGGTGTTTTTGAAGTTGTTTCAAAAATATAGTTACTTTACATTTTCAGTAGGACTATCCGGCTATGTATGAACTGGTGGGTACCTTAGATAAGCCCCAGGGCAGTATTGCTATCGAGGCATGACTGATGACGTGTTACCTTTATAAATCGGGCCAATTCTAGTCTTCATGAATATTTAAGGATAACAGCGAACTCTAAAGGTCTTGAATTAAAACTCGATTCGATATATCGTCGTACGTTAACACTTTGGCAAATTTCTAAACTCTAAAAAATGGCACCTTTGTGTGGTGATAACGAATTTATGCATCTTTTTGGCTATTTCGCTCTCTGTCACCAAGGAATGCATATAAATAAAGATAAAACAATACAGCCATGTGTACTAATATTTATGCAAACTTATTGGAAATTAAAATATGCGGTTACGTCTTATGAGCTAATTTGTTTGCATTTTATTGTTTGTACTCTATCGAAGCGAACATTAAATATCGCTGCACATAATGTAGGTACATATATAAGGACCCCGGTGATGACTGATACCTACGTAGATTTTGTTTTTTTTTTCGCAGAACAAACAGGATTCGTACCTACTACAAGCACATTGTGAATCTAATTCGGCAACCTAATCGCTAAAAGTCTGCTTCTTTCGTCTCTTACCGCAATGTAATTACGAGATAAGTACACCTGGTGACACATCGATGTACCGTCCGTCGACAATTTCTAAATATGGTATTATTCTGATGTTTAAGGATAGTTCAATATATTATTTTCAAACTATTACCACTTCCGATTCCAAAAAGATTAAAAAAAACAACAACTGATATAATAAAATCGACTTCTAGATACCTAATCAATTCCTTGCATTCCTTAGGTAGCCAGATAACCCATAATAGGTCGGTACGTATTTTTTTAACTAATTTATTACGTCTCTTTTATTTTGATGACTAACCATAGTATATGTCCAAGGGGCCCATTCCTCTTGTTCTAACTAGGTAGTTCCTAACAATATTTTTGCAACCTGAAAGAAAACCGTAACAACCGTAGGTACAACGTTCCTACGTCAAATCATATTCAAACATGGCCTCAGAGCCTATCAAATCAACAGAATGCTTCCTCTTTCCCTTTCGAGATCCCTAGTCTCGAAAAAGTCTGAAACCTGCCCAAAGTAGGTTTATGTATATACGTATCGAAGGCCTAAAACCCCTTCCCCTAGGTAAGTCCCATGCCTAATCTACCAAGAAGACGTACCTTCTAATAATTTAAACAATTTCTCTTTCTTAAGCTGGTCACGCAGTTTAGGTATGTTCCCTAATATCCTCCGGCGATTGAAGTCTTGTACACATCGAGTGAATTACGTCAATCGGCGCATTTCCCGTGCGTTACCGTCTTTAATCCCGCCGCCATAGACGCTCCGTAGTCAGTCCACGTCGCGCTAAATTGTCGGCGTCTGCGCAAATAGGCTCATTAAATTCAATCGGTCGCGCTACAAGACAGAAGCGTCACTTACGCGCCACTATGTAATTTTGAGGCATTAAAGTAACATACGCAACGACTTTGTATGCTGAATGCGTTCCTCTATTGTGGTAGGCGGCGAACGTAAGGCGATATAACGACTCCGAATTGTGAAATGCCGATAAAATATGGACAGGGGACTAGTGAGATGTTAGCCATACTGGAGGATTATACCTATAGGGTATACCATACCATACCATACCATAGGGTATACCAAAAGCGTAAAGCGTAAAGCGAACCAAAAAGGTTTGTTTGGACTTTTTTTTTGCAAAACCCACTGTTGAATAAAGATACATTTTTGTCATCTACTCTATTATGCAAAAAAAATAGGAACATAGTTTTTTTACTAATTATGAGTATGGATTTGGCAAATGTGTACAAGTGACACATGAAAGTCCTACAGCAGCCCTCAACATCAAAAAGAAGCATTTCCGCTTGGACCATCTGGGACGCTGACACCATCGCAGCGCTATAATAATAAATAATAATAAATGCGCCAGACAATCACACCAATCACCTGGTCTCAAACTAAGGTTTTCCCTTGTACTATGAGTACCAGACGACGGATACTAACTGGGGGCGTCATCCCAGCACACCCAGACTCAAGTCAATTTAGAAAAGTTCGTTTTCCAAATTGACCCGACCGGGAATCGAACCCGGGACCTTTCGCGCTTTGGCCGCCTACCTTAGCCAATGCGCCACCGAGGTCGTCTTGCCCACCATATGATCACCAAATATTATGTTTTCGAGTATTGCTAGTATCTCACCAATAATGTATATTTATAAAATGGGAGTTATTAATGGAACCTTCCTTTTATTATTGGAGTTATATACATGTATTATTAGGTACGTCTTTATATTCAGATATAAGACCAATTTTCACTGAAATTGAGGCATTAAAAACCATTATATTAATATCTGTTTTCAGAATGAGTTTGTTTATATGCCTGTAAATAATTACCGTTAACATTGACATTGAGGTAAAAGCATTAAAACTAAAAAATATAGGTATATAGGTATTTTTCTTCTAAATTCCTTGGTGAGCAACAATCAATTAAATACAATTCTTTTCAATCGTAAGTTAACGACATATGACATTGATAGGTTCTGCCTCCTAAGTGTGCAAGTCTCACGCGATCAAAAAAAAATCCAAAAATCCACTATTAAATTCTGCGCCACGATTTCCGTAAACTGATAAAACAATAACGCCACAAACATCAGTTAAAACAACAAAGGCGCTTATGAGTCACGGAGCTAGACCCGATAGATCCGTGACGAAGCGGTTCGTATCGTAAAAAATTAGCAACGGCAAAGTTCCACAATAAATCTGATCGGGGAACGTTCGCAAACACGAGGGCGTGCGCACGGGCCATTAGCCGGCTACAATAGTACACCCCCGCATTAGACGAGGACGATTTACTCTGAAGTGCTTGTCCCAAACATTATGGCTTTGACTGATCAAGCTCTTCGTCAACAGAGTCGACGCTGCGTACTAGCGCCACAAAAAATATACAGCACACGAAAATGAAAAAAAAAATTTCAAGTCCCTCAATGATTCTAAGTATAAAGTATTTGTCGCCATATATTTTATTCTCAAAATAATATCTATCAGTTACCATGTCAAAGTAAATTTTATATAAACTATAGATATAATTTCGACCCATCATTTTCGAGAGATGTAAAGTATTTTTTTGTTAGACCACCTTTTCACTTTTGTTTTGAACTCCTATTATTTTGCTTTGTTAAGGAATTTTAGAGCTCTTAAACTCTTAAATATTTAAATGCTACTAACAATTGCTGTTGAATGACTTTTTGATAATTAAAGAACATTTCCAATATGTCCCGAATCATAAAAACGTTAATGTATCTGTAACGTAATCATCCCAAAAGGGAACAATCCTAGAGATGTCTGTCACCTGTTGCGATATCGGACCCAATCATAGCACCTCTGTTACAGTGTAAAAAGTATCAGTGAACCAGTGTGAAGAAAGCCTGTACAGTCAGCAGCCTTAGTTTATAAACAACTCAGAAATAATACATATTTAAAAACTTAACACTGTCTATCGGACTTACTTTTTACGCAAATGTAAAAGTAACAAGGTATTTTACACTAAACTAATGATGCTGACTGTCCATACCATCAGCAATACTTGTTAAGAGAACACTACTAATAAATAACATTTTGGTTTATGAACTAGTCAGATAGAATATTAGGTCACAAATAACGTTTTTAACCAATCGTTGTTTACCAAGCAAAAAGTACCTCTAAGTTCAGAATTGCTTCTTTACTAATGTAGTGTCTGGACACTTCATTTGTAGGGCTAACTTAGACATTTTGTTGTTTTCCATTGTAGTTCCGTATTTTCTTTGCTTTTTCAATATTAATTATATTATTTGTGAACAACGTTTACCGTATGCATCACCTACCGTTTTATAAATTTTTACCACCACATACTATTTTTGCCACTGACACCTTGGCGGCGCAAGTTCGAGCTTAAAACGAAGACGCTTCAGTGTCCTTTATTTTACTGTGCCTTCACTGCAAGCTAATGATTATCCTTTGAACGCGCCGCCAACGGATCTGGTCACTCATAGAAAAAAATAAACGCGCCATCTTCTTATTAAGTGTGAATTCTACAAATTGTTCACAAATATTTGCGTCTACCTGTGAGTTTTTACCATAATTTGTTATATTTGCCGTGACTGAATCAAGGACCCGTAGATGTTGCGGATGATCACGGTGGATTAACAGATACCTACAGATGGTGAAGTTTTAATGACTTTTGTAAGATGGGCTCTCGATTTGAAGTGTTGGGTCGTGTCGTTAATTACCAGATAGCGTAGTTACTAGACTATTAATATTGGTTTTATTATTTTGCTTTACCTAGAGTTTTTCTCAAATAAAATAATATACACGTGTTTTGATGGTGGTGTGTTTTGAATACGAAATCAGAAGTTAAAGTTTATACACCGCTGTCCAGTATCGCTTGGCTTGGCCGAATTAAGTGACATTTATCACATATCCTTTTTCGGATTACACGTTAACCTTTTGTTCACAGATGGCATTTCAACGTTAGTCATTACATCCTAGACTGAGGCCAAATTACGACTTGAAAACAACTGACACAATACTGTTACTCTTTGGGTTTAGATATCCCTTTGTCGGTTTTACCTTTACCTACGTATTATAGCCCATTTCATGACGTCTGTGTCAGAAAATGGACTTACATATCTTATTTATATGACATATTTTTATTCGTTGCAAAGTAAAGGTACGAGATAACGTTGAAAATGGTGCCTCTCTGTCTCCACTGTAGAAGCAATGTGTATTTTCATTGATTAACATCGATGGCTTCCTTTTCAAAACTCAATTAGTATATGAGAATCAAACCTCATTTTCCCTGATCCACGAAATATTTGAACATAAATCGTGTGAAGAGTTATTTAATGACTAGCTTTCCTTGCTTTAGGTATAAGCACAGGCCTAGGTAGCAATCATAGAAACACACACAACAGAATGTGAATTTCTTCGACCATGCTGCAGCTTAGCCCCAGTAAAGTGCTGAAGTGAAAGTGACATGACAAACCTCCCAGCTCTTGCTTTTACGCGGATTTACCCGACAATACACATTCATTAGCTCAAAGACTTGCCTTTAGCGAGTGCGGATATTCTCACATGTCGGCTCGCCCAACACATCTATTCACTTCTTGGTAATTTCTTATCTCATAAACACCGCCTTGTCTCGAGCTCATCTGACTGTTTAGCAGGTTATTTTCTAATACTCGTATAACGTCCTTTTTATAGAGTGTAAATAATTGAGTTTGTATCATCGCCGCGCCGCCGCCATCTGCTAGCTTGAGTTTTAACACTCCTTTTCGGATTTCCCACTTAACTTTAATGTTCCCATAAAATTTTACGTTTCAATAAATGACAGTCGAATATAATTCTTATTATCGGAAGGTTAAAATCGAGAATGGGACGATGCGGGGAATTGTATATCACTTGGTCGGGATTTAAAAGAATCTTATTTTGGTTGTCATTTGGCGTAAGACGACATTAGTCCTTAAATGCGGTATTGGTTGGTCACATTTTTACTTGATTTGTTCAGAGCCGGTCATGGAGTATTGCTCGGTGAGTTCGGTTATTACAATATTTGTTGTTGGGCTTTATTTATTTGACTAGTTGTCAGGCTTACGCGGCGGCCGCCTGCAAAGCCGAGACGGTGGCATTGATCCTCTACAATTATTAACTTTTTGTATCGTACGTGGACGTGTAAATCATTCGTGGATAATTTAGATGATCGTTGAGTAATAACTTACGAAAGCATAATTACGGCCGAATGTTTATCGTCATCTCGGTAACATGGCCGGGAACACAAAACTTGTTTGTGATCGAAAATACTGACGCTTGTGTGCATCCTGGAATTGCCTACCGGATCGTTTAAATCGTTCATTGCTTTCCTCTTAGAAGAATTCGTAAGTACGTACTTGAATTGTCAATCATTCTAAGCTACTCGTTTGTTAAACTCTGAAAATACGGCGTCGAATTTAATTAATAGTTATTTTCAATTTGCTCGCTCTCAACGAACTAGTTGTTGAACTAATGCACCATTAATATCGTGTCACTAATTACGATTATTGTGACTAGACCGATTTATCGCGGCCATTCACACGTGCAAGCTCAATTGAAACACAATGAGAGGCGATATCGTTTGCGCCAACAACACGACCGACCTCGCCGGTCAATATTTATCCGTCACAGCACAATGTTGTTGTTAATCGAGTGCTGCCAGTAGTGCCGAACGCCCTGAGGCGGTTTGTGTAATTATTGCAAACTAGTTGCGACTCTAGAATATTGCCTGAGCACAAATAACCGCTATGACTTGTCTACGTGCGGCCTACTGAAACCTACGGGCGGTAATATGCACGACAATTCACGCGACGCGATAAGTTTGCCGCGGAGACCAGTATTCTCGTTTTTACAGTAGTTGTGGTATCTACGGCTCAACTTTGTGGCATGTCTAGTACATTTGATAAGTTTTGCAGATTCGTCACTCGGCTTGGAAAGTAAATTTTCAATTGCAAGACATGCATATTAGCTGAAGCAAATGGCCGAGGCTAACGAGTAAGAGTTATCCAACAAATTAAGACTATGAATGTGAATTACAAAATAAGCGTAAGCCAACGGCAAAAGTACTGTGTAGTGCGTAGTTTAAACAAAGAGATGTTCTATTATTTGCATAGCATATTTCTGCTATAAATCTTAAAATAAATATTGTGTTTTAATTATCTCAAATTACGTTTTTCCTAAACTACACACTAATATTTGCAATCATAGATAACTAATGTTGTGCTAAACTATTAATTAGAATAAACATTTTAAATATATCTTTAATTTACACTTAAAACGTACGTTTTATTTTTTTACTATTATTACTCTCGTTCAATTTGTACGTCAAAAGAATTTCCATAGACGCGCATTTTGGTAGACCGCTGGCCACCACATGGCGCTGTCGCCTCGGGCACCACCATTCTAAAACACCGCAAAATTAAATTATAATTCTCTATCGGACACGCTAATGCGCCGATAAAAGTAATAAAAACATTTGTTATCCCCAGCTTATGTGTTGTGGCCGCAGGAAATGTCAATTTGTAAAGTGACTGCGGTGAGGTTTCGTGTAATGAGGACGGGTGGGCGGAGGCTCTCGTGAGTGCAGCGTGCGTTTTGTTATTGTTTTTTTTTTCATTTATTTAGGTAAATAAACAGTATTGAGATAACATAGTAATTAACAATTTCTTAAACATTTGAAATAATTCCAACACCAGCAACGTTTACCCCAAATTATTATTTAATAATTGCTGATTTTTATGATTATGAGATGAAAATTTACAGGTTAAATTAAATGCATTTGCATTTTAATGTCAAAATCAAAAAAATAAAATCAAAATCAAAAATATCTTTTTTAACTACAATTTTGTTGTTACAATGTGTGGGTCTCTTCTTTTAAGTTTGAAAAAACCTGTATTAGAAGAGACCCCTCTCTTTACCATGCCTTATGCTATCAGTAGTTAAAAACAATATATATGTATATCTAGTATTTATCTATCTATATATTATCTAAGTTAAAAATGTTTCTATATTGGTGTAGTTTTGTAATTTTAGCCATGATGTTACTTTCTTTTTACATGTAGGAGAAGTTAAGGTATAAATGTTAAGTATTCTATTTAATTTATTGTATATTGCCACAGATTGAGCCGAAAATTGTTTACGAGCAAATGCCGTTTTGGTAGCCTTAATGCGAACTACTGTATTAGCCTTCCGTTTACTCAATAGGTTAGGATCGAACAAATAATTTTTATGTACGTTAAGTATACACTGTTGTATATATAGTTGTCGAACAGTTAGAACATTAGCCTCTTTATATAAAAGATTGGTGTTAAACAGCCTTTTTTTCCGTAACATTACTTTTAAAATTAATCTCTGTGCACGTTCTAGTTTTACAAATGATGTTTTATAGGTACCGCCCCAGATAATAATACAATATAATAATAAGGATTGTACAAGGCTTTTATATATATGTATTATGAGATCCTTGTTAGCAATCTCGCGCAGATCTTTAAAAAGCCAAATAATTTTTCGTGCTCGGTTTGCTATCATGTCAAGATGGGGGGTACCATGACAAGTTTTTATCTAATATGACACCTAAATATTTTGTGTGATTGACACGTTCAATTTTATAACAATTGCAGCCATCGAGGTCTCTTTTACAGGAGTGTACAGATATAGTCAAGCTATCACTAGGTTGCATTGAGTCTCGAATTGAGAATGTAATGTAATTAGTTTTAGACATATTAAGTGTAAGCGAGTTAATGTTTAACCAGTCCATAACCCTTGCCAGACCGGTCTCCGCCTCAGCAAAAACTTCAGACCAATCATCTCCATGAAACAACAGAGCAGTGTCATCCGCATAGGAGAACACACACCCATTTTTAAGTTGCAAGTTGGTCAAATCATTGATATATATTAGGAATAAGGTAGGTCCGAGGACACTACCTTGGGGTACCCCGTAGTTATTAGCATCTATGACCTTACTGTATGCTCTGTCATCAAGTTTCACCATCTGTGTACGGTCTTGGAGATAATCTGCAAGTAATTCGTGAAAGGTGCCTCTTATTCCGACTTTATTAAGTTTACTTAGAAGAGTGGGAACAGAGACAGTATCAAATGCCTTTCTCAGATCAAGGAATACACATAAGGCTTTTTTCTTATTATCTAGGTGTGCAGTGATATGTTTTGTAAGGTCTAGGATTGCGTCTTCAGTACTAATACCTGTACGAAAGCCATATTGGTGTTTCGATAAAATGCCAAAACCATTAAGAAAACCTAACAGACGACTGTTTATTAATTTTTCAATTATCTTAGAAATCACTGGAAGCACTGAGATGGGTCTATAATTATTAATATCACCTCTATCTCCACCCTTATAAATAGGGTGTATAATTGCGCGTTTGAGCTCTCGAGGGAAAATGCCCTGTTCAATTATAAGATTTCCAAAAGTGGCTAGCAGCGGGATTAGGACTGGTTTTGCCATTTTTATAAATCTGGTTGGAATTTTGTCCCATCCTGCCGCTGAGTCTGGTTTGAGGTTATTTATAATGGAATCAATTTCAAAAGGTTCTATTTCGATAACGCCTATAGATCCAACTTGAGACGGAATGTTATCATGACTATGGGTCTGCTGTGACAGGCCCATATTAATTTTTTCAGCAAATGTTTTCCCGATGTTATTGAAATAATTATTGATATAATCAGCAGATTCGGAAGGAGTACTTTTTAAGTTGATTAGTTCTATATTTGTGTCTTTTTGTTTGTTATTGTAGTTAGTTATGTCTTTAATGCAATTCCATAAAGTTTTATTATTCCCTTTCGCTTTATTAAGAAGATCGCGTTCGTACTGTCTTTTTAGCTTTTTTATCAGATTGTTACAAAAGTTGCGATATCTTCTATAAGTGATTTTTAAAATTTCATTTGTTGGGTTCATTCGTGATTGTCTTTGTAGATTGTTTCTGTTTTTAATGCATTTTAGAATACCCTCAGTAATCCATGGTTTTATTATTCTTTTGGTCCTAGGTATATTAACTTTTTTTGTGTTTTCCTGTAAACAGTCAGTTATTAAGGCAATTAGTTTATTTGCAAATAAATTTGGGTCGTTAATAGTGCTAAAAATTGATAGGTCTTTCGATTCTAAAGATTTCAAGGCATCGGAATAAATAATGATGGTTTTCTGTTTGCGTGGAGAAAAATAAGTATTTTTTGCTGTAGTGTAAATGTACGATAGGACCATTTTGTGGTCGGTGATGGTTGTATCTAAGACTGCCACTGTCGGTGAAAACTTTGATGAATCTAAATTTACGAATAAGTGGTCCAAGCAACTATTAATCCTAGTATTAAGTCGATGTCCAGGTTCCAGACCATGTGAAGCCATCATATTAAGATAAATATAGGAGTATTTGTTGAATTGTCCGGGAATTATATTTATATTTATGTCACCTGTTAATATGACATTTTAATTAAGACGTGTACAGTTTAAGTGCGCATCTAGGGAACTAATGAACTGCTCAGGGTTTTTTTCGTAATGAGTCCGGTAGATACAGATAACTGAGCAAATTGGTGTTGTGATTTCAAGACAAGATGCTCCATGTAAATCAATTTCTCTGACTGAGTGTTTTATAGATATCTTTACGAACACTACCACCCCGTCATTTTGGTTCGTCTTTTTAGTGGAGCTGTGCGTTAAGTAATTATTTCTAGACGGTAGTGGTTTATCGGGACATATTCTACATTCTGTTAATACAATAAGATCGACGGATTGATTAAGTAAACTAAGATTTATTTCTAAATCATCCATATTCGATAGTTTATGAACACTTCTTATATTTTGTGTAATAAGAGAAAATTTAGGTTGTCCATGAGGTAGATACCTATGTGTATAAATTGTCCATCGAGCAACTGAGAGTATTGAAATTATTGGTGTCTAATTCTTGTAGTAGGTTGTCTTGTCTATCCATTGTCGTTATTGGAAAAGATGAGTATGGCACTATTGATATATATATAGGATTGCATGGCTTGAGAATGTTTAAATACAATTAAAATCTTGGAGTGATATTGTGTTTTTGAAAGTAACATAGTATATAAAAGATTTACTAGAAAAAGGTATTTGTTATAACTTGTATATATTAATAAATCTATCAATCTGTGTTTAGATATTGATAAGAATAAAACTAACTTACAGGAGCAGGTAGTATACGGAAAAGCTAGTATACCCAAGCAAGCAAGTAGTCATTTGTTAACCGAATGTTGTAGTTTGTGTGATACACTTAAAAGTAGAATACAAAACTCTTTTGACGTCAAATAATCTTATGAACTGATTTGTATTTTATTATCCGAGAGATATTCCAAATGCATGAGAAAACACCATCAAGAGATTGTATCAAATAAAACATATAGTAAGTAACACAAAATCATAGAGCAACTGTGTTACAATCGGACCGGTCCTTCGAGCCGGATACGATCGGGCGTTCGTGCGAGGTGCCCGGCGCTATCTACATCTACAGATTATTACATTACGCTATACAAAAGTGCGATAATCTCCTAAAAGGTGTTCGTAGTGTTGTAGATAATTAATATTTAGGCTGAGCGCGGCGCCCCGCGGCGCCGGCGCGCGCGCTTTGTGCTCGCCGACCGACGCATTTGTCATGTTAACGCGCCAAAGGTGTGAATCACTTTTTCTAACCATTATTAATGACAATGATAGAAAATATTGTTTTTTGTTGCAACAGTGTTGATTGTTGTCAATTAGTTTTTTGTTGCATCACGGACTTTTGATTACGAGCGTGTCCGATCGATTTTGTCGGCTCTGAATTGAATGTTTGGATTAAAATATGGCGAGCTTAATCAAACCTATCGATGTGATTGAATTGCTTTTATGCCGGTAGAGTGAAACAAAAGGTACTACCGAGATTCGGAGCTAGCGGCGTAACAAATGGCTTCTTTATTCCCGTCTCAATTTCAAAATATATTCGCGCAGGGGCAAAGGATCGGGCGATACAATGTCACTCTTAACAACTTTCTTTTTATGAGGTGTAATATTTCGAAAGCGCTACTTGTTTTGTTACTTAAAAAATGAGCTAAATCACGTAGGAGAAGAAAAGGTGCGGCCCTCCGGCCTCCCCTCAGTGAACAATGAATAATAAGCAACGACATCATCTATCCATTTTGCTTTTCAACCCCAACAATAACGGCTACGTTGGAAGAATGGGAACAATCGAAATTTAAATATTTCAAGAAAAATACTTTTGGAGAGAGAAAATATTGGTCGAAGATAAATTAAACGGGGTGTATGAGAAATGGAACTTTTCACTTTGTTTCTTGCCTACATCACTCTGGCTGAATAACAATAAGGCCTGCATGAAATTGATTCAGTAGAAATATGCGTGACCGTGGAAAGTGAAGATTAACACACCTATTAACTACGAAACTAGAAAGAAAATAAACGGATAAATCATCCGATATTACCGATACTTCCCACCACTTTATAGAAATTACAAAAGAATATCACTTCCCGCTGTTTATTTGTACCAATATATGCAAATATATTTAAAAGTACGTAACGGATTTAATGCAGTTTTTTTAATAGACACTATGATTGAAGGAAAATGTTTTTACAGTTTAACAACTACATTAAACATATGTTATGTAGTAAACTATAAAAAACATAATTAGCACAGACAAGCCTAAAATGTATAAACCCAAAGGCTGGGGTGGGTCAATAAATACTCTGCACTAAATATTTTATAAATTGCATTACTATATGATTAAACAACAGATTATATTCCGAGATAAGTAAGTTTGTGTAGGCAAAGAAAAGAGTTGCTGATGTTGCTAAATTTTCGAATGGCGTTAATTACTAAAGTTGTTGTTTTTTAAAAAGAACCAAAAAGACGCAAGATCTTTATTCCTATTTTTCACCAAATTGAGACGATTATATTCACTAATAGTGTTATTATGAATACTTTGAACGCTATTTCGCGTTCATTCGTTACAAAGACTTTCAACATTGTTTTAACTTGGACCTTTGGCCCTTTCACGTCAAGCAAGGTTTCAAAATAATAAAGCAACAGAATGTGCCAATGCCGCTATAAATCAAGGCAACTTCCCTCGATTATATTCGGGGCTAGAACAATGGCTATTATATTCAAAGCAAATGGATCCTTGGTGCTATAACAGTGAAGTATGGCTTCCGGCTAATCTAGGAACGTTTGATATTTTTTCGACACGTTAACCCAGTAAGCAGGGGTGTGGAGACATTTGCCCTTTCTGGACTCAAACTAAAGTTTGTTTGGCTATATTGAACAAGTGCCGCATTTGCCTATGTTAACATAATGCTTGATTTGCTAAGAGTTTGGCCTTTTTATTACAATTAATTGGCTGAAATCATATACAATTACTAAGTCTTATTATAAGTGAGAATATTTCGTTAATGTTCATTCTTTATTTGCTAAAATTCAATAATTTGTTATTAACTGTATTGTACTTATATTTATTAAACTATGTAATTAATACATTTTTTGATGAGTTTTTCTTTTGGAGGTATTATGAGCCAGCACACCCCGACCCAATTTAATATTGCAAACTTCTCTTCCCAGATTGAACTGATTAAGAATAAAGGCATTTATTTCATGCTACGTAGGTATGCTTGCAGCAGTATATGGCAATTGAAGAGTGAGGAAATTGTTACACTAAATCTAAGATAGTTAATGGTATGCTTGATGATTCCAGAAAACCGACTATTTCCGTCAGCCAAAACGTACTTAGAAAGAAAAAACAATGAAAAAAAAAGGTACGCAGCATAACTCAGTGCTTCATAAAAACAGGCAGTATTACCTAAGTGTTGTAATCATAAAAAGTACAAAATTTCTTAAGGAACGAATAGGTGGACCTTATACAGTTGACAATATCACGAAAACAGTCCGAAAGATCAAAAACACGATAATATAATTCGAATGTGTTATTTGTAAATACAGATATCGAATCGGGCTCGACAGATTTTCCGATGAATTAAACATTTCTATTGTTCGGGAGTGCGGGCCATAAGGCGCGTTGGGAGTGGTGAGGTGGCGGAGGGGGGAGGTGGAGGCACGGAGGCGTTGGTACTATTAACGTACAGTTTGGAGATACCATCGACCGACAAACTCGATTAGTGGCTCGAGTGGCTACGCGCGTGGCCCAAACACAAGCGGCTGCGTTTAAAATAGTAACAATCCACAAGATAAACATTTATAACCCGTTACCATATAAACATTTAGCGGCCGTCTTTATACACGTATAGGTAGTATTTTACAACAGTAAATAGAGTTTATATTACTTAGGGTGAATGTTGCTTTCGAATGGAACATTTTTGAAATCGCCACAGTAGTTTTTGAGTTAATTCATTACAAACATACAAGCAAAATTACAAATCTGTCCTCATTGTAATATTAGTGTAAAAAAACTATATAATCATTCCCAATTGTAAGTAGCATGCAAGTAAAGCTGTTTAAACGCTGCCAATGTACACCTAATAATACATAGATAAAATGTAATAAAGATTAATAAGACTTTTCCTTTGATAGACAACAAGTAATTCATAAGGAAAGTTTATGTTTTCAATTGACTTCGAGAAGTAGGTTTTTGCAATTTGAACGTATTTAAACAGGTATTGATTTATTATTTTTGTGGAGTGAAGATATATCGACAGTCGCACCATGATTACGAAAAAACCATACATACCAGAAAAAATTTGGGGAAATCGGCTTCGATGCTTAAAGTAATTACGAGTATTAATCCAATAGAACAGGAGTAGCCAACTTGATTAGACTTAAGATCTACTGTTTACTATCGAAACCCTGTGCGATCTACCAAGTGTTCTAGTTCTTGAAATCTTAAATGAAACAGAAGAGTTTAGTACACAATCATGTATTTCTTATTAACCAGTCTTAGCAGTTTCTTATAGCGTGACGAAACAGCGATTGAACAATGTATATCATTGTTGTATGATGCTGCAGTAGTTGATAATTACGTTCCGCAGTCTAGTCTATACTTTCAATTTATGTTTTTAGCCTGTCCACGATCTACTGGGCTAACAGTTGGCCACCCCTGCAATAGAAGATAGGAAGGCAGTACTTTATTATCCAGGTTTTATTATACAGCAAAAGTTACCCCTTATTGTATCCAAACTGTAACATATGGAAACGGGCTATCAAATATTCTGTTTTAATCAAAATAAAGCAGAAATATAAACTTGGAATCATTTTGAAAAAGCTCTACGCTATATTATAATAATATGTTGCATGTTTTTACCTACAAATAGTTAAAACCAATCTTCATGTAACAATTTTTTTTAGTCTGTTAGAACGTACAAAAGCTAATAATTGACCTTATACTTGGACCACACCAGTGATGTTGCCGAGCGTACTATCAACACAATTTATGAACATCAAAACAAGACACTTATTATATGCTCCGTCATGAGTACTATGACATACGGTCACTAATAGATATTACGTTTAATAAGTATAATTTCCTTCTTTATACTTTAACACGATAGCGATACCAATGAATACTACTTATAGGACAGAATTATTTATTAGGTCATGATAGCTTTTATAAATTACGTAATAGTTGGCACAGTTTAAGAATTGAGATTATTTTCATTTGAACAATAGTAGATATGTGTTTTTACATGGTAATTATATTTAAAAATAATTATGGGTATACATAATAAAACCAGAATTGTTTTGGTTGTTCTAGAAAAAATACCTGAACCTTGAAAGGTATTTACAAGCAATAAAGTTTATAAATAATGGACCAAAAAATGATGGCTTTTAAACCCTTTACGTGTCTAGTATTTTTAGGTGACACATTAATAAATATCTAGAAATTTCATAAAAAATACCATTTCCGAATGTTATGACTCTTTTTTTTAATTTATTGTAGTCGAAAATACTTTGTGCATTTGCTACCCTAAATACTTTCGTACAAAACAATAAGTCCTACCCATTACTCAATCAGTGTAATTGATTTAAGTTTCTTTGCGGTGAAGAAAAACGGAGTAATAAAATTTAAACAGAAGTCGTAATTGACAGTAAAAGCTCCAAACAATAAACAGTTACAAATGCTACGACGTAGCAGCTACGCCGTAGCTACGAGCGGCGTGCTCTCACGCGAACACTGGAGGTATCTTCAAAGTCGTAATCTTAACTAAGTCGAAGTTAATTACTTTTGGCTCTCTCAAACAAGGCTTTGGCGGTAACATGCCGCTCATAATTCATTCCAACGCGCATCCTCTCGGTAATATGGCCTGCGCAGACGCATCGGCGCAGCGCGAGTGAGACGGGCCAACGCGCTAGACAGAGACGGCTATACCCCATCGGACATAACACGGAATGTTTATTGCTTGAGAACTTCCTTTTAATTTTTTTGGGAGCACTATTTCAAATATTGTTTTAATTGATTGCCGCAGACCATTTGGCGGCGCGGGATCATCCTAATTACAGAGGCAACTCGACTCGTATTATCTTTGATACACGAAGACAGTTTACGGCGATTTTCTGTAACTCTGACAGCTGTAATTTGGTGAAACTTATCATGTTGGTTTTTGTTCTGTTTAGATGCTCACCTAGCTATTAAGTGCTATTTAATTGATGTTAGTTAAACGAGTAAAGCCCGCTGCGCTAAGCTTCTAATAAAATTGTAGATGATCACGAATAACGCCAGCATAACACATGCTTAACTATATTGTAGGTATTAGTTTTTGTAGGATTTAGTGTAAAAATTACATAAGGAATTCTTTAGCAAGTCTTAATTCATTTTTATGTTCAATTATAATAAACATATGGGCATGAGTAAATTTAATGTAACTGTAAGGGAAAAATATTTATCACTGGTCCAGCGAAACTGCGGCGTCATTGTCATTGTCACTTATCAATATTATGAAGTGTGATAGTAGTCACGGTCAATAACTAAGACAAGTGATACAGTATAATAACACTATGATACAGGTATCATTAGTAAACAATCCAAACAATATGGCCTACCCTTTGCGGTATAGTTTAAAAAAAAATTAGTTACATTGGTGGTTATAGTTCTGTTATATTCTTATTTCTGAATTGTTTAACCAATGGCCGATTCAAGAAATATGACCACCTTCAGGGAAACGCAGTTTAGTGTCACCCGCACAATGTAGACAGACGATATTGCCATATTATTGGACAACATCACATACTCTGATTCTAGGGTAAGTAGCTTATGCACTAGTCATACAGAAATCAGAATCAACGACGGTATTGCAACGCCCACACACGAGACAGTATAGAAGAGTTCCTTTCCCATATTGACCCGACCGAGGTCGAACCCAGGACCTCAGAGATGGCGCGTCGCCTAAGTCCGGCCCGCTCGCCTCTCGGCTACGGAGGTCGTCAAAAGTAGAGACGCAAGTGTTCAAAAAGCCAAATGCTAAGATTTGTGAAAGTCTTGAGGTGGTGTATTTTCACCAAGGACGTCTTCAGTGGTAATGAATGCGTTTTAAGCCGCGTAAAATAATCTGGTATAAAATACAGCTGTGTTCCATGACTTCGTTCGCGTTATTTCAGGATAAGTATCTTGTTTTTTAATCTTGTATCTCATCTATGATTCTACTTAACTTAATCCAAACCTATTCGGTAGTTTTTGCGTGAAAGAGTAATAAACGGTTACCTATCATTTTACCGAATAAATTTTGACCGATGCGATATTTCACCGAATAACGTTTCGCCGAATAATACAAAGCTCTATGATTTGGCGAAACGTTGTTCGGTATCAAAGTCAAAAATGATTTGTTAAAGAGATGAAATTCTTACAAACTTTACTTTAATATTAGTTGGAAGTATGATGATTTACATGAGTAATCATCAAGGATATACGCAATATTCAAGTGTAAGCATAAATCTGTCCGGTCTCAGTTTGTAAAGAGTGCCATTAACAGCATTGAGTTCATAATTAAAAACACATCAAGGGCATTTATTACCCTTTGACCGACGTAATTCACATTGTCACTCACGAGACTTAATTGAACGTGTATCCGAGAATCAGACCTTTTATTCGTAAATTGAACGTTTTATATGTATATTTTGAAACAGGTTTTTCTCGATAAGGATTAAGTCGGATTATCTACCGTGGTACAGTCACCGTCAGAGTTGAGCAGTTTTGAATCTTGTCACATTAAATATCCGTCTAAATAAGTTAGTCAAGTAGTCATCATTAATAGTCAGTCAATTCATTCTTGTTGAACGATTTTCTCATTCCGACGATCCCGATTGACTCTATTAGTTTAGTCATATTGTTTACGTTTGAAATAAATAGTATCAGTCATTATACATTTTAAAACTAATTGAACTCAATTTGCTGAATATTTTACCCATAAAAAGCCTTCTAATACAAGTGTGGCCAAGTTAAATTTTAAAATTGAAATTTATTGATAAATAAGACAACTTATTAGCAAAACAAATTATAAGCAATCTTTTTTGAAACTATTATCACGGTAAATTTTAAAAAAAGCTTGTATCCATTTTTTTTGTGTGGAAAATTTTAGTTTTAACATTTCAATAATCGCGTAGATTATACACGATGTGTTAAGGCAATGAAATTAAATGCTAAACAAGTATAAGTACCATCATACAATTTAAAGAGCAATAGAATCACATCTCTTTCCTATAGTTATTTCAATTGTATTGTAAAGTCATAAAATGCTTTGGCAGAAATAGCGATAAATACCAAAGAACGGCGATAAATCCACAACAAACAGCACCCGCATGGCGAGACCGCAGCTACCACTACAGAAATAGCAGACGTCTCTTTTCAACCTAAGAAGTACTATCCCTAATCAGTTCATGTTTTGTTAGTGGTCTAAGTTGTATATGTTTTTGGTTGAAAAATAAACATAAAAAAAATACATACTTTTTCACGTTTATACAACGTCCGGAAACAATACCGCGAAAAGTGAATGCTATAGCCGTGATATTTTTTACGCAGATCTCCGTTTAAAACATTAAGTGTGTGACACACCAAGTTAGTCTTAATTGTGACTGGCTGTTTGATGGCTATCCGTTTACAATAAAAAAATATGACAACAATTGGTTCGAGACAATAAGTCCGACCAAGTCTGCTCGCCTACGTACTACTTTTTGTAAGTCACAAAATCGCAACGAACTTTTTCAGTAACTACCTTCTAGCCTTGTAGTCGGTGGGCGTGACCTTTTTGTAGACATGTTTCTTAATCTACCATAAAATAATTTCTCAGCGATTGTCGCTCCTGGGCGAGAGCTCTTGAGATGTTTAAATGTATCTACTCGTACTAAGGCAGTGTCGCTATAAGACAAACGACGAAGATAACTCGCTTTGTGGACCCTAACACGCAATTAAGTAATCGGCTACTATGGACACAGGCAGTGGTGTAGCTGCAGAGTTGCAGAGCTGGCATAATTCCATGGACTCTGAAGGCAATACTGTCCATATACAGGTACCCCAATTATGTGGCTCTTATATTCTTAATTTGTCTCTTTTTGCAAGACCTTTACCTTTTAGGCAATGAGAGGTGCAGGGACGGTTTAGCGGTCTATTAGTCTGTGGTGTATGTCTATGCTCTTTTCAGGGTCAACAAACTCTACACTTGCTGTCCAACGGTTATGGTGGATCAAACCAAATAGGAGTATCCTATTTAAATTAATTTACTCCACATCTGTACAAAAAAAAAATACATGGTACTTTATTTCAATAATAATTTGAAGATTTTATAATAGTGTTTAGGTGGCTATAGGGTTAATTACACCTATAATTCCGCCTTGGATACATCCTTAGAATAAATTGAACAATCGATTGAGGAATTCAAGAGATGGCTCTTTATTCAGCATTGGCATCTATATTCAGTTAGATATGCAGATATGAAAATACCAAAACCGATAAACAGAAATGGCCGGTAGTAAAGCAGGCGGGAAGGCCCGCATTGCACAACCGCATCCTACCATTGTGCGTGCCTCTATAAATTTTACTTCAACCCTGCATTTGCATATCAACGGTAGGTTTATCAGTTTTCGCGGTCACGTCTTGCCCGTTATTCTGTTAATCGTCGGTTGTTTACAGGTTTATGGGTAAACAATTTTAGCATATGAGTATTGGTTGAAGGGTCAATGTAATATGTATCACTACCTACATACGAGTAAGTTCATAGAACAATATAGCTCGATTTTAATTTCAAATGTTAAGAGACGTAACAAAATATTTAAAGAAAATTTGTTGAGGGCAGTTTACTTGTCAATAAAATATCAATTTTAATGATTTTTTATGTATTTAATAAATAGACATGGTTTTAAAATTACATGATTTAAAATATCATACCTATTCATCGGGTATTTATTTAGGTAGACAAATTATAATGTTTAACGCAGATCTTCAGTTTTCAATAATGGATGAGTTTAAATAAAGATAATTAATTAAAATTATTTTAAAATTGTGAGTCAAATATATTACCTGCTTTGTTTAATTAGTTAGTTAAAACACGATTAATTTTCTATGATGGCCGTGAAATTCATTTTGAAAAAATAATTTTCCTTTTTCATTAAAGGTCAAAATGTATACAACTGAGTACTAACCCCGCTTTGTAATAAAAGTTTACATTGAAAACAAATGACTTTAGCGCGGTGGTCGCGTCGTTAATACTTTATCTAAAGCGCGGCTGTCGCACTCTTTGTCGCGATGTCACGGCCGTCGCGGTCGACACCGTGCCCAATCGCTTCCCTCAAAACTTCCTTCCTACCACTCTTAAAAACTCCCCTTGGAATAACCTACAACTCTAAACTTTCAACCACACGTTCCATAATCGAACAACAACTCTTTTCACAAGTGAAAAAGTCTTCCTAGCCTCTCTATTGATTCGGAACACATTAGCTTTCGTACAATCTAATGTGTAACGTCGTTACCGATGTAAGGTAATTGTTATTCGAATTATTCGTCGAGACAGTTCTTTTTTTACACACAATAAATGACTTTACATAAAATGTTACGTGTAGAATAGAAACTTTAATGTATCTAGCGGTGCGACGCAATTGTGTATTTCTTTTGCTTAAGACTAATGGCTGTGGTAGAAAATTGTTTTTTGTTAAATGCGAATGTCTGGTAAATTGTATGATTTTGAAAGCTGGCACGCTTTTTTTGAGAATCCTGTTTTAACGACCAATTAATTATTATTTCTTATGTAAAACGACGGTTAAATAACATCAGAATCAGCTATACTCGTTTACCAATCAAAATAACTTATATTACAGTCGTTATTGTTTTACATTAAATATCTACATTCAAAAGAATGCCACAGAATCGGACACACTTTCAAAAATAGTAGTATCATGACAAGTCGTAAAAGTACAGGGAATTATCACTAGTGAATATTTTAAATGTATTTTGTTCTCAAAGCCCACATGTAGAGAGCCTAGCGTATATTGTGTAACCAACATGTGGGAACACAATTATAGAAACCATCACAAAAAGTGGTTTAATTACGTCTTTGCTATTGTTAGACTCCTAATATAGCCCGGGATCTATCAAGCTACAAAGGCACGGGCAACCCGCCGCGCCTATCGCCTCTCAACCACTATTTGCTTACCACGATTCATTCGATTAAATCCCTGAATAAACTCATTATCGCTGAATACGACTACCCGCCGAAAGGCTCCTTTCAAACGATATTAAACCACATTATCCGCGTTTATTCCCGGCCTTGATTAGTACCGTATCATTTAGTCCTGAGTTGTAATTATTATTCTGTGAGCCAAAATTGACTCTAACGCTTCGCTTTATAGTGTAAATTTCAGTGTGACGATCTCTTGTCGGCGCCTTTGAACGCGTGAGATGAAAAGCGCCGCGCGCGACCATTTATCATTGGCAAACACAATTGTATTGGGACACGGCTCAAGAAATCGGTGGACAAACAAACCGGAATTCAAAAATACACGGCTTTCTACCTGTGAATCGACTTTGTAATCTCGAGATTAAATTTTAATAGACGTCAGAACTGGACGATAAATATGATAGCTTTCGAGGTTTTATTTTGATGAGGGGTCCAGGTAAAAATGAGATCCAAAATCTGTAAAACTTCCTAATTTTACAATTCTACAACCCAAAACTAAAATAAAAGTTCAAGTTGAAAGAATTATCAATAGTGTTAAGATATAGCTTTTTAATTTACCAATACAGGTTGAGAGCCTATACCTACTCATTTTCATGAATTATTCATAAGCCACTGGCGCTTTATAAATGGACTGTCATGAAGTCCATTACGAATTCTTTTAGAATTTGACTAAAGTGACTAAAATTTTGCCAATTAGTTTTAAGGCACTGGTTGACTTTTGTTCTATTACCAAGGGTAAAACTCACCTGTCACTCCGAGCTGAAATAAAAGAAACTTTTTTGCGCAAAGACGACTTATTTCCGTTTCACAAGATTTAAAATAGATGGAGGCCAAAATATTCGTAATTGTTAAATCTACATAACAATAAAAAATAGGCAATATATGTTGTCTAATTATCTTACTGTGCTGCTTGATCTTCAGGTGTAATTTTATTGAAATATGAAATATCTTCAGAAACTCCATTAGATATAACACATAATGTTGATTTGTTTGTATTTTAGTTTTGTCACGGCTGTATATGTTTAGCTCGTCATAATAAATATTTTTTTTACGAAAAGTTTGATGATTGTGAAATTGAAAACCTCTATGATTATAAAAGACGTTTTTTAAACTTGTGTCTAAAGAAAAGTAGGCCATCAGTAATACCTACGAGCCGAATAAAAATCAACAGTAGTTACGTGTAACTCTGCGCTGCGCCGCGCAATTGCGTTAGTGCACAGTTTACTGCACAGATGTGTTGTTAACTCACATCTTATAAACAAGTTGGTATACACTGAAGGAAAATTGGCTTTCGAGGGTGTTAACATGTTGAGGTAATTCCACATTTAATCCTCACCTTCACATGTTATCATCAATTGGGGATTGAATGTGGAATTTCATTTTATTTACTTTTTTTCCATTTAAGGTATGTTAGTAGATAAGATACTACAGGACATAAAGTTATACTCGTATTAAAGATAGCTTTATGATCCATAAATGTTGCAAGACGTTTACTTTCATAATCAAAACGAATAAAATTTATCTATAGCAGTATTAAAAGCCTCTTATAAATAAGCTAGAAAACATGTAAATGTCATATCAGATCAACCATCATCAATAAATAATCAGCCAACAATTTAAAGTTGCGAATAAAATACATTTATTTGCTCTGCGTGAACCATTAATCAAACATGTAGTTAGGGGGTAATTAAAGAAAAGCATAGCCTATCATCCATTGTAATTATTTTAGCGCACCGCGTTAATTTTATTGCGCCATGCGTCATAGCGCAGTTTTGAGCTTGCCACTATAACGAATTATTGAGTTAGCGCAAGAAATTCGCTGAGTTACCCATGTCTAATCAGCAGGCCCAGGACCGTAGTCTAGCGGAGGCGGGCGCTCCGCCCCCCGGGCGCGGCCAATGGGGGTCCGCGCCCCGCGCCCAGCGCCCCACGCGCCTCGGATGCGCCGATCCCCCGATTGTCTTATACCCTGTCGATGGGGTGGACACACTCATTTGCATTTTATGCGTGTGTTGGTCTATTGTTAATCGATGGTGTACTCGACAGTTTTGGCCGTTGGATTTATATGGTGTGGTTTTTGTATTTTAACAACATCGCTGCACTTCTGTATAGTATACGAGAAAACTTATCTGATTAAACAATACACGAATGTTACTAAAATTTTGCCTGCTTGCTCTCTGATTTGTTATGGTTAAATAAAATAAAAATACAGAGTTCAAACTGACACATTTGTCTATTTGCATTGTAAAACATCCACCACTTTAATTAATATCTTAAATTATAAGTCGGTTGTCTTATTTTGTTGTTGGAAAGGCGATATCCTGATCGTGGTACCAGGAAATCAGGATCTGATGTGGCATCTCAGACATCGTGAGGAATCGTTTTTTTTTTTTTTTGCTAAAATGATTATTTTGTACCTACATACTCGCAAAGATATTGGCACGCACTGGGTTTTATAAAAACATAGATTTTTTTTATCTAACTAAAAAAAGTAAAAGCACTTGTTGATATCCATACCTACAAATCTTCACATCTTCCTGTTTATGTCTTATATTTTAACAATGAAAATAAAAAAATATCAGTTTTTAGTTTTCATACATTCTTCGTTGTAAATCCATTTCATTTACATTTTACGGTTAGTTAAACCTAGTATAATTCAATTAAGCAACTACGCACCCCATAAAATAGGTACAGATGCGCATTCATACTACATACTATCTCATAATTGGGTAGTCTTACAGAAGTGATTAAACTTGATAAGCGTTTTGTTACACCCAAACTTTTATTGGGCAATATTTCGTTACGACTTTAATTACACACGATTAAAATTGGATTCCATCAAAATTGGCGTTTGAATATTGTTATAATAAATATTTATACAGGTAGCAGCTGCATTCAGATCCTCACTCTCGTACCCAAATAATAATTAGCCTGCCCTTAGCACCTCAGTCGGTCGAGAAAAAAGGCCTCGGCCCTCGGCCGCGAACTACCATAACCTGTAATTTGGAAATTATTATCTAACACATTGTGCCTTTCTGGTTATCCCGCCGGTCAATTTGCCGTTTTTATGGCTCCCACCAAGCCGCGGCCTCTAATTATCTCGCCACGATCACGGCCCGAGGCGAGATCGCGCCCAACACCACACCCCCCCAAATGTAAACTCTGCCACCATACACTTTAAATCCAAAATAACTTAACGTACATCTCCGCAGTTTAACTTAGAAACATGAGAAAATATGTTTGAAGGGGTAACACGTCTGCGCGAATTCTATTTGTTTTACCGCGAAGTCTCGTAACAGCTTTAATTATTTTACAATTATGATCACCGCGCGCAGATACGGTGCTATTATAAAAGTGTATTGCCTTTGTTACTAACGAAACGAGTTTACCATGTTGTTAACGTTCCAATATCAAATACTCTAACAGTCAGAGACGACTGTGGAATCGGAATAAATCTAAATAGTTTAGCGAAATATATAAGCTGTAGTTGATGTCAGCTCCAGATGTATACCTTGTTAGTGAAAACCATTATAGACCGTCACAATTTCGTTTTATATCAAACCTTTATCTATGCTAAGCGTCGTAAATTTGAATTATAATCGGTGGGTTTTAACGCCCAATTTTTAAATTAGAGAAACGTAACGAACCGAGAAAACGTCTAAACGTCCACTCATTTGGGAGCGCTCGGCCCTCCAGTCGTATTCTATTAGAAAGGACTACTAATAAAATTAATTTATTTCTCGATTACAGCAGTAACGCGAGTTCAAAAACGAGCCGCGGCCTCGCGTCATTAATCATATTAATTAAGACGAGGCATAAGCGCTTTTGTTCGTGGTGTTTTCGATAAACGAGCGCGTTCTTTACGCAGCCAAATAGCGGCCTCGTGCGTACTGGCAATAATGTTACGGTGAGCCGAGCGGCGTGCGTAGCGTCGGTCGCGGAGTGACACCGCGTGCCGAGTCACTTGTCTGCTGATTGAATAAGCCGCGTTATAACAAAACACCTCCCATTCACATATATATTAAACGCAGAGGGATAATACGCTTCCGCAGAATCGGTCGCGACTATGCGCAGATATACGCTTAGGCCAATAGCCACAAGCCATTTGAAACCAGCCGCAAGCGCTTAGAACCTTAAAAGTTTTTTAAGAAAATGTGGAGAATATATTTTGGTTGGGTCTCTGCGAAAATACGAAAAGTGATTTAAAAAAATGCAAAATATACCATTAATTACCTATAATCCAAAAAAATTGTGACGATAACCTCAATCAAGGGCGTAGTCAGTCACACCTTAAGTTCTGCTATTGAATACACGTGTTTTAAAGAATTTTCATAATCAAATTACTTCTAATTGCAGGAATTTGTATTGAGTCTATTTTAAGAGAGTATGAGTTAACGCTAATGGAAAATTTGGTCAGCTGTGGCAGTACATTGGTTTTTTCATTTACCTATTATGTTAGAATAAAGAAAAGCAATTAAAGACACTAGCTCTTGCGTTACCCACTACCTCTGTATTAATAAATAGTTTAAAATTAAAATAAGGATCATGTATAAAATCTAGAAAGAATTATTTACTGAGGACGATTGAAGGCTCATTTAGTTAATCGGTCAAAACAATGAAGCTAATGCAGCAGCTTATTCAAACACGTAAAACCTAATTTTTCACACTATATTATTCGTATATAATGTAAGATTACGATATATAAAATTTTGCAAGTAACTGTAATTAACGGTTCTTTTTTTTTAACACTTCAAGATTAACCTCATCCCACCTGATGTTAAGTGTTAATGAGATCCTAGCTTAAGGGAAACAAGTACAGGATAATAAATCTGTTACTGGACTTGTCGCCCTTACCTTGAAAGCTTGACCCCTGCTACTAATGTAATGCAGCACCCCCCTAGAGCTCTGGAAACCTTGCTCACACGCAGGAACACAACTACAGATTGTGATTTGGCTGTGGTCTTCTGTAAGGTGGAGGTATTTCACCAGTCGGGCTGCTTCAGTTCGAGCGATAAATCGCTATGCCCTACGTCTCTTTTAATCCCTTGTCGTAACGAAGCAATATGAAATCAAAATCCTTTTATCAATTAAATAACTCTGATAAATCTCCCATAAACGTAAATACAATTTTAGTGCCAGTGTTTGCAAAAACGCTTTACGAGATGCGATGTACGATCACCCATCATGCTGATTGGACAGAGACAATATTGTTAAACAGCGTGTGCGCAGGTCAAATTGTTATTAGAGTGGTATGTGTGTAATCGAGTATGAGCACGAGAGATCGCAATCTTATCAGCACGCGGACTGGATTTGACACGCCCGATTGGGCGATGCTGTAGCGAATTTCCTTTAAAATGTATTTTATTATGTTTAGGACATACGAATATTGTGCAGGTATATTTTTATTTATATTTAAAAATTTAAAAATATACTCAATTAAAAGTTTAAACTGATTACGTGTGTGTAAATAATATTTAAGTAATGAATTTTTATGACTTTTATAAAAAATACTAGATTATGTTCTTATTGTCGTGATGTAGGTAACTAACGAACTCTTGTGAAAGGTTATTAGCATGACACCCCTTAAGGCAGCGGACTATCTATCTACATAAACATTTGTTTGTTAAAAGATAATTTGTTAATTCCGATCTTTTTTCAGACACGACGAAAGTGTTAAATAATAAATCAAGCAACCTAAATTCTCAGAGATTTAAAAAAAGTCATCTGAATAATGTGTAAGTTTCATGCAATTAATATATCTAGAATTAGGGGGCACGCCAAGAGACAAGTTTGTAAGAGTAGGTAGCTTCTTTTTTGCATTGAGCGAGAACAATGTATAAATGCAAATAAGGCAAGGCATAGATATTGAAGTTTAGCAATATTAGTGTCAAGCAGGAATAGAAAGAAATAATAACGACTATAGATTTATTAGTTTCCTTATTCTAAGGTAACGGTATTTATTTAACCTGATTATGAATTATGTCAAAATTAGGATGATTCTTACATTTACTATTTTTAATTTTGTTGATAAAAATTGTTATAAAAAAATATGTAAAAATTAAAAGTTTAAAGCTATAAATGTAAAAACGTAATTACAATTTATTTACATTTTTAAATATATGTTTAATATTACTATGCTTTTTTATAATAATGGTTACATTTGTACTATTTTTAATTTTGTGTTACAATTGTCGCAGCAGTCATCAATTGTAACGTTAAATTTGTATTTGCAGTTGAAAAGTCTTACCGCATTTTGATTTAATGTACAGATCAATTGTACCGCTTCTTGTAAGTCCTGCACAACACTAAGACAATATTGCTAAGCGGCGTGTGCACAGATTAGCTCGTTATTAGAGTGTTATGTGTGTAATCGAGTAATCACTCGAGAGATTGCATTTGGAATCGGCACGCGGTCTCGATTCGTCGCGCTGGATTGGACGATGGAATTGTTTAATAGACTTGAAAAGAATAATTGTTTTGAATAAGAAATATGAGACAATAGTGAATAGTAATTGAATTTTAACACTATAATTGGATTTGGCGTTGATAGTGCACGTCAGTTCAATAAGCCTTATTACGCGTCTTTGTGCTGAAAGGATTTAAGTAAGAAGGTAAAGTTCACACAAAACACATTATTATTATGCTGACTAGCCCAGAGGTAGTATCGATAAAGCGGCCCTAAATCGTTTGATGCCAATCACTCACCACCGACGGATACTAATTAGGTAGGTTAATATTCATTCAATGTTTTAACAATATTTTTTTAAAGGCAGTAAATTAGATACTGAAGAAAAATAACTTCTAGATAGTTACCAGTCAGACTAACTAACTAATCTAAGGTTCACATGTCGATACTAAGATTGTACTGAGGTAATCATATCGATCACCTGGCCTTAAACAATTTTCTTGCTAACTGATTGTTGATGACGGAGGGCTTACATCCCCCTAACTCAAACACAGGTTTCATTTTATACCAAACGACGAATACTTACCTATCTACTGACATGAGGCGCAACCAAAAGAAAAGGAAGAAAAGTTAAGCAAAAGTGAATTGCCCAAAATGAACAAGCCTCCTTTTTTTTAAAAAACGCCAGAAATTTAATCGAATCCGGAAACTATGCTTTGAATTTACTGAAACGCAACGATTTTCAGAATCTGGAAACATTTCTAACGTAAGGGGGCAGACCAAGAATCGAACCCGAGACGTTATCGATTTGCCAACATTAGCCTTCGCATTTTTGGGGGCATTACTGAGGTCGAATTAAATAAAACAATACTTATTTATGTTTCTGCAGCTGAACAGAACTTTAGCTGGCATGTGCACTCAAAACAAGCTCGTTATTAGAGTGTTATGTGTGTAATCGAATAATCGCACTCGCGGCACGCGGCGATTGGCTGCGGCTCCGATGCCATTGCATTGTCTTAATTGATGGATAGAAAGTCCGGTGCTGGCGATGGAACGAATTGTGATTAACAATGGCGTGTACAGCACAGCGGTTAATTAATTTTTCGATGGATGAGATCGGATCGATTTGAATAGTAATGATGAATAATGCTTCGGCTGCTTCAGGTCAGGCAACCGTAGTAGATTTAATTTTTTATGTACTTGCGATAGCAAAGGTCGTTGGTTGATTTTTGTAGTGGACAGCGGAGACAAAAGATAGTTTGTAGTTCATCCCATGAAAACAAAATTATCATGGGCCGATCAAATTAAAAATAAACAATAGGGCTAAATCGGATACTCGCCGACATGGTCTACGAGCAGGCAGACTTACAATGGACGATTAAAATTGTGAGAAAAATTAAATTTTTTTAAAAATTACTTAATACTTACATATTATGTAAAAATTAACCCCCACAGTTTAAAGCTATAAATTAAATTGTAATTATGTTTTTCAATATAATATGTTTAATATTTCGAACCATATTTTTATAATATTGGTTATATTTGTCCTATTTTTTATATTAAATTTAATTTTTAAATTACAGAAATATGTCAACGAAGACCCAACTTATTTTGAGTTGCAAATCACTTTCATTATTATTAGACTGAAAATGGTTAAGTCGTTAGGCACAATTAAACTGCAAAGAAAAACTAGTAGGCAGGTAGAACAATTATACAGGTAAGGTTTTTCAAAAAAATAGATCTAATGGTAATCACCGTGTTGAAAGTACTGGCAGCATAAGTTATTTATTTTTAAACAGTTTAGAAATGCAAATACTTTGATATATTATTCATAGACAGGCTTACCTGTGGTATAAACAACATATGGTTCCCACAAACGTGGAAAATTATTTATACCTACTTGGAATATTGATTCTGTCAATGCGTGTATGTTTAAATGATAAGTGTGCAAGGTATTGAATAAAATGCTGAACAATGAACTATGCATAATATAACTGTAGTCTGGAAACTAAAGAACGGGTATAGACACAAAAACGTTAATCGATTAGTTATATGTATTTACAGTTTTAATTTATTTATTTACAGTTTTTATTGCACCTTTAAAAAAACAAAAGGCGGCCTTAATGGCTAATGGCATTTTCTACCAGTCCTCCAAACATTTGAGCAGATTTTATAAAAATACACGATTATTTTAATATATACATTTATTAGATTTGGTTTGAAATGGCCACTTCTGTAATTCCGCTACTCAATACGGCAGTGCTAGTACAATTTCTATACGTTTTTCCCATTACCTACGTAATAGTAAATATCGATTACCGTATATGTATTAATATGTATGTGTTACAGATCTAAAACGCAGTTAGTGGCAATCTTTGTCGCTTCGTATCTCGTGTTAAAATGCTTTCCAGTACACAGTTAAAAAAGCATTTTAAATTAAAAATCAAGCAACGGTATTTCTAATTGTCAGTATATCTGTGTAAAAAATAATATAATTTTATTTAAATGCTCTTTAGTTTTCAACGAAAACCTTGGCCGTTCATAGGAAAATATTCTTTCAATACTCCGTTTTATTAAGTATGCATTAGGTATTATGTGCAATCCAAAGCTATTGTCTACGGCCGATTACCGGAATGGAGTTGCATTAAACTGATAGCCGTCGTATGCGATAATAGCCCTTAATACGATGTAATTACAGAGCCGGGAATCGTTCGGAAGCCGATGAAGTCATAACTCGTCATTGAATTAATGATGGTGCGTGATACGTCAGTTCGTTGTTAGAGATCCCTGTCACTCGACATTATCAGCTACACGATACGAATTCGTAATGTGACACGTAATTGGCTTATCAATAAAAGTAACATGTGGTTACGGAGACTCGCCTTCGACTATGAATTAATTGTTATTTTAATTCTACAGGGTATTGAAAGTTTATGTTCTAAAGTTAGTATGAGTAGCAAATTAGATTTGGGTAACGAAGCAAATCGATGGTAGGTATTGTTTAAATCAGCCAATCCAAGTCATGAAGCGTCAAACAGTTTTAGTGAATTGTAAAACTGTCATAAGATTTTGAAATTGTCATAACCTGTTTTGGACCTAACTTTTATATTCAAATCAAATAGAGGTGTATAGCACCCAGAGCTTATAAATCAAACAAGAATTGTTTCCTTTCTTTTCATAAATTAAACGGCCAAAGTAGAAATTTACCCAGACCATTGAAAGAATATGGCGGTCCTAACTCAAATTTGTAATTTAAACTGGCATTGTTATTGCCTCAAAATGTCGCCGGCCCTCATTTGCGAGAATCGCGAACCAAGGTCCCGCGCCGGCAAAACCACCTCGCGTAATGTTTCCATAATTTTGATGACGGAATGATTGGATATGGTCTCAAAACCGAAACCATTAACTTCGCATTCCCCTGTCAGTCGCGGGTCGAAAAAAGGAAAACGCTCCGCCGCGGTGCCAACAGGGCGGGCCGGCACTTTGCGCGGCCACCTCGTTCCAAAACTAGTGACAAATGGTGGCGGCATCTTTCATCTCCTCGCTTTTCCCAACGTCCACGCACAAAAATACACCTTAATACTTCTACTCTAAGCCCGATTCTCTCCCACCCTGTTGAGTGATTAACAATATGATAACGCAATAATGAAATTCGGAAATAATCGCAAATAGCCCGAGTGGCTTGAGGGCGGGAAGCACCTACCTGAATTGAAAAGGGCATTGAAGTATTGCAAATATATATTAAATATTATTCATATCTTTGAAGAAGTAACAATTAATTATGAACATGGGCTACCTACGCAACTTGTCGTCATTTTGCTTTAGCATGGTTATCTTGATAAAAAAATGCTGTGTATTCTGGTTGGAATATTAAAACCCATTTTTATCATGATTAGCTACTGACAAGTCTAAACATGTACTGATAAAGCAACTGCAAACTCTCTAGTATATTGTTAAGCTTTGATAATTATGTAAATAAAACTATGGCATTTAAATTAGGTAGGGACTTCAAAATGTTTGTTTTCAAAACTCAAGTTTTTTTTATTGCACTTCAAGATTGACCTCATCCCACCTGATGTTAAGTGGTAATGAGGTCCTAGCTTAAGGATGACAAATACAGCATAATAAATCTGTTACTGGACTTGTCGCCCTTATCTTGAAGGCTTCACCCCTGCTACTAATGTAGCACCCCCCAGGAGCTCTGGAAACCTTACTCACACGCAGAAACACAACAACACAGAAGTGATTGTTATTTGGCTGCGGTCTTCAGTAAGGTGGAGGTATTTCACCAGTCGGGCTGCTCCAGTTCGAGCGATAAATCGCTATGCCCTACCTCTCTTTAATCTCTCTAGGCATTTAGTTCTATGAATCCTATAGCAAACAATGGGAAACACGCGTCTTTTATTACAGCATTAAATTAAATGTGATTAGTTTGTCTGTCTCTCTAAATGCACAAAGCCAAACAGATTAATTAATCAGAATTTGTGTGTCCACATATCACCATTTAGTTAAATTCATTTATGCTTTGTTGTAATCAGCCTTATATCATGAAAAAGGTAGGTTTTTCTTACTTTTAATTTGAAAAATAGCAACAAAAACCGGCAAGGTAATCCTTTGACACGGGTTATTTTCATTAAACGTACATATATAATTAAAATATATTAATATGCGTCACGGAAATTATAGCAAATATTAATTAGGTAAGATTCGATTAACATATTGTTCGTATTTATATTTTAATGTTTATAATTTACATTCGTATTTGACTACCGTCCGAACTTATATAAAATTTTAATTTCGATAGTGTCATGAATAATTTGAATGAATTAAGATGTCCAGCGATAGCGAAGGTAGTATATTTATGTACATAAATGTGCAAAAACTGAATAATTTCGAATTTTGTTACCATCTCATGATGATGAATGTTGTAATTATTAATCAATTTTGAAACTTTAGGGTCTAACTTACTTGAAAAGTTATTAGGTAAGTAGATGTCGTGTCGTTGAATTAATATACTGAAATCAGAAATTCCAATTTAAATAAATAGATTATTGATTTAGTACAAATAAACAGGATCATTTCGAAATTTGAGCAAAGACTTGACGTTACTCTGTTTAATTAGATACGTGTCATATATAAACATTGTAGTATTTTGATATTTATTAAAATTTAGTTCGGCAATTTTAAAAATACTTATAAAACACTTTTAACGTATTGTTAAAATATTTTTTTCTTTATTATCTAATGATAAGTTACTTTATTTGTATTTAATCTCATATGGATGTACTTTTTACTTCAAATCCTATAGTGAAACAAGCAAGTTTCTTATTTTCAACGTATTTCTTTTTTATACAAAAACAGGAGGTATTTTAAAAATACCCTTTTAAAATTTCAGCTCATTAGAACTGTCATTCTTTAATCCCATAATTAAACCAAAGTATTTTTTAGAGCAATGGGTAATAATGGCTTAATCACTACACCAGCCAAGAGTTGATGTTTATAATCTTGAACTCGTTTAATGTTAATAAAATCTTAAACCTACTCGACCAGGGAATCAAATCCAGGACCCTCAGAACATGACCCGCGTCCCTAAACGAATAAGTACACAGTATCGTTTACTGCAAACGACTGCAGGCTAATTAAAACTCAAGGGGCAATTATATTTCACGCAAAGTGAAATCTGAATGTTGCGGGCTCAAAACTTAGTTCAATAAATAAATGCGGCTTTCTTTCAGTAGGGACTTGGCGACGTTTTTACATATGCAGGAAAGAGTAACTGTTTACGTTATGTGAAGCGGGTTGCGTGCTTGAAGGCAACGCAATTAAATAATTTGTGCCACTAATATGTAGATTCGGGTTTATGGTGGCCATTTTGTTAGCAGGAAAGACGGACTGTTCAGCCTCTTTAACTGGTCCTTTGGATAACAATGTCAGGTGTCTTAAATTATTAACAAATTATGGAAACACCTACGCATAACATAAAATCCTTAGCAAGGAGTCTAGGTTTAGTCTATTTTTGTTTTTGCCATCTTCTATATATATAAAAGGAGAAACTGACTGACTGACTGACATATCAACGCACAGCCCAAACGGCTAAACGTAGACACTTGAAATTTGGAAGGGACGTAGCTTAGGTACCGTAGGGGTGCACTAAGAAAGGAATTCCCGAAATTCCCACGGGAACGGGAATTAGCGGGAAAATCCTTTTGTATGAAAAATCTAAACCGCTTAAGTTAGACGCTTGAAATTTGGCATGCAGGTACCTTAGTAAATATAAAGTTTAGTTATGGCTGTATTTTGAGAAATTCCCACGGGAACGGGAGTTAGCGGGAAAAAACTTTTGTATGAAAAAATCTAAACCGCGTAAGTTAGATGATTGAAATTTGACATGCATATACCTTAGTGAATGCAAAGTTAAGTCATGATTGGATTTTTCAAAATTCCCATGGGAACGGGAATAGCGGGAAAAACTTTTGTACCGCGAGTTAGAGGCTTGAAATTTTTTATTTAAAAATAATAAAATTAAGCATTTTTTAAACTTTTCTCCAACACCCACAAAGATCTCTCTTTTATAACACGCCACGCGGACGAAGTCGCGGGCAAAAGCTAGTTTTTTAATAAAAATCGTATTTATCAAATTCTAACTTACAAAAATTTTCCGTTTCTCTAAATCCATCTAGATCTAGATCATCCTTTGTCGTCAAAAATTGTATCGTTCATCACGATCTTAAATTGTTTATATTTACCTGCGATCTAATCAAAATTTGTCAAGGGGAAAACTTATGTTTAAATGTCCGAATTTTTTTACGGCTAAAGATTTATTTTATTTTTCAAAAAGAAAATACAGAAAATTCGCTTACTGAGAAACATGCATTCACAAATAATTAGATTACACTATTGCGACGGCGAGAACACTTAGATTTTTATTTGAGAGGGTAACTTGAAGTAAGCGGCCGGTGCCGGTGCACTGACCACTAGGGCACCAGTACTTTTAACATGGATGTAATAAGCAGATCGTGCGTGGATGCAGTATTTTAAAATTTAAATGCGTGCTAAAAGCGTGTTTTTTATTATTTAACCTTTTCGTTTTAATAATTATAACTATTTAAATAAAAATACTCCAATCAAATAAAACCCTGAAATGTTTCTGTTACTTATTAATAGTCTGCATCAGCCTCAGAACAGAAATAATATTATAGTCTATTTAACTATATGTAAGTGAATATGAATATAACTTTATTCGTATCATTTCATAATCACAAGTTTCTTGGATTGTGAGGTGTGTGGTTTGCATGCTTGTCTAAAGTGTCAGAGGCAAATTTGTCAAAAAAACATTGAAGAAACAGGCTTTTTTTATTTGTCACCTCTAGTCCTGCCTGGTCACCACACCTGGCCACACTACACTAATATGTAGATTCGGGTGCGTGGCCCGAGCGCCATTAGAGCCAAAACGGCAAATCATTTACAAGAAAGCGAGAACCCGCCTAGCACTATTTACATAATTTATTCAGTCGACTGGACAAGCGTTGCAGCTCGCACTGTCTGATTTTCGACTTAGAGGAAAAACAGTTTGACAACCGTCAAAAGCACATTTATTTTACACTTTTCATTTGTTTTTAGCATAACAATTAAGATTAAAATGAATTTAAAGTGTTGTAGTTAATCTTACTTTTTAAAAATCTACGTTTTCTCACTGTAAAATGTTTTTATGATTAATTTTAATCAGTATTTTATCACAGACAAGCAAATTAAAACACACCTAAAAAGAGTACGGATATAATTGCATTTTAACTTATAAAATTTTCATTGCAAACTAAATAAACTAGGTAAAAGAAAGTTAACAGAACTAAATAAGGAAAAAGCTTTACTATTGCTTAAGTTTTGTTATTCTATATGTATCTAGAATTTATTCCTATATTACTTATTTCTACTTACTTTATTCCAAATTTTAGAGCAAATCTTTTTTATTAGGTTTTCCGACATTTATAGCATAAAACATTTATTTTGGGCGATCAGGCCGTGTGAGCGAGTTGCAACGCAAGGGGTCTGCGGCGGTGATACAATCTCCCAAATATTAAACTAATATTTAGGCAACGCTTTGCCCGGAGCCGCCTCATTTGCATAAGGGGTGGTTTCCTTAACTCTAACTGACGTCCGAAACTAGCTTAGTCCATACAAATATTTTGTTTTGGTTCCTATTTAAAACAATTTTACTTTGATGACAGTTCTTTTGTGAATTGTGGCAATTTCGTCAACGAAAGTGTCCGAAATATATTGCAATTGCGCGTTTTGATGACTTAGCGAAGAGCAGTACTGACATTTGATAAAGTTCATTTTAACAACTTGACACGTTTCTATCTGGAAGGAGCATTATTAATTTACAAATTCGTTTTAAAATATTATTTTTTATTGCATATACCTATTTGGTGCAATTTAAATAGTTATTACGTACGAACGCTAACGACGCTAGTAAACTGAGGATGGCCTCAGCGTACTAAATTATGGCTTAGCTAACTTTGTAATGTCTCCTGTTATCTCCTCCCGACTTAAAGCGCTGAAATGTTGTTTGGTTTATTTTGTTAATATTTCATATTAATAAGCTGTATAAAAGTTCAAAATTAGCTAAACAATATAGATTGTATTCTCATTTATATTTGAGGTCCCGGGTTTGATGCCCAGTCGGGTCAATATGGAAAACGAATTTCCTATATTCTCTCGAGTCTGGGAGTTGGGGTACCGTCGTAGTTACCTACTACTGACTTCAGAATCTCTGGATGAACTAAAATCTTAATGAACTCATAAATTTTGATTTTGTTGTCTTGGTTTATGCTTATAATTATAAAACAAAATCGTTAAAGTCATTGATCCACTTCCTGTTTTCTTCTGAGTCGTAAGACTTTATCTTATTGCATTTATGATATTGCAAAATATATACAACTACAGTACCGCAGTTAGGTTTGGACGTAAGTTAGCTGTAGTCAAAGACATTTTTGATCCGTCGTAGTCGGGTAAAAACTTTGTCGCAGCGATGGCACCGCGGCTTAAGCGGTCGCATGGCCAGTAAATATCATAATCATAACCCATTAGGCCGTTAATGCTATGTCCCCGCCGGCAGCCTTTGAGCGTGCTTTATTACACAACTATTAATTGAGAACGATCCTCTAAGGAATTTTATAGGAAAACCTATTACATTTTTCGTGTTCCAATCGCGAACGGTAACAATATTCCACATAACGTGGTAACATTAATCCAATTTTAAAAAGGCAAGACAATCTAAAGTTAAGAACTAATGACGTCATTCTTCAAAGTGCGTTTGGTTACATTTTTAGTAATAACCTACACAGCCCGTTTTTGGAAATGAAAAATAGATAAAACAGACGTACGACGGACCAGCCTCTCTAAAAAAATCTAAGAAATCGGTAAGTATCTTCTAGCTCTTTCTTGTCAAAAACGATTAGGCAGAGATTAAGGCCCAATACGAAGAGAATTAGCGAAACTTCATGTATTTCTGTTCACTACAACGATGACCTCAAGTAATTCTAAGCATTAAATCACTTTTTGTACGTTTATTCAGATATTTTACAAGGTCGCCGCCTTCTTGAAATTTTAAAATAAATGAATATATAAAAATTATACCGTTTTTAAAAATGTTCAAAAATGATTTCTTTAAATTATTTTTCTTCCAAAACTCTGTAAATATATATTTAGAAAAAAATATTTTTACTAAAAAATTTTAGGATTGTGATTCCAAAGGTCGCCGCCTTCTTCGTTTTTTATACAATCTATTAGTTATTAAAATAATTCATTTTAAACACAAACGCCTGATTAAATTGCATAATTCTTAGATATGAAAGTTTGCCGTTCATGTGCTTCGATGTGTAGTGTTGACAGGTGACGGCAGTTAGTTGTCTGTTTTGAAAATAGTAAATAAATTGGTTTACACGCGTAGTCTTTACGCAGCTCGAATTGCGCAAATTCCATTTTGAGATTATATTTTTTGTAAAATACTTTTTTGTTGGGAGGCTGCTTAGGCTGCATTTTTATGCATTTGGGTTCCGTAGTCGACTAGGAACCCTTATAGTTTCGCCATGTCTGTCTATCTGTCTGTCTGTCTGAGGATAATCTCAGAAACCGTTTGCACTAGAAAGATGAAATTTGGTACAAATATGTATATTAATCACGTCAACAAAGTGCAAAAATAAAAAATAAAAAAATGTTTTTTAGGGTACCCCCTCTACACGTAAATTGGGGTGTGACTTTTTTTTTATTTCAATCCCAACATGTGATATATCGTTGGACAGGTATTTAAAAATGAACAGGGGTTTACTAAGATCATTTTTTTATATTTTTAATATTTTGGGAAATAATCGCTGCAAAAGAAAATAAAATTGTGTCCCCCCCCCTCTAACTTTTGAACCATAAGTCAAAAAGTATGAAAAAAATCTGGAATATAGAACTGCATAAAGGCTTTCTAGGAAAATTATTTTGAACCTGATGGGTTTAATCGTTTTTGAAATTTTTGAAAAAATATTTTTTTAACTAAAGTTGTAATTTAAGGATACTTAAGTATTGTGATGCTTTGAAAACTACGGAACCCTACACTGAGCGTGGACCGACACACTTTTGGCTGGTTTTACTTATTTACAATAGCCAAACTGATCATTTATACGTTTCTAGGCAAGTGAGAAACTCAAAAATGCAAATCGTCGACGCGCGTGCAATACCGCGTATGTAGCATTTGCCATAAAGATTAAAGTGGTCTGTTATTTCATATTATTTCAATCTAAATTAGAACTTACGGGAAAATGTCATTACGCGGTATTGAACGCGCGTCGACGAAATATCACAACCGAATCGGAAAATAATGAACAGAGTAAGTGCAATCACAGAGACGGCAAATAATGTCATACATTGTCATAGGGGTATGATTGACCGCTTGGAGTCTAGTAAGAATTAATACACTCAGGACCTTACCCCCACTATGGAGAAAACAGAATAAAGTTTTTAATTTTTAATTTTTGCAATTTTTACAACGACCGACATTTTGTAAGACTCACAAGTACAATCATTTCAAAGTATGTACGTGAAGTTATTTTTCGTACGATGCACCTATTAAGAAAATGTGGTCGCATGTGGCTAAAAGCCAATCATAATCTTCAGTAGGCATCTGAGATGGAATTGACCGATCATAATCGCCATGTATACCTGACGGTAGCAAGTTTGATGTCTTGAGAGCAGAAGACCTCTGATTTTAGCTTACTGAATGCCGCGACTGCAGCACTAATTCTGCTTATTATTTCAGCATCGAGGTTGCACTTGGGTGTTATTGTACTCCCAGGTAGCGGAATTTGTCAACCCGCTTCAACTAGTCCTCACCAAGTCTTCATTTCAGTGTCTCGCGACCATTAACGTCCTTCGACAGCCATTCCTCTTTTTGATACTTATTTTTAGACCAAATTTTTGGCAAGACGGTGAAAATCCGACATGGTTTGCTGCAGGGTTTTGGGGATTCTGCCACGAAACAAAGGTCATCTACGTACAAGATCTCATTAATCATAGCGTGTGTAACACGTTCGTGCAAGCCCTGAGTGCGGAACCGGATGCGAAAACCTTTCGAAGAAGTCCTTGAGACATCCCTGACATCCAATGCAAAATACAGCGCGGATAGTGTAGGCTAGTACATACCCTTGCTTCATACCACAGGTGACGGGGAAAAAAGTCAGACTATTCGTCGTTGACAGAACTGCTCCGTGCATCATAGCTTCCCTAGCACCATCTAGAGAGCTTTCCGGGGCACGCCATCGAGAGCCTTCTCGAGGTCAACTCTTTTCTTGAAGATGACGCACTGAAAAATTAGCTTTGCACGTGCCCCGATCAGGCCAAAATCCAAATTGGGTTTCAGGCAGGTGCTCTTCGGTGTGTTTTAGGAGTACTCTGGCAAAGATTTTCCCAGGGGCTGATAATAGTAAAATACCCCGGTAAGAGGTGCAATCGATCAATGCGAGAAACTGTAAAAATGCTAGGACTTGGTCTTTTTCCCACAAAGTACAAAAAGGCTCCATATAGCCGAATGAAACCCGTCACCACCGGATTCAAGTAGTTGCTCTCCCGGTATCAAGTTAATACCAACCACGCGCTATTTTAGTTGTTAACTGACCGCAAGAACAATCTCAGCAAGTGTTAGCGGCTTATCCAGCTTAGCTAGAGTGGGTAGTTCAGACATCAACAGAACATATTCAAAGTCAACAGACCAGCGCACGTTGAGTAGAGCGTTGAAGTGTCCCATCCATTACTCGAGCACTTTCTCCTTTGTTTTGAGAAATCCTTCACCATTCGATGGTTTCAAAGGAGCTTTTGAAAAGGGGATCGTGCTAATCAACTTTCGAACCTCACTGTAAAACACCCCAAGCTAGTTTGTGTCAGGAAACCACTGCATGTAGTGAGCTTTGTCTTGCCACCACCGATCCTTTCCCAAGATAGTCGACGAAACTTCAGGTTACTCTCGTCGTATTTCCACAATACTTTCAGGGTGAATTGCTCTGCTTTGTCGATTGCGCTAACTATGACTTTATCGTTTTCAACAAACCAATTTTCATGTTTTTGGTTGTTAGCCCTTGAGTGAATTTAGCCGTGTCTAAGATATGAGAAGATATAGCCAACCAGCTCTTTTCGATATCACTGTTCTCAGGGCTTACAGACGGTTAACTGATTGTTAGCGCTTCAGCATATGTCTTCATTGTCTCATGATTCATAAGCCTAATACCGTTTAAACATGCAGACTTGGATGGACCGGATCTGCGAGGACGCCGGAAGCAAAGACGTAGTTTTATAACGTCAAGTCTGTGGTCAGTCTAGCAGTGACCACCACGCATCCCGCGGGTGATTAGGACTTAAGAAACGTCTCTTTGCCGTACTTTCGCATAGCCTATTAGATACTAATATTTGGGCCTTGGGTGCTCCATGTAGTTTTATGCTTCGCGGGGAGGCTGAACAAAGTGTTTGTAATAGCAAGAATTTGTGCACATAAATTGAGCAGTAGCTGACCATTCTAGTTCATGTTACCCACTCCGTTTCTGCCTAAGATTTTAAGCCAGCCTTCATAGTCTTGAGCCATTTTGGCGCCCAACAAGAGTACCAGCTCGATTGGACGTACACTCTTGATACTGCGCGCTAATTCTTCGGAGAATTGCTAAGTTCCTGAGAACAATTGCGGTTTTCCGTTCTGGATAGGTGTTGGAGTTGTGATCAAGTAGGGTTAGCACGTTCTACGCGCCTGAAGTCATATTAGGTGATTTTAAAAACCGTATTTTATTGTATCGTCGACTACGAGTGAAACGATGCGGAGGCAGCCGCGGTTACTACCATCCGTGTGGGTTAGGGTGAACATTTCTTTAGGGCATCTTTTCTAGCCCCCTCCCCGGCTGAGCAGGCAAAGCAGTACCCCCCTAAACAGGCCACCTTTGTCACTAAGGTGCTGCCGAATCCTCTTTATCTCCCCGGTGTAGAGTGAAAGCGACCACGATGTACCAACTACACCCCCAGAGCCGTCCAAGTGCAAGCCTCGGACAAAGCCCAGTCTGTATGAAACTGGACCTCTGCCCTATCAGCTTGCCCCATGCTTATCAGCGTGGACTGCCTTTACCGCCGAGTTAGACTTTGTACACAAAGCAGGAGGTTCCACCGCAAGACCTGCCAACCGAAGCATGCAGGATTCCTCATCGGGTTTAGCTCACAAGCTGGGGTGTGATCGTTGTGTGTACCACAGCTACTTGGAGCCACCAATGAGGATGCGTGTACCGTCTGCAGTTCTGCACTTCATGTACACAACCTTTTGAAAGGTCGGTTAGCATACACGCTGCAAACGCTCAATTACACCCCATATATCGATGGCCCCAACGAATAAACGTGCAAGAGCTCTTGCCCAAAAATTTTTTTTCGTTTTTATGGCATAGAATACGCCTACACATTTTTTTTTTGTAAATTGTGGACTTAAAATAATACTTTTAAAGCACAAAATTCGTTTATTGTAGGGAAATTAAATTTCTTCATATAACATGAATAACAAAACATGCGTCTATTGAATCTAATTGTTTCTTTGAGTACACCAAAATAAACGTATTAAATCAATCTGCCGCTTGTGTCTAACCTTTCCTTTGGGTAATAACTCCTACACAAAAAAAAGACACGATTATTCGTGTAAAAATGGAAGCTACTTTTATTAGTTATGCTTCATTACAGACCGCAAAAATTTTAATATAGCTATCCTAATGTAGAATTATTATCTTTTACTAATTTAGAGAATCGTGTATCGTTTTACTACACTTGTTTATGCTTCATTTATGACACGAATAAACGTGCAGTGATACATTTCTGTTAACAAGTCACATATTATTCATAAGAATAATAAAATTATATGTTTTTTCTTGAATACTGAGATAATCGATAGTTTTATTTTCTTAAAAAATATATGATCTGAAATATTTTTAACCTTTAATATAATTATACATTAAATATATCTATTCATTACGACATTAAAGTAATGTGATTTCAAACGTTTTTATGGTTTCCTGAAAAGTAGTAGTTTTTCGTTTGAACGTTTATTCGTTGGGACCATCGATATGTTTGTATGTATGTAACGAATAAAATACAAAATTGATAATCTATTGGTACTTACTAATATTACAAAGTACGATTTAATAAATTATACGTACGCAATGCTGTCTCTAAATCAAAATTACTCTGCACAGCATGACATGTATGTATTAGTACTACATGGCATTAGCTCGTACTAGCACCGCACACTCGTGCTGCGCTAGCACGAGCTAATGCCAAATGCGTTCAATAGATGGCGCGCGGTTCGCCGCGAAACGGGTAATGTCAATTGCTTCGTATTGGGCCTTAAGTTTCCGAATCGATATCATTTCTGACGTTTGTGAATCAAGCCTTTGGCAAGGTAAAAACTTGCTGTTCTATATTCGTTCTTAAACTTACGCAATAAGGGCGCAATAAAGTCAGTGTGTATACAGTTTTACATGCTATTAACTGTACAATTTAGGTCATCATTCGCAAAAAAGCAATATTCTTCAAACAACATTTACGTAGAAAAATCAATAAATAGAAAATACTACGTTCGTTTATTGTTCTGTATTCAGAAGTAGATATGTATTAAAAAGTTTATCTACATTTAATAATTTGCTTACTGTAATGTAGATTTAATATAACACTGTTGGTTTTCTTTGAAAATAAAGCAAAAAATAAAAATAAAGCTATAGGATTGAAACTTGACAAATTTAGACATTCATTATAATATTAAACTTTATCATCAATGCAGACATAGTCACGGGCATTTGCTATTTATAAATAAATCTTCGGTATGATTAAACTTAAGAATCTCAATTTCCAGTAAAACATTTATAAAAAACCGTTCAGTGTCAGTTTCGTAGCCAAAGGCGGATTTTCATGAGGATATATTTGTAACGCATATGCAACTGGTTGAGTGTGTAATGTGTATGTGTATAACAGTAATTGTTTTTTTAAAATTCGATGAAAAATGATCATGGTTCATCCCTACCTCGAAATGGTTCGCAGATTACGCAAGGTATATTAAAATCACATTATGATAACGTACTCGTAATTTACATTTTAGGCGCACTGTACCTTGAGGCATGAATTGAATCAGTGTACGTATTTACTGCTGATCTTTAAAGACTTCATTTACATAATGCAAAGAAATAAATAGTTTATTAAACTGCCCTTATATAAAAAAGTGTACTGCTTAGTTAAGGAGGTATTTCAAAAGAAATAATGTTATTAAGGATCATAGTCAAAAGCTCTTCGGTTTTTTATCGTGTTAAACTGGTACCAATTCTGAAAGCTGAGCTTTGCGCATTTTATCAAATACCTACTTTAATTCGAATTTCCAACCAGTAAATGATGAAAGTTTATTAAATTTAACAACACATAGTTGTACCTATGTATACGACAGCAAAGCACCAAGTTAAAGAAATTGATATGTTTAACTGAAACTCCAACATGTAATTGAAAATTATGACATGTTGGGGCTGCGAAATTATATTCGGCTAGCAGTAACGTCAAAATAACAGTTATGTTTATGTGGAGATATATATAAAAAAGTAGTATTCATTTACACAATTTAATTGGGTGGAAGATAGGTCATTAACACTTTAAAATACAGTCAACAAAGTAAACCTATGCCTTCATTGCACACATTTACAGTAGCACAGTCAATACTTCTTAATGTTCTTATATTGTATAGCAATGAAACGAAACGAAGCATGAACGTAAGTCATCAAACTGATAAATATTTTAAGTTTTTTATGGAAGTTCATTTGATTACCATATTCCATGATTGCCATTTTATTTCACTAATTGGTGTATGATTTCTTTGTTAAAGTGACAAAAAAAATATTATTAATTTAAAAAAATATGTAGAAATTGTGAGCAAATTCGCGCTGTAATCTTTGAGCATTCTATTATTAATTTGTTTATACCTCGTAGCTCTGGTAAAATCTGTCTCGCAAAGATAGAATCTTACCTATATAAGATGGTATTTTTATGATCACCTATTTCATAGTAGGATTGATTGTTTTTTGTTTGTTTGTCGTATAACTGGACGTAAAAATCAACGTAACTTTTTGAAAGCGGGAAGCTTGCAGGTATCTTTAGAATTTGAAATTGCGTACGTCGTCATCTTTAAGAGGCAGTGGGCGTTCGAGCTCCTCTCCTAAAGTCTCATACCGAACATGATGTTGACATAGTTCATCGGTGTCGCGTTAGAAGGCGGGCAGACGTCGCGCCGCCCCTTTCCATTCCGCCAATGACGGCTCTCGCGTGTCTCCGCGAGATCACTGAGGCGCCGGCACTCGCTATCCCCAGACCCAAGTGATAAGAGCAATGTTTTTCAATCAAACAGCAAGCTACTAGGTATTGACATCTAATAGAAAAATAAGTTAGCAGACGAAATCACTTGCAGGCTTAACTGCCTCTATGGCCTAGTTGTAAGAAGCTTAGGATCTTGATCCAGAGGTTGTGGGTTCAATTCCCGCGGGGGCAATATCTTTGTGTGTTGTTTCCAGTTTGGCTAAGTCATATTAATATCAATATCCTTAACAGTAAGGAAAAATCCATGCTGTCGGAAAGGCATTAAAGTCGGAGCTACTCCTGATCTCTTCGGTTTTATCGGTCTGTCCGTTAGTTTATGAGAGTTATGGGAGTGATGGAAGAGAGAGTGGACTTTTGTAGTGCGTAAACGTTCGGGCACTATAAACCAAGCCGTGTTATCGTTGATCTCAATGAGCCTATCTAATGCAAACAAATAAACAATGAAATCTTTCCTCGATAAGAGCCAGAAACCCCGACATAATAGAAAACAAAATCGGGTCGTTAACTTTAGAGTTAAACTTTGGTTCTTACGGAAACTGTGATTTATGACAGTGCCCGCTTATGCCTTGAACCACAGTCGACGCCATGCACCGCTTTCATAATCCAATTAAGAATAATTGTCGATAAACTGACAGCCAAGATAGCGATTTATGTGGTGATATTTCAGCATCGTTAATAAATTTATGCTTGTTCTTGCCATTTGATTGCGCCGTGTTTCCATTAAACATTATTCGATTCGCACTCGAAATGGCTCCGTATTGACAGCTTGTAATCTGCCCTTGATTTATGCGAAGCCCGCCAAATATATCACGTAGGAAGAAAGTTTAAAACCATTCAGATAGGTTATTAAGACACAAATAGCTACTGCCGGTAAACAATTACAAAATAATTTGCATGTAATTGGTATTACAATATAGACGGTCGGTACTTAAAAATAACATGTAGGTATGTATGCACAATTTGTTTTGAATTGGCTCACGTAAAAAAATGTATTTTATGTTTCAGATCAAGAAACTAAATTCAATGTGTACACGAATATCTAATCAAATAAAGCAAATGATCTAATTAATACGAAAAGAAGGTTTCAAAATCACTATATTATAAAAGCATTTGGATACCTTCATATACACCTTTAAAAACATAGGTATTTAATTTAATTACCTATAATAACAAAAAAGTTGCTATCTTTTACCAAAAAGCTTAGAAATAAAAAATAATAAACTGAATCAAATATCAGATTAAAATTTGGACGGGGAAAAAATGAAAATCTGTATAGCAGAGGAAATAATTCGTGTGCTAACTATACTTTACCCGTAACTAGACATTTAATACTATTGTGTAACGTCATTAGAATTAACAATAGGCAAACTTACCTATCTACTTATTATAATTTTGTATTAAGTACATTTGTTCATTAAAATACAATGAAAACAAACTTATCATTCATTATTTACCAATGAACGAAATACAAAAAATTTTAAGGAACGCTATTTTTTATTTCGGATCAGTTAATCAATAAATGTTCCCATCTCTGATTTCCAATGTTTTGTTTCATTAGGTATACTTAACCCTTTTAGTCTCAGTTTTACTTGGTATAATCAGATCATGAACAAATAGTTTTACTTTACGATACGTCGTCGTCTTTTTGTTTTTTATTTGCAAATTATTTTCGAAAAGCGTTTTCAAGACCCACCAATTTGATAAGTATCATCATATACCATCATTTTGTGTGTTCACAGAATCTTTTGACAGGTATTCTAAAGTATCTCAACTGGCTAGCCGTCATCGTCCCTCACGCTCTAACTGTCAGAAGCTCTTAGTTTACCGGATACCTACATTTTGAATCGTAACGAGCCATTTTGTTGTCCGATACCGGTCGAGCGCACTGTCAGCTCTATTGATTTCGCGGCACATTGCTCGTGAGTTACGGCTGCGGTGAACCCTGACTTACGGCCGCCTCCTCCCGATTTATTAGATCGTTATGCCGCATCGGGGCAGAATAAATTCAATTCCGTTCTTACCCCGTATTTCACGCCGTGACAATCCCGCCTCGATGCGGGTAACGTCTCTCTCGTGGTTTTCTTGTTTGGTTTGCAGTTTTGTAGGATGCATCCGATTGTTCCATTTCGATTCGTTTGCGGTTTGCGCTGGCATTGTTAAGGGAAAATTGGAAATATTGGTTGTATGGTTACACAAAAATGGTTTTGTAAGCATCCAGTCAACGGCGCAGCCAAGGGCAGGGCAACTGCCTTCCAAATACATAATAGGCTAATGTAAATCAACCAACGTGTTAAGTATGTAGTTCTAAACATATTCGGTAGAGCGCACTTACCGGAGGCTAACGGTTGATACAGCAGAAAAATTTCATCGCCTACGATAACTTGGAAGAGCTTGGAAGCTTGGAACACTTGAAAGAGCAGCACGCGTGATACGTGAAGGTCGTGGGTTCAATTCCCGCACCGCAAGGGAAGATAAAAAAAATCTGTTTCTAATAACCAACGTGTTACCTAAACTAATTCCTAAATAAATGTTTTCATGCGTGTGAAATTGATCTTAGGAGGATCAAAACCTCAAATTTTTTCATTACCTTTTTAAGCCCACTAACTTATTTGTTACAGCCGATTGCATGAATCTTATAATATATTTAGTAAATAAAAAGTAGAATTATTCAAACTATCGCTATCATTTTTATACCTAGTATTCGAATATGTTACCGAAGCAGTAGGTAGGTACCTGAAAGGTAGCATTGTTTTAAAATTTTCAAGACTTCGTATTAAACTTTCGAATCAATAATAATATAATGTTTCTGAAACAAGTCGGTAAGACTTACAATTATAATAAAAATTAATCACTTGAAAGCACGTTTCGATTCAAATTAAAGACGAAACGTAGCTGCAGAAGTATAACATCAATTATAATTATATTTTTTCGTCAAAAAAACACCAGAATTGCGCATAGTTACGTTCTAAGCACTTCATTACAGTCAGTCGTAAAAATAAAAAAGCTTTATCTTGCTTGACTCTTGTTTGTAAATAACTAGGCGCAATTACGTTCTCGTATTACTTTGCAAGCGAGTGCACACTCGCGCGTAACTAACTATGAAATAACTATCATTCCGCGCAGACGGGAATTAACCAGAGAATCATAACAGGAGTCGTCAAAGTCGGAGCATATATTTTTAAAGGGTAATTTCAACTGTATGACACGGTCATTAAACTGATATTTACTACATTGTTGTCTGAAATAAATGGGCGTATTTTGTCATGCGGGAAGCCCTGTCACAACAAACATTATTTCATTTTACTTTATGTTGCGGTAACGCGCCGTGAAGCGACGCGACGCTGCGTTTTGGGAATCGCGGTTGTACCGTAACATCGGCGACAATGGGTGAGGGTGCGTCGTGTATGCGTTGTCGTTAATGGCACGTAGCGTTTTACATCTCAAAAATGCATTTGAGCAGTCAGCCGAATGTAAAAAATAATGCAATTCTACTACTATATTTCGCCTACTTGTCGTTTTGAGAGGCTTGAAATCTCTTGTCAGCTGCATATTTCTTTAGCAGATGCAATGTCATTGAAACTGCAGCTGTTGATAAAAATAACCGTTTGCAAGATCTAAATAGTCAGTCTATTAGTGAAACAACATTTATAATGCATATGCATGATTTAGTTTCTACTCCATTCATTTCCAAAGCTAGTTCGGATATTATAAATAGGTATCTGCTCACGATCAAAAACTCAAAACGTGCCAAATGAATATAATAACGCAAGCGGTGTTAACTTTGCAATAAAAACCAATTACACACCAAATAAAATTTCTTTCGAAATAAACGTTACAGAATTACATATTTAAATTGAACTTTCATAGCCGCACGCATTCAAACAGCTTTTGTATGAGGAATTCCAATTAAAATTTGTCTGTATTTGGTGTGAAATTGATCAGGGATTGGGAGACGGAGCGTGAATCAATAAACACATTCCTACTCCCGTCGCATGACACAGAACCATAAGCACCGTGGATAACCAGCCCAGATATCCACACAGTTCAAATTTACAATTCGTCTCAGATTTAAACAAAAACGTTCTATTTAATAGTTGAAACTGTGGCACGAGCAGTGCGTATTGTGCCTGCTGCCGCCACAGAGTTGCCGATCTTCAAATCTGATTGTCGCAAATTATAAGCATTAAGTTCCAGCAAGTACAGTGGTAGCACGTTATACTATATAACTTGGATTTTGTAGTGCTGTTAGATCGTTGGAATAAGAACTTATATCAAAATGAAATGCGCTCTCAATCAAACTTTAGATACCAAGCATTCGCCGTAGCTTTGCCCCACCACTAGGCGGTAACGAATGTTGAGAATGAGAGAAAAATCTCTTGGTTTTGATTTCCCATGGGTTAAATGCAGAAGTAAAACACAATTTTCAAAGATAAACGTTGAATTTTTTGTTTGTACTTAAAGTTTATGACAATGATTTTCATGATCATCATAATTTTAGCTGAAAGATGTCCACTACTGAACATAGGCCGCCCTCACTTCCAAAACTCTCGGATTTACGTCACTGGCATCTATCACCTTTCTACTACAACTGAATTTTCCGATAGATACGTTGCCATTCTTGAAACTGTCTGCCCTAACGATCCTACAAACTATGTAGCCTGTCCATTGTCGCAGTAGTTTTGCAATATCTTGGCTACATCGGTGACCTTAGTTCTGCTACCAACATCCTTGTTTAACGTATCATATATAGAAACTTCTAGCATATGTCTTTTCGATAGTCTCTTCCAATTCCAATATCTATCTACTCATAACACTTCTCGTAAACTCATTCTATTTATTCGTATCGGAGTGGCGATTTCAGGCATGACCCCAGGCAATTGTCTCTCGGTGTGCTAGTCGAATCGATTCGTTTGTAATCGAGACGCGTGCTCGTCTGACCATTGTTCCGGCTAGTTCTGTCCGCCGTAATTCGTCCGGACTCGCGTGCCGCCTCCGCAATCAGCGATTCGACAAACGTAATGCGTTGTATCGGAATTACATGTGTATCCTCCGCTATTGTATTTACCGTTCGCAATCAAGTTAGCGCGAGATGGATTTCGGCAATTTTTCTTGGCGTGTCGCTAACTGCGTGTAGCGGCACACTGAGATGATTATAAAGACTGTAAAGAAACTCGTTGATGATGATAAATGTTGTTATCTAAATAATATACGTCCATAGAAGACTTTATACAATAAAATACTTCCATTGTACACAGTGTAGAATAGGACTAAGAATTTTAATTATGCTTATTTATATATAATATAATTTTGATAAATAATTTGCTATTTTTGTATACATAATCAATACTAAACAAAAAAAATCGACTAACTGAATTTTGACAGTTTTTAGTATTTGAAAAGAGTTTACTCGCATTGCGCATCCTAAGCTTACTGATGTTGGCTTCCTCGATATCTTCAAACTATCACATTAGTATTTATAGTCGTTGAAAAGCGATATTATCATTATTCATAGGCATCCCTCTACGCACCCCAGCTACTCCCCACGTACCCACCGGAAGAGGGGCGACATACCAAAATTGTACAAAACGTATGGGCGGGACGCGTATGTTTCGCCAATGATGTTATTATATCAAGACCGATAACACAATAATACTGACAGACTGACTGTGTGTAGCCTACTCAATAATAAGTTTGGCATGCGCTGACAATTTTGCCGTTAATTTTATGACTGATTGGGCGAGAGTGCTTAACCTTGAAATTAAGTATACTAACCGATATATAACTTAAAACTGCTAATCATAACAAATGCCAAATGGTTTTTTGCCAAGGCACTTTTTCTCAATGACCGTAGGCAAAATAGGTAGGTACAGGTATAAACAACAAAGACTATTTAAATGTCAGAAACAGAAAAAATTTATCACCTCTTGCGGTGCAGGAATCGAACTCACGATCTTCACGTATCGCGCGTGCTGCTCTTCCAACTGAGCTAACCGCAAGTTACAGTAGGTGATGAAATTTTTCTGCTATAAAAATAAAGTACTATAAAAATAATAAAATTGTATTAAAATGTCAATACTTAAAGATTATTTAAAATCTTATGAGATCTGTACACTTATTAAATTACCTATCAGTAACATTATTTTCTTACCATCAGTTCTAACTGACGTAATACTTACCGCTCTAAGTTTATCTGTTCCAGCTAAAATATCACACCGGCCCAACAAAACATTTGCACATGACAATGATATCAAGGCGACTAGTGAAAGCCTCCAGACTCATTTATATTCATAAATCGATAAGCAAACTTCGATGTATTGCCTAACACCGAGCAGAAATTGTTTTCAAATTACCACCACAAAGGGGACGCCGGCCTGTCGGTACAATAATAAATATTTAAAGAGGTTAGCAGGTGCAATACACATCAAATTGATGCCCAAATAACAGAGTACGCCGATAAGAAGTAATATAAAAAACTGACAAGAGCACATGAACTTGAATGCTGGTAAAGTTCCGTAGCTAACGAAACGGAGGCACTTACTGAACACGTTCTTTTTTAGATAAGGTAGGTGCGGCCAATAAGGCCTGTCGGGAAATAAGGCCTAAACAACAAAAATACAATTTAAAATTACCGCCATCACTCGAGGTCACAGTCGTAGGTAGCTAATAATCTAAGATGGCGTCCCGAACGTGTCACGACTCGCTAGCTCGGTCGCTGTCACCAGTGCGGCGTCATTCATCGTGGCCAACGGATGGTCCGTTGAAATTATAATATTGCAGGAAATTCAAACGTAAGTATTTTTTTGTAATACTATATTTTTCTACATAATTTTATTGTTTAATTGTCAATTAGTTCATGCTTCAGTAGCCTGTGGTGTTAGAATAGTATAATATGAACTGAATAGTTTTATTTTTAACTTTTCTTTTCAAAATTGCTGGCGGTTATTAAGGCCTAAAAAATTCGTGTATAGGCCTTATTATACTCCTTTTTTTGCATCATGAAATGACTGTTTTTCTGTTTATTTTACGCCTTTTGAAATGGTATCTTAACTATTTTTTAATAAGTTTATTTTTTTTAGGGCCTATAACAACAATGCCCCCGAAACGAGCATTGTGGTCTGAGGAAAACCTGGAAGCGGCGGTACGAGCAGTACAGTGTGGACGGCTGAGCACTTACAAAGCTGCCAAAAGGTACAAAGTGCCCAGAAGAACTATCAGGAACCACCTTCAGACCGACAGTTTAAAAAAAGTCTTGGGTCGGAAACCTTTACTTAGCGACGAACAAGAGACTGAACTTGTGAGTAGAATTTTGAGGTTTGCTGAAATAGGTATACCCGTGACACCAATTATTCTCCGACGCTTAGTCTTCAAATTTTGCGAGCTAAATAACATCAAACATCCCTTCAATCAACAAGATAAAGTTGCTGGTAAAGATTGGTTTAAGAAATTTATAGAAAGACATCCGGAGATCGCACGTAGAAAGGCTCAGTTTATGAACCCAGCTAGGGCTCAAAAACTGAATAAATTTATCGTAGACGATCACTTTAAGAGACTGAATGAAGTTTATGATAAATTGGATCTCAAAACTCATCCTGAGAAAATCTATAACATGGATGAAAAAGGTTGCCGCCTGACGATTCACCACCAGCAGACTGTATTGGCAAAAAAAGGGGCCAAAAGGGTCCATTTACAGTCATCGGAACACGCTGAAAGCGTAACAATCGCCGGTTGTGTCAATGCACTTGGTAGTGCCCTACCGCCCATGATAATTTTTAAAGGCAAACGTTTGAAACCTGAATTATATGACAACTTACCACCAGGATCATTAGTAGAGAAATCTCCTAAGGGTTATATGACAAATGAACTCTTCAAAGAGTTTTTGAAGCACCTAGCTCGATACAAAAGTCCAGGCAAGTGTCTTCTAATATTTGACGGGGCAGCTTGTCACTTAGACCTATCTATCGTGGATGTTGCAGATTCACTTGATATAGCACTATACTGTTTGCCCTCAAATACCACACATGAACTGCAACCACTCGATAAGGCGGTTTATCGATCATTCGAACATCATTGGGATACAGAACTTTTGTTATTCATGGAACAAAATCCAGATAAAAAACTGACAAAGGCACGGTTCAATATTATCCTTACTAATGTTTGGTCTAAATGCATGACAAATATTAACATAACTAGCGGTTTTAAAGCGACTGGTTTGTATCCGTTTAATCCTCAAGCTATTCCGGAAACAGCATTTGCCCCGTCTTTACTGACAGAAATACCAGCTCATGTACCTGATGCTGTTGATGTAGAAAATTTGTCGCCTTGTATCGCCCCCAGGCCAATAACCCCCGTGATCTCCAAACCATCGACGTCAATGCAGGAAAAAACAAATGATCATACCCCGAAATTAACACCTGAAAGATTTTACAGAATGGTTTACGGTAGTTCCAGTTCCGATGATGATGAGGATAATATACCGCTTTCGCAAATTAAAAGAACAACGTTTAAGCAGCTCATGCCTACACCAGCTAAGAACATTGAAAAGACACCAACAGTAAGAAGAAAGGCCATAAATTACAGAGGAACTCCAGTGACCAAAGACCTGTTCTACAAAAATAAAATAGAGAAAAAGACCAAAAAAATAAAAAATATTAGAGATGATACTAGCACTAAAGAAAATAATGAGAGTTGGTACTGTCACGGATGTAAGCAGGACGAAATGGCTGCTATGAGGCAATGTTTTAAATGCAGTAAGTGGTATCATGAGGAGTGCGTTGGTTTGTCAGAGGAGGACGATGATAATTTTGAGTGTCCTGAATGTAACTAATCAAAAATTTGTTATTTTTAAGTCCAAACTCTGTGATTATTACTTAATTATTAATTATTGATCTCAATCTCCAAATATAAGACGTATATTTCGTTTAGTTTTGTATGTTAAACTCTTAGGCCTTATTACTCTACTATAGTTTAATAAGGCCTAAATACAGTGTTTTTAAAAACAATTTATTTTGACTATATTTATGGAAAATCCTCCGGTTTTTTGTTTATAATTGATGTAAATGGCTATAAATGTTTCATATACATTAAAATTTGTTGATTCATATAAGTAGTTCTTGTTTTTTTTTCAATTCCCGCTTAGCTAGGCCTTATTGGCCGCACCTACCTTAAATGTAGCATTTTTTGGGTAAAATAATTGGTAGTTATATTGAAAAGAAGCTTTATGAAATTATTAAATTAAAACATAAATTACAAAGCATTTGTTGGTTTCCAATTAAAGTACGATTGAAATCTGGTTTAACATGATTTCATGTTTAATTTTAATTTTAATAGTGTTTGAAAGCATTATAAATTATTTTTAGTCCATCTGTTAGTTTTAAAAAAATATATGGTATACGTATTTTTGTATTGTCCACGTAATTAAAAAATAACGGCAATACATTAAATTGAGTTGTCATATGACGTCATCAGTGGGTAAGTACATTTAATTTTAACCAGTGACGTAACGAGCCCGCATCTTGGCATCGTTTTATCTAAGTATTTTTTAAATTTATTTGGCAAATGAAAAATACGTGTGTAATATTTTTTTAATAACTATTTTAATAAAAACAATTTTCACCTCGACCGCTTCCCTATTCCGCTTTTGAATTTTCCGTGGTACGCGCGGAACGCCAAAACGCTGGACCGGCATTGTAAGCGGCCAACCATCAATTTGAGAATTAATTCTATCACATTTCGCCCTGGTTCGCCGGTTACCGACACCAAACTGATTAAGTCCAGCCGACTTCGCCGATCTCACGACATTATCGGCCTGATCAACGCGCTTCACGATTTTTTATCGCGCTGACATTGTTTGCGCGACGAAATTAAATCGTAAATCGTTGACACTTGCTTTATTACGGTTTGGCTATCGTTATTTTTTTAAATAATTATTAGTACCTAACCTATTAAATATTTGCATAGTTTTTATATTTGGAAAAAACATTCACTGTTGTTTGTCAAATTAATAATAATTAATTAATTTAAACACCCATAATTATTTCTTAACGGCAAATATTTCCTTAAATAAAAAGCAACCATTACCAAATGATACATAAAAGCAAATCTTTTTCAAAGTTATGTTCCAAGGGGACAAAATAGGTTTTCAAATTTTACACAGGCGAAACAGCGTGTGCTTAGGCCTATTTGACAGTTCATATGGAACAATAAATTATTTTCCACAACTCTACATACAAAATACTCAATACATTCGTCTGAAAATCTTATTTATGTAGTTATGTAGATTGCATCTACAAAAACAAATTAACTATGTGGACTATCAAAATAAATGACGTCACTTCCCAGGAATTACTTTTGTGGAGGAATAACATTTTGACAGCTGTTGAAAAATAAATTTGCTGTGAATTTACATTTTAACTGAATAATGCCACTTAAATTCTTAAACGATTTATTGGTTAAATTACCGTTGAGTAGGTATATTCCCATCGATCCAGAAACTTCACTTTTAGTTATGGTAATGTACCACATCGCTAGCAATTCTTTGATCCACACGATTAGACTAATCGGTGATCCTTGAGTGTTAATGTTGATAGAATCCGATACTCTCTAGCTTATTCACCGTCATCCGATTAGACTGGCCTTTCATTAGAAACCCAATCAGTATGCAGCGTGTCTAATCCAAGATTCGTCACGAAGGATTATCCGACATCAGCATCCCACAGAAGTTCAAGGTCAGTTTAAACTCGGACAGGATCGAACACAATAAAACCTGCCATAAATTACATCATTTGATTGGTTCCAATCAACCATGGTCTCGATTAAAAATGTAAGGCGACTCGTTCGGTCGTACGGTAATCGAAATCGTAAATTGATTTATTCCACGGATAGTGTTTATTCGGTCAATTTTAGATTTGTTGAGTTTGTTCCAACAATTTAAGACATTTTTACCTTTTGTTTATTTTTATTTCAATGTTTGAGAAAAGACCTGATGAAATTTAGTCGAAAATGAAATAAAACTACGTTCAGTTTAATAAGTTCATAGTCAACAAGCATGGCATAGTTTTCCTCTCGTCCCAGTCCTGTAAGCAGTAGGCTTCTATCAAAAACGTAATACCTATGTCGAGTCTGATGACGAATAGCAGTTTTGAATTTCATAATCCCAATCAACTCACTTCGAATGCGAATGAAGCGTTTTCAAAAAACATAATATAATTCATATAAATAAAAATTCATTCCTGAACTTTTGATTTATCTTCAAAAGCGCAACTTTTCGTTTGTTCGTTGGGTTTTTGGTAGGGTAGATCCGCAGCACCGGATTTACCGGATTTACTGACAATAAACTGAGAAAGCCTAGGACGACATATTCTAACGATAGGGTTGACTGGTACAGAAAGCATCAAGTTCACCAGTTGTACTTTTTTGCGCAATCAAGTTTTTTTAATAAATGCGTAGAATTGTAGGAGGCGACAAATCTGGAAAGTTTTTTTATGCTAGTTCTGTTTGAAGCACATGTTTTTAGGTTTGCCTAGCATAAAGTAGCAAGGTAATTTTTTAATCTCGCTGTTATTCTAGTAACTATTTACACGCAACAATAAATCCTTTAACTAAACTCCACTTAAAAATTGGTTAAATTATCCCAATATTTATTTCATCACAAACTTGCATTCCAGATATAAAAGAGAATCAATTATTTTTGGATTCGAAATTGAAAAAATTAAGAATGTTGTAAATTAATGAAATAAAAACCCAAGAAATCATATATTATTTTATTGTTGGACTAATTTGAGTTAGATGATTTTAGGTAGAAAAAAATCACAACTTAAGAAATTCAATCGTTTTTATGTGCCTTTAAAGTCCATGACTGTATTTAGCTAATTGAATATAGAAACAGGTGATAATTTGACGTAGCTCGTTGAATGAAACCGAGACAGTTGACCGAGTTTCAACAGTCCCTCGCTTCGGTAACATAGTTGCATTACAAACTCCACACGTTACATTATGTACCGACCCAACAATCACATCTAACGACAGACCATGGCGCAATTGAGACAATACACGTGCTAATTCGAAAAATACAAACCACAGGCTAATGAGTACAGCGTACTGGTCGATGAAATGACTATGGTAGGACCTGCAATTAGTGGACGAAGCAAAATGGCTGCACACACGGCCAATTTACAGATAGCAACCCTTGTGCGCAAATGTCTCTTATGTGTTTGCCGGTTGAGTTTATAATGGCAAGGCAAGTGGCAGTGAGAGGTGGTCGCGAACCCTCCCCGTGCACGGCATGCGTGTGTGTTAATTTAATTTTCTACTCGGTGTAATTGCACTTAAGCCTCGGGACATGCAGTCGGGGTTACGCGATGTATTAACAAGTATTTGTATATCGCGTCTGTGTGCGTGCGACCGTAAAAACTAGTTTGGTAGATTGAATTGTTTTATGACATTATTAATAAAGCCACTGATCAACTTTGTCAGAATTGATAGATTTATGGTCAAGGTCGCATTCGTGATCAGTGATTGCGAAACAAACAGCTATTTGATGTTATCGTTACAAGATTATGTTTTGATTTAATATTTGAGTGGTTTTACAGTTCTTCGGCTTACTGTTTATACAGCTTTTTGTTATGTTTTTAACTTATTATTTAATTTGGAACGAAATGTACAAACTGTTTGTTAATAATCATAATTCTTAAGTTCAAAGTAAGTTTTACCAGATATAGTAAGGTAACGTAGTTTCCTAGAAACGTGTAAACTGACGTTGGATATCAAGTTGGATTTAGCAATTTTACTGCGTTACAGCACTGGCAGAAATTAAGGATTTTAAAAACATATTTCATACCTATGTAGATATTCTTATATTTGTGATGTAAAAAAATGAACAAATAACTGTAAAGAAAAGTAAACCGAAATGAATAATACTGAAATAAAAAATAATTTAAAAAACACGTTTTTGTTAATTACTTTAAAAATTTTGAAAGAAAATGTCATATGAAATATATTATTTAGATTTTTAAATTGTAGAAATAATAAAAAGTGTAAACGAAACAAATATACCTAACATATAACTTGTATAATTAGGGTAAGACCTTTCTTCTTCTTTGCAGGCTCACCAAAACTTATAAGGCTTTCCTTCATCATTTTTAAACAAGGGAAAACCACCTGTCGCCCTACTTACGCAAGTGCCAAATCTGACAAGTCCACTCCACCCAACCCATACATTCGGTGAAATCAAACGCAACCTCACTAATCCAGTCAAAAAGAGGGAACATAAAAAAGTTTGAATGAAGCTCTTCAAAAGCATAAAGTGAAACCGTCAGTGCGCGCGGAGGAGAAGGCGCCCCGCGGCGGGCGGCAGCTTTGTAAGCGCGCATTTGTCATGTTAACACTTAACACTAACCGAGCGTCCTTATTAATGAGCAGATTACGTCACCACGGGCGCATTGTCCCATTGTGGCCCACGCTCAGTGTGGTCACTTTCGAAACGGTACTTTTTCAAAGGGCTGTTTAAACAAATATGACAGAAAGGACGCCGAAATGCACGCGGGGAGGTCATCTACTGAACGATTCGTTTTTGTAAGAGGTATGTTTTTATAGATACTGATACTTACTAAAATTTTTAGATAAAAAGATAAATATACTTTATTGCACAAAATATTTCAATTTTCGATTACTTCTACAGTACCTACACTTTAAACAGTCTTATCGCTAGAAATCGATCTTTTCCAGACAACGTCAAGGTAGTGAAATAGTAGAATGATGATTAAATGCTCATTTTTTTATTTAATTTACTAGATTTTTTACATTACACATATCTTAACATGTACCTACATAAAGCTTACAAACAAAAATTGCCGTAGTTTGCCGGCAAGAGGGATTCAAATGCAAAATATCTAAATTACATAAGCACTTCGAAATCGTATATAGAAACCAAATAATGCTACGGATCCGAATCTATAACTAGCAACAAGAAACTAGCAAGAAATTCAGTATTTTTTTTTACAATAAAAAGAGCAAAGCTCGTTAGTAATTAGCTACTAACTAGCGTAACTAGCACCAATACATACAGTTTAATTTGTCAATTGTTTATGAAATATCACTGAAATCAACTATAGTTTAATATGCAATGCTTAAATAAAACATTTTTGTCTACAACCAATGTGTCCATATTCTGAAATTAGTTGAGAAATCGGAACAACTTTATATATTTTCCATTTGAATGGATTATTTATTCTTATATAATATTTATATTCTAATATGTTTCATTGCAATGTACAATCAGCAGCTCATCCTTTTTTATTTAGTAGGTATACTGTGCGTAACGTACCTACGAGGGGAAGGATTATAAAAGAAATTGATAGTGTTATTTATATTTATTCTGTATCATAAAAATGTGAACCTTTGCACACAGTGTTACTACAGCTTTATGCTCTTTTGTAACAAATGAAATGAAGAAAATGTATATTAAAATTGTATTTTCTAATTAATATTTTTTATGATATTATGGTAAATATTTTTACTATCCCAAGATCTGACATTTAGCCTATCATCAGAAAATTTGTATCTAATAATGATGTGGCTAGTGTTTTGTGAGTCATAAACCGTTTTGAGAGCTTTCATGGAGCAATTACCAGCAGGGGTCTATTCCAACCGAGGTGTAATGTCATAAAGATATATAAATCCATAAACTGCCACGGCACAGGTGTTGGCCTTCGACAGGGTTCACAATGCCGGTCTCATTTTCAATGAAACCATCCATTATCACTTTGATCAGAACAGTAGCTAATGTATTCCTAAAAAAACAAGCAGTGTATACTATTTGTTATCTTGCCGGTAAAGATTCCACGAGTAGGTACTAGTTTTTATTCACACAGAAGTTTTGTGGCGTCGTTTACAAATTTATAACGTTGGATTCTGGGAACATTATGCTGCGCACTCATTGATGTTTGTTGTAAAATACACCAATTAAGTTCTAAAACCTTTTTTAAAAAACCCTGAATGGATAATGTCTTCTTAGATCGCAGGGATTGTTTTAAAAAAAATGGTGTAGCTAAATATCACGGCCATATTTTAAAAGAGCCTTATAATTCTCAAGCAGGACAAAAACGAAATAGATAAGTTGCAAAAAATAGTATGTTGTCATTTTTAAATTTAGTTTATGAATATTAGTCACAGCTATGTGACTGTTACTTGATTCAAATGGCAGGCAGGTAATAATTTGATCCAAATAACATTTGTATTTGAATGGCATTAGCAATCAGTAGATACAAATATAGAGTTATAAAATGTATCATTGGCAATCAAATTTGATTCTGTTTTTAGTATCGCTATCTTAGTATATGTTTCGTCATTTATACCTATACATATATTATATATATAAATTATATATTTACATTTATGTATATTTATACCTATTTATACTTATACTAGTACTAATAATAATACTAGTAATAATAATTCCTAAATAATGTTCTGTTTTGTTTTTGTTTTGTTTAGTTTCGCACTCGCAGACAACCACTCAAAAGTTTGCGAGGCCTATGATTTTAATTTAAGAAGTGTTGTTAAATTAATAATAAATAGGTTAATAATTAATTTTTCAAAATGTTAAGGAAACATAAAAAACAAGAAAAATCGTATGATAACTTGTTGCGTATTATCTCGTTTCATCAATAATAACACGATTTCCACAGTAATAACTTTTTAACACACTTTTTTATTTTTTTTACGCTGTCATTATTGTTCTATCTACCTGTATCTACCTATTCGAATGAATGTCAGCCTGCGCAACATATTGCTAAGACAGTCAAAAAATTATTCAAAACAGTCTTGAGCACATTTAAAAAGTTTGGTTCAAAACATATGTAGGCACTTCCCTACTTTTAGTGATCACGTGATGTCCAATCGGAATTGCATCTCCGCTGAAATAAATTACAGGGCACCAGCTCGTATATTATTCACGTAATTTAGTTGGGATTGGGACAGATTCTAGCTGTCCTCGTCCGGCAATCTCTGTCGATTTACTGTATTACTTACACGGGCAATTTTCAATCGATTGCGAATAATTGCACCGTCGATTCTTTCGTTGGCGACGCTATAATTTTACGCCATTATTCCTATTCAATCGATAGCGTCCATAATTTAGAAAGCGGATTGTGTTGCGTTTTATGCGTTATTGTACTAATATTTTGAATAGTGAGGAACATAGAATTGTGATTCTTTGATAAACGTTCCTTTGAGTAGCCTTTTCGTGTATAAATTCATCTAAGATGCATTATTTTGGTAATCTTTTGTATCATTTTTTTCAACTGTGGACTATAATCATCTCTGTGTTCTAGTGGTAACCGGCTTAGGCTAAGAATCCAGAGGTCGTAGGTACAATTCTCGCAGGGGCATCGCAGACACCATCTGGCAGCATGTTCACTGTACCAATCCATACTAATATTATAAATGCGAAAGTAACTCTGTCTGTCTGTCTGTCTGTCCGTCTGTTACTCTTTCACGCCTAAACGGGTGAACGGATTTTGATGAAATTTGGTATAGGTATACGTTGAATCTCAAGAACGGACATAGGCTACTTTTTATTAGAAAATAAGGGGGGGATGGGGGTAATACCACCTTTGAATGTTTATATGGAAAAATGTTTATTTTTGAAGTTAGAGATATGAAATTTGGCACAAATATAGCTTGAAACTTGGATTAAAATATAGACTACTTTTTGTTTCGAATATTAGGGGAGAAAGGGGTAAAACCGACCATGAAAGGATGTAGTCCACGCGAACGAAGTCGCGGGCACAGCTAGTTATTTATAAAAACATCTTAAATATTACACATATAATATTATTATGTACCTATTACTCATAATCTTACATGATTTCTTCAAGTTTCATCTTCTATTAGCCGACCACATAATCAATGAACGCGTTTTATGACCGTACTGGACGAACGGTATGCAATCGAAAAGAATAAATTATTAAATAATTAAAAACTGGTAGCCAGCTACTACTCTCAAGACGAAATTATAAAAGCAATCACTATCGGAAATAAACTGACTACTACAGATCCATTTGCATTTAAAAATCCTCTTGACTCATGCCGTCTACACTACTAGGAAAGAATATTTAAATTCAGGTCAGCCATATCGGAAATGAATTACGGATTAATTTGCATTTAGAAACGAGAAGTGAGGCAGATTCGTTGCCGGTACGTTTCAAACGCCATACGTCAAGATCGTAACTACGTCCGATTTGAGAGCGTCAATAAAGATTTAGAGGCCGACCGTAATTACGTGAACACTTGAAGCTTAATCTTCCTGTTTGCCAACATTCAAAACAAAAACAAGGCTTGATTTTGTGCGTACATTAAGTGGTGTTTCATTGCTTCTAAGGATGGCTGGTTTTTGCACTGAGATTTGTTTGTACATATTTTTTATTAAATTTTAATTGAAGTTACAAAGCAATAATAAGACCCCTTACTCTTTCATTAATATAAACTACAAGAAGAAAGTGAGAGTTCGAAATTAGTTCTTATACCCACGACAGACAGGCCGATTTTGACGTATGCTAATACGCAACGCGACTAAATTTTATCGCGCTCTTAACAAACGTCAAAATCGATTGAAATCAGTGCGTCAGCTGCTGATTGGCTGAAAATACGAGTGCGGTGTGCTATTAGCCAATCAACAGTATCGAAACTTTTGTCGTCTCATGCGATAAATTTGACATATTGCGTATGCTAGGCCTGAGAGACAACGATGACATGTACAAAGTACCTACAAATACTACTAATACTATCTAACGTGCTTTTGATTAAACTTAAACATCAATTGATTGGATTTACGTTTACGGTATGCAAACGTTTCGTAAACACTCAGGCTTTTGATGTTATACTAGTTCAAACAGAAATGTAACTTGGTTACAGTGGCGGACCGGTGGATTCAGAGTTTTGTTTCCAAGTCGTACACGGCAGCCCTAGGCGTCCGATTTAGCGCCTCGCCCCATATATCTCTCGCAAACCGAAGCATTGTGTTACATAAATAAAAGCGTTAAACGCGGGTTATTGTCTATTAAGAATTACTTTTCTCGCGGCGCACACAATGGCCGGCGCGCTCAAAGGCGATGGTTATCTCCGCATTAATACGCGCCCCGCCCAGATCACGAATGCTAGATCCGTTTGTGTTATGATACTGGTTCTGTTGTGCTCTTTATTTTCACGGTGTATTAACTTGTAAGACCTTTTTGTTTTGTTGCTAATGGATTGAGAAGGGTTAATCAGCAAAAGGTGTTTTTGAAGGTTCTGTTTAGGTAAACTACCGAATTAGTTTAGGTACGAGTATCATTCAATGCGTTTTTTAATACAAGGTACTCTATCTTTTTCAATCGAGACTGTATTGCTCCGTCATTAGTTCTCTCATAAATTTATCATTCTTATTTTTGTATAGATCCAATTGCTGCGAACAAATAGCCTTTGTACAATAAGTTTTTGTTATACTTAGTCGGAACTCGGACATTGGTAAAACATTTTCTCCAAATTTCTTGCATAAACATTGATTATTTTTCGTATATAGTTTTTTCGGTGAACATCTTAATCAATGAATTTTATAAAATTTACTTACGTTTTCTCGAATTTAAAATCAAACCAAAATATATCTACCTCTACTTGATAGCCATTTTTATATTTTAAGAAGATTTAATACTGTGAAGAATTAGAACTAAGTATATCTTTTTCACATATTCATTGGGTATCTCATACTCATAAAGTAGATATATATTTAGTCGATCTACACTTCTTCTATACCATCCTAATTTGCCGACCCAAATATACATACTTGCGTCTTCTTCTCATCTTCCTTGCGCATAGCCTATTATGTTTTATTAATTAGAAAAATCAAATTCTAATTTGAAGAGAAAATCACATGTTATCATAAAGCTCAATTACACACAGTCCGTTCACCGCTCGGTACTTATTGAGTGTTGAGCCGAGTATTCACTACAAACATTTTGTTTTATTAACACAGCTTTAGAAATAGAGTTTAAGGTTTAAAAATATAGGTGCATACATGGCCGGATCGTGAATATGTGGGGCCCTGGGCTGAAACTACTTGGGGGCCTATGCATATTCATAATCATAATATGCATAATATTATTATTAACTTTAAAAATTAATGAAAAACAGCATGAAAACAACCTTTTACACGTATTTCCCCCTCAACTACATTCTACAGAACAACTATTTTTTTTTTTTTTCAAATGATGGCCTACTTTTTAGTGGGATCTGGGGGCCCCTTGTAACCTCGGGGCCCTGGGCTGCAGCCCATTCAGCCCATAGGTAGATCCGGCCATGGGTGCATAACATACGTATGCTCATAATGCTCTCAATGCTACGTTAGGTATATCTCGTTAGGTAGATCTATAGATGAGCATGACTTACGGAATCGTCGTAATGGAATTATAACTCCTGTGTTTCTGAAAAATGTTTTATTAATATTGATAAAATCTGAATAATTATTTCTGTACAAATTTCTTAGAGAGACCAAACCATGTTAAATGTGTCTCATTTATCACATTTATCCTGGACATTGTTAGTAGTGCAAACGTGGCTTTAGACGTAGAGGAGCGTTAGTAAGCCGATAAATTAGCGGTGCTGCCGCGCGCTAATCGCGGACCAACACAAATATTTAATAACAATCCCAGATCCTCTCAGATGACCACTTATCTGGACAGCGGAAGGAGTGGAGTCACCAATGAAATTTTAATTTAATTATAACATTGTAATTTTTCTGTAAAATGATTTCGAATTACATAATATAATAGGTGCAAGTTTAGGTAAACAAATAGGTATTTCTTGTATTTGCAGAACTATCAGCACTCTTAATCATAAAATAAAACATTCATATGTAAATAGCATTTCTGCTCTGTATGCTGTTAGTTTGGTACAGAATGATCTACCTATGTGTAATCATAATCATAATCAATTCATTTATTCATGTTGGTTACGAGTAACACTTATGCATCTTCAAAATGAATACAAACCAAAATTGAAGCTACATCCGGTTCGGAACCTAATCCTACCGAGAAGAATCCGGCAAGAAACTCAGTAGTTATCATAATCTTTACAATATTTGGAACTAGAGAACTTAAAAATATGGTGTGTGAGCGAGCAGACAATCATGTCCATATATGTTTATCATTGAAATATTCATCAAGTTTGTAGTACCCTTTTTTCATTAAACATGATTTAACATAGACATGTATATTAACATTAAAAAAAAACAAGGATATGGCAATCTTTCGTCGACACTAACGCAAAATTTGTCTGGAAGATAACATTAACATTTAGGATTTAATTCATTTTCTTTTTTAATTAAATCAATAATTTTGAAATATGTTCAAGTTTTAAGTCTTACAACGATTGGCTAAGACAGTCGGATGTATTTTAGTTCATATAGACTTTTTATTACAATTGAAAGAAAGTACTGCCAAAGTTGAACCGATTTTAAAATGGTATAGATTTATTTTTAATTGTTACAAGATGGACATTGTCATTTACTATTATAATTGGTAAATCGTTAAAAATATTTTTTTAATCTACATTTTAAAGATCTTTAAAATGTCTAAGATATAAATAAATACAATAATATGACGTAAACACCCGGACAGTTTTATTTACAAATAAAAAAATCAGTGCACTTTGCATAAGATGGTAGAAATAGTTGGGAAGTCTCTGGCACTGCGACAAGACTTAAATTTTTTCGGATATTTAATCTTAAAAGTAGTATTCTACTCCATGGCATCTCCTGTTCGAATTATCGCTGCACGATTGTTAAACATTATTACGTCGGGTGTTGTTTAATAGAAACAAAAATATCTGGCGGCGCGCCTCGTGTTTGATCTCGAGGTGTTCGCCCGTCGAGCGCGATTAGACCTCTCTCAACGTATAATCAAATGTGCCTCGGGCCGCCACTACTTCGATAACTAACCACCCGTCTCCCACAACGAGCGTCCACTGCGGGCCCGCCTTCCCCGAACCTTCAACTTTACTCAAGACAACGAACGACGTATTTTGTTTTAAGGCGCAGGCCTTAAAACAAAATACGTCGTTCGCTTTTTTAAAACCGCCTTCGATAGCAGTATCGAAGGCGGTTTTAAAAAAGCGACCGGTTGAATGGGCCGGCGGGCCGAAGCCTCTCATTTACCCGCCATTTGTCGGCCATTTCGGTACACCGATCATAAATGGAGCCCGCTCCGGGTCACGTTAGCATCTCGGGAGAAAACGTGAAAAATCACACTTCGCCGCGTGAAATTATCAATAATGTATACTACTTATACGAGCTTGCTCTCCTTTCATACTTTTGTATTAAGTGTGATGGATTGGAATGAGTGGTAATGACACCAAAATTTAACAGCGTACCTACTTGGTTTGGGACATTGTGACAAAGTGCTTTTTAAAATCACTGCTATATTTTCCCACTACACTCCGCTTTTTCGATAAAATACTTTAAGGTTTACATTGGCTTATATTAACATTATACTGAATTAATTATCAAAATTTTTAGCTATGCCCTATATCCGGGTAAACTGTTATGTACCTTCTGAACTAAATCACTGAATCGTACATACAAAACATATCCTTAATTGCAGATCCGTACTTAGGTATACCAACGATAGGGATCGGGCGCAAAATCGAACAGAAATTGCCCTTGAAAGTTTCTTCAGACCACATTCCACAAAAATAAAAACATTTGTTTACAAAAATTATTTACAGTGCAAACAAGCTCGCGAATTTGCTGGTTTTTCTTATTGTAACTCCACAGTTGTAATAATAGCTCTGCTCTTTTCTGCTTTACTTCCTTAAGCTATTATATTATTTAATTTTAATACAATTAAAAATAATTATTTTGTTGAAAAATACATTCGTTACTGTATATTAATTATTATACTTGTAAGCCGGCTACATGGGGTTTCATAAAACCTTCTGAAGTGGGCATATGCGCAAGGTTTCATGAAGTCTCCTTATTCAAATCTACTTACTGCAATAAACCTGAGTACACGCGAGACCGCGTAGCTAAGGGCGTTTTCATCGTATCTTGAAGCCCTGCTTATGCATGTTCAAACCAGGTTGTATATCAAGGGGGTTGAATGGGCATCTTGTAGAAATTACATAGTGCGGCTCGTGCAAAGATGTTAGTGAGAGTGATTTATTTATTTCACTTATTATGCGGTCGTTAAAATTCCACGAGTGGAGTGCAAGGTATCTTTCCTTAGCAGAGTTTGCATTTTTATGTACTTACCTACGTACCTAATTGTTTTAGGTAAGTACCATTCTTATTAAATACCTTTATCAATACTTTTTGTACGATATTTTAGTTTTAATTTTTAGCGTTTATTACAATTCTAAGAACAAAATTGGTGTTTAGTATCTATAAATCAGTATTTTCTGAAAAGTTAACAAAACACATTTTTTATAAAAAGGTAACTGTCAGATTTTTAATACTTTATAAGAATGCCATTTCAATAAAAACAATATTTACACAAAGTATAAGAAGGATTATGGTAATACCTAAAGAGGCGGCTGACCTTGTTGAATGCATTTGAAGTAACAGGTTTGAAGACCGCACAGCTGATAGATAGATATGGTCTTTGTTGAAAAAACCAAATACCTACGTTAATAATAGAATAACCTAAATTAATAGATAATAGATGTCATTAATATAAAGCAGGTAAAATCTACACTTCAATAAAATAAACCCAAAAAAGGTATGATGGTTTTGGATTTATGAAATTCAAAAGCCATCTATACTGGATAACTTCTTTAATATTTGTATCAGGCAATTGAATAAAGTTCTTTACATATATATGGGTTTGAAAGTACCTACTCATGTATCATTACAACGAAACTTTTCCCAAAATATATTTACGAACCCCAACTCGAATTTTTTAAACCATTTACGCTCAGCAAGCTGTCGGCATAATGCCTAAGTAGGTAGTGTAGGTACCACGTAATTTAACTTGGACTCATTGGGCAGGGTCGCGTAAACGGCTTTTGGATTCCATGAAACGCACCGCAGACGCATCGGCGCAGCCAGAACAGGACAGAGCACACAAGGAGTGAGACAGGGCACTGTAGAACACAAAATTACCCTTACACGCTCGCCTCTTTTTTGCTTCTACCATTGAATATATTGTTTTAATAACACGATCGGCCAGCCGGTAATGAAAAGTGTATTAATATGGTCGATTGGCGTCCTAAACGTTGTTTTTGATCGCTGATCCACTCGGCCTAATGAGCTTCTTGTGGATTAACGCCTCCGCTTGACATGATGGATGAGATATGAAAATTTGTTTGATTAGTTGCTGGTTTTGAGCGTTCTCATTTGTATTTCGACAGTAATAGACTTTTTAGGATCGTTTTTATCAGCTAGTACGTGTGCCTTTTTGGGTACACTGATTCTTAGTAATAGACATAATTAATCAGATAAAAAATGGAAACGTAACGTCTCAACATAATTTTTGTGTGTTATATGTTTTTTTTAATCGAGTGTTTTTGCTTGTTACTGATTACGGCTTATAAATAATTAATGTTAAAACTTTGTAAAAAAATGATATTACCAAAGAATGATATGAACAAAGTTTTAACACACTTCCAAATGTTTTGTAATAAAGTTGTAATATTGCCAATTCCGATTAGAATTGGAGGTATCCAGTTATTTTAAGATTTCAATGTGCTCGAATTTCAAATGGAAGCAGATTTTACTACGAATACTTTTATGTTGGAATCCACTAGTTTTTATTGTAATTTTTATTTTGTAGTATCTAATACTATAAGACTGATTTAAAATAAGTTAACAGGTCAAAACGCAATAGCATTTTTAGTAGTTAATAAGAACTACTTCAGTCGAATAAACTTCGGGCAGTAGATAAGTAGTTCCTATTAATGACTAGTATTGTGATTGCGTTATAACCCGTTACCTTTTTTGAAATGTTTAATATGGAACGTGAAAGCCTCATGACGATCGGTTAAAATATTTTTAAATTTTAAGTTTTGTCAGTGTAGAATAATAATAATTAGATTCCGTGACCAAATTTCAGTATGACTCGCCCTACCATAATAAGTTTCACAGATCAAATTCATTTTTGTAATTCCACGGCCTCCGTCACTTATTTCAAAACATCCCCAATCTAACTAAATACAAAAAGCATTTTTCAATTTATAATTTGAACCGTGCATTCACAAAACCCCAGTTGCCCCCAACAAAACGGTATTCTACATTCACAATGTTGCCAAATTAAATTAATTCCATTTAAAATGTTTTACAACACTAAATCACAATCAATTTGTTATGAAGGCCTATTCAAGCCACCCTTTTGGGGCTTATTTGTCCCCTCCGAACAATATGCTGAATAGGCCTTACAGACTTTTCGCCTCCTCGCGACATGGGACACCATAATTGAAGGGGACGATACCGTTTGTCATCCTTCCTTGTACAAAACTTTCTACAAACGAATAACAACTTTATGCAATAAAGTTGAAGTAAGAAAATCCTTCGTGCGAGTACTGAAGCATCATAAATTTTATAGCATTTTAATACAGCCATAACAACAACAATAATAGGGTAAATGTTTTGGTAAGCCATAAATAAGTGGAATTGCGTCCTGCTGAGAGAAGACAAATTTGGCAACAATGATTTCAGTATTCGTCATATAAGTTGTTGGGAAAACAGGGGATAGCTAGAACGAAAAAAACAAGTCCTAATTTAACGCGCAAAACGGAAAAACATGGAAGTAAGATAGTGAGGAATTTACTTTATCATTTACTTAAGTTAGAAAGTATGGTAGGTATGTAAGTAAAAACATTGAATGTACCTAATCTTTAACTATTGGTGGCAAGTCAATGATAATTCAATAAAAAACCTTGCAAATAAGTATGTGAACGTCAAAATTTATCAATTAGGCTTTGATATCAGTTTTATTTTAATTCGAGCATAAAATTTGTGCTTTGTTTTATGTTTTCAACCTGCAGATGCACTGGTCCAGTGATTGGTTGATCTAAAGATAAGATACAAGTTTTAGATCTAATGATAAGGGTAGGTAGGTGCACATCTTGATTCTACACTGATACTTGTAGTATGTTGTAGCCTGAAAGTATGGTCCTCTCGACAAACTATATCTTAATTTGTTAAGTTGTCTTACTGAAACTACTTCTATTAAATAACCTTATATGTACAAAGAAAGAACATACAATTATTGATAATTACAAAATTAGCAAACAAACATAAAGAAGGATATTTTTTATTTAATTGTTACTATACCTAATATTCCTATACCTAGAGTCCTATCTCCGAAGCAGGTCCTTCTTCGTCGTTGCTAATGGTTACAAATCCAGTACATACAGCATGACCTCGGGCGTCCCCCAGGGTTCTCATTTGGGACCGATCCTTTTCAATATCTTTGTCAACGACATGCCGGAACATTTTAAACACTGCAAGCCTTACTTGTATGCCGACGATTTAAAAATTCTAAAGGTAGTAAATGCAGTAGAAGATTCAGAATTACTTCAAACAGATTTAGATCATTTGACCGAGTGGTGTAGGCTCAATAGCATGCATCTTAACACTAGCAAATGTTATTTCATTAATTTCACCAGGAAGATCAATGACATATTAAGTTATCCTTACAGCATTAATAACTCACCTCTAACTGAAGTGGATTCTATTAGAGATCTTGGCATCCTACTTGATAAAAAACTAACCTTTGTGCCGCATATCGAAGGAATGGTTACCAGAGCCTCTAAAACATTAGGCTTTGTACTGCGTAACATAAAAATGTTCAGGGGCTACCAAACCAAAATTTTAGTTTACAATTGCTTGGTGCGAAGCACGCTAGAATATGGTTCCACTGTTTGGCGTCCACACTTCGCTAACCACATTTTAAGGATAGAAAGGATTCAAAAAAGATTTTTATGGCATCTAGCATTTGCCGAGGGCGAAGCGAAAGTAATACGCTCATACGAAGCCAGATTAAAAAGGTTCGGGATTAGTAATATGGATAAACGTAGAGATCTACTCGATTTCACTTTCCTATTTAAGGTTCTTAGAAACATGGTCAATTGTCCGCAACTTTTAAATAAATTTAACCTAAAAATCCCCCATCGTTATCCTCGGAACAAGATCAAGAATATTCTTTCTGCACCACGTCGTAAAACGCGGTACGGTGCCTGCTCGCCGGTTCCACGTCTTTGTAAACTCTACAATAAACTAAGCGACCACCTAGACGTCCACTTGGACTCTATCCACAAATTTAAGTACTTGATACGAAATAATAACACTAGTTAAGTAGCGATTTGTCTAAGAAAATAATTTTTATCCTGCGCTGTCTTACTTTTGTCTTACTTTTGTTTGTTTTTTTTTTAAATATCATAATTGTTTTTGTCTGTATAGTGCAATCAAAATATGGCATATGCAGAGTTTATCTGTAAATCTATTGTGCAATAACCTCAAGCATCACATTATATTTGTAACACTAGATTAAGAACAATTGTACCAATAGTTGATAAACCTAATAAAATAAAATAAAAATAAAAAAAATAAAAAATATTCTAAGTAATATATTGCTTTAATGGTAACATCACGAAAGTTTGTTAAATATTACAAGTCAAAATAAAAATGTTCAATTGAATATGATGTGCTATTTGTGTATTTTAATTAAGCTAGGGACCTTCTTCACTATTGTCACGTGTTCGTCTTTACGTGAGTCTCTTTGCTCAACAAGTTTGAAAAACACTGTTAGTAGATAGCAGGTATTGCGCTAAAAAGCAACTATTTTACGGGAGTCATAATATTTGCTAAGATGTGAACACGCGAGCTCGAGCAGCAGACAGCCCGTCACGGCAGGAAACAATCCCTGTGTTTGCTCGTATCGGCAACGGCCCATTAGGTACTTGACAGCATGCGAGCCAGCCAGTGGTCAACACCTGGATCAAGAACACTTTTTAACTTTGTTATAAAACCTGGAAAATGTTACAGTAATTGCGAGTTTATCGTTATTGTTTAATTGGTCTAGTTTTAGCGTTAAGGCCCAATACGAAGAGAATTAGCGAAACATCATGTATTTCTGTTCACTACAACGATGACTTCAAGTAATTCTAAGCATTAAATCACTTTTTGTACGTTTATTCAGATATTTTACAAGGTCGCCGCCTTCTTGAAATTTTAAAATAAATGAATATATGAAAATTATACCGATTTAAAAAAATGTTAAAAAATGATTTCTTCAAATTATTTTTCTTCCAAAACTCTGTAAATATATATTTAGAAAAAAATTTTTTTACTAAAAAATGTTAGGATTGTGATTCCAAAGGTCGCCGCCTTCTTCATTTTTGATAAAATCTATTAGTTATTAAAATAATTCATTTTAAACACAAACGCCTGATTAAATTGCATAATTCTTAGATTTCTTATCTTAGATAAGTTTGCCGTTCAGGTGCTTCGATGTGTAGTGTTGACAGGTGACGGCAGTTAGTTGTCTGTTTTGAAAATAGTAAATAAATTGGTTTACACGCGTAGTCTTTACTATAACGGTGAAATAATGTTAGGAAAAGAAATAAATATTACCTAACGGCTTTTTATTTTAGAAAAGAGTTTATTACAAGAACGCAGCTCGAATTGTGAAAATTCCATTTTGAGATTATATTTTTTGTAAAATACTTTTTTGTTGGGAGGCTGCTTAGGCGGCATTTTTAGGGTTCCGTAGTCGACTAGGAACCCTTATAGTTTCGCCATGTCTGTCTGTCTGTCTGTCTGTCTGTCCGAGGATAATCGCAGAAACCGTTTGCACTAGAAAGATGAAATTTGGTACAAATATGTATATTAATCACATCAAAAAAGTGCAAAAAAAAATAAAAAAATGTTTTTTTAGGGGACCCCCTCTACACGTAAATTGGGGAGTGATTTTTTTTTAATTTCAATCCCAACATATATCGTTGGATAGGTATTTAAAAATAAACAGGGGTTTACTGAGATCATTTTTTGATATTTTTAATATTTTGGGAAATAATCGCTGCAAAAGAAAATAAAATTGTGTTCCCCCCCCCCCTGTAACTTTTGAACCATAAGTTCAAAAAGTATGAAAAAAATCTGGAATATAGAACTGCATAAAGGCTTTCTAGGAAAATTATTTTGAACCTGATTTAATAGTTTTTGAAATTTTTGAAAAAATATTTTTTTAACTAAAGTTGTAATTTAAGGATACTTAAGTATTGTGATGCACTGAAAACTACGGAACACTACAATGAGCGTGGACCGACAAGCTTTTGGCCGGTTTTACTTATTTACATTAGCCAAACTGATCATTTATACATTTCTAGGCAAGTGAGAAACTCATAAATGCAAATCGTCGATGCGCGTGCAATACCGCGTATGTAGCATTTGCCATAAAGATTAAAGTTGTCTGTTATTTCATATTATTTCAATCTAAATTAGAACTTACGGGAAAATTTCATTACGCGGTATTGCACGCGCGTCGACGAAATATCACAACCGAATCGGAAAATAATGAACAGAGTAAGTGCAAACACAGAGACGGCAAATAATGTCATACATTGTCTAGTAAGAATTAATACAATCAGGACCTTACCCCCACTATGGAGAAAACAGAATAAAGTTTTTAATTTTTTATTTTTGCAATTTTTACAACGACATTTTGTAAGACTCACAAGAACAATCATTTCAAAGTATGTACGTGAAGTTATTTTTCGTACGATGCACCAATTAAGAAAATGTGGTCGCATGTGGCTAAAAGCCCATCATAATCTTCAGTAGGCATCTGAGATGGAATCGGCCGATCATGATCGCCATGTATACATGTCGGTATCAAGTTTGATGTCTTGAGAGCAGAAGAACTCTGAATTTAGCTTACTGAATGCCGCGACTGCAGCACTAATTCTGCTTATTATTTCAGCATCGAGGTTGCACTTGGGTGTTATTGTACTCCCAGGTAGCGGAATTTGTCAACCCGCTTCAACTAGTCCTCACCAAGTCTTCAGTTCAGTGTCTCGCGACCATTAACGTCCATCGACAGCCATTCCTCTTTTTGGTACTTGTTTTTAGACCAAATTTTTGGCAAGACGGTGAAACTCCGACATGATTTGCTGCAGGGTTTTGGGGATTCTGCCACGAAACAAAGGTCATCTACGTACAAGATCTCATTAATCATAGCGTGTGTAACACGTTCGTGCAAGCCCTGAGTGCGGAACCGGATGCGAAAACCTTTCGAAGAAGTCCGTGAGACATCCCTGACATCCAATGCAAAATACAGCGCGGATAGTGTAGGCTAGTACATACCCTTGTTTCATACCACAGGTGACGGGGAAAAAAGTCAGACTATTCGTCGTTGACAGGACTGCTCCGTGCATCATAGCTTCCCTAGACCATCTAGAGAGCTTTCCAGGGCACGCCATCGAAAGCCTTCTCGAGGTCAACTCTTTTCTTGAAGATGACGCACTGAAAAATTAGCTTTGCACGTGCCCCGATCAGGCCAAAATCCAAATTGGGTTTCAGACAGGTGCTCTTCGGTGTGGTTTAGGAGTACTCTGGCAAAGATTTTCCCAGGGGCTGATAATAGTGAAATACCCCGGTAAGAGGTGCAATCGATCAATGCGAGAAACTGTAAAAATGCTGGGACTTGGCCTTTTTCCCACAAAGTACAAAAAGGCTCCATATAGCCGAATTAAACCCGTCACCACTGGATTTAAGTAGTTGCTCTCCCGGTATCAAGTTGATACCAACCACGCGCTTTTTTAGTTGTTTACTGACGGCAAGAACAATCTCAGCAAGTGTCAGCGGCTTATCCAGCTTAGCTAGAGTGGGGAGTTCAGATATCAACAGAACATATTCAAAGTCAAGAGACCAGCGCACGTTGAGTAGAGCGTTGAAGTGTCCCATCCATTACTCGAGCACTTTCTCCTTTGTTTTGAGAAGTCCTTCACCATTCGATGGTTTCAAAGGAGCTTTTGAAAAGGGGATCGTGCTAATCAACTTTTGAACCTCACTGTTAAACTCCCCAAGCTGGTTTGTGTCAGGAAACCACTGCATGTAGTGAGCTTTGTCTTGCTTTTTCTTGGGAAAGGATCGGTGGTGACCGATCCTTTCCTGAGATAGTGGACGAAGCTTCAAGTTACTCTTGTCGTATTTCCACAACACTTTCAGGGTGAATTGCTCTGCTTTGTCGATTGCGCTAACTATGACTTTATCGTTTTCACCAAACCAATTTTCATGTTTTTGATTGTTAGCCCTTGAGTGACTTTAGCCGTGTCTAAGATATGAGAAGATATAGCCAACCAGCTCTTTTCGATATCACTGCTCTCAGGGCTTACAGACGCTTAACTGATTGTTAGCGCTTCAGTATATGTCTTCATTGTCTCATGATTCATAAGCCTATTACCGTTTAAACATGCAGACTTGGATGGACCGGATCTGCGAGGACGCCGGAAGCAAAGACGTAGTTTTATAACGTCAAGTCTGTGGTCAGTCTAGCAGTGACCACCACGCATCCCGCGGGTGATTAGGACTTGGGAAACGTCTCTTTGCCGTACTTTCGCATAGTCTATTAGATACTAATATTTGGGCCTTGGGTGCTCCATGTAGTTTTATGCTTCGCGGGGAGGCTGAACAAAGTGTTTGTAATCGCAAGAATTTGTGCACATAAATTGAGCAGTAGCTGACCATTCTAGTTCATGTTACCCACTCCATTTCTGCCTAAGATTTTAGGCCAGCCTTCATAGTCTTGAGCCATTTTGGCGCCCAACAAGAGTACCAGCTCGATTGGACGTACACTCTCGATACTGCGCGCTAATTCTTCGGAGAATTGCTAAGTTTCCGGGAACAATTGCGGTTTTCCGTTCTGGATAGGTGTTGGAGTTGTGATCAAGTAGGGTTAGCACGTTCTACGCGCCTGAAGTCATATTAGGTGATTTTAAAAACCGTATTTTATTGTATCGTCGACTACGAGTGAAACGATGCGGAGGCAGCCGCGGTTACTACCATCCGTGTGGGTTAGTATGAACATTTCTTTGGGCCATCTTTTCTAGCCCCCTCCCCGGCTGAGCAGGCAAAGCAGTACCCTCCTAAACAGGCCACCTTTGTCACTAAGGTGCTGCCGAATCCTCTTTATCTTCCCGGTGTAGAGTGAAAGCGTCCACGATGTACCAACTACACCCCCAGAGCCGTCCAAGTGCAAGCCTCGGACAAAGCCCAGTCTGTATGAAACTGGACCTCTGCCCTATCAGCTTGCCCTATGCTTATCAGCGTGGACTGCCTTTACCGCCGAGTTAGACTTTGTACACAAAGCAGGAGGTTCCTCCGCAAACCCTGCCAACCGAAGCATGCAGGATTCCTAATCGGGTTTAGCTTACGAGCCGACGTAGTAAGCCGGGGTGTGATCGTTGTTTGTACCACAGCTACTTGGAGCCACCGATGAGGATGCGTGTACCGTCTGCAGTTCTGCACTTCATGTACTTCATGTACCTTTTGAAAGGTCGGTTAGCATACACGGTGCAAACGCTCAATTATACCCCATATATTGATGGCCCCAACGAATAAGCGTGCAAGAGCTCTTGCCCAAAATTTTTTTTTTCGTTTTTATGTTGTAAATACGCTTACACATTTTTTTTTTGTAAATTTTGGACTTAAAATAAGACTTTTATAGCACAAAATTCGTTTATTGTAGGGAAATTAAATGTCTTCATATAACATGAATAACAAAACATGCGTCTATTGAATCTTATTGTTTCTTTGAGTACACCAAAATAAACGTATTAAATCAATCTGCCGCTTGTGTCTAACCTTTCCTTTGGGTATTAACTCCTACACAAAAAAAAGACACGATTATTTGTGTAAAAATGGAAGCTACTTTTATTAGTTATGCTTCATTACAGACCGCAAAAAGTTTTAATACAGCTATCCTAATGTAGAATTATTATCTTTTACTAATTTGTAGAATCGTGTATCGTTTTACTACACTTGTTTATGCTTCATTTATGACACGAATAAACGTGCAGTGATACATTTCTGTTAACAAGTCACATATTATTCATTAGAATAATAAAATTATATGTTTTTTCTTGAATACTGAGATAATCGATAGTTTTATTTTCTTAAAAAATATATGATCTGAAATATTTTTAACCTTTAATATAATTATACATTAAATATATCTATTCATTACGACATTAAAGTAATGTGATTTCAAACGTTTTTATGGTTTCCTGAAAAGTAGTAGTTTTTCGTTTGAACGTTTATTCGTTGGGGCCATCGATATGTTTGTATGTATGTAACGAATAAAATACAAAATTGATAATCTATTGGTACTTACTAATATTACAAAGTAGTAAGATTTAATAAATTATACGTACGCAATGCTGTCTCTAAATCAAAATTACTCTGCACAGCATGACATGTATGTATTAGTACTACATGGCATTCGCTCGTACTAGCACCGCACACTCGTGCTGCGCTAGCACGAGCTAATGCCAAATGCGTTCAATAGATGGCGCCCGGTACGCCGCGAAACGGGTAATGTCAATTGCTTCGTATTGGGCCTTAACTTAGATACCTACAGAAAAAAGCACGTAAGACTGCATACGTAGATTTGCATCGCCCATGTCGTTGTCGCTTTGACGTGCTGTTGACTGTACCTAACTAAGATTATCAAGCAATTAGTACTTTGTTCCAACTATAAAGCATCTACCTTTTTCACACATATACTTTTTAGGAAGCTAACTAGGAAGTAAGATAATATGTTAGTTTTGATTGATTAATGAAATGAAGAAGTCAGTGGTGAAACAGTTCATTAAGCATTCAGGATGAAGGTCGCTACTTCATAAATTATCTCTTTGATTAGCCACAACATCAGAGGAAAAAGTTCATTTCTATTTTTATTATCACCTGTTTACCTAATTACAAAGTTCTAGCAGCAAAAAAAACTTACATTGTTTTAAGAATATGTTGGTAAGCCTAATTAATTAAGAATTATTTAATTACTTTAAATTATTTATTTGATTGAATAATTCTGTTTACATCTTTACTAATATTATAAATGCAAAAACAAGTCTGTCTGTCACGTTTACACGCCAAAACTACTAAACAGATTTGGTTCAAAGATGGTCTGCAGGCTGAGAAAGGACATACATTACTTCTAGTGCGAAAAAAAGATTGAAAGGTGAAGATGATAGGCTGTATGGGAGCATCGTTATTTTTAGAATATAAAGATATCAATAAATATTACATCCAAAATATTATAAATCTGTTTCCCTTAAGATGGTAAAATAAAAATCATTTTAGAAGGAGGCTAGACCGATGGGACTTTTTTAATTGGATGTAAGTAACATTGAAGAACATTAAATTCTTTTTCAGTAAAAACTCATTTAAAGTTTATATGAGACTAAAGGTTATGTGTTTGATGTCCATGTACATACTGCTGCTGCTTGCAGTGAAATATATCAAACAAAAATTACTTACAATAGCCACCCAAAGTCACTATTCCAAGGGAGCAAGTCGCGGGTATTAGTATTTATTAGATAACATTAAATCATGCCTGAAAATTCCTTTTGGTCATGTCATTTTAATAAAAAGATTATTAACAATAAACATGAAATCGAGATCGGTCTCATGATTAACGAGATATAGTCGCAAATATATTCGTAAAACAGATTTTCCTGTAGAAATGTAATGGCGTCCGTATAAACTGCCGTAAAATTTCAATTCTCTTTGTCTACTACTTTCAGTCGTTGAAACTGTAGCATTTATTTTTTTATTTATCTAAATAGTAAGGTACTAAAACATTCCAAAAACCTGGCACATGTGTTTACCCGGTTTTAATAAACAGATAAATTTAAAAATTGACCTGCTAGTGTTACCTATTGTACAAAAATTTACTGCGAATTCTGTCAACATTGATAAAGCATATCCAGCTAACATTCAACGGATTTATACGACGCCATAAATTTATTCCAGAGGCAGGGTAAGTGTGAAGTGTTGTTAGCGCGATATTGCCCAAACGTGCGGTATTTATTTAAGAGGCGGTAAGTAACGGGTCTGGGCAAACTGTGCACTCCCGGGGGAAATGGGCCAAGACTAATGTGTGCCTTGCCGCGGTTCAGACTAATATTGTAGCTTTCTGGCTATAAATCCTTGAGTGAAGCTATATTTGCTTGACGCAAGTGAATCGACCGACTGGGCCTGTCAGATGATGATTTTTATGTGCAAAACCGTATATTATCATTGCGTTTCTGATGTCAGCAATAGGTAATAGTAGCGACTGAATATCATTCGTTAGAAATAGGTTTTTCCAAATTACTTGCTGTGTTCATTATAAGACTGTTCTTAATCTTCTGTCCACTTCGCTTATAGACATGAATGTAACGAATGTGTCTCCATTTATTTATTTTACGTTTTTCACCTTCAGAAACTTATTTGTGCTATTTTTACCTACTTGTCTGCATTTTTCTGGGTCAAAAAAGAAACTGTGATAAAAAACAAATAAAAATGCTTGCCTCAAACATTGTCAAAAGTCATCATAGAACTTATGTACTAAAAATAACTTCTCAGTAGGTACGAAGTATTTCATATATATTTCCCGTTTGTTTTGTGACTAAAACAAATAATATTACAAAATCGCAATTTTTGTTTAGTTTGAAATTGCTGATTGATGATATTTTTACCGAATCGAGTGTACCTACATAATGTGAAATTAACTTTGTGAAGTTTATTTCATAAATGCCCTGTTATCCGTGCTTCGAAAAGCACAAGCATTATTTTCCTGTTCCCAGCCGTGGATAGACATATACAAATAAATACTATAATATAAGTAATCTATTTTTAGAACTACATGATATACTTAGTGCCAGTACATGAGTCATACAAATAAACAAATTATTTGTTGCATTCATAAGTATACAGCAGGTCTTACAATAGCCATAGAATAAATACTTCACGATGCCCACTCATGAGACAAAGTGTGTCAATTTCTAGTATTCATTTACAATTCAATATTATATTTTCTGAGGAATGAAAATAGCATCATCGTAATCTTTCTTATTTTTTTTATATTGCACTCAAGATTGACCTCAACCAGATGTTAAGTGGTAACGGTGTACAGCACAATAAATCTATTACTGGACGTGTCGTCCTTACCCTGAAGGCTTAACCCCTTACTCACACGCAGAAACACAACAACAGAAGTGATTGTTATTTGGCTGCAGTTTTCTGCAAGGTGGAGGTATTTCACCAGTCGTGCGTGGTGTTAGCCGTGATCCTAGTTTAGATCTTCGTCGGCATTAACTGGCTCGGCTATTCATTCCGAGTCCACTGGCCACTTAGCGAGAGTGCTTTTACGAGGCAGTAGCATTATTTGAGTGAACTAATATTTGCGGCTCGCTCTCGTGCAAATGGCCCAGACAAGGCCACTCCACAAATGCTTGCAACTAACTTTCAGGAAACATGGATTTAACGGCCACTTTCTTTATTGCTTTAGCGAAATTAGACACACTAGGATGCAATAATGCGTCGTATTTTCCCTTAAGGTTACAATGTGTGTGTCGGCAATCTGGATGTAGTAAAAATTACTATAACAAAAACTAGAAAGCTTAAAATTAGTTATTTAGTAGACAGGTATTTGTAACTATAAATATTTTAAACCCACCTTACCTTTTTAAGGCAGTCTTAATTTCGTTTTTTATGAAGGACCAATCTTCTACATCCTTAGTAACATTAGTAATATTATATTGGTTGTACCTTCATATTAATTAAATATTACACTAAGCACAGTAACAGTGGGTTTATATTACTTGCTGTACTATAGACCCCCTAAAACTCCAATCCTTCACAAATTTTAGATCAAGAGGATTGACCAAGTGGCTTGAGTTATACTACGTCAATTTCAAAGATGTTCTTTACTTGGCACTTGGCTAGGACCCTTAAAAGATCAAACTAAGTAATTTCTTGTGCTTTTTTTTTAATAATTAGACTTGTATATCGATGTTACTAAGTATGCACTTTACTACTTACCCTTACCGGGTTCATGTATCAATAGCTGTACCCATAACTTATTTGCCGTATGACTTTTGTGACTGTTTTGCAAGTAGTGGGTAAATTACTATTTGTAATTGAAAAATAAGAAGTAATTAATTTTTCTTTATACTTAGTATTTAAGTTTACAGCACGTAGATACACATACGATTACCTATATTTTGCATATTTTCAACTCTGCCACAGTTTCTGTAGCACCGTAGCACTTTCGTAGTCCCTAAATTTGTCATATCATAAATTGAAATAGACGCAACATACCTAGTTATTTAAACTATACAACTTTGCCTGAATACTTATTATCCCTACTCATACATTTAACTGTTGGGAGTCGTTTTCCGCAGTTTACAATTACAAGTCATGTTATAACACCTGAGTTCTAGTCTGCCTTCCTGACAAGCAAATTTATAATTGTAGACATCTCACTTGCGTGCTGTACCTACATGTTTATTCATTAGTTTAATGAATGAGCCAGCTACCGATACGCGCGAAGCAATTACGCTGCATTAGAACACATTATCGGATACGAGCCGCCATCAATTTAATTCAATGCCGTTTGTGCAAATCGCATAGACAATGTGCTCGGTGCCTTGCCATTTACTTGAGTGGCTATACCGTTCGACATGACTGTTGTTTTTACGGTTTATTATTAATCTATTACTTTGTGCCTACAAGAACTTTGTATTATATACCTTCTAGCGAACCAAGAGTGATTTGCGATAATTTATTTGATACTAGGTTTTGCATACTACTTTGGTCGGGCAAAACCAGGTACCTATTTTATTTAGAAGTATTACCGCTGAAGAGAAACCACTTACCTACAATACCTACATCTATCTATGCAAATTAACTTTCGCGTTTATTATATTATTTACATACGAAAAGTAGGTATTTGGAATTCTGTGCTAGGGTTATAGGGAAAATTATGGTTTATCGATTTATAGGTTTTGATGTATGTACCTATAAATTTGGTGTTGATTTGTACAGTACAGTGAAGTTCAATAGTGAGTATAGTTCAAAATTAATAATATTTATTTATTTATTTATTGAGGACAGCCAACAAATCTTACACCAAATTTCAGTAAGTACCTTATAAAGTGGATAGCATTTAAAAAGCACCGAGCCACTTCTCCACGTCACCAACTTGCTTCAGGCCCGATTGTGTCTTTACAGAAGATTAAACTGGAAATTGAATCCTATGGAATCCTCGGAAAGTTAAGGAGCACAGAGCACCACGTGTTCTATCGTGATGTTGTCTCAATTTTGATCGAATCTGGGGGTCTACTCCCACAAACGGAAATATGTCGGATACGATATTGGATAGCAATTTTTAATTCTCTTAGTCGTAACCAATTCACATCGAATGCGAATTAATCGTCTTCAAAAAACAAAATATTATTTATGCAATTCAAAATCCACGTTTTAATTCTCAAACTTTTAGTTAATTGTCTAGCACGAAACCTTTCGTTTGTTCGTTAAGTTTTTGGAAGTAGATCGTCTGACACTGGCTAATGTAAATCTTTCTACAATAAGCGTCGTAGTGTTTAAAGAAAATACTTAGAATCTATTAGGTAATATTCGCAATTAATCACATTTATCTTCTCCTTAGTATTTCGTAGGGCATTCAAGAAAGGAGTTGGTAATAACTTAAAATGATAATAGTAACTTGATAGTCTACGATAACTGGTTAGCTTGGTTAGTTTAAAATAACTCAACTGTGAAAAGTTATTCTATTGTTGGTCGACTTTGTTAAGGAGTCTTTTATCTTTCAGCTTGTACCTATCCCAGTCGCGAGACTATTATGGAGCACAACGCTCTAGCCACCATCACGAAGGCAGTTTACTTTGGCAAGAACTAATAATAAAGTATGAAACAAATGGTTAAAACGTTAATTGCACGCAGGTACGCGGTCTTAATTGTTTTGAATATGAATTTCTAGACAACACTTTACCACATAATAAGGAGTATCACAAAGCAGCGGCTGAAGGCAAAACGCTAAGCGGATGGGCATACCAAACATTTTCCTTTTGCGATTACCACATCGACCGCAACGACGCGCCTATTGATAGAATTGTTAGTTGGACAATGAGAGCTTCCTCCTGAAACCGCAAGGCTGTCGGCTGGTCTACATTCTCGCAGCTATGGAGTTATTAGTGCTAATGACGTCGGACAAACGGACCGGCCATTGTGTCGCAGACCGCACCGCTTCCGCGCCGTATGTGCTCGGCGCGAACCATAGGTGGTAGCGACTACCTCTGTCTATACCTACTGAGCTAGCTATTGGAGCGAACCTCGAAGGTAATATTTATGACAATCAATGTGGATTGCGTTACTACAATGTCTTGTTGTGCTTAGAATTTCTGCGAAATAGGCTTCGGTAGTGGAATCGTGGTCAACCCTGGTTGGTATCCTTTTGGGCAGTAGGTATTTGAATTACCTACTTGCAATTTAAATACTTTCCTACGTAAGTGATTAAAATACTAATACGGTATAATGTAACTTGCAATTCGAATTTCAAATACCTAACGCCGAGGTATTTTGTAGGTACACTTAACCTTCCCCCCCGCTGGGTTCCGCATCTTGTCGCGATGGGGGGGCTCAGTAACCCTGTGGTCCGGGACGTTGAGGCTGGCCTTGTCACCCAGCCTCCAATACCGCACAGGGTGAAGCCAAGACGGATCCCGAGCTGGGCTGCGGAGAGAAGGTGGCTCTCTGCGGCAAGCCCGCAAGGGCAGAGGTGGATCGCGGAGGAAGAGGAGGACCTCGGTGTTTCGTTGCCGGCCTCCCTGTCCTCCGCGACGGCGCGCTGCCGCGCGAGGCGCGAATCGCGTCGTGGTGGGGTCGCGGAGGAAGAGGAGGATACGGTATTACGTTTGCCGATCTCCCTATCCTCCGCGGCCGGTGGGTCTCGGGACTTCATCTGGCTCTCGAAGGGAGAGCTGGATTGAGAGTCTCGGTGTCCACAGAGGCGGTAGGCAGCGGAGCCGCACAGCAGATCCGCTGCTGGGACCGGAGATGCCAGGCGTGGGGTAAGCCTGGCGTCCGTTACCTCGGTCCCGAGGGGGTGGGGCGTGTCAGGTGGCCTGACACGCTCCAGCTGCGTATTTGCGCGGCGAGATGGGCCGCTTGGCGGTAGGCGCTGTGGGGGAGCCTGTGTAGAATCGCAAGGAATCCCGACTCCCCCACAATTGCGCAGCGTTGGCCACCGAGGGGGTTTTAGTCGGTGCGAGCCCGACACACCACTCTCTGTTCCCCACTGAGAGTGACGGTGCGGTAGGCATTTCCCCCTCGACTAAAAAAAAAAAAAAAAAAAAAAAAAAAAAAAAAAAAAAAAAAAGGTACACTTAACCTTTAGCTTACCAAGACTTATAGAATGGAAGGTTGTTTTCATTAGCGGGTTTCATTCACTTTCCAACATGAGAGGCTGTTTGTCTGACAGTTCAATTAAAAATCTAGTGCATGCATCAGCACTTCAAGTAAATTCTGGTTAATGTTCTTTTACTCTGCTTTTTACAATCCATAGGTAAGTACCTACACTATTCCTTCCTTCTTTGTCTGTTTAAAAGAATATAAATTTTGACCGATCTAGTATTGTAACCAGCAACAAATCTGTTTTGAATAATTTTGGTGATTTGCTTTGAGCGTAGATCTCAAAAAATTTAAAAAATAAAACAATCTTAATTCGTGACCTTTTTGTTTACTTAAAATCGCCTTCGCTTGTGAGTCTTGACCGAAAAATATTTAGGATACCTACACTGTACTGACCGCGATCCTATTGTGCTATTCTGCCAATAATTACGGGTAGATAGATAGGTAGACGGGTCCGCTTTGTGATAATAGCAAACGTTAGCCACAAAATAATATAATTTTGAAACAATTTGTGAATTGTAGAAAAAGTGAAAAGGATGAATTTTAAGGCTGGCGAAAATCAAATGGGGAGGGTATCAGATAGTTTAAGCACTTTGTTTTTTATAATTAGGTAGGTACTTGAATAGCGCGGCATTTTTGCTTGCAGTGTTGATGGCAAATAGTTATTAACTAAGTAAAAAAGGCGCGTACACGGGCACACAATTAAATGTTGATATATTGCATGAAACCTTAATGTCATCAACAGTCGAATTAGTCTAACACTGGACATAGGCCACCGCTTTAACCCTACCTACCTATAGGTATTGCTTAACAAATACGAAAAGGATTTTTTCCTACTTTTAATGTCAAAAATAGATAGCGGGTAACTTAATAGTAGGTAATAGCCTACCTAGCGACGAAAGCTCAAGCTAAGACGGAGTTCAATACGGGGAGGGGGAGTAGGTAGCTGTCCAAGCCCGTGGGAGTTCTAGTGTAGTAGTGTCCCCACGCTACCTATGCCTAATGTTGCTCAGAAACTATAACAAGTAAGTAGATACATAAAGGTAAAATAAGAAGTATTTTTTAAAACATTTTAATTTAATTTAAAAAAGAAATTTCTCATTCTTATTTAAATAAAAACTTAAACTATTAGGTACGTACTACTTTTGCCTTCATTTGTTTGTGAGCCGACCATTTTAATTATACTGAAACTCTGCAACAAAAACTAATTACATTTATATTAGATAAGGATAGACAAGTAAGTGGTTGTACTTCACCTTGAGGACTCCATTATACCTGATTATACCACTTTGGTTAAAAGCTGAAATTTCAGCCTGGAATGACCAACCAACCAACGAATCCCTAGCGACATCTAGAAAAATATTTTCGAATTTTATAACTTTATGAAACATTTTTAACAGATGGCGCTAAATTAATAATGTGATAAGGTGGTTGAAAAGCGATTATAAGTTTATGAGTACATATCCTACCTACATTACAGACATATTCATGATTCAGAAGTTTCAAAAACTTTATTAAATGCTTTTCAAAATAATAAATTAAGACAATCTAAGAACAAATGTTTTAATAATAGAGCCAGAAAAGAAAAAATGTCAATGTCATGCTTAATTGTCATTTACTTTTAAATTTCTACATTATAACCTAAAAGGAAACAAACTTTAAAATCTGTGTTTAAAATCTAAATATTTGAATTTAAATATTTAAAAACTTATAAAGCAAATCTTAAGCTGAGTGAAATGTCGCTGCTAAAATTGTTGCTTAATCGACCACTAACAAACGTCAATAAATTATGCTTGCTTCGAAAGTGTTATTCAAAAAACTCTGTAAATCTATCTGATCCTGCTGTCCAGAAATACCTTCAACACTTGATCCTAGAGCATGAAGATCTTCTTACAAAAGCTCGTCGGTCTGCCGGGGAAAATAATCGACTAATTGATATAAAGCCAGTCGTTAGTGTTCTCGAACAAAGAATAAGCTTGTACGATAGCATTGAATCTCTCAAGGAACTAAATAAAAAAGAAACTGATGACAATGAGGTAAAGAAAATGATCAAAGAAGAAGCTGAAATATATATTAAGCGTTTGAAGGAAATTGATGGTGAATTACAGTCTGCACTATTAGAACCGCCATTAACTGAAGGTGGAGTGCTGCTGGAGGTAACGGCAGGCGCGGGAGGGCAAGAAGCTATGCTATTTGCAAGAGAATTATTCGATCTGTATGAATCATATGCAAACTACAAAGACTGGACTGTTGACATTGCCTCAATAGAAATTTCAGATCTGGGAGGGATCAGGAAAGCATCAATGTTGATACAAGGATATGGAGTGCCTGAATTGATGCGGGTAGAGGCTGGAGTTCACCGTGTGCAGAGAATCCCGTCTACTGAGAAAGGAGGCCGTATTCATACTAGTACTGTTTCTGTTGCTGTGCTCCCTCAGCCCTCTGAGATTGAATTAAATATCCCCGAAAAGGATATAACAATAGAAACGAAAAGGGCTAGCGGTGCTGGCGGCCAACATGTGAACACCACAGATAGTGCAGTCAGAATAGTACACGTGCCAACAGGGACTATTGTTGAGTGCCAGGAGGGTCGGTCTCAGATTAAAAACAAAGAAATAGCAATGCAAAAACTGAGAACGCTATTACTTCAAAAACAAATAGAGGAGCAAACTACAAAAATACACAGTGAAAGGAAGTCACAAGTAAGTGGAAATAGGATTTTTTTTCTTTTTGTTACTGATTTTTACATATGATTTAGTAGACCTACTATAGTATGTTTATCAATACAGTGTGTGTAAGCCCTTGTTAGTTGTGATATCATCACTAATCCACAAAGAACATATTATTAAATATTAAATATTTTTCAGAACAATGATTACTTTCCAGACTTAAAGTTTGAAAAGTTATTAAAATAGTGGACCTGAGATAAAAATGACTATCAATCTAACTGATCTGCAGACGTAGATATACTTCTTTTGTGTGTGATTGCTTGGGTTATTCAAATATTGTCACTTTTTGCCCATTTTTAAAATGTTGCTGTTTGAAGATAGAAAGAGAATACTTAAAAAACAATATCTCATCATATCTATAGCCTATTACTTTTCTCGTGTTTCAGATTGGGTCTGGCAATAGGAATGAAAAGATTAGAACATACAATTATCCTCAAGATAGAGTGACAGAACATCGTGAAGGCGGAGGCACTCAGCACAGCCTTAAAACATTTATGCAGGGAGGGGAACAATTAGAACATCTTCAAGAAAGTCTTCTGCAGCAGCAGAGGTACCAGGACATCATTGATGAAATACAAGAGTTCACTAAGAAACTCCAAACCGGCAAAACTGGAGGCAGTTAGTTACATGTAAGTTATTAGTTATTTTAGAACTTTGTAAATATTTTTAGTAGTATATTATTTAAATAAAACTATTTCTGTTGTACAATAAGTATTTATTTTGTACCAAATGAATAAATCACAATTTAATGAAACAAAACATTTCATATCTATACATAAATGACAAGAGATTCAAAATACTAGACGATAGACTTTTGTCCACAATTAGAAATATTATTACACACATTTATAAATAACTCTGTAACTAAGTAACATAACTATTCAATGATATCTGTTTAAGTTACTGCTAATTTCACTTGCCATAGAGCATTATAAAAAGTTTCCATCCCAGCCTAAAATATTGAAAAAAATCCAGGACGGAATAAAGGTAATAAACACTAAAGTTAATGTAGATCAATAATTTTTTATTAATAAAATAACAAAATCAAATTCATTATTATGAAGTATAAAACCTGTATACTTAATTATTTATTACTGCAAAAGCCAATTTCTTATAAAAGCTAGTTTGCAATTTCAATTAAATGTCTTGAAATCACATCTGTTATACTTTATATTTGCTTTTCATTAAAGGATGTCTCCTGAAAAGAGTTTACCCTAAATTTAGAACAATGTGTTTGATATGAAATGAACAATTGAACGAAATGCCTCCTACTTGTGGCACCTTTGGAGCATCCTATATTATAATTACATCATCAAAATAATACTTATTCAAATTAGGTACATACTTTTCCGATATGTAGGAATGACATGTTTAATTGTTATTTTAATTCTAAAAATACATAATTAAAATATTCAAGAACATTTACATTACCAAAACTTACTAAGGAATAAAACTAGATGATTGATATAACTTGTAATAAACTATGTCATGCATCAATAAAAGTGAAACAACATTTTATAGACCTGTAAAACATTTTTTAAATCTGTGATAAATAATTACTAATCTTGAGATTACTTAATTTTTTTCTTTAAATTGAAAACATACGAAGCACAAGTACTAGTGGTAACCAAAACAGATTCTTCTGCTGTAAACTGCCTTTGCCGCACATGTCGATATTGCTCTCCTGAAACGTCACAAATATTAAATAAATAAATAAATAAATATTGGACAACATCACATACATTGCTCTGATCCTGTGGTAAGTAGCTTAAGCACTTGTGTTACAGAAATCAGAAGCAACGAAGGTACCACAACACCCAGACCCGAGACAATATAGAAAAGTTCGTTTCCCACATTGACCCGACCGGGGATCGAACCCGGAACCTCAGAGATAGCGCGACGCCAAAGTCCGGAACGCTCGCCTCTCGGCTACGGAGGTCGTCAAAGATTAAGTTAATGTTCATTATTCATACAAATAAAAATTTTCGGGCTAAAATAACAAGTCAATTTGGGAATTGTAATGTTCTAAATTCTATTTAATCTAGGTGTGCTGGGTTGGCTCCTCCATCTAGTATTCTTCGTATGGTATTGATTGAAAATACAAGGAAAAACATTTGGGACCAGTTGGTTAGAGTGATTGGTGCATATATTTTAATTTATATTTGTTTAATTTGCTTTCTTAATTTGTGTAAAGGATGCTTATGATGTGATTTAAAAATTTAACGTAACTAAGCTACTCACTTCCGTATGATTCCTGATGCAAGAAATTGGCTGTTTCCTGTACAAAGGACGATCGTGTTTCAAACAAGGCAGCGTCTTATTGTACGGTACTTCGGTGGGGTCCACCGATAGCACCGGCCCCTCCTCCTTCGGGCACAGCGAGTCCACGACTATCATCAGCATGTTGGTGTAGTTCACCAGCTGCACGTAGTACGGTCTGTCGCATGTCGTCACCGGCTGATTCAGTTTATCATCTAAGTTGTTGTACTCGAGCTGGTAAAGGTACATTTCTCTGTCGCACGGTGTAGGCCTCGTCCGGTTAATCAAGACGAGTTTCTCGAAATCACGCTCCTGGTTTCGCGATGGAGGCTTCGATGAGTATTCGTCCATTTCTTCGTCGTTTTCGTAACTTTGGTACGCTGGTAGGAAAATAATTCGTATATGTAGTATCCAAATTAATTTATCGAGTTAAAAGATTCTACATGCGGAACGAAGTAAAACAATATTAAACCTTTTTACAACGTTAGACTGGAAAGACGTGCAGGATAAAATGTTAAATATAAATGGTAAATGTAATCTGAGTATATAGAGATATTACCTAAATAGGCATTTGTAATATTTATTATGACAGATATGAGAATGATTGAAGCCAATTTTACATCGCAAGAGATTGTAGTTTTCAAACCTACTACATTTTTAAGGGGTAATAAAATTATAAGACTTGTTGTATGCGGTTGTAAAATATACACTTGTAATGGAGATAAAAGTATTTATATTATGATATACCAATTATTTATTTTCTAAGGTTCATTTATCATCCATTATAAGCGCAGATTTATTCGTTATCTGGCAATTATTATGTCTAACATTCGAAATTTTACATGCGTATTCCTCATATGAGAAGTTAGTACCTATCTGTAAATAAACATACTTACATACAAAATAGTGTGTAGATCTTGTTACGAAGATTCAGTTAACTTGTAATTAAGAACGATAGATAAAAATTTAAATAAACATGCAGATTCCTACATTATCTACATCTTGAAAAGGAAAAGGCATTAAAATTGCTTAGTGTCTATGTAGGAGGCTAATGTGCTCAGTCTAAAACTCACCGGTGGGTGTAACATACTCTGAAAATAAGATGGAGTCATTACTACTTTCATTGTAAGTACATAACTACGCCAATTGTAGACTCCATTGTCAAATTTTGATTAACTACGAGTAATTGTTTGATAGAGTGCTGTGTGGTTGTAGGTATCCAATCTAAGAAAAGTATCACTGTGTGAAAATAATCTATATCTTCTTAAGTTCTATCTACCGGTAACATTATTGTGTTGGTACCTACATAGTGTAGTAGTTGAACATTTGAAAAGTAAGACATGTGCTAAAGATTTGCATGCACAGAAACATTTTTTAAAACAAATTTGTTTCTGGCAGGCTTGAAGCTTTTGTTGTGGCAATATTCTGTAATTCAACACTTTATGTTTATCATAATTGTATATCGTAAACGTTGTCATGCAAAATTTCACGAAATCATGCTGACAACGCGATTTCGCAACCTGCGCTTCATTTTCAATTCACAACATTCAGCGAAGTTTTTCTAAGTTAAAACCACATTGATTATTGCAATTAGCTAACATTGATTACGGTTAGTGGCTCCGTGATTTCTAAAAGAGTAAGCTACAACATAGACTTTTCATAATCAAGTGGAATTCTTACCGTCGTCAAAAGAAGGGTACCCTGAGGCTTGTGCCAAGGTGCCCGCGATAGAATTGTAGAACCAAACTGCGCTTGCTAGGAGCCAAGCCATCGCGAGACGCATATTTTCTAAAGGCTGTAAATTGTTAAATACATTAATAACGAAGGTGCGTTAGAAATATTCAATATAATGCGTACCTTTAAACATCCGATTGGAAAGAATGAAAATAAGGAACGTTACTCATTTACAATGACGAGATGGAATGACTGACCGTTTTTAGGATTGCAGCGAAGTTAGTTGTTTTCTTTTCTCTGAAACATACTGCTTGGTAGTCTACTACATGGACAGGTTTATAAACTTCTTCGTCGATCAACTTGGACATTATGTCTGGGCGTATCTGCAAATTAAAATGTTTTCATGTTTAAATTGTTGCATTAATACTAATTTTGAGACAAAAATACGAGAAATATTAAAATTATTTGTTTGATACTTCATAAAGTATTTTAGCAACAGCTTTCTCTATTAGGGAATATGATGGATTGGTTTCTTTCTAAAAAACGCATAATATTTTTTAATCGCATACTCCTAGACTCTTGTCCAGCGGTGTATAATTCACATAAAATATTTTTTTCTAACAATCTCATGTTTTTATGAACCGCGACTGGCCGCTAGTAATGTTATAATATTACAAAGTAACCATCTTAAGCTCGAATTGAATAAAATTAAAGATACCTTTAAATTATTACATATACATTTTTAATTGCTTACTTTTCCAAAGAATTGTCCTGTTTGTGTTGGATCTTCACTGACTACTATCCAGCCGTTATTGTCCACCAAGTAGCAGTCCCAAGTATCATTCGTACAGGTCATACACTCCTTATTATGTTCGCACTGAAAATGTACAGATGAGAGATTAAACGGATTGTGTAATAATGATACTGTGGAAGGAGTAGGTTCTATCAAAAAGTTGTTTAATGTTTTGTATTCTGATGCTTAATGTTGTTTATTTTTTTTGGGCACTTAAACTCTCCAGCGCTGGTACAGGCGCTTTTTTTACATCTCTAGCTATTGACATTGTATATTGCTAAATATACCTCATCAGCTCGGACTTATCCCATTTACGAGATAGTATAGACCATATTCCATTGCAAAGGCCTAATCCGATTTGTTGCAAGGTTAGTTTTAAAGTAAGTAGTGGGCTACCACTTCCAGGTGAGTACCCAATTTCGACTAATATTAAATCAAGACTTACAGCTTAACTTGCTTTAAGGGGAGTAACTTTATGAATCAGTTGAATAGGGTGAAAAGTGTGCTACTTTTAAATACCTGTCAATACACGATTAATTGATAGATTTTCTATGAAGATAGCAATCTGTGCCATCACAATTTTACTTATCAACACACTCATGTTTTACTTATCATTAAATAGTTCAGAGAATTTTTAAATAGTGTTAACGATAAATTTCAAAAAAAAAATTACCTCTGTAATTAAGTCGTCTTTTACGGAATTGATACCTTAAATTATCTGTAAAACGGCCAAGTGGTCGCTTTTGTATCATTGTTTAGGCCCTTCTATGTATCTTGAAAATCGTTACTGCTATAGATCTCCATTTGGGCACACACAGGTACCTAATACTTACCGTGGATGTAATATTTTCGAACCATTCCGCTAGCTTCTCATGTTTGAACTGGAAGCCGACAACGGCCGCAGGCGCCTTCCTGTGCCCATCTCCGTGGAAGACAGCGTGGGAGCCCGTTATCATGGCAGCGCTGACGTTCAGTGGGAACTTGTCAGTGTTCAGCACGACGCTGTACACGTAGCTCAGCGGGTCTACGTAGTGCTGCTCCACTGCGCGCCGGTACCACACCTCGTCGATGGAGCGCGGGAACTGCTTGCCGAATTCTTGCCTGTTCAAAACGCATTTTGGTATAATTTTCTGGCCTTAGTTGTTAGTTCAGACACATGAGATAACATAGATAGTGTGATGATGTGTCTGTTGGATGGAATCGTAGCACACAAAAGTTTAAATCGATTTCATTTTCTTTTTTTATGATTTTAATCAAGATTTCGATCCATAAAAAGTTATATTTGCATGCCTTTATCATATTCCACTAAGTTAGCTATGAGAGTTTTACGTGTTTTTGACGCTATCTATGAGGACCCGTGTCCAGGTCGGATCAATGTTGAAAACTAACTTTTCTATGTTATCTCGGGTTTGGGTGTTGGGATAACGTTGTTGTTTGATTTCTGTAATCCAAGTGTTTTAGCTACTTACCATATCAGAGCAATGTATGTGATGTTGTTTAATATTTATTTATTCATATTTTGAACTCTTCAAAATGTTTTTCTTACTTATTATCTTCGTGTTCCTTGGGAGGGTGTGTCTGCCATCTGGTTAGCCCGCTGTGCGTCGACAGGAATGCGACGATATGCCCGAACCTCTGGATGAATTCAGCCCTGTCGAAAAAGGCAATAGAAATGTTTATTTGTGATAAACTATCGACCTGCCCCGGGTTCGCACGGGTGCAATGTAGAAAGTAATATTTTTTTCGGCTTTTCTCTTCTCTTATATTTGGGTAACAAATAAACCTTGTACTTGAATTACATAGTCTATTTCTTAAAAACACCTGCATTTAGAACATTTGCGTTGTTTTAAAGAACTAAGCATACACAGGGGTACCTACGTGCCTGAAGTGAGAAAGCGGAAGTGGCTTAGTTTTTTTACTTTGTAGTTTTAATTAAGCGTCCAACCATCTTTTTTCCCCAAAAAAGTAGCCTTAGGATTTAGAAATCCTATTTAATATTTATTTCGATAAAAACTTCAGTATTTTATATTTTACAATAAATCCTAGGAAATCCTACTTAGATCTGAACAGTCATTAATCTCCGATAATAAGATTCTCATCGGGGTCTATAGTGCACTATCTCCTATTATAACTTCGGATCTTGTAACGATAAACTATCTACCAGTGTTCACTGACGATTTAATACGAACATTTGGGATTGGAACCTAAATATGAAAAAAAATTTGATTCTGAAGTGTGGAAAGATTCTGAATATCAAACTGGATAAGAGTAACGCTAGAACAGCAAAAAGCAATACTGAAGAGGTCTCCATAAAAATGATAACGAATAAGTATTATGAAATAAGTTCCCCCTAAACAAAATACTTACAAATCCTTGCGCAGCCTTTTGTAAAATATACAAACATACATACCAATCCTGTTAGAGCTTTCAAATTAACAATAAAAAACCGAACCAAAAAAGGGAGACTATTTATACCTTATCAAAATTTGGCTTGTTTCTTATATTGAATCGAGTGTTTTGTTTTACAATCAATACATTTATTTGACTTATTCAATTTTCGCGACAATCCCTATATGTTCTAAATATTACCTACTTAGGTATGTTTAATGTACAGCCAGGAACTCTTCTTAATGAAATATATTTTTCAGCAAAACGGTCATGCAAAAATTAGTCGATGTATTCTCGTAGTACTTTACCTCGGCAATAATCCGATCACTTTAGTCAATGGGCTATCCAGAGGAAACGTAACATAAAACGAAGGTGCAAATAAGTTATAGTACGAGTAGTGCAGAAATATCAACTAATATCATTAAAAAATCAATTAAATTACGTGATAAAATGATTGTTATAGGCAACTTTGAAAATGGTTAAGTTGTAGTTAATACTTTAATTGCAATGTAGGGGCACATCATTCTGCCTAAATCTGACACGATTCCCTATGGATAATGGGATCCTATATGTTTCAAAAATTAAGTCTAAATCGACTGGAAAAAAATATGGAAAATCGTAGACTTAATTGTTTAATATAATATGAATCTTTACAATGTAGCCTTCAGGATATATATACCATCACACTCTAAGAATAAATAACAATTATGGTTAATAGATAGACAGATATCCGGTATCTATGGAAGACTATAGATATACATACATTCTCGTAAAATTGAATAGTAAACGTAAGTGGCGCTAAATAGTCTAGATTATAAAGGAATTTAATATTCTGTAATAATTGTTCACTTCCAAATATTTACACGTTACGAATTATTTCGATTAACCAAATTAAATGCTTATGAACACTTACGCTTTGTCATCTGATGCTGAATCTGATATGCTCTTGTTGAACCAGGCAGTGTTCCTTGCGTCATATACCAACGCTTGCATCAGTCCGTGATCGCCTGCAAATAGACATTTTTTTATTTACTTATATATGTGATATAACTTCAGTTACATAAATCCCATATGGATTAGTGAAATGAATGATATGCTGCTAACATTAGGTAACTACTACGTGTAGGAAACGTAAAATCTGGACGTAATGATTGATTTTATGAATGTGAAGATGTTTGGTTCTCTTTCACGCAAAAAATATTGAATAATTTGAAAAATGTGGTAGTCAAAAAAGGTACATTTTACTCCGAATAACAAATAAAGTCGCATATACGTAAAAGTAAAAACGAAACGTAAACGGGACATTGGAAACAAAACAGTGAGTCATTTCACGCAAACAGATTTTTGTGGAAGTTGTATTACGTACGAGCTTGTTCTTCAGGTAGGTTTCATATAAGTAGATTATTTTAAGGTCAGTCTATAGATCTACTTACAATAGTATTCATTCCTGGGTGTGCTGTTGGAAACCTTACTGCGATCCTTAGACTCTGGCGTTCCTGAAAAATTAACATATTTTTTCCATCAAAATATTAAAAAACCGACCAAGTGCGAGTCGGACTCGCGCACGGAAGGTTCCGTACCATTATCTATTCAACATAAGACACAATTATTTCTTTTTGAAGTAAATAAACTACTACATATTCTGTGAATATTTCAGGCGTCTAGCTGTTGCTGTTATGTAACATAGAGCAATAAACGGCTTAAAATCACGTTTGTTGCTTGAGAGCCCCCCTACAATATTTATTTTATATGCATTGAATTTTTTATTTTTGAAATAAATGTACACCTCAACATTCTGTGAATATTTTAAGCGTCTAAGAACAGTTTTTATTAATGTCGAGCAAAAAAATCGCGTTTGTTATATGTATAGGAGTCCCATTAAATAATTATTTTATTCTGTTTTCAGTATTTGTTTTTTAATCACTACTACCACCGGGTTTTATAGCTTTATGCTTTTACCACTACACCACGGAGGTAATCTAATAAGCTGTTACAGTACCATTATTATGTTTCTCGTGTCCCGGTTTATTCTTGTGGTGCTCTGGTGGACGTGGTTTTGCAGGCCACCTCCACCCAGGCTTAGCTACTCTCTCCAAGAAGTACAGCAGTTCTTCCTCAGGAGAAGCAAATGTGCGCTCGTAATGACGACAGTATAACCTAGAACGTAAAATAACATACATTATCTGTTGTAAGAACTCTTCACAATAGCACTCAAAATTATTGTGAAAAAATATAATTATTTTTCCTTTTGTTGATCATATTGTAAAGTATAAGTATATACGATGATTCCATTTTCTTTAAATATCATTGGGTTTGATTTGCAGTAGATAAATTCAGTATTTTTTATTTTTAATTTGAACAGGGGCACTAAATTTATATGCATATATATTGTATTTTTATATATATTGATTCTTTGTTTTTACTTGTTTTCATCACAAAGTATGAACATTTTTTTATTAACATGGTAATCTTGGGATTGTTCCATGATAATTGTTGAGTTTTAATTATATGTTTAGATGTCCTGGTCTGACAACTTTGTGAAAATTATAGCAGTGAATAAATCTCAGGAAACAAGCTATTGTAAAATATTGTCCGCTCTTTAGAATAGTGTAATGAAAAAGCTTTAAATATTATATGTTATCTCCTTTCTTTCTTACCAGTCAGGATGTACACTCCACTTGTCAGACAAATACTGCCTGGCAGATATATTCTTGGAGGTAAGTGAAAGGCGATGAATGTCGTCTGTGGGGGGAGGCGTGATACGATGCCGTCCGTAGTTTTCGGGTATCGTGACCACCAACGTGAACGGGGAGTCGCTAATCCCGGTCCAAAAGTAGTGCTTTTTACCACGGGACACTCGTTTCTGTTGATAAAATGAACTGTGAGACATTTGCAAAAGGAGATAAAAGAAAAGAGGACTTTGGCCATTTTAGTATTTGAATGAACGTGAATTCTCCACTTCAATATTCATAATCAGCCCGTAAGCGTCTATTGTTGGATAAAGATATTTAGTAGCTCGTCATTTCAGCTCGTTTTTAACTGTAGTCACTTTTTGTATTTCTTCACATGAGCTTGAGAGCGTCCCACATTACTTTTGGTGAGATGGTGTTTCTGCTAAGCAGGTATCGATTGATAAACAGACGTGACTTTAGCCAAAAAGTCAAAAAGTCAAAGGATTTATTCATGGAAATAAGGTTAAACAATATCGATGTTAACAGCTAGATGTAGTAGGTACAAGCTTATCTCACCAGCGCAGCTGGTATATGAATATTTAAAATGTCCGTGCAAACAAAACCTATTAAAATATTAATTAAAACAATAATAATTCACAAAATATTAGTAACATTCAACTTCATTCATACATGTTGTCATAATATCATAATAATAATTACAATCGAAGTTAAAATTTGTACGTCAAATAGTCCTTAAGAGGGGGTACCATGCCAAATTGTCGATTTTAGATTCGATTTTTACACTTGAAAACAAGCTTTAAATAATTTGAGTTTTTTCATATGAATATTAGACTATATTTAGCAGGGACTGGTCTGAGCAGAAACATGAAATTGTAATATTTTCTCGATAGAAAAATATCACAAAGTTAGGTCTAATTTTTAACTAGATTCGATTTGTTTTCAAAGCTATTCATACAACTGAATTTATATTTTAATATATAATAGAAAAATATATTTTCGAGGGACTGTACTAGCGGTTTTTGAAAATATAATTTATTTTGCGAGATATTTAAAAAAAACTAGTTCGACGCTTACTACGTTTTTATTCCGCGTAGAAAATTGTCATTCTATTTCACCTGACACATGCATGTCAGCATGTTTTGTTTCATCAATCAGTCGTGACTGCTCTGTTGAGACGGGAGGTCTATGTCACCATGCTCCGGCCCAAAAATATTTCAAAAAAATGATAGCAAACAAAAATGATAAAAGAAAACGTTTTAAAGGAGAACAGAATAAGTTAAAACTTCAATTTATGACGTATTTCCGAAGGTTTGTATTAATTTATTGTATTTGTTTATCTTTGTGTTGTCAAAAAGCGTTGAAGTAATGGCGGTGCATGCAGTACATGCAAAATAAATCGATACTTCAACCACGTGACACCACGTGATGATGTCGGTATGAGTTTCTATTATGTATTTGTTTACATAATAGTAAATACCACCATAGTACTAGTAGGAAAATAAAATGTGACAGAATCTATTTTTATTGAATTTTTCGTACAAATCATTTTTTACATAGGTAATTATAGTTTATATCTTTTAGCTTTTAATTTCACCAAAGCTAGTTAAGCCATGCGGTTAAAGCACTTAAGAAACACCTTTCAACAAGAACTTTGTAAGTTTGTGTCTTTTTTTATTTGGACTAGCTGTGCCCGCGACTTCGTTCGTGTGGACTACATCTTTTTATGGTCGGTTTTACCCCTTTCTCCCCTAATATTTGAAACAAAAAGTAATCTATATTTTAATCCAAGTTTTGAGCTATATTTGTGCCAAATTTAATATCTCTTACTTCAAAAATAAACATTTTTCCATATACACTTTCAAAGGTGGTATTACCCCATACCTTCCTTATTTTCTAATAAAAAGTAGCTGATGTCCGTTTTTGAGATTCAACGTATACCTGTACCAAATTTCATCAAAATCGGTTGAGAGGTTTAAGCAGGAAAGCGTAACAGACAGACAGACAGATGGAGTTACTTTCGCATTTATAATATTAGTAGGGATTTCAAGCGTGAACGAATAGAAGTAAACAGAGCTATGTCATTATTTTTCTAGATAAAAAAATAAATTTCTAGTCTCACAAAGTATGATAGCTTTCGAATCATTAATCATTAATAAATTATAAATTCCACTTTGAAAGGTTACTCGTACAATAAGAAACATGCCTTACCCAATAAATAGACCCAAGGCAAGCATTATCTGACTATTTGTTACGCTGAGTTGGGCGGCATATGCTATAACGGACTGATTTGTAGACGGCAAGATTGGTACATTTTGCCTATTTTCACAGCGTCATGTCGTAGGTATAGTCTGATTTTATGGGGATCTGTGGCCGACATCCAGTAGTATCTTTGTGTGACAAAAGAGGGCCATCTGAGCAATTTACAAGCTAAGACCACGTGACTCGTTGAGAGAATTATTTAAGAAATTCAAAATCCTAACAGTTTTATCTCAACACGTTTTCAACTGTTTAATATACGTATCCAAAAAAAAATTGCATATTTTCCCAAAAAAAATCAGACTCTCCTAGAATTAACACTAGAAATAAACACAAGTTTGTGATCCCTAAGCATAGACTTTTAAGATTGATAATTTATTTTTTGGGTTAAGTATAACTTTTTTAAATAAATGGCCTCAAATTATTGTTGATTTAACTGGGGACAAATTTAAGACACTTGTTAAAAGTTGTCTTTTAAAATACATTTTACAAAGTTGAAGACTATATTAATGACAAAGTTGTGTGGATCACTAAAGAGTAGATATGTTCGCCCTCATATAAAATTTTTACATATTACTATTTTTATACATTTCTTTAAATTGACAAATACTCACAAGTTGGTAAAATTCAATTCAATTAAAAATTCAACTGGCAGACTACAAAAATTAATATTAATGGAGCCAATTCTTCTGGCGCAGCACTAGTTATGGGAAAATTCCACGGCTCTGTATTAGAACCTTGATCTTATTAATAATATCCCTTACTTCACCGAAAGTCTATGTGAGACAATATTACTTGCTTGCAAATCTCTGATTATTAAAGCTGACGTTAACAATTGTATGACGATGTAAATAATTCTTTCTCACAAATTATGCATTAGTGTAAAGATGATAATATTGTAATTAATATAAACAGATTAAACTCATTTATTTATAATTTTTTTTAGGAATCACTTTAAACTAAAAACTAACAATGGGACCTCATATCAGTGCGCCTCAAGCAAGACTTAGTTTGGCTGTATTTGCAGTAGGAAAAATAATTAGATTAAATTAAATACAAAATATTTTTGTATTACAGAAGAGAGAGCTTTACATATTATGGCCTTAGATCTCGTGATGACCTTAGACCGTGTAATTCACAGAAATAATTATTTAACAAAGTCGACTTTTTATTCGTTACTACATCTTTGAGTTCATAATATGTTATTACGTTTTTAAACAAATATCAGAAAAAAATATTTATTTATGTTGGGTTAAGTATAAAAATAAATTATGGTTAGTTAAAACTAGGTGACTACAAACTGATAAATGAATTTTAAATTATATAGACATGACTGATATCCATACAGTCTGCCCACACAGTATATTTATAAGATTTCTATAGTCCTACATTGTAAATAATGGAATAACTACTTACCAATAAAAAACTGGTGGTAACTTCATTTTGTATTGTATTTATTTAAACGATACATAAGTATTACTTGTAACCACTATATTTCTTAAATATAAATGCAATATACCTAATATGGATACAGATGAAAAGTTAAATGATTATTATTATTATTTTTGTAATAAAAATCATGTCCGCTATCTTGATTGGTCTTGCCAAATTTTATCTCAGTCATATTTTATTATTAGTAAGTATTAAAAATAACTGGTAGAATAAATAATTAGAGGCACGCAATAGTTAGCATTATAAACTTTCTTACCATAATCATAATCATAATCATAATCATTATAAACTTTCTTACCTTTTCGAGTAATTTACCACTATCAAAATATAATATATTTATTTTGTGTGCAAACTTTGGTTAATCCGACTCGCACTTAGCCAATCCTTATCAGATTTATCTAAATTTTTTGCGTATACTGTGCCAGTGCAAAACATGACGCGGTGATGATTTAGATGCTTGGGACGAGTGCGGGGCGTGTGAGGTGCGCGGGTGAAATTCGACATTACTCCGGCACCATACCCCCTCTTAATCGTATAAAAACATTTGTCAACTAATAAATTAGCTCATTGCTACTTCAGCTTACTAATTCATTGATTTAAGTGACTTTGGAAAATTAAGTGATTTTTAAAGTTAGAGTTAAATTTACCATGTCATCCATGTGATACTTTGTGTTCATGACTTTGTTGCCAGTTTTTTGGTCGATCACTTCTTTTCGGAGCTGCAACATCAAACTGGATTTCAGTCACAATAGACAATCAAAGAGTCAGAAATGATTAATGTATCTGTTATTTAATCGTGTACATATTTTTAAGTTAAGTACTTACTGCGGTTAGTTCTTTACTAAAATTCCTAGGCCCTCTATCATCGTCGAACAATTCTACTTCGATCATATCGACGCTGTTGTAACTTGGTTTTAGGATTTGTTGAAACTAAAACAAAGAATTTTGTAAGCACTTCATTAGCACAAAAACGTTACCCATATTAACATTTTTGTTTTACTTACCACAGGCCTAAGATCTGGGTGAATTAAAATGTATCCATTGTTTGTTACTATAAATGCGTAACCATTTACACCGATCTAAAAAAAGACATAAATGTTTATTGTTCAATTGAAAATGACTTACTAAGGTGAGTTTAAAATTAAAGGTAGTTTCATGATACCTTATATGGAGTCATTAGGGCTTGGATTTCCGATAAAGGTACATCCGTTCCTGCAACGCCTAGCAATCTAGCTATACGCATCTGAAATCATTGTAAGCTTAATTAACAAATCACACCCTGGAAACTTTTTAATTATCTTATTAAATGCACACAATACATATCTTCGCTGTTAGGTTAAGTTTGGTTAATATTTCTATATTCTACGTTGATATTAATGCTAATCTAAAAATGTACCAAAAATTTTTCATGACAATTTAAAATACATGACTTAATATACAACTTGATTATTCATAAACAGTCAACATTAATCTAACTACGCGTTCATGTATTTGGCGCAGTAATAGCCATCTTAATTCTACTAAAATTATGTATAACTCTTGCTTAGTTTTCTAGCAATTATATTTAGCAACTACGCCCCGTTAGGCGAAGTTCTATAATATTATATAGAACTACGTTTTATGAGGTTTCTAATTTATGTTATTCATAATTACAGGTTCTAGCAAAATCTACTCAAAAGATTACATAATTTAATCATATAAAAATTAAAACTCTACTCTTTATTTCTAGAAACCCACTACCGTATCTGTTGCAGATAGGCCTTTAGGAGCCTTTGAATCCTTGCAAGAATCTGTTGACATTTGTAGTTAGTGAGTATGATGACAAATAAGACAACAAATTTTACCAAGTTAAGTAACAAAAACAATTTAACCCCAAGAAGTTTTATAACTTGTCAAGAAAAAATCTTTCGTCCAGTAGTATTGCGTCATGCTGACTGTTATTGGCTGTTAGGTATGAAAGTAGTAAGTAATGGCTGGTGTTCGTATTTCAATGGTAAGTTGCAACAAATATGTGGAAAGTGTAGATCCAAGTGTCATACTGCCAATAAAAGCCCCATATCATCCGTCTTCTCGCATTCATCCCTGAGGTTAATCTATGAGAGCGTGGGCCTACCTCCTTTTGGCCGTTCTCCTCTACGGACTGCGATTGGTTGTGGACGTACGAATGCAATAAAACGTAATAACATATAGATAAATGCATTGTAGTAACTTCCACTAGAAATCAAAACGTTCTCCCTTCGAAAGGGAGAACTTATATAAACTAAAATGTTAGTATATCAAAAGTCTTGTCATTCTGAAGAAGATAAAACTTTAAACTGAACAGATGCTCAAGTAACAAAAGCCCCATACGAGTCATAAGTCGGGCGGCACGATACTCTTATTAAAAATATATTTACATTTACTTTTCGTAGTACAAGTCAATCTTTAAAATGTCTCTACGAAGACATCACTAAATTCAGGCAAAATAATTTATCTTATTAGATAGTGTGTGTAGTGGAATATAGATCATAGCTCTTGCATAGAAAAATTAATTTGATAATTGATAGAAAAGTTATCATAACACCCTAGTGGTCTACGCCTACAATCTAGTAGAAAACTACAATACTACAGTAAGCCATAAGGGTTGAACAACACATGGTCAGTCTGCGACTGAGGCTGCGCGGGCGCAGCCGACATCTATCGAGGACAGATGCATCGCTAACGGGGCCAAATAAGACTTTACCGTTACTGAAATCCAAAAAACTAAATCATAAAAACTCTCTCGTATCTTGCAAAAACTTTACATTCAATCATCAAAACTTTCTAAGTGTAGTACCTCTTTTGTAACTGATACCCAGTAAGCTTCATTTATCAGTACATTCTCTGTGATGTTCTGAGGGGAAACCATCAAACAAAACGGAGTGTTATTAAAAGATATTTTAAATTTTAAGAAGAAATAGATTATAGATATAGTTCAAAAGAAAATTAGAAGAGATAGAGCTTACGTCCAATTAGTAGAAAATGTAAAACCAATCTGTGAACACAATCTTCTTTAGACAGACAATAAGTCTTTTTGGCATGCACAATCAGAAATTTTGAATTTAGAAGACTTTCAAATAGTTAATCGAGTTAGCTGAGAAGAGAAAAGTGAAATTATACATACACGAAGTTAGAGAAACACCAATAAAAAACTACTAAAAAGGTAATACATTCTCTTTCTCAATGAACCCGAATTATCTTTTCTAATTATTTTATGGGGACTTAGTGGTAAATTTAGACATTTAGGAAAAGAAAAATTATTAAACATAGACAACTTACCTCGTTATGACGGAGGTCGTAAACGGGCATAGATACTGACGTCATCAACTGATATCGAGAGTTTCCGAGTTCACTATACTGACCCTGTTTCATCTGCGTGTAGAATAAGTATATAAGAAATAGTATTACAACTACTTACGTTATATTATATCCGTTATAACTATAATACGGTATGTTCGTACTTGTGTTATTCTCCATCGTCTGTCCTGCTCTTGCGCAGAATTGAAAAGATTCTTGTCTCGTCGTTGGCTCATAAAACGTTCCTTTTGCTCGGCCCGCTCTCGTTGATCCCACAAATAATCCGCCACTTTTGGATCCTATTGTTAGTAGATAAATAAGTAAATTATCTTAAAATTTTAATTTTAATTAGTTTTTAATTTTCATGAAGCAGTTCCGAAATCGCCTAATTTCTAGCGAACTTTTATTTATAAATAGCAACTCTTAATTTATTTTCTGGAAAATATTTTTTAAATTACTATTATATCTCACTTAAATTTAGATTATATTTAAGAATTTATTATCTAGATTTTTTTCTATACAGCCTGCATAAAACCCGTAGGTAATAGGACTTATTTCCCTAATCTAAATGAACAGATATGATGATGAACAAAATTCTTGGCGTCATATTTTACAATTATCATACAAAATGTAAGTAGTATCTACGTTGGAAAATTATATATTTAAAGTTATCTCAACTATCTACCTAGTCATTAACTAGTCACAAACCAGAATTTAAGACTACAAAGACCTACTGTTTCTTGGCTCGATAACGAGTAATCGGGACGCGAGAGGGTTAACTCACCGTGACATTGGCATAAACTGGGGTCCACACGACAGGATGCTTTTCGCGCTGCAGCACGAGTGGGCGCGCCAGCACGTTCACGTGCTCAAGCACGCGCTCGCGCACCTCGGCAAGCGTGCTAAGGTGCACGTAGTACCCGCGATTCGCGCACGCCATCCACTTCACTTCTCTCACATCGGCCACCTACACCCATCTCACAAATGTTATTTTCCAACCCATTACTGGTCTGGACAGGATGACAGTGCGCTGGTGAATCGACTATTTGTTAAGTGACTATAATGTTCTTCGACTGCCTCGTGAAAAAAAGGCTAGTATCAAAAATCAATTACTAAATAATAACAATTACAGCGCCTCTTAATGGCCTACTCAATTTTTAATAGACATTTGAAAAATAAATTCGAACAAACTTAAAATATATAATAAATAGTGACTTTCAATTACTACGAGTACAAAGACGACACATAAAGCATACTACTTACTACAGTATACTATTATCTAACATTACAAAACTATCTACAAACAACTACACTCTACAAGCGAAAGCGTTATGAAGATGGAAAAAAGAGTAATATTGGAAATATTGTAGTTACCACTTACATGCACGATGGCATTGACAAGAACAGTAAGAGAAATAGACAATAGAAAAGAAGAGTACCACATTCTAGGTGTACTGGTAGGTAAGTACGAAGGGAAGGCATTATGCAGGTCGCACAATGACTACGACACACAGTAATACCTGGAGTGGTACTACCTTTACCTCACGCCCTATCAGGTACGTGAACACCCTCACAGGCGTGTCGTATTTCCAGTTGTATTTCTCGAACAGCTCCTTGTAATTGTATGGGACGCCATCCGTAACCAGCATAATAGCCTTAAAATATACAGAAAAATGTGATATTTTTTGTTTTTATCTTAAGAAAAATATTTTATATATCTGTCAGTATGTGGTCGTGTGTGCATGTAAAGCAGATATAGATGGAAAGTATTTAAATGATGGGCATTAGGGCACATAGTTTTGTTGAATGTCATATAGAGATTTATCATAATGGGCCTGGAAAAGAAAAGATGAATGCAAAGTACAAACACTACCTTTTAGTCCCGAAACCATAACTTCTAGTAGGTACCTACTAACCTGATTGCAGTTGGCGCCACCGCTGTTATTTCTATACAGTTCCAGAAGCTCGAACGCACGAGTCAAGGCTGCTGAAAAGTTTGCTATCTCCGTAGTTTCAAAGTTATCCAATCCCAATTTCAACTCGCGAAGATTCCCCAGAGTAGCCTGAAAATTTACAGTATCCAAATTTTTAATAAAACTACTTTACCAAATTGAATACGTTTTCATATTTAATTAACGTTTACCTGAACAAGGGAATCCTCGAAACAAGGCACAATGACTTCTACGCTGTTAGCAAATGTCAAGACGTTCACGAAATCATTGTTTCCAAGAGTATCTAGGATATTTGTCACTACATGTTTCGCAATATCCCGCCGTTGTCCAGTCATTGATCCGCTGCGGTCTACGAGAATGATCACGTCCTTGGGACTGGCTGCCGCTTCCATGTACCAGGCTCTGGTGCGACAGTCGTAAATGTCGACAGGATCAGCTCGCCATTTCATTGCTAAAACAAACATTTGTGTAACAAAAATAGGATAAATATAATATTCCAAGATTATTTGATTAAAATTTTGTAAAATGTGTATACCGGGATAATGTCTCATAAATCCAGTGGAACTTCCAAAGTATTGCCATGAGAGCGTTGGATCGCTTTGATAGTTATTTATAAAATGCATGTCTAGTCCTTCCGACCAGTGAATCCCTTTGATAACTTCTGGCGCTGTAAATAAAAATATTTAAGTCACGTAAGAATTCAAACTTATAATTACTATAGGTACACTACAAAATTATAAATGAATATAATAACAGTGTATTACCCCACGCATATACATTAGTTGGAATATGTACGCTGCTAATATTAATATTCACTGGGATGTTGGAAAAATGCGGATTTTGTTGCATATGAGCATTTCTTGATGGTGGTCTTACAACCCAATTCTCAAAAACAAATTCAGCTTCTGTTGTGGTGGTCGACATCTCGTCAAATGGCTCCTCCATATCTTTGCTGTTGTAAAATTGGAAGTCTTCAGGCACCGGCTCGTTTTGTTTGTCAAACGCCATGTTCTCAGCCGCTTCTACTATCCTCTTGACTGCGCTTATTTTGAGCTCCATCATAGCTCTGATATCGTCTGCCATACTTTGCACTAGCTTTTCACCGTCTCTCGATTCAATCTGTGCAGATTTGAAGCTCTGAAATAATTTATTACATATTTTATGAGCAATTTTCGAATACGGTGATTGGATAAATGCATAATTAGATCGGACTAGTTTTGTTTAACTTACGTCTTGGACTTCTTTTTTTCTTGTAATGAACTCGCCGAAATGGTATAACTCTGTGCCAAGCTTGACAGCCCATCCTTGTACGCTTTGGATAAAAGATTTTGTTAATAATGTATCAATGGAACATACTGGATTCTATGCTATCTATTTTCAGTCAGACGTAAGCCAACATGTGAAAAATAGGCACTTTTTGTACTTACTTTTACGTATTGGCTAACAATATCATACAAGATTCCAGTGTTTAATATTAATAGGATATATAAAACGAAAGTTTCTTTGTATGGATGTTTGTTATTCTTTCATACAAAAACTGAATGGATTTTGATGATATTTAGTAAAAAGTAAATTACATTTTTTCGAGTTTCACGCCTATGAAATAAACTATTTAAAGTCTCTGAGAATTGTATTTACCTACTTTTAACATATTATTTTTAAACTTTCCCCTAACTTTGATACAATTCGTATTTCTTTTTCTACATAAAAAACAATCATATTTAAATTAATGTTTGGTCCTTTTTTACAACGCCATTTATTGTTATCTATTATCTAAACTCTTTTTGTTGCAGTAGCTAAGTTAAGATACTGCAATAAACTGATAAATTAGTTAATCTTTCAATCTTAAAACATAACAACACTGTATTGTTCGAAAAAGTATTTCATTTCTAATTAAAAAGGGTTTTCTACCAGTAAATCAAGTTTTATACCATTTATTCCACAGACACAATATAATGTAAAGATAGTTACGAGTTCACTGTTAATTTAATTTATGCCTGCTTAATAACGAGTGCATTTCAATTTATGTGCAAAGGTTATGCGATAACTCGAACCTAATGATTTACGTCCTTAAAGTGATGGTCAAGTGCCGCATCAATCATAATGCAAACTGATATGAACTGGGATATTACCCTAAGATGGTATTTGTGTTAAAAAGTATTGAAACCGCTTCAATTTCATTGATTACTTACGAGCTAAGCAGTATTTTTTGCTCATTGTGTGCACTGGCGATGCAGTCCCTTGCGTCGAGGGATAGGAGAAGCAGCAGGAGCGCCGACGATCCGACCGTGCACATCAGAAACACTTAATCTAATTTGGCCCCTATCTTTACACTTCCGATGACGCGCACGAACTAGCTAACATGATCTTCCACCTGCGTTTTGGGATATATTTCGCGTAGAATGTTTTACGTGAGGAGTTGGAGGTGGGAAGTGCGCAGGCGTGGACTCGGCGGCTCGGGCGTGCGCACTGGTCCCCTTGCGCGGCCCGGCACGATTGTGGACTGTAGGACTAGACATTCCGAAAGTCGATGGTTTTGTTATCGATAGCTCTCCTCGAACATTTGGGTAGATAAATATTAGGTAGTTTGTTGCGCCAAAATATTTACAGAAATTGGTTTTATAGACAGAAGCACATCAGACTACTCACTTCGGTCGTTCAACCGCCCTTATGTCGTGTGCATAAGAATAAATATCGAACTGCAAGGGTTTACCTTGACGTGCGGTCGACTGTACAATTTAGGCGGTCGTATCGCTTACATTCGGTTCCCTCCAGACTACCTTTGCTAGAGGAAATATTCGATTGTGAAATATAGTAGTAGGTACCTACTCATTTCCGAACTATTTATTGCTACTATGCTACGCTACAAGTGCCTGTCCCGTACCTACCCGCACATTTGTCGTACGTTTGAATATTTCTAGTACCTTTTGGTTTTCGGAATAATAAGGTAGATCGCAAGGCAATCTGGACGTATGAGATGATGTTAATTTTTTTTAATATTAAAGCTACCGACCAAATATTCATTTTTCAATCAATATTTTTGGTTTTAATACCTTTGATAACGTCTTATAATACGATAGCGCTATATAAATAAGTAGTGAATGGTAGTAACGAGTCGATGTAAACTAAACGATAAACATCACTAAGTAGGACATGTTTGTTCTATGACTGGGGACCGATTGTGGCTCTGTGTGCGTGCGTTAACCGGATAGAAGAACTTGTGGATTCGCGGTACCTGCAGATCGCATCGATTTGTATCACCGACTACTAGACGACTAGGTCAGGGTGCCATGCGGCGCTGATACCTTTATCTATAGTATGTATTTCTAACGCTAAAAGCTCGTTACCTTAGTTGATACTTACCTATTACTTTTTTTAGGGAACATAACGATTACGACACATTAATTGATTAGTTATAAAATGAACGACACTGCAATTTTTTAAATTCGATCAGAAATACAAAATAAAAAAATATTGGGTACCTACTGAATTTGAAAGGTGTCTTATTGTTTATCATTCCTGCTGACTTAATACATTCTAAAGTTTGTATGGATACTTTTGTCGATGTATATTCCTTTGTGGATGTACATCCATTCAGCAATGTTGAGTGTTCACTTGGAAATGGAAATGGAATTTGGTATTTGACGCGTAATAGATGCAAATGTGATTTAAAGGAACTCAGATTGTAAGTAGATGTCAGTGAGAGATGCTGCATTATTTAGGATCGAATTAATATGTTAGTCCTAGCTGCGCACGCGACTTTGACTGCGTGGAAAACTGTATTAGTTATATTTTTTTCATTATTCAGGTAGGTACAGTAACTGTACTGTACCTGTGGCACATAAGTATGATAACTTTGATGAGCTATTTGATATTACCTACACTGTAAACAGTTATTATAGAAGTAAACTTTATAGTTTAAAGAACTTTGCGATACGCTGGTACTTAAAGGAATAATATTGTTTTGAAGTATTTCGCAATTAAATTTACCTACCTTAAGAACACATACAGATGTATTCTTATATCTATTCAGTACATATATATATTAACTGCATAGATTTCGGTTTGGCAGCTATACATATTATAAAGTAAAACTTCATAATATGTTCATACTTACCTATTATTATATTATACTCGTACAAAAAAACGCGCAACAAATTTACGGGTAAAATATTTTAATGGGAATCAAGAAAGCAAAAAGCAGGTATTTATGACAAATCTGCTGCACTGTTAGCAATTAGCATCTCATCCCATCATCAAAAGACGTTTCATCTCCAAGATTGATCAGGATACGGAGATTCCTAAACACAGAAATAAAACAAGACACAAGAACGGTGCAACAACTTTTATTGCGAAAGTAACAAAGGTACAAATGTGTCGGTACTCCGGGACGCTTCCGAAGTGACGGCTCGTGACTAGTTGGGCCGGCTACAAGCGGCCAGAGAGAAGGATGGTAGCCAGCAGCGTAAGGAACAGCGCGAGGCCGGCTCGTGGACCGCTGCCCGTGCTGCATGCGGTTATGTTCCTTTCCTGCCGATCACAATATACAACGTTTAAATAAGTTTTCGTCCCAATAATGGATGCAATGCCCAAGAGGGAATGCATCTTTCTCCCACTATGATATGATTGCATTGATTTGCAGCCACCATAATCTACAAGCTTACAGAACAGCTAGATACTATTTACTACTCCGTAGAAAAGCCATGACCGGAAATGATATAATTATGAATTATCAATGTCTCAGAAACATAAACATCAGAAACATTGTGGTAGCAGTTCACAATATATTCGCTTTTTAATACATGAACTATTGAATAACCATAATAATAATTAATTTCTTTGAAGTATTAAATAGTAGTTATTGTAAAGCGTCTGCTCAATCAAAATGAACTTTGTAGATGATGGTGGCTGCGATTCATAGTAGGTATGACACAGCGTAGCATTGGTGATCAGGTGCTATATAATGGCTCGTAAATTTTCTCGCTGCCTTAATCTTGATGAAAATGACATTTTAAGGCCTACTATCAAAGTTTATATACCAGAAATCTTTGGATCAGCTGCACGATGCAGTCGCTCAATGTTTTGCGTATCCAATACAATTATGGCTGCCTCGCTTCAATAGTGCTTTGGTAATATTAGCTGGTCGTATATAGTTAGCTTTCATGCTGTTATTAAGCAATCGACTTGGTTTCTGTAGTTAGTGCGAGCCAGCTTCTCCAACACGATCCCAGTGACATTTACAAAGAGCTTTAATCCCCCATTGTCTAGCATTTCTTCCATTTGTGGAAGCCGGCTACTTAGGTTGATAAACTTAAAACCATATGGTAAAAATTCATATTTACATTTTATACTACTCTATAATCTCGCTTCATAATTGAAGAGGTGAAACGAAGGAAAACTCAATATTATTTTCTTATTCGCGACGGATCGTAGAAGTATGGTAAGAGTGAGGTTTCGTGTTAAATTTTTTGAGGCCGAAGACACGTTTATCGAACCAGTTTTGATTGCTGATATTATTCTTTAATTAATTCAAATCTTGAAAATAAAACCTTTCCATTCACCTCTCCAAATATTCAGTTACATCGGTTTGTGAATGGCATTACCCCGTCGTCGTATGTGAAGCAGCCTTCCAGGCGGCGACGCGTGAGACCGGCCAAGTCCAGCTTGTGACAAGGCTCACGGCTAGTCGTGGAGTTGGAGGTAGGCTGTGGCTCTGTGTTCGGCGGCACCTGGCAGCCGTTGGCGCCGTAGTCCACGCGATCGTTCTCCATCACCACCAGCAACAGATTCGTCTCCCTCATGTACGCCGCCCAGAACTTAGGATGGCAAATCCCCTCCTCGTCCGCTGACTCCATTTTGATTTCCCCCATCGAATCGAGGAACTTCGTCTGGTTTAGTATGTACAGGCTAATCCTATGGTCGCATGAAAACGCTTGCTTCTCTTCTTCTTTACCCTCCTTGTTCTCTGTTTCTCTTGGGGGCGGTGGTGTTGTGGTGGTCGTTGGCTCTGTGATGCCCAGGCTGTTTAGATCGTAATCTGCGAGCGGAAAGCATGCGGTTGTTTGCTTTGCTACATAAGCAGAAATATTAGGTGTTTAAGAGAGAGTGGTTGCGCCTGCGAGCGTGGCATGCGTAGAGCGCTGCACCTTGTTATAACAGCCTCGGTGTGCCCTACGTTATTCCTACCCTTACAATTAGTTGAACATCGAAATTAAATTAACCTACTCATAGCATTATGACACCATATGCTCATCAATTTCACCACCGCTCTTGTCATTAAAAAAATAAGCATAAAGAAAATATATTTTAACCATCAGTTTAGTTTTAACTTAGCAATGGTGAAACTGAGATATCTACAAATACCTTTTCATTAATCTAAAATGTGCTCAGGTTTTATTATGCAAAGCAATATTGAAAGCATTGTTAAATTTAATTCTTCCATTTGGGTTAAGAATTTTGTTTTCAACCAATAAGGATATCTAAATTATTATTCAACCCTGGAACTTTTGTTCACTGCTGGGCTAGAGCAATGACTTTTTAGGTTTAAAGAATGTTCGCTTGTAACCAATAACAATTTTTATGGGACCCTATATTTACTGCACTAACCTTCATATTCATTAGCACCCACTCTCCAGTTCCAGTTGCCAAAGCCAGTCAAAAGTAGAGCTAATTCTGTCACTAGCCAACGGAAGAAATATGTCGCCGTGTTAAAGGGCTGGGAACAGAACAAAACTAAGCATGTAAGTTGCTAAAACATAAAATATGTGACATACTATACTGTGTGACATAGGTTTCAAATTAAAGGTTCAAACTAAAATGCACATTATACCTTTTTGTTTGAACCATTTATTGCATCAGATTCGTATAAAACTAAATCGATCCCTCCAAAGATATAATGTTACTTCAGTCAAGGTAGATAAAGTAAATCAATGCGACTGCGCAAGTTCTACATGATTTTTTCCATAGTGCAAAGTACCCAAGTACCTTCCATAAAGCTGAATGGCTTTTGAAGTTCAATTATGGCTACGGAATTACAAGGTTACATAAACTGTACTGTGTACGTTTGGTTTAAGAAGTAGATTTTCAGAGGTTTACTCCCGGTTTGGAAAGGTGTAAATAGATGCATTGATGGGTTACCGTCATCATCTGCCAAGCGCAGCTCCGCGGTTCATGTAGCTCTTCCGGAGAGCACAAGGCCTGGTAGTTGAACACCTCGACGTGGTCGAACACGCCACCGTCTACCAGCTTCCCGAGAACATACTTCGCGTTAGGCGCGCTCAGGTTCCTGGCGCCCAAGAACAGTCCTACGTCTTCTTTGTACCGCGACATCACTACGTAGCCTGAACTATCCACTATGAAGCAGTTGTATTGATCGTTGTTGCAGTGGAAATCCTGTAAAATATATTAATGTTTCGATCATCTGTGAAATACCTTTAGTACCTATAAGTACAAGTGCGTAACGTATTCTTGATTTAAAAAATTGCATCATTTAACAATGATATTAGTCTCTAAAGATTTAAGCAATACGTGGTATTCTACTTTCTGGAACATGCTGATATCTATCTATTTAGGTACAGTCAGCATCATGCAGATCTACTAAAACCTGCGAAAACATCTCATCCAATATTTAACTCTGTGTTCAACATTGTATTATAATTCGGTTGCGGAAACTAGATTAATAAAGTCAGGTCCATCTGAAGCTGATTGTATATGATCTCACTGTGCGTGTACTACAATCTATATAAGATTAGTATCTGTAAAGAATCAGAAACCAGTAGCATTGGTTTATTACGTGTATAAATATTTACCAGATCAGATTCGCACGCTGTTCCAGTGATATTCAGGAACCTTTCCTGGAACTTCAAGAATGAGAACTCAAAGCCAACAACAGAAGCTGGTGTCTCCGAAGCTCCATCTCTGTAAAAGATGGCGTAGCTGGCAGTCAGCACGATGTCGCCACTCCTATCGATGTCCTGCTTGATGATTTTGTCCAGGATTGGCAACGGCGAAGCAATTACTATAGAATCCTTGTTTATCATGTGCTGAAGAACTGCTGCTTTGTACCAGGTTTCCTCTATGGCATTATAGTATTTGTCGCCGAATACCCTGGAAAAAGATTTAGACATATTTTTACTCCGCTAATAGTATCATTGATATGTGATTAAGCAAGTTTACCGACAAATTGAAAAAATAATTAATTTTTATCAATTTTACAATTACTACTCTTAAGGATATTATTTTTAACAGTATTTTTTTTATTTTGCACTTCAAGATTGACCTCATGCCACCTGATGTTAAGTGGTAATGAGGTCCTAGCTTAAGGACGACAAGTACATAACCTACACTGACCTTATTGAAAATACTGTCTAAAATATTACATATAATTTATATCTACTAAAAACGAAGACTCGTGGTCTTGACTTCAGGATAGACACATAATGATAATGTGGTGAAAATGGCAACCTAAGCATGATTTGACATGAGTTTTCAATCATAAAAATGGGCACTTACTCTTCCGTAGAATTCTTCGACCTATTTCCTTGATCATCCACTTCCTCATTTTTATTTTGATCCTCTTTAGAAATATAATGCCACCTGGTCAGACCACTGGCTGTGGCTATGAAAGTGACGCTGACATTGTACATCGTTGCTAACTCCTCTTCCTCGGGCGAAGCGGTCCAATTCTGGAAAAATTGGTTCGTGAGCTTTGCGTCGAACACCAGCTGTTTCACCAGGTCTTCGTTGCAGTAGTACTCATCCTTATGCAGCTGGGTGGTGGCATTACCGCAATGTGCTGAAATACAAAACCATTTTGAATACATTTTATCGTGAATTGCTCGAGAAGACGTTAAGAAAAGTGTTATAATCGAAACACAGCATAAACATTTTAAGGTATTACTGGCATGTAAACTACAAAAGAGGAAAAATACATATAAAATAGATATACAGATATAAAATAGCAGCATTATGCCGATAACTAACACAAAAAAAGTCTTACTTTCCACAGAAAAGTTTCGGTTGTCTTGATCATCAATATACTGTTTTTTCGTAATATCAATGTCATTGTTGGACAAACGGACTAAAAACGACCAAATCTCTTCTTCAGCGTTGTCTGACTCGTGGCCTTCCAAGTAGTGATATTTGCAGTATACCCTGAAATAAAAAATATGAATTTATGATAAATATTGCAGTTTAATTATCTATAGACTCACAATCCGAGGTACTTAAACAAAAAAAAGGTTATGATTCGAATAGGTACATATTTGTTTATTATCACAAAGAACCCCTAAATTTTCTTTTCTAATATCTTTTAGGACTCAAAAGCCCATCAGAATATACACCGATACAATATAATCGAAAAAGCCATGTTTAACCATTTTAACAAACATTTTATTTCGTAGCATTCATCAACTTCGTAGTACATTTTCGTAGCAGTGCTTGTGAGCAGATAGCTGAGATAAAATTTAACGATTAGTCATAAAATTGTTGTTATTATATAACAAGCTTGTTAGATATGCAGTATGATAACGGATACCAATCTGAACTGGGTCATCGTATGTATTACGATAAGGTTTCCCTTTCTTATTTGGCTAGATTGCCCATTACCAACGATCAATCGTTTATGGATCATATAATTCGGTAAAAAGATCGGTTTTGTAAAATTTTTAGTTTTGTTGTTCGTCTGCCAAAAGACTCTTTTGCCAGGAACGCATCTTGAATTAAAATTAAATATTTCAACGGTATCTTGAAGTTTTAAAAATAATTAAGCTTTGTACATCAATGCGATCCAAAAATATTTGTGTCTGATTTTCTAATTAAGCGCATTCGAATTTTTGCATTCGTTGTTCTTAATAATTATTGTCAGATTACTTCATACGGCTGATATTTTTAGTATCTTAGACTTTGATATGACAAATGTAGACTTTAAAATTCCGTCGTGAGTATAGAAGGATAAGCATGGTCGGTATGATTTATTGGTTTTTTTTTTTTATCTAGTGTGTAAGTATGATTATGATTCATTTAGTAATAATTGATCGTTATAAATTATTAAATCTGTAAAATGAATGAGCAACGAGTGGAAAGTAACTTGTCCACATTGATGACGTACGTATGACCCAATTGTAAAGATTAAACTGAATCACTTTCGTAAACAAAATCCTTGGAAAGCTATTAGAGGATCGAAAACCAGACTTCTATCGTGAAATTGTGTAAATTCTCAGTTTGAAGTACAGAAATACGCTCCGTTTAGATGCTAAATTAAAACTTACCAGTCGGGATGCACGCGAAAGCTGGAGCGGAAGTAGTCGGTGACGTTGATGCCGGTGAGCTCCTTACCCTGCTTGGCTTCCAGTGGGTTGTCTTTGAGCAGCAGCTCTGTGTCTCCATAACCCTTGGGCAGGGAGATACCCATCGAGAACGGTGTACCCTCCAGCTTGTTGAAGAAGTAATCGTGTTTCACTCGAGCGATTCTCCTGGAGTTATGGATTGATTTAATGTTTATTTGTAAAATGACATGATTTTTATTTACTTTACAGCAGTATAATGTATGCTGTATCATACATATATGGTCAAAACTACAGGTGAACCTTGACTTCGTCTGGCTGGAATTTCATTTTTTTTATAACATACAAGAACACAATTTTTTTACAAGGGATGAACACGTGTAACTGTTGCTGTGCAAGTTCTCTTTGAATTGTGCGTTGATAGATCAGTCAGCTTCGGTTGCCTGATCTACAACATACATATCTAAAGCACGCCCGCGGTATGTTTTTAATATTAAAACGGAAGACTAAACTTACAAAGTTACATTGCACCTATATTAAATGTTATACCGACTCTAAATGTTTTTATTTGTGGCACTCCAATCTATGTATTTACTATTCGGTATTGGCCCATATGAAATCTGATCACAGTCCTGATCTAGAAGAAATAGATTTAAAAAATATTGTTATTCCACGAATTTTGCAAACAAGAATACGATGTACCTATTTGGTTATAACATTTTGTTAAACTTAGCTGCCCACTATTGTAACCCCATTACTTTATTTCATACATTCAATTGAGCTCGGTGTACCAAGTACCCACAATATCTGCCGCTTACGGAAATCACCCCACCATTTATATGGTGCCCTGCAGTAGTTTGCTACGGACATTCTTTCTCTGAATTTGTTTACTCCCGGGCAAACAGTAGGACCTATAATCTGATAGGTTCCGACTCCCACTTCAACTGTTTTATCAACTGAGTTCTGTCGCTTTAGTTATATGAAAACGGCTTCGTCGAAGCTTACCTCATGTTGTCGTAATGGAACAGCACTTTAATATCGCTCATGCTGCCCTCGTCTCCGTTCACCAACTTGTGCCGCAGCAGTTGTATCTCGTCACCAAGCACGCGAGGGCCGTTCCCATCGTCCACCTGCTCCACTTCTACAAAGTCAACGCTATTGTAATTGGCCTGCAGCGTGTTGTTGATCTGTGGAATTGAAGATGAAAAGACATGAACTCAAGTATTGATTTGCGAATCGTCAAACGCAGGGTGATTATATGCGTAGTTCTAATGTCTACGTGATAACGTGACCAATTCGGTGAAGAAGGCTACGAGGAGCTCAGTCATGGGACTGAGCTCCTAGTACCAGTACCAGCTCTGTGGATATGGATCCACAGAGCTGGTGTACCTACATTATACGACAGTTACTTTCCCCCTTTACAAAGTACTGGCTCCTGTGTAGGGTAATATAGGTATTTTTCCTTCTCATGAAATTTAGTGTATGTATGACTGGCCGGCCTGTCTATACATGCTCTAAATCTAAATTAACTCAATGTCACCTCTGAAATATAATTTCGAAATATTTCGTTTTGGATATATTTAATGTATACCTAGGTATATTTTAAAAAGAGAACGGTCTTTTTTAAAAAATACATTTAAGCATTTCTAGTTATAACGAACTTACCGTTGTAATTAAGAGGGGGTGAAGCAGCAAATATCCGTTATTACTCACGATGAATGAATAGCCGTTTACGCCGAGCTGGAACGAAATGATACCAGTGTGATTAATAATACAATTCGTAAGCACTTAATAGATATTATCATTAATTACATTTTAGAACTCTGCTATGTGAGCTGCAGTTTAGATAAGTAAATCTAACTGATTGAATCAACCTGTTCGTGATCGATTCAAAACTTGCATCTACTTTAGCATCTTAGACACTTAAACACATATTATAACTTTTTAGACACTTATTTCCCAAACCAACTGTAATTCACAACTTGGTGATGTCCAAATATTTTATAATAACTCACGTTTACTTAGCTGTTTATTGTGATATTATTTTCATTTTATGCGTACATTCTTACAACAAATATTGGATTTTACCTGATGAGGCTGTGCAAGCTTGGCTATGCTGTCGATGGGCACATCAGTGCCAGCTACGCCGAGCAAAATGGCGTCCTCAGTGTGGTCTCTGTTGTACTTTAGGTCGAACGCCGGAATAGCCACGGAAGTTACCAACTTGTCCTCGTCGGGCTAAAATTTACAGTAAGCTAAAGTAATCACATTATGACCGTTCTAATTTCTTATGATAAAAAGCTTCAAAATACTACAAAATAGTAGCGCAGTATATTGGCTCCACCCAGCCTGATGGTAAGCAAGAGAGGAACCCACATCGCTACTACTTACTACTAATAAAAAGCCACATCGACAATGTTTTAAAATCAAATATCATAGATATGGTAATGTTTACTTAGAGGAAGTGGAAAAAAAAGGGATAACTGTGTAAAAGTTTTTTATTACACATAGAAATTCAAAATTAATATACCTTTTTTACGTCACTGCTAACAGCCCATGATGAAGTTCTCTGCAATATAAATAATAAACCTAAGTTTTACTCGTGCTCGCTGCTTACATATCTATATATATATATATAAAAGTCGTGTTAGTTACACTATTTATAACTCAAGAACGGTACAACAGATTTGGCTGAAATTAGTCGGGAGGTAGTTTAGAACCAGGAGATGGACATAGGATACATTTTTTTATTTTTTTTATTGCCTCTAAGGCGGAACAAAGTTCGCCGAGTCACCTAGTTACAAATTAACAAAACCCCCATGCGTATACTCCGTAGCAAAAACGTCTATTTTTAAATCTACATTGATTGTCATTAATGTTTAAAACTTTCAAAGACTTAAACATTTAAAAACTGAGGGTTTATAGGGGACTTTGTAAGAGATATTAAAACTGTTATTACTAGATACCATTGCCCCCCACTTAGCTTACACATTTATTAAGTGCATCTGGGCCAGATTCTATGATATTAAATGAAGTCTTATTTAACTGGTTGAATACAAAATTAAACGTTAACGAAGCCTGTTTGCCTGTGTTTTACAAAGTCAAAATAAGTATTTATGTTTCACATTCAAGTCCCGTAGCTAAAGAACAAAGTATAACAAGACCATCAACTTTGTAGGCATTGCGTATAAACAATTCTTTAGATGACCTCGAGCTGACTTTAGCAGAGTCGAGGTCAAAACAAAAGCTAGCTTTTAGGTTGCGAAAATTATGTCCTACTTAATTGCGAAGCGGTTTGTTAATGGCAGTTTAATTTTGAATTGTTTTCAATTAATATTTGTCACAGAAATACTAGAAAGTAACATAATTGGCGACAACGGTTAATGATTTCAAAATAAACGCTCTATTCTTTTCATGTTTACTGTTTTATTGAAAGTCCCACACGACTGAAATCGTGGGTCTAGCAAGTTTACCTAAAGACGTTATTAATTGTGATGAAAGATGCACTCCATGTAACAGCTGATTTTAAATAAGTCTTCCGAATTGTTTATACTGTAGAAGACAAATTACCTTAACACTTGCAATACCCAAAACACGCCTTCCAGGTTATTTAGTAATTTGGTCACAAGCGCAAAACCCGACTCCCGAGTCGTCTATAGATAGCTGCACATATCCTATACCCACGCCAAGAACTCGGTAGCTGGATCCTATTTAATGCTCTTTTGAATTTAGCAAAAGTAATGGTTGGTAAAAAAACTCAAAGGCAACATGTTGTCAGAATCAATAAGTGACTGATATCAGAATAGGTGTTTCCAAAGCAATATTAAGTATGAGTCCATTCTCAATATTGCCTATAAGCATTTACATAATTACTCCGTAAATAAAAACCACTTCCCCAACCCCAACCTAATGGATTACGGGTCAGGTATCAAAGACGTAAGTTTTCGTAATATCGTAACATCTAAGAGAATATTGAAACGAGATGGCCTGGCATTGTCAGATAGTATTTCAGAGCCCTTCAAAGTCTTTGTTAATAATAGAAATGGGGTCGAGATGGGTCGGCTCTGCTATCCACTATTGTGTGTGTGTACAGTCAACCCCACAACACAATTTCTCTTCTATCTATAAAAATAAAGGTAAAAGTGTTTAGTTGGCTACCTTTGAGGGTGACTGTGCCAAAAACGTTAGATAGTTACGCTATCTCATTGCTTTTTATCACTTTCGAACCATAATGAAAATGTTTAAAATAATTTAACGGGCTCTTCAAAACGCAACACCATTTTTATTTAGTATTTTGCGTTTTGACCCGTTAAATTATTTTAAATGTTTAAAATGGAACGCGAAAGTCTTAAAATTTACATAATGAAAATGGTTGGGTGAAATGTATATGCTTCTTATTAAATGACTTAACAAAGTGGGCATAAAAAGCGTTTATGAAGTATTTGAAATAATTTTGATGAAGTAGGTACTTTGGTTTATGTGCGCTATTAAAAACATGAGCATAACGAATTAGACTAGTATTCACGACTTGGTAAGCCTGGCACTAATGAGAAAAGAGTAGAATGATATGTTTAAGGAATATCGTATTAGCCATTTCACACATTATCCTTTATTGTATTTTCCTGTCTTTACTATGGTACAAATAATAGAAGCAGCCGTAAGATAATAGTTTTATTAATTACCTGATAATGTAGGCTTAGTTTATATTATATTTTATTAATACATCTACTAAACTAGATGTAATAATATGTATGTATAAAGATGAAATCCCTACTATCCCTACTAATATTATAAATGCGAAAGTAACTCTGTCTGTCTGTCTGTCTGTCTGTCTGTCTGTTACGCTTTCCTGCTTAAACCTCTCAACCGATTTTGATGAAATTTGGTATAGGTATACGTTGAATCTCAAGAACGGATATAGGCTACTTTTTATTAGAAAATGGGGGGGGGTGGGGGTAATACCACCTTTGAAAGTATATATGGAAATATTTTTATTTTTGAATTTAGAGATATGAAATTGGGCACAAATATAGCTCGAAACTTGGATTAAAATATAGACTACTTTTTGTTTCGAATATTAGGGGAGAAAGGGGTAAAACCGACCATGAAAGGATGTAGTCCACGCGAACGAAGTCGCGGGCACAGCTAGTAATGTATAATATACTTACCGTATAGTCGATGTTTGCATGGGTCCACGTGGGAGGTGGTTGGCCCTGTGTTAATAGGATCATAGGACGCGCTATGACGTTGATGTACTTTAACACTTGTTGCTGCACCTCTTCTATTGAATGTATGTGCACGAAATAACCTGGAACAATAATATAAGACTACATCATTAAAAAAATTGCACGTCATCATCATCAATTCAGCCGAAGAACGGACACTCAAATATAGGCCCCAAATCTTCCATGGCTTTGCGCAACTTGCATAGCTTGCAACCATGACACTGTTTATGTTATGGGAATAGGAGAACTCCTACGCGGCGTTTTTTGTTCATTTTGTCCTATCGGTGTACAAGTGGTCACTTTGCCATTTTAGTTTTAAAATCTTTGACTAGTTTAAGAGAATAAGAATTTATTTATTAGTACACACAGTAAAAACACAGTACAGGTACATAAAAGTGGCACGAACAAATAATAGGTATATTAAAAGTAAATTAACAAAAAAAAAAGAAAAAACATAGCGTTTGCGCAGCTAACAAGGTCCTAGCCTCAGCATAAGCTGCTACGACATTGGATGCCCCAGTAGCGCTGGTATTCTGGCGGAACCTTAACTCTAAGCTGAGTAGTGCGGTGATAAAAACGAAAGAACTAGTGAGTGTTGCCAGTTATGACATACGGTAGACTTAACCGTGAGCCACATACGATAGACTAAAAAACCTCATCTGCCATGAAGAGAGCTATGCTAGAAGTTTTTCTATAATATGATAGACTCAGATTTGAGGATCATAGTAAAACTCAAGTCGGCAATTGGTACAGAAAGTTGCAAAACTAATTTGCAACTCACAAACACCAACCACCATCACCAACTTTAAGTGTATGAATACAACCGTAGGGTAGGTATATACCCCATGGATATATATATATAGGGTAACTATAAGGGCTAGTAACTAATAAGATATGGATAACTAAGTTCACTAAAACGTTGTAATTTAAATCGACGGCTCTGATAGTTTTTTTCTTACAATAAATGCCATCGTAACAAAAACGTTTAACATTCATTAAAGTCAGCATTACATTTTTGTAAAATATTTCACTTTGCCGTTATTACGACAATTGAATACAATACATTAAGCAAATTAACCACCTAATCAAAACTGTTGATATACAAAGTTAAGTCCTGTATAATGGAGGAAGTTTCCAAATCCCTGAAAATTCGTCTTACTTAATGCCTGCGAAGAAAATAAAGCTGAGACTTGCCGTGAAATTAAACTGATTGCTGTTTTGAACAGTTTAAATAAAGCACAAGGCCATTTTCACTGTTTTAACACCCTTTTTGTTATATGTTCTAATCATCTTTTAAAACGGCGTTGTTTCACGAATTTGCTAAAATAAATTTAACTTTTAATACAAAATTTAAAAATAAAATCAACTTTCGCTATTAATTTTAATTTAAAAATGGGAGAGCAAAATTTATTTTACGCACTATTGCGTAAAATAAAGATAAGTGTAATGTATGAGTTCCACTGCAAGACAAATGCTTCCGTCATTAAAATCAACTGTAGTTATTGACTAATGCCCGGTTCAAATATTTGAAAAACGAATCGATCTAGTTACGGATGGTAATAAACTATACGAGGCGTAATCTAAAAACGGACGATAGCTGATATGGAAAGTAAATTTGAAATTAGAATTAACGACTCGTAGAAAAACGGATTGTCATTTTTGACACATTGCGAATCGTAAAATATTGGAAAGGGCATTAATCACTATGCTAACTTAATACGGGTTGTTCATCATCTAAAACCTACAAAAAATACTTTGCTCGACTCGGAAATCGAACTCAGGCCCTCAAGATCAGATTAAACTAAACCGTAGCAAAATAGCACTGTAAGTACGGTCAACAACACGTCACAATAAACACTTGCAGTTCGATACCTATTAGTTCTTATGCCCTAATCATAAGGGCGGTACAAAGTCGAAAGTGTAGTCTGACGTGCTTTTGATAGTACCTATATAATATTTAAAAGAATATTAATGTATAAAGATACACCCCTCCACAAAGAAGTTTGTATTTATAAAAATGAACGGGCTCCTAACTAAGTAAATAGGTTAGGCACTCTTCCGAGGACGAGTATTAAATCCTACTTGAATAATAAATGACGCTGGGCTAAAATCCCTTCAGCTCTTTTGTAAATAGAAAATAAGAAATAAACGTGCCGCAATCCGAGCTTAGGGAAAAAGGGTTTCGGGCAATTTAGTAGGATACAATCTATTTGTCGATAAAAAGAAATCGCAGGCGCCAATCACACTCTAGTTACCTTGAGACGTAGTTAAGTGACGTGATTGCAGATAAGTTAGCTTCTGTAGTAAGTAATGACATTCAATATTATAACAACATAGTAAGCACTATGAGCATGCTAAAAGATTTCACAGTCTAACATTGCGGAAATTACAATAAAGCTATCTCTGGCCATTTCAATTTCTTACGTCAAAATCAGATGTTTTTGTAAACGTAACTTCTAAAATTATAAATAAACACACTATTCAAAAATAAAACGATAATTTTGTTGTAAGTAGGTACGCGTAATAAACAAAATGTAGGTATATAACATGTTGATCACCCTCTTTAATAAACTACCTGACTCGATTAAATTATTAGATGGTAAGGTTTTCACAAAAGCGTTAACGTCGTGGCTATTTCAAAAATGCTTTTATAGTGTCAACGAATTTATCAATTGTTAAATTTAAATATGTAGGTACTTAGGATAATTCTAAAATGACACTATTGTTTGCACACCTGCTTGCAGGTCAAATACAACTCAAATACCACTTGTAACATCTTCATGTATCACACTGTATTTTATGCAAATAAATAAATGTTATTGTAAGGAACGTATGTTCTTTACTAAAAGTGGAAGTACTTCCGCCGAGCTAGGTGTTATCTGCTCGGGGACCAAGGCCCAACTACCAATCTTGGTTCGTTGTATATATACTTAGTGGCGACGAAAACTCTGATATCGCGATGTAGGATATCGATGTCATGCATTACGTATGGAGCGTTGTTTACCACGCCAATTCTGCTGACGCTGTATTTGTGTCGACTTGTAGGTCATGTCGTAGGTCGGCACAGTACTCCCCCCCTTTGGAGTCCAAGCACGTGCCCGATGCGTGTAGTTGCAGGGAGGCAGCTGCTGCTACGCCGGTGTGGACCAATGACTCGGTCGTAGGGCTGCGATGGCCTGCTTCATTACACGGGCCCGGAACCAGGTGGCTTTGTCAGCTGCGGTGGTCCGGTGCTCTTGTCGTGGCTAAGCTGGCTGTTGAGGGTATGGAGACATGGCCTGATGCGAAGGCTCCGTTCTTCAAAGACTGCTGGTGTTCAGCTCAGTCGGGGTCACCAATGTAAGGAACGTATGTTCTTTACTAAAAGTGGAAGTACTTCCGCCGAGCTAGGTGGTATCTGCTCGGGGACCAAGGCCCAACTACCAATCTTGGTTCGTTGTATACATATATGTCGCAGTCATCTGGTTGAAACAGCTATTTGATTGAATCACTAGCGTGTTTATTAAATGACGACGTTTAATTGAATGACTAGGCCGAACGTTGAATGAATAAGACTGACTGAACGTCCAACAAGTTAGCGGATTGTAACATAGCCCTTTGAACATAGCGGACGTAATCAGTCAGGTGATTGTAATTTAGTTCATTTTTTTTCCACTGCGGCGTTAGTGCTCATCAAAACAAAGATGGCGTCAAACAGCTGGTACAGATATAATCGAATAGCACTGTGTTGATAATTTTTAGAGTGAAATTGAGATATAAAGTGACTTATTCGTAAAAAAATATTTCTTTAGCCTAATTGTCTTAAGACTTAAAATTGTTAAAACATATTAAAAAATCTTATTAAGGTGTGTTATGTCATGTATGTCAACTATATCCCATTCAACGACTATGCTAAATGACGTTCAGTCAAGAAGTTGAACGTTACATTAAACAATTTGACGAGTTGTCCTTTAGTCATTCAATTAAACGTCGTCATTCAATGAACGCGCTAGTGATCCAATCAAATAGCTGATTAAACCAGATGACTGCGACATATATACTTAGTGGCGACGAAAACTCTGATATCGCGATGTAGGATATCGATGTCATGCATTACGTATGGAGCGTTGTTTACCACGCCAATTCTGCTGACGCTGTATTTGTGTCGACTTGTAGGTCATGTCGTAGGTCGGCACATTATTATTGTTATTATTATTGTAATAACTAAAATCGAAGGTATTAAAGATAATCGAGTAATGAAATATCACTTTTCGAATTCCACAAATAATTACACTTGTGATTTAAGAGAAATTACCAACTACTTAAATTATAAATTCCTCAAACTGTACCTAAACCCCAAAATTATGAACTCCCATAGCTAATTTCCATATCATTCGACTATAGGTAGGTCAGTTTTGTCGAATAAGTGGTTTAAGGTTAGATATTTAATATTTTAGCAGACTCAAATAAAAAAATACTTAATTTTTAAAATAACAAAACCATTTTATGAAACACTTGAAGATCTGACGCGATACGCTGTCCGGCATATTGATATGTGTAATGATGTCATACGGGTTCTAAGCAAAAGTCAATTTAAAAGTTTAATCATATTTTAATCATATTACGTCATCGAAATAACCTTGCATTGCCTACTTCTAGAATAACACTCCATACTAATAGCCCTCTTATAATGTCAATTAAAATATACAATAAATTACCAAAAAATATAAAAGATGAAGAAAACTTTAAGAAATACATAAAATTAATAAAACAATTTCTTATATCCAAAGCCTATTACGACATCAATGAATATTTGAAAGATAAAATATAGAAAAGATGTTATAAAAAATATATAAAAAAAGAGACAGATTTCCTATAAATTGTAAATCATAAGTACTTTATAGCAATATTATAATATGCATATATTTATTTATATATTATTTAGATGCTATTTATTAATGAGGCTTTTTAACAGCACCTCATAATAAACAATATTATTTATTATTCAAAATATTATTTTAAACCATAAAACAAAAGAAAAACGAGCGTCCTCTCTTCTCGTCCAGTTGCTGTGCCCTAACAGGGTGTGATGTATCTTTTACTTTGTAAATGAAACATTATTGTGCAATAAAGTATTGAGTATTGAATCTCGTTGACACGTCAAATCGTTACAACGACTACACACCTATAATACGTATGATTAACGTTAGTACACTAATATGAATAGATTTATTATTCTAAGCTTAATTTCTGTTTTCGTACCTCTATTCGAGCAAGCCATGTCCCGTATCTCCTTTACATTGGTAACCTCCTTCCCTATCAGGTAGGTGAACACCCTGACCGGTATGTAGGTAACGTCCCCGACTTTCTCCCGGTTGTATTGCTCAAACACTTCAGTAAGATTCCCTGGCACGTAATCCGTAATCAGCATTACCAACTGGTTGCACCCTTGCGTACTACTGACGTTGCAGTTTTTTCTTTTCTGTAAAAATAACAACAGTTTAACTTGCGGATTTTCAACGATTCCAAACAAAGACGTTCGTTTTAATTCTGATTAGTTCAGTTCAAAATTAAGACACTAAGCAATTTCCCTTTCCTTTTCCAGCAAAGATGTGCTAAAATATGTAGCTAAAGCTGTATATAGTATCCACCAGAACGGAATGCTAAGAGGTAGTGCATAAACTAATTAGCTTTTCGATCCGCTGAAAATTCATCGAAAACGCTGCGCAGCGAAAATAAACTATTGGAAACGGATTTCGTAGCTTAGCTTTGATGTCAATCACTTAACTGTCCCCAAAGCAGGTTGAAAGGACCTATGCACGAAGCTCTGTATTGTGCACATTGTATAAAAAGTAGATATATATTGTATATATGAAATAAGAATGAAGTTTTTGTGAATTAAGGATGGAAATCTTTGAAAAAAATAATGAATGTTCTTCTAACATTTGATATACCTTTTTAATTTACCAGATAACTCATAAAATTACTAATAAAACAAACCTAAAGTATTGAGTTAAATAAAATCAATCAAGCAAATGTAATACTACTACGAGTACCTATTGCAGACTGATTCCCAAAATAAAGTTATGGTAGCAAAAAAAATGTATTATGAGGTTGTTTTTAGGAAGAATGTTATATTAAACACAGACCTTTGTAACCGCAAAATACGGAAACCGGAGCAAAAGCCAGATCCATCAAATTCTATTACTAAGAGTGGAGTTTTGATCGGATAGATAAAACATTTTTATGTTACGCATTTTCTTTGTCTGATTTCATCGCCACAGACGTCTTACCATAAACCCCTCACGTAGTCAAATGTAACAAAATTGTCAAGGAACTTACTGCTTTGAGTGTAGCAAAAGCTTCTATAAAGGCCTTTGTGAGATTAGCGTTTCCTTCCAACTCATGTATCTTCTTTCGCGGTTTCCCATGTTTATTGGGCTCCAGAGTATCTGTTATTGTCTTCAAATTTTCCGGAGTAGCTTGTACGAGATCGACAAAACATTGGACCACTAATGACGTGTTTTTATTAAAAGTATACACGTTGACGTAATCGTTATTCGACAACGTATCTAATAAGGAACGTAATGTCCTTCTGGCGACATAGTTTTTGAACCCAGTCATGGATCCAGATATATCAAAAAGTATAATAACGTCTTTGGAGCACGTAGCTGCTTCAATATACCACGACCGCACTCTGCAGTCGTATATGTCCACATCCTTTCTATTGTTCCAAGGCATGCCCGGGTAGAAGCGTAGTATGCCGTGTGAGCTCCCGAAGTATTGCCATGATAAGGACGGGTCAGATTTGTAATTTCTAATAAATATTTCGTTGAGGCCTTTAGACCATAAAATAGCATTTAGTGCGTCTTTTTCTGGAATAAAAAAAATAAAATGAACACACTTAAACTTAACAAAAGAAAATTCCAAGTAAAATCAAAAGCACATCAAACTACAAAATTTAAACTTTTTAGAGTCTGCATGTCCTTGGCATAAGAACTAATATTGGACTGCACACTGTTGACCGTGCAACAAAAATTGTAGAAGTCCCGTAGTACAGTCAGTAGCTTTAGTTCTTGAACAACTCTGTACTTTGTCACATTAAGTTACTGTCTATCGGACTTGCTTAGTTACGCGGAAATTTGGTATGACAAGGTACCGAGGTATATACGAACTAATGATGCTGGCTGTACGTACTACGAGGTTTTTAGAACAGACCTATCTACTACAAACAGCCCTGATTACAATGACCACAATCTCATTTCATTCAAGCTCTTGCGTGCCTATTCAGTGATCGATAATTCTTTGGACTTGTGTTTCTTGCTAAAAGTGAAAAAAAGTAAAAACATGTTCTAGTGCTACGAATGGATTTTCATGAAACAGCACCATGGGACAGTTGGCTACATCCATGCCCACTAGGCTCAACATCATGCCTCTTATATCTGCGAAACATCCCAATAGATATATGACCTTATTTCTTTGCAAAATTAGGTCGTTAACTGACTGAGAAAACTTTCAGCTTTTAACCTTAATCTGTTTGATATGCTGTTGAGTACAAGGTACTACATACTGGGTGGGACCGTCTACAGATGTAACTATTCCATTATTCTCTATTTATTATTGTTGTAGCATCATATTGCATTATTATCTATTAATTTGTGGTATTGTGGTAGCTTAAAATACATACCTTTATAATAAATATTTGTAGGTACGTGCACACAACTTATATTAGTATTAACACTTATATCATAGAAATGCGAATCCTTCTCCAGTTGCACCTCCAAGTAGTTGGAGTTGTTCTTGGCGAACTTGGGAATGTTGGTGTCGTCATCCTCGTTGTCTGTCTGGTCCTCGTATTGGAAGCGGGAGTACTTCGCAGAGCAGTACTGGAAGTCTGTGAACTGACCCTCGGTGGTCGTGTAGTTGAAATTCTCTGCTAACGTTTCTGCTGCAGCGTGGATGCACTGGAAAATATTTTGTTTCCTAGAATAACATCATCATTAGCCAGATGTTATGTACTGCCGGAAATAAACCTCTCTAAAGCAAGTATGCGTAAATCGTCACTCTATCTAGTTTTGAGGGTGTCCTAGTTAGCCAAGCCGTGGTCTTCAATCCATAAGTTAATAGGTAGCTAACAATAGGATTTCCACAGAATAAATAGGTAATTATGATCGGCAACGATGCACCCGAAAACCGTATTCCCTAATTAATTAACTGACTACCTCCGTAGCCAAGAGGCGAGCGAGCCGGACTTTGGCGTCGCGCCATCTCTGAGGTCGTGGGTTCGATCTCCGGTCGGAACAATACGGGATTCTATATTGTCTCGGGTCTGGGTGTTGTGGTACCGTCGTAGCTTCTGATTTCTGTAACACAAGTGCTTAAGCTACTTACCACATAATCAGAGCAATGTATGTGATGTTTTTTAAGTAATTCTTTGAATGCGAGGAATTGCCTGATATTTATGCCGTTTAAGCTGCTTGAGTTTTAGCCTGTCTGTCCATAGCACTGTTTTTTTAGACCATCAATCATCTGATGAACCATGAAGAAATCTATCAAAAGGTAAATCTAGTGGTCGTATCATTATGACCCATATGAATCACGCTATTAGGCCTAGCATGCGTAATATGTAAAATTTCGCTAGAGAAACTATAAAAAATTTGATACTGTTAATTAGCATATAGCACACCGTACGCTTTATTTTCAGCTAATCAGCAGCTAACGCACTGAATTGAATTGGTTAAAATCGCGATAAAATTTTGTCGCGTGGCGTATCTTAAGCAACTTAGTCACTTAAATACTTTCTCAAATAAATTGTTTTTCTTTAATTCATTATTCATTTATCATATTATTATCGAATACAAGATAGGTAGGTACTATACCTACAAACAGGTAACATTTATGAACACATAAAATGACGGAATTAATGAAATATACATTTCATCAACATTTGATACTACGAGTATGTATGCCTTTTCGTTTAGAAATCCACCAAAATACTACCTACCTATAGGAAGTTGCTTATCTAAACCTGATGAAAAGTTTCCGGCAACTTATTCCCGTGGGAAATTTACCAAATTGCGGTAAGTATAATGGCTAGAAAAAGAATCCACGCTACAGTTTCAGATCTCGGGAAAGTAGCTACCAAAAAGGACTGAGTAATTACAAGACTGAGTATTTATCGACAGATCAGAAATTTAGGAAAAATTAAAAGATATTTTGTTTTTAATCGTTCGTAATTAATAATTTGGGAATATTATGAACTAGTAGGTAAGTACTTCAAAGTAGTGACATGTGCAATCAAATACATCGTATCGCAATGTAAGTCTTCTTCTATCTTATAGATTGCTTAATTGGAAGACGGTTTTGTGGTACATTAGGAAATGTAAACAAAAAATACGACTAATTTTGGTAGCATAATCCTTGGCACCTGAATATTTTGAAAATAATTATTCCATGCATTGGGTGGAAAGATGTATTACCTTAACAGCTTTGATTTTTCTTGTGAGCATTGTGCTGACAGATTTGAGCGATGACTCCAATATTTGAGTTCCATTTTTTGAATTCACACTGGCATTCATCAATGTATATTTCTGAAAAGAAAATTGGCCACGACACTTATTTGATTTTTGTAAAAACCATAATACTTTAATAATTAAATCATTTAAAGAAATATGTAGAAATTGTACCTCTTTAAAGGAATTTGCCAAAAATGTTGCTCTTTGAAACATGAAATTTAACGTATTTGTCACATTGTACATGCAAAATACATAGCCAACTTTAATTTGAACATAAAATAAAAATAAATAGAACGACGTAAACACAACGTGAGTAGGAACCAATTTTCAAAAATACATGTTCTTGATTTAAATGAAATAAAAGTACCTACATCAAAATAGTAGCGTTTAGAAAGAAAAGCAGTTAAACACAAAAGTGTAATTAATATTTAGGTATTGTTGTTCCTAAGCTCTAAATTAAAATATACCTTATTTCGACATTTACGTCGTGATTTTTTCATCTTGATTGAAAACTAAGGAATACGAGTATATACTATCGTCATCACAAATTTATTGCCTTTTGGCGGAACGACTGGGAGAAAACAAGCAGCCTGATTTCAATCTCCTTTAGTTATCTTATACCCTATATTGGGGTAAGATACGATGACCAATTATAAGGTATTTTTAGAGGTTCAGTCTTTTAGTAAGCTAAATCTAAATGAATACCCGAGCTCTTTTGAGAGAAGATACAACCATCAAATTTTGGTCGTACGTCGCCGCTTTATACATTTTGGACGAATATTTTCATGGCTGCTGACCACCAATCCGTGACGTGCTCATTGTACTTAACATGTTGTAATATAAAGTTAAGTCCTGTATATTTACATTGCCCTACAAACTTACACTTCTGATCTTATCTGACTTGGTGAAGACTTCGTTGAGTCGCCATAGCTCCTTGCCGAGAGTCGTCGCCCATGCTTGCACTCTGAAGACAAAAAAAATTAAGACTATCACACTGTGTTTTAAACATTTAAAATATATTAATTGGTGTAGTCAGCTCGCTCGACCACGAGTAGAGCAAGTCAACCGAAATATCGAGCAATAATTAGGTCTCCAATTAACTACTAAATAACTTTTGGCCCGTTGACTTGTTTTAATTAAAAATTACACTGTTACAATTTGTTTGCTGTTTAAAATTTGTGCTAATGACGTAAAAGATATTGATTAAAAGTTTATTAAGTAAGTATTATATTTTCTGATTGTCTATAATACATATTGTCGGTGAAATATTTATTTAAAATTGGGTCTGATGAATTTTCTTCAAAATGTATGTCCATGGCAATCATTTAAAAGTTTTAAAATCGTTTTTAAACCATGAATTACAAATGTATCAATCGTAAGATGTTTGATTAAAGTAGTCATAAAGTAATTTCATTACGGAATAGTATAATAACATTTTAAATAAGGCGTGTTGTACTTTTGCGACTAATATTTTTGTGATGGCAAACAATGGACCTGAAATATTTTAAACAGTAGACAAGTTGACGTTTTCCCAAGAGACTCTGATTACAAGTCGGAGGACTTATTAATCGTTATCTCTGTGACATTCCTTTTTGCAGACAAACTCTGTATTTTTCACTTTGAGAATAACATTCAGCTTTCCTGTCAAAGAAATTATTCCGAGTCACGTATATACGTATTAGATTGTTAGTACGGGTGAACGAGTGAAGCGATAACACATATGCAAATAAATCAATACTCCGATAAGCTTATACAATACGTGAGTAAATAATAAAACAGTCCTCTGCCTACAAAGTTGCTTTTAGGATCTTAAGCTACGCACATTTCGTGATACCTACATATTGATTTGTATTTGTGCGTACGCCTTCTAATTCGGTACATCTTACGGTTCGCTGGATGAAAAGTATATGAATAAATAACATTATAATGATTTGGTGCATATATCGTCCGCCTTCCAAAAACCTAAATTAAACCAAATAATCACGCAGGACTTTGTTTAAAGTGCCTGAATGTTTGCGCATCACACAAGTATAAGTAGTAAGTAATACCTACTACTAATCCAATATGGCGGCCTCCCTATGATGGCAGAAAAATTACTAATACCTACTACTTATACTTGTACTTGTAGTAAGATATATACCTAGTAGGTAACCACCGAAAATAGATCAGACGTAGGACTATCTACTAGCCCGTCCGAAATTTTTGATAATTTTTCCGTATTAAATGTTTTAAGTGATAAATTCGAAATTGTCCTATCCAGACTGGTAACACATAGGTGTTGCTTTGTGTGTTGTTATCAGTCTGGATAAAACAATTTAGCTTATAAGTTTATAATGTCAAAAGATCAACCAAAATTAAAATTTCTTATGACGTCAACTTCAGTTCGTGTGGAGCGTAAATCATAGTAAATATTTAATAAGGATGATTACCTACTTATTACCATTTCGCATAGGTAATAATTTAACGTTTATCACGCACTGTAATTGTTTACGTTTACCTGCGATCTAATGAAGGTTTGTCAAAAGGAAAACTCTTGATTATTATATTTTGTAATTTTAGTGCGTTCAAAAAGCGTGTTTTTTATATTTTAAAAGATTATTTTTATTTTATACTTTTTAGTCTCTTTTTTTAAGTATTATTCAAACTTCATTTAGTACTGACTAATTTAAAATATAAATAGGTATCTAAAGATATTTATTATTTTTCGTATCCTAACAGCAAACCCTTTCATTTGATACCCATTATCATGTGAATATATATTATTATATGGATGCATTTCAAATAGTCAGTCTGCCATCATAGGGAGGCCGCCATATTGGATTAGTAATGACATTTCTTAGCTAGTCATGTATTGTCATCAGAACTCAAAGCGTGTGCAAAATTTCATCCTAATCGAAGACCGGGAAGTGGGTCAAATTAAGATTCCAAGATTTTCTTACATACATAGTTACAAGTGAAGCTAATATAAAAAACCGTGTTAAAAAGGTGCACAAACTAATTGTGCTTTAACGTATACCTATGACTCTTTTTCCTGTTAAATTGCAACGGTATTTATACGGAAACCCATAATCAGGTCCACATCTGCTAACGTTACGTGTAAATTAATACAATTCGAATACTCTGAGGCCACAATTTGAAGCATAAGCAAAATTGACCGTAATCTCATTTTATAATGGCCAATATAGGTACTCCATAGAAAGACTTGTTCTTAAGAAAGAAGCGAGAAGGTACGCAGAAAGGAAATGCGCTTTTACTTAACGAGGCAACTGTTCTCTACCCGGCGAAAAAAAGATTAGGTAGGTACTTACTTTACAGTGATCTCAATACGAAAAAACCGCCTCAATCATCTGTTTCATGATATAGTCTTAAGGTAATGTACCCATACTGTTACGCCAGCGGAATCTAATTTCATCATTATTAAAAGCATTTATAGTAATCAGATATGCCTGTCCTCTTTTTCTGTGGAAAAATGGCACAATGGACGTCGTTAGGGGTTGAGCTTTTATTCTCTGTCGTCGCGAAGAAATGCTTTGATATTACGTCGCTTGTCAGAGACCGCCAAATTGATTTTTCCTCATTATTACTATTGTCATTTTCTTTCGCTTGTGTCCTTAACAATATGTGTAACATAAAATGTTCCTTTAGAACAGACATTTTAAAAAATTGCCTGTGGCTAAAAGCTATAGCAATTTATTTAAATTGAGTAAAATTCAATGGAGTTGATTAATAAATAAATAATTGCTTCATTCCATATAACATATTCTGAATAATCTAAGGTCTAGATCAAATGGGTATTTATTTTTTATTTTTTTTATTTAAAAACTTTATTGCACAAAAAAAGTACAAAAGGTGGACTTAATGCTAGGAGCATTAAGTCTACTATATTATTATATATATTATATATCTACCAGTCAACCGTTGGGTCATGCAGATAGTTCGTTTATGGGTGCGGTAACAGTAAAAATGTGAGTATGGATAACAACAAAATTAATGATAATAAATAGCAGAAAATTAAACACGAGAATAGAATATTAATACATAGGTTCATGATAAATAAATATAATATAATAATTAAACAAAATAATGGAAAATATATATTTATATATATAACAATAATAATAAGTAAGTAAGCGTAATAAGTTACCACTGAATCTTTAAAGATTTGGTAACTTAAATTTGCTAAATCCTAGCGAAATTAATCCATGGCTTTATCTGATCAGATGACACAAATCGCTGATCAGTTTTCGATAAACATTTGACGCCAAATAATTCTCATTAAAACTCAACTGGGACTTCTAAAAAGTTAGAAGAATATGAAAGCTGCTACTTACTGCCATTATAACTTTGCTCTCAAAGATGACAGCGTCTTGTTGACTTTCCAAAGAAACTTGTTTCAATAAGAATAACTTTGTGAATGTATTTTATGTAGATTTCATAAAACAGGATATGACTACCCTGAGTTGATCTGTTACTGAAGGTATGGCGTATTTCAAGTGTGTCAAGCTTAGGTCAGTAGAGTCACTAAATAGCGTGAGTTGCATTGATTTAACTGTAATGTTGTTGACTGCTTCACGGCTGTCAAATCACATACATTTTATAAAAACTGACAGTCAAACTCAAACATCAGATTGTTAAATAGATGCAATTCTCTCGTAGTAGGTAAAACTGGTATTCCACAATAGTACCTATCTGACTTATATTGTATCTTAACTGAGCACATCAGGTTTTAATGACAAGCACGTTATAAACGAAACACATGTACTTTGGAAATACACAATACAATGAAAAAATATAATTACAAATATCTACCTTACGCGTACTTAACAAAATCTAGTCTTACAGCGCTAGACGCACCGGGCTTCGCCATTAGTGGAAGTCGGGACTTTGGCCTCGTCAGATTTGCGAAACACCCAAGAAAACATTTATCACAGAAAATCTTTTCCTCAGGAGGCTGACAGACAACTCCTAGGTATTTGGAAAGCTTAAGTTTTGTCTTTGTACAATTGTTTACATGAAGAAAGTTACAAAACATGGTTTCCGAATTTGAATCCGACTCTGTCCATTTGGAATACATTTGCTGGAATGCAAAAAATATTTATATTTCATCACCAAACAAGTTTATTCATGATTCTCATAATAAAAAGGTTCATACATATCTGTACATAAGTAGGTGTGGAATGGCGCATAATAACTGCATTACTATACAAACGTCTATTAATCCAGCATACCTTTTCAAAGTCACATTTTAGTAATGCTTAGTCCCTGTTCTGACATTTTCATGTCTAATTTATTAAATATGTTTTCACGAGTATCCCTCTAAATTAAAATTAAAGCCTAAAATGTTTTCCTTGTATACAGTAAAGCGACTGCTCAACAATGACAATTCTTTGAAGAGGTTTAAGTTGGTTCACTCATTCGATTTCCATCTCTGGTTTTGCATTCTAAAACCTTATGTACCTAAAAACACCTTAGTTATATCATTGACTTTAAATAAACAAATTCACTTAACATTTTTAAAAGTGCCTGCAACGCATTTTATATTTTTCTCTTTCTAAACGGTGATAAGATTTTAAAAACGTAGTAACTAAGTTATTAATACTAAAATGCGCAACTTTTTAACCCATTTAAATTATCTAAAACAAGATTGTGACACGCTGAAAGCGAATACATGACTGGTCAATTAAGTTAGATCAACATAGTCATACAGATACATACACTATGTTTAACTGCGTCAATATTTTCAGACAATCAATCAAAAAACCACTCGATCTAGCTCAGTCGAGGTGCGCCTCGGCACCCTGCGGACACATTTTGCCTACAAGCGATTTCCACTTCAAAACCGATTAACACTGTGTATCTATCTACCTAATAGCTGTGTTTTATATCTGTTACATTATATTTAGTTGAATATACTGATGTGGGTTTTAACAGTTCATTTCCCAAAGGGTTGAATTCTATTCATACATATTTGATTGAATTATGTAAGTGGGAAATAAATAAAGTTTTAAATGTAGACAATAAGACCCTTGTTAAATAAAAATTAAACTCTTATTGGATTAGCACTAACTACAGGTAGTTCAGCACCAATATATTACTATTGACTCTAGTTCGTGATAGCGAAATAGTTTAAAGTAAGCTTTAAATGGATTTCAATCTATACTAATATTATACATCTCAAAAGTTTGTTGTTTTGTTTATATTGTCTAGGAAGTCTTTAGGCTATATAACATCACGTAGTGACCAATAAGAGCGAATAGTTAGTGGAAAATGTGGAAAAAATGGAAAGAGTACGCCTGCGGAGCAGCGAAGGGCCGTAATGATATAAAATCAGCGTTACAATAATTACTGGATTAAGAATTTTAAGGTAACACCGAGTAACCTATGTAAAAAAATCCATGACATAAACTTTGCTCGACCCGGGAATCAAATCCAGGACGATGAGATCATAATAATACCAATATTGAAATAACTATGCTTTCAGAACATTACATAAATATAATTTATTAAAAAAACAAATGTAGCTATGTTATATATTTAATATATTCGTCCTTGATATAATTTCGGTTTTTAATCTTTTAACTAATTTTAAATGGCATATTTCGGTAAATAGAAAAAAAAACGTGAGCAAGTAAACCTTAAAAGCATGTGTGAGGCTTACACATGCTTTTCTTAGACAAACTTATAACTGTAGTCCTTTAACCTTGACCAAACAGCGCTCCGACACAATTCCGGTGCTGCGCTAAACTGCATTGCGCTGCCATGTATACAAAAAAAACGCATTTTCTACGTATCCATGAAATATATAATGAGAAACCCACACATACACGTACGTCAGTATCCGTCGCCTGTAAAAAATATTCATTAGAAAAAGTAGGTCACCGCTGCATGCGAACTCCAATATTACCAGTTCACCTCACGGGATTAAACTCATTTGAAACAGTGAAAAAGAAACGCAGTCGGTTATGTTTCTATGTCGATCGTGACATGTGACGTAACGTGATCACGATAAAATGTATTTGTCACTAAGAATTCTAAATATAAACTTTACAAATGCTTCCATTTCTTAAACACACAAGCATTAAATATGAATGTAGCGTGTCCCCGAAGCGTTTCCTCAGACCCCTTCCTCGCACATATGTGACAATATACCACCCCAATTATACGAACACGAAAAGCCGCCTGTTTTAATCATCGTTGTTATGCCAGCTTAACCTTTCTACCGTTGACAAACACCGCACCTTTGGAATAAACGCCGCGCCTTAGAATAAATTATAATGCTTGGGACTCGTTATGGCAGAAAAATATTTTGAATTTTTGAGGACACATTTATTAAGAGCTTCAAAGGTATGTCTACATCTTTTAAATTATAAAATCTAACAAGAGCAAGGCTAAAACAAAAAATCATAGGAACACTAACCACCTTACCTATCTCCTAATATGTTTGACTTCGTTGATTATTTTGATCTCAATTAAATGGTAAAACTTAATCATCTGGTATCTTATTAATTCAAACGGAGTAAAAACTAATATTAATGTACATATCACACCATGGAATCTCTAAAATAAAAATCCTGTGATATAGTTAAAACAACCATCTCCAAAATACAAAACATGATAAAGTATCGTACGTTTCATACAAGATTTATTTTTTCGCTTACTCAGCGTGGTTTATCTTTAAACTCATTCCAATTAATAGCTTCCTCTTAACAACAGTCTCAGCGCCAGGATTAGGACAGACTTAGTACCTATGAAACCCTGAAAGGTGAAGGACATTTGTTTAATAAATCATATACCTTCTAGTATTAATAACTTCGAAGACCTGGACTGGACTCCGAGAGATGAAATAGATCGATTTAAAACATTTGTAACGTGTTATACTTTTAAGAGAGGTAGGGCAAAGCGATTTATCGCTCGAACTGGAGCAGCCGGACTGGTGAAATACCTCCACCTTACAGAAGACCGCAGCCAAATAACAATCACTTCGGTGTTGTTTCTGCGTGTGAGTTAGGTTTCCAGAGCTCCTGGGGGGTCCTGCTACATTAGTAGCAGGGGTCAAGCCTTCAAGGTAAGGGCGACAAGTCCAGTAACAGATTTATTATGCTGTTCTTATCACCCTGAAGCTAGGACCTCATTACCACTTAACATCAGGTGGGATGAGGTCAATCTTGAGGTGTAATATAAAAAAAAAATACTTCACTAGCAAACTTTAAATATTTTAGAGAAACAGATTTAACAAATTTGAAAATAAATAGAAATTATTAAAGTAAATTTTTTATAAATATGATTTCATACTTTTAGCGAAAACCAAAATATTATTTGAAATACGACTTTATCTTTTCTTCATTAATATAATGAACGAGTCACGCCTTCAAATTCTAAAACTAACTATTTAAAGAAATTTCGCATTAAGCGCGATAAGCTTTTGTATTTGGCTGATTTCTCATCGTTAGTAAAGCTTAGTTAGAAGCTCTTTGACTATAGCAATATTTAACAATATATTTTTGCCTTATGTAATCCTCCACAAATTCGCAGTAGGTATGTGTGAGAATTATCAACACAGTTTTGAAATTGTTACTACCTACAGTATCTTAATTAGCAGACCTACAATAAACATCAAACAAGAGTACCTACCCATCGAGCTGGCTTCATCGTATGCAACATGAATGACGCTCGCGCACCCGCGGGTGCTGCTACGGGCTTAGCTCATACATCTTTAAACGACCATCCGACCTTAACATACTCATATGTACGCTTTATTTGAGTTCACGTTAAAAATACGTGGCGTTTGAGGGCAGCGCGCTTGGAGAATTTGAAAACTTTTCATCGTTATTTCGGTTACTTTAGAGTTCTTTCGCATTCGACCCAATTAGCCCACGATCGGGCAACCGGACTATATAACAATACAATTTCGCCAGATTCAAATTCTTTTCGTAAGTTGTGATTTTATTAGATGAGTCTCAGTGCCTTGTGCTTCAGTATTTATTCGTCTTATAGCAATTGCTATCCATTAAGGGTGCGGCATCATATACACCTATGCTAATCTTTTAAAGAGAAAATTAGCATTTTTGTAGGTAATGCATAAACTTAAAAAAATTGGTTGGTACTGGATCGACTTTTGAAAATTATTTTAAAAGTAATTTGTTTTTCAGACACATTTAAGTACAATTTAGGCGATCTTATTGCTAGAAAGCAACGTCTTCCAGACAACCTTTAGGTTGAGGAAATAGTAAATATCGAGAAACGGGTACAGCCGTCATTATCACTGAGTAACGAGGGATATACCAAAACTCCAATGTTGTAACCCAAGGCGTCAATAAATATATCTTTTGTTACTTATGAAAAAAAATTAAAATGTGCCTTAATAAATATCATTTAACGTTTGTTTACGTTTTAGTGAATATTTTCTAAAACATACCTTCTTAAACTCGCACTTTTAGATAGACACCTATACTGGAATTTATTTTTTAAAAGACAGCTGACGATGCAGGCACGTTCAGTAACTTTATTAGTCGACGCGTTTGAAATTCCACGTGGATTCCAAAATTTCAATAGCAAAAGTGGATGAAATTGTCTACTCACGTAGGTATTTTTTTAGTAAAATCTGATCCAGCATTATATCCATTGACATTTACTGGAGATGTATCATGCAAAGGAAAGTGACAGGACGAGGAGTTTAATTGGAAGGTTGAAATACAAATAAATTCGATGTTTTTAATAAAATTAATATTTAAGAATGATTGGTAGTAAGAAATTAGATACAATTTCATTGTAGATATATTTCTCCCACTACTAAAAAACAGATGATCTATTGTCGCAATTTATCAAGAAGAACATGTTTAAGTTCAAAAAGCGTCAACCTCAATACTATCAGCTTACTCCGCAGGACTTTTATTTAAGTCTAAGTCTCGCATCACACCTGACTTCCTCCAATCTTACCAACGTGCAATTACAAAACTTCTTTCTTCTTTGTACTAGCGCGTAACCCGGTTATGCAATCGTTACTGAGCATTTACAGATCCTAACCGGAATGTCAGGTGAATCAAGCCAATCCAAACTGTAACAACTTCATAAAGTGATAGTGTCTTCAGTGAAATTCAAAGATATAAGCTCCGGATTTTGGGTCTAAACATCAAACCACGCAAGAAGTATTCAAACTACAGTAGTATAATTGGCAAAATTATCTATAAACTCCACAATTAAAAGAGTAGGCAGCGTAAATTATAATAGAATCGCTGCCTAGCTTCAGAGATTTCGCGCCCACACTTTTCCGAGGCAAAGTTTGTATAGCTGCCATTTGGTGAATTTTGCCCATTTTGTTGTAGTTACAAATGACTCAAAAAGTTGTCGGTTGGAGCGATCGATAATTGCTCCTGGGAGAACCACAAACACCGCAAGTTTCAATCCTCAACTTGTACGCAAGTATTTATCGTCTGAACAATCTGACATGCCTGCAACGAGACAAGTAAAATTACGAGTAAATAAGTTACGAAGACCTAGCCGGCGTTCAGAGTTAGCCGGTATAACTTCAGTAACAAAGACGACACTTCCAGGTTTTTAGTAATGCTCCCATAAACAGTATTATTAGCAACTAGTTACAATTTTAACTAAATGTGATTTAGGTTAATTTCAGTCAGTTTTCTGTCGCCATCAATAGTTTTTGCATACCGCAGTACTTCGTATTTAAGTAATTAAAATAGACTATTAATTTAATACAAGGAACTGAGGTGTGTAAAGTTATGGTGATGGTATCGTAACGGTGTTTTATTATGTTATCTACAAAAATCAATCAATTACACAACTTTTTCAAAATCTAACACGTGTACCTACATCAATGTACATTACGTATATACATAATGCATGCAACTTTTGTACGCACAGAACGTATCGTACATTATAAACGCCAAAGTTTGTAAGAATATATGAATAAATGGAAATGTGGCGGTGTCTGGATGTATGTATGTTTATTAATCTTTCACGCACAAAGTATTAAACGGATTTGTGTTTAATTTTGTAAGGAAAAGATTAAAATAGTATATTTTAGGTTCCATTTTATCCCGATATAGCGCGGTTGACGTCACGGGTTACATCTACTGTTAAAATAAGTAGGTTATCTATCTGACTACGTAGAAGTTGCTCCAAAGTTAATTGTAACTGTTTCTCGGCAGTAACTGACAACCACCCGTCGACGGATGCAGTTTTCAAACAATGTAAGTAGGTACATATTTCACAACCGCCAAACAGTAAAGTTAAAATTGAGTAGGTGCAACTTACGCAAAGTAAGTTATGCGGAAGTTAAACGTGACAAAGGACAGGAGTGTACAACAAGTAAAGAAGCTAATTGTACGTATAACAACACGCCAATCTACCCTGGTTTGACGATATTTTTATGGATTCCAAATAAAATAATGTTATTTTAAAAGAATTGTAGGTTGTCTGACCTGAAAATTACTGACTATCTAAAATTTTACAATGGTGCTTAGAATAATGAATAATCTCATGAAGAAACTAAAGAAGCTTCCTATAAAACTGGTATATACCAGTTATAAATTTCATAGAGTTGAAAGCTGGTTTTAAACAAAAGGGAAGCCAATTAAAGATGTATTTAGTCTGTCTGTAAGGATGTCTTTAAAGGGGTGCATTTTTGCACTTTTCATATAACAAATAAATAACACCGATTACATTGAAAAATTGCACTGTCGCATGGCGTCATTAGTGAGTAAATTTTTGATTTACCAGTGATGTAATCCAGTGATGATCACAAGCCCCAACCCGCAATTCGGCATAATTTAATATTTTTTTAATTTGGCGAAATTAAATATACTTGTTAAACATTTTTTTATATGTTACGAATGATAAACAATTTGGTATTTTAGACCCAGTCCGCTTTCTGAAAGCTTTATGCCCATGAAATGTATATAAATCACAACAAATTTATGACGATACCAGCTAACGACCTCTTCGTTTCGTTATATTTGCTCAACGATCCGAACGTATACCTCAATAGCAAGTTCACGGCTACCTAGTCATAATCAATTTCAGCCTTAGCGGAAATCTAATTGATTACTCGGCCAGGAAAGCAAGCTTCACTGAAACTATTATCCAAAATGTACGAGGTTCAGACTAGAATTAGAAAACATACCTTTCGAAACGAAACAAGATTGTCGAACCTTTATTAATCCGTGGGTTGAAAGGGCCTGTTTTCATTAAGATATACGAATTCAAATTCAGTTCTTAAGTGAAAATAACTTGGATGTTTTTTTACATAGGCACGTTACTGATGGATTGAGTTAAAAGTTTATGAGTTATTTTAGCCATTTTTACTAGACTTTTTGAACAATTATTTTTTTTGCAAAATATTAATATTTGAGATAATTTTTCCCCAAAAAATAGAAGAACACAATCAATTTCTAGTCAATACCTTTGTAAATATCTAAAAATGGACCGTTTTTAAATCTTGATATTCGAATATAAAAAAAAATGATGTAAGCATGCAGAACCTACCTACTTGATTTTAATAAGTAGATTACTCGGCCTCGATAAAATTGGCCTTTTCCTACAATTACGCAAGACTCATGCGCTCAAAGAATAAAAATGATTATGCAAAAGCATTCCTAATAAAGAGGGTAGACGTTTATTGGTACTTATGGTCTACCAAGTTAAAAGGGTAGAATTTGATGCCGAAAATTCATGCTTTATCAGTAAGTTTTTCGGTAGCGACAGCCCTCAATTAACATTTTACCCGCATTAGTTCCAGAATGTGAGTGAAGGATTTTTCCTTTGAATGAAAAAGGAGGCCCTTTTTTAGACTTCACAATGTACCGAACTGATCTAAAATTCTTTTAGCGGATTTTCTCTTTAAAGTCTGGGATCATACCTAAACATTTTTTGTGGCTTGTAGCTCCACAAACATAAAGTGTTAGAGCATTGGGAGTTATAAAACAAATAATACTGCTAGCCATCTAGCTATTTACTACCCTCAACGACAAACTAAATCCTTGTACTACATACAAGTATGTACTGAAATTACAAAATAAAATCTCTCGCTTATATGACTAGAATACAATATGGTTTTAAAATATCACTGCTACAATGGAATACAGTGTAAATGTTAGGTATAAAATTTTATATTTTTTTCTTAAATTAGTTCCACTTTATTTGAAAAGTTGTAGAAGAACAGGGTGAACTCTGCGTTCATTAGCCGAGGAATAAAATACCTGCATTAATATTCCTAATTCTATTTCCCAATACAGCGATGGCGAATAATTTTAAGCCACCTCATTAAATAAGCATTTCACGCCTCAATTTGCAGCTTACCTCAAGCGAACGCCTTCGTGTTAACGTTCATTATAATAATTTCAGCTGAATTTAGTGCCTTATTACATTTTACCCGCCTTATATTTTACCAGGAAGTCAGTAGCCCTTGCTAAATTGCCCGCCTACCATAAATTCTAATTTGTGCCGAGCTATGGGGAGCGTTCACGGCTTATGCACATACAATGATAAAAGATAACAAAGCAAAGGTTATTCGAAGGACGTTGCGCAGTCACAAAGCAAGGGCTTCTGTGAGTGGGATGTATTTTTGCAGAGACTCGCAATAAAGCTTTAAACTTTCGCGTCCCACTTTAATTGAGACCTAAAATAATGACACTCAACTAACTAAACATGAACTGGAATTAATTATCCCCTTATGTTAAGTATTGTTTGCGTTCATTGGCGACCAATTAGTTTTGTTTTTATAAGGTTAGCGTTAACATTTCAAGTTTTATTTTGTGAAATAAAAGTAGCTGCATGTTTTATTTTAGTAAAATATAAAACACTTGGCAAAGTATAATAAATAAAGTAAGTACCTGAGAGCCTACTCCCTATAACGAAACGAACATACGAAGGATTTCGTTTTTGAAGTTTAATCAAAAATTTGGGAATATAAACGTGGTTTTTGATATGCATAAATAATAGTATGTATTTTGGGTACTCTTAAATTGCATTCGAAGTTGATTGGTTACGATTATGAGAGTTAAAAGTTGCTACCCGTCGTCGGATCCGATATATTTCGTTTTTGGGAGTAGGCCCCCTGACTTATTCAATTCGACAAGTGCTTTAAGTAGTCAGTTAATCAAATCATCATCATTTGATGATAATACAAAGTAGCTCAAATGCAGTAGCATTACTAACTACTATGACAAACACGATTGAAGTTTACAATCTTTGACTTAGAACTAGTTTCATCACAAAGTCTTACTTAATTGATTAACTGTGGCTTTTGTGTCGGAACTTACTTTGATGATGTGAAACAGGCCCATAATAAATGAATGTGGGTTTTTTCACTTCAGCAGTTAATGCTGCAGCTGATTTCTCAATACAGAGCTTTTAATGAAAATCCAAAGCTAATTTCATTCAACGCAGTCAAATTGAACAATCATGAAATGGCATACAATTAAACACCTCTTTACATTCCACAATTTCACTGTAACGAGACAATGATCGAAATTCGTTTAAGACACTAGCCAGGCGCTCCTAATTACAAATCCAGGTTTATTTTTGGAACTACAAAATGTGCTTCACCGACGTATAACTACTAAAAGTAACTCAACCAATATTAAGCCGATGTTCGTTTAGGCAATAATCTAAAAGTCACGCAAAAATATGATTTAACGAAGACTGTCTTTTCAGATTTGTTTTGACTAAATGTTTGTGCAGTCTTAGTCTACGCAAAACATCAACACAGAGTTTCGTTCCGTGTATGTTTTGAACAAGCCACTATGAAATAAAGTGTACTCACGTGCGAGCTTTGTGGCAGGTCCCTGCACAGGCCGGCACATGTTCCGATACCAGAAACACAAAAAGAAGTACTAATCTGAAGCATTGCATTTCGATGACTCACGCGCAACATCCGACAGGTGCCGCGAATTATTACACGTTAAGGCACATCGTTACCGTATTTGTTACTTTTAAGGCTACAGATCTACGACATCACATTTTCGGGAGCAAGGCCACTACGAAGCTAAGCACTATGGTTAAATTATAAATAGTTTTTGGTGAAATAAACGAGAGTTGTGTTCGCGAGCGTGTTCGCGGGAGGCGCGTCGTGCGGCCGCTGTCTTGGGCGCGAGTGCCCAGCGCGACGCACGTGCTCCGTCTATTTTAGGGCGGCGCGGCGCGGCGGCGACTTCGGCCCGCATCGAGCGCGCACAACTAGGTCGGCCGGCATCCTGCAGCCTAACACCGCAACGCTTTCACTGTCACCAGAGCTTCGGCTCCCCCTACTAATTGCGAAACCAGCTTCTAACAGCACGCAGTAGAGTCGCGGTCTCCGGAACAGTAGTCTAATGTAAGAGACAAGTTTGATAGCGGTGTAGAATAAACCCCGTCTCACACTCGACAGCTCTCGTCCATCCCATACTACGTGCTAAAGCACGTAAACGTAGTATGGGCTAGCCATACATTGGTGCGAACTTGCTCGCAATCTGGTCAAATATTTGCGTTACTAATGGGAGGGTTAGCTTTAATAGGTTTGGCAATTTACGCTATAATACGATCGTACCGATTACTTACCAAACCTACCCGAACTAAATTAAGACGAGCTAGGTTTAGTTGAATTCTAAGACCCAATTACGAGAGAAAGTTTCACGAAGTTGTATTAGCAATCTGATCTGGGCTCTTAATACATTTTTTACTTTCGATAATTTTACTAAAATGTATTTCTCAGAAATTGCTACTAGCTACGTATAAATAGATAAGTTAGAAATTGATTATTTTAAGGGTAGATCCCTGTGCTCTCCAAATATGTTTAAAAACTTAAAAAATTGAGATTACCTACCAAGTTTAATAAAAGTAGTTTGTATTCCCGAACTTGGAGGTCTCATTTCCAATTCAATTTCCATCAGAAATAATAATTTTCTCATCTAAAGTCGCGCAACGTTGTTTGTTCAGTTTGATTGAAAATAAGAATCCAGTCACAAAAATAATGGTATAAACATATGAGACATGTTTAACTTCGTGACGTCGCTAACTTAACTTTTCAAAATGATTGCTAAGTTCCTAAAGGGTATGATATAAGTTAATCTTATTTTAATACAACTGTATCGCTTTGCATGTAACGACTAATTTAGCTTATTAAAACAAGAAAGTTAGTCGTTCAATGTATGTCTATAAAAAACACATTTTTTTAGACATTACTAGTCAATTATTACTGCTCTGATTTAGATAACCTCTGCTCTGATTTCTAAACACTATTAAATGGATTTGAAAGAAAAAGAGAAACCTTTTTATCTCGAAATAACGTGAACAAAGTGCTAGAAACCTCCAATTTACCTTCTACAAATAAATCAAAAGCACTGCCGTGTTATATTGACCCTACAGTCTGAAGCAGTCAGGCAAGCGAGTGACTTACCCTTTGAATATACTTCGCGCTTTTGACTCAGCGACAGGGCTGTTCCTTTTGCTAAGTACTCATTCAATTCATTTGTCTTAATCATGCCACATGGTGAAATACCTTCAACTTACAGAACACCGCAGCCAAATAACAATCATTTCTGTGTTTTTGTGTTCCTGCGTGTGAGTAAGGTTTCCAGAGCTCTTCGGGGGTGCTACATTAGTAGCAAGGGTCAAGCCTTCAAGGTAAGGGCGACAAGTCCAGTAACAGATTTATTATGCTGTACATGTCACCCTTAAACTAGGACCACATTACCACTTAACATCAGGTGGAATGAGGTCAATCTTGAAATGTAATATAAAAAAACGTTTTTGCGGCTTGATATCAGGATGAGATTTACAAAACCTCGCCATCCCTCGGCTTCTCATATACCTACCCGTACCATTTATTAATCGGAATGGATCGAATTCCCAATTATAAAGAGATTAATTAATGTTTCCTAACAGATTGAACCGCAAGAATTATGTTTCGAGGTAGCTTGATACGTATATGTGCGTTTTATTATTAAAGGCAACACAATCTGCACGGAAATTTCCTAATTTCTACCTTCCTACTAACTACCTTCTTTGTGTGCCCTTTTGAGCGTGACGTTTTATTTGTTATACATTTGTGCAACTAAATTTAAAATATCGCTAGTTTTACCATTTGCAAATACATGCATTCATTAGATATTGTACTCCGTCTTACTATAATAGGCTATTAGTTTATTAATTTAAAAACTTTATTGCCCAAAAAAGTACAACAGGTGGACTATTAAGTCCTAGCTAGGGGCATTCTCTACCAGTCAACCCTTGGGTCATCATGCAAAGAATTTGTATATGAGTACGGTAATAATGAAACAGTGCGTAGGTAAGTAGCCTGATAATCCGTCATCATCCCGTCCCCAATTGATGGCGTCATGGAAAAATAGTTCAACTATATAATGACCGCAACGCCAATGTGCTTACAAACAGCAGATAGATTGAATCACTGAATATTTGTAAAGACTACATATGTAGATGTAGGTATAGGGAAATCCTAATCATTAGTGAAGTAGTTAGCGCTTTATAAAAGAATCTGAAGATAGAACGCGTAACCATGATTAGCGCGTGACTGTTTGTTTAGAGAAGTATGACGATGGTAACAAACAAGTGTGCTACCTGACAGTAAGCGGCTAAAGTATTCTGTGGATACTTCAAAGCTAGAGTATTCACAAGCATTTTGCTAACTCATGAAACCCATCTTCTTTTTTCTTGAAGAATCTCATACCTACTGTAAAATCGCTTCAAAAGTACAGGGAATCAATGGGGTTAAGACGAGTAGAGACTCTACCTATACCTCGTTAAATTTTGAGGTTTTTGCCATACATGCCTACTTGACCGTGCAAGTCTTGGGTAGTGTGTACATTCTACGCCTCGGTGGACTGACGCCTTTTGCGCCAAGATCTAAAAGTGAGAACCCTAGCACAGACGTCCATATTTCAATAAATATTAAACAGTCGTATCAGGCTTTTGCATGGAAATTGAAGGTCTTTGAATACAGATACCATTTCGTGAGTAAAATGCAATTTTCTTTTCACTGCCATTTTCAGTGTGTAAAATGATCCGCTAAAAAACTGCCTTTATGATACAAAGAGGATAAAACTAAATCTGAAACTATAGTACTTTTATTATATCCTTTTTGTATTATGTTTAAGTTTATCGTCTTAAAACACAAAGTGTAAATACACTTTAAGATTTAAGAATAAATTGAAATACGTTTAGGCAGTTAAATATCAGTAGACAGTAGGTAAGCAAATACATTTTATTATGCCCTAAACTGATATAGGGCAAACGGGACTGCAGAAATTTTGATTGATCGAAATTATTTTTTTCAAGTCGTTACTAATATACTGTGCAAAAGCACTCCATTATAATATCATATGTTAAGCACGTATACATATTAAGATTAGACGAAGTTTCCCGCAGTCAAGCCGCGCCCGCTGCACCAAATAGGTACCGATTTCTGCACGTTAGCATATTATTTCTATTAAAGTTAAGTATTTTTACTGGTCTAACAGTCCTAAATCTTCCTCCAATACCAGACTTACCATCAGCTATTTAATCACAAATTCAATTTCTAATCATCTTAGAGCTGTATCTAATAAAAACGGGGTTAGAAGGCTTTCTTGACAAGTCATCATCTTCCGGGCCAGTAAGTGTACCTACTACGGTATCAAATCTGTGGGTTCCTCTCTTGCTTGCCATCATGCTGGGAGGAGTCAATATACTGAGCTATTATAAAAAAAGTGTTTGATTATCTTTTCGGATGACGTCATGATTCCAATAACACTGTCCATCCATTAGTGCTGGGATATTACATTAACGAAGGCGGGGCGTCGCGGCGGCGGGGCGCGGCGCCGGCTTGGCGGGTCGCGCGCCCTCGGACGACTCAAGACGTACGGGACCCGAAGAGATATTCCTCTTATTTATATTAAATTCCGATTCTATATTTCTAGTGCTCGAAAAAAAAGTGAACCCTTATTCAGGATCACTTCGTGTCACTTCGACGCGCGATAGTAAAATAGCCTTTTATATTACACTAGCTGTCCCGGCGAACTTCGTAATACATAGATTTTTTTTAAAATTCTTACCTTTTAAACCTTTCCTTGACCTCCACAATTATTTCAAATCCAACATTACCCAAATCGGTCCTGCCGATGTCTAGTTTTAGCGAGATTAACGAACAGCGATTAATTCTAAGAAATAGAAGAAGATATCATATTTTGTCCTGAAGGTCGCTTGTATCAAATATGTTCACACACACGTTGACATTTCTTTTATTTGAGAGCGAACCCGTGATCTCTGGATGGAAAAGAATTCATTTCAATTTCAATATTTATACAGTATCGATAGACCTTATTTATAAATGTCTTTCAAAAACTTCCATCGTATTTTCCCTTTCTTCTTGCAGTTCTTTAAGGACAGTGTTTTTGGGGATTAATACAACAAACATTCGGTTTTTAATAACAAATGTTACATTTTACACTCTACTTTTACTCATTATCAGGAACACTAGTTTCATGAAAACCTACGTAGGTCATGTCTTAAGAAATACAAGAATATTCTGGAACAGTATAAAAATACGTAAAATAATCAATACTCTGAAACACATTATTAATTAAACTTCGGTTATCGATTAAACACCCTTTACGTAATTGATTGATGTATGTTTAGACCTAATTACTTTTTACTAATGTGGCAATAGGTATGCTTTACTACGAGCTATCGTAGAACCAACGGTCGAAAAGGCCGAAGGATCTGGAAGTAGATCTAGAATGGCGACCACGTACCGGAAAATGCCGCAGAAAACAAGATGGTCACACGACCCTTTACCGGTGGGAAGGCGCCGATAGATGAAACCGAGAGTTGTGGAAAGCTCTTATGAAGGACCTTAAGCTGGTAGGTAGATAAGAGAGGTAGGGCATAGCGATTTATCGCTTGAACTGGAGCAGCCCGACTAGTGAAATACCTCCACCTTACAGAAGACCGCAGCCAACTAACAATATCTTTGGTGTTGTAGTTTTTCTGCATGTGAGAAAGGTTTCCAGAGCTCCTGGGGCGGTCTAGTAGGCGTCAAGCCTTCAAGGTAACGGCGACACCTCATTACCACTTAACATCAGGTGGGATAAGGTCAGTCTTAAAGTGCAATATGCAAACTTATAAATAACTATAGTGACGTTCTTGACTTTAACTTTGACCCACTCGGTACAATCCTCAAGGAGGTTTCGTGCAGTTAACACTATGCAGTAGATATAGTGCTTTCATTTTAGTCTTATATTATCTTAATTAATTAATAACTGCCTACTCGAAAACTTAAAAAGTTGTATTTACCTGTAATTGTTGGTAACATCACTACTGGTATTTTTGTATGTATAGTTTATAAGTAATATTGTTATTAAACGTTGGTAAATCTTAAATAAATAAATATAAAAAAGAGCACTATAAATATAAAAAGTAAAGAGGGTAAAATATAAACATAATAAATAAAGCACACTAACTTACAAAAAACCTCCGTTTCTTAAGTCGCTTAAAATAACCATAGACGTCATACAACTAAAAAAGGTGCATTGTGCACTACGATGTTCAACAGGGTAGCAAGATAAACTGTTAACTATTTCTATTTCTAGTTTTCAAAAGAACTAACAAACTTAAGTCTCAAAATATTTTTAAATGCAACTTATTAGTCAAGTGCATTTCAAATTCGTACAAAAAGATTATATACTGTGTTACGGTTGAAGACAAAGAATGAACGTCTAGTTAACAATAAATTATGAGAGGGTAATACGAGTTCCTTAACTCAGTTTTAACTACTTACCCTTTAGTAATTTGAATTTGCAATTTAAGCTGGCGCGACTTTCAAAGTCCCGACATAATTAAAGGGCATTTAAAGCTCTACCTTCTCAGTTTATTCTAATTACCATGGCATGACCTAATAAATGACCGTGTACCCGTTTATTATACTATTATAATGGTAGGTTCTTAATGCAAATATTGGTGACAAATATTAAGATAAATAAGATGTCACAACGTATTTTCTGTACAGAATATGCGTCGCTTTTCATCATATAGGTACTTTGTTTCCCGACCGTCTGAATTATTTATTAAGAAAAAACTCGCCCAAAGCAAATAAATATATAATTTTTACTACTTGTATTTCCAAACCGAACGTTTACTTTTTGCTATGGTTACTAGGATAACGGATACTATAGTCAAATGTGACTTTGATTATCTATCACTTGAGTGCCAATGCATATGTTTATCACACAAACATTAGCCTCTCGCGGTATTCGAACTCACGGCCTGTGAAACCTCGCCCGTCAAAGATTTCATGGTCTGAGCTCTCGCCCAACGTGCCTGTCAAAGTAGTTACAAAGCTGTATTTGAATTATATGTATTACGAATTGAAATGAATTTAATGGACCTTTCTATGTGACCACTAGGTCTGCTCCCAAAAACGAATAAAGTCGGTTCAAATTAGCAATTTTTTAATTCAAAATCGCAACCAACCCACTACGAATGCGCATAAAGCTTTTTCAAAAAACAAAATATGATTTATCCAAATCAAAAACCACGTTGTTATTCGCAAGGGTTTGTAGTTTTAAAAACGAAAGCTTTCGTTTGTTCGTTTCGATTTTGGGAGTAGACCCAATGATGATTTTGTTAAAAAAATCTGGACTTTACACTTATGTAGTCGGCATAAAAAAGAATATTGAATTGCTAGTTTTTACCGCGACGTGCTAGCCGATTGCTCAAAGGATGTAAATAATCACTTCATGCGTTTTGATTAAATGCTTTAGTCCACAATTCCTGCAACTTAACTGTAGAAAATAATTGTTTCTTGGCGTATTAATGAGTTATTGGGATTCAAATAAACCTTAAACATTCTCAACCTCAATCTTAGATTATTTAGTATCAACAATATTTATGGAGAGCTCTGATAAATCACGACAATATACTTAACCTATATAGAATCGGGTAACAGATATACCTACCTACCTAAGTACATACAACGTAAAGATGATCTTTGAAAAGATAAAAGAAAATTCTACAGATGAATAAACGCAATTTCTACGGAAGTTGTTAGTGGCAGATGGCAGCACATACCTACTTACCGAGAAAAGGGGAGAATAGAAATTGCTTGGAAACTGTGTGTCGTAGTAAAAAAAAGTTTTTCATTATATAGCAAACCTATTAGGGCATAAATATGAAAATCCAGACTAGTATATATTTGTTATTTATATTTTATATATTTAGTCAACAGCAAAATACGTAACTAAAGCTAAAACAATAAAAGATGTTTAAAACTTTAACTTTGAATTAAATTTTTAGTCATCAGTCACAAAGTTACTAACTTAATATGAATAGTTAAATATTTGAACCTTGAAAGATACTAGGTACTTAGTTTAAATATGCAAAGGCACGCAGTTAAGCTTTCACAAAAAGTTATCTTCATGGTGATATAAATCTACAATAATGCGCTAACTTTGAGAAAATCATGCCAATATTATGTATTGAAAACCGGAAATTTGAGAAATTACGAATATTATTTTATGTTCAATATACAAAACGTTTAATATTATAACAACCATAAGACGTAAATAGGTACGAACAGAGGTAAACTTGAATATGTATTTGCAAAGTTAGTATTCAAGTAAAGGTATTCGACCGACCTAACCGCACGACTTGTCACAAAGTTAAATTTGATGATATTGAATTTTGTAACTCATTAAATGTTTTAAACTCAGTCATAGCTCTTCTAGATTAGTAGTTCAATTGTTTGGAAATTCTTTAGTCTTGGTTTAAATCAGAGATGCTACAATAAACTTTGAAATATGGCCCGAATACGGGAGTGAAATTAGAATCATGAACAGTAAAGCAAAGTAAAACATTATGTCTTTTATTCACTTTTGATTAACGTCCATAGTTCTGTAATGATAAACGTAAAAATAACCTTCAAGATACTGGTTTTTATGATTTTTGCTAACCTATTTATAAAAGTTGAAATTAATGTTTGATCTCTTTCTTAACATTAAGGGATGGACAGAGAAAAAACATAGACGATCGGTATCGTTTCTGACGATTGTGATTTAGCCCCATAATCTGTTCCAAATTTAACTTCATGTCTTCAATTTCAGATATTATTTAGTTTCATTGTAGGTCTTCATTACAACATTTTTATTAATTAGCTCATCAAAGTCCAAGCATTGTGAAGTAAGGACTAATTAATATTTAATACTTACTATCTAAGACCTTTGTCCAGGCAATTTAATAGCTATTATCTAGTTCCGTGACCAACAATCAGTACATAATGAACAATCGTATGACAAAAAACAGGCTTCATCGAACTTTGTACCTCGACTCGTGCACCTTTGCACTGCCGTAATTAAGTCGCATCAATTATGATTCCTTATACATTGATCTTTGCTATGCACATGTCGTTATCTGATACTAACCGAATCAGATCTCTATTCTAACATTTCAATATCATCAGTCATACGTAATTGGAATCTAGAAGTATATTAGTAGCCTCAGTCATTCTATGACTGAAAAATGTATCTTAAATTTGTAAATGTTCAAATTTGTCTGAAAACGTTGCATATATGTATGTATGATTTATTTAATGCATCTGAGTAAAATTCTTGTATTACGAATTCATTGAATTATTAAAAACTATTATCAGCCCCCCTTAGCATGGGTGTAGGTAATGTAGATTTTCATGAATTTTCGATTTTTCTTTACTAGAAGTAATATATATGATCTATTAACTAGGATAGGCTAATTAATAGATTTGACGACCTCGGTGGCGCAGTGGCTAAGGTAGGCGGCCAGAGCGCAAAAGGTGCCGGGTTCAATTCCCGGTCCGGTCAATTTGGAAAAACGAACTTTTCTAAATTGACTTGGATCTGGGTGTATTGGGATGACGCCCCCAGTTAGTATCTGTCGTCTGGTGCTCATAGTACAAGGGAAAACCTTAGATTGAGACCAGATGATTGGTGTGATTACCTAGCGCATTTATTTTTATTATTAGATATTATAAACGCTAAAGATTAAAAAGAATATATAGATGTCTTGATTTCTGCGTGTTCACTTGCTATTCTTTAACGCAAACACTCTCGAATGATGAGACACTAGATTAATATAGGATACTTTTTATCCCGTAATAACGCAAAAGAAGTTGTGGACAAAGTCTAGATATACCTACAAGAATGTGTTGCATTACTCTGAAGATCTAAGCATACATACGGACAGACAACGAAAAGGAACTCTGTTTTATACTGTGTACTCAGTGTTGCTCTACCAACGTCTGTAGTATTTTCACTAGAAAACACCAATTATCGGATAATCTTGGGGAAGTATATAGCTACTATTCGCAATTCATGTGACGATGTTCTAATTACCTTACTCGGTTTTGTCAGTTACTAACTAGTACCTAGTACATAGTTTTAATATTTCAAGTTTAATATAACCTCCAATGTCTAGATTCTTCCTCTATCGGTTTCCGGATCAAGCCTTGCATTCGTTCAACGTTACATACTCGTAGAGCGTGATACAGATAAATATTAAAAAGTACAGAGAGATATTATATTGTACCTACTTACACATATGTATTAGAATAAATTATGAATCTGCCGTTGGTCCCCACATTTACATAAGAAAATCGTCAAAGTCAACCTTATAAACCCAACATGACTACAAACAGCCACGTAAGAAGGACATAAAGTTACCAACACCCTCCTTTTGTCTCGCCCGGCCTGGTAATCCTATTAGGCTGCCATTTACCCGCGATAAGTGGTACTTTTAACGCCATTTCTCGTAAGGATGTGGAAGCTTTATTAACTTCAGCTTCACGCACGTTTAACCATTAAATAATAATGTCTAGTAGTTCAGGCGCGGTGGCAGCATCCGTTTTAGAACTTTAAAAGATAAGTTAAGCTCATTGTAAAAGAGCGTCACCACATACACACTCTCATACACATTATCACGAGCAACTCCATAATTCCAACAGCGCGTTAGTTGTTGGTCCCAGTCGATATCCTGATGTTAGTAATCAAGCAAGTTTTGTGATTATTTGGCCTGAAAATATCTGCCCGTTAAGTTGATCGCTTGTCTAACAATCCTTCATCGATCCGAAATTTGCTTGGTGGAGTATGCCTCATTCCTTCTCACTTACCTTATGTTTACATCGCCCAGGTGTGTCACTATCAGGCCTAGCATACGCAACGCGACTAAATTTTATCGCGCTCTTAACAAACGTCAAAATCGATTGAAATCAGTGCGTCAGCTATTGATTGGCTGAAAATAGGGGTGTGGCGTGCTATTACCCAATCAACAGTATCGAAACTTTTGTCATCTCATGCGATAAATGTGACATATTGCGTATGCTAGGCCTGTATGACGACTGATGCAAGTAGCGCAAAGGCAAGAGTTGCTGAAGTCATGCAGGGTTTAAGTTAACGTGGATTTCCCCCAGTTGAAATGATAACAAAGTTAGTGTCTTGTTTTATATTTAAGCAAATCGACGAGATAAAATGTTGATAAATAAAATACGCTTGTCTACAATGACATGCTCTTTGCTGTAGCATGTCATAATCATCAAAGTAATTTAATAATCCATACCCAAAACACGCATAATAGGCACCTCAAACGTCTATTGCAGAAAACATCTCGTATTACCGTAACCATATTACATACACTAAAAGTCTTTGATAAATTTTTGCCCGATACAAATAAAGTAAGTACTTTCCACAATTTACTCTACTTACCTAAACAAGAAAGTAATTGGCGTAATTTTCCTACATAGCAGTTAGGTACTCTGTTACTGAATTGTTTTTGAGAAAACGCTTTTTGGGAATGGCATTTTCACGAATAAATAAAGCTCTGTCTAAAGCCGGTATTAATTAAAAAGCAAGCCTCGTTTGGTGAGTTTTATTGCGTTGGAAGCAATTTCGTTGGAAACGACCATTAAGTACTTATAAACACGAATAATGGGAATAGTACGACGTCATTATTGGGATATCTCAGCGAAAAAGTTTGATACAAAAAACAAAAGTGTGTGCCTTTAAAGTAAACGTGGAACTGTAATGCCATGCTCTCAAAATCGTTATCTCAAAATCGTTATCTCAAAATCAATTTATTCACAGAGTTCCCAACTGCTAAATAGGCCAATTGTATTGTATATTTTCCGGTTTAGGTAAACTGGGTAAATTGAGAAACTGTGGCCGTAATAGTTAAACTATATTCCCATGGCGCCATCAATAGGCACTAAGAGGTGCGGGAAGTTTTTAGTGGGTACCTACTCTCCGCTCTTTTCAGAGCGGGGGAGTCCCACACACGACGCTATCTTTTTCCCCAGGTAACGGTACGGTGCGCCAATGCAAGTAGGTATTTAATTTATTTGTATAGAGCTAAAATTATAATATAGTAGTGTATGAGATATAAAGTACATACGTACTCATTTCCTTTCCAAGGTACCTATTTGTCTTCTTAATATCCATAATGTATGGCCTATTATACGTGTGTGTTTAGGGAGTAAAATATTGTAAATGATCTCAATATTCTCATCACTCATGCATGAGTACAAAATGTTGGTAAATACTCGAAAGCTTAGTAATTATTAAATTACAAGTTGCTATGCTTGAAAGAATGTCTAAATGAACGAGTACGTGTGTTATTCTTTCGCGCATTAACTATTTAATGGTTTTAGATGAAACCTGGTCGAATGATAGATAAGATACTAGATTACTAAAATAAAATATATTTAATCCGGAAAAATGCGAAGTTTTGTACAAATTCTGTTCTGAAATGAAGATAGACAAAATTTATTAAACCTTTATATCAACAAAAATCGTCCAAGTGCGAGTCGTACTCGCCCATGAAGGGTTCTTTAGCAGCAAGTTATAAAAGTTTATATTTGATTTCATTAAATTAAAGGTAAAATGCGGTTAACGATTTATGACGTATTAAAAAAACTACTAACTAAATCTCGTTCGAACCTATTTTCGCTTGTAGTTTGTATGGAAATTTACATCATATATTAGTTAGTTTTCTAATTCTCTTATTTTAAAAGTTAGAGCATCTCTCGCGCAAACTATTCAGTTTAGAAAAAATATATATTAGAAACCTCAATATCATTTTTGAAGACCTATCCATACGAGTAGATGCACGTATGGGGAAACCTAATATTGTATTGTTTTTTTATATGAAAATCTCAATGCGGTTTACCAAATACATCTATTTACCAAGTTTCCACAGTATATCTCTTATAGTTACGGGAAAAAGTGGCTGTGACTTACGGACGGACAGATGGACAGACGGACGGAGAGACGGAGAGACGGACGGACAAACATGACGAATCCATAAGGGTTCCGTTTATTGACATTCGGCTACGGAACCCTAAAAAGACGCTTACAGAAGTGTGCTCGGCTGTTCATGACGCGATATACGTCATTGGCCACGTGGGTATTCCCAGGTAGGTGGCGCGAGTGGCCTCTAGGGGTGGCTATAACGGTCAAAGATTTTTGTTGAAGCGCTAAACGTATCTACAGGCAAAAATAACATCAAATTATGCAATGACTCAAGGCAGAAAACTTATTGTATTTTTCTATGTATTTATTTTATTCACATGATTTATAAAATTTGGTAACATCGAACAGTGCTGAATTTGATAGAAAAAAATATGAATTCAAAGCGTTAGGTACTTCGGTAAAATAGGCAAATAATCGCTCTGACTGTTTACATCTATTAGAAATAGGTACTAATGCTGATAGGTACTAATGAATATTTTGTCATGTATTGCTTAGTAATGATTTCACAATAGCTGTTCTTTAGTATTCATTTAAAAGCAACTCTTGCTTGAACGAATTCACAGAAAAAGTGACAGCCCTGATAATATTGAAGTGGGGAGTAAACAGCTGTTTTGACTCTACTACGGAAATTCGATCACAACTGGACACCACCATTGAGTGATAATATAATGACTAATAATAAATAATCTTCCACCAAGAGTTCGATCGGTTCCGAGCGCTAATTTTGTTTATTGAAAAAAAATTAATTAAAAATTTAATAAAACCCCCGACCCAAAAAAAGTACGCAATTATTATGACAAAAGGCTAAAAATGCTAAACCCTATAAAAAGCAAAAAATAACTTTGACACTAGGTAAGTACCAACTAAAGCGTGTCAGACTACCTACTCAGAACTTTGTGCCACCTTTATGTCGGAGGCATAACCGCTAATTTTGAACTGCAAATGGTTATCTTGGCCTGCTGTTGACCGCACCTATGAATTTTTGAATTAAATTTTGTCGCGGTCGGGGGACCGCTTTTTACCTTCAAAAATACTTACCTAAATCAAACACTCTCGCGTCGTGCGGCCGCCGCCGCGGTGCGTGGTGGTAAGTAAACTATTACAATTATATTTGTATAACAATGGGATTGAGGACTTCTTAATGTGGGCTTCTAACGTTAGGTTAATAAATTAGAGCTCGCCTCTCGGCTACGGAGGTCGTCAAAATAGCTTTGTATTTATGTTATTCTCGATCGATGTGTTTCGTAAACCCCTGGTTCTACTTCCCTTTGCTCACACCGGTACCGACCGGTAGTAGGGGACATCACGTGACGTGCCGGATACCGGCAATAGTCGGTCCTGCCTCACCTCGCCGTATCGATTCCCGCTAATACGCCGCGGATTAAGGAAGGCCGATGTGCCTATCGCTAGTGTAGGGTACCCAGTCTTTACGCGTTCCTGGATTCTTTAAATACTTTTTGCATGGAAAGCCGCCGCACCACTGCTACGCATGCTATGCACACAAACAGAATAAATACATTACGAAGCAATAACGTCAAATAAGTATATTGTGACAATGGAGGGTTGCATTTATATCCTTCCCAGAGATGGGATAGCGCGGGTATAAATAAGAATTTAACTTTAACAAACTTGCCTTAGTTTTTGACACAATATTTTTTTTTAAAAATGCAACTGGAAAACTCATAGTAAAATTTAAATAATTTGTCAAACTTCCAGTATGTACTCCTTTTTGGCACATTGTGGGATCAAAAGCAAAGTACACTCGATGCATGATACTTTTAATAATAATCACTGCATGGATTTTCAGTAAAGTTTACTTAATTGCCAAGGAGTCAGTGAGCAATACTAATAGTAAGAAGGAAAAGCATTATATATTGATTTTTAGGTGACAAGCGACTTGCCATGCGGACAACTTACTTTGGGCCTCATCGTATCTCTATCATCGTATCGCTGCATCGTTTCTAAACTAATCCATTAAAAAAGGGCCTCATTATCCTTGCAAGCATGTTCTTGATTTATTGACGTGCACATCAAAGGAAACCCCATAATTTATCGTTACGTTACATCATTTCACGTGACTTTGTATAAATTGTTTTCGCAGAATAATTTCCAATTGGCACATGACATAAAAATAGAGGTGGGGCATCATAGTCCGTTTTTATGTTTCTTTAATTTTTTTAAAATTCGCTAATGCAGCGTAAAGCACTATAAATAATTATAAAAATGATAGACCGTGATTTTATTTACAGGACTTGGAGAAAAATGGACTTGGCAGAAGAAGTAAACATACAGTAATGAAGCGGATGGACGATGTATTCCCTTCCCCTACCCTCGACCGAACCCTGGCCACCCTACAGTAGGCCCCAGCACACAATGGGGCACATGTCAGCGCGCGCCGCCACGCCGCACTATGGGCTGGCTTTCGGCTTTCATAGACACCCGATACAAAATGTCGAAAGTGTAGACTTTTATGCTTGAATATGCTTAGAAAAGCTTTAAAAAAAATTATAATTAGCATCGCTACGTCATATAGTTTTTATTGGCGCGCCCAGATTTTTTTTCCGAAAATGTTGTATGGAGATAAATCGAAAAAAAATCATATCTTCGCTGTCGCACAATTGGCCCTAATTCTTTTTGGGACATTTATTCTATGAATTATTTGCAATTTTTTGGTATACTGCATAATACGGCCAGGGGTGTGAAACATTTTTTTAAAATTCGTCGAACATTTTTTTTTTAAATATCGTAATTTCAGCTTAGTTTTGACTTACACGTCTATAAAATATAGAAAAAAATTAACACCAACACTATAAAAAATAACTATGCTTAAAAACGAGAAAAAATATTCAATTTAATAAACTTACTTAGAAAGTTATAAGTACTTATGTATATTTATGAATGTAGGTATGATATAATCTATTTTTTTATTTAATGAAAACAATTTGGCACGTCTTCACCCCTCTCCTCATAATTATATTTCCTCTACCTCAAGGTTGTATGGAATATATCGCGTATTAGTGATAAGACCGCCTAAATTGTGCCAAAGGTGCGAAACGTTTCTTTAAATATTTCTAAAGCTTATTCCAGCTTTGTATCTATAACTAGCTTTTGCCCGCGACTTCGTCCGCGTGGCGTGTTATTGTGTCATTTCAGTATTTTTCTCGGTGTGTGTCGAATGTAAATAATAATGAATGTTGCATTCAAAAATTTTAAAATCTAATTTTAAGTTACCACCTTGTAAACACTAAAGATGCAATAAAAATATTGAGTATTGAGTATTGAGTACTAAAAAATTTCAAGCCTCTAACTCGCGGTACAAAAGTTTTTCCCGCTATTCCCGTTCCCATGGGAATTTTGGAAAATCCAATCATGACTTAACTTTGCATTCACTAAGGTATATGCATGTCAAATTTCAATCATCTAACTTACGCGGTTTAGATTTTTTCATACAAAAGTATTTTCCCGCTAACTCCCGTTCCCGTGGGAATTTCTCAAAATACAGCCATAACTAAACTTTATATTTACTAAGGTACCTGCATGCCAAATTTTAAGCGTCTAACTTAAGCGGTTTAGATTTTTCATACAAAAGGATTTTCCCGCTAATTCCCGTTCCCGTGGGAATTTCGGGAATTCCTTTCTTAGTGCACCCCTACGGTACCTAAGCTACGTCCCTTCCAAATTTCAAGTGCCTACGTTTAGCCGTTTGGGCTGTGCGTTGATATGTCAGTCAGTCAGTCAGTCAGTCAGTTTCTCCTTTTATATATATAGATTACAGCCAAAACATTTACAACAAACACCTTTTTCAATTGATATATAAAAAAATAGGAACACAAGGATAATGACGTTAATCAACACTATGGCATTCGCTAATACTCTATTAATTACATCATAGTATTTAAAAGTACATATATAGTATCTCCAATAGCATTACTAATGATAATGAGGGTAGTTTGTAATTTACTCGCAATTAGAGTGGATATTTATATGCTATCCCAACTTCTTTCGAATCAGTTCGCTTTGACAATTACAATTGAATACAACTATCTGAATAAAAAGGGAGAGTATCGGTCAAACGTAGATTTGTTCGTGATGTTAAAAAACGTTAACAAAATTACTGACTACCAGTATTTGTTCTTATCAGTAATATCACGTCTAGACTGCAGTTTATCGGAAGAAGATAGTGTGACTTTTCAGGAATTTTGTAGAAAGTTTGCTAGAGCACTCGAAAAACGTTGGCTTTTAGCAAGTAGAAAAGCAGAAGTTTTCCTAAAAAAATATGAAAGTTGGCTGGAAAAAAATACTGACTGGCCTAGCTGCATAGTAAGTCATTTACCGGCAAATTCAACATCTTCAGTTCGTGATGAGGAGCCATCTACATCAATGTCTTCAATTGGAACTATGACCAAAAGAAAGTATCCTCGGAAACCTTTTGAGGATTTATGTATGAAGCAAAAAAAGAGAAGAAGTGGTGATTTGGACAGTGAATGCAGTGAAATAGTTTTTGCGGCTGTCAAAATTATAAACAGTCGGGAAGGAAAACATGGCTTCTGTTATTGAATACATGCTAAAGAATCCAGAGTCAATTAGCTAATTTCAAGATATAATGATGACACAACCTTTAACCAAAAAAATATTTACACCCCTGGAGGCGCTTGGTTTATTGCTATCTTTGAAGTTGTCAAAATGGCAATATATCACATTAAGGGAGACTGTTGTACGGGAAGGTTTACGTGATTTGTACCCCTCATATTTCCGAGTTCAAAAAGAGAAAAAAGAGTGTTCACCCATCAGAGAATCATATGACAGTTACGGACTCTTCGGCTAGAATTATTCTCCAAGATCTACTTGAAATCACAGTGAAAAGGGTGTTAAAATCGTTACCTGATGTAAAAGAAAAAGAAATGACTTAACTTTCTAAGTAAGTTTATTAAATTGAATATTTTTTCTCGTTTTTAAGCATAGTTATTTTTTTATAGTGTTGGTGTTCATTTTTTTCTATATTTTATAGACGTCTAAGTCAAAACTAAGCTGAAATTACGATATTTAAAAAAAAATGTTCGACGAATTTTAAAAAAATGTTTCACACCCCTGGCCGTATTTTGCAGTATACCAAAAAATTGAAAATAATTCATAGAATAAATGTCCCAAAAAGAATTAGGGCCAATTGTGCGACAGCGAAGATATGATTTTTTTTCGATTCATCCCCATACAAAATTTTCGGAAAAAAAATCTGGGCGCGCCAATAAAAACTATACGACGTAGCGATGCTTATTATAATTTTTTTTAAAGCTTTTCTAAGCATATTCAAGCATAAAAGTCTACACTTTCGACATTTTGTATCGGGTGTCTATGAAAGCCGAAATCCAGCCCACAGTGCGCCGCCGGCCACGCGACACCGCATGCAGTCGCAGACCGTGTGTAGCCCCCTTAACACTCGCTTTTAACGTACGGAAATAGGTTAACAAATTAGCCTTATTTTTTAAAATATGGTGTGTTTTGTTTTGAATATCTCAGTGTCATGTAATGTGTAAGCACGTGGTATTTATTTCGATGGATTCAGGTGAGTGGTGAGGAAAGTGATCAGTTTTTACATAACTATTTGTATTCAAAATAACTATATCCTTGAGCCTCCGCTTACAGCAAACAGTTTTACTAAATTATTCCAAAAAACCTTAATCGTGTATGAAAATGATTTTAATGAGCAGTGAAAGGGTGGCCATAAAAATAAAGACAATATTTTTGGGTGTCCGTACATACCTACATATCTTTTCTCCATTTACAAATTTCCAAAATAAATAACAAAAATAGCCTACGGCCGCACTCCTGGTACTAAATATCAATTAAATCGGCTCAGTAATTTTGATGTGTAAGCTGGATAGACTGACAATCAGAGTTACTTTCGTATTTATAATTTAAGAAGGATAAAAAATTATTAAATAGTCCTTATACATCTGAAAAAAACTAAGAAACTCTGTGTGATATATATCAATGATACTAGTTTGATAAATGTATCATGTTCATTTTCAACTTTTTGATGTTAAATGGTGACTAAGTTTATTTTACAAAGTGCCAATAACGAGTGTTAATAAATATTATTATACGTTAGAACACGTGTGTTCAAACACACGAGATATTCAGGGCATCAATGCCCTCTATCACCACTATCTCAGGATTCCAGAATCCTTAGAGATAGTGGTTAGTAGGCTAGTGATCTAGTTTATGCTCGTTTCAAGGCACAATCGGGTCCAAAACAAGTTGTCCACGCCGACACTTGATGCCCGTTTAAATGTTATCCAATGCGATTTTCCACATAATTTTATTGACGACTTCCTACTGAATATCAAATCCATACGAAATTTACACACAAAAAACTAAATGATAAAGAATGTCCACCATTTTTACGGTTTTATTATAAGTGCAATCGCTTTTAGTCAGTTAAGTAACCTATCGCTTCACATTGATCGTACCCTCTAGTCCGTGCCCAGATTTTACTTAGGCTCTACGCCAGTAGGCCAATTCATCCTTCCTGTGGTGGTTAGGGCTAAGATGAGCTACTTATTTTTTTATTTTTTTTTTTATATTGCACTTCAAGATTGACCTCATCCCACCTGATGTTAAGTGGTAATGAGGTCCTAGCTTAAGGGTGACAAGTACAGCATAATCTGTTACTGGACTTGTCGCCCTTACCTTGAAGGCTTGACCCCTGCTACTGATGTAGCACCCCCAAGGAGCTCTGGAAACGCAGGAACACAACAACACAGAGGTGAACTTATTGCATCATCTTAACGGCGACCGGGGGGTTTAAGTGGGTAGTTCTGGTCACCTCTCTCGGGATGGTACGGTACTTCAATGATATTACAACAATAATATTAAAAACCAATAGTTCTGATTGTTCCATGTTGATCTGAAAGATTTATGTTTTTATTTGTGAACATGATTGAATCAGTGCTCAGTGATTCTGTAATCACACCAATAAAAAGATTACTATATGTATAGATATACTTAATATAAATATATAGAACAGATGTGACGACCTCCATAGCCAAGACGCGAGCGGGCCGATCTTTGGCGTCGCCCAATCGCCGAGGTCATGGGTTCGATGCCCGGCTGGGTCATTTTGGAAAAATAACGTTCCTATAATGTCTCAGTTCTGGGTATTGTTATAGCTTCGTTGTATATGATTAATGTAACACAGGTACTTTAGGCATTTGCCATAGTATGAGAGCAACATATGTGATGTGATTAAATATTTATTTATTATGATTTTGAAATTTACTCTAACCATGAACTTGAGTAATTTTTCTACTTCTACCCAAATTTTATGCCAATTTTAAGGGGAAAAATAATATGCAATGAACATCCTGTTTATGTTCTGACTTAATAAATCGCAAAATATAGGAAATTCAAGTATCAGTACACTAATTTTATAAGATGTTAATTAAATATATGCCTGCTGGCAGCATTTGACGAAGCAAACAACACGGCACTCGCTTTTCTATTGCCCTTGACATCCCATTAATAAAAACTATCATTAGAATCAAAATTCGTCAACACCCGCCGCGGCCAATCGCTCCAAATTAGGGGCCATTTGTCCATATTAAATGTCATTTGTGGTCACATCGATATTAAGATAGGGCCAAGCGAACCGGCGTGATTGCGCGGGAGCCGCGAACTTAGCTAAGGTTCGGGTTACAATGCCACAAACTAGATTGGATCCTGGGTTTAAAAACTCAGTAGTCCATGTTATTTATTTTCGGATAAATGTTGGATCTGGAAGTATTCCACCACTTGACGACCCACGGTAGCCAAGGATTTTGAACTTACCCAAACAAATGTTACGACAACCCAGGATTGTCTGTCCTGGCCCTTGCAAAACGCGGAAAGCCGACTCGAAATAATGGGATATGATGAGAAGTTGGATAGGATAGAAGAGGCATACCTACTTGAATGACTTTCACTACTCTTCCCTCTCTCTTTCCGCGTGGTTTGCGTCTTGTTGCAATTTCTCGGATAACGCAAACCAAGATAGAACCCAAGGTCCGCCATGGAGAACATGATTACTCTTTTGTCTCTGAGAAAGAGGGCCTCGATGTTCGGTTACCTGCCTCTCGATACACCGCGAAGCGTCATGTTGAAATACAAAGGAAGTCCAAGGCGCGATATTACGCACGCCGACCTCCTTAAACCCTCTGGTTGGTGGATCTACGGACTCCATTCATAGTCTAGGTTGCAATATAGGTAGTTAAGGTCGGCCACGGTATACATCAGGTTCACTGCTGGGACGAAAGACGCCAGATGTGAGGTAAGCTTGACATGCCATACCACAATTCTGAGATCTGATCAAACTTTTTTCCATGCGCCAAAAGGGACAACTTAACGGTAGCCTTAGTGGTGGAGCCTGAAGTGCAGTTCCCGAACGATAGAAGAAGATCCTTGCTTACCTCACAACTAACAATGTGCGTGTTGTCCATTTCAACAGAAAATGAATGTTTTTGGTCGTTTAGTATGGCAAGCAATAGCCAAAATAAATCAAAGAACCATATTATTCCGAGAGTATACGTCGGACAAAGTTTTTGCACTATTAGCTGTGGTGCCAAGTACCCACTATTGCGTGGATACATTTCTGATAAAACGTTACCTAGACCGATAAAAATGGAGCCAACGTAATCTTTTCTACGTAGGTAAACCAGAAATTTCATGCGCTTTCAATAAGATGCATTATTTGATTAGATAATATGAGTCGTATAAAATCAAAGGCGGCAATCTGTATTTGGACTCCATTTACAGATTGCCGCCTTTGATTCTAATTAAATGTATACGATATTATTGAGAGATTTCTTTTAGTTCGAGATATTAATGTTTTTCGAACTTAGTAAAGATATTAGCGATATCTATTACAAGGATTAAAAATAAAGCATACCAACGTATCGGTCATAGCCGTTACATTGCATTTGATAGATGAAATAGTTGAGTCGGAAAAATGAAATAAGTGTCATTAAACTATTAATGCTAAAAATTTTATTTGTTTGAGAAATCACTGATGTCGATGTAAATTAAATTATAATAATATATATGTTTTAGTAAAGGAATCACAGTTACTTCTAAATAATTATACAATATCTATCAAATTGTCTTTATTTATTAATAGGTAGTTATAAAAAAAGACGAAGTTTTTAAATTACAAGCTTTTATTTAATCCAGTTAGCAGTTTGCTTTGGCAAAAAATGTACAATTATTTAAATAGGCATTCTATTGAATATCACTTAGCAACACGTGTGATTAAAAGTAATGTGCGGGTGCGATTTTTTAAAATTTTATGTTTTCCTACTTGACCAAGACTCTTCTATAGTTTTTGCATTGTCAAAACGAAACTAATGCAACTGCGAAAGTTAAATATCCTGCTACATGAATGGATGTTCAGACTGAACTCGTGATTCCCAGCAATGTGTCCTGCGCCTTAATCAGGCGAGAGCGGGAGTCTGAGTCGGAACGTCGTAGCGCATACTGGCGTCAATACCGAACCGTGCGGCAGTCGGCGGCCGGGCTCCGCACATGCGCGCGTCTCGATGCACCCGCCACACGATCCGGTCGCACCGCTCTAGTTAAACCGCGATGGAATAAGAGTTGCCGCTGAGGAACATCGCCAGCAACATAGGTACCGTCACGCTGCGACTGCCGTGGCCCCTCATCATGAAGCTCCCCAAATTCGATTTATGTGAGTAAAAAAACCAAGCGATAACCATTAAACTTACCAATATTAATCATTGAACAGGATTCGGAAAGTATGATATTTTTTTTCCTATATCTTCGCAATCCTTATATTAGGCCTAATTTTTATAACTTCCATATTCAAAGTATTAAGCAGTATTTTAAGGCTTGACAAACATCTCATACTATGATATCGCATTTTCTAAACATTTCTTCAAAATTAAATGCATGTAAATTTATGAAATGCAATGACAATTTAATAATAATAAACGTAAATAATGTGAATTCAATAAGCCCATGAACATGACGTGTGAAGGTCTGCCAGCTGATTTCCAGTGATAGAGCGCCGCAAATCGATAATTCTAATTCTCATTGACTTATTTTTTAAGGAAATATTTAATTAGGTGTACGTCCTTTTTTAATCAATACTCAACTGTCTTTATACTTTTCTAATCAATTAAAGATCTGGCTATAATTCGTCTGTAATATACTAAAAAATATTTTCAACAACACGTATCCTTATGTGTGTAAAAACGTTTCAGTTTAAATTAGCCCGTCAAGCCATAAACCTCCCCTATGTGACTTAAATTAGGAACCAAATTTCATCAAGATTGATACAGTTTTATTTGTATTCTAGGTACTTTTTAAATGTCCCTTACTTACACACCAACTGTATAGGACCAAAGCGACATTTTTTTATTATTTTTATGTTTCCTGCCTTATAAGGACGAACGTATTTCTTATTTGGGGAATAATGAGGAAATTGTGAAGGAACCAAGTTAAAAATAGCATATTTTTTTCTTCAGGTAGGTATTAAACACTTATCGGCGAAGATGAGGCTTAATAAGATGAATGGTATACGGATACGTTTGCCCAGAAGGTGTTTCAATTTGGTCTTAAAAATGTCCATATTTTTGATATTTTTTTTGATATTAAAACGTTCCGGATATATTGACTTCGATTGAGAATTACACTCCTTAGCCGTTCGCATAAAGAAAGAGGAAGCTAACTGCTTCGTCCGTAACAAATAAATACGGGATCCTCACTAATGTTTTGTCAAAATTTACAAATCTTTTAGGGATAGAGGTTTATTGTACACTTAAGGGTAAATCTAACCCACGACACCCACTTAGGGAAGAGTCATTCACTACCTAATCAACAAATTGATAGATTGATACTTTGTTTTAGTAAAAATTTTCTTCAAAAAAGTCTTTCAAATTTTGATTCAAAATGGTGTCTGTGTGTTACTAAAAATATAATGGCAAGTTATTTTGTCTGAGTGGTCTGTGTCATACAATGTTTTCTCAATTTTAGTTTTCGATTGCAGATGCAATTAAAAACAGAACAATCAAAGTAGTTTTTGAGTTTAGCTTTCAAATTGCCACAGTTTTCTAATCTGAATCATACAGCACCACAATCTCGGCACCTACTCATCTGTTAGTTCATCATAACTCTTTGCTCGCAATCATAACATTATAGACTATTTGGCAGTGCGTATAAACGTGGGCAGTGGGCAGGCACTGCGAAATATGCACTCGTAAATTTTTTATCAAATGCACGGCCAGGTAGAGCTATGTATACATGTACGTAGACGTGTGTGCTAGGTTCTAAGTTTCCGATAACGTACTAGATTAAATACACACCTTATCGATGCTTTGCACAAATCGTATAATGGAACATGAAATCATGATAATATTTTTAATTACTCTTGCAATTTTTAACGAAAGAAAATGTCTTAGAATACCTACTAGTTAAATTATTTCAGAAATAAATAAAACTGCCAGACATTGGCACCCTTTATCAAATCTTAAACCCAGTTTTCCTTTTACTATGTACCGGATCATGAATACTAACTGGAGGTCCACCACACTCAGACCCAATCTAAAGAAGTTTATTTCATAAATTGACCTGACTGAGGAACCAACCACGCATCTTTCTCGCTTGAAAGTTGACAATCCAACACACCTAGCAGACTTTGATTAGATAGGAGTGAAAGCCTTTGCCGTGGTGGGTCTTCTGTTCTCACGGAATCACCACCAAGGCGATGACTTCCACCAAGATGTTTTAGTGGGTATTCCTGCCCTTTTCAGGGCAGTTAGTCCCACACACGCAGTCACCTCCCTCGAGTGACGGTACGGGAGTGTACCAATGTTTTTCCTCTCGTACCAAAAAAGGGTTGAGAGCCTTCAGTTCCCCTGAAAGTTCAATGAAGGTAACCCTTTCAGCCATTACAATAAACAGGTGGGAAAAAAAACAACACGACATAGTCGCATTAGTAATGTGTGCAAGCGTTTATATAGACTAGGCTTAACTACACGACTGCCGCGTGACAAATATTATCGAACCTGCAATAGTTCTGAATATAGTGTAGCTAATTTTTATTTGGGCAGTCGGACTCATATTTCATTTCAGTTTTTTTTGCTTTGGACGAAGTTTAGAGTAGCCTACGTTGAACTTTGCTGAAAGTGAAATGGTATCCGAAAATAGTCTACACGCAAGATAATATCAAGTTTAGATAAGATTGCCTTTATCTTATTATATGTAATGATGACCATAATAACTATGTAGCTTTTGATTAGGGAGTAAAGCTATATTTTTTTATGAAAACAATTTTTATTAGTATTTATTATCTAATTGATCATTTGATACGATATTTTGCTATCTTAGCGACTGTGCATCTAATTGGTTTGTGAGGTGAATAGTTTTAGGCAAATTTTATGTATTACTTTTATCTTCAACATACCCTTTTAATGCTTTTACTAAATGTATAGGACGATGAATTATTCTATGCGATAACAAAGTTTGTTATTAATATCGTCCGAATGCGTGTGGAAACAAAATTCAAATTTGTTTTTACTAGCAGATGATGTCATATTTTGTTTATCATAGTTTAGTTCATAGATATTGTGTGGAATATATAATAAAACAGCTATTGCCCGCGACTTCGTTCGTATATTCGGGATAAAATGTACACTAGATTTTAATCTATTAACTTTGTAACTCATTTATACATATATGTGTGTGTAAAACTAAATGGATTTGGATAAATTATAACACTTTTTTACTTATACTAGGAATAGGAATTAAAAGAGTAACAATAATTCAGCCACGCATCAATTAGAATTTGAATATTTAAATAGTATAAACATTCACGTCTGTGAAATTAGGGTGGATTACTCATTGTAAATACCTCTACTTAATATCGACCAATGCTATCGGTTCTACTTGATCAAACGTCATCATAATACGAACATAACATCTTTGTTTACCTACGTCAGTGCCGCACCACGATTGCAAATTGTTTGTGATTACACTATGATTCTTAAAATTTGCGATCGCTAATCCAGTTGCTCGAAAATAACCCGTTTGTTTATAATGTATGTTTAACGTGCATAATAGTTTTAAAGTTCAGTAATGACATTAAGTCTTTAGTTTACTTACTACCAAAACCAGTAAATTTATCGGACGCATTCTAAGGAAAATAATGTTTTAAAATATTTTATTGAGATAAGATTGACGCATTGAACAACCAAAAGACTTAAAAAACAAATTTATTTAGTATCGCTGCTATTGGGATAGGGACAGTTATAGTCATTCCTATATGCATAGAACAGTGGCAGACTAACGGGGTTCGTATCGTAATCTCAATTATCAAATATACGTTTGAGGTCCCTATCTAAATCCTTGGGCACCATAAGTAGAAGCTTCAGTTTGAGTTTGCCATACTTAGCCCATAACGGGGGATCCCAGACTGCACCGCGCGCCTTGCATCGGCGCACCGTATTTCAGCTTCAAGGCAAGCAGTAGCATGTGAGGGACTCCCCCTGGCCTTAAAAGCGGGGACTATCCACAAAAAGTCCCTTGTATTGTATGTATGCCACATTGATAGCGCCTATAAATCTTTCAGGTTATCTTTATCTTGAAATGTCAATTCTATACATACATAAAAAAATCCCAAAAACACATTGAACTTTAAGACTACCATTTGGTTAGGCCCTCAGATCCTCTTTTCAAAACGAACCTCAAATTCAACAATACTAGAAATTCAACCATAGTTACGTTTCTAGAAGCGAAACTAAGCCATCCAAGCTATGGTTGAATCGCATCTAATACTTACGTACGTAGGTAACAGTACATGGTACGAATTGGCTTTCTATTTGTGCAAGCAAATAGATAATTAGCTCATAAAATATTTAATCAAGATCATATAACATTAAATTAAAAACATTCTACAAGGAGGCCTCGTGGATAACAAACACCGATTGCTGATGGAATGTCGACGAATCGATTTTCATTCCGATGTAAACATGCGTCAACTACTTAAGCAAGATTATTTTACATTCGGATGTTTACGATACGTGTACGTGCTATACATTGTTTAATGTCATTACCAAATAAAACAAAACGTATGTTCTATTTTACGTCTATAGGGCGTTGGCTATTCCTCTACACATTAATCTCTAAAATTAGGTTTGCACAAAGGTTTCAGCATCGACCCTACTGACAAAGTAATACCAATTTTAATCACTAGAATTTAGCTGTGACTTTAGTAGATTTTTTGTAAAACATTAACAACAAGAGTTCCATACAAACTTTAACGTGTAAACGCAATACTTGGATACATTTTAACCGACTTTTTTTTATAAGTAGGTACATCTATACTTATAATAAATCTGTAGAGAGGTCAATTCTGTACATGAAATATATTTTCAAAATAACTATCAGGGGGTGATTAGTGATCGATACTGATGCCAAAAATGCAATCAGTAAATTTTTTGTCTGTCTGTCTGTCTGTCTGTCTGTCTGTCTGTATGTTCCTTATAGAAACAAAAACTACTCGACGGATTTTAACGAAACTTGGTACAATTATTCTTCATACTTCTGGGCAGGTTATAGTATACTTTTCATTACGCTACGATCAATAGGAGCAGAGTAGTGAAGGGAAATGTTGGGAAAACGGGAGAAGTTACTCCATTTTTTAAGCTTCCGTCGCGTGTGCAGCCTTAATGGTTAAAGTTACATAGAAATTATGTATGACAGAAATATTTTACATAAAATTGACTAAAAAATATCCCGCAACAGCATATGTCTATCTTTTATGGTTGACTCACAATAACACGTGTAACTCCTGATAGCTTAGCAGTTCGGAGCATTCTGATTATATTTGTTTACTCTTACGTTAATAATACTCTCATTCATCCCTAATTAAAAAAAGTTATCATTATTACCTATTCAATAAAAAAAGAATCATAGAAATCGGTATAGAAACACCAAACTTATACATGAAATAAGCCATCGCGCCGTCGCACGTGAATACTGAATCATGCTATAAGGATTATTTTTGTGTAACGGTTGCCGCGCTCGACACGGGTCGCGGCGGCGGTAGGGTATAAAAAGGCGGGAGTAATAAATCTGTAAAGAAGTCAATTCTGTATAATAAATATATTTCCAAAATTACTATCAGGGGGTTATTAGTGATCGATACTGATGCCAAAAATGCAATCAGTAAAATGTATGTCTGTCTGTATGTATGTCTGTCTGTCTGTCTGTCTCTCTGTCTGTCTGTTTGTTCTTCAAACAAACAAAACAAAACAAAAACTACTTGACGAATTTTAACGAAATTAGGTACAATTATTTTTCATACTCCTGGGCAGGTTATTGTGTACTTTTCATCACGCTACTATCAATAGGAGCAGAGCAGTGAAGGGAAATGTTGGGCAATCGGGAGAAATTACTCCATTATTAGGTATTCGTACATCCGTACCCAAAGGGTAAAAACGGTACCCTATTACTAAGACTTCGCTGTATGTCCGTCCATCTGTCTGTTTGTCTGTCAACAGGCTGTATCTCAAGAACGGTGATAGCTAGAGAGTTGAAATTTTCACGGAATACTTATTTCTTTTGCCGCTATAACGACAATAATTAAAAACCAAATAAAATAATTATTTATGTGGGGCTCCCATAGAACAAACGTGATTTTTTCCAATTTTTTGCTTGATATTAATAGAAACTGTTGTTGAACGCTTGAAACATTCACAGAATATTTGATTGTATATTTTCTTCGAAAATAAATAATTAAAACAAAATAAAATAAATATTCAAGGTGGGGTCTCATACAACAAACTTTATTTTTAGGCGTTTTTGCTAGATGTTAGTTATAGACAGACTTCAGCTGATGAAATAAGGAATAATTTAGGCTACTTTTATTTAAGAAAAAAATTATTCAAACTCGTGTAGTCCACGCGAACGAAGTCGCCGGCACAGCTAGTTAAAAATAAATACTGCATACATTTCTTTCAATAAGTTATCAATGACTATAACGTACACTTAGTGGGATAGGCCTATGAAGTTAATCTGTTTAACGATTACACAAATATATATAAATAAAAAAAAATGTTTAGTGACCAAAGGCTCTTCAAGTGATCTACATACGCAAATTATGACGTATGGACAGCAGCTGTGAAACACAGTAAATAGATAAATAGACGTCATGATCTGGCTTATAAAGTTCAAATAAACATTTATTCAAATTTAAATTGTAATTTTTCTTAGAAAGTTCAAATATTTTCGTATCTTTTTACATTTTTCATATTTGCGTTTAAACCATGTAAACTAATTGTTATTCGCTACTAGTAAACTTTTATTCAGTTTGTATCATCCGTCTTTTTTAATTAAATTCAACACAAAATACTGTCTATTGCAATTAATTATAAATGATACCATACTTTATGTCTTTATTGATTACTAGCTGTGCCGGCGACTTCGTTCGCGTGGACTACATGAGTTTGAATAATTTTTTTCTTAAATAAAAGTAGCCTAAATTATTCCTTATTTCATCAGCTGAAGTCTGTCTATAACTAACATCTAGCAAAAACGCCTAAAAATAAAGTTTGTTGTATGAGACCCCACCTTGAATATTTATTTTATTTTGTTTTAATTATTTATTTTCGAAGAAAATATATAATCAAATATTCTGTGAATGTTTCAAGCGTTCAACAACAGTTTCTATTAATATCAAGCAAAAAATTGGAAAAAATCACGTTTGTTCTATGGGAGCCCCACATAAATAATTATTTTATTTGGTTTTTAATTATTGTCGTTATAGCGGCAAAAGAAATAAGTATTCCGTGAAAATTTCAACTCTCTAGCTATCACCGTTCTTGAGATACAGCCTGTTGACAGACAAACAGACAGATGGACGGACATACAGCGAAGTCTTAGTAATAGGGTACCGTTTTTACCCTTTGGGTACGGATGTACGAATACCTAATAATGGAGTAATTTCTCCCGATTGCCCAACATTTCCCTTCACTGCTCTGCTCCTATTGATAGTAGCGTGATGAAAAGTACACAATAACCTGCCCAGGAGTATGAAAAATAATTGTACCTAATTTCGTTAAAATTCGTCAAGTAGTTTTTGTTTTGTTTTGTTTGTTTGAAGAACAAACAGACAGACAGAGAGACAGACAGACAGACAGACATACATACAGACAGACATACATTTTACTGATTGCATTTTTGGCATCAGTATCGATCACTAATAACCCCCTGATAGTAATTTTGGAAATATATTTATTATACAGAATTGACTTCTTTACAGATTTATTACTCCCGCCTTTTTATACCCTACCGCCGCCGCGACCCGTGTCGAGCGCGGCAACCGTTACACAAAAATAATCCTTATAGCATGATTCAGTATTCACGTGCGACGGCGCGATGGCTTATTTCATGTATAAGTTTGGTGTTTCTATACCGATTTCTATGATTCTTTTTTTATTGAATAGGTAATAATGATAACTTTTTTTAATTAGGGATGAATGAGAGTATTATTAACGTAAGAGTAAACAAATATAATCAGAATGCTCCGAACTGCTAAGCTATCAGGAGTTACACGTGTTATTGTGAGTCAACCATAAAAGATAGACATATGCTGTTGCGGGATATTTTTTAGTCAATTTTATGTAAAATATTTCTGTCATACATAATTTCTATGTAACTTTAACCATTAAGGCTGCACACGCGACGGAAGCTTAAAAAATGGAGTAACTTCTCCCGTTTTCCCAACATTTCCCTTCACTACTCTGCTCCTATTGATCGTAGCGTAATGAAAAGTATACTATAACCTGCCCAGAAGTATGAAGAATAATTGTACCAAGTTTCGTTAAAATCCGTCGAGTAGTTTTTGTTTCTATAAGGAACATACAGACAGACAGACAGACAGACAGACAGACAGACAAAAAATTTACTGATTGCATTTTTGGCATCAGTATCGATCACTAATCACCCCCTGATAGTTATTTTGAAAATATATTTCATGTACAGAATTGACCTCTCTACAGATTTATTATAAGTATAGATTACGGGTTGTTAAGAGTACTTTATCAAAGAAGGTCAAGGTTACAACGATCATTAGATAAGAAAGTAATACTGCAAAATGCAAAAAAAAACTTACAATAAGAATATAATTATATTGTCCATTTATATATTTATTGTCAAGAATAAAAATATATAGGTATTCTTGACAATAAATAAATAAGTGGATATCGAATACCTATATATTTTTATTCTTGACAATAAATATATAAGTGGACATCGGACGATTGAGAAACTCTTGTATTTCCACTGAATCATATTCATAACTAAAATGGAATGCTACAAAGAAATAATAAGTAAATAAACGAAAAAAGTTTCAGTCAGGCTTAGAGATTGTAATAAAAATAACAATAAAAAATGTATATCTGCAGTATCAACTGGGTCTACTTAAAATTAGTTCAGCTAATTAAGAACTCGAAAATGTATCCTACTAACCATAACAAATAATAAGATTATACCGTCTTTTTTGCGGAATCTCGAAAAACTTGCGAAAATGAGCTGTCGGATACGTATTTCATGATAACAATAAATCATAAATCTTTCACTGGTTGTTTAGATATTCTGCGATTTTGCTAGGGTGCTAAATCTCTACTACAAATTGAACTACCTAATTTACATGTTTGTTGCTTTTGTATGCAACACGTTTCCGCCTACGTCAGTTTATAAATGTGTATAATGTTGCTTATGTCCCTGGGAGCAGATACTGCCTGTAGGCAGTTTAATTTAGTTAGTCTATAATTGACGGAAATCTCGGTGACCATACATAAAAAAAATTGTACATACAATTGAGAACCTCCTCTTTGAAGAAACGATTTAAAAAAAAAGGGATGATACTTGGGAATCTTGAGACGTCTAGTGTAGGTATGAGTATGTATATTAACTAGACGTCTAAGGATTAGGGATAATTATCGAGTGAATTAAGTCTGTCTATTAGAAGTTAGACGAATGTGAACTTTCTCTTTTAGATATAATAGACATGAAATAAAAACCGGCTTATAACGAATATCTCGCAAGCACATGTTTAATAATACAGAATAGCACAATGAAAACAAGTGTAGCGATTAACTTAGCGATCACAAAATGATGTCAATGGGTTCGGGGGGTAAATGATAGAATACAAAAATTAAGTGGAAATGAAATGCGAGTGTCTCTTTGCTGCCGTAGCTACGAGTTATTCGTCATAACCTGTTCTGTTATTTTTCCATCAAACTATGAATAAGATAGTATATGTTATTAAATACACGCATTATTTAGACTTTTCTACATTCAATTAGCTTATATGAAAAAATCAAAAGTTGCAGAAACGAAATTATCTTAAGTCAAAGTCCCAATGGTGAATTTGGTAGTTTCTTTGATTTCTAAGCCTGAGGTCTTCAGTTCAAATCTTATCCCATAAGGATGCTGCTTCAAGCCGAATAGTAGGTGGCGCTGATTCTGATCTCAACTGGAAGGCTTCAAAGAATCAAGACCAAGCATACAAAGCATGTAGTTTTTATAATATTCTAACGAATCACATGATCAAAGGGCTACATTAAATCACACTCGTTAGTTCACGAGTAGCTATAATGCGAAGGGTCATATGTTATTTGTCAGGAGGGGAACGACAAGAGTTTGCTATGAACAAGTGACATACGATGACCGTGACATAATGATCAGATAAGGCCTTCTTTATAAGAAAAAAAATGCCATTTAAATAAAACTTATAGAAAAATTTTGGTCAAACTTTTTATTATTTAGGGCGATTAGATTCCAATTTGATCGTTTTTCGATTAACTATGACAAATTAAAAAAAAACTAAATTTTACCATATAGCCGGCAACCCCAAACAATTTCCAATAATCTGGTGGCCACACATATCTCTAATGTTATAATCCCTACTAATATCCCTACTTCCCTACTAATATCCCTACTAATATTATAAATGCGAAAGTAACTCTGTCTGTCTGTTACGCTTTCCTGCTTAAACCTCTCAACCGATTTTGATGAAATTTGGTATAGGTATACGTTGAAAATAAGGGGGGGATGGGGGTAATACCACCTTTGAAAGTTTAAATGGAAAAAATTTTATTTTTGAAGTTAGCGATATGAATTTTGGCACAAATATAGCTCAAAACTTGGGTTAAAATATAGACTACTTTTTGTTTCGAATATTAGGGGAGAAAGGGGTAAAACCGACCATGAAAGGATGTAGTCCACGCGAACGAAGTCGCGGGCACAGCTAGTATTACATAAAACAAAAGATTTATTTTTGCAATAAAACAAATTACGAAATTTTCACAATTTTTTAATGATGCGCTTGTCAGAACTCTCTTTTCAAGAAGATTTGTAACGCGCTAGGTGCGTTATGAACCAGGTAGGTATATTTAGCCAATTTCTAAATTACGGACTGGGGCTCCCTGGAAAAAAATTAACCTAGTTACCAACATGTACCTACATCCTACTATCTACCGTGAATATCATAAACATTGTAAATATCATTGCCTGTAATACAAGTTAACCACACAGAAGCAGCAAAAATCACCTGTTTCAACAGAGATGAAATATTCCTATGTTATGTTACGCGATGAAATTTGTAATGTATGCAGTTTAATTGAACAATAATTATTTTTATTGTCAATGTCGCTCGAAAAGAATGAAATAATAATTATACATACCATTAAAGAAGTCAAATAAAAATGTCCTATAATAATAAAAAAAATAACTATAATAAGCGATGTTAATTATCTGAAGGCGTACATTCAATAAACAAAATTTGCAATTTGACAAAAAATACGTTCTGAAGGTTATGTCGTGCGAAACTATGATCAAACGGCAACTTTACGACATAATTTATGACTTTCTATTAAAATCAATTGACAGCGTTTCATTGCAACCTAAATATAAACAGCTAGAATCGAAGACGAACATATTCATGTTCCAATGGAAAAAAATGGTTGCCGACCAATACATTGACCCTGCCCGGTGACCTAGATCTCGAACGAATTAATTGTAGTCCCGAAAATAGTGTTCACATCATAATTTTGTCTACTTTTATAAACTTTGTTCCAGGTGCAACAAGTAGTATTTTTATTTAAACAACTAGCTGTGCCGGCGACTTCGTTCGCGTGGACTACATGAGTTTGAATAATTTTTTTCTTAAATAAAAGTAGCCTAAATTATTCCTTATTTCATCAGCTGAAGTCTGTCTATAACTAACATCTAGCAAAAACGCCTAAAAATAAAGTTTGTTGTATGAGACCCCACCTTGAATATTTATTTTATTTTGTTTTAATTATTTATTTTCGAAGAAAATATATAATCAAATATTCTGTGAATGTTTCAAGCGTTCAACAACAGTTTCTATTAATATCAAGCAAAAAATTGGAAAAAATCACGTTTGTTCTATGGGAGCCCCACATAAATAATTATTTTATTTGGTTTTTAATTATTGTCGTTATAGCGGCAAAAGAAATAAGTATTCCGTGAAAATTTCAACTCTCTAGCTATCACCGTTCTTGAGATACAGCCTGTTGACAGACAAACAGACAGATGGACGGACATACAGCGAAGTCTTAGTAATAGGGTACCGTTTTTACCCTTTGGGTACGGATGTACGAATACCTAATAATGGAGTAATTTCTCCCGATTGCCCAACATTTCCCTTCACTGCTCTGCTCCTATTGATAGTAGCGTGATGAAAAGTACACAATAACCTGCCCAGGAGTATGAAAAATAATTGTACCTAATTTCGTTAAAATTCGTCAAGTAGTTTTTGTTTTGTTTTGTTTGTTTGAAGAACAAACAGACAGACAGAGAGACAGACAGACAGACAGACATACATACAGACAGACATACATTTTACTGATTGCATTTTTGGCATCAGTATCGATCACTAATAACCCCCTGATAGTAATTTTGGAAATATATTTATTATACAGAATTGACTTCTTTACAGATTTATTACTCCCGCCTTTTTATACCCTACCGCCGCCGCGACCCGTGTCGAGCGCGGCAACCGTTACACAAAAATAATCCTTATAGCATGATTCAGTATTCACGTGCGACGGCGCGATGGCTTATTTCATGTATAAGTTTGGTGTTTCTATACCGATTTCTATGATTCTTTTTTTATTGAATAGGTAATAATGATAACTTTTTTTAATTAGGGATGAATGAGAGTATTATTAACGTAAGAGTAAACAAATATAATCAGAATGCTCCGAACTGCTAAGCTATCAGGAGTTACACGTGTTATTGTGAGTCAACCATAAAAGATAGACATATGCTGTTGCGGGATATTTTTTAGTCAATTTTATGTAAAATATTTCTGTCATACATAATTTCTATGTAACTTTAACCATTAAGGCTGCACACGCGACGGAAGCTTAAAAAATGGAGTAACTTCTCCCGTTTTCCCAACATTTCCCTTCACTACTCTGCTCCTATTGATCGTAGCGTAATGAAAAGTATACTATAACCTGCCCAGAAGTATGAAGAATAATTGTACCAAGTTTCGTTAAAATCCGTCGAGTAGTTTTTGTTTCTATAAGGAACATACAGACAGACAGACAGACAGACAGACAGACAGACAAAAAATTTACTGATTGCATTTTTGGCATCAGTATCGATCACTAATCACCCCCTGATAGTTATTTTGAAAATATATTTCATGTACAGAATTGACCTCTCTACAGATTTATTATAAGTATAGATATGTAGTTTTAAACATATTCGGCAGAGGGCACTTACCGGAAATCTAACTGGTTGATATAGCATAAAAATTCATCGACTACCATAACTTGCGCTTAGCGCAGAGCAGCACGCGCGATACGTGAAGGTCGTGGGTTCGATTCCCGTACCGTAAAGGGAGATGATTTATTTATATTTCCTTAAAATATTACTTTCTGTATTCCCAACTAAATCTAATTCTAAAAATAAGGGTTTTATTCAATCCATCACATGATAAATGTAAGATTAGAAAATGTTTGGGCATATCCAAGAGTCTTCATAGCAACCAGTAACAAAAGTACACAAACAAAAGTACATAAACGAACTATGTATCTGTATGACCTAACGGTTGAGTCTACCAGTTAAGTCCACCATATGTACTTTTTTTTGTGCGTTAAATTAAAAAAAAAGTTCAGGCAAGTCATCGATTTGTAAATATTTTTAATATTTTGAAAGATTTTAAGACGGCTCAGCTTGAAAAATCTTTCCCATAAAATTCTAAAACGAGATGGCTCAAAAATACAGTGGTATACTGATGATTTCTTTTCGTATAATGAGTGGTTGTGTGGTAAGACATAGTTTATGAATAACCCTAACAGTTTCAAATTGTACCAAACTGAACTCCACGAAACAACCATACTAAAGTCCACATATCTATTGAATACGTGCATTATAATGTGATGACATAAAGAACAGAACGCCTGCCATTTAACAACAATACACAAATGACCTTGATTTTTATCTAATTGTCATCATTTTCCGTCCTTTTATTTCGAACGTCAATGAGTGTGGACAACATGAATGGCTGTACGTGTGTATGAACTTCTATTGATAACATTGGTTTAGGAAAATCAAGTTCAAGATCGAAACTTTTAGACCCGTTGATAGACCGTGGATGACCCGTCCACAAACCTTGTCATTTATAAGATCTTTTACAACAAGTAAGCTGCTACAACGAATAAGCTGTAACAAATACAAAAAAGACATCGGTATTGGTTTTAAAAAAATATTTGTATTTGTAAAAAGTTAATTTACAAAAGCATGATTTTTAATATTATATTAAAAATAAATTGAACCTCAAAGGCCAAAACAAACACAACTTTTAAATACACTGTCACATTATTGAGGTCGTATGGCCATCTATACTAATATTATAAAGTAGAGTGTGTTTGTTTGAACGAGGAATGTCAGAAACGACTGGTTTGAATTAAAACAATATTTTTGTGTTGAAAAGTCAATTTATCAAGGACGGCTTTAGGCTATATAACGTCACGCTGTGACTAATATGAACGAAGAATCAGCGGAAAATGTATATAAAGCGGGAATAGTTTATGTGCGAAGCGATCGCTAGTGCATTATACAACCGGATCCCCTCGAACACTATCGTTGGTACTCTTGTCATCTTGGAACATCTGTCAATGTTCCTACAATTCCATGAGTACAGGTCAATACTGCTCAGTCATACTGGACTATATATATAAACAGTCAATTATAGATAACCAACTGCTATCATTAAATTTCTTTAAATATTATTTTCAACAATACAAAAACATCAACAAAAGCTCACGTAATTGTATTTGCCTACTTTTTTAGTCATAATTATAATATACTAGCTGTGCCCGCGACTTCGTTCGCGTGGACTACATCCTTTCATGGTCGGTTTTACCCCTTTCTCCCTAATATTCGAAACAAAAAGTAGTCTAGATTTTAATCCAAGTTTCGAGCTATATTGGTGCCAAATTTTATATCTCTAACTTCAAAAATAAACATTTTTCCATATAATCTTTCAAAGGTGGTATTACCCCCCTCCCCCCTTATTTTCTAATAAAAAGTAGCCTATGTCTATTCTTGAGATTCAACGTATACCTATACCAAATTTCATCAAAATCGATTGAGAGGTTTAAGCAGGAATGCGTAACAGACAGACAGAGTTACTTTCGCATTTATAATATTAGTAGGGATTAGTAGGGATTAACATAATGAGTAACAATTATATCAACTTAGTCGTCTTTTAGTTGATTGATTCCTAAGTTTATCAATAAATAGTCACATCAAGTGGGTATGCAGCCAACTTAATCACAAATATCAGAAATGATTCGGATAGTAAATGTCTTGTCTCTGTCTAATTTTTTTATTAAGAAAGAGACCAAGCACGTTTTCAGACATCGACTCAATTTAGTGAATAGAGACACTGATGTCAAATACTGCTTCAGTTCCACGTGTCATTCAAGATTAAAAAGATAAGTACATACTCAAATAACATGACGGCCTTAGTCATAATGCGCGCAGACTCAGTTATTGTTATGTTATTGGCTAACCCAGTAATTAATGCACTAATCAACGCAGGTGGCCAGTTGCGAGCCGACTCGGTTTCCGACCGCTCGAACCGACAATTAGACGCTGATCAAACAATGACCCCCCACTTGAACTGTCTGGATACAACATTAGACATATACAAGCCCTACGGCCACATCATATAAACATTAACCTCTCTATATATTGTCGTTTCTTTCTTCGGATGTTATTCCCCCAGCGACGGGAAACTTGAACGTATTTTTATAGGTATATTACCTACATCGTTGTCCCGTGTGCCCCATTTAAGCAAAGATGGTGGGTCGATAAAATCCCAAGATTTGCAGACCAATATTGACTGAAGAGTTCACGCCAATGCAACATTGTAGCTCTCATGGCCCTCAGTGGTGAACTGATTAAAACAAGCGGCTTAGTGAGAGGTTTACCTTTCTGCTAATTTGTTTCTGGTTCGACGCGAAAGTGCTTAATACGCATACCTAGCCAATTCTAGTATTTGTTAAAATAAAGCCTATAAAAGCGAACACGAAAAAAAATCAGTCATTGCTTCATTTTCATGAACTCATATTTGTAATAATTGACTGAATATTGGAACACTCACTTAATAAGCGCCTAACCTTAAAAGTCTTATGATATTTTGGTCAAGAGATGTCCCTAATCTCGCATTCATGAAAAATCTGAAGACTCGAGTAAGAATGCATCTTTTTTACTGACCTCAGGACCCGAAGTGTCTTTGCAGACAGTCAAACATTATGCAACTGATTTCAAAGTCAATAAAGCCCTGACACTGAACGAGTAGAATGTTACTTTCATTCGCTTATCACGGCGTGATTGTCGCACACTGCCGGCTCTGTCGCTGCCTCGTCTGCGGCTATCTGCCGCTCGTAATGTGACGTATTCACGTCTAATTGACTGAATGCCTTCATTGATGGCCGCTCGCTGTCGCGTGACCGCCGCTGCAAAATTTGTATCTAAGGCAAAAATAGTTGGATGTGCTTTGTCACGTTTCACGCTAAGTTTGACCGTTCCCAAGGATTAGTCCATGACCACTTTGAAATTATGTTCTCAGTATGCATGGTATTTTTATGGCCATTCTCAAAATCACTCGGAACTCCAGTATTGTCAATATTTATATTATTACGCATTTACGTTCAGGTAGAAATTAAAAGCTAGAGGAAAATGCATATATAGAATGTCACTCAGAAAGACAAAAATAACTCTGCAACTTCCTTCACGATATTAATTCATAAATTATTGCGGTATATATTTCTGAGGATTTCATGATGTGCAACATTAAAATCAGTCAAATATATCATCAATCCATCAGTCATTAGTGCCGGGCACAGGCCTCATCTCAGCTTTGAAATGGAAGAGATCATACTCTACCATGCGGGCCCAGGCTTCTAAATAGAAGGTAATCTAATAGGCTTAGCATGCGCCATACGTCAAATTTCTCGCATGAGACGACAAAAGTTTCGATACTGTTTATTGGCTAATAGCACACCGCACTCTTAGTATTTGCAGCCAATCAGCAGCTGACGCACTGACGTCAATCGATTTTGACGTTTGTTAAGAGCGCGTTGAAATTTACTCGCGTAGCGCATGCTAGGCCTGTGAGGCAACCTGACTCTCAGATGTTCTCCAGCCGTTAAATAATAATAATAACAATCATTTATTTCCATTCACAGTGACTTTTACAATGCTAGTATAATGCATAATTCTATACTAGTTCCAAAGCCAAAGTGAGAGGACGGATGCCGTACTAGAATACCCTGTGTTACAGGTCCCCGGCACGAATGGCCCGAACGGTTGAAATGGTCACTAGGCTTAACTGATGACGTCACTATTATTTTGTTACAGCGATGCAAAAGAAAACATGCAAACCAGCGGCCTTCGGTCGTATGTGGCAGGCAAGTCAGCGCGCCATCAAGCTGGAGCACGCGCCTGCGCACCACTTCGCCTGCTGTCAGTGGCAGACGGGCAATACACCCTCCACATCTTACCTTATCTACAGGTAGGACACGTTGTTCAATCATTAAAACTTGCACGCCAGCAACCAACAAGGCCGCAAAGTGTACGTGAATCTAGAGCTTGTTTCCGCGTCAAATTTCGCCAGCTATCGTCATACAACTACAGGATACCAGGATAAATTATTCAGTAAATAAAACATGCCGCCCCGCAAACAACGGGAGCAAAGGGCATGCTCATAATGAAGCTTTACCTTGGGTCGGCGCACTACATATCGCCTACTGCTAGTTGTAAACTATTTTTTAAGACTTAGAACTTGGATAAAATATCATAGATAGATAGATTTATTAGTATGTTTTTCTAGAATATCATCTCAGAAACTTTCATACCTGTAAAACGCAAAGAAAATTGTGGGCAATAGCTAATATAATTTAAAAAAATATCTCATTGTCTTAATAAAAGTCCATCGTCCATTTCTTCTTAACAAAATGTGTTAAGAAGACGCGTACCGGAACGCGGCCATCATAATTCGCTGGCAAACAGTATGTATATGTATGTGTGCGTATGTGAAAATGGGTATAGATATATACGCAATGCATATTAAGTATCTATCGGATAAGTTCCTATTAAATGTATAGTATTCACAAGAGCGACTGCTGACAAACTATCTTGCAGTTTGGCAGATAGTGCAATAAAGTATTGTAATTGTGTATCAATGAACATAAAAAAATGAACCAATCACACTTTTATCTATTATTTTCAGATGGCTCCTGTTCATCACAGTCTTCTCAACAGCCGTCGCCAGCTTCGTGTGTCAGCGACTGCCGCCGCGCTACACGGGGCCCCCAGTGGAGCTCAACTACTTCAAATGGTTCATTTATTTCACCAACTGGGGGTTCATGCTGATCGCCCTGCAAGCAGGCCTTGGGCTGGCCGTGGTGCACCGGTATAGATCGCAGAAAGCATTTAGCAACCGTAAGTATGAAACTGATCGTTTATACTTATAAAGTAGAGGCGTCCTCTATTGAAATAAAGCCATCGTTACAACGATGAGTACTGACTACGTTTGTCTAATGCAGGTGAAAGATCATAAACCTGAGATCTTACTACTATAACTTTCTTTGTATCCACTCCCTTATTTGATGTACGATGTGTAAAATATTGTCGTATGTGAAAATATTATCCGTGACATTTATTGTTCCTGGTACCATTTGGGTATATAGCTTGGCCTTTATTTATTATTTACAGCGCTTCGCCGCATTCTATTTTCGTTTCGGTTTTGGACTTACCATATATGTAATATATTTATGTTTCGATTCGGCAATGATGTGTGTTATTCGGATTTTAACGTTCATAGGGCTTAAGTTATTAAAAATAATGAATAAATCAACATTAACGAAGTCAAACTTACACATCACTGAACTTAAGCTTAGTCTAATCTTAGGTTTTAAGCGTTACGTCCAACATTTCTTGTTAGTTTCAAAATGATTTGTACATTAATTATAGATCGTAATAAAAGGGGCTTTTTGATCTCTGTTTTTAGACCTCTTATATATCATGTTTAAGTATTTTTTCGATATAATTTTAATCAAGAAATTTTTGATTAATGCGTTTATGTTAAACGTTTGAACGAAAGATTTAATTAGTTTTAGACAGAACTACGGTAATTTCGAATTACTTCCACCTGCATGCACTAATCGGATAGTATATAGGTATGAATATTTTAAATACATAAATTTATTGATGACCAGGAATAAGAATAATACCATTACGCAATAGTTGCAATGTTACCTATGCTAATATTTGTCAAATAAACAAATTGGAGATTAAGCGCAATTTCGAAGATGGCTGCAAGTGCTGGCAATATCAGACAACTAGTCATCTAGACCTTTTAGCAATTCGGAGAGCGCAGGTTCCAACTCCTAGCAAGTACTAATTCATTTTCAACTTATTTTTAGCGAACATTTGGACAATCTGTTACATTGACAGCGCAAAACAATTGCAAGTAGGCACAAAAAAATATGTTATTTGATAGCGATGCGAGTATTTGCGTAGTGTAATACGAGTGGATACTTCACCTCCCAGGATAGTTAAACAAATTATACAATGATGCAATAACAATAAAAATTTGCAGCAGCAAATTTCGGCAAGTTTTATTTTCTTAGAATTGCACCGTAGAGTTGGACACCAAATAAGTCTAAGGTATCAATGCCGTAAAAGGGCGTTATGTTTCATCGGACATACTTTTTTTACGAATTATTTATCTTTCAAATACTCTGAAACTTTTTAAAATTCAGGGTATTGATAAGAAAAAATGGTTCCGAACTGGTGGTAGCGTCATTTGCATTACATAGACTTTTATAAATATTACTGATGTAATTTACATGAATAAACATTTTTGACCGTGACGTCAATGTAATTTATGAAGAAAGCACACTATGTAATTAATATATATCGTGTATTTAAATTATCAGTTGACCAGCCAGGCAACATTCCTAATATTGGTTGGACAGTGCCATTCATACACCATGACCACTCTCCAGAGCAATCACCAATACAAGAATACAAAATGCCGCTTGCAAACTTCCTGCCACGCGTTTCCAACACAATGGTATCAAGATGTGTCAAGATGTCGGCTGAATAGAAAATCGCTTCGATTCAAAAGACGGGCACACAATGTCAATTGGTCGTGCGATGTTAAATTTTATTATACATCCGGACGAGCTACAGTTGTACAGATTCTTTGAAGAATCGATTGTGATCGTAGTCGCGGTTGCTACGGAGACCTAAATAGATTAACGCCACTATACGGTTGGATACGGGAAACGAGTTGGATTTTAGTCCGCCTGTTAAATTATTCAAAAATATGTTACATGTATATTTATGCAATTTCCACCTTATTGTTTTATGAAATATGTCTCATATATATTTTTTTTTTAATAACTGTTTAACGAACTACAAACAATCTAGTATTCTAACCTAGTCCGCTTTCCTATTTTTAACAATTATTTTTAGACCGACATATAGTTTATTATTTGTTAACAATTATTGGATAAGAGTTAGTTTACCGCGTTGGAGAATATGGTAGGGTAAAATTAAATAAACGTACAATATTGCATTATTTTAATTCGCAATCAATCTGCGATCTTCGTAGTCAATCAAAGCATCAATGTGCAATTTCTGGTTGCACTGATAAAACCTAGAAGAAGGCTAAAATATGACGCTAAGCTAAGCTATGACGAAACTATGATTTGCAGTTATACGACACATACTTCGTCAAGATTACGATAACAGTATCATAAACGCACCATGTGTTTTCAATTCATTTCATAGTTAGTTAAAACCAATTACAGTAGCTAACATAACCATAAATTATAAATTATGCGGCCACCCATGAAATGTACATTTCTATTTTTCTCAGAAGGTATAAAAGTAAAATTTAGTGTGTAATAATTGTAGGCATTTTTATTTCGCCTAAAATAGTTATTAGTGTAATTATTACCTATACTCCAAATTACAAAACTCGGCGTGCTAGGACACTAAACCTTTAAATAGTTAATATGAACATCATTTATACAAAATATATATAAAATATATTTTAAAACTACACTTATTTCAAACTTTCTCTTTATTCGATATGCGATACAGCAAAGGGCTCTTCCAACTACGTATTTCCACTATTTTTTGTCTGCCGGTACTTACCCCAAACATAACAAAAATATTATTCAATTTGATGCTGGCGTTCTGATCTCATGTGCGTACGTTCAATTAGTTTTTTTATGTATAAAGATAGATGATAACATAACATACAGAAGAAGGAAAAGTTATCATTTCCAAAGTAAATTTTCCCAAATGTATTCTCGCGGTAATTTTCGCGAGTAATAAGGTTGTTCATAATTAGTTTAGTATAGTACGTATGGCATATTCATATTTGGTTTCTGTAATAACTTTAACGAAAACATTATATTTCCTAATCTGATTTGGAAATTACCAAACCTAAGTGTTATGTTAAAGAGCGATAAACAATATTTGATACACTAATCATAATACAATACATTATAGTTGTGCCGCAAATGACTGACTACAATTGACTGTAATAGATTTCATGACCATCTGCGATGATAGCTATCGATGACTACCTATTGAACTTTTATTACTTTTAAAGTGATTATCACGGGGGATTCGCTGTGGGCAGTTAGGAATTTCAGTCCAAGTAGACTGCCAGGGCTGGTTATTCATAATTTCTTTCGGTGTAGACAAATGACAGTAATCGAAATACAAACAAAAAAACGACATAATTGCGATTTTTAATTTTAAACAGGTAACTCAGAAATACATTACTCGAAATAAAATAGACTCAAAACTTTTGAGTCTCGTAAAACAGTGCATTTCAAAAATGCATTTGACGCAATCGTCCTTAACCTAATCAATATTATAAGAGCGTTCACCATAGGGCGTGTCATGACCCCTGCAGGTGTCGCGTTTATTTTATAGACTTTGCAATATAAAAAAAAGCCTGTTTTGTAATTTTGATACAAAAATAAAGTTATAAAGGACTAAACCATATTAATTAAGATTAATATGAAATATATTATATCTGAACAACAAAAACTGAAATGCCGACCAAAACAAGACTCCATTATCCGTACCTTTGTTATTTAATTGAATCATTTCGTTTTCAAGACCGTTTCTAAACCTATAGATCCTTTTTGTATGAATTATTTTATATCCCTTGAAGGCGGTTTAAAAATGCATATTTTTTTTAAATAAATATTTTTGTTTGACAACTTTCTAGCTATTTACTTAATCGATGAAGTAATTCGATATTTTCTACTTTTAATAGTGCTTTACGCCGCACTAACGCAATTTAAATATTTTAAAGAAACAGAAAAAATCACAAACTCTTTTATAGTGCATCACGCGCGATACATGAAGGTCGTAGGTACGAGCGCGACACCGCAAGGGGAGGTGGAATTGTTTTTTCTTTAAAATATTTAGAAGTCATTTAAATTTGCCGGCGCGTCTAAACCCCAAGGGAACTAACTAGCTCCATTCACATGGAAATTCGCAAATCCGCCATCCCTAATTCGTACGTCTGATCAGATCAGCATTCGCAGTTATTTGGTGCGATGTCCTCGCGTGGGTGCGTCCATTAACGGCCAAATGGTTTCCTTGAGTCGACTCATGCGAGTCAATTAAACCGAATCATGGTCTCGTGTTCTTGTAAACATTTGTCGTGTCCCCCGCGAGCCGACGACACGTTCCACCTATTAGATTTTTTAAGCGTATTTGCTCTATGCCGCCATGTAGGTACTTATAGTTGATTGATGCATCGGCACTTTCGTATGCTAATTACGGAAGTTTTCGTTTTTGCGCATTTAATTTCCATACTATGTCATGGTAGCGTGTTAATCGTGTTAAAAGACACAAAATTATAACCCACCTATAGATTGGTATTTAATTACATAAAGAGGATGCTCATAAACACAAAAGCTAAAACATTAATATATTATTCTTATAAAGACATAAATATGATAATATGGTCATCGTAAATTATCGATTTTTGTAATGAAGTAATTTTGATGAAAAGGGTCGTGAATGATAATCAATTCTTAATTAAATTAATAAGAGTTCGTAAAGATTAAAATTATAAAAATTGAAATACTCTACCTTGCTAGAATTAGGGATCTATCTTATATCAATTAATTATAGGTTTTTTTGTACTTAGATAACTATACTTTATATAAGGAAATAAATTTACTGTTTATTTATTTCTTAATAAATAGTAAAATTATTTCCTTAATTATTAAGAAATAAATAAACAACATAAAAATGACAGAAAGTTATTGTATCTACATCACACTTAGGTACTAGTAAGTAGTCCAATAAATATTAACTTATGCGGAAAGTCTCTGTTTTGATCAAAGCTCAAAGGTTTAATTATCGTATTAATAGTTAAATACAGATAAAAATTCATTTTCGAATTTGAGCTCATTCTCGACCTTTGTATTTACAAAGCCGTATCAGCCCTCTTGAATAAGACATCAGCCCTCTTATTCTAGAGGTATGTCTCAAGGACATACATACCTCTAAACGATATCTTAATATGTAAACATATTTTTTATGTAGCTACTTAAATGATTCAAGAGCCAATTCGGCTCCCATGTATATTCGGCATTCAATTCGAGTCATCGGCGGGGTCGGGGGTCAGGAGCGGCCGATTGATACAATTTCGCGCCAATGATGACTGAGACGTCAGACTTATAATTATCCTTATTGGTTCCCAATTCCTGCCCCTATTCAACATCAAGCAACTAACCAATCGTTGAGTATTATGATAAATGCGAAACTATTTTTAAATCATTTTAAAATTACACTAGTCTACTTACAAGGTTTTTTATCGCACAATCCTATTACTATTTTATTATTACCTACTAAATAGACAAATTAGTTACTTTAACATTCCATTTTAAACAATACCAAACTAAAGGCTGAAAGTACGTTATTTACGTATTTAACGTACGTATTTGACTTTGAATTTTGAAAAATAATCTTAATTAATGTCGAGTTTGTACCTACTTAATGAAAATATTGTACCTCTACATTTGCTTAATTTTCACATACAGTTTAAATACAGTTTAACTTTTGTCTATAACACTGTGCACTGCCAATTTATGCCATTTCAAAAAAGCGCGAATGTTCATGGACAATCAAAGTCAAAGTCAAAGTCAATCTTTTTTATTCACATAGATTACATTAGTAATACTTATGAATAGTCTTTATATAAAGCAAATGAAGCTACCTCCGGTTCGGAACCTATAACTAAAGAGAAGATACCGGCAAGAAACTCAGTAGTTTTTTTTTTCAATCAAGCAATATATTGGATAAGGTTGGCTAAAATAGTCAAAAACCTTATAAATTCATTTCTCTTGCACGTCTTAAGTCACTTTACAGGTTTTTATTTTATAGGTACGACCTTGCTATATCTTCCATGATCAGGTATGGGTCTCCTTCCATTATTTAAATTCCAAAGGCAGTGTAATTTTGCTAACACTCAAAGACCCTTTCTAAACCGACTTTGCATCGACGCGTTTATACCAATTATTGCCTAGTATTAATTGAGATAAACACAGACTATTACAAATAATCAACAATGCACAAGTTATGACCTAAACTAATCAATATAGCCGACTTAACTGACCAACAATACCTAATCCAATTGAAGGATAATTGTGTTACGTGTATACAATAGCTAGAGATATTTATTTTTATAGATATTTTGACAGTGACATAAAAAACATGATCTTTCAATTAGCATGCCGGTACTTCAGAGCACGCAACAATATGTTTATGAATGTCTCCTTACTGAAGGTAATAAAATGTGACAAAACGATTATAATATGGAGATAATGGAAGCTCGTTGAAAATTTTCTTTTGAAAGAAGGCTACCATAAAGTAGGAAATTTTATCAATGACAAGGATGTGCGGGTGGATAACTAACTATCCTGTTTGTCTGCACTTTTGATCATATTTTGTTTTATTTCGCTTTCTCAATGAATGACAAAATGTGGACTAGGTTTCCATGGTAGCTTCAAATTTGGTATGTATTTTTTTATAAATCATCCAGCATTAGGTATTTGTTTACCATCTGTCCCGGGACGTCCCGGGTAACGGCGAAGTAAACATCTAACTTGATCTGCTCCTCGAATAAATAAGGAAACGCTAGTAAAAAGTAATCTATTAGTGTTGAGTGTATAATACTTTTGAAGCCTGTGCTCTGGGCTAGCTAATGGTGAAATCCGTTTTTCAATTAATGTAATAATATTCAAGTTACGAGTGATTTTTTTTTCCAATAAACTGTTTTCGGCCGTTAAGAACTGACCTACCTCAACTCGCAGCGCACTCGCTGCTGTGAGTCACCGTCATCGTCGTCCATCCCGGGCCGGCCGGTCGCTGCCTACCGCTAACTGTGTGTCTACCTACGACTTACGACTATGGTGCGCCAAGTGAACTGTGCGGGATGCCGCGGCGTAATAACTGAGGACAGCGCTTTTATGAGGTGCGCTAAATGCAAACAATATTTTGACATTATTTGTGCCAATTTTAGAGAAGATACCTTTGCAACACTGTCATCGGATTTTAAAAGGACATGGATATGTTATGAATGCCGAAGCGCTTTACCTAAATATGATAATTCGAATACGCCAGTGCGACAGCAGTTGAGTCATAACAAGGGTACTGGTAGTGGTTGCTTGGACGTATCGATGCATAGTCCCGATAATATAACGTTCCGTAGTGGACAGCGATCCGCGCAATCCGCTCCACCTGCGCAAATAATGACTAAGCGCGACAACGACACGTCTCATAGTATGACTCCTGTGGTACAGGAAATAAAACAAATGCAAGATGAGTTTGAAGCGCGACTTACAACGAAAATCTGCGGTTTACTGACTGAACAATTTAATGAATTTAAGACCATAGTACTTGAAAAAATTTCTAATTTAACCTTTAAAGTTGAGAAGTTGGAACAACAAATACAAACTATGGACAAAAAAAATAGGGTATCCACTCAGAGCAACCCTGAAGCGATTCCGCACTCATCTAATTTGGCTAATGAGAAAACTAAGCCGAAAATAAAGCCAAAAATACAGCCTGGACCTCGGCTGCGGAAAGAGGGAACTCAACCATCCACAAAGGTAAACGCACCCGACCCTTCCTCGACAGTGGCTCCAACTTCGGCTCCAACTTCTGCTTCTACTTCCGAAACTGTAGTAGTGATCAAGGATGGGTTCTCTAAGGTCACACCTGAGTGCAGAGACGGCAATGACCAAGAAAGCCAGGCTGAGTGGACAGTGGTGGGACGTACCAAGAGAGGGCGTACATCGTTACCCGGCGTGCTTCGCGGTACTGCAGCGCCAGGAACTACTACATTGCGTGCATCTGAACCGTGGAGGTACTTGCATCTTTACTATGTGCAAGAGGGCACCACAATTGAACAAGTACGTGCGCATCTCCAATCCATCTGTGGTGATAGCGATTGCACGGTGGAAGAACTGAAATCCAGAGGGCGTTACTCCTCGTTCAAGCTAGGAGTCCCATCGAAGATTGCCGATAGGGTTATGTCACCGAATAACTGGGCTGAAGACATATGTATTAAACCGTGGCGTCAGAACTTTCGTACCAAAGAAAAAAGTGCGTAAACTTAATGTTTGTTATCAAAACGTCAGAGGTTTACGTTCTAAAACTCATACATTTATGAAAAATGTGACCCAATGTAATTATGATATAATAGCTTTGACCGAAACTTTTTTGACCAGTTCCGTATCCGACGGGGAATTGTTCCCTCCAGAGTACGTAATAGTGCGCAAAGACCGCCCTAATGACGCCGGATGGGGCGGTGTGCTTTTGGCCGTGCGTAACTGTTATACGGTACAACAAATTATTAATATCGACACTCTTACGTCCGATATGGAACTAGTATTTGCTGTTATTAGTGGGAAAGGAGTTAGTAAGTTTTTATGTTGTGTTGTATATTTGCCACCAAGTTATAATGACGATCAGTATCTGAACATTTTGACGTGTATTGAAAATGCGATTGTGACATATTCCTCTTTGAATATCATAATACTTGGAGATTTTAATTTAAACTCTAGTAGTGCAAATGTCAAGACAAATTTTGATTATTTCTGCGACTTTTGCGGGCTACAGCAATGCAATACTATATGTAACAGTCGTAATGGCATGTTAGATTTGGTGCTATGTGATTTAAACTCGGATCAGATTATCGTATCGGCGGGTGCTGAGCCTTTAGTCCCTATTGATGAGTACCATCCCTCGCTTGATGTGGTTATAAGGTTCTCTTTCACGCCTACACAGTCACTGTCTTCTTTACCACCTGTCCAGCGCCCAGATGCTAGTCCAAACTGGAACTGGAACAAGGCTGATTTCGAGGGACTATATTCAGCCATAAGTAACTTGGACTGGACGGACTTGTGCGAAATAAAAGATATCAATGCTGCAGTCCACTTTTTTTATGATTGCCTTTATAATTGTATTGGTCAATACGTCCCAATAAAATCTTCCTCTGGATCGGATCATAAATATATTTATCCAAAATGGTTTAATGCTGATATTATTAGTAATATACGTAAAAAATATTATCACTTAAAACGGTATAAAGCTGAAGGTAAAGACTTCAACAGAGAACTATTTAAATATTACAGGTGGCACGTTAAAAATTTGATTGACAATGCGTATAAACAGCACTTACTTTCGACTGAAAAAAATATAATTGACGATCCTGTTAAATTCTGGGAGTTTATTAAAGAAAGAAATAAAACTAGACAGTGTACCAACGTCTATATGGCGGGCGATGTTGAAGTTGTGGACCAAGCGGCTGCCGATGCTTTTGCGGATTACTTTGGTTCCGTGTATCTAAAAGAGGTGCCTACACTGGATCCTAATGAAGCGGTGCGAGCTGCCGACAGCCATTGTAACGCAACTTGTATTACTGTAAATGTAGTTGATGCTTCCAACTTAAAAGAAGCAGCGAAGCGACTCAAACCTAGATCTTCCGGTGGTCCTGATGGAGTTCCTGTGTTTTTAGCTAAAGATTGCATATCCGCTATGGAGACTCCGCTTTTGCATCTCTTTAATCTCTCATTATGTCAGGCTAAGTACCCGGATAGATGGAAAATTACTAGGGTCACTCCAGTACCTAAAGCCGAGGGTGGGAATCATGTATCCTCTTTCAGACCGATCGCAGTTCTATCTGTTTTTGCAAAGCTATTTGAGATAGTGTTATGCCAGCAAATTAATAAACAAACTGCCAACTTGTTACATGATGGTCAACATGGCTTTATGAATTTTCGTTCTACTACTACCAATCTTGTGGCTCATTTGGATTTCGTTTTCGCAGAATTGGATGCTGGCAAGCAGGTGGATGCTGCCTACTTTGATTTTAAAAAGGCATTCGACCTAGTCCATAACGATGTTCTATTGCGTAAGTTAGCGATAATTGGCTTTGCACCTAAACTCGTCGAGTTTTTTTCTAATTATCTACGCGATCGCCGTCAATTTGTCAGAATTGGTAAATTCGTATCTGGTGATTATTTTACTAGATCTGGGGTAAGTCAAGGGAGTACGCTTGGGCCATTGCTTTTCCTGATCTTTATTAATGATCTGCCTGAAAGTGTGGGGGCTTCCAAGTGCTTGTTATTTGCAGATGATCTCAAATTAAGCTTGGGAGTGGACAACCGATCTGACTGTGAAGCTTTACAAAGAGATATTGACGCGGTTATGGATTGGAGTAAACTGAACCATCTCCCATTCAACTATAATAAATGTAAGATCATCACATTCTCGCGCAAACGTTGTCCACTAAATGTAATTTATACATTATCTGACGCGCCCTTAGAAAGGGTGAGTGAAATTTGTGACCTTGGATTAATATTGGACTCGAAATTGGACTTCCACGGCCATATTACAGCTATATGTAAAAAAGCCAGCAAAATGCTTGGCTTTGTTATTCGTACCTCATCTCAGTTTGATGGGTTGGGAGTCGCTTTGGTACTTTATAGCGCATATGTTCGTAGTAAACTAGAATATGGTGCCATCATTTGGAATCCGTATGAGGAGAAATATATTCTTATGGTTGAAAAGATACAGCGTAAATTTGCACGTTGGCTGTATAAGCATAAATATGGTTACTACCCTTACCTATATCCATCATTATTTGTATCTGGCATGGTGGGATTGGACACTCTTAAAGTTAGAAGGACAATGAAGACGATAATGCACTATATGTCAGTAATACACAATAAAATTGATAGTCCAACGATACTAAGTAAAGTTGGACTACTGGCTCCCAACCGTCTGAGTTGGAATGAGGATGGAACGGTGGAGCCGCGGCGCCGGCCGCGTCTGCTGTGTCGACCGTCTACACGCACTAGATTTGCCGCGCACGCTCCTACCGCCCGAGCTCTTCGTCTAATCGGCGACATACTTGCCCGCGACTGGAACATTGACTTGTTTGCTGATAGCTTCGCCATGCTCTGTTATAAAGCTCTTTTGTATGTTGTTAAGGACAACTTATAGATATAGATTTAATTTAATTTTATACACTTGACATTTCGTATTTTTGTGACCAATTAATTAAAATTTATTTGACATTTATATCGATATGAATTGTATGACTCACTATGTAATTGTGTATTTTTTTGATTAACATGTTGACACTTTGGTTAATAACTGTAAGCCAGCATGTACTTTTAATAAATAAATAAATAAATAAATAAATCTGTTAGAGCGGTATTTTTTTCTACTGCGCCCTCACTAAGTGTAGAATTTTATTCGAAGATAAGACGTCAGTTGCACATGTATGGTTTTCTTCTCACTCTATAAGGTACCATTTTATTCGATTTTGTCTATGAATTAACCTTTTTAAATCCCTACTAATATTATAAATGCGAAAGTAACTCTGTCTGTCTGTCTGTCTGTTACGCTTTACTGCTTAGGTAAGCCTCTCAACCGATTTTGATGAAATTGGTATAGGTATACGTTGAATCTCAAGAACAGACATAGGCTACTTTTTATTAGAAAATAAGGGGGGGGGAGAGGGGTAATACCACCTTTGGAAGTTTATATGGAAAAATGTTTATTTTTTAAGTTAGAGATATGAAATTTGGCACAAATATAGCTCGAAACTTGGATTAAAATATAGACTACTTTTTGTTTCGAATATTAGGGGAGAAATGGGTAAAACCGACCATGAAAGGATGTAGTCCACGCGAACGAAGTCGCGGGCACAGCTAGTTACTCACTAAAGAGCCAAAAACTAAGATACAGCATACTTTTTTGGTCGTCTAAGACCAGCCACCTATTAACTAGCACACTAAAGAAATGTAGAGCCGAAGCTCTACAAAGGGCACTTTGGAATCGGGTTTTTGTTTCTAAATGATTACCTAATTAAGTCAAAAAATTGGAAATGTTTATTAAAAACCGCCAAATTTAATATACCTATTGGACAACATCACATCGTGGACAACAGCACTTGTGTTACCAAAATCAGAAACAACGACGGTACCGCAAAACCCAGAACCGAGACAATATAGAAAAGTTTGTTTCCCATATTGACCAGACCGGGGATCGAGCACGGGACCTCAGAGATGTTGCGACAACACCCCGGCCCAGTCGGCTAGGTAGTCTAAATTAACGTTCCAAAATCTTAATTCTCTTCAGCTTGCGAGGACGATGACGCGCTGATGCCTCGGTGGCCACGGACACCATTACTGTGCCGCGCCTATTGGCTGGCGCAGAACGTCGCCACCGACCTGGCCTTTGTCATCACGCTCATCTACTGGACCCTAGTCCATGATCCTAGTAAGTTACCCTTCGTATTTCTCTTTCGCAACTAAATGAGCCAAAAGCGGTACAAAATAAAAATATTTTAATACAAGTAAAAACAACTATTTTTGTATCCCCATTAAATACCTACACAATGACTGCCACCGATCCGTTACCTAATTCTATCGACAAGATACTAGCAACAAACTCAGTAGGTACGAGTATGTTACAGTATCAGTTTCTAACATACATTTATGTGTTACTACTTGCTATGCGTATACAACGTGCTACCAAATAAATAGTTTTCTGAGGCCATTCTTACGATATGAGTAGGTACGTACGTATTTGCTTAGGTAATATGAAGAATGGCTGACTTTTCAACACTCAGATAATAGACAAATGAACCTTTTGCTGTGACCTCGTAGACCGTATAAACCAACGTGCTTGATGCCATATACCTTAAAATGTATCCTCAGAAATCCACGATATCAACGCATTAAACCTGCTTGTGCACGGCGGCAACTCGCTGGCCATGATCTGCGAGATCCTCGTAGTGGCGCACCCCATCCGAGCTGCGCACGCGCTGTACGGCGTCGGCGCTGGCCTCGCGTACGGCGTCTTCAGCGCCATCTATTGGGCTTGTGGAGGCACCGACAGATTCGGCCTACCCGCGATTTACCCAGCCCTGGATTGGAATAGACCCGGTACGTGTACGTGAAGAAAACGTTAGGTTCGAATGTGAAGCAAGAATATGGTATCGTCTACTGGCTTTGTGTAGACACCGATAAATTCGGCTTTCCTGCATGGATTTGATTAATAAACTACAGGTGACAAAATGATGGAGGAGTAAGATCGTGTGGTTTTTTTATTGGACTGGTCGACGCATCGTCAGATTCGACCTATGTCATTTTACTGAAAAAGACTCGAAATGCATAGATACGTTTTACTTGAAGGTCATGAGGTAACACGCTCAAAGATCACGCGTAAGACGTGTCGGGACTTCCAGAATCAGCAATAGTACCTACTGCCCAGTTTAGGCCAATAAAGGTTTATCTAAATAACAAAGAATAAAGGTAAGTAACTCACTTAGGCACAAGTATAAACATAATTACAGTCGTTGTATTCCAGTATTTAATAAATCTGGAGTTTCTTGTTTATCAGTACCTAAAAACTCTATCATTACAAACTATTAACTAATAATAACTAATAAATATATACGGTCCAATGGAGAACCTCCTCCATTTTTTTGAAGTCGGTTAAAAATCTTCATAACTTAACTGCAATCTAGTTGGCAAAGTTACTCTTGACTGCTTTAGAACCGGCCGCCTTTGTAAGGCGCTGTGCTCTTATATAAGAATAAAACGAAAATAGCTAACAGATTCAACAATTAGTCGGAGATCTGTGTATTAAAGAAGAGATGAAATAAACACCTTTCATCAAAAACATCATCCTGTTTCTTAGGAAAACCATAGCAGCGTGAGCTTATGTCAATTCCGAAACATATTTCAATACTGCGATTATCCTGCCTCTTGAGATATTAAAGTAAAAACGAACAGTATCTACCTAAAGACGTCATATTATAGCAATGAAGTTACTATGTAAATTAAATATCTAGTCGTCTTAATTAACACGTATCAGCAGGACTAATGCGATGTGCGCACTCATTTCCTATGTAATTTGATCTGAATTAATTAAGTAGGTATACCTATCTTACCTGCAATACTACTAAGAGGCCGATGACTCATCATCACGGCCGTCATTTGTAGGAAATAGACTTTCTTAGACAAATTTTTTCAATAATCACCCAGAAGTACCTATTTTGCAACATATGCTTCTGACTACCTATCACTTTCACCAATCAAATGCGACACATCAATCTATCATGATATTTTACAACTTGACTTTTTACGTTTACTCATTTAAATCAAGACAAAATTGACTGGGAACATTTACATTACAGGCAGGGGAATTTACTTATTTGATTTCTGATCTACCTCAATTCCCGAAAATTAATTCTGATAAAACAATATCTCCAACATTAACAATTCCAATACACAAAATTTGATATTTAATATAAAATAATTGTAATTAAATATAGATAGTACTACAAAGTCACGTATTTTTCCACTTTGATTATTACAATAGAGCAACTGTCCTAAGAGAGAAACCGTTCCCACGAAGACTTCTTACTTAATACCTAATTGCTACTTTCAATGGTACTGAATCAGACTTTCCTTAAACTTACCGATGCCGCCTTTTTGAGTATTTAATACTTATGATGTTTCAAATTTTTTTTAGGCTCAGCATTCGGCTTCGTGGCGCTATGCGCGGTGGTATTGTTGTGCGCGCACGCGTTCGCGACGTGCCTAGCTGCGTTGCGCGCGCGCCTCGCCGCCCGCTTCAGACCAGCGCGCGCGCACTCCGAGCGGCTCACCTTGCCGACGCACTGAGACTACAGAAAAACTCTCTAATATGGGACAGTGCTAAAATTACTTCTCAATTTAAAAGTGAATCGAAAGTCATTCTAAAATTACTTATAGGAATCAGTTGTTCCAACTTGTTTTAATACCTCTTTTACACTACTCGTGAAATTGAACGAAGTTAGACGAATACGATAGTGTAGAGAGACACTTCGGCATGCCTCGTCTAACTTCGACTCGCCTTAGGCGACTCGGGTGTCATGTGTCGTCGGAGTCAAGGGCCGAAGTCCGAGGTAGTTGTCGTGGAGTTGAATGAGTGTGTAGAGTCACACTTCAGACATCGCTGGAGTTTGTCGAGAAGCTTCGCGAGTAGTGTGGAGGAGGCATAACTGTTGCTGGCCGGTTTGACAATTGTCAAGTTTCTCGAATTACTTGGTGATGTCAAGCTTTGGCAAACACGCCTCGTATGCGGCGTTGAAAGAAGCGGTCCATAAACATGAAATGCACACGCGCGTTCGATCGATCTGGACCTTCTTACAGTTTTTGAAAACTAACGTAGAATCGTCAGTAACCGCTTAAGTTGGAACAACTCAATTAAAATAAGATTATCTAATTACACTTGCATGATATTTGTGTACTTGCTAGGTCTACATACGCAATAGAAAATATGGACCGTAGTGCCTTTACTTTACTGTGGACAGTGTAGGTACCTATATTTCTAAAAAAAGAAAATTAACTGTATCTGAACATAATTGACACGCAAGTAGTACCTTTGTATTATTGAGTTCACATATAAGCTCTCAATTATAGATCTAAGCGTGTACTGGAATTGCATTGTTACCCAAATACTTAGTTGAGGTCTATTTCGTCCGTCCTTCAAAGTGTACGAAAAACCTATATACCCCAGATTTTGAAAACGTTAAGATTAAATAGCAAAAATAAAAAGCATGGAAAATGAAAAAGCAAGTTCGCCATTATAATCAAATCATTTACGAATCTGCCTATAAATTAGGCGGTATTCACAAGACGACTGACGACACATACATTTTACTCCTATGAAAATGTCTGGTTTATTATAAGATCTAAGATAAGGTTATTATAATGTTGGTAATGATTGGGCTATGTCCTAAAAAACACTTACCTGCACGTGTTTTGCAAACCTATCAGTATTCAATTTAACCAGCACAAATGCTGATTTTGTATCAACGATTAGTAGGTATATGTTCTTAGATAATAGGTAGGCATTCTATGAGAATCGCGTCTTGCTCTGGTGTAAATTTAGATACATGACTGTGTTCAACACGGCGCAAATTTATTAAACTTTTCACTGGCTACTGCAATTCGCCTTGAAAAAATCTAGTTTGCTATTTATATTCCTATGCAGATGACACAGCTATAATTTTTACTGGTAAAACTTGGGATAAGGTTAGGGAGGGGGCTGAACGGGGACTAGCCATAGTTAGTCGCTGGCTCAATGAGAATCTTCTCACTCTGAACATTCAAAAAACCAACTTTGTGTGCTTTGCTCCATACATAAATTCTCAGCCTTCTTCCGATTACGAAATCAAGATCCACTCCTGCTATAGTTTGTCGCCATGCACTTGTAGCTGCCCATCAATCTCCAAAGTAAACAGTGTGAAATACCTCGGAATCATTGTAGACCAGAGACTTAGTTGGTACCCACACCTAGAGCTAACTGTAGGTAGGTTGAGAAAGCTCATGTGGGTTTTCAAATCCCTAAGACATCTCATGAGTACTGAACTTCTAAATAAAATATACCTGGCACTCGCTCAATCTGTCATAACATACTGTATCCCGGTATGGGGAGGGACAGCTAAATCTTACTTAATAAATCTAGAACGGGCGCAAAGATCCTTGATTAAAGTAATGTATTGTAAACCACTTAGATTCCCAACAGACAACTTATATAATATCTCAAAGTTACTTTCAATCAGGAAACTCTATATCTTACACACAATAACAAGTTACCACAAAACATTTCCTTTCGATCGTGCCAAACTTCTCAAAAGGCGGCGTGATATCGTAGCTTCCACTTGCCCTGCACGTACAGTCTTTGCCCGCCGACAAAATATAGCTCAAGCCCCCCGCGCCTATAATATAATAAATCGCAAATTAAATATTTACCCAATGACTTTATACGAGTGTAAGAAAGCTGTGAGTACGTGGCTTTCTACTCTAAATTATGCCGAGGTGGAAAACATTCTGGTAAGAACAACATGAAGTAAGCATGTAGATTCGCGCACCACACATATACAATATAACACACACACATTCACTCACTCTCGAACACACACACACACACACGCACACACACGCACGCACACATACACACACACACACACACACACACACACACACACACACTGGGCATCCATGCATTTATTATTATTATTTATTTTTATTTTCTTCTTTCGTTTTTTTTTATTAATTATTATGGTTACTTCTACTCAATAAATACATTGTAAATCCGATATGCTAACACTAAACAGGAAGAGCGAGGCTTTCCCTACACAAGTATCATCTGATTACTTTCTGGGAAGCCCCGGCAGTTGATTGTAAATGATTTACTGAAATAAAACACATTTTTATTTTTATTTATTTTATATTGAAAACCTACACTTTCTACAGAACTGACAAGTTGATAATCCGCTTGGTAAGGTAGGTACTAGTTACTTGTGGTAGATGCTTCATATTCTACTACCTACTTAATGACACCCTGCCTACTAATAGTAGGTATCACAAATGTGCTAACCAAAGCTGAAAACACGGATTTTGTTTCGTTTTCTAAAACAAAAAAGCTCATCACAGCCTCAAATGCTCGGTTCCAATATTAAAAAAACAATCTGTTCAAGTTACAGATCGTAAATAAATTATACGAAGCTTAAGCTAAAAACGAATGACGGACGACTGATGACAGCTGATATGGAAAGTTAATTTGAAATTAAAATTAACGACTCGGTAGTCGGTTGGAGAAAAACGGATAGCAATTTTTGAAACATTACGAACCGTACATTATTGGAACCGGGCATAAATCAACTTAGATACGAGCAATACCACTACTAAAAAATTCTTGAATATTTTATATGACATAAAAGGTTTATGTTATTTTAAAATATATAAACATTATATTTGTATATATTATCTCAAGACAGAAAAAAAGAAAAGTAAGGAGAGAATGTGTGAATGTTACAAAGTTGTACAAAATAAAAAAATTAGGCCCCTATAATTGGATGGCACTATTGTTCCCTAAGAAATATCGCATATTTGAAAGTCTCATTTTGTTTAAATGATTAAAATCGAAAGAGTTTGAAGACTTTGATAAAAATATTACATCATTAGATACAAATCAGTGACAATAGGTACATTAATAGAGTAGGTACAATACGGAAACATAATTTATATTTTACCAATAATTTCAAACGTTATATCTGTGGATACGGAATTATATCTGTGGATTCTTAATGTGTTGTACACGCGGGAGCGTATCATGCCAAGTATCTATGTAATCGGAATATGCATTTACTAGGTACCTATTTTAATGTAGGTAAATATATTAACTGATATTGCATTTTTCAATGCCAATATTTTTATGAAAATGTAAATTAGGGTAGATACTTCACGGTATTATTAATAATATTTAATATAGGTGGAAACAAAAGGAGAATGCGAAATTTTTCTTTACATAAATTAATATATTTGATATTTTGCATGCGCAATTTTAGTGCATACATATTTGCTGTTTTGTGATAAAGTTGTAAAAAATGGTTTTACGTGGACTCTGATGGTAATTTTGAAATTGCCGCACCATAACCGTGAAAAAATATCGTGAGAGTTCTGTTGTGATAAAGTTTTCTCGTTTATTAATATTTCGAAGTAAGAAGTGTGACGGGAGCTTTAAACTGAATCGTATGTTCCTTTATGACTCGTGTATATTGTGATAAGACCTAAATACGAACTTATGTATCTTATTGTTTATGAAAAATAATACGGTCTTTATCTACGGTCATATTTGTATTAATTGTGAACCAAATATAAGTTACAGAAATAATATGTTTTCGTAAGATTCTATATTTAGTGAATTGACATACATTTATTAATTTATGTGAGTAAATACTACAATAATATGCAATAAGTAACATTGTATACAAGTATTTTAATCTAAGTATTCGAATTATGCATTTTTTCGTCTAAAAGACGATTTAGTTTAGTGTCGAAATTAATCAAATCAATTACTTCAATTTATATGCAAAACCGAGATGAATGTCTATAAACAATCGGTTGACTTGAATTGCACCATTTTAAAATCATTATAAAATAAATATGTTTATGAACGATGTACTACTAAGTACTTTTGAAGTATCAGTAAATACAATGCAAAGTAAATCTACTGTCGGTTCGAAGCCTATGTCTACTGAGAGAAATACCCTTAAGAATGTATAGTTGTATTCTATTTTTTCTTTTTATATTTCTGCCAATTCTAATTAAAATTGTATGATTCTTATCGTATTGTTTTATGCATTGTGAGGAATATTATTTATTGTGACATCCAATAATTAGTATTATTATTGTATTCAAAATTTTAGTTTTGCACAAAATTCAATGGACATACGCTCGCTTGTGGGTGGCTTTTAATATTAAAATGGTTACGAGCATCGTAAACTCTTAGCAATATATCGTCAATAAAATTACCAGTGTTCTGTTTTAATATCAATTATACTGATTTTATTATTAGTTCCCAGCAAATAAGTTGTGATACATAAGTGTGAAGTTAAATTAAATAGTTTCTCACTGTGATTTTCTTTATTATTCCCATTTCCCATTGCTAACGATGCCAGAAGTGTCTTCCAGCGAGTAGATTAGAGTGAACAAAAGTAGCACCACACATTTCAATTAAAATATTCACATTGTTACTTGTAGGTATGGTTTGCTAAAAATGTTATGTACCAACATAATGAATGTCATTTGCCCGTCATAAAATGATAAGGTTGATTTTCCCGTATAATCTCGCTGATAGGCTACTTGACAGTTTTTGAAAAAGTATTGTAAAATGTGCGCCCGTTAATTTTTTATATCCCAAGCAATTCGATTTGTAAATAACCAGGGAAAAATAAGATTTTGTGTAACACATCTAAAAAGCGCGCGAAAACGCCAAGTCACGTCACTGTTGCAATTATGACGACAACGTTCTAGACATCGAACCGATACGCATAGGAACGACTTAATTTAGATAAACGGAAAATGTTTAAATAAATTCTTAATACGGTTAGAGACGCAATAATTACATTTAATCGGTAAAATAATCATTGGTTCGCCACAATAAAATAAATAATTTTCGCTGACAGCTGTCATTTGGTCATTTCCGAATTGCAATGGCAGTTTCCGTTTCGGTTCTTTTGTTCCACAGATAAAAAAAGTAAAATTTATTTTGCAAAAATAAAATTCTAACTATACTTTTAATTAAAAAATAAAAATGTAAAATTATTACTTAACTATCAGACATATCTAATATTTTTCATATTTTTTTTTATTCATATTTTAGCTAACGTATGTAACACTTTTCATATTTTATAGTTAACACTGTCAAGTAGCCAATTGCCACCCTTGTTGTTTGACATCCTTTTTTATTAATTAATGAATTATTTAAATAAAATAAAAAATGTCTCATCGTACCTACATGTAAGGAATATTTGTATGTACCGCGTGCTATTAAGTCGTGACTAGATATAAGGATTAATATCGAACTGTAACTTTTTACATGTGGACATTGACATAAAAAGAAATGCCACTAACCTGAGTGTCAATTCAACAACGTTTTTTTTTCCTTAGAATGTTTGCAATGAAACGATCTTTGTAGCCTGTGGGTATTCGCTGGGTGCGAAGTACTAGGTGGGGGTAACATAAATCTATCGCAGCGCTCATGGTGGTCAAAAGTAGAAATAATATAAGCTCTGTCATCAATTTATCTGTCAATGGCAAAGCGATTCTATATACATAATACATTTTAATATCATTAATTAACCGCATTAGTCCGCTAACAAAACTGAGTCACAGTAGTTGTTGTGTTGTAAACTGCGAGAATTCTTCTACATCTCGGACACGTCCAGCCAATACCAACAACTTTCCTTTATATACGGTTTGTGGTTGGAATTTGATATTGTGAGTCCTCAGACACCCGGTCTTCAAAACAAAACTCATTTCGATCTGAAAACGATATTTAATTTATATCTATCGATACAGGAACTACAACTATAAATGAAGTAAACAAACCCTGACACAATCAAAATTAAAAACCCACTTTTTGGACTTACCTCATTTGATTTGAATGACCAAAATGATTTCAAAACCTTTTTTCCATCCAAATCTTGCTATAACAATTTTTTTAATAGTCGAAAATATTTGTTAATTTTTCATTTCACTATATTTCACAAATATACGACCTAAATGTCAAAGTGACACAGCCCACAAATTTGTAGACACTAGTCGGCGCTGTAATCGTGTACCTTGAAATAATACAATTTCATTTTGAATTATGTATTATTAATTTAAATTGTTTAAGCAATAATCGGAAAAGATCGTTTGATTAAAAAAACTCATGATTAACAAAAAAAAATATTCGCATACCTACACTTTGTAAAATATGTCTAGATATTTTTTATAATAATTAACCATGAAGTTAGTTCTCGGATTATTTTACAATTTGTTAGGTTTTTCTAAATTGTAAAAGCACGCTCACATCTGTTACTCTTCAAGTGTTTTATGTTGGCTCAACATAGTTTATTGTTCAAATTAATTAAGCATCGCATACAGATTCCAAGTTTTAATTGTTAAGTCCGGCTTATTCTAAAAATAAAGTATGTAATTCAGGTCAGGTTTTCCTCTTCATGAGCCGTTAATAACGCTCTTGTCATTCAGGCTTCGCTTTTCCAGATAAAAAAAGCCTATTCATCGCTATAAATAGGGTTAACACTAATCTATCAATCCCAACAGAAGACAGTAGACACATTCATATTGTAGTTATTGTTAACTTTCGAAATGTAATATATAAATAAACTAGCTGTGCCCGCGACTTCGTTTGCGTGGACTACATCCTTTCGTGGTCGGTTTTACCCCTATCTCCCCTAATATTCGAAACAAAAAGAAGTCTATATTTTAATAGAGCTATATTTGTGCCAACTTTCATATCTCTAACTTAAAAAAGAAACATTTTCCCATATAAACTTTCAAAGGTGGCATTACCACCCCCCCTCCCTCCTCTTACTTTCTAACAAAAAGTAGCCTATGTCCGTGCTTGAGGTTTAACGTATACCTATGCCAAATTTCATCAAAATCGGTTGAGAGGTTTAAGCGGGAAAGCGTAACAGACAGACAGACAGAGTTACTTTCGCATTTATAATAATAGTAGGGAAGTAGGGATTAGTAGGGAAGTAGGGATGTGGTTACTTTGATTGTTTTCCACAACACAAATGACTAAGCTACTTAGGTACCTACTTTATCATCAGGATCAGGTTTTTGTTGTCTGATACATTTTTAACGGCCCAATGGTAAGCTTTTACCATACCACGTCATAATCGTACCTTGATATGCTGTTCACCGAATTCTGTCCGAATTTTTTCCTCACCTTCAACCGCCCCAAAAACCTGTCTATTAGTACCTAATGTATAGTGTTTTTTGTCACTTTTAACCGCAACTAAAAACTAGTTTCTAGTAGATTACCACCCTTACCAGAACTTTTTATTTAAGGGAGGAATACGTGTGGGACTTCCCTCACCTAAAACAGCGGGAACTACCCACTTAAAACCTTTTCGCACCTCTTATCGCCTAGGGACGGAACCATGGTAATACAAACTATACAAAGCAACCACGGCGGTCCAGTATCAGCCCTACCGTGCGTTAGTTTTTCTCGTCACCTTGAACGCGGTCGTGCGCGCGCGCAGCATCTGCAGGCGCGGTCAGTTGCGCGCCAAAATACGTGCACGACGCGCGCACCACACGCGCAGTGCGGGATGAGTTGCGTGCGATAACAAGACTCCGGAGTGTTGTGCGAAATATGATAGGTGAGGTTCATGATTAATTCATCGGTATGGGACTAATCAAATCATTTTATCTGAATCATAAAAATAAGCATGTATTATTTTTTTTAAATAGGAAGATAATTAAGTATCATTTTTTATTAAATTACCTAAACGATAACGAGTAGGTATCTCATTTTAATTCACAATAAAGTTGTTTTATTTTTGGCTTCTAATTAAAACCACGCAAATTCGTAAATATCTATCCAGTTTATTTTAATTTGCAATGGGTATTTAAAACGGAAAAAAGTATTTAAAATATACCTACCTACAAAAATATTAGCAGATATTTTTTTAATTCAAAATATGAAACTATATTTCTAAACATTTAAAATTCTGTAGACCGAAATATACTTACCTACTTTGATGATATGGAAGTCAATAAACTCGTTTGTTAATAAGAGTTTATTAAAGCATGCATCTACATCACTGCCAAAATTGTAAGAACGTATTTATAGAAACAAAACGCAATCGATATGCAGTGCCTAAGTACGTTCGTTCGTTAATGAATGCAAGTACTCATAGACAAGTGATCCTCGACCTGGCTAAGCATATGGTGGAAGGCAGTCAGTCAACTAACCTAAAAGGGCCAAGCCTAGAATAATTCTAGGTTATTAAAGAAATATTCACGATCAATTAATTTTGCAAGTCTTGAACCAGCAAAGGACGCTTACGGTAAGGCAATTAAACTATAAATTTAAATATATTGATCATAATTTAAAAAACAATACTTAGATATACCTTCCATTTAGTTAAATTAAAGATCAAAACTCCATTAAATACAAAGTTTACTAATTTATCATAATGTGGTCCACTTCCTAATTCTTTTTTGCTATCCTCCCCAAACCGGCGTCTCTATCCAGACAATATGCTAAAAAAAGGTTCTTTATTTTCATGCAAGTAAGCAATTCCATACATTAACTTTCCACAAAGTTAGATTATTGTAGCGCGTGAAAACTTTATAATATTAGAGGTTTTAGTAAAATTCACATTCATTAGCCCTCAGCAATAGATCGACATGCCGCGGCCGTCCCTAGCCTTGCACACAGTAAACTTTCTTTCAAGACATTTAAGTTTAGACTTTTGGTACTGTTTTTTAATTTGATAGCAAATACGTGTATATACATGATGGAAAGCGGTTACCGTAGCATATGAGCATCTATAACACCTACTAGAGGATTTATGACGACAGCTATTCCCTCCTCTCTTAACAACCATAAAACATTCTACCACATGTAGGTTCTGCAATCTAAACATTTTATTGCACAAATTATGTTACTGATTGCCTTGAAAATAACAATTATACATTGCAATCATTAATAAAAGGCCCTGCAATCGTCTTAATCCGTGGAGATATAATGACCAATGTGCGTTCAACGGATGTTTAGAAACGTGCGTATGCCGTGAAATAGGTAACACGTCTCGGCTCCGCTGAGCAAATGGCGATCGCGAAAACATCTATAGACATGCACGTTTGTAGGTACTACATTGTTTGTCACATATATGTGCTAAGAAATAATATGCCCTGTTGCCAAAACACACAAAGACTGATTTATGAACTGTAGAGAGACTTGCCTACTCATTTAGCTTATTTTTAGTTTTTTATATTCTGAAATGGTATTACGTTTCCTTTCCATTTAAATGGTTTTTCTAAGTAAAGGTTTGAAGCATTTATAAAAAATCTCCAACTTAGTGCTATTTTTGGTCAGTGCGTTGACCATACATTTAGACACGACAGTAAATAAGTACTACTATACAAGTCAATGAAACTTATCAATTAACAGAGGTCCACAAACAATCGAATAAAATTTTCACAAAAGCTCCATATATTGTCAATACGCAATGGAGGATTGCTATAGCACAAACATTGCCTGTAACAAGAATAAAACGAACACAAATAAGAATGAAATAATTAATATATTTTTTTAAATAATACTAAATTAACTATAAAAACACTATTAACACACTATACCTACTAATGCGTTAGGGCTAGGGTACTCCCTATCCCTAACACAAAAGGTACGACGAAAAACTACCTCAAGCATATTTTAGTGTTAAAAAATTGATAAAGGCAACTGCATACTATCAAAATTGGCCATGAAACTAAATTAATGTGAATAAAAACTGCGCATATAAGCGATATTAATATTCCAAATTATGTCTGTCTGAATTTACACACGAAAGAAACGTGACTTCTTATGACTCTCATAATTAAAGCTTTTACCATGAATTAATTGTAACCTCAAAAGAGTTAAGCTATGCTAACATTGTATTTGACATTGACATTTTATTCGCAAACGATCTATCATTGAAACGATACCACTTCTCAAACGTCAAGTTTAGTATTTAACCCTTAGCCACCTACCTACAATTTTTTTTACACAGTCACCTACCTCCCGTCTGGGAGACACCTGTACTCTTAATCAAAGATTTTTGTAAATTAGGAGTTCAGTTAGAATGAAATATTTTTTTTACGTATTTGAATGTTTTATTAAAAGAAAATAAACATAAAGTGATCAATTATACCTACTATAAACTCAACTAAAATGAACAACACTTATACTTTGGCATTTTTAAGCCTTACTTACGTTGACTAAACTTAAGTTTTTAGAAATATAAAAATAAATGGAAATAGGAACTTCAATATAAACTTTTCTTATCTTTTAACACTTAAGAAATATAGACATGAAACATTTAGAGAGAAAAAATAAAAAAATAAACAAAATTGCAGACTCTTAACCTACAGCTTTTCACGGCAGTCAATGCACAGCTTGTTCGAGCACTCGAGGCAGATTGGTCTCTTACATTCAAAACACATTTCTTCTCATGGTACCCACCATAGTCAATTGTTTCTGTTTCAACAAATTTGCAACCTCTATAGATGTGTACCAGTTGTCAACTGTTACATTTCGTTTGGATCCTTCAATTGGAAAAACAAGGCGCATTACAGCTTGAGAAGGTTTTTTCAAACGCTGCAGATCACTTGGTAAATTTGTTCCGTCAGAGTCTTTACCTAAATATATATATATGCATTGAGTAAATATCCTGTCCTTGCATCTGTCAGGCATTTAATTTTTAGGCCGTATTTGGCCGGTTTCTTGGGCAACCAATAAAAAAAAATTGTCACACAATCACCTACCATCCGTCTCTGAGACACTCGAAGATATATTTTTACTTACCAGGAAAAAATGGCGCTCACCTCCGACCTCGACAAGCGCTTGCGCAACACTGATCGGTGCAGGGGAAAGGTACAGGAACGCACAGGTTCGTGAGACGCATACACAGCAAAATATTTACGACTTTAAAATCGCTTCCGTCTGTGAGACGGGAGGTAGGTGGTTAAGGGTTAAGTTCAGTTATGTACCTACTCACGTGTTTGCGAGCCATTATGACATCGACGTAGTATGAAGTTAATCTGAGCCATACGAAAGAAGGAATTGACCTTAATTCGCTATATGTTATCAAACGACCTGACGACCGGCAATTTAGAGCTAAACTTGGTAATTTAAGTGTCATATTGCTGTAGGCATTACAAATTTTGGAGATAAAGTCTTTTCAAAATTGCACATCTCCAAAATTCATTAATATAATAAATATTGGACAACATCACATACATTGCTCTGAGAATCAGATGTGAATGGTAAGTAGCTAAAGCACTTGTGTTACCGAAATCAGAAACAACGACGGTACCACAACACCCAGACCCGAGACAATACAGAAAAGTTCATTCATGATTAACCATGTGAAAACATCCATAGTCTTTACTACTGTATGTTTATGCAGTATAATCAGGATCTCCCTGCTGACGATGGACACTAATCGTTTACAGTTTCATTATATTCCGTGGTTAAATGGTGCAATAAAACTCATCTTTGTTAAACTCTTCCTGAAACTTATGATGTAGTACCATTATTTCCAATAGGTGAAAAAAATGCTTGGGAAATGATTATTTGGCCGTAATGGCTTGTAATATTTGATATTACAGCACTAAGGGTCAGTTGCAGCAACCTAACTTTCATGGTAACTGGCGATTTGACAGCTGTCAAAAGCGTTTTTTATAATTTACAGAATGTGAGAATAAAATAAGCCTAGGCAAGTCAAATATGAAATTTTCAAATTTTAATATCTTACTCGGAACACGTAATCGCGTATCATCTAACAAATATCAACAAGTGATCATACAAATCTATGTAACATTTTAACTGTAACATTTTAGGGTATGTTGCATAACGCTGACCCGCAAATGGTCACATTAGTGTAGATGCACCATTACTGACCTCGTTCTGTTCGGAAACCGCATTAGGCGATGCCATTGACCCGTTCAAAACTGCGAGCAATCTGGCCGTCAGTGTACCTACAGTGTACTCGCTAGAGTCGGACCGAACATTCGGTTCTGCACAACCGAAGCTATAACCGAAACTGAGAACTATTGAAGACCAAACATAAGTTTTTACTTTAAAATATACATAAAAGATATAATATTTTTTGTCTTATAGGTAGCATTTTTTTTCTAAATCAGACCGAAATTAGTGGACCAATGAGTGTAGAAGCTTTCTATTACATTGAACTGTATTTTGTGTAAGAAAAAAGATAAAATAACCACCCTTTGAAAATAAATAAATAGTAATAGGTATGTTTTTCTAAATAAGTATTTAAATACTGTATAATGATTAGGTTTTGGTAGAATTTCCAGGATTGAAATAACTGTACCAATTCATGAGAGCGATATTTTATCGTCTTTAAGGCAGGTTAAAAATGTATAAAAGTTTTCTTTGTTTTCAATGTAAGTTTCGTATTTGTTTGTTCCTAGTAAAACTACAAAACAAAAACTAATCTAGATTTCGGTGCCGTCTTCTAGTTTGTACAACTAATTTCGGTGGAGAGCTACTCCTCGGTCCACGTTAGATCGCTCAGATCACGCGATGCGCGCGCGCATCCTTCAGCTCGGCGCGCTAGCGAATCTCCTGGTTTCTCTATCCTTGCAAATTCATCATTATTAATCAACTTATAAAATTAATTCGGATTCCATTTTGATCGTAAGTATATTATATTGGTTTCAAATAATTCTCAAACTATTAGATGAATTGGACAGAATTTAAGAAAACTAAGTTTAAAAATACCTATTAGCGAAAACTTTTCTAAAAAGCGTCCTATATTTAGAAGATAAAATTCTTAAATTCAGTACCTACTTCAAAAATCTCCTGTTCTAAGTATTTAACAATAAAAGTAATACCAGCGCACATAATACAAAAAATAAAATGAAATAACCGAGAGAACCTGTATTTATAAACTGCATTTAAATGCGTCAATTATAAATATTTTTAATAAGAAAACTTGTTTAACAAGAAACACAATACATCGCGAAGTTTCCTGAATGTCCACAAAAGTTCAAAACATAAACATATATGCTATAAAAAGAATCAAGTCACCTATTAATAACGGCATTAAAAATATCCGCATGCGTAGAATATTTCCATAAAAATAACATACTCAACGAGTTTGCGTACGTAAAAGCGACAAAGAACGCTCTGGAAAATATAAACACCCGCAAACCGGATTGCGGGAACTTTTTAGATAAGGAAAAAGTTGGAACAGTCCAGTATACATATCTATACATGCAGGGCTATATCTGGTATTCGCAAATCTTCTTAAACAGATTAGATTTACGAAGTTCCAATAAAAAACAACCAAGATGGACACCGTGCGGTTTACTTCCTACAACGAAATGAAACTTTCGTCGTTTTCGTAGATTAATCAAAAGTTTGGGAATTCATATGTGGTTTTCGATTTGCATAAATCATATTTTGTTTTTTTGAAGACGCTTAATTCGCATGTAAGGTGAATTAGGTACGATTATGATTATTAAAAACAGTATTCGTCGTCGGGTCCTACATACTTCGTTTTTTGAAGTAAACAAAAATTCAGGCCGTTTGATAAATTGTTTGGAATGACGCGTGGCATAAATAGAAGTGACCTGTTGTCGAAAATGTAAAGAAACCATATTAATCATATCTCGGATGTATTAATTAAAAATGCCAAGCTATTGAACCAAGTGACGTTGGTTCGATACCCAACCGGGGCAAACATTCATGTGATAAACATGTTTGTTCTGTTTACGGTGTTTATACAAGTATGTGCTATAAAATATATTGGTGTACACCGTTGGTCTGTGTCGTATATGATATTAATTATGCTGTTAAACATTTATATTTAAACTAGCTGTCCCAACGAACTTTGAACCAATTATAAAAACATAACGAATACCAAATAATAATCGCGGATATTACAGCGATTAATTTTTGTTTACATTTTAAATACAAAATACAAAAAATATTTTAGAGTCTGCTAATAAAAGGTAAGTAACTAGCAAATTGTACCTGTACAAACAAATTTATATTTCTTTAATCAGATTCTGTACCCACAATACAGCTACATTTGATTTACAGACAAAGCAATTTCTATCATTTGTTATCGATGAAGAAATTTGAATAGACAGATTTAATTATGAAACATAATTATAGTATCTGAATATGTATCGGAACATAATGAAAAGGCCAAGGTTCTATGGATTGTGGTGACCTTTTTGGTTTTATAATTAAATTCTGTTCGAAATTTAACTTTTATTAAGTTTATAGATTAAATCATTTTATAACATTAATAGCCCCGGGCACGGTCATCATTTATATTGCTTATTATTAATTATTTCATAAATATTTCAAAAGAAACGTAAGTAGGGAACATGACCCAACAGAATGATGTTATAAATAATTTATCATTAAGTCAAATCATATTTGGTATTTTACAGATTGCTGAATAATAAACCATAATAACAAAACATGATTTAGGCACATAACATGAAGCCGCAATTATTTCATCGTTAGTACAATCAACCGCATGTTGAGGTAAATACTTGTAGTTCGATATTCGGTCTTATGCGCATAACATAAGGGCGGCTTAAAATCCAAAGTGTGTAGTCTGCCGTGATTTTGCCTATACCGAAATAAACAAGGTATCGTCACGGTGGTCACACGAGATTGTAATTCTTCCGTTACGTTTCGTTACATACGGCATGTGTTCAGCAAGATTAAATCAAACAGTTGCAAAAGTGATTACGATAGATCTTATCATGAGCTAATATTGCGATGAACTTGAACTTGCTTTATTAACATATTTCATTCAGACAAGCCTGGAATTTGCGCTCGGTAAAATTTTGCAAAGGCTTTGCATATTTATATATATTTTTTTTTAATACAGCACACTCTGCGAGCTCCTTGTTAGTCTTTAGTCGTAAAACAATGTATCACTTAGTAGTAACTTAAAGTAATAAGCCTCGTGCCAATATTATTTTTAAAAAGTTTGCAAACTGTTTAAGACACAAATATAAGCAAAAACAAATAAAGGGATAAAATGTTTAAAATATATGGATAATAAAAAAAAAAAATATTTTTCCAAGTAATGCACTACGTGCCGATAAGTAGGTATGTATTTTAAAACATCCAGCAGAGGGCTCCAAACCTATTAACAGTAAATACGACGCCCACAATGAATTGTAACTCAAACTCAAATATTTCTTTATTCAAGTAGGTTACATGTAACACTTTTGAATCGTCATTGAATACAATGCAAAGTGATTCTACTTCCGGTTCGGAACCTATATCTACCGAGAAGACACCGGTAAGAAACTCAGCAGATAAGTTACAGTAGGAGTATCTAACTTATAGCTATGTGTAGAACACTTTGGACCAAGTCATATAGTTTTATTTTGATGAGTGAAAAAAGCATGAAGTATTATTTTATTTTAAGAGGTAAGCTGGAGCAGACCAGTCCCCAAAGGTGGCACCTGTTCACAAGCATGACGTATGTGCCAGCCATCGCTGGTCGAACTATGCCATTTGGAGGAACACGCACCATAAGAAGGTGGTTTCGATTCCCATACTGTAAGAAGATAATATGGGTGATGTTGAACTGAGGTACTTTTAAATACTTCTCAGAACACGATTCTTTTATAGATTGTAAATGAATATATAAATATATGACGTCACAATTTTAAATTCAACACTTTGATATTAATATTAATATATTAAATATAGGAACGTTTTAAAATATAATTAGCAAAAACGTAATATGGTCAACATAAAAGAAAGTCCTATTTTATGGCATTGATACCTAAAATTATTTGTGGATGTTAACACCCCAATTTTTCCTTTTCAAGTTTTTGAGGATACCGAATAAAATGTATTTTAGAATAAATATTTTAGTATTCTTATCATAAGCCGGACTGCCCGTATGTTTGTCACTGTTGTGCAATTTGTAACGGGATGGCTGTGATTGTCATTTACCCTTTTGAAATTGTTAATGTATATATTTTAGAATAAACAAATACTAACTTTGTGGTATTATTAATTGGTTGAAGTACCAGATAATCGATGTCAAGGAGGCTTAGCGAAATAAAGTGATAAACAATTAAAATCATCGATGTGTGGTCTATGGTTTGACCTCCCTGGCCGCAACCTTACGTCTGTAAATCGTTTATTGAGTAAAATGAAATATCTTAATAGTATTAAGCTATAATTCAATAAATCGAAATATAGGTACAAACAAGCTATACTTTATTCTAACAATACAAATATCCTTCCTCGTATGTCTGTTCAATTCCTCTGTAGTTTGATATAAATGCTCCGTTATTTCATTATAAGTATGGAACAGTAACTTTTTGTAAATAATATGGGAACCTGATTTATGTATGGACAGTATTGTTTCTGTGAGAATCATATAAATAAGAAGGTTTCATTACCTACAATCTAAAAACTTAGACTTAAATCCCAAAGATAATAAAAAGTGAAAGAAAGTCGGTGCCAATTAATTGTGTCGCTTTTATTTCGAAACTGCTCAGTTTATACAATTTTAATGTTTATTAACATAAAACCAAGAAATACTTCATAATGGCCAATCAATTAAAAATGGTAAAAACCAACATTATATACAGTGCATAATCTCTTATCTCCCGATTAATGACAAATAGAATCACCTTTCATTAGTTGCCCAAAACAACTTAAATAGAAGATATTGTAAAATTGAAATGAATAATTATCGAAAATATACGAATTACATATACATCTTTAAAATGTAAGGTTTTTTTCTAAGATCCCATTGTCTATGCCAACGTAATGTGCAATGTAGAGATACGTACTACTTTAAATAGAAGTGTTATCTATTTAAAATAGTATTTGGTTCATAAGTGACTGGAAGTAAGATAAATAAATACAGCTTAATTATTTTTATTCATAATAAATTGTATATGTATTTACGACATGCTAGCAGAAAGATAGGCAAACGGTTCATCAAACGGCGCAAACTTTGTTTCGTTCTGTTTTGTTAAGTTATTCGAGATGTGTTGATGTCAAAACAGAGGTTCAAGGTATAAACTGTGGTATGAGCTTACTTACGACTACACTAAATACCCGATGCAGTTCTAGCCAGTCAGATTGCAATCATCTCGTGCGAGGGTCACGTTTCTCGCGACAGTGCTAATTGTATTTAGCCAGGCATTCACACGGTGCCTGGACGACAAGAGACCACTGACATATCTACTGTATTGAGCAAGAGTGAACGGAAAAAGACAAAAAAGGTTGCATGTTCTCACATACAGGTTCTATAAAGATAGTTAGATGTAGATTATTTCATTGGACGTTTCGACCATAATTCATCCTTTTTTTTGTTTAGATCGCCAATTAGGGCGATTACCTACTACTCTCTTAAACCTATAATTACTTATTTTTTTCACGCCCCAATTAGCAGTCCCTTCAGATTTCTAGCACCTTCCTAGCCGCTAAGCATACGAAATTACGTCAAACTTAACGGATAAGAAGACAACAGTTTCAATAATGTTGATTTGTTGATAGTTCATCGCACTCGTATTTTCAACCAATCAACAGCTGACGCACTAATTTAAATCGATGACGTTAGTTAAAAGCGCTATATAACGAACGCGCGTCGCACATCCTAATATACTCGACTCCTTATAAGTATTTCTGCCGCCGCTATTAATAACACGTTTTCAACAAAAACTAAGTCGGTATATTCAGTTAGTCTAGTAGACAGCATTTGAAGTAGGCACATATTGACACTTCAAACGACTTAAAGTGTCTTGAATCAGGTCAGGCTCTTATAGTAATATTTTAGCACAAAATAAATAATTAAGCAGAATTTACGTCCTACAGCATTGTTACAATTTAAAGTAACTATTTATTTCTAAACAATATTATATTTTATGTGTTTACATAACAATCGTTAATTCATTATATATCATTAAATCATTGGTCTACACCTCCACATAATAAGCATGCAGCTCTTATGTTACACTAATAGATAATATATTAACAAAGAAGTGACCTTGTCACAGTGATTAGTATACAATATCCATTTACTATTAAAACCTTAAGTCATCCCCATTCTTTGTTGCAGATGTATGCGAAGCTCGCAGAGGCACACGTGACCTTTGCATCATAAAGCTGGAAGGCATAAGTGCAGTTCGTAAAGGTCATTGACACACAAAGACAGCCGCGACACGAATAGACGCACAAGATGACGCAACTGACCATCAACGTGTGCTCTTGCGGGCCCTTAGTGAGGGCGGAACCAATGCCGGAGCTATTTGGGAGTTGCTGCCACAAAAAAGTATCACCGCTTTTCTGGCGAGTCCCTATTCTTCTGTGGGCGGTAACAGTGATCACCTGGTCGCTCTTTTCCTTCTGGGGCCCTATAGAAATGTTTTTCCTCTACATGACACACTGGGGGCTGTTTTTGATTGTGATAGAATCGTTCTTCGGAATTTTTGCAGTTGTGAAGAGGCCTGATATGAAATTATATGGTGAGTACTGGATATTTTCTGTACAGGTGCAAACTAAAGTACTTTAAAAAATAAGTAGTTAAAAATTCTACAATTCTCGAATGTCGAACAAGAATCGTTAATGGAAGTTTTGTATTTTTACTAATTGGCTAATTGAATTAAAATACAATTCAATGATGCTTTTTTTACTATAAAATTATATCATGCCTAGTTTCCTGGCTTAAAGGTTATTGTATTCGTGTTCCAAATCTAGAGGTCATTTTATGAATAAATAATTTAGTATAGAGTAAAACTAAAAACGTTTTTTACAATTAGAAATGAAATCCATTTCTTAAATTTAAATTAATTCAAAGTTTTGTATACAACATTTTAAACTAGTATCTATTTATTAACTAAACTCTATGTAAAATATCGCAAGGTGAACATTATTTTTGTGTAAGGCATATTTGGTTACTCGTCAATATACTCTTCATACTACTCTATACCATCATGCATATCATACACTTATCTTGCTTAATCTTATAATCACATAAACATTAAGAATATATCAGAGCCACAATGAGAAAAAGACACGTGCTGAAAATGCCAATCAAACGCGAATACAATTTCGTCTCACGTCCGTTGGCCGCTCAGCGAATCTATTCTTACCGGCAGCTTACTTTGTTGTAATGGAATATTTATTTGGCTAGGTAGAACTTTCTTTAGACGTTGAGGCATGATCAACGTCGCAATAAATTTAATATTGAGGCAGTCCCAGGCCGCTAGCGTGGTTAATTTAAAACGATACAGCGCTCGCTAGGGTTGGCTGGCTAGTCAACGGAGATTTATTGAAATATCTACAATTCCTTTATATATTTTCCAAGAAAATAGCAACCATATCAATGACGACGTATGGACAGAAAAAAGCAGGTCAGACTACTCTCTCTTTGGACTTCATACTGCCCTTATGTTGTGCTAATAAGAAGTAATATTGAACTGAGAGTGTTTTCTTAACTTGCTGTTGACCATACATGAAGACGTCTTTTACGGCAATGAGACCTTATAATTATTATTAATAAATAGTGTCAATATCCCAATTGATATCATAGCACACTATTTTTTGTGCAATTAAATTAATAAATAAATAAAATAAATAATGAAATCTGTCAGCATTTTGGGTATGTACCATATCACAGGGACTTTTATATCACTTTTTATGTAATTAATTTAATATTTATTACTAGGAAAGCTTTTTTTAAATTATTTTATATCTTAAATTCGTTGCATAAAAATAGTAAAACTAGAATCAAAATTGCCTAGCTTGCCACTGTGCCACCGTCAAATAGTATATAGAGACATTTTACAGGACGCGGATCACAATATTGTGACCTACTGACCACCTGCTCATATTTGGCTGGATTCAGCTCAGCTCGACGTCTTTAGTGAATTTACCTTTTATGATTACGACCAGTAATATCTTGATCATACCAGTATCGCTTACATATTCAGCTGGTAACTGGTATGTAAACTTGCGCGATACTTAAACATTATTGGTTAAAAAGGCTAGATGTATTTTAATCTTCTTGCTGCTAAAATGCACTTTAAACCACGCCCTTTCGTCCAGATAGTAGTTAGGTAGATGCAATATTTATTTAAACTAGTTGTCTTGGCAAAACGTCGTGCCGTCTATATTTCTATCCCATAATTTCTTACCTTTTAAACCTTCCTTGAATCAGCTAAATCGGTCTGGCCGTTTAGTCGTCGTAAATTAGAACACCACCCAACTCTAGGCTAGATGTAAGTCTACTAAGTCGGGTTTTCCTTCCTGACGCTATAACTCCAGAAAGCACGAACCGATTTCCACGGTTTTGCATTCGTTGGAAAGGTCTCGGGCTCCGTGAGGTTTATAGCAAAAAATAACATGAACAATTTCAACAGAAAAGCGGGAAAATCCTCTCAGTCGAAACGAAGTTCGCCGGGACCGCTAGTTTGTTATAAAAATCGAGCCAACAATAGAAAAGATTATGTAATAATTGTCCAAGTTGATAAAACAATTATGATTATGATAACTGTCAAGATGATCACTTAATCATAATGTACGTGATATTATGAAATTATTTTACTAGTACGGTCCCAAGAAAAGTATATGAACTCTTGACATCGACGGCCTCCATAGCCGAAGGACAAGCGGGCTCGACTCCCGGGCGGGTAAATAAACAAAACTAAATTTTAAATATTGTAGGTATTGGGGTACCGTCGTTGTTTAATTACCATAGAATAAAAGCCAAATAAATATTGGACAACATTACATACATTGCTCTGTAATGTTGTCCAATATTTATTTAGGCTTGAACTCTTATGAGTAACTAGAAGATTTACCAGAAGATTTACAGGTTTATCGATTGATACAATGACAGTATCTAGTCAGTAAGTTATTTTTTGCTTCAACAGATAATTAATAATTAATGATGCTACAGCGTGTCAAAGTTTAAGGGAAACTATTGCACTAGTTCGTACAACGTCACGTCAAAGACGAAGGAGTGACGTCACTATAATTTTTACCGCAATGTTTCTTACGATTCGTATGTGTCAAAAATGATTATCAGTTTTTCTCCAGCTGACAACGAACTGGACTGAACTAAAACGAATCGTTTTTCAATTATTGGAACCGGGAATTAGTAAATGTTCCTTTCATGATAAAATAAAAATATGTCGTGTATTATTGTCGGACCAAACAGAATCTACCGTAGTAAATTGTAATAAAGTGCTTAAGGATAAGTAGCTTATCGTCCGACAACCTCGCCGCTTGAAGAGTCCGACTATGTTTATTTGTAAATTGATGTCAATTAGGGTTGTTAATAATTAATTCGCTCTAGTTCACTTCCGAAGAAAGCCGGAAAACTAGCTCGAGCAAGAATGTTGACCGACTGAATCCTTTTACGGTGAACTATTTTAGATCGATCTTCAAATGTTCTAAAACTTATAAACATTTATTTTTCATCGTTTGACGTTAAATAAATCCATATTTTTTAAAACATAGGCCGATAGTCATGTCAACAAGGTCATAAAAGGTTTGCCTGCGTTCGATAAGCACGGGGCCTGCAGGTTGTTTCGCAAATCAGGGCTGCCTTCAAATTAATGGCTAGTGTTTACCCAGAACTGCCCACTTTAGGCTATAGTTCCTTTGCCACAGTTGCCACACGGTCCGGTTACAAAGTCGCTAATTTGCCTTCGTTGCGTTAATTGTAATTAAATGGTCTAAATTAATTACACGCTCTCTAGCAATGAAAAAAATTGAAATTGCTAATACAAGAAAATCTTAAAATCTTTACAGAACTTTCGTTTTGAACGGGTCAGCATAGTTCCCTTAAGGTATTGGTGCCATTTGCTTGATCTAATAGCACACAATTTGAACAAATATTTTGTTAAAATATCTAATTACGTATGCGTTTTTGATGTATATCTGTATGAAGGTCCAAGATTTACGTAATACAGTCCTTACCTGTCGCCCTCAAAATTCCTACAACAAAGAATACCTACACATTAATATTTATTAAAATTTATCATTAAAGGATTGAATGTTCAGAATATTTCTTCATCTGTCATTTTTGAATAAATTAACAAAACACAATTAATAAAACTGTTCATGAACACTCGTGTTGTGAAATAATACGGCATATGCAAGAACTTATGATAGGTGTATACATTAACCTACGGGTTAAAAGCAACATAAACCATGAGTTAACTGCGAACACATACCTAACAACAAATTGGTATAATTCTCTGCCGTCAACTCGTGGAACTAAAATACAGAAGTGCTTTACGGGAATTATCCTAACAAAGCCTTAATTGAAAGGCTACTTATTAAAATATTTGCAGTAGAGGTTTTATAGATGCCAGGTCGCATAGAACAGGGAGGCCGGAAACGAAACTCCTCTTCCTCCGCGAGCCACCTCAGCCCTTACGGGCTTGCCGTAGAGCCACCTGCTCCGATCGGAGGCTGGGTTGCACGGCTAGGTTAAACGCACTGGATCACAGGGCTACTGAGTAAGGGGGATATTTCTGATTTCTGGCCCTACCCATAAACCTCGCTATATGGTTAACACACTCAAAACTCAATCGAAGTCCGATAAAATTTAGGTATAAAAGCTCTATATTAAAAAAACTCCAGCCCAGCTTTTCCCAAGCCCCTTTCATTATAAATAGCGAAACTTTGTGTCATAACCAAATGAATTAACAGTCATGAAACTGTCAACATCAGTAGTTATGATTTGCTCTCATCGTACTGGACTGATTATATCAACATGACTAGTCAAATAAGCAACCTCTTATCTCCAGTCCAGTCCACACCCCATGTACAGTTCCAGGTTAAGTATGATAAATCTTCACCTACACTTCAACCTTGTAGGTGCGGGTTACTACGTGCAGGGTTGAAGTCAAACTTTTGAAGACAATTGAAAAAACATTTTATGCGTTAATGGAACCATCAAAGCACAAGTCCGGCTCTTACTTGACAGACTATTTTCAAAATGCATAGCGTTTACGTCACATGGCATTCTAGGTTTTCTCATGGCCACGAGTTATCGCTTCCCTGCGATCTACAACTGCAGCATTAGGAAATAAGTCTATTAAAACTAATTATACAGATACGCATGCGCAGTCTAACTGTAAAGGTACGAGTATTGTACATGAACATACGGCAAGTAGAGAAACGATATAAATCAGAGCCAAAATAGTCGGATCAAACCAGCCAATCCGACGTCGGACTATCATTTCGCAAGACCTTGACGTTGAATAAGCAACAAGTTCAGTCTTTCAATCGCATCTCAGTCTTACGGTTCGTTGATTTCACCGTTTTCACAAATCAGTTTGCGTTAATGAGCAGCGGGGAATGCGCTTCTAGTGATAAATACTCATTTTAATAAGTAACGTCACGATTTAACTAGGCGACGAGCGGCGAAAGAACCGCAAACAAGGCCAGTAGCCGGTTGATAGTTAGTGAGTGTAATCGTAAAGTGCGTTACGGACAATGGAGAATGTGAATTGTTTCAAGAATTGTCGGTGGAGGATGTGTTTCCTGGAACACAGCTCGCCTTCGGACTTCTACGTGAGTTGCTGGCAGGACAACCACCTGTCATGGCCGCTACTCGTGTTACGCACCTTCCTCTTCCTGCTCTCGGCGTGCGTTGGCATCACTTCGGTGGCGTTGGAACCTCATCTCGCTTACTGGTTCATTTACTTCAGGCATTGGGGCTACCTCCTCATAATCATAATGGCTGGATTTTCCACCGCTATCTCGGCGTATGCTTACTTTAGGAGACCGATCGGTGAGCACTTTTTGTTTCTTTAACCTTGAGCAGATATCAGCAGCTATCTGCCCGACTACAATGCAAAATGTTTGTGCGCCAAACAACTTGTTTACTACTGAATAATCGTAGAATACATACGCCTCGCAGAATTAAATATACTAAAAATACGATTAGATATCTATTTAATTTATAACTCTTTAATCCCACGCACATAATGCTTAAATTAGAAAACAGTTTCTTGCAATAAATTTTAACTGTTATAAAATTGCTATATCTATTTGGCCTTGTCTTAATCTTGAACTAGACACGAGGTACCTCAAGTATGTTACGTATTTACATTTGCAATAAACCTGATATTTTCATTATCATATTGGCCTCTAATCTAAACTATTAACTACTTTTAAAGAGAAACTTGGTCAAAGTGAATACGTTAACTAAAGTGGAACAATCCCGTGCGGATGTTTCACCGGAATAAACACAAGTGTAATCTTTTATCTATTTACGCACCTCAGAATATCTATTTCAAGGTCAATGTTACTTTATGTTTTAACATTTCTTTTTTTTTTACTAGATGAGTAAATTTTATTTTAAAATTTTAACTATCTTCATGGTAGTTACGGGAGAACCACTCAAAAGATATTCTTATGAAGATCATTCTTGAGACTGAACTTGCAAGCAAATGGTAACCGACAACACTTTCTGAATATTAAAAATATTTCTTAGCCACTTTCATTTATCCCGAGCTCGTAACTGTATTGGTCAATCGATGCAGCGACCTATAACGAAGTACATAAGCACCAGCTTTTTAGTCGAAAACTATCAACATGGATTGTCAAACAATTGACAATCCATGTTAGTGGTCGCACGATAAAATAATGTTTCTCTCACCTTCGCGTCTCAGCTTGAATTATCAGAGTGATAATTATTTATCCTGTCCTCGGTACATTATAGGTAGATGCGAGTACACACAATGGGATCGAAGTCGTAGCTCACGTCTCGCGGCCGCGGCCTCGTGCTGCTTGCGGCTAACAACTCACAAATTGTCGCATCACTGCTGCAAACTATTGAGATCATGCTTCACTTAGTTATAACATGTTTATTTAGTAGATTAAACATTTTACCTAACCCATTGGCTATAGAACTACACCATACTAAAGTAAACTGGCGGTAGCTAACATAAATTAGATTGGACAGTCAAAAGATTCGATCTCTCTTAGAAAGTACACAGTTCAATAAAAGTTTTTATGCCTGTGACATAGAGGGGTCCAAAGAGTTCCACTCTGACGTGGTTTTGACTGTACCTATTGCTATCTGTATAAAAAGGAAGCATTGTATTTCTAAAAAAAGTCTTCCCCGGATGAAATGTCAAGCAAGGTTGTTAACGACGTTATCAGATGGACACAAACAACCGATATAATTATAATCAAAGAGGAAAACAGGAAATACGATTCTGTAACTGGTCGGTATAATTTCAATCACAATACAATTACTAACTAATGATCCGGTGGGTTTTGTTCGGTTTGATATCTCATATTTTGAGTTAACTACAGAATCTAAAATATACCTACTACAATTTGCTTCGTAATGGATTTGTCTGCAGTAGGTAAAACTCGGAAGTATAGTTTAACTTAGAAAAAATGGCCACTCCGAAATAATAATAAATTCAAGCAATGCTTAAGTCCACTAACGGTTTGAGGTCTCGAGGTATGCGATGCGATACGTCAACAATCGATCATAGCTAAGTCCATAAATATTAACGAATTCTAATGAGATTGCATTAAAAAATATTTCGAGCTACGAAAACCACTAAAGTGAAGTATAATCAAATATTAAAGGTACCCATTAGAATAACCAAACATTAGAAGATGTATTCAAGTGATGGCATTGCTAGCAAAATTCTCCAAGGATTTTTAATCGTTCTTGTTTTACTAAAACTTAGATTACAACTTAAGGACATTCCTCTGTCATTCAATTACCTACTTAATCGGTTGACCAGGGTATTACCGGAATATTACTAAATCATATTATGGTGATGAATACCTTCGTTGCTGAGGAGAAAAATAATCCTAGCACCATGTAAATGATGTCTTTGTTTTTGTTACACATAATAAATTCCGCCCATTGCGTTTTTTTACTCTTACACTACGAGTATTAAAGTGCATTTTAATTTGCATTGTAGTACATACTCAAAACACCCATAAATTTGGGAGTAGGTTATGAGCAAGAATTGTCTGACTCGCATTTTTTATTGTTGAATCCCTGTCATCTGCCTGCACCGTGATTCACGGACACCTTACAGATTTATTTAAACTTGTACGAACACAAGGCCTAAAACCCGCTGCGCGTGCGCTGCATAAACAATTAACAAGGTATCAGCCATAACATAATTTTGTATATTATGAGCTGAATTAATATTTGATTCTCGTTGAGTTTTTAAAGTACAGCCATCCACTGTGGGTAAATAAAATGTATAATTTGATAAATCCTTTACGATCGCAGTGTTGCTAATAAAACTTAAGTTTTAGTTTAACCCAAAATATAGGTACTACGTAAACTATTCCTCCCCGTAATTATCTTTTAATTGAAATTTAAATGTTCTCACAAAATGAAGGGTCAACTGCAATAATGACGAAAGTCCTAAAATAAGCTATAAATCTAAGAAACTAAAGACATTCGGTTACTTGACATGTGTAACTAGTAAAATCGTTTACAAACTCGGTAATATCGCTTCCAGTTCATTGTAAATACGTTTCTAATATTTGACTGCACGTCTAGAAGGCGCAGTGTTACAGGCACATGAGTAAAGATTCTTTACCACATGAGTAAAGATTCTTTACCACATAAGTAAAGATTCTTTACTCATGTGGTTACAGGTATTCGTGGCTATAAGACTCAGTTATTTACACCGTTTATAAAGTTAAAACCCAAATATCTCACAACAAAAACTCATCATAACCTATTGCAGTGGATCCTTTTGTCTATAGCTGAACACGGATTTCATTTTAATTACGAGATGCCATGGTTCATTCCTCTTTGAAAATTGGTGTAAAAGCATTTGAAAACTGACGAAGTTTTAAAGAAGCCTACGAATAGCTGTAAGTTTTTATTCAACTTGTATAATTACTTGTCTACAGATGCGACGTTCGGTCTGCCTTGGTACGTGAAGACTTACTGGGTGCTGTACAACGTCGCCATCCCAGTCGCCTTCCTCATCACCGTCTTTTACTGGGGAATATTGAAGACATGTAAGTATAAAAGTGTGAACAGCGTGTAAAATAGTACAGACAAAAGCAAGTCAGACTATATCACCCTTTCGTCGTGCGGATAAAAACGAATATCAAACTGCAACTGTTTCCCTTAACGTGCTGTTGACTGTACATTAGTTTTAATTTCCAACGGTAGATGTGTGTAACAATTTCCTGATTTTTCTTAAAATTGTGTAAGTACCAACTCTATGGAAAAGTAGTTTCTACTTTATTCTTACATACTCATTTGGTTCGGATTCTGAAGTTATTTCTAAGAAATATGAAATAATAGTACGTTAATGGTTTTTAGACAAACAGAATTGTCTTTCTCATACAAATCATACTTACTTGAATGGTTGTTATAGCAATAGCGTAACGAAGCGAACTCGTATATCGTCACAAAAAAGTCTCAATGTCTTCTTATACGACTTGCAAGGGCTACGACCATGAGTTCACACGTCGTAAAGTAAATGTTGTTCTACGCAAATTCTTACGGATGATAGGTACGTAATATTCGCAAAGTTTATACAACAAACATTTACACACGACGGGGAATACTAGTGTACGTCTTTCATGGGTACACTTAATCTTTTGAACATAAATCATGGTCTCTTGAGTTCGCTTGGCTTAAAGTCAAATGTTGATCTTATGTATTGCGGTCACAAAGGATGTCGAATGTCATTGCTTTTGGAACTAATTAGTTCTTTGTTTTAAATTGTAAGGTGTTCAAGTACCTATAACATCACACATTAATTTGAAAAAAATTTTGCCACCTACTACAATTACATTTTGATTTTAAAAGACGCTCGTCCAATGACCAATTTCATTGAACGAGCGTCTTTCAAAGATAAATTCCGTCTACATGCGTATAGCACAACTAAATCCATTCTGGTTCTAGATCCTTGAGTGATCTCTATTATAAAAGTTCCTCATTGGAATGTTCTTTTACTAATACTCTACCTATTTTAAATTTGCGGAAATCTGTAAAAATCTATTAATGAATGGATATCTAGATGGCTTGAAATTTAGATATTATATTTGTTGTTACGGGGGGAAGAGAGGGAATAAAGATGTCAGGATAGAGTGATAAAGGAAAATACAACTAGATTGAAAGGTAAAAGTAAAGGTAAATTGTATTTTTTTGTGATTTAGCCATTGCGTATGGAATTCCTCAAGGTAGCATAAATGAACCTATCCTTTTCTTATGCTATTTTAATAGTCCTTCCAATTTAGATATCGAAAAAATAAAGATTCATAAATATGTAATTTAATTTAATTTGTATTGGAAAATTCTTCATGTTTTAGCTAAAAAGATCCAGAACTACGCGCCCAACCCAGTGCTGGACGTGATGCTGCACGGCGTGAACTCCGTCATGATGTTGGTGGAGCTGGTGTTCTCAGCGCACCCGAGCAGGCTCCTCCACATCATGCAGCCGCTCTTCTTCGCCCTGGCCTACGCGCTCTTCACAGTAGCTTACTACTACGCTGGAGGCATTGACCCGTAAGTAGCCAATGTAATGATGACCATAGAATATTCTTCGAACTGAGCTATTGCAGTACCTACCTAAATGTAGTTGATAATTCATGAAAAGACCTCTTAATATAAAAACAATCTTTATAAAAACATTTGTTAAAGCAACAAGTTATAGATTTCTTCATCCATTTTAACTTGTCCAAGGACGAAGAAGTAACGTCATAAATATGTTTTACCGCATATTGGAGTTCATTATAGCCTTATCCATATTTTAGTTGAGCCGTTCCCAACAGTGGGAGATGAGCGGCTTAATTTCTTTTACTTGTCATTGTTAATCAGTGTGGTGTTGTTTAGTTGATACTTATAAAGTCGCAGAAAAAATACTGCTTTAATTACCAGTACAATAACGTATCTCTTCTGTATATAATGTCGCAAAAACCAATGGCACTGTTCCATGACATTGGATTCAAAATAATTTTCTATTATCTTTGCATATTTTTGCACATTTACATGCAAATATGACGCTGTGCATCTGCTTATTTCATCAATGTTATGTCATAAAATGCTATGTATAGAGCGAGACGGCTCTAATGGCTGTGGACACAATTTCAAATGACTACCAGTCTGGCAACTAAGATATATTTTACGAACGTAGCGACACTGAGTTACATAGCAACACACTTTTCTATGTTAACCTTACGATGGTGTCAGACCGGGACGCAAGCGGTTGTTAGGCATTACTTCCTTGTGTACAGTTTATTTGGTAGTGATAAGTACCTAACTCCTTACCTAGTGATCCTAAAGTGACCCTAATGCTAAAACATTAAGGCTCATATGCACCAACTTAACGGTAACTGATGAGTTGAGACGACGCAGTCAAATTTATAAAAAAGTATATGATATGATAGTTTTGACAGCTAAGCCTAAGCCTAAGCTTCATAGAGCGCTAGTCTAGCCTGACGTGGGAAATAGATGTTGTCCGCAGAAGGACATGTGAATTATCAGCAATTATTTTGAATACTCCAATTTTTTTTTCTGTCATTAATTTTTCCTTACCTCCCGTGAAAACGTCGTCCGTACCGTATACCTACAGTTGCTAAACAGTACTGCTAAAGGACCTATCAAATAAAAAATAAAGGTATAGGGTGTAGTCCGCAGCCCAACAAAAACGATTAAGACCAGTTCATTGTAACTTTTGCTTATTTCATACAAAATTTTAATAAATGCACACTCTAATCTCACATAATTTCCATGTATGTGTATGTTCCATGTGTAGTGCCAACGGTGAAGGAAGATCGTCTATTGACCAGCTTCATGGTGTGGGTCACTGTTATTATCTGAACCATGTTCGATTACCTACCTGGTACAGATGTGCTAGCCTACCCAAGAACAATATAAAACGATAATTATTTAACGCGCTATTTTTACGCAGCACCCTCCCAGGCTGATATAATATTTAGATGTTCATATGGATATGAGCAGACCGGTTAGTCAGGCAATGACGCCGGCCACTTATCATTAATCGATGCGAAATTATGAAATCGACAGAGCGCACGTCAATATCATAGAGATGCTCGATATCCCCTGTAGTCAATAAAACAATGACTTCAATCAAGCGGCAGGTTTTAATTACATGCACGCAAAACATTGCGGTACAACATCGTTAACTAAAGTAGGCAATCAGATTTCATTTTGCATGATTCGTTATGTTACTTATGGAAATGCATCTTTAAATGCCTGTTGCTAATTCCGAATTCATATAGTAGGTAAGTGTATGTACTGCTTATAAACGAGTACGAGTGGTGAATGCATAATAAATAACCCAATTAGATCGAATATTTCTCACTACGCATCTCCCAAAACGGTAAACCTACTAACGAACACAACAAACCGTAATTGCATTTCGAAATCCAAGTACTTATCTCCTAACTCGGATTATTGACCACCAATAGATTGAACCTTGGTGGAATATAATAACAGTAATTGTAATACATGAATGACTATTGAAGTTTCAACGACCTTATCAAAAGTTAATTCTTGCAAGCAAACCGAGATTCTCTGATGACGATAATGCTCCTATAAGTTTCGTAACTCGACCTCCCCGCGGTCACAGCTGACCTAATTGTGCCAAGGATGGCGAACTTCACGAATAGTCTCAAATCATTTTTTACAAGGCAAATATTCACATGAGTGTGACGTCTTGTTTGCATCTAATGAGTTGCATATATTTATGACCCTGTTCAAACGACCTTAAAAGTTTGCATTGACTTGATGGCTGTGCACATTATAGTGTATGTAGATACCTACATACACTATACAAAATTAACTGTATCCTTCCCTTCTTGCTTCATTTCCTTAACTCTGAGGGCCATCAATAGATTGCTCCGATTTAAAATTAAGACTGAAATAGAACTGTGATTTGTAAATGAGGATTATAATATCTTGGTGAAATAAGTTCAACAATTATTATGTTTGCGTGAATTATATAACATTTTTGTACTTTACATTTATCAGTACTTCGTAAGTCAAACTTATAACTCGTTAAACATTTCAAAATGCATGTCATAATGTGGTATGTTTACTGATGCTCATAACGTTAATAATGTGGGGCATTGCAGTGTCGTGTGCGGTTTGGAATACATTAAGGTTAAAGTAGTTAAATTTCCCCGTATTGAGAAGCACACTAATGTCGAACGAACAAAGATTAACCATCTTGTCTACACGTTTGAACGCATTAAAATTCCAACCCACTTCTCTAAACTTCCAACTGTGACTACAATTTTTCTAAATAATAACTAATTAATAGTGAATTCAAATCTAACTCATAGACAGCCATTTCTTTAAGAGTCATAAAATTAAATACCATTTTACACAAGAAAAAACGTGTATCTTAATTGAAAACACCTTTGTGTTTTAAAAGATAGATTTGGTACTAACAAAGTACACAAATATTTCATGGTGGGTATAATAATCAATAATAACCTCATTTTTGTGGTTCTTAATCTTTAATGAGTTTGTGCCCTGTTCCATTGTAACACTTACGAATACGTAAGTAGCAGCATACGTATTTACCCTTACAATGCAAATAGACAGTTAAGTCACAAAACAACCAGTGCAGTTACTCAAAACAATGCAATTATAGGTGATACAGTACATTACCATATAAATCCATCATTAAAATGACACAAACTTACGTTACTCAATTTCCTAATGAGGAGAGTGCTCCTACAATACTCGTACAATAATGATGATTACTGATTTGGAACTGTTATCCAACACTAATAATAGTGTGTCATAGGAAAATCGTGACATAAATCATACATATAAGTGTAAATTTTGATACAGCTTAGACAATGTTTATTAATTGAAATTAATTTTGTACTGAGATATGTGAATATCCTATTAATTGGAATTGAAATTCGCAATTCGTACAAGATTATAATAAAAGTTTTTCTAACGTCTTGTAATGCTGCATTCAATGCCTATTATAAATGCAAAGTTTTAATCAGTCTGGCTACCTATTCATTATGCTTTTTATGGCACTTCTTTGGGCCCCTGACAAAAGGTTATACTCGTCATATAGGTATAATCGTTGCCATCAATTTGTTGGTTTTGCTTTAAAATGTCATAAACTTTAATATATTGATTATTTGGTCCATTTATTTTTACTCTACCATTGTCTTTTAATAGTGCTATAAAATGTTTCTCTATATATGCACGTGCTTACCTACCCTTTGTCGTTTAATACTACTTACTCTACCTGAGAACCACTTCAATTCTATCGAAAGAGCACCTTAAGTTTCAAAATGTGTATGTAAACCGATTTCTACAAATGTTATGAGCAATTAAAAATTTATTTATCAATCCAATATCGATATAAGTTTGGAAGGCAATATAACTCATAACTTGTGAGCCTAAAGTCCATTAGGCAAAGAATTGCAGTCTAACCCAAATGAAGGACTAGATAAATAAATAAATGCACAAATAATGAAAACAACACAAAGTCAATTATACAAACATTTCCCCTTAAAGCCTTTAGGCAGGAACCTTGAGGTCAGGGTAACAGATCATTTGTGATGATACTATATCCAACCTGCCTTACAAATATAATAGCTTACTCCTAGTTTGCCTAGAGCAGCGAGCGGGAAGATGATATGAGCTCGCGCAAACCACCGCTCTCAGTAACAGTTGTCATTCTTATAAAAAACGTCACGTTTCAGTTGGGGCAACGCGTTCATCTACCCCGTGATCGACTGGTCGAAGCCGCAGCAGACAATGGTTGTGATAACGCTGACTGGACTGTTCCTGGCACTGATGCATCTGCTCGTGGTCGCCACGGCAGCAGCGCGGGACGCCATCGCTCGCCGCCTCAGGGTCACCACCGGGATTTATAACGACGGCTTCGGTGACGAGTCCTGAACCTCTATACAAGACTACCCACAAATGAATGCGAGCCTATTACTGACCACGCTCAAAAAATATCGTGATCCCTCCCCAGGTTTGAAAAAGCACAAGACCCTGAATTGTATTATAAAACCAGTCTTGCTTGCATTTATAACGTGGGCTGCTAGTTTTACATTTACGGAGAGCCTATCAAATTACATGTCTTTTTGTTTTCAATAAAAACAGCAGGTACAAGTGCAATAATGAAACAATTATATAGTATAAAATGGCAGTTACACTAAATACAATGAAATATATTGCTATACATTGCTAGTTAAATTAAACCTTACAAAATAACTATAACTTGCTTGGTTCAAAAACTTTACTTGACTTAAAGACAATACAACGAATGTCCTGTGTACCTATCCTTCATCGATGGGTTGAATTGGATCAAAGTAACCACCAAAAAGAAAATTAATTAACGTCCTACCGAAATATATTTCATGACTCACGATAGACATGACACTAGCTAATTACCTCTAGCTAGTGTTAAAATGAAAATAAAAAAATAGTCTTAATAATAAAGACAGATAGGCTGCTATAATCACCGAATATCGTTTTAGGATTGTAAGCAATGTGTAACTGCAGACTTTCAAAGCAATTTGTTTCCTCAGAGACTAAATTATTTGAAATTTGTCAAAGGAGCATTGAGCACTTACCTACCTCTGCAGACAAAACATATATGACCATCAGTTGCTTTGATCAATACATGACAAGCAAGGACGACAACAACATATCACGATAGACACTTGTAGTTCAATATTAATTCTTATGCCCACGACTAATGGTAGATATAAAATCCAAATTGGATAGCCTGATGTGCTGTTGACTGTAAATGAAATAGCATTAAAGTGGGTTCCTGTATTTTGGGCCCAATTATAGGTATATTCTAAAGTGTCACGTATTGGATGACATTAACTTCTAATTAAAAAAATGAACAAGTGGATTAACTACAATTGAAATAATTGATATGTAGTGTGTATGTTATAAATTATACACATTACCGCACCGCAAGGGCTTTTTAGATGAAATTTTAAATAGTTTTTAGCTAAAATTTCAATTTATACCTTAGTATGATAACAAAAAGTCCATCACCTAAATATCTCTTGCCGTGCCGTCTCGATAACGGCGCAGTCCCTTAAAAGTAAAAAAATTGTTGTGTCTCATACAAGGACTGGATTAAGGTGTTCACTATAACTCATTTTGTACTTATAAGTTAAGTAAGTTTCTATTATTACCTACTATAGTTAAAAAATATTTGTTCTTAATGTAATTACAGTTAACAAATAGATAAGACAATACCTACCTGGTAGCACGTCTAAGCACGTGTAGTATTCGATAAAAGCCAACTGTGATTTATTTATGTTGCGTTTTTACGCAATTATTAACTAGGTCGTAGATTTTTAATGTAGTTAGTTTAGTATAAAAGACAGCAGAACATTTTAAAAGCGACCATAATGAATATGAGTATCCAAACCACGGTATAGCATAACCTGAAATGGTTACCTTAACAATTTTCTGCTTTTCTTTTATGCCCGGTTACAATATTTAAAAAACGATCCGTTTTAGTTACTGATAGTAATAAGTTATACGAGGCGTAAGCTAAAAACGACCGACGACTGATGACAGCTGATAAGGAAAGTTAATTATGGAACGGTATTAACGACTCGTAGTCAGTTGGAGACAAACGGATTGTCATTTTTGACACATTACGAATCGTAAAATAATGGAACCGGGCATTAGTCGATCGTATACGTACTCTATAATTTGCCTACTTTTTGTTTAATCACGTCCAAGAGGCTTTATAACATTTCTCAGAAAATGGTTGGTGTACTTTGTCCAAAATAGTAGAATTGGGACTAACCCGACCAGCAGGCCTAGCATACGTAATATGCCAAATTTATCGCATGAGACGACAAAAGTTTCGATACTGTTGATTGGCTAATAGCACACCGCACTCGTATTTTCAGCCAATCAGCAGCTGACGCACTGACTTCAATCGATTTTGACGTTTGTTAAGAGCGCGATAAAATTTAGTCGCGTTGCGTATGCTAGGCCTGCAGGAGAATAAACTGTCTGTCATTTTAACCCCTCAAGACAAAACAACGGGGTGTCAAAGATGGCCGCCGACACAGAATATCGGACACAACTTTCTTAATATCTCCTCCCCACACACAGAAACTATGATCTGAGATTCCCCCTTGAAGAGAGTAGAAAACTACTAAGACAATTTAAAAGAAGATAGGTATGACCTGTCTAAATATGGTCTATTTTATTAGGTAAGACGGAACACACCGATTTTCCTTTGCTTTCGTTATGAAAATGCTCAATCTTACACTATTCTGATACACAGGAAATTTGTAAATCTAGTAGACGATTTCCTTGGACTTGGATGATGTTATATTTTTTTCTGGGGGGAGATAATTCAATAAATCTGTGTATAAAGTTAATAATCTATCAAGAAGTAGTAAAAATTTAGACAACAATGATAATGTTTACCGTACTATCTTTTTATATCAATTGTTTTTCCTATATTTTTTATCTTTTTGTTAATAAGTAGCCATAAGTATTAAGTATTGATAAAATTCAAATTAGAACCAAATAATGTATCGACCTAATGTTTAACATGTTTTATAGATATTGTAAATGTTTAACAGGTATTCGTACGACATCTAAGATTAGAAAAGTAAGATTGGAATAAAGCGCTATAATTATTACAAGTTTTTTAATTCAAAACAACATTTGCCGAATCATTTGTCACTAATTAATTTCATATCTCTTGTGTGTGTGTGTAAGCGAGAGGCTCCGTCTCAGCTCCAATGCACAAAATGATTTAGATCACCCATACTGTTCTTGGTTATATTTGATAACAAATTTATTCCTTGCAATAAAAAAACTTTTTAAGCTAACATAAAGTTAAAACCTAACAAGGACCTTGGAGTAGGTACCACTAACCAGCAGAAGTATAGTTACAGTGAGAAACACACATCAATTAAACGAGTATAAACCGTTGTTCATAATGCGGTCATATAAATGTTGACCAATAATGGTTACACTCGTTGAGAACACAAGGTTCGTTATTCCCAATACGTAATATTAATTATTTATTAAGTAAATCAAATGTCAAGACCCGCACACACTCGTATCTTTCAGTAACCAGAATGTATCGGAGTGGAACAGTTGGATTTAAAAGTTATAACGAATAATAACTAACTTTAAATACTCGTTTAAAGTTTTCCTGAAATAAAATGGTGTATGTGTATGGACCTGTCACACGATCAAATGTAAGTTGAAATAATTTAATCAGTACTTCTATTAAAAGTTTGAATGTTAGTTTTGGGCTTTTTAGCTTTTTTGTTGACTTTGTATCCTGGTTCATATAAAGAGGGGTTAACTTCGAATAAATAGCTCATACCAATTTTTAAATTAGGCTAACACTACCGTGTGCCTAATACTACGATAAATCATAACGTCTGTAAATATATTAAAATCCAATAATGGTAATTCATTTAATTTTCAAATGTACTTTCAGTTTTATATAATTTTAATTGGTTTCCTTGTTTTTTATGGCCTTTAAAAAGGTGTGGAAACATTGATTTAAAGCAAATAATATATATCCTAACTGTCTTAACGTAATTTATTTGAATTTACGACTACTAAATATTAATTTAACTAAAAAAATAAAATCGAGTGGAACTTTCACATAAAATAGACAAAAAAAATTATATTTCAAATGAGATTTTCTTATATATTCTAAACGTGCATTATATGAAAATTGAAGTAAACATATATTTTTACAGTAGTTATCTTTAGAATTATAACAGCCAAACTGGAGTATTTACTATCCTACTCTTTAATAACCTTATGAATTAAATATTAGGTATATAAGTGTTAATATTATGATAAAGTTTGGCTGTTTTTTATTATTAATATAATACCTACAATAAAAAAATAATGAGACGACATACACACACGTTTCTTTTCTGACAAACAATCCCAAACTATTTAAATGCTTTTTATGTTTTACTAGGAGCCCGCTGCGGCTTCGAACACGTATGCCCCCGTTTATAAATAAATAAATAAATATTGGACAACATCACATACATAGCTCTGATTCTGTGGTAAGTAGCTAAAGCACTTGTGTTACAGAAATCAGAAACAACGACGGTACCACAACACCCAGACCCGAGACAATACAGAAAAGTTCGTTTCCCATATTGACCCGACCGGAGATCGAACCCAGGACCTCAGAGATGTCGCGACGCCAAAGTCCGGCACGCTCGCCTCTCGGCTACGGAGGTCGTCGTTTTTCGACGACGACGACGGTCGACGTTTACCCACACTTTCCACTGATTTTTCACACCCATTGGTTGCAGCGTGATATTATAAAGCCATTACGTACTGATAGGTTCAAACTAATACATTTATATCCTCCCTTATTTAATACCCATGAGGGATGAATTTATCAAAATAATTTCTTAGGGGATGCCCACGTCATAACAGTCAGCCAGTCACCCTTGAGTTATATATACTCGTATTTAGAATAGAAAAACTTTTTAGATTCATGAATCTAAAAAATATGGACAATCAAATCTAAAAAACTTTGTAACATTTCTAAGGACTATTTTCTAAATGATTATTTTAGTTGGTCAGACAGACATTTCAACGAGTTCACATTTCTACTTGGACGTATTAAGTTTATCTTTGTACCTACCTACACTATATAAGCAGGTTTTTTCCTGAATGGTGTGACTTCGATAAAAATTGTATCCCGTGTAATTCATTTAATTAATCGAATATCTACAGGGAAAACCACTACTATAATTAATTTACCTCCCAACATTCATGAGTATAAGTGAAATTGAAGACACGAACCATGACACTGTACAAATTGTAATCTAAAATAAATATTCATTTGTGGGATTGTATGCCTTATTTTGTATGCAAATTCAATTGTGCAGCGTATATGTTTAGAAATACAGAGCATTTTGTCGTATCTTTGGACAAATAACTCACCTATTAACATTAAATCGTAATTTACAATTATTTTTAAAATCGCACATCTTCATCATGACTTACTTGAAGTTTTTTCAGTAGGCTTATTTTATTTCACTTTATTTATTTTTATTGAAAATCTTTATTGTACAAAAAAGTACAACAGGTGGACTTGACGCTAGGGGCACTCTATCAGTCAACCTTTGGGTCATGCAGAGAGTTGTTTATGGGTACGGAAATAGTGAAAAAGTGCATTAGTAGGTAATCTAAAAAAACATATCAAACCACAATAGTAACTACTAAGCGTTATAAAAGTCACTTTTTAAACTTTTTTTGGCTCTTTGAACTAGTATTATAGCTACGTAGGATATGGACGCTTCCCACGCTACGTCATACTTCATATTCTTCAGTGCCCTACTTAATCGAGTAATATGTAAGCAAAGAGAACAGTGGCTTTATTTTACGATTAGTAGGTAACCACGGTAGGAACTACTATTTACTAAAAATGATTATTTTTATCACATGCCTGCGAATTTTCAAATTTCGATATGAAAAGTATGTAATAATTTATTTGAATATTTCATGTTCCTAACTACCATCCATCAATATATTTTCAGTTATGAAACAATAAAAACAATACCTCTTTTCACACCCTAACAGGACTTGTTAATATCCCTTTTTGATATCCCTTTTTTATCTGATGCCTATTTCATACATATGACTCACCCTCCAAGTTTCAGCTCTCTACAATCGGCGAGTTAGGCTGTGCCAATCTGTCAGCCAGTTACAAGAGTGTATATTATTTGTAAAAAATAAATGTATAGATAAGATTTGTACCGTACAAACATTTTACTTGCAAAATAAATCCTATAAATCGTACAACAGCTATACTCGTACCCACATGCTAATCTTAGTTAATCGCACAAAGTAATAATAAATAGAGATAGCTACGTAAATTACCTGACTCATTATCCAAATATCTTTTTGGATAATGCCCAAACGTAGTGTGACTCGTAATATGTGCGGAATCGCCCATAGATCACAACTTATATCTAAGATAACGATTTTCAGCCGGGCCAGCGCCTATCGCCAGCCGCTGGCAGTCACAACGGTACCGGCAAAATGGGCGCGTCGAAAAGATACTTCAGTGATCAGTTCCGAGTTAATAAAATAACGCTGCAGCATGACGACGCCGCGGACTTCTACCTGAGCTGCTGGCAGACCAGCCAGTCACCGATACCGCTCCTGTGCTTCAGACTTGTCGTTTTTCTGGGATGTCTGAGCATACTCATAGCATCGATTGCCCTGACGGGAGAAACCATGTCTCTCGCATATTGGCCCATCTACATGACGCATTGGGGCGTCGTTATGATAGCTGTAACCAGTGGACTCGCATTCTTGGTATCGGTTATGGCTACCCTCAAGGGATCAATTGGTACGTGGTGGGAGTTGTCGAAAATAATTGGTGAAGTCTATGTTTAACGACTTAAATTATATGTGTTAAGAAAATGCATTTGATGGATACGCCTATTTTTTCTGTTACAATTTTTTGTAAATGATAGGAGTACGTAATCCAAATAAATTATACCGAATCGTTAAAAAAATCATAGAAATTGAAAAGCTTCAATGTGCAATATTGATTCAACTATTCGTTTACAAAGTAACCATATCATATCGCATCTACTTAAAAGTCAATTGGTAAAATAAAATAAACGTATGAGTACATTATTAAATTAGAAAGTCTCGATGGTCTATCGGTTTAAGTACTGGGTTATGATATCAAGATACTAGGTTCGAGTCCCGGGTGCAACAAATTATGTAATGGATTTTTCGATCATGAATGAATGAATCATCAATCAGCAAAGGTTGTCAATACCCATTGTTGTAACGAAAAAAACCGATATTATTGATGTAATCCCTGCTTGATAATTTTTTTTCCTACTACCAGATTAGTTAAAATTACCATTTTTGCAGTTTGAAATATTCCATGAATACATCATTATCATAAATTTAATTTTTAGATTCTGATGGTCTGCCCTGGTACATACAAATTTACTGGGTATCATTCTGCGTGACGGTACCTGCAGCCTTGTTCATCACCGTCTTCTACTACGCGCTCTTGGCTAATACAGGTGAGATACAAGTCGGAAAAGAAAAAAAAGAATAAGTGTCAGTTACTTTTTATGTAAAATTTTAATCATCAATTAAATACATTGAACACTATCAAATCGAATGTCTCTTTAACTCAAGTCGCTAACAAAATACACGGATGACGCTTCGGGTAAAAGGTTTGTGAAAGTAAAGTAGAATGCACATCAGTGTATCAATTGCATAGATACGTACTCACTTGATACAATATCAAATACTTACATTATATGCTACACGGCTAGCTGAGTACTAACTGATCTATCAATCGATATCGGCCAAGGCAGCATTTCATTCCGATCAATCAGCCAAGTACACTGGACTTGCTTCATAAGCCTGTGTATCTATTTATTTGCCAATCCGTCAGCAAAAATATTTTTTATTGAAGACATTAAGACAATTTATTTCAATTATAGTAAAACGTGTTTTTACTTTTACGAAACTTGAAAAATATCGTCTCCTGGCTTTGAATCCAACCTTGGCAAGAGAAGACGATATTTTAACTGAAATAAAAATTCAAAATGGCCAAACATCAAAGTGGTGTCTGTTTTGCTCTTTTTTTTATTTAAATATAACTGGACTTGTCGTACTTACCACTAATGGAGCTCTGGAAACCTTACACGCAGAAACACAACAACATCGAAGTGATTTTTATCTGGTTGCGGTCTTCTGTAAGATGAAGGTATTTCACCCGTCGGGCTGCTCCAGTTCGAGTGATAGATCGCTATGCCCTGCCTCTCTTAATTGCTATGCCGTACCTCTCTTCTCTGCCCTAAACTCTCTAAAGAGTTTACATTATTAAATTAGTGAAACACCTCAGATCCCAAAGTTAGATTTTTTCCGCAATGTTACTATAAATAATGATTGTCTCTAAATAGATAATTTCACAATTACAGATGAAGAATTTGCAGTGGACCCAATCCTAGACTTGTTTATCCACGGCATCAACTCAGTTGCAATGGTGTGCCTGCTAGCAGTGGTGCGACATCCTGTGTATCTACTGCAGTTCCTCTACCCGTTCCTTTTCACCGTCGGCTACCTGGCCTTTTCCATCATCTACTATTACGCTGGAGGAACCAGTCCGTAAGTTCGCTTATCTTGTTTAGCTAAAACTATTTTGATTATTGATCCAAGAAGGCCCTTATGAGGTAAAGGCGATCACTACAATTTAGTGTTTGTACGTGACCATCCAATTATTGTACCTGAATGGAAGAAACCTGTAGCAAAATCGTGCTTAGCAATGATGTTGAAGGTCTCTTTATAGATTTTGAGACATCTAATCAATCATACGTGTCGCAGTAAGCAAACAATACTCATCTAAACTATTGATCCAGTACCTAATGTACCCACTTCGTTGAATTATTTCGGTTTACAACCTCAGGACTTCATTTTGTGTGTTGTATTACTATTTATTGTCACTGGTAACAGTGTATTGTACAATGCTTACTCAGTTATCTAGGTAGGTATAACCAGTAATAATGATAGTGATTGGAATTTGCACTCACAAAAATATTTCATAGTAGTAAAACCTATCTTTTTGTGTTCGTAAATTTTTAGAACTGGTAGATTAGCCATCCTTTTTAGGGGACGGAGGAGGACGGCTTTGATGCACCGTACCTCTGACTGGGTAGGATAGCAGATAGCAGCGTATTCGGTACTTACTCTTAAAAGAGTACATAATACCCACTATAAATACTAGGTGCGGGTATGGGTACTATCTACCTTTCATCGCCTAGTTAATTTGAAGGATTGTATGCCTCTAGTTTGTATCCAAATTGTAATAAACAGCTGTTGTGTTATGTTCATCTAATAAATTAGGTTAATTATACAGGTACGTATATTATACATTTATTATTTTAGTAAAACATTCTTGTGCCTGACTACTGTCAGGCACAAGAATGTTTAATTATACTTAATTTCATCAAAAATTGCTTCAAGTTAAAAGAAACGAATCGGGGGCGTCGGCCACAGGTGCCTCGACCACTCGGCCTAAGCCCCAAACAGCTTAAAATGTTTAAAAATTTGAAATCCGAAAGCATTTTACCGTAAATATTTCACCACATAGTAATTTACACCTGCTGTTAAAAATTTTCTAATCTTTCTGATGCCGGGTTATTTAAAAAAAAAGTCTAGGCTGGCTGGACAGGCAGTTCATTATCATTTTCGTATAAGTATAGTAGATATTCGTTGTACATTATTTAATATTAGCCCACTTTTTCATGCGCCAGGTGTAAATTAAAAGTCCAGCCCAGATCCGGTTTATACACTGAAAATTTCATGTTTCAAGGATCATTTTGCTTAAACGTTGACTCAGTTGGCGGTGAATCACATCGAATTAGAACTACACCTCCTCCACCCTCCGTGAGTACGTAAGCACCTAAAGCTTATGGTCGACCTAAACTATTCCTATTGGTTAATTTATGCCCCAAACGATCCTTGCCGAGAACCCTGAGGACCTATGCTTGGCAAGATCTCTATGCCAACTTTGAGTCTCCTTGGATAAGATTTTTTTGTAATTTTTACCTATTCTGTAAAAGAGTAATTAGAAAATCTAATAAATAAATGCGCCAGACAATCACACCAATCACCTGGTCTCAAACTAAGGTTTTCCCTTGTACTATGAGTACCAGACGACGGATATTAACTGGGGGCGTCATCCCAGCACACCCAGACCCAAGTCAATTTAGAAAAGTTCGTTTTCCAAATTGACCCGACCGGGAATCGAACCCGGGACCTTTCGCGCTTTGGTCGCCTATCTTAGCCACTGCGCCACTGAGGTCGTAAATAGACAATAGACGATGATATAACAATTAAACCGGTTTATATAAATACCTTTTACATTTTTAATCAAATTTCAGTGCAGTTACAAAGATTTCGACGCAGATTAAGCGTAGCTTTGACGCTAGCAAAATTATCAGTAATTTATTGGAAGTGATACCGAATCAAAAATTCTTAGACTGTAATTTTATAATTGCAGACTAGGAGATAATTGGATCTACCCCATGTTGGACTGGAGCAGCCCCGGGTCGACGAGCCTAATGGTGATTGCCTGCGCAGTCTTCTTGCTAGTTGTACATATTATCGTAGTCGCGCTCACTGCTCTACGTAACTGGATCGTTCGCAAATATGTGCTGAAAGTCAACAATTTCAATATTAGTGCCTAGGGTTGGGGGAAGGACCACCGGACGTTCTCCAATGTCTAAGAGTGTCTATAGAGTGCTTTTTTATGAAACGAGCGAGTATTTTAAGAATTTCAATTGAATTATTTCAAGCAAATGCAATACACTGAATTAATACTTTATTTCATCTGTTTAGGTAAGCAGATAGATTAAAGTTAGAATAGTTTTTGGTTTATATCCAAAATTAAGGCAGGTCTAGTTCCTACCAACATTTTGGCACGGACCTGCTTCACATTGACTTAAGATAAAATAATAAACAGGTAGTGTTCATAATAGTATGTCCATATTGCCTAAGTTTATAAATAAGTGACACTAAAATTTCTCAAATACGTATTTAAAATTTACTTTATAGTCTCAGTTAGGTACTAGGAATTACCCACATATAATTCACTAGCGGCCCGCCGCGTCTTCGCACGCGTACTACCCTCGTTTTCTACATTTTTCACTGATTCTGCGTTCCTATTGGTCGCAGCGCGATGATAAATAACCCAAAGCCTTCTTCGATAAATGGACTAACTAACACAAAAATTAGTATAGATAACGGTCCTGCGCATACACACTTGAATAGTGTACATCGAGAAGACATGACCTTGTGATCTAATAAATGGTGGTTTAAACTATTTTAAGGTATACCAGCTATTGCCTTGTTATTTTGTTTAAAATTTATCCCATATGTTGATCTAGCATATCTTCGATCAAAATTCCTTAAATTTCATTCAGTAGTATTTGCATGAAAGAGTAACAAACATACCTACGTCCGAACATCCAGACATCTATCTACTACTGATTCATACAAACTGTCACGTTTATAATATTAGTAGACTATAATAGTAAGATATTAGTACGATAGTATAAACAGCCTACGATTTGTCTGTGTTATTGTTTGTCACTCTTCCTTACCACAAGCAAGACTGTATATGATAATACAGTCTCACTTGTGATTCCCAATGAAATTAAATGAATTTTAAACTTCATGTATCGAGTCTCTCATTACCAACCCTCGTTAGTAATGAAGATGAATTAATATCCAAAGCACCAGGTCTTAATGAGGATTCAAGATCCTAAGCAATAAACGCCAATATTTTAGAAAAAATTGGCACAAATTTAGAAATAAGTAAATTATTTTTTTGTAAATGTTTTGTAAATAAATGTTTTTATATACTATTTTTTACCATACTGTTTTAGTACGTTGCTGTGTGTGTATGTTTTTTTTATATTACACTTCAATATTGACCTCATCCTACCTGAGGTTAAGTGGTAATGTTAAGAGGTAATGAGCTTAAGCGCGACAAGTACAGGATAATAAATATGTTACTGGACTTGTCGCCCTTACCTTCAAGGCTTGACCCCTTCTACTAATGTAGCACCCCCTAAGAGCTCTGGAAATCTTATTCACACGCAGGAACACAACAGCACAGAAGTGATTGTTATTTGACTGCGGTCTTCTGTAAGGTGGAGGTATTTCACCAGTCGGGCTGCTCAAGTTCGAGCGATAAATCGCTATGCCCTACCTCTCTTCTTATGTATGTATGATCCATCAATCAGTTCTGTGATAATAAAGTCCCGTCAAAACTGGGTAAACAGATATCCGTTCATTGTTCTAAAAATTAAAGTAGGTATATAGAACATATGTTGGCGTTGTCGATCGCCTAAAATACAAGCTTTGCTTACTTTTGAGGAGGTAACTTTGTTAAAACGAAATTTTACGAATTTTTATCCAATTTCCAAAGATCCCAGAAGTGTATTGTAGCACAATATCATAATATTTCATTGAATTGTATGGACAGTACGTGTCTGTATGTGTACATTTTTATATTTTTGACTGATTCGAGAATCGATGTAACAAATCTTAGCCGGAATAAAAAGCTGCATATGCACCTAGTAAAGGTGTAACCGATTACTAAGGCACTGAATCGACTCAAAACTTGGCAGACGAATAGGAATTCCACGGAAAATTTAGATACGAGTAATCATAAACGTATCATAAGACCATTTTTTTTTTATAAAGATTAGGCTGCGGAAACGTGAACAAAGCAATTAAGTTGAACGAATACTAATCTGTGATAACGATACAAAGTATCGTTCGATTATCAGAAAGGTCGTACAGTCGCAAACATTAGCCGCATCAAAATGGGTGCTAAAGAGCGTTTAAAAAAACAATTCCATTTTTCCGTGGACTACCTAGCGTTGCAACATAGTAATGCGCCTGACTTCTATCTCAGTTGTTGGCAATGGAATAGGTCTGCTCTCCCTCTTCTTTGGGTCAGGCTTGTGTTGTTCCTGTGTTCCTTGGGAATACTGATATTTTCCCTTATTTTGACGGCGAATAGAGATGTCATTGGGTACTGGGCTATTTATATGACACAATGGGCTCTGGTGATGATCGTAGTCACCACCGGTCTTGCGACCGTGGTGTCAGCTGTAGCTTACTTCAAAGGACCAATTGGTAAGTACTATGTCACATTTGTTTTTGTTTATATGCAATAGCATTGTGTTTTTTGTTTCATGTCCATTATTATCTTTTCTTGATTCCTTTTCGTATTTATGAGCCTATTGTTATATCTTTTTAATATTTATTTCATTCCGACATCATCTCTATGATGGCATTTTTAAATTAGAACTAAAAGAGTAGATGTAGTACTTTATTTATAAATCAACTTATGTTCATCATAATAAATATTATCTTGTTTTGTGTTTTCGAATTTAACCAAGTAGATTAGAAATATTTCTGAATTATTAATATAAAAGATAGAAATATGATTTAATCACGGTTTGGAGATCGGCAAACCATAGATATCGACAACAATATGTGTGGTTAAAAATGGGTTCCCGTGAAACAAAAAAGTAACATTAAACACGAAAATGTGGTGAAACGTAGCCAAAAGACAAATTAATAAAGTCCTTAAAATATTAATATTCTTACTTTTATGGTTAATACTTTACTTGCCCTTATTTCAGAGTCATCCTTTGGGCTGCCATGGTATGTGAAGCTGTACTGGGTGACGTATTGCATCGCGCTGCCCCTCTCCTTCCATGTCACCATATTTTACTATTCCCTTCTAACGGATGCTGCTCGTAAGTTAACTTTGACTGACTGACTGACTAACGATGTACTTTCATACAAAGTTGCCAAGGGTCGGTCGGCTCAGATCAGCTTGCACATTCTGAACTGCTAAGAGGGGTTAGTGTTTCGAGCCGAGTTTTAAGAGAGGGATTTCCATATTCTCAGACATGTTCTGTATCTAGTGTTATTAAAACTTATTATAGTTACATTACTATTGTGATTGAAATCTTGGTGACTCTATCATTTCTATTAGGTACTTTAATAACTCATAAATTATGTTCTTTGGTATTGAGATTCGCATTATCTCGTAGATGTGATTAACAAATATTTAATTCCTTTTTGTTACATATCGGCTTTCAGCAAAACATAACCATTAAGTCTTCAATTTTATTAAAATGAATACTAATATTTTCATAAGCTATATATATGAGATGCAGTGAACTAAAATGCACTACAACAAGTTTTTATGGGCAATATATATTTCCATTAGAATAAACGAAATCAAAATGTGAAGTATACTTATATTTTTTAATTTAAAACTTAAACCGAAAGGGATTTTCAATTAATAGATATATTTATGTCTAGGTATTTCGAGTGTTATACATAAATTCTGTCAAAATGGTTTACGTCAATTAATGTTCTTGATATATTCGAAATGTAGGTACGTAGGTACATTAAGCAATTTAATCATTGTCATTAGTTTCTAAAACACTTAAAAAAAGGAACAACCGTAATCGTATGTTTTATTTACGTGTATTCGCCCATAATTTTCGTTTATAAACCTATTTTGATGTTTTTTTTTTGGAAAAGGATATATTTCAATTGTGTAACTATGATACGGAGATCAGAATCCAATGATGTTTTTTTATAAATTAATATGTGCTTTGTTAGGGTCTCACGCTAGTAAGTCAGACATTTTCGCTTTTGTTAGGTCCAAGTCATGATGTTGTCGTTCAATTACAGCGGATGATTTCGAAGTGAACCCGGTTCTGGACGTGCTCATCCATGGCGTCAACTCGGTCCTGACATTCTGCCTGATGATCACATCGCAGCACCCCATATACTTCGTTCAGTTCGTCTTCCCGTTCGGCTTCTTGCTCATCTACATGACCTTCTCTATTGTATACTATTATGCTGGAGGAACTAATCCGTAAGTTACAGTTAGATTTAAGTAATGGCAACATATACCTACATTCATTTAATAATTTATTTTAAGTCGTATTATAATTACAAACTTGGTACATAAACTAAGGTATATACAGATGTGACACCCTAGGAAGGTTTAGCAACTCAAAAAGGCGTAGGTACTACTTTTTTATACTAAAATTGTTGCACTCTATAAACTTTAAGACTTTCGCGTTCCATTTTAAGCATTTAAAATAAATTAACGGGTAGTAGGTAATCAATTAACCGTGGTCACGAGCTGACTGACGGTTGGTGCAACCTAACCGAAACGTCGGGCAGTAAGTAGTTCGTATTAACTACTAAACAAAAACGGTGTCGCGTTTTGACTTGTTACACTCTGTTTAATGACCAGTAAGTAGCACCAACCATACCCGATATGGGTAACTGTTGAAACTACTAACTGTAACACCAACTATGTAATCAGAGTTTTTGGAATAAATAATTTAGAATTTTGAGCGAGAGAAACGTAAAATTGAAATTGGCTCCCTCAAATCCTCTAGCTGCTAACCCCTCCACACCAGTGGCATTTAACGCTAGTGGTCTCAATAAAATTTTTTTTTTCAGATTCGGTGAACATACTATCTACCCGATGCTCGATTGGGCCAATCCGGGCCCAACAGTGGGACTTGTGTTCATGTGCATAGCGCTTATTTTAGTCTGCACTTTGATCGCTGTTTTATTTACTTTACTAAGGGACTACCTCAGTCGCAAATGGAATTCACACGACACTTTTGTGCTTGGTTAAACTCAAACCAAACATGTCATGGTGAAGACGGCATTTGTCTTAGACCATTACACACTTTGCTTGTATTATGAGTATTATTTCAATTTTCTTTTAACACTTTGTAAAGCAATGTGATATAAGTCACTGGTATTCCATTTACTTTGTATATCTACTAGTGTTGCCGGATTATCGGTTATCGATTAATCAATTATCCCCCCCTCAAATAATCTAATAATCGATATGATAATCGATTATATCGATACCTATTTTAATTAGATATAATCGATTATAATCTTAGTCAAATACAATATAATCGATATAATCAATTATATCGATATCAAGTTGAAAGCAATACTATATAATCGATTTTATTTACCTATCGGATAATCGGATAATCATAATCGATTATATCTAATAAAAATAGGTATCGAAATAATCGATTTTATCGATAGTATCGATACTATCGATTCTCATATCGATTATTAGATTATTTAGGCCTCTTTTGGAATAATCGATTATAATCGATATACAATCGAATCGACGGCAACACAAATATCTACTTCATTCAAAAAGTTTTGAGTTAACTATGATGGAGCTGTATGTTGTTTGTTAAATTGTTACAATGTTAATTTACTTAGTCTAGTCTTGTATGTAAGTGAGTAACAATTTATCGACAATAACATTTTTATAAATAAGAATGTTCAACGTTATATGCAAAGTTTACCTACCTACTTAACCTACAGGTTTTGATAAGAATGCGTGATATATGTGTGTCTTATGATAGGATAAGTTAACTAATTAAATAATTCATATAACTTCTGACTAGAATTTATCATTTGACTAAGAGTAAATAAAACAATGAGATTTTATGATTTACTTTGTTCATTTCTAAGCTCCTACAAAAAAATAAAAAAATTAACAAAGCGGCCTACGAAAAAAGTTAATGTTAATAAATGTCTTAATTAGGACACTAAAAATGTACGAAAAAAATCAAATTAATTTACAACTTATAACGGAACGCAATCCCTACTAATACTTATTACAAATGCGAAAGTAACTCTGTCTGTCTGTTACGCTTTCCCGCTTAAGCCTCTCATCCAATTTTGATGAATTTTAGTATAGGTAGGTATACCAAATTTCAAGTACGTAAGTAGCCTATGTCCGTTCTTGAGAACGGAATTAGGCTACTTTTTGTTAGAAAATAAGAGGGGGATGGGGGTAATACCACGTTTGAAAGTTTATATGGGAAAATGTTTATTTTTTAAGTTAGAGATATGAAATTTGGCACAAATATAACATGAAACTAGGATTCAAATATGGACTACTTTTTGTTTCGAATATTAGCGGAGATAGGGGTAAAACCGACCGTGAAAGGATGTAGTCCACGCGAACGAAGTCGTGGGCACAGCTAGTATACAATAAGTCACTGTAGGTACTTAGCAAAGCTATATCCACTACTAACTGAAAAGGATAAGTCCATCCACCTAAAATATTAGAAAAGAAGATATAAACTGGAGATAGATGATGATGATAGATGATACAAGGTAGACATCAGCTGCCTACCCAGTATCTCACCTATTAGTAGTTCTTGCATGAAAGAATATGAAACATCCATCAATCCATCCATACAATTTCTTATGTTTATAATATTTATAATTTATTCTAAATGTTAATATTGTAATTAATGCAGCATTATAATTAGTGCTCTGTTTTTGTGTGTCTACGCTTGAAAGCAATCTCTCTATTTAGTCCTTTTCGCTGAAATTAAGTTATTTATATAAAAAACACTATGGCTTTGAACAACATATGGACTACAGATATGGACGGCCAACACAGTTCTTCAAATGTCAGTATGACTTATTTACCTTTTATTTATAAATTTAGTTATCTACATTCCATATCTGTGAATAGTTATTCTACAAAGTTTACCTTAATACAGGTATCTGTTAGTGGTAACATAATTTGTACTTTGTGTAAAATATGATTGGAAACGTATTTAAAACACGCTCCTACCTTTAAAAAACGCATCATGAATAACTGATGCATCAAGATGGCACAGCCCAGGTATTATCTATTCTGGTTGCCAACACTGCTGACTTCATTTGTAAATATTTAATCAAATAAAGTGAAGGTTAAAATCAATTAAAAAAATTTGGCACAACCGATAACGCAGGGACCGGCTCTCGCTGATAACAACCGTCTATCTGCCGTAGTTATCGATAACACTTACTGGTTCGCGTACTGTCTGTAAAAATACACCATGAGTGGAGTCAAGAAGTATTTCAAAGAAGAGACTCAGCTTCGAATGCTTGGGGTTGAACACCTGACGCCTTCGGACTTCTACCTGAGCGTTTGGCAAAGGAATCGGTCGGCGACGCCGCTGTTAATACTGCGGGTTCTACTCTTCCTAACGTCTCTAGGGATCATCTTGGCATCTATATCCTACTACATCATCAATGGAATGATCCAGTTCTGGTTCATCTACCTCACGCATTGGGGTCTAACGATTATGACCTTTGCGACCGGCTTCAGTGTGGTGGTTTCTGCTCGGTGTTATTACTACGGACCGTTGGGTAAGTACATTGTTTACTGAAACGTTTCCGCTAGGTGTACGAGTTCAATATTCCTGACAGGACATACATGTATCAATTACATTAATCGATAATAGTGTAGAATCCGAGATCTTATGTCATGCAAAATTTAATACAAAGGTTCCATCGACCCTTCTATTTTATTTGGAAACTTGTATGCATGTCTCCCCTAGCGTTATAACTGATATTTTAATAGATGTAATGATACATTTATAAATAAATAACATTGCAATTCACGTGATCAAGTTTTCATAATACCAACCCAGTACTTACCTACCTTCGAAGGTACTCTATCTATAGCTACAATGTTTGTTATCTATCCCTAAGAAAAATAATAGGTACATAATTTTTGGCTTGGTTCATTGCAATTAATAACTACTTGCTACAGGTGTGCCACAATCACAGTCATACTTTAAATTTACAAATAAAATAACAGATAGAATATTTTGATAAGATAAAAGTTAAGATATTGGTTTCGTGTGTAATTTTAGATACATATATTTCTAGGAATCTGTGTCAACTAACAAATTCTTGAATTAAATGAAATTCTCGACGGAAATCGAGGAATTACCACCGTACTTACTGTCTTTAAAAAAATACTAATTTCTTTAATTACGAAATATTGTAGAGGTGTTAAAACTGGCGACAGAAAAAATCAATATGTTCTTTCATGTTTGGATATACCCACGTTCCGTCATTCTCTACGGGGAACAGAGGATGGATCCTTCTAAAACCCCAAAACACCCCGGTGGCCCACATTACTTATTTGTGAATTCGTCCCGCATACTTCCACTTAGAACGGTCACAAAAAGTCATATACAGGGCCTCAAGACCTATGCGACATGAGAACTCCCTCCTTATAGGCTACGAGAGATCTTTGTTAGTCTCTAGCCTGGAGAGTCATAAACCCAATGACCATCCTGGATCCTGGATACGCGCTTCAGAACAAAGCGGCAGAATGTCGGTCGATGCATTTTGTAAGTTTGGGGACTGTGTGAACGGCCCTACGTGTGGTTCGGCCGCAATGTATCTCGGCGTAGAGTGATTGCATTACATTTGCCGCAGGTAGAACGCGGTTGCCGTGGTACGTGCGCACCTACTGGGTGCTGTACAACGTCGCTATACCTGTCGCCTTCCTCATCACCGTCTTCTACTGGACTGTGCTTTATGAAGGTGCGAATTTACCTATACATTTACTTTACAATATTAATAGAACAAGAATAAGGGCCGGCTTTTTATTCACTTATGCCCACGTCATTCATTATTTTCAAATTGGAGAATATTTAGAGAAATCTTACATACTTCGGAATTCACGTATATGCAGTAGATCGGCGAGATATAGCCTTGAATAAATAAATATCGGACAACAACATACACATCCATCTGACTGCAACGTACCTAAATAGCTCAAAAGTTTGTGTTGCCATGAGTACTATACATATTTAAATATGCATACAACTTAAAAGACACAGAATATGCACGAGTGCTCGTAACACGAATGATTGTGCATCCTGATTGCTCTTGACCCAACGCTTGGTCCCGATAAACAAATAAAATTGTACATTTTATCTCTCAAAAACACTCTTACCAGAATTTACCTATCCTTAAAAATCTTAATAATTTCCCTTTAAAAGGTCAGAAAGTAGCTGCTGCCATTAACTAAACGTAAACGGAAGACAATTCTTCAAGAACTGCGACGTAGTTAGTAATTTTACTCCTAAGACCAACGGTGCCGACAATATAACTAGTGCTAACGATGGCACCATATGAAACCACTTCTTTAAACTGAACTCTAAGTCTGATAAGATTGTTGTCTTTCAATTTCCAGCGGGCATCGAAGAGGAGCTGAACCACGGACTAGACGTGGCTGTGCATGGGATCAACACGGTGATTGTGTTCTTGTTGCTCATCTCTTCCTCACAACCCTGCCGTCTTCTGCACCTTACACAGCCTGTCTCCTTTGCGCTGTTGTACTTCCTCTTCGGACTCTTCTACTATCTTGCCGGAGGAACGAATCCGTAAGTACACGATGATATGTGTTAAATAATCTCCTCTCAGCCCAGCTACATTCTGTACCTTTACCAGGCCGACATTTTTGGTACTTGCACTTCGAAGTGTTCTACTATCTCATCACAGGAACGGATCCAAAAGGACTTGTTTTGGTTAACTACCAAAACTTTGAGCTAGTGTACCTACTTGCTCTTCAGATTCATCTATTAAATATTGGACAACATCACATACATTGCACTGGTTCTTCGGTAAGTAGCTTAAGCACTTGTGTTACATACAGGAATCAGAAACAATGATGGCACCACTACACCCAGACCCGAGAAAATATAGAAAAGTTAGTTTCCCATATTGACCCGACCAGGGATCGAACCCGGGACCTCAAGGACCCGGGAGATTAGCGTCGCTAAAGTCCGGCCCGGTTCCCTCTCGGCTACGGAGGTCGTCAAGTCGTATTATCTCACGAATCCGTTATTACAAAACGCATTTTATTTGTAGTCACCTTCTTGCAGTCTCGCCGCATCCAACATTCACCAGTTCTTCTTTATCCTTGTGCACCTCCTCTTCGGTGTCTTTTATTACCTCTCTGGATGAATAAATCCGTGAGAACAAGTTTATAGCCTCATTTCAGGCTTTAAAGCTAGTCTTGTTGAGATTACCCTATTTAAGTAGTCTAAAGAATACAAGAATAGCAATGCGGTTGAAACAGCGTTGACGATCTAGGTACTGGACGGCACCTTTTCAGTGCACAAGTTTGCATTGCATTGCTTCCTTTATTAGGTACTTTAATTAAGCACTCGATAAAAAACTGGGCTTCAATACTAAGTATTGCTGTTTCTAAGGTAGTAACTAATAGGTAACCGTGCTATGATGAACAACACTCGGTTTATAATTGTTAGTGTGCTTCGCCTGTCTGATTTATTATCTACCATTCATCATCATTTTTCGCCACCATCCATTTCCGTCTTTTCTAAATAGAGTATGATGTAACAGTGCACATATCAATCACATCACATTTTTCACATTTACTACGAAAAATTCGTTATTTATTCACCCTTTTATACTTCAAGCGTATCTTTTATTCATTCAAATGTAACCACAAATAAAAGATATCATTAAATTGCAATTTTATAAGAATTATCGATGTAAGACTACCTTAGTACCAGGATGTATGAATTTATGCACCCAATTTAAACACAAAGGAAATAAAGGACGAATCAATTTGATGTGCCTATTACAATTACTTATCACGAAACAATGCATTCAAATAGCGTGATAAAACACGGATTTTCATCCTCACGTGTCTACACTATGATAATAACAATTTAAACATACAAATTTGTGCAGACAAAGTTATACAATGCAAGTCAATATATGATCAAACAAAAAAACGTTTATACAAGTACAAGTACTTACCTACACGCTAAACAGTAAACAGTGACTAACAACAAGTATTAATTCATTTCAACTGACCGAAACATAAATACAAAATAGTAATTATAAGTACTACTGCCCCCTTTTACTAATTGGTCGTAATCAAATTAGAAAAGAGGAAAAAGCTTGGGCTAAAACAATGTGAACAACTAATAATCAACACTAATGTTATAAAGTTGAAGAGTTTGTTTGCAAGAACTCAGTACAATTTAAATCAGTACTTCATACTGATCTGAATTGAAATAATATTTTTGTTTTTGATAGTACAGCTATTATGGAATATATATCTTAGTATATATATATATATATATCTAACTATAATATCATCACGCTGCGACCAATAGGAACGAAAAATCAAAATGTGTACAAAACTAAAAATTCTAACAGCGCGTAAAACATCCTATCCTACACGCGCGTATCTTAATTAATAATAAATAAATATTGGACAAGATCACAAACATTGGTCTCATTCAGCTGGCGCTTGTGTTACAGACATCAGAAGCAACGACGGTACCACCACATCCAGACCTAAGACAATAAAAAAAAGTGATTTTCTCATATTTAACTGACTGGAGGTTGAAACCGGAACCTCAAAGATGGCTTCACGCTAAAGTCCGGCCCGCTCAGCTCCCGGCTACGAAGGTTTTAAAAATAGCTAAAACATGTACACAGGCTTATTCCAGTATTTTTTATTGTACCGTTACCATGGCGAATTAGTACCTACCTATCATCATGGAATCTCGGGATTACGTATATGAGCTAACTAGCGGTCCCGGCGATCTTCGTTTCGCCTTAGATAATTTTTCCCGGTTTTCTGTTGAAATTTTTCAAATTTTACCAAGGATCCCTAAAAAAGTGTGTTTTTTTACGACCTCACATTAGAAACCTCAAAAATTGTAGCCTATGTGTTATTCTGATGTATAAGCTATATTGTGGTAAAGTTTCATTCAAATCCATTCAGTAGTTTTTACGTGAAAGAGTAACAAACATCCATACATCCATACTTACAAACTTTCGCCTTTATAATAGTAGTAGGATAGATATCTTGGGCAAGGCGTGTGCAGCAAAAGCAACGACTAAATGCCCATACACGCACTTCTAAATTAGGGTTATACGCGCGTATCGCTGGTTTGGCATTTACTAATATATTTGCATTTTTTGCTTACCCAGGTCCGGCCAGCCGTATATCTACCCAGTTGTCGACTGGAGGTCGCCTGGCACGACGTTTGGCATTGGCGTCGGCACTGGCCTGCTCCTGGTCCTCCTATACCTGGTTGCGGTGGCCATCGCTAAGGCGCGCGACGCTCTCTCCGGCAAGCTCGTGAAACCTCCCCCGACGACGCCGGAGGGTGTCCCACTCCAGCAACCCGGCCACACGGCCGTGTGAACATCACAATCTCGAATCAAGGGAACTGTTAGACTGATAGTAGTGCATCTTTGTTCAAAACTCATGTGCAAGGAATGAGGATTTTATGAGACTCTCAATTCCGTACGTTGTATACCTAACTACTGTTGTAAGTAGGCCATTTGATATTGTTATTAATTTTTATTTCTAAGTTCTTTTTCACGACCATCCTCGACTAATGCATTTCAATGACAATTATCTGAACCGACATAAACATACTAATACTTAAAGGATTGACAGTACCTGTTTTACATTCTTATGCCCTGTTTATGAAGTTTTCGGAACTTATTTAAAATTGTAAAACAGATTGAAAGCAGTAGGTAAGTAAATATTGATACTCAAAAAGGGAAATATTTACCTAGACATATCTGTCTATCTAAATAAATACAAATAAATGCGCAATGTAAGCGTAATGTTACTTCAAAACTACTGCATCATATAGGGTAATTATTTTTTGCTTAAGTTCGTAACGTTCAGCGGAAGGTTTGTATCGTTTGTATGAATAATTATTTTTGGGAATTCACCGGGATGCTCACAAAGCGGCGGCGAGTCGCTAGTTAAATATAAATTTATAAAGGAATTTTTTTTTTAACTTTTGACTCGGTATTTATTTTAACGGTTCACAAAATATTTTGTTTCACAATGCCGTCTTCCTCATTTTTTGGGTATTCGTATTAAGCATGTAAGAGTAAACAGGTTCTTTCTAAATTTATTAGAATTGGGTAAAAGGTTCTATGTAATTATGACCTAAAGGAAAAACAATTAGGAGTAAGTGTATGAAGTAACACCAGTCTTGGGCAATATGTGCGTAGCTTAATAGCACAGTGCCCTGTTAATGGTCACAAAAACTGCCATAAATAGAATATATAGATAATAAATGCGCTTTTCTTAGTGAGAGTAGGTATGATAACTGAGTAGTTTACATTTTGTACGTATAATTACTTGTTAATAAAATATGTTTTGGAACAAATTGTTTTTTTCTTTGTGAATAGGTGCCATCACTGCTTGCCTTGATGTAGGTTTTTTTAATATTGTCAGGTATGGAAATCTACTACTACAATTTTATTGGTCAGGTTTGTTTTATTATTCATTGTGTAGGTGGATTCATATAATGTATCTTTTAAAATAAACCTAAAAACTCTTTTTTTTTCAAAAACTTCCAAACTTTATTTTCAAAGAAAAGATACATTATTTATTAAACAAATCAAGTTAGTGTATTAAAAAGGCAGGGTCGCACACAACTTTTACACAGTTTTTCTGCGGGAAATAGTGTTTCATAATCATTAATGTAAATCTTATGTCTATGTAATTGTGTTTTTGGTAAGAAAAAATCTATTATTATTAGTAAGTAGGTATGTACTAAATTTTTTTGAGCAAATCTTTTTTTTTTATTTTTCTTGCAAATAACTTTTAAATCTTCTGAAATTATAAATATAATGAGATAAAAAATCTAATCCATTACTGTTTGGATGAACCTATTTTTTTTACCCCATTGGCGGAACCCAGCCTTCGTCGCCCTTCAGCAACTGCGCTCCGCCGGCCTGTGTCACGTTAAGATGAACCTAAGAGGGACCCCACACTAGCGTCTTTCGAGCGTCAGCGTCTTGCCGGCGACCTCCCGACACCGACGTTGGCTGGGCGTTGCTTCGACGCGGCGCCCGCTCAGCGTCGACGCGGCGCCCGCACAACGTCAGCGCGGCGTTTGAGCGGCGCTTGCGCTGGGCGTCCTCTGCACATCGCATTCGAGCGTCGCGCCGCGCTGACGTCATGTACAGTTGTTTCGAAAATGGAAATGTAAGATTTGAATAACGCACAATATAATGTTTTATATTGCAGTGATAAAGTAATGCTTTCAACTTGTAAAGGAAAAAATATATTTTACCTATTTGACACATGGCCCGAATAGGCAACTTTAGCATTTATTTTCTCGAAAACTAAAAGTACTTAATTGAAAATGTGTTTCTTCGGCAATATGAGTTAGTATTTTAAGCTACATCCATATTTGCTATCAGCTAAAAAGTCTTCTACCTACTGATTCTAAAACACGGGCGGGCCGAAACAATTGAGTTGATCATTGTACTGTTGACAAAATAAACGCTGCGCAGGCGTCGGGCCGGCGCGGCGCCTGTGGAGCGCAGTCCTGGCGTTCGTCATTTCGACCGCGCCGCTGCGCCAGCGTTGCGTCGGCGCCGCGTCGACGTTGCGTCGACGTTGCGTCGGCGTTGCGTCGACGTCGCGTCGGCGTTGCGTGGGCGTCGACGCTCAAAGAACGCTAGTGTGGGGTTACGCTTAATCAACAAAATGTAATTATACTCGAAATTTTACTTATCAAATCTACGGTACCGCGTAGTCCAAGGGTAGTTAAACTGATGGTTCCCAAACGAGGCCGTCATGTTTCGATCAGGAAGCAGTTAAAGTAAGTTGTTAATTTGTAAAAGGTCCACGTAAAATCCATGATAAATTTGTATCCTCATGCAGTGGAACATAGCAACCGAAAGATACAACCTAAGGTCATTGCAATGCATCAACCAGTAAACCTATCTCCCATCACATAGAAAAATCGTGCATTGGCCAGTAAGGAAGTATCCATTTAAAACAATGCCTACACAAAAATAAATAAATGTTGTAAGTAAACTGTTTCATATATAAACAGAGGTTAATGTGAAACAAAGGTTATATGAGACACTATTGTCAGTTTTTCTATATTTGTACAATTTTTTTTTACTCAGTTTTACCATCGTATGTGTAAATAAATACATTAAAGTTTTAAACAGAAAATACAAATGTTCAATCTGTGTGAACGCTACATTCTCGCTGGTAATTAATTTTATTTATTTCAGAAGATTTCAGACGTCTGCAATGATATTTAAAAAATAATAGATATGTTACCCATGCGCTCAATATGAAGACGCTAAAACGTCCTAATTGGGACGTCTTACCCCCTGTCTGCGAAAAGCGATACAACAAATGTGACGTCTCTGTCAGTGACTGTGAATCCGATAAAATGCCATCGTGTGTGTTTCGAAAGTGTACAAACTATGATAAGAAAGTAAATAACGCTAAGGGGATCTCGTATCACATATAAGTAAACAATAATTATGCATAAATCATTAAATTTTAAATATTTTTACTTTTTTTGTTTTTATTAGTCTTTGTTCAAGTGTCCAGTGCAGAGCAGTGATTGATCAACAAGTGACATTTAGTTGACTCATGTGCCTAACAGAGAGTTACTACTTATCTCTTTTGTTCTTATGGTTTAAATTAAGCCATCCCTTTCACATCATCTAAGAATGTGGTTAATAAGCATTGCGCATGTGTGCAGTCGCACTCGACCAGCACAGATTTTTCGTTACTTTTATGAACGTATAACATATCTATGGTTTTAAATATCATTGGACGTCTGTATGTAAACGTGACAGAAACGTCACAAAGGCAAAGTAAATATAAATTTCCACGAATTGTAATTAACTCTTTTTACAGAACAATGAAGTTATCGCTGCAGGAACTGGTTTATTATACGTGCGTATTGTTTATTAATTACTAAGTTATGTGATACTTTATTTTAATTCATAGTGCTCTTTGAGTATCATCGAAAATAACCTATTAACACATTTAGATCTTCAGTTTGGTGTCGGAAACCTCTTATTACATAATAAAGGTTAGCGTAGTTTGCGCAAGTTCAAGTTAAAGTTGCGGCTGCGCGAAGCCGCAACCACCCGTCAGACCAGTCTGCGCAGGCGGCCTGCGCGCGCGCACCGCGGAACCAAGCATTCGCGTCGCGATCACACTTTTTTTTCCTTCACCTTCGCCCATTGTTTCACCTTCCCGTAACACAAAGGTCCTTAGACATAACATCGACGATACGTTCAACTCTAAACTAAAGCGAATTTCTCACACTGTGAGACGTAACGCTTCCCACATCTCATCCCTTCCGCTGCGGGAGCGCCCTCCGTGAATATCGTGAATAGTAAATATTTTTACTAGCGCCCAGTCATAATGATAGAGATTCGTCGATAACGCCGGTCTGGCGGCGACATCTCGCCATTCTTCCGCGGCGCGCCTTGCGAAATGGTGTTATCGTGCCGACTTGCCTAACTCGGTCCCTTCGCACCCTCGATTGAGTTGAATTTTGTGAGAAAAATGGTGAAACTTTTTAGGGATAATGTTACCTTATCGGATATCTGGGTGTCGTCAAATGAAAAGTTAAGTGACTTTTACGCGTCGTCATGGCAGCGAGGGGAGTCGGCGGTGCCTATGCTGGTGTTGAGAGTGCTCCTGTCGGTGGTGGCCGTCGCCATCCTGATCTGGTCTCTCGTGGAGGGCGCCTCCCCGTACTGGTTGATATACCTCACCAACTGGGGATTGCTGCTAGTTACTTTGATGGAACTAAGTGGACTTGCGGTGTCAAGTGTATACGTTTACAAGAAACCCTATGGTTAGTATAAGTAAATTTCTCCGTAACTTCTAAATGAATTGATCCACCTACATAAAAACAACAACACATTTGAATATTTGTTGGCTTTATTTTAAGAAACTTCCGGCTAGTTAATTTAAAATTGATGAGTACGAAGCAAGCTAACTGATGTAGAGCGGTTACGATTTCATCTACAGGTAAAATCAATTTCTTAATGTAGCTTGTTAAAGTAATTAGTCACCTAGTTTGAATTGGTTATAACACATAACTGTTTTCATTCAACATCCGAGCAACGTTTGTAAATACACCCATCGATTCATCATATTGACGTTTGCATAATATTATCTATAACAAAGCTTTGTAGAGTAACTTTATCGTTTTCAAATATTGTCTTAAGAGTTTCACAGAATTCCTAAAACAAACAGACCGTATTTCCTTGTGTTTAACAGTAAGGCATTATTTAACTAGTAGCATCTTTAAACGTTGCTGTGACAATTTATGTGCCAATGCGAAATTCGATTCTAAAGCAGGACATTATTAATTTCATTTTTGAGTATTTGTAGGTAGGTACCTACTTTAAACCAGATAAACCGAAAACTACGCATAACTCCTTTAAAGGAGAATTTAATAAAACGGTTGATACTAGGTTTATCTACTAACTATCAATCTTATGTATCCATAGTGTGTGAAAGTTTATTTACGATGGGAATATTATACATTATTTAACAATGAGGCGACTAGCCAAATACGGTTCAACATACATTTATATTTACATAGCTCAAGTTAAAAAACTTCGATTGCCTAACTGAAGTTTCCTCGTTTATGTGTAGGTATGGCAATTATTAATTTAACAAAATCTGTTGAAATCACTGTGGAATACACTTTGTCTGCTTTGATTTTAAGTAAAAAAATCTGGCATAAGTAGACAGGTTTAGATAAATGTACGCAATACAGCATATACATTTAAAAAAAGGAAAAATATCAGGGTTGGAAAGCTACATTCTACACGGGTGATATAAGCTATATAAAAATTAAGGATCCATACTTAAACCCCAATAATTTAACACGAGTTGTAAAAAATATATCTACTAACCACTAAATGCAATATAAATAACTATACAGGGTGTAACAAAAAGGCGAAATAATATTTTAGGGTATGTATCTATAGCAGGTGTACATTCAGTTGTATTAATATCAGCTAATTACAAACAAGTTTTTTCTTCCATACTAACTAAATAAATTGTTTTTTTACTGAAAATGTTGACAACCCTGATTGAGGTCATTCGCGCTCAACCACAGCCGCGCCGCGCGATCAGCTGATGCGCGGCCGCCGCACTACGCGCCCGCGCAGCCCACCCGCCTACTAGAAACTACTATTACTTAATTTTACTTGGAATAGGACTGAATAATCAAACCATAATTACCGAAATGCATTTATTAAAATACTATTTAGAAACAGTACATAGAAATAATCTGTTAGGTACATTTCTTTTTATAACTACATATGTAGGTACACGTAAAAGTTAATGTCTAGTTTTTAGGACAATACCCCAAATATGACTTTACCCACTGAACTACATGACTTTACAATTGAAAAAATCTCTCATTAATTGTCAGCACCCCGTAATTTGAGTCAGTAAATAATTAAGACATAATAGGGACAACTTACAATGTAATCAACATGTAGGTATCAAATAATTATCGGAAATGGCAGTCATTTACTAACCTTATTTTTTTGATATGCTTAACTGACGCGATTTGCCAATTACTATTTTTTGTGTAATAAACAAATTAGTTTCTTGGAAAATGTTAATTTATGTATGTGCTACCTGTTAAGTTTCTTATCACCAACACTTATGCGCACAAGGATACACTAAAAACCAAAGAACATTTTCACTGACACTGTTTTCTTCTTTCATTCGGCTTCGATACCACTCACAAAAGGTGACCCTTGGACCAAAGTCCGTAGGAATCAATTCTTGAACTCGCGTACTTGAACTCGCGTAAACTGATCTGGATCGGGGTCTCGAGCTCTGGATGCTCCCGTGTGCTAGGACGACCTTCACTTGTGGGCGGTCAGAAAGAGCCAGTGCTCTGCAGTCGGAGACACAGGTTCCTGAAGCAGGTGTACGACCTCAAAAGCCGCTGCTCCGCAAAGGGTCTGCCATCGATGAATCGCTGGCGATACAGTTCACGAGCACCATTGATGCTCCCGGATGAAGCACCCCGACATAAAATCGTTTCATACTATTCACTATTTGAATACAAAGAATGATCTTCGCGAGACATAGTGACGAAGAATGGGATTTTGAAAGTTTAGATAGCGACTGCCCAACGACAACGAATACGAGCAACTAAAAACACTATTCTCGTAGGTACGTAGGGATGCTCGATTTCGATTTGATTAATCGATCGATCGCAATTGAGATTTTTTTAACTTAATCGATTAATCGAAAATGGAAAAAATCGAGAAAGTTAATTATCTTAAGTTTATGTTTAAAGTCAATATTTACAACAATTTAAAATGTTGGCCCGACAGTCACACGCAGTGATAAAAAAAATGTTGAGGTTTTGTTTCTGATAACAACAATTGGATAATGACAGTCTTTGAAAAAGTATGGTAAAATGTGTGTTTTATATCCCAAGCAACGCGATTTATGATTTTCGAAAAAAAAAATTACCAGTGATAGTAAGATTTTGTGTAACAGATTATAAACGCGCGCGTAAACGTCAAGTCACGTCACTTTACACCAAAACGATACTGGTCGGAACGCCTTAATTCTATGCAAATATCAAATTTTAAATGAATCGAAATTGTTCAAATAAATCCTTAATATGGTTAGCGACACAATTCAATTTACTCGGTAAAATCATCGTTTCGTCACATTAAAATAAATAAAATCCGCCGACCGCTGTCATTTGCGAATTGTAGTGTTTAATGACGTCACACAAAAGGTGCTTTCTGTTTCGGTTCTTTTGTTCCACAGACAAAAAAAGTAAAATTTAATTTTTAGAAATAAAATACTTTAAAATAAAAAAATAAAAATGTAAAGATATTACTTAATTAGTAATCTCAAACTTTCACTTTTTTATACTTAATAATTATTTTTATTTGTAGATTTTTTCATTTTACCGAGAATTCTGTGTTTCATTTTTAACATGTTTAGCAGGATCTCAACGAAAAAGTTTAGAATAAACCGTTCTAATGTAACGGCATTTCTAAGATTAATCGATTAATTAATATCGGTGCTACGCAAATAATCAATTACCAAAATATCGATTATTTCACAATCGATTAGCATCCCTAGATCCCTACCCGGAAAGCGGTCCGAAGGTGACAGTCACACAGGCGACAGGATAATATTATTGGCTAAGCGCATTGTTGCAATGTTTGCGAAATGATCGCTGATTGGTGCGGGCGCTTAGACATTTGACGTAAAGGTGCCGCAGTCCACGTGGACTCCCGTTGTCGTGATTTTTGTGTGCGTGATTAGTCATTGATAAAATAAGCGCAGAAGGTCACCAAGTTGAAATGATTGGTAGGTAGGAGTATTTAATAAATTTACTGCTTTTGTGATCTAATAATATTCCTTAGGTAATATTTAAAAGTATGAATGGATAGTACAAATAATAAATGTAAATATCATGTTTTCGATTACAAAACTGTGCTTTCTGATATTGACTATTTCTGTTAGGTTATGTTATGTACCAAACATCTCATATTTAAAAACCGGCCGAGTGGGAGTCGGACTCGCCCATGACGGGTTCCATAGAAGCAAGTGTGATAATATTTGTATTACTAAAGGTAAATTGTGGTTTACGATTTATGACGTATTAAAATATTACTTACTAGATCTTGTTCAAACTACTACATTCTGTAGAAGTTTGCATACATTTTTCTACTTTAAATACCACACGTAGGTATAGGTTTGAAGAAAAAAAATGTTGACTTTCAGTTTTAAGTATGGAGAGCCCCTAAAGTTAATTGTTTTTTTCTATTTTAGTGAAAATCTTAATGCTTAAAGGTTCACAGAATACATCTACATACCAAGTTTTAACAGCAATAGGTCTCATAGTTTCGGAAAAAAGTGCCTGTGACATACAGACAGAACGTACAGAACATTTGGCTACGGAACCCTAAAAAGTAGTGTTAAATAAGTACTTAACGATCACGATCACTGCACACTCAACTGAAATTTGTCAAAGTTGCACATCTGTATTCTACTTAATCTTATGCTTCATTTTGATTTATGATTTGTTTACATCTAATAGGGTTATCAACGATAAGTTTTAGTAAAAACTTTGACATCGATTTACTCCCTAATTAATAGCTGTACGAGGTTGTGGTTTCGCATTGGAACTACACACTACCTACCCTACACGCCCTTAAAATTTTATTTCACCTTTTTGTTACACACTGTATATTTAAAAGTAAATCATTATTCCATATACTATAGGGCTAATAACTTTTTCATTTGGATTTAGTTCTGGGTATTTAAGTTCTTATCTCACAGGATTAGTACAGTATGATATAATACCCGATTTAAGGTTTATAACCGTTAGGGCAGATATAAGGATAATTTAAGCAGTCGTAAATTAATAAAGTAATAAATAGATAATCAACATGTTATCTAATAATAAATACTCGACCAATTTAAAATGCCTTCGCAAAAAACAATTCTTGTTAATAAAAAGTTTTACACCGAATATACGATAGTGTGAACGTTGTTTAAATTTCAATTTCAATGTTGTTTTTATCGTCAACTACTAATTTAAGATATTATTAGTACCTACCCATTGAAGGCCTGAATTACCTAGAAAAACTAACAATAAAATGACATGCATTTTTGTTAACATGTCATGTCGTGACATTTTTCATTATCTCGCACTAAATTATATCACGCGTTGCGAGAACAAACATTCAATTCAAAATGTTGGAATATCAATTTCAGTAAATTTGTTCGGCGTGAGTACATCAAACAAACAACCCAATTTAGGTAATAGACAATTATTGTCCTAGTACCTTTATGAAGTTGATAGATATGTTTTATTGTATCATAAATTACCATAAACTAATTTATATTCCGTCATCATATAGGTACTTATATAAAAGCTTGTTGTAAGTTTACTAGTTAAACGTGTTTACAAAATCAAGCGTGTAATTTTTTTAAATTCGTAAATTGCAAAATCCCTATGTTATTATTTTAAATGTACCTACTACTTTGGACTTTATAGCTATAAGTTAGATACTGTTACTGTAACTAATCTGCTGAGTTTCTTACCGGTGTCTTCTCGGTAGATATAGGTTTTGAACCGGAAGTAGAATCACTTTGCATTATATACAATGACGGTTCGAAAGTGTTATTTTATGTAACCTACTTGAATAAACAAATATTGGATTTGAATTTGAAAAAAAAAATTGGATTTGCACATTGTACCGCTTTTATGTCGGGCGCATAAGAACTAATATCGAACAGCAAGGGTTTACCTTGACGTGCTGTCGAACGTACCTGGGTATTTATTTCGCAATCGTTACCTCTTATTTCGAAGAATAATTAAACGCTTACCTAATTAAGTAAATCAGAAACACTTACTTAGATAATTCCCTGGATTGGAAAATAGATGCTCGTTATAGTAATCTAACGACCTTATATTATACCTACTAACAAAATGAGTTTCTGTTGTTCCTTACTTTTATTAATAAAATGAAGGAAACGCAAATAAACACCGCATGACTTGTCAATTATGTTGTACATCTCAAACACAAAAACGGTAAGGTCTTAACCTTCAGCAAAATTATTTGTTCTGTCGAATAAACACTACTTTAACGAAATAGCCAATTTGGCTGCATGAAGAAGGCTAAAACTCTCAAGGTTTTTAGGGTTCTGAAAGCAAACTGCAAAACGGGACCATATTACTAAGATAACGCTGTTCGTCTGTTACCACATCAGACTGGCTTGGCCACCTAACCATGATAGTTAGAGAATTGCAATTTTCACAGAAAAGCTTTGCCGCTTATAAGAACATAGATACTAAAAAGATTGATTTTTTTTCTCTATATTAATTACGGCAACAGTCTCGTTCCCTACAATAGTTATATATTCACTTTTAAATTGAAATATAACAAATACGAGGATTTTTGCAATTTTTATAGTTAATGCAACGAAACCTTTCATGCGTAAGTTCTTTCTTAGTCACTTAACCGGTTTTTCTAAGGTTCATATTGATTTTGTATCTGTCTATGTTTCACCTAGATACCTATTATCTTTGGAGACATGTTGGCTAGCCCTGTAACATATTCATTGCCCTATTTACATATTTTTCGCTAGTAGGCTGTTCTATTGAGCCAAAATAAAAATAGAAATGGCTTTATTTTAGGTCAAGCATTAGTACCTCTCAACCTGATTTATGCCCGGGTAGTTATCTTGTTATGACTTATTTAGGCTCTAACACACTGCTATTTTAGGCATAGATGTGAACACCATCCAGTCGTGGATGCACTATATGTACTGCGTAGCTGTAAATATTACCTAAACTTTAACACACGCACTAATAAAAGCAGCGATACAATCGCGATGCAGCGGCGCTTCTATTCCTATTTAGTATATACCAAGGCGCGTCTTCTTCCATACAAACGTACAAACGCGCGTATGAATCGGCATAAATAATTGTTAGTTGGTGGTATCGCGACACAGCGGCGCATTTGAAGCGCTACAAAAGATCGTAATGTGTAAAATAATTCACAAATTTTGACACAGTCTATTGATAATTCCGCACCTGAGCTCACTCCACTAGCCGGGTAGACCTTATTGCGATAATGTGTGAGTATTTAATGACACGTCTTGCAATTCTGCCTCTTGCCATGTGCAACGGATCTCCGGTGCGTGAAGTTGCCAACGGATGAAGGTACATTTACATTGTCTTGATTGTGTCTGTATCATAAACGATAGTAAGACGGAGGGCAAAAACTATTTAATTATAAAGTAACGTATTCGTAATACGAGCATTTAAAAATGTTACAACTACTTAAATATATTTTATGTTTTGTTAACGTCATAGTCTTCATGATGAACCTCTTGATTGAACTAAACGTCATTTTTTACTTTTTATGTGCAGTTAAGATTATTTTCTAAGATTTACATATCTAATATTTAAATAATTATTATTAAAAGTTTAAATTGTTTGTAAATGCATCACATTTGCTCCAAAAACAGGTACCAACGACTTAAAAAAATATATCTATAATATGATTTAAAATGTAAAACATGAAGTGTCACAGGAATCATCTTACGTGAAAAAGTAGTCTCAAAAATGATTGGCAACCGTGAAAGTGGCAATATTCTTCACTAGATTTTATTATTGCTAGATTTAAAAAAAAATCCTATTATTTTTGTCATGACTCACGTCATGGATGTTTTGAAATAACCATACCTGAATAAATCCCGCTGGAGTATTTGTACATGAAGAAATTCCTACTAAAAACGAAGTAAAATTCCTATTTTTTATTGTTCTCGTGTATAAAAGATACGTTGATCCGCGCCGCATCAGCTGACCGCAGGCTTGTGTCGTAACTGCGCAACGCGTTGGGCGGCAATCGCGCGCAGACCTCAGCGTTGTAGCAAATGCAGGTCATTTAGCAATGGGACAGTCAAGGTCGTTCACGCTTTGTAACATACTAAAACACCACTTTTACACGTAATACTAATTTGAATATAGGTTATTATGTTATTGGGTTTAATATGAGACGTCTTCTTATGTTTGTCCTTTGCAGCGTCACATGTATACCTATTATTTTCATATTTTATATTTGTAATGTGTCATGCAAACGATTGAAGCTTAACCAAGTAGAGTTATATATTATAGTCTAACTTAACCCACTCAACTTTTGTCAAAAGTTTTAATTCGCATCGTTAGCCAAGCAGTAATGCTATTGTAGGTACTCCATTTGAATTAGGGTCAAGGTGACCAGGGAAATGATTCAAACGTGAATTTAAATCTTTGTCTTCGTTTAAAGAATGTTAAGTTGCGGCTTTGAAGCAATATCTCTACAAGACGCAGGCAATGGCTTGCTTTTCGCACCTTACTTTTTTTTTATATTACAATTCAAGATTGACCTCATCCCACTGGATGTTAAGTGGTAATGAGGTCCTAACTTAAGGGTGAAAAGTACAGCATAATAAATCAGTTACTGGACTTGTCGCCCTTACCTTGAAGGCTTGACCCCTGCTACTAATGTAGCACCCCCCAGGAGCTATGGAAACCTAACTCACACGCAGGAACACAACAACACCTAAGTAATTGTTATTTGGCTGCGGTCTTCTGTAAGGTGGAGGTATTTCACCAATCGGGCTGCTCCAGTTCGAGCGATAAATCGCTATGCCCTACCTCTCTTGAATTTAGTATATCTATCTACAAATAAAACAATACATTTCGTATTTTATTCATGAATGATTCAATAGATCCATCTTATTTTGTGAAATGAATGCGTAGATTTACGAACGTACAAATATTTGCACAAACAATTTTAAAGATATTGATTTACAGACCAAATGCGTGTTTTAATATTTAGGAGGTCTTATCGCTAAAATGCTATCTTTTCCATACAACCCTCAGGTAAATGTAGTAATAGTTAAAAACGAGAAATTTATAGGTACCTGGTACGGTGCGCAAAAACTACAGTTAAGAGAATAATATATTATAAAATAGATTTTACAATTATAAATACGCGAATAAATGTATATAGATAATATAAAATATGAATATATTTGAATTTGTACGTTTAAATAAAAAATATTGCATTTATTTCTAAAAATCCGTTATCTGAATGCAGTGACTACCAAGATTTGAGATCAGAATCGAGCCCACCTAGCCATTTATTATCATGTATGTACTTATATATATATTACTCAAATCGTTGAAATGGAGTACCTACAGGGGTAGGGGTAGAACAGGTTGTTTCTGGACAAAGTATAGGGATACTTGGTCGAGAAACAACCTGTGCTCTTAACTCTACAAGTAGTATTTTCACTTTTGAAAATGTGTTATGATCAATAAACTTCTTATCTGTTGTCGCGTGTAAATATCTATCAAGATAAGCTGCAAGTGGTTCTCGATTGAGATATACACAGGTGTCTGATTTTAGAAAACTAGACTACCACCTAGAAGGTATTGTCACCAGTTAGTTGTATTATTAGACCGAATATCTAACATCCAATACAAAGGCATGCCTGGGTATAACGTTGATTCATCTTGAAATCTGAAAATAAATAAACTGTATGCGTTATATAGCAGAAAAAGTGTAAGACTATGGAAATGTAACGCTAAGAAGGAACACAAAATGTCAGGGATAGTGCAATACCGCGTATTTAGCATTTGCCATAAAGATTACTTTTGTCTGTTATTTCATATTATTTCAATCCAAATTAGAACTTACGGAAAAATCTACTTACGCAATATTGCACTATCTCCGACGATAAGTAATTTTGCGCAAGTAACAGGTAAGGAGATGCATAATGAGGTCAACATAGGGTCTTTGCTAATTGGTGAATGTATCACGCCACACAGCATGCACTCGCCATTACTAAAAAAGTGTATTTTAGAACCTATTCGAATGTTAAAATTTTAAAGGCGGCCGGTTTTTTGCTCTTTTGTCACTCAGAAAGAGGGCATGTTTTAACAACTAGCATAGACATGGTAACGAACTTATATTAGTAAGAACGGCATCACTCTATGCTAGTTTAACATAATTAAAAAAACACCAGTCGATGTAGTGAACATAATGTAGGATGCATTCGTTAAGCTATTTAATAATTATTTTTATTTTATTTTAAGCCTTCAAATTTATCTTCAACCAAATGTTACTGACGGTTTGACAGGTGTCAATTTTCAAAATATGTAGGTATTAGATTTGATACATATGCCATGCATATGCCTATTGCCAAACGAGCTACTGGTAGCGAGTTGAGTGGCATCGCTTGGCTGCGTCTACTCATGTAGGCCTATAAATTGGTATGAAATACCTACATTCCCTTACATTTATTCTTCTTTATAATTAAGTTACAGAGTCGTCGGAACTCCCATGGTTCGTAAGCATGTACTGGTTCCTGCACAACGTGGCCGTAAGCATCGCGCTCATGATCACTGGTCTCTACTGGATTCTTCTTTATGACCCTGGTGACTACCTATCTATCTTTTTTTTTTATATATATTGCACTTCAAGATTGACCTCATCCCACCTGATGTTAAGTGGTAATGAGGTCCTAGCTGAAGGGTGACAAGCACAGCATAATAAATCTGTTACAGGACTTGTCGCCCTTACCTTGAAGACTTGACCCCTGCTACTAATGTAGCACCCCCCAAGAGCTCTGGAAACTTTACTCACACTTTACGCACTAACACAACAGCACAGAAGTGATTGTTATTTGGCTGCGGTCTTCTGTAAGGTGGAGGTATTTCACCAGTCGGGCTGCTCCAGTTCGAGCGATAAATCGCTATGCCCTACCTCTCTTAAATCATCTATAGTTTATTAGATAATAATAAAAATGTATATAAGCATAGCAAAGACGTCGGCATGGAAATCAAACCTTATTTAAACTACTAGATCGATCGATGCAAAACGTATTGTTATAAATTGAAACCAAACACAAAGTAGGTCGCAAGACGTCTTTGTAAGTCAAGTGCATGGTTGCGAACGACATTCGCGCAACAACGGTGTTCTTCTTAAGTGGGTTTATGTAGTCATAAGAACTTATATCGAACTGCAAAGTGTTTACCGTGAGACTTACCGTCGACATTATGTCCAAACTTGCACCGCGAGTAGTAGAGCGGTCGTCTTGCGTACAGCTCCAGCCTAGTTTAAACCTTTAAATACTACACTATTTTTAAATTATAAATGTACCTACCTACCTACTGTTATAAAAAAAAACTAGAAATTTCAGATCTTAGTTACCTTCCTACTTCACACTCAGTTTTGTTCAGTTAAGTTTTCAGACCTCAAAAGAAAAAAACTTCAGATTAGATTTTTAAGCATTTACTATTAGTTCAAGGAAAACGCATCTCCATACCGCAAACCTGACTTACGAATCATGCATCGCACACCAGCCACGGCGAATACTCGTAAATTATATGTTTTAAGAATAATTAAAAATTGGAAATCCTTTTAAGATATCGGCATCATATGCTACATATATTTTATTATAAAATTTATTCCTAATCGAGGTTACCTCCCACCAATTCAGTGCCTGCAGTCAGTAGGTATGTACCTAGGTACCTATGTTTGTGATTAGTCAGAACCGATTTCCCACAACAGCACCACTAAAGCGATGAGGTCCAACCGGGGGTTTTAGTGGGTAGTCCTGTCGTTTACATGGCCGCCACACACGCCATCACCTATCTAAGGTGACGGTACGGTGCGTCAAAGCATTCCCCCCATTTTGTGATTACGGCGCCCTGATAACTTTAAAAATGTTGGTAGAGGCTGAATCGACGGGGCGTCGCATGTTCTGGCTGGACCTCGCGACTCACGGCTTCAACTCGTGCGTGGCCGTGCTAGAGGTGGCGTTTGCGCGCACGCCTTTGCGCTTCCTGCACTTCTATCAGCCGCTGGGCGTCGGCCTCTGGTACGCCGCCTTCACCGGCATCTACTACGCAGCGGGTGGCACTGACGCGTAAGTTAACGGACGTATATGTTCGTCGTCGTCCCTTCAAACTCCCTTAAAGGGGAATGTAGGAAAAAAATCATTCAAACCACACCTTGACTCACGTCCTGTTAAAACCCAAACGACAAGCAGCCTAGGAGGTCCGTCAGGCTTCCGTGAAATCAATATTTATTACTCATATCGAACTGATTTACCTACAACGAAACTGGTAAAGGCTTAGTTTATTTTTTTAATAAAAACTACCCCATCCGACAAATGATGTTATAAAAAAAACAGTTTAAATACGAAACAAAAAAATTTGATATGTCGTAACGCATCTGGTTAGGATATGAATTAGAACACTTATAAATAATCGCTGTCACATTTTCTTTGTGTTAAATCAATACAAATTATATATACTAGAAGAAAATCAGTGTCTTTCAAAAAAAAAAATAAGTTGTAGGTACATGGTATGTTTGCACATCTAAATAAATAAATAATGAGTGTCCAGCGTCGAATGTTTAGAAAGTGTGCGGTATAATCTTCCATTATTTCATTTGATGCGAAATCAACATCATATTATGAACGCGTGAGTACCTGTCTGTCTGCCTGTTTGTCTGTCTGGCTTTCACACCTAAACCCCTAAACCGATTTTAATGAAATTTGGTTTAGGTATACGTTGTTAGGTATATGTGATATGTTAAAATTGTCTCTTTCTTTTAATTCCTCTACTCTCTCGTGTAAGTAGGTTTGTATGTAAGGACATCAAAGATCCAATAAGTCTTATCGTCTAGATAAGGAGGTAGGTAGTACCTACCTTCGTCTAAGTACCTACGTTTGGGTTGAGCTGCAAGAACCCGTCTTACGTTGAAAATTTAATTAAGTAACAACAAATTTAAAACATTGCTTGATGTGGCAAAAAATATGATCTTCTATCACTAAAAATGCACCAAAATAGAGTATGACTTTTTTCAAAATTGCATTCTGTTAATATTTTAATCAGAATACTTAAGTACCTACCTACCGTTATCAGCGATGATTGTAGTGAACATATCCCATATTAAAAGGTTGATAACCGTGGATATGGATAAAACAAACGAAAATGCCGATATCTACCCACTCTTCCATTTACCACCGGTAAATGATAAAGCAACATCTTTAATCGTGAGTCCCTGGTGCGGTATGAGACATAAAAAAAATATTAAATTTTTTACTTTTAATTTAATATAGTATTTACTTCGTTTTGGTTTAAGCATGATGTGGCTGCCTTCAATAGATTATTACATTTTGTACGTATATTGTGAAAGTTAATTTTTAAGTTTTTTAATGTGATTTTCTCTGGCAATCCAAATAAACAAATAAATAGGGCTACCGTATATCTTCGACTACAATCTCACGTATTTGGAAGCCTGAGAAAGCGCATTGGTAGAATTAACTTTGACACACTTATAAGCTCGTATTTGAGAAATACGGTCCTATCGGTTCGTGTGATCACATCAAACAGCCATGCCATGCCAATTCAGGTCTAACTTATTGAAGGGCAAAATGTCATGCGTATAAGCCCGTTGAAATGACCATATGCGTAGAAAAATACGCCATTAGGAAAGCGTCCTAACCTTTTCAAGCCTCTATTTTTATAATAAAAATAAATAAATTGAATTATTCCGGATTTGCAAGCGTATAACAAGATTTTTTTATAACAATAAGTAGAAAAACTATAACATATTTACATCCAATAGTTTGGTAAAACCAGGTCATGCTATTGCCACTTACATTGTTAATCAACTTATTTAATCATAGTTACCTACTTACCACCGGTAAGACTATGTGAAGTACGTACTAAATCCTTGTCTTCCTTTAACTACCTAATAAATTTAGGAACAGTAAATATTGTAGTGAATATTCATATGTGAGTAATTTTATTGAAAGAAAATTTAATCGTTACAGGCTCGGGAACCCTTTCATCTACGAGATACTGGATTGGAAGAACGGAAAACGCGCCGGCGCCATCGTGGGTATTTCAATAGCGGGCCTGATCGCCATATACTCGGTGCTTTGGGCCATGGTGCTGGCTAGGGACAAAATGTCCACCTCTCTGGTGCGCACCACGAGCCACAACCTGCCGCCTACGCCGCCAGACAACATCATGCATACGAGGATAGTGTGATACTAACTACCTAGACACCTTTTTATATAGCATACGGGTCTCGAATTCATTTCGTTAGCATAGAGAACTGATGGACTTTGGAGTAGAGCGCACGGATGTTTCGTGCGGTGACTGGTCCTGGAATGGGGGTTTTCGAGTCTGAAAAATCTGCTAGATGCAATACGTCGGCGTGTGGACCAATAGGGATGTTGACGGGCTAGTCTACATACATGATTTTAAACAAAACACGATCCTTCGTAAACTTTCTATGAAGATAGCAACCCATGACGTCACAATTTTTAATATAAACGCACTATTATAAACTATCGTAACATTTTCAAATAGCATTTTAATCTCGCTGATTTCTCATACGAGATAACCCTTACTGCTTATATTCACCAGATCGACCCCCGATTGACGTAAGTTTTTTTTTTTTTTCTTAAAGGTAAAACAGTGAGCACTTAAGCAATTGTTTTGTGTTTAACAAAAATAGATGTCTTCGCACAACTTATGTCAAAAGCAATGCGTTTGTAGCTCGCGTTTGAATGGAACGGACGTACCTACTAGACCCTGGGGTTCATTTCTTAAAACAAAATAATATTTTGATACTTATTTAGACTGTCAATAGGAATTTTCTATTATAAGCTATCTACAAATAACTAGTGTAATTTGTAGAGTCAAATTAAAAACAATTTGTGAATTAGGTAGTTTTCGACATGACAACACAACGTCTAATAACTCGATCTGTATGCATGTAAAAGATGTCTTCATTGTCCCGTTACGCTCATTGTCGTGTTCCGCAAACGAGAGCACGGTACCAACGCGAGAGGCATGACGGCTCTAGCGATCGGTTCAGTGTTGTCACCGACTTTACAGACAATAAACTTTGTAGTTAAGTTTTTAATTGCTATCGAGGCATATAACTAATGTAATATCAAGAGTGGTTCCAGGGTGATGATCATTAAAGGCCAATGACCATTCCCCTTGAGCCACTCTCCCTTTGGCTAAGCTACCAAACGGGATCTTTGGCTTCTTAATTTGAAAATGCCAAGTTCGTTTGGTTCGGACCCTGTTTAATATATATTAATATTATATTGGACATATTATATTGGACAACATCACATACATTGCTCTGATTCTGTCGTAAGTAGCTAAAGCACTTGTGTTACAGAAATCAGAAACAACGACGGTACCACAACACCCAGACCCGAGACAATATAGAAAAGTTCGTTTCCCATATTGACCCAACCGGGGATTGAACCCGGAACCTCAGAGATGGCGCGACGCCAAAGTCGGTTACGCTCGCCTCTCGGCTACGGAGGTCGTCGAATTAAGATATCTTTTGAGTAATGATTGACTGACATTATGTAAGTAGGTACTTACTAGTTATAAAAAATGCCTTCCATTCAGTTTCAAAGTTAACGAAATTGCTTTTTAAGATGGAAGGTAATATAATGTAAATAGGTTTTGAAACATGCTGTATATTTTAAGTATACATTAAGGTTTCTTGTATTATAGATTGTTAATTAAATTATAATTTTAATTTTTAACGTTCGCATTTTTATTTACTGTAAAAATAAAATGGTCTAGTACGAGTATAATAACTAATAATTTACGAACACATTTCAAATTATTTCTGAAAAAATTAACCGGCCTTAGGGCTAACTGAACGACTTAAAACCCTCAAAAGAGCTGTAACAGCGTTGTTAATTAATGCAATTAAAATAATATAGTGAAAAATTTTCCCTTTATCCTAAATGGCAGCCGGGGGACAAGGGTAGAAACCCTACAAACTTGAGGTTAATCTTCTATTGACACATCCCCCCCCCCCACATATCCCTATGTAACATTTCAATGGACTAAAGCAGGGGTCACCAATTAGTTATGCTCGGGGTCCGTTTTAAGAAATGAAATGACCATCGCGGTCCGCACATTTTATAGAAAAAAAAATTATTAAAGAAATGTAGTTACGGAAATAACAAAGATATTTTTTTACTTTTCAATGGGAAAAATGTTTTTTTCTGTTGTGGACTATCTGTCTGAAGTTTGGAGTATAATTGGTGCACGCTATTGTCATTAAATCCTGGAGATGTTCATTAGTAAGTTGAGATCGAAATTTATTCTTTGAAATTCGAAATTTGTCGAATTGACGTTAACAAAGATAGTGCGGGAGATACATTTTTATTAAATTTCGTGCTCTGTAGTGCAAGTTGCTGTGTTCTTGCGGTCCGCACAAAATGGGTTGGCGGTCCGGATGCGGACCGCGGTCCGCCATTTGGTGACCCCTGGACTAAAGCATCGTATGACGATATTGGAATTTACTTTTGCTTGGTGCATACTTAATCATTTCATAGGCAGGTAGGTACGTATATGAGTTCAAAGTTATTTTGTCTCTTATTGTCACGTAGTGGAACGATTGCTAGGAACAAAACCACCATTCATAAGTTGATACGTGCGACAAGGAAGAGCAAAACTAAATAGAAAAAAGAGTAATGTTTACCAATGCCGCTCTAGGTAAGTACACTGTTTGGGGCACGAAGAGTTGAGCTGGGGTTGCCTTTGTTACTAATATCCGAAAGGTACCTAAAGCACAACGATTATTTTTTAATTTCTGTTGCACACTCTAAACCAGTTATACTCAACCTTTTTTTCTGCTGGGCCCACATTATGAGCTACGGGCACACTAAGCTGGCCGCAGAAAATGTTTCAAGGTGATTAAGTGTGTTCACCTTTTATTTTACTGGAGATACCTATACCCACGCACCGTCACTCTGCCACGGCAAGACGTGGTGTGTCGGACTCGAACCGACTAAAACTCTATGATGGTTCTCCTCTGCGCCAGTGGAGGGGGTCGGTATCCCGCGGAGCGGACGAACGTAATGTTTAATACCGTATGCTTCGAGACACATAGCAAAGGCTGGGGGGCTGCATGTGGCCCACAGGCCGCTGGTTAAATATACAGGTTATAGATATATAGGTGCCGTAAACTTTATACATCTCAATCAACTCAATAACGTCGGAATAAGTACTTTCCGCACAAACAAAAGCGGTAATCGGCATGTATTACGTAGCGAAAACATCTTATGGAAAATACGCTGCCCCTGCGGTAAGCAAAAGAAATATCAAAATTGTCATACAAAACTGTAAAAGTAGTTTTTTGTGCATGTTTTTTTTATTTGATAACCATTTTTGAGCATGCTATGAATAGATGTGTGTTAATGACGCTTATTTCCTGCGCAGCCTAATTAATGGCTTGTAGTGTCAGGCAATGGTTGTAGGTAATGGTTTGATTGAATTGAATCTAAACAATTAAGTAGGTAGGTATTTAGACAATCAACAGACCAAAAGGCAGGTTTATAGCTAAACTATTTTGCAATCATTGTATAATAACGTCAGAAATGTCGACTTGTTATATTATAATTTACGATAACAATGTAAGCTATTAAAAAAAACAATCAATACGGTTATCTAGAACATTTATTGTTTAATATAGCAAAATCTGAATTCAAACACAAAGCAACCAATTAATATAATGATTAATAACAAACTAAAATAATTATGATATGTGATTTAATTAACTGACTTAGCATGTCTGTACTGCTGTGTAATAATTACATTAAAGGCTTTTTCTCGTCGATCCACATTACTTCAACAAAACAAATAGCAACAACCAAAATAAAATCTCATTTATAAAAATAATTTTGAAATAGATACATCCCTCCATAAGGTATAAGTATTATAATTTTAACAAAATGATATCATGATCATAATTTGGACAACAGTCTCAAAAAATAAGCCACCTTACCATTTATCACGACATTTCCAAAAATATATTTTTTCTTATTTACAATATTATACATAAGTTGTAATAATAATAAACAACCTATCGAATGCACTGTTTTAATCTGTTTCAGGCTAGTGTTTTCACGCGCGTATAAGCTCGTTTATTGCGCGAAGGAGCGCATATTAACGTTAGTAAACTCGTATGCCGGAACGAACGTATACGCGCAGAATAAAAACGTTGTCCGAAACCGCTCTTAGACAAGATTTTCACTCTCGTGACTACCAAGAAATCGGCTTCGGATATTTTTTTTAACAATACCTATGTCTGGTACAAACATATAAAAATGAATCCCTATTTCCCTTGCTCACGCCAACACGCAACGGTTGGACGAATTTCACTTTTTTTTGAGTTTGTAATTGTCAGGAGAAGGTTCTAAAAAATATAATTAAATAGTCGTCTTTGACACAGGACAACGTCTGTTGGGTCAGTTAGCTACCCAATATTTCCTATCTTTTTGACACTTATAAATTTAATTAAAAAAAAAACAATTTTGTATACTAGTTGCTTAAATAGTCACAAAACAATGAACACGGATTCCTATTCCGAACTATGCTTTGTCACTTTCTTATAGGTTAAGAAAATAAAACGATTGTACACAGACAAAACATAGGCTAGCCGTATCGTATTGGAATGGTTTGTAAACAAGGAGGCAGTCCATTGTTTGAACCAGTTCTTTCATTTTGATTTTGAACCAAAATTTAAATACAAAAAACTGACTCTTGGTAGTCTCCGTGCCCTTGCCTAAGCAAATGTAGATGTCTTTTATTTTGTCGACTTGCTAAATAAACTAAAATCATGCAATTTATTAACTGATGACTGTTCTATGACATTATTAAAGAAGAGATCACCTTTATCTTAATAACCTACATTTCTTTCTTATAGACACCATGGGGAGTCATAGCATGCATTGCGTGAGAAATGTTATCACTTATGAAGCGATTTCTTCAGATACCATCACTCACTATTGATAACAAACATCACTGTAAGTTTATCTGATGGCTATGTAGGATTTTATCTCGACACAAAGTACATACTTTCTCGCAATTGTAGTTGGTTACCTAACTTGATTAAAAAACAAGAGTAGAAAATTTTAGTGCAAAGCTAAAAAAGTTCCAAATCTTTAAAGTTCTACTGAAGTAAAAGGAATAAGACTGCATTAGGGTTTCAACAACCTTATCACACTTGCGGATTGCGAAGTTTTTTTTTAAGAGGATACGCCACATTCACTCATCAACGCGCCACAATAATTAGAAGCGTAAATATTGCGCATTCGAAGGGAATTTGTTGCTCAACTTTTCTGCTGTGCATCATTTTTGTTTTGAAAACGTTTACAATCCGCTAGTGTGATAAGACTCTAAGTGGTATAAAACTCGTATTTGCAATCTTGATAACTGACTATAACGAGACTTTTATTCATAAACAATATCGATGCCAAATTTAAAAAACAAATGTTTTGCGTTGTACAGTTAGCTGTACATTATGATGGCATTATTTGAGAAAAAGGAACGAAATTATTTAAAAAATTTATAACATTAGTTCAAATGTATGCATAGTCTTAACATGGTATAACCAATATAGTCGCTTATATTTTAAGGGAACTTAACTATCAACATTTATATTTTGTTTTATTGTGTTAATTTATACACAAATTAGAAAACACCAATGCTTTATTAATTGAACACTTATAGGTAACGGGTCTAAACGCATTGAAATGTTAATTAACGTTCAAGGCCGGCGTTAGGGTAGGCCGAGCGCCAGACACAAATTGGAAACATACAAAGTAATCCATATAAACCAAAATCCGACAAAGTAATCCATATAAACCAAAATCTTGGATCTGTCACTAAAGGCGATCCTAAAATATTTTTTCTCAGAGCGCCGTTAATGCGACAAGTTACAATGTTTACATTTTTCTAAGACAAGCACAGGCGATGGTCGACAGGCGCATCGCGCTGACAGTAGTTGGCGTTATGCTACTTAACATTTCAATGCGTTTACCGTAAATACATACCTACATAAGTATCTTGACAATAGTTTCAAGACCGATTTGCCTGCAATAGCAATATACAAAAACCTTATTCTACCTACTGAATTATTATATTTGATACAGCGGTCAACATGGACTGAAACCGACGAGAGTTTATTGTTCACTTAGTTTCAAGTTACAACTTCGTTGCTCATAGCTGTCAGGGTAAAACATCAGAAATGATTCCGCTTTCGAAGTGGGTGAAAAATACTTATCTACCATATAATCGATCACATCCTATCATAAAAACATCCAAACACTAAACAACAACACATATACACATAGTTACTACAGAAAATTCATCATTGTACATTATAAGAAACATCACAAACATCCTAAAATATACTACTACTGCCTTGACTACTCCATACTCCAGCAAATAGTACGAACTACTAATCGATTTATATAGTCAACTGTTATTAAAGAGGCCGATTAATTAAAAGCAATTAATTGTTTAATTAACAACCAGCTAAAGCCAGTGTGCTTGAATGGGACATATGAACGGTTATTTCACATTAGGGAAAAAATTGCGACGATTTTGTGCAATTGTTCTAAACCAAAAACGCTTGAAAATATAAGCTAGTCTATTAAGACCTTAATAGACTATTACGTGACCAACCATTCTATAGTATACAAAACTATATCGAATCCATTAAAATTGAACGATTCACATTACCTACACACCAAACTAATTCTTACGCGATTCGAAGTATTTGAAGTATGGGCATGCAAGGCTACAATACAGAATATAATCCGTATAACAGTTGTCTCGCCCACGGCTACAATAATCCTAAGTATAAAAGGCTTTTCTAGAGATCATTGCTTGGCGACAAATTTTCAAAAAATATGCCACCACTTATCGATACATTCCCCGATATATTATATTCTTTCTTATTTATTCACACTCACACACGATTTAAAATATAAATAGCATGAGTTTGAGCGTATAGATCCATAGCTTAAACAGTATAGATCACAAGAGAAGGTTGTGGCCGGGGTTACAATCCAAGCAAGGCCAAATCCGGGGGAAACCTTTATCATTTATTTTATTAACCCTATGTAAATATTCGTCTTAATAAATCACAAAGGTTCCGAAAACTTACAGTATGGCCAATGCAGAAAGAAGAGAGAAAACTATGATGTTTTCTCTTCTTTAAAAATACAAACGTATCGTAAATCAATATTTTCAGTCAAAGTAAAACTCCTTTAAACGTAAAATAGCGAGAGTTGCACTACCTTCATTTACTACATCTAACAAACTATTTGACGACTGCCAAGAGCTAGCTGCAACATAATGTTGCGCAATTCTGACATCTGTCAAACCAGTAATTACAAATCATTTATGTAATGAAAGATTAAATGCGTAATTGAGGCCTCTAATCAAATAATGTACCTAAATAAAGAATATTAAATTTGAGAACCTTAACTTCTTAAAACATTTAACTTGGGATCACTCTTTTGAACCACTTGTATGTAGTACTTAATCATAAAAATTTTGTAAAATTTATGCCTAATTTACCGTACCTAAATATTTGGCACGTTTCACCGCACAATTGATTGCACCATCCGAAATATCTTAGGTAGAAAGTTGCTCGACAGCTATATTTTGTACATTGTTCAGGAATTCATACAATTATTTATTTCATGTTGTGACCGATAGGAAACCACAAATATAAATTTCTTTGTTAATTTTTCGATTTCATAAGTAGGCTGTCGTGGCTGAAATATGTCAATTCAATAAATCTTTAACATTATTTAAGGTGAATATTTTTTAAGCTAACCAAGTATGTTCTCAAATTGACATTGGAATTTTTCTGAGTACTTATATCTTTTTAATACTAGATTATAATTTTATGTAACATGCTGTTATTCACTAACTACTCTAAGAATTTTTTTTACCGAATACAAATGCTTTGCATACCAGGATGTTTTTAACAAAATTTATATTTAAACCTAGTATACAAATTTATAGCATTCAAACTGACATATTTATTATAATTTTCATATATTATATAATTGTAATACATTACTGTAACAAACAAGACATGGACACCAGTGAGCGTTTCCTAAAAACATGCAGTCGTTTATTTATCTATCTACTACTTAAAGTTACACAACCGAATGTGCCATTTTACATTCAAATCTAAAAAGCAGTATTTTATGGTATTGGTATTGCATTAACCATTTAATAATTTGTGATATAGATCCGATCAGCTTCGCGATTTCCCTAGGCATAACTCTAAATATACACATTTCCAACCCGGCCGAACGTAAGTTCTAGAAAATTATTCCTAGTTGTGGCTAATTACTTGTATGTCCTTATAATAATCAAATACAATATCGTTGGTATATCTACACAAAATAAATACAAGAGAAGCTGCTCTACCAGTAAAAGACAATAATAAGTCGTGCTCACGTCTACTTGGTCAGTCAATGCCCTTAGCACGAACAAAAACGGTAATCGAATATTATTACGTATTGAGAAAATTGTAGTAGCGCCGTAGAGGTGAGAGGTACAACCAGCAGCAGCGCAGGTAGCAAGCAGACACGTATTAATAAACTAGTACAACGCTGTCATCTTATGATTGTGTTCACCAAAGCAATTGCGTATGAAGTGAAGCTACATCCTACACCCAACAAGAAGTGAATGTGAACGAGAGCCTGCCAATGAGGGTTATCTCGCATGAAAAATCCGCTAGGTTGCAATACGTAGGCGTATAGTCCAACTGCTACGTGATTTAATTGGTTATTTTTGACATGACATTGACAGTCTCGTCGTCATGTCATGAAAATCACCAACCACATAGAAGTGAGACCTCGCACACTCGTATTGCCATCTTGCGGATTCTTCATGCGCTTGTTTTGCTCGCTCCCGCTGTCTTTGTTTTGGTCCGGTCGTAACTTCAAAGTATTCACAAACGACTACGACCGTACAGCAAAGATGTAAATACCATATACAATGATCTGATACTGTAGTAAGTAGCTGAAACACTTGTGTTACAGATATCAGAAACAACGACGAGACAATATAGAAAAGTTAGTTTTTTCATATTGACCCGACCGGGAAATCAGAAATGGCGCGGCGCTAAAGTCCAAATAGCTTGACAAATATAAATGGTATTGTCGTTTTATTACACGTGTAAGATTACTCTAGCTACTTCCGAAAGGCTACCATTTTAATATTTACGTAAAACGCAATGAAGGCAGGCTACTAGAAAGGTGTTTTTTAGGATAAAGTAAAACACAGTCAATACATTTACATGCTAACTTGATTGTTTCAATCAGACCCTAATAGTTATTAAATACCGTGATCACACCATAAGGCTTAAAGAACTCTCCTTCCTTTTTAATAACGCTTAAATTAGAAGAAGCATTTATGGAAATACCATAGTCAGTCGTTGTTTTTAGTATTACATATATGCTGTCCCCATACAATAATCAAGAGTTAAGTATACTTAATCTACCTAGTAGATGTACACAATACTTATCGAATACAACAAGAAAAATGTTCAACATCATAATTGTCACTAGTGATGTAAATAAATAATTTACTTTTTTCATCTGGACCATACAAAGACCTTAGATCAAATATATATTGATATTTATATAGGTATACAATACGTGGGGTACTTCGACACCAACTACGAACATCAATATCCGGTTGATTGCTTATTTTAGGATTTGCGCTTAAATTTCGCAAACAAATTTACAAAATTTCAGTACTTAAAAATGTTAAATAAAATTCACTCAGTTCGTTAGATAAAATGCTATTCCTAGCATATTTTTAGGCCATTCCAGTGACCATTCAGAAATAAACAAATAGTTAATCAGCTACAAACGTTATCACTTCTACGATCGTATAACGTTCAGAATAACTTTCATAAGAAGTGAATGCTATTTGAATAAAGTTGAAACTTAAAATTTATTCTTAATGGTATGTACGTGCGGTAGCGGAATAATCTCATTTATCAATTTACCTTCTTATAATAAGATAAGTTTAAAAGTATACAGTATCTACGACACGCCATTATCGTTGTCAACTATACACGCCACGCACGTCATTATCGTGTATACTTTAATATACTCCTCCTAGTTCGGAAGATCTAACACATTCAGATAAGGCGATTTCTACAGCTTACCGTTTGATGCATTTCAGTCTCACGGTATTTTTGATCTACACACAATAAAACCTATTCTTAACTGTTTTACCTAACCAAACAATTTAGCTAACAATGTATCCAATGGTTGCGAATAGCGTACTTTCTTGCAAATAGAGCGAAGATAAGTATTTGCTTACCACGAAATAAAGTGTGAACATATTGATTTATAGATAAAGTAAACTACATTAGTGTAAATTGTAAAATAAAAAAAATACCATTTTAACTGTAAATTTTACCATTTTACTATAATAGGTAGGCGAGTGCAGGTCAGTCAGCGAAAGCTAGCGCGCACTCACTATTACATATTGCACTCGGGCAGTCTTTGTAATAGGCGTAACGAGACTGCAGTCACGTCACGCTTATTTACCAACACGCGTCACAAAAAAATGATGTTTTCCCGAACAAGGTTTATCTTAAGAACGTAACAAAGGCTGTTTATGTTTCATTTTTAGTACTACTGTAACAAAATATAGAAGTAACAGTTATTTGACTAGTACGCCAGTCGTTACGGCTCATAGTTATTGAACAAGAATTTATAAGATCAAACACTTAAACCGACTGCAGAAAAATTAGGCATACTACCAATGTTTATACTTTTGAAATGTACTAATGCAAACTTTTAATTTGTCACAAGTTATTTTAACTAAAATTTGATTTTGGTTTATGGCTTTATGGCTCACAGGATGTTATTCATAGTGATGTCACATAGTGATTAACCAGCGGACAAGCAATATACTTTTAATGACGCCTTATTAATTAACCAACGATATATATTTTAGAAATTACTTAGATAGATTAAACAATTGATAATTACACATACCGGTCAAATTATAATCTTCCTATAGGTATTTTTAGTTATGCCGTAGTCGGGTATAAAAGTATTAAAAATTACCATTAAAATAAGTAAATTAAAAGCGTAAATACTGAGTACGTGCTAGCTTTTAGTCTTGACCTATATTGCTACATGTTCACGTAGTAAAACTATACAACTACTGACGTGCCTCTTGAAATCAGGTAAACGAAATCCACAACATACACATCTTAAATATAAAATCTTGTTCTATATTGCAAAAGGAATATATCATCAGGAACTCACATGTCGTAGTTATTCTTCTCTGGTAGTCAACGACGAAAGTTCTGTATTAGCATTTCTCCTTCCAGTAGGAGATTAGGTCAGTTCTTCTCCGCTGAGCAAAAATATTCTGAAGGAAGATTCGTCTGCCGCCGTATCGGCATACATTAATTCCTCCTGAAATTGTTCGTTATAGTTGTTATCAATGTAGCCGACTTATTAGGGGCCGAAAGGAATACACGAAACGCGATAATGGAAGGTTCTTATACTTTAGTTAAATTTAAATCGGGATATGGCATTACAAAAACTTTTATAAGGGTGTTCCAACATGAAAATTCCAACGTGGGGTCCAACTGTTAATTGATTTATGATTTTAACGTCATGGCGACATGTTCGTCAATGTCAAGAAAACCTTAACCAATCACGTTGCAGTTGGACCCCACGCATACGTATCGTCATCTAGTGGATTTTTCGTACGCGGTGGTTCACCCTCACCCTCACACCCTCGGTGGTTAGGACCGCTTTGTTAAGAGCATAAGGTTCAGTTTGAGGTGGCTGTTTAAAGTTTAGTAGATGAGTCGTTACCTGCATGAGATCAATGGTGGGGTGCGCGTCCAGCAGCCCCAGCTCGGCGCCCAGCGAGTCGGCCGCGGCCTCCGCCACGCCCATGTGCCTGCACACCACGCGACACAGTTACACCATCAAACAATACATACATTTTTGGTACTCGGATATTTTTTTTCCACTGATTTATGTTTATGTATGAATCTTTCTAATTTGTATTATAGCAATTCCATGGATTTTAAAATCGTAAGGTAACGGTGATTTTAGCCTTTCTGTTTACGAAGAGGCTTCCAAATCACGATAATTTACACAAGATTAAAATAAAATTCTTCGATTGATTACAGCTCAAATAACATGATTTTATTTGATGAACCTCATCAATACTTTCAAACTTGTACTTTCAAACTTATCCTATTTCCTACGCAGTCCCTTTTTACTTATTGTCAGGTACTCTCTGTTCGTCAACTCTATATCCTGCAAGCCGTCTTACAGCAGCACAGTCTCATAGACCCTGCAACAACTTCCTCTCAATCCCGACGTAACTTTCTTGTAGCATATTCTTCCTCTTTCAGAACTCAATTTTCTCACCGTTTCTTTTGCTTTCCGGGACCTTTTCTCTATAACGCACTCCTAAAAAAGCTTAAGATTATTTCTGATAAAAAATACGCCTGTAGGACTAAGGTAAAGAGCTACCTCCAATCACTCAGTTATCAGGAAACTGAAGATGTTCTTCATCCAGTTAAGTAGTACACACACGGACACACTCTCAGCCACACAAACTTATTCACACTCAGATACAGCCACAAACTCTTAACGTGTGCGTGTGTCATTGTGTGTCTGCACAATGACACACACTCACACACACACACACACACAAAGACACACACACACGAGCGCTCGCACACACATACACGCACGTGCTTAAATATTATTTTTATTTTTGTTTTACATAAATTTGATTTATAAATATATGCACAACTTGCACGCATCGTGAGGGGAGAGTGCTGGCGCACTGAAATACAAGCAATCTTTGCTTAGCTCAGGCACCAGTCTCTCACTATCTTATATTTAATTCCCTTGGTGTAGTCTGTACAGTGTAATTGGCTACTTGACAGTTTTTGAAAAAGTATTGCAAAATGTGCGCCCGTTCATTTTATATCCCAAGCAATTCGATTTATCTGGAAAAAATGTAAATAACCAGAGAAAAATAAGATTTTGTGTAACACATTTAAAAAGCGCGCAAAAACGCCAAGTCATGTCACTGTTGAAATTATGACGTCAACGTTGTAGACAACGAACCGATACGCATAGGAACGACTTCATTTAGATAAACGGAAAATGTTTCAATAAATTCTTAATACGATTAAAGACACAATAATTCAATTTGATCGGTAAAATAATCATTGTTTCGCCACATTAAAATAAATTATTTTCGCCGACAGCTGTCATTTCCGAATTGCAATGGTGGTTTCCGTTTCGGTTCTTTTGTTCCACAGATAAAAAAAGTAAAATTTATTTTGCAAAATTAAAATACTAACTATGCTTTTAATTATAAAATAAAAATGTAAAATTATTACTTTACTAATAAGCTAACATATCTAACACTTTTCATATTTTATTGTTAACACTGTCAAGTAGCCAATTGTTAGAATGTAAGATATTTGGAGAAAATAAAATATTATTAATAAATTTATGAAATATTATTAAAGCTGTATAAAATATTTATGTACCATTGACAGGCACTAGAAACTTGCAAAATTATCAAATACAAAAACATTATCCATGGTCATTCGGATAAGACGGTCCCAATAGCTTTTGTACATTTTTTGTGCAATAAAATTTTTTAAATAAAAATAAAACTAGCATGTGTCTCACAAAGGGTTAAAAAAATATTAGAGTGCTTACTCGCTATCTTCGTTTATCATGACATTCCCGTGAAGGAAGAGATCGCTTCTCACTGTAAAGGTGTTGCTCTCAGATCCCTCCGATTGTTCCACCTAAAAACAAAAAAAACATGAGTACAATTAATAAAAACAAATTCACTATGACACCAATACCAAGATAAAAATAGCAATAAATACATTCTAACAAACTTTCCCCTGTAAAATACTAGCTGACCGCCGCGGTTTCGCTCGCGTACTATCCTCCCTGGTCTTGTCCGCATTGTCCACTGATTTATTTTGTTTATTTATTTATGTACATCAGGTGGACTTAATGCTAGGGGCATTCTCTACCAGTCAACCCTTGGGTCATGCAGATAATTTCATAACATGTTGTAATACCTATAGCCTATAGCCTATAGCCTAGTATCCCTACTAATCATCAGGCGACCATAGCGTGAAAGGTCCCGGGTTCGATTCCCGGTCGGGTCAATTTGGAAAACGAACTTTTCTAAATTGACTTGGGTCTGGGTGTGCTGGGATGACGCCCCCAGTTAGTATCCGTCGTCTGGTACTCATAGTACAAGGGAAAACCTTAGTTTGAGACCAGGTGATTGGTGTGATTGTCTGGCGCATTTATTTATTTATTTATTTAATCCCTACTAATATTATAAATGCGAAAGTAACTCTGTCTGCCTGTTACGCTTTCCCTCTTAAACCTCTCAACCGATTTTGATGAAAATTGGTATAGGTATACGTAGAACCTCAAGAACGGAAAAAGTACCCTATGTGGCTACTTTTTGTTAGAAAATAAGGGGGCATGGGGGTAATACCACTAATACATATTTAAGAGAGGCAGGGCATAGCGATTTATCGCTCGAACTGGAGCAGCCCGACTGGTGAAATACCTCCACAGTACAGAACACCGCAGCCAAATAACGATCACTTCGGTGTTGTTGTGTTCCTGCGTGTAAGTAAGGTTTCCAGAGCTCCTGGGGGGTGCTACATTAGTAGCAGGGGTCAAGCCTTCAAGGTAAGGGCGACAAGTCCAGTAACAGATTTATTATGCTGTACTTGTCACCCTTAAGCTAGGACCTCATTACCACTTAACATCAGGTGGGATGAGGTCAATCTTGAAGTGCAATATAAAAAAACTTAGAGATATGAAATTTGGCACAAATATAGCTCGAAAATTGGATCAAAATATAGAGTACTTTTTGTTTCGAATATTAGGGGATATAGGGGTAAAACCACAGAACATTATATTTATTTCTATGACCTGAGGGTAAAACCGACTAACCTGGCAATCGTCGTCCTTGAGCAAGTTGTCGCCCGGCGAGTCGACGGACATCAGCGGCGCGCGCTCCAACGGCCACGTGCAGTGAGTGCGCGCCGAGTGAGACTCAGATGCATCCCCATTGTTGTGTTCGTCCTCATACTCGTCCTCGGCTTCGGCTTCCGCTTCGGCCTCGGCCTCCCCGTCCGAGCAGGCTGCCTCCAGCGACACGCATTCTATCGTGCCGTCATCCGGCGGCGCGGGAGACGATGCTATCGTCTCTACTTGCTCTGGTGCCAGGCTCACCTGCATTGCAATAAACAGAAGCCTGAACAACAGCTATAGATGCCTTTATGTGTGATTTAATGCGGATTTTCACTTGTATGTCCACTAAAAATACAAGGCAATGGCCCAGCTTCTATAACAAAAACCATATCTATTTAGGGAGTGGTGGGGACATTTTATATTTGATAATATAAATAAATAAATAAATGCGCCAGACAATCACACCAATCACCTGGTCCCAAACTAAGGTTTTTCCTTGTACTATGAGTACCAGACGACGAATACTAACTGGAGGCGGCATCCCAGCACACCCAGGCTCAAGTCAATTTAGAAAAGTTCGTTTTCCAAATTGACCCGATCGGAAAACGAAAGGTCCCGCCTTTCGCGCTTTGGCCGCCTACCTAAGCCACTGCGCCACCGAGGTCGTCAAATATATATATACTAGCTGTTGCCCGCGACTTCGCCCGCGTTATTTCGGGATAAAAAGTATCCTATATGTTAATCTAGTATGTCATCTGTCTTCCTACCAAATTGTATCCAAATCCGTTCTGTAGTTTTTGCGTGAAAGAGTAACAAACATCCATACATCCATACTTACAAACTTTCGCCTTTATAATAGTAGTAGGATTAGGTATTACTACCCAGTGACTAACCATGAACATGTTGTCGGGCACGGTGAAAAGAGTCTCCGTGGTCGCGGTGGCCGGCGCTACGGCCTCCTTCTTCTTATGCACCTTCTTGAGGTGTAGATACAGCGTGCTCATGTTGTTGAAAGTTTGCTCGCAACCTGAAGCAAATTGGAATTTATAAAATACGTAAAAAATTGTATGTGCATAAAAAAATGGCCTGTAAACAAATCACAAAATATCTAATCCTAAATTATTACTAGTGTTGTGGAAACCATAATTAACAGTGTTACCATAATGTTGATTTAAATATGAATATTTGTAACATGCAGACACAGAACAATATGGAAGGTATAAAAAGCACCCCTTAATCGATGGATTGGATGAAGTTTTAGTACTGGGTCAGCCAGCTTACGAAAAGCAATTTATCTAAATGGACATTGTTTGGAGCTCCAGATGTTTTTTTAATTGCAGATGGCTGCAGATCACCGAACATTCCTTACACCCCTAAGGCTTAGGCCGCACTACGGTTAAACCGCCGCGGATTCCAACTGCCTGATTTTGTGACTTAAAGTAACTAATGAAATCGGCCACGCTGATGTGTTTTGCCGCGACTAATTTGATTTTAAATCTGCGATTTGTTACAGAATGTTTAGCGGGAAAAAACCGGGCCTAAATTTGTAGTCCATAGTTATATTGGCGTCGCGGTTTTTAAACGTAGTGTGTGCGTTTCGGGCGACTTTGTGGTTTCACGATTTATCGCTTGCAACCGCTTGGAACAAACCGTAGTACGGCCTTAGCATAAATGAACATATCGGCGCAGGCGCAGTTTTTATTCGAATTCCAAAAAAATCGGTTCCGGTAGGTGGCGGCACCGGTGCGGTTCCGGCGTCGTCTACATGAAGCCTCAGAAGGCGCGCGCCTGGCAGGCAGGGCAGTACCGGGGTGCGTGCAGGCGGGGCGGCGGCGCGCGTGCGGCGCGTGGTGGCGCGCGTGGTGGTCGCGCAGGTGCTCGCGGCGCAGGAAGGCGCGCCCGCACGCCGCGCACCCGTGCCGCCGCTCGCCCGTGTGCCGCCGCGCGTGACGCATCAGCTTGCTCGCAGAACGGAACGACCAGCCGCAGTTCTGCAACAACACCAATATACAGCGAGATATTAGCGCATCTTGCATTCGACATCCTATTAATAATAGACGCGAGAAGATACTATGGATATCTGGATGTATGTTTGCTACTCTTTCACGCAATAACTGCACGTATATAGATATAATTTTATAAAAAGAGAGTTTAGATAATAGGTAGTTATATGATTGAGATGTTTGACTATTATCTCATCTGTTTAAGATGAGATAATAAACAAAAACAAAAAGTATCCTATGACACTTTTTGAAGAAAAAGACGTCCATGAGTTTTTAGCAGTCATGATAAACAGTTGAAGACGTCCCACAAGAACACCATTGAAAGTATTTCCTAGATTAAAATATAATAAATTCTTTATATGGCAGCAATAATTAACTACTAAGTTAAGTCCTTAAAATTATCTTTAAAGCGAACGCACATAAGTCGATTTTAGACATTTAGGTGGTTAAAAATATTTTACAGTGTATTTTGCTTTTTAAAGCTTTATTTTATCATTTTGTGTTGTTTTTTGTGTAATAAACATGTTTTACAGACGAAACACGGAAATAATTCAACAAAAATCAAGGGTTTATTTTTATATAAGTAGTTATAACATTTTTTGTATTTGTATACATGTATTGCAAATATAAAAATTAACTATTTATTTATTCTTCACTTTCTTTCTTCTGTGTTTGGTTCAGCTGGTAATAGCATATTTATTGTTTCTGGACCAAATGATCTTGCTTTGATGCTTTTTTTTGTTTGTCTGATGGAAGTAGAGCGCATTTCTTCTGATTTCCTTCGTTTAGTCCTCTCACTACAATCTTTAAATGATTAAGATGGCCGGCCCGGTCTGTTTCCAACATTTGTCGGAAATTCAAACGATCCGCTTAACCAATTCTCATTATTTTTCAAAAATACAGCTTCTTTTCTATGAGCTTTAGACCATTTTTCCCTCATTTAAGTTTTAAAATATGCAATTTTTGCTGTTTTTTTTGCTTATGTTATCAGGTGTGTCACCATAACAGGCCAAAAGGTAGTTTTCCAAATAAAATTTTTTAGTTTATTAATCAAATTATGCAAATCTTATATAAAAATCAAAGAGAGGTAGGGCATAGCGATTTATCGCTCGAACTGGAGCAGCCCGACTGGTGAAATACCGCCACCTTACAGAAGATTTGGCTGCGGAAATAACAATCACTTCGGTGTTGTTGTGTTCCTGCGTGTGAGTAAGGTTTCCAGAGCTCCTGGGGGGTGCTACATTAGTATCAGGGGTCAAGCCTTCAAGGTAAGAGCGACAAGTCCAGTAATAGATTTATTATGCTATACTTGTCACCCTTAAGCTAGGACCTCATTACCACTTAACTTCAGGTGGGATGAGGTCAATCTTGAAGTGCAATATAAAAAAAAATCTTGCATTTTATCGTAAAGATAACGTCGTGTCACTACTTTTTTACCAGAGGTACCTAAAGCAAAAAAAAATACACTTTATGTAAAAAGTTATTTTATTTTTGTATGACTTCCAATCTTTAAAAACCTTTAAGTCGGACATCCGCGGCCATCCGCACTTAAAATATGTGTCATAAACTAGCCTTATATGTAAAATAATTAAAACCAAAAAAAATATTTCGCGAGAGAAGGCGATAACATAACTTAATTATATTTGAACAAGAAAATTAACCAAAAATCAAATTGTTTATATACCCTCTTTTAAAATTGAACCGATACTATAAAATGAAGTTAACACACTTAAAATACATTAGAATATAACAACTCTTAAATATTAGAAACAGAAAAATTTTATCTCCCCTTGCTAGTACGGCGTATAGTACTATAAAAATAATAAAATCGGATAACAACTCTTACCTGAATTACTTGAATCGCGAAGAACAATAATTACAATTGCGTGAAGATCAAGTTCGAACCTGCGCTGTTGCAAGCAAACGAGGCATGTTTAGTAGGTGAGGGGAGTAAATTCTTGTTACTGGTATATTTCTCTTTCTATCTTAGCTGCTATTGGTTGATAACCTTTTCATTTAAGAAATTGACTTATGACCGGCTAATTTTGAATAATCGACGTATGTGGAACGTTAAGAAAAAGGTAGCACTCACAGGGTACTGGCAAGGGTAGGGTCTGTCGCCAGTGTGCGAGCGCGCGTGCTCGCGCAGGCGGCAGGGCTGCCGGAACACGCGGCCGCAGCCCGGCCAGCCGCACACCAGCCCCCCCGCGCCCACTGCTCCCCCCGCCCCCGCCTCGCCCTCCGGCCCCGCCGCGCCCCCCGCCCCCACCGCACCCCCCGGCCCCGCCGCGCCCCCCGCCCTTGCGGCCGCTTCGCCCTCCGCGCGCCGGCAGTGCGCCCGAACGTGCGCGCGCAAGCCTGATGCCCAGAAGAACCGTCGCCCGCACTCCTCGCAACTACACACGCGTAAAAGAACATAACAGATATACACATTATTTATGACACTCTACAAATAAATATAGGACTGCCGACACATAAAACGGCTGACTGGTGAAGTACTATTTGATGATTGATAATTTATAGAGGAAAACCATATAATATACTATACATAATCATAAATGAACCCAAAGTTTCTAGTGTCTTACCAGCCAGCATATTTGCAATAATAATACTATAGCTATTTTCTAGGTACTGTGACTATACGCAACATTATTTTGAAGGTAAATTTTATATTTTTAATTTGTCTTGGAAAATATGCGTAAAAGTAACATACTTTCAAATGTATGATACATGTGATGTGATGGTACTGTGAATACAATGTGTGTTTTGTTACCAAGAGTCAGCCCCAATAGGAATATTAAATTCAAAAGGCAAAAAATACAAAAATTTTCGTTGTAATATATCAACATAATATTCACCATCTCGTCAGACATTACCTGTTAACAGCATCATCAAGCGTGTGCTCTTCGGCTAAATGCTTCAACAGCAGTTCCCGGACAAGGAATAATTTACCACAGGATATCTCTGTCCCATCTGCTTCAACTTTTTTAACTGGACACTCAACAGTCACTTGTCTCGGTGGCCTGATGCTGCCATCCCTCTCATGACTATTTTTATGTTTCTTATATTTTTGTTCACTTCTAAATTCTTTAGTACAATTCGGAACGTCACACTGAAATTACAGAAAGACTACTGTAAGCATTTTTATTTCTAATTTATTATATTTTATAAAAATTACAAAAAATATACACACTCCTAGAGTCCTAACAATCCTTTCCAAAAATGTGACTTATCAGAAATTTTAGCTTTCATTCAACATTTAAACCATTTAAATAAGTTTTTAATAACCATTAAAACATAATGAAGTTTTAACAGGAATACAATAAAATTAGAACATGTCCTATGAATAAAAGTAGGTGGTAATACCATAGGCATTGACATATATAAAAAATGCAAAGCTTTATCATAATTAGGCATATTCAGCTTATATTCATATGAAGTGTAGGAATATATAAAAATACGCAGTTGGTTAACAGGTTTTGGAGGCACCTCGACTATTATAGGGACCAAGGCAGTCCCTGCATAGCTCTTTGGTTGTTATAATTAAGCTAGGACAGTTATCATGGTGCATTATCAAACAGTGTCTAAATAATTTACCTTATATTTGACTGTTGGTGCTAATGATGTGTACATATTTGAAAAAATGGATATGTTTGATTCTTCCTCTATAGCCTCCTGAGGCAGATTGGATACCGCAGACAAAGGCACCATACTCGAAGTCATTTCCGGATTTTGATCGATGTACACCTCATTACCTTGAGATTTGTCATCTATAAAGGACAGGGAAGGATTTTAATTGCAATTACTAAACTAAGCTCATTGAAGTACCTGCATATCGTCCTCAATGATATGTCGAAGGCATTTTAAGTAAATCGGCAGATTACATTACGGCGTCGTCAGTTTAAAAACGAATGCTAGTTTGTAAAATGCCGAAGGCACAACGTACGGATCGACGGTTTACACGCCACGCAAATTGAAGTATAGCTTTAAAAAGCAATAATAATCGCTACGGTGTTCATGGCATTTAGTTTTCAAAAGACCTAGACCAAGAAATACTGTACAGTACATAATATTATTAAATGTCATAACACTAACGCACTATTAATTTGATAGTGTATAAGATATTAAATGTTTCAAAAGGAATTTCGTCACTTGGATAATATAATTGAGTATCTATTAAAAGAGAACCGAAACCTTAAAAGTCTAATTTGTCCAAACTGTGTTTTATTCATGGTAGCCCCAAAACTACAAACAACGTCGGATTTAACAATTGAACGAGTTGTTATTTTGCCTGATTTTCATTTGGCCAATTACATAACAGCAAGCGTTTTTAAACAGACGACGTCATTTGTAAAAGGCGGATTCACTCAAAATGCCTACGACAGATATAATATTATACAGCTTTACTTGAAGGTAATACAACCTTTATTATAACAATAGATCCAAAAGTGACATACCTATAACAACTAAAGTTTCTGTTTGCTTACCAGCTTCAAAACCAAAATCAAACAACATATATTTCTGAAACAAAAATAAAATGTGATAGTCCATCCTCCAAGTGTTTATACTTATAAATTTTAGAATTGAATTTATTTCTAACTTGAGTAATAAATAATGTACACGGCCTCTGTCAAAAATTATAATATATATAATTGATTGGGATATATACATAAAATTAATTTAAAAATTGTTATTCACATGCCAATAAGGCGAAACATAGCTGTGCATATAATTAATTCTAACCCTAACACCACTGTATAAACTTACCTATGTTTATGAATGAATAAATGATTATGATTATGATTTAAATGATTGCAAAATAGAGTTACAATTTAATGTGATATTTATTATTATCAAACAATGACACTAGCTTTACTGCAAAATAAGTAGATATTTCATGATTAATATTAATTATGTTGTAAACCAAATCGATGAAATACACAGGAAGATGTGTAAAAAACTATATAATCTCGATAACTATAGCTGCATCAGTTGTGCCCGCGATTTCGGCCGCGTTGTATAATGATTTTAGGTAGCCTAAAATAAAGCAGCAAATTGATGGTGGTACCATGTTAAAAAATAATGATACCACTGTCAGGATACCTTTTTTACAAAAAAAAATCTAAATAGATTAATAAATGACAAAGTTACCCACAAAAACACATAAAATTACTTTTAACATTGAATTGAGACATCTTTTTTTTAAATGTAACAAAAAAATTTTGGATTATTTCGAACCAACTCCGTGCTTACATAAACATAAAGGACATTCATCTGCCATCAACAATATCATTCAACTCAAAACAAAATAAAATAAATTTGAATTATTGGCTTTTAGAAGCAGTAACCATTTGAGAGGGAAAATATATACACTAAACTATATGAGTTAGATGACCATAGTATTAAATATATAATAGTAGTTAAATGTTCAAATATGGTTCAAATTAATGGACATACCTCTCCTGCAGTCTCATTGAAGAACGACTCAATGTTAACCAGCGCATTATTGGAATTATTTTCAGCTGAAACTTAAAATATTACATTAAAATCAATATTTGATTCATGAAAATATACCTATTAAATTTAATTACTAAAAAAAATACATAAGATAGTCTACAAAATAAGACACAACAAATTGACAAAAAGACAGCAAACTTAAATATTAAATAATTTCATAAAAATAATAAGTCAAATGAGCCTACTAAAAACAAAATCTTGACACTTTGTACAGTATGAAGTTAAACAAATATCCTAAATATTTTAAAAGACACATGGCCGTCTAGTTTTAACATGAATATTTTACCAATTTATTAGCCTCCCCCTGCCTGAGACCTTATATACTACTTTCGTAAATAGGTACTCAAGCCTTCCACATAAGATTATTCCCGTGCCACTTAATATTTGTCCAAATCACATGTAAACCATTTTCAAGAATACATTTTTATTATCTCAGGTTAGTTACATTTTGATGTTCTAAAAATATTTAAATTAATACTGTTAACATCAAAACAAAGTTTGCATTTATATACTAATTTAAACAAATTTCCTAGAATCATTTTAAATTTAAATATTGTTTTAGAAACATGCTTAAGTGATTTTGTATTCATACCGTTTGAATTATGTATATATAAAATTGCAATTCTCATTCTAATAAAAGTGAATAAGTAGACCAAATTATATTTGGTTCATAAAATATTTGGTAATTTGCTATAAGTATTATTAACATAAGAAATAAGACTATGTTTAAAGAACTTTTTTTAAAATTTAATTACGATAAGACTTGGCCAAAATTCATAGGTATTTAAGGAAGAGTACAATTAATAATGAGAGAAAATGTGATTTTATAAAACTTACTGTTTGTTTCTTCAGTTAACATTTGTGTATTATCTTCAACTAAGATCTCGTTTTTTTCCAATGCTAATTTTGAATCCTCAATTGGACCTACATTTGTTTTAGTAATATCAAAATTTAAATGTTCTATTTCAGTCTCGGCATCCTGCTTTACACCTGACTGTGTGATGGAATAGAGTGTTTCAACTGTGTCAAGATTGGTTTCATTTTCATCAACACCAATCAAATGTTTATTATTAACTTGAGACTTTCTTTCAGGAGATTCAAAAGACTCATTGGGTGTAATTGCTTTAACAGGCTTCTTTGATCTTTTCCGGAGGATGTTTGGCTTTTGAAACTTTTTCTTTGTATTTTTCTCTTGTGATGAAAACATGGTTTTCATTTTTGTAGAGCTCCCTTACACACCACTAAAAATACTACACAAGTGTGAACATAATATTACATATTTTGAATTAGAAGTGATAAGATTATCTACAGGTCACCTATAGTAGACAAAGTAGAAGTTTGTATAAGTACGAATATATGTCGGCAAAGTTAAAGAATACTCATAGTACAAAATTAAAACATATCTTAAAACTCTTCCTTGAAAGTGATCTGCTGGCACAAACTAAAATAATCAATCTTAAAGTTTCGTTATATTTACTAGTACAATACTGTAAATTCAGTAATAAACTAAATATAAAATGCTATACTATAATAACATAAAATTTAACTATAATTAAGTGAGAGCCAACAGAATCGACACCATTGTTATCCTACGATTCTAAAACATGTGGATCAGTTACATTGGATACAATGATATTAAAAGATTAGACTTCAAACAACATTTGACAAGCTAAAATTCAGATTGTAATGTAACAAGGATAGACAGTAATAAAAACAATACTATACCTTGCAACTTTACTACGCCTTTTTGATAAAACACAAGAAATGGTCATTTTAAATTAGTTTAGTACTATCATATGGATATGATATGCGAATTTGGAGCAGAATAAACAGGTTCCGTTCATTTCAAACGTAGTTAATCTTCTCTCACAGGTAATTTTTATTAATTTCCAACACTTGAAGCGAAACTTTACCACAAGAAAAATTTTGGCCAATTTTTGACAAAGAATTGACACATTTATGACATAGATGAGCTGACAGTTTTTTTTTTATTAACACCATAGGAACCAGTGGCATGGGAAAGGAAGAATGAGGATTTTCCTGCTTCGTCTCATGCGAGAAATTTGACGTATTGCGCTTAGTATGTCACTTGGGGTCATTTTTATCCATGGACTTAGTATAATAAACTAGGTCCATGTTTTCATCAGCTTAACTTTAACGATGACATACGAGTAGACGGACTGTTATGAAATTGCAAAAAATGTATTGGATATGACAGTTTTCACAGCTGTCAAATCATCAGTTACCTTTAATTATGGACTTAGTTTAATAAATTAAGTCCATGCCTTTAATAGCATAGATATATACTTTCCTTATTCTAAGTTTAATAGCTATCAGGCGTAGCATCTTTACTCTATTGCGTAGCATGCGCCACGCAATTAAATTTTATCGCGCTCTTAACGTCAAAATCGATTGAAGTCAGTGCATTAGCTGCTGATTGGCTAATAATACGAGTGCGGCGTGCCACAAGTTACAAGAACATTGTTTTGATTTATAAACCTTTGGCAATCATATAAACGTAATACAATAGGAGAAGGCACAATAAATTAGAATTAAATATATAGAATTTATTTTCTATCTATGGTACAAATTAAGTTCAAATGGAATATTTTATAGTGTCCTTAAAGGTTTAATTGATTTCGCCTTTTTGCAGACGTTCTAAAAATCCCTTGGAACATCGGACAGACTGAACATAACATTTTTCAAAACCGACAGCATCACTATCCTGAAAGGAAGTACATATCTCGTTAGGAAGTTGGCACAACAAATTTTAATAAAATTAAATGTGGACATAGTTGTTGGTTAGTCAGCTGACAGTTGTTAGGGCTGCCATCTCTAAAATTTGCCCTCCAGAACCGTAAGCGGATTTTGGAGCTTTCACTCCACTCCATAATAAACAAGAAAACATTCATTTTAAGCATAGCTTAGTAAACGAGAAAAACAGAAGAATTCCCGTCATACTTTTTATTTGTATGTGTTTTGGTGCCAATATTCGACAGTTTTTGAAAAAGTACTTATTGAAAAATGTGCATCCATTAATTGTATATCCCAAGCAATTCGAATTATCTGGAAAAAATGTAATTACCAGAGAAAAATAATATTTTGTACAACACATTTTAACAGCATGCGAAAACGGCAAGTCACGTGACTGTCGAAATTATGACGTCAACGTTCTATACACCAAACCAATACTGGTCGAAACGAATTAATTTTATGACAATATCGATTTTTAATATAAATAAAAAAATGGTTAAAATGGTTAGCGATACAATAATTCAATTTAATAGTAATGGTTACGTAAGTCTCCTAACTGTTTTAGTTTTTATATCTACAGCAACTATAAATACTCACATAGTATGGGTCTCTTATAATCCTGTCACCTTGAGGATCATAATCTCCAAACAGTAAAAGTTTTGCCTTGGACCCTTTAGGTGCCCTTTTGTTTAAATCTTTCATGTTTTGTTTATCCATGCCAAATATGTAGTCATAATAGTTGAAATCTTCTGAAACTATCTGAAATGGTATTTCAAGGGCAATTCAGAAATAATACAATACTATGAATTGCATGCAATAGTAATAAAACATATCTGTACTTAGCATAACAAAAAAATTTCAATATATTTTACAACATAGGAATGGCTCACCTGTCTAGCATGGTTGCTATACGGAACTCCATGTTTTTTCATAGTGTCCAAAGCTCTCCAATCAGGAGAGTTTCCCACATGCCAACTCCCTATAGCAGCACTATCGATTTCCCATTGGTTACCAATTTCCAAATCATTTACGGTTTTCTGAAATACACCTTCGGCAATAGGAGAGCGGCAAATGTTACCTGAAAATTGTAAAAAAAAATTTAAAAAATGTATGTACTGCATTCGAAACTAACATGTAAGGATATATTTTCAGAACCAAACAATACATAAATTAAATCAGTCAGTATTAACTATGAAACACATTTTGTTACTCAGTTTTTTAATTGTCATAGTCATAACCTTTAATACCAGATATTTAAATATTTTTTATGTTAGCGTGTTGTATGTATGTAACCAAACCAATTTTAAAAGTTTAACAGGAAAGGAAGAATTGTACTATAGTCCCAGAATATTAGACACAACCTTAATTCAATTGTGAGCAATTTAACCCTTGTTTAAGACAAGAAAAACCTGTGAAAATTATGAGGCTATAAGTTTATATGGTTAGATGGATAATATAATTTATATGTGTGTAACTTTTAAAAAACAATGAATAAATTTGATAGGGTAGGTACATCAGTTAAAAAAATCAATTTACATAATTTGATGTTATATATTTGTCCCTATATAAGTATATATGTTCGATACTTATTTGCTATGGTAAAAAATGTAGATTTTAACTTTATATAACTTCATAATTTCTATTAAATGACCATTTTAATCAATACACATTATTATGTACTACAAGTTTCTTTATTCAAAGTTATGTACCGTTATACCTAAAAATGTATCGACAAATTATTTGTTACTTACCCAGACATATAAATAAAGCTTTTTTCTTTTCACTAGCCATTTTATAATTAATTATAGTTTTAAAAGTAACACCAATATCTACGCACAGAGGGAGGAGCACAGACCAATAAGAGTAAGTTGTCAAAAACTGATTTGTGCCGTCGCGCGGGTTCAAAAATTCCTCAATATTTGGGAAATTCTCTAATAAAGGGGAAGATAATTGTCGGTAAAATGTAAATTCAATAATTGCAAAAGAAAGCTTAGGTAAAAAAACGAATTGAGATATTAATTACTAATTTTAAGTAAATTTATAAAGATGAATTCGATAATTGCTTAAGAAAGCTTAAGTAAAAAAAAACGATTTGAGATAGGTATTATTTCTTTTTTACAGGCCTAGCATGCGCCACGCGACTTAATTTTTTCGCGCTCTTATTAAATGTCAAAATCCATTGAAGTCAGTACGTCAGCTGCTGATTGGCTGAAAATACGAGTGTAGTGTTCTAGTAGCCACTCAATAGTATCAAAACTTTTGTCGTCTCATGTGAGAAATTTGACGTATTGCGCATGATAGGCCTATTAGTCGATTTAAAGAGATCACCACTGGATATTTCAACTATCTTTTATCCTTTTATCTTTGTCCTAAAGAAGCTAGTTCAAATACATGTGCTGTGGAAACCAGAATAGATGGTGGGACTAAAATACCATAGCACTATATGTACTTAAACAGTAGTAGGTAATCCTAGCGCATCAAATAATATCAATACTCCGGCACAGATTAAACGCATAATGTTCATCACACGAATGTTTGTTTTACAGGTCTAGCATGCACAATAAATTTCTCGCATGAGATGACAAAATTTTTGATACTGTTGATTGGCTAATAGCACACCGCACTCGTATTTTCAGCCAATCAGCAGCTGATGCACTGACTTCAATCGATTTTTACGTTTGTCAAGAGCACCATAAAATTAAGTCGCGTGGCGCATGCTAGGCATGTTAGCTAGGTTGGAATCCGTGTCCGCGGCCCTTTGTTCAACAAACAAGAGCGCTAGTCATTGAACCATCTAGCTGGTCAGTAATTTTAGAAATTAAAATCCTTGGCTATTTCGACATTACATTACACAATATCAAAATAACCATTAAGGGAAATTTTAAACATTTGTATCATCCACACAAACCGTCAGAAAAAAAAGATAAGTAAAACTTCTAGAAATTTAGGTGGACTAAAGTGACAGCAAGCGGCGCACTTAAATTTTTTTAATGTTGCTAACTGCACAACAAAGTGTTGTAACGCGAATGATTTTACCACTTTAAAAATGAATTATCGGGTCCACTAAGATTTTATTAAAAATACGTTTAATTCGCGATAAATTAAGTTTTGTTTTGTTGTTGTGGTACTGTCAGTGATTTAGCTGTTTATCACAGAAGTATGTGATGTTGTCCAATGTTTATTTATAAGTAATTAATAAATAATTCTCGAATAAAATTAAAACATTTCACACGAAATCGATTAATTTCAAATTAGAATGATTTTGAACCAAATAGAAAATCATTTTTTCTGAAAAAATAAGTTATAAAAAGAAATATTATTGAAATTATTATTTTAAGTTATATCAGTGAGGTAGGGCATAGCAATTAATCGTTCGAACTGAAGCAACTCGACTGGTGAAATACCTCCACCAGAAGACCGCAGCCAAACAGCAATCACTTCGGTGTTGTTGTTTTTCTACGTGTGAGGAAGGTTTCCAGAGCTCCTGGGGGGGGGGGGGGGGGGAGATACTACATATTTAGCAGGGGTCAAGCTTCCAAAGTAAGGGCGTCAAGTCTAGTAACTTGCCACCGTTAAGTTAGGACCTTATTACTACTTAACATCATGTAGGATGAGGTCAATCTTGAAGTGCAATATAAAAAATAAGTTATTACATAGCTGATCTATGTTTCCTAATTGCTTTCCATTAAGACAACACAGTTCTAGTGTTTTTCATTTACGATTAAGAATGCGCGAAATTGAACATTGAATTGAATTATGAACACGTTAGGGTACAACTCTATTTAAAATTTTCCATAATGGTATCATTTCTAATGTCACTTTAGTAAACGATTTTCTGACTTTAGTTCCTGTGTTTAATTCTGAGTGAGTTGAGTATGTAGGTACCTACATAGATAGTTTGAATAATTACTTGCGACACTGATAAAATGAATTATTCATGACTACGAGATAAGTGTAATTACCTACGAGTGAGGCCTAAGTTCACAAGCCAAATTATGGAGGTCTATAAAAAGTTAAATTCTGTTAAAACCCGAATGCTTACATGGGGAAATCCATTTAATTCAGAAGCAACAAATGTAATTGTGTTCATTTCTGGAAACCCTGGAATTATTGACTTTTATCATGAATTTGGATCAGAACTTTACAGAACTACGAAATGGCCGGTTTGTCTCGTGGGTAAGGAAAATTAACAATAAGGGCATATATTTACTGTACTACCTATTCACCAATAGGTGATTTTTATTATGTAAATATAACATCTATAAAAAGTTTCCATTATTTAACGTAAGTTGTAAAAAAGTTGTAAAAATTTGGATAGTAAGTTTACTCAGAACTTACTAAAAGATTGTAAATCAGACCTTTAACCACATATTCTCGATTTATTTGTTTTACCCACCTTTATTTGTTGTAGTACCTGTTAGGTGCATTCTAAAGAAATATCTTTTTTCATACCATCACAATAAGTATGTAGGTTTAATTGGACGTAGTTAAGCAGAAAGGACTCAATCCACACAAAGTCACTTTTGAGTTATGAGCGTTTAAAGTTCTAGCTGTTATTTGACTGAGGTAAAATATTTTTTTGTTATTTTTTTTTGTTTTAAATTTTAAAGTATAGGGTATATTTCATTTGTCCTTTAATTAAAGACACCATTTTTATATATATTTCGAACTATTAAGTTCAATGTGGGTTGAGTCCTATCTATTAAACGTGCGCGTGAAAGGACAGGGATTTTTTATTTATTTCTCAGAATGGACCCAAACCTTCCCTTCAATTGGACATTAAGTTATAATGAAAAAACCAAATAAGTGAAAACTAAAAAAACATGTTATTTATTGTCCTTAAACATTAAGGTAGCCAATTTGCGTAATAGAAAAAAAAACATAATCAATTTCCTTCATTTTCCTCTAAATCAAAGCCAAGAGTTGGCCCGTATCCATCAACATCCTCGTTGATGTTGCTGTTTTCCTTCAGGTTATTATAAAATTCATGACAGTCTTCAGGTATTAAATTGTACATGGATTTGAGATCTTCGAGTTATGTCTGAGGAATGGGTTTTCCCTGGGGTTTGAAGAAGATTTTGAAGTCCTTTACTTCAAAATCTTCTTCAGAAAACGTTAAAAGAACTCCTTTGTTTTTTTTCGATTAACCCAACTTTTGATTTTCTCCATTCTCTAGGGTCATTGTAATTAAGTAATATTCCTCTATTTTAAGTAAAATCTGTTTAGATTTCAGCCAGTTTATTTTTTTTGTACATATCTTACGGTTAACATTTTTTTTTCAATGTTTTTAATACTTATAAAGTCTTGTGTTTGCATTCTCGTAACGTGAAGGGGGTTCATTTTTTTGGATATTTTCTTAATATTAACATATTCTTCTACGGTGTAGATTCGTTCGTGATGTCATCATTCGGTATCATTGGGAAGGAAGGAATGACCGGATTCTAAATATTTAACAGTTTTCGTTGTAAGACTTGGGTGGCTGTTAAGTATTGTTTTTAACATTAGGACTATTTTATTATTTTGATTATATCCCCCGCAACAATCTCTCCAGAGCACTAAATTCTCTATACCATTCCTCAGACTGTTTTTAATAAAATTAACGAGACACAAGCCAACTTCTTGTGCTCTTCCAGCTTTGCCTTCAATCCAGACATTATATCGTCCTTGTTCATTAGAACCAACGTGGATACCAGCATTATAAAGCCATAATTGGCGTTTATAAAACACTATGTTTGTTGGTATTCGAGGTAAGGGAAGTGTTTTTTCTAGGTCGTAGGTAACACATTCAAATTTGGGATCGGTTTTAGCAAGCGCCACGCACGTACATTTTGAAAATGGGGGTTTTACTATAATATAGATTCGACTATCAGGAGTACAATGACATGCTTAACTCAATTTTGACCAAAGTGTGGTTTGAGTCCTTTCTGCTTAACTACGTCCAATTATTTGTGCAAAATTAAGAATTGAATAAGCATATCACACAGTGATGCTATAATATCATATCAACATACCTACCCTTATCGGTTAAGTTATTTTATGTCAATTCTTAAGTTAATACAATTTTAAGATTACATAATTAATTAATTAACTTTTACATAATTAATTAATGTATTGTGTATGGTATGTATACTGTAGGTACTATGTTTACCAAACCAAATAATCAGACTGTTGTCTTAAATACCTTATTTTTATTTTATGAATGTACAGAACACAAATAATTATTTTTGAATGCAGATAATAATGATTAGAGATGCAACGGATAGTTGTTCGGCTGGATACCGGATATCCAGCCAATCATCCAGTATCCGGCCGCCGAAAATTTGGCCGGCCAAACGATACCAAAATTTTACTTTGTCAAAGGGTGCGTCATCCTGGTTTCAACCTATTACGTATTGTAGGTTCACGCCAACCGTTTTCTAGCCAAGAAACGTGTTTTATTAAAAAATTGTGCGGAACTATTTCGTATGCAGGACATGTGCGCTCGCCTATTTTGCTAAAAAGATATATATTTTTTCAGTTTAATGTGTGTAGTGGTGTTTATTGATAATTAGTTTTGTTTTCTTGTATACTAACCATTTTTCAAAGTTAATTTCCAAACAAAATCTGGCCAAATACCGGATAGTAAAATAATGGCCAGATACCGGATATCCATTGCATCTCTAAAAATAATTTTAAAATTAATAGATTATATTCTGTATACATTTTTGTTTTAGGACAAAGTGGACATGATATTATTGCAGATGAAAAGTCTTACTCCTTGAAAGATGAGGGATATTTATTTGATCTTAAGGGTCAGGTTGATCATAAATTAGACCTTATTAAAAACCATATTGATAATCATAGTAGATTACACTTAATTGGCCATTCCATTGGAGCCTGGATGATTATAGAGTCTCTGCAAAAAGATCCCTCAATAACTGAACGAGTTGCTTCTATTAATTTACTTTTTCCTACCTTACAAAAAATGGCAGTAACTAAAAATGGACATTATATAAACAACATACTGAGACGGGTACATGTACTTGCCATGTTCGTAATTATGCTCTTGAATCTGTTACCAGAAGCAGTACTGAAAATGATAGCCAGGGCATATCTAAAGTACAAAGCCTTGCCTACACATTTTACCAACAGGTGCCTGAAGTATGTGAACCCTACTATTTTGGAAAAGGTCCTATATTTAGCATACAATGAAATGGACAAAGTAATAGCGCTCAATACAGCATGTATTGATACAATTAAACATAAGACAACTGTGATATATGGGAAAGAAGATGGTTGGGTTCCACTGAATTACATGGATGATTTGAAACAATTTCAGCCACCACTTCAGATGATAGAAGTGCCCTATACTCACGAATTTGTTCTCAAATCATCAGAACAAGTTGCTGAATTGGTTTCAATAAGCATTAAGGCCAGGCAGTGATTTTACTGTGGCAAAATAGCCATGGTAGGCCAGGGAAAAGGGGTGTATGCAAAGTAAAATAGAAGTTTGTAGTATAACTAAGTATACAAAATCACCTTTAAAAACTTAATGTATTTGCACACACATGCTTTTGCTTTCACCAACTTCCATATTTTACTATCTTATTCATTATTATAAACATATAAAATGTCAAGGTTGCATTTTGCTAGGATGCCTAAAAACAAATTAAATTATTACTAATAAGTACCCTTTGTAAAAATAAACCCTGTTGGGGAACTGAACATTAAATTGAACATCTTCTAAAATTGATTTTGTCAGTGACCAACTTCAATCAAAGATTTTGCGGACCCACAGTTTCTTACAAAAAACCTTTATTGCAAAAAACGTACAGATGATTGACCCCCGCGTTATGACGTACATAGGTACTTATATCATCACAAGCATTGCAAGTAAGGCCTAAAGTGTCATATAGTCTAATCTAACTTCACATAAGGTTGAAAATACACCGAGTTAAGTATGGAAATAAATAATTTTTGACTTAATGTTACACGCGCGACCACGTAGGGAATAAGAGTGAATGAAGGCTCATTACTGTTTGAAGCTTTGGTTTTCTGGTCACATTGTTTAGGTAGCAACTTTGCATCTATGAAATATTTGATACAAGGTGACCAATATCCTTATATTACAGTTTTAATGGTTTTTCATTAAAGAGGATGGTATTCTTGGAACTTGAATACATATTTGTTTAAGAATTGTTTTAATGGTAGGTAAGCCTGTCTGACTACAATTTGGTTGTAGTGATACACTAGGAGGGAGCATTCGTCGCTAGTCATTCTATGTTATAATGATGCATTTAAATTAGTTAATGTTTAAGTACGTTATACCTATTAATGCTAATGGCTTTTATAGGCAGGTCCGACATTCCATTCACTGTGGGTAGGTAAGTGCTTAGGGTTAAGGGGCAAGTTTAATTTTGGGTACATAACACTGGTCAACAAAATTTTGTAACAAGAAAGGTGCTGGCTAATTTTAAATTACCTACCTATCCTCATTTTATAACCATATTTATTTTGATTCCATCAGATCTAGTTTTCGTGTTACAGCTACTACCCATAAAATTAACAATTAACCGTTTTTGTTTTACTTTCGCATTCAACGAATTCGTTTATTTGAAGAGCATAATGGTTTGTTCTGTTTTAGTGAAGTGATTCTTCAATAATGTCAAGAAAGTGTAAAAATGATCCTGACATGTTTTGTTACATAAAATTGGTGGTGACATTACTTTCAAAACTCAGCGAAGGAATTTGACACCATTAGTAACTAAGTTATATGAACAGTAATTTGGTTTTGTCATCGGTCAACGAGACAAAACGTGGGTTCTACACTTCTGTTATGTTACATGAGTGGGTTTTCTCACTGGATGAGCGAAAAGATCCCGATTTATGCCTTTTGCAATCCCTATGATTTGAACGGAACCAACAAACCACTCATCTGATTGTTATTTAAAAGGTATTACAATTAAAACAGAAAGTAAAATCAAGTATCCTGATCAGCTAAACGACCAATCCCTCATAGTGAAGATCTACCGGTACCAGAACCACCTCAAACTAGCGAACTGTCCCTTACGCCACAAGTCGAATAAGAGACATTGGATCCTGACTTTCAAGAAGCTTCCTCAAGAGAGAAAAAGGGTATATTTGTTGGCTCCAAATAAATCAGGCAATTAATCAAAGATGATGTATTAAAAGAAAAGCTTATTAATTTAGACAAATCAGCTTGGGAATCTTACATGAAAGGAACTTTAAATTTTCTAGAAAATCACCGATCAAGTGACTATAAACGAATTATCGCGTAGCTTTTATCTACATATAAGGGTTTGGGCTATAATATGTCATTGAAAATACATTTTCTCCATTCTCATTTAGATTTCTTTCCTGAAAATTTGGGCGTCGTCAGCCATGAACACGGGGAAAGATTCCATCAAGTCATCTCTACCATAAAAAAACGATATCAGGGCAACTGGAGCCCACGTATGCTAGCGGATTGCTGTTGGACATTAAAACGAGACGTCCTTGAAGCAAAATACAGACGAAAATCATAAAAGTAAACTTATATTCATGTAGCAATAAGTCGAAATAACTTCTTTTTGTTTGTGAAAATTCCAAATTTCAAAAATGCTATAAAACGGTATCACAAAAAAACTATTCGTATTTGAACCATTGCAATTTTATTTCTAGTATCTTTATCGTTATCCTAAACGTAACTAGACAAAAGTTGTCATGTTACACGCAAAAAATGTTTTTTTGTTGACCAGTGTAATTTTTAACATCATCTACTCAAGTCGATGCTAGAAGGTTTATCTTAAGTTATTGGTGTAAAATGAAACTAGTAAGCTCTAGTAAGATACAAAAGTAAGTTTGCCTTACTTCTTAGTTGTGGAAAAAATCGATAGTTCTCCTTTACTTATTGGCTTGGTCAAGCAGCTTTACAAATGGTAGTGGGGGACAGTCGTATTGACCATGCATTGTTCCCGACGAGTCATACTGTAACCTGTAACACTGTGACTCGTTGGGAGAACTTAGTAAAATGATTCCCAACCAGTCACACTGTAACACATTGGGAGAACTTTCTTTAATCATTCCCAACAAGTCATACTGTCAACCTGCTTATACCTAGGTACAGGTTTTTTTGGACTCTATCTATATAAGTAAAACCTTTTTTCCAATCTTTGACTCAAAGATTCGATCCTATTCTTTTGAAATGTACCCAATATTATTCCTAATATTGACAGCCTCTAAAGCTATACTTTGACCTTTTGTTTACTTGTAAAATATTTATCCCTTTTTTACAGGCAAATAAAATAAAACTGACAAACGCACTATCATTAACTTGCCGCTGTCATAAATCATATTCTTTTGTTAAAAAGATCAGGTGTTTTTTGCTGTCAACTTGTTTACGTAATTGCCTAGGTAATTAAATCGCCGAAAAAGGAGCCGAATAGTTATGTTATGACAGTCCGAGCTTCTTTATGTGTTAATACAATAGAACACTTAATCTTATTTTCGCAGAAGCTCAACCCAAAGTATAATATTCTCTGCCCACTTACTAAGTGGGTATCAATATACCCCCAGAAAAGAAAATATACCTAAGAATAGGTCTGTCTAACAATTAACAGTGTGACTGGTTGGGAATCATTTTACAATGTTCTCCCAACGAGTCACAGTGTTACAGGTTACAGTGTGAATCGTTGGGAACAAAGGGACCATGCCTACCAGTCTTTGCCAGCGGTTGCTCACACCGCGTATAAACGTATGATCAATGATTTCATCATTAGAAAGTGCATAGCGCGAAATGTGCTTGCAAGCTGCCTTGCATCACCCCGTCAGCATTAATCAACATTTTTTCTTAGTCTAGATTTTCAATGAACGGGTAGGCAGGTAGCCATATAATATAGGTACTGCGCGGTGAGTTATTTCCCTCTATGTGCATTGTCAGTATAGAATTCCCCTTTGCATTATAGTTCACGGTAAAGGCCGGCCTGGCCCGCCTTTCCATTTGCAAAGCGCCTTATATGAAAATGTTAACAGGCAGTCAGATGTCTTCCGCGTCGCTTGTAAGCCTGTTACAGGTTTAGCACGCGACACACGTGTAACGTGGTATGGTCAATTAGAATTTCATCGATTTATTACCAGGGTGTAGGTAGATACGATCAACAGCACGTAAGACTATAGATTATAACCTTTGCACCGCCCTTATGTCATGCGCATAAGAACGAATATGGAACTGCAAGAGTTTACTTTGACGTGCTATCGAACGTACCTACAAGTCGTATCACTAGTGCATAGGTTAAACAGGGTATGGAATAAAAGATAATAATAAGAGAGAAAAAAATATGAAATAATAAAAGATTTAGTTAATAAGTACTTAGTCCATTATCTTTTTCGGTGATAGGAGGTAGGTCATGGAAGGCGAGTTGGGTACGTTTAAATAGTTCTTACCAACTTATCACACTAGCCGATAGCAATTGATTTCAATGCGGAGCCGGTGTGTAGCGTTTCTTAGCGGTCGTTCTGACTGGTTGTAGTGTACAGACGAGGTGCTACTTTTGTGTTTTCACATGATAATTTGTTTAGTGAAGGCATTAGGCGATCGTATCAACGCGGTGCGGTACTGTCCTCTCGTTTGCATTGTTAAATACAGTTATAGATAAGGGATCTATTATACCGACGAAACGAAAGTACTTACCTACCTCGAACATTATCCCTTGTCTACTACGCAGGTCAGAAGCGGCAACATTCAGCATCCGCCTGGTGTCCGTTTGCCCTGCACACTTGTTCCGCCTTGAAAACGCTTACAATCCACTAGCGTCGGCAACAAAGAAACTGCAAAATTCGTATTTCTGCTCTTAGGCCCCTGACACACTGCGACTATGCTTTAGCAGCGGTATGAATGCGATACATGCGCGAAGCAGCTAGATAAAATTGCGATTCAATAGGTATTCTAGCTCGAATCGTTTTTGTTAGTCACTGGTGTCGCTATGCAGTGTCGATGAAAAAGTCGTAATGTGTGTGGGCCCTTAATAGGAATAGAAGCCTACGATCTTAGAAGGAAATGATCAGGTGTTTTTTCAGAATAAATAGATTTATGATCATGACTCAGCAGATTAAATTGTTATCAGGTATTCTTTGTTATCTACCTATTAAGTGCTATGTAAGAAAAAATAAAGTTGTTTAATTGATAGCTCTAGTTTTAATGCTATAAAATTCACTGCTATCCCTACTTACCATCATCCTCCAACAGATCCTTCTCTGCACTTTTGCCTCTTCCCTCTCATTTATCAATGGGTAGTTGAAAGAAAAACGTCAAAGGCTGATTGGTAACATTGTGAGCGGTTTAGTCAGAATATATGTGTATTTTTTACGCACCCGGCTAATATTCAAGGGTATATTTCACTTGCAACTTTCCTATTCGTTTAAAGGTCTTAAAACATTAAAGTGAAGAATCTTTCGCTAGGATCATTGGAAAACGAGAAATCAAAAATTTAAATATGATAGGTTTTAAAACATAGTTATTAGTACTTCAACATATGATGGCTTTGTATTGTCAACTATGAAAGACTTTTAAGCATTTCAAATTTTAAGAAAAACAAGCGCCTGTTACTTTCGTCTTAGCTATTGCTAAGCAGCTTGTCTAATCAATATAGCTTGATATTGTTGTCTTTCTTATTTCTACAGAACTTTGTGTCGCGCGACTCATACCCAACAGTGAATGTGTCTTTAATTATAAAAAAACGTAAATGTTGTTCCCGATTTTATTTTACCTATGAATTATCAAAACGTTCGATTTCCTTTATATGACACGCCAGTCCAAGGCATAGTAGAAAGAGAGAAGTATGTAATCCTCCAACAAACGCACGGAGCGTGGCTACTATGTGTGCGCGCCCCGCCCCGCCCTTTACCGACGCGCGTCACACGCACACACTGACAAATATTCACAATCTTTCAGAGTCACCTCAGTTAGGGCTTTGCACCGGAGCGGAATTTGACATAACCGATTGATAACCGGTGAATCACCGGAGATTAAATTATCTTCTAAATCATAAATTTACTTTATAAAGTTTAAGTGACAAAAATGTAATTTTAATATTTATTTAATAGAAAAACGTAAAATATATGTATGAAGTCTTAACATGTGCTACTGTGACAAAAAAAATATTCGTTGATTTTAAAGTTGTGACACTTACAATGCCCAAAACCCGGCTCCCGGGTTCTACTGTATTTTCGCCAGACGCCCAGAACCCGGCTCCCGAGTCGGCCTATAGCTAGCTATACATCGCCTATGCGCACGCCCAGCACCCGCTAGCCGGGTCCTATTGTTCTCTCGAAAGTGGCAAGAGCAAGGGTTGTCAAAAATATTCACAGTTTAAATAATGATTTTTAAAGATGTAAGAACTTACTATGTTTGTTTTATTTTAATGAATTTTTCAATTATCCGTGAAGTAAATAATTTAAAGGTGATGTTTAAAATAAATAAAATGTTAGATTGTGCTCAAACCATTTGCAATGTTTTTTTCTAAAAATAAACTGACTGCATTTTAGCATCATAAAATAGTCACGGTTATTGTTCAACAAATAAATTTTATAGCCTTTGTATATCTACCTGGTCCAGACATACCAGAGATTAAAAAATGAATGTAGAATTACAACCTGTATTGTTTGTCACTAGTAATCCCGGTTAATAATTAGAACAAAAGATTCGGTCGATGCTGTGCACGTGCTGAGCGGTGCCCTTTTAACTTACCTCATTGTCAAAAAAGGCGCTTTGAATTTCGGCGTTCCTAATATAAACACACTAATTGAAAAAAAAAATAGAATCATTATGGAGTTTATTTTATGGTTCCAAGTTTTATGGTCAAGTATCAATTATTTGCAATCAGTTATTGTAGTCCGCGCGCAGCTAGCCGACAAAGAGGATGATCCTTTATTTTAATTTACCGAAAGATCAGGTGTGTAACTGATACAATTGTTTTTACAACTGTTTTAAAGTGCACCTGCAGGTTTAAGACAAAATGAAAGTAGTTTTGTTTTTGTCTTAAAATTTACTGTTTTATTGTTATACGTGTCAAGTGGTTTTTTAACACTGTCCATTCTGTTTTTAACTAAGTTTTTATACAAATGTCAGAACAAGTCTTTATTAATATATTTTAATATAACTCCTTACAAAAAATCAACCCTTGAAAATAAGAACACGAGGCGCGCGCTTTGAAAGTATTTCATAGAAAGTTCATCCTAATGTCCATAAGATTAAAGCATAAAATTACACCTGCAAAAATTTGAGTCTTACTTTCATTTGCCGCGATTATATATCTCAATTTTGTAACCATAAAATTTATAATGAATTCTATCTTTGCTACTTTTCCGGGAAAGCGTGGTGCCGCTTGTTGCATCTTAATATATTTTAACGTACTTGAAAGTATTTTGGGCGCACACCTGGTGTCGTATTTGAAAGCAAATATATAAATGTACCTTGTTGTAAAACCTTATCGCGTAAATATGCACCACGCCTTTGAAGTATGAAAAATAAAAATAAGAAAAACTACAATCCGCTTACGAATCGCCTCTATGTTTTACGCACAGCCAAAATAATGTTTCAATATAACTGTAAAAGACTACATTTTCTTTGCGAAAATGTACAACCCTAGTGCACCCGGGAGGCGAGTTCTCGGCGTGGCGCGATGTTCCGCGATGCTGTGCGTCACCGCGGCGCCCGTGCACCCGGCTACCGAGTCCTATACATACTCGTTGCTCAGTTTTAGGCGTGTGGCAGAAATATGAAAATTGATGAGCATTGAAAGTGTTAAAAAGCATAACATCAGCGTCAGGCTGCAGCGAACTTCTCCGATCAAAAAGTTTGTTTACACATATTTGCTCGCATCGTAATAACAATCGCCTAAATATGGCTAGTACAACAACTAAATATAACACTGCAGTGTGTACGGTTGTCTGAATACCCACTCGACAAATCAGAAATTATCTTTCTTCACGCTAACTTTTTTACAACCTTCTTGAAGATCCCTGGTGCTTTGGATACCATACGGGGAAATAAACATAACAATAGGTATAGGCAGTTATCGTTCGGTCGGGGCGCTAGTTCACCTACTGTTCTCTTTCTACTATGCCCAAGGCGATAAGGCGTTTAAGTCTTTTATGCCTTTCACGTTATAGGGTTAAGGCTACGACCAAAATTAGTCGTCAGTTTGCAGTCTTAGACTAAACGGTTATAAGACTAATTTAGTCATTTTGAATTATATATATAATGTGTATGACCCTTAAACCGAAGGAGCTTATTTGAGAACTAATATTGAACTGCATGTTTAACGTGATGTACGTACGACCACATGTCAAAAGAAATAAAAAAATGATTATTAAATGGGAATTAATTTCATTCCATGTATTTTCAATAATTACATATTCATTCAACAACAAATATTACTGAAGATTAAAATTTAATTCTACACTGAATATTTAAAAAAAACATGATAATGAGATATGAATTTTGTAGTTTGCATGCTGTTTATGAACAATCTGAAACGATGGGTTGAGATCCAGGAGTGGAGATGCTTAAAGCTTTCAATCAAACAGTTTGACGATTTTTCCGGTGTCTGTTTTCATAAATCATGTCATTCGAATTCATTTAAATATAATATACACATAAAATTAATTTTTAGTAATGAGTTCTATCACTAATCAATCTCGTTTGATGATATGCCGATATTATGACGCATTAATTTCTGATTTTATTTGGCATCTGAATGAATGGAATGTTTTGGAGATTGTAAAATATTTATTGTAGTTTAAATGTATAGAAGTATTCGTATGGGCTCCAATATGATATTGCAATAATGTAATATGGTAACAAGTTCGAATAATGCGTTATTTTTTTAGTATAATTATATCTAGACCTATATACAACATATTATGGAAGAATGTATTGAAATGGTAAATGAAATAATCCAAAGTAAGAGATATTCACGTTCATTGATTGTGCGTTAAGTTCATAATGGTGTAGATATATGATAGGTACTGTGAAACCGTAGGAACTAGAAAATACTTCTTTCGCACAGTTACAAAACGGTCGACCTTAAAATGTTACGGCTAAAAAAAATGCTATCGAAGATAACGTAGTCACTTCCGATTCCACGTTTATGCACAACCTCCCGAAGTAAAATATAATACAGCACTCTCGCGAATACCATTCACACTATATATCGTTCCGCGAAGTATTTTGCGAGCGTCCTTTACGATCGCGTATGATATAATAATAATTTTGAAACCTTAAATCTAGAGGGATACAAAAATTCACACTAATAATACTCGTACATCGACAGGGGGCGACGCGCGAAAAGCACGATATCGAGGAGACTCGGGGCTCCCAAGGCCGACGCGTCGCCCTAGCACGTGGTCTCGAGCAACGGATCCACCGACTTTCTCGGACAGTCCCCATCTATCGACGCGCAGACCATTCTCTGCGAGGCGGACTTGTAGAGGCGGCGCGGTCTGTCCTCGTCGTCCGAGAGGGCGCGGGTGGGCGGGCGCGGCACCAGGTGCGCGGGCGACACGCGCGGCGAGCGCTCGCATGTACACAGCGAGCTGCCGCGGGCCGGGCGAGACGCCGTCCCTCCACCGCCGCCGGTCACCGCGCGAGCCACCGTCCCTCCGCCGCCGCTCACCACGCGTGCCGCCGTCCCTCCGCCGACGCTCACTGCACGCGCCGCCGTCCCTCCGCCGCCGCCGCTCACCGCTCGCTCACGCCAGCACTCGCAGCTGGCGCCGCCGCACGTCTCACACACGGCCGCCTTGCGCTCCAGCTTGCCGCGCTTCACGCCGCCGCTCTCCCGCCCGCGACCCGACTCGGGCTCGGACGAGGTGGCGCCGGCTTCGTCTCGCGCCAGCGGACGCAGCGACGAGTTTCTGATCCAGGGGTCGTGCGATGAGCGATGCGCGGCCCGCGACCGAACGTCGAGTTCGTGTTCGCTCATCTTCCGCCACGGGTTGCCGAGGACGGGTATGGTGGCGGGCGGAGTGGCCGGCGCGGAGGGCGCAGAGGGGGCGTCGAGGGCGAGCAGGGAGGCGACTGGCGAAGAGCGTTCGCTGCGAATGACCCGCGGCGGAACGGTTGGTAACAATCGTACGGGCGACCGTTGCGGCGATGTCCGCGGCCGCTCCGAGTGCGAGCGGGCGCGAGTGGCGAGCGCGCGGCTGGCCGGCGTCACGTCGCTGAGCGACCGCAGGTGGATACGGCGCCGGGCGCCCACCGGCGAGTCCGCGTCGGTCACGTTGATGCTGATGGTGTGCGCGACGGATCGCGGACTCCTGGTGTCGTCGGCGGCGGCGGCGGCGGCGGTGTCGGCGCTCGCGTCGGTCTCGCTTCGCTCTTGCTGAGCTCCTCCGATGGAGCTCTTGGCGTTTGATACATTTTTGTTGGGGCCGGCCCTGCTGGGCCCGGCCCCCGCTAGCTAGAGGAGTCTTTCTGTCGCCGAACTGGAGGTACCGGAACTCAGAGTGGAAGCGGGATTTTGGTCATCGCCTAAAAAAAACATTTAAGATTAGGACTCTAGAGAAATGAAACAGGGTCATTATAGTTACAACACTAAATGTTGCTTAATGTGCCAACTCGTGTTCCCACGAAACCTCGAAATTGCAAAGCTCACCGAAAGTCACGATAGTAACAACAACGGCGTGTCGTCCAATTCGAAACCATTTTGTTTTGCTTGTAAATGGGTAAGTATTATAATTTCTTGTTGGATATATTCCGAAATCTATAATAAATAACTGAATATGTCCTAATATACGTAACCATCTATAATGTCTACTTTGAAAGTTTGTCAAATCCGATATTATGAACAGTAATAAAGTTCGTGTCAACTGCTTTTGGAATTGGTGAATTTTGTCAATGTCTTAATAGTTCTATAACTATTCTATAGCCCTATGACTATCAAGTAAAATATCTTATCTTTTCTTCTTTTTATTTTATTTATTTATTTGCATTCATGTATCTATATTCATCATTAATTTCATATGATTAGTTATTATTTAGTTCAAAAAAATTAAGTTTGGGGGTGTTTTTAGTTAAATGAGAAAAATAATAAAATATTAAGTAAACAGTTGTTAAACTATGTGCAATAGTCGGAAACAAGACTTAGTATTTGTTTGTAACCTATGCAATGATGACTCTGAAACTGGTTTCATTAAACATTTACTTGTAATCAGATTTGGCTGAAGTATAATGATACTTATTTTAAAATAGATTTTATTCATGCATCGTATAGGTTTCTTCAAAACTATCGCCGTCACATTTTTGTCTTCCGGTTACGTATTCTGACTTTCAATCAGGTATTTCTGATTTGTAAAGAAAGATGTAATATCTTACGTAATACCTACCGGCGATTGTACCGATCGAAGTTATTCTTATCATAATTCTAATAAGTATAAATTATCCATCAATCCAATCTTATTTATAATATATAGAGTCTTAAACATCATTAATTCTTGTATGGCAAGTATCCATAGAAATATGGTATATTCATCATCATTATTATAAACATTATATAAAAAATATAGATTAGTCAGAAACATAAATACTCAGATTTGATTATTATATTTATATAAGCTTACTATTAAGTGTAAGTTTAATGCTACTATGTATTAGTTTTAAGCACCATACACCCGATCGCACCCAATAACAAAAAACAAATCATTAATAATATATTTAAATTAAATTACATTACACATTACATTTTTATTCTGTATCTTATCTTATGATAAGATACAGAATAAAAATAAAAATTAAGTAACTAAGAACGAGTACATTATAGTGAGTACTCGACCGTATTGTTAACCCAGCAAAGTACTCTGTTTGTTATTATGCAAGGATAATTTTGTTTCTAAAATGTAACACGGGGACCACTACCGTAAAACTGCTAAGCAGTTTGGCAGACGTAAATATGTATAATTGTTCTGTAAACATTATCAATAAATTAAAAAAAAAAAGCCCAATTTTTTCTAGTAAAAAAACTATAATGCATAGCATAGATGAATTAACCCTGCACATTTTCTAATTTTATTTGAATTTTATCAAAATTTTAAAATGATATTAATCACCTTCATTCGTTTATCACCTGTCACAATGAAACGATACATCATCTTTCATTGAAACATCTAGCAAGTCTTGAATTGAATACTCACTCATTTATTTCCTTTTATAGCCCAACATTATGTTTTGAACACTGATAAAAATTAACAATAAAAAAAACATTACTGAGTTAGGTACTAGGTTTTACATAACAGCCGAGTAGGTATTAAATCAAAATTTAGGAAATAATATGAAAATTATATTTTATACCTTGAGTAGTCTGGCCTGTGGCCGGCAGTCTTTGTCAGTTGAGCAACTCTACGGAAACAAAACGTTTCAGCCTTTCTAAATATTGGTTGAAAAGCTCGACGTCGTTATGTCCAGCACCCTGTAACACAATAAATAAAAATTAAAAACCACTCAATATCTAGTTAAACACGAACGACAGCACTTCAAGGTAAATAATTGCAGTTCCATATTACTTCTTAAACATCGACTTTAGAGCGGTACAAAGTTCAAAGTAGTCTGACGTGCCTTTCGCTGTACCTGCCTAGGTGCAAGAATAGGCCTGTATGAAAATATTTAATTATTCATCTTTCAAACGAAAAAAACCAAAATCAAAATAAGGTCATTTTTTCGGGAGCTGCGATGCCATAGACAGATACACACACCGACACGTCAAACTTATAACATCCTGTCGGTATTGCGTCGGGGGTTAAAAATACATTAAAAATATGTACATATGTATATTGTTATTGAGAAAACCACGAGATGCAGTGGTTTAGAGCGAATATACAACATTTTTCATGGAAGTTAAAAGGATCATCTTCTCTAAACTACAACTATAAGCGTAATAACGATCATTAGTTAACCTTTACCCAGCCCAGCTATCTTAAACGTAGTGGCCCGCTGTACGCCAACGTATAAATGTATAACAGTATCTATAGTACGAAAGCAAGGATGTGGCATAACGTCATATCGATAAAAAAAAATTGATGTCTAAATCAAGATTTATTTTTAAATTTTGCAAATATAAATAAACCCTGATACATTATATTAGCAATTTGTTTTATTTTATGAACATTTTTAGTAAGAAAAACGAGTATCTATTATCATAGACAAAAATACATGCATAATCTTGCAACACATTTATTATAAAAGGCACTTCACTATTCATTTTATAACGTAGTCCGTTGACTTCATATCAAGTCGTTGGCGCTCGTGGCAAGATAAATATCTCAAATAGAAGTGTTGTCTATGCTTTTATTTCTTCACCTTGAGTGAATCTCTCTCTATCTCTCTAGACGATTTGAATAAAGAAAAGACGGCTCTTGTACGGTAGTAATAAATCATAACAAGTATGTTACGGTGAAAAGCAAGACAAAAGAATGAATGGTCAGTTATTATTCGTATATTTTATAACTTTTTATAGTTTGTGTAAGTTTACCTTTCGATATTTTACTTTTTATATTTTCGATAATTATATTTAATAATTATTGTACGAAAAAAAAAAACAGACGAGCGCACGTTTGTAATGGCCGGCACTATGACACAATGACCTTGACACCTGTACGCTTACGACGTCACAGGTTTACTTGCATTGAAGTTGGTGGCGCTCGTAGCACTGAAATCTTGTCATTGCGTAGAGATGGGTGTTGCAATATCGAAAATCCTAAATAAATTATAAATTAAATGGCTTCCGCCCGCGGCTTCGCCCGCGTGGAATTCGGTTATATTGCGGTATAAATCACAACTATAAGAAAACTTCTCATTTCCGAGGAAAAATCTAAGAAGCGCGATGTAACGCTGGATACGATTAGTTGTTAAACAAAAACTGAATGGTACACTATATTATATAGCTAAGTAGATGTAAAAAAACAGTTTAGACGATAAAACAAATTGTACGTCATCCCTCGGGAATTCCTCATTTTCGGGGATTAATTATCGTATCATTTAGCTTTTACATTTACATGTTTATATTCGTTTACAATATTTTACCTTGATTAAAACGCCACACAGCGCTATCTCCAATCCATCCATCAAGCAAATTTTTGTTTTCCCTCGGGAATATCAGTTTTTTTCGGGATAAAAAGTAACCTATTGTTTAATCCGGACTTCTAACTATACGTCTGCAAAATTTTAAAGCAATCGGTTCAGTAGTTTTGTCGTGAAAGCGGAACAAATAAACAAACTCACTTTCTGATTTATAATATTAGTAAGGATCTTCGTGAAATAAATTAATTTTAATATTTATTGTGTAATACGTTATTTTCAGACCGGAATTAATTGTCAATCATAAAATCTATGAATATTTGTATGGAACAAAACAAAGTAAACATGTAGGATTGTAATGAATGCAACTGTCGCGTCACATCACTAGCCTACTTGATATGAAGTCGTTGGCGTATGGGACATCAAAATATTTCAGGCGTTTTTGTTTTTATCTGTTTTAAGACACTATAAAGCCTGTTTCTTCTGGCGAAATAACAAAAATGGGCTTCAATCCTGTCCATCTTACAAAATTACAAGAGAAACAAATGTTTAATTCACCGTAAAGGTATTTAATTAAAGTAGGTACAATGAGTAACTTCTATAGAAGTAGTGGTAGCACGAAAATCCTGAACTTGTATAGAAGTAGTTGGCGGTTATTAGGTTAAAGATTCCAAAAAAAAATACATTTATTTGTCGATTGTGATTTTAGTTTTAATTTCTTAGAAACTGAAAACTAGCAGATTCGTGACTGTAGTGGATTAGTTAGTTTTTCATCTTCAGAGACGTCGGGTATATTTACTCCTAACATTAGTGTACATTTTTGTCAATTTTACGAAATACACGAATTTCAGATAATTAATTCAGAGAACATTCATAGTTTTGACTTAGTCTGATGACCATGACAGCGCATACAAATAAAAAGAAATACATATATAATTTGTCTAACAAAAATGTGTTTTGAATGATCGTAAAAAGTAACTACACGAATGATTTATTCCTCTATTGTTTTCACAATAATATCTTCCTAATGTTTTATCAAAAAAACACTATTTTGAACACAAATTCACGTCAATGGGATAACCCCAGAAATGCGTATTCAAAGTATGTACTGGCTTAGTAAACCTAAACACAAGTCAAACTCGTCACGATTTGCTTTTTCCATTTGTTTACGTAAGGCGCCTTAAATTAAATTACCTACGTAAGGTAGGATGTACCTACCCACATAATGCGACACATGGAAAAAAACGTGTTTTAGTTGGTACGATTGTTTCGAAGAAAAATCATTGCTCATTTGGATAGGGATATGAAATACCAAATAACGATTTAGGTTCAGAATTGGAATTGATATACAAGTATGGTAAAATTGAAACTGCACAATTCAATTATTTTAACTCTATAAAAAATAAAACTCTTTACAAGTCATAACTCATTCATTTGATAGTAAGTAATCATAAAAGTAATTAATGTATTCAGCGTCAGGCATAACCGCTAGTCTTTTTATCAGTCTAGACACAAAGGTTGAAAAATTGAAACAAGGTTATCTTCGTAAATAAATTAATATCTACCATTCCACGTAAAGCGGGGTTAAACGAGTCTATTATTGTGAATAAATCGATACAAATCATACCGCATAGGACATGACACTTACAATGTCACAAAGAAATGAAATTATAAATGCCTTGTACATTATTTAATTAAAAAACTACAATTTGAAATTAAGAAATGGTACCTTAAGTAGGTTGATATGCTTATTTTGTATGAATGAAAAAATCCTGGATTAGAAATGGAAAACAGACGATATTTCAAATCCCGTAAAAGATCTTAAAGTGGGCGTAACGCGTATTGTTAAGGTAGTCCATGGTTGGTCATCGATATTTATTATAATACATTTATATTTTAACGTCATAAGATGGCTTGGTAATTTAGCGAATTCTATCAAATGCTAAGCCTGAGCTAAATAGAATACCTACCTATCAATTGAAGCAGGGTTTCCTTTATTGCGCTGACCAAACATTTTTTTAATGTCAATTCGGAACTTAGTTATTTACCTACGCCTACCTTACCTCAAACATTTTTTTGTTGCTGAAATTAAAATTTATCTAGTTTAACCCCCCTTATATTTGTCTACACCCTTCTAATGGGAAGGGAAATGCACAAAAACCTTGCTAGAAATTAAATTGCTGTTTAGCGATTTACATAGGTGTATATGAACGTTTATATTTATATTGAAAGTTTTATTATTTATAAGTAGATAAATATATCAGTATAAACCAACCACCCGCGATAACGCCTTACGTAAATACTTAAACAAAAAGTTTAAAAAAATATATATTTATAACAATTAACGCGTGTCGGAAGTATAGAACCCCCATACATTGTTTAAAACTAAGTGGACAAACTTTATTTTATACTTGAGAACAAGGTTGATTTGTTTAAAAATATCCACTTATAACGAACATAAATATTTCTATAACTGAACTTAGCAGCAGCGAATCAGGCTTTCGGAGTTTCCTCTTGCCTACTTAGCAACGCAAAAGCCTCAAGTGGAAAAGCAGTATAATGGTTAACAATTAAAGGATGTAGTCCACGCGAACGAAGTCGCGGGCACAGCTAGTATTAAAAAAAATATTGTTTCGTAGATCTTAATTAATTATTAAAAATTAAACATTGCATCAAAATCGACAAAGTACATATTTTTTTTTTTGTAAAAATGTATAAATACTATGTAAGTAACCAGTTGTTTTTATTTAGTGTAAAAAACAGTCAGGTTTTGCCCATTTTTTTGGAATGGACTTTGGTTATTATTGTATCTAGTGCTGCCTACCAATATGAAATGATATTATGTTGTTGATGTATTGTAATCAATAAATAAATTTCATTGTTGTGATGGTATTGGATTCTATCATGAAATTCAATTTTATGTTTCGTTTGCAAAATATGTTAGGTAGTCCAATAAATTTTCATGAATTTCTTCATTTAGTACAAACTAAATTAAAACTGGTTTAGTGATGTAAAGGCCTGAAAACAAGAGGTACTTTCGTACCTCTGATGTCCAAGGGCTCCTTGTTTTCGAAGCAACAATTTTTCATGTTTGCGCTGAACAATACAGGTGTAAGGCTTTTTAAAATGGGCATGGTATAGAGTTGCGACATGCAATGTTGGAATCATTAGACAACTTTTTAAGATTCCCACTTTATAATCATAAAACCACATAAAAATAATTTTGAATAATTACCTCCACCCATAAAGGTTCAACAGCGCGTGGACACCGCTCATATATAGCAAGTCCATGAGAGAAGTCAATCACCTCATCTTCAGTTCCATGAATAACAAGGACTGGAGAGGTCACTTTTGGAATCTTGTCGATACTGTAAAATAAAATAAATATATCAAGCATTTCAATATTTCAGGCATGTAGTTTCTTCTTTTTACACTATCTCAACTAATCAGATGAAACTGTTAGCTGATGCATGTAGGTTTTTCCAAAACATATTGTATAATTTTTTAACAATGTAAGTAAAATAGTTTACTTTTACAAAAGAAATACAAATTTGGTAGGCTACTAGTGAATTAAAAAAAAATAGTGCCTGTTTGACAACATTATGTTTGAACTTGTATTTACATACTTCAATAAGCACAAGCTACAGCTGAAGTAAATGTAAACATTTGAATCAAATACCAGTTTATTGTACCAACTTTCAAGGTCCAATAGATATCTAGGGCTGAATCATTACCTCAGTGAAAGCATAACAGTTACTTATTTGCTACTGAATGTAAGAACATACTTATGGACAGCACAATATGTAATCACTTCACAAACATTTTTAAATCATGTTTCCCTAAATCTAGCAAATAAAATAAATCTATCAACCTAGAAAGATAACTTTTATCAATTATTAATGCTTTACAAACTAACTAAATACAAATGTTTGCTATTTACAACTAAAATTTCTTTCTGGTATCTTCTCAGTAGTAGTTGGTTTCCAACTGGTGGTAGCTTAACATTTAGTTTGAATAAACAATTCATAATGGTTAATGATGTAATTTATATAAATAAAATTATGTGTTAAGCAGCTTTGTTTTTCTACTTTGGATTAAGAACCACCTCCCCCTCAAAATGGACAGTCTTTCACGCCCAAGGGGGTAGGGGGTAGACACAAAATTTGCATGAAGATAAAAAGGCTTCTCAGCCATCATAACTAGAAAAAGACATCTTACTCTACATATAAAACCTAACTTTATGTAAGATCATAGTCAAATGAGACCATTTTATGCAACATGCAAGATAATGACACACTTTAAAGAGAGTAATAAGTAATACACCTGCACAAAATACAATCATACCGATATGCAGTTACACCAGTTTGAATACAAAGTAAATATTGACAGCTGTCTTTATGCTATGAGCATAGTCAGATTAGTAACACAGTGATTAATGCAGAAAGGATGTGAATTGTAGTCACTTATTTCATAGATGATTATGAAGAATTCAGTTGAGCTATTTAATATTTTCATTTGTTTTTCAAACTACATTTTCATAGTATGTCTATTAACCCACTTAAAAGAAAATTAACCAACAATGAAGTATTACTAATCCATTTAATAATTTTAATAGTAATACAATGCTCATTATTCATGTAAGTTAGATGATAATACCATGACTCATTAAGTGTTAAACATTTTATTGTATCCAAGAGAAATCTATGAAACATCATTATGTTTTAAAAATCAAAGAAAAATCTACTTCAGCAAACAAAATGGATGTAATAAATATGACTAAAGAATAACATTAAGTGATAACTTTAGGTTTTATAAAGTTTGTGAATGGCATAATCTTTTACTCAAGGAAATTAAAACAGTTTACACTTATGAATTGACAAAAAATCAGATGTGAATCTCCTACTGGAATAGAACTTATAATTACCATGAAGATGCAAGGTAGTAAAAATGTAGTATTATAAATCCTAAAATTATTTTCCAACTATGAGTTAATTAAAGAATTATAAGGCTACATTAACTTACCTAGGAAAGGCATCAAAGAACCAAGTCCTTTTGGTGTTGGGGAAGGCGACACGCATGCCTGACATGAGAGGTGAATGAAGTACCACCGCACCTACTTCATAACGTGCAGCCAGGTCCACGGTTGGTACTGTCCCGATACTCTGCCCATATAATATAATGTTTTCAGGGCTGATGCCATAGCGTGTCCGCAATGCCTGCCATGCAGCATCAATGTCCGCATAAAGATTCTTTTCTGACGGCTTTCCACCACTCACACCATACCCAGAATAATCGTAACTGAATATATTACAGTTTATCCTAGTACCTAAGCCTAAGTAAAAACTACTCATTTGTCCAAGATCCACTGCATTACCGTGCGAGAATAATATAGTAAAACGCGCGTTAGGGCTGCAACGAACAAAGAGACACGCTATTCTGTTCCCTCTTGATGTCCTCGAATAAAAGCCCTCCATGTTCTCCTTCTCCCTTTCAGAGTACTGCCACTCGGCTCTTTCTGTCAGTGTTAACGAAAATTTCGATCCAGTTTCATCGGGTGTGAATGCATACGTGGGTTCTGGAGGCAGGAACGCAAGCTTAGCCGCAATTTTCCCCGGGCATGGCGGACAACAAAACAGGCAACAAAGTTCACTAAAACTTAACCCGTTCATGTTGACAACGTGCTAATAACCATGTGAAAACTATTGAACACTACACATTACAAAACTACAACTCACAAATTACTGGTCATGGCAAAAAATAAAAGAATTTCACAAAATTGACAGTTCGTCAACATTTCAATCAGCCATGACGGCTGCCAGTGTTGCGCTTGAAAATACAGTGTGAGCATAGTGTTGTATGTTTATTGTTTCAATTTGAATCAAATTGTGTTAGAAAATCGGATTTTGAAAAATTATGGTAGAGTAATTTCAATTTGTATATTTTGGATGTCATAAAGAAAAATTATTCAAGAACTAGAATGAATAGATGGAAGGAAATGGTACTTACAAAGGGTCCATATTGGTTTACATAAATCTCAGAAATTTTAATCCTATTCTTTGTCGTACTACCGATTTGTGTTCATAATGATCACTCTTCATAATTTTATTTTTCATACTCTTTTGATTCTACCATTTTTATTACTAGCAACAGAGCTCATGACAGTTTGTGATCATATTTTTTTTATTAATATTGTTACTATATACCATGAATCATTTTAAATACGTATATTTTTTTTCAGATATGTTTTCTTCATAGCATTCAATGATCATATTGCTTTAATGAATAATGTTGTTACTAAGAACATACTTACTTTAAATCATAATGTTGTTGTTCAGACTTACTTACTTTATAACAGATAATCATCATAATTTTTGTATTAAGAAAGGCAATACTAAGAAAATATTTTAACACATAATGTCGTTTCCCATAATCGCAAATATTGAAAATAATTTTAATTTATAAGTAAGTAGTAGTAGGTAGGTTAGAAAAGTACCTAGTAGATTTTAAAATTGCGGGTAGATATGCTTCGAACAGCATAGCCGCATCTCGGCGATGATTACTTAGTAGGTATAAAACCAATTCATACAATTCCAGTTAATCAAGTAAATAGTCATTATGCATTCAGGGCCGGCGTTAGGGTGGCGCGCGGTTGGGCAACAGCCCAGGGCGCTCGGATTTGAACGGGCGCTAGAAAGCTACCCTGAGGTACCCAGATGTATTCCCTTAAATCGATGTATTGGTATACGCTTTTACAGGGGCGCTGGCGGAAATTCGTCCAGGGCGCCAGTAATGCTAGAACCGGCACTGCATGCAATTCCTTTAGTATCTCTTCGTCTCCGGCGCTGCGGGAAGTGCAACCTTTCCACCCTTGTGTAACGAGGCTCTGGCACCCATGCTCGCTTCCGCAGCTTCGGCTTTTTAGATCAGCCTCAGCTGCTCCAGGTGCCCCTGAGCCTCGTTACAGCGGGCGAGGGCTGCCCTCCCTCCGCGCCTCCGGCTTTTGAATAATCATAATCAATTCATTGATTCATGTTGGTTACAAGTAGACGTGCGCGCCGCCGCCGTAAGGAGTCAGCGTAAGGAGTCATGTGCACAACCGCATTCTAAAGCGCACCTGCTGACACATAAGAGCTCAAGTTAGGTACATTTTATTGTTCGTGACTGTACTTATCTCTTTCGACTTGTAAATGTTGTCCATAGCACTTAAATAGGTATATGTTTTTTATGATATTGAAAAAACAATCATAGTGTTGAAGAGGCCAAAAGAAAAATTTAAGAATTCACGTAAGTATAAACTGGATCCACAATTAAAGATTAAGCTATTTGTGTAAATTAATTAAAATAATATTCAGGCCATTCGTCCAACAAAAAAAGTCACATGACTGCGATGTTTTTCACATTAAAACATACTGATGAAAATATTTTTTTAATATATAATTGTGGATTATAGAGCATATAGATTTAGAAGGACATAGTAACCTTCACAAGTGTTGATTTTACTCCAACCTAAAAATACCTATGTAAAAAGCCAACAATACCGCGACGGCAAAAAAAATATAGGACTGAACATAAAATGGATGATTTATATTCTCAATATCCATCTCTTTAGAATTTGATTTAACAGTAATTTATCAGGCGGTTCTGAAATTATAAAAGAGTTCAAATAATAGATTACAACTGCTTTTTGGCCGCAATATAAATGAATTATGGGACATTACATATTTAGAAATAAAATGCTACTTCCACTTATTATATTTTGTATCTCTATGGAAAGTGGGAAACACTCACTGCAAAATCACAACTCTTTCACCCCCCCATACACACCGTTTCGTCCAGTTCTAAGGGATCTACCAAAACCAAACTCATGGCAAGTGGTTGACGAGCTAAATAAGTTTGGGAACCTCTGAATTACATGATCAGTGTATTGTCAAACGCACATTCCTTGCAGTCTGACAATAGTCCTTATGCTGACGCAATAAGGACGATGATAAGTCCAAGATGTACCTACATATACAATGCAGACATCGATTCTGGGACCGTTCTCCTACAGTCATTACTCATTTGTCCGTTGAACTATTAGCCAACACAACTTTATATCGGCAAATGTTTCTCCAAAATATCTTCCACCTAAGAATTTTCACTCGGCATTATCTTTAACCAACGAACGTTTCGCCGGCAGTCGTTTCCACGGCGATCGTTTTGTCTGAGGGATATTTCGACATGTGTCTTTTCATCACCAAATGACTGTAGGAGAACAGTCCCAGAATCGAAGACGATTATCACATAGGATACGAACAAAAAAAGTAAATAATGAAGATTACATAGTTTCATAATTTTATTAAAAATAATTACCGTATAAAACGTTAAGCGTAGAGATCATTAATTTAATTACCATGTCGATTAAAAAGTGTTATGGGATTCAGTTCAGTAGCAAATATAGTAGTAGGTGAGTGTTAAAACTATACATAATAAAAAATAAGCAACCTCAGCAAACTTACTATGTGTATGAAATGTGTTTATGTATTAGCGAAATCCCGTCTTACTAGCGTTTCCTATGGACTTCTTTAAATTTCTAATTCTAAATGATCTCGCTCCAGTAGAAACTTTTGCACCGGTATAAAATTATAACAAAGCGACATTATTATTTAAACTTTACGCAATTATAATAGACATTTTAGGTAGATAAGGACTCGTACACTTTATAAATATTAAATGACAAGCTGTTATTTTTCAACGCGCTTTTTATATTTAGTAGACAATACATCAATTTAATATCGTATCTAACTATTCGCCGAATTTCTTATTATTTTCTGCGTAAAATAGTAACAAGACACCTTTCAACTGTCGAGTTTTATTTTAAAGGTGGCAACATCGTTCATTTAACTACTTTTGTCTATTTAAACTGGAAACTATTTAATGTAAGAGGCTATTGGGTTCCCACTTTGGCCAGCTACATAATAAAATTAGCTGTAGTAAAATTACTAATTTTCTTTTAAATCTGGTGCCTGTATTATAAAACAGTCTCGGAGGCTGTTAGTTGTGAACTGACACCTTTGACCATGTCTAAATCATAGAACACCGAGCTACCCTCATTTATCAAATTTCTCAAACCGTATTTCCACCAACGTAGAATAAAATTTAAGATAATTTGCTATCTTTTTAGATCGATTTGATGCTGCTGTACCCGTGTAACATACCTAAATACACATTAACATTTTTAAACAATCATAGTTATTTTGAAGAAAGCATTTTGGTAATCACTTCAACAATAACACAAGCCGGATATGGGAAACTACAAACAAATAAGCTTCTTGAAAGATTTAAAGATAAAGTAGGTACCTATTTAAAAATGTTTGTACCGCCGAATATTTTGTCTTAGATACATTTGTTACACCTATAATACATAATATTCCTCGGTAGATGCAGGACTACTACAAAAAGGATTTCAGCACCGCGCTTCAGACATTATCTAATCTAATAGGTCATGGTCTGCACACGATAAGATAGGAAGTCATTTTAATTAAATCGAAACAAAGATTTTTCCAAACATACAACGATTTATTACCGAAAATGTCGACTCATGGAGATTAGTTGAGCGCAACGGATTTTTCCGGTTTTGTTTTTCTGTTAACCAAATCTAGATTGGGGTAGGTAACATCATAGTTTACGTAGTCTAATTCCGTATAACAAAATCGTAATTGAGCAGGTTCATATTGGTCTACCGAAATCTGACAAAATATCCCAGATGGTTTTGATTATTTTAAACCCCAATTTTTAATGAGATACAGATGTATAGGGTGAGGTGCTGTCGGGTATACCAAATTAAACGACAGCAAACAAGGAATGTTGAAATTTATTCCGCGTTTCCAACTTATAGCCAATAAAAAGATCTAGATTATTGGAAAATCTGACTTATAGAGCATTTAAAACTGCATGTAACAGTTTCGATACCTTTCTAAAATTAGAGTCTTGGGAAATTTATCCTAATCAATTAGCAAAACCTTGACCAAATAGTAGTAGACACAAAAGACGTTTTTGGGATAGTTATGAAGAAATGTGATGATTATATTATAAGATTATATGGTTAGAATAATAATAATTAATGAATGTTTCGGAAAACATTATTTATAAGTAATAGGTACTATCTTAATTTTGTATTTTATCATACTAATACATATTTATAAAGAGGAAAGATTTGTACCTATTTTTGTATGTTTGTAATGAATAGGCTCAAAAAGTACTGGGCCGATTTAAAAAATTATTACACCAATAGAATGCTACATTCTTCCAATTTGACATAGGCTACAAAAATAGGGATCCTTGGTAAAATTGCGCGGGAAAATCCTCTAAGGCGAAACGAAGTTTGCCGGAACCGCTAGTTAGTAGGTAGATAAAGATAGGTAGTTAAACTATTTTATTTTCCTTTTCTAGATACACTAGCGACCCGCCCCGGCTTCGCACGGGTGCAATAGGTACTATAATATGTACGTGTTATATATATAAATCTTGCACTTTATTTTATTACATTGACTCCTCCCGTACCAGTGACGCTTACATGGAGCCTACACCGCATGCTGGCTAGCTGAGCGCGGCGAGCGGCAACCACGCGACAATACTTGCATTTTTAAACTCGTGATATTTTCCGAATAAAATGTCCAAATTAAATAATTCAAAAAGTTCAAGATATTGAAGCCGTCTTGAATATAAAGTCATTTATTTTGATAATACCAAGGTACAAATAAAGAGCCTTTTCAAGCGGTGGCATATTAATTAAATTTTTAAAATAAAAAACCGCTTACTGTGACATAACTATAATATTTAGACAGATGCTGTCGCGACACTTTTTTTTAGATAATGATGAGTTCTACAAAGTCGTAGTACATGATTTTGTTCTATCATCAATAGGAAGGAATTTTTCAGGTCATTTTTTACATCTTGGGTTACATTGTTGGAGCTTTAGTAAGGATCCCTAATTTTTTTGAAAATATAATATAGCCTATGTCACCCGAGGATAGTGTAGCTTCCCAATGGTGAAAGAATTTTTGAAATCGATTCACTAGATTCGGAGCCTATTCATTACAAATCTTTCCTCTTTATAATAAAGTATAGAACAGATATAACACTGATTTTTATTTTTTTCTCGAATTACCTCGCGACGATAGGTACGTAATTTAATATAGGGAAACCTGTTATTCGCCATGCTAGTATGCATTAAGGTCTATTTTAAATTGTTTTGTGTAACGCTGTTGGTTTTGTAATAAATAAATAAATTAAATAAACACATTTACAATAAATAAATTTGTTTGGAAAATAAAACTTATCTAGTTTTGCAGTTAAGGTACTATTAGTTTGTGCATAGTACAAAACAAATAATATTGAGCCCCAAAGATGTAGCTAAAATATATGGATCTAAAATTATGCATTATACTAGCTCACGCTGCAATGAGTACCTATTAATGCATAGGTATTTATTTTTTTTCTTTTTTTTTTAAGGGGGAGAGAATTCCGTCTTTTCGCACCATATCTCTGCCATGGGGACGGCAGCGACGTGTGTGGGGCTCCCCCGCCCAGAAGGGGCGAGGACTACCCGAACTAAAAACTCTCCCCACCTTCTCATCGCCTATTGACGGCGCCATGGGAAATCGGGTGACCCATGACTGCCACGGCGATAGGTATTTCGACTTAACACAACCAACATGACTACTTACATATTTATAGTTCATATCCCATAGGTCTGCTGTAAGACGTGATTTACGCTTCCTGCTTAATTAGCTACAAATGCGATAAATATAATATTTTATTAATTAATTTTGTTAGAATTTAAGCATTACAGAACCATTATTAATGTGAATTATTAATTCATGCTCCCCGGCGGAACCACTTTTGAGTAGTTACTCAGTAAATCTATAAAATATCTGCAAAATTTTAGTCCTAATAAATGTCTCAGGTTTAGTTATATTTTGTTATTGAAACTGGTAGTACTACGAACTATACTTCTAAAAAACAAATGCAATGCAAAGAGTGTTGCTAATAATTTTACTCTAGGCGTTTAGCAAATAATCCGAATATAAAATTTGAGGCAACGATTTGTCTGCAAATTGAAATGCTAGCTAACTTACTTGGTAGCTTAACCACTTTCAATATTAAAATACAACGAAACCTGAAACAAGTTTTTTTAAAAATAGAATTCCTATTTTCGCAGTTTTATTGACCTATCACATATTTTTTTAAGTAACTCATCCTAGTTAAATCAAAAGTGGTTCTGCCGGGGAGCATAACATATAATTTATCACGATAGCAATCTAGTCAACCTAGAGATAAAATTATGCAAACGAATGTTGTAATATTTAAATCTAATTAGTCATGCTTTTTATGGTTAAACATCTTCAACAGTATTTATCTGGATATCGCTCATTAGGGATCCAAAATTCAAGGGCAGAATCGCAAGTCCCAATTACCATAACGCCATTTAGGTATCGCATCTGGAAAATGTTACAATTCATTAATCATTTAAAACTAGGGTATGTATTATTTAATTAATTTAATTTCATTTAAAAACTTTATTGCTCAAAATAAAAAGTACAAAAGGCGGACCTAATGCTAGGTGCATTCTCTACCAGTCAACCGTTGAGTCATGCAGATAGTTCGTTTATGGGTGCAGTAACAGTAAACATTTTATTAAATATAAATTTAATATACACAAAAAAATATCACATACCTGAGTAACATCAAAAGTACTAGTTTTGATATTAGCATACTCTTGTGGTGGATAGCAGTTATACAAAAATTTTATTTCACCTCTATCTGAACAAACAATTAAATTCCCTGAGCTCTGGTAACAACTTGTTATTTTACTAGAGGGTTTTATGATAGGTGGCTCGGGCCATATTTCATGAGACTTCACATGTACATGATCTTCAGGGTGCATTAGGTGCAATGAACCTTTTGAATCGCCTATATACAAGGCAGTTGGCGTCCAATTGATACACACAGGATATGCTTTGTCAGTTGGAATCTTGACATCGTTTGCTACAATTTTCCCAGCTACTTTATCCCATATTGCTAATGTTTTGTCTTCACTTACTGAAGCAACCATATTTTTGTATGTATGCAGTGCCAGTACCGGACCTTTGTGTGGCTTATATACATTTATAGGACTTGAACCCGCACGCTGATCAAAAGATAATATTTTCTTTGAAAACAAACCAGCCATCACTATATTATCCATAGAAACTACTGATAATGCAGACATACCACATCTGAAATAACAAGAGGATACAATTAAATTAACATGGTAGTTGTACCAACTGCAAAATGTTAATAACACTCATCTGCAATTACATTTTTATTTTTGAAGAAAGTGTGCAGAAGTAAGGACAAGAATGTTTGCTCCACTTACTTAAAAGTTTCTATGCATTCAAATCCAGTTTCTAAATCCCAAACTTTTACAGTGTTGTCCCAAGAAGCAGAATATACCTTGGTTGCAGAGTCAATGTTATCTGGTGCAAGATCCCATACCCAGCCTGCATGAGCATCAGGTCTTATATGCCTTGGCTTGGCATCTGTCAGGGTAGTTGTATTATCACTTTGGTCATGAGGTGTAATATCTAGAACGCTCCACAATGCCATACCTCGGTCCCTGCCTCCAGATATACATATTTCTCCCTTCTGAAAAACAATTAAAATGTGTCTTTACCTTTTTGTGCTCTAAAGAGTTATGTTCAATGAATTGTTATGGTTAGTTCTTATATTAAACTCCATACTAACATTTACTAGAAGTACAGTATCAACAGAAGCAAAGTGGACGTCTTTCACTACAATATGCCTCATGTTTTCCTTTACATTGGACCACTTTCTTTTCTCCACATCCATGTCTACACAGACTTCTTCCCAATTCAGCAGATCCTTGTCCAAGAGCTTCAAGTCAAGTAGTGCTGGAAAGCAGCCCTTTATTTTACTGTGAACCCAATGTTTCCAAAGGTGATCATCTGCTAGTATGTCTCCAAACCTTCTGCATACTTTACTAAATGTGTTTCTTAGAAAATAGGGATCTAAGTATGAACATATATTCAGAATTATCTGAAAGTAAACAACATATTATCCACTCCAGTAAAATTTATAGACATTTACATTATTTTAAGACTGGTCTTTGGCTAATTTCAACAACACCCACCTCAACAGGCATATTTTCAAAGGCAGTTTCTTCAGTGTACTCTTTATTCAATTCCTCATCAGGGGATGCATTGGTTTCCAGGGTTGATAATTGTTCTTGAACTGATTGAATAATATCGCACATCTTGGGATCTATTGTCTCTGCTAAGCTTGTGAACAAAAGCAGAAATTACAATATTAGACTTTAATAGAAACATAACACCAAAAACCACAATTCTATTATCTAAATAAATAAATGTAAATTTTGTATAATTCAAAGTATATGTATGTTTTATATTGGCGGTGGTCAAAAAGCCTCGATCCAGGCGTGACGATTCACTTTTGATTGAAGTGAATGGCCATTTATGGATGTGGCAGATGGTTGTGCTCTAAGTAATGTAATGATATATCAATACATACCAATCTTAAGTTCTTGAATAAAATTTGGGAGAATATCTATTTATTGGACTTATCTGGAAGATTCCCGTTTATTTATTCGCATAACGATACATTAATTAGGTCATGCTAAGATAATGGGAAACCGTAAGCCAAACCTACATCTTTATTACTTACCCGCATAGAAAAACAGTCTTGTTTGAATTAGAATTATAGTTTTTTCTTCATCACAGAACTTTGCGAGTCTTTTTATTTATTTAAATTTCAAGTAAAGTTTTTATTTACTTTGTTTTGACAGGTTCTTCAGAGCAAAATAAAAAACAAAATGTCTACTGTCAACTGTCACTTCCAGCTGAGCCGGTGTTCCCTTTCACAAATATATTAAATTGAAAACAGAAAACTTTAACATTAAATTATGTACTTAAATGTAAATTAAAAGACTTTGTGATAAGTAATACACGATCGCGTCATGGGTACAGTATGTTATATTAAATAGGGCCAACAACACTTAAAGTCATAAAAAAGCAAGACGCCATTAATTGTATTATTTATTAAGTATGTATTAAATAAGAACGAATAGAGGATTGTATTTAATTAATTAATCTTGAAACAAAAGAATGAAATCCCAGTCTTTCCCAATCCTCAAATCTGCTGTATGAGCCGCACTTAAACATATGTATGTATAATCTCTGTAAACAACAAGGCACAGAACAAACACAAATTTTAATTACATTAATTTAATTCTTGTCCTGGGTGGCGAACACACGACCCTTCGGTAAAAATACAGCAGGAACGCGAACCATCAAACTATTGGGCCACATAACAGGGTTATATAGATTATCTTGTGTATTACTTAAAATCGCATTGAATACATTTCAATTGAAATTTCATGACAATAAAACTATGATAAAACTAAAGCGCAATACGTCTAGGTTACGTCACTTTATCCGTCAGTCCCAACTGTCAACCAAGCAAGGGTCAACAAATCAACAAGAACAAGAACAACATGCTTTCGCTTTGCTTTGTTGAACACCAAATAGAAATGAAATAATTGCTCTTGCTCAAGCAAGAATCATAAAATTCTACTTATAAGCAGTGAACCATACGATAACATTATTTAGAACTACTGCTGTGTTAATACACGGGTGTAGTTGGAGATATATTATTGTAAGTACTCGTAATTCGTGTCTATTTTATATTTCATTATGGATTTACCCGGCCCATCTAATATTTTAGATGAAATGGACGTAGAACAGATTACGGAAAAAGATTTAACGAATAAGTTCCTAAGTGGTGAATTGTCTTTTGCCGAGTACTCTAGTGAATGGTACAATGTCGAAGACGAAGATGATGCTGATGCCGATGAGGGCAATAAGAGCGATGACGAGCTTAGAGAATCAACTAGTCGGATCTTAACTAAAGGCACACGAGTACGGCGTCGTTTGTCACCAGCACTAATGGGGTTAATGGGGGAAGCCAACTTACGCTTTGTTAGAGGAGATGTAGAAATGGCTAAAAGAATGTGTCACGAAATAATAAAACAAGTGCCCACAGCCCCAGAGCCTTATCAGACATTGGCACAGATTTATGAAAATGATGCAGAAAAATCACTACAATTTTCATTGTTGGCTGCTCACCTAAGTCCTTCAGATGCTAATGAGTGGTTAAGATTAGCTGATATATCAAAAGAGCGAAATGATACTAGACAGGAGATGCTGTGCTACACTCAAGCTGTTAGGGCTGATCCACAAAATTTAGATATTCACTTGAAAAGAATTGATGTTATAAATAATCTTGAAAAAATAGATTATCCCATTCATACACTTAGTATAAATAAGGTCAAATGTTATCATAAAATTGTAACATCATTACCACCAAGCGAAGGGGAGACAATCATCAAATATGCTAAACTGGCTGCTACAATATACCATAATAGTAATGAGGTTGAGCGTGCACTTGAAGTAATGGGAGCTGCATATAAAAAATGCTCTTCGCTCTTCAATTTGGAAAGTATTAACATTCTGTTAGAGCTGCTTTTAGCTAGAAAGCAATATCAAACCTGTTTAGATGTATTTGTAGCTAATATTGGTGTTGAAATTGAGGCTGAAATCCAAACAGTAAAAAATTCAGATGGCGAAATAGAAGAACAAACAAATTATTTGAATTGTACAGTTCCAGATAATCTTCCAATAGATCTGAGAAGTAAATTGTTGGTATGTTTCATATACCTGGGGTCCATAAATTTGGTCCAAACACTGTTGCAGGATTTTCTGTCCAATGATGTTGAAAAGGCTGGTGATTTGTATATGGACATAGAAGAAGCGCTGTCCTCTGTAGGATATCATGAATTAGCCATGAAATTGCTAGACCCTCTTGTAAAAAATAATAGTTTCGACTTGGGAGCAGTATGGCTTAAGCATGCTGAGTGTCTGAATAACTTAGGAAGGGAAGATGATGCCATTGAGTCATATTACAAGGTCTTAAAACTTGTACCACAACATCCTGATGCTCGGCGAAAATTGTTTAATATTCTTGAAAAAAAGGGTAAGATTGATGAAGCTTTAAATATATTACAACAGGATTACAGATATGTAGTCAGTGCCAGTTTACTATATGAACAATGCAAAGTATTAAAAAAATATAACAGATTACTAAAATACTTAGAAGTTGGTGAAGCTTTGCTCTCTAAAACATTTATGAAATTTAGACATCAAGAAGAGCTAAAAATTGCTTTCCAACTGAAAGGTGGTGTTGATCTTATTTATAATTTCCGAAAAATGCGTGGTGAAAACCCATACCATGAAAATGATATCCACTTTGATGAAGAAGAAAAATTTAAACTTACACCACAAGAAGAATGGAATTTTTTTATGGAACTCCTTGAAATTGCAAAACAAAATAAGTTATATTTTACTATGCAAAGGTTATGCTTCGGAGCTATAATGTCTAAAAGCTTATCATCACATCGTGTTGAGCTTGAGTTCCTTTGTCAACAATCTTGCTTGATAAGTGGTGACTTTCAAAATGCTTTGAGGTTGACAAGAGAATTTGCTCAAAAGCACCCTGGTCCAAAAACCTGGAATCTCTTAAGTCATGTGATGAATGCAGTGGATGATTCAGCACAAATAAAATTTTTATCTAGGCTGTTCTTAAAAGATAAACATATTGTGAAAAATCTTTTTCTTGGCAATAATTTCTTGGCTTCAGGCAGATATCTAGTAGCATTAAAATACTACTTAGAGTACAATGAACAATGTAGAGATCCACTTACAGCATTTCTTATTGGTGTTACAAGTTTACTAATGGCAGCACAGAGAACTGTAGACAAGCACCACAACCTCATACTACAAGGAATGCATTACTTGTTAATGTATAGTAAACTGAGGAAATGTGACCAAGAGGGATATTATAATATAGCAAGAGCTTATCACACATTGAACATAAACAATTTAGCCATAGAATTCTATGAAAAGGTACTGCAGTCTGATCCTATCACAGAATGTGAACAGCATGGTGTGATGAATTTGAAAAAAGAAGCAGCTTTTAATTTGTGTTTATTGTATAAAGGACATTCGCCCCATATGGCTAATAGATACCTTACAAAATATATTGTAATTGAGTAAATGGAGTTCATCAAGTCATTTTTTATTTTATTTTTCTTCATCCTAATAAGCTTTCTTTATCTTGAATGAAAATGAAGGATAAGGGCTTGCATTAATTATGCCTCTCCTAATTTTTCAAACCGTTTTTAAAGGGTTAATATATTTACCATAAAGGTAGTTAAATTTAGGGAAAATAACTTTATTGTTAGTTTATGCTATTTGATTGCTATAAAATTTCCTAATCAAATAAATTGTTTTAGGGTAAAATTTGTTTTTAGTGCTAATGGCAGCAGATGAAATTATTCCTGTAAATTCTGTTCTATTTGAGGATTTGTGTGGAGTATTGGAACAAATTTATAAAATTAAGAAAAGACAAAAAAATGATCGAAACAGAAACAAGACTATACAAAAGCAGGAGATATTCAACGTTTTTGAACGTTTTTTCAATGATTTGAAAATGAAAATATCTGCTGTACAAGGAAAGAAGGTATGCTACGAATAGTTTTCTCATATAGTGGGTTATTTTAACTATTTACCAAAATTTATTCTTTACATTTAGGGATGAGATTTCGATACCTCTACTTGTAATATTAGATAGTTACATCTTAAGGGTGGCAAAGGTGCTATCGTCAGTACCATAGTAGTAAAATACCTGAATGAATGAACCTGAAATATTATATTGTATCAAAGAGTTTTAGAAATTGAAAGAGAGTGGTCTGAAAATTGATCCTTGAAGAACACTGGCGTTTGCCATTGAATGTGATAATGGTCGGTCCGATTTATTGGTGTATATTAATGATTTCGTGAGGTTTAGTATATTAATGTGGTGTTGACTTGTAAAGTTGAATTTAATAGTCGGCGATAGGTAAATAAAATATAATCCATAAAGTGAACCGCTTTAAGCGCGTATCAGGTGTCTAGCCACTTGTCCACGTAAACAACTTGCTTCAGACACCATTGTGCCTTGTAACGTTCTTAAACTGAATATTGACTTCCGTGGAATCCTCGGAAAATTGTCGGTCATCGAACACCCGTGTTCTATCATGAAGTTGTATCAATTCATACCTCATGTAACACTGTCATTGTTAGACTTATAAAAAAAAAAGAAAGAAGTCCTCCAGATTGGCCCAGAGCACGGGTACGCCCATGTCTTTGTGTATAGGTATTCTTAAAACAAAACCGTTTTCTCCCAGAACTCTAGCCTATTTCCTGTATTGAGACTATTATTACCAAAATGCGAAAGAGAGAGAAGTCCTTACAACCTGAAAGAGACAAAACTTGGGCCTCTGCTGGTAAAAGTACTGTCTCTCAGTAATCAGTCTCCGGTCGCACAAAAGTTGCTGAACTTCAGATCAGTGAGCAACACTCAAGATAGCGACTTCGCGGGAGTTGCGTATTTCGCGCTGAAGAATTTGGTTGGTAAGAGCAGCGGTACATTGACGATTGGGGATGTCAACGCTGTTTTAGATAAAATCGCTACTGCAGAAACTGGCAATAAAGGACGTAAGTTCGCATTACATACTTCTATTAATTCAAGTAGGTAGGTCAACAACTCATCAAGGTCCTTTATTCCCGGTCGTCCCCACTCTGTCGTCCCCACTGGGGACTCACAACTTTTTATTTCCCACTCGTTCCGCTATAGGCCGAAAGTCAAATTGAAAGGGAGTTTAATAGATTTCACGGTTTTCCAAAATGCTTTAATTACGCATTTCATACCAATACTACTATATATATATACAGTAGGAGTAGTCAGCTATAAAGCTTCTTATGTGGACTATATATATATATATACTATATATATATACTACATATATATATAAATATATATATATATATACAGTAGGAGTAGTCAGCTATAAAGCTTCTTATGTGGACTACAGATTGGGTTTCAAAATATTATGAGGAGGATTATAGTTAGGTACTAAAAATTGTACCAACCTTTTAAGCCCCTACGTAAAAACGTGTCTGTCTTTGATCTTTGTGTGTGTATGTATATGGCATTGTAGCTCGTAAATGGATAAACCGATTTTGATTTTGTTTTTTAGCCGTTTTAGATGAAGCATTTAGCTATGCTATGAAAAATTTGACACCGGAACAGCTGAAATGGTTTCTCAGGCTAATCTTGAAGGATTTGAAACTAGGGATTGAATCAAAACTCATATTAGCTTCGTTCCATCCCGACGCACCCGAGTACTTCGAATCTTGCAGCAGTCTTTCAAAGGTATGTGCGGGTATTGAACATTTATATTAATTTTAAGGATAAGGACGTGAACAAGCCGAATTTGTAAGTATAGGTGTTTACCCCCCTTATTCACTGAAACGTTGGTGATTCGGAAAGTAGTAGTAGAACTGTATGAAAGCGTAATGCTTTCATACAGTTCAATCATTTATGAAAGAATTAAACCTTAAGTAGGTACCTACGTGCTTAGTTTCCGTATTAGAAACCGTTGGTCACGTTTTGATATTCCGATGCGATGTTATTTATTTATTCTAATTTGAGTGATGCTGTATTTCAAATATTAGAAACAGAAACATTTTATCTCCCCTTGTGGTGCGGGAATCGAACCCACGACCTACACGTATCGCGCGTGCTGCTCTTACCAACTGAGCTAACCGTAAGTTATCGTAGGCGATGAAATTTTTCTGCTGTATCAACCGTTAGCCTTCCGGTAAGTGCCCTCTGCCAAATATGTTTAAAACTACATACTTATCGGACCGTGGTACATTCGTTGCAGAAATGTTTGAAAACCACGGAATCGAAGACACCTTGGCATCTTAATCGATTCCCGCACCGCAAGGGGAGATAAAAAAAATCTGTTTTTTATATTTAAAGTTCGCTAGTACGGCGTATAGTAGGTAGGTACAGTCAGCTTCATAAAGATCTAAGTGTCCAGAGTGGTCAAAATTATCTGAGGGACAGAAGTTCATTTTTATGTACGTTGTCAGGTCGTCATATTGTTGTAAGCGTACCATGGACTTAGTATAATAAACAGGACCGAGCACTCGCAGCCAAAAAACGAGCCGAGCGAGATAGCTACCACAGAGGCGCGTGTCCCTTTCTAATAGGGTGACAACAAGATTTATTTTGATAACGGACATTTGATTAAATAATAAAAATTTAGCCCGTTGTCGCCACTACATCTAGTAAAATAAATAAATAAATATTGGACAAAATCACATACATTGCTCAGATTCTGTGGTAAGTAGCTAAAGCACTTGTGTTACATAAATCATAAACAACGACGGTACCACAACATCCAGACCCGAGACAATACAGAAATGATCGTTTCCCTTATTGACCCGACCGGGTTCGAACCCGGGACCTCAGAGATGGTACAACAACAAAGTTCGGCCCGCTCGCATCTGGCCACGGTGGTCGTCATGTTCCAAAGTTATCGTCTGGACAGATTTGACTGTTGAAAACAACCGGGACAGCATTACTTTTATGTTTATAGGTTTGAAAAAATTATCTTGAATTATTTCAATAGAATTTATGTATAATTTTACTCCCTTTTACTCCAATGGGGACAATGGCAATAAATTTGAATCATTTATTGAATTTTCCACTGTCCCTACTGCTGGGGACGCGCCTGGTAGGGACAACGAGAATAACCCTAAATTTATTTATTATTATTATTATATTTAGCCATTTACATGCTTTGGTTGATACAGATGACAAGAAAATATAGTTGAAACAATGCTTAAAATAATTGCTAGTAAGTACAATTACAGCCGCTTCGGCTACATGTTTAATGAATGGCTTTTGTAATAATTGGCTACTTGACAGTGTTAACAATAAAATAGGAAAAGTGTTAGATATGTTAGCTTATTAGTTAAGTAATCATTTTACATTTTTACTTTTTAATTAAAAGCATAGTTAGTATTTTATTTTTGCAAAATAAATTTTATTTTTTTTATCTGTGGAACAAAAGAACCGAAACGGAAACCACCATTGCAATTCGGAAATGACAGCTGTCGGCGAAAATTATTTATTTTAATGTGGCGAAACAATGATTATTTTACCGATTAAATTGAATTATTGTGTCTCTAATCGTATAAAGAATTTATTGAAACATTTTCCGTTTATCTTAATTAAGTCGTTCCTATGCGTATCGGTTCGTTGTCTAGGACGTTGACGTCATAATTGCAACAGTGACGCGACTAGGCGTTTTCGCGCGCTTTTTAAATGTGTTACACAAAATCTTATTTTTCTCTGGTTATTTCAGATTATTTCCAGATAAATCGAATTGCTTGGGATATTAAATGAACGGGCGCACATTTTACGATACTTTTTCAAAAACTGTCAAGTAGCCAATTGTACGCCAGTCTATGTCTACGATTTTTTACCTAACTTCTGATCACGGTGGGCAACAGATTGTTTTCAGTGCCAATATTAATATTAACCAAAAAACATCGTTTGAACATTTTGATCGATTAAACGACTTTTTAAACATGATAATATCTTCAAGAGGTGGCAGGATGTAGGATTTCTTCGTCAGAGTCTGGTAGTGGTCGGTGGCTCAATGTATTACTGAGAGCTTATTTTTTTTGGTTTGTAAAATAAACATTACAGTTAACTTAGTGCAACATATTACATCCAGTTTATGACCTACAAAATAATACTCATATAAAGAATTAAGTAAAAATAAACCGGGCCAAGTACATAAGTCGTAAAGGTTTTACTATATTTGACTGTAAAACGAATCCTTCTTAAGTATTTATTTTATTTCAATTTAATTATTTGTCTTTAAATAAAGTGTATTCCGTCAATATTTTAAGTGTCTAACTGTAATAGCTATCAATATCCGGCAAGCTATAAAATCACGTATGTTGTATGGGAGCCCTTTACATACGTATATTATCTTGTTTTTTAGTATTAAGTATTTGATGTTGTTATAAAGGCATCAAAAAATTATAACTAACTATCACTGTTCACAAGATACAGCCTGATGGCAGTTAGACGGAAAGCGAAGTCTTAGTAATAGGGTTCCGTTTTACCCCTTGGGTATGGAACCTAAAAGACTATGTATAGTGTATATACAAATAGTGTTTTTTAAAATACTTGATTAGGTGTTTAAACAAAGATTCCTAAAATTAAATCTTGTTGTGTGTTGTTGCGTTGAAGCATGATAAACAATTACTAATGATACTTACCACAGGAGAAATCGTAGGTATAGCAAGTCCCGGCTGCATACAACAGAATTTATAGTGATTTTTTGCTTTACGTGTATTGCTGAGCCATTTTTGTCGCATTACTTCATTTTTAAGGTAGGTAACTGTAAATAAATGTACAGCAGTGAACAACTAACTCGAGCACACAATTGAAATATTAAGAGAATTATGGGTACCCTAGTGGTAAGATTTACAGTAAGATTATTTTAAGCTTACCTGTGGAACGATATATGGCAATCACTATATGATTCACTTGAACAAGTATAAACGCAACATTTTTTCACCATTTTATCTTAAAAGGTGCCTAAGAATTATATTAAGAATAATATTTTGATTAACTCAATCAATGACAGTTTGACTTACTGACACCATGACACTTCATGGTGATGCTTTAGAGGGTTACCACTAGGAAATTAGAAATAAGCAAATACTATTTTACGTTTTCTTTATAGTTTATGTATAAAATCAAAGAAATAAATTAAAATATAATTTATTATTTTACAATTGTTGAAATAACAATTAAATACAAGTGCATAAACTGAGTTTTTGATCAGGCAAAATTTAGATCAGAAATATTATTTTATGCTGGCAAGATCTAAGAAAGATCAAAGAACGAGACACACGCCTCCGGCCTGGCTATCTCTGTCGGCTCGGATTTGCATCTGTGTAAAGCGCACAGGAATTAATACTTTATTGCATTGCAATAGTGTTCATTTTTTATAATGAAAATTTTCAGAGTTATCAGTCCTGTTTATTATATTAGGTCCATGAAGCGTACAGAGTGATCAATATTATCTAAACTACACGATTCCATAAATATGTTATGTGTTAAGATGAGCAATAATATATTCGCGTCCTAAGTATTCATTGGTATCTAAGCATTCAAAGTGATCATAAATATGTTGGTAGTAAAGAAAAGTAAACTTTAATGTTCACAAGATACGATTGATTTCATTGTTATTATTGACAGTGACTTTCTAAGACACATCGATAAACGAAAACTAGGATGTCCAATTGCGTCACAGCCTACAAATATATGGATATGCCATAAAATTACGTGCATGCAAGTGGAAGTTTGTAAAGATAGGAAACTGAATTTTAAGTTTTTGTAAATTCACCCGGGAATTGAACCGACTACAATCTACACTCGATTGCGATCCATTAGTTAAGTCGATTATAAGAATTAATTCTCGGTATTAAACTTGATAAATTAAATGAAAGTAAATTTTGAAATGATAAAAAAAATTCTTAAACTTTACTATTTCTTATTAAAAAAGTTAAAAATTAAAATATGGTTTTAAATTTGAATTTATAATATTTGTTTTTTTGAAGACGCATAATTCGCATTCGAAAAGAATTGGGTACAATTATGAGAATTATAAACTGTTATTAGCATTCGGATCCGACCTATAAATGAAGTTTTTGGGAGCTGGCCTCCAGATTTTTTTACTATGTGGTATTAAATCTAGGAATTTACTAATCACATCAATGTGTAGTTAAAACCATAGTCAACTATGCCAATGTATTCATTAAGTCTTAAGTAGGTATTCTTATTGGAAAATATTGCGGCTAACGATTTAAAAAACACCGGCCAAAAGCGTGTCGGGCCACGCTGAGTGTAGTATCCCGTAGTTTTCAGTGCATCACAATACTTAAGTATCCCCACTTTAAGTTACAAAAATGGGCTATCTGTGTATAACATTGACTTGACATACACTAAAAAAATATTTTTTCAAAAATTTCAAAAACGATTAATCCCATCAGGTTCAAAATAATTTTCCTAGAAAGCCTTTATGCAGTTCTATATTCTACATTTTTTCATACTTTTTGAACTTATGGTTCAAAAGTCAGAGGGGGGACACAATTTTATTTTCTTTTGGAGCTAATATTTCCCAAAATATTAAAATTATCAAAAAATGATCTTAGTAAACCCCTGTTCATTTTTAAATACCTATCCAACGATATAATCACATGTTGGGATTGAAATTTAAAAAAAATCACTCCCCAATTTACGTGTAGGGGGGGTACTGAACATTTTTTTTTATTTTTGCACTTTGTTGACGTGATTAATATACATATTTGTACCAAATTTCAGCTTTGCAAACGGTTTCTGACATTATCCTCGGCCGGACAGACAGACAGACAGACATGGCGAAACTATAAGGGTTCCTAGTTGACTACGGAACCCTAAAAACTACAAACTAGATCTCGTTCAAACCAATTTTCAACGGAAGTTTATTGAGTATTGTACATCATACATACTTTTTTGTTTTATCATTCTCTTATTTTAAAAGTTAAGGGGAGGAGGGGATATTTTACCACTTTGGAAGTGCCTCTCGTGCAAACTATTCAATTTAGAAAAAATGAAAAAAAAAATTGTAGGTATGGGGCGCCCCTGAAAAGTGTTTTTTTCTATTTTTGTGAAAAACCTTAATACGGTTCACAGAATACATCCACATACCAAGTTTTAATAGTATAGGTTTTATAGTTTCGGAAAAAAGTAGCTGCAACATACGGATGGACATGACGAATTCATAACGGATCCATTTTTTGCCATTTGGCTACGGAACCTTAATAATCTTAGATGTTTTTAATAAATTAAGATAAGTTAATTTAGTTGGTATTAGTATTAGTTACTTAGTTATGTCATAGTAGCCATAGTAGGCAAATAGTTGATTTTTTTTATATAACACTTCAAGATTGACCTCATCCCACCCGATGTTAAGTGGTAATGAGGTCCTAGCTTAAAGGCGACAAGTTCAGCATAATAAATCTGTTACTGGACTTGTCCCCCTTACCTTAAAGGCTTGACCCCTGCTACTAATGTAGCACCCCTCAGGAGCTCTGCAAACCTTACTCACACGCAGGAACACAACAACACCGAAGTGATTGTTATTTGGCTGCGGTCTTCTGTAAGGTGGAGGTATTTCACCAGTCGGGCTGCTCCAGTTCGAGCTATAAAATCGCTATGCCCTACCTCTCTTATTTAATTACGCATTATTACGCATTATGTAAAAATTCAACTATTTGACTGTAAACTGATCAAAAGTTATAGCTATTAATTAAAACACTCCCGTTAGGAGTTCCTGGATTAAAACTCTGATAAGTCGTAGTCTCGTTTATGAGTTAGATTTGCAAAAGTAAATTTTGGAAAACTACATTAAATTTGGTGCAGTTGTTCTTGCGTGATGTCGACACAAATACACAGACAGACAAAAATTCTTAAAACACCAAGTTTTGGCCTCAATTGCTTTCTTCGAGACCCCTAAAACTTATATTTTTCCTAAATCTCTTAAATATTAACACGGACCTGTTACACTTTTATAATAGGAATAGAAAATATTAAATGAGATTATTTTAGAAAAATATTTATTGGTAGGTGAAAATATTTTATAAACAAGGTTTTATTATGAACATACAAAGCAAACAAAAACCAAGATATACATAAAAGTCAATGTTTTTCAAAACCTTACGAAGGTGTACCAAATTTCAATTCAATTGGTCCACAGGAACAGGTGTTCCTATGAGTATCTTCTAACTCCATTATCAGACCAGCTCCATGTTACCATGTTAATGTATTGTTATCGCAGTTGCCTCAGTATACCAAATTTCAGCTTAATTGGTCAACCTGAACTGAGTCAATTCTTCATTTTAAAAATTGTAAACATACATACCTATAATGTAGTACGTACAAAATTGAAGTTAATATAAAAGCTTACAAAGAGATGTCTAAGTTGCGGGCACAGCAAACGAAGAAAACAAAATTGGTGAAACAATTGAAGCCTTGCTGCTTGGAACGCCGACACGTTACGCACTCGAAATTTAAAAATCTGCCTAATGTGTAGATATTTATGATCACTCTGACCGCTTAGATACCAATGAACAGTTTGGATGCGTACATATTAATGATGATTGTAATCGTGTACATGTTATTGGAGACTTATGATGAGAAGATATTTATGATTTGTTGGATGTGTACAATATTTAGGTGACTTTGAATGATCATATATTATTGCACCTTTGTTCCTCATATATTTTTGACTACTTTCACACCTCATATCTTTATGAACGTGACTGTACTATAAAAATAATAAAATCGATGCTGTATTTTTACCTAATTTTTACCTAACATTTTACTTTCAACAGATGCCCTGCATAATACATGCACTATTTCTATGTACATTTTATCAATTACAACTCTATGATTCAGAACATTGCACATACCATCAGCACAATTCTGAAAAGATTCAGGGAAATCAATATTCTTTAGTAATTTTTGACATATTTCCTGATACTTTACTATTTGGTGGGTGTCCCGCATACCCCAAAAGATATTACTATTAACACTGTTTTCAATATCTATTTTTGCCTTAATTAATCCTAAGTTACATGTTATTTCTAGGGGAAAATGATCCGACCAATAAACATTGTACACTACTCTAGCATCAACAACTGTTTCCCATGCTGCCTTGGTTACCACACAATGGTCAAGCCATCGTTTACTACCATGAGATTCACTCTGAAACGTGTATGTATTGGAGGAGATTCCTAACTTGACAATGTCCGCACAGACCCAGTCATATTCAGAACTAAAATCCAACAGTTCCTTACAGAAAGGTGCATCCGGGTGGGCGTTATAGTCACCCAATATGTAAGCTGAATCAACACTATTGTTCTGTATAATTGCACTCAACTCACCCAGACATTGTGTAAATGTTGGAAGGTTATCTACATTGTCAGTGGGCATGTATACACAGATGACTAATATTTCACGCTTTTCACTAATAGTCGCTTTAATAGCGACAATTCGATCACTATTACACTTCACTACTGACACGTTTCGCAAGACACTTTTTCGCCATAGAAGAGCAACGCCACCATAGGGCCTGCCCCGGAGAACACCAGACGTCAGGTCCACCGCTGACTTCGCAGTAAAACTGAAGTCCTTACTAATGTTGTTGAGAACTTCCAAATCATGCGGCAGCAGCCAAGTTTCTTGTAAGGCCACTATATCAGCAGTTTCACACAGGTCTTGTACACACGCCAGGCTACGCTTTACATTTTTACAATTGTAGGTTATAAAAGTGCTATGTGTGTCTTTCATCCACTTGTAGTTTATTATCCACATTCCTTAGTGGTTCATTTTGTGTCGAACCTCTAGGTCTAAAATGAACGTATCTTCTGAAAGTAATTCCCGCCGGCCATACGTTATCACTCAAAAAAGCGTCCACTTTGTTTGCCGCCACATAGCATTTATATGAGTTGTATGACCGCTCCTCCTTCATATTTATCTTTTCCAATCTTATGATTTCATTAGTTTTCTTTCGGATGTATTCGCATATATCTTGCTCCCGTGTATCCTTGTTTACGTTTGAGATGTATAAAGGTATAAACGATTCCGCTGCCTTGAACTTCATGTCGGGCTCCTGTTCTGCTTTCCCTCTTTGACCAATGAATCTGTATTTGCGCCGTCGATGTTGCACCTCTGTCCATTTTTCAAATTGTTTCGCTGCCGTATTACTTTTATTTTCGTTCCAAACGCCGGGTTTGCTGACTAATTCCGCCATTGTTACGTTTGACGTTGATTGATGTACAGTGACGAACTGTGCTTTTCCCGCGTTTTCTACATTGTTCACAATTTCTTGCTGCGGTACTTGCGTGGGGGACTGTACGCTTGGTGCGAGAGAGACAGACTTGCTTGGCCTCTTATGGCGAGGGTGCACGCGCGAGCAGGACGGCTGCACTTCGCCGTTCGTCGGATTCGAACTGTCCACAGCGTGTTCCGCCGCGTTCGTTGTTGACAAATTATTAACATCCTCGTGGGTAGAAGTAAAATTTGAAATACCGATTGGCCCACTATCCAGCAAAAATGCTCCTCTTTTTCCAGTATTTACATTATTGTTTGTAAAATTATTCACAATCGAACTCATTTTCAGGTTTTCAATATCCATCTGCAATGCTCGTATATCCTCTCGGGTCACATATTTTTCCTCGATACTATTAATATCAGCACGCATAACAACTATGTCCTTTAATAATTTCGTCACATCTACGTGATCGAATGATACTGGTGGAAGTTTCTGCAAATCGCGAGCCACAAACGTAGGAATATGCTCCGGATCCACTTCCTTTATAAGGCAAATAATGTCCTCAAGGTCTCTTTGCTTTTTTCCGTCTTTTCTGCGCGACTTTTTCCGTTGAGAGGTCGTTACGGATTCGAAAAGGAGATTCTTCGCTTCTTCAACATCAGGTTCAGAGAACGCCGTCAAACAAATCCTAATTATGGATTCATTATCCATCACGTCGTGCTTGTTCTGGATAAAGGAGAGCACTTCATTTATCACTATGTTACAATGACTACACTTTAACTTTTTAGAAGACGCCATCGTACAGGAAACACACTCACACTCAATCGCTGTGCGAGCGAGACTGTGCGAGCGAAATTGCAGCTCAAGTATGACACATATGTCATACTTGAGCTGCAATTTTGGTGATTGACAAATCAGTCAGTTATTACAATCGATGAAGCTAACTTTGCTGATAATTACCGCGTGATAAAGGTACTTAAACCTAGCTTCCTTCCCTCTTTGTCCCTCTCCACTGTACCTACCTACCCACATATAGGTATCTTATTCAACTATCTATGTACCTAGGGACCTATTTCTTACTAACTGTTCAAACTTAGTTACAGTGTGCCATAAAATAACCTTTGGGAAACCTTTTAAACTTTTAACCAGGCTATTTGGTTAAGCAACCTTTTAATGGAAACATCCATAAAGTTTATTGTTGCTCGGTGTGCAGAGCGCCCAAACTACGAGTGGGTGCCTAGACGAGCATATAACTTATGAGGCTTTCATTACCGGATCTTGGTGAACTTAGGTGTTTGACTTATGTTGCAACTCATTTAATCTGGGATACAATTTTATAAAAAAAAAATAAGTCATCGTTTAGTCCTTTCATCAGACCTACATATTCATGTAAAGCTAAATATAGGCCTCTCCTGATGAGCACCATTGCACCCAAGTTTGATGTACACAGAATCTGTCTGCCGTCATTCGGAGGTCGTCACTGCACACTAGGTTTTACAAGAAGCCAGTCAAAGTACCTATTTGGTCCTTGGTTTTGAAAGAATTTGGTATAATAAAGGAGGACGTTGTAGATGTGTGAAGAGCTGGAGGACGGCGACACTCGCCCGTTGGAGCTGGGCCTCAAGTTGTTCCACGCGGTGAGCCCGATGCTGTCCGAGCGACTCGACGTCACGGACGCAGAACGACAGCTCTCCTCGGACAAAACCTACCTCATAGAAAATAAGTTCGACGGGGAGAGATTCCAGGTGAGCTGAGCATAGATTTTGTTCTTTAAAGTTTACACAGCAAAATATATGCGTTTACTTTTGATATACTGTTGGTTGATAGGAAAATATTTTATGTAACGAAGTGTGCTACTCAGACCAAGCAGAATCAACGTATAACTTCATTTTCCGAATTCTCCAGGAGGTCTTTATATTTTCTAATACTACCTTAATAATACTTTACTTACTTGGGGACTTACCGAGAATGTTTTAAGTAAAAAAGTTAATAATCGCTTTAATGTCGTAGGTATCCATTGCAGGGCTATGGCCTCCAGATTGAAATCAAGTCGTAATTACAATAATTACGACTTGATTTGGCTTAATTGTGACGACAGTCAAATTCGTTTTGGTGATCATCACAAAACCCGAGCTATGTTAAAAAACTTAAGCGTACCTACTTTACCTTCCTTGGGAATCGAACCCATAACCCTGACATCTTTTAGCCATTAATAAGCTTAATAGACAAAGCGTAGCAGTAGATCTACCTACCTACTTACAATAAGTAAATGTTTTTTTGGCGTTAGATACATATGGAAAATGGAGTTTTTGAATATTTCTCTAGAAAAGGGCACCCTTATTCAAATAACTACGGGAAGAATTACGAATCTGGTCTGTTGACTCCATTCTTAAAGGACTGCTTTGGCCCAGAAATAACCAGTTTTATTATGGACGGCGAGATGATGGGATGGCATAAAGCTAAACAACATTTCAGTTCCAAAGGTAAATTATATTAAATTACTTGAAGCCACGGTCGAAAGCACGGCAGTGTAGTCTGACGTGCTTTTTGGACTTTGTACTGCGCTTATGTCGCGGGCATAAGAACCAAAATCGAACTAAGTACAATTGTTAACCTTGATGTGCTGTTCGTGTTTTCTAAATCCTGGCAGTTTAATCGAACTAAAAAACTAACCCAATTTTTACAGGATTATCATTTGATGTTAAAAAGATAACTTTGAATTCTGTTTTTCGTCCTTGTTTCTGCGCATTTGATCTACTATATTACAATGGAAGAACTCTGGCCGGCCCTCCTGAGAAGGGAGGGATACCGTTGAGGGACAGACTAGAGATACTCGATACGATGTTCACGGATGCGACGGGGGTCATACAACACAGCGTCAGAGAAACGGTTACAAACAGGTATGTTTCTGTTTAAGTAGGTAAGGTCGGCTCGGTTTCTGGTAAGGTCGGCGAAGATAGTGGTAGAATTTATATAAAACCTCCTTTGTAGTCAAAGCAACGATATAGTTGTGCCGGATAAAAGAGTTCGACCAAGTGTTACCGTCATCTCTAAGTAGGTATTACATTACATCGGTGGTAGATAAATCATATTTTTGACCCTAAGTACCAACGTAGATACCACAATGATATGAGTTAAGGTAAGTTCCTACTAATCAGAGTGAAACATGGTGTGTGTTGTATATAATTATTTTAAACTGGGGTAATACCTACACATCATTGTAAGATCGTACCTACAATGTCGGTCACAGTAAGATAGTAAAAAAATATTTATTCTTATCCATGTTTGGTTACCCACCTCGGACTAACTGAAAAAGGACAACTACAGATCATAATATTTTCTTCTTTGTAATGCTCCTCTACAACCATGCTCGTCAGTCCCGTGGACTGTCACTGGGTCGAAATTAGGAAAAACTTAATTAAAAGTAAAAAGTCCCATTTTCTAATTAATGTGTTATCTAGTGGTATTTTGGGGTTATTAGCTTCTAGTTTTTTATACATGTTTCAGTTCTGATATTTTGAATAAACTGAACGACGCTATTGAAAACCAAGAAGAAGGAATCGTGGTGAAAGACGCTATGTCGTACTACATGGCTAGCCGGAGAAATGCTGGCTGGTACAAAGTCAAACCAGAGGTGAGCGCTGATCTGTAAAAAAGAAAATAAGTAATTTAAAGAAACGACATGAAGCTCTATAAAAAAATATCAATTAAGCTGCCAAGATGCCTTCGATTCCGTGGTTTTCAAACATTTCTGCAACGAATGTACCACGGGCCGATAAGTAGGTATGTTGGCTATGTATATGGACGGTAAGAGGTCAATACAACAGAAAAATTCGTTGCATACGATAATGGAACTTCGTAATGGAATATGTCGGATCCGACGTCGGATGGCTATTTTTAGTTCTCAAAATCGCAACCAACTCACTCTGAATGCGAATAAAGCGTAATCAAAAATCAAAATATTATTTATACAAATTAAAAGCTACGTTTTAATAAGCAAAAAGGTTTACGTTTTTAGGATTAGACCCCCAGACTACGAAATAGAAGATGATTTTAGTAACAGACCTAAATTACTAAGACTTATAGGTAGTCCTTATTACAGCTGACGAAAGTCGCCCATTTTTTTCATTTTGATATCCTTATATAGTTTGTCCCTATAGGTAGGTTTTATAACACTGCCGCTACCGGCCTGTATAGAAAGCCGAACCTTTTATTTGGAAACAAACATTTATTTCTTATTCAGTATACTGAAGGTGCTATGGAAGACCTCGATTTAGTGATAATTGGAGCGGATGAGGCCGCGAACAAGAAACAAGGAAGAGCGAAGTCCTTCCATGTGGCGTGTGCTGATATACCGGCACCAGGTATTCATTATTTATTATCTCTCGCTCTTATGTCAGGGGCATAAGAACTAACATCACTATCCTTCTTTGCTAAAAGTAATCCCAAGAATAGTCTTTCGTCGATATTATCTATAACAGCTTTATCATTCTCAATTTGACTTTAACGCGAATCCTTGGAAAAGTGATTAATATATTGTTTTATTTATACTTTTTTCAATTTATCTTTTTGTTTAAAATCATCCTGTTATTATTTATACCACTAGAATTTACAATAATGGTACTATCGTCATCAAACTATACCGAAGGATTCACATGCTAAGACAATAGTTGTTGATGTAAAACAGGAACAAGAAAGGACTCAGAACGCTACCCTGAGGTACCCCGTATCAACACGTTTTGATATTTTAGTAAAAATTGAAAAAACGTTTTGACATGTTTTGTCATGTTTATTCTAAAACAAAACGTTATCTATCATGCCACTCGAAAACAATAGGTACCTACTTAGATTTTTTTTCCATCATTGATATTCATTTTCACGTGTCAGGAGAAGCGCCCCGTCGCTGGGTGTCGGTGGGGCGAGTGGCCACGGGCTTCTCGTTCGAAGAACGCGAACGCGTCTGCATGGAGCTAGAGAAGCACTGGGTGTCCTTCAGGGAGACTCCAGCGCCGCCTGAGCTCGACTTCAACAAGGAGAAGCCAGACTTCTGGGTCCTGCCCCAACATTCCAAAGTGTTGCAAGTAAATATATCTGACTAGTTTAGTTTTATCAACGGTTTTTCGAGAGCGAGGGTGCTGACATGGAGCTAATGCACTGGGTGTCCTCTAATGAACATCGAAGATCAATCAATCTTATCAAGCAAACTACCAAACTCAAGAGCACAGATGAAAGAGCATAACTTGCGTTATATAAAGATTGTAGTTTCAGGTTCCGTACTGTACCTAGGAGATGTTTTTTTTTCTGGTGCTTGGAAATATATAGGAGCAATGGATCTGAGAATTACGTAGTTTGCTCTACTTTTAATGAAACGAAACAGTGACGTGATCTTAGCCTTATTAGATGTTTGTAGGTATACCTATGTAATTATTACAAACACTTCCCCATGTCATTTCGACTCTCTGTCTACCTCAATGGTTTTCTCAATAGGTCCGTGCCACAGAGCTGATCAAGAGCGTGGGTTTCGGAACAGAGTACACGCTGAGGTTCCCGCGTGTCGTCAAAATACGCGATGACAAACCAGTCAATGACGTCATGACGCTCAACGCCTTCAACGAACTTGTTGCTGTAAGTACAAATATATAAGACTGCAATTTATTTTCATCAAATGGGAACCTAGTGGAAACTATGCAGTTTTTTTGTTTGTTTCATACGAAATATTGATAGGTTTCCCTTTCTATCTCACGAATCCCTTTTAGTTATGGGTGTAGTAGTGACGTACGCAAAATTGGTAACCGCGTATGTGTGCATAAACGTAGGGTTCTTGAATCAACAACTGAGATTTGACAGTTTTTGGGATTTTGCTTGACATTTGTTATTCCCTGTATTAGTTGACATTTATTATGAATTGTACTGTACTGATTATTATTGTTTTATATAATTTTAATTGATTGGGATATGTACATAAAATTAATTTAAAAATTGTTATTCACATGCCAATAAGGCGAAACATAGCTGTGCATATAGATAATTAATTCTAACCCTAACACCACTGTATAAACTTACCTATGTTTGAATAAATAAATGATTATGATTATGAAATTTCGTTATTATAAAAGTCACAACTTTTAGTATTTAGAGCTTTCAATAATACGCACACATGTAGGTACTGAGAAATACGTGTATGCCTTACAAATTCCAAAGCTAAACGGACTTCTTGAGATATCATTTCTGTAGAACTAATACTTATCTGAGTAGGTACCTACTTACTCGAGTAAGTAATATATTTACAAATAAGTCATTGTTTTATCACTCATCAAAACAAAACTACTTATATGAGTTGGTCCAAAGTGAGCTACACATAGCAATAAGTTCGTTTCTCCTACTGTAACTAATCTACTGAGTTTCTTACCAGTGTCTTCTCGGCAGTAGGTATACTTAGGTTAGGAATCACTTTGCATTGTATTCAATGAAGATTCAAAGGTGTTAAATGTAACCTACTTGAATAAAGAAAACAAAAATTAAAAGAACACCTCACGTAATAAATGGACTGGATGGAATCCCCCCATATTTGAAATACATATACCTATTATTTTACACAGAACAAAGACCCAGTCGTGAAGCTTTACCTGTTTAATCGAGTGAGTAAGTCTTTAACGGACGAAGCCGACAAGATCCGTAAGAAGCGCCCGGCCAAAGTTACCAGAGTAGCGGAGCAGTTCATGACCGCGGCTTCTAACGTGGAAGCCGTCTCCAAGGCTCTGCTGGGCCGCAAGATTTGCATCCTATCTGAAGACGAGGACTGCAAGAAAGCCGAGTTGAGGAGAATAGTCGAATCGCACAGCGGCACATTTGTATCCAATATTGGTAAGTCCTTTTTTTAGGGGGGAAAATGCATTTGTGCACCATACCGCTGCCGTGGGGACGACAGCGGCGTGTGTGGGGCTCCCCCGCTCGGAAGTGGCGGGGATTACCCGAACTAAACCCTCCCCCCCCAAAGCGTGCTAAGGCGTTTCCGCCTTGGTCTCTACACCCGCGGCCGGCTGGTCCCCGCTAGGACTCACTAGGCGGACAAACTGCCGCCTTGCGCGCAGCCTCCTGCGTCTAATATTGGTTGGCTAAACAACCTCGACGACTTTCGTAGCCGAGAGGCGAGCGGGCTGGACTTTGGCGTCGCGCCATCTATGAGGTCCCGGGTTCGATCCCCGATCGGGTCAATATGGGAAACGAACTTTGTTTCGGTTCTGGGCGTTGTGGTACTGTCGTTGTTTCTAATTTCTGTAACACGAGTGCTTAAGCTATTTATCACAGAATCAGAGCAATGTAGGATGTAAAGTTGTCAAATTTGTAGACATGTTGTGACAAATGAATTAAATCTCATTAGATGGCAACTTGATGGGTTCTAAGGCGCTTTGCAGATGGACCAACTATTGCCAAATTGTGTAAACTAGCTTGTTTCTCCAACCGGCAGCGCAAAGTGTTTAACGATACCACACCCTACCTCCCGTAGCCAGTAGGTAAACGTTGATTAAACAACACCTTTAAGCTCATAGGTTTCCATAAATGCTGCAACCATAAACCAGACAATTTCAGGACGGTACCTAACTAACAACTATGTAAATAAACTTTGTAAAAGCTACCGCAACTAAAGTGGCTCCAGGCCCTAAGACCTTGTGATTGCCCTATTTAAAAAAAATACATTTAATTGAAATAATAATTAAATTTATATAAACATACTTAGATATGTACACTTACGAAGGTACCTGCGTACCTAAAACGATAAACTGATATTTTTAACATTTGATCTAATAATCGAAGACACACTAGCAGACTGAAACATTTAAAGAAACATAAGCTTTACCCCCTTTCGCCGTGTACTTGAACCCACTACCTAACTAACTACTTAGGTCGTGGGTATCCACACATATTGCAAGACGATAATTTTTCTTTTCTATTTCTTAATCGATGCGTCTGTATGATTTTATATGGGTTACAGTGTTTATTGTCTATTAAACTGTCCTACTACACAAAGTAGGTACTATACTGTGGTAAAATTGATACTGTTTATACTTAACACACAAATAAGCCTCACTAAGAGAAATACCTACCTCAGTCTATCCAAGTGCCGTCAATCTTAAATTAAAATCGATCATCATATTAGTAGATATTTAAGTAGGTAGGTACACCCATTCCTCAATATTTTATCTAGCCAACTGTATCGTCCAGGTTCAAACACGTGGTGCGCGGTAGTAGGCCGCATTACCCGTCGTGAGAACGAGATAATCCGCGCGCAAGAAGTAGACGTGGTGCCCACGGCGTGGCTGCGATCCCTGCCGCCTTCCACGGAACCCTGCCGCCTGCAGCCGCTCGACATGATGGCGACCACCAGAGCCACTCGCCTCTCCCTCTGTGACAAATATGACGTCTTCGGAGACAGCTACACGGAACCGCTAGATGAATCCACCCTGAGGAAATGTTTCGACAAAATGGAAAAATACGTGAGTCTTGCCCTCCCTGAATTAAATCAGCTCTACCGTCATTTCCCGACTCTGAGATGCGGGTATTACTGATTAACTAAATATGTTGCCGTCACGAGCAACAAGCTCGTGACATCCCTTCCAAGTCTTTCCCCATCGAATTGCGAATGCGTTAAATAAAGTATGTATGAACTTATGACTTTAATTAAAATAAATTGATATGTAATACAATATGATCACACCAATTAATTGGGCCCAAAATATGATTTCCTTATTACTAAGAGAGGATATTCGGTGGAGTACTGAATATGTGATCGTGCCTCTCCATAAAGAGCTTACATTGTGCACGTTCACAGACACTGCACACAAATAAGTATCTACAGCAGTTACCCAAAAATTTACCTGTTAAGCCATCAGATTTAAAAATCCCCTTACCTGTACTAGGAGCCGAGCATCTACCTCACGAAGCAAGAGATGTTGAACGTAGACCGTGAGCTGTTCGGCGACTCCAACCCTTACTCGTTCCTGCGGCCGTGCAACATCCACGTGGCGTACAACGGCAGCGTGCACGCCATTCAAGCGCGCATGTTCGGCGCCGCGGTCTGCGACCTCCTCACCCCGGACCTGACCCACGTGGTCGTCTGCAGAACCACCAATAAGGACGACGTGGATAGTCTCAAGAAGAAACTGAACGCGCTTGTCGTTTCCGAGGAGTGGTTGGAGGAGTGCTTTAAGCAGAAGATGCTCGTGCCTGAAGATGTTTTCGTGCTGTGAACGTTCTTAGACAGTGCTCTTTCAGACCTGTCCAGTGAGGGAATTGGAATTGCATTGCAGGAGTGCAGGTTTAATGTAACAAAAAGTACTGAGGTGTCATTTTAATTAAACAGACGAAGTCATTAAATATACGCCTTACCTATAGATATGTTTTTTTTTATATCCCTATACATATTTAGCTAGTTATTTTTAACTAACTGTACCCACGTAAGAACTGAATCCATATGCGATGGTTTGTTAATTGTGAATATTGCACGCACGGGTGTACTCAACCGGATGATGAATCAAAAGTGAGCGTGACATGAGCTGCTCCGCGATGATGAATGTAACTCGAGCCGACGCGAGTGTGCGCCACGCCGCCGCGCGACTCTGTACAATGGCAGAGAGACAACTCAATCGTAGCCAATCCACTATAGATTGCAGGTGCCACCTTTTGGGGACCGGCCTACTTCCGCCTACGAGTCGAAAGGTTCCGGGTTTGATTCTCGGTCAGATCAATTTGGGAAACGAACTTTCCTACTGGTTTGGGTATGGGTGTCCTCACACCCCCAGTTATCTATCATCTGGTACCTACTCATATACTTAGATAGATACAACATAAAAATTTTAGTTAGGGACCAGTTGCCTGATGTGATTCTCCGCTTTCGCGATTAGGTTAAGTTAAACTCTACCTACTGTTATCCTACTTATACTGTGCGTGCAGCAAAGCTTGCCTTATGCGCAAAATGCGTTGTATGACTTTGTGTAGTCAGCCGCAAAGAGGTTTAATCTAATGACCAATGCTGTAGGGTTGGAAGTTGAGCCAAAAGTTTGCTGTCTATACACAATAACTACCCTAACAATCGCGCATTATAATCATGTAAGCCAGAATAAATAGGTAGGTATGTAGGGTATGTTTGCTTTAAATCTTCCTCGTGTAGGTAGCTTGATAGGTATCCTTAGCTACAGCGTTTCAACCGAAACCTACAAATTGTTCTTTACCATTATTTTAACTTAATGTCTATCGTGCTTTGGCATATATTCGTCCCGATAGAACAGGTAGGTTCGTCCCTAAAAATGTTTTAATTCTTTGCCCAAGAGCAAAGCAACCAAATGTCCTTAATCACGCACTTGTCCCGTTAAACATAGGAACCTAAAAAAACGCGAAACGTTGCCCCTTCTTTTCAAACAATCGACGCCCTTATTTTTGCTTGCAATCTGAAATCATAGCAAAAAGTAGAAATTAGTAACAGAATGCGTGTCGGGGTGGCCAGGTGGACAGAGGCGAGTGAAATCCGAGAATTGATTGGCAATCGACGGCGAGATTGGATATCCGTTACACATTGGCGATAATCTATTTGATTAATTTGTGATTGGATACTATTTGAGGACATCTTTTATGCAGGGCTGTTTCTGAAATAGGTACTTGAAAATATTTCGACCGTTAACATGCTATTCGTTCTTTACAAATACTACTTTTCGAACTAGTTTTTTGGACATAGATAGGTAGGTACACTACGTCCTACGTTTCATGCTAAGTTGATGTGAATAAGTAAGGATTTTCCATGAGAAGTGCAATTTTTATTTTAGGAATTATAAAAACTCGTAAAACAACCTAATTGAAAAAAAAAATGAGGATTCGATTATGTATCTAAGAGGTTTCAGTAGGTATAGCTAGGTACCTTCCAAACACCCTATACCTACTTATGTAGATAAAACTACTAACTACTAAAGCTATTTTGACACAAACCCCAAACCATATTAATGCTATCTTTGGGGTTTGTATGAAAATAGCTTAAGTCCATACCTTCCTAAGTACCTACCTACTTGCATATTCTTAGGTTTGTTTAACTACTTACCTGATGAAAAGGAGGAAGTGTTACCTATATGTAGGTAGGAACCTACCCTCGGAAACTTCTTATCTTCACTACATAGTATAAAACAAAGTCGCTTTTTCTGTCCCTATATCCCTTTGTACGCTTAAATCTTTGAAACTACGCAACGGATTTTGATGCGGTTTTTTTTTAATAGATAAAGTGATTCAAGAGGAAGGTTTATATGTATAATAACATCCATTAAATAGTGGAGAAGTACTGTTATTTTTGAGTTTTCTAATGTGATGTCATAAATAATTACATTTTTTTCCGTTTACATTGCAAACGCAGGCTGAACCCTACGAGTTTTATCATAATAATGTACTAAGTATTTTACACATTGAAAAGGTCTACAGAAAAGTCCGTGATGGTATATGTCTATCTCTTATGGATAACCCACAATAACTTTTTTTTGTCATTTACTTTTTACGACACATAATGGCTAATTTTCGAAGCGATTGTTACCAATACAGCATTAATCCTTAACCAATTAAATACCTTGAATACATTGTTCATTTAATAAAAATCTATATGGCTCTTTACACCGTATGATTTAAGTGAATATTTTCGAAGTTATTACAGATTTAAAAATTGCGGGACGTAACGTTTGCGGCGGGACCGGCCGGCCGCCCGGTGCGTATTTAGTATCAGCATTGCCCCCGTGCGAAGCCGGGGCGGGTCGCTAGTATATTATATAAAGCTATTTCTTTATACTACTTAATAAGAAAATAAAGATGTTGGTATCTACGATTAAGAATATCTACAAGCTTTTTAGTTTTACCTAATATTTAATTGCAGTGAAAGGAAATCCCCGCGATGTTAATGGTCGTAAGACAAGAAATTCTCGAAGATAATTATTTAAAACTTGAATATTTTAACAGTAGCATTTCAATATATTTTTAGATAATTAATTTTATTCTTTTCGAAACAATCTTTCAAACACAGCAGTCGTTTTATCTCTATTTGACGAATTAGTTTTTTTTTTAAGTTTACCTACTTAAAATGATTAAATTTTGTATTCTATTCTAAAACTGATAATAATTTAGAATATATTGTCGACATCTGTTACTTACTGACTAAACACTAAACAGCACATTCGCAGTCAGTCACCGAAAACATAAATTTGATCTCTCTAGTTAGGTACGACAACAACAAACAACTAGTCGAGCCTTGTAATTAATGTATCATTTTCCTATGAAAAATAAAACTTTTCTCTGTGTCGCCGAAGTGATCACCTTAAGATCCCGCCCACACGACACTACAACCAATCAGAGGACCGAAAGAGGCGGAGCTTCCTCAGCAGCGAAGCTTTAAATCTGAATCCCTCTTTTCAGCCGTCAATCTGCGAGACAATATTTCAGCGCGAACATGACTTGTCCCGGATTTTGATAAATTGTAGTAAGATGTAACAGTGGAGTATTTGAAGTGTCTTGAACGATGCAAAGTGAGGAAGTTGAGAGTGGTGGTAAAGGTGGCGGTTCTCGGAAGGCGTTGAGGACGCCGAAGTGCGCGCGGTGCCGCAACCATGGCGTGATCTCGTGCCTGAAGGGGCACAAGCGACTGTGCCGGTGGCGCGACTGCCGCTGCCCCGGCTGTCTGCTAGTGCTGGAGAGGCAGCGGGTTATGGCGGCTCAGGTAAGGCCACTAAGTAGTAATAACTTATACTTAAAAGGTATAAGGTACAAGAACGAGCTTTTTTTCGCTTCTCGACGTTTGAGCGCCTATTTTGCATGTGAGAGTAGAACCTATCTACAACCTAGTAGGTAGTAGATTTACCCAGCTTAAGCTCATGTCTGTCATAAATGACTGGCCTGATGGAACAATGGTTAGGTCGTAGGTTCGATCCCCTGGACAAGCAATCGTGTGATGAACATTTTCGTTTGTTCTGTGTCCCTGGGAATTTATAAATTAATTTAATTGTAGGTAGGTAAGTAGTAACTACCGAGAACCTACCACTGTCCTTCCTGGTATCCATAACACAAATGCCTGAATTACTTTACCTACTATACAACACAATCATAATCCTACTCAGGTCTGTGATTGCTTTTATTAATGAAATAGACAAACGAAAGGTACGATCGAAAGCACGTCAGACTACACACTTTGGACTTTGTACCGACCTTATGTCGTTGGCAGGAGAACTAAATTCAAACTGCTTGTCTATCTTGACGTGCTGTTCACGATATCTAGTGGTTGATTTTTTATTAAAAAATTTTGAAGATCCATTCGTTTCGTATGACCCGAAAGTAACACTCGTAGGTATTATGGAAACTAGAATTAACAGTGGTAGTTAACTACAACAAATGCACATGAAGACAAAATTATTCGAATTACAAAAAAAATGTTTAACAAAAATAAATGATTAATAATTCCCTGGACTGACGATAGTCTCCACCATCAAACCATAAACGGCACTTATAACTCATGAAGATGAAAAGTTCTCACCAATAGAAATCAATTAAGCCGAAACACCAGGTAATTTTCGTAAATAGTTGAGGAGTTCCCTCGACTATCCATGGACTCCACCATCAAACCATTAATGGCACTTATAACTCATGAATGTGCAAGGTCCTCACCAATAGAAATGAATTAAGTCAAAATACCAGGTAATTGTTGTAACTAATGAAGGAGTTCCCTCGACTGTCAATGGTCTCCACCATCAAACCATAAATGGCACTTATAACTCATGAAGATGCAAAGTTCTCACCAATAGTAATCAATTAAGTCGAAACACCAGGTAATTTTCGTTACTGGTTGAGGGGTTCCCTCGATTATTCATGGTCTCCATCACCAAACCCATACATATGCAAAGTGCTCATTAATAGAAATTAAATAAGTTCAAACATGAAGTTATTGCTATAAATGGTTAAGGAGTTCCCTAAATTATCTTTTGGCTCCATCATCAGACCACTTCCGTACCTTCAGGTTAGAGTAGTAGGTACTTAAAAATGCTTACTGAAAATAGTTACAAACGCATTCGTCCCCAATTCGCGCCTTCTAAGTGCTGGGGAGGACGGGTCGTCTACCCTTTCGCGCTCTGCCTTCTCCTTCTGCGAGATGACGTTTGCCCAAGCCCCCTCGCTCCGAAGCCTGGCTTGGACGATGTTCGGGAGGGAGATATTTACCCCTATTATAGCTGTTAGGGCGCCTCTCTACACTGACCACGACGGGCACGAAACTAATGTGTGTTCCGCCGTGTCATCTTTATTACACAAAAAAGTACAACAGGTGGACTTAATGCTAGGGGCATTCTCTACCAGTCAACCCTTGGGTCATGCAGATAGTTTGTATATGGGTGCGGTAACAGGGGAGAAAAAAAAGGAAATAATTTTAAACAACAATAAATTAAGCATTAAAAATAACATTACGGTATTAAATATACAATAATAATACACTTACTATATAAATTAATTAAAATATATATATAAGACTAGCTTTTGCAGCACGCGCTTCGCGCGAGTCTGCTAAAAGCTAGGCCTGCGGCGCTGGCCGCTCCCGGGCTTCGCCCTCCCGCGGCGCTCGGCCTTCGGCCTCGCATACGCAGCTCGGCCTGCGGCCTCAGATTTACATAATATCCATCTTCATCATCATCTTCCATCCCAAATTAGGTGGATACTTAGTTAACCTAATATGACAAGGTAAGCTAAGCTAAAACAACTAAACTTGCTGTACCAAACCATCTAAAAAATTAAACTGCCTTAATAAACTTTCTACTTAAATAGCTTCTTTGAAATTCTGGATTCTATTGGAGTTGGTAGGCCTACGTAGAGTTAACATAAATGACACGGATGTATAAAAGAACTGTGCGTCAGCGGTAAAAATCTTAATGCCTGCTAATAGTGATGTGTTTCAGTTTTGTCAGATCTTACTATAAAATGTTTAATGTGCAAGGTGGCGCTACGGCGGCAACAAGGCGCCAGCGGAGCCGAGCCGCGGGACAGCGAGGCGGCCGCGCTGGCGGCGCGCAAGCGGGCCTACCGCGCGCGCCTGCGCTGCGTTCAGATGGCTCGGACCTACTCGTTCCAGCCTCCTATATACGGTAAAAACACACTTATTTTGTCTGACTTCAAATACGAAGTTGCACTGCAGCTGCAGAAGCGGCGCTGGCCCCTTACCTACTGCACGACATTAAGGCTGCTCTGGTCTATTTCCTAAATTAAAGAAATAGGCAGCGTCAAATAGGTACTGACACGGTGTTCAAATAATTAGACAAATTAAAATATTCAAATTACATATTCATACAAATAAATAAATAAAAAAAATCGAAGATAATATCTGAGCAGTGAGCAGATGCTAGTCAATAATTTCTATACACACAACTTGCAAATAATATCTGAACACTCATCTATACCTACAGGTAGCTAAATGCATGGACTTAGTATTAGGTCCATGGCTAAATGAGACACATGACGTGCGTGACACATATTGACGTTATGTATGAGTGTTCAGATCATAGATATATTATATTCCTAGATGTAACGCTAAAAACCGCAATTGGGACGTAGCTGTCTTATTCACATCTAGCCATGCAGCGCCACCTAGTGTGACTGAAACAAAAACCACTCAAAGCTTGTATTGGAGTCCCCATCTGCAGATAGAAAATCTATGGACTGGACTCCGGAGTTGGAGTCCAACCATAGACTGCCAATAGAACGTTACCAAATTGAAAATACATTCAATTTCAAATACGTCTTATTTTAATGGCCGTATTTTAATCAGTGATGGGACATTATTGAAAAATCACTTTCTAGTATTTAACAGTATTTGTTATACTCGTAACTATTTACTGAACGCTTTATTTTATTCCTATGTATATATGTTACTAATTTATTAGTATTGCATATTTTCCAGAATAGTGCTACTAATCGCTACCAACTTTATCATAAACCATGTTTTAACATGTTTTGATATATATTTTGCATCTGCGCATCCATTACGCAGCAATATTTCCACACACCTAATAAATTAAATATTTCATATTAAATGTATAAAACACCCCTTTGTCTATTTCAAAATACCGTACCACTATTAAATAAAACTATTAAGTATAAACGAAAACAGTTTTTGGTTTTTAGCTTATGTACATACTCTTATATTTTAAATGGGAATACGGCTCACTAATAGTCGTACTTATGAATATTAGTATTCTTAAATACTAGTGCATACTTGTGACAGGATCTATGGTATCCCTATCTCGTATTTGAATAGACTGACATTGAATTGTCAAACTGAATTTCACTAAAACAAGATTTTCTAATTAAGTAGCAAAATGATGTATGAAAACTCAATAAAACCAAATAATTATTATAATTGCGGACGAGGATAACTGTATATCAAAGGCCATGGTGATTTCTAAGTTTGTGATTTAAAAAATTACGAGAGTTATTCAATATCGTCTTCATCGGTAAGTTTTGCAAAAACTTTTGCCTATTATGTTGTAAAAATGACCCAACGATTTAGAAAATGCTTGTTAACCTTTAAGATTTTTAATTTCCCCAAAATATAGGCGCAATAATAACCAAATTTTCAAATCTAAATAATGTATATTTATTGCTTTAGTGATGTGCCAATGAAAAAAATTACATCGTACTTGTCGATAAAATTTTCGAACACATTAACTTTTACATCGCGAAATAAGAATTTATCAAGAGTGGTAAAAAATGGTGTCATGACTCTTAAAATATCGGCAATGGCATAATGTACCTATTGCATCGTATGAAATTTTTGATTTAGTTCGACATAAGGTGGGGTGGGGTAAGTCTATCGCCGGGGCAAGAATAACACTCACAAATATCTCGATAAGTATAGCGTAATTCGCTATGGCATGATGTCGGTACAACAGTAAAGTCGTAAAAGTTCTCAGCTCAGCTCATAGATGTCGCTGACACTGGATAGTAGTGCCAACATAACAAAATTAAATCTGTCATACGTGTCAAACTATTCGGAAAGCGGTTGAGTGCCTACACGTGTTCATATTTTGTCAGGAAAAAGTTATTAAATTGAAGTGTTCTGAATGTAAGTAGCATGATATTAATACTCTCTTCCAACATACTATATAGATTTACTGCAAAACAAACGATTCACTTGAATTTTCTATGAAACAAAAACTTAACCTAAAAACATCCAAGTGGGGCAAGACAAACAGTTTTTTGGGGGGAAGACTAACATACGTTAGTCTTTCCCCAAATCAGGGGTAATAAATCTAAGTTAAGGTTTTTTTTTATTGTCGTAGGTACCTAGAAAAATCAGTTAAGAAAATGACGACGGATGGCAATCAAAATTAAAAAAATTGCTCCGATTCAATTCTAGTTTTTCATTGGCTGAAAATAAGGATGATAACAATGTTTTTATTCAAGCTGACTTGTAATTAGTGAATTATAATTTAGCTCAGCACGCGACTCTAACTTGTACTTGCCCGGTTTTTTTAATTCAATTCAAACGATTATTGTTTTATTCATATAATAAAACAACTAATTATTTAACATATTTTCGTTACAGAATAATGCAAGATGGTACGAAATTACATAAGAAAAACCGATCGTGCGGCTTCGTATAGTAGGGAACAATTATTAGAGGCAGTCGAAAAAGTTAAGAACGGCGAGTTGTCAGCTTATAGAGCTTCTCTGGCATACAAAATTCCCCGACCAACCATTGTAGCCCGAGTCCATGGTAGATATGGATTAAAATCTGACTCTTTAGGGAGAAGTACTTTTCTTAGTGCAGAGACAGAGAAAAAATTAGCCAAAAACATACATATAATGGAAAAATATGGATTAGGTCTCACTAGAGAGGAAACATTGGAGCTTGTTGGACAATATTTTGCCAAAAATAATATCCCTAATAGTTTTAAAAACGGCATGCCCGGAGAAGACTGGTTTTTATCATTTAAAAAACGGCATGGTTTGTCGGTTAAAAAACCTCAAGCCGTGGAAAATTCGCGTAAAAAAGCATGTAACCCATGGGTTATTTACTCCTACTTTGACTTATTGAAAAATACTTTGGACGAGCTGGAGCTACACGATAAACCCGAACAAATTTGGAACTTGGATGAGACAAGTTTTAGCAAAGATCCCAGCAAAACCAAAGTCGTTGGCCTTCGTGGTTATGCTTCGACAAGAACAATCGCCTCACCTGGAAAAGATAACACGACAGTTTTGTTGGGATGCAGTGCAGCTGGTGGAAAAACTCCTCCGCTTATAGTTTATAAGGGAAAAAATCTCTGGGACGAATGGATTTCGGAAGAGGGTTTTCCTGGAACCGTTTATGCGGCTACTACGAACGGATGGATGGAGACTGAGGTGTTCGAAACATTCTTTCAAAAGGTGTTTCTACCCACCGTAGGTGAGAGACGGCCAGTATTATTGATTTACGATGGCCACTCTACGCATGTGGGAATCAATATTATTGAAAAAGCACGAGAAGCCGATATCACCATACTGAAAATTCCACCACACACAAGCGATAATTTGCAGCCGTTAGATTTGGCCGTCAACAAGTCTTTTAAAGACAAATGGGACCAGAGTTTAGTAAAGTGGCAAAGGCTACATGTGGGTCAAGCGTTGCCTAAAAAAGAATTCTCCAAGTTGATTGGAAAAGTCTGGTCTCAAATTGATTCCCAAGTTTGTGTAGCTGGGTTCCGTAAAGCCGGAATTTTTCCCTTTAATAACAATGCAGTCCCTCAAGAAAAATTTCACCCGGACCAACTTGTGGAGTGGAAAAAGCAACAGGAACAACTCACAAAATGCAATGAGATAACCACGTCATCTACAACTATTTCAAAAGATCTCGGGGTTCAACTTCAGCATATTCCTGATACTTCATCATCTAAAGACCAGTTTTTTATTTCAAAACTTGAAAACGTGGTTCGTTTGGTTCCTTCATTGCTGTCTATTTGCTTGAGTCGCTGGATTTTTTATACTAAAGCAAATATCGTATCGGAGTATGTTCAAAAGTCCCCAAAAGTTACTATTCTCGAAGATCGTCCTGTAAAACTCAACATCACTTTTGAGGATCTGTTGCTGGCAAAAATAAACGCAGGAACGCATAATGTTAAAAGGCGCAAAAAAGTAGCTAGCGGCGCAGAAATAATAACATCCGAAGTTGTGTATATAAAACAAAAAGAACTTGAAAAAGAAAAAAACAGAAAACTTAAAGAAAAGCAGGAGAAACAATTAAAAAAAAAGAATAAAGAAAAAAAAGAAAAACCAGAAAAAAAGACCAATAACAGTAGCGAAGAGAGAAAAATAAATCTGAAAAGGAAATCCTCTCAAAAAAATAAAAAAATAAAGGCTAATGATTCCTCTAGTGACAGCGACATGGATATAGAATTTATGGATGAGAGTGATGAAGAAAATGGAGATTACTTCACAGAATTGCTACAGACAAATAATGATGATACTGATGTTATTGGAGAATGTGAAGACGAAGAAGAAAAAGAAAATAATTATCATGAACCACCAACAAGTACCGTCCAAAACGGTCAATGGGTATTGGTAAAATTTACTACTAAAACGAGTGTTAAACACTACATTGGAGTAGTTACAGAGTTGAACAATGACGGTATCCCAACTGTAAAGTTTGTTAGGAAGAGTATATTTAGAGGTAGTGAGAATAGAAGTACTTTTGTTTTCCCAAACGTACCTGACATATGCGAAGTCAGACATCTTGACGATATAGAATGCAAGCTACCGGACCCAACAATAGGTCGAAGAGGACAAATATTTTTCAAATTGAGTTTTCAAGGTTATAATATTCAATAGATTTTAATTGTTTTATCGTAAATTTAAGCTGCCTTAAATACTTACTTGTAAACAAGTACAGATGTATCTCGATATTTGAGACTGAATTAGTGCCATACTTAACGAAGAAAAAACGATTTTGTTTTAATATTTTTTAAGAAATTTAATAAAGAATTTATAGTTTATCCTTAATTCTGTTCATTTATTTTATAAATCTATTTTTTTTAGTCTTAAAATGAAAATAACTATAAAGTCCTTGGAGTTTATTTTTGCAGAATTTTTTTTATCACAAAAATTTGAGGCAAGACTAACATACTAATTATAAAATTAACACCCAAAGGTTTTGTACATCTGATTGCGATAGTATGTTAGTCTTGCCCCAAATTGTTATAATCAAAAAACACTGCAATAATAAACTGTATTCCAAGGTAATAAAGTTAAAATTTGGTTGAACATATTTGAAGAAATATGATTTTGTTTCGGAAAGTGCATTAAGTCCATATTTTGCACCAAAGTCTGCAACTGTTAGTCTTACCCCAGACCTGGGGGAAGACGAACAGTTTTACCTACCTACATTATTTTATTTTAATACATGTTCAGAACACATCAATTGGAATTTATTCATTATTTTATAAAAACGTAAGATTTTTTCGTATGTATGTCATTGCCAACTCAAAGATAAGTTTAACAGTTTAGTCATACAATCGAATTTAATATGTGTAATAGAAAACTATGTTTGACTTACCCCACCTCACCTTAAATTGAACAAGTATGATTCACGAGATATATAAATATTAACATGTCTAAATTCACTTTATTTAATTTGTATTTTGTTACAGGAAATGTGAAAACAGAATCCCATTGCAGGGCGAAAATCAATAAAGTAAACTGCAAAGTAATATGATATTGAGATCCTCTGATCTATGGTTGGACTAAACTACATGTCATATGTTTGCACAAAGTTTTAATTTTACACAATTCGTTAATTTTGCTGTCTTAGCGTGCTTAAAAAAATATTTTTTATAATAAATTTTGATAGCACTGTCATTTTATTTTTTCGTATACTTATGCAAACATCATAAACAAAATCAAGTAATGTACTGGATTGTCGATATGCTGATACATTTTGGTATTCTAAGCATACAGTCGAACAAAAGTTAAATTCTTCAACTGTTTTCTTGTAATCTGCTCCATCCTAGCATGCTAGTACTACTCTGGTGGCAATTATGAAGGAAAGCTGGGCTAGTTCCACCGTTGGTTTTGGTTTCCATAATACAAGTGCTTAATTTGTTTACTTTGGACTCAGGTCAATCTGATTTATGTATTCATTATTTTTATATCAACTAAAGAAAAATATCCCTATTTCTTCACTATCCATATTGTTATCACTTACATTTTATCGATATTAAAATCGATATTTGCTACATTACCAAAGAATAAATAGATATTAATACTCATTTTTAAATTGTTAAACGTCAAAACGATGTTAAAAAAAATATTTTGGGGTGGACGGTCACATTGTTGCTGTCATGACGCGGTTTCTATACTTTCCTTATTCTAAGGTTCAGATGTTATTGGTATCTGCATTATATCTATGGTATCTGCTCAGATATTATTGAAGTAATGCATGTTCAGATAATAATGGTAACTTGTGGTGTATGAAACTTTTTGACATTTTAACTGTTCAGAAGTATTTGGTCACTTTGTCTGCTCCGATATATTTGACGGTTACTGTACATATTTGAATACCTGAATAACTTTTTGTCACTGACTGTACGGCATCTACGAGTATCATCACCATCTCGTATTTGATCATCTTGTAGATTAAATGAGAATAGAGATAACCTTATTTTGCTTAAATAAAGCTGGGTCCACTCTAAAGCACCCACGCCTTTTTGTTGTAGGTAGGTGTATGTGAACATTGTGCTATTTTATGTAATGCTAATTCCTATGTTTAAATATAATGAAGCAGCAGCTTAAGTAGCAGTTACACGAGTTGGTACCTACCTAAGTCTGATAGGAACTTAGCATTTTCGACGGAGTTTAGTCCGAGTAATTGCAGATACATAACTAACCGTGCAAGATGATGACTGCTTGGAATATTTCAATTTCCAATAGATGGAGAATAGTCGAAAGTCCAAAGCATGGTCGTTAGCTTTTATGGTATGAAAAAATAACTAAAACTTTTAGTGTATATGTATACCTATTTGGTGTTAATGTGCTCACTGAAATCCCTTGTTTTATTACTTAGACCGCATTCAAACGCTTACCGAATAAGGGTAGGTAATACGACTGCCGACTTTCCACGCGGACAGCTTATTTCAAACAAACTTGCCTTGAATGACATGAGGCTTAGGTAGATTTATTGGTTGATTGCCCGTCACGAAATCCATGCAAAATTAAGGAAAACTTTGCGATGCCTAGATAAATATTTTACACCTACCCTATCGTTTCGCACATGCCTTAGCAGAATAAAACGGGGTTATGCTTATTATTTAAGCAAAACAATGTGAAGACCCGCTTGCAATGTTATTTTTTGGGAGCAGCTGAACATTAGCCTGTCCAAATAAACAATGTCTCATTCGTGCGTGCCGCGTCCGTCATAAAATGTCTCTTAATAAAAACCTCCAAGAATCCGGTAGTCGACATTTGTCGCCACTTGTGTTTTGATTGTTAATAAAACTGTATTCTGCTGAAGTGTTTCTTATATAAATAACGTATTACATATTGTTAAAATATTGGTACCTACGTAATGAAATGAATATGTAAATGTTTCGTTCCTAGGCACAAAATATTGATCTATCGTCAACAAGTTTTTATGTTCAACTTCTACAACAATCTTCTCTACATCATCCTCTATTTATAAAAGTTCTTAGGTTTTTTATTGTATGGAATGGCAACTAAGCTTTCTTTTGCAAAGTCTACCTCTGCTAGTGAGGTGTTATGTGAGGTGAGAATTTATACATCTTCCTAATAGATCATAGATGGGTGTTCTATTGCTTTCTGAGGTTTTGCACAGTTAGGCACAATCAGGTCTGAAGCAAGTCGTTCACGTGTAGGTAGGCACAAGTGGCGCGGCGTTGTGCGGGTTGTATGCGGTCTACTTTATATTAGATTACCTTATTTTCACTTTGGTACCTACTATTGGACGTTACTGTATCAATTAACCTTTACCCAGCCCAGCTATCTTAAACGTAGTGGCCCGCTGTACGCCAACGTATAAATGTATAACAGTATCTATAGTACGAAAGCAAGTGGCATAACGTCATATCGATAAAAAAAATGGATGTCTAAATCAAGATTTATTTTTAAATTTTGCAAATATAAATAAACCCTGATACATTATAATAGTAATTTGTTTTATTTTATGAACATTTTTAGTAAGAAAAACGAGTATCTATTATCATAGACAAAAATACATGCATAATCTTGCAACACATTTATTATAAAAGGCACTTCACTATTCATTTTATAACGTAGTCCGTTGACTTCATATCAAGTCGTTGGCGCTCGTGGCAAGATAAATAACTCAAATAGAAGTGTTGTCTATGATTTTCTTTCTTCACCTTGAGTGAATCTCTCTCTATCTCTCTAGACGATTTGATTAAGAAAAGACGGCTCTTGTACGGTAGTAATAAATCATAACAAGTATGTTACGGTGAAAAGTAAGACGAAAAGAATGAATGGTAAGTATAAGTAATATACGAATAATACGTATATTTTATAACTTTTTATAGTTTGTGTAAGTTTACCTTTCGATATTTTACTTTTTATATTTTCGATAATTATATTTAATGTTTATTGTACGAAAGAAAAAACAGACGAGCGCACGCTTGTAACGGCCGGCACTATGACACAATGACCTTGACACTTGACACCTGTACGCTTACGACGTCACAGGTTTACTTGCATTGAAGTTGGTGGCGCTCGTAGCACTGAAATCTTGTTATTGCGTAGGGATGGGTGTTGCAATATCGAAGATCCTAAATAAATTATAAATTAACTAGCTTTCCGCCCGCGGCTTCGCCCGCTTGGAATTTAGTTATATTGCAGTATAAAGCACAACTATAAGAAAACTTCTCATTTCCACGGAAAAACGCTGGATACGATTAGTTGTTAAACAAAAACTGAATAGTACACTATATTATATACCTAAGTATGTGTAAAAATCAGTTTAGACGATAAAATAAATTGTACGTCATCCCTCGGGAATTCCTCATTTTCGGGGATTCCTTATTGTATCATTTAGCTTCTAAATTTACATGTTTATATTCGTTTACAATATTTTACCTTGATTAAAACGCCACACAGCGCCATCTCCAATCCATCCATCAAGCAAACTATATTTTTGTTTTCCCTCGGGAATATCAGTTTTTTTCGGGATAAAAAGTAAGTAAAGTCTGCAAAATTTAAAACAATCGGTTCAGTAGTTATGTCGTGAAAGCGAAACAAATAAACAAACTCACTTTCCGATTTATAATATTAGTAAGGATCGTCGTGAAATAAATTAATTTTAATATTTATTTTGTAATACGTTATTTTCAGACCGGAATTAATTGTCAATCATAAAATCTATGAATATTTGTATGGAACAAAACAAAGTAAACATGTAGGATTGTAATGAATGCAACTATCGCGTCACATCATTAGCCTACTTGATATGAAGTCGTTGGCGTATGGGACATCAAAATATTTCAGGCGTTTTTGTTTTTATCTGTTTTAAAACACTATAAAGCCTGTTTCTTCTGGCGAAATAACAAAAATGGGCTTCAATCCTGTCCATCTTACAAAATTACAAGAGAAAAAAATGTTTAATGCACCGTAAAGGTATTTAATTAAAGTAGGTACAATGAGTAACTACTATAGAAGTAGTGGCGTTGATGGCACGAAAATCCTGAACTTCTATAGAAGTAGTTGGCGGTTATTAGGTTAACACCAATTTCATACACTAAAAGTCACAAAATCATAATAAAAGTAAATTGAACGACCATCCATAGTTAAGTACCAAGTTGCATAGGTAATGCAAAGTTAATTAGATCATAACAACCTGCTTGTTCTGAGCAAGTGTAGGGACAAAATTATAGAAAAAGTATAAAGTGCGAAAAACATATGTAGATTAGAATAGCTAATTATTAATCAGTCAAGAAGTTACCTACCTGTGCGCCTATTTAGTAGTTAGGTACACACTTAACGCATTCATAATAAGAAATATCTACTTATCTCAATAACACAGGTAGATAGATAATGTAAAATCCATACTATAGTATTATAAATTGGAAAGTTTGTCTGTTAGTTAGTCCGTCATTCACGGCTAAGAGGAGCGACGAATTGACGTGATTTTTAAGTAGAGATGGAGAGTGACAAAGGCTACGTATTGTCTCTTTCTCACACATATATCGCGTGTCGGTAAACTAAGTAGACGTGCGCGCCGGTCGAAAAAAATCGGGCGGCGGCGTGTCACGAAAAAACCCGCGGCGGCGGCGTAACGCCGGCGGCGTGGGATTTTTTAACTTTGTATATGAAGACGTATAATGAAAAACCACGATTATACGAAAGAACTTTATTAAGCAAACTGGTAAAATGACTAATCACTTTACTTGACATAAATATTTTGTTTGACACTGTTATATATTGTCGTGCATAAAAATTAAATTTTGGCTGATAAAAGCAATCCAACCACCCAAATACTCTTTCGGTCGGAGTGCTGGTTGCTGGAATGCATAACAGAGTGTGCTAATGATGATCAACGCGGGCAGGCAGGTTGTCTGGTTTGCCAGTAGGACAAGAGCATCATCGAAGCCGGAACCATGAAAACTGTGTTCCATGATGTATTTACCCAAAAGTTGGGAAAGTATCGAAACTTTACTTGTACTCGCTTCTTCCTGATGATCCTCCTGGTGTAATAATGATTGATTAGGGGTTTAATTCTTTGGCATATTCTGCCAAGAAACCAGCTGGAGTTAATTCGTTAGCAGTCAGATAGAAGTCAACTTCTCCAAGCTTCATAAACCTGCAGTCTAATAATGCTGCAGCAACAACAGCTGGCAGGAAAGCGTGTGTCCAGTTTCATCAACATACCTATTCCTTTTTAAGGATGTTATTATTATGGACTCGCCATCATTCCTATTACAGTGCGCCAAACTTTCGAGCATTTCTAAGACACTGTGCCATCTCGTTGGAGTAGAAGTTTTAACCGTAGGTATGTTTGCCAAATTTCCAAGTAAGGTACGAGCTTCTGTCTCTTCTACCAGGTCTTCGCTGTCTTGAGAGATTGGATCGTTTTCATGTTCCTCTATCACTTGAGAAACAGTCTCCAAAGATCTTAAAATCTTTAGTTCATTTTCTGCCTCTTTGTCCAATTCGATTGGGATTCGATCCCTTAGAGAAACACCGAGCATAGCTATTTCCATAGCCCGCTGAGTGACTTTAAGTCTGTGAACCAGTCGTGCCGTCAGTGTCCACGTCTCGGCTCCGTGTGTCATAACAGGTAGAACGCACTGATTGAAGACTCTTGTCTTTAGGCACTGTGGGATGGACGATGACAAGACTTTCCCAAACGCTGCTCAACCCAGCTGAACGCTTCTATTCACCTCGTCGTCTAGGTTGTTTCCACCCAACTGCAATTTTTGCCCGAGGTACACATATTTTTGAACAACTTCGAGGACGGCGCCTTGGACTGCAATCGGTTCCGGTAAAACATGTTCATTAAACATGACCTTGGTTTTATCCAAGTTCATCCGTAGGCCGATGCGTATAGAAGAGTCAGCCAGGTCATTCACCATCTGTTGTAGGCTTTGCAGCGTCTCTGCCATTATGACGATGTCATCTGCAAATCGCAAGTGAGAGGTGTGTTCGCCATTTATGTTGATGCCACGTCTTTTCCAGTTCAGCGTCTTGAATATATCTTTCATTGCATTTGTGAACAATTTCGGGGAGATCACGTCCCCTTGTCTCACTCCTCGATGCAATGGTATAGGCCTTGTTTGCTGATTTTGTACTTGGACGGACATGGTAGCGGCTTCGTAAAGATATCTCATCACTTGAATGTATCGCCAATCGACTTGACATCCAAAACGATACCTACCTGACTGTTTTTACTATTTTCTTGCATTTCGTCACAAGTTATTCCATCGACCGCAACTAAGTTATGGAGACCGTGCCCTAAGCATAGATCGTTGTCAGTATCTGCCAGCTTTGTCGCCCGCTTCACATTAGCTCCTGCGTCTGTTTAGAACACTATGGAGTTTCTTGTCATGAATTCCAAATTCAATTTTGGTGGTTTTTTTTGCTTCCATGACCTTAGGTTATAGCGTAAATATCTTTAACTCGAAATCTAAAATAGTAAAACGTCTAACTACTTTAGCAGGTTCTAACTACTTTAGGACTTTTTGTTCAGTTGTCTCAACGCGTCGCTTGCGCTTTATGTCCATTGATTTTTCCAAACTTGTACTCTCTTGCGGGTTTTATCGGCGCGAATTTTAAACTACCGGCGGCGGCGGCGGCGCGCCGGCTTCTTAAGGCGGCGGCGCGCCGCGGCGGCGCGCACGTCTAAAACTAAGTTTAAAGACGATGCGGAACTGAGAAGGTGACGAAGCCCGAACCGCGGGTGTCAGTCGCCCTGCACTCCATCCTTTGTTGTTCTAGTAAGCGAGCCGCCCATCCACTGTCGAGTGTTTCGTTTCTCGCCTGAAACGTTCAGTGCGAATTAGCAGAGATAATATTTGTTTTGGACCGTTGGGAATGAGTTAAAATTGTAGATATATTTAAAAGGCACGTTGTCGTGTTTTGTCAGCAGACAACTAATTACGACATTCTACCGTTGTATTCGATGCGTTAAATTTATCTTTCTTTAAGAGATTGAGTTCCATACCTAAATATAAATAGAAAAAAGACGGCTTAAAAACCATTGTAAATACACAGTAGTAGTAGGTACATCACGCCTGTCAAATGCATATCATAAACTCCAGTTAGGTTCGGGAAATCCCTAGGTAAAATTACTTATTTGCTCGACCTGTGAATCAAACCCAAGACCACAAAATCCTAATCCGGCACTGAAACTAGTAGGTAGCCCTTAGAGGATAACACTTATAATTAACAATTCAAATGAACATAACTAGGTAGGTTACCTACACATAACCGCTTAGTAAATTTTTTTCAAAGCAATGAAAGCACTTTACCCACCCACACCATTCTACACAACACGGAAGTTAATATCATGTTAGTACCGAGTGGCTCACAATCCCAATGTTATAAAATTGTAGAAACTCTTCAGAACAATAAAAATAGAGCACCGCAGACGCAATAAAAAATGTGAGCCGCTCTTGAAAATGTCCCCGGTTCATTACAGAACAAAAGCTGTCACCCAACACTCGGCAACATTTCACTGTCTATCAAAAAAACCTAAAATAATTTCTTTCAACTATTTTTATGGGCTCTAAAAAAGTGTAAAGATTGTTTTACAAGAGAGCGCGGAGGCGGCTCTTTGTGAGGTGTCGGGTTACCGAAGCTGTTGTCTGTAAACATGTCTTCCCGTCTCGTGGTGATATGCCCGCGGCTGCCAAAACTCTACATATTACGTTGCGACTCAAGATTAGTGATTGATAGAAGAAATCTTCATGCGTTAATTAAATGTGAAATCTGTTTGCGAAATGTGTTACCAAAAAAGAAAATCGTTCTGAACCAAAAAGTCTTTTTAGGAGAAATAAAATAACTTCTGGCTGGATTGTACCTATTTGCTTGAGCACGGACTATTTTTATGAGTACCTAAGTATTTACTTATTTGCTTGTCCAGATAGAAACGTACGAAAATTGGCTAAAGTAAGTAAGTATCTATAGAACTAAACGTGCGATCAACAGCATGTCAGACTATACATTATGACCTTTGCATCGCCCTGATGCTTTGCGCATAAGAACTAAATTCGAACTGCAAGAGTTTACCTTCGCAGGCAGTAGACCGTACATAATAAATAATAAAATAATGCTAACATAAGTAGGTAGGTACCTAGTAGGTTAACTTATGTTAGCTAGCATTAGATCGTTCCAAAGTAAGTAGGTGATATCGACAGTATCAATATTTGTTTTGTAGGATTAATAAAAAAATCGAATTAGCAATTAGACACGATAGATATTGGCCCTTAAATGTTCGTAAAATGATCATGAACACTGATAAATATAAACAGTGGCGAACGCGCCGAACGAATCCGAATCAAAAAGACCTTGCACACTGGACTGAATGAAATTTGTAATCGCACTGTGATTGCAAATGAGAAATATAGATTCGTCAGGTCGAACAAGAATCGAAGCACTGGTTACAAAGGAGAAAGGCGACCAAAGAAATTCTAAGTGGCTAATTGTAGGAATGGCTATCATTTTCTAGGACAGAAAAGCAATATTTTCAATTATTTTGTTGGAGGAACTAGTTACGTTGTAAGTAGTAGTGAGGCAGTCCCTGCCAAACAAGACTTGATTCCATTCTATGACGCACTACATCATATGGAGAATCATTTCGTTCCCTAGATGGTATAACTCTTGCTTTCTGAGTTGCACGTGCGGATCCTATAGAAAAGGCGTGGCATGTTGGTAGGTAGGTACTACGCGTAAAGACAACGCGCTCGTTTATACCGCTCTGGTCGCGAAGGATACCGTAATGTAGGTACGGGCATTCCAAATGTGTACCACACACACTAAAATCTGGATCAGTCTTCTAGTAACTTTATTTTCTCTAAAAGGACAACCGAAGAGGATATCGTCTTATTTAAGTAACTAGTCTATTCGCACGAATACGAAGACTTACTTTTACGTAATAAAGTACCCATTTCAGATAACTTGAGGCTCGTCAGCAACGATCCAGCCTGGAACGAGCGCGTGCGCCGGCGCCGAGCGTTCGCGGACGCGGAGCTGGAGCGCGGCCCGCCCGCCCCCGCGCCCCCCGCCGCCCCCGCCGCCGCCCTGTGCCGGCACCTGCTCGCCGCCCTGCTACACAACTACACGCCCCTGCCGGCGCCGCCACAACGACAGAAACTCTCCTTCTCTATAGAATCTATTATAGGGGTACAGTGAAAATAACGTCTCTTACAATACTAGCTAAAGCTTAGGCCGCTCTACGGCTATACCACCGCGGATTTTAACCGCCTAATTTTGTGACTTAAAGAAACTAATGGACGGCCGCACTGATGTTTTTTTGCCGCGACTGATTTTAAAACCGCGTTTTGTTACAGAATGTTTAGCGGAAAAAAAAGCGCCAAAATTTGTAGTCCATAGAACTTATATTGGCGTCGCGGTTTTTAACCGTAGTGTGTGCGTTTCGGGCGGTTTCGCGGTTTACCGCTACCGGATAAAACCGTAGTGCAGCTTTAGCCCAGGGATGACTTTCTTCAATCGCAAAACGACTAGTAATTTAATTTAATATAAGTAGTATTAGAGTGGATTAAGTCCAAGTTTTTTTAAATATAGGTATCATCATTACTCTGGTTGTTGAATAAAACAAAAAGTGTTATTCGAACAATGAGTGCTTTATTAACGATGGTTGAAAGAATGTCTATTGTGAGGTATGTTGTTACAACCCCATCTTTAAGATACATTATACGCTTCAGTATATGCACTGTGCGAGATATTATGTAACAATTGTTTGCTGGTGAACGTTAAGAAGGCAAGAACATAGCTCATTGTTTAAGTTATTTAAGAAAATTTAAAATTTTATGGCGTCTCAAATTTTAAGTACATAACTGTAATCTTAATACAACAAAATAGTTTAAATAAATAATTTGGTAATTATTAGAAGTGTTTTGCCTTCTTGACGTTTAATATCGGAGACGAAAACACACAATACGGAGTACAGAATAGTATTTCATATCGAATACAGTCAACAGCGCAAGTGCAAAAAATGTTTTAAATCATCGCAAAGGACTTTTGTATTACAGAAAGATTAGTTAATTCAAGTCGTTTATAATTTTAGACGCTAAATTGCTACAGCTATCGATCGTGAACTGTTGGCTGTACAAAGTAAAAATTTTTAGAATGTTGTACTGTTCAATCTACTTAATATAAGTACTTCTATAATAGACATCTTCGGCAAATATAAATGGGTCTAAAAAATCTGTACTCCTAAAAATCAAGGAATAGTAGCGTTATCAAATCATTACAATAAGACAACAATTTCATTCATGATTGATCAGTGACAGGAATTTAAATTATAACTTTTTCAATACATTTCTTAATGTAGTGATTTGTAAATACCTACAACTGGATTTGTTTTTGATATATTAAGGGTACCTATATAGGTTACTAAATACGATGTCATAAAAATATAAATTATATATAAATATTAATGAAGTAGATAATTTATTATGAAATTAAAATAATCGATTCGTCGAAAAACACTCATTTTCTTATTAATCTCACAAAATAATAGCAATTCGGTGTATTTTTTCCTAATTGGAGTAACAAAGACTTTTTGCAGAGATCTAATTTAATAAATAACAACTATAACGTTGTCGAAACATTATTTTTGTGTCAGGACCTACATATCATTTTAATATAATTAGATACTATTAACCATTGTAATGACCAAAAATAGCTATATCAAAATCACTTTTAATTGTACTCGTATGTATCGTTGGGCTAAATTTCCTTAAAGTAACATCAGATTTTGTTCAAAAGAACTTGATATCCAATTTGAAATTAATGTTCGTACTGATAGAATAGATAAGTCTTCTGGTTCACTCAGTTCTATTAACAAGCCGGGGTATTTTTCATTGAGGTAGAAATCGACTATAAAATAGGAACTATGCATTTTATTCATTGCAAGGAAAATGTTATTTGTATGGTAATATCTGGTGCTTAAAATAATAAAAATGGCTAAGAAAACAGCCATATTGTATTAATTATAATAAATAAAATTCGCAAAATGGTTACATGGCGCCACGTGTCCCAAACTTATTGGTGATTGTATCTTGAGTACATGTTACACGTAATTTAATTTCTTTTAAACCGACTACATAATAAGTACATACCTAACCCTATAAAATTTGCCGATTAATTTTATATTAGTGCTATTACATAGCGTTATAACATGACATGGACTTTGTTAAGCTAGGAGTGGGTGTAAATCATAAAGAAAGGAGATTTAAGGTAAACGCAGACTTATCCGAGCCGTACGAAACGAATTTTAGATATTATTGTTCCAAATCGTTCAAATCTAGGAGTCTCAGAAATAGCAAGCTTGCATTGTTAGGTAGGACACAAATAAAAATGTTTTTGCAAGAATCAGTACTTTCATAAAATGTCCTACTTAATTGGCTACTTGACAGTTTTTGAAAAAGTATTGTAAAATGTGTGCCCGTTCATTTTATATCCCAAGCAATTGGATTTATCTAGATAAAATGTAAATAACCAGAGAAAAATAAGATTTTGTGTAACACATTTAAAAAGCGCGCGAAAACGCCAAGTCTCGTCACTGTTGAAATTATGACGTCAACGTCCTAGACAACGAACCGATACGCATAGGAACGACTTAATTTAGATAAACGAAAAATGTTTCAATAAATTCTTAATACGATTAGAGACACAATAATTCATTTTAATCGGTAAAATAATCATTGTTTCGCCACATTAAAATAAATAATTTTCGCCGACAGCTGTCATTTCCGAATTGCAATGGTGGTTTCCGTTTCGGTTCTTTTGTTCCACAGATAAAAAAAGTAAAATTTATTTTGCAAAAATAAAATACTTAGTATGCTTTTAATTAAAAAATAAAAAAGTAAAATTATTAGTTAACTAATAAGCTAACGTATCTAACACTTTTCATATTTTATAGTTAACACTGTCAAGTAGCCAATTACGTGTTTGTCATATTAAAAAATTGTCTCAGAAAACTATGACTTGGTAAAAAAGATAAACGACAAGATTATTGAAATCTGATGCAAAAAATTGATACATTTAGTTTTTTTTTATTTATTTAAATGCGTTCTTGATCTACTCCATTTGGAAATAAAACTAGTTGTAGGTACTCAACTAAAATGACAGACACTGGTGCTACAAATTGTTAGGAGTTCATATTTACGATGAAAACGATTTGTTTAGCGTACATATTCTTTGGGCCATTTCGGTTTTAGTGCGTTCTGTTCTTCAAGAGCGAATAAGTGCAAAAGATGTCCTCGACATTGATTCGTTTAGCATTTGGCTCGGATTAGTTCGCATTCACCATAAGGCGTGTAGAGGTGAATGATAAATAATAATAAAAATATTTAGACAGATGAATGTATTTCGACGACAAGATTACTTTCATATATAATCATATATAAATAATTAAATATGCGCTATAGAATAATAATGTATAATGAATGTACAACAGAAAAAAAAATAACGCATCGCAACCTACAATATATCGACAATGAATCACAAATGTTCGTCCGTACAATACACCTACCACATCTTCATTTGCGCTACGCCTCGAGGAAGGGAGTGCCCCACGAATGCCGCCCCATCCACGCACACAACCATGCGATCACTTAATAAACTATTATCACCGTTTCATTTTTTAGGAAAACAAACTACTACAATAAAAACTCATGACAATAAAATCTACTAACCTTAAAAATAAATTACGCCACCCGTAAGGTTTTATGCTTTTTACTTAATAAAGAAATGAATTCAGAAGTCTTTAGTTTAGAACAATTTGTTTTAAATTTTAAGATTAACTATCGCACATGAACTGTTCGCGTGATTTAGCAACAAAATAACAACGGGTATGGAGAAGGGTACGCATCCATCCACACGCTGCCCGGGCTTCGTTGGCACATGACAAGGATCAGGACTAGATAGGACTCGGGATAGGAACTAATCGGGAACTGAGGGACCAAGGAAGTACCTACTCGAGTACATTACATATCAATAATATGTAATAAGATTTTTAAATAATATAAACATTAAAAAATTAAAGAACAAAACTGTGTGAAAAGTCTCAAATTAAATTTAGATCCAACGGAATGTTACAATTTCAAATATCCCCAAACGATTACATTTTTCCTGAAGTTCTAAAGCTAAAATTGCAAATTTTACAATAGACTAAACGTTCATTTGAACTACAAAATTTCAGATCCCCACACATCTGAAAAACTAAATGATATAACAACTGTTTAAAGTCAGACTTTTAGCTTTTTTAAACAAAAAATAATAACAATTTTACTTGCATATAATAATATACATTGCAATATGTATTTACATATACATAATATTACTTTCATTTAATATACACGTAAATAGTACTTTATATCAATCATATAAGTTCCCTACATTCGACCGGCAACGACTCGAGCGCCGCCGTCTCTGAAGGCAACACAAACATACAAATCCATTAAAACAATATACAACGTAAAAATACTATTTGGTACAATTATATAGCAGAAATCTAGCCGTCATAAAATCTATCAAAGCAGTATATTACATCTACACTGACACAGACATATAATCATACACATATATTAGTCAAAATAAACCAGTCACAAATCACAGTTGACATAAATTCTCGATTTCACTGAGTCTTGTAATTTACATAAAATAATAATAGTTAACACATCACTTTTAATACTAAACCGTTTGAAAAGCTCTAGTGGAGGCACAAATAAATGCTTTTGACACAATTATGACCACGCTTTTTAAAATAATGAACCGAAACATAAAAGAAACAAAATAGTAAAACATTAAACATTACACGAGTGTTAGTAAATAAACAACCTCTAATGGTAGTTTGAGCAGTGAGACGTGACCACTACGCACTAGCCGAACTTATCGCCGGCCCTAAACCCATAGCTTTATACTATGCGGTAGTTATATATCATAAAGTTATCCAGTTTTATACCATTTACTGGTCTAATGCTCAGGCACAACATGTATGAAAGTGAATTAACTTTACATTATTAATATTGTTTATCACTAAATAAGTAAAATACTAAACCCCAAATTGTTGGCGAAATCATTATTGGTGCATTAGTAACGAATGACCAATCAATGTTTGTTAATTCAAGATGACTAAATGTTATTTCCTGTAATAAAATTTTAAATGATAGTACTTGAAAAAAAAAACTATTTTTAAATTATTTTATGTGTACTTTGCAATCATCAAATTAATTAATATGGTAGCAAAAAATATAATGTTTCACCATCGAATCAAATATCTATGAGCTATCACTAAAGGTTCATGCAAATACAGTAGACAATTCGACCACATTAAATTTAATAAGTTTCCTTATAAAGGACTCTGTGAGTGATATCTACTTCTACAGACCAACGAGTGAACACTCAATTCGTTAACAAAACCAAAACGGCACGTAAGCATGCAACGTGCGACATGACATTACACAAATACGATACAATAAGCCTAGCACCCCGTGTGACGCGCACTCGTCCGCTGCCAACGGCCGCTGCCGGGACGGTTCTCGTCCGCCCCGGGTCCAGACATCGCTCAGGTACAGGCGACGTGTTACAATCTACGACTGACTGCACCCCAGGCCGGCCTGAGGCGTCGCAGCAGCTAGACGAGGCTAGAGGTTAATGTGTTGGCACAAGTGTTGCGACGACTGCCGCGTGACGTCGGCGTGGCGCGGCTTCCCTACGCGCGGCCCCGCAATGTCGACCCGACCCCTGCTGACATTGATTTCCCCTAGAACAAGCAACATTTGTATGACACTTTTATTTTGAAATTATAAGGCAAAAGGCATGGTTCTCAAAACACCTAGATAAGTTTGCGAACATCGTGTTTTACATTTTAGGTTTAACAATACAAATATGGACGCCGATATTACTAGGTTTTCTTCAATATAATTTAAAAATATTGTTCATTCAGTATTTAACTGGAAATACTTTTTCTTGAATTTTTCATGTATTTATAAAGAAAAAAAAATTGTAAAATTTTATGTTTTGATATTTATTGTGCCAAAATGACAACTGCCATTTTCGTGACGCAAAAGCAAAGGACGTACTGTGCATAGTTACGTGATTATTATTAAACTAAAAGTGAACTTTCTTTAATAATCACTGATGCATATAGGTATCAAACAGTAATAACTCAACATTTAATAGGTACTTCTGAAAAGATACATTTCTTATATAAATAGGGAAGCAAGAGAGTAACCCACATCGCGATGATAAAGAATTCGACACCGCAATATGCTATCCGTTACCATTCTGGCCCGGCCATATGTTTCTTCAAGCTCTTTTCGGAGAAATCCATGTTAAAGGAAGAAGGAAATTCGAGCGAATCCGCACTCAGAAACAATTTTTGACTATCTACATGGGTTAAATATAAATGGATCCAACTTACCATGGCGCAGTGATCGTGTCTATATGCCGCACATGTCTGTGAGGCGCGTGCGCAGCGCGGCCGGGAACTGCGACGTGAACCGGACCCAGTTCTCCTCGCCCACCTGGTTCTTGAACCCGTGCAGTATCTTAGTGAACATGTCCTTCAGGTCGTCCTTCGGATTCGTCCACGAGGCGACCGCGTCGCAGAAGAACATGAAGTCTGGCACCACGCCGGCCGGGTTAACCTGGATCATCTGGCAGATGCCGCGGAAGGCCGAGTCCTTCTCGTCGTTGTCCCGTATGTTCCGCAGAGACGTGCACCTGTACGACACACCCACTATTGCATGTGTTCCCGTGTGCAGTGTACTCTAATTATGATATTTTGAGTTGCATTTCTTATTTTAGATTAACTCGAAATATCAGTAATCTAATACTGAAATATTATGTTTTATCGAGTTAAAAAAAAAAAGCAAATATAGTAAGGTCAGTGGTGAATAAATATAATAGGTATAATAATATTAGTTGATATAAGAAATAAAAAATGATCTCAATGTGAAAAATATCATAAAAGTGACAGGCACACAAAACATAATTATTCATTATGGACACTAAATTCAATGAGCATTCCAAACTGTAAGCAAATTAAATAAATACTAGTGAACATCATACAAATAACATTGTTATATCGTTAATAGCACAAACGACGCACTTAACCATGTCGAGAAGCACTAAGGATTGCTTTGGCTTGCAGTTTGGTTAAGTAAAAGAATTTACGTGAGCGTTTATGTATTTTAGAAAGCGGATGGTGTTCAATACACAGGGTACAGAGCACTGAAAATAATATGATTAAAATATACCACCCCAGAAACGAGTAAATAGCAAAGTGTGGCCGTTCATTAGTCGCAGGATTATGTACCATGCCTAGTTCAACTCAGACGAGAACAACAAATCGTATAAAAGAATAATATTAATAAGCCATGAACAAACACCATCCACAATCGAAATAATACCTAAATAACTTATTCAATATTAACGTAATCGTAATAATATAAAGTAATAATAAAAAAAATGACTACAGACCACTGGCGTACAAATTGATGTAATACGGGTGCGACGTCGTGGGGGCACACATAACCTAGCCGACCGATAGTAATCGCTACACGCCACGACACGATATACCGAGAACAAAACCAAGAAAACAAATCAACAAACCATTCAAAACATACTCAAAGTACATAATTCAACAGCAACAAATTAGTGTTATAAATAGAAAAAACGTGAAACAATTTAGGCTAAGTCATTCTATAAATTAAATATTAGATATCATTCAAAGGTGGCCTAGAACTGTTGGTTGGCACTCTCCAACATTTTGGTATTTTTGTCATCTGCAATCAAGAAACTTTTATACCCATATTTAATTCATTATGTAAGCGTAAATTGTTAAATAAAACAATAAACATTTCAAACTCATAGTATAGGCCAGCTTTTCATATCAGGCGCACACTTTAGTGTTGGCACTACATCTGGTGTTAGAGAAAATTGATTATATTTACATTACCAGCCCCAAAATCAAAATAATCAATTAAAAAGCCAAGACTCAATTTATCCTCCTTACCATACCACTCTTTATATTAAGTATGTAATTGTTTAATGTAAAATCATGTCTTTGATACAATTTACATGGGTTAGACAAACATGTCAACAAAATTATGCAGGTTGATATATAATTATCAGGTAGGTAATACATAAAAATATAATATCAAGTAGGTAACACTTCATGGAATAGTATGTAAGTATCTGAATAGTGTGTTCCGCCAAACGGCTTACGGAATAGCGTCCATTGGCAGAATTCACTATAAACATAAACAAGAAAGTACATAAAGGTGACTATGATCTATATGAGAAATCAATATGAAGCTGTGACAAAAATACATAGATAAGTTCATATCTTTATAGTACAGTACTGCCACCAATAATTTCGTTCTAGCCAATATCTCAATCTTTCATTAATTAGTGAATTTTTCAAATAATAACACATTATGTCTTAAGTGTATCTGATGAAATGCAACAATATCACTTACCTGTATTTTCGAGTAGAGTTTTGGGTGTGTTAGCCCTATTGATTATAACGACTAAATGGTTAAGTACTAGGGGAATATATTTTGATGTTTCTGGACCTGAAACATAAGAGTAAATTCATTTGAACTTATTAAAGAATCATTAGGTTATTATGTGAGGTAAATTTCAATCATAAACTAACTCATTCTCATTTTAGAATTTTGTATTATTTGCTCATTCCAGCTAAAGGAATCCATCGCTAAGCATGAGGCCTATTCCCAATTAGTGTAAATATTGTGTGAGCTAATTGATCTTAGTTAAAGCACTTGTGTTACAGCAATTAGAAACAACGACGTTACAAAAATTGACTTGAAAGATTTATATTTCTATACTTATTAGAGCCCTCAGGAGCTTTAGTTCTTCTATGGATATCTTGATTCCTGAGTTTATCACCATTATCTCTGTGGCGCAGTGACTAAAGTGGACGCTGAGGATTCTAAATCCGACTCTCGGTGAGGATTCTTCTAGACAAGCCCCCTTACAAGATTAAACTCCGACCGATTAATAGTGTGATTGTCTGACACACTTTTAAAATAAATCCAATATTAAAACCTAATTTGACAAAAAAATCTGCTACGACGTAAAAAGAGCGGAGACTACCCAATAAATAAAAATGTACCTCTCAAAATTATATTTACGTAAGTGGTGGCGCTAACAATGGTAATATAACATTCCTATAAGGGTGTTGGCGACAGATATGCCTAGCTTGTAATTACAAAACACGAAATATTTGTAAAAAGACTCACCTAATTTGATGCTAATTTCTCCGATCGCCCAAGTGGCGTTATTGCACACAGAGATGAGCTCGGGGTTAAGGTTCATGCCGAGAATGGGCAGGAACTCGGGGATGTACGGGTGTACGTGTTGGAAACACGCCTTCGTTAAGTCGCCTAGTAACGCGAACGACGATTGGCGTACCTGCCAAAAACAAACCTTATCATCATTTTACTTATATTTTTTTACCATAACTATTTGTAATATCACACTCAGAGGAAAAAAAAAGCGCAGGGTTGTTTGATATTGCACTATGCATGTACTTTGTACAATTTTTTTTTTCAAATTACTTGTTTGTACAAAAAATTTCAACAGGTGGACTAACAAACTAGCATTAAGTCCACCTGTAACAAACTCTCTGAAGTTTGTTAACCCATTGACCGCCGGACTTTAAATAGAAAATATTGCTCCCGACGCCATGCGTATTATTAGCTAGAATTTTCGCCCAATACGATAGTGATGTGACATGCTGCACTAAGCGATAAGAATAAACGTTTGTTTCGGAACCTTATTACCTATTACTAAGGATAAAGAAATAAATGCTCATACATACTGAACGTAATAAGAAATAATAGATCAATAGTAATTTTATATGTCTTAGTAATCACAAAATTATCACAAGATTTTTTAAAGTATGCAAGGAATTTTGGCGCAACTAGTCGACGCCTTAAAGCGTCATCGGCGATCACAACTTAAATGTTTGACAAATTTTACCTACTCTTATAGTGTTGTTAAGGACTTTATCGATGTAATTGGAAAAAACGCCACTGTGTTGGTCAAAATCAAAATAATATGAATTAATGTCGGTGATGAAATTATAATAAGTACACCTTTTGAACTTATTATGATTTAATTTTTTGTATAAGAAGAGCAACAAAACATTGTATATTTTTTTCTATAGACAGAAACCAAAATATGTTATACGAAGGGGCGTTTTACAAATTTACACCAAAATCATGTTTCCCGGTTTTTACGGTGCATATACACTTAACTATAAACATTCATATTTTTTTATTTAATACATCTAAAAATCACGGTGCAGTGTTTCGTTGAAAAGTCGTATGACGTCACATCTAGATACATTTTAAAACTAGCAGCGACATAGTGAACTTCGAATTTTTATGAGCTTTATCATACATAGTTTTTTTCAGTTGATTGAGTAAACAATAAATATGGGTATTATAATCTTTATGGAATAACTCACGAAATAATTAGAATTTGTTGTCATCCGGTTGTCATGCTCATTAATTTAGTTTGATTAAAATAAATAAGTGCCTCGAAAAGAAACACTTCTCCTACTTTACTATCAGGCGAAGATTTATTAAAAATATCATTATCATCAACTACTTCCAGAATATGTAAAAGTTCAACACAACCCATTATTATTTAAACTATTTTCGTAAATAATGTATTTGTGGGTTTTTACTCAAAAAGTCTACAATATAGAAACACGGACAAAAACTTCAGTAGCATTTAGCTTTTGTATGGTAATTGAAAAAAATATATTTTCTCTATCTTCAACTCCCAACACTATCAATAGCAGCATACGCGCTTATGACGTCACAGGCGGACGACTTAAAGCGTCGTTGGCGTTGGCAGTACATTAAAGTGAACATGACATAGTGGAGTTAGGTGGGTATATCGATAACATAAAATTTTATGAAAAAAAATTAAGGTCTATATTTTAAGCAGATTAAATTCAATAATAAATAGTAAAAACATTAGTCATGAAATTAATTCACAATGGCATGTCATCTGTTTATTATTACAAACTTTTTCTCAATTGACTGTAAACATTAATAATTAGGTAAAATATAAACAGACAAAAAATTCGTACGTTAACCATATGACGAGTGAGCATCATCAATCCATCTATCAAGTATGTGAATAGGCAGAGATAATGATAATAGTTATTTACTAATACACATTTAATACACTAGCAGTAGAACAATAAAAAAATAATCACATTTTATTGTTATCATCTAATACCTACATATTAAATAAAAATAAAAAATGTATTAAAAATGTCCACTTAGTCACATCACTACCTAACGCTTTAAGACGTCCACGGCGTCGTGCAGTGTGATTTTACGTTAATAATTTAAGTTGTTGATTTTTATCATTTTTTAACTCAATTCTATGCTGTAAGACGTTTTTAGACATCAATTATAATAATCTATCGTATCCTGGTGCGCGGTGTGTATAAATATGTATACGAGATGGTGTTCATTACTTTTTATTTCAACGTCAAACATAAGGCAAATAATGACGCTTAAAGGCGTCGTCGGCGTCTGGATCAAAATTCTTGATGACGCTTTAAAGCGTCAATGGAGGTCAATGGGTTAATGGGTGCGGTAGATAGATATACTTTATTGCACAAAATCTTTACAGAAATAGGTTTTACAGAATAATTATAGTACAATTTAGGCGGTCTCATCGCTAGAAAGCGATCTCTTCCAGACAACCTTAAGGTAGAGGAAATAGTAATAGTAGTAGCGGTAATATTGAAAAAGTGCGTAAAGTTATCTAAAAAAATACATTTCATGTTTTTGCCAGTAGAAGGCTGATTGGACGATAAGAGAGGAGTTTGCCATATACAAAATAAAATATTGAAAATAGCTACAATAATCAATTGTAATTCTTAGCAATGTTATTTTGACTATTGGGTTTTCTAGAAATTCTAGAACAGCTAGTAAAGAGTAGGATAAATTCGACGTTGAGTTGTGGACAATTTCGTTCATCAAACACATCGCAAGGGTTAAATTTTTATGTTTCTTTAAAAATATTTAGCGCTAACTATGCTTCCATCAGTTCAGACTGATTAAACAATGTATTTCTTAGCAGTGTAAAGTAACCGAGTCGCACCTCCGGCATGGGGTCGCGCATGCACTGGTACAGGAGCTGCATGAGGTTGGAGTTGAGCACGAGGTGGTCGATGTGCCCGTCCAGGCCCTCGGCCAGCCCGCTCAGCAGGTCCAGCGCCACGATCATGAAGTCCTTGTCGGGCGCCTCGAACTGCTCTGGGCTTTGGCTGTTGGCCTGCTTACACACAACTTTCAGTTATTAACCCATTATAGACAGAGCATGTTTATAAAAATATATTTGTTGTAGCTTAATTCAAGGAAGTAAGGTTCAAATTATGATAGTCTTACAGTGGACAGAGCCTTATTAAGGGTTAAAGGTCACGGTAAACATTAGCAGTTCGATATTCGTTCTTATGCCAAAGACACAAGCGCGCTACATAAAGTCCAATGTGTATAGTTTAACATAAACCATATTCGCGTAATGAACAAATCAAACCCTAATTTTTGGTAAGAAAACAAATATGTAATTAGTTCAAACAACACAACCACGTCAATGAAGGTATTAACCAGGTATATCGGAGACGTCTAGGTAGCATCAAATAAAAGTTAAATATGCTAACAGATTAAATATGACTAACATACTGGGCCTGTTTTATATCTGCTACCAATCTTGTGAAAATCCAAAATCGCAGAGCTTGGTTCATCAATACGAAAATAATAGTTTATTACCCCTACACCACTGGAATATTCCTTAATAGCCTCGATAGATAATATTTGATATTAAGTATTTTTTGCATTTTTATAACAAGCCTATTTCTAAATAGTAATTGGGATGATGACATCATTCTTCTTATGTCTTTAAAAAGCTATTTTAAAGCCCCCGAATCTGTTAAACTGATTGTTAATAATAAGAATCTGCGTCAATATGTTCATAAAATCCAGAGATCAATCCTGTTTAGACAGGAAGAATCCCAATTTACTAGCCCGTCATCATCCCTGTTCATGGTGCCATTGCTAATAAATACTTACAATATTTTGATTCAGCGTTTGCTCAATCAAGGAGACGCATCTCCTGAATACAGGTTCACAATACGGTAAAAAGCCAGACTGTAGGGCGGTGGCCACAGAGGACAGACACTAAAAAGAAAACAAAATATATTGTCATTGGATCCAATGAACCAAGAAAATGTATTGCACCTTCAATCAAAGATTTTGTAAACAAGGGTTTAAACAGTAATAAGCCTACTTTCACGTGCTCTTACGTCAAAAATTAAGTATCATAATGAAATAATTCTCAGTCACTTATAGGTTTAAATTAGATTAGTTTAAATTTTAGGCCCTTTTTCAATGCTAGTGTAGATATACAGACACCTCTGTCATGATGAGTAGGACACTAATTGGTTTGTATTTTGCATAGTACTGCGTGATCTACAAAATCCTCGATCGAAACATTGCACTTATAACAAAATAGACAGCATATAAAAAAAATACCAACCTCAAGCAAGGGGAACAAATCTTTGTCTTCATCTTTCAAAACATTCCACTTGTTAATTAGAGGAGGCATTAGCAAATTAATGTACTCCTGCTTATTTAAGTGATGTCCTACAGAGTCTGCCAAAGTACCAATAGCATCATAGAGGATTAGCAGGTTCTTGTGTTGGTATTTACTGAAGGCGAAGACCAGGGTCTGGAGGATGTAGCCGAGGTACGGCACCAGCTCCGTGCAGGCTTCCTCTTCAAGTGTGGCGAAGGCCGAGCAAGCTGCCTCTTGCACTCGTTTGTTGTTGTCCAAGACTCGCTTCAAAAGCTGTCATCAAACATATAAAGCTTGTTTATATATGCATTTCAGGAACATTGATTTATAATTAAACTGCAAAAGCGACAGTGATGATTGATAATGATTTCAAAATAACTAATGATTACGAAGTTCGACTTTCAATTCTTTTCCAATGACTAATTTGAATGGAACGAAGTTCTTTTGACGCGACAAGTAATAAATTTATTCGACGACAAGTTTTCCCATTTACAGTCTCTAGTGGATTTTTCTGACACTATAGCATCTGTACGGAATAACTAACTAGCTTTTTAAGAGAGAGAGGGAGACAGATAGAGAAATACGCGCACGCCGCATGGCTTACAACTATAGAAGTGTCGTTACAACGTTTGGTCTTAACTTTTTTCGCCTAATGCCCTTTCGCACCGCGTAATAAGGAATTTCGTTCCAAAACTGTTATTTTGGAATGGTTGTTGCCACCAGTCGTGATGCGCCGCCCACGGCGTATCCTAGTGCGTACCGATGGCAGCACTGTACCGAACATAGGTCCACGGCTTAACCCTCTATATGGCAGAGCATGTTTAAATTTTTTAATGATTTTGAACTTTACTTGAAATGGGTAAGGTTCAAATTATGGTGGTCATATAGTCGATGAAGCCGGTTAGGTTAAACAGTCTCACCTCTGTCATGACGGGGCGCAGGTAGGGCTCGTGGTGCGGCTGCGACACGATCCAGTGCGAGTAGCGCGAGAGCGTCCAGCAGGTGATGGCGCGCACGAGAGCCTTGCGCTCGGCCAGGCAGCACACCAGGTACGGCACCAGGTCCGGCAGGTGCGGCACCATGCCGCTCATGCAGCCGTCCGCCACCGCGCCCAGCGCCAGTATGCCGCTCTCCTGAACAAACAAAATTAAAAATTAAAAAAAAGCCCCGTCACTTCGGTAATTATCGAGTCAAAGTCAATACTCTCTATATAAAACAAATGAAGCTACCGGTACAGAGGTCGCCTGATCTTGGATTGAAGTTGAATAATGACTAGGCAGTGAGATTTGATGGCTGAATTTGTTATTATTTGACGAGTCCAATAAAATATCTTTAACATAACTTATATGTTTTTACTTATAATTTCACAGATACACATTGGTTTAAGAGTCTGAGTCATCAAAGAAAACAAAGTAAAGCTATCACCAAATAATTGAAGCTTGACATACAAGATTTGTCAATGTTTGATAAGTTCAATAAATGTTCATTTCATACAATAATCTGTTCAATGACTACGTACAAATTATGACTGGACTTACTAAACTATTTTGAAACCTATGTTATGTCCAAAGTCGGTAAAGTTGACTGGTAGAGAATGCTCCTAGCATTAAGGCCGCCTTTTGTAGTTTTTATTTTGTGCAATAAAGTTAAAAAAAAAATGAAAAGTGTATTGCATGTACCTAGTAAGAAGCTATCAATCGTACCTTAATGATCCAGTCCTCGTGGAACAGCGTCTCTTTGAGTATGGGGAAGAGCACGGGCAGCAGGTCAGCGCCGAACACGTTAGCGAGCACGTCGAGCGCCGCCGCGCTGCACTTGCGCAGGTTCCAGTCGGACAGCGAGCCGTCGTCCGCGTCCGCCCCGCCCTCGTCCTCGTCGTCCGACTCGCCGCCGCCGGACATGTTGCTGTCGCCCGCGCCCGCTGTACAAACGTATTACAACTTAGTTTTTTGTACTCTGTACGATTTGCGTTTAGTTGACCACGTACACCGTACAGGAAGAACAATACAGAAGTTGTATGATGTTGATGACCAAATGACAATAAGACCAAATGCGAATGAGACTAAATGTGAAAAAATTACCAGTAACAAACAACAATACAAGCAAACTCTCATCATAACTCTCAAACATCATAACATAGTAAAAAAAGGTTTCGTCCTGCTGTATATCCCTATGTAAACTGTAATTTTAGGCATCTAATTACTACATGAATAATAACTTTTAAAATAAATTAACGGGTCAGAACGCGACGTTATTACGACGCGACGTACCAAATGCGAACTACACTCCCTGCAACTTTTTAAACAAAAATAAAACACAATTAAATTCGGTTCACTCTTTCTGCAGTTACGATGGCATAGACAGACAAACGTTAAACACACATTAATTATAAAAGTATTGAAATCATTCATTTTGTGAATTTTAGTCTGTTAAATTGTTGTAGATTGTGCAGTAATCATGTCGGTGATCAGTTAATTCATTTCAAATGTTTTAAATGGAATACATGGGTTTAAAAACAAATTCAGTTCTCACACATATCATATCAACATATAATTCCCAGTTTAGCACAATAGATATTTTTGGAAACACAAAAAACCAGTTCAGAAAAGAAATAACTAAAATATTAGAGAAAAATGTATAAATCCAGCATAGGCTGGCCCTCGAAATGGCTGATTTGTTACACGGGTAAATTTATGTATATATTTATTTCTATTTTTATAAAACTTCAGTAGGACATCGATTGCTTTATGAACTTGAGCCTAGACAAGTATAATAATAATAATATAATAATATAGCTTCTTTATTCCATATTAAGTATAAGTTACAGATCAAATGCAGTGTTAGTGTTTTTAGTAGTAATAAGTGTACTTATTTTCTATGATTCTATTTTGGTTAGTTTTGTGTTAGTAATATGGATCCCTTTTGGGTAAAAGTCTCCTCCATTCCGTGCCAGTTCTCTCTGTCCTGGGCCGTCTTCATCCAGTTTGACCCAGCTATCTCGATAATATCATCAGCCCACCGTTTCCGGGGTCTACCTTTGTTTCTTTTTCCTATAGGTCCTGACCACTTTGTTGCTGCCAGAGTCCATCTTTCATCTTTGTACCTTGAAATGTGTCCTGCCCAGTTCCACTTTAGGCGCAAGGCGCTTTGTAGGGCATCAGTAATATTAGTTCGTTTTCTTATATCTTCGTTTTTAGTTTTTTGTATTCTCCTTAGCTTCAATATGCTCCTTTCCATGGCATGTTGACAAGATGTGATTTTGTTTTTTATTTTATTGGTGTATGTCCATGTTTGGCTGCCATATGTTAGGCAGGGGAGGATACAGGTATCCATTATTATCTTTTTGAACTTCAAATGGTAGTCTTCTTTTAGGATTTCTTTTTGTGTCCAAAATTTCTGCCATGTGCAGTTAATCCTTCTATCTATTTCGATTTCATTGTTATTAGTTTCAAATGACATTTGTTTTCCGAGGTATATGTACTGGTTTGCATATTCGATCTGGTTGCCTGACACAATTATTTCTTTTTTAATATGGTTTGTCAAGACTTTTGTTTTGCTTGCGTTCATGTTTAGTCCCACTAATTTGCTTTTGTTATCCAGAGTTTGGATCATTTGTTCCAACTGAATGGCTGATTCTGAAAAGAGGACGATATCATCAGCAAATCTAAGGTGGCTGAGATATTGGCCTTGTATTTTAAGCCCCTTGTTTCTCCAATCAATATCTTTGAATATTCCTTCTAGCACAGCTATAAACAATTTCGGAGATAAGGGGTCCCCTTGTCTTACTCCTTTTCCTATTCTTACCTCTTCTCCTCTGGTTTCCAATTTTACTCTGCTTTTACTTTGTAAGTAGATGTTCTTTATGATATTTATGTATGTAGTATTAATTTCACAAGAGATGAGCGCTTTCCAGATAGAGTTGTGCGTTATACTATCGAATGCTTTAGAGTAATCTATAAAAGCTATGTAGAGAGGACAATTATATTCTTTGTATTTTTCAAGTATCTGGTCTAATGTGTGTATATGATCTATAGTAGAATATCCCGAGCGGAAGCCAGCCTGTTCGATTGGTTGATTTTTGTCTATTTTCGATGTAATTCGACTCAGTATTATTGAAGTGAAGAGTTTGTAAATGCTGGAGAGTAGACTTATTGGTCTATAGTTTCCGATGTCTGTGGGGTTTCCTTTTTTGTGGAGGAGTATAATGTCTGACTCACACCATTGTCTGGGAGCCTGTCCACTTTCAAGCACCATGTTGAACAGTTCTAATAGGTAAGGAATTAGGACTGGTGCACCGATCTTTATTGCGTCATTGTTTATATTGTCTGGGCCAGGACTTTTTAAAGCTTTTAGCTTTTTGATATGTCTTAATAGTTCGTCATAATTTATAGGTTCGATTTTATCTTCCGTATCGACAGTCATTGTCAGTTCTTCCTCAAGGTCTTCTAAAGGTTTCATATACAGTTCTCTGTAAAATTCTGTTGCATGTTCCAAAATCTCTTTCCTAGTTTTAGTTTCTCCATTTTTATTTTTAAGTTTCCGAATCCAATCTTTATGTGTGTTGAGTTCTTTTTCCGCTCGGGTTTAATGACGGATGAGGGTAGTGGTCGTAATCCCCATGGTGACCAGCCAGGTTGGGGAATATACTGGTTTTATCAGGTTGGTTTGAATTTTCTGTAGTTTTATGGTTCCGGTGGGTGATGTACTTATCCTATGCTTTGGCTGAAAGAGTAGAATTAGTTGATCCTCTCAAAACTTGAAATGCATTGACTTTGTTCCCTTTAAGTAGTGGTTCTTTATCTGGCTGTATTGGTGTATTTGGGGAAATTGATAGCTCTCTTTTTCGGTTCCTGGTGCTCATAGTAGACTCCTTTACAATTAGTTTATCATATTTAATTATCGCATAGTTTCCTTTTTGTCTTTCTGCTTTTAGTTCTTCTTGTAGTTCTCTTCTCTTCATTAAGACTTCTTTAGGGTAATCGTCGGATATGGTTATATGCTTAAAATTCTTTTTCTTTTTCATGATAGAAGTTTTTAGCCAGCTGTTGACAAGAGACATAAGTATTGGCCTGTCTTGTCCTTCTTTTTTTCCTATACGATGTATCAAGTTTATATCCCTGTCTTCTATTGTAACCTTTAAGTCTGTTTTTATGAATTGTACCACATTCTTCATTAGTTCTCCTGGGGAATTTTCATTTTCTTTAAGTCCATGTATAATGATATTGTTTAATCTTTTATTTTTTTCTAGATGTGATATCTTATCCTTTAATGTTTGGTTTTCAAGCTTCAATTCTTCTATTTCCTGTCTTATAGGGGCCAACTTTTCATCCATGTATGCAATTAGCTCTTTTGTCTGGTTTTGCATTTCTAATTTTATTTTATCAAACATCGTTTGGCTGTTCATTTTGTGGCCCGATATTTTTTTTTTTTTACTATGTGAAACGGAACGTATTTTCTCTGTTGGTATAATGACGTTTCGTCTAGCTCGTCTATGGATTTGATTTTGACAGTTGTAGATAACCTACAATTTCAGTACGTTATTTGCCGTGATTTGCAAATTTAACACTGTTTATTCACTATTGATGTTTATTTCTGCACTACAAGTGACGATGTTTGCGTTTTTCTAGTTTTATTTTTAGGTTTCACGGTAGTAATCCACGTAAGTTGAGTAAATACCGGAGCACAACAATAACACGTCTAGCCTTTGACACTGCCGGAACCGGAAAAAAAAGACAAGTATACCTACTTAGTATTCTCGCTTACAGCCTGAAATGTTGTAAATTTTTTCTTCTTTTTTTTGTACTTTTGTTTTGTATAACTCTCGCCAGCATGGTCTAATATTGTTTAATTAAAGAAAACCTGTTATTGGCCATACTATTAATGTGTACCCTATGTTATGTATAAATGGATTAACGCTGTTGGTTTTCTAAGAAAAAAAAAATACAAAAGTCTTATTAAGGACTATCTTACCATTGTGTTTGATAGTGTGCGAGCGTGGCTTGTGGAAGCGCGGGCGTATATCGGACTCCCGGTCGGGCTCCGCGTCGTCGGCGTCGTCGTCGCGGTCGCCACGCAGCAGGATCACGTCCATGTCGGAGTACCGCATGCCGCGGACCAGCACCGGCAGGAGCGCTGGCAGCCGCGGTCCCAGTACCTACCAAAGTAGGTTAATCTATATATGTATTTTATTCTTATTTTTCCTGACTGACTAAAGATGATGGCCGCAGATGGCCTTTTCATTTTCACCGACTTTGAGAGGGACCGGAAGATTCACACCCCTAAAGTTGATCTATATTATTAAATTAGCAGTGCCCGCAACTTAGTTCGCGTAAACTACAGGTTTATGAGTACATGTATAAACTTTCAGGATCGGTTTTACCCCTGTCTCCTCTAATATTCAAATATTATAAAAAGTAGTCCAAATTTTAATAAATTATTCATTTTCAAGGATCATTTTACCACCATACGCCCATATTTTCAAAACAAAAAGTAGCCCATGTCTGTTCTATAAAATTCCCAGCGTTGATGCGGGTTGGAATAGCTTTTGGCCTGTACTCTATTTCCTGCCACAAACTCTCTAAGACCAGTTGTGGGTTCTCTGGACATACTATTTCTGGCATGAACAGGTTTCCGGAACATTGTGTGTAGTTTGGTTCTTATATGTCGGTTGAACATCTTCTCATAAGGTGATCGACCGTCTGGACCCGGAGCTCGTCTTAGGCGGCAAGAAATGATCATGATTTTATCATGTAAACTGCCTCATAAAATTCATCGAAATTGGTTCAGTGGTTTAGGCGTGAAAGCCAGACAAACCGACATACAGAGTTACTATCACATTTATAATATTAGTATGGATATTCATAATAATTGGACAACATTATACAGTAAAAGCTCCATATTCGCGGTTCCTGTATTCGCGTTTTCACTATTCGGGTTTAAAAATTGTGACTAATTTTCCATATTCGCGGTGAACATTTTCATATTCGCGGATTAAATGGGTGAAACTCAATGTTTTTTATGCACTGAAAAAGTTATCTTAAAATACCTTGGCGATGGTTTATGGCTTTCCCATAGCATGCAAGTTGGAAAATGAATGGGCAGTAGGCACATTGTTTTGTGCAAATCGACTAATTCTCTTTTTAACCTAATAACCGCCAACTACTTCTATAGAAGTTCAGGATTTTCGTGCCGTCAACGCCACTACTTCTATAGAAGGTACTCATTGTACCTACTTTAATTAAATACCTTTACGGTGCATTAAACATTTGTTTCTCTTGTAATTTTATAAGATGGACAGGATTGAAGCCCATTTTTGTTATTTCGCCAAAAGAAACAGGCTTTTTAGTGTTTTAAAACAGATAAAAACAAAAACGCCTGAAATATTTTGATGTCCCATACGCCAACGACTTCATATCAAGTAGGCTAGTGATGTGACGCGATAGTTGCATTCATTACAATCCTACATGTTTACTTTGTTTTGTTCCATACAAATATTCATAGATTTTATGATTGACAATTAATTCCGGTCTGAAAATAACGTATTACATAATAAATATTGAAATTAATTTATTTCACGAAGATCCTTACTAATATTAAAAAACAGAAAGTGAGTTTGTTTATTTGTTCCGCTTTCACGACATAACTACTGAACCGATTGCTTTTAAATTTTGCAGACGTATAGTTAGAAGTCCGGATTAAATAATAGGTTACTTTTTATCCCGAAAAAAACTGATATTCCCGAGGGAAAACAAAAATATAGTTTGCTTGATGGATGGATTGATGGATTGGAAGGTAAAATATTGTAAACGAATATAAACATGTAAATGTAGAAGATAAATGATACGATAATGAATCCCCGAAAATGTGGAATTCCCGAGGGATGACGTACAATTTGTTTTATCGTCTAAACTGATTTTTACATCTACTTAGCTATATAATATAGTGTACCATTCAGTTTTTGTTTAACAACTAATCGTATCCAGCGTTACATCGCGCTTCTTAGATTTTTCCGTGGAAATGAGAAGTTTTCTTATAGTTGTGATTTATACCGCAATATAACCGAATTACACGCGGGCGAAGCCGCGGGCGGAAGCTAGTTAATTTATAATTTATTTAGAATTTTCGATATTGCAACACCCATCTCTACGCAATGACAAGATTTCAGTGCTACGAGCGCCACCAACTTCAATGCAAGTAAACCTGTGACGTCGTAAGCGTACAGGTGTCAAGGTCATTGTGTCATAGTGCCGGCCATTACAAACGTGCGCTCGTCTGTTTTTTTTTTCGTACAATAATCATTAAATATAATTATCGAAAATATAAAAAGTAAAATATCGAAAGGTAAACTTACACAAACTATAAAAAGTTATTAAATATACGAATAATAACTGACCATTCATTCTTTTGTCTTACTTTTCACCGTAACATACTTGTTATGATTTATGAATACCGTACAAGAGCCGTCTTTTCTTTATTCAAATCGTCTAGAGAGATAGAGAGAGATTCACTCAAGGTGAAGAAAGAAACGCATAGACAACACTTCTATTTGAGATATTTATCTTGCCACGAGCGCCAACGACTTGATATGAAGTCAACGGACTACGTTATAAAATGAATAGTGAAGTGCCTTTTATAATAAATGTGTTGCAAGATTATGCATGTATTTTTGTCTATGATAATAGATACTCGTTTTTCTTACTAAAAATGTTCATAAAATAAAACAAATTACTATTATAATGTATCAGGGTTTATTTATATTTGCAAAATTTAATAAAAAATCTTGATTTAGACATCAATTTTTTTTATCGATATGACGTTATGCCACATCCTTGCTTTCGTACTATAGAAACTGTTATACATTTATACGTTGGCGTACAGCGGGCCACTACGTTAAAGATAGCTGGGCTGGGAAAAGGTTAATCTTATTTTTCTATGGCAAACTGACCGTTTTGATTGAAATAAATTAATATAAATGGAACTCTGGAATGTATATCCTACAATACCATACAAATAGCCATTCTATATTCACGGCATATTTGTGACACGTAACCCCCGCGAATAAGGAGCTTTTACTGTATACATTGCACTGATTCTGTGGTAATGAGCTGAAGCACTTGTGTAACATAAATCAGTTACAATGACGGTATCACAACACCCAGACCAGGGACAAGATAGATAAGTTCAATTGGGAAACGAACCCAGGACCTCAGAGTCGGCGCGACGCTAAGTGCGCCATCTCTGTTGAAAAGGTTGTTTTTCAACAAAATGGTATAAATGGACTATTTTTTTTACTGTTTGCTAATATATATTGATGATATACTTTATCCAAATAGGTGATCTTACCTCCCGACAAACATTTTGTTCAGCAAGAGACAGCCAAAACTCACAAGCTTCCAATGCCACACCCTCTTCAGCATCTTGTGTCCGTACCAGCATATACTAAAATTTAAGAAAAAATGTTAAGATTACATAGACATACTATGTAAACAATAGTTCAAAAAATATTTAAATCATAATGGGTAATGTTCAAATTTGACATATCCATACCAATTACCAAGTTGCTTAAAGACAAGTTAGTTAATGCACATATAAACAAATCCACTACTGTTTTTAAACCATTTAATTAATATAATTAGTAGCTCATGCAGTCCCTTCAGTAGGGGGGCGAGATATTAACTTTCCACTAAAAAAAATCTACGATGGGATAACTAATATGACTCAAATTCGTGTAACATTTTGAGTACAATGTTATTATTACTTTGTCATATTTATGATGCAATTTCAAAACAAACTGTATTTACAGTTTAAGTAATAAAAGACCTTATTCGAATTTTAAATGATATAAGTTGTTTGTTTTTTATTTTAGAATAATAAATAGTTTTACTTACCTCTATAATGTTAGGTAAATGTGGTATTAGTCTGTCCAACCTAACTTCCAGCAATAGGACCAAAGCATGACAAACATTTTTTCTGACATCAGGATCTTCATCTGCAGCTAAATGGAACAGGTTCTAAAAAGTAAGGATTGAATATTAGTACCTTAAAACATAAAATCTTATACAGAGAAAAAAATATTTATTTACCTCAATGAATGAATCAATATGCAACATCAGAGCCTGGGTTCGGCCCATAATGAAGTAATTGACACATGCTATAGCATGACATCTTATTTTAGGAGATGAATGCCTAAAAAACTGTAGAAATTTTGGTATTAAAACATTCAATGGCCTGTTTAAAGCATCACTGTCTAACAGCTCAGCTGTGTCTTCACAAATTTTTTGTAGTGCACCAAATGCCCCCTATAGACAAAAAAAAATACAAATAAGAATTAGTTTTTACTCATATCAGCAATGTTACAACAATCCTTATAGATGCAATTTACCTCGCAAACATTATAATCCTGTGAATCTAACATTTGACACAGTGCTGGTAGAAGCTCCGGCCATGAGGTTAGTTCACATTTACTGGCAATAGTTGTTATAATTATGCCAACTGTTGCCCGGATGAGCGGTGACGGGTCGCCGACAGCAGATAAGCATTCACGCTTTATAAATTCTGCTACCTCAGGCAAAAAGCTGTAGTAGTGAGTTTTGACATTGTTTTTCAAAATCAATCCACTCAGAGACCTTGTAGGTTCTTCTTCAGTGACTAATTTTGTCAGCACAAATATCAAATAATTGTTAAAATCTGGATATTTGTTGAGTTCTTCCAATTTCTGAGTTAAATTGCTAAGAAAATATCATCGAAAGCTGTCAATAAGTGTCATGTCGGAAAAATCGATGATTTCCTAAGCGTCGAGATGCGACGCTAAAGATACAGATGAGACTTTAAATTAAAAGTGCTAAAGGGAACAAATTAATTGCAATTATCAAAAGTCGATAGGCCTACATAAATACACGAGAAGACGGTTAGAAGCATAAAAAATATCCACGCCGATCGAATGCATCGACGTGAAAATTGAAAAGGATACTTGTTGAACCGCTCTCTGAGTAGCTGTGTCTGGTGATTGAGACTCCTTGAGAAGTGTTAGTATTTGTCGTAAGCCTTCTTGTTCAGGTTTCCACTCCATTTTCATAATAATTCCACAAAACGGTTTTAATTCACTCAGACCCGTAAAGATCAACCATGCCAAAATTTGTCGAGTTGCCAGTGAAAAAAAGGTCATTGATTACATATTGATTAATGACTGGCGTTTCGTGGTGTTCATATCTACATTTCTTAAAACTTTCTCGAAAATCTTTTTTCTCATATTTTCAGTGTTATCCTGTGTATCAATGAGCTTTATCAAATTATGTATTTTATTAATTATACAAAATAAATAATTAGACAAAATTCTTCTCAAACACAGAAAGCTTTTGGTACTTATTGTTTCTGTTTTATGTACCATTTTTCTTTAGACGCAAATAAAATGCAAATTTTTTTCTTTTTTTCCACCTAAAAAAAAAAGTTTTTCAAATCCTGTTCGCAACAGTAAACACGGTTTCTAATTATTTCTCTTTAACCCCTGTCTGTTGCAAGGCATGTTTAGCATTGCAAATTTGCAATGTAGAAAAAAATATAAATGTCACGTTGACAGGTCAGGTGCTTGCCTCAAATTTTAACCCATGATGTTGTCCATTTATAAATAAACCCATGTGAACTTAGAAAGTGTATCCTGTACCGTTTGTGTAAAAGTGTTTGATTACCTTTCACCATGCCTAAAGTAAAAACTGAGAAAAAAGCAAGAGTCCATAATGAAATTGCGAAACAGGGTACGTAGTTCTAAGGTTATGTATAATGATACCAAGGTTAAATGTTGTTTATAGCACTCTGTTTTGCATTTTAAAATGATCTAGTAAAGAAAATGAGAGAGCTTTTATTAATGAAAATGTACTCTATTAGTATGGTGTTGTAAATTATCAATAACTTATTTCAATCGTGTTAAATTTTTACAGGCATCCAATTCAATAAGGATTTTGGTCAACACATTTTAAAGAATCCACTGATTATTACATCAATGTTAGATAAATCTGGCCTAAGACCAACCGATGTTGCCCTGGAAATTGGTCCAGGTACTGGTAACATGACTATCAAGTTGCTTGATAGAGTAAAAAAAGTGGTGGCATGCGAAATTGATACAAGGTACAAAATCCATAAATACAGTCAAAAGCATATACTTCTCAATATTGCATATTATTCCTTTAACTTAAGAGCCATGTAAAGTGCATATAGACTACTTTTAATAATTTATAAAGATTTTTTTTATTATTTTAGGCTGGTTGCTGAGCTCCAAAAACGTGTACAAGGAACACCATATCAAGCCAAGCTTCAAATACTTGTTGGAGATGTTCTCAAAACAGAATTACCATTCTTTGATATTTGTGTTGCAAATATTCCGTACCAGATTAGTTCACCTCTTGTCTTCAAACTGCTCTTACATAGGCCTTTCTTCAGATGTGCAGTGTTGATGTTCCAGCAAGAATTTGCCCAACGTTTAGTTGCCAAACCAGGAGATAAGTTATATTGCAGATTATCAATAAATACTCAGCTATTGGCTAGGGTTGACATGTTAATGAAGGTAATTCAATGAATTATGAAATAATTTAGTTAATAAATGCATAATATTATATTGAGTTATAATGTTAGGCATGTAACTTTTGATTTCTTATTTTTTCATGTTATGAAGTCCATATTTTATTATTTCAAGGAATTTTACTTGTTGCAAAAACATTTGCAGAAATAGTTTTATAGCTTTTTGTTTTGTTATTGTAACTCTTAAATCTCTTACTTTTAAATTGCACTTTAGTTTAAGATTAAACATATGTATTTTGAGTAGTAATTGTTAATGAATCAAATAATAAAACAACAAATTTCAAATTGTGATTTAACTTTCAGGTCGGGAAGAACAACTTTAGGCCACCACCAAAAGTTGAATCAAGTGTTGTGAGGATCGAGCCAAGAAACCCACCTCCACCAATTAACTTTGTGGAATGGGATGGTTTAACTAGAATAGCTTTTGTGAGAAAAAATAAAACATTATCGGCTGCTTTTAAGCATGCTACTACAATGGCAGTATTGGAGAAAAACTATAGGGTACACTGTTCTTTACACAACAAAGTATGTGGTCTTTTTTAAATCTTGCTTCACAATGCCATTATTACAATGAGAAAGTTGAAATTTTATAACTGAAATCATGTAAAATTATGTCTTGCACAAGCTGTTTCTATATGAAAAGAATCTACTGTTGGAAACCTTTAACTTTTTCATAGTAAATTTTGTCATTGAAGAAGCTACAATAATATGCATATTCTTACTAACAAAAATTTGCTTTAATATTTAATTATTACATCTTTATTTTAGATTCATGCAGATTTTGGCATAAAACTAAAAGTAATTGTATTTTTTTCAATCTAATTAAATAATGAAATCTTTCTTTTAGGAGATTCCTGAAGATTTTGACATAAAACTGAAAGTTCAAGAAATACTAACAAATGCTGAAGCATCCGAGATGAGAGCTAGGACAATGGATGTGGATGATTTCATGAAATTATTACATGCTTTCAATTCAGAAGGCATACATTTTGCATAGAAGTAAATAAAGATACTTTTATTAATATTGTTTATTAATTCACTATAAATAATCTATCTTGACTTGATCAATGTAGCCATAAATTGTAGTTGTTTGTTGTTTTTAATGTACTAAGTAAGTTTGGACTTAAATGGTGGCTTTTTTGAAACCTCTGTCAGCATAGTCTGCATCAGTACAGCGCTCGGATTTGAATGGGAATCCTGGTTGCCCTGGGAGGACCATTGGTTTTGTTCGTAGTACTTTCCAACCACCCTTTTTAGTCCAGTCCTGTAGTGAAATAATAGTAATACATTATTTGAAGTATACAAGTAGCATAGTCATGCTTTTTAATTGGGGAAAATATTGGTTTTTGATAATGCATTACTTACATTTCCTTGGTATTTGAAATAATATTGGATCGAAAGTACACCAAGTGCAATTAATCCAAGCTTTCCTGTGATATATCTGTAGTTTGCAGCTCGTTCCTGACCCTGAAAATTTGTTTTATTGAAAATCAAATAAATATCAGGTACACATATTTGATATTGCCATGCAAATTAACAAAAGTGCCATGTATTTTTTATGAAAGGTTGTTTTAGCTACCATAATATTCATTGAAAACAAGTATTCGTCGTCTGTTTTGTTAAAAACTATAGGTTAGTTATGTAATCATACCAAAACGGGAATAAGCTTAGTGAAAAGCAAGTCCAGTGGTTTACGGTAGATACGGCGAATGGGATTAGTGCGTTCCTTCCAGTATTCCTCAACATGTACAGGTTCATTTGCGGCTAAAACTTGATCCTTCAACCACTGTTTGCGCCAGGCCCTTTCGGCGTCAGTCATGCCTAGACATCGTTCTCTTTCAATTGCCACCCGGCCAGCAATAGCCATAGGCTTAACACCCGCAGTCTGAGCCATGTTTTAATTTGGTATTGTTATCTTAATGTGAAAATACAGCGATTTTATACACCACCACTCGTTCAGTAAATATAGGTAAAACCACTAGTCAAATGTCAAAGTGACACCATGCCAAATTTTTATCGTGTTCATTTACATTCTGTCAAAAATGGGTTTATCTCTTGATTCTCATTGGTTCGTCAGCAGCCTGTTTGCTGCAACAAATTACTTATCCCACTCATTCACCCCTTTTGTATAATGTTGAAAAAGTATATTTTTTCTTTGTCCCACGCATGTCCCACGCATGGGCCCCACGTCTCTTTTGACAATAAATTGACAGCAAACATGTAGGAGGGCCAAATTGTCAAATTTTTGCAGCAGCTTAGTGGCCCGTCTGATATTAGGAGTTTTATTTTGCAATCTTTGTGTATCCATTTTGTTCCGATAGCTGTTGTTTATATAATACTTAAATTTTTGCAGTCCTTTGAAGTGAATAAGTAGCGTGAATATAAAGAATTCGCAATGAAATTTCACAAGGTAGAAATCAACAAAACGGAATGGATCGTGCCAGAACGATACCAAATGCTAACGCCAGTGGGATCTGGGGCTTACGGTCAAGTTTGGTATGTATTTGTCGAGGAAGTGCAGAGGCACGCTGCCAATATTTATTATTATTCGTAGAATTGATTAGAAATGTTGCAGTTTTCATCGTATCTAGTACATTTCGGTACATTTCCCTTGCGTAGGCGGAACTGGTTTTCGTATTTGTCTAAAATGAATACTTACTACTTTATTGCAGTTCTGCGTTCGATACTTTGCATAGTATGAAAGTGGCCATTAAGAAGCTAGCAAGGCCCTTTCAATCCGCTGTGCACGCCAAGAGGACCTACCGCGAACTTCGCATGCTAAAACACATGAATCATGAGAATATTATTGGTGAGATGGATAAAAATAAATTTTATACATACTTACATTAGAAAGTATCACAATTCTTGAAGCTATGACACATTTTAGTTGACTGAATCATATTACTATGAGGTCATTATTAAATCAAAGTTTAGGGCTTTAGTTAATCTTTCAATCTACCATTAATCTACTATAAATGCTTATAAACTTTCATATTTATAATAGTAGTTGGATAATTTAACAAACTTTTGGCCTATGGCTAGTTCAAAGTATATATGCTAAGTAAAACTACATCATATAATAAATATATGAATATAGAAAATTTTTGCTACAAATTCAAATTTTCCATATTTCCTACAGAAAAACAAATTTGCTGGATTCGGAATCCATATAATTATTATTTTCTTTACTACTACTTTTTGAAAAACTCAATCAATCATGCTGGACATTGGCGGTGCGCCATATCTGAGTTCTGAGGTACTGGGTTTGAGTCTCGGTTGGGTCAATATAAACAACAATGTTTCAATAAAGTCTCCAGTTTGGGTGTTGTAGTAATGAAGCAACATTGTTTCTGTAACACAAGCGCTCATAATTTATTTGTTTATTTTTCATAGGTTTGCTTGATGTATTTAGTCCTGAAAAAACATTGGAGGAATTTCAACAAGTTTATTTGGTGACTCACCTTATGGGGGCTGACTTGAACAATATTATCAGAACCCAAAAACTCTCTGATGACCATGTGCAGTTCCTTGTGTATCAAATACTACGGGGCTTGAAGTACATTCATTCAGCAGGCATCATTCATAGGGTTTGTCAATTTAATATTTTTTATGCATACAATTATAATTGAAGTAAGCCTTCTTTCTCATCTCAGTATTTAACATAATTGTGGTATGCTGTTAATGTTAAGTTTTGTTGTACTTATTTATTGAATTGTTCAATTTATTTTTATATACATAAAACTTAAAAAGAAATTGAGTTTTAAACCGCTCAAACACTGAATTCCGACACACGTTTGTTCGACGTTACGCTACTCCGACATATCGTTACTCCGACAAATGATTATTTTTTATATATTACGTCTATTTTTATAGATTGAACTAGTCCACTTAGATCAGAACTAGTAAGGTTACACCGCAGTAAGGTCAGATTCAGTTTGGTTAGGTTAGGTTCGTTTTATAGACATTTGTCGGAGTAGCGTAACGTCGAACAAACGTCTATCGGAGTTCAATTTTTAAGCCGTTTTAAACATGTAGAGTGAGAAGAAAGAAGAATATTTCACATTTTGCCATGCTATTTTCTAATTTATAAGATAAATTGCTCTTCCATTAACCAGTTACACATTTAGATTACATGATATTTCAAGTACATTTGATTGTATGCATTTAAATTTTATGCAAATTTTCTTTTTTTGCATAATTTTTATATTATTACAAATATAACATTTGTTTACTTATGTGTTAAATATATGTTTTTTCCTGTTTTTCAGGACTTAAAGCCATCAAACATTGCTGTTAATGAAGATTGTGAACTACGCATCCTTGATTTTGGGCTAGCCAGGCCTACTGAAACTGAGATGACAGGCTATGTAGCTACAAGGTATATGAACATTTATATAATACAAACTTTTAAAATTAAATGTTAGTTGCAATAACTTTGTTTTAACTTTTTCTAAAAGTTGAACAGTAGCCAAATTACACGTAATTTGCCACTAACATTTGAAATTGTGGTATTGACTAATTTTTTGCATAGAAGTAGATATTGATATTAGCTGTATTCACTTTGTAGGTGGTATAGAGCTCCGGAAATCATGTTGAATTGGATGCATTACAACCAGACAGTAGACATCTGGTCGGTTGGCTGTATCATGGCAGAGCTGCTTACAGGGAGAACTTTGTTCCCTGGATCAGACCGTATCCTTTTCAACTTATCTTGTGTTGTTAATTTCTGTTTTATAATAGTTACTTACTTTTTGCTGTTGTTATACATTTTATGCTTGTAATATTTTTGAATTTTTTCACAAATGCATGACTTAGACAACATGCATTAAACACAATCATATTTAAGAATCAGTTGTTACCGATTCCTGAATACCCGGTCACGCTGTTCAGTGACATAAGCCTCAACACCATTGTGAGGAAAAGTTTTCCACCACACAGGTATAGCCTGTAAATAGAAATATTCAATTATAAATATGTACTTCATCAAATCCATATTCTGGATGGTAAACAGTGGTTACTAACTGGGTGTGATTTAGAGGTCATGTTGTGTTTAATATGTAGTTTGAAATGTAGTGAAACAACATGTGATGGGAGGTAACTGGTAAGTATACAGCGGCTATGCCTAAGACATTTGAAATTTAAAAAATACAATTCTAGTATTCCTTCCCACAGAACATTACATTTATTTCATTAAATACACTTATAAACAATTAGACACGAATAGCATGTCCTACATCAAGTGAGCATGGAGAATCCCTTAAATACATATTGCACGGCTGTTATTAATGTGGCAGCATCATTGTTAACTTCCTCCTTAGTTGACACATTCTTTTGTGCTTTCAACCTTAATGGATGAGACAGATATCCATCAATTGAATTTGATCATGGAGGTACTTGGAACCCCGAGTCAGGAGTTCATGCAGAAAATATCTTCAGACTCTGTAAGTAGATTTGTATATAACAGGGGAATGCTTTTTAATAAGAAAATAAATTAAACCATATAATTGATAGGATGATGGCATTCACATAAGAAGCTAGTAATTTACCAGTGATTATCGGTTATTGTACATTCAATTCTGAACTGAAATAATCTATCTAGCATATAATATTCGTCAATACCGATACACACTGATAGATTATTGGAAGTAAAAGTTGTGTGAATGCGCTAGCTATATAAATATAACTATTATAGAAGATATAACATAGCTTTGCTATAACTTGCTTTAATTGATGTGGTTTGTCTCGTCGAAAACAATGCTTGTGTAAGTTTGGTGCTTGTTAACCTTAACATTTGTGCGTCAGACATTGATCACCTCACGAGGATATTGTTCTTGTGCGGCAAGCCTGAACAAGAAACTATTGATAAGATAATTAGTGAAGAGGTAAGGCAAATAACGATTGATACAATTAATACTTAATATCTGCTTCCTTTTTTAGGTTGGAGAGGTCATTTAATAGCCTACACACATTAACATTTAAAAAAATCGAATGCTTTTGGATAAAAATTGGTAGACCTGATAAATTATTTAATAAGAAATACTTTTTACTTATTTAATAAGAGATACGTAACCTTCTTTTATTTACATAAAGATAAATTTTCTAGTTAATTTTCCAACTAATGTCTATCCATCCAACATCTTAATTTTCAAAATACTTACTTAATGACTTAGGTATTCATGTAATGAAGTTTAACTGTAAGCAGCGCGGGTTCTGTTTATCCAAGTGATTCTTGCATTAGCATAAGTGTTTTTATGTGAAATTAATTGTATAAGATTAATACTTGTTTATTGTGTGTATTTGTCTGCAATCCATGTGTTTGTGAACTTGTAAATATTGTGGATATTTAATTAGATTAGGGTGTTTATTTTAAATATTGAAAAACATATAGATACATCTAGCTTTGACTATGACAGTATATAAATCCTACTTAAACTCGTTAGTACATTTTAAGAAAAAGCGTTTCAGAATGTCATTTCCTAACATAAAAATAAATGACTAAGTACTTTTCTACCAATACTGAACTTGTTTACCATATTACATTTACATACTTTACCTCCTTTTTTGGTATTCATGCATTGAGCGTAGTCTGATGTATTTATTAATGAGGTAATTTGGAGTATTTTGCAGACATAGGTTGAATAGACATATGATTCATGAGCAAAAGTATTGTATATTGAATTACAATTATCGAAGTATCTACAAAATACTTTATGTACCTACTTTGAAGGTAATACGTTGATGTTATTTATCAGTTATATGTATTGACGCCAATTATTTAATTAAATATTGGTATTACTGGGTGCTATTATACTAATAAAAAAAATATGTAGGTAATCAAGTTTTTCGTTTTAAACGTTTCTTTCAACATTTGAATGTAAAAATAGGCGCTCGCTTTTAAACAAATCGAAGCAATTTTTCTACATGAAAACATATCAGCTAACGAATCGACTGGCAGAGTAGAAGTATCTAATCGCTCTATATTAATTACAAAGAAAGTAGTATAACACTTAGAACTGCTTAATACATCTAGATTATAATTTTCATTTACGAAAGTTGTCGTATAATATATATCAAGATCCTACCGGTTGGTATCAAATTTCTTTGGTTGACTACCGGTAGGAACTTTTTTACCGGTATTTACGTCATAGCTGCCAAGGCTGCAGAGCTGCGTGCGATGGCGTCCAGGCCAAGTCTATGAAAGTAACCAATTTGTGCTGTAGCAGTGCCGGGGATTACAAAGCCTCAAATTGGACACTCTAGATATAGTGGACAAAACGGTCTTATGACCGTTTCCAAAATTATAAGACCACTAAACGGTAGTAGGCAGACTGAGGACCCAACACCGTGCCCAGTAGGCCCCCCCGCAAAGTATTGCGTGGGGCCATTTTCAAGCGTTACAAATGCTTCTATGTTTTTGCGTCCACTAGACTCATACTAATAGACTGGACGGGACTTTCTTCAGGCTAGGACGTACATCCAGTCGCTGCCGACGCTGAAAAGGCGCGAGTTTCGCGAGGTGTTCCGCGGCGCGAACCCGCTCGCGGTCAACCTGCTCGAGCTGATGCTGGAACTGGACGCTGACAAGTAAGTTTTTTTTTTGGACAACATCATCACCGTTGATGATACAACAAATATCACCAACGTACCTCCTCGTGTCGAAGTGACTTCAATAACATTTTGTTATGCGAGAATGTGACGATGGATGAAGATTTGCAAGCTCCCCCGAACTGATGAAGCCGAGCAAGACCAGTCAACTCGTGACCACGGTTGGTGCAACCTAACCGAAACGTCGGGCAGCAAGTAGTTAGTATTAACTAGGTAATAAAAATGGTGTCGCCTTTTGACCCGTTAACGTATTTTAAACATTGCTCTGATTAGCACAGAGCTAAGCATTTGTGTTCCAGGAAGGAATCAGAAACGACGACGGTACTACGGCCAAAGAACGTTTTGTGGCCTTTCACATGGTTACTCTTGCTCTTGGCATAATACAGATGTAAACCCTTTAACATCGAATCTTAGGTGTCACCTGTAACCTTTCATATGTGGAAATGTGGAAAATGTTGATAGAGACTGAGAACACCGCAGCAGGGTGCGGCTGGCTGATCAGCCAGTCGGTTTTCAAGGATACCTTATTGGCAGTTTTAAACAATATCAATCTCAAGCTACTGCTGAGTTTCCTGTAGGAGCTAGGCTGGCAAAATCCGCATGTGACACCCCTCGGTCCCTACAATTATGGCCTTATTCTTGTTATGCCCAGTGCAAACGAATTACTCAAATAAAAAACACGAGTGAGGCGGGGAACGTACCTACATTTGTTTTTTTGGAAATTGAAAAAAAACTGCCTACATGAGTCGGATTCGCGCACAAAAGACTCTGAACAAGTGATTCGTATAAACAACATTAGGTACTATTTTTTTACGTTTTCGGCAAAAATTTATTTAAGGTCGCATCTACAAAAGCTTTAGTTGAAGCGTAGAGGTAATATTACTACACAAACCGGCCAAGTGCGAGTCAACTTGTGCAGGAAGAGAACCCCCCTTAAATAGATACCTAATGTAATATTATTTATTACCTTCCAGGCGCATAACAGCTGAGCAGGCTTTGGCGCACGAATACCTGTCGCAGTACGCCGACCCCACGGACGAGCCCGAGTCGGTGCCCTACGACCAGAGTTTCGAAGATATGGACTTGCCCGTCGACAAGTGGAAGGGTGAGTGAGAAAACCAAAGTATACAGCTAATACCGGATAAATTCAATGCTCGGCTCCTGGAGACTCCAGGCGTAAGTCTGGCGTCCGTTAGCTCGGTCCTGAGGGGGTGGTATCAGGCGGGCCGCTTGGTGGTGGGCGCTGCGGACTCCCCCACAAATTTCGGTGCGAGCCCGACACACCACTTCCCGCAGAGAGTGGAGGTGCGGTAGGCATTTCCCTCGACAAAAAAAGGAGCTCTTACCAAGGTTCCACAGGGCCAGTTTAGTACATATCGTTTTTACTCCAGCCCATCCTGTACCACATAGTTTTCAAACTAGAATCCATTTCTGATTTCCTTTGAGATAAATTTTGTCCATTCTTTTTCAGAGCTGGTATGGAAAGAAGTCGTAGAGTTCAAACCGCACCCACAGCACATGAACACTGTAGTTGAAGTTAATCCGTCCTAATCGCAAGCTGATAATTTCATTCTACAATCAACATGTTTTGTTTGTGTACCTAGTCTCTAAGAAATCTTATACCCAACTTAAACTGGCGAGTGATGAACTCGTAAATAATTATTTTAACTTGATAGTCTTGTAGCTATAGGCTCTAATATTGCCTAAATATGTAAACTTATTGAATTAGAAGTTTTATTATGTGCACATTGCTGGCCAATGTCAGACGTTGTGTTGATAAGAGATAGTGCCGTCTTTTACGTAAAATCTAATGTCTCCTTTCCCTTTTAACAACAGGATTATATCTAGTTGATCAATGTAAACAACAATGGACACTTTGGGCATTTTTGGACTAGGTTATTTGTAAAATGCCGAATTTCAAAATTAAAATACTTGTGTATAAGAAAAGGAACAATACGCAAGACTAGGTGAAAATACATTTCAAGAAAAATGTAAATATAAACGCATTTACAAAGATGGAAAACCCGTATCCCTTGTAAAATGCTTATGGGCTTTGAAATAATGTGTAACGTTTTCAGGCTTTACGCGGCTGGTGCTAAATAAATTATTTGCTACTATTTGCTTAGTGAAAATAAGATTGTATGGTTTTGTAAAAAATATTTTGGAAAATTTTATTTTAAAACAATCCATACAGGGTTAAAAGGATAAGGAGTGGAATACTTTGAAATAAAGTATTTTTCTAAAATGAAATTAATATTTAGGGGAAGTTAGGGGTTGGGTAGACTACGTATGTCCGTAGTTTAGAATAATAACAGTATTTTGAAGCTTTTGTCTGTTAGCAATATCGTAAAACATGGTTTCTAGGTAGAGTACTATGAATATTGATGTGAGCGATGGGGAACTTTCATTATACAAAGACATTTTGTAGGCTTTTTTTTAAACATCCATTAAAACCAACTAACTTACCGGTAACACTCTATACGGCAGAGCATGTTTAAATTTTTCATTTGTTTTGGACCTTAATTCAAATAAGTAAGGTTCAAATTATGGTGGTCATATAGTCGACAGAGCCCCATAAAGGTTTATAACAATAATAAATAAATCAATTTCTGTAGGAACACTTATGTAGTATTAAGTTCCCTTCACGCGGTAGTTTATGCGATTTATACTAAATTTCGAAAGGTTAACTATTCTTAAATTAGTATAAAAAATCCTCTTTTAATTTCCTGTATGGGTTATTAGTATTTTCGAAATTGATGAGAGACGTTAAGTAATGCTTTGTATTAACTGACGTAGGTACGTAAAATAAACGTAAGTCAATTAAACTTAAATAATGATAAACAATAAAATATGATAACTTGCGACATTTATCTATTTGCTCATGTTTTACTTTCATAACACAATATACTTTTTACGAATGAAATGATGAGTTCACTGCGTAATATTTAAAAGCCATTGTTACCTGTTTGCCTTTCTGAAAGTTGAATTTGATATGGTTAATTTGGATTTCAGTTTTAGAATTCCGGAATCATTTAATTAGGTCAGATTTACTTTTTGATATCACGCAGTGAAAACAAAATAATGAATAGAATTAAGTATGTTTTATCGTGTACAGTTTAGATTTATCTAATGACAAGGACGCATTGATTTTGCCATAGTTAAGGTACTTACTTTTTACGAGGTGTCATCAATTTTTAGTTCGAACATTTAACTCGCTGGTAATGTTTTTTATTATGTCATCCATAAGTTACCTTATGTTCTGATGCAACAAGTAGGTACACATTTTTATAGTGCCATATTTTTTCGACACCCAGGTATAAAATGCTGGCATTGTAATACCTATGCTAATAGTACTTGCAAATACATTTTGATAAAACTCAATGACGTATTCTATGGATGTTACATGTCATTATATTATTGTACTGGTCAGTCGTATCATAATTGTAATATTTACCCACATACTCCTCGACTGTAATGCAGAATCTTCATTTCGTTAGCATGCATATACACCAAATTGTTTTTTTTTAAATGCTGTTTGACGTGTACTACCTAGCGACAACATTCATCGTTTATGTACCCTTATTTTTAATTAAAAAAAAGTTTCGGAATTCATGGAAATTATCAGGAAATACCGATTCCTTAAAGTTGTGTCGTGCCTTAATAATGATTTAGGTTTAAACATTTTGAATAGGAATACTATAAATTACATTGGTAAAAAAATAGTGCCTGTCCTTGTGTATTGTTATTGATTTCATAGTTTAGGATTGAGAATGATGCAATACATAGATTTATCTGAATCCTGCCTTTTATTTATAATTAGCGGTCCACCAAGCTTTATTTAAAAATAATTTAGTTTATTAATTTAAATATCAACTCCCTTTTAAATCAAGTCCGTACCGTTCCATAAGGATACCTACATCACATAAGTGAGGCGCGGCGTAGCTATTCGAGCGAAGTAAGCGATAACCACGAACCTTATTTCTACTACTTACATTTTTAGACTCGACATATCAATATACGTATTTACTATGTTCATACCAAGAGAATAGTGTTTTCTAGCGGCGGCATTTGAATACAATTTATATTAAATATTATAATTTTTGGGTTTGGGACCAGGGGGCCTTCTCTTGCAGCCACGAGGGATACAGATATCTATAATACGGCACTGGTTTGTAAGTTTCGATGCGTCTGAAACTAAGGTCGCATTGCATAGCAAAATCAATATAGATATTATCTACCTATAGACCTCCTTACACTTGTTCGCTCAACTACGAAACAAATTAAATATTTTCAGCAAAAGCACAACGGAATTTTCAATAATGCAAAATAAAAAACTTTCAATACATTTCATTTATACATTTATTTCAAGCTTTACCAGCCCTCTTCGCTTGCGCATAAACGGCATCACACATGTTGACATGAACTCATTAAATAAGCACAGAGGAACTTGAAATAATATAGTTTGTAAACAATATGATTTCATTTTACGTCATCATTTTATGTAGTAGGTACAGTTTCACAGTTCGATGATTATTAATAAAGCTTTGTACAAGTAATTAAAGGGCTAACCCGAAGCACGCGCGAGCTTGTAATTTACATGTATATCGAGTAGGTGGAGATTTGTATAGACAAAAGAACGTCAGGCACACTTTGGACTTTACACCGTTCTTATGTCGGGCGCATAAGACCTAATATCGAACTTGAAGTGACGTACTTTTGTCCGCACCTCTCCAGGAGGTTGCCACCCTTACTTTATATGATGTATTGTACGTTATTTCGGGTAGGTAATTGTTGATACTCTATGAGTAACAAAAACCAAAATGAAGTACAAATCCTTCATTTTGTTTTACAATATACAAAACTCATTTAAATTTTCAGTGCCAATTTATTTGATAACATTGGCTAAAAGTAATAAGAAATATATTTAACGAAAAAAAGTGGCAACCGTAATCCGTATGAACTATTACCTAAATCAAGCAGCGCGCACAACGTATTTCATACAAATCTTTACAAATAAGGTAAGAAATATAAAACTATTTATTAACACATGCTTTATTGTACATATTAAATTACCTTTTATTGATATAAATCTTCTTATAACAATTATTATCCAGAAATGATTCATTACCCGTATTTTAACTCAAAATCTAATGACACTATTTAAATTAAATTATGTATGGTTGCTTGTAGATGTGTATGCCAAGTCATTTGCGTCTTTTATTACCATTACATACAACCTGCCTTCTTTATTCAGTGATTATAAAGATTACCAAGAGTGTTTGTAATGTTATCATAAAAAAATATATTAGACAATATCACATACATTGCTCTAATTCTGGCTAAAACATTTGCGTAAGTAAACAGAGACAATATGGAAAAGTTAGTTTTCCTGAGCCGACTGGGAATCGAACCCAGGACTTCAGATGGCGTGAAGCCACAGTCCAGACCGCTTGCTTCTCACCTACGGAGGTCATCAATTACATTTTACTTTACACTGTAATTAGGCATTAAACAGCTGAACGAATGGTAACCTAATTGTTCAGTCCAATAAACATCCACAGGTAAACATACATTTACAGTCAGGTGGTCCAAGAAGATTGTGGTAACACAGTCATTTGAATGCATAACATACATTTTATTAAAAGCAAACCTATTTGATAAGCTGGATATAATTAGTAGGTACATTTTCATTGAACCAGATTGCGTTTGCAAATTAATGGCAAATCAGCAAAAAAATAAATAACGGTTCATAAGGCAATGGAACTATCAATATTGTTGGGTACACATGTGATAGTTATGAAATCTTACTGATTTTTTTAATAAATTAGGTATATGTACTTTAAAAATAATCCCAATAGTATACATGTAGATATAAATTAAAAAGTCAAGAGATTGGCCATCTCAAATTAAAAATACATTTTTTACAATAAAACTAAAGTGGGCTATATACATTATTATTACCGAAAATACATTCGACCCAATTTATTATTAATAAAGGCCCCCTACGACTTCATTCGCGTTAAATTTGGAACCACATTTCATCATCCCCATGGGATGAAATTTTGGGAAATTCATTCTTAGCAGAATGTTTAAAAAGTAGCTTGTGAAGTTGCACAATCCGTTTCGTGGATAGTACTGTGCGTTGATTGTTCAGTCAGTAACAGTTATCAATGAGAATATTTTATGCACGACAAAATATAAGGCAGGTTAAGTCAACATAGCTGCATATCAGAAAGAGGGACGATACCAAAGTGGTTTAGGTAACTAAAAATGGTAGCAACTTATCTTATTTCCAGGTGGTTATTTTTATATACATATATTAAACAGTGCCTGACACTTACAGAAAATAAAAAGTTTGTGTTAGCCATTCTATAAAAGTACTACTCTGTCCATAGTTCTTGGCAATTCACTTCTTTCTACTGTAAGTGCGTGGCAGTAGTCAATATTAGGTATTTTATAATCATACTTTAATTATAAAGGGAAATAATATATAACTTGGCCCCATTATAGCCTCCTTTGCCAGCTCTATCTTGTCACCCCCCTTCCTTTCCAATTAAGCATATATACTGGCACAATGTACAATTAACAGCAAGACTACACAATAAAAAATGCAGACTATACAATTTGGATTTTGCACCGCCCTTATGCCGTGCCCATAAGAACTAATATCGAACTAGAAGTGTTTACCTTGACATGCTGTCAACTGTACATACAACTAGATCACTCTTTGTGTTATAAAAAAGACTCAAAAGGAGACTAATACCCAAATGTGCGTGATATACTTGTTATCGCTAGAAAAAAAATAAGGGTAAAAAGGGCAGACACACAAATCATAATCGAAACAAATTTGAATGATAGAAACTACAAGACTTATAATTTAAATGTGGTTATGTTTAGAGCTACGCAGTAGTAGCTTAAAGCTATTGGCCCAATACTTTGGTTTTATTAGCCCAAAATAGTTGTGTAACATAAGTTACAAACATTTTTTACAAAAGCCACATAGATCCGGTATCATCTCATCACATGGGTATTCTATATCTGGTGAATGTTTTGAAGCCTAAACCCTCATTGTACGTTATGCATGCAGCCCACTTGTGCTTGAATCTATTTCAAGAAAAAATACATTGTGATGCACAGATTGTGTCAAGGGACCTATCGGTGGATTGGCTTCACTAAGCTCATCAATATGCGGTGCTACAGTTTGTTCCACTAAAATTAAGTGAGAACTTAAATGAAGAATGTGTTTATTATTTGATCTTTGACACATTTCTGTTAAATCTAATTAATAATACAATTATCACAATATTGTAAGAGCTTATAACGACAGATACGTTTTCTGTACACTAAGGTTAAGTGGTAAGTCATCCGAATCCGAATTGTTGGCTTCCCTACGACTCGTCGTCGGCACTTCGGCATTATAACATAGCTCAGTCTGCAAACTTGGGGTACTCATATTGTCACTACCGGCACTTATATTCACTACTGCACTACTCAGTGTATTTGTGGTGCTCGCACTGGAACTAGATTCACCAGTTTTTTTCTGATTATACATAACATTAACGACACTTTTCAGTCTTTTGCTCTCGCGACTCGGGGTCGGACGACGACGCTTTAAACCTTTATTCGATTTGTATTTATGACTTCCACTACTAGTGCTCGGTTGGTCTACGGCCTGCGTCTGCTCCTGAGGGGCGGGGGAAGGGGCGCTCCTCTTCGAGGACTTGACGCCCTTTCCCGAATTCGATTTACGTTTACTAGTCTTATCTTTATCTGCCTGCGCCTGCCTCCGATGATGAGTGCGGGACTTGCGCTTCTTCATTTTTTTCCTATCGCCGCCGGAGCTCTCTTTCCTTCGTTTTATTCTCTTCTTTTTAACCCGTTTTTTCCTCTCAGCCGAATCGGTGGAAGAACTAGAAGTGTCAGTGTCACTGGAGGAAGAAGTGGACAGCGCCATAGAGGAGGTGCAAGACGCATAGGAGGAGGTGGAGCTGGCGGCGGCGGAGGAGGGTTCCCAGCGGTCGTCGGCGGCGTGTTCCGGCGTGGTGCGGCGTGTGTCGCTGGTGGTGGCGGAGTCGCAGTCGCGGGGCCGGCGCGGGCGCGGCGGCGGCTGGTAGACGTCCGAGTCGCTGTCCGAGTCGCAGCTGGCGGTCTGCATCGCGTGCCTCTTCAGCAGCAGCTTCACCAGCGGCACCGCGCGCGTCTCCTGGCTCTCCGAGCTCTGCGGCTGGGGCTCAGGCGGCGAGGCGTTGTCTTGCACTATGACGTCGCTGTCCGAGCCGAGCAGGTCGACCACTTCGGGAGTTCGATCCTGAGGCGGCTTTATGTACCCCACGACCATGACCTCGTCGTCGTCGTCAGTGTCGGACTGCGATATCGTCTCGATAGGTATCACGTTGTTCTGGACGGGCTGCGGAATGTAGTTCAGCGGGTAGACGGGCTCCGGGAGGCGGGAGGGCCCCGGGGGCGGCTCGGCGGGCCCGGAGCTGGAGACCATGACGATGTCCGAGTCGACGCTGGCTTCGGACTCGGAGCTCGAGATCACCTCGTTAACCATGGATGATACCCTTGCGTCAGTTGTGTATTGTATGTTTCGATCGTACCCCATCAGGTCGTAAGGGGTGGAGGCGAAGCAGTACAGCTCGTGCAGAAAGTGCTCAGTCCGATCCCTGAAGTAAACCTGGATGGCCTCGCGAAATTCGGGCGAGTTGATGTGGTGCTGCGGTAGTAACTCCAGAATACGGGAAATAACATATGATATATGGCCAATATTTTCATTCAGAAGGTAGTGCAGTTCTCTGTTTAGCCATGGTACTAATCTATGCATTTGAGAAGCGTTATACCTACAAAAGAAACATCAACAATGTAATGACACAATGGGAAGTACCGCGCGTGAAAAATCCGCTAGATGTCACTACGTGTGTGTGAGGTCCAACTGCTACACGATTGGTTACTTTTGACATGACATTGACAGATGTGTGACCATGACATGTTAATCACCAATCACGAAGCAGTTGGACCTCACGCCCCCGTAGTGTTATCTAGAGAATTTTTCACGCGCGGTAGCCCCCATTAGTCTAAACTAAGTCACAATCCATAAATTAAATCATACGTATTTTTTACTTTAAAGACTCATGCTCTGGTGTTAACGAGTACAATTGAGGTGTGGATTCTATTTCTGCATAAGGAAACAGATTAGCATTGTTTTCTCTTTCATTGGTACTGTCATATTGACTAATGTTTTTATTTTAAAATTTGTTTTAAGAGACAAAAAAAAAGATTTATGCCATTAGCCCAACCAACTAAAAAAATGGGCAGGCGTCATAATTATTTCTTGTGTTCTTCTATCGGCCAATCGGGTTAAGAGAAAAGAAAGAGTAAATCTGTCATGTGCAAATACTGAAGCAGCACCAGCCTCACATGAATAAAAAAAAAATTCCATCAAAATAAAATATTGTAATCTCGCCTTCGCGTTGCAAAAACCTCTATATTAGCGGTTTAGAAATATGAGTAGCATTGATGTCCGATCTTATTGCGATCGGCTTTACTGTTCCTTGTCTTTGTTTAATGTATGAAGAATTTTGAACCAAAATAATACGTTATTATCTGTAACACAAAACACATTTAATTCCAGCATCCTTGATACACGCCAAACTTGTACGCCAAACTTGCACTAACGTATTGTTCGGCCCTTAAATCTTTTTTGCATTGAATTAATAATATGTGACAACAATGTAATATAAAAATCACGACCCAGCTTTTATAAGCTTTAAAGCGTCGCGGCGGAAACATTGGCAGTCAATGAAATAAAATTGGTTGTCTGTAATGTCTCTTTACGGACAGTAGTTTGTCGTAATAACGCTGAGCCGATCATGTCTCTCTCGTTCGTGGCGCGCTCTCGCTTGCGGAACTCGACAATGAGCGTAACGGGACAATGACGTCATTTTCTCCGTGCATGCTAGTGAACGAAAAACATAGAAGCATTGAAAATAGCATCACAAAAAGTAAGGCACGGTAGGCGTGGGTTAAAAAAAGGAGCTAGCGCCGGTACGAATACCGTTTCCAATGACGCCGGAAGCAGGGCTTGGTAACGTTACCAAATTCACATTAAAAGTAACGTTAAATAACGTTATTTTTATAACTGTAAAACAGTTAACGATAAATCGGTAGCAAATATATATTTTAACGTTAATTAATAACGGTAAAATGTAACAAAACAAAATTTTAACGTTAACTCTTACGTAACAAAACTGTAATATAACGTTAAAAGGTAACGATATTAATAAAATAAATTACGCAAGGCGCATGTCCCTTTGTGCCACGAAAACCAACCAAACTAAATGTAATTTGCCGAGAAACTCGCGCGCGAAAGATATACCGATACAACCCCTTTTAGTAATGATAAATTAGATAGCTATATATTTACCGGTACATAATACACGTAACGTTTAAATATAACGTTAATAAAAGGGCTGTAACGGTATATCTTTTTTAAGATAATGGTACTAAAGTAACAATAATTGATATCTCATCTGGGCAAAAGTAGCGATATCATATTTTTAACGGTATTCCAAGCCCTGGCCGGGAGTCATAGGCGCGGACCAATCACAGCACGTGCTCTATTCCATTATCGAACGTCTTTTTGTCGACCTAAACGCATTAGCATTAAAGTTTTTTTTCAAGTGTCGATACTTTTTCACTATATTGCGTAGATATCTATTGCTTGTGTGTGTTTTGGTGCCAATAAAAGAAAGAAAGAAAAAAAGAAAATAAAATAATTAAAGTTAACTAGTATGACGGGAATTCCTCCATGTTTTTTCGTTCACTGGTGCATGCAGCCCGTAGTATCGACTTATTAGAGGTTGTCTTGGGAGCGTGGACGGTAGATCTATGAGGTACCTGTAAAACTCTGGCGTGCAGTCCCTAAACCTTCCCGTGAAGTCGGGCAGCGGGCGCGCCCACAGGTTGTGCCGGTACACGGTGCGCCGGAACGCGCTTGGCGAGCGTCGGCGGCGCGAGGGCAGCATGCGCGACGCGTTCGGGAACACGTCCGCCATTATGGGGTAGTGCTGCAGCAGCAGCTGCTGGATTGCGAGCGTCTCGCGCCGCGGCAGGGTAAGGGTCGTCCTGCGGTCATTCATTGATTTAAATTAATGTAACCTTCAACGTCCTAACACGTCATGCTTGTGAACAGGTGTCACCTTTGGGGACCGGTCTGCTCCATCTTACCTCTCAAAAATTAATATTTAATGTTTCTTCACTCACCAAAACAAAACTATATGACTTGGTAAGTGGTCTACACATAAGTTAGATATACTGCTACTGTAACTAATTTGCTGAGTTTCTTATGGGTGTCTTCTCGCTAGATACATATAAGTTCTGAACCAGCAGTAGGATCACTTTGTATTCTATTCCATGAAGATTCAAAAGTGTTACATGTAACCTAATTGAATTAAGAAATGTTTGATCTGATTGATTTGATTTGATCAAATGGAAGGGCGCACCCCACCAGCATAAAGTGAAGAAATACGTAAGAAATGTTTTGTGCTCCTAACTATGGAAATAAATCTTCCTAATATTTGAAATGAGAAAGTTTATAAGTTTATAGTTTGGATGTCTCGGTGTATGTTGGTTACTCTTTTACGTAAAAACTACCTGGCAACTACATAGATTACATACTAGAAGAACATCTAAGATACTTTTTATACTAAAATAATGCAAACAAAGTCAAGGTACGCAGCTTAAATAATAATCAAATGACAACACACACATTGACTTTAGTTTAAGCACTTTATGTTTTGGAAACCAGAAACACAACAGTACCACATTATACCATATTATTAAATGAATTTATTAACATTCCGAGACACAACAAACGCTAGATGTGTGTCAACACAATATGTGTCTTATTTCTTTTAGTTATCCAACTGTTGAACTAAACAGTTAAGTATATTCATAAATACATTGCATAATTTTTTTAATGTGATGCAATAAATAGATGAATTCTATTACTTTTTAAAAACGCAAAGTATTTACCTGTATCTAAATCTACGATTGGTTGTTGACAAGTTTTCAAAGTCCAGTCTTTCAATGGTTTCTTCTGTCTGCTGTTGTTCCACCATGTATTCTTCATACTGATGGTTGGATCTAACATTGTGGATAATCGACCTGAAGTTTTGTTTACACAAGGGGCATTCGGCTTTAACCTGAAATAGCAACAATAATTTTTACTGACACTAACTGATTACATAAATGATCACTTTCAGTTTCTAATAACAATATAAATTTTATTAAACAATAATGTACCTCAAAAACATGACATATATCTATAGATGATATCATAAATGAAAAATAAATAATTTGTTGGACAACACCCACAAATTGCTTTAATTCTGTCGTAGTTGCTAAAGCACTTGTGTTACAGAAATAAGAAACAACAATGCAATGGTACACATAGTACCCAGAACGGGTACAATGTAGAATAGTTCATTTTCTATATTGACTCTACCAGGCATTGAACCCAGGACCTCAGAAGTGAGAGGTGATGCGACGATAAAGGTGGCTTACTTTTCAGCTTTGGCATTACACTGTCTATCATCTTGATCATAGCATAGATTGATGATATTATAGATATATCATACCCAGGACCTCCAGATCATAACCGGACCTTTGATTCACTAGACCACTAAGGTGTTAGTATTATGTTTAATACTTAAAAATAAATTTAGTGACACTATCCAGTGACAGTCGTAGTGTAAAGACAGTTTTTTATTACTATTCGCATCTTCCTACTCTTACACAATTACAAAATGAATTCCTTACCCTGCTCCATGTTAATAGACATTTGAAGCAAAACTGGTGAAGACAAGAGTCAGTAAATGACTTATTCCTACAAGTTCCAAGACATATTGCACAGTTTGGAGGTGGGGAGCCCCTGCCACTTTCATTTCGTGGACTGCTGTCTTCACTTTTAATGCTGCTTGGGTTTGCCCCAGAGCTGTCATCTGGAGTTGTTGCCGAAACAGTCTCCATTATGATGCCTACCTGAAATTTAAAATGTTGTTTGATATTGAAATGAACGTAATGGATGCACGGCCACAGACTTAAGCAAATTAATCATCATTCAATTATTATAAAGTAGCTTGTAGCTAACAAACTTTGCATGTTTAAAAAAACACAAAAATTGTTCTGTTTTCCAAAATTAAACCCTTTATTGAAGTTTTCTCAGGTAATTTTAGTATGTTAAACCTGATGACAAACAGAACAATACTGGCTCATGTAAAGTTGGTTTATATAACAAATTTTTTAAATTTTTTAGTAAGTTTGACACCAATGAGGGTAAAATCTAATAAGTATATAGACTACATATTAAGTCTACTAACATCACCAATCATCAGGTTGGGCATGCCAACAATGTGTTTTAAACACTTTTATTTTTATCATGACAAGATAAAGTTCTCATTAGTGCTTTATTTGTTTAAAGTACTAAAGAATAATAAAAAAAACAATTCAAATTAACAAAACTAAAAAATACTTTCCAAATTTTTTTTTTTACATGTTTCAAACTAAAAATATGTTCATGTAAGAAAATCCAGGTTTTGTTGCCTTGTACTAAAACTGCATGTAGCATTGAAGAACAGCCAGCTATAAGTTGATTTTTGAATTTTATTCAAATAGCTTTGAAACTAGCATGTGGATTATCTGCTTAAATAGACAGATATAATTCAATTTATTTAAAGTTATTTGCAACAGCATTTTACATAACTAGAGAATAACATAATAATAAAGACTAAAGCATTCACCCACTCCTATTGTTGTGGCTCAGATTACTTGTTAAATGCTTTAAGTCACTATTTACTTCAGTGGGGTTGATTTTTATTTCAAAATGTTAAAATTCGTATCTACCAAACAAAATATCATACAGTAAGTTCTCTTATCATCCTTTTTCTTGACACTAATAATAAAAGAACTTATTCAATAATTGATGAGAAAAAAACAATTCAAAGGCTCATTTGTAAGTAATTACATTGAAAAAGCTAGACCCATATATTAAAAAAATAATATCAAGAGGTATTCTAATCAATATTACTACTTTCATGTAAAATCAATAGTGATTTATACCTGAAGTTTTTCTCTTCCAAAAATTGAATGACGGACGAAACAAAAAGGAAAAAAAGAGAAACTAGGTATCTACTTACTGCAATCTTTAGGATACAGAAGATAGATAGATACATATAAGTAATTAATTATATCGGTATAAGACACCTACTATTTAGAGTTCATGCTTCAGACAGCTGACTTATGAGTGAATGTATAGCCAAATCAATAAATCTGCAACGATACGGAGATCGCTTTACTTACCTCAACCCGATATAAATGTGAAGTTTAACAAAGTTTATTTGATTTCATTTTTGTCAATGTGCGTGATCTTGACAGATTTCCTTAGAATTGTGACGTGATGAGTAACCGTAAAATATAATGCAAAAGAGGGTTCCAATGCTTATTGAGCATAAAACCATTCATGGAAATTATCGAACAATTATACCAAGTATCACTTAGATAAGCGTAAATATCAAAATCAACTGTTTATGATCGAAAATTAAAACATTATTTTACTTTACGTATGAACCAAACACCACTTAGTAGTCCATTAATGGTCAGTCACAGATTAACACACAAACAACGCGAATCACAGACAAGGAATTTAATGCATAAAGTTTGTCTATTTAAATAAAGTACTTTTTATATCTATGCAGGCCTAGCATGCGCCGCACGAGTAAATTTTATCGCGCTCATAAGAAATGTTAAAATCAATGCGTCAACTGTTGATTGGCTAAAAATACGAGTGCGGTGTACTGTCACCCGATCAACGGTATATAGGCCTAGCATACGCAATACGTCAAATTTATCGCATGAGACAACAAAAGTTTATATACTATTGATTAGCTAATAGCACACCGCACTCGTATTTTCAGCCAATCAACAGCTGACGCACTGACTTCAATCGATTTTCAGGCCTAGCATATGAAACGCGACTAAATTTTATAGCGCTCTTAACAATCGTCAAAATCAATTGAAGTCAGTGCTTTAGCTGCTGATTGGCTGAAATAAGAGTTCAGTGTGCTATTAGCATGGACTTAATATAATAAACACTAAGTCCATGGCTATTAGTTAATCAACAGTATCGAATTTGCGTATGCTAGGCCAACCTAGGCCTGATTGCATTTGTGTCAGTGTTAAATTCCTTGCCTATGGTGTTAATCTCTTATTTGTCCGTGGTCTGTAATGTCAGATTTGCTTGCATTGCTGTCAGTCAAATCCTGTGGTAAAATCTGAATGAGAAAGGTGTTATCTAATCAAATATTAAATTAATTTTAACATGGGTCTTATAAAAAAGGTATAATATTCTTTGGAAAATTCTTGTATTCTAGTTATCAGATTTGATATAAGGATATATTTTTTGTTTGTACCTATTAATTTCATTAGACAGAAATGCATCTCGTGGGTATCCATTATTGAATACTAATAAATAATATTATGGTTTTGTTGAGAGGGTGAAATCCTGTTTAGGATAGGTTTAACCTATACAAGACTTCCATGCTTTTCATTCAGACTTACCCCTTTAGTTTTCACTCCTCTTGTTAATAACGTTTGTTAAAGCCGAAATATTAAAGAAATAAAATTGCAATTTACAGACAACAGGCCTTACGGGTCTGGCAGTTGCTGCCAATCCACATCACACACTTGGAGCACTTTATGGTAAAATCCTAAGAACTATTCAGAAGATGCCGGAGACGGCTGTGTACCGGAAATATACTGAACAAATAGTGCGTGAAAGAGCTGCAGTTTTGCAACAGGTAAATCTGCATAAAATACTTAAGTAGTCGTGTAATATTTTTTTAAACTATTCTTCTTCACATTCTATTTTGCCAATAAGCCATGCCTTTACATAATAAAAGCTGACAAGTAGCATTAATTATAATTGTTGTAAATTTTAATTTGGTTTCAGACAAAGGATGTGTATGAAATTGAGCAAAAGATCAACTGTGGACAAGCTGAAGAATTAATTATTCAAGCTGAAAATGAGTTGAACCTAGCCAGGAAAATGCTTAATTGGAAACCTTGGGAACCCCTAGTTGCAAAGCCTCCACAGGGACAATGGGACTGGCCACCAGCAAAAGCTTGAATTTTTTAATTAGTACTATTTCATTACCCAGAACATAGTTTTAATAATTTGTTTGATTGAAATAAAAGATGTGGTTAAAAGTGCTTTGTTATTGATTATTGTCAAAATAAGAGCCCTGTTATTCGTAATAACATTTTAATTTTTCTGATAAGACCATATTGCCACCCAATATTTTTGTCAAATTGACAGCATTATACATACACTATTAATAATAAACTATAAAAGTTACCTATTTAATACATTCAGATAAAACAGGTCATAATGGCCTTAATATTTTATCATTGTTTTAAAGTACAACCATTAGCACAATATGTGCAAATATCTTGATTCCAATATAAATATACTAATGTTTTAAATTACCAGAGTATTTAAAATAAATGCAACTATAAATCATGAAGCAGATAATTTAATTTAAAACTAAAATCTCATACACCTTACTGAATTTGTACATAGCATGCATTATTATGGATGCAATGTTCATTGGATATTACAGTAACCACTTTGTAATTCTTTGGCTCTTCTGTAGCATAAAATCTATTACTATGTCATGGTTACTATACATAGTGGTTATCAGAAATTTGCAGTTACGTTATCTCTTATTATTTAATACATTTTGCATACATGTACATAAAGAAAGGGATTATGGAATGTGTGTGACAGTTACAATATTTTGTATAGGAGAACTTTTTGGCACAATGTTTCCTATGTACTTAGGTCAGCATTTGTTATAATTAAAGTAAATTTTACTAAGCAATCAACATTTTTTATCATGAGTAACCAATTAATAAATTTTCATTACATAAGTAACATTCAAATATTTAAAATCACAATTTTGTAAATTTCGTAGTGTTTAGTAAAAACTATTTAAATAATCTGTAACATACCTGACACACAAATGCATGTAAACATTAATGGTAACTCATTTGCAGTACAATCCATACAAATTCTATCTTTAAGTACAATTTTCTGATATAGTTAAACATGATTAATCATTGTACAAAAACTAAATACTAAGTGTATCCTTAAATTGGGTAGTTTATGTTTCATTTTTAACATACAAATTAAATCCTTATAGTTAAAAATAAATAACAATATAAAATCACTTGTGTTAATACTTAAAACATGAGGATTTACTAAGAAAAAGCAAATTAGGCTTAGTTCAATATATTTGAGAAAATAATTTATATTTCATTTACCTAAATAATTTTTAAGATCTGTAAGGGATCATTATTATCAATGTGTAGAAACCAATTTGCCTTATCATGGTATATCCACAGTTGTCACATCAACATAAATCTAAAATAATGTTTTTTTGAGTATATGGTTATGTAGACGTGACACCCTTTCTTGCTACTAATAGGTTTAGAACAGGGTGCTTCTTAATATAGCTAACAGCCTTCTTGTGGGTTACCATTGTGAAATCATACCCGTTGCATTGTAAGATTTTGTCATGCATTCTCAAGCCTGATTTAGCTGCTGGACTGCCTTCGTGAACTTCAGTTACATATATACCCTAAAAAATTATAAAATTAGCTTTATTTTTTATTTATAACCCAAAAAAAGTAAGTGTAAAAAGATATGCTGAGTCCCCTAAACTGTTTGGACAGTTTGTCTGCGGGATCAGGGCCTAACATAAAAATTAAGTGCCAAGAGGTACCTGAGTACTTTTAAATGTGTATGGTGCATTATACCCTTAAGAAAACAAAATTATTACAGTTTGAGACTCTAGCTACTAACCCAAGCTAATAACCATTAATCTTAATGGATAGATTAAAATGTTAACGTAGTTCGAGAGTAAGCCTTGAGTAAACTTACGTTATCAGTGTAGCCCTGGGGACTTTTGCGGTAGTCTTGGTCAATACCACCACCGATTTTAAAACCACATTTCATCACTTCACGACCTTCTGCATCGACGCCAGCTTCTTTTTGTAGCGTAATGGGTATCTGTTGAAGAATGCGTGAGTAAGTTATTGTTTGTAAAAGAACTTAAACCATGGGAGTGGTCTAAAACTTACACTAAGACACTCCATAGCCGTTCCGGCTTGGTGCTGAAATGCCATTTTCGCCATGGTGACTTGATTTATTTTACTTGTCTCCTAAATAAAGATTCCTAAATAAAGGTAATGTTAAACAAAGAAAACTTCCAAACACTGTTGCACTGCACAAGCACAAAATAATTTTTAGTTGACTTGAATGAACAATAGACGCGATTTTTTGACATTAGTATTTTTTTGTTGACGACATCAAAATACCATAGACGCTTGGCGTGGTAAGGCAGGTCGTACGCGGGTTGTGAACGCAATGCTTTTTTTTAATTGTATGAAACTTTTGTCGTTTCATGCGAGAAATCTGACGTGTTGCGCATGCTGGGCATAAATGTTTTGTGCCAATATTTCTATCTGACAATCAGCTGAGCTGAATTGCTGCTGGCTGTCAGCAAATTTACCATACTTAATTTTCTTGACCTTTGCATCAAACAAATACAAACGAATAATAAAATAAAATATTAATGAACAAGGTGAGAAAGTAGGATCTTAACAAAGTTTTAAAAATATGTTTTATGATGCTTTTCCTAATTAGAAAATAGCCTAAAATGTACGCTGAGATTGTAGATGTTCGAGTTTTATTTATAATTATAATCATCTAATTAAAATTGTTGCAGATGTCTAACGGCCAATATAGACATGTCTGGCGTATAGTTTTTCAAAATTTTATTAATTCCTTAAGACCTCGTCAAATCTCGGGAAACAATATGGGTAAGATGTCGTTTCTACTAAGACCTAACCAATTTTCTGATTTTAATCAGTAAAACAAAGCTACATTCTGACCATATTTTTAATTATTTTTACAGGGAAAGATTATTTAGGGAATGTATATTTCGAGATTCCTGCTGATCCTCAAAGAGGTAAAAGAAAACCAACTCGCTGGTATGATCCACCCAAGGGTCAGGACTTTCAGGACCCTATACCAGCAGAATGGGAAGCTTGGCTTAGGCAAAGAAGGTACTTTCAGCATAATTTCGTTTTCAATTAATTATCATTCATTGTAGCCTAAATTAGGCATAACAATTAATTGTTATACATATATAAATAACCTGATACAGAAAAAACACAAATGTTTATTTTGCCTGTGGATTCCACAAACCTTGTTTGAACAGCCAGTTGTGCTAACCATTGATCAAAGAGCTGGTCTGTTTTTAAGTAAATAACTAATTTTATAGTTTGTACATTCCTGCACATTCTAAATGCTTGCTTGTAACTTCACTTACATTGGTTAATTTTAATAAAATACTTGATTATTTTTGTACCTTTTATTATCATTACAATATTTACAATCTGTTGTTAAAGTTTGAATGGTTAGCAAATAAGTGTAGAACTAAGACTAATATTGTGTTAATTGCTGATTAAAATGAACTTGTTTTCTATGGAATAGTTTATATGGAATGGAATACTTTGTAATAAGTTTATAACTTACTAGCTGCCGGCGAACGTCGTTCCGCCTACTATTTTCCAAATTTTCTAACCTTTTAAACCTTCCCTGGACCTCCACTATTGTTTCAAAACCAACATTAGCCAAATCGGTCTAGCCGCTCTCGACTTTTAGCAAGACTAACGAACAGCGATTCAATTGTATAAGAAGATTATAACTTCCAAAATTTTTTTATTCCATAGACCAGAACCACCTAGTGAAGAGGAGATAGCAAAAAATGTTGCTATTGCACAACTCAAGAAAATAAATGCAGCCAAGATTGAAGAAAAACGTTTGGCTGAAGGGGGATCTCTGCCGACACCATTGGAGCGTGGTGCTCAATCCTTCCCTTCATATTCTGAATATCATACTGGTCACCCTGATATTAATCCTAATAAAAAAAATGGCAACTAGGTACTGAAATTTTGCAACTAGCTGTAAATACTTATGTATTTTTTAGAGTTAGTCTCCCAGTGTTATTTTTAGGAATCTGGTTTGCATCATGAATTTTATTATTTTGTGTTTAATAGTTTCAGAAGATAAATGTATTAGAAAATATCAATAATATATAGACATCCAGTTTTGAGTGCATTTTCTTTACATTTTATAAAAATGGGCGTGAATACATATTTTCATGTACAATGCTATGGATCCAAATGTATTCTGAAATAACTTTTACTGATTTACCACAAGAATTGGGATGTCTTAATTGAAAATTTAATGTAATAGTTTCTGTTACTGTTAAAAAAGAACAAAGTACAAACTTGGTATGTCTACCATTTTCTTAAAGTTATCTTGTTGTTTTTGTAAATACATTTAAATGTAGTAATAATGAGTGTAAATAATTAATATTTTTGCTGTGATAGAGTATTATGCAATAAAAAATAGTTTTTGTTGTAGGTGCTTTATTTATTTATTCTCATATTAGCAATGTAAAATAATGTTGATATGGTAGGTATCGTGATGGCAAATAAACGAGAGTGATAAGCAGAAGCGGACGAAATTCTATAAATCTTATAAAGTGTTTTCCTTGTCAATATTTATGTCAGGAGAAAATGGTATTTAATTGTTGTACCTATTATTTCATAGAAATGTATTACATAAATGAGAGGAATGAGTCGCGTTCTTGGCACAGTATATACAAACGGAAACGCTATCGACATAGATGATTATGTTTTTTTTTAAACCATTGTAGGTAGGTACGAACAAAAGTACAGTACAGTACGACTATACATTTGAGGAGTAGGCGAACAGAAAGTCACATTTCCATTTTACAAAATTTTAGGGAAATTGACGAAAATGTAAAAAAGCATCATTATAAGATATTTTTTATAATTTTATTTGTAAAAACTGACGAAGTCAGATAGACCTACCGATTATACTTATTATGTATTTTTTTAAAAAATCTGTCGTTAAGTTATTTCAGTTTCAAAATTGGAAATATAACGTTTTGTTGGACGTGCCTGGAAATGTTACCTTTTGTTGGCCTTCTTTTTGGAAATGAAACTTTTTGGTAGGGTATGAATGGAAATGTTACTACATTCACATTGTAGCGTCAGCATAGACTTTGATCACTAGGTCACAGCTGACGCACATTCACATTAGTATATAAGCAATAATATAATTAATAAATACGCTCTTGATCACTAGACTACCTACTGGCTGTTTCATTTATCGTCTCCCCGCTCAGGAGCCAAATTGGTGACCCCGACGTGATTCTCGTGATTCTCGTGATTGCACATTTCAATCGGCCTTCCAGAAGCGGATCTCTCTGATTGAAATTTTAAGAGGCATATAGTCACGGGAATTCTTTATATTTTTTTCGGGAGACCAAAATAGCCAGTTTCATCACCAAATAGAACGTACAAGAGACAACATGGACCACCAACAACGAGTCGCTTCCTCTCCGTCCCTGCCGGGACGTTCCACACCCCTCGAGGCATCTACCATCAGCGGATTTCCGCGCATACCTGACTTCTGGCGTGATCAGTCCCGACGAGATTTAATGAATAGGATATATAAACGTCTCGACCAAATGACTTCAGAACTCCATGAATTACGGAACTCACGCAGTCAACGGGCATCTAATTCCAACCGAAGAGGCTATCAAAACAGAACTCCTTTCCGATTAAGGAATCAGTCCATTCCTCGTGGCCATTCAGAGTGGAAATGTTACTACCACAAGAAGTTTGGACAAAAGGCATTTAGATGCGACGACTTGGTTCATTGTCGCGCCCGGAACGTGAACTCGGAAAACTAGATCCGACACCGACCGCGGCGGGAGTGGGTGTTGACGGATTATCTTACCGTCTATGTGTCATCGACCGTAAAAGTGGGACACAATTTTTAGTTGATACTGGAGCGGACGTATCAGTACTCGCCGCTAGCAAGACAACAAAACCCAGCACCGCCGATTACGCTATCTACGCTGCAAACGGAACAAAAATACGAACTTACGGATTGAAGAATGTTACGTTAGACCTTGGCCTAAGAAGACCATTTACCTGGACCTTCGTCATCGCAGATGTGCGTCGATCAATATTGGGAGCAGATTTCCTCGCTAAGAATCAATTAAACATCGATCTTAGTGCAAAGAAATTGATCGACAAAGTCACTAACCTGTCAGTAGCAACGAGCTCAAGTAGGTCACCTGAGTCATCAATTCGTACAATAGATGTAACCGGACCCTACGCTGAGCTATTACGCGAATTCCCTGACGTAACAAGGCCGTCGACACTGAAAAATGCACCTAAGCATAATGTAGTGCATTACCTACATACGACGGGGCCGCCGATCTATGCAAAAGTTCGTCTGTTGAACCCAGCGAAGTACAAAGTAGCCAGAGAGGAATTCCAGAGGATGGTGGACATGGCATCTGCCGCCCCTCCGACAGTCCCTGGGCAACCCCGCTGCATATTGTAAACAAGAAGAATGGCGAGTTGCGACCTTGCGGCGATTACCGACGATTGAACGCCGTAACACTACCGGATCGCTACCCAATACCTCGACTCCAGGACTTCACATACTTGCTGCACGACAAAACGACCTTCACGAAATTGGATATCCGGATATCTTTCCACCACATTCCCATTTTTGAAGAGCATATCCCGAAAACGGCTATAACAACGCCCTTTGGCCTTTTCAAATTCACCAGAATGACGTTTGGCCTTCGTAACGCCAGCCAAACGTTTCAAAGATTTATGGATATGGTCCTAAAAGGGTTAGATGTCTTTGTTTTCGTGGACGACATTTTAATACCAACGTGCAGCGAAGATTCAAACAAGATCCTGTTGAGACAGGTATTGGAGAGATTAGACCGCTACGGAATAACACTTAACGTTGATAAGTGTGAATTCGGTAAAACAGAGATCGAATTCCTGGGGTATCACATATCTAAAGATGGAATACGACCCCTGGAGGAGAAAACCAAAGCAATAACGAGTTTTCCGTTACCCACGACCGTTCAGGAATTGCGGCGCTTTCTTGGAATGATGAACTTTTATCGTACATCTATGCCGCACGCCGCTCAGGTTCAAGCTGAACTCAACCAGTACCTGCACAACTCAAAGAAAAATGACAAGAGCAAAATCCAGTGGACATCGAAGTCAAAAGAAGCGTTCGGGAAATGCAAGGAAAGCATCAAAAGCGCCGTTGCATTATCTCACCCCTCTGCTTCTGCTCATCTCGCTTTGATGACCGACTGCTCAGCAACGTGTGCAGGCGCTGTCCTTCAGCAACGAGTAAAAGGACAGTGGGAACCTTTGTCTTTCTTCTCCAAGACATTGAGTGCTACACAGCAGCGGTACAGCACATACGATCGGGAACTTCTTGCTATCTACATGGCGATCAAACACTTTCGTCACATGATCGAAGGAAGAGAATTCACGGTTTATACAGATCACAAACCGCTAACGTTTGCTCTGAACAAACCGCCCAGCTCATGTGACACAGAAAGGAGACTACGCCAACTTGACTTCATTTCTCAATTCTGCTCCGACATACAACACATTTCTGGAAAAGATAATGTTGTCGCTGATTGTTTATCCAGAGTGGAGGAAATCACCGTACCTTCACCCATCGACTACGTACAGCTTTCGACGGAGCAGGCAGAAGACATGGAGCTAAGGGAACTGCGCAACAATCCACGATTACAGTTCAAGAAATATCCCGTACCGAACTACGACAAATTCATCGTATGGGAGCGTTCAAGTATTACGTAACGCAAATGGGGGGGGGGGGGAGGCTATGTTAAACGTTACGATGCGTTCCAATAAAAAATTAAGATATGAAACTCCCATTTGTAAACCCTTTTAGTTTTCCTTCTTTGTATTAGTGGGAGGGGGAGTACAGGAAAACGTTGCGGTGCATTACATAGAGGGAAGGGAGTAAAAATTTTCAAAAATTGCGTTACGTAATACTTGAACGCTCCCTATGTGAAACGTCGACACAAAATATTCGACTTTACCTACCGCTGTCATACAGACGAAAAGCGTTCGACATCGTGCACAACCTCAGTCACCCTGGTGTCAGAGGCTCGAGACGCATGCTGGCGGAGAGATATTTTTGGCCATCAATGAACAAAGACATCGAAACATGGGCGAAAACATGCATTATGTGTCAACAGTCCAAAGTGCAACGACACACCATTTCGCCGCTTAAGCAATTTCCACCGGCTGATCGTTTTGCACACTTGCATATTGATATCGTCGGCCCACTACCTACGTCAGAAGAATGCAAGTATTGTGTCACTATGATAGACCGATGTACTAAATGGCCAGAAGCATATCCCGTCAAGGACATTAGCGCAGACACAGTCTGTCAAGTTCTGCTCCGGGGATGGATCGCCCGATTTGGAGTACCGACAACAGTGACCTCAGACCAGGGACGTCAATTTGAGTCAGAACTTTTCCGGTCACTGACCAAAAGGCTCGGTATCCATCACATCCACACCACGGCATATCACCCGCAAGCCAATGGCCAAGTAGAACGATGGCATAGGACTCTGAAGGCCGCGCTAATGACCAAGTGCAACCGAGAGAATTGGGTCAAGGAACTACCCATGATCCTTCTCGGACTACGCGCTGCGATACAAGACGACACCAAGATAAGCGCAGCACAACTTACTTACGGCACCACCATCAAGCTACCAGGAGATTTCTTCGCTCCGACAACGTCACGGCAGGACGAACACGGAATTCTACGGCAGCTGCAGCAGACGATGTCATCACTCACATCGACACCAAGAAGAAGGAATTCTCAGAATCAACGGAACATCTTCGTGCACGATGAGCTTTACACTTGCTCACATGTCTTTGTGCGCAATGATGCTGCGAAAAGCGCTCTTACGCCACCATACAATGGTCCGTACAGAGTACTGGAACGTAATGAGAAATTTTTCACTGTCCAGTTGCCCAGCAGAACAGCCGTCATCTTAATTGACCGCTTAAAACCAGCCTTCTTACTTCAAGGCGAAGAACGTAACGAAGACATTTATAAGCGGCCATCAACCACGACGTGTGCGAAATCAACGCAGAACGACACTCTAGCGGACAAGGTTTACCATGAGATACCTCAGCGCCAGAAGCAGACACGTTTTGGACGCATATCGAAGCCTGTCGTTCGCTTTAATTTATAAAAATTAACGATTAGTTAGGTACATAGGTAATTATAACAAGTATAATAATACACTGGTATTTAGCTTATACGGCAAATACCAATCAGTTAGGTCTCATATTAACAATATTTACGTTTTTGCATCTTAGAACCGATTATATGTTTATTTATTGTGTTTTATTTTTACACCCCTTATTATAATTTTTTTTTGGGGGGGAGTGATGTAGCGTCAGCATAGACTTTGATCACTAGGTCACAGCTGACGCACATTCACATTAGTATATAAGCAATAATATAATTAATAAATACGCTCTTGAGACTACCTACTGGCTGTTTCATTTATCGTCTCCCCGCTCAGGAGCCAAAACATTAAGAAAAGAAAAACGATTATCAATGTTGACACGCAAATTTTAATCTTTCCTGCTTTTTTTCCCAATATGGCTATAAAAAAGTTTCTTGTTGCTTAATACATCTGCGATAGTTAGCTGCGAGCATTTAAATTTACTTTTAGGCGGATGATTGCATGGCTTGGTAAAATTAACACCTAGAGGATCCTTATCCACATATCTGAAAATAGTAATAAAATATAACTACATTAGATAGGTAGGTAATCAAAAAAATATTGCACGAAAAGAAAGTGAATCAGATTCGTCCATCAAACTTACTTGTTATTTCTTTCAGCTATGTTTCTCCTCTCCCTGACATCTTTTTTTCGTTTGCCCTGGTTAATTTCCTCCACAGGTACTTCGGCCATTATTACATAAATAAAAACCCAAGACGTTACAACAGAAAACGACCACTTTTTGATTCAAATAATGATGATATTGACAGCAGATAGTTATTTTTTTTAAAGTTACTTTTTGTTTAGACTTCCTATGAATCGACGCATTTACTATGGGAAAAGTTACTTTTTGTACAGGTTTTTGTTAAAGCGTTCAAAATCGTAATAAAAATGAAGGAAATGTTACATTTTGGAGGAACTCAGTACTTTTAAAAATTAATTTCTACGGGAAATATCGCGATATGAACGGAAACGGTATGTGTATATGGTGGGATTCAGTGTTGCGAAAGTAAAAAAATAATAATAAAAAAAAAGGTAAAAAATGGAAATGTAACTTTCTGTTCGCCTACTCCTCATTTGGACTTTGAACTGTCCTTATATCGTACGCATAAGAACTAATGTCGGAACAGCCAATGTTTTACTCTCTTTCCTCGTGTCTTTGTGAGGGTCATGACCTTTACAGAGGTTTTCCATTTGTTGCGACATGGCTTACTTAATGAGAGTAACTTTTACACTACCTAATAAAATATATACAATGTAAAGCAAATATGGCTCTCTATTTAGGATAAATAAATTAAAAGAATCAATGATCCAGACAATTACACTTGCTACGAGTATCAGACTGCTATTAACTGGAAACGTAATTCCTGCATACTCAGGCTAGGATCTTTTACAAGTTAGGGGTCCACCTTAGCCACTGGGTCACCGAGGTCGTCATGTCGTTACGTCATCTACTTCTGAGTGTTATTCATAGGCCTTGCGTCTGCTCTTTTTTTTATTAATGTTTACATATCACAGGGAAACGAGGACATCAGGAATTTCACGACATCCGTGTATATCACAAAATCTCGGTATACTTTCGTCGAATAGTCTTGTTTATTAAGTCTTTTTATGGCGAATCTAGTGATATGACAAAATATATTTAAATACCTAGAAGTGAAATCCCCCCACTGACTGATTAATCACGAAATCTTAGAAACTACTATAAGACATATATACTTGAAATTTGGCAAGTAGATTCTATAAAAGTTACGCTAAGAGCGGAATTTACAGTTAGATAGGTACAGTCGCCATCAGATATACCTATTGGAGCAGACAAACTGACTTAATACTTCTGACCAGTTTCAAATGTGAAAGGGTTCATTCATTCCTTCATAATCATCTGAGCAGATGCAGATCAATAATTTATATCCAGACAACAAACAGATAATCATATTAATCAAAATTAATAATACCTACTATTGTGAGATATAGTACTTAGGTGTTGAGATATTATTGGTTAGTTGTATGTTTCGAAGTTATTGGCTATCATATGCATTTTATTGAAATAATGAATGTTCAGACATTAATGGTAACGTGTAGTATGTGAAACTTATTGATATTTTAAACTCTTCAGAAGTATTTGGTCACTTTGACTGCTCCAATATAACTGACAGCGACTGTACCTACTAAATAATAATAAATATAAATATAAATATCGGACAACATCACATACATTGCTCTGATTCTATGGTAAGTAGCTAAAGCACTTGTGTTACAGAAATCAGAAACAACGACGGTACCACAACACCCAATCAATAATGATTAATAGGTAAGTAATGCATGTTTAGAAATCAATATCCTTTTGGGGTTCAATCAGGGGATGGTAGTTTTCACGCGTACGAAATTGCTGGCGGCGGCTAGTACCCATGGACTTAGTATATTAGGTCCATGCTAGTACCTATCAACAGTAGAATCCGTTTATAATGACATCGAAGGGAATTGACAAACACGTCTTAATAAGCGGACGTCATACAAAGCGTTTTGTGACAAAAAAACCTTAATACGTAAATATATATGTATTTAAATATTTTAACAGAGTAACATAGTAACTACATATGTACACATACATATTAAATCAAAACAAAGATTGCACAATGTAGGTACTTATTGTACATTGTATGTACATACAAATATTTTTTAATTTAAGTAAGTAATCGGTATTTATTGTTATTTTATTTTATTGTATTCTACCAGAACAGTATCTAATACTATTGAGTATAGAAGTCATGGTCAAATTATCATTTTTAATAAGTAAATGCTTAACGGTGTTGGGATTGAATTTTTTTTACAGTATGCACATGTAGGTACAATGTAAAACACAAACGAAAAACAATACCTGACTCACTGAGATTTACAACAAAAACGCACGTGCAGAACGTCGTCAGGGATCAACGAACATTACCGAGTATCGGGAGGTGTAAAGAATCATGTCGGTCGAATCATTATAACCGGGTACAGTTTATTAAAAATGGGTCATAATAAGCGATGTCACTGTAAGGGAAGTAATTATATCCAACTGTTTTATAAAGAATTTTATATGAAAACCAAACTTAGTACCTAGTGTAATGACGCCATAATAACCGGTTGGTCAATATAGGCGGAGTCATAATAAACGGATTCTACTGTACTTACTAATAAGCAAAGTCGGTAATATGTCGTAGTTAAAGAAGTGGAATATTTTGGACGAGCGTGTCTACGAGTCGCGGCCGGTCAGCAACACGCGTCAGTCGCCGGCTAATTTTGGATTCCGACACACACCCACCGTCTCTACGAGTGACGCTCTATCAACACTCCACATTGAACTTGACATTAAAGTAAGACCAAACACTATTCTAATAATTCCTTTCTTTTGTATATTATTTGATAACAATAAAAAAAATTAATTAAGTAGGTACATTTCTCATTACGACAATAGGGTGGATAGTGGCAAAATTGTAGTTATTTATGTAAAAAATCCCTTTTTTACGTATTTTTAAACATAGATAATAATATCACGAACACAATTACGAATTTTAGAACAGCGGATAGCTACTATTTTGGAATAAGCTGATATAAATTTAATATTAACAAAGTAGGTTGGTATTTCAGACGCCATCATCAGTTCTATTTTAGTACCTTGTCACATTAAACTGCTGCATAGCTAAAAGACAGCAGTACTTAGGTAGATGTGCTAAAACTTTATTGATTGGATAAATTCAAATATTTTGTAGGCTATGATGCCTGAATTACACGTTCTCTGTAGACGGGTTAAGCAGTAAAAAGATAATAGGCCGAGACACTCGCTTGCAATCACGAGGGCACTGTCTGGTTTACTTAATAGTGTACGTAGGTAAGTGATTCTCAAAGTCGCCTACGTAAATAAATTGGGGATCTGTAAGTTGTTTTGTGCTCTATAATAAGTACTTGGATTTCATTAAAAAAACTAAGGGCATCAGACTATTAAATGGACTGGCATGGCATGAGTTCAGATGCTGAGCTATGTAGTAGGTAATAGATATCTAAGTACCTACGTAGGTAGTTTTTCGATTTTAAAACTTTATTAGCTACTACTTCACATTAAAATATTACTTTTATAAGATTATGTCAATGGTGTGGTGTTATATTTTGAAGTTCTCATGATGATATACCTACTTAACTACAAGCTACCTAGGTAGGAAACTTGTAAAAGAGGGCTGTCCACGAGGGCGTTAGATGAGGGATTAATTAAAATAATGATAGTTATGTGTTTAATGTAGCATCTTCATACATTTTAAAACTTGTATTCCGCAAAAACATACATACTCGTATATCCTTCAAAAGGTGAGACTGTCATAACTTTTCACGAGAAATAGGCTTGCTTCCACATTTGTTCCATTTATAAAATTAGATAATAATTGTTTAAAGAAAAAAGGGTTAGCGTCTAAAGATACCATATTCTTAAAATTATTTCCTCTAAAAAAAATAAAAATAGAAAATCTTTCTTTGCGGATTTATTTTTTATTTATTTAAAAACTTTATTGCACAAAATAAAAAGTACAAAAGGCGGACTTCGTGCTAGAAGCATTCTCTACCAGTCAACCGTTGGGTCATGCAGTTCGTTTATGGGTGCGGTAACAGTAAAAATGTGAGTATAGATTACAACAAAAAAAAATATACATCTATCTAATAACAATATATATATATATATATAGAAAACAAGTGAATACATAAAGAAAAACAAGTTAAGCAAACAAAATTTTATTTAGAGGGGGATGAACAAAAGAATTCACGGACTCTCATTTTAAAAATACCCTTAGTCAGGGATTGTCGAGTTACGGTGGGCAGAGCGTTCCAAAGCCGGATGGCTTGCACAGTGAAAGACTTGGTGAAGAACTCTGTATGATGTCGAGGTATGCTTAAGCTGAGGTTGTCTGAGGAGCGAAGAGAGCGGTCATGAGAAAGACATAGGTATTGAAATTGTTTCTTAAGATAGGACGGGGACAGTGGATTGTTGAGAATATTAAATAGCAGGCAAAGAATTCTAGTGTTTCTTCGTTCACGTATCGGAAGCCATTTAAGTTGGTTGCGAAAACTGGAAATGTGATCGTACTTACCTACGTCGTCCAAAGACGAATCTGATGCAGTTGTTAAGGAGACGATCACACTGGATCTGGAAGTAAGTTAATACATGTCGGTTAGGTAATATATTGATTTGCGTAGCCTATCGAATACCTGCCAATAGTATGTTTTACCAAACTCAACACAAACAAATTGCAACTTCACGAAAAGTGCCATTAAAATGCCCCTTGCATTGGGCCTGTTTTTGAAGGGGTCAATCCAATACAAAAATATTTCCACTGGTCAACGAGCCACACAAGTTTGGGAATCTGGTGTAGGTAATCCTTAACATTATTACCTTCAGAACATTTGCTCTTCGTCTGGCTTTTTTACGGCTACAGCCATAAAAATTATCTAAATTCTAAGAAGGTAATTGTTTATTTAAAACACCAAATCCGCCTGTTTGGAGTAGGCTAATTTCTATGGTTGCTAAAATAATAATGTACTATTGGTATTGTGACTAACGTTGACCTGATGAAATCGAAACGGGTGGCAACGGTTATCATCTGTCAAATTTTCCACAAACCCTTCCCTCCCTTTGGCAAACAAGTTTGAGAGCCGTTACTCTAAATCATAAAGACATTCTTGATGCACTTTATTTATTCTAAACTTAGTTGTTTTTGTCATTAATCATTTACTAGCAGAATATTTATGAGTTCACTGTCGTTCTCTATCTGTTAAATAAACAATGCATACGGTAATTAATTTAAATATTTCCATTCATGCCGTAATCTCGGATTGTTATTTTGTACACAATCGTCACAGATGATTGGTGATATATAAACGGGTACATGGAGTTGCTCCTCATTCGTAATTGTTACGTCTGTGGATACACATAGGTATACGTAGTTTAACAGCGACAAGTTTGAAATTCAGGTATGTGTTTTACGTATTAGAAATGTTTTGTCCTAGTTTTAAAACTTTAATGATTCGCGTATTTGGGTAGGTACCTACTACCTACTCTCGCAGTGATTTTTTTCTAAGAAAAACTTTTAAGTTTAACGGCATGTCTGGAAAAAAATTGAACTTTAAATCATAGATGTTCTGTGGGTCCAACTGTATTCGAGTGAAACTTTTCCAGTGGGAATTTCTTTTTATTTGTGTATTTTTTTAAACTGGCATATAGCCGTAAAAAGCAATGGAGTATCACCATAGCTTTGACCGAGCTTGAATCCTTTTAATTGATTTAGTGGTCTACGATATACTCTACATTTTCTGACGATAAATTGGGTGTGAGTAGTGTAGGAGTTTGGATACATGTCCAGTAGGTTAAACAAATGTTTTTTTTTGTGTAGATAAAATAGGTTATCGGTAGACTAATCACTACATAGTATAAAACAATGTCGCTTTTTCTGTCCTTATATCCCTATGTACGCTTCAATCTTTGAAACTACGCAACAGATTTAGATGCGTTTTTTTTGTAAGTAGATATAATGATTCAAGAGAAAGGCTTTTATTTGCAATAAAGAATAGAAAAGCCAATATTTCTAAGTATTTACATTACATCCGTGCGAAGCCGGGGCGGGTCGCTAGTAACTAAATAAATAATATAAAACAATTTGGTTTAGTCAGTTTTTCACTTGTGTTAATGACATTACTTTAGGGATTGTTGAAGAAACTTTGATACTAACTTAAACGGTTTTGTCTTAAGATTCTCGCGTTCTGTTTTATATACATGGGATCTAATTTAGCTTAGATCTGTTTTGTAGGATTATGATATCTAATGGAGCTTAGTTTTTATCGTGCCTTTAAAACTGTTACCTACCTACTTTATAGGCGCTTTTATGTTTGTTAAAGTCTAGTTGATTGTCAATCGAATAAACTCATCTTCAACTGATATAATCTGTCGTTTACGAACACCTACTTAACTAGGGCGTGTGTCCAGACACGGACTTGGCCAATCGAATCAAGTTAAAACTTTATTGGATTCCGATTTGTTAAATATAACGGTTGAATTTTTATACTTATGATTATTCCCAGAATGGTCGAGCATACAGTTCTATCTTCAGATGAGATCTTCGCTCTGGAAGACAAGTATGGCTGCCGCAACTACGCGCCGGTGCCCGTAGCGCTCGCTCGCGGCGAGGGTAAGTCCCATCCACCACCACCTATAAGGGTGATTTTCCACCAGAGACGCGAGACGAGACGAGGCGTGAAGAAAATCCTCTCCTAGCGCATCTTTCAGAATGAAAATTTGCCATACATATTTCAATTTTCTTCACGATTCTTCTCGTCATGTAAATCATCTTAAAGCAGAGCAAGATACGCACGAGCCTGATTTCATATAAGTGGACTATTCACTCTTACTCATACTTACTACTAAATCGGTTGCATTTATGGCTTCATATACTCTGAGTCTTCATATTATGTCTTTTGATAAGGAACAAACCTTTGGGCCGCAACCTATTGGTGCTCCATACGGCCACAAGAGTAGCGTCCGTGATTTTAAATATCCTCCCATTTTTGTGCTAATATAGTCATCTGTTAATCCTACTAATATGTACTGATATCCCTACTAATATTATAAATGCGAAAGTAACTCTGTCTGTCTGTTACGCTTTCCCGCTTAAACCTCTCAACCGATTTTGATGAAATTTGGTATAGGTAGGTATACGTTGAACCTCAAGAACGTACATAGGCTATAATTGTATTTATTTATTTATTTATTTATTTATTTCAACAGTATGCATGCTGACTCACAGTGTTCCCAAATCGCCAGCATGCTAATTTCAGAATTTACATCAATATTACATAGGAAAATAAAGAAACAAAACGTACGTCACATATATCAAACAAAAGTCAAATAGAAAGAGGTCAAATTATACAGGAAAATGTTCATGTCAAATGGTTAATAAAAATTTAAGATTAATTAATATTACAATATGTCAAAATTAAAAGTAAAAAATACAAGGGCCTTGTAACAAAGTTGCCCAAAACTGTCAGCAAAAAGGTCAGACTCGTGGTCATGAGCGAGCATATCCCCGAGCAGGCGTAAAGCCCGGGTGGTGGGTGCGTGCGCGGCGTAACGGGTGCGCGTCTGGGGTCGCAGGAGTAAGCGCGGCCGCCGCCGCGGGGCCACGGTCCCTTGCTCATCCCAGCACAGACGCTTGGGAGCCCATAGCCCTAATCTGCTCAAAATTATTGGACTATCTATCTTATTGCGCAAGATAGCCAAATAGTGCACTATGATTTGCATAGCCCTTCTAAGTTTAAGGGTACATAGTCCTACCATACCAGACACAAATAGTGAAGGAAATAGGTAAGGGTAATAACCATATTTCCTCTTATACAGCCAACGCGCAAATTTCCGCTGAATTCGTTCTATTATTAGAGTATATTTCTCTTCATGAGGACTCCAAACAATAGCACAGTATTCAAGTGTACTTCTAACATAGGCATTGTAGAGTACCAATGCGACTCCCAGTCCGTCAAACTGAGATGACGTGCGTATGACAAATCCAAGCATCTTGCTAGCCTTTTTGCATATAGTAGTCAAATGTTTATGAAAGTCAAGTTTACTGTCTAAAATTAAACCTAAGTCTCGAATTTCACTTACCCTTTCTAGAGGTGCGTTAGATAAATTATATACTACTTGTATTGGAGAGCGTTTACGTGTGAATGTTAGTATTTTGCATTTATTGACATTAAATGGAAGACAGTTTAATGTGCTCCAGGCCAAAACCGCATCAATGTCTCTTTGCAAAGCTTCACAGTCTAATAAGTCGTCTATACCCAGACTTAATTTGAGGTCATCTGCAAATAGCAGACACTTAGAGGACACAACAGTATTCGGCAGGTCGTTTATGAAAATCAGGAAAAGCAAAGGACCTAGTGTGCTACCTTGACTCACACCTGATCTTGTAAAATAGTCATTAGAAACAAAGTTGCCTATTCTAACAAACTGACGCCTGTCTCGGAGGTAATTTGAAAAAAAATGAATCAATCTCGGTGCAAATCCCATGACTGCCAATTTACGCAGCAGAATATCATTGTCGACAAGGTCAAAAGCCTTTTTAAAATCAAAGTAGGCGGCATCGACTTGCTTACCAGCATCTAATTCGGCATATACATAGTCAATGTGAGCGACAAGATTTGTAGTGGTAGAATGAGCATTTCGAAAACCATGTTTGTATTAGAAAATAAGGGGGGGGGGGGGGAGGAATGGAGGTGGGATTTTTTTTATTAATTAAGTTAGTGATATGAAATTTGGCACAAATATAGCTTGATACTTGGATTAAATTATAGATTACTTTATGTTTCGAATATTAGGGGAGATAGGGGTAAAACCGACCATGAAAGGATGTAGTCCACGCGAATAAAGTCGCGGGCACAGCTATTACCTATACATGTGAAAGTTTGTTTGTCACGCAAACAATGCTAAACAGATCTGAAAAAAATTGAAGAGATAACATACTAGATACTGTTTATCCCGAAATAACGCGGCCGAAGTCACGGGCGACAGCTAGTCCTCTGTAAATAGTATTAATGCAATTAATGTTCGGATAGAGTAGCAAAATGCTCGAAATCTCAGAAAGTATTTTACATAACTTGTACCATTTTGCGTTCAGACTTCTGAAGTACTTATTTACTGGAATTGTCAACAATACGCATTTGTTTGTAGAAGGTAGGTAGGTACTTTGATAAGATCCTCAGTATTGTATCTTTAGGTGATGCCAGATGACAGCATCGTAAACCACATACTTAAATACATACTTACTTTTTGACCGTTTATTTATTTTCGTGAAAATAATAATGTTTGATTTATATTTTAAGCGAATAGTAGGATTCTTGCCTATAAATCATATCAACTTTAAACCACGACACGTCGTGTCCCAGTCTTAAGTTTGTATTAATCATAATTATTTGCATAACACATGCCTACAAATGGATTATAATTTAGCTCAAATAACTTTATAAATGAATAAGTATTTATTCAGCTCAGACACAGATATAATAATTCTATACAGATGCCCAATCCCATACAAAAAAGTTGGTCAGATTTCCTATACTAAAGTGCTATACTAAATCGCACTCCGTTCGACCACGCTAGATGGCGACACCTTGAAAAGTCCTGATATGATTAAAGTGTGCCCTACTCCCCAATAGATGGCATTAAAAACTGCTATCTATTGGGGAGTAGGGTAAAAGTACTGCGTTCACTGTCATCTATTGGGGAGTAGCAAACATTTCAAACTTTTTAATCTGTGATGTTTTGTACCTATAGGCAAAGGCATTCATGACATTCATCCTTTAGGATCTTTATGTATTTTTGGAAAGTAAATAATTTGGGACTATATGAGTATATATTACATAATTATCCTAATACTAAACTTAGTTTTTTTGCCCTTGTACTGTGAAGACCGGAACTCAAATGTTTTATTTATTAAAATAACATTTGTGTTGGTGCGGGAAGGCGTGGAATTTATAGCAGTTACTTTACTAAACCACTGCGCTACACGGTCGTCACACTTTTTTAATTAGACAACTAGGGTTGCACACTTAGGGTTCTGTTGCGAGATGGCAAAAAATACGTCTGTATGTAAAAAAAAAACCTTCTCACCAAGCTTACATTGGATTGCGAAAGCAGGGTAAATAGCTTCAGGTGTTAAAACCAGTGTGTGAGACTGGGTCCTGGAATAGGTTTCCAAAAGATACTCGTATGTATTACGAGTATCTTTGGTTTGGTTTGGTGGAGTCTGGAGACTTGTAGGTCTCCAGACTCCGCCCCCTATTAATTTCCGTATTGGATGTATATACCCACTTGGTGATTTATGTTGAACAATCATTTGCAAGAATCACATAACATGTAAACTGACTTTTTCCGAAACTACTTAATAATAAAAGACTTTAATAATAAAACCTATACTTTTTAGGGTTCCGTACCTCAAAAAGAAAAAACGGAACCCTTATAGGATCACTTTGTTGTCCGTCTGTCCGTCCGTCTGTCAAGACCCTTTTTCTCAGGAACGCGTGGAGGTATGAAGCTGAAATTTATATCAATTACTCAGGTCTACTGTCCCTTGAAGCTGTGAAAAAATTAAACTTCTAAGCCAACGCAATCAAAAGATACAGCCGTTTATGCCGCAAATTTTCGACACTTGCAAGGGAATCAAAACCTACAGGGTGCTTCCCGTGAACTCAGAATCTTGAAATTTGGTACAAAGCAACGTCTTATAGCATAAATAAAGGAAAAATTACGAAAACCATAAATTTTTGGTTACATCACATAATATATATTTTTTTAATAATTTTAAACTTACTACCCATTTCCTCATAAACGCGTAGAGGTATTAAATTGAAATTCATACCAAATACTCAGGTCTATAATACCTTTAAGCTGTAACAAAATCAAACTTCTATGTCAACGCAATCAAAAGAAACAGCAATTTAAGCTGCATATTTTAAAACTCGCAAGTACTCGCAAGGGAATCAAAACCTAAAGGGTACTTCCAGTCGACCTAGAATCTTGAAATTTGGCATGAAGCAACGTTTTATAGCACACATAAAGGAAAAATTCCGAAAACCTTAAATTTTTAGTTACATTACAAAATATTTATGCTCCTCCATCTTTCCCCATTGTAATGTTATGAATTTCATTTTGCAATAAAAATACCATAGTTATGACTCGATTGTCGTAATGAACGAACTTTGTAAACCTTGCAGGTTTGTACGGAACCCTCGGTGCGCGAGTCCGACTCGCACTTGGCCGGTTTTTTAAACCCTGAAAAAATATTGCCCACTGGGCCTTTTTCCTTATATCCGCCACTGGATGCCACAGCCACAGTACTCTGAAAGGGGGACTCCGACTCGCACTTGGCTGCTCTTTATTAAAATCTTTCAAACCTATTTAGGTGATTTTAAAAACGAAGTAATAATATCTGCCTATATTTTGTATTTATTAAATTAATTTTTAATTTGATAGGTACCAACCTACTTTACCTACTTTATTACCCACGAATAAAAGGAGGCGGAAGCCTTGTCAAACATATTAGGTAGTAACCAAAACGTCTTAGGTAATTTAGAGCAGGTACCTATGTATGCGGTTATCTGTCTGTTCGGTAGGTACTTACCTACCTACAGGAGTGCGCGCGCGCTCCCCACACGCCCTGTCGCCGGGGGCGCAGGTAGAAAGGCTGAAAGCGAGGTTGCCGCTCCGTGCGTGCACAGAGCGGCAACGTCATTTCATACGGAGTTTTGCTTTTGCAAAGCGCAAGAATGTAATGAAAATGAATCTTTCTTTCACTTCGGTTGATTTATTAATATTTATGTACATGTTACTTACATAATTAAAATATATTGTTATGGGTTCGGATCGCCTTATTGAAAATATTACAAATAAAACACAGTCATATTGTTATTATGATTATAATTTATTTATTAACAGTACAAAAATCAAGGTAACTATTAATTAGGTATTTACAAAAAAAAAAAATATTTTCCCAATGGGAATGCTTGCATGGGGCTTTACGATGAAATAGTGATGTAGAACTGGGTTTTTAAAAATATGGGTCTTTCGATAATCAATAGGTATCTTTGTAATTATATCATTACAAGTAACAACATATATTTTAGCTTCATATCATAAAATTTAGCTTTTTATTTTATAGATAGGTGCCTTAAAGTTATTAATAAATTTCAATAGTTATCGATTAATGTGTTCCTTACTACAAACTGAGTATTACCCAAGTAATACTAATAGATTAATGGTTATTTAACCAATTAAATAACCATTAATCTAATAGATAAAAATAAGTCGGGTTTTCCTTCCTGACGCTATAACTCCAGAACGCACGAACCGATTTCCACGGTTTTGCATTCGCTGGAAAGGTCTCAGCTCCGTGAGGTTTATAGAAAAGAAAATTCAGGAAAAAATTCAACAGAAAAGCGGGAAAATCCTTTAAGGCGAAACGAAGTTCGCCGGGACCGCTAGTACCCTATATGTTTTGAAGAATTCTTAATTTTGATGTCGATTTCATGGATTTTTATTGTGTTTTACAATAATCATGAATCTTAACTTCTAACATTTTTTTAATGAGATAGTCAAAGTGATTTTGATCTTAAATCTTTGCAACCAATCAGCTATTAAATTGATGTTAGATAAATCATTCTTATTGTTTGTATAAAAATCCAAAATATTATTAACCAATTGAAATAAATAATCACTTGGAGATTTGAGCGTAGGCGTTATAATATTTGAATAAGTTTTATTAATCAACAATAATTGTTTTTTATCAGTTAAATCAACTTCTTCATTCAATAATTTTTTTTTACAATCATCACAATCAAATTTATCAATGCATGATTTACCCAGCCATCCAGCAAAATACGCAACTGAACATGTCTCCAGTGTGATCTGACTTTCGGAAGAATCAAGTGATTCTTCTGAATGAACAGTGAAACAGGAAAGAATTTCTCCATCGACATCATGATTCGGTTTTACTGGCACAGTTGTCGATGTTGACGGCTGAGGATCAGTCGATTGTGTATGATGCTGGACTTCAACAAAGCGAACATGATCAGATTCACAATTAGTGTTATCAAATTTCATTAAATGATTTAACAAATTTGATCTAAATATTGATCTTAATGATTTTGATGTAGGGTTTCTATTACATCCACCTTTCATGCGATAAATACCGAACAAATTTTCAATCACATCTTGATTTAATCTATATGTAATAATAAATCTTACACCAGTGCCTTCTGAAAATTCTTCAGCGGAAAGTTGAATAACAGCATTTATTGTATGAATCATACCATCAAAGCACGGCGGGCGAGATTTTCTTTGATTTTTGTTAGATATTTTATTTAATTTATTGAATATTTCTTTTGATTTAATCAAAGTTTGATTGACTAAACTGTTTTGATTTTTTGTTATAGCACATTTATATGGATTAGAATCAACTTTATTTTTGGAATTTAAACAATCAAATAAATCATTGCACAATTTTATAAAATCAGCTGTATTCATTGCCGTGCTGCTCTTCAACTCTCCGCTATCAACAGCTGTTTTAATCGCTCCGGCTACACTATTGCTAAAAATTTGAGTAGCTAATTTTACCTTCATTTTTTGAAAATTATTTGGATTCAGATGCACTGGTGTAATTTTTTTTAAACATTTACTTTTATTATTTTTATCAATTTCATATACATTGATTATATCCTGAAATGAAATTTTATTGCCATCCAAATCAAAATCATCGTGAAGTAAATTATTACGAATATTTTTTATTAAATGAGGTGAATCAAAAATTGAAAATATTTTACGTCCATTAATATAAAAAAAAGGATAATCAACCGTCGCTCCCAAATCTTTTACGACTTTAACATTTGTTGTGGCTTGATCACAAACGATTACTTTTGGGATTAAGCCACTTTCGAATAATTTTTCAATTATGGATTCAATAATCAATTTTAATTTACTAGAATCAACTGTTTTTGACGATAGAAAATATGCCAGGGGGATTTTCCAATTTACATAGAGCCCCCTGGCAATAAAATATACAAGAGCGTATCTTGCTTCTTTATTTGTTCGATCGCTGTTGAACTCTTGACCTGGCCTCTCCCTCACTTCACTCACTATTTGACCTCTTTGACCTCTTGGACTTATTTGCACTATTTAAATAAAACCACTGTTTGTTCTTGATTTAGGAATGTATTGACACAATAACTTTGGCTACCTATTAAACCGACGGAAAATCTTGTCACCGCGATGTAACAGGGGATAACTCCATCTATTAGCCGATCTTAGGAACTAATCATTTGAATTTAAATTTCAAATTTGACACATTCGATTTAACATTTCCGCCCACCAAGGGCATTTAGTGCAAAAATGGCCTTTTTAAATGAATTTAACAATCCGCTCACCGTAACTTACTTATTGAATTATTAAAACAAATAAATGAACTAACAATAAATAACAATAAAACATCAAACTTAATAAATGTAAAATAACACGCACTTTTAAACAGTATAAAGACATTTTAACACACTACACCTTATTATTCGTTATTATGTACAGTTTAAACTTTAAACAGTGGACAAATCTTAAAACAAACTACGTACTAAACTAATCATTATTATAAACAGGCAGAACACACAACTTAGATGTGGGTCTCTTAATTGTGGATGCTCTTACATGAATTGTGACCACACGGGTTACGTCATCACTACCCGATGCTTTTCTACTATTCTACCTATATATTGAGGTTGAATCCTCTATCAAACACAAGTAACACATTTTGAACTAGAGTTTTGATACCTGCTATCCAGTACACTTTAATAGTCACCCGTATGCCTGCGTATAAATATTTTGATGTGCACCTGTGATCAAGAGCTTACCCGAATAAGATGTATTGGAAAGTACGATAGAGTGTTTGGTCTCTTGTGATTACTATGATTGTTCTGTATTCTACCACTCACTCGCATAATTCCTTGATGATCTAAATTTAACGTAAAGGTTTTAATTTTGAGTTTTTAGACTTTCAAAAAACCTTGATCTTACTATTGTAAATATTCTTAATTAAATCCTTCTATTACATCACATACAGCAAAATAATGCATTAGCTATTTCCTCTTTAGATAAGTATTTCTTATGTTGCTCACTCCATTGGTAAAATCATCTCCTACAATATGCTACCACTCTCAGCAAACGTGGTAAAGAAGAGAAACGCTGTAGTATAGTATCTTCACCCATTGTATTAAAATGTGACTTAACATGTTCTTCTTCCATGGTTTCATTTACATTTTTTGGTCTGGTGTAAGTAATATCTGGTTCACGCAAAAAATTCGGACCAGAAAACCAAAGCTCATTACTTGAAAGTGTATCAGGCTGAATACCTCGTGAAGCACAATATCACCCGTAGATACACTACTGCTGCGTAAGCTAATTTGGATGCGTCACAAAATCCGTGTACTTCGCGAGTGTTTTCAGTGCCCAAAGTACCCAGCCATCGAGGTATGCGAACAGATGTAAGATGAGGTAACACATCACGGTAAGTATGCCATTCCTTTTTTAGTTGTTCTGGAATTGGTTCATCCCAAGTAATGCCTGCAAGCCATAATTTTTTTGATGAACATTTTTGCAATAATTATGCTGGGAGCTAACCATCCCAGAGGATCAAATAATCGCGCTTTTACCGATGATAAAATTATTTTTGTTTCAGGTCCCGACGACGTCGTGGGAAGATTCACCGAGTACCGCAACTGATCTTCGCTTCTGTCCCAGGTAATACCTAAAATCTTAGTTATGTTATCTTCTTTTATGTCTATATCTTTGTCCTGCATTTTATTAGTGTCCTTTTGTGTTTCTTTTACTTCTATCATTTGTTCTTTATTATTCAGTTCTAGTGTGATCTTTTGCTTTGTTATAACATTTTCGCTTTGACTTTCCATCATATTTATTTGTAACAGTAATTGCTTATCATTGCTATTCCATTTTTGTAATGGAAATCCACCTCGTAATAATAGCTCTTTCATTTGCTTATACAATTCCAGTCCTTCTGTAACATCTTTACATCCTGTCATTAAATCATCCATATAGAATGATTGTGCTACCTTTGATGCAGCGAGAGGTAAGTCTTTACCTTCATCATAACTTCTTGATTTAATGCTCGAACTGCTAAGTATGGTGCGGAAGCTGTTCCAAAGGTGACGGTTAATAATTCAAAATCTTCTATTTCAGATTCGGGATCTTCACGCCACACTATTCGCTGATACATAGCGTCTTCTTCTGATATCAGAACCTGCCGATACATTTTCACGATATCAGCCACCAGTACGATCGGATGTTCTCTCCAGCGCAACACCAGATGACGTAAATCAGCTTGAAGCTTAGGTCCCACCATCAGAGCGTCGTTAAGCGATACACCAAAACTATTCTTGCTAGAAGCATTAAAGACCACGCGCACTTTTGTAGTTGTTTTATCATTCCTAACAACAGCATGATGAGGTAAGTAGACAGCTTCATCTGTTTTTGAGTCACACTTTTTCACAGGTCTCATGTGTCCTAAAAGTAAGTACTCTTTTATTACATCAGCATAACTTTTCTTCAAATCCAAATCTTTCGATAGCCTTTTTTCTAATGCCTCAAATTTCTTTACAGCTATTTGCCTGGAGTTGCCACCTTTACAAGTTGGTTGATCTTCGCTGAATGGTAACTTGACAATGTATCGTCCATCAGATGTTCTTTTTGTTGTTCTCGCGAAAAACTCTTCACATTTTTGCTCTTCCTCTGTCCATAACTTGTTCTTAGTAAATGATTGTTCTTCAATTTCCCAAAATCTTTTCAATGTGTCATCTTCATTTATTTGTGCGTGCATCACCTTTATTTTAGACGTTTCTTGGCATGGATTCCGATGGTCACTATCAACTGTTCCAGAAACGATCCATCCAAATGTTGTATTTTGGGCAATAAGTAAACCATCAGAACTTTTCTGCATTCCTTCTTTTAGAATTTGACTGAAAACATTAGCGCCTAGCAGCAAATCTATCTTTTTGGGAGTTTTGAACTGGGGATCAGCTAAGCACATATGATCTAATTCTACCCAATTGATGGAGTGTATCTGCTGTTCTGGTATATGAGAGACCACTAAGTTCTTAAGAACGTAAGCCTTAAGTTTGATCTGAAAACCATTTATCCTCGACTGCAGATGAATGGTTACTACATGACTAAACGTAGTTGCACTTTTGTCTCCCAATCCAGTAACAGAACCCCTTACCTTTTCTTTTTTCAGCCTTAACAATTGTACTACAGCCTCTGTAACAAAACACGCTTGCGAACCTTGATCGACTAAGGCTCTTACTACCTGTTGCTCACCAGATTCAGACGTGGCATTTACTAGAGCTGTAGCAAGTAAAACTTGCCCATACTTAGGTGTCCTAGTTGTGGTGCATGAAACTATTGGTGCAGCACTGCTCGCAGCATTAGTATTATCAATAGGTTTAGTTTCATTAGTTTTTTCCAAATCCAAATGTAAAAGAGAGTGATGCCGCCTATGACAAATCCTGCACGTAGTTGGTTTATTGCATTGGTAACTGCTATGGTTGCTACCCAAGCAATTGAAGCAAATTCGATTCTTTCGCACAAAATCGCGCCTCTGGTCTAAATCTAATTTGACAAATTGTTTACAGAAACACAACTTATGTTCTTCTGAGCAGTACTCACAAGTAATTCTGTTAGTAGTGTTCGCGGACAGCATAACTTTTGGCTTGGAATATGGACCATTACCATAATTTTGTGTCCTTTTTTTGGAATCAATAAACTCTAACGCCCGGAAACGATTTTCCAAAAAAGTTTTGAATTGATCTAAAGTTGGCAAATTATTGGACTCCGTATCAGAATTATGTATTTCCCAATTTTTGCGCGTTTCTGCATCTAACTTGTAAGCAACAATATGAATAATGATGACGTCCCATGTGCTCACGTCAACATCAATATTTGTTAATGCATTTACACAATCCATGGTGGTATCTAAAAGTTCTTTCAAACCCGTTGCTGATTCGTTAAGTAACTTTTTTTGCCCAAACAAACGTCTCAAAATACAATTGGCTATAAATTTCTTATTATTGTACCTTTTTTCTAGTAGATACCAGCATTGACTGTAGTTTGCGGCTGAAATTGGCGTATATCTAATCAATTGTTCGGCTTCACCAGACAAGTGAGTTTTTAAATAATGTAACTTTTGTACATTATCTAAGGACTGATTGTTGTGCACTAAAGATAGAAACAAATCCCGAAAAGTAGTCCATTCTGAGTAAGCGCCTGAAAATATAGGAATGGTGATTTTAGGAAGTCGTACAATTTGATTGGACACGTTACCAACTTTGTTTACATTAGTTTCACGCTCTGTATCAGTTAATTTACCAATAGCTACTTTCAATAAAGACTTGTAAACTAAATACTCTTCTTCAGTTATTTCGTAAATTTCCGTCTTGACATATTCTGAACTAGCTAACTCATCTGGATCCGAAATTTCATGCAATTTGGTATTGTTTGACCTGAATAAAGACCAATCTCTTTCCAAATTCTCAAGTCTAGCTTCTACATACTCCTTGCTAATTCTGTCCTTAGGGCTTTTCTTGAAGTTAACTAAACCCTTCGCAATTGACTTTTGTAAGTCAGTTTGCACATTCAATAACTTATTCATTGTGCTATTGTAGTTACTTGAAAAACTTTCTAAGTGTCTATGACATTTAGCGAAAATCGAGCATAGGTTCTTGCCGCTTCCAGAACCGCCGCCAAATCTCGGCTGCCCTCTGGTTACCTGCAGAATTACAGCTACCTCCTGGTTAGCTGCTGAAGACCCACGCCTTAGCCGCAGCAGTCCACTGCGAGCGCGGGGTTGTGGTCACTCACTGACCACTAATCAAAAATTATGACCTTACAGTCATCCGACTCCGTAGGACCAAAATGTTGAACTCTTGACCTGGCCTCTCCCTCACTTCACTCACTATTTGACCTCTTTGACCTCTTGGACTTATTTGCACTATTTAAATAAAACCACTGTTTGTTCTTGATTTAGGAATGTATTGACACAATAACTTTGGCTACCTATTAAACCGACGGAAAATCTTGTCACCGCGATGTAACAGGGGATAACTCCATCTATTAGCCGATCTTAGGAACTAATCATTTGAATTTAAATTTCAAATTTGACACATTCGATTTAACAATCGCCACCACCAAAATCTTCAAATCCTTCAATCAAATCATATTTATTGGTATATTCTAAATCAACCATTATACTCATTTCATCAAAACAAACTACACATGCCCTTTCCCGAATCAACTGATCAGCAAATTTGATTTTTATATTACCAAATATTTCATTATTAATGCCGGGTAGACAATTTGTTTCTTGAAGCCAGTGTTGTATTGTTGATGGTGCAGCCAATACAATTCCAGAATTCAATAAGAATTTATATGCCGCGGGTGATTTATAGTACAAAGACATGCAAAACTTTTTTTCTGCATTTGTCCATGCTTTTTTTGATTTTTTCAATTGCATTTTGGTTAATAATTTACTTGAATCACTTTTAAAATGATGTTTAGATAAATCAGCTATATCGGTCGTTTTAAATTGGTTTTTGATTAAGTAGTTCTTGTTTCTTTCTCTTTTTAATTTTTTGTTTGAATTAAACAGTAATCTTTTTAGATTTTTACACTTAGGCGTGTCTTCTTTTTTTCTTTTAATTGGTGTACTCAAAACTTTATCTTCAACTGCTTCCTTTGAAATGATGTTGTCCCTTTTTCTTTTGTTTGTATATGTTTTAGTTGGCCTTAAAACTTTCAAATCTGGTGAACCTAAAATATTAATTGGATTTTGAATAAAATCTTACATATCTTACATATATAAGTTGTTGAGTGTTTAGTTTAAATTGCAGCTAGAAAAATTTCATTATTTTCATACTGGTATTCCATGCCCTAATGTGTGCAATAATCATGCAAAAAGATATACCTCTTACTATTCTTTAATGTACCTAGAATAATAAAACATGATTATCTATAAAAATGCTTACCCGGTGTTGGATCTTCAGGTGCTTCTTGTGATTTGGCACAATGATGGTGCTGCGGTACTGCTGTATGCCTCAATCTGTTTCTTTTATTGTTCCCATATATGAACTTCCTTTCAAAATGGTCAATACATAAATACCTATTGCGCAGTCTTGAAGGAGGAAGATGTTCAATTTCCATATTACCTTTGAAAATAATAAAGAAATAACTAATTAGTGAAATATTATATCAATTGTTAAGTACCTAATTAATTAATAATCTCAGAGCGAGGACTTGAATTAGAATAATTACATCATGAACACATTTGTTCAACAATTTACTTTTATATAAAAATCAAAGAATATTGATTTGATTTTACATCTGGATGTTCAGTGTTTGAACATTGATTTACAAATGTTACAACAGCACAATGACTGCTTAGAAACAAATTTTCAATTAATGTAATCAATTAGTGTGATGAGTTCTGATGATAGTCGTAGACTAAAACTGGTTGTTTATGATACAATTATAGTTAACTACCTACCTAGTTTAGAGAGCTTGTTCATATTTTACAAGTAACCCTTGTATTATAATTTATAAGCCTAACAAAAGATAGGTACAGTCCGTATATAATTTTCTTAATACTTAAATAATAAAACAAAAGAGTAAATCTGGTATATTTTATCTATCTATGTTTTATTATTTTTATCAAAAATGTGTATCTCAATGTTTCATGATACAGATTATTCATTAATAGGTAATGTAACATTCAAATTAAGTAATATAATTTAAATGTACCTAGGTACATCTAGATATATAAGCTCATATATACTCAAATCTTGCCCAAATATTTATGGGTTTTAATTGTATGTAACAAAACTGATCTTTAATTTTCATGACTAAACTATGACTACGACTTACTAAGATGAATATGAAGATATATTTAAACATTTACTTACCACAGTTAGTTATCCAAATTTTCAAGCGGTTGGGATCACGGGATGGAAATCTGAACAAACTTTTTTTATCTTTCGATGTACTTTGGCACATAAAATATGAGCAACGATAAAAGTGTCCAGTCATTTCGATTAATCTAATTTCTCGTACACCTTCAAAACCCGGAAACGAAAGCGAAAATCCACGTAATTAGCAGGTATGTCGGAGTCCAGGTTCTAGCCAAAAATTGTCGAGTGAGGAGTCTTTGCCGGTGTCCTTTTATAACGTGCCAAAGGTAACGTTCGGGAAAGCGTTGTCAGAATCCAATTTAGGTCCAGGTCAGAAATTATCCTCCACAAATAACAGAACGCAGGCGCAACTCAGTCGTCGTGATCAAAACAAACAAACAAGTCAATTGACATTTACTTACTTTTCAACAAACTTTCAAATAAGTTTGACGTTTGTAGGTATTATTGCGTTTTGTTACAGTTCTTGAAGGAAAATTATTATACCATTAATATGTATTTTTTCTTTTTTTATTTTAAACCGCTTATTTTTAATTTAAATTAAAATAGAAAATAATAAGATTTCGTAGATTATTTTAAATAATACTATATGGTAGGGTGTTCGGTAAAAAATTGAAAATAACGCTATCTAGCGGGCAGCGGAGATGCACTAAATTAATCGTCTTAAGCAAATATTAAAGTATGCTCAGAGCATGCTTAAGCTTTAAATTGAAAGCCAACAATCAATTAGAAAAAAGTAGTTACATTACTTATTATACATAGGTTTTATTGTATTTCAGTAATTGGAGAATTTTTTAAAACTGAATTCATGCAATTTTAATGACCATTACCTCCTCTAATCTAACTTTAAAACAAGCTATACTAAGCATATCGGCCACCTGGTGGCGGTTTTGTAAATTAAAAATATTTGTTCTAGTTGAGACCCCATGGCTCAGATAAGATTTTTATTACTTCTTCAGTGTTTGCCAACGTCTTAACACCCGTATTATTTTATGACATAAAATTATCTGCTAGCAAACGAAAAGTAATGCAATGGAATTTTAACATAACTGTTTATTAAATGACACATAAGGTAATACACAGATATTACACCAATAGTAGTGTGTTAAAATTATAAATTATCAGAAAGTTATTATATATAGTAGAAGTTTTTGATTCCTCATAGATGCGCAAGATGTCCAGACTAACAGAAGGTATCTGGTACTTTATGAAGGTAGTATAATACTAGATACCATGGTAGTAGAGATTACCTACTTTACTACTTATTTGCCCCCTTTTATGTTCAATACTACAAGATTTGTACATTCAAAATTTTGTCAACAAATAAATCGAAATCAAAGCACAGTGTATTTATTTATTTTAGGAGTGTTTGTATGGGACGTCGAAGGCAAGAAATACTATGACTTCCTGAGTGCGTATTCGGCGGTGAACCAGGGTCACTGCCACCCCAGGATCATCGCTGCGCTGAAGCAGCAGGCAGAGAAACTCACTCTCGTTTCTAGGTAACTTATGAAGTGTAATGTGCATAAGCATTTTTGACCACGTGCCCTATAATAGCCATAGCTAAACATAATTCCATAGAACGTTGCGTAGGTATTTCAACGTCCCAAGCTACTAGACAACTAGTGTACCTACCTACTTTGGTTACCTAGTGATAACTACCGTGAAGTAAGCACGTTGCAATATACATCTAAGTTTTTCTTTGACGATGGGAAAAGTATCATCGACAATATATTCCCCTACAGCCGTGGATCATTTTCTTTTGTGTGTTTTCGTATCTGGCTATCGATGATGGCTGCGAAGCCTTATTATCTTCTACGATGCAAAGCCCTAAGTCAGTCTATTAGGTACTAATTTGCTACTTATGAGTCTTGAGCACACATAATAAGTCATGCAGAGTATAAGTTCGGAATCTGTGCTAAGTTTAGCCCCGAACGAGGTCGGAGAAATAAATGTTTACTTCACCACCAAACTAAAGTAAATTCCTGGGCAAGTCGGCTGACCGAGTTTCACCCACCTGAATGAACTATTCTTCCTGTCATAAATAATGATATTATCGTAGTGAGACGAATTATTTCCTCCACAGGGCATTCTACTCTGACCAACTGGGACAGTATGAGAAGTTCATGACAGATTTATTGGGCTATGACCGGCTGTTGCCCATGAACACAGGCGTCGAAGGAGGCGAGAGCGCATGCAAGATCGCTCGCAAGTGGGGCTATGAGGTCAAGAAAATACCTGAGGGGCAAGCTAAGGTAACATATTATCTAGTCCTTCTGTAAGAGACCAAGACTTTGTTAAAGACAAACAGACTGTTATTTTACCCAGGACAGGAGTCTAAACTTCTATCATAGGTGTTTAGCGTTAGGTATATATCAGTGATTCCCGATCAGTGAGAACTGAATTGTAGACTTTCACGGTCCGTAATTTAGATCTTGCGATACTAACATGAGTGATAAAGCATTTTTGAGAAAAACAATTTTTAGAATCTGTTAATTTGTAACTTGTTGTTTATGGTCTCTACTAATAGGTCATTAAGCGATCCTTTGACAAACAAGGTAAACGGCTGTTTTGAATGTAGGGTGTTCCTTTTTAAATGTTTATTTTACCACCGTACCGTGTTATATACTATTTTTATTAGCGGTGCCTTACTTACTAATACAGCAAGCTGTAATACGTACTTAATTGGCTACTTGACAGTTTTTGAAAAAGTATTGTAAAATGTGCGCCCGTTCATTTTATATCCCAAGCAATTCGATTTATCTGGAAATAATCTAAATAACCAGAGAAAAATAAGATTTTGTGTAACACATTTAAAAAGCGCGCGAAAACGCCTAGTCGCGTCATTGTTGCAATTATGACGTCAACGTCCTAGACAACGAACCGATACGTATATGAACGACTTAATTAAGATAAACGGAAAATGTTTCAATAAATTCTTAATACGATTAGAGACACAATAATTCAATTTAATCGGTAAAATAATCATTGATTCGCCACATTAAAATAAATAATTTTCGCCGACACCTGTCATTTCCGAATTGCAATGGTGGTTTCCGTTTCGGATCTTTTGTTCCACAGATAAAAAAACTAAAATTTATTTTGCAAAAATAAAATACTAACTATGCGTTTAATTAAAAAGTAAAAATGTAAAATGATTACTTAACTAATAAGCTAACATATCTAACACTTTTCATATTTTATTGTTAACACTGTCAAGTAAACAATTACAGCTTGCTGTATTAGTAAGTACCTACGTATTATTCTTAAGAAGAGGAACAGTGCGTTGAGCCTTTTGGCTATGTATTTGGCTTCTAAACCATAGAGGTATAAGAATAGCGTAAATATTCATAGGCCAAAAATTCATGAGATTATTTCTTAAATAAGAACATCATATGAAATTATCAGGGTGTTCTTTCGTATCTTCAAACGAGCAAAGGTTAGGTACCATATCTTTTGACGTGTGAAACTTGTTTTATTTCGATTTGAACCAACTGAAGAGATTGCAACTGAAAACATCCAGTTAACAATAAATTCAAAACTAGATATTTTCAGTTATTCCTCGGATGAATATGCTTATCTTTTCTTGTAATTAGTCTTTATAGAATTAATTAATGTTAGTTAAATTTGAAAAAAATATGGTAACATCGATTAGGTAGGTATTTCAAAGAATATTATCGGATAAAAACGTTATTAGGTAGGTACATACGTATCTATCTATAAATAGGTTAAAATTCTTAGATCCTCCAACTAACTAAGTAACTCATCTTTGTAATTTTTTGTGGGGTGGGGAATAAGGTTTTTGGCGTACCTAATTGCCTACCCTAGGTAGGTATACCCACATTTTTTTAATTCCTTAGATAGATAGATACATACACTTTATTGCACAGAAAAATTTACAGGAATTGGCTTTACAGACATAATTAAGTACAATTTAGGCGGTCTTATTGCTAGAAAGCAATCTCTTCCAGACAACCTTTAGTCTTTCCTTTTGTGTGACCTAACCATAACTATCTATCTCCGCATCTTTCACAATTGCCGCGTAGGGGAAAAAGGGGCAATGAGAGTCAGATGACAATGGTGGTCAGCGTTCTAGTTCCTAGACGACAGTAGCTAAACAAACGAATATTGTCCATAAAGACTCGTTACGTCACTACTCGCGGCCCCCCGATCGCCCGTCCAGTGCGCGTCCATCGTTTGCACAGGAAGGCCGTTGCACAGTTTCGCGCTCATTTCATGTAATTTTACGTGTGCAGAAAATAAGTGGTGAGTACATCAATACATAAATTTTAAATACTTAGAGTAGATTATTGTGTGTCTTTAAGGTTATATTATTGATTTAAAAAAGATTTCTGGCATTTCAATAGCAAATTAAAATTTCATTTAATTTTTTTACACTTTTAGTACGATCGGGTAATAAGAGTCACTGCAGTGCGGGCAATGAGGGTCGACTCCAATTTGCCCGCAATCATTTAAAAATACTTATAATTAGGTAATTCTCATTAATTTATATTTCAGAAATGCCAAAAATACGTGTCAGGTCCACAAATAAGGCTCAGTGGTCATCTGAAACACTATCAAAAGCTAAGGCTCTCGTGAGGGAAGGGTACAGTGTGGGAAATGCTGCTAAACGAATGAATATACCTTTTTCAAGCCTCCAAAAGTGGTTAAAGAAGGACGATTCATCAGTACCACGTCTTGGACGACTTCCTGTATTCACAGCAGAAGAAGAAAAGGCATTTGCAGACCGGAATTTTTTTTTATCTTCTATTAACCCAACCTGAAGTAATTGTTCAAGATACCTCAATCGTCATTTTATCTACATCTGCTCCAACAACTCCAATTCCACCTACATCATCTGCAATAATAGATCCGATGCCGTGTAAATCATCGGTTACAACAAATTTAACACCATCTACATCGTCTGCAGAAATACTTCATATGCCATCAACATCATTCACAGCAGTTGATGCAATACCATCGACTTTGTCAGCAACGTGAGCTCTAGATCTGCTTTCATTACCTATCAAAAAGATTCCTGAAAAGCCCATAAGAAAAGGACGGAAGAAGCAACACGCAAAAATTATGACAGCAACAGCCGTCAATGATAGCCTTGTTGAAAAAGAAAATAAGAAAGCATCTAGAGCAGCAAAAGGAAAAAACCTTATGCCGAATGCTAGCAAGAAACAGAAACCTAAGAAAGATATTGCGAATAGGGCCAAACGGCGCGTACTTCAAAATCTAAACAGTTCTTCAGAATCCGATATTAGTCTTAATCAGATATGTGACGACGACGATTTGAACAAATGTTTAGTATGCGATGAGTTTGGTCGCAACGACGAATTATGGTACAGATGCACTGTTTGTGGCTTATGGGCACACGCTAGGTGCACGGGATGGGACTCGCCAAAAGGTTACGTATGTGACATGTGTTAGGGAAGGCTGACTCTCATTGTCTTCATAGTGACTATGATTGCCCTCAGATATGGACAATGGTGGTCAAAGACGTTTTTTTTTTAAAGTTTATTATTAATTAATATATGATTCCAAAGGTAATGAAACTGTCTGAGATTGAAAGTGTAATAATTGAAATACTTTAAACGTTAATTAAAATAAAGATAAAGTAAAAATTGTGTGTTTTATTCCATATCTTGCTTAAGTGACTCCTATTACCCCCTTTTCCCCTAATTAGTAAGGGATATAAGAACCAGAGTCGGATGTTTTAGTTAGGAAATAGCCATAGGAGCTCCGCCATAAAATGACACAACCCCATCAAGTTTTTGCTCGTTTGATTCCTAAGACTCTTTAAGGAAAGTGTTTAAATTGCCTTGGATTTGCAGATAATCTTCGCAGAAGGCAATTTCTGGGGGCGCACGCTGTCCGCGGTGTCAGCGTCGTCTGACCCCTCCTGCTTCGAAGGCTTCGGCCCCTACATGCCGGGCTTCAAACTTGTACCTTACAACGATGTCGCAGCATTAGAGGTAACTATCAATATCTCTTATTTGCCTAAAGCAAATCATATTTTTTTTCTTTGCATGTGATCTCAGCAAGAGATGTAGGGCATAGCGATTTTTCGGTCGAACTGGAGCAGCCCGACTGGTGGAATACCACCTTACAGAAGACCGCAGTCAAATCACAATCACTTCAATGTTTTTATGTTCCTGCGTTTGACTAGATAAGGTATCCAGAACTCCTGGGAGGGTTCTACATTAGTGTAGCCCCTGTCTAGCCTTCGAAATAAGGGCGACAAGTAGGTACAGCAAAATAAAGCTGTTACTGGACTTGTCCCCCTAAAGCTAGGACCTCATTACCACTTAACATCAGGTGGGATGAAGTCAATCTCGAAGTGCACCATAAAAAAAACGGAAGATGGGTATTATATGAAATGTTTGTTTTACATGCCCACAAAATTTCTGATACCTTCAAGATGTTTTGCATAGATCATTAAAACTAAATTAGCTTCACAAAATTGTAGATTAGAGATGGTGAGACGTGGACCATTTAGTATGTGTGTCAATCTTTAATAAAATCCCCAACTATTTAAAAAAAGAAGAAAATGATAAAAAGTTCTATTGCAATTTAAAAAATATTTTGATCAAAAATTGTTTTTATTCGCTGAAAGAGTTATTGGACTGTAAGATGTTTTAGCAAAGCATAGTCAAGTTAACGTGATTGTTTTCAATCTAAATGAGTATCTACAATATGATCTTGTTGTATAATATGTATTTGAATAAAATTATATTTTGTTAGATTAGATTAGATTAATTATTGTTAAGTTATCTTTATTTTATGTGCCATATTTAATTGTTGTTTATTTTGTATTTCATGTTTGTAGTTTTAAGTTTAATATTGCTGTGCCCTAACGGGGTTCATGTTGAACCTAAGTTCTTTACAATGACACCTGTATGTAATTTACAACATGTTTGCAATAAATATTTGATTGATTTATTGATTGATTGATTATCATTGTTTCATTTAGAACTCTAATGTTTGGTTGACATTTCAGAAAGAGCTTAAGGACCCGACAGTGGCCGCTTTCATGGTAGAGCCAATCCAGGGCGAAGCTGGAGTGGTGATCCCCGACGACGGATATCTGAAGAAAGTACGAGAGCTCTGTACAAAGTATAACGTCCTATGGATCGCTGATGAAGTACAGACTGGATTAGGTAAGATAACGATGCCTAATCTTAGCCTTATAACAGATGAGGTATTTTCTAAACCGAGATATCGAACACTCTTCAGTATTTAGCTAAAAACGATGCTTGAGTATTTATAACATATGAAGTTGGTGTGTAAATGCAAGCGCCTGGCAAAAGACAAACGCAACAACGTCCATCTATATCAGAAGAAAGAAATACAGAGTGACAAATGGTGCATCGTCCTACCCGATGATGATTTTTAGATACGACTGCTAGAAAACCGAGGCAAAAACCATTCAGTCCTTAGTTCATTCAAACTTTAGTTAGGCACGTTTTGGATAAACCCTCCAATTAGTTATTGTCATAAATATCATAAGCATTTAAAATAGGTATCGTAGCTATGATGGGATGGGAACGGTACGAAACGCTTTTATTCCTGACTATCCATGGTGGCTGGGAACCCTTAAGAGATAGTAAGCACAGTTTTGGCTACGAAACAGTTTGTTGAGAGTATTTAAATACTGCTTGATTCCGGTAGCGAGGTGATTTGCTCCAAAAGGAGTTGTGAAAGTCGAAGACCTACTTGAGTTTTTTTTTAATTCAGGTCGCACAGGCAAGTTGTTGGCAGTGGAACACGAGGGCGTGAGGCCTGACATGGTTATCCTGGGAAAGGCGCTCAGCGGCGGGGTTCTGCCTGTCTCTGCTGTTTTGACCGACAATCACGTCATGGATGTAAGTGTTACGAAATAGTTTAGGTACCTACTACATGGAGAAGAAAATTGGATGTCTTTCCGTACACACATGTTATCTTGTTTATATGAATGTTTGGATTTAAACTTATACCTACAGGAGATTAGTTTTCCTCTGTAACCTGAAGGTAGGTAGGTACTGATTGATGATTCTTTATGAGGAATTCAAATCCTCATATTATCAGATAAGGTACAGTCAAAATCCTAAGTTTGTATCTATACCTCTCAGTAACCTTGTCATATAAAATCTCCACCTAACTAAGTACGTTAGTTAGACATTTAACCTAATTATGACAAGGTACTGAGTTGTCTAAAAACTAAAGCAGCTGACTACACCACCCTTTTTCCAGGGTTCTGCTACTTAGGAAGGAGGGGATATGTGCTCTGGTAAAGAAATAGGAGTTACTTACCTTTCGTACGAAGTGCTTCCGTATCATACTTATTTCATTTTACAGGTCATCAAGCCTGGAACTCATGGGTCGACATACGGCGGAAATCCATTAGCCTGTGCCGTTGCTACAGAAGCCATTAAGGTAGGCTGAATACCAAAGTAATCCTTATTCAGGTACTGTAAACTTTTTATTAAAACCTTGATCACACGTATCAAGCAAACAGGCGATCACAGTGCTCTCTGCTCGCTTACACTGCTGTCTTGGCCGATAAACATTTTACTGTGTCGCCTGTTTGTTCGGTACCTACCTGTGATCAAGGCTTTACACCTTTGATGCGGCAAATTTTCAAGTAGGTCGGTACCTATATAGTAAAGTAACATATAAGCCTATTTAATGTCCCAATGGAGGGCTACCTTCTCCATCTTTGGTTCTAAACCGGGGGTAGCTTCATTTGATTTATATAGACGATTCATAAATATTACCGATGTAATTTATATGAAAAAAATCTGATTTCTGAGCACCTCTTGCAAACTCACTGAAAGAACTAAACTATATTTTTACTATCCGATTGTTCATCAGGTACTGTTGGACGAGAAGCTATCAGAGAAAGCTAATAAGTTGGAGAAGGTGCTGCGCGAGGAGCTTGAGAAACTGCCCAAGAACCGGGTGACCGAAATCAGGGGCCGCGGCCTAATGTTCGCGATCGTCGTGCATGACAGTACGTATTCACTTATTTTAATAAATCTGAAGAGTTTGTTGGAATGCGCTAATCTCAGGAACTGGTTCGAATTGAAAAATATTTCTGTGTTATATAGTCTATTTATTGAGGAAGGTTTCAGGCTATAATAACATCATTCTTATTGGTCAGAAGGTGCAAAGAAACAGTGGAATATGTGGATATAGTACCTACGAGTACGAAGCCGCAGCGGGCCGCCAGTACTTAAATAAAAAAATAACATCACATACCTACCAATGTAACTAAGTTTAACACGCATGTTATGGATACCATATCATGCCAAATGTGGTACCACAAAAAAAATGCTTTTATAGGTATGTACCTATGTTGGGTATGTACCCAGACATAGAGCACACCCAAATGGTCATTACACTATCTTAAGGTAATCCAGTGTAGGGATCCTTGGCTGGCTTTTACAGCCGAAGTGCTTAAAAATATTCCAACGTGCCATTCATAAACGACGAACCATTCTTTTCAGTTTCAGAGTTAAAAAAGTCGGTCAAGTGTGAGTAGGACTCGCTCGTAAATCTATCCGAACAAATTTGTGTGTAATAAAGCCTTCCTTCTTATTTCTATGTCTATCGGAAATACACTTTAAGCTTTGATTCCTGAATAAAAGTCAAATGAAGAGAGAAAGGTAAACATTGGGCGGGCTTAGAAATTAATAAAAAGAAAACATTGGTTGTTCAACTTAAGACACTCCAATGACCTCAAAAAAGTAGATAAAACAGGAATAAAAATAAACGATAATAGTTATATTTAATAATGATAACGATGAGTAATAATAAAATTATCACATCCAAAAGGTCTGAATGAAGACTGTTATGAAAACATAAACACAACAACAGACCAATAAACTGATAAGTAGTGTAATAGGTGCTTTACATATATGTTGAAATTCAAGCAACTTTTGCCATCATTTTCTTTTATACAAAATTACTTTAGTTAAAGATTTTGAACATATATTTCTACAAGTTGTTTTAATATTACCTACCTACTGTATAGATGCCAAATCGTTTTATTAGGTAGGTGCACATTTGTAATTTTTTTATTCAAATTAAAAGCACCTATTTACAAGCAATGAAAGGACTTGGCTACCAACTAGGCAGAACATGTTCTATGGCCGTTATGGATCTTCAGTTTTCCATAGCGCTGTCACTGGGCGATGAGAAGGTGGGTGGGGTTTTTAATTAGGGTAGTCAGCCCTCGCTCCCACGAGCGGGGAAGTCCCACACACGTCGCTGTCGTCCCCACGGCAGCGGTATGGTACGAAAAGTATTTTCCCCAGCTCAAAAAAAAGGCCGAACTTGTTAGGTAAATCTACTTGTATCTACCTATCAATTTGTACTTAGGGTAGGTACTTATATCCAACTAATGTAAAAAAGGTTATACCTAGTTCTTAATTGTTTGTTACTCTATCAAGCAACAAGTAAGTAGGTAATGAATGGAAATAGTTGAAGTTTCGGAGGTACACAATTTAGATTAGATACTAGAATAACATAAGATACTCTTGACCCCGAAATAACGTGAACACAGTCGTGTGCTAGAGTTTGGAAATAAAGCACAAACATGGGAAGACGTGCTGACGCCATTTAGTATAAATATGTAGCAAGTTTTCAGGCTGACGCAAAACATGTTTGGAGGATTTGATAACGAGTGAAGCTGACGAAAACACTCGCGAAGTAAGACAAATTGCGGTCGGCACTTGACAACAACATCAATTGATATGCACAACATGTTTTTACAATGTTCGTCATTGAGTTTAATTGATGTACCTACCTACATATAACTGTGTGACATGGTTCCAGAATTGAATTAATATCAATTTTGTTTCCTGAGACTGATCGTATTGATTCGGCTGGGAAATATGCGTTTGTTAATTGTCACTACACACTACCTAAAATGAGGCATACCTACTACAAACCTAGGATAATGGTAGGTACCAAAAAACAGTTTAAACATTTCCGTTAAGAAATTATCGCTCTGGAATTTTTACAAATTGTATCAATACCTAATGGTTTAAAAACTTGTAGGAATCGCTTTTTACGTTATTTCTTTACGTTAGACTAATAGACAAAACAATTCAAAAACAACTTTCTGACTCTGGTTTCATAATTTCAATTCGTTCCGGTAATTTACATAACGTGCATATTGCCTTCTGATGCTTTTGAAATAAAATAAAATCGGGATAGGTACTGGTCGCCGCCGAAGATCTTGGGCTTGGGAGCGCAAGTAGAGCGGTCGTCCTAAGCGCCGGTTTAGAAGGAGTGCCAAAATGCAACAGTCTAGAAAGAGAGCGAGACAAATTAAGAAATCTTTTGGTATAGCGCCCGGGAATCATATAACGCGCTGTGTTTTGAATTAAATGATTATCTTAAAAAAAATACCTATACACATTAAATACAAAAAGTCATGTCTTTCCGTATCTACCTGACCTGTTTTATTTCAAGTTCATTTAATCAAGGTACAAATATGTCCCAAGCGCTAAACACAAGCCAAGCTTTAAAGTGGAGCAAGATAGGATAATACTGGCGCCTTCTTCTCTCCAATCTCAGTGCCCCGTCCGTTGTATCCAGGGGCTTGGCGTCCATAGAGCTAAAGTGTCGTGACAGCGATATCTTCTGGCAGACGCTCGTTTAAAATTGTGTCATGATTAAATGTGTACGTTACCTTCTAGGCATTCCGGCATGGGACGTGGTCCTAAGGCTGCGCGACGCCGGCCTCCTAACAAAGACAACTCACGGGCAGGTGATCCGCCTGGCGCCGCCGCTCGTCATCACCGAGCAGCAGTTGAGGGAGGGCGTCAGCATCATCAGAAAGGTGTTCGAGACCTTCGTCAAATAAGCGGCTCGGTCCGCACTCTGCGTCTCCTCGCCTCGTCTGTTACCCAACAGAAAGACCATCCGTGCGCTGACACATGTCCCGCATTTACTTCAATGGTCGTGTTCAGTTCTGACTCTAAAAGCTCGCTGGACGCACAAATAATTATATTTAGAAACTATATTTATTTATACACTTGGTATTTGTAAAACGTAGGTAACACTAAGACGAAGGTACATCTACCAACATAGTACTCTTATCAAACAACTCACCAGTATGATAAAGTATTCTAAGGCTATTTTGGTAAACGTATAAAAAACATGTACGAAAAGTATGTAAGGTGAGCAGTAATTTAACTGTGCTGCTGCCAATTCCATTGAACTTTGTGTAGAATTCTGATGGAAAAGTAAGACATATACATGTATATATTATATAGAACCTCAGAGCAATAAGTTGATGCTTCCAAAACCAGTGTTAGATACTTCCTGAAAACTAGCCAATATTGATTATGCGAAGTTTAACTATAGGGTACTGTAGTAACTTATTTGCTTCAGCGAGTGTTTCAGTCCGAGTTGATCAATCTATCACGACATAATGTAATTACTAATTTAAGAGACCAGATTGTAAATTGATATTATTTTATTCATTTATTACGTACTTTTAATTAGATTATCCGTCAACATTGACGAAATTGTTTTGGGCAAGGCTTTATTTTTGTTAATAACTGCAGTAGGAAGTCGTCGCGTCGATTTACTGAACGAACCACCACACAATCGAGCTGGGTTCCCCCTTAGTACAGACAAAATTAGGTCAGACTACGCACTTTGTATTTTACATCGCCTTTATGTCATGCGCATAAAAACGAATATCGAACTGCAAGTGTGTGCACGTGCTGTCTGCGTATTAAGTTACGTAGATATCCTAATACAAGTTGTATCTTAATTAATGGTAATGTGTACTAATGTCTGAAGAAATAAATTTGATGACTATGCTTCGTCTACTTTCGTTCAAGATAAAGTATATACATTTGTTCAGATAATCGACGCTCTACGCTGTAAATATTACATTTTAAATTTATATTAATGATTCTGAATAAAACCAATTTAAATCTTAGATTGAACAATTTATTTAATTTTGAAATATTATTCAAACAAGTATTTCACAACACTCTCGTAGGATCACAGATGGTTGAGGTAAAAATACTGTTCATTTGCAATACTTAGAATTTGAAAGGTGTGTGTAATAGTACATACATAAGCTACATAAGTAAGGCAATCATATCACAAATAGTTTGTTCTTCGTTCACTGGCACTTTATGTTACATATTATAGAATTAAAGCGTTCCTTAAAACTTTAGTAAAATTGGTACAATAATAAATTAAGTACTTAATCTAAATATGCGTTTGTGAATTAAGCTAAACTGGGTTATAAGTTAAACTTCGACGTCCAGAACGCCTACTTGTGCTCTCATCGTGTCCGTCAGCTTCGCCAGCAGAATGGATTCATCCAAAGTCATCTTTGGACTTTCAAGTAAACCTGAAAAAATATTATTTACTTGTTACATAGTTATCAAACCATTTTTCTTACCCTTAAACGGCCAGGACATATGAAATTTGTTAATTGGTTTTCGCCGTTAATTCAAGGGCGTTAGGTTCAATTTAAGGTGGGAACTGTTCTCACACAGTTAAGGGTTAAGTGTACAGTTAGCATCATTCATTTGTATAAACTTCAGTTTGTCTTACCACATTAAACCTCCGCATCATTAAGTAAGTCAGATACTCAGTGAACTTTACTGTCACATAAATTAACTGATTACGAACTGAACCTGCTCACTGTACACGGCCGGGTTCCAATACCCGACTTCGGCGAAGCAAATAAAGAGAGTTATGATTTGACCAGTATCTAAAAAATATACATCAGACAACAATGTATGTTACATTGATCTAGTCCCAATTATCACCATGTCAGCTGAAAGTTGGCCTCTCTTGTAGACTTCCAAAACTCTTAGTTTTGATCACAACAATTTCATCTTCCTCCTGTCTGTTCAGTGGGAAGCCGTCATATGATGCGTTTACTCTTTTTTACAAAGTATCGCCTAAATGATGGCGTCTTGACTGGACACTGCGTTTATCATGACCGTCAAAATATTGCATTTACGCAAAAATTTTAGTATCATGAGAACATTAAAAATAACAAATCGAAGGTAATATATATGCGTGTGTGCGCACGTAGTGGCGTATAACACGTAGCGCATGACATTGCTGAACCTTGAAATTGACATACAAAAGTATCACTTCGAGATTCTAATCTATTACTATTTTTTAACGTGTTAATGACAAGATAAATGGAGGAAACCATGCTAAAATTATTGTCTACCAAGAATTTGCAAGTACTTTATTAAGTAAGTCTTAGTATGTTTGGAATAGATAATTGCAGAACTTCCCAACCAGAAGGGCGTAACGAGAAGTAAGTGGGGGGGGAGGGGGGGGATTGAAGAAAGGTATATTATAAGTATAAGTACCTATATAGTCAGTGTGTTAATAAGTAAAATGGTGACGTGAAAGATTGTTAACTTCTTAAATTTTAAGGCGGGGGGATAGTTTAATACGCAAATAATTCAGTTAGAAAGTATTCAATAAACTTGACTCATTATTACAATGTATGTGTGCGACGTAACATAAAGCATAGATACAAAGTGAAACAGTAGTTGAGACAATTAGCATTGCTATCGTCACATTCCAATGAATTTTAGTAACTTCTAACATATCCAATTTACATATTGGAAATATTCGAAGAGGTACGTCACTGCCTCGCTCTAGAAACATTTGCACGTGCATGGTATTCGCTCAATTGGTACAACAGCCGCTTAAATTACCTGAGGCCGCAGCCATATCGTGTCATAGTAGTTCAAAACGCACGCAAAGGCTATGAAAATATTTAGTTGCACGCCGCATGTGTTGGTTGCACTTTTATGGAGTAACAAACATTAGGTTTTGTTGATACATTCACAATAATAAAATTTTAGGGTAGGTACACTTCAGTTGATAAATCTAAACTTCATAGCTACTACTACGATCTCTTTAACCGAAATCATTTACAGAACCCTTTTATACGTATTTGTATGAATGCTTACCTTATTTTCTAAATCTGCATAAAAAAGATAAGAAATATTTTTATTTCTTGTGTTTTTTGTTTTTGAAAATAGACTAAATACGTAGTAATATGATATTATCTATCCGCCATTGACGTGCCCTGAATATGTTTAGAAAAGACAAATTATGCATGCCAATTTGTTGTTATTAATGAACTTAAACCTGTTAACATAGATTAGACATAGGACTGTTGAAGGCCGGGTGAATGTTGAAAGAGGGGTAGGTAACTATGTTACAATGTTAAAGTAATTTGTTAGTTTTAGGCCCGATTTTACATTATTAAATGATGACATTTAAAATGTTATTACGATATTGTATCATCCATTCCATTGTTTTAATATATTTTTTAAAATGTTTAGCGAGTTTAAAAAAATCTTTATTAATCCATTTGTTAGTTTTTATGTCTGTAAGTATATGAATATTTAATTCTCTTAAAATATCTACAGCGTTTAGTTTTCGCTATTTATTATTATTTATTTTGTTGTAAGCCATACACATATTCTTACTGTTACCGTACTCATAAACTTACTATCGGCATGACCCAAGGGTTGACTGATAGATCATGCTCTTAGCATTTAATCCATCTTGATAATTAAAACAATTTAAAATATAGGAAAAATCCAACTGTCGAACGGAAAGTCAATGAAAATATATTGTTTCCGTAGTAGTTGGCCTATAGTTACCTACATTGCATTTTATTTGCATGTTGCAAACCTTCGCCCGACCATACGTCACACTGCATCAAGCGTAGTGCGCGAAATCCGAGTAGGGTAATGGCACGCAACTCGTTTTACTGGACGAGTACCATCGTATTACCTAGTTGATGCCAATTTAAACGCTTCAATGTCATACTTGCGCGGCCTTATCCAATGACTTTTAATTAACGAATTCCACATCTACATGAACATACATTTGAGCGTACTTTGAGTTGTTTAAAACCGAACAATGCGTCGTTAAACTGATAACTATTATTTCATTTTCAAGGGTTGTGTCTTTTTATTGTTGTATACCTACTTAAGATACTAAATCAAGGATTTAGATAATTATATTCTAAGGCTTTGCCTGCGTGGACTGTTTGTGATAAAACGATTCTTATGTCACTCAAGAATAAAGTTGTATTGTTTAAATCAGTTCAGTAGTCTTTGAGTTTATTCGTAACAATAATACAAATCTTTCATCTTTATAGTATTTGTATACAGCCACTTGTTTAGCAGTAAAATTAGCGCGGACATGTGACACACCACGTATTTGCTAAGGCTTGCTTATTTAGTTTGCATGCAAGCTCAAATGATTTAATCCTAAACTATCTATAGGTATGTATGTATCTTCTACCCAGCACGAGTTGCAAAACATATTTTGTAAACATCGGCTTTTCATTACCGATTTTTAAACGTAGGAAAACGTTTCTACTACAAATGTGTATAAAATTATTCGCAATAGTTGTAAAAAAAAACAATTTATATTAAATGGATTTGGATAAAATATGTTAGGTAGTCACATGAGATACTAGAATAACATATTATAGGATATTGATCATCTGAAAATAACGTGACTGAAGTCGCAGGCAAAAGCTAATCTTTGAATATGTATTAGTTCCGGCATGCTATGTATTAACTCATAAAAAACCAAGGCGTAATATGTAAAACTCATCATAAGATAAGATGAGAATAATCTAAATATGTTTTCCCTATATTACATCCTACTAAATACCTACTATAAACACGAGAAGTTTCTGAGGATGGAAAAGAAATTTATTTAATATATTTCCTGCAAAAATGCTACAAGGAATTTATAACATATATTACAAAACTAGCGGCCCGCAGTGGTCTGTGTCCACTGATTCATCGGTCATTTTAGTCGCAGAGTGATTATATAGCATATAGCTTTCCTTGATAAATAGACTAACCCACACCAAAATATTTTTTTAATTCTGACCAGTAGTTCCTGTTATTAGCGCGTTCATACCATCAAAACAAACAAACTCTTTAATTTTAAATGTAAAGTTATGGTAATATTAGTGACTATAGATTCACATAAGATTTCTCTAATAGATATTGTGCTTATCTACTATCCATAACAACTTCTTGAAGCCTGCTATATAATACTTTTTATTCCTACTTTTTTTATATATTGCACTTCAAGATTAACCTCTTCCCATCTGATGTTAAGTGGTAATGAGGTCCTAGCTTAAGGGTGACGAACAGCATAATAAATATGTTACTGGACTTGTCGCCCTTATCTTGACGGCTTGACCCCTGCTACTAATGTAACACATCAACACAGATTGTTATTTGGTAAGGTGGAGGTTTTTTTTCGGGTTACGTAGTCAACTAGGGACCCGTATAGTTTCGCCATGTCTGTCTGTCCGTCCGAGGATAATCTCAGAAACCGTTTGCACTAGAAAGCTGAAATTTGGTTCAAATATGTATATTAATCACGTCAACAAAGTGCAAAAAAAATATTATTTTTTTAGGGTACCCCCCCTACACGTAAATCAGGGAGTGATTTTTTTTATTTCAATCCCAACATGTGATATATCGTTGGATAGGTATTTAAAAATGAACAGGGGTTTACTACTATCATTTTTTGATAATTTTAAAATTTTGGGATATAATCGCTCCAAAAGAAAATAAAATTGTGTCCCCCCCTCTAGCTTTTGAACCATAAGTTCAAAAAGTATGAAAAAAATCTAGAACATAGAACTGCATAAAGGCTTTCTAGGAAAATTATTTTGAACCTGATGGGTTTAATAGTTTTTGAAATTTTAGAAAAAATATTTTTTTAACTTAAGTTGTAATTTAAGCGTATATGCTAGCATTTTTTTCTTACTTTACATATTTTTTGTATTCTCAATGTATCTCCTTATATTTTTTGTATTTGCAATGTTACACACAGATAGCCCATTTTTGTAACTTTAAGTGGGGATACTTAAGTATTGTGTCGCACTGAAAACTACGGAAGCCTACACTGAGCGTGGCCCGACACGCTTTTGGCCGGTTTTTTTTATGTTGCACTTCAAGATTGACCTCATCCCACGTGATGTTAAGTGGTAATGAGGTCCTAGCTTAAGGGTGACAAGTACAGCATAATAAATGTGTTACCAGACTATTATATAGGTATATATATAGGTATTTTTTCCCCAGTCGGGCTGCTCCAGTTCGAGCGATAAATTGCTATGCCTTACCTCTCTTACGTGGGATAACTTGCAACTGCGCAAAAATGTGGCACGCAAAGGCTTTTAATAGAAAAATAATATTAATAGAATAATCTACATATATTACCTTTGCTGATGCAGTCGAAACATTCTTGTATCTGGTAGCTGAGTCCGGCGCTGTTGTGGAAATGGAACTTGTATTTGCCCTTAGGGAGGGTCCACTCCGTACTGTTAGCTGCCGATATGTGCAACACGGTCGGGCACCAGAAGTAGTCCAACTGGAAAATACAAATTGTCAATATTGAGAAATAGTAACTCATCTCTTTTATTTAAGATTTTGTAGATAACAAAAATTTGGTGTAAATATAATTAATGAACAACTCTAAAAAGGTCAACAAAATCAATCTGAATACCCGATGGGATGTTGACACCGTTGACAAATAATTCTAAGGTATAATGTGCTGATATGATCACATCGGCCATATAAGGTTATATATTTTTAAAATGCTATTTAAAAATACTTTGAAACTATTTCATGTTGATAGATAAGTAAAATTATGACGTAACAGATTGCTATCATCATATAAAATCTGTGAAACAATCGTGTTTCTACAGGTATACATATAAAGGTATCTCAGTTGACTATCCAGTCAACATCCCTATTACGAACTACATTATATGTATATTAGAAAATAATCGTAATTCTATAAAATTTGTGTATAAACATAATTTTTGTATTTATTCTGCAGTTATTTATGATGATGATGATGGTGATCAAATATTATAAGGATATCGTGTCTAAATCAAGATTATATCAATATACATTTGCATTAAGAAATACCGGAAGATTCAGAGGAACAAGTAAAAATCTTTGCATTCCTTATCTTCGTAAACATTATGACATGTTGACCATGTCCACGCAATGTATTTTGATGCACATAGGTTTTTACGCATAGTTAAAATGTAATAATAATGTTAGCTGGGTGAGTTGGTATAAAACATTCCATAACGTAACTGTGTGCTCATATGGGGTTCTCATTCTAACTTACGTGATTGAATCTTTAACGTTTTCATTCTATTTTTTGTCGGATAGTTAATAGTTAACGATGTATAATGTATAGTGAGTTAAGCCCGTAGCTGTAAATGAAGTCTTACTGCGATTGTGCCTTTGGTTCCAACGATTTCTGCCCTATTGCTCATTGTGGCCCTCGTGTGCGCCGCGATCGTGGCCGTCCGGCCGTCCTTGAATTTGAGCGCGCAAGATACGGACTCATCGACGCCCAACTTGCTCAGGTGGCCCGTGCACACGATGTCTGTCGGCGGATCTTTGTACACGAACTGCACCAATTGCAACATGTATATCCCCAGGTCTAACACCGCCCCTCCACCCAAATCCTTCATTCTGAAATATTCACAACTCCACTAAATACCTTGCAAACTTATCCGTTTACAATTTTAGATAGAAGCGATTGTTAGGTTTAGAGTGAACCGCATGGATGATCCGGAATGCGTAGGTGTTAATACCAAAGCTGGAATGCAAATAAATATCTTACAGATTCCGTTCGATCTCGTTAATCTCAACCCCGAACTGAATGTTGATGTGATAGATCTCCCCGAGCCCGCCAGCAGATATGTGCTTGTCCAAAGCGTCGTAAGCAGGAAAGAACCTCGACCACATTCCCTCTAAGAGGAACAGTTTTTTTTCGCGCGCCAAATCCACCAGGGACTTAATCTGTTTGTAACTCATGCCCATGGGCTTCTCACACAACACGCTTTTGCCGTTTTCTAACATTAGTCTAGTAACTTCGTAGTGTTGTAAATTCAGAACACTCACGAAAACAATGTCTGTAAACAAGAGATTAACACTCTTTAAGGGGCTTAAGTTTTACTGGAATACACACACAGGTATCGTAAAGCGCGCAAAAAAGTTATATTAGTAAAGTGAAAGAAATATTAAAAACTAAAGAAATAAGTATATCTTATGAAGATAGTTTAGAAACGAAAGTGTGAATATTTGATGATGAACGAAAATGGTATAATTGATTTTGAGCCTTATCCATAAATAAGCGTTTCTTTTCATGTTGCGGGTGTTTTGCTATTGATAAACTGCTATACATTATTGTATCGGCAGCTATTGTGAGCGATACGGAAACAATGGCGATGAAGGTACCTATAGAGTCATCACGCGCCAGCGATTCGTAGCCTTCGTAGGCCGTGCCGATTTTGTGGAGCGTGGCCAATCGGTGCGCACGCTCAATGTCTTTCCCCGCAATTGCGATCACCTTGTGATCATCGGCGGGCAGAGTCGCCATGGCTGTCAGGAAGTCGTGGGCGATCATGCCCACCCCAGCAATACCCCATTTCAATTGAGTACCCATCTGAAAAGAAAGCTAATTAAGACGCCAACCTTGGCAATGCTTCATTGAAACGATGATGTTATGCTCATGATAGTTTGTAACATCCTACCACTCTTTTTTAGCATCAAACAACATTTGGAACACCGAAGTTTATTTTATAGTTTTATTTAACGTAGTATGTAATAGAGAATTACGCTGAATAGAGAAAGACATGAAAAGTACCTAAGTCAACCAAAAGTAACTGATCCGAGATAAAATAAATCGTGGAATTGAAAAGTAATGCCTATAAGTGGTTCAGTCAAGTTTATTAATTCTATCGGCATAGATTTCATGGTATGAGTAGACTCCCATAATAAGTGTTGCGTTTATTTAGGACCATAATCTTGACATTTTGTTATTACTGCTTATCTTGAATGTCAGCTAGCAATGAATGATTAGTATTCGTTCTTAGATAGTGAGGAACAATTTGAAACAATTAACATGTCTTACTTTCTATAATGTTTTTATATATGAATTCAAGCAAAGGAAATTCAGAGTAAGACAATATCAAGGAGTAATCTTAGAAATATAATTTGTTACAATGACATTCCTACAGTATCAGTGTAATAGTCCTTAATTCGAGCTACGATGTTTACAATTTTAATCGCCATAATGATGGCCCAACAAAAAAATTACATCAAAATTAATTAAGAGAATTTTAATTCAGAATAGTTTATAATTTCTTATGAGATAGTTCTCACAGTAAAAATCAATCATGTTTAGTTAGTCTCACTAAAACTCGAGAAAGGCTCGACCGATTGAGCTGATTTTAGTTTTGATATAATTGTGAAGGTTTAAGAGGTACCGAAGTCAATTTGGAAAAAACATTGGCGTGACGACGTTCGCCTGGACATCTAGTAAAAAAATCAAAGTACTCACTACATGTATGTAAATTTTTTACCTAAAATTATTCTTAGTTAAAAGTAAATTAAAAGTATAGTTTCATCATCCTGTTATTGTCTACGTTTTGAGGAGTCTACTCCATTTATCCCGGTCAATAATACTTAAATCATTCATTCACATCACCTTTCGCAGAGTTCACTATTTTCTAATTTGCAACCTCGCACCCTTTCATCTAATATCGTTAATTTCATCACTATTTTCGTCACGTGCTTTTCAACCTTCTCAATACATTCATGGCAATGACAAACTATGTCCTTTCGTCTTTTCACATCTATCCCATATCTATAATCCTACCTTATCATATTAATTTACTCACTTCACTCATTACAACTTGCGTATCAACATTTAGTTCACAATCCACAATTATTAAATGCTAAAGACACTGACCTGAATTCGTGTAAAACCAAACACAGACTAAACTATAATTTCACTCACTTTACATTAACAGCGACTGAAATACGATCTTGTAGGTACTCAAAACACCTGCACTAAAAACTAAAACTAAACTACCATTCGTTAATGCCTACACTGTATGAAATAAAAATGAGATAAACACGTTGGCAGCAACGTATCTTTTTTATCGTTTAAGATAAATAAGGAGCAATTTAAAAATGTTGAGCTCTCAATTAAGTCCCCCTATCTTTCTTGGGCTTTTGTACAGTTTGTAATGATTTGTGGTTGAATGCGCTGCTATCGAGCGCGTGTGTAGAGTGCCTGAGAGGCATTTATCTATGTGCTAATTGAACTGTGCCCATGGCTACCATGCTTACTTATTTATAGAAACGGAGACATATGGCTACTCATACTTGTTGCCTTAGAATGATTCTATTGGTCAAGGAGGTTAATAGATAGTAATTGTAGGACTATAGTTGTTTGATTGCACTTGTGTTTATAAAAGCATTTTTATGAGCCTATTGACGTGCCTGTTATGGGAATTAATGTCATATTAACGCTCTCTGACATCTAGAATTGTTGCTGTTGGCTGTCTGTGAAAATGTATGTATCTAATAATGTAGGTACTTAGTTGAATACGTATAGTCCTAAATTCTCTCCGCTTTATCAATTTATTTTTATAATTAGGACTTTGCAGAAATTCAGAAGGTTGAATTGTAGTCACTGCGACTAAGATCTACTGTGACTGGACTCCACTGGAGGTTTCCACGAATCATCGTTAACGGATTCGAATTCTGAAATGAATACTGTCTCTATTATACTTGAAAACCATTAGAGAGTGACGTTTTTTAATTGGGGCTATAACGGGTAGCCTGCAGAAATGAGACTTGAGTTTTCGTGGTTTTTAGAGCTTTCAGTTCCTCTGGTTTGATAATGTAACAGGTGGATGCATCTATTGTGAATCAAGGAATACAATCATATAACTAGGAGATGTATGGATACAATACTAGAGTCATTTAATTTGCGCGAAATTAGTGCATGTTCAATATACAGTGCCATAAGGTTCTAACTACGGGAGAATGCGGTTTCAGGCTTGTTGAACTGTAATAGTTCTTCAGACGATTGTTCAAGTGATCCCCAAGCGGTTTAGATTGTTTTAAGTCTTCAACCAGTGTTTTTTCGACTTGTTTAAAGTCTTTGTTTAAGCAATTACATGGCCCGGTTTCTTATAATGTGTGGTTTCCAGTGTGGGTCAAGCTGTTAGTATTTGCGACCCTACAAGTTAATCTATTTATTGAATTTCTAACTTAAGATCTTGTTCATCGGCTTTCTCATAATAGGCGATTCCACAAGTTCATATGTAACTGGGCATAGTAGAGCCAGATATTTTGTACTGATGTCAAAATACGGGATTCAGTTCATTTTTGACGCAATTGTCATAAGTGCGACGTGTGACTTTTTTTTTATAGTAGCGCAGTATATTGGCTCCTCCCAGCCTGATGGTAAGCAAGAGAGGAATCAACATCGCGATGACAACGCGATTTGATATCGAAATATCCTACCCGTTAGCATCGCCATACTGGCCCGCAAGATGTTTCTTCACGCTCCTTTTGAAGGAATCCATGTCAAAGGAAGGAGGAAACACATGAGCCGGCAACGAGTTCTACTTCTTTATAGTCCGGCAAAGATAGGAGTTACCAAACTTTTTTGTTCGTGATGGAATATTTTCCACGGTGAAGCGATGACATCGTTGGCCCGCTCTTATGGTTCTGTGAAGGAAAGGAGAGGGTGGGATAAGGGAAAACAGTTCCTCGGAACACTCACCATGATAAAGCCGATAAAAGACGCTTAATGAACCAATATCTCTATGTAGTTGAAGAGGTTCAAGGTTCCCTGTAATCTCTTCATCGTTAATTATGCGCACAGCCCGTCGCTGCAACCTATCAAGGGCATTCATGAGGTATTTGGCGGCACCGTCCCAGATATGCGAGCAGTATTCCAGACAAGACCGGACTTGAGTCTTATATAAAAGACAAAGCTGGTCCGGCGTGAAAAACCGACGCACTCTGTTCAGGATCCCCAGTTTTTTGGATGCTAATGAGATGAAACTCTCGATGTACTGACCTTGATTAAGATTGCAGCAGATATCCATGCCGAGCATGCTTAGGCTGTTACGCAGGCAAAGTGAAGTGCCCCGAAGAATGGGTAGAGGAAGGAATTGGGACGATTTTGTCGAAAACGCGCATACTTGGGTTTTTTTGGCATTGAACTCAACCAGGTTATTTGAACCCCACTGGCTAATAAGGCTCAACACCCGGTCCAGCTCAACGACAAGATTCTCACGTTTCTCATTCGTTACTGCCCTGCCAGCTGAAGGTCTACCGAGGTATCGACCATGGACCGTACTACCATCAGCATTACAATGCATATTCCCAAGCGGTAGCATATCATTGATATGAAGAAGAAAGAGGGTGGGCGATCAAACGGAGCCCTGTGGGACTCCGGCATTAACAGACATGAACAGCGATTCGCATCCGTCACACACGACGCGAATTATACGGTCACGCAGAAAGCCGGAAATCCAGTCACAAATCCAGTGGGCAGTCCATATGCCGAAAGCTTGGAGAGAAGAGCTTTGTGCCAGACCCGATCAAATGCCTTGGCAATGTCAAGGCTGATTGCCAAAGATTCGCCATGCTTGTCGATTGCCTCTCCCCAGAGGTGCGTCACATACGCTAGAAGATCACCCGTCGATCGTTTCGGCCTGAAGCCGTATTGGCGATCGTTAATTAAGGAGTAATCCTCTAGGTAGCGGATCAACTGGTTATTGATGATCCGTTCCATGACTTTGCACAGTACTGAGGTTACGGCAATAGGGCGGTAATTTGACGGGTCCGATCGATCTCCCTTTTTAGGGACAGGCTGCACATTAGCCTCTCTCCAAGCTTCAGGAATAACACCGGATGAGTACGAGAGGCGATATAGTCGTGTTAACACTGAAGACAACTCGGCTGCACAGGTTTTAAGAACAATCGCTGGAATACCATCAGGTCCACTAGCTTTCCGGACGTTGACTGTAGTTCACGGCGCACATCCCGATGTCTGATAAAAATATCAGGCATGGCGACTCCACTAGGCGAGATCGTAGGTGGAGGCGCATCACCGTCATCGATTCGGGAATTTGCCGCAAAAAGCCTTGAGAGCCAAGAGATTGGCTTTCTCCTGCGGTTGATGAGCTAGTGAACCGTCGGGGTTTCTCAGCGGTGGAAGAGAAGGTTGGCAAAAATTGGCTTGCACGGCTTTGGCGAGACGCCAGTAGTTTCGTGACCCCGTAGGATGTGAAACTAACTCCATGCCTACTCGTGCAACGCGCTGGGCATCCGCTCTTATGTATGCCTTTTTGCAGACCCTGGTGGCAGTGTTATTGGCTGCTTTCAGATAGTTCATATTAGGATCTTTGTTGGTACGACCCCTCGTCCAGGCGCGGTACGCTGCCTGTTTACTACAAACAGCATCAGCACATTCGCAGCTGAACCAGGGATGCCCCCGGCTCTTATTGACAACATTGGAATACGGAATGTAATACTCCATCCCAAGGCCAATCTCATCAATAATTGCCGTGGCATTTGCCGTAGGATCCTTCTCTCTGAAACAGCGCTGCCCCCATGGGATCGACGCAAAATAGTCGCGCAAACCATCCCAATCTGCTGACGAGTAATGCCAAACCCGGCGCTTAACTACCGCGGGTTGCGGTGGAACTGCGCCTGGCACAGTGCTGGACACCAGGCAATGATCGGAAGAGCCTAAAGGCGCTTGGACGACCACCCGGTAACCTGCAGGTTAAGTCATCAGCAGAAGGTCAAGCAAAGAGGGCACATGGCCTTCCACGTCTGGTATCCTGGTGGGCTGGCTAACCAGTTGTGTCAGGCAATGGGTAAGAGCGAATGCATGGGCTGACCTTCCTGCATGGTTAGTGGTAGAGGACCCCAACCAGGAGTCGTGGTGGGAGTTTAAGTTCCCCAGGAATACCATTTCTGCAGTAGGGTACTGCACCTACGCATCATCTGCCGCCCGACTCAGCTCGTCATCACCGGAATGGGATCGGTATAGGCACACGTAATTTCGGGTTAGGGAACCTACATTTACGTGCACCCAGAGGACGGAAAAGGATGGATCTTCAAAACAGCGTACACGGCGACAACAGACATCCGAGCGGATATACAAACATACCCCAGCTTTCGCGAGGAAGTTTTTTACAAGCACGTAACCGGGGTACAGTAATTATGATGTGTCTGCTGGACCATCGGATCGGTCGGATTTGTGTCTCCGTCAAGAACAGCATGGCGGGCCTTGCCGTCTCAAGGTGTTCGTGGACGGCATTAAGGTTAGAGTCCGCGGATGTTAGCGAACTCAACCTTAAATAGGGTGGTGGGGGAGTGCACCGCTGTATTATGATCCGACATATTTTTAACGATCCATTTTTGAAAGTGAAAGGAAGCGTGAAGCGGGAGATGTCTGCCGCGATATAGGGAAAAAAGCGCGGAGGTCTGTTTCCCCATTTGTTTGTCTGCGGAGGAGATGCGCTGATTCGTCGGACGGAAGGGCCCCCGAACCCCCCCGAAAGCAGTCGCCTGGTCCCCACCGTCCGGTCACCAACCGGCACGACGATCTGCTCCGAGATTATGCGCGGTATGAAAGGGCAGCCTCTCAGGTTGGTTAGACATAATTGGGCCCCTGTACTGTACCCCGGGCGGCCAGCGGAATAACCGTTTCTACGGGTCTCCCTGGCCGACGGATCAGCTCACTTCTCCCGACAATTGATAGACGGAAACCTTCACTGTTCCCCTAGTACCGCGGCAACCATCACCTGAAGGTCACCGGCACTCTCACTCACCAATCGAAACACAACAGAAGTAAAACCGTTATTTCACGTTGCTATTCTGTGAGAGGGTGGTACTACCCCGGACGAGCCGACCCATTCATGCTACCGCCATGATTGACAGCAGCGTGGCTCTACCACTCAAAAAACGATAATATAAGCAAGGTATTAAACTGACATACAATAGGTACAATTAACAGCCGCCTTCGTTTTACGATCACATAAAGCGAAACGCTGGCGTTACATAAACATTGCTTAGGCATCCGTAATTTCAGTACCCTTTTTTCGTCTATAAAAGCATAGCCCCCATTGGGAACAACGGATAACACTTTGTTACCTTCCCTACATACGCGACGATGCAAAGAAACTTCTTATTAAGGAGAACGTATACTTGTTCCACGCCAAAATTTACAAATCAACGAATTATTTTTGTAACCTTAAATGCTGGATCATAATTTTGAGGATCTTCAATAAAATCAAACTTAAAAAATCGGGCAAGTGACCATTATTTTTAAAGCGGTTCAGATATTAAAAATGGCACCATAGAATTTTTTTTCGCATTTACATGCTGTGCTTTAAAGAATTCACTTCAAGAGTAACCTACACCTAACCGTCCAAAGTCACCCGCGCACAAATTTCGTTATAGACTTTAATTTATTATATATATTTAAAGCCACTTTGATGAAGTCATTACAAGCCTAGTGGATCTTTGTATGTAATACTCAGCTAAGAAGCCAAGCCCCTATTTAAACCCATATCAAAACATAGTTAAACTAGCTGTGAATAAGTGATTATTTTGGCTTATATTTAAAGGAATAAAATAGGACCCAAGAACTTTGTTTTCAATAAGACAGTAGGGAGACAATTTCAGTACAGCTCTCAAATGCATAAATATAATATCATTCACAAAAACTGGAACCTACAACAATGAAATGTATACTTGAAGTTTAGCATTGCTAACCATATTGGAATTTCAGGGGATATCCCATATTTCATGCATAAATTTCTATGTCCCGCCAGGACTACCAATATATAGCATTTTGCCTCATTTCATAATAATATCAAAACTCAAAGTGATATGTTACCTGCATTAAAATCTGTAATCAATTAAAGTTTTAAGGCAGAAAGACGTTTACAGAAAACACATTTTGACTAAAAACTCTAGTGATTTTTATTTTTCTCATATGAAATATTTTTACCACTACAGTAAAAACTCCACATTCACAGTTTCCGTCTTCGCGTTTTCACTATTAACAGATTTAAACATTGGGACAATTTTTCTGTATTCACAGTAAAAAAAAATCATATTCGCAGATCTTGTAAGTTTTAAGTAGAATAAATGGGCTAATCTCAAAGTTCTTTAGGCACTTAAGGAGTAATCTTGAAAAAACTTAGTGAAGGTTTCTGACTTTCTGGTAGCATGAACCTGGGAAAATGTATTAGTAGTACTACTTTGTTTTGTGAAAATTCTAACTATTTTTTTTAATTACTTGTCTAAACCCTGACCATTTTAATAAAATAAATTAATAAAACTTAACGCTGGACGTCATACAAATAGCCATTCCATGTTCACGGTTTCCGTATTCGCGGCATATTTGTGGAACATAACTCCCGCAAATAAGGAGCTTTTACTGAACTGAATATACGCCTATATATAGGACATCTTTCGGCTGATACACTTCAATAAGACTGCCCACTAATCAGTAAGAAAGGAAAATTATATTTTTATGATTATTATACATTCTGTCATTGAAATTTCCATGTACTATGCCCCTGCAAGATAAGCTTCAAGATTTTTAAACTATAAACCATAATAATGTAAAAACACAGTATAGAAAATACCAACTTACCACTTGGTTTTCAGCAGGCATCATTGTTGGTTGTCTCAGATATTATTTGATCTGACATTAATTTATCATTATGATAAAAACCATAATAGAAGTACGCAGCCACAAATCACGTACCTATTCAGTTTAATCAAACATTAAAAAATTGTTGGTTTTTGGAGGAGAGAAATGAAGAAAATATGAAGGATTTCTATTGATCCCAATTTAGAATATGCAATGTTATCTCAATTAATAAGAATTCGAATTATTGTAACCTCAAATCACATTAAACAACCACTATTTTCTATTTTGTAAGATTTTGCAGATAGATTGTCAGTATTGACACAATTGTCAGTATTTTCAAAGACAACTTCTTGTTTTTTTAATTTACTGACGACTGATTATAATCATCTATCTCTGCCATTATCACGTGAGAATTTACAACTTCACAATAAATCATGGGTATAAACAGGTAATAAAGAACTATAAAAAGATTTTCGAGCAGTCTGTAAAGTTCTAAATCCAGTTTAAACTAGGTTTTAACGTTCACGTTTTAAGTGTTCTTAATCGGGTCTCAAGTAAGTTGTTCACATTGACTCTCGATAGACGTATGTATGTGTTATATATATAAAAAAGTTTTAATTATCACTCACAATCGAATTTTTTATTATCAATTATTCTGACTGCTTAGGTCATCAATAGCCATGGACCTAATATAATATATATATATAATATATTATACTAAGTCCATGCAAATAGCTAACAGTTACTTGTAATCTGTAAAAAATATTCACCGCTTATGGCCAAATGATCTGAATCTAGATGGAAACTTTATGATAAAAAAACTGTCAAATTCACCTGTTGTCTGTCAGCTGGTTTGATTAGTTCTGTCAACTATGTTCGTCTTTGGTTGATTTGTGTTTTGAAGTATTTTTATTGCGTTGTTTGTAATTCGAAATAAGTAATAATGTCGTTAGTATTAAGGCGATCTTACTTAAAAGCTAAAGAACATTTAGTTTTGCCTAATACGAAGCTGCAGAAAAAGCCACGCTCACAAAGTGTCTACACACTAATCAGCAGAAGTTATAGTGATGATAAAGATAATCATCCTGAATTCAGCAGTAGCACAATTCTAGTTGAAAACGGCTTTAATGTGCAGGAGCTACCAGTTGTGGTGAGGAAATTGAGAGATATTAGCGAAATAAAAAATGAGGCACCTTTAGAGCTTCCGAAAACTACCGTGGACTCCATTAGCTATAACTTGATACAAGCCGAATTCAAGCAGTGCGCCGAGTTGCGAGATGTTTTCTCATTGTTATCAAAGTGTTCTAAAATTACGCCAAATATTGCTCTAGGTGCTATGGAAAGAATTTATGATATAGAAAAAGAACCTAAAGATTTTTTAGACCTAACAGGTGACCACATAAATTTGGCAAAAGGTGCTATTTTAGATAAATTATTAAAAGTGGTGATAAAGACTGAAGATACACAGACTATATTAAATGTATTGAAATCATTTTCTACTTTTATGGAACCTTATAAGCACAAGTTTTGTGATGAATTACTGTTTAGAACAGTTGACAACAAGTTGTCAATTGAGGAACTCTGTTTATTCATAGGATTTTTAAATGAGAATAAATCTGATCCCAAGTATGCTGAAACAATTGATAAGTTGTGGGTTGGATTTGTTGAAAAAGAATGTGATCTTAATGAAAATAATATTGCTCTTGTATTTGAAATACTACCAGGACTCAAATCAAGCAAAAAAATTATATTATTTTTGCTAGAACAGAAATTATCTGATATATGGTTTAAAATTACAGTACCAGTCATGCAAGATATTTTAAACAGCTTTGTAGAAGAGAAATACTTGTCATTACAATCTTTTGCTGTAGTTGGTAAGTGGTTGTATGCAAACATACATGCAGTTGATGAGGATTCTCTTCTTGATGTGGTTTCTAAGATTACAAGGCTCAATTACACAGATAATCATATAGAAAAAGCTATTGAAAAATATTTGAAATTAAAAAGTAAAAAAATTGAGTCTTATGTATTAATTGTTGGTATTTTAAATTATTGTACTCAATTCCAAATTCGCAATATTCATATTTTGAATTCTTGTAGTGAATATTTTGTGAAGAATATAGACACCATACCATCTAGCTTTTTGAAGCCATTTATATTTCCATTTGGTTTTTTAAACTATGAACCATTAAATGGTTCAGAGTTTTGGGATGCAGGTGAAAAAAAGTTGTTAGAACAATTTAATAAAGTAAAAGCGGATAATGTTTGTTCAATAATATTATCATACATTTATATGGGAAAATATCCGCATAAACTAGTAAGCAGGGTATTTAGCTCAGAGTATTTATTAAAATTAAATAGCTCTGATGCAATGAAAAGTCTTCATTTAATAGATACTGCTTTGTCCCTGGAACATGAGGCTTACACAGGACCTATGCTTCCCAAAGATCAGTGGTGCAAGCCTATAATGCAAGATATTAGAATTAAGAACATTGTTAATAAAATACATGATAGCCTCGTAGCTCTCGCGGGTGGTGTTGATAGAATGTCTGTTGATGTGTTGATTCCACATTTTTCTCACCGAACATACCTGATTGACATAATGCTACATCCTGCTGGCTTGGATACTACATTGAATTGGAAAGTAAAATCATCTAGAAATCAAAATATTGCAGTCTTAATTCATTTGCCTGACCATTATTGTTCTGATAACCAAGAATTAATAGGACCACAGGTGATGAGAAAGAAACATTTGAGAATATTAGGTTTTAAAGTTGCAAGTGTTAGGTATTCTGCTATTAGTAAATTTTATACATCTTTTAATACAAGCGATTTGCAAAATTATCTTAAAGAATGTGTAAATAATGCAGAAGAATGTCTTTAAAAGTGGTTTCTTGACAACTTCTATATTAATTAATATTAAAATATAACAGTCAGGAATAGTTGAATCTTGAAAACAGTAAAGTAATGTAATGATGCCATTATGTTAATATGCCAAATAAAATAATGATCTAGTGTCTTAAGAGTAACTAAATGATTGGGTTGGTGAATCTAAGTCAAGGTTTGTCTTGTTAGCTATTTCACAATAGATAGTACACTTATTGTTAGAGACATCATCTCAATGTATGCTCTACCTAAGGTAGAGCATTCAGATAAGACAAATCACAAATGATCGATAGAGTAAAGGCTGGGTTTGTCCAGTCAGCAGTGTGATTTGTTTAATGTTGGAAAATACATCTGTCAATTACTAGTTATAAGTAATATTATAAATGTCTTAAGAAAATTTAGTGATATCTTTGACATAACTTAAAACATTTTGATACAATACACAAGTGTATTATGAGTTAGGTATATTTCAAATTAAGCTTACATTTATTTGTAATATAAGGCTAAGGATGAATTAAATAAAACATTACTTTTATCATTAATTTATTTAATTATACTCATAACATCTTTCTCTTAAGTTTACTCACTGTCTAATTCACTAGATTTATTATTTGAATATTTAATAATTTCTTAAACAACTTTTACATTTCGAAATAGTTCTCTAATAAAAACTCGTTCCAGATCAAAATTTACTGAATAGGTAAATAGCATATTGCACCACTGTGGTGGATTCCCAGTTTCCTATTGTTTGATGTTAGGGTAAAGGTAAGGTAAGTTTCTAGTAAATCATTGTTATGCCGATCAGGCAGTAAACATATTCTTAAGTATTTGTTACATGAGGCGAAAGACATGATTCGGATTTAACAAAACATGTTTCTTCGAACGGGTGAGGTGGCTAGTTTTCATTATTTAATTTTCACACGCGGGCAAATGTGCATCTAAACGTCAGTGAAATCACAGATAGATTATGGCTTTAATCGACGTTGTTTCATTTGTTTTATTGATTACCCATAGCCAGAAGTGACTACTTAAAAATTTATCGCCATAATGGTGTATCACAGCAACTCTAGCCTGAATATTAAATTGTAAGAATGTGTTACGCTGACTCACAGCCTAAGATCTAAATTGTAATTTAACATCAATAAACTTGACACTCGACAAGAGTAAGGGCCAGTCGTCATCATATCTCCGACCCTGATACTGTCAGATAGGTAATATATATTTTGCAAGTGTAAACTGCAAGAGGTTATTGAACTTTTCAATAATTGTTTTTTACTATTTATCGTACCATAGGTAATTCACACGAGTACAATCAGTGTCTAAGTTATGTTGACGACTGTAAATAAGTAGGTATATTACATAATTTTACTGATTTCGAATAAGGCTAAAATGTACGATTGAATTTACGAACACGATTTTAAATCTATCTGAAACAGGTAACTATGTATGTGCATTTGTTTTGATTTACAACTATTTTAGTTATTGTGACATTTCTAACACACACTGAATCGTCGAAAGCTATGTTTATTACGATAGGTACACACATTACCGATAGCTCATTTTTTAGATATCTACTCTATGTAGAGTTCTATTTAAGTCATAGTAGGTTTTGCCAACGAATCCTAAATATGATGTCAATGAAAAAATGAGTTTGGCACATTAAGTTTATTAAAAATACATTTCAAAGTCAATTGTCAATCTACCTACTAAATTGATTGAGGTATTATTTAATTTGATTAGGTCCACCGTCTTCAGAACAACAAATTTATGCATAAATGAGAATTATATACTGAAGTAATCTGAATATAGGAACCATAGGATGTTACGATATAAAGTATATCATTGTTATGGTAGAATGATTTGTATCCAATATAACATAAACTTGTTAGTCTGCTTTTTGTCAGGCACGGACTTAGGTAATTAATTTGTTTGCTTTGCTTTTGTGAAAAAGATCGAGAATTTATAGAATGAGATACACTATTTTTCTTCATTTATTATTTTATTAGTCATAGATTTCATAGATAGTGTATATTTAAGTAGGTAGTTTAGAATAAGTGTAAATATTTTATTTATAATCCGAATTATTAAAAAGTATATAATTCAATATTTATTATTTTAAATAAATTTATCGTCTATTACCTATTAATAGGCATAAACAGTTTTGTATATATATTTTCTATGTGAAAAGAAATTTAGATATGTGTTCACTATTTCAATAATTCCATGAGCCACTAAGTGACAAAGAACACATCAGTGAACTTAAACAACCGTTAGGTATTTCATTTATCAATAAATGTAATTTAGAATGATTTATTTATACTTAATTTTATTAAGTGAAATTTTCTTAGTTGTAGGTATATAATAAAGTTTTTATTTTATTACGTAGGTACCATAGAAATATTTATAGCGACCGTCCATTCTGAAGATGAAGAAGAGATGAAAATTAGACTCTTAGAAATATCTAAAATCTATTTACTCGACGCTTAACTAGTTCGACTTCAAATGTACCTCTGTAATTGAATCCTTTTAGATGTTTTAGGACAATTATGTCATGTTAGTTATTTATGTACTGTAAGCAGGCGACTGCTATACACAGATTCTGACTATGTCAAAATTACGAGATGTAAATATGCAGGAATTTCAAAACCGGATATATTGTCCTTTATAACATTATCACGACGAAGTTATAACTGCTCATCGCATTCCTTAACAGAGTTAAAATGTTCACCTATGGCCTATTACTCTACCTAGTAATCGTAAAAGTGATATCATGCACTAGACTTCTCTTATAGCGAAAATATTTCGTTTCCTGATCTAGTTACATGAATTTTGAACGATGAAATTAATTAGAATTAGGTATTTCACTTACGGACTAGGATATTTTACAACACCGATTCCTATTTGGCAGTTACCTAACACTCTTTAGAAATATATACTTAGAAAATTACGTTCTTGCATCAAATGAAAAACATATATTGTGATTAAATCGGAGCTTCACACGACGAAGTGAAGTGCGTTTTAAAATACAACAAAGCTTTTCATTTGTTCCCAAGAACTGGAGTGTGGAAATAAAAATTGACAAGTTTACGCGAGACATATCTACTATAATATTTAAATTACATATTTATGTAGATTTTTGTAATAACTTACAAACTAGGTACCTACATTGCCTTTGGTGTCATTTATCCATTGAATACATTGAAAGTCCGACGAGGTGGTGTTACACGAAAAATTAGATGTTTGTAAATTCTTGCCAAGGCAAATGAATTAATTTTCATTTAATTTCTACTCATACCTAGCAATTTTAAAGAATCGTCATATTTTATATAGATTTCGTAGATGTTCCTTATGGTAAACATCCTCATCGGACTGATGACGCCGCGCTAATTGTTAGCTTGCGCTCGAGAGAGTAGATCTGTCTTTACACTCATACCCTTGAATTTATTAACTATTGCCGTTACGTTTAAACCAAATGAATGGCGATTTGATCAACGTCCCTACTGGACGCTTTCTAAAGCTCTTTTTCGCCATTTCATTCGGCATATAGCCGTGCTACAAATAACGTTTACACATACACTCATGTTCACTAGGTGATGACCAGAATGTCACTCAAACGATCACAGCAAATCTTACCTACACGAGTGTGCGTCACGGGATATACATTAAGGTTAATAACTGGATAAAAGTTTGGGTAACAAACATCATTAATTTGCCTATTGAATATAATAAACTTTAATTAGCCAGAGAGAGGGGGGAAATCTTGTTTTTCAACGCTATGATATTTTAAAATGGCCCATTTCACACACCTTGTCTTTGGATAAGATACTCCAATTCCGTCTGCGACTTTTAAAGCACTCTCATGCCATTTTAAATATGATTAGCGTCAACGTAAACATTGTTAATTTATCTACTCACCATAAAACCTTGAGGATCTTAAGCAAATGAATGTAATCGTCAAATCGATATCCTGAATAGGGATGTAAAGTTCTTGTTCACGTACAAACTAACCATTGAATTTCGAAGGCAACTAGTGTCACATATGACTAGATTTAAGATTGCTTTTACGTTTTATATCACTCATCTTCAAATATTCCAGAAATATGAAAATTCACTTTTCAGTCCCACGGCAAGTTTTAAGTTGAGCAGATGTAAAAATCTTAGAACAGAATAATTATTTACAAAATACATTTCATATAAGTAGATAAAAATCTCCATGGTTTTTTTTCTTAAGTAAATGTATACGCTTATAAAGTATCTACGTTTCTTGAAACATTGATAGAAAATAAATTACAAAACAAATATTTAATAGTCGTTTAAGCCCGAGGCGCTACCACGTACAAGAAATAATATGGCTTTAAACAGACCACTTAGGTGCCTAAATTATTAAAGTGTACTTACTCTACCGTAACGAAACAAACTTATAACTAACGACCGATAGTTAAGGCTTCTCGTTAGACTCACACATTTTATCCATACATATCTATACAACAGTGAATAAATTCCAAAACAACATTACTCTAAACAGCAAATTTAACAAAATATATCGAATTAAGCTAACTAACATTTACGAGACAAACGAACGTCAATAAATCGTAAGAAAATACATAATAGTCATATACGTCATAATAATATATGAACCGGTCGAAACGTAGCGTTCGTCTCGGCAGTCTTTCGAGAGCGATTATGCGATTAACATTACAAAACGATTAACGAGACGCGAACTCGAACAGTTCAAAGTAGAGCACTAATGTTAGTAATAGAATCACAGGGCGTGCGCGCGGGCGGCCGGCCGTTCACGAGTAGATGGTGATCACCTCGCGCCCGCCGCCGCGCACCATCAGCACCTTCTCCAGGCCCTCCGTCAGCACCTCCAGGAATTCCATGTCTGCAACAGGCAACGCTCACATTTACGGCACGTACCTTTAAAGTAGAGTCACTTTCATTGTGTTCAATGACGATTCGATAGTGTTATAACGTCACCACCGAAGCTTATGCTGAGGCAGGCACCTATTGACCACTCTGTACATTTTCACTTTGACCTTTAAATGTAATTGTTTGTACCTTTTTTTATTTTTTATGTAGGTATTTATCTGTGTAATGATGGTCAATAAATGTCTTTTGCTTTCTTTCTTTATTTATATGTCGCTGGGCATGGTTATAACTCATATATCTGTATATCTGAGTCATGATTATATTTTACGGGCCGAATGTAGTAGAATGTAACGTAAATTGATACATAACTCGTTTGATGGAACTACATTTCGTGTCTCATATCCTCAATGGAATAAGTTTAGATTGTGTTATGCCGCGACCAATCATCTACGACGCTACGGTCTGCATCGTAGCTTGATCGTAGCGTATCATACTACGAGTAGTGTCTCATCTGAAAGTCTGCTACGAATTGTAGCGATTATAATTAGGTACGGTGTTTAGTCCCCTGTTTGAACAGATATCCTCGTTTTGCAATAATAAATAAATAAATATTGGACAACATCACATACATTGCTCTGAATCTGTGGTAAGTAGCTTAAGCACTTGTGTTACAGAAATCAGAAACAACGACGGTACCACAACACCCAGACCCGAGACAATATGGAAAAGTTCGTTTCCCATATTGACCCGACTGGGGATCGAACCCGGAACCTCAGAGATGGTGCTCGCCAAAGTCAGGCCCGCTCGCCTCTTGGCTACGGAGGTCGTCAAAATAAGACGTTGAAAGTTTTTGCGCATTATTTAGATTTTGAAAAAAAGCTCTTAACGCATCCTTTGGAACCCGTCTCAAATTGTTGTTTTAACTAATCTACAAAGGTTTTTCACAATAGAAGCAAGGTTTCGAATTTTATTCTAATGAATCGATTCACAAGAAATCTAGATTTTATAAAAACAAGAAACATTAAAATCAATAAAAAGAGGAAAATTATTAGATAATCTGTTACTAGTATCATTTTAAAGTTTAAGATCAGGTACGAACGAAGGCATGTATTTTCGCAATGTATTTGTTACATGACAAATGTAAACGAATTGTAAACGTTACATTTTTATAGAAAACTATCCACACCGCCATCATAGGAGTTTTTGAGTAATTTACCCTTTTATCTCCTTATACAACTAATAAAAAAAATGTTCTTTGCAAGAATAAAATATCGATTCACTGAATCGATTCAGTACTTCATATTGATTTAAAAAATCGTTCTTTTTTCCCCGAAAAATCGATACCTCGATTAATCAATATCTGATCGCAATCCCTATTAAAGAACTGCAGTATCAACCGTGATGTGTATCCAGTGCGTTTGTACTCACAGTTGGACTCCCTCTCGAACTTGGTGTCTCGTGGCGGGCCGGGCAGGTTCAGTATGACGAGCTGGGCGTCATGCGACCGCGTCACTATCACCTCGTTCAGCTTCACCGCCGTGTGCATCCGCCGCACCGTGCCCTCATCACTGGGAAGTGGTTACCAAACAGTTATTATATGTTTTTTTTTATATATCACACGTCAAGATTAACCTCTACTAAATTGTCGGCTTTTTTGTACTAGTAACAAAATTAAAATAAGCCTATACAGTTCGTTATTAGTTTTTTTTTTATTTCACTTCAAGATTGACCTCATCCCACCTGATGTTAGGTGGTAATGAGGTCCTAGCTTCAGGGCGACAGGTACAGCATAATAAACCTGTTACTGGACTTGTCACCCTTACCTTGAAGGCTTGAACCCTGCTACTAATGTAGAACCTCCCGAAGCTTTAGAAACATTACTCATACGCAGGAACACAACAACACCGAAGTGATTGTTATTTGGCTGCGGTCTTTTGTAAGGAGATATTTCACCGGTCGGGCTTCTTCTAGTTCGAGCGATAAATCGCTATGCCCTACTCGTCTTAAAGTCTTAGTTATTCTTAACTAGCATAATCATAATCAATTCAGTTATTTACGTTGATTACAAGTAACACTTATGCATCGTCAAAATAAATACATTGAAGCTACAGCCGGTTCGGAACCTAATTCTACCGAGATTAATCCGGCAAGAAACTCAGTAGTTTTCCTAATATTCACAATATTTAGGACTGAGAACTTAAAAATATGGCGAGCGAGCAGGCAATCATGTCCATATATGTTTATCGTTTAAATATTCATCGTAGTATTGCATTAAACGTGATTTAATATGGACCTTAAATTTATGCATGGGTAAGTCAATAATACATTGCGATAACTTTGGTATTTTTATTCTTAATCCAACGAATGGTCTACTGGTTTTACGAAGTCTATCCGTTTTTCTCCAACCGACTACGAGTCGTCAATATAGCTTTTTACGTTAATTTACTTTCCATATCAGCTGTTATCAGTCGTCTATCGTTCGTTTTAACTTACGCCTCGTATAATTGATTACTATCCGTAATCTAGTTACTGGTCGTTTTTCCAAGTTTTGAGTTATATAAAACTCTGAGTTAGATATTAAGATGGCTGTTGCCCTCGACTTCGCCCGCGTGATTTTGGAATAAAAAGTATCACATATATATTTTTTTCCAAAATTATTTATAATGTGAACTACAGAGTTTCTTGCGGAATCTTCTCTGCAAGTTATAGATTCCGAACCGGAGCAAGCGTTGTTTGCTTTTTCAACACGTTTCATAAATATTACTGATGTAATTTACATGAATAATATAATTTTGAATTTGAATATAGAATAGATATCATATCACTTTCTACCAAATTCATTTTTGTGTGAAAGAGTAACAAATATACATTCTTAAAAACATTCGCGAAAAATTGTTTGGCGTGTTTACTAGGTACTATTAAAACAAGTGAAGTGTCAGCGAATTTTTATAGATTCGCTGACACTAATTACTATTATTAGTGGTGTATGGTTAAGCAAAGTCCTCCATAATTAAATCATCAAACCATCGCATCGTTGCTACAATGGCTTCTAGCTTTATCACTACGCTTGCCTTACGCGGATTGATGATCACAAACCAGACCTACGTTCGCCTCGATGGCGTAGTAGTTGAAGTGCTGGATTATGTTCTCGGGGTCCTGGGTTGGACTTCCGCGTCGAGTTAAGTACCTATGCGTCGCCATTTCAATAGCGCCAATGTCAACCAATCCGTTTCTAGCGCGCTACAGAGCTGTGGGATATGTCGCGTAGTGTAAAGCATGGTTTACATATTTTTTTCCAGATATGCTTTTTATGAGGACTGGGCCCCTCAAATATTTTATTGGGATGGCCATTTTTTTTACCACAATTTAAACCTCGAATTAATCAGAATGGCTGTGTTGTAATCTCAGGTTTTTACATTTTGAAACGCGTCTAAATTCTGCGGCATCCAGCGTACTAACCTTATTGTAGCTTAACCTACTCGTACTTATACCTTAACCTAGCCTACTCTAAAAAAGATCTACTTTAAAATTTTAAGGGATATTAGTATTTCTAAGATTTAAAGTGCATACATGATGTCCAGCATGATCGCACAAGAAGCAGGATAAAGTTTAAATAGGATGTTATTCATCGAGTGGAATTACTACCGTTAATTTTAATTTAAAGACTGAATATGTAGTAGTTTTGGATGTTGCCTAAATCACGTATCAGTTTGGACTATTTATTGATTAAAATTCAGGACGCGCCATGGAAGTTCCAAACACGGTATTCCATACATTTATTTTTGGTAAAAAGGAATTACAATCGGGCATAAAAATGCATCAATAAAACTTAGAATTCATGAATATCACGAAGTGTACTTAGTGAAAGTCGGATTGATGCATCAGTTAGCCACTATGTAACTCTAGCAGAAAAAGAGTAGTATACTCACGGCGTGATGTCAGCCATGTTGGGCTTGGGCTTGATGGCGTCTCCGTTGGGGTTCCCGTCTTTGGGCTTGGGCTCCTCGGGCGGCGGCGAGTTGGCTCCCTCGCACTGCGACCGTTCATCGGGCGAGTCCCACATTGAATCGATTATGTGCAACAGACTACTCCGAAAATCGTCCTACGTTACGGTCCAAATGTCCAATAACGATCCGCGCACCGACAGTTGCACATGACGGATTCAAGGCGAATAAAACACGGGATGTCATATATTGTATTAATTGAACATTAACTCACTACGGACATTCAAACATCCAATCTCTTAGCTATAGTGGAACGGAACGAACTAAGTGAATCGTGGATGAACTCATCGGCAAACATATGACCACCGTGTAGATTCGCTAGGACTCGATTGCGGTTGCGTCAGTGGTGATGCGAAAGAAATAGACGCTGATAATATGTAGTTAGCAATGATAGTTGGCAGTGCACAAGTGAGACAGCGCAGTAGAGGCAGTTATGTCAATCAATTTGGATTCAACGTGGAAAAATTTCACAATGAATTAAAGTAATAAACTTATAAAATTAAAATTAAAAAAGAAAAATCAAAATATCAATCATAAAATTTAAGCTACTCGGATCACATTTTCTTTACTCCAGCGCAGGAATTGATAATCGTCGCTAATTTCAATCAATTAGCGTATACCAAAACGACTTTTATACTGTATACTGGAAAAAATGCTAAAGTTTGGGGCTGGCGTAAAAACGTAATCCTAGTAAAATATATTACCTATACTTTAATTCATACTGAAAATTTAAGTTTTTTATATTTTGTAGGTAATTTACAAGAAATAAATATAAAACGGCATATGTAAAAGCAATATTCAAAGTAATTTTAATAAAGCACATGACAAACTAATGAAAAATTAACATTTCCACTTGAAACTGAAACTGATGTAACTATGTAACATAATGTGGGAGGTCTTGAGATGAGTTAAATTTTCAGTTTCCAGAGAATTGTTAGAAATTTTGAGCAGAGACGTGGATGTTTTAATCTCATTAAAATATTAATAGGTATCCTAACATTTCAGCGTTATTCATCTGCACATTAAATAGTTAAGAATAAATACAAATATTGGTAATATAGGTAGATACCTAAGTATTAATTAAAATTGTTAGTTCAGTGCTGTCAGGTATCTTCTTAATTTAGCTATATTGCCGAGTAAGAAGTTTAATGATGATTTTGTAGCTTGTACACATAATTTAGATCAATAAGGTTTGACTTTTCTTATTGTGTATGTTACGAATCATAATTTGTTTGGACAGCGTATTCGTAATAGATAAAGCAGTCGAAATGTTGCATTTTCTATTCTTACAGAGCGGCACGTCACAGATGAATTGTTATAGCACACTCACAAAATAACACATAAATTTTAACAAGAAGCAGCAAGTTATTAGTGTGGCAGTAGGTACCAAAATATGTAAAAAATTATGTACAGAAGTTAAAAAATATTTAAGAAAGTACATTTTAGACTGAAGTGGAAAAACAATCATTTCTCAATGTAAACTCGCTGCAACTTGAGGTGACTTAATAAATTCCAGATTTACACCAGAATATTAATTTATTAATTATAAAAATTTTCAAATTAAAATCGAAATTGATCATTAATACTAGTGTTCAAATACGCAAGACTTGTCATTCTGATGAAATCTAATTCTGGCCACGGATATGCTAAGGTAACACTTTAGAACGTAAAATGTAGGTACATCAGTTTACTTATTAATTTGCCACAAACAAATAAATAAATCACTTTGTAACTGTATTGAAGACTCAAATGTAAATTAAGGTTTAAGATTATGTAGGTTAGTAGCGATATGTTTACCATTGGTGCCACCGGTGGTAGACATAACAACTACTTTATCTCTCAGCACTTCCGTGCCTGGTCAACCTTAGTATGGGTCAAGCTTAACGTGGGACTCATTTTTGTCATTTAGCTTGTGCCTGGCTTAGACTTAAAAGTTAGTTAACTAGTCAATTTTTTACTGAAGGCCTTGGCCCAGTTCGTAGCTGACAGTTACCTCCCTTATGATATAATTTAGACATAATCTTTAAAACTATAATACCTTTACGATAAATGTGTATTCTAGGTAGGTACACCGTTTGAGGTGTTGTCTTTTTATATTTAGTCAAAGATTGAATGAGGGCTCAAAAAAATATGTTGAGATTTTTTTGGTAACCATTTTACCGGTACTTTAGCCTCAATCTATTTGATCTAGTAAGCCTGCAGCCGCAGTAGACAAAAGTGTTTCCCACTTAACCGTAAGACTAACCGTAAGACGGTTCATCGTCAAGCGATAAAGCGACACGACATGGCGTTGTAAGTAAATAATTACTTGTGATGTCACGTTGTAAATAGGGAATATGCAAGATTTGTTTCATTATTCAAATCTTTTACAGCTATGTTTACGAACGTAACGTTAACATATCTTCATGATTGCCAGAGTTTTAACGTAAAAGTTGTAAATAACTACAGAGAGGGACATACTTATGACATTAATTAACACGAATGCCACCATTTTAGAAAAATGAAGTATATTCAAGAGTGGAATGAATATTTTAGTTCAATAATATTATAAACAAGTATACATTTTATTTGTATTTGCATATCTATGCATAACAATGCATATCTATATATATTTTTTACCTTCAAAGTTCTATGATTATAGTTATGTCAAAAATGTAGTGAGCCATAGCATCGGTCAAAAATAATTTATTTAAAGTAACCTGCATGACTGAGTGAAATGGCCAAAATACCTTTAATGTATATTCCCTTTGTTACATTTTGTATGACGCAATTAATCACAAACCAGAATTCTAGAAAATCCAATATGTTTAGACCCGATCGGCCTGTGAAAGATTCACAACGCTCTTGTCGAGTCGTGTTTTCGCTGACGTAGAAGACCTTTGTAAACGGCGTGTACTTGAGAGAATATGTTCACCTTGTCATCCTTGTCTTTCTCGTCGTTGTCGGTGAGCGGAGGGGAGGGCGCGTCCTCCCCCTCCGCGGCGCCAGGCTCAGCGAACCGCACCTTGCTCGCCGTCTTCACGTCCGCGTGGTGGTGGTCCACTATAGCTTGTACCTATACCCCGAGGCGTTACTTTAGTCTCATTCGCGTTTTACAAAAACTAGTAAGTACGGTCAACAGCACGTGAAGGTTAACAATTGCAGTTCGAAATTAGTTTTTACGCACAGGGATTAAAGGCCGTGCAAAATTAAAACTGTCTGAATAGACGTGCTTTTGATCGTACCTACTAAAAGGGGTTCGAGCGCAAGTGGAGGATTTCTATAGGATATTGGGACGTTTGGAAGGTCGGCAACTCTTTCATAGCGCTATTAAGGTGCATATTAGATTCGTCAAAAATGTTTTAATTATCTACTTCAGGTAAAAAAAAGGTTTAAAAAAGGAAATTACATTGTATCTTAAACTCAAAGTGTGTTACTTTATAATAATGTGTTACCTAGCCAAACTAAAAATAAGGTCATCTTTTGGACTAGATTTTGTATAACTTATTTGAAAGGCATTATTGGACACAGAACAATGATATTAATTGTGTTATACACATATAGGTACAAACTATAGGCTAAAGCAACTGTTGGTATTGTTAGAAAGCATTGTAAGTGCATAACTACACGAATTAATTCATAATTGTATATAGGTACACGCCACCAATTAAAGACACATAAATTTTTATCATAAAATGCCGTTCTGAATTGGGTTCCAACTGGAAATCAAATAGTCTTGGTGGCGTAGTGTTTAAATACTCACGTTTGTGCGATGTTTAAATGAAGTATGCTATCACTATTAGGTTTGTTGATAGCGGGACGTAACAGTGAAAATTACGGATGCCTAGTTCATAAAAATCTAATAGACTACAAAAATCCTATGTCTAGCTATAATAACCTGCACCTACACTTAGTTGGCAATAAATTCTTAGTACCTAAATATTTGTTAAGTTACACCTAGGTATACAACATTGACATTCGACATAAAGACACCAATTAACAAATACCAAAGAAAGAAGGTCATAATAGGAATGTGCAATATAAGCTAAGGGTAGGTGTAACAATGAATGAAGCCACTATAATTTAGAACACCTAGGAATTAGACACTTAAAGCATAAAATGGCCGACAGTTTTGTGCAAATAAATTAGTCGGAGAAATGGATGTCGAGATGTATGGATGATCGTTGACAGTGAGTTAAATAACGGACATTTTAATAAATTAAACACCATTTAGTCAGGGCCGCAGACAGGTTTTTAAGGCACTTCTTAATCAGCTTTCTTAATCTTTCCTCTTTATCAGCACATAAACAGAGCAAAATACAATTTAGAAATTGTGAGACATGATATGCTTAATTATTATCCTTCACCTTATGTACGGCCCTGATGTTTTGATAAATGAAACTAAACGAATGTTAAAAAGAACTAGACAAGCTAAAGAAGAAAACCACAATTGGCACATTGATCTTAATCCTTAAGTCGATAATGCGCAATGCGGGAGAGATAATAAAATAGCTAATAATACAGAGGTGGACTCGTTCGAGGGTAAAGTAGCTAGTTTACCAGAGGTAACTTCTCCTCAGCGTTTTCACGATAGTCCACGAAATTTTGCATCTGTGTTCGCAGTGACAGACAAACATCAAGTTAGTCTTATAAAACAGAAGACAAGCTTTTTACAGACAGATTATAAAGCATTATTGTACAAACAGCAGTGTTGTTAGAATTCAGAAACACGACGGTATAGTTCCATAAAAAAAACTTATTTTCAGACTGGTGATTTCGTTCTCTGCTAGTTTCATAAATATTCTTAAATATGTTTTATTATTGAGCTTGAATTGAACAAAGCTATATCTGAATTCTGGATGAAATTATTTAAAATACCACACCTACTGAAATTCATAGGTTTAATAATAAAATGATTTGCCCCACAAACAAGTGCTCTATCTGTCGGCCGAGGCCCAAGATTCTCATATTAATCCCTTCAAAGACCTTTTAATCGTGGTTACTTGATAGTATACCATTCCCCCTTAACTGAATATGGCTGACTTGTTCACTGCCCATTGTGTTTTAAAACTGAAATGCGTTAGCGCCTTGTTCGAAAGTAAAATGGATATTATTAATAATATTTGTCATGATTAATTAATTCAAAGTAAGTGGTAAGATAAAATATGAATTCAGCACTCACCATGCCGAGGGTCTCTTTCTTATTGAGGCGCAGCTCGCGCAGCATCTGGTTGCGCTGCTCCATCATCAGCGTGCGCTCGTACGTGTACGCGGAAATATCGCTGTCCGTCTGTAGATTATTAATAATTTGTTAAAGACGAAATGTGATAAAAGTCACAGATTTTAAGGGGTTATTTTTATGCATTTGAGTGTAGTTGTAAAGTTGTGGACTTCCAATAAACTAGTAGAGGAAAGTTCTTACGAATTCGGATGATGAAAATGTTAAAAATTCTTAACCCTTTATTTGTCTACGGTCTATGATTAGGTACAGTATCAAGGACTTATGAGAGTGTTAAAACGTGATAAACATGAAATGAGTTTTATGAGACGATTACGGTCATATAACCTTCGCAGTTAGTAATTTAAAGTTAGTGATTTAAAGTAATATTAAATAAAAACGAAAACTTTACCATGAATTGAAAAGACTAGTTGGTACCGAGTTGGGTATTAGCATATAATTTCTAGTGAATATGCGACATTAATAAAAAGAAATCATACCATTTCAACAACTTCGACTTCAGCCTCCAGTCGCAGCTGGTACAGGAACATCTTGAGGTCTTTCTTCATCTGGATGGAGTTGTCTTCCATCTGCGCGACGGTGAAGATGCGCATCTTGCAGTTCTTCCAGGTGCGATGCTGCTTTAGTAGGAACGGTAGCAGCATCAGCATGCCGCCGTCGTGCACGATCCACCAGATATCGATGTTGCCTGATACCTAATGGTATAATAAATTCATTATGATCAAAGAAGAATGACAGATACACAAGAAATTGAAGAAAGTAGAAGAACAAGTAGGTAACATTGGAGTAACATTGGATAGGTAGGTAACGCCTATTTACTCAAAAGGTAGTGACAATTCTTGGAAAAGAACTGTCTTCTGCATTAAAATTTTCAAAATATTGTAATCACATATTGCTGGAAACACAATATTAATAATGCGATTGCGAATATAAGATGTTACAAGAACAATTATGCGCTGATGCGTATGTGTAAGATGTATTGAATACTTTTAAGATAGAAGCAACACAGTGTAAGCGCAAGACGCCAGAATAAGGGATAGGAGAGAAATAAGGGATATACGAAAATCCAGCAAATGTATCTGACGTCATGCATGTGGCATCGCTTTTGTTACAAACCACACATGGCGATCGAAACGCAACGCCGGCGTTTCCAGTACTTAGTTCGTTCAAAGTGTACCTTCTTAGTATAGTCGGAGGAGATCTATACCAAATCGTATAAAATCATCACAACGCAACGGCGGCGTTTCCAGTACCTAGTTCATAGAAGAGTACCTTTTCAGTAGAGTCCGGGAAGAAGTTGATGCCCTTGGGCACGAGCATGGCCATGCGCGCGGCGGTGACGGCTCGCACGGTGTGCAGGAAGGCGTGCCACTTGGGCGGCGAGTCGTGCTGGTACTCCTCGGAGCGCCGCCAGCCGTAAGGCCAGCCCACGATCACCGTGTTCGGCTTCAGCCCGCCTAGGCCGGTCGTTTGGACACTGCCGTAGACGATTGTATCAGTCATTTCGAATGTTTTATACAACTAAACGCGATTAATCACTAGGTTTGACAAAACTGATTTTTCTGGACAACATCACGTACATTGCTCTGATTCTGTGGTAAGTAGCTTAAACACTTGTGTAATCGATATCAGTAACAACGAACAGACCCGAGACAATATAGTAAAATTCGTTTCCCATATTGACCCGAATGGAGATCGAACTCGGACCTCAGAGATGACGCGACGCCAAATTCCGACTCACTCGCGTCTCGGATACGAAGATCGTCATAATCTACAAGCTTTAATAGTCTTACAGTGCTACGAAAACTTGTTATACCCCTGGCTCTGCAATTTTGATTCATGACCTTCAGTACCTTAAATTAAATGAAGGCCAAGAGGTTTTTCCTCTAGCTTATGAACCCCCATGATTTCCCATACTTTTAGTAGCAGCTTTATTCCCAACAACATAGGTTTTTACGCGATTGTGTAAAAACAAGCAACAACCTAAGTTATAATGTGAGAATTAAACTAAAATAGGCGTTATGCGAAATGATGAAATAAAATCGTGGCTCACAAGTGGCTGAGTCCCTCAGCGATGGCGGGCGAAACCAGAACGTCAACGAAGCCCTTGACTTTCTCCTCATCCATGCACTTGCGCAGGTTCTGCCGCGCGGTGGACGCCTCGCCAGCGCGCCGCGTGAAGTCCCCACCCAGCACTGAGACGCACACCGTCAGCCCTTTGCCTAATGGGAAACAAGTCTTATTTATTTGTCCTAGAGTTGGTATGGAAAGGGCGACTATCTTTTTAACAAGCTGGCCAAAATCGTCTTAACGGACCATAGGGTAAAGGGAACACTGAGTAAAGCGGTTGAAATTCATTCATTATTCAAACGAGGTACCTACAAAAACGTCGGGATCGGATTAGAATTCGAAAACTATGCTTTATCTCTTTCTTGACATGAGAGATGTGACAGAGATAAAACAGGCTTTCCGGATTGTAATAGTTTCTGGACCCTTAATTGAGCGTATTTTATACTTAAGACGGACATTTGTCTTCTTGTTACAACATTATTTTCTAGCTTTAAGCAGCTTTTGTGACAAGAAAAAAATTTTGGCACTGAAATGTATGTCACGAAAGTTTCTGCTAATGGAAGTTTAGTATGACCAGATAAAAAGAATACGGGCAAGTTATCATTCCGTGAAAATAACTTTGAAACGAGTTGACTATCTTTCCGATTATGAACTAGCTGGGCAAAGCAAGCCCCTTGCAATAGTTTTACGGTCACCGTTCAATTCCATTACTACCAGTTCCTGTGTTTATAAATTGGCGTGATTTATATGATGTTTTCATTAAAAGACAGATTGACTTACCAGCTTTAAGCTGGCTGGCGAAAGCGAGCATCTTGCGGTAAGTGGGGTTGAGGTCGTCGTTGAGCTTGGCCAGCACAAGCACCTGTGGCCGCCAGTTCTTAGTGTGCGGTGGGCCTTGCTCCAGTCGCAGCAGCGAGTAGCGCGCCGCCGAAAGCGCCAGACCTCGGAGACCGTCACCCCACTCCTTCTCCGCTCTAAGAAAGAAGAATTTGTTACACAATAGGGTGGGGGTCAAAGATTATGGCTGGTAAACAACTCTATTCGCAACGTAAGAAATGGAAAGGTCTTCTAACTTCCAAAAATATGAATATCATATTCAATAATCAAAGTATTGATTGAATTAAGAGAAAGGGACGAAAAAACCATACCGGGACAAAACATCTTAAAATGTGTTTAAGTAGAGGATCTAAATGTCCTTACCCGCGGTATTCGATGTACTTGTAGATGAGACCAGCCATGCCCATTGCGATGAGCGCGTAGAACCACGATGTCATGAACATGATGGAGATGCAGAGGGTCAGCCCAGCCAGTGAGAGTGACCTTTGATTAAAGAAAATACACACATAGCATAATCAGCAGGAAATGTAGACACTCATGGTCATATTGTATTGGGTCGATACTTCTTTTAGCTTAATAAGTAGATACTATTTAATATCGTAACCAGGAATTTATTATGGCGGGGTGAAGAGGAGGAGAATGGAAAATTAATTCAAGGATTTTTCATATTGGGGTGTCCGTGTAAATCTTCTAAAATGCATACTAGGTTTTAAACATAGAAACTTCCGAATTATTCATTTATCTAAACTTATAACATAGATAAACCCGTATGATATAAACTCACCAGTGGTAGTACTTGAACCTTGGTCGCCAGTTGGGCGTCTTGAGCAGGGTCTGGAGCGCGCAAGCAAGGTTGACAAACCCGTAGCACATGAGGAAGAACATGGACAGAAGCGGCGCCAGGATGTCCACGTTGCCAAGCAGGATACCGCACTGGCAGATCGCCATTGTAAGCAGCAGGGCCCTTTCGACACAAACAGATGTCAGTAGGTAAGTAAGATGAGGCGTAGTATAATAACAATGCTTGGGTCCAATATTTGAAAAACGATACGTTCTAGTTACGGGTAGTTATAAATTATACGAGGCGTAAGCTAAAATCGACCGACAAACGACTGATGACAGCTGGTATGAAAAGTAAATTATGGAACGGTATTAACGACTAGTAGTCGGTTGGAGATAAACGGATAGGGTTTTTTGACACATTGCGAATCGTAAAATATTGAAACCGGGTATACGACAACAACCGGTTGATCGCTTATCAAACAGTAATGTAGATCAAAATTAAAATGTTACTTTTCTACTACATGTAGATTAATTGTAATGCAATGGGGACTACCGCGCGTGAAAAATCCGCTAGATGTCACTACGTGTGTGTGAGGTCCAACTGCTACACGATTGGTTACTTTTGACATGACATTGACATATGTGTCACCATGACATGTTAATCACCAATCACGAAGCAGTTGGACCTCACGCTCCCGTAGTGTCATCTAGCGAATTTTTCACGCGCGGTAGTCTCCATTGAATAGTTACTTATGGTCTGGTTTGAAGGTCTTTTAGATTTTGTTAATTTATCAAAAAAAAGTCGCCAATAATATTTTCAAATAAACTCAAGACTTAGGCAATGAATATACCAAGCAGGAAATACGTAGCTCTGACAATAGCAAGAGGGCTGCAAACTATTTACATCATTTACCTTGTCGGTTCGCCCCTGCTAGACGATACGGCGAAAGGCGCCAAGAATGGAATGATCTCGTCCTTGGCTATGGCCTGCAGCAGGCGCGGGGCACCGGTGAGCGACTGTAGACCCGCTCCCAGGGTGGACAGGAACGATCCCACCAGGATCACCCACTGGTTCGGCCACGCCATATTTGCCACCACCAGCTTACCCCCGATGGATTGACCGAATCTGGAAAAAGTGGCTTGTTATCATGCGATTCGGGATCGGGAGCTAATAATGTGTATTTGATTACTACGAGTAGATTACACTACTAGCCTTTTAAGTAAAAGTAGAAGTAACAAATCTGCTAACGTTTTAATTGAAAATCCTGGACCTAGAATTACTTAAGTCGATGTGGTGTAATTGGATCTCAAAGCAATTACAACGAGAAGAGTCCCGTTTAGAGCATGCCAGGATATCTTCTCAAAAATGAAGAAACATAACAGGGGTGTTTTAGAAGAAATCAGAAACCTTTTTTTATGGTGGATTTCAGCAAAGTAATAAAATAAAAAAAGAAGGTAAACTTACTTATCGCGAAGCAGTAAGTTGTCAACGGTTCCAGCGAACAGCATGACGCAGGAGAGGTAGACCGTGGAGGTGGTGAGAATGGCGCCAATGGTTCCGATAGGGATACTCTTCTGTGCGTCTGCCAAGTCTCCGGAACGGTTTGACCCAGCCATGATACCTGCCAAGTATTTGGAGTTTTAGGTTTGGTCTACGATTGGGTGATGTATATGTATTTTAGCATTATCTTCCATAATGCTTCCATTAATTCTAGATTTAAAACGCAAGTGCTAAAGGTACTTATTTGGGGGTTCACGAATTACGTTGTGTACCTCCAATTTGATATGTAGGTAGGTACATAAGATTTCATTCACCTTTTTAGACATGTTATTTTCTGTACGGGGTACTCTTAACCGTTCACGGTAGTTTCTGTAGCTAACGATTGCAGGATAACAAATAAATATAATATTATGCGTACCCTTTATAGGAATTCTCACAAGGATTGTTTATTTAAAGTAAAATTACTTCTAAGTTACTGTAATTTCTACAATTCATCTATACTAAAAACATGATAATGATTATAGCTGCTGCAACTTCGTACCTATCTACATTCCGTGTTCTTATTTTTATAATACAAACGTACCGGTAACGGAAGGGAAGAAGATTCCGATGAGAATAGTGAATGTGGTCGTGAGATCGGCAGTTATCTGGTTGTAGGTGGGGCGTTCCATTTGTTCAATATCATCCGGCTCCTTCCCATAAGCAATGTATTGGCCCAGTTTTAGGAACGAGTCTTGCAGGTTGTCGAAGAATACTCCACTTGATAAGCCCTGTGGACATAATAATGTAAAGTATTAAGTATCTCACTCTCACACATCACTAACTACGAGTACATGTATAAATTTAGCACACACTTTACTTAATACCAAGACCTACGTACTTATACTTAGTTTGCAAATAAATGGTTGATGTTTTAAGTTTGGATTAAGATTTTTAGTATTGTGACCTACTATTTCTATAGCTTTGATATCGTAACTTGTTGTGAAGTCAATCTTAAAACATTATTGGCACCCCAGCCCAATGGCATATTTGAAACAACTTTTGAATAAACAAAAGAATGGAAGAGTGAGTGAAAATACAGGTAGAAGATCACCTCTACCAAGGTTGATGACATTTTTCGTGAATGAAAATAAATGTATAATGACTTAAAATTATTGAGTTTTTTTTTATATTGTGAACTTAAAAATATTTTAAATATTAATTGGGTCCCATTTTTACCCTTTGGGTGCGGATACCTAAGGATGGAGTAAGTTCTCTCGTTTTCCCAACATTTCCCTTCACTGCTCTGCTCCTATTTAATGTAGCGTGATGAAAAGTATACAGTAATCTGCTTAGGAGTATGAAGTATAATTGTACCAAATTTCGTTTTAATCCGTTGACTAGTTTTTGTTTCTTTTAAGAACAAACAGACAGACAGACAGACATAAATTATACTGATTGCATTTTTGGCATCAGTATCGATCATTAATAAGGGGATAGTAATTTTGGAAATATATTTTATCTACAGAATTGACCTTTTTACAGATTTATTGTTAAATCAACACATGGAGATACGTACTTTGATGCCTTGGACTATGCTGACGTTGTGTGCAGTGTAGTACGGGTCGCAGGTGTTGTTAGCGCAGAATATCTTGTGCAGATCTCCATTAACAGTCTTGTTGCAACTATCGATGTGTATATCTTTCAACAGCCGCTTCCCTAAGACGCACATCCTGAAAAAGAAGGGGTTTATATGACAAACGTAGTACAGTCGCGAGTAGTGGAGTATTACACTAGTGATAATCTTCAAAATAAGATGATAGTCATAATCGTCAAAACTGTACAGTAGGTACAATCATTTCATATAGATCTATAATTATAGATATATATATATAGTTTCCAGAATGAAACTATTGTGGTTTCTTAACTTTTAATTCAGCAATTGAGACTTGACACTTACTTAAGAGTAATGTGTATATGATACTTACTTAAGAGTAATGTGTATATGATATAATATCTACATATTATGTTCTAAAACATAAAAAAAAGAAATATGTACAGAATGAGAGATGTAGGGCAAAGCGATTTATCGCACGAACTGCAGCCCGACTCGTAAAATACCTCCCCCTTAAAGAAGACCGCAGCCAAATAACAATAACTTCGGTGTTGTCGTGTTCCTGCGTGTGAGTAAGATATCCAGAGCTTCTGGGGGGTGCTACATAAGTAGCAGGGGACAAGCCTTCAAGGTAAGGGCGATAAGTCCAGTAACAGCTTTACAATGCGGTAGGAACTCATTACCACTTAACATCAGGTGAGATGAGGTAAATACCGAAGTGTATTATATAAAGTATGCTGAGAAGAAGAAGAAAAAATAACTTACTGAAGTTTATCATTTCCGTTGAAGTTGACGAAGATGCCGGCGTAGACAGCGCTGATAGAGAGGATGACGCAGGCGAGCGCGACCGTGGCGAACTTGTTGACGAACTTGACGCCCACAAAGACGACCATGCCCATCACGAGCAGGAGGCCCGTGCCGTACACGCGGAAGTTGTTGTACATCGCCTCGGGATCTTTCGTGAAGTCACCAAAGATAGAAATCCACGGAGCCATGTACGTCTGCGAAACAAAAACCAATCATGTTATGATAAAGATACGAGAATCATCTGAATCTGGGGAAAGATGTGGCTAGCACCAACTTCACAGAACACAAATATGCAAAGATCTTCCCCAGTTTGGTGAGGTTGTGTAGAGTTTTTTAAGAGTGGCACTCTTTATGCCTCCTGCTGCTTAAGGGTGCTTAGGAGTTTTGAACGGACGGAAAAACTAAGTACCGAGAAGTAAGGAGTGGACAAATTGCTATAAATTTTTGGACGGGGATTATTACTGATGGTCTATGGCTGGTACTGCCTACCACTGATTGACTGCCATTGCCATTTTTGCCATAATTGTGGTGGAGCTCCTCAGCAAGCGTTCTCAGGTTTTTCACTACCTTAGCAAAAAGGTTCTGCAAAGGTATTTTTAGTTGGAGCAATTAGACTCACCAGGACGATTTCCACGGCACCCACGATGTACATGGCAGCTGCCAGCGTAGTGCCCGTGTAGAAGAGCATTCCGACGGCACCGCCACACTCAGGGCCCAGCGCGCGCCCGATCATGAAGTACGACCCGCCCGCCGGCACTACTCCATTCGTCGCGATAGCTGACATCGATATGGCTGTGAGCATAGTCTGCGAGAGAAACAGTAAACGTATAAGTTCAAAACACAACAGTTACAGTCACATATCATCGGAGAATTCACAAAATATCGATTTCGCCAGTTGTACATTGTTCTCGTGAAACATTTTCGTTATGATCAGCTCGATGGAACTATATGGTAGTACCTTTTACAAACGGGATAACATAATGTTTGGATGGAAGGTTCCAAATCAACAGTTTAATGTTGGCTCAGAATATAATGAGAGGAAAAAATTCTTAAGGTGAAATATTTAAAACAAAGTGTTGTAAAAAATATTTATGCACATACTTCTTTTTATTTTGACCTATGAACTAAAATGTTTATTAGTACTAGAACAACTATTCTTATTTTTATTTAACATCATAAAGAGATCAAGAACAGAAGTAAAAGATGCTTAAAATTGACTGTCCATTATTACAACATAAGCGCCATTTACCTTTGGTAAGGGTTGAAGTAATGTGCAGTTACGTAAATTGAACGCAACACTATAGTTGGCAACGAATTCGGATTTTCTTAAAACAAACACTGTATTTTAAGTGCCCACTTGGCACTTAACAGAAATAAGTGCTTTAGGTATTTTGATATAAACTCCAACTTTGAACTGGCCTAGTAGGTATACCTAACTGGGGTCATTTTTATTTATGTACGAGTAAGGTACCTATTTGAATACTGCTGCGCGATCGGTAGGTACTTGATGTAATTATCGGATAATCAAGTGATTCTAGCCTGTAATGTCGTGAACAAGCCAAGAAGAGGAACCCACGACCTGTATATGTACAGCCGAACCCACTAACTACTACACCACGGTGATGAATACACTTAAACTACCATACAGGATTTAATTATAGAAGTAATTTGACAACATTTATTTATAGCAAGTCATTTAGTATCGGTACTAACATCAGCATTATTAGAAGGGTGTTTACACCTTGGCAAATTAAACCGTAGTTTAAATTAGTTAGTCAGATAGACAATTAACTTAATGTGATAATGTTGCGTTGTATACGCTGACTATACATAAAGATATAAGTTCGAACTGACTTACCGTGCAACAGCAGACGAGCACGATCAAGAAGCCTTGTATAGCCCCCGCGGTGCCCACCACCCACGTGAGACGGATGAACAGAATGACGCCGAAAATGTTCTGGATGCAGGGCAGATAGACCCCGATGAGTGTACCCATGCGCGCCGGGGGCGCCGGCTTTGGGGCATCGGGGTCCCCGCTGGAAGCGGTGGGGATGGTGTTCGAGTAGTCCGCCAGTGAGCTGAGGAAGGTGGCGGCTCGCGGCCGGTCTTCGATTTCTTCCTGCGAATTAAATTGAGCCATTGGAGGAAACTGTGAACTCTACTACCGCATATGACTACTTTTAAGATTCACTTTAGCAAGACAAGGCAATGAGGAACCTACATAAGAGTGTCTTTCCATGAAGGACGTGCATTAATCATTTTATAATCTCGTTGCTGTTCCCGCTACGACAGTAGTTTCCTAATTTAGGCTGAATTTGTAAGGCTGGATTGTATCTACACTGGGCGTAAAATATCGACTTCATATTTTAATATCTACGCTGCACTCTTAACAAATGAGCTTTTGTAAAACAAATGTGGGAGCTCAGAACAGATTATGTAGGTACAAGCTGTTACCAGCGACTTTATTAATGTTATTTAGGGACAAAAAGTCTCCTGTAAATTATTTCTAATACTATCATATCTTTAATCCAAATTTGTTCAGTAGTTTTTGTGAGAAAGAGTAAAATATTATGGATGTTTCGTACTTTTTGACTTTGTTTGACAAACAAACTTTTAAGTTTATAATATTAGTAGAAAATAAAATGATCATTATCGCGGCTATTTAACTGGCCATGACAAAAAAATCTCTTTGAAATTATTTTTGGGATATTTCTGTACGTTGATTTAAATTATTTAGATACAAGCCAACTATATAAACTTGGTAAGTTTATTTATGCAAAGCAGTAAGTTGGCTAAAGAGCTAGTCATAACGTTGAAGAGGATTATGAAAAACTTTCGCCTTTATCCTAATATTGTCGGTAAAGTTGTGCCAAATGTGGCAAATTGGGACCCGAATCACGTCGCCGACGTAAAATACATCCGTCATTTGGACGAAAGTTACGAGAAATCGAGGTGGGAATGTGCCTAGAAACTTGCATTAACTTTGACATTTTGGAAGTTATATCTCTTTCTTAAGCCTACTCGTAGCCAATAATAACAAGTTTGTTTGAGTACAATTTTAGTTATGTTAAAGAAAAATGTTTCATCACATCTACATGGTATTTTGTGACCACTGTGTGGGTTTAATTTTTTGAATTTGTTAACTCATTCAAAAGAGAGTTTAGTCAAAAAAAAATGTTAAAGATCACCATGTTTATTATATTGCTTTATACTTTTACATTCACCATACATAAACAAAAGAATAAAACAATATAATTTCATGAAGTTTTGCTGTGAAATAAATAAATGGGCATGAAGCAATTTATACAGTTGGCAGCAGTTTCGATTCTTAATTTAATCAAGCCGGCAAGCGGAGTACAGTCGCAGAAATTGTTTTTGAAACCTCCTTTCATATCGTACGCGCAATAAATTCTGTGCAGACGAAACTCGGGCTATGAGGAGAGAGGGCTATGAAACGCGACTCAAATTGTGATATATAGGCGCAACGGAGGGTTTTTAATTTCGCGCCTGTAACACGATATACGTGGTTCTCCGGAACGAGATTCTGCGAGCTCGCCTCCGAGTGCTCGTATTTTATTTACGCGCCATTTGCATCGCTCCACCGCTCGCCGTAACGTCGTTTTAAACGAAGGCCGTGGTAGGGTTGAGATGGCAAAATATCGACATTGACGTCTGTGTCAAAGCATTATTCCCTTGAAGCTATTTGTCTTTGTCTTTTTCTTGATTATTTTCGTGAATAGTTGAACAAAAAGAGTCGGTGAATTCGATAGCTATGACAAGCATAGCTATCGAATTCACCGACTCTTTTTGTCGTTTGAAATGTTGCACATTAGTTTTTGCATAAACAACAGTCGTCTCAAAAAATCAGAATAAAGTATTAATTGTAAGTATGAAAATAAAAACCGTTTGAAATTGTAATAGATCATGCAACATTCCATTCGTGTCCAAGCACATTTTGTTCAGGAAACAATGCTATGTGCATTTTTCACCTTGTGAAACGCTGCCGGTCCTAATACCCATCGAGCTGCTAACTCGTCTTGTCAGTTCGCTTGCAGCTTAAAATGCAGGTGCCGGTGAGATTTGGGAACCATGCACTATTAGAACGAAATGGATTTTTCTGTTTCAATCTAAAACGCGACGACGGCGATACGCGGGGCCATTTGTACAACGATTGTCATTCTATTGTCGAGTTACATGAAACCGTTTTTTTTCAATTCTGAAGCGGGGTTTTTTGTTTTTTTTATTTGCACTACAGAATTTGTTTAAAGTAGGTTAGAGTTTTTAAAATGTCATTCCAAAAAAGGCAAATCAAAGGGAAGTCTAATGAATCTGCTATTGTATATGAGAATTCAAAAGTGGTCAGATTATTAGTCCTTATAATGATCCGAGATTGGAATAGGTATAAATGGCTATTCGTTTGTGATTGAATGTTTGGAATGCAAAATAAAAACGAAATAGCCAAAGAGTAAGATATTAAAACTTTAATTTTGTAGTTTTAAAATGTATTTCTATAAAATATAGCGAGTGACTGATTAATCACAAAATCTCAAAAACTATGCCACCTTAAAATTTTCAGATAAGTTCCTTATAACGTATAGATATAAGACGGGATATTAAGAAACTATATCCCTAAGGGGGTAAAACGGAGGTTGGAAATTCGCATGAAAGCCCCATGTTAAAGAAAGCGACTTGAAATTTTAAAAGTAGGCTCTATATATAAATGGTAGGTGTACTAATAATGTTTCTTTAGAAATAAACCCTCTTTTAGTGTATAAACAGGGGATTGTACTTGCGAAGCGTACGAAGTCGCCGGCGGCCACCACTTATTTTGCAAATAAAACATCAACATTTATGTCGCTCGTCCTACAGTCTTCGTAAAGTGTCTATTAGACGAACAGTAACAGTATATAAAGAGGGCTTACTGATGAAGTGAATAACGTGAGTCAACACAGCTGCCCGGGGAGTCAGTGTACAAAGCAATGACGATGTTGATTGGGGTCCAAGTTGACAGTGATTAGCGGCGGGTTAGGCAGCAAACGCGAGTGGTGCTGCGTAATCAAGTGATCCATCACAGAGGCTGAGCACCAAGTAAGGCGTAACCAAATAAGTTTAAATAATAGGCTTGATATCTAAATACCGAGCAACTGAATTAACTCAAGGCTTTGTAGGGTATGACAATGACATACAACACTTGCAAAAAATGTTAAGTAAAAATTTGCTAATTAAACGAATTTGGATGTTCCTTCATTTCTTTAATGTTATTTACTTATTAGGTACTCTTACTAGCAACTTAACTCACAAACACATTCAGACTAGAATATAGGTACTATAGAACTGAAATTGTACCTCTTCTGATGACTAAACATGTTAAGGGGATTTTGTGATCTCCAATGTCAAGACCAAGAAGTTAGTTATAAATTGGAAGCTATTGAAACGCGTCGATAAGGAACAAGAAAAGTCTTCTTTGAAAAGCTTTAAAGCTATCATAAAAAAATTTGTCGATTAATGAAACTTATGTACTTATAGGTGAATATATAACCTTATGTTTGTAGTTGTATGAACCACAATGCTCGTGTGGTGTGGGATGAGCATAATTTGAATTGAGCTTCATCCGGTGTTCGGTAAATCATTATAGCAGCGTCATAATTAATAACAACCATCGACCGTTAAATGATTGACAGTAATTGTTTTAATGCTACCATCATTTATTGCTATTTAGATGGAAATTGGTATATTAACTATTAATATAAATTCAGATTTAAATAAAAACGTTTTAGAATATAATTTTGGTACTTATAACTCTAGAAAGCAATCTAGGTATTAGGTAGGTACTCTATTTCACACATTAAAAAGAAAATTGTAAATATTTTTCGTAGAAAGTAGATCTGTTAGGCAGTTTAATAATGTTTAAAAAATTATGTACTTATTCTATCTGCCCTACTTTATATTGTATTCTATCTTTCTACGTTTATATTTTAACTTTGTGGGGAATCTAAAATAGAACATACAAATTCATGGCAAGCGCTCTCATACCGTAGTACCTACACACACATTTCTACGTAATTAATTACATGTTAGCTTAGGTATCCTCTCAAGCGGGTGTGATCACAAATGAATATGTAATGAGGCACGTGTATCAAAAGACGAGATCGTGACGCAGTGACCAAGTTGTGCGTCCATTTAACACACGACTAACAATCTGTGTCAATGTACTTGTTTATATTTTGTCTATAGATAAATAAGTGTATTTTGTCCAAGTAAAGATTTTTGTAATGGTTATTAAAACTTCCTTGTAGAAACATACATTTGATCAAGGTGTAAGCAAGCTTTCAACAGTTAAGGTTCACATTGAACATTTAAAGTTCTCTGAATTGAACGGTGTTAATGACGATCTGTGCCTTTCAAAGAACGTTAAGACGTTGGTTCCAACTATGATTCAAATAGTTGTGGCTTCTTTTGTAAGAGTTGCGGAGGCCAATTACTTTATTCGCAAATGAAATAAAACCTTTTTGATTCGTAAACTTTTGTTTTGTCACATCATTTCAGTCTTTGTCTTTTTGACAAAGCATTGTTTCTGAATCTGAATCCATTTCCGTTCCCTTCCGTTTTGTAAATAAGGGGGCTGATGGCATTCCCTCTAATGTAAAAATTAGACTTGTCAAATCAGGTCATCAGATTGCGAACCCCGGGCTCCGTAATAGATGCACAATCGGGATAGATAGAAGAAGAAAAAAGGCGTTAGATAAAGTTATATTGTCTTTAAAACTATGAAGACAAAGGAAAGATTTCTTGCCTACGACAGAGCCCTGGAAAACCGCTTCCGTGCCTGTCAGTAATGATCCTTAAACACAGCCGCTCTAAATTTGTAAAGCAATAAAATAAAGGTTATTGTCTACAACGGGTGTAATTTATCACGGTCGCTTTTTTCCTATTTGTTTCCATTTGTCCTGTCGCCATTATTCGGCACTTTATTTAGGATCCGGATTCCGATCTGTCGGCTGGCGAGCGTAATGAAGTCTTTTGTTCCTTCAATGTTGATATTGCGGGAAGGCAGAGCGAGAGACGTCCTTATCCAATTTTAACGTTTAAAGCTACGAGCCATTTAAAGGCTTGATTAATACACGGATAAATTGGGTTACGCCGAAATGTGTAGAAGAACGAGAGATATCAGTCGGAATAAATGAAGGTTCCATTCCGTTTTATTTGCCGTGTGTGGGTGAAGCGATTATACCAGATTACGTTGACTTTATTGGCGTCTATTGAGAGTGCCGTTTGCATATAAAAAGGTTGTTAGGAGCAGCGCGGAGTTCTATTTACTAAGTAGGTTAATCGCTTCGATTTATCAAAAGGATTGGATGAGAAAGTTATGAATAATCGGTGGAAAAACTTGGTTTTATATTACCGTTCTTTAATAATATCTTTATTAGTCGGTGTATGTGAACAACAGCTTGGTTTACAAATCTACCGAGTATTACAATTTGAAAAAGAGAAGACTATTTTAAATAAAAATAAATTTATGGCACAATAGTAGCATATTTGATATATTTAATGAACCGACAATTAAAATTAATTTCAATTTAAAGTATGAGTGCCATTTTAACTTGACGAAACAAGCCAAAATAATGGCGTTTTGTTTAATCGATCGAGGTGGTTATGTTTTAAACTAAAAATTTTGTACACTATGCTACACTAACTACTTTACAGTTTGTAAGTCATCCAGGTCAGCTATCCACGTACTTATCGTGTTTTATCCCACAAAGTCCATCTTAAGTTATCCTCTCATATTAATAGCTTTACTTACTTAAACTAACCCTCTAACCTTAGAGCGTGCCTAAGCAAATTTGCTTTGTTGTAGTTAAATTTTAGCATAGCCATACATTTTACGGCTTCGGCTTATCTTATGTAATTCGTCGTGTCTTATGTTTACATACTTTTAGGTTAATGCTATAAGGGTCTATGTAATCTAAATAGTTTTTGTTTTTTTTTTTTTTTTTCTTTTTATTTATTTCGCTAAAAAGTGTACAATATATTTCTATGGCTGGTGTCTCCTTTTAAGCAAAAAAATGCCTGTGTCAGGAGGCACCACTCTTCCTTTCTTTACATACATTATCAGACAGGTACACGGATTAAATTGTTTAAATTGTTGTCCTACTGCGGCCTTTTGCATTTTTGTATGGTCCGGTTAGCCAAAGCACCGTATATCGGTTAAGTATTGGAGTTTTGGCGTAGGTTACGAATATTGATGAAACCCCAAACTCACGAACTTCCTTTTTAAAATTATTAGTAAGCATACAAAACTCCTAAAATTTCGATTGCATAGGTAATGCCTTCAATGATTTTTGAAATGTACCATGATCACATTCAAAATGTTTAATAATCTATTTCAAAATTTATATGAAATTGACTATTCGGTAACTTTACCACAGATCGAATATTCGGCTGAATACGAAAATAAAAAATATGCTGAACTGATTTCTTAAGTGCAGGTTTGAGCTCTTTTCCAGAACGCTATTTATGTATCCACATTTATTTAATCATTTAGAAAAACAATATTTTTTTATTTCCCATAAAACTGCCATTTGTTTACGTTTAGGTTTAAAAAAAATATTTCTCATAAGAAATTTACATTTTCCATATATGACTACCAAGTATAAATATATTTATAATAATTATGTTACATATTTGGCATCGGCGATGGTGCTTAAAAATAAATTGAAGTTACACCTTAACTTTATTGTTAAAACTACTTAAAACGTCGCATTTAGCCGATCTTTATGCCCAATAACGGATATTATCACCTACAGTAATTTGGACCAAACAATATCCATCGTTTATCCCTGTCGCGAATGCCTGTGTAAGCAAAGAGCAACCATGGTAACTAGGGCTCTAATACACAAGCAAATCAGCCCAGGCCCTCGAGACGTGTACAAGTCGCGGAAGCGCGACGTCGACGTTTTCTTACAAAATCAAACGAACTTGGAGGAGCAGCCCTCGACCTCGGAGATATTCGAGGCATTCCTTTTGGTATCGGCGGCTCTTAGCCGGAGAGCGGCCTCGCCGTGAGCGCTCTCCGGCCGATCAAGGCCGCCGATCGCAGGGCTGCTGCGCGGACCTCAAACTTTACCTCGACTCAAACCTTGTCATAGTGATTTAGGTCCTCGTGAGAGGGTAGTAGTTATTCATATAAAAACATCTATATATTATTAAAAATCAATCACTGTTCATTAGTCTCGCTAACTAGACAATGGTTCAACCAATTTGGCCAATGTTGGTTTTGTTATAATTGTGGAGGTTCAGGAAATGTTTAAAAGGTTAGAATTTTTTTCTTTATAGCGTTACGACGTTCGCCGGGACAGCTATGTTAATAAAAATCTTTCGAGGTTCTTTAGTCTCGCTAAAACTAGAGAATTGCCAGACCGATGTAGATAATTTTGGTTTTGATATAATTGTGGAAGCCCAATGCAGGTTTAAAAGGTATGAAAATTAAAAAAAAACTTTATTTTCCGGGAGAGCTACTTAGTAATATTTTATGAACACACTATAGGTACTTGTATAAACCTCCAGTTTGGAACTTATATTTAATTTTGCACCACGTCATGCAGTGCAGTTCCCCAATTATAAAAACAAATAAATCCGAAAGAAAGAAAGAATTATCCAAATAAAAATAAAAACTTAAATGAAAATCAAACTTAATACTTTGCTATTCAATTCAAATATTTGTGTTGAGCGTGTATTTTATTAGTCACACTGTTCACATAAGTGTATTCATCGAATTACATTTGTAAAATTAGCATGTCAGTCTATTTTGCACTGCTGTATCTCTAATTTTTGCGACAAATAAATAATTAGTTTGCGGTATATATATTTGTGTTAATTAGTGCGGTAGTAAATAAAGGTAGGTGGGCATGTTTGGAAAGGCTTATCAACATTACCAAGCCAGTGGTGAAACTGAAACTCTCATCGCTAATTTAATAGTAATCGCTAATTACTTTACCTATCCAAGCCATGGCGCTAGACCGGACGTCACAGTTTAGTAATTAACACGTCACAGTCTATTACGAGTAAATTGTTCCAAAATATTAATGTATTGTTTTTGAAGCCCAGTTCCTCATGTACTACCTCATGATACAGACCGGATACCGGTTTCTCCCAGCCGCGGGCAGCCCTAGCCGCAGAACTAATATCCGCTCCCGGATATAAGGTGCGACGTGAGAATTAGACTGCTTTAGGCATAAACAAACTGGTAGCGTAAACAACTTGCGTTAATTAAAGTTACCTACACGCGCTTAAATACGGCGTTTTATGGCATTGCATAACATACAGCTGTAGTTAATATACTACTGCTACCCTGATAGAAATAAAAATTCATTTCCAAATAGAAGATTGAGACCAAAAAATATAAAATTACGTCCAAAACTAATAATTGATAATCGATTTTATTATTTTTATAGTACTATACGCCGTACTAGCGAACTTTAAATATTAGAAACAGAAAAGTTTTATCTCCCCTTGCGGTGCGGGAATTGAACCCACGACCTTCACGTTACCGGAAGGCTAACGGTTGATACAGCAGAAAAATTTCATCGCCTACGATAACTTGCGGTTAGCTCAGTTGGTAAGAGCAGCATGCGCGATACGTAAAGGTCGTGGGTTCAATTACCGCACCGCAATGGGAGATAATTTTTTTCTGTTTCTAATATTTAATAATAGATAAGCCGGGAAAAGAAATTGTTTGATAAAAAATATTTTAATAATTAACCTTAAATAACATTATGTAATATTATGTTACATTATTTAAAATACAATTGTTTAAGTAGTAAAATACAATAATAATACTATAGAATTAAATTGTCAACTGATTTGTTAAAGGAAAGGCTTTTTTGTACAATTTCCTTACAATGAATGGACAACTAAATTTCTTAAGTGAAAATTCTGCCAAAATCGTGTGTAAATTTACACTATTAGAATATTTTACTATTTACATAATAGAACACGCATATACGATATTTTATACCTTTCCTAAATTCCGTGGTGGCGAATAATTAAGCTTAACCTCATTTCAAGGAACATTATTATTCAATGTAAGTGGTCTACTTGGACAAGACGCTGGACACTCGATTCGCGTTTGCACTGTACAGAGAACTTTATTTATCACTCCTGCCCGTTGGGTTGCCATGCCATGCCATGCAACTGACCTGTGCAACTTGACCATCATAAAAATATTGAAAAGAGGATTTGGCTGTATAAAGAGATCCAAAGCCGTAAAAAATACATACATAGATTGAAACATGACTAAACAGTAAAAATCTATATCGTCTGAAATGATGTGTGGAAAAGTAAGTTAATATAAAAGACAATTCTTTTAAAATAAGTTTGCGCAGACGACTCTCATGAATGCTTACGAATTAACTAAGAACCCGAAACAGATATTATCAACTTTGTAATAAAATCCCAAACATTACTGGCTGTGGTAGCTAAATTAAGAAACGACGATAAAATCTGTTCATAAAAGAAAGTAATTCTGCCGAAGCATGTCGAGTGAATGCTGGCGCTCATTTGCAAACATTGTCTTGTCAATTTCGCGCCGCCATTTTCTTTGTACCGTAGGGACACAGACAGCAAATATGAATTTTCAAAGAGCGAATAAAGTCAGTGAACGATATAAAATAGGTTTCATTTTACTTTGTGACAAGATCTTGTAAACCATTGTTCGTAAAAAATAACTTGTTTCGATGAATCGTTTTAAAAAAATGTTACAAAGGCAGATTTTATAACTCTGGTAACAATAAAATATTTTGCTAACTAGTTTTTGTGTCTGAGGTCGTGTTGCGACGCAACTGACCGTAGTCGTAGTGCTGGCCAGCAAGGCTGACGGGATGACGGGACTCATGGATTTTGATTAAGAGACAGATAGGACATAACGGAGGTAGACTAAGGTGCGCCTGTAAATACTGGTGCTATTTTAAGGTTTTTAATAGTTAATAATAGGGTTTTAATATTATTTCATTAATATAGTAATTTAATAAAGAAGACGACACAAAATTTGTATTAAAAAATAATCCAGTACAAATTGTCATGTGATACATATTCGTCTCTGTTTCACATGGCCTATCGTTGGGCGTGATCTAGTTACAAATTTGTTCTAAGGTTAGGACATTTTTGGCCATATTTTTCGGTCATATACTTATCTAAGTCTTTAGTACAAACGTAAATTTTCTTCTTTTGATGATTTTAATGTAATTAGGTGTATAATGTATGTGTCAATACATAAGGATTAAGTAATTCATTCTAATTGAAAAAATAGCAATTACATTAAATATTGTGACTAGGCGTTTTATTTAAACAATCGATCGATTAATTGATTATTCGGTCTTTTCAGGCCTTTATATCTACAGCGCTATTACATCGTGTAAATATGATCTTGTATATCCAAAGTCTTGTCGACACAAGTGTACTTATCATACACGTAATAGCAACTTTATTTTCTATCAAAATACGTAACTAGGTCAAAAGTGGGGACTTGGCAAATGGCGCGTGAATTATATAGGAGATTGCGTTCACGATCCTAACACACACCTCCGGCTGCGGTTTCTCTCGCTTCATATTCTTGAGACATGTGTGGCAACCATTACACGTAAGGCCAATAAAAACATATCACGTAGTAAGGTCAGTAAAATGTTTACCTATTGAAGCAATTAATACCTTTAAATACCTGTCAAAACATATTTTCCTCAACATTTTAACAAAAATAAAAAACTATGACGTCACTAATAGTACTTTTCAGCACATTGGCTTTTAAGAAGTTTCATTATTTATAATTGCAAAAGAAAACAAAACAAAATGGCCGAAGATTTGTTAGGTCGTATTTCTCGGCATTTATACTGTCAAAATTATTTGTGAACGGTGACAACATCGTAATTATATGGAAGATGATATGAGAAGATAGTAGTCGAGGTCCAAGTTTAATATTTTATGACGTCGTATGGAATAGCATTGTAGGTACGGTCAACAGCACGTGTACCTTCACATGCTGTGGACCGTATACTTGCATATCGATATTAGTTCTTATGCGCACGACATAACGACGGTGAAAAATCATAAGTGTGTAGTTTGATGAACTGTTCTCTGTTCCTTTTTTAATTGACTGCATAATGTCACTAGCGATGTCAGTTATCTAATACATATCGACGATTTTGGTAAAAATAAAATTCATTCGAAAGGGTGCATATAAAACTTTAAAATATAATGAGATGATAAAACAATTCAAGATGCTCACTCGATGTGTGTGAAATCCGTAGAGTTCATCAAACTTACCTGCATATATGAAAATAGTTTTCATCTCTGAGGAAAACTCTAGGAATTACTTCGAGTTAGTGGTATTTTCGGATTCCTCTCACAAATACCTTCATTATGCTTATTTGTGTGGACACTAAGAGTACCATACAAATAAGCTAATCTAACAAGCTGAAGAAAACTTTATCTTTAAAACCGTCTCATTAGTTTTAATATATGAGCAACATATTCATAAAAAAATGTTACGTCATTTTTTAAGTTCCTGGAGTTTTCATCTAGGGTACCGAAATACCTCAAGTCATGATTTGGAAGGTTTCCTCCACATCTTACTTTGATTAATCGACGTGGGTACGTATTGGTTTGATGTGGGTATCCCATGGAAATGTTCTGGAAAACGATTAATTTTCACCAACTTATTAATAACTGATAATGACCTCTGAGAAGTATGTACCTTTATAAAATATTGATTTGCTATTATAGTGTTTGTGTTAGTAGTACATAGTTAGTCGTTCGCAATTTTAATACTAGATGGTGGTGTGGTCTTCGATCGCGATGACACTATTTTTTCGCGGGTCAGGAACTAATTTCAATAAATGCTTAGGGGTGAGAGCTATCTGCGCTCCTCCGAAAGCTCGGTGAAGATGATAAGGCTTCGCAGCCATCACCAATAGTCAGGTAGGAAAAAAAACTAAATCTATAAATTATACAGTCCAGTAACAAGTGTGTTTTATTACCTTAGTTTTCATGTAAGCTTGAAGTCTCACTTGCATGATGCGATATAAATCAAAGCTACTCGTGTCTTTCGAGTTATTATTGCAGATCTATCAATCCCATGTGATGGACAGGTAGACACAAGACTCCTTATTATTAGGGTACTTGGGGCTGTGCAGTTCTAGTGAACTGTGGTCACTGTGACCTGTTAGATCTATTGTGACTCGCCACCAGTTTAGAGTAACTCCTTTAGCCGGGTCGATTTTAGGAAGTCGAGTATTTTCCTAGCTTTCAGGGGTTTTAATTCATCCGGTTGAGCTATATGTCGTCCCAGGTGGATGCTTCGTTTGTGGATCAGAGATTCACAGTCACACAGGAGGTGAAGAGGTGTTTCCTTTTCCTCCTTGCAGAATCTGCATTCATCAGAGTCACTCAGCTTCATATGAAACTGGTGTCTTTTTAGTTTGCAGTGTCCAGTCAAGGCTCTAACTAGCGCACTAGCCCTAGGCCTGCTAAGTTGTAGCAGTTCTTCGGTCTTTTTGCGCGAGTAACCAACTATGAGTGATTTTGAGTGTTCTAAGCCTGGTTGATTTATCCAGTATTTTTCCGACTCGACTTTTAGTTTTTCTTTTAGTAGTTGCATAGCCTGGTTCTTTGAAATGCCACAGAATGGCTCTGGTTCAATCTGTCGGCTTCGCGCCCCAGCTTTAGCATGCTCTTTAGCTTTCTCGTTTCCGATGATTCTTGAATGTCCTGCTACCTACATTTCAGAAGCACTTTGTTCTGTTGTCCCAGCTCATTCAGTTTATCGACGCAATCTTTCACCAACTTCGATTTTAGTGTAATCGAAATCTGCCGTACCTTAGTAATAGGGTTAAAAAGGAATACACACAGATAGCCAATGTTTCACGGCTATCGCAAAGCCGATCGCTCAGCCGCAGGTGTACGTATGTCGCTGGTACCGCTCATTTTTTGCGCCACGTTTTTACGAAGCAAATTCCCCCGTAAATGTTTGCTTATGCAAATTCCTGCTTTCATTATATTTTTAGAAGCATAGGACTGAAAAACAACTTTATTTTGTAAATAATAATATGTACCACCGCATATTTTATTTTTAAGTAGCTTTATTTAACATTGCCACAGGTGGTTTGAATGAATAGGCGTTGTTGTACGTAATTAGCATAATATTGGTTAGATAAATCGTTTTTTGCAAAATAAAAAAATGCCATTATGAAATTATTACTTACGCATTTATTGACTATAACTAAGTATCAATTATTTCAAACTATCATCACATATTTTTTATGCAGTTTTGAGATAAATATTTACGATTTTAACCGTGCCAAGAAAAGTCAAGTCAGATATAATCTTTAACAAACAATAAGCTTTCATAGATATAGTTAATGAATGTCTTTTCTTGCGAAAATTGTTGTCATAGATATTATTTCAACCATATTACTTGATGTTACCAAATCATGATAAAGAAGTTAGGTATCTGCTTAGTGTGATATTAAAATTTAGGACCAAGAGTTTGGACCAGCATTTATTGTGTTACAACCAAATTATCTCTAAGTCTCTAAATAAGTTAATATCGTTTTCAAGCGTTATTTCCGAGCTACTATCAGTTGAAAAGTATATTAAGTTCCAAATATATATATATTTATATATATCTTCTATTTCTGCCAAATAAATTAAACATTAATGCTTATTACTCATGTCTTTATTTGTGGGTAGTAGAGATCTACCTTAACTTAACACGAATAAAATTATGATTTCTTTTGTAGGTTTTATATTGTTCTTTAACCTTTTTAAATAAGCTATTTAATTTAATGACAATTAAAATGAAACAAGTATGATCATAAAAGTTTCTATTCCAAAGAGGCAGTTATTCAATGCCATTCTAAATTTAAACAGAACACACCTACGTGCACAAAAGAAAACAAACAAGTATGGACGTTTTTCGTTTTTAAAAGTAAATTGGTGTGATGTGGGACTGTATGGTTTGGGAATAACAAGCGAGGCGCGAAAGTCGAACCGATAGCGTGAGATTGGAGTGGCGCCGTAACAAGCTACGAGCGGCTACGGGTCAGCGCGCTACGAGCTACGGCGGCTACGACGTGCTCCTAACGCGGTTTCAATGAGGCGCTCGATTTATTCCGTTTCACCCGATCACCCTTTAATTCGGTTTTTAAACTTTCTCGGTCAAAGCATCGATCATTTGCATTTGTTCTGTATCTTTGTTTTTGTAATTTTATTTAAGTATGTATTTTGGTAACGGTTTGGTTGTGGTATATATACATAAGTGCTTAACTAACTTGAGTATCAGGTTAATGTATGTGATGTTGTCTGAGATTATGATTTCACAATAATGTGTACGAGCTATGTATTAGAAAAGATAACACTTGGTAGTTTTATGAGATAAACCTTTAAAAACAGAATTGACAGCTTGTTTATCATATAAATTAATTTCCTCCACAAGCTATACAAAAATAATTTAAGTTTGATCAGCCAATTTGTCGATAGTGTAAATGCCAATATTGCAATTTCGTTACAAGTTGAAGAGACTTTTGTACGTGAATGTGGGTCTATTCAGCTTTAAACCTTAATACCTACTAGTCCAAGGTAGAACGTTTAAACTATATTCTTTATTTGAAACGTGAAATGATTCTTTGAAACAAATTGAAAAAAATAATTAATAAAATTCATTTTAACTTATATGATTTTGCAAATAACTAGTAACTTTATAATACAAGAAAAACTTAAATCAGCAGCTACCGCGTTTCCCAAACACGATTTCAATGGGACGCTCGATTTATCCCGTTTTACTCGAACACCCTTAATCCGGATCTTAAATTGGCCCGAGCAAACGTTATTCCGGATCGCGCTTCAATATTGCAGTCGAACACCGGAAATGAGTTATATGAGTAATTTATTCGCCGATATTTGTAGACATAAACGTCGTATCGTGCCGTCACTTCCGCAGCGCTCACCGCACGTGATTGTGAGATTGTGTGTATTTGCTCGACAATCCTTTCTCTATCTACATATCTAAACATCCTACATAATATCCTCATATGAATGACATTTGTTACCCACGTGAATTTTTGATACCATCCACAAATAATTCTGAGGTACCGATGCTGTAAAAGAGGACTTTATGTTACATACCTTATTGGTTTTTGGCAAATCATCTTCTACATGCATTTAACATTAGAAAACGCTCCAAAACCATTTTTAATTCAGTGTGTTGAAAAGTCAAATGGTGACGTCACTGTGTGTATAGTGTTTTCACAGTTTAATTTAAAACTACCTCACTTGACTAGCCAGTCAACAAATCTATTGTATCATAATAATACGTATATTTAATCACGGTAACTACTGATGGATATAACGTTATCATATTACAAATACAAGCAGGTGGATTGCACTAGAATACCAGAGCTGCTATGGTATTAGAAATAATGCATTTGGAGGGGGAATAAAATCAATTTTGTGTTAGTTGATTTCGTTGTTTTTATTTATTGTAAAGGTCAATCATATATTTCCTTCTTTAATTGTTCTAAATTGCTACAATAAATCAATGGAACAAAACAATGTGTTCATGTTTTTTTGTGAAGCTTATTAAATTTGCTGACCTCAAGTTACACATATCTGGGGCTATGTAGGAAACTAACGATACAAAACAAAAACAAGGCAACTTATCACACAGTAGTAATATCAGAATTCATGCCAGCGGGCGGGCGCGGGCATCATGACGAAAAATAACCTTCTTCTATAAACTTGGCTCGTAATTTCTCCGGGACTTTTACGGCACTCCCGAAACTGTTTACTTGGTAAACATTAAATAAGCATAACAGGGTAAATTCGCTTTGAGGGCGAACCGGGCGGTGCGGGGCGGTAATCTGCCGGATTACACTGTACACTGACGGATGTAACGATAACAAAGCAAATTGGTTATTTGACCGTCTTTCATAAATAATAAGCAAATGATTACCGTGAGTAGGGATTACTCGTACGTCTTTGTCGGGAATCTGTTTGTGAGCAGACATAATTTTGTCATTGCAGGTGGATCTGTGCTGTTCACACACGAAATACATTTATAATACGCAAAGGTAAGAGAATTTGAAATTTGGTGCTCGTAATAAAACATAAAACAACTTTCATCGTAAAATTGCGGGAACCAAAATCAGCAAAGGTCCTGAGTTTTATGGCCACTAAATTTGTTATTAGATTGCATAAGTTTAATAAGCTTGAACCAAATTTAATGTATTTTAAATGAACTGTTACTTACATGATAAAGGTAGAGGTTGGTGTCGCAGCCTTTATCCTTCTCCACTGGCAGACCATGCTCGTCGGTGTCACCTGCAAAAAATAGAAAACGTTTGTTCTATTAAAAAAAAGAAAATTATTGCTGCAATAAAACACGATACATTGAATGCCCGGTTCCAATATTTGCAGAATAATTCGTTCTAGTCACGGGTAGTCATAAATTATACGAGGCGTAAGCAAAAAACGACCGACAGACGACTGATGACAGCTGATTTGGAAATTAAATTATGGAACGGTATTAACGACTCTGAACTAGGAGAAAAACAGATAATCATTTTTGACACATTACGAATGGTAAAATATTGGAAACGGGCATAAATCAAACGCTGACTCTTGAAATAGTAAATCAGTATATCAAAAGCTATGGTTTAAATAGTTCGTTCCAAAATGGCAAGTGTAGAGTAGCATGCTCAAAGATAGCAGGGTCAGGATATTGGTAAGGCATCGAACAACCATGAGAAGAGTTTAAATCTGATCTTAGTGGCTTGTCAAGAGAGTTACCTAGATAATCAAGCTGTGAACATGAGTCAAATAAAAAAATCTGTGTTACTGACACGTCAAAAGTAATTATGTATTTTCTCCTTTGATTATCCACAATGCAAATTCTTAACTTAGCCGAAAATTACCTCTTCTAGATAGTGGTAGTAGATAAATATTAGCTCGTTGCATTGTGTAAATCGAATCAACCGAATTGTGAGATATTGTTAGAATAAATAAGCGTGATTTGTTAAATAAGAAAGGAATCAAAAAGGGACAGCAAAGAATGACACAAATGGTAGCAGTGAAATGAGAGAATTTACATCTAAATTCACCGATACACGAACAGCGGAGAAAACGCAGTACACCGAAATAGATGTAATCATGGTTTGTACATCAAATTCCGACGACACAGACTTGGAATACGCTTTGCGGATGAAGCAAAATTTATTCGTAAAGTAAACATGTCAAGCCTTTGGAAACATCAGTGCTCAAAGCAAATGCGACCTTGTCGCTTGATCAGGCGACCTTGTAGCTCGTAGGGGGGGGGGGGGGGGGGGTAAGAGGGTAAGGAGTACACACGCCACCATGTGCAGCGCGTTCCGTTCATCAAATATGCAAGACAAATGTTACGGTGTTTACGCGCTAAGGGGATACGCGAGCGAACACTTTGTTTACGAAAAAAATGCCTGCCTGGATTTGGCATCTCATTTGGATTTCGATTAATGATTTATCAAACACTCTTGCACGTATTTTGTACTTGCAGGGATATCCCACTTGCTTTATAAGTCAAAAATTATTTTGAATTATTAAAACATCATCAAATCAAACATGTTTAGCATTGCAGAATTATAAACTCTGAACAGTAAAAATATTGTCCATGCGATATTGCATCGACTTATTTACATTCATTTAATCACAATTAATGTTTTCCTCAGAAAATATCTCAATTATTTGTGTCTCATAAAACCTTTGTGATCAAAAAACGAAGTTCCAAAATATACAATAAACAAATCCCTCAATGGATGTTTTATTTCACATTTTTTCAGTGCCCATTCTACACGATAGACGTGTCTGGGCCCGACACAATTTGTATGAATATCATTAGCATGTAAATAACGAATTTCATATTACGTTGTACAGAAAATATTTTTGGCATTTACGTCAGACGAATACTTTTACGAAATATATTATGATTGACATATTCGTTATGTTAGCTTGAAGAAAATACAATAATAACGGTTGAGACGTATTTCACGCGACGATAAAAAAGTGAAATTGTGCTAATATATCAGTTTATGCAAACGACTTAGAAATATGTTAAAAGCTTTATGATAATACTAAATTGAGATTCTAAGACTTTTGTTATTATTAAAACGCTTGCTAAAGGATAATTAATTCTGCGTAAAAACGCTTGCTTAATCTACTATATAAAAATAAGTCGGGTTTTCCTCCCTGACGCCATAACTCCAGAACGAACCAAGCGATTTCCACGGTTTTGCATTCGTTGGAAAGGTCTTGGGCTCCGTGAGGTTTATAGCAAATAAAATTCAGGAAAAATTTCAACAGAAAAGCGGGAAAATCCTCTAAGGCGAAACGAAGTTCGCCGGGACCGCTAGTCATCATATTTATATAAATCAGTATAACAATGGAAAGATATATACCCGTGCAATGTTTGGTTAACCGGCTCAAGGTGTCCCACTGTTAAGCAAAGATCTTCAGTGTCTCTCTCCACAGCGATTGGCCCATGGACACTGCACACTATAATAGTATCGAATTTGTCAATAAACATCATCCCGCCATATTTTTCTACTTTTTATAGTTTACTTACTTATATGGCAGTTACTTTATCATTAACTATCCGTAATCAGTGCTGGACATACTCTCTCGTACAGCACACTACTCACTTCTGTTTATAGCTCTCCGTTTTATTCGTTGTCCGCCTCGAGATGGGTAGTTCCTGAATAAATGGCTTATTAAAAGTACTTCATCGAACTAGTCTATTTGCGTCTGTCTTTTAGTTTCTGTGTAATATTTCCAGTTTTATCGTATTTTTAGGGTTTCGTAGCCGAAAGGCAAAAAACGGAACTCTTATGGATTCATCATGTCTATCCGTCCGTCTATCCTATCGTTATTTTTTTATGTTTTTTTTGTACTTATCATATTATGGTATTTATATTTCTTGTTAATATTTTCTGAATAAATATTTTGCACGGCCGCGTTTCTCAATATCTACTATTTCCTCAACCTAAAGGTTGTCTGGGAGAGATTGCTTTCTAGCAATAAGACCGCCTAAATTGTACTTAATTATGTCTGTAAAACCAATTTCTGTAAATTTTTCCGTGCATCAAAGTGTATCTATCTATCTATCTATCTATCTATCTATCTATCTATCTATCTATCTATCTATCTATCCGTCCGTATGGCACAACCACATTTTTCCGTAACTTTTCGGTGAACCGCATTAAGAAATAAATTAAATCAACTCAAATAAAAACTTTTATAATACGTTACTTGCTGCAACGGAATCCTTTATGGGCGAGTCCGACTCGCACTTGGCCGGCTTTTTTAGGATAACATATTTAATGCATGCCAAAAATAGGACTTTGAAAAGAAACATCTACGACTGAGTTAATGATGCAATTGATCTGAAAGAAGTAATAATTATCAGTATTATTGGTATTAATCATTATTAAAAGATACGTACCAAACCTAATGAACTTATTGAACTAGATGAACGATACATATATCTTTCCAATGAACTTTATCACTGTTTTCACTCGAGTGAGTTACATCCACTATGCGTCTATCATCACTTCACCTATCTTGATGGTGTACTACGCTACTTTTGATAAAGTGTTTTCTCATTATTATTCACTATAGAATACCTTAAAGAGGTACTATATTAATCAAAGATTCACATATATTCTTTCAGTCAGATGAGTGTTTCTTTAACCATTTTGAGTGAATATCAAAAACACAATCAAAAAGTTACTGTAGATTTGATACTTACTAACTGCTAGGAATAAACATGTTTGTTATAGAACGGATATGGTAGTAATTGTTTGTAGCATCACTCGTTACTTATGGACAAACAAACTGACCCCACAATCCGGTACATTTCCCGTCGCTCGGCAGGCGTAACGGCAAATACATTGTGTGCTCAGGGCGAAGGCCGCTCCATAATGGATGCTCGCTTAGCTCGTCCGAGTAATATCATAATAAATGAGCTTAATATATAATCCGTATGTCTGCGTGAAGCCACTATTAATTATTATCTATTAAACATTTGCCGCATTAAAGCGGTTGCTGAAAAGACTAGCGTAAATATATTACAACGAAAACTGTAACTACAATTATTTACTGAATATTCTACAGAGTTGTTAAATAAAATAACACAATCTTTTCTTTGTTTAATGGATTTATAAACCGTAAAGAAAACCTAGGACATTGACAAATAAAATAACCATCATCTAAAGAACGCTTTTGCTGACATTGAAAATTACCTACTTGAATTATATTTTTCAGTATCACTCATCAAATATAAACGCATTTTAGCACCTCAAACTTTCAATTTACCGAAATACCTACCAGAGATGTGGGATTGCTTACAACCTCACATGTAATTAATTCATTTAATAGTAATGAGGTGTCAGTTTGTGTAATTAATAAACTACTTGAGTACATAAAGAAATTCCCGTAAATTATGAATTAAACAGTCACATGAATTAAAAAAAATACTAAGCAATTTAGGTCTTCACAAATCACGTGACTAAATTTTTAAGTTAATAATTACTAAAATATTAAACTGGAAAATAACTCATATACTCGTATTTTAAAATAAAAAAAGAACAATATTTAATGACAATGGCAAGTCACTGCATTATCTACGCTTAAAACAATTGAACAGAGCAAAATCTAACGGGTTGTTTGTTAAAAAGTTGGGAGTTGTTTTTAAATAATCTAGTTTGCTAATTCATTAGTAGGATAGAACACAACTAAAAAAATATATCAGCCATTATTAAAATAGAGCTCAAATAATAACTATTCCAAAAACTTTTCAAAGGTACAAAATTACTAATAGGCGATCAACGTCGCGAGAGGCGCTCAATTTACTTCAGTAAACTGAAATATCGCAAGTAAGTGATTTTCAGGACACCAAAAAAACCCTTTATTTTTAGGAATCGAGCTTCAACAAATTCTCCAGCCGAGTAAACTTTTTTTTTAATCTTTATTTTTGGTGTAGGGCTTTATCCTTTAAGAACATGTCAGCCCTATCGTACCCAGCCGAGTAAACTTGTCGCGAATCAAAACAGCTAGTTAATACAATTTCATCTCGAGTGTAGGAGGAGACTAATTCAATCAACAACAATCCAATACACATCCTTTCTGTGAGAAGGTCATAGGTCGACCTTTGGGCCCGTGGCGCACGTGGGTGGAGCTGGTGTAATCTTATTTTCCTTCTGGGCTACTTCAGCCATAGGCGTGGAGATCAAAGGACGGTTACTGAGACGAAGCAAACACTTTGTTGCTCATTGCCATGCGGTCCGTTTGATCGAAACAAGCCACTATTGCTGGGCCGTTTTAATAATGGTCAAATTAAAAGGCTCTACAGACGGTTGGTTTGGATAGAAAGTGTGAATTTTGTTTTCAAACACGGCTTTACGCATACTGTTTTAAGGCTCGAATTTCGGATATAGTAGAATTGTCTCGGGCATAATCTGTGTGTTAAATACAAGGAAGAATTATTTATTGTACTTGACACACCTGTTAGTTAGATAGTTAGCGCTCCTGGCGGTTAAACAAAGGGTCGTGGGTTCGATCCTGACCCAGGACTCGTGTTACAAATGATTTATGTTTGTTCAGTGTCTGGATACTTAAAATAGCATTTAGTTTGTTTTTAGTTTCCATATCACAAACTCAAGCGACTTTCTTTGAGATTTGAGATCGACGTATGTGATGTCTGATATTTTTTATTTCTTTTTATTTATAATCCAAGTTCTAGGTCTTTAAGATACAAATTGATTTATTATTTTGAAATTCTTATAAAGTGGTTTATGTTGCATTAGCCAAACTTGTTACTTTATTTTACTATTAAGTTCGTTGCAGTTTAATAATACTTGGGTAAAACTTTAAAATTAACTAAGTATAACTTATTTAAGTTACGTTTGCATTGATGACACTGCGAGTAGCTTTCAAAGAGTAAGTAATTTTACTGAGAACACGATACCACAATTATTTTAAGAGTTTATATAAGTGCTTTAGAGACCGCAGCGTTTCGTCTCAAAACACATTCTACCAAAAATACAAAATTTAGTAGATAAGTCAGCCAACATTTAATTAAATTTTTACATGTTAATACTCAGGTACTTTAAGGGATTACTAATCCTTGGTTCGTACAAACAAACTTCCAAACGGTTTGAGCCGTTTTATAACGGGGTGCATAATGTACGTGCCTTATGTTGTTGTTTCAAAAAGGGTTGAAAGAGCAAAGTGGGTCCATGCCCTTTGATGTGCACTGACCAAAGCCGTTACGAGGGCCAAGTCGACGTTTGGATGCTAATTGACTTGTGGTCGGTTTGAAACGGAACAAACAATTCGTGTGAGCCGGTTTAAGAGGAAAAATAAAGTGGTTGAGCGAGAAATGTTAATCATTACGACTGGTCGGTTAAAGTAAACCACTTTTTATTGGGGATGTTCTAATTTTAAAGCGCAATTTTCTCTCGGTTCGACCTATTTATTTTATTTATTTAAAAACTTTATTGCACAAATAGGTACAACAGGTGGACTTAATGCTAGGGGCATTCTCTACCAGTCAACCCTTGGGTCATGCAGATAGTTTGTATATGGATGCGGTAACATGGGAGAAAAAAAAGAAATCATTTTAAACAACAATAAATTAAGCATTAAAAATAACATTACGGTATCTTTTAAATATACGATAATAATACACATACTTTATAAATTAATTAGAATAAACTATATAAAATATGAAGGTATACTTAGATTTACATAATATTAATAATTTATAGATAAAAACAAATATCTACATAACTATAAATTCAGAAGATAAATAAATTGGTTCAGCAATTGACAAATTCATGACTATCATTACCTACTTGTTAGCGACCTAGTCGCTACTCTGGTAGTTCGATGTAGAATTAAAGTTTCTCTTTTCTTTAGACACACGATAACAACTTTAACGTCTCAAAGGCATAAGGTTTAAGTATCAGAATATGATCTCGAGCACCTGGGTTCAGTATTTAAAGATAGTATTTTATTTTTTCTATATTACACTTTAAGACTGACTTCATCCCACCTGATATTAAGTGGTAATGAGGTCCTCGCTTAAGGGCGACAAGTACAGCATAATAAATATATTATTAGACTTGTCGCTCTTACCTTGAAGGCCTAACCCCTGCCACTAATGTAGCACCCCCCAGGAGCTCTGGAACCTTACTCACACACAGGAACAGAACAACACAGAAGTGATTGTTATTTGGCTGCGGTCTTCTGAAAGGCGGAGGTAGTTCACCAGTCGGGCTGCTCCAGTTCGAACGACAAAACATAAATATATTTAAGAGAGGTAGGGCATAGGCCCTACCTCTCTTAAATATATTTATGTTTGTTTCAGATTTTAAACTAATTTGAGTTTGTGATCACCAACACGCATTTGCCAAGCATAGTGATTCAAATGAAATCAATCTAAGCAAATATTTCTTTATTCAAGCAGGTTGCATACGAGTCCAACACTTTTAAATCGTCATGTATGAGTCCCTGCTTCCAGTTTGAAATCTATATCTAAGGAGAAGAAACCGGTAAGACACACAGTTAATTTGTTAAAGTAGCAGGATATAACTTATTGCTATGCGTATATCACTTTGGATAAAGTCATACAGTTTTTTTGATGAGTGATGAAATACTTAGTATATATTTTGCGAACTGAATCACCTGATTGCCCGATAAAAATAATAATATTGTTCCTTGGCAGGCACGCAACGCTATTAGTATTACTATGATCCAAATAACATTCAGTGCAAGGGTTTCAGAAAAAGCTCCAATCTACCTCCGTAACGGACTTTGGGCTCTATAGCAGATGCATGATGTTTTTTTTTCATAGTAACACAAAACGTCTTCATACCGCAAATTGTTATCAATTATTGAGAATTGGAAAACTTCTTTTCGTTACAGTAACGGATAGCTGACTTAGTATATGCTCGTGAGGTCAATTTAAGTAGTTAATAAAATCTGATAGATATGCAAATGTTTGGTGCACCGAAGTAGTTACCTATCTATTGGCAAAGTCGTCGCAAGTTTGCTCAGAGTTCGGCTCGATCTAAACTTGAGGGGAACGAGGAACGTGAGACTGTAATAGATCCGAGAAGTTGGTGTATTGCGCCGATACAGGGCTTCGCGGTTTCCCGCCGGGGATCACCTTTGAAGTACTTCACACTTCTCATGTGTCAACTAAGGCTTTAAGTCTATTAGATATTGTGCCTGCGCAGTTTGCAAATGTTTCGTTTTCCGCAAGCTTATCCACGGACAACTGTCATGATTAGGAACCATTCCATATAAGAACCATGCGTTATCTGTTAAAAAGGTTATGTTTTATAATTAGAGCCAAGTTCAATGCTATGCAAATGGGTATCAGATCTAAACGAGTATCAAGGGTAAGGTTTAGTCCTGAAATTTACATAAAACCACATTAAATCTTTTGTAATAATTAAAACAAAACATTTCTTCTTATAACTTAGAATCATACATCAGACCTAGGTGTTTTTATATACGAATTATCTACACTCAATTTACTTACAAATTGAACGTTTCTTATTTCCAAAAATATATAAATTAAGTATTGTGAATGCAACCTCATAGTTTAGTTTCGTGAAAATCGAAGCGCATTTAGATATTTTATTACCTCAGGAGTCAGGAGTAGAATTTCTATAACAGTGTAGTAATATATAAGCAGTGTGTTTGTATGGAACGTCTGTCTGCCGCGGGCGTGCAGACCGACGGCACTAGGGTTGGTAATAGTAGTTTAAACATAAAATAAGAACTTGGCGTCGATGGCTTGGTAGTAACGCCGACCAATAAAGACGACCAGGTTCAGGTGATAATATTGCTCGCAAAAAGGTGACGATGAGCGACACTCTGACAGCGAATAAGTATTCTAAATTTTAATTAGTTGAAAAACAAGCCATGATAATGAAGATATCTTTTTTTATACATTTCACCCTTCAAGCACCTGTCTTAGGCGCTGGCTCATCAAGGACGTAAAGGTTATTTTTATAAAGGTACTACACAATGCAGCGTATTGGGAAATAAGAACTTTTTCTCTGTATTGCCTAAAAAGATACTGCGTTTTCCCTTCTATCTTTCAGATCTTAAGCCCTGTTCAAATACGAATTTAAGTCAGTTCCGCCTCTAAGCACATATTGCTGCTTTTCAAAAAAAAGGTTTTTAAATCATCTTGTCGCCCTTTGAAAGGGGTTGGTTAAAGAGTGCACTTCTTGGTATTGTTTTGCCTCAAGATTAGTCTGTCTCTGGCTATTAAGACTGGTCGACATCTCCGTTCTCTTTTCTCAAAAAATAAAATATAGCTGCCATTGGATAAAAGTAACATTAGAAATTTTCTTTTAGTTAAACTCAATTGTGTTGATAGCCCTTACCTATCGGGACGCTGCGCACGTTTCAATTCACACAGCGCTGGCGCCCCCGTAATTATTGAAACTTTTTCAATACAGCCTTTATTCGCAGCACAATCCGCCACCTTAATTACTTCGCTTTAATCCTTCTCTCCTTCCCGATATAACTCATTTCCCGCCATTCTCCAAGCTCCATTCGGGAAATGTGGAGCGGAATCCGCTCTTCGTCATATCCGATGCTCACAAATACAACAAGCGAATTGCAAAATATTTTTCCCATTTCATAAAATGAATTTAAATATAACAAAGACATTTAGTTTTGTGCAAATTGGAGCATGAACGAGATATCCAATTTGTTTTTATTTCAACATAACGCTAATCGTTGAAACGATGAAAGTTTGTTTTTCAGTATAAATTCGGGCGAATTTTTTTTACATACATATAGGTATAGAATCTAGCTGTTCAACTAAACAGACATTGTTTTAATGTTAAAAAAGCGGAGTGTAGACAGGAATGACCACATCGCCGCAAATAAACAAAAGTTTCTTTGCGGACTTGTTTATCTGGTGTATCTTCGTACGGCTTCGCTCCATTTAATCAGAGTTGGCGGATAAAGTGGCAATCCCGATCGCAACAGAAGCCCATTGATTGATGCGCGCCTCGCACTTTCATTACTCCCGTGGTTCATTACTCTTTTTGCCCTCTGTACTTTAAGCCTCTTTGGACAGGGAACATTTTACTTGTGCCCGGATTAATATAATGTTTACGTAATGAGGGATTCTTTTTATTTGTATTTCAAAATGTAATGCCACGGTTATTTCTACGCTTAATTGCTTTATCGTTTTACATACACCTAATTAGTGACTGTAATTCTAAAATTCTCATTGCGATTAATTAAATGTCCATCTATAGAACTGGTAAAATAATTGCGTTGCTATACTTTGAATTTGAAAAGATGTTAATTGAAAATGATCAATTAAAATAGTTTTACCTAATTGTACTTTAATAAAAAAAGTCGGTAAAACCGATTGCTGTTAAGTTTTTGTGCAAGAAAGTGTACCCATCTATCTATATATGAACTCAAACGTGCTCTTTTTCTGTTTGACCTCTTTAAAATGAGCATTGTTTAAGTTTCCGACAAAATCTCAGCTCAGCGCAGGTTCAATTTATCTTCAAAGTTTTCACCTTATAATAGAAGTAAGTCTGTAAAGTTAACGACACAACGTACACAATATACAACACGTTCCAGTGCTAGAGCTGTTGAATTACGTAAGTTATACCTTCATATCCTGAGAGCCTTTCTGTGTAGCTATGCGGTGAGTATTCGCGCAATAACCAAATGGAATACAAAGCACCTTTCATACTTGTTAGCTAACCACTCAAATGGACAACTAAAACAAACAGTATTACTATCAATCTGAAATTTCCCTATCCTCTATATTCGAAACTAGTCAGATACATGTCTATTTTAAGCAATAACGAAGTATCGTTAATTATTAATTATCGTTAGTTATTTATCGGAACCGATTAATACAATTCGACCGACCGATCCGACTAATTATATTAGCCATATTAAAACCGTTTGGATCATAATTCATAGCTTGAAGTCTTTATTATTGTTAAAAATGACATGAACTTGAGGTGCTTGGGTGGGATGAGTCTGCCTCATACGGTATCAAAAACTGAAATGCAAATAATATAATTAGGATAAAGTATTATTAAATTAAAACGGAAAGGTATTATATAAAAGATTGAACATGTGAGATGTAACAAAAATTGACAAAAAAAAATGTTAACCTAACGACAGAGGTATATTTGAGGTAAGTAAATATGTTTACCGCTAATTCGGTTTACTGATCCGTGGCGCAAAAGCTTAGTTAGTTAAAGAAAAAAACCTATTGAGTTTGTAAACATTTACAGTTTTAGAATTACACACCACAAAATCACCACACCAGATTTCCAATTAATTTCATATTTATTCCCAACAGCCACTAGATATTAAAATGAATTTAGTCATTGTCAATTGTACCTTTATATATTTACGAAATTAAATTAAAATATCCACTTATTATATTTTAAATACAAAGAATGTATTATCAAAGAAAATATTAAATAGAATAGAAACCAAAAGCCGGCGGAAAATGTTATTTTTCCATCACCATAAAACGTTGATTGCTTAAATAACGAGTATTCGTTTTCTTTTTAATTTAGAATCCGGTCAATCATTTCCAGAAATTGCCAATGAATAAAATAAGAAATAAGCTTTCTCTTCGCTGCTTTGGAATGAAGATTTCAATATTCTTTGCTATTTTAATATTCGATTGGCAAAAGATACTCATTGAAAATAAATTTCAAAAAAAGTATATGGGATTTTCTTAACGAAAATAAGTATTTCGTAATTTGTCAGTTAACTTTACAGGTTTTACAGAAGAGAGTAAGATTGCAAATTTAAGTCGTATGAAAAACAGATTTTGATTGATAAGTCAAATATCTTAAAATTTTGTTTTGATTTTAAAATGCCTCGGTTTGATATTAATTGAGAACTGCCTAGAGCACAATTAGTTCGGTACACGATAAACACGATTCTCATCATTCGATTAGGCCGACACCTTTGTGTACATCCTACTGCCTTGTCTAAACAGATGACACGGCTTGTTAGACTTTCCGGAGTATGTAGGATCCTCACTACTGATGTTACTAAGCCGAATAGTCGTTGCGTAATTGAACTAAAGAGATATTTCCACAGAAATGGAGACGTGGAATTCTGAATTTAAGTAACGAGTTATTTGTTTCTGAGTAGCTCACAGGCATATCACGAACCAAATCTTGCTTTACTAGAATCCAATAGTTAATGACATTTAGCAGGTTCACTGGAGACGGGCAGGATAAGAGTAGATTAATATACTGCTAGTATATTCATACTTTACCAATATACATTGTCATATATGTGTTGAACAATTAAGTCGATAATTGCCTTAATTAGGTTGGTCAACCTGATGGCTCATTAATTTCAGGCATTTGCATGCTATAATTACGGTTATTGCTCATATAGGCATGCCATAATGGTTGGTAAAAGTTACATTTTTATCAATGTTGTTTTTATATAAGTGAAAATGACACATTGTTCTACAAAAATAATGGAATACAAATCCCAAAATTTTTAGCTAAATGCCATTGTCTCACCTGTTTTTATATCTATCCATATATTCTTTCGTGTCGAATGTCGAATGTTTGTTTGCTATTTTTAGGAGACTTACCATCAGATTTTAAAACAGAACCCGCTTGCATACCACTATGGCGTATAGCGTCTCACTTCCTCAATGAATAAGTCTACGACAGCTCGTGGTAATGGTAACCCTCAAGGTATTAAGATGTCTAGTCCGTTCAAAATGGCGGGTGTGACCTAGAGAATTGAGTTCAAAAATTTCAACTTAAGCTGAAATGTCTTATAAAAATATGACAAAAAGAATTGGTTTTAAACTAAATTTTAAAATTCTACCTCTCATTGTTCCCTAGGTATTTTTTTTGGCAGGAACACTCGCTCGGGGGCTCGGCAATCGCATGAGCACACCCAAATATAACTATGTACTACAGTCCGGAATAGTAAGAGAGCAAGCGGCTGATTCACAAACGAAAGAAACGATTCCAATTAAAAAGGTCAGCTTTTGTCTCTGTTCATTTGTATACGTCAAGAAAGAGATAAAACATCATTTCCGAATTAGAATCCAGCGTTTCAGCGTTTTGTGAATAGTTAAATAAAAATATATTAAAGTACTTAGTGAAACCACATCTCTAGGTACAAACTAAACTAAATGTTTGTGCTATGACTACGCATATTTTTTTCGTTACAAAACTAAAGGAACAAAATTTAACTCATTTATGACTAAATTTAGTTTACTACTGTTAATTTAACAACTGTGAAGGACACAAAACGTAATATTACAGCACAAAAACTTATTTTATTTCGTTTGTGCCAAGAGAATCAGTACAAGTGAGTTAATAATTGAATCCCTACTAATATTATAAATGCGAAAGTAACTCTGTCTGTCTGTCTGTCTGTGTGTCTGTTACGCTTTCCTGCTTAAACCTCTCAACCGATTTTGATGAAATTTGGTAGAGGTATACGTTGAATCTCAAGAACGGACATAGGCTACTTTTTATTAGAAAATAAGGGGGGGAGGGGGGAAATACCACCTTTAAAAGTTTATATGGAAAAATGTTTATTTTTGAAGTTAGAGATATGAAATTTGGCACAAATATAGCTCAAAACTTGGATTAAAATATAGACTACTTTTTGTTTCGAATATTAGGGGAGAAAGGGGTAAAACCGACCAAAAAAGGATGTAGTCCACGCGAACGAAGTCGCAGGCACAGCTAGTGGTTTTATATTTTCATAAAATAACTATGAAGAAATCTTAAATTACGAGCCAGTCATCATCACTATATTATGTTACTTGTTAAAATAGTACTCGAAAGGTACAATAGGGCACAAATATCCATGTGAATACAAGATCCTTGACAAGACGAATTAAATGTCGAAAATTACCGTAGAATATATTACCGAGTGTCTAAGTGTTTAGTTTCATCCGTTTCTTTCAAGCTTCCAGACTCGTAGGATTTAGATCGTGTGTTGGGTCCCAGCGACCCGTAATTCGCTGACTCCGCAGCGGAATCCTTTCCCTCGGTTAACTTTCGCTTTGTGAACGAATTACGAGTGTTTTGTTGTATTGTACGCGTTACGATTTCAAAGGGATGATGTTACGTTACATTGTTCCATTTTATTCATGTCAATCCCTTTGTTCAATTTGTCAAATATTAGGTAGTGTTTCTGAAAAGAAACGGAAGATCGCCGTTCTGTGTTTTGAGCATAAAGGTACTTATCTTCACATCAGGTTAAAATATTAAAAGAAGGTATTTCGTAGCAAAAAAATATTAATTGCAATTAAACCTTCATGCTTAGAAGAAATGACGTTACGAGTCTACTTTTTTCTTTAAATCCCTATAATTCTCGGGTATATTTCAAACTATCGAGAAGATACGATCAGTACCTACTCAAGGAAATCTGATTCAAAATAACTCTTGACGCACGCCACATCACATTACCACTATCTGCGGCACTTGGTTCTCGCGTTCCGAGCACATATTAGGTATTCGTCTCACATTAAAAGTGGAGCAGTTTTTTGCACACAAAGGCGTCAAAAAGCTTCCAATAAAAGCGTCCGTTTGTCATCCAAAATTATTTCTTTATTCTTCCCGTGAAAAGAGAGACAGAAAAAATTGCAAACGGAAAATATTTGGGTCGGGCATCAATAAAAGTTATCGCGGGGCTGAGCAGCGACACGTCCCGACATGCTTACGGAGTCACGGCCTCTCTTTGTGTTGCGTAACCATTGACGGATTGAATAATTCCCACGTTTCGCTGATAGCTGCTTTTTTAACGGGATCAGTAATTCACTCTCGCTTTGTGAGCTTTGAAGTGAGCTCGCTTCTTAAGTGACCAGAGATCTGGGAGACGATATGTGAACGTTTAGAGATGTGTTAAAATGCTACGAGTTTATGGACGGTGGCCTCATCATCCCTATCTATAATATATAAGTAACTAGGCTTATTTTACCTTGCAATCTAGTTTTCCACATACGCGTATACATTTGCTTTTTTACTTCTTTTAAGCTGAAATTAAATCTCATTTGGTAAAATCTTGTAGAAGCGATAAAGTGTCTAATTATACGAATAAGCTGACTGAAACTGACTGATTAAATTAGGAACAAAATCTAAATCCATTATGTTTTCAGCTATAAACATTTATTCATACATATTCATGTTACGCAGAATCTAATCACATTCTGTCACAATGTGTTTGAATAAATAATTTAACTTGGCAGAATGTGTTTGAACAAATAATTTAACACGCGCTAATCGTTTTAACAGCAAGTATCGTGTTTACTCTGTGGTATTTGTTCTTGTACACGGATTTGGATATAGGTCACTCATGTAAAAGCGGCTAGAGTAAAACTCTGTCCTCGTTACTTATTTTTCCAAGATTTTTTTAACAAAAAACTATAAAATTAGTTTTCAAGCTCAGTTTATTGGAAAAGTAATTTATTATTAGTACCCTGATCTACCATCAAAATCATATAAGGTATAATTGATTAAAATAAATGAGAAACTTGATAAGTAAATTTTCCCGTTTGGATTTACATAATATGTCGCCGCGAGTACGTTTTAATTCAGACGATTCTTAACATCCAATTTGGTACGTCTGCTAAAGTAAGGATAAAAATACAACGCCAAAATAAGAAATGGTCACAGCATCTTAATAAATGCTTACCTACACTTGTTTTATCGACATCCCACTTTATTATGTCGAAAAAAATTCGCCAAAACATGGCTCGGAGCGTTTTTCCAAGTTACCCGAATAAAAACTCGCCCCCCAAGTGTCGGGGGTGACTTCGTGACTGATGTGTTTTTAAGCAAATCGCTCAGAGCTGTACTTTTTTCATTCGATTTTATTGGTCAATAACAGGATAAAATAACGATTTGTCACTTTGTTAACTTTTATGATTTTAGGAAGGTTGCTAAATCGCTACAGTTGCTCGAAGATGACATTAAGAGGCATCTTAATATTGGTATCTATAATTTAGAGAAATAAAAAGCTTTTTAATTTTTTGAATATAGGTCTTTTAATGGGAGCAAACGCCCACCGCCACCACCTGGGTGGAAAATGAGTAGGATATCTCAGATTTGAAATGAGTGCAGACTATCCACTAAAACGCTATGTGAATGCAAATATTCTACAACGGCCACGGCACATCCAGAATTTAGGTGGAATGCGTAAACTTTTTTGATGATTTCCAAATATTTAAGGGTTTTGAAATTATATATATTTATACAGATTTGATTAGCGTAAAATCACTACTAATATCATTTTAAAACGGAGACAGTGAAAGCTAAGCTAAGTAGGTATTAACCTGTAAGTAGATTTCCAGCAAAACTTTGAGTGATGTTTTTTAGTCAATTGCCAAACAGCCATTTCAATTATTTATTTGGACACAAGCTTTTATTGCTTTTTTCAATCTTTTTTTATATAATGCACTTACTCATCCCACCCGATGTGAAGTGGTAATGAGGTCCTAGCTTAAAGGCGACAAGTAAAGCATGCTTGTCCCCTGCTACTAATGTAGCACTAGCCTCCCCCAGGAATCTGTTTTATAATTCTACACTGAACATTATTTTAAAGTAGGAGAAGATTCACGCGACCTTTCTCCCTGTTATGTGGCTCCGCAAAAAACTCGTGGGGAAGTGTCGAGGCCCAACTTCGCGACAGATGCGTGTTTTTAGGCAAATCGCTCGGGCGCGCCGATAACTTTTATTGATGACTTTCCGATCGGTCTCTTTCGGTTGGCGGTGGGCCAGCTTTGTCTTGTTAATGGCGGATAAATATATCACGGCTTGGTTACGTAGCTATGTTGCATTATCAGCAATTTGTATTCTGTTTCGTTTTTGGAATTAAAAATACTAAAAAAGGCAATTAAAACAGCGCGGACATCTATCCTCTCCTATAACATTGATTTCATTGTATTCATTATTCGTGAGTGTGTTTACTTTTCCATTGATGACTTTCGGGTAAGTAGATTTCAAACCGAAATTTAATGTAGGAATTAGAATAAAAAATATTTGCCTGACCTTACTGCTATTTTAATTGACTGATATTATCCCCAATTATATTGGTTTAAGCTCGTACTTTGTGTGCTTTTGTAGGATTAGATTAGATTAAATCTCTAAAGATTGAAAGTCAATTTGAAAATAAACTTATCTAAGATAAATTCATTTATTGTTTAATATAACGCTGGGAAATGTAGATTTGTAGTTGACGGATTTTTTTGGGCGGTTGAGATAAACCTTCTCAGTTTCGGAGCAGAAAGAAGAAGAAGTAGAGAAAATAGAGCTTACCATTTTATTCACAGAACGATTGAAAAACTGTTTTTTTTATATGTTTTTTGACATAAACAATTGGAAAGAGACAAAACTCAGGCGTTTTTGAATAAGCCCCACGCCCGCTTATGCACATTATTTCAGAAATGGATTCGGAAAACTGTGCAACAAAGCACAGTTCTAGTGCTTCTTGCCCTATCCGATTAGAGAAAGCATAGACATCCCATATCACAAAACTTTTATGAATACGGGGACAGTATTTTAATAATAATTATTACAACACACAATTCCCTTCTGGAGTTTAGAAACCTGACACGGGTAAACAAACAAATAACATTGAAATATATGGAGGCGTAATAGTTTTTCCGCTATGACATTTACTAGCAAAGTTGGTTGATGCATGTTCAACATTGGTTCTCCATTAGCATCGCTGGCCCGATCCGTCATGTCGGCCCCACCAGACCCCCGATAAAGCTTTTATATAAACGTCTGGAGCGACGTTTTTATCATCCCAAGCTCGAATTTTCGACATCAAGGAGAGTCGTAATTCGCAAACGGTTCGGCTACGAAAATAAATGTCGTTTTAATATACCAGCCTGACATCAAACGCGTACTTAGAATTTATTTCAATTGCTAATTGGATAAGCTTCTTGAATTACATTTATTGCCTTTGTCCGTTATCTTATTACATTTAGGTCTTAGTAATTCTGTCAATGGAAGTTTTTTACGAAACTGGTTACTCAGATTGCTTTTCTTTATTGCGATATGTTTATTGAAATGACTAATTTTATGTACCATCAGTTTACCCCTTCGCATATAAATGTCATTATATTTCTGCGCTTCATTCTTCTATATAACATCAACGTAGTCCTTTTAGCCTACAAGGTAGTTTTTTATAGACATATTCTCGTATATAGTAAAAAAAAAAATTTAAATATTAGGCCATGTTCCACTACATGGCAAAGGCCTCATATCACATAATGACTCCTCGTTACAACAACGTATATTGGCTTAACCACGCTTGCCAATAACGGATTTCATATAAGCCACGTTAACTTATTTTCAATGTTTAATAAATATGTACCTTGTTCATGGAATCGGAGTCAGAGACCCAATATCATAATTCAGATATAAATCTACGAATACTACGAATCTAGACGAGTCGAGGTCGAGACGTTATGTTAGGTATTAAGTTAAATATAGTTTGTTATGTCTACTAGCATATGTCCGCATCTTTCATTGTAAGGTATTTCAGTCTCATCTACTTATTTCATCCAGCGTTAGCACATTTGTAAACCTTAAGTTACTATTGAAATTATTTTTTCTGTCTTCGATAATCATCGTCCATTTCCTTCAAATACATACATAAAACCTCATTGAGTAGGTACCCAAGTTCCTTCGTTTATATTCTGTTCACACTGAATCAATTAAAAAAGTATTGTGCGAACTCGCCAGTTGTATTGTGTTAGTACAAATTACTCGGATTATGATACAGTCTTATAGAATCTAAATCGAATCACTCAAAATCAACTCAAACACTCAAGTAAAAGAAACAACAAACAGCTCTCCCGTCGACAGCTATCCTTCTGATTGAATTTCATTGTTTGTGCACAAAATGTGGGCGCTGTCGCGCTGGGTTACGTCAATCAGGGCGCACGACCGCTGAGACGGGCTCATTTAAATACGCGAGGCAAACTCTCGCGGACAACTGTAAACATTTCCAAATCCGTGGAATTTAAAATTTCCACTTGGCTCAGAGTTTCTCGGCGAAACTTTGGATGGAGTGACGGGAAGCCAGAGCGTTTGAGTGGCAAGTTGAGCGGCTAAGTAGGATGTGGCAGATGCGGTTACACACGAGCTCGTAACTCGACTTTTGTCGTTGCTACGGATGCTTAGCGTGGCTACAATGAGCGGTATTTACAGTTTAAACTGACTTTTTAGTGAGCGTAGCGTAGAACCAACTAAGCCTTAAGTGTCAAGTGGATAAATGAATCATGGCATCGGACAAAACACCAATCAACTGATCTCAGACTTAGATTTTTCCTTTATTTTTTATTTTTCTTATATTACAAAGGAAAATCTAAGATAGACGCCGGATACTAACTGGGGGCGTAAACCCAGCAGCATACTTTAGAAACTTCGTTTTCCAAATCGACCTGACCGAGAATGGAATACAGGACCTTTCGCGCTTCGGGCATCTATCATAGCCACTGTACCACATAGGTATTTTAAAAAACAGAAAATTTTTATCTCCCCTTGTGGTGTGGGGCACATAATATCAGGGCAAGGGGAGATGAAATTTTTCTGTTTCTTTAAAATATTTAATGTTCGCTAGTGCGGCGTACGGCACTATAGAAGAAACGGTTAGATAATAGGTACTAGATAGCATGTAAATTAACATTTAGTCAGCAATTTAGGTTAGTTAGTGTACCTAAGTACGGGGAAAAGCAGGTGCACAGCTACGTACCTACATTACTCGCTTTTAAGAAGTGTTGGTAAACTTTGTAAATCTTTTGTTTCTTCTTAAACTTTGGGTTAAAGTTTACATTAGGTGCACTAACTTGAAGTTTTACTGAGCTTTAAAGTTTGCTTTGAATGTTGGCAAATGCAGTTTTGTACTCTAAATTTTGTTTCCGGAATCAGTAAACAATTTTCTACTAAAACATATTACACTGGTATTAATGTTAAAAAGCTTAAAGCTTAACATGGTAAATTAATATTTATTAGGTGAAAGAAATGTATTAAATATATGACAAATGATACGCTTCAATAAAATATTTACTGATGGATACTTGAGGAAAACTATTTGCATACCTTTTATGGGACCAAAAATGGTATCAATATATCTTTGATTTCCTAAATTGATTGTAAGCGTATAAAATAAGAGATTTCCTGCAAATTACTTGTTTACTTCTAGACATCAAAAGCGATTTATTAGTTCATGTAAAAACGTTGCCACGTCGTGTGAGAGAACGTGATTTGGGTGTTAAACCATTTAGTACTGGATTATGTTAAGTTATTTCATAAAAATAAACAAAATGTTGTGTTCTATAATTCGAATGATCACAATAATATAATCGACCATGAAAAAAAAAAGAAATTGGCTGTAAATAGTACATTCAGTCATTTGCCCACATACTACTTCAGCCCAGTCATGATATTTGGCTGCCCTCAAATCCGAAAGTAGTCGAGCATGACCACTCAGCCGGAACCGAGTGTCGCCGGACTGTAATTCAGGGAATTGCAAATTGTCATTCCCACTGCGACGTCGGGATTTCACAGAGAAACTACGAAATACTGCCAGTAAATTTACTCGCATGTTCTATCCAGATTGAGCCCGGACTTTATTCAATATTCGGTTGTGCCTTGATTTAATATTATAAGGCTTGTATTTCAAAATGTACGCTTAGCATGTCCCACGCGAGTAATTTAATTTGAACTTTTATGTGCTAAAATCAACAAAATACAGTTTGTCTGCCACTAATTGGCTAAAAACGTGGGAGAAGTCAAAAATTCTGACGATTCTGTTGGCACAAACAAAAATAAATTGTTGTCATTTTACTGCGTTTTCTAGTGGAATGACAGAATAATCGGCCTAAATAATATATAATAAATAAATAATAAATAAATATTGGACAACATCACATACATGGCTCTGATTCTGCGGTAAGTAGCTTAAGCACTTGTGTTACAGAAATCAGAAACAACGACGGTACCACAGCACCCAGACCCGAGACAATATAGAAAAGTTCGGTTCCCATATTGACCCGACCAGGGATCGAACCCGGAACCTCAGAGATGGCGCGACGCCAAAGTCCGGCCCGCTCGCCTCTCGGCTACGGAGGTCGTTGATATATGGCGTAATTTGAAGTTGATCGCGTCGTATGATTATCGCAGATGAATTATGGTTGTTGATTTGGGAGTTGGATTATGACCCCAACAGTATATTTCTAACTTGGGCGGATAGTGCAGCAACAAAATTTGAGTCCGTCATAATATCATCGTATCTTTTCTCGGCCTGGCACTTCTATGCATTACAAGTAACCGCACCTTCTTTTTTTCAATACCTTGTTTAGTTAGATACCTACTTATAATTATGTTAGCAGTAGAAACGAGTGCGTGGCTTTAGCGAAGTTTTATTTAGTTAAGCAAAATAATCACGTCACGGGAGCTTTTTAGTTCCGCCAGGCCTTAGTTTGGGCGAAAAAGTTCCCGGCATAATTCTGTTAGCTCGTTAACTGAGTAGAAGTTTTAATTAGAGATGTCCTTGTTAGTTAGAACAAGGGATTAAAGCGTGTTGTTTGGGAAGGGTCCACAGATTTCGGAGCAAGTCTTAGGGCTGAACGGTGGACCCACTTCTAAATTCTAACACCCTTTCGAAGTAATTTACCTATTCCTATTACTTGTAGATTTAATAACTTTATTGATTAGCCTGGGATTTACCAAGGAAGTTTGTTTACTGAGCTCAAAGATATTGAGAATTAATTAAAATATAATTGAAGCATATCGAAGAGATTTGTCGTTAAATATAACCTGATGGTATACATTTGAGATATTTAAAAAAAAACACGTTCATTTCATTAGAAAGCTAACGAGTAATTATGAAACACTTAACACCTGGGCTTTGTGATATTTTTCTCTTATTTACTTTAAAAAAATAACAGTTGTGCAAGTTGAAGTCAAAGCATGATGCTCGACATTCGCTCATCTATCGTCGTAAACTGATACAGCAAGCTTTCCGTTTTTAACTTCATTTGTAAAGTTGTCTTAACAAAAACTTAATAAAGTCTAGAGACTAAAAACTGGGACTGCGTAGAGTTGTAAAATATAAAGCCAATAAATAAAGAGTCCTTAATCAACTCGATGCTGAGGACAGGAAAAAGAACAGTCGTGAAGATTTATAAGACGTGCAAAAAAACGACCGAGTTACGTGAACGGGAACTCGGAACGGAAATAGTTGATGGATTAAACAGTGTTACTGAGCAAAATGTATTCATTGGGGCGTTTACATTTAACCTAGATTGACAGTGGACGTGTTAAAGTATAATCGACTCGTTTTAATACCTGGGTTTTACATTCCAATAAAGAGGATTTAAATGGAAATATTAAAGTTGCATATGAAAATTCGCCAAAATACCAATCCGAATGGGCGAACGCTCGTTTTTATTACCAATCGGGCCGACTCGATTTACTTGTGCGTTCATGCACAAACATGCCACATTGTTTCAAAAATTACAGGAATGCGGAAAAAACTATAACGTAAAAACTTGGTTTTGCGAAATCGAATCGGAAAATCTGTTTTAATGGTCTGCCGCAACATCTAATCATATTAAATTATAATCAAAAACTGTTTTATTTATTAGTATATATTAAAGATGGAAAGGATGTGAGTTTTTACTTGCGTTGTAACCTTATAAATAAACGCTCGTTTGTTGAAGCTCCCTAAGTCGTTCAGGGATTAGAATACCACCGGCGCTGGTAGGAAAAAAAAAATTGACGTGCAAAAGAATTTATTGTAAATCCAATTGCAGAAATAAATCATTTCATTTCATTTCATTTTATTTCACCGAATTCAATTACAAAGTTTTGTAATATAAAAAAAAATATATTGGTAAAGTCACATATTGTTTTGTTATCTTTGAAAATTAAAGGAATAAGAATGAAAATGTCCTACTTTGTTCAGATTATTCGCGCTAAATGGAAAGAGATTGTTTCCCACAAAACAGGCGCTTAAGTTAAAAGCTCCCGCACCAATAAAAGTCTTAGTTATTTATGTTAGTTGAGGCAAACTTTTGCATTGGCACAACCCATTCCACTTGAAGCCAACTCGTGTAAACTTGCGTAGTGGGTAGTAATCCCTTCGTGGACCCGCTAACTTCTGCGGTCACAGCTGACAAAAACATTCAGCCTACTCGACTGTGGTGCCAAACCTACTACAACAATCATACATTATCTGGCTTTATTAGTACTCTCAACTAATTATTGCAAAAGTCGGAAGGCGTCGGAAGGAACAGAGTGGGGATTCATTTGTGATGAATTCATGTATTCCTTTCAAAAGTGGGATTTGAATATATGACACATTGATTCTTTTGGGTCTCCTACGTAGTTTCGAATGCCGTTGTCGCGACACACGCTGTTGCGAATTTTTTTCCCACTGCCTCATAGGTTCGAAAGCTTATGGACTCGAATGATGTAGTCGCGAAAGACGCTGATTCGAAAAACATTTTTACTGCTTCATTACTTTATTATTCAAAACGTGTGTAAAAAATATTTATCTAGTAATCGCAAAATAATTGTTATATTTAATATTTTTTTTATACATTTCAAATATGAATTGCTAGTAGTAAGAATAATAATAATAATAAATTATTTATTTGCAAGAATATGGTTACAAAAAATCTTATTTAAATATAATACCATTATATTCTACTGACAAGCTATGTGCAATTTTTACAGATAATGTCAACAAAATTATACATTTTGCATGATGCTTTAAAGTAAGTAAACTTTTGTTGTAGCTGTTTGTCTGCTATACATGAATATAGTTTTATTTCTTTTCTAACACGTCCAAATTCATAGTAATTTTACTACAAAAAAGTAAAATTCAGTGATCTTAGGGATTTTACCATGGTCTGTTGCCAGTCCCGAGCTAGTGAATTTTATAATTAGATATTAAAAATAAACTACTACTTCTGTTATTTGTAACATAATTTAAATTTTAATTCTAGCATTATTATTTTCGTAGTTAATCTACATTCTAGCTGCAACCTTTTTTCCCATATAAACTAAACTAATCGATTGAAAGGAAAATAACACCGCTGAGAACTACTTGAATATTTTCACAATTAAACAAAATTTATAAATAAACCAAATATAAATATCATGGCAAAGGTCTTTGCTTCTTTATGCATATATGTGAAACAGCCAGAAATAATCAATGAAATAGTTAAAAGTGTTTGAAGAAGACCCAAAATGGCTGTTTTTAAGATTTGAAGCCAAATATCTCAGAAATGATACGTGTTAGAAGTATTTTAAAGCCAGAATTGGCTTCCTTATGCCATTTTTAGTTAAAAACAGCTATTGGTTTGCATGCACCAAAATCTTTGTTGACCTGTATATATAATTAGGTACAAAATATTAATGATTCAGTTTTAAATTTTACAATTTCAATACTATGATACTAATACTATTTTAATAACAAATGGAATATCTACTAATGAAAATGAAATTAGTATCGGATCACTATCCATAATTTTAAAGCCTACAAGATTGCACATACATTTCAAGAAATAAAACGTTGTCTAATAACAAGATGTAAACCTAATTAAATCATGAATGTTTCAAACATTAAGTACTACTCAAAAACTCATTTACTGTATAGTACATTTGTTTAATAGGAAGTTAAATAAATAGAAGTGTTAAAAAATAGGAGATGTTAATTTCTTTAAATCATTGAGCAGTTTATTATAAATTTTTATTGACATACATTAAAGGTTTTTTGAGTAGAGTGCAAGAAATGTTGATTGACTCCGAAAATGTTGTTTTTTTAATTACATACTAGATAAATATTTTTTACACACGTTTTGAATAATAAAGTAATGAAGCAGTAAAAATGTTTTTCGAATCAGCGTCTTTCGCGACTACATCATTCGAGTCCATAAGCTTTCGAACCTATGAGGCAGTGGGAAAAAAATTCGCAACAGCGTGTGTCGCGACAACGGCATTCGAAACTACGTAGGAGACCCGATTCTTTTTCTTGTGCATCTTTCTCGGCAAATTAAGTAAAAAACCTCATACCTAAGCATTTGTGTTCTATTTATGACTAGTAAAACTACATTTTGGATAATTTTTGAGACAGTTTTTGAGAGATGAATAATGGTTTATGTTGTTTTAAAAAGCTAGATCTGTTTAAATTTTGGTGTGACCAAGTAAGGCAAGTGACCTACTTTACTGTCAGATGTTTTCAAGCTAATTATGTTAATTGGCCTCTGACTGGGCTTCAGGACTAATCTCGAGATATCAGCTGAGATCAACAGCTTAATGTGCACGTATTTAGCACTCAGATCAGCCTGCGTGGCTGTGGTTCATAACTTAATAATAAATATATAATATTTAATTTAAGTGTCACTTATCATATTAATTCAACTTAAAGCTAATATTAGTGCGGCAATAAGTGGGATAGGGTTTTACAACGGTATAAATAGGTAAATGGTATTTTCTATTTATTTATTGCAACAAAATCATACCATAATCGAAGAGTATTATTCGACGACTTGAACAAACCCTATTAAAGTATATTGTGGATCGAAAAATGAAAAAAGACATTGTCTACCCATTTAAGGGTTTATTATGCAATTATGGCAGTTATTAAGGGTTTATGGCATAAATTATTAATTATAACAATCACCATAATTACCCCGCCGAGCAGATGATTTAAATTTTAGGGAAAAAAAAAATTCTGTAGTTCAGTCGTGCGGTGGAGTAAGTATGGCCCTTTCATAATACTGGGCCGGATCACCAGGTTGAGATGAAGCCTGTACTGAAGAATAGGACGTGACAGAATTCGTGTTTTGGTTATCAACTGTTATCTGGTTAGCAATACAACCACGCGAACAAGTTGTACACCTGCGGGTGTTGGCTATCGATTCGATAGTAGCCGGCCATTCCGATTACCGCAGCCGAAGTTTCGGAGATTAAATAGGCACGTCGTGTTTGTTACTCTTGCCCGGAGCGGATTGCCGTCGGAGTTGGGAAGGTGTGGTTTTGGTTTGCAAACCACTAACAAAGCCGTTACGTGTTTTGAACTAGAGAAATAGTAAATATATACTACTGTTTGTGGAATACGGTTATGGCTTATCGGGTTGATTAGGTACAAGAAAAACAGACCCGAGATTGTTATTGTTAAAATTTTAATTTGGACACACAAACGTATATTTTGAACTAACATAGAGATCGTTAAAAAAGGTTTACATACCTACATTGAAGTATTTCCTGGTTTTCAGTTGACTTTTGAGGATCATAGATCTCGTTCATGAGTAAATAGAACATAAACCATTTGTTTTCAGATAATATTGCATGATAAAAATTCGTTTGCGATTTTGAACCAAAGTTCGGAAAGGACTTCATTGTAGCCTTTCTGATTTCCCCGTTGAAGTTGAATGTTGAATGGCAGTTTATTTAATGCTAAAAACATTTTATAAGTTTTAACCCAGCATTCTGTACTGAAAACGGATATTAACTGTATTCATTTTGTTTTTTAGTTCACGTTACCTATGTACGTCATATCTTGACGTCGTTACCATATAACAACCTAGACCCACTTGACAGGAACAATCTTGTGTATCGTCCTTAGTTTGCGTGATTGTAAATCAAATTGTTAATAGATTTGTACATTTTTTACAGTGCTTCGCGCCGCACTAGCGTCCTTTAAAAAAATCATCTCACCTTGCGTGCTGTTCTTCCAACTGAGCTAACCGCAAGCTACCGCAGGTGATGAATTATTCCGTTGAATTAACCCCCCAGCCTTCGGTAAGTGCCCTCTGCAGCATACGTTTTGAAGTTGAATGGAGGTGATTTTTTCTGTTTCTTTAAAATATTTCTAGTTATATGTCAATGTTCATTTCAGTTATCTTTGTCAACACATTCTAATCTAAGCTCAGTGAAATAATTACCTAACTGAAATAACACATTAGAGGCAAACAGATTTTAATTTAAAATTTTACTGGTATTCAAAATAAACCAATGTAGGCAGCCCTGTACGTCGGCCCAGTGATCCGTGTTGCTTAATTAATTGGCATAAATTATGGTCGGTGCGTAATCAGCACCGCTCTACGTGTTAATTTTGTGCTAAATATAAGCAAACAGCAGCAGTGCTGTGCCATATAATACAGGCATGCAATAGTTAGCAAAACCTTGGTACCTAAGTTTGGAGCAATGAGTGGGTAACTAATCTGGGATTTACACTAGAACTATTTCTCTAGCATTTAGTTATATTGTCAAGTCAAGTTGCAACGAGCACACATTAGAACCGATACACACCATCACAATATAGTGTTTGCATGAATCAAAATTAAACAAGTCAACGAAGAATGTAACTTTTATTTGGAGCAAACTTCTTGTATTTTAAAAATTATGGATGATTGTTCTCTAGAAGTGGAATGGCGATCGTGTAAACTGACATCACATGTCATTCTAAGTCTGATCCAGAAATCCACTGTTTATATAACGACTGGAAGTTGTAGGTATAGGCCTAATCTACAACTTCAAGGCGTTATAACTCCAGAAATAAATAAGTTATAAAACTTAATTGATTACCTGTGCTGTAAAAGGCCCTAATAAATAGATAAAACGTGCAAAACTACAATTTTTTTAAGAGAAGTAGGGCACAGCGAATCGCTCGAACTGGACTGGTGAAATACCTCCACCTTACAGAAGACCGCAGCCAAATAACAATCACTTCTGTGTTGTTATGTTTCTGCGTGTGAGTAAGGTTTCCAGAGCTCCTGGGGGGTGCTACATTAGTAGCAGGGGTCAAGCCTTCAAGGTAAGAGCGACAAGTCCAGTAACATTTCATAATAGTTAATTAAAATACTGGTGTGAAATGTTTTAAAGATTTTCGGGATTACCCGTGTCACACTTTAAAAGATTTCATAAACAAATGATAACAGTTATACATAAAGTAAATTCATTAAGAACAAATAGATCTAAACTAAGAAGAGACACTTTAACCCTTAGCCACATCACTCACATTAATACCTACCTGTTTATGTAGTAACGTTGATTAGCAGCAACAAATCATAATCAATCACAATGATTACGTCGGCGCGAGCGAGTTTATTTGCGGGAACGGTGATTATTGAGCCGTTTATCTACGTACCTACTAAATTATGATCGTGAGTCTGCTCGTAATCGCTGCGAACATTGGGCATAGTCAAGTGGCAATTACATATCTTATTAAGATATAGTTACGACAATTTCGATGTGGTTATTACATTTTTTATAGGGCTTTACGCCGCACTAGCAAAATTTAAAGTTCCTGGAGGCTAAGAGGTCAATACAACATAGAAATCCATCGCCTATCTTGCGTTGACACACCACAAGGGATATGAAATTTTTCTGTTTCTTCAATAATTTTTTTGTGTGTGGACTCGACGTTTCACTTAGAAAAGTTACGTTGAAATGTTATTCCCATCCTTTTATACTTGTCAAAATGCCCGAGCTGCTCGTGCAAATTACGAGCAAATGAATAAATTAAATTACCTTACCGAAATACTTATGCGAAACTTCATATTCCCAACCGGATTCATCTTTCATTCATAAAATATCTTCGCAACTAGTTACTTGTCTTCAGTGTCGCCCAGCCTTCAAATTATTTTTTGGTACCGAATATCAATTGCGCCATAACAAATAAAATACTTTCATAACCTTGTAACAAAAATAATAAGCAGACATTTACATATTTATTCGCCATAAAATTCTGAACGGAGCATCAGTAAAATAACAGTATACTGGGAAAGCGTTGAAAGATTGCTTTTTCCGAGTGGCTATAAAATATCAAGTTATTTTTGTTTTAAGTGTGGTTCTCAATATTTATAATGAACGGACATGGGTCATTATTATTTTTCTGACCCTTTATCGACGACTTTAATAGCAAACGAACAAGACTGAAATATCAAATACACAATTTATTGTTTGATTTGAATTCTCCGTTTAAAAACTACTTACTTATTTCGAATTTCCAGGCAATTTAATAAGTCCTAGATAATTATGTATGTGGTGAAGCACGTGTACTTATTCATATCACACACAAAATACGCATGGCAAGACAATGTTATACCTTTTATCAACGAAAATAGCACTTTGAACAGATTAGTGTATGAAGTCAAATGTTTTTTATTTTATTTTCTGAGGTGTTTTTATACCATAATAATTTCCCGTCCAGTAACATCTGATATACATTTTATGTCATATTATGCTGAATCGAACAAACATCTTGGCTAAAATCTATTCGTAATTCAAATGTATGTAATATAGTAATGGATAATTCAAAGATAATCCCACTGATGTAATTTTGACTGTGGCTCAGAGAGCCTCTTAATATGCGTCACGACAACAGACAGAATAACAAAACTTCTGCGCGCTCGTCATTCCGAGCGTTCGCTCATCGAATTTATGGGCAAGCAATCAATTCCCGAAGCCCCGATTACAAATAAATACTGCCTGAGTTCCAAGTAGCAGAATTTTCCGTTTTAGGGAACCCTTAAGGGCCGCTTTAGCAGATAAGTTAATTAAGTTACGGAGGATATTCTAGCCCATTCATGGCAACATTTATAGAGATTTAGTTATGACGTTTACGTTATTACCATGAGTGTCCATTGATGGGTTTATGGGAATCTTATTTTAATTTCAAAATGGTTTTAAAGGAACCAGTTTGAAAGATGTAAAAATGTTCTGTGAAAATCCTATTGCATTTAATAAAAGTGCGTGAATGTTTTCGTAAATCAATATTTTATTTACACAATAACATCTCGTTGATTATAATTGTGTTAACTTAATGTAATAAATTACACAACTTCAGACGTGGAAAGTGGTATTTATAAAATATTACCCTTATTTAAGTATAAGTAATTCCAGTGGGGAAATATGTAAAATTTAATACAAAGTGGTAAGCAATCTTTTCCCGATTTTTTTAACCGGCTAATCTAAAATCAAAGGTGAAATCATTTGAAACTTTAGATAACTGTTGTACCTATCTACAAAATTTTAGTTAAGCTCTGTGTCGACAAATATAAAACTGAAAGATAATTTAGGTTACGTTAAGTAACGTAAGACCGATAGGAACCACACGTTATTCGGGAACTACCAGATATCCCTGCCACCCATTAAGCGACGAGCAGCGCTCCTAATTACACCTGCATTGAGCAAAGTTACCTTATCTACGAGTACTCAGGACTTGGATATAAATCGCGGACATATTGTGGTATTTTTTAGTTCTTACGCCCAGTTACAATATTTGAAAAACAATAATTTCTAGTTACAGATAGTAATAATGTATACGACGCGTAAGCTAATAACAACCGACAGACGACTGATGACAGTTGATATGGAATGTAAATTTGAAATTAAAATTAACGATTCGTAGTCGGTTGGTGAAAAACGGATAGTCATTTTTGACACATTAAGAATTGTAAAATATTGGAAGCGGGCATTAAACTGTATGGTGGCTCTATGTGGCGGTTTATTACATTTTATTAGATGGTTGAGTAAAGCGATGACTGGCACATAAATCTATCATGCTTGTGAACAGATGACATCGTTGAAAACTGATCTGCTCCCGTTCACCCCAATTTTAAATACTACTCAAACCATCACAAGGAAAGTTATTACCATATACTCTTAATAAGTTAGATACCTACTATTATGGACTAAGTTTCTTGTCGGTATCTTCTCGTTGGTTCCGAATGATGAATTAATGTTTTCATATACCCGATGATGTATATGAATAAAAAATAAATATTATTTAAGTAATAAAACAAATTTTAATTTTTTTTTTTTTAAATTATAGAATACGGTGACAACCGAACATACAGGTCTCCACTCTAAGTGATCGCTGTGCCTCATATACCTCGGTAAGACGAGGAAAAACAATTACGCGGCTTATACAGCTAATAGGTGATCCAGATAACTGTAAGACAGGTGGGGAGTACACAATTAGTGGTAAGACCCAACATTCTACCTATTAGAGGACGGGCGGCTCCTAATTACACCTCCATTGAGCGGTGCCTTATTGTGTGTCCTCAGGACTTGGAATAATCTCTTACGTCCCGATATCACTGCCTAAACTAGACCTACCTACGTTATAATCTACAACAATCAACCCAACCTTTTTATTTTTTTATTTTTTTTTATATTATGCTTTAAGATTGACCTGATGTTAAGTGGTAATGAGGTCCTAGCTTAAGGGTGGCAAGTACAGCATAATAAATCTGTTACTGGACTTGTCGTCCTTACCTTGAAGGCTTGACCCCTGCTACTAATGTAGCACCCCCCAGGAGCTCTGGAAACCTAACTCACACGCAGAAACACAACAACACCGAAGTGATTGTTATTTGGCTGCGGTTTTCTGTAAGGTGGAGGTATTTCACCAGTCGGGCTGCTCCAGTTCGAGCGATAAATCGCTATGCCCCACCTCTCTTACTATGCCCTACCTCTCTTACATCATGTCAGTTTTGCCATGTCTTTGTTTTTGCAAAGTGGTATTCAATCTTGCTATTTGATACAAGATTATTTCTAATTCGCAGTTAAGTGTATATCATTTATGTAAAATCAACCCAACCTACATACGTTAAAATGGGAAAGGTGCATTGTGTACGAAAAAGTTGGACTATGAAACCTTTTTATTTTCTTGGCGTTGGAAGTTAAATAATATTTCTGAAGAGTTTGCGAAAAGTGTTTATTTTTCATACCATTCAATTACTGTTTGTACATATTGGTGATAATAAATATGAGATATCCAACATGTTTTTTTTATTTTGAAGACACGAGAAATCATTCATAAAAATACTCGTACATTTTATTTACATATTTACAGTTGAAGTGGTCGTATTGCGTATGTTACTAGTCCAGTCCTTGTATACACGTATAGTATTTCTCACATGATTCAACAATATTTTTAAGCAGTCAATTGGCTGGTATCATACCCCCCTCAAATAATAGAGTCAATAACCAGTTGAATAACTGAATTTTATCGATTTCGTTTTCGATAATTTACTTCTGAGGCGCATATCTATTGGCCTCAGCACAATATTATGATATCTCTTTGTCATCATGGTCGTTTGCTGAGCGAAGACCATTTTGGTGCCTGTATTTAGATTAACGTTAGTTGTTTTCAATCTTTGCTTTTAATTTATTTATGTTGCTTTATTTGGAATGGAATGAAAATAAAATTAATTGTTTTCTTTCATACTTCAGACCTGCGTAAAATATATCCGAGAAAAATGCGTCATATTCAAAAGTTGGATTATCAATCGATTTTATTATTTTTATAGTACTAAACGCCGTACTAGCGCACTTTGATTATTAGAAACAGAAGAAGAGCAGCACGCGCGATACGTGAAGGTCGTGGGTTCGATTCCCGCACCGCAAGGGGAGATACAATTTTTCTGTTTCTAATATTTGTTGGATTATCAAACTTTGTTGATTCTACAATTCATGACTAGGTACGCCTTCTAACTAACTTAGGCGTTTTTAGTTAACATTAGTGTACCTAAGAAGAAATAGGAACAACACAATGCGCGGTAAGACGCGAAATTCCTACCACGCATTAGACGACAAGCGCTCGCCCCTAATTACACCTTCATTGAGGAACACAGTGTTCTCAGGACTTGGATTAATTACTTACGTCCCAAGATCTTTTCCTAATTTAGACCTTCATACATTGACGTAGAATTCACCTTTATCTTGTATGTAAAAAACAATGTGTTTTTTTCTGATGTCAGTAGTTGTTGCTCACAACTTCGTCCGCATAATGAAGGTACAAAGCCTAGAACTGGTAAACTTGCGAAAGTCCTTGATTCAATCTAGTCACCAGGTTCTTTTTGGGGTTGATTTCTCTTACTCATTAATTAAAAACTTGCGGTAATGTTTAGACCTCTTTAAGCCGGCTCAGTCCGAGTCAGTTCGAAGAACTGTTTTCCCTTATCCCACCCTCCCCTTTTCATCACAGAACCACAAGAGCCGGCCAACGATGTCATCGCTTCACCGTGGAAAATATTCCATCGCGAACAAAAAATTTTGGTAACTCTGATCTTTGCCGTACCATTAAGAAGTGAAACTCGTTGCTGGCTCATGTGTTCCTTCCTTAGATATGGAATCCTTCAAAAGGAGCATGAAGAAACATCTTGCGGGCCAGTATGGCGATGCTAACTGATAGGATATTACGGTATCAAATCCGTTGTTATCGCGATCTGGGTTCCTCTCTTGCTTGCCATCAGGCTGAGAGGAGTAATTTTTATACGTGTAATTAAGATTTAATAAATAAATACGTCACGTATGGCTTTTAAACGAAATCCGTTTCATGAATATACGTCTTTAAGAGCCTATAAGAGCCGGCATTAGTATTGATCACCATTTCATTTTCTAATTATATTTTAGGAAAAACCAACTATCAAAAATAAGATTAGATCACTTTAAGGTCATATTTTCCAACTCATACCTACCAATTCAGCAGCTATATACTGCTCGCTGCCCAAGTTTTTCCTTCAGAAAAATAGCATGTCTACTAACTCAGGGCTCTTAAGGCTTATTTACCTCGGCGCTGTCTTATCTACGTGTCTTCAACACTTAGACTAATTACTTACATCACGACATATCTACTTAAACCAGACGGAAAAATGTGCTATGTGAACAAAAATGGGATTTTGAAACTTAAATCTTGGCATTTAGTACTTCAGAATATTTTGAAGAGTAGTATGTATTTCATTTTGTTATTTCAGTTGTTTACCATGCCATTAATGTTTAAATAATTGCTTTAAGGGTTTAAAGCTAATAGATAAAGCTAAAGCCCAAAAATAGTTTAATTCTAATTCTTATATTTAAATTTTGATGTAACAATATATATTGACAGCTATTTTCTCTTTAGTACTTTCTTTAATACTTACTTACTATTTTTCAGCTCGATGTTTTTTGTAGCAAAACTTTCCACAGTATAACACTTAATGATGAATGATGAAAAATGGACGGAACAAAGGTGTTTTTATAAAGACTTGTGTCTATAAAAAAGTGACCCAGAGCTAACATGAAGACATGTGGGAACTACACAACGAATGGTAATTAAGGTATCCTTTCAGCCATTAAGAGAACTTAAGAGAAATTAGGAGAACAAGTAACAACTCGCTAGCTTCTTATTTCACTAAGGGAGCATTTACTTCCTTTCTACAAACATGTACATAGGAAACAAAACACAGTATATAAATCACATAAGTGTCGTTCAAACCGCGGTCTAAGCTGAAAGCAAGTTTACACAATTTCGGGGACGCCTTATGCTGCACCGTGTACCGAGTAGTTACATCTAGGTTTAGTACATTTTAATAAGGTTTTCACCCTAAGTGTAAAGCGTAAAGAATTAAACACCAAAGAATCTAGTAAATAAGTAGAAGATATTAAGTGTACATATATTTAAATATATGATTGTAAAATTTAGTTGCGTAAATTAAATGTCTAAGAGTGTTTATGGGAATTTAAAACCGATCATCATATCGTAAGAATAAATCGTGACCATTATTCGCGTAATAATTACCGCTTATATTACTACGAGGTGGATTTACACACGTTAGAAACAATTTCGAATAAGAAAGTATTTTTTTGTCTCTATCATTTATTTTCATTACGTAAGAGATTAAAAATAGTTTCTAAATCCGGTTCCAACGTCAACGTTTTCTGAATAAGCGCGAGCAGTGCGTGCTATTGACACTGTTACGGAGTTTTGTTCGGTGAAAATTTACAAGTCTAAATTAACTTTTATAATTGGACTCCAATTGGAAATTGGACGCCAGCGGTCTGTCTAGTCTGGTCCGTTCCCTTATTTATTTCAATATTGTATTTTGTGTGCTACTAACACTAGTTGTAAGTTTAAAATGTTACTAACATAATATGGGTTACAAACTTGAAATAAAGTTCATTATTATTATTATAAAAAACTCTTCTAACATAAATCACATAAAGAAGATACGACCAAATTGGACTCTTCTTTTTAGTCGTCCAAAGACGTCGTCGTTAAAAATATCCAATTCTGTAAATAGGGAAAAAGTTAAGCAAGGCAATACGCAAGATGTCGTACCGATCAAATATTTACCAAAATAGTCGCATAGGTGAGCAATATCTATGAGATTTGTTTGCTGCGAACGGAGGCCTATGTATGTACGTCTGGGTAACAGTCGCAAACAAATCAGGGTCTTACAAGAACGAGCGCTCTCTTCATCTTCACCGCCTGACTAGGGCAGGGCTGTCAAATAAAACCAGAAAGCTACTATACTAATATTATAAAGAGCACTGATTTAATTGTTTGCATTGAATAGTCTTCAAAAGTTCTTACCGATTTTAAAAATTATTTCTTTCTTGGGAAACTATCGCACACATTTTATTCAATTTTTTAAATTGAGATCTTAAAGTCCAAATTGAAAAAAACTATCTACCCATCGTCTAACTATCGACCGTAATTCAGGGTGGAACACTTGTTTTTTTATAAAAATGCTTACGGATGAGTCCCTCGCGTGTAAAATGAACCAAATTTTTAAACACATTATTTGAAAAATATTGACAGTCCATACATTCTATTATTAGTAAACGTATTAATTATAAGTACAGTCAGAAGTACCACCCTATCGGCTGTCCGTATAGTTATTAATTCCAGACTGGATGGTCTATCACCACGGCTGCTTGTTTTTGCACGTCAAAATCTCTATCGATTTCCCTTGCCATTATATTTATTATAATGAGAAGACCAATCTTAATTTCAAATTGAGTGACCATTTTATTTGCTCATTATTCTATGTCTTCGTATCTAAAGTTAAATAAGTAAAATAAACTGAGCAATAACACAGTAACCTCTTAAAAATTTAAAATACCACTGCGTGAATATAAGTATTACAAAATAAAGATTAATGTAAAAAATTGAGCGCGGTCGTTCAGAGGACGTGGGTGAAAAACAAGTTTGAAAAATAGCTAACGTAAAAGCTAAATAAAGTCTTTTACTAATAGCCGGATGCTATGCCTCACATTTAGCCGGCTATTTTTACCTTAAAGCAGACAATTTACCTATTGTAGTAAGCTGGATAAATGTTTTAAATATCGAACAGTATTTCTAGCTTACAGACTGCATCTCATGGAAGCCTTTTTAATTTTTTTTTGTTTAAACTGATCTCCTGTCTGGATCCAGATTTTCAATGGAGTACACGACGTTCTTTCATGGCAAAATGTTAATTACTTGTAAGTGCTAAAATAACTTATCATACATTTGGCGTTGGTAGTCATGTTCAAAACTATGAGATAGATCTAAAAATACTTCGACCAAAAGAAAGCTAAAGATATAATTACTAGGTAGTTTTAATGAAATTTATCTTATTTGACCATCGAGGCGGGTACTAATTATTGAACCATATTTTAGAAAACCTTTTCTAAAACTACTAAGTTATTTTCTGACGTTTTACCAAAGTCATCTATTGACACGACAAGATATAAACTGAATAAACTTTTCCCATATAAACTTGTTGGCAGCAACCCTGAGCGCTGCGGCTTTTATTCCGCGCATCGAAGGAAATTCAATAGCTCAAACCGAACACACTATGTATGTACACATAACCACTTGTCTTATATGCAGAGATTCGTAGAACAAATATAGTGTGACTTGACATATGAAAGCGGAAACAACAGTGGCACGCTTAATTCTATGGCGATAATAAAATAATGTAAAAATGAATGTAACAATAGAGAATAAAAATGAGCATACTTTTTTACTTTATTTTAAAGTGTCCTGGGGGCCGGCGGCCTGCACGATGGCAGCTTTCTAATTAATTCGACAAGACATTTCAAGATCACAAGACTATTATAAGTGAAATGTCTATCCCATACATTGTATTTGTCGAAACGATGACGAATTTCATTATAGCTGCAACTTGGCTAGGCTTTTCCAAACAAACTAACATAATAAATCTGTAATAATAATAAGTATCAATTGCAGACTGTGCATAATAAACTGCACGTAAGCTGTACATAATAGGCTCGAGATCTTTTTAATTTGAGAGATTTGAGATTTGTTCTAGTCAAGTCAGTTACTTTTGAATAACGTTCACTCAAATTACCTAATTTAATTATTCGAGCATGTGTGCATTAACTAGTTCGATGGAAATGAAAAATATTTACACTAATGATGTTACAAACAATAATGCAATTATTACGTCAGATGCTCATCTATACTAATATTATAAAGAGGAAAGATTTGTACCTATTATTGTATGTTTGTATGTTTGTAATGAATAGGCTCAAAAAGTACTGGGCCGATTTAAAAAATTATTTCACTAATAGAATGCTACATTCTTTCAATTTGACATAGGCTACAAAATTAGGGATCCTTGAAAAATTTCAACAGAAAAGCGGGAAAAATTCTCTAAGGCGAAACGAAGTTCGCCGGGACCGCTAGTCTCTCATATTTTAACTTTCGTTAGCCTTCTAAGCTGTTTATTGAGAAAAGTGTCTATCTAGAAAGCAAAATGCCTTACTGCTTCATTCCATTGTGCTATTGTTTCCACTAAGATTCAACGGATCAATTTGCATGATAACAATGCGCGCTGCGCCGATTTGAAATTATAATTAAGCAGGCATCGGGTTTGCCCTCAAACAGGCCTCCGCCCTCGGTCTGCGGGGCGCGCCAGCAATCGCGAGCACGATCACCAACCAATTTGGAAAATTTAACACTGATTTTAAAATGCAAATCAGAATCACTTTGTTGTGTACAAATCTGTTTTGCGTGCTCTGGTATCCGGTTTAATCAAGGTTGGAAAGGAGTGCTCGGTTACATTTTTTCAAGGTTAAAAAATCTTTTGTTTCATGTGAATTACATCAGTAATATTTTGAAACCTTGGGTTTGGAACCTATAATTTACAGAGAAGATCCCGGCAAAAAACTCTGTAGTTCACATTATAAATGAAGCTGAACTTATAACTAGTTTTCCAATAAGGCATACGGGCATACAGTATGGTGTGGGTAGGGGTACATTAATCTTTAGTTATTCCACATTTCACCCTCTTTAAATATGGATAAAACATTTGATGTAAGGACAGCACTAAGTTTGCTGTTTATTAAAAATGAATATGAACTAATACCAAAGTGTTTTGTTGTACAATAAAACACGATGCATAAATAAAAAAGCAAGTGAGACAATTTATACGCAGTATTAGCTTTGCATAATGGCATCGAATCGAAACGGAAAACGGTAACGGTAACCATTTCATCGTTGTTTTAATTGCTTTTGACGTCCAAATTGGTTTCCAATAGAAATTCATAATTGAATCGAGTTAGGAAAATGTTACGACATTTAACTCTACTGGTTTTGAACACTTTCTACGAAATTATGTTTAATATAGTGTTGGTAACCTTCTAAGCCACAAGATTGCGTTAAAAATTGGTTAAATTATTTTCCTTGTAAAGTTAAGGAACCAAACAAAAAAATAATCTTCATTGTATGAAGAAACAATAGTGATTATTAGTGACCGGGACACACCACAAGCAATATATAAATAAATGCACCAGACAAACGCACCAATCAACTGACCTCAAAATAAGATTATCCCTTGTACTTTGAGATCCAGATGATGGATGAATGGGGGCAGTCAACTAGCATATCTAGACTCAAGCCAATTGAGAAACGTTTGTTTCTCATTCGACCTGACAGAGAAGCAAACTCGGGGCTTTACGCGCTTCGGGCGCTACTTTGCCACACCGCCTCCGAGGTCGAGGTATACCCGTATTCCACATTCGTTGGCATGATATATAAAACAGCTAAAACTTTACTCAACACCACGCTCAACTTCGGGATTGGTTCCAAATTAAAATAGATTGAAATAGTGCTTTTGATTCCGGCTCTTTGGCAGGCTGCTTAGTGCGACCTAGGTTTTTGTAGCCGTGGATTTGTACGGCCCGTGTAGGGTTTTGGCAGCCATCCAAATGACACTCGAACATTCCCAACGCCCTAATTTTCTTTCCAACTAAAATTTATTTGAGCCACGACGATATTGCAAACTTGTCTTGTTTCGCACAAAGAACGAAGTAGGTACAATAGTAACAACAATAATGATACAGTCTAACTAATTAAACTTGTTTCGAATTTGGTTTTGTTGAAGCACTCAAATTGTTGATGATATTGAACGTACCTATATATTATGTATTGTGCCTCCCCATTTTTCAATGGGAGGTAAATATACAGAATAAGTTTGGATATAGTATCTTATCAGGTCAGAAAATAAAGCTCATATTACAATAACTTTTCTTCTTGTCTGGCAAGTTTAATTCTTTCATGTTTAAATATACACGGTTTAAAAGTTTGCGCAAGTATTGACTTTCTAAGAGAATTTTCGAAGAAGTGACTAATAGGATTTGGCCGACGTTATTTTTCTTTAGACACCTCAGTTCGTCCTTGCGGAGAAAAACGACTTTCATTTTATAAAGCTTAGGGGACGGCGAAAACGGATTGGATCATCTAAAAATAAATTTACTATCTTCGCCGATGTAGATAATGGAGGAAACTATTAATCTACAAAATCCGATATTCATATATTTAGTTAGGAACTTTAAATCCTAAAATGAGGCATGGCGAGTAAGACATGCCTGATAAGATTTTTTAAAAATAAGTTTCATTGTACATTGAAAAAGGCTAAGCCTTTTTTTAAATTAATTCATCATTAAAATTTCAGCCAATGTACATAGACGTCCTTCAAAACTTCACAATTTTCAACTTTGGCACTTGCATAAATTGCTTAAATTTTGTTTGGCTATCTGATAGTTTGATCAGTATTCACTAAAATTACTATATGTAAAAAATATTACAAAGAAATTTCATGCCTCGAGATACAAATGAAGGTATATTATACCATAATTTGTAAGTAGTATCAATCAACAATATTTATATCTATTTATGTATAAGCTCTAGAAGCATTTAGTTTGAAAATTTATTTATAGGCATTGTAACCACTCAAGTTACGATTTAATTTATTCAAAGGCTCGAAAATACAAAAGAAAAAAGTAAACGGATTCCACTCAATGTTCCAAGAGTCTTGTTTCTAAGAATTCGATGCTTACTGTTAATATCTTCTCAACCTTTCAAATGCTTTTGACGTTGCGTATTTCTTTGTCGTTTACCTGAAACAATAAAGGTCCAATATCAATTAACATCAAAACAAGGGTCATTCGTTTTACTAGGAACTAATTGTACAGTTATCGTCAAACAACTTTTGATGTTTTTGAGAACAATAATAAACTGCTTATGCTGAAAGTCGCTATGTAAGGACTTCCAGTCACAGCAGTATAATTATATTCATAACTAGTGGAGCGTTCCTGCTTTCCACGGGTGCAATGTAGATGTCGCAGGCATTTCGTATATATTTTTTTATCAAATGCAATCAAATACAATATTGCTGGATCAAAAAAAATACGCAGCTGCCGAAGATTTTGTATATAAATTCCCATGTACGTAGATATGCTTGTAATTATATATTTATTTTTGGTGCAGAGTCCAGTGACCGAATTTGATGGCCAATTTGTCGAACAACTACCGACATAGTAGGTCAATTGGGCTCTCAGCTCGCCTATCTCGGAACAACTGTCGATCAGAAACATACATCGATACGAATCGTTCATTTTCAAGCGCCATTGTGTTGTATTGATCTCCTGACGGTGCTAAGTTGAAGTTTGTGATGCGAATTTATTTTACCACGTTTGAGTAAATATCATCGAGATGAAAAAAAAAAATTGTCTTTAAAGTAGTTGAATAGGTTATAAACGATCTAGTTTAGTTTTTGACCAAATTTGGGATAAAAATAATAAAATAAGGCATTCGTTACGACACATGGCGAATAAGTTTGAGTTTATTGATTATTTAAAATTAATTTAGAACAATATAAGTTATAATTTGAGAATAAATGTATTTCTAAGTAGGGTATTTAATCTATTGTCTCCCTATTAGGCTAGCGGCCCACCGCTGCGTCGCATGCGCATATTTTTCAATATTTTCCATTGATTCTTCGCTTCTATTGGTCGCAGCGTAATATTATATTATAGTCTAAAGCTTTCCTCGATTAATGTACAAAGAGATGCGCGTTCAAACAAACAAGAAAACTCTTTAGCTGTATTTATAATATTAGTATTGACATATATTATCAATCAAATTATTAAAGTGTGAAATTGGGAGTATAATTAGAATTCAAGGAGCTTTTAATGTGGAGTTAAGTGTTCCTGCTCTTACATTAGCCGATGACCGATTGTCTCAACAGCCATTCTGTTTATGTTCCCAAAGAAAACTGAAGCATCTCTACTAGACCTGCTGAATTAACGTGCACAGTCCAGGAAGCTCATTGTGCGCGGCTCAAAGACTGGCGCATCTTTGTTCGCAGCCGGCGATGGATGCACAGAACGCATTTGTTATAGGTGCAAGCTTCTAGCGAAATACTTTTTTATGAAAGCTACGCGGAAAATCAAATGCAGTCATATAAGAGGTGAATAAGAAATCTTTTATTTATTTATTTATAAAGTTCTACTTACAGTTTATGTACTACATCATTCCTTAAATAATATAGGCTTTTACTTATTCTAGGTAAGTACATAGACTAGTTACAAATAGACACCGCTTACTTTATAGAACAGAAACACTTTTAAAATAGGTCAAATAGGAACTTTTAAAAGATTTCGTTCTTAACGTTTATAGTAATTAATAGAATTGGAGTGTCTATTTGTAATAATAAAATAACAGTTTTTTCACATAAGGATGTATAAGGACCTACACGTTAAACTTACAAAAGTGTATTTTTAAATCTTGGGTTGTTTGTTTATTTCTGCTTATCTCTGAAATCTGGAATGGCTAGACCGTGGTTGACGGGGCTTTCATTGGTAGATTTTATTTTAGAATTTTAATTTATTGTATTAATATATTCATAATAATACATAAATGAGTCGCGGGCGCTGGTAGTAGGTTATATAAAAAGACGATTGAGCACATGTTCATTATTCCAATGTTAATTATAATTCAATATACCTGGAGCAAATTCTTGGCACGATGTTTAGTTGCTTATAAGAATAATAAGAATAAGAATAAGAATAAATTTATTTGCTTAATTAAGTATACAGTACACCATTACACACTTCATTACAAGGCAAAACTAGTAAATTGTTATGAAACCAAAAGTAACAACATTATCTTGTTAATAACTAAGACTATCTAGTACTTATGACAAAATAATATGACTGAAATAATTACTACTCTAACCAGGTACACAAAATACTCGTTGCCCAGTAATTTATTGCACTACTTGTCCTCTTTGGGTAAAACCCAAAGAGGACGCTTTACTAGATCTTGCGTTAATTGAATAAGGCATCAATTTAAAAATCTTTTGGCAAGTTACGAGTAAATTTTTGGCAAAGAATATCAGAAGCATTAATTGATGGCTTGAGTTCAAGAAAGCAAAGTTTGCTCAGGAGCTTAGTGATAGTTTAATTAAGCTTAATAACGTAAACGTTTGGGGAGCGAGCGGAGCAAGATAAAGGTAAATATTTTCGCAACTTACCAAACTTGGATCTTTAAAATTACTTGATCAGTTATTAATTTGATAATGTTGCCTCAGAAGTAACAAAAGATAACTCGTATTCTACATTTATCTACTGATAATATTACACAAATAAACTTTATTTAAACAAAACAAATAAACTGAAGATAACACAAAGTAAACTATCACTAACTTACAAAATATTCAAACTAAAATAAATAAAAAATAAATATTTCAAATAAACAAAGATGGTCCCTGTGGTAAGGTACCCAAAATGCTGGCTGCATTACCTCGCTGAATGGCGATTGAAAGACGCTGGGCAAGGTAGCAGCCAGCCATTTTTTTACAAAAGATAATGTTAGGTATACAAATGTACAACGTTTTTATAAATATATTTAATACTAGCAGCCCTCCGCGGGTCGCACGCTTAATTTTTTCATTTTTTTCCACACATGCCACTGATTCTTAGCTCGCAGCGGGATGTTATATAACCTAAATTCATCCTCAATAACAAAAGAATAATTATTCAATTCGAACTAGTAGACATTAGCGCATTCCAACAAACAAACTCTTTAGCTTTTAAATATTGGTATAGATTTAGAAAATTTATAATTGCTTCTAGTTATATGTCTCTTTGGAATAGATATTTTCTATGTGTTAAAGAAACAACTTTATGGGAATCAATGTCTTTTTATGTGTAGTGTTACAAAACAAACAATTACCACTTGTGTGTATTAATATTAATTCGAATTTCAGAGTGGTAGGATGTGAATGTTTCAGACATACAGTATTTTTCGAATTGCACAAGTTAGTTAAATGTACGTCCATACTGACGAAATGTACACTGTCAGCTACTTTCTTAAATGTTCAAGCCGAAATTCTCGTTCAGGTTTGTATTCCATTAAACCTCACTGAAAGCCCTGTTAGCGATGAATTGGAAACCAATTTATGCATTCAAAGCCAGCAGTTAGACGTGGTGCAACGTAATCCTCTTTTAGTGGAGCTGGGAAACTTCTCATTATCAGATTTAACCGTTAACAAATAGTTGTAAAAAATATGTATAGAACTCTTATTTACTAATATGGATAGCAAAATGCTATGTACAATAAAATTAATCATTCTTTTCATCAAACTGTGTACCATGAGTGCTTTAAATGCCTGATTCAATTTAGGTACTTAAAATAAAAAAGCTCTTTTTTTAAATATATTTCTTAAAACATGTAAACGGGCGCGTTCTATTTCGTTCCTAAAAAATAGACGCGTTATCACCATGAGATAAAGAGTCCGTATAAGAAAATGTTCAATTACTGGAAGACTACTCAGGAGGATGAATCGGGAACCAATTTGTGCATTCAAATGCTTGCGGGCAGACGTCGGAGCTAATCGCCTCTCGCTGCATCTGTCGGATTAAATGCACCGTTCTGGAGCCAGTCCTGTTCGTGAAAGGTATAGATAGATATTCTCCAAATTGAAAGTAGGTAACTTCAAATCAAAGCACGAACAATAAGATACCAGCAATCATCATGACAGACTAACCTTCCGAAATAAGGATTAAGGATTCATAAGTGCTTATATGAGCATACGGGATAATGTCCCTTTTGATATGGTATATTTTGCACCAGCTCACGTAGAGGCTTGGCTCACATTGGCACATCCTACTCATCTTTCAGGTTAATGTATTAAAAATATACAAGGGATTTAAAATATATGCAAAACAATTACCTACATATATGCAACTACGAAAACAAATAGATAATTATTTCATATAACTACTGTTTTTTTTAATATGTTATGTAAACCGATTTTATGTGAACATCTAATTATAAAATGGTACCAATCCGCAAATACTTAATGTATTTAGTGACGCTTCAATATGCGTCATAAACTCAAGTGTTGTGTTTGTAAATTCGGCATTTCGTAGAACACTGATCCGGTTCCAAATTGGTTTTACCAAATAATTGACAAGTACTTTAGTTATTAAGTTGGGTAAGTTGAGTTTTAATTACTCCCACTAATATTTTAAATGCAAAAGTTTGTAAGAGTAATGCTTGGATGTACGTTTATTACTCTTTCAAGCAAAAACTACTGAACGGATTGGAATAAAGTTTGGTAGGAAGAGAGAAGACGTGTGAGATTAAAATATAAAATACTTTTTATCCCAGAAAAACGCGTACATAGTCGCGGGCAACAGCTCGCATTTTATATATTGCAATTGTAATTTATCAGAGCAGGTTTTATCTAGCAAGTGCGTATCATATCGAAATGGCTTCACATTTTCCTAAACCTATCCATTGCTGTCTTAAAATTACAAAACTTCAGTCAGGGGAAAGCTAAAGTCATTTCTCTAAGTTGGGAATGCCGGGAAAATATTACTTTTTATTTTTCGTTCTCTGCCTACAATGGCATGTAGCTTTTTAATGTTAGTTTTCCAAGTTTTAAACAATTTAAAATGCATTTGTAAAATTTTAGATTGTATTAATGAGGTGCGCTCAACTTTTTTTATTAAATAATCCTGTGAAAGACGAACTCATTCAGTTTTGCATAGCATTGTTGGTATCTGACTCAATTACAGGATTTAGATTTACTTTAATTTATTTGTTATTAAGCTTGTACTAGTGGTCTTCTTACTGGAAGCATGTTACATACAATTTTGAAAATAAAAAATAAAAATGCTAAAAGTGCTGAAATTCCAAGACTTTCCACAGTAAAAAGAAAATAAAGTTTGGTTTGGAAGAAAAGAAAAAAGATGAACAATTCTTTCATTCAAGGGCCAGATATTAATGGAAAGTGTCCTTTATTCTAAATTTAGATAACTTGATAAAATATTCGATCAGATCTGTGGTATACCTTTCACACAAATTTGTGTTCTGTTAATATGAAAAACTAAATCAGTCTCTTTACAATTCTCACTTCTTCTCTTTGTCACAATTATTTTTGGGTGTCTAAATTTTGTATCAAAGTTACAAATCGAAGGTGAATTTACAAGAGAACATTTTTCAACGTTTATGTTTAGAATGCTTGCTTATATTAAATCGACGTGCCTACAAAGCTTTTCGTTTCGAACAGCGTTAAAAATAATTCGAGATCTTTGCAGAGTCCCAAAAAACATTGGATATAAATTTCACGACCCTAATCTTGAAGACGGCAAAATAATTGATGTCAACACAGTCTTTCAAACGAGTCTATCTCCCTTATCCTTGAAAATTACCGATGGATCGAGGGCGCACTTATTTATTATGTAGGAGCATGGTCCTAAGCTTGTCGGCCCGACCGGCAACTTCGGCACAAGGATTCAGATTCAATTTAAAAACTTTACAACGACTTGGGAGTTCTCGTACTAAATGTAGGGCTGAAAGTGCCCTTTTGCCCTCATCTTGTGTGGCAACTTAAAACAGTCCGTAATCTCAAGCGGTTTATTGAGACAAACGAAGATGAAAAGAAAAATTTCCTTCTCTTATCTACCGTGATCATGTACTGTAGGTGTTTGTTTTAGTTTTGTAATAAACCCCTTTTGCAACTGCAACAAAAGCGCAGTAGAATTTAAAAATGAAATCCTTCCTGACTTTGTAGTGTTCCTTGTCGTATGAGTATGGGCTTCAAAACTGTCATTGATTCATAATGGTGCTTGAGGTTTTCTTAACATGGTTAACATTTCAGGCTTGAATCATCTGATTGTTCGATAATAATGATGCTTCCATGCTTCGGAAGGGAAGTTAAGCCGTTTAATCTTACTATGATCCAAACATAGTTTTGCTAGCAATTTAATAATCGCGCAACCAGAAGAACGCTAGAAAAAAGAAGATGAAGAGACGAGCATGTTTTTTTGTTTTTTATATTACACTTCAAGATTTACCGTAACCCACCTGATGTTAAGTGGTAATGAGGTCCTAGTTTAAGGGCGACAAGTACAAGATAATAAATCTGTTACTGGACTTGTCGCCCTAACCTTGAAGGCTTGACCCCTGCTATTAATGTAGCACCCCCCAAGAGCTCTGGAAACCTTACTCACACACAGGAACACAACAACACAGAAGTGATTGTTATTTGGCTGCAGTCTTCTGTAAGGTGGAGGTATTTTACCAGTCGGGCTGCTCCAGTTGGAGCGATAAGTCGCTATGCCTTATCTCTCTTAAAATGCATGTAACAAATATGAGTCACAAATCATGTGAAACACTTCCATGTGACAGATTTGTCTCAGCATTGATACTTTTTTAACAAAATACCGTATGTTCAGTATTAGTATTTAACATTAGGTACAAAATAATTTTAGCGGTGCCTTTTTAGAGAAGGTTCAAAGTTGAGCTCATGTTACAATTTGCATTCCATTTCATACCTGGCCGGTTTGCAAATACACGAGTGTACTTACATTACACAAGCCTTCCCACTGCGCTACTTACATTAGCCTAACTAAGCGAGAACACATAGTACCTATATATATAATAGGGCTTAAATAAATAATAGAGGCAGGTCGCTCGCCCTGCGCAAGGAACATTAAACTCCTTTGTGAGGGACAATGGGGTGTGAGGGCTGTCTCCGATAGCTTTCTATGTCCGACGATAACTTCCCTCGCAGTTACGCTTTGTGCGACTTTCTCTTAGCCTTGCCTGTAGAACAGACGCCTTTTATGTACACCTGGAAAACATCGGTCTGTGATCTCCGCCGCCTACATGTAAAAATGTTATCTTTTTTCTTCTTTGTTCTGAAGCTAAGAAAGGAAGATCCTGTTCTATATATCGAAGTCCATTACAGCATGATGCTACGCGCCTCGATAAAACTTGACAAGTTTAGTATTCGGAGACATTGGTTTGTGTAAAATCCGTTATCAAATTACATTGAAGCAGTTCCATAGATCAGTCAAATAAAGGACTTGTGGGTTTTTTTTAGCTCCGTATAGTATTTACTAATACAGTAATACCCCACTTTGCGCGAGAGATACGTTTCAGGAAAAATCGCGTTAGTTAAAATTTGCGTATCAAAACAAAAGAAACGAACGAAAGAATCCCCATAGAACAAAGTCGTAGGACGGGGAATCCCCAATTCTTCAATCAGAATGTTTAGAGGAAGCTAGGATTCCTGCGACCAAAGAAAAGTTAACTACTACATTATGTTTACACATATTGTGCGTAACATCTTTTGCGTAATGCGCGCATTTAAAAGCGCATGAGTGGGGTCACGAAAAGCGGTGTGATACTATAGTTTATTAGTTTCACTATTATTTAAAAAAATATTTGATTTAGTTTTGTAAAATTTAAGCAACAGTAATCAAGCTATACTAAATGAACTCAAAATTGTATCTCAAACAAATTTGAAACATGTGCTCGTTAACAAAGGAACGCTACTGTAAAAAATCGAACACAGTAGCAACAGCTTCAGTAGCAACATAAAAAAATGCCCCAGCATACACGTACTGAAGCAATAGAACCAATCGTGCGAACCCTAAGTAGCTTAAATAAAATTGCTATACGAAGACGTCAATACAAAACCTGTTGCAATGCAGAAGAATCTTACGCTACTGTCAGAGCACAAACACTCTTGTATCACATACGAATAAGAGTAAATTTGTGTCTGTGCACAGTGATGACAGCTGCAATCACGTTGTTGCTATAAGCGGATTCACTGGCTTCCATAACAAGGCGGGAAGCCACACTGGGGCAACTTAACAGTTTATTTCCGTGTTGTGACTCCTTCACCTTGTGAGGGTAAAGGCTACCCATATCGATTCCGAAGAGTACTTTTACTCGTAGGTACGTGAGAGGTTAGCTGCGTAATCGATTGATTGTATGATCGTCCGTAGTCATGCTAACCATGTCGGAATTTTATTTTTGAATAGCAACCGGGGTGGGTTGCTACCTTCGCACGTAGATACTTATATAAAATCAAAGTCAAAAGATATGAGTTTAATCTGTTTTTTATAATACATATTTTATATACTATAGTAATATGTACTTATAAATTGTGTCTATATAAAACAAATGAAGCTACCTCCGGTTCGGAACCTGTAACTACCGAGAAGAAACTTAGTAGATTTCCTAACAAAAGAAAGCTAAACTTATTACTTATTTTGCACCAAGGCATACAGTTAGTTGATCAATTGTAAACCAAAAATTAAAAATCAATTATGTAAAGAAACAAAAAATAAACTGTCAATAAAATTAACTGTATGATTTAATATGCAACATTATGTATACATACCTAATTGTATACATTTTGGCCTACATGCGTAAGTGTTTCACAAAATATATTTATTATATATAAACCATCATATTAAATGACTCAATTTAAAAAATCGCACTCAAAATTGTTGCATATTTTTAAAGATAGGATAGAAGCATACATAGGGACTGAAACACATCGGGTAGCGACTTGGTAGTGATTGTCTTTTGCCATTGGCTATCATAAAAACTATTTAGTTGGGCGCAAAGGGGTAAACAACATCTATTTATCAACATAAATGTCATAGTATTAGTAGGATAAACACAATTCAACGCACTCTAAGGTTTATCTATACTCTACGTTTAAATTGCGTGAGTTAGTAAGTAAAACAGTATTTGAAATGTTTGTTCATAAATAGCATGTTAGCTGCCAGAAGTAAGGCAAACAAACTTTTAATAGAATTTCATGTTGACTGAATGAAAATGAAAGCTCGTGAAAGCTGCCAGCTATACTCTTTTCCACTAAACTCTAATTTAAAACCAATTATTATGCCTCATTTAGACAGAGCCATTGAACAAGCTGTTTGATGCTATACCTAACGTGAAACGTCGTACGACGCAATTAATAATTCTGAAGCATTCATTTAGCGCTTTTAAATATTCCTTTTGACATTAAATTGCAAGTTTGAAACAAGCAAAATCTTTGATAAAAACTGTGCTACGTACAACGACGAAAAAAACACAATAAGCACACAGGCTTCACAAAAAAACTGGACTTGAAGAAATGAATTGTAACAATTGTGTGTTTCAATTGTATTTTGAGGTAATTGTAAAACGTACAGGTCTGTATTTTGTTAGGAAACTGCGGTCTACTCGTTCTATAAAAAGCCTGAGTAGTGGAGCATTGTTTTAGCTAAATGAAATTTATCAGTTAGTTATTATGTTATGATTAGTCAAGAAATTGTATCTGCCGCTTATTATGTCAGATATTATAACATCAGCTTTTACCAGCGGCTTTTCTTGCTTTAATGTAGATTTAGATTGCTGTGTCGGAAAGGCGAGGAAGTACTTTTTATAATTAACTGCTCCGGTTTATGTTAAGGAAAATTACAGAGTCTGTCACACATTTGCAAAAACCCGGAAAAGTTTAAAAATCTTAATTACCACTCTCTTTTTTAAAATACTTAGCAGTTTTTTTTTCTTTTGATATGTAGGTATTATTGATTCAACTTCAAATATATTTGGTCGATCATGATTATATGGTAAGATTTTTTTGCTAGTTTCTTGTGGTAAACTTAAACAAGTTACGTTTCACCTCTCCTTTGTCTCATTGTAGGCATATTAAAGAATTATAATCTATCATGCTTAGTTTATACAGCTCACCGAGCTGATATATCCACGCGATCAAGGGTTACTGAGCACTCAATAATTCGAGTTCGTCCAAGTTCGATGGGACGTGAGCATCCATTATGCTGACGACAGACGTTACTCTGGCAATTAATCTGCAGACGATTTACTCAGAAGTGCTAAGGAGACGAATTATTGACTTTACAGCACAATGGGCAAATTAAGAGGCAAAAAGTATTAATATGCAGACTTTGATGACGCAAAATCGAAGAAGGTATGTACACTGTGTTACTTTTGGTTAAATTTTTGATTGGTTTTTTGGTTCTGGTACTTTCAAGAGTTCGGTTCTGTGATTGAGACAAAAACGGTTGCAGGATAAACTACGAGTAGCAACGCTTTAGTCATTAAAATAGATTCGTTTTGCCCGATACTAAGAGAGGAAAATTCAATACCGCCTACTCAGGTAATACGCTAACGCTATAGGACTATCATTGCCAAATGCAGGTTGCTGTTCTACAAAAAATTTTTGTATGGAATGGATTTTATTATTTTTATAGTACTATACGCCGTACTAACGAACTTTAAATATTAGAAACAGAAAAAGGTAAGAGCAGCACGCGCGATATGTAAAGGTCGTGGGTTCAATTCCCACACCGCAAGGGGAGATTAAATTTTTCTGTTTCTAATATTTGTATGGAATGATTTGTAAGTTCGAAAAATCTTATTTTTTTTTGATGTATTATCAACCTACGGTGATGTTATGATAAATCACTAAATTCAACATCATTCTTTATTCATGAATTTCAGTTTGATCCATTATGTCAAGTTGGTTGGTTGATCCGTATAAAAACGCTATGTCACCATATAGAAGGGGAGAAAGTACAGGGGAAAAGAAGACATACTCTTTGCTGGGTAAAATACTATGGTTCTCTTAACATATGAGCACGATCACTATACGTCCGTAATATTAAACCTGTTACTGAGAACACCATGTATTTACTCATTATAATAATAGATACTAGCCGAGTTAGAAATATCTTCTTATCAGGTATGAACTTGGAATACAGAATTAATCATATACATTCATCGACAAAATCTAAATTAAGGCATCGAAACTGCATCTGGGCTTTTTTCTTTTTCAAACGTAATTATCGTGGCTGCGAAGCCATATCATCTTTGCAGATGAGAGGGAGCGCAGATGATTCCTCGCGCGCCCTATGTAGATCCGGGGTGTAGCGGTTAAAGCCTGAGTATCCGATATAATAAATATTGGACTACATCACATACATTGCTCTGATTCTGTGGTAAGTATCTAAACCACTTGGGTTATAGAAATGAGAAACAAAGACGGTACCATAACACCTAGACTTAATAAAATATAGAAAAGTTCATTTCTCATAATGATTCGACCGGATATTAAACTCCGGACCTCAGAGGTGGCACATGGCCTAAGTCTGACCTGCTCGCCTTCCAGTTACTGCAGTTACCTAGTCGTAAGAATGAGTAATACGTGTGACGAATGGCTGACTGTTGGTCCCGAATGTGGTTGTGATGAGTGTCGGGTGTTTGCAGTGGCGGTAAGCAGCGGAACCAAACAGTAGATCCACTGCTGGGATCGGACACGCCAGGCGTGGGATAAGCCTGGCGTCCGTTATCTCGGTCCCGAGGGGGTAGGGTGGGTCAGGTGGACTGTAATTTACCCAGGCGTGGTATAGGAGCCCGCGTGGAATTCACATGGAATCCCGACTCCCCTACAACTGCTCAACTTTGGCTACAGAAGGAGTTTTAGTCGGGTCAAGTCTGACGTACCTGTAACTCTCTGTTTCCCGTAGAGATTCACGTATTTCCCCTTAAAACCAAAAAAGATTCATAGTTGCAGCAAACTCCGGGCTTCGTGTTGGATGTCCGACGTAGAGTTACGTGTTAGGAAAAAGAAGAAGATCGACTGTGTTTTATAACGATCTTATCATCGAAGAAATTACAAAAAACAATGACTACCTATTAGTAACTATGTCGAATGGGCTTTTCCAAACCCTGGCACAAACCCTCCCATTGCCTGGAGCTGAGCATCGAATCATGCACGTCGAATACATAACAAGGCAAGCAAACTAATGAAGGAAGTACTTACAAGTGTCACCTCTAATTTAAAACATATTATTACTCCCTCGTAGCGTGTGAAGCCACGTGATCTGCAGATCTAGTGAACGTCATTAGATCGCTAAAGTTCGATGGGACGTGAACGCCTCCATTATGCTGTCGGCAGGCGGCCCACTGCCAATTAATCTCTACACAATTTACTTGCTCGCCTGCTTTGACGTACGTTTGTGTTCGCTACTAAAGCTGGGACATACGGATTAAAATCAATGGTTCCATCAATCAAGTTAATAAAGCATCAGGGTTGCGAAACGGTAACGTGCTGATAATGATGCTTTAAGACATCGTAACCGAACTTATGGATTCAGTTCGAACAAGTTTGGGAATCCCAGCCTTACGTTAGTATCACCAATTAAAAATAAACATTTTGTTATGCAATACTTTAATAGTCATCGTGATGAATAGTCAAAATTGCCGGTGAAGAACCGAAACCGTATGTGGTCTTGGTTTTGTTTTCGAGGGGAATAATCCGGATCTTCTCTTATAAATATTAAGTGGAATTTAAATTCAAACCTGGGAACCCCAATTTGTTCCAAAAACTCTGGCTGTTTTACAAGATATTTGAATAATTGAATTTAATAAAATGATAATAATTCAGGCTTATACGTTCAAATGCTGGCATCCTAACTATGAGTAGAACGGACCTCACTCACCCACGCAGGCTTATTGCGGATTGGTTTAAGGATGTATTTTGTGAGATTCTGATAATAAATGTCAATAAAATCAGCATGATCACCTATCCCATACTGGTACGCGGCATGCATAGCTAAACTTTCGTTGGCTTTCCGAATCGTGTTGCTTTTGCGCGAGCATCTTTCAAGTTTTGAATAATAATACTAATAATATTCTAAATTTGTTTATTACCTAAGAAAACCGATCGAAATACTAGATTAATCAAATCGCCTTTATACGTCATGAGATCAAATCATTACAGATCAGCATGATGCGGATCATTGAGGCGATGTGAACTGGCATTTAATGAAGATACCTTGCCCCATTAGTAAAAATTTCTAACATCATATGAAGCAGTTGCTGGCCACCTTCTACATTACCTTCAACAGCAAAATTATTTTTATTCGTTGTCTATAGTATTCTTATTTGCTGAAGGCTCTTTTCAGGGTTAAGTATTCGAGTGTCTAAATCATTACATATGCCTCTGCTTAGTACAGGCCCAATCTCGACTACAAGATCATAAAATACCCCAAAAATTGAGCGCGTAGAAAACGAATCAAAGCTTTGGTTATATATCAAGATAGGTTTAGTTAGCTTTCTTTTATACAACGCATAACGACAAATCTCCTACCATTTAATCAAACCGTATTCTATTGACGTTGTTTACCCCTTTGGTTATTCAGTTTCTTATGTGTACTTTTATGATAAATCAATCACCCTCAAAATCAAGATAGGTTTAGTTAGCTTTCTTTTATACAACGCATGACGACAAATCTCCTACCATTTAATCAAACCGTATTCTATTGACGTTGTTTACCCCTTTGGTTATTCAGTTTCTTATGTGTACTTTTATGATAAATCAATCACCCTCAAAATCAAGATAGGTTTAGTTAGCTTTCTTTTATACAACGCATAACGACAAATCTCCTACCATTTAATCAAACCGTATTCTATTGACGTTGTTTACCGCTTTGGTTATTCAGTTTCTTAAGTGTACCTTTATGATAAATCAATCACCCTCAAAATCAAGATAGGTTTAGTTAGCTTTCTTTTATACTACGCATGACGACAAATCTCCTACCATTTAATCAAACCAAATTCTATTGACGTTGTTTACCGCTTTGGTTATTCAGTTTCTTATGTGTACCTTTATGATAAATCAATCACCCTCAAAATCAAGATAGGTTTAGTTAGCTTTCTTTTATACAACGCATGACGACAAATCTCCTACCATTTAATCAAACCGTATTCTATTGATGTTGTTTACCGCACTCGTCCCTTAAGCATAACGTCCTTTCATATCACCGCCTCCGCACTTCCCTCAGCCCTCCAAGTGTCAGACCGGAACATTATTCCTCGCGAATGCTCAAATAAATCATACGTGACGGATAGTAATATGTTTACCTTTTTTTCCAGGCGACGTGCAGTTGCTCTTGTTGGAGGGTGATTTAGTCTCGGCTGCCGCCATTTTCTCCTTCTCGGAAGCCATGTCTGTTCGCGGCACACTCGACAGGAACAAACGTATTCACGCGCAGACCGCTGCGCCTTTCATTACTGCGTTACGGACGTAAAGAAATATATTAGGCGCGCGCGCGACCGCGCCCAAGGACCTCCAACTGATTATGGATAATGAGCGATGACAAATATTGGCAAACAACCGACCTCTATTGACTCTCAATAAAAACTATTAAAAAAACTAAAAAAATAAATACGGATGCAAATGGAAACGTGTTTGTGGCGCTGTGTGAGTGACAGTGTGCGTTGAGGTGTTTGCGATATTTCCGATGAGTTGCCGAGACTAGGTCTTTTATGTATTTCTTGGCGCTCGTTCGTTAATGGAAAGTACACGGAGGATTCGCGCCGTGACTCTTGTCTCTTGTGTATGCGCAGAGGACAAAGTAGTACGCGCTAATTGTTGCGCTAATCTGGTTAATCTCTGCTAATTTATGAGTAATTTCAGGATTTATAATTAGCAACTCAACTCAAAGGTCATTGCTTGCATAAAGTGTTGATCAATAATATTACTGAAGCTGCTAACCCTCAGTATTCAATTGACACTAGTTATCATTTTGCGACAAAAAGAGAGGTTATATTTAAGCACGATCAGTGTGAAATCAATGATTAAACTCTAAACAAAATGAATGATATTGAAATACGACCCAAGAGGCTTCCAATTGTGCACAAAATGTAATTAATCACGCGCGACGGTAATATAAAGCTTTCTAATCTTCGCGATGAACATTAAAATTTATGTCACTTCAGTTTACGTGTTGAGAGAGTAACTTGATTTATGGCGAGAAAAGATTGTGGATTATTTCGCGAGGGAACGGCGCGTCGCGTCGGGCCGCTACGGGGCGCTGTTTAAAATTTGTTACGGAAAAAAGTTTGAATGAATTCGATAAAAATTATATAAACGCAACAAAAATCATCACTCAAGGTATAATCTCCATGAAAATGTTGTTATCCAGACATTTTGATGGTGATAGTTGCACGAACTCAACTATACCGATTTTTACAAACTTTTAGCGACTGTCAGTTTCCAAAAATGTATGTAATTTGTCAGAGTTCTTAACCATGTAAACGGCAGTAATATTTTAGAATAGATTTAGGTACAACTCACGTTCAAACTAAATAAAACGTCATCGAAACAAATAATAAAAAGTGAAACATTCAAAGCCCGCTTTAATTTGGACACGAGATTAATTTAGCCTCAATCGCCATTCGGACCAGAAATAAAACCGTGAAGCTTTTTGAACGTGGACTCGTAGCCTAGAAATTAGGGCGGTGACACCAGAAAGTGAAATGACGGGTCCGTTTTAGCAGAGCACGGCTGCAAGGTGCAACAATGGCTTTGTCAGCGCTGCTCCCTCCGAGCGCTCCTCGTTATCGGAGACGCGCTATTATTGAAGCAATAGCACCATTGTTGAGGGATGAATAAGAGTTAAATTACGTTTCAAAATTGAGGAATATGAGATGAAACATGACTGAAACCACTTATAAAGTCATTTATAGGATAAAACGTTCTGATCAAACGTTCAGTGCCTTTAGCGCAAAGAAAATGGTAATCGAATAGTTTTGCCTAGTGATAGTTTAAAAAGATCCACTAATCACCTCTGCAGTGCCATACCACAATTTCCGTACTATTTTCTCACTACGTCGGTTACCGTCTTTGTTCAAGCTGAAGGTACTGATTATATCTACAGTCAATGTCAAAAGATGTAAGCGTGCATAGCCGTCTTTTTGAAGTCAATTTAATCATTCATTTACATCTTTTTAGTAATGACTGCAAGTATAAGAAGCTAGTCGGTTTTATGGAAGGTGAAGGAAAAGGAAAAATAAAATTTGTTAAAAATAAAATTGCACAGTTCTGTATTATGATTCATATTTTTGTTACATGGTGATTATGATGAAAAAAGTTCATAACGAGCTTGAGATGGAAAACAGAGTGACTACTGCTATTTTTTTACTAAAAGAAAGCTAATATTTTACAAATAATGACTTATAACAAGCACAAAGTTAACTTAAAACTGGTATGCCGTACAGTAATTTAAAAAAAATCAAGTATGATAACTAAACGAGAGCTAAAATGGAGATGAGTTCAAATGAATACGTCCCCTAGCTCACGGGCTTTACGGTCTGCAATTGTTTGTGATCGTCTCGCCCTATATTTCCGAGCCGGTACACTGCGTTCTCTTTTGAACCTTACAGATAAGACGTGAAAGTAGCTATTGGTATGAAATATGAATCCTTGATATTTCGGCGTACGCTTTGAAGGCTGTGAGCGGCGGCTAGTTTGCAAATATTGTTGTAAATTTGAAAAGCTGACTATAATTTTATTATCTGTAGCATACTACGCGCGCGGACACGTTCACTAAGATACCGTACCGCGACCGGGGAAGGTACGGCTGAACTGGCCTGTCAGCTGGTCGAAGGCGGCTGCCACTCACACATAACCTGTCATGGTACGCACGAAATCTCAAAGTTACGTAAGCGGGCACGATTATAACCTGCACTGTGGATAACTGTTATTGTTATGGGCGCGGGACGAGGGTCGGGACCTGGGGCGGGCGCGGGCAGGCGCGGGCAGGCGCGGGCAGGCGGGAGCGCGTCGTGCGGAACGCGTGGAGGTCGCGTGCGGCGCACGTTTGGCGCGCGTTGCCCCGGCTCGCCGGAGGCTGAGGCCCGGGCGGGATCGATGCGGGCGGCGGGCGGCGGCGGAGTGCAGCAGCCGGGAGGCTGCGCCGCGCCCCGCCCCGCCCGGCCACCCCGCCGCCCGGCCGCGCACGCGCCCTCAGCTGGCTCGGCACCCGCGCCGCCGCGCCGTCGCCGCCGACCGACGTTTCAATTCCCTCCTCATCTCATACTGATTTACGATACCGACCATAATGTTATTTTTCTACCAGCTTTCGCTCCAGAAACTCCAAACGAATTCGATCCTAATCCCACGCTTTAATGCATTCGATCATCGTTGACAGATTTATTTATAACAACTGGATTTTGAAATCTTTAAAATAAGTATAGGAAAGTACCACAGATTTACTGAACTCAATTCTAGAAATATACTTTAGTCCTATGATAAGAATCAGGATATCCTGCAAAGCTGGCGGGGCCTGGCAACGCCGGTTCATCCTCTTTCATCCCACATAGCAGCTAAATAATGAATAAGCGCTTACCGCCGCTTTCGCATTTACGTTAAAGCCGGTTTCGTAGCGCGCCGGATGTGGCATGTACAGCATTACAATTGCTACATTATTAAGCGGTATAGGTAGGGCGGGTAGGTGTTTGTTGGGAGAGGAGTACGCAGTCGTGGAATGGTGCCAAGTGTGGGACAATGACTCTCAGTCCCGATGCCCGCGTGTCTTATCGGCTTAAATGAGGGTGCGCGCTCGAACTCGTCGGCCGTAGCCACCGGCTCAGGGCTGTCTGATAAAACCGTATTGTAGACCAAATTAATTGAATATAAATATCAATGAACGTTCATTGTTTGTTATTACATACGGGAGAGCTCTTTTCAAAGAAAAGAGACAAGTTACCGCCGCGCGCTTCCTTTGCGCGTGTCTAAGATGCGTGTAATGAGGCTTATACTAGACGTTAGGTGATATAACTGATTGGAAAACTCTGTTCTTTGCAGTTTCCAATCTTTGTTATGTTTGAGCCGAATTATTTGTTTTTTATAATATTGCAAATGACGCACTTTAAGATTCATGTATCTCAGTAATTAAAAGTAGGTAAAGAATTAGAAATTGTTCAAATCCGGTTACAGGGCCAATTCACCACCCTATCTTGATTGTAAGATTACTTACTTACTTTTATACCCTCACATTACCTACTTAAATTGATTGTACAGGATACTGACACGCTTCCAGCGTCTTGCTTATCACGCCTCTAAAACGCTGAAATAAACAACTGTCTCAATTTTATTAAACAATCTTTGCAAATTAAAAAGATGCAAATTTCGATTCCCGCTTTATCAGTGCCTAATATGACCCGATCAGATGGTAAAAGATCGAGACATCACGCAGCCCTGCGGGAGACAGGGTGACGGGATGACTTATGTTGGGTCAGGTTATGGGGCGCGCCGGCGTAAGACATAATTTGAATAGACCGTGTTGTGGTAGTCTCTGCGGAATATTTATAACCTCGCTCGCTATTTCTGAGATTAGGCTGCTATAAATATACTGGTAACATTGTTGGCAAATGACGATGGATGGTGTGAAAACAGTTTGAAAAATGCTGAAGTATGGTCATAACAAAATAGTTGATTAAATAAGTAGAAGCTGTATTCAACATTCTCAAAAAATAAAACTTCATTAAACAAAAACAAAATTCTGCAAATTATACTTCAGAAGTTTTAAGCTCGTTTCGTTTACGTCATTTTCATCTGGAGTTCCTAAATTATAATTCCAGTATTAAAAAGAAGGAAGACATAAAATCAGTCAATATAACATATATTCTGAATTCTGAGTTGTGTTTTAGGTAGTTAAATAACACAAAGGGTTTCCATTCAAATAAGTAGTTAGAGCACGAATAAAATTTCACTTTCATCCCTGCACGAAGCACCAGCTTGCCGTCAAAAATTCATAACTCTGCTCTCGTGAGCGAACATAGAGGCTTACGTCCAGACTAGATATCAGACAGAGTGTGGGAACTCCCAGTTTGTAAAATCCATTACAACTTCCAAAGCAAGTCTGCGAATGCTTTGTAATTATTAGACAATGTACACATAAAGGGTTTTTAAAATGTAAATTTCTGGGAACAGCTTGATGCAACTTGTTAATCATTGTTACCTACGATTGATTGATTGATACGGTTATGGGAATATGGTAAAATAAAGATTTCGAATGTAATTGAGAAGATTTATATTATAAATATAATACTTCATCATAATTTCAGCAGAAGAATATCCATTGCGAAAATAGGCCCTCCACTTCTACAACTTTTAGCTTTGCGCTTCTTGCATCCATAGGTTTTTTTACTAGGTAACTGATGATGGCTGCACATAGTCTTTTCATCTTCACCGGATTTCCGGGGGAGCGGAAGGTTTACGCCCTTAAACGTTCATAGGCTATATACCACCGTGACAAGGTCTGTCCACCTGTTGGGGTGCGTTCTGGTACCTGGTCACCACTTTTAAACCTGTTTATAATTTGCGAATGAGCGAAATGCGTCACCAGGTATGTATTTTTCCCATTGGTATTTTAATATTACTAGCTAGGACGTCATTAACACCAGGTGAGATGAGGTCAATCTTGAAGTGAAATATTAAAAAAATAAACTTAAATTTGCCTACGAATATCTTAATTCCTGAGTCTGTAACGTTTCTAGCTTTAAAAAAGAAATTGATTCTAAATAAATTATCAATCGTTAACTGTTGTCTTTTCCACGGCTGAACTGCTGACCGTACATTGCGCTCGGATAGGTCGCGTTTTATTTTTTGTCGTTGGGGATGATTGGGGAGGACCGTGGGACGTCTAGCATACCCACTTTTGGTAACGATTCGCTCAGAACGTGTTGTCATAAAAAGAGGAAACTAGATTTCCAGACAGAAACTCAAGTAGAATTAATCATTCGAACGTTTTACCAGAAATCTTTTTGCACTATCAAAAGTACTTGACTTTAAGAAAAAAATCCATTATTATGTGTGTTCATTCGAATATTTTGTTTTAACGAATCTAAATGTTAATAATGGGTCACATCTCATATTGCTCCGATTTTGTGGTAACAAAAGTACGTGTTACAGAAATCAGTTCAGTCCGAACGTCTCTATCAAAAACAACATTAGCAGGACAAACATTTGTGTGATAAACTTTATTCATAAATATTTTTATATAAACTTTATTTCAGAGTGTGAAAACACTGGCTAATTCGCTAGTGCTGACTCGCCAATCCGATTTGAACAAGAAAATGCTCGAATGTTGGAAGTTCGGTTTCCTCTTGAGCGGGGGGAAAAGGTCTTATTACGTCATATTACGTGGATTCAGTGGAATTATATGAAATCTATTTCAATTGACTAAACACAGTGAAATGCCAAAAAATAATACTACTGTTTAATGTGAGTTTAGGAAAAAAAATGAAAAAATCAGTCAGTTTATGGGATTTTATAAGTATTGATTATTTATTAAAAAATACAGAGGCACCATAACCATTTTATACTGATGAAAAAAATTCAGAGAAATCATTTGGTATTTATACTAAAATTGTAAAATAAAAACTATCTTCTGTTTTACAGCTGCAACGATGAGATATCGTTGCAGCTGTAATTCAGAGCAATGAATCCATTATTAATTATTCAGAGCAATAAAAATTACTAATGACCAAAATACATTCAATCCCTTTTTTGATTTGTTGTTGTCGGATAAAAATGGAGCCTCAATATATAAAAACTTCAATAGAACCTAAGCCGAATACCACTTAGATAAAATATCTCAGGGTAAGGTTCCGAAAGTTTGAAGTGAAGACGTTAGCGAAAGTAATGGCAGTGTTTTAATGCTAGTTTTGACGATGAAAATCCAGATTTTCCCTGAGCGGACGATGTATAATTTATTTTTCAATCTAGAGTCGAGGGAAATTATCAGTTCCAGTCCTCAGTGGCTATTCCGATTCGGGCAAAATTAGCTTTTGGCTGAGTGAGATGTTTGCGGTCTCGAGTCAGCTATCATGTAGCCGGCAGAATTTGCACGGAATTTAATTTTAACTTCCAAGACAGGAAATAAAGAGATAGTTTTGTATAATTTGAACTAACTTTTCAGAAGTTATTCTTTGTTCGAGTATGGTTTTCGTTTTTAAATTTTTGAAGATGGGAGTTTATAATTCCGGTGATTTCGCAAATGTATTATTTCTGAAACAATAGGTATATTAGGTACTAAGGTCCAAAATAATATTCTACCGACTATCGCCAATTATGTCAATCATTTTGTCAATAAGTGAGTATTTATTGGAAAAGATGGTATAATAAAAAAAAATATGTGCCTTAATATATTACGAGTAATACCCTCATATAACGTCGACGAGACAAGGCATTTAAATAAGATTGACCGAAGCTTATTTGTTTTTAGAAAATAACGCTTGCATTTACTACAAATAATTACGAGAAAATGTATTTAAATAGGGATGTTCACTGGATAGTCAATGGCGATATTTTAAATACCTAATTTTAAATATTTTAAAACACAATTCCTGCATAGATTTTCAGTTAAAATAAAACATTGTGATGTATATCGTCGAAAACTGGTGGTATTTTACTTCGTTCAATCACATAGTCCAGTCCAGTCCAGTAACAGATTTATTATGCTGTACTTGTCACCCTTAAGCTAGGACCTCATTACCACTTAACATCAGGTGGGATGAGGTCAATCTTGAAGTGCAATATAAAAAAAAAACATTCTTTATCCTGCTGTACTTATAAAGGTGCTAGATGGATGTTCAGTTCTCTTCTCATCAATCTCTTGCATGGTCGGTCCGCGCGGTTGGATGCTCGCTCGCACGAGCGACGGTACTACAGTCTAGCGCGAGAAAATCGCTACTGTACATTGGAAATAGATTCCTTATCTACTCACGTGTGAAACAGACAATTAACATGTCAGTGAGGGTAAAGACCCGTATCAATTGTAATTACAACATTGTAGCTTGGGAAACTGCGGTATCAGTGGTGTAGTAGCGACAGCGGCGTGACAGGTATTAGTTAGCCATGCAAAATACAATATAAGTAATTGCCCAAGATTTATCAATTAACAGAAGAAGAGCAAGTGCTGCAGTGCAAAAACCGTCTTTCATTAAACATTTTCAATTCTATGCTTACTTACAAGGTAACCTTGCTGAATTTGGTATTAAAGGTAACCTATATATCTTACATTGTAGAAATAATTGAAAACGTGTTAAATGTCGTTCAATTTGATTAAAACGAAAAGATGCGGGCGAAAGACCGATAATAAATAATTAAAATAATTACAGTTTTGATCGAGTATAAACTGCCACTAAAGTCTTTATATAGATAAATTAATTTGTTAGTGTATGTCAAGTCTTGGAGGTCTATGTCAAGTCTTGGTCCTGTTACAGGTGTATTACAGGTGTATTGTAGCTGTTGCCAGCTTCGCCCCCTTTAATTTGAGATAAGGAGTTTTATAAATGTTGATCCAGTAAGTCACCTCTATTTCTTCCAAATTCATCCAGTCAGTAGTAGTTTTTGCCTGAAAGTTACAAAAATACATCTAGCAATCCATAAATTAAAATATCAAAAAAGTTTAAAACAGTGTATTCCTAAACTATTAGTTCAGGAACTATAAATCTTTCTTGAAAAATATCGTTCGATTATTAGGTATTTCATTCTGGTGCGAGCTGGTACGTAACAAGATTGGTACAGGCTACATGTGTCGCTGACATGAGATTATTGTCGACAACACAATAAATCACTCAGATGATATTAATTATTGGGTAAGACACACAATAATAAACCCTTACAATTTTATAGGTTGTTCATAAACCGAACTTTCTATATTAATGAACGATGATTTCGTTTTTTACAATTTTATTGTGTATCACGCTGCAGTAGCGAACTTTTTTTTGTCATAATTACCTCTTAGTAATTATGGAAAAAAATCGTTATCTACAATAAGTTGCGGTTAGCTCAGTTGGAAGAGTAGCACGCGCAATACGTGAAGGTCGTAGATTCGAATCCCATACTGCGAAAGCTATAAAAAAAATCTGTGTCTTTTATAGGTATTGCGAAAAGAAACAACCTGACAGTTTTTGGTACTATTGAAAAAGCTAAGAAAGTTAACAAAATTTTTACAAGGAATTTGAATAAGATATCACATCTTCATCTAATCTCTGATCTTTTATTTGCTTAGCCAAAGCCCGTAAAGGTTAAAATAACTCTAAAATACACTTAAATATCTGTCATCTTTACTTAAGTTGGAATTAAAATATAGTACATTTCATTTTCATTTAACCTTACAGAAGACCGCAGCCAAATAACAATCACTTCTGTGTTGTTGTGTTCCTGCATGTGAGTAAGGTTTCCAAAGCAACTGGGGGGTGCTACATTAGTAGCAGGGGTCAAGCATTCAAGGTAAGGGCGACAAGTCCAGTAACAGATTTATTATGCTGTACTTGTCACCCTTAAGCTATGGCCTCATTACCATTAACATCAGGTGGGATGAGGTCAATCTTGAAGTGCAATATAAAAAAAACTCATATGAATCAGTATAGCGCTCTGAACACAAATATATTTACAAATAATATAATAGAAGTTTCATACCCACTTAATTACTTAATATTTGAGACATATTTCATTACTCTCTGAAATTCGTATTAAATGGGATTTTCCCCATTAAATTGCCATAACTCATTCCAACAAAAAGACCACGGCTATTTACGTATCCCTTAATCAAATAATATTGTCTCGTTGTAGGAAAGACATTAATCGCTGCTATTGGGAGGATAAATCTTTGCTTTCTTTGTTATTTGACATAAATGGGTATTCCGTGTGTGGTTGGCCCCCAATGCGAGCCTGGATCTTTTACCATTTTTTTGATTCTCGTATTACGCATATCTACGTTATTTTAAATAGTAAGGTCGAGGGCAAAATCTAGCATTATATTATATTTTGAGTAAAATTAGAACGTCGAAAATTATGCGAGAATTCGATTACCCTCGCAAAGCCATGAAAATTAAACAGATTTCGCCTGAAATTAGAAACGGAAATTGAAGACTGTCAAAGTGCTGCTATGAACATTTGGGCGCATTTATTATAAAATATATAAACGACTTAATAATGAAGCTAAGCAGAAACAGACTCAATACTCGTGGCTTGATACCCGTACATTCAGGAAATTAAATTTTCCGCTTTGAGTTTTTCCACGAATAAAGTCTTAGCATTAATTCAATTTCGATATGGTTAATCTTTTCAAATCAAATTCCCATTGCGTGGCATGAATAAAAAACATATATCAAACGCCAATATTTTTGAAATTCCATATCAATCCGATTTGGATTTCATGAATAAAGATTTTAAAAGCGTTGTGTCATATTATACAGAATCATAATTTACCGAAACAAATTAAAAAATATATATGATTATTGCAATTTATTTAACATATCGACATAAGTGGTGGTCTAGGCGACCTCTTGCAATATGATCAGTGCTTGAAATCTTGTTCAAAATCTGTAAGCCTTATACTTTTTTTGACAAGCTCACGTGATTAATTGATATTTTTTTAAGCTAAAGGTCGTGGGTTCAATCCCCACCCAGGAAATATAGTCGTGTGAGAAACATGTTTGCCCTGTGTCAGTGTATTTCAAATGTATATATGTATACAAATCTGTCAAATTTATATACTCAAGAATGCATAACTAAAAAAACATATAAATCGGGCCGACTATGTTTTACCTTTCATTATCCTCCAAAGGAACCTCTGAAATAACTTATTTATTTAAACGCAAACACGACGTGACCTTCTTTCACCACTTGCCTATATATAATAAGTAGTGAAACTAGATACCCACAGAATATCCGAGCGAAAAAGCTGATGATGAGTCATAAGAGTGTTCTCAGCATCGCATTAATATCTCGGCTAAATAGGGTAGTATCACACGTGTCTACAAATCATGACACGCTGCTAATGTGCGCAATACTTTACCCTGATGTTGGACATTACCCAAGGAAACACCCGATTTGTTTACTGGCGATACGGTAAGAGAAAAATCTTTATTAGGTTTTCCAACTGCTAATGTTTTTTTAAATCGATTTGGTTTCCTATTAGCACACAATGGTACATGGTTGTTAGTCCTGTTTGAACTAGTAGAATATGGATTTTTTTTAATATTTACGTACATATTATTTAATCCATAATGAGTGTAATATAATTAACCAATAGGATTGTATTTCACTAATAAAACAACGTATCTACCTATAAAGCGTGTATGGCGTATAAAGTTAGTTCCAAATTGAAATCTTGAGAGGGATATTTGAAGAAGTTTGGAAAAAAAATAAGACTTTTGCGATCTGCCTAGGAAGTATTCCTATCTAATATACGCTTATGTGAAGTAGCTGAATGTTTGTCTATTGTTGTGTACCGCCCATGAGCAGGGTAACTCGGAACTCCGGTACATACGGTATATTAGTACAAAGAGAAATGGCCTTTAGAAGTTTATATAAACACATCGTAAGTTTGGTTGTTAGTGAAACAATAAACGGACAAAAAATTTACTTTGCGTGGTGTTACCGTCAGTTTCTTTATCCAGTTAAACTTCAGTATTCTTTTGATAAATAGAAACTGATATGAATCTCTTTCAAAGTGTTTACCTTTTATATCCATAAGGAAAAAAATGGATAATGTTCCTAACGGACTTTGTCATAGTAATCTGAGAAGAGGTTTCCGGAAAATATCTCATTTGATATGCTTAGTGACAGAAAAAGTATCGTATAATCCAAACAGAGCGGTCCCATGCCACTTCCAGGCGGAGGATAACAATTTTCATATTTAAAGAATGAAGGTTTACTTGTGTGACCCAAAAAAAAAAATAGAAAAGAAACCAAATAATATGATTATGTAATGGACGGTACAATATTCGAAAACTGCGATGTTTATTAGCGAGTACAAAACTCAACCTTCTAAACAAAACTTAGAACTTAGACTTTCTGATAGGTAGAATATACACATTTAAAAAAAAATACTTTAGCACCAGTCATAAATACACAATGGCTATTAAAAGTTCATAAGAAATAGTTCAAAATTCGCTTGACGTATCAAAAACTAATATAACCTATTAACTAGCGGCCTATCGCCGTTTTCCACTGATTCTTCGCTCATGTTGGCCGCAATGTGATATTATATGCCTGAAATCTTCCTCAATAAATGGACTATCTAACACAGAAATAAATTTTCCATTGAAACTAGTAGGTCTTGAGATCTTACGCACAACTTTCATTTATGATATTCGTAGGCGGGATACGTAATATGCTTTTAACGTAACTTTAAGAAAATTGCTGCATCTCGTTAATTTATTTGTCAATTAAGTATGATTTTAGTTTTATAACTAAAAGAGAAGAAGAATTTGTCATTTTAAAAAAAATAAGGCTTTTTGTTTTTTATGACTAATAATAATCTAAATAGCCAAAATTTCTTCGATGCATATTCCTTAATAGGCAGAACATTCATGATTTTGTCCAAATTTTCGTGAGAAAACGTGTTTGAGGATATTTAAAAAAATAACTGACGGAAAAATAGGAATAGGTTTTCGTATCTACGAGTATTTTTTTTTACTGTGAATCTATTTGTTTATTTAAGAACAATCGTTGCAAATCTTGTCCCATTGTTCACATCATGCAACTTGGATGGGCCATTGAACTTCATTCGCGGCATCCTAACGGCAGGTAAAGAATTTTTACGGACCCCGTAACGGCGTGTAGATAACACGGCATAACCTCGGGCTCTACGGCTCGGAGGGTCCAATAAAGTGATCGAATTCTTACGGCATTTTTAATACGGTCGTTATTTGAAAGGATCCTCTTTGTGCATAAAGGAGACTGTTAGTGGATTTTGTTGCACTAAATTTTGCATCAAATTCAACCATGCAATTTTGAAGTGTTACTTTTCTTATCTTTTCAAAATCAGTTTTAGCACTTTTTAGCTGTCAAAATGATTTTATAAAAGTGTCGTATCTATTTGTAACCCGATCTAAAAAGTAGCTATGGGCACTGTAGAGGTTTTATCTACAATATAGGTACATTTAAAGAGAAAACATTTAAATGTGTGTGTATGTTTGTAATGAATAAACTCAAAAACTACTTTTGAGAATGAATAAAAATATGTATTAAAAAGCTACATTCACTTTAAGTAACATGAACTATGTTTTTCCTGGCAACTAACACCACGCGCGCGGTCCAGGACGGCCGGTAGTGTGGAATAAAACTTGTGCCCACATCCGAGGTTGTACAATTAGCCTATAAGTATAACTGGCAATCCTATCAGTATACTCTTTGAAAAAAAAAAATTTAAAGCAAATCGCATTATATAATTTTTTTAATTTTCAAAGACAGATATGTATCGTGAACTTTGACTGGATGTGTCGGTATATTCGGGTTCGATTCCCGGTTTGGGCAATTTGGAAAACGAACTTTTCTAAATTGTCTTGAGTCTGGGTGTGCTGGTATGACGTCTCCAGTTAGTATCCGTCGTCTGGTACTCATAGTACAAGGGAAAACCTTTGAGACCAGAAAATTGGTGTGATTGTCTGGCGTATTTATTTATTCACGATTGTCTGGTTAGGTAAAGTGTAAGTCTAAAAAGTGCGTTTTGTTTTATCTACACACAACTGGACGAGGCTATCCTAATCGGTAAGTCATAGTAAAAGTGCTAAGTAGCATAAAGAAAGCTTAATGCCTAGTTATTAAAGAAAAACGTTAGGCACACAGTACCGCTGCTTGGGTAGCATAACGGCGTGGTGTGCGACTCTCCCGCATCTCTAATCGTCTCAACGTGGATGGTATACCGGCCACGGCAGCTGAAATTCTTACATGATCCTACCGATTAAATATGTTATATTATTACACCCGCATCCCAAATAGAGGAGTGACTTGCGTAACTGTCTGTGCTCAGCTCACGCAATGTCGTGCCGAGTCAGGTACTTCGCTCATCAATCATAGTGACTCTTGTGCGTACTTTTACTTAGGATCCTACTCTAAGAGCCCAACCTACCATGGCTTATATCTCGGTAATTACAGGACTGCTAATATAACTTTATAAATAAAAATAAATCCCCGAAATATATGTTCGAGCACGTATATGTAACTTCAAAAATACATGACCAAATTATTGTTTTTTGTATGTGTCAGTATAAGATTTGTTCGAAAAACACATTTAATTCACCAAGATTGCACAGCAAAGTTGCGGCGGGACGCTAGTGAAATGATATATATTATCTAGTTATTTATATTAGTATAGTGATAAAAAATACATAGTTTAAAAAACTAAAATACTTGCTTCATTTCGTACTTTAGACAGCAAACCCTTTCATTTGATACCCATATCATGGGAGTGGATTTCAAACAGCCTGTCCGCCATCTTGGGGAGGTCGCCATATTGGATTTGAAATGACGTTTCTTATCTAATCATGTATTGTCATCAGTACTCAGAGCGTGTGCAAAATTTCATCCTAATCGAAGACCGGGAAGTGGGTCAAATTAAGATTCCAAGATTTTCTTACATAGTTACAAGTGAAGCTAATAAAAGCGTGTTAAAAAAAAGAAAATAAAGCACCCAATTCATATCACACTAAAAAGCAAATGCTTACATAGTGGAAGGCTAGTTAAGTAAAAATTGAAACTGGCTTACTTGAAATATTTGGATTGCCATATGTGGATTAGTGATCCACATTAAGAATCATATTCACAAATAAAGCTATGTTCGAAAACAAACAGACTCTGCTCGGACTTCAAAACCTTGTAACAATGGCATTTAAACCAATGTTAATAAAAAATCCGGCAAAGTGCGAGTCGGACTCGCGCACGAAGTTTTCCGTAATATATATACTATACTTATCTATTCAAGATTAAATGCAACATTGCAACCTTTTCTTAGTGCCCCTAAAAAATACGTTTGTTGTGTGGGGGGGCCTTTATTTTGTTTTAAGTATTTGTTGTTATAACAGAAATACATAATCTCTGAAAAAGTCAATTCTCTAGCTATCACGGTTCTTGAGATACTGCCTGGTGACAGACAGACGGTCGGACGGACGGACGGACGGACAAATGGCGAAGTCTTAGTAATAGGGTCCTATTTTACTCTTTGGGTACGGACCCAAAGCTAGGTTGCCGTAACCTTAATAAAAAAGTCGAATACTAGTAAAATGGCACATGTATTTCATTCATACATACACTTTTTTTATTTCTATGATGAAAAAGTCATTGATCACAATGCTATGCACTATCTTCGTTAAAAAGTATGGCTTTTACGGTTCGTTATTTTATTCGAAGAACGTAATCTTAACTGGAACCAAAAGTTATGTAACATTTGTACAAGCATCAGCGACAAAGGGCCGGGCTCTATAATTTTCATTGTGCGTCCGCTTGTGACGTGCGTACTGATAAGCAAAGTTACGTCTTTTGACAGGGACAGATTAAGGACACCACAAAATAATAGCTCTAGCTTTAAGGGCGTAAAGCATTAATAAAGCGGCTGGTGGACGATGAAAATAGAAGGAGAAACTTCAAGTACTTTTTGAAAGCATACACAGGAGAGGGGATACGGATTGTTAAAATTGGTGTAAGGTCAATAGAGATGAAATCGACACACTTTTAAGTACCGATCTCTTCATATATTTTCCATGTACATAAGAAACAATAGCATCGTGAATTTTACTCATCAACAAATTAAGCAATCAATGGTTTAAGTGGGGTTTAAAATAGCTTTTTAAAGATAATTTGTAATTTTTGCAACAGGTAGAACAGCTATAGCAAAATGCCTTCAGAAGCACAGAACTATGACTAGCCTCGCTAGAACGAACGAACTTCATGAATACCGGACCGCGCTATGCTTAGATCAACTTTAATACTGTTACCGATAACCTACCTACAACGGTTTAAGTGCCAAAGTATCCTATATACTACTTCGGCCAACAGCTAACTACATATTACCTTAGTTCGCCCTGAGTTCGTTCCAGAGAGCGCCACGTGTCGAGTAAAATTGCTTCATCTAGATGTAATTGTTCGCCACAGAAGGTACCCGTACATTGTAATCAACGCAGAAGCTTTGTTGCTAAAGGCTGCGGAGAGACGAGCACCGGCCCTAGAGCCCTGCAAAATGTATTTTCGTTCGCGTTTTAATTTAAGCCTGACGTGTACTGTAATTGTTACGAGAGCGTATCCTCGAGGGTACAGACTTTATACGATGTTTGTACGTAATATACTCCATCCGTTCCGATACGCATTCTTACGAAATAATATCATCTCAAATAAACCAGTAATAAAAAGATAAGAAATTGGTGATTCAAATATAACGAGAGGGGCGTTATATAAGTAAATTAGAAATGAGTTACACTAAGTTACAGTTTCAATTTATTCTAATTATCATAATTAGCTATACTCAACATTTTTTGCAGAGTCACATAAACAAAAACACACTATGTGGGCTGCAGAAATGAATTTTCAGGTTTTAAATTAGTAGAACCAAAGCCGAAATCTTTTCTACAATATGTTACAACCCTTTCTAGGTCCTTGGTTGTATTATGTTCCGCCCTAGGTTCTAACGTGCTTTTTGCCGGTGATGCTGTGGTAGGTCTTTTGTTCCTATGGCTTCACCATCAAGGCGATGGGGTCCGCCGGGGCGTTTTAGTAGGTATTCCTGTCCGCATAAGGGCAGGGAGTCCCACAGACGCCGTCACCTCCCATGGGTGACGGTACGGTGCGTCATTTCCCTTCAGAAAAAAAGGTTCTAACGTGCTTATCTTACTAGTAGCCACTAGGTTAACATTATTAATAAAGTTATTAAAAATTTAAAACCGTATTAAACGTTGAGCACTGCTGGTGGGACGAACGTGCCTCGAGGGTCACAGGCTTGTAATTGTAGCTAAAACTCTTCTCCAAGTAGGAATTGGAGAAAATACTTCTTCAAAAAAATATCGACCCTATATACCCCACTAAATAGTCGAACTGACGTTGGAAATTGGCAGTCTGGGCTAAACTGATTTTTCTAATACCGCACTATTCACAAATTCAGCAAGAGCGGGTTCAAAATATTTCGCGCTTAAGTTATTTAAAAGCAAAGCAACAATTACGATTAGTTAACATTCAATTCCACAATAAAAGCCCCGTAGTAATCTCGTGTAAGAATCTGCTTGTTTCGCCGACAAATAAAAAATACCTACGCTTATGAAAACGGTGTTTTCCGAGCTATTCGTTTATGATGAGCTTGTTATGAGAAGCTTCTCCATACCTCCTGCCGGATAATTGTGCGCGGAGACAAAGTAATAGCGGTTTCAGACTAGCGTTTTATACGCGCGTATAAGCTCGGTTTTAGAAGTGCGTGTAGGCGCGTATAAGCTCGCCTTTTGACACACGCTCAACACGTACGAGCGTTGACGCGCTTCTGAGCTCTTATAAGCACGAGCCGCGAGAGAAACGCAAATAGTAATGTTTCTACTTTTTAATCCATATTGAGACTGACATGACACAACTACCGATTCGAGCGAACAAACCGAATTTTGCCCTTTACGCGAGTCCGGTTTTTTGAAGCGCGTTTAAGCACGTTTGCTGAAACTAAAAATACGCTAATCAGGAACCACCCTTACATTAAGGAATAAGAAATTTCGTTCATTCATTTTCTAAATGTTCACTCATTGTGTTTTAGGTTCTGACAGATTTTACAATTTATATTCTGACACAGTCGTTTTGATTTATTAAGATCGTGTTATTATTATAGACAAAACTGCTATTAAGATTAAATGGATTGCCTGAGTGACGAAAAAAATTGTTTTCATATCCTTAACATTTTCTGGTGTAAGATCTTTATTTTAACAGGATGTAAAAAAATACAGTTATGTGTTCATTTTGATCTATTATTATTTTAATTATTTCCTTTAAGTCACAAATTAAGTTACAATCGTTCTTTTGTAATTTTATGAATAAATGATGCATGCGGAACTTTATACACTATATTCGTACGTCGTGTTGACATTTATTAGAATGAATTCTGACATCTTTATCTATTAAATAAAAAAAAACGTCTTAAACATATGTTTTTTTTTAATATTTCACTTTACTGACGTAAAATAAGCCGACTTGATACATATTATAGAAATGTAAAGATAGTGAAGATACCGCTTAATGGTCTGAGCCTGGAGGGTAAAAAATTATAAAAAAAATATCAGTGCTACATAGGGAAGGGCTTAGGCTAACGCATTCATGTGTACTAGAGCGTGATTAAAAGGCGGCTGCGAGTCATTGCTACTAATAGTGGACTACTCTACATACATTACGCGAGGGTCAGTTGGTGGGAAAATGCTTTATTCAGCCACAGAGAGCCAGTGACGGGCACAGGAATAAATAAGTGATTTTTTCTTTTGAATAAATAAAATAACAATTTCTTTATTTCTTCTCTTACTTACATAAAATCAGGTAAAACTTATCGTGAAAGTATAAGACTTGTTGTTTTTACCACGACATCATCCTTGCTGATGTAAAGTTTGCAAACGTTCAATAACGAATTCATTCAGCAAAATGCCATTTTATGTGCAATTCACAAATCCGTAAGCTTGCGTAGTGGTAAAAATAAAACATTATCAATGTTACGAAGGCACGTAAACATAAATTCTGTTACGTGAATCCCTTAATGCTTCCATCTGCGCCGCGGCGGAGAAATGATTTACCGAACGATGTGTCGTTGGTTTATTCCATTCTAATTCGCCGGAGTGCCTCAGGGTAGTAATTTAGGCCCTCATTTCTAAATAACCGTAATATTTGGGTTTATTTGATGAAGGTTTGCAGCCTGATACGATATTACACTAATATTTATGAGGGTTACAACGGGGAAATATCTGATGAAACATTATAACACTTCCTATGGGAAAATATTAACGGACTAGTAACAAGTTTGTTTCTGGAATACCGATAATTTAAATTTTAAACATTTTCATTATTAGTGTTATAAAAAAAAGTTTTAGAAGTTATTATCTATTTTTTTTAAATCATATTGTTTTGTTTTGCACTGTATTTATTTTCCTTCAATTAGTATTGTGCAAGTTATAGTTAATTAATCATTTCAGAGTTACGGCCGCCATCGACTTTTTGTAGTGCTCTTCAACGAGTTGTCAGTTAATGAGATTCCCTTTGAAACAAAGGATGACGTGAGAAAGTGGCGATGGCGGGCACAGCGTCGCGGATCTTCAATATTTAAGCCACGAATTAGGTGACTACAGTATTTAGAAAAACACTTTGAGGTGCAAAGTGTTTGTCTAAGGCACTTTGCAAAAAAGAGCGGATGATAGCGGAAACAGGATTTAAAATTGTGTTTTACCAACACATTTCTTACCGTATTACACTTCGTCTTCTTGGTTAAATTGGTATTTTTCAGAAATGCTGATTTATTTTGTAATTCTAGCCCACTTGTAAATGGGAAAGCGCTTGGCACTAGCCTAGATAAGCTACCAGTTTATCACAAGTTTCTGCTTTTGTTGTAATAAATCGGTTTGTCTTTTGCTCATTGCATTATTTTTACAATATTCTTGAGTAAAACATTGTGATAGAAACAATAATACATTAATTAAGCCATATTATCATTGATCATTTTATCCAGATGATAAATAGCTTTACCGTTGCTAGTTAATCAAAGATAATAATAACATCACTGAGTTATTCAGTACAGTAAACGTCAAATAGTGAGTGACACCTCATGGTATCCAAATAATTAGACGCAACAAAAAGTCAATAATATCGATGCAAACGAAGATTTCGCATTGATGCAACATATATACATTTGAAACAGCACAGTCGCTCAATAGGTCGAAACATTTATAACCCTTAAATTTCGATATTCTAGGCCTGATTAAGGAATAACAACATAATCCGATATTATCGACCGTTTGGTTATGTTGCATCTAATTATTTTAATCCCTGAGTGTCATTAAGTATTTGACGGTATGGTATGGACTGTACTTATTAAACTAAATGGAGATGCAATGTCAATCTACTATTTCCTCTACCTTATAGTTGTCTGGAAGAGATCGCTTCCTAGCTATAATACCGCCTAAATTGTACTATAATTTGTCTGTAGGTAAATCAGTTTCTCTAAAAGTTTTGTGCAATAAAGTATATCTATCTATCTATCTATAAAAATTCAAAAATGCTCTCGGTCCGAATAAAATGCAAATATAGCGACCGGATATTTTGCCTACAAACAATTTTACTAAAATTGCAAATACGACGTAGAATATCTTCTGCAGCGCGGCGCGAGGATAAAACTCTTACGTTCAAACTCGTATTTCGTTGAGATATTCTTTCTCGTTGAAATCTCTACAAATATTTGATAAAGTGGATGTGAAGTACCTATTGATACCAAACAACTCATAATCTGTATCAACTTGTTCATAAAGAGCCTTATTAAAAAAATAAGGTCTGATTTAAACATGGTGCAGAAACAAGTAAATTTAACTTGATTTAGGTCAGCCTTTTATAAGTTGTTTCGATAGCTTAAGGCCAAAGATGTATTCAATATTTGTATGAAAAACCTGAGAAATTTCATTGGCTTCTTATTTAACAAATGAATGAAAAATTTAATAATAATTATTTATTAATTATTTAATAATCACTTATTAATTGATCTTAGGTTGTATGCTCTACACTTTCGTATCTTTTTACCGACACGTTTAAATTTCAAGTGTTTATTACTACTGAGTCTATGTCATTCTTTCCATTTGTTCGATGTGGATAATGGTAGGTGTATCAATATTATAATATAAAATTTTCTGAACAATGCGGCATTGCCCAAACAACGCTATTCCAGTCAGCTTCGCACCGAGCCGCTCGCTGCATCTTTTATTGACAAACGATTGCAGGCCAGTTTTGATTGCTGTTTGTTTTATGACAACAAACAATCGACCTCCAGCCGTAATAAAAAAGCTTTATTTTTCACTCTGACTGTAATAAAAACAAAATATTTGAAGTAACAAAATTGTAAGGACTTTAAAATTGCGTACCTGCCTATTTAATGTACCAATGATTACTTTCTCAAGTGGAACCTCTCTTCGAATGTAAATCTAAAATCATTATTATGTTATTGATATGTGGTTGTACGAGATTGCCGTATCACAAATTGCTGATTGCTCATTATATAGCATGCTACGCGACGACGCAAATTGAAATAAGTTAATTTTTAGCATACGTCCTTTAACTATTAAAATAATTTATTACAGCATATATTAAATCACTTCAAAATCAGTTACCGATATTACAAGTCTCTCAAATAAAACCTACCCTTTGGCCAACGAAGCCATTACTCCTCTAAGGGTAGATTTTTTCATCAGTGAAACACGAAATAATAGAAAAAGTTAAAAACGGCAAACTTTGTGTGTTATCTTTTTATTTGTGCCTTCTGCTCGGTAGATTTGGGTTCCGAACAAACAGTAGAAATTCTTTACAATGTATTTAATGACGATTCAAAAGTGTCAAATATAGCCTACACGCATGTTCAGAAATTCATTTAACGTTAACCAAAATCTGTCTATATGGCGTCAAATGGAGATGCATAATTAAAGCTCATTAGTTCAAACACGCCGAACGCTAAATATTCGGTCAACGGGGCCGGCTTGAACCGTCGTTAACACAAAATTAATATCGACTGCATCCTCGAATATTAAGCCCGACCAGCTTTGGACTTGCATTTTGTAGCTTATTAAAGTTGCCCGTTCCGTACGGAGCTGCTACGGGGGCCAAACATTTGAGCTTAGTAAAACGGACGACATTTTTATTTATTTATTTATAACTAGCTGTGCCCGCGACTTCGTTCGCGTGGACTACATCCTTTTATGGTCGGTTTTACCCCTTTCTCCCCTAATATTCGAAACAAAAAGTAGTCTATATTTTAATCCAAATTTCGAGCTACATTTGTGCCAAATTTCATATCTCTAACTTCAAAAATAAACATTTTCCCATATAAACTTCCAAAGGTGATTATTAGTATTACCCCCCTCCCCCCTTATTTTCTAATAAAAAGTAGCCTATGTCCGTTCTTGAGATTCAACGTATACCTATACCAAATTTCATCAAAATCGGTTAAGAGGTTTAAGCAGGAAAGCGTAACAGACACACAGACAGACAGACAGACAGACAGAGTTACTTTCGCATTTATAATATTAGTATGAATAAGGTATGCAGACAGATTACTCTCAGATACATATCCATATACTTAACATAATTTAAATAGACTAGACAATAATCCATAAAAAGCATACACAGCATGATTTACACAAAGGTTACTTAACGGTAAGAACTAAATTAGAGATACAATGGAGAAGAGAGAAAAAATAACACAAGCCAAAAACTACAACTAAAAGTACCTTATTAATTTCTTAACTTACATACTATGTTGGATACAAAGCTGAGATTATCTTGAGCTTAAATATCTCGACACTAAAAAAATTAAATTCAGATAAAAATAACAAAATTGGATAGTCCCGGCAAACGTTGTACCGCCTACTTTATTTTATTTATTCACCTTTTAAACCTTTTCTGGACTTAGGCAATTATTTCAAGATTATAATTCGCCAAATAGGTCTAGCTGTTCTCGAGTTCTAGCGAGACTAACGAACAGCGATTCATTTTTATATATAAGACTAGCTGTCCCGGCGAACTTCGTAACGCCTATTTTTTTAGTTTCTAACCTTTTAAACCTTCCTTGGACCTCCACAATTATTTCAGAACCAAGATTAGCTAAATCGGTCTAGCTGTTCTCGAGTTTTAGCGAGACTAACGAACAGCGATTCATTTTTATATATAAGATAGATAGATGATAACCTATGCGTCAACGTTATATAGTCTGTGACTACGTGTACATTATAATTAATTTTTATCGCAAATTATAATCGTATTTATAAAAAAAGCTTTAATTTTTTTACCACCCAATAGTCCTGCACAGTCCTCTTGTTTAGTCTTCAGATGTGGTCACCACAGCCACGGTCGGGGAAATTGTGAAAATGCAAATCGCCGCTTACAGCGACAGAACTTTTTTCCTGCGAGAGTGATTACCGGAATTAATGTTTAGATTTACACCTGCTGCTTATTGTTATTCTGTCGGGTAAATAGGGGTACCTGGGCGGATAAGCAAAGGCTTTCACAGTTTAACGCGGCAGACTTCTGTGACAATAGAGATAGCAAGTCTAAATGAATACAAACTGCAGTAGAGCTAGATTAGCGTTATTTTATTTTGATTTGCTTTAGCTTTCGCCTCATTTTGTCTTGTTATGTAGGTACTATGGAAATATTTTCGATGTAGGAACCTGAAATCTTACCCTTCTATCATTTACCAATATTCATCGGGGATGAAAAAGACGCCTAAATTAAACAGCCAATAGGGCATTCGATTTTACTATTTAGAATTTGTACCACCTTTATATCATCTAAATAATAACTAGATAATATCAATCTGTAAGTGTCTTTAACCATTTAAAATAATATAGTTATGCATTATAACTTATTCTTTATGTGTAAAATCAGATATCTGTGACATTCATTAAAAAAAAAATTCATATAAGCTGATCTAAATGTTTGCGTGTAAAAATCCTTATAATGGTGAGTTTACTTGGTATGACTGAAATGTTGCTAGTTTCAGCTTCTAAATATAGACTATATATTCTAATTGCGGGTCACATCGGTGTGACCTCCAGGTTTCATTTAGAGCTGTAACTCAAAATAACGACTTAAAGTATCTTGTAAGTACATACATATATATTTCCCACTTCCATTCAATGTTTACCAGCTATGACGCATCGTTATCCTTAGATAATAAGGCAAGTTCCAAACAAAGTTCAATTCAAACGGATTAAACGCAGAGGACAATTATTTCAAACAATTCCTAATGGACATTTTCATCTTTGAAACATTCGCAAACTGTCTAATGACATGCTCATTGTCTTCGAAGAGCGAACAATAAGGTCGGCCTTGCTCTGTTTCCCTAACTTACCTATCTATTATCTCAGCCAGCACAAATGAACCTTAATTACTTTGCTAAAATTCCATATTTCACCCTAAAAATTGTAAAAGAGCCGAGCGAAAAAGGGAAACTTGTAAAGGATTTAGGAAGTTTGTAGCGTTATTAAATGCTGGGGAATGAGGCTCAAATCGTTTTCACGAAACTGAATTTAAAAATAGCTTTGGGCAAGTACAGAAACATAAAAGTGTTCATTATGGCACTGGTATAATATCACTCTTATGTACCTTTACACGGTCACATCTGACGCTTCAGATATTTACATGAAAAATTGGGGAATGCACAGCTCGCGCCAAGATTGCATGCGTTTTATGATCGTGCAACCCTCATGCGCCGAGTCGAGCTCATTAGACTGTAGCCGCCTAAGATGCACCACATGAGTAAATTTTGTCGCGCTCTTCATAAGCTTCAAAATCGATTGAATTCTATGCGTCTACTGTTAATTGGCTGAAAGGCAGTATGCTATCAGCCAATCAACAGTATCGAAACTTCTGTCATCTCAAGCATCAATCAATCATCAAGAGAGGTAGGGCATAGCGATTTATCACTCGAACTGGAGCAGCCCGACTGGTGAAATACCTCCATCTTACAGAAGACCGCGGTCAAATAACAATCACTTTTGTCTTGTTGTGTTCCTGCGTGTGAGTAAGATTTCTAGAACTCTAAGGGGGGTGCTACATTTGTAGCAGCGGTCAAGCCGTCAAGGTAAGGGCGACAAGTCCAGTAACAGATTTATCATCCTGTACTTGTCCCTCTAAAGCTATGATCTCATTACCACTTAACATCAGGTGGGATGAGGTCGATCTTGAAGTGCAATATAAAAAAAAAGAAAGCAAGGAATATGACATATTGCGCATGTTAGGCCTAAATATCTCACACACACCACTAACTACCATGCGTGCTCAATTTATATTTATATGAGTTGCACTACAGAGGCATACACAATCATTTGCTCTTAGGCCCTTACGTCTAATTTTGCGATAAAATCATATAAACAGCGGCGCGACAGCGAAACGGGAATTGATTTGACAAATAAACACCTGCAGTTGCCCCGCAAAATTCGAGGCAAAGGCTTAACAAGCGCTAATTGCAGTAACTACTGGTTTGTTTTGAAAAAATATTTTTGTGTTGGTTAGTTCATTTATTTAGGGAAGGTATATGCTATTATAAAATATCATGCTGCGCCTAATGTGAGCGACGATTCATTGGAAAATGTGGAAAAACGAGGATAGTAGAGTAAAACATCATAAGTTCATATACACTTCTAAACCTTGTCACATTAAGCGTCCGCGTGTCTGAGTAAGTCCAATAGACAGTTAGCTTAATGAGACAAGGTACTGAGTTGATCAGTAACTAAAGATGCTGACTACCTACAGGTGCGAAGCTGCTGCGGGCCGCTAGTATTCCATAGAGATTTAATATTTTTTGTTGAATTCTTCCTAGTTAGTATTTGACCAAAAATGACACTTTCAGTGTAGAACAAAAATTAAGAGATTAAGAAAAAGATAAAAGTACAATATTACTTTGTTAGTAAAAAGGTAGTCAGTGACTTGACTTAAAGGTAGTCAGTGACTTGACTTAAAATCGACCATAACGACACAGGCTGATGAAGGGGGGCTCTGTAATGGAAAGTAAATAGGTAGAGGGCGATAAAACGTTTTGGGTTTATAGCCCTTCTCGGGAATAAACAGCTAATGAGGCAGAGATGTTAGATAAGTTAGTCTAAAGTGGCTCGGTGGTTTGAGTCGTAAAATACGCTTAAAGATCGGAGGGGTCAGGGATATTGAGAAAGGATAAGTAAATTGAGCTCGACTAAAATGCACGGAAAGTAAAAACGTTGGGTAACAACATAAATTACATAACTACTAGAAGATGATTATGTTTAGTGAAGGAAAATTCAAATTATATTAAAAAAAAAATACTTTATGGCTGTTTGATGTATTCTAAACTTTCACGAAAAAACAGCTTTATGGCAACTGTACTATTTGATGCTACAATATTTTAGTAACTAGTAGACTACTGTGGTCGGAGTGCTCCAGCTAGTAAATTAATATAATCTACTCATGGGTAAAAATAATGATCATTTTATGTTTTATCTGATAGTAGATAATTTTTGCTTCTTTAAAATATGGAAATTGTGAAAATTATCTGCCTATACCTGGTTGATTAGGTACGTTGTTTTTTTTACCACGAAGGTAGCAATCAAGTAAGCTTGAATGATGGTAAGCGTTGAATGTAGTACATGGAAGATTGGTATCACATGTGCATTACTGATACCGTAAAAATCTTTTTATTCTCTTCGCAACAGTTACAAAAAAAACATACCTCTATATTTAATCAGAATTGAATTTATATTTCGAACGACTAGTCTAGAGAAAAGTTCCAAAACTATCAAAGTGCTTCGTGTTCAGGAAGCATGGCGTTCCTCAAACAACATAACACCAAACAACAACAGTCGACTACAACTAAATGTTAATTTTACTCTATCAACTTCGAAAGTAGGTTTATCTTATCAGCTATGTAATTGGTTTGCTTCAAAATATCTTGCACATTTAAGTATATGTATGTAATGTGAATTTGGTATGAGGTTCTGTACTGTGGTAAATAATATGAGCGTCATGAACGATTTAATGAAAAACATATTTTCACCAAAACGGAGCACGATTGTTTTTCATTTGAGTTCACTTAAAAATGTTTGTAATTAATAACGACCCAATAAAAAGGAAAATTATGATTTTTAAAGAAATAGGATACTAAATGGCTCTGTATGTTGTCTCTACTAAGAATATGATAAAGAGGAATGATATGATTTGGAAACTAGGTGTAGATGTTCCTTATAAGGAAAAAGTGTAAACATCCGTTTAGAACAGATTTTACGAAACTCCACCCTAAGGGGTAAAATAGGGGTTGATTTAACAGGTATAAAAGTCCCATGTGAATTTATTGACTAGAAATTTGATTTGTATGATATGTGGAGCTTTATGAAACAATTAATACTCTATCTCTAGAAATCAACTCCTTGTTGGTTTGAACTAGGCCATGCCCTGTTTCAACCCCAAAAAGGGATTAAAAAAGAAATGTAAAGAAGTTTCCGTGCGAATTAAAAAGCGGGTGTCATTATCTCGAATGAAATCGATTCTCACATGACGTAAAGAGTGTACTCAAGATATATCAACGCATATCTAGCTTCTTAGCATTCCACCTCATTTCATTGAATTCCGTCACGTGTGTAGACATCGTGCAGCCAGCTTCTACAAACAATGTTTATCAGAGGTAGCTGTGGCAGAACGCGGGCTGAGCAAACACGTCGCTTCCCACAAACAACAACGAGAGAACGCATATAATATGTTCCTCGCGACGCACCCGGTGTTCACGCGCGAGGCGGAACGGTGTATCCGGCGAGCGCTTCCTTAAAAATTAACCCAATTTCCTCACATTTATACATTGGCTATTTAGTGTGGACTGTCAGAAAAAAAAACTTAAAACAAAACATTTCCTACTGATTTCTTTTTGTTTTGAAACCAAATGTATTCAATGACGATTAAAAAGTGTTGCGTATGTAACCTACTTGAATAAAGAAATATTAGAGTTGAGTTGAATTGAAAAGATCTATAAATGTATTGATACACAATACGCTTATTTTATGAGCGTGTTAAGGAGAATTGTATCTTAATTTTTTCTTCGAGTGCCAGGGTACTACTATAGTTCGTAAGTAAGGTCACAAATAGGCCCAAAGTCACGATAAGAAAGGTAAAAACAACCGCACAGGTATTTAAGTATGCGTAAAGTAACGTACCTACCCACGCCACACACAGCGCCTCGTGGGAGAGACCACACGTGTAATATCCTTGAGGCTACCTTACAAATAATTTTATTAACTGCGGGAAGGTCAACCTTATTTTATTTTTTTTATAATAGAAAAGGGGTCTAAAACTACCAATAACTGAAGATTGTTAGATACTAAGAAGTAATAAATGAATGCTATTCAAGATATTATATAAATTTAAAAGATAAATAATTTCACAGGCACTTTTTTATTAATTTGGGCGACAAAAATACTGACTGAGCCACAAGTCCCACAAGCCCAAGTAGATTGTTAAATATGTGGCCAATTATTTAGGTAAGGTTAAGTTAGTATTTTTTTGATGCTCAATTAAATAGAACCCAATTTAAAACATAAAACAACTGCAGAGAAACTCCTTATTTAAGAGAAAACGGTAATGCCAATCAACGCCGAAATATGTACTGCGAGACGCTTTCTGCCGAGTTTCTTATGATAAGAAGAATTAAATTTACTGTTTCACAAGACCCAAAAGTTAAGAGCTACTACTGATGTATATATTGTAACAGAGATGCTGACTGTACCGACTGTGGCGGAGGGTGAAATAATAAATGAGGCTTTTAAGTAAAGTCACACAGCGAGAAATCTACTGTTATCTTTAGTGGGTTTCTCACAACAACTTAATGAAACTCAACACGTATAAGTACTGTGATTTTGTTTGAGTGGGTACTGGAGTGGAAATAAGTAAAAGGACGCACTTATATAGTTATAAATAACAATAAATACCTTATAATAATATACATAAATTTTGTAGTGTTCAGTGTTCAGGTATTCAGCTCGCTTAGAAGCTTTTCTATATATTGAAATATTTACCTGAAAAATATAACGACATAGTATTTATGTACTCGCAGTGGAGTAGTAATTACGGTGCAGACAATATTTCATTGTTAAACTGCGCCCCGGCTTGATATTGGATGGGTGACCGAACCCACCGAATTAACTAAAAATTGATTTAAAGTATCGCCGTGCTTCGAAACACATTTTAACTGTTGGTGTTAGTGTTTCAGCATTTGGTTAGATCACTTCATCTCTTGACTTACTTTTTAGAGAACCTATACCGATCAGAATTAGAAATCTTAGAACCTTGTAAACACTTTAAATTATTTTCAGATTTTAATATTTAGTTTGTTCCGGTTTGATTTTGGTTTGCGTTTTGAATTTTATTTGTACAGATAATAGCATGTCAGACTAGTCACTTTAGAAGTTGCTTCGCCCTTACGTCGTGTGCAAAAAATCTAACATCAAACGGTTTACTATAACGTGCCTTTGACCGTACCTACTCACCTAGAAAGTAAGCGAAATTTTGAGGTCAAAAGCTGTCATATATTTTAAACTTCATTATTTCAAACGGCGCTCTTACACGAGAGCACAATGTTTGTAGTCATTGCTCCCGGGATAGGTCAGTCTATTTGACGGTTGGACCATCGCGAAACCCCGGCTTTGCAACCTACCCTTATTTTTATGTTTCGGCTCGTTCCAACTAACAATTACAGTTTGTAGGGCAAACATTTTACTCTAAACAAGTCGGAATAAAGTGGTTAAGCCCGAACAAGGGTAGTGTATTTTCGCGAGTTTGTACGTGTCCATTTATGTGTATGTTTTATTACCTAAGGGGCCGCCGGGTTAAGTGCCTTAACGATTTTAATGAAAAAAAATTAAGAAAGCGACAGTAACTGTCAAATTTTGATAGCTTTTTGTCGTCAGTTGGATTTTTTTAGTTTGTTCTGTCATTTTTGAGTATAAAGAGAACTTACCATCAAAAGGCGTGATTTGGCTCCATTGGTACATTATATTTACTGATGAAGTAATTATTACTTTGAAATCATAAATTGATGTTTTACACGTACCTGTAACAATGACACATTTCAAATTAATAGAAGATAATAGAAAATGTCTTTATTCATGTAACCTTTTACAAAAGCATTTACGAATCGTCATATTAAGTAAACTACCGCTGTTAATAATTGTGTCTAATCAAATAGTAGGTATAGGTAAGTATTTTTATTGATATTTTTTTTATTTTTGATTATTTTACAATGTATTGTCCATGCAATACATATTCGTATAATATAATATTACTACTGTGTAAGTATCAGCACGAAAGTTGGATTGTGGTGTAAAATTAACATTATTTTTAATAATTATTACTAATTTCGAGGATAAACCTTACATTCTACAAAGCAGTATTTCACTTATTTAATCATACCTTTTACACACGTGTATACTTATAATTGAACTAAGATGGTCATTTTATACGATTGAAAAGGTGTCTAATAAAATCTTCATTTGTTTTATTGACGATTCATAACGATTTATGAATCGTCAAATTTGATATCGTGAATTTAATAAATGTACTGATGTACGTCTATTAAATTCACATTATTCGAAAAGAAATACAAAATGCAGATCCCAAAGCAGGTAACATAAAAAAGCAAATTAAATAATACGAGTGCCTAATGAAAAAATCTCACTCGAGACGTAGAGAAAGAGTCATTAATTGTGCGCGCGGCCCTGAGCCGGCTTAATTCGCCGAGCCGCTCGTAATTGTACAAATTCAATTAGGACTAAGAAAATAACAGCTAAAATAAAGCATGATAACTTATCACTAAGCTGCCTGTTTGTCCAGTCTATAAATATTAAATTTTGACTCTTTATTCATCGATGTCTAGTTGTTGATAGACACTTTGTTCGCCCTTTTTCGGGATGAAAAGTTTATTGTATGTTAATCTTGTACCTAATTTGTCTTACTAATAAACATCATCCAAAATTATTGAGTAGTTTTTTATATATCTAAGCTTTCACGTTTATTTGACCAGTACAAGTTTATACGAATAATTAGGCGCCCAAATGCTTACCAGAACTAATTTTGTAATGTAATGTTAACTTTGCTTGGTAGAGCAGCACACGCGATACGTAAAGGTCGTGGGTTCAAGTCCCGCACCGCAAGGAGAGATGAAATTATTCTGTTTCTTTAAAATATTTAATGGCTGACTATTCAGGTCATCTTGTGATGTTTTCTTTAAATTAGACAACATTGCATACACGTACCTACATTACTCTGATTTTGTGGTAAGTTGCTAAAGTACTTTACAGAAATCAGAAACCACGACGGAACCATAACACCCAGACCGGAGACAATAGAGTTCGTTTTCCATTCTGATACGACAGGCATCGAACCTGGCACTTTAGATGAGATGGTGCGTTGCTAAAATCCAGCCAGCTCGTCTTTCGGCTACATAAGCCGCTTTGGATTTTGTCTGCAAGTTTTTGACTTTTATTTGCTTTTGATCATACTAACATGAATCGGGATTTCCCTCGAATAATAATTAAAAAGTATGTGGGTAGGTAATGACGTTTGAATTAATCTCAAGTGACTGTTGAAACCAATCAAACCTTCTTTATCGTTACAAAGTATAAAATTTAATTGCTTTCACCTGTATATGAACTTAGGTTACTTATATGACATTTTAAACTGCTCAGCGGAACTAATTGCCAATTTCAGCTATAGACCAAAGGGGAAATATTTTTTTTCATAATTTCCTTATCCATTCACTTCCATTATTTTCATTAACTCTTTCACACATTCTTACGTATTGTTTCACATTTCTCCTTATAATTGTTTACCTTATTAACACAATCATCAATGTTTGATAGGCTCATTGAAAGGTACTAAAACATAATTACTGTATTACAATAACACTTCAGACACAAGAAATTTCATTTCTCTTCAACTGAAGTATTTATTTCTTTCATAACCACTTAAAAGTCATATTTACGTTAGTTATAAATACACGTGAGACTAAGGATTCTAATAAGTCTAATGGCGCTGCGCGAGTGAATAAGTGTTTCTTCTATTTTCGGGTAAGTGACTTCTTATCTGTATATTATTTTCCTATCCATATAAAAATAACTCGCCTAAATGTAAGTAGGCACATGTGTTACTACAGAAATACAGAACCAAACAGGATAATTCTATATTAGGTTTGTGTTGTGTCTCGTCGTCGTTATAATAAAGTACGAGTTTTAAACTGACATAAATATATTTATAACTAACTAGCGAACCCGACAGACTTCGTCCTGTCAAAAAGATTTGGAATGTGGCTTTTAGTTAGGAAACGTTTGTACTGGGAAAAAGAGGGCTATCTTTAAAGTTTTCCTGGCAATTATTAGATTTTTTCACGCCGTAAAAACCATCCTTGGACTTCAACGAATATTTAAGAAAAGAATGGTCAAAATTGGTCCAAGCATTGTTGAGTTATGCGCTTACCAACACCCGGCAAGGAGGTCAGTCGCGCCGCAACAGTTTAAAATAGTAAAGCAGACTAACAATTGGTTTTTAATATATGATAGATAGATAGATAGATATACTTTATTGCACAAAACTTTACAGAAATAGGTTTTACAGATTTATTATAGTACAATTCAGGCGGTCTTATCGCTAGAAAGCGATCTCTTCCAGACAACCTTAAGGTAGAGGAAATAGTAGATGGCGAGAAATGGGTACGGCCGTGCAACATTAATAAAGTTTTATTTCTTGAATTATATTCATATGTGATAGATTATCCAAAAAACTGGGAAACGTATTTATGCATTTCGAAACAAAAATGCGGTAAGAAACTCTTTAATTCCTCTTTTCTAAATTAACATATGGAAACATGCAAAAAATATATACAAACAACGTAGTTTACGTCTAGCTTACATAAATACTGCTATCACATCCAAACATTTTTGTTATTTATATACGAGTAGTATTCTATTTTATAATGGCCTTTTTTCCTAAGACAATTTTAATCAGAGATTTAAATCTTTGCATGGGTAATGCAGTGATCTTTTCTAGCAGCTTTTTAATATCTTATGCCACAGCCCCAGAAAAGAATTAAATTTTTTATGAAGTATTTGATGGGGAACAGCATTTCATCTTGTATAATAGTTATTAATCAAATAATAGCAATAGACACTCATGTAATGTCACTATTATTCATTGAACACGCGAAAATGACATTACACTCGGTATATTTTGTATGTTGTTAAGTCACAAGTTGTATTTCAAATGGCAAACGGCATGCATGGTGGTTTTTCTCCCCATATACATATCGTGACCTTCGGCCTCGCACGAAATGTTGAAATCTATTGTCTTCACTCTACCCCTCGTATTTCAAACGTCAGTAGATTTATAAGCTTTCCAAACACTAACAATATTTTTGGCAAACTTTTTTCATAAAGAGGTCGTATAGGGTAGCTGTAAATAAATGACATGAAAATATCCACCAACAACAGCGTTTTCTTGAGTAACTTCGTTATTTTATATCATAAAATAAAGGAAGTGGATACTCGGGAATCCTTTTTACCTATCTTAAAAAATACAAAATAACGAATTCAACGCATCCCATACTACAATTTTATATTGATGAGAAGTCCCTTCTATCCGTAAAACTTTGTCAGAGGTAGACGTGATAGTGTGAGATATTTAATATGATGACAGGAACTGTTTGCAGCTAAATTATGCAGTATTTTTTAAGTCTTAATGGCTAGTACTGAAATATCACCCTGGACCAACAACTTGTCTTCGAAATCACGGATATTCTCGTAATAAGTATTGCTTAATTTGGTCAGCATCGTAACTCGGACCTGATTGCAGCATGCAAAGTTTAATTTACTGTTTTGTTGGCAATTTGCACGGAGCTCCTCGCGAGTTTCTTTGCATCATTGCAAATTATGATCGAGTTTGATATTCAGCAACCATCCGGACATTGGGCTGACACACATAATTTTATGACAAGAGGCTCTCGGATACTTTATTATTAGAGGACATCTCTTCTGTGCCTTTTATTGCGATAAGATGACTACCGGATTTACATGTTTTGGGATTTTCTCATTTTTGTTTTTTTTTAAAGAAAAGCTTCGCTTATTTGCTTTACTTTGTATGGCACCGAGATGTTATTTTTTTAAAAAATCTACTTACAAAGGATATAAATATTTTGATAATATGGAGTGATAATACACAACTAGGACTAAACGAAAATTGAATCTTTACAATAACTGTTTTATAAATTGAATTTTAAATTGTAAAACATGTAATACCTAATTATAAGAATCATTTAATAAAATCTTTAAGAGGAGAGGACGTGACATCAAACTTCCTGCTTAGGATATTGAATTGTCTGGATTGATAAATAAATAATTGAGAAATGCTGGAAACTGAAAAGCTCGAAAGCGTGGTCGTCTTATTAAAGCTATTATAATGGTCGCCTGCGCATAAGAGCTTGCCTGAGTGGCCAATATTGTGATGTCCGATGCGACCCGAGAACATATCAGATCTACCGAAGGGACTTCGTAATGAAGATTATCTTTTGAGAAGAGTAAATTGCACACACCGTAAATATAAAAGGATATGAGAAAGCTTGGAAATGTGGTTGTCCTAATATTGTAGCTGTCGTAATGGCTGCCTGTAATGGCGGCGTGGCTACTGCCCTCTCGTGGCGTGTCCGGGCGGGCATTATTGCGACTTCTGTTGAGAACGTCTAACGAAGGGATAGTAATAACGGAAATGTCTCAATGAGAATTATTGTCAGTGTACCTAAACTGCTCATAATAAAAATATGGACACCTATCTGTGGTGCTCGTTTTTTTTTTCATAAAAAGAAGGTTTTAACCCTTTGGACAGCAAATATTGGCAGGACCACATACCCACATTGTGCCGTTTCTGTGGTAAGTAGCTTAAGCACTTGAGGTCTATAAATCAGAAACAATGACGATACCACAACACCCCGTCCCTACCTATCTGTTAATCTCGTATCTAATCTTATTTCTTAAAATTTATAAATTGGTGTATCTAGACGTAAAACACCTACTTTAGCTGGGCAACACGGAAGAATAGACTTGCAAGAAATGCAATTAAATCTACATAAGTAGATATATCTATTTCAAAGGTTTTGATTTGATTACCTTTACTTTTATTCATTAACGCTGGCTATTTACATAGTAACATATTCACAAAAAATGGCAGCACATCTGCCTATCCTCCTTGTAATATTTCCCAATACGAGATGTCTTCCAGGAAGCCAAATTTCCCTTGTCGAATGACGCAGTATTCCTTATTTTTAATATACGTGTAGCCGTTTCTATCGTGTAAGTCTTGTACGTATCCCTTCCACAAGCCCTCGGGGATGTCCCTTTTACGGAACGCCTCACCTCGTTCCATCTATTGCTCTCGTAAAATGACAAGACAGGCCCATAAAGATAAATAAGGCGTTAAAATTTATTGATATGGATCAAGCAGCCCTATAAAAGTGGATATAAAGAAGCCCAACTAACAAATTAACGCAGTTTATAATAATGTTGCTTCGGGTTGAGCTATGGCTTCGTTGTTAATTTATTTTCAGGGAAAGGTTACTTTATTATTGCATTAGGGAGTAAGGAGGTTGTTGAGAATACGAAATAATTAAGAAAAAGTAAAGAACAGTAAGAGCCCTGTAATATTCCATTGTAAGGCAAAAGCACAATTAATATCAAGTCTTCTTTTAGACGACCTCCATAGCCAAGAGACTGGCGGATCGGCTTTTGGATAGCGTCGCGCCTTAGGTTCTGGGTTCGTTTCCCGGTTGGGTTAATATAGAAAACTAACTTTTCTTTAATATGCAGTGATAGGTGTTGCGATACCGCTGTTATAGCTGATTTCTGTAACATAAGTCCCTTATATTTCTATAGTTTAGTATACGGCGCGATTTTTTTTGATAGTGCAATACATAGGTACGTTTCATACATAATGGGGATGCTCACTGCATAGTCAATACTTAAAATACCTGTCAAAAAGTGATTTCTTAAATGGAGTTTCTATGAAGATAACGGAAAAATTTTACCTATCAACACGACGATGAAAATGATAAATAACAATAATCATAACGATAAATGATAAATCAGATTTGATGAAGCAAAAAAAAAACAATTGCGGCATGATTGGTCTCAAAATCCCAATTCAATTCATTTGTGTTATTACCTTTAACGTTTAACATTTATTTATCTCTTTACTTATTTTACACTCGAAAATATTCGGGAGCGAATATCACACTTCTCGCAAACGAATGTCAAATTAAAATCGGAATTGTGTGAATTGCTTTCCGCGCGGGAAGTTATCGAATCCATGTTGATTTCTCTTTCCAGGATAGTTATGAATAAGTCTTCTGGACAGGGCTCTGCACCAAATGTTTTGTGAGTTCAATCCTAACATCCTTGTTAGGGGAATGGTCCTCCATCAATCGTAGGTAATTGTTTATTATTTGTCTTGTATTTGCGATGTAGGTATATATAACTTTGCATAATGTGGTGTTACCATCAGCCTCAGATCTTGTTTTATTTTGGGGCGGGACTAAACTTAAAACACAAACCTAACCCATACCGATCGTACTTAATTTTTTTCACTACCAACATTTTAACCCTCAGACAACCGTAGATGGAAATGGTCCTCCTGGGAGTATACTACTTGTATACAAAAACCAAAAGGACTTGTTCCTTTTACAGATCAAATCTAGACGAAGGGTCCACTTTCAGTGTCCGTGGCAAGCAGGCTTTATGCGTACGCTGACAGTACCTACCTATTTTACTAGTATTATATTTTTGACTTCTGGATTCGTCAGATGAGTTACAATTCCTAATAAGGCCCCAGGGGCTTGAATAAAATTTCACCCAAATAAGAGTAGCATAATTTTCATGATTGGTTCGAAGGCAAAATAATAAAAGCATCACGCGTTGAACTTATCCCACTAGACGGTTTATTATTTTTACTACGCAGCTACGTTAGTTAATTTCATAAGAGGGTGAACAAAAAATACATTTTTGGAACTCTTCTAGGCCACAAAATGACCACAAACTCAGTTCTCCCATAAAGATCCATAGTATTTCGCGCTTTTATTGTAAGATTCCCAAAAAACTTTGTATTATGTGGTGGTAGAATACTTAATTACAATTCATGATGATGTATTAAAACAACAGAACATCTTAGTCAAATACGAGTAGTATTTTACACAATCAGAGATGTAACGAACGTGGTTGTAACACGCTTAATATGGACGGCGTGGGAGGCGGCGCCGCTGCGCTGACTTAAGTATGTCTGTTTAGTACCTATCAATGCATTCCCTTATGGATTCACCGGAGCCGAGTACCTACTGAATTCTGAAATGAACCTACTTGTATCCGTATTAACAACTAGACATAGCTCGCGACTTCGCTTGCGTTGTAACGGGATGAAAAGCCATCACTTACTTACCGACTGATCTATTAATAAAGAAATCCCAGAAACTATAAAGTCAAAATCAAAATGTTTTATTCATATAGATTACTGTAACGGTATAATGAAACTTTAACTACAATTAAACTCGTTCTATAGTCTTAGAATATATTGGACAGCAACCAGCTACGTACACACACTCTTACACTCAATCTATCACTTACTAGATGACCCGGCGAACTTTGTTCCGTTAGCTCTCACTACCGCGCGTTTTACATAAAATAACGTATCCCTCTAAACACTTGACATTGGCGGAATCATCGCGTTATCTAGAGACGCAAGATATAGTCCAATAAATAAAAAAAAGAACTTTGTTCCGCCTTAGAGGCCATAAATGACTTAAAAAAGCAAAAACAAATTAATAAAAAAGTATCCTATTTCCTTCTCCTGGTTCTAAACTACCTCCCGACCAAATTTCAACCAAATCAGTTATGCCGTTCTTGAGTTATAAATAGTGTTAACTAATACGACTTTTTTTTTATATATTCGAAGGTAATATCAAAAATAAAACTAAAACATATTGACGTATCAAAACCATTGCCAAAAGGGCTACGGAGGTCGAATCTCAGTAGTCGCTAACAGATTACATAAGTAATACATATGAATAGTCAGTCTCTATATAAAAAAATGAAGCTACCTAATAAATACAAATTTGAAATTTGGCTGATAGGATTTATAAAGTGTTAAGACATCGGATTTTACGAAATTAACGCTAAGGGGGTAAAGCGGGCATAAATTTGCATACCATTAGGTAAATATTAATTTACGACCAAGTTATTTTTAGATGCATACGAATAAAGTTTTGGCTGCGTTCTCATTAGGATTACAGATAGAAATTTTACTGGAAAGTAGAAATATAAATATATTTATTGACACAACAATACGTAAACGTTTGTAAAAACAAAAACTAAAGAACATATGTGATCAATTAGGTTCCACCTCAGCAAAGCTGCTACGGCATTTTTCAAAGTCAAAGTCAATCTTTTTTATTTATCTAGATTATATTAGTAATACTTATGAATAGTCTCTATATAAAGCAAATTGAGCTACCTTTAGCCATGTTCTAACAGCGAAGTAATTTTATTTTGGTTTCCTTTTCACTTTCAATGTTCTTTTCCGTAATATATTATCACAACACACATTTGTTTACACGTATACTTTTTCTGCAAAAGTGACTGCGAACGTTTTTCCGTTCTGTTTAACATTCTTTGAACTTTGAAGAGTCGAAGTTAATGAGATTGGAAGTAGGTCACTTGTAAGAGAATTACTTTGACATCAGATGATCCTTAATTTTGTCTTATGGCATTTGTTTTGGAATGTAAACTTTTGTCAATCTAAAAATATACTTCAAGTAAATTTTTTCGTTAAATATTTTTACACGAATGTTTTTATTATGTCACAATTATGAAATAATGTAAGGAATTTAGTTAAACATTTAAACATGTATGGAATTTAAATTTAATCATCACGTTACATTTTAAAGTGAAATGTAAATATATATGGAATTAGACATTTGTCAAATTTATTTTTTAAGGTTTTATGTTTCCATGAAGTACATTTCTGCTAAATTTCATAAAACAACTCATGTTTTTGGTATTCTTTATCTTTCTAAGGTTTCCATAAAGATCAATAATCTACGAGTAGATTAGTAAGCTTGTTTCAATGCAAAATAGGATTCAAAGCAATTCGCTTGACATTAGATGCGTATTTGAATACAGTTCCCTTAAACGATAATAAATAAATATACACTTAATCAATAATTATCAGGCACTTCTGAACAGTACTTCACAAATCTACACCAAATTTACTAAAAACTCTAAAACCAATCCGGATCGACCGTGCTTTCCCTTCCTCAACCTAATTGTAAAACGGTATATAAAGTTCTGAAAATTGCTACTTGACTAGTTCCCTTAGTCCTCTATATTCCCTTGTTTAGTTACATCAGGTTTTGAATTATTGGTAGTTAAAGATAACTACGAAACAAGCAAGACCTGATATGACATTTAATGTTTATTGAATTCGTTTTAGCTAAAAATATCAGAGGTTGCAAACACTTTTACCTTAGCGTCAAATCTCGCAAAGCCTAGCTCTGCCAGAGACATGATTTATACATCGTAATATGAATTCACGTCATTGGTGTAAAAAATAGCGGCTATCTATAATTTGTGCGACTTTGTTCGCGGTGGGCCGTGTTACGTAGGTGCCTCTGTATCAGGGAAGGTAGGTCGCCTCTCGGTGCTTGGCCTATATTTTATCCTGCTTTCACCTGTGGGTGATCCATAAACGCGTCTCGTTTCAGCGTGACGTCACAACGCAATACAGGGGTGTGTGCGTGAGCCAGTGTACGCAGCATCTATGTGCTTTCGTTCCGGTGATTATTGTGATAGTTCAATCAGATAATATTATTTCTGCTGTGAATGGGAAAATTGTTTTGGCTTCGAGACGTTGCCATTGGTATTGTTTGGTTGTGGGTTTGCTCATTAGATGTTGTAGGTATATCTAGTGCATAAAAGACAACAATAGTTAATCACAAGTTCGTTACTTAAATTAAAAATAGTTCGACAAAGTTGCCAACGATAATAATGATACCAACCAAATTGTGTAGGTACCAGTAAAAAACGTAATTGAAACTTTTTCTTGTTAAAGGAAAGTTCTATGAAGTACGATTTTGTTCTCGGCTTTGCAGCTCTTTTGAGGAATAGCTTAGTTACAAACTCCAGTAAACAGTTTATAATACTTACCTATTTACATTCAACATAAGTAATAATGTGTCATTTTCCACAAAAAAGAAGCAAAGTTATAATTTTTTTTTAAAACTTACATGATATATATGGAGTATTTTCATTTTAAATATTGCATACAACTTCATGATTTTCTAACCATTTTTTTAAGAGATGCAAATTTTGTCATAATATAATATAATATACCTAATGCATACTTGACTATATTCACTGCACGTTGGATGAGGATTTTCCAATATGCTTGTCTAAAAAGAAACAAATTTAAACAGTATTCGTACGTTAAGGGAGAAAAGAAAATCACACAGTCGTTAATTTTTAAACTACCAACACAAATTCACGCTCCAAATACAATGCTAAGTTAACTTAACGTTATTTTCGTAATTTTCGAAGCAAAATGTGAACCGCTTATTTTATTTCTTTTTATAAAAGACTAGGTAGGTATGTTTGCAATAGGTGGTTAAGGAATATTATTTTCTATAACATAAATGATTGCATCATACAAAATTACGTCTTTTATTCTATTTTTATCTATGTGCGAGGTAAGAGAATTCAAAGTAAAAGTTACCATTATGGTTTAAAAAGTTAAATTATAGCCAATTATCTGTTTTTTCCATAGCCAACAGAGTAGATGTTTTTGCTCAATCAAATAAAAACATTGTGATTTTTTTTCTCATAAGATTACTTGCTATGCGCTATAAAGAGTATCCTTAATTACAATAAAATTTGTTAAAGCGCGCTCAGTGGGCGCTATATCAATTTGAGAGGTTAAGGTTAAGAATCATAACCTTCCAAAAACTGAATCGGGGATCTCATACACTATTATTGCTAGTAGAGACATTCCCGCATTGGATACCAATATAAAGGTTTCCTGAACTTCATCGCATCTCACCCCCTCCTATATTACACGCGTCTGTCTCGAGGGACGAGGCGCGTGATGTATTTTGTTCCGTTTTATTTATTTTTTATCCAGCATAAACTGTAAGTACAAAGCAGGAATATGTAAACAGCCACTGGAGACTTTTGCCGCTACTCCAACATAAGGCAAAATAAATAATCGGTCGGGTTAAAAATTAAATGTTACCTACAGTTTTGGCAGTTTTCGTCTGGTATAGCGGTTGTTTGGTATCGCATATAAGCTACATCTGAGAAGGAAGGCATGTGGCACTTTGTTACATTTCCTTTTTTATAGTGAGTGAAGCAATGGCTGGCATATACATGTGTTGTGAACGGGCGTCACCTTTAGAAACTGGTGTGCTCTAGGTTGTCTCTTAATAATAATTACTTTATATGTTTTGTTGAAAGCAATAAGTTAGCTTCTGTTTACTATTACTATTCCAATATTAAAAAAAGATGACAGAAAACTTATAAAGAACTATCGGCCAATTTCGCTAATTTCAATATTGTCAAAAATAATCGAAAACATTATATATAAAAATTTAAGCAATTTCTTCGAAACCAACAACATATTTTCAAAGTATCAATACGGATTTCGAAAAGATAAATCGATCAATATGGCTATATATGATTTTTTGGAAAAGGTTGTAAAGAGTGTTAACAATCAGAAACCTACACTAGCCAACTTTTTATGGACATGACTAAAGCCTTTGACAATATTAATCATGGAATATTGTTTAACAAACTTGAAAGATATGGAGTAAGAGGTAACGCCTTAAAACTAATTGAAAGTTACTTAAGTGATAGAAGACAAATTACGCATGTAACCAAAATTAATACCTACTAAGACTGGCGAAAACAAAATTTATAGATCCAAACAAAGGCCAGTGCATTTTGGAGTCCCACAAGGAAGCGTATTAGGCCCTCTCCTTTTTATTATCTATATTAACGACTTTCCCTATGTAACCAATCATCACATGACTGTTTTCGCAGACGACAGCACCGTTCATGGCATCACCAAAGGTAGATCCACCACTGATGCGGGAGTGGCACTTATCAAACATATATTAGATGCGTGGGAGAGAAAGCAAGATGCCATTGGTATTTTTTGTGATCTGTCAAAGGCGTTTGATTGTGTCAATCATGAAACTTAGCTTTTAAAATTGGAACACTATGGTGTCTCAGGCCCTGCAATATCTTTATTGCAATCATACTTAACTGGTAGAATACAAAAAGTTAATGTTAACGAAGCCAATTCTTCCGGCGCACCACTTGTTATGGGCGTGCCCCAGCGCTCTATATTAGGACCTCTTCTCTTCTTAATATATATAAATGATCTTCCTCACTTTACCGAAAATCTATGTGAGATTGTATTGTTCGCAGATAATACATCTTTGATTTTTAAAGTTGACAGGCATAAGCAATCATATGACGTTGTAAATAATACTCTCTCACAAGTTTTGCATTGGTTTTCTACTAATAACCTAGTCCTCAATGCAAAAAAGACTAAATGTATTAAATTTACAATGCCTAATGTAAGGCAAATTAATACTGATATTATTATGAATAATGAACATATTGAACTCGTTAATTCAACAACTTTTTTAGGAATCACTGTAGATTCTAAACTACAATGGGGTCCTCATGTAGGTGCTCTGGCAGAAAGACTTAGTTCGGCTTATATACTTAAAGAAAGATCTCACTTATATACTTAAAGTACCTAGAAGAAAAAGAGGCCAATGTTTTACAATATTGGCCTCTTTTTCTTCTAGGTACTTTAAGTATATAAGTGAGATCTTGTTTCCGTAATTCAGTCCATCAAACTTTATTAGTAATTGCATTTTCATATGTTATTGAATCTATAGCATAAAAGAGATAAGAAATGCATTTTAAACATAAACACTAAAATTATTAACAGTTTAATTGTGTTTTTGTGTGCATTGACACTACAGAACCGATTTGGAAAATTCCCTCACCAAAATAATATTACATTATTTCTATGTACCTTAGGCTACATATATTACTAAAATTGGGCCCCCATTAAAACTCCAGTAATGCAACTCGAAAGAAAAAGATATTCATACAATCTTAAAAACTACCATCGAAACCGCGGATAACGGCTAGTTTTGTACGTGAATCGGTGACAGAAAAAATTCAAATCTTTCCCGAAAAACATCTTCATCATTAGCCAGTATTTGAAGCTGTTACTAATCAAGTAAAAATGCTATTGTTTTTTTTTCGTACATTAAGGGCCTATTATTGCTACAAAAATAAACAATACGTCTCCAGATACAAGTTTAAAATCAGGCAGATTTCCTCATCATTTCTATGAATATCGAGTTGCGTTAAAAAGGTTTGGAAATGTTTGTGTCCCTGATACAGTTTGTCCTGCTTTTGTTCCATTACACGTGCAGATCTCGAGGGAAAAGAGCTACAATGTTTTGTTATTTTTATGGACTCTGCTCTCATTTCATTTCTCTAGGGCGGAATAAATAGTTATTGGCATTACGTTCTTGGAAGATACTCCGATGTGATATAAGCTTCCTTACGTTTACCTGTATAATATTTAATTAAAGCTAAACAAGTTTAATCTTAATACATAAGGTGGTTTTAAAATATCAATTTCACTGCGTAAGCCGTATATGGCTCCCCGGACTAGTTTAATAAACTATGCTAGTTTCTAGTATAATATATTTTTATATATTTTTTAGGTATATTTTTATTTTTCTTTTAACGCGCTAATCTCAGGAACTACTAGTTAGAGTTTAAATACGTGACAACGAATAATATGTTCAGCAGAGAACTTAAATAACGATGACGAATGATGATCTCATACATTGCTCTGATTCTATGGTAAGTAGCTTAAGCACTTGTATTACAGAAATCAGAAACAACGACGGTACCACAACACCCAGACCCGAATACTTTCGCTACAGTGGTCTTATATTGTATTCTAAGATAACTGAGATCTGTTAAACAATTGCTACACCCTAACAGGGTACATGTATGCTACTTTACTACTTACCATCTTATGTAATACTGTATGTACATGTATGCAAATGCAAGTAAATAAATAAATTTATATATAAAATTCTCGTGTCACAATGTTCGTTCCCGTACTCCTCCGAAACGGCTTGACCGATTCTCATGAAATTTTGTGAGCATATTGAGTAGGTCTAAGAATCGGCCAACATCTATTTTTCATACCCCTTAGTGACAAGGGTTGTCCACCCTTAAGCTTTTTCTATTTATAACTCAAGAACGGTTAAGTGATTTCACTGAAAATTGGTTGGGACGTAGCTTAGAACCAGGAAAAGAACAAAAGATTTTTATCACGGTGGCTTTGATAAAATTCAAAGTCTGCTCATTTCTTCCATCTAAGGCGGAACAAAGTTCGTCGGAACCGCTAGTACCTAATAATATATGATTCAAGGGTTATACTTAATATGAAACTATCATTTATAGGTTAAAAATAATGATTGTGGTTTCGTACTATGATCAAAATCTTATCAGACATCAAATTTTAGAATTTGGTCCGCCCTAATGTCATGGGCAAAAGAACGAATATAGAACTTCTAGTATTTACCATTTAGTGCTGTTGTACGTACCTATACGAGTATACATGTAAGGGTGGTCCCTCATTGGGAGTATTCACGTGTAATGTAAAGTTGCAGTTTCAAGCATTATAATAGTGAAGGAGGAGAGCCGAGCGTTACCATGCGCACTTTGTACTATAAAATATGTTTACATCAGTGAAGGAGATGTAATGATGCAGTGTCGAATAAATATTAATGCACTCAGAACAATGACCGCTTCGTTTGACATAATTGAATCAACTCGATCTCTCTCGCAGATTTAACCAAATGTTACATTACACGCAAAAGCTTTCGGTGAGGGAGTTAGTATTGTAATGTAATACTCAAAGTCGCATTTGTAATGTTACGCTACGTGAGGCAGAACCTTAAGGTACTATACTTTACAAACTTACAATTGGTTAAGATTAAATCAACAAGTCTTAATCCATAAAATGCACAAGACGCAAATCCGCACTTATTTTTTTTCTTAACAGCCAGTGATTGTAACCTTTACTCAAACGCAGAAAACTTCGCTTAAACAAACTAACCAGTCTCGTTACTTACGCCTATTGTTTACTTGTTTCCCGGGGCGGGAGCTTGCCATTCTTAGCCAAAGTTTCTGGATTCTGAACAAGAGGTGAGCGCTGCAGTGGGGAATATTGCTCTTGGTTGCATTAATTTATGTAAATACTTGAAAATCTGCTTCCATAGGTGCTGGGAAGTTGGTTAAGTAAGAAGCAGTAGGTTTTTTTAAGTTGTAGATCCGTATTCCACTTATCGTATAAAAAATAAAAATGCCTAGCTGCATATTATGCCAAAGCGGCTTCCAAATTAATGGGAGAAATCTAAAGCTTTTGACAATAGCCCAAGAAATAATTAACATATTTCTAATCTTCTTCGTTGCTTTTTCGGTACGTTTTTACTTTTAAGCTTATAAATTACTAATTGTTAGACTCAAATTTTTAAATGATTTGATGGCGCGTTAAAATTATTAGTATTTTTAAAAGATCAAATTGATAATCAAGTCGAAGAAAATAAGAACATAAAATATCAGACCATTAATATCCAATTGCAAAGCATTGAACTCTCATCATTGAAGGATGTCATCGCTATTATAATAGGTACTGCTGGTTTAATCACCATCCTATCCACAAACGTATTGGTGATCACCCGATCTATGTTCGAAAAATACGTAACACCAAGGATACAAAATAAGAAACCAATATTTATAATTCAAATTCAAATTCAAATATTTTTATTTCACAAGAATATGGTTATAAAGATCTTAAATCTTAAAATTATGTTGCTCACATACTCTGCCATTAGTAGCGTAGAAATTGTAGGAATTAAGCATTTTTATTTAATATTTATTGGCATGGTAAACAATAATTAGGCACAAGGTTTAAAAAATACATATTAAATCAATTAGTTCTCTTTAGTCGTCTTAAAAAAATACTAGATATAGTAAAAAGCATAATGAAATAAATAAATAAGGATCGAAAATTCCCTATCGTATTTCCTTCATTAATTAATTTTTTTCTATCCAATTACACGTCATCATTCTGGCACAATTATTTCTGTATTTTTCCTTAAATTGAAAATGCTTCAATTCGTTTTCAGGAACTTTCCTTTCAATTTGATCTGAGAAATGTTCATGCCAATTAAAATTTAAGTTTTCTTCGTTTTAAAATGTTGCAGCATGAATGTTGTTTAATTCTGTTTTATGCTTACCGTACACGACGGCAACAGTTTTGTAAAGTAGTTTGTGAACTATGTACAACAGTTCAAATGGTACTACTTGGCTTGCCAGTTAAATAGAATGCAATTATGCAGTTTTTGATTGAGGATGCTCTTAATTTATGACTTGAAAATTGTATGGTTTAAGCCATACAATATGCTATGGTTTAAACATTAAGCCGAATCTCAACCGAATAAAGTGGTCATCTTTTGTGTTATCAATACACGTGGTGACAATCGTTTGTGTAAGACTCTCCATTAAATAAACTTACACTTTTTTGTGTTGACAATATGTGTTGCTGACAATTGTTTCAGTAAAACCCAGTCTCCACCGAACAATGTTGCCAGCTTTTCTTTTGTCAATACATATTAGTGATAAATAGGGTTAATAAAGCCAAGTCTTCACCGAATAAACTTGACTTTTGTATTGTTAATATGTACCTATTGGTAACAATCGATTAAGACAATTTAAGAGAGGCAGGGCAAAGCAATTTATGGCTCGAACTGGAATAGCCCGACTGGTGAAATAACTCCACCTTACAGAAGACCGCAGCCAAATAACAGTCACTTCTGTGTTGTTGTGTTCCTTCGTGTGAATAAAGTTTCCAGAGTTCCTGGGGGTTGCTACATTAGTAACAGAGGTCAAGCCTTCGAGGTAAGGGCGACAAGTCCAGTAACAGATTTATTATGCTGTACTTGTCGTTCTTAAGCAAGGATCATTACCACTTAACATCAGGCGGGATGAGGTCAATGTTGATGTGCGATATAAAAAATATCGTTTCAATAAAGCCGTGTATTTACCGACCAAATTTGCTTACAATTGTGTTTTCAATACGCCTTGCTGACAATTGTTTCTGTAAAACCGAGTCTCCACCTTTGTTCAAGTTGCCAACTTTTGTGTTGTGCATACGTGTTAGTTACGAATGTTTCAGGTGGAAACGAACCTTTAAGGCCTAATGAAACGAGGCCAAGAGCTGTCATTTGATGCTCACCCAGGACAAACATTCAATGATAGGGCATTTACGTTCGTTCTGTGTCTGTGTTAAATATACATATGCGCATTTAAACATATTACATTATGCTAGCATAACTATTCAGCCCTCTCACAAACGTCAAAATCGATTACCTATGTACTTCCGAATAAACATCAGTGTCCGATATTTTGTAAATTAGAGTGCTGGTTTCTATAACGAAAGTATTTTCGCTACTTATTTTGGGATTACGTCAATGTTTGTGATTTGTTGGATTTTTTTTATGTCCTGTCCAAAACTTCACTTGCAAACAAACTGTTACTGGGAATCTATTTGAATACGTAACGTAGTTATTATTGGAAATCCATTCGGGAGACGTAACTTGAACATTTTTAGATTATGAAAATATCATTTCTCCGGCATAGAAGTTACTTACAACTTTACTTTACGTAGGTGGTACTTATTTTAAAATGGATTTAATGAAAAATATTAATATTGTATTCCTAAGTTCGGATTCCTTAAAACAACAGGTTTTAAATAAGTAAGTATATCGCTCAAGTTGATGATTGAAATTGATTCATTTTAAAAATATGTATCTACTATTTTGTTTATTGACATTTTTGGAAATAATTGAATACCAAAACATAAGGCTAGGGTTATTTTAAAAAGTAAACATTGGGATAGCAAAATCATTAACAATTTAATTGGTTCGAGAGACAAACGCAGCGTTCGTGCCTCACGTCTGAATGGCTTCATTTTAACATCGGAAGCAATTTCCACCAGCCTTTATTAGGTGTGCATCTACAGTGGTACTGGTAAAAATAAGGTGTTTACACAATTTTATATTAAACAAGACATCAGCACTGTGATGTCATGAAGCTTAAGTTTTAAATTAATTAACTTGTACTTTGGCAGATGGCACTACTTTAATTTGCATAGTAAATTATAATAATATTAATATCTTCAATATAAAAAAAGAAAGAAATAATTCTTCAAAGCTAAAATGCTTGAAAAAAACATTTTTCAAAAATAAATTATCACAAAATCATTCAATTATTCCTAACAAATATGCTAGTAAGCAATAAATGTTTGTGACGAACATCACGTTTAATAATTAAACGTGACACTGAACTATTTTCAATAAAAGGTAAATAATAAAATGAACAATCAAACAAAGGTATCATTTTTAGACAATTTTATGCTGCTTAAAGTCACCGACCACGCAGACGAAGTCGCAGGCAGAGCTAGTTTTAATATATAGTTTTAAATATGCATGTCTGCAAGCGTCTAGTGTACTCCCAAATAAATTACATAAATTATGCATTAACATTCAAAGCGGGTTTATTGGTTCCTGCATCTTTTACATACTTTTTTCCAATCATCAGTTAAACGTGGGTGCTAACAGCTAAAGTGTCTATAAACATACGACACTAGAGAAATTTGAATTTCAATTGTACGGTGAACAGCACCTCAAGGTAAACACTTGCAATACGATTTTAGCTCTTACGCCCGCGACTTAAGAGTGGTACAGAGTCCAAAGTGTGAGGCGCTTCCGATTGTACCACTGATTTATTGACCTGTATGCCGCGCTTCGGTTCCTATTGTCAGATGCACACGAAATACGACGGTGTTTTGCGCATTGCTGTGTGATTCACTACTCCAGGCTTTACGATTAAAATAAATAAATAAATATTGAACAACATCATATACATTACTCTGAATCTATGGTTAGCAACTAAACACTCCTATTATAGAAAGCTGAAATGAAACGATAAGGGTACCACAACATCCAGACTCGAAACAATATAGAAAAGTAAAGAAAGGTAGCGCAACGCCAAGCAAAGTGTTTGAGGAAATAAAATGTGGTTTCCTTCAGAAAACAGCGTTCTCAGGATTCATAGTTTTAAGCACAAACTAAGGAAATAGTTGGTAACGTTCTTTGGCCTATGGATCCTTTTTTTTACTGAGAAAAATGCATTGCACCCGAGGGAGGTGACGGCATGTGTGGGATGCCCTGGGAGAAATTCCGGGCAGGAATACCTGATAAAACACCTCAGTAGACTTCATCGCATGATGATGATGCAGTGGGAACAGAAAACTTACCACAGCATCAACGGCGGAATGACCGCTAGCTAAGGAGCCCCGTCTTATGGCCTCGGTATGGTTTAGGGAGGATCGAGGATGGCAGATTTACTAGACCATTTCCGTCTCGCAGTGAAGACCGTTAACATGCTAGCTGAGGTGCCCTCATACCATCAACAGCCGGCCTATGAAATCTGCTGGGAGCGAAGTCTGTGTACGCATTGCTAAGACATAACGAAGGCAGCCTAAAATTCTTTCAGATTAATCCCACAGTAGGTATTCACCTCCTAAGATTACAAATATTAGAAGCGAAGCTCTGTTTGCTCGGCGCCGTCCCGTGGACAAATTCCTTTGCCTCCTGCGGCCGCTCTCGTAATCTACGGATTACCCTCGTCCTTGATTCATACCGTTGTGGTTATTTCGCTTAGGATTGTAACAATTTATTTTTGTTATTTATGGCGTTGTATTTTTTGCTCTAGGATGTATATTGCTTGCCAAATTTGGGTTATTTAAACCACAGCTGCAAGAAATTTTCTACTGGCCATTGGCTTGTTTGGTAGTAAGAGAGATACTTTTATTACACCAGGTATATTTAATCAAAATTTAGAGTTAGTTTCCCTCTCAGGGTTTGAAAATTACATTCTTTCTATAGGCTGACGAAACGATATAAAGACAGTGTTGGTGATACGTTCTTCGTGGCAAGTTTTACATCAGGACTCCTATAAAGCAGGTTAGGCATTCGATAAACCAGCAGCCGAAAGCGTGATGCATAATAAAACGCACCTCGCTCCGTGAGTTTACTGCTAACCCTTACAAATCCGGCCTATTTCTTATCTGGGGCGCGGCAATCATCCGCCACTCGCGCCTATTTACTGAATAAATGGCCGGGGCGATCGTCAACCCCTGAACCCTGCTGACTGGGGCTGGGATGGTTAAGCGTCTTAACTGCACTGTGAATAAACAGCGGTGATGTATTTAAAACTCAAACCTCATTGAATAGGGTACACAGTCGCTTGAAGTTTACCTCATTTTCAACTAGACTTTTCACGCTTAGGTAGTTTCAGAAAGCAATTTTTAGTGCGATTAACATAACAACGATTCTTGAGTATCTATTGTTCAAGGATCATAGGGAATTACTAGAATTAATACCTTTAAGCCTTAATATATTTTTAATCTGTGCCTACTCACAGCGCGTCTAGCCCGCTTATTTATGGTTTCTGATTGAGCTATAGAAAAAGTTGTGCTCGAATATTTCTTAGAACCGATATCGTGACAAAGTTATACAAAGGTCAGCCAAATTAGTAAGCCAAAACGGCAGTGGACAAGTCACAATATACCGTAAAACGGTGAATGTTGGGAGAATCGGCACTTTAAGTTGCGAACGGACAAGCGTTGTGAAGGATATCCAGCAACAAGATGGAGCGAAGACATCCGCAGAGAAGCGAGCAGATACTGAATAATAAGAGCTAAAGATAGAGCTCAGTAGCAAATTTATTATTATTTTATTCATGTAAATTACTAAGTGATACCTATAGCCTGTCTTAGCAGTGGACGAACACAGGCTGATGATGTTAATAATAGGGTAAATGACAACACATGTCGGTTCATAAGTTGGTTTACCAAAAAAATAAAAGTTTCGCATTATTTATTTCGTCATGTAAGCAAAAATTTACCGATATGATATGATACATTCCGTTACAATTAACGCCACGTTACTTTACGCGTTTTTACATAATACTGAGATAAACACAATCAACTAAACTTTGATGGGCTGTATAATCGACAATGTTTATTTATTTGTTGAAGCATAAAATACTTACTCTTTTATATTAGAAATCAGATTACAGACCTAATAGAATCATTGTATTTATCCGAGTCATCGTCATAGTAACTCCGATGGCGCTATCGGTACGTTACCCTATGCGCAAAAGATCTCGTGCTCGATTCTCGTTCAGGTTAATTCGACTGTTATAAATTAGCATGAGTCTGGGTGTGCTGTGTTACCTACCCTAATTAATATTAGTAGTCTGGTACTCATAGTACAAGCGATAGCCTTAGTTTGAGGCGAGTTAATTGGTATGATCGTATGGCGCATTCATATATTTATTAACGCAATAAGTTTCTGAGTAGGTATGGTTTTTACATAAACGAAAACAGGAAAACCATAATGAGACTAAAGTTAAATTAACACCTCTTAAGGTCACAGTTTGATCGTGACTTTATATTTAAGTACCTGGATCGTGACTTATGATAACAATACTTAATTTATTTTTGAATTTTGTCTTCAAATTCATAATATTTTTGTTTGAACAGGTTATATTTGATTCGATACAACACAAAGTGACTCTACCACCGATTTTCAAGCAATTATATAAACTGGCAAGAAACTCAGCAGAATTCTTGTATAAAATAACATACAAGGCAAATACAACTAATTAGTAAACTCATAGGTTGCGTGATGAAAACTGTTTTTAATTATTTTTGTCTTAACAAAGAGAGCCACTTGGAGTAAAAAATAACGCTGCATCATTTTGTAATAATATTTTTCGTATTAAGATACACGTTATATTAAAAAGTAAATTAAGAAAAATATTATCACGTAAAACGAAATATGTGCCAACGCCATTTATTTGTTAATTTATGCATACCTGCAGACCATAAATAACATTTCAGGAATATTTAATTTCTATGGCAAAAAGGACATACCTACGTAAGATAATGACAACTTCATATGAATATTTATTCTGATTCTGTCGAAAGTAGCTAAAGCATTTGTGTCATAGAAAAAAGATACAACGACTATACCACAATACCCAGACACGAGACAACATAGCAACGTTCATTTTTCATATTGACCCGACTGGGAGTCAAACCTCAGAGCTGGCACGACCGCAAGGCCAGCTCGCCTCTCGTCTACGGAGGTCGTCACTAATAAAGTTATTTTGTAGGTATTTCACAGTCTACTTTAAATTTTAAAACACCCGACGGCACAATGACAAAATAAATTTTGAAAGGGTAATTAATACTCTGGCAGCCATACAAACTTTGCGGGCTTATTAGAGCAGGCGCGCTGTAAAAATTAAATTACCTAATAATTCTGGTACGTTTTATTGCCCCAATTACATTTTGACGTAGCTCGGCGAATAGCCTGCCATAACAATGGTAATCATAAAATTATGTCATCCCTTAATAATTAAAATTTCGTTATCGTATTCAATTTAAGATATTTCGCAAACTTTGCTTCAAAATTTGGCTCGTGAATATGTAAGACAATTGTTATGTAGACGTCAAAGTTTAACCGAATCACATTATTTGAAGTAGGTATGTTCTTTGGTACAACCACGAACTTTATAATTAACCTAAGGAGGGAAGAAAATCAACAGACACATTTTAAATAATTTGTAAGCCAGTGTTAAAAATCAAGTGAAAATACTCGTATTATATATCGTTAGTGTAACGCTTTGTAAAACGTCCCTAATTCGATACTCAGTCAGGTCAATTTGGGAAACGTATTTTTGATTGGCTTAGCTTTTTATTTACAATAAGGTAGTATCCGTATACGATGGCGTCTGGTAGGTAATATTATGGTTTTTAACAAGGGACCACTTTGTTTCAGTGATTATCAAGCGCATTTCATTATCTATTTTTATAGACCTCTAACAACCAAAGACTGCCTAGCTGTGCCAATAAAACAAATGCAATGGGTATGTATATCTGCTACTTTCGTTAATGGTCTTAAAAGACAAATTTAATGTGAAACTAAGATTCCTCTGTGGCTCTTCTTTAAACTTACATTTATATATGTCACCGTAAGATTGTAAACATCGTTAAATTACAATATATCGACAGATTGTAAACTGTCGGTAGATTGTGAACCGTAACATTATGATTGCAATTTAACGCATTATTTTTCGTTATATTATAATCTATCGATGGTAATCGGTTAAATTGCGAACCCGCATAGAACGGATTGTATTTCGCGCGCTGATTGGTTGAACGTTATGTGCCCCCCGCCGCCCCGGCATTCGCCATATTTGTTTGCTATTACATTTGTTGTCAGAGTTTTTTATAATTTTCAAATTTTTATTGTTTCTTCTTTTATTTTATTGTTTTTGTTCTTGATTTTATTGTTTTAAATTTAAGTTTATGTTTGAAGAATACATATATTTCGTTAAATGCAATTTTTTCTCAAAATTTATCAGAATAACTGATGTTTCTTTTACATTTTATTTCTAACTCTTCGGGGATATACATAGAACGGCTTGTCGTCATTGGTTGCTTTTACAATAAGACCGACCAACCAGGAAAAGCTATCGGACAGTTGACAATTTGACGCGGGACAGATTGTAATTTAACAGTTTCACTTCGATAGATTAAAATATAACGAAAAATAATGCGTTAAATTGCAATCACATGTTACGGTTCACAGTCTGTCGACAGTTTACAATCTCACGAGATAGATTGTAATCAAACGGTTTTTATAATCTTACGGTGACATATATAACACAACAAACAACGATTACATAATTGACCTTGGAAAGGGGTATTTCGCGGATGAGTTTTAGTCCGGGTATATCCCGAACCAAACCTCTAGGTCGATGTTATTATAGGCAGTTAAATGGCCACTGGCTATAGTACCCAAGCCATAAATAAAACGTTTCTACGGGCCGCACCAAAAAATCTCTGAATGTTTGGACCTATTTACATCAATTTTGTCTGTTTGAATGCCTTGTCAAGAACGTAATCCACTGCATTTAGCTCTTTGAGCATCTAATTCATTATTGACGACCGCCGTAGCCGAGAGGCGAGCGGACCGAACTTGTGTTGCGCCATCTCTGAGGTCCCAGGTTCGATCCCGGTCGAGTCAATATGGGAAACAAACTTTTCTATATTATCTCGGGTCTGGATGTTGTGGTACCGTCGTTCTTTCTGATTTCTGAAACACAAGTGCTTAAGCTACTTCCCACAGAATCAGAGCAATGTATGTGATGTTGTGCAATATTTATTATTTATTATTGATTTAATTTCACTTTAATAATCGACAACTACTGCCATTATTTTTCTTCATTAAGCGTTGAAAAAAACCGCTGTAAGCGTCTTTCTTTGTCGTAAGACAACGTACCTACTTAAGTTTGTTTTGTATAACAAAAGTGCATCGCAAGAAGAATATCTCCTGAACGAATACTTTGCATGCTAATAAGCTGGACGGACAAAAGAATTGAGGGGATCGGATACAATTATGAATGAGATGGTACTTAATTCAGAAGTATTTTATCAATGGTGGCTACCGCGCGTGAAAAATTCCCTAGATGACACTACGGGGGCGTGAGGTCCAACTGCTTCGTGATTGGTGATTAACATGTCATGGTGACACATCTGTCAATGTCATGTCAAAAGTAATCAATCGTGTAGCAGTTGGACCTCACACACACGTAGTGACATCTAGCGGATTTTTCACGCGCGGTAGTCCCCATTATGTTATAGCAGCCGCCCGCGACTTCGTACGCATGGACATTGTCTTTTTTATCAATAAATATAGCCCATATGACTCAGGGTAAATCTAGTTTTTCAATGATGCACGAATTTTTGAAGTCGGTCCGGTAGTTTTTAAGTTTATTAATTACAAACAGACACACAAAAATACAAATCTTTGCACTTTATAATATTAAGTGTCGATTTGATACTGTCATTCGATAAAATTTAGGTAAATTATCTAACAATATGTTTATAAGACTTAATTAAGTGATTCGGTTAAGTTATCTTACCATTTTACTGACCATAATTATATTGGAAATTTCTTAGGTGATCCTTATTTTAAACATCTCCATTAATTAATTTTATGAATATCTTTAATTATATGCAAAATTACGAGAATCATTCTGATGATTTTGTAAATTTAGGAAAATTGACAAAATAAGTCTTTATTGATCTACCCATGCCATTAATCGTACTTCAAACAGTTTTACAGTAAACATAAAAAAATATATTTTGAAATTTGACAAAAGTTCAGCACATTTTCTCAATTTCAAAACAATTGAAAAGCACATTTTAAAATTGTTTTTTTATAATGCACTCCAAGATTGACCTCATCCCACCTGATGTTAAGTGGTAATGAGTTCCTAGCTTAAGGGCGATAAGTATAGCATAGTAAAACTGTTACTAGACTTGTCACCCTAACCTTGAAGGCTTGACCCCTGCTATTAATGTAGCACCCCCCAAGAGCTCACATGCAGGAACACAACAACACAGAAGTGATTGTTATTTGGTTGCGGTCTTCTGTAAGGTGGAGGTATTTCACCAGTCGGGCTGCTCCAGTTCGAGCAATAAATCGCTTTGCCTCTTAAAATTTATATTTTTATTTGGTAGTTCGAAAAAAAAACAACAAAAATAGCCACAGTATAGCGTAGCTACCATCTGTATGAAGTCCCTCAGAACAAAGTTTGTTTTGAGATGCTTCGGGCACCTCCCGCAGTTCCGTCGTTGGACTATTATTTATTTTACTGATTTAATTCCCAACTTGACTAATATTGGTCCAATTTAAGCTATCCTTGTTATTAATTTATCTTAGAATTGGTAATATTATTTGATGCATAATTACTATTGACATTTCTGAAAGGAAACCTACCGCTTTAAAACCGAATTATGTTTAATCAACGATTGATTGTGATTCGAAATATTCGAACTGTGTTATTTAATAAGAGAGTCTCCGGACCTCCGTAGCCGAGAAGCGAGCGTGCCGGACTTTGGCGTCGCGTCATTTCTGAGGTTCCGGGTTCGATCCCCGGTCGGGTCAATATGGGAAACGAACTTTTCTGTATTGTCTCGGGTCTGGGTGTTGTGGTACCGTCGTTGTTTCTGATTTCTGTAACACAAGTGCTTTAACTACTTATCACAGAATCAGAGCAATGTATGTGATGTTGCCCAATATTTAGTTATTTATTTTTCGAACAACAAATATAGCATATGTTACTCTAGACGAAAATCGCATTCCAATGGTGAAAGAATTTTTGAAATCGGCACTCATAGAACAAACGTTTATTTTGCTGTTTTTTGCAACTTAATAAAAACTGTTGTAAGACGTTTGAAATATTCACAGGATATTAAATGGCATATTTACTTCAAAGATAAGTAATTTTGTCTAATGTTGAATAAATAATGATCCTTCGTGCGCGAGGCCGACTCGCACTTGGCCGGTTTTTATTCAGAAATAACGCGAAGAGGGTCGCTTGCAAATGTTAGTGCGAGGCCCCATGAGTGCGTTGCGTCGCGTCGTCGTAACGGAACAGCGCATTGTATACCACACCTGCGTTGCGACGACCCACGATGTCGCAACGCAAGAGCGTCGCAGCAACACTGGCTGCGTCTCAATTCAGTCTTCGCAATGGATTTGCATTTAACAAACGTGTTATTTTGTTGCTTTTATTACGCCACCGCCTAAAAACGTGTGTACGTACGTAATAAACGTAAAAACCATAGATGATTCCTAATATCTCCATTGATAGCATTAAGAAATAGTTATGGATCACTGTCCATCGTCGCAGCGGCGCTTCGACAACGCAGCGCATCGCCCTCAGTCCCGCTTCGTCTCTTGTCCGTTGATCCGTTGAAGCATTGCGACGACGCAACGGTCTAGTGGGGCATGTTTTAAAAAATATATGAAAAATGACGCAGCGACGACGCAGCGACGACGCTGCGACGACGCAACGCAGCGCAACGTACTAATGGGGCCTCGCTCTAAGTCTGTCCCATAATCAAACATAGCGCAAGACATAAATTACAAGTAATTTTTAACGTTATACCTACCTATGGCGCTGTCTCGATATCATTATCAATTATCACTGAATAGCTGGGTTAAACTACAAATATTTCACAATTTGATGATAAAGTTGATAAATGCATTAAAAGTAACGTTTGATTGTGATCGATTTATTTTCGATCTGTCACAATACACGATGAATTTGATTGACTGTTTCAATCATTGTAATGCTACATCCTAAATGGGTTATTAGTTACTGTTTCGAATAGTATTTTATGAGCCATAATATCTTCTTTCAGTATTGATAAATTTTAGAATTCGATAAATAAAAACCGCTTTCACCGTTTAAGAGTAAGAAACCTATCCATTTCTTATACCAAGTTTCTATTGTAGGTATAGGTCTTATGGTATCGGAAAAAAGTGGCTGTGACATACGAACGGACAGACAGACAGACATGACGAATCTATTATGTTCCGTTACCGCCATTTGGCTACTGAACCCTAAAAAGGCCCTAAATAAGAACTAGACTTGGATGATTTTTTTTTTTTCAATTAATACATGTATTTTTTGAAAAAAAAAAACATTAAGATATACAAGTTTTAATGATGCATCTGCAATTGAGATGTTAATCATAAAAAATCCGAAAATATAGATTCCGGAAAAGTGATTTTTTTTTACATCGGTCGTAATGATTTTTAACATTATTATCTTTACAAATGTATAGTTAAATGCTCCAAAACTATACAACAGTCAGTATAATTGTGACGTCAACGTGTACTATCTTCTTAGAAAATCTATGAAGAAATCACGTTTTGTCAAGATTTGTTGAACACAGTTGCGTAAGAAATCCTATGTGTCTTTCAAGCCAGGTCCTAAGATCAAAGGTTATCACGAAAGTTCACTGACCTCTCATTAGGGCCGCCTCGGAAGGACCTCCATCTTTATCCTGTCCCGACTGTAATCGCATTATGGAGACTCAAACTTTCGAATCGATTGTGCAAACAAACTGTTAGTGTTCAAATTAGAGGAGCATATATATACAGTTAATGTAGGTTATCGAGGGGCATGTGACTGATAGTAGATACTAATTTGTGGTAAACAAAGGGGCTATATGATGGGTAATAAATAGAAGATAGATCAAATTGCATCTCTATAACTACTTATTACTTTGGTAGATAACATTGTACAAAAATGTTTAAAACGGCCTAAGTAGCTATGCCTTAAGTAAGTAGCCTGAGCACTTGTGTTATCGAAACTAGAATTACTAGAGGTGTTACAATATATACTTAAATATACTTTTACATAGAATAAACCAAAATGTTTATCACATGAATATATGGAGATATTCCTACAGCATTATGAATGAATTGTTCCATTCTTGGTCTAAAAGGTTTTAAAAACGTTACAATAGTTGCTTCTTAGAACTTCCGAGGACTGTCATTCTACGTTTACCTGGTGGAGCTCAGCTAGGAAGAATAGGTATGGTAAACATTTGCTCCTACACACGCAAAAAGGCACCTTTAAGGTCGAGTTGTGCAAAACAGCCATTTCATACACTTAGGTCTACGTTACAATTTCAACTGGATTGAAATGTTGACTGGCTTGTCAACTCAGATACTGTTAAACCTTCATAGGGCTCAGTCGACTATATGACCACCATAATTTGAACCTTACTTATTTGAAATAAGGTACAAAACCAATGATAAATTGAAACATGCTCTGCCGTATAGAGGGTTCAATACGTATCAAAACATAATACCTTCATACGAGCAGATGTTTTATAAAGATAGCAACCTAACTTTACAATTTTACTTATTAACACACTAACCACTATATAGTTTCGAAACACTTAAAAATATAATTTCAAAGATAATTTGCATAAAAATAATTTGGCAGATGCCATAAAGTCCCCATTCACGGTATTTTTTTGTGAATATGTCGACATTCCAATTTTATCCACCGCCGGGCTAAGAGTATCAAAGGATACCAACAGTTTAAACAGCCTTTCGAAATGAAGATATATTAATCATAATTAATATTAACTCCAAGCTTAACTTTCGGTATGGTTTCCGAACCATTGTCTGCGCTTTGAGCAATTCACGTCTACGATACCACAGTATAGATCTATTTTATCTTGAATCCCGGTATCTGGATGGTTTATGTCTACCTAGTTGTACATATATTTGGTGGACAATGAGAAAATAGAATCATTTATTTTCAATACTTGCTTTAAAATATAGACACATAGGTACGTAATTATGCGGGGAACAATATATTGCTTATATTTTGCACGGAAATGTGTATCTAAAAATCCTTGATCCAAGCACTTACCTACCTGATGATGTTGCAACGGGTTCGTAAGATGAGTTACGCTCAGACACAGTATTTTCGCCCATGTTTAACCGATCGTACACTGTAACAGATCCGACAGCAGTTGGATTTTGTTTTTCTTTACCACTTAAGTTACGGAAATTTATCTCAAATTTATTATTAAAAATTATAGGAAGGAAATTAGTTAAAAACTGTTTTGCTCTGCTCTCAACGTTGAACTGACTGTCGGCAAATAGAAAATTTCACAATAACTTTATCGTATAATACTAATCCTTACACTCAAGATTGTTCGTTTGACTTTGCTCATCAGGACATTATTCTTTTGTTTACAAATACTTTTTTATCTCGCACTATCAGAAAACCTCATGTGGCGCGTGTTTTAAGTTAATTAAATATTGTAAAACGTCCAAATGTTATGTTTGAGAAGGGTAGATGTACAAGTAGTAATTAAATAATAAGAGTTAAGTTAAACGTTGTACTTATTTGATTTAATAAAACTAAGAAAATAAAGTACAATAGCTTGCAAGGGAAAAATAACCTAATTGCTTAACAACGTGCAAATATTATTCAATCTTGGTGTGTGAGACCGTACCTTCTTGAAACACACACTAATTACTGTTCTTTGGATGTGGTTTAATTTATTTCTGGTCAGTAGAAAGTCCCTAGTTTAGCTGCATTTTGTGTTAGAATGGTTTTGAGTAAAACTATATCTTGGTAGCTGTTTTAAAACTAAGAGCAATAAAAAGAGATAATAATGATCACGGCGATAATTTTCACATGACTTACTGCAGTTGTTGACCGCGCTTGCGGTTCAACGATAACAATGTTATTGTAAATGTGTTATCATACTGTTTAGTGGCATTACATTAAGTATTCGGTGCGTTTGATGTTGTGTAGTCAGTCTTGTTCTACGTTTTCAAATAAAATAGTAGGCTAAAATAGATGCCCCTATTAAGATATTCTTCAGTACACAGAACATTTCATTAGATAGATAGATAGATATACTTTATTGCACAAAACTTTACAGAAATAGGTTTTACAGATTGATTATAGTACAATTTAGGTGGTCTTATCGCTAGAAAGCGATCTCTTCCAGACAACCTTAAGGTAGAGGAAATAGTAGATGGCGAGAAATGGGTACGGCCGTGCAACATTAATAAAGTTTCATTATATTGAATTAAAAGATAAAACGAAAAGCAATAGGGAATCGGTAAAAACAATGATTTTTACGATACAGTGTAAAATTATATTTTTTTGCTTCAAAAATACATAACAATTTGAAACAATATAGCGCTTCGTTGTTCAACGGAGGGATGACTTTTGATGAGTTTTTACGAATTAGTAAAACAACGAATGCGAAAACTTGTGCTATGAAAGGATGTCGCGATAAATTTTAACGCAATATTAGAAACAGAAAAAAATTGTCTCCCCTTGCGGTGCGGGAAATGAACCCACGACCTTCACGTATCGCGCGTGCTGCTCTTCCAACTGAGTTAACCGCAAGATATAATTTAAAAAAAGCAATAGCAAGGGGAGATAAAAAAAATCTGTTTCTAATATTTAAAGTTCGCTAGTACACGGCGTAAAGTACTATAAAATATAAAAAATCGTTTAACGCAATTTGTTTACATCTACATACAGATAATATATGACGGTATCGGTATCGGTAATATAAATGTTGGAGCATATTTTTTTTGGTAACCTACCTATTCAGGCAGTTTTATAGCAACGAGTAGAACAAAATTTCTTTCAGAAAACGAACTACTGAGATTGAAGATAAATAAAATTGGTACTTATCTAGAAACAGTAATACAATTGTAAAACAATTAATATCACTGTATAATTAAATTGGACAAAACGTATGCTAACTAAGGATATAAAATCCAATTGAATTTCCTTTCGACAACTTTACTATAAGAACAAGACTACGATATACGAAATAAATCGCTCTCACCTACATAACATGGTATTGTGCCATCGAGCAACAAAGGAAATGGGCTTGTTTTGTGGGTAGTGTGTTCTTCTGAACTAATATTTGTAATTAACATTGTATCGATATTCTTACCTTGTATTACAACTTTTCCCTACCAAATTAAAATTGTTGTTTACACTTATATACCTAATTTTAAGTTAAAAATGGTGATGTAGAAATTTCAAATCAAACTATGTCTTAGACTACAAGCTAAATTATTGTACTATTATCGCATTGTGTTTAGCATATTTAAAGCTGTAAAGTAAAATTGCTAAGAAGTATAAGTCGAAAACAAAGTTGTATTATTTATGGATTTCTACTTTTCATTATCAAGCGGAAAAATTGTCGAAAACAGAAATGTCTAACCGAAGTAAAGTAGGCGTTAGAAATTAAGAATTTTAATTGAATGTGCAAATAATGAATTTAATTAAAACATACTGTTTTTCTATTATCATTTAGGTAAAAGTCTTGTGCGACTATTGGTAATTCAAATAATTTTACCTAATCATTTTAACACTTACGCAGTAAATAGTTATTCCACTACCTATTCACATTTTTAATTGCTGTACGCAATAATCTCTCGTGATATTATACCTTAAAAAGAATTGACCCTGTTATTAAGAAGAGTTATATTATTTGAGTTTTAGTAAGGGTCGTCCATTTTATTGAACATTTAATTTAAGTAGCTTGTTTGATCTGATGATAAAAATCTTCCCAACATGAAATACTATTTTAAATTGACTTAGTTCTTTCAAAGCGTATTAACGCTTATTTTGTGTCGAAAATCAACATCTCGATTTTAACTCTATATTTGAGTAGTAATTTTAAAAACTACAAGTATATGATTTAATCGACCTAAACATGGAGTGATAAAAAAAATATCTTAAGGACGATCTTATAGTAATTTGCTTAGGCAAATAAAGGCTTGTTTGGACTTTAAATAATACAGCAAAAAAGTAATACAGAAAAGATAAATAATGTATCTTAGATTGGTTGATAATTTATACGCCTAACAATAGTTAAGTGATGAGTGTAGCTGGAAACAAAATAGTTCTCAATTTAGATAATTGAATTTATTTAAGAATATTTCGGAAGTCAGAACGTGGCATTTGAATAGTTTAATCATGACACGATTTAATTAAATAAATGTAAAACATGATATATTTTGGCCAAATGATCAAATAAATATGATTCACGAAATTACGCTGAAGGTAAGGTATTATAAAGGTAACATGATAAAAACATAGTAAATAACATAGATGTAGGTATGTAAAAAAATTAAAAATAAATAATATTTCCGGGCTAGTATTAACTGTTTTTTTATTATGTAGGTAAGTAGAGTAACATGGCAGATTTATAAATATAAAAATATATTTAAAAGCGCAAATTTTCAAAATCTTAGATAAAAATTAGGTACTTAAAAACATTGTATTAGTAAAAGTCTTAGCGAAACAACACAAAATAGTTTTTAATTGTAAACATAAATCTTCATTTGCAATTAAAACAATTAGAACATTGGTTTATTTACCAAACTATCTATATTCTACATATTCAAGACCCAAGACATGTTACGTATTCGATAAAAATAATCTTTATATGTAACCAACTTCCTTTAAAGCAGTTTATCACAATATTTATCGTAATATAAATAGTTATTCGGTATATCTCTCACTGTAATAAAATTAGTATCTAAGTAGATTCTGAATATATAAGAAGATACTTTTAAAAATTTGCAATGGAATTAGGAGTACAAAAGTTCAGTGACGACTGACAACATCTGTGTTTCATCCAAATCAACTGTTAAATACTAACTAAAGCATGATAAATAATTTTGAATTTTGTTACTAATAATATACCTACTGTATTTTTTTTATTAAAAACGGGTCCCTTACGTCAGAACAGATTATAGAAGCTCACAAGTTATATTTCATGTTCGTAAAAACATGTTCGAAAGCAATGCATTTCAACGAATTCAAACATTTTAACTTGTACAGTATAGAACATAAAACTTCACCAATTTCACACTTCTAAATTTTCGGAGCCTACCGTAACACGTGTTCCATTCGTGCTGTTAGAGATTGTAAAATAATATTGGCTTCTAGCATGGAACATTCGAGACGATTTTATTTTCGTATAATGATGGACCGAAAAAGGAAAATTGTAAAATACAAAAAAACATGCATTGCACAATTTGATTTTCTTAAATTTCGAACCTTGTGGGTAAGTAACAAAAGAAATGGAAATACAAATCTTGACCTGGGGGAATCTAAATTAACGTAGGTAATAATTAAAATCGTAGGTAGAAACATTAGTGCCGAGTCGCGGATACTACAAGCGATTAAATATTAATAAATAATCTGTTTGATAAGATTATACAGGTAGTACGTCTAATATGATGACGGCAATTTGATTATATCATATAAAAACTAATGTATTACATTGGTTGTTTCAGTTTTCATTTAACTGCGAGTACGAGAGATCAAGATGCGTACTTCTATAGCGCTGATCTCATTATTGGTTGCTGTATCAGCAGGTACGTTCTTAATCATAGTATATATATATTTTTACATCTTATAGGCGAAGAAGGAAGTTTGGAAAAAGAGATGTGAAAATTCACGGCAGATCAGGGGGCCTAGCCCAAAATGTATGGCATTTCACTGAGAAAAGTTACGTGACCTTGAAATGTCAATGTCATTACATTTAAGACTTCAAAACGATATCAAAGTTCGGTAACTGTCACTAGACTATGCCTCAAGGACTACCGATTGAAAATCGTTCAGCGAGCTTTAAAGTATCTCTGAAAGATAAGATTCGCAATTAACACATTCGACAGAGAACCAGAGTTATCGACACAGTTCAAAGAATAAACATGCCTAAGTAGCAGTGGGAGGCCTATGTTCAGCATTGGATTATTATAGGCTGAAGATGATGATGATTCTTTTACACAAATAATTGGGAGTAATTACAAAAGAAAATTTAAACTTTGAGTCACATATTGATATTAAAATGTAGATGCACATCCGATAAAAGTTAATAATGAGGGGTATGGTACATCTGCAACATTTAATAGTAATTGTTGTAAGTCACTTGCGCTTTAATGTATACAACTAAAAGATATACTAAACCTTATGGTAACAGTATAAGAGGTCAAGTGTGACTAAATTTTAGTACATAAGTAAGCTAGAAATCATAATCATAATCAATTCATTTATTAATGTTGGTTACAAGTAACACTTATGCATCGTCAAAATGAATACAAACCAAAATTGAAGCTACATCCGGTTCGGAACCTAATCCTACCGAGAAGAATCCGGCATGAAACTCAGTAGTTATCCTAATCTTTACAATATTTGGAACTAGAGAACTTAAAAATATGGTGTGCGAGCGAGCAGACAATCATGTCCATATATGTTTATCATTCAAATATTCATCAAGTTTGTAGTACCCTTTTTTCATTAAACATGATTTAACATAGACCTTAAATTTATGCATGGGTAAGTCAATGATATCTTGCGGTAACTTGTTGAATATTTTTATACTTAATCCAACGAATGTTTTACTAGTAAAGATAGGTAGTTCAGGGTTCTGATGACGAAAGATAAACCATTGACGGTACAGACAAAAGTATACCAGAGTACACACTCTGGACTTTGTACCGCTCTTGTTGTCGGAAGCATAAGAACTAAATTCGAACTCCAAGTGTTTATATTGACGAGCTGTCGACCGTACTTTGTCAAAATACAAAATTAAAACAGAAACAAAGATTAACAGATATACCGAGAATCATATATGAGGACATCATGAGGACATTTACACTTGCAGGGCGATCTTACCCCTACAAAAGAATAAGGAACTAAATCCAACGCATATATTCTGAAGCATTTCACCGTACAACTCTTGCTGTGCTAGCGTCTCTCAGTAAATTCCAACTACTCATGGCGATGGCACCCCAAATAAACTGAGTTACTCTCTGTAGGTCAGAGCAGGTGGCAGCAGGTTCCGACCACTGTCGAGGAGTTCCCTTCTGTGGTAGCTCTCCTCCGCACCGTGAACTTCGCTACGTACCTCACCGGGTGCGGTGGCTCTATTCTAAACAACAGAGCTGTGTTAACGGCCGCTAGATGTTTCGAGTAAGTACTTTACAATAATATCTAGTATCTGCGAACATAGAAAGACTTTAATACAGGTTTAAGCTTTTCTACAAAGGCATCAAGCTTCAAATCTGATATTGTAACGAATTGAACAAATGTCATGAGTGACATTACCTGCCAAAGGTTTTAAAATCTATTTATTCTATTAAAAATAATTAAAGCCTGTTATTGCCGACACTTTCAACAATATTGAATAAATAAAATTGTGCTCAGAGTGTTTTCTATACCACCAACGGATTTTGGACGGAGCTGTGAATGGGTTTATATGCTGAGTGATCTATGCAAATTATCTTGTTGGAAACAGAGGCTTTGCCTGAGGACATCGAATATCAACAGGAAGAATATGTGAACACCTTCTTTATGGGCAAGTAAACGATCTGGAACAGTGATTTATCTGTTTTGTTATCATTCCTGGTTGTTATTTTTCTTGTGACATTCAAACGATTGTAAACAAAGATCAGCTGACCAATCTGACAAATCAAAAATATGGACGGAAATAAAGATAGTTTGTCCGCTTGGCACTAGAGAGAGCTTATCAACGCTTATTAGCATGCTTACTAAAACTTTTACTGGAACCTGCACTCACATCCATGCAGATGGAGCTACTTGTAAATTATATTCACATCTTACAAACCGAGGACAACACTCTGCTATATCTCTGTTATGATAACAAGTCGTTAGCTACCTTGTAACTGTGTTGGTGTCCACGGAGGAAGGAGCTTTGAAAATTGACTCATTGGTGTGTTGTAATTGATAGTTGTTAATATTCTAGTCTTAATAACTTTAAAACTTTTAACTTAGTTTATTTAACTTTAAGGTATTAGATGAATTATTGAATGTTGCCTTTGTTTAAAATTATTATTTTCTGAAAGTTGATAAGTATTCTAATTTAATTTTTATATATTTTTTTATTATATCATTGTATCCTTAATGACTTGAATTTGAATTTGTTTATTTATCATAATGTATTATTATTTTTAAAGTTCGTTACTTATTGTCGATACGTAGTTTCGTATTTTATTTTATTTATTTTTTGTTTTTTTTTCATTTGGCAAATAATGTCCTCAATTAATGTATTGCCTACGCACTTGCCTTGCCCACACTGTCCTGTGTCTTTACGTACACGTGCTTTTTCGACGCACGGTCTAAAGGTTCATATCGGGCGTATGCACAAAGATGTGCGGAACCCCAACAGAAGTTTGCAGGCCGTTTCAGTCGACACGACTCCCACTGTATCGGTGAGCCAAGGGACGCCTCCGCCTTCGCCAGCTGATTGCCCTTTGGATAGGCTCGCAACCTACAAGAGAAGTATACCAGTTCTCAGGCATGTACCTAAGGGAGCCCGGAATCAAGCGGCTGGAAAGCTTTGTGACATTATAGATTCCTGTGTGTCTGGCAACGGGGTGGAAGAGTGGAGCGTGCTTCTTTCTTTCGCGTATACAGCTTTAAGGGTTCCGGGTAAAGAAAGTCCCGGTAATATGACTGCCAAAGTTAAAGCTAATGTCGGGTCTTCGATGCCGGGTTATATCGTTGACATAGCTGCATCGGGGGTCATACCCAGGACTCGTTCTAAAAAAAAAAGTATTGAGTCAAAGGTCTTTGAGGGAGATTTACGAGGTGCAGTTCGCCTTCTGATGTCGGATGACTCATTTGCACAGCGAGACCCCGAAACACTTGCTGCCTTGAAATTAAAACACCCTAACCCTTCACGTCCTCTTAGTTTTCCGTCAGATCCGGACGCTTCGTTCTCTGCGGCGTCGGTTATGGTGGATGATGTGGTGTCGGCAATTGGCTCTTTTTATAGTGGTTCGGCAGCGGGTTTGGATGGGATCCGGCCAGGGCACCTAAAAGAATTAACTTCTATGTCAGCTGGGGAGAATGGAAGGCGGCTTTTGGGCTGCCTAACCAGGTTGTCAAACTTTTTGCTTAGTGGCCAGCTGAACCCTTTAGTGTGTCCATACCTCTACGGGGCGTCCCTTATCGCTCTTGAAAAAAAGGATGGTGGTGTAAGACCAATAGCGATTGGTAGTGTTTTCCGCCGCCTTACTGCGAAACTCGCTTGCAGTGCCATTAGGGACGATATGGCCCGGTATTTGCAGCCGCATCAATTGGGTTTTGGAACTCGCTTGGGTTGCGAAGCGGCCATTCATGCCACACGCGCATTTGTGTTGGATCCAGAGAATAAAGATTGCATTTTACTCAAGCTCGATATTCGCAATGCATTCAACACTCTGGAAAGAGACGTTTTGTTAAATGAGGTGAAGGAAAATATTCCTTCTCTCTATCCGTTCCTTCACCAGGTATACAAACTCCCCACTAATCTATTTTATGAGGATAAACTCATTCTATCACAGGTTGGGGCCCAACAGGGGCATCCCCTTGGGCCTTTGATATTTTGTTTAGCCATTCATAAAGCGATCCTTGGGCTTAAATCATCGCTAAACGTGTGGTATCTCGACGATGGGACTATTGGGGGTAAGCCAGGGGAGGTTTTTCAGGATTTAGAGACCCTGATACCCCGTCTGAGGGTCATGGGTTTTGAGGTGAATCCCTCGAAGTGTGAATTTTTTCCCTGCAGTGATGTGGCGCATACCTATTTCACACAGTTCAGTAATTTATTACCTGGCCTCAAGGAGGTAGGCTGTACGGAACTTTACCTTTTAGGGTCTCCAATTTTTCCAATTGCAATACCAGAGGCCATTACTCGTAGAACAGAGTTCCTCATCACAGTTCGGCAACGTCTTCAAGACCTTTCTGCTCATGTTGCAATTGTCTTATTACGAATGTGTTTTGCCCTCCCAAAGATCACCTATCTATTACGGACCTCACCTACTTGGCTCTATCCAAGGGAGGTTATCTCTTTTGACGGGGTATTGAAATCGGTGGTTGAGTCAATCCTTAACGTCTCCCTTGGGGACCCTCAATGGTGTCAAGCGGCTTTGCCAGTTCGGTTTGGAGGTCTTGGGATACGTTGCGCAAGCGATGTGGGCCTGCCGGCATTTCTGGCTTCAGTGCATGGGGTTGCGAGCCTTGTCACTGCTTTACTCAATTCCAATGGTGGCGAGGTGAGTATACCTTTTGCATCTGTGGCCATATCCGCGTGGTCGGCCCTTTGCCCGAGCGCAACAATCCCTGAGGCGACTCATGTCCAAAGAGCGTGGGATGATGTTCGGGTGAAGCGTATCCTAGATGGATTGTTCGAAGAGGCTGCGGGAGCTGATATGGCTAGACTGCGCGCCGTATCGCAGTCAGAATCAGGGGCATGGTTGCATGCACTGCCTTCGCCGCAGCTGGGTACTTTGCTTGATGATGACTCCCTGCGTGTGGCGGTGGCTCTGCGCCTGGGCTGCAAGGTGTGCGAACCTCATAAATGCACTTGCGGTTCTATGGTTGGGGCTGACGGCCATCACGCTTTAAGTTGTCGCCGGTGTGCGGGGAGGTTTCCGCGGCACCATGCCCTAAATGATATAATCCGCAGAGCCCTTATATCGGCAAATATCCCATGCATGCTTGAACCTCCCGGTCTGAGCAGATCCGATGGTAAGAGGCCAGATGGACTGACTTTAGTGCCTTGGAAGAACGGAAAGTGCCTAATTTGGGACGCTACTTGCGTTAGCACTGTAGCCGCTAGCCATCTCAGTCGCACTATCCACTACCCGGCAGCGGCTGCGGAAGATGCATGTTTGAAGAAGAGGCTTAAGTATGCCAATTTAGAGCCTCTTTATTACTTTGTGCCCGTGGCAGTGGAGACCATGGGGTCGGAGGCGAGGGACTTTGTGCGTGAAATAGGCCGTAGATTGAGTGATGCTTCAGGCGACTCACGTTCTGGTTCGTTCCTGGTGCAGAGGCTGGCCATTGCTATTCAGCGTGGTAATGCGGCCAGTGTGATGGGCACCTTTGCGCCGGGGACTAACGGGTTCGGATAGCAAAATTTGTGTTTTTAATTAGTTTTTGTTAATAGTTTTTATATTCCCATTGTAATTAATTATAATTTTAATATTCTTAATATTATTATAAGCTAACATATATATAATTAAATATACTTTTACTTTAAGATAAATAGTACAATAAAATCCTTATATATTAACAGCAAAATGTTTGAAGCCGTAATAAAACTCTCAAATAATTGAACAGTAAACGTTTAGGAAGCCTAAGAGAATTGAAAATATTTACATTGGTATAGCTTTTGTACTTTTCAACGGTCTAAAAAAAAACCAAACCTATTTGAAATGCCTGAAGGCCAGTCATAAACATGTGCAAGCATATTTTAGTTGGTTTTGTTACTCTGATGAATTACAGAAACTAAATGTAATTTCAACAGAATAGCTGAACTAACTTTGCTTCGAATTTTAGTGGAATTCAATTTTACGCTTCCGACGGCCCACCGTCTGCAAATTTTGATGCATAGCCCTAAAATAAACGGTCCTATTAAAATTGACATGACTCGCACCTTCGGTAGAACAAGGGCACAATTGTAGTTTTTTCAATTTTACAGGGGAGAAATTTTAACATATTTTTTTGCTTTAGTCACAGACAACAAGACCATAGTCTAGCTCTGTTATCATTATTCTAAAGTTGTCCTCCTTTGCAAGACATAAACCATTATACTATATTATTTTTAGACATGCGCTGTACAAGAATTAAGAACGTTCAGTTTTTTTATTAGTTTTGTTTTTAAGACAGTTGACAATTTGTGCCCTTGTTCCCAGCCACATTTACGGCAGATCTTATCAATTCTTGATTCATTAAAATGACGGTAAAATGTTCTTATTCAGAGATGACGGGCCGGAGAGATGGCGCTTCCGCGTCGGGTCAACGACTTGGAACAGCGGCGGCGACGTATACCAAGCTACCTCAATTATCCTCCATGAGGACTGGGATGAGTGGGCGATGCTGACCGACATTGCCATCGTGCGCACCGCCGGAGGCATCACCCTTGGCACCAACGTCGTGGCTGGCAGCTTCGCTTCATACGCAGTTCCTGCAAACCAGCCTGTTACCACCATCGGATGGGGCTACGTCAGAGTAAGTTTTTTGTACTTTTTCAAACGCTATAATGGTAATTAATTAGATAGGAATGTTATATAAATTAGGTCTTTCAGATCAGCCACCAAATTAAAAAATAATCGAATTATTAAATATTTTTAATTACGACTGGAAAGAGGTAACACTAATAGAAAAATGATTTTTTTTATGTATGAAGTTATTTTCTTTAATCTTGTTGAGAGGTTGAATAATTTTATTGTGTTTTGGTATATGTACATAAAATTGAAATAATATAATAATAAAATATTAGATTTTTGTGCATTTCATGATATATACTCGTATATTAAATGGCCAAACATTGTAAATGACATTGCATAACTAGCTATTCATCAGACTTTATATTATTAAAAGTTTGGTAAAACTTTTACTTCTTCCATAAACTTCCATAAATAGCTAGTTATTTTAATAACATAGTCATCGATCTACCTATCGACAAAGTTACCTGATTAAAAGTTACTACCGCATTCGCTTATTTATCAGCCTATTTGTCTCGTTTTCTTTAATTATTGAGCTGATTTAGGAACGAGTATATTGTGTATAGTTACATAATTGAGTTTAAGTAGCGTAAAGTTAATTAAATATAGTAATTAAAATTTCTGACATTTAAAAAATATCGTAGCGCCAGTATAAAAAAACACTTAATAATAAACTCCAACTTTACATTTCAGTTCCCCCTTTGGGTACCAACGCTGTATGAAAACCTTCGAAAGGTTGAGTTGACGAACTTCGACATCGACGTGTGCAGGCCTGTTTATAGCACCAACGGTTTCCCTCTCCGTAACACTCAGCTGTGCACCGGCTTCAGCGACCCCGAGGAGGGTACCCGCTCCCGCAACAAATGCTTCGGCGAGCCTGGCACTCCCGTGTTCCATGGACGCAACATCGTCGGTATCCGCTCCTACTCTCTCGACTGCTACGACATCACCATTAACTCGATCAGCACCCACGTGGGCAGCTTCATTGATTGGATCCAAGATAACGCTTAAATTGTAACCAATAAATGACACGTCATGAACATTACGTCGAGGTTTATTTCTTTTCATCTAGTTTACGAAAAAAATTCAACGGATTTCAACTTGAAGGTGTTTTTCTTAAATTTCTTTTGACTCCTTCTTTCCTTTATTTCAACGGTAAGTTAGTTTTTAGAATTTCAACGTGTAATTTTGGTCCTTATAGATACTTTTTAATAATTTTTTTTATAAAAAAACAGAATTACATGATTGTCGCGATATATAATGTGTGGCCAGGAAAATAATCAGTCTAGTTGAAAGTTTTTGTTCCAAGAACATTAAAAAAGCATTATATGAAACTGGTATTCTTGCAAATAGCCCTTATATTGTATGACAGCCATATCTCATCGCATCGGCCTCAGTTTGTCTGGCTACCGGATAGGAAGAACGACATAGCGTTGGCCTATGTTCTATAGGCCAACGCTGAAATGTAAGAGTTTTCTGTACCTTCTCTCTTTTCTGTCTTATTTAATGCTTATACCTTCACTCTCATATCTAAAAATATAACTCTTTTTCAGAAACCTTCGATTGGCTAATTACACATGTAATATGAGTGTAAGAAAATAATTTCTTACACCTTCTTATTTTTATTGTATAATGCCCAATCCTTATTTCAGTAGGCAATTCTACTATGGAATGTTTTATATATTTAACTGCATAAGTCGAGTCGAATCTAAATTATGCTTTATAAAGTCACGAGACGAGATTAATTAATTGAACAGGTCATTGAATTTATTTACCCACTTGGGCTATTTAGGTGAGCTTTCTAAAGTTTTGCTTTGTTTCTTTTATGTGTTATCTATTACTACTATAACATTTTGTGTATTTAATTACTTAATTAAATTTCATGTACCACCACTATATTTCGCTCAAATATTAGGTTGACTGCCGTTGTAGCGTTCGCTTTTTGTACTTATTTATCTATATGCTATAAAATTTAAATAAATGAATAGGCTGACAAATATCTAAGCTGACAGCGCGTGATAATCGACTGATATGGTTTACCACCTGTGTGCCAGCCGCGTGACTTGCGAAATGAGCCAAATCACCTCAGACTAGTTCAACATATTTTGGGCATTACACCGCCTTTATGTCGTGCGCATAAGATCTAATTTTGAACTTCAAGTGTTTTCATTGACGTGCTGTTCACCGTACTCGTGTTCTTAGGCAAATTGACTTAAAATCATATCCGTAATCAGGAAAATGAGCTCCATAGATTCGTCTTTTTAGTATCTTTATTAGTTTCGGTTCTGTTGGTTATCGTAACTGCACCATCATATGATTAATAAGTAGCTAATCATAACCGAAATACCTTGAGTTATTACATAAAATTACTGCAATAAGTTCTTTTTTTTTACAACGCACTTCAAGTTTGACCTCATCCCACCTTATGTTAAGTGGTAACGAGTTCCTAGCTTAAGGGCGAAAAGTATAGCATAGTAAAACTGTTAGTTACTAGACTTGGCGCCCTTACCTTGAAGGCTTGACCCCTGCTACAAATGTAGCAACCCCCAAGAGCTCTGGAAACCTTACTCACACGCAGGAACACAACAACAATTGTTCTTTGGCAGCGGTCTTCTGTAAATTCTTGAAGGTGGAAGTATTTCACCAGTCGGTCTGCTGCAGTTCGAGCGATAAATCGCTTTGCCCTGCCTCTCCCAAAGTTCTTATATAGTTGGAAAATAATATATATAGGTATAGTCGAAAGCATGTCAGAAATATACTTTAGACTTTGTACTACGAGCTGTTATATTGTGGGTATAAAACGAATATGGAACTGCTAGGTTTACCACTATTGTTTTCCCGTTAAGTTGGGTGCGTAATTATAGACATGTCTGTCATTATCACATCAGTTTTGAGATTTCTGTTTTATTTTTTTAAGCATGACAAGATTATGCAAACACGTTGGTAAATTTTATGACAAGAAAACTATTCATGTCACATTTACCTTCATATTATAAAGCCGCTAACCCTTTAAACGCCAGGATTCGTCCAATTTTTCCATAAGTTTTCATCGTTAATGTAAGGGCATAAGGTTCAATTTAAGGTAGGACTATTTTCACATTGTCCCGTTAAGGGGGGATTTTCTTTTCCACGCGTTTCTGTGCTTAGCGCTATCAGTTTAGAGTTTTAAATAATAAAGAGATTAAATAAAAAACAAAAGCAGAAAACAAAAAAGTGTTTATCAAAATTTTTTCGAAAGAATTGAAATAAAAATGTACTTTAAATATTAAATATAGAACTGTAGGTGTTCTGTCATAAATAATGATTATAAGACATTATACCTTTAAATAACCATGACAGATAATAAAATCATGATAATGGTTATAAGAATGATAAGTTTTTTATGGAATCATTCGGTAGCCAGTTACTAACACGCAGTAAGAAAAAAAACGCCCAAGTAGAAGTCGGACAAGATCATGAAGGGTTCCGTAGCAGGAAGCAAACATATACAAGTGGTTTTAGTTCGTTGTTACTTTTATCGAAATTGCGGTTTATGATGTATTTAAAAATTTTCAATGGTTTAATGACAACATTATCATATTCAATCTCTGATTTTAGAATTTACAAGGAGGGTCTTTCGCGAAAACAATTCAGTTTGGAATCAAGTTACGGGATGCTGAGAAAATTTTGTTTCAGTACAAAGTGTGAGGAATTTTTTTATTTTTTCTCTATTTTTGTGAGAAAAATTTAATGCGATTAACAGAATACGTAACAAGTTTAACAAGTAGTTACCAAATTTCAACAGTGTAGTTCTTATAATTGCAGGAAAAAGCTGGCTTTGACATACGGACAGTCAGATAGACCGACATGATGAACCCATAAGGATTTCCGGGTTTTGCCATTTGACTACGGAATCCTAAAAAAATAAATTCTGTTATTACCATTCAGTATTTATTCCACCCAATAAATAGCAAATACAACAAGTAATGATAACGATAATGTATAATCATGTTATTGAAGTTTATTTTCAAGTAATAATAATAATGTTATTTAGTACTAATCGATAAAATAAATAAAAGTGCATTCTTAATTGATATTGCAATCCCAAACACACACAACTTACAGACAACCATTACAGAAAAACTAACAAAATACACGGTCCTCAAAGACGAGGTGAAGCTAATGTGGAAGTTACAGAAAGTAACAATAGTCCCCATAGTCTTATCAACTACAGGAGTCATCCCTCACCAACTACACAAATCACTCAACACACTTCACCTGCCACAATATACTTACATTAAGAGAGGTAGGGCATAGCGGTTTATCGCTCAAACTGGAGCAGCCCGACTGGTGAAATACCTCCACCTTACAGAAGACCGCAGCCAAATAACAATCACTTCTGTGTTGTTGTGTTCCTGCGTGTGAGTAAGGTTTACAGAGCTCCTGGGGGGTGCTACATTAGTAGCAGGGGTCAAGCCTTCAAGGTAAGGGCGACAAGACTAGTAACAGATTTATGATGTACTAGCTGTGCCCGCGACTTCGTTCGCGTGGACTACATCCTTTCATGGTCGGTTTTACCCCTTTTCCCCTAATATTTGAAACAAAAAGTAGTCTATATTTAAATCCAAGTTTCGAGCTATATTTGTGCCAAATTTCATATCTCTAACTTCAAGAATAAAAAAAAATCCATATAAACTTTCAAAGGTGGTATTACCCCCATCCCCCCCTTATTTTCTAATAAAAAGTAGCCTTTGTCCGTTCTTGAAATTCAACGTATACTTATACCAAATTTCATCAAAATCCGTTCAGCCGTTTAGGCGTGAAAGAGTAACAGACAGACAGACAGACAGACAGAGTTACTTTCACATTTATAATATTAGTATGGAGGTATGGATTTGTCAACTTTAAGCTAGGACCTCATTACCACTTAATATCAGGTGAGATGAGGTCAATCTTGGAGTGTAATATAAAAAAAAATATTCTGTTACAAAAAGCTATCATATTAAATATATGTAAAATTGTAAGAAACTTCCTACAGATTGACGACGAATACACTACCCAAACACAGTCCCGCACTCACATACGACCTCACATCCTCTCGCAACCACCTGCATCGTCATCTGAACAAGCAGCCACGCTTACCCAGCCACACAACGGCATATTTGTTTAGTAAACCTCAGCTTTAAGGCCCAATACGAAGCAATTGACATTACCCGTTTCGCGGCGAACCGCGCGCCATCTATTGAACGCATTTGGCATTAGCTCGTGCTAGCGCAGCACGAGTGTGCGGTGCTAGTACGAGCGAATGCCATGTAGTACTAATACAATAGAGACAGCATTGCGTACGTATTAATTTATTAAATCTTACTACTTTGTAATATTAGTAAGTACCAATAGATTATCAATTTTGTACTTTATTCGTTACATACATACAAACATATCGATGGCTCCAACGAATAAACGTGCAAACGAAAAACTACAACTTTTCAGGAAACCATAAAAACGTTTGAAATCACATTACTTTAATGACGTAATGAATAGATATATTTAATGTATAAATTATATTAAAGGTTAAACATATTTCAGCTCATATATTTTTTAAGAAAATAAATCTATCGATTTTCTCAGTATTCAAGAAAAAACATATAATTTTATTATTCTAGTGAAAAATTTGTGACTTGTTAACAGAAATGTATCACTGCACGTTTATTCGTGTCATAAATGAAGCATAAACAAGTGTAGTAAAACGGTGCACGGTTATTCTACAGATTAGTAAAACATAATAATTCTATATTAGGATAGCTGTATTAAAATTTTTGCGGTCTGCAATGAAGCATAACTAATAAAAGTAGCTTCCATTTTTACACGAATAATCGTGTCTTTTTTTTAAAGGAGTTATTACCCAGAGGAAAGGTTAGACACAAGCGGCAGATTGATTTAACACGTTTATTTTGGTGTACTCAAAGAAACAAATATATTCAATAGTATAGCTGGGCATTAACTCGTTAATCCGTTAATTAACGAAATTAACATTTTGAGTAACGGATTAACTTTTAAGTTAACTTTAAAAACCGTTAACGGACTCATTAACTTCCGTTAATAATCAGGAAGTCCGTTAATCGTTCATCCAATGCCTACTATTCACTGCATGGCAGCGAGTGCGAGTGAGAAAGCTGCGAATCGATTCATTTTGTTAATTTGATTTCAACATGTCGGATCGGGAAGGGTTCTCCGGAAACCGTACGGTTTGGCTTAAGTTTTTATTGGACCGCTTCGTAACGTTTTACATAGTCCCCCCTCCCCCCCCCCAAATTACGTTACGTAATACTCGAACGCTCCATAAATTACTGACAGTGATCATTTGCGTGTGGATAATCTAGACTAATATTATAAAGATGAAAACTTTGTTTGTTTGTAATGAATAGGCTCAAAAACTACTAGACCGTTTTTAAAAATTCTTTCACCATTCAAAAGCGACATTATTCAAGAGTAATATAGGCTAAATTTTATTTTGGAAAAATTAGGTTTCATAAAGTATTTGGGTTTTTCGGAGACAAGGTGGAAAAAATCAACCAGAAAAGTTACTTATTTCGCTGCCTAAACTATAAAAGAACCATAAAATGTTCTAATTAATTGTAGATTTATGGAAAAGTGTATGGAAAAGAAGGAAAAAGTATGTAATAACATTTAAAGTAAAGAAAAAGAGATGAAATAGGAAGTAATGCATTTTCAAAGTTTTATTATATTAAAGCAGAATGTTTATGAGATAAACAACAAATCCTTAAAATCTAGACTAATATTATAAATGAGAAAGTAACTCAGTCTGTCTGTTTGTCTGTCCGGCTTTGACGCCTAAACCACTGAACAGATTTTGATGATTTTTGGTATGGGTAGGTAACCGTTGAACCTCTAGAACGGATATAGGCTACTTTTTGTTTTGAAAATGAGGGGGAAAGAGGTAATACCGCCCGTAAAAGTTAATATGGAAAAATAATTACTTTTTAAATTAGGAATATGAAATTTGGCACAAAACTCAACATTCAAAACATAGCTCAAAACTTGGCTTAAATATGGACTACTTTGGTTTTGAATATTAGGGGAGACGGGGAGGGCTAACAGCGAACATGAAAATAGATATATATATGTCGCAGTCATCTGGTTTAATCAGCTATTTGATTGGATCACTAGCGCGTTCATTGAATGACGACGTTTAATTGAATGACTAAAGGACAACTCGTCAAATTGTTTAATATAACGTTCAACTTCTTGACTGAACGTCATTTAGCATAGTCGTTGACTGGGACATAGCTGACTTTTTAATGTTTGATTAAGGTGACCATAAGTTCACCACTTAAAAGATAACTAAATTTAGATAAAAAAAAATGAAGACATGACATAACACACCCTAATAAGATTTTTAATGTTTTAACAATTTAAAGTCTTAAGACAATTAGGCTAAAAAAATATTTTTTTACGAATAAGTCACTTTATATCTCAATTTCACTCTAAAAATTATCAACGCAGTGCTATTCGATTATATCTGTACCAGCTGTTTGACGCCATCTTTGTTTTGATGAGCACTAACGCCGCAGTGGAAAAAAAATAAACTAAATTACAATCACCTGACTGATTACGTCCGCTATGTTCAAAGGGCTATGTTACAATCCGGTACTTGTTGGACGTTCAGTGAGTCTTATTCATTCAACGTTCGGCCTAGTCATTCAATTAAATGTCGTCATTTAATAAACACGCTAGTGATTCAATCAAATAGCTGTTTCAACCAGATGACTGCGACATATATATGGAAAACCCTGTAGTCCACGCGAACGTAGTCGTAACAGCTAGTACCTATTAGGTAAATTGAAAAAATGTACTGAGCAGTGCAGTGATCAAACCCCATGGACTCGGATAATCAAAGACATGGAATCGGATTCCAGGTCCTGGTGAGAATCGATAACCATTCATTCATCTATTTGGATTATATTTTAACGGATTAACGATTAACGTTAACTTGCGTTAATTCTTCAGAAATGTATTTTTTATTAACGGATTAACGATTAACGAAGTTAACTATTTGATTAACGGTGCCCAGCTATGTTCAATAGACGCGTGTTTTGTTATTCATGTGATATGAAAGTATTTAATTTACCTACAATAAACGAATTTTGTGCTATAAAAGTCTTATTTTAAGTCCAAAATTTATAAAAAAAAAATGTGTAGGCGTATCATAGGCCATTAAAACGAAAAAAACGAAAAAAAAATTTTTGGGCAAGGGCTCTTACGTACGAAAAATAACTTTACGTACTTTGAAATTATTGTTCTTGTGAGTCTTACAAAATGTCGTTGTAAAAATTGCAAAACTAAAAAATTAAAAACTTCATTCTGTTTTCTCCATAGTGGGGGTTAGGTCCTGAGTGTGTTAATTCTTACTAGACAATTCCAAGCAGTCAATCATACCCCTATGACAATATATGACATTATTTGCCATCTCTGTGTTTGCACTTCCTCTGTTCATTATTTTCCGACTCGGTTGTGATATTTTGTCGACTCGCGTGCAATACCGTGTAATGACATTTACCCGTAAGTTCTAATTTGGATTGAAATAATATGAAATAACTGAGAAATTTAATCTTTATGACAAATGCTACATACGCGGTATTGCACGCGCGTCGACGATTTGCATTTTTGAGTTTCTCACTTGCCTAGAAACGTATAAATGATCAGTTTGGTTTGTAAATAAGTAAAACCGGCCAAAAGTGTGTCGGTCCACGCTCAGTGTAGGGTTCCGTAGTTTTCAAAGCATCACAATACTTAAGTATCCTTAAATTACAACTTTAGTTAAACCCATCAGGCTCAAAATAATTTTCCTAGAAAGCCTTTATGCAGTTCTATATTCCAGATTTTTTTCATACTTTTTGACTGATGGTTCAAAAGTTAGAGGGGGGGGGGACACAATTTTATTTTCTTTTGCAGCGATTATTTCCCAAAATATTAAAAATATAAAAAAATGATCTTAGTAAACCCCTGTTCATTTTTAAATACCTATCCAACGATATCACACATCACATGTTGGGATTGAAATAAAAAAAAATCACACCCCAATTTACGTGTAGAGGGGGTACCCTTTTTTTTGTGCGGGGGGAAATGCTTGGCGCACCGTACCGTCACCCGAGGGAGGTGACGGCGTGTGTGGGACTCTCCTGCCCTAAAAAGGACAGGCCTACCCACTAAAACCCCCCGGGGTACCTCATCGCCTTAATGGTAATGCTGTGAGAATTTTTTTAAGAACCACCACAACATCACCGGCAGAGCGGGTACCCTAAAAAAAATTTTTTAATTATTTTAATTTTTGCACTTTGTTGACGTGATTAATATACATATTTGTACCAAATTTCATCTTTCTAGTGCAAACGGTTTCTGAGATTATCCTCGGACGGACAGACAGATAGACAGACATGGCGAAACTATAAGGGTTCCTAGTCGACTACGGAACCCTAAAAATGCAGCCTAAGCAGCCTCCCAACAAAAAAGTATTTTACAAAAAATATAATCTCAAAATGGAATTTTCGCAATTCGAGCTGCGTTGTTGTAATAAACTCTTTTTATTTTAGCCCTTAGGTAATATTTATTTCTTTTCCTAACATTATTTCACCGTTATAGTAAAGACTACGCGTGTAAACCAATTTATTTACTATTTTCAAAACAGACAACTAACTGCCGTCACCTGTCAACACTACCCATCGAAGCACATGAACGGCAAACTTATCTAAGATAAGAAATCTAAGAATTATGCAATTTAATCAGGCGTTTGTGTTTAAAATGAATTATTTTAATAACTAATAGATTATATAAAAAATGAAGAAGGCGGCGACCTTTGGAATCACAATCCTAACATTTTTTAGTAAAAATATTTTTTTCTAAATATATATTTACAGAGTTTTGGAAGAAAAATAATTTGAAGAAATCATTTTTTAACATTTTTTAAAAACGGTATAATTTTTATACATGCATTTATTTTAAAATTTCAAGAAGGCGGCGACCTTGTAAAATATCTGAATAAACGTACAAAATGTGATTTAATGCTTAGAATTACTTGAGGTCATCGTTGTAGTGAACAGAAATACATGAAGTTTCGCTAATTCTCTTCGTATTGGGCCTTAATGTAGGAATTATACTTGGCTTAGGCCCGTATATTCCTGAATGACCGGTATTTTATAATACCGAGATACTTAATGTATACAGTGTGTAACAAAAAGGTTAAATAAAATTTGAAGGGCGTGTAGGGTAGGTAGTGCGTAGTTCCAATGCAAAACCACAACCTCGTACAGCTATTAATTAGGGAGTTAATCGATGTCAAAGTTTTTACTAAAACTTATTGTTGATAACCCTATTAGATGTAAACAAATCATAAATCAAAACGAAGCATAAGATTAAGTAGAATACAGATGTGCAACTTTGACAAATTTCAGTTGAGTGTGCAGTGATCGTGATCGTTAAGTTCTTATTTAACACTACTTTTTAGAGTTCCGTAGCCAAATGTTCTGTACGTTCTGTCTGTATGTCACAGGCACTTTTTTCCGAAACTATGTTCAAACTTCTACAGAATGTAGTAGTTTGAACAAGATCTAGTAAGTAATTTTTTTAATACGTCATAAATCGTAAACCACAATTTACCTTTAGTAATACAAATATTATGACACTTGCTTCTATGGAACCCTTCATGGGCGAGTCTGACTCCCACTTGGCCGGTTTTTAAATATGAGATGTTTGGTACATAACATAACCTAACAGAAATAGTCAATATATTAATGGCACCCTTATTCATTTTTAAATCTTAAGTAACATTTATGGAGTCTTAAAATGAAACCCCGATTTTTTGAAAATACAGTATACTCTAGGGTGTCAACCAGGAAATAGTGTACAGGTAGCATCATTAGTTTTGTATACACCTGAATACCTTGTCACATTAAAGCTCGTAAGAAAATAGTACTTCATCGCGTCAGTTAACGTAATGTGACAAGGTACTGAGCTGTATACGAACTAATGATGCTGGCTGTACCTCCGCAACAGTGAATCATTTTAATTCGCTTTAGCAGTTTCAGAGTCTATTCATACAAAAAAACAGTAAAATCCTTCCTGTTTATAATATGACTGCAGCTAATCATCTCTTTAACTTAATTTAGAATTTGATGCTACTTCTTGTAAGTAACACTTACCGTTAGATAAGTACATCAGTAACTGTTACATTCCAATTCCAAAATTACAGATGAATCTTGAGCGGAATCTTTAACTTAGCCTAGTATGTAATGTACAATCGCCTTCAGATATATCGGAGCAGACAAAGTGACCAAATACTTCTGAACAGGTCAAAAATGTCAATAAGTTCTATACACTACAAGTTACCATTAATATCTGAACATTCACTACTTCAATAATATCTGAACAGATGCTAGTCAATAATTTCTATACACACAACTAACCAATAATATCTGAACACTCATCTACACAGATGAGATACATGACGTGCGTGACACATTTTGACGTTATGAGTGTTCAGATATTATTGGCATCTGCTCCAATATTACTGAAGTAATGAATGTTCAGATATTATTGGTAACTTGTAGTGTATGGAACTTATTGACCTTTTTAACTGTTCAGAAGTATTTGGTCACTTTGTCTGCTCCGATATATCTGACGGCAACTGTACTCATAGCCCATTTTTTTTCCTACAGTCTACAGTACGTAAAAGTAAACACTTCCAGTTCAAAATTAGATCTTATGCGCACGACATAAAGGCGGTGCAAAGTCCAATGTGTGTAGTCCGACATGCGTTTGTCTATACATTTGTAATGTACTTGATTTGAAAGTAAGCAAACACGAGTACTTTTTAATCGCAATGAATTACGAGTATTATCATAATCACATAAATATCACGAAGGTCGTTTTTGCCGCAGGAATAGGTACTTACCCATATTTGTCGTTATTTTGTTATCAAGATGAAGTGGCAGTGGGCTAGCTATATTCGTCTCAGACACGATAACCGTTTATGTAAGGAGTGGAGAACTTGACAATCGTAGGTACCCTCAGGCTAGGTGGTGTGACAATCTGTGCAAGATGGCTGGCAGGGGCTAGATGCGGAGTGATCTGCAGGCCTAGCATGCGCAATACGTCAAATTTATCGCATGAGACGTCAAAATTTTCTACAGTGTTGATTGGCTAATAGCACACCGAACTCGTATTTTTAGCCAATCAGCAGCTGTCGCACTGACTCCAATCGATTTTGACGTGTGTGAAGAGCGCGATAAAATTTAGTCGCGTGGCGCATGCTAGCCCTGCTGGATAGACCAAAATGGCGATTGGAGAGATCTATGTCCAACAGTGGGCAGCGATTGGCTGATGGTGATGATGATGATATCTGTCGTCTGATGCCCGATTCCAATATTCAAGTTTCGGATAGTAATAAATTACACGAGGCGTAAGCTAAAAACGACCGACGGACGACTGATGACAGCTAATATGGAAAGTTAATTTGAAATTAGAATAAACGACTCTAAGAAAAACGGATAGTAATTTTGACATATTATAATATTAAAATATTGGAACTGGGCATTAGTAAGAGTAGTAAGAGAGGTAGTGCATAGTGATTTATCGCTCTAACTGGAGCAGCCCGACTGGTGAAATACCTCCACCTTACAGAAGACCGCAGCCAAATAACAATCACTTCAGTGTTGTTGTGTTTCTGCATGTGAGTTAGGTTTCCAGAGCTCCTGGGGGTCGCTACATTAGTAGCAGGGGTCAAGCCTTCAAGGTAAGGGCGACAAGTCCAGTAACAGATTTATTATGCTGAACTCATCACCCTTAAGCTAGGACCTCATTACCACTTAACATCAGGTGGGATGAGGTCAATCTTGAAGTGTAATATGAAAAAAAAAATGTAATTAGAATAATAACGTTACATAAGCAGAAATGTAAGTATAAAGGAGGCATGTTAAAAACTACCTCCGTTATTGTAGTAATAAGGGCGTGGAGCTTCAAAGCCGTAGATGGAGCGAATCTCGCGAGGAAGAATTTAGGTAAGGTCCAGATGGTTTTCCATTGAAGGATCATTCTTATCAAATAAGGATTAAAGTCGTAGCAAGCTCCTGGTTTCCTAATATTCTTCGGAGTCGGCATTCACGCTTTGACAAAAAAGACACAAAAGCCTGTATGATTCTTGGTTACATTCTTAAAGCTACGAGTATAACACAGAATATTATCATAAAGTTTGGTACGCATACAACTTACCGTATGGCCTGTATGGCTCTTTACAAGATGGGCAAACGATATTGTTGATGTGGCACTGTATGTGGTTTGTATGATTGTAGTTATGAAACTTGTATCTGAAAGTTCTTCAAATTTTGAGGGAGAGGTCTATATTATTTGTCTTTTGGCTAAATGATGGTGATGATGACGATTGAACCAAGAAATATATATAATATATTTTTTCTCACCGTATAGAAGGTACAGTGAACAGCATGTACCTTAAAGTAAACACTTGCAGTAAGTTCTTATGCGCAGGACATATGTGGTCGTCTGCGAGTACGAATCTCGCACTGTTAAACAATACTTTCTTGTTTAGATATCAGAATTGCAATCGAAACATTAACATATTCTCCAAAAAGCACCAATCAAAATATCTATTATATGCAATAAGTAGAAAGGTATGAACCTATGTAAGTAGCGTTAAGGTTTCATCGTAAATTCTCTACTTGTAAATCGCGAATTTTGGGGTGGCAGCACTTTGAACAAAATTTTTCATTCGCTACCCGTTTACACTATTTACATTTTCTTTAACATTCGATTCTACTTAGCTCAAGTTTTATTAGACGGCAATTCGGAGTAACTACTTACACGCAAGGACAGAGCTACAGCGAGGGAATTCCCTTATGATTTTATCTTCGATTACTTATGTATCGGAAAAAAAATACTCCACTTTATGTTTTTTTAATTCTCTGATTAACTATCTCTTGGTGATTTTTGATAATAGGGAATAGTATAAAAGGACGCCGCTGCATAAGTGAGGAAGTAACTCAATTTGAAATCAAAATGCGTTTAACACTTGTCTTGATCGCTTGTTTTGCGGCTGCTGCAGGTATGTGCAACATATTTCTATAAATTATTTCTTGTACTCAGTTTGATATCTGTATTATGAAATAAATTGACTTTGAAGAGAAGACTTAAGTATGTTGTCATGATGAGCTAAACTAATATTTGTGAGACAGCTTTCCTTAGCAGTGGAACAATTTCAAATACGTGTCAAAATACTTCCAAAATTATAATACAGGTACTTTCTGTGATAACCAGACTCGCCAAATTAGGATCATAGTGGGAGCCGACCCCGGGACCCGTAATTCATTTAATGGCATAAAGATAATAAAGAGATCACGAGACGGTCTGTAATTTGATCTGAAGTAAACGCCTTATAAAAAGTAAATAAGAGTTGATCTTCAAAGACATTAACGTGAATACTGTTGCTAATACTTAACACCTTTTAACCGGCACTTGGTACTGCCATATCGTCGATACGCGTACAATACCGCGTAAGCACATTTTTCCGTAAGTTCTAATTTGGGTTGAAATATTGTGAAATCACAGACAAAATTCATTCTTATGGCAAATGTTAGTTACACGGTATTGCACGCGCGTTGACGATATGTACCTTAGGGTTGCGGAAAGTTAAAATTTTGGTCATACGCGTAATGGTGCCGGGACCTCGTTATAAATATACAACTGAAACATGCTAAAAGATATAATTCCATCTAGTGTTTGACCAACACTAAGCATTGAGAAAAACAAAAAAGTAATTAAGACCTGCAATTATACTGATGCGCATATTGCTGCTGATATAATATTCCCGACACTAATAAAATCTTTTTAAATAGGAACTGACTGACAAATCGTATTCGCAACAAACATCTTCGGTTTGGTAGGCACTCATTATCTAGATTGTGAGTAGACGTGAGAGGAATGAGTAGGGAAAGTATAGAGAGGTAGGATATAGCGGAGGGACGTAGGGCATAGCGATTTACCGCTCGAACTGGAGCAGCCCGACACATATTTATTATGCTGTACTTGTCGCTCTTAAGCTAGGACCTCATTACCATTTAACATCAGATGGGATGAGGTCAATCTTAAAGTGTAATATAAAAAAAAATGGAGAAGTTAACGGAAGGGCCGCATTCACGATCTTTGATAACGACATTCATTCCAGCTGAAGGGCATTCAGGTGCCCGATCACCAGCACCAGTGTCAGTCACCACGTACCCGTTCGTGGCTTCGTTGCTCCGGAACCCTGGCTCGGGCACATTTGCTCATCGCTGTGCCGGCACCATCGTCAACAATCGTGCTGTGCTCACTGCTGCTCGCTGCGTTGTGTGAGTTTAATGACCTTTTGCGGCATAGAATATAAAATAATAGAATAGAAAATGTTAATTCATGTGAAACTTTTATAAAAGCATTTATGAATTATCAGAATAAGTTTAACTACCGCCGTGTTCGGAATGTGGATGCTATCGAGAAGAACCGGCAAGAAACTCGATAGTTACTGTTTTCAAAACTTACAAATAACATGCATAGGTAATTATGACGTAAGATGGCGTCTAAGTTAGTTGCACCAATAACGTAAAAAAACTATGACAGCCGTCAAATCATCCATTACCATTAACTTTAAATTTAGGTTGGTGTAAGTGGCCCTAATTATTCTGGTTGATCGGCGTTGAAAATGGCAAAGGATGAGTACTTTTGACAATTTGTACCTTTTTTCAAAATGTACGTTTAGAATAGAATAGAATAGAAAACATCTTTATTCATGTAAACTTTACAAAAGCACTTATGAATCGTCAGTACAAATTAAGTATTCTACCGCCGTGTTCGGAATGTTGATCATGTCGAGAAGAACCGGCAAGAAACTCGACACCTACTCTTTTCAATGTAACAATGTTTCGTAAAATTCGTATTAAACAAATTTCAAGAAAGTTTGAAGAATACATATAATCATACACGTAACTCATCAGTATTCCTACTACTGTAAATTTTTGTAGGTACTAAAACACCAAGGATTAAAATTACGCACAATTTTTTATTGATTAATCAGACCTCGTTCAACCAAAAATAAAGAAAACCGGTAAATGTAATTATTAATTGTACATTTAAAAAGTAAAACGAAATAATAACGCAGGTGTTTGACGGCCCCTGGTCCGGACGGTCTGCCGGCCCGGATTGTGGCGCTAGGCGCCCTTATGATGGAAGAGAGGTTTAGAGAGCTTTTCGACACGTGTTTTCGGGTCGGAAAGTTCCCTAGACCTTGGAAGGAGGGGCAACTTTGCCTCCTACAAAAAGAGGGCCGAGATCCTGGCTCACCATCCGCTTATCGGCCCATCGTTTTATTAGATGAGGTTGGTAAGTTATTTGAGCGGATTATTGCGGTCAGAATAAATGAACATCTTAAAAATGTTGGGCCCGATTTATCAGAGGCCCAATTTGGTTTTAGAGCAGGCCGCTCAACTATCGATGCCCTCTCTAAATTAAAATCGACGGTTTTTGAGTCGTGGGAGAGGGGGGAGTGTGTTTTGGCTATTTCCTTTGATATAGCTAATGCTTTTAACACCATCCCCCACTCCACGATATTGGCGGCTTTAGAGCACCATGCGGTACCTCTGTATCTAAGAACGTTGGTCCGAGACTACTTGTCTGACCGGGAAATTGTATGTCTCGATCGCGATGTCTGTCTTCGTCGCTATAATGTTGGTTCCGGTGTTCCACAGGGATCTGTTTTGGGGCCCCTTTTGTGGAACATCGGATTCGACTGGTTATTGCGTGGTGCTCTTCTTCCGGGTATGAGCGTAATTTGTTACGCAGATGACACACTGGTAACTGCCCGTGGAAGGGATTTTGATGAAGCTGCCCAATTAGCAGCAGCGGGCGGTTCTTTGGTGGCTCAAAAGATAGGGCTGCTGGGTCTGCGGGTGGCGCTCGAAAAAACACAAGCAATCTTCTTCCGTAGGCCTCGTCAGTGCCACCCTCCACCGGACGCTCATGTAATGGTGGGAGGTGTCAGGGTGTGTGTAAAGTCCCAAGTTAAATACCTGGGACTTATTTTGGACTCGCGGTGGCAGTTTGGCCCCCACTTCAGCCAGCTATCATCACGGCTCATAAAAGCGGCGGGGGCATTATCGTGGTTGCTCCCAAACCTTAAGGGACCTCGAAGCAAATGTCGGCGCCTCTATGCCGGCATCTTGCGGAGCATGGCTCTTTATGGGGCCCCAATTTGGGCTGACTCACTCCACAGGCGGGTGAATATAAGATTTATACGCCGTCCACAGAGGGCCATTGCTCAAAGAGTGGCTCGTGCCTATCGCACAGTTAGCTTTGACGCCTCCTGTGCAATAGCAGGTACTCCTCCGTGGGAGTTTGAGGCCCGGGCCCAGGCCAAAGTATACGCCTGGCAGGCCGAAAAGAAGTTATCCGGGGAAAGGTTCTACCCAGAGGACCTTGGTCGGGTGCGACAATCGGCCAGAGAGGAAATGACGGCTTCCTGGTCGCTAAGTTTGCTCGAGTCGCTGGTGGGTCGTTATACCCTGGATGCGCTCGGGCCAGTTATCTTACGCTGGCTTGAGCGCAAACGTGGTTATCTCAGTTTTCGTTTGGTGCAGGTACTGTCCGGACACGGCTGTTTCCGGAAGTACCTGCACCGGATTGGACGTGAAGACTCTCCGTCGTGCCTGGAGTGTGGAGCGGCGGAGAATACGGCCCAACATACTCTGTCGGCTTGCCCGGCATGGGCAATTCAGCGGGCCGCTTTGACATCAGCGGTAGGGCCGGATCTTTCCCTCCCGAGTATGGTCGTTGCCATGCTCGGGAGCGACGAAGCTTGGAGAGCAGCTGCTTCCTTCTGCGAAGACGTTATATCGCAGAAAGAGGCAGCAGAGCGCTTACGAGAGGATGACCCTTCGGCTCCTGCGCTACGACGACGCAGAAGACAACGCGCACGGCGTAACTACGCACGCGCCGATCTTCCGCATGGGGACCAGCTGGCTGTGCGTGTGAGGGCACCACAGTCAGCATTGCACCCACGGTCCTCAATGCGAGGTGGGGATGGCCTAGGGGATCGGCCGTCTCCACGTTCTCCCTAAACCATTCCGGGGGGAAGAGTCGGGGCTGCTTAAACAGCAGCCATTCCGCCGGTGATGTTGTGGTGGTTCTTTAAAATTTCCCACAGCATTACCATTAAGGCGATGAGGTTCCCCGGGGGGTTTTAGTGGGTAGGCGTGTCCTTTTTAGGGCAGGAGAGTCCCACACACGCCGTCACCTCCCTCAGGTGACGGTACGGTGCGCCAAGCATTTCCCCCCGCAAAAAAAAAAAGGTGTTTGACACTGAATATTTCATATTTTTGTATTGTCTGAAACGGGCTGGTGTTCATGAGTTTAATAGGTATGTATATCTAGGCTATCAGTATGTTAGTTTAGTATGACTTCGTTTAATTTTATACATAGGTTTTGTTCAATAAAAAGAGGTTGTAAAATAGGTAGGTGCGGTTTGTGATTTCAAAATTCAAAATCCAATAGGATATTAAAAACTGGTTGATGCGGTGTTCATTCTATACATGAAACAAAACATATCTAAAAATGATTAAAGCCCAGTGCCAATATATTACGATTCGTAATGTGTCAAAAATTACAATCCGTTTTTCTCCAACTGAATACGAGTCTCGCACGGTTTTAGCTTACGCCTCGTATAATTTATTACTATTCGTAACTAAAACGGACCGCTTTTTAAATATTGGAACGGGGCATTAAAGTATCTACCTCATTTGCATATAGCATTAATTGATGTGTTTTGTCACCAGTAGACAAATTACCTATAGAATAGCTACCTTATCTTAATTGAACATCAAAATTCTTACATCATGTGAAATATGTAAGAGCGTTTAAAAATGATTAGAAACAGAAATTTTTTATCTCCCCTTGCGGTGCGGGAATCGAACCCACGACCTTCACGTATCGCGCGTGCTGCTCTTACCAACTGAGCTAACCGCAAGTTATTGTAGGCGATGAAATTTTTCTGCTGTATCAACCGTTAGCCTTTTGGTAAGTGCCCTCTGCCGAATATGTTTAGAACTACATACTTATCGGTACTACGGCTACGGCTAGTACGGCGTATAGTACTATAAAAATAATAAAATCGTTTAAAAATTGTTGGTGACGGAGTCATAAAGCTTTACTTAAATACAAATTTTACAGGGGTGACCAGGCGAACAGATGGCGTTTTCGTCTGGGCTCCGCAAGCATCACGAGCGGCGGGATCACCTTCAACGCTAATGATCTGATCGTCCACGACTACGACGAGTGGTCCATGATGAATGACATCGCCATTGTGCGCACTGGAGTCATGATCAACTTCAGTAACAGTATCCGTGCTGCTAGCATCGGTGGTCCAAACTACGTTGTTCCTGAATACCAGCCGGTGACCGCTATAGGGTGGGGCTACCTAGGCGTAAGTAGCATTTCTTGGCAGCACTTACGCTTACTCAAACTTTTGCTATGATGAGTGCTGTAGTAATATCGATTGTTAGATAACTATTAAACATTGCCCATTAAAAACGAGCAGGCGGTGTCGTTTTTAAGATTAAAATTGATGATTAAGCCTAAATGTTCTGGAGCTATGAGAAGATTGGTGGAACGGCAAGTCAAGTTCTGAAAACCTCGCTCTATCCTTTTCAAAGTTTAGGACTGGTGTATAATATTCATGCACCTACCTGCAACTGAACATACATTGAAAACGGAATAATTTAATAACATGTTATTGAATAAGTATAAATAAATGTTCGACAACATCACATACATACATTGCTCTGATAAGTATGTAATATGATTGTGGTAAGTAGGTAGGTAGCTATATCGCTTGTGTTGTAGAAATCAGAAACAACGACGGTACTAAAACACCTAGACTCGATAAAATATAGAAATGTTCGTTGCCCATAATTGACCCGACCGGGAATCGAACCCGGTACCTCAGAGATGACGCGACGTCAAAGTCCGGTCCGCTCGCCTCTGGGCTACGGAGGTCGGTAAATCGATTTAAATTTTAGGTAATTTCCTTTTACAGATGCCAGGCTGGACACCCTCTGAATACTCGGATCTGCGCAGGTTCCAAGCTTGGGCTATCAACCTGAACACTTGCAGAAACTACTACATGACGCAAGGGGTTTACATCCAATACAGCATGTTCTGCTCTGGCTTTCCGTACGTTGGAGCCAACAGCGCTAGGGACAAGTGCTTCGGCGAGCCTGGAGGCCCGCTTATTCACGGGAACAACGTCGTAGTCGGGATTAGATCCTGGGCACACAGCTGCAACAATGCTAACGCCCCAGCTGTCAACACGCACGTTGGCACTTACGCTAGCTGGATCGATAATAATGCTTAGTTATAGTTTGATAGAGCCCAAAATTTACCAATAATTTATAAATTCTTAATCGGAACAACGCATTGTATTAGTCTGAGTAGAAACTGGCTACTAAGCCTTCATCTTCTACAAACAAACATAGATGTTAACAAGGACTGTACATCTAATCCAGATAAAACGTTTATCATATTATGATATAGTGCGCTTTTTCGAAAGAAACATTAGACTTCAGTTCTTGTTGGCACTGAGACGCTTCTAAATACGTGTATAAATGCCTATTAGTTGATATGCACTGTTTAAAATAAAAATAATGCTAGTTTAGACGGTGTTTTTACTCCTTAACCTATCTAGGTTATACTCCTTAACCTATTATGAGTTAACGAACTGTTACACACCTAACAATGTTCTATTTCCATAGTGCTTTTTTAAAGATTTTTTTGTTTTAAGTTGGTCAGCATTTGACTATTTACTAAGATTAGTAAATATTTATGCCAGACTTGTAACTATCTGTCTCTGAGTTAAAATCTGTAGACAGATAGGGGTACTTGGTAAAACTAAAAGCAGACGGATGTGGTCGTGACAACCAAGTAGGCAGGTACGAAACCTCTAAATCAATTCGCTTTATTTTTGCCTGTTGCATTCTGACTAGTTTAATTTATAATTACGTTCTTATCCTCATTTGATTAGTAGGTGTTAAAATACATTACCGAAGGTGTACCCCAAATCTATCAGTTATTGTGAGCTGTCGTTGTGTTTAAATGTACCTGTAAATAAGAAATAGCAAGTAGATGATTGAGAAAAAAATCACAGCATAAAAGGCAAAATAAAATAAAAAAGTTAGAAGTCACTGTGTGTCGTTTCCAAACTGTAACTTAAATCCCACAAATAGATAAAAGCCATAATGACAGTGATTGATTTGATTTTTAAAGTTCTTTATTGCCATAAATTTGATAAATATATTATATCTTATGACTAGCACGCATCGACATAATTATTTCATAATTTATATCTACTTCGGGCTGAGATCACCCTTATAAGTATTACAAAAATAACAAGCATTTTTTTTTTTATTATTTTTCACTATTTGTGAATGAACAAAACACTACATAATTAGTTTCTAGTATGCATTTATAGTTTAAATACATTTATTGCATGTATAGAAAAAGGATGACATTTTCTCTGGATTGCAAACACCGCAATGGTTAATTTATCAATAACATTGTTAGTAAGCTACGCATTAGCGATTTATAAAAACTTGAAGGTAAAGTTAAAAAAGTTAGGTATAGAACCGAACGTGTTTTAGTTTTGCCTATCTAGTGACCAGTTATGATAGACCCGCCCTACCGCCCGAGCGGCCTCGCACATAATGACAGTGTTAAGCGGTATAAATAAAATGGCTAATGGTTATTCATTTTTCGGGTAGGATGACACCCTCTAAAGTCTCACTAACTACACACCTACCTAGGAAAACCAGAATTATTTTTATCCCAACTAAACCTAACTCAGTATCATGGTAATTTTATTATTACATCTAGTAGCCTAGCGACTTGATACGCGTATTCACGTATTAAAACCAATTCCAAACTAGGTACATCATATTCCATTAATAGATAAGTAGGTATTTATTACACCGGTGGCACCTCAGATCATAGAAAAAAATATTCTGTGGGTGGCACTATGGTTACTCCGACTGGTTGACCAAGGTTCCTCCTCTGGGTTCCGCATTTTATCGCGATGGGTGGGCTTAGTAACCTTGTGGTCCGGTAGGGTGAGGCTGACTTTGCCATCCAGTGTCAGATACCGCATAAGATGAAGCCAAGACACTCTGCGGCAAGCCCAAAAGGGCTGAGGTCGGAGACGAAGAGGAGGACCTCGGTGTATCGTTGCTGACCTTCCTATCCTCCCGAACACGGCAGTGGTGCCCGTGCTACCGCGTGGGGCACGCATCCTTGACTGTGCCGCGGAAAAGGGGGAGGATGCGATATTGCATTGGCCTGCTTACTTATTGTCTGCGCGCGGTGGGTTCCATCGGGCTTTCTAGGGAGTGCTTTCTACCAAACTTTAAACAAAGCCATTCAAGTAGCTTTTGTGTGAAGGAGTAACAAATATGCATCCATCATATATGAGGTATACTTACAAATTTTCTCATGGAACCAATTAGGATATGTTGTTCTGGTTTCGACAACACAAATGCATAAGCTAGTTATTTTGGGATTTAGCCAGTGTATGTAATAAATTCTAATATTATTATAAAAAAAAGGACCAGAGAAGTTATATTTATTATCTTATAGTAAACATTCGTGTTTTTATTAAAACATATAGATAACCAAGTTTCATAGAAAGTCAATGTATTTATCAAAAGGCACATTAACCCTATGAGGGTATGGCTAGACACAGTTTATACCTAAATAATAACATATTATACCTACACTACAACCTGATAGTTATGTTATTGTGTATAAATGTATATTTTACCGTTTTAAGTATTAATTGTGTTCTAATTTTAAGGACTTCGTAAGCCTGTCTTGTCTTACTAAGGCCTTTGTTACCGGAACTATTTGCGTCATCAACTAAATTTGTTATTACAGCTACTTGTACCTACTACAGTTCAGTACTGCGAGTAGGTATCTAATCAATTAGATAAGGAAGACATGATATCATCGTGTTAACCATTTATGACACTTACTAATCCAATTAATCAAGTTTTTGCTATGGTAATACTGTTTCTATGTTATCTTGTTGACCTCATGTTATTAATTTTATTATATTTTCGTAATTAATCAAAGGGTCTAGTAAGTATCTAAAGGTTTTTAGTTAAAAGACTATTAGGTATTTTATGTTTATAGTTTAAGATAGATTAGCAAGAGTTGACATTCGTGCCGTACTTTGGAGAAATAATAACATCCCATCAATTTTATGAAAATCCGTTTCAGTTTATTTTAGATCCTCAGTCCGCTTTAATATTAGGAAAAAGTTAAGGACTGGTCCACTTTGATCATAATAAATCACCTGCCCCAGGACGGTTATTAAATAACTCAATAATATTTTTTTATTGTGTCTTATAAATATGTTTCTCTCACCCACACACTTAAATATGTATTATTTGTTACTTTTTTTGATGACATATATCAAATGAATTATTGATAAACAGTTTGCCATAAGGTTTTTACTACTTTTTACCACTTTGGGAGTATCTTTCGCGCAAACCATTCAATTTATAAAATATATATATATATATATATATATCAGAAACCGTACATCATTTTTTAAGACCTATCCATTAAATACTCCACACGTATTGGCTTGAAGAAAAAAACAAAACTCTAAAATGTATTGTTTTTTTATTATTGTAAAAAATGTTAGATAGATAGATTTATTGCACACTTTATTGCACAGAAAAATTTACAGAAATTGGCTTTACAGACATAATTAAGTACAATTTAGTTTTTATGTTATTATTTATATTATATTATATTTTTTATGTTGTTTTTATTTTAATGTTAATGCGGTTAACAAAATACAAATGTACGCACCAAGTTTCAACAGTAAAGGTTTTATAGTTTCGGAAAAAAGTGGTTGTGACATACGGACGGATAGACAGACATACTCGACAAATCCATACGGTAATCGGATTTCAAATCGAGTTGTATGAGAGTTAATTTTTTTTATAAAAGCTATAACTTATATAACATAAAGTAACATAATAAAATACCTTGTTTGCAAAATTCGTCTGCAACATTGATAATAATCAATTTTATTACGTTATCATCATTGTTATAATCTTAATACAATAAATCCTACTGTATTTAGCCAAGAATCAAACTAATACAGGGAATTCCAAATAAAACAGATAGGTTGAGATGATAAAATCAATCTATTTACGAGTTGATTGATTGGTTAATAAGAGCCACTTGTGTAAGGATATCACAAAACACCTTTTATTAGGTATTGGGGTAGTAATTCAAAACACAATATGGTTTCATGGTTTTGAAAAATTAACGGATAGAAAATTATACACTATATCAAGTTACATCCATAGACCACTTCGCACTTTTTTAAGCTCATATCAGCTGGACCACCCTTCTTCCATAAGTTTTTTGACCCATGCACTCTAGAATAAAATACACAACTATAAATCCCTCAATTAATTATCTATAGACAATCGCGCACACTCGTACAGTCACCTCTTATACTCACACACACACACACACACACACACACACACAAATATTAAATATATAAATATTGCCGTTTTACTAAACATACAATTAAGATCTCGTTGCTCATAAATAGTAATCTTTGTGTCTTCACGACCATTGGCATAAAAATATTATGTTGTAGCTATAAGACTAAACTTAGAATAAACTTTATTATTATTATTATTATTATAAGCTCAAAAATATAAAAAAAGTTACAAACTTCCCTAAAGTGTGTTTCCCTATGTGATAGACTTAAGATCTTCCTTCTTCCTGTAACCAGCAAGGTATTTAAAAGACCTCCTCTAAACTGGTCATTTAGTTTGGGTGTGCTCCCTTATCTAAGTCACATCATATCATAACTTATCAATTTATGAGACTTATACAGTAGTGCGTAATGTACAAAGTGTAACTTTCTCATTTATGAGATATTTCCACAATCGTCGTAATGTGGTTACATTTTTCTCCCGATCCCGAGGTTCGGCCGCATCCTGAATACAAATGTTTCCGGTGGAGAATTGATTACATTACTGGTAACACTGTTCATCTTCCTCGCGCTGAATCTTGCTTCCGATACTGTGAATTGCTCGTGTAAACTGATACGGTTGAGCGAATATCGATCTTGCTTTTATTTTGTTATGAGTTTTTTGGCGATGCCAATTACACATAAACCATTCTGATTTTAGACTCTAAATGCACTTTGATTGGACCAAATGTCCAAATTCCATTTTTAAGTCAACTTCAAAAGTAACATTAGCCATGAATTAAGTGCAAGAAATACGAGTCATCCATTAAAAAAATGGTATGTTGGTCTAAAGTTAATTTTTTAGGGAGCGGTACTGAAAATTATGCAGCACAAATATTGTATTGAATTAATCTTAAATTACCACGTTGTTATTGTTTACTTCCTACAGTCAAGCACTCTTTCGTAACCACTGTAAAATTAGGTATGGTATTTTTTTACGCAAATAATACATTTACAATTTCGGAGGCAATCATCTTGATGTTTCAAACGTTTTTGTCCGAATGCGTGATGTAGTTTTTTTAATAAATAAAACAATTGTAATAAATAATATATACCAAAGAGTAAATTGTTGACAAAAACAATTTTACGACACTTTTATTTTTGTGATATGCTGACCTTTTTACGTACCAGTTGATATGGCAATAGGTACTTCCTTGAAAGCTTTGTTCATTGATGGCTCAATCTTTATCAAGCTGATAACTTTTGAATTTAATTATTACCACTGTGTTGAAAATAAAATATCTATATGTTACAGATAAGTGTATACATTTGAAGTACAATAATTATGGTAAATCAAGCTTTTGCCCGCGATTTCGGCCGCGTTATTTTAATACCATAAGTATCTTATACATAAATCGAGTTCATCGACTGTAATTTTGTATCTTCCAATTTTTTATATTATTTTTTTATCCAAGCTGTTCGGTTGTTTTTGCGTGAACGAGTAACAAATATATATCAATATATCAGACATCCATATGTTCTTACAAACTTTCTTGAATATAATATAAGTAAGATAAAATAAACTTTTATAATGTTAGTGTACAGTAAATATTTTTAGTGGTAAGCTAATTTTAAATATTATAACGTGTTTAAAACTATTGAAATTGAATTCTTTTAATTTCTATTTTTTCCACCTAACTGAAATTAATCTCTCTCAATTTAACATAGACTGGAATTATTTTTCCTACCAAAATTAATCAAAAATCTAGAAGGAGATTTCTGCAATAGTGATATAACGAATATTAATTTTTAGGCATTCGCAAGCGCGAACACGGATGCGAATATCTGCCGTTGATATTCGCGAATGCAAATGCGAATATTCGTTTCATAACTAGTCTGCGCACATGTATTTTTTCTGAATTTAAAAGCAAGTTAGGCCAGCGTCACTAATAACGTATACAACTCAGTACCTTGTCACGTTAACTGTCTAACTGACGGAGAACTTCTTACGAGCTTTAATTAAACAAGGTACTGAGGTGTATACAAATTAATGACGCTGACTGTACCTAGGCTAACTATCTTATCCGAATATTTTAATTTATTGATTACACAATTTCAAACTAATGCATATTGAATCTATTTTTCCTAACAACATTTTTAAACATTTAACTACTAAATAAAAATGGCGTTGCGTTGTGACCCGTTAAATTATTTTAAATGTTTAAAATGGAACGCAAAAGTTAATAACTTTTAAAATGTTTAAGACCTAAGCTAGACTTCAATATGACTCATGTTTGAAATAATAAACAATTGCTTTACACGTTGGAAATGTTTGATATTTTTTTATCTTTTACACCTATAGTTTAAATTTAAATATTCCTCGTGTTAAGCAAATAACGAGTCTATAAAGTAATTGCGTCCCTAATCGTCATTCTTCAATACGGATGTTGACATTGATAAAACAGATTCAATTTATTTTGATAATGAAATTTATTCCAATAAAAAAAACCCAAGATATGGTTAGGTTTTTACTTCAAATCTGATAATCCTTTCATTTGAACTATTTGTTTTCAACGTTGATGATTTATCCACGTTTCCGTTTATGCTACCTTTAAGTTAGTTAGAAATGAATTAGATCCCATGATATAATAGTTAGAATATGTTCGGATGCGGAGTAATTAAAATTAAAATTAAAATCGGTTCACAAACCACGGAGTTATGCCCGAACACACATAAAAAAATATACATATAGTATGGTCGAATTGAGAACCTCCTTCATTTTTTTTCTTGAATTCGATTAAAAATAAACTTATTTTTTATTATTTAGAATGAGCTAAAAGAAATCTGAAAGTAAAAATAAGGTATCGCTTTTGTAAAACAATAATTATTAATTGATTAAATGTCAACTTTAATATTATGATCAGGTTATGCAATATATTAGTCATTTCATAAAAAATATGAAAATATACCTGCTAATATTATAAAGAAAGTAAATTTGGTATACGTTGAACCTCAAGAACGGACATAGGCTACTTTTTGTTAGAAAGTAAGGGGGGGGGGGGGTAATGCCACCTTTGAAAAAGTTTATATGGGAAAATGTTTATTTTTTAAGTTAGAGATATGAAAGTTGGCACAAATATAGCTCTATTAAAATATATACTACTTTTTTTTTCGAATATTAGGTGAGATAGGGGTAAAACCGACCACGAAAGGATGTAGTCCACGCGAACGAAGTCGCGGGCACAGCTAGTTTGATATAAAACGAGAAAATGAAATCAAAACTAAACACAATTAAGTAAATGTAAATAAATTCGGTAAATAACAGATGGTTTTCAAATATAATAGATACTCTTTAGTGGACCAGTAGCAGGGTACGTTTTGAGAAGAAAATGTGGACTCCTAAATTACACATTTAGGAGTCCACTTATTTTTAATATTACTTATCAATTTGACGACCTCCGTAGCCGAGAGGCGAGCGTGCCGTACTTTGGCGTCGCGCCATCTCTGAGGTTTTGGGTTCGATCCCCGGTCGGGTCTATATGGGAAACGAACTTTTCTTTATGGTCTCGGGTCTGGGTGTTGTGGTACCGTTGTTTCCGATTTCTGTAACACAACTGCTTTAGCTACTTACCACAGAATCAGAGCAATGTATGTGATGTTGTCCAATATTTATTTTTGTCCAATATTTAAAAATTAATAAGTTAATGTTCTTCGGTTTACTTATTCAATGTTTTCGTTGCAAAAACTGAGTGGTTATCAGTTAGTGTGGAAAATATTTTATTGACTTTTGAAAATTTATGACTTAAGCCTTTTTAAAGCCATGACTCGATAGTGATATAGTAAATAAATAATAAACACCTAAATATTAGACAACATCATATTATTGCTTTAATTTTGTTGTTAGCAGCTGAAACAATTGTGGAACAGGGATCAGAAACAACGACGGTATCACAACAATCAGACCGGGGACTACGTATATTTATATTTTTTTATATATTGCCCCAATCGGAGATCAAACCCAGGGCCTAGGGGACGCTAAGGGCTTGCTCGCCTCGGTTGCAAAGATCATCATACTATAAAACCTACGGGAATAAGTATCCATTCGTGTTATGAATTGTTTATTTCTAAATTCCATGAAACCCTTTTTTATAATATTATCTGTCGGATTTATATCGGATATTTCTTAGAAAACAGCGGGTTTTACATTTTATTTATTGCGCTTGAGGCATATTAGGCTTTACATTTTAAAATTGTACAATTTTAGTTCTACGTGTAATTCCTATCCGCCAACTTTAGGATAAACTAGTCTAAACCTTGGTTGCAAAAAAAAATACGGTATAAGAAATTTAAACTAAACTAAATTTTTTATATAAATATATATTATGTTATATATCTATGAGTTTATGTATGTTTATGATGCTATACTATGAATATAATTCAAGAAATAAAACTTTATTAATGTTGCACGGCCGTACCCATTTCTCGCCATCTACTATTTCCTCTACCTTAAGGTTGTCTGGAAGAGATCGCTTTCTAGCGATAAGAGCGCTTAAATTGTACTATAATCAATCTGTAAAACCTATTTCTGTAAAGTTTTGTGCAATAAAGTATATCTATCTATCTATCCATCTAAACATAAACGTTTACTAGGCTAGTCGACTAGAGTCTTCTTTATTAACGCATCCATCAGTCTAGCATACGCGTGTCACATTTCCCTGGGACTGGTTAACTCCAGAAAAAAGCTTCCGCTATGTTGAGCTCTATCGAAAAAAACAATGTTTTCGCTTACTTTTGCTACTTATAGAACATTTTTGAAGTTAGCAACAAATCAGAGGGATGGCGAAGTGTTTAGCTCTTTCTGTACCACCTCCTCTACCTACCTTTCCGGGAAAACGACGTGGTTTGACTGGTAAAAAATCATTCGGTAAAGTTTTAAGCAATTTGTGAACAAATTAATGAGTTCTATTATAGGGTTTTTAATTAATTTATTTATTTATTTATTTAAAAACTTTATTGCACAAATAGGTACAACAGATGGACTTAATGCTAGTGGCATTCTCTACCAGTCAACCCTTGGGTCATGCAGATAGTTTGTATATGGGTGCGGTAACATGGGAGAAAAAAAAAAAAGAAATCATTTTAAACAACAACAAATTAAGCATTAAGAATAACATTACGGTATCTTTTAAATATACGATAATAATACACATACTATATAAATTAATTAGAATATAATATATAAAATATGAAGGTATACTTAGATTTACATAATATTAATAATTTATATATAAAAACAAATATCTACATAACTATAAATTCAGAAGATAAATAAATTGGTTCAGCAATTGACAAATTCATGACTATCATTACCTACTTGCTAGCGAGAGAAGAAGTATTCACGAACTTTATTTTTAAAAATTCCCTTAGTCAGGGATTGTCGGATATCAGCACATATGAATTTAATGGTCATCCATTAGTCTATCATCTCCTTAAGTATGGCACGCTATTTTTGGGATAGGTACCTGTATAAAATTAAATAAAAAATAATCTTTGAATTGTGTCGATAAAGTAGCTTGAAGCTTGAATCTTAGCCCACAAACGGATTCACATTTTTTCTCGAATAGGTACATGGGGCGAAAGGACAAAATATAAACAATAACAGTGAACAATAAAGTATCATACTTTTAGCTGATAGTTTGATTTCTTCTGATTATATAATACTTAGTATACAAGTATGTACCCAAAGAAATGTACTTGTACTAGACGTCCATTCATCTGCAATTTTAAAAGCAATATAGGTACTTTTTTTTTGCAATAGACCTAAAACAAAGATAAATTTATTCTTGCTGCAATATTTTACATTTGTCTTCCCAGATACAGGTGTCAAAATTTTTTAAATTAGATAATATACTATCTACTAACATTTCCGCTATAGAATTTTAATCCTCTGATTATTACAGTTGGATTTTTATGACAGTTGCGTATAAATGAAAATGATAAAACAGTGAAATTAATAATAATATAAAATAATACTGAAATTTTATTAAAATGTCGTACACAAAAGGGAATTAAAATATGAAATTGAATATCATTCAACAAGAAAGCAAACGTAACGTTTTAAGAGAGGTAGGGCATAGCGATTTATCGCTTGAACTGGAGCAGCCCGACTGGTGAAATAACCTACAACCAGTGGTGGATTTACACTAGAGTCAGTGGGGGCTAGTGCCCAGGGCGGCAAAATTTGGAAAGTAAGAAAAAAATTTCTACACAATATATAATTCTTTTTTATATTATAATATAGGAAATTTAAGTGAAAACTATTCGAATAGTTCAATTAATTTATTTTCATAAAGGTTTTTTTTTTGCAATCGGCACAACAAGCCCTTAACAGATTTTCTGAGCCGTATGTTTAATTCTTCGCGTTTTTTCTGAATATGAGTCTTCCATGTTTGCTTCCTGTCAAGGTGCAAACCCAAGTATTTAGCAGTGTCTTGATGGGGCAGGACATCGTTGCCAAGTCTAATTGCAGGACAGTTTGCCTTCCCCAAGGTGAAGGTGACATGTACTGATTTGCCAGAACTTGCCTTGATTGATGCGCCACTTCTCCATCCATTTGTGGACCTTATTCAGGTGGCTCTGCAGAGCCAGGGATGCCATATTTGGGTCTTCATGGTTGCAAAGTGCAGCAGTGTCATCAGCAAAGGTGGCATATAGGACGTTGTCTGTTGTGTGTATGTCTGAAGTGTACATAAGGTACAAAGTAGGACCCAGGATGGAACCCTGCGGTACCCCGGCTTTTATGTCATAAAAGATGTAGTAGGTGTCATTGACTTTAATTCTATATATTCTATCTTCTTAGTAAGATTTTAACAGCAAATGCAAATTGAGTCCTCATTTTAAAAAGCAGGCCTAAGTGCCAAACCTTTTCGAACGCCTGTTGTACGTCGAGAAAGACAGCTGAGCAGTACTGCTTTTTCTCGAGAATAAAGGTTTGAAAATATAAAAGTTGATACTTTTATTTTTTGGAATTGATAGATTTATGTATTTTTTTTTAAGAATAAAAAATATTTTTATCTTTCTGATAACAAAAACTTTAATTGGTCAATGAATTTTTCTAAAATTGGAGAATTATTCCATAACACTAATTAATTTTAATTTAAAAGAACAATTTTATATTTTCGAGTCAAATCAACTGTCAACTATACATGCTGCCACCTACAGTCAGTATACAAATATAACTAGGTTCCTGCAATATAGTTTCTTTCATATTTGACGTTTAGATGAATCTAACCTGCAAGCACGAGAAGAAGAAATTTGAGTCATAGGGCGGCATTTTCTTTAGTGCCCCAGGGGGGCACATATTTAAATCCGGGCCTGCCTCCAACTAACAATCACTTCTGTGTTGTTGTGTTCCTCCTGGGGTGTGCTACGTTAGTAGCAGGGGTCAAGCCTTCAAGGTAAGGGCGACAAGTGCAGTAACAGATTTATTATGCTGTACTTGTCACCCTTAATCTAGGACCTCATTACCGCTTAATATCAGGTGGGATGAGGTCAATCTTGAAGTGCAATATAAAAAAAAAACTAATATTTCATACATATAGGTACGTATCCGCAGCGGGGACCCCATGTATTAATGGTTTAGATCCTAAATAATTGAGCTGATATATATTTCTACCTATCGATATACTTTAAAATTTCTACCATTACAAATTAATGAAAAAATAAACAAACGAATTATGCGCAGTGATAGTGGGGCCTTTTGTTAATTGAACGTACACACTAAATGATCAGTATTCAAGGAGCCTGTTATTTCTACCTTCCAAATCACTTAAAAAACAATTCTCTTTAAAAACCATACACTTAATCGATTTTTTATTTTTATAGTACTTTACGCCGTACTAGCGAACTTTAAATATTAGTAACAGAAAAATTTCATCTCCCCTTGCGTGCGGGAATCGAACCCACGACCTTCACGTATCGCGGGTGCTGCTCTTCCAACTGTGGAACCACCACTGTGTAAAATTAGCAAGTAGATGTATTCGGTGAACAGCATTAAGATTTTCATACAAAAATAGAAAAAAAAAACAATAAATTTTTGGGGTTTTTAATAAATTTTTTCCTTATACTTAGAACTGAAAGTCATATTTTTTTTAATCAAACCCATACACGTTTCTATGAGTAGGTCTTCAAAAATGATATTGAGAATTAATTTAGAAAAATGTTGGTCCCCCCCCCCCCTCTAACTTTTAAAATAAGAGAATGAGAAAACTAAAAAAATATATGATGTACATTTTCATGCAAACTACCAGCGAAAATTGGTTCAAAGGAGATATAGTAAGTAGTTTTTTTAATGTACGTGATAAATCATAAACCGCATTTTACCTTTAATTCAATCAACTCAATTATAAACTTTTATATTATGTTACTTGCTGCTACAGAACCCGTTTATGGTGAGTCCGACTCGCATGTGGCCGGTTTTTTTAATATTGGGGTACTTTTTTTTAAATATGTTTGTAGAGGCAAAGCAACTCGAAGCCACGTTACGAAAACTTTTCTGTTGCAAAGGTACTTTTCCTGCTGGCGACCCACCCTAACTCTTTTATTACTTCTTTTATTATTTTACTTACGTGACCGCACGTCAAGGGTTGTTGTAAATGGTTTTGAATCCAACCCTTTTCCTAATTTATCTGGAGTGCCTCAAGGTTCCCATTTAGGACCAGTTTTTTTTTTAATATATTTATGAACGATGTCACTTCTTGTTTTTTAAATAGCAAACCATATCTTTACGCGGATGATCTTAAGTTGATGAGACCAATTAAGAACACTAATGACAAAAAGCTGCTTCAAGACGACCTAAATAGATTTGTCGGCTGGTGCGACAATAACAGGATGGTCCTGAATACAGAAAAATGCTGTTACATCCATTTTACTCGTAAACATAGTGAGCTACCGGGATACTACACAATATCAGGGCGACGCATTAAAGAGGTCAGTTCCGTGCGAGATCTTGGCGTTACTCTTGACAAAAAACTAAATTTTAAAGATCATTACGCCCACATAGTAAATAAATCATTGAAATGCCTTGGCTTTATCATAAGAAACACCAAAACCTTTAAAAACAAATCGAGCATTATTAGATTGTATGAAAGTTTAGTCAGATCTGTCTTAGAATACTGTTGTGCAGTATGGAACCCGCATTACGAAGTCCATTCCAACAAAATCGAACGTGTACAGAAGAGGTTTCTATACCATTTATCATATAGGTTCAACATGTGTAAACATCTGAAAAGTTATCAGGACCGTTTAACTTACTTTAAACTTACATCACTCAAAGATCGCCGTAAAACTTTAAATCTCTCATTTCTCCACAAATTAGCCAATGGAAACATAAACTGCCCCCAACTGCTTCAGAAACTTAATATTACAATATCCTACAATCATCCACGCCTCTCAAGATACTCGCTCTTCAAACCCAGACCATCTAAAACAAAACTTAGCCATTTTTCTCCCATAAACAGGCTCCAAGCCGACTACAATGCTATCAGCAAAAACAAGGAAGTCGATATTTTTTGTTCCAGTCTACCTGCTTTTAAAAAACAAATACGCGCATTTATACCGAACCATAAATAATTTAAAATATAACACATTTATTTGTAAGTTAACATGAATATGTATTAATTATTATTAAGATAGGGACGCCTTATGCTCCCAACCATTATTGTTTATGCTTTCCGTGGCAACCTGTAACTAAGGCCACACCAATTGCTGTGTATTATGCTGTATTATATTGTTTTTATGGTGTACGATCTTGTTGGTTGTCCAAATAAATAAATAAAATAAAAAAAATTATCGGTAGGCATGCTGATACAATATTAACAAATATAATCGAAATGGGCCCGTTATTTATTTATCGACTGTTGTTTGATAAAATGAAAAGCGAGGAGAGTTGAAACAGCCTGTTTCAAATCTCCTCAGTGAGAAAAATTCTTCGAATTTTTATTCAATCTATTATCAAAAAGCCAATACACAAGATACCAATTTTACCAAATGAATATAACGAATTTTAGATTCGTGGGGCGCAAAGCAGACAGTTTGGACCAGAGCCATTCTGTGGCATTTCAAAGAACCAGGCTATGCAACTACTAAAAGAAAAACTAAAAGTCAAGTCGGAAAAATACTGGATAAATCAACCAGGCTTAGAACACTCAAAAACACTCATAGTTAGCTACTCGCACAAATGGACCGAAGAACAGCAGTTCTTCGATCTAAGTTGTAGCAACAACTTAGCAGGTCTAGGGCCGGTGCGCTAGTTAGAGCCTTGACTGGACACTGCAAACTAAAAAGATACCAGTTTCATATGAAACTGAGTGACTCTGATGAATGCAGATTCTGCAAGGAGGGAAAGGAAACACCTCTTCACCTCCTGTGTGACTGTGAATCTCTGATCCACAAACGAAGCATCCACCTGGGACGACATATAGCCCAACCAGATGAATTAAAGACCCTGAAAGGTAGAAAAATACTAGACTTCCTAGAATCGACCCGGCTAAAGGAGTTACTGTAACTGGTGGCGAATCACAATATATCTAACAGGTCGCAGTGACCACAGTTCACTAGAACTGCATAGCCCCCCATACCCTAATAATAATAATAACGAATCTTGAGTTATTGAGCTTTCGAAACATATATAATTTAAATCAAAATACAAAACCCTTATCAAAATATAGGCATCGTAAAAATACGTTAAAAACTTTCTTTTCACGTTTTTTATCACATAGCACGCATAGCTCCTCAACTGCGAGAATTACGCGACGGACACCTACTGACACGTCCGCTTGACGAAGGAAGTGGGTGAAAAGTGACTTTGTTAACTCTCTAACGGTTAAGAGTTCCAAGAAATCGGCACTGTTTCAAATTTTAGATTCACTATTATAGTAAAATTCACTCCTTAAATAAAGGCCACAAGGAATTGGAACACAGAAAAACACTTACACAGTTTCCAATAGCTTCTATTTCCTCAGACAGCATTGTACAAGCTCCAGAGACGTCCGTTCTCCTTCGGCGCTCCGACCAGAATGACTCGATTCGCCTCTTTCATTTTAAACGCTCGATTCAACGGTCGAGAATTTCCGTTCCGAAACGATATTTAAAACATTTTATGCTACGTTCAGAAATCAGATAATTTTAAATTTATACACCATAAAAATCGGCAAACCTAACATTCGACCATCCTGACATTGTGCATGTCCTCATGCACACCTAACATTCGGCCAATCGAGTCATTTTACAAAAAACATTCTAATCTTAAAACTGTAAACCCACCTTCTTACAGTCATGTAAATAAATAATAAACATCATAATAATAAATAGTAAACATCCATAATGAACTGTAAATCCTCCTTCTTACAGTCATGTACATAAATAATAAACATCATAATAATAAATAGTAAACATCCACAATGAACTGTAAACCCTCCTTCTTACAGTCATGTAAATGAATAATAAACATAATAATAATAAATAGTAAATATCCATAATGAACTGTAAACCCTCCTTCTTACAGTCATGTAAATAAATAATAAACATCATAATAATAAATAGTAAACATCCACAATGAACTGTAAACCCTCCTTCTTACAGTCATGTAAATGAATAATAAACATAATAATAATAAATAGTAAACATCCATAATGAACTGTAAACCCTCCTTCTTACAGTCATGTAAATAAATAATAAACATCATAATAATAAATAGTAAACATCCACAATGAACTGTAAACCCTCCTTCTTACAGTCATGTAAATGAATAATAAACATAATAATAATAAATAGTAAACATCCATAATGAACTGTAAACCCTCCTTCTTACAGTCATGTAAATAAATAATAAACATCATAATAATAAATAGTAAACATCCATAATGAACTGTAAACCCTCCTTCTTACAGTCATGTAAATAAATAATAAACACCATAATAATAAATAGTAAACATCCATAATGAACTGTAAACCCTCCTTCTTACAGTCATGTAAATAAATAATAATCATAATAATAAATAGTAAACATCCATAATGATATCCATATATCCAACTAAAATAATTACATTCGCTCTTAGTTACAGATATTAGATAAGTTTCATTAACTCATGTACGTTCCTAGCTCATAATCATATTTTACCAATACTCCATAAAAATAATAAATAAATGTGGTATTCTAATTACAATATGTGAACTTCGCTGGCCTCTGTACTATTATAACTAACAATTAAATCAATATTAATTAACTCTTAACACAATTTACCCAGGAACTGTTACAATCAATATACAACGAAATTATACGAGTGATAGCTAACACCGATTTCGTGGAATAAGTTTCGTTGTCTAGTAGACATGAGAGCAAGGAACTAATTATCACCATATAAGATAATATAAGCTTAACAAATATCTAGATTCCATAATTTATCATTACGTATTTCCTTCTTACATAATAAACAAAAAGTAAAAACAGTGTCACAGATCATAGTTTAAATCACTGGTTGTATGCTTATTAGTTACATAAATTAGATTTCTATTTCACTTTCCTCCGTACAGTTATTCTCATTATCTTTGTTAACTCCTAGAGCGGCCACGTGGACCCAAGGCAACATTCTATACGCAGCGACGGCGGTTTTGTACTTATTTCAAGAGCCACTAAGTCCCGGACTAGAAACTACCCTATAGTGATCATTACACAACACCGCAACGACTCTGTAAGGGCCTTGATAAGGTGTCCTAAGCTTTTTGCTGTTTCCGTCATTTGCAAATGAAGCTATTTTTTTTTGTATGATTGTTTTTCTTGCTCTATTTCAATCCTATCCTTAACTGATTCTCTGATAGTCACCAAATCTGTCTTTTCATGAGCTTCTTTAACTACGTCATTCAATCTGGGATCAACTTTTGCGATCATACACACTCCAAACATGATGTCGGTTGGTGTTTTACCTGTGGTTTTCTGACAGGTATTATTCATACCCCATTGACCCTTACCCGCTTTGTCATCCCAATCTCTCTCGTCAAAGTTTAAGTTATGTGCAGTTAATGAACTCAAAATTGTGCGATTGCATCGCTCCACTTGAACGTGGGCTTACAACGGCATTCAAAACATGCCTTATGTCTTTGTCTGCATAAAAACGCTTGAATGCACGAGAAGTGAACTTTAATTGCAGTTTGTGATTTGGTTTGCGTACCGGCGTAGTAAAAATAAATTTTGTAAATGCGTCCACTATAACTAAAAGATATGAATTCCCTCGCTTAGATCGCACAAAAGGCCCAAGGTGATCTAAATGGATTGTATGAAAAGGCACATCTACTTTCATTATTGTGTGTAGGAGCCCTTCGTTTGAACTAACCTTTTAGCATAGGCACACTCGATACAAACTTGAACATATTTCTTGACAAACTTGGACATTCCGGGGAATCAGTAGGATTTCCTGATACGTTCAAGAGTCTTTTCCACCAAAAATGTCCAATTTCATCATGCTTCATCAGACAGAACTGCCATCGTGCCCCTTTTGGTACTACCCATCTCAGATTACTTTTATATCCGTCTACACACTTGTACAGTTGGTGATCTTTGATCAAATAGTTTTCCCTAATATTTGCCAGTCCATAAGCGTCTAAGTCTGAACTTAAAATATCACGAATCCTACAAAGTTCCGAGTCTTCTAACTGTAAGGTGTGTAGCCAATCTAACTGGTTAATGGACATCACATTGGGGAAACCATCACAGTAAACCGTGCTATCTTCTTCTCTACTAGGATTCCTAGACAATGCATCAACGTGCGCCATCTTAGTCCCCGCTCTATATCCTATATTTTAGTCAAATTCCCGTAATAGGAGCCACTACTCGAGGGATCAGATCTCGCTTGGAAAACGTTGTGCGTAAGGCACTACAGTCAGTCACAATTTGAATTTTAACTCAGGCAAATAAACACGAAATTTTCTCAGCAAACATACTACAGCCAACATTGGCAAGTCCAATCGGCATACGGTTAAATTCGTATTGACCGTCCGGGGTAACGAAAGGAGGTTAGATGCTTAGATTCTTCTCATAATGGTGCCTGATAATTAGCCCTATGACATATCTAACGTTACAAATTATACCTGTCCTGATAATCGCGCGAACTCGTCTTCGATCACGAGCTTCCGGTATCGTTCTTTTACTGTCAGGAATTAAGAAGTCTATAGTCTAGGCTTTCCATCCTTCTTCCGCATAAGGACTATCGGACTTGCATATTCCAAAACAGATTCTCTTATGACCCCGAATTCCAACATGTCACCTACCATTCCTCTAACTTGCCGACGTTCCCTATGCGACAACCGGTAAGGACGATATACCACTGGTTGCTTGCTATTCAGCCCTATGTGCATATCAGTTACGTTAGTGCATCTCAGCTCCCCCAAGGATTATGCAAAACAGTGTTTACATCGGTTAAGTAACGACACTAAGTTTTTCTTTTGTAAATCGCTTACAGAGTCACCTACATGAATTTTATCAATGTCAATGCTAACGTCACATTTATTTCGTCGAAAACTTATTCACGCAATAAACAAATTGTACCCTAGTACCTCTCCCAATTAAGGATTGCTCAAAACTTTCAGGGATTACATAACGGTGTAATAGAGACGAAAAACTGCCCCTCTTTAACGCTATACACTCCCCCATTGATACAAGTCGGTCTATTTGGTTTTCCAATAACTTTACTATGCAACAAGATATCTCCGTTTTCGATATTCACGCAAACTCTAATCGAGGCTGGTCCATGAACCGTGATATTTTCCTTTGATTGGACCACGATGGCCATGTCCCCAGCATTGTCAGATATCGAGAATGGTAATTCATCACTAAAATTGAAAAATCTTAAGTTCTCCGCATCTTTATGTACTACAATGTGCGCCTGTTCAGTGAAGGTTTGTCCCACTAGTAACAGTACGTCTAACAGTTTGTCATCTACAACGTGACACGCTAGTCCTGCATTAACACCATCTATATTCAAATTAATGTTCAACGACCCGAAAGAGTAAACTATTCCATTGCCAAAGCCTTGAATTGGAACGGAGCTAACACTGTACGTAAAACCTAATGATGATGCCGCTGAACGAGTAAGTAGTGCGACATAGCTACCAAAATCTATAAAAGATTTCATTGATATACCGTTTACCCTACATTCTTTGATAAACTTTGCATTCGCACTTGAACTTAGTATGTTCATAGTTTTAGTTACTGGTGCATTATAATTATTTGAAAGATTCCCTGACTTTATATTACAATCGTCTGTTTTATGTCCAAATCTACGAAATTTTCCACATTGCATTAATGACTTATGCCCCTATTCCTTACAATTATAACAAATATATAAGAATTACTACTAGTACTAGCCTTTAATCTCAACTGATGGCTAACTGAGTTAATCGTAAAATCATTGGATCTTCCTTTATAATTTCCACGGTAAAATGGTTGCGAAACTTCTTTATTAGACATAAAAACTGTAATAGCTAATCGAGACAGAAACAGCATAACGCATTGGCACTAGATTGCATTGTCTTATCGTTCAATCCATAAATAATACAATCTACCGCACGCTCGCACTCTTTGTCGCATTGGTTCAACATGGCTTATTTCTCGTAGTAATATACTTCAAGAGGTTCATTATATCGGCTACGTCTTTTCAACATATCCTTCAAGGATTGGCCATAATTTTGTTCGTACGAAAAAGCTTCTAAAAGTTTTTGTTGCCACTCAGACCAACTAAATAATATTGAATTTAGACTTTTATACCAAGTTTAGCCAATCCTTGGAGCCTCTGCATTGCAAAGTGAATCGTAGTCCAGCCGAAAACAGTGGCACACTCGTTCATTTTTTTAGGCCAAACGTCTATACGCTGGCTTTTCGATGAAGGGTCAAGTCTGGTAAAATATATATATTTTTTTTTTATCTTACTGTTCGAGGGTACTTGTGTAGTCACTGCTGTCGTCTGGGGTTGAGGTTTTAAATGACCTAGCGAATTAATTAGATTCCTAATATCCCTAGCCATAAAAGTAAGACTTTCTGACCGTGTATCCTGATGTGCTGGTGCACCGTTGGTGATGCCTTGACTGGTGCGTGATCTTCGTAACTCCGCCCTAGCGTAGCGACAGTCTTCCCGGTTGCTACGTTCTCGATAGACGCGTCCGTGTTGCTCCTGTCCTTACGCCATGTAGTGAAGTGAATCACGTTCACGCCTGAGGTCGTCCTCCATGATGCGTAGCCGTTGACGCTCGTTGTCAAAAGCAATTTCTTGTTCGTGTAGGCTTGACCACACGCCCTTGGTCGCGATTTACACTCCTTAGCCTGCTGCGGCTACGGTAACCACAGCTTTTCTGAAACTCGAAAACAAAACTGTGTATTTTGTTCTAAAACAATTTAACAACCGGTTCCTGAAAGATTGCGATTCGATATCTGAAAAATATTTGAACTGTAGTACCAAACCAGTAATATTTTACACGACACATTCGTCGGTCTTCAAAAGTATACCCAGGCGTAAACTATTTATGAATTAATAACCTCTAGGTACTTTGTAAAGTGAACTCAAATTTTGTAACTTTGTTTTTCAAATGTCTCGAAAACGGTGCGTCGTAGCTCAAAAATAAGAAAATTTTGGCCCCCGTAGACCCAGGGCGTGCACCGACATAAAGTTTGACCACATGTGTTGTGACCGCACACTGACTTTGCATAATCTTTTACCACTTACACAAGGGGTTTAAGGGACTAAGTTTGCAAATTTTTATCCCACCAACATTTTAGTCACACGTGTGGTGACCGCCACATGACCTTGCGGATTTGGGTCACGCACATACATACTGAGGGTATAGCGACATTTAGCAGGGTATCATACCACTTCTGAGATATAGTAAAATTCACTCCTTAAATAAAGGCCACAAGGAATTGGAACACAGAAAAACACTTACACAGTTTCCAATAGCTTCTATTTCCTCAGACAGCATTGTACAAGCTCCAGAGACGTCCGTTCTCCTTCGGCGCTCCGACCAGAATGACTCGATTCGCCTCTTTCATTTTAAACGCTCGATTCAACGGTCGAGAATTTCCGTTCCGAAACGATATTTAAAACATTTTATGCTACGTTCAGAAATCAGATAATTTTAAATTTATACACCATAAAAATCGGCAAACCTAACACTATGCTGTACTTGTCGCCCTTAAGCTAGGAACTCATTAACAACAGGTGAGAGTAATATAAAAAAAAACCTTTGTTTCAAATACCCTCGGTCTCCCCTAATGGAGACAAACCGAACTCGAAATATTTTTCTCTTTCAGTGCTATCTTCTTCTTGATAGAAAATATTTGATAGGCCTATCAGTGCAAATAAAATTATTCTGGTCAAGTAGGTACACCAGATAAGAAGCCTAGACAAATCATGTGATAATAGGTATTCTGATTGATCAACGAAACATTTATGAATGAAAGTTATTAATATAGCAAGAAATTGTTCTACGATAATTACCATAAATGCTTAGATCTTTAGGCATTTGAGAAAAAAAACTGTTCGAAAAAAACGTTTTTGACAATACTTCTTTATCGCAGAAAGCCTACTTTTATGTTCCTAAAATGACTAGGAATCTTAATTTTGTAAAATGTCCGTTGTTACAAGTAGAATGGAAAGTTTGACTGTTTGTTTGTTTGCTTGCATTGTAAAGGTCCCGAAAGTAATGAAGCAATACATAAAAGGTACACGAATCCCGAGTGTCATAGACTAAATTTCATTTTCGAAAAAAATAGGGATCGTTAATAACTGTCCCTATTTTTCTTTTCGGAAGTCTACAATAATAATGTCTGCACGTGGGAAGTCGGGTGAATCACTAGTTATAAATAATTTGATAGACTACAAATGTGAGTCACGTAGAAGTAATTAATAACTCAAAAGTAAAAGGATGCCTTCATATTATGATGATTTATTGCACACGATTTAATCATTCATCATCATAAACGTATTCTTAATCTATTTATTTTTGCTGATTTTCACTTGTCTCTTTAAGAGTTTCAAATTATAAGAAGTTAGGGACTTCATATGCAGTGTGCAATAATAAAATTGAAATTAAAACACGTCGTTTTCTTGTTACAAGCAAGAGGTTTGAACCATTAAGGTATTCGAACTGTATAACTTAGAAATCCACAAAAACCATTGCATGAGCGAAAAAAACTAATGAAACGTTGATCTATCATGACATCCGTTCAAGATAATATTTGAATAAAACACCCATTGTAAAAAAATACAAATATTTGTAATTTTTTATTCTTATCATCTGCACTTACCTCTTAAAGTACGCTACGTAAATCAATGTAAATTGTTCATTTATCTAGTAATACAACATAATAATATTGTATGTTCTTGGGAAAGAAGGATGAAAATTAGTTCCTTTCTAATACACATAAAAAAAATGAATCGCTGTTCGTCAGTCCCGCTAAAACTCGACAACGGCTGGACCGATTTGGCTAATGTTGGTTTTGAAATGATTGGAAGGAGAAACTAGAAACTAAACGCAACAATTAAGAATTTAATTTGCTTTGAATTTAGCCCTCTCGTTCAAATCTAGTAAGTATTACAGCGTCACCTAGAACAAATTTAACAAATTTTTAACATTGACTTGACTACTAATACTAAGAGACTAATGCATTAACAAAAAAGAAAAAAGTCAAGTCAAAGTTAAAAATAACCCTTTTTTGGAATTGGTAAAACCCACCGTGACCAGTTCTAGAAACTCATAGTAGACGTACAATCGCAGTGTCTTTTAATTGGTACCAATTGACGACCTCCGTAGCCGAGAGGCGAGCGTGCCGGAGTTTGGCGCGCGCCATCTCTGAGGTTCCGGGTTCGATCCCCGGTTGGGTCAATATGGGAAACGAACTTTTCTAAATTATCTTGGGTCTGGGTGTTGTAGTACCGTCGTTGTTTCTAATTTCTGTAATACAAGTGCTTTAGCTGCTTACCACAGAATCAGAGCAATGTATGCGATGTTTACAATATTTATTTATTTATAATTGTAACTTATTCTTGAATTGGAGATAAAGGATAAAACAGAAATTGGTTTGCAGTTTTATCATCTTTTGGCGAGATAGAAAAGCAATCACTGAATCGTCTTTGTTTAAAAAAATCGATCTCCGGGTAAAATGGTATTATTTAACGATACACCATTAAAGAAGTGGCCTAACACTATAATATGTATAGGTATATTAAGAACTGTACTAAGATTAATGTACGTACAATAAGCAAACTTACATGCATTATAATGACGTTTATTCACACCGCCGTCTCCCCTTAACGTCTCGGAAGGCAAGATTGTTTTAGCTCAGAAAAACAATTATACAAGTATCATCGACGATTTCACGTGGCGATGACAGCGACTGTGAACACCGAATCATTGCAATTACAGTTATGGCGTTGTCATCTCATTCTCTTTAATATCTCATTGACATACTTGTGGCCTATTCTAGTAAAAAAGCGCAGAATTAGAACTGAAGAATGAAGTCCAAGCTTAGGCGTTTCATTGTAAGTGATAATATTGAATTGAAAAAAATTATCGCCTTGCATACAAAACGTACATGTAACATGTAACTTGTTGTACATTTGTTATTTAATTTACAACTGTCATTTAAATTTTTTCACGTCGCATTTAATCACACAAGCTTAGATAACTTGATGTCTGATTAATACAATTCACTCAATTTCAGATAACGAGGTTACTATAAATAAGAGTGTCCGCTTTAGCATTTACAACTTGCGAAATCCGTATACAAGATGCGTTTCCTCCTGATTCTGGCTTTGGCGCTAACGGCTGTTGCAGGTACGTATCATTCACTAATCATAATATGCATATTGGCTTCATGGGACCTGATAAAAGTTGGTCTCACCTTATGAGATTTGACCTCAAGAGAATGCTAATTAAACATTAAACATGTTACGGCCAAGTAAGTGTTGCGTTCGGTAATATTGCTATCTTACTGATCCGCCACGAATCTAAGAAGATCTTACACATTCTATTTTCATTAATATGGCATACTTTTACTATTTGGAACCACGTTTTTGTACACTTCGTAGTAAACTTTCGACATTTACTCTTTTTTTACAGCCTTCCCCAAAAGGAGCAACAGGATTGTCGGTGGGTCGGTGACGAACATCAACCAGTACCCAGAAATGGCAGCTATGCTGTTCTCCTGGGGCACCAGTGGACACAGGCAGGGATGCGGCGGCACCATCTTGAACAACCGCTCCATCCTCACTGCTGCTCACTGCACCATGTATGTCTCATGAACATGTTAATCTCATAAAACTATTGATTCTTGGATTGGCATAATCCTTACTATCCTTACTAATATTATAAATGCAAAAGTAACTCTGTCTGTCTGCTGTCTGTATGTCTGTCTGTCTGTCTGTCTGTCTGTCTGTCTGTCTGTCTGTCTGTCTGTATGGCTGTTACGCTTTCCCGCTTAAACCTCTCAACCGATTTTGAGGAAATTTGGCATAGGTATACGTTGAACCTCAAGAACGGACATAGGATACTTTTTGTTAGAAAGAGGGGGAGGGTAATGCCAACTTTGAAAGTTTATATGGGAAAATGTTTATTTTTTAAGTAAGAGATATGAAAGTTGGCACAAATAAAGCTCTATTAAAATATATACTACTTTTTGTTTCGAATATTAGGGGAGATAGGGGTAAAACCGACCATCAAAGGATGAAGTCCACGCGAACGAAGTCGCGGGCACAGCTAGTAATAAAATATCCGTCATATGTCATTATTATTTGATCATCTCTATATATATTAGCTGTTACCTACGGCTTCGTCCGCATCAATCTCATGTATGTATCTCCTAAATATAATCCAAAGCCGTTCAGATCTATGCATACTTTCGCATTTTTATCTGATAAGTTTAATGGAATACCTTTGATTTTACTTATTTTATCTATAGAAATACTCTAAGTGCGCAAGTATATATGTATATCAACCAGTGTAATCAATTATTTTTACGGACTTCATTCAAGTCAGTTTTTACATATTCATATCGTGAATTTACATTGCAATGTCTGTTGCTACTTTCTATCGACTGTGTTTTAAACTTTCCTAATCTTTTAGCGGAGACCCAGCACACAGGTGGCAGACTCGCCTTGGATCCACAAACGCCAACAGCGGTGGACAAGTTTTCCCGAGCAGCCAGATCATCAACCACCCCCGGTACAACCCAAGGAACGAAGACAACGATGTCGCTATTGTTCGTGTGAGCCGCACCATTGGTTTCAATAACGTCATCAGAGCCGGTAGATTCGCTGGCTCCAACTACCACGTCGGTGACAACCAAGTGGTCTGGGCTACCGGATGGGGCAGGACTGCTGTAAGTTTGTTCATCAAAAACGTTTAGTTTTGGTGGAGGGATCAGCATTGTCAATCCGATTTTTATAATTTTTTTTAGTGAACATTCACGTGTAAATTGTGTGATTTGTTAAGTGGACCGCAATGAAACGCGCGTCCATTTGGCAAGCGAATTGTCGACAAGAACATATTACGTTAGGCTCGATTGTCCCTTCAGATTAACTTAAAATAGTTCATCGGTATTTACTTAATCGCCAGAAATCTATAAAATACCAAACTCTCCTATTCTACGAGTATTTTGAAGTTATAAAAAAATAAAAAATAAAATAAAAATAATAAAATAAATATAATTATAAAATGCAAAATAGGCAAAGAATAGACTTAGAAGTCTAGTTGCCATTAAACAAAAAAATGAATGCCTTTTCTAAAATTCATACATAAGAGCATGCTATAAAATAAATACTGACTACATTTCGTTTTACTGACGAATTTAGTCTTAAGTTGCAGTGTCCTCTTAAACATGAATTTTAGGGTTTTATTTTTATATTTTTTTATATTGCAAATCAAGATTGACCTCATCCCACCTGATGTTAAGTGGTAATGCGGTCCTAGCTTAAGGGTGACAAGTACAGCATAATAAATCTGTTACTGGACTTGTCGCCCTTACCTTGAAGGCTTGATCCCTGCTACTAATGTAGCACCCCCAGGAGCTCTGGAAACCTTACTCACACGCAGAAACACAACAACACAGAAGTGATTGTTATTTGGCTGCGGTCTTCTGTAAGGTGGAGGTATTTCACCAGTCGTGCTACTCCAGTTCGAGCGATAAATCGCTGCCCTACCTCTCTCTCTCTTAGGGTTCAGGAAATTATAAAATAAAACTTGGTACTTATTTAAAAATCAATATTTTGTTGGTAAAGTTGACAGTCAGCTTAACAGATTGAATTTGGTTCATATTTGAGTTGTAACATTTCACAAAAAAATTTATCGCAGATCCCTTCAAAAATTACAATTATTTTTCTAAAGGCATTGTTTTTCCAATTGATTATTTTTAATGTAACAATTATAAAAACAATATAAACTAAAATTCAACTGTCCAAATATAACGCAAGACATATAATTCCTAATTATCAGGATGCAAAACCGCGAGAAAATACTCACAATGTAAATGAGTAAATAAATAATATAAAATTTAATGTTTTAAGTTCATAACTATGGCTTATAAAAGACGCCATAATTCATTTCTGATGACGTCACTAAGCTTACTATTACCATATTTCCGTACAAGATTTCTGTTTTGAATTTTGTATTTGGATTATACTGAGTGTATTTGTTAATTTTGAAATATTTACTTTTGTCTGTTTTCTTTGTAAATTACACTTATTCGAACACATCCATGATCAAATAAAAAAAGGGACGAGAGACTTCCGTTCCATTGAAACCTCGAAAGATTATCAAGTTTAAGCAAGTAAGGTAGGAAAAAACGTTAAGATCTAAATTTGCTTGCTATATTGTATGGCCATTACAGCATGTAACCCGCTTCACTTTTTGTTATAGCATAACGGACCTATGTCTGAGCAGCTTCGCCACGTGCAGATCTGGACTGTCAACCTGAACACATGCAGACAGCGCTACGCCACCATCGGACTTCAAGTTACCGACAACATGCTGTGCTCCGGTTGGCTCAATGTCGGTGGCCGCGACCAGTGCCAGGGTGACTCCGGTGGTCCTCTCTTCCACAACAGAGTCGTCGTCGGTGTCTGCTCCTGGGGTGAAGGCTGTGCCGATCCTCGCTTCCCTGGCGTGAACGCTCGCGTTCAGCGCTTCGCTGCCTGGATCAGCCAGAATCAGTAAATTGGAACAACACAACTGACACATACTCTTTCTCGTGACTTGTTGTAAATAAACAATGTTTTTCTACTATTTGTGTTTTCAATCATTAATGAGTAGGTAATTACTCCACAGCTTAACTATACTATTAAAAGTCTGAGTGATAGTGTCCCTTTTTGCCCTTTTTGGAACGGAACCATAATAAAACCGAGAAATACCTAATATTGAAAATGTATTATGGTATAGCTTGATGCACTTTTGATTGTTTAAAAGACTACTCTTCAGACTGTGCATCATCATAGACATAAGAATCAATATCTATTGCAATTGTTGAAGCTATTTATCAAATCAGTCAGAACACAGATACGAACTGTGTCTTTGTTTTAGCATTATGAGCACTTTGTTAGCCGGCCGATTTTGCTTCAAACTTATTCTGCGGGTTAATAAGCTTAGGTAATGCATTGACGCACCGTACCGTCACCCGAGGGAGGTGACGGCGTGTGTGGAACTCGCTGCCCATATGCGGGCAGGAATACCCATTAAAACCCCCCGGTGGACTTCATCGCCTTGATGGTGATGCCATGGGAACAGAAGACCTACCACAGCATCACCGGCAGGTAATAGTTACCTGTCGCTGATGTAGTGGTGGTTCTTAAAAGTATTCCCAAAGCATTACCATTAATGTGATGAGGTCCCCCGGGGGGTTTTAGTGGGCAGGCCTGCCCTTCTTAGAGTCCCACACATGCCGTAACCTTCCTCGGTTGACGGTACGGTGCGCCAAGCATTTCCACACGCCAAAAAAAATAAAGGTAATAGTTACCTACACCTGAACATGAAACATTAAGAGGAAACAATTACACACCATGGTTTGTTTTTAGTGTTAGAATACTTACTTACGGAAAACTTAATCTATGGGATTATTTCTCACTGGCGTCTAGATAGATCTAAATAAGTGATGTTAAAATCGAATCAGCAACTGGATATCTAACTATTAGACCATGGTCGTTTCGAATTCCTATCTAAAGACGGACTTCATCTCAATTAGAGGTATTTCTTAAACCACTGCCTCGTTCAAACGCATTTAAAGTAAATAACCTAAATAATTATTGAACGCATTCCCAAGTTATATCATTAAGAATATAAAAAAAATTAAGTCCGCGCAACATACCAACAGTTAAATATGGAGGAGTACCGTAAGAAGTATGAAAAATATATAAAATAAAGTAAATTTTCAGCCTCAATACAATACTGCTTGCATTGTACCTGATTACAAGAGCAAAAGCTTCCATTTCTAAAGTCACTATAAAGACCACATGGGTTGGATTAATCACTATGCTTGTTTTTGGTGATCAGAAACTGCGGACAAACATCCACATTTCCATATAAATTAAGACCGCAGCCAAATAACAATCACTTCTGTGTTAATGTGTTCCTGCGTGTGAGTAAGGTTTACAGAGCTACTGGGGGGTGCTACATTAGTAGCAGGAGTCAAGCTTTCAAGGTAAGGGTGACAAGTCCAGTAACAGCTTTATTATGCTGTACTTGTCACCCTTAAGCTAGGACCTCATTACCACTTAACATCAGGTGGGATGAGGTCAATCGAGGAGTGTAATAAAAAAATTCACGTATATAGTTACTAAAATATGTTGAGATATTTCAACCTTTCGTAGATAATGCGTTAAGCGTTAAAAACTACGAGTATACTAGAAAAATCTGTTCTATACGATAATATGTACGGGGAATAATTACAATAAGGAAAATTTTATACCTAAAAACACCAATTTTACTAAAGTAAACAAAACAAACATTAATTTATGATGCCTTGAATATTTTTGCGGGTTTAATATATTTGAACATGTTTTTACGAAAGTATGTATTTAGAAAAAAAATATCTGGCTATACACTTCAATAAATGCAACTAACTTTAAACATATCCACCAAAATTGTATTCTCTCAGTATACGGCCATGACGTTATGAGATTTTTGAGAATTCTTCTACTGAGACCCAATAATTAATTTAATTTAATTTGTTAGGTATTGTTCACTGAGGGTATTTTTTTAAAGACTAGCATACTTAAAATGAAGTTATAATTGCACCTAATGAAACGCTTAAGAAAAAAGTTTTATCGTTATAGTTTTAAAATTTTTGTATTTTGTTTCCTATATCTTCACTTCACACACTGCTACAAAAAATTTTAGTGTCATAATATTTATTCAGATGTAATTGACTACCTGATCAATAAGTTTCAAGCTTTAATGCTTTGCAACCCACAAACATGAAAAAGTAATCTGTATCCTTTCTAACGTAAAGTAAGGTGTATGAGTAGTTTTGGCGTAAAAGAATTACTTCATTTACTTTAGCGTTTATTGGTAGAATTGTTTAAGGCAAACAGTAAATGTGTACATGACTTTATAGTAACGTACGGACAATACCTATCAAAGTGCCTGCATAAAAATAGCGCTGGAAATTTCTTCAAATACATTTCAAAAACGTCGTTACCTAAAATAATGAATAAAGATATTCGTAACGTATGAAGCCTTTAGCTTTAATAAATAAACATTTGGAAGACTTTAGTCGGGTCTTTTTGAATTGGGTTTAAGCTATTGTTTACTAGATCTTGCCAGCGGTTTTGTTCGCTTTATTTCAGGATTTAAAAAACCATTATCATGAGTGACGTATTGTTTAAATTTACTTCGGGTGGTTGGTGCTGCCAATTATCTTGCCACAGGAAATAAGATAAAATATTTATCATTATAGCTAAGATTAGTGGATAATTAGATGCCGTCCATAAATTTTTGATAACAAATTCACTATAAAAAGGGCAACATCCGGTATCATTTTCACCATTTGTAAATACAATAACCAAAATGCGTAGCCTACTGATTCTAATATTGGGGCTTATGGCTGTCTCAGGTACATATTTTTAAATAATCTTTATACTTGATTTTAATTTCTGCTGATTACAGTGAAAAGCGCGTCAGACTACTGAAACTTTGGATTTTGTAAAAACATGCAGTTGGTATAAGGACTAATGTTGAACTGCAAGTGAACCGTAACGTTTAGAGTGTTGGGCAGTTCATCGTACATATTTATATATGCCTAATTATAAAAAGTTCATAAAAGTGATTTTTAGTGGTATATGACTGAAGCTTTTATAATCAGTTTTATTCGTTTATGGGTTTTTGTAAATACTATGACCCTAACTGTGCTGTGCCACAACTTTATTTTATCGAAGGGGATAAGCTCATCATCACTGTCTGCAGGGAACAGAGAGTAGTATGCCGAGCTCGCACCAACTAAACCCCCTCAGTGGCCAACACTGCTCAGTTGTAAGGGAGTCGGAATCCCTTGAAACTAACCTTAGATCTGCCAAGTACTGAATACCCTCTAAACAGAGAGAGATGATGTGCCATGTGTAGCATTTGCAAATGTATCCCTTAATATTATTACGGTAATTAGAATCTGGAGTAGACAAAACTATCAACTTTAGAAAGCTGGCCACAATGGAAAACGCCATATTTTACGCCTTGATTACTTAGCAATCTGCCATCATACCATAATTTGTTAATATCATCTCACATGGAGGTCTAAACAATGGAAGATGGCACTATTTATAGCTAAATTCATTACCCAAATACTGAATAAATAAATCGCGTCTTTGTTATCGCTTTGTACTTTCGAACCATAGCAGTTGAGATCACGCTTGATCATCGGCAATCAAGGGCAACTATTTGCAATTACATGAGCTACAAATCCTTGGTAATCACCTATTATTAGTAATCATGGCCAGCGGTGTCCGAACATTCTTCTAGAAATTGTGATTCAAATTACATTTTATTAGCGAATCTTCAAATTATGCCTGACGTAGGTAGATGAATATTTTTTATTGTCAAAGTAGAATATTATTTTCCATGACAACGGCTTAACTTCGAACAGATCCCTTAAGATCAAAGAGTATCCCAAAAATGATTCAGTTGTGAACCTCATGCTCATTAAATTCACATTTAACTAAACATACCTGACGATTCAAGTGTTTCCTTTCGAGATAAATGAATTTTGACAATGTTTACGATTTTCACAGCCTTTCCCTATTGCGACGAAAGGATTATCGGTGGATGTGAGGTTACTATCTACGACTACCCTGAAATGGCATCTTTGCTATTTTCATATGGAACCATCGGACACAGACAGGCATGTGCCGGTAGCATATTGAACAATCGCTCCATTGTGACCGTAGCTCACTGCATTGCGTAAGTCTTTATGTTGATATTTTCATATTCATTCGCATACATTCCTATCGAGATGATCTTTGAAAAGTGGTAGGCAAATGTTCGAAATGAAGACGGGACTCAGCGGCGGACGTATTATTAAATAAGCCACTATAGGCGGTCGTATAATTAGGGCTAATAATGATAATTTGAGTCAAACAAATTTAAATTTAATTAGGTATTAAGAGAGATAGGGAATAGCGATTTATCGCTCAAACTGGAGCAGCCCGACTGGTGAAATACCTCCACCTTACAGAAGACCGCAGTCAAATAACAATCACTTCTGTGTTGTTGTGTGCCTGCGTGTGAGTAAGGTTTCCAGAGCTCCTTGGGGGTGCTATATTAGTAGCAGGGGTCAAGCCTCAAGGTAAGGGCGACAAGTCCAGTAACAGGTTTATTATACTGTAAACGAGAAGAAGAAATTTGAGTCATAGGGCGGCATTTTCTTTAGTGCCCCAGGGGGGCACATATTTAAATCCGGGCCTGCCTCCAACTAACAATCACTTCTGTGTTGTTGTGTTCCTCCTGGGGTGTGCTACGTTAGTAGCAGGGGTCAAGCCTTCAAGGTAAGGGCGACAAGTGCAGTAACAGATTTATTATGCTGTACTTGTCACCCTTAAGCTAGGACCTCATTACCACTTAACATCAGGTGGGATAAGGTCAATCTTGAAGTGCAATATAAAAAAAATGTACGTTTATAAAGTTGTCACGTTAGTTGACTATTACCATAAGGTAGTCTGGAAGAGATCGCCTTCTAGCGACAAGACCTTATAATTTGTCTATTTTATAACCTAATAATGTTTTGTTTTAGTGATCACCCAGTATACAGGTGGTTAGCTCGCCTTGGATCCTCATACGCCAACAGTGGTGGGGAAGTATACAGGTCCACTCAGTTCATAATCCACCCCTCGTACGACCGCCAAACACTGGATAATGACATCGCAATTATCCGGGTTAATCGTGAAATCGTGGCCAGCAGTGCCATCAGATTCGGCAGATATGCTGGCCCCGCGTACAACATTGCTGACAACGAAATTGTCTGGATTGCTGGCTGGGGCAAGACTTCAGTATGTTAAATAATTTAATCACTTTACTATATAGTATACCTATAACAACATCGGTTCCCATTGTCTGTCAGGCCTTAGATGTTTCGTGTTTTGACTTGATTCAAATAATAAAGTCGAACCACTTATGAAGGTGCAAAGTTCTCACCAATACATTTCTATACCATAACGAGTTATAAGTGCCTGTAAAGGTTTGATAGTGGAGACTACCCCCTGTCGAGGGGACTCCTCAACCATATATTTAAAACTCTGCTATATACGTAGATTAAGATATGACTAATTATATATAATTAGATATGTATGTTCGTTTTGAAAATATTTAGGAGGTCCAGGGCAGGTTTAAAAGTTTAGAAGAATTGGAAAAAAAATAGTTGCTACAACGTCCGCCGGGACAACTGGTATTTTATAAAAAATCCTCACACAATATTGGCAAAAATAGATTTCACTAAAGTATTCGTGACTTCACTAAAGTCGCTTTTTAATTTAAAAAAGAAAGACAGTGCAGTTATCGACTGCACTGTCTTCAAATCACACTTTATATTTTATGACGTGCTCATATGAACTAAATAATATGGATAGGTCTAAGATCTAATATAAAACTATTGATGATGATCCTATTGACTGTGAAATTATGCGTTGAGCAAACGTTTGGGCACTAAAGCAAGCTCCAATATTTTTATTTTGGAAGACCTGCGTGGCACAGGGGCTAATGTAGTCTCCCGTAAGAACCAAAAGGTCCTGACTTCGATTGGGTCAATTTGGGAAAACCGACTCGTCTAAACTGAGTGTGCTGGATGCTAAGCAACTAAATTGGTGTGGTTATCTGGCTTTTATTTCATTTTTATCTTACACAAAACACTTTTAACGTCCTCCATAGCCGACAGCCTTTAGACTTTGGCAACGAGTCATCACTGAGCTTGCGGGTCCGACTTCCAGTCATGTCAAAATAGAAAACAAACTTTTTCTGCAACATTAATGCTTTATCAACGTACCACAAAATCAGAACAATGTGTATGATGTTGTCCAATAAATATTTTGATTTGAACTCAAACTCAAAAGTATTATTTCAAATCATAGTAGGATACAATTGGTGTGATCGTTTAAATAAGAACATCATGTGTCCATTTAGGCATATCAAGTTACAGACCTTATGTCTGCGCGATGGAATCACTTTACTTTATTTTTTTTTATTCTGTTCTATTGAATTCTCAATTCTCCATTTTCAGGAGGGCGGCCCCAAGGCTGAAGTGCTGCACGACATCCAAATCTGGACTATTAACTTCCCTGGTTGCCAGCGGCGCTTCACTCCCATCGACAGGGTGTTGACACAGAATATGCTTTGCGCCGGCTGGCTGGATATCGCCTGGACAGAAACATGCGAAGGAGACAATGGCGGTCCCCTCTTGCACAATGGCGTCATTGTCGGCATCCGGTCTTGGGCCGTAGGCTGCGGTGTCCCTCGCTACCCCAGCGTTTACACTCGCGTGCAGCGATTTGCCACTTGGTTGGAGCAGAACCGATAAATAGTGACGTTTACGTTTTGCCGAGATTTGTTGCCGATGAAAACCGATGCCGATGAAAACTAAGAAAGCAAATACGAGTACTTTAATCTTGCGACAAGCTTTTATAACATATAAATTGTGTCAAATGTGTTAAATTTCAAATAACACTTAAAGTTAACAGTAAAAGTTTTAGTGTTAAAGTTATTTTTTTTATTTTTAGGGCATTTGAATAAAAGTTTATTTTTTAAAAGGTTTTTTTTACCTTAATTTTATTTTATACTTTTTAGTTTTCACCTGATAAGTTCCTAAGTCTGTTCATCTCATTCAACGCATCATTATGCAAGGTCGTTTGCCAGTTAATTTTGAACAGTCCTGGTCTTCAATGAGGAGCCCTTCTAATAATTTCACCCTACTTAAGGCCACATATGCTTGACCAGCGGCAAAATTTCCATTCTCTCCATTCTCCTTTTTGCAGTGCTGTGACTATATTTTGCTGGAAATTGCATAGTCTAGGTTGAATGTGATGAACGTCTTTACTGAAGTCTATTTGGAAGAAAGGTATCATACATTTGTGCTCTGCGGATGCAAGGCCATAACATTTCTGTTATATGTCCGATTGCACCATTCACAAGACCCTTGGATACATCTACATTATACCGTAACATTACCTTTGCCCCAACAAATATTTCTCCTTAAAAAGCCCTCGAATCTTATTTTTATCAGATGGTATAATAGTATTTAAATCCTCGTTGTCATTATTTCGAGTACTATCTAGTGGACTGTCCTGTGCTCTTATTTTGATACCACTCAGTCCTCGGCACGGCCTCACCTTAACTTAGGTGTTTAAAGCAATGCGCCACTTATTTCAGTTAGAAGCTATGGCCATCTTCCCCCTCCATCGTCAGATTCTCATTATCATCCAATACCAAAGTGCTCACCAAGACGAATCAAATGAGCCCAAACTCGATGGGGCTGCGTCGTTTCTTTTCCGAGTTCCTATGGCCATCTTCCCCCTCTATCATCAGACCTTGATTACCATCTAACACCAAAATACTTATCAAGATGTATCAAACGAGCCCAAATTCGATGGGGCTGTCTCCTTTGATTACCGAGTTCCTATGGCCAACTTACTCGTACATTATCAGATCCTGATTATTACCCTCTAACACAAAAGTAATCATTAAAACGAATCAAACGAGCCCAAACTCAATGGGGTTGTGTCGTTTCATTACCCAGTTCCTATGGCAGTCTTCTCAGTTCATCATCAGATCAGCTTCACGTCAGAAAAATATTGTATTGTCATCTGATTTACATATGCATGCAAAATTTTAGCTGAATTGGTAAAAGGGAAGTGGCTCAAATTTAGCTCGCAAGATTTCATTACAAACAAGAAAACAAACATCGGGACAGGTGAAACTAAATAAAAGCTTGTAATATAGTGATTAAAAAGATTGTTTGGCAAAAAATCAGGTATTTTTCAGCGATTTTAACAGAAAAAAATGAATCTAAACTAATAAATCAAGATAAAGCAAAAATATCAACTAAAATACTAAGTTTGTTTTGGGTTTTCCTATCTTCCCCGAAGCGATAATTATCTACGTGTTTAACTTAATGAGGTGATCTGAAAACAAATCAGATACAGGTCTGTGAAGGCCAAGTGTGTGCCTATAACATGGTAAAATTACAGGATATAATAAAAAAAACTAATATACATACAAAAGCTCATCTAACTACACACTCTGAACTTTGCCCCGCTCTTATGTCGTACGCATAAGATCGAATATCGAACTGCGAGTGTGTAGGTAATAAGTTTCAGTTTCTTCCAAATGTCAACGTTGCTTTTCATTCTGGTTTTTTATCAAAAAACCTGTCTCTTTAAATCAATTCAGCGTCTAATCGAAAAGAACAAACAAAGTGTATAAAGAGACGTGATTATACTATACACCGTCTTATATTTTCCTGAATACTTCTAGTTTACTAAAGGATTAAAGATAATACCGAGTAAAAATTCACAGGTGAAAGTTATTTTAGAGGAAATTTTGCCGATAGAAAGTTGTGTTGGCTAATAGTTCAACGGACAAATTACTGTAGGACAACGGTCCTAGAATCTGTTATTGATTATTTTTGCCTTTGTGTATTTTTAAGTAAATGAAGCCGAATTCATTCTAAATCTTGGCAGTGGTGTTTCTCTTTAGCACAAAGATAGCTGCAGGTATATATATTCCAAGCCTGATTCAATATGAGGTACCTGCCTTTACTCCGATGAGAAGTACCGTAACGTTCGATTTAGTAGATGCCAGCTTGCCTGGGTTTTAGAATATCATTGCAAAACCTTACTTATATGGTATCTAAAACGGTATGATATGCATGTTCTGGCATATAGTGGTGTAAGATACGAGTTGCTGCGATAAAAATTATTTTATAAATCTGTTTTTACCAGTTGACCCCATTAAACATAATAAGAGGGCATGAGTTAAAAAAAATACCGCCTAATTTACGTAATTTGTTACTTTTTCTAGCATTATTATTTGTTCTGTCGTTAATGATCATTTAGGTAGGTAAGTGATTTGCAAACAGCAACAACACATAAAACAAAAACTTTTTCGTAGTCGACGTCATAAACAAAAGTACCTACAGAAATTCATTTAATCAAAAGCATGTCAGATTACAATACATTGGAATTTAGACTGCCCTTTTGTCATTACTATAAGAAATAACATCGAAACGAACTCCAAGTGTTCATTCTATTGTATATTGCGAATAAGCCTTAACAACAACAGGGTATCTACTAATTAACTTTAAAGTTTGCTATTAGATATATGTAGTTTATTTTGCAGAGCCGATAAATTTTATATGGTCCACAGCACGTCACGGTAAAAAATTGGCTATGTTCTTGACAATGTGTATGAGTCACTCTTATTTACCGCAGGAGTTAATGAAAACCACCGTCGTACCAATTGTCAAGGATAAGACAGGTGACGTTTCGGATATGAGGAACTATCGGCCTATATCATTGGCAACAACAATTGCCAAAGTGTTGGATAGTGTGCTTAATTCTGAACTGGACAAATACTCAAACATACATGATGCGCAGTTCGGGTTTCGACCCGGACATTCAACTGAATGCGCCATAGTAAGTCTTAAGCATACTGTCCAATACTATACTGATAGAGGGACGCCGGTGTATGCCTGCTTCCTGGATCTCTTCAGGGCATTTGACTTGGTGTTTTATGACGTCCTTTGGAGGAAGCTGGGGAGCAGGGGTGTACTGGAGGTGGTATTGAATATTTTGAAATTTTGGTATGCAAGCCAAACAAACCAGGTGAGATGGGCCGATTCTGTGTCAGATCCATATGTGCTGGAGTGTGGGGCGAGGCAGGGCGGGTTGTCTTCACCCAGGCTCTTTAATATATATGTAAATGATCTCATCGTGGAGCTGTGCAGCATGACTGTCGTTTGGATGGCATTAGCGTGAATAATTTACGCTACGCGGACGACAAGGTGCTGCTCAGCCCCACGGTGGGTGGTCTGCAAGACATGTTAAAAGTCTGTGAGTTGTATGCTGCCAGGCACGGGCTCATGTACAACGTAAAGAAAACAGAATACATGATCTTTGGGGCTGCTGGTAAATGCTCAGAAAACAGTACAAAAGACGGGGAGCAACATTGTGTGAGCGGTTCAGGGTGTGGAGAGGTGTGCATCGCTTTCTACCCAGAAGCTTACGCCACTGTGCCAACTCGCGACTTAGGCATCTTTCACTTCCACCCTGCGAGCATTTAGCTCTGACGCCCCACTTCCACCGGCCAACTAAGGCAAGCGGAGAGAGGGGCCTGGTCGACTCTCAGGGGCACGGGTCCCAAGGGGTGTCAGTCCCATTCAGCCCGCCACAAGCTGCCCTGGGAAGACTGACTGCACTGATAGAGAGTTGTCGCTCTTCATGGTGTAAAGATCGCCAACTCTCATCAGCGGGCGATGGGCTCGTCAATTCCCTACGCCTATTTATTATTATTATTATTATAGAGACGATTCATAAGTGTAACTGATGTAATTTATATGAATAAAAAAGAATTTGACTCTGATTTGACTTGAAGTGCTGCTGCTATCTAGATACTAGATGATCTAGATTCTAGATGAGAGGTGTGAATGGTTTAAATGGGTAGTCTCCGATCAGTTTAGAGTGGGGAGGCCCCACTTACGCCGCTTATTATCCAGAGGTACGGTGCATCAATGCATTTTCTCCCTTTGTTGTGATGGGGAAACCCACGCAATCCGCAAAGGTAAGAAAAACAAAGTTATTCCCATTTTTAAAATAAAAATCAGTCACAATAATTTGTATGAACAATATTCGCAAATAGGTTAGTATCTTATTGTCAATCATCACTGACCTTAAAATTCTGAGGTGTGATTAGAATTTTAAAAATATTATAGGTATACTAAAATGGCTGTTCATTATTCGATAATAAGTCATTATGATGATAATCTTATCAAACATGACATAATTAACACATTGTTAATCTCGTAAATTTCGATAATATTACTTACTTGCTTTTGCCCTTGACTTCGTCCGCGTAGCGTGTTATAAACGAGAGATCTTTCTGTGTGTGGGAGACAGGTTAAAAAATGCTTAATTTTATTAGTTTTAAATGAATTTATAAGTAGCTCAGTTGAATAATGGGTTGTTATTAATTTTTAGATTATTAGTTTATGATACTTTTATTTGATATAAATTTAGGAAAAAAAGATCAGTGGAGGCTAACCCGTGAAACGTCCGCCTGGAAAATTCAACAGTAATCTACAACAGACAATTACCTACTAAAGATTTGACACCATCCAAAAATAGTAAAAAGTTCGCTCGCAGAATTCAATATTCGATACGACCATCAACGACGTCTGCCTGCTGTAGACGACGCTGTAGCCGCCCCACAACCGCCGCCGCGCCGCCGATTTTCCCGCTAATTCCCGTTCCCGTGGGAATTTCGAGAATTTTAATCCACCTCTACGATACCTAAGCTATGTCGCTTCTAAATTTCAAGTGCCTGCGTTTAGCCGTTTAGGCTGTGCGTTGATATGTCAGTCAGTCAGTTTCTCCTTTTATATATTTAATTAAATAGATAATAATTGAAAATACTATGTAGAAAAGATAAAGAATTTAATATAAATATGCGGCGTTCTCCACTTTTTTTTATTTGTTTTACCGAAAATCAAAATGCGTACTATAGTGGTCCTTTTGTTAGGGCTAATGGCTGTCTCAGGTAATTACTGCTACGATTTGAGAAGATTTTGCTTTTCATTCATAGTACTCATGGATGTGATACAACATTTTTGACAGCCCCTTTAGAGCTATTTATCATTTGGGCTATCTGACTTGTCCTGAGCTCTATTACATGTTTTAAATTTACCTACCGATAAGAGATACGTGAAGACATATTAAATTTTAGGATAGTTTTTCGAGTAATTAGTATGACGGAGTTTGTAGAAGTAACGTTGTGTATTCTTAGTAACCAATATCAAACGATGAAAGTCGTCATGCTATCGCATTCGGTTCATTCACTAATAATGATAGATGTAAGATTAAAGTAAATAATACATTCCAGGCAGACTATATTTGTTTTGTTTTTCAATTTAAAAACTCATCTTTACAGCCTACCCCAAGGACTCCCAGAGGATTTTTGGTGGAACATTAACTACCATCAACCAATATCCTGAGATGGCAGCCATGTTAATCAGTGCTGGTACCACCGGACACAGACAAGGTTGCGGCGGCATTATCATCAACAACCGTTCCGTTATCACCGCTGCCCATTGCACCTTGTATGTCCCATGCACATTTTCCTTCATTTATTATATTTTAATTATTTGCTCACAATTTAATTCAAAGCACTCATGAAATCAGCAAGGCGTGATCCGGTGAGAAGCGACCGAGAAAGAAAAGAAGATTCGTTTTTTGTTTATGATTAGTGGACCTTTGTGTGTCAGTTTAGTGTGAAGTGTAATTGTGAATGTTGAATGGACGTGTTTAACAAGCTATTTAAGATACCGGAACTTAACATAATTTAGTCTAGTATTAGATGGGTGATCATTTTGACATTACTTAGTTAGACTGTACTGGAGCATCTACGTGCTTCGAAAGACATTTGGTCCTAGCGGATATCGAGTTTAATCATTTAATCAAGTAAAGGGTTATTTGGCAGCTGTTAAACATCCATAAGGATAGTCATATGTGTTACACACAACTCTTCACAAATAAGCACTAAGCTCTTAGTTAAAGTGAGGTATGTGCTCAGTTGTGGTATGTACCTATACATAACTAAATTAGTTAGTGTGGTTGGCCCCCCTTTTAAGGTGACGGCGAGAATGGGCTCCCCGCTCTACAAAGGGTAGGATTACCCACCAAAATTCCAGTTGGACCTCATGTCTAAGTGGAGGTATTCTGGGCAATCGATTCAACCTGACCAACCACAACAGCACCGATGGAATAGCCACTTACGTAACTCCGTCTCTCTTCCCCACGGTGGACGGGAGGAGAAAAGGATTGCCGATCCAACTCGACCATCCCTACCTTGCAGCGTAGACCGGTGTAATGCCGGCTGAGGTGTGTGTGATCGGCTTCTAGTGAATTCTTAACGTTTTTCTCTTTATTATTGTATTGAATGCCAACTAAACCACCTTTGCGAAGTCTAACTCTGCCAATGGTACAAGAGGTAAAAATTGATACAATTTTACCATATAAGACGAGGGTTTAGAGGTTTATTAGCTTTGTGAGGATTCCGTGGAGACCAATTTAATTTAATTTGAGACATTATTGGTTCTGAGGTAAATTGTTTAGGCTTAAAAGCTTGTGCATCGTGCAGTGTAATCGGCATTACATCAATCATTTTTTCTATCACTGACTATTGATTTTACAGTACAAATCCATACAAAATTTATGAATAATCTTAAAGCAACGGAATCAATCAGCCAATAAATATACTTTTTCTTACTGCAGTATGTCATGCAGTTTAACAGATAGTGGAATTACATATCCATTATTAATTATGTAATGGAATAGCGGACTGTATGAAACTATTATTACAATTAATACTCGTTATATGCTCGTACACAGTACAATAGGTAAGCAACTGAAGACTAATATGTACTTACACACTGACTTATGAGATAAAAGGAAAAGGAAGAGAAAAGTAAAAAACATAGAAGTATAAATATTCATATCCCAAATGGCTGTGGAAGTTGGATTACAGCAGTCGCCAACAACTTGTATTTAGTTATTATAATAATTGTATAACTTCAGATTAAACAAAACAATGAAACAGACGAGTTTGAAACTAGCACTTAGTTTTTTTCCATTAACGAAATAATAAATATCGTAGAACTACTAATTTGAATTATTTTTGTTTAGCGGATCCCCGCCGGCCAGATGGCAATCTCGTGTCGGGTCTACCTTTGCAAACAGTGGTGGACAAGTCCTGCCCTCTTCGCTGATTATCAACCATCCTCAATACGATAGCCGTACCGAAGACAATGACATCGCCATCGTCCGCACCACACAAACCATTCAGTTCAGCAACGTCGTCAGGGCTGCAAGAGTAGCCGGTGGCAACTACAACCTCGCCGACAACCAAGTGGTCTGGGTCGCTGGATGGGGCATGACCGAAGTAAGCACTTATTGTACTTTCTAATTACTTCTGACCCAGCGCTTATTCTGAGGTTCGCCATAGATTAAGTCAATTTTGGAAACTAATATTTCTAAATTGGTTTCAGTGACTTGACGCCCCCAGTTTGTATCCAACGTTTGATTTTCATAGTATGTGGGAAAACCTTTGATTAAGAATAGTTTTTTGGCGTGATTTCCTATTTATATTTATTATATTTAATAGTGACTAGCGAACGATTAATTTTGTTATATGGGTGTGTGTATGGCACACTTCGATAATCCAGTTGAACGCTTGATCATCAACGGCCGTAAAAAAATCAGTTGTCACATTTTTAATTACGAAATTTTGATAACGTTGTTAATAGCAAACTACAACTGATGCACAAAACTGATAAACAATACAAAGATAGTAAACACAGTACCATAAAAACATCATAAATGTAAATAATGTTCCAAGCAGAGTCCCTCTTTTGTAGTAGTTTTGTGCAATGATAATAAATATAAATAATAAATCAATAATAAGTATTGGACAACATCACATAGATTGCTCTGATTCTGTAAGTAGCTTGTGTTACAGAAACAACGACGGTACCACAACACCCAATCCGAGACAATATAGAAAAGATCGTTCTTCCATATGGACCCGACCGGGGATCGAATCCGGGACCTCAGAGATGGCGCGACCCAAAAGTCCGGCCCGCTCGCCTCTCGGCTATGAAGGTCGTCAAAATTATGTTTTGATAAACCTGCACTGTGCCGATGGATAGGATTGATCTACACCCAAGACGAAAATTCGTGGTTGTTTTGTGTCTAGGTCTTATTGAATGTATTAAGGTAGCTATTGTGCTACCACGATTGGTTCTGGTTACCAAATCCAAAAAGTTTCAAACAACTGAATATTAAGAATACAGAGGATTTATCTCAACTGACGTTATTAAATCCATTATACATAATATTCCATCTCATCTAGCTTTGATTTTTAATAAATGTATAGATGAAGGTCGGTTTCCGAACTTAATAAAATGGGGTAAAATCATAGCACTTTTCAAAGCAGGAATCAAAAGTGACCCATCCAATTTTAGACCTATTTCAATATTGCATTACGTAAAATCTTTGAAAAAAAAAACATATTTAATACTGCTTGAACACTTTAACAACAACAAAATTTTACATAATAATCAGTTTGGTTTCACTAAAAATAAATGCACCACGGACGCAGAAATTGCATTAATGACACACATTCTTGATGCTTGGAAAAATAAAAAGGATCCATAAGGTATATTTTGTGATTTATCTAAGGCATTCAATTGCGTTGACCATAAAATATTATTAATTAAGTTAGAGCATTATGGTGTTGCATGTGATGCATTAAATCTGATAGAGTCATACCTTACTGGGCGAATACAAAAAGTAAATATTAACGGAAATAACTCTTCCGGCGCACCACTACTTATGGGAGTGCCCCAGGGATCTATATTGCGTCCATTGTTGTTTTTTATTTATATAAATGATCTGCCATATTTTGTCAAAGGCATGTGTGAGATTGTATTATTTGCCGATGATACTTCGTTAATATTTAAAATTGACCGAAGATGTTACAATTTTGACGAGGTGAATAATGCTTTGTCCCAAGTCATTTCCTGGTTTACTATCAATAATGTATTGCTCAATTCCAAAAAAAAACAAAATGTATCTTTACTATGCCTAACGTCAAACAAATTAATGCATGTATTTGTATGAACAATGAAGTAATCGAGATGGTAAATTGAACATAATTCCTAGGAATTACTTTAGATTCCAAACTGCAATGGAATCCTCATATCGTTGCCCTGTCAGGAAGACTTAGTTTGGCTGCATGCGCTGTAAGGAAAATAAGGAATAGAACTATTTCCATAGTGTTATGTCATATGGTCTATAGTTGTGGGGCTCTGCAGCAGATATCCAAACAAAATTTGTTCTGCAAAAAAGAGCCATACGTTTTATTTACGACCTTAGACCACGTGACTCACTGAGGGAATTGTTTAAAGAAATTAATGTTTTAACGATAGCGTCTGAGTACATTTTCGACTGTTGACTTTTGTATGTACGAAAAAACTATACGCTTCTTCCTAAAAAATCAGATACCCATAGATTTAACACAAGAAATAAACAAAAACTTGCTGTTCCAAAACTCAGACTTCATAAAAGTAGTAATTTCTTCATAGGGATAAGTATCAAAATATTTAATAAGCTACCGCAAAGCATTATTGACTTGCCCATGCATGGATTTAAGACTCAAATTAAAACATGGCTTATCAAAAAGGCTTATTACACTGTGCAAGACTTTTTCACGATAAAAATATGTCGAATTGTAAAAATGTCCGTTTGCACCTAGAAAAATCTTTATTATTAATTCAAATATTTTAATGCCATATTGTGATATTTGTAATTTATTTTAAAAGAAGATATCTGTTGAGTTTCTTGCGGCGCTTCTTCTCAACAGAACCAACGTTGAGGCGCTAGTAGGAAAAAATAATTGACGTGCAAAATAATTTATTGTAAATTCTCTTGCAGAAATAAATCATTTCAGTTTAGGTCGCGATCAGGACCACATACTGATTTCTTGCAGGGGTTATTCAAATATTAGGATTGTTTAAATTTAGTACAAATATCTATTTCCAGGCTTGGCAGCATTCTGAGCAACTGCGCCACGTGCAAGTGTGGTCTGTGAACCAGAACGTTTGCAGCCAACGTTATGCCACTATTGGTCGTCCAATCACGGCCAACATGTTATGCGCCGGCTGGCTGGACGTCGGCATTCGCGACGCCTGCGCAAGCGACTCCGGCGGCCCACTCTACCACAACGGTGTTGTCGTCGGAGTGATCTCTTGGGGTATGGGCTGTGCCATGCCGTTCTATCCTGGTGTTTATGTTCGTTTATCGCGATACAGTAGCTGGATAAACCAGAACGCATAGGCACTTGAAAACGATCGAAGAGAGTTCTTTCTGAAACAATTGACACCTTCAGGCCTAGCATGCGCCACGCGACTAAATTTTATCGCGCTCTTAACAAACGTCAAAATGATTGAAGTCAGTGCGTCAGCTGCTGATTGGCTAAAAACGAGTGCGGTGTGCTATTTGCCAAACAGTATCGAAACTTTTGTCGTTTCATGCGAGAAATTGCGCATGCTAGGCCTGCTTGTAAGACTTAGGTTGAATAAAACGTTTTTAACTCACATGCTTTTCACTTATTACCTAACATTAATACCTAACTAAACTCGTCAAACGTGTTTACTACATGTTCAATGAACTGGACGCAAAAAAGATCACACAGACGCATCAATATTTGAAACAAAATTACTAATGGTTCGATTGTTGCAGACGTTAATACGCTGAAAAAAATATTGGCTCTATGCATATGTAAAACTAGCTGTGCCCACGACTTCGTTTGCGTGGACTACATTCTTTCATGGTCGGTTTTAACCCTATCTCCCCTAATATTTGAAACAAAAAGTAGTGTATATTTTAATAGAGTTATATTTGTGCCAACTTTAATATCACTAACTTAAAAATTAAACATTTTCCCATATTATTTTTTGATTTACGTTTAGTTTATAAGGCTTAGCGATGGATCTTCCCATAAGGTTTAACCATTAAGGCCACCGGCCGGAGTCATCAGTGGGCCATGCGCAATTAAAAACATCTATCATACGAAACGCCAATAGAAGCTACGGTTCTCTGTAGTTTAAGTACGAAAAATATATTTTGTATAAGAGCAATAAATCGTCATAAACATCAATTTGATTGAGTAAAATACGCAAATAGATAAGTATCCTAAAAAATAAAGTCTTGGTCAACTTTAAACAGTCACTTTCTTGTTCATGATTGCTGTTAAAATTAAAATAGGAAGATGTTTTTGATGCTACAACGGATGCTAATTATTCATGACAAGCCTCATGTTTCATTGACATAATCAACGGATTGTCATCTCGCAAGTTTAGATTAGATAAATTTTAGCAAGTTAAAAGCCTATGTACAAAATATAAAAATATATAAATAGGTGGCTTTTTAATTTTTTTCTGATTCGTTCTACTGAAAATCAAAATGCGAATTTTATTGGTCCTTTTGTCAGAGCTGATGGCTGTCTCAGGTAATTTTCCTACGACTTTAGAATATGTTTAGCTCATTCGCAGTATACTTTTTATTACTCATACATGCTATATTAAATTTTCGACGGCCCGTTTAGAGCTTTTCACACTTTAAGCTCACTAACATATTCCGATGTCTGCTAAATGTTATTGATTTCCTATTATGAAATACGAAAAGACTTAACAAGAACTCGACTTTTAAATTTAATACACGATACGGTGGATATGTTTTAATTTATTATTATGAGTGAGTTTTTGGCAGTGACGTTGGGTATTCTTATTCACCAAGTTACAAAGGATAGGTACTATCCCATTAGGTTGAGTTACTTATAAAAATAGAAGGTTATAGTGAATAAATAAGTAAATTACCATGGCATGATTTAAAGTGAAGTGTTATTATGGATCTCAAATAAACTTCGTGCACGCGTGCTATCCACGATACCAAATATTAAAATATATCACACTATAATTTGATATTGGATAAGTGACCATTCAAACTTTATTTAGGGAAGCATATCACAAGCATTTTTGTTGTTATAACTATTGATCTTGGTCAGTTAAGGGCAGTTTCTTAACATAATTAAAGATGTTAATTTTTGTAACACACATATTACCCCTCTCCCCCCCCTTATTTTCTAATAAAAAGTAGCCTATTCCGTTCTTGAGATTCAACGTATACCTATACTAAATTTCATCAAAATCCGTTCAGCCGTTTAGGCGTGAAAGAGTAACAGACGGACAGACAGACAGACAGACAGACAGAGTTACTTTCGCATTTATAATATTAGTATGGATAGATTTAATACATATTAGGTTATTAAATAAAATAAGAAATAAACATTTAATTATAATTTCTAATGCCATTTATCCGCCGCAATTCTTCGGAATTACTCGTAACTATTATGCTGTACATCCATGTTTATTATGCGTTCGAAGGCGTCGTGACAGTTATAGATAAAGTTCATTCCCATGGCGCCGTCCCTGGGCGAGGTACAGGTTGGGTTTCCACACACGGCGCTGCCTTCTCCAATGCAGCCTTATGCCTTATGGAACGTCAATCCCCCCCCCCCCCTCTTATAATGTATTATTCATAATCCTGTCTGATGTATTTTTAAATTTTATTACAACATTCCGTGAAAGGATAAAGATAGACAAATAATTATCCACTGTCAATCAATTAACTTTGATAAGTTATCATAATGCGGCTTTACTCTTTTCGAAGGATACCTATATGATAAGTTTGGCATCAAATATTATTATATATTTCCTCAATGAGATGGGCATAATTCTACCTGAAATGAGCTTTACAGCTTGTGCAAACAGTTGTCAGCCTTAAAGGCCCTGGACAGGTCAAGGGGTCTACTCCCAAGAACGATACGCAACAAAACGAAAGGTTTCGCATTGTATTGGTTGCAATTATGAGAATTAAAAATTGCTATTCGTTGTCGGATCCGACATATTTCGTTTTTGGTAGTCTACTACAGAGGGTCTACCCTCTGACCAGTGTTGGAAGGGCGCTCTGACCTGACATTAGTGTTCTTGCAAAATGATTTATTTCATAATAGATATGATCTCTGCTCAGTAACATTGAGATGTGGGGAGATGAGATCGTTTCTCAAATTTAATGAAAAAAGGCTATTTTAAAATAGAGGACTATATTAAGGACAATTTTTTTCCAATGTTTACATAAATTTACTGAGGTACATTGCATTAAAATTTCAAAGCACGACATTACAAGATAGTTCGTTCGCAATAAAAGTGAAGTGAACACACTTATACAAAAGTGACGTAAACACACTTGAGTCCTGTAACACAGGGTATCCTGGTACGGGATCCGTCCTCTCACTTTGGCTTTGGAACTAGTATTGAATTATGCATTATACTTAACATTGTAAAAGTCACTGCGAATAATATTTAATATGATTATTATTATTTTTAAATTATCAATGAATTTGTTTCTCTCCGACCTTTAGAAAGGCGGGTGTATCTTCCTATGACGCGGACCTAAGTCAAGTGTCATAGTGTTCAATGTTGTAGATCCAGAGGACAGAAATTTCCGGGTGATCCTGCAAGTGTTAAGTATGCTGGCTTTCTGGAGTAAGTATGTCATTTTTGAAGGGATTTCTAAAGTTTCAAGACTCTTTTTTAAGCTAAACGGTATCACTCCGGTTGCGGGTATTACTATAGGAATTATATGTACAGTTTCTGCATGCCACTGAATTTTAAGTTGAACAGGTTCATGATATTTTGAGATTTTTTCGGATATGGTAGCTTGGAGGTTGGTGTGTTAGGAATGGCTATATCAACTAAGTATATTTTATGGTTGTTGTTATCATGGAGTGTGATGTCTGGTCTATTGAAATGTACTGTTCGGTCTGTAATTAGTGTTCGGTCCCAATAAAATTTAGTATGTTGGTTTTCAAAAATAGTATGCGTTGAGTATTTGTAGTATGGTACTTTTTCAGAAATAAATTTAAATTCATATGCTAGGTATTGATGTATTATTGACTGACTTTTTATTTTACTGATTATTATTATAACTTTTACATTGAATTTTGACGCGTTGTATTATCATAAATTTTTATTTATTTGTTTAACAAAAAGTATGATTTCATTGAATTTTGAAACTTTATCTGACGGACTAAAATAGATTCATTACTTTTTATCTAGTCGTCATACCTACTTAGGTATGCAACGATTAGATTGCCACCAGACGTACCTATCCTCGGTTCTGGACATACCCAAAATACTATTACACATTGAACATTGTACCGCCCTTATGTGGCGTTCATAAGACCTAGTATCGAACTACAATTGTTTACCTTGATATGTCGTTGGCCATGATCACATAACTCAGATTTGTCACCAAGCCGAATAGACACGAGTGTTTTTATGACGCTTTAACGTCCATAGTTTATTTGTGAAGTGTGATAGGGAGCGCTAATTTTAATCTATATACCTATATAAAAATTAATCCCTATTTCCCTTGGTCACGCCATTACGCATCAGGCTGAACGAATTTAACTTTTTTTTGTTATGTTTGTTATTGTCAGGAGTAGGTTGTGAAAGAAACAATAAAAAAATTGCGCGCAAAGTTAGAAAATGTAAGAATACTAGGTCCGGGACGTTGAGGCTGGCCTTGTCACTCAGGCTCCGATACGCAAAGAGTGAAGCTAAGACGGATCCAGAGCTGGGCCGCGGAGAGCAGGTGGCTCTCTGCGGCAAGCCCGCAAGGGCAAAGGTGGATGGCGGTGTTTTGTTGCCGGCCTCCCTGCCCTCCACGAATCGCGTCGTAGTGGGGTCGCGGAGGAAGAGGAGAATACGGTATTACGTTTGCCGGTCTCCCTATCCTCCGCGGCCGGTGGGTCTCGGGACTCCATCTGGCTCTCGGAGGGAGGGTAGGCAGTGGAGCCGCATAGCAGATCCGCTGCTGGGACTGGAGATGCCAGGCGTGGGGTAGGCCTGGCGTCCGTTACGCGGTCCTGAGGGGGTGGGGCGTGTCAGGTGGCCTGACACGCTCCAGCGGCGTATTGCGTGGCGAATTGGGCCGCTTGGCGGTAGCCGCTAGAATCCGCAATGAATCCCGACTCCCCCACAACTGCGCAGCGTAGGCCACCGAGGGGGTTTTAGTCGGTGCGAGCCCGACACATCACTCTCTGTTCCCCGCTGAAAGTGACAGTGCGGTAGGCATTTCCCACTCGACAAAAAAAAGACAACGTCCGTCGGGTCAACAAGTATATTATAATCCAAACCTTTTTTCGGAGAAAACGTTATCTATGTTACTTGTATCATACCTGAAACAATATAAAATACATATAATATTATGAATAATTAACATTTTATCTTTAAACGAAGTGTCCCAGCCTTAATGTCAAGTTACAAAATATAATAATATTGATCTTATTCGTGTTTTTATTTTCAATGTGATGCACATCTTATTTTATCTCACAAACAAAAAAAATCTCAAATTAAATGTGAACGTAACTCTCTAAAACTAAAGTCCATTGTTATTATCACCTGCTGAAGGTTATGTGATGGATAAGGAAAAAGACTTTACAAGTTGTCTTAGTACAATCAATAGAACATGACGGAAAATATTTGTTCGATACTGTTTTTTTTTACAAACAGTATTAGGTCGCTACAAAGCCCAAAGTGCATCTGACGTGCGTTTGACTTTTTCTGTCCAATAACGCGTCGGGCACAATATTATCTATAGCGCTATCTATCGTTTTATAACTATCTGCACATAATTCATAAACAAATGTATCTATATATCTAGGTATATATGTATTAATCAATTGATACCATTCGATAGAGTTTAATTTCAATTAAATGAAGTTTTCAATAAAAATAAACGTAAATTTGCTTTCAAATTTACCAACTTCATTTTTGTGATATTTGATCTTAACAAATAAACCTGCTACTTACAGAAAACTGTGATAATTTCCTTTAAATAAGGTACCTATATGGTATTTCTTAAAACATAAACAGACTAATTGAATACAGTTTCAATGGTCTTATTGCCAGAATGCGATCAATTGTTTTAAATATTATAATAAAACAGAATAAATATTTTATTACTGCCACATTTTGATTGTATAAAGATCAAACAATTGCTATTATTTCCAAATCCGAATTTTAATTTTAAAATTAGGTAAATTTTAAGGTTGGGTTAAATTTTTCAATTAATTGATTATTGATTCAAATAATAACATAAACTTTTGAATTCATACGAACAAGTATGTTATACTTTTACTTCTTAAAATAAAATATTCTGAAATGTTTATCAGAAAATGTATATCTTATCGAATGTTTTTTCAGTTGCAACTACGATTAGTTTTATTAATGTAATTAAAATAATAATAACCCAAAATTAAGTTGCCTCATTAAGTGCTTGCCAAGTACATAATTTCCAAAAATCTTAATATATAAAATGAATCCCTATTTCCCTTGGTCACGCCATCATGCATGAACGGCTGGACTAATTTCACTTTTTTTTGTTGTATTTGTAATTAACATGAGAAGGTTCTTATGAATGAAAAAGTAAAAAAAAATATATATAAAATTAAATAGTCGTCGTTAAGACAGGACAATGTCTGTCAGGTCAGCTAGTATTATCATAAAACATGAAAAAGTATGCTTGCTGTCAGTCAAATAAATTCTTTTCAGTTTTGATTGATGAATTCATGAAGCATCTTAATCAATTAAGCTTGGGATTAGTGCCAAACAACCGACTTATGGTCAGATTATGGATCTGGTATAAATAACAAGATTATGTTTGGTTTTGCACAATTGTCTTACCAGGCAGGAAGAAATATGCGCGTCCTTTTGATTTTTGTGGTGGGGCTGATGGCTGTCGCAGGTATGTATTAAATGAAATTTTATTTAACTTTCTAAACTGAAAAGTTAAAGTTATTGGAACACTAAAGTCTAAAAATCATTATTTGTGACAAAAAACGATTAACAATTTTAAATAGTAAAAATGTTTCATGCACATTTTTTTGCGTTATCATTTATGAAGTTTTTCACAAATGTTAGGCATTTTTTTTTCCCGATAGGTTTTCTATAAGAATTTTAATAGGAACTAATGTTCAGCATCTTAACATTTTATGTGTGACTCTTTTCTCTATCAATTTTGCAAGAAAATAATAATGTAGAAAGTGTTTGATGAAATGTTTGATGTGTATTCCGCTTTTTTACAGCCTTCCCCGAAAGATCCCAAAGGATCGTCGGTGGATCAGTAACAAACATCAACCGGTATCCCGATATGGCAGCTATGCTGTTCTCCCGGGGCACCACCGGACACAGGCAGGGATGCGGCGGCACCATCATCAATAACCGCTCCATCCTTACCGCCGCTCACTGCACCATGTACGTTACATCGTTTCTAGAATACTCTATACCGTGCTACCTGATCCCCATTCTCCAGTTAACGGTTACAACAAGTAGCGTGGTGGGGGGGGGGGGGGGGGTCCCGGCGTCAACCGAAAATGTATCTTCCTTCTTGTTAAAATTTAGGGAATAGTTGAAATGTTTAATATGTACAGGACTTTAAGGTAGGTCGATAAAAGGAAAATAGACCAGCTAACAGTACTTCACATAATTTTTGGTTCATCTCAATATCCAAAAATAAAGCCCATGTACCTTAGAGTAGAGCAAGTGGAGTTCACTAACGTCGCCAAAGGACCACTAAACCTAAGAGGAGGGGTACTAAGTAGGAGCTCTAGGGAGCCGTACTGCCTGGGCCCATGGCCCAAGATATTGTATCTACACTTCAGCAGAATAGCCTAGAGGCTTAAATATTGGATTATGGATGGTACGTTCCATTCATATTTTTAATAAAACTAGCGTGGGTTTGTGTTTACTAATCAGCATGGGGTCATATGGTGATAAAGCAGATTTCTATCATTTTTCTTCGATGACGTAATATCAATGCTGTTTTTGTGAATAAGCAGATATTTTACTTTATTTTTATTTTTACTGTATTTGTTATCCTAAAGAGGTCACTAAGCATGCTCACCAAAATTCAACTCTGTTTCCAGCGGACACGCACCTGCCAGGTGGCAAGCTCGTCTTGGATCGACCAACGCCAACAGCGGTGGTGTGGTCATCCCCTCCTCTCAGATCATCAACCACCCTCAATACAACGCCCGCACCGCCGACAACGACGTCTCCATCGTCCGCACCTCTCGCGCCATCGGTTTCACCAACGTGATCAGGGCAGGCAGGTTCGCCGGAGCCAACTTCCACGTTGGAGACAACCAAGTTGTCTGGGTCGCTGGTTGGGGTATGACTCGTGTAAGTTGACCACTTTAATCTAGATTATTTATAAATACATCAGCGATCTACCTCTGCTGGCTTTGCACGGATAGACAGTTATTACAAAACAAATAAGTTCGAACTGTTAACAGATAGATACAAACGCTTATAAGTGCGTCAATAATATTAATACAAGGGTGGGTTTCGCAAAAGATAGGACTAAACGCGCCTATACGTGCTTCCAAAAACAAACTTATAAGTGCATATGTCGCAGGCATTTTGAGTGAATCCGCCGTTTACAAATGGCGTCGTCTGTTCGAAAAACGCTCGCTGGTATGTAATATGCCGAATGCAAAATCAGGCAAAATGACAATAGTTGGTTGTAGTTTTGGGGTGACCATGAATAAAACACTGTTTGGACAAATTATACTTTTCAGGTTTCGGTTCTCTTTTGATACTTCATTGAAATAAAAATAACTTTTATTCAACATCAATTACTTATTCAAGGTTGATTGAAGTAACTAACCAGTTTAATCACTAGAAAGTGAAGCGCAAGCCGAGCGAGCGTAGCGAGCGTGCCGCGGTAGCGGCCGGCGAAACGCCACTTCTAGCTCATATGTAATAATATTATATTCAGTAAAAAAATTAATCAGTAGAAGAGTCATTTACTTGGGATTCCATATATATATCTGAAACATTCCATATCTTTTTACACTTTTAAATTGACAGTTCATGGGTCTTATTAATTTCAATAATACTATAATAATACTGTCTTTTGCAAACCAAACGCTATGGCCACCCTAGCTAAAAAGCACAGGAATAAAAAGGAAAACAAATATAATAGACACGCGTATATTTGTGCTTCCACTGTGAAAATTTGAGACATAAGTAAGATTTCAAAAATCAAATAGAATATTTATCAAAAATAATTAAAAAGAGATAATAACAAAAATGTACAAAAAGGTTTTGCGTCGGCAATACAGCCGCTCCCGGTATCAAAGACACGTAACAAGTTAAATCCGACTGTACAAAAAGGGGCAGCTATATTCTCCACACTAAGGTATAAAACTAGTCGCCATACTAATTAATATGTCTGCCAACAAGCCGAAGTCCCTTTTTCCAACACGCCCGCAAAATCATGTCGTCGCCGGATACATCAGCGACCCGGTAGTAATGTGAAGAAGCACTTAATAAAAAATAGAATGGCGGTATCTCCGCAGGTGATTTCGGGTCGATGACGACGTGAGTCAGGGTGCGAGACTTGTATTCTCGCCCTACGCTTCCGCCAATCACGTGCTGTGACTGTGAACATCTTACGCAGCACGATGAAGAAGAGTGGCCGCAACATCAGTTTTCATTCATAGTCATTCTGACTAGCCGCTTTCATGCTCCGTCCACGAATGATGCTGCCAAGGTTCTGAAGTTCTAAATTAATCCCTTGCACTGTCATAAATTCTATCACCACAGGCCGTCAAGAGTTGATTGTCCAACAAAGGTGTTCCAATTGTGGCTCCAGATCATGCGTGCAACTTATCTGCCATTATGGTGCTGTCCACACAAAAATCAACGACAACTTGTAAGGAAGCCACGCGCACAATGAGGCATGTAAATAGTGCCACATGTCGCTTCTCGGGCTATTGTAATGGAAGAGATGTCAAATTCAGGTTCGGTAAAGGAAGTCGTGAGTGTCAGTAAGAGGCGCCATTATCTAGGAGGTCGCTAATCGTTGGACTGTGTTTTAAGCACTTCATTCTGGATTCGGAAAGATACACGAACTGTCTTGAATAACTGTAATGCCAGCTTTCTGAGGCAGTTTTCATTCGTAAGGGGTTTTCCGTGTGCAACATGGGCGTATTTCTTCTCGAAAGGGTTAAACTGGGTGCGGAGAGGTAACTGGCGTTCGCCTTTTCCAAATCTTCTGAAGGTAGTTGAATAAGGGTTAAAGGATAACATGGGAAAAGAAAAAGGAACAGGGCTTGAAGGTGGCTGAACTAAAACTTGGCAAGGAAATTTGAGCAAACCGTAAAATATGCACTGTTGCTCATAAAAAACATAACCAGCTGCTAAATTCGTAGCATTTGTTATTATTACAGTAGACAGATCTGGAGATTGCAAGGTAGGGCTGATGCACTTCGTCCCCTCTGGAACCGAAACAAATACCTACTTCCGACAGTCCAGTTGTTTATGGATGACTTTAAAATAGTCAAATATATAAGTTTTATCAAAAGAGGCTTCATAAATATCCGTAAAATAAATATTTACAAAAGCCAGCTCCAAAACCATTTTAGAATAACAAATCCAAAAGAAAATTTCAAAAGGCTGCCCAACATGATGAAAAATGATGCGTAATGGACAGCTATAATTTCAAAAGGCTGTCAAACATGACGAAAAATGACGCGTAGTGAACTTGTTATTCAAGCAGAAAAATTGACAGATGCTTAAAAGAAGTGAATTAGGCCCTTACACCTATGAGTTTTGCTGAGCATGGAGAGCTGTTTAAACGTAAGCGTCAGGACCCCTGGACCAAGTGCAATATTTAATGTTTGGAGACTATCAATATTCAGTACCTGCTTGATACTATTTGATACCTAAGTTTAAATTTATAGTACTTCAACGAACAATTAAAAAACATGATAATAAAGTGGTCAGACATTCTGACCATGACATTCAAGCCTTCAAGGTAAGGGCGACAAGTCCAGCAGTGACAGTCCAGTCCATCGGGTAGCTAATGCCACTAAAAATAATCAGGAACTAGCTCACCAACTCAAAGATGAAACGGAGCAATTTGCTCAATAGGGTTTTGTCCTATCGAACTTAAGTCAGCGTGGATAAGTAAAAGCCTGGGCGAGTCGGGTATTACTGTAGGAGGGTAATTAACAAGAGGCTTCATGCGAGCCTCTGCGGCCATGGCGAATGGCGCCTCGACGCCAACCTACAAAAAAAATAAATGTAATGGTGAAAACAGGCTTCCGGCGACTGGAACGACAATGTGCCAGTTGACGGATACAATAATTTTAATATTATTCTTCCGGCGACTGGCACCGGCCAAAAACTATTAAGAAATATCAATTGATCAAGGTACTGCGTACAGTCAAACACATAAATGTTTTAAGAAAAGCCCTTTAATTAAAAAATAATCATTTATGTAGTAATATACCTACGTTTCTGTTACTTCACAATAACATAATAAAACATTGCACATGAATTACATATGCTGACAATAATCAAGAATTTCAAAAAATATTTGAAAAAAGTATCTATCAGAAACTTAATATTAAATGTTCAAAATATATAGGTATTTAAATAATCAACAAGTTACAAACAATTAACTATCTACTTATATATCACAAATGCAGTCTTAATATAATAAAATAATGTAAAACGATCACGGACTACAGTTAAACTAGTTAAAGTGACTTCAAACGGTCCCATAGAATAAGTCTTAATTATTTTTGCCATCAAATAGAAAAGAAAAAGGTACACACCTAATTACACTGACAAAGAATCAACACACGTAAACATAAAATGAACTCTGAATAATGAGTGTAATCATTTTACAAATAATTATACCCATTTTCAGTATTCATCGTAATTTCTGTAAACAATGGCCAATCCTTTTTTACGATTAAGAAAGTCGCAGTACCATTAATTTTTTTAACTTTAATGAAAAGTTGACCACTTCCTCTTCGATAGTTGGATGCGGTTAAGATTTTTTAATGCTTGAGAATAATATTTTATATATTTTTGGAGTCCTTCCAGCAATTGGGCAATTCCAGCAATATAACATTTTTTCATTTTCTTATTCATTTTTAAGTGGTGCCAGTCGCCAGAAAAAATATTAAAATTAAATGTATCCGGCAACTGGCAACGCGGTTCCAGTACATTGTGGTTCCAGAAGCCTCGGTGCAGATGAAAACTCTTGGCTAAAAAAAAAGTAACTACGCCGGCACTTTTTTGAGTTAGGAGAGGTTCAACTATCGTGACGTCTCTTTGAGTAAATGTAATTAAAGTGGTATCTGAATATTTATCGCTTAAACAGCGACGACGGTTAGGCTGGGATCCGTGTCTAGAGAGTGCGGCTAGCTGGACTGCCTGCTCTTTTTCTGCAGATGCGCGCTCCGCGGCGCCAACTTTTCGTGGGATTTCTGCTAGCCGTCTAGGGTGTTCCACTTCTAGTGCAAATCTCCGGGCGGCTCGGCTGGACGAAGTTCCTGAACCTTCCTTAGTACCGACCTTAGTCATTGAGCGAGTTACCATCAGAATTAAATAATTGGAATACTAGGTAATCATCCGTAGGTCTGTACTGACGAGTTTTCTTCTGACACCATTTTAAAAAGCACAGGAATAAAAAGGAAAACAAAAATTATAAGCACGCGTATATTTGTGCTTCCACTGTGATAATTTTGGCAGAAGTAAGATTTCAAAAATCAAAAAGAAATTAAAACAAAACTGGACAAAAAGGTTTTGCGTCGGCAACACTAGCTTTGTTATAATTTGTAAAGCTATACTTCAATTTGCCGCGGTATTATACATAACGACATTTTATCTTCGGCATTTTACAAACCAGCATTTTTTTTAAACTGACGACGCCGTAGGTAAACGGCGGATTTATTAAAAATGCGACAAATATACCACAATGGTCTGAACTTGTAACTTTTCAAGTGGGTTTTTACCAACATCTGCTTTTTTTATTCAATGGCGTATTGGTTTCGAAGCTCGGTTTTGACTTGGGTCTGGGTGTGCTAGGTTAACGTCCTTAGTTGTGTTACCTATCACTGAAATATTTTTTCCCGATGCTTCACTTAACCGAATCATAGAAAGTCTGATTCAGCGAGATTCAGTTTAGTCATAGAATATATATTAGAATAATAGAAAATGTCTTCATTCACGTAATCTTTTAAAAAAGCATTTCTGAATTGTCAGATTAAGTTCAACTATCGAAAAGAACCGGCAAGAAACTCGATAGTTACCTACTCGTTTAATATTTACAAATGGAAACATGCAAGAAAAAAAAACAAACAAAACATATAGCTTAAGTCATACGAGTAAATAATGCTATCAGGTCCAAACATTTTTGTCATTTACATAGTAGTTCTATTTTATAATAGGCTTTTTTCATTAGACAAGTTTTGATCAGGGACTTAAATCTATGCATATGTAATGCAGTGATTTTTTCAAGCAGCTTATTTAACATGTTTAGACTTAACCCCACAAAAGAATAACTAATTTTATGAAGTTGTGGAACAATTAAAATAGGATCCCAGTTGATATTCTTCATTACTTATAGTACAAGGTAAATTATAATTTGTTGCCACCTAAATAGTGTGATGGTCTGTTGCATTTATACATCCATTCCATTTGATTTTAGGAGAACGGCCCCTTCTCTGAGCAGTTGCGCCACGTGCAAGTCTGGACTGTGAACCAGAATGTGTGCGCTCAGCGCTACTCCGGTATTAATCGTCCCATCACCGCCAACATGTTGTGCGCCGGCTGGTTGGACGTCGGCGGTCGCGACGCGTGCCAGAACGACTCCGGCGGCCCTCTTTACCACAACGGAGTCGTCGTCGGTGTTACCTCCTGGGGCCGCGGCTGCGCCCAACCACGTTTCCCTGGCGTTTACGCGCGCGTACAGCGTTTCGCCAACTGGATAAACCAAAACCGATAAGAAAAAAAAAATCATTTTGACTGCTTTAATATTTGTTTTTATTTCAATGCTAGTCTGCAACTTAAAATGAACAATAGAACCACTATGGAATGAATCATTTCATGAAAGCACTAATTCTGTTAAATAAAAAAATATGCAAAAAAAACCATTTTTTTTGTACCTAGGTAGCTTTTTTACCTCACTAATTTGAGTCACGCACCATCACTCTCTGTCTCGGGGCGATAAAGAGTGGTGTGTCGGACTCGAACCGACTATAACTCCAGGTTAGCCCTCATCTGCACCAGTAGTGGGGGACGGTTCCCTGCGGTGCGTATCATAAAAAAGATATCAGAAAATGTAACACCTTAACAACTAAATGCAGTGAAACGTCAGGTTCAATCATTAAGCAGTGCAATGAATTAATAAATTATATCCTTAAACTATAAAACTCTTTTTGAAATTATATTTCTGAAGTATTATGTGACTTTTGAAAAAACAAAAAGTAATTTTAAAGAAATTTAGGTTTTCTTTATTGCTTTACGCAAATACATACGAGTATTTATACCGTAATTGCACTTTTGAGTAATAATTTTAAGGAGCCAAATTTATTTCACGGTGACTTTCCTCCATTCCTCCAATAGGGATGTTGGCTGGATAGTTATGAAGTAATTTTGAAAACCTGTTTTAATAGGTATGATTCCTTTATAGATTTTATATGAAGATGGCAATCTGTGATGTCACAGCATTTCTTATCTTATAGTACACACTGACTATTAAATATGTAGATACCGATCATTTCGTAGTAGCATTTAAAAGATAATTTTCAACACATCAATGACTCATAAGTATCTAACTTACAAAACATTATAGGCACAAAATATAAAAATATTAAAGAAAATTATATTTTTGTCGCTTTTGCAGTTGCCCTAGGTTAGATTCCCTAGGTTTGTGGGGCCCCCATGGTCTTATTGAAAGATATTTCTAAAAGGTTTGTCAACGCTACAGGGGACGCAAAAGCTGCTTGCTACCTCGCCCAGCGACTCTCAATCGCCATTTAACGAGGTAATGCAGCCAGCATTTTGGGTACCTTATCATAGGCTACGCTACTACATACTCTTATGCAAACTCTGAGCTAAAAATAAAAAATTTACTTGCATTTTTACTTTCAGCTCAGATATTTTATTAGAATTGACTAAAATCCTTTCTTAGCGGATGCCTACGTCATTACATCTACCTGCATGCCAAATATCAGCTCGTCCAGTGGTTTTTGTTTAAAATAAATTGTGGATTAAATCTAATATTATGACGTTCATTCTCTGTGCACCTATAACAAAAGTTTACTAAAAAAATATTGGCAGTTAATTAATTTGACAGACATAAATCATTAGATTACTTTTTTTTTTATATTACACTTCAAGATTGACCTTATCCCACCTGATGTTAAGTGGTAATGAGGTCCTAGCTTAAGGGTGACAAGTACAGCATAATAAATCTGTTACTTGACTTGTCGTCCTTACCTTGAAGGCTTGACCCCTGCTACTAATGTAGCACCCCCCAGGAGCTCTGGAAACTTAACTAACACGCAGAAACACAACAACACCGAAGTGATTGTTATTTGGCTGCGGTCTTAAGTCTTAATTACTTAATCGGTATTAGATTAAATTGATAAATATTGTAAATATTCTCAAGATAATTTGATAATACATGTGATATAAATGGCCAACGTCTATCTTTTGTGTCACATTTTTTATATCAGGAAACAATGCGTATTTTAGTTATACTTGCGTTGGGAGTAGTGGCTGTTTCAGGTATGACCATTTTAACCTTATCCAATTCTATTCGGTTACAATAAAAAATAAAAAGGCTCGAAAAGCGATGACATTATTAAGTAGTTTTTAACAATTTATTTAAAAACTTTATTGCACAAAAAAACTACAAAAGGTAGACTTAATGCTAGGAGCATTATCTACCAGTCAACCGTTGGGTCATGCAGATAGTTCGTTTATAGCGATTATTATCTATTGGCGATCACGATGACACGATTAGGGCTTAAACAATGACGCGAAGGTGACGCGGTACATGAAGATTTTTTTTCAGCCTACCCACAAGGATCCGGCAGGATTGTGGGTGGATCGCTGACTAACATCAACCAGTATCCTGAATTAGCATCTCTACTGTTCTCCTCTGGTAATTCAGGCCACAGGCAGCAATGCGGTGGAGCCATCATAAACAACCGCTCCATTCTTACTGCTGCTCACTGCACCATGTACGTAAAAACATTTAATGAACGATTTATCGCTCGAACTGGAGCAGCCCGATTGGTGAAAAACCTCCACCTTACAGAAGACCGCAGCCAAATAACAATTACTTTTACGTTGTTGTGTTCCTGCGTGTGAGTAAGGTTTCCAGAGCTTCTGGGGGGTACTACATTAGTAGCAGGGGTCAAGCCTTCAAGGTACGGGCGACAAGTCCAGTAACAGATTTATTATGCTGTACTTTACGCCCTTAAGCTAGGACCTCATTACCACTTAACATCAGGTGGGATGAGGTCAATCTTGAAGTGCAATATAAAAAATAAAATAAAAAACATGTTATAAAAAAGAGGACATTAACATTTTTTTAGAATGTACTTCCTTGGTATGCGGTTGGTTTAATGGTACTGAAGTAAAAAATAATTGAAAAAAATGGCCCCAGAAAATAATAATCCAGTTAGTTTTTGTGCTAATAGCATAATCTTTCTTAGCAACGTTTTTTTGTTCAATTAATTTCAAATGTTATACATATCAAGCAAATGCAGATAAAAATCATATGCTTGAATCAACTACCAGGGGCTAATAAATAAACGTTAAAAACAATTCGGAAATATTTGATTTCCGATTCAAAAAGAAAAAAGTCCTTCTAAACTTTATTTTAAGAAAGAGACAAAATATAGTTTTAAAATTCGAATCCGATCCCGACGTTTTGTGAAAGGTATGCAGGCCCCGTGTTGATGATTGGATAAATGGGATAATGGTTAGGCCGAACATTATTGATCCAAGGGTCGTGGATTCGACCCCTATCCAAGTTAATAAATCGTGTGATAAATATTTGTATTAGTTCTGTGTCTATGTATTCATAAATATTTAAAAAAAAATATTATAGTTTGTAACACACTGTGCCATTGGTACTGGTTTCCATAGCATTTAACTCCAAAACAAGAGTGTTTAACGGGGATGACGTTTGATTTATGCATGTTCTGTGACTGCGTTCGTACATAAGTGTTTTATCTGTTTTCTTTGGCGCAGTCTATAATTGTGGTTTTGTCTGACATTGATTTATTTAATTTAGTCAATTATTATGTATGTAATAAAACATCAAAACACAATAGTAATTTAACGTCCAGTAACTGTTTCATACTTATTATTTGCATTTGTTGTTACGTTCATTTTTTTCTATTAAAAAACGTTTAAAGCATGAAACTGTTTTCTATGGGGTCGATTTTCATACACTTCGAATAAAAGATTAGTGATAACCCAAGAACAAACTTTTGGCGTTCTAGGCAGCACTCCTTTCAATTACTAAATATACACTTAACGACACTATCGAAGAACATTTCTACTGCCCTCATATTATTTTTTTCTTTATTTCTAGCGGAGACGCACCTGCCAGGTGGCGGACTCGCCTTGGATCGTCTTTCGCTAACAGCGGTGGTCAAATTTTGAACTCGGCTCTGATCATCAACCACCCCTCATACAACAGTTGGACCGAGGACAACGACATCGCCATCATCCGTACTTCTTCTGGCATACCATTCAGCAACGTTATCAGGGCCGGAAATTTTGCCGGAGCCAACTACCACGTCGGTGACAACCAAGTGGTATGGGTCGCTGGATGGGGTGCTGTTTCTGTAAGTTGGAGATTACCATATATAATATGAGCATATAACTATTAAGAGCCTTCTTGAACCTCTTCAACTTCGTAAAGACATTGGTTCGCTGAGTGTCCTTTATCTTTTCTATAATGTTGAGTATCCCAAAGAACCGATTTCCTTTTTCCCGCCCTCTCCTTTTCTTTAAAAAAACACAACATCCATGGAAAATATTCCATCGCGAACCAAAAAGTTTGGTAACTCTTATTTATGACGCACCATCAAGAAGTGGAACTCATGCCGGCTCATGTGCCTCCTTCCTTTGACATGAACTCCTTCAAAAGGAGCCTGAAGAAACATTTTATGGGCCAGTAATGCGATGATAACGGGTAGAATACTATGACATCAAATCCGTCGTCAACGCGATGTGGGTTTCTCTCTTGATTACCATCAGGCTGGGAGGAGCCAATATACTGAACTCCCAAGTTTTTGCGCCGTAGTCTTGAGCCTTATTGAGCACAAATACTCACTGATAATGTAATTAATGGTTTCATATCGGCGACTTAACCCGCTTAATAATTACTTAATGGCCCAGAATTTATCTCGACCATCAATTGCTGACTGTACCATTTCATCGCATTGTTTTATAAAGGGCAAACAAATAAACAATCATGTTTATACATCCATATAAAAGATAATTACCTATAGATTCTGGTGCTACTGTTAATTCTAGCGTCCTTGATAAAAGTGTTGATGTTACTATGTTATCATATCGATATCAAAATATGTGTTATTATCAGATATTAATTACGTATTTGGAATTTCCAAAGTACGAGTATAAAGAAGTGATTATTAAGCCTTAAATCTTTAGCAGCATTCTAACAAAACGAAGAATTACACCTTTTAATCATTTGCACAGTTAGATTGTTATTAATCAAAAAGTAAGACTTACCTACCTACAACATTATAGTAACATATCGCCTTTTAAAGGCCGGCGTAAAAAAACGCTTGTAGGCCTGCTTTAAGATCGAATGACGACACTAAAATGTCACTGGGGTGGTGGCGCTATGTGGCGGGTCGTTACATTCCCTACAATATGGTTGAGTGAAGCGATGGCTGGCACATACGTCATGCTTGTGAACAGGTGCCACCTTTGGGGACTGGTCTGCTCCAGCTTACCTCTCGAAAGTAAAAACTTACTTGAGTACTTATTTGTTTCATCACTCATCAAAACCAAAACTATATGACTTGATCCAAAGTGAGCTACACATAGCAATAAGTTAGATCCTGATACTGTAAATGATCTGCTGAGTTTCTTACCGGTGTCTTCTCGGTAGATATAGGTTCCGAACTGGAAGTAGAATCACTTTGCATTGTATTCAATGACGATTCAAAAGTGTTATATGTAACCTACTTGAATAAAGAAATATTTGAGTTTGAGTTTGAGTTTGAGAATCCATTGTTAGGCGGACGGAAAAAGACTTGGCATGTTAATAAAAAAAAAAAAACTAAACGAAGCCACCAATTCTTCTTTCTATTAAACAAGGGTAGTGATTCGACAGAAAATTATCTCGATTTCAATGATGGATCCTTTAACCCTGCAGTTAACCAAATAATAGGCTAGGACTTTTAGAACCATTTTTTTTATATTGCACTTCAAAATTGACCTCATCCCACCTGATGTTAAGTGGTAATGAGGTCCTATTTATTTATTTATTATATTTATTACTGGACTGGACTAACGTAGCACCCCCAGGAGCTCGAATTTCTGCAAAAAATAAATTATTCTCTTACCTACATCAGTTGGTATAGGTAGGAGAGGAATTAAACTTACACCTGTTGGTAAAATATAATGGCAATCAGCAAAAAAAAAAAAAACAATTAATATTTTGTCATATTCTCACCCTATAATTGTTTTTTTTCCGTTCCGTTTTAAATATTTCGCGTCAAAGCGCGACAACATTTTTTAGTAGTTACTACGAACTACTTAATTAATTAAGACCAAAAGTTGTAACAACATTTTTTGCTATAGTTGTAAGCCGCTTCCGCGTGTTTTTCTGTCTCTCGCTCTCATAGGAAGCAAGCCAGTCATTTTCGTACATATGCTATAGTGTCAGAAAAATCCATTAGATGGTTGTGGCTGTAACCGGGAAAACTCATCGTCGATCGACTATTACTAGTCGCGTCAAAAGAACTTCGTTCCATCAGAGTGTTCGTTCTTTTTCAGTTCGGCGGCGCATTCTCCGAGCAACTCCGACACGTGCAACTGTGGACGGTGAACCAGAACGTCTGCTCGCAGCGGTACAGTGGTCGCGTCACCGCCAACATGTTGTGCGCCGGCTGGTTGGACGTCGGCGGTCGTGACTCGTGCCAGAACGACTCCGGCGGCCCCCTCTTCCACAACAGAGTAGTCGTCGGTGTCGTCTCCTGGGGCGCTGGCTGCGGCGAGCCTCGCTTCCCTGGCGTTTACGCTCGCGTACAGAGATACGCTGCCTGGATTACCCAGAACCGATAAACATGGAAACGAATGTGGTGACGAAATAAAATGATTGCACGCATATTAATGTTTGAAATTTTTAGTAGCTACTTCAGAGGTCTCTCTGGCTAGCCGCTTCATCAGATTATGAAAGTGAAAGAAAAGCGCATTTTTTAATTGTTTGCCATAAGTTAGGCACAGTAAACTTAATTCTGCATTGTTGGCTGATCTCAATGAGTTCGGCCGCATAGACCGTAGTCAGTCGAGATGCTATTTTTTTTAAGATAAATAAATAAAAATACTTTATTGCACACAACTTTTACATACAGTACATTATAGTAAAATTAAATTAATTGGTTTACCTTACCTTTATTACCTTGTACTCACCCCTAATATTTAAACGCTTTGAATATACTCGGGCATAGGTACATAAATCGAAACATGTAAAAGTACATATCTATAGCGCAAATAGTTTGCACTAGTTCTAAGACTGATTGACAAACATCACAATACTAAGATTATCCCTAGTAGTAAATATTTATTGATCTGTTCTGCTTTGTGCCCGCAATGTTAAACGTTGAAAAAGTTGGGTTTCTCACCAACTCGACACGAAAGACTGGGCACATGTGTGGCGAGGTGACAAACCCAAAAAAGTGGGTTAACTGTTTTTGGCTTAAGGAAACTCTTATAATATTTAATCATCATCCTAATAACCAATAGTTTACCTAGCTAACTAATTGTATGTGTTTAAACGTGGATCAATCTTGAGTTTACTGGGATTCTGGTACCGAATTTATATTTGTTCTTTATAAAAATGTAAATATGTATAAAAGTGTTAAATATAATTTCTATTATCTAGCTTTTACTGATAATCAAACGCTATTGTCTGATCTAGTCGAAAATAAATAAATATAATTTTAGATGTTTAATTTATTAGAAAAAAAAATAGAAAATACTCTTCAAGAATTAGAATCAGCCATACGTTAATGGTTGCATAATTAACAAGTCGCAACTTCAGTAGAAGAAGCGCACAATTGCAGTTTTTGCAATTTTCCAGGTGAGCCATTTTAAGATATTTTTTGCTTTATTGTGGTCTAGCTCTGTTATCATTACTCTGAAGTTGTCCTCCTTTGCAAGACATAAACCATTATACTATATTCTTTTTAGACATGTGTTTTACAATAATTAAGAACTTTCAGTTTTTTTTATTAGTTTTGACAGTTGACAGTTGTGCCCTAGTTCTACCGAAGGTGCGATGTAATAAACGTGAGATTTGAACTTAGGGTAGTACCTAAGTTCAAATCTCACGTTTATATCTTATCTTATATCTGCTACTTTCAACGACAGGAAACCCTTACTCTTACATAGTTGTAAGAGTAAGGGTTTCCTGTCGTTGAGAGTAGCAGATATACTATACCTTAATAAGAGAAGTGGGTTTCTGTGTTTCCTGCCTTACCTGAAACAATAACAGTTTGAATGAGTTGGTATTATAATGGATAATCTAGTGCATTGTTAAATATTACCGCCAACCTGTAAAATCGGATATTTGAAGGAACATAAAACTTTATATTCAACATAAAAAATACGAGATTATCCATAGTTATGAGAGATTTTTTTGATTCTATGGCAGTTTTATTAAAAAAATCATATAGTTTGATCAACCTTTCTCTAAATAAACATTTTTAATGATAAGTTAGCCAGAATGCTCCTGTGTATAGTATGTGTAATTTCTTTCATTTTATTGCATTTTCCATTAACAGATAGGTAAGTATTTAAAAACAATGTAGATAAATACTTTTAACTTTTCCTTCAGCAGTTATTTAAAGTTCAGGCGGTATTACCGTGACCGATAATATGCACTTCGCAGCATATGCATCAATGGAGCTGCGCTTTTTACTGAATTGGCCTTTCCTGATCTTATAATCAACCTAAAAAATTAAAACTTTAAATTCTAACATTACCTATGGCCAATTTAATTTCTTATAAAGGTTTTATAACAGGTCTAAATATAAATTTGCTCGGTAGGTAGTGTTACAATACAGGAAATATATTCCCGTCGAATTTCAACTTAACTGCGGTTACGACCATATATTTTATCTTTTTCATTTAAATCCGTTGTTTTTAAACCACTTTCATGAAAGGAGGAGATTTCTTGAATCTTTTTAATTTTTATTATTTAAAATAATATATTTATTTTTTTACTAGCTTTGTCACTCAAAAGGTTAAAAGCTTAAACATTATAAATATACTTTAATGCCATCAGTGTCTAGTCTAATTAATAAAGTGACTACACAAAGAAAAAACACATTGAGGATTCATTTTAAAAGAAAACTAATATGTGATTGATTTATCTTCTCGTAATTATTTGGGGCTACCGAGAATAGAACATTCTAGGTGCGTATTATGTTGACATAAGGTTAGTAGACCGGACCGGAGATGCCAGAGGTAATGCCGTGGGGTAATCCTGGCGTCCATTACCTCGGTCCTGAGGGGGTGGGGCGTGTCAGGTGACCTGACACGCTCCAGCTGCGTATTGCGCGGTGAGGTGGGCTGCGCGGCGGTAGGCGCTGTGGGGAAGCCTGTGTAGAATCCGCAAGGAATCCCGACTCCCCCACAAAAGCGTTGGCCACCGAGGGGGTTTTAGTCGGTGCTAGCCCGACACACCACTCTCTTCCCCGCTGAGAGTGACGGTGCGGTAGGCATTACCACTCGACAAAATAAAAAGGTTTTTGACATTTGTTTTTTTTTATATATTACACTTCAAGATTAACCTCATCCCACCTGATGTTAAGTGGTTATGAGGTACTAGCTTAAGGGCGACAGCATAATAAATCTGTTACCGGACTTCTCGTCCTTATCTTGAAGGCTTAACCCATGCTACTAATGTAGCAGGAGCTCTGGAAACCTTACTCACACGCAGGAACACAACAACACAGAAGTGCTATTTCTTTGGTTACTATCTTCTGTAAGGTGGAGGTATTTTACCAGTCGGGCTGCTCCATTTCGAGCCATAAAGCCCAACCTCTCTTGACTTGACATGACATTATCAGACATAACCAAAATCACCAATCAAGCAGAAGAAGGACCTTACGCCTACGTAAATTGCAATGTAGCGGATTTTTCATGTAACATAGCCCCATTGCCTTAAGACTAACCGAATGAGGATGAATCTTTGGTTTTATCACTTCACTTATTTGCAAGTGAAATACGTCGGCATTTAAATTGCAAAGGTCCATCTGTAAGAATAGTCGAGTGTCGGTGTAGATAGTCATGAGGATAGGCTCATTGATATTCTATTCAGTCGCCGACTGCGTGAGATTTATGAAAACAATGGCTACGTGACAAACCATTTTTTAACTTTCATTTAGGTTCATAAACAAATCCAGGGAAAATATATTTATTTACATTAGTATACTAAAGTAGATCTGTACTATTGATACTTGAATAAAAATAAATATCAGAAAACATTACAAATATTGACCATATTCGTGTTTGCAGAATAATCGAAAGTCCGGGAATTACAACATGATTTTAGATTTGCATGAACAAAAAATTGCTTTTTTCTTAACGTTTTATTCGCATTTGAAGTGAGTTCGTTACGATTTGAGAAGGCGCTTTTCGAGATTCTGATAACTTTTAAAGGTAAATGTGGATATTTTAGTTAATTTGGGCTGGCATGTAATGTTTGCAAAATATAATTTTACCTGAATTACCTAATTTTTTTTTATTTAACTTACTATCTATTTGCATGTTTGATGTATTTTTTGTTTTTATTACTAGTGGTTTTGCGATGTTAAAAACATGTCTTTTTTAATATTATTATCCTCTCTTTGTGTAGTATTTAGGTTATTGCATATGGTTGTTTTCATTATATTGTCAAATTATTAAAACTAAAAAAAAACCCAAAAATCAGCTGAATAAGTGCCCATTTGATATGAGATTCATATTATCACCGCTTGCGGGCAAAACGAAGCTACAAAAGTATCGATCACAAACAAAGCAACACTCCTCGTCAATGACAGCGTACAAAGTCGTTGATTAGACGGCATTGTGCCATGAAAATAGGTGTCCTTGAACCGCGTTACCTTGTAACTGCCGTAATAAGGGCGGGTGTTCATACGTGCGCGGGGCAAGTTCAACCGGAGCATCGATCGACGCGCCGCCCAACCAGTCAGCTGTAGGTGCGATCAAGAGCACGTCAGACTATACACTTGGAGTTTGTACTGTCCTTAAACCATGAGCATAAGAACTAAGATCAAACTGCGAGCTTTTCCTTGACGTTGTGTTGACCATTCATTTTTTTTTTCCTATTAAAGACAGGCCCAACAGACAATTGGTTAGTGCTCTTGGCTGTTGTATCCAAGGTTGTCCCTTGGTTCCATCCTCTCCCAGCAAATACACTCATATAATGAACTTTGTGTTTATTCTGCGTCTGACGTGTTTAAGTAGGTATAGGTACAATGTGGTAGCACTTTTAAATCTGGTTTCCGTAATACAAGTGCTTAAGGTTCTAATTTTCAATTCAGGTAAATGAATGTGGTATCCCGGGACACTATCCGGCTCTAGGAGACAGAGCCGGATTGAGAATTTTGGGTGTCCGGAGTGGCGGTAGTTAGCAGAGCCGCACAGCAGGTTTGCCGCTGGGACCGGAGACGGCAGGTGCGGGGCAAGCCTTGCACGCTCCGGGCGCGTGCTTTTTGCCCATTAGTGAAGCTTGTGTAGAATCCGCAAGGGATCTTGGCTCCCATAACTACGCAAACTTAGCAATCAAGGGGGTTTTAGTCGGTACGAGCTGACTTACCTGACCCGATATACACTGTTATCCGCAAAGAGTAACAATGCAGTAGGCATTTGAACCTCGTAGAAAAAAAACAAAAAAAAATATGTATGTGATCATGTTTGCTATTTATTTATCAAATTGCAGCTAGTCGAATACCAATTTTTCTCCAGGTAAAATTTAAGTCTGATTTTTGTTTACATGTTTTTACTATGGTTTGAGCTATATTTTCATCTGAAGACAGAAATTTGCATTACTCCACATCTATATTCTAACAAGAATAATGATCTTCACAGAAATGCTAATCTTGATCAAACATAAACCGGACGTTAACTTTATTATTTGCCTGACAATCTGATAATTTAATGCTATTTTTCAGTATAAAATTATAAATCACGATCGATGGTAGGTAATTATGCTATGCATAATGTACATTGATAACTAAAACAATGTTTATTTATTCATTAATGTTGTAATGAACATTTAGTGGTTCATTCCATATAATTAGTAGGGCAGGTGACCCGGTTTTGGCCATTTTAAGAATTTTGTAGACTTTGAGGCTAAATCATTTTACAGTTTTTGTTATCACGGACATATTTCTTGTAAAAAGTGATTAAATACATATAAATCTAGCCTAAGGATAATTTTGTTTTCATAATGATTCAATGGAAAAATAATCTTGTAGAAAAGAAAAAAAAATGTGCCATTTTTGGCCAGGTTTACCCCATTTCTGGCCACAGTCATGTGCCAGTTCTGGCCATCAAAATTCATCAAAAATAAAAAGCAGATAATTCAAAGTAATAAAAAGTTTATTCGAAAATCGCATATTTACGATCAACAGTCTTTATTTAGAGAAAAAAAGCTAACATAATATTGACAAGAAATATAATTTTAATTCAAGTTGAGATATTATATTTCATATTTCAGCTTGAATTAAAATTACAATTAAGAATATCAACATTAACCTGAGGTAGATATCTATAATATTATAATGATCAGTCTTTATAAGTTTTCTTTTATTTATAACTAGGTATGAATGTTATTTTATGCCGTGAGTAGGTACTGGAACAATTTTCTTTTCACGACACCGATTTTTTTAGTATTTGGTTTCGATGGAGGCCTTATAATCGTAACTCTGAAAATGAATAGATTACTTATATCAAAAAAGCTAAGTGATTAAGTTGAAAAATCAAGATAAAAACTAAATGGCCAAAAGTGGGGTTCTACGTGCACCACTTGTGGCCAGTCATGTGGCCAAAGATGGAAAAATTCATTAATTTTGCTCCATTAGTGGCCACCTCTCTTAAACTCACATAATAAACAAATAGCGATAAAATATCATTAGTACCACTTAGACAGTATATTCTTTATGAAGGATTAACATAAACATCAAAATAAATAAGAAGGATTTTAAAAATAATGATTATTTACTCTCCCGCTCGCCTTAGCCTTTTTGCTAAGATTTAAAACAATTGACGCTCGTCAAAAACTAATGACGTGTTGGATTGAAGTGAAGTTTGACACATCAAAACTGTTAACGCTATCAGTATTGCCAATATTAGATATTTTTATTCCCGTAAACCGTTGAGTAATATATTTGTCTTTGCCTTAGTTATAAGGATTTTAAGTTCTAAATGGCCACAAAGGGGTCGGTGGCCACAACCGGGTCACTTACTCTATATATAATGTTGATTTAATTACTCTTAACACACACACGTTCACAAATTTATTTCCAGTTGACTTTTTATCCTATATTTCAATTTATTTATGAATGTCCATTAGGTTGCATGCTAACAGTTCAGCCTACCCACAAATAGTTCAACTTTTAACTGATTTATCAAGCTCGTTGCAGAATTAATTGAATTCTCGTCCGGTCCTGTAGCATAACCAATCTGTCACAATTCGCTGTCGCATCCAATTAGTTCGTCCGATGGGGCGTGTGATATGTAACATAACACTTGATGTGAGACACGCAAATGTTCTGAATAAACAAAAGATTGAGAGACTTCTCTTGTTTGTTTTTTCCCCCTCACATCTATTTTCTCTTTTTCTTTCCGTTTTCCTACATGCTCTCTTACGAACTACTGTGGAACGTAAAGACTAATGCCAGGTTCCAGTAATTTACTATTCGTAATGTGTCAAAAATTACTATCCATTTTTCTTTAACCGACTACGAGTTGTTAACACCGTTCCATAATTTACTTTCCATACCAGTTGCCATCAGTCGCCCGTTGGTCGTTTTTAGGTTATGCCTCGTATTATTTATTACTGTAACTAGACAGGATCGTTTTTTAAATATTGGAACCGGACATGTTCCCTAATGTCACATATATATTAAGTGTGGTATTTTTAATGTACAATATTAGTGAATGTTAAGAAGCACGAGATAGTATAATTTAAAAATTTATCAAAGCTGTCAATCAAAGGAAGGAGAGTGTAAAAACTGTGCGAAGAAGTGATGACTCATTAAATTTTAACGCAATGTATCTTCTAAAAAACTTTTTCGCTTTTATGAAAAATGTTTGAAATGCTGCATTCTATTCAAACTAAAATGGATTGTAATTTAATTATCTTTCTCATAGTATTTCTTCAATATGCTCTAGTGTATCGCCTAAATTTATATCAATTGCATCAAATACGCAGGTAAAAATAAAGATTAAAAACAGATTAAATACAAAACATGTTGATTAGGCGATAAAATGTAACAAATCATGGTCATATAATGACCAGCAGTAGTTAACCGATAGTACTTATCCTTATCAGTTTTAAAGTTCCGTACCTACGGTATGGAATATTTATTTATAAGATATGGCTGTAGATACACACAAGAAATACAACAGAACTATATACATAAACAAAACTATACATGAAAATATTAAAAAAAAGATAATATCTTCGTATATACAAAATATTTACAAAAGATAGTAGGCCCGAACTTTGTACAAAAAATTGTCCGCTCGCCTCGTAGAGGTTTCTAGTGCCCAGAATGCTACCAACATTACCTCTTTGAATTAGACTTAAACGTTGGCCGAGGTATTTGCCAGCATTCTGGTCACCATAAACCTCTACGAGGCGAGCGGACAATTTTTTGTACAAAGCCAGGGCCTCTGGACCCCACGGCCTCAAAGTCTCTGCTCCAAACAGGGGAAACGATAGCAGCCGTCGAGGGCCGAATATTTTACACGTTCACGCGTCTCCGCCGCGGCAGCGGCTGCCCCCGCGCTCCGAGAGGTGGAGTAGATTTGGCTAGGGGCAAGTGTCCGGACAAGTCGCATCCCAAACCAAAGCTTTGCCATTACTCCATGGAATGAGCGTCATCACATCAGGCCACTTTCCATCATTCCGACAAATACCCAAAGGTTATAGGACTGCCGGAACTCTGGAAGAGGCAAAAGCTTGCAGCATCGCCAAGCGACTGATTAATAATCGTTTTGACGTGGTTTAACGTGTTGTAAGCAGAAGAGAGGAATACAAAACAAAAACGGGAAAAGAAACAATCTATACCTACTTATAATAAATCTGCAGAGAGGTCAATTCCGTACATTTAATTTATTTCCAAAATAATTATCAGGGGGTAATAAGAGATCGATACTGATGCCAAAAATGCAATCAGTAAAATGTATGTCTGTCTGTCTGTCCGTCTATGTGTTCTTTATACAACGTGTAACGGAAAGGGTATAACAATATCAAAAATACCAAAGCAGTTAACGGTTACAAACTGTATGGGACCATTTGTAGCTGTGTACACGCATTTATTGATTCAATATTTTTTTTTGAAATATCAGTCAAATACAAGTCAAAATTTTGACTAAGTCACGCTTGCACAACACTATCACAGTATTGTTGGAATCGTCGAAAGACTTGGATGTACCTACCTATTATGCTATTAATTTAAATATCACAATGGTGGTTCATCTTTTAGTGTTTACTGAATCACATCTGAAATTTGTTGGTTTAGCGTTTCTCATTTTGACAATTCAGTTAAGTCATTGAGTTGTCGTCGCCGTGAGAACATCTTGTGTTTTTGCCTTTCTGGATTACCTACTTACTACGGATAGCCTAGTGATATTTCGTGATGTCTTTGAGCAATCAAGAATATTCGAGATGATTCTCTGTGTCGGAGCAACCGACGGCAGCGTGATGGCCGACCGAAAGCTAGAGAAAGAGATTTACGAAACCATCAAAATGCTCGTTTCCATCTGTGGATTGGGCGAGGAGGTCGTATCACATGGCCAGCTCGGTCACCAGACCTCACTCCGTTGGACTTCTTCTTGTGGGACTAATTTAAAAGGAAGGTGTACGCTGTAGCATGCTCGTCAAGGGAAGAGATGATAGAAAGCATCAAGGCCGCGTTCTGTACAGTGTTGTATCACAAATGTTGCATAATGTTCGCGCATCTTCTAAGAAATTACTAGGCGCGCATGTCGAGGAAGGAGGTGGAGAAATTCAGGATCGCAGTGATTGTCGTGAAGTGATAACGTGATTTGGGGTCGCTGACCTCAATAGTGTTGTGATGCGTTTGTTTACGTTTTAGTCAGTCATTATAGTTAATCATTTTTTATTTCATAAAAACAATAAAGTGTTTATTTTAACTCGGGATTTCGTATATAGAATCTATACAAGGTATAGTATCCACCTACTTTACATTGTTACCCCCTTTCCGTTACAGGTTGTAGATACAAAAACTACTCGACGGATTTTACGAAATTTGGTACAATTATTCTTCATACTCCTGGGCAGGTTATTGTGTACTTTTCATCACGCTACAATCCATAGGAGCAGGGCAGTAAAGGATAAAGTTGGGAAAACGGAACAAGTTACTCCATTCTTAGGTACCTATCCGTACCCAAAGGATAAAAACGGGACCCTTTTACTAAGATCTCGCTGTACGTCCGTCCGTTCGTCCGTCCGCCTGCCTGTCTGTTTATCACCAGGCTGTACCTCAAGAACCGTGATAGTTAGAGAGTTGATATTTTTAAGAATACTAAAAACAAAATAAAATAATAATTTTATGCTCGATGTTAGTTGAAGCTGTTGATGCATGCTTGAAAGATTCACAGAATATTTGAATGAATATGTTTTTAAAAAATAAATAGTTAAAATAAAATGTCTATTCAAGGCGAGCTCCCATACAACAAACATTATTTTTAGCCGCTTTTTGCTCGATGTTTGTTAGAAACAGACTTCAGGTCAGGGGAACCTAAAAAGGTTTTAATATTGTGTCTTATGTTGAATAGATAATGCTACGGTATATATAGACATATAAACAAAATTAGAGTGACTGTTAAATATACAGTTCCTACATACATAAACCAAAATAAAATTTATCACAATTTTTATCTGTATGTCTATCTGTTTGTTTTGGCTTTCTAAAATGGCTGGACCGAGCTTTTATTGGCAGGTAGCTCACCAGCTACGTTTCATCTAATAAGAAATGATTCAGGCTAGATACTTTTATTTAAGAAAATAAAAATTCTCACTCATGTAGTCCACGCGAACGAAGTCGCCGGTACAGCTAGTTTAAAATATTTCGTTATACGCCGACAGGTAGTAGATATGTCGCCGGCATTTTGAGTGAATCCGCCGTTTACAAATGGCGTCTGTTTAAAAACGCTCGCTGTTAAGTAATATTCCGAATGCAAAATTAATTCAATAATGACGACGCCGTATGTAAACGGCGGATTTACTCAAAATGCCGGCGACAGATATACTACTATAACAAAGTTTCGGTAAATGTAAACTAATAAAATGTTTGGCCCGTAGGGCAAAGGCAGAGCTATGTCTGAAAAACCCGAAACAATCTGCCACTGAGGCGTTCGGCCATAATTTAAATAAAATTCACACAAATTGTACTACGTGTGTAAGTGAACCAATTAATTAAAAAACCTGTCATACCTAAGCTAAGCTTGCTACTATTGTAATTGAATCGTAGCTCTACGATAAGTAGCAAGATAAAGTCATTAAACAATCTTTATAGATAGATAGATAGATAGATACACTTTATTGCACAGAAAATTTACAGAAATTGGTTTTAAAGACATATTTAAGTACAATATAGGCGGTCTTATTGCTAGAGAGCAATCTCTTCCAGATAACCTTTAGGCAGAGGAAATAGTAGACATCGAGAAACGGGTACAGCAACAGAAAATATCAATATAAATACCATAACAAGATAAAAATATAAAATAAAATACGTAAAGATAAATAAAACTATAATAAACAAATAAATACCTATATACATTTCCATAATGTATTTATGATATAAACAAATAGAAATAAATATATGAAATTAAATTAATTACCAACAAAGCTTAGCATTATTTAAATACTTTGATAAAGGATACAAGTTCGGATTTAGTTAAGAGAAAGAAAGAAAGTTTTTACTCTTGATTTGAAAATGGGAAGGGACTCAGATTCCCTGATAGGTAAAGGAAGGGAATTCCATAAGCGTATGGACTGGACAGTGAAAGATTGTGAGTAGTATTCAGAAGTATGAGTAGGAAAAGTGAGTAGAAGTTTACGGGAAGATCGCGTACCATGCTCTTTGATGGGTTGCAAGAAAGAAAGAAAACAATCTTCATCCCTCATACATTGGATAAATTTAATCTCAGTTAGCAAGCCTATGCAAATTGTATATTAAAACTATTTACCTAGAGTAGATTATTCAAAAGACACTTAAAAATTACCGAACCTCTTATTATTGAAATATCCTATTCATATAATTACCACAAAGATTTATTGAAATAGTTAATTGAATATGAATTAGAAACGTTACCCGTGTCCAATGTTAGTTTTTTCCTTCTTAAACTTTTTATACAATCGATTGATAAAAAAATATTGACGTAACTTTGGGAAATCGGATTTCCGTTATCACATACTATTTTTGCATTAGCATACACATAAACTAACGGTTATACCATACATCGAGATCGTGTACTTTCGTTCTAACATACTTCGGGCTTGCGTACTTTCCACCAACGTACTTCGAAATTCCATGCATCGTGATTTTGAAAATTCGACCTACCGTTCATCAATCTTTTGTACTTCGGGATTCCGTTATGGAATCCGCTTAGGTGCTCTTTTGGGACCTGACAGGGCACTGTTTATTTAAAAGCATGTCAGACTATACACTTTAGACTTTATACCGCCCTTACGTTCTGGGCATAAAAAATATCAAACTGCAAGGGTTTAAGTGATACATTTAGGTGGGACTTTGTCAAACTGTTCTCGCCGTTTTTATTAGTTTATTTATCTATGACTGCTCCGGTGGTTCAATGTTAGCGCCTGTCTTGTGAACCTAGCTTTATGGGGTCTATCCCCATCCGGGACAAAAAAATTGTCATGAGTGTTTGTGTTTGTCTTTGTCTAGGCGTGCCTAGACAATGTGTTTTCAAACATTTTATGTTATTTTTACATATATGATAACGATGCAACAAAAGTGATATTGCTACTTACTTTTGGGACCAGGGCAATTATTGTGTTGTTTTTTAAAGAAACATAATTTTTCATCTTCTCATGTCGATTCTATGACCTTCACGTATCGTTGATTACTTAAAAAAGTATTCAAAGCTCGCTAGTGCGGCGTGACGTGCTATAAAAATATGTTTTTGTGTTTGCTTGATATTAATTTATTCTTACTTTCATTCGTCTACTAAACTGTTTTACAAATCCCACGAAATAGAATCCGCAGTTGGAAGTCAGCAGGGTGATCCCCTTGGTCCAGCCATTTTCAGCTTAGCAATCAACCCAATCATACAAAACCTAATGGTATATAAATGTGTAATGGTAATGGTATTTAGACGATGGGAACCTTGCAGATGAAGCAGAAATTGTTCTCAACGATCTCAAGGAAATTACTCAAAATTTTAGTTCTATAGGCCTTCAATTAAACTTTGATAAATGTGAATTATTTATATCGAATCATACTACTCCTAGCCGTAAATTAGAAATAATTTCAAAATTCAATAGTTTAGCACCAAATATTAAAATTGTTACAGAAAATAACCTTCATCTTTTAGGTTCCCCAGTTTTTGAAAACGGCATCTCACCTCATTTCGATAACTTGATTTCCAAATTTAATGAATGTTCAGACCGCCTTTTCGAAATAAACAGTCATTCAGCTTTAATCATTTTGAAATTTTGTCTTTTTGTTCCTAAATTAACATATCTTTTACGTTGTTGTTCTGTTTGGAAATTTCAGGCCGTAACCGAAAACTTGGACAACATTATAAAATTGTTTTTAGAAAAAATTCTGAACATTGAACTATCAGAACAGTCTTGGACACAAGCATCTCTGCCTATTCGTAATGGAGGCTTAGGTGTGCGCAAAATTTCAAGTGTAGCTCTACCGGCATTCCTTTCTTCGACCCACAGCACGTCCACTCTTGTATTTAAAATACTGCGGCAAATAACCGCTCCTCTTGAGGTGGCGTGCTTGGTCGAAGCTAGGAATGCCTGGAAAATGGCTTTCCCATCCCTCCAAAATGTTCCTTTCAACCCAAATTCTCAAAGGAGCTGGGACAAAATTCAATGCGACAATTTTTTTTCAGACCTTTTATATAACAGCTCCGGCGCAGACCACGCGCGACTCAGAGCTGTTTCCACAAAAGAGTCCGGTCATTGGCTGCACGCGTATCCCTGCGCAAACGTGGGCACTATGCTGGACTCCGAAACCCTCCGAGTCGCCGTTTGTCTTCGCATCGGAGCAAAAGTCTGTGTCCCACACAAATGTCCCTGTGGTACTTTTGTAACTGCTTTGGGGCACCACGGACTTTCATGTGCTAAGAGTGCCGGCCGCCTCTCACGGCATGCCACCCTCAACGACATCATCCGTCGGTCTCTTGCCACCATTAACGTGCCTGCTATTCTCGAACCTAATGGCATCGCTCGTGGTGATGGCAAGAGGCCTGACGGTATGTCTCTTATTCCCTGGAAGATGGGACGTGCCTTAGTGTGGGATGCGACATGTGTAGACACACTGGCACCGTCACATCTCCCAGGGACTATTAGGAGAGCGGGCGCAGCAGCAGAGGCGGCTGAAAAACTGAAAAGCACAAAATATAAAGAAAATTATAATTTTGTCGCTTTTGGAGTGGAAACTCTAGGTCCGTGGGGTCCTGACGCTTTGTCTTTTTTTAAAGATATTTCAAAAAGACATATCAACGTTACAGGAGACCCAAAGGCTGGCCGCTACCTCGCCCAGCGTATTTTAATCGCCATTCAGCGAGGTAATGCAGCCAGTATTTTGGGTACCTTCCCACAGGGACCATCTTTGTTTATGTAAAATATTTATTTTTTATTTATTTTAGTTTAAATATTTTGTAAGTTAGTGTTATCTTATGTTTATTTGTTTTGTTTATGTAATAAATAGTTCATCGTAATTGTCACATATGCGACATGACAGTTACCCTAGCAACCAATCTGTTGTTATCGAAAACTCATAATAAAATAAACAGTGATTTTTCTTTAACAGTTTCGACTGGAAATCTAGATAAATAATCTGCATTTGAGTGCTTTACTGATGCTCGGTATTCTATGGCGTAATCGAATCCTGATAAAAAATGTGCGTAATGAAATAAGCGCATAGTACTGAGAGCCGGTAATGTCTGTTCTGGATGGAAAATTGAAGTAAGAGGTTTATGATCTGTGACTAGAATAAATTTACGGCCATAACAATAATGAAAAAACTTTTTTAGGCCCCAAAAGATAGCAGTTGCTTCCTTATCAATTTGGCTGTACTTTTTCTCGCTGGAAGTAAGAGTTCTTGAAGCGAAGGCGATGGGTCGTTCTGTACCGTCGTTTAATTTATGTGATAGAACTGCTCCTAAACCATATGGTGATGCATCGGTAGCTAATACGAGTGTTTTTTTAGGATCAAAGTATGTAAGCACTCGTTCGCTAAGAATTTCTTTTTTTATTTTCTCAAAACATAATTGGCATTTCGTTGTCCATATGTATTTAACTTCCTTCTTTAGCAATTCGTTCAACGGTTTAGTGATTGAAGCTAAATTAGGTATAAACTTGTTATAATAGTTTGCCATGCCAAGAAACGTACGTAATTCGTTGATATTTTTTGGTGGTTCGGTATTAATGATAGCCTTTACTTTTTCCTTATTTTTATGTAATCCGTCTTTATCGATTGTATGGCCGAGGTAATTTATACTCTTTTTGAAAAAATGGCACTTTTCTTTGTTTACTCTCAGATTATTGTCTTTTAATTTTTGTAAAACTGTTTTAAGACGTTGAAATAATTGTACTTCTGTAGACCCTTGAATGATGATGTCATCAAAAAAACATTTGACGCCTTCCAGTCCCAGTAACAATTGATCCATGAACTTTTGCCAAAGACTTGGTGCAACTTTAACTCCAAACATGAGTCTATTAACTCTGTATGTTCCCTTATGAGTACTTAATGTTTGAAGCATAGCGCTTTCATCGTCCATTTCCATGTTCAAGTAGGCTTGTGTAATGTCTAAAGTACAGAATATTTGACCTCCATTCATTTCCGAAAATATATCCTCTATTATCGGAATAGGATACTGTTCATCTTTAATTGCTTTATTTAAAGTAACTTTGTAGTCTGCACATAGTCGTATTGATCCGTTCGGTTTCATAATCGGTACAACTGGCGTTCCCCAATCCGATTGATCAACTTTAGAAATAACTCCGATAGAACAAAGTCGATCTATTTCTTGATCTACCTTAGGTTTTAAGGCATATGGAATTCTTCGTGGTTTTATGAATATGGGTTGTATATTTTCTTTAAGATGTAATTTTGCTTTGTAATTTGGAATTTTCCCCAGGTCTGATTTAAAAACTGATGATGAAAATTCTTCGAAAAGGTGTTCCAACTTGATGCATTGGTTTTCTGTGTCTAACATACGTATATCTGCTAATTCTACATTCAATTCTTTCATCCAACTCCTGCCAAAAATTGGATCAACATTTTTATCTATAATGTAAAGTTTTCCAAAGAATAATTGATTTTTGTATTGACATTTTACATATGTCACTCCGTAAGGTTTAATTATTTCGCCAGTGTACGTTCTTAATTTCATTTCAGTTTTATAAATTTTCTTATTTACCTGTAAACGTTTAAATTGATTTAATGACATAGTTGTAAGAGTAGCTCCAGTATCGAATTCCATTTTGATTGGTTTTTGTTCTATTTTTATTGAAATCAAATACCTTTCCGAAATTTCACTTTTAATTAAGTTGATCTCTGCGACGCTGTCATTACTAACAATACTTTCAGAATCATCTATTCGGTTGATCCTATTTGTCTTACTGAGACAAACTCTGGCTAAATGTCCTTCTTTTTGACATTTTCTGCAAATCGCCTTAATGGCTCCACATTCGTTTGCCCGATGATCTGATTTTCCGCATCTGAAGCATTTCCCTTGTAAATCCTTTATTGAAAGTGGTGGCCTCATTTCTTTGCGTGGTTGTATGGGTGATGAATTTGAAGTGAATTTCCTTGATGTAAACTTAGGAGGAGACGTAGAAATTCTATTGACTGCATCTGGTTTACTTGCGATGTCATGGGATATTTCAAAGTTGTCTGCTTTTCCCATTTCCATGGCTGTAGCAAAACTTTCCAGTTCAGCAAAAGGTGGAGTATTTCGATCTTGTAAAATTCTAGTACGGATATCTCCGTCCTTCAGACCTCGTATGAATTGTAAAGTCAAAAAGTTTTCTAGTGTGGGTTTCTTGCAATTCAGGCATTTAAATTCGCAATTAGTAGCAAGCCTTTTCAGTTCTGAGGCAAATGTCGAAATAGTTTCATCTTTATTCTGTATGCGTGAAATAAATTTGTGCTGTAGAGCCCATATACTAGGTTGTGGGCTAATGTACTGGCTTAAAATTTGGGTAAGATCTTCAAATGATTTGTTTATTGGATCTTCGGGTGAGCACAGATCATAAATTCTTTCGTGGAGTTCCGGTGAAATAGTAGATAGCAAAATATATACTTTCGTTTTGGGCTCAGTTATTTTGTTTAACAGCAGGTAGACAGTGAGCCTTTTGATAAATCCGTGAAATGTTTCATTTTCTTGTTGATGTTGAAAATGTAGTTTTACAGATGGTTCTATTACAGAACTCGTACTAGGAACTACGTTTGTAGAATTCGAGCTGGTTCTTGTAAGGTTAACTCGTTGTAAGGTTAATAATTTTGTTTTAAGATTTGTGCAACATTCCGTAAAATCGTACCTGTAATCAGTTTCATGTTCTAAGTTATCATCTTCGGTTTCAAGTTCAATTTGTTCCTGTATATTTTCAAACTTTTGTAGTGTATTCTCGATAATTTGTAAACGAGATTCAATTTCTTCGTTTGAAAAATTTTCATGTGTATTTACGTAGTTATTTATTCTGGTGAGAGTGCCTCGTAAACAGGACCGCACTTTCATGTATTTTTCTTTCGTAATTGTAGACATCCTCGTCGCCAATATTAAATAAAATAATTGCTTAGTAAAATCACTGTTTATTTTATTATGAGTTTTCGATAACAACAGATTGGTTGCTAGGGTAACTGTCATGTCGCATATGTGACAGTAATTAATTTATTGGCCTTATTATTTTATAGCTATAAATTAAAGTTATAAATAATACTGAAGACACATGCCACAAAAAAGGGTGAAACATGTTTCTAAAAAAAAAAACAAATAAACCTTATACTAGAATACGATTCTACTATCCGGAGCTAAATGAAAGATTTTATAGTTGTTGATTAAAGTTTCTGAATCAATTATAATTAAAAACCTATTAATCAATCTAAGCTTAGATAATTGATAAAACCATTAAATACTGTGATAATGAGTCTTATATAAATTAACAGTACCCAGTGTGTGTGTTACAATTCGTTGAGCTCATTAACGATATGCGCTGCCTAGTGATTCTTCTGTTAGGGTTGGTGGCTGTCTCAGGTAAATTTGATACTTCCTATATTGTTCTTCTTGTAAATTAAAACCGCATCCCCAATAATTTGTTTGTGGGACTACTATATGCTGTTAGTCAAGAAGGGTAAAAATTTAAGTAAACCGAATTTATTTTCCCGTAGCTATACCACACATAATATATATTTATTAAAATTAAGAATTTCATCTTAGATTTAACATAGTTAATTAAGATCTGGTTAGGAGTTATGTTATTTTTCATAATGATTATGAGTTGGATCACAAGTATGAGGGTTTTAAACGCCGCCACTATTCATAACTAGTCCATAAGGGCTGTTGCATAACATTGACACAATTTTAGCCCATACATTGTAAATAATGGTATAATATCTCCAAAAATATTACGACATTTTAAACGAAGTTATAAAGTACGTTTTAAAATCCATAGAAGTGATTTAAGTTAAAATTATTCCACAGATTCTAGGTGCCGAACAAAAATTAATGCACTAACGAAACATATTTATTTGATATCTAATTAAAACATTTGGGGATATTATCTCAATTGAACTGGAGAAAGTTGGTATACCCGTGAAAATGCTATTTATAAGGTATCGATCATACAATATAAATATAGGTGTGTAACAACAAATGTTTTTTACAGCCTACCCCAAAAGCTCTTCAAGAATTGTCGGTGGATCCTTGACTACCATCAACCAGTACCCTGACATCGTATCTTTGCTATTCTCTTGGGGTAACACCGGCCACAGGCAAGGATGTGGTGGCACCATCATTAACAACCGCTCCGTTCTCACCGCTGCCCACTGTACCATGTATGTTACTAAAAGTATCTTTAAACGAAATCAGGATTAGATCAAGGAAAAACAGTACCAACTGTTCAGTTATTAGAATTGGAATTTGGTGTTTAAAAAATCTCTTCTCATTGTACGGTCAACAACACTGACAGTTCGATATTAGCTTATTCTCTTGGAGTGCAAAGTCTAGATTGTATAGTCTGGCGTGCTTTTGTGTATACGCAAACCGTCCTGTGTCATTCACACTTTATTTTGCCGATGTACGATGTACACTACAGCTATTTCAAAGTACACACTCCCACTTCGATATAAGTTCTTATGCCCATGACGAAAGAAAGTTCAAAATCCAGAGTGTATAAGCTTACGTGCTAAAACTGAACTGTACCTTCCGATTGTCTATTTATTATTTCAGTGGAGACCCAGCCTTTAGATGGCAATCCCGTGTTGGATCTACGTTCGCCAACAGCGGCGGTCAAGTCCTAGCATCTTCTCAGATTATCAACCATCCCGCTTACAATCCCCGAATCTTGGACAACGACGTTGCCATAATCCGTACATCTAGCAACATTGTGTTCAACAATAACGTCAGGGCAGGGAGGTTCGCCGGTACCAACTACAACGTCGCTGACAACCAAGTGGTCTGGGTAGCTGGATGGGGCAGAACTGCTGTAAGTGGAAATATTGATTCATGAACATACCTATAAAAGACGTCATATTCATTCGGGTAGAATAAAAGTGTCCTAGATTTCGCGTCTCAGGCCATAGCTCGCGAATTAGTTTGCTATTTAATTTCACCCAAATCCATTCGGTAATTTTGCGTCAAATAGGAACAAACTTCCATACATCCAGCCAACCAAACTTTCACTTTTATGATTTTGGTAGAATTAATGTGTCAATTTTCATCAAAACTCATCCAATTGTTAATTTCAATCAGAAAACATGAACATTTGTTCAAAAACATAATTAAAAGAAAGGTCTTTTAAGAAGGCATATGTAATAGAAAATTACAGAGGAATATGATTTCAAGAATCTGCACGAACACTTACAATTTAAACACCGCTCTGTATGTCTCAGTGCGAAACTACTAAAACTAATTATAAGTTCAGCTTTATTTGTAATATGGACAACAGAGTTTCTTGCCGGGATATTCTCTGTAAGTTATAGGTTTCGAACCGGAAGTAGCGTCTTTTGCATTCTCAAAACTCAAAATCATTTATTTCCCTTCACAGTTAGGTACATGAATAAAATGACTTAGATTTGCATTATATAGACGTTTCATAAATATGACTGATATAATTTACATGAAAGAATATTGAATTAGGCTTTACGCCTAATATCCAGTTATCAGCCACAAGTGTATATTTGATCGTTATTTGCAGCAAAACGGCCCAGCTTCAGAGCAGCTGCGCCACGTGCAGGTCTGGACTATCAACCTGAACACATGCAGACAGCGCTACGCCGTCATCGGACTTCAAGTTACCGACAACATGCTGTGCTCCGGCTGGCTCGACATCGGCGGTCGCGACGCGTGCCAGGGTGACTCCGGCGGTCCCGTCTACCACAACGGAGTCGTCGTCGGTGTCACTTCCTGGGGTGAGGGCTGCGCCGATCCCCGCTACCCTGGTGTCAACGCTCGTGTTCAACGATACGCCACTTGGATCAACCAGAACGCCTAAATCGATTTCGATAGTAAAAATTGGAATTATTGTATCTTTGCTAGGGATAAAAATTACTTTTATAAGAAAATAAATATAAAATAACTTAACAAATCTGTTTATTCACTTAACCCCTGCTTGAATTTGTTGGATGGTTCAAAAAAAATACTATTAATTCGTTTTTTCATCAAGTTGTGGCAATATTGCTAATGTAAAGAAAAACTTTTTCGAAAAAACTTGTAACGTTAACACTTTAGTAATTATGGACATTCAGCTCTGGTAAAAAGAAGTTTCTATTTTTTATTTAATAATACTTAAGTTAATTTTATAAGTGTATAAGTACGAATATGAATTGAAGTCGTGAACCCAGCTCAACCACACCCAAATTTATTTCCTAGCTTGTTCTGACAGATAATGTACGAAGAAACCTCTCACGCCTAGGATGAGCCATAACATTGTGACACAGTGGTCGTCTTTCTACGTCATTACGATGATTTGCTTCTACAATATACCGAGCAGGAAACACACGAGCTCTATATTCAAATTGTGTCTGTAAATGTATTGATATTGGAAGAAATAGACTTCGTTGAAGAATTTTAGTTAACTCATAAAACATTCACTGTCATTCTCTATACTGCGGACAGTATGTTTTTGCTCGCAGATTATACCGTCAGACGTCACCACTAATAGGATTGAAGATGTTTTACCCTTCGTAAGCACAGGCCAAAGCTTGCGAGGGTCAACACTATTAAAGTTTGTTTATTAGTAAGAAGCTCTTTAGTACTCTAATGGTTTGCATCGCCAAACGGGACCGCAACTGGATAAGTCTTAAAGGATTAACAACTTCTTGCTGTACTACGTTAAGCCGTCTTATAGAAATGCAGACTGTGGTATTGCATAATTGTGTTGTAAGTACAATGAAATATGTTGTAATATTAAAAAAAAATGGAAGCCCCCCGGTTTATAAGTTTTCTATCCTTAATATTAAAAACAATTTATCATTCATTTGGATAATTGTTATATTTTTTATATATCTTTATAATTTGCTGATTGCAAATGCTTGCATTGCGATGCATTGGTATGTTTAAATTCACGGTAAAATAGCAGCAACTATTTCATTTTACAATTTTGTAATACTCAACTGTTGTACCTATTTGTGCAATAAAGTTTTTAAATAAAATAAATGTACAGCTCTTAATCTACGAATAATGTTCTAAATCTTAAAGTTTTATAATAGTAATGTGGATAAGTAGGAAATAGATTGATGATCTAGAGGCTTAAATGTAAAATTATTTCTTTGGGTCTTGGATGGATGCGATGTTTGTTCAAACATACTAAAAGTAAGTAGGTATGTTACTGATGATCGGTAACTATTTAGTTAAGGTTTGCGAAAACTTATCTGCAATTTACAATTGTGATAAATAAACAACTTACACTCGATTATTTTTATGTTTTGATTTCAATAAGGGTCATTGCTTTGTAGCGTGAAATAAATTCGGGGAGGCGATAACCTATAAATAGGGGCACATTTATTTTATTAAATATCTTTATTGCACTAAAACGTACAACAGGTGAACTTAATTTTAGGAGCATTCTCCGGTCAACCCTTAGGTAATGCAGAGTGTTTGTTTATGTGTGCTGTAACATTAAAAAAGTAAATTAAAATAAAAATAACAATAAACTTATCACTATAAATAACATTACGGAAACGGATAATCATACAGAAAAACATGATTAAATAAAATATATATTTAGTATATACTCGTATATAGCATAGTGTGTGTTTAAGAACAAAATAAAGGAAACAAAAAACTGTTACATGTTTCATAAAGAAACATATACAAATTTGATGGAGTGCGATGAACGTAAGACTCACACGTAAACATATAAGTACATACGTTCAACCAAGGCTTACAGCTGTTACAAGGTAATTTGGTTCAAGGTTCTATTTCTATGGAACAAATATGCTGAGTAATCAAGGATTTGTTCGCTGTCATTACTTAATCTTTTATAATAAATCATTTTGTGACTTTGTTTCATTGGCTACTATTACAGATAATTCTTCGATAATGATAAAGAGACATTTATTTGACACAAATAAAGCAATCACATTCAAGCATAACAATTGGGTTCAACCTCAGTATTATAGTAACGATATTAAGGTCGGCATAGCTTTGCTATTCTGGAGCGGTCCAAACCTCTACCGCTTAAGACTCTAAGAAATATAACAGATATATTTAGGTACAAACAAACATGAAATTATAAAAACACTTCAAATATGTATTAATTTACTAGATTTCTCAAAGATTTGAAACAAACCTTAAGGTTTTTCATTCTTATTCCCGTATTTCGTTTACGAGCAGCCTTCTTTAAATTTTCCCACTTGAGTCTCAGTTGTTCTGGTTTCCTTGGTGTATAGCTATTAGGGCATTAAAATGATCCGTGATGGTGACCCACGTCGTTTCCTTTAGTTGATTGTTGGAAGCATTTGTCGCTTTACTATTGATCACTGGATTTGCTTCCACTAGCTGTACAAGCTGCATGACTTCTTCCTTTGTTAACGGTAGTTTTTTTGCTAAAATACGGTTAAACAATGTTATTACTGATAAATAACTTGTGGCTAAGAATAACAATATAATATATTTATTTAACGCAACTACTTACCGAGCTCATTACTAAAATGAATAGATTAAAATCAAATAAACAGACGAAAATAAATTTGAATAAACAACAACGCTTCATCAAACAACCAACCAACTGATAGCGTCTTGTCAATGTCATTATTTAACGTTCCGTTTTTCGTGATCCGAGCGCATAATACATCTAGAAGTAAATATATTGATATTGAAAATTAGTTTAACTGCATATTTTATGTATATTTAGTATCGATTTATGTTTGCTTTTGTCATTTATAATGAAAAGGTACTATAAGGTGAAATATATTACGATAACTTACAGGCACTCTTTATGATTTGTACAATTACAATCCATAGGAGCAGGGCAGTAAAGGATAAAGTTGGGTAAACGGGACAAGTTACTCCATTCTTAGGTACCTATCCATACCCAAAGGATAAAAACGGGACCTTTTTACTAAGACCTCGCTGTATGTCCGTCCGTTTGTCCGTTTGTCCGTTCGTCCGACCGCCTGCCTGTCTGTTTGTCACCAGGCTGTATCTCAAGAACCGTGATAGTTAGAGAGTTGAAATTTTCACGGATTTTGTATTTATATTGCCGCTATAACGATATATACTAAAAACAAAATAAAATAATTATTTCAGTGGAGGTCCCGTACAACAAACGTATTTTTTTTTTAATTTTATGCTCGATGTTAGTTGAAACTGTTGTTGGATGCTTAAAAGACTTCACAGAATATTTGAATGTATATGTCTTTCAAATCTAAATAATTAAATTAAAAAAAATATATATTCAAGGCGAGCTCCCATACGACAAACATTATTTTTAGCCGTATTTTGCTCGATGTTTGTTAGAGACAGACTTCAGGTCAGGGGAAACTAAAAAAGGTTTTAATATTGTAGGTATCTTATGTCGAATAGATAATGCTACGGTATATAAAGACATATAAACATAAACCAAAATAAAATTTATCACAATTTTTATCTGTATGTCTATCTGTTTGTTTTGGCTTTCTAAAATGGCTGGACCGAGCTTTTATTGGCAGATAGCTCACCAGCTACCTTTCATCAAATAAGAAATGATTCAGGCTAAATACTTTAATTTAAGAAAAAAAAATCTAACTCATTCACATAACATAACATAACACACTCACGCGAACGAAGTCGCCGGCACAACTAGTTTAAAATATTTCGTTAAACGCCGACAGGTAGTAGATATGTCGCCGGCATTTTGAGTGAATCCGCCGTTTACAAATGGCGTCGTCTGTTTAAAAACACTCGCTGTTAAGTAATATTCCGAATGCAAAATTAATTCGTTTTTAAACTGACGACGCCGTATGTAAACGGCGGATTTACTCAAAATGCCGGCGACAGATATACAACTATAACAAAGTTTCGGTAAATGTAAACTAATAATGTTTGGCCCGTAGGGCAAAGGCCGAGCTATGTCTGAAAAACCCGAAACAATCTGCCACTGAGGCGTTCGGCCATAATTTAAATAAAATTCACACAAATTGTACTACGTGTGTAAGTGAACCAATTAATTAAAAAACCTGTCATACCTAAGCTTAGCTTGCTACTATTGCAATTGAATGCTAGCTCTACGATAAGTAGCAAGATAAAGTCATTAAACAATCTTTATCCCTCATACATTGGATAAATTTAATCTCAGTTAGCAAGCCTATGGAAATTTTTGTAATGTCGATCAAAATACATAATAAACTACCTAAAACTATCAAAGAAGAAATAAATAACAAAAAATTTATAAACACATTAAAACAATTCCTAATTAAAAAATCGTATTATAGCATAAGTGAATACCTATCTGATATTATTTAAAGTAGAGTAGCATTAACACATAAATATAATTAATAATGTAATAATTAATAATTAAAGCTATAATAACTTCCAATGTATAAATTCTTTTCGTTTTCTTTCTGTTAATTATGTTTATATCAAGGATCGTGTTAGCTTTGTTAAAGAGTGAGCGTCCTCTCTCTAATTGGCAACTTGACAGTTTTTGAAAAAGTATTGTAAAATGTGCGCCCGTTCATTTTATATCCCAAGCAATTCGATTTATCTGGAAATAATCTAAATAACCAGAGAAAAATAAGATTTTGTGTAACACATTTAAAAAGCGCGCGAAAACGCCTAGTCGTGTCACTGTTGCAATTATGACGTCAACGTCCTAAACAACGAACCGATACGCATAGGAACGACTTAATTAAGATAAACGAAAAATGTTGCAATAAATTATTTATACGATTAGAGACACAATAATTCAATTAAACCAGTAAAATAATCATTGTTTCGCCACATTAAAATAAATAATTTTCGCCGACAGCTGTCATTTCCGAATTGCAATGGTGGTTTCCGTTTCGGTTCTTTTGTTCCACAGATAAAACAACTAAAATTTATATTGCAAAAATAAAATACTAACTATGCTTTTAATTAAAAAGTAAAAATGTAAAATGATTACTTAAGTAATAAGCTAACATATCTAACACTTTTCATATTTTATTGTTAACACTGTCAAGTAGCCAATTGCAGTGCCCTTACAGGGTATTTAGTGATCTAATTTTAAGTTACCACCTTGTAAACACTAAAGATGCAATAAAAATATTGAGTATTGAGTATTGAATTTTATATTAAAACTATTTACCTAGAGTAGATTTTTCAAAAGACACTTAAAAATTACCGAACCTCTTATTATTGAAATATCCTATTCATATAATTACCACAAAATACCTACAAAGATTTACTGAAATAGTTAATTGAATATGAATTAGAAACGTGACCCGTGTTCAATGTTAGTCTTCTTCTTAAACTTTTTATAGAATCGATTGATAAAAATTTATTGACGTAACTTTGGAAAATCGGATTTCTGTTATCACATACTATTTTCACGTTAGCATACACTTAAACTAACGGTTATAAGTAGGTAAGTATTGGGCATTCTAATTCACTTTCGATCGGTCACACATGTAACCTCTCTCAGTGAATTAGAATACCCAATACCAGCTTTCGGAAAATATCGGTAGTACTTATTCTACAAAAATCAAACCAATACAAAACTTCAGGTCTAAAACTTACCAATTTACCGCGACACCTAATTTTAATTATTACTACACTGATATATCCTGCTTATTGAAACCAGCTCCCTTATGAACAAAGTTATTTCTAGCCTGATTGGTCGTACTAAGTTTTTTTTTTAGTACGGACCAGCGCATTGCGGTGTTCTTCCAAATACATTGTCAGCACCCAGAATGAATACCTTCGCTATGGAGTGGCAGATTCTGGCACGTTTCGTCGTACTGATAGTATTTGATGTGTTACAGAAAATACCACCCACCCAGAACCGAAACCTTCGCTACGGAGTGGTTTATTCTGGCGTGATTTGTCGTGGGTGATATAACTGAACTCATTAGAGGTAAAACTTCGCTCGGTTACTCGTGCTTAAATACTAAACGTGGGATATGTGGATAGCTGCGTTGCACATTACCAATTTTAAGTCGTCAGCATTTTGCTTCGGCCTCTTTCGCGCCGCTGTTTACCTACTGAATGTTGCAATACGATATTCAGCGATACTCATACCTAACTGCGCCGATTCCTGTATGTAAATCATAATCGGTGAATGAAATATGATATTTTACAATCATGTTTGAATTAAGGTTCCGCAGATAGCTTAATAGCAAAATTTTAGATAAAATGAAGTTACTTTCCAGGATATACTGGTAGTAAACGAAGTAAGTACCTCTACTTAAAGTTTATCTATCTGGTATTAACAATAAAAGTACAGAATAGAGTAATGATACTGTTGAATTTAAGCGGTCTTATCATTTCGCTGGTGAAAACAGTTGTAATTTCAAGAATTTGGGTACATTGTTCTACAATTATTTAGGTAAAAAAAAAAAAAACAATCAACATATTCATAACCGAAATACGGTTATGACTTATTTACACCTTGTGTAGTTTTTATAATATATTTTACTAACCGAAACGTAACGGTAGGATATATTATAGTGCACAAAAGTGTGCGCTAGTTCTGATGATTTCCCTATTTCTGAGGTCACGTAATCCGTTCGGACGATTGTTCGACAAGACTGGAGAGAGATCAGGTGCAGAACCAACAACCTATGTGACATACTTTCGGATGCACCTATGTGTCTGCAACTGAGTAAATTCTAGACGGAAAAACCATATTTTAACCCGATCGAGATTGAAACTCGGGGCACTTTTAGTTCAAGGTGACATTTGCAACCATTGAACCAACGAGGAAGTCTGTATCGTATTATTAAAACCAGTTCTAAGGAACTCTAAAAACACAGTAATTTTGTTAACTAAATAATATATTTCGCTTACACCACGCTTTTAACGTAAAAGTACAGTCAACCGCATAAATAAGCTCAATAATAAAATATTACACGTGTAATAGTTTTAAATCCGTTAAAGCAAACAATGTATCATATTATAATATCACACTTGATGCGCATGAATTGCATATTATAAAAAAGGACCCGTAATATTTCATTTCGAAATACACTATATTTTGTGCTGTTTTATCGCTAAGACCGATTTCTTCCAGACAATATGTTCAGGTTTCAGGTATATGTTTGCATTACTAAAAAAGTATGCAATGTTAAAGTAAGTATCATTATTACTCGAGGTCTTTGCTTCGCTGTACAAAACTTTTTCACGATAACTGTACTTAAGAAATTCAATCGAATGACGTAAATTGTATTCCCGCTTTTGCTGATCGGCAAAACAATCTTCATACAGTTTTCATAAACCTTTTTTGCGAATATTGAAATGGTTTTAAAATAGAGTAGGTATATGTAAGCCGGTTTAGGTTCTATAATTAAATTGTTTGCGATCTCTATATCTGAGTAAGCAATAAGTTTTGAATAAAATGAGAGCGCCAATCGATCAAATGTTATTACATCAGTGCCATCATTTGTGATCGTCAAGTGCAAAGTGTTCTTCAGTGTTTGTGTTCAAGAGGAGCCCCCTTCGTAAAACCATGTTCGTAAGTTTTTAACATGTTTGATTTTTTATTGTAAGTAATTGTAATTATGTTAGTGTTTTATTAACGATGTGTAAAGCGGCCCGCGCTCCAGATGCAGGTTCGAATTTTGCAACAGAAGGTGTTAGTGTGATGAGCACTATATCTTTTACCTGAGTTATTGAAGTTATAACTTTTACTAGGTCTTCTTAGTTTAAACTCTGCTAATTTTAGAGCCCGATGATGAATGTGATTGTTGGTATTTAAAAAATATAATAATTTTTAATCTTCGTATTTAGGTCGGACATTGAATGTTATAACGCTGAAGTCGAAGCCAAACCTGGCTATACGAACAAGCGAGAGGAGTCGGACTCGGAGAACGAAAACGTTAAACATCGGCAACGAAAGTCATTATTCTCCGATTCTGAAGACGAGCTTCATAACAAACGGTAATTTTATGTATTATTTATGGTTCAGATATTTTGTAGTAACCAAGTTTTAGTGCATTGTTTTGTATAGGTAATCATTCAATTACTTTTGTTTTAAACTTTATAAACTTTTTGAAATTTCAGTGTAATTAAGACAGCGAAAAGAATTTCATCATCTAAGCGCAAGTCACCTAAAGGCGGAGAGATCTTCGAATCTGAAGACGAGCAAATTAATAAGCGGTAAGTTAAATCAATTATGATTCACTAAGTGATAGACGAGCTGGTCCACTGCCGTACCTGAGCCACGGAACTAACCGACGCGACGGGAGTTTATGTCTAGCATGCGGTATTTTTTTTTGTGAAAAGCGTGAAAGTACTTGCTAGCCGCGTCCTAAACATTTATTAATGTATTCGTGTTTAGCTGTTCAGTCAGTCTGTTTAGCTATTATTCAGTACTTACACTGTACATCGATTGTAGATTCATCCAATACTTTTAACTATTTGTATACGTACTTTAATTGTTTATGTTATAATTTTCAGTGCAAATAAGGCAGCGAAAAAACCTGCAACATCCATACGTAAGTCAGCTCAGAGGTTCGAAAAAGAAGGCGCCGAACTTGAAAACGAGGAGGTTCATACAAGGTAAATTTTATTATGTATACTTATTTACTACTGAAAGTGTTTAATATGGTACTAAATCTTTGAAATCAAAAAATACTTTAGAGAGGCTAAATAATTCGTTTCTATTTATGGAAAAAAGTTTCTTTGATCGTAACTTATTTGATAAAAATGTATCAACTATTTGAATTAAATCAATCCTTTAATTTATTTAACCCTGTTATAATAATTTCAGTGTTAAAAAGGCGGTGAAAAGACCTGTTACGTCTAACAAACGTAAACCAGAAAAACGAGGTCGGAGTGCAGGCTGGGAGCTGGAGTTGGACGACGACGAGATCGAAGTGGTTCGCGCCCGCGCCGCGCCCGGCTTCCTGCAGTCCGCGCTCACGCGCCGCGTGGCCGACGGGAACCTGCGCAACACTGCTACTCTGTCTGGAGATATGTTTGTAGAGCTACGGCTCTACAATACTAAAGACATTTAGTCTGTAGCTGCAAGGGATCGCTGGGAGAAGTCAGTGCTGTCGCTGAAATATCAGACGGATTCGGAAGCTGAGGAACTGGACCTACTGCGTCAGTTTATAAGGCGAGCGCGTACGGAATTCGTTGGGAAGGGTACGTTTTTCCCAGATAAGAAAAAATAAAATTTAGAGGTTAAATCATTGATAAGGATTTGTTACAATTTATACAAAAAAGATAATATATTATTTCAAATATTACTCAGTGCCCAGTCTATTTAATTTCATTTTAAGTGGTCCTTATTCCTAAGCATTTTAAATTATTTTTTATACAATGTCGAGTAGATCGATATATTGCACAGTTTGCGATGTATCCGTTAGAAGCAATGCGTTCTCAGCTCATTTAAAGAGTAGGTTGCATAAAAATAACTCAGCAATTGAAATTAGTGATGGTATCGAAAAAGTAGCTAGCGCTTTCCGTAGCCGAATCGCGTCATATCGGATCCGTGACAGCGAGGCGAGCAGCGCGACGCAAGTTCCTGCGGAATTCCTTCGCGGCTTGCGCGCACGCGTTCGCCAGCTGCTTCAAGCACGTCAGTCGACTTTCGACACTATCAAAGTCAACTTTGAATTATTTGCTGAATTTTATTTGCGTAGTAACGATTCAGACAAATCCGAAATTAAGTCTTTTGTTACGGAAAACGTTATCTTACATAATAATTTTAATTTTGATGAAATTTTTTCTAATGCGATTAGTACTTTATCGGCTAAAATTGACGAATTTCAAGAGCGTGATAGTGGTTGGTTATTTTTACGCAACTGCTATTTAGAAATTAACATCAATAAGTATAATCCACTGAGAGCTTCTAGATATATTGATTTACCAAAAGCTTTGAAGCTTAAACGTGCGTGTATTAACATTCAAAACAGAGATGAATTTTGCTTTTTATGGAGCATAATGGCTGCATTATTTCCTACTGAAAGTAATGCACATCGAACATCTTCGTATCCTCATTTTAAGAGCATGCTCAATGTAGATAATATGTCATTTCCAGTAAAGTTTTCCGATATTAAATGTTTTGAAAAAAATAATCCTGATATTAGTATAAATGTTTACGGACTAAAAAACAAATCAAGTATTGTTGGTCCATTATACCGAACCCAGAATAGAAAACAGAATCACATAAACTTATTATACGTAGAAAAGGGAAATCTTTCTCATTACTGTTTGATAAAAAACCTTAGTCGTTTGTTGAGATCCCAATACGTAGAAAAGGGAAATCTTTCTCATTACTGTTTGATAAAAAACCTTAGTCGTTTGTTGAGATCCCAATTAACAAAGCATCATGCCAAAATATATTTTTGTGACGATTGCATGTTGTTTTTTGAAAATGAACTTAAATTGGACTCTCACACATGCGGTGGTGTCGCTACTATTTTGCCGAAGCGCGGCACGCTAATTCAATTCAAAAACTATGAAAAAATGCAGGATATGCCTTTTGTTATATATGCAGACTTTGAATCACTATTGCAGCCTAGTGCGGATGGACCAAATTCCAGTTGTACGAAAGTGTTTCAAAAACACATTCCTGCTGCATTTGCTTATTACGTCGTATGCTCTTATGATAATACCTTAAATCGTTACGTATCTTACCGTGGCACTGTGGGCTGCGTTCCTTAGTAAGGCGGTCGAAATTACTTATATGTATATATCCTATTTGGAAATACTTTTAAAGCACAGATAAATGAAGATTAACAATAAAACAAAAGTTTTGGGGTTTATCACGTGTATAATGTGTTCAGAAAAGTAAAATATAAGCAAAATTAATTACTTATTAAATTAAAACTTAACCAATTATCGTCAAATCTTGAATTCTATGCTATATTAGAAGCTTAAATATTAACATAAAGGTAATAAATCGCTGTAATATTGTTTTTTTGCCAAATAAAGTATTATTTTTCCGTATTATTATTATTCAGTACAATCTAATAAACTTAAAACATTAGTAGATAATGCAGCTTTTTTTTTGTGGCAATTTCCTTCTAGAACTGATTAATGGGTCTGAGTTCAGCAGAAGTCTGTTCATAAGGTCTGTGTTTGTGGCGACTCGAGACATTTTTCTGGTATGGTTCAGCCTAAACGCCTTTATATTTTTATTTGTTGCTTCTGCAGCCTCTTCGGATAATTCACCAATAGGAACTAATGCATGTTTAATAACTAAGGCACCGTGTACAAGCACTTTATGCACAGATGAAGGTAAGTTGTACCAAGGATATGCTGTCACGAGTTGCTTGGCCGTCTCTAAGGCATATTCTTCAAACTTGGCTGTATTGATTTCATAGCCAGATGACATGCACTCCAAGAGAGTTCCACATCTCTCAATAAGGCACTGCTGAATTGGACTTTTTTTGGTCGCCCAGCCGCAGCGGTAGTCCCAGATGATGATGGTTGGTCTGAAATATCATGCGACGTATTTTTGGTCAATCTGGAAATTCTCGGTACATTTACACTTTCTTTCTCACTCAGCCACTTAAAATGTTTATTATAGATTGTGTTTTTCTTTCGAGAACTGCTTTTCCATAAAACGGCAATGCATTAGCAAATATAGTTCACAACATTCTCCAAATTACTAATATCTAAGTTATCTGCATCCGGAATCATATTTGTTAACTGATGTAACATTTGACGGCTTCTTTCTGCCCCTGAACCACTTGTAGATAGCCACAGTTCAAATATATAGCCTCTTGAAAAGGTTCCGACATAATTCACACCTGAAAAAATAAAAATAAAATTAATTATATTTTGCAATATTTTAGTAGGATTGTACGCCTTGGCCAACGCGAGGTACTAGAAGACTGATAACTAGATAATCCGCAAACTTCCGCAAAAAATCGTCTATGGCCGTTAGTCTAGACACATATTGCTTGAAAATTAACAAAAAGTTACCATTATCTATGATTAAGAACAAAGTTAAAAGTTCAAGTAAATAAAAAAATAGCAGATTTCAAAAATAAAATTTCGTCGTTCCGTGATCCTATCGTTTTTTCTATACTTTACATAAAAATGACAAAACGTATGTATAAATCAAAACAACATACCTGATTGTTGAAGCTGCATTACAAAAATAGTTACTTAAATCACGAAATTTTCAGAAATAAGCCACCAAAGACCGGTCACTTATTGATTCACTGATATGATTGTACGTGCAACGGGAGGTATCTTGAATTTGTAGGTTCATTAGGGAATGAACGCAACTACCTACCTTGTTCCTGTTTATGGTTCATTATAGTACGACTCCTTGGTAATGACATGACAGCATTCAATATTTGAAATTACTACCTCCATTTTTTTAAATTATGACCTCTGGAGAAACCGCTGTGCGTGGTCAAGATTGCGTAAAAATATTTATAAAAAATCTTAAAAAAGATGTATCCAGGATATTACGCATTTATAAAAACACAATACCTATGAAAAAATTATCAGTAAATGAAATGAAATCGTTTCAGAAATCTAAGTTATGTTACCTATGCAATCAATTATTATTGGACGATAGAGTTAGGGACCATTGCCACTTGACAGGTAAGTACCGCGGTGCCGCACATACTTATTGCAAACTTAAGTTTCGTTTGCCTCAATACGTACCTGTGTTTTTTCACAACTTGTCGGGTTACGATAGTCATTTGTTTATTAGCCAATTAGGACAAACATCAGGACCAATTAAAGTAATAGCTAAGAATAAAGAAAACTACATATCATTCACTAAGTTTTTTCTTACAGATGATAATGAATATATGGCAGTTCGTTTTGTAGACTCTTTCAAATTTTTGGGCACAAGCCTCGAAAAGCTTGTTTCAAATTTAAATACAGAAGATTTTATACATTTATTGCATTTCTTTCCTAAAAATTATCAATTTGATTTATTAAGACGAAAAGGTGTATACCCATATGAATATATGTCAAACTGGGATAAGTACAATGAAAACAAATTACCTCCACGACAATGCTTCTATAGTAGCTTAAATGAATCTACTATTTCAGAGTCTGACTATAATCATGCTAAGCATGTATGGGAAGAATTTAGATTAAACAATCTAGGTGAATACACAGATTTATATTTGAAATCTGATGTTTTATTACTAGCAGATGTTTTTGAAAAATTTCGTTACACCTGTAAAAGTAATTACAATTTAGATCCATCTTTTTATCTCACTGCTCCTAGTTTAAGTTTTGATGCAATGCTTCTCAAAACGAAGGTAAAACTTCAATTAATCGAAGACTTGGAAATAATTCGATTAATTCAGAAAGGTATTCGGGGAGGAGTGTGCCTTTGTTCTACCAGGTATGCGAAAGCAAACAATAAGTACTTGTCCGATTACGAACCGTCTTCTCCGGATAACTACTTATTTTATATAGATTGCAATAATTTGTACGGCTATGCAATGTGTTCGTATTTGCCTCATTCGGACTTTCGATTATTAAATTCGTCTGAATTTAATACCCATGAAATACTTCAAACCCCCGATGACTCTGAAGAAGGCTACATTTTGGAAGTAGACTTAGAATATCCAGAAAAATTACATGATTTGCATAATGAACTACCTTTTTGTCCACAAAAATTTACACCAATTGGATCCAAAACACCTAAACTCATACCGAACTTATATGATAAATTTAACTATGTGATTCATTATGTGCATTTAAAAACGTGTTTAGCTCATGGGCTTAAGTTGATGAAAATTCATAAGGTAATAAAATTTAGGCAAAGCCCTTATTTAAAACAGTACATAGATTTAAATACCGAATTACGAAAAAAAGCAACGTCTACTTTTGAACAGGACTTTTTTAAATTATTAAATAATAGTATATTTGGGAAAACTTTAGAGGATACCGAAAAGAGGCTCGATGTGAAATTAGTCAATCTATGGGTTGACGCTAAAAATAAAACAAAGAAATCATATACTGCTGAACAATTGATAGCGAGACCGAATTATCATAGTTCAACTATTTTCGCTGAGAATTTGGTAGCGGTCCAAATGAAGCCTGAATCAGTGATATTAGACAAACCTATTTACATTGGATTTACGGTTTTAGAAGTTTCTAAAAGTCATATGTATAATTTTCACTATTCTGTCATGAAACCTTATTACAGCGATAATTTAAAACTTTGTTATACAGATACGGATAGTTTTCTGTACTCCTTGCAGACAAATGACATATATAGAGACTTAAGGTTAAGATTTCAAACCTATTTTGATACAAGCAACTATGATAAAAATAACCCGTACGGTATTAAACCTCAAAACAAGAAAGTACCCGGTTTGTTTAAAGATGAGCTAGGAGGACAACTTATTACAGAGTTCGTTGGTTTAAGATCTAAATTATATTGTATCAAAACTAAAAACAAAGAAATAAAAAAGGCGAAAGGGATTAAGAAACCGGTCGTTCAACAGTTAGTTTTCAAAGACTACAATAGAGTCCTGCTAGAAAACGATATTTTACGAAAGAAAAATATAATATTTAAGTCTTTCAAACACCAAATATTTACTCAATCCGTTAATAAAGTGGCCTTGTCATCCAACGACGATAAGCGAATAATACTTAAGAATAATATAAATACGTTGGCTTGGGGCCATAAGTCCAGTTTCTTTTAGTTGAATATTGTAATTTTTATTGAAGTTAAATAGATTGGGCGTTATGTAAAATTATTTATTGTATCCAGATTAAATTTATTTCAATAATATGGAAAAATAAACCATACATTTATGTACATAAACACTATAATAGTGTGAAATGAAATTGTTATGTCTCGAGTAAATTAAACGTTTATTAAATACTTACTTTGTTTTATTTCAATGAAAAAAAGAACTTGTTCAAACATGTACAAGATGTGTCACTTAAGAACCATAGATGACCTACTTAATCAGCAAAAACAATGCACGTTGCTCATACACGTGTTGATGCGAACATGAAACGTTTGGTAAGCAAAATCAAAATTAAAACGAGCAATAGGTAGTTAGCGTTCATATCTACTCCATCATTGTTCGAGAAAGCATCTTTGGTACGTAAGTTTAACATATTTTCCAATTATAATGTAATTTTGAAGGTAAATTACTAATTATCTAATTTTTTTTTGTTCACAGTATTTTAACCATGTCAGACTGTTCCGAAATAATTTTTTCCCAATATGCTCAAGATCCATTGGAAAATTACACCCAACAGCTCCAAGAACTATTCGACAAACAACCGAACAGTATTGAGCATAGACAAGACAAAAAAGGAAGGCAAAAGCGCGATAGCATTGGCAAAAAGAAAACTCAGAACATATCGTCTAAATCATTTGTTATTCGCAAAGAGCAGAAGGGGAGTAAACTAATACAAATAAAGATAGTGGACCTAACAGGCGAACATTTTCCGGGCACGCCTGCGCATGGGGCCGACAGCGGGGATGGAGATGTAGTGCTCAGCGCGCAGTATGTGGTGCAAGATCCGGTGGATGAAATTATGGACTTGACAGATAGTCTTGTCAGAAGAATTTCAAAAAAATTAAGTGGTGAAAATTATTAGTTTATAATCCGATATGTTGTATTTTATTTTTTGTTAATTAATTATATCTCAATAAATATTGTTTTATAGCAAGTAAATGTGTTATGATTATTGTATAGAGATAGAGGTATCAAGTTTTAAATTAATAAATGATAAACAATCAGTTCCTTTTAAAACATTTATTATTAATAAAGTCATAAAGATATCTTATTTTCTAAACACCATTTTTTAATACATAATACATTTTTTAATGCACAATATTTCGTGTGTATAAAACAATTCAACATATCTTTAGAATACAATTTACAAAGAGTCTGCAAGTTAGGTACACTTAAGTCACTTATATCAATAATATTATTGTGGCCACAAATATCACGCACCCACTTAATTTTTTCTTTACCTTTAACCATTATTTTCTGACGCTGTAAGAAAGGTTTTATAATCCTATGAAATTCTTTGTAGTCAATGTAGCCCTCGCTCCATCGAAATCCTCTATTCGTTTCCACCCATCTCACTTGACTCTTTTCTGCTTCAGTTAATGTTGAGAATGGGTATGGAGGTTTAATTAAATAAATATAGGTAAGCTCTTGAGTCGCTATGCCCAGCTCTTTAATTATAAACTCATTATTACGATTTTTAAATCCTTGTAAGTCTAGTATAATGGTATTGTTGTTCATGATAGCTTCTTAACAATATTGCTCAAAGGTTTATATTCAAATACACAATCGTTTAAAATCAAACAATATGCAGCGGTCTGATCAGGTATCTCTTGGTCAGTTTCAATTTCAACCCTCACATCGATTGAACCTTTTAACATTTCATGTTGTCGTGAACAATCAACAATAAATAATGGAGCTATATCTTTAAATTCTTTCAAGCTCATCAATGGTTCTGGTCGATGTCCGTGATAAGACTGTTGAAATCTAGCATATTGCTCATATAATAAAGAGAATTTGTCTTCGGAAAAACTGACATTTAATCCTTCATACGGATAATATGACGAATTTAAAAATACTCTTACATCACGCACATTACAATGATCAAACTCAGCCATTGAATTCAGACTGTTGTGTTTACGGTTTGTTTGTAACGCAATTATAACATAACGCGGTTTTTCTACTTGTGATGAAGTTTTAATAGACCAAGTATGCTTACGTGTTTTGGGTAGCAATGGATATTCATACAAGTCCCAATTACGAAACGCTATCGGAATAGCTCGGTCTTTCTCCAAATGTTTTAATAAGTTAATTCTCTCACGATCGGATACTTTGATGTGGGGAACACGCCAAACAATTTTATTAATAATTACTTCGTCCACCACCTCTCCTATGTTTAACTTCAGCGCATTCAGATTTGTGTTACTTCGTAACAATACTAGTTCGTGTTTACAGTTGATGATAATTTTCTCGTAATCTTCTGCAAATCCTAATATTTTGTTTAAGGGTATAGATGCGGAGAATACACCGCCGTTTTCATTGGTGGTTCCTGTAGCTGACCAGCCCCAGACTCTTGCGCACTTTGATTCATTTTCATTTAAGGATAGATAGGATTTCATAGTTGTTGTTATACCAGCATTCTTAACTTTATCGATTTCAACACCATTTAATTCGTATCGTATGTCTTGGAAAAGAAATAACAGCGGGTTATTAACAAAATGCACTGTAGATACTTTTTCTTTTGGTGTACCTTTGTAAACATTGACTTGACCTTCGATATATAAAGTACTGAGTGAAGGTAATACATACAAGTCTTGCTGATTGATAGGTATTCTTATTTCATCGTTCTTGTTAAAGCTTGTTACATACGGTTTGTATGAATGGTACTCAAAACTTTCAATGCTATTATCGTATGAAGTTTGTTGAGATATGTTTAAAATATTCATTTTGTTAAGCCTATTAGTTTTAGAAAATCCTTATTGGTTTTTGTAAGCTTCTTTTTTATCTGTTTAGGTGTGTCTTTATGGGTTGTTCTTTTAGGACTGACTTTAGAACACGATGAGGGAGGGTTTTTATTGAAATTTATCATTTTTTCTTAAAATGTAAATATAACTGCACTTCTTCTCCACGTAAATTGATCTGTTTATTATCACCATCCAACAGTCTAATATTGATAGCGCTTATGGAATTTTGATTAACAGGAAAATAAATAAGATTTTTAGGTATTTCAATTATTCGATAACCTGGTGGTACATTAGGTACAAATTCGTAAATTATATGGCTTGCTTTTCCGTTTACAAATGAGCCACTAACTACGTCACATTCGATTCTCACAATGGTTGTTGATAGAATGTTAACAAGGTACTCTGAATCAGTACTTTTATTTGCTTTTATTGTTTTCGTTCCAAAACCAAGAATTTTTCCCAGTGATTCACTTTTATTAAAATGAACATCTTTGGAACAAAAAATATTTGTTTTTAATGTATTATTATTGCAAGTTAGTTTTAGTTTTGTATTTTTAATGTTGCATTTTAAATACTCGCAAATATCTTGAAGCTCATAAGAACCTTCAGGTATTTTGATGACTTCATTTTCACCATAATAAAATTGATTATTGCGTTCGTCTATATTAGGAATTGAGTTAAATGTTGAAAAATATAAAAGACCACACTCATAGTCTCCTTGAAGTTCTAAAGTTGGAGAATAGTTTGTGGTCAAGGAAGCTCCGCTCCCAGTTATTGACACAGTGAAAGACATTTTTATACTAAGACATTTATTTCTGTTTTTTATTTTATAAATACATTTTCCAATAATTGTTTAAAAATTTCAGGCACAGGTGACCACAATTCGTGGTACCGAAGGCTTGATGTCTCTTATAATTATAGTGTATAGGTAAATCATGCATATAGTTCACAAATTCTAATGGTGGTTTCAAATTACCAAAACTATCATAATATTCCACATAATTATTATGCTTAACAAAGGCTACCCAGTGCGTGCCAGGATTTTTGTTGCTATCCAAATTTAATATTCCGCATTCTATCTTTTTAGGTTTCGGTGGTAACGTATCTCTCATGTAAACACCTCTGAAGTGAGGAATATCACTAGCATGTGCTAAAATATCGAGATTAGTAAGTGCACGTTTAGGTAGCCTTTTATTTAGTTTTTTGGTGGGTTGAGATATAAACCTGTTCCTTTTTTATAAGGTTTGATATATAACCCTTTTCCAAGAGCTACTGCTTCCATCATTCTGTTGTGTCTTTCTGACTCCTGAAGACTTTTCTGTGCCGCCTTAGAATCATTAACGGCTTTGGCTATACCTGCTGCTCCTCCAGCAAGCGATCCTAATGCTGACAATCCCGCAAATATGGGAATGAGTGGCAAAAGCCCACCACATTTTGGGAGAGGAATAAACCGAGGTAAACGTACTCCTTTCTTGTTATTGAATAGTTTCTTTGCCGCTGCATACGCATACTTTATCGCAGAGGTGTGGTCTTTGGATTTTAGTTTTTTTAATTGAGACCTAATTTTTTTAATCCCCTTCTTAAATGATTGAATACCACTACCTGCTCGAATTTTTGCCTTCATAGCATTTTTTACTATCCAAGAGGCAAGTTTTTCTCCTTTACTCGCATCTTTCGATAACAATCTCCTTTTAGCCATGTTCAAAAGTTCTAAGTCTGCTTTACGTCGAGTTTCTGAATCTTTATTAATATATGCAATATCGTGGTGCATGCAAGCTTTGTCCAAGTGATTAATACCACGTTCACCTTTTAGTAGACGTTTTTTAAGTTTTGTACCAGGACCACAAAATTGATATCCAGGTAAATGTAATTTAATATACCACTGCCTTCTTTCATTGATAATAATAAAGTGTAATAAATCAGTAATTGTACGTTATTTATATAAAAAATTAAACCAAATCATTTTTCTTAATCCAACTATTTTCTTTATCACTTAATCCTAACCATTTGACAAATAATTTATTTCCTTTTCTTCTGATAACTTTTTCAATAAGGTATAGGTCTGGAAATTTAGTTTTTAATAGTTCATACCCGTAAAAAGACCCAAGAATATTTTGATTTTGTTTGTCTACTATTTGGTACGTTAAAGGATTAGTTTGATTAATTTTGACGATGCGAAAAATTTCCGTAGACCAATTAGGAGTGTAACCTTTATAGAAATCTCCTTTGTATTTACTTATGCGCACAAAGTCGCCTACTCTAAAGTTAAATTGTTTACCAACTAGTTTCGGTTGTTGAGTTTTGATAATGTTAGATCGTACTAAAATCTCATTTGAATGATTTACATCGACCGGCTTGAATTTCGTAATGCGATGTACAGTATTATTATAATGATTTATAACAAAATCTAAATTACTTTGAAACCATTCATACCGTCCGCATAAGCTAAATTTTTTGTAGAGATTTGATTTTATGGTTCTTATAACTCTTTCTACTATTGATGCTTTTTTGACAGAGAACGTGGAATAATGATTTATTTTGTAACTTTTCATTAACTGATTGAAAGATTCGTTATAAAACTCTTTACCATGATCTGTTTGTAAATTTTTAGGTTTTTGTTTCGATTTAGATAATATGCTTTGCATTGCATTAACAACGCATGTTTTAGATTTTGACTTCAAAGGTCTAACCCAAACGTATTTTGAAAATGCATCAATCACTACCAGAACATAATTATGTCCCTTATTCAACGATGAATATTTTTGAAAGTCCATAAGATCAGCTTGCCATAAATCATTTATTCCCTTAATCAATGTATACCGACGAATGAAATTTCTTCTAGCAGCTTTGTGCAACTCATCGACTATATCTTGTTTACTCATTCTTGGATTTTTTTGCTGCTAACATAGAATCAATTTCCTTTTTTGTATAATATGCTTTATTTAAATGACTCGAAGTAAATTTTTCTAAATTATTGAGATATGTTTTTAAATTGTTTTGAATTGTTTTTATTTCTTCTTTTAATTTTTGAACACAGTCATCAACATATTTTTTATTCACAGCTTCATTATCTTGTTCAGGGATTTGTAATCCTTTCAACCTTGATAATTTCAAATCGAATTCGCCAGCGTCTGTTCGTAATAATGCTTCCGTGAAGATATCAGTGAGTTCAGGTTGACGTAAACGCTTATGAACATGATGACCGAATTTATCTATATTCATTGCCGTCTTATCGGCTTCTGAAGTCCAATGATACTGCTCAATTTTCCTGATGGCAGCTTTATATATTTCATTTCTTTTATTATACCAGCTTCATACAACTCTTCAATTATTGCATAGAATTCATTTTGAACCCCATTATTACCAGCTGTCCAAGACGCATATAGAAGTTTTAATCTTTCCACTAACTCGTTAGGATCATTCCAATAAATCAAATCAGTATTCTTTTTAACAGATTTTAAAATATCAACACCTTTACCTCGTGGTAAACTTTCCATGCTACTGGTTTGACTTCTAGAGAACTTAAACAGCGGTTTTATTACATGCATATATTTAAATCCCTTATTACTGTTTATTGGTTTAGATGGATCATAGTTTCGTTTATGCGCATTGGTATCCATTAGCAACGTTTTATAATTTTGTAAGTCTTCTTCTGTAATAGAATCTAAATCTGGTATTTTCTTATACAACAATTCTTTTAAGCCTAGAGTCTTCTTGAGGCTTCGGTTTCCGATTTTCAGAATGCGATCATCATCGTTAACTCGGGTATTGCCGAGTAAAAGTTTTCCCTTTACATTTCTTACACCATAAGGTATATCTTCCATAGCTTCAGATGATATAGACCAGGATATAGAATCATTTGCAATACTTGGTGATGACTGAAGAGATTTAAAAGAGTTATCATTCACTTCACTATCCTCAGGGGGAGACGTAGTAAGAGTTTTATTAGGTGTTTTACAAACTTCAATATCAGAGGTTTCACCTTCATCGGTTGTTTTAAAATAATCATAAACTTCATTTGAAATATTCGATGCCTCACTTTCCCTGCGCTTAAAATGTTGATTTGAAGTATTTGATGCAACGCTTTCCTTACGCTTAGTTCTTTTCACTAATAGTGGTTGTTCCATTTCATCGTCTGTTTGACGTTGATCTCCAGATTTGCTAGTCAACTCTTTAAGTGGGTTCACAATAGGTTTAAACAAAGTTTCCAGAGCCAGATCATGAGCATTCTTTAAATCTTTTATCATTCGTACCTTTCTTTTTACAGCAGATACAGATTTAACAATTTGTTGCTTTAGGTTTTGCTCCATTATTTAAGATTCCTCTCTGTTGGATTTCTCAAATTAAACTGACTTATAGAAACATATCTAACAGCTTTATAAAACTTTAATCCAGTACTATGAATGTATCAAATTTCATTCTGTAACAACCTTTGTTTCGTTCACAATCCTTATTAATTACTATATAACTGTATGGTTTACTCCAAACAGTTGAGCACATTTCACGGAACTGAGACCACGTCATGTCAGAACCTACGTGTTCATCGTAAACGTGTCTTAAATTAATGTCATCCTGTTTAAATAATATGATGAGGTTAGCATTATCTCTTACTAGTTGTTTGGGTATTTTAGTGTAAGTTTGATTCATATAAAAACAGTCGATATTTTTATGACGACCCATTGCAAAATAATCACGTATATTGTTTTGATTTTCACATGCAACGTCATCAAATATGATGATCGAGTCAGGCAAAGCTTCGTGTGGACTAACTATTTCACTATTATGGTTAAACTTATTATACGATGTATCCGCAACCTCATCTAATACTTTTTCTAAAAACATGTATTTTGGTTGATACAAAGATTTTGAATATACATAAAGGTTGCGGAAACGTGGTCCATCTTTATGTAACAACAGACTAATTACCAAATTTGTCTTTCCACAGTTTGATGGACCGCAAACAATGCTACGTATAGAGTTTGGAAATAAAATTCCATGGCGTTTGCGATCATTAGATGACTCAGGAAAGAAGCAATCCAATTTTAACAATTGCTTTTGTTTGACAAATTTCATGATGTTAAACTTGACCGCAGCGTTTCGCGGACTTCAATCAAATGACCTCAGATACACACTGCAATTCATTTTAACACGCGCTTTTTTATCACCTACACTAAACTGTAATATTTTCCGAAAGCTGGTATTGGGTATTCTAGTTCACTGAGAGAGGTTACATGTGTGACCGATCGAAAGTGAATTAGAATGCCCAATACTTACCTACTGTTATACCATACATCGAGATCGTGTACTTTCGTTCTAACATACTTCGGGCTTGCGTACTTTCGACCAACGTACATCGAAATTCCATGAATCGTGATTTTGAAAATTCGACCTACCGTTCATCAATCTTTTGTACTTCAGGATTCCGTTATAAAATCCGCTTAGGTGCTCTTTTGGGACCTGACAGGGCACTGTATATTTAAAAGTATGTCAGACTGTTCACTTTAGACTTTATACCGCCCTTATGTTCTGGGCATAAAAACTAATATCAATACCTATCATTTAGGTGTGACTTTGTCAAACTGTTCTCGCCGTTTTAATTAGTTTATTTATCTATGACTGTTCCGGTGGTTCAATTTTAGCGCCTGTCTTTTGGACCTAGGTTTATGGGGTCTATCCCCATCCGGGACAAAAACATTGTCATGAATATTTGTGTTTGTCTTTGTCTAGGTGTTTATTTGACAATGTGTTTTCAAACATTTTATGTAATTTTTACATATAATATGATAACGTTGTAACAAAACTGATATTGCTACTTACTTTTGGGGCTAGGGTAATCATTGTGTTGTTTTTTAAAGAAACATAATTTTTCATCTTCTCATGTCGATTCTATGACCTTCACGTATCGTTGATTTCTTTAAAAAGTATTCAAAGCTCGCTAGTGCGGCGTGACGTGCTATAATGTTTGTGTGTTTGCTTGATATTAATGTATTCATTCTTATTAATTTATTGGCCTTATTGTTTTATAGCTATAAATTAAAGTTTTAAATAAGACTGAAGACACATGCCATACAAAAAGGGTGAAACATGTTTCTAAAATAAATACAAATAAACCTTATACTAGAATACGATTCTACTATCCGGAGCTAAATGAAAGCTTTGATAGTTGTTGATTAAATTTTCTGAATCAATTATAATTAACTACCTATTAATCAATCTAAGCTTAGATAATTGATAAAACCATTAAATACATGCACAAGATAATGTGATAATGAGTCTTATATAAATTAACAGTACCCAGTGTGTGTGTTACAATTCGTTGAGCTCATTAACGATATGCGCTGCCTAGTGATTCTTCTGTTGGGGTTGGTGGCTGTCTCAGGTAAATTTGATACTTCCTCTATTGTTTTTCTTGTAAATTAAAACCGTATACCCAATAACTTGTTTGTGGGAGTATACGTTGTTAGTCGAGAAAGGTAAACATTTTAGTAAACCAAATTTATTTTCCCGTAAACCAAGTTTAAATCATTCCACAGATTTCTAGGTGCCAAACAAAAATTATAATTGCACTAATGAAACCTATTTATTTGATATTTTATTCAAATATTTGGAGATCCCATCTCCGTTGTACTGGAGTTGGTATACTCCGTGAAAATACTATTTGTAAGATATCGATATGCAAATATCGGTGTTTAACAACGAGTATTTTTTTACAGCCTACCCCAAAAGCTCTTCAAGAATTGTCGGTGGATCCTTGACTACCATCAACCAGTACCCTGACATCGTATCTTTGCTATTCTCTTTTGGTAACACCGGCCACAGGCATGGATGTGGTGGCATCATCATTAACAACCGCTCCGTTCTCACCGCTGCCCACTGTACCATGTATGTTATTAAACGTATCTTTAAACGAAACAGTGCCAACTGTTCAGTTATTAGTATTGGAATTTGGTGTTGACCATTTTCATTTAAAAAATCTCTTCTCATTGTACGGTCAACAATACTGACAGTTCGATATTAGCTCTTATGCTCTTATAGTGCAAAGTCTAGATTTCTAGTCTAGTCTGACGTGCTTTTGTGTATACGCACACAGTCCTGTGTAATTCACACTTAATTTTGCCGATGTACGCACTACAGCTATTTCACAGTACACGCTCCCACTTCGATATAAATTCTTATGCCCATGACGAAAGAAAGTTCAAAATCCAGAGTGTATAAACTGACGTGCTAAAACTGTACTGTACCATCTAATTGTCTATTTATTATTTCAGTAGAGACCCAGCCTATAGATGGCAATCCCGTGTTGGATCTACGTTCGCCAACAGCGGCGGTCAAGTCCTAGCATCTTCTCAGATTATCAACCATCCCAATTACGATCCCCGAACCTTGGACAACGACGTTGCCATAATCCGTACATCTAGCAGCATTGTGTTCAACAATAACGTCAGGGCAGGGAGGTTCGCCGGTACCAACTACAACGTCGCTGACAACCAAGTGGTCTGGGTAGCTGGATGGGGCAGAACTGCTGTAAGTGGAAATATTGATTCATGAACATATAATAGACGTCATATTCATTCGGGTAGAATTAAAGTGTCCTAGATTTCGCGTCTCAGGCCATAGCTCGCGAATTAGTTTGCTATTTAGTTTTGTTCAGTCAGAAAACATGAACATTTGTTCAAAAACATAATTAAAAGGAAGGTCTTTTGAGAAGGCATATGTAATAGTAAATTACAGAGGAATATGATTTCAAGAATCTGTACGAACACTTGCAATTTAAACACCACTCTGAATGTCTCAGTGCGAAACTACTAAAACTAGTTATAAGTTCAGCTTTATTTGTAATATGGACAACAGAGTTTCTTGCCGGAATATTCTCTGTAAGTTATAGGTTCCGAACCGGAAGGTGCGTCATTTGCATTCTCAAAACTCAAAATCATTTATTTCCCTTCACAGTTAGGTACATGAATAAGGTGACTTAGATTTGCATTATATAGACGTTTCATAAATATAACTGATGTAATTTACATGAAATAATATTGGATTAGGCTTTACGCCTTATATCCAGTTATCAGCCACAAGTGTATATTTAATCGATATTTGCAGCCAAACGGCCCACCTTCAGAGCAGCTGCGCCACGTGCAGGTCTGGACTATCAACCTGAACACATGCAGACAGCTCTACGCCGTCATCGGACTTCCAGTAACTGACAACATGCTGTGCTCTGGCTGGCTCAACGTCGGCGGTCGCGACGCGTGCCAGGGAGACTCCGGCGGTCCCGTCTACCACAACGGAGTCGTCGTCGGTGTCACTTCCTGGGGTGAGGGCTGCGCCGATCCCCGCTTCCCTGGTGTCAACGCTCGCGTTCAACGATACGCCACATGGATCTACCAGAACGCCTAAATCGATTTCGATAGTAAAAATTGGAATTATTGTATCTTCGCTATGGATAAAAATTACTTTTATAAGAAAATAAATATAAAAAATTAACTAAACAAATCTTTTTATTCACTTGACCCCTGCTTGAATTTGTTGGATGGTTCAAAAAATACTATTCATTCGTTTTCTCATCAAGTTGTGGCAATATTGCTAATATAAAAAAAAACTTTTTCGAAAAAACTTGTAACGTTAACACTTTAGTAATTATGGACATTCAGCTCTGGTAAAAAGAAGTTTCTATTTTTTATTTAATAATACTTAAGTTAATTTTATAAGTGTATAAGTACGAATATGAATTGAAGTCGTGAACCCAGCTCAACCACACCCAAATTTATTTCCTAGCTTGTTCTGACAGATAATGTACGAAGAAACCTCTCACGCCTAGGATGAGCCATAACATTGTGACACAGTGGTCGTCTTTCTACGTCATTACGATGATTTGCTTCTACAATATACCGAGCAGGAAACACACGAGCTCTATATTCAAATTGTGTCTGTAAATGTATTGATATTGGAAGAAATAGACTTCGTTGAAGAATTTTAGTTAACTCATAAAACATTCAATGTCGTTCTCTATACTGCGGACAGTATGTTTTTGCTCGCAGATTATACCGTCAGACGTCACCACTAATAGGATTGAAGATGTTTTACCCTTCGTAAGCACAGGCCAAAGCTATTAAAGTTTGTTTATTAGTAAGAAGCTCTTTAGTACTCTAATGGTTTACATCGCCAAACGGGACCGCAACTGGATAAGTCTTAAAGGATTCAACTTCATACTGTATTACGTAAAGCCGTCTTTATAGAAATGCAGACTGCGGTACTGCATAATTGTGTTGTAAGTACAATGAAATATGTTGGAATATTAACAAAAAAATGGAAGCTCCCCGGTTTATAAGTTTTCCATCCTTAATATTAAAAAATATTTATCATTCATTTGGATAATCGTTAAATTTTTGATATATCTTTATAATTTGCTGATTGCAAATGCTTGCATTGCGATGCATTGGTATGTTTAAATTCACGGTAAAATAGCAGCAACTATTTCATTTTAAAATTTTGTTACACTTAAATGTACAGCTCTTAATCTACGAATAATTTTCTAAATCTTGAAGTGTTATAATAGTAATGTGGATAAGTAGGAAATAGATTGATGATCTAGAGGCTTAAATGCAAAATTAATCTCTTTGGGTCTTGATGGATGCGATGTTTGTTCAAACATACTAAAAGTAAGTAGGTATGTTACTGATGATCGGTAACTATTTAGTTGAGGTTTGCGAAAACTTATCTGCAATTAACAATTGTGATAAATAAACAACTTACACTCGATTATTTTTATGTTTTGATGTCAATAAGGGTCATTGCTTTGTAGCGTGAAATAAATTCGGGGAGGCGATAATAGTCATTTATCGCTCGAACTGGAGCAGCCCGAAATACCTCCACCTTACAGAAGACCGTAGCCAAATAACAATCACTTCTGTGTTGTTGTGTTCCTGCGTGTGAGTAAGGTTTCCAGAGCTCCTGGGGGGTGCTACATTAGTAGCAAGGGTCAAGCCTTCAAGGTAAGGGCGACAAGTCCAGTAAAATATTTATTATGCTGTACTTGTCACCCTTAAGCTAGGACCTCATTACTACTTAACGTCAGATGGGATGAGGTCAATCTTGAAGTGCAATATATAAAAAAATAACCTATAACTCGGGGCACATTTATTTTATTAAATATCTTTATTGCACTAAAACGTACAACAGGTGAATTTAATTTTAGAAGCATTCTCCAGTCAACCCTTAGGTAATGCAGAGTGTTTGTTTATGTGTGCTGTAACATTAAAAAGTAAATTAAAATAAAAATAACAATAAACTTATCACTATAAATAACATTACGGAAACGGGTAATCATACAGATAAACATGATTAAATAAAAAATACATTTAGTATATTGGTACTCTTATATAGCATAGTGTGTGTTTAAGAACAAAATAAAGGAAACAAAAAACTGTTACATGTTTCATAAAGAAACATATACAAATTTGATGGAGTGCGATGAACGTAAGACTCACACGTAAACATATAAGTACATACGTTCAACCAAGGCTTATAGCTGTTACAAGGTAATTTGGTTCAAAGTTCTATTTCTATGGAACAAATATGCTGAGTAATCAAGGATTTGTTCGCTGTCATTACTTAATCTTTTATAATAAATCCTTTTGTAACTTTGTTTGATAGGCTACTATTACAGATAATTCTTCGATAATTATAAATGAAAAAGAGACATTTATTTGACACAAATAAAGCATTCAAGCATAACAATTAGGTTCAACCTCAGTGTTATATTGTAGCGGCAAAGCGCTGCTATTCTGGAGCGGTCCAAACCTATACCGCTTAAAACACGAATATAGTGGTCCTCGGATCACTGGTGGTCCATGAAAGCATCACAGGTAGTCCGCAGACCCATCCAAATAAATAAAACACCGATTTGTCCAATTACAAGAGTCACATTAAAATATAACAATTTACCGTAATCTTTTTGCAACCTTTAATAAATTGTATGCCTAAATTGAAACAAGCGCTCATTTACTTACGTTTATTAACTGCAAACGAATTAAACAACTTGGTGGTCAATGGCAAGACAGAAATTTTATCAAACGGTCGATACATCCAATAAAATAAATAACAATATGTAACGATGGTGTGGGAGCTGACAAAAAAATCATAACTACGTATACACACAAAAATAACAACATAAATGAAATAAGGTTATCAGTTTTGGAAATTATTTTTTTTTACAACCAATAACTAGTATTAGACCCAAGTTTCTAATATGGGTCACCTGCTCAATTCGTTCTGGATCAATTGTTATTCTCAGAGGTAAATAGGAGTTTTAAATCTTCCCGTTCGCCCAAATCACAAAAGCAATCGTTTCTTTTCGCGAACTGAGGACCAAGAAATTCTGCTTTTGTTTTGGTTATTAGATCAGGTATAATGAAGTTCATGTACTTGTAGTTTCTTAATAATAAACTATATGCCAGACAAGCACATTTACAATCTCAAACTAAGATTTGTTTAATGAGCACCAGACGTCTCAACTGTGAGCATCATCCCAGCCCACTCAGATATAAGGCAATTCAAAAAACTCCGTATCCCAAATTGATTTAATAAGTTTCTAATCCGAGCTCTTACGAATTTTGGGCACCTATCGTTTGTTTTTATTTTTCTGTATGCTTTATCATGTAATTGTGACAAACACGTATAAGGATAAAGACGATAGACATTTTCTACGAAAAGATATCACGAAAAATTAATATTCGCATGGAAAACACAATACTAATCTGTTTATATTGAATTTTTTTGTTTAGATGTAAAATTTAAATAATCCATTAACTTAAAATTAATAAACTAAATCAACAACTCTCTCGGGTTAAAAATCGAGAAAAAACTCGTGAAATGCATCAAACCTAAATACAAAACGAAAATACGCTTTAAAACTGAATTAACATTCATAGTTTATTATATTCGTCAAGCGGAAACCCAGCCAACAGATTTAAAACTTTTATAGCACGACCGTTCCTTGAAACACGTCAAAGAAAAATTTCTTCCTTTTTTATTTCCACTTTTACACAATTTAGTACTTCATTCCATCGAAAGGATGAAAGAAAACTTAGTATCAGAAGAAAAGAAAAATTAATATCAGACAACATTACAAAATTCGGTGTGTTGTTTGTTTGCAAACATCAGAAACGTCTCTTGTTTGGATTTTTTTTTTTAAGAGAGGTAGGACACAGCGATTTATCGTTCGAACTGGAGTAGCCCAACTGGTGAAATACCTCCACCCTACAGAAGACCGCAGCCAAATAACAATCACTTCTGTGTTGTTGTGTTCCTGCGTGTGATTAAGGTTTCCAGAGCTCCTGGGGGGTGCTACATTAGTAACAGGGGTCAGGCCTTCAAGGTAAGGGCGACAAGTCCAGTAACAGATTTATTATGCTGTACTGGTCACCCATAAGCTAGGACCTCATTACCACTTAACATCAGGTGGGATACGGTCAATCTTGAAGAGCAATATAAAAAAAAAATTTTTTTAGTTTCCCTTTCACATAATTTGGTACTTAATTACATTAGAATAGTGAAAGGAAACATCAATGCCTATCAATATTAGACTACATCACATAAATGTTTTTATGCGTCACATTCCAATCCAATCGATAGGTAAACAAAGGACTATGCTTCGTTTGTATCTAAATTCGGATGCAATTCCCCAATTTTGTGGAAAAGGGGGCTAATCCTAATTTACACCACATCTAAAGTAATTTACGCATATAAATAAGTTGGGTACTAGTTCTGTAAGTAATAAGTGTAAGTTGGATACTCGTATCTTACGAGTATCTACCGTGTATATACTTAACTGTATCTTTTCAGAAATAGATTCAGAACCGGTAAAATATTATATAATCGTGTCAATAAAAGCCAAATCTCCGAAATTACACCACGTAAAGTAGAAAAAATTTAATTGTAAAGATTTGATAATTTTTTAACAATTTCTCGTATTCCTATTTCAATTTTGCATATTTGTCCTCGTTTGTCAAAATGCCGCGAAGCATTTTCCGAAGGGGAATATTTCGTTTCCTCTCTCGGTCTCCCTTCATTACGTACTAGGCGCTCATTAGACCTTATCTCGAAACACAGTAAATCTCATCCGTAAGGCATTTAATGTAGTGAACAATATTACAAAAATATAAAATTAGGTTAAAATGTTTGCTTCAGCTATTGAAGTTTATTTAAGTATCATATAAAACACACTTCATGTCATATTATAAATACAGCTAGAATTCGGTGGAGGGTAGTGAAAGAAAAATATGGTGTATGTACGACATTTATTGTTTTTTTTTGATAAATTAATAAATTTTAGTTGTTGATTTAGTCAGTAATGTTCATAAGTAATCAGGTACTCGTAAGAAATATAAATAAAATGACCGCATTAAATATCAAGCCTGTTGTCCACATAGACTTGATTGTGACTTGACAAAATTAAACTAAATCATTCGCCTAAAGTGAAATTATGCAATTCTATTGCATTATTGGTAGATAAGTAGATATAACTTCACCTATGAAAAAAATCTACTTCATTTGAAGGCCTGCTGCACAACTATTACGGGATTATTCATGGGTACAGACACTAGCGCACTTTAGCTGCTGCCTAAATATACCTACATACCTAAGGTACTTACTTGATCAGGTATGCATGTGTGCATGCACTCAGGATGGCAACGTTAACTTAAAAAAGAATAAAAAAAAGGTGATCAATTTACCCTTCGGTATCCAGTATTGAGTTAAATATCTATCTTAAACGCTATTAAGTAATTTTGTTACGGATAACATTTAAAATAAGTTGTGTTGTACTTTATTTGACTGTTATTTAGTATTTGACAATTGAAAACTCTTAGTGAATAATAATTACGTACCTACCTACATATAAAATAGTATAGTGGAGGAAATAGGGATGAGAGCCTTGCAAGTTCGGTGAAGATGATGACTTGCTGTCCATTTATTTTACTATGCCCAAGATGGTTGACGAAGCAGTTTTTTCTTTGTCCGGTTCTGAGTTTTTGCGAAACCAATATTATTTTTGGTAGCGCCATTACAATTGTATTGTTATCATCTGATTTAGTGCATGTCAGCACAATTATAATGCCTGCCTTTTGCACCTAGCTTTGTTTACATAAAATTATGATATTAAGTAATTGAAGGACGTAGTTATTTTTGCATATAGTTTAAAAACAAAACGACCAATTTTTCTTCTGGATTATCAAACTAATGAGTATGGATTTATTTTGTTAGTTGAGCTCGGCAACCTTTTCAATTTTGATGCCTAATTTAGTCACTGCACATTTATTTGATTTGAATAGTTGCACCTAATTGTCATTTTTCAAATCAACACGCTTTTGTAGTCTACTAAAATGAACAAATGCATTGAAATCCTAAAATTGATCTTAAAAAAATATTGAACTTTTTATTATTTGACTTTTAACTTGGAATAAATTGTGCTGCAGAATATGATCTTTTTACCGTCTTTTTTGGTAACACTACACAAAGATAATATATTTTTAATTGGGGTAACCTTAACTCTTATACTGCGGTGCAGAAAAAAAAGTAATGTTCACGTGTTTTCAGCTACGTTTTAAGAATCGCAACAAGATAATTCTTAAAAAGTAACATTTAAAGCACTCTAAAAATCAACGGTTGGAAAAGACACGGTCGCTGAAGCAGAGCTATGCTTCTCGTTTTGTTTACAGCTTTTTGAGAGGAACGTAAAAACGTACACTCAGAATTGTTCCAATTGTAAACATGTCCCCGTTCCGCGGCAAACTTGCGAACATAAAAAACATCACTGAAACTAGCAACAAACTACTTGTTATTAGTACGAACCTCGGAGGCTGGCTCAATTTAACAGATGATTCGTGCAGCATAATAATATACTAAATTTTGTTCAAATACGTATCTAAAACTGAGCATCTGGACAGACGCACGTAGCTAACTTATATGCAATTTCATCGATTAAATGTAGGTATATTTATTATAACACTATAGATAGATTTAGATACACAGTACTAATCATATCGCATATATTTTGTACAATTTATGACAGTAGCAGTAGGTATCTAATTCATATCTATGCGCGCAATATACTGGCTCACGTCACAGAGCTTTGGATTGACGAAAGATACTAGGTTAGGGACTAACGAGGTTAACTGACTATTCCCCAAAGATGATACCAGATTACAAACATAACGTATTAGGCATTGGTTAAGTCATTCATACCTAAGAGAAGGTATCGATCCGCTTCTTAGCGCCATCACCCTAATAAGGTGTTATAATCATATTTCACAATCTCCCCTTAGCATGTACCGAAATTCATCTAGTTATCGTATTAACTATAGAACTATTGTATTTATGTTGCGATGAACGTTTATACTAAAATGAGGTGTACGATATAATGCCATTTTGCAATTCCATGTAGGTATTTCGACCATCTCTGTGCTTTGGAAGCCAATTAAGTTATGTTTTCAAAGATAATCGTAAAGGTTATTAAGCGGTTTTATTACTTTTGTGACACTATGTAATAAATTTATCTTCAGTAGTATTAGGCCTACTATACTATGATCCGATTAAAAAAATATATGTTTATGTAGATAAAATCAGTAATATTTTACCTAGCAATCCGTATTTAAGCGGAGTATTATTTTGTTAATTGTCCTTCTGAATAGAACAAAGATCATAAAAGCAGGGACCTACTTATGTGCTATTTCGCTCACTATATCGATCCTTTTTCTTATTTCTACTACCTAATGCAGTATTATGATCCTAATATCTGGATATGACATTGGAGCAATGATCATTATCCTTTGTAGCCCAAATGGTAACCATATGTATTGGAGTGTGATTGTACCTACATTAAGTAGGTCAATCTTTGATTTCTTAGAAAATTTACCTTGTTATTTGTTGATTCGGACCTAGGTAACGGAAAAAGATTTAAATTATTCACCTGAATACGATAAATATGTTGTAAAACAATACGAAATGGCAATATGTGTCTGTTTCGCATAATTATTTTTGTGTGTTGCTTACACTTATTCTATTTATTCAAGTTTTATTTGGCTTTCAGCATTATTGTTCAAACACGAAATCGAAATTCGAAGTTTCATGTCTAATTTACCTTTTACCTTATTTCCTCCAAAATAAAACGCTTATTCATAAAAAGGTCTAAATATATTCTCGCAGACGAGGGTTTTTTGTGGCGCCACATCTATCTAATATTAAGTTAACTAAATCTGCGCAAAGCCGATTTGGGTCGCTAGTGTAAACATAAAAATAGGTCCATTAAATCAATGGAATATGTTATCATATCGTCAAAATAGAAAAAGAGTATACAATAGAGAGGGTTGTGGTGGATCGAATGGATGATTGCTGAATGAAACTTCACACAGCTCTATCCCAGATTAGTTCAGTCGTTAAGACAGATATAAGAGTAAAACGCACTACTACAAAAATATTATAAGTGTCAAGTATAAAGAAAAATCAATGTCTTATGTATTTTTTTCAGTGTTTCATGTTTTTTGTAAGACCTCTTCATGACTTAGTTAGTGATGCAATTGAACAATTGAATGAAGTTATGGGTTAAATGAGACAACCCAATCTATTGAATTAGATGAGCTTTTATTTCTAGCTTGCAATGATCCCTATCACTTGTATAAACGATTTCGCGTATATCTAGTAAAGACAAAATGAAAAAAGGCTCCAGGGACGCACCTTTTTGCGGTAGGTATTAAGGTAGCTATTTAAAGAGTGCATTTAATCAACACGCGTCAGCCCGTCGCATGGGGCGCATTGAGAGAGCTATTGGCGTAACGAGGACGTTGTAAATTGCAGTTGCGAACTGCGGTCCACGAGGCTTTAGATTGTTCAACAAAGACTTCCCGCTTTGCACCACTGTGATACGAAAACGTTTCCCATTTGCCCCGATCGAGTGCCGCACCACTCCATTCACGATAACACGGGCACGTTAATCTGATATGCAAGTAAAAGTTTGTGTGTATTTTGTTGAAATTTTGCAAAGAACCAAAGTTTACATGGCTGACCGGTTTAGTGAGCTGGAGTGGCAGTGGGCTGGCCATATTTGCCGATAACCATTAGGATAAACAAATTCTGAAGTGGAGACCGCGTCTTATCAAACGTAGTGTACTATGCTCTCACTCAGTCTAGGTAGGTGAGGTTCTGCGCAAGATAGCTGGTAGGGGCTGGATGAGAGAAGCCCTGAATGGACCAAAGTGGCTAACTATAAAAAAGGCTAATGCCCAGCACTGGACTACGATATACTGACAATTATTGTAGCAATTTTTTTTTATATTACACTTCAAGATTGACCTCAACCCACCTGATGTTAAGTGGTAATGAGGTTCTAGCTTAAGGGCGACAAGTACAGCATAATAAATCTGTTACTGGACTTGTCGCCGTTACCTTGAAGGCTTGTCCCCTGCTACTAATGTAGCACCCCCCAGGAGCTCTGGAAACCTTACTCACACGCAGGAACACAACAACACAGAAGTGATTGTTATTTGGCTGCGGTCTTCTGTAAGGTGGAGGTATTTCACCAGTCGGGCTGCTCCCGTTCGAGCGATAAATCGCTATGCCCTACCTCTCTTAATTAGCTAATTGGTTGTCGTTTATTTACCGACGTTTTATTCAAACGATAATCTATTACGTTTCAAATTATATTTTACTATGTTTCACTTGATTTGCCCAAAAAAGGAGAGAAGTGTTTTGCTTGTCTTTTAGTTTGTTCCTTTGCTACCAATTAGTAGGGTCCGATACGTATGAAATGGTCAAAGTCTTATAGGACATAGTAACGTGAGTAATAATCATTTTTAAAACTGGAATATATATACTCAGCTTTATAAGTTTTTTAAGTTAGTCCAGTTTTTATGTTATTAACCGTTTACAAATTCGTAATTGTATTTAACAGATACCGCATTGGGTATTACATTTATTTTCATGAAATTGAGCGGTCCCGTGGCTTGAAAGCGGTTTTTTCCAGACAGAGATAATTACTTGCAAGTCCTCGCTAAGTTCTCGTGTGATAATATCTATAGTATCTAATATTTTAATTTCTTAAGCGTGTCTAGTAGAGATTGTTCAAAATACGAAGATATTATGAATCCCAGATAGGTCTCTAATCAGATAGCATTCTAAGAAACGCTTTAGTCATGTTCCAATCAATAATATTTGGTAGCCATTCTGTTACTTATAGTTAATCCATAATCTTTATCACGTATCGTTGTATCATAGAAAAACAAAACACGTAGTAATTAACAAGAACTGTGACGTAATATAAATAAATAATTATGAGGTAAAATTATATACATCGACCGGATTTCAAAATAAATAGCTAAATCACTTAAGATAAGGAAACTTCGCAAGAAAATTCACATAACGTCGGAATCGGATCCGAATACGAAAACTATGCTGTATCTGTTTCCTGAATTACACGATTGGACAAAGTCAAAAAATATATATCTACGGTCGAGTTGAGAACACTCCTTTTTTTGAAATCGGTTAAAAAGATTTTGAAAGAGTTTGTGAAAAAGCCCAAAATGAATGGTGCGACCACAATTGTGACTAATGCCGGGTTCCAATATTTGAAAAACGAATCGTTCTCATTACGTAATAAATTATACGAGTCGTTAGCTAAAAACGACCGACAGACGACTGATGACAGCTGATATGGAAGTAAATCAGAAAATTAGAATTAAAGATTCGTAGAAAACGTAGTCATTTTTGACAAATTACGAATCTTAAAATATTCGAACTGGGCAAATATTATAAAGCTGACGAGTTTGTTTTTAAATGCGTTTATCATTAGTAACTACTGGTTGGAATTGGAAACTTATTTTTGTGTTGGAAAGTTTATTTCTCGAGAAAAACTTAATGCTACATAACATTGTGACGTTAAGTAGATTCGATCAATAGGTGCGAAAAATCACTGGCAGTAGTGAATAAAACGGGTGTAGACACGTGCGAAGTCATGGCGGACCGCTAATTTATTTATTAAATCATACTTTTATCAAACAAATATTTGTTAATCATACGAGCGTTCAGATAGAACCCACGATCGTTGCTTTAACAACTGGAAGCGCTAATCATTACATTTCTATTATTTTTTTTATTGCCTTATGCCATACTAGCGAACTTTAAGTAATTTAAAGAAACAGAAAAAGTCATCTCCCCTTGCGGTGCGGGGCTTGAACCCACGACTTTCACGTATCGCCCGTGCCACCAACTGAGCTAACCGCAAGTCATCATAGGCGATGATTTTTTTTCTGTTGTATCAACCCGTCAGCCTCCGGTAAGTGCCCTCTGCCGGATTGCCCAGAACTTCATGTTTTAAATGGTCAGTAAAAATGATACTAAAGATAAGGTTTCATTCACAATATTGAAGGTTGATTACGGATCGTCCCTGCCCTAGTTCTCAATGTGTCGAGCGCCCGTGACATTCGATCTTCGAGGCCTCAGCGACCAGCCTCGAGCTGAACTTCGTTAAAAATTCACTACCACTATTTGGACCAACTACTTTTGTCGGGTTTCATTGAGAATTATTTTTGTACCAGTCGATATTCTGAGAAACTTAGTAGTAACTGAGTATAGAGAATTGAAAACGTAAAATCTATACTAACATTATAAATAGAAGAGATTGTGTGTTTGTTTGAACGTGGTAATGTTAAGAACTACTAATTCGTATTGAAAAAATATGTTTGTGTTGTCGTCGACCATTTATGAAGAAGGCTTTGGGATATATAACATTACGCTGCAACAAATAAAGGCGAATAATAAGTGCAAAGTGTTAAATATGCTACACGTATGAAGCTGCCGCGGGCCGCTTTAAGAATAATCCTTTACATATTATTGTTAACTTTTCGTCATCCATGCGAAATATGGATTACTAAAAACAACCCATACTATGCTCGTAAATCCGAAACATACTGTTTATTGCTTGCATCTGGAATCAAACCCAGGTCCCTAAGTGTGTGATTGAGTAGCAATACTCTGATAAACCAAGACTGTTGTACATTAATTATTGCTAAACACATTCGACTCTTATCAGAGTCCCGTTAGTTATCTACTTAGGAATTTATAATACTCTAGATGTAGGTATGTGGGTTTTTTGCTTTAATTAGGCAAGTAAATGAGTGTCAACAATAATACCGTTTGCACTACTAAATAGGTAATATATAAAAATGAAACGTATTTAATGGAAGATGGAGATAATTTGAGCCATAAAAAAATTAATAAATGGTAACAGATTGAAATCTATTAAGGAAACGATAATGAGGAAAAATGCTGAAAATTAATTCTGGGTATTCAGAATTAATTACTAACATTTTTTCCTCCTAAATAATTCTTAAAACGCACGCAAAAGGTACCAATAAAAGCGCTCTCTTATGATTCGGTAATAATAACCAAAATAAAAATAAATAATTATTACTATTATAAATAAATAAATAAATATTGGACAACATCATATACATTGCTCTGATTCTGTGGTAAGTAGCTGAAGCACTTGTGTTTCAGAAAGCAGAAACAACGACGTTACCACAACACCTAGACCCGAGACAATAAAGATACGTTCGTTTCCCATATTGACCCAACCGGGGATCGAACCCGGAACCTCAGAGATGGTGCGACGTCAAAGTCTGGCACGCTTGCCTCTCGGCTACGGAGGTCGTCGGAATAAATGCGTAAGTAACTCTGTCTGTCTGTCTGTCCAGCTTTCACGCCTAATCCACTGAACTAATTTTGATGGAATTTGGTATAGATAGGTATATGTTAGACCTCTAGAACGGACAAGGGCTACTTTTTGTTTTGAAAATACAGGAAAATGGGGTTAAGAAATATACCGCCCTTGATTTTTTATGTTAGAGATATGAAATTTGGCAAAAATACAGCTCAAAACTTGGATTTAAAAGGACTACTTTTTGTTTCGCATATTACGAAGATAAAGGTAAAACCATGAATGTGTATAGCCCACGCGAACGAAATACCAGGCACAGCTAGATCCACATAAACATTACAAGTCCGAACGGAAGACAGAGAAAGGTTGATTTTATAAATTACTCCTCGTTTCACTTTAAGCGATCTACTTGAGAGGAACTTAGTTCGCAAGTTCCCGCCCGCCAGTTCTATTAGCCCGTAACGAAGTAGGAACAGGTGCGGTATTTTCCTCTTAGTTGAAAGGATGCTTTCTCCCCCACAAATTAGTCCCATTTTCAGAGAGGGCGGAGTTGAAAAACATAGATTGAATGAACCGCAAGCCTCTCACGGTTGCTCGAAATGCTCGTAGATAACTCAATTCATGTCGTCAAAATAAATGACCAGCTTTTGGCCGCTAATTCGGCCGCGTACAACTTTTTTGATGTGGAGGGTTGTAAGAGGAATAATCATAAACGAATAGATTTTTTGCTTTTTTTTATCATTAACTGAACTCTGGTAAACTTGATCAATGTTTCTATGTACAGGAAGTTTCAATGGTGAGTGAAAAGTAAGATAATCTTTTGTTAACCGCTTACGAACGTGAATTAAGAGTCAACTAATAAAGTTGTTTTCGTTGACAACCGACTTTAGACCGATAATAATACAAATATATATATGATGATTCATTAAATACAATAATATACAAAATTATGTATAGTTCTCGGATTCTGTGGTAAGTAGTTAAAGCACTTGTTACAGAAATCAGAAACAATGACGATGCCACAGCACACATACCGGAGACGATCCAGGAAATGTATTTTTATATATAGACTCGAACAGGAATCGAATCCGGAATCCCAAAGATACCGCGACGCCAAAGATCGGCTCGCTTCTCAGCTTAGGAGGTCGTCATTGAAGCGGAACTCCACGGAATCTCTGGAAAGGTGTAGTACACCAAACATAACAGAACGTAGGTTCTATCGTCTATTTTAAGTTCAATAATTTTCACCAGATTTTGCACTAATATATACTTCCCTAAAGAAGTCTAAATGCCATTTAAAATTTTCATCTTAAAAATTACAAACGCAAAAAAGAACCCATGAATATACATATATTGATGTCAAGATGTATGTTTGCTACTCATCCACGCAAAAATGACCAAACCCATTTCGATGAAATTTCGAAGAACGATAGATGGAATTCTATATTTACATTTAACATACTTTTTACACTTAAATAACACGAAGAGAGTCGTGAAAAACTGCTTGTATAAGAACAAAAGGTTTACCTGTTGAAATGCTTGCATACCCATCCGGAGTCATCAATGGTGTATCCCCACTGTTGAACATCTTTGTAGAAAAAACAGTCCAAAATACAAAATCCTCTCACTGCACTTATATCAGTTAATATACGTCACATCACATAACACTGAACAGAAAACCGCTTCTTTTTTTAAGTAAATAAAATTTTCCAATACCAACAGAATGTTCTACTAAGCATGTTATAACCTTTAAACGTTATAATTGTTTCAAAAGAAATTTAAATACTATAAAATGAAAACAGTTAATTTAATGATTGAATGTCAATTGTGTTGTCACATGACAGTCATTATCTCTGTAGTTGACATCAACCTTGACAACCAGTATCAAATAGTTAAATGTAAATAAAGCAACATCGGTGAGGAAAGTAAATTAAGTTGTATTTGTGCGAACTAATATATTTAAACACTTGATTATAGCTTAACGACTCTGTGTTATTCAAAACTGTTGTATTAAAAATAAATCTTTACTGGAATTTATTGATTTGAACAATCAAAAATATCTAAAAACCACTAGCTTACATACCAAGACAAAAAAACAAAAGAATATCAACGAGTCTCTGAAGTGACACGAATTAAAAAAAGTAATAAATAGTATAAAGAGGTTCGCATACAGTCTGTTGAAGACAGCTATTATGAAATAATCACAATTTTTTAATAAAGTCTTCAATTAAACAACATCAAATTGTAAGTACAAATCGGGTATCTAAAGAAACAATAAAATACCCTTTTATTCCGCATTAAAGGTTGAAAATATCAAGTCTTGATATTTTTTAAGGAAGACTGTTGGTAAAATTTTTGTTCTTCATTAATGTAGGTATATATCTGTTTAAATACTCTATCCCTTGCAACACCTACTAAAGCTCAATCTTAGTTTGGTACTAGATAATTGACGTATTCATCTTTGATCTGTTAATTATAATAATTGCTTTATATATGATTAATATTTATTTCAAAGCACTGTTCATGAAACGCTCGAAAAGTGCATTTTGTTATCAATCATCAATCAATCACATATTTTTTTCATAAACATTACACGAGTAATACTTATAAATCGTCTATAGACAAAGCAAATGAAGCTACCTCCGATTTGCTATTGTACCTCGTCTAAAAGAGTTTGCCCATCAAATTAAACTACACATTCCTAACAATTTAATTAGGGTGCGTCCCTTAGGATAGTTCAGACTATAAATCAAGAAATACAGCGCCAACCGTGTTCACAGTTCAAGGTGAAACTTGCCACTAACTTAATTATTTATCTCGTTATATAGAAGGCAGCGCGAAGTTAGTAGATACAAACAAGAGATAGTGGAAATGAAATTAACGTCTCGTTTTCCTGCAAATGTTGACATTAAAAGCTAAGGCAGTGTTTGTATTGTAACCGAGAATTAAGTAATTTTATAAGGAAAAACTGGAAATCATGGCATAACAAAACAAAAATCTAACTTTTGAAATATTTCTTAATCTAAAATAGATGTTAGTAGTAATGGAAATACATACTCTGTAGCCATTAAACATAATAAGTTGAAAATATTTTTTTTTGCAACCACACTAGTGAAATTTAACCTTCATACATGAAAACCTTTGAGATCGAATTGTACCCTGCAAGAGATGATTTTTATTGTTTCTTTTAAATTAAATAAGTTCGCTATTATCTACATCTATTTTGCTTACAAAACTATAAAATCACTTCTATTTCTTAAATTCAAAACTGTAAGTAGTCTCACTGAACTCAATCCTAAAAAAGTAAGTAAAATAAGATAACGGTATTTAACGTCTACATAACATGTAAATTAAGTAATGTTAAGTCTGTACTTATAAATTATTCAGAACTTTCCTGTCACATGCTTTTGTATAGTACGGAACCGTATTAGTCATTGAGCATATTATGTAAAGAAAATCCTCACACACTTTATCTTGTTTTAATTTAGATTATATTTTTTAAGCCTACCAGTTAAAGCCTTTAAAATTTATTCAAGAACAATAGCGATGCATCGGAGTTTGTTTTATTTTCAATCAAAAGTTTTATTCATTCAACATGGTCTTATTTTATTTAATCAAGTAACACATGATTTATCATTTATTTATAAATTTACTACTAATACTAATGTTAACCCTCAAAGAACACTTTAAACTCATTTTGATTTTTTACATCTACTTTTAGACAATTCTCTCAAAGTTCATCACCCAATAATTATTGCAAATGCATGCAACACATTCGAATAATCACACGATTTTTAATCGTATTCACGACTCGTTTCGCGAATGTGCCAATACTACGGCTGAATGTAGAAATACGTCGTTCCAGCCGTGGTGATGGGTTGCCACTGCCACCACGGGGCACCACCACCCAGCCCGCGACCATGGGGTCGGGCTTCACACGGAACGATGAAACAAATGGATTGGACGCGACTTTTATTTGCATTAAATTGATTAATGTCGTTACTTGTTATCACAAAAACTGCATGGTGGTTTTAAAGTGGATTAAGCAATTTGAGGGTGGAGATGTGCATAAAACACATAGACTGCCTCAAATTTGTAATACATCCAGTCTATTTTCGGCTTCATATTTCATGATATAATATGTTTAAGAGTAATAAGTAGGTATAATAAAATGCAATTATCGTTATATTCAGTTCAGCAGTACACCCATTAAACTAGTTGACGGTTCGCCAAGCGGCAGTAACTATTGTCCTAATATTAAAAATGCAAAATTTTGTATACAAGAATGTAATGCTGGATTTAGATACCTCCAAACCCCTTTGGGTACCCCCCGGAGAAACAAAGCAATGGAAGAGCTCAATTCTTTTCCATCCACACCAAAATAAAGTTTTGAATCGTGCTGGAATATATATCATGACTTTTTTTTTATATTGCACTTCAAGATTGACCTCATCCCACCTGATGTTTAGTGGTAATGAGGTCCTAGCTTAAGGGTGACAAGTAGAGTAAATATGTTACTGGACTTGTCGCCCTTACCTTGAAGGCTTGACCCCTGCTACTAATGTAGCACCCCCTAGGAGCTCTGGAACCTTACTCACACGCAGGGACACAACAACACAGAAGTGATTGTTATTTGGCTGCGGTCTTCTCTACGACATTCCTACAAAGACATTTCGTAATGAAATAATAGTAATATGAGTACTAAAAATAAACCAAATAACATACGCCTTTATTACTGTGCACTGATAAAACTTTATTTCTCTTTATCTGCATGTTACATCATTATCTTGATGCAGTCTTCTTTTACACCAATAACAGTGACGTTTGTTTAGCTTTAAATGTTTAATTTTTATGACTTAGTACCTTATAAATTAATCCTCACTGAAATTGTCTAGCGTGTTTTTATTTTCTTGCTTCGCAATGTAGGCAACATTAGAGTATGCATTTTAGGTACGCGAATAGGACCAGTAGAAGTTTTAATTCTCGTTTCAAATGTTATAGTTCAACTGGATTATTGTAAGCTAGCGGTTGCCTGCTACATTATCCGAGTTATTTCAGAATAAAAATTTTTTTATATTACGTTAACGTTTGTTACATATATGCAGATACTGATCTAATTTGTCCAGCGACCAAGTTGCACCCAAATTCATTCAGTAGTTTTTGCGTAATAGAGTAAACATTCGTCTGGCATCCATTCATTCTTATAAATCTTTTGAATACAAAACTATTAGCAAACTTTGCACTTGGAAGGTATGGCCACACAGATTTCGGCAATTCACTTTAACGTCTATGAATTTAAAATTAATAATTATTAATTAATACAAGAAATAGCACAAGAGTAGGTCTTCACGCTAGGAGCATTTTCTACCAAAGACTTAATTATTTATTATTACCGTTTCGGTTGATTACTATACTTTATTTCTTTTTATTTGCTTCTTTTTCTTCTTTGTTTTCAAATTATTGATTAATATTGTCTAGATTTTGAAGATATTTATGTAGCATAAACTTTTTCGCACGTCAAGACGGACGATAACTGGATAAAAAACAATTATTTAATTTAGATTAACATAGTTCATTGAAAAAATATTCTTTGCTTTAAGAAATTATATTAATGATCCCACAGCGCATCAAAGTCCAGTGGAGTTGTATGGTATGCCACTACGCCACTTATTCGTAAAAATGTGCTATTATAAATTACTAAATAATTGCGTTAAAATAAATCGCGACGGTTTCCAATGATTGTTAAAATGATAAAAAAAATCGCATATTATATTTCTTATATTTTATGGTAACCTAAGAGATAGACCAAACATATTTTTTAGTCATGCACCCAGTTGATTGGTTTCGTTATTCAGGCACGCATTCCCTTTCGTGGCTCCAAGGTCTGGTGTAGTACTACGACCGTGACCGCCCCCCTGGCCCGTCCTTGCCACCGTATTGTCTATCGATCCCACGTAAATCCAATCCAATTGCAGTTCGTTGGTAATGACATGGTCAATAAATGGTTAGAGGTCGAGATGTGCTGAGTTCCTTAATTAGAAAGTGCGTTCGTTTACTTTGTCTTTTGAAAAGAAAATGGGAATCGCAAGAATAAACGCCTTACACCTGAAAAATTGTCTAAAACCGAAATAGTCGTCGTGGGGGTGTGAACTTGCATTGATTGCAGTTAAATAAATTTGGTCAACATGATATACTTTGCTCTGATTCTGTTACAGAAACAACAATGGTCGCATCTCAACAAACATAGAAACGTTTGTTTTCCATATTGACCTGACCGGGAATCGAACCTGGAACATCAGAAATTGCGCTACGCTAAAGTTAAACTACTCGCTTCTCGTCTACCTACTCTAGTTTCGGGACCGCAACGCATGTTATTTTATTTATGGATTGATAAATTAATACAATGCGTCTAAGTTGGTACGATCATAATTTTTGCGGGATAAATGTTTAAATTCTCGGAAGGGAATTTATACTAAAGCGTAATTTATATTGAGAAGGCAACAATCTTTTAGAGGTCCGCAAAAATCGCATTTACTCTCGAAAAATCAAAGTGTATGAATATTTCCTTCATACATTTGAGAATAATAAAGTAAATTGAATTTGGTGCAGGTGTATTTACGTGAAGCCGGTAAATAGCCAACTAAAATTTAAATTATATTATAATTAGTCTGAAACCTAGGAAAAGTCATAGGATACTTTAAATAATGAAGGGTTTGCAAGCAGCCAAAATCTCTCGGTTTCGCGGCAATAGTTATTTGTACCTACTCGAATATTCAAGTAATGTTACCTATATTTATCTAAATATTATAATCCACGAGATTGAAACTTACTAAGAAAATTATATTCTCTTGAAATAATTATTAAGATACTTCCCATAAAATAAATCAAGAAGGAACTCACTGCAACAAAACGCGTTGTAGCGAAAGCGCATTCCTTTGAAACTTAACACATTCTTCGCATGCTCCGACTAGAAAACTCTATACAGTAGCGTGGACATTTTATGGAGTTTATCGAGCAATCTTGCAATATGGGACGGAAGGCAAGGCAGGGCAGAGTCGAGGCGCACGCGAGGGCTAATCTATTTAATATGTGCTGTGACGGTGCTCCATTTACAAGGTTTGTGCATTACATTACTAATTGCATTTACGTCCTGTGCACTCAGCCGGTGAATGTGGGCATGAGGTCCTTCTAACCTCTTTATATGCATGTAGCAGTATAGGACGCCTACGTTGATGAAAAATCCGACAAGCAGTATGTTACACTTTTAAAGAAACTGAAAAAAAACATCTCGCCTTGCTCTGTGGAATTCGATCCCACAATATTTACGGATGGAGCTGATGCATATACATTATACGTCTTCATACGTCAGCCTTTGCAGTTAGAGGAGCATGCGACACTGCAAAGGGAGATTATTTTTTTGTTTCTTTAAAAACATTTCAAAGTTAGCTTCGTGCGGCACTACAAAAGCTCTAGTCAGCAATATGTAGGTCCAATTGCTATGTGATTGGTAATTTGAATGAAGTTTGGTAGGATGAGAGTCCACATTCTATATTCACATAAGATTCTTGTTATCTTGAATAACGTGGGTGGAGTCGAAGGCCGGAACAAAATATTTGAAATAACAAGTAAAAAGTTCGACTACCAAAAACTCTCGAACAATAATGTTAAGTGGCGTATTAATACTTTTAATTTCAAATTTGTGAACAAAACGAGAACGGTTACGACGAAACAAATGTAGCACTTTAGCAAAGTTCTGACTGGCGAAAAGTTCTTTGCTGTCGGCACTCGCAAACGACGCCAAGTTCCCGAGTTCGAGTTAATAGGACGGTACTATCCATGGAACAGAAGGCATTACCAACTTCTGGATAAAGTTCACTCTTGTTTGATGAATTCTCAATTTCTCAACAAACTACCTCTTGAATAGATTGATTTTCTGTCCGGAGGTTGGTTACCGCTGGCTTTACCTAATTGAACCATGGGTTCTGTCCTCACCAGGACGAACATTTGTGTGATGAACACTTAATATCTGTTATGTGCCTGAGTGTTTGTAAATGTATTCAAAAACTAGCGACCCGTCGCAGCTTTACACTGAATTTTCGCTACTATTCAAAGTCAATATTTTTTTATTCGTATAGATTACATTAGCGATACTTATGCATAGTCGATTTATAGTTATTATTATACTTCCTTTTGCTCTTTGCTGTTCTGTCAATCTTTATTTATTTCATTTCTTTCTTTTAAATCTATTTCTTAAAACTTTCCTGAGTTCTTCTTTAATATCATCGATTTGGCCATTCGTAGCCTACATCATAAAAAAAATAACAATTGAGTGTATTTGTAAGCAGCTTTATATTTTTTTACGTTGAAGATTTCAGGTACATCGCGTATTGACTTTAGATTAAAAATAATATGTTCTTAATTTTGATTGCGACCAACTTTCTTTTATCTTCAGTGACACCTGCATAGTTTGTTGTTACTTATATGACTTCCGTATGTATAAAATTCACAACTATCTCAAACTGATAATTTTCATTTTAAATTCTACAAGTGCCAAACTAAGTAAATACTGTAAAGTAATGTCACAAACTTGTCGAACAATGCCGGTATGAAATGTTTATCGGAAGCGAACCGATATAAATAATGGTATAACAATATTGTTAGGTACATAGAACAAACAATCACTCGCTCTACCAAATCAAATATTTGATCAGTAGGTAAGGTTAGAGCACACATAGTGACCACTAGGTATATGAAGCGGTATCGTGTTACCAACTTAAGTAATTTCCTTTCGTTCACAAGATCAACCAGAAATATAATGTACAGAGTGCATACATAATGTTTATTGAAAAAGTATTCTAAATAGCTTACGACAACTTAAGTCCATCATTCAAATTCATTCTTCATCAGGGATTGATTAATTAGTAAACTTTCTTAACTCCACGATAAAATGCTAAATTAAGTTTGCCAAGTTTAAATAGATGTTCAATACTTACACAAAACTAATTTATCTTATTCATAAATCACAGACTTCTTCGTGAAATGTTGAACCAAATAAAATAATCAAAAAAGCATTATTGTAAAAACTTAAATCATTAATACCTTTAATATCGCCATAAACTCTTAATAATAGAACATTTTTCCCAAAAGCATAATAAAATAAAATAAAATATATTTATTATGATGCTTTGGGAATTTTTATTATTTTATATTGCACTTCAAGATTGACCTCAACCCACCTGATGTTAAGTGATAATGAGGTCCTAGCTTAATGGCTACAAATACAAAATAATAATAGCTGTTACTGAACTTAATCGAATACAAACGATCCATATGGAGATCATAATTAATAATAATAAAAACGAGAATCAAAGCATTAAAAAAACAACATAATAGAATATGAAATCGTATCATATCACATTAATTGATGTTATCAAAACAAGCAATGTATTCCAAATGTTTGGACCGCAGGCCGGTGCAAATATGGGCTTGGAGCTCGCCCCGTAGATCAATAAGGGCGTGGAGTCCACGGAAATGCAAGAGCTGTTAGCAAATTATACATGCTGTCCATATCTATTTCGTAGTTGTCCGTATCTGATATTGAGTATGTCCTACTTAGATAAAAGACTTTGTGAATCCACAGCTCCAAGCAAAATACAAACAAATGTTCTCCCATGATTTGACGCCCACAGGCTTTTTTAAAAATAGTTTAGTATATTGGCTGATGGTAAGCAAGAGAGGAATCCACATCGCAATGACTATGGATTTGATACCGTTATCATCACCATACGGGCCCACAAAATGTTTCATCACGCTCTTTTTGAACGAATAAAGGTGGCTACCAAAAGCACATCAAAAATGTCTAAAGTATCATATAGTCTAATCTAATTTAAACCATAAGTGAATCAGATAAGTATGTAAATAAATCATTTTGAGGTAAAGTCACGGCGCGGCCACGAAGCGAATGAGATTCAAAGGAGGCTTTTAATACTGTTTAAAGTCTTGTGTCACTAGTGCCATTTTCAGGTCCTAACTTCATATCCCAATTTTGATCGAAAGTGTCCTAAGACGATCCGGAAAAGCGAATTCTCGTAAAAAATCTTAGGATATTGTCAAAATTAGACAAAAGTTAAAGCATCCAACAATCCAATTACTGAAAACCAAATACAATTTTCCAAATACCTTGAATTGCAAAAATAATCGTAACTTAAATATTTTCGATTATCAAAATTATAGGTAATTCTTAAGATAACGTAAGAAACTCTTTCGATATCACAAGAGAAATCGAATCCCTTGTCTTGTTTTCCTACTTCAGAAGCCATATGAACGGCCGTATAATTGTTAGTTCAAAATATTCCATATAAAATATGTGAAATTGTGCGCAGAGATTTATTTGAGCACTGACTATAAATATTTTGCAGCATAAATTCTAACCCAATTCAGTCGTTCTGAATATATCTCAGCGCCAATCTCCCGAGCTTGAAATATGTGATGTCATATTTAGGCTACAAACTAGCTTTACACTACGCAAACAGATTTGGAATATTAAAAATATTTTAAGAGGAAATGTACGTTTGACATTACAAATGGTTTTATTTAAATTTTCTTTGATGTGTGGATGATGATATTGACGAATAAATGTTATTAAATCTTGAACTAAAAACGACGGAGTGTAAGTAGTTTTACGTGTCTGTCAGTCTGGCCAAGTGTGTGTCTATCTGTGGTATCGTAGCTTTCTAACGGACAAATTTATTTTGATTTTGTTTTTCAAAAGGTACCTTTGTGGTGATAAAACCAAAACCCAAAATTCACTGGGCTAGCTGAGCAGCAATATTCTTATTATTTTCTTCGCTAAGCAAGGTCGCAGATAGGCAAGTGTGAAGTAGCAGTGAACATGACATACCTATCCCGAAAATATAACTATAGTGCAAAGCTAATTGAGTATACTTTTCCATTATTTGGTTTAAAGCGCTGGACGGTCGGATTAAATCACCAAACGGATGAAAAGCCGACATTAAAAGGTACATATGCTGTGACAAATTGGCGCAAGATCGTGTCAAATACAAGAGTCCGAAGGTCTACACCAAAAAGAAGAGTAAAGAGAGAGTAAGTAGTCTTAAAAAGAAGAAGCTATAATAATACAATAAAGTCATGAAACCACTGTCTTTATATCAAGATACAATGCTTATTTAGAAATAAACTTTTTAGAATATTTCACTTCCTCATATTATGCTAATATGAACATAATAGCCTGTAGTGGAACATTACTTAGGTCTTCATATAGGTGCCAATAGTACACGTTTGTAAATCAACAACAAAGCACTCAGTCCTATTTTCATTTCCCGCATACAACCCTCTTATATATATCCTTGACGTGTCATACGTACATTATTATATTGTATTTCCAGTCTGACGTCACGTTAGCTAATATATATATCACTGGCTGACGTTAACAACGCTGGACAAGGGTACGTCCATCGATAGACTCTCCAATTAACATATACAATATGTATAAAAACCCTTGTCCAATTCATGAGTCGTTACATATCAAAAGACGGTTCGATTTATTTGGAAAGATTCTCTTAGTGATATTATTATCCTAGTGCTATATAAACGTGAAGGTTTTGATATAAAATATATTTGATAAACGCTAAAGCTACTACCGGTATACAAAATCGTAGCTAAAATAAATACTCAACAAAATAGTAAGTACGAGTATATAGTATACGTAGTACTATACAAATTAAAATTTTATAGTAGTTTAAAAAACAAACATATTTGTCAAATCGCATCTTGCGACAAAACTTCCAGGAAACGGACAGAGTTTTTTACACACTGTAAAAAATAACAAACCTGAAAAATTTCAACTATAAAATGCTTATATACCAGGGTTTCTATAAATCCTATCACTTTGGGAAAATATTGTACCGCTTTGATCGTTAAGTACATTTTAAGAGAGTTTTAAAACTTTTGCTAGTACAGTTAAACGTTCGAAAGACAAATAAAAAAGAAAAAGACGTAAAGAGCTCATACACGTTTGTAAATCAACTCAGTCCTATTTTAATTTTCCCCATACAACCCTCTTGTACATATTCTTGACGTGCCATATCACTTTATCATGTTTCTAGTCTGACGTCACGTTGCCTAAATTTATACACCACTAGTAGACGCTTACAAAAATAATTTATTTATCGAATCACCTCTTGATACATACCGAAACTACCACAAATCAGACAGATATTATTTACACACTGTATAAAATCTTTATTATTAATTTACCTAAAAATATTTGAGAAAATCTATTAACATTGTAAACTTTACAATTCGCACAAGAAAAAATTCCCAAATAAAGTTGTTAAGCTACATATTGCAGTAAATCACTGTGCATCACAGTTGTTCTTAAGAAACAATATCTAACAAGAGAAACAGACAGATAGGTAGTCTTCATTGTACTAAACTACTAATACTGTAGATAAAAGTTGGATAACTAAAGACATTCAATATAAATTATCGTGTTCCTTTGCTGTAATTATTTCCACTGTAATTCCAACAATAGTTTAATTTTATCACAAGCCGGTTAAATCTATGCTGTTAATTTTTGTTTCAATTATACACGTGGACGTACGCATGTTTAAGATTATGGATTGTGTACTCACAAGACTTACGTTTTCATGAAAATCATGGTTTAATCCATAGATAGGAACTTTTTCATAGATTGTTGGTAACATATATTCTCAACGAAGTACGATAGTGTTCATTATGTTAAAAGTTCTAATTCGCAGAAGATTGACTCAAATATGTTTGAGTTACGTATTTAAAAAAAAAACTAAACATATTTACGAACAGTTGTTTGTCATTTGATTAATATCTAGATAATGCTTCATTTGTAGCCGTTAGTTGCCAAGCCGTAAGTTGTCTTTCTTCATAGCTGGAGGTGTTAACTGATTTAACACATTTTTATTTTAAAATATTTGATTAAAATATTGCGAATGACATGGTTAAAGCTAAAAATAATATAACTTACTTCTTAGCCAACGTTATTACCCCTTATCCATGTGTAAATTTCGTACTTAATTTACTTATTTTTTGCTGTTTTATGTATTTTTTTTAATACGACGTTCGTTTGCAAATAACATATGCGTGTTTCAAAAGAATTGATTCGATGCAATGATATTTAATTTTAAAATAATAGTTACGAACAAAATTAAAACAAACTAAAAATGTAAACTCTCTTCTACTAAGACCAGACGCAGTACGCAGACGATATTAAACTTCAAACTCATCATGAATGTATTGTTTCGTTTATCTCAACCCGGTAAAGCATTTCAAATTACTTTATGACATCTGCAATCACATTCAACACAACCATGTCACAATACAAATACGGCTCAGATCTCTTGACAAACTATAGATTCTTAAAAAAACTCCAAACGTTTCTTTAATAATAAGAATCTTACTTGTTTGAACACAGCCTATTTCTTAGAATAAGGAAAGTAGCCTACTTCTATGACATAGATAACATACGTGTACAAACAACAGTCAAATCAATATAAACAAATTTTAAAAAATGTCTTGATAGTCAAAGCTTAAAATTTTTTGAGATTATGTCTAAAATTGACTGGGATTAATCAGATTTTCAAACACCTAGTCAAATAAGAGAGGTGGGGCATACCTAGCGATTTATCGCTCGAACTGAAGCAACTCGACAGATGAAATACCTCCAACTTACTGAAGACCGCAGCTAAATAACAATCATTTCGGTGTTGTTGTGTTCCTGCGTGTGAGTAAAGTTTCCAGAGCAAGAAGAAGGGGTCAAGCCTCCAAGGCAAGGCAAGTCCAATAACAGATTTATTATGCTGTACATGTCGCCTTTAAGCTAAGACCTCATTACCATTTCCGGTGGAATGAGGTCAATCTTGAAATGCCATAAAAAAAATATATATATTTTAGCGATTTATGTGTGCCTACCATGCTGCTAGCGAGCAGGTGGAACTCATCAGTTTCAGAAGTTGCACATGGAATGCCAAAAATATGTTTTCTATACATCTATCAACAAAAGTCAAAAGTAGGTACGTCAACATCAATCAAAATGTTCCTGTGTACATAGTATCAATGCATATTACCGCGCGCAATATTCGAATTCGAGTCCGAAATGCAATAGAAAGGAAATATACAATGGAAAATAAAAATAAAATACACCTAGAACCCAAACTTAGCGATCGGCATTCGCTACTTGTAGTCTGAAGGATGTCTTGCTACTAGTATTTGCAATGTCGTAAAAATAAGAAGATTCATAAATCTAAGGAATCAGTTTATCAGTTTATTCGAAGTAGTAGCAAACATGGTGTCATTACAACGTATTACGTTTAGAAAAATAGAGATAGTGATTATAGTGATTCTTGACATTCATTCGTAAATGGAACTTCTGCATTTACCCGTCGCATGTATAAAGTATTAAAACAAAAAATGGTTGCCAAAACTGAAAATGTATCTAAAAAAGACGATTACATCGAAGTTGCACCGGATGGTGGATGGGGTTACGTTGTATGTGGATCCGCTGTAGTGATATTTGTAAGTGAAACAATCTTTCAGTTTATATTTAGTGCCACAATAGTTAGGTTCTGATTTATTATTTGATGACCTCCGTGGCCGAGAGGCGAGCGGGCTGGACTTTGGGTTCGCGCCATCTCTGAGGTTTCGGGTTCGATCCCCGGTCGGGTCAATATGGGAAACGAACTATATTGTCTCGGGTCTGGGTGTTGTGTTGCAGTTGTTGTTTCTGATTTCTGTAACACAAGTGCTCAAGCTACTTACCACTCCAATATTATTTATTGTTTAACAATAATATTTCAAGTCATCTGAAAAGATGCCTTTGATTTGAATAGTTATCAGGCTTAGGATGCACCATACGAATAAATGTTATCGAGCTACACTTGCAAGCCCAACAATCGAATCAACATTATTTATTTAAACCAGGATAAGTCCTGAGGTGCAGGTGAAATTAAAATTGGTAAAGCCCTTTTTTAAATTTGTAAAATTAGATGATTGTGGCTCATTCTCATTGATCATTTGTTTTTAAAATAACTAGAAATCAAAACACAAGGGCGATTCATTTTTTTGGTCGCAAGTGTATTCCAAGTGCCGGAAACATTACATAACTAGTTTCCAACATTAACTTTTTTCAAGTGTTGAAATATAAAATTTTATTTTTGCGCATGCTTAGGCTTATAGGATTATTAATTAGGATTAACGGCCATGCTAATTAATATTCTACTATTTTCAGATTATCGTTTGTGGATTTATGCCCAGTTTTGGGTTGGTATACAAAGATATAATCGACGAAGTGGGAATGGGATCTACTGAAATATCTTTGCTTAACGGCATTACTGCAATATTTTTTGCTTTTGCTGGTAATACATTTTCTTTTCCAAATTTAAACTTTCTTTTTAACCGTCGACGCAAAAACGACGGTGTGTTATATGTTTGACGTGTCTGTCTGTCTGTGTGTGTAATTTTTTTGTTTGAAAGATGAATAAGTCGCGCGTGTTCGTAGCTATTTGTTTAATAAAAATCGATCTAAGATGGCCGCCGTCACAAAATTATTGAGTTAATGTTAACACTCAATTCAATCAAAAGTTTTAGACGGTGCGTGTAGAAATTAAAACAACGATTGAGTGTCGATTAAATGCTGTGTTTATAATTTTGGTGCATACGGTTCTAATAATATAGTGATTTCGACAGATACCAAAAATACGGGTATCTACGAACTAAGTATTTTTATAATAACAGGAATGATGACTGAAAACAATAAAAAATTTAAGTCCGTCAGTTAAATTAAAAAAAATATGAAAAAGTTACCCTAGATTCAGCAAATATATAAAAATGTAAGAAGATACAGCATTACAGTGGAGGGATGTATTTACGTATTTTTTTCGTAAAACTGTACGAAGAAGGGACGTCGCAATAAATGTTGATGCAATGTGATTCTTACATCCCTACTAATTATAAATGCGAAAGTAACTCTGTCTGTCTGTTACGCTTTCCCGCTTAAACCTCTCAACCGATTTTGATGAAATTTGGCATAGGTATACGTTGAACCTCAAGAACGGACATAGTCTACTTTTTGTTAGAAAGTAAAGGGGGGGGGGGGGTAATGCCACTTTTTAAAGTTTATAAGGGAAAATTTTTATTTTTTAAGTTAGAGATATGAAAGTTGGAACAAATATAGCTCTATTAAAATATATACTACTTTTTGTTTAGAATATTAGGGGAGATAGGGGTAAAACCGACCATGAAAGGATGTAATACCCGCGAACGAAGTCACGGGCACAGCTAGTTTCATATATTTGTGTTTGATTATGTAACCGATGGATTAACATAAAGTCAAGAACCTTATAGATAACGATGTTGTATGATATTTATTTTCTTTGCAGGTTTTTTCACAGGCTTTCTCTTGCATTATTCAACAAAGCGCCAGTTAGCTTTATTCTCCATCGTCATGTATTGCTGTGGAAATTTAATTGCAGTATTTAATAAATCTGTGATGCCAATGTATGTTATATGTGCGTTACAGGTGTGTGCCTTTATTTTTTCAATATTTTATAGAGTTTACTAAGATTTCGATGTGTCTCTTACACGTCTTGAAAATATTACTTTAGTTATCAAGTTAGAAAGGTTACATATTAAGTTTCTTTTTTCAATAATACAGTATTAAGAAACTAACCTTATAGAATTTGAAGATCATCCTGTTTGCTGAAATTTAACAGATTTTTTTATTTTTTTTTATTTGACAGCTTATAATTAAAAACTTATTTAATTATAAATAGGTATTTTTATTTTTTTGTTTTCCCTTTCATATATTAAATTGTACTATTTTATTTTTAGGGTGCTGGTTTTGGAATATTATTTAATGTAACAATGGCTCTTATTAACGAGTACTTTGTGGAAAAAAGGTTATTTGCAATGAGTTTAGTACAAACAGCACAAGGTAATATTATATCATTTGTTCCATCATTTAATTGTCTTGTTTTAATGTTTATCCACTGTACAACCCATAGTAAAAGAATATTATTTTGACTAGATTAAAAACAATAAACCTAATAAATTACTATTTTAATTATGTCTTAAACGAATGATTTAATTATTTTATTTATGATAATTAATAGTTTATAAGTAAACTATTTAATAATCTACTTTATAATTCACTTAGAGCATGCTAAGAGCATCTTAAACATAATGTTAGTCAAGTAACGTGAATAAAATGTTTTGTACGATTCACTTTGTAGAAAAAATAATAAAGAAAACACAAGCGACTATTACGTAGCAAGATACACACAAGTTTTACAAAGCATTTATCATATTAAAAAAGTAATTTAGAGCCCACAGAGGTACCTTCCTAAAAAGGAATACTGGCATATGCATTGTATAAAATAAAACATGAATTTATCTTATTCTATGTTAAGTAGCTAAAGCACTTGTATTGTAGAAATCGTGTTCCATATCAACCCGATAGGGAATCGAACCCACGGCCTAAGAAACAGCGCAAAGCAAGTCTGGCCCGCTCGCCTCTCGGTTATGGAGATTGTCGTTGGAAATTGATCTATTATTTTAAGGAATGAATATATTATTTTAATGTTTTTGTGGTCATGTGAGCTTAGTATTTTTGCATTTTTTTCTAGGTGCACTATTGACATTCATACCCCAATGTGTGACTATATTGCAATCATTCTACGGTTTTATTGGAACAAGACTTATTATAACATGCGTAACTTTGCAAGGATTTATCGCTGTGGCCTTGATGCAACCGGCTGCGTGGCATATGAAGAAAGTACACAAAATTCCAATCACCGAAGGTAAAATACAGTCCATATTTAAATTTGAAGTGTTCTTGAGATGAAAATAAAAAGAGCCCATTCTTTTATTTAAGTAAATATTAGTTTAAGACAACTTGAAATTATAAATTTCAAACCGAAATTATTTTTTGACTAACGAGGTTTTTTCACAGAAAAGCAAGTACTTTTACTCGAAGAAACAAATGTTTCTACATTGAAAATAAATAATATGGAGTCGTTTCAAGAATATGTAGAAGATAAAGCAAAAAATAATAATAAAACTTCATGGATAATGTATGTACATACATATGTCTTACATTTAAATATGTTTACATAAGTATTAAACGTTTCTGCTATGTACTAGGCAACTTAGATGAATAATATATCTCATCACCTCAAGCATAAAGAAGTGTAATTGGAATTTCTTAATTAAACTGTGGTTATTCATGTTATAAAATCATACAGGTCTTAAATTACATTCGCACTCTGAACTCTGAGAAATAGCATTTGTCATAAGAACAACTATTATTTGAACTTGAGAGCACAATAAACGTATGTACATATTCCAGTATGTCCCAAACATTACCATGACCTAGTAAATAACCTGCCCTTTCATGACCCAGTAAAAAATGTTAAAAAAAAGGTGAAATTTTTGCGTTCTAGTATTTTTTTTTGATGGAACTGAACAATTAGATTGGGAAACGCTCTTTACTTGATTGAAAACAATAATTCAAATTGTACTGTACCGGTATTATATTAATATAAATGTCACTAATTGTCAAACAATATGCCCCTGCGCCCATAGGGCAATTTTAACAGCGATATAAAACCAGAATTCCTTATTTTTCAAGCAAAAACTAACAAGCGGATTGGGATAGAACTTGGTACGAAATGAGGGGACTGGCTTGGAATGAAATGTATTTTTTATATAGAATATTTTTATCCCAATGGCACGGCGACCAAGTCATTAATCATAATCATAATCAATTCATTTATTCATGTTGGTTACAAGTAACACTTATGCATCGTCAAAATGAATACAAACCAAAATTGAAGCTACATCCGATTCGGAACCTAATCCTACCGAGAAGAACCCGGCAAGAAACTCAGTAGTTATCCTAATCTTTACAATATTTTGGGCTAGAGAACTTAAAAATATGGTGTGCGAGCGAGCAAATAATTATGTCCATATATGTTTATCATTGAAATATTCATCAAGTTTGTAGTACCCTTTTTTCATTAAACATGATTTAACATAGACCTTAAATTTATGCATTGGCAACAGATTCTATGTTCTTTGATTATTTCAGTTTTGACTAGTCAGTTGTAACAATGGTAGGCACTTCCGGCTTTGAAACTCAAGGAATACAGATTAAATTTACATCCAAGACAAATATTCCTGTAGTTAATATTTGTTTGATGTTTATATATTTTAGTATATATTGCAGTATGCAAAACACAAGAGCTTTAGCTATTTTCTTTGGGATAAATTTAATGTGTTAATGTATTTTTTTAGGAGTGTGTTGAAGAACATTTTCGATGTTCCAGTAATTTTGCAAATGTTGAAGACCAACATTTGTTGGAGCGTTTCTTTGACAACGCTTACTGATAGCGTGTTTACAATGATAATGCCGCAAGCTCTGTATTCTTATGGATGGAACGATGTAAGCATAATCAAATTTGATAATCCATATTTTGGCAGACCGTAGAAAGGTTATAAATACATTCGAGCATTTATGCAATGCTTTAAGATAAAGTAATTTCATAATTTATGTGTGCTAAGAAAATAAGTAAACTTTGAAATCTGCAAATAAAACAATATTTTCACTGACCTTTTTTTATACTTCATAAACAGCTTTAGTCATTACCTGAAAAAAAAAACAATAAATTTAATGTGTCATCAAAAATTCTAATAAAAATAAATTGTACCTAGGGGAATGGAAGGTATAACGGACCCTGTAGGTAGAACGGACCGGACTAATAACTTTCAAACGTGTAACGCCATCTATTATCGACTTGCGTCAACTTGACAGTCACCTCTCACTCGGCATCGGTCAGTGTCCTTCGAGCGGCCGTGCAACGGCACACGTTTTTATCAAGGTAAGTTAATTTTTGCTTATTTCGATGTAAAAACAGCAAATTTTGATCTGCCTTCAGTTTTAATATGGTAAAGATAACAGGGTTTTGTTGCTATTGTTAAAGATATTGTTTATTTTACTTAGATTTAACGTTAAATATGCAAGGTTGTCCTCAATCTTAACCTCAAAATAATTTATTGTTTACATGCCTACACAAAAGGCAAAACGGAACGGGCACAACGGACCACGTGGTCCGTTTTGCCTTAAGTACATTTCATTTATGATTATATTTATATAATTTGATATTTAAATAGGTATTTTTATTTCAGATGGTTAACAACTATAAAAGGAAGTCGGACAGGCAATCCTGGCGTGAGGAGGACATGAAAAATGCCATTGAAAAAGTAGTTACGCGCAAAATGGGGCTTAACAAAGCGGCCGCCACATTTAATGTTCCAAAGACTACATTAATAAGAAGACTTACCAAATATGAGAGCACCAAAGACTTAACTGTAGCTACGGAAAAGAAAATGGGCAGGTATGAAAAGGTGTTTAATGTCGATCAAGAGAGAGAACTAGCATCCTATGTCAAAAATATGGAAAATCGCTTTTTTGGTTTAACCACAAAGGATCTCAGGCGTCTCGCATATGAGCTAGCCGAAAAAAATAAATTGCAACACAGTTTCTGTCACGAGACGAAAATGGCGGGAAGAATGTGGCTCGAAAATTTCTTAAAGCGTAATACGGACTTAAGTCTGCGAAAACCCGAACCGACTTCAGCAGCTCGAGCGTCTGGCTTCAACCAAGTTCAAGTTAAACGATTTTTCGATTTGTTGACAGACATTACAACAAAGTATAAATTGACACCCGATCGAATATTTAATGTCGATGAAACGGGCATGACAACTGTTCCAAAAAGTATGCCTCGGATTGTTGGTACAAAAGGAAAGAAACAGGTGGGGTTATTAACATCTGCTGACCGCGGCCAGCTTGTCACTGTTGTTTGCTGCTTTGGTGCGGACGGGTCTTACATGCCTCCCTTATTCGTGTTCCCTCGTAAAAGGATGAAACCCGAATTGATGCTAAATGCTCCACGAGGATCTTCGGCGTTTTGTCATGAAAGCGGGTGGATTCAAAAAGATATTTTCACAGAGTGGTTCAAGAAGTTCATCAAATTTTCAAGAGCGTCAGTCGATAATCCAGTCTTGCTTTTGCTTGATGGGCATGCCAGCCACATGAAAAATATGGAAGTTATCGATTTAGGACGGGTCAACGGCGTGCATGTGCTTTCATTTCCGCCTCACTGCACACATAAGATTCAACCCTTAGATGTGGGATTTATGAAACCTTTTTCGACTTATTATACAGAAGCCGCAAATACCTGGCTGAGATTAAATGCGGGTAAAGTAATAACCCAGTTCCAAATTGCAGAACTTGTCGACAAAGCCTTCCAAAAAGCTGCAAAGTTATCAACTGCTTATAACGCTTTTCGAGCCACCGGCATCTGGCCGTTAAACCCTGACGTATTCACAGAGGCAGACTTTTTAGCAGCAGCGACCACTGACATTGAGATGCCAGAAGCAGCGCCAAGGGATAATGAACCTGAACCAATAGTGATTGAACCCGAAGAAATGCCCCTCATCGATGAACTTGGATTGTCAGTTTCTGACGATCATGCAACTATTGAATTAAATAGGACACCGCCTCTCGTCAACGATGAGATAATTATAGCGGAAGCTGGCATGTCTAGCAATGAAGGCATCAATGAACTATCTAGAAATGATGAACCCCAGCCATCTACGAGTACATCATTTTCTATTGCTCCAAAGGATATTATGCCCATACCTAGAACTTCTAAACGGACTAGAATTAATATTAAGCGTGGAAAGACAGTGGAAATAACATCCTCACCTTATCGCAAAGAATTAGAAGCCACTAAAAAAGCACAGGAAATGAAAGAAAATGCAAAGAAGGTAAAACAGAATCTTTTCAGTGATAAGAAGGAAAAAGGGAAACAAACAAACGTACAAAAAGGAAAAGGAAAGGGAAAATCTACAAAGAAGAGTACAAAAAACAAAAACACATACTCATCAAGCGAAGATGAAGAAGACGTACGATGTTTCTATTGCAATCATTTATTTTCTGAATCGACAGAGGGCTGGGTTCAGTGCCCCGCATGTTCTTTATGGGCACACTGTAGTTGTGCCGGTGTCGAAGATGATGATGAAGATGTTAGATTTGTTTGCGAAAGGTGTGCCGTTGACTAGTTAACTACTACAAGTTTTTTTTATTCTTATGTTGCCATAGGTCCATTTTGCCTTCATGCCTAGTCCGTTTTACCTTAACGTGTAGGCAGAATGGACCAAACCGAAGGTTTTGGAAATCATCCAATATCTTCTTTAACTGTGATTTGATTCAAGTGTTCCTTAATAATAAGTAAGATTAATAAATGCTCAAACTTATAATAACAAAGAAAGAAGAATAAAGATATTATTTTTTGTGTTACATTGATTTTTCCTTAAGTGGTCCGTATTACCTTCTCTTCCCCTACTTTGTCTACATTTTGTATACAGGAAACTTATCAATTCATAAAAACAACTTTCTAAATTTCATTTCAGAAATCAGTGGCTTTGGCAGTCACGTTGATGTCTTTGGGAGATCTAACCGGTAGATTATTCTTTACAGTATTTAGTAAATGGATCAAGATAGGAAGTCAAGAATTATGCATTATTGGACTTTTGTGTACTGTTTTTTCAAGAGTTGGTGAGTTAATATATGTATATAAATAAATATTGGACAACATCACATACATTGCTCTGATTCTGTGGTAAGTAGCTAAAGCACTTGTATTCTAGAAATCAGAAACAACGACGGTACCACAACACCCAGACCCGAGACAATAAAGAAAAGTTCGTTTCCCATGTTGACCCGAACGGGGATCGAACCCGGGACCTCAGAGATGGCGCGACGCCAAAGTCCAGCACTCTCGCTCCTGGGCTACGGAGGTCGTCAAATATAGTATATTTTATAATTAAAGAGATACAAAAAAATAATAGCAAAGTAATAATTATGTACTTGTAAAAGGCAGGTATGACGAATCACAAGTCTGAGTTGTTTTTTCATAAAAATTTCATAACACGTTTAATAAATAATGTAAAATTCATCAATCATGTTTACCTTCTGTAACATGTAAAAGAGCCGTCATCATCATCACGACTGAATGGCTTTTTAAAAGACATAAGCCTATTATACTAGGAAGCCTATTTTTAAACGACTTAAAAAAAATTGCATAAATGAATTTTGTGGCGTGAAGAATAAATCCTATAGCCTTTGTCGTATAGATACTAAACTACTAAAGGTATTTATTATTTTGATGGATATCCGTAATCTACCACTTTTGCCTGACATATTTATACAATTTCAGGGATGTTATGCTCCACAAGTGAGACCATTATTTTAGTTTTCATAGCCGCACTAGGATTTTCGAGGTGTTTCCTTGTGCTATTTTTACCCCTGGTGGTAGCTGATGCTGTGAGCTTGGAAAAATTCCCTGCTGCCATGGGATTTGTAATGCTGATGATAGGAATTAGCTGTTTAGGACTAGGACCTGTTGCAGGTAAGAGAATTTTTGGGAAAAATATTCTCAAATTGCGCCATACATTAAATAATTATTATTTTGTAAGTTTTAGAACTGACCCGGCCGCTTAACAGAAACTTTTTTTTATTTGGTTAATCTTTAAAAAGTTTTATAATGTAGAGTCAGCGTCTTTAGTTTGTATACAACTCAGTACCTTGTCACATTAATCTAACTGTTTATTTCATTTACCTACTCAGCCACATGGACGTTTAGTGTGACAAGGTACTGAGGTGTATACAAACAAATGATGCTGACTGCACATGAGTAGGTAAAGTCACGTGCACTACAAAGTGTACAAGCATTCTAAAACAAACCTTATGGTAACGTCATGAGAGAGGAAAATAAAAGTTAATTTTACACATTGACCTAACTGCATCGCAATTTAGTAAAATGTGTAGCTGCTTTACACACATTTCATTTTAAAGGAATACTGATCACTGCAAATTGTCAATTTTTGGCCATAACTCATAACGTTAACCTAAACTTCTAAGTTGGTAAAAGATTTTTTTAAAAGCTTTATATAATTAAAGTATCTAGTCTTTAAAAAGGATCTAAGAGTCTAATCAATGGATTAAGAGTATTACCTTAACACATACCTAAACTAATAACAGTAACAGGTTTATGTTTTTTTTAAATCTCATGGGTATTTATTCAGGTAGACCGTTAAAAACATTTTACACGCTTTTTTCCAAAAATCTAATAAATTTCGTAAGTTCATAATTTGCGACCTGAGCTCATAATAATCAATTAGTTACCAGTGTGTGCTATAGACAAACAGTAAGCCATGACTAGTTTTATTTATTATTATTGAGGAATCTGTAATGTGTACTCCTAAAATCTCAATGATCCAAAGTCAACGTTCACGCACCTAAGATAAACGACTGAGCAATATCAATTTGAAACGAGGAAACATACAATTTGTTCGCAGGTGCTATTCGAGATTATACAAACAGCTTCGAGGCTACCTTTTGGGTCTTCACGGGCTTAAATGCTGCATGTGTCGTGTCTTGGACTACAGAAATAGTTTACAAACGTTCCAGATCTCACAAAAATAAAGGAAATCTTTGAAAACGATTGAAAAGTACATTTCTACGTACAGTTAAGTAGGTAATCAAGTAATGCCAAATCTTACCAAAATTTATTTTTAATTATAAGTATTATACTCAAGGTTAGGAATAAAGGTTGTCTGGAAGAGATTGCTTTCTAACAGAAAAACCGCCTAAATTGTACTGAAATATGTCTGTAAAACCAATTTCTGTAAATTTTCTGTGCAATAAAGTGTATCTATCTATACGAATAAGACAAAAAAGGGTAATTTGAATATATTTTTTTGATGATTTTTATCTCTGATTCAATAAAAAAACAACTTACTGAAATGTTTACATAGCCGAATAATTCACACGGTCCACGAATTCCTCGCATATCTATAATATTTAAATACATACATTTGTATGGATAAAGCTGTGAATTATACTGTAATTATATCGTTTCGTATAATGTGTAGAGCGTTAATAAATAAGATTTAATTTCATAATGCTTATTAATTTATTGATCTAAATTACCTACTTACCATATTTTTACATCTTCTATAGGTACCTACTATATCTACATTTATAGAGATACTCAAATTCTTGTACTAACTAAATAGAGTGGTAACAAAGTGAGAATCTGATATAATATAGGTATACTGGCAAATTTATTTTCATTGTAAATCCGCTTTTAATCCGCTGGCAGTGCTGAATTTTCATATTTGCCGTCTCAAAATTTTTGTACCCCTACTGATCTCTAAAAAAAGATAAACTGTTTACATAACGTTTTAAATTGAAACGTCATTTGTTGACGTCGACGTCATTTGTGACACACCTATTACAAAAACTCGTAGGCCCATCTCGTGTAAGTGGCCTTACTTTACGTATAAAATTTTCAGGCCATTTTTAGCGCCTCCGTAATTTTCAAAATCAAAGTCAAAGTATTCATTGCGTTCATAAATGTAAATTATAGGTGTTAATAAAATGTTTACAGTACATCATGTTACCCATTTGGGCATAGCCTAATTAGGATAAAAGCGTTATGGATTACCATGCATACCTAATATTACATAATTTTATCATATATTATTTAGGAACCTTTTTTCCAAAAAGGTACGTTTTTTTATTAATTTATGTAGGATATAATAATAATAATTCTATTTTAATTGTAATTATAATTCCGCCCTAAGCTTTAGATTTTTTAGCTTCAATAGTATCACTGCCCGTCGGATATTTGCCAAGATACAACTTAAGTGTATCAATATTGTACCTATTTTCACAATAATAGGTATGTTCATAGTCATCATCATTAGCCTATATATTGCAGAACTGGATATAGGCCTATCCTAATGAACGTCATCGCACGTTTCCTTCAGTTTGACATACCCAGAAAATCGCAAGCGGGTCTTCGTCCAACTTAACCAGAGTCTTCTTGTCCTACTGCGCTTGATAAGTCGTGGTCTCCAGTCTACTGCATTTGATAAATCAGGCGGAGGTGGCGGGTGGTTCTTGATGCGATTCGGCCGCACATATTGCTATATATTTTTTTTATATTGCACTTCAAGATTGACTTCATCCCACCTGATGTTAAGTGGTAATGAGGTCCTAGCTTAAGGGCGATAAGTACAGCATAATAAAACTGATACTGGACTTGTCGCCCTTACCTTGAAGGCTTGACCCCTGCTACTAATGTAGCACCCCCCAGGAGCTCCGAAAACCTTACTCACACGCAGGAACACAATAACACCGAAGTGATTGTTATTTGGATGCGGTCTTCTGTAAGGTGGAGGTATTTCACCAGTCGGGCTGCTCCAGTTCGAGCGATAAATCGCTATGACCTACCTCTCTTAAACGCAAATATATTTTAATTTATTGCAAGATGCTGTGAGATATTATTAAACATGTATCAACATTTCGGTAAGGAAACACTATTACCTACTGTGATAATGATGTAACCTAAGTTGACTGTGCTTCAAGCAGTTTAAACCAGAACAAACCAGTATTGTTCATAAAATAGAGAATACTTGTTTATTTTAAGCAAAACATATAATGTCAAATGACACATTTTGAGGTATTTTTAGATCGACTCGTCGAATGTATCAATCAAGTTGATTTACTACGTGCCTTGCGAAACGTGAAGTAATGTAGTTTGATTGTTTTATTTGAAGACATAAAAAAATAAATAAAGTTTATTTTGTGGTCTTCATTAAATTGTTTGATGTGTGTGTATTATATATAATATTTCAAAGGATGAAAACCTAAGAGTGTAGGCCTCCAACGTAACAATAACGTTAATGCAATGTATGTGAATAAGTACATTGCTCTGATTATGTGGTAAGTAGCTACAGCACTTGTGTTACAGAAATCAGAAACAACGACGGTTCCACAACACCCAGACTCGAGACAATATAGAAAAGTTCGTTTCCCATATTGATCCGACCGGGGATCGAACCCGGGACCTCAGAGATGGCGCGACGCCAAAGTCCGGCACGCTCGCCTCTCGGCTACAGAGGTCGTCAAATTCATAGCAACTTACACAGCACATAACACCTTATACACTGCTAGGCTACTTTATATATTTTAGGCAAATATATTGCATAAATATCACAATATCAAAAATTAACAATCTTTCAAGAATTAATTTAGATTTGAGTAACATTTTTTAATACATAAATAAAATAGTATTTGAAAAAAACTAATTTTCCAAGTACCGTCAATAGTGTACATTGCTATATGCGCCATAGTTGGTAAATATCATGCTTAGACTAAAAGTATCTGTAATTAGGTATATACCTACACAACATGCTCACATACATATGTAAGTTAAGCTGTTTCGTGAGCATGTTGTATATATCAACTAAATTAAATTATTTATGTTGACATAAAACACGCAGTGTGTAAGTAGATATATTGAGTAATTCTTATTTAAATAAAATTCAAGAATAATATTAAATTTATATCTAACTTGCCGTCGTCTTCGGATTCGTTTACTTACTTCAGTACCTATAAAACATATATTTTATGTTTGCTGTGGTGGTAAAGGTTTTACTGCTACCCACAGCACCGCCGCTAAGGGCGATGAGGTCCACCGAGGAGTCTTAGAAGGAGTCTCAGGGCAGAAGTCCCACATACGCCGCTACTCTCCCTTGGGTGGCGATACGGTACGTCATCTCATTACTCCTCGTAAAAAAAATAAGTCTAAATCCATTTCGTCGTTTTTGCGCCAATGAGTAACGAATACCGATCCAGATATCTATATATACTAAAAACTTTCCCATTTATAAAAAACTGAATTAAACAGATTAACATTAATTAATGGGTTCTTCTAACGTCATACCCCAGTGACAACTAATTTAATGAAAGTTGTTTACACTCGTTAACTGCAGTTGTTATTTCGTCGTTAGCCAAGTGACCCAGTCGCATTGAATTAATTCATTCATGTTTGTTTTCTCTGGTATATTTCCAATAAAAAACAAGGTGATTCTAGCCTCGTTGTGGAATTTGCCAAGTTAAGCTGTTTCGTAATTTACTAAAACGAAACAGGCGATGTTTATTTCAAAACTTATCGATGTCTTCGTTAGAGGTTAAAATTATTTTCTAGAACTGTAACGATTCAGTATAATTAAAAAGTGGTACGCAGTTTCCGATTATAGAAAATTAGTAAGTATAAAGTTAGTGGATAGGTCTTTGTTGTTCCTAAAAAATCATGCATCCCTTATTTTTGAAGGGGGAAATAGGTACTAAAACGTACCTTACTCCTACTTTTATATGAAAGGGACGTGTGTGGATTCCTACAAAAACAGCTAAAATGTCTCATAGTAGTCATTGAGTAGGAAACGAAAAGAATATATGAACAAATATAAATAGATAAAAGTAGGTACCTATATTATAAGTAATTTACTATCTCATTCACCTTTTTACCTAGTTTCATCCAAATTCATGAAGATTTTTTTCGTAAAAGAGTAACTAACTTCGTATTACTAAAAATATTGAATATATAGATAGCATCAGTTTTGGCTTGTCATGTTAATATCACAGTTGGTAAAAATAAAAAGTCACAAATCAAATGATCCCAATGCCTAATAATGACCATTTCTCAAGAAATAACCACTAAATATTCTTGTCATGAGTTGAAAAAATAGTTTTGAAATCTTTTTCTGCCATATTGATTCTGAATCCCAAATAAAAATTAATTATCTACCATTTCGATCGATGGCTTACATATGATCTCTGATTCATTACCCAACCAAAATATTTTAAGAAATTAGTCATCTACCAACAAAACATTTAAATTATATCAAAAACACAAACTTGGTGTAATTAAACATTCATTGAAATCAAATTAAGCTGATTGAATTAGTTATTTCTTAAGATGTCATACGACAACGGTTAAAGATAACAGTGGTAATGCAATTACTAATATCAGTTACAATTATTTCCTTGACGTGATTATTTTTATATTTTAATGCTATGCCAAAGGTGATCTGTGTATATAGGGGCTGGTAAGTGACACTAATTAATTTCAATTATCTGATTTTGCAAATCAGCCCGTATCAACCATTGTTAGGTGAAGGTCTTTTCATTAATCTTTCGTGATTCTTCCTTAGCCTTTAGAAACCAGCATTGTGTTTATAAATACTTCAGTAGTCTTATTTACGCCCTTTTGATAGTGGGTTTAAGTGATTGGTCAAAATATGAAGTTGTAATAAAAACCTTTTATTACGCCTGGTTAAAACTAAAATTTAATAGTTACTGGTGTTTGTAGCTGGACCTATATGAACAATAAAGTGTAAGTGCCCAGCAAAAGTAATTGATGTGCCATTAAAGTATCGAAGATTTGTCTCTTAACCCTATATTTTTATATATAGCTGTTACTGTCGTGCAAATAAAAAATTTAGGTCATAAATGGTAAAACTAAAAAAGAACTGTTTTTACTATTTTTTATAGTGCTTCACGCCACATAAGCAAACTTCAAATATTTTAAAAGAAACAAAATATTTATATGTCAAGGCAGACGATGATTTTTCTTTTTCTTTAAAAACAAATTAAAAAAACGATGTTTTCCCAAAAAAAAAAAATCTTGTATTATGTATTTATTTAAAACATTTAGTAGTGCTAGGAAGGTAATGTTTATTTTTCTTAGATTTCATATATAAAGTCAGTAGGAAACGAGTTTATAAAATAAAATCGAGAAAATTATTATAAGTTATACCAATTTAGACAGAAAATAACATTGTTATTTAACTTTACTCCCATTAACGTGATCTTTCTTGTACAGTCAACAGCAGATCAAGGTAAACACTTGCTATTCGATATTGGTTCTTATGTCCACTACATAAAGGTGGTGGCAAAGTACAAAATGTCTAGTCTGACGTGCATTTGACCGTAGTGTAACGTGCCTCCCAACTCACAGTATGCAAAAAAATATTGTATTTAGTAATAAATATAAATACTTCATCAAATGCCAAATACTATTTTCAGTCAGGTCCTTTAGTTGTTTTTTCCTGAATAATGACATAAACATATTATGTGCTAGAATAATCCATACCGTTAAATATCTCACTATGCCCCCACGGGACTGGCTTAGCCTAGTGCGGGGATTAGTAATATTTGTAAACGTGTATTTAACTTGAAAATAAATGTACTTTATATTTATTTATATCGATAATTATATCACTTGTTGGTCCATAGTTCTCACTAATAGAAATGAATTAAGTCTAAATATCAGGTAATAAACCAGGGAGTTATCCGCGAACACACATAAAAAAACATATTGAAATCTAAACGTTACTATCTCAGATGCTATAGAAAAACAAATATAGCTTGATCTATTTTAAAATGCTTAGTCTATTTAATTGACTTTTAATCTGCACAAATGCAAAAGATTATGTTCTGTTAAAAGCAAGTAGAATTACTTACTTTCTTATTAATGTGTAAGATTGTATGTATTTTCAAGTATGTATGTTCAAAGATAATTATGGTCTGAAAATATTATGTATGGTTGTTAGAAATATCTCAAATACACCTGGTTTTACTCTAAAAGGTATACATGTTAGGGTAAAACCAGGTGTGTAATTAACCACAAGCTAAAAGTGACCATGAATGAATAATATAAAACATGAAAATGTGTAAATTACCAGTTTATTGATTAGTAAAAAACACTTGAGATTTTAATATTTTATTACTTGAAATCACTTAATTTTATTGTTAACATAATAAACTTCTTGTAGACTGTGGGATTTATGACGCACACTTCCAAACTGGTCTGTATGCATTTTTTATTAGAATCTTACCGTAAAATGCTAATGTAGATGCTATAAAGGTTTATCTACATTTAAATAATTTTGTCGAATTTGATTCTTTTAGCAAAAACGGTGAATTTCTTTGTAATAATTTTATGTAATTTGCTTTAAAGCGAAAAATTTACTTTGTGTTATGTTGATAATGCTTACTTGTAAATTTAAATTGCAGCTCATCTCAACTTATACGAAAAAAATATTGGAGTTTTCTCAGTTAGATTGATCCGTGAAGTTTTCTTATGCGCCTATTTTTTCTTGGACTAGTAGTTTATTATTTTGTCAAATGAAGCCTTCGTTGTACGATTATTTCATCATCTAAAGATTATGAAACATTTGTTGTAATGCTTTTAATTCTTGTAAGGTAATAGGTGAGATACTTCGCGCGTATTTTCCGTTTGAAAAATATTTGTCTCTATTATTTTAATTCTACCCTAATGTTATTATTACCTATAACTAAGCAATTTCTTTCCGAAACTTTGTATCTCGCAATTCAGTGTGCCACTTCAAGTATATTTAAGTAACTGGTAGATAATTCTCCTAGCATTAAGTCCGCCATTTGTACTTTGGTTTTTGTGCAATATTTTTTTTAATTTAATTAATTTGAATTATATCCTCTGCGGTCCATATTACGTCACTCTCATCCAGTATCGTCCCAAGGTTCGGAGTAGGTCACCCTCCCATCATTTTGTGGTACGCCCTTGCCTTCTAATGCCATCCTGCTTGCTCCTTTTCTCTTTTTTGTATCGTACCTGATGGGTATAGTGAAAAAAAAGAAATGTATACTAACAGCCAATATCATCAACATTGAGACTTAATACGAAACTAGGCAAAACACTCTCTATTTGGGAATTTTTAAACGGTTTTTTTTTCATTTTTATCAACTAAATGTCATTGACTCTGGTCAAATCTAATTGATTGGCTAATTAACAACGTGGCTCTTTATCAAAATTACGTAAACATAATTCATAATGTAGACAAAGATCAATTATACTTATAAACTACTGTTTTGGTGTTTGTCCAGGGTCAGGGTCGAAGGATTGACCACCCGCTTACTCCCCCTACCACCCAGGGGGGAAGTGTCGGGGCTGCGAAAGCGGCCATTCCGCCGGCGGTGCTGTGGATGGAAAGGTTAAGCTAATCTCCCACAACGCCGCCACTAAGGCGATGAGGTCCACCGGGGAGTTTTAGTTAGGGTAGTCCTGCCCTTTTCAGGGCAGGGAGTCCCACACACGCCGTCACCCCCCTCAGGGTGGCGGTACGGTGCGTCAATGCATTTCTCCCCGTCAAAAAAAAAAAAAAAAGGGTCAGGGTCGAACCCACGACCATCAGCTCAACAGGCAGAAGAACCCATAGTCATTCCAGCGGACCAGTCAAAATACCTAAATATCATACCTACTTATAAATAGTGCAGTTTGATTAACTACACAAACTTTATTTAACCTTTCTGGTTACAGCATTGTTGGTTGTTATTTGTATAGAGCATATAAAATGAATGTTTTCCCCACCTATCTCATTTATTACCTCAAACTCCGTAATCATCACAATCAACATAGATGCACTTATGATTTAGCTATATCGTATACTTAATATTATGAAGCCGAAGAGTTTGTTCGTTTGAACCCGCTAATATCAAGAACTACTGGTTCGAATTCAATCATTATTTTAATGTTAGATATAACATTTATTAAGGAAGGCTATTAGCTATATAACATCATACTTCAATCAATAGGAGCGAAGAAATTTTTTTTTATAATGTACTCCAAGATTGACCTCATCCCACCTGATGTTAAGTGGTAATGAGTTCCTAGCTTAAGGGCGAAAAGTATAGCATAGTAAAACTGTTACTAGACTTGTCGCCCTTACCTTGAAGGCTTGACCCCTGCTACTAATGTAGCACCGCCCAAGAGCTCTGGAAACCTTACTAACATGCAGGAACACAACAACACCGGAGTGATTGTTATTTGGCTGCGGTCTTCTGTAAGGTGGAGGTATTTCACCAGTCGGGCTGCTCCAGTTAGAGCGATGAATCGCTTTGCCCTGCCTCTCTTATATCAGTGTCAGAAAGAATCAGTGGAGATGGCGAAAAAACGGAGATGGGACGCGTGTGTAGCAGCGGCGGGTCAACCTACACAAATTATATCTTTTACGATCACATATATGGCATTGCGTCAATTTATATCTAGCATTGAATGCTTGTTGCTTTGGCAATTGCTCGTACTGATAAAAAAAGTTGTAAATCTTAAAAAAAGTGATTTATTTTTAGATTACTATTTAAGTACTAAGTCACTTTTATGCCTTTTGTGATAAAGTTGATTTTAGAACAAATTTCAGTGACCTCCATCGCGGATGCAAATCGCACTTAAATTTCAAACTTTTAAAAAAGTCATAAAATAAGCTTAATGGCCAATTAAAGTTTTACTCCGCGGCTAATATTTCACTGAGGTACCAAAATGCACCTTGTTTTCCCAGAATATGACGGAAATTACATTATAACTTTAGATATTAGTTCTGTTAATAATTTGATTAATTAATTTAGACAGCGTAGTTTCAAATACCTACTGAAGTAGATTTTTTATTTTTTTATTTTTTATATTGCACTTCAAGATTGACCTCATCCCACCTTATGTTAAGTGGTAATGAGTAATGAGGTCCTAGCTTTAGGGCGACAAGTACAGCATAATAAATATGTTACTGGACTTGTCGCCCTTACCTTGAAGGTTTTACCCCTGCTACTAATGTAGCACCCCCCAGGAGCTTTGGAAACCTTACTCACACGCAGGAACACAACAACACAGAAGTGATTGTTATTTGGCTGCGGTCTTCTGTAAGGCGGAGGTATTTCACCAGTCGGGCTGCTACAGTTCGAGCGAAAGTCGCTGTGCCCTACCTCTTTTAAAATTATAGATACCTTTTATAAAGTTGTTAAATTAAGTTCACGTATTGTCAATCTTCTGAGAAGTTAAACACAAAATAAGATAATTTTACGTGCGGCATAAAGTTAATTACTTACTTCTTCTTACTTGACTACAGTTTCACTATTATTATATTTACTTTGAAACAAATACAAAAGACTTACACGAGACGAGCAATGATAGTAAAAAACGTAACTCCCGCAAAGATGATATGATTCTTAATATTTGGATAAAGACTAGGATTTACGATAGAAAAATATTTTAAGAACTTTTGCACAGCAACGTTATACTGCTATCACAAAATATTTTAAAGTATGATGCTATTTGTGAATTTGTCACTATTTACGTTAAAACAGTCTACATGTATTTTAAATAAACGTATAATAATGTAAAATTTTGGACAACGTTGTGTCCTAAACCAAGCGTAATTTTTAAGATAAACAATTTTACAGGAACCTTTTTGTTTATTTGGGCGAGAGAAATACTAACTAAGCTACAACTACAATTCACCCAAGCCCAAGTGGCTCACTTATTAAATTTGTGCCTCTCCTATATTTAGGTTAAGATAAGGGGGCTTTGAGTGGGTAGTCTTGCCCTTTTCAGGGCAGGGAGTCCCACACACGCTGTCACCTCCTTCAGGTGACGGTGCGGAGCATCAACGCATTTCTTCCCTTAAATAAGTATGTGTTTGAATATTGAATAGAACGCTCGATTGAATAGAACTCATTTTTTTATAATTTGACAGTGAAAATATAAATAAACAAATTATCTCACGCTCCAATCTAAAGCTCGCCCTGCTCAATAAGCCCTGCCAGATACTGATAATCCAACCAGTCTCCGCGATATAAGTAGGTCATTCACTGCCCCTGCCCATTCAGACGCAAGAGATCATATCCGAACAAATATACTACGAGACGCGACTACGGCATACGCGCCAACGCAAACTCATCCAAAAGTCAATTAACCGGAAAACTCAATATTTAAATTATTTATTTAATTAACAGTGCCTCTTTACATCTTGTTTATCAATCGTGTTTATGGAAAATCCAACATTTCTATTCTGTGTGTTTATGTTGTAACTACTCGTATCCGCAATTAAGTAATTAAGTTTTAATCCTGAAAACAAACGTTTTGTGAACAATATAAACGATAACACGGGATTAATAAGACCACCAGTAGAGTATAAAGGCAACATAGTTTTGTAAGAGGTTTAAACAAGTGTGGGAAACCATGAAGAGTATATTGAAACAGAAGATGAGTGAGAAATTGTGCGGGAGTGATGATGAAAAATACGATTATGTTCCACCCGAAGGCGGTTGGGGATACTTAGTCTGCGTTGGGTTATCTGTGATATTTGTAAGTTGTTGTTTTTATATTTTATTGGTAAAATTGCTAAAATAATACCAGTAAGGCATCCATTTTGAATCTTAAACTTTTGGTTTTAATGTCCAAGAATAGTCCTACGAAATTTCATTTATTGCTTTTGTCAATTTTTTATAATTTCAAATTGATTTTTATACGAGTACTTTTGAGATGTAGCCGCTATATTAGAAACTTGATTGTTTAGCTAAAGCCAACGATTAAAAATAAATCTGGAAGCAGCAATTATCCTACAGTGTGATAAGAAATAGTTAATTGAATTTATTTTTATTAAAATTTTATTAAAAATATTAATTTTTATTATTTAGCTGTTTCAATATATTATACAATTTAATTTGATTAAATAAAAAATAATATTATAACACCATCATCCACATTATTTAAGATTTTTTTTAATTGCAAATTTTTTTATCAAAAATACGATTATTACTTGATTATGGACTAAACAGTTAAAAATATCGACAATATAGTTTCAACTAATCACAAAAACAAATTTTATTTAACTCCTCAAATCATATTAATAAGCCCGATATTAGTTTGCTTTCTAAAACCTATACCATAAACTAAAAAACTACACGATAACGTCGAAAAACTCACATAGTTACATTAATTTCCCATCCTCAGCCACTATTGTTCTTATGATATAGGTATTTTATTTATTTATTTAATTGAAAACTTTATTGCACAAAAAAAGTACAACAGGTGGACTTAATGCTATCTTATGCTTAATATATTATATGTTACGCATGCTTAATTTATGTTTAATGTTATTATATGTTACGCAATACTTAAAACGTTATTCACACTTTAAGTGATTGACTAAAAATAGTATCATTTTTTTCTTGATCTCAGAACCAGTTACATTCAAAATAGTCAGCTTTTAAGTGTGTTTCAAGCGGACGTGAAATTCCACGATGTGCTGTGCTAGACTGCAATGGATTAGTAATCGGCAAATTTTTAATAAGGGTAGCTGGAATATGAGCATAGTTTACTAACCAAATATAAAAGAAATATCACAAGTTTATTCGATCAATTAGCACCTTTTTCTTTTTTTGACATTTTGCAGGTGCATGATTCGAAAGTGCACCAAGTGTATAATATTAAACTATAATACTTATACGAGTTTGTCGTAAAAAGTGTTTGTTTATATTTATATTACACTAGCTGTGCCCGCGACGTCGTTCGCGTGGACTACATCTTTTCATGGTCGGTTTTACCCCTATCTCCCCTAATATTCGAAACAAAAAGTAGTCTATATTCTAAAAAAGCTATATTTGTGCCAACTTTCATATCTCTAACTTAAAAAATAAACATTTTCCCATATAAACTTTCAAAGGTGGCATTACCCAAGGGGGGTAATGCCACCTTTGAAACAAAAAGTAGCCGATGTCTGTTCTTGAGGTTCAACGTATACAAAATCGGTCGAGAGGTTTAAGTGGGAAAGCGTAACAGACAGACAAACAGAGTTACTTTCGCAATTATAATATTAGTAAGGATACGCCATATTGCTTTTATGCAACCTAAAATTTTTTTTAAACGTTCTATTTTCAAATGGTCTGAATTTTTTTAATAGTCAGAGAGAAAATCAATTGTGACGCCAACTGTTACTATCTCCATAGAAAATCTAGCTTTGACAGTTATTTAGTAGACAGGTCAGTTAACATCTCTATTGCAGTCTACGTATATGAAGTATGATAATGTTTGACAAAAAAAACAAATTCCTTATAATATATACAGCATTTAAGCTCCACTAGTTAATTCTAGCAAAAATAAAATGGAATTACCAGAACCTAGCCTATAATTTAATGCGGATCTTAGATTTTTTGTGGTACTTACTTTTCAGATTTTTGTGGTAATTTATTTTAGCGCAACACTAAGTAATTGAGGAGATGATTAGAGTTGATTGATAAATTACGTTTTTTATTTAATATTTTAAATGCAGAACAAAGAACTTCTTATCTTTAGTTTTATAATAAAATTATGATATAAAAAGCTAATGCCAAACGTTATTTTACGCCTAAGTTAATACTTTTAGTTAGATGCAAAACCTATTGAGAGTTATATTTTGCCGAACATATTCAAGATATAAGTTTTTTTAACTTTTTCACCAACACCCAACAACCACGTATTTTGACAATAAAACTGTTTGCACATATTAGTTTAAGTTGAGTTTGTGAAATATTCATGTCATGGATGGTATGGATTCTTAACGATAGAAGATTTTTTTCAAGCAAATACCTTGAAATGATTTAATATCAAAATTGTAGTTTACAAAACAATAGAAAAGACAATGTTTTTTCACCAACACCCAACAACCACGTATTTTGACAATAAAACTGTTTGCACATATTAGTTTAAGTTGAGTTTGTGAAATATTCATGTCATGGATGGTATGGATTCTTAACGATAGAAGATTTTTTTCAAGCAAATACCTTGAAATGATTTAATATCAAAATTGTAGTTTACAAAACAATAGAAAAGACAATGTTTTGATGAATGCAAACTTTTACAAGAGCAAGAAACGTCAAACTAAATTAAACTACCGCCGTGTTCGGAATGTTGATGCTATAGAGAGGACCCAACAAGAAACTCGTTAGTAACTCTTTTCAGAATTTACAAATATGGAAACACGAAAAAAATATACAAACAAAAGAGGTAGGTAGATAATCGTTATTTGATTGAACACCAAAACCAAAAACCAAGACAGCTCTTATTCCACTATCAGGCCTAGCATACGCAATTTGTCAAATTTACCGCATGAGAAGACAAACGTTTCGATACTGTTGATTGGCTAATAGCACACTCCGTATTTTCAGCCAACCAGCAGCAGACGCACTGACTTTAATCGGTTTTGACGTTTGTAGGAGCGTGATAAAATTTAGTCGCGTTGCGTATGCTAGGCCTGTATGATTTGTCAACTAATAACACCTACACTCCGTAATCGCACTGCAGATTTTTAGGGTTAAACAATCACTTTAAAATATTTGTTTAAAGAGAAAAGTTACTATTACGCTAAACAGCTTAACCTGTTCAAACAAAATTAATAAGCCACTTTTATAACCTCAGCTATTATCTTAGGTAGTGGGTTTCCCGAAACCTATTGCTAACAATTCATATCGTAGATAATATACAACAAAGTTATATAAAGTAGTACATCTTTTATTATGTATTGTACTTAGAAAATCTATTTTATAAGTAAAGATTAAACTGCACTAAATAAAAAACGCGATGCTACCTTTGAGCTTAGTACGCACTGAGTCACATTATGAATTATTTAACTAATTAAAATGCCTTGTATTTGACATAATCATATTGATATAAGTGTGTACTATCATTCAATATTTCGGAAATAGTTACGACAATTTTGACATAATTTTATTTTTTCAAAAATTTATTTCTCATTATTTAAAGATTTTTGTATATTTCCATTGTTAAAAAGCTTTATTATTGATTTAAGTAGTTTTATTAACCGCACAATTGCACCTGAAAAAATTTATATTTATCAAATTAGAAGCACATGATTAAAGCCTTTTTTAACAAAATGTAAATAGAAGCAAAGCGAAAAGGTTGCCTTCAAGATTTTATCAAGAAATTTTGAATTAATTTATCTCGCCCAGCCAATCAACAAGTTTCAAATATCTAACTTATGTTTATTTAATTAATGCTTGTTTATTAGTTGATTAGTGTCCGCCCAATCATTAATCAACTTATGCATAATAGTCGTTTTGTAATTTATTATTATGTTATATGGTCTTAGCTAGCCTTCCTTGAAATTACCTTGAAGAATGTTATTTTCATTGTATTTTATTGGTCAACGGGGTGTTATGCTTATCTTTTGTACTTAGGAAGTGTATTTTGTTACTTAAGAGATAACTGTGACCATACGACATTTTAACCTACCAAGACCCGAGCGTAATAAAACTTGATATCAAATTGGTGTTGAGAATAGTCAAGCACAACAAAGTATTTTCATTAAGACCTACAGTTCGTTTTAATTAAATATATATGTATATGTTTTAAAATGTTTCTTTTTACTTGGAATCAATTCACTATTTTTCACAATTTACACACCACACTGTATGTCTTAGTGCAAAACTAGTTATAAATTCAGCTATATTTGTAATATGGACGACAGAGTTTCTTGCCGAGATCTTCTTTGTAAGTTATAGGTTTCGAACCGGAAGTAGCGTCAATTGCATTATATAGACGTTTCATAAATATTATTGGTGTAATTTACATGAATAAAATTATATTTGAATTTGAATTTGTATTATGTACAGAAGATTAATTTTTTATGTAAATAATATAATATTGTCGTTATTTTTAACTTTGACAGAATTATAATACCAGTTTGAAATTTTGGTTTTGTAATGTATTTCACGTTGTGTAGCTAAGACAAAACTAAAACCACGATGTGGACGTTCAATAGTTAAAATATTCAATTTGTTTTATTATACTTCAGTTGTTGATAGTTAGTGGGTTTTGAAAATGTAATAATAATTTAATAGCGGTAAAGGGGGACTCGAAGTGGTGGTGGGGGATAAGCCATACTCAGGTGGCTCCAAATCTTGACCAGACGGAGTAAGAACTATGCTTTGATTTTTTTGCCTAAGTAGATATAGTCTAAAAGGACTAGGTAGTTACAGTTTACCTTATACTAACTAAACTATCCATTCCTTGTGTTATTTTGGGATAAAAAGTCAACAATTAATTCTGAAATAGATAAAATAAGTTACTATTTTGTTACTTTTCTTAATTTTTTGATTTTTGACTCATTAAAACGAAATCTTTGCTTATCTTAAACTAGCTTTTCCCCGTGCATCCACACTGTGGACTTCATTTTAAAAATATAATCTCATATCACTTCAAAATATTAGCATGAAATAATGTTGGATTCTATAAATTTTCAAATTTGTTAATTTGTTTTTTAATTACAAACTTAGCTAAAAGTGTCATATTATCGCAATCTTCGATATTTCTCATAGAATTAATTATAAGCCCTCTTTCAGATTGCCGGTACGGCTCATCAGCCAGTTTTTGGATTCATTTATAACGACTTTTTGGACGAACTTGGAGCTGGGACAGGGGCCGTCACAGTTATTTATGGAGTATTTCAAGTCACATTAGCAATATCTGGTAAATTACTAACTAATTTGCGACTTATTTTGAATTTCATATTTAAGTAGCCCTCTATTTGATTTTCCGTAGTTCGGTATGACTTTAATATGTATACTTTTTGTATCCAATTTGTAATATCTAATTTTATTTTTAAACGTGTATTAACGTGAATATATTAATCATTTTTGATAATCACAGATAATCATTGTTGCAGTTCTCTTGGTTGATTTGTTGCACAAAATTCGAGAAAATAAAAGAAAAGACACAATTTTTTTTTACTGCTTGACAGCCAGCCAGTCATTATCAAAATGTCATATTAAGGCAAAAATCATACATTTTAATTAATATTTTATTAATAATTTGTATACATATAAACTTATTTACACGAAAGCCGAATTGAGACCAATACTCGTAGTTCTTCAAATACACCCTGGTGATAGACAGACGGACGGACGGATGGGCAGACAGCTAAATCTTAGCAATAGGGTCCCGTTTTTAACTTTTGGTACGGAACCCTATAAAACATATCTCACCTATGTAGCAAATGGAAATTGGTCCAAAATACGGTAATCGAATTTTTTTTCGAGAGCAATAAAAAGTCCATACGTCAAATTGTTTTTAAGCACCGATTGTAAAAGTCATATTAAGCTTTGAAATAGGGTTCATTATCATACGGTTCGCACTGAAATATTTACATTAGCACATTTGTTGCAGGTTTCTCAGCAAACATAGCGCTGAAAAGGCTTTCCCTCCGACAAGTCGGCCTTATTGGAGCATTCATATACACGCTAGCTTCATTTCTAGCAATATTTGTCGTCTCAACAACACAGCTAATCATAACAAATGGCTTTCTCCAAGGTTTGGGGATGGGCCTCCTCATACCGATTTCGTATACAAGTTTCAACAGTTATTTTACAAAGAAAAAGGTGCTCTATTTGAGTCTGTGCAAGGCGTCAATTGGCTTGATAACGATGGTGTACCCGTTGTTTATTAAGTTTACGATGAGTGAGTACGGATTCAGAGGGACGCTAGCAATTTTGTGTGCAATATCAGCGCATAGCATATTTGGAGCGTTGGTGATGCACCCTGTGAAGTGGCATATGGTCAGGCAGCCGAAAATGTGCGAGAAAATTGTTTGTAAGTTACTCCATTTTTTTTACTCATCTCAGAAATCTTTAAAATCATATTTGAAAAAAAATTACAAGAATCCTATATTCCGTCTGCTCGTTAGTCTCTAGTTTTATTTTTTTTTTATTCTATAAAATAATCATAAAGGTAATTTTTCTTCAATTTTGAAATAAGAAAAACAGTCAAATAAATTACGTAAAATTATTATAATTATTCATATTTTTATAATGTTGCGTATCAATATTACTTAATGACATTCTTAATTTAAACAGTTTAAATATACTTTATTTGCTTATTAATTTATTATTGTCACACCATTGAAAAATCAGCCCCAAAAGTCGTGCTTTGGTCTAAAATATGTGTTTCGAATAATATAACAACCTCCGTAGTGAAGAGGCGAGCCGTACTTTGGCATAGCGCCGTTGCCGAGGGCCCGGGTTCAATTCCCAGTCGGGTCAATCTGAAAACGAACTTTAACAATTTAAGTCGAATTTTATTATTTAGTACAAAGGTTTTAGCGAGGTTGACTAACATTTGTGAGACGAAATCAAGATATTTAATATTATATTTTGATATCAAATCCGTTGTCATCGCGATGTGGGTTCCTCTCTTGCTTACGATGGTAAGCAAGAGAGGAACCCACATCAGGCTGGGGGGAGCCAATATAGCGCTACTATAAAAAAAAAACCATTATTAAGTTTTGATCTTGTCAAATTTCGATCAGCACCTAATATACAAACAAGATATCTCAGTCTTTTAGTCATGTGGGGTCAATGCTTTTACCCAATTAAAGTGCTAGTGACCTTTTCGATACATCACGCGAAACACTCTTATTAAGTATGTGTATCACTGACAAAATAAGAAAAAGTTCATCGTGGAGTGAACTCTTCCAGTACAAACCGGATCAACTTGACACACATCAGTTATCTTCGGTTTGAAGATGTGTTTACACTTTCCGTAGACAAATCAGTTTCATATCATTCTAAACCAGCCGTTTCCCGCGACTCCGCGTGATTCCGGGTGTTCACGCACGCATGCGTCTCGGTTGCTCAGCAACAATTTTTCGTTATTAAAAATAATAATAATAATAATTCATTTATTTCGGACCAAAATTATGCATAGAAATGTTAGTAACAAAAATTTTACTTATTACCTAGTGTTATTACTAAGCTTATACAGAGTGGTTCGCATTTTCTTTAAAATGGGAGAATAATGATTCTCCGCAAACGTTTGGAGAATGCTGTTTGGACTGTCCCTGACTCTTCTTAGCAGCGAAGCTATTTTTTTATATATGCGTATAATTGCGTGGAAGCCGTCTGTGTGAGCATGCGCAAACATTCCGGACGCGCTACAGTACCGAGGCAGACCCAACAACATTCTAAACCCAATATTATATTGAACGCGCAGCACGTCTAGCGGCTTCTTAACATAAAAATGACAAGACCTAAGATTTTGAAGAGTTTTTTTATAATTTCGTCGTCATTCCCTCCTGCCCTGCACGCGCATTGCACACCGGGATTAAAAGTGTAAAATTAGTTATATGCTTTTCTAGTATCTCTTTTTTCTTTGTACTATAAAAATCCATTTAGTATTTTTAGCGTGTAATTTTTAGTGCGTGCTAAAAGTGTGTTTTTTAGTTTTTAAAACTATTATTTTTATTTTATACTATTTAGTTTTCTCATGTATCAATTATTAAATTATTTTTTTTGTAGTATCCCATTCAGCAAACCCTTTCATTTAATACCTATATCATAGGGGTGCATTTCAAATAGTCTGTCCGCCATCGTGTACACCCGCAATATTAGATTTGAGTCACGTGACTATTTTTTTCGTATTTCTGACAGCAAAGCCTTTCATTTGATACCCATATCATGGAAGTACATTTCAAACAGCCAGTTCGCCATTTTGGGGAGGCCGCCATATTGGATTTGTAATGACATTTCTTAGCTAGTCGTGTATTGTCATCAGAGCTCAGAGCGTATGCAAAATTTCATCCTAATCAAAGATCTCGAAGTGGGTGAAATTAAGATTCCATGATTTTCTTACATAGTTGGCTGAAAATCACCAAGGTTGCGAATTTCAAGATTGATTTTATGCCAAAAAAAATTTCAAGGTATAATGATGACTCTTAGTTTATACTGTTGCAAAATTTGTACGTTAATAAACTTTGACAGGGCAGCGCACAGAATTCTATACTTTTTTTGTAATATTGCTTTTTTGGAGTTCTTTTTTTATTTTTTTGTTTATCAGGAGTCTTCATTACGCTGTAATTAAAAAACAACGAATTCGTCAAATAATTTAATGAAAAAATGTAAGTGAATCGTCATTGGGAGCGTACCATCATGTCCGGGAACGTTTCCAAAATGACCGTTCTCGAAATGACGATTTCAAATAAACCCGCGCTTTGATAATTCAGCAGCCATCCTAAATGCGAGCTGGCTTTGTCAATAGTATTATATTTGAGGTTACTTTGTTATTCCGGGTTGTAAAAAAGAATCACATCAATAATTAAATGTAAAAAACACGTTCACGAATTGACGGACTATTGATGTACGCTCTTCGAATAATTAATTGAAAGGTACTTACCACTTAGATATTAATTTATTTGCCGATAAATATACTGACAGCCGGCTTTGTTGTTGTTTGCTTCTTCACTCACGGTTGACACAGAATAGCTGCGTAAAACTTAAAACTATTTTTGTTCAGTTATCAATACGTTCACTGAAATGACTTATGCGCTATTGGACAAACTATTTTTGGATTTTTGCAATTAAAAAAAATATATCTTTCAGTACCCTTTTCGAAACTAGATTTTGTATAAAAAATACGGTATACCAAGTAATGACAGAAGTTGAATTCCTTAAATTTTTCATTAGTATTTTGGACTTGTTGTTAAAGATCCTGCATTAGGACGCATTCTCGGAATGACTTTCTCTGTATTTATATTGATTTAACTAAAAATTTACTTCTTTAATAAATTGTATTATTTGATGTACACACAAAACAGGTTAGTTGTAATATTTTATTAATTTTTCTTTCTCGATAAAGTCAAGATTTAAGGCATTAAATTACTAGCAAAGCTAATTCTGCACCTTGATGATTTTGAGCCAGTTACAAGTGAAGCTAATAAAAGCGTGTTAAAAAAAAAGAAACCGCAAAAATACGTGTGCCGTTTTTTGTATAAGGTAAAAGACAGAGTAAAAACCATTTTTTGTCCGATTCCCCATTCTCTTCTCATGTTATTTATTGTAAAAATAATAATGTGAATTCATTTAGTCGCTTTACTTCTTGAACTAAAAAGTGTTTTATAAAGAGTGAGTTCAGCTCTAAATTTAGGTTCTTCATAGGTATACTAAAAGTGTGTATTGACACAATTAATACTAATTTAAGTATTTTTGTCCGAATATAAATAAATAAATATTGGACAACATCACATACATTCCTCTAATTCTGAGGTAAGTAGCTAAAGCACTTGTGTTACAGAAATCAGAAACAACGACGGTACCAAAACACCCACACTCGAGGCAATACAGATAAGTTCGTTTCCCATATGCCAAAGTCCGGCACGCTTGCCTCTAGGCTACGGAGGTCGTCAAATAAATGTTAACAGACAGTCACTTAAAAGTATAGAAGAGAATTTACAATTACAGACAGATGGAAACGATTAAATTCTCAAGTTCATATCAAGTTCAAATACATAAAGTAACTTTTAATTTATCGCTTGACGACGAATGTGTGTAAACAAAACTTTAGACTGTTGATAATAGGCACGTGCTCGCTTTCAAGTAAATTCTACTTCAAATCGGTCGTATCTGACCCCGCTGATTAATTGTATTGGTAGGCCGCATAATGTCTCTGGATATTATTTATCACTAGCTACCCGCCCCGGCTTCACACGGGTGCAAGTAAATACAAATGAAGTTCTCGTATTTTCTGTATATTAATATGTATGATTTTTACAATATAAACATTCCGCATACATCACTCAATCTATAAAGAGTTCCTACAAATATAGCTGTTTTAATTTTTATATTAAATTAAATTATAATATTTTTATATTTAGTACATAGGGACATACAGAACTTTGTTTTATACTATATAGTGATAGTATTTCAATAAAATATAAATCAAATTGGTTCATTAGTTTAGGAACCTATTCAATGCTAACAAACAAACAATTCAATTGTTCCTCTATATGACACAAGGATAGATTAAAAATTTAGGGCAAGATTTGAAACAAAAAATATATATATACGAGTAAACCTATCCATAGAATTCTACACGAAATTCTAATGTATACATCATCAGCCTAATTTTGGCTTGCACATCATCTCTAATCTTAATTTTCCATACCCTTAACAAACATAAAAGGCACCAAAATTGTATGCAATTAGAGAGACTACAGTACAATTGGATTTCGTCTCTTTGAGGATGTGTATCTCGTAGTAAAACGACGACGTAATTTGAAATTAAGCAGCGAGCGCGTCGAAAATTACAGATATTTAATTAAGATAATAAGAATTTTTGTGTTTAAGAAACTGAAGTCAACATATTTTTGTGTTTATTTGCTGAAATATATTGTAGAATCCTTTTTAAAATTAAATAAAATCAGTATTTGAACAAATACAGGACAACCTAATATAAATTGCTCATATTCTGTGGGAAGTAGCTAAAGCACTTGCGTGGCAGAAATCAGAAAAATTGATGGCATCATAACATCCAAACTCGAGACCGTTTAGAAAAGGTTTCCATATTGATGTGGTGGGGAATCGCTACTTATATATATGTATATATTTCTAATATACGAAATTTCTTTTCATTCTTCATTTTTATATTGATCAAAGAAATTATTAGCAAATGTTATAACGCTGTTTTTGATTATTAATTTTTTGTTGCTGGTCGTCTTAAGTTCAATTCAGACAATGGCACTTTAGTCAATGATTTTATGAAGATTTGCCTAGTTTGAATGAATTCATTATTAATTAATACTGGGTAGCAATTGTCGCATTAAGTATAAACAGTTAATTACAAAACCTTTATGATTGTATTTTATTGAGACAGCTATGTACACTCATTTGGAGATATGAAATTAAATTCGTAATATTAAAACCGCAAGTAGAAACACATAGAAAGCTCATTATATTAATTATTTTAAATGCTCCAGACTGGCTAGAAATTACGGCAAGTCAGATGGGGGAAGTTTGTTCCAAAAAGGGTCTTTAATTGGAGCAAAAGAAAGAGAATTTTGCTTTTCAAATATTAAAAATTATTTAATTTAGTTATACGTTTACTTTCTTATACAATATGACTATGAATTAGGTCGTGGAACACACTGTACATTGAAAACACCTGCATGTAGGTACATATGGGATCATTACACACAAATTGCTCTGATTAAGTGGTAAGTGGCAAGTAACTAAAGCAGAAACGATATAATAATAGGGACTAATATCGAAACGTAAAGGTAGGCTAAGGAAAACCTTAGGGACTTTTACATTTGCGAATCCAAATAAGATGCAAATCGCTTGATATTTACAAAGACATGTTCCGTCGCAAACAATCCAAATCCAATGCTGTTCTTATTTTCAGTGATTCCACCTACGCCCGCCGTCGACGAAGCGAAGGAGAAATTCGATTTCAAAAGCATCGAACTCAACAAGGCAGATAACGCGAAATCAGTGGAAAATTTGTATCCGACTCGCGAAAACAGGAAAGGTTCACAGCTCCTTCTGGCTCCTAAACTAGATTCTAGAAGACTGAGTATCCCTGTAGTGCTAATCCCAGCAGAAAGTAACAGTCGTTTCAATTCCACCGACAACGTATATATTGAGAACTTGTACAAGGCTGCATCGGTTTCGAGTTTGGGAAACTTTGGCAATATCGCTGCTGAACCTATGCCAATTATCAAGAACAAGGAGGGCAAGTGGTAAGTTACTAACATATAAAAGCAACATATATTTAAAGACTGTCATCCTTACTCAGTCGCGGCGTAGCTTGGGGTGGCTTTATGGAGCGAATTTCTATAGAAAATCCTCAAAATAAAACAACAAACTGTAAATGTGCTAATATTAAATTTTGTTTTGCTGAAATACTCGGTTCACAATTTACTTTCCTACTACTTTCTACTGTTTTGGAGGCTGGAATAGTTTGGGAGATCTCAAATCAAACAGCCAGTCTGTAGTGTAAATAATAAGAGCGAGATTTACTTAATGTGAGCATTGCCTTTTACACAAATCATACCTACGGATATAACATGTGCGTATGCTGTATCCTACTATACTGGTGCTACACTGATAAGTCGTGTTGAGTTTATTTTAGACATGCTATAAAATTGTAAGATTAAATATTTTGCGCCCTTGCCTTGTCGTGGCTACCATCACCAATAAGCTGGCATTTTGTTGTGACTCTTGGTGCTTGACACCCGAGCCGGACTGACTCCTCCGTCCCCTGTCCCCCTGCCCGTACTTGCCTTTTATGGATATACTAACGGTCCCGGCGAACTTCGTTTCGCCTTAGAGGCAATAAATGAGCAGACTTCAAAAAAAAAAAGAAAATTATAATAATAAAGTATCCTATGTCCTTCTCCTAGTTCTAAACTACCTCCCCACTAATTTTCAGCCAAATCGGTTCAGCCTTTCTTGAGTTATAAATGGTGTAACTAACACGACTTTCTTTTATATATGGATATATTTTCAGAAAAAGCGCGTTGCAAAGGTGCCGCAAGTAACATTTTAAAACTGAGTGCAACTTCCTTCAGATATTTTGAAGGAAGAATTTCCAAGCAGCATATATTTTAATAATAATAATTTATTGACAGAAAGGTACAGAGACATTAAAAACATTGGCCGACACCCTCACTAGGCAAAGCCTGTCCTGTGGATGAAGCAATCGTAAAAAAAAAAAAATCAACTAAATTCAGTTTCCGCATGTTTTTCTTACAATGTTGATAGTAGTCGTATCTAAATTGAAGGACGTCCTTCGACTTAAGTGATAAATGAAGCATAATCTAATCTTGTACAACTGCGCTTTAAATAAACATCCTTCACTGCGCAAGATAAAGCTAAGATGTTTAAAGCATCGCCTCAGGTCATTTAGTGTGCAGTTCAAAACTCATCCGGTAGAGCGCACAACCAAAGCCTTAGAAGTTTTAATAACAGAAAAAGTTGTCATCTAGTGAGAAAAACATTGCTTGCGTTATGTAAAGGTCAAAGGTTTAAGTCCCACGTTGCAAAAGGTTTGATTTAACTCCTTCTTTAAAATAAAAATTTGAGTTGTAAGTGCGTTGTACATACACTTTATAATTAAAAATGTTTTACGGATCATTTCTTTCATAGTTTCGTATGGCACATCAATGAAAACTGAGTTTCGTACCTTAGCCTTGACCTTGCTCACTACTTGCATTTCAAAACATTTACAAACTGATCTATAAGGAAAATCTTGTGATTCCTAATATATGTTTTCTATAATTATTAAAGTAACAATTCCTCTACTGAGTAGAGGTTAATTAATGTTCGTAAATGTTGGTAAACATTCATGCAAGACATCAATAAGTTTCTAATAAATCTAGAAATAACCAGCTAGTTCTAATCAAAGAGATTAATTTAACGAGGAGAGTAGATATACGGAAGTTAGTGATAAGTCCAAGGATATAATAATCTTCAAGTGATAATGATTTCTAATCACATGGACATTAGGTCAAATGCGTAATAAAACACGTGTCGATAAAGAGATAGATCAAAAACGATCAGAAGGTAAAACAAGCTTATCGGATCTTAACCTTATTAATGCTTACTCATAAAAACATGTAGGTACAATAACAACACGATAATCAAAGTTCCAAGAATGAAATTACTTTATCGGTAACATTTCATTTTCCTGAAGAGTTTCGTATTTAGAAATAATAGGTAATTACACAATCCCGGGATAAAACAGACTATGCATTTAATAAAAAAATTAATTTGAAATTTAAAAAAATCCCCGATTAAAAAAAGTGTAAAAATAACCAATAGTGGCGGCCATATTAGATTTTAAATTTGTCGAAGTGTGCAGCACTCTGCTACTCAAGCCCTTTTATTTGATACCTTTATTGAGGAGTGCGACAAACAAAAAATAGAAAATCCGTCATTTTTTGGCGGCGGCCATCTTGGATTTGAAATTTATCATTATGCAAAAATATTCTGCTAGTTAAGCCTTTTTATGTGATACACATATTTGTGGGAGTTGTATTAAAACATGCAATCCTTTTTGGACTGATTTTTATCAAACATAGCTAAGAAGACTCCCGACGTATTAATCTTTCAAAAAAATCAAAATCAAAATCGGTTCTTTTGTTCGGGAAACTGCGATGCCATAGACAGATACATACACCCACAGACACGTCAAACTTATAACACCCCGTCGTTTGTCGTTTGTGTCTGGGGTTGAAAAGATATTTTTAAATGCCTTTTATTAAAAAATATGCAATTCATGTAGTTCTTTATTTTGAATACTTATTTCTGCATTATTTTCAGGCAAACTGTCGCAGAGTTCCTAGATTTAACGTTACTAAAAGACTGGGTGTATGACAACATTATATTTGGTATGGCACTGGCGTTCTTTGCTGATTTGACGTTCTTCACACTAGAACCACTATTTCTTGGGAAACATCATTTAAGCAGGGTAAGTAATACGTTTTAATACCTATCTTATACTTCTCCTTAAGTTACACTTTCTCCCACTAAACGGGTTCAGCTTTTCCCATAATGCGACGCCACATAGCCGCTATACGTCTTCTTCCACCAGACCCACCTATATACGACTAAATAAAAAAATAACCCAAACATGGATATTCATTTTATATTTCAGCCATTTATTCAGCCAGCAGCATGCTGGGCATAGGCCAAAATTTTTCAAGTGCATTTATTTTGTTTAACTGATACTGATATTAGATACTTCTCTTTTATTTCATTTCTAACTCTTCGGGAAAACAGTCGCGATTGGTCGCTTTTAAAATAAGACCGACCAATCAGAAAAAGCTATCGGAAAGTTGTCAATTTGACGCGGGACAGATTGTAATCTAACTGTTTCACTTCGATAGATTATAATAAAGCGAAAAATAATGTGTTAAAATCAATCTGATAGTACAGTCATTTGGTAATTTTACCTGGAAAGTTTTCCGGGAGTTTTGATAATTGGTAATATTGCAGATTTTGGGGTGCTCTTTCTGAATTTTGACTTTGCCAACTCGTATTTTTGCCGCTTGCGCCGCCATATTGGAAAAAGGGCGCCTAAAAGCACTTTTTTGACAATATTACCTTTCCGACATATTTCACGGTAAACACAGTTATAGAAAATGAAACTAGAGACAATCCTACAATTTATGTATTTACTTTTTTTTTCATAAAGTCAATAGTTTTAACGTAGGGGCGCAGCAAAGTCACGAAGTACGAATACAGTCCCACCAAAAGTTTATCCTTCTTGTCCATTTTTTTAATACTTGACTTACGAATTTCGCCGATTCGAACGGCAAAAATATGAGGTGACAAAGTAGAAATGCGGAAACAGCACCATAAATCTATAAAATAACCAATTTTGAAAACTCCCGGAAAATTTTCCAGGTAACCACTATATTTCTCACCAAATGACTGTACTATGAGGTGTATACAAATTAATGATGCTGGTTAAACATGATAATGCCAGAACAGTGGTCGCACATCAAACACCGGACCGCAGCGTACAGACAAACTTTGAACCGCCCTTATTCCGTGTGCATAAGAACTCATTTCAAACTGCAAGTAAATACATACGAGTAGCTTAAATTTCGACATTAAGAATTAATGCGCATGCAATTAGCACCGTAATTAAGAATTAAAATAAAAAATCCATAAACATGAAGATGATTGTGCAACATTAACAGCACAACAAATATTTTTTGTAAACACGGCCAACTGATCTGACGGTTGCAAATAAGGATGATAACTAAAATTTGGGTCAATAATACGATGAAGTACAATTATAAGCATGTCATTAATAAACATGCGAATTTCTGATAGTAACGATGCTATTTATAACTGAAGGTCATATTATTTCTGAATGAAAACAACATGTTTGCTCTCATTACATCCGAGGTCCAAGGTGAAGGTTGCAAATAAAACGGATAATATTATGTTTTTATTTTATTTTTTAGATTACTTATGCACTTTGTCACTATTACCGCACCCATAAACTAACTCTCCGCATGACCCAAAGGTTGACTGGTAGAGAATGCCCATAGCATTAAGTCCACCTGTTGTACTTTTTTTTTGTGCAATAAAGTTTTTAAATAAAAATAAAATAAATAAATAATCTGATGGTCGTTGAATTTTTGGCCCTTTAATTAATGTTGAACGTTTACATGTAACAATATTTATGATTTGCGTAAATCTCATCGTCCAAATCGATGAGTTTTTATAGATACGACCGAAGGCACGTTAGTCTAACATCTAAACATCTTGCGAGCCAGTATGGCGATGCTAATGAATATGACATTACAGTATCAAATCCGTTGTCATCGCGATGTGTGTTCCTCTCTTGCTTACTATCAGGCTGGGAGGAGCCAATATATTGTGTTCTAAAAAAAGTCTACATTTTTTGGAATTGGGTGATGTTGCGGCCAAAAAAATTTAAATCCAGCAACAAGTGTTTATCTAGATGTGATTTCACCGAACATTTTTATGTGGACCGAAAACGTGAATCTCAGTTTTTGGCTCTCGATTTTTAGGAACGTCGTAGTGATTATAATAATACAATTAATTGTATGTCTTTTCTACAGGCAGAGATAGCAAACATCATAGCCCTGGGTGGAGCCACAGATATGGTTGCACGGCTTCTGCTCGGCATCGCTGGACAGTTCTTCAGGTTGAACAGCCGGTACATGTTCCTAACTGGTGCTTTGTTAGCTGCTATATTTAGAATAGGTAAGTTTTGGTCTGATTTTATGTTATCTACAGACAAAAACGTCATATACACTTTGGGCCTTGCTCTTATGTCACGTGTATAAGATTTAATATGGAACTGCCAGTGTTTTCCTTGAAATGTTGTTGACTGTTCAAAATGACATTTTCTAAACGTCTCCAATTCCAATACACAAATTATTTTCAAATCTGAAGACCGTTTGCTAATCTATGAGCTGATTGACCAGGTAGTTACATTATGTGTTTCTTAGATCATGCTTTATCAGGAATGTGAGTTTTATGGACTCCGGTCTACCTACGTAGGTATGTGTGTATAAAAATGATAGTAGACATATATTTTTGTATTCCTGACAATAATTGTAGTTTATAGAACCTTGTCTTGATATGTAATTGGTTTAGAGTTCGTTATATTATATAAATAAATAAATGCGCCAGAAAATCACACCAACCACCTGGTCTAAAACTAAGGTTTTTCCTTGTACTATGAGCACCAGATGACGGATACTAACTGAGGGCGTCAACCCAGCACACCCAGATCCAAGTCAATTTAGAAAAGTTTGTTTTCCAAATTAACCTGACCGGAAATCGAACCCGGGACCTTTCGCGCTTTGGCCGCCTACCTAAGCCACTGCGCCACCGAAGTCGTTATTATATTATATGACCAAAAGGTGTTTAATTTATGTGATAATGTCTGCGCCTTAGACTTGATACAACGTTACAACTTTATTCTGACATTTTTGTTCGTTTTTGTATGAGTGAAAATTCAATTTATCAAACCTTTTTTCAAATAATACTTTTATTTTTCCCAGAACTTCTAGGTTGTAATAGCTTAAAACACTGTGCATAAGACATAACAGTTTAAAAGTAGATATTTCAGATTGAGTTGAATATTGAATAAGTTCCAAACCAAGTTAAACTATTATCTAAAATCTTTCCAGCTCTCTCTTATTGGGAAAAACCATATTTGCAAAGAACGTCTAAAGTTGAATGCCCTAGGGTATTTGACATTATTTAAGGTTACTCACGATCTGATAACTGAAATTGTGGCTGTATTTAATGCTATAAAGTAAATGCGTCCTTTCGCGATTTCGTTGAGCTGGCTGAATACTTGCTTCCGTGACTAGAGAGAACAGAAACTTTATTACTTAGCTACTTTGGTAGTTAAAGTCAAATTATACACGAATTTGCTTTTAATGGTTTTGTATTTAAGCTAAAACTTTTGAATTTGAATGGGGATAATTTTGAATTTTATTTAAATGGTCAACATAATTCAAAGCAAATATTTCTCATCAAAATGGGTACTTACTAAATATAAAATTGTAAATACGGTTAGTAAATATTGGATATCAAATACCAGTAGGTAGGTACATTTGTTTGTAAGGAGAACAAGCACTTGATTTAACATAGCCCAGACCTGAGACAATGTAGAAAAGACACGTTTTGCAAATTGACCTGACAGGGAATCGAACCTGAGACCTTAGAGATGAGGCTAGGTACGCCAAAGTCGGCCCTCTCGTCTACGGATGTCGTGAAAATGAACGATATTCACCTATAGATGAATAAAATTGTTCTAATTTTAATTAATCAATCTCGTTTCTGTGTTTGTTAACTCTCCGTCTAATATCAAAATCGATATATCACAAAAAAAAAACATACAAGCAAACGCAACTAAGTTAACTGACTTAATTAGTTACATAAAAGTTTATGTGGCATAGTACTGAGGTGTATACTAGAAACCACTGGGATAAACCATACACCAATTTGCCTATATTCAGTATTTAACTCTCCAGTATTTTTTCTAGTATTGGTACGTTTAATATCACCAGGTTTAACTCTTTACTTAAGGTCCTGATTAGTACTGTAATATAGTCAAATGGTTCTAGATTATGTAATTACATTATTCACAGTGGTCCGATACCTTTGTAGCCAATACCTTTTCCTCGAGTTTAAAAACAAATAATTTATTATTGTGCCCTACCTCTCTAAATATAAATAATAATTTAGAGAGGTAGGGCACAGCGATTTATCGCTCGAACTGGAGCAGCCCGAATGGTGAAATACCTCCACCTTACAGAAGACCGCAGCCAAATAACAATCACTTCTGTGTTGTTGTGTTCCTGCGTGTGAGTAAGGTTTCCAGAGATCCTGGGGGGTGCTACATTAGTAGCAGGGGCAAGCCTTCAAGGTAAGGGCGACAAGTCGAGTAACATATTTATTATGCTGTACTTGTCACTCTTAAGCTAGGACCTCATTACCATTTAACATCAGGTGGGATGAGGTCAATCTTGAAGTGTAATATAAAAAAAATAATAATAAAGATTGAACTGTTCACATACAAAGCTCTGATTCTGTGGTAAGTAGCTAAAGTACTTGTGTTACAGAAATCAGAAACAACAACGGTACCACAACACTAAGATCGGAGACAATTAAAAAAGTTCATTTTCATCGATCGAGTGATGGCTAGACGCCAAAATAAGGCACGCTCGTCTCTTGGCTACGGAGGTTGTCAGAGTTTGATTAGAATGTTTGCTCAAATGTTTCTTTATCTTTCAGTTTTCATCCAGTTCACGACATACTTGCCGCTGTTGATCCTCACCGGGCTGCTAGGTGCATCCAGGTCGTTGGTGCATATAGCGCAGCCCATCGTCATGGCGGAACACGTGCCCATAGAGCGGTACCCACCAGCATACGGCCTGTACATGCTTCTGGCTGGAGGCCTGAGCTTGAGCGTTGGACCACTCATAGGTAAACAAACTTATATTGTAGTACTATACAGTAGGTACTAGCTGTGCTTCGTTTGCGTACTACATACTTTCATGGTCGGTTTTACCTCTGTCTCCCCTAATATTCGACTCAAAAAGTAGTCCATATTTCAATCCACGTTTCGAGCTATATTTGTACCAAATATCAACTTAAAAAAAACATTTTCCAATATAAATTTTCAAGGGCGGTATTCCTCTATCCCCCTTATTTTTAAAACAAAAAGTAGTCTATGCCCGTAGAAGCTACGCATTCATAGGTATATCAGATTTCATCAAAATCCGTTCAGTAGTTTAGACGTGAAAGTCGGACAGACAAACACACAGACAGACAGAGTTAAATAAATAATAATGATAAATAAATGCGCTAGACAATCACACTCATCACCTGGTCTCAAACTAAGGTTTTTCCTTATACTATGAGCACCAGACGACGGTTACTAACAGGGGGCGTCATCCCAGCACACCCAGACCTAAGTCAATTTAGAAAAGTTTTTCCAAATTGACTCGACCGGGAATCGAACCCGGGACCTTTCGCGCTTTGGCCGCCTACCTTAGCCACTGCGCCACCGAGGTCGTCGAGTTACTTTAGCATTTATAATATTAGTATGGACTTGCTGTTGCCCGCGACTACATTATTTCAGGATAAAATGTATCCTATACGTTATTCTATTATCTTATTTGTATAAGTACCAAATTCTGTAGACATCCAAACATCCTTACAATGATACATTATAACAGACTTTTATTTATTTATTTATTTTATTTATTTATTATATTAGTAGGAAGGATGGACGATTTGTTTAACACAATACTTGTCTATCATGTATCTACAAGGAAGTTGTTAAAGCTGTATTTAAAACCGTAGGAACTAGGAAATAAACTAGACGAAAATTATAACGTGATTTTGATCACTCTAGATTCAGCTAGGGTATCAGCACCACATAGTATAAAATAAAGTCTCTTTTTCTGTATATCCCTATGTATGCTTAAATCTTTAATACTACGCAACGGATTTTTATGCAATTTTTTTGATAGATAGTGTTAAATGAGGAAGGTTTATTTGTATAATCTATTCATTTTAATGTACAGACAAGCCGAAAACGAAATTTGTATTTACTTGCACCCGTGCGAAGCCGGGGCGGGTCGCTAGTAAATATGTACCTATTTTTAATTTACCTGCTATCCTTAGAATCATAATTTGTAACTACCTACAAAAACATTTTTTTGTCCACATTTTATACTATACTTAGACCATAATGTAAAACTGCTCGTGTGTTTTATTTTAGTAAAAATGTTTTAATTAATGTGATAGTAATTTGAAGAAAATAATTTTAATGTTTTGCGATCTGGTTTTGATAACGTAAACCTATAATGATTGATGAAATATGTTGAAACACTCCAGGGGACCTGTACCTATTAATGAGTTCTATGTTAAGCTATGTGTCCGATATGAGATGTAAATAAGGCTATTACGTAGAATCAACTCACAGACACCGGTTTTAGAAACCAGTTATAGTATAGGAATCTTTTAGAATTAAGTGACCTAATTCCTTTTAATTAGATATAATCTACTAATGCCCGGTTTCTATATTTTACGATTCGTAATGTTTTTAAAATGACAATTCGTTTTTCTACGAGTCGTTAATTCTAATTTCAAATTTACTTACCATATCAGCTGTCATTAGTCGTCCGTCGGTCGTTTTGACCTTACACCTCGTATAATTCATTACCGTCCTTAACTAGAACGGATATTTTTTCAAATATTGGAATCAGGTATAAATGACATGAATTTCTTACTTATATGTGACAAATTTTATTTTCAAGGTTTCATACGAGATTACACCGGAAGCTACGTAATTGCATTCAACATGCTGACAGCTTGCAACCTCTGCTGCGTCGTTCCTTGGACCATTGAAGTAATATGGCGGCGCATGAACCGATCCAACTCAGAAAAGGCCCTAGAAACGTGAAGCTAACTTCAAGTTACCTGTGATATTAAAACTATTTAGAACGTGGTGTCCTACGTCAGCGACAAACGGCTACGCAACGTGACTCAATGCGATTCGAGTTGAAGACGGATCGCGTCGTTTTCGATCGAGCAATGGCGGATTCAAGTCGGTCGCACCTGGACTTATTCAACCAACACATATTTTATTTCCACCAACTGTGGTTGCAATAGATTATTTTGATATTGACTTGATGCTCCAGCTACAGTCGCCTAATTAGGCAAGCCTCGAACTTTTTTTCTGTCTAACTAAAGAACATGTTTGAGAAGTGTTATCGTTTTCATCGAGCTTGCAGAGAGCGGATGGCGCTCACCCTTAACCTAATTTTACATATTGTGGTAACCGTATCATACTTAATTATTTTGAAACAAAATTTGTGTCTTACTGAACATCATAAATAGAAGCAGCCACATTTGCGCACACAAGACATCCACGATTATAGGAACCTGAAGTTAGAACCTGGTGTGCTATCGTGGAGTCAAAATGGTTGTGTTGGAAAAACTACCCTTTAGTAGATACCTTTTGAGCATAAAATTGTTGGCATTTCAGATTTTAAGGGAAATCCTATGATTTGATTCTGTTTCAGATGCCGAGTCGAATCGCGTTGCACTTGTTATTGACGTAGGAAACTCCGTAAATCGCCCACTTGTTCGTTGAAGAAACAACGGCAAAACGAGGTCATGAAAAAGAGACCTAGTGGGCTTAGAAATAAGAATAACTGTACCTAATAGCCGTGACTGATAGACAATAAGATATTATACTTTTTGGTTTTAGTCAAAATTGTCAGCAGAGGGGAATACATGAAACAATGATGCCGATGGAAAGTGTTTATTTCCTTAAAAGTATTAATTAAACAGCCTTTAAAAATATTAGTCAAGATGAGTCATAATACAAAAATCGTATTTTACATTTAAACTATTCGTTAGAGCTTTTTCGGAAGAAATTACTTTTTGTGTGAATGGTATTGAAATTATTTTGTGACATTATATTATTATATATTAATTTATACAAAATAAAGAACCAGTTTCGAATTAGAAAGCAATTAAATAATGCTATTTTAGCAAAATCATTATATTCTAGTTATATAAAAAAGCAAGACTTTAAATACCAAATCAAAAAGGTAGTATAAGATAAAAAAATCTTGCTAAGTCTTTCTAGGCATAGTCTATAGTCAAGGCACCTGTCTATGCATGTACATGATAGAACCTAATACAAACTATTTATGACCATTTCTAAATGCGTTTTAAAATTAGCGGTTACAATTTTGTGTCAGTTTTATATCTACTGATATATGTAAATTTTTGTACAACTAAATACACTATTTGGCATTTCGTTATTGTAATAAATTGTTTTTGTTGTTTATTTATAAGGCAAAGGTGAAAATAAAATAAAAATGTTTAAAACTATTTTGTTTTTATCTGACACTTGAACTTTACTTGAATTATTAAATGATTTCAATTTACTTTAACAGTGTGCCCAAATTATTTGAGAACCTGATTCTGTCTGATTATCCAAAATCATAGTACCTACTTACTTGCCTTTTATCTATCTCGGATTAATTTACTTTCTAAGATGGATAGGTCCGACTATAAATAACCCGTTAATGTATGCTAAACTATTCAACTATGTCACTTCACCAGTAATTAACGAAATATTGTTTTAACTATCCAACATTAGCCAGCGCCATAGCTATGACGCAACATAAAGGAATCTCTTGGTTAAAGTTGATGAACTAGTTTTTAGATACAGGAAATAAAAAATGTTAGTGAACTGTTGAATGATTATTACCTACCTTAAGGTCAGTAACTTTAAGCCTTCAACGGACACTAGTGTATTACGTTCGTTGTGAAATCATTGTGTAACTCATAAAAAGCAAAATGGAAATTAAATGGACGATGATCGGTATTATAATAAATGAACCGATTTAAATACAAAAAATTGACATTCTTAAATCTAAATAGATTAGAATTATTACATTGTTTGTTTTTAATCTGAACATGGTTACGATACTTTGTTGGCCAAGTTTCGGTAGTGTTGCTACGAATAGTGAATTTATGAGTTGGATGATATAGTTGTGAGGGTTTTCTCTTTCAAATGAGGCACAATAATCGAATTTCAATCTAGTAATGATTGAGACTCAGTCTTTTAAATCGTTTCAAATAAGACTACCATCTTTTTACACAACATTGCTTTAGAATTTAGACTTTGGTGTTAATCTCAAATAATATGACCCAGTTTAAAACCTACGAAATTACTTTAAATTATTAAGAGAAATAAAATAATAAAAATAATAACTTTTTCCATCCATAGTTCGTTAGTAAACAATTCTTAAAGGGTATGCTAGTATTTAAGACTACAAATTATAAAAACACTAGCTGTGCCCGCGACTTCGTTCGCGTGGACTACATCCTTTCATGGTCGCTTTTACCCCTTTCTCCCCTAATATTTGAAACAAAAAGTAGTCTATATTTTAATCCAAGTTTTGAGCTATATTTGTGCCAAATTTCATATCTCTAACTTCAAAAATAAACATTCCATAGAAACTTCCAAAGGTGGTATTACCCCCCTCCCCCCCCTTTTTTTCTAATAAAAAGTAGCCTATGTCCGTTCTTGAGATTCAACGTATAGGTTTAAGCAGGAAAGCGTAACAGACAGACAGACAGACAGACAGACAGACAGACAGACAGACAGACAGACAGACAGACAGACAGACAGACAGACAGGCAGGCAGACAGACAGAGTTACTTTCGCATTTATAATATTAGTAGGGATAAAAATCATAATGACTGGCATAATGACTCGATAGATGAGTATGCCTAAGAGTTACCAAAGAAATCCGTTTAAACTATGTACAATTCCCGTTTTTATTTTAAGAGTAATAATTGAAAATTAATATCTCTGATTTAAATCATGGACTACTCTTTCACCTTTTCAGGCGATGACTCGCCAGTCTTTTATACGTTACAACTGAGCGTTTTACTTTAAAATACTTCGACTCATAAATATGAAAGAAAACTCAGTTCATCGTTTTTTTGTTAACAACAAAAATCGTTATTAAGAAAACAGTAATTTGTCAATGATGTCAGTTGGCTAATCATCCGTTTTTTTCACCCCCAGCTTTTACTTAGGTTTTTAATTCAAAGTCAAAGTCAAAGTCAATATTTTTTTATTCACATAGATTACATTAGTAATACTTATGAATAGTCTCTATATAAAGCAAATGAAGCTACCTCCGGTTCGGAACCTATAACTAAAGAGAAGATACCGGCAAGAAACTCAGTAGTTTTTTTACAAATGAAAGCTACACTTATTACTAATTTTGCACTAAGACACACAGTCAGTTTGTCAATTGTAAAATAAAAATTTTACATCAATTATTAAAAAAAAAAAATAATAATAATAATAAAGCAAAGGTATTTGTAAATTAAATTAACTGTATGACTCACATGCGTCATCGAGGCCCAATTCTGACATTGATTGAGAAAATGCGTTACATATATATTTGTAAAATAATATAAAACACGTAGGTACAGGCGAGCACACTAGTCACTGATCCACACGTTCCTGTCATTCAAATACTCTTCTACTTTGTAGTAGCCTTTTTTCAAAAGACAACGTTTGACAAATGTCTTAAATTTGTACAAAGGTAACTCAACAATAACTTGAGGGAGTTTATTAAACATTTTTATGCTTAAAGCAACAAATGAATTACCTATTTTATGTAGTCTACGCTTAGGAACAGCAAGCTTATTTTTATTTCTGGTGTTAATGCTATGATTGTCTGATTTTTTAGGAAATGTATGCAAGTTTTTGTATACATGCATTAAACAGTCGAGAATGTATTGAGATGCGACTGTTAAGATGTTAATTTCCTTAAACAATTCTCTCAGCGAGTCACGTGGTCCTAGCTTGTACATGGCTCGGATGGCCCTCTTTTGTAAAACAAATATAGTTTGAATATCGGCCGCAGATCCCCATAATAGCAATTAAGTGGATAAGTGACGTAACTAAGACCGTATTTTGTCCTTTAGGAACTGATTTTCAATATTTCGATATAAATAACAAAGCGATACAGTTGTAATAAAGATCGTCATTAGTTAATTTTGTTACGGATAACATTTAAAATAAACCGTATTGCACTTATTTACTCGACAGTTGTTGCTTTTCTGAGCATTGAAAAAATTGACTTTAGATGTATAATGTCATATCATTATCTAACTAAATTAAAACTCAACCATTAAAATTAATTGCCTGTCCATAAATACGGGTGCCAGGATTGTGCTAGTGGCCTGTAGTGGTAAAAATAATTAAAAATCTCTTTTCTTTCTATCAGTACGTACAATTACATTTTTAATTTAAAAGATACATAAATACTCGTAGTTAGATCTTGAAAAGCGGGTGTCAAAGTCGTCACGACCTGTAGGTACCTAAACAAGTTTGGATTCATAAATGTTTACATTTATGTCAAGTATTTTTTCTAAATCATATGATTGGTGGCTATACAGTTGTAATAAAGAGTAAATACCTACGCAAATCATTAAAATAAGGAGCCGTGTGGTTTAAAGAGTCTTTGTTCTAAAACATGGGCATTTAGATTAAATAAATAAATAAATGCGCCAGACAACCACACCAATCACCTGGTCTCAAACTAAGGTTTTCCCTTGTACTATGAGTACCAGACGACGGATACTATCTGGGGGCATCATCCCAGCACACCCAGACACAAGTCAATTTAGAAAAGTTTGTTTTCCAAATTAACCGGACAATAATAAAAACAGAATATGTATACCCTGTTTTGAAAAATGGCCTAAGATTTTGAAGAACGGCCCTCGGTTAAATTATCCTAATAATTCAAACTATGACTAAAACCCAAAAATAACACATTCTTAGACCCCAATAGAAATATCAGACAACAAATTTGATACAGGATACTTTACATTTATGCAAAACAAGACATTTCTATGACAACCTAACACATGTTTAACAACGTTTTTACATTAATTGAGTCAGCTTACTGTTAGACTTGCTGACTTGTGGAGAATTCCCCCAAATACTGGGAATTTGAAACCAAATGGAGTATTTTGTCAGGAGAGCATGAATGTGACAAACCAAATGTAATTTTTTTTAGTGGCAATTGTGGTTCTAAAGAAAAATAATTTTAGTTTGTGATTAGTGTAGTAAATGTACGTCAGAGTCAAGATAAATTTTCGGGAATTTGAGTCATTTGTATCGGTTAATCGAAATATCTACCAAATAAAGTGTTAAATTTCTTAAAATCTGTAGAGATAGTGGATTGCTAATTTTTTTTTATTTAAATAAAATTTGCGAGAAATTTAATCGGTAAAACAAATTTTCATTTGTCCACTATGGGGATATAACCACTCACTTTGGAGAATTTATAACACTGGATACTGAAACCCTGCTTACAGAATACATTTAAACGAAATAGATATTCTACTTCTTACCTATTAATATATTCAATACTTTATCTATACAACTGCATAATTATGCTAAAACAAAGATAATGTCTTCGAGAGGAAATTTTAAATAATGCTTCTTGGAATTATTTTACAAGGTATCTCGGAATTTCAATCTATTTGAGTTACGAGTATTAATATTAGGTATATTAAATAATGTAGAGTAAAGGTTAAACACATAACAAGTTTTTGTTATTATATTAAATTAAATTAAATTGTTTTCTTCGCTTAACTGAAGGAAAATAACGTTATTGCATTGTGATTTGATTAAATAGCTAAAAATGTCTGAATTGCATTAAATGAAAAACAATACTGTAAAATATGGTAGACGTTCAATCCAATTAACAAGTGAAAAATTGTTGTAAGGGTTTATTATAATCGATTATAATCGTCTATAAAGGGTTAAAGAGAACTAAAATGTCAATTTAACATTACACACAACTCGAATGTAAATATGGACAATTATTTCAATGAAATAATTGTCAAGAAAAACAAATAAACTGTGCGTTACCCAAACGTATTTTTTACAATTGCAATGTAAATTTATAAAAAAGTAATTACTTCGCAATCCTAATCACCTTATCACAAAAAACAGTACCTACTTTTGTCAGAACCAATACTTTAGATAGAAGCATATAAATTAAAAATGGGTACTTGAGAGTTAAAATTATAGTCATAATATTACAACTATGAAACAGGCATAAAAAAAAAAAAAACATTCTATCAAATCAGCTGACAAGTTATCTCGCCTATCTACAACTATCTCAATTTAATTCTTATTTAAATGAAAGATACTTACAAGTACAACCATTATCTGAATAAACGCAAACACGAGATAGCGTTGCTAAAAGAAATTCACCACAATGTAAACACGGCGGTGAACTCAATTGTACTATCGTATAATGCAATGAGAGTGCTGTTTGTAACAGTCTAGCTAGTCCTTTATCGAATGCATCCGCTGGGGCGATTATAATATCCTCGCATTCGGTCGTACACTTCGTCTTGTTAGTATTGTGTTCGAAATGGATGAAGAATTTGAGGAATTGGACAATAACAATGAAAGTAGAAGAAATAATGAAGTAACAAATGATGAAGCTAAAATTGATAAAACAGTTGAAGGTGGCTGGGGATATGTCGTTTGTTTTGGAACAATAATTTGCTTTGTAAGTACATATTACAATAAAATTCTAACAGTGTTTTTGTTTTGAATCATTAGTTAGTAACGAGGTTCATAATTTTTACTATTATCTTTGTTTTGACAAATTGTAGTTCTTGCTATTGAATATTTTGGAATGTTGGAAAAATTAACATTGCAAAATACTTGCACTTAAAACTCGTTGAGTAAATTAGGTTTATAATAAGATCAATTGAGTCTAAAACATAAAAATACATCAGTATTAATCGCGTTTTAACTGTCATAGCGCTAGCCATTGTATTGGTACGAGTATAAACAATTTAAAAGACAACTTAAAATTCATATTCTTAAATAAATACATACATTTAGTAAAACGATACTAGATTATAACAGGTCCATTGCAAGAAAAAAAAATTAATCTAATTATATCTATAACTAAATTCTAATATAATACAAAGATTTAATATATAAAATGTATCTTTTAAATATTCAAAATATAAAGCCCCACATGCCGCATCCAAATCCAACTACGCTCGATGTATTTTCATCATCTGTGTTCTAGTCCGGCTTGTAAGTTCGTAAACAATAACCTGACTGATGAGTCTGATGACGCTTAAGCGCTCGACGAAGCGAAGAGGCGACAATCGTCGCAACTATTTGAAACCTACCCACCCCTACCACCCACCACCTACTTAATTATTTGTTTCAACTTTGATATTATTATTAAGTATTGTTGTTTTTTGTTACGTTAAAATAGTATTAATTATTCTATTGTATTTTCTCTGTAAGTGAATTACTGTATTCTTTAAGAGAAATAAAGTTCTTAAACCTCTAAACAATATTTTGGTAAAAAACTTCATATTTAATTTAGTAAAAAAAATTGTAACAGTTTACAATGGCGACCCGTTTGAATTGCTCAATAAAGTAATTATTATTTTTATACGTACCACTTATTAACGTAGATAAATTTACCTGCCTACAGATTGCTGGGGTTGCGCATATAAACTCATCTGGACTAATTTACAAGGACTTTATTATTGAGTCCCATTCGACTGCGAAATCTTTAACAACTGCTCACGGTACTTTTGCCATGATGTTGGCTGTAGGAGGTATATATTCTACTTTATTTTTATTTCCTCTTTCTTTGTTTATGTTTGTAAAGTTTGAAACAAAATTTAAAAAATATTCCAGGAATAATCCTCAACATCATGATTAAACTAAAAATGTCAATGCGTCTTGGAGGGTTTATTGGAGCTATAACATTTTGTATCGGTTCTTTTATGACCATATTTATTACAAATATCAATCAATTACCGATAACATTTGGATTATTGCAAGGAATCGGATTTGGAATTATAGTATCTGTTACATATTCCACTTTAAACCATTACTTTGTTAAAAAACGTACAACTGTTATGAGTGTCTGTAAAGGAATACAAGGACTGGTAATGATTTGGTATCCGCAGATGGTAAAATACATTACAAGGCATTTTGGATTCAGAGGAACTTTACTCTTATTAAGTGGTATTTCCCTGCATATGATACCAGGAGTTGCAGTTATGAAAACCGAAGACAAGCGTCAAAGAAATAAGGCTGCAAGTATTTGTTACATTTGTTACTTTTAACCGAATGAAGTAGTTACATTATCAGAAATAACAACGTTTTTAACATTTCCAGATGATTTAGAGTTTCAAAAGAATGTAGAAGATAGTGTTGATCTATTAAATAACAACCGAAATGGTCAAGAGACGAATAAAAAACTGAACACAATAAAAAAAGCGAGGTAACTAACTATTTTATTTTACTAATTATTATTGTTTCTGTATTATTATTTTTTATTTTACGTATTTGCAGGTATATACTAGAAGAAATTTTATGTTTTAAAGTTCTTAAGGACAAAACGTACCTCAATATCTGCGTTTGTCAAAGTTTTTTCAACAGTTCTGACGTAGCCTTCTTTATGCTACATTCGTTATTGTTATATCAATATGGCTACGATACGGTTGGTAAAATCTAAATATATTTTTTTAATAAATTATTATTTACTGACTAGAATTCTACAATTAAGAGTTTAAATGAGGTAGGGCATAGCGATTTATCGCTCAAACTGGAGCAGCCCAACTGGTGGCCACCACCTTACAGAAGACCGCAGCCAAATAACAATAACTTCGGTGTTGTTGTGTTCCTGCGTGTAAGTTAGGTTCCAGAGCTCCTGGGGGGTGCTACATTAGTAGCAGGGGTCAAGCCTTCAAGGTAAGGGCGACAAGTCCAGTAACAGATTTATTATGCTGCACTTGTCACCCTTAAGCTAGCTCATTACCACTTTAGGGCGTATCGTACGGTTAGTTTTGACGCAGCGTGCGCCCTCGCAGGGACAGCCCCCTGGGAATTAGAGGCCCAAGTACTGAAAAGGGCCTATTGTTGGCAGGCGGAGAAAAAATCCTCTGGGCAACGTTTTTACCCAGAGGACCTAGGTCGTGTCCGGCGGGAGGCAACGGAAGATATGATTAGGAGGTGGTCTGTGACTCTTCAGGGTTGTTGTTCAGGTCGGTGGACCCTAGATGCTCTTGGGCCGGCAATCTTGCGTTGGCTCGAGCGCAAATCGGGCTATGTAAGCTATCGTCTGGTGCAGGTGCTGTCAGGGCATGGGTGTTTCGGCAGATACCTGCACCGAATAGGAAGAGAAGAAACTCCCGCGTGTGCTAGTTGTGAGGCGCCAGAGGACACCGCAGAACACACGCTGCGAATGTGTCCGGCCTGGCAGAGTCAGCGCGAGGCGCTTTTTAATGCAGTAGGGCCAAGTCTCTCGCTCCCGAGTATAGTAGAGGCCATGCTCGGGAGTGAGACAGCCTGGAGAGCGGCTGCCTCCTTCTGCGAGGACGTTATGTCGCGGAAGGAGGCAGCTGAAAGAGATCGGGAGAATGACCCGTCTGCTCCCGCGTGCCGCAAGAGACGACGGCTCAGAGCGCGGCGTCAATTTGTCCGCGCCATGTTGCCGCATGGAGACCAGCCGGCTGTTGGTGTGAGGGCGCCTCAGCCGGCATTGCACGTACGGTCTTCATTGCGAGGCGGGGATGGTTCAGTGGGTCGGCCATCCCCGTTTACCCCCCCGATTATCCAGGGGGGAGAAGCTGGGGCCGCATAAGCAGCCATTCCGCCTGGCGGTGTTGTGGTGGTTATGGTTTTCACTGCTTCCCACAGCACCGCCGTTTAGGGCGATGAGGTCCGCCGGGGTGTTTTAGTGGGAAGGCCTGCCTTTCACAGTTTCACAGGGCAGGAGAGTCCCACACACGCCGTCACTCTCCCTCGAGTGGCGGTACGGTGCGTCACGCATTTCTCCCCGTTAAAAAAAAAAAGCTCATTACCACTTAATGTTGATGGGATGAGGTTAATTTTTAAGTAGAATTAAAAAAAGAGTACTTGCCTTGCTTTGTTCAGTCCTTCTCATGGTTTAGATGAGTTTTTTTTTCGGGGGGAATATATTGGCACAGCATACCGCCACCCACGAAGATCACCCACACCACGGGAGTCAGGAGGCGATGACGTATGTATGACTCCCTGCCCTGATACAGGCCGAAATACCCACTAACGCCCGTGGGAATATATTATCTACCACAGCAACCACAACCACTACCGATGGCTAACTATGCGACCCATCATCTCCCCGTGAATATGGTTGGTGGTCGGAGAGAAGCGAGGATGGCCGAACCAGATGAGACTTGTGTCTAGCAGTTTTGATTATTCCTATTCGGGATTGTTATTTATGATTGAAATAATGTTTTTTTTTTTATATTGCACTTCAAGATTGACCTCATCCCACCTGATGTTAAGTGGTAATGAGGTCCTAGCTTAAGGGTGACAAGTACAGCATAATAAATCTTTACTGGACTTGTCGCTCTTACCTTGAAGGCTTGACCCCTGCTACTAATGTAGCACCCCCCAAGAGTTCTGGAAACCTTACTCACACGCAGGAACACAACAACACAGAAGTGATTGTTATTTGGCTGCGGTCTTCTGTAAGGTGGAGGTATTTCACCAGTCGGGCTGCTCCAGTTCGATCGATAAATCGCTATGCCCTACCTCTCTTATGTAAATCATAGATGGGGTGATTTTTTCATGTGCTTTTTCCAGGCTGATGTAGCAGCATGCATATCAATAGGCGCTGGAGCAGATGTGATAGGACGATTTTCTTTAGCGTTTATAAGCAGCAGTGTGAAATTGGACACTAAATTGATTTACTATGTAGCAGTGTTCTTCACTTTTGTCATGAGAATTGGTAAGTATATTAATTTAAAACAAAAAAAGTCCCTGTGTCGTTCCTTGTTTTATTTTAATAGCTGTCCCGGCGAATGTCGTCCCGTCTATTTTATTCCAAATTTTTTCTTTTAAACCTTCTGTGGAAATTTTATCAAGTCCAGAATCAGCTAAATCGGTCCAGCCATTCCCGAGTTTTAGCGTGGCTAACAAATAGCGATTTATTTTTATGAATACAGGTTATGTATAATATGTAAGAGCTTATTTGATGCTGGTCAGCATTTTTATGTAATCAATTGGTGTTTAGTTTCTAAGTCGCTTAGTTTTACGACTTTCAAACTGTTAATGTTCACAGTTTTATTATAGCTGAATTTAAATTGGTATTTTTCGGTAATAATGATTTAGTTTTATAGGTATTTTAATTTATAACATTTAATCAAACTTGTACAACGACTTAATCGTCTTATCTGATAGTAATAAGAAAATTATTCTTAGTATGTTGTAGACGTGACGCACGTTTGTTTAGAAAATCTAAAATCTCCGCGATTTATTGTTATCTGAGATACCAGATGTCACCTCTAGAAACATGTCTGTTGTATTTTTTCTTTGGCTGGAATTTTTCTTTGTTGTATTTAAATAAAACAACAGATTATTGAATATTGTTTCAAATGTCATAGGCAAACACAGGTAAGGCAAAGTCACTAATGTAAAATAATAATACTTATTGTAATCCCTACTAATATTATAAATGCGAAAATAACTCTGTCTGTCTGTCTGTGTGTCTGTTACGCTTTCCTGCTTAAACCTCTCAACCGATTTTGATGAAATTTGGTATAAGTATACGTTGAATCTCAAGAACGGACAAAGGCTACTTTTTATTAGAAAATAAGGGGGGGATGGGGGTAATACCACCTTTGGAAGTTTATATGGAAAAATGATTATTTTTGAAGTTAGAGATATGAAATTTGGCACAAATATAGCTCGAAACTTGAATTAAAATATAGACTACTTTTTGTTTCGAATATTAGAGGAGAAAGTGGTAAAACCGACCATGAAAGGATGTAGTCCACGCGAACGAAGTCGCGGGCACAGCTAGTTTACTATAAAGCGGTGTTCCGTGCAGTATTTGAAACTGGAAGGCAAAGCCACCCTTAATGTAATGGACCACAGGGTTACTAAGCCTTCCCATCCCGACAAGATTGCGGAACCCAGTGAGGGAATCCTTGGATCATGGTCATAGTTAGTTTACGGGGGTGGTAACCGTAATATATAAATAAAAGAATAAAAAGTAATAAATGAAGCAGGTAGATATTTTAAAAGAATACTCCTGAATCTAAAGGATCCTAAACATTTTTGGTTACTAGACTCTCCGTTTCATTTTTGCAGTAATGCTACAAGTGAGCAAGTTTGTATGGATGTCCATCGTAACGGCTTCCCTGGGCGTCTTACGCGGCTGGGTGCACGTGGCCAGTCCACTGGTGATATCCAACCACGTCAGCCACCAAGACTTTCCTGGCGCCTACGCATTGTTCCTGCTGATTTGTGGACTTGTGAATCTGGCATTGTCACCACTGATTGGTAATTTTACGGCTAAGCTGAATTACGAATAGGCTAAGCACGCTCTCCACTTGTGCTGTAAATTGAACGTCGCCTTCAATTTGGCAAGAGTCCAGCTAAAAAAAACATACATACCGTCAAACATAAAATCTCCTCTATTTTTAAAATCGGTTAAAATTGAAAATAATGTTTCTTAAAAATGCAATTTTTGAATTAGTAAAAAATTTAGTTTAGTAAAAAACTTTAACAAAAAGGCCATCGTCAAAGTTTGAAATATCTAAATAATTCGTTTTATTGGACTGTAGATGGACCGAAAAGGAAACAGCCTTCCTAATATTGATGTGCCGCCATCTTGTAAATTTTTCAACTGCTATTGTTACCAATACGAAACGAGTCTACAAGACCTATATTTTAGGATTTTTAACATACCTATATATTTGTTTGACCAAAGTTTTTACCGCTTCAAAGAACCGCATACATTTGTGTTGGTCTTCATTTTATCGTGAAATAAAATTTATCCACATTCTTCTGAGAAATAATTTACTGACCGACAGAGATATGTGCGCACAAAATATTGGTGCTATAAAGGCTAAATTTTTTTTAAAGAAAAGGAATACTAAATATCAAATATATTGCTATATCCAAAATAATAGTGGCATCAAAACAATGATCTATAAAATGAACTCGTCGCAACTCGCAACATAGACTGAGTCAGCTCTTGTAGAAACGATTTTATTTGTCAACCGTGTCGGCTCGATTCAGCTGAACAATTTATCACATCGTAGACCCAGTGTCACAATAGCATCGATGGCGGCAGAATATCTCTGAAAGTTGAAGAGACGATTACGTGAACGAAATTAAAACCACATTATGTTCTGTTTCGTGGATAAATTATAATTAAGAGATTATAATTATAATTTGAGGTGGTTACTATTTAGTAACCACCTCAAATTGACACTTAGTCTTGACTTGGCGGCAAAAACCAATTAAAATTTTAGAAGATCACCGATTATGAGTTAACTAGGATGATACCAAAAAAGGTTACAGTGAAACCAAAAGTCCGGTATCGGAGACCATAACTTAAAGTTTAACACGAATCAGAACGCACAAAAGTGTAAAGTTAAACTTTCTTTCGAGTTTCATTTTACGTGAGGTCATAAATTTTATTTATGAGTGACTGGAAGATAGAAAATTAACTTTTGCTTAATGTTTCATGGCCAAAATTCGTTGTTCTTTCAGTCCCTCAAGTATAATTAATACATGCTTGATCTCTAACCTTTCATGATTTAATAACTTTTTTCTTGAATAGCCCCAAAGTCCTTCAATAATTTTGTCGAATTGCTCCTTCTACGATTGTAGTAAGATTCCATTGTAACCTAATTCAATCCAGATCAGAAAAATATTATGAACTGTAAAATAGGTTAAGCACTTAGATAAAAGGAATATAGAATTGGGACAGCGATAATCATAATCTCCAAGGAACGTCAAACTGGGCTATTTAAATTTAAACAAATAATGATATTAGAGTTGGCCTATTCTCCAAATACGTATACCATTTACTGGTCTATGTTCCGAATAGATCAGATGGCCATTGTTCGTCTCGTAAACAATACTGAATGAATGAGATTTGGGACAGTTGTCAAGGGAGTCGCAATCAGCGGTAACTACCCACCCGTGTATACGATTAGATTAAAGAGAGAATACATATTTATTGAATTGAGGTTTTCTTGGTTCGTTAGCGAACCGAGTAAAGGCGTAGAGCATACAGCCTAAATTACAGAATAAAATTTTGTTACTAAAAGCCTCGTAGAAAAAAAATCTAATTAAAGTCTGTAAAGATTATTTGGAGGACAATATTAATCCCATTTGCTTCATACAAAATGTATAAGCTTTAAAAATATTATTTGTTGAAATTATTGCTTTTTCAGAATCACATTTAAGTACATAACATCCAATTAACAATTACCTAAACTTGGGTAAGCAAGTCTGTTTTCAAAGTTTAAATACAATATATCTGTCGCAGTCATCTGGTTTAATCAGCTATTTGATTGGATCACTAGCGCGTTCATTGAATGACGATGTTTAATTGAATGACTAGGCCGAACGTTGAATGAATAAGACTCACTGAACGTCCAACAAGTTAGCGGATTGTAACATAGCCCTTTGAACATAGCGGACGTATCAGTCAGGTGATTGTAATTTAGTTCATTTTTTTCCACTGCGGCGTTAGTGCTCATCAAAACAAAGATGGCGTCAAACAGCTGGTACAGATATAATCGAATAGCACTGTGTTGATAATTTTTAGAGTGAAATTGAGATATAAAGTGACTTATTCGTAAAAAAATATTTTTTTAGCCTAATTGTCTTAAGACTTAAAATTGTTAAAACATATTAAAAAATCTTATTAAGGTGTGTTATGTCATGTCTGTCAGCTATATCCCATTCAACGACTATGCTAAATAACGTTCAGTCAAGAAGTTGAACGTTATAATAAACAATTTGACGAGTTGTCCTTTAGTCATTCAATTAAACGTCGTCATTCAATGAACGCGCTAGTGATCCAATCAAATAGCTGATTAAACCAGATGACTGCGACATATCTACCACCAAACTACGCTTATTATCTATTTTTACAAACAAAAATTTATGATAGTTATTGAACAAAGTATATGCATTATTCATGTAAAAAAAACTGCAAGGACATCACTCACGTCAGCCTTAGCCATTAGTATGGAATTTCTGAGCATCCAAAAATGTAACTTCAATAATGCGATTTGCTAACGTAATGATTCTCACGGCGATGTTTCTGATATAAAGAAGTTTGTTATAGTACTTATACAAAAAAGGCATTATTTAATTTCCTTATCGTCAAAATAAACCAATTCATATTTCAGGTCAATTGAAAGATCTCTATGAAGACTACGTGCCGGCCTTCTACGCTTTGTCAGCATGCTGCGTACCGTGCCTGATTTCTTGGCCCATTGAATATCTCATTGGAAATCATAAATGACTAAATTAAGGGGGACGAAAAATAGTTGTTTGAAATGTGAAAATTTATATTAAAAAAAAAAGTATTTTTGGTTTTGTCCTAAATGCAAAACAATATAATAAGAGTGTGCAAAGAAATCAATCAATAAATGATTTTAATCACTTGAATATGAAGTATCTATTTAAAGCCAGAAGTAGGTATTTAATTTGTTTTCAAAATTAACATTGTTATATTTCATTAACATATTTTTTGACCAAAACAAGAATCTAATTTGTGCTCATGAACTTAGTGTTTAATCCTTTATTTCTAAGTTTAGTTTAGTTTACGAAGTAAAATCCAAATTATAAATTTTCTCGTCTATTCAATTAAAAAAGTCCAACCTTATTTTCAGATATTTTAAGTTTTCAGCATTTCTCCGAAAACAAATAACCCTTGTTTTTTAATTAAAAACGAATAAAAATTCGTAGCCACCGAAGGGAATGAAACGGCAAAGATTCCTCCCTCCAGTGGCTGTCGAGCTTGGCTCATCAATTTATTTACCTAAAGCCGGCCGAATTACAAAAAATACTTTGGGGTGAAATATACCGACGGTTTTTCAGAACTGACGTAATATTACGTCAGAGGATTTCTGTGGGGGCTCACATTGTTGGCCGCGAATACTTTTTACTTCTGATTCTCGTAAAATGTCCCACGTTTTAATACAATCAACTTTTCCTGACATCAGATTAGGGTTTATATTAGGGGAAAAACATTAGGAGTATCCTAATCTTTGTATTTGAATCCACCTTCTTCAAGCCCTAAAACTATTTTAAATACACCCTGGAGGATTAAATGTATTAGGATACCTAATACAATAAGTTATTGATGACCTCCGTAGCCGAGATGCGAGCGGGTCGGACTTTGGCGTCGCGCCATCTCTGTGGTCCCGGGTTCGATCCCCGGTCGGTTCAATATAGGAAACGATATTTTCTATATTGTCTCGGGTCTGGGTGTTGAGGTAACGTCGTTATTTCTCTAACACAAGTGCTTAAATGCTACTTACCACATAATCAGAGCAATATATGTGATGTTTTCCAGTATTTATAGATAAAACATATTTAATGGTTTGATTGAGTTAAGAAAATAATTCGTACATTAAAATGTACATTATCATGTGGTCACTAAATTAAATAAATCTAAAGTCGTTTTCTAATACTTGTACGTTAAAAACGCATTTTTTTTCACGAAAAAATCTTGGCACTCCATTAAAAAGATGATCAGGCTAAATCTATTTTTTGCTAGTCTAGATGGCACATGTATCACATTTCGTGAACCGAATGTCAATAGTGATTAAAATAGCTATTTATTGCCTGTCGATTTGGTAATGAATATCCTAGATATCACTTGGTATTTGGTGAGATCGATTTCCATCAGCAGTTCTCATATCATGTTTATTTATTGGTTACTCGTATCTCGATTATATTATAGCCAAGGCAAATCGTTTTGAGAAAGTTCAACAATTTGTTACTAAAAAGTAATCGCCAAAACGTACATGAGACCATAAAGCCTGCCTATTCACAAAATATAGGTATCGAATTCGTAAAAGATGTTTTGTCTCTTTCATATTTAAAGCAAATCGGAATCGTTTCTCTATCTTTTGAATCGGAAAGTTTGTGAATCAGTCTCTAGAATAACTGTACTAAATATTTTTAAAGTAACAGAAAAAATTAATTTTCCCTGACGGTGCGCGATGCTTGGAATGGAAAGTCCTTCTTTAATAATGAGCTTAACATATCTACCTCAAATCCGCCAGAACTTTAAGTCTTGGAATAGAAAGTGTCTGCTTTATATAATGAAATCATAACAAAATCATTTCTGAATCATCAAATTGAGGGTAAAGACCTGCCGACTTTAGCGAGTTGTTTTCATCGAGAAAATGAGTATATGGGTAAAAAGTATAGGGATTGAAAAATTCCTCCTTTTTTTTAATTCGGTTGAAAATAGGCAAGGCAAATCAATAGAAATAGAAATCAGAACACAATTTTAAATGATTTTTAGAAAATAAAAGCTTAATGTGAATTAATTGTTGGCTTTAATGTTTTATAAAACTTTAAAGCTGACGTCTAGTACAACTAAACTATGATATCCAAAAATCTATGCCATTTAAATAATCTTCTAATTTATAATATACTTCTTACATTATTCAAGTTTTTATCTATGCATCGGTGATTCAATAATATTTTTTGGCAACATATTAAATTTCTTCACACTTCGAATAATTTGACGATAATAGCATTATCAGTGTCTCACAATCAGTATTTTTAAATCAGCTTATTCTTCCAATGATTGAAGATACAAAAACCATATCAGAAATTTCAAGATAGATCCACTTTGGCTTAAAAATTTATTCATAGAATGAGCACTCGCCCGGGCTGTCGTTAAGAAGCGTAGAGTCATCGCTCTAGATACCGTCCGCTCTTTGCTTTTCTTTCAAACTAAATCCGTGTCTGGGGAACTTTACCATTCCAGTTATCTGCTCCACTGTCTATGAACGTCAAATATAGGTGAGAAATATAGAAGACACAGCCTTTATTTAAATATAATTCTTATGTTCCAAAAACTAGTAAGCTAATAAATAAAATTTACCACTTTTCATAACAAATTAAATCCAGAGAGGTAGTTTTTACTAACCTTGTTTTAAGTCATACGTACACAAATGGATCTCTGTAATCTTGATTAAAATAAATTATATTAGGGACTGACGGGAGCGAGTAACAACTTTTATAATTTGTGTGTTTTTATTGATTTTAATTTTTATGTTAATAAGCTAGTAAGATAGATTTAATTTATTATATGTTATATTCTTATTTACACGATAAAATGAAAATATTGACTTTGACTTAGAGCCCGACTGGTGAAATACCTTACAGAAGACCGCGGCCAAATAACAATCACCTCGGTGTTGTTGTGTTTCTGCGTGTGAGTAAGGTTTTCAAAACTCCTGGGCGGTGCTACATTAGTAGCAGGGGTCAAGCCTTCAAGGTAAGGGTGACAAGTCCAGTAACAGCTTTATTATGCTGTTCTTGTGGCCCTTAAGCTAGGACCTCATTACCACTTAACAACAGGTGGAATGAAGTTAATCTTAAAGTGAAGTTTAAAAAAAATCGTATCCAATCGTAATCATTTTTTTAGTGTTGAGAGATAGGTTTCACTTTGAAAAAGGTTATGCATTAGTTATCAGAGTACCGTGGCATTGAAGGACACAGTCAAGAGAAAGCAGTCCTCATGTTATGTTTTATAGATAGCCATAGGCTCCTGGCTTAAGAAAATGATTAAGAAGCCAAAGTCCTGGCTTCTTAAAAAATTTTAAACTAATCAGATATGAAAATAAACGGCACCTTGTTTTTTTTTTAATTTATATTTTGACGTGCAATGACCATACGAATACTTCATGAGGTATAATGGAAGTTAGTTTTCGGATAAAAGCTCTCACCCCTAAACGCTTGCGATTTTACACTGAACTTAGTAAGGAAATTCTTGTAAAGTGCTCTCAGGTTCATTTTTTTGAAAACCGCATGATCTTAGTAGTTGATACTTGTGCTCATTATCATTAGTGAAACACATTAGTTTTGGTCTATTGCATTTTAAATTGAATACTGCGAGTAAACATTGAAAATTTAGGATTTACGTTTAAAATTAGGAATCCGGTTAATCACTAATTAGTTAGGTTATCATGTCAATTAAGGAAAAAAACTGTGATAAAATACCTTTATCACTAATTTGCATCCAAAATTGACTATTTTTTAAAGTGGCCAAAACGTCTTAATTGTCTAATAAATTAATTGATAAGGATAAAATTATTATGCAAGCTGATTAATTTATTGGTCCGCATTTAACGAAAAAATTTAGAAATGTCACTTACTAATATCATTATGTGACATTTAAAACGTTATATTTATGAAACTGAGATTCCTTATATGGTTGTGACATAAAGCATATCTTTTATATAGATTTAGGATTCAAAGATTAAACTCTGAATTGGTATTTAACCAAGGATTTATAGCTTTCTGAAACCAAAATAAATACGTATTTCATTTCTTAAATATAAATACTCTTAAACATTTAAAATAATTTAACGGGTCAAAACGCGACACCATTTTTATTTCGTAGCCTGTTGCCTGACGTTTCGGTTAGGTTGCACCAGCCGTGGTAGCTGACTCAAGCAAGCAGTTCGTATTAACTACTAAATAAAAATGGTGTCGCGTTTTGACCCGTTAAATTATTTTAAATGTTTAAAATGGAACGCGAAAGTCTTAAAGTTAAAATTACAAACCTATTCTCTTTTTGAACTAAATACTAAACTTTCTTAACGAAGTATTTTTGCCTTTGTCGCGATATAATTTATTGAACAGTATTTTATTAATGTACACACTAATATTCACTTAAAGATAATAAGAACTGAATCAACCGTAAGTACAAGACCTTACACGAAAATTTTTTTAAAACTTCGTAATAAAAAATCATTTCTTGCGATTAGTAATATCGAAATTTATTCAAAACCTGTAGTATTGGATTTTCCAAATAATTCCTAACATTAACCTACATGCTAGTCATAAAGCGAGCACGAATTTCAATCGAAAGTACAAATAATGAAAGCAGTTTATTTTGAGTGATAGAGTTATTTAGGGGGATAAAAGGGGTCATTCAGTTCGGAGCTGGCCATCAAAGGGATGGACGGTACTTTGCAGCACTTGGCAATGGGACCAAACGCTTGTATTTTTTGTGCGAGAAAAAATATTGAGACGAAATACCTACCATCGAAATAAATCATTCGATGCTACATGAATTTGAATGGTGTAAACGCCAAATTCATGATAATTTATTTCATATAAACTTTAAGACTTTCGCGTTCCATTTTAAACATTTAGAACGATCATAAACAATTCCGGACACTGTCAGTGTAGTGTGTCGAAGTGACTTCAATAACATTTTGATAAGTGAGAATGTGAGGGTGGATAAAGATTTGCAAGCTCCCCCGAACAGACGAAGGCGAGCAAGACAAGTCAGCTCGTGACCACGGTTGGTGCAACCCAACCGAAACGTCGGGCAGTAAGTAGTTCGTATTAACTACTAAATAAAAATGGTGTCGCGTTTGACCCGTTGATTTATTTTTAATATATTTCATATTTTTAAAAAGCCAATCAAGTGCGGGTTCACAGAGAGTATTATTTTGTATCTTTTGTAAGACTTTCCTTCTACCTAAGATTCATAGTTGTTTCCCTTCATGATTTTCCTGCACAGTGCAAGAAAAAAAAGCGCATTTGGATTAATTAAGAAGTTTGATGCTTTCACAATTTTTCTGAAAAATAATCGCAGAGAAAAAATAATTATTATTTAATACGTGATAACGATCCTTGTAGCTGAGGGGCAAGCAGGATTTTGGAATCATACTACATCTGAAGTCTCTGATTCGATGCCCGAATTATTTTATTTATTGGTCTACACTTCATTTATTTATCCTTTTTTAATTTATTTTACTTGGACTAGTGACAGCAGCAAGTCAAAAGCTCAGCTTCTTGTTAATGGAACTAATCAGCTCCTTCTAAGTATATCCTCGGTAGTTACATGTTCCAAACCAGGGCCGCGGAAGTAATTTAACAATTAAATTTGCGTGTAGAATTCATTGTGAGTAGCAAAAATAACGAGAATGTTACGATCTTTGATAGATTGCAAGAAACGGAATCGTTTTTTCAGATATGGAGGGGCTAGAGGATTAAATAAATCATTATATAGAACACATAAAACATGGAAGTCACGTCATCGACGAATAGGAAGCCAGTTACGCTGAGCCGGTAGACATTGTCTTACTTTTGTCAGTTTGTAGTACTAAATGTATTTAGATGAAGTTCGGTAAAGCTTTTTATGTCACGATAGTATTAAAAACGCAATGCAACACAAACGCTTAGTCGCGCACAATAGCTACTCGTAGCTAAAAATAAATCAATGGCGTATTGTAACTTGCATTTACCAACACTTTTTTCAGTATTTAGATTATTGTTTAGGTTTAAAATAAATTTACCTTTTTTCCTAATTTAAAAAGAATTAATTGAACGAGACATACGAGCTCATGAGGACGCAAAGGTAAAAATCTTTACTTGGGTAAGTAATGAGTCGAATCCCATGCGGGTGATTTATTTAGCGTAGTCTGCCCAAGGAAATATAAACGACTGGTTCGTACAAAATATATTTTAAGAATATTTCAATAATGTCGAAGTTTTACTTTTAATTTCCGAAATGCAATGTCGGTAAGTACGTTAAAATACTTTCATGCCACTAAACATCGGCCAAGATAGTTTGTGAATTATATTGACGATTTTTATAATTTTCAGTCACTTTTATAATAAACTACAGCTTAGTGAACGTTCTTTATGAGCTCTATTTTAAAGCCTAACTTACCTGATTAATAAAGATGAATAATTCTGTGTGAAACAGATGTTCTAGGCCAGTAAAAGCTATTAAAATCACTAATTGCTACACTGAAAAGAGTCATGAAAGGATACAAGTTGTTAATATCTATCAGTATTAAAATAATTAAAATATTAATTTCGTTATGAATGATCCTTAACCTTTAGCTTTCTTGCTTTTTGTTTAAACATTAGTGGTTGTTAACATACACACAAATTCCATTTTGCTGAAGGTATGGCTCACTGTATTTCCGCTGTGTATGTCAACATTCAACGATGTATAACGGATTTATCTATAAAAAGACTTATTTATACATTAATCGGTTATATAATATTGTGACTATCACACCATAGAAATTGGTCATCGACATAAACAGCATCTCTTTAATATTCATTTCGGATAGTCACATTAACCATTGAACCATATTTTAGTGTTCATCTTATATTCTAGTTTAGTGATCATTTGCCTTTTAATTAGGCTTATACTAACTGTCCATCAAATATTCACTAATTTAAAATTAATAAAGACAGGCTATCTAACCTATTAGAATATGCATAAAACCAAATTATTCAGAAATCATACCTAAATTTAAAAAGAAAATTTACAACATGTGGAAAGAATATTTTGATAATCGATCACTCGAAAAAGGTATTTGGTACAAGACAATCCAAAGTCAGCCTCCTTGTACACCTTGGTTTACCAAGTCTAAAATGAGACGGATCCTAGTTATTACTGCTTTAAGACTAAGATCTGGACACATTCCATTGAACAAGTTTGCACACCTAATGAGAAAAGTAGACTCTCCAAACTGTAGAATATGCGATAGCATAGAAGATGTACACCATCTTTTAATGGAATGTGTTCAGTATAGGCAATATAGACTAGATATGTTTATTAAATTGGGCTTGAATGCATGTGACGTTGGCCTATTCCAACAACTTCTAGCAGAACCTACGTCCGAACATGCGGAGATTCTGCTGGAATTTGTCATAAAGTGTATTAAGTTAAGATCTAATCTATAAGTATTTTTGTTTGGATATTTTAAATTAGAATAGGTATTATAGATAAGCTTATTATAGGACTGACATGTACAATTGTATAAAAGTCCTTAAATAAAGAATAAAAAAAAAAATTAGAATTTGTCTAACCTGTTAAATATTTCAGCACCTATCTACTAGGAAAATATTACGAATTATGAATATTATGAATTATATTTTAGTTGTTGTTAATATTTGCGCACAAAAGTACCACGTACCAAGCACCCAGTTACTAACAACGTATTGCCTACCTATAAAATAATCTAGTCTCACTTTTACCTAATTTATTTTCGTAAACAACAACAGGAATTGTATGTAAGAACTAAACGAGTATTTCCCGTTTCACTTTCCTTTGAGTTTGACTAATAACTATCCTTTACTACCAAACAGTCGAATCCTGTAAACGGTAACATAAGTTATTTGGGGCATAACGAGACCTATTTATAAGAAAATACAGTTTCAGAGGAAAACTTGGACGTTATTAGCGGCCGGGCCGACGGGAGCTCTATCGACCAGTGTCTAGGTACGCTAGCTACCAGATAATATTATTTCTTCTGTAATGGATATGTTACTACAATGTTTTACTCAATAATTTAGGAACTCAAAGTATGTAAATTTCCTAAGATTTTCTTGTGTAGTACATAAGTTTCGAGTGTCTGTTGTTGTATCGTCAAAAGTACCTACGACAGACGACAGAATTTGAACTGTGTGCTGCAAGTTGCAACCAACATAACTTTGATGTTCGATTGATCGTAGTATGTACAATGTTGAGGACATCTATTATGCAATAAATAGTCATAAATATATTCATATGATTGGTTACTTATTTTTTATTTGATTGAAGTGAAGTATCGGCTAATACAGTGTTTCACTTCAGGACTAGCCCTCCACCATCGAAATCAAGTCACAATTACAACATTGGATGCTGGATTAATTACCAAATAATGAAATTGTGGTATCTAATTAATAAAGTATGATAATGCTAATCTATAATTTTTGAAATATCAGTATAATATAATATGCGCTTTCACATATCGCTCATTTATTGTTTAAACGTTATCTATTTTATCGATTTGGGTCTGGGTGTGCTGGGATGACGCCCCCAGTTAGTATCCGTCGTCTGGTACTCATAGTACAAGGGAAACCTTAGTTTGAGACCAGGTGATTAATGTAATTGTCTGGCGCATTTATTATTCGTGTTATAAATCATTGAACTGTAACTATCACAATTTCATTTCATTTATTTTTTGTTTTACGTCCTATAAATAAAGGTATTTGGGATTGCGTCTGTTTTGGATTTAAAAGGCGACATGTGTAGTAGAAAAATGCTTATATTCTATTGAAACTCAAACTCTCAGTGCATTTGTATGAGTTGGTAAATACATATTTGATACTCTCACAGACAAAATACTTAACTAACTACACCAATCAATATTACAGGCGCATTTCTTTAAAGAATGTATCAATGTTTTAATTGTTACTCTTTCAAAACAGACCACTGCGGTGTTTGGATAATATTGGTAGAAAGACAAATGAGATACTAGACATAGAATACTTGTTTATCCCAAAAAGCATAAGTTAAGCTACGAACAACATTTGGTAAGGTTATAATTAACTAATGTTTGTTTTAATTTTCTTACGTCAATATTGACGTGCGTATATTTTTAGGACATCCAAAGTTCATAGAGTAGGTAGTTGTTGTGTACGGAATTATACATTATAATTAGTAACTAAACCAGTTAAACCGTAAAATTTCGTACGCTAAACAAACAGTTAGTTTATATTTAAAGTTCCGACTAAAACAAATAAGTTCGTATAAACAACTAATTTAAATACCTACGTTTGTATTTACGAAAGCAAACTTCCTTATTTACGTTTCTATTTTCAATTGCATTGCTATTACGTCATATCAATGATTCGTAATTGACAAAAAGTATATATTCGTAATGAATTACAGAATAAATACTTTGTACATATAAAATTAAATGTCATGTGGATTCGTTGATGTAATAAACTCAAATATTTACTCGAAACTTTCCTTGATAATTGTAATGAATGTACAAGAGACATCTTTTTGTAGGTATTCTTTCTATTTGAATATATGATATTAAAATATATTCGTTTCCAATTACAATGTCCCTTAAGTAATGTTAATATTTGTTTTTATATTAATATGTGAAAAAATATTCATTGTACTACTTGAAAAAAATTTAAGATAGTTGTATTAGCAATTCTTTTTTTAAAATGTTAAAACGAGAAAAAATCGAATAATTGCTGGGAAAACTTAAAAAAGCCCTTTTCTTTTTCCAATATAAACGTTTCCTAACTAAAATTTAGAGTCAAGCCACATTCCAAATCTTTTTTACAGGACGAAATCTGTCGGGTCCGCTAGTGTATAATAAATCTATTTATTTTCACTCCACAAAGCCACATATCTAGAATTTCTAAGTTTGTATGCATATGTTATTTGTGAGAGGCTAGTGCCCACGTAGGTCCAAAGACCTGTATTGTAAAAAAACTTTATCAATGTATTTCACTAGATAAACTTTTCATGGAATTTTATTTCTTCATTCAAGTTGGTTATCCCTTACTACTTATAATAACCCTTTAGGATCATAGAACACAATGCAAAGTACCTACTATTAGAAATTAATATCTCTATATAGCTTAAACCTATGCGCAAATTTAAAATAGTGATTCTTAACCTTATAAATAAGAGGCGCCATTTGATTAAATATTTGTCTTATCATTGACCACCAAGTCGTTTAAATCATTTGTAGTTAAAATAAAGTCCTAATAAAATTTCATTACAATAACTTGTTACATATTTGTATGCTGCTCTTATGATTGGACAAACCGACCGATCTTTTTTATACGGTAGGCTCCGAGGACCACTTGAGATGCTTCCAGGGACCACTAGTGGTCTCCGGACCACCGGTTAAGAACCACTGCTTTAAACCAATATTTTTCTTACCAGATAAAATTGAGTACCAAAGTATGTAGGTATATAGTTTTGGTAGGTAAACTGGAGCAGACCAGCCCTTAACGGTAGCATCTATTCACAAATATGACGTATGCCAGCCATCGCTTTACTAAACCATATCTAAGGCCATTTCACAACTATTAGCGTAGGTACTTCTATAAAAAACGGATTGTGCTGAGCACACACAAGTCATGTCCTACTCTAAAACAAAACGAGAATGAGAGCCAGCATTTTAAAAAAGCGTGTTTAGCAAAAAAGCACCTTGGAAGCGTAAACTGGGTGAAATACACCAGTTTATGAATTTACTACTGTCTTCGCACGTGAGCCGTGAGACCTAGCCCGGGCAGGCTGTATCGACCCGCCTAGCAGCCGTAGGCAGAGGAGCTTTCAGACGATTCGCTGATATTTTTTAGGGTTCTATGAACAATATTACCTAAAATTACCCAAACGGTGCCAGCGGAATCCTATTAGTAAGGCTCTGGTGACTGTGGGACTCACAAAGCAATTATTTGTATCATTTTAAACATGATTGAGAGAAATCACTACTTTTATGAAAATGAAATGAAGTTTTCGTTGGACGTGTATAAAAAAACAACGTAGGTACCTAAAATTTTTAGAAGCCAAATTTCACATTATACTCATTTTTTCCTATTAATATTATAAAATGCGAAAGTTTGTAAGAATGTATGGATGTTCTTTACTGTTTGACGCTAAAACTACTGAAATAAAAAAAAATAAAAAAAATTGATGAGATACGTACTAAATGATTAAATAGTATGCTTTTTAGTCCGAGATAAAGAGCAACAGATATATAACATCATTTGTACTAACTATTGCGTGTTGCTTATATCATATATTTTATGTACCGCCATGTCATTAACCGTTCAGATCAGTGCGGTTAACTAGTAGAGAATATCATCAAGCATTAAGTTTTTATTTTAATTTTTTTTGCCATAAGTTTCAATAACAAATAAGTTTCTATATCTATGGATTTCACCAACTTCAAAATCAAATTTGGTTTCAATTCGCCCGGCAAACCTAAAATAAAATTTATTCCCACTTGACAGGTTTCCAAGGTTAATAAATCGAACGATTATCGAAGACGACGAAGAAAGTGATGGATTTATTTTAAAAATCAAGGCTCGTTATTCATTCTAGGCACGAAACCCTCCGGTCCAAAGTTGACCTAAAAAACCAAATTAAACATTTTCCCGAAATCGCACTGAGAAAATTTTTCACCGACAAAAAACGAAATAGCCTATAATAAGCGTTACGAGTTTGACCGCTCACAAAGCTTTGTTCACGCCGTGAATGGCTAAGAATCATTAACAAAAAAGGAGGGGCCAATAAAACAAAGGTATGTATTTAGGTCATGGGCCGGCGTCAAGGGACGTCCGCATTTCACTGTTTGATTTGTTCCTTTTCATTTCAATCTCAATGGACCTGAGGTTCCAAACCTCTGATCCATTATATTATTTTCTGTAGGCACGACTCGTATTTTATGAACGGAATTCAAACCGTCAAAATAAATGAAAGCTAAGTAGGAGCCTTTTTAATAAAGAAAGACACCGGTATTAAATAAGCCTGGAAGCCTAAAACCAAAAACAAAATAAGTTCCAATGACGAATAACAATTTTTAATTCTTATATGCCTGGTTCCAATAATTGAAAAACGGTCCGTTCTAGTTACGTACAGTAATAAATTATACGAGGCGTAAGCTAAAAACGATCGACAGACGACTGATAACAGCTGAATAAGGAAAGTAAATTTGAAATTAGAATTAGAAGTAGGGCATAGCGATTTATCGCTCGAACTGGAGCAGCCTGACTAGTGAAATACCTCCACCTTACAGAAGACCGCAGCCAAATGACAATCGCTACGGTGTTGTTGTGTTCCTGCGTGTAAGTAAGTTTTCCAGAGCTCATAGGGGGTGCTACATTAGTAGCAGGTGTCAAGCCTTCAAGGTAAGGGCGACAAGTCCAGTAACGGCTTTATTATGCTGTACTTGTCGCCCTTAAGCTAGGACCCCATTTTCACTTAATTTTGAAGTGTAATATGAAAAAAAAAGATATAAAAATGAAAGATAATTATTTAGTAATATTTATTACTCTTCAAATTGATCGTAACATATTCACTAACTCAATTTACTAGCACCATTTTTGGTTTAAACAAAAATTCTTTTCTTTGAACATGAAATCAATTCGTAGGAAGGAGGTTTTTCACAAAATTTGTTCACTATAATTTCGTTTTTAAGGACAAAAAATTCAATCATTGGTGTGGAAGTAGACGTCAAATTCCCTTCATTTACAATTAATTGGTATTAATTTCATCGTCTGACCCGTTTGCCTTTTTTGCTTCAGGCAAGTAAGTCAATGTAGCGTAAAAATGAATTTTGAGATAATTAATTATCTACAACTGTTTTGTCCTCATTTATATTTAATGGTCATAGGGACGCAGTTTCAGAGCGGTGTAGGATGTACCTACCTACACGCTACGCACTAAAGACTTTAAATATATTTATTTTTAACCGACATTATAAAAGAAGGTTCTATGTTCGACTATATGGATGTTATACATTTTAAGACTTTCGCGTTCCATTTTGAACATCTAAAATAATTTAACGGGTCAAAACGCGACACCATTTTTTTATTTAGTAGTTTATACGAACTACTTACTGCCCGACGTTTCGGTTAGGTTGCACCAACCGTGGTCACGAGCTGACTGGACTTGCTCGCCTTCGTCTGTTCGGGGGAGCTTGCAAATCTTCATCCACCCTCACTTATCAAAATGTTATTGAAGTCACTTCGACACACTACACTGACAGTATCCGGAATTGTTTTTTATCGTTCTTTTTTTAAGCAATGAGGTGAAAATATAAAGTGACATTATTTCGCTATTGATAGTTGACCTCGAAATCTGTTAGATAAGAATATCGATAGGACTATATACTATGGCTTTTGTGCAAAAGTATCGCCTGGATCTAAGTTATCAATACTATCTAAATATTTTATGACTTAAGTCGACTATTTATAGACTATCAATAGTCAACTTAAGTCGTCCACATATATAATTTAATTATGCATTCTATCCGATAAATAATGAATATACCCACTAATACATATTATTTCCCTCCGTACAAGGCCGTCTTAAACTAGCCTGAGGCCCAGCACACAAGAATTTTGTGCCCGTGGTCGAACAAGAATTCAAATAATAAAATAAGCGTATTATACAAAATTGTTTGATATAACATGTCATTTATGATATTGCAATGCTGCTTCATAAAGAAATTATCGGTCCTTCGAGGACCCTCGATAATAGGGGCCCTGGGCACAAGCCCCGTGTGCCCTTATAGTGAAAACGGTTAGGACTACATGTTAAAATAACAATACATACAAGCTCTCATAAAAATATTGTATCATAAAGTTCTAGTTTAATAAACCTTCACGCTCAAACTCGATAGGACGTCACAAAAATGCTCGAGGCTTCATGAACGGCAGTTTCAAAGCAATATTCATAGGTTTTTTTTTACGGAAAGGTAAGCGAGCGACCGCGCACGAAAATAAAATTCAAATGCGATCTATCCTCAGCTCTGTATTTTTTTTTATTCACCCTGGTGTAATAAGTGTTACCGAAGAGTTTTTCACGTTTGTAGAGAAATACGTTCCTAGTGGTTAATATTCCGTGCATCTATTTCATTTCCGTTAATTGTATTTTTGCAGTGTCCATATAGATCATTCCTACATACTTACCTACTTATAATAATCTCATTATTTACAAAAGTATTTCTTTACTCTGACCGCAAGTACCCCAACGAAGCTACTTTTATTCCGAAAAATTATTATTTTATTTGCTTAACCATTTTGTTACTTTATTAAATTGCACTTCATGTAGGCAACTACCTACTCTTAAAATTTATTTGGTTTAAAAATATTTATCACACATAGAATATATTTGTTGGATTGGATTGAGTAAAAATACGGAAATATTAATTCTACAACGTACTAATCAATTTACACACTTAACTAACAAAAACTTAATCGTTTTCCTTTGAGCGCCATCTACCAAAAAACTACGTAAACATACCAACGCCCTCTATTGGCACATCGTAATACAATGAAGTACCGCAAGCTATTCCGTAACATTCCGTTCAGATGGCATTACAACGAAGTTCCTACTTGTTTTATTAGATGGCGCTGTACCGATTTTTTCGTAGAGGACATTAACTGTTCATAAGGGAAACGTAAAAAAATTGGAAAGAAAAATAAAAGTCTGCTCTTCGACTTTGTTGAATATTTTAATTACTTGTGCTGAAGGTTACCAGACATTATAGAAATTTACCAGCAAGGCATTTCAAACTATAACTAAGCTGAAACTTCAAATAGTACCTACTCATCAAACCTAGACACAGACCATGGTGGATTGAAAACTCGCCGAACTTCGATATCGTTAGATAAGTTTAAATTCCATGTGATTGATCTTGAAAGATTATATGACTTTTCTTAGTAAACGCAGGATAAAAATAAATAAGTAATATAAAAAAAACAAAATTTGTTAGGTCACATTTTTGTCTTTTAAAGTGATGCACAACAAGCACGCTTGTGGACTATCAATTATATATAAAGCTAAAAATATAAAATTCGGCCGTAAAATATAAGTAGTCAAATGACTGAGTTATCCAGATTTTATCACCTCTTGTAAAATCGTACATAAGCCGATACGCGGTGCGCAGCCACGTTTTGGTTTTCACAAATTCGCGAGCCCTATCATTCAAGTGGATTGTAAACGGGTGCTAAGCGAAGACGCAGCGAAAACGCAGCGGTCGCGTGGCGAACACCTTTCAAGCCAGGTCTTGAAAAACGAAAAATAATACTATCTTTTTATATCCCTAACAGCTTCTCTTAATATTTTCTTAGTCTTTTTAAGAGCCACTTCTTACCCATCATTGATTGGTTAGTTAGGCGTGAAAGTGGATCTGGTCAAACAAATAGTAAAACTAGCCAATTACCTACCTAAAAATATTACCTATCTGTTCGTGTGCAGTCATGTGTTATATCGAGTTATTGTCTCTATTATTAATTGTGGGCATATTCCGAGCCAGGCGCCTTGACCGGCCGCGCTCCCCCCTGACCTGCTATTTTAGTTCGAACTTGACTTTGAGTTATTCGATTATAGGTTTCAAGACACAAGGTTAGAATTCAAAATAATCTTTCTTATCGATGAGAGTGTTTTCAAAAGAATTTCCAATTTAAAAACTAGTGTGGAATTAATATGATTCTTTAAAATGGTTTTGCATTAATAAAATAGGTACTACAAATTATGCATTTAAGTTTCATTGCTGATCAAAGGCCTAATATGAAATGAAAAGTCAATGTTCACTTACAAAACGGTATATGACTATATATAATCAGTACATAGTTTTAAACAAAGTCACTTTTTTCTGTATATTATCCCTATATATGCTTAGATCTTTAAAACTACGCAACGGATTTTTATGTTTTTTTTTTTGAGAGATAGAGTGATGTATAAGAAAGGGTTTTATGTATAATCCATACATATGAATGTACAGAAAAGCGGGAAACTTCATTTGTATTTACTTGTACCCTTGCAAAGCAGGGGCGGGTAGCTAGTATAAATATTGGACAACATCACATACATTGCTCTGATTGTGTGTTAATTAGCTTACACTTGTATTTCAGAAATCAGAAACAACAACTCCTAGCCCCGAGACAATATAGAAAAGTTAATTTCCCATATTGACCCGACCGGGGATCGAAACTCTGAGATAGCGCGACGTTTTACTCTGGCCCGCTCGCCTTTCGGCTAAGGAGGTCGTCAAATGGCCTATGACAAAGCTTAAATTACTTATATTGTGTTAATATCTGAACCACCTTGACTTATCTTCCGAAACACGAAATGTTTGTGATTAATGCCTCTGAAATGGTCACCTATACGATACCAGACCACGTAGTATATGTATAGCTTAACATTCACTTTGCTTCCGAATCATCCGAATCATAATCGATATCTTTATAAGCACATATTCGTATATAACATGCAATGATATTTTATAGGATAATTTTCTTCTACGGAATGTTCCTCCACTGCAAAAATGTAATTGCCTATGTTGGAAAATAAATATTTATAAAGGGTAATACAAAAGACAAAAAAATTGCCTACCTCTTTCAAGAATTTTAACTTTTGTTATTTTTACATGTCTTTTGCACATTTTGTTAGGCCCGACAGCTTATAAACCGCTCCTTACTGCTCTAAGTGACTAGTGCTAAGACCTGTGGTAAGTAAATAAGTGAGTGATAGATAAATAAGGCTAATAACCTACACTTTTAACTAACATACCCACAGGTAAATTTCAAAAAGAGTTTTTTAAAGGTTTACTGAGATTTAAATCGCCTATCATAAAGTATGGTGGCTATTCGATTTGAAAAAGTTTTGGTAATTTAAGGTACAGTTGAAAGGAATCGAAATACTTTCCTAAGGCTGTTTACTGATCTTAATTAACAAATGTTTGCCCCTTTATAAAAGTATGAACCTTTTAAAATTGGCGCCCAACGTGGTGTTTCGAAAAACTTCAAAAAAGGTAACTTACTCAGTAACTACGTTTGAATCATGCTCACAGACGTGCAGGTTAGAAATCCAAAACTAAATAAGTCTGGCTATTTGTCAGCGAGCGTTGAGGTGGGCACGGAAAATACGGTCGGGTGAGGCTATTTACCCGTCCATTTATAGTTGATTCGAAGCCAAATGGTACCGTGATCGTACGTGCTTAGTTACAGAGTCATATGTCTAATTTTTTTGGGTTTCGTATTCAAAAGCCGCGAACGAGACCGGGTTGCTATGAGCAGAATTCTCTTGCCTATATGCAACTTGATGAACTTTTTTTTAATAGAAAACTTAAAACCACGGAACAAGTCTAGTTTTATTTTACATTAGTTCTTTCAAAATCTACCATTTGTAAAATATGCCTATAACTATCTGTTTATTTTTGCCGACGAACCTGAAGGCGATTAATTTTTGGGTTTCTAATGATCATACACATAAAATAGGTATAATTTATGAAATAAAATCATGCAAAATAGAATCTTTAAATCTATCTTGTATGTGTTTTCGAAAATAAACTAACTTTATTAATATTTGTTTTAATATTTATTTTTTCCGTTTCATTAATTCATCAATTATGTTTTTATCAATAACTATGTCTACAGGTAATTTTTATCACAAATTAAATAACAGCCACATCTAATAAAGTTCACATATGATGCTTAAATGATTGCTAATCTACAAATTTGAATATTATTGGCTGTAAATACGCAAAACCACAATCCGCTCTATAGATTATTTTACATATTAAACCTAACCATGCAAATTGCCTAAATAATTAATATATACCAATACGTTGGATAGACCAAGCTTTTCCTGTCACTATCATACACCGTATCCAAACTACATAAAGCATTAACACGAATTAAGAAATGACAAAGTCTTACATTGAGTGTAGCATCTTCGTAGCAAATCATTACTACGTAGCGCAATGTAGCACGTAGCACATACGTTTATGTGAATGCTCGGTAAAACTGTTTATCAATTTATAAAAAAAATAATAAAATTTTATTTGATACAGTGAAATAAAACTACTTTTAGATTTTCTATTTTTTATGCAATTAAACATTTTGAAACTTTTCTATTCTTCATATAAAGCCTTAAAAAATTCTTAAAAAGTTATCTACTTAATCATTTGCAAAATCAATTCATCCAAAATAAATCATTACATTCAGCATCATTTTAAGCGATTGCTAAAAGTTATAAAGATTTAATATAAGATATAAAATAAAACCATTTTTTTTTTACTACAACACCTAACCACCATTTGAAAAGTTTTAAAGGTATCATTAATATGATAATTTTTCATAAAATACGAGTATTTATTTAATTTGTTACTTCATGTGCCCTACCGCCAAAAGAGCGCTTGAAACCCAAAATAATTAACTAGAGATCCGGTTAAAACATCCGATATCCCAGTAATAGGATTTCTGTATCAAAGCGTGTTACCCGGAATATTTTAGTAACGTAATATTTTTTGATACAAAAATGTTTCGTACCTCAAGAGCACTGTGGAAATCTGATAATCTTTGACATAAAAGTGGTCTGAAGAATATTAACGAGTCAGGTTTTCTGTTATTTATATTTTATTTCAAAGATTTAACAATAAAAAGCAATTAAGAACAAAATATTTAAAAATAGAAAAATCACCATGGTTTAATTGTGCATATCGTCACAAAAATATGAATGACATTTTAAGCTAGACCAAATATGTAGGGGGTAGATTAACTGGTCATCTATTCGGATTTAACAAACGAGACGATTTCTATTTAAATCCACTTAAACTCAATAGAAGTGATTCAAAGGTAGGTGCATCTATATCAGGAACAGACTTATTATGTTGCATGGAATTCATTTAGCTATGGAATATGGAACACAATATAAATACATACATATAAATAAATACATATTGGACAACATCACATACATTGCTCTGATTCTGTGGTAAGTAGCTTAAGCACTTGTGTTACGGAAATCAGAAACAACGACGGTACCACAACACCCAGACCCAAGACAATATGGAAAAGTTAATTTCCCATATTGACCCGACCGGGGATCGAACCCGGAACCTCAGAGATGGCGCTCGCCAAAGTCAGGCCCGCTCGCCTCTCGGCTACGGAGGTAGTCTAGATGGAAACTATGTCTATATTGTAACAGGCGTGCATATGTACGGCCACGGCATATCACACTAAATACTTGCAATCGATATTAGTTCCTAAATCAACAGTACAAAGTCCAAATGTATGTGTGACGAGGTTTTGATTGTCTTATTCTCAAGACTTTATGTTGCTAAAAGGCAAAAGGCTTTACACTATAAAGATTTTAAGATAGCTCATCTCTGAACTATTTGTCTGCTTTTATGTAAACATATATTATATATTTTTGTAATGCTTTTTAATGACTGTTTGTTTTCAAAATAAAAATAAATAAATGAATAAAAAAATCTATTTTAATATAACTCCTTTCGATATTACAGCCCAGAAGCAATTTTAAAATCCCATGAGATAAATGTGTTAAGCAATTATATTCCATGGCTATTTTTATCTTACTAATCTAGCTGTCTTTGAATGTATACATTGTTTTATCTACATTCCGTCTTTATTTTTACTTCGAGGAACAAAAATCTTAAAACTTTAAATCAACTTATGTGAGCCCTTATCACAAAATTCTTTCTGAGATTGAGTTAAAAAGCAGTGGTGTGCAAACCCCCGCTGTTTACGTTGTCCGAGAACATCTGCTAAATATATCAAACTTTTTAATATACTGATGCCACTTATTTTACATTTCCGGACTAGCTGCTATATATAGCGCCAAAAAGGTGAATTTTACAAGGCTTTTTTTTGGGTGCGACTATTATTAATAAGTATATAAAATAGACGAGTGGTGACATCTCACTATTTATACATCCCACAGCAGCAAATAAACTTTTCACCACACTCATAGCATTCCCAATTTACACATCGAATAACGCCTGAGACTTGCAAAGTACTTTACGCTCCCTTTGAAAACAATGGCTGACTTTAATTGCTCTTTTATTTGCGAGAAAAACCAGCATATCCAGTCTACTGGCTTTTCTCTCAAGTCAAATCTCAACAAGGTAAAGTCAAAAACATTCGTACAATATAAAAAGCATTTCTCGAGCGACACATAACGACGTCTATGCGTATGAATAAAATTTGAGTGTCCGTTTGTAATGCTGAAATGCCGCTTTTTATTAATGCTTTTAAACATATTATTAGGTACGTATACCAAAATAACATGTTTTCATCTTCTATCTGTCTGTCTATCGGTCTGATTTGTTCCGGCTAATCTCTAAAATGGCTGGACCAATTTTGACGGGACTTTTATTAGCTGGTAGCTGATGTAACAAGGAGTAACTTAGGTTACTTATAATTTAGGAAAAAACCTTTTATTTTAGACAAAAGTAAAAAAAACTGCAGTGCACGCAAAGAAAGTCGCGGTCTAGCTAGTAGGAAAATAAAAGTAAACCTTAGCCATTTACGGACTTATTTAAATAAGGTGAAAAAGTGGGTTTGTTGGTCTTGTCATGTCCTTTATACCTTTACCCAAGAAAATAATTCATATGACGAACGTTTGTATTGAATATGTACTGAATATTGAACAAACTTTTAAATCTGTGTGATTATGAGCACTTCTCGAAGTATATATTTTTGGTCAACCACGATGGTTATTAAGGATGACGACTGGTTAGTCAACTTAAATAATGTTAAATTGCTAAGAAAGCACGATTCATTCATATGTATATTACGAATAAAGCAATATATGACGTGGTCTCTGAATGTTGGCCTCATAACGAAGCTCGAAGTTGCGCAGCGTGCTATGGAGAGGGCTATGCTCGGCGTTTCCCTACATGATCGGATCCGTAATACGGAGATCCGTAGAAGGACCGGTGTATCCGACATAGCCCGAAGAGTTAGCACGCTGAAGTGGCAATGGGCAGGCCACATCGCTCGTAGGACCGACGACCGTTGGGTAAGGAGGGTCCTCAAGTGGCGACCACGTACCGGACGACGCAGCGTGCTACGGGCGGCCCCCAACACGATGGACTGACGACATCGTCAGATGTGCGGGGAGCCGCTAGATGCAGATAGCGCAGGACCGCGCGTTGTGGCGTTCTGTAGGGGAGGCCTATGTCCAGCAGTGGACGAAAAGAGGCTGATGGATGGATGGATGGAATATATGACGGCATAATTTTACCTACAACACACGGACTATTAAATAGTTTTGTGTGTTGTTGGTATACAAAGACAATCTGTCCTCCGTGTTGGTATAAAATTGTTAACTTTAAATTATTTGTGAGTGGTTTAAATAACTCAATGCTGGGCTCCAAGTGCTCAAACGCGATACTTTGTGATCATATTCATGTTTGTTGAGCTGATATTTTTATATTTATTTAGAAAACTATTTTAGAGACTGAAATACAAGAATTAATTATATTTATAAAAGAAAAAAAAAAGAAACTTAATCCAGCATAAATTATTACAAATAAATATATTCTCTATGGTAAAACGATTTAAGTATCAGGTTTTGATCGAGCGGTCCTGGATTCGATTCCCGGGTCGAGTAAAATATGTTTCTGATTTTTTAAACACAGTAGAAGCTCCTTATTCGCTGGGGTTACGTTCCACAAATATGCCGCGAATATGGAAACCGTGAATTTAGAATGGCTATTTGTATGGTATTGTAGGAGATACGTTCCAAGGTTCCATTTTTAACACGCTTTTATTAACTCAGCATATTTAGATAGTCAGTCTGACATAGAAAAATAAGATTAAAAAGACAAAATGACTCAATTTGCACAAACAAAATTTTACTGCGTCATCATCCATTTTCCACGATACATGCTACGAGAAAGCCGTAAACTTCGCTAAGGTTGTCTAAGATAACTTTTTCAGTGCATAAAGAACTTTAAGATTCGCCCATTTATTTTACTCAAAACCTACAAGGTTCGCGAATATGAAATTTTTTGCCGCGAATAAGGAAACTTAGTTGCAATTTTTAAACCCGCCAATAATGAAAACGCGAAGACAGGAACCGTGAATATGGAGATTTTACTGTATAAATGATCTGCATTGGGCTAACATAATCTAATACCCATTGCTGCAATGCTGGCTCTATTTTTATGAAGTAGGCTATACTGTAACATCAAATATATAAAATAAAATTTTACATTACTCAGTCAAATATTCTTTAATGTTTAGTGAGTAACATAGCCTGACAAATTAATAGTGTTAGAATATTAGTGCCAACATAAATAGAAATAATTTTTCGTTACAAAGTGGCAACACTTTCTCTTCCTCTCTTCACCATGTTGTCTGAGATACGTACGATTGAAGTCAGCTTAGTAAATTAAACGGTAATGCTAAAATACAAGATATTTTATTTCATAACATCACAGAGATTTCTAAATTTTATTATCAAACTTATTAGGCGCCCTATTTCTAACGAAACACTATAATGTTCATTATATTTACATAAGCTCAATACCTAATTATTTTAAGTTAGGGCTACGTTTACCAAATCACCAGGCAAGCATAAATCTTCTGGGCATGACATGTGACGGGCCTTCAACAACTTGTCTTTATAAGCGCCTGTACCCTTACCCACAAAGGGTTTCAAATTAGGTACATTTTATGGAATAATGCGTTTGCCGATTATGCCACATTTTACTCACTTTTAGTGGAACTTTGTGTGTTTACCTGTAATACAAAAAAAAGGTAGATTAATAAATCATAAATGAAAAGACTGTACTTTGTCAAATATTTAAATTACGAGTATGTTCTGTTATTACCCGATGTTGAAAGTAACTGTGTTACTTATGTTGCTACCTAAGTAGTTTGGGACTATCGACACAGGTGTTGTGTATGCACTCGACAAAATTCTAAAATATAAATATACGAAAATATTAATGATACTGTCTGTGTATTTTCGTTAATAAATTTAGGTTTTAAAGAAAAATTCAAAACGTTGTGTTAAACAAGTTCAAACAGGTATGTTTACTTGATTAAAATCTATTTTACTTTCTGTCCGATATTTCAGAATAACACATATGCACAACTATGTATGTTTTGACTTATCTATCATCAATGTCTTCCTGGATTGCCTAAACTGAATATCAGTAGATTTTTTTTTATGCAGGACTGCGGCAAAGGCTAAGGTTTGCATAATCAAAATCGGCTTCCTTCATTTAAACTCAAACTCAAATGTTTCTTTATTCAAGTAGGTTACATATAACACTTTTGAATCGTTATTGAATACAATGCAAAGTGATTCTACTTCCGGTTCGGAACCTATATCTACCGAGAAGACACCGGTAAGAAACTCAGCAGATCAGTTACAGTGTCAGTATGTAACTTATTGCTACGTGTAGCTCACTTTGGACCAAGTCATATAGTTTTGTTTTGATGAGTGATGAAACAATTAAGTACTCAAGTAAGTATTTACTTTCGAGAAGTAAGCTGGAGCAGACCAGTCCCCAAAGGTGGCACTTTTCACAAGCATGACGTATGTGCCAGCCATCACTTCACTCAACCATATTGAAGAGAATGTAACGACCCGCCGCATTTAAAGTGGTCTATGGTATATGTAATAGGCATTACGAGAAGTTACGAGAACGATTACCAACTTAATGACCACGCTTCTCAAATGAAAATTGGTGATCACAAACCCGAGCGACGTTCAAATATCCAAGACAATCCTTGCTCGACCCGCGAATCAAACAAGTACTCCAAGAGTAAAGCCCGATTGTTAAACCACTATTTTAAGGAGGCTATTTAATGTTGCACAGCGGGGATAACCCTGATAAACTCCATGCAAATGCGAAATAAATTGAAAATTGTTATTGGTTGAATCTGTCTCCATAAAACATTATTTTGCTTTTAAACCCAGACACGAAAAGGGGAAATTAAGAGTTTTTCTGTATGAGCATGTATCTGCCTAAGTGTGGTATCGTAGCCATTAAACAGAAATAGACTGATTTCAATGCGATAATTTGTTAACCAGTTTCCTTTTGATGGTTATTTGCTAGTTTTGGTTAAGAGAGGCCCAGAAACGTGAGCGTATCAGCTCTTTTCTTTATGATGTAAGGCATTATTAGCGTATGGTAACTCGAAAAGGTTATCCACTCGGGTTTGTTTTTTTTTAAAGAATTTGTCGATCTACTTTTAGTCATTTTCATATTTGGAATAATACGAAGTTGTACGCCACGCCCTCGTCATGGAATTTCACTCAAGAATCTCTCTCACTCAAGAACATCTCTTTCCAAAAACTAACTCAGACAAATAATCCAATTCACAACGACGAATTAATTCAGTAATCCTCTTTCGGACGGGTCTATTCTTGTAACCCATTCGCCACAGAACCATTTATCACCGGTCTGTGTCCACAACTGGCTACGTCTCCATTTGATACATCAGTCACAACTTGATCCGTTGGAGTCCGCGCACATAATATAGACGAAATTAAACTCGTTAACCCACAGGTGGGATGGGATTAAAACGAAATTCTCTGAAGGTCTTACCTTAATTACGAACTCATGTGTGCACTGAGTCGTGAAATACAATTCAACTCGACGCGATGGAATCGGTAACGTAGTGGCGAAGGTTCATCCCGGTCAGTACAATTCGGGACCACAATCTAAATTGACTGTGTGCTTGACACTTTCCTTGATGAGATTGACGCCCTCAGTTAGTAACCGTTGACTGGTCCTTATTGTATTTATGACAGCACGTCAAGGTAAACTCTCGCAGTTCGAAATTATATCTTACACGTACGACATAAGGTTGGTACCAATTGTTACCAACCTTATTTGTAATTACAAAGTGTGTTTGACGTGTTATAAGAAGGGAAATCTTATTTTGAGACCAGGTTGGTTGATTGTTTGATGTTTAAGGCATTTAATTAGTGATTTGTTTTACGTCAAGCTTACGAACAGATGCCACTTTAGGGACTAGTCAGATTAGCTGGGTTAGCAGTTTAATCCTCGGAAATGAATACTCACACTTAAATACTGCATTGTTTTTATCGCCCATCAAAATAAAATTACTCAATGACTTTGTCCAGAGTGATCTACATATAGCAATTAAATACTGCTACTGTTTGAAATCTAATGAGTTTCTTACCGGTGTTTTCTCGGTAGATATAGGTTTAGAACCGGAAAAGAGACACTTTGCATTGTTTTGCATCTTATTATTTGAATAAATAAATATTTGATTGATTGGCTTACAGCAGAACAGGCTTTTGAACTTCCTTCCCGTCCCTTGTTGAAGCCTGCAGGGGAAAAAAGCGTGTTATCTTTGCAAAAAAATCACATAATCAAGTCAGAAGCCGTGGTCTTGCTAGGGCAAAACGAGTGAAAAGGAAAAACTAAAGAGGAAACCTTAGTTTGAGATCCGTTGATTGTAATAATTATTGTACAGGACCATTTTGAATAGTTAAGTAAAAATAGCGCTTGTTTTATTTAATTAAATCAGATTAAAAACATTTTTTGTTATCCGATATCCTTGTTATATATGCTTTCTCCAGGTTAATAGGTACTACGTTTAAAATAAATCGGCCATTTTGAAGTAGGCCGTCAATAGTATGACACGACAAGTTACAGACTTTTAAAGCTGTTTGAAAATTCACGGTCTTGGTTTAAATCAGAACTATTACTTAAATCAGAACAGAAGATTTAACCAAAGGGCAGAAAAAAAATGTTTTTGCCACACTAAAAAAAATAAATGAGTACGTAATTAAAATATTGTCATCTTATTTTTACCTATCATAAAACCTAATCGTGGACAGTAAAACATTAGGTTTCATCTAGGAGTTTGATTACCTAGAGTGGAGTTCGATAACCTCGTCTATTTCCGACTTGAAAAAACCTTGAAACGAAAATCGTCTTTCATTATAATTGTATCGAATTCATTCAAAAGGTTGGTAAGGTACAAATCCATTAATTATAATTAATAAAACGAAAATAGTTAAACAGACTCTTCGCTTAGAACATTCTTGAATTATTTAATTGTACCTACTTAATTGAAGGAGCTATTGTACTTTTTCCATTAGAAGATTAATCGGCTGTCTCGTACAAAAAAGAAATCAAAGTTGCGTAACAAGAATATTTGTTGCTTAATTTCACGATATAATACTACTATGTCGTGAAATTTAGTTTTTATAAGGATTCCGTGGAGGCTAAATGGTAACACACGAGGCACACATTGGTCTAACGTAAGTTGTTCTAGTAAAAAAGTCGCTTGCCCTCGATTTGTACTTAAAGCAGTCAAATTCATAAAAATAACCATAACTTAATAATTACATTTACGCTTATAAGTTCATAAAATTTATACACCAACTAGCGGTCCCGGCGAACTTCGTTTCGCCTTAGAGGATTTTCCCGCTTTTCTTGTTAATTTTTCCTGAATTTTCTTTGCTATAAACCTCACGGAGCCCGAGACCTTTCTAACGAATGCAAAACCGTGGAAATCGGTTCGTGCGTTCTGGAGTTATAGCGTCAGGAAAGAAAACCCGACTTATTTTTATATAGTAGATGTCAAGCTTAAAAGTTTGTTGATTTGAATGTGCTAATCTCAGGAACTAATAATACAAATTGAACAATTTTTATTGTACCCGATAGTCCATTTATTGAGAAAATGCAATGAAACATCATACTTAGTCTAATAGGAGCGATGAACTAGTTGAATATGAAGAAAAACGGGGATTGTACACGTGTGAAGCCGCTACGGGCTGTTAGTTATAAATAAATCAAATCGATTATGTTTTTTACTACCCTTCACGTCGAATCTTTGTGAATCTATCAACATATCTTGGTGCTACAAGGGTTGAAAATAAAAACCTGTCAAGTCCAAGCGCGTTGTCCCATTTCCACTATCCAGCCAACCGGCTTTTAATTAACCTGGCGAACTTCTAACGAGTTCAACCTTCCAGTTCGCCTATAAACTGTGAATACGAATGCATGTCCCAAACTGCTATGCGAGTTGACCTGTGCAACAATAGTATAAAACTGTGGACTGCTTCAGCACGTATTTTGAGCGAAATAAACGAGTGGATGTCGGCGGAAAAATGATTCGCGGAATAAAGGCGCGAGTGTGCGGAATGAGGCGGTACCACCCGGGTGCAGTGGCCATGGATTCGGCATAATGTTTAAAGAACTTTATCATATCCCGTTAGGATAACAAAGGTAATTTACTTATTCTGAAACAAATATTGCTTATTGAACTTTGATAACAATAATAAAGCAATCGAGCGCAAATACACAAAGCATTCCCAACGAACTGGTGCATGGCGAATCATCAATCAAACATGATCTCCAAAATACAAAGGTCTTTTTCTTAACATCCAACATTATGATGGTATGCCATAGTGGACTACAGGCTCCATAATAGTTGTTTAATAGGAATACACGCTAAGATATATTTAACAGAAAACACGCTAGGTGCAACTGATCTCCACTTTCCTCACGACCACCGTTGGAGGAGGAGACGGGGCTGCGTAAGCGGCCATTCCACCATTGGTATTGTGGTTGGTCAGGTTGAACAGATTTTCCTCAACCCACCACTTAGACGATGAGGTCCAACCGAGGGGTTTTAGTGGGTAGTCCTATCCTTTGTAGGGCTGGGAGTCCGACATATGCCATCACCTTCCTTGGGCAACGGTGCATATAAATATTTCCTCCGTCATAAAAAAGTAGGTAGGTACGACAGATCGGATGAGATGCACGAACATCTCTCTTCAAAAGGAGCGTGAAGAAACATCTTGCGGACCAGTAGGCGTTGCTAATGAATAGGATAATACCGTATCAAATCCGTTGCCATCGCGATGTGGGTTCCTCTGTTGCTTACCATCAGGCTGGAAGGAGGCAATATACCGTGCTGTTATAAAAAAAACTATTTGTTATTTTCATTTGTACTGTGAAGATAGATCATTGTGACAACTAACTATTGTTCCCGGCCACTTAGTAAGTCCCAGATTGTATCCCTTATTCTTGGTAATCCTCATGTTGGCCCCTCAAATGTAGCTTCCGGCATGTGGATTTTCGCGGTAATCATCGTAAATGCCCTGTCACGGCTGTTGTGTGGACTTAAATGGCTACCTACATAACCATCTTATGTGTGCATTAAGCTGCCAAAATACTATCATATCCTTTCTACTGTGAGTAAACGTTATTGTATGTTGATGTTTACCATGCCATATAGGGTCTGTTCTCTGTAGGTTAAGGATATGCTGTCTTTGTAATGTTGGATACATACTCGAGTTAATTATTTCAAAAACATATCAATAGTAAATTAAAACACCCCCGACACAAAAAGTGTAAAAAAGCCTTTAATTTGATACGTATAATGAGGGAGTGGTGATAAAAAAAAATGGAAACTCGTCGTTTTATGGCGGCGGCCATGGATTTAAAATTTGTTATATTCTGCGAGTGAGAGATGTGTTAAAACATGCAATCCATAATTTGGTGACGGTGGCCATCTTGGATCGATTTTTATTAAATATAGCTTAGAATACTCCCAACTTATTCACCTTTAAACAAAAAAATCTAAATCAAAATCGGTTCGTTTGTTCGGGAGCTGCGATGCCATAGACAGATACACACAACGACACGTCTAACTTATAGCACCCCGTCGTTTTTGCGTCGGGGGTTAATAATTAATACCTATCGCAAACATCAATTGTCAAAAAACTTTGATTATTTTTGTTGATTATTAGCATAAGGTCTACTGTTTATTGCATCAATTATATTTCAAATTCAATGGATTAGGTTTTTGAATGAATTAAACTAATACAAAAGCTTTAACGGAGGAAAAAGTATAAGTAAATTAACAGATTGATCTAATTAGATTAATTTCAAAAGTAGAGATTTCATATAATGATCCACCGTCAAGCTATCAAATTGGGACAACAATATTGTAAACTTCATTCAAATAAATGTGAACATAGTGTTAAAAAACATAAGTTTTGAACTTCGTAAAAACTGTGACCAAAGCTGGGGCTGTTTATACGTCAAAACTTTGTTCGGCGGAAGTAAAATTTTGCATTCATGGAAGTTTTAAAATATTTTGATAAGAACAATTTGTTGAATATTTCCAGTGTAATCATTCGTTAGATCATAAATACTACAATGATTATGTACGTCAAAGTGCCTCTGTTTTTTTTTAAAGCGTTTATCTACCTTCAGGTAGAGCTAGTCTGAACATCGCAATAATTAGCATGTAAATGTAATGCCGTCAAAAATGATGATAATTGTTCGATCGATACCGCACGCCTACCGCGAATAATTGAATTGCCCCACGGAATCCAATATCAAAATTGGGATTCTACTAAATCAGACCAACGTCACAGTGCACGAAGTTGCAGTAAAGTTAACTTTATTCAAACGGAATTCACAGTACACACAACGTAATCAAATCTTACTCTTTTTAACACGCTTTTATTAGCTCGGGTTGTATGTATCTATGTATGTAACGGAATCTTTGAATCTTAATTTGACCCACTTCCCGGTCTTTGATTAAGATGAAATTTTGCAGACGCTCTGAGTTCTGATGACAATACATGACTAGCTAAGAAACGTCATTACAAATCCAATATGGCGGCCTCCCCAAGATGGCGAACTGACTGTTTGAAATGCACTACCATGATATGGGTATCAAAAGAAAGGGTTTGCTGTCAGGAATACGAAAAAAATAGTCACGTGATTCAAATCCAATATGGCGGGCGTCCAAGATAACGGACAGGCTATTTGAAATGCACCCCTATGATATGGGTATTAAATGAAAGGGTTTGCTGAATGGGATACGAAAAAGAATTATACAACCTGTAACGGAAAGGGGGTAACAATGTAAAGTAGGTGGATACTATACCTTGTATAGATTCTATATACGAAATCCCGAGTTAAAATAAACACTTTATTGTTTTTATGAAATAAAAAATGATTAACTATAATGACTGACTAAAACGTAAACAAACGCATCACAACACTATTGAGGTCAGCGACCCCAAATCACGTTATCACTTCACGACAATCACTGCGATCCTGAATTTCTCCACCTCCTTCCTCGACATGCGCGCCTAGTACTTTCTTAGAAGATGCGCGAACATTATGCAACATTTGTGGTGTCACTGTACAGAACGCGGCCTTGATGCTTTCTATCATCTCTTCCCTTGACGAGCATGCTACAGCGTACACCTTCCTTTTAAATTAGTCCCACAAGAAGAAGTCCAACGGAGTGAGGTCTGGGGACCGAGCTGGCCATGTGATACGACCTCCTCGCCCAATCCACAGATGGAAACGAGCGTTTTGATGGTTTCGTAAATCTCTTTCTCTAGCTTTCAGTCGGCCATCACGCTGCCGTCGGTTGCTCCGACACAGAGAATCATCTCGAATATTCTTGATTGCTCAAAGACATCACGAAATATCACTAGGCTATCCGTAGTAAGTAGGTAATCTAGAAAGGCAAAAACACAAGATGTTGTCACGGCGACGACAACTCAATGACTTAACTGAATTGTCAAAATGAGAAACGCTAAACCAACAAATTTCAGATGTGATTCAGTAAACACTAAAAGATGAACAACCATTGTGATATTTAAATTAATAGCATAATAGGTAGGTACATCCAAGTCTTTCGACGATTCCAACAATACTGTGATAGTGTTGTGCAAGCGTGACTTAGTCAAAATTTTAACTTGTATTTGACTGATATTTCAAAAAAATATATTTAATCAATAAATGCGTGTACACAGCTACAAATGGTCCCATACAGTTTGTAACCGTTAACTGCTTTGGTATTTTTGATATTGTTATACCCTTTCCGTTACACGTTGTATAATTATTGATACATGAGAAAACTAAAAAGTAGAAAATAAAAATAATAGTCTAAAAAAAAGCGTGTTTTTTAGTTTTTTAAACTATTATTTTTATTTTCTACTTTTTAGTTTTTTGGTAGGAAAGCTACCCAATTTTGCATCAGGGAAATTTATTGCACCGTTTCTCACATATTTTGGGTCCATATCCACCTTCTATAAAGATATTCTAAGAAGGTTTGGCTCCTGAGCGGGGAGACGATAAATGAAACAGCCAGTAGGTAGTCTAGTGATCAAGAGCGTATTTATTAATTATATTATTGCTTATATACTAATGTGAATGTGCGTCAGCTGTGACCTAGTGATCAAAGTCTATGCTGACGCTACATCACTCCCCCCCAAAAAAAAAAATTATAATAAGGGGTGTAAAAATAAAACACAATAAATAAACATATAATCGGTTCTAAGATACAAAAACGTAAATATTGTTAATATGAGACCTAACTGATTGGTATTTGCCGTATAAGCTAAATACCAGTGTATTGTTATACTTGTTATAATTACCTATGTACCTAACTAATCGTTAATTTTTATAAATTAAAGCGAACGACAGGCTTCGATATGCGTCCAAAACGTGTCTGCTTCTGGCGCTGAGGTATCTCATGGTAAGCCTTGTCCGCTAGAGTGTCGTTCTGCGTTGATTTCGCACACGTCGTGGTTGATGGCCGCTTATAAATGTCTTCGTTACGTTCTTCGCCTTGAAGTAAGAAGGCTGGTTTTAAGCGGTCAATTGAGATGACGGCTGTTCTGCTGGGCAACTGGACAGTGAAAAATTTCTCATTGCGTTCCAGTACTCTGTACGGACCATTGTATGGTGGCGTAAGAGCGCTTTTCGCAGCATCATTGCGCACAAAGACATGTGAGCAAGTGTAAAGCTCATCGTGCACGAAGATGTTCCGTTGATTCTGAGAATTCCTTCTTCTTGGTGTCGATGTGAGTGATGACATCGTCTGCTGCAGCTGCCGTAGAATTCCGTGTTCGTCCTGCCGTGACGTTGTCGGAGCGAAGAAATCTCCTGGTAGCTTGATGGTGGTGCCGTAAGTGAGTTGTGCTGCGCTTATCTTGGTGTCGTCTTGTACCGCAGCGCGTAGTCCGAGAAGGATCATGGGTAGTTCCTTGACCCAATTCTCTCGGTTGCACTTGGTCATTAGCGCGGCCTTCAGAGTCCTATGCCATCGTTCTACTTGGCCATTGGCTTGCGGGTGATATGCCGTGGTGTGGATGTGATGGATACCGAGCCTTTTGGTCAGTGACCGGAAAAGTTCTGACTCAAATTGACGTCCCTGGTCTGAGGTCACTGTTGTCGGTACTCCAAATCGGGCGATCCATCCCCGGAGCAGAACTTGACAGACTGTGTCTGCGCTAATGTCCTTGACGGGATATGCTTCTGGCCATTTAGTACATCGGTAAATCATAGTGACACAATACTTGCATTCTTCTGACGTAGGTAGTGGGCCGACGATATCAATATGCAAGTGTGCAAAACGATCAGCCGGTGGAAATTGCTTAAGCGGCGAAATGGTGTGTCGTTGCACTTTGGACTGTTGACACATAATGCATGTTTTCGCCCATGTTCCGATGTCTTTGTTCATTGATGGCCAAAAATATCTCTCCGCCAGCATGCGTCTCGAGCCTTTGACACCAGGGTGACTGAGGTTGTGCACGATGTCGAACGCTTTTCGTCTGTATGACAGCGGTAGGTAAGGTCGAATATTTTGTGTCGACGTTTCACATACGATGAATTTGTCGTAGTTCGGTACGGGATATTTCTTGAACTGTAATCGTGGATTGTTGCGCAGTTCCCTTAGCTCCATGTCTTTTGCCTGCTCCGTCGAAAGCTGTACGTAGGCGATGGGTGAAGGTACGGTGATTTCCTCCACTCTGGATAAACAATCAGCGACAACATTATCTTTTCCAGAAATGTGTTGTATGTCGGAGCAGAATTGAGAAATGAAGTCAAGTTGGCGTAGTCTCCTTTCTGTGTCACATGAGCTGGGCGGTTTGTTCAGAGCAAACGTTAGCGGTTTGTGATCTGTATAAACCGTGAATTCTCTTCCTTCGATCATGTGACGAAAGTGTTTGATCGCCATGTAGATAGCAAGAAGTTCCCGATCGTATGTGCTGTACCGCTGCTGTGTAGCACTCAATGTCTTGGAGAAGAAAGACAAAGGTTCCCACTGTCCTTTTACTCGTTGCTGAAGGACAGCGCCTGCACACGTTGCTGAGCAGTCGGTCATCAAAGCGAGATGAGCAGAAGCAGAGGGGTGAGATAATGCAACGGCGCTTTTGATGCTTTCCTTGCATTTCCCGAACGCTTCTTTTGACTTCGATGTCCACTGGATTTTGCTCTTGTCATTTTTCTTTGAGTTGTGCAGGTACTGGTTGAGTTCAGCTTGAACCTGAGCGGCGTGCGGCATAGATGTACGATAAAAGTTCATCATTCCAAGAAAGCGCCGCAATTCCTGAACGGTCGTGGGTAACGGAAAACTCGTTATTGCTTTGGTTTTCTCCTCCAGGGGTCGTATTCCATCTTTAGATATGTGATACCCCAGGAATTCGATCTCGGTTTTACCGAATTCACACTTATCAACGTTAAGTGTTATTCCGTAGCGGTCTAATCTCTCCAATACCTGTCTCAACAGGATCTTGTTTGAATCTTCGCTGCACGTTGGTATTAAAATGTCGTCCACGAAAACAAAGACATCTAACCCTTTTAGGACCATATCCATAAATCTTTGAAACGTTTGGCTGGCGTTACGAAGGCCAAACGTCATTCTGGTGAATTCGAAAAGGCCAAAGGGCGTTGTTATAGCCGTTTTCGGGATATGCTCTTCAAAAATGGGAATGTGGTGGAAAGATTTCCGGATATCCAATTTCGTGAAGGTCGTTTTGTCGTGCAGCAAGTATGTGAAGTCCTGGAGTCGAGGTATTGGGTAGCGATCCGGTAGTGTTACGGCGTTCAATCGTCGGTAATCGCCGCAAGGTCGCAACTCGCCATTCTTCTTGTTTACAATATGCAGCGGGGTTGCCCAGGGACTGTCGGAGGGGCGGCAGATGCCCATGTCCACCATCCTCTGGAATTCCTCTCTGGCTGCTTTGTACTTCGCTGGGTTCAACGGACGAACTTTTGCATAGATCGGCGGCCCCGTCGTATGTAGGTAATGCACCACATTATGCTTAGGTGCATTTTTAAGTGTCGACGGCCTTGTTACGTCAGGGAATTCGCGTAATAGCTCAGCGTAGGGTCCGGTTACATCTATTGTACGAATTGATGACTCAGGTGACCTACTTGAGCTCGTTGCTACTGACAGGTTAGTGACTTTGTCGATCAATATCTTTGCACTAAGATCGATGTTTAATTGATTCTTAGCGAGGAAATCTGCTCCCAATATTGATCGACGCACATCTGCGATGACGAAGGTCCAGGTAAATGGTCTTCTTAGGCCAAGGTCTAACGTAACATTCTTCAATCCGTAAGTTCGTATTTTTGTTCCGTTTGCAGCGTAGATAGCGTAATCGGCGGTGCTGGGTTTTGTTGTCTTGCTAGCGGCAAGTACTGATACGTCCGCTCCAGTATCAACTAAAAATTGTGTCCCACTTTTACGGTCGGTGACACATAGACGGTAAGATAATCCGTCAACACCCACTCCCGCCGCGGTCGGTGTCGGATCTAGTTTTCCGAGGTCACGTTCCGGGCGCGACAATGAACCAAGTCGTCGCATCTAAATGCCTTTTGTCCAAACTTCTTGTGGTAGTAACATTTCCACTCTGAATGGCCACGAGGAATGGACTGATTCCTTAATCGGAAAGGAGTTCTCTTTTGATAGCCTCTTCGGTTGGAATTAGATGCCCGTTGACTGCTTGGGTTCCGTAATTCATGGAGTTCTGAAGTCATTTGGTCGAGACGTTTATATATCCTATTCATTAAATCTCGTCGGGACTGATCACGCCAGAAGTCAGGTATGCGCGAAAATCCGCTGATGGTAGATGCCTCGAGGGGTGTGGAACGTCCCGGCAGGGACGGAGAGGAAGCGACTCGTTGTTGGTGGTCCATGTTGTCTCTTGTACGTTCTATTTGGTGATGAAACTGGCTATTTTGGTCTCCCGAAAAATGTAAAGAATTCCCGTCACTATATGCCTCTTGAAATTTCAATCAGTGAGATCCGCTTCTGGAAGGCCGATTGAAATGTGCAATCACGAGAATCACGTCGGGGTCACCAATTTGGCTCCTGAGCGGGGAGACGATAAATGAAACAGCCAGTAGGTAGTCTAGTGATCAAGAGCGTATTTATTAATTATATTATTGCTTATATACTAATGTGAATGTGCGTCAGCTGTGACCTAGTGATCAAAGTCTATGCTGACGCTACAAAGGCATAGATTGGTGAAATAACAAAGTTTTAGTAAAGTTGCGAAACAATTATATTACTCGATTTTTTATTTTTATAGTACTTTACGCCGTGAACTTTAAATATTAGAAACAGAAAAAAATTATCTCCCCTTGCGGTGCGGGAATCGAACCCACGACCATCACGTATACGGTTAGCTCTGTTGGAAGAGCAGCACGCGCGGTACGTGAAGGTCGTGGTTTTGATTCCCGCACCGCAAGGGGAGATACAATTTTCCTGTTTCTAATAATTATATTACTCCTTATTTCTTTCCTCGATGCTCTAGACAAATGCTCTTTTTATTTAACTATGGTGAAAGTTTGGTTAGTGTATTGCTATCCCGGCCACAAAAGTTTTAATGATGCGGTGAAAAGGTTTTTTTACAAGAAAAAGTACTCTTTTGTAGGCAAACGTATTAGATTCGGAATTCCTTACTGATATTAATGTTTTTACACCCCAAACACATATTCCATTTGATATCTCTTGACATGCAATTTGAAGATGCTGATTGAATTTGTGAGACCTTTTGGCAAATAAAGTCAAATTAAGAGTGTTAGAAGAACGAAAAATTCTTGCTTGCTTTCATTCATCATTTTGTATCAAATAAAAAGGCGGCTCTTTTCATATCTCCGAAACTCTTGGTTTTCATTTTTAAATAATACTCAACACCAGTATCGGTCTCATCATCTTACAAAGTGAATATTAATTTTCTAGCCATTTTTGGACTGAAGCCAAATAAATAGAGCCATAGTAAGTAGGGAATTATGCAAATATATAGTTGTGTGTAATGCATATATGTTAAACCTATGTTGCCCGAAAGGTCTCCGGGTTGACAAATGATCATTAACTAATCTGCTCAGATATTATTGAAGTAATAAATGTTCAGATATTAATGGTAACTTGTGGTATATGGAACTTTTTGACATTTTAACTGTTCAGAAGTATTTGGTCACTTTGTCTGCTCCGATATATCTCACGGTGACTGTACAATTGCACTGATTCTATTATAAGTAGCTAAAGCACGTGTTACAGAAATCAGAAACAACGATGGTACCACAACACAACATCCAGATCTGAGACAGTATAAAAAAGTTATCTGCTCTCGTTTTAGATATTGTCCTGACCGAAAATTAAATTAAATTAAATTAAATAACATTTATTTCAGATAAGTAACATCCATAGGTGTTAGTAACAGTTAACTTAAGGGGTATTGTTAGTAACATAATTTTTAGAATTCATGAAATTATTATTTTAACGAGATTGGGTTCTAATACCTACAGTAATCACCGAAACATGCGAGGTTCCGGGATCACTCTCATCACCAAACACCTCCAAAGTGGCGATGTACACCTGTCCGCTAATGTCATCAGGATGCTATTGTGACTGCCTCGAATCCTGCTAATCAGGGAGACTGTTTTCTTGCGGATGATAGCATTAAAACTATCAGTTTGGTTTTCCGCAAACATTCCCGATGCGCTGCAATATCGAGGCAGTCCCAACAACATCCTGAATACATTATTGTACTGAATCCGCAGGGCTTCGAGCGACCGTTTAGTGTGTTTCACCCACAGGTTTCCCGTGTACATATTCTGACAGTATGCTTTAAAAAGTGTAACCTTAACTTGACCTGTACATCGGGAAAATCTGCGGACCAACATGTTCCCTCTTATTGCCAAAGCCCTGCGTTCTCTCTCGATATCTGCATCATCTTTGAGGTCGCTAGTAAGAATATGTCCAAGGTATTTAAATTGAGTGACATATTTAATGGGTGATCCATTAAGGGTGATAGTCTTACCATAAGTTTCAGGACGTTTACCAGCGGCTTCAAAGACCATGTACTCCGTTTTTTTAACATTATACGAAAGCCCGTGACTAGCAGCATACTTTTCACACACTCTTAACATGTCCACTAGACCCCTCACCGTGGGACTGAGCAGCACCATGTCGTCTGCATAGCTAACATTATTGATACTAATGCCATCCACTCGACATCCGACACGCATGCCGCTCAGCTCCACGATGAGATCATTTACATAAATGTTAAAAAGTTTGGGAGATGTCAATCCCCCCTGTCTCACCCCGCAGTCCAGCACATACGCTTCTGAAAGAGAATTTGCCCATCTCACACAATTGGTTTGATTTGCATACCAATATTTAAATATATTAAGCAATTCCACCGGCACACCCCTGCCCTCTAACTTTCTCCAAAGCACATTATATGATACAAGATCAAATGCCTTAGACAAGTCAAGGAAACAAGCGTGAACCGGCGTTCTGCGTTCCCTATAGTACTGAACAGCATGCTTAACACTCACAACAGCGCTTTCATATAGCCCGGGGCGAAACCCGAACTGTGCGTCATGTAAATTCAGATAATTTCCTAAACAAGAGTCAAGCAGTCCATCCAGTATCCTAGCAATTGTTGTTGCTAGCGAGATGGGACGATAATTGCGTTTGTCGGAGACATCACCCGTGCGGTTCTTTACAATGGGCACCACTATAGTCTTCATCAATTCGTGTGGTAGATGAGAATGACTTAAACACAATGTAAAAAACAATGAAAGCACCCTAGGTAGGTGCACCCCAGCATGTCTCAGGTGTTCAACACTGATACCATCGTGTCCAGGAGATTTTCCACCGGTCATTCTCTTTAAAATATGCCTAACTTGTTTTGCAGTGAAATGTAGAAGCGGTCCATCTGCCGAACAACTACGTATACTATCACAAGGGGCAGCTGAGGCTCCAAGCGGCGAGCTCACTCTGAAATGATCTCTAAACATGTTCGCTATATCAGTAGTATTTCCAACTCCGTCCACGCTCACCGGGAGACCAATGCCACCGTCTAGTCTCCCAGTAGCTTTCCAGAACTTACTAAAGTTTTTTGATGACCTGTGTTTCGCTAGGATATCCATTTTTAATTGGTCTTGGTTGTTTTGGCACCATTTCAGACGACTTCTAAAAATTTTACGTGCTTCATACATGTTTTCATAATGGATGCCAGAGTCTGGTCGATTATACAATACCCAAAGTTTAAACTTAAGCCGGGCCTCCACGTGGGCTTTACGAACGTGCTTATTCCAGCCACACAGATGTTTCCTCCGACCGTCACAGAAACGTCGCTCCCCGCTTGTTTCCACAGCCGCGCTACACAATATTTGTACAATGCGATCATACAATTTGTCCAGTAAATGCCTATGTTCAATTAAATTACACGAACCATGACTACATTCTCTGAATTCCGAAGGAAAATCTATGTCTTGAAACTTATTGTTACATATATCATGATATCTTTCTATTTGGGAATCACTCCTTTCACCCCATACAACGGAGTTACAGGGTGTGCTTCGTGACACTACTTTTGACCTTATTACATTTAGGTTGCATTTAATTAATAGTGGTAAATGGTCCGATATAAAAAAATCCTCTAACACACTTACATTAACAATCGATTGAGCGGCCGACATTGACACAATACAGTGGTCTAGCCATCGTTTGCACCCGTGGGCTTCACTCACAAATGTGTAAGTGTTAGATTGCAACCCGAGTTTAACTATGTCAGCACAAACCCAAGACTGATCAAGACAAAAATTATTGAGTTCATTAAAAAATAACTCGTTTGGATGAGCATTGAAATCTCCCAATACAAATATACTTTCCACATCTGTGGTCGCAACAACTGCGTTAATTTCACCCAATACCTCAGCAAATGAACCCGAGACCTCAGAAATGGCGCGACACCAAAGTTTGGACCGTTCGCCTCTCGGCTACGGAGGTCGTCAAAATGTGCAAAGCAAATTAAAAACAACATCCCCTGGGTCGCGATATGAGCAGTAACTCTTGCCACTCAAATTCAGAGGCAGATTAATTGATAGTTACACTAGCTGTGGCTCGCGGCTTTGTTCTATATGTCTAGCTACCAAACCAATTAATCACCATCTATTTAGCAGGTATTGAGTTCAAAATGTTAGTACGATTACAGTGCGTATTTACGCACTGTAATCGTAAAAAATAATTTTATTATGGACAAAGTCATATAGGTTTGATTTAATGAGTGTATAAAGGGTTCTTAAATAACATGTAGCAAGCTGTTGCTAACACAATTTATATTATAGAGAAGATACATATTTCTACGGTAGAAAATTGTTCCGAAATAGGCCTTTTTATAGTAACTCAGTATATTGTGTCATCCCAGCCTGATGGTAAGCAAGAGAGGAACCAATCGCGATAGCAACAGATTTGATACCGTAGTATCCTGTCAGTTATCATCACCATACTCGCCCGCAAAATGTTTCTGTCATTTGATTCGAAGGTGTTATAAGTGTTCTGAATAAAGGATATTTTTATTTTGTCATCTATAATAGTTCATTTATAAAAATAATGAACAATGACCCAGTTTCGCTAGTTCTCGGAATCCAACGAACACAGCGGCATTTGGAACTAATCGCGGAACTCGAAAACTGTGGGATGTGACTCGTGAGGCAGGAGTTTCAACAAGCTTGCGAGCTTTGAGCTTTCAGGGTGATTTGAGGCCATGAAAATAAATCGGGTTGTATAAAAACATATTGTAGAACCCTTGCGAAATTGAGGTTTAGACTGGATTATATTATATGGTGGATCAGTGGATAATTCAAGAGATCGGAGTGCTTATTCTTGGAATTGACTGATATGTGATTGGTCTATTTGATACATTCATTTAGAATAGTTACTCGATACGGCAATTAATTAATTATGTCTACAGATATGAAAACAAATAGGTTAATAGAGATACCTTTGGCAATGTTCACTTATGTATTTGATAAAATGCGATATTTACTTTTACTTATTTGTACGTGTACTATAGTTAGGTTTTCGTCTATTGATCAAGTAACCTTATTTATTATTTGTATATTAGATCAATTATAAGTTGAGAAAACATGAACATATAAAAAAAATATTTAAGAGTCTTTCAACTACCGTTTTTCATTCCATGTACCTCCCAAAATATTCCTAACTAGCAGCCGCCCGCGACTTCGTTCGCGTAGAGTTAGTTTTTATATAATAAAATATAGCCTATGTTACTCAAAGTTAATGTGTATTACCGTAATTACTTTTATAACGCTAAGTTGTTACTATTGTTGTTTTTTATAATCTTTTTTTTAGGGTTCCGTTGTCAACTAGGAACCCTTCTAGTTTCGCCATGTCTGTCTGTCTGTCTGTCCGTCCGAGGATAATGTCAGAAACCGTTTGCACTAGAAAGCTGAAATTTAGTACAAATATGTATATTAATTACGTCAACAAAGTGCAAAAATAAAACCACTGGGTCCCCCCCCCCCCCACTACGCGTAAATTGTTTTTTTTTAATTTCAATCCCAACATGTGATATATCGTTGGATAGGTATTTAAAAATGAACACGGGTTTACAAAGATCGTTTTTGGATAATTTTAATATTTTGGGAAATAATCGCTCCAAAAGAAAATTAAATTGTGCCCCCCCCCCCCCTCTAACTTTTGAACCATAACTTCAAAAGTATGAAAAAAATCTTGAATATAGAACTGCATAAAGGCTTTCTAGGAAAATTATTTTGAGCCTGATGGGTTTAACAGTTTTTGTAATTTTTGAAAAAATATTTTTTTAACTAAAGTTGAAATTTAAGCGTATATGCTACCATTTTTTTTTCTTACTTTACATATTTTTTGTATTCTTAATGTATCTGCTTTCAAATAAAAAAAGAATTATTGAAATCGGTTTACGCAATCCCAAATTCCTGTAACTTTAAGTGGGAATACTTAAGTATTGTGATGCACTGAAAACTACGGAACCTACACTGAGCGTGCCCCGACACGCTTTTTTTAGATTTCTTACGCACTCTTTTACTATTACCGCACCCATAAACAAACTCTTTGCATGACCCATATTCATTCACTTCAGTTCACTGGTCTCTATCAGACATTCTCTAATGTCCCTAGCAATAAGTTCACCTGTTGTACTTTTTTGAGCAATAAAGTTTTTAAATAGATAAATAAATGTAGCTTCCTAATGATGAAACAAATTTTGAAATCGGATCAGCAGTTTCTGAGTATTCAATTACTAACATACACAAAATAATATTTATAATATACGTGTAGACGTAACAATGAATAATAAATAAAGACACAAACCGCAGATTAAATACATAAATTTACGCAGCACGCTCATATTTTTTGTTTCATGTCTAATAAGAGGCAACGCTCCGTTTATTCTAATTTCTGTCTTTTGTCACATTATATGTGCGCTAAAGTGCTTACAAAATGAAAATACAAACACTCTGTACGAAAACATATTCATGAAAATACAATGCTATGTACACGTTTATGAAATCATGTTTATGTTATACTAGCCGTGCCAGCGACTTCGTTCGCGTGGGCTACATACTTTCGTGGTCGGTTTTATCCCTATTTCCAAGCTCGCTCTCGGACCTCCCGCCTTTTTATACCCTACCGCCGCCGCGACCCGTGTCGAGCGCGGCAACCGTTACACAAAAATAATCCTTATAGCATGATTCAGTATTCACGTGCGACGGCGCGATGGCTTATTTCATGTATAAGTTTGGTGTTTCTATACCGATTACTATGATTCTTTTTTTATTGAATAGGTAATAATGATAACTTTTTTAAATTAGGGATGAATGAGAGTATTATAAACGTAAGAGTAAACAAATATAATCAGAATGCTCCGAACTGCTAAGCTATCAGGAGTTACACGTGTTATTGTGAGTCAACCATAAAAGATAGACATATGCTGTTGCGGGATATTTTTTAGTCAATTTTATGTAAAATATTTCTGTCATACATAATTTCTATGTAACTTTAACCATTAAGGCTGCACACGCGACGGAAGCTTAAAAAATGGAGTAACTTCTCCCGTTTTCCTAACATTTCCCTTCACTACTCTGCTCCTATTGATCGTAGCGTAATGAAAAGTATACTATAACCTGCCCAGAAGTATGAAGAATAATTATACCAAGTTTCGTTAAAATCCGTCGAGTAGTTTTTGTTTCTATAAGGAACATACAGACAGACAGACAGACAGACAGACAGACAGACAAAAATTTTACTGATTGCATTTTTGGCATCAGTATCGATCACTAATCACCCCCTGATAGTTATTTTGAAAATATATTTCATGTACAGAATTGACCTCTCTACAGATTTATTATAAGTATAGATAACTTAATTGTTTTTTTGCCATTGCTGTTCCCTTCGGCTGTCCAGAATTTAACGTTCTGTTTTCCAACTTTTAACATAATTATACCATAATCGCTAGCTAGCTACGATGTGCAAAAATAGCTTGATTTTTATGGTGTGTCTATTTAATAATTTATATGGTAAATAGCATTCCTGGATCTGAGTACAGTTAATTAATGTGAGGACCCGCCAATACCCCATGAAGAACGACGTGCTAATGATCTTAAATGTTTTCTTAAGAACGGAACTCTTTGGTTTGCGTTGATACAGAGTTTAACAAAAGAAAACAAAGTTTTTTTTTTAAAAAGCGTATTTCGCAAGCAATGCAAAACAACAATTGAAATATTCCGATAAATAGGTACACGTAGGTACATACTTCACAGTTTGCAAAAACCTGCATAACCTTCTAAAAGCCTGTATATGAGTGTAGTTTGTATCACGTCGATAGTGCTAAAAATATAAAACAACTGGCCTTAGGTGAACGGACGGACGCTTCTCAAACAGTTCGTTTTGTACACAAAACCCAATGTACACTCGCAAAATGAAAATTCTTTTTTCCTCTTTTTTTTAACTAAATCTATACCACTGCAAACTTTGAATAAAATAGACAAACAGCTTTTGAAAAAGAAGATGTCAAATAATAAAGGAAACTTAGAGCTGTTTCTGATCTGTTGCAGCTCAAATCAGGTACAATTTAATTCACAAAACAAATATAAATTTAGAAAATTTTCGTTTCCTTTTTGTAGGCATAATTTAACGAGTTCACTATTTCATACGTTTTAATTTTTTGTCCATAACAAAATATACAACAGTTTAATTACATTTTATATTTAGCCATTTTCTACTTTACCGAGCTTGCACGTGAGAAAAGGGCTCCCACCACTAAGGTTCAAAGACGATTCCATCGCTTATAACACGCTGGTTCGATATAAAATGAGATCACCAATCATTTTTATTGATCCTCTAGACTTTAGGAAAACTTGTCACTAGCATTTCCATGTGACGTAAATATATCGGTATTCTGAGTTCCCACGCGTGAGAAAGCACGATGTTCTAGTACGAGCAAATACCACGATATAAGTTTATATAAGCCGATTTTGCGGAATTATCATATCTGATAGTTAGATAAGTCACTCCATTACGAGGCAAAGATAGTTCTTTATAATCAGCCATCATTGATATTATAATAAAGGGGGCATTATCCGCGGAAGAAGAGAAGCTGCTATTACATTGGTGTTGTGGTAAATTTAGCTGAGTAAAATTTCCCAGAGCACCATCACTCGACGCTATAAGGTCCGACCAGAGGATTTAAATAGGTAGTCTCTACCTTACCTTTTTCGAGACAGAGGATTCCCACACACGATGTCTCCTTTTCATAGGTGACGGTACTGTTCATAAAAAAAATAGCCACCAGCAAAGAATGGGTCAGTCTCTTGCCTTTTACAATTGACCGTTGCTTATTTTAGAAGCATGTTTGCTATTCCATCTTAAAGTTAGAAGTGTGTACTCAGCTGTGAGACATATATCTGCGTATCCCATAGTCAATTTACACAAACCTAATTTACTATACTGCATCAATAAAACCATCCTTGACCAAACATCATATACGCGCAGCGGGCATGCTTTCAAGCTAACCCACTTATGACCGGTAAATTGAAGCAGGACAATATTGAGTTACTCCAGCGGTCACCGACAAACCCTTCGATCTTGTCAACATACTGACCGGCCGGGAGTTCCGTTCTGGGCAAACTAAGAGGAAATTGGCTTACTGTTCTATGAGATAAGATTTGGTATCGGAATATTACTTATAGCGCATTTTATCTATAGTATCTTTCTTCCCTAATCTTTGAAATGGCCTTTTAAGATGGGACTTTTATTGGCAGACACATGGAATATGACTAACTTAAGGCTATTTTATTAGTCAACACAAAAGTTAACGAAATCGCAAGCACAGTAACAATAAAATAAAAGTTATGTAAAAAAAGTTCTCAATAATATACACAGCGTTCTACTCAATGTGGTAAATCGATTGAAATTTAATCTAAATATTTGTAAAAGTAACCTAAATTGTATCTATTGTCTTCACTGTGTGGGACTGAAACCCACAAACTTCACATAGTAGGTACTCCTTTAAAAATACTTTGCATTATATTGGCGCATAATTTTTTTATCTTATAAGTACAATGAGTTATGGGTAGACTAATATACTATTTGTTTCAATGGAATTTGGTGTGTTAAATCAGTAGGAAGAAGCACCAACATATGTTAAAAATAAAATACTTTGCAAGTATGTAATGAACGAAATAGGTCACGCAAACTGGAGGGAAGCGTTCAAAGAAACGAGACAAATTCTTGGGCCAGGTTGTACAAAGAACGAAACTCTTTTGGCGCAGGGACACGCGGAATATGCCGTATAGTAAATATCAGTGGCAGTATGGTCACAGATGACAAGTATAATAATATATAATTTAAAATATGTGGTTGGACAACATCACATACATTACACTAACTGAGAAGTAAGTAGCTTAAGCACTTCTTTGACAGAAATCAGAAACAACGACGGTAAAACAACACACAAGCTCGAAACAATATAGAAAAACTCGTTTCCCAGATTGACTCGACCGGGATCGAACCCGGACCCTCAACACCAAAGTCTACGGAGAGTCTCTGAGCTAAGGAGGTCATCAAAGGAGTTTGTAGATATTCATATCTTAGTAACATAAGTAACGTATCAATTAAACTGTCTACAAATTGAAGGTCAATAGAGATATAATACAATAAGAATATTAAAAAAGATGATATTTATATAATTGGGCAACGTGTTTTCTTGGTGCAATTTACTTCCAATTGTATATACACATTCTTTAATAGAATTGATGGAAATTCTGAATCATGGTTGATTGAAATTCATCCCCTAACGAGATTATCTATACATAAAACAAATCTGTAGAGAGGACAAATCTATACATCAAATATATTTCCAAAATAACTATCAAGAGATGATTAGTAATCGATATTGATGCCAAAAATACAATCAGTAAAATGTTTGTCTGTTTGTCTGTATGCTCGTTATAGATACAAAAACTACTCGACGGGTTTTAACGAAACGTAGTACTAATTGTACTTTTTCATACTCCTAGGCAGGTTACAATAATAATATACTCTTCATTACGCTACAATCAATAGGAGCAGAGCAGTGAAGGGAAATATTGGGAAAACAGGAGAAGTCACCCCATTTTTTTAATTTTCGCCGCATATGCAGCCTTAATGGTTAAAACTACACAGAAATCATGTATGACGGAATAAGTTTCCTTAAAATTATAAGGCAAATATTCCTCGACAGCATATGTCTATCTTTTATGGTTGACTCACAATAGCACGTGCAACTCCCAATAGCTTAGCAGTTCGGAGCTTTCTGATAATATTTATCTCCTCTTACGTTTATAACAATCTCACTCATCCCGAATGAAAAAAAAGTTAATAAATTCGAAACCATGTGTAGTCCACGCGAACAAAGTCATAACTAGTATTAGAATAAGTCTCAAATTCAGCACCTAAAAGCTTGATGATTACTGCACTGTATTTTTGAGATAAATACATACTTGTCTTACTGACAATTTCACTGCGAGACTTCTTGTAGGCCTGCTCGCCTCAAGTAACATGCTCCATTGTGTTCGGGAGACACGTAGGTATCTCAAAAATAATGACTTTGATGGCGCTTGAAAAACGTTCTCACTTATCATAGAAATTTTTTCGCTAAAATGTTTATGATAAAAATGGAACTTTACTTCTACGCTACAAAGAGGATTTTTGCATTTAAATGATAAATCGGATTAAGTTTCTAGACAGGCTATTTACATTGCTGGAGGATTTAAAATTTTCTACTCGAGTTTTCTTTACAAGAGCTGTTGAACCTTAAGATAATATTCAATTAGCATCGACAGTGAAAAATAAATAAAACGTACATGTGTGCATAATTAAATCTTGAAAAGAACGCAACAGATATTGATTTTTTGATAGGTCGATTGATTCTAAAAGTAGTTTAATACGTGTTATACACCACAAGCTGTGCCCGCGACTTCGTTCGCGTGGACTACAGGGTTTTTCCCGCTAACTCCCGTTATCGTGGGAATTCAGCAACATCCAGTTGCAACTAAACCAGTTGCAACTAAAGTTTACTAAGGCACCTGCATGCCAAATTTCAAGCGTCTAACTTAAGCGGTTTAGATTTTTTCATACAAAAAGATTTTCCCGCTAATTCCCGTTCCCGTAAGAACTGCGGGAATTCCTTTCTTAGTGTACCTCTACGGTACTTAAGGTACGTCCCTTCCAAATTTCAAGTGCCTACGTTTAGCCGTTTAGGCTGTGCGTTGATATGTGAGTCAGTGTCTCCTTTTATATATTTAAGAAGATTTACAGTACCAGTAAGCAAAGAAATTCATTGGGATCAGTACCCCTCCCCTGCAAAGCTGGGGCGGATAATATTCTATAATACCGGGATCCAATTAAAGGACTTTTATTCATTAGCAATTAGAAACCAATTAGGCTGCTACAACGCAGGTATAATTAATAATAATTGGACGATTGTAAGTGGTATACCGCTACAACCAGACACCATTAGCATTATTGCTCTGGAATTTACCATTAAGCTTTAGACTCGGTAACGTTATACAATTAATGCATTGAATTGATATGTAATGGTCCGTTGCTGTTTAATAACTTACATTGAGAATTAATTTTGCAGACACTACCACCTTTTTACTCATCTAAATGTCATTTGTGCCCAAATTATATCCCCGTTGTGAAGTAGTAATGGCTCTGGACTTTAAAACTGGGAAAAGGGCCCTGTCCCGGGCAAAGATAAATCATTTTTTAAAGTATTCCCCGTTAATCTGTCTGTCTGTCTGTCTGCCCGCTTTCGCGCCTAAATCACTGAACTAATTTAGATGAAATTTGATATAGGTATAAGTTGAACCTCTAGAACGGACAAAGGCTACTTTTTATTTTGAAATAAAGGGGGATGGGGGTAATATTGCCTTTGAAAGTTTATGTGGGAATTTATTTTTTTAAGTTAGTGATAAGAAATTTACTACAAATATAGTTCGAAACTTGGATTAAAATATGGACTACTTTTTCTTTCGAATATTAGGGGAGATAGGGGTAAAACTGACCATGAAATTATGTCCACTCGAACGAAGTCGCAGGCAAAACTAGTTGTATTATAAATGACCATAGTTCGTTTTTCAAATTTAAATCTTGTTAAGTTAGCAAACGTTATCACCATCTGTGGTCACGAGTTAGTGCGGGCTATATTTGAACCTTTGATCGTTGTTACAAGACCGCAAAGTTACCCAACTGACTTACGAATGTTCGATTCGGCCAAAGCGAAGCTGTTTGTTTTCAATCCACACGCACGCGTATACCAGTAATTTGGTAGGAAAATAAGCGCCAAACCGACACCGCTAATTGAAAACGGCGAGGGTTTAACATCATCCATCTTCGGACGCCAGTCTCCTGCCGACCCAACGCATTGCTGAATGCCGTCGAAAAAAATACCGTTGCTAATTTGTTTTACATTTGGTAAAAACGGGCAATAGGCTGTGTATGAGACTTCCTAGAGCTTCGAAACCAATTTTTCGGAAAATAGAAAAAAATGTCGTAACAGTAAAAGTTTTAACTTTTTATTTATATTAATTGGCAAATTTACTATTTTGCGAAGACCACATTTGCAATGTTGCGTAAAAATTGTCATTTTTTTTTACCATAAAACACATATAAGTTCATTTGAAAGAGCAGCATACGCGAAGGTCATGGGTTCGACCTCAGCAACGCAAGTGGTGATTACATTTTTTAGTTTATTTATAATAACAAGAATGATTGGTGACCGTCAGACCGTCAAGGTCAACCTTAGCAGTTCGATATTACTTCTTATGTCGACGTTATAAGAGCGGTGCAAAGTCCAAAATTTATAGTCCGAGGTGCTTGATCGTCCGCAGATAAAATGGTATACTCCACATTATAGTTTTAACTCACTCTGGCTTCCAAAATAAATAGTTATCTATACTACTGTACTAATATAATAAAGTTAAAGAGATTGTTTGTTTAAATGAGCTGATCTCAAGATCTACTGGTTCGAATTTATCGAGGAAGGATTTAGGCTTTATACCCATAGGACCGAAAACCAGTAGAAAATGTGGAAAAAACAATGCTGGGCTGCTAGTTATTGGGTTCTATTTAAACGAGCATCAAAAAATTACTAAACTTTTTTTCTTTTTTTTTGCGTCGGGAATACAGTGACGCATCGTCTCAAACCGCCCTGGGTAGGGGCGGCGAGGTATGTCGGGCTCGGATTCCGTTGGGAAGGATGAAATCCCCTACCGACTAAACCTGATGGTGATCCTTCTCGCACGCAATGTCTGGAAGGTGCCGGGATTCCCCTGACGGGATGCTACTCGACACCTCCAGGAGCGCACTTGGCCGGACTCGGCCCCACCTCGGGGAAGGCAGGATCTCCCCCCGTAACGACGGCACAGACACACAGCACAGACAACAGAGGCACAGCGTCGCGCAAGACGCGTGTCGTCGTCTTCTCTGGGGTCGCTTCACGGACACAGGCCCCCTCCCCGTATGCACCCACGACCCCAAAGGTCCTTTTTGTCACCTTATGCTACCATGATACCATGCCTTATGATACCATGCCGTGCTAGGCACCATCGCCATTCGGGAAAAAAAAACTATCTAACCTAACCTGACCTAAATAATAGGTAATAGGTTGGACCCAAATTTAATAAATGAGCCACTTGTGCTTGGGTGACTTGTAGCTCTACAGTATTTCTGTCGCCCAAAATAATAAAAATGTGTCTGTGAAATTATTTCTCGCTTATATTATAACGCTATCGCCTGAACTGTCGATTATACTGAACTTATTAGCCTTAAGCCATAGGACTTGACTCTTAATCTCACAGAGTACGCACTTAAGCAACTAATTTGTACCTTACCTCCAGGGTGCCCATTCATCTTCGCGTGGTGACAGGCCCAGTAAATTATGTACAGTGCGTACTCTGTTGCCAATAGAAAAGTTTATAATTTACTGATGTTCATGTTACGCTTAAAAAGTTGTATGGGTTGCTAGCTGTTGCTCCTGACATTGTTCGCATTGTTCCCTATTCAATAAGTTATTGGAAATCTTGTACCAAATTTTTCCTTTTACCAAATTTCGTCTGAAACCATTTAAAGATTTGGCATGGAAAAAAACAAACATACGTCCATATATTCATATACTAATATTATAAATGCGAAAGTAACTCTGTCTGTCTGTCTGTCCGGCTTTCACGCCTTAGCCACAGAACCGGTTTTGATGAAATTTGGTATAGGTATAGTTTGAACTTCTAGAACTGACATAGGCTTTGACTTTTTGTTGGAAAAATATGGCGTGAGGTGGGTTATACCGCCCTTAGAAGTTTATGTTGTAAATGTTTTTTTTTAAGTTAGAGATATAAAATTTTATCACAAATATGTGGACTACTTTTCATTTTGAATATAAGGGGAGATAAGGGTAAAACCGATCATGAAAGTATGTAGTCCACGCGCACGAAGTCACGGGCACAGCTACCATCCATATACTATACTCAATCATCTTTATACTCTTACAAACTTAGTTATAAGTAAGATTGATATGGCTTGCAATGTATCGTTAGCTATGTAATTATTTAGCAAACCTAACATAGAAATAAAATTTTGAAAATACACTCGAAAGTTATATCTTTGTGAAAATTAACATCGGAAATTTCAGAAAAATACATCTATGTACATTTGTTATTAAAGATTTACTTTAATGTTTATTTGAAACTTAATAATTTTGTATGTGTTTTATTCGGACTTTTCAATTTCTTTTCACTTTTTAAATTGTCCTAAATTAGAAATACATTTTTCTTAAACCGCATCTGATTGAAAATACTACCAGATCTTTAAAATCTTTGAACAAATCTTTATAAACAAAAATACATAGTCGAAATGTTTGTTCTTTTTATTGTTATTTTCGTAAAATTTTAATAAATTCCATTTCGGTTATGCCATGACCACGTAGTTTTCCTCAAATCAAATACAGCATTTAAAACTAAATTATAGGTAACTTTACTTTCAACCTTAAGCTAATAGGTAAGAACAATAATATTCTTGGGCAGAATCGATCATTATGTAAGCAATAGGTTTCAGTTTATTTAGAGAAACGCAGACTGAATATAAATTTATTATTCATCCGCGCATCAATTTACATTCAGCTCATTTGTATTCATAACTTCTTGAAACGTAACAGTGATAGTTTAGAAAAAATTGAGTAGATAATAAAATAAACCTTAAATATTAGAAACAGAAAAATTTTATCTCCCCTTGCGGTGCGGGACTTGCAGAGCAGCACGCGCGATACGTGAAGGTCGTGGGTTCGATTCCCGCACCGCAAGGGGAGATAAAATTTTTCTGTTTCTAATATTTAAAGTTCGCTAGTACGGCGTTTAGTACTATAAAAATAATAAAATCGATAAAATAAACCTTTTATTGGAATAAATTGCTTGTAATATCTTTTAAATTGGAAATATATCTTACTAGCTGTGCCCGCGACTTCGTTCGCGTGGAGAACAGGGTTTCTCCAGTTTTTTCCCGCTAACTCCCGTTTCCGTGGGAATTTTGCAATATTCTGTTGCAACTAAGCTTTAAGTTACCAAGGTACTTGCATGCCAAATATCAAGCGTTTAGGCGAGCGGGCCTGACTTTGGCGAGCGCCATCTCTGAGGTTCCGGGTTCGATCCCCGGTCGGGTCAATATGGGAAACGAACTTTTCCATATTGTCTCGGTTCTGGATGTTGCGGTACCGTCGTTGTTTCTGATTTCTGTAACACAAATGCTTAAGCTACTTACCACAGAATCAGAGCAATGTATGTGATGTTGTCCAATGTTTATTTATATTTATTTATTTATTTATCAAACTGGATTTTGCTATTGATTTCATTTTCTTTACGTCACCCGCCAAAATCAGTGTACCTACTATTCAAATTGCTTTGTTCTTTTAGATTTTAAAGTTTGTGTTCATTGGCTAAAAGCACACAATAGTCGTATTTTCAACCAATCACCAGTTGATGCTCTGAATTTGACATTGTTAAATAAAATAAAAATAAATAAAATAAAATGAAATGTATTTATTTCAGATAACTATGATCCGTTAAGAGCGCGATAAAAACTACTTACGCATCCTAAGCGGCATGGTATAAGAAGCACGATAAAATCATAATACCTGTTTGCTAAACAAGTGAACACATTAGGCGATAAAACTGTTTATTTGATCGATGTGTATCATATGAGTGAGTACATACTTCACATTCGTTTATTCGAGCGTTTAGTACGGATCGTATATTTTTTTATTGATCCGATACACTTTGGAAGTATCTAGGTTTATAGTCAAAGTTAGTATGTCACTGTGGCACTTAATACTCGTAGTTCTAATGTTAGTAAAATGTCTGACAATTTAAACTCTTAACACATTGAATTCAATATCTGTATGTCCATCGATAACCTGAAGGCTAATACCAAAAACAAAACAAAGTTTTCTTATTTGAAGATTAATCGAAATTTTGCAAATCAATACGTGGTTTTTCATTTTTATACGTTTTTTATTCAGCCCTGGTTGGCAGGTTCACGGAGCTGCACGTGACAAGGTGTCGGTGAGCCTGTCTATCTGGGTAAATATTCCTCTTGTTTTTTTTGTCTTTTATTATATGGGTCATTGTCATAACCGCCTAAAATTGTGTTACAAGCAGAAAAAAAAAGACTTTAAAGGAAATAAAATACCATGTTAATATTTTATAGTAAAGATAATTATTCAATAATTCAAAATGTATATTCGTTATTTTGAAATAAAACTAAAATTAAGTAGTTATTAAACAATTTCGAAAGAAAAGTCCGCTTCGGTGGGCTGTTACCGCTCTCCCTCTTCACCCAAATTCGATCATATAATGAAAACTGTTATGTTACGTTAACTTTTGAATATGTTTTCCCAAAATAGATATTCTAATTACTTTAATAACTCAAAACTAAAAATAACGAATGAAAATAAAAACACTTTTTGTACGTTGCAATATTGTTACTAAAATCTACATCTATTTGGTGGACTTAATTCATTTACAAAAATTATTATGAAAATAATAAAATTTTGTAAACGGAACGTTATTCACGAACGTGTCCAATACTCAGCTGATCACGCCCAGCGTCATTTTCACGCGGCTCACATACGAATTAAGTTTTTGCTCCTTGTTTAAAAATAGCTGGTGGTGTCAAAGTTGAGGGCATCTTTTCGGTTCCTTGTGTATTTTGGTAAGTGAAACCTTAATAATACATAACTTTACGTTATGTGTTAGATTTCTAAAGTATTTATCTAAAAAGACTTGTGATTTCAACATAACCTCAAAATAATGCTTGGAATGAAATAATTTCTCAGAAAAATCCATTTGGTGGACATCTTTTCGGTGGAATTTGTATCCACCAAAAAGATTAATGTCCACCAAGTAAATGAAATACTTTATTTTTGTTTTGTGGACTCTGGTTTTGCATGTGGCTGTTAATGCGATTTAGATATTTAACTGCATAATCGAAATGTTGCATTTGGAACGCGGTTTTTTTATTATTAAAGCAGAATAATATCAACAATACACGGCTTGCAGTTGACTTATTCGTGAAACATTTGTAATCCACTTTAATAATAAATAGTTTCGTATGTGCTTTGTGCTTTGTGCCACAGACAATTGCTAGGATTAGAAATAAATTGGCTGAAGATGAGAAGAAGAAAAGAAGACGCGACCAGAAGAAGTTAAGTACGAGGAGAGCAAGAGAAAAATTGAAGGAAGATTCAGTAGCATTAGAAGAAAAGCGGAAAAAGGATAGAGTACAGACCATAGGAAAAAATTACTAGGAGAAATAAAAACAATATATGATTTATCTGATAGACAACAGAGACCACTACGAAACAAATGGAGAAAGGACGCAAAATCACGTAAAGATAGACTAAAGGAATAAAAAGAAACTGTGAGATTCACACAGGTAAAAGGTAATGATATAAGCAACATTGATGGGTTTATAGAATGTGTGTGTATGAGAACTGTAACGGAATCGAAGTAATTAAGATTGACGATACTATTGCAAGAGACATTAAAATCAAAATTCAAAACTGCGATATCCACCCTTTTCGTGGTACTATGCAGGTGCATCAAGTTACATGGGACAAACGCGAATCAAGAACCCTGCATTTCCGAAGGCTAAGCTACAATACTTGCCAACCAAGGGCTATATATCATCACTGTGACTTAGGTTGTATAAGTCTTGACTTACCACTTCACAATTTGCACGTTGAAATACCTGCTCCCATCCCAGTTCAGTGTTCTATTTCCAGCCCTTTACCATGTCTACCAAGCCCATTAATGAGTCCTAACTGGACTCCAATAGTCCAACAGTTACTCTACTCGATAGACAGGAAAAAGTTGAGCCCAACAGTTACTGAGACTCAAAGCAATGATTTAGTAAAACCAACCTGCTCCAACATCCTGCATGGCCTTAAAAGTCGAAAACGCCTTAAGTTTGTTGATGTTTACTCCAACAGTTCATGTTCACCACCTACTTCAAGATCCAGAACTCCGATAGAAGTACACCAGACGCATTATCAACATTTTTGGTCGTCATCCGAGGATGAAGATATTATGTCCACCAAGAAGACATAGTAGTTTTGGTGGACAAAGGGATTTATTTTATTTTAATTTACTTTTTAATGATACTGCGTTGGCTTTTTTTTATCGTCTTGTGAGGCGATTGGACTAATATTATATAAAAAAGATTCTATTATTATGTTAAGATTGTTGCTAAATTATACTTTTAGTACATTCGGTAGACATCTGTGTCTTTTTGGTGGACCTATAAAAACGTTTTTTTTTAATAACTATTCTAATTGTTAAGTTTGATCTCAGATAATAATTTATAATTGTTACAATTGATCTCTTTTATTAAATAAAGGACGAATTCTATAAAAATAATTAATTTTGTTTTATTTTTTTATCTGAGCCCTGTTTTGACAATGACCCATATCTACTAACATAGTCTATAATGTTATATTGTTACTAACAATCTATGGATCTATGGTCTGAAAATAAATGTTTCTTTTTTTATAAAAATAATATTTTGTTATTTGAAAACGTTTTATTCGAAGTGAATTGGTTACTTTGATACTGTAGTAGTAGAAGATCCTGTATATTAAAGGGGTATGTTGGTCACAATCATTAATAAATGTGTATATACCTCAATACCTTGTCACAATAAACATCTGCTTAACAAGCTATGTCAGATAGACAGGTACTTGAATTTGACAAGGAACTGAAATGTGCCAAAGTAAAGATGCTAACTGTACATCCGCTCATTCAAGTCATTTAAACATACTCAAGCATATTTTATTTACTGCCACTTATTTTATTCAGGTGGCAAAGAGATGAAATTCTATCAAGCTATTATTAAAGTACACGACGATATCTTGGGAAGCAATAAATTCTTTGCCCCCTGTTCCAAGTGATATCCTTGGCTATACAAAGCAAAAAACTACCTGTAGGTTCCTTTTATTGGTTGGTTGAGCCTTCATTGTTTTAAGAGAGGTAGGGCATAGCAATTTATTGTTCTAACTAGAGCAGCCCGACTGGTGAAATACCTCCACCTAACAGAAGATCGCAGCCATCGCAGCCAAATCACTTCGGTGTTAAGTTGTTGTGTTCCTGCATGTAAATAAGTTTCCATAGCTCCTGGGGGCGGGGGGGGTGGTAATACATTAGTGGCAGGGGTCAAGCCTTCCCCCCTGCTGGGTTCCGCATCTTGTCGCGATGGGGGGGCTCAGTAACCCTGTGGTCCGGGACGTTGAGGCTGGCCTTGTCACCCAGCCTCCAATACCGCACAGGGTGAAGCCAAGACGGATCCCGAGCTGGGCTGCGGAGAGCAGGTGGCTCTCTGCGGCAAGCCCGCAAGGGCAGAGGTGGATCGCGGAGGAAGAGGAGTACCTCGGTGTTTCGTTGCCGGCCTCCCGGTCCTCCGCGACCCGGCGAAAAAAAAAAAAAAAAGGGTTCAAGCCTTCAATGTAAGTTTATGCTGGAATTGTCGCCCATAAGCTAGGATCTCATTACCACTTAACATTAGGTGGGATGAGGTCAATCTCGAAATGTAAGTATTATAAAAAAATCGTTCTAAGTCTCCTGAACTATACCAGAACCATTTGGCATTTCTTTAAGTAAGCTTTGTCAAAGGTTCAGCAATGGCAGACAAGTTTTCTTTTAAACATATTTACCAAGTATTGCTGTTTCTATTTGGGGCTTAGCAGTTCAGTTCTGATTAAACTGTTAGCACTGAGCGAAGATAAATTGTGACTCTATTCCAATTAAGTCCTGAAGGCTCCAGAAATCCAATATGATCCTGTATTTCCAGCCTTTTCGTTCATCTGGTTGGACTTTATGTCACTCCAGGGATTTGTTTTGTTTGTGGAAACAGTATTGGAAATCACGTAGGAGGTGTACGAATATTTCCTAATCGTCCTCGCTGTATTTGCAGATTTCAGAGGCATTAGTAGCAGGGGACAAGCCTTGAAGGTAACGGCGACAAGTCCAGTAACAGATTTATTATGCTGTACTTGTCGCCCTTAAGCTAGAACCTCATTACCACTGAACATCAGGTGGGTTGAGGTCAATCTTGAAGTGTAATATAAAAAAAAAAAAAACTTCACATGAAATGGGTGATAATCCAATTCGCAATACTCGGTACGGTAGGTGTGCAACTAAAGTACTGGTTTTAGATCTGTTTAACTATAATAATAGTTAAAATTTAATTAGTAGAGTAATGACAATTTTTTTTTATTTCTTTGGCTGGTTGTTTTAATCAGTATTTAACCGGGTTAAAAGGTTACACTTTAAATAAATAAATAAATAAATGCGCCAGACAATCACACCAATCATCTGGTCTCAAACTAAGGTTTTCCCTTGTACTATGAGTACTAGACGACGGATACCAACTGGGGGCGTCATCCCAGCACACAGTGTAATAACTATAATATCTCTTTTTCAATAAGAGCATTTAAAAGATAACATTTTGTAGTCATAGTATATTATATGTTGTTATGAATCATCCACACTAGTTTTGCATGAAAATAAATGAGAAATTTGGAATCATTGGATTGGATTCTATATCCAAAAAAATAATTTGATCAGAAATAGGATCACTATTTGGTTCGTTTGTCTTTAAAGACCCCCTTTTCTACAAAAATATATCAATTTAAAAACAACATCAAATCTGCGATCCATTAAAGTTTTAAATATTAAGCTTTTAATTTAACATAATTCATACTGAGCCTCATTTTCCAATGTTAGATCATGTTGCCCAATACCTATAAGACACTTACCATAGATATATAATATTACAATTTTGCAATAAGGAAGATCTAATCAAATAAGAGAAAAATATATACGGTCGAATTGAGAACCTCCTCCTTTTTCTAGAAGTCGGTTAAAAAGCATACAAGTTCGTAAATAAAAAGCGCACAATTCCAACTCGCACTTGACCGACTTTTTTATTAAAACCAGGATGCAGGATGAAAAAAGTAACTTTTTAGGTAAGTTACTCGTTCTATCACATAAACTATACTACGAACTCACTGTGCAAAATTGACAAAAACAATTCTAAACTATTTTATTAACAAAGTTCGGACAGCATTTTTTAGTGTGTTTGGGTCGTTTTTTGTTCCCAAACTGAAAGTACGTGATCACAATATTTTTGATATCTGATACCATCGCGATTCCTCTCGGTTACTGTTAGGTAAACTGATAAATGATTCAGACGTTCCGCTCCGTATTTGATTTATTTATCTCCTTTTCTCTGATATAATCCGGCGTTAAAGTTACGAGAGTGCCAAAAAACTTCGACGTTTGCTTTTTGAACAAACACCGATCCACTGTGAGCTTATCTTTTATTAGGTTTATTTACTGCGACCACTGTTGCAATAAAAAAACGACAAAAATTAATAAATCAGCAATTAATGCGCCTGATAATCAAACCAATCAATTGTTCTCAAACGAATGTTGCCCTCGTACTACCCATAAAAGACGACGGATACCATGGGTAAGCGTAGGTAAACCAGCAATTTACTAACCTGGGGGGTAATTCACAAATATCAAGAGGTCTAGTTGCAAAAACAAAATTTGTCGGATCCGATGATGGAAAGCAATTTTTAATTGTCATTATCGTAACCTCGAACTGGAGCAGCCCGACTGGTGAAATACCTCCACCTTACAGAAGACCGCAGCCAAATAACATCATTTCAGTATTGTTGTGTTCCTGCGTGTTAGTAAGGTTTTCAGAGCTCCTAGGGGGGAGCTACATTAGTAGCAGGGGTCAAGCCTTTCAGGTAAGGGCGACAAGTCCAGGCACAGATTTATTATGCTGCACTTGTCACCCTTAAACACCCCATTACCACTTAAAATCAGGTGGGATGAGGTCAATCTTGAAGAGAAATATAAAAAAAAACAACTCATTTTGAATGACAGTAAGCGTTATGTTAACCGATAATAGAGTTAACAAGATTACAAAGAGCATCAATTAAGTCAGACACAGACCTGTTAGATAGATCAATTGTTATTCTAAATAAAGACTTCTCGGTAGTTACCAGTTATTAAACATACCGTTTGTGGAAGATTACCACGTGCATCTGTTCATAAGTACCTGAAACAATGAAACCATTTTGTTAAACGATAATTTCTAGCATTAAGCATGTGAAGATTAGTGCTTACATATTACACAGTAAACCAGTTAAACACAATTTTGTACTATAGCTATAAGTACAAGATTTGTGCTCCAGCTCATAAGCAAAATGTACCTACCTAATGATCTAGTGACATCTTTTAACGATAATTATACAACAAGGTAAATACATTATTGAACTTTGTTACTAGCCTTCATAAACTTTAGACCAAACACTTTTTATGTGCCTTATCACAAGTTTAAACTGGATCGCATTCACAGAATATCTGGAAAACTTGATAACACAAACACCCGTTTATTGTAAAATTATGTAAATTTTCACGTGACATTGGCTGAAATTGCCACTGTGTATGTATAACTAAGCTTTGTATCTTGGTTATTAAATCTCACATCACTTGTAATAGTGAAGTAACTAAATGTTTCGCTGCCCGAACTTAGACAAATGGATTAATCTTTGTTTTTAACCTTTTTGGTCTAGAGGGCCAACAAAAGGTTGCGTAACTATAAGGGTAAGTTTGATTTAATAATCTAAAAGGGATTAAGTATTCATCGACTTTAAGTTTGGCATGAAATATTCTAATGGTGCCTACTTTGCGCCATTGAAATTGTGTTTTAAAATATCTCAGGGATTACTCCGATTAATTAGAAAGAAAGAAAGAAAGAAAGAAACATTTATTACTTAAAAACATCACAACATTGTCACATATATAAATACACATATACAGAGAGGAGACAAACAAGAAAACAAAAAAAATAATAATTATATACATACAAAAAAGCGTGAAATTGATCTCCTCGCAATCTCCTCGTAAATAATTAATAATTAAATATATCCGTTTTGCATGGTGAGCCTTATTACAACCTATCGGTCACGATATTTTTAAAATATGTAGAATACATTTAAAATGAAGTGTATATTTTTTTCTAAAAAAGTTTACGATATAATGACATCTTCAACCAGAACCAAATGGAATATGTGAAACAGGTATACATTTTATGACACATTAGGGATCCGCCGGAATTGAACTGCCTAAAAATTAGTCATTTTGTGTGGCGAAAACGCCAGTTTTCTTTGCTCTCTGCAAACTGTTGTTTTGATCTATTGTGTGTTTAACCGTAATAAAAAACAAATTGTTGAAGCTTTAGAATTTTGTTTCATGTCGTATACTAGTCATTTATATCCAGCAATAGCGGCCCGACGCAAACTAATTTATTACAAAAAATGTGATAAACATTTTGAAGCCTAAACATTTTGGATAGGTAAGCCTGTTCTTGAGTTATAAAATACAACATAATGAGGAATTGATTTTTGTATACACTGGTAAAAATATTATAAAGGTTAATAAGGTCACGTAAAACACACTAATATGTTGCCCCTCAAGATTCAAATCGACGACCTCTGAATTCAACAACGAAATATCGCAACCACTGATCTGCAAACAGTAAATAACATTTCAGGTACTTAATCACAAGTAAGTATGAAAGCTCTAGCCGATATCCAAACTTCCCATTCTGTATAACGGCAATTTGCGTGATAGATATTCCACGGATTACTCTGATTAATTAATCTCACTCCAATCTGCCTGATGTGGAGCGTCAGCAATATTTCTCTACGTTATTGAATTGCATTCCAATACGTCTCCAAGTCGATATCAATTAACCTAGCATGATTAAACTATATAAATGATGTGCATTAGGTAAATAAGTATTTGTAGTTTAAGTAATATGTTTGTTTATCCCTACTAATAATCCCTACTAATATCCCTACTTAATATTATAAATGCAAAAGTAACTCTGTCTGTCTGTCTGTTACGCTTTCCCGCTTAAACCTCTCAACCGATTTTGATGAAATTTGGCATAGGTATACGTTGAACCTCAAGAACGGACATAGGCTACTTTTTGTTAGAAAATAAGGGAGGGGGTGGTAATGCCACATTTGAAAGTTTATATGGGAAAATGTTAATTTTTTAAGTTACAGATATGAAAGTTGGCACAAATATAGCTCTATTAAAATATAGACTACTTTTTATTTCGAATATTAGGGGAGATAGGGGTAAAACCGACCATGAAAGGATGTAGTCCACGCGAACGAAGTCGCGTGCACAGCTATTTTATATAAATTATAATGAGTTGTGTCCTCGGCGTCCGGTTGTATGCATTCTTTGCGTGTTCTGTTGTTGTGGCGTATGTTTTTTCCTTTTATTTGTATCTTTGTATAGAAAACCAAAAACGCCACAGTGGCCAGTATAGCCCCGATATTTCTTCATATTTATTTAGAATTTGGGAACAGATCACCGTCAAAATGTGATTTTTGTTCGGATTCATCACAGCCACAAAAAGTTACAAACATTTCATACAAATCTTGAAATTGTTAATCGATACAAAACTGACAATTTTGACAAGGATTGACTTGAAAAAAGTACTGACAGTTAACTGTATCTTGCACTACGGAATTTGAAAGCTTAAACATGGTTATGGGAACATGGCATTCCTACACGTAGAGTGGAGTCAAATAGTCTTAGTTAGGTAATTGCAACTGAAAATAATAAATAATAATAATAAATAAATGCGCCAGACAATCACACCAATCACCTGATCTCAAACTAAGGTTTTCCCTTGTACTATGAGTACCAGACGACGGATACTAACTGGGAGCGTCATCCCAGCACACCCAGACCCAAGTCAATTTAGAAAAGTTCGTTTTCCAAATTGACCCGTCCGGGAATCGAACCCGGGACCTTTCGCGCTTTGGCCGCCTACGTTAGCCACTGCGTCATCGAGGTCGACATATCTCATAATATTGATGCAATTTGTTTTGATTGTGTAAAAACAAAATATTCTTCGCTCTTATTTGTCCCAGCAGCGTGATGTTATGTTATACCCGTTTAACCTGAGGCCTTCCTCGATAAATAAAAAATATATTTTTTCAATTCGAATTAGTTCAAGAGATTCACAAACAAGCACTTCTAGCGCGTGAACATTAGTTAACAGTTACATCTAAGAATCTTTATTTATAAAAGTGAATCCCTGTTTTCCTTAGTCACGCCATCACGCGTGAACGGCAGGACCGATTTCAGTTTTTTTTTGTTGTGTTTGTTAGGAGGAGGGGGAGAAGAAAAAAATTTAAAAAATTGCGCGGCAAATTTGAAAATTCATGGGTAAAAACCAATTCGAATTAAACAGTCGTCGTCGAGACGGGGCAACGTATGTCGGAACAGCTAGTGTACCATAACTATTGTGCGGTCTCAAATATGCAACATGGCGCGTTTGTTAAGACCTGGACTTCCATGATAACAATAAACAAAGACAGCTATACCCTTTAATTTTCACTACCACAGGACTGATCTCAAATACGTAATGCGACCCACAGTCTGATATACCTAGTAGAAGAGTACGAGTGTTTGGCAAGTTACCAACTAACAGATATCCTTATGCCGCCAAATGGCCTTTGACTAGGCCTAATGACTAACATGCTAACGACTTACAATATAACTGTAGCGTCAACAAAATACAGGGCTAGCTTAATAAGTAGGTATAAACAAATAGGATACCAAATAAACAGTACTAGAAACCTAACTGGATTCAACATTCCCATTAATTAAAACATGTGCGTAATTACACAGCCATAGTTAGTTCTAGATTAAGGGCTGGTGTGGATAGAGCGCATTAGATGCATATTGACTGTAAAAGTGTATAACATGAAACTACCGCCCTTATGTTGAGGGCATAAGATCTATTATTAAAATGCAATTGTTAAACGTGTAATGCTTTTAATATTAGAAACAGAAAATTTTTATCTCCCCTTGCGGTGCGGGAATCGAACCCACGACCTTCACGTATCGCGCGTGCTGCTCTTACCAACTGAGCTAACCGCAAGTTATCGTTGCAGAAAAATTTCATCGCCTACGATAACTTGCGGTTAGCTCAGTTGGTAAGAGCAGCACGCGCGATACGTGAAGGTCGTGGGTTCGATTCCCGCACCGCAAGGGGAGATAAAATTTTTCTGTTTCTAATATTTAAAGTTCGCTAGTACGGCGTTTAGTACTATAAAAATAATAAAATCGGTGTAGTGCTTTTGTACTTACAACATGAGTTTTCATATAAAAAAGGTTATGGAATTTCACAAACACTTGGTCGCATAAACACAGAACTATCGTTCAAAAATCCACTGTCCAATCCAAGGAACGCTTGCACTTTTAACAATGTGTTCTACTCAAACACGAAAAAATTTAAACATTTTCCTTACTTGCTTAAATACAATCACCAAAGATTTTTAACAAGTCATTAGACGAAAGTATATTTCAAATAACCCGCGACGGTTCAATGTTAATGGTTTGTGCATCTTGGATTTGGAATTTGTCGTAATGTACAGTACCTACTAATCATTATTTTTGTTTAGATACCTTACCTATATTGAGTGCCTTATGTCAAAATTAATGGAATCCGACATTTTGCAACAGCTACAATCGTAATCGAATCATCCGTTTAAAAGGTACGATGCTGCGAACACTCTGATAGACAGACAGACATGTCAAATTTATGACACCCCAGTATTTGAAGTAAGGAATTAAAAAGGAAAACTGATTTTGTTGCCGGATTCTTTTCAATAGGATTAGGTCTGATCTGGTGGTAGCTACGGATTGTATTCATAATGCAATCTACATTAATAAATTAATTGATATGATTATGATTAATCGAACTCAGGAACCATCGATCCTGACTCAAGCCATCGGTTGAATCATACAATAAATGCGTTCCAATTTCACTATCTATTGTTCTATTCCAACATAATGAAGCATCTGGTTAGCAAACACGTCAGCTGACCGTCAGCGAGTACAAACAAACTGACGGGCGCTCCAATGACGCGTCAATTGCATAGCTGTGCACCAATCATTGGTAATAACACGGAATAAAGGGATCACCGACCTTTGTACGTCCGTGCCTGTTTAATCAGGGAACAAACAATGCACACATTGATTTATCTGTTTCAATATTTACCTAAGATAAATGAGTAGCTTATTTTATAATACGAAACGCTGACGTTGAGACTTTTTATTTAGGAACTTTTCTTGACGATTGTGAGTATGTTTATTTTAATTATTTATATGTATTACAATATATTTTTGGTTGTCAAAAATATAATACAGTCGACGTTCTGACTTGTTTGTGACGTCAGTTTACACGAACACCATACGAGTTCCATATAAAAAACTATTTTGGGTGTTAGACGGATATATTTGCTATAAATAATAAACAGCTACACAAATTATTATCAAAGACCATCTGTGCATGTGATTTGTCTGCGTGGTTTTATATGAATAATTTATTTAATTTTATAAAAACATCGACATAAATAGCACTTATAAAATAAAATTATACAATCAGCTATCTCACAGTGAGAGTCTCGTCAAAAACTTTTCAGAAATGTTCTATAACATAAAGATTAGAATTGTAAAAAAATGTTATTTATTTTAGCAGTTAATAGATGGTTATCTCAATGTTACTAACAGATATTCCAATTTATTTTAAATGTATACACGTATAACACTAATGAAATGGACGGAAATAATATTCAAACTCTTAATTTGTTGGGAGATCGCAATATGATCATTAAAAATTAATTTATCTATATTAGTTACGTCTGGAACGCTTTATTTAAATTCTAAATGCAATATTTTAAGGTTCAGTCAACGTCAATGAAATCTGGTGCAGTTGAACTAGTTATGTTCCGAGATTTAAGTCGTTTCACTCTGCGTGCAACGTGATGACGTTATTTCCGTGACGTAATTGCATCGCTGCAACGCAGACGCCCGGTTTATTAGCAAATCTTGTAAACGCATCTCTCACTTGAATGATTTAATATAGAATGTTTCTTCACTTGTAAAATTTATTAGTCTTGCCTGGTACTATGAATATATGTTTTAAGAAATTAGAAAAAAATCTTAACAAATGATTTAGTTTAAATTTCATAGAAGCTTTTTCATTAACCTTTATCATTGAGTACAATATTTTAAAATGAACTAAATATTTTTTTTGTATGAACGTATTTAGTGCACCCTTTGAACATAAAACCAACTAAATCGTTTTGCTTTAAATCATAACATTTTTTTTACCTTGCTTTACGCTTTACTAGCGTATTTGACTCTGTTCTGCCAACAGACAGCACGGACAATGTGTGATGGTCGTGGGTTCGGATCCCACAGTGTCTTTTTAAATTTTAAAATGAAGTATATCTCATAACGTTTCAGTATATAAACTTTAACACTTTCGCGTTCCATTTTAAACATTTAAAATAAATTAACGGGTCAAAACGCGACCATTTTTTTAGTAGTTAATACGAACTACTTACCGCCCGACGTTTCGGTTAGGTTGCACCAACCGTGGTCACGAGCTGACTGTATGACGTTTCAGTATATCCAAACATAAAATCAAAGTGCAACTTTAAGTTTTACAAATTAAAGTTAATAAAAATAAAGTCTACCTACTACCTGTTCTGAACCTAATTCTACCAAAAAGACACCAGTAAATAAACTGAGTCGGCTCGTGAAAACTGTTGGTGCCACCCAACTGAAACGTTGGTAACTAGTTCGCAGTGAACAGCAAAAATGTTACATGTAGAGCTTCATTACTCTATTAAAGTCATTGTTGACGTGAGCCATGACTTATGTCGACTGAGGTTTTCGTTTACTTTAGACATCATGACTTGTTATTGTCTGCATCCCAGCCTGGCGAGGAAAACTCAGATTTTTTACATTTGTTTTTTGTTTTCTTTATCTGTCGGCAATTCTATATTGTTGGTTTACATGGCTGTGATGTTTTTAAGTAATAAATATCTCTTTCTTTCTACATAAAACGTTTTTATTTGTGTAAATTGCTTTAGAACAAGTGATAAAGTCGTAGCGTATGAGTGGAGTTGCAATTAAGAATGTAGCTTCGAGAGCATAAAATCTAAATAGTGTCGCTACCCCTCGTAAACAGGTTAATCAGGTACAATCAACGAACGTCAGACTATACAGTATGAACTTAGCACCGTCCTTATGCCGTCCGCTTAAGAACTAATATCGAACTTTAAGTGTTTACCTCGACGTGCTCTCGAGCGTACGAGTGGCGACAGACGGAAAATGTCATTAGGGACGAAACGAACATCCCGTAAATTGGGTCACATCGCGCTGAGCGTCACGGGGATCGTTTAGACCGGGCCAATTATTGACGGGTTGTTTAGTGGCATGAGTTCAAAGTCAAATCTAGATAAATACTACTCGTCGCGGCAAACGTCGTAACCAATCCTTTTTTTTTTCAAATTATTTCACCTTTTTTAAATTTTTTTCTTGCATTTAAAGATTACTGGACTTGTCGCCCTTACCTTGAAAGCGTGACCCCTGTAGCCCAACCCCCCAGGATCTCTGGGCATCTTACTCACATGCAGGAACATAACGAAACCGAATTGATTGTTATTTGGCTGCGGTCTTCTGTAAGGTGGAGGTATTTCACCAGTCAGGCTTCTCCAGTTCTAGCGATAAATTGCTATGCCCTTCCGCTTTCGAACTTTTCCTGAACCTCCACAATTGGCTACTTGACAGTGTTAACAATAAAATATGAAAAGTGTTAGATATGTTAGCTTATTAGTTAAGTAATCATTTTACAGTTTTACTTTTTAATTAAAAGCATAGTTAGTATTTTATTTTTGCAAAATAAATTTTAGTTTTTTTATCTGTGGAACAAAAGAACCGAAACGGAAACCACGATTGGAATTCGGAAATGACAGCTGTCGGCGAAAATTATTTATTTTAATGTGGCGAAACAATTATTATTTTACCGATTAAATTGAATTATTGTGTCTCTAATCGTATAAAGAATTTATTGAAACATTTTCCGTTTATCTTAATTAAGTCGTTCCTATGCGTATCGGTTCGTTGTCTAGGACATTGACGTCATAATTGCAACAGTGACGCGACTAGGCGTTTTCGCGCGCTTTTTAAATGTGTTACACAAAATCTTATTTTTCTCTGGTTATTTAGATTATTTCCAGATAAATCTAATTGCTTGGGATATAAAATGAACAGGCGCACATTTTACAATACTTTTTCAAAAACTGTCAAGTAGCCAATTATTACAAAACCAACATTAGCCAAATCGGTTTAGCAGTTGTCGAGTTTTAGCGAGACCTAGCACGAGAAAATGGCACCTATTCACAAGAATGACGTATGCTCCAACCATCACACACTGATTAATAACAAAATTTCAGAATCAATTATATTATTGATTCCTAAAAACTAGAAATTTGGCAGGTAGGTAAAGACGGATACCGTCGCGGTACATAGACTCGTCGCTGCCCATACACCAAATAAAAAAAATATACTACAAAGTCATTTGCTCACGACTCAAACATAACAATGGCTTAAAATCTCAACTCCAACGTGCGAGAACTATAAATATGATTCCTCTGACATATTTCTTCATAAAAATGCTTGTTAAGTAGCCGCAAAACTTAAAAAAAACATACTCCCTTTTATACAAATTACTTTACGGTACGGTACGGTATAGTTTTGCGTAAATTGGACATCATTTGCGCTAAGCTTCGCGGGGTCGTTCAGACCGCCGATGATTGGAGGGTTATGAACGTGTGGAATTAATCTCCGTTCTGCAGAATAAATAAATGTCGGTCATGTACTTCGATCTGGAAGCAATTGGCACAGTGAGATCGTCATTTGCATGGATTCACCAACCAAAATACTAAAATATTTTATCATTTATGCAAAATCCACAGCTCTTAATTTTAAATAACAAAAGAAAATGAATTAAAATATCTAACTTACAGCAAATAACGGATTTTACATACCTATATTAACAATTTTGGAATAGTGACAGTCAGAGGACAAATAAAAAATATACACTTCAAATAAATACTTCAAAATAGATACTTCAGTACTAAACTACTACGTAGATTTAACTGTCACTGGTATCATAAACGCTAAAGGAGAGTATTATGATTAATTATGCTAGAAGAGCTAAACGGATCTGCCATCTTATATATAAAGCGTCGTTAATGGATACGGATTCAGAAACTAAGCTTTGTCTCCTTCTTAAACTAAACGATTGTCGGTGACAAAGTGACTTTCTGAATCGGAAACAATTTATTTTACAATGTTAATATTTTTTGCATGCCGCATGGCGCTGAAACCATATACAGTGAAAATATCAACCTTAGTATAATAACATAGGTTACATTACCGTTCGTCATCTGAAAATCCATTGCCGTGCCGTTCCGATTGTGGGCGCAGTCCTCTAGGGGCTAGATCAAATTTGGTATCTACAGCTATTCTTAGAACACACTAATACATAATTTAAAAGTATGTTTTTATTTCAATAAAAAGCATTCTTTTTATCTTAAATTATATCATAACGCCGTCAGAGTAGGCAAAGTATTAATATGTTTAGATTACGTATGTGGACTGGTACAAAACGTCAGACTTTTAAAAACAAGACAACATCACATAAAATCACATACATTGCTCTGATTCTATGGTGAGTAGCTCAAGCACTTGTGTTACAAAAATCAGCAACAACGACGGTACCACAACACCCAGACCCGACAAAAGTTCGTTTCCCATATTGACCCGACCGGGGATCGAACCCGGGCCCTCAGAGAGAACGAATTAGAAACAAAGACTTTAGTTTTTTCGGTTCGGACTATTAAACGACAAATTATAAATCAGAGGTTCGATCTTCAATCAATTCAATCTGGGAATTGAACTTTTCGAAATTTCTTTGGGCTTGGGTATGCGGGAGCTGCGGTCTGATAATGCTATAGCTGATATGTATAATAATATATATGGATATAGCTTTTTTCAAAGAACGCAACTGCGTCCAGCCGCGGCTTTGTAATTACCTAACACTAATTCTTCACACTATTGGTAGCAGCGTGATGTGAATTGCCTTTTTATATAAATAAACTATCAAACAAAAAATTTTTTTTTCACTTGGAACCAGTGATTAGTGCGTTAAAAAAACAAATGTCTCAGCTTTTTAATATTAGCATAAATAGTCTGGCGAAATCTCTAAACGATACATTTGTCAAGTGGGAATATTAAAGACGGATTCGTTAGAGTATTTATGTTTTCTGTTAGTATTTTTCAATAAACCGTTTCTCGATATCTACTATTTCCTCTACCTTAAGGTAGTCTGGAAGAGATTGCTTTCTATAATACCGCCTAAATTGTACTTGAATATGTCTGCAAAACAAATTTCTGTAAATTTTCTGTGCAATAAAGTGTATCTGTCTATCTATCTATTCATTTTAGATAATGCTGCAGCATTAATTTATAGCTATACATATAGAAATAAACCCGTCTTACAGTGCCAAGGCTTAAAAAAAAATATTAACGCTGTCGTCACAACTTACCGAAATGATTTACTCAAACTTTATTTAAAGTTTCCAAATTCCTGAGTTTCTTGTTTAGGGATAACTCATCAGAAGAAGAGATTTGTTAACAAAGCTATATTATGAATCAATTTATCTCGAACAAACTTGGTTTGAAGTTTGAACGAGGCTCAGACAGCATTAAATGTTTTTGTTCTCAACATAACATAGATTTCCTACATACATTTATATTGGTGCGGTTAATCCCATTTGTTTTTAACTATTTAGGATTACAATTAATAATAATATTTTCAAAACCGACTGGAAACATTATGACTCAAACATTTTGTTTACTTTAGTTTGTGCTAAAAAAATCAGCACAATCGTCCTAGGGCTATAATATAAATGAAATAGGTCAAACGACTTTAATATCCAAATTTTCCGCTAGAATAAATCACAAAGCGAAAACATAAAGAGACGTATTCAGGGCCAACAAGGAAATTAGGCGTCACACTTGAAAATTGACGTAGACATGGTGAAAAAACCGTTTAGAGAAGATAGATTTGTGATTAGTGTAAATCTACACTAATATTATAAAGAGGAAAGGTTTGATTTTTTATTTGTTTGTTTGTTTGTATAAATTGAATAGGCTCCGAAACTACTTGGCAGATTTGAAAAATTCTTTCACTGTTGGAAAGCTACATCATTCCTGAGTGACATAGGCTATATTTTATTTTCAAAAAAAATAGGCATCCTTACTAAAATTACGATAACGTAATCCAAGGTGTGAAAAAAATATCAAAAAACTACCTTACATCGCGTGCGCTGCGAAAACTATTGATGATAGAACAAAATGATATACTACATATTTTTAAAACACACCATTATCTACAAAAAATCAGCGGCAGCATATCTCTAACTATTACAGTCATGTCACAATAAGCGTTTTTTTATTGAAAAAAAGAAATTAAAATACCACCGCTACAAAAAGCTCTTTATTTGTACCTTGGTATTAACCCTTATCAAAATAAAGAAGATGTATTATTTAAGACGGCTTCAATATCTTTATATTACTTTTTGAATTATTCGATTCTGACATTTTGAATGGCAAAAGATATCACGAGTTAAAAAAAAAATAAAAAATAAACTGTACTCGGCTAGCTATGCGTTGTAGGCGTCACTCGGGCAGGGGTACGGGAGGGGGGTTAAGATCACGAAATAAACTTGCCGCGCGGCTCACTCGCGCGGTCGGCCCGACATTTCCCCCCTGGGTGGCCGGGGGGGAAAGCGGGAATGGCCGATCCACTGAACCATCCCCGCCTCGCACTGGAGACCGTGGGTGCAATGCCGACTGGGGTGCCCTCACACTCCCAGTCAGCCGGTCTCCATGCGGAAGAACAGCGCGGTCGTAGAGCCGCCGCGCCCTGCCTCTTCTGCGCCTTCTAAGGTAATGAGGTCCTAGCTTAAGGACGACAAGTACAGGATAAGAAATCTGTTACTAGACTGGTCGCCCTTACCTTGAAGGCTTGACCCCTGCTACTAATGTAGCACCTCCCAAGAGTTCTGGAAACCTTACTCGCACGCAGGAACACAACAACACAAAAGTGATTGTTATTAGGCTGCGGTCTTCTGTAAGGCGGAGGTGTTTCACCAGTCGAGCTGCTCATCTACACTAATATTATAAAGAGGAAATATTTGTACCTATTTTTGTATGTTTGTAATAAATAGGCTCAAAAAGTACTGGGCCGATTTTAAAAATTCTTTCAAAAATAGAATGCTACATTCTTCCAATTTGACATAGGCTACAAAATTAGGGATCTTTGGTAAAATTTGAAAAATTTCAACAGAAAAGCGGTAAAAATTCTCTAAGGCGAAACGAAGTTCGCCGGGACCGCTAGTATATTATATGGCTACTAGCTGTTCTGACTGATGTGCCGACTACTATTTTGACCGACTAGCCGACTAGTCGGCTGTAAAGATCGGCCTGGCCGACAAGTCGGCTAGGCCGATCTCTTCTTTTGAAGCCAATATTTTTTAGAAAATAATTACTGAAGAAAAACTGGTTTGCTTTACTTGTCGAAATGTGTAAGATTGATTATAAAATCCAAATAATAATTAATAATTAAGGTTTTAATTCATTTCAGTTCCCCTGATATAGTATATATTAATGAGAAATATATACAAAGTAAAAAGCCGACAGGTCGGCGTTTTTTGCTGACTAGTCGCTGACTACTCGCCGACTACAAAAGCGGCCAAATTAATTAATAAATTGTCATCTTTAATTATAATATAATCTAATCTACGAATGTACCAAATCCATTTAACTATCTTTGCATGAAACATGCACACATCCATACTACCACCTTTATACATATGAGTAGGACCAAGTAGATATTGTCCACGTACAATTTTTGGATAAAAAAAATGTCTGTCTATAATTATAATAGGCTAAGCCACGCGTTGGACTTTATGACATCTAAATTCACGCTATTTCGTGAAAAAAGTATTCTATATGTTATTATAGTATCATGCACACACGCACACAAAATCCAAAAATGTTTGTGTAGATGTTGTCATCTAAACATCTGTTTGTATATTGTACGTTAATAATATTGTTAATTATAATAGAAGATGTCGCGCGAATAGCTAGTAAAGATATACTGTTAATGCAAAGTTCGTATACGCTTTGTCCTGTTTGTCCCAGCTTATAATAACTTGTTAATATGCACTAAGCCTAAAAATAACGCACTCATAACTACGGTAAATAGTTCAATACAAAGCAATACAAAAAATAAGTGTTGACGATCAGATCAGATCAAACATTTCTCAGGTACTTTCTCATAAGCAATTGGAACACGAGCAGACGTTTAATAAGTTATAAAAGTATCCTAAGAGAGGTACTTAATACGCAGCCTTCGGGGATTTGCTTTCATGTCTGTCAACAAAACCGTCTGTCAAATGAATCTTGACGCCAGTACTCGAACGCTGGCTATTTACTGAGCGTTTTGAAATCGATCTCTTTGAATTGTGTTTTAAACATTTCTCAAGTATTTTCCGTATTATTATGTTCCTCGTTGTACTTATTGCTTAGGACTTTCCATCAGTTATTTCTACCGAATGCAGTAGACATCTCTATCTTAGTGGAAAGTGTACCTACCTCTTTACTAGATTAGGTAATCCATCTACTGTCAAATTTAAAAACTAAATAACCGGACAAGTGCTAGTCGGACTCGTCCACTCGTCGGTTTCGTACCATTATCGATTCAACATTAGACAAAATATTATAACCCCTTTTTTTAGTTTCCCCTGTTTCAAGCGTCTATCTGTTGCCATTAATAACATCGAGCAAAAACCGGCTAAAAATTATGTGTGCTGTAAGGGACATTAAATTTTACACATTACTGAACATTTTTTTTAATTGAAATAAAAAGACAATTTAATAATATTCTCTGAATATTTCAAACGTCTTAAAACAATTAGTTAGTTTTTATTAATATCAAGCAAAAAATTCAAGTTGGTTGTATGAGAGCCTCACTAAAATATTTTTTTTTTCAGCACCGTGTGTAACACTCCCGAGTGTCTACCGTCAAAGTCCCGTAGTCACTGACTTCCACATGATGATGCTGCTCCGCTCAGAACCACCAGCACCACAAGCGAATCCGCTTACACTGCTGATCCATAAAAAGAATGCGTTTGCAGTGCCCTTGCGGAAACGGGCACATCTCCCCATCAGGCGCCACAAAGTGTGGACCCATCTATAACATCTTATCGCACTAATGATTTCCATGCTGGTTGCAAAACAGCACGTAGGGAGTGGAAAACTGCAAGCGATTTCCACGACGACGCAGTTTCAGCTCTGGTCGGGACAAAAGTAGACACTACTAAGTCCCTCGGTAGGAGAGATAACGAACCCCAGCAATGGCGGTAGAGAGGCAACCAAAGCCATGATAATGAATATGTATTAATTGTGGCTTACATCGGGCATCCAAAACGCCAACTACTTGTTTTACAAGAGACAATGTATAAGGTGATTAACTTGATTATACCTTTTTTAAAGAAACAGAAAATTTTCATATCCCCTTGCAGGATTCCATTCCACGACCTTCACGTAGCGTGAGCTACTCATTACTAATTGAGCTAACCCGCGTAGGCAATATTTTTTTCTATTGTATTAACCTCTTAGCTTTTAGTAAGGCTCTCTGCCATATGAGATTAGAACTAAATACTTATCGGCCCGTAGTACATTCGTTGCAGAAATGTTTGAAAATCACTGAATCGTAGACGCCTTGGCATCTTAATAGATTTTAAGATGTTTTAATTATGCTTTACGCCGCACTAGAGCGTACTTTAAGTATTCTAAAGAAACATAAAATTTTTACCTCTCTTTGCGGTGTGGGTTTCGAACCCACGACCTACCCGTATCGCGCGTACTGTTCTTTCAAAATTTCTTTTGATTATACCTGGGTATTTTGGTATGCACCAAAATATTTTCACGAAGAAAGCAAGCCATATAATTCATATTAATCGGAATCTGTGCTCAGGCACCCAATCGGTTATCGCCCGCCTCTCGGACACGACAGAAATATTAAATTGTGGGATCAGGCCGTTTTAATTGAACCCAAACACAATCACCTGGCCGTCCCCGAAGAGAAAATAATGCGGCAGATTTGTTACCGAAATTAATTTTGTGAACTGTTTGAGTTTAGCAATGTGTTTGTCCGTAGGTAAATGGATTTAGAGAATACAATCATTGTTTTTGCTTAACTTGCTTTTCAAATTGTGGCAGAAAACGGAAATTACTACCTAGGCTAACGGTAAACGAGAAACCAATACAGTGAAGAAAAATCGATATGTAAAGATGGACCGATAATACCATATAGGTGAATCGATTTTATACAGTTTCTTTTGTTTTTAGGGGTCATAATAAAACGTTCAAATACTTTATACATCCGCTCTGCAGGCTTACTACCAAAAACCAAACGAACAAACAAAAGGTTTCGTTTTTCAATATTAATCGATAGTTTTGGAATATCGACAAAGTTTTTGATTTGCATAAACGTTAGTTCGTTTTTTGAAAGCGCTTTATTCTCATTCGAAATCAGTTGGTTAATAAAATACTTTTTTAGTCATCGGATCCACCATATTCCGGTTTGGGTTAAAAGAATCGCCATTTTGATATTTAATGAAAATGGCGAGGATTTTTTTTTCTGAACGGTTGGACCAAAGTTCTGAACAATTCATCGAGCGCGGTACGCATTCTTCTCGCTCCTGCTCGTTTAAAAGTTTTTGATCCCGAGGGATCCTGTGGGCATAATTTGTCTACGTTTTCCCGAATGGGAATGTCGTACTTGTTGCTTTTTGGAAGCGTAATACTTGATCCTCGATAAGGAAGTTATGAGAAATATTTGTAATTGAATTATAGATAATGTATCTAACATAACAAGGGCCGTATGATAATGGTTGGAACGTGTACATATGCCGTCAAGCCTGTCTTAATAGCTTTTTATATATATTTTTTTAATATAAACTTTATCATATGTTATAAACAATTGGCTATGAATAGTATTTCACAAAAGTCGTAAGAAATTTTTGTGTGTTTATTGTATTGTTGAATTTTATTTTTTCAAAGAGCACTCACCGTATCAGGAAAAAAATCTCATTAAACTACACTTTAAGGCATAACGATTTAAGGCACAGTCCTTGTGTCGTACACTTAAGAAACATTATCGAACTTCTAGTGTTTTGTAGGTAAGTTATACGAGTAAAAAGTTCACAAAAGCCAGTAGTATTACAAACATTCACGTAATAATAATGTTATCTAGTAATGCCCCTATAAAACCGGCAGACCAAGTAATTCAAAGCTCAACCCTCTTTTTAAAAGTCTAACGTTTTTCACTTATTCGTTTTATCTACTTTTTCATGAGTAAGTTGTTTGAAAAGCACTCTATCGAATTACGTACGGAAAGAAAGTAGGGAGATGCGAAGTGAAAAGGAAAATTGCACGAAATACTAGGAACCCTTTCACTTTCAGCCCTAATGGGGTAGTTTCTAGGTCTTAACATCTAAAGTTGAATGAGTGACGTGCTTGCTTACAAAATAATGGACTTCTGTAGCAAATGCGAAGCTATTTATGTACTGATATTTTTATATTTGGTTTATAAGTGTTACAACAAAGTTGAAAGATACAAATATGAAAACTGGATTCTTACATCGTCGTTTAAGTTCATTAACATAGTGTTCAAAATTATGATTTGAAGCGCGAAAAGTCACGGGTTAAATCCCGGTCAGGTCAATTTGGAAAACGAAAATTTATACATTGACTTGGGTCTGAGTGTTCAGGGATGACACCCCTAGTTAGTATGCATCGTCTGGTACTCATAATACAAGGGAAAACCTTAGTTAAGACCAGGTGATTGGTGTGGTTGTCTGGCGCATTTTAATTATTTATTAGTTAGTTATGTGTTTAGAAAGTTATTGGCTATCATCTGCTCAGATATTAATTAAATAAAAGTTGTTCAGATGTTAATGGTAACCAGTAGTGTATGAAACTTTTTGACATTTTATACTGTTTAGAAGTATTTGGTCAGTTTGTTTGGTCCATTAAACCTACATCTGACGGCGACTGTGCTATTTGCCGTACTTTTTGGTACTGTTTAGCACTTCGAATTTATTAAGTACATATAAACTTTAATGACTCGTCAGTGTAGTTGGAAATTTTAATTTTTCTTGAATAATTTATATTTCATTAAAAAATCCACTTTAAAGTTACCAATAAATACAAAGTTCGCTCGAAAAATCCGCCAGGGCCTAAGCCGGTATTATTTATTCCGCAAACCGGGCATTGTTCGCGGTTAACCTGTTTTCTTTGCGAATTAAACAAAGGTGAGGCCGGGTAAATAATTCGTAGTTTAAGTTAAGCTTGGGTGCCATTGTGCTGCGCTATCTCGACCCGTTTTGTTAGTTAGGCAGCACTCGAGTTGCATTGTGAACCTACTCGGACGAGGCGCCTTGGACCAGAAATAAGGGAAAATATTTCGCTTTTTACTGAAATGTTGGCGCTGTCTTTATGATTTTTTTAACCCCCGACGCAAAAACAATGGGGTGTTATAAGTTTGATGCATGTGTGTTTGTGTGTGTGTGTGTGTATCTGTCTATGGCATCGCAGCTCCCGAACAAATAAACCGATTTTGCATTTGATTTTTTTGTTTCAAAGATGAAAAAAAGTTGGGAGTGTTCCTAGCTATGTTTGACAAAAATCGATCCAAGATGGCCGCCGTCACAAAATTATTGTTTAATTGCTCTATATTACCTACCTTGGCCTAATGCACCTTTTTTGGTTGCAGATTTCTAATTAACCGAAAATACATTTTTCGCAAGTGTGTGGTGAAAGATGTGGAGTGATTTCATCTCAGAATCAATTATATGTATACATCGAAATGAAGTGATTGCGTCCTCGGGCCCCTTAGCACTCTGTCACGAACACCCAAAAGGCTGCGGCTCACATTTTGAGAAACATCTTCTGTCTTAGGTATAGAGTCACAATCTTGGGATTTTAGGTTCGATTCCCGGGCCGAGTAAAGTGTGTTTCAAATTTAAAAACAAGTTCAAACAAGTTTTATTTGGTTTGAACTAAAAGTGGTACCACTAACAATACCTTTAAAAACCCCACACACAGAACAAACATGTTTATCGCATGAATGATTATACAGGAGAGGATACAACCCTTGATTTAACACGATTCAGCTCGGCCCGGAGAGCGGGCCTGCCCACTCAAGCGCACAAAAACATTTTAACTTATGCACAGTAAGTACAAACATGTTTATAACATTTGACGACCTCGGTGGCGCAGTGGCTAAGGTATGCAGCCAAAGTGCGAAAGGTCCCGGGTTTGATTCCCGGTCAGGTGAATTTGGAAAATGAACTTCTCTAATGGCCTGGATGTACTGGGATGACGCCCCCAGTTAGTATCCGTCGTCTGGTGCTCATAGTACAAGAGAAAACCTTAGTTTGAGACCAGATGATTGGTGTGATTGTCTGACGCATTATCCTTTTATTATTATTATTATATGAACTTTTATACCAGGTGAGTATACAACTCTTGATTTAACACGATTTGACCCGTAAAGCGGAGACTACCCTATGATTCATGCTACACAGAGCACAGAAACATTTCATCTCATGCACAGTTTAGCTGAACTATCTGTACTGCATTACACATACCTGAATCTGTTTTATCTCCTACAAAGTCGGTGCAACGGCGGCACCTATGCCCTATCGATCTTCTATCTGCAACATGTAAGCCAATGTGGGTCGCCTACGGGCTTATTGGTAATTATCGGCGAACTAACACATTGTTACCGGTTGCTCCAAGGGACATCTCCTTTGTAGGCCATTGTGTGCATTAGAGGATAGGTATTCAATAAAGACGTAATAAATCGGTCAGCCATGTTGTAGAAAATATCTTCCTCGTTGCACTAAACGACTATAAAGGTGATAATGCATAAAGTACGCGTTATGACTCGCATAAACCAGGCTTTTATTGGGAAATAAAATATTGTACGTGTGATTGATTTGTCGGTGTTTATGACTCTACAGCTCTTGCAATACGAGAAGCAATTAAGTTGTCGCGATTATATTTGTTTTGGTTTTCCATCATTATCATCATTAGCACGGGATCGTCCACTCCTGGATTTAGGCTAATGAGGAAGCGTGCTATTAAACATTTGACTAACAGCTGATAGTCTGAGTCAGCTCGAGACCACGGTTGGTGCAACCTAGCCGAAACGTCGGGCAGTAAGTAGTACGTATAACTTATAAAAAATTTTAGCTCCTTTTGACCCGTTGACTTAATATTAAATGTTTAATATTAAACGCGAGAATCTTAAAATCTATTTAAGCATGCTATTACGTTCTTGGTCTTGAGATAATCGGTTTCTAATTGAGAGTCATCGACATAGCTCAAAAATTAAGCAAATTGAATTTGCAATAAGCTATCCATGTATCACAGAAAACTCAAAAGGGAGGTAAAAGTGTCATTGTGAGGAGACCGCTTCTCTGTGATCGTAGTGAAGGTGGGATGACCACCTTCGAAAGACTGCAAGTAGTTATTGGAAGGTGGAGACCAACCGACTTTGAGTGAGGGCTCACCCCAGCTAGTCTCCTACGGTTCTCCGCTGTTCTTTGCAGAAACGGCTTAGCACCTTTGGCTGTTCCCGCCAGTCTCCCGACTGACCTAGCCGGAAGTCATAGACGCCCCGCAGGGGCAGCGATTTTGTCGATGGCGCTGTGGTCGTTGTAGTTAATCTATATATATATCTATGACATCAATAAGACATCACAGAGGTGCGGGGAAGTTTTACTCGTAGTGATGTTGTGGTAGGTCTTCTGTTCCCACGGGATCACAATCAAAGCGATAAGGTCCACCGGGGGGCTTAATAGGGCACTAGCCCTTATCAGGGCAGGGAGTTCTACACACGCCGTCCTCGGCTCACGGTAAAGTCAACACATTACTACCCGAAAAAAAATAGTTTAGTATGGGATAATCTAAACGTATAAACTTGAAACAACTTCTTAAGGTCTTTTGTATGTAGTTTTATGTTGAAATCATTTGAGGTTTACATTTTCCTATCGTATCCTACTGTATTTAGACTTATAATAACCAATTTTTATCAAATCAAACAGTTAAGAACCATGTTTGTATTTAGTCGGTACAAAACTAATAGCTGTTAGAAGAGATTAAACATCTTATTGCATAAAATTACGAGCTCAATTTGATTAAGTTGCTAATTTAATTTAACCTCAAACCGAATGTGCGTCAACTCGCAGTTACTAATAATGGTAACAGGTATAATTTAACATTTGACAAATTAAATTCCTCTTCCGTTGCTGCATACATATTAAGCAGATATTCCCGCTGAGAGAGGCTGATCACACCTCACCGAGGTGATTGCGTAAACAATGACGTGTAAGTACCTGCCTTAATTAGAAAAGGTAGCGACGAAGTTAATCAGGAGTGTAACGGAACGAGTTAAATTAAAATCGACAGAGAAGATAAAAAAAAACGTTGTTTAAATTCGGGGTCGCGTTTGACTTCTGTATAAAAGTTTTTGGAGGTAAATAGATAGCACTTACATATTCTGAAATTTAAATGGGAAGGTTCTTGTTGCTGAAACTAATGAACTGATATTTTTTTATAGGGGTAAAAAATCTGCTACTTGAAATAAAACATGTATACATTTTACTCCAGAAAAATAATTGCATGTGGACTATGCAATTGTAAGTGAATGGCGATGTGAAGTTACTGGAAAAATAACATAAGTATATAAATAAACAACTATAATAATAACACAAATAAATAAAAATACGGAATACGTGTAAAAAGGGTAAATAAAGCGTTTTAACAAATACTCGTAATCAATATCTTTTACCATAAATTCTAATTAAATTATATCATAAATTACATTAGTAACAGCATTAACAATTTATCTTTAAACCAAAGCACGCCACCACTATCCAGTTCGGAAACTTAAACTATAAACACCGAAAATATACCGGCAAAAAACTCAGTAGTTGCAAAAGGAAGTAAATTTGACCTATTGTACTAAGGTTGAGTTTTTCAATTGTAAAAAAAAATATTATAAATTAATTGAAATAAAGAAAAGATTATATGGTACGATAATTAAAAATACTGTTAAATTGGGGCACAGCAAAAGAGTTCGTTATTTCCAGACACAGAAGATTTATTTTTATACTATTCTATGAAAATAGACCCTTTCCGCTATTCATCAAACACGCAACGAAACTGCTCGTAAGCCGTTATATTCTGCGGCCCTTAGCGTCAAAATATTAATTTCGTTCGTATGGTTGAGTAATGAGAATGGATGGAGATTTATATCGTTATATTTAGGTATCTATAAATCACCGACCGTTCCGTTAATTATTTTTGAGAACGGTGTTAATTACTCCATTACAGACAATGAAGTATATTAGAGGCTACCTTAAACCCTTTACTTCATATCTCTATCTGTACTTACTAATATATTATACTCGTAATAATCAAATTTTAAAAAGTCATTATTTTGTATTTTCGAAGAGGAAAAAACTCAAAAACTATGTACAGTCAGCATCATTATTTTGTATACACCTCAGTACCTTGTCACACTAAACGTCCATGTGACTGAGTAAGTGAAATAGACAGTTTGATTAATGTGACAAGGTACTGAGTTGTATACAAACTAAAGACGCTGACTGTACATAGTTCGAAAAATCTTTTAAAATTATATTACTTCATTATTTTGGATTTTCAATGAATACCTACTTTACAAAACAAAAGTATCATTTTTTTTTATAACGCACTTCAATTTGGCCTCGTCCCTCCTGATGTTAAGTGGTAATGAGTTCCTAGCTTAAGGACGAAAAGTTTAGCATAATAAAACTGTTACTAGACTTGTCGCCCTTACCTTGAAGGCTTGACCCCTGCTACTAATGTAGCATCCCGAAGAGCTCTGGAAACAACACCGGAGTGATTGTTATTATCCATATCCGCGGGCAAAACTTTGTTATTCACAAAATTAAATTAGTTAAACAAATTGGGTGGAACATTTTTATTAACTTCATCTGTTAAAAAATTATAAAATAAAATAAATAAATATTGGACAACATCGCATACATTGCTTTGATTCTGTGGTAAGTAGCTAAAGCACTTGTGTTACAGAAATCAGAAACAACGACGGTACCACAACACCCAGACCCGAGACAATTAAACTAATAGGGATAGTTTTAGGTTTTGATTCATTTTCCAATGTTCATTATTAAAAAAAATAACAAAAACATGTCATTTTCAATATTTTTTCATGCTTACCATTACAATGTACAGTCAGCATCATTATTTAGTATACACCTCAGTACCTACCTTGTCATATTAAACCTCCGCATGGTTATGTCAGTCAAAAAGACAATTAACTTAATTTTACAAACTAAAGATGCTGACTGTAGTAAAGTAATGGTACTTAAAAAATATATTTTCATATTTAAAGCACGTAGAACATAATAGATAAAACAACAACAATTAGTTTATGTAAATGCGACTACGTGCTTTAAATGAACAATCTTATTTCTAGAATAAGGTTCATCAGTGTTTTTAACACGTGGACAAGTAAACGCGACGCTAGAGTAATATGACTTCACAAAACACACATGTAACTAATACATTTTTAATTTTATAGTACGGTTAACATTTTCAGTTCAATTCTAGTCCTTACGCCCACGATATAAGAGTGAAATAAAGTACGAAATGTACCTATAGTCTGAGACTTTTAAGCGTGAAAACACCTCAAGACATGAAAAGATAAAATTATGAAAACAAGTCTCGGATGACGTAAATCTTACTGCAGTTACTTAATTCTATTATAAGTTACCTTATACCATACACTCTCAAATGTATACACTTCAAAGATTTGATTGGTTATTAATGCTTCTAGCTTTAAGTCCAACTTTTGTGCTTTTTTGCGCAATTAAGTTTATCCGTACTATTATTCTAAATGCGAAAGTAACTCTGTGTCTGTTTGTCTGTTGTCGACCACAACTTTCACGCCAAAACCACTGATCCGATTTTGATGAAATTTGGTTTAGGTGTACGTTGAACCTTTAGAAGGACATAAGCTACTTTTTGTGTTGTGTTGAAAATAAAGTGGAATGGGGGTAATACCGCCCTTGAAAGTGTATTATGGGAAAATGATTTTTTTTTATTTTTGGCAACTTGGATAGAAATATTGACTACTTTTTATTACAAATATAAGAGGAGATAGAGGTAAAACCGACCATTTATATTTATTGACGACCTCCGTAGCCGAGAAGCGAGCGTGCTGGACTTTGGCGTCGCGCCATCTCTGAGGTCCCGGGTTCGATCCCCGGTCGGGTCAATATGGGAAACGAACTTTTCTGTATTGTCTCGAGTCTGGGTGTTGTGGTACCGTCGTTGTTTCTGATTTCTGTAACACAAGTGCTTAAGCTACTTACCACAGAATCAGAGCAATGTATGTGATGTTGTCCAATATTTATTTATTTATATTTATTTATTGCTAGAAAAGACTAAGACAACGCGTAGGTACAAAGTCGTATAAATAAATAAGATTCACTACCCTAACAGGCCTAGCATGCGCCACGCGAGTAAATTTTATCACGCTCATAAGAAACGTCAAAATCTATTGAAGTCAGTGCGCCAGCTGCTGATTGGCTGAAAATACGAATGCGGTGTTCTATTAGCCGATCAACAGTATCGAAACTATTGTCGTTTCCAGCGAGAAATTTGACGTATTGCGCATGCTAGGCCTGTATGACACATTTTAGATATTTATCGTCGCCATGCGCCTAAAGCTCAACACATGGCCAGACACACTTTGGCCCTTTGTCGAGCGCATAAGAACTAAAATTGAACCACAAGCGTTTACCTGGATGTACTCGTATTTACTGTATATAAATGTAAGGTTTGTCAATGCTTTCTTTTTAGATAACATTCACATACTCTTAATTAATTAATGTCACAGGTTTCTTGGAAATGTTTTTCTTGCTTTACAGGTGAGCGAGTAATCAGTCATCATTATCATTTTCCTGCCTTATTCCCTTGTTATTTGGGGTCGGCGCAATATGTTTGCCTTTTCGATTAGTACCTTTACCTTAATAGGTACCTACGAATAAGTTGGTACCTACCTACCACTGTAAGTAAGTACCTGTAGGTAGGGCTAATGCCATCACTACTTACATCCTTAATATAATTTAACATTTTTATTAGCGCATCAGGCCACACAAGCGAACTTAATTTTTTTAAAGAAACAGATTATTTTCACTTGTAAGAGCAGCACTCACGATTCGTAAAGTTACTGAGTTCAAATTACACACTAAAAAGGGGGATTAAATTGTTATTTTTTCTTTAAAAAATAGATGCCAAGGTCTTTGATTCTATGGCTTTCAAACGTATCTCAACAAATGTATCAACCACGGGCTGATTAGTATGTAGTTCTTAATTCATACAGCAGGAGGCACTTACCGAAGGCTAATTATAACAGAAAAAAATCACCGCCCACAATAAGTAGCGCTTATAGTTAGCTCAGTTGGAAGATCAGCACGAGCGTTACGTTAAGGTCGTGGGTTTGAATCCCACACTGCAAGGGAAGATATATTTTTCTATTTCTTTTTTAAATCATTTACACCTTTTAATTCATGTCGTATTTCGCACACTCCACCGATCTCATTTTTTTTACCATTCTATGCACAAATACGATATATAAATATCTATTCAGCATTTTTTAGCCACATGATCACCACTTTTGATTTCTCTGTCGCTTAGGATTCGCTACGATATTAAATTTAATCACGCTTATAAACTAACGTCAAAGTCGATAGCATCCAATGTGTCGGCTGCTGATTGGCTAAATATACGAGTGCGGAATTCAATCAGCCAATCAACAGTCTTATCTTTTATCGTCTCATGTGAGAAATTTAACGTAATGCGCATACTTTAGGGTGTTTTTCATAGTTATTTTTGTTACTCCACTAATCCACCTTTAAAATTTAACCTCTGCTTTTAACAATCTGTCCAAACATTAAATAGATAGGGTTGATTTACCCTCAATTATTTTCTAAGGTTATAACTAGCCAATTAAACCAAGAATTCAATGTACACCGTAAATCAAATTACTATTGCCTTTTCGTCTCTAAAATATTCAATATTCCATGTTATCGTGATTTTACTTAATCTGAAAATAGATATTTCTGTTTTGCTTGCGAAATATAAAATACATCGGGCAGCTTCGAAATCCGTGAATGAGGCCGTGGTAGCAATAATCTGTGGAATCCACGTGTCAGATACCAGCCGGGATGATTGATACGGCTGTAATAAAAACGGTTTAACGAATATTTATCGGGGAAAAGATGTAAGTCATAATATATTTTACTTGAAATGTACCTATCAAGGTCGAATGGATATATTAAAAACTAAACATCCGCCCAGATTTCAAGCAGGAAGATAGTATTTTTATGCCATGGGAGCCATTATTGGAGTATCGGTAAAACATTTATTTGACACAAAAATTTAAAGTGAACACATCACATAGTCATATGTCATATAATGTAGCTTCCTAACTAATTTCTTTTTTCGGAATCACTTTATTTGTTTCAGTTTACTTGTTTGCTTGTTACACACAAACAAGCAAACAAGTAAACAAATCTTTCCTCTTTATAAGATATAGGAGAGATATGAGGTTTTTAATATTTGGTAGGCAAACATTTTTTGCCTCAGTTGAAAAACGCAGCACAGGCGATACGTGAAGGTTGTAGGTTCGAATTCCACACCGCAATGTAATTTTTTACTGAGAGTTCCTAGATGGTTGGATCAATTCGGATGAAATTGTAAATGAAAGAACACTTGCAAAAACTATTTTCAACTTTGACGTCAGACCATCTCTGAGGTCTCGGTTTCGATGCCCCGTCGTGTCAATATGGAGCTTTTCTTTATTGTCTGGAATCTGGATGATGTGGTACCGTCATTATTTCTGTTTTTTGTAACACAAGTGGTTTGGATACTTACCACAGAATCAGTGACCAAAAAGAAAAGAAAAGAAAAGTATATGTGATACAGTCTTATATTAATAACATTATAACGTACTTTTATATTTAAAAGAAAGATTTTCGAAATTCTTACGATTTATTTTGTGCCGACCTACGATTACCTACATGTCGACACAAATACAGCGTCAGCAGAATTGGCATAGTAAACAACGCTCCATACGTAATGTACGATTAGCCAATCAATACATCGATCCTACATCGTGATGTCAGAGTTTTCGTCGCCACTAACTAATACAACAAACCAAGATTGGTAGTTGAACCTTGGTCTCCGAGCAGATAACACCTAGCGCCGCGGAAGTACTTCCATTTTTAGTAAAGTACATACGTTCCTTACAATGTTATTTTCAAACGCCCTTTATTGATGTTAAGGCTAGTAACAAAATATTAAACTATGCTAAAAGTAGGTATTTATATTTTTCGAACAACCATACAAGTACAAGTGAATTCGCTATCAAATCATCCGCTATTTGCACGATTTCCTACAAGCACGCTTCATATCCGCGTGTGCCAGTACTGCCAACATCACAGGATGTTGCCAGGAAACCTTTCATACGTCACTCACTGGTTTGTAGCAGAAATGGAATATGGAGCTACGAAATTGGACTCAAAACTAGAGTAATCTGAATAAATTATATGTATATGGGAACCGAAACAGAATTCAACAGACTCAGTTGCACTAATTTCAGTATAACGGTATATGGAAGTAACGGTTTGACGTACGTCATAGGCCAACAAATGTTTGTAATATGTCAGATTTAGCAACTGTCAATCCGTAAAAAACAGTCTAAAATGATTTGGTGCAGTTGACACTAGGTGTTCATAAATACATATGTGACTTAATCCTGTATCAAAGTTAAATAGATTTTTATCGTCTATTTTAGTTTGAAAAGAAATCAAATCATAGATACATATGACTAATTAAATCACACACACATATATATATATATATATATATATATATATATATATATATATATAGGCCTTGATTACCCGTTTGTATTCATTACTACCTATTTAAATTAGTCCGCTTAGAATTTATATCAACAATACCTTTTTATGACATAACACATATATTTTAGTGGACAAAATGTTTTTTTTTAATATAACTAAGCACAAGTTACTTTATGACATCTGCTGGTGAAAGTCGTGTCAAAATCAGTCCAGCCGTTTCAAAAGTTAGCCAGAATAAAAAGACCGATGACCAGACGAAAATAAGGATACATTAGTGAACAGGTTTTTATTTTTATATTCCAGACAGTTCAATTATGTATTTGTATATAAATTAAGATTAAGAGTACCCACTTATTAATATTTAACCGGTTAATTTCGTAAAAAGCAAAGTTGACAGTAATAAAAAGAAAAGGGTTGAAAAAAGTAAGAATTTCGCTTATCAACCAGTTCGAAGGCAGCTCCAATTTATTCCGTTGACACATATACTGAATTCCCAACAGGACAATCCTTTAGCTTTCACTCGTTATCCACGTCTCGCGCCTAAGAAATCGAAGTGACAGCTAATAAATTTCCCCGAATGAATGAACCCTTAGCACTCGGAGGGCATAGTCTGAGAGGCGCTGATAGATTCGTACTTGCTCATAGGCTAGCGGAAGGTTGTCATAATGGTTTATTTACGTATTTAAATTAGAAATTTATTTGGTGACCCATTTTCAAAACAAAGCCTTATTTCCTTCCTCTTAAGTATATTATTAATCCTCAAGTATTAAAACTACAGCGGCAATTAATTGTCTTGAACTAAATGGCGGTTGTCCCGCACATGTACACTAACGAAAAAATAATATTCAGGAATGTTCTGAATGGCGCTTATTGATTGAAATTTTGTAAATAGAATCACATTTTTTAAAATTTGTTTTTAATCTTTAAAAAAAAAACGCATTTCTTCATCCTCACAATACATTGCATGATCAATGACAATATCATTTTAAATCTTTTTGGAGCTAACCTAACGATATTTTGTTCATAAATTAAGTTCACTGTTATTTAATTACCTACCTACGATATTTTGCTCAAAATTATGTTCTAATTTATGACTTGATTACCATAGCTTATTTGCCTAGAAAGTTTTAGTTGATTGTATAACAAAGTAATGATAATCATACAGCACCAGCGTCGTCTGTTTTAATAAAAGCACTATTCCCACGACGGCTAACATATTTAATTTTAATGGTTCAGAAGTAAAACACCAGACTGTACTTACTAGTTAGATTTATTAACCGTAGGCAAAACACTTTCAACAATCAGCGCGCGCGTCTCCTTACGATGCCGTGCGAAAAGTGACGTCCAGTCAAGATGGCCGCTAGCGGATGTACGTCATAATCGTATTCGTCTTATTATTTTCAACTTTAACTTAATTTCAATCATATTTTTTATAATTGTTAACAGTCGGCCATCCTGATAATGTGTCTGTCCCAGACACCTGTCGCTGTTCGCACTCTAGGCACTAATTATAACGTGTATTTTGGAATACTTGTAAATCATAAATTAAGAATCATCATTAACATATCATAGTTAAACACATCAAATTTCTGACTGAAAGATTACACTGGTTTGTATGATAGTATTAACATAGACATAAGAGGCAAAATTTTACGTATATTCATGAAATAAATGTTTTTTTTTTTACTATTTTTTTTTTAAATCTTTAATTGTAATCATTCACAATATGTTTAAATGTATCTGTATTTAAGATCAATTATATTAATTATAGCTGTGCATAGCTAAACATCACTCGGCCATCCTACTTCGAAGAATGCCCTCATTCTTTACCAAGTACATTTCTTAGAAATTAACTAGAATACTAAGAACATAATGTTTAAAATAAATAACCGTAACTGAAGTACGAAATACAATGTTATCTGTACATTTTAAATAACTGAAGTAGACACAATTCGAATAACAAAGTTACTCTACATAAGCACTATACATGACACCACACTAATAATCACATCGTCACCTTAACAATGGTGGTGGATTAGACCCCAATACGGCGAGTAAAGGCTTCTTCAGGCATGAGTAAGTATAATTAACCCCCACAAGGGGCTACTGTTGTCTGAATTGGGACTGAACGTTGCAACCGATTATATTGGAGCACACGTGTACATGTCGTCTCTCTTGAGTAGTTGTCACCAGCCAGGAAGTAAGCACCGCTTGCCCGCACAAGGAGCTACGGCCTCGTGTCTTCTATCTTCACCGCTTGCCCGCACAAGGAGCTACGGCCTCGTGTCTTCTATCTTCACCGCTTGCCCACACAAGGAGCTACGGCCTCGTGTCTTCTATCTTCACCGCTTGCCCACACAAGGAGCTACGGCCTCGTGTCTTCTATCTTCACCGCTTGCCCGCACAAGGAGCTACGGCCTCGTGTCTTCTATCTTCACCGCTTGCCCGCACAAGGAGCTGCGGACTCGTGTCTTCTATCTTCACCGCTTGCCCGCACAAGGAGCTACGGCCTCGTGTCTTCTATCTTCACCGCTTGCCCACACAAGGAGCTACGGCCTCGTGTCTTCTATCTTCACCGCTTGCCCGCACAAGGAGCTACGGACTCGTGTCTTCTATCTTCACCGCTTGCCCGCACAAGGAGCTACGGACTCGTGTCTTCTATCTTCACCGCTTGCCTGCACAAGGAGCTACGGCCTCATGTCTTCTATCTTCACCGCTTGCCCGCACAAGGAGCTAAGGCCTCGTGTCTTCTATCTTCACCGCTTGCCCACACAAGGAGCTACGGCCTCGGGTCTTCTATCTTCACCGCTTGCCCGCACAAGGAGCTACGGCCTCGTGTCTTCTATCTTCACCGCTTGCCCGCACAAGGAGCTACGGCCTCGTGTCTTCTATCTTCACCGCTTGCCCACACAAGGAGCTACGGCCTCGTGTCTTCTATCTTCACCGCTTGCCCACACAAGGAGCTACGGCCTCGTGTCTTCTATCTTCACCGCTTGCCCACACAAGGAGCTACGGCCTCGTGTCTTCTATCTTCACCGCTTGCCCACACAAGGAGCTACGGCCTCGTGTCTTCTATCTTCACCGCTTGCCCGCACAAGGAGCTACGGCCTCGTGTCTTCTATCTTCACCGCTTGCCCACACAAGGAGCTACGGCCTCCTAGGTGTCTATCACCGCTTGCCCGCACAAGGAGCTACGGCCTCATATTTGACTATCACCGCTTGCCCACACAAGGAGCTACGGCCTCATATGTGACTAACACCGCTTGCCCATACAAGGAGCTACGGCCTCATGTGACTAACACCGCTTGCCCACACAAGGAGCTACGGCCTCATATGTGACTAACACCGCTTGCCCACACAAGGAGCTACGGCCTCATATGTGACTAACACCGCTTGCCCACACAAGGAGCTACGGCCTCATATGTGACTAACACCGCTTGCCCACACAAGGAGCTACGGCCTCATATGTGACTAACACCGCTTGCCCACACAAGGAGCTACGGCCTCATATGTGACTAACACCGCTTGCCCACACAAGGAGCTACGGCCTCATGTGACTATCACCGCTTGCCCACACAAGGAGCTACGGCCTCATATGTGACTAACACCGCTTGCCCACACAAGGAGCTACGGCCTCATGTGACTAACACCGCTTGCCCACATAAGGAGCTACGGCCTCATATGTGACTAACACCGCTTGCCCACACAAGGAGCTACGGCCTCATATGTGACTAACACCGCTTGCCCACACAAGGAGCTACGGCCTCATATGTGACTAACACCGCTTGCCCTCACAAGGAGCTACGGGCTCATGTGACTAATACCGCTTGCCCACACAAGGAGCTACGGCCTCATATGTGACTAACACCGCTTGCCCACACAAGGAGCTACGGCCTCATATGTTACTAACACCGCTTGCTCACACAAGGAGCTACGGCCTCATGTGACTAACACCGCTTGCCCACACAAGGAGCTACGGCCTCATATGTGACTAACACCGCTTGCCCACACAAGGAGCTACGGCCTCATATGTGACTAACACCGCTTGCCCACACAAGGAGCTACGGCCTCATGTGACTAACACCGCTTGCCCACACAAGGAGCTACGGCCTCATATGTGACTATCACCGCTTGCCCACACAAGGAGCTACGGCCCCATGTGACTAACACCGCTTGCCCACACAAGGAGCTACGGCCTCATATGTGACTAACACCGCTTGCCCACACAAGGAGCTACGGCCTCATGTGACTAACACCGCTTGCCCACACAAGGAGCTACGGCCTCATATGTGACTATCACCGCTTGCCCACACAAGGAGCTACGGTCTCATCATAATGGACCTGGTTTTGACTAACAAAACCAGATCACTGCTTGTCACTGTTGTGGTGTCATCTGTATTCAAGCTGCTAATTAAATAGCCAGCCACGTTGCAGTTTAGAGGAAAGGAGGGTAAGATCAGTTAGGATAAATATTATTATACTGTACGCTTCAATAATTAGAATTAATATTAAATATTAAAACCAAATCTTTCAACCGACTGAGACTTTGATTCCATCTTACGGTAGGAAACGAAAAAGCGTACACAGAATAAAGCAATAAGGACAATAGGAAAATAGGAATAAACTGTAATCTGCAATAAATAGAAAAAATAAGTACATACATACTTAAGTAAAATAAACCCTTTTGGCAATTCTGTATGTGAGCTTGTAAAAGTAGGTAGTTCCGCTTACTGTTCAATTTAATTTAATTGTGCACCCATCATACTATTATAACAACGAGGAAGGAGGTAGCATCACTTTACCAGATTTGTGTTATTATTAGTATCTATTAAATAGCTAGTATGTAGCTAGTAATTCAAGAGTTAACATAAAACACGAGTGCTTTTCAATCAATTAATTTAGTTGACTAATTTGTTAGCATATTAATGCTTATAAATTAAAATGATAATAAATGTAAAAGGTTTCATACTTGCACCACAATTGAAATGTTCTTAAGTAAATAAAAGTAGATTATATAGCCTATTGGCATTTTTCAAACAGGGTTGGGCGTAAACTAAAATAATATAATATTTTCTGTAAGTATGTACTATGAATCAATCTTGATTTTACTAACTTGTCTATACGAACATGTGTCAGCATAATATATGGTACGAGTTTATAAGCTAAAATGAGGTTTACTATCTTGGGTTTGTTTCTAAGTTGTTTGAATAACTGCATTAAACCAATACTGAATTGTACTTAAGAAGTTAACTAATTTTTAATAAGTGTACTATTATCCAGACTGGTCTTCAAGGTTTTTAATAATACGTAGTAATTAACATAACAGCTACTTTACTCCGTTAATATTCGTTTCAATTAATTAAATAGCTGGATTGCCACATAACGAGTATAACAAAAGAAAACACATTTTGAAACCAACACATGCAAAAAAAATAAAAATCTCTTACCCTGTGTCGGGCAAGGCTAAAGGCCTCGCGTAGGCAAAGCGTTTGTCGCGGTATCCCACTTCTGAACTTTTAATGGTTCAGAAGTAAAACACCAGACTGTACTTACTAGTTAGATTTATTAACCGTAGGCAAAACACTTTCAACAATCAGCGCGCGCGTCTCCTTACGATGCCGTGCGAAAAGTGACGTCCAGTCAAGATGGCCGCTAGCGGATGTACGTCATAATCGTATTCGTCTTATTATTTTCAACTTTAACTTAATTTCAATCATATTTTTTATAATTGTTAACATTAAGAACTAATACAAAAACCATATATTATATATTTTTATTATATTATATCACTATTTTCAAGCACATCTTTTGTCTAAACCGTCAAATCAGTTCTGTCTTATTCCTTGCCATTTATATGATGTCATTAGCATTACTTTTTGTCATTGTCCAGCCGGCTGCCCGGTCAGCATCAGCAAGGCAAGCACGTCCCACCGCAACAGGTATGAAAAAAATGCAATTTTTTTTTAATTATCCAAAAATAAGGGACACGTATTTTTGCATTTTCCATATAATCCAAAAATAAATGCGGCGCATTGCATTTAATTATATTTTTGACCCCGACACAAATACGATGGGGTGTTAATAAGTTTGACGTGTCAGTGTGTATGTGCCTATGGCATCTTAGCTATCGAACAAATGAACCTATTTTAGACACCATACACAATACAGATATATATTGGCAATATAAAAAAGTGTTTAGTTTTTGATTTGACACTAGGTGACCAAGTCTCCCCAGTCTCCCCTATGCGTAAGACCCCGTTGCACGATGAGGAAAAACGCACTTTTGGCTTGATTAAGTAAGCTTATGTGTGCTGTGTTCACGCTTTCAGCTTTTTCCCGTCGTATCCATAGTTCTACTATAAATCTTACTTTGAGACCACTTCATTGGTATAATTGTCATGAATATATAATTTTCATGAACACTTTCAACTGGTAGTCATTGTAATAGTACCAAAAGGTAAATGGGAAGTGGAACGCGGAAATACTGTCGCGGTCGCCTAATGATGCTTCTCTGTAAAATGTGTCAAGGACCCCAATGCCCTGATTTAAGATGGATGGCCAAAGAATTTGTGTAGAAGTAAGATTAATTGAATACAATACTGGAGAGAGGAGATCCATAATACACTTTATATCTTCGACAATTGATTGAACGTAGGCACTTAGGGTATTATTTGTTATTTTTTAAGATTTTGTCTTCTATCCTGGGATAGTTTGGACATTTTAGCAGGCTTTTCGCCAAAACGAAAATTCACTATTTAATTTAAAGATAAAACGCATCCCTACTACTATTATAAATGCGAAAGTAACTCTGTCTGTCTGTTTGTCTGTCATGCCAAATTTCATCAAACTACGATTTTAGGTATACGTTGAACCTCAAGAACGGACATAGGCTACTTTTTGTTAGAAAGTAGGGGGGGGGGGGGTAATGCCACTTTTTAAAGTTTATATGGGAAAATGTTTATTTTTTAAGTTAGAGATATGAAACTTGGCACAAATATAGCTCTATTAATATATAGACTACTTTTTGTTTCGATTATTAGGGGAGATAGGGGATAAAACCGACCATGAAAGGATGTAGTCCACGCGAACGAAGTCGCGGGCACAGCTAGTATCTTATATTTTGAAAACAATCCGTTCGAGTTACGGATAGTAATAAATTAAACAAGGCGTAAGCTAAAAATGACCAACAGACGACTGATGACAGCTGATTTGGGAAGTAACTTATGGATTGATATTAACGACTTGTAGTCGGTTGGAGAATAACGGATAGTCATTTTAGACATGTTACGAATCGTAAAATATTGAAACCGGGTATAAGTACGACTCGACAGCTGTTGAGAAAAGCGGCTTTTTGTATTAGGATAGAAGTGAATGGGTGGATTTGGAGTGCCTGTAAGCTAGTATTCATGATGTTTTATATAACACCGGTAATAGAGGTGATAATTGTAACGCTTTTTACGCAGTCCATTACTATATTTTTTTTTATTACTAAGGTATCAGAATCAATGTTACCCACTAAAATATTCGTATCTATTTGTGCTTTTTTGAACTAACTGCAGGCGGACGATTTTTGATACTGCGGATTTACATATGCTAAAAACCATTTTCCATGAAACAGGTCTCATTGGTAGACAAATCCATTTGATTCAGTTCACGCCTCTACCACTCGTATTTATCTACGCAATTTTCACCACAACGTACATTACGATCCGCTTCAAGCATAATCAACTTCTAACAACAAATATTGTCTTGCGAATTCCCATCTCTTAAATTACGACGATGTCTTCTCACGCTTTAAAGAATAGGACTTCGCTCGTTCCTAAGCAATGACCTAGTTCGCTGCCCACTGCTTCTAGAAGATAACAGCATTCGAAGCTGGTTTTACTTAGTACTAGGCAGCTTTCAAGCTGACACTTGAATAGCTTAAACTTAATAGATAGGGAGCCTGTGGCGGAATTGTCTACGTTATCGAGTAATTACTTCCCAAAGCGTTGCAACCGTATTCTACCAATAAAATAAACGTTCTAATTGGTTTGGAGTTTTGTTATCAGTACCTCAAATATTACATAATAGATTCAATAAAATTAAGTAGATAGACATAGTATTAGATACCAGAAAAGATGTACTACATTTATTTCGCAATAACGCAAACAAAGTAATACTCTTCACTAGCCCTAAGTTATACTCTTCACTTGTATCACAGAAACCAAATATTTCCTGATATCTATTACAAATTTGACGTTTGATCAAGTTTCAAGCTAAGGTGACTGAAATCTTCTAAAAAACTCTGTATCTATTTGTGTAACTCTGTATGTATGTGTTTTAGTAGTTGCTGAAACAAAATTTATCAAACATTTTCATTTTCAATGAAATCAACAATTATAAGACAAGGAGTTCCAAATTTATAATCAATTTTTACTTATTTTTGTAAACATAGTAACCTTTTTACTGAACAAAATTCAAGTTTCATATCACAATACGAAAACTAATAACTTAAATCATGTTGTAATCGGCTCTTAAACTAAAACCTAAGTCTGCGGCGAAGACTATCCTCTTGAAATGGAATTAAAGCAAGATCGCATATTTAAAGGAAAGCATCTTAATTTTTATTTACCGACTTAAGGGAACCCAAGATTTTTTATTATTTGTTTAATACTACCTACCAATGGTCTGATGGTTTCAATTCTGAATTTAGGTCTTTGGGTTCGGTCCCCAATCAAACAAAATATGTTACGGACTTTTCGATCATAGCTAGAGTCGGTGATGAATACAAATACAAATACTTTTTTGCGGAATATGAGTGTACAATAGATAAAAAATTAATATAAATAGAGCTGCCATATTCGGCCAAAAGCGGCATGCAAATATACAATTTAAAATATGTTTCTCATTTATTAGAAATTGATAAATTTTTAAAATAACATTAGACTCATTAGAACATTGGAATACAACTTTTTTTTTTAAATATTATTCACAAAAAATTCAAAGAAAACCAAATGAATCACCAAATTAGCAAACGCGTTCCTACAAGTCAGTGTCCAGTTTTATAATGAGAACGCTAGTGTGGGGTTACGCTAGATCCAACAATTAAGCGTAGCCCCACACTAGCGTTCTTTGAGCGTCGACGCCCACGCAACGCCGACGCAACGCTTGCGCAGCGGCGCAGTCGAATAGGGCGTTGCAGCTTGCCGAAGTGACGAACGCCAGGACTGCGCTACACAGGCGCCGCGCCGGCCCGACGCCTGCGCAGCGTTTATTTCAGTACAATGATCAACTCAATTGTTTCGGCCCACCCGTGTTTTAGAATCAGTAGGTAGAAGACTTTTTAGCTGATAGCAAATATGGATGTAGCTTAAAACACTTACTCATATTGCCGAAGGAACCCCTTGTCAATTAAGTACTTTTAGTTTTCGAGAAAATAAATGCTAAAGTAGCCTATTCGGGCCATGTGTCAAATGGGTAAAATATATTTTTTCCTTAATTAGTACAAGTTGGAAAGCATTAATTTATCACTGCATTATTAAACATTATATTGTGCGTTATTCAAAACTTACATTTCCGTTTTCGAAATGTCTGTACATGGCGTCTGCGCGGCGCGACGCTCGAACGCGATGTGCAGAGGACGCCCAGCGCAAGCGCCGCTCAAACGCCGCGTCGACGTTGCGCGGGCGCCGCGTCGACGCAACGCCCAACCAACACTAATGTGGGGAGGTCGCCGGCAAGACGCTGACGCTCGAAAGACGCTAGTGTGGGGTGCCTCTAAGTTACCAAAATATTAGAAGCTATGTTTTCTTTTATTGTGCAAACAAAATTTACTAAAAAACCTTGCGTCGAAATTTAGCGCCACGTTAGGTACTTCTTCGCGCAATTAAATAAACTTTTTAACTGAACTTTGATTCGTATTATCATCAATTTTAATTTATTTATTGGAAAGAATAATGTTTAGAGACTAAAGTTAAAATAAAGAACAACGTAAATAAGAATAAAGAAGTCTAAAGATAATCAATTGATGAAATCAATCTTGGCCTTGGACAAAACTTTAATTTTTAAATACAGAACAAGAGCCGATTAAGGTACTTTGGACTCAGATCATATATGTGCTCTAGTCTAATAAAAACAATAAATTAAAATACTTAATCAAGTTTGCCAGTACTAGTCGCATCTTGGTCAAAAAGCCTACTATAGATAGGCCTATTGGCATACATCATGAATTTGTCTTATTTGAATCAAATAAAAATAGACTGAACTTATGTCAAAAAAAATTTATTGGTTTTGTCGCTATTTGGATGGCAAGCCATATGGGAATACCCTGAATATGACTAATAATGTATAAGTACGCATGACTAGTGCCCGACCGACCGACAAACATACCCTTCAAATAAAAATATTTTTTATATAACAACCTTTTTCCTCCCAAACGGTTTTCGGATATTGTCACAAAACTTAAAAAGCCGTTCTAATAAAATATTCTTAGCAAAATCGTAGTTTTCAGTCATGTTTTTGTAAGCTTATAATTTCATATTTATGCAATTAAATATGAAATTATAAGCTTCTTCTCCCGATCAAGACGACAATTAAGCCGGACAAAATAAGTTAAAAAAAACCGACTTGTTGAATTATTGTATTTGCGGAATAAGGTTGAATTGAGAAAACGCATCCTACAATATTTTTTATTAGGGGCATGTAATCACGCCGCATCACAATATCTAATATTTATGAAATTGTTTAATTGACACATTTAATATGCCTTCAGCAATGCCGTAGCGTGGGTATTACCGTAAGCCAACAAGATATTACCCATTTAAAAAATGCTTTAAGGCCTATATATATGGACGACACCAAATTAAGTAATGTGTAACGTCATAACTACATGAACAGGAGGTATCTAACCTCATTTATCAGTGTACGATAATTTAGTTAAAACATACAGAGTACAGTTATCATTCATAACCATATACGTACCTACATTTCGCACAAAATGTCAACGCAATTTTTCCTTCCCCGAAGTCAGGCATTATAATATTTTTTTTTAATTTTTTTTAATAAATAGGTATTTTTATTTCTCACCATAAACAAGCAAGTAGTACAGTCATATTAATATAGAATTTAAACAATGTGGTCAAACTTGTTCATGGAGACTGGTGACCTATGGTAAGTAAGAAGATACTTGTGTTACAGACCACCAGGTCTCCACCCCCACGTACCGTCTGAAATGAGGATACTACATACTTAGGTAAATAAAATTCAACAAAAACACCTTAATTTTAAGAAATTAACTTAATACAAATACTATAAAATATATGAATATCATTATATAAATGCGTGTACGTATTCATGTGCATAAACTCAAAATTTTCTTAATAAGGTCTTCGGTCTGTTGGTATGTTAAAGTCTTTAGCCATTCGCTCAAAACGTGTTTACAATCGTATTTATTTCTAGAGACATTTAACAATACATTAATCTTATCAAATAATTTAGGTCCACGAACACAGAAAAATCGGTCTATAAAAGAGGTCTTAAATGATTCAGTGTGACATTCATTTATATATCTACGGCCAGTACTAACAACATGTCCTGTGTATTGTAACATTTCATGCTGTTTAAGTATTACATTTAAAATATACAATTGACGTACAGTTAATACTGTACTATCAGCATACAAGGCCACGGTGGGATACAGTATTGGTTTGAATAAGCATGTCTTTAATATTAGTCTTTGTGCCCTTTCCAATTTTATGAAATGACTTTTGGCTGCTCCGCCCCAGCTTGTAATACAGTAATTTAAAATTGATTGGCACAAAGATATGTTAATATATTTTAAGATTTTACAATTGGTAATATGTCATAGTTGTTTAAATATATATATTAATTTCCTGGCCTCTTGGGTCAATTCCATGATATGTTCCCGAAAACAAAGAGTAGAATCCAGAGTAACTCCAAGATATTTTATGTTCTGAACCCGTTCAATACTATTACAAGAACAGCCAATCAGTGGAGGGTATGAACACATGTGGGCAGTAATACGAAAATTTTTAGAAGAATCACAGTAATAACGTATTAAAAAAGGAATTTATTTTGTTTTTGAAATGTTTAGTGTTAAGGAATTTGCGGAAAGCCAATGGCATACTTTATTCAATCCTACTTGTGCCTTATGATAAACTTCTTGCCAAGTATCGCCATAAAATATCAAAGACGTATCATCGCTATATAGTATATATAGCTATTCATATTGTTACCACAATATGAATAGCATTTACTAGCACCATAGCTTTATTATATTCCAATACCACCAACATTACTTGTAAACAAAACAATGCTACTAAAGAGACATCAGATCGTTTACGATGTCATTCACCGTGACAAATGTTTGACATTCCTATTGACTTCAATTTGTTTCACTTCTAACATCTGTGACGATAGAACTTCATTGATAGCTGCAGTCTATGTTTTGTAAAACCAGTGTCTAATCGTCCTAAGGGTAAGATAGATAAATTCTCTATCTTTTCTCAAAATCACATTTTGTTAGTTAATTGCCTTGCCTGCTAGTTCAATTATTTGTGTTTCTATCTTTTGAGTGGGAACGGTTAGATAGATAGATTATGACACAAAAAAAATTACAGAAATTACAAGTACAATTTGGATGACATTATTGCTAGCAAGCAATCTTTCCCAGACAACCTTTAGGTAGACGAAATAGTAGATATCGAAAAACGGTTCCCATCGAGGGAATTCATTTAAAACATATAAATAATGTATTTAATTTCGATACCACCGTTGATATGTTTTCCGGTGACACTTTGAAACGCATAATGTTTATGGTCATAATTTCAATTGACATACATCATATGGCATAAAATTTAAACGCAGATTTTAATGAAGCATAAATTACCATATTCATAACTTTGTCTGACTTACTTTTATAAAGCAAAACTCAGTGAAGCTCACTTTTATAAAACATATCCATAAATATCTATAAATTTAATGTTTACTTTTACTATGCATGTTTATTTATATCTAAGTATTTGTTTTTTAATCGACACATCGATGTATTTTAGATGCTAAAATTGTATATAAAATTCGAAGTAATAAAGAGTAAGATATTAATGTTAATACGAAGTAAATTATATAAAATCCCACTGGTTGTAGTCCTTTGCCGTGGTACTAGTCTGCCCTATACTAGAGTGCAATTTAAAAGCCGGAGGCGCGGAGGGAGTCCAGCCCTCGCCCGCTGTAACGAGCCTCAGGCGGGCGCGTGAGCTGGAGCGGATGATCCAAAAAGCCGAAGCTTTGAAGGCTCGCCTGGGCGCATGAGCCTCGTTACGCAAGAGCGGAAGGGCTGCACTTCCCGCAGCGTCGGAGAAGAGCAGAAACGATTGCACGCTGCGTGGATGCATGCCGTCTTGCATGGTTGTATGCATGTTGCTTGCTTGCTGCATGCTGCATGCATGCTGCTTGCTTGCTTGCCTGCATGTATGCTGCTTGTTTGCTTGCGTGTTTTTTGCAGTAGTAAAAAATACATTTTAATAAACAGATATCAAAATTAGGATACACTAAATTTTACATATACGTTTATTTATTTGTGTAACAATTCGTTTATGCATAGAAATGTATGCTTTCTAAAGAAATTAGTTTTATTCCTTATAAGCTTAGGGATTGTGACGGTTATTTTTATTAAATATATGCTTTTTAAATATTATGTCTTTTGAATATTATGATAAACAAAAACTATGCTTTTCAATACTTATGCTTATTGAAATTATGCCTTTCTATAATTATGCCTTACAGATTTCGGCCATATGACAGTATGCGTAACGAAGTTATGCTATAACGTTTTATTGCAAATGACTATTGTGGCGAAGAATATTATGAATTGTCAGTTTATGACGAAAAACGTTATACTTTTCAATAGATAACCATTTTTTCCATAACACAAGCGCCCATCAGATCATATTGTATGGGATGTCTGACTGATATTACTAGTGTTGTGAAAATAACAATCGACATACCAAACATAAAGCAGTAGACTATGATCCCATAAACTAAATCATAGACACTAAAGCTGGTTGCTCACGATCTTCGCTTTATCAACACCTCCCCTCGAAGTTGTGAGCAAACCTCTCACATAAATAAACATATAGGTACCTCAAACATTTATCATACCTAAGTTATGTAAGCACTCATGATGTTTCAGCCCACTCAAACCTTTGGTTAAAACATCAGCTGGCATTTTGTCTGTAGACAAGTATTTCAAATCAATAATGCCTTGCTCACATGCATCCCTAATAAAATGATGCCTAACATCTATATGTTTCGTCTTTGAACGATAATTCCTACTCTGAGCAAGCTTAATTGCTCCTTGATTATCGTTGTATAAAGTTATACTGTCACACTTTACTCCAACATTATTTAAAATACCGCGCAAATACATAGCTTCTTTAGTAGCTTCTGAGAGCGCCATGTATTCGGCCTCTGTACTTGATAATGCAACAGTTCGTTGCTTACGTGCCTCCCAAGTTATAGGACAACCTGCTAACATAAATGCAAATCCAGAATAAGACCTACGACAGTCTGCTGTATTTGCTCCCCAGTCGGCATCTACCAAACCAAATAACGGCAAACCTGTCTTTTCATACATTAAACCATAGTCAGATGTGCCTTTTAAATATCTTAATACGCGTTTAGCGGCTTTCCAATGCTCTATATCATAATTAGTATTGAATTGGCTTAAATAATTAACTGCAAATGCTATATCTGGTCTTGTAGACACAGCCAAATACATAAGAGCACCGATTAAACTTTGATAAGGGTAAGTACTCATTACATCATTCTTCACATATTCAGGCTTCTCTAATTTCACATTTACATCCATCGGAGTCGTTGTAGGTTTACAGTCACTCATACCAAACCTATCTAACACTTTTTCTAAATACAGACTCTGATTTAAGTAAACTCTATTTTGTTCATCTCTACTAAACTGAATGCCTAAACAATTACCTATTCTACCCATATCTTTCATCTCAAATGAACTTGATAATTGCTTTTTCACCTCACCTAACCATTGATTGTCATTAGTAGCTAAAACAATATCATCTACATAAATAGCAATTAACATGATTCGGTCACGTTTTTGTGCCATAAACAAACATGGATCTTGAGGCATCGCTTTGAAGCCAATACTATTTAACTTTCTTACCAACTCCTTATGCCACTGCAAACCTGATTGACGTAAACCATATAGCGATTTCTTCAACAAACAAGTAGCATTCTCACGTTCATTCATTGCTTTAGCCCAACGTTTAGCTGTCTGTATAATATTCTTATCCTTAATTACAACTCTTTGTAAACCAATCTTTTGTTTAGTAAGTATCTTATCTAAAACTTCTTCTAGCTGATCTGGTATTTCCATGTACACCTCCTCTTCGAGTGTTCCATTTAGATAAGCAGTTACTACATCCATCTGATGTATATCTAATCCAAGTTCTGCTGATAATGCCGCAACAATTCTTATTGATGATGATCTTACAACTGGAGAAGACGTTTCATGGAAATCCTCCCCTGGCCGTTGTGCACATCCTTTTGCGACAAGTCTTACTTTTTTACCAGTAGTTTTGGTAGTAAACACGAATCTACTTCCAATAACCTTTCGATTCGGTGGTCTCGACACTACTTCCCAGGTGCCATTCTTAATTTGAGCTAAGTACTCGTTCTCTAAAGCTTGTCTCCATCCTTCGACATCACTTTTATTTTCCATTTCAGACCACGTTGACGACGGTTCTATGATTGCTATTCCAGCAGTCTCAGCAGTTCCTTCTTTTACTTCTTCAGTATCTGAATCATCTGTATTATTACTTACTGTTCTGTATTCTTTACGAGGTCGACCAACTGAACCAGTTCGAATTAACCTTGGTCTTCCTCTACCTCTTCTTGGATTCAACAACTTTCCTTTAGGTACTGAAGAATTCATCTCTATCTGTTTCATTTCTTCCTCATAATTTTCATTTGGTACTTTTTCAGTTTGGTTTTCTTCTTCATCGCTTATTTCATCATATGTAGGATTAATTAACTCAACTGAAGTTCCTTCTTCAATTTCATCTTCGTCAAGTATCTCATTGTACTCTTTTCTGAATGATGTTTCATTCATAAACTTGACATCACGAGTTATCACAATTTTTCATGTGTTAGGATTTTGAATCCTGTAAGCTTTGGACTGGGTATCATAACCCACAAAAATTCCTTGTTCAGTAGTTGATTCAAATTTTCCTCTCTGTATACTTTTATATTTGTAGTATACTTTAGCTCCAAATTCGTGCATGTATATCACTGTAGGTTTCTTACCTTTCCATACAGTAAATGGTATCTCACCATTCAATGCAGTAGTCGGACATCGGTTTCTAATATAATTCGCAGTATTTACTGCTTCAGCCCAAAAAATAGGAGGGCATCCGGCCTGACGCATCATACAGCGTGCCATCTCAACAAGCGTTCTGTTCTTTCTCTCCGATATGCCATTTTGCTGAGGCGTATAAGGCGCTGTCAGCCTTCTTCTAATTCCTTCTTTCTTCAAGAAATCATCAAATTCAGTATTTACATATTCACGCCCATTATCCGACTGTAAATTCTTTATCTTCTTACCAGTAAGCTTTTCAGCATAAGCTTTATATTCTTTGAAAACTTTTAGTACATCTCCTTTATTTGAAATGAAATAGACTTCACACCATCTCGATTTATCGTCTATGAATGTGACGAAATATTTCTTCCTTGCAAATGATTCTTGTCTCATCGGACCACAAACATCTGTGTATACTATCTCTAATAATTTGCTTGTACGATTAATAGTACCTTTAGAGAATGGCTTACATGTCAGTTTTTCACTAATGCAAACTTCACATTCTGATAATTTTTCATTTTCATTGAATGTTAGCCCATGTACTAGGCCATTCTTTGTCATTGCCTTTAAATCTTTCTCGTTAAGGTGTCCTAAACGCCTGTGCCAAATGTCAATAGGGTTCTTCACCATTTCAACATTCTGTGAACTGTTTTCACTCATTCGTACGTGATACAAATTTCCAATACGATCTGCTCGCAAATGAACTTTATTTTTGTTATCAATTACGATTGCACCACTTTTTGTAAATCTAACTTCAAAACCATAATCTGTCACTTTTGCCACTGACAATAAATTTGTTCTCAAATCTGGCACATAGAATACTTTTTCTAAATTGATTTGACGTTCTTCACGGCCTGTATCAACTGACATAGAAACTTTTCCTGTTCCAATAATTTTCACGCTTTCACTGTTTGCTAAATTCAATTCTGAGTTTATTTGTGAGAAACCTTTTATCATTTTTATGTCGTTGCACATATGACCCGTGCAACCACTATCAAAACACCATGTTTTGTTCGTATTCTCACTCATCATCACCTCTTCGGTGGTACTCATCATACTTGTACTTTCCTTCGAAATAGTAGTACGCTGTTCTATCTGTTGTGCGCTCTGCCTCGTTTTATTGACGATCTTAGTCTTACATTGTTTTGCAAAATGTCCAAAACGACCACAGCGATAACATTCAATTTTACCTTTTGGCTGATTTTGATAATCGTCTCTCTTCTGGTGAACATTTTTATTGGTTCGTTTGACAAACATAGCTCCTTGATCGACTACCTTGGAGTTTCGGCCTTCATAATCCTCAATGATCTTTACCTTCAAGACTTCTGTCCCTGGTAAATCATCACGCGACTCCATCGCTGTTATAAACATAGCAAATGAGTCTGGCAAACTATAGAGTAGAAGAATAGCTAGTAGTTCATCAATCACAACTAAACCAATCTCTCTAAGCTTTTTCACAGCATCAAAAAAATCTGTGATATGCTTTCGCAGGTCATCTTCTTCCTGCATGCGCGTCAACACTAGCTTTTTCAGCAGCGAGGCTTTTCGGGCAGGGCCACTTGACTGGTACATTGACTGTAACTTGTCCCATATCTCTTTAGAACTTTGCAAACCATCTAATGCAATTAACTCGCTAGGGCTTACTGCTAGCAGTATGTCTGATTCGGCTTTTCCATCCATTTTTGACCATTCTGCATATTTTGGGTCATCTCGTGACGGCGACGGCAATGCGCCCGAAACGTATTCCCACAAATCATTTTTCTTCAAAATTGCTCTCATGTGAATTTTCCACGTATCATGATTATTTCCGGTAAGCTGATCTATTTTTATAGATGCTGCCATTTTCAAGCTTTTTCAACTTCGAAAAAACCGTTACCAAATTTAATTCAAAAAACTTTTTATGCTTTTCACTTAACGATCACATGAACTAAATTTCTAAATGTTTTTCACATTTTATAAACCGAAATCTTATAATTTATTTCACTATGCAGCCCATAACCTGTTGTGAAAATAACAATCGACATACCAAACATAAAGCAGTAGACTATGATCCCATAAACTAAATCATAGACACTAAAGCTGGATACTCACGATCTTCGCTTTATCAACAACTAGTAAAATAATCTTGTTGATAAAGATCAAAAACCTTTTTCAAGACAATCTCACGTCACTTGACAAAATATTAAACAAAAACTTCTTAAAAGGCCGCTGGAGCTTCAGTAGGTACAGATGTATCACACATAACGCGTTTAAGTACATTGCGATTTCTTGTATTACATTTGTGTGTTGTTGTTTGAACAAAATGTAAAAGATATGACAATACTCCTCATGCTACACCGACACCAAAACATTACTTTTAATTACAGGAATAATTCACGTTGGCAGTTTAGTCTACTAATATCAAGTTCTTCTCATTAAGACGTGAACTCGCTGTATAACACAGAAAACATGTAAAGTAAACAAAAATAAGTACTCAAACAACTATATTGTAAATGTTGGAAACTGATAGTCATTGGCAAAAGTGTTTTGCTCGGAAATTGTTTTACGTAATTATATTCAGCGACACGTTAAAATGTTTTGTCTCTGAACAGATCTGGGGGTCTTTTTTCCGGTGGACCTCATCGCCTTGATGGTGATGCCGTGAGAACAGAAGACTTATCACAGCATCACCGTCGAAATAGGACGCTAATAAGGCACTCCGTCATCTCCTCCTGGAATGGTTTAGGGAGGAGCGAGGATGGCCAATCTACTGGACTATTCCTGCCTCTCGTGAATACAATGCCAGTTGAAGATCAGTCTAGGGGCCTAGCCAAGTGGTACTTATCGAACTTCCTTAAATGGAATAGACATGTCACTTTAAAAAGTCACGTGCTTGTAAAATGTCAACCCCAATCTGAGAGAACTACTCGTAGATTTTAATATCGAGAAACCAGTCAGCTTTTGAATTATTCATTTTAATAGTAACTTTTAATTCCGTAATCACGTATGTGTTACTTTTAATCTTGTCTGCTATTTCAGTTTAAGTAATAATAAAACGATTATGATGGAATGCTCAAACGTTTGCACAATACACAAATGTACTTACTGTACAATACACAAATGCACTCTCTATCTGTCAAAGACACAACTGGAGACTCTGGCTCAAAGCGTATTATTTATAAGCAAAGCATTATTCTGATGTGCTCTGATTCTGTTTACAGACTGGTTATAAAAGCGCTTATATTCACGCCTTTTGCTGCATTCCTGTTTACAAGAGTTACTATACCTACGCAAGGTTTACTATTACTACTATTCAACCACGAAACATCCTGTAATAAGCTTGTAACTGACATGAAATGCCGCGGGAAATTATAATCTAAATTGTGATTCAATTGTCCATACAAAAAGACGGCAAAATATTAACGATTACGCTAACTTAATCACTAAAAAATAGCAAAATAATATCTTGTTGAAAGCAAAGTAACGCGGATTCACAGCCAACGACATACTCTTTTCGGTGCACTTGGGTTTAATAACCGTTAAGATAGTTCATCCATTTGGCAGCAATCCAAAACAGTGCTACCGGTGATATTCATAATGAATATGTCACTGACTTCATATCATAGTATGATAATAAGTTAGTTAATGTGTTATCCTGCTAGCATTTAATATTAATAAGGTTTACGAACAGCCAGTAAGAGTGAGGAAAAGAGAATATTAGATACTATGCAGGAGGGTCACTATTTCTTTTTGAAAACAACTGTCTACATTAATGCCCCTCTCCGTAAGCAGATAATCTTCAAAGAAAATAAAATAAAGAAGGTTTTCAAAGCAAAATTTCTGCCACGTGTAGTTTAGAAAAGAAATACACGTGGTGCATTAAGTTCTAAAGAAAATTGTAACCTACGTCAGCCGATTTACATACATACGTTCTAATGGTTGTTTTAAGAGTAAGACTTAAATTATAAAGCATACCTACCTAAAAAACGTTATTTGCAAATCAAGTCAAGAGAAAACATTAAATACTTTATGATTTTCCTCTCAATGAAATGAAAATATTGAATTTTTTTTGCAATATTCAATCCAAAGTAATTTTTGTTAATATCAGAAATAATTCATACACAAATAATACACATAGTTAGTTAAAAGTCATGTAAAGAAATAAGGAGTGATATGCCAACTCAAGTTAAATTGATTTAACTCGACTTAACTCGAGTTGAATTGTTTAACTCCAATTTAGTCTGGCGCGGTGAGTAAATAAATTATGCGAATACGCTATTGACGCCCTGCCATTCTAAGGGTTCGGAATAGGATAAGGAAAGGACGTTGAACGGTACTGCGCGCGAAGCAGGCCTCCAGGAACGCAAACATAAGGCGATGTTCGGAGCGTTTAAGAAGAAGCGTTGCAACGTTGCATGCGAAAAGCGGCGCAGACGCGTCCAATGAAGCGACAGACGGCAAACGCGATAGGCAATGCCGCGAAGGACGCGGCGGGTGATCTAGAAAATTTCTCAACAAGGGAACGCGGGGGATGAAGCTAGTGATGAAACAAACTTAGTTCTTTAAGGCCTATGAAAAAAACTAGACTAGTTTCTAAAGCCTTGCGGCTAAATTAGTCTTGTAACCCTTAAGTCTTTAGATATCTATTGAGTTTGTTGCGGCGCTTCTTCTCAACAGAACCAACGTCGAGGCCCTGGTAGGAAAAAATAATTGACGTGCAAAAGAATTTATTGTAAATCCACTTGCAGAAATAAATAATTTCATTTCATTTCAGTCATAAAATTGCAAACTGACGACTAATTTCAGTCGTAGTCTTTAATCTAATAACGTAAAAGGCTTAAAAGACTAAAAAGACTAAAAGGACTAAAAACGCCTTATCGCCTTGGGCTGGCGTGTCATATAGGAAATCGAAAATTTTGACAATTCATGAGTACATTAAAATCGGGTAACAACAACATTTACGTTTTTTTTTTCAAACTAAAGACACATTCAATGTAGAGTATAATACTCAGGTGTGAGTCCTTTTAAAAACAACTTAAGTCGTTTTAGTTGCTTAGTCTTAAAAAAAAGACTGAGTCTTATTAATAAAAATTCGAACCTTTAGTCTTCATCTTAGAGTCGAGTCCTGTAAGATAGAGGTTAGTCGTTTTAATAGGCCTTTAAAGCCTAAGTCTCTTTCATCGCTAGATGAAGCTGAGGGGGACGTCTAAAATGAGCCCCTACAATTCTATATGTTTGTATTTTACCCTAGTACTGGTCGCATCACGAACCACCTCACAATAAACAGTTATAAAACTCAAGGTATGTAATATTCAATTTAAATCGAGTTCATCAAGTTTATTTTTATCCGAGCTGTCTTATTTCTAGAAACACTACAGTATAATTATTAAATACGAATTTGAATATAATTTTCATTTAATTAAACAAAAAAGAACGAGCTTAAACCGCCATTATTTTCTTTAACAAAGATGCTAGCAATTCTCCAGGCTAGAAAGCACAATCTATAGACAAGAGGCATCAACTGCGTATTCCCACGAGACGAGCTGGGATAAAAAGTGTCCTGGATATTTCTAAGTAGATTATAAAACGCCGGCCGGTCCGCGGTTTCTGCCTTCTCTGTTTAGGCTTCGGCTTAGGTCGCATTCACGAAGTTAGCGGGAAGCGAGCAACAGCGGAAGAGGAAATTGGAGCAGAAAACCTTTTTAAAAGCATAGTGTGGAAAACCTACGCCACTTTTTTTCAGTTATCCTGCTTATATCTTAACATCACATACATAAAATTTCACATGGTTTTTTGTTACCCTTTCACGCAAAAATATTTCAGAAAAGTTGGAAAATGTTCGTAATTTGTATTATGTATGATTCACGTCGAAGCATTTCATTTATGCTTTAACAAAATACACGTATCTGAAATTTTTGAAAACTGGACTATAGAAATTCGGAAATTTAAATTTTACATATCGTTTTTATTAATATTTTAAGTTTACTTATTTCGAAAATTTGTTTGCAATAAATAATGCATGGTCCATATTCGGTCACGGGTTCAAACCTAAGTTAATATGTATGACAACAATCCTCCATTGCCCCACTATATATCTGTCGCAGGCATTTTGAGTGAATCCGCCGTTTACAAATGGCGTTGTCTGTTTAAAAACGCTCGCTGTTATGTAATATGCCGAATGCAAAATCAGGCAAAATGACTACAGTTTTGGGGTGACCATGAATAAAACACTATTTGGACAAATTAGACTTTTCATGTTTCTGAAAAAAAAAATCCAAGTAACAAAAATTACTTTTATTCAACATCAATTACTTACCTAAGGTTAATTGAAGTAATTAACAATTCCATTGGTTAGGTTAGGTTAGTTTAGTGACTAAAGTGAAGCGCAAGCCGAGCAAGCGTAGCGAGCGTGCCGCGGCAGCGGCCGGCGAAGCGCCACGTCTAGCTCATTTGTAATAATATTATATTCAGTAAAAAAAAACAAATAGTAGGACTCTCCTTCTATTTCATATATATTTGAAACATTCCATACTTTTTAACACTATTCAATTGACAGTTTGCTAGTTTTATAAATTTCAATAATACTGTCCCTTGCAAACCAAATTGTATGGTCACCCTAGCTTTGTCAAGCTATACTTCAATTTGCCGCGTCATTATACATAATGACATTTTGTCCTCGGCATTTTACAAACCAGCATTCGTTTTTAAACTAACGACGCAGTATGTGGCGGATTTACTCAAAATACCTGCGACATATCCACCAGTAACATTATAAAGTTTGTTTGTTTGTTTTGTTTATTTGAACGTGCTAATTTACAGGATCTACTGGTCCATTTATAAAAAACAATAGGACCAGAAGTTTGTGTTGAATAGTTCATTCATCGAAAAAAGGTTTAAGACTTTAACTTCACGCAGCGGCCAATAGCAGCGAAGAATTGATAGAAAATGTGGAAAAAACAATAAAAATAAGCTTGCAAACCCGCAGCGAGCCGCATGTTACCCATAAAGGTAACAAACGGAGAATTTTTGAAGACCAAATAGTTTTTAACTTTGGTCCAAAACTGTAAGAGAAGAACCATGAACAATCACATCACCGCGCCATACCCCGCTCCAGCATATTCGTGAATACGCCTTTACAAAAGTTTTCAAAGCGTGAGTGAAGTGCGGTTTGAGAGGACGCGAGGAATGGGGATTGTTCCTTGAAATATTTTAAGAATAGCTAAGAGAAGAGATTTGGTCTAGTATTGATTACTAGTAGATTTAATATAGTTGAATCAAACAAGTCTTAGAAAGGTCCCGGGTTCGATTCCGGGTCGGGTCAATTTGGAAAACGAACTTTTCTAAATTGACTTGGGTCTGGGTGTACTGGGATGACGCCCCCAGTTAGTATCCGTCATCTGGTGCTCATAGTACAAGGGAAAACCTTAGTTTGAGACCAAGTGATTGGTGTGATTGTCTGGCGCATTTATTTATTTATTTAGTTTAGTAGGTACTCAGTCGTGATACAAACATTTTGCAAAACCCGTTTCACTTAAGAAAATGAAAATTATATGGGTGCGCTATAAATTTAGGTTGTATTCTAAATCAGATATCTCTGTCTAAACCCCTTTTTGAGGTGTTGTTGTGTAGGTTCTGGAAACCTCACTCACATGCAGGAACACAACCACACCGAAATGGTTGTTATTTGGCTGCGGTTTTCTGTAGGGTAAGTATTTCACCAGTTGGGCTGCTCCAGTTCGAGCTATAAATTGATATGCCTACCTCTCTTAACGTTTATTAGTGGAGTGGTATTAAAGATGTGTTGTGGTAGTAGAGACATATTTTCAACAGCATCACTACTAAGGTAACGAGGTCCAGCACTAAAGTCTTAGTGACTAGGCCTGGCCTTCTCTGGGCGGGAGAGTCTCACACACGCCTTTTACTTCTCGGGTACCACCCTATACGTAACGGATTTCTCTCCACAAAAAAGGTATTACAAGTCTATAAGAATATGCATCTAACTGCCAAAAATTTCGAACCACAAAACGGCCTCTAAGTTCCAAGGCTAAAGTCGATATATCAACCATAATTAACTTCACCTGTCTTCCAAAATACTCGTTTTAAATGTCACTAAATACATTCCAGATCGTTACCTATCTAATTTGACGCCATGAGTGCTAGGGCAAAACGTTGTCGTCAATTCCATTTTAAAGATTTTATCAAAGTTAAGTGATGAGTTTAAAAATATTATTGCGGTCGAACCAGCTAGATATGTAGGCATGATAGGTCTAGTCTAGGATGAGTATGTGTGTGTCATATAATTTATTTTTAATATGTCCTTAATTTTAGGTACCACACTTACAATGGGATACTTTTTAATTTATCTGCATTGTTATTAATACGTAGACTATAATTAAGAGAGGTAGGGCAGGGCGATTTATCGCTCGAACTGGAGCAGCCCGCCTGGTGAAATATCTCCACCTTACAGGGGTCAAGCCTTCAAGGTAAGGGCGACAAGTCCAGTAACAGATTTATTATGCTGTACTTGTCACCCTTAAGCTAGGACCACATTACCACTTTACATCAGGTGGGGTGAGGTCAATCTTAAAGTGCAATATGAAAATAACAAAAACTAGACAAAAAGGAAAAGTTTGTTTGGTAATCGTAATTGAAATAAATCAAAAGATTCAAACCTGTATGAAATTCTGCCTACCTATTATTTGATCATATGTTATGCTTTAGTTCCACTTATAAGTTAAAGTAATAAACTTAGATCCCAACTCGGTGGTATTCCGAGCTTAGCCGACGTCAGGAGTTAAAACTTCGCCTGTAATCATGGAAGTGAATTACGCTCTTCTGTTACCGTTGTCACAGTGTGATTGTTTTCAGTAAAGCAATAGCTTTCATTTTGAGCTATGATGCAGCAAACAACTTATTTAAGATTAGTTTGAAAATTCATTGTAACGTAATTAAGTTCATGAAGAAGTGATGGTAATTTTTACTTGCAACATGTCTTAAAGCGGAGTGACGTAAAATGTTTATGCTTAAACTAATCTTAATAGGTTCTGTGCCAAATCTTAAATGAGCGACTTACATTGATACAACCATAAAGAAACTGTGATATTTAGTTGAATCATCAATGAGTTTAACAAGCAAAATTATAATAAGTATATTTTTAAGTGCGAACCATGTATTTGAAAAATAAAAACCGGCCTAAAAAATGTAACGTAAATGAAACCAGCTTCGAAATTAAATTTATAAAAAGAACACAATCTTTAAACAAAAAATAATAATCAACTAAATTTTCTATTGCTAAGAAAATTAAACATAGAAAGAAGTAGATAAAAAAGTTCTTAGATAGCATCAATTTACTTTTACCGACTGCAGTTTTAAAATCAGAAGACCGCACCCAAATAACAATCACTCCGGTGTTGTTGTGTCCCTGCATGTGAATAAGATCTCCAGAGCTCTTAGGGGGTGCTACATTAATAGCAGGGGTCAAACCTTCAAGGTAGGGGCGACAAGTATAGTAACAGTTTTACTATGCTATACTTTTCGCCCTTAAGCTAAGAACTCATTACCACTTAACATCAGGTGGGCTGAGGTCAATCTTGAAGTGCGTTATATAAGTAAAAAAAGGAAATCAAAGTAAAGATGCCTCACTCTTATTCATTAGACTGTGCTGTAGGTTCGTCTCAGGGCTCTCGTAATTCGATTACCACATTTCCCTAATGAACGTAACGCAAGGCTTCGTCGTCATTTTGAAAAATCCCACGGCTTTCTGTTTGACTGATAATGCGAATTACGTACTTACGCCAATTTGTTCCCCGATTGAATTTGGTTTAGGAGTGCAAAAGTCAGACGACTTGAAATTATTTCTCTTACATTGATTACTGATCGAATAAGCTGTTAAAGTAGATTTACGTTCGAAATGAACAAGTAAAGATTTTTATCATTTATTTCAGATATTTGATGACTCACGATTTTTCAATCTATGGATTCACACCCTAAGAGTTATCGACATAGCTCAAAGAACTAGTATGCTGTAGTGGCAATCAGCCGACGATATTTTCACAGAAATCTAATTACTGCTAGAATAAACGGGTTCTTGAATGGAGACCAAGCCTCGGTAATCTAAGTGTGGTACGAACTCTGGCTAGACTGGTGATGTTATCATCATCATTATATGCATCATTATTGATTCATTCATATCCAAAAAGAGGTTAATATTAAGTAGTTGTCTATAATCAATAGGATCCAAAACTAATGTACTGATTTTAAGAAAGAAGATTGTGATGCTTGTATCACTTATCACGCACGTAGACTGGCAAAGGCTAAAAAATACACACGATCATTGGAAAATTTTGACCTTTTAAAAGTAATGTTCAATAACAAAATCTTATTTTTTTATTTTATGGAAGCATTTCATACAAATAGGTACCTATTGATTGCGAAAATTGTTTCATCTCTAAATATTAACTTCCTTTTAGTGTTCTGTAGCCGAATGGCCAAAAACGGAACCCTTATGGATTCGTCATGTCTGTCCGTCCGTCTGTCCGCCTGTCAGTCCGTATGTCACAGCCACTTATTTCCGTAACTATAAGAGTATACTGTGGTAAGTAGATGTATTCAGTGAACCGCCTTAAGATTTTCATACAAAAATAGAAAAAAAAACTTAGAACTGAAACTCAATTTTTTTTCATGAAACCGATGAACCCCCCTCTTTTTTTCAAAATAAGATAATGAGAAAACTAAAAAATATTTCATGGGCGAGTCCGACTCGCACTTGGCCGGTTTTTTATAATAGTGTTGGAAAAGTAAACTCAGCGGCACGTCTTTCGCTTTGTAAGGGTTTTATTTTACTATTTTACTTACGATAAACATCTTGCAAGGTGCATCTTCGCTATGGTTTCTTTCTTCAAGTACGTTTATCGCAAAAGGAATTCCTTTTAGTCGCGTGAATTTCTATGACGTACCAACATTTTTGTACTTTTATCTTCACCTTTTTATTTATTCAAATGTTCCAGTTACGTGAGCTATGTTTAATCCCAAATAACAGATGGGGGCTCACCGCCTTTTATAAAAAGAAAAACCTGGAAGGTATTCTTGAACGCTGGATTTTATTTTTCTTTTTCTTTCGCCAATAAGACAGTTGTGAATATTTGAACATAAAGCCACATTGGAGCGCTTAAAATCGTTTTGAGCTGTTTATCAGTTGAGTACCTATCTTATTAATAAGTAGGTATAACGGAAAAATAAACTCAAAAAGTTACTCACCTAATCTTTCTCATGTCACGCGTTAACTCCAAATCAAATTTCGCCGGCGGTGATATTTTTAGGTTAATTCTACTTAGGAATCTTTAAGAATATGTTATGCATACGAGTCTGGTTAGTTTATCAATCGTCTGCAATACCACTGCAACCCCGTTATTGTTCCAGATATATAGGTAATGTATGATTAATTGGTTGTAACGAAACCTAGCCCGCAGACAAGTTGCCCTTTTGTCCATTGAAATCCAATATTTGCTTACTGACTTTGCTAGGACGCTCAAATTATTTATTTGATTTAAAAGCATAAAAAAGTATGTACCTACTCAATCAATGCGTAGGTATATTATTAATCGCCATTGTCTATGCACAAGGAGCAAAAATGAATCGCTGTAATATATGTACACAACTTCAGAACGACTGCACTAAATGAAATATTTTTGTTATGTTCTTGATAGTCACAAAAATTTGGAAATTCTCACACATACAAAGCTAGTGTTAAAATATTATATGACTTACACAAGACAAACCTTATTCTGTAACCAGGATCATCAAAACCACTTATACGAAAAACGAAATAAATGTGCTCCAAACTCTTCATCACTCATGCCAAAAGTACGTCTATTCAAACATAAGAGACTCTGTTTGTAAGAATAGCCTTCCTACCACAAACTACAAGCCATAAAATATGTGTCAGTAAACGTAGCCTTTCGATAGATCATCGCCAACTTTATTTTCCTGTAAATAAGGGTTAGGAATACAAAAGGCACCAATAACTACGATGACTGCTCAGTGCGATACAGTTTACGAGCGTGCATGTCCCCAACGGCACGCAGCGATATCCAATTATGGGATTAGTGAAAGCTAAAGTGGGGTGAAGTGAACCGTCCACGACCGCAGTGTGGACAAAACAGATTTGCATTTAATCACTGACTTTATACCTATGTTGGTGTTGTTGTTTCAGGATTTGTTTATAATTAGGCAACGTTTTAAGCGGTTGCTATTGACTGGTGGGTTGAAGCTAATCTAGCACAAAGCCGTATTGACGGAGTCAAGATAGGCGAGAGGCGAGAGGGCTGGACACTGGCGTCGCGCTATCTCTGAGGTCCCGGGTTCGATTACCGGGCGGGTGAATAAGAGAAGTTGTGGTACCGTCGTTGTTTATGATTTCTATAACAAGCAAGAGAGGTAGGGCATAGCGATTTATAGAGTGAAATACCTCCACCTTACAGAAGACCGCAGCCAAATAACAATCACTTTGGCGTTGTTGTGTTCCTACATGTGAGTAAGGTTTCCAGAGCTCCTGGGGGGCGCTACATTAGTAGCAGGGGTCAAGCCATCACGGTAAGGGCGACAAGTCCAGTAACAGCTTTATTATGCTGTACTTTTCGCTCTTAAGCTAGGACCTCATTACCACTTAACATCAGGTGGGGTGAGGTCAATCTTAAAGTGTAATATAAAAAAAAAGGTGGGATGAGGGCAATCTTGAAGTGCAATATAAAAAATAAAAAATAACACAAGTCCGTCAGCCTTTTAACGTAATGTCATAGCAATGTATGCGGTGTTGTCAAATATGAAAAAAGACGATAGTGTCGAGGGGAAAGACCAAAATTTCCACATAAAATGTGGACCATGCAAGATACATGCTAGATGTATTGGTGTTATATTATGTGCTTGTAGCACGATAGCGGTAACGGCTCGGTAACGACTTGTAACGATGGTTAAGCTATACAAGTAGCGGTCCCGTATTGGATGGGAGATCATCACGACCGAATTCAGTCGCTTTTATCTTGAGCATATCCTTGTTTCGGAAAGTACGTTGAACAAGTGATCCTCTCGTTAAAGCTAGTCAGAAGAAATTGGCGGCTTGTATATTAGCATGTAGAATTATGTATATTTATCGAGGCCTCTTGGTAGCACATAAAGCAAGATTATTAAAAAAAACTGTTAACTAATTGGACTCGTCTACTGAAGATTCCTTTGCCAACTATTATTTATAATTTAAATTAAGATAAGTTAAATATCCTTACAAACCTTTCTCTAGATAGGCAATCTTCAAAATAGAGATGTCTTATCCCAGGGACCAAATATTGAAAGAAAACATTCTACCGCGGCATACCATTCCAATAAGAGAGGTTTAACGAAGATGCCTGAAATAGCGGAGCCACATTGGTTATCGAACAGTCGCCATTATTTACAAACTATTCCGGGCAATTTCGAGCAATTTTACCTTCGGAGCCGAATCACGTATTTTTGCAACTTTCGTTTACGTGACAAACCCTCTTCTAACTAATGAGAAACTGTTCAGGCAAATAATTATTGCTGCCGTGCAAGAATTTTAATTACAGTTTCAGTACATACTATGTTTGGTTAGTGCGTTATCATTTCAAGTAAGAACTAGTTTTAGGGAATCGCTGGATATGAAAGATTCCCATGGATAGCAGACCTAACAGACGCTGCCCTGTCTTAACGACAAAAAAAAAAAGAAAAGTGTTATTGGTCCAGCCTAACGCGTGATGGCATGACTAAGGAAAATAGCGATTATTTTTTATATATTAATATTTTTCGGTCTAAACCGACTGAAAGGATAATGCGAATGAGTGAGTTGTACTTTGCAATAGCTCTGAGACACCGAATAGAAACCTTTATAAGAATAAGAAAAAAATCTCAACGAGATTAACGAAAGAATTGTTTAACCCTTGTACATCTAATTTTTGGAAACTCAGAAACATTTTTAGAATCACCTTTGTAATAGCTAAAATGGAATCGTTTCCCAAAGAAAGAGATATAAAACAACGCAATTAGCCGTTTTAATATCAAGGTCCTAACGAAAATTATAACTTTGCAAGAAAATCGAGGTTACGGAGAATGTGCGGAGCGAGGCTTGATCATTATTTGATTCCGGGAGCCTTCATTCGCCGACTGCAGAATATTGCTCGAGGAACAGTTCAAGGACTTATTGAAGAACGTTTTAACTTTTACACAAAACCATTGGAAGGAAAACTCACCGTATAAAACTATTGGTTTAATGTTCATCCCGCTTAGGATGCGCCACAAATCTTATAGCGCTCTTAACAAATATCAACATCGATAAAATAAAGTTGGTCGACTGCCTATTGGCTGAAAATACGAGTGTGCATATAAGCCAATGAAACATTTTTGCCGTCTGACGTGAGAAATTCGACGTATCGCGCATGTTACAAGGCATAGACATTACAATGTACACAGTTGTGCTAGTATATAAAACGCTGTTGTTTAATTCCAACAGTAATATACACAAAAAACATGTAATGTACGTATTAGTTCATGCAGTATTTGAAAGCAAAAATAGTTGTCCACGCACTAAAACCAATTTTACGACTAAAATTACATGGTGCTGGGCAACATAGGAAACAATTCATAAACTAAACCCAGGAGACCACCTAAAACTAAATATGGCGGAACCGATGACAGCAGCGATGGCAATTTTTAATTCACACAATCGTAACTTACGCTACGAATGCAAATAAAACGTTTTGAAGATACCAAATTTTGTAATCAAATCAAAAACCACGTTTTAATTTCCGTATTTTCGAATGTTTCTCAAAAACGAAACCTTTCGTTCGTTTCGCTTTTGCAAGTAGGCAGGAAAACAAAGTTAAGCATTGTACCCGAATATTCAATATTTTACGAAGATATTTTTCTATTTCTCGTATTTGATTTGAGTTTTACCGTTTATTGGCATTGAAGAAGAAATTAAAATGACGTGACAGTCAACGAAGTTGCGAGGCTTCCCGAGTGTCGCGGTCAATTATACAGATTTGCTGGCCCGCTCAAAATATTACTGCCTTGCAACTTGTGTTTGCCTAAGGGATTTATTTTCAATTTGTTTCCGATTCGATTTCTCTATTAACATAGAGTTGTTTTTATTGTTATTTGTGTTACTTTTAAATTCAGAAAAAGTTGCTTGATTTATAAATGAGGGAGTTCGCGTGCGTAAAATCCACTGGATGGCGATACCTAGGCGAACGTGATTGGTTATGGTTTATATGACATTGACAGACATGCCACCAGGGCATTTAAATCACCAATAAAATAACTTGGATCTGCTTTCCTCTACGGATCCTACAGCGAATTTGCTTTGAACCCGCTTTTCTTTTAAAACGCTCCCAATCGTCTAGTGCACGGTTTCCGATCTGTGGATAGATCTTAATTGCACACCATTTGCTTAATTTAAAACTAAACTTTAGAGGTCAGAGTTGTAAGAATACGATGTCTTCGGGACACCATTATAGAAGCCAATTTTTAAGAACGGGCAGTAATGTATAGATATCTTATTAAAAATTTAATTATTGTGTTAGGGCAAGAGACTGTTGCGATACCTTATGTTTTTGAATAAAAGTTCAGTTTAAAATTTATTTGTCGTCCATTTTAAGGCTCTTTTATATATTTGACGGCACAGTGGTACGACAGCGTGACTCACGCCGGCAGCACGTGCACCAAGACGTCATCGCCTTCCCACTTCGCTTTAATCCCCACCACTTACCTATAAAAGGGCACGGCAGCGCTCAATCGGCACGCATTTCGAATGGATGCGTCTTGGTGTACGGACTGTGGTCTTTAGTACCCGGACTGTTACCAGCCACTCTGAACATAGGCTCGCCTACATACAGAGACTAGATATTACATAATCGTTGTAAATTATTAGATTATTAATTAGTTACTTTAAGTAACTTTAGGTTTTTTAGGTTACTGATATTATTTATTAACCTGTAAGTCTGCATTTACTTCTGATGTCTACCCCCTTTTTCCGACATCAGAAGTGGGATCTCACCCACCTCTAACTTTAAATCAACCACCCCCGCATTCTTTAAGCGAACAGATGTCGTTTTTTTCAAACAGTATGGAAACTATCTTTACTAAAATAGCTGAAAACCTGTCATCGGGATCCAAAGCACAGAAGCACATTAGTTAAATTTGATCCCGATGATCCAGATTCAGACATAGAAGGCTGGTGCAAACTATCTGAAGTTATAGTTTTGAACCGAAAACTAAAAGGCGTAGAGTTAATTATGGCTCTGACTCATTGCCTTAAAGGACGAGCAGCCACACTTTTGACTAAAATTGCCCCAGATCAATTCGAATGGCCAGCAGTAAAAGAATTAATGATATCCCAGTTCTCTCGCCCAATGCTTATGCAGGATTATTTTGACCAGATACTAAAATTCCAAATTAATTCTGGGGAGTCTCCAGCCCAGGCTTGCTTACGTTTGTGGCAGCTAATTGAGAAAATTCCAGATGCAAATTTGCCTGATAGTGTAATTACTGGATTTGCTATATCTGTAACTGTTGATGAAGGCTTAGACCGTCTAGATAAGTTGTTAAAGATATTGTGTGAAGCAGGATTTTCGTTTAACATAAAAAAAATGTTCTTTTTTAAAAAATAAGAACTGAATACCTGGGTTATGTAATATCCGCTGGGGAAATAAGACCGAACCCAAAGAAAGTACAGGCTCTTGTTAACGTTCCTACCCCAAAAACAGTTACACAAGTTAGACAACTTATAGGTTTGGCAACTTATTTCCGTCAATTTATTCCAAATTTCTCTCAGGTAATACGACCTTTGTGCCCTTTAACAAAAGGTAAAGGTGCAGTTAGATGGACATCGGATCATGACTTAATTCATCAGAAAATAATTCAAATATTGACTTCAGAGCCAGTTCTTAAAGTTTTTGATCCTTTTTTGCCAAATAAATTGCATACGGATGCCAGCACTGAAGGATACGGGGTAGTTCTTATACAAAAATACGATGATGCACCTCATGTAGTTGCCTATTTTAGTCGAAAGACTTCAGATGCTGAGAGTCGTTATCACTCCTACGAGCTTGAGACCTTAACTGTCGTTAGAGCAGTTGAACGTTTTCGTCATTGTTTGTATGGGCGCAAATTCACTATCTTTACTGATTGCAATTCCCTTAAAGCATCTCATTCCAAACGAGATCTAACTCCGAGAGTCCATAGGTGGTGGGCAATGCTTCAGGCTTTTGATTTTGAGATTTCGTATAGGGAGGGTCGTAAAATGGGTCATGCAGATTTTCTATCCCGAAACTTATCCAATACTAGCGCAAAACCTATAAATGTAAATTTTCTGGAATTTAATAAAGGATGGCTTATTGTTGAGCAAGAACGTAATTCCGAGCTTTCTGATTTAATAACAAAATTACGCAATGCCCAATTGCCGGATGATGTATCTCACACTTATGATTTACGACAGGGCATTTTATATAGAAAAATCCAGCGCGGAGGAGTTTCTAGTTGGCTACCTATTATGCCACGCTCTCTTGTCTAGTCTTTAATTAGTCACGTTCATAAATTAGTCACGTTCATAATGAGTTGAAACATTTGGGTGTCGATAAAACCCTCGATAAATTATACGAACTGTACTGGTTTCCTACTATGTCAAAATTTGTCAAGAAGTTTATTAATAGTTGTGTTGTCTGTAAAACCTCAAAAGGCCCATCAGGGGCACAACAAGTGCAGTTACACTCTATCCCTAAAAATCCTATGCCCTGGCATACTATCCACTTAGACCTCACAGGAAAGTTAAGTGGCAAGAGCGAACGCAAAGAATATTGTTCAGTTTTGATAGATGCTTTTACGAAATTTGTGCTTTTGGAGTATGCCCCCAACCTTAGCTCTTCTCGTGCAATAAGAGCTATAAAAAAAAAGCTGTTGATCTCTTCGGCGCCCCAAAACGTATAATCGCAGACCGGGGACGTTGTTATGATTATAGCGAGTTTAAAAAAATTTTGCAAAGATAATAACATAGATCTTCACTTAATTGCTACTGGCACAAGTAGGGCCAATGGTCAGGTTGAAAGGGTCATGCGAACTTTGAAAAATATATTTACTGTAATAGAGTGCAATGCTTGGCAGGATCAACTGGGTGAAATTCAACTGGCTCTTAATTGTACAAGGTCTAGAGTTACGGGATTTACACCCATAGAACTCATGTTTGGCGTTAAAGCCAATTCATTAAATCTTGCCAAAATTTCACCTTGTTCCTCTGAAACAGACAGAATTGATGTCGAAGCGGCCCGTTTATCTGCATCCGCGAATATTGAACAGGTAGCAAATTATGACGCCATACGATTTAATAAAGGTAAAGCAAAGGTAAAGCCATTTTCGGTAGGAGATTTTGTGTTTTTGAGATGTGAAGAAAGACATCAAACTAAATTAGATAAAAAGTTTAAAGGTCCTTTCAAAATTGTAACTGTTCTAAATAACGACCGCTATGAGCTTAAGCATATTAATGGTACAGATAGAATATACAAGTATGCTCACGAAAACTTAAGAGCAGTACCTAAAGGACAGAATGGGTTTCTTGAAATATCGGAAAACTATAGTAGTGATGATGGTGATGATGATTGGTATACTGTTGTTTTATGGATCTCTTTTCGGTGACTATCTTGATATGTTGTGACTTTATTATGCGATTATAGTTGTAGAGATCTCATTTACACAATGGATGACGATCTAGACCAACTTTGGTATGTTGTAAACTAATTGAGTCATTATAGTTGTAGGGGTCTCATCTACGTGGTGGATGATGATCTAGGCCAACTCTGGCATGCTGAAGGGATCTACCTTAAACAAAGGGTAATGATCTAGTCCAGCAGTTTCTTTTGCTGTAGGGGCTATCTCGATAAGATAACCTAGACCAGTTTTATTTGCTGTAGGGACCTCATCTGCTTCTGTGGATGACGGTTTAGTCCAGCACTGATAGTGATGCTAATGGGGTTTAGCCCAGTCCAACGCATTCGGCTGTAGGGACCTCATCTGCTTCTGTGGATGACGGTTTAGTCCAGCACTGATAGAGTGAAGGGATCTTGCCTGCTTTTGTGGGTAACGATCTTGTTCAAGATAATAGCCTGGCTAAAGGGATCTTATCTACTTCAGTGGATAACGATTTAGACTAGCATTTTTTTAAGTGGTTTTCTGTCTCACAGATACTCTCGAGGACGAGTGATCGTCAGAATGGCCGTGACGGCACAGTGGTACGACAGCGTGACTCACGCCGGCAGCACGTGCACCAAGACGTCATCGCCTTCCCACTTCGCTTTAATCCCCACCACTTACCTATAAAAGGGCACGGCAGCGCTCAATCGGCACGCATTTCGAATGGATGCGTCTTGGTGTACGGACTGTGGTCTTTAGTACCCGGACTGTTACCAGCCACTCTGAACATAGGCTCGCCTACATACAGAGACTAGATATTACATAATCGTTGTAAATTATTAGATTATTAATTAGTTACTTTAAGTAACTTTAGGTTTTTAGGTTACTGATATTATTTATTAACCTGTAAGTCTGCATTTACTTCTGATGTCTACCCCCTTTTTCCGACATATTTATATCACAATGTATATTATATTAATCCAATAAACAGTTAATATTATTGCGCAATAATATACCGTAGTTTCGACAAATCAAAAAAAGCTTTAAGTTAACGATGAAAAGCTTTTTGTACAGGCATTAGGTTCGTCGACAATATAGCATCCTTTACTTACTAACCCTACCTTAGCAAAACTAAAGCCAATCGTTTTAATCACAATGCAATGCATGACAATAAACTCTCTATGCTTAGAAGTTTTCAGACAGAAATTTAGTTAGTTACGAATTATCGAAAATAATCACAAATCCGAGTTATTTTCGATAATTCGTAACTTATTTTGCTTGACTCGATAACTGAATCCAAAAGCCATAAATCATTAAAACAGCACGTATATCTTAGTGTTAATATATATTTTTTGGATGGTATAACTAAGACAGTTGGAGTTCGGAATTTATATAATAAAATTCTTATCTACTTCGCTATGAACATCGTGCGATGAAGAAAGCTATTTATCTACGTGAAATACTCAGAAATAAGGATATCCGTAGCAGAACCGATGTCGCCGGCATAGCTCTAAGAATAGCGTGAATGAAAATAAAGTTTCTAAAGTAGCTACCGAACATTGCAGCGTAGGACGGGTCCACAAGGTGAAAAAATAAATAGAGGCATATTAGACAACATCACATACATTGCTCTGATTCTGTGGGAAGTACCTAAAACTTGTGTTATAAGAAACAACGAGGGTACCACAACGCCCAGACCCAAGACAATATAGGAAAGTTCGTTTCCCATATTGACCTGACTGGGGATCGAACCCGGAACCTAAGAGAACTCTCGGCTACTGAGATCGCCAAAGAGACGGATGCAAGTGGAAAACACATTGAAGAGCTGTGGTTGTCTTTGAGAGAGGATGTAGTTCAGCATCGAAACTTTTTTGGATGAAGAGATTCTGATGAGTACCAATATAGATACAAGTAATATAATGTGTAGCATAGTTTAACTTCTATATATTTTACAAACCGTTGCTGGCACGCCGCTTTAAATTACCGCTAACATACCTGGAACAAAAATATAAATTTCATGTTACTATCTTATTTTACGTCATAAATTCGTACATTTTGACCTATTCTGAGCAACATTTTACAGTTTTGATTGATCACAATATGAATAAATCGTAACGTAGTGTGTGGTAAAGGTGAAACAATTGTTGAGTCTATACAATGTCTAACAGATTCAACGAAACATAAATTGACTTTAACCACGAAATATTTTATATAACCAAAGGTAATCGTCAAATGACCCATAATTAAAGTAAAATTTTCTTTTGGAGCCGGTGTTAATTAATTATCCATAATTTATCACGCAAGATTAACCATTTATAAGAATAAGCAAATACTCTTTTATAAACATAACTACAAATGCAGTCTAAATAAATTAAATAATGGACAAAATCACACACATTGTTATGATTTTGTGAAAAGTAGTTAAAACAGTTGTGCTACAGAAATCAGAAACAACGACACAGCACAGCAAAGTACAAAAGCAAAGACGATACCGCAACACCCAGACACGGGACAATACAAAAAAGTTTGATTTCCATATTGGCCCGATCGGGAATCGAACTCGAGACCAAAGATGGCGCGACGCCAACGTCCCGCTCGCCTCTCGGCTGGTGATTAAATTATTGAGCACTTTAGTAGTAGTAGTAGAGGTCATGACCAAATCTTAATTACTTCACTGTAAAGTTTATTTACTGTAAAACCTTCAATGCTGTAAAGGCATTGATCTTTAAGTAAAATAATCGTAACTCCATTTTATTGGGGTAGTGCTTCTAGAAAACAATATCGGCCTTGTGCGTAGATAGCTAAATCGGGCGGAATAGATTTGGGCGAACACTGCATTAGGAAAAGTTGTTTCGAGTGGGAAAATAATAATGTTAGGATGTGGTTTCGGAATGTGTGTTGTTGCTTTGTAATCCATACTAATATTATAAATACGAAAGTAACTCTGTCTGTCTGTTTGTCTGTTCGGATTTCAGGTCTAAACCACTGGACCGATTTTGATGAAATTTAGTATACGATATACGTTGAACCTCTAGAATTGACATGGGTTAGTTTACGTTTTGAAAATAAGGGGGATGGGGCTAATACCGCCCTTGAAAGTTTATGTAGGAAAATGTTTATTTTTTAAGTTAGAGAAGTTTTAAGATATGAAATTTGGCGCCAATATAGTTCAAAACTTGTATTAAAATATCGACTTCTTTTCGTTTCAAATATGAGGGGAGGCAGGGATAAAACCGACAATTTATATTTATTACTAGATAATCTTATATTATGAACAATAAGCTTCGGTCACTTTTAAGCATCTACGAAATATTTGATCAAAGATTTAATATCTATTTCACTGACCCAACGAAACAATGGTTAGTGCTCTCCTGGCTCTAAGGCCAAGGGTTCGATCCTCGACCAGGGCAATCATTATTATACTCTTACTTAATCTACCATATAAAAATAAGTCGGGTTTTCCTTCCTGACGCTATAACTCCAGAACGCACGAACCGCTTTCCACGGTTTTGCTCCGTGAGGTTTATAGCAAAGAAAATTCAGGAAAAGTTTGAAAATCATCTAAGGCAAAACGAAGTTCCCCGGGACCGCTAGTATTACTATAAATTCTTGCCTGTGATAAACATTTACTGGCAGACAGATCGAAAAAAAATTATTTTTTATTTTACAGACACGCAACACTAAATTCTGACGTTTCTTTTAAACGGAAATAAAGGATAAACGCCCAAGAGCACGTAGCTAAGAGCGTTTCGTTTCCCAGACTTACCCCAATCCTCGCTGCGTGAACTGAGAACATTACGGGACGCATTGAGATTGTCGAGCTTTGTATAGTCTTGCGGTTAGTAGTACGCGAAAAGGAACACTTAGTTTAGTTCAGAGCAACGAACGTCGCTCTTTTAGTTCTTAAAGTCTTATCATTAACCCTCGAGACAGAGCAGAGATAGAAGCGCAAAAAGGCAGGTCGTTACTTCACTTTAATACTGCCCTTTTAATTTTTTTTTAAATAACAACTTAGCTATAAATGTGGTATCACATATAGGGAAAAATCTGCTAAACAGGACTTGACTAACACACACGCCAACTACTTTGCCAAGAAGTTTTAGCTGTTTCTACTTACTTTACCAAAATTTGCCTCATAGTTCTTTATATGAAGTGGAGGTAGCAATTTGGTTTATATAGAGACAATTCATAAATATTACTAATGTTATCTATATGAATAAATAAATATTCGACTGTGACTTTGGCTTTAACCAACTATATCAGAGAGCGCTGCATTCTCTCCTGCTACTACTGAAAAAGCAAACTACGAAAAGAAAATTAAGAGATGACTCATGGAACTAGTTCGCGCAGTTCGTTTGTCCGAACGTTCCAACAAGGTAGTTCGTCGGCACTATACGAGACCAGCCTTGAACCTGCTGTCCTTGCCCTTGCTGTGACGGCCCGTCCCGATACGCAAGGCCAACCCTTTATAAGAGTAAGTAGTGTGGTAAGCGTGGGGCATATTTCAGACACGTCTTAATAGGTAGGTATATATCATCCTATGACTTTCAAATCTTTAATAAAGAATGACATCCCACTGTGAGAAGAAAAGCAAAGTACTATTTCATTTATATGACAAGTAGCGTAACAAATATATGACAAGTAAGTAGTTGAAGATATTCTTATCATAAGTTAGGCTATACTAAACTAAATTAATATTTGTGCTTTTCAACTTTAAGATTAGGTTTAGGTATTTTTTTCTATTTGTACTAGATTAGCTAAGTTGAAAATAAAAAACAAGCGATTTAATTTGATTTAGTCTATTTGCCAACAGAATAGCAAACTTTTGGATCTGTAAGATAGTTACTTGACTTGATTATATTGATAACTTACATAATATGATATTAGCTGTACTCTAAACCGTTCTTAGAAAACACGTTAAGAATATTAATATTGTTGTTAGAACGGTGGTAGTTTTATGACTTTAGATTTATAAAATCAACCAAAATTTTTTTTTAAACATAACTTTAATACTTATCGAACGATATTAAAAAACCACGTTATTATATTGCAATATGCTTGCAGTTTTAATTTAGTGAAATCTAGTTGGCAAAAAAAGTACCTACCAATTTTTTTTATTGGATGAAATAGAGAGAACGAAACAAGTCCGTCAGTGTGAAAAAAATGTTTTATTGCCCTTAAAAATTTAAAGGCTATTCTGAAAAGGTGAAATAAAAAAATGAGTAAATGTGACCCACGGGGGAACAGAAAAAATAACGGTAAATGGTTCTTTTTAAATTAAAATACCTATAAAAATCTAAATCCGGAGATTCTAATAATATTAGGGCAAACGCTTACCTTGAACAGGTTTAAAATGTCATGTGATAAAAAGAGGTCAAAGCTATTGCTAGGTCTACAGTATGCATAATGGCTGTTGCATAATTGATATCAATATAATTATTTAGTACCTTTGATGTGACTAACTTGGAAGATATTAAAATATTAATGGTATAACGGAATGAGTATGTTTTCGTCGTTTTACGGTTTACCTAACCACTTTGGTTATCTACGTATTAAAAAACACGGTTGTGTGATGCGCTATATAAGTTTACAAGGATTTCAAACTATATATATAGAGAAAATGTGAGATATATCTCCCTGCCGGGTCGCAAAGGACAGGAAGGGCGGCAACGAAACACAGAGGTCCTTCTCTTCCTCCGCGATCCAACTCTGCCCTTGCGGGCTTGCCGCAGAAACCCACCTACTATCCGCGGCCCAGCTCGGGATCCGTCTTAGCATCATCCTGTGGGATCCATCTTAGCATCATCCTGTGGGATCCGTCTTAGCATCATCCTGTGGTATGCGAGCCTGGGTGGCAAGGCCAGCCTTAACGCACCGGACCACGGTGTTACTGAGCCCCCCCATCGCGACAAAATGCTGATTTATAGGTTCTGAGCCAGATATAGCAACATTTGGTTTATACATTTATATGTTACTGATGTAATTTACATTAATAAAAAGGTTTTGACTTTTTGAGCTCAGAGTTCTTAGTCTATCAGGTTTGTGTTGTGATCGCTAATGTTGTAAGCGTGGCGATGAAGCCCAATACTCATTGTTGTAACGTAAACTCGATTGATAAAACGGCGGACAGTTTATCCCACAGTGTGTATTCCACATTATTAGGCTGACACTTGATCAAAATTCTTGATCCGCGATTCTGCGGCTTATTTGGCTTTGTCCGAAAGCTTAAAACCGCGAACTACGCACATGCATTTAGGTCGCTGTACCGCGGCTCGGCTGGTTTGTAAAAGCCATAACACTTATTTCAGTTTCCTGTTCCTTTTAGCACTCCACAGCACTTTGCGGCTGGATTTTTCGTTTAGTAAACATTTCCCAATGAATATTCAGGACTGAGCACATTCCTTTGAAAAGTTACTGGTATTTATAATTGAAATACGTAAAATGTGCAATTTGAAGTATAAATATTTAGAATATGAAAAGTACTAGCGACCCGCCCCGACGACACAATGTAGATTATGAATTTCTAGATTTTTCTATACTTCAGTTTTAATTATTTTTTTAATATTTATACTAATATTAAAAATCTGAAAAGTTGGTTTGTTTGTTTATTTAAACGCATTTATCTCAGGAACAGCTAGGTCTAATTGTATTTTTTTTGTGTCGAATAGTTAAAGAGGAAGGCTTAAGGCTTTAAAACATCACGCTCCAACTAATAAGAACGAAGAATCGGAGGAAAATTAAAAAAAAAAACGAGTAAGTAATTTATTTTTTAAGAGCAAGCGGCCAAAATATTCCGTAGTGGATTGGTTGTTATAAATAAATTCGTAAGTAACGGTTTCTTTTTATCATAGGATGTAATACGTAAAGGTAGGATCCCAGATAAGTGTCCTCTTAATACATTCATATATTTTTTGTACTAAAGTAAATTAACAAACCCGTAAAATTGTAGCTGGAATTAAGGACGTCATTGAAGTTAATCATTAAGATAACATTTCAAATAAGTCGTATTGTGTACTTTATTCGGCTCTTATTTCTAATAGCAGTGCCCGCGACTTCGTTCACGTGAACTACAGGGTTTTTTTCGCAATAAGAGGTAACCTATGTCCTTCCTCAGGATCTAAAGATTGTCTGTGCCAAATTTCATCAAAATCGGTTGAGAGGTTTAAGCGGAAAAGCGTAACAGACAACAGGGTTACTTTCGCATTTATAATATTAGTAGGAATGAAAATTTACAAATGGGATCTTAAGCGGTTTACCGATTGAATATACATTTGTTAGTGAATTTGAGTAGGTCCGTGGGTAGTTTGTACATACAATGAAATCCAGGGATGTGGTCCTTTTTCATAGTTAGAATGAACATTGCAACATATGTCGGGCGCTCTTGTCTTTGATATATAAAAATCTCATCTTTAAGTTTACAATGTTTTAAATGAACTGTGGGATGCCCATTGTAACCTTGTAACCTTTTATAGGACACCAATGTATTCAAAGTATATGAATTTCTCATTTGTAATGGTGAACCGTAAAACACGTTACTGTGATTACTGCATTAATCAAATGCAGCAATAAATGTTTATTAGCAAACTGGTTTGACTAGTAAATGATATTAAAATCAGTCATAAAATATTGTATGCAGTAGACGTTCGCTAATAAAGTGACCCTATAATTATCTTCTCACGTAAGTAATACATCCATGATAGTTTTACATGTAATAACATTTTAATTGCACGACTGACGTATATTATGATTAACGAATGAACGCAAGCTTGATATTTCTGATTTTCTTCTATCCTACAAATATTAAAAATGCTAATGTTTATCAGTATGTATGGACTAGCTGTGCCCGCGACTTCGCTCGCGTGGACTACAGGTTTTTCCCATATACATATATATGTCGTGGCCATATCGTAGATTTGCTCATTTCATGAAATGCTTGAGTATTTCATGAAATGGTCGCATTTCATGAAATGTTTGACTGTCTGTTGGCCACATCATGATATGGGTTGGGCAGATCAATGATAAAAATCGTTTCTCGATGTGGTCAACTGAAAGCGCGACTATTTCATAAAGTATTCAAGATTATTTTGATCATATCGTAAAATAGTTACATGAATTACCGGTAGAGGCGCTGTAAGCGCTTTGTTTATGTGTGAAGATGGCGGCCGCGGACGATAATTAATAATTCGTTGTTAAGTGAAGAAAAAAGTGATGACAAAAGATTATACGACGAAAAGGTTCTGGAGTACTATGCAAGTCACGCAAAAACTGAGCAAAATGTAAAAAAACCTTGGATTTCGGTTTGGATTTTACAGGTTAGTAGTTTACTGTTAAATTACTTCATTATTAATTTATTTTATTAAATTACTCTATCCTAGCTAACGTATATTGTATTTCCATTTAATTGATATTATTCTAAGTTTGTTAATTATGACATTATAAAGATTGTTTTGTTTTTCTTTTTAGGTTATAACAAATTAAGGAGAGTAGGGTGACTACGCAAAAGAAGTCCATGGATTATTACTGACTGTCAAAATACGACATTATGGAAACAGCGGACGAGGAATACCTTGTATTAAAGAAAAAATGCGTAAACGATCCTACTATTCGAATAATTCCAGTGGAGAAGTATTTTGAAATATGAAAGGAAGTTCATAAAACTGTTGGACATGGTGGACGACTAAAAATGATTAAACACATTAAAAATAGGCTTTTTAATTCCATGTGATTTTTATATTACTTGTTGTAATTATTAACCAAAGTACGTACCTACTTATTTCTAAGTATATGATTCTATTCTAAAAATAAATGTGTAACTTGACATGTGTCATACCTATTTAACAAAATTTGTTTAATATTATTACATAAATTTTTATAATTTTGATACGAAAATTTCATAAGTTTGTGATAATCGGACTTAAATTACAATAAATAAGTTCTTACCAAATTCTGGATTTTTATTAAATATTTTATGGACACCCTATTTATACGATTCGGCCAAACGTGGATGACAAAATCGTGAAACGTAGACGATTTTATGATCTGGTCAAATTGAGTTGCCCACATCATGAAATGCAACCATTTCATGAAATACTCAAGCATTTCATGAAATGAGCAAATCTACGATATGGCCACGACATATATATACAACGTGTAACGGAAAGGGTATAACAATATCAAAAATACCAAAGCAGTTAACGATTACAAACTGTATGGGACCATTTGTAGCTGTGTACACGCATTTATTGCTTCAATATTTTTTTTTGAAATATCAGTCAAACACAAGTCAAAATTTTGACTAAGTCACGCTTGCACAACACTATCACAGTATTCAGGGTGTATCAGCTGTGGGGTCAACAACAACAATCAGCTCACACTGCACTCCTGGTATTCAATTAAATAATCTTAAATGGGTTCCAGATATTTATTTTCATACATTGTTCAATTTCTTATGATTGGGGTTTATTATCTGTATTATTATTTCCCTACATTTTAACAAACAAAAAAAACGAACAGTAGCTAAGCTAAGCTAGTTTCTCCTAACTTTTATAAATTTTTGTAAACATGTGCAAATGTAAGATGACAAACAGTGATCAATGTAGTTTCAACATACTTTGTCATGAGGGCGTACAAAAAGAAAAGTTATTTGAATATCGAATGCCGTACAGATCGTAAAAGTGAGTAAAGGAAAAGTAGATATTGATTTTAATTCTGAATCGAAAACTAGGCGTTTTCGGTTTCACATTTCCAACTTGTTATAACAACACCTTTCTCGTAAGGAATAAAGAGGTTATGAGCGAGCTAGTTGACATTAAGGATTGTGAAATGTAACTTCTTCAGTTCTAACAGTTACAAAATGATATCAACAAATTTGTCGTATCAAGAACTATCTTATCCCAGTGATTCCGGCTAAATAGTATATTTTTAATATTTATCAAAAATATTTCAATCAAAAAAATAAGCGGTGAAATATTTAATAAACAAAACTATTCCACTAAATGAGTTAACTCATTTTTTAAATGAACCCTAAAAATGGGCGGGTCTCGTGGCTATGATACTTTACTATGGCCCTGGTACAAAAATAGTGCTAATTTAAAAAATGGGTTCTGCATTTTAATTTATTTCGTTCTTACAATTTTAGAAATAATACAATTATGTTATTAATGGTGCGATTCTAATACCTACATTGAAATTATGTTCATGACCCTTCAGTGTTAAGATTTTTCGCAAATTGTATTAAATAGGTACTTGGTAAGATTATGTTACAACTGTGTGCCCCATACTGTAAAACTATCAGGCGTATTCTTTTTTTATTTAGAACAGTTCGTAATTGCATTAAAGGTTTTTCAAGAAAAAATACGATAAATCTTATCGTATACGTTATGTCCAAAAAATTGGCTGTCTGTAAAATCGGTTTACAGACGATAATTTTACGTAAGAACGCCGAAAACATAATAAAGAAAAAGTATTAATTGAAATTACATTTTAAATCCTCAAACTTGACCATGCAAAGTAACGGAGCTACAAGGAATCCATGAGTATGAAAGATTTTTTTTGTTGCTTGTTTTAGTAAAATAATCTTGAACCCTAATTGATTGTCACAACTTTGTAGTTGGAATCTCAGAGTAAGGATTAGAATAGAGAGAGTGCTAAAAATGTGATTCAGAAATGACTACTTGTACTGTTTTCTCAAGCATGGAATAGTCGTAAGAGAAAAAGAGACAGATGACGTTCAGTACGTACACTCTTTCGCTGCCGTACACACTTTTAAAACGTCAGTGTATCTATTTTAATGCTACAAAATTCAATAGTCAATATTTAGACGCAAGTTCATACCAATTCTGAAACCTATTAAATTTTGTCTATTAATATTTTCCTTATAAGGTTGAAATCGTCGAAAGAGTTGGATGTACCTATTATGCTATTAATTTAAATATCACAATGGTGGTTATCTTTTAGTGTTTACTGAATCACATCTGAAATTTGTTGGTTTAGCGTTTCTCATTTTGACACTTCAGTTACGTCGTTGTGTTGTCGTCGCCGTGACAACATCTCGTGTTTTTGCTTCTGGATTACCTACTTCCTACGGATAGCCTAGTGATATTTCGTGATGTCTTTGAGCAATAAAGAATATTCGAGATGATTCTCTGTGTCGGAGCAACCGACGGCAGCCTGATGGCCGACCGAGAGCTAGAGAAAGAGATTTATGAAACCATCTAAACGCTCGTTTCCATCTGTGGATTGGGCGAGGAAGTCGTATCACATGACCAGACCTCAATCCGTTGGACTTCTTCTTGTGGGACTACGTTAAAAGGAAGGTGTACGCTGTAGCATGCTCGTCAAGGGAAGAGATGATAGAAAGCATCAAGGCCGCGTTCTGTACAGTGACACCACAAATGTTGCATAATGTTCGCGCATCTTCATATCGGCGAGCTGGTTTATGCATCCAGCTTCAAGGACAATACCTATTTTGAACCGTTCTTCTGAAAAGTAAGTAGATAACTTTGTTCTAAATCCTCAATTTATCAATTAGAATTTGGTTTTTAAGAGATAAAATAAACTATGTAAAAAATACGTAATTAATAATAACAAATTGGTCTTTATGACACGTTAATAAGTCCTCATTTCGTTTGTTCCAGGTGTTTCCATAAACGTTCGCTACAATGTACCTAGTGACAACGCCGATTCCTTTGTGCTAAGCCGCCAAAGCAAGCCGAGGTCGCACGCGTTCACGCCGAAAAGTACTAGGCGCGCATGTCGAGGAAGGAGGTGGAGAAATTCAGGATCGCAGTGATTGTAGTGAAGTGATAACGTGATTTGGGGTCGCTGACCTCAATAGTGTTGTGATGCGTTTGTTTACGTTTTAGTCAGTCATTATAGTTAATCATTTTTTATTTCATAAAAACAATAAAGTGTTTATTTTAACTCGGGATTTCGTATATAGAATCTATACAAGGTATAGTATCCACCTACTTTACATTGTTACCCCCTTTCCGTTACAGGTTGTATACTTTCATGGTCGGTATACCCCTATCTCCCCAAATATTCGAAACAAAAAGAAGTCAATATTTTAATCCAAGTTTTGAGCTATTTTTGTGCCAAATTTCATATCACTAACTTAAAAAATAAAACATTATCCTATAAAAACGTGTCTATAGTGATATTACCCCCATCACCTCCTTATTTTATAAAGCAAAAAGTAGCCTATGTCCGTTCTAGAGGTTCAACATATACATTTAGACCAAATTTCATCAAACCGATTCAGTGGAATAGGCGTGAAAGCCGGACAGACAAACAGACAGAGGTACTTTCGCATTTATAATATTAGTATGGATGTATGTTTGTTATTCTTTCACTTAGAAGTACTCAGTAGATTTTGATTAAATTGGGTAGAAAGATAGCTGAGAAGTAACTTAATTATTTTGCCATGTATTTATGTATTTTAAGAACTGAAAATGATGAATCAGTGTTTTTATTGATTTTTCTTAGTTGAAATTTGGGTAGTCCTTCATGACATGGCTATTCTGGTATGACGATTAAGACATTAATTTTCAAGTCCTTTACACTACAAAAGCATATACACCTCTAATTTAATTTCTATCAAACGTTATTTTATTCTGTTGATATCTATTGAGAACATAATTTTCACCTGAGCCTCATTCCGTGAAGTATTACGGCCTAATCTCCCATCTGTAAGGCTTCCGAAAAGCAGGTCAATTTCATCAGGTCAGAATCATCGTAGTCTTATCTCCTTAGGTTAAGGTTCATAATTCAGTTTGTCTAACATTCAGTCTTGTACATCAGTACGCTCGTGAGTAATGTGGACAAAAATAATTTTGTAATAAAGTACGATACAAGACAGAACAAAAAGAAATTACGTGCAAAAAGTCAGCTTGACATCTGTTGGTTGATATGGCTTACAAAGATACAATAATAAGATTGCTACGAAAGAAACGTACGTCTTTGTAATTTTTTTAACATTGTTTATTTATCTCAAGCAGTTCCTTAAAGACGCATGTAATATACTAACCCATGTATAATCTAAAGCATGGTAATTAAACACATTTTTGTACGATAGCTAGAACTAGATGTGAAAAGCTATGAGTTAATGGTTTGCTCTAAGTAATTCAATTTACAATTTTACATAAGAGGCTCCTTGGCGTGTGGTTAGTTTTTTAACTACATATCAGTGGTTATGGGTTCGAAATCGCGTGGAATACTTGCCTATATACATACAGTTTGCACAGTCCAGTAAGGACAGTAGGCTTGAATAACTTAACTGCCTTGATATCTTTAAGAGTCCAACTGGCGGTAGAGTGTAACGACGCGGGAAGTTGAGAAGTGACTTTTGAACTAATTAGAACAAAACAATAAGTAAATTTTGTTTCTCAGAATTTATTCTTTAGAAAATACCCAAGTTCAACCTACTAATAGCACGCGCACGAAGCCGTGGTCAGTCCCTAGATTTTAATAAAACCACAAATACTGCACGTACAAGTCAAGTTCTTCTCACATACCCTACACAGTAGCCACCTGTTGAAGTGATTAATACTTAAAAGCCTTTGGTCCACAGCTGGCTCCACGCCAAGAGAGAGCAACGTGTGGAAAATTGTATAACTTACGGTTGAAACTTGCTTGTATCCGATATACACTAAATTGAAAAATATATTACATTCTACAGTGCCACTTGCTCTCGTGTCTTGGGAATAGTGCTACTTGAAATAAAAGGTCCTTTAGCGGTGCTCTCCACGGAAATTTATGTTAGATCATTTGAAAATCGCTTCATCTCTTCCCTATTCTTGCTTACATCGTTACATAGTGTAATAAAAAATTACTTACGCTTTCTGTTCGCTAAAATCTTTTGAACTACTGAGTTTGCAGTTGCATGCAGTTTTCAGCACTTGATATGAGTAATTTAAGAGGAAGCCTTATATTAGTGTCTAAAGACAGATTCACATGGCACCCTTGGGTTCTTATCTTCTTTTAAATTTTGACAGTTTTGGAAACGGAACATATAAGATAAAATTATTATTTACCAACAAAGTTTATATTTTTTACAAAATAGTAGCAATCGTAACAATTTGTATCTACATTTGGGGTAAATAGTTATGAATATGATGGTCCACTTGTTTTCTCGTTTTCGGTGTAATCTGGGGTCCGAACATAATTAAAGTACTAGTTTAGATACTGAAAACGTCAAACTGAAAACAGGATGCAATATATAATTGTGTCACTTAATTAAACGTTTACTTCTTTCTTTCAATAGCGCTCATTAAGGAAGCCTATGTCTAACGGAAGACTATATTTAAGCATATGATGATAAGATTTACTATCATAATATACCTACATGAAGGAATAAACTCGAATTTGGATGCGAAATTTTATTTGGAAGATTAGTTGAAACCGCCAGTCCACTAGTAACTTAATAAAAGCTCGTATTGGATCAAAGCACAAAAATCTTAATACGGATCAAAGGCCGTCCCATGTGTGCATTTCCAATCGGGTTTAAAAATATTCTACTTACTTTGAAACTATTTTCTTATTTCCAGAAGCAAAAGCCTTTTAGCCTTATCTAGTACACATAGAATAAAGGGTAGTCGAACTTTGTTATTTTTTTCGACATGTTTATAATATCCATTACATTAGTTGACATTAAAAAATCACATGACTTTCCTAAGTAAATGTCAATCCCATAAATTTAAGTTTTATCGAGCCGATATCGAAATTCGAAAAATTTGGCTTAGCCCCAAGGTCCTCTTTAAATCTTTTATCTTATCTCGCACTATAACATACAGACATACAGTAATAGAACAATTGTAAATTATTATAATTAATTATTATTAAGCGTTAATCTTTCAAAACCTAGGACTAAACAGCGAACACCCTCTTTATCGTATTATTACTAGATGATAGTGACATACTATGTGACTATGAACTATAGTATGTCACTATGAACCTTCTAATTGAAATGAAGATACATAAATAAACATTTTCCTCGCCGAAGATTCTTTTAAATACAACTGTTTGGGTTCTACAACCATATGATAAATATTAGATACCATGTCATACATTGCTCTGATTCTGTAGAAAGTAGCTTAAACTGAACAGACTTGAGACAATATAAAAAGTTCGTTTTCCATATTGACCCGATCGGGAGTCGAAACCGAGATCTCAGACATAGTGCAATACTAAAGTCTTGTGATGGTAAAATATAATAAGGTGGTGAATTGAAAAGATGATTACGATAAGATAAACAGAGACATCTTAGTAAATAATACGTGTAAGTAATAATATATAAGGAAAAAGGCTCTGGAGCTTGTTAAAAAATAAATGAGATCAAAAATAGTACGCCATCCTCTTTTTCAATAGTGAACCGCCCTCAATTGTACATGGACGAAAAGTTGATCTGCATTGTAATTTGTCGGACTAAATTGAAATAATGCTCCCGCTGAATTTATTAAATTATCACCCGTCGTTTCAGCAATTTTCGGAGCATATTTCATTATGTAGCATGAATGAAGCAAATTCAATTTCGTTTATCCAGTAACGCCATTTTTTTACTTCGCATGAACCTTTATTGTCCACGGATTACTTAAGAATGGAGCCAATTTATTTGAAACACACTTTGAAAAACGTTACCAAGCTTAGTCGGCAGAGAAACATTAGCTAGAGAAATGAGTTCTCATTATGTTTAGAAGTCAACGCTAGGTGTTTCCCGCAGCTCCGTTCACGTGATTTTGGGATAAATTTTATTCGTTTCTAATCTATACATTTATATAAAATTGGAGTGTATGTTTGTATAATTAAAATAACCGCTTTTTACTACATGCATATGAATATATACGGTTTATATGACAAAATATATTTTTTTACAATTTTTGTCTGTCTATCTGTCTGTATATTTGTTCTGGCTAATCAATCATCATTTCACTAAGATGTCAGAATGTCATAACTTCAACACAAGAAATAAACATAAACTTACTTTCCACATCTAAGACTTCATAACATAAGTAATTCTTTTGTGGGGTCAAGTCTGAAGATTTTTAATAAGCTGCCAGAGAATATCGCTGCATTACCTATGCATAGGTTTAAGTCTCTAATAAAAAAAATTCAATGAAAAAAGGCTATTATAAAATAGAGGACTATATTAGTGACAAAGATGTTTGGACTTGATAGCAGTAAATAAAAAGTGTCGAAAAAAATATTACTTGCTGTCCTAGTTTGACCTAATTAATTGAAAAGGTACAAAAAAATCAGAAACAAGCGCCTATTTTTTTGTTACTAAGTTACCAATTACGAAAGTATGAAACAATATAACCGTGACTTATTATATCTATTGTGTCATTATCAAAAGAAAAATCGCATTGAAACATCTGTAAGGCATTACCTACGTGTAAACAGAAAATCATGTGACTAAGGCCAGTTTTGCTAATATTTGCTTTTAATGTAAATTTAGCTTATGAATTCTATGTGGGTAGAGGTCAATGTATTTGGTTGGGTAACTGGTCGTAGTCACATGACTCGAGCGAGAGTGGGAACTACAGGTTTTAGGAATGTGAAAACTTGTACCAATTTGGATGATATCATAATACCTATCTGTGGTTTCAAATGCGTGGGTTGTTCCTAAAGTATGATCTATATTATATATAATTGAGTTTATTCTTCCTAATTAATTATTATACTCTCTCGACTGCGCAAGGGTGTCCCGATGAATTTGCAGAGTTATTTTTTACTCACAAACCTCCTCTGATAATACAGACGATGATTAGTAAAATTTTCAAATTCAATGAAAATGTATTTTTTGCTTCAATAATAAAAAAATGTAGGTATGATAATGCTACGATTCAAGTTCAGCGTTTACGTCACTAATTCGTAAAAACTGGGCGAAAAAGTGACGATGCGCTATTTTTTGTATGATTAAAGAACAATACAAGTATTTTTTGGTTTTCTATGTTTTTGTATCGTTAAGCCGGTCGTATTCCACAGTGAGATTAACCAAGCCTAGTACCCTTGATAGACATAAGACTGTGCATATCTTTAAAACTACGTAATCGAAGCGTATTTTTTTAAATACATACAAACAATTTATCACAGAAAAGCTAAAAATGTTACCTACTACCTGCACCAGGGCAGATCGTTAGTAACTTCCTAGTTTTCTATCGGAAGAACTCTAAAATTTGAGATACTTAAATCAAATCGAAATATTTATAAAAACAAAAGGCATCGAAGCAAAACAGGAAGCAGAAACTCGTGTTTAAATATTGCCAGTTCATTTTCGGCCTAATTGTGGTTAAACAATCCATGTTATTTGTTTACCCGCAAATTATAACAATTATTTAAATATAAATAAACGATGCTTTCCTAGTGAGATGAATAACAAAGTAATGTTAATAAACGAAGCTACAATAAACGCTCGTTTTATAAACAGCGCCGATCCGTTGATTGCTCTGTTCCTGTGTACGATGACCTAAATGTAATCATTACTCCATGATTAATTAAATGAGCAAGCGTATTATCAAAGCAGAATTGTAATCATAGTAGAAAAACACGTAATTAAGACAAAAATTCACATGCAAGAACAATACTAAACTTCCTTCTTCTTTCTCTTAAAACTTTTGTTTCAAGATGTTGGTAGCGATGTATCTAAGGCAGGCGCTAATAGCGTGAAATTTTCCGGGTGATAAATTAGAGAAGTAAATTTTTCGAAATTATTAAAAAAAAATACAAAACAAAGAACAAAACATGTAGAATATTCACAGAAGGTAGTCCATTCCTGCATTTAGGGTGCCCATTTTACGACACTGGTCCGGAACCAATAACCATCGAGCAAAAACTCATTGAGTTTCTTAAGAATATTTTTTTAACTTATGGAACTAAATTTGCACCTTGACATGCAACAATTTATCTTGTTTGAGTAAGTTGAATAGAAATTAATATCAAGACACTAAGGAAATGTTAAGTTACATTAATTTACGGTGACAAAAATTTCGTATGCAAAATGCGGGTGCAATCTTGTTACGTTAGTATCCACGGTTTTAAATTTTTATTACGGCTTTTACTAAAGCATAAATAGGTAGCTATACTTAGGGACAGACTTTCCACAAGGTATATACATCAATACGGTGCTGTGTTTATAGCTTACAGGGAATTAATAATAAAAAGCATTATTATTGACGTCAACTGAACCACTCAACTTCATTGCTTCTACCGAGATTACGCCTGCTTTGTTAAGTGCGGTGATAATACTATCAGCAAAAGCCAGTCGACAATCACAATCAGTTATGTTTCAACCAATTTTTTCTCATTATTTATTTACTTAAATTTAATACATACATACATACATAAAAAAGTACAACTCAATACCTAGTGGCATTCTCTACCAGCAACCTCATAGATTTGAGCGGGATTTATAATGGCGGTGCATGATTTTTTTATAAACAATAGTGTATTAAGTAAAAAATAATAAAAAGGTAAAGAGAGGTAGGGCATAGCGTTTTATCGCTCGAACTGGAGCAGCCCGAGTAGTGAAATACCTCCACCTTACAGAAGACCGCAGCCAAATAACAATCACTTATGTGTTGTTGTGTTCCTGCGTGTGAGTAAGGTTTCCAGAGCTCCTGGGGGGTGCTACATTAGTAGCAGGGGTCAAGCCTTCAAGGTAAGGGCGACAAGTCCAGTAACAGATTTATTATGCTGTACTTGTCACCCTTAAGATAGGACCTCATTACCACTTAACATCAGGTGGAATGAGGTCAATCTTGAAGTGTAATATAAAAAAAAAATAAAAAAATAAACTTGTATTGACAACACTTTAACTATGAGCATAAATATTTTATTATAGTTACCATACCTACAAAAAAAGCAATGTTAAATTTATTATTTCTATTTCTTATTCCTTAATTCGCTCACTCGTCAGAATAAGTCTAAGTAGGTACGTTTAATATCATAAAAGCTAATGGAGCTGTTTAAGATCCTCTACTTGGTCACAATCAAATAAACATTTTACTGGACACGAATAAAAAAATCTAATTATGTAGAAAAATAAAATGTGAAACTTATATTATTGTTGGTGTTTCATAGAAAATTAATTGTTTTTGTCAAGCCTCAGAGACGGCCATAAGTGGTGGTAGCAAGACAATCGGTCGAGGCCTCGCGTTTACCTGAATAAGTCGATGCTTACAATTATAATTTCAAAAAAGCTTCCAAAAATACACTTATTTCGTGATTCTACATAAGAAACTAATTCTTTAAATAATTACTTCTTAATATAAATAATCTCGTACCTTTTTATACTACATGATAGTTTACTGTGAGAAAAATCGTTTTATTCTAATTGTACTGGTACCGCAGCAGTGTGTAGTGGAACTACTTAAATTGTGATACATAATGTTTGCCACGTACCATTGTGAAGGTGATAGTGTGATAGTTTGGTGCATTTATTTTATATATCCTCACAAGGCCAAATGTCGTTTTAAAAGGCAGATACACTAAATTTTTCATTGTGTCTGGTTTTCGAGGTCTTATAACTAATCTATATATGTATAGATTAGTTATAAGACCTCGAAAACCACTAGCTATCTATGGCTAGTTTAGCTATATTTTTATAAATATTAAGATAGGTCTGTACTAGTTGAGCAGAGCCAATCTACTCGTAGTGCACGTGCAGACGAACGAACGAGCTTACGATTACTCTTCTCGAACGTAGTTGAAGTCCCTCTGTGTACGTTATTACGCTGAGGACAGTCGAGCAAGAACAAAGCGCTCGAAGCGCGCTCGTTGAGGCTCAAACGGTTCACAACTACTCACCCTTCAGCTCGGCTCCAACACCGATTATACTCGGCTCATCTATTTTAAATATAAATATAAATAAATATTGGACAACATCACATACATTGCTACGAGTTAGTATACATTTCTCTGTGGTAAGTAGCTTAAGCACTTGTGTTACAGAAATCAGTAACAACGACGGTACCTCAACACCCAGACCCGAGACAATATAGAAAAGTTCGTTTCCCATATTGGCCCGACCGGGGATCGAACCAGGGACCTCAGAGATGGCGCGACGCCAAAGTATGTCCCGCTCGCCTCTCGGCTAAGGAGGTCGTCATCGTAGACTTAGGTACCTTTAGATAAGAGCACTATTAAACTAAATAAGAATGCATCCTTAAAAATACTTAATCGAGAAAAAAGTTATGATAGCCACTTTACTTATATATTCTCTTTAGGAGTGCCTTTATAGATTTCTGTATCTATAAGCAGAGTTTTACAGTATTTGCACATAATTAACAACAAAACATAAATTTTCCATGTTTAATAATAGCCAATAACTTAAAACAAAAAACAAAATGGGATAGGGCGTAAGAAACATCTGCGGCTAACACATTAATTATAATATTTGTAGGATTGAATGAGCACGTATTATCACTAAGCTCGATCATAAGTCAGCACATAATACCTTATGAACATGCCGTACATGACCTAGTTACAATAATTTCAATTTTAGCAACAAAGTTTCAATTTGTATATGAATGCAGCGAGCAGCCTGACCGCAGTTTACTGATGAAATCCAACCTGTTTAGTACAACAACTGTTTAATCAGCTGTTTACCAAATAGGCATTTGATTTGTGAACCTTTTTTCCATTTTTCTGAAATAATAATGCGCAATGCGACCTCCGTAGTAGAGAGGCGAGTGAAATCCGTTAATGTTCAGTTCCAATATTTTACGGTTCATAACGAGTCGAAAGTGACGATCCGTTTTTCTCCGACTGACTACGAGTATGGAACGGTTTTATCTTACGCCTAAAAAAGATTGTTTGTCAAATATTATAAATAATACGAATGTTACTTTAATATTTTTATTTTTATAATATTTCGTATTGTAACCTCATCAACACTTTTGCTTTTTTTTTATTTTAAAATCCATATGCGGAGATTTGTAATTGGTATAGATATCTATTTAATGTAAACGTAGTTATAATATCTATTTACACTGTAAATCTTCCAAATAAATAAATAAAATAAAATAAAATAAAAAATAATGGACCCTGGCATAAATAATGATTGCGTGACAGAGTAAAAAACATACATCTGGGCATCCATACATCAATATATTTTTACAAATTTCACGCTAATGAGAATTTCCTTATGTATATTAATGAGTCTCACTAAAACTCAAGAACGGCTAGACCAATTTGGCTGATGTAGGTTTTGAAATAATTGTGGATGTTCAGGGAAGGTTTAAATAAATAAATAAATATTGGACAACATCACACACATTGCTCTGATCATGTGGTAAGTAGCTAAAGCACTTGTGTTACAGAAATCACTAACAACGACGGTACCACAACACCCAGACCGGAGTCAATATACAAAAGTTCGTTTCCCATATTGACCCGACCGGGGCTCGAACCCGGAACCTCAGAGATGGCGCGACGCCAAAGTCCGGCACGCTTACCTCTCGGCTACGGAGGTCGACAAGAGGTTTAAAAGGTTAGGTTAGGTAATAAATAGGCTTTACGACGTTTGACGGGAGCACTAGTAGGATATATATATATATAGTTGTAAGAGCGGAGTCAAAGTTTAAATCTCGTAAATTCAGATGAAAATTTACACATACTATGAGTCTGCGTTTGTATTTTAAGCAGCTAGACCAGTTTTAGAGGCCACATATCACCGAGACTCAGAACAGGGCAGGTTTGTTTTTCTAGAGGGGTGGTGAACAGGAACGCATCCTAGGGCTGTCGTGACTGTTATATTTGGTACTATTAATAATATATCTAGAATATACTATATTAATATAATATACTATTAATATTATATCCTATTAATGTTAATAACGAGAAAGTTTGAAAGAACGTATGGATGTCTGAATGTTTTGTTTATTGCTCTTTTACGCAAATACAAACAATTTAATTAGAATGAAATTACATAGAAAGATAGATTAATATATAGGATATTTTTTATATCAAACTAACGGGAACGAAGTTGAGGGCAACAGCTATAGTCAAGCCGTTGAATAATTTACCGATTTGACATGCACAGCTAGATCTAAAGGGAACTAACTCAAAAATTTAAGTTTTTGAGATATGCACACCATCGAATTTCTTAAATCACTAACTATCAACCAAAAAAAATTCAATGTAATTTCTCTTTTAGCTTCATTAGTACACCATAAATCTATTCAGGAAATTCCTACGGTACTCAGGGACACGGCAATTCGTTTTTCGCCTCTTCTGAAAAAAAGTACTTTTTTGAGTTGACTCTGTTTAGATCTGGAGGTGCGCTATGTGGATTTAAAAAAATAGATTTTTGATTATGAAACTTTTCGTTTGTCCGTTTGTTTTTAGTAGTAGGACCCCACGCCGTGTTATGGTGCATTGAAGCAACCTTATTCGATTCTGTGGTAAGCAGCTAAAGCATTTTTATTATAGAAATCACATAAACTACCAATTTCTTACCTAACTTGAACAATTATGATTTATTTTTAAAAACTTCTCACATTTATGTACCTTTACGATTACTTATTTATTCAATAGAGTTCAAAATTCACACAATTTAGTTCAAAAACTCAGCTGGAAGCGAAGAAAAAAAATATGTAGCTAAAAAAATGATGGCGTTTTCCCAAAATACTTTCGGATTAACAGAATTCCCCGTACGCACGGCAAGCGATGTAATTAATTTCCTCTTCATAATGAGGGCGTAATTAATTTAATTAAGACGCATTAACAAACTCTTAAAAATAGATAGATCATCAAAAATGGCTCTCGTTCAACGACCACGCAAACGGTGAAGGAATAAGGGCGCAGTTATAACGATTGACTGAACATTAATTATTATCTGTGTGAAGGCCACAGAAGTATCAGCCACCCAGTTATCAGCTTATACATTTCATAGATGAAAGTCGACTCTATTAGAAGAGAGATAAGCACGATGGATACCTAAGATCTCGTTTCCAACGAATATATTTAAAACAATACATTTAATAGGCTACTATCGGACCCAACAGACAACGCTTCTGTACTAGCGTTAAAAACACAATTAGAGCGCCATCTACCAAATCCAATTTTATTTCAAACCACAAAATTCCATCGAAATCGGTTCAGTCGTTCAGACGAGTTAGTTTGTTTGTCACAGATATTAACGTATTCATTTTTGGTTTGGGGTTTGTCCCTGTATACTAATTGGCGTAAATAATATTTAAATCATAAAACATAATAAGATTTGCATGGACTAGGCTTGGTGATATACAGCTATACTCAAAGTGGATTACCTGTGGAGATTAAATACTTCTGAGTAGAACTAAATTGAAGTAACAACATAACAATTAATATTACTTTTTACATATTTAAGTAATATAAATACATTTGACATTAACATTTTAACAATGAAATCCGTCCAACAACTAACTTGCTGTTTTTCAACATGTATGTTCAACCAACAGTATCTATTCAAATTACAAGGCAATAAATAGCACAGTTAGGCGTATTTGGCGTTATGCCATCTCGGAGTTCGGTTCCCGGTCGGGTCAATATGGAAAACGAAATTTCCTATGTTATCTCGGGTATGGGTGTTATGGTACTGCCGTTGTTTCTGATTTAGCTAACACATATTACCACATAATTAGCAATAATTGATATTATGTTGTCCAGTATTTAAAAAATCCCTCAATTAAGATTCCCTATTTATAATATTTTTCATCGAAAACACGGAATAAAAACGTGTCTAAAGTTCAGTAAGTTAAGTAGTCTGTAGTATTAAACTAGAGACCCGTGACTATGCTAAAAACTTTACAACCCCTTTTTATGTCAGGGTAAAATTCACGTTACTTTTTACAACCCTAATAAAGGGTGTTAATTTGAAACTACTAGGGGGTGCAGTGCAGCCTCTCTAAGGGGATTCTAGTGTAACTATAGAACGTTGTATGTACAGTCCGACTATTACTATGGACAATATACCGCTTGTATTTCGTTGGCAACAGAACTAATATGGAAAGCAGATGTTTGTCGTAATTTGCCGTAGACCATACAATGATTTTGCCTACAACAAATAGTGTATGATAGGCTACGTTTCATAGCAAATATACGAACGAAGCCAGTGGTAACAGCCAGAGGTTCAAATGCCAAAAAATGCTTGTTAATAAATGTTTCACACAACTTTGGATGATAGAACAGATTTCGCACAATCGAAATCAAACATGCACCCTAAATAGTCAGACTGTGGAATCTACAATTAAAAATGTATAATAATATTTCACAAAAGCGCTTAAAAACAACAAAGACACACAATAATAACTGCACAGACTACAGGATCACCCATCCCGGCCTTGAGTGCACGATCTTTGCTTGACTTATACGAATCAATATCGCTCGCATTAGCCGTCGGCGTCGACAATTGACGTTAAACGATATGCGGGGAGCAATGTACAATGGGTCGGATTTTCTTATACTTTTCCTGTAACTATAGATTAAGAGCTACCAATAATAGGATGGTGCTAATCGCACACTGGTAGGAAAAATCACAGAAGATAATATCCTTGTTTTTGTACCTACATTAGGTCTAAGAGTCTTCTCAAAACTAAAAATGTTAACTTTATTGATGCTTATTAAGTTAATGGCCAATAGCACAACGCATTGGTCCGAGTCATCAGAGATACTAGGTTCGAAAAGGCCGCAGATTCGAATCCCGATAGTAGCAAGAGTTTAAGAGAAGAACATAGGAATTTATGTCACACACCTATTACATGTCCGATGGTTGATGTTTTTAAACTCTGGAGTGTCCTAGGTATCTATTTATTATGCTACGCAAGCGCAGAAAGGGTTCCGTACACTCAACGAAATGCTTTCACAAATTCTTTCCTCAGAGATTACATTGCCTATTCACGGTTGCAGGTCATGGAGGGAAGTGTAAAAATGGCTTAAGAAATTAAGCTATTCTGAGATGTAAAAACTACATACTGAGGGTGGCTAATTATATAAAACACAAGTTCATACACACTACGGTACAGTATTACTTAAAGTAGTCTGCTTGGGTGTATGTGTGCGTCCCATGCAAATACTTACAGAAATATACAGTCAAACTTATAGTTTCTAATACTATAATAGTAAATATTTAATAAGTTAATATTGGTGAGTAACCTATATGTGGTCGTATGTCTTATTATGTAAAAACTAGCTCTGCCCGCGACTTCGTTCGCGTGAACTACAGGGTTTTTCCAGTTTTTTCCTGCTAACTCCCGTTCCCGTGGGAATTTCGGGAATTCCATTCTTAGTGCACCTTTACGGTACCTAAACTACGTCCCTTCCAAATTTCAAGTGCCTACTTTTAGCCGTTTAGGCTGTGCGTTGATATGTCAGTGAGTCAGTCAGTTTCTTGTTTTATATATTTAGATGAGTACTGTTACAACAACAAATCAATAGAGCCAAAGATGTCAATGAGAGAGGGCGAGAGCCTGATGACCTATATACAAACTCAATAATATTTAATGCAAAGATAAAATCGGTGTGTAAGACTAAGATTAATGATTAAACTTACGGTATTATTTAAAGTGAAGTTTATACCAGAATAATATTGCAGATTTGAGTACTGCAGTAGTAGACAAAACTGTATTGGTCAGGGAAAAGTGCATTTCCGCACAACAGGTATAACGATTTCGAGCTTGACTCGACAACACTCGTTTTCACTCTCAGCAACGTACGACGTAGGTAAAATTTTAAACATAACGCGATTAATACAGAAACTTAAATTTCTCACAGGTAAATGGAACTGATTAAGACATAAAATAATATGTCAATAACACAACACAAACTTACTAACTTTGATCTTTAACTCAAAATAACTCAAATATCAAGTAGGTTACATGTAACACTTTTGAATCGTCATTGAATACAATGCAAAGTGATTCTACTTCCGGTTCGGAACCTATATCTACCGAGAAGACACCGGTAAGAAACTCAGCAGATAAGTTACATTAGCAGTATCTAACTTATAGCTATGTGTAGAACACTTTGGACCAAGTCATATAGTTTTATTTTGATGAGTGAAAAAAACATGAAGTATTATTTTATTTTAAGAAGTAAGCTGGAGCAGACCAGTCCCTAAAGGTGGCACCTATTCACAAGCATGACTTATGTGCCAGCTATCGCTTCACTCAACCATATTGAAGGGAATGTAACGACCCGTCACATAGCGCCACCACCCCAGAGACATTTTAGTGAGCATGACTAACTCCCTTTGGAAAGTAATTACAATTTAAGTCATCAAACCAACTATAGGACCCGGAGCACGAAGTAGTAACCCACCTACATCTAATTCTGTTAATTTGAGACTACTTAATAATTCGTGATAGCCATGTCTATCGCACAAAATTACCAATAACAATGTCATTTTGTCAAATGAAAATTAAAAATAACGACATGTCACATAATTAAAATAAAAGAAAATAATAATTTATGTCTACTTATATAGTATATAATTAAAATTTTCCATTTGACGTACGTACTCACTCAAACATACCGTTCATTTTTTTTCATGTAATGTAATGCAACAGTAATGCTAATGAAGTTTTGAAACACCAAATGTGAATCCGGCTTGAAACCTAAAAGCACCAAGAGGATAGCACAGAAGATAATATAATTAATTACAAACTAGCTGCTTGTTGCAGCTTTGCACACGTACGAAGAAATGAGTAATGACAATTAAACAAGGGCTGTAGTGTATATGTCGTGATAATTATAATTTCTTACAGTTCCCTGAAGTGAAGCGATACGTGCATTAATTTTGGCGATTAATTTTTATTTACATAGATCTCGCACCAAGACTCACAGTTTAGTTTGTCAATTGTAAATAATTTTTAATAAGTCAAAAGAAATTAAAATAGTATTGGTAAATCAACTGTAATGAAACCTTAGCTATACTCCGCGGAAGGTTAGTCGGTGATGATGGCCAATTCATTGTTTTTCATATGAACTCCGTACGTTGAATTTTACCTGATGATGGGATTTTACACCACATGATATCCTCAGGCTCAGTCGGAAATAAATCGCAAAAATTGAGATTTCCCTAAGTTGATATGATGCCGTAGAGCAGACAGTTTTTATTCTTTAATGTATCCATTCAGGACGCAATTCTTACGTCAGCTCTAGATCTAGGAAGGTATAATGTATATTTGATATAGAGTCGAGTGCGTTTGACTCTTATCTCGCGCGCGCCCGCATCGAATTTGATTTATCACTGGGAGGCTTTTTATGGATTCTCACCAGATATACCTATTCATAAATATTGGAATGATCGCTTGACGTCAGGTACAGCACAATGGGATAACTAATGTAGTTTTAAAAATCCACATTCGAAAGTATTCTACATAATATTATAAAAACTCAATTGAAATCACAAACGTCAATAAAATCAAAAATATCAATATTTTTTTAAAAGTGTATATTATAATATTTAAAATTTTGTTTTTTTTATTTTCTCAGAGGCAATCCATCATTGATCAGGCTCTTACTGATTCAAGCCCACTGCGGTCCCACCGTAACCCTTCCACGGCGTATCTCCATCAGGTCGCGGAAGACAAGATGTCAATATAACACCGCATCTTTTCCCTCCCCAATTCAATCCTTTACATTTCAGCTCCACTGCTGTCTTTACAAGCCGCTAGCCCCCTGTGGGAACTTTTTTGACTTCACCCAGTGGATTGGTGCAACGAGATTTGTCCATCACCCGACCTCGAGTCGGCGAGTAGACCTAAAACGTTAATCTAGGCTGCCTTCAACCACAATTTGTTTTCAATTTTAACACCAATCTACACTTTTGATAATTATCCTCCTGATACAAGTTTACTTTTGAAGACATCGTCATAAAAACGATTAGAAAAATGTTACAAGCTGTTCTGAAGCCGCGACATCAATGCGAAAACTATCTAGTCCTTCTTTGAAAAAGCGTAACGATGTTCATAGTATTAACAGGATTTTTAAGACACTGTAGCGAGATATGTCGGTTAGTTCCTATTTAGACATAACTAAAATCTATAGAGCTTGAGAAGAAACAATTATCACAGCGTGTGTATAGCATAGCCCGTACCTGAAGTAAAGCTATTCCCAGACAAACAACAAAATTAGAAAGGAATATTGCGTTTTTCCTTTTGAAGTCCTTAAACATTTCAACAGCAACACTCGAGACTGAGAGCAACAAATAAACATCAAGTGTTCTTAAAAGCCTTTCATCGATCCTCAAGAAATTCCGAACCTTTCAATTTAAATTCTTTGCCGTGCCACTGCTTACAGAGGGCAGCAAACATTATATAGCATTGGAATACGTTCGTTTGCCGCAAAACGGTCGAGCTTACTCGTATTGAAGGCATTTAAATACCTACATTCGTACGAAGCTCTAAACTGAAATGGTACTAAAATTCAGGTCAAAACTCATAAAACTAAATTTAACAGTACTGCCGGCAATGGATTGTTCGCGCACCGTAGGTGTATTACGTAAAAACAACTAGTAGTATTGCAAACTTTAGAAACAAAAACCTAACGGGGTGTCGACCTATTTGGAATGCGTTTCAAATCGATTTTATTCTGGTAAGTAGGTATTACAAAAATTCAGTTCCAATTTCCCGCGCGACAAGGCATGTCATCGTATTCTGATACACCTAGACACAAGTCACTAGCCAAATATAGGAAAATAAAAAAATTTGTTGATTAGAATCAAAACCCGCTATTTCTATATGGACTCCATATGGAGATAGCGGGTTTTGATTCTAATCAATTCAATTCTGAGTGCCGCAAACAGAGACTGAAGACACGGAAGGTACGCTATGAACAAAATATATTTAACCGACTTCAAAAAAGGATGTTACTCAATTTTTTTTGTGTGTTCGTGGAGAAGGTTGTCCTTTATAAGCCGATTTTGAAGGTTTTTTGTTGGAAAAGAGTTATTAATAGATTTCTTTGGAATCATGATAGCATCCCAAAGAAATCTAGGCAGGCTATTTTTTTAGCTAAAAAATATTATTATTTTAAAAAAACTTGTACAAAAAAGGACAACAAGTGGACTTAATACTAGGAGCATAATATCAGCCAACCCTTGGAATGCAGAGACTTTGTTTATTGGCCTACATTAAATAAACAATAAAACTCTCCCATTAATTAATCGGATTGAAAAATTTATGAATAGTCAATTTAATTAATAAACTAACAAATACATCAGTAGGTGGACTCCAAACCATTTTATGATATCATAATCATACCATTGCCCTTTGAAAACAACTATTATCATACATCACATAAGACCCTTTGTTATAGAAAATTGATGCACTAAGCTTGGAGAAAGATGGCTATTCATGTTACTCCGTGACCCTTGTCATGTCATGTGATAGATAAGCTATCTGGGAGTGTTGCCATGACACGCAAAATCGAGCTTTTTAGTAGGTACAAGCGAAAAGGCTTCTGATAAATTAAACGAGTGTTTTTTCAATACCTTGGCAATAAGCACCGCCCGCCTGATGATAAACTATCACCGTCTATGGACGCTCAAACTGAAATATTTTTTTACTCGAGTACATATAACACTTTAGAATTGTCATTGAATACAATGCAAAATGATTATACTTCCGTTTCAAAACCTATATCTACCGAGAAGACACCGGTGAGAAACTCGGTAGACTAGTTACAGTAGCAGTATCTAACTTTTTGCTACGTGTAGCTTGCTTTGGACCAAGTCATATGGTGTTGTTTTGATGAGTGATGAAAAAACACCAAGGGTAGCATGCGCGCATTGTCCCCCTTGTTAAAACCTCTTCATATAATTTTTGAAGGTATACTATAGTATATTGGGTTATCCCTAATGGTGAGTCTAACGTAAGCCTAAGGTCTACTCAGGCCCAACCTAAAGGAGCTCATTCCTCATACCTTGCTAGACTAATTGACGACCGCCGTAGCCGAGAGGTGAGCGGACCAGCTTTTGCTGTCGCGCCCTCTCTGAGGTCCCGGGTTCGATCCCCAGTCTTTCCTTTTGATATTGCCTCGGGACTGGGTGTTGAGGTATCGTCGTTGTTCCTCATTTCTGTAACACATGTGCTTTAGATACTTACCACAGAAAAAGAATTTGATGTCCAATATTTATTTATTTTATTCCACAATTGCTTTTGCTGCTGTACTTTGGGATTAGGCCAATATATCAGGGGTGCTAGTCCAGAAACCTCCACGTGGTGCACCCCGGGCAACGCTGACTGGCGGAGCCCTTCCGCGTTTTGCGCTGACTTCGCCGGTCAGCGGCTGATATCTGACACAACACACACAGTCCTCTCTACTATTCTCAGTTTGAGAAGAGCAGCTGAGGGCGTGTGCGACGTGTGGTGGATGATGACGCTTACCCTGTCGGGGCCTTAGGTCATTTTTATTGAGCGTAGTATAGCGGGGTAGCCTCGCGGCGCGACGGGTGCGGCTGGCTACGTAATAGTAGTCAGTCGCAACTGACCTATCTAGGTCACCTTTGGGCAAACTGTTTCCTGGTCGAGTGTCTGGTGATCATGTCTATCGGCTCGACCAGACCAGGGGGCTTGCCTTAATTGGCCGGCCCGAGAGGAGAAAACCTCAATAAAAAACCCCCAATCTCGACGTTGTGAGCGCTCGAGGCGTCAGGGCCATCTCTTTTTGAGGGATGGTGACCGGGTGGGTTAAACCCGGTCGTGGTCGGTGGTATCGGCCTCCCTGCACGGGATCGCCCGCCCCCGTGCAGTATGAGGGTAGCCAAGAGTAAACCGGCTCTGCTCCTGGTGGTCCTTTTTATCCGTGTTACTCGTGGGATTCATTATGAACTGTTATAAAAATAAAAACAAAAACAAAAACTTAGAATTAGTGGGAGAAACTGCTGATGTGGCATCCTTGGATGCGGTGGGCGCCGCCTGTTCTGTTGCGCTGGAAGTTGTTGGTGCGTCTTCGGACGCGGAGTATGTTGGGCGAAGAACTCGCTCATCTTCTGCGAAATCTGTCGCTAGTGGGGGCCTTTTCTGCAGGCCAGATCAGTTGTCCGATTCCGAGTCGGAAACTTTAACCAACGTGTCAGATTGCTCGCTGACTTTACATCGAGAGAGGTTCCTTAAAGGGCGTAAGCGGCCTATTCAGTGTGTAGAAAAAGGATCTTCTTCGGACACTGCTGAAGCCAAGGGATCTAAAACCACGTCTAAGCCTAAGAAGGGACGTGGGCGTCCAGCTACGAAGAGTGCCGAGATGCAGCGTGAACTGAACGCTGAGAGGAAGGACGCACATGAACCGGAACACGAAGCTCAGGTGACGTTAAAAGAACAGGTGCAGAATAAAGGCTTTGGCCGCACCTTGGAGGGGAAATCAGCTACGGAGTTACAGCGGATGTTGACCGAAGAGGCCGAGGGGTCTACGTCCATAATTTCAAGGTCCTCTCATTTAAAGGGGACCTCCCAAAAGGCGCTACAGGAGAGCGTAGGGAACATGAGGGCTATCTGTGAAGAGTCACTGAAACGCTCGTCATCCGGAGAAACGATCCGTCTGCAAGCGATGGTGGACCGCCTGCAAGCTGAGCTTGACCAGCAAATAAAGAGAGTAGCTCAGTTGGAGGCAGCTGTGGCCAGGTTGACTAGGTCTGGAAGCACATCTCCGGCTTTGACCCCAGTTTCAGCCGTTGTTGAAGAAGAAATGGAAGTGGAGATGCCTCTGAAGGAAAAGTCGAGGGTGAACAGTTTAGAGGAAACAGTGAGAAAGCTTTTGAGGGAGGAACGCGCGGTCTTATGCGCCCGTATGGATGCTCGCTTTGAGGGCATCCAAGATCGATTGCTCCCTGCCAGACAGCTCCGTCCACCATTGGCATCGGATAGGAAAAGGGACCCAGTCATAGAAGATTTGCCGGTGGTCTTTAAAGTTCCAGAGCTACCAAAGACCCAGAGGGCGAGAAGTTCTAGTGTGGTTAGGTTAATCTCCAGTCCCATACCTATCTCAGATTCTTCGAATGGGAGAAATCCACCTAAATTACCTGACACGGCGTGTCAGGTCTTAAATGAAGACGTCATGTTGCCATCTACAACACCTAGCAATAGCGGTTGGGTGGAAGTGGTAAAAAGGGGAAAGGGGAAAGGTAAAAAGTCGGTAGCTCCCCCTCACCTTTCGCAGACAGTGCTGAACCAGCCCTTTAATGCAAATAGAAGAGCAGCAACGTCAGTTGGCGATCCTAGGTCTGCCACCACCTCCGCTTTAAACAAAAATAAAGCCTCGAGGTCCAGGCAGCCGAAATTGTCTATCCCTAAAACCGCCGCAGTTATACTGACTCTCACTGCGGAGGCTGTCGAAAAAGGGGAAACTTATGAGGCAGTGCTAACCCGAGCTCGAGCTGGCATAAGCCTTGAGGAAGTAGGCATTACGACAGCGCAATCGATCCGGACACGCCGGACCCAAGCAGGAGCCCGGCTTTTTGAATTCCCCGGCGAAGACTCGGGAAAGAGGGCGGACTTATTTGCGGCACAGATGCGTGCGGTTGTGGATGAAGGTCTTGCTAAAGTGGTGAGACCAATTAAGTACGCTGGTTTGCTTATCTCGGATTTAGATGACTCTGTATCCAAATCCGAGATCATTGAACTGGTCGCCCAGAGGGGTGGCTGCACAGTCGACCAAATTAAAGCGGGAGAAATTCGTCCTGGTCGCTTGGGGATGGGGACAATAAATATCCAGTGTCCGGTGTCAGCCGCAAAAATGGTTTTAGAGGGTGGTCGGTTCCTGGTCGGATTTAGCTCGGCCTCTATTCGAGCTATGGAGGACCGACCCCTTCGTTGTTATAAGTGTTTGGGAGTAGGCCACACCCGTCCTCTATGTCCCTCGTCAGTCGAGAGGGAAAGTTTATGTTTCCGTTGCGGACAGGTAGGTCATAAGGCTGCCACTTGCAGCAAAAAGCCGCACTGTGCAATTTGTGCGGTGAGTGGGCGGCCAACAGGTCATAGAATGGGGGGAAGGAGCTGTAATCCTCCCCCAATAAAAGGAAGGGTGATGGCCCGATCAGTTGGCTCGGCCAGTAATAAAGACCAAGAAGTGGAGGAGGTGGAAATGGCTGAAAAATAATGGCCCCACTAAACCTTCTACAGACGAATGCTAACCACTGCCGCTTAGCCCAGGATTTGTTGTTCCAGGCTATGGTGGAGGGGTAGGTTGACATATCGGTTGTGGCTGAGCCATACTCGGTCCCTGACAGTTGGCTGGGTGACCGAGATGGCATGGTAGCCATAGTAAGGCGTCCTTCTTCCTCTTCTCCTCCATTATCACATTTTGAGCGGGGTTCAGGTTTTGTGGCAGGTCTGTGGGGTAATATTGCCATAGTTGGTGTTTATATTTCTCCAAACCGCCCCCTGCAGGAATTCGAAACCTTTCTTGGAGTGTTGCAGGGTGTTGTGGGTCGTTTGACATCATCTGGTCGCCAAGTATTCGTGCTTGGTGACTTTAATGCCAAGTCGCCCCGTTGGGGAAATCCGGTTGCCTCTAGTAATAGGCGGGGGCAAGTAGTAGAGCACTGGGCAGCTGCAGTGGGCCTCTCTCTTCTTAATCGGGGCACTACATATACTTGCGTGCGACAACAGGGGGGGTCGGTGGTGGACTTAACTTTTGCCACCCCTGCTCTTGCTGCACAGGTTGTGGACTGGAGGGTGGATCCGGCTGAAACCTTATCTGATCACAAGTACATCAAATTTGTGGTCTCATCTCAGGTTCCCCGCCGAGCATCGGGCTCTGCCGCATCCTCATCATCATCTTTCCGAAGGTGGGCAATATCTCGCTTAGACCGAACTGTCGCTAGAGAGGTAACTTTCTTACAAGATTGGTTTTCTCCTTCCCTAGCTGGTCCAAATGTAAACTTGTCGGCAGCTTATCTTCGTAATTCCCTGACCGAGATATGCAACTCTAGCATGCCTCGGTCCTGTCGTCCGCCCCCCCGACGCGCCTGTTTCTGGTGGTCGGAGGAGCTCGCTGTTCTCCGGGCCAGATGTATCACGTCCCGCAGAGCTTTTACCAGGAGCAGGCGCCGTGCTCAAAGGGACTTAGAAAATGAGACCCTACTCTACAACAGCTACCTGGAGGCGAAGAAGGTCTTCAAAGCTGCTATTGGCGCCGCGAAAGACTCTGCTCGTGAGAAAATGCTAGAAGATCTAAACCAAGATCCGTGGGGGAGACCGTACCGGGCCGCGCGCAAAAAGCTGCGCCCTATAGGTCCCCCACTAACAGAGACCCTTGAGTCGGAGTTATTAGATCGCATCGTCCGGGCCTTGTTTCCGGACAGCAACTCAAGCTTCGTCCCGCCAACGATGGCTGACCCTTTAGAGCAAGAGCCAGCATTTGCACCCTTTGACGCCCCTCTAATAACGGAGGAGGAATTTGCTACGGTTGCAATTTGCCTCCGTGGCAAAAAGACGGCTCCTGGTCCTGATGGAGTTCCGGCAAAGATTGTAGGTTTAGGGGCGACGCTCATGGAAAAAAAATTTAGGGAGCTCTTCGACTCATGTTTTAGGGTCGGGGAGTTCCCTCAGCTGTGGAAAGTAGGGCAAATTTGCCTCCTCCGCAAAGAGGGCAAACCAGCGGACTCACCATCGGCGTATCGACCCATTGTGCTTCTCGACGAGGTTGGGAAGCTGTTCGAGCGCATTGTAGCCGGGCGCCTTAAGGATCATCTCCGGCAGGTCGGTCCTGACCTCTCTGACAGTCAATTTGGATTCCGGACAGGACGATCTACCATCGATGCCCTGTCTGGTCTTAAGTCGCTAGTAATGGAGTCTTGGGAGGGAGGGGAAGGTGTGCTGGCTATATCGTTTGACATAGCCAACGCTTTCAACACTCTCCCTCACTCTACCATTCTGGAGGCACTTCACTTCCACCGGGTGCCCTCCTATCTGTCGGCGTTAATAAAAGATTACCTCTCCAATCGCGAGGTAATTTGTTTTGATATAACCGGCGAACTCCGCCGATACAGCGCGCGTTCCGGTGTTCCACAGGGGTCTGTCTTGGGACCCTTGTTATGGAATATCGGCTACGATTGGTTGTTGCGCGGGGAGCTTCTCCCTGGTATGAACATTTTCTGTTATGCGGACGACACTTTAGTAACTGCCCGGGGGAGAGATTTTAGTGAAGCAGCCCGTCTGGCAGAAGCCGGAGGCAACTTTGTTGCGAGACGGATTGCCCTTTTGGGTCTGAAGGTGGCACTTGACAAGACCGAGGCCATCTTTTTTCCAAGGCCTCGGCAGCACTACCCGTCTGACGCCTCTATTTCTGTTGGGGGTGTTAGAATAGAAATTGGGGCTAAATTGAAATATCTTGGCCTTTTATTAGACCCGCGTTGGAGTTTTAGCCCACATTTTTCCGCTTTGTCGCCGCGACTTGTTAAGGTGGCAGATGCTTTAGCATGGCTTCTTCCTAATTTAAAGGGTCCCAGGGCCAAATGCCGGCGACTTTATGCCGGCATTTTACGAAGTATGGCTCTCTATGGCTCGCCAATCTGGGCTGATTCCCTCAGAAATAAAAAGAATTGGAGGTGTTTGCGCCGCCCTCAAAGGATCATCGCTCAACGTGCCTGTAGAGCTTACCGCACGGTAAGCTTCGACGCGGCATGCGTGCTCGCCGGGATGCCGCCCTGGGAGTTGGAGGCCCAGGCTCAGGCGACCGCCTATCGGTGGCAGGCTGCAAAGAAGGCCTCCGGAGAAAGTTTTTACCCGGAGGACTTAGCTCGTGTTCGCCGAGAAGCGGTGGAAGAAATGATCCAGCGGTGGGGAGAAAATCTCGTGGTGTCACCGTCGGGGAGGTGGACACTCGATGCGCTCGGGCCGGTGATTCTCCGCTGGCTCGAGCGCAAGCTGGGTTTTTTATCGTTTCGGCTGGTGCAGGTACTAACTGGCCACGGCTGTTTTGGGGCGTACCTGCACCGAATAGGTCGAGAGGAGTTCCCGGCGTGTTGGCACTGCGGTGCACCGGAAGACACCGCAGGGCATACATTGCTACAGTGCCCTACTTGGTCGGAGCAACGAGCAGCGCTCACAGCGGTTATGGGGTCAAATCTTTCATTCCCAAGTATGGTAGAGGCCATGCTTGGGAGTGAAACGGCCTGGGGTGCGGCTGCCTCTTTCTGCGAGGTTGTTATGTCACAGAAAGAGGCAGCCGAAAGAGAGCGGGAGAACAGTCCATCCGCTCCCTCGTGCCGCAGACGACGGCGGCTGAGAGCGCGACGGCAGTACAGTCGCGCTCTATCACCGCCTGGAGACCGGCCGGCTGATGGTGTGAGGGCACCACAGCTGGCATTAAATTCACGGTCTCCACTGCGAGGCGGGGATGGTCTAGTGGATCGGCCATCCACGCTTCTCCCCTAAATCATCAGGGGGAGATGAAGGGGCTGCTTAATTAGCGGCCATTCCGCCGGTGATGCTGTGGTAGGTCTTCTGTTCCCATGGCATCACCATCAAGGCGATGAGGTCCACCGGGGGGTTTTAGTGGGTATTCCTGCCCGCATAAAGGCAGGGAGTCCCACACACGCCGTCACCTCCCTCGGGTGACGGTACGGTGCGTCAATGCATTTCCCTCCGAAAAAAAAAAAAAAAAAAAAAAAAAAAAAAGGCCAATATATCAGCGGTTAAGTACCAATACCATCAAATTAAATTGTTAAGAGAAAATATTTAGGACCTAATTTTGCACATCACCGTGGTATCTGTTTAATTTTTATATTTATGTGGTCCCTCCGAAATTATAAATTGTTGTAATTTGCCGGAGCACTGTAAACATTTTCCATTAGCGTTTACCTTAAATCACTTTTCATTTCGTGCTCCTTTTAATATATTCAAGCAAGAGTCCTGATCGTCTTATTTCCGTCGGCTTTTTACTTTTTTCCTGCGATCTAAAATTGTCGGCTGCGTTATTTTCTTGCAAGCTCCCAAAAATAAGTTACACGTCCGTATTTTTATTTGACTGGCATTTGGTAACACTGTTATCAGCAAATGTAATATCTAGTGGTATGTTTAACACAATGACTAATGCAGCCGTTATCTGCGACAATTCGTTTTGACGTGAAGAGCCGTTTTATATCAGAACTAGCTGTGCCCGCGACTTCGTTCGCGTGGCATAGCTAGTTCTGATATAAAACGGCAGTACATCCTTTCATGGTCGGTTTAACCCCTTTCGCCCCTAATATTCGAAACAAAAAGTAGTCTATATTTTAATCCAAGTTTCGAGCTATATTTGTGCCAAATTTCATATCTCTAACTTCAAAAATAATTATTTTTCCATATAAACTTTCAAAGGTGGTATTACCCCCATCCCCCCCTTATTTTCTAATAAAAAGTAGCCTATGTCCGTTCTTGAGATTCAACGTGTAGGTGTGCGTGTCGGTCTTGAGTGTTGCGTTTATATCTGAGGTCCCGGGTTCGATTCCTGGTCGGGTCAATATGGTAAATAAACTTTTATATAATATTGTCTCAGGTCTGGGTGTTGTGGGGCCGCCGTTGTTTCAGATTTTGTAACACAAGTGCTTTAGCTACTTACCACATAATCGGAATAATGAAAGTGGTCTTGTCCAATATTTATTATATTTATTATTGATACAAATGAAAACACATTTTGGATATTGTTGTGACCGACCAAAAGATCCTCCTAGATTATCATAGACTTTGTCTTAAGCCTTGAGCAAAAACTGTTGGTACATATTAAATTTGTTAGATATTGTTTTTTTATTATTTAAGTAGCAATAATAAACTAGCAAAATAAAATGTGTGTTTCCTTCCTGCCAGCGGACCCGCAAATGGTGAATTCTAGAATCGTTAATCAATTTCGCAATCATAATGAATTAAAATATCACATACCTAATAAACTACTTGTCAAAAAGTAATGGTCATTTAAATTAGTAAAAGGATAGTATTTTGTACAGATACAATAATGATTAACAAGATAAATAATGTAATGTACCATTGAGCGACGAAATCCTAGGTAGGTAAGCGATTTTATTTCTACTCGACTTTATCTTAAGTGACATCATAATCAACATAAGATTAGACTATACGAGGCAAATCTCTAATCCTGGTCTCAAAAGCTAAGTCAGATAAGAAAATAATTTGACGAAAGTGAAATTCGTCGGTATTTCAGACTTTAACCTACATATATGTGCCCCTGTGAAGCAATTAACATAATATGATGAAACATTTATATGTTTTTCAAACAACACCCTATAGAGTAGAAAAATAATCAGAAACTCAAACAAAAATTACTTTTGTTTAAATTAAATTGCATTTAAATGGTTAACAAGTGTTTGTTAAATTAACCTGCTAATCGAAATTTTAAACTAATGAGAATATAATGTTATAAAAATTTATAACTAGTAGTCTCCCGTGACTTCACTCGCGTCATTTGGCGATAATAAGTATTATTTGTGTTTATCATTTACGTCATCTCTTTTCCTTTTTTTTTATAACGCACTTCAAGATTGACCACATCCCACCTGCTGTTAAGTGGTAATGAGGTCCTAATCTAAGGGCGACAAGTACAGCATAGTTAAACTGTTACTGGACTTGTCGCCTTTACCTTAAAGGCTTGACCCCTGCTATTAATGTAGCACCCCTCAGGAGCTCTGGAAACCTTACTCACGCACCGGAACACAACAACACCGAAGTGATTGTTATTTGGCTGCGGTCTTCCATAAGGTGGAGGTACGAGTATTTCACCAGTCGGGCTGCTCCAGTTCGAGCAAATAATTGCTAGGCTCTACCTCTCTTAAAACAAATTTCATGCCAATCCTAACTATTGAACATAGTTTATGCGTGAAACATTAACAAATTACATCCAGACACCCAATACATTCTTACAAACATTCGCTTTTTTTAATATTAGTAAGCTTTATATTTTGTGCTTAGGTACTACTCAATACACAGTGAGACGGATTAGGAAGAAATGGCAAAACCTTTGAAATTTTCCCATTGGATCATAGTACCTACGACATTTATCCGAAAATAGGAAAAGGTTTTCTATTGTTCTCAATACACGAAGCCGTGTAGCAAAATTACGTATACATACATAATAGTTGAGGCCCTTACGTCCTACTTATACATTTCTATAAGAAAAGTATTTTTCTTTCCTCTATACTAGATTCTTAGTCTTTTTCAGCGGCTAAGCCCTTAATCCTAAAGGTGCGTTTGAACACATGTAATATTCCCCGAGGTCTCTATACATAGGTGTGTGCAAATATGGACCGAGTCTATTCAATATAAATAGGTCTGCTACGTTGTCCAAACACTCAACTGTCAGTTCCCAGTCTGAAGACGCTGTCGTCAACTGTGACGCGAACTCCAATATCCCGAACTAATCAAACGACAAAAGTTCGCCAGCTGACTAAGTTGAACAACGTGCTGAAGCGCAGAGCAATAACAGTCAATAGCTTCGTTCCGGTGCAAGTGCAAGAAGAGAAGGCATTACAAAGACTATAAATAACGACGCGCCGAGAACCGAACGTAAACATGAGCGGCGGCTTAACTGGCAGCGATTACTCCACGGTGCTTCCGCCGATGATAGTTATTCTCATTATACTTTATAATGAATACGCCGAGAGTGGTCGGGTCGCATGTGCGCGATCCATTTCCCCAGGCTCCAGACTTGAAAGCCATAAGTTGCCCATACATTTTGCGTCCTGAATCTTTCAACCGGTCTTTAATATCTTGCGATTTTCTGCACAGATAGTGTCGTCCACGGTATTGTGATCTGACATGTAATGTGTGTGTTTCGGTATTTGATTTATAGGTACTATGCTCAACGCACGCTTTTGTAAATTTTATGGCCCTTTAGTTTAAAACCTGGAGGAATACATTGTACATTGATTCAGAAAATATTTATTCTTAAATGGGCAAACAGAACAGTTTTTTATATTAAGCGGTAACTAAACTTTTTGACCAACATCATTGCAGACCACAGCTTCAAGACTCCGATCGCAGCGTTAAGAAAGGCTATCTGGGCCTGCCTACTGGCTGTTGGCCGGTTGGCTGCCCCAGGTATCGCTGGGGCGATGTAATGGGAGCCGATCTTCGGGAGCTGCATGCCCACGACTGACGGGCAAGCACTGAGGATCGCCCAAGCCTCACTTTGAGTCACGGAGCCAAGGGAATAAGTTAGTAATCAACTGAACTCTTTTGTTGAAATAGATGTTAAAAGTTATTTTGAAACTTTAACTCTCAAAACAGCACAGTAATGCCTACATTCACTTGAAAAATCCCACATGTAAAACAACTCAAAAAATCCGATCATGCCTATGGTTTTTCGTGTGTTTTTTTATCTGATGTGATTTGTTTTACGGACGACCTCCGTAGCCGAGAGGCGAGCGTGCCGGACTTTGGCGTCGCGCCATCTCTGAGGTTCCGGGTTCGATCCCCGGTCGGGTCAATATGGAAAACGAACTTTTCTGTATTGTCTCGGGTCTGGGTGTTGTGGTACCGTCGTTGTTTCTGATTTCTGTAACACAAGTGCTTTAGCTACTTACCACAGAATCAAAGCAATGTATGCGATGTTGTCCAATATTTTTTTTTTTTTTTTTTTTTTGTTTTATCCTATATTTTCTTTACAACAACTTTATTCTATAAAGATCAGCTCTCTGTATCGCTTTGCATCACAAACAAAAAAAAGTGATCGCAAACTCCACGCCGTTATTAAAAACACAGCCTGAACGTTCTTGACCTTGATTTATAGAGTCTAAACACAACACCGCTTGTTCAATACAACACGAGACTTGAATGCTAGCTTCTTACATTCGAACCACGTCTCTCCACCTATAACAGAAGATCGAAGATTTGTACCACACTCATATTAAGCAGCCATTAGTTCACAATGTATATTTTCTACCATATTACCTTGTTCTTTATAAGGTCACACACTGATATTAGATTTATCTAGTTCAATTACAATCGAAGCTATTTTCATTTCTCTTATCCTCAAATAGTGGAATGTAAGCGCGTTTTTTACTTTGATAAAAGAGAGCGATGATAAGGTTTTTTTCAGAATCAACCCATATGACTTATGCCCGATTACAATATTTTACGATTCGTAATGTCTCAAAAATGATGCCGTGTTTCTTTGAGTCGTTAATTCGAATTTCAAATTTACTTTCCATATCAGCTGTCATCAGTCGTCCGTCAGTCGTTTTTAGCTTACGCCTCGTATTATTTATTACTATCCGTAACTAAAATGGATTATTTTTCAAATATTGGAACCGGGCATAAATCTACAAAAATACATGGACGTAAATACAGACCTTTGTAACCAATGATTTGCGAGCCCTGGTTTATAATATTGACTTAACGGACTATATATGCTGAAAATAACTCAGAGTTCTCCTTTGTGGCAATAGGTTCAATTTCCAGTCGCCCCGTACCACTTCAGAAACGCTACGGGTCGTGGGACTTGGTCGCTCAGGCGCTCCGCAATTAGACTCGCTAGACACGCTCGGGTAGCCTGGCTTCATCATTTCTCGGCTTAGGTTACATCGGTCTTTTGAAAGTCATTAATGCTATAAAGTAAGGTAGTTTTATAAAAATAAAATAGGTATGATACGTAATTGAGACTTGGAGATTGAGATTTTATTATTTTTATAGTACTAAACGCCGTACTAGCGAACTTTAAATATTAGAAACAGAAAACGTTTATCTCGCCTTGCTTACCAACTGACCGGAGGCTAACGGTTGATACAGCATAAAAATTTCATCGCCTACGATAACTTGCGGTTAGCTCAGTTGGTAAGAGCAGCACGCGCGATACGTGAAGGTCGTGGGTTCGATTCCCGCATCGCAAGCGGAGATAAAAATGTTCTGTTTCTAATATTGGAGATTGAGAATTTCATTAATTTAATTTTGGCCAGCGTGTTCTGGAGAGCTTTCGATTGTTTTGTGATGGTTTTAATGTAATGGAATCCAACACTTATCATTTGTTTGTTTCTTTCTAAACAAACGATCTTGGATCTAATGAATTTGGTATCATGTTACTGTAGTATTTTTGTTTTTTTGACGACCTCCGTAGCCGAGAGGCGAGCGGGCCTGACTTTGACGAGCGCCATCCCTGAGGTCCCGGGTTCGATCCCCGGTCGGGTCAATATGGGAAACGATCTTTTCTATATTGTCTCGAGCCTGGGTGTTGTGGTACCGTCGTTGTTTCTGATTTTCTGTAACACAAGTGCTTAAGCTAATTACCATAGATTCAGAGCAATGTATGTGATTTTTTCCGATGTTGTCCGATGTTGACGTATGTTTCTACACCACTTATTGCTATTATTTTCATTATGTGGTTCCCAACACGAAATAACTTTTTCTTTCTTTCTAAACAGTACATCTTGGATCTAATCAAGTTGTTTATCTCGGGTCTATCGATTATTGGGAGGTCAATGCTATTCAAGGACCAAACAATACACAATGAAGTTAAATAAGAATGCAGTAAGTGGGAGTACCCACAGGCAACTTTGTTATTTGATTTGATTTCAACTGGGACTGTTTTCTGAATTGAAATCGTATACAACTTTATAACTAACTTTAGACTTGTAAAAAAATAAAAAAGATTTCGTTCTTTTGAGCATTTATAAACACGTACTAACGTATTTATGAACAGTAATTGTTTAAAAACGCAAATAAATATAGGATAATTCCGACGAAAAAATTAATTTGTGGGGATGATGTGGCATAAGTCGTAATGACGATATATTTATTTGCGTTCTTAAACCATTACCGTTTTACTTTTTTTACATTACCGTTTTTTAATAGAGATAGGTGATTCTATTCAATCCGTCATATATATTTACAACAAATAAGGAAAGCGTGTCTTTTGTTTATAAGCAAATAAATATAAATTTATAATGTTAAGAGTGCAACATAGTTCAGTGAGGAGGTATGTTTACGTCACCTTTTCGTAAAAACCATACGCAGAAGTGACGCTTTATTTCAATGCAATGTAGGTATCTTAGATTTTGTTTGTTTACATGATAAAAGAAAAACACGTGTCTTAGGCATCGTTCACACCAAAAATATTGACCGGCACCGACTGTGAGTGCACATTACTTGTTTTATCGCTTTTTTATTGTATACTGTACACTATTACGTAGTCCGTTGTCACTCTTGGACACACAGTGAGCATACTCACAGTCGACGGCGGACAATATGTTTAGTATGAACGACGCCTTAAATTAATTGTAACAAACAGTTAGATTATAAAATACTACAACGACAAACGTACATTTTGAGCTATCTACCTATTGCTTCCTCAATAATAATCAGGTTTTTCAGTTAATATCAGAACTCATCTCATTTATGCCTAGAATTTAGCTTAAAAATTCCATATCATCAGAGATCATCCAATAATAGGTACCTAGTCATCCTCAGAGAATTCTTCATAATATTTCTATGAATCACGAAATGTGTCTTTTAAAAAGGTGGTCCTTCTAAGTAAAACATTTTTAAATTTGGTCTCTAAGAATAATTTAGTTAAGCGCGAAAAAACATTCTGAGAAAGTCGTAACTTTGCTTGGAAAAATCATACTTATTTATTTTCTTGTCTCAAATTTACTTAGTTCGCAAATTAAAGTTTGAGCTCGGATGTACACCGATATCGTTTCAGCGACAGTCACAAACTAAAGCTGTTGTTGGAAACTATTGAAACAAGTTTCACTTAGTTTCTTATTTCATCAGAAAACTTGTTATTCGATTGGAATTGATGGGAAAACTCTTTACGGTTTGTTCAAAAGATCCAATAACGGGTCGAGAGGAAAGCCCGCCAGTTGCATATCAGTTTTCTGCGAACCTTAGAAATTGTGTTCCGAAGAATGGAATGACATGACAAGCCAGATATTGTTAAAGTTTTGGTAAAAATCGTGCCTTTTAATTGAAAAATGCCGTCGCTTTCTACGAACAAGTCACATGTCGGTATTTAAAAACTTAATTGCACAAAAAAGTACAAAAGGTTGAAAGCATTAAGCTTATTTATTAATAATGAAAGTTATTATTAATGACTTTGTAAAATTTACCGTAACATATCAATGCCCTGTCCTAGCCCTACTTATATTATAAATGCGACGTTTTGCAAAAAGGTTTACATGTTTAAATGACTGGATGTATGTTTGTTAGTCTACACAAAAACGACTACACAGAATTTTACGAAATTTGGTAGAAAGAGAGTTCAGATACTAAATCGACATTTTTTCCGAGGGAAGGGAAAGGAAAAGGAACTCAAGACTACTTTTACAAATATAATAATAGGAAATAGGTAATAAAAATACAAACTGAAGATAGAGAAATTTTGACAGAAGGACCAAAAAATTTAAATGAAGGAATCTATGCTGGTATATAGGATACATAACAATAGAAACTGGTAATTAAAAATATTATAATAAATATTAACTTAACACAAACTATGTACCAAAAGGACCTAAAACATAATTTAAAAGCAATGACAAATATATAGAGAAAAAACGTAATAATCCATACCACAAAGACTAATAAAACGAAGTGTTGTGCATAAAGGATACTTTTTATCCCAAAACAGTGCAAAGTCGAAAGTGTTAAATAATACATTACTTATAGGTAACAGTTCAAGAAATTCTCAGATTTGAAGACAGCTGATTGTGGGAACAAAGCGAGGCGCTTCATTCGGACAACTTGAAGTCAATTAGTGGGTCGGTTGACTTACCGGCCCGCTTTCGTGACGCTGCATAATCGCTGTCATCCATTTTGTTAGCCATTTCCGCGATTTCCTATCACTTTTGTGTTGCTTCTGGCTACGTATTACGCTGCGTGAGTCAATTTTTACGCGTTTATTGACATAAGGCCATTGATAGAGAGTCTAAAGCAAGCTTTTTAGCCATTTGTCACAACAATCGTATAAAAAACTAGAAAATAAAAAAAAATCACAAAACCAAACACTCAAAAATAGTGCAGCAGAAATTATTCATCAATGTTAAGGAAGTATCTATTTTCAAATTAATGAAAACCATGATTAGGTATTATTTTATTCTAATTTTAGACTTATAGAAGGCATCGTTGTAATGTGAAATTTTTAACCAAAACACCTTCAAGCAATAACTTATTCTGAAATACTTCTGAATCCAGGAGTCTTAGTAGGTACCTACAGAGATTAATCACATAGTATAAGTCAAGGGGTAGGGGTACCATGAAGGGGGTTTTGAAGCCCTAAGGGGGGGAACCGATGCCGAGGTCACAGGCAGTAGCTAGTATTAAAATCCGATGAGGGTACCGCGGCAGCCTTGTTAGTCTATGTTTTAAAAAAAATGTGCTATATCCACGAATCGATACATTAAAACTTATAGAAAATAAATAGATGGAAATAGTAGGTAAACAGATGGACTTCAATAGTTCCGTCTTACTATTCATCATTACCTGGTGCCGTATTCAAAGCAGATCGCAAATAAACACACAAAGGTTTGAGCGGTAAATGTGAGGCGGTGCATAAAATTAATAATAGAATCTATCAAGCCATATGTAGTTTAATATTTTATTATACATACCTACACTATCTTAAGGTAGAATCAGGAATTTTATCAAAAGGATTAAATATGAACATCAAAGATACGCTTTTAATTATAGTTAAGAGTAAATAAGGAAAGAATGTACTTGTGTGTAGCGCAAACGTTCGAGCACCATATATGAAGTCCTGGGTAATTGGTTGATTGCAATGACATTCAATAAAACTCTGCCAAAATCGGTTGTTACAATATTATAATGATAGTAACAATATGAATGAAAATATACATTTAATAAGTTAACATAACCTATTACCCAAATTGGTAAATGCATTAAATGACCCTGAATGAATGTTAAATGAAGGATGTTGCTTAGCTGTTTGTATTGTCCTCACACAATGATATGTACATATTGTGATGTATAGAGAATATGGAATACTGCTGATGTATTTTATAAAATAACGGTGTAAACTAATAGAATGGGCTGCATACTATCGATCACCGATTCCCGGAACGCAAAGCCTTTACAAGTCATGTTTCTAAGGCATCGCTAGTGAGTTGAAGCTTTCTGATGTTAATTCTACTTAGTTGTATGCTATTATTTAGAAATTAACGTAATCATAACATACACAATTTTACTAACGTAAAGACCTTGTATCTACAGATAGATATAATGTTTTTCTGAATCATTTTCATTTATTTTCTAACTCAAGGTTTAGACCTTTTTCAAATGACTTCTGTTTAATCGTGTAAAATTGCAAAGATTAGTAGTAGTTACATTAACATCGTTTACATAAATAATGAAAAAAAAATGATACGGCTTAAAACTTCAATACTCAATACTTTATTGCACAATAATGTTTCATTTACAAAGTACAAGATACATCAGACCCTGTTAGGGCACAGCAACTTCATATGTCTCACAGGGGTTATTTGAAAATCGTTTACCTGTGTTAGCCAACGGCCTGCCTCATACACTTCCAGCTTTATTTGAAGCCAGATCTAACCAACCTCGAGAGCAATGGGATAATTTGCTGGCTACATAAAAAATATCATACGTTAAAACTGGGTTATAGTTTTTCTCAAAAAAAACGTAAAAAACATTGGGACAAATGTTCAGTACACCAAGGACGGATAGCATGGTCTCCGTGAATAAATGAAATAAAGCAATATTTGCTTCTCAACTGGCATCTTTTGATTAAAGTATGAAGAAAAATATATAACTGGTTTCCCCTGTTAAGTATGTGGACACCAAATGTAAACGGCTCTAATGTCATAATCATGCTCATCAATCAAAAGTATTAAAGTAACAAACAACTATAGCGATTTCTAGAGGCCAATAATATAATCATATCATATTGGCGAAGAGACCGAAGTAAATATCCTCTCTGTTCCGCATTTCAAACTAATGAGACTAGAAAACTTGCTCTTGCGCCGGCTAAAGACGCCTGCGGCTTGTTAAAAATCATTGAGCTGGTCGTAGACCTAAACTTCTTATCTGCGATCAATTCTATGGACTCCGTGAAGTATTGTGCAAAGACGTTTGCATGAGTTTTATTGAAAACTAAAGATATATCTGTAACTGGCCCCTTGAAACAATTGATAGTGCTCTTGCCTATTGTACCAAGGGTAATAGGTTCGATTCCCGTTCTCCACCCGTGACAAAACATTTGTGTTTCTTCTTTGTCTGGATCAGTAATAAAGTATTTAAGGATAAACTGTTATCATCGTTGGTTTGGGTTTCCATAATACTCAGCTACCTGTTTACATTGGGATCATATAAATGTATCGCACCCATGAAAGCTCCAGGAAGTCAAGAAAATATAGTTTTAAATTCTAACGAGGCATTTTCAAGTGCAACTTTTTATAAAGCTGGTTGAAGCGACTTAATCGTGTTATCGAAGTGTTGGTATCCGAACGAGAAATTCGAAAACGCTTATGACTTTTTGGAGTTTTCATCTGGGGTTGTGATATGTAATGTTTTTGTATTTAAATAGACCGGTGAATGTTAACAAATTTAACTTTGCCGTAAGCTTACATTTCTCCGGCGGCAAACTACCAACTCTGTTGTTCACGCTGCATAACTTGCATTAATTTACCCTCAATTCCTAAACTTTAGGTGGATTTAGGTCAATGACACTTCATGAAATACTTAATCGTGCTAACAAGATAGGGTGGCATCTTGTGTGTCAATGAAGAGCTCGTTTAGAGTTCCTTTACCTTTTTGACCTAAGAAATCGAGAGATCTTACATTATGCAAGGATAAGGCGCCTCTTTCTTTTTATCGTTTCGATGTCACCATGCCGGCAAAATGGTAAAAACTGAATCTTTAAAAATATAGGTATCTGTACCTATCTGTAAAACTAGCTGTTTTCCGTAATTTTGTTCTGGTTATTTCGAAATAAATAGTGTAAAGTACTCTATATGTTAATCGCAAAAAGGTATTGTCTCATCCACCTTTTTACCAAATTTCATAAAAATCATGACAGTAGTTTTACGTGAAAGAACAAAAACTACATCTTAACATTTTAGAGAAACAGAAAAAGTTCCATCTCGCCTTGCGGTGTGAGGGGCGCTGGTTTCTGTTTCTTTCAAATATTTAAAGTAAAAAAAGCATTGTAACAAATTGTAAAACTCTTAAGCAACCAGACATTCATATTAATTTCCAAACTTTCGCGTTTATACGATTTGATAGTAAGAAATAAGAAAATTTTTTTTCGTCGAAGCAGAAACAAAGTTAAAAATGCGAGAAAAAAATGAATTAAACAAATTGACCTGACGGGAATTGGATTCGGAATCCTTCACGCCTTATAGCTTTATTTTTAAGTATTAGAAGAAAGAATATACCTGTTGGTTTTTGCGTTAGATTAGGAGGCAAAAACATGGACCACAGATCCCATTCAAGTTTCTTACGTTTAAATACAAAACTTTTCTAATAAAGCCCTCAAGGAATTACAACGAAAAGTTTACTACAACTGTGTAAGATACTTATGAATTATTCAAGTCTCATGTTCTTATATTTGGCATTTACCTCTAAAGGCTTTCTCTTCAATACAATCCTAACCGCTTCGTACCTAAATTACCTAAATTACAATCGAATCTTAGCCGCTTTGTTATAATTACAGTTGTTAAGGCTAGTCAGGTCAGGGGACTTTTGAAGGCATAAAATAATTATCATACAACATCGTATATTTACCTGAACCCGAAAGAAAAAAGTTCAAGCAAATGCGTTATGAAAATTAGAAACAATCACTATAATATTATGGTGCCACAAATTATACTTTCGAAAACCTCTGTAGCCGAGCAGCAAGTGGACCGGACCTTCACGTCACACTGTCTCTGAGGTTTCAGGTTCGATTCCCGGTCGATCCCGTTTGATGCTTCGATCATGAGATATCGAGTGAGATTTCTTAATGTATGAAAACACTTTATTTTTATACATTAAGAAGATATTTATATGCATAACATTTTTCGACTTTCGAATCGAAAACAAAATAAAAGTGACTCTATTTACTATTAAATCCACTGAGATCCTCTCAAACCGGCAAGGAACCACAGTTTTACAAAATTGTAAAAGTCTATTTTAGAATTATAAGTACCGGACCAAGCTCGGTCGCCCAAGCCCTTATTAAAAGCTCGAGGTTTAATTATAGAATCTTTATCTCCCTGTCGCTCCACCATTTTAAGTAAGTGGTTTACATGTATTAATATGCCCGTTATTGGAAAAAAGTATGACGTAAACGATATTACCTTTTTATTACTTCCACTACCGATATTATTAAATAGCTATGTTATTAGACTACATAAAAAAGGTAATTCATTTGTAGCTTTAAGCATAAAAATGTTTAATAAACTCCCTTAAGTTATTGTTGAGTTACCTTTATACAATTTCAGGACATTTGTCAAACGTTGTCTTTTGAAAAAAGGCTCCCACAACGTAGAAGAGTATTTGAATAACAAGAACGTGTGGATCACTACCTAGTTTGCTCATCTGTACTTGCGTGTTTTATATTATTTTAAAAATATGACGACCTCCGTAGCCGAGAGGTAAACGTGCCGGACTTCGGCGAGTCATCTCTGAGGTTCCGGGTTCGATCCCCGGTCGGGTCAATATGGGAAACGAACTTTTCTGTATAGTCTCGGGTCTGGGTGTTGTGGTACCGTCGTTGTTTCTGATTTCTGTAACACAGGTGCTTTAGCTACTTACCACAGATTCAGAACAATGTATGTGATGTTGTCCAATATTTGTCCAATACATTCATAATATGACACATGTTCTCAATCAATGTCAGTATTGGGCCACGATAATGCATGTAAGTCCTACAGTTAATTTAATTTAATTTACAAACACATTTGTTTTATTTTTATTGATTTTTAATTTTTATTTTACATTTGTCAAACTAACTGTGTGTCTTAGTGCAAAATAAGTTATAAGTTTAGCTTTCATTTGTAAAAAAAAACTACTGAGTTTCTTGCCGGTATCTTCTCTTTAGTTATAGGTTCCGAACTGGAGGTAGCTTAATTTGCTTTATATAGAGACTATTCATAAGTATTTCTAATGTAATCTATGTGAAAAAAAGATTGACTTTGAGACGTCACGTTTGCAAAGTCATGATATTATTTTGGGACAGGACGTAGGGTCGAGTTGCGTTGATCAAAATTAATCGCAAATCCCATATTATCTACGTACATTCTTGAAACTACTGGAGGTTATCTTATTAGTGAATCATGCATTTTTTTTTGTGTTTGTTCAATATAGATAAAAAAGTTGTGGTCACGATTTGGGTACTCTTACATTTAATCATTTGGAATATATTCTGATATAAACCTTGCTCACACGCAGAAACACAACAACACAGAAGTGATTGTAATTTGGCTGTGGTCTTCTGTAAGGTTGAAGTATTTCACCAGTCGGGCTGCTCCAGTTGGAGCGATAAATCGCTATGCCCTTCTTCTCTTAAATATTCCCGTTGTTGGAACATTGGTCTCTATACTTCTTTTCCTTGTTGTTTTTTTTTCAGGTGATGTTATAATGTTGTACATTTATTTATATGCAAAACAAACTTTCCAAACAGATTGACACCCAACTTGTAACCGTACGAGCAACAGCACGTCAGACTATACAATATGACCTTGTTACCGACCTTATGTCGTGGCAGTGGCGTAACTACAGGGTGGCAAGTCGGCAAAATGCCACGGGCCCCCAGCCAGAAGGGGCCCCAGGTAAGAGGAGAATCCCAATTACCAAGAATAATTTTTACATCAAACTTTCCTAAAGTATGCACTACATTTCTGGTATTTCCAAACAAGTATTAGACATTATTCTTTCTTTGAGAAGGAGGAGGGGGTGGGGGGGGGGGTGTCGATGGATTGATGAATTTGCCACGGGCCCCGAATGGTATAGTTACGCCACTGTGTCGTGGACATAAGAACTAATATCAAACTGCAAATGTTTACCTTGATGGGCTTTCGACCGTAAAGGCCTACCGTTCTTAATAACACAGAACTTCGCTTTAGTTGTTTTTATTTTAAATAGCGGACCCGACAGACTTCGTCCTGTCAAAAATATTTGGAATGTGGCTTGCCTCTAAATTTTAGTTAGAAAACGTTTGTACTTGTAAATTCAAAGAGCTGTCTTTAGAGTTTTCCAGGCAATTATTAGATTTTTTCATAAAATGTAAAAACCATCCTTGGACTTCAATGTACATTTGAAAAAAATAATTGTCAAAATTGATTCAATCGTTGTCGAGTTATGCGCTTACCAACACATTTTGCGATTCATTTTTATATAATAGATTATGTCCTATTAATAAACACTTCGATACTTGTTTACTATTGAAATAGTTATCTGCTCTTTTGTTAGCATAAGGCCTTTTATGTTGAATGAAAAAGTAACTTATCAAATCATGAGTGAAGCACAAATATTCCCGTTATTTAACATTGGTCTCTATACTCCTTTTCCTTGTTGTTTTTATTTTAAAATATTTGCTCAGACATCATCACACACATAACTTTAGCGCGTCTTTTCAATAGGCAAACGTACTAAAAATTAAAAAAAAGGGACACAGCATTTTACACCAAACCAAAATATAACAGCCTACATTGAATTGAATTTTCGCATGACGTCATAAGGGTGTACATTTTTTACCCACCTAAGAGGCGCCGCCGCACAACTTTGCGTCTAAGTAGTTTTTTAATTTGGTTAATGGAAAAAAACGTGTATTATATTTTTTCGTTTGGTATTTAATGAGCAAACAAATCTAGTATTTTTGACTCAGTCCGCTACACTGTTATAATCTTAAATCATTTTATGTCGCTAATAAAATTGCGCATTCATGCACTTCTATTGATTGTAAGTCTTTTTATTGTGTGACGTCATAGTCCAATACTTTTGTGAAGATGCCTATAATGTTCAAAGGTCAAAGTATCATTTACACCGAAAACCACAAACCAAAAATATCTATTAACTGTATATTGGTAGTGCCGATTCTGTTGTCACAAACAAAATTGAATTTTGGTGCTCTCATATTGCCTTGCGTTTTGTATAAATTACAGCTATTTTTCAATATTAATATTAAGAAAATAATTGAATCCGATCCGGAAAGTCTACTTTTTGTCTCTGTTTAATCGTAAAGGTTAAGAATGAGACAAAGCATTGTTTTCGAATTCAACGTTATAAATATGCGGACAGAACTATTTTATCTTAGACAAAACTTAAGTTTAATTTGTCAATTTAGTTATTTAAATATTAAACGCACTTTAACAGCACAAACAATTTGTTTAGTTTGTGTCAACAGACTCGCTGCCATTGTGCGAGTTAAGCTCATTTGAACACATTTAATTTATTTGACCTTACATGATTCAGACATAATATAATGCAATATTGTTTTTTTAGCTCTATATGTTTATTCGAATTGATTTTCTTTAATGCCAAATAACCCATAGGGTTCACTCTACGATGTTTTGACGTTAATAAGCAGATACCTACAACAAAATGTATTTTAAACTTTTTAGTTTTCCAAAGAAATCATCAATCTAAGCGATCAAGTAGTATCAGGGAAACAAAACGGGGTAACGTTTGAGGTGTTTTGTCTTTGTGGTAAAAAATAAAGCAACGTTGCGTGAGTTTATCAAAAATTCAGTGAAAGGATCTTTTTATTTTTATCATTTGTGTTTCGCCGAGCAAAAACCTTGCGACCTTTTTACGTTTATTGGAGCGTAGCACATTAAAATGTGTTTTGTTCACTATTTTGGTTTCGTAAATTTATTTCACACATATTGAAATAATACTTTCCTACAAATAACGTATTCTGGTAGTTAAATAATAGTGTTACGCGCCACGATCGATGGTGTCTTAGTAACCAGCGCCATCTAGTGAGGAAAGGCGGGACTACAGAGAGTCGAGACGCGTACGCCAGAATTTACTAGAACTATGACCTTGACCGAGCGTACGGCCGGTCAAGGCCGGACTGCGCGCGAATGTTCCGGATGTTTCTGCGTTGGAAGGTTCGGGAACGGCCGCGGCAATATAAAAGGCCGGGATTCACCGCGACCGGGACAGTATTGAATTAGCGATACAAGTGATTACTTCGAAAGCGATTTTGAAGTGCGACTTGGAAGCGATTATTGTTTTAATTAGTGCGTTTTAAGGTTGTAATTAGTGGCGTTCAATTAAAGTGTGACTTTTGGTAATTTTTATCGGCTGTTTTTATTGTCACGAACCCGAAGCTCGTAACAATAGTAACGAATAATAATCACCAAACCAAAATCTTCGAATAGTTATTTCTATCACTAATTTAAAAAAAATCGAATTGTCAATCGATTGTAGATGCAAAAGATGTATGTTATTTTTATTTATTTATTTATTTATTTATTTATTTGGACAACCAACAAGATCGTACACCATAAAAACAATAAAATACAGCATAATACACAGCAGTTGGTGTGGCCTTAGTTACAGGTTGCCACGGAAAGCATAAACAATAATGGTTGGGAGCATAAGGCGTCCCTATCTTAATAATAATTAATACATATTCATGTTAACTTACAAATAAATGTGTTATATTTTAAATTATTTATGGTTCGGTATAAATGCGCGTATTTGTTTTTTAAAAGCAGGTAGACTGGAACAAAAAATATCGACTTCCTTGTTTTTGCTGATAGCATTGTAGTCGGCTTGGAGCCTGTTTATGGGAGAAAAATGGCTAAGTTTTGTTTTAGATGGTCTGGGTTTGAAGAGCGAGTATCTTGAGAGGCGTGGATGATTGTAGGATATTGTAATATTAAGTTTCTGAAGCAGTTGGGGGCAGTTTATGTTTCCATTGGCTAATTTGTGGAGAAATGAGAGATTTAAAGTTTTACGGCGATCTTTGAGTGATGTAAGTTTAAAGTAAGTTAAACGATCCTGATAACTTTTCAGATGTTTACACATGTTGAACCTATATGATAAATGGTATAGAAACCTCTTCTGTACACGTTCGATTTTGTTGGAATGGACTTCGTAATGCGGGTTCCATACTGCACAACAGTATTCTAAGACAGATCTGACTAAACTTTCATACAATCTAATAATGCTCGATTTGTTTTTAAAGGTTTTAGTGTTTCTTATGATAAAGCCAAGGCATTTCAATGATTTATTTACTATGTGGGCGTAATGATCTTTAAAATTTAGTTTTTTGTCAAGAGTAACGCCAAGATCTCGCACGGAACCGACCTCTTTAATGCGTCGCCCAGATATTGTGTAGTATCCCGGTAGCTCACTATGTTTACGAGTAAAATGGATGTAACAGCATTTTTCTGTATTCAGGACCATCCTGTTATTGTCGCACCAGCCGACAAATCTATTTAGGTCGTCTTGAAGCAGCTTTTTGTCATTAGTGTTCTTAATTGGTCTCATCAACTTAAGATCATCCGCGTAAAGATATGGTTTGCTGTTTAAAAAACAAGAAGTGACATCGTTCATAAATATATTAAAAAAAACTGGTCCTAAATGGGAACCTTGAGGCACTCCAGATAAATTAGGGAAAGGGTTTGATTCAAAACCATTTACAACAACCCTTGACGTGCGGTCACGTAAGTACGATAAGCACCATTTGAGAAAAGAGCCAGCAAACCCAAACTGCGACAACTTTCGAAGTAGGATGGAATGTGGGACTTTATCGAATGCTTTCGATAGGTCGGTGTAGATCACATCCACCGGTATGCGATCATCCACGAGGCCAGATATCTCATCGACAAAGTCTACTAGATTGGTGTTTGTGGAGCGAGCAGCAATAAATCCATGTTGGGAGTCCGTGAGTACGTTCCTAATGTGCCATGAAATATAAGGACATATCAGAGACTCCAGCAACTTGGCAAACACAGATAAGATGGTTATGGGTCTGTAATTTGTGGCGTTACTCTTATCACCGGATTTGTGGATTGGTATAACCAGGCCCACCTTCCAGGCTGTTGGAAACGTGCCCGACGCAAACGATGCGTTAAAGATAGGTGCGAGAGGCTGAGACAGTTGTTTAGCACAGTTGACAGCGAAAATGGGTGGTATTCCATCTGCTCCAGCGCCCTTGCTTCTATCCTGGCATTCAAGACGTTTCAAGACCTGGTCTTCAGAAAAAGAAAAAGAACTCAATGAGTTAGAGATTTCACAATCGCTACCAGTTTGATTGGCAAGCTGAATGTCAGTATCATCTTCACTATATGAAGTCGAAAAGAAAGCAGCTAGGGCATTGCATATTTCGGTACCCGTTGTAGCTATTGTGTTATTAAATTTTATTGAGGCCGGAAACGAGATATTGTTAGTGTTTTTTTGTTTTATATATGAAAAGAAGAGTTTTGGGTCAGATTTAATAGATTCTTCGATCAATTTTATATATTTATTATAGCATTTGGTAATTAGAGCGTTACATCGTCTTTTCAAAGATTTGAAAGATAAATTATCTAGCGGGTTTTTATATTTTTTGAAGCGTATACGAAACCTATTTTTTTCTTTGAGCAGAAGTTTTAATTCTTTGGAATACCAAACGGGAGTATTGTTAGGGGATGTGGGCGAATTGGGAACAAATTTTTTGATCGCAGAGTTAAGTATCTGATAGAATTTATCAACCATTAAATCTACTGATGTGCATGAACTAAACTCATAAGACCAGTTAGTGTCAGCTAAGAATTTACAGATGCCATCATAGTCAGCCTTGTAGAAATTGTTTTTATAAGATTTTGCATTGGGTTGTAGCTTAAAAATGGAGTTGTTTAAGGTAGCGTTAAATTGTAGTGCGGGATGATGAGAGTCAATTATACTTAGAGGTTCTCGTGGGGACCCTAAGTCATTAATTGATATATTTGTAAGAATTAGGTCCAAAATTTTGTTATTTTTATTTGTTATGTAGTTATATTGATGTAAGTTGTTTAATGTTACAAACTCCAATAGATCATATGAAGTACCATTACTGGCATTTATTTTAGGCGTTAATCGCGATCCCGGGCTGCCGGTCCATTCTATGTTACTCTGATTAAAGTCGCCGCAGATCAGGTAATGGTCGTATTTAATTAGGACTAAGTTGGCGTTATTGCAGAAGTGATCAAAATATTCTTTAGTAACGGGTGGCGCGAAATAAACCGCACAGAATAATAATTTTTCAGTACTTTTACCAATTATGAAATCTATTTCAATCCACAAGTCCTCGCAATCGCTCTCGCACATTTTCAGTTTACGTGATTTGATTCGTTTAGAAATAGCTATTAAAACACCTCCTCCACCGCTTTTGTGCTGTAAAGGACATGATTCACGGTCTCGCCTATAAACGTTGTAGTTACACGTAAAAAGTTCCGAATCCATAATACTATTATTTAGCCACGTCTCGTTGAGAATTATAACATCATAGTCACATTTAGCTGAATTAATATATAGATCATTTGTCTTAGTACGCAGTCCTCGAACATTCTGGAAATAGCAGTTTAATGTATCGAATTTTTGCTTTTATTAATAAGGTACACATTTTAAACAGATAGAAATTATGTCTAATCCTAAATTTACATTCCATTCAATTTCTCGATTATCTCTTCGTTACGCACGAAAATTGCTTCGGATGTTTCTGTTTTTCGAAGGTAAACTCTGCCGCCACGGATCCAGACGTACTTGTAGATTTTTTCTTTTGCTAATTTGCGCGCCGCAGCGTGAAGATGTTTATTTTCGGGTGATAAGTTTTCCGTCACATAGATAGGGGTTACTTTCGTAGATGATATTCCGAGATGCCCAGTATTCAGTTTATTTGCTGGATTTTTTTTGTTATATTCAATGGCAGCAGCAAGAAAACAGTCACGCGTACGTGGTGAGTTCAGCTTAAGTAAGATTGTTCGAGGTCTAGGGCTGTCGGATTGTAATTTCGCCGTGCGAGAGCAGTAACTTATATCCTTTTCGTTTATGATAAATTTTATTTTTTTTCCAAGATCCTGCACAATAGTTGTTAAGTTCTCTGTCTTGCGTTCGGGGACGCATTGTATTTCCAGATTAGATGAGCGCGAAAGCTGATCAAGGGTGCTAAAACGCAGTCTCAAAGTGTGCATATCAGATTTTAGGGTCTCATTTTCCTTTCTCAGCTGTGTAATTTCTGTGTTAGTGGCTGAGATATCTTTCTTTATGCTATCAAAGCTATCGCTAATAAATTCTAAGGAGTTTTTAAAATCGTTAAATTCACTCAAAATGTCCGAAAATTGCGACTTTATGTTTTTCTTTAAGTCAATCATGCACTCAGCCATGAAATCTTTCATAGCACGACGCAGCTCGTCGCGAATTATTTCGCGCATATTTTGCATGCCGGGTTCCGAGTTAGATGACGATTGTAAATTCGGATCGCTATCCGTGCGAATGTGTTTCTTACGACGGGTGTTTACAAAAGTCATGTCAGCTGTCCCTGTTGGCGTTGAAGGCCGAACTGGCATATCCGAATTATCGCCTCTTGGTTGCTTAGATTGACATATAGGACAGAGCCAATTACCTTTAAAATCCCCCGAGGACTTCTCCAATTCGCATTTTTTTTATATTATACATTAATATAAAAAATATATTTTAAACATTACAAGAACAACTTCATTGTTAGAAAAAATTCGTAATTTCTGTATAACCGTGTCGTTTTTTGCATTTTATTTTTGGTATTTTGATTGTAGGCATTGTAAGCAGCAGAGCTAGCTTGCTCCAACGAAAATTAAAAAACCCTCGACTACCTAACCAAAAATTCCGCTATTAATTTTATCTTTCAGAAACCGTGAGAAACAAAATATGTGTTATATGTTTTAACTAATAAGGACCTTTCCTTTGATATTCAACGAGTTATGGTCAAGAAACGTTCCTTTTCATACTTGATGGATCATAAAAGGCGCCAAATTAAATTTCTTTTTACTTCCTCTAACACGAAATTAGCGTACCTACAATCATAATGCTTCTAATGATAATACGTGTATGTATACCGATAAAATCATGCCACCTTTTTGTGCCCAAGCAAAAATGGGATTTCATTCGCTACAGTAACCGTGGCATAACAAAATTTGTCTTTTGTCACGCATTAGTAGAAGACAATGTACTACGTCAAATTACTTTCAGATCTGTACGTTATTCCAAAAAACTCGAACGAACATACACGCACAACAAAGACGCCTGAGCTCATGAGTAGGTACATTTTCCGAAGAGCTAATAACATTTAGTGTGTCAACACACGGCGTGTTTACCCTCGACGCGAACTGTGTGAACACACCGCACCACGTAACACTTCTAGATCAGACGATGGACCATCATTTCGTGTAGGTTTTGGGCTTAAAAGTAGTTACAAAACTGGCCACAAAAAGACACTGTGTAAGGTACAGAACTCGTATTTTTAAGTGTGTTCAATATGTGGTAGGCGTAAATAAATTTCATCCAGATCTTTACGCTCTATTTACTCGGTACACGAAGTTAGGCACATCAAAAGTTCGTCTGTACAAAAAATACTTATTTCTAATATTAGAAATGCAAAAATTTATATGAATATGTGGGTGTATGTTTCTTACAATTCACTTAAAAAATTCTAAGAGTGTTTCGTTTACTTTGGATAAACATAGATGTGATACCTACTAGTAGATTAACATATACAGCACGAAGTAACAAACTAAGTAATAACGAATGAATGAACGAATAAGAAATATATAACTTATATCCTATTTCCTTATTTTGAATTATTATTTGCAGATAATAAAGTAGAACTTTGTTGTTATTCTCATAACTTAAGGTTTTTTATTGAACATTATGGTAAGGAGAGAGAAAACCGAGGATAAAGTTTAAATGGCAGATAAAGCCTATCTGTCTACTAAATTTAGAATAACTGACAAAATTAGAACTTGAATTTAAAGTGAATAACATAGATGAATAAATGCTACAAAATTAAAAAAGTCATGACAAACTACAACATGAAGTACCTTCGAGTACATTGAGATTTAGTTAAACAAAAATCAAATGTTTTAGTTTTTAAAGAACTGTGGTACGTTTAACAAAATCATGTGTATGGATGGGAATATGCCTGTTGCTGAAATCCCATTTGGGAGAAAAAGGTTGTTTTATTTTTGTTTTATTTAGTCGGTGATTGATGACCAATTTGCATATGACAAGCTCACTGATGCATGATGCCCATCAAAAGATACCACAGGTTCGTTACACATTTCATAAAAATAAAAAAAGTGCAATATAATGTATTAGGTAATTATGTTTAAATTTATTTTTATATCATGCTCTAAAAAACCAAATACAAAATTGGCAAACATCGGCGCTAAATTCTTAAAAGAACAAAACTTTACGGAAAGCCGAATTGCAACAAGAAAATTAAATATATTTCTCTTCTTATATTGCAAATATACTTTTAAAAGTAGTTTATTGTGATTAATCATATGAAATAGGAACCAACTAATTATGTCGGGTTTGAACATATCTGTCTAAGTGCATCCTTTCTAACTTACAAAAATCACCAATTATAATTGTGGTTTATACGCTGCTTAGTGGCTTGGTGAGGAGGGGGTTTTGGTGTTTGGCGTTCAAGACGAATGCCTGGTTCCAATATTTGACTATTCGTAATCGTAAAATATTGGAACCAGGCATATCCATTTTCCTATGAGCTGTTATCAGCCATCTGTTGGTAATTTTTAGGTTACGCCTCGTATAATTTTTTACTGTCCGCAACTAGAACGAATCATTTTTTAAATATTGGAACCAAGCATAACTGGTCAGTCTTTAGTATACCTGGTTGAGGTATTACTATTACCTAGATACTAAGTTTTTCTGTAGTGTTATTGACGACCTCTATAGCCGAGATGCGAGCAGGCCCGACTTTGGCGTCGCGATTACTATGAGATTTTTTGAGAGAGGCAGGGCAAAGCAATTTATCGCTCGAACTGGAGCATCCCGACTGGCGAAATAACTCCACCTTACAGAAGACCGCAGCCAAATAACAATCACTCCGGTGTTGTTGTGTTCCTGCGTGTGAGTAAGGTTTCCGGAGCTCTTGGGGGGTGCTACATTAGTAGCAGGGGTCAAGCCTTCAAGGTAAGGGCGACGAGTCTAGTAACAGTTTTACTATGCTATACTTTTCGCCCTTAAGCTAAGAACTCATTACCACTTAACATTAGGTGGGATGAGGTCAATCTTGAAGTGCGTTATAAAAAAAAAGTGGTTCCGAATTCGATTCTCGGTCGGGGTACTATGTAAAATAAACTGTTCTATATTGTCTCGGCTATTCTAGGTGTTATGGTACCTTTTTTCTGATTGCTCTAACACAACTGTTACTGCTACTATTTATATTTATTTATTTTATGCTACGCCCAGATCAATTATCAACGTAAACCTTGTTAAATGTAATTTGTATCTGCCATATTATTTTTGTGACTTACGAGTATGAAGACCCGATTTAATCAGTTCATTGACATGTACGAGAAGGTATAGCCTAAAGTAATCAAAATAAATCATAGCGTGTATCTACGCACCCCAAGTTACTTCAGATCACATGAACCAGTTTTTTTTTATTAAACCTGGAGTCAGAGCAAATAACAATTTTCCTTTCCAACAGTTGCAGTTGAAATTCTTCTATGCCCTGAATCTTCAAAATCTATTTCCAGTTTCTAGTTATCTAAACGTCTGTTGATATTACAGACCACTCCACGAGAGCAAACATGGAATCTAGAGGTTGGTACAGAGCGGATGCTTCCGGGTAATAAGTAATGCATATTGTTATTGTCTTATCTGAAGTTATTTTATTGCTACTTTTTGGTACCATTAACCTTCGTGACCTAGAAAAGATCATTAGTGTAAAAAGTCATTGGCAAAATTAATGTTTCATGCCAAATGTAACGGTAACCAAAAAGTTAGTAAAAATTTTATTAAGACTGAGACTAGTAATAAGATGCACAAATTTATTTAAACTACTAGGCCTGATTTTTCAAAGAACCAAATTGTAGAAAAAATTTAATATGCATCTTGGGACAAATCTTAATGTTCTCCTGTGGATGCAGAATAAAAACAATGCTCACATATAAGTACTGTAAAACCTAATATTATTTAAATATTCTAATGAGTATCTGCCTTTAATACATATTGAAAACCGTTCCCTCATACTTTCTATTCATATTAAAGAAATACATACACCTTACTATGCCATAAATGAATTACTGTTTAAAATACTAATCGATAGATTTTTATGGGTGGTTTTAATATAAAAGCTGAAAATAATTTCTTATCAGGAAAACCGACTTAGACAATTGAAGTGATTTTCTGCATTAAAAATACAATATCCCCCATCTTTCTTGACATACAAACAATACATCAAATTTATTATACAGATAGAAACACTCAAAGTAACTAAAAGCTAAATGTTCAATTTTTCAATTCTCGTCAATATTAAGTCTAAATTTTAAGACTTTCGCGTTCCATTTTAAACATTTAAAATAATCTGACTGAGCTGAGAGTCAGCTCGTGACCACGGTTGGTGCAACCTAACCGAAACGTCGGGCAGCAAGTATTTCGTATTAACTTCTAAATAAAAATGGTGGCACGTTTTGACCCGTTAAATTATTTAAATGTTTAATATGAAGTCTATTAATATGTTTACTTTTATTTCAATCCAATTTTATTTTATACGTGTTTCATAGAAAGTACCAAATTCAACGTATTTTATAACATTTTTTAGACATCGAAAATGTTTTATCATGTATAATTTCCCAAAATATGATAGAATGATAAACTAGTCTTTCCGGCACAAACTACTAATACATAAACTAAATTGAAAAGTGTGATAACCTTTCCAAATAAAAAAATATGTTACAAACCTACATTTACATTAAATAGCTATCCAATATACAAATCTTTATTTGTAGATAAGATTAATTACTTCATTATTACGTATAATCCGCAAAGCAAAAACACAATACCCACGCAATCGATTTAAAAGGACAACAATGTAAATAATGGACGTCTTGAGAACAGAATCATTCATTTTTACGAGGGAAAAATTCAAATGAAACCTTTTTATGTAGAGTTAAACACTTGTGATTAATGAGCCTATTAAATCTATGAGGGAAAATGGAATAGGCGCTTGCTTTATGGCGAACTATGATATATATATATTTTTTAACAACTGTCGTTTGGCTCTGTGCTTTGTCTCAATAGGCTGTTTGTTTTGGCTGATATCTCATAATTAGTCGTTAACGATGTTGACCATAGGCTATTAAAAGTCTATCGATGGCTAATGGTTGATATCTACAGGATCGATGCTATCAATAGTTTTGATTGTCAATATCATCGATTATTTTAGTTTATCAATAGTTTAACAACAATACTATTGACAATGTTTTATCATTGTTAGAATATAAGAATTACTATTCATAATAAAAAAAATAAAAGAAGATAAATGCGCCAGACAATTACACCTGAATCACCTGGTCTCAAACTAAGGTTTTTCCCTTGTACTATGAATACCAGACGACGGATACTAACTGGGGGCGTCATCCACACACACCCAGACTCAACGTCAATTTAGAAAAAATCGCTTTTCCAAATTGACATGACCGGGAATCGAACCCGGGACCCTTTGCGCTTTGGCCGCCTACCTTAGCCACTGCGCCACCGAGGTCGTCATAACGGTTATATATAGCATATAACACAACTCGGAAACGATTTATATATACTTTTTTCGGCCTTTACTGGTTTTCATTTAATAACACAACCTTTTAAACAGCCAATAGTATTGAATTAGCGTAGACAATCGATACTCTCGATAGTCTTGATAGACAAGTAACAGAAACTAAAGAATAAAGCTAGATTAAAGCAATATTATCGATCCTGTCGATAGTATTGATTAGCAAGTTGAAAACACTATCCATAATATCGATTATATTGTTTTCAAACATCAGTATTTCCCGGTTCTTAGCTATAAATATAATCTACTAGCTGTGCCCGCGACTTCGTTCGCGTGGACTACATCCTTTTATGGTCGGTTTTACCCCTTTCTCCCCTAATATTCGAAACAAAAAGTAGTCTATATTTTAATCCAAGTTTCGAGCTATATTTGTTCCAAATTTCATATCTCTAACTTCAAAAATAAACATTTTTCCATTTAAACTTTCAAAGATGGTATTACTCCCCTTCCCCCCTTATTTTCTAATAAAAAGTAGCCTATGTCCGTTCTTGAGATTCAACGTATACCTATACCAAATTTCATCAAAATCGGTTGAGAGGTTTAAGCAGGAAAGCGTAACAGACAAATAGACAGACAGACAGGCAGAGAGACTTTCGCATTTATAATATTAGTAGGGATATTAGTAGGGAAGTAGAGATACTGTCGATAGGACCGTTTTTTTTTTCAGATGAAAACGATCGATAGTTTTACAACACTAGTCGTTAAGCCTAGTAAGTAGCCATTCGGCGGCTTAAGCTCATCTGAAGGTTGGTTACTTTTCTTATAACTCTCCTCTGCCAATAATCCATTTATTCGTATGGTCTGTTCCATCTTAGATATGAGATGCGGCATATGGTTAGTAGGTTGACATACAATCAGCATTCTTAGTTTATTTGTATCCTCAGTTCTCTGTCACAACAAAACCTCAGCGTAACTAAGTGAGACAGTGATTTTAATGTTGCTGAGTTGTTTACAAATAAAAGCTACAGGCTGTACATAGTAGTTTGATGTTGTTGCTTTTTACGATATAAATGAATTGTTGAGCCAAGCTTTCTAATGCGTTTATAAGGTACTAGCTGTGCCCGCGACTTCGTTCGCGTCGACTACATCATTTCATGGTCGGTTTTACCCCTATCTCCCCTAATATTCGAAATAATAAGTAGTCTTTATTTAAATAGAGCTATATTTGTGCCAACTTTCATATCTCTAACTTAAAAAATAAACATTTTCCCATATAAACTTTCAAAGGTGGCATTACCCCCCTCCCCCCCCCCCTTACTTTCTAACAAAAAGTAGCCTATGTCCGTTCTTGAGGTTCAACGTATACCTACCTATGCCAAATTTCATCAAAATCGGTTTAGAGGTTTAAGCGGGAAAGCGTAAAAGTCAGACAGACAGACAAACCGACAGACAGAGTTACTTTCGCATTTATAATATTAGTAGGGAAATAGGGATAGTAGGGATAAATAAGACTTTACTAGAGCTTAATATATTGTCCCTACAGTTTCTCGTATTAATCTCTATTTTCTCTTTTATTCTTCAGTAAGTCTTTGAAAATTCTGTTTTAAAATTCGTTAGCTGTGTCGAAAAATTTGCAAGTAATTTAAATGAGTATGCTAATTCGGTAGACAACTATTATAAAAATGTTTCTTCAACGATCCAATAGTCAACGCTTCGGCAGACTTACTTTCTTAAAAATTAGTAACTCGCCCTAGCTTCGGGCGCGTGCCTTGTAGATAGTAATGTGATGTAATAAAAATCACGATCTGTTCATGAAAACTCCATGCGAAGACGAAAAGATCTAAGCGAACAGCAAATTGAAGCAATTTTGGTTTCATATTATGCGTAAATATTATTTTAAACGTGGCATATCGTTGTATTCACTTATGTGTAGATATTGCGGTCGAGTGATGCGGTGGTTGGCACATACGTCATGCTTGTAAACAGAGGCCACCTTTGGGGGCTGGTCTGCTTCAGCTTACTCCATAGTAAATTCTTAACCCACTTCAGTCATAGTATTAAAACAGTACTGTCGTTTACAATGGGACTATTGCAACGATATGTTAAAAAACGAATCTAAAATGTGAGAACTTTTAAGTGTAAAAATCAGTAATTTTAGCGCAAACAAAACATTATCCAACAATAAAGGTTGAGTTGAGTTGAAACCATTGTTACTTGTCTTCCTATTGATAAATTATTATTGTTCACTCACCGAGTAAGAATCATTCGTATAGATTCGTATAGATAGACTCTTTGAGCGGTCAGTGATCCCTATTTACGTGAAATATTAGACTATGAGCAAAAGCTAAGTAAAATACTTTTTACAGATCATTACTCCAATATGTATAAAACATTTTTGAACAGGACCACTTTTTGTTCGAGATAGTGTTGCCGTAGATTTGATTGTATATCGATTATAATCGATTATGCAAAAGATGCCTAAATAATCTAATAATCGATATGAAAACCGATGGTATCGAAAATATCGATATAATCGATTATATCGATATCAAGTATAAAGCGATACTATCGTTGTATATATAATCGATTATATCGATACTATCGATAGTCCAATCGATTATTCGCTAATCGATAATCGATTATCCGGCAACACTAGTGCGAGATTGATCTACAGACTCCTATGTAAGTAGGTACGTGATAACATTGGGGTTAATAATTTATTTGTATTTTGCATAGGCCTGTGGATTTACAAAATCTTTAATCGAAGCCCAGTATTGCTTAAACCGAAACTGATCACTCGAATAATCGTCCGATTGTTCTAGGTGAGGATCGAACCCGCGACCCTTGGTTCAACAGACAAGAACCCTAGCCATTATTGACGACCTCCGTAGCCGTGAGGCGAGCTTGTTTCTGATTTCTGTATACTTGCTTTAGTTCCTAACCACAGCATCTGATTAATGTATGTGATGTTGTCCAATATTTCAAGGGCTCATTTCATTAATGAGCAAAAAAACAGTTCTACAAAAGACTAACCTGAGTCTGGTAGCAGCTTGCCCTTCAGCTCGACGTCGCTCTCAGCCGAAGTCGCGCCATAGTTCTTATACGTCTTGGGCTCCTCGTGCTTCGTCACCTTGAAGCGTTCCGACATCTTCCTGCACTTCTACACTTTGCACTTGACGAAACCATCCACAAAAAAAAGCCAACTACCGTCACTTCTATTTTAATAGCACAGATAACGCTACTTCACTTCGAGACGATATGACGTACACACACTAACCTATAATATGGCACATGTTCTACAGTTTAACTTACATAGCACTTGTAATACTGGTTAAACACATACTTAGATCGTTAATGTAGCATTTGATTCTAGGCTTTATTTACTTGAGGATATGCGAACTGGATATGTTGTTCACTAAGTCACTTTTCACTAATAAATGTCTTAAAATTAACACTTAATATTCAGGGATATGATTTGATATGTCGATAATGTTTCACTCAAACCGATGTGTCAAATTCACATTCCGTTTTGTTTTCTGGAAAACTAAAAAACTTTTTAAATATTTCATCCTAAAACAAGTTGTGCTGCCGCTGCGATAAAAAAATGTGCTACTAACGTATGTAGATGCAATTTAAATATTCATACACGGAGCAGGAAAAATACTTATATTGTATATATCAAAGTTTAGTTGATTACCCACTCTAACTATAAAATAAACGCCTTTAAATAACAATAATAATATGTCTGTTTCTAGAGTACCGATGACAAACAAATGGAAAAAAACAACACGCCGGTTTGCTTTTAAAATTGTTTAATTTTTAATGAACCATATTTGTAAAATTAATAAGTAATACGTTTGATCAGAAAATAAATGACAGCTCAAGAGCCTTTAGCGGCTAGAATTCACTTAATTTTTTTAACAAAATGGCAAAGGTGACAAAATGGGGCTGACTCAGGTAATGTGTTTACAAATTTAAAAATAAAAAAGAAAGGTACCAAAAAACAAAAGAGCACAATTGTTTTTTTTTTGATAGGAGGACAGTACCTTCCGAAGATTAAGTGTATTGAGATGGCTAAAGAATTAGGGACTTAGGTACTCAGCATAAGGCATGGCCTACGTAGCAGACCAAGGCGGCGGTTTTCAGTTAACCCTATGGTATTAGTTAAATAAATATTACCTATATGCCACGGCAATGACAATTTCTAACGTACTGACATACTACATACATTAGTTACAAATAAAATCTAGTCGACACTTCGTCTTTCAGATAATAAAATATGTCTGGGTAGCTCTGGTCTTTTAGTGCAAAAAAAAAAGTTTTAGATTTTAGTGTGTATAGTAGGTACAAAGTAACGGACGAATTAGCACATTAAGGCATAAATTAGAATAATTCAGTTCAGTTTTTGAATTTTAAATTAATTTCCTTAATGATATGTGGAAAGACGGCGTCGTAGATACGTACCTGATAATGCAAACATTTCAACTTTCAAAACATTTTAATTTGTCAGTAAAATGAAACGTTTTAGGGTAGTGCATACTTCGAAAAACTGTGATAAATGATTCATTGGAGATCTTTTAGAGATCTTTTGATTAGTGATTTGTGTTTAGACAAACAATGAAAGCCGAAAAGCACTGTCCTGATAAATAACTGTGGTTTTGATTTTCCTCGATAATTCCTTACCATGGTCAAGCAAGCCCTCCCAAACTCCAGATTCTGATTGATCATGCAAATACCAACAGGCCACAACTTTGACGAGGTGCTGATGGCCTAGGGGATCGGCTGTCTCCACATTCCCCCTAAACCCTTCCGGGGGAAGAGTCGGGGCTGCTTGAACAGCAACCATTCCACCGGTGATGTTGTGGTGGTTCTAAAAATTCTGCCACAGCGTTACCATTAAGGTTTCGATGAGGTCCCCGGGGGGTTTTAGTGGGTAGGCCTGCGCTTCTTAAGACAGGAGTCATACGCCGTCACCTCCCTCGGGTGACAGTACGGTACGCCAAGCATATCCCCCGGCCATAAAAAAAGGGGACAAAACTTTGAAGTTTCTAGCTAGGCGGCCTCTAGTCGACCATAGTGACCAATTGCTAAAATAATGCGACCATAAATCAAAACTAACGAACGAATGCCGTGGCGGCGTATTGCAGTCTGGCGTTACTCAAAACGCAACGTCATTTACAATGCACCCACTAACAAAATTACCAACTGCAAAGGAATTATCCGCGCGCTATTACGATGTCCAATTTACTCAAAGCGGACGGTTTTACATGTAATTTAATATGGGTTAACCTTATTAGAGTTTGCTGGGTAAGGATCCTATATTAATAAATGTATATTTTGCTTGCAATATCGTAACATAGCACAAAGGAATCTTTCAGATTTAAAGTTTTTTGAAATTCATCCTGAAGCATTAAAATCCGTCAGTCGTTGTGTCATGAATGATGATTGCGAAAATTATAATCTAAATGGAAAAAAAAGAACCAAATATCTTTGAGCGTATCTTATGTATACAGTTTCAGATACATTAAATCTGAATAAAATCATTGTACCTAGGATAGGGAGTCAATTTTACCTAACTTTGATTACTAATTTTTCATCTAAAATATTAATATAGTCATAGGTGTTATTGTACCTATAGGTTGCTCTAATAATAAAATTATTGAAAGAAGAATTTTCTCTACAACGAATTAAATAGAATGTGTTCCTACATCTTTATTATAGTAAGCTTAAGTTTCAAACCACGGATCTCAACCAGTCAAATAAAAAATCAAGCGTTTCCTTGGTCCATCAGCATTCAAGCCACAGGACCGACAAGTTTAATAGTTATAATAATGCACCCATACGAGTGTTCATTTGTCAATACCCATGTGATCCGGATTGCACCACAACAGACGTGAATAAATGAATCCAATTGATATGTATTGACACTTGGCGCCGAGACTGGAAACATAGGCTATCGGTAGGGATTGGTAATTATAGTGATAACGCTTGAGTTTTATTATTTTTTCAAAGTATATGATACGGTCAACATCGCGTCAAGATAAACTCTTGCAGTTTGATAAAAGATCTTAAGCTAACTTAAACTTAAACTAACTGTATGTCTTTCAAAATTAGTAAAAAAAGCTTTCTTTTGTAAAAAAGAAACTATTGAGTTTCTTGCCGGTATCTTCTCGGTAGTTATAGGTTCCGAACCGGAGGTAGCTTAATATGTTTTATATAAGAGATTTATCATCAGAATTAATAATGTAATCTATATGAATAAAAATAATTGACTTTGACTTTGACTATGGGCAAGACAAAAAGGCGGTGCAAAGTTATATTTTTTCACATGGCTGCATATGTTCTTCAAATTCAAAAGAACATATGATTGCTTTTGGTATGTTGACTTAAATGATAAATCGTATACATACACGATATTTAGAGTGAAAACGCTCGTGAATTCCAAGTAGAGACAGTAAGGGTATCTTGCTAAACGTTTCAAGGTATCTATCAATAAATTATTGTATCAGAAAATTCAAGGAAAGCTTTATATAGCTATTATCTTATTTTTGCTTGTGGAATTGATACTGATGTTGTAAATTAAATATCGAATTCCCAGATAGTTGTAGTCAAACCAATCTGCTATCGATATGCCTTCTTTTTGTGTAATGGGTGAAAATATTAACTGAGCATGTTGCTTAGCAACAACTATAATAAAGAAAAAATTAAATGTTCATCATAACAACTTCGTTCTTCTGAGACTTTACGGATATTCACAACATGTTTAAATAAATATAATGTGAGACCTACTCAATACCAACCTAAGCCTTAATAACTTGAGTTATAATAGGTATTTATAGATACTTTACCAAACCCATACAAAATCAGGGTATATAACACGCCAGTTAAAACATTGAAAACCTTATTTGAACTGCAACCATTTCTGCACTATATTTATACTATGTTAGTTGTTAATCAACTCGATAGTCAAACACATTCGATTACATAAACACAGAAACAATCTAATTATGGAACAGCTGTTAACACATTTAGTACGAACGAAAAATAGTCACACGCTATAGACACGTCATGTCGATGTCCTATCTACATTCTTTCAATTCACCTTTATTTTCACACCAATACCTTAAAGGGTCTAACACAAGCAAACTGGTTCTGGATAACATCAAGTCACTTTCGTATTAGGCTCTACAATATATGAACCGTTGAAATAAAGATCTTGGGTCGACGTAGACTTAACAAGGGGTATTTAATGACCCCAACGACTGGATATGGACGCAATTGTTTGGCAGAATATAGTAGAATATCCCTATTACTTAAAATATATTACTAGTATAATTATGTATCTATAACAACAGGCATTTCTGTACTAGTAATCATAATGTTAATGTTTTCATGATTATCATGGCTTAAGGAAAGTATGGAAGCAAGTTATTCCCAATCGTTAGTAAAACAGTTTTGTTTTATGTGTCTATAAAACACTACGTTACTATAAATGCAAACACAGTTAAATACTATTTTTTTAGACAACAACTTCATACAACGTTTAGTTACATTAGCTATATTCATTACATGCTGGTATAGTGAGCGTTTTAAATAACTGTTATAATGCCAAGGGCAAATATTATTGAGTAAAATTTGTGACTTTGCACAAAATAATTTGTAGGCTAGAAAGTTCACAAGGACAACTACAACGAAGCAGCAAGTACGTCATTGTTTTAAGTATTAAGTAACAGTTTAAGAAAGAAAAGACTGGAATACTCTGTGCACTCATTACCTACCTCATTACTTTACTGTGAATGAACAATTCATGAGCAATACGTTGAAACCTCCAGCACCTTCATACGGAGGATGAATGTATTTTAAACCACTTCAAAAGAGAAGGTTTCTCAATTGAACCTTATATCTTTTTAAACATAATCTGTTTCGTAAATATTTCCAAATATACTTCAAGTTTGTAATAAGTCGTGTTTAATTGCTGTTATACGTACATCTTTATTAATTATTAAGTTCTTTAAATACTCATAAAAATCTGATGTTCTGTATAATTTACTTGTTATCACTCTTTCTCTTTCACTTAAATACCTTGTTATACCTAAACTGTGTCAAAATACCTAGTTGAATTGATAAATCCGTTGATTAAATTTTTCTCTAACAAAAAATCAACCCTAAATACCTAAGTTACGAAGATACAACAGTCACAATGAAGGTACATTCCCTTAGTACATGTAACAGGACTTGCTACAGGTGTCAGAGATATCAGAGGTGTCGTATTAACCACGATGTTCAGCTATAATTGTCGGATATTCACTTACAAGTTCCTGTGAACTAAGGTATTAATGATAGTGAGTCGCAAAGTCAGTTTATTTGTTTGATTCTTACGATTTTTAAACAGTTAATTAATCCCATTTTATAATGTATGTTTGTAGTAGACCTTACATCATAAATTCATAGCAAATGTTTGAAGTTTTAATGCATCTAATCGGAACATTTGATCATTAAAAACGTTCGAAGTCCAGTACTGCCAATAGGGTTCAATTAAGATGTGGGCTGGATCTAACACTCCAATTCTGGCAGATATTATAATACGTAAGAGGTCATAAAACTATGAGAATATTTAATGAAAACGTTGGCCCTAACTTAAATATTTGACAATAAAGAACCTAGCCTAATTAATTTTAAGCACACTTTTATTGAGGTTTATTGAGGTACGATATTTATGCAAATAATTCTACAGAGTAGTCATAATTTTCACTTTCACAAGAACGGAACGAAATATTAATAAAATCATAAATGTTTTTCATTATGGCCATTAAAAAATTATGGCAATGATTTAAATTGTAGTTTCATATTAAAAACATCTTGTGATCATCGTCCATCCTTGACTTATCATTTTAACGCTATAATTTTAAAACGTTATTATTATAATTAAGCTTTCAATGTAGGTATACGCCAAATAGACTCTTCAATCGACACCGCGTGATAAAACTATACGTGACCATTCTCCATTTTAATTGTACTATTAACTATTTTGTAACCGAAAGTAATATTAGGTACTGGCATCACGATTGAAAGGTTTTAAAATAAAACTTACATTTTAAAACTAGGTACGTTTTAAGAAAAACAATAAACGTCAAATCATTATCCTCGGATAAATATTAAACCGAGCCAGCCGGCATAGTCCATACCCACTCTTTTATGTAAACAAACGAGAATAGGTATGGTAACGCAATACATTGTATGTATCGTACTATACCTACTACAATATAATGTGTTCTTTCATAGTACCTACGCTCGTTACCGCATTCGAGTGATAAGCGTCTAAATAGCACTTACTTATTTAACAACAGTTTAGAACGAACGTAATGTGAATTTATTCAGTTCTCAATCGATTCTATTTTTAAATAAAATACTTAGATAATAAAGGGTAAGATCTTCACGGTCTTCCCGCAATCATTAACGAAAAGTTTCTATTCTGTCTTTAGAATCAAAGACTCTTTGATTAGTGCCACGGCGCACACTGGTCCGGATTTTTAATATGGAAGACTTAGGACCCAATGTCAATATTTCGGGCTGAAAAAAATCATGTGGATAGATAAATGAACGTTCATCAACGTTTGTTCTAGCAGTTTTTATGAAATTGGTTATTTTTGCGAAAAAAAAAACATTGAAAAAAAATTTGTATGGAGAAAAAGTGAAATTTTTTTTTTTTTCGAAAAGTTCAAAACTGTTAGCAGTGAAACCTTTTGTGTGTTATTGTATTACACTTATTCGTTAATTCCATATTTTTTTTATTTGCATATACTTGCAGCCTTGGCCAAAATATGCATCGGAACTTTCATTGTATTTATTTCAACTATTTGTGACAATTTAATTTTTTTATTGATTTATAGTCACATAATTTACGCATATTTTCAATATAATAAATTTTAAAATCCATTAATGATTTTGAAAAATAGATTACAATTAAATTTTAAAAATCAAAATAATATTTTACTTCTTAGTGGTTAGCTGTTGCTCAAAGCGCAGTTAGTGATCGAATGAGGCATTGCCTGCTAATATTCCCCTCCCATTCCCTAATATTGCTATCTCTTTCATTTCCTACTATCGCTATCTCTTTCATTCCATACTTCTCTCTCTTTCGCTCCTTGAAACCCTTGCTAGTTGAGCGCTTATGAATCAAATAAAACAGACGGGAGCTCATGTTGGAGCGTCATTAGACATTCAACCCTTGAAGAGTCAACATACCTGGAAATTTTAACGTGAATAATCTAGCAACTTGATCATGGCTGGATTTGGCACTAACCTGGACATTTACGTGTTTCTGCGACAAGAGGACCTCAAGGATTACAAACGACTGCATCAAGCAATTTTGGATTGCGTTTTGCTTGAAATTTCGCAAGAAGATTCAGAAAAATTATTGAATTTTGCAAGATCTTTTACTGTGAACTTAAATCGTCGATGGACCGAGGCACACAGGGTGCAAAAAACATTCATGAAGAAGCATATGAACTGGTTGGAAACAAGAATTAAGTGGCCTGAATGTGAATCAGTAAATCTCACCGAAATTTTTGAAGGGACCGAAAATTTGGATCCTCGTTCTACAGAAGAAGAAGCAGCTGTTCAACCCATTCCATCTACTTCGAAGGCGACTAGTGACATTGGAACATCTACAGACATTGCATCAAGGAAGCCATTTGAAGACTTGGGGAATAAGCAGAAGAAAAGGCGATCGGGTACATTACTCGACTATCCGGAAGAGGAACTGACTTTTGCTTTTGTCACGAAGCTAAAGTCTAATGGGAAAGAAGGTCTTGCTCGCATCATCGATCACCTTGTGAAGAATCCTGAAAAGGTTGAAGCTGTCGAATCACTTTTATCAACAAACGAGAAGACGGACACTATGCAGGAAGATCAAGCGTTGGCCCTTACTGCATCATTGGATCTGTCAAAGTGGAAGTATCTTACTTTACGGTCAGCATTGTCACAGCAATTGAAGCTTCCGTCTTACTACAAGTTGTTGGAAGCTAAGCAGAGGTGTTATCCAGATACCAGAGATATTGAAGTATCAGAACATTTAGTGAAGGTGAAACTACAAGCACTGTTAGACGTGACAACTCGAAGAATACTGCAAGTCGTTGGTGATGATTTAAATATGTGCAGTGAAAACTTGAAGCTTACCTCCAAGTGGGGATTCGATGGATCTTCAGCACAGAGCAACTACAAGCAAAGAAGTGAACTGGCAGAATTCGACGACTCCTCTGTGTTCATGACGAGCCTCGTTCCTTTGAAGCTCGAGAGCGGCAATGTTGTTATTTGGAATAATCCAAACCCATCTTCAACATCTTATTGCAGACCTATTAAATTTCAGTTTGCGAAGGAAACGACCGAATTTGTTAAGCAAGAACAAGCGGCAATGGAGGAAGAAATACGAAATTTGACTATTTCAAGTTGCGGAAACTTGGAAGTTACTCATGAGTTGCACATGACAATGATTGATGGGAAAGTGGCTACAATTATTACAGATACTCCATCTGCAGCTACGTGCAATGTTTGTCTTGCAAAACCTAGTGAGATGAATAATCTTTCAGAAATGTTTTCAAGACCTGTACGGGACGATGTGTATCAATATGGACTATCAACACTGCATATGTGGATTCGAAGCATGGAGTGTCTTTTACATATTTCATATAATTTAGATTTCAAAATGTGGAGTGCACGAGGTGACAACAAAAACCTTAAGAAGTTAAGGAAGGATATGGTGCAATCGGAGTTCAAACAACAAATGGGACTTTTGATTGATGTTGTAAAGCAGGGCTTTGGAACTACTAATGACGGAAACACGGCCAGAAGATTTTTTCGGGAATACAAAAAAAGTGCTCAAATAACGAAGATTGATGCTGATTTGATAAAGCACTTCGCAGTTATATTGCAAGTGTTATCTTGTGGAAAGGCTGTCAATATCGATAGTTTCCGTGAATACTGCAAGGAGACTGCTGAGATCTTTGTACATCACTACCCCTGGTACAATATGCCTTCCAGCATACACAAAATGTTGATACATGGCGCTGACATATGCAAACATTTCTCTTGCCTTCCTATCGGAATTTTGTCAGAAGAAGCAGGAGAAGCAAGAAATAAGGACTTTCGAAATACCAGAGAGCGACACACGAGGAAAACAGGAAGACTGCAAAATAATGAAGACATTATACACAATTTTTTGATATCATCAGATCCATATATATCTCATCTGAAACCTAAATACACCAATTTTAAGTCATCAAGGATGTTTCCAGAAGCTACGCAGTTGATATTATCAGATGAATTAATAGAAGTTGAAGAAGAAATTGAAGTTGATGAAGAAGCTCCAGAAAATGTGCCAGATCCTTTAGAATAAGTTTTAAGTTATTTATAACTATTATTTTGCGTGTTATATATAGATAGTTTTAGTCAATAACTTTAGTTTTAATTTCATTTTAGTTATTTTATTATTATTTCCTATTTACTAAATTAATGAAAAATGTATTAAATTTAATGTAATGTAAACAACCTTCAATTATTTTCTATTGTAGTTTTAAGTTATTTATATTAATTTGTATGTTATGTATAGATAGTTTTAGTTAATTACTTTATTTTTAATTTAATTACTTATTTTATTATTATTTATTATGTACTAAATTGATAAAAAATGTATTAAATTTTATGTAATGAAAACGACCTTCAATTTATTTTTTATTGTACTGCAAGAATTATGCAATAAACAATTTTTAGTTATTTTGTAATACATTTACATACATACCCTATGCTACTTAAAACTTCGTCCGCGTGAATAGCGTCGCGATAACCGACATTAATGCGGACGAAGTCGCGGATGGCCACTAGTTATTCATAAATCAACTTCAAAATGTATAACAAAATAACCAGAAATAGTTTATTGCACAATTCTCGCAGTACAATAAAAAATAATTGAAGGTCGTTTACATTACATTAAATTTACCGCGGCACCACTGAACCGATATAGATGAAATTTGGTATAGATATTCTTTGGGACACTAGATTTATTTAGTAGTTTAGGCGTGATTGAGCGACAGAGAGACAGACAGACAGAGTCACTTTCACATTAATAATATTAGTATGGATTTTATCTTAGTACCGAATTTACTTTCCCGAAACCACTTAAAGAAGCAAAAGTACTGATTTTAAATAAATATATATTAGGATAAACGAAATAAACGCCAAAGCTGCAAGTAAATATTTTGTATTACCAGTAGAGCTCTTGTCTATTTTATCTGATTTATAAGCGTGGAACACCACTTGTCTTAAGAAGAAAAAGAGTGAGCAAAAGAGAATGAAAGAGACAGCAATAGTAGAAAATAAAAGTGATAGCTATATTAGGGAATAGGAGAATATTAGCAGGCAGGCAATGCCTCATTCGATCACTAGCTGTGCTTTAAGCAACAGCTAACCATGAGAAGTAAAATATTATTTTGATTTTTTAAATTAAATTGTAATCTATTTTTCAAAATCATTCATAGTCAACAAATAATGGATTTTAAAATTTATTATATTGAAAATATGCGTAAATTATGTGACTATAAATCAATAAAAAAATTAAATTGTCACAAATAGTTGAAATAAATACAATGAAAGTTCCGATGCATATTTTGGCCAAGGCTGCAAGTATATGCAAATAAAAAAAATATGGAATTAACGAATAAGTGTAATACAATAACACACAAAAGGTTTCACTGCTAACAGTTTTGAACTTTTCGAAAAAAAAAAATATTTCACTTTTTCTCCATACAAATTTTTTTTCAATGTTTTTTTTTTCGCAAAAATAACCAATTTCATAAAAACTGCTAGAACAAACGTTGATGAACGTTCATTTATCTATCCACATGATTTTTTTCAGCCCGAAATATTGACATTGGGTCCTAAGTCTTCCATATTAAAAATCCGGACCAGTGTGCGGCGGGAGAAAATTAAAAAAGTTCGCACCGACAAAAGAATCGCGAAAAACCACAAAAGAAACGCAAGAAGTGTTTTAAATTCCTACATTCTGTTATTATTTCAGCGACGACGCAAATGAAATCAACTCGGAATTTCATTGTTTCGGCTTGCAAATTAAGTGTACACGTTCTAGATAATTAAAAAAGACATGAATATCGGCGCTGATACACGAGAGCGCTAATTAAAAAGTAATCACTGCAACAATGCAGCGCGTACTACAAACAGCTGATAACAATGCACGATCGATCTCCTACTTGGTTAAGACCTTGAATGAATGACCGATGAATGAAACTGTAACAGCGTTCGCATAGTCCTCCGTGGCCGGCGAGTCTCCTCAGCCCGGCGTGTACAGAGTGGCTTAGCATATCTAATCTAGTTAGCACTGCACTCGAGTGACGTCACTACGAAGCCGGTGCGTGCGCGAAAAAAGTTCAACAAACTTATTTGAAAATAGAAACGGTCAGCACGCACTCTATCCTGCCAGTATCAGCGGGCAGCACAACTTGAAACTTTATTTTTTAATTCGAATGAAAGTACGTGCGGTGTGATTTTTAGGTGACAGTTGTTACTTTTAAGATATGTTTACACGCACGGCGTAGGAGCGGTAATGGTCCGGACGGGCGGGCGCAACGCGCGGCGGCTGCGACTCGTCTGCGGCCCCGAGCGAGTCGCGCGCCGGCCACCCTGCGCAATTTCTACTCACTGTACACAAGTGTACATACCGTCCGACTGTACCAAATGTCTGATATTGCAAAATTCATATGGTAAACACAGAAAGATACTGGCCGGATTAAGAAGGAGGAATAACGGAACTCTTTGTTGAATATCACGTGTGCTCTGGTGATAACAGTTGGATTATTTTCAATGACATTACTGTAGAGCGTTGGGGTAATCGTTCCGTCGAAGTTGTTGAATGGGGACGGTAAACCAACAATAGTGGAGGGCCCGTTCAATGATCCCGAATTTAAAGTGACTGGGAGATGTACCGGGATTGACTCTTTATATTAAAGCTCAGATGTTTTAAGCAGACTTCGAAACGTCAGAGATATATTGGAAATGTAGTATTTTTTATTTACGTAGGTACACTGCAAAATTATCTTTTTTAAATAAAAAAAAAAAACATTTTGTCCGTCTCAAAATTTTAAAAGTTCGACGTTCAATTGAATATAAAAAATCTGGAAAATTTGTAATGTAATGTCTTCAATGACTTTGCATTATAACGTAAAGGTAAGTTTAAATTTACAAAGCTTTAAAATAATTAACTGAAAAAAGTACAAAATTAGCGTTTACAAGAATCCCAGTCTAGTCAATGACCTGTCTCATAGAAAAATAGCGATTCAGAACCTACAGCGTAATAATACCATTATTTTCTTAATTAACAGAGTCACAGTTTGATATCCGTGACATACTTGCTTTGCGGTTCGCTCTACATAAATAGTGTCTCTAATCTGCTTGAAAAGTGGAAGACATTGTGAATGCCAACAACGTTGTGGCTAGAAAAACGCTTACTAATAATACTTTTTATTCGTTTTTTTTGTAGTTCTATGAACAAGGAGCCCTTATACTAATCGATTAAGCTAACTTATCAATTTAATTCGTGCTACGTAAAGATGTATTTTTTTCCTAGAATTAGCGCTAGTAATGGCTTTTTTGTATTTAATTGCAACTAAGAATACTGTGAGAATGGATAACAATATCAGCATAGAACACTGGTGTTCGATGTTCTGTAGCTTCCCAATGATCCCGTGGAGGCCAAGGATTCAGTGAAGGACAATGATCCGATTAAAACATGTTTCAACATAGTTACACTTTTCAGACATGAAATCAACACCTTAATTATAAAAACCAATCAATCTACCGTACTTTCCTTTTAATTAATCCTAATAATGTCTTTGAATAATTTTCTGATGACTTTTGATATAAGCGCTAGGTTAGTATTATGAATATACTAGCTGTGCCCGCGACTTCGTTCGCGTCGACTACATCCTTTCATGGTCGGTTTTACCCCTATCTCCCCTAACATTCGAAAAAAAAGTAGTCTATATTTTAATCTAAGTTTCGAGCTATATTGTGCTAAAATAAACATTTTCCCATATAAACTTTCAAAGGCCGTATTACCCCTACCAGCTATAAACTAGCTTATTTAAATGGGGGGAAATATTTTGGTTCAACATATCGTTACGTGGGGGGGGGGGGGCGTGTGTAGGATAGTCTCGAGACGTTTTCGATCCTCCGAATCCTCCGAAATAGCAAGTGAACTATAATTTGAATCATTAAATAATTTAGAATAATTCTTGCACTTAAAAAGTTTTAATTACTTACAAAACCTTGTAGGTTTGAAACTCGCTCAGGCGCATTGCAATTAAATTCACTAACAAACTCCGGGGACATTTCACTCCGTGGCTTACGTCCTTGGGCCAGGTAAAATGCTGTTTCGAATTAAAATTGCACGTTCTTACCTATTTCAACCAGGATTACAAAGATCTCACTCTTAAGGAATTACTAGTTGTGATTAAAATAGATCGCTAGTCAATCAGCTTCGCAAACATGTCCTACAATACACGTCACAAGTGTGACCTTAATAGGAATATGACTTGGAGAGTAAAAATTTAAAGCAAATTTTTACGTTTAAAATAAATCGCGTTATAGGTGATCGGCTAGTAAAAATCGATCATCTAAAAGTATTATATTTATTCTACCTCTTCAAAAACTTGATTAAGTCAAAAACATCTAACATAATCATGTGCAAGGTACTGAAACTGAAAAATAAACTAAGTTTTTACATTTTAATAAGTTGTTTCCTAGGACAATTAGCGTTAAAAGGATATAGAAAATAATCGATTCATAGATAAAGAACTGCTTGACTGGCTTGATCTTGTGACACTGCAATATTAGAGACGAAAAAATTTGCAACAAATTTTGACCGCCGCATATCTGAGTTAAAAAATGAGGCAGACAATCACACCAATCACCTGGTCTCAAACTAATGTTTTTCCTTGTACTATGAGTCGACGGATCCTAACTGGGGGCGACATCCCAGCACACCCAGATCCAAGTCAATTGAGAAAAGTTCGTTTTCCAAATTTTCACTTCGCCACCAATTTGTGAGAGTTAGATTCATCAAATGTCCTCTTTCCCGAAGTTAAACATTTGAAACGTTTATCGTTCCTAGCTGCTAGGAAACATTAGCTCTAATTTCTTTTTAATTTTAAACTGTGAAATTCAACAAACGAAAGGGATACGCTAAATACTATTGTAAGTAGGTACATATATATTTTCTTACTACAGATCTGTGATACTCTGTTTTGCTGCAATTAGACGCAACCGCTTGGAACGCTTAACCTAGTCATCGGAACATATTGCTTTAATTATATAACATGGTAACGTTATCGCCTGAAAATGCTCACATGAATCTGTCACCTTCCTAATACTCTGCAGTAATTACTTCAACCTGCAGGCTCGGGCGTCTGACTTTACTACTAAGGCTCTTGACCCAGTTAAAACGCTCTTTTGAACGTCACAGTCTAACTACACTTACCTATCTAAAAACATGCTCTAAACACCATCATGCAGTAATGACCTACTTCAAAAACCTTAGGATACGTTCAGATCTTTTGGTGTGAAGGACCAGTGCACGAACATAAAATTCACGCGCTTGAGCTGATATGTACTTATTTCTTTGGGGGTATCATATTCAATAACGGTTATCGAGTAGTATAAGTAGCAGTTTTGTCGATTTCAGTAGCTTGTTGACTCACTTTTTCCATGCTAATATTAAATGTTCTCCTAAGACCGAATGTCTTTATCAATCCAGGCAAAATTGATTCTCTATTTGTCTAGCCTTCTGGATCTTTTGGTCATATTCCATTTTTGAACATGATAACCCAACTGAATATCCTTAAGGGGTCACAAGACGCAAAACTCTCAGGCGCGCAGCAATTAGATTCACTAGCGAACCCTGGAGGAGTCTGTCCTCATCACTTGAGCCCACTTGCGGTATTTCTTTCAATCTTTTTATCGTGAACTAAGTTTGGGTTATCACTGGGTCTTAAATTTTAACCAGTGACGCAAAGAAGGGGTGTTAACATATTGACGTCGTTGTCTGTTGCATCATAGCTCTCATAGAAATGGACCAATTTCAAAGCGTGTTTATTTTCATTTTAAATCCAGTTTTTAACAATAGTTTATGCTATATTTGCCTTATGTCTGCCAAGAAGCGTAAGGGTATCAGTTCTTTTCCTGAATTATGTATGGCATTTTTGGCGTAAATATAGGTTAATTCAGTGCCTACTTTTCATAATTGTAAGGAGTTTTCATAAACTAGAAGTATTTACTTATGCGGTTTTCGAAATTTAAAATTTCTTCTTTTAATGAATGTTATATTAATACAAATTGGTACCGTATCGTAAAATAAAACCGTAAATCAGTATTCATTCATGCGAAATGGCAACTAGACTTAATCCAAGTCCAATTCTATTCCAGTCACGTGAAAATTGACATTTATGTTCACTATCATATGGAACACGGATGTTTGTTGCTCTTAAGCTTTCCGAGAATTCCATGGAGTTGAACCAGAAGATAAGCTTGTATTGACACACAATCAGGTCTTACATCTGTGTTTTCCATGTGACAAGTCGCTTGAACCTTAATACACGTTTGAAGGAGATTCATTTTGAAGATTTTTCATAATATATTATGGAATTTCACTGATAAAAAAACAACAAATTTACACACTGTGAAGCTAGTGTGTAAATGACTACGTTATAAATAAATACTGGACTAATTTATCTATAAAAGTTTCATGGTATAACGCCAGGTTCCAGTATTTTATGATTTGTAATGTGCCAATAATTATTATTCGTTTTTTACGAGTCATTAATTCTAATTTCAAATTTACTTTCCATATCAGCTGTCATCAGTCGTCCGTCAGTCGTTTTTAGCTTACGCCTCGTATTATTTATTACTATTCGTAACTAGAATGGATTGTTTTTCAAATATTGGAACCGGGCATAAATCTACGAAAAATACATGGACGTAAATACAGACCTTTGTAACCAATGATTTGCGAGCCCTGGTTTATAATATTGACTTAACGGACTATATATGCTGAAAATAACTAAGAGTTCTCCTTTGTGGCAATAGGTTCAATTTCCAGTCGCCCCGTACCACTTCAGAAACGCTACGGGTCGTGGGACTTGGTCGCTCAGGCGCTCCGCAATTAGACTCACTAGACACGCTCGGATAGCCTGGCTTCATCATTTCTCGGCTTAGGTTTAATCGGTCTTTTAAACGTCATTAATGCACCAGAAATGAAATACCAGACAGTTACACTTATCAAATGGCCTCAAATAAAAGGTATCCCTTATAAAAACTCACACATTTATTATTTAAATATAACACTTTTGAATAGTCATTGAATACATTGCAAAGTGATTCCACTGCCGGTTCGTAACCTATATCTATTGAGAAGACACGGGTAGATTAGTTACAGTAGCAGTATCTAACTTATTGCTGCATGTAACTCACTTTGGACCAAGTCATATAGGTAGTTTTGTTTTGATGAGTGAATGAGAAACAATTAAGAACTCAAGTAAGTATTTACTTTCCAGATAAGCTGGAGCAGACCAGTCCTCAAAGGTGGCACCTGCTTACAAGCATGAGGTACGGCCAGCCATCGCTTCATTCAACCATTTTGAAGGGAATGTAACGAACCGCTACAGATCTTTAACTCTTTCTAATCAGGAACTCCAGTGACGCCTATTTCGTATAGGGTGCCGCCTATCCAACCACACATAGTGAGATGAATGGCAACCTCGCAACCTTTTTCACATACTTACTCATAATTTTTAACTCGTGATACTTTTCGAATAGATTGCCGAATTGAATATATCATAAAAATCTGTTAAGGTATTGAAGCAGTCTTAAATATGAAGTCCGTTATTTTATTACCACGATATAATAAACAGCCTTTTTTGGCGACAACATTTTATTATTTTTGTAAAATAAAATATTACTTACTGTAACGCAACTATAACACTTAGACATTATATGCTTTTGCGACATCTATCTACAATTTTGTAGTACATTATCATCAATAGTTTTTGCAAATGGGTTTTAAGGCAAATGATAGGTTTTTATTTATTACATAAGTGCAGTTTTACTAACCATTCCTATTTTGTAGAATTATGTCACGACAAAAACACAATCAAACTTTAGTCTAGTACACACATGAATAAATATTTTTCTTAACCCGGGAATCGAGCCCAGAACCCAAAATCATAACTCAGTACTTAAACCATTAGACAGTCGATGCTCTTACATCATTCTGCAGTAATAACTTCGGAAACTCCGGAGTTTGCCGGACTTGGTCGCTCAAATGCGCTGCAATTACACAAGTGATCTCTGCAAGCGCTTGATTTTGTCATTGACTCCCTTGATGCAGGTTAAAATGCTTTGGACATTCAATAACACCTACTTATCGTCAAGATTGTAATTATATTTATAGAGAGCCCCGTACTCCGCTACAGAGGTCGTCAATAAAAATAAATTAAACTTTCGGGTCGGCGATCCGTACTTTATATGGATTTTTACTTTATATATTTTTAATACATGGACATCGCGCTATCCCTGAGGTCCCGGGTTCAGTTCCCAGTTAGGACAATATGGAAAACGAACTTTTTTATTTTGTCAGTCTGGGTGTTGTTGTACCGTCGTTGTTTCTGATTTCTGTAACGCAAGTCCTTTAGCTACTTTTCACAGACTCAGAGCAATTCCTGTGACGTTGTCCATGTTTATTTTTATTGAGATAATTGTTCAGTAACTACTATGAATCGTTTAGGCTGCAATAAGACGCATTAGTGAATGCTGGGAACGCCTTACTTTGTCACCTAATCTGATCTTACTAAACCCCCCCCCCCCTCCCCCTCTTGTTTCCCTATTTATCTATGTGTTTGGACGTTTGTAAGAAAGTTACTCCCCACAAGGGTTCAACTCGCATTATTCATAGTTTTTGTTCAAGTCAAAAAATTGCTAAAATATAGCAACGTAGCGGTATGAAAACCTAAACTTTTGCCTATCGTCGCAAAACTAGGCCCATAATGTTACCTGAAAGAGCAATGACCAATTGTTTTGTCGTGCCTGTATTTCGTGCTGAAAGGCAATTTTATCGTTCTGTGAGCCTTTATTTTATATTGATACATTTCACCGCGCGCTTTAAACCTCTTTATTTCAAACCAAAAAGTTTTTACTGCGAACGAATATTAACACAGGCTGTAAATTACAGAAATTAAAAGACAATTTGATTTTTAAAAATGGAACGTCATTCGGCCGTCAAAATTCAGTGCGTTCCGTCACGCGGCTCGTGTCGCGGCATTTTTGTGATTTTTTTTGTTTCGCGTGTTAAATTAAAAAGGGCATCATGTCGGCATCTGACATAGGGATGGATGATCTGCAAGACATCGATACAACGTTGATGACATTAAGGAAGCCTACTGAGCTGAAGAAAGTGATAGATTCAATACCGAAACCAGTGAGAGCCGTGCCGAAGAATGGATTGCCTATGTGGTACCGCCTGGGACTGGAATGTAAGCTGCCCGTCCCGAAAATGCCGGTTGGAAAGATTATATTCGCGCGGGGAAAAATCGGCGAAGACGTGAGTTTAACTTTTACGTTGTCACTAACTTTAACGTTTTCAAAATACACATACACTATTCTGAAATCAATTGATTACAGTATTGTTCACAACACTCGCTAACTTTAAAATAGCAACTGGTAGGTAACAGGTAAGTGTCATTTGGTAAATGACGTCATTCTATCGCCATTTTTATGAGATAGATTTTATAAAAGTTATGGTGCCCCTATTATTGGTGCAGCTGACGGCTCGGTGGCCAAATCTCAAATAAATGAAAAAAATACATATTTTTGGTGTATCTGTTTCATAGGTTCTTATTTATCACTAGCCATACGTAAATTCGTCCGCGTATTAATAACACAGTTCTTGAGTTTGTGAAGTTTACGATTATTTACTTGGCCAGTGAAAGTAGTCAAAATCATTTAAGAGACGAGAAAAGTTGTAAGGAAATATATTTTTTTAAATTTGTGTGTACTATACATATAATTGTATTCACAGAAATGAATTAATGTCGCCGAGTTAGTATTCGTTTAGTCGCTATTTAATAAAGACATGTAAATATTTAAATGTCTATTCATGGGAAAGGTCGTCTTCAAAGAAAAGTAGCTCAAGCACAAAGTAATTATTTAACAAACGTAATTTTTCATTCATGTTTACTTGTAGTCCTTTCGTTTACGTACCGTTAATAGTTTTATTCTATCTCTAAAAAAATAATAGCAAAATGTTTTGGTAAGCGCATAACTCGACAACGCTTGGACCAATTTTGACAATTATTTTTTTTTAATTATCGTTGAAGTCCAAGGATGGAGAAAAATCGAATAAATGCTAGGAAAAATATGAAGATACTTTTTTTCTTTTTCCAGTACAATCGTTTTGTAACTATAAAAATTTAGAGTCAAGTCACATTCCAAATCTTTTTGACAGGACGAAGTCTGTCGGGTCTGCTAGCTGATTAATATAATCGTCTAAACACAGCATACAATAAGAGTTCTTAATTATAAAGCAAGGCGCTGAGTTAGAAGCCAAAGTCGACTTTTAATTTAAATACTTCGGCAAGAGTCTACCTCGTTTATATCATGAAAGTTGTGCGTTTATGCCCTCATTTCGCTAAGACCAGCAAGCACGCTTAAGCCAGTCTTCACTTTGTATGTTTATCATGCTAATGTAACGAGTATCAGCCTCTTAATACGTGATGATAAACAACCTGTCAAAGGAAGATCACTTGATATACGCGTCGGAGTACAGAGAAAACATAAAATGACGGGACAGAAATATTCCTTATCTTCGTTCATTTATACGTTCGATTTTAAACATTAATGGAGATTCATATAAAGCTCAATAAAAGTAGCAAACTGTACAGTGGGCGGAAGCTCATCTGACTACAGCACTTTGAACTTTGTATTTCCCGCGCCTTTATGTTATGGGCATAAGAACTAAAATCTAACTGCAAGTGTTTACCTTGATGTGCTGTTGACTGTATCTACTACTTACAAGTATTTTCATAGCAGCATTACTTACCCAGTCGTGTAGAATGTAATGTATCGTATATTGTACCAAATGTGTACGTATAATTTTTCAATTCGAACCAGTAGATTCAAACAAACAAACTTTTTTTTTATATTGCACTTCAAGATTGACCTCATCCCACCTGATGTTAAGTGGTAATGAGGTCCTTTTTTTTTTTTTTTTTTTTTTTTTTTCGGGGGGAAATGCGTTGATGCACCGTACCGTCACCCCAAGGGAGGGTGACGGCGTGTGTGGGACTCCCTGCCCTGAAAAGGGCAGGACTACCCACTAAAACCCCCCGGTTGGACCTCCATCGCCTTAGTGGCGATGCTGTGGGAGATCGGCTAAGCCTTGACTTCCACAACACCGCCGGCGGAATAGCCGCTTACGCGGCTCCGTCTACTCCCCCGCAGTATTCGGGGGGAGACTGGGGATGGCCGGTCCAACGGAACCATCCCCACTTCGCAGTGGGGGCCGGTGCAATGCCAGCTGAGGTGCCCTCACACCATCAGCCGGCCGGTCCCCACGCGGTAGCTGGGCGCGTTCGTATTGTCGCCGCGCCCTCAGCCGCCTTCTTCTGCGGCAGACGGGAGCGGAAGGATCGTCCTCCCGCTCCCTTTCTGCGGTCTCCTTCTGTGACATGACGTCTTCGCAGAAGGAGGCCACCCCATCCCATGCCGTTTCACTCCCAAGCATAGCCTCGACTATGCTAGGGAGTGAGAGATTCGGCCCCACCAACGCACGCAGCGTTGCGCGCTGCGCATCCCAGGCGGGGCACACCTGCAGTGTGTGCCCGGCCGTATCCTCCGCCGCGCCACAGTTTGGGCACGACGGAGACTGCTCCCGACCAATACGGTGCAGGTACTGCCCAAAACAGCCGTGGCCAGACAGCACCTGCACCAAACGAAACGACATGAAGCCGGACTTGCGCTCGAGCCAGCGAATTATTGCTGGCCCGAGCGCATCAAGGGTCCACCGACCCCACGGGGCCACTTGCAGTGACTCCGCCCAGCGCTGGACCATTTCTTCGTGCGCCTCTCGGCGCACACGCGACAGGTCCTCCAGGTAGAAGTGCTCCCCGGAGGCCTTCTTTAGAGCCTGCCACTGATAGGCCCTCGCCAGTGCCTGAGCCTCAAACTCCCATGGCGGTGTCCCAGCGAGTGCACACGCCGCATCAAAACCAACGGTACGGTATGCCCTGCACACTCGCTGGGCGATAGCTCGCTGAGGGCGCCGCAAGAACCTTTTGTTTTCCCGAATGTGGAGGGAGTCGGCCCAGATGGGCGAGCCGTAAAGGGCCATACTGCGCAAAATGCCGGCGTAAAGTCGCCGGCATTTGGCCCTAGGACCCCCCACATTGGGGAGAAGCCACGACAGGGAATTCGCAGCCTTGAGTAGGCGCGAGGAAAGCGACGCAAAATGAGGCCTAAAAGTCCAGCGCTGGTCCAAGATGAGGCCCAGATATTTCATCTGGGCCCCGACCACCACCCTAACGCCCCCGACAACAATATAAGTGCCAGAAAAGAAGCGCTGCCGAGGCCCAGGAAAAAATATGGCCTCGGTCTTACTTAGGGCCACCTGAAGGCCCAAAAGGGCAATACGCCTGGCAACTAGGGTACCACCGGCCTCTGCCAGACGAGCTGCGGCGCCAAAATCTCTCCCCCGGGCGGTGACAAGGGTGTCGTCTGCGTAGCAGAAAACACTCATGCCCGAGAGGAGAGAGCCGCGGAGAAGCCAATCATATCCGATGTTCCACAAGAGAGGCCCCAAAACAGACCCCTGTGGAACACCGGATTGAGCGCTGTAACGGCGCAGATGACCATCAATGTCTAAACAAACGACCTCCCTATCGGTTAAGTAGTCGCCGATTAGGGCCAGCAAGTAGGAGGGCACTCCGTGATAGCGGAGCGCCTCCAAAATTGTAGAGTGAGGAAGGGTATTAAATGCGTTAGCTATGTCGAAGGAAATAGCCAACACACCCTCCCCCCTCTCCCTAGACTCCAAGACGAGTGATTTCAGATCGGACAGGGCGTCGATGGTAGATCGCCCTGTCCGAAAACCATATTGCCGGTTCGACAAGTCTGGACCAACCCCACAAAGGTGGTCCTTCAGGCGCGCGGCCACAATGCGCTCGAAAAGCTTCCCGACTTCGTCGAGAAGCACAATGGGCCGGTACGCCGACGGTGAGTCTGCCGGTCTACCCTCTTTGCGGAGGAGGCAAAGCTGCCCCTCCTTCCAAGGCTTAGGGAACTTGCCGACTCGAAAGCACGAGTCGAAAAGTTCCCTAAACTTCTCCTCCATTAAGATCGCGCCGAGGGCGACAACTTTTGCCGGGACCCCGTCCGGACCAGGGGCCGTCTTTTTGGCACGAAGGCAGATTGCCGCCGTGCCGAACTCCTCCTCGGTGATTTGAGGGGCCTCGAAAGGAGCAGTTGCAAGCTCCTGCTCTGGTGGGGCGCTCATTGCCGGCGGGACGAAGCCAGGTCTGCTGTTCGGGAACAAGGCCCGGACGACGTTGTCAAGCAGCCCTGGCTCGAGGGTCTCTGTGAGTGGGGGACCTATGGGACGCAACTTGTTGCGAACGGCCCGGTACGGTCTCCCCCACGGATCTTGGTCGAGACCCTCTAGCATTTCCACGCGAGCGGAATTTTTGGCGGCCCCTATGGCAGCCTTGAGGACCCTCTTCGCCTCTGTATAGGCATCGTAGAGGGAGGCCTCGTTTTCGAGGTCCCGATGGGCGCGACGCCTACTCCTGGTGTAAGCCCGCCGTGAGGTCACACAAGCAGCCCGAAGATCAGCGAGCTCCTCCGACCACCAGAAGCAGGCGCGTCGGGGAGGTGGACGACGTGACCGAGGCATGCTAGAGTTGCATACCTCGGTCAGGCAATCTCGCAGGACAACTGCGGAAGAGTCCACGTCTGGACCAGATAAGGGAGGCGAAAACCAGTCTTGCAGAAAGGCCGCCTCCCTTGCAACTGCCTTGTCCAGGCGGGACAAGGCCCACCTGGGAAAAGGCGACAAAGCCGAAGTCGACGAGGCCTGACGAGGAGCACCGGTGCCAATCTCGAACCTAATGAATTTGTGGTCCGAGAGCGTCTCGGACCGGTCCACCCTCCAGTTGCGGACGCGCGCGGCGAGTGCAGGGGTGGCGAACGAGAGGTCCACCACAGACCCACCCTGCTGCCGCACACAGGTTTGTGCCGCGCCCCGGTTCAGGAGACAAAGACTGGATGAAGCGGCCCAAAGCTCCACCAGCTGCCCCCGTCGGTTGCATGAGGCAACCACATTTCCCCAAGACGCCGCTTTGGCATTGAGGTCCCCCAAGAGAAGAACTTGCTGTCCAGCAGAAACGGCCCGCTGGACGACTCCCTGTAGGAGACCCAACAACACCTCAAAGTCTACGAGCGGACGACTTGGGGAAAAGTAGACCCCTACAACGACTATGTTGCCCCACAAGCAGACCACGAAATTCGATCCCCTCTCCACGAGAGATAGAGGGGGAGACGTCGACGAAGATCGCCGGAAAATCGCAACTGTACTAGTCTGGTCCCCGAACCAATTACTGGGAACCAGATAGGGCTCTGCCACCACCACTATATCTACCAGCCACTCCGCTACAGCCTGAGACAACAAGTCCTGGGCTGCGCGGCAGTGGTTGGAATTTGTTTGGAGGAGGTTGTATTGGGCCATTATTATTCGGACATTACAACCTCCTCCACTACTACCGGCGTTGAGCTGGACTCAGAAAAGGTAGGCCGGGCCTGAGCCTTAACTTTCCCCTTTTTTGGTGGAGGCCTGCAGTTCTTGCCCCCCATTACATGGCCGCTTGGCCGCCCACTCGCCGCACAGATGGAGCAGTGCGGTTTCTTCTCGCTGCAGGCAGCGGCTTTGTGGCCAATTTGCCCGCAGCGGAAGCAGAGATCCCTACGGTCCACAGACGAGGGACAGAGAGGGCGAGTGTGCCCGACTCCGAGACACTTAAAACAGCGGAGGGGCTGTTCTTCAAGGGCGCGAACTGATGCGGAGCTGAACCCGATCAGAAAGCGCCCTCCCTCCAAAACGGCTTTGGCCGCAGCCACGGGGCACCGGACGCGAAGTGCGCCCATTCCCAAGCGGCCAGGCCTGATTTCGCCCACCTTGATGTGGTCGGCGGGGCACCCGCCGATAGCCGCCACTTTTTCGACTACTTCGGACCTCGACACAGAGTCTTCAAGGTCCGAAATTATGAGTCCTGCATATTTCATTGGCCTCGCCACCTTGGCAAGGCTATCGCCGATAGCAGCCCGCATATTTTCGGCGAAAAGATCAGCTTTTTTAGCGGACTCAACGCCTGGAAACTCGATGATGCGTGCCCCAGCTAGGGTCGGGCGGGTGCGGATAGACGTTACCCCGAGCTCCTCGAAGTTCATTTCGCTCCGAGCCCTGCGGAGCACCGACTCATAGGTCTCCCCCTTTTGTTCCGCCTCAGCAGTAAGCGTCACGACAACTGCCGCGGTTTTTGGGGGAACCAGTTTTGGCTTTTTCGGCTGAGAAGCCGGGGACTTCTTTTTAGATGACGACGAAGAAGCGGCGGTTGGTTTTGAAGAACCTGTTGATTTAAGTGGTAATGAGGTCCTAGCTTAAGCATGACAAGTACAGCATAATAAATCAATTACTGAACTTGTCGCCCTTACCTTGAAGGTTTGACCCCTGCTACTAATGTAGCACCCCCCAGGAGCTCTTGAAACCTTACTCACACGCAGGAACACAACAACACCGAAGTGATTGTTATTTGGCTGCGGTCTTCATAAACTTTTCAACTTACATTAGTATAAATAAGTGAAACTTACTACCCATGTTTTTAAGACAGGTTCCAATTGCAGTCGACTTTTATTATCACTTTTATTGCAATTGTAAATAGTCATCGTCTTTAGAATATCCTTTGATACGAGTCACGTCTTAGACCATTACATTTATATACTCGTACATACTCACACAAACAATACTTAAGTAGCTCTTAAAGCGGGCTGTAAAGGCCATAAATCAGCCTTTACACCTCATCCTCATTGTTGCTCTCTCTAAAGTTAGGAGTGAATCTGTGATGTTTACAGTCTCATAAAATATTTATTTAGAGGCGGGTAATTGTATGAGTCCTGTTTAACGGCTGATTAATGGATTAGTCGGGCGTTTTATATAGCTCAGCTTTATATGAGCAAAATCACAATGAGAAAAGGCCTTACAAAAGTAAATATCTATTATACAAATATAATTTTAATCAAAATGTAATTTTTACATTTATTATCTCTTAGTTACGGCTAAGCTGTGGAAAAGATAGTGTAATATTTATAAGACTTATTTTATTTATCAATATTTCTAAAAACATTATTAATTTAAATTCCACACGGATGACGTCGCGGGCTCAGCTAGTAATAAAATATTCTTTGACGCGTAAATCAGACAATTATTTCCGAAGAGAGGGTCGCTTATGCTCGTCATATGCGGACACTATAATAAAATCCCTTCAATGGATCATACAATATAATATTACAGGTCACTGAAGACAATCCAGAATATGATTCGGATTTTATTCAGGCCAGCGAGCATGGTAACGCAAATGGAATTGAGTTATGTTATTCTATTCTAAAAGGCAAAGTTTACCTATGTATGTACTTCAGATTACCTACTGATTGTAGAAATTGCTATTTAGAGATTCGTTTCGAAATTTTCAAGAACACTCTGTTTAACTGTCATTCGTGATTTTATTTTAGCATTCTCAAAAACTCGTCGTAATTATTTTATATGAAGACATCATGATAAGATCTGAAGATATTATGATGAATATAATTCAAATTTCAAATTCAATATTCAAATTCAATATTCTTTTATTCATGTAAATTACACCAGTAATATTTATGAAACGTCTATATAATGCAAATGACGCTACCTCCGGTTCGGAACCTATAACTTACAGAGAAGATCCCGGCAAGAAACTCTGTCGTTCATATTACAAATATAGCTGAACTTATAACTAGTTTTGCACTAAGACATACAGTGTAGTAATTAGATAAAATAATGTAGTAAATTGTAAAAAATAATTCATTGATTCAAAGTAATAAGAAAAATTAAAAAATATATATATTTAAATAAAACAAACTGTAGGTCCTAATGCACATTCGTGCTTAATAAGAATTTTGCCAACAATAATACTCAAGGGGAGATAAAAAAAATATATGAAAAAATTTTATTTAAGGAGGATTAACACGAATAATATAATCTGATTGAATAATTAAGTTTTACAGGGCTGCGATAAGATCGTTTTCCTATTTATTCTTCTAAACTGACTTTTTAATAAAATGTTTTAAAAAATAGGAATTTTAACTTACAAAATTTAATTTTCGTTTTGAATGAATCTAATATATCGTATTGGGAAGCCGGAAGTACGGTTTTTAAAATAATATTAACAAACGGGGTGAGCTAAATAAAGCCGTTTAACAAAGAACCATAGAATATGATTATGTAGGGCATAAACAAAATTCATCCCCGAAGAATGAAGCGAACATGTTCTAGCTTTAAAAAGTGCTCGCGCTTAAACCGCTTTTAAGAGGCCGGTTACGTTCGTTATGCTAATGCTCCCATTCAACCCATGAGTGATGTACAGTAGGGATGCCATAAGTATATTTTCAGTTTATGAGTCCTGAGTAATGGTATAAAGGTTGGGAAGAGTGAAGTTAAGGCGTACTGATTGAATCGCTCGAGAAATTGCAAGAGATTTGCAGTGACCTCTTTGCGCTGATTTAGCAAATGCTGAGGGCGCACATTGATAACCATACTTAATACTTTTAAATGTTGGTCAATGACTTTCTTTCTTCTTAACTAAATACCCCATTAATTTGTTGAGGTTTGAATGAAATTTCAGCTTCGTAGTCCAACTAGGAGCGATATTTTTGTGTGACAATTTTATTGGTTCCGCTATACATCACTGTGTCGACCTAACATTTTCCATACTATTTTTTCTACGCGACACTCGGTTTTGTACATACATTCTAACCACACTGGAGTATAAACTGAAATCATCCCTAGAGAATTAAACGAACCAGTTTCCTTCGTTTTCCAAAAAAAATCCCTCACACAAATCCCTTTCAAGAGGCCCACGTTCGTAATGCTAATGCTTCAACTCAACCCATGAGTGACGTACAAGTAGGGATGTCATTGCCTATTTGTGTCAGTTGTACCAACATTTTTTTAACGGGCCCAATGTCAAGTGTTTATAGGACACAGCACTAACTTAATTGTAGCTGTAATAGACGATTTGACAGCTGGGCAAATGGACAACTATCAGCCAGTTATAGGTGGTGTCTTTTCTTTTACTGTATTAGCTATTCGAATGAAAATAACTTTCCTAAGGAGAAATGCTAGTACCAGAAATCCACTACAAAAGTGTCCTTCATGAAAACTGGCTAAATAGTACTTTCACATACGGTGTAGTAGCTTGATTTCAAGTACCATCAATTATAGGTAAGACGTTTAGAGAATTGTACTTCGAATTGTTTCCTTTATTGTACTCCGTTGACTGATCTTATTAAAACATCTCAGATTAAATTTTTAGGGGTTACACAACTATATTTAATAAATCGAGCATTTGCGCGTGGCTTTTCAAGTTGCATTGAAATGTTTAATCATCATATATCAAGTTGCGCACTATAATTAATGCTCTGTTTTCAAGTTTTTGAAGAAGTTATTGTCATTATGTTTTCTCCAAACGGCTCATTTTCCAATCTGTCTGTTTGATTTTAGGCAGAAACATCATCAATAATATTAAATAATAAGATATTTTTTTCACACAACACAAATAAGGCTATTTTCACACATCTCAAACTAAATTACTCACAACCCTAGTGACGAAGCATTGTCGCGTTATAAATCTCTTTAGCGCCTGCGTTATTGTTTCTGCTACGGCACGTGCTACGTTCCGTTACGTTACGTACGATCCGTTCCGTTCCGTTACGTATGTTCCGTTCTGTTACGTCCAGCGGGAGACGATCGGAACTCCCTAAGCTCTCGGGTTCGTGTTTTTGCGACCGCATTTTGGCTTAATAAACAATGTAGATGAGTGTTGTTGTTTTAACATTCGGAGGGTGTTTGCTTATGTAAAACGCTTTGTATTTTTATGTCACACAAAAGTGTCATTTGTTACCAGTTTAGGTCATTTGCTGGCTAACATTGTAATAAAAGGTTTTTTTTTTGTTATTTACTCTCAAAGATATTGCTTACAATAGGTATCTTGTTATATGAACTGGTTTATTCAAAATAAGATATTTTTTATCGTTGGTGGCATCGTGAACTGCCTAAGAACTTCAATGACAAGAAAATCGAGAAAGTTTATCTATTGTTAGTTATTACAGATCTCTTGTTCATTTTAATTGGCATCCCAAAGAAAACGAGGGGAAATATTTATTCTTGCTCAAGTGATCATGCATAATAAAGGTAGTAATTTTGACTTACATACATCATTCGTAATGCTAGTCTAGTAATACTTGGCTAAAATCCTATTCTGAAATCATTTGCATATTTATTTTATTATTACTTTGAGTACCTATACGATCTCTTAATTCTGGTGGCGCGTGGTCCGCGTGGAACACATCAATGTTTGCAAGTTAAAAGCCTGTGACATGGTGCCTTTAATACCCGATTCCAATATTTTACGATTCGTCATGTGTCAAAAATTACTATCCGTTTTTCTCCAACCGATTACGAGTTGTTAAATAGTATTGTTCCTCACAGCTATCATCAGTGTTCCGTCGGTGGTTTTAAGTCTACGCCTCGTATAATTTGTTTCTATTCGTAACTATTCGAACCGGGGTTCCAATACCTATTTGTTAAACGATCCGTTGCCCGCATAAACCACGAACATTTCTGAAAGTGAATAGGGGGACCGGCTCTTGAAATCATACGTTTCTTTCAGTTAAAATATTATTTATTTATTATTATTAAATTAACAGGCTCAAAATCATCAAGGTGCAGAATTGGCTTTACTAGTAATTTAATGCCTTAAATCTTGACTTTTGTGAGAAAGAAAAATTAATAAAATATTACAACTAACCTATTTTGTGTGTACATCAAATAATACAATTTATTAAAGAAGTACATTTTTAATTAAATCAATATAAACACAGAGAAAGTCATTCCGGGAACGCGTCCTAATGCAGGATCTTTAACAACAAGTCCAAAATACTAATGAAAAATTTAAGGAATTCAACTTCTGTCAATACTTGGTATACCGTATTTTTTATACAAAATCTAGTTTCGAAAAGGGTACTAAAAGATATTTTTTTTTAATTGATAAAATGCAAAAATAGTTTGTCCGATAGCGCATAAGTTATTTCAGTGAACGTATCGATAACCAAACAAAAATAGTTTAAAGTTTTACGCAGCTATTCTGTGTCAACCGTGAGTGAAGAAGCAAACAACAACAAATTCTGCTATCATTATATTTATCGGCAAATAAATTAATATCTAAGTGGTAAGTACCTTTCAATTCATTATTCGAAGAGCGTACATCAATAGTCCGTCAATTCGTGAACGTGTTTTTTACATTTAATTATTGATGTGATTCTTTTTTACGACCCGGAATAACAAAGTAACCTTAAATATAATACTACCTTAAATATAAACTATCAAAGCGCGCGCTTATTTGAAATCGTCATTTCGAGAACGGTCATTTTGGAAACGTTCCCGAACATGATGGTACGTTCCCAATGACGATTCACTTACATTTTTTCATTAAATTATTTGACAAATTCGTTGTTTTTTAATTATAGCGTAATGAAGTCTCCTGATAAACAAAAAAATAAAAAAAAAACTCAAAAAAAGTAATATTACAAAAAAAGTAATATTACAAAAAAAGTAATATTACAAAAAAAGTAATATTACAAAAAAAGTATAGAATTCTGTGCGCTGCCCTATCAAAGTTTATTAACGTACAAATTTTGCATCAGTATAAACTAAGAGTCATCATTATAGCTTGAAATTTTTTTTGGCATAAAATCAATCTTGAAATTCGCAACCTTGGTGATTTTCAGCCAACAACACTTCTTAAATTTAAATCATGGCCTCGCAAACCACTTTTAAGTGGTTGTCTGCGAAACTAAACAGAACAAAAACAAAACAGAACATTATTTAGGAATTATTAACTAACATAAAAAATTAACAAATATTATATATATTATTTATAAAAGTTATTTATCATTATGTGTGGTTACATAGCATAATATACGTCTGTGGAAATCTTAGTTGAATATTAAAGTACAATGAGGAGTAAAGTATTTGCCAGTTGAATGCCTCTCTATAGTCCTAAGATCTCCATAATTGAAATAAAGTCGTCGTTACTATAAAGGAACATACTGGTTTAATCACCACGCTCAACCAATGCGTGTTGGTTAATCACGAACACGTTTTTTCTGAAAAATCCGAAATATTTTTTCTCTATCTGACAATGGAACCTAGGACTCTTAAGATCTCATAATCTGATACTTCAACCAAGATACCATGGAGGCGCTGTTTCCATAATATATAGATATGTTTAGTTAAAAAAACTGCTAAGAACATTATTTATAAGTTATAAATCTTTACTAATACTTCTTATCTTTACTTTATAAGTCAAATCTATACCTATTTGACTTATAAAGTAATCTGTTAATATAAGGTAGGTATACCGTTATTGCGTTTTTTAAATCTCAGTACTTTTATGACTTAGATTTTTTTCATTAATACTGTTCCCTATAGTACAGCTATATTATTATAAGTTTATATTACTCTTCTATTATAGAATACAATGACTTATCCAATATTAATCGTATGTATTATCCTTCATAACTTTGTACATCTTACACATCAGCTTCATTCCACAATGTAGTGAGAAATTAATACATTATCCCATTTTAGGATGTTAAACAGGACTGGCTTACACAGTAAACTATTTGCAGCTATAAAATATTCATTCAACGATGACTCCGGGGGCGCCTAGTGTATTAGACTCGACATCCGGCTCAATCCATTTTGAAGACAGCCAATCAATAAACTTCGGCACCTACTATGAAACTCGAACTTTCAAAGTACATAAAATCAAATCTATTGTACTGCAAATAACCTTAGGCTATAGCTTAGGTACTAGTACTTACAAATAATTGCTCGGAGACACGTTTAATTGCAAAATTGTATGTAGACATATACAAAACTGAAATCCCCATTCGTGTATAAAAGCTTGTAAAAGGAAATCATCGCAAAGTTTTAAATAGATTGTGAAATATACCTACCCTCTGAAGTTGAAATTTACTTTTCTTTCAGATTATCAATGTGTTGGTGGTTTAACCTTTTATCGATCTGTTCCGCTTTTTTTTACTTTCTTGATATGTACTCTAATACTGATTTAGCTTTAGAACTTTCTTACAAACTATTTCACTCAATACAGAGAATTACCTACTGATATTTTATCCTTCAAAGATTGTTTAATATCAAGGCAATCATAACAGTTATAAAATAAATATAAGACCTAAAACTAATGCTTCGACTAAGATGTTACTTAGCCAAACAGTATGTTACGACCTTAAACTGTCAGATCAGTATCACACTTCTCGGTGTAGGTACACGAGTAAGTTCGTATGTGCCATCGCAATTTCGTGCCAAAAAAGCCAGTATCGCTCCCGGGAATATACACCGCGCACAGTTGCCAAGTCCGGGTTGAAGTTTGGCATTCGTTATCTGATTAACCTACCTTTATTAGCCTAGCGGCGTAAGTATACTCATTCATTCTGCTTAATGTTGATAAGTTTGACCTAAGGGCAAGGTGATGTTACATTATATCATTGGTAATCATTACCATTGCAACAAGTTACTTTGTTACTTTTATTTAGGATCATTTGCGAGGCCAAACTTTTTGTTTTTAATTGCAAAAGTTAATTTAGGTGTGGTTTCTTTTTTTAATTATGATATCTGTTTATTTACTATCTTTGCTAGTACTTATTATCAAGAGGAAAAACTTAATTGAATATGAAAAATTCTGATATTAAAGTGATTCTAGGTGGAAAAAATATACCTACAAAAAAATCCTTGTATGCTACTGAAACAAACAAAAGAGCAAAGTGATGTTCCACAGTTTTATTGACAACACAAACATCTTGAAAACAGTACCTACTCAATTCCGAATCGTATCTATTACAGTTATGCGAATGGCTAACTACACAGTAATATCACGATATCACAACTAGGTATTTCATGCTAAAACATGTAAGATTAACAGTACGATTGAAACTAGATCATATTATTCGTTTTAATTACTTACTACTCAAGGCTATATAAGTATAATAGTATTTAAATTTTTAAATTATTCATACGTACCGATCGAAAGTTAACATGACTGCAATATTTTTTTAAATTAAATTTAATAAACAGTCTCGCATCTCCGAAATATATGCGAGGGATAGAAAATCTGTCAAAATTTTAACATGTATTTACTACTAAAATGTTTTTTTGAGTTTACATTCAAGAATATAATTGACGTTAGCAATCAACATACTAACACTTTTTTTCCGATTCAGATGCGTGTTTACTTAGAAAGGTTATTGTTCCATCTGAAATCACAGACCATTCGTCACCGTAGTCATTTTTAGACAGTAATTTTAAATAAGTATATAAACAATACAGTTCAAAAATACTTTTGTATCCATTGTTGAGTGAAACTGAAAACTACAGTAAAATGTACGTGAATAGAGTTCAACGACTATGTTTTGTGTTCATTTGCATTGTATTATCAACATTTATTATTTAAATATGCATGACATAGTCTTTGTCACTTGCTATGCTAAAGCCACTTGTTTCAATAATTTTTATTATCACTCTTTTTTTACCGATAACGTATTTCCCGGTTGTATTTTAAATACAGAGGCAGTCTGTTACTACTTTGACGAATATTACGAGATTGGTCATCTGACTGGTGGTCATTACAAGGGAAACCAGACGTACTTGGAACATAATCGAAATGGTTTTCTTACTTTCCGAATCACGAAATCACATCATATCACAAAGGGACAATCTGGTTTGAAGTCCTAAATGGAATTCTGTGCGCGTTTGAATGGAAAGGTCCTTTTTATAGACTACTAGCAGTGCTCGCGACTTCGTTCGCGTGGACTACATCCTTTCATGGTCTGTTTTACACCTATCTCCCCTAATATTCGAAACAAAAAGTAGTCTATATTTTAATAGAGCTAACAACTTTCATATCTCCAACTTTAAAAATAAACATTTTCCCATATAAACTTTCAAAGGTGGCATCCCCCCCCCCCCCTCCCCCACCTTAGTTTCTAACAAAAAGTAGCCTATGTCCGTTCTTGAGGTTCAACGTATACCTATGCCAAATTTCATCAAATTTGGTTGAGAGGTTTAAGCGGGAAAGCGTAACAGACAGACAGACAGAGTTACTTTCGCATTTATAATATTAATATAGTACGGATTGATCACTTACCTAGTGAATATTTTTCGGACTCAAGTTCTAAAACTGTGCAAATAAAATTACAATAAAACGAATCGCACAATGCTTTTCTTTTAACTACCTTTCATGAAATGAATGATCATATAAACGCGAACAATTTAAAGTAACTATGTAGGAACGTTTGTTTGTTAATCTTTCTGGAAAAAACTACTGGATAGATTTGTGTGCTACTCATAAAAGAAAAATAGATGAGATACTAGCTTACCAAATAGGGTACTATTATACTGTAATAACACGTACGATGCAATAGTAAACAATCAAAACAGCCTTCAATTTTTTAGAGAAATTCCATGAAATTGGAATCCATAACAAAAAATCTGCATATTTGGTGGAATAACAAAACAAATATTTTATTATATAATGAAGGAAAAAATTTGATAGATTACATTACCATTTAATACCTATTAAAATTTAAGAATTAATTTTAACTGGTACTTAATATTTCTGTCCAAAAAAGTGTCTTTGGTCATTCGACAGATGTTAGCGCCAAATCTGTTGGCACCATCTAAGCCTCGTCATTTTGTAATAAGTTTTCTGTTTTTATCAAAACTAAAGTAATATTTAAATTTATTAATTACAGTGAAACTTAAGTTTGTTTCTGTAAGTTTTGTTTTATAAAAAATTTAATCTGTTATACAATAACTATTAAATTGAGTTTAATTCCACCAACCAACAAAATCGCGATGATGTTTTTTGACGGTCTTCGTCATCCCCATTTTCAATTTTGAAAGTTGGATGGTGTTTGTTTTAATAATTGTTACTTAGCGACTAACTTCCGTGTGCTTTCCGCACCCACGAAATTGATCTGTAAAAATGTCAATAAAAATTTAACGGAATATAAAATTGTTTCCTATTTTTAATTTGTTTGTTTAAGCTAAAAGCTATTCCACATTTAGGTTAATGGTTTTTCTATCAATTTTTGAACCATACTTGTTTGTTTTAGAAGTCGAATGTACCTTATTGATTTTGTGCGATCAACACAAACAATATTAACTAAGTCATAAATCAACTCTAGACATTAAATTTGTCTCTACATAATAATAAGACGACGGTCTAAAAACTATTTTGAAAAAAATATATATTTTAGAGGTTTTGTTATAAACGTTTTTTTATTTGTTTCTTGTATTAATACCGCTATTATTATTAAAATATACCTTGTACGAAGTTTAAGAAACAGCATTACTTGCAAACCTGAATCACCATTATTCGTACAGTGTGCAGCCTATACGCAATGTGTAAATTATTTTGAATTTAACTTTATTCAGATATTTTTTTTAAAATGTCTTTGTTAACTTTATTATCTATTTCAACATTTATTTGATAAAGTATCTAATTATATATAAGTTTTTATTTTAAGTAGGTACATTGTAAACCCACCTTTGATTCTGATTTCCTAAACACAAGTGGTTAAGCTACTTACTTTAAGATTGAAACGATTTTAGTATTGTGATTAAGTTTTCAAACAACAACTTAAGCAAGAATGTGTTTTTATCAATGTTACCACTGCTTAAAAAAAACAGACAAGCTAATTTTCTAGCGTTACAAAGCACCTACTCCTTACTTAACGAATGTTGTGAATAAATCATGTGTAAAGTAGAATAAATAACATCCCACCCAGCAAAGTTACACCTCAGAACCAATTATGATTTCCCACACAATTTCCCCCCCTGCGGTGCTGATAGCCTTTGTAAATTGCCACCTATTCGCAGGTGATTGATAAACGGCTAAGACTAAAAGTTAGCTGTGAAATTGAGTTCTAAATATGGCGAAAATGACGACGGTATGCAAACCATTAATTTAGGTATGTGTTGATGATAACAGGCAGATGACTATTTCTTCTGTTCGTGGTTCACATTGTTCCTTTGCCAAATGATATGCGTCATACAAATACTTTCGAAAGGCACATAAAATTTAAGCTCTTTTAAACTTCTCTACTAATTTCTAAATTTCACATTCTCTCGCATAGTACGACCTTCCCATATTGTTAGTTATATAAAAGTAATATATATAAAATAGTCTTTTAAGTTTGTTATTGGGATGTAAATAATATTTTTTATCTTACCGTCAGATTTTTCTCAACCCACCAAATGACCTTTGCCAAAGCTAAATAAGAAGCATTATTTTATTTATATTCACTGCACCTACTTCCTTAAACATTAAAAATATTAAATTGAATATTATAATTTCTGTATTCATATCAAATTTCCATTTTTAGAATACAGTGTTGGTATACTATTGTACTTAGAATGATTGATGGCCTTAATCTGTTTTGTAATCAGGAAACCTTTATTGTATCTGTAGGTAGTGATGCAGGAGGTAAGTATTGCTACCATTAAATGTTGAGTATACTGTGTGGAGCAACAGTGAGGTGGGGCTCGCACTTCGAAAATTCACTCAAATTGCGTTTATGTATTTAACATGAACTACCTGGCGTACACTATGCAGGGACACAGCGTGCCGGATATTGCGAGGTAGATATTGGCGTTTGCGACGTGGTCTTTGTCAAAAGTGTTTTAAATGAAACGAAAGCATGCAAATAAATCGTTATTCTCTTAAATCTAACAGAACAGACGACGGATACGTTTGAAATTACCTTAGTGTTGCAATTATGTTGGCTGAAATATTCTGTTTGACCGTTTATAAAGTGGAACAAGTCAAGTCTTTTTCTCAGACCTGCATTTACATTTTAAGATTTCATATAGGTTGGTACTACTGCTATCTAGATCTGACTAGCGTTTATAACTAGTTTATAAGAATAGGGCTCGTCTATAATAATATTAATAATCCCTTACAATAAATATTAACCATACTATAGTAAATAACGTCTCAGTTGCGTATGCAACTAACAGAGTGGATGAATAAAAAAATCTACTTTGATGCGCTGTATCATCATATTTTTTTTACATTTATTAAAGCAATAAATACATAATATTATTAATTTTAATTTTTTGACCTAACTGATAGACTAATTAGAATAATTTTACCGAGTCATTATCCCTATTCTATGAAAACGCAAAGCCACAGTGTTTGTTTCGTTCCGCGAATACGGTAAAATAATCAATCTGACGGTGACATAAAGTTGAATTTATTATTTTATGTTCCAGGTGCGAAGACTCGGTCTTGGCGGCACGGGCCCGAAACCGACCTTCGACCTCACAGACCCGTATTGCAACAACGTGTCGTACGACTACGTGCCCATGCACGACCCCCACCTCGCGCACCACTTCGCTCAGAAACCAGCTCGGAACAGGATGAAGTTTCTCGGCTTTTGCACCAAGGATGGACGGGCGGTCTGCTCTTTGAAAGACTTCAACCAGTACAGGAAGTACTTGTACAACCAGTTCATGGATCGGATTCATCAGGAGATGAAGATGTTGGTAAGTTTAGTATATTAATATGCCATGATAGAATATCACACCACTTCGTTTAGAAAACAGCTTATAGATGCACCTCAACCTTTGCACTAAAGCTGGTTGTTTTTTCCTGGAAAGACTTCAAGCAATGCAATATATATAAGAAATGCAATATAAATAGAAACCAATTCATCATTTACACTTTTACCGTGTAACCGTCAGACCGTGAACCCTGTATGAAAAACCTTTTGCAATACGGATGAAAGGGCTATCTGCTCCTTGAAAAATCTCCACATATAACTAGAGTCGTGACCATGTACAACTTCTGGGCTATTTTAATAAACCCATTTGACTCACACTTATCAGATTAGAAAAAGAGTACTGCGTACAAGAAATTTCAAGCCCAGATGGTAGCTTTACCTAATTAATTAATTAATGCTTCTAGGATGAAAGAGCTCGAGACGACCTGACTCTAAAACGTGTAGAAGTGGACGTGGCACGGAGACTCCAGGTGTTTACGAAGGCGGAGAGGGCAAGGGAACATCTGGAAAAGGTGGCACAGGAACACGCTGATGAGTGGGCAGAGAAGAAAAGACTGTAAGAACTATCAACTTTGGCTTTATCTTGTAGTTTTTTAGGACCTAGATTCACGACCATAGAAGATTTCATGACAATCAGCATTTATTAGCACTTGTCAACAATTCAAAGCATTCTGTACCAAAACTAGTTATAATGCTTAAATCTACTACTGCACGGATATTTAGAAGCTGGTCAGATTTCATACATTCTTCTAATTCCGACAGTAAAACATACTTTCATGTTCATTGTTGAAAACTTTTCTGACCAGCTTTGCTCGCGTCTCGACTCGATTTTGGTCACTTTTCAAAATAACTATCTGCGTGCCAAATTTTTGGAAGATTTTGTTAGCCTTTAATTTACAATCACAATTTGAAAAGGTGTAATACTTACAAAATAACATCGAGCTACTTTTAAAATATTTGCAAAGACTTTTTGTCAAAGTTCCTGAATGGCATCGTGTTGGTAACATTCAAAATCTTGTCCCTGGGAAGAAAATCCCCGTCTTTCAAGTAAAGCGTGCTTTGAAACTTGCTGAAGCGGCGACGTATTTGCATACGACCGGCTCCATTATGCAGAAAAGGCTTCTCGAATAGATCAATGTGAGAGGAGAATCACTACACGTGCGTCAGATATTCGTATTAAATGGCGTAGCAATTTGCTTTGTATCGACACGAGTGATGTTGAATAGGTTGTAAATTCAACGTATTTCCTTGAAGTGCAATAAGATCGTCGATCCTTAGAGCTGTCTTTGACATAAGATAGTACTTCTACAGTATATAAGAGCAGCGAGTATTAAAGCAGGGCGGGAAATTGCTAAGCTCGGCAGATCATTTAAGACCCTATTTCTTTTATGTTAGTCATGTTTTAAGTTTCTTTATTGAGTTATTGGAGAGCTTTAGTATTCAACAAAATGGAGTATATTATTTGTTACGTTGCAAGTTATGTGCAAGGTGTTCTTTGAAAAATTGTAGTCCTCTTTCGGTGAATTTATTTCATCTCTCAAGCTGTACAAAGAACATATCAAAGTTTACTTGCTAGTTTTATAAATCCCACTCTATTCAAAGTGGGAAAGTCTGAAGCGGTAATTTCTCCATTCCAGCTGGTGATTTGAATAGAGGAAAACTGCACATTTCCTTAGTCATTTCCTCAAAGCAACTTTGAACTGAACTCTTTACACTGAGCGACTTACATGCTTCAAAAGTGTCTGTAACACATTGATAGTGAATTAAACTAAGCTGGATTCGTGAAACGGACAAAAACACGTCAGACTACACACTTAGGCTTTAATACCATCCACATGTCGTGAGCATAAGATTCAATATCGAACGTAAGTGTGTAAGTGTTTTTGCCGTGCTTTTGATCTACTGACAACTATATATTTTTTATATTCAAGGCGGTTTTTTGTCATTTTTTTTTAATAACCACTATTATATGTATATGAGATAACTTTACAAGTATCTACTGATTCGATTATTAACCAACTAACAATTCTAGTACCGTGTTATTTTAAATTAATCGTTAACTGTAAATCCGTGTTCAGGATCAGCTAACAAGACGCATAGAAAAAGTGTATTTCCTTTCATAGGTCAGGGTTCAGTAATTTTATTCCCCTAACGAGATTCGGTCAAAGGTTTGGCTTGGCTTAACAAGCCAAGTACGTGAGCCGTGGACGTACTGATTAATGACGACACTTTGTTCTCATTAAGTCGCCAGGAGGAATTTACTCGCGTTCGCCACGCAAACAAATATTTCTCAATTCACCACAGTCTGTTGGTAATGAAAGGATCCCTTAAACCATTCGTTTCGGAAACAACATTTGTTGTGTTGATGGTGAAAAGCGCCGTCAGCAATATGCTTCAAAACTGGCGCCCAACGTGGGGCATCATTAAAGCGCATATTATTATCATTTTATTAATAATAATTTTAAATTGCCATCGGTGACTACTCAGATATACGGTCACTTTACATATTGCATATCTGAATAGGTTTTTAAACAAACCTTTTCTGAATATAACTTTAACACAATAGCGGGCGTAAAATTAACGCATTGTGTATTTTATGAGCGTAAACTGTTGTGGGGCGGGGAAAGGATTAATTTCATATTCATTTTTCGTTTCGCTTCGGCTCAGGGTAATTGGGCATTGCAGCTGAAGATTGATCGAGTCGTGGTTGCGTGACTTGATTTCTAACAATCTTGCTTTCATCGTTGGTTATATATTATGTTTATATCTCGTTTTCTTTTAAAGCGTAGGTACCTATAATCGCTGCTAGTCAGTTAAGTTTATCTTCGAAAACGGCTCTCAGGCAGTATGACATTCGCCAGCTACATAATTATTATTAATAAGAACACACTACTACATAAATAGGGTAAAATTTTTATTTTTGCGATTGAGTGGTAGAAAGTACCACTCATTCTGGTAAATGTAAAAAATGTGATAGATAATCATAACTATCAACTGTTCTCAAAATAACTATTTTTCTTTTACTAGGAGTATAAAACGACCGATACTAACTACGAGTAAACTCAGTAAACCCAAATCACCACTGCTTTAGAAAATTGTGCTAGTTTACCAAATTGACATGATCGACAATCGAACTTCACACTTTTTTAATCAACTAGTAGACCTGATAGACTTCATCCTGACGAAAAGACTTGGAATAGGGCTTTATTTAGAAAACGTTTGTACTGAAAAAAGAAAAGGGCTGTCTTTAAAGTTTTCCCGGCAATTATTTGATTGTTTCTCGCCGCGAAAACCATTCTTGGACCACAACTAACATTAAAAAAAAAATTGTCAAAATTGGTTCAAGCGTTGTCGAGTTAAACGCTCACCAACACATTGTAATGAACTGTATGATGAAGAGGAATGTTATTAATAAGTGTTTTTGTTTTCAATTCCACACTCAGCAAAGTTGGTTTTAAATGGAAATGCAACAAACATAACTTAACTATTAATAATATTTTGAACTTTATTGCTCGAGATTTTCGTTGCCAAACTCATAATTAACGTCTGGCAGGTATTAAAAAAATTCTTAACACAATTCCTAGACTAGTTGAAAACAATACAATCAAATCGTAATTGGACTGTGATTCAAACAAACGCATTTAAATCACTCGCCAATTAATACAAATCTGAATCATAATACGCACCTGTGATCCCACGAATAAGCGTTGATTAAGGCAGATCCTCGGGAGAATGGGATAGTCAAATTTAATTAAGAGCCCTCTGATAAAATCGTGACATCTTTATCAGATTATCTAACGATTCAATTAGACAAGTAGGCACGGTATTGTTTGAACTGAAACAATTAGTTGTTTGCCGGGAATAACTTGTTGCAAGATAAGAACGCTCAACACTATGGTATTTGAAGGTCCGGAATTTGGTGCGAGGTGAATATGTTCTATTTTTGTGAGTATTGATATAATAATACTTGTAAAATTGTAAAAATTACGCTTATTATAATTCTAGAAACCCTATCGTTACGCTTGAATAAGCGTATAGATAAAAATCATTAATATGTGAATAAACATCCCATAAAAACTTTCAAGGCTAGCATTAGCCCCCCCCCCCCCAATCCCCCTTATCAAAACAGAAGAAGCATTTATGTCCCTTCTAGAGTTTCAGCATAACATACCTATACCAAATTTCATCAAAATCGTTTCAGTGGTTTAGACGTGACAGGACAGACGCAGGATGTGAAGTGAACACGATTTTTGAATTTTCCATCCGACTTTTCGGCAATAAGACTGATCGTTCGTTTCGGCGATTTTCCCTCGCACTCGTATGACAACCTAATTACTTCCCGGCGCTTTGTGCGGGCGTTTCCTATTGGATTTCAGTCAATCTCGGCTAGGCTTTCGTATCGAAAACCTTGCTCATAGGTTAATCTATTTTTTTGAAAACTGACTTTTTCGACGTTCCGATACTGGATGGAAGAAAATGGAATGTGTATAGGCTACATCTTGCAAAGTCGATCATCGCATTTTTAAATGAAATTCTTCAGTGAGTATTTACCTTTTTTAATAAGTTATTGTTCATGTCGATTTTATTATTTTTATAGTACTATACGCCGTACTAGCGAACTTTAAATATTAGAAACAGAAAAAATTTATCTCCCCCTGCGGTGCGGGAATTGAACCCACGACCTTCACGTATCGCGCGTGCTGCTCTTACCAACTGAGCTAACCGCAAGTTATTGTAGGCACGGGCCGATAAGTATGTAGTTCTAAACATATTCGGCAGAGGGCACTTACCGAAAGGCTAACGGTTGATACAACAGAAAAATTTCATCGCCTACAATAACTTGCGGTTAGCTCAGTTGGTAAGAGCAGCACGCGCGATACGTGAAGGTCGTGGGTTCAATTCCCGCACCGCAGGGGGAGATAAAATTTTTCTGTTTCTAATATTTATTGTTCATGTGCCTACATAGGCATATGAACAATAACATTATATTTTCATACTTAAATTAGTACATACTAATTTAAGTATGAAAATATAATGGGACACTACATGCATGTGTGAACCATTAATTAATTACATAAATTTCTTACTTTTAAGTGTTTAATATGCTTATTTAGTAACCATAGCACAAGCTATATTCTTAGATATAATAAGTAAGTAAGTTTACAAGGTATTATTGTATATAGTATATTTGTTTTACTTAAATCAACAAGTTACGACTGACACATTGCGCGAAACAATTCAATGTGTTACGTACGGCGTCGGGACGTGACTTGGCAGACGTGTTGTCTAAAAGTATGCCAGAACTCTAAATAAAGTTAATTACTTATTCCAAGATACGTCGACATTAAACATGGTGAACATTTTGAAAGAACTTTGGCTAACGTAACCACCAAGAGATTTCTTCATTCATATTATCATGTATAGAGGTACTTATCTGTGTTGCAGCGAAGTGTGCCTATTTTATTGCTAAAAGTCAAAAGTTGTTTATTCTCTTTATATGCTTCGTTAATTTTAAATACTGAGCATAAATGTCAAGCACGGCATCACTCTAGCTCGACTATTGTATAATAACAAGTACTTATTACCTGAAATTAATTGAAAGGGAAACTTGAAAAAGTTTTAGGTAATGGTTTTCTTTTTAAATTTTGTAGGTAGGTACTTTTTTATTACACATGCTCTATTTTTAAATAAAAAATAAAAGGACAATGATAAGCACTAACTTTGTTTACTTAATATAACGGTATTGAAAAACCTTAAAAATACACCGCCTGCTTCTGAAGTAGGTATACAAGGAAATGAGTGCTTACGCTTCACAAAAGCACTCTTACGCTTACATTGGCCTGCGAGCCGCGAGCCTGCATCTTAACATAATACAATTTAAAATTTAAAAGCTCTCATACGCATAAAATATAGTTTCCGGAACAAACCATAAAACTAACTGAAACTTTTGCAATGCTGTGCCGATGTTAACCAATGAAACCTGTAAACCACTGCAAGGCAAATTGCCTTTCAAATGAAAACGAATCAAAATTCAAGTAAAAATTCCAGAGCTCCTGGGGGTGTGCTACATTAGTAACAAAAGTTAAACCTTCATGGCAAGGGCAACAAGTCCAATAACAGCGTTTTTATGCTGTACTTATCGCCTTTAAGCTAGGAACTCATTACCATTCTACATTAGATGGAATGAGGTCGATCCTCAAGTGCAATAAAAAGAAGATGATCCTTGTGATTCAACAAATCTTTTTAGAGGGCCTGGGTTCGTCCGCTCCGCGGGATACCGACCCGCACCATTGGTGGAGAGGAGGGACCTTGGGGTTTTAGTCGGTTTGAGTCCGACACTCCACTCTCTGTCTCCCCGTGGTAGAGAGTGACGTTGCGAGCCGCGAGGGCATTTCTCCAGAATAAAAAAAACAATCCAGTATGCATTAAAAAATATTTAATAACGCTTATTCAATTTTTTACTTTTTTTACGATACATATTTAGACACTGCTGCTTATTATTGCTAACTTGCGCGATCGAAAATTGTTAAGTTTTTATATGATAAGCCGAGTACTCACCCAAACGAGTAGCTTGTAATGTATCTGATACTGTTTCATGTGACAAATGGGCGATCAAAGCAAGCTCGTGTCTACGTACTCATTTAATAGAATATCAGATACATTTCATGCTACACGCTTTAGTGAGTGGGTACGCCTCAAATTCGCATTTAGTGTCTCCAATATCATTTAACTAAACGTTAAACTCCGTTCTCCAACGTAACCCAAGGACACATTAGAAACTACTTTCGATGGCTATCGAAGTTGTAAATGATATTGACCAATATGAACGTTATTTCTGTTCGCAATCTGCGCGTGTGTGCCAAGTGCTCCTCGCGTCGGGTTGGATCCAAGTTGCAAACTTGGCATTTGCATAACTTATTTAGTCTGTGCTCGTCAACTGTACGCTTGATGTGTGCAGTGCGATGCCGCTAAATTGTTGCAAGGTCCTACCTCAACTGTACCGTAGCAGTCTAAACACATCAGCTAATAATATTATAAAGCTTTTTTCGTTTGAACGTGCCTGAGAATATCAGGAAGTAATGATTCGAATTCAAAAGTTATTTTTGTGTTGCATAGTCAATTTATAGAGGGTTTAGGCTATGTAGGATCACTCTGCGAGTAATAGAAGCTAAGAATCAGTGGATAATGTGGAATGAACGGGATAGTTGGTTCGCGAGCGAAGCCACGGCGGGCTGCTAGTTAATTTATATGTGTAGCTAATGATTATTCAACCTCATTCTTAAGTGTAACTTAGAGTAACGCCATAAGGCCTGAAGTCTTAACATTTGATTGCTCGTGACTTACTACACATTGATTTAATACACTGGGTTAATGTTTGTTAATGAGCGTATGCCAAGATACACTGAATACGCATCATAAAATTTCAATCTATTTCTTAGTTACTTAGGTTAGGAGTTATATTTAAGGTTATCGTCCTACGCATTTTATTTGTCAGTCCAGATATCCAGTTTAAAAATTTTCGTATTTGTATTACTATTAAGATAATGATATTAGTTGGATTACCGCGTAGCTGAAATGTAGATATCCTTATAAAACCAACACTCTTCATAGATGTCGCTGTATACAGACACTAACTTATTTAGTCGCTGTTGGCGATGTATCCTTGTCGCGTGTTTTAATCACTTTATCTCCTGCAATGTGCAAGCTATGTGGATCGCTCATTGAGTTACTGTTATAAGGAAACTAAGTTGAGTAATCTATCGGGTAATTGACGGTCGTAAGCGTTTGTTTTTGAGTATGAATATGGCTAACATAATAGGCATTATTACTGACTGCTTAATTGAGATACATTTTTTTAAATTTTGCTGTAAAAGCACGATTCCTTTATAAATTTTCTGCGAAAATACGTAAAGATGACATCATGAATTTCACATATAAAAACACTGACTATAAAGTAGTTTAGCTTTTTATACCATTGTTGCATTTTTGGACCACTATTTCACGGCAAATAGAGTTTGGCAGGTCACCTGACACCCAAATCTGCCACGATCTCTCCCAGCGTGACCTGGATAGAGACCCGGGACCCATAGGCTGCGGAGGATAGGAAAGCCGGCCAACGTAATAACCGCATCCTCCTCTTCTTCCTCGGCCCAAGACGCGATTTACGCCCCGCGCTGCTAAGTTGTAGAGGACAAGGAGGCCGCAAATCATACACCGAGGTCCTCTTTCTTTGAGCTTCCCCTCTGCCCTTGTGCGCTTGCTACAGAGAACTATCTGCTCTCCATGACTGAGGTTTCGTGACAAAATGCGGAACCTAATGAGGCGATATCTCCTCATTAGGTGTATATCGGATTTAAAGAGTAAAAAAGATACGATTGCGCTTGTGTTGTTGTGCTATCACTCGTGCGCTATGAACTTTACTCTTTCCGAAATCAGGAGTTACGAAACTAACTTTTTTAAAACATACAATAATATTTAAACGGATTAGTTTAGCTTTAGGTTTGAAAGAATTGAAAAACCGAATTTTCTTTCCCAGGCTTTCCCTCACATGCTCATTACACTACACTGCATCAAAAACGAACATTCCAGGAAACCACATTTGCCCCCCAAGTTTAGACCTTATTCAGTAAAAGCAAGAGTCATGATTCCAAAAAGACTGATCTTTTAAGTACAATCAAAGGGTAGTCGCCCTGGCGTCTTAATTAAAAGAACCTGCGACACGCTTCCAAACCGCGCGTTACGAGTCTCGCATTACTCCGCTTTCGAGTGTTGCAAACATTAATTCCACAACACCCTACATTACAGTTCTCTCATCTGAGAGATGGTTTGACAACATTGATAAAATGAATTGGCCTTAGCAATTAACAAAGTTGGCTATGCGATACGATAAAGGTTTTTTTTTGTAAATCAGTTTTATATAAAAATAATAATATGTCATTCATGATGTGTCAGTATGGTTTTAGTCTTGTGTCTTCAAGATACTCTTGATTGTTATAGTTTGATTACCCGAATATGCTTATTTTAGCAGAACTATTCTAATTTTAAACCCTTCGTACCAATTTATTGGCGAAAGGTTTCACACATCCAACTTGTTTTTATATCTGGGATTCCTTAAAATGTCTTCTCTTATTTTAACGTATTGCATCACATCACAAAAAACATAAAAAGTAACTGTATTTTTTCTCAAACTGGATGCAGAAGGCACAATGCAGAGAAAGGTGGAAAATGTTGAAGGAGGCCTACACCGAAATGGTTGAGTCAGGCTAAAGAAGAAGAAATTTTTATTGTAAGATAATAAGATGCGACTTTAGCAGTAGGTACATTAAATAGGAACCATCGCTCACTTAAAACGACGGGATTAACAAAAATGACAAAATAACGTTAAAATTAAACGTTTTACGTTCACTTTGGTAGTTGTTTGAATACAAAACGTATTATGATGAAAAAATTTGATTCGATTTTTAGATGCCTGGAAGGTATAGGTTATTTGATAAGATTGACGTTAGGTACTTTACCTTCTTGATGTTTACGAATATTTTCAGAGCAAAAGAACAAGAGAAAAAGATACAAGCTAGAATGCGGTACCTAGCCGAGTTTAACGAGAAACAGCGCAAGGAGAGGGCGGCTCGAGCTAGAGAGAAGCAGAACAGAATAAAACAAAGAGTGCAGGCCGCAGCTGAGATGGAGTTAAGGCGGAAGATCACAATGGTGCGCCAATGGAGGACGAATGAGAAGAAGAGGCTGAACCGGCTGAAGCAGGAGAGGGAGGCGAAAGCGAAATGGTTGGAAGATGAGGTAATATAAATATTATCAGAAGAATTTTGTAAAATTTTGCTCGATTAGAAAGCTTCAACTTCAATAATAGAACAGCACGGGCTTGCGATAAAATAACATTAAGAAATGGTTCTAATTATGAGCCTAAGAAGAGCAGGGAAGAACTGGTTCAGAGAGCCCAAAAATCAGCTAAAATTAAATCTGATTCTGATTGATAGGATGACAGGCTGGTGAGATATTTTCAATACCGTAGGAAAGTACACTGTTTTTCATTCTCATTAAATTATGGAATGCTAGTGATCGATCCCGGCTTTACATAGGTAGATAATTTAAAACAATTATAGGAGAAAAATAAAAGAATTATTAAAGAAATTATTAATATTAATATTAATTATTAATTATTAATAGGTTTACCATATATACATTCATATTGTACAGATTTAGATTTTTTACTTATTAAGAAGATATCTCGATGATGGTACCATGATACAGAAAAATAGAGGATAACTCAGTTTAATGCGAAAAATCATTACAACTGTAGTACTTAAGTTGTTGATAAAATTTATAATTTAATGATAATCTTGATTCAAAACTTTGTTTTCATTTAAAGCTAACAAGAATTAAATGTAAGATGAATGAGCATAATAATATTATGTCGCCATAGGTTACGATAAGGCTTAAACAAGAATATCAAACACAAAACAATTCAGCATTAAATTTCATAATTAGCTAAAGCCGTGACTATATGTATTTTGTTGCAATCTGATAATAAAGTATATCACGCTCGACGTTAATCCAATTAATTTGAGATCATAGCAACACTTTAAACGAAAACTGTGTTAATACTCATCAATGACAAGGATTTACTAACAAGACTTAAAATTAAAAAGCTTTATAGTAGGCTTGAGTTGTGTTGGTTAATTAAAATATACAAAACTTAATGATAAAATAACCTCTTTCAAGCCAAAAGGTTTTGTTCTTTTTATTTTAAAGATATAAATGATTAAGGATTCTGAGGAGTAGGTACCTCTTTGTCTACAAAAATACCAAAAACTAAGAGACTGTTCAAATTAGTACAAACGATTTTATATTTTATTTGAACTTACTTCGGTACCCATTTAAATTAGAATTTATTTTAGTTGTTTGTTAGACAATGAAATTGGTTCAATTATTTCTTTTCATTTGCCTCGAGACGCCGGCTCCAGTTTTCCATTGACATAAGTTGGTTTTGCTACAAATGTAATTAATAACCCTTAGATAATAATATCAAAATGAGGAAAACCACATCGTGGTTACGCGGTAGAGATGATAAATAGTTTGTTTACACTTTCAGTTACATTTATTTATTACTTGTGCCCGCGACTTCGTTCGCGTGGACTACATCCTTTCATGGTCGGTTTTACTCTTTTCTCCTCTAATATTTGAAACAAAAAGTAGTCTATATTTTAATCCAAGTTTTGAGCTATATTTATGCCAAATTTCATATATGAAATTTAAAATTATTAGATATATCTAACTTCAAAAATAAACATTTTTCCATATAAATTTTCAAAGGTGGTATTACCCCCATCCCCCCTTATTATCTAACAGACAGACAGACAGACAGACAGACAGACAGACAGACAGACAGACAGACAGACAGACAGAGTTACTTTCGCATTTATAATATTAGTAGGCATTTTTGACATGATATTCCACAGAATTGTCAAAAGAAAATTATGGCGGACAGCGTCTTATGTACAAAATTATTTCTTGGCTCATACCAAAGCTTTTCATTATGCAATTCCACACGGGCATCTTAACGTTAGACGTAACATCCCAGTATATTGTAACTAACAACGCCATGAGCTTCGCAATCGTCCCGGGCGGCAGTTTCCACTCGTCTGCCGATATTCAATTTCACGGGTCATTTTAAACATTTATAGCATGAGCTTGCGGCCTTGCCTCCGTTGCCAAGGACTGCATTCAGGTCTATTTCCAGCTCCGCTAGATAGATGTTTTAGTCTATTATTTGTTGGACTATCGAAGGCTTTTAGACCTGACAACTGTTTGCAAACTGCTCGGAATGACGCTGCATGAAACTTAAATGGGACGAGGCAATGATTTAACTTTTTCTTGTTTGGTATTTTATTGGAAACGATATCATTTATACATGAATTTGAGGTTAAGGTCGCTGTTCAAAAATTGCACACGCTGAGTACCGGCCAAGTTTAAGAAGTGGGACATAGTGGATGTATCCAAACGGAGATAATGATAGTTAGATTTGTACGACGAAAGGCGATGATGGGCAAGATGTTTTTTTTTTAATTAGTATGGCACAGCACGATTATTTTTTGAGTCTAAATTAGAATATTTAAATTTCAGTCTACAGGGCTTATGTTCGGTCCCTCAAGGAGCTGGCTTTAAATTGAAGTAAAGAATAGTAGACAGTATTTTTCCGGAATCCTGAAAAACTAATTATACGAGTATTTACATCATAAACGTGAAAGTTAATGTTGGTGACGTTTGTTACCTACTCTTTTTGCGCAAACACTTCTAAATGAATTAAGTGGATATACAGATTAGACACAAGAGCAATCTAAAGGATGCATTTATCCCGAAATAATGTGAAGGAAGCCGCGAAATACAGCTAAAACATTATGAATGTTACTGATTGTATTGAACAATTTCTAGGCCAACAGAAAATGGACAGCTCGCGTGTCTGCTCAAAATATGAAGTTACAAGAAGAAGCTCTGTTATTGAAACTGTACACCGAGGATATGTCCGCTGGAGCCAGGAGACGAGCCAAGTAACTACTTCAATTGTATTATTAATTTTGCCCATTTAAAATTTACCAAAAGTGTAATGTACTGTAACTTAAGTGTGTTAAATCACTGTATTCTTTTCTAGAACAATTTCATTTATATGACATACAATGTATAGTATATACAATGTATAGTATTACCAATTAATTAGTTTCAGTTTATTTGCTGAAATGCTTCTCGATTCTAAGATTCTCGTTTTTAAGTCAAGTCAGTAAATAAAAAGACAAATAAAATGAACGCACCGAAACCTTTGATCTAAGATTTCGTGAACGTGGCACAATTGGTGATGGCGACGGCAAAACAAGGCATCGAGCCTTCTTTCACTCATTCGCTTCGTGCACGCAGGCGTGAAATCATGTCAGGGTGTTTTAGGTTAGACAACACTTTATGACTTCTCAATGCTCTTGTTGATATACAAATGCAAGACATGGCGGGTATACTCTATTATTTTCATTATGAATTTCCATTGATGGAAATACTGAGACAGGTTCTCCCACTATTTTAATACTGTGGCGGTTCTTGAAGGCGAAAATGCGACGCAAAAAAAACCCTCCTTAGGACATAATGAGAGAGACTTGTGACGCTTAGTGACGTCGGCGTAGAAACTACATATTTATATGAATTTCCTATTTAAATAAAAGTTATTTAATCTTAGTTTTTTTGTTACAATGGAAATAATAGGATATAATTTGGAAAAAAACATTTGTCCTATTAATTTTACTGCAGTGGAAAATGAAAATAGTGAGATTTACCCGACAAGCATCGGGGTACAATAATTTGTTTGTAGATTGTATGGAACTGTGTATTTACAAAATCTTTGATCGAAGGCCTCTGTACTGTACTACCGTCTGCACGTTATTTTCTCACTCGTCTAAAAATAATTCTTTCCATCTATTTTTTACTTTTCAATAGGAATGGTTTTTCTACTTAAAAAACAAAATAGTTGGTCACCCTCTCAGCGCCTCTTTTATGTATGTAGTTGTCTAGACATATAAACTGTAGTCGAAATTAACATTTCATTCTAATTAGTCGTGGGTTTAACACGTTCACAGAACAGGATTGATTACAGTTAATTAAAACTCTATCTGAAGCGTACAATTTTAAACAAGTTATAAGGGATTAACAATGTATAGTATTACCAATTAATTAGTTTCACGTTTATTTGCTGAAATGCGTCTCGCAACAGCTGAATTTAAAACTGTTTACCTTCATGTTTTTTTAAATAAAGTTGACATTATATTAGTTTATTTGTGGATTATAATTGAAACAAAGAGCTTTACCTAACTAGCTAACCTTGAAAAAAAAGGTGCATATTTTTCGTAACGATTTATTTTGAAACCATAACAAGGTTAAGGGTTTCTTATAAATATGATGTTCTTCAGGAAAGCAGAGATATATGCGTACAACACAGACTTGGAGCTACAACGAATTCGCTTGGCCAACTGGAAACTGCTACACGGTGGACACGCCAAAGCTGCTCAGCTTGTCAGAAAGATGGGCATCGAGTTCGAGAAGGTGTGTTTAAAGATATATTTAACTATAAATATGTAAATAAAAGGTATACGACACTGTTCGTTTTAAAAACTTCTTAACTTAAAATTAAACATGGACTTAGTCTTATACATCCAGTTGTGGGAGGAGCCGCTAATTTGCAGCCAAGGTATTTTAAAACGCTTTGTTGCAAATTTACTACCTTTTCCGATTTTTCTGTCTGATTTAGTTAAAATTACGTTAATAACGGCGATTTGATTTAACACCGCGTTGGGCGCCACTTCATTAGATTAGTAACCAAGCTATAAAACTCTTACCGTTTACCTAAATATATGGTAAGAGTTCGATAGGTTTACTAAGGATTTCTGAACTTTCTTTTACGCGTACGTACCTATAAATAATATTAACATAACAACGTCCATTTTAAAACTGACGACTCTTTTGTTTCTTGTTAATTCTCACATGGTAGCCTATGATGACCTGATAAAGTAGAACTTTTAGATTCATAAAAAGCACAACCAAGTAGGTAAATTCTCATTTTCAAATTTGAATTAGATAAGGAACCTTGAATACCACTACACAAAAAGTATAATTATTAAAAGAATAGCAGCTTAAAGCATTCTACAATCTGGCACTGTTAGACATGGCAGGAATACTCATAATAACTCTATTTTACAGTCAAAGCGCGGCGCCAAGGGTATGAGCCCAGAGCTAGCCCAACGTCTCGCCACTGAAGCTATGTCTACAGCCGTGTCTACGCAAGGAGACGCCCTCATGACCCTCGGACAGGCGAGAGCCAGGATGGACATCGAGACTGTCCTCCCGACCGCACCGATCAAATTGTTAGATGAGGTGAGCCTATTTAATAACTATTTTATTTTTTATTTTTAGCTAATAGTCGGATAGCTGCCATGCTGACTTCGAACACAAAAAAAATACGATTTTTTTTATACCTGTATTTTTTATTCGGATGAGGATTGATAAAAAAGAAGGATGTTTTTGTGCCCAAAGTGCCAGCGTTTATTTTTTCTTTTTCTAAAACTTTTTAAAAATTCTTTTGAATGGAATTGTCGATTTAAACAATTTAAAAAGTAATCTATATCATTGAAACAGTCTTGTCAAAACAATTTGACTTATTTGGATGAGGATTTAAAAATATGTATGAAAAACATGGTATAATTTTGGACGGTGAAAAACTGAAATATCAAGTAATAAATTTTAAAAAGTGATTATTGTGACGTAACGATAAAAGTTTGTAGTATCGCGAAGTTTTATGTAGATATTTTCTTTAATATTGTATAATTTGCTCTATCATCAGTAGTTTCCGCAGCGCAATGAGACATTTAGGGAACTTTTTTTCACCTTGGTTTACGTTACTTTTAGTAAGGATTCCTATTTTCTTCTGGAAATAAATAAAGTTGAATGTATCTTTCCAATGCTGAAAGAATTTTCGCCATCGACTCCGTAGTTTCTGAGTTTATTCATTACAAACGCACACACAAAGAAACTTATAAAATTATATAGATAAGGCACATAATGTTGTTTTAGGTAGGTATCCTAGAAACTTTTCTAATGGTAAAAGCCGTACAGACTTTTAAGATTATTGTATAAAACATTTTTAAGAGGAATTTATTGACAGCCAAAGTACAAAAAAAAATAAACCACCGGGCAAAACAGACAGTTCAGCTACTGCTTTTGTCTCGTTTTCATTTTATTTTTCGTGACGAGTTGTCTAGAAAACACAACTAAAATTATAGTTAATTAAGTGAATTGTATTATGTCATGTCACTAAGTAAACGTTTCTTTCTATGTTTTCAAAATTCCAATACTATTTTTAATATACTATAACTTTTGTTAAACTGCTAAATTCAACATTTGTTAAAGTCTTCTTAAGTGTCAATTAGAACCCCAATTACTTCAAAGCAACCTGCTATTATGTAACAAATTATGCAAATGATATTGTAAACTAGGGTTAATAAAGTTTTAGGCCTTTATTTACCTTTTTACCGTGCAAGACATGTTAATAGGGCTTTAAATAGCCGAAATTGCTAGGGTACTGGGAAATAATTACCAAGCCCTTTTATAATAGTCGTGCTCACTAGACTAAATAATTAAGATTTGACAGTGTTTAAATTAAGGGCATATTTCGCTAGACTTTACGTGACTCGCATTTTCATTAATTTTGTTCATTGTAGTTAATAATTTGAAGAAAACTAGGTAGTGTAATTCTGATAAACGGGATCCAGATCCTATGGGATTACGGGATACAAATTATATGCCTTTTAAAGCAAGAATATCATCATGGATCTTTGAATGGCCTCCCAACACTAATCATAACCTAGAAATCCAGCCCTGTTTTCTATACATATCCATCCATGTACAGTCAACACATCACGTCGCAGTTACAGTTCGATATTACTTCTAATGCCAACGACTTAGTGGTTAATTTCCCAAACTGTATAGTCTGACGTCACTATACAGTGCGAGGAGGTTAACGAGTGCGGGGAACATAATAATGTACACTTCGTCTGCGTTTTCCTGATGACTTGCTAAGGCTGACCTGTACTACAATCTTTACAGCAACTGCTCATACTGTATAGTAGTAGATAGTGGATAGCTATGTATTAAAGCCCCATCGTTTTGTTCAAATTGAACTCTTAGTCCTACCTACCCATTCACCAAACATCAGAATCGGATGCGTATTTGGAAACAATATTTTATGTGCTAATGTACATGATTAGGATAGACATACATCAAAATTCCAAATTGATATAGTGTCTGGCGTTTGTGAATCAGCCCCCTATACTTGAAAACTCATGGCGGAAGATTCGCAGAGACCTACCTCCCGATATAACGACAGTCTTTTTCCTACTTAAGGATTACAACAGCCCTGGTGTCAAAGGCCTTCTCATATATTCAGCTTAGATCTTAGCTATTATAATCGAGATTCCTTCTCGATTATCAGATGCTCGAGGCAGCGGTGATGGAGTTCGCGCGCCGGCGCATCAACATGCTTCTTCGCGACGTTGAGCGCGTGGTGCGCGGCCGCGCAGCGCATGTGTTCTTCCAGAACTACCGCCCGGATGTCGCCAAGAAACGGTAAATATTATATTCTTCCATTAACAAAAAAAACCTTTGTCTCACTATGCTAGAAACAGAAACTAGTTAAAATAAGAAGGCAAATGTAAAGATTAAAACTTTCTACTTAACGTTATAACTTAAAGTTGTTTCGTTCCCTGCGTAAATTTTTCCAGCAATCAATTTCACTTAACGTCATAAGCTCGAAGTTTTCGTATTTTCTTATGTGGTAATGAAATATTGGGGAGATAGTCTGAGATGAAGGGGTGGTACGAGTAGGTCTATCAATATCAATTATCGTGTCATTGATCTTCTAATGAAGAAAAGAAAACCAGAAACACGGTAAGAAGGATTATTTCACTACGAGATGGGTCATATAATTATTCGGACTGTATAAATGCTAGCTATACCTATAAATAGCTAAAACGGTCAACAGCAAATCAAAGTACCTAGTACACACTTTATTTCTGGGGGATAATTTATTAACGTACCGTACCGTCACCCGAAGTGTGTGGGATACCTTATCGCCTTGATGGTGATGCTGTGGGAACAGAAGACATACCACAACATCACCGGCGGCATGGCCGATAGCTAGGCAGGCCGGAATGGTCTGGGGGAGGCGCGAGAATGCCCGATCCACTGGACCCCGCATCGATATCAAAGTACACATTAGCATAGCAGTTCGATATTAATTCTTATGCTAACGGTATAAGGGTGGTACAAAGTTCAAAGTAGACATAAAGCATGTCAGACTATGACATGCTTTTGACTGCTCTTGAACAGTTAAGTTTCATCTCTAGAAAGAAAGAAAGAAAGAAAATAAATTTATTGACATCACAAAATATACATACAAACACAACACAAGACAATTCAACAGATAAATATCATTATAAAATATCTTGTGAGGCCAATGTGGGTTCCACCTCAGCAAATGCCGCTACGACATTTTAACGCCGCAGCAGCGCTGGTATTCTGGTGGAACCCCTTGCTTGGGAAATTAGCAAATGCCCCGGCACTTGCTAGTTCCCCACCCAATCGAGAGACTCTAGTCTCCGTGCTCCAGAGTGTCTCCCGTGTTTTTAAAATTTTTGTTAGTTTTGTTCCCTTGTTTACTTAAAAATGCATATAGATATTTCTTTTTATGGTTTCGTACTCAAAGGGTAAAAACAGGACCCTATCAATGAGGCTTCGCTGTCTGTCTGTCCGTTTAACCGAACCGTGATAGCTAAATAGTTAAAATTATGTATTTCTGTTGCCGCTGTAACAACAAAAAAAATAATAAGTATTTAAGGGGGGCTCTCATACAACAAACGTGATTTTTTTGCTGTTTTTGCTCGATATTAATAACGGCAACAGATAGACGCTTGAAATATTTACAGAATATTTCGTTGTATATTTTCATCCAAAATAAATCATTGTGTCTGTTGAATAGATAATGATACGGAATCCTTCGTGCGCAAATCCGACTCGCATTTGGCCGGTTATTTGTTGTTAACATGTCGTGATGTCCTAATGTTATATTTTCTTTCATTCTTTCTTTTATCATGCACTAGCTTGTACGCGTGGAATTCGGTTATTTTGCGGCATAAAGTTAAACAAAAACTGAAAAGTACACTATATTATATAAGTAAATGTAAAAAACTGTTTGGACGATAAAACAAATTGTACGTCATCTCTCGGGAATTCCTCATTTTCGGAGATTCATTATCTTATCATTTAGCTTCTTAATTTACATGTTTACATTCGTTTGCAATTTTACCTTGTTTGAAACGACACACAGCGCCATCTCCAATCCATCCATTAAGCAAACTATGTTTTTGTTATTATATATATTTTTTCCGGAATAAAAAGTACCCTATTATTTAATCCGGACTTCTAACTTTACGTCTGCAAAATTTCAAAGCAATCGGTAAAAGCGGGACAAACAAACAAACTTATAATATTAGTAAGGATAAGGAAGTAAGGGTTAATTGAACCTATTTTTTTTCGTCTCCCACAGTACGAAAGTCCCAAGGTGGTCGATCCAGGTGGCCACAGAACTAGCGCGGCAGTACGTGGCGGTGCACGGCAACTCGATCCTCTTTGGTGACATCACCAACATCGCCGCGGAGACCACGACGGAGTTCGATATGAAGAGCGTCAAAGATAGGCCTCCGACGCCCGTGGTAAGCTTCTAGCTTATAATCTGATTTGAAAGAAGAAAGAAAGAAAAAACATTTATTGACATCACAAAATTTACAAACAACGCAAGACAAATGAAACAGATATAGTGTAAATACTTTGTGAGGCCAATTTGGGTTCCACCTCAGCAAATGCCGCATTTGTTCCAAATTAAATAACAATCTATGAACTCAAACTCATATATTTCTTTATTCAAATAGGTTACATATAAACCTTTTGACTGGTCATTTAATACAATTCAAAGTGATTCTACTTTTTGGTTCGGAGCTTATATCTACCGAAGAGACAACGTTAGATGTATCGCAAAAATAATTTAAAAGCTATAGCAGCTTCATCTTGGCATTGAGGAAGAATTTCGAAAATACAAGTACAGAGGACTTTCACACAAAGCACTAAAAAATTAGATTCCGCCATTAACCCTTAGCCCAGGGGTTCCCAAACTGTGTGCGGCGCTGGTGCGTCGTGGAAGGAAGAGAGGGGGCGCCGTTAAGCGTACCCTCTATGGGCTGCCTCGCCCTCCATCCAAAATATATAAAATCGTGATCCATTTTTGTAAAAAGCTTTAGATTAGGATGTATCACCACTATGAGGCTTCATTTGTCATCACAAATGCATTGGGGGCCTAAAAACCATCGTTTTTAGGCCCCCAATGCATGGAGCGTCGCGCTAAAATGCTAAACTTGAAAGTGCGCCGCGTGGCGAAAACTGCCTTAGCCAATTTGATTGTCTAAGCATTAAACACTCCCTATTTAAATTAACTATTTAAGAAATTAGAAATAACACCAGGAAAATGGTACAATTTAGAATAGACGATTTCAATACTGAACTTCACATAAACTTTTGAAGTTAGAAATAATTTGGAAGTTGGGCTGTTCAGCTAGGAAAATTGGACTGAACGGGGTAACCTTCTCCAAAGAAGATGAAAATGCGTGGTGGCTTGATGGAAAGGCGTGAATAAAGCAATTTACCAATATCACTGTCAATTGTTCTCAAGCCACAAAATAGCCTTTAATATCAAGCACATCAGCCATGACGAAGCATGGAAATGCTCTTGGAGTTACAAGGTTCAATCAGAATGGTCTAGTATGCGTGAACATAGCTTATCTTTAATTATAGTTTTTGAACAGTAATTGCTATCGCTCTCCAAGCTCCTCATTAATATTTATTCTAATATCTTTCAAAGCCTTCGAAGACAAAACTGGCTGAGGTGACATTCTCAGATCGCGTTGAAGATTTGCCTGACCCAGTAGCAGTCGGATCATACTTGCCTGAACGAAGAAAGCTCTTAGAGGTGAGTTGTAAAGTTTTTACTACTAACTTAAAGCCGTTTCACTGTTTTGTTTAGGCAACAATCTACATTTTCAATAACTTGGTTATTTATTTTGAAATTCGGTAACGTTATTTGTATCTCATATATCATTTTACCGAATCCTAAAATTCCTTCCGTCCGGTCCCTATAGTGTGCGCAGCTCATTATCCACAAGCACCAAAATCGAACCACAAAGGAAAGTTTTATCCCTGTTCAATTGTTTAAGGAGAGAATGAGACAGCACGCTTTCCGATTTCGAATCCGTTTTCGATGTTTGTGAAAATACCCCCCTGGTTCCTTAAGTAGAATGGTTTGTTAACATGATTCCATAAATGGTAACAAATGTAAATCAGAGTTAATTTTGAACCTCCATTTATTGTTAAATTTCCAAAATTACACGGGCACCTACCACCCAGGCGGGCACAAAGCCGGTGGTTAAATATGTTTAAAATGTAACTTACTCGCAAACATGGCTGTTGTTTGATTACGCTTTGTCTACGTTGGAAATTTTCTCACATGAGTAAATGTACGTTATAATTTAATTTGACTCCATTTTAATTAAAATAAAAGCCATTGTGAGTATCTATTGAATGATCGATTTTAGCTGTAAAGTAAGGTCGGTGTGGTGTAAATACATCTACTCACAAAAGGATAGACAGCTCTCTATACATTTGAACGTATTAATTGAGTTAATCATGTCTTTGTTAACATAAACAACTTCATACTTTTAAAAGCTAGCCCATATTATAAGTTCGGTGTAAGTTTTATGTAGGTACCACATAAAAGATTGCCATTTACGATTTGTTAGTTTACGTTGGTAATATCTCTGTCAAGAAAGTAAAAACTTAAAAGGACAGAAAGAAGACTCTTTTGCAAAGAGATCGAGAGCCCTTGATAAGTATCTAATTTTCCTTTTTTTAAAGAACATAATTTGTAAGATTTTTATTTTTTTATATTTTTATAAATCTGGATATTATGTATAATGGCTAGCCATTATGCATAATATCTACTCAGTTTGGCTAAAGTGATAATGGATACAAAATTAATCACATTAACTAGCTATTATACATAATATCTTCGATGACTTGGATAATGTAATAAAACACGTACCTACGTGTTTTATTACGATTATAACATTACATTTCAATTTGTCTTAACTAATCATAAAGATTATTTAAAAAATTAAAATAATAAAAGATAGTAATTTCACGTCAATAAACATTGTTATAAAGTTATTTAACTTTAATTTATAAAGTAAATTTAAAGCTAACTGGCTATAAAACAAAAAAATAAAACCACAGGGATCAACACCCAATAATTACAAAAATAATAAAGTTTTTTAAGTCGGCTAGACCGTATTTATTACTTTGGCTAACTTTGACACGCTATTATGAATAATGTCCAGACAAAGTGATTAATTTATTACTTTGTCTAGTGAATTTGGCCATTATATATAATGACCAGTCATTATGTATAATAGCTATTTAATCACTATGACTGTAACACATACATCATCTACACACACTTGTCTCCTGGAGGAGCGGGCAGAGATTACCATTCCTTTTGCAATATTCGCTTCGTCCTTATTCATAAATCTTTTCATCAACTCAGTTTTTATCCCACATACTTATGATATGCCTGTTTGCAAGACTATTTAATCATGGAATATCCTTCTAGGGCATCATTAAAAAGTTGGGAAGGTATTTCGGGTAAAATTCTACCATACCCAACTTTCACTTACAAACATTGGTGTCGGGATTAATACTTCATTGTGAAACGAAGTTAGTCTGTAAAGAAGGAATGTATTAAAAATCGTTCTTTTACGCATACTAAACGCATGTCAAAAGTGTGTATGTGTAATACTAGTGGTGAGGAGCAGTTTTAGAGGCACCACCTAGTTGTGGATGCTTTGTTGTAGTCAATGAAGCATCAAATGGACTTGAGAATGAATATCTGTAACATCAAAGCAAAGGAGGAGATTCTCAATTCAAACCGTTTATTGAGCCTGTAAGAATAAGTATCTTTCTTCGTAGATGGTGAACGCAGCTGCCAAGCTTTTGTCTCGTTCGGTGAGCCAGCGCGTCCAGAAGGGCATGGACATCACTGTCGGCAAGGTCACGCTGCCGCACATGAAGCATAAAAGTAAGTAACTTTAGAACTACGATTAAACAAACGAAGTTTATAGAGCAGTGGTACTTTTGTGCAGCGATAGCGAAAGTACATTACCTACGTTAGAATATATAGGTAGCTATTGCGCATCGCCACATTTTGTGGCGGGTCGTTACATTCCCTACAATATGGTTGAGTGAAGCGATGGCTGGCACATACGTCATGCTTGTGAACAGGTGCCACCTTTGGGGACTGGTCTGCTCCAGCTTACCCCTCGAAAGTAAAAACTTACTTGAGTACTTATTTGTTTCATCACTCATCAAAACCAAAACTATATGACTTGATCCAAAGTGAGCTACACATAGCAATAAGTTAGATACTGATACTGTAAATGATCTGCTGAGTTTCTTACCGGTGTCTTCTCGGCAGATATAGGTTCCGAACCGGAAGTAGAATCACTTTGCATTGTATTCAATGACGATTCAAAAGTGTTATATGTAACCTACTTGAATAAAGAAATATTTGAGTTTGAGTATGGGTTTGAGTTTTGGACGATGTAAGGTGCGGGGAGTTTGGCGGTAGTTAGAGCGATAGAGCGGTAGAGAACACACGGTGCCATCATACCCAAGCAACCGTACCATACGGTTAAAGGTAACGTAGCAATGCGTAAAGAGTGGTCAAAGTCTAAGTTTGACCGATTCCCGGTTAGGTCAATATGGGAAATGAACTTTTCTATAATGTCTCAGTGTTGTGGCACCGTCGTTGTTTCTGATTTCTGTAATACAATAGAGCTCCTGCTTTAGTGAGGGTGCTACATTGGTAGCAAGCCTTCAAGGCTATTCATTACCACTTAACATCATGGTGAAATGAGTTCAATCTTGAAGTACAATAAAAAAACACAAGTGCTTTAGCTACTTACCTACCACAAAATCAGAGCAATGTATGTGATGTCCAATATTTATTTATTAATTATTGCAGTGGAGTGGGGCGAGGCAGTGGAGGGCCTGTCTGGCGCGGTGGTGGACAACCGCGTGCACGGCGACTGCGCGGACGTGCGCCGCACGGCGGAGTTCCTCGCGCACCGCATACTGCGCTCGTTGCTCATCGAGATGAAGGCGGAGAAGATGAAGAGGGTGAGGCTTGCTCTATACACAATACACATGTAGCTTTTAAGCGTGTGAGATGTTTTTGTAATATGGCTTCGTTGGAAATATTTTCTTGTCCTTTTCCTTCTCCAGTTTTTCATACTACGAGGCGCGTCTGTTGTAGGCGATGAAACGAGATAATCCCGCACACTTGTCGTCCTCAGGAATAAAGTATGGCGCATCAATATATCCCCTACTCCCAATTCATCCATCCTTTAAAAAAGGGTCATGAATTTGCCATGTTTTTTTCAACATCCCTACTTCCCTACTAATATTATAAATGCGAAAGTAACTCTGTCTGTCTGTCTGTCTGTCTGTCTGTGTGTCTGTTACGCTTTCCTGCTTAAACCTCTCAACCGATTTTGATGAAATTCGGTATAGGTATATGTTGAATCTCAAGAACGGACATAGGCTACTTTTTATTAGAAAATAATTGTTCATAAGTTAAAAGTATGGGTTAAGGTAGAAAGGAAGACCATTCTGTGAAAATGTTTGTATTCCGTTTTTAAATATACTTTTCACTTATTTTAGCCAATGCTTTGTAATAACTATTCAGATGAAATCATTCGAATCAAACAATTTTTTTACAGTCAAAATATATCTGCTATAAGAACTCATCATTCATAATTATTGTTGCGTATGCTTAAAATATTAAGAAAGATTACCCGAAATAATTTTTAATCCTCCATACTAATATTATAAATGCGAAAGTAACTCTGTCTGTCTGTCTGTCTGTCCGTCTGTTACTCTTTCACGCCTTAACGGCTGAACGGATTTTGATGAAATTTGGTATAGGTATACGTTGAATCTCAAGAACGGACATAGGCTACTTTTTATTAGAAAATAAGGGGGGGGGGGTAATTATTATTATTATTATTTATTTATTTCAAGTAACAAGACTCATTTTAGTTAGTTATAAAAGACTTAACCTAATAATACCACCTTTGAAAGTTTATATGGATTTTTTTTTTATTTTTGAAGTTAGAGATATGAAATTTGGCACAAATATAGATCAAAACTTGGATTAAAATATAGACTACTTTTTGTTTCAAATATTAGGGGAGAAAGGGGTAAAACCGACCATGAAAAGATGTAGTCCACGCGAACGAAGTCGCGGACACAGCTAGTGTTAAATAATCAGGAAACAAGTAGATGAGAGAACCACTTACTGAAAATGTCACTATCTTTTTAATTGAGTAATAAAAAAATAGTCTCGGCCTTTTCACCTTCATATTGAATTTATATGAATGGCTTTAGAAGATAACAGTAAGGTTGATCACTCGCCCTATTACATATACACGCCTCTAAACCAAACCGCAATGGGACCGCTTACCTTACGCTTAAATAAGGCCCCTTCCATCTCATGGTTGCGTTGAGGAATAAGATCAGCTATAGCACCTATAAAGCCGACTTTGTCTATTTTAATTTCAGAAATACAGTGGAGCATCACAATGGGATGACGGTGACACAGCGGATTTCTACGTGCCTGGTGCGGCACCAAAGAATGCTGAAGAAACTCCAGCAAAAGATAGTCCACAGTAGTTCATTGTCAACCTTGTGTTTGAAGTTCAAATGTCGACGTGACTAAACAGTTAATTAATTTAAATTGATTAATTTAAATAGTTAGCAATATCTTAAAGTTAGTTTAGAAGCCCTATTCGTCCGGGGTATTCAAATTTTCTTAAACTAGAGAGTATTGTTTTCGACTGCAACACGCTACGTAATCATTCTTTTAAAGAGGTGGTTGATGAAATTTTAGCTGAACATGCATCGGGGAATACGTTTTGAAACAGACACTACTGAAAATAAATCGTAATATTGCAAAATCCTTACTAAAGTTATGCTTATTAAAATCTGTTATTTGTGATTTTAAAACAATTGAGTGAGGAATTTAGGTCTGTGTTTACATTTTGACAGATTTTATTTGTAAACAGTTTATTTTTGTACTCGTGGCAGTTTTCGTCAATAAACTTTTTGAGGACTAAAGTAGGTATACTTTCATTTCATCACGTGCCCCTAAAAAATTTGGTAGGTAGTTACACAGGATAAGTTTTAAATATATATATCTGAATTTGTGTAATTTAGAAAATAACACGATTAGGAAGAAAACTCGACAAAGCTACTGTCGAAATATGTTTTCCTATTTTGCCTATTTTATTTAAGGCTCTGTTGCACAAGCTTAACTTAAACGGTAACTGACGACTTGACAGCTGTCAAAACTGCCGTAACCCCATAATTGTCTTTTGGGACTTGACCGTCTCTTCGTCTCTAAAGTATGTTAGTGCTGCAACTGAGCCTGAAAAGCCTTAAATGGCCGTTAGCGAGCGAGTTATTACTCGATATATTACTCGAAGTCCCTACTAATATTATAAATGCGAAAGTAACTGTCTGTGTGTCTGTCTGTGTGTCTGTTACGTTTTCCTGCTTAAACCTGGTAATTAACCTTTTGATGAAATTTGGTATAGGTATACGTTGAATCTTAAGAACGGACATAGACTACTTTTTATTAGCAAATAAGGGGGGGGGGGGGGGTAATACCACCTTTGGAAGTTTATATGGAAAAATGTTTATTTTTGAAGTTAGAGATATGAAATTTGGCACAAATATAGCTCGAAGCTTGGATTAAAATATAGACTACTTTTTGTTTCGAATATTTGGGGAGAAAGGGTTAAAACCGACCATGAAAGGATGTAGTCCACGCGAACGAAGTCGCGGGCACAGCTAGTTATTCCATATTTCCTTTCGTTGTTCATCGGAGTACTTCGTATATTTTTAGAAGAAAAAAGACGATCCTTAATTCTGGACTTAGCCCTTTTCCGTTGAAGGGTGTAATTTGGTCGAGTGGTCGGACGTGATCTGGGTTCGATACAGTGGTTATCGACTCAAGGACGCGCTTACCCCGCGGTTGTTAAAATAAACCTGATCTTTTATATACCTACTTACGTATTTGAAATAATTAAGATTATTATATCAAAAATATTTATGTTGACGACTTCGGTGGCGCAGTGGCTAAGATAGGCGGCCAAAGCGCGAAAGATCCCGGGTACAATTCTCGGTCGGGTCAATTTGGATAAAGAACTTTTCTAAATTGACTTGGGTTTGGGTGTGTGCTGGGATGACGCCCTCAGTAAGTATCCGTCGTCTGGTGCTCTTAGTAGGAAAACCCTTAGTTTGAGACCAGGTGATTGGTGTGATTGTCTGGCACATTTATTTATTTATATAATTTGCTTATGGATAATTAAATACTATGTATTGACATTAGCTCAAGCTCTGGTTTTATTTAAACTCGAGAAAAACAGTGGTACCACAATATATACTTAGTTGTTTACACCCAGATACAAAAACTCCTGTTTGTCCAGAGTGGGAGTCGAACCCACTTCCCTTAACAGCCAAGAGCGCTAACTAACCATTGTTCTAAAAGGCCAGTCATTTGTAAAGCTTGAATTGTTACAAAACTCTTCATCGCTGAAAATAGTTTCAACAGTACTTCAAAGTAAACACATGCATTTCAATATAAATCCTAATGCGTACGAGATAGGGACCAATATGGGCGGTGCTACGTCCATAGTGTATCTAACGTCCTTTTGCTTGTACATTCTGCAGCTTTAGTTTGTAAACAACTCAATACCTTGTCGCATCAAGTTATCTGTCTATCTGAATTATGAAATTACGCGGAGGTTTATTGTCACAAGGCACTGAGGTGTACCTATAAAAATGAATAACGACGCAGACTGTACATAAATCATGGGCGTGCCCTTCGAGAGGCCGCTGTGGAAAACGAAGGTTTCGTATACAAAAAGATTTAGCGGAATCACTAAAACAGTAGCCAGAAAAATAATTTTTTTTGCTGTTTTATTGTAGGTACCTAAGTAGGTACAATACAACTCTTCAAATGTGGTCCCTTAGATGAACTGTGCCAAATACCAAATAACTGAATCAATCTAGAGGTAGGGCATGACGGTTTATCGCTCGAATTGGAGCAGCCCGACTGGTGAAATACCTCCACCATACAGAAGACCGCAGCCAAATAACAATCACCTCTGTGTTGTTGTGGTCCTGCGTGTGAGTAAGGTTTCCAGAGCTCCTGGGGGGTGTTACATTAGTAGCAGGGGTTAGCCCTTCAAGGTAAGGGCGACAAGTCCAGTAACAGATTTATTATGCTGCACTTAACGCCCTTAAGCTAGGACATCATTATTATATATATTATATATATTATATGGGCTGACTCCCTTAATAAAAGGGAGAACGCAGGGAACCTCAGACGGCCCCAGAAGGCCATAGCACAGAGGGTGTCCCGCGCGTACCGCACAGTCGGGCATGCGGCCGCGTGCGCCCTGGCTGAGACACCTCCGTGGGATCTGGAGGCCCACGCCTTGGCGACCGTCTACCACTGGCGTGCAGTAAGAAGAGGGGCAGGGGTTCGATTTTACCCTGAGGACCTCGCCAGAGTCAAGCGGGAGGCGAAGGAAAATCTCCGCATTGCATGGGCGCAGAGTTTGGCAGAGTCGCAGTATGGCCAATGGACTCTGGAGGCGCTCAGCCCTGTTTTTGAGGGCTGGCTTGAGAGGAAGTTCGGCTTCCTCTCATATCGGTTGGTGCAGGTGCTGTCCGGACACGGTTGTTTCCGGAGGTACCTGCACCGAATAGGGCGGGAAGAGACGCCCGTCTGCGCCCACTGCGGGCTAGAAGATGACACGGCGGAGCACACCTTGGTTTCGTGCCCGTCGTGGACAGAACAGAGAGCCGCCCTAACGGCCGTAATAGGGGCCAATCTCTCCCTCCCGAGCATCGTCCAAGCCATGCTCGGGGGCGAGGACGCTTGGGCAGCGGTAGCCTCCTTCTGCGAGAACGTCATCTCGCAGAAGGAGGAGGCAGAGCGCCAAAGGGAGGACGACCCGTCCTCCCCAGCGCTAAGAAGGCGCAGAAGAGCCAGGGCGCGGCGGCGCTACGACCGCGTCGTTCTTCCGCACGGAGACCAGTTGGCTGGTGGTGTGAGGGCACCCCAGTCGGCATTGCACTCACGGTCTCCAGTGCGAGGCGAGGATGGTTTAGTAGGATTGACCACCCCCGCTTACTCCCCCTACCACCCAGGGGGGAAGTGTCGGGGCTGCGAAAGCGGCCATTCCGCCAGCGGTGCTGTGGATGGAAAGGCTAAGCTATCTCCCACAACGCCGCCACTAAGGCGATGAGGTCCACCGGGGAGTTTTAGTTAGGGTAGTCCTGCCCTTTTCAGGACAGGGAGTCCCACACACGCCGTCACCCCCCTCAAGGTGGCGGTACGGTGCGTCAATGCATTTCTCCCCGTCAAAAAAAAAAAAGGACATCATTACCACTTAACACCAGGAGGGATGACGTCAATCTTGAAGTGTAATATAAAAAAAAGAAAAAAAATCTGATCAAATAAGATGATTATGATGAGTGGTAATATTTAAAAGGTAAATCGTATTACGAAACTAAGAAAATACGAATGAAAAATACTATCAGATAAAACAGTATTTAATGGCGCACTTATGCCCATTTTTCAGAAACGTTCTCTTTTTCTCTCAGCCGAAGTAACAAGCGTGATGCGTAACGAGACCAATTTTACACCAGCTTCTCTTTGTAGAGCTTTTTCAAATCCTAGCGACAACGCTGGCTTTGTGCCTCTTAAATCCCTTTGACGATTGATTAATTAATCGAGAACTCCCCTTTTGAACTATTGGAACTGAGGTTTTTATAAAGAAATTCTTGAATCGGAACCTTTTTTACCACAAAACGTCTAGAATAATGACTAATGGCTTCGACAATTCATCAAACGTTCCTTACTTAAAATTTGTTTTAAATGAATGTACAGTCGCCGTCAGATATATCGGAGCAGACAAAGTGACCAAATACTTCTGAACAGTAAAAAAGTCAAAAAGTTCCATACACCACAAGTTACCTTTTTTCTCCTGGCAACATTAGAACAGTGAACACATAAAATTTTGCTCCGTTAACTTATTTCATAGATTACTCTCATTTTGGTTTTATTCCACATACAAGTGCTATCAAAGTTTAGTTTGTAAAGGAAGAAGAGTGGGATATTGTTATCAAGCGTTTTCTCAAGCATTGGAATCTCCAAAATCCCGAAGATAAGTCTTATTTTTTTTCTACCTTCACATTGTTTAGAACTAAGAAGACCCACGAGTACCTTCTACTTACGAATAATAGTAAATGTCATGTTCAATTGACAACTATAAATTTGATTTTGACAAGTGTCAACTTACGCAAGTGTTGCCGCTTTATAAATTTTACCCGAGGCTGGGGAGTTTTTTCGTCTTTTCACGGAACTTCAACGAGTCTCTGCCGAAAGAGGGCGCCGCTGTCTTTGGTCCTCACAACGGTTGGAAATATTTTTGAGATGGTTTGTGGTGCTTGTAAGAAACCAACTACTAAGGGGAAAAATGGTACTGAGGACAGTACTAATACGATAGCATGCTCAAAATGCTCCACTATATATCATATTATCTGTCTAAATATGACCCGAGAAGATCTTAGGGCGCTAAGAACAAAGCAGAATCTGTTCGTATGCCCCTCATGTAAGCTGCAGACTAGAAATGCTATAACGGACAACACCCCAATTAGGACCAATAAACGTCAAACACCGGAGCGAGAGGTTGAAGAACGAGACTTCATGACATCTGCCCAACATTTGGCGACTATGGAAGTCCCTGCTCAGACACTGTCCGCGTTCACCAAGGCCATTACCAACCTTCAAAGCATTTTTGTTACAATGAAAAAAGAAATGCAAGATTTCACCAATTCACTAAATTCTACCTCGGAAGACATTTCATCTTTCCGCCAGGATTTGCATGACGTAAAGACTCAACTGAAGGAGTATGAGAGATACAAAGCAGAGGTGATTAGTCTGCGTGCGGAGGTGGCCGAACTGCGTCAGGATATTGCTATGAAAGAACAACGCCGCTTTCTTAAGGACGTGGAGATCAACGGAATCACAGAAGAAAAATCTGAAAACTTATATCAAATTGTAAATGTCATAGCAACAACCTTGGGCGTTGACCTGGACTCTCGCGATGTGGATGATATAAGACGAGTTGGTCCCCCCCGTAACAACAGCGGTGCGCTGGAGAGACCACGTCCGATAGTGGTTACGATGACACGACGCGCGCCACGGGACCAACTGATTCGTGCTGCACGATCCCGCCGCGGACTTACTACGGACAAGATAAATGTTCCAGGAAACCCACGCCGCGTTTTCCTCAATGAACACCTAACAAAAGAAAACAGAGTCCTCTTCAGCAAGGCCAGGAAGCTAGGAAGTGAGCTACGGTTTAAATACGTCTGGACTTCTAACGGCAACATATTTATGCGCCGTTCGGAAACAAGCTCCGTCCTTCATGTGTCTTCGACAGGGATTTTGGAAAGACTGGAGATGCAGAATAGATCTGGAAATATGTGCTTAGATTCTCAAAATTGCTCCTAACGAATTTGCTCTAATCACAATTCCTGGAAATTGTAATAATATAGCTTCTCAGTGCCAAGTTTTGATAATGCTCTTATGGTCATACGTTTTTCTCTTTTTGGGTATTTATGCGAAGTTTTGCGGTAGTATTCGACGTGATATTGAACAGAGTTTCTATTGTTTTGTTTTACGATGATAATTTTAGTTTATTGTGCGTTCTATAAAAAGCATAATGAATAAACTTTACTCCTCATATTATGACACAAGCGGCTTCGCACGCGAACTATCCCAATTTTTCTACATTGCCCACTGATTTTTAGCTCTTATTGGAGAAGGCTTTAGGCTTAGCCTTCCTCGATAAATGGATTTTCCAACACAAAAATAACTTTCCAATTGAAACCAGTTGTTGTAGAGTTTAACGCGTTTGAACAAGCAAACTCTATAGCTTTTAATTATTATTAGAATAATTTATATGCATCATCTATGCATCTAATACTACATAGATGCCAAATTTCATTCAAATCCCTTTAGTAGTTTTTGCGTAAAAAAGAGTTCCTAACAACAACGAAATACATCAAAACTTTCACGACTATAAGATATATGGGTAAGCAAGACACAATTAGAGAAGTACACATGTAACATGTCGTTATAAGGCCAAAATTAGTTCACTCTTTTAAAGTTACGATTCCGAAAATACAAAGAAATTTTACTGTTCCTAATTCTCTCTGCGTCGTGTTTAAAACAGTTAGGTAGGTACAGTCGCCGTCAGATATATCGGAGCAGATAAAGTGACCAAATACTTCTGACCAGTTAAAATGTCAAAAAGTTCCATACACCACAAGTTACCATTAATATCTGAACATTCATTACTTCAATAATATCTGAGCAGATGCTAGTCAATAATTTCTATACACACAACTTACCAATAATATATAAACATTTATCTATACAGGTAGCTAAATGAGACACATGACGTGCGTGACACATATTGACGTTATGAGTGTTCAGATGTTATTGGCATCTGCTCAGATATTATTGAAGTAATGACCTAACTGTTTTAAACACGACGCAGAGAGAATTAGGAACAGTAAAATTTCTTTGTATTTTCGGAATCGTAACTTTAAAAGAGTGAACTAATTTTGGCCTTATAACGACATGTTACATGTGTACTTCTCTAATTGTGTCTTGCTTACCCATATATCTTATAGTCGTGAAAGTTTTGATGTATTTCGTTGTTGTTAGGAACTCTTTTTTACGCAAAAACTACTAAAGGGATTTGAATGAAATTTGGCATCTATGTAGTATTAGATGCATAGATGATGCATATAAATTATTCTAATAATAATTAAAAGCTATAGAGTTTGCTTGTTCAAACGCGTTAAACTCTACAACAACTGGTTTCAATTGGAAAGTTATTTTTGTGTTGGAAAATCCATTTATCGAGGAAGGCTAAGCCTAAAGCCTTCTACAATAAGAGCTAAAAATCAGTGGGCAATGTAGAAAAATTGGGATAGTTCGCGTGCGAAGCCGCTTGTGTCATAATATGAGGAGTAAAGTTTATTCATTATGCTTTTTATAGAACGCACAATAAACTAAAATTATCATCCTAAAACCTTTTTAAGCCCACCTTCCCGTTCCCAACGAAAGAAAGAAAGCGGACCTTTAAAATTAGAAACGTCACCGTGACGTGGCCAGTGTCAAAATTCCAGTAAAAATGTGAGAAAGCTTCAAAACCTAAAACACATCCAAACCAGACCACATCAAAATACCGGCGGAATGCAGCTTCTACACGAACACGGCGCCATAGCCGCAGTGAAGGACATTGCCATGAGCATAAACGCCAACGTCAAGGTATGTTGTACTATAACCATCATTTTTTCTCAGTAGGTACCTTGTCGTACTAAATTTACTATCAATTTGAGTTCAGGTTTTTTTTTAATTCGACACTAAACGTGACGTAAAATAACGCTACTAGTGGCATAACTACAGGGTAGCACGTCGGAAAAATGCCATTGGACCCCAGTCAGATGGGGAAACTGGTCTGAGGACATTCCCAACTCCCAAGAATAATTTTGTCGTCATAAACTAGTATTCAAACGAATAGGTTTTAATATTTTATTTCTACCGATAAAGTACAAAAAAAGGAAAAATGGATTCCTTGTAATATTAAAAATTCGCCGTGGGTAGGCACTGCGGGCCGCATGTGGCACGCGGATACTTGTCAGTCAAGAGATAGAATTGTAATGTCGTCTATCTTCGTTGTTACATTACATGATGCATTCAGATGTTACCTTTTCTAATTTACCTGGAAGTTTCATGAGCCAAAGTACTCAGGTCAATAGCTAGCCATTAATGATGGATACTGCGCCTAAAGATTGATTGTTCATTGGCAAATTATGAGCGCGGGCGAGACCTGTAACTTCCGATACAGGTCTCGCCCCCCCTAGTGTAGACTAATAAAAAATTATTAATATGGTTTACAGGACGGGTCTTCAGAGACATTTGAAGTGAAAGAAAAAGGATCATCTAGTGCCTCCTTGAGGGTCATGAACCCAGTGGCCAGCGGAGACAATATGGCAGTTTTGGGGTCTACTCATAAGCTGAAGGAAGAATTGCCACCTCTCGTACCCTGCTGCGAAGGGAAAGAATTGCAGGTATCACGTCTTTTTGTTATTTCTGTCATAGCAACAAGATCTCTGGTTGTAGTTAGTTAAATTATTTGTAGGAGTCAGTGACAAGTGGAAAATTAAAATCCTACCTACATACATTTACTATGTTGTGTTGGATTATTTTTGTAAATAATGCTTAGGCACTTCTTTTTGGCAGAAGAAAGCATAACCAAGTCCAATAAAATTAAAGGGCCTTTGAACGCACCTAACAACTTCCCAAAACTGAATGAAATTAAGTACAACTTAACTTCAATGGTCCTAGAATTATTTTTTATTGTTAACTGATTATTCAAATGCTTTTATATCAGTTTCAGTAATCAAACCTGAATGTCTGCGCTTCAAACCAACATCCCCACTGGTTATAAGTAGTGTCATACTACTGGGTTTTATATCCACTTATTAAACACAAAACAATAAATATAATTTCTTCAGAAATAACTGTTTTAGGTACTCGTTTTGTCTTTGATCCACAGTATTCAAATTACTCCTCATTCCCGATCATCCCAACCGACCCTTTAAACGTCAATGTACAAATCCTCTAGGATGACCAAAACTTCCCGCAACATAATATGTCGCGACACTGATCGATGCGCACCATGCGGGTTCAACTTTTTGTCCGACCCCAGTATTGAGACCGGACACTGATTAAATATGTTCCGGTCCCTTCGTCTGCATTGACAAGCCATATTAACGTTTTTGAATGGGCCGGGGCCAACGATGTCCCACAAGCTGTGGCCTTCTTGGGGTGACTTTCGTCAATTGTGGAAAGGTTGTATATAAGTGGACCTAAGTTTTGTGCTTGTTCGGTGTGCGTTGAATGGTAGTAAGAGTGGTAATAACGTTTTTGCATTGATAGTACCTAGACACGTAGGTAATCGACCTTCGTTATTGCTTGCTGCCTTCTTGAAATAAAACTTTATTGGAAATTTCAAACTCATACAACGGATGTCATAAAAATATTATCCTCCTTTCATCAGCAGTTGGGTTATAATGGAAGATTATCTTACAACTGCTATTAATGTTTATAAATTAGTTAATTTAATAAGTTAATGTTTATTTATAGCAGTTGTAAGATTATGAGTCTTATTATAAGGAAGTTAGGACACTTTAACTTCCTTACATATAACTTTTTTTTTATATCGCACTTCAAGATTGACCTCATCCCACCAGCTTATGGGCGAAAAGTATAGCATAGTAAAACTGTCACTAGACTTGTCGCCCTTACCTTGAAAGCTTGACCCTGCTACTAATGTAGCACCCCCCAAGAGCTCTGGAAACCTTACTTACATGCAGGAACACAACAACACCGGAGTGATTGTTATTTGGCTGCGGTATTCTAACTACCGGCTGCCCACGACTTTGTACGCATACTGTTCTAGCAATAATTAAAGCCTATGTTAGTCAGAGTGAATGTAGCTTTCCCATTGATATAATCCACGGTCTCAGATATAGATTTTCATTCCTCAGTGTTTATGTATCGCTTTTCTACAACCATATCAGCTTTCGTCTCCACCAGAGATGGCTCAAGGTTTCCGGCGAGGGAAACACGTGCTTTGAAACTTTGCGTTTTCCTCGAAACTCACAACGGCGTCTGTCTGCTTCAGATCAACGAGGACGTGGTCCGCAGTGGACTGTCTGCCATCTCCGTGAAACACGACAGCGTAATCCAATGCCTGAGCATGTCACGAGCCTGCGAGAGGATGCAAGTTCCACCAGCGCTCGTAAAGATTTTTCTTACTTAAACATACCTAATTGCCTGTTGGGTAATCAAAAGGTAGGTACGCTATGCTATGCTACATCATTAGTAGTCCTACCTTTGGAATACCAGCGCTGATGCGGTGATAAAAATGCCGTAGCAGTATTTTCTGAGGTGGAACCCGAATTGGCCTCACAGGGTACCTTTAGTTTTGTATTGATTGTCTTTTGTTTGATACCTCCTTTTGATTCAACTTTTGAAAGATATGCAGAAACTTCTTACTGTAGGTGCCTGTATTCTCCGATACGATAAGCTATTATACACTTCGGAAACAAAAATATTTTCCTAAGTTAGCGATCGCTTATTATAAGTTACCCAAATCCAATCAACACAAAGTTTATAACACTAACACGAAACTATCAAGTTATTTAATCCTTCGAGTCTCGGTGACTCATTGGTATCGTAAGAAACAATTGATTTTCTATTGTCTGGAATTCAGGGTGAACAGTTACTTGATACTTATAGTAATTCTGGAAGTAGGACCGTCAAAAGGCCAGAATTAGGAGCAATTTTATAATTGCAGCACTTAGTGTAATATGGACTAGTCACTAAGAATGAAGATAGTCGTAAACTAAAGCATTTTTTCGGCGAAATCTTCTGTAGTGGCATTCCACTATTTTTTAGTCAATAATAATTATATTTTCCCAGCATCGAAACTCATTTAGAAGCCTCCACCGTCCGGACCTGAAAAGAGTTCCGTATCTACGCCGCATGACCCCTGACGAACTTGAAACGCTCTTCCGCGGGTATGCAGACCCACCCACACGTGGACCTACCAAAAATGGTAGGTTTACCTTATTCCTATGTATGTGTATGTGTTGCTAAAGTAAGTGGAGGCAGCTTGGTAAAATTTTACTTAATATACTTACTGACAATCATTAAGGTAAACACCTACCTAGGTAACAACCACTAGCAAAAGGCTAACGGATTGAACCATGAAATTTGTTTTCAGAAAATAGGGTGACAATACCACCTGATGAAAATATTCGAACTCGAGACCTGAAAGATAAAGAAGCGCAAGACGGTGAGCCCAATATTTGTTCCATTAAATAGTCATAATATGAATAAGACGGGCAATGGAACACCATTCCGAACCCGGTCGTCAAGCAGAGTAAGCTAGTTGCTTTTGAAATAGATTAAATCGACACAACGACATTGTATACCTTACAGTATTGGGCTATTAGTGTCCCAACTAGAATTTGATTATTTAAGATTATTACCTATTGACATTATTAGTACGTAGATATTCTTGATATAATTTTGAATTTAGTCTTCCAATAATAAATGTAAGTGCAATGCACCAAATGATACAGGAATCTATGTATCCAATAAACAATTCAAGAGAGGTAGGGCATAGCGATTTATCGCTCGAACTGGAGCAGCCAGACTGGTGACATACTTCCACCTTACAGAAGACCGCAGCCAAATAACAATCACTTCTGTGTTGTTGTGTTCCTGCATGTGAGTAAGGTTTTCAGAGCTCCTGGGGGGTGCTACATTAGTAGCAGGGGTTAGGCCTTCAAGGTAATGGCGACAAGTAACAGAATTATCTTTACAGATTTATCAGTCTGGGTCCAGTAACAGATTTATTATGCTGTACTTGTCGCCCTTAAACTTCAATCTTGAAGTGGAAATAAAAAAAAAACAACAAAGTTCGCTCGAATAACGTGCCATGAGAGCAGGTATGATCTGAAATCCAGCTGCCTGGTATCAAATCTCGAGACAGCATTAGCCGAGCTTTTTCCCTTTTGTCTCATTTACAATTATGTATGTTCCGAAAATAATGCTTTGAGACATTTTTTTTTATATCTTTACTTCGTCTGTGGCTACTGGGCTACGTCCCCAACTTTTTAGTTTAATTCTGCTTACACGACCCAGGCAGTTTGGAGAGAAAAGAGTAGGAAAGAAGGAAGTGGGAAGGAGCTAAAAACAATCGAGATGCGAGTCCAACTCACGCTCGACAGTCCTTTTAACCGACTTTGACACAAACGAGGTATATCAATTCGACCGTACCCATATTTATATTTTTATGTGTCTCGCCATTATCTTCGTCGTTTACGAGCTGATTTGAATGTTTTATTTTTGGTAAAAAAAAAAACTTTGGTGATACTATGATACAGAGACCAAGATCTGGTCATTTCAAAGATATCGATAGAAATTCGGCTGTTTTTTGCTCAAACTACTTATGTCATCAGGAAACGGCGCCAACCCTTTGCACCCCATACCCGAGACACGATCTGGGGCTGAGGATGTGCCAGCCGGTATGAGGCTGCACGGCGCCCGGGCGCGCCTCTATACATCCGTCCTAGCTGGCGCAAGGGCCGGCGACCAGCTGGAGTAAGTATTTGACTTAAAGTATAAGCATAGGTATTGGTGAGTTCGGTTTCTGCGATACAATCATAGCTTAGTGCAGACGCTGCCGGAAATTATGTCAATCGAGAATATAAAGCTATCATTATTATTGTGTTCTTAAGAACAGGTATTGAATATTACTGAAACGAAGTTTAAATTATGGGTCCTGGCTTAATCGCCACGTTGAATAATCCGAAGCGTACTTAACTTGGCCTAGAGAAGATTTAAGCTTTTCATTTATTTAAATTTCCGACTGAGTACATGTAGATTTTCCGCAATCTTGTAAAAAAGTTTGAATTTTTTTCCGCTGAGATATGAAAATTTTGACAAAATACTTTTTGTACGCTCTATGTAATGTTCCTCAAGCTGGCTTACTGTCAGTACCATTTCAATAAGACGACAACTTCTGCTAACAAGCAATTTAATTAGGTATAATAAATAGTTTTAAAGTTGGATACGATGATACAATTTTAGTGATGGTGCAAAATAAGAATCTTAATCTCTTTTTAGCGGCATGTCTGCGAACGAAGAGTACGACACCCGGGTGTCCGACGATCCTCTCCCGGAGGACGAGGTGCAACTAACAGAAGAACTCCAAATAATCCTGCCCCCTCGCTGCGATGACGTCACAGCAGAATCCTCCGCCACTACCGCATCCACGGACAGTTAATCACACCCGCCTCGTATTTAAACTACGTATTTGAAATGTAAGCTGTATCTCGATAAAATTTAAATCCATAATCTAATGAAAATATCCCCAAAACGTTGTATTGGCCTGAAAACAAGAGCGAAATTTAATAGGCTAATACGAAAATCTAGAAAGAAATTAGGTCGAATTATTATGTTCATAGATTGGATTATGAAAGATTTTATTAAAGGTTAATAGTTTTAACAATTGTTTTATTTAAAATAACAACTGAACCAAGAGTCACCTGTAAGTATAGTTAGTTTGGAAAATTCATGCCACAGCATCTAAAATAAATTCTCTCATCGAGAGTTTAATACGGTTTCAGACAATAAGCTAATAAAATTGGTTTTGGAAGTGCGCGCATTCACGCCTATTGTTGCCAAATCTTACGCAAAAACTAGGGAATTAAAGGATTTTGATAATATTTGGTAGGTAACTTGCATATAGGATACACATTAATCAACGCGAACGTATAATTATATGATGAATATCCGGGTTTACTGCACCGATTTCTAAGTTCAATTATCTGAAATGTACCTCTCGTGTACTCCTGTGTACTGTGTACCTTTCATAATAATCTTATCCTTGACTATACATATGCTATAAACTAGGTGCTCACCACTCTTTAAATTTCGACACTGACTATAATTCCTTGCTGTGTACTTCGGTGTATCTTTCATAGTAATCTGTCTACTTAGCTCTGATTAAATATATACTGAAAACTAGGTACAGGTTCTGAGATCAAACGAATAGCGCAAACTAACGACTCTAGATGCGAACCGCCAATGTAAGTACGTGACATTCAGTAAGTATTTAACGTGTTCTGATATAAAAGTATTCGACCTTTACTTTTGTACATTTTCCTTATAGGTATTAAACAATAAAACAAAATTTAAGTGTGAATTTATATTGAATAACCTTTCTACAATATTATACAGCAGACTGTAAACTCATACCCACGCTCCCTCGCAATATACAAAGAACTCATACAACGATTAGAACCCATAGAAATGATAACATTTATACATCAGTGCGTAATCGCTATAAATTTAATTGCACTTTAGTTTTAGTCTAATTCGAAACAATTGCGTTGTAGAATAATACTAGGACTACAAAATTTAGATTAAAAATTGTGTTTAAAGTAAAGCTTTTTATAGTTGACGGCTGTTTTGCTACGATCGTTACCATAACACATTCATCGGATGTTACCCTTCAAATCAAATTTATTTGTATCTGCAGCAACCAAGTATAAATCGTAATACCGCGTCATAAGCACCTATTTCATGTATCGCAATAAAGTTACGTTCTTATTGCGAGAAAATAAAATCGTGGTAAAAAGTCCTAAGAAACACGTTATAGATTACGATCGTAAACCAACCAATTTAGTCTACACGTATATTACATAAATCGGGTTCTATCGATTCGTGTAAAAGATATAAAACTACCCATTTCAATTCTTTTTTATTTTTAAATAAAGATATAATGGGAACCTCAGTGTCACATCTAACGAAGAAAATTGTCATTAATCATTACGCACTCAACAAGATGATCACATGACATACATAATTTCAATGTTACATACACATACAACGTAGAAGTAATAATTCAATTTTACATACACACAGAGCATGTTCTCCTTAGTTGTTCATTTTGGCCTAAAGCCAATTATTTACTAATTGCCTTTGTAGGACGCAAATAACTTCATAACACGTTTTCAGAAATTAACTCTGCATGCACGTTATAATGTTCGGAAAAATTAAACATCACATAGAACAGGTGAGATTGACAATGAAATACAGTGCAATTAGATTATGTCTCATTCAGAATCTTTTTTACTTCACATTTAAACGAATTGAGGCAAGAAAATATACGCTTTTTTATTTATTTTAAAATACAAGTTCCGTCGTTTAGGAAATGAGAGAAACATTAAAACATACAGATACAGTACGCATTTGGATTGAAAAATGTAAATAAGTAGACCCATTAATCATCCCACCCATCAAATGATTCATAGAAAAGAAACTCCCATTCAAAATTGTATCTTAACAACATAGTAATAAGTGTTCATGCTTCTGTTATTAAAGATATTAATATCTGAACAACCAAATAGTAAACTGCGATTGGCCTTTTGAAATATCTACTTTCGCCAATTGGAATGATACAGTCTTCACCAAAACAAAATGTTCAAATAGATGAATCTCTCATTCCCTTAACTTAAACTTTGTACACAAATAAAGATGGTCCCCGATCTAACCGCACTACCGAATCACATTGAAAGCGAAGCATAGTACAAGTCTCGTTACACTACCGTGGAATAACCTGTCATCTAAAGGAGATTCACATTTTGTAACATCAAACAGAATACTAACATTAATGACAGCGATATAAATCGTTGAGAACGTAGCTAAAGTATTTGTTAATGTAAAAACGACAGCTGATTCGAACGCCGAAGACACCAAAGTCTTTAGTGGACCTTTCAAACTAAAGGGACTGGATTCACTATCGGAAAGCACTGCAAGGATAATTAAGAAGACAGTAATGTACTTTATGTAATTAAGATGAAATTGCAATTGGTTTTAATATGCCGCTTCAAATGAATTAACATTGCAATTTCATCCTTAGAGTTATAACATAAGGTATATAACTGTCACCCTAAAACCTCTTTGTGTGCCGTCTCGATAATAAGGCCCCTAAGGCGGCGCGGGCGCATGTACATTTGAGAGGAAAAGCTATGAAGCAGTAATACTTCGTTGAGTCTGTATGTGAGATTATGTTTGGGTTAAAATTTGTGATCCTTTACATATATCTATACATTACTCTCATATTGAATGTAGCCATTTAAATTAGATTAAGAAACAAATGGACAGAAAACTACAAAACTACAGAAGCCATCGCTATTTACTTAGTTACATTTTAAACGCCACAGTGAAATAAAACCGCTGTTCTACGACTGCGCAGGAAAAATCACTCTAGCTACTCCGCGTCATATTGCGACGTAATACAAATTTTTTGTATGAAAATTACGCCTTCTCGGCTGAAAAATCGTGGGAAACATGAGTATCCCACATATTAGCGAGTTTAGAATAACGTTACAAATTGTGAACTTCATTAACAAATCAACAATCAATCGTTGACAGTAAAATACGCATTATGTACATAACGTTGGGCATCATATGTACAATATTCGGTTATTTCGTTAATGTAGCTTGACTATTGTTGCGCCAGAAATGTATATAATATATTGGACAACATCACATACATTGCTCTGATTCCAACGTAAGTAGCTAAAGCACTTGTGTTAAATAAATCAGAACCAAAGACTGCACCACAAAACACCTAGACCCGTGACAGCAAAGAAAAATGTTTTCTATTCTGACTCGACCAGGAATTGAACCCGGGACCTCAAGAGACAGCGCAACCTTGGAGTTCAGAACGCTAGCCGTTCGCTCACGGAGGTCGTCAAAGAAAAGAGAACTGTACTTAACTCAATTAATTTAAAATTATTCCTCATACTGATGTCGAGTCGAGCTATATACAGACACACAGGTAAGTAGGCTTTTACAAGGTTTCAAAGAAAATACAACATTATGTAGGTGTATTACAATCTAAAAAATAATTTTGTTACCTATTCGTCTTACATGGATAACAATAGCCAAGCTGCAATACATTATAATTTGCAGGCGTGCAATAAGCTATTACTTTACGTAATTTATTATAATAAATTTGCATTCACACGTCTCAAGTCTCATTCGTAATCAATTTGATTGCTAATTGCATTAAAAACTTCCCGATTTCTACCTATCATACAAAAGTTGGAGGTAAACATTAAATTAATCATAATAATAATAATAAAAACTCATTTACTCTATGTAATCATTCCTTTTTAAATAACATAAAAAAATAATCAAACATTTCGATACAACAAACGCACTAAACATAGATGTGGGCAAAGAGAGGAAGGTATAATATAGACTTCATTAGTTCGTTTTTGCTACAAAATGTATAAGAGCTTACACAAAACTACAAATATTTCGATGTTCTTGCATGGACAAAGATTTGAGTAGAAATTAGATAAATAAAAAACTATATTAAATAGTAGGTTGCATTAGAGTACCCTAATTCAAGGGTTGGTTAGATCAACTACGAGCGAATAAATAGGTAGGGCAATCCAAATAACGCGCTTTATTATACCTGATTAATAAAATATTAGGCTAAAATATTTATATTTTGTCATCGTACATTTGAAGTAATACCATATCTTCCCCTATCTGCTTACATAAATGGACTAAATTTCTTCATTTTAATTAAATAATGGAATAATTGATTTTAATATTTGTGTGACAAATGGCTTGTTCACTTGTTTCGCTAACTAATGGTGCGGTAAGTCGCGCGACAATCGCGTGCGACCGCGACACTTGGCCAGGCAAATATACCTTCGTGCCAAAATATAAATTGTTGCCAAGAGCATTTACGCCAGAGATTCACTCTGCCAATGAAAAAAAAATACTGGCGAACGCGAAATAAAAAACAAAGTATGATCTACGAACTCTGTGATGGACAGGACATGGACAGTGATTTTCTTACTTATATTTGAAAGTAAAGAATTGTGCTAATTCGTTATTTTGAATCATAATTACTTACACTAACAAATTATAAGTTTAAGATCTTTAGTCAGTTACCTCATTTCTAAAAAAAAGAAGGTTATTTTTACCTCCGTTTATTAGCCATGATTATTTTCATTGGCATCGCAAAGTGCAGCATAAACGTTCTTAAGCCCACGACAACAGCAACAACAGCGTCGTACATAACCGTTATACTTTTAGTATACCTGCTGTTATGCAAGTCGCCGTCTCTCCGATTGTCGTGGCCCAATCCCGCTAGTATCAAGCAAAGACCTTTCATCAGCGATGTTCGTCCTTTGACCACTCGTTGTATAAGTGTCGCAGTCGCACGCCACTGTCGGACCGCACCGCACTGCCGTTCAGTCCGTGGCCTCACAGTCATGTCCGCACCATCACTCATACATATTTGGCCGTATGTAACGCAAGTTTGCTCAATCGACACTGGTTCGCGTGGAAGTAAATTGGTTCAACGCGCGCGATGTTTACTTAAATTAAATGGCATCGAAATCCTCACCTGGAAAACAGAAACAGTTCATTTTAATAGAGAGATTTGTTATTGTTACAGAACAAGCATGACTGCGTATATGTTAATGACTCTGTCCTCAGAGACGTCCGTCCGGTCGTAGGTCCAACCCATAATCAAGAAAGACATAATGTATAAATATGTAAGTCTAATCAACAGCTCAAAATCACCACGTGAGTGTATGTCCAAAGAAGAGATTCAGTTAATCAGTTATAACGAAAACCACAGTTGAAGTTAACCTTACTTGGGGGGAATAGGATTGCCATCCAAGTTTGGATTTGCCCTTGCAAATAAAGTTACAACTGCTGACAGTGAGGGTGGTCATAGCGCATATCGTGTCGCATGGCCACGTCATAATATGTGGTTGCTCGCCATCAAGGGCTATACCCTCGTACAACCGTCATCGGAGATGACGACGCGAGTTAGACACGACCTCCAGTAGAACTAGCTATAAAAAGGATCAGCAGGTCATACCGTGGCGCATGGAGGCGGCGTCTGGCGTGCCGCCTACTCCGCAGCTCATAACTTGTGGTTTCTCGTCAGCCACGTGAGGCCCTCGTACAGCCGTTGTCGGAGGTGACGACACAAGTTAGACAAGACCTCCAGTAATACTAGCTATAGAAAGAATCAGTAGTTAATACCGTGGCGCATGGAGGCGGCGTCTGCGTGCCGCCTACTCCGCAGCTCATAACTTGTGATTGCTCGTCAGCCACGTGAGGCCCTCGTACAGCCCGTCGCCGGAGGTGGCGCACGACGGCTGCACATACCAGTTGCGGTCACGGATGCGCGTCAATCCTAGTTTCTCTTGTATTTCGTGTGGCTTCATAGCTGGAAAATAAAATTATGCCATATAAGAAAATAAGGTATTGTCAATAAAGTGCTTTATAGTGAAGCTTGGTAAAATTCCAGGGGCAGCATTATAGGAGGCCATTTGGAACAAATTATATCTGTATTACCTAACAGTAACGTTTGTTGATCAACAACGACCAACCTTCAAGGTCAAAGCTGTGACATTACCCTACCAATAATCTTATAAGTTCGTTTTCATTTATTATCATTTACAGACCTCCAAGCAAAGAAGAAGGCCAATAGGTATGATGACTCAGTAAAAAAACAATGATCCTATTTAACGATTTACAATATACTATGAAACCGTGTTTATTTACTTCAGCAAATAAATAAAAACGGACGAATGTGCCGCACATTAAGTGAAGGGGTGTCATTAACTTTTCGTAAAAACTGAACGAAGAAGTGACGTCACGCTAAATTTTAATGCAATGTATCTCAGCATATTTGTATTTAATAGTAATAAAAGTAAAAAAACCGTCATATATTTCTTGGTAATCTAACTGATGGACCAAACAAATTTTTTTTAGACATCTATCCTAGTCCCAAGACATAAGACGTGTTATTTAAAGGGGTAACCTATTGAAATCTCGAATTCTGTTACCCGGATCTTAAAATCCCGAAAACGGTTGGTAGAACTTTTAAAAGACAGATATAATGAATGCCAAATTTCTATAATACCGTTTTTAATTTTCCAGGTGAATCATTTTCCAGATGCATTAAACCAAATTTTCAAATAGTATTATTTGGTTTCCCATATTGTCATAATCCAAATATAGTTATACCAGATTCTCAGAATATATTTTTTTGTTACCCATCGTACCATTTTCTAAATAAACTATTACCAAATTTTCATAATCTTTTTATTTGATTGTATGGACAATCGTGTTCCAGCTAAAGTATATACAGGTATAGTAAAACTCAGTAAATTCATGCGATACCTAATAAATTTCTAAATTACATACTGTAGTAAGTAATTTAGAAATTTACATTTTTTTAGAAATATTAAATATTTAGTTGCCTATTACAGATAGGTTTAAGTGTCAAATTCGACTCAGTAGGTTAGGTTAGGTTAGAACTGTGACCCCCACACCCGACTCGCTATTGTATTACTTGCACATTACAGACAGGTTAAGATTAAGTACGTACCTTGTAATTCTAAAAAAGATTTATTTTTTATGTATTCATAAACATTTTCACATTTTCATTTGACATTTTCGTTTAGTTATTTTAATTTTACAAATCTTTATTTTAAAAATCTGCATATTGTTTTTCTGTATATCAACAAATAGTGTTTTAAAAATCTGGCTTTCGTGCATATGATTTATGGTCATCTGGATTTTGTGCATTTGGATTTCGTGTATCTGGAACTCATTCGTCTGAATTTTAAAACGTTGTACAAATGAATAAATGGGCAAATGAAAGTTGGAGTTACGATAAGATGGCAAAAAAAACTTCGAAATTCGAAAAAACGGTATTATGAAAAAATGTCCAAGCGTTTTCGGGATTATGATATTCGGAATATTAACATTGGGGATAAAGATAGGTAACCGTTTAAAGGAATAAGAGAATAGGGGATGTTTGTTAGATAGTAAAAAACCACTCACCGTCAGGCAAGTCCTGCTTGTTGGCGAAGATGAGTATAATGGCGTCGCGCATCTCCCTATCGTTGATGATCCGGTGGAGCTCCTGGCGCGCCTCGTCGATGCGGTCGCGGTCCGCGCAGTCCACCACGAATATTAGACCCTGAGTGCCTGCAAACAGGTTTGTACCAAATTTATAATGAAAGCTATTCTCTGCGTTACGGCCTAAAGTAGCTGAAGAAAATAAAAACAAATCGGTCTTCACGTCTAACTCAGGGTTTTCTAACTATACGTCGCAACTTCCTGGGGTGTCGTGTCACACTATTCCAAAGACTTCATGAAATCCTGGTAAAACTACTTGAATTGTGCTGCATTTACCAAATAAATGCTATTATATTGATTTGCCATCTAAAAGCAGAGCGTCATGAGAAATTAGCAATTAGTCAAGTATAAATAAATATTGGACAATATCACACTTTGCTGTTTCTGTGGTAAGTAACTTAAGCACTTGTGTTACAGATATAAAATACAACGACAGTACTACACGAAAAGTTCGTTTTCCATATTGACCCGACCGGGGATTGAAACTGGGACCTCAGAGAAGGCCCGACGCCGTAGTTCGGCCCTCTCGCCTCTGGGCTGCGGAGGTCGTCATAACATACAGTTATAACGCAAGCAAAGTCGTGTGCAAGTGCTAGTGTTGATTGTTAATTGATAGAATATGTTTCCTCACCTGTATAGTAATGCCTCCATAGCGGTCGTATTTTGTCCTGCCCCCCCACATCCCAGACGTTGAATTTGACATTCTTATACGTTACAGTTTCCACGTTGAAACCGACCGTTGGAATCGTTGTGACTGACTGACCTAATTTTAGTTTATATAAAATAGCTGTAAACGACATTTAGGAAATAAATTGGTCGGATCTGATTTCAAAAAGTAAACAAATTTTTGTCCTCATTTTCCAAAGCAAAGAGTGTTATTTCTATCAAACTAGTAATTTTCAGTACAAAATAGTAAATAGTTATTCTAGGCTCTATAGCCTAGCATAATTACTATTATTGATACTATGTTATTTTACTATAGAGTAGAAAAATAAATAAAACATTAATAAAAGAAATGGTTGGATGTGTGAGTGGATGCATGGATGAGTGAATGCAAGTCTGGTCCAGCTTTGTTACTCATCTAGAAAAAAAAATCTTTACATGAAATTTAAATGATCAATAGGGGAGATAAAATATAGTTTTATGCATAGGATATTTGATCTCAAAAATACGCGAACGAAGTCACGGGCAACAAGTAGTAATAATCTAATTGAAAAATTAGTATGTTTTAACAAGGTGCAAGTTACATTGCACGCCCGTGAACCGCCCGCATTACATGGCTTCCCGCGTCCTTTCCAATATCGCCCATTTACACGACATCTATAATCATACAACACCATAAAAACTATGACATTTTGTTTCATATTCAATAAGAAAGGCACAAAGCAGATAATTTTTCACCCTTATTCATATAAAAAAGAGGACACAATTCTAAACGAATTTGTCACGAGACTATAGGAAATACGAATACTTAAAATCGCCTTTAGTTTTTAAGGGCCCGATTCAAATGGCAAATATGAAACCCTTATGGATGCGGCATGCCTGCCGGCCGTCAGTATGACACAGCCACTATTATCCGAAACTATAAGAATTGTACTGTTGAAACTTGGTAAGTATAAGTTTTCACACAAAAATAGAAAAAAAAAACAATACATATACCTACTTAAAACTGAAACTCTATGAACTATGATATTTTTTTTCTAAACTGAGAAGTTTGCGCGAGAGTCACTTCCAAAGTTGTAAAATGTGTGTCCCCTGTACCTTCTAAAAGTATTTAGATTTATGATAAAGTTAAAAAAAGAATTATGATCTGCATTAACATGCAAGCTTCCACCGAAAATTGGTTGGAACGATATCTGCTAAGAAGACATTTATTGTATTATGTTACTTGCAGCTACGGAACGCTTCATAGGCTAGTCTGACTCGAACTTAGCCTTTTTTTATTTAATTTATCGCTACCGGATAGAATTATATTAATCATAAAATAATGCATGCAAGAACCGAGCATTGTATCAGTTTGTATGTGCAGAAACTGTTAAATGTTATCTTAACGAGCCATTTAAACACACTACCGGTCTATGTTAGTATATAATAAAATGTAATAACTGTAATAAACCCTTGTAACTCTCAAACTGTTAAGGAAGAGAACATTTCAAGAATAATCCTAAGAGTGTTGTGAAATGGAAACGCATTATTGTTAATAGGGTTAAAATATGGTAACACTTAACTTGTTACTAGTGTTGCTAGGTGTCCCGATTTTCGCGATAAATCCCGATTTTATGGGCCTGGGGACGCGTCCCGATTTTATTTCATAATTCATACTACTTCAGCAAGACTGATTACCTGTTTTGTAAGATTTACTTTGTGTTATTCATATAATACTTCACTTGCACTAGTAAATTAAACCCAGACTTAAAAAATCCCTGTTTTTTTGTTTGCTGTCCGATCTACAGTCCGGAATCCCGATTTTTTTGATGGCGTGTACCAATTTAAAAAAAATCGGACCTGGCAACACTATTTGTTATGGCGAATTCGAACTCAATTAATAAATCAACATCTCTAACTAGAGTTTATGTTGTGAGGTTTCCCCAATCATCAAATTGTGACGTTACAGTGTCTACATTTAAAATCTAAGAAGTATTCAGTCGATATCCTAATTATATGACTGTCCTGTTGCGTCGGTTTAATTTGACTCTATGATATCTTTTTGTATGGACAGAAAAAGATATTTGTATTATTGACCATTCCTGTGATAACAGACAAAATACTTGATAGCAAATTACCTACCAGTAAAATCAACTACTAAATGCGCCATCGAGCCAATCACGTAATTCAAGTCAATACCTTGAAATCGAGTAATTTTCCTGGAGTTTATATAGAATCATCAATCACGAATAATACGATAGAAAGACAGTTGAAAATTACATTGCTCTCAAAATGACGGTAGCAAAGCACGGCTAATCAATCACCGTTGCTAAAATGAATATAATGAAGTGGATAGAAAATAACGAAACGCTTTCTCCGGCATTAAAAGTAGCTTTAGTTACGTTCTGCAACAGAGTTCGATTTGCGCAACCAATAAGATTACCCATTTTAATTCAAATAACATAATTTTATGATAGCAAGAGTAGAACTGAAACCGTTTCGTTTATCGTCTTGCTATCGGGAATTGGTTTTTAGAATTTGCGCCGGTTTGAATCGAAAAACGAAAGATGAAAAAAAAAAGTTTAGGTACATATTAATTCTTAAAAGTCGTAGATTGAACAAAGGCATTGAAAAAACTTTTAGTATCGAACCCTAAACTAGGAGCCGCGAATCAAAGTCTTAAGCAGATAGAATGCTTAACGGACGATAACGAACCCGCCGAAAGAATTATTTCGAAAACAATTTTGAATAGCCTATAATTTTTTTTCAATGGATTTAGGACGTTATGTGCTTACGAATAAAGTCCACAAAAAATTCAATAATGATTAGATTAAACGTCTCGGTTTTTTGACATTGTCGGTGCAAGTTAAAAAGGATACTAGTCTTGCCGGCAGCATCGAGGCCCAGCATCAATATCCTCATCTCCTTGTTCCCGAAGATCTTCGAGAGTAGTTTACCCATGGTGACAGCTCACCTCAACCGCACAACTGAAAACGAAAAAAAAATATCGTTTAGTAATTTTAGAAGTTAGAACTTTCCAAGTAAAACCTAATTTAAACATAAAGGCAAACAATTCAACGACTCTTATATAAAGCTATATAATTATCCGTTGTAATAACATATGCAAAGAGATAGCAATATAGCTTTAAAAAGAAGTCAAATTCAAATTGTAATAAAAATGTATTAATTTAACAAAACTTTGCTGGAAAATGTGGACGTAAATTGAACACGAAAATTTTGGGCAATTTGGTATGCACGAAAACTCAACACTGGTCACAGAATGAAAAAATTACTCGGAATTCAAATATGGTTTGGATTTTTCACACATAGCTTGGTATTTAGAATAACCAATTCGAATTTGGTTTACGTGGTGATTGAGTCAATATTATGACGTCGACTCAATTTCAATTACCTAAGGATGCTTTTGCCCACCTTTGGGGCATAATAAGGCTGATATTTTTAGGTGAGTGTTTCAAAATAAAAACCCAACCAATACATCAAAAACCAAATTACCCAAAGGAACAAAAAAAAAATATTGTTTCTTATACACATCTTACACTCAGTGCAAATTGATAAGTATTCCAATCACAACGCTCACCAAAATTATATTCTTTTCTCATCTTAGTAAGATCAACCTTAGACTTGACTATTTATGAAACATTCTACAGGAACAAGGATTATTCTATTGCCAGTCAGAAAAATATATTAACCATCCTTCGTCTACCCGCGCGTGGAACAGATAAGAGATCCTGTATATTGAATGTTGACGAATACCGGGAAAAGCTGTGTGTTTTTGCTGGCGATACATAACAGATTTCAGTGGGAGGTAGGATGTGCTGAGTAATTTGTAATCGTTTGAAAGGTAAAAAGAAGAAAGAAAATAAACTAAACCAATTAGATAATTCATGCTTTTTTCCAAAATAATTTGTGGCCCAATTAAAATCAGGCACTTTAGACTTTTATACTGCCCTTATGACATGACCTTATTCCTTGTTTAGTATTTTTGGGATATGTGGGCGACTTTAGCTCTTGGGCGGATTCTAAATGTTGAGTCTCGAAGAGAAACTACCAATTTCGTACTGAAAAGTCGATAGGATTAACTCCACACCAAGTCTACCTATTCAACATTTTAAAAATAGTCCGCATAAAAAATAAACAACTCACTTTATGTAAACTTACGTAATAGAACAAAGCTGCAACTGCGCATCAATATGCAAGCTACGACATCTTTATAAAGTCTGGTTTAAACTTGTCTAAACTTTTATAGGTCAACTTAATGCACTTATAAATGACAAAATCGTGTTCAAACTTTTCAGTAAGCAAGGATATAGGTTGCACATAGAGTACCTTCTAACAATTTATTTTTATCGTAAGAAACGTTTGTTCATTCAGTTACATGTCTGTAATTTTCTTGAGGTGAGTACCCTGCCCTGCAGACCGGAACACATATAGCAAAGCAAGTAAGAAATTGTGTTATTAATTTTTAATTGTTTGAATGGTATACATTCTTCGGATTGTAATTGCAACGTCACTGTCTGTAGAAATAAAAAACTATCGATAATAATTTAAAAAGGTGGGTATGAAGATTTAAATCGTTAAGTCAATAAATAAATACGTTTAAAGTCTAGAAATTGCTGATTTGTAAATATAGGTATCAAATTCGGACCGTGAATCCTCGCTTTAAATAAAAAAAATAGTAGATTGTAGAATTATCCATCTTAATCAGGCAGTGTATTAATCTGAGGTGAAAAAAAAACGGCAAATCAAACTTCTCTATTCACAAAGTAATCAAACACGTTGTCCGCAAAAAAAAAATCTTGAAAGAAAAACAAATATTTAACTCACATCTCGCCTTCGCAGAATTTAAAGGACAGTGACACCATAGAATACGTGACGATGGAATCGTACAATATCATATTTCACATAGACCAACGTCCAAGAGCTAAGAACCAACACCATTGTTATTCATTACCACAGCTCCGAGTGGTAAGCAAAGCACTCTGTATCCGAATAGTAATACAACATAGGGACGCACGCTATTTTGCGAAAACCGTACATCGATATTTTGAATTTGGATTTATTAGATTTATTTAGGGGGAAATGCATTGGAGCAGCATACTGCTGCCCTGGGGAAGGCAGCGGTGGGAGTGGGACTTCTCCGCACATCTCATCCTATTAACATAGATAATCTATAGCTGCCACAGCACAATTATCTTAGTTTTTTCGAAGTTATACTAGTTCATTACGAATGATGAAATATCCCAGTGTGCTTAACATTGGGATGTTCTGACTGTTCCGGCAGAGGTTTAAATATTTTAATAGATAAAATTGAGAGAAAAACTGTTTATATTAGCTTTGCTAATCCACTTACTAATGTGTGACCCGTCCTTGGCGCGGATCCGATCCACGTTAGTTACTGAACAAGGTGTATTGACATACAAACCTTGTTCTAAACGCAACAAAAAAATAATTACCCAAACAAGTGCAACCAATTCGTAGTCTAAACATGATTAAAGGTCGTGTCAATTTTTAATTTCTCATATACTAAATTAATATCGATAATCTTTCGTCGACATTATCGATATCACTTGCATCACGAATTGTCGTGGCGAGCCTGGTGCTAATTGCTAATTCCGAGAGACTGGTGCAAGTTCACGTGCCGGTATGTCAGTTTGCAAACGGCGATACTTAAACAGCCCGTACAAAGACAGGAATGTAACTTAAATTTATGTTTTTTTTACTTTTATCTTGGACTGTGTAAAAGGTTAGGTTCTCAAAGATTTAGAAGTACTTTGAAATGCTCTTAGTAGGTGGTCAACCGAATGAACTTGATTCAACTTTCATCTTTTCATTTATATTAAGTATGACTTTTTTAATTTGCTCTGCTATTTTTAACGTCCAATTCTAAGTAAGTAAATTTAATTTATAGACGAAATATCTTTATTTTGCATTACATTTGTAACAAATAAATTTAAAAAAAACGGGACCGGTTTCAGTATTTCTTCCATCATACTCTACATTATTCCTGAGTGACATGAAATAATATTTATCAATCAAAAATCACGCGGAAGAATATTGAATCAAATATATTCTCCTTTATGTCCAATTAAACAAGTAAATGTTTCACATTTGTCTGTATACTACATACGTACCTACTGAAGCTTTTAGTTTAATAAAGTGAAGCTATCTAGACCAGTGTATTAGTACGCCATCTGCTTAGTAGCTTTCGTAGTTTTCTTCCTTCGGGAAGAAAATAGACTTCAGTCAATTTATCCACCTCACAGCTCGTAGACGCGCTTGTCTGTCATGTTTATCTTACCAAGTCTTGTTAGATGATTCCGATATCTGTATTTGTATGAATGATTTTTCTATTAAAAATAAATCTATTGAATAACACAAAACATGAAAAAGCCTCATGATATGATGATTATAAAGACGAAAAGAGGACAATCAATGAATAACATATCTTAGTGGCAATGTGTTATTATTAAAACATGTGTAGTCATCATATGGATGTATGGCTATATAAATATGATTTATTAGCACACAAACCATTAATTGTAATATTAATAACAAACTTACGGAATTCCCAACATTTGTAATTATTTTGCTATCTTAAAAAATAGATTTTAAACTAACACTGACGTAAGTTACTCATCAGTCATTCATAATTGCTGTCAAAGAACTGGTCTGCTCTGTTACGTATAATTTTTGTACTTGAATAATGATTATTCTCGAACAATCTGTATCTAAATTTATTTGATGCCGCTGTCGTTTGCCCAGGTTCTCGATGTCGATATCATACTTCATTCAAGGGCCATCTTTAGTGAGATCAAATCATTAAAATCTTTTACGACATAGCGCCCTATTTGTAACTTGTGAAATAATGATATTTATTAATATATTGAAATGACAACAGCACTTTTTAATTTCAACACTATTTAAGAATAATTGATACCAAGTCTTAAATAGTGTTGAAATAAACTTTACATTTTATTTACTCAACTAATTCCTATCATTAAAAAAGTAATATTTCAGTATCCAATTGAATCTTGCATTTTATCCAGATAAACGTGAACCAAATTTCGTAGACACTAAAATTCAAATTCACCATGCAACTGAAGTGAACATTTCAATCAGACGACCATTTCATAATGTTCGAGTTAACAAGGAAATCTTCTATTGTACGTTCGTCCCACGATCACCTACCACGCCTACCGATGCCCTAGATACGCTCCCAGCTAAATATAGACACACTAAGTGCCCTTTCCGTGGAATCTTGAGAAATTCACTGACACAAATCAACATTATTCCTGCCACGTTTATTTAATCAGGGGCGTCATTAGCAATCGAAATACGCAAGACGTAAAACGTTTCTGTGATTTGGTGTGAAATCAAAACTATTAAGAAAATGTGGTTCTGGCATCGGTACTTTTTTGTTTGGCAGTCTCAACAGCAATAAAGACAATTTTTCGTAATTGAAGTATTTCTAGAGGAATTTAACGGAAGGCAAGAACTGTTATTATTGACGAGTTGCCTGCGACATCGTCCATGTAAAATTTAGATTTCTAGTTTATTCCTTTGTGGAGTATCTGATCTTTGTAAAACATACAGCGGTTAAAACTAAAAAGTATTAAGATGTACCATAAAATTTATTTGATTAAAAAGAAATCACCTTAGACATGAGACCCCAGAGCAATACATCTTATTTTTTGAACTTAGCGTCATGAACTATATTTTTATAGTTTCATCTTTGTTTCTATTTAAACTATAATACATATTTTACATGCAAATTAAAACCTGACAGTACAAGCTATTTTAGCGATTACAGATTTAAACACATTTGTTAGTTGTTACCGTTGTAGAATTATAAGGGCGAAATTATTTTTGGAATCTGGAGATTTTCGTTTATTTGTCATTCAAAAAATAACCAAAGAATAATAATTCAGACACAAACTTCTTTGAAATATTGTTACATACATAAATAAATGATTGACTATTCGTGTTCAACAATTTTGCAATGTCGCAACACAAGGCAATGCTACAGACAAAATTTGTTAAAGACATGATGCCAGAGTAGAGAGATAGATACCAAAGAAGTCGACGTAAAACTTTCGTCACCGTTATTAGTATAATAAAAGCGCCTACGTAGATAACTGCCCAGAAACGGAATCGATAAGTTATTTTTGGCTTACTCATTAGGGGACATTAAGAGTGCTCTACATTGTTGTAAGAATGATGGATCACAATAGGGTTGAAACACAAAGGATCGTGGCGCCTGGCGCCAAAGTGTGCGAAATCTAATACGAGACTCTTTCAATAACAACTTTGTCAAGGTGTATAATGAACATTTTATTACTCTAGTTGTGGGCTAAGGAAAAATTGTATTATTTTTATGGTGACTGTCTTGAATGACATCACTACTTTGTGTTATATGCCATGTAGCCTATTATAATAATATCCTACATTGCGATGTTCTAAACGGTTAATTAGCCCAACCACTGGTTTAAGTACCGGGCTATGATCTCAAAGTCATGATACAGGGTACCCAAAGTGTTTCCGATTCTCCAGCTTCGCATTTGGTAAGCGTGATAATATATCCAATATCGATGGTTTTAATGACTTGATTTCAATGTTAAATAGAAACGCAGTTTCTTTTGGACTAAACAGAAAAAGCTATCAAAGGCAACAAGGCTTAAACAAAGACCGAATACCTACACACGTATAGGTCCGATAAACAAAATAAAGCTTTAACAGCGTGCCAAGGTACCATAAAAGTGAAACGAGGGTATGTCAGCGGTTTAAACGCGGAACCTAAATTGGGTCGACGTATCCCAACGTCAATGTATTTCAAGAACATGCTACGCTTACGGATGTGTAGTACCGATGATAACTACGTTCTGATTGAATGGCGGTAACTTTATGGAACTATTATATATATTGGATAAGAAGCTGGCTACTGGCCAGGGTTTTAAAACAACACAATGGAAATACAAGATGGAGTTAATATACACAAACACGTTTTAATAAACTAAAAGATCCCATAGCTCGTTACACCTGACACTTATAAAATCTTTTGCAATCCAGTTAATTGTAACAGCGAAACTGACGTACCTACAGTTGATCTTTCTATACAATCTTCTACTTTATGTCAAATACATATGTGCTCGAAACCGCCATCTTCCTCCAGATAGATACCGAATTTATTATAAAAAAAACAGTATGTATTTTAAAGAAACAAAAAATGATATCCCTGACAATGTGGGTGTGGACAATCCACGACTTTCACAAAACGCGAATAATGTTCTTTAAAAAAAATATATACACCGTGACTTTTTAGTGGTTGTTTTCCCGCAGTAAAATCATTATATCTGAGTAGTACAATAGATTTGTGCAGGTTTTTTTTATGCAGATCAAAAAATAGCAATTTTATGATAGTGATAAACTAAACTCGAAAGCAACCTCGAACCAATAGTAGGAGCCGCGCCGCAGCTGATCGCCGGCCGGCCGGGTCATTGCCTCTCGCGCTTATCAATTCGCTGAAAACTCACTATTCACTAACAAGTGATTTCCATTTTCCCTTCATACTTTAACGGGCTTAGGACCGTCGTAAATACTTTTATCCATACTTAACTAAACACGACATAATTTTTTTATTTTGTAATCAAGATTATTGCCTGCAAATAATAATTTATTACTGAATTAGGCAATAAAGTATTTAAGGCGTATTTAAAAAATAGAAATCAACCTATTTACAATGATTTTAATTACCTAACCTAATATCCCTATTTACAAATGTACAAACAAATACTTACACTTCCCGGTAACGGAGTAATTGTTCAAAGTGTAAACCACTGCGTTCTACACACAATCGTGCACGTTTTAATTGATTTGCTTTCAATTTCAATAATGTGTCTCTATCACGTCTAACCACATCAAAAGCGTCCACTATCGCACTTTTTAAGGCGTCCTGAGTTTGGTACTCTTTCCGATACACAATCCGCTTAACCTCAGACCACAAATAAAAGTCCAACGGAGTAAGATCCGGGCTTCGTGGTGGCCACGGCACTGGCTCGCCGCGACGGTTATGATGTATTCGTCAAGCTCCAAAGAATAAATGGCCGGGTGACCTCTGCCTTGGGCATGAGCTGGCGTCTGGAACTGCCCGTGATCGAGTAATCGCTGGGTTGCGGCTACGATCGTCCGAGCCTGTGGTACTTGCGGGTTCAGAACACCGCGAAGACAAAGGGACTCCATGTGCTGCGGCTGCGTAAAGCCGACGAGCGGCATGCGAATCATAATTCGCTCTCGCGTACAATTGCACCATAGCGACGTAGGTACTCCACGACGTAGGTAGGTTGAAAAAACGTAATGGCGATCCATTTTGGCGGCAACAATTATAGCGCACTGGGGTTGAGTAGTTGCGCGGGCGGCGTTCGCGGTGCACTGGAGTAGAAATGAGTGAGTGAGACAGTCGCACGAGCGCTGCGAGCGGTGCCTTTGTGTCTGTGTCGTTTGTCACGAGGCGGTTCGTTTCGCGGAGCGCGTGCGTTGCAGTTTATGCTGTATTGCTTAGAACTTAAGAGTTTTTTTTGTTTAAAGAAGGTTTTCGTGCAGAAAGAAGTACCTTCGTACGTCAGAATCTCGGAATATAACTATTCGTTTCTCACGCTTGCGAGTTGATGATTATTTTTTTGATTAATTGAAAACTAAAATATTATTATTTAAAAAAAAAACTCGCACTATTCGATAGTGCTACTAAAGGTTAATCGTTCTGCTGCGGGAAAACAACCACTAAAATGTCACGGTGTATATATCAAAACTATTAAGAAAGCACATTCTTTAATAAAGTAGTAATTGACACAATATGAAAACTTAAATAAAGTTCAATACGTACCTACTAGATTCCTAAATAAGTTTTTTTTTGTTATTTTTAAAAATATCACACACTGAATTCCAATATACCTATTGGAATACCTAATGGGTACACACACGTCACGTCAGCATCTGTTATCGCAGGAATGGTTTCCAGGAAAAAAGAAAACCGTTTTGTTTTATCGACGGCGATGTGCCAATACCTCCTAACTTCATTTTTAAGATAAAATGATTTAGGACCATATTGTGTACTAAATAAATCTTTTTTTAATTGTTTGAGCACTAATAGTTAGGCGGTATTGGCACTTCGCCGTCGTTGTGTTGAAATAGTAACGAATTTTTGCTGCCGCCATTTTAAATTTTAGTGGTTTACAATGTGTAATGGATTTTATTAAACAGTCTTTATACATTAGGTTGGAAATTTTTTTTTTATTCGTTTTACATAAATGACACTCATAAATTTAACATAAACGGAAATTTTTTCTTTTTATAAATCTATACTCTTTGGTCACTAAATCAGCCGCTTCTTAATCTCGTAGATCTGTCTCGTCCGTTCGATCAATCTCAAACAAAATAATGTTTGCATAGCAACTGCTGGGAGCAGATTATCTCAAGTGAACGTTGCTACTGACGTAATCTCCGAGTACTCGCAATGTGACGGGAAGCTGCCTTTGAACAATTAGTATGCAATTGAATTGTTGACTCTGCAGACCAGATGTGAGAAGCGCGATTCATGAAGGTTAAACCTATTGTGATTAGGTATAGAATTCAAGTTTGCACGGGTAAGAGGAAGGGGCACTCGTGTAATATTTACTTATCGATTCACAAACAGACTGCTAACCCAATAAAGTACCTACTGTTTCGTAATTAAATAATACTCAACAGGAACCCAGTTATTTTTATCTTGGTTCAGCATGATTCATGTTACATATGATGTGTGATATTCTGTATTTGATAGAAAACAGCGTCTTAGAAACTATTTAGGGAAGTTGCATTAGCTTAACTTTCAATGGTAAAGGACATATTATCGGTTGTCGAATTGCACGAAATGTATGAGATATGATAGTTTTAACAGCTTGTTAATTTGTCCATAGCCTAATAGAATCTTTAAATCTGTAGTAATCCAATGGACTGCTGGTTAGCTTTAAGAAAACCGAAAAATCATAAATGTTAGAATAAATATTAAGTCTTAATATAATTTTAAAATACTTACTTACATAAAAAATAAAAAAATATACTCATGCAAAATTTAATTTTTGACGACCTCCGTAGCCGAGAGGCGAGCGGGCCTGACTTTGGCGAGCGCCATCTCTGAGGTTCCGGGTTCGATCCCCGGTCGGGTCAATATGGGAAACGAACTTTTCCATATTGTCTCGGGTCTGGGTGTTGTGGTACCGTCGTTGTTTCTGATTTCTGTAACACAAGTGCTTAAGCTACTTACCACAGAATCAGAGCAATGTATGTGATGTTGTCCAATATTTATTTATTTATTTATTTATTTTATTAATTTCAATATTCCTTTCCTTTTTTCCCGATTTTCCCTTTTTGATAACAGAAGCAGAAGAATTAAAAACAGAAATAATAAAAAGGAAAATAAGGTAGGCATCGGCCTACCTTATTGAAGAATCGACTTCAGAAGACAAATTGCTTTACAAAAACAAGTTTCGACAGCCCCAAATTATGTTTTCGTTTGGACTTACAAAGTTCCTGCCGGAGTCCCTTTAGTTCCAAACGAAACGTATATTTAATTTCATAGATAAATCTCATTACTTATAAGCGGAGGGTGAAACCACTCGCAGAAACGTCGAACCCGGTTTCGCCCCTCTATTTCCGTCAGGTCAATGCCTAGGGCGTTAACCATTTCCAGATCATTTCCCTTACAAAGCCAATTGGAGTCCACAGATGAATCTATCATGTATGTTATGGGACTTTTTGGCTTCTTTCAAACTGAGAAATAAAATAAGAGCTAATTCTAAAACGGGATATCCATCGTAAATAACGTTCACCGTTTTATCAATGCAATCATAATAATACAACCGTCAAAATGTTGCTTTGCATAAAGTACAAAACAGAAATTATAAACATGCTAACAGCATTGAATAAATGAGTATTACTAAATCCTTCGTAATAAAATTTCCAGGACCGGCAGACTAAATCACGTAACTCACAAAAAGCTTTTACTTCTATAAAATAAAAAAACTATTTTATCGGCGGGCTCTAGATTCATAAACTCGGAACAATATTAGACAGTTGTGTTGGGAAACTATCACGTAATTTCAAACTGGAGTAACGTGCTCGAACAAATGCAGTATCGAAGCGAAAATCTAAACAGACTTTAAAATAAATTTTTATTCGCCGTCTACGTTAAAACGAATCCCCTCCTCCATAACATTAGCAGAAGTATGGGCGAAACCCCTATCGTGATCTGATGCGGTACCCTCCGCCTCCGCCCACGGCATTGGAACCTCGCCAATTATGCCCAACGTTACTGGTTACGATTCATTCATCTCACTGACATCGAGCGATGTTTACGTTGTATTTTACGCAAACGGTCCAGGGATGGAAGTTATAAAAAAGGATTGGTGACAAAAAATTGAGATGCCTGTTTTCTACAACTGTGAGATGACCGAAAAATATAAGACACAAAATTTTTGTTTACATAGTAAGTAAACGAATATAGTTCCGCCACTGTAATTTTTTGTTTAAGCAATAAATACGTTTTCATTTTATTTTTAACATCCAAATGTCAGACATTTGGATGTGTTGTAAATAGAATACTTAAATGTTTTATAATTAGAACGGCGATGGTGCAGATGCAATCATCATCACCATTCTGCATGAGCCTTATGTTGTGCGTATAGGAACTAATATCCAACTGCAAGTAAACACTTGACGCGCTGTCGACCTGTACAGTGCTTGTGCAGCTTCATCACATTTTTCTTTAGACGTTGTTAACCAGTCATCAGCGCAATAAATAAGTATCGTTTCGAAGTCCAAACATAGGGATTGCAATTCCGCGGGATTCCCGATCGAAAAGTTATCAAAAACAAACTTATTTTTCATCGTTTACTTTTAAATTCCGATTTAGTAACTTGCAAGTAAAAAACTGAAAAATATAAATTTCCTATTCTATTGGACATTTCTGACCATAGATTGTGAATATTCTAAATAGGTAAAAAGTATTGCAAATTTAATAAACATTGTTGTTTTAAGTTACGACAATCAAAACAGTTACCTACCTATTTAAACCGTATTTTAAGCGTTAACTCTCTATTATGCAAACATTCAAGTATTTTTTCTTTTGCTAAAACAGTGCCGTTCTATTTAAATGCAACGCTAATTACAGATACATTTGCCAAGAATAGCTGTAATAAGAATTATAAATAATGGCTCATTAGGCAAAGACGCAATTGTCGCAGAGCCAGTTCAAGCAATGTAAACTACGGACATTGAAACATCTGCAGAAGGCACTGTTCGTGGACACGACGTGGTACGAAAGAAGCACGCCCCGATAAACATTTAGAGTTCGATATTAGTACGTATGTCCACAGCATAAGGGTGGTGAAAGCTTTCGACAGCAAGCAATGCTGTACATTGGAAATGCATAGCCAAATTACTACCCTAATCAATATTCCAATGCATATCTATTCGAAACTATTCGTTTGACTTTACTTCGAACCTTGACACATTGTAACATTGGTGCCTTGACATGACCGACCCCTAGAACCGCATTTTGAATTTACTGACAGCGAACACATCACGTTATTTTCGTCTTCGTTTATTCTTTGCGACTTTTTTTTTAAATGAAACTTAGTTATGAAAATACATAAATATAGGAGGATAACACATACATTAATCTCATCCCAAATTAAGTTGGTTAGGCAATGTGTTATGGAAACTGGAATCAACGGTAGCATCTCGCAATAGCCTTGAAAACAAATATAAGTAGGTATCCAGACAAATAGCAAATGCAAAAACTAAAGTCACTTTCACGACAGTCAAATAAAGTACAATGTTCTTTTTTAAGTTTATGGAAGTCACGATTGTAAATCATATAGCATAGTGGCTTATGAATGCACATTCCGACAGCTCATTTGTAGTAAAAATTATCTTGCAAAACAACATTTCTAAGTTGCATACGTTAACGATATCATAACTCACGGTTGGCCCTCCGAGAAATTATCGTAGCACTTACCTAAATGTAACATTTACTGGCCCACAAAAATGAACCACAACTTTATAGTACCAATAAAATAAGTAGGCTGGCGTTAATACGCAATAAAGTATCCATGAATAAGTGTCTCGGAAAACTAAATGGTGTCATCTTAGTCGTCGCAAAACCTGTCCCAGTGCCTCTAAACACGATTTCCCAGTAGGTCATCGAGAAAAAAATATATTCTCAGACCGCGACGTCGCGACTTGTTCTCTAACGGTACTAGTTGCTTTGACCGTGCTGTTCCAATCGGAAATAATACTTACAGAGCCATTCATTGATAAAATTAATAAAAGAAATTTGAAAAATCAAGTGTTTTTATTTATTGACTGGGGGCCGCAACTCCTTATCTATGGAACCTTGGCTACCTTCATCTCACAGTACCTTAAAAAAAACGCGTGGAAAATTGTTATCTCGCAAGGTAATGACAAAAGTGTACCCTTGCCATTAGGCGGAATAACCATAAAGAGAAACTGATGATTAAGACGAAACACTAGTCAATTGGATTAGTTAAATAGTTTTTAATTATCTTAAAAGGAGAATACTACATTGTAGTTTTTTAGGCCATTATATCCCCAATTGTTTTTAAAACAGTTTCAGAAGTTCGTGAACATTCGTGCCGAAGTCTAGAAATCTCAACACTCAAGCGATCATGAAAATGCTTAACTGTCGGTACTTCGCTCTCTCCGAGACTTGATCCCTTATTAGACCACTAAAAAGGTTTATTGCGCGTAAACCCAAAACGAACCAAATCGTTACATCAGCCGCATTAGCCAACATTACCGTAATGCCTGCCATTTGGGCTCGCTTTAGAGATGATCTGTTGATACAAGATGTCATCAATCATAACGTTGTTCAGAGACGCAATTCAAAAAACATCATATCCGAATACAAAGCCTATGCAATTAACCCAGATAAAAAAGTTCAGAATGAAAATTGGAGGGCTAAAACACACAGGCGCCGAAACACTGATGTTACACTTTGAAATTCACCGACAGTGCTCGAACATACAGCGACCGAGCAAATAAAAGCAGCTAAAACTGCTTTCAAAGCTCCGTCTAGTCTTAATTATGACTAGTACTGGACAATGGACATAAAGGACTCAATTTGGTTAGCAAACTGCACATTCGAATGAAAGTTCTTGAAAACAGAATTTACATTCAGCATGTGGGTTTGCAAGATTGGAGCTTATGGAATGAGTTGCTTACCAATCTATTTTGAAAACGTGTTTAAAATGAAGTACCGTCAGGATTTACTCTTTAAATCCCAATTAATTTACTATTATGTTTAAACTCCAGTTTATGCAGAGTTAATGGGATTTTCAAAGGAAAAACCAAGCTTTTCATTAAAACAATGTTTACTCGCCATAATTTTGTTGAGATTGAGACAAGCCGCTTTTGGGACGTCCCAAGTCCCAAAAACGGTCTGATTGCTAAGATAATCAACGTTTATTTTTTATTTTTTTTCTAAACCTCGTGTTAGTACTCAACTTACCTACGCACCGACAATTCCAAGATCCTGAGATGAACAATGATTAGAAAAAGTATTAAGCATTAACTCAACCCTCAAGCATAATTGTTCGAAAATATTATTAGACGTCACTGTATGAGGGATTCCATTTATCAATCAATTGGAAAAGTTCACGCGACAGATAAGAAACGTACGTACTACTTTCATGATTGATAGGAAGCGTCGCCTACATATCCCTTGAAGCAGTTGCTGTTTGATCTACAGCATGGGTTTCTACAAATTCAATTTTGTATTACTTATAGTAACAATTTATAATCTAAGCGATGCAATCAATACCTCGTTCAATTTCAACGTTAGATTTAGTAACAAATCTCGTAAATTGACATTAATTCAATCTTGCAGTCCTTAAAGTTTACAGGTCTTGGTTTATAGTGTAGCAATTAAAACTTAGTTACCATTTGCAAGTATACCTCCAACATAGGATTATTTTTAAGTCCAAAGGTAAACACATTAAAACTGCAACTTAGAAACACAATATTCAATGAATAGGCGTGGTTAAATATTCGTAAACGGAGTAAAAAGATATCACTAACAAAATAACCTTTAATCGTTTAAAAATCTTTAGTTAATTATCGGTTCGAAAAAAAGTTGCTAAGGAGAATGAACAAAGTCGGCCGTTTGAGCATTTGTCTTTCTTAAAAAACTTTATTACAATGTGATAAGGGCTACAATTAAGCATGTTAATTTGTGCTTATTAGATGCCCTAAGATAGATAAACTGATAGTCTACCTTAATTCCTAATAGAGACATACAGTCTAAGTCCAGAAATAACACTCGAAAGCAGTAAACACAATGTGCTAACAGTGCGACGTGTTAACCGCAACTGCAATATCTGCTCTGATTGCGACGGAAACACGACACATGGTAACGATCTATGGACGTTCATGCGGCTACAGTGAAACTACAGGACGCAACGGGAGGAAACATTCAACACAATAGGACTACCATATGTTCGTTTGACCCAAAATAACAAGAAACCGCGGTAATATGCACGTATGGGATATTCAAATTCGAATTGATTAAAGTTAGTCAAGGCTAATAAGAATGAAAACGGAATACTCTTGGATTTTTTCAGGCACGTATCAACTAAATATTGAACAAGAGGTATGAGGACTCGGGTAAAAAATAATACCGTCTTGTCGATCTGTTCGATTTTCCGAAAACGATAAAACGTATTTTATTTTTAACAAATAAATAAATGAATGAAAAGTACTTATAAGGTGTAAAAATATGAGTGTTGACGTAACAATTGTGCGAAAATGTGACGTCGCGCCCAATATTCTAAATGTTTTATCACTTCAAATAAATGACATCGACCATGAAAAACCAATTTAATGTCACATCGCAACCTGTTACTACCGAGAAGGTAGATACAATTATATAGTTTTATTGAGAAGCAGTTGATCTTATTACTGATACTGTACCAATATATAAATATTCGTTTGTGAATAAGTGTAAAACAATATAATATACAGGTGTTAGAACAAACATGAATGAAGCTCAAAGATTTACCGCTTACTACATCGCTTCTGTAGAGAAAGTTAAATCAATAGCTCAAGAGCATTTTTGATAAGAACTCTCCTCCGCGTCAGCTGAACGAAAGGCCAAATCGTATCTTTCTATCCGATCGCTTCTCATTTTTGTTGATGCGGTATTTTCATTTTACGTGCAACTTTCGCTGGCGACACTTAGTCTGGCCAGAATGAGACGTGCATTAATCTTGAAGCACTCTAGCAAATGTTTACGGTTACCAGAAATGTAGTAACTCTTTATGATCGAAGAGATTGGTATTTTTAAAAATGCACACACTAGGTAACACATTATTAGAATGATAGATTTTCTTTAGGTATTGTAGTGATTGTTGAGAGATGGAAATCGCAATTGGTATTATAAACACAATATAGTACAATTTAGGCCTTCTCATAGCTTGCAAGCTATTTCTTTCAGGACAATCTACATAAATACTATACTTCGATCAGATTCTGTGGCAATTATCTAAATGACTGGTGTTACAAAAATCAGAAAAAACGACGGTACCACGGTCCCTAATGTAAAAGTTCGTTTTCCATATTGATACGACTGGAAATCGAACCCGGGACTTCAGTGATTGCGTTCACCAAATTTCGACAAGTTCACGTTTGAGGTCGCCATGCATTATTAAAATTTACAGAAAATTATTTTCATTATTAAGGCTTGACCCTAATGGAAATGATTAAAAACTGTTCCTTGTGTCGTTTTTAATACAAAAGCATTTAACAAAGCAACTGCATCCACTGATTGCAAGCAGCATATAATTATTTTCTTACTGCCTCGCGGCCGTAGCAGATACTGTAATTTGTAAAAGCGCCACGCTCGCTACGCTCTGGTAACAGTTCGAAATTAATTGTAATATTTTTTCATAATGAAACTGTATTCTAAGATGTTACATTAGTGGTGGACAGAAAAATACAAAAACTACCTTCAATTTGAAGATTTTGTAGATGGATCCACACGTCCGTGCAAAATACAAACAAATAATTGTATCCTGCGTCATGATCATGACGTTACAGTCAAAAGAGCACGTTACATTATATACTTTGAATACACATAAGAAGAAATATCGAAGCAAGCAAGAGTGCATTATGTGCTGTTGACCGTGCATCGTTGTCTGGATATCAATATAAGCATTGCAAAAAAGGCTTAAAAGTGTCAGTACAGTCTAACCAAATTAAAACCTTATGTGACTGATAAGTACGGGAAAAAAAAACTATTTAACTTTATGACATTTTTAATCGCTTCTGTGTATTTACAAAATGTTTGAAAAAAGGAGACTACAGATAAATAACCACATTCCAGAGCAATTTCCTTAAAAAGGAACGTGAAGAAACATCTTGTGTGCCAGTATGGCGATACTAACGTATAGAATGTTACGGTATCAAATCCGTTGTCATCGCGATATGTGATGCTGCCTTGCTTACCATCCGGCTGAGAGGAGCCAATCTACTGTGCTTTTATAAATAAAAAGAAAGTCATTGAAAAAACCACTTAGTTACTACATCCATAAGGAATCAATACAACTAAACGTATGACCGGATTAAACGGTAGAGTCCTCTGTGAAAAGACTCCCTTCGACAAAATCAGACATGGTTTTCGGTACACTAATACTGTCAACGGCCAACTGTCCTTTATGGTTTACTGCGCCCTTTCAGATGACATACCGATTGCTCAATCGGATTTATTGTAATAGGGACGCTTGGGGGAATAACACGAAAGTGGGGGAAGTGTAGCTTTTGGAAACGCTATTAGATCTTGCTATTTTGAGACTGTTTTGTTCGACCTCTTTAGATAATATTAAAAAAAAAAATTATTCTGATTTCATTGGGGTATTAGCTTCACTGGCTTCATAATCATCTTAGTGTGTAGTGGTAACGTTTCTACTAATATCGAAGAATATCATATAAAAATTTCAATGAGTGCAAGTGAAGTTTTTTACATTCGATCTTGCATTTTCATATCCACATATTTTTATTAAGTGTTAAAAAAGGTAACTTTTAATTTTTTTACTTGACCAGAACTTCTTCCGTTTTCTTATTTCCAACACCTGAGCAGGTAATGACAATTCTTATGACTAAATCGGTATTAAATAATTAAATGTTAAGTTAAGGAAGGTAACTTTTTCTTATTTTACTAAAACAATTTACCATCTCACTATGTCATCTCACCAGTGCTGTTAACTTTGCGAAACGAAAAGCAACGAACCTCATAATATCTGAACTTGAAACTTATGAAGGAATGGATTGTCTCCAGCGGTAGTATCAATTTTTATATGTCGTCACTGCCTGCAAAACCACGTAAGAACAGTTCGTAAATATCGCGTATCGGCTTTTCTACGATTTTGGAATCGAGGTGAAAAAACCTGGATTTCTTAGTGATTTGACTATATTATATGGGTCGAACTGTGTAGGACTTTTTTGTGACTTACTAAGAAATTAAGAATGTAACGTAAATTGATTCAAAACTCGTTAAGAGGGCGCGATATTTCAATGCCGCCCTGCAGTTACGCGGTATGAACACTGCTCATTCGCAGTTTTGTACGCGCGTCGACGATATATTATAGATAATTTTCTGTCTCCGTAGCAATAACAACCACTTCTTACGAAAGTGTTTCTCAGAGACGCGTAGGTCCTTCAAATATTCAGGGTCGAAATTGAACCTCCTCGGGCACGTTAATAACTAACAGAACGCGTTTTATGAAAGCTCAAAGGAAACGTATTAAGCCTCCATGCTAAGTGGATTTAATATATAAAGATGGCTTCCTCTTGAAACATCCCAATAACTTGTTTTTTTGACAATGGATATCAAAAGGTTGGCTTTAGGCTGTTTGATTTAGTATTTTGTTACTTTATCAACGCCCGTAGTATTCTGGTTGATAAGCACATCGTAAATCTCGTGGTTCTTTTGAGCAGGATTAAATGGTTGATAACGATAGCATGATTATAGAAACTACGGTACTTTTTTTTATAATACATGGATTGTTTGAAGCCACATGCTGTAATCTAGATAGGTACTGCGTAATTTTATGGCTGTTCATATCTCTCGTGTCTCCACAAATAATGATTTCAAATGTCTTGAGAAATCTCTGTAGTATTAAAAAAAGATTTTGGTTTTTAAAGATTTATTTTTTATAGATAAAAAATAAATCTTTAAATAAAAGAGTTTTAAGTTTTATAATACTTAAAACTCTTTTAGTAGTAAGAGCGTAGAAATCATAATAAAACAACAATAAACTTAAAATTACCGTAACTATTTACAATATAGGTACATACTTAAATAAACGTGATTAAATGAAATATATATTAGAATATGATGTTATATTACATAACGTATAAATTAATGTGCATATCCTTTTATTTAAAAAAAACTAGGTTTATAAATAAAATAGGTAATTGGTATCAGCAATTCACACATTAATTACTACTTTTTATTCTACTCAATACCTAGCAAGGGAGTCTAGCTCGGCTTAGCCGGCGTTCTTTCGACATTTTAATTGAAAAAAAAAACACAGCGTTCCTACAAGCAGCAGTAGTAAGACGGAAGTAATGTAACTTACCTTAGCAACCCTCACTGATAGCGCGCACGTTACAGTTTACGTAACCAAAACTGCTAACTTGCTAACGTTATGCATATCGACCCTACCCGCTACAAAAGCCTTAACTGCAAATACTGTACTTTTGACATTGGAGCGTATTTTGTGTAGATAGCTGTTGCCGGCGACTTCGTTCGTGGTACTTCGAGATAAAAAGACTCATTGTTAATTTTAGTATGTCAATTATCGTTTTATCAAATTTCATCAAAATATAATCAGTTCTTTATGCGTCAAGTAAGTAGTACACAAATATATACATTCATACTTTTTTACAAAGTCTTTTTTTCACGTTTTCAGTACATATAAGTAAAACCTATAAAATGCAAATTAAACAAACGAATTTGATCACTTGTGGGATTTAAACAAAGGTCATTTACGCGTGTGCATTTGAAGCGAATTTAAATTTGCATTGTTTAATCTATATTATACCATCATCAATCAAACTATTGAGCACGCAAATTAAAAAGCTTAGTCTAAGAACACGAAAAATATAATTAACTGAAAAGATCTTCCCTGATCTAGTTGTCATAATTTAATTCAAAAAATTACTTTCAGGAAAGAAAATACTGTGAAAACGGTATCCATGTCGTTACCATCGGTTTGTTTTTCAAGGATACTTTACTACAGAACACATTCAGTGTCGTATTTATGAATACTTAAAACTACTTATCAACATACAATGATTTGTATTTTTGTGTGTAGATATCAAAAATATTGGAAAGCTACAATCACTCTAAGTCACATAGGCTATACTTGAGGGCTACAAGTCCAGTAACAGATTTATTATGCCGTACTTGTCACCCTTAAGCTAGGACCTCATTACCACTTAACATCAGGTGGGATGAGGTCAATCTTGAAGTGCAATATAAAAAAAATGATTGCTACAAAAAACTAACTCCACGCATATTAAGTTACGGGCGACTTTATAATACATAAAATCTAAAAATATTCGTTCATAAATAAAGAGATTATGAATCGACTCCAATGGAGAGCAAACATAAAAAGGCAATTTCTAAGCGACATTGTGTTTAATATTAACAAAGTCATTACAATGTGTTTAAAAGAAAGATTTATTTTCTAAGAGAATATCCATTATTAATCGTCTCCGCAAACACAGTAAATACTAGCACAAGAAATATTTAGGCAAAGGATATAGGCGCCCATAGTTTCCACGAAGGAAATCCGATTAGAACACTTGATCCTTTAATACCTTTGCACTCTAATAGTTGTAACATTCTCGGGCGAGGCGGTGGGGTAAAAACTACATAATACTGGGCACACACTTTGGACTTAGAGCGTAATTCGAAGCTCGGTTGTGGGAGTAAGAACGAAATAATATTAAACCAACTGCAGAGTATTTTGTTCTCCAGTAGTTTCAAGTGTACCCAATAAAATAATCTCACCGAAATTAGAAACGCGAAAGTTTTTATGAATGTATGGGTGTCTCGATCTTTGTTACTCATTTACGCAAAATCTACTGAATGGATTTGGTTGGACGAAAGATGACATACCTACTCGATTAACATATATGTTAACACGTTTTTTACTGTTTGATCATACTGGGATCTGTCGCTGATTTAACAGATACATAACTTGATTAGTTTCTTTTTCAGCATCGGGCCAAATCATTTCCAAATATCAATGTTAAATATATATTGGACAACAACACATTGCTCTGCTTTCGTGGTAAGTTAATGTACTAACTTACGTGTCAATATCGTTTTCATGAATAAAACAAATTAATTTCATAATATTAACTCCGTTAATGGAGTAATTAGACAATTGAAAAACGTAACAAGTCGAAAAGTATGTCTGATATTGTTTCATTTCCCAATTACATGACTACCTCTTACCCTTTTAAAATCTCCATAAACTATTGTTAAGTACTGACTACAAAAATATTTTACTTTTTGTTTATAAACGAATGCGTTGCAGTAACGCCTAAATAAATATACTAATACTATATAATACCCATATTTGATCTAAGAACACGAGCAAGCCAAACACATCGATATTTACAACAGTAACCTACAATTAACTAAAAATAGAGCATAAAATATAATCCTTCAACTCGTTCAAGTTCAAGGTCAGCTTCGTTCTTTCTACCAGCAACACGTCAGGCTGTACACTCTGGACGTTGAACCGTCCTTATTATTATGAGCATAAGAATTAATATCGAACAGCAAGCCACTGCCGCGATGTTCTGTTGACCGTACGTTCTTTAAGCATGTATCAATAAATACAGTTCGTATTATCATAGGAAAATTAAAAATAAACTACAAACGACGCTCATTTTACTATCACGATATTCGCACGCAAAACTTTCGTTATAGAACGAAAGCTAATGAGGTTGATGCACATATTCTGTTATAACTGGGTGAAAAATTACTGAAGATTTTTTTATATTGTAATTCAAGATTGACCTCATCCCATCTGATGTTAAGTGGTAATGAAGTCCTAGCTTAAGGATGACAAGTACAGCATAATGATAGCTGTTACTGGACTTGTCGCCTTGACCGCTGTTATTAACGTAACACCCCCCCAGGAGCTCTGGGAACCTTACTAACACGCAGGAGCACAACAACACCCAAGTGATTGTTTTTTGGCTGCGGTATTCTCTAAGGTGGAGGTATTTCACCAATAGGACTTCCCCAGTTCAAGCGATAAATCGCTTTGCCATACTTCTCTTGTACATACAGAAATACCACGAACCCAATCTGGGAAAATCGCGAAGAACATCAACTACTTACTAATATTAATTGTGAGTGCCAATCACACACTTTTAAGCACGTTTGTTGATCATACCTAGTTGGTAAATCTCATTCGGCGCGATACACGCAAACAACAGGCAAACGTGACCGATAAAACCAAAAGCAAATTCATGGTGAATAGGTATTTTACCAACAAACCTCTATTATATTTCGATACGATTTTATTATAGAAAATTATATACTCACTTGCATTATTTTATTTATTTAAAAACTTTATTGCTCAAAATAAATGTACAAAAGGCGGACTTAATGCTAGAAGCACTCTCTACCAGTCAACCGTCATTGGGTCATGCAGATAGTTCGTTTATGGGTGCGGTAACAGTAAAAATGTGAGTATGGATTACAACAAAAATAATTATAATAAATAGCAACAAATTAAACACCAGTATAGTATATTCATTTATACATTACATTATATATACGACACTTTTAGTATGTGCGACTAACATCTCATCCTTAAAAATGTATCACAGTATCCGTGGAATAACATTTTTACGAGTTAATGAAAAATGGGTGAATATACGCTATTTGAATTCCAATGGTCCATAGACAAATTTTATGTTAAACTTATTATATTATTGGTTCTGTATGCTTAAACAATAAAGATTATGGTCTTTTATTTGGCCCACATAGTCTATTCACGACAATTGTTTAATTTAAGGCATTAATAATTTAAAACAGTTATAAATGTATACTCCTCTGGCCTCCCCATTACAAGATTATAATGATTTTATGGCCAGATACTATAAATACGTATGCCATTATGTTTTTTTTTAAATATGATCATATGCTTTTATAAACATCGAATCATATTTTATCAAAATACACTGTAAAAATATTTATTAATATAAAAAAAACTAACTTATTTTCATGTCATGTTACAATAATGTCACTTCATCTGGCGAAACTCAAAGAAGTAAAATTTGACTTAAAACCGCGAAGGTATGTTTTTGTCCTTGAACTACGCGCGTCCAACAGTGTGAAGTTAGAAGCAAGCTAACGACGTTGAGCAAAACTCCAATAATATTGCGTCACTTTGGGATTCACTGTAGGAAAGCGTGTTTGTGCCAGTCGTTGGAGTATTTCCTTTGGTACGTCTATGTTTTTGTATTTTATCGTTACGAAATTGTATATTTGCACAAAGCAATGTTTATTGTGTGTAGATGTCATGTATTACGTTAAACTGTGGTCAGAAAAGCGAGTGATGTTGTTTTTGTAGGTTATGTGTGATTTTGTCACTTCTCTGGCGTCACTTCTCTGGCATATTTCATGCCAGAAGAAATACATAAGCGCCAGGGAAGTGACGATATTTTTTTTTCGTTGATATTTAATGTTTTAAAGCTTTATTTAATTTGTTCTAGATACTCTAGTATAATCAGATATCATGGCGAATGTTAAAAAGAAACAAACAAGGGAAGAGAGGTTAGAAAAAAAGCGCCAAGCTGAAAAATTGCGCTACCAAAGATTAAAAAACGATCCGGTTAAAAATGCCGAATTAAAAGAAAAAGAAAAGCAGCAATATAAAAAGAAAAAAGAAAAGGGACAAATTAAGAGCATAAATGATATGACTGAAAGGGAAAAAAGGGCTATTAGAAAAATATGGAGAGAGAAGACTAAAAAGCATAGAGATCGCGTAAAGCTACAATCTACCAGAAACTATCCAGTGACACCACCTGCGTCTGATAATGAAGACCAACCTCCACTTCCACAAAACAATATCGCTCTGGCTGCTAAAAGGCGATCAGAAATTCAGCGGAAACTACGAAATAAACTTATAAAAAAACAAAAAAATGAAATTAAACACTTACGTCTAAAGTTACGTGACTGTCAAAAGAAACTACAGCGCATCGAAAAACAGAAAATGACTCCTAACTCAAAAGTGGCCGACCTTTTACAGAATAATAGTAAAGAGAATGTAGAAGAGGTGAAGAAAAAATTATTATTTAGTGAGGTGATCCAAAATCAACTCAAAGAAAATATAAAATTGACAACGAATGATAATGAAAAGAAGATATTTAAAAAAGTATTAAGTGGCAAAATAGTCAAGAAGTATAAAGTGTTAAACCAAATAAATATGAAACCTATAAGACAGTCATCTACTGCAAATAAAAGTTTGTTAGATATGACACGGAAGACAAGAAACGATAAAACGAATTCGAAGTTAGAGAAAATAGTTGCAGAGTTTTTTGAAGAAGATTGCAATAGTAGATTATGCCCAGGTAAAAGAGATAGCATTACAAAAGGTAAAATAAAAAAACAGAAGAGATTGTTACAGGACACCATGAAAAATCTACACACCAAGTTTATAAAAGCAAATAATATAAAGTTAAGTTACACACTGTTTTGCCGCCTACGACCTTTTTGGGTTGTAACCCCAAACATACATCAAAGAGAAACTTGTTTATGCATAACTCATGCAAATATCGAGCTAACATTGGCTTCCCTAAAACAGGCAAACATCATAGATTTTCCAAATTATCAGAGTATGCTGAATTATTTATGTTGCGACCGATACAATGAAAAATGTCTGATGCGAGAATGTCTTTACTGCAAAACACGTTCCATATGTTATCATGAGTTCGACAATTCTGTTTTGATCAAATACTCTTCATGGCAATGTATTGCAGAGGAAATTTTAGATACTAAAACCAAGAAAAAACGAAAGGTTCGAAAATATAAAAAAAACACATTAAACTGTGCTCCAAAAGACATTGTGATGAAACTTGAAGAAAACCTTGATATTTTTTTAAAGCATGAAGCAAATATAGTACATCAATATCAAACCATTAAAAGTCTAAAAGATAACTTAACTGAAAAAGATGCTGTGATTCATATGGACTTTTCGGAAAATTATAATACAAAATATTCTTCAGAAGTTCAATCGTTTCATTTTGGTGGGTCACGTACTCAAATAAGTTTGCATACTGTCGTCTTATATACCAAGGAAGAAACTAAGTGTTTTGCCACAATGTCAGAAAACCTAAACCATAATGTACCTGTGATCTGGGCTCATCTAAAACCCGTCATGGAACTCCTTCCGTCCTCAGTAGAAAACGTTCATTTTTTAAGCGATGGCCCTGTTACTCAGTACCGTAACAAAGATATGTTTTTTTACTTACTTTGTAAATTGACTGAAACCTATCCGAATATTTGTGATTTTACCTGGAACTATCATGAAGCCGGTCATGGTAAAGGAGCTCCAGATGGTATCGGAGGGACATGTAAACGAACCGCTGACAAAATTGTAGCTTTAGGAACTGACATTGCTACGATTGACGACTTTGCTACGGAATTAAACAAATATTGTCTCGGCATTCGAATTTTTGTGATACCCGAAGAAGAAATTGACTTTCAAAAGAAGATAATGGCAGATAATCGACCAAACATCAAACCTTTTACTGGTACACTAAAAGTACATCAAGTACGAGGAAACTATCTGAGCAATACGTTATACATGAAGAGCCTTAGCTGCTTTTGTAGCAATTTTTGTCCTCATTTCCAATTAGGCGATATTAAATACCCCCAAAATGAAAAAACTAAATTGGATGTTGCTGCAGTATACACCGATTCTGAGGAAGATGTGCAAAACAAAATGGTTGCATCAACATCTACTCATCTGATTGATACAAACACTGCTATGACTGTCAAGAACGGAGATTTTGTACTTGTGGAATACCATATTAATAATAAAAAATATAGATATGCTGGCGTATGTTCGTCTGATTTTGATGAAGAAGAAGGAGAGATCAGGGTTACTTTTTTAAAGATCTCCAATGAAGATGGTACTCTTTTTAGAATAAATGACAATGACATGTCTGATGTTAAATGGGAACAGATCTTGAGCATATTACCAGTGCCAAATATACTTATGAAGGGTAACAGAGTATTCTACAAGTTTCCAAAGCCGATTGATGTATTTGAAAAGTAAATTGTTGATTATTTAGTATTTAAGTAAAAAATGTTAAGGTTCGTGGAAGTTATTGATTCTGTTCTTTGCAAACAATAGAAGTTTTCATTTGTACTGTGCACTGATAATTTTTAAGTTTATTTGTTTAAATAGCCTCGAGACTGATAGGTGTATTATTAGACAGTACTATTGTTTTGTTTTGTGAACGAAGTTTATATTATTGTTTCATTTAGAAATTTTATTCAGATTAAGCGCCTTAAACGTGGCTTTTAAGTTTTTGAACGTTTTATAATTAAAAATTATCAAATAGTAAGTACTGTGATTTTCAACAGTTTATTTGTTGAAATAGCCTCGAGACTGATAGGTGTATTATTAGACAGTACTATTGTTTTGTTTTGTGAACGAAGTTTATATTTTTGTTTCATTTAGAAATTTTATTCAGATTAAAGCGCCTTAAACGTGGCTTTTAAGTTTTTGAACGTTTTATAATTAAAAACTATCAAACAGTATGTACTGTGATTTTCATCTCAGAAGAGACTGATAAGCAGAAAATATTAATTCTGTTATTTGATACGGGTAATTGTAACTTAAGCATTAACACATCATTAATATTAAAAATAAGGTTGCATTTAGAAACTGTGAAGACTGATTGTATCTTGTATATTAAAAAATATCCAAATACTATAATTTATATATGTTTTATTTAATATTAATCCCTTTCTTAGTTAATAATCAATGGTCTGTCACTTCCCTGCTTTGATTTACCCCTACTCTGCCAATAGTGTCACTCCCCTGGTAACACATTTTCCTCTGGTGCTTATAAAATTCAAAAAAATGGAAAAATCTTCTGGCCCTCATCATTACAAATTTAAAAATAGTGTCAGATAGGGAAATTATCAATATTGAATGGAACAGATAACATTTCCTTCAGGGACACAAAAATATCAAATAGCGTATATTCACCCAAATATAGATATACGTAACACGTTTAATGATCGTTTCTTAATCCGGTTAATAACTACTTATACTTGTAAGCACATTAAATTCATAAAAATTTGTATAATTAACTCTAAGAGAAAATCAAAAGAAAATAATTAAAAATATTTTCTACTTGATTTTGAACGGTTATTTTCACTAAATAATGTATGTATTTTGCACCTATAACTCCAGTTTACATATATGACAGACATATTAGTTGTGTTAGAATCACTGAACCTAGTCTCAATGACCAATAAGAATATAAATAAAGAAACATCTTGTTACCACCCCTAAAAATAATACATTTTTAATGTTAGGTACCTTTGGTGAATAAAATAATAATATGAAGTCTTACGCTTTATTTATTAATTAACTTGTAGTTGCCTATAATTTTGAAATACTCTTTTATTTACAATACCACAGCGACTCTAATTAATTAGTCGATAACGATTCCAAGTAATAGTTAAATATAGTATTTGTACGTTATTCGTAATGATATTAGCGGCCAATACGATAAGCTTACAAATATTTTTTACTGTTTTAAAATTTTTGATGATGTTTTAAATGAGAATTATTTTAAAATTTGTAATCCTTATAAAGGTACCTACTCGCAAACAGCAGTCATATAATATGTTTTTTAACTTTTTTTTTACCAACGCAGCAAAAGTTATAAATTGTTAGTGCTGTTATACACCTTCACGTAATCAATTTGATACAAATACAACGAATCAATACATGATACAACAAATTATACCTTTTCTCGTAAACACTATTTTCACTACTACCTTATATATAGTTATAGGATGTTATACAATGTTATGAACCAGACACTAATCACGGATGGCACTCGTAAACTAAGTAGCATACAACTTCGACTGTCAGAAATTTCATCCAAATCTCCATGAATATTTTTTTTATCTAACAGGCAAACGTAAAGTTCTCAATCTGATTGTCTCCTAAATTTACCTGACCGAACTTCACTATCTCTCAATTTATAAGTTGTCAGGCAACAGGAATTCGTGTCAAGCCAACAGTAGACAAGAGAAACCGCAAAAACGTATTTCGACATTTTCTACCACGAACACCTACAAATACCTTCGATTCTGTGGAAATACTTACAAATCCCCGCCTTTCAGCGCTTAAATATTAATATTCATGTACAAAATGTCCCATTAACATTTTGAATTTAAAGTATCTACGTTAAAATAGAACGAGAGTGGGCTGTTATCGAAGTATCGATTCTAATGCGTTCGTACATAGACGATAATAATGAACTTAAAGGAGCTTTAAACAATTTTTGTCATTAGAATTAATAAAGAACATGTCAATTTTAAAGCTCAACTTAGTCCTATTGATTTACGTCCCGAAATAGCGGCTCAATGAGCGGCGTTTCCCTTACACTCAATTCAGTAAACAGCTAAGCAAACTTGAACACGCTTTTATAAGCTTGGGTGGGTGGTACCTAACTATGTATCTAACGGAATCATTGAGCATGGTTTTCCCTCCTTTATAAACGTCTGATCAACTGGAAACTTTGCATACGTCTCAAGTAACGATGGCAATACAATAATTTGATTGTGATTTCAAATATCCATACTAATATTATAAATGCGAAAGTAACTCTGTCTGTCTGTTACGCTTTCCTGCTTAAACCTCTCAACCGATTTTGATCAAATTTGGTATAGGTATACGTTGAATCTCAAGAACGGACATAGGCTACTTTTTATTAGAAAATAAGGGGGGGATGGGGGTAATACCACCTTTGAAAGTTTATATGGAAATTTCTTTATTTTTGAAGTTAGAGATATGAAATTTGGCACAAATATACTTAGCTCGAAACTTGCATTGAAATATAGACTACTTTTTGTTTCGAATATTAGGGGAGAAAGGGGTAAAACCGACCATGAAAGGAAGTCGCGAACGCTCCACGCGAACGAAGTCGCGGGCACAGCAAGTAATGTAATATTCCAAAGTTCATCATTAACACAACAGTCTCCATACATTTCTTCATAACTACTATTGAATAACAAAACAAGGCTGAAACTCGTGCGCTATTGCTTCAAAATTCAAATTAACAAGCCGGAATGCTATTAACGAAATACTTTATCTTAAAGGTGAAACATTACGCTTCATTAGACGTTTTCTAAGAACAAACCGTGAAACAACGACTCCGTGAGGAAAGAGGGAAATTGTTACTCGACAATTTTTTTGTGTATAGTAACATGCTTACCAGTACTATACCTGATCTATCAATTAGATAAGAGTTAACTACGATATATTTCAGTAACATTCAAAATTAATTAATAAAGGTACTTATCTATCTACAAAGTCATCGTTTATAAACTCCAAACAATAAAATGCGCGTCAGCCTCATTGTTTTACGAATAATACGTAGTAACATCATTCTGATTTATTTTATTTATTAATTAAGGAAGTTTTACTATAAATTTACTGTTTTTGACCACTTTCTGTAAATGTTCTGTACAAAAAATTATATATGCATACATCTATTACCATTCGTTAACGAGTCTACGAAATTATTAATTAGGAATACAGACTGAACAGATTAAAAATGAAACTGTGGCGGTTTATTTTTAGCAAAATCTACTATATAAAAATAAGTTGGGTTTTCCTTCCTGACACTAACTCCAGAAAGCACGAACCGATTTCCACGGTTTTGCATTCGTTGGAAAGGTCTCGGGCTCCGTGAGGTTTATAGCAAAGAAAATTCAGGAAAATTTTCAACAGAAAAGCGAGAAAATTCTCTAAGGCGAAACGAAGTTCGCCGGGACCGCTAGTCCTGTATAAAATGATTAGTATAATGCTCTCAAACGCATGTTACAACGGCACGGGGTGAATAAACTTAGCAGTACTGTCCCCTGATGCGTCCTTGATGTAAACTGCCTATGCTCAAAACGTAGGGTTGGTACTTTCTCTGATGATAACAGGATGTAAAGAAGTACACAATATTACAAGCGAGCTAAATGAAATTGACATTTATATCCCAATTGGGGTGAGTCAAATCCATACTAATATTATAAACGTGATAGTAACTCTGTCTGTCTGTCTGTTTGTCTTTCACGCCTAAACCACTGAACCTATTTTCATGAAATTTGGTATAGGTATACGTTGAACTTCTATAACGGACATAGGCAACTTTTTGTTTTGAAAATAAGTAGGATGGGGGTTATATCACCCTTACAATTTTATATGTGAAAATGTAAATTTTTTAAGTTAGAGATAAGAAATTTAGCACATATATAGCTCAAAACTTGAATTAAAATATGGACTACTTTTTGTTTCGAATATTAGAGGAGATAGGGGTAAAACCGTCTATGAAAGTATGTAGTCCATGCGATCAAAGTCGCGGGCACAGCTAGTTGTAGATAACCTTGAAAGACAATATTATCGTACAGACAGATGCAGAGTACAGTCATTAGTTCGTATATACCTCAGTACCTTGTCATACCAAATCTCCGCGTAACTAAGCAAGTCAGATAGACAGTGACTTAATGTGACAAGGTACAGAGTTGTTCACGAAATAAAGCTAGTAGTACGAGCGAGACAGAATGTGAATATCTAGTCATTACGAAACCACTTAACCTAAGCATGAATGGTGAAGTAACAATGGAGCTGACTAAGACACAAACAATCCCACATACTTGTCTAGGCCAATTAAGAACGATGTCCATTACAGTGATCCTGATGTGTGGACTATTATGGAGAAATTACCGGCAAGCTAATGCCCCTTGCGTGAGTGTGGTATGTGGACGTGTGAAGACACAGGATTTGGTAAACGGACTTAAAATTGATTTTTGATCCGTCTGTTAGACTTTCCATAAATATATAACACGTATTTTTGCACTTTCCACGTTTTAATCCGATTTTTGTAAAGGAAACTTCCTGAAAGCGTTCAAACTTAAATTTTTAAGCATATGCCTCACGGGGTATGGTCAAGGTAAACACTCACAGTTCGATACCAATTCTTATGTACACACGACATAGAGAGAGGTACAGTGCAAAAGTCTATACAGTCTTACTTGCTATTGAATATGAACATTTTTATTGGAGAAGTTTTCGAAAGGAATATATACAATATTATATTTATGTGTTTAATTTATTTAAACAGATGAAGTCGTGTTAACAGCTTGTCAACAAGTACTTGTATATTTATTATGTTTATAATTTTAATCAATATATCTGTAACATTTAAGTTCGTCTACATCAAAAAAGAGTTCTTATAGGCTCTTTTAAAATTAACATCACATCAGCGCATGGAACAGCGAAGACGTTCTCAGGCTCTATCCGAACGAAAAAAGCGTGTTCTTTGGTGATTCGTTTCTTTTTTGTAAATTTTATTCATGGAAGCGAAAAAGAAATTGATCACACATTTTATGTGAAAAAAAATTATCTTCTAGTAGCTGCATATACACTGTATTCTTGTATTTAGGGAGAAAATGCATTTAAGATAATAATAGCATCGTTTTTTACGTATTCATAGTAGCAGATAAAACGCAACATTTATTTTTCTTCACAAAATCTATATGATCACGTCCACGGAAGGGAACATTTTATTAATAAAAAAATTAAAATATAATACTATTTCCTTAAATATTTAATTTTCTTCCTCTGAAATAACGCTTATTCACACATATTTTAATATCAAAAAGTAGGACTAAATTGTTTTGTTAGTATCAGTTGAAAAAATTCGAATCACAGTTTTTTTTTTAAATGAGAAACACCCATTCGTCTTTCATCCGACAACCTTGTCCATCTCGACAGTCGACCGATTCACTTATGCCAGTGGCGTGGCCCGTCACACGACACTTCGTCACTTCATTAACTCCAGGTGACCTGGTGTACCGAGCCGGGACCAGCTGTGATTGTACCGCTTTGTGCCACTAATGGGATTCTAATCGTCTACGGTTCAATTAAAGACGGCCTCGATGGACACTGCGATTGTTCGGAATGAATCGGCTAATTGGCGAGTAATTGGGAATTTAGATAGAATCTGCAATGACAGCGGCGATGTTGTGTGGTGTTTGGAGACCAATTAATTTATTAGATATCGTGGTTCTACTATGACCTGTTTTAAATGAAGGACTTATCGAAGTACATTATAGGGTTCAGCAGATTTGCAACGGAGCTTTTCTTTGCAAATTCAGGTGTACAGTCGCCATCAGATATATCGGTGCAGACAAAGTGTCCAAATACTTCTGAACAGTTAAAATGTCAAAAAGTTCCATACACCACAAGTTACCATTCATATCATTCATATGGAACTTTTTGACATTTTAACTGTTCAGAAGTATTTGGTCACTTTGTCTGCTCCGATATATCTGACGGCGACTATACTTAAAGTACAAGTTAAACTTAAAAAAGTGGTTTATTTCACTTAAGAGAATTACATGCAAATAGTACCCTGAATCTTCTCTTGGCTCGCAATAATTACACGTCTACCGAACTGATGAGGAGTTTTACGAACAAGTATTCACATTCACCATAATAGTCGTGCGTGAACTCAGCCATTCAAACCGTATGTAAATGTGACTAAAATAAAAACCCGTTGGATTTTTTTTTATATCCACATTTACATCATAAATAGGCTGAGCCAAAATTTAAAATAAAGCCAATGAATAAGATCATAGAGTTTAAAATTACAGAATTATCAAACCGCGTAATCAACCCACCCAATTCTCTACCGACCCGTTTAGAATCTAACTGAGTTTACCAAAAAGGCATTAACTAGTGAAACGCTCGAACCGCACTCAGGTGTAATGCTCGACAACAGTTAGCCTGTCTCGACGTGAATACAAATGTAGCCACGTCTCGACCAGGACAAATACCCAATGCTGATATCCGGCAAAGTGAATGAAAACAGTGAGCCAACCCATTGCAGAGTTTGGGTTGTCGCAATCTCGGAAACGACGCGAGAAAAATACCAAAAATGCCATCGTTTCGTAAGTGCCTTAAGAGCACAACCACGTGCACAAAAATTAGTAGTAATCCGAATTTTATGGTAACATCATAATAATGAAATTATTTTTATTTTATTGCTCGTCACTGTACAGGGCTTGGGATGCGTCACGGCTATTTTGCGGGGCTATTTTTACTCCGCTCAAATATCAAAATCGATAAAATTCTGATTGACAACAGCACGTAGGTTGAAAAAAAACAAGTGTGTTATGTTAGCAACCAATCAACAGTATTGACATTTTTATCATACATTTATTTTGACGTAGGTATACATGTTCCGCAGAATCTACTATTTGAATTTAAGACTAGGTAAACGAATATATTTAATTTCCAACGTCAATTGAAATGCAGCTTGAAAGTCAATTGACTTTGGAAGTTTTGCCAGATAGACCTTACGTCCTTACGCAACACAGGTCGTTTGTTAAAAGATTCATCTTATTGTCAAACGGTCAAAAACCCCAAGTAAGCATTCGTTTGATGATTGGCTTTACAAGGAGTTTGTTCAACCAAATGAAAATCATTGATTGTTTTTATTGTTCTAATACGATCCCACAATATAGTATTTTTAAGTTGGGTTCTGGAGAATACCCGTAACTTTTCGAAAAGTGCTGTTTTTCAAAGTTTTAAAAATAAAGGATGGTGGGTTTCTTCACTGTCATGGTTCCTTATCTGTGTATCCGGGAAGGGTTGCCGGTGCGCCTTTTGTTGCCCAAAACCATCGTCATTGTGAAGGCATTCATCCCGTTGACATTAATGAAGCCTTTATAAACTTAGAATGTTAATTGAGTTAGTAAAGTAAACTCTAGACGTCCTCTCTCGAGTTCAACAAAGAAAACTTTAATTACTTAAACAAACTATGTACGTAAAAACCGACTTTAAATTTGTCTTTCTAGATACTTTGGCGACTAAATTTACTTCAACACTAATAAGAATATTATATTTAGTTTATTCAATTTGAGATGAACTAAAATATTCTTAGCCAAATAACATAATATTGAAAATTCTCCCAAGTGAAAGTTTTATGTAGATCCAGATATCCCTACTAATATTATAAATGCGAAAGTAACTATGTCTGTCTGTCTGTCTGTCTGTCTGTTACGCTTTTCCGCTTAAACCTCTCAACCGATTTTGATGAAATTTGGCATAGGTATAGTCCACGCGAACGAAGTCGCGGGCACAGCTAGTACAGATATATAGACCTTATATCGATTATGATCTCAGCCAAATTCAACTCAATCCAGTTAATTTAGTTTTGAATAGATTTGCAAACGAATGAACAAACTCATATAACAAGAGAAGTCCAAATTGACTATTTGAAGAGTAACAACATAACATCATAGGCGCAGACAGCAAGTCCTAAGCGGGTAACATTGCCATTCAATGACAAACATTAGCGCAACAACCTACAATCCAGTTGTCAGCGTGTTTAAGCCTCGGCGACACTGTCTAACAACTGTTGGAGACTGTCACGTGAATAACAATTGGTTTATCGGGTACAGTAGTGATGTGAAACAATAGAATGATCGGTAAAGATTGCACATCTTTACAGCAGAGCTGCTTACACGATAATCTAGAGTCACAAATTCGTCTCTAATGACCAGGTTCCAATATTTTACGATTCGTAATGTGTCAAAAATGGCTATCCGTTTTTCTCCAACCGAGTACGAATCGTTAATACCGTTCCATAATTTACTTTCCATAACAGCTGTCATCCATTAGGCGTTTTTAGGATACGCCTGGTATAATTTATTACTATCCACGTAACTAGAACAAATCTTTTTTTCCAATATTGGAATCGGGCATTGATCTACGATGTGTATTACATTCAATTCTGAATGACAGAAACTTGAAGACATGTACAATAGATGGAATAAAAGAAGCAGAAATATATGTGCTCAAAGGGGAAATAATTGAAATACATTGCGTACGAACGCCGCATCAGCTAAATTTATTGTGAATCTTGCGTTGAAATGCTAGGATACAAACTCGTATGAAAAGATCCAGAGAATTAATTGAATACATAAAATTAAATAAATCACGTTTCATTTAATGCCATATTGACATATTTCTATTGGTCGTCGTCATAATAGAGCATTCAAAGGGCCTAATCTATGATTCTTATACTTTGTACCTATTAACTTCAATAAATATTTTATCGGACAGCAAATCAATGAAGAATAATTAATCTAAGACTTAATAATAGCCGGCGTATTAAAAATTCAATTAAGAAACGAAAGAAAGAAATTAAATTACTGCTGAACACTACACAGGACCATTATAAGTATATAAATTGTGGTAGATAATCATATCATCCAGTTAACGATTGATACATGAGTCAGGCTAAATTGTTGGTACAAATTAACATTTTCTACGTATTGCTAATCACTGTGATAAAGATAATATAATCGCGAAAAATCTAATAGCGGATAAGACTTTAATTTTGATAAAATAATTGGAATCACAAAACTACTTGTTGTGCCCGCGACTTCGTTCGCGTCGAATAGTGACTTTGGGTAGCATATAATATTTTCTCTCCTGCCACATACTTATAAAACATAAACCTTAAATATTTCACACTAACGAGATTAGTAAGGGTTAACCAGTAAACATTTCAAGTAATGTTACTAGACTATAATGTGCTATGGAAATTTCCATTCGAAATCTATGCAGAAATACCTAGTACAACCTGACGGATTATAGGCAGTCATACACTAGATCACAATGAATGCAATGAAGTAGGCACAACTGTGTCAATGGCAATAAAATTGACTGACAAAAAGAGGACAGTACCTGATATATGTAAAGAAGATAGGATACAGTGCGTTTGACGAATGATGGTCTGATCGAATGATTTGCTCGAATCTGTTTTACAAAGCGACCTTATAAAATCTTTAATAATTACAGAGTACCGTAACCATACGAATCACCATACAAAAACCACTTCCATAATAATAAATATAAATATTACTCTTATTTAATTAGTTAGGGACAGCAACAGATAATAAATGAAGACTTACACATATTAACATCAATTCAAAACCATAAATTTGTTCTAATTTGCACTCCGATTGCTTCTGTACACAACTTTTATTTACTCTGGTGCATAATTTAAGTAACATAAAGGTTGAATTAATTAATTCCCACTATTGGGCATGGGCCTGTTCCCAACTACGAGATGGAACGTGTCATACTTCACTACGTGGGCTCAATGAGGATGGTGGAAAGGTGTGTGTAAGGCAAATGTTCACCTTAGTGTCAGATGTACGCAAGTCGCCATATGGCCTTTGGCTAGGGACGACTAATATTGGAAAATCATCCGGGACCAACAGATAACGTACTTTCTGAAGCTCATTATGAAAAATTAAAAGCCATCGGAATGGTTACCCATCCAGTATTAGACCACGGCGTACATGGCTTAACTTTCACTATCGTTTGTCCGTTGACGTTATTGCGCCACGAGTACCTATCACACGATTTAAAAAAGCCCTCATTTATTTTTGGAGTTACTGTCGAAAAAATAATATTAAAATATGAACCCCGCCGATTTGGTTCAATTCACACACAATGATGTCATCGTGTGTTACGTTTTTAAAGTTTTGTGTAATAATTGGCTACTTGACAGTTTTTGAAAAAGTATTGTAAAATGTGCGCTCGTTCATTTTATATCTCAAGCAATTCGATTTACCTGGAAATAATCTAAATAACCAGAGAAAAATAAGATTTTGTGTAACACATTTAAAAAGCGCGCGAAAACGCCTAGTCGCGTCACTGTTGCAATTATGACGTCAACGTCCTAGACAACGAACCGATACGCATAAGAACGACTTAATTAAGATAAACGGAAAATGTTTCAATAAATTCTTTATACGATTAGAGACACAATAATTCAATTTAATCGGTAAAATAATCATTGTTTCGCCACATTAAAATAAATAATTTTCGCCGACAGCTGTCATTTCCGAATTGCAATGGTGGTTTCCGTTTCGGTTCTTTTGTTCCACAGATAAAAAAACTAAAATTTATTTTGCAAAAATAAAATACTAACTATGCTTTTAATTAAAAAGTAAAAATGTAAAATGATTACTTAACTAATAAGCTAACATATCTAACACTTTTCATATTTTATTGTTAACACTGTCAAGTAGCCAATTCAATGCACGCGATTGAATCATACACTACACGAAGCAGCTGTTAAATTTGAAACACAACGGACGATGAGTAAATATGTATGAACATATATTTTTAATACAGATATGACTTTGTCAATTAATTATCAGATAGACAGACCAATATCAATCCTGATATAATATTTAACCATGTCTGTTCATAAAATAAAGCCATAATCATAGAGGTGCTCTCCTTCAAAATCTCAGTAAAGATGATAAGGCTTCGCAGCCATAACGACAGTCGAGTAAGAAGAAAACAGCAAAAACATTCTAGACGTTAGATATTTTTTATCCTTAAATACGAGTTTAAGTATTAATTTAAATTAATTGAAAGCAAATATAATATCTAATATAAAAAACTCAAAAAAAAAGTAAATATTTAGTCGACTACATATGAAATATAAGAAACTGTAACACCTACACATTTATATTTATATATTATCCCGTAAAAGGTGCAGACATCGGGATTTTACGAAACTCCACAAAACGGGGCTTGAAAAGTTTATATGAAAGTCCTATATTTTCTATGGTGCTCTATTGATGGTGTGAAGGTATATTAAGTAATCAACTACTTTTTTGTGTGAATAATGTGGAGGGTGTTCATACACCGTTGAGACAAAAATATTCTTTGTAATCTTTTTCTTTCTTAGATATTTCGAGTTTTCGAATATCATTAACTCACCGCGTTGGAAGTCGCGCACGGCCGCTAGTTACTTACTCTTTAAGCGCCTTACGGCCAAACCTAATCTAGATCTGAAATCGCCCACTTTAATTGTTAAAATACTGCAGAGAGCAAGCCCACACACATTACTGCTTTAACTGATACTAAATGCATTGCGAAAATGGTTGACGGTGTAATATAGCAATCATGTATACTATACGCATAAACAGGTATGTTTACCTTTTTTCCCCCAACAAAGTTTAAAAGGAACTGGACGAACAATACGTTAAAAAACATACACAATTCAAAGATATTATAATAATTAAAAACCTTTACTAACAGTAGATTTAAAGATATTGACAAAATCCTAGCTATCTGGAATTAATATAATTTAATTTATAGGTTTGCATTTATCTTTCATCATTTGTATTTGTATGATGTACTGTATGTTGGCTTGCCAATTCTCGAATAGACCAGTCCGAAAGAATCGTACGTTTAAGAAATTTATCGTGGGGGAAGGAGAAAGAAAATTGTACATTATTTTTTAAACATCGAAACAATTTGATTATATATGATATATGCACCTATGTATTAATTGAATCAATGATAAAATACATGAACTGAAATGTGGCCATTATTACTCTGTCAACTGAATGATTAACGTTAATTAGGTGAAATCGTGTAGTTTTGTAATCATGTTCATTGTAACAGTTTTATAAAGCTATAGTCAGCATAGAGGAAACTGTAATCAAAATCACACACGATTTCATTTTTATCATTAAATTATCTTATCGTATAGAAATCATTAATATAATTTTTATTGCTATGCTGACAGGCTGACTTGTAAGGGGCCGTTCATTAAACCACGTGAGCCTCTTAAGAAAGAGGTCCAAAAAAACACTAAATATAACAAGGGGTGGGGAAGTTTATGGTAATATCACATGTATTTACTAATCCGATCCGAAACCACTTATATTTTGAAGATTATAATGAATACTTATTTATATTCTAGTCGCTCTGTAACAAACATATTCCGTTGCCTAATTATTATTTTTTTTTACTTAAGACTCAGGAAATACACGATCTTAGGTGGGGGAGGGATAGTACATACAAAAGCACGGCAGACTACACATCGGACTTTGTACCGCCCTTATTGCGTGCGCATAAGAACTATTATCGAACTACTAGTGTTTACCTTGTCATGCCGTCGACCATACAAATACCTCATCCCGTCTTCCAGGGGGAAATAAGGGCTCTCAACAGGTACATGCGCCATATTGGGATATGGTGACCAAATTCACAAATAATTTTAAGGTTCAAAAGCCGTAAAAAGAGTACTTCAAAATTAATAAATCAGCCGTATTGATTTTTTGTTCGAAGACCGTATTTCGTTCACGAATAAACGGTAGCTAAAAATGTTCTTGGTAATTTCACACGGTGCAAATTCACTCACGATTTCGGATCGTGCTTCGTAAAAGACGTAACTGGCCAATTCAATTCTATTCGAAATTGATTTATTAATGTAGATTGGTCAATTCAAATCAAAAGTGACTCGACCACCGACTCGCAACCTATAACTATTATGAAGATCTAGGCTAGAAACTTTATAGTTTTCTGTACAAAAGAAGCGAAACTAATTATGCACAAAGCATAATTTACCTTTACCGTGTCATTAATCTTAAGTCAAATATTATGAAATACCTATTAAAAATATAAGTAAATAAATATACCTAGACAAAATCACAACCATTGCGGTTATTAAGTGGTAAGCTTAAAGCAGCTCAGAAACAACGACGGTACCACAACACCCAGTCCCGACCAAAATAGAAAAGTTCGTTTTCCATATTGACATATCGCATCCGGGACCTTATAGGTGAAGTACGGAGACCGTGTATATCTAAAACTGCAATTTAAATTGTGCTAATAGTAAACATAGCCCTAGACGAATTATGACATAACCATAACTTATCTGTTAATGTTGTGCCCCTGCTAAAGAAGATATATATATCTAAAAAAAAATATAATAGATTATTATATCTACAAATAATTGCAGATTAATCGATTGCAAAAAATAAACGATATAATCGATAGTAGTTAAACTTATACTGAAAATTCATAATTGCTTTTGTAAAAGTTTACACGAATAAAGACATTTTCTATTGAATTGATTTAATAGATATAATCGATGGTATTGTTAGTCTTAACGATAATAATCGAATAATTGTTTAAAATCAATTAAATTGGCATAAAATTATATCTAAAGTATCGATCTATTCGATACTAGCGCTAGTACTATCGATTTTTAGATTTTAAAGGGTGCACACAATCGATTAATTAGTAACACAATGACCGGGCATACGCGCCCTCGTGCATGTTTCAAACAAATGACAAATTCATAGAAGCGGACAGTTCAACTCACATCAACAAGCCAAGGCCAGCTCACCGGAACCATTCCACAGTTGGATCGTTCAACAATCCTATCACAGCACTGTTTATCTAACGACACGCGCACATAACCTGAAACAAATTAAACATTTTCGTCAGTTTTATTGAACAAATACAAGCGTATCTACGTCCTTAACATAAAAACCTTTGCCATATAGTTTAGATACTAGAAAAACATCTGTACGTTAAGAGTTTGCTTGTTTTCTTAAACACGCTCATCTCAAAAACTATGTTGTTATGTGTTGAACAGTACATTTATCGAGGAGAAATTTGTGATTGATTTTCATAGTGTTTTACGCCACACTAGCGAACTTTAATTATTTTAAAGAAACACATTTTCTGTTTCTTTAAAATGTTTACACTTTTTTTTTACATTACACTTCAAGATTGACCTCATCCCACCTGGTATTAAGTGGTAATTAGGACCTTTTTTTTTAGGGAGGGAAAATGCTCTTTCGCACCATATCGCTGTCGTCCCCACGACGTGTGTGGGACTCCCCCGCTCTAAAGGGCGGGGACTACCCGAACTAAAAAACCTCCCCACCTTCCTTCCTTTTTTTTTTTTTTTGAGGGAGGGAAAATGCCTTTGCGCACCATATCGCTGCCGTGGGGACGACAGCGACGTGTGTGGGACTCCCCCGCCCAGAGGGGGCGGGGACTACCCGAACTAAAAAACCTCCCCACCTTCTCATCGCCTATTGACGGCGCCATGGGATATCGGTCGACCTATAGCTTAAGGTCGACAAGTACACCACAAATCTGTTACTATACTTGTCGCCCTTACCTTGAAGGCTTGACCCCTGCTACTAATGTAGCATCCCCTAGGAGCTCTGAAAACCTTACTCAAGACTTTTGTGATATCTATAAATACTCCTTGTACACTTTATGGTTTACTAGCGACCCACCCCGGCTTCGCATTCGATAAATACTTAGAAATATTGGATTTCTATTCTTTATTGCAAATAAAAACCTTCCACTTGAATCACTCTATCTACTAAAAAAACCGTATCATAATCCTTTGCGTAGTTTTAAAGATTTAAGCGTACAAAGGGATATAAGGACAGAAAAAGCGACTTTGTTTTATACTATGTAGTGATGTTAAGACATTACTTGTCAACAAGAAATGGTGGCCTGATAATAAACAGCTGAATGTTAGCACGCGTTTTCCTGTGTTCCTTAATATTTCCTAAGTTACTTTTATTACAGTTTTAGGCTATATAACATCATTCAAATCTTTTTTTACAAGGCGAGGAGGAGGCTCAACAACCTCCAAATCAATTTGAATATACCAACTTGGTCGTCTACTTTAGGTTCTTAAATGGACACCAGTCAGTTCAAACATCATGGGCGTTATCTATAAAACTTCATCCTTCAATAGTTTACGCATGAAATAGTAACAAACACGATACATCTTAACTTTCCCGTTCGTAGGTAATAGTAAGATTAAGAACACATTGTTCTATTTCGCTTGCTTGGGATAGCTGTTTCAACACGTTCAAGTGGACAATGAATGGAGTGCCGTTAATTGATGTAAGTGGTTGTAGGAAGTGTCTTACAATATGTCCAGTCTTTGTTCAGTGGTTACATACAATAAAACAACACATGTAAGCGTGTGTATGATTTTAATACGTATAACATACGGCCATGAAGTACATAAAGGTACAACTTTCAATTCGAAATTAGTATTATCCCCTCGACATAAGGTCTGATGTTTAGTTGTACAATTCGAAGATTGTTTCTTTGGCCAGCAAATCAAGAACAGGCCCGTGAATTGTAATTCTTCGTTGCTTTCATGACATTCTCAAAGTTTGATAAATTTGGTTAATTTTTTCTGCTATCATTTATGAGCTTCATAAAATACTGGTTGCCGGTGAATTTGACCGGTACAAAAATGTATATCAAATTTCATAGTACTTTTGACAGAGACAAAAAGCCATCCTAAAATTTCGCGTTAAATCAAAGTGGATTTTCAAATGAGGATGGTGAAAATACGTTTAAAATTGTAATTACAAGTCCCTACAGATATTCTTAATATAACAATTATTCGACTAATTTCAGCAATATGTATGCAAAATAAGTTAAACGAAAACTCTTTGGTGACAAAACTCGTCAGCGAAGCGACACAAACGGCGATAATAAAATAACAGACAAATTCGTTGCCACATTTTGTACCAGCAAGGTCACCTAATATTCTGACGAATATGTTGGCAGTTTGCTTAAAATCCAATTAGAGCAATAGAAGGACACCCTAATTAGATAGGTTATTCACAATAGTTCATTAGCAATTCATGAACAGTTTAGAGGAACAGACGGTAGAACAGTTGAAGTATTTACGAAATGCTTGTGACAAATCACACATCAAATCGTACAGGATTACCAAAATATTTAATTTTGGAAGTTATTACAAGGAAATTAAAACGAGAAAAATTAGGCATGTTACGAAGATTGACTGGCAATAAAAAATAAGCTGCAATAGGAAAAAAAATTCATTAACTTTGTTTACCAATAAGACTCGAAAGCCGATTTTTTTTTTATCCTTCCTGGAACGTGAAACCGTCCGTAATTGGAGAATATTTTGTTCGTTTGATGTGAATTTCTAAGAACTTAGTGGAATTTAATCAAGGAAATCTATTTATTTAAGTAAAGCTTTCCTCCGACTTCCATTAAATCATAGAAAATCAGATCATTCAATATGAAAAGTAAATCCCTTATTTCATTAAAATATCTGGTTCTAAGGATTAAGATCAAAGGTTACGGCGAGAAAAAATAAATTCGCGAATTTACTTAAAATCATGCCCATTAATTTCATCAACAGATTTTACGATAAAATAAAAGAAGCTGTTAAGGAAAATTAAACAAAACGTGGATTTTTGTATTTAGGTTGCCTTTCGCCTTTATATTATGCTTCGATTAGAAGCACTCACGATAAGAAAAATGGTACGATTCAAATTATTGATAGCTCTGCTTTGAATCTCGAATGTTTGTACGAAGTTATAACGGGTATAATTGTACGGGATACACAAAATTCGAAAGAAACATTAAAAGGAAACATTTGTCATAAATAGCTTTTAAAAGCATTAAAACCGATTCATACAATCTTAAAAAGACATCATTTTAAAATTAGAATAAGAAGAAAATACCTATTTAACGAACACGTTACCATCACCAGTCGATTTTCCACTCGCATATTGTTTTAAAATTCCCCGATTATAAATCAAATATGCCTAAACAATGTAAACACTTGAGCTCTTATGACGTCACCGTAAGGTAGGTACGCTTAGAATGAGTTTGTATAGATATTAGTCATGTGACAAACACGTAAAAAAATTAATGAAATGAAAAAATAAATGAAATCGAAACAATTGTTGTTATAATTGATAATCCTACTAACTTTAATAAGACACAATAAAAGTAAAATGGTGTTGATTTGTCACTAATTTAGGTGTCACAATCTTTAAGCGTAAGTCGTGACAATTAATTATGTTTAGTTCTCTGTGCAATGTTTCATTTGGCTAACGTGCCCAAGATTTTCTTTAGCGTGCCAACGGTTCGCAATCCCTGCTCTTTTAGTAGGCAACATTAGTTGAGATAACAAAGGCATTTTATCAAAACACACAGGTGTTTTACTGACAGAGTATTTAACCACGAACCATAGACTAAGCCAGAATGTTTTATTTAAAACCTTACATTACCAAGCTTTCATGTAAATCTAATTTGAGATAACTTAAACTACACATGTACAAATTGCTGAAATACTTTCTTACGAGTAACAACACGCATTAGGAATATCAAATGGTTTCCTGTTTGAATCATAGCCAAAGAATAACAAATAATATACTAATAGTATAGTACTATAGTTAATTGTATGGATACTACGTGTACGACATAGAATAGTATGTATGTGTGTATAAACTATTTGTTGAATTAAAAGTTAACTTACGTTAATATATAAAGGTAATATTATGTAGTAGTATCTTATGATACTAAATTTCATCCATAACCATTCCCTAGAATTTTTGCGTGAAAGACTATTTAAGATCGAACCTTCTTCTTCTACCCACGCATACAAACTTTCCAGTCTATCTTTATAACTAGCTGTTAAACGCGACTTCGTTTACTTTATTTCGGGATAAAAAGTAGCTCTTATGTATTATTAAAATTGCATATCCACAAACTGTCATGTAGTATTAGTAGGTATATGGTTAGATCAAGTTATTGCAGAAGATATTTCTCGTCCGAATAAATATGTTTATTTAAAAGATGTTTAAACAATTTAAGGCGGTGAAATCATTGACTGATGACAAATTTCCGAAAGAGTTTTGGAACGTTTGGCTCAATTATGTACATCATTTTGTTATTTTTCATAATTACAGCCACAAAATACCACTTTATTTTCCTTGTTTGACTAATATTTATTAGTCAAACCACAACGAATCTAACTAGTAATACCACAAGTCAGTTTATTTTGTACTTTATATGATGTTAAGTAATTAAATTAACAATATTATGGTTGTTTTTTCATAGATATTAGGAAAATACCAAGCATGACGGTAAGTGGGTAAGACGTAGGAAAAAAAAGTTTCGAAAAAATTCAATAAAAATGTAACCGAGTCACAATTGAATCATTGAACATTTTTTACTACTGCCCCCTCTGATTCGCGATAATCTATGACGAGGCGTAATCCGTCTGCGCGAGCGCACGCGAGGCTTCCGTCCGTAACGTACACCCACCGCGTTGATACAATCCATAAGCGAAAAGCGAAACTAGATTAAACAAAGTAGGTAATGAGTAACACAACGAAATTCCTTGCGCTAACTCAATAACTAAAGCGTAGTTTACTGAGCTGGCGCATTGCAAAAATGTGCGAATAATTAGCAAATGTTTTTTAGCATAAAACAACCGACTTTATCATTTCTATGGTATGCCAATATCAGATCCTAGCGCTCTTAGCATGGTACTATACATCTGATGGTCGAATTGAATCGACTTGGAAAGTGGACGATGGTCGAAATATCTCCTTTACAACAAAAATAAAATCATAAACAACGTAGGTAGTTATCGGCGAACATAGACATATATGTGAACCGTCGTTTATAAGCGAGTATTTCCGTCTGCTCTTATAAAATATATTTTTTCTGAAAGTTATACTGTGAGTCATCTTTCTAAACTATAAGTTTGTGGCGTTCTATACCTGGCTAAAAAAAAAAAACGTTTTTGAAACATATTTAAAATAATTATGGATTTTGTTACAAAGTGCACCTGAACCTTTTCATTGCATTCTGTGCATATTTGTAAACAGTAATTTAAATCAAAACGCTCGTCACTTCTCTATTGCACCACGACCTTTGAATCTGTTGCCATCCGCCGCAATCGCAGCGTCGCGCATGACAGAAGAGACCCGAACGCGCGAAACAAATCAAATACTTGACTCACTTCTACAACAATTAAATAAATAGGTGCTATTTACACCGCCATCTTGCTTATGTAATCTTCTAATCTATAAAAATCAATCGTTGTTCGTTAGTCTCGCCAAAACTCAACAACGGGTAAACCCATTTGACTAATGTTGGTTTCAAAATAATTAGTTATGGAGCTCCAGGGAATGTTCAGAAGGTTAGAAAACTTGGAAATAAAAAGGCGTAACGACGTTCGCGCGGACACCTAGTTGAAAATAAAATACACAGACCAACCTTCAATTATTGACATCAAAGAAGAAACATAGGTCTCTTCTAAAAATAATAGTACATTTGTAGGATCTACAACAAAACAATTGTATGTAGATGTTGAGACCTAAAAAATGGCACTGGCAACCATTATTATGCTGTGTTTTCCTCTCATTCTTATTTTGAATTACTAATTTCTATGATACTTTTTGTGTATGTACCTACATAATGATGTGGGGCCCAATAATTTGTTGAAAAATATGATCAAAGGGTAGGAAGATACTGGTTGATTGATGAATGAATGCTATCAGTTTTTACGGTATAATGTCAATGTTTTTTAAATAAAAATGCAACATGCATTATTCATCTGAATTGATATTAATCTGACTTTACTAGGTAGATTTATGAGAATCCATGATGATTTTCCTGTACATTTTTAGCTAGTGTCAATAATTGTAATGATGTCATTCTTATAACCTTGGTACCTATACAAATTGTGTTCCAAGTAAAAATAGATTATGAACCAAAAGCATCTCACTGCATTATTTTATAAAATGATTTACCATCTTATTATTCAGATTATAAATAAAATGTTTATGAATATTTACACTAATAGTTAGGTACTGTAGGCTCTTATCTAATTATATAAAAGTTCCAACATATATTTTAGAATGTGTTTTGTGGTTTGCATACAAGTAGTTACCTACACACACCTAATAAGGAGTATAACAGCATTACAGGACTACAAACAAACTAGTTAATTTAGTAAAATGGTGTAATCAATGTCTCTAATACATTACTCAAAATGTCAATGTTATCTCATTGTCAACAGTAACATAATTTTGTTATCTTAATGCCCTTGTGTGTTAAAGACATTTATCACTCATTATGAACATTGAGCCTTCACATAGACTCTAGGCTTCAAAATTTAAATCTGACATAATCACAAATAATGCTGGCTCTTTAACGTTAAAACATTAATATTGTGTGTAACATTCAGATATTTCCTCAAAGAACTTATTTTGTATTTTTTTACATGCAAAATAAAAGTACAGAAATATAAAATAAAGCCTTTACATTTATAGGTACATCTAAGTTATTATTTATTTAGACTTATTATTGGATCATAACACTCCACTAAAAACTGGTGACAAAATCTTATTAGAGAAATGTGTTTATTACATTTTAATTACAGTAGTGTTAGCACACCATTTTTGATTCTAATAACAGATTTCTGATGTGTGTGTGTACCAACAATTTATTATTATTTGTAAGAAAATAATAACCAATAAATGTGATTCTGATATAGTTATTTCAATTCAAGAAGTATTTGTGTAAGTAATGAAGTAGTTCATCAGGTAAATAAAAAACCATGGATGTGGGTATTAAGTTTGTGAGTACATAACTACATACTTTACTAAGTAACATATTTAATTACTAAATTGATTGAAAACCTATTGACAAGAAAAAGGTGGACAAACGATCTTTTTTTTTAAAGAGTTACTGAAGTTACATGTTAAAATCACTGCGAAATGTTTTATCTGCGCAAATAACACTTAAGTAAGTCATAACCTAAATTTGGTGGATTAGATTCAGCTGTTTGAATATGTTTGATGAATTCTCATGGGAAATATTAGTACCATGAAACAACGACGCACTCAGCTCGTGCGTGGTGTTTTAGCAAAGAAAATCATAGTAATTGTGAATCATCAGCGGGAAGGCGGCAACTATTACTTTCCATGCTAAACTGGTTATAAAATTGAAGGGGGAAAATGCTAGCAAGGTTAGGTCGGAATACATCATCGTAGCAGAGCTTGATGATAAATCTGACAACTCGTCTTGCTTTTAACTAGGTTAAAAAGTCCAAAAGGATTCACGTTTGGCGGAAAAGGCGGTGCCGCCGAAGCAGCAAACGTCGCCAAGCTTGGGCGATGGCGGTCAACTAACGGCCGATTGATGACGTTTGACGAAAACCAACTTTAATTTTACTGAACTAATCACAGAGATATGATTAAGAATAACTTCCTGTGTAGAAGAATAGCATTAATAAAGCAAACTCACCACATGACAACGAAAAATTAAATATTTTCTACATTCACTCCACAACACAAAACACTCCAAATCCACGATTGACACACCACAAGACACTAGCGCCACGTGTATGACTTTTTGGAAACTACACTGACGTATACTCTGAAGTTGCCGACATCTACAACTATACCAACAAAGAAACGAAAAAGGCAAAGCTTGTGTGCATGATAAAAAATACAAAATTTTTAAATCCCATTCCTTCGGTCGAATTATTCAAAAAATATCTACAAAAAATTTACTTTACAAGATTTAAGTACCTACACACTATCCAGTTTTTGCTTTTCTGTTAAGTGGAAGAATTGCCGTATTGCAAATGCACCTAAGTTTTAAAATAATATTACATACACCTATGGTGTCTAGTTTTTTGTTGATTATTATCACTAATTTTATTTTTATCCATTCTCAAACGAAACGAATAAACTTAGATACCATCAACTTAACTAATTGAAATTATTATAAACAAAAGTAATAACATAAGATATTTCAATATGCAAAGCTTGTCACTGTGGTAAGGTACCAAAAATGCTGGCTTCATTACCTCGCTGAATGGCGATTATACTAAGTCCTTTTTTTAAATTTAACTTCGCGTCAAGAGTGCGTACTTCACTCATTGCTTAACGTACCACCTACGCTCTAAGTGGTGCCCACAACCATAGCTGGGCACCGTTAATCAAATAGTTAACTTCGTTAATCGTTAATCCGTTACTAAAAAAGTTAGCTTCGTTAAACGTTAAAGCGTTACATTTCTGAAGAATTAACGCAAGTAAACGTTAATCGTTAATCCGTTAAAATATAATCAAACTGGATGGATGAATGGTCATGGATTCTTACCTGGAATCCGATTCCATGTCTTCCATGATAGGGTTTTGATTACTGCACTGCACAGTAAACTTGTTCAATTCACCTAATATTACCTACACACTTCCTTTTCCACACGCAAATGATCACTCACAGTAATAAGAGAGCGTTCAAGTAAGTGGGGGGGAGGTTATGTAAAGGGTGGGGGGGAGGGGGGGTAGAGTCAAAAAATCTTCAAATATTGCGTTACTTAATGGGGACCTATGCCATATCGAATACTTAACATCGAACGTTCAAAATATGGAACACTTGCTGTGCCCACGACTTCGTTCGCATGGACTACATCTTTTCATGGTCGGTTTTACCCCTAAAAAGTAATCTATATTTTAATCCAAGTTACGATAGCTATATTTTTGCCAAATTTCATATCTCTTACTTAAAGAATAAACATTTTCCCGTATAAACTTTCAAATGTGCTCAATTCAATTAATTTTATATTTGATAAGCATGTCTATTTGTATATATATATATATATATATATATATATATTTATCATGCTGTACTATGAATATAATTCAAGAAATAAAACTTTATTTATGTTGCAAGGCCGTACCCATTTCTCGTTATCTACTATTTCCTCTACCTTAAGGTTGTCTGGAAGAGATCGCTTTCTAGCGATAAGACCACCTAAATTGTACTATAATCAATCTGCAAAACCTATTTCTGTAAAGTTTTGTGCAATAAAGTATATCTATCTATGTGCTACTACCCCCATCCCCCCCTTTTAATAACAAAAAATAGCCTATCATTCTTGAGGTTCAACGTATACACCTAATACCAAATTTCATAAAAATCGGCTGAGAGGTTTAAGCGGGAAAGCGTAACAGACAGACGAGTTACTTTCGCATTTATAATATTAGTAGGGATACAAATAATCGTTTGCTCAAAATATCAAATTTACTTAAAATAGAACGTTCAAAATATCGAATGATAAAAGTATCGAACGCTCAATACATCGTCTCATGATTATTTGTATATTCGATATTTTTAACGTTCGATTTTTGTACCGTTCGATTAATAGTGTTCGATATTTAGATTTTCGATCATTTGATATTCGATATGGCGTAGGTAACCCGTTACAACTTAATACTTGAACGCTCCCTTTCTTAAAACAAACACAGCACTCGTCTTTCTTATTAAAACACCGGCTCTTAGTAATAAATGACATGTTGAAATCAAATGAACAAAATGAATCTATTCGCAGCTTTCTCACTCGCGCGCGTTTTGTATAGTGTATTTGGCTATTCATACTTGTCTTGTCTGTACCTGTTTTTTTCACCACGTCGCCTCGGTGCCATGCGGTGAATAGGCATTGGATTAACGATTAACGGACTTCTGGATTATTAACGGAAGTTAATGTGTCCGTTAACAGTTTTTAAAGTTAACTTAAAAGTTAATTCGTTACTCAAAATGTTAACTTCGTTAATTAACGATTAACGGATTAACGAGTTAATGCCCAGCTATGCCCACAACCCACAAAGCTAGTGGAGTGGTCCTTCCTATTTTTTTCTACTATGCATTTTTATATGGCAACATTAAAATTTAAATGTCACTTGACAGATGTCTTCAAAATATTTCTCCTGTTTTGCTGTTTCGGTTTAGGATTTTTTAATTTCGAATTAAATATGTTTCTTACTCGACATTGTGTAAAATTTTCTAGTTCGACAAGACTAATGTTCTCTTATAAATTTGCATTAGCTGAAAAGTATCATGGTCTCCCGTATACGTGCAATTGCCTTAACCTTTCTAGGTTAGAATTTAACTTTTAAAACATTTAACTTATAAATTATCATTTATCATTAAATAAATAAATATTTGCTTGATATATAAAATAGTTGACATATATTTCAGATCATTTGCCTCTACTGCCCATTTAAATTACTGTGAACGGCTGAAAAAAACACAGATGCAATTTTCTTCAAAGACTACCATGCAAACAATGGCTAAAACAGAAAATAATTCTTCGTGCTCGGATAAATTACCATCAGAAAATTATAAAAAAACGTTAAACGAGTTATTAGAAAAACTCATAGCAGGACTATCAACTGACATTCATCAAAAAAATAGAGTGTACAAAAATGATCTAGTCCGAGTTATCAACAAGATTAAGGAAATTGACTTTTCTTCTAAAAGGCAGGGTTTGTTACTTTTAAGATGTTGTACTGAATTGCTGCCTGATGAAACCCCAGCATCCAGAATGGAATTAGCGGAGCTTGTGTGGAGTACTATCAAGTAAGTTTGTAGGTTTATATAATAGTGAATAAATCCTTACTAATCTTATAAATCGAAAAGTGAGTTTGTTTGTTCCGCTTTCACGCCGTAGCTACTGAACAGATTGCTTTGAAATTTTGCAGACTTAAAGTTAGAAGTCCGGATTAAATAATAGGGTACTTTTTATCCTGAAAAAAATTGATATTCCTGAGGGAAAACAAAAATATACTTTGCTTGATGGATGGATAGAAGATGAGGTATGCGATAGATGGCGCTAGATGATGGTAACGATGTGCTTTTTAAAATACGTAAGAAGTGGAATGATAGCTTACACTACTTAGTTCTTGAGGTACACGATAGATGGCCCTGGGTGTTTTTTAAAATACATAAGAAGTGGAATGAGAGCTTACGCTTTTTTGGTTCCAACCAATTTTCATTGAATTGTGTATGTTGTGCTTTATACCACAGTATAAACGAATCCACGCAGGCGAAGCCGCGGGCAGAAAGCTAGTGTAAAATGAGTGCTATATTCTAAACTTAGCATACTTATCTTATATCTGGTCATAGTTTAGTGTCACAGACAACAATGTTCCTCTGTATCCAAACTTTTATCAAAGCAAATCTTTAGTGGCAATGTCATATTAATGTTTTTATTTATTAACTGATAAATTTCTCTTTTGCTTAAGAGCTAATATCCTGTTGTCATTTTTACCTTGTTTTTCCTTACTATAAAATAATAAAGTTGATATGTTGTTGGCGGTTTAAAAAGAGGTACAGTCTATTTCATCTATAGTCCATGTAAAACAATTGAATGAATTTGCTGTTTGTCCCAACCAAAAGTAGGTATTTCACATTTATTTTCCTCATACTTGAAATTTTCAGATCACATACAGAATTTGAAGTTGATCACTACAATGAGCTGCTTCGAGTGTATATAGCGAATAATCGCACAATAACAGTTGGTACATTAATACAGCAGATGGCCCCAATAAAACCTAATATGACAACATATGAACTAATTTTAAGAGCTCTTGCTGAGGTTTGTAGCTTATATTATATTTGAATTTGAAATGATTACCTACATACGGTCAAGATGATGCACATCATAGTAAACACTAGCAGTTTGATATTTAGTTCTTAGTCCACAAAAAAAGGGAGATACAAAGGCGAAAGTGGTTAGTATCACATACTTTTAACTGTACATGTAAATAATTAATTCGATGAGTAAAGATTCTCAGTTAGACTATCGTATATACCTAGGTCATTAAGTCTGATATTAATTGTATTGCATTTCAAACTTATAGCACTGATTATTTTAGCACTCTTTGATACAAAATAGACTGGTTGCTTGTCTATGAAGCTAAGTTTTAAGGGTGTCAAAGCTTGATGTGCTGTAATTGAATGTGTTAACGAATTTTGCATTTACTTAAATGTTCCAGATCAATTTATTGATTGCACATGGGTAAAAAAAGGCCTCTAATGAAATGTTTTAGCAAAGAAAAATAATGTTCTTGCGAATTGCTCTCTTACTTACTTGAAAATTATAACAGTTTTTTTTGTCTAGGTCGGAGACTTAAATCAATGTACTGAAGTGATCTCCAACATGAAGTCACAGGGCCTTCCGGCAACAGAAAATGTGTTCAATTCCCTCATAATATGTCAAGGGAAAGCTGGGTATGTTCTCTTTAATGTCAAATAATCTAAATATTGGCCACTCATCTCAATAGTTTTATTGTATTTCTCATTTCTATTTGCTAATAAGACAAAAAAACACATTTGGAGCAAAAACCAATACAGTTTTTTCTACAATAAAAATGAAAGAATTTCAATTGTAAAGTTACATATCATTTTCAAGACACAAATATCATGACAGATTATTCCAAAACAGACTTTGTTTAGTATAGTATTTTAAAGAGTTAAGACAGAAGATTATCAAATTGGGAAATTTACAAATCTGTAAAGTTTAAAAATTTTTCATTATTTATAGAAACCTTCAAAACATCAAAGAAGTATTATCTATGATGAAATCATTGAAGCTAGAAATGTCAGTAGATACACATGTAGCTATTGCCCGGGCATTAGCCTGGAATAAAAAGGCAAACCTTATTGTTGAAGAGCTAGAAAATGCAAGGGCTAAGGGCTTAACGTTTGGGGAGCAACAAATTATGGAGGTGGTCAAAACTCTGGCCACAGTGGGGACTTATGGGCCCATACCTCAGGTAAATATTTGTTTGCTGATTTATACATTATCAGAATACTACCTGTGCCCACGACACATTCACCTGGACTACATACTTCCATGGTCGGTTTTATCAATCCTATCTCCCCTAATATTCGATACAAAAACTAGTCACTGAGAAATATTATTTTATACTAGCGGACCCGACAGACTTCATCCTGTCAAAAAGATTTGGAATGTGGCTTGACTGTTTGTACTGGAAAAAGCAAAGGGCAGTCTTTCGAGCTTTCCCGGCAATTATTCGAAATTTCGCCGTAAAAACCATCCTTGGACTTCAGCGAACATTTAAAAAAAAGAATTGTCAAAATCGGTCTAAGCGTTGTCGAGTTATGCGCTTACCAACACATTTTGCGATTCATTTTTATATAATAGATTATGTGGCAATTGAACAATCGGGCCATAATATCATGCAAATATTATACGCGAAACTTTGTAAGAATTTATGGGTGTCTATATGTCTAGATATCTAGAAAATGAATGTCTCCATGTATATTTGTTAGTCTTTCACACAAACACTACAGAATTAATTTAGATAATATTTGGCAGCTAGACAAATTAAAATTTGGATCCTTTTTATCCCAAAATAACGCGAACAAAGTCGAAAAATCAATATTTTTTAGACTGTACTTACTGTATCTTGCCCATTATTTGTCAATTGCAGGTCCTTCGTTTTCTACCATCAGAAACCCTGACGAAACCTTCAATATCGCCCTACATGCAGAGCGTTACGACTTTACTGGTGTTCCAAAATCACCCTTTAGCCGCGCTGGATGTATACAAATGCTTACCTCTGCCTTCTTTTGGGCCGAAAGATGACCAAGGATTGCATGGGAGGAGTTTAGTTAGGGACTGCGTTAAAGCTGCTCTGGTAAGTGTTGCATAGATCCTCTCGTAGATATATCTTTTACAGAATGTCCACGGCTTTCGCACCATCTTTTCGTACCCAGCGAGTGAAGAAACGTTATAGGCATTAAACGTGTTAGGCTTCTGAACGAAATGTATCAGACTGATGATTTTTTAATTTGTTTTTGAGCAAATTTAATAAATACCCAGGTATGGTCAACGGCACGTTAGGAAGCACTTGCAGTTCGATATTAGTTCTTGTGTTGACGGCATAAGGGCCAGACGACCACTCGCTATGAATGGTTTCCTCTCACGATGAATTACGGGTATGAACCAAAAATTCTAGCCGCTCAAAATAATAGCGCTTGTGACTATTTCTAGGCGCCTCGCTCAAACGTGAGATTGGGTAACCTCATTTAATTGGGTAACCCCAGACAATGAAATTTTCTTACGTAGTTGTCTTTTGACTTACCTAATTTTGAAATTCTAGCTGTCCAGCACAAAAGCGCTTGTGACCATTTCTAGACCACGGCTCGCCTTCAACGTGAGATTGGGACTAACCTCACGCAAGGAGGGTGTTCGCGCAAGAAAAATCCACTAGAAGGCACGTAGGAAGATACGTAGGCGTGGGGTCCCTCATTAATGATTTTCCCCAGATGATGAAATTTTCTGACTTATGCCCATTTCCAATATTTTACGATTCGATGTGTCAAAAATGACAATCCGTTTTTTTACGAGTCGCTAATTCTAATTTCAAATTTAAATTCCATATCAGCTGTCCTCAGTCGTCAGTCGTTCGGTTTTAGCTAACGGTTCATAATTTATTAGGTACTTACCTTACCTAGCTTACCGTAACCAAAACGGATCGTTTATCAAATATTGGACCCGGGCATAAGTCAAACGGCAACGAATGCCCGGTTCCAATGTTGTAGTCGTTTGGAGAAAAACATGTAGTCATATTTGACACATTACACATCTTCTTCTCGACATGATCAACATTCCCCGAACACGGCGGTAGAATACTTAATTTGTACTGACGATTCATAAGTGATTTTGTAAAGTTTACAGGAATAAAGATGTTTTCTATTCTATTCTATTATTGAATCGTAAAATATTGGAACCGGACATTGTTTGTTTAATTCCAGCCGTCCAATATAATAGCGCTTGTGACGCAAGAGCTGATGTCTACTGGTCGCAACCCGATAGCGCTGCACAACGCGTCGGAGGCGGCGCTTCAGCTCGGCAAGGTGCCGCTCGCGCTTGACATGTTCACGAGGATGCAGCAGCTGGGCCTGCCGATCAGGCCGCACTACTTCTGGCCCATTTTGCTGCACAATTCGAAGAGTTACGGGGAGAAAGGTGAGGCACAATTTTTGCTTAATTTTTGATCGTGCAAAGGCACATGACGCCTAATATTTTCTGTTTTTGGGTTCATACAATTTTGGCTTAATTTTTGTTCGTGCAAAGGCGCATGACGCTAAACTTCTGTTTGGGGGTGAAAGGTGAGGAACAATTTTGGCCTAATTTTTGTACGGGCAAAGGCAAATCACGCTATTTTTTTTTAGTTTGAATGGTCCTTATGCTTACGACATAAGGGCGATACAAATTCCAAAGTAAAAAGTTACCTGACGTGTCTATTTGTACCAGAAACTAATAGGACGTGAACTTTTAATTCAATTATTTATTTATTTTCTGAAATGAATAATATAGTTCATCATCAACATGTACTTATTAAAAAGCAAATTTTTTGAGTAGATATTTAACTCGATTGACCTTGATGTCTTGTATTAAAAAAAAAAGAATTCCGTTTAAACCACATTTTCTAATACATTAAAAACGTATTATTACTTCAAAATGAATAATACAGCGTATGAAAGTTCAGTGTTTGATTCACTTATTCGTAAACATTGTGCAAATAAGTGACGTCGCGCTTAATGTCTACGCTATCTATCTTAGTAAATTTTTATTTTCATTAAAGAAAACATGAGAATTAAATTTGGTAATCTAACAGCTGGTCCATAAACAATTTTTTTGTCATCTATCTATCTATCCATGTATTGTATGTTTGAATTCTTAAAACCTGGTTCATGATTTCCAGGCATCATGAACACTCTCAAGACCATGATAAGCATGGACGTCAAACCGGATTACGAGACGATAATGGAATACGCTCTCCCGTACGTCAGTTTCACGTCACCGCAGAACCTGATGAAGAAGTTCCACGACGCCGGCTTATCCAGCTCGACCGTGCTCACGCCGATGATGGAGACACTCTTGAGCACGGGTCAAGTGAGGGCGGCCAGCGAAATATGTGAGCTATTTATCTTTATGGATTGAACTTGTCCACTTAGGTCAGAATTAGTAAGGTAACCCTTAGGTCTGATTCAGTTTGGTTAGGTTAGGTTCGTTTAATAAACATTTGTCGGAGTAGCGTAATGTCAATCTGACATCAGGTTTGCTGACTGCTTCCACGTTCTCCTGACTTCCATGCAATAGGAACTTGAAACCATGTCTTTCATATAATGTGTGTCTCCCAGTAGTCAAACTGTTAGAAGTCAAAGTGTTTGTTGCCTTCTAGCGTGGGGATATCTCCATATTAAAACGTTTGTATTTATTTGAGTCATATAGAATCATATTTTTTAAAGATAGACTCATTTATTTTAAAGGGAAAAACAAATTTCATCTCTCCTTTCAGTGTGGGATACGAACCACTTATCGCGCGTATTTCAACTGAACTAACCACTAATTATCCGGGAAAGATGATAGGGAAATGAAATGATCTGTTTTTTTAATATTTAAAATCGCTAGAGCGGCATTAAACACATTAAAAAAATATATTCAGATATGAATTAATCTTATTCAAAATATATTAATTCTTGTATTATTTTGCAGGTGAACTATTTGAAGGTAAATTGGATGCGGAAAAATTACTGAAACCCTTGCTAAAAGGTTACTTGACCAGTTTGGATGTTCAGTCGACTGTGTACATATTGGAAGACATTTTGAAGAAGGCATCAGATAAGAACAAAGATTGGGTCGGAAGGTTCTTGACCGTCTTCATGCGGCATAGGAAAGTAAAAGAGGATATGTCGGATTTCTTGAAATTGGTTGAAGTAAGTCAAGGAACCTATTTTACTTCAATATTTCGTTTGCGTTGTATTGGGATAAAAATGTGTTCTATAGGTCATTATATTATATAATCTGTCTAGCTACCATTTACCAATATTCATCCAATTATATTCAGTAGATATTGCGCCTAAAAGGAAATAACATTGATTAATACAGTTCTTTCACATATAATATTATAAATATCAAAATATAATATTAGTACCTATTTGGAGTTTATAACATACCTTATTATAGATATATATTATACTGATGTGTATTTAATTCGCCAACTGTGATTGTACTGTTTTTATGTTGAATGTGCCTATACTGTACATATATAAATAAAATAAACAAATATCAGATAACATTGTATACATACACCTGAACCCAACGTAAATAGCTCAAGCATTGGTATTATAAAACCAGAGCTAACGGTGGTACAGTCATCGTCTTTTAGTTTGTAAACAACTCAGTACCTTGTCACATTAATCTAACTGTCCATTTGACTTACTCAGTCACATTAACGTTTAATGTGACAAGGTACTGAGCTGTATACGAACTAATGATGCTGACTGTACAACAATGTACTTAAATACATGTTTTATAAATATCCAGATATAAAAACTATGAGACTATGAGATACAACATTAACATACAAGATACTTTATATCCCAAAATGCGGGCGAAGTACGAGCAACAGCTAGTCATAAATAATTTTGTTGTATTATTCATTTTTGCAGGCACTGCAAGCGGCTAACATAAAGATATCCACCGCAGCGTCAGACTATTGTTTAAGCCGGCTTCCGAAACACCACGAGAGAGATATAACTGAGAGATTCCGGGATTACTTGATGCAGATCACGGATGACACACTCATGGATGATAGTGAATTGTTCACTCAACAAGTGCTACACCCAGTGAGTAGTTTAGATTTTCATAATTGAGATTTCCTGTCTATTTAGTATACGAGTTTGTAGAATAAAACCTTAGAACCGTCTGATAAACCTTATTTTCTGAAATACAAAATCTAGTAATGTCTATATGTACATTATATGTAGTGTACCTGCATAGTAGAAAACAAACAAAACACAAAAGTGCAAACACAAAACAAAAAATAAATTTCCTATTTAAACAGCAATGCTGAATGATCAGGTGTTCCTTAATATTCTGTATAACTTGTATGGGATATGTATATAATTGGTAAATGAAGTCGTTCCGACACGTTTTGGTTTGATGTATAGAACGTTGACGTCATAATTTCAACAGTCACGTGACTTGGCGTTTTCGCGCGCTTTTTAAATGTGTTACACAAAATCGTATTTTTCTCTGGTAATTTACATTTTTTAAAGGTAAATCGATTTGTTTGGGATATAAAATGAACGGGTGCACATTTTAAAATACATTTTCAAAAACTGTCAAGTAGCCAATTACACAATAGTGTTATTTTTCATCACTCTCGAAGCATAATTTGACCAGTATTCGGCAATAGTACTCTGCACACTGTCATTGCAACATTGCTGTAAATAATAAGAGAATATTTTTTTTCTGATTCAGAAACAAATGAATGAAGAGTCTCTCAAAGCTCATCTAAACGAATTGGAAGCTAAAGGCATGAACACACGAGGTGTGCTAAGGAAGCTACTCCAGCAATACTGCAGGGAGGGCAACTTAGCTGCTGCCAGGCAGATTGCGGAGAAATGTCAGAAAGAGGGGGTAAGTGTGCTAACAGATAAGATTAGAGATGTACAACTATCGATATTTTCACTCATACACATATAGTTCCATACACAAAATAGTTTCACTATTGATACAAAACTAGTCACAATTTCGTTAGTAATGATACAAACCAACAAATCAACAAATACTGCAATAGTATTGATAATATCGATACTACTACATATGTCATAAAATTATCTTATTATAATCGTCGATTATATTTTCAATTTATACTATCGATACTCTTGATTCTATTTATAGTATTGTTGTATTAAAGCATAATTTAGTTGTATTATTTATTTATTTATTTCAAGGTGCGCAGACAGATTACTGTCCGATACATATCCATATAGTTAGCATAACTTAAATAGACTAGACAGTAATCCATAAAAAGCATACACAGCATGTTTTACACAAAGGTTACTTCACGGTAAGACCTAAATACAATGGAGAAGAGAGAAAAAAATAACACAAGCTCAAAACTATAACTAAAAGTACCTTATTTATAACTAAACTTACAAACTATGTTGGATGGTTGAGGGGAGTCGACGACATCTCAGATATAAGATCTGAGATGACTTTTTTGTACCGGGGGAAACTAGAGTTGAAGATATTAATGTTAAAACATTTATAGTGTTGTATCAAATCGTAAGAAACAAATCTACGCTTATACGGTATGCTTTAAGATTAATAGGTTTTTATTAATGTATTTACTCTTATTCGAAGGCAATACTATCGCAGGTAATTAAAATATTGAGAGTATGAGCGCTTGATACTACTTTTCGTTGTTGTCAAACCAAAAACTGCTATGTGCAAAAAGTATTTTTTAATATTTCCATATATTAAGGGGTTCTAGAACAAAAATCATACGAAGGTTTATTTTTAGAAGTATTTTATATGAGAATTATAGTTGTTAGACTTTGATTTATTTGTTTTCTAAACATGTAAATTAAGTAGATTGTATTGTTACGCGTTACGATTAACGTTCTTAGTAACCAGCGCCATCTAGTTTGGAAAGGCGGGACTACAGAGAGTCGAGACGCGTACGCCAGAATTTACTAGAACTATGACCTTGACCGAGCGTACGGCCGGTCAAGGCCGGACTGCGCGCGAATGTTCCGGATGTTTCTGCGTTGGAAGGTTCGGGAACGGCCGCGGCAATATAAAAGGCCGGGATTCACCGCGACGGGGACAGTATTGAATTAGCGATACAAGTGATTACTTCGAAAGCGATTTTGAAGTGCAACTTGGGAGCGATTGTTGTTTTAATTAGTGCGTTTTAAGGTTGTAATTAGTGGCGTTCAATTAAAGTGTGACTTTTGGTAATTTTTATCGGCTGTTTTTATTGTCACGAACCCGAAGCTCGTAACAGTATTATTATTTCGTTTAAAGAGAATAAAAATCACATAACGGATTTGACACATAGCAGGTTTTCGTTTGACAACGACGTTTTGTAATGCAATACTATTGGCTGGTATAACAATAACGGTAATATTGAGACTATCTATCAATTCAATTCTTGTTAGGATAGGCAGAAATTTGTATGTTGAAAGGATTCGGTGCAAAGAAAGAATACTATGGGCGCTCCGTTTTACCTATTGGTTTTTCTTTAACTTAATAAAGTATAGTATGATGGGACAAAAAGATACCAAATAATCGAAACCCAGATTTTATCTTATAAAGCCTTCCTTATTATCTATTAGATTTTTTTGCCACAAAAGTATTTCAATAATTTACAAGAAACCCAATAATTTACAAGAAATAGGGTTTCTTGTAAATTAATAAAATACTTTAAAAAAAAACCAAATAATTAATGTAAGTTATTTCTACTAACTTCATATTGTACACAGGTGTTCTTATCGGCTGGTATGAAAGCAGCCATCTTTGATCTTCACGTGAAGTTAGGTGAGCTAGACCTTGCGGAGCTGGCTTTGGCAGATCTCAACAAATCGTCTCCCAACTTCAGCTTGGACGAGTTCAAAGTGATCGACTTTGCGACCCTTATGGTGTATAGGAAGAAGGTGGATCAGGCATTTGAGTTGATCAATGAGCAGTCGAAGAGGAGGTAAATTACTTTCTTCATATATATACGTATATATTATAATAATAAATAATAAGGTCGTTAATATAAATATAGTATAAACGTAACGAACAATACAAACGTACAGGCAGCCATTTTAGGTGTTTGAAACTTAGTACCGTGCCATACTAAATTAACTGTGTTTGATTTTATACCCTATTAAGTAAGTAAAAATTTAAATTAACTCCTGTTAGTTTATCTAACTTTTGGTGTTATCATTTCTTTGTTTTATGCGACAGCTTGTTCCCCTCTTTCACTCACTCTTACTTTGACGACCTCCGTAGCCAAGAGGCGAGCGGGCCGGACTTTGGCTTCGCGCCATTTCTGAAGTCCCGGGTTCGATCCCCAGTCGGGTTTTCTATATTGTCTCGGGTCCGGGTGTTGTAGTACCGTCGTTGTTTCGCATTTTTGTAACACAGGTGCATAGGCTTACCACAGATTCAGAGCAATATATGTGATGTTGTCTAATATTATATTTATTACTAGCTGTGCACGCGACGTCGTTCGCAGGATTTCTTTTTTTTTTATAAAATTATAGATATTATTTTTCTTAAATAAAAGTAGCCTAAACGTCCCGTCGAAATCGGTCCAGCCATTTCAAAGATTTTCCGGAACAAACAAACAGACAGACAGACCGACAAATATTGTAAAAAATGTTATTTTGGGATATATACCGTATATATTAATTCATAGTAAAAATCAGTTATTTTTTAATGCCTATTTGTGAATAGGCATTTCAATGTGTATAGATGTATAGTGTAGATTAATTTATTTATTTTCCGAATCGCTAGGCGGGTGACCGGAGGTCGGGGTATCGAGATGAACTGTTGGCGTCTCCTCGATGCGACGGCGGCTCACGGCAGCCACCAGGAGACCAGACGTATGTTCGATCTATTAACGTCGCTGAGGTATTGCAAGCCGTCCAATGCATTGCTCGGACCACTGATAAGGGTGCACTTGAAGAAGTAAGTTTACAGTTACTTTTATAGTTGAGATGGTTTGGGAATATGGTAGAAGGCTAAAAATTTGAGCTTAAATCGTTTTACCGAATCTGTTTCTACAGACGCTACGCTTCGCCGAACAACGTTTCGCCGAATCATACAAAGTTCTATGATACATGATTCATGATATTCAGATATTCAGTGACGCGTAGCGTCTGTAGAAAAAGATTCTAATGTAATTGTCAAATCATAGAACTTTGAATAATTCGGCGAATAAAGCGTAGCGTCTGTAGAAAAAGATTGGGTAAAATGATATGAGCCCTAAAAATCTGTTTATTCAACAATTAGATTATAGATATGAGACGTTTTATTTTCTTGTATTATGGTAACAAAAATGAACTAAGATATATAGTAAATATAGCGTGACGTCACTTTTTCGCACAGTATCTAATTTGTGACGTAAAGACACCCCTGAACTGAACTTTGATGTGCTGTTTTATTATCAAATTTCGTTTATTTGTTGAAGTCATAGATTAGTTTTTGTTGTTTCTGTTCTGAAAATGTAACCTGAGGATTAAAAATTTATTCCTTGTCAAGTAGCAACAATCCAGAAAAAAAGTTATGACATTATTTTTTCTCCCCAGCAACAACTTACAAGAAGCAGTTAAGGAGTACATATACATCTCTAACAAGTATAACAAGACGCCCTTGAAACACGAGCTGCTATGTCGCATCCTGTCTCAGATGGGCGAGGGTCAGTGCGAAGAGAAATTCATAGAAAATGAGAAGGCTGATGGACGGTTAAACAAGCTGGCACAAGCTGTGTTGAACCAAGGGAAGAAAGTGCACGGGGCTGGGGATGTACAGGTAATCGTTGTGAAGTAGCCTATTAATACTAGTTCAATATTGAGATACTAGTTGGGCGAGTATAGCTTAGGCGTAGGCGTGTGAATTAAAGAAACTAATGGAAGAGGCCGCACTGATTTTTCCGCGACCGTTTTTAAAATCGCGTTTTGTTACAGACTGTTAAGCGGGGAAAAACCGCGCCATAATTTGTAGTCCATAGAACTTACATTGGCGCGCACAAATTTGACGTGGTAATCGCGAGCGGTTCCGTCATCATTCGGCACACCGTCTCGAAGAGTGGTTGTGTTGGTTGTCGTGTCATCACTAGGTCGTCGACTGAATCCGAAGTTAAATAAATTCTCGGAATGTTCGTTTGTCGTAAATCTTAATACTTTTTATGAAAAAAACCTTTTTTAAATTTTTGGCTAATAAGTGGTTCGACATTTTTGTTTTAAAGCACCATCACATGCTGCTCTCTTGAAATCCATCTTGAAACTGTGAAAATTGTAGCCAGTTACGCGGTTTTTAACCGTGCGTGTGTGCGTTTCGGGCGGTTCCGCGGTATCACGATTTACCGCTCGCGTGACAAAACCGTAGCCTTAAGATTGATTTCTGTAACAAAAGTGCTTTAGCTATTTACTGAATCAGTGCAATGTATGTAATGTTGTCCAATATTTGAAAGGTTCACTGCAATAATGATGAACGTCCTTGGTTTTTGTTGTGAGATTATAAACTATTTGGGTTTTAAGTTTATACACGTTGTACAAATCTCAGCCTTATTGACGACCTCCGTAGCCGAGAGGTTAGCGTGCCGGACTTAGGCTTCGCGCCATCTCTGAGGTCCCGGGTTCGATCCCCGGTCGGGTCAATATAGGAAACGAACTTTTCTATATTGTTTCGGGTCTGGGTGTTGTGGTACCTTCGTTGTTTCTGATTTCTGTAACACAAGTGCTTTAGCTACTTACCATAGAATCAGAGCAATGTATGTGATGTTGTCCAATATATATTATTGCCAAGAAACTTGGAATATTCTAAGCGTTTTAGACGTATCAGAAACGATTATATCTTAGGACTGGAACTGTTGTTGCCCAGTTTATAAACGAGATTACTAACTACATGGTATGAAGTGACCGAATGATGTTGATCGCTTACATTAGACGTGAACCCTTCATTTATTTATAGTACTTTTTCTTTACAGCTTACACTAATAGCCGCCTTAGCAGAAGTGGGCTACAAGAAGACACTTCGCAAGCTACTCCTCGATCCATCGGTCAAATTCCACCCGGACGCTTTGCTGCGACGCTGCGAACGTTTCGCGGACGAGAAGAAAACGCAGCCGCTGGAGACGATGGCGGAGTGCGCCAGAGGCCTGCGTCACGTCGACATTGACGACTTGTACGAATTAATATTGGATGTGCATCGTAAGTGTAAAGTTGATCTACAACTACGTTGTCTTAGACCCGGTTTCCACAGAAGCAGAGAGGAGAGGAGACGGAAGGAGATGTATTTGAATTAATCAGATTTCGTTATTTTCACATCTCTTCTCTTCTTAACTAAATCCGAACTTGTATCCTTTATCAAAGTATTTAAATAATGCTAAGCATTGTTGGTAATTAATTTGATTTCATATATTTATTTCTATTTGTTTAAATCATAAATACTTTACGGAAATGTATATATTTATTTATGATATAGGTATTTATTTATTTATTATAGTTTATTTTTACGTATTTTTTTATATTTTAATCTCGTTATGGTATTTATATTGATATTTTCTGTTAGTATTTTTCTCCAACATTTTGCACGACGGCTGTACCCGTTTCTCGATGTCTACTATTTCCTCTACCTAAAGGTTGCCTGGAGATTGCTCTCTAGCAATAAGACCGCCTATATTGTACTTAAATATGTCTGTAAAACCAATTTCTGTAAATTTTCTGTGCAATAAAGTGTATCTATCTATCTTAGCTTCGATGGAAATGGATCAAGCGGAGAGGAGAGATGTCTTATTTTTCTGTAGAATTTTGTGCGGCGAGCGGGCCAGCGGCGTGGCAGAGCGGAGAAGTGTCTAGTCGGGCCGCCGGGTGGCGTACAACATGACGTCTTCCTTTCGTAGACAGAGCTTGACTGGTTTCGGTCTCTCACAGCTCACATCTCTGCTATACAAAGCTCACATCTCCTCTCCGCTTTGGTGGAAATAACCTGCCAGCTTTGCAGCACATCTCCTCCCGTCTCCTCTCCTCTCCGCTTTGGTGGAAATAACGTGCCAGCTTTGCAGCACATCTCCTCCCGTCTCCTCTCTTCTCTGCTTTGGTGGAAATAACGTGCCAGCTTTGCAGCACATCTCCTCCCGTCTCCTCTCCTCTCCGCTTTGGTGGAAATAACCTGCCAGCTTTGCAGCACATCTCCTCCCGTCTCCTCTCCTCTCCGCTTTGGTGGAAATAACGTGCCAGCTTTGCAGCACATCTCCTCCCGTCTCCTCTCCTCTCTGCTTTGGTGGAAACCGGGCCTTAGTGCTACCAAACCGATCCCTCGATCGATTAACGTCGATCGACTGGTCAAGTAGCTTTGATCGACGGATACCAATCGGCCTTTTTTCGCAACGGGTCACACTGTAACCAATTACACTGTGATACGTTGGGATACCATTCCAAAATTATATCCCAAGTGGGATTCCCAACTAGTCACACTGCAACATGTTTAAAAAACCTAATCTTTGGTATATTTTTATGATATGGGGTATTCTGTTTACTATTATGTCTTAGCTCGTTTTCAATAAATAATCAGCTTCATTACTACTTATAACAGGAAGGCAACATTTTTTCCTATTATTACTATCATCAGCTTACGATAAATTTATGCTTAATGCTAGATTGTTGAAATAAAAGGATTACTTACTTTTACCTAATTGTAATTTTTTACCAACAGAACGTGAGAATGACACGCAAGGCGCTCTCTCCCTCTGGTCCAAGATGCAAGACGCCGATCAGGTGCCCTCTCAGAAGTTCGTGCGTAACATCTGCTCCCTCTTCAAAGCTAACAACAAGGAAATACCTTCAGAGCTGGTCAGTTTGCTGGACAAAGACGAACAAAAGGCTACTAGTGCTTAGAGAAAGACGTTGCGGAGATGAAAATAGTGAATTAACTGTTCGCGTCTAAACACACTTTAACGAAGGTAAGCGACCAAGTTCCGCGGCAGTTTTTATGTTCCGATGTATTCGGCTGATGTGACATACCATAAGTGCCGAACTTACGCAGCGAAATTTCAGTTGCGAATTGAACTGAACTTCAGTCGCATATAATGTGAGCCCTACAGAAAATTCGCCGCTGAATTTACACCGAAGTTAGGCTGTATGCTTTAAGGCCACGTAATTTCGGCATACTGTATCGTTGGCATGTCAATATAGGTCGCGTATTTTCGGTAGTGTGTTTAGACATTTAGACTGTACGCTATAACACAAAGTTTCGGTATAATGTCAGCAACTCATTTGCAGGCGTGGTCATGCTGAAATTTCGTCGCGTAGGTATTTTCGGCCTTGAGAGGCCAAAAATACTTTGGGAAACGAAACGAATTGATGTGGAACTGTAGCTGCCACAGCGTTACGTATTGCCACTTAGCGGATTGTCTATGCACGATAGTGCCCATTTAAATTGTTTACCCATTCATTTTAGAGGTATTCTAGACATACACGAACATGTTATTAATTTGATGTATCGTGTTTTATTAGTTCCTACATTTATTAAATGGAAATATAAATATGTGGAATATGTTGAGTCTTTAAATAATTCGTTTTCGTAATGTGTCTTATTGTGCAATTCCCAAATGACTACTGTAGATTGTTATACTGTATTATATCTGTGATATTAAATTATTGCGTTAGAAATAAATCAGGGATAAAATAGTTTGTTAGTTTTAATTAAACATAAACCAACTACCTACACATAAACTTAAAATTGACATTTCAAGCAGCTAAAACCTAATTAGTTATCGGTTTGTTAATGTTTATCTTAAGATACCTAAGTAGGTATTAGCTGCTTGAATTAAGAACGACATTAAGAAATTTCGTTACAAAATATTAAGACAACATTTGAAATAAGTCGGATTTTAGTATTCGACAGTATCTGACAATCAGGGTGTTTGCGCATGAATAATCCAATAGATGGCGATATGTAGGCGTGGGGTCCACATGTTAATTGATTGGTGATTTAAATGTCACGACCCGACCCCACGCCTACGTATCGCCATCTGGTGGATTTTTCGAACGCGAAAACCCTCATTGAAAAATCTGTTCTTAGTAAGATTTGGCGTTGTCTAAATCCTCAATAATCTTCTTGTTCAGATTCTCCAATTCTTCCATGGCTTGCTTCTTTAGCGGTTCATAGTCCGCCTTGAGTGTTATCGACGCGATGTCCTCTTCCAAAACAGTCTTCCTGTTCTCCAGCTGCGCCAATTGTTCTTCGAGATTGTTCAGCTTTGCGTACATTTCGTTCCCGTCTAAGCTTTCCTGTGAGAAGGATAACTGCTATTTACTTCTCACACCAAATAAGGAAAACCGGCAAAGTGCAAGTCGGTTTCGCTTATTAAAAGTTCAAAAACTTTCTTCTTTAATTTTGGAAATCGGTGTTTCCGTTCAGATAAGAACTAGATAGATTGACTTTAACCTTGTCTCTTTCTCTTTAAAAGTTGTCTCATAAAATCCCGTGTTCGCGTTCTAAGGTTATATTATATGTTTATTGATATTGAAGGTCAAATGCCACAAAAAATGTTGTGTTGTAAAAATCTTACTTATCGTTGATAGACAAATAGACAGACAACAAGTGAACTTAAAATACTTCATCCTAAGTTTTCTGTAGTGGTTAAGTCAGGGTTCCGTCTTCACTTTCAGGTTGGTATGATATAGAGTAAGAAAACCAACCTGCAATTTCTTAAGTTTACTGGACGCTTCCACGACAGCACTCTCTGTTGGCGCCAACTTTTCTCTCAACAAATGTAACTCAGTCTCCAATGTTTTCTTCTGTCCTTCACCTGAAAATAACCAATCAGAGAAGCGCTCGGTAGAAGCTAACGGTTCGGAACAGATTTCGAAATCAAGCAATATAACATCAACGACAGTCCGGTAGCGGGTGACCTTTATGAACGTGTTTGTACCGAGCATCACATTGCTTCGGTATGCTCGTATTTGTCTTAAGACTCTTTGGGAGTTGCACAGATTCATTCCTCCTGTTAGGGTTAGAACGGCTTACATAAATGGTCCTAAACTTTCCAAGAATTCAAGGGCAAGAGCATTTAGGAAAACTAAAATTTTTGGAGGTCCAGGGACCAGCCTCAGTTTGTGAAGAACTAAGTACCATGTCACATTACACACTATCTGTCTTACTTAGTAACGCGTATTTTTAATGTGACAAGGTACGGAGGTGTTTATAGATTAATACCTTGCATCTACTCAGACATTAATGAAGTAGTAATTAATGTTCAGATATTAATGGTAACTTGTTAGGTATGGAACTAATTGGCATTTTAAATTGTTCAAAAATAATAGCAAAGTAATCTCAGGAAGTTCTGGTACTGGTTCATTAATCCCTTAACAAGGAAGGCTTTATGCTACATCACAACATATTGTGACTAATAAGAGCGAAGAATCAGAGGAAAATGTGAATAGTATGCCAGCATATAGTTATTGCATAAGTACTTAGTTTACTGGAAGATATTACTCGCATCTAGCACTTATGTGCAAATATAATTTATATAAAGCGGAAATATTAATCTACCTTCATCTCTTAGCCGCTCCAGATCAGACAAGGTGACAAGTTCGTCCTTCATGGCCCTCGTTTTCTCAGGTAACGCCTGTAGTTCCGTTGCAAGACGTTCGCGTGTCGATTCTGCCTGTAACAAAGATTATCTTGATTATTTAAAAATATACTTGAAGATATTACATGTCCATTCCAGAGGTTGCTATACACAATTTCATCAAAATTGGTGGTACGCGTGAGTGGCGGACAGACAAACAGACAGACAGAGTTATTTTCGCATTTATAATATTAGTATGGAAGTAGGTATATGGATTAAAAACAAATCACACTCACCTTTTTCAAATTGGCCTGAAACCTCTCGTATTCCTTCATCAACGTATCAACTGACTTCTTGCTATCATCCAACCCCGGAGTATACCCCTCCTTCTGCTTCAGCGCATCTATCTCACTCAAGTCCAGGTCTATATTCGAACTGCTATGGTCCAACGCGAACACGATGTCTTTCTCCAACTGTGCTATCTTCTCCTGTTCCTTCTTCAAATTCTCCTCGTAAGTGGTCATGAAAGAGTCCATGGTCTCCTCCCGCTTTTTCAGTTCTCGGTATTTTTGATGACGCTCTGAACTGCCTTCCTCTAAATCCTGTAGATTGGTTTAAAAAAATATTAAATTTCCATTAGATGTCCTGTAATAAATTCGATAAGTACTAGAATTGCATGTTAGGGACACAGTTTCAGAGGAAGTTCTACTTGTTTTAGGCCTGACTATATCGAATCAAGAGCAAACGAGAGTTTAAATGATATGTTTAGAATGTGTATCTAAATTGTTGTTTTTACTTCGGAATTGAAATCAATTTCTGTAATGTTAGTGTGTTTATTAAAACAGTCCTCGTATGGTCAGTATACTTAGATAGTTTGATATTACTTCTTACATGAATTACATAGGGGTATTTACCACACACTTAACATTTTACTGAAGTATTGTCTGTAGTAAAATTAGCACGATTGGTTCATTATGTTAAAAACAATCGGTCAGAACTTACTTGTTCAGCTTGTTCAATAAGTTCCTGAACTTTTTTAATCTGTTCCTTTAAGTTGGCTGCATTGCTGTCTAGCGATGTGATAGCTGTGTTGTCTTCTCGGACCTATGGGAAATACTCAATACTCAATCATTTCCTCAATATATAATGTGGATACAGTCCAGATGGTATTCTTATAGTTAGATCATTATAGACCCCGTTAGGGCACTGCAATGTGAGAGGACGTTTTTACAAATATAGATTAAGTTTGTCAGATGAGTTATCTAGAACAGTAGTAATATCAGTAGAACAAAGTAGAATATCAAACACATGCGTGTCACAAAATAAATGTTCATTTTTCCTTGCAACCCTTTTTAATGTTAAAATTCTTCTTTGTATTTTTTGTTCAATAGGAAGTATTAAAACTGCTAGATCCAGTTTCTTGGCCTAAAGTTCTTAACAAGCAGATGTGATGTTTAGGGAATGATCAATAAGCATATTCATGAGCTGAGCAAGAAAACAATAGGTACTTAAAATACTTACTTGTAACAAAAGCTTTTCTCTTTCTTCTTGAGGGTCCAGTCGGTTGTTCATTTCGTTCTTCAAATTGTCTCGCTTTTCTTCTGTAGCAGCCAAACGTCGATTCAGCTCCAACAAATGCATCTTGATCTATGAATTGTAAAATAAAACATGTTATCGAATATTGGAACATCATGTTAAACAGTAGTTAGAATAACATCAAGCTCCCAATATGTCTTGTCTCAGCAGGACCCAGCAAATCTTTTATGGCGGATTACTAGCAGCCATTTTCATTTGGTCATCATGGTAGTTCTACCAGATGCACCATCAACAAATATGTGTTTAGTTTTTTAACCAATTTGCTGCTGGCAACCGAAGCACCCACAGGTGGCGAGCGAACATGTGTAGATATATATTTGGAATATCACTCCGCTACCAGTTGCACTAAACAGGCATGTCTTTTTAGGTTTCGTACGTTGGTATATAGGACGAAAACGCCTAATCCTTTGGCGTCAATTGTTTAAATTGCAACCCATGTTTAGAGGGGACTTGCTTTGTTGTGCGAAAAAAGAAAGTAACATGACAGGTGATGTTATAAATCAAAGCAGATACCAGAACTCCTAAAGAAATACCTGTGACCCAGATATCTCCCTGCTGAATTCTTCTTTCTCCCTGTTAAGATGGTCTATCTGAGACCTGGCCTGTTCCACCTCTTCCCTCAATGCAGCTGCTGTTGTCTCCAGCTGGTTGAACTGGTCTTTTTGTTCCTGTGTCATTTCTGCTAGCAGCTTCGTTATAGTTGACTGTTCCTGTAATTAAATGCTAGTATGGGTCAAAGACTGCAGGCAGCGTACTACATATGGACATGAACGTAATAATGGATGTGAAATAAAAGGTAATATTTATTTGTTTAGATTATTTTGTCAACTAACGTACAGTATTGTAACTAGGTATTAAGAAGTTAGAGTTATAAGTGTTTCATAGATTCTGTATCATAGAATTCCATTGATATGAGCAGTGCAAGCTTGCCAGGGTTGCTGGCTTTGCAGTCTTGAAGCAGTTGCATGTCCGATAAGAATTATTTCATCATCATTATATCATTAAGACCTTGGTTTCAGCTGTGATACCAATAGGTTTAGTTTCTTTTGCAAAGGATAGAGAAGTAAGATTACAATAGCTAAATTTAATCGGGCTCTTCGGATCTGAGACGGAGCGAAACCGGATTTTTCTCTATATAAGGCTCATGGCATACACGACAAAAGTTTGATTATCATGGCGCATTTACCTTGTCCATCTGCTCTCTTAACTGCCTCAACTGATTCTCTTTCCTCTGCTTCTCCAAGAACGCCTGTTCCACTTCTTCCTGCAACTTCTTATTGTTTGCTTCCAGTTCCCTCGTTTGTTCCTCCACAGAAAGCTTAGTGGCTTCGCCATTTGCTATACGGATAGCCGTGTTGTAATCAGCTAAACGTCCTTGTAAATCTAAAATTGGGAATTTCTCTTAAAGTATTAAACAAACTCAGAACAAAATAAAGCTTTAGGCTTATACTGGATCAATCTTACTGGATCAATCTTGTGACTCGAGGAATTTATCGACATGATGTTTATTTTCCCAGTATAGACGGCTATGCTTTTCTAAACTGTTTAAGGAACTAAATAGTATGGTACTTACCAGTCAATTCTTGAGCCAACTCCCTCACCCGTTTCTCATAATGTTTTTTCGCTGATTTCTCTCTTTCACCAGCGTCTGCCTGCTCGCTCAACCGTGCTATCTCGGCCTTCATCTCTCTGATCTTGACCTGCATAAGTTCCTCCCAGTACCTCTTATCTTGAAGTTGCCGTGTGCGAAAGCCACGGGCAGTGCCTGTGCGGAGACCTGATATGCCTTGCTGGGTTATTGGTCTGTCGATCTACAAGATTTAAGACTTTCAAAATCAAAATGTTTTTGTTATAGAACCGTCAAAAGTGCACTATGGAATTTTATTACTGAAGTAGCATGCAAAGTTAAAACTACGATCTTCCAAGTTTAAAATTCTCAAGTGAACAAAGATCAGTACCTTCTTCGTCTTACATTTGTAGAGCAAATGTCAGACGAAGCCTAGAGGATGTAGGTTCAAATCCCGCGGGAAACACTTTCTCTTAGTGAGGTCTTCCCAGTTTGGTTAGGACATTTGAAGCATGAATTACTTTATGCCCAAAATGATGATTCCGCTTATGTAGGTACGTTCAGACGTTAGTCCCGACTCGGAACAACTATAAGTAACAAAAAGTCTGGTTTCCCTGATCTCTGTTGAAGTAGACCCCGTGCCCCTTAATGGTCACACCGGAAAGACTAAAAAAATAAAGATCAGAAGAGAAGAGTATCTTTGACTACCTCTGCAGCCGTGGCGTCGTACCAACCCTGAGGTCATGGGTTTGATTCCCGGTTGGGTTCATATAGAAAACATATCTAAATTGACTCAAGTCTAGGTATTGTGGTACTGTCGTTGTTTCTGATTTCTGTAATACAAGTGCTTTATTTAGGTTTGTAGGGTCAATAAATTTTATTTTGAATAGTTCTTACCATAGAAAACCCCGTCATAGCAGTCTGTTGCCGACCAGCGGTGGGTGGAGCTGGCCCGAACCCCGCCGTAGCCAGTCGGGAGGCCGTGCTGCCGGCCGGCCTGTAGGCTGACGTAGGCCTCATACTGGCACTCCTGTTGGGTAACGCCTATGGTCTAATTAACGTAAATCTGGTATAGACGAAAGTTATGGAAAATATATTCCGGCATAGTGATTATTCTGGTATAAAAAATTTTTTTTTTATTAATCTGTATGACACTTCCGCCCTTTTATTGTAATGTGCACATGATGATGCGGGGGCCAAAACTTTGTTTGTATTTTGCATGTTACCTACCTACTATGGATCTGCGAAGTACCTATATGATGGAAGACATTATGTGGTATTAAATTGATAAAAGAAACATTGAACTTTTGTTTACGAAAATGATATCCAAGTACTTATTTGCATTTAAAAGTTTATGCGTTAACAAATATCGAGATGGACGGTAATTAGAAATCGAATGATCTTCTTTATATCGACCATAACCATTTTTTCAAAATAAATACTAAATACATAGCTTGAAGAAGAATAAAAAAAATAGCGTATTTGTATCATACCCGTCACCGAGCCGGAGGTAGCGTTATTTACATTATATAGACGTTTCATAATTATTAATGATTTATTTTACATGAATAAAAGAATATTGAATTGAATTGAAAAAGAGAACTGTTCATTTGCGTGTGCTAAATAAAAATCCGCGCGTGTACTACATATATATGTACCTTATTTCACTAACAATACTTTATGAAATTTTAATTTAGAACGTGAGTGTCCGTGCGCTCGCTCTGAACTGGATCCATAGCTTAAACTTACCGAGTAACCGCCGACCCAGTGTTAGTATATTCGCGATACCCCCGCCTAGAGACTGGTCGCGGCGCGTCCAGCCGTCTCACCCCACTCTCCCTAAGCGGACTGTCCGCAGAAAAATCCATATTTAACACTTATCGCCTCATGTAGGTCACGAATCCACAAATACGGTGTTCACGCGCAAAACGTTTGTTGTTACCCGTCGTCATGGTGACGGGATGACAGCCATTTTGTTGTATGTTCGTCGTCATAGCAACAAGATGACAGTTTCTGTTTTACGTCAAATCCCAAACAATATATAAATTAATGGAAAATGTACTAATTTTAATTTCAATTAAAATAATTAAGAAGTTAGTGATAGTTTAGTTTATATTTTAATAATATAATTACATTATGATATCTTAATACATAAAAATTAAACCCTATTTTTTATTTTTATAATGCACTCCAAGATTGACCTCATCCCACCTGATGTTAAGTGGTAATGAGTTCCTAGCTTAAGGGCGAAAAGTATAGCATAGTAAAACTGTTACTAGACTTGTCGCCCTTACCTTGAAGGCTTGACCCCTGCTACTAATGTAGCACCCCCCAAGAGCTCTGGAAAAATAACTCACACGCTGAAACACAACAACACCGGAGTGATTGTTATTTGGCTGCTGTCTTCTGTAAGGTGGAGGTATTTCACCAGTCAGGCTGCTCCAGTTCGAGCAATAAATCGCTTTGCCCTGCCTCTCTTAAATTGTCTATTTGCCTTGGTCAGGCTAACACGCGTGTACGGCTGGGCCAATTCAATTTTTTTTTGTTGTGTTTGATATTGTCAGGAGAAGGTTCTTATGAAAGAAAATTAAATAGTCACCGTTAAGGTAGGACATTGTCTGTCGGGTCAGCTAGTAAAATATATATTTGCTAACACGTGTTAACACTGACATATAGGGTACTTTTTATCCCGAAATAAAATCTTATTCGCAAGATCGCTGGCATGAGCTAGTATTAGGAATATCAAAATGTACCACAGTGTCGGCTTAGTGATAGGGAAGTGATTTAAAACTGTATCTACATTTGGAATTCCATAGGTAATGAACCTAAATAATTACCTAGACGTTCCTAATAAATTAAAACACGCAAGGTATGAATACTTGACCGCGTTAAATATTTTAATTTGTTGGTCTACAGGTATCTACATAAAAATACATTATCAGAAATGTTTTTGACTGGAATAATGTAGAGTCAGATGGGGTAAACTCTACAGCGATACTTATGTACGATTTTCTGTGCCTATTTACGATTGCATATTAAACGTTATTGTGAAAATTTGTTTTGAAATTTTTTCAGACTTTTGTTCAGTGCTATTTTACGACAGTCAACATCTGTATAATTTTATAGACTAATTATTTTCTGTATTTAGGTAACTACCGAATGATATTGAACCTTCTATTTTTATCGTATCTCGTACTTTTTATCATAGTAAAGTTTAAATTAGAAAAAAAATGCTCGTCCAGCTGCAGTATTTATCTTTATAATCATTTCAACCGTAGTACGTTCACTACTGAATTTAGTTCTAGCGCCAAGACTCCCACACCTCTTTGCTTTCCACTACTTACATTTTATCTCCTACCTCTCGTATTTATCCATCGCTGCGTTTTCCAATATGAGGTTGTTCCAGCAGCCATTCGTTCTGTTAGGGCGCTCGCCCATGGCGAATCTAAGAATCGATGTGCATCGTCATAGTCGCATTTGCAAAGCGCTGCAGTAGCGATGCCAACGCTCTACTAACGCGCTACAAAACCGCGACAGAACCTATGACAACATCAGGGTGAAAAAGGAATGTGCGTTGCGTGTGGGAGGCGAACTAAGCATCAGAGCAGCACAGGTCCAGAATGCAGTCGTCTGTCGTCTATTTGTATTTTAAACGTGATGCAACATGATGTCCACATAGTAATTTCTCTTTATTAAATGGGTACACCAAATATCAACGCTGCTTCCGTTGCCCACGCTTCGGCTGCTAAGGTAAAAGCCCCAGTGACAACGTGCATAATTATGCCTCATCGGAGACCATCTTGCAACGTAGCGTTCGCAGGTATTTTTGTGCCGTTACTGAGTGACGTTTGCATCGCGACTTTATCGCGTTTGCATCGCGACTGAATCGTGGTTATGTAGGGCTTACAGTTAGCGACAGCATCACCAGCTAGCATCGTTTCGAATAGTCGTGATTGGCGAGGGTTCTTATACACTCCTATCTATAGCAATTAACATTTAAAGTAAAATTCAAAGAATTGGCAATATCTTTGTTTTAAATGACAAGAACTTGTTTGAATATTTTAAGCTGAAGCATTTAAATACTGAAGCACGCCACACCTAAATAGTCAGTGCTTTATCATATCTATTAGACGGCACACAAATTACATGCAAAATGTGGCTCACCTGTGTTGCCGTGTTGTCTTTTCTACATTTTATCAATGGCATTTATTTTCAAGACTTCGGCAACGAATTTGAGCATTTGACTATGAGAATGGTCAAAGCAACAGGAAATGTTGGTCAGATGAAATCGGGAGTGCAAGTCAACTGGATTGAACAACCAGTGGACCATTTTAATGTGGCAGATCACAGAGTATGGAGAATGAGGTATTTTGAAAATCTCGAGTTTTCTCGACCACACAAGCCGATTTACTTGTTCTTGGGTGCACAAGCGCCCATTCATCCTGTTTTTATACAAAGCGGATTAATGTTCGATCTGGCAAAGGAAACAAACGGTTCAATGTTTATAGCTGAGCATAGGTATTATGGGAAGAGTAACCCGTTTCAAAACGTTTTTTCAGAAAGCTTAAAGTATCTGAGCTCCAGACAAGCCCTAGCAGATTATGCTAAATTATTAGAATCGCTTAAAACTTTACCTATATTTAAATCATCGAAGGTCGTAGTTGTTGGCGGGTCGTATTCTGGTAGTTTAGCGGTGTGGATGAGAGCGCTTTACCCTAATCTAGTAGATGCAGCCATTGCTAGCAGTGCACCAGTGTTGGCAAAGAAAGATTTTTATGAATATATGGAAGTTGTTAGTGATAATTTTAAAAAATACGGTTCTGTTGAATGCTGGAATCAGATAGCACAAAAGTTTGCCGAATATGAAGAACTTCTGAAAACTGACGAAGGGCTGAAGATACTGGAGGAAAGAGAATTAATATGTGATATGGATAATTTTAATGAACCTGATAACCGACAAAATTTCTTTTTTGAACAAACGTATAAATATAGATTTTTGGCACAATATGGCGGTCCAAGGGAAATAAAAGAATTCTGTGAGAATAATTTTACTATGAATTTCCCGGAGTCAAGTCCACATAATTTAATTCAGGATGGATGGCAATATTGTAACACGTATAATGTTGATATTGAGGTTAGAATTGCGAAGCGAAAAAATAGAATTGCATGGCCATATCAAACTTGTACGGAATTTGGGTATTTCCAAACGACAACATCTGATAATCATCCATTTACTAAAAATGTCCCAGTAGATTTATTTGTTACTTTTTGCAGAAAACTATTCGGCCCAGATTTTGATGAGGGTAGAGTTGATAGAGGTGTCGAAGAGACTAACAAATTGTATGGTGGTTTATCACCTAATGTCAGTAATGTAATTTTTGTGAATGGTGACATGGATCCTTTGAGAAGGCTGAGTGTTCTTAAAGACTTATCACCTAATGTGCCATCTGTAGTTATCAGACACTCATCACATTGTAGAGATTTACTTCCGAAAACAGACTCCGATCATAGACAACTAAAAGCAGTCAGGCTGTATATTCGAAGTATGGTGTTAACATGGATAGGGGAAAAACATTAGAAATGAATTAATGATGCCCGGTTAAATTTTTTACGATGCGTAAGGGGGCGTCCATAAATTACGTGGGACGTTTAAGGGGGGGAGGGGGTCGAGTCAAATCTCATCTAATCTTACGTTGGAAAGAGGGGGGTCTCGGCAAATATCACGCAATTTTTTTTTCGATTGTAATAAAAAGGATCACACTATTTTAGTCCATTTCAAGATTGTAATCGAACGAGGAAAATTTTTGAAGTTTAACTTTATTTTAATTTGTAATACAATCAAACAATGGGGGTTGAAGAAAATCTCACGAAATCTCATCACGAGGGGGGGGGGGGGGAATTCTTCCTCACGTAATTTATGGATGCCCCCTAATGTGTCAAAAATTATTATCTGTTTTTCTATGAGTCGTTAATTCTAATTTCCAACTTACTTTCTGTATCAGCTCTCATCAGTCATCCGTCGGTCGTTTTAATCTTACGTCTCGTGTAATGCATTACTATCAGTTAATAGAACAGATTGTTTTTCAAATATTGGAACTTGGCATTAATCAGAAATGTAAAATGTGTTTCTACTCCTGCGGCATTGTTGCAAAATATCAGTGTTTCATTTCTTTTTTAGTTATATTGTTTCCTTAAGAAATTAAATTTTTAGATAGTGAGTATATTATAAAGGTATATAGTTTTGTTTTAGTTAATTCAAAATAATTCTAAAATGTTTTGATGGAAAAGATATAAGAGTGAAATGTAATAAATGTTTTAGTGCAAAATAAATGGAAATTTTATTTTATACACTTGTTTTCATGAAATGATTTCTCTTTAATTAACACGCTCCTTACTATAAACATACTAATGCGATAAATAAGAGGGTGGCATGGTTTTATGTGGAAATTCGTCATTTTTGGAGTTAGAAGGAATAAACTTTCTTTAAATTAGCTTTCGATTAGATATAAATTAAAATTTCATGGCGTTGATAAAATAACCATCAATATAACTACCACACTGTACATTATTCGCGAATACTTTTAATACATATTTACGCCTTATAGAGCGTATAACTTAAGAACTATGAGACTCAGAACATGATTGCTTGCATGCCTAAATAAATGCACAAGCCCTGAGTGTAAGTCAAAGTCAAAGTCAAAGTCAAAGTCAATCTTTTTTTATTCACATAGATTACATTAGTAATACTTATGAATAGTCTTTATATAAAGCAAATGAAGCTACCTCCGGTTCGGAACCTATAACTAAAGAGAAGATACCGGCAAGAAACTCAGTAGTTTTTTTTACAAATGAAAGCTACACTTATTACTAATTTTGCACTAAGACACACAGTTAGTTTGTCAATTGTAAAATAAAAAACAAAAATAAATTATTGAAAAAATAAAAATAAAAATAAAACAAAAGTATTTGTATAAAGGTAACTCAACAATAACTTGAGGGAGTTTATTAAATATTTTTATACTTAAAGCAACAAATGAATTACCTATTTTATGTAGTCTACGCTTAGGAACAGTAAGCTTGTTTTTATTTCTGGTGTTAATGCTATGATTGTCTGATTTTTTTGGAAAAGTATGCAAGTTTTTGTATACATGCATTAAACAGTCGAGAATGTATTGAGATGCGACTGTTAAGATGTTAATTTCCTTAAATAATTATTTCAGCGAGTCACGCGGTCCTAGCTTGTAAATGGCTCGGATGGCCCTCTTTTGTAATACAAAGATAGTTTGAATATCGGCCGCAGATCCCCATAACAGCAGACCATATGACAAGTGCCAGGTCAGCAGTGTTAATTACATTTAGTGGACAGACTAGATTGCATTGTGTTGTCATTGCGTTTATGGAAAGTTATAAAGCAATGATTTTGTAAGTAATAATAAACACAAATAAACAATATTATACTTAAAGCACATTTTATTAAAAGGAATAAACACACATATGAATTCAAGTGATCATTTGTATGAAATGTACGTTCGGATTACCGAAAAAATTTAACTTAATTTCAAATTATATCTACAGTTTTATTCCTTCTTGTATTTAAAGTAGATGAACTTTCACACTACATTGTTTGGATAAAAACTCAGCAACTGGGAGACAGAGTGGTAAGTCTAACTAGAACCGACAAAAACTCCCTTGCGCGTGCGCAACGCTACTCAGTGCGGCAGTTGGATGCCGCGCGTCAATGTGAAATAGCATTTTTTCTTAATGAAGTAATACATTGATGTCCCGTATTTCACCCGAGGGATGTTCGTGTGGGACTCCCACCCATGAGAAGGGCAGTCCTAACAACTAGGACCTCATCGTATCGTATTACTTATATGGTGGTGTTGTGGGAAATCGGGTCAACCTGACCAACCACAACACCACCGACGGACTTGCACCAGGGGTGCGAAGGGGTGGGGAGCATCTGGTCCAACTTGCATAAGCGGAGTGGATAGCGCCCGAATTCAAAGGCGGGGGTCCAAGTGTGGATTGTCTAGCGGATAGCCGGTATATTTTTATATCCGCAAAAGTTTATAAAAATGCATGGATGTCTGAATGTATATTTCTTTCTCTTTCGCGTAAAAACTACCTACTGAAAGGATTTGGATGAAATTAAGTAGAAAGATATGATGCTAGATAGTCACTGAACCGCACTTCGCCGGTTTTTCTATTCTCGGTCTCGGCCGATGTATTGTTTTATTCTCGGTCTCGGTCTCGAGAACGAAAGACTCATCTCAGTCGAGTCTTAGATGTCAGATTAACATAAAGGATACTTTTTATCCCGAAATAATTCAGCGAAGTTCCAGGTAATACCTAATACTAATATACGTATAGGTAGGCAGTTTTTCAGCTCGCAGTCACCTATTGTTGGGTATAGCCTTTTCATAACACCCCAGGTATTTTGGTTCTCCTGTGCCAATCGCATTCAGCTGCTTTCCACTAATTTTGCGATGGATGACGCCAGCTGGGTGTTTCCTGTACTAGTGTTGACCTTGAGTAGACACCTGCCATCTGGAGCCGGCTCAGTAGGCCTACTCCCAAAAACGAAATATGTCGGATCCGACGACGGATAGCAATTTTTAATTCTCAAAATCGAAACCAACTCACTTCGAATGCGAATAAAGCATTATCAAAAAACAAAATATTATTTAAACAAATCAAAAACCACGTTTTAATTCGCAAACTTTTGATTTATCTTCAAAAACGAAACATTCCGTTTGTTCGTTTCGTTTTTGGGAGTAGACCCCCTGTTTCTGTTTTATGACCGACCCATCTCCACTTTTTAACCGACTTTAAAAAAAGGAGAAGGTTCTCAATTCGACTGTACCTATATATTTTTACTGACTGGCTAACCCATCTCCACCTGCGAGCTCGAGGCGAAGTGAAGCGTTTTTTAAGCGTCAAAATTGACAAAAACAAATGTCAAAATTGATCAAATAAACTGCGGTAGCTGCTGATAGTAGGTAATAAAGTGAAAATCATCAATTATCAGCCAATTAATAGTATTGAAACTTTCGTCATCGCATGCTCGCATTCTCGAAATATGACGTAATGCGCATGCAAGTAGCTGTGGGCTTTTTTGTTTTTTAAGCATTTTCAAATAACTTTGTCACAATTTTGCTGTAAATGTGCTTGGCTCATTTCATCCTTATGCTATACATGTACTACGTATCATTCATACCTAATATAAGTATATTCTGACGCTACCATTCTATAGTGATGGAATGTACCTATAGATAGTGAAATAGTTTTATTGGTGTTAAACACTTTGTTTTTAATGAGACAGGTATACTCAGACTCGCAGGCAATAAATATAAAAGCGTTAGAAATTCAATTTTATCGTTTCTATAGGAATTTGTAAAGGTTAAACTTTATTATCAGAAATTTTAAACAATGCAGAATCGGTCTGGGTGAATGCGAACAATGCGTATGAATTCTGCACTTGTGTGTTTACATTTTTAAATTGTCTTTTTTCTTGTTAGGTACTTAAATACCAGCCTATTCGGAAAGTTACTAACCGGCACCTACAAAAGGGAAGCGATAGAGAAGCGCAGGGAAAATTTTGATCGATAGTTTATTTAGTTTTATTTGATTTCTATTACCAGACCAAAGCTGATTCAATACCGAATGGTATACCACAAAATGCCTACCAATATTTTATTCTGTAATGATACAAGCGGCTGAAAATGAAGGACGCGCTTAGAATGACAGAGAAGAGAGGTCAGCGTTTTGAGTGTCTCAAGAACTTACAGTCATGATTTAGCACCGTATGGATTGTTTTACAGGTAAAAAAAACCTTAAAAGACAAATAAAATAAAATTTCATACAGTTGCCTTTTTTTTAGCATGGTGAAGATATAATTAACTTTTGATAGATAATGAAACGTCATAAATAAACAACAAAAATGATGTCCCGACAGTTTTCGATTTATCTGGAAAAAATGTAAATAACCAGAGAAAAATAAGATTTTGTGTAACACATTTATAAACCGCGCGAAAACGCCAAGTCACGTCACTGTTGCAATTATGACGTCAACGTTCTAGACATCGAACCGATAGGCATAGGGACGACTTAATTTAGATAAAAGGAAAATGTTTCAATAAATTCTTAATACGGTTAGTGACACAATAATTCAATTTAATCGGTAAAATAGTCATTGTTTCGCCACATTAAAATAAATAATTTTCGCCGGCAGCTGTCATTTCCGTATTGCTAGTTGGTTCGGTTCGTTTGTTCCACTAACAAACTACTAACTATGCTTTTAATTATAAAATAAAAATGTAAAATTATTACGTGACTAATAAGCTAACATATCGAACACTTTTCATATTTGAATGTCAACACTGTCAAGTAGCCAATTAGGATAAGGATTGAAAAAAAAACGAAAAAGTAATTCATTTGTAAGCTTTTCGGACTTCGAACCACATCTTTTTAAATTTGTATTGTCTCCGCTTAATGTATATACATTTTATAAGTATCAAGTTATAGAGGATAGATTTAACGTCGTAACACCAAATGTACTTTTAAAAGTCAGACATAATTAATTTTCTATTGTGTCTGATTGTTTTTATCTAGTTCCTTTATTTTACCTTTTAACTGAAGAAGTCAAAATTTTGCTAATCTAATCTGAGCTAATATTTTCAGTTGATTAGGTATTCATCATTTAATGTAAGTTCGTAAAATTCGTTAAAACAATGAAACCGTTTTTCAAATAACTAGAAAGATTGACAAGAATTTGTTTAAATATTTTAATTTAAGTTCATGGGTATAAATACCAGAGCACAGCAAACGGGTCGACATTATATTTACATTTAAGTATATTACTATCTACTACTAGACTGCCATTCATTAAAAATAAAAATGTGGTTCACTAGTATTGTAATTTTTTCGTTCCTACGTTTCATCAACGGAGTTTCTTTTTTTTACTCCAGGAACGGTTTCGAACTTTTGACAAAGGAAATGATCGAGACAATGCACAAAATCGAAAGGCAGGAGGTAGAAGTTCAAACCAATTGGATCGAACAACCAGTAGACCATTTTGATGAGCGAGATAACAGAAAATGGAATATGAAGTACTTTGAAAGTCTCGATTTTTGGAAAGCGGACAAACCTATTTACTTGTTCTTGGGTGGTGAATCAGATCTTTATCCAGTTTTTATTGAAAATGGATTAATGTTTGATCTGGCAAAGGAAACAAATGGTGCAATGTTTGCAGCTGAACACAGGTACTATGGAGACAGTAAGCCGTTTGAAGACTTAAGTACAGAACATTTTAAGTATTTAAGCTCCAGACAAGCTTTAGCAGATTATGCTAAATTATTAGAATCGATTAAAGCTTTACCTAAATACAAATCGTCGAAGGTTGTAGTAGTTGGCGGGTCGTATTCTGGTAATTTGGCGGCATGGATGAAGATGATTTACCCTAATTTAGTGGATGCAGCCATAGCTAGCAGTGCACCAGTGTTGGCAAAAAAAGATTTCTTTGAATACCTTGAAGTTGTAAGTTCAGATTTTAAAAAATACGGAACTGATGGATGCTGGGATCGAATAGCACAAACATTTACCGAATATGAACAACTTTTTAAAACTGATGAAGGTATTCAGACATTGAAACAAAATGAGGAAATTTGTGATGATTGTGATATGCGGAAATCCGTAAATCAGCAAAATTTCTTTTTGATAAAAGCAACCGATTATATGCTCTTAGCACAATATGGAAATCCAAACAAAATACAAGAGTTTTGTACCAGTCATTTTAATTCTAACATCCTTAACTTGAAGCAGCATTTAATTACAACTGCAAGAAGCGGAACATGTTATAATTATGATATTAATAATGAAATTGAAGAAATAAAGAATAAACCTTCATATTACGCTTGGATATATCAGACTTGTACAGAATTTGGCTATTTTCAAACGAGTGCCTCTGATCTACCATTTACAAAGAATATTTTTGTAGATTTATATGTTACTCTTTGTACAAAACTATTTGGCCCAGATTTTGATGAAAACAAAGTTGATAGAGGAGTAGAAGACAGCAACAAATTCTATGGCGGTTTATCACCTAATGTTAGTAATGTAGTTTTTGTTAATGGTGATATGGATCCTTGGAGTAGGCTGAGTGTTCTTGAAGACATATCGCATGATGTACCAGCTAAGGTTATCAGTCAATCATCACATTGTAGAGATTTGTATTCTGACACAGAATCTGATCCTGAAGAACTAAAGGAAGCCAGGAAGTATATTCGAAATTTGATTAAGTCATGGATAGGGGAAGCATAATTGCTATTTCTTTATTCGTTCAGCGTCAAACTTTTACTAATTATTTTATAATATCGTTAAGAAATTACCTTTCAATAAAAAAAAGGAATATAAATATCAAATTTCGTATGTAAGGAGTAAGGTGCGCTAATTGTTACAAATTTTGAGCAATGTTCATAGAAACAGAATTTACTATTTCGAAATTATGTTGCTTATAATGTAAAAAAAATATTCATATTAAAATAGTTTTATTGTCTTATACAAAAATATTTGCAATAAAAATTAAATGACCAGGGTGCTTCGAGCCATTTTCAAATGCTTTCTTAGAATTGTTTTCTCAAATTTTTTTTCTTTAAATTGTTACGTACTGAATTCAATTTTTTTTTCTAAAGATTGAGTACTAGCATGCTTCCATTAATGTCTGTGTAAAAAGTTGATAAATATATTATTATCACAATTTGCTATTTATTTGACGCCAAATCTAAAGATATCCCGAATTAATACTTCAAGAAGCTCTTCTAAAGAATTAAGTTTTTAGACAAAGTCCACGTAAAAAAATATTCGGACGGTCGGTTATGGATTCATATCCGGCAACAATGTCTTTTTCTAAACACAAAGTATTGGATAAAGACAAAACATACATAGGTATATAAAACATACTAAGGTAAGGGGGGTGATGATAAGTTTCTATCTACGTAATTAAGTAACATGGTATTCGAAACGGTATTGCATCGATCATAACGTAACACCAAAATGCGTTAAATTGAGCGCTCACCCGCATAGGACATAATTTAGAGGTACATGCGCATTAGTGTCCTACCTCACTAGAAACCGAACATCCTTTCGTGACTTTAAAATTGAAAACGTGTTAGTTGCCGTTGCCAGCTACTTTATCCAGGTTATTTCGGTGTCGACGAGCTGTCCATGGCCTGTAGTAGGTATACGAACCTCTCTACAATATTTACACTTTTTTATGTCATGTTTTGCCATCAGTCGATCGGCTTCTTTTTTTTCCGTTTGGTCAGCTTTATTTTTTGGATTTTGTTATTATGTTAAATTTTTAATACAGTTTTACCATTTTAAAAACTGTTTTATTTCACAGTTCACTTTTAAGATAAGCAATATCATCCATTAGTGCAGATTTTTTATGGATTAAATCCTTATTTACTCATTTAATCTATATTCCACGAAAGTTAATTAAATCAACCGTTGGTTTTCAGAAACTGCAAAGTAAGTAATGTATTACAAAATTAATCCTGCTTTAAAAATAAAATACAATTTAAATCTTAAGTTATAGACTGTTACTATTTAACATACCTACAGATTAATAGATAGTCCACAATATTAATATGCATAGCTAATCTCAGATAAATCTTTGTTTCAATGTTAAATCCAATTTATTGGTCACTCCAAAGCATCAGATTCAAAATAGCAGCTGGGTGTTAACCAGCTCGAATGATAAGAGTCTGTTATATATTCTCAGCTAAAGGCTTTAAATACCAGAACGTGATAGTTCTGGTTCGAGCGCCAGTATTTCTGACTGTCTACTAAAGTTTACATTCAAAGTAACATGTGGCTTATTACTATCGCCGCGTTGTCTTTTGTAACTTTCATCAATGGCATTTCCTTTTATGGTTTCGGTAACGAATTTGAGTATTTGGCGAAGGAGATGAACGACTCAATAGCCACTTTCGATGAGACATCAGCTATTCAAACCAGTTGGATTGAACAGCCATTAGATCATTTTAATGCTAGAAACAACAGAAAGTGGAAAATGAGGTACTTCGAAAGACACGATTTTTGGAAGGCCGACAAGCCGATATATTTATTTTTGGGTGGCGAAGGACCCGCCAGTCCAGTTTTTCTAAAAACCGGAATAATATTTGATTTGGCAAAGGAAACAAACGGTGCACTTTTTGTAGCTGAACACAGATACTATGGAAAGAGTAAGCCGTGTGAAGACTTTACGACAGAAAACTTGAAATATTTGAGTTCGAAACAAGCTTTAGCAGACTTTGCTGGATTGTTAGAATCTATTAAATCTATACCGAAATTTAATTCTTCAAAGGTCGTTGTAGTTGGCGGGTCGTATTCTGGTAATTTAGCAGCGTGGCTGAAGGTGCTTTATCCTGATTTAGTCGATGCAGCCATAGCTAGCAGTGCACCAGTGTTGGCAAAGAAAGATTTCTATGAATACCTGGAGGTCGTTAGTAGTGACTTTGAAGAATACGGACCTGAAGGTTGCTGGGATCAGATAGCACAAATGTTTGCTGAATTTGAAAGATACTTCAAAAGTGATGAAGGTATTAAAATATTAAAAGAAGAAGAACGTATTTGTGACAGTTGTGATATGAGTAAAACCATAAATCAACAACTTTTCTTTTTGGAGAAAGCATCAGAGTTTATATACAGGTCACAATATGGAAGTCCTAATGTGATACGTGAATATTGCGAGAGTAATTTTACTTCTAATTTTCGAAAGTTAAGCTCCCAGCACCTCCTTTGGAATGAAAGAAGCGAGTGTTATTCTTATGAATTCGATGACATGATTACAAGTGTTAAGAAAAATGATGTATACACGGCTTGGATTTACCAGACTTGTACGGAATTTGGCTATTTTCAGACAGGCTCTTCTGATAATCAGCCGTTTACTAAAAATATTCCTGTAGATTTGTACGATAGAATGTGTACAAAACTATTTGGCCCAGAATTTGATGGAAACAGAGTTGATAGAAGTGTAGAAGAGAGTAACAAGTTGTACGGCGGTTTGTATCCTAATGTAAGTAATGTAGTGTTTGTCAATGGAGATATGGATCCTTGGAGTGCGTTGAGTGTCCTTGAAGATATTTCATACGTTACGCCATCCAAAATAATCAGCCAGTCATCGCATTGTAGAGATTTATTTTCAGATAGAGATTCTGATCCTGAAGAATTGAAGGAGGCCAGGAAGTATATTCGTTACTTGATCAAATCTTGGATAGGAGAAGGGTATAAGAAATCAGAAAATTAAAACTGCAAGCTGCACGTATAGCAGATGTGCAGTGTTTTATACAAGGCGTTAAATGTTTGTATTTTCAATTATTGTACTGTTATTTCCCCGTTATAAATTCATCCGGTTGGATATCGAAATATCGAATGTAGAACCTTCTCCCACTTTGTAAGTTTATTTTACATGTACTTAGCTAAAATTTTAACTATGGTTAGCCGATAATTTTTTTTACATAAATCGTTTCCTAAGTTAACTGGAAAGGAAAAATAATAAAAAAAGTTGTATTACAAAATAATTGTATATTTACTCATACACATGTTTCCTTAAAATAGGTTACTTAAAAACCAACACCCTGCGTTACATAATACATTCGGATGTTGATAACTTTACAGCTATTATTCGTTAAGTACTCAACTTCAAACTGCTAAAATAGAAATGGTACCAATCCCTACTAATATTATAAATGCGAAAGTAACTCTGTCTGTCTGTCTGTTACGCTTTCCCGCTTAAACCTTTCAACCGATTTTGATGAAATTTGGCATAGGTATACGTTGAACCTCAAGAACGGACATAGGCTACTTTTTGTTAGAAAAAAGGGGGAGGGGGGGGGGGAAATGCCACCTTTTAAAGTTTATATGGGAAAATGTTTTTTTTTAAGTTAGAGATATGAAAGTTGGCACAAATATAGCTCTATTAAAATATATTCTTGTTTTTTCGAATATTAGGGGAGGTAGGGGCAAAACCGACCATGAAAGGATGTAGTCCACGCGAACGAAGTCGCGGGCACAGCTAGTTGTATCATAAATACAATGTTCAATTGATAATTTTAATTTTATTTACTTTATTCTGTGTTGTTTATCTATATGATTATTTTCATAAAATTACAAATGTATATCATTTGTGCTTTTTATTTCTTTGACACATTTTAAGTGTCGTTTTATTATTTAACAAAATTCCTTCAAATATAAAGTTGACCAGAACTATATCAATTGATCGTGATTAATTGGAATAACCAAAAATAAATAACTCTAAATCAATATGAAATCTAATCAAATCGTAAAATTTTACAAATCCTTTTGACATCCGAATTTTTACAATTATTTTTATTTTAATAAATCTAAATTACTAAATGAGACTTAAACTTTAATCATGTTCCCGACTTCATGCAAAAAAGGTTCAAAATGTCTATACACTTTTTACTTGTAGCAAAAATGTCTTTTTCAATTCTTCTTTAACCATATTCAAAATTGTACTTACAATGCACTCCACTTCACTCACAAAATATTTGACCTGTGACCGACGTCTTCCCAAGACGTCACGTCGCTCTAATTCCGTACTGCCGGACTGAACTCCTTTCCTCCTCTGAATTTGCTGAGGTGACCGTCGTCACGTAGGTAGGTAGGTCGATGACGTAGTACCGAAACCCTTACTGGTGACGTCAGATTCCTCTTTCCTTTACACCGCTGAACTGATATTCCCAATGAAAACGGTGCAGCGTACCATTTGCTTCAGCGATCCGCTTCAAGTACACACAAGTCCAAATTCGACCTGAACTTTAAAATATCCGCCTCCATGGACCAATAATTGCCTTGATCAACTTCACAACAACATATAAAATATAATGTAATAGAAGACATTAAATGGTAACCGGTGTAGCACCTTGGATATTATAGTTTTGAATAACTATACATTATTATATTTCAATACAAAACGTTTTAGAAATATCTCAAAAGGACTATTTTTTATCTACAAATAAGTTTTAAGTTCTTTAAGAATCAATCTTTAAATAGACAATATAAAAATCAAGATGTTGAAGGTACAAAAAATAGTGTATAAAATGTTACAACAATATACCATAGAAATTTCACAATAAATTACATTGCAAAACGTCTAAGATTTTACATACAGCTAATTAATATTATTTAAACATTATTGAGTATTGTAAAATATAAGTGTTAATAAATTAGATTTCATATTGATTACAAAGCCGAAAGAAATATGTACAATAGACTTAGAAAAATTCTAACTTAGTCTAAGATATACTAGGGTCCTATAAACAATTACACTAAAGGGTGTAAACATATTGAATACAAATTACGTATACCTACGTTATAGAATTAATTGTGACATTTCAAAGACTTGCGTTACGTAAATATTGCTCTTAGTACAATTCAAAAACTACCATAGAAATTTCACTATAAATTACATTGCAAAACGTCAAAGATTTTACACACAGCTAATTAAGATTATTTAAACATTATTGAGTATAGTAATAGTTTAATTTTTAAACACTTTTACCATTTCACAACCAGTTTAATTCCACATCCACAGTAAACAATAATATCATTCATTTGTGCAGATTTTTATTGGATACAATTCTTATTTACACATTTAATCTATATTCCACGAAATAAAGTTCAATTTAATCAACCGTTTGTTTTCAGAAACTGCAAAGTAAGTAATGTGTTACAAAATTAATCGTGCTTTAAAAATAAAATACAATTTAAATCTTAAGTTATAGACTGTTACTATTTAACATACCTACAGATTAATAGATAGTCCACAATATTAATATGCATAGCTAATCTCAGATAAATCTTAGTTTCAATGTTAAATCCAATGTATTGGTCACTCCAAAACATCAGATTCAAAATAGCAGCTGGGTGTTAACCAGCTCGAATGATAAGAGTCTGTTATATATTCTCAGCTAAAGGCTTTAAATACCAGAACGTGATAGTTCTGGTTCGAGCTCCAGTATTTCTGACTGTCTACTAAAGTTTACATTCAAAGTAACATGTGGCTTATTACTATCGCCGCGTTGTCTTTTGTTACTTTCATCAATGGCATTTCCTTTTATGGTTTCGGTAACGAATTTGAGTATTTGGCGAAGGAGATGAACGACTCAATAGCCACTTTCGATGAGACATCAGCTATTCAAACCAGTTGGATTGAACAGCCATTAGATCATTTTAATGCTAGAAACAACAGAAAGTGGAAAATGAGGTACTTCGAAAGGCACGATTTTTGGAAGGCCGACAAGCCGATATATTTATTTTTGGGTGGCGAAGGACCCGCCAGTCCAGTTTTTCTAAAAACCGGAATAATATTTGATTTGGCAAAGGAAACAAACGGTGCACTTTTTGTAGCTGAACACAGATACTATGGAAAGAGTAAGCCTTATGAAGACTTTACGACAGAAAACTTGAAATATTTGAGTTCGAAACAAGCTTTAGCAGACTTTGCTGGATTGTTAGAATCTATTAAATCGATACCGAAATTTAATTCTTCAAAGGTCGTTGTAGTTGGCGGGTCGTATTCTGGTAATTTAGCGGCGTGGATGAAGGCGCTTTATCCTGATTTAGTCGATGCAGCCATAGCTAGCAGTGCACCAGTATTGGCAAAGAAAGATTTCTATGAATACCTGGAGGTCGTTAGTAGTGACTTTGAAGAATACGGACCTGAAGGTTGCTGGGATCAGATAGCACAAATGTTTGCTGAATTTAAAAGATACTTCAAAAGTGATCAAGGTATTCAAATATTAAAAGAAGAAGAACGTATTTGTGACAGTTGTGATATGAGTAAAACCATAAATCAACAACTTTTCTTTTTGGAGAAAGCATCAGAGTTTATGTACAGGTCACAATATGGAAGTCCTAATGTGATACGTGAATATTGCGAGAGTAATTTTACTTCTAATTTTCGAAAGTTAAGCTCCCAGCACCTCCTTTGGAATGAAAGAAGCGAGTGTTATTCTTATGAATTCGATGACATGATTACAAGTGTTAAGAAAAATGATGTATACACGGCTTGGATTTACCAGACTTGTACGGAATTTGGCTATTTTCAGACAGGCTCTTCTGATAATCAGCCGTTTACTAAAAATATTCCTGTAGATTTGTACGATAGAATGTGTACAAAACTATTTGGCCCAGAATTTGATGGAAGCAGAGTTGATAGAAGTGTAGAAGAGAGTAACAAGTTGTACGGCGGTTTATATCCTAATGTAAATAATGTAGTGTTTGTCAATGGAGATATGGATCCTTGGAGTGCGTTGAGTGTCCTTGAAGATATTTCATACGATACGCCATCCAAAATAATCAACCAGTCATCGCATTGTAGAGATTTATTTTCAGATAGAGATTCTGATCCTGAAGAATTGAAGGAAGCCAGAAAGTATATTCGTTACTTGATCAAATCTTGGATAGGAGAAGGGTATAAGAAATCAGAAAATTAAAACTGCAAACTGCACGTATAGCAGATGTGTAGTATTTTATGCGAGGCGTTAAATATTTCTATTCTCAATTATTGTACTGTTATTTCCCCGTGACAAATTAATCGGGTTTGATATCGAAATATCGAACATAGAACCTTCTCGCACTATGTAAGTTTGTTTTGCTTGTGCTTAGCTAAAATTTTAACTATAGTTAGCCGCTAAAATTGCTTTATATAAATCGTTTCCTAAGTTATCTGGAAAAGAAAAATAATAAAAAAAGTTTTATTACAAAATAATTGTATATTTACTCGTACACATGTTTCCTTAAAATAGGTTACTTATAAACCAACACCCTGCGTTACATAATACATTCGGATGTTGATAACTTTACAGCTATTATTCGTTAAGTACTCAACTTCAAACTGCTAAACATGGAAATGGTACTAATTGTGTCATATAAATACAATGTTCAATTGATAATTTTAATTTAATTAACTTTATTCTGTGTTGTTTATCTATTTGATTATAGGTATTCATAGAATTACAAATGTGTGTCATTTGTGCTTTTTATTTCTTTGACACAATTTTTGTGTCGTTTTATTACAAAATTCCTTCAAATATAAAGTTGTTTCGCCCAGTACTATATCAATTGATCGTGATTAATTGAAAGAGTCAATTATATTTAGGTTCTCATAAATATTTCATTTTGATTGACGAATTTTTAAAACAAATATTGTTTTGTTCAACTTCACAATAATATATACGTTATGTAATAGAAGACATTAAATGGTAACCTGTGTAGCACCTTGGATATTATAATTTTGAATAACTATACATTATTATATTTCAATACAAAACGTTTAGAAATCTCTCAAAAGTACTAATCTTTTTTATTTACAAATACATTCAAAGTCCTTTAAGAACCAATTAAATACTTTAAAAAGAAAATACAAAAATCAAGATGTTGAAGTAAAATAAGGTACAAAAAATAGTGTATAAAATGTTACAACAATATACCATAGAAATTTCACAATAAATTACATTGCAAAACGTCTAAGATTTTACACACAGCTAATTAATATTATTTAAACATTATTGAGTATTGTAAAATACAAGTGTAAATAAATTGGATTTCATATTGATTACAAAGCTGAAAGAAATATGTACAACAGACTTAGAAAATTTCTAACTTAGTGTAAGATATACTAGGTCCTATAAACAATTACACTAAAGGGTGTAAACATATCGAATACAAATTACGTATACCTACGTTATATAATTAATTGTGACATTTCAAAGACTTGCGTTACGTAAATATTGCTCTAAGTACAATTCAAAAACTAAAAATTAAAAATACAATTATTTATTTACACGGGAAAGAATATCGTATTAATGGTACACCAAAAATTGTAGCTAGTCAATAATTCAAAATACTATTTAAACATAAATTAAACTATTTATGTCACAAGAAGGTTTCTGTGTGATTTTTCAGTATTTGATGATCAAATGCGCGTCTTCTCCGATATCTTTTATCTCTTTTCATCTTTATGAGTAAAAGGGACAGAAGCTGTGAGATAGTCGCATTAGTTTACATTGCAACATGAATAAATAGCTAATTGGTCATATTCCCAACCCTGTTTTGACTAGGATTGATACTTAAAATAAGAAGAAAGTAACTTTAAGTAATAAAAAACACAAAATATTTACCTTGAACACACTATATCGTCAAATTAGAAGTGGCAGTGATTGCTTTAAAAACAAAAACATTTCTTAAATACCTAATATAACCGTATCGCATTATACAAACGTCAAATCGAACCAAAGGTAATACCTAAACGATTCTACGTAAATAAGTATGCAATAATATTAAATACTAAATTCGTAAATATACAGCGTTGCCCAATTCAACTCGTTTTCTTACGTCTCGGAGATTCCGAAAAAAATTTAAATCGAATATTTTCACATCGATTGTAACAGAAAACGAATCGAATGAGAGACATAATTATAATTTACAATCGTATTGTTATTTACATCTCAGGACAAACTGAATGAATACGGTCGCATCGATATTGCATTTTGAAGGAGACACGAGTATTTAGTTTTTATGAAACATCCGAAGTTTGACATCGATGCAACAGTATTCTTTAGGCTTGATTGCTACTGTCCAGATATTTTACCATCATTTGTAGTTCTGGCTTTAAAAACAAATGAAGCTGGCTATTTACGGAGTGGCATTCGCTTTTGCGTGATGGGAGATTATAAGCTGCAGCATCTACTAGGGACGCGGTCGTGGACAGTAGGTTCGAAGGTATCCTCCAGTGGAAATGTCGTGGGAGCTAGTCCCATTCTCCGATGAACATGTGGCGAGCGTTAGGAGCTGGAGGTGGCGGGAAACCGCGCCCTGGCATTGGAAGCCTTCCGTATATCGCGTATGGGTCATAGTGTTCTCCATCTGTAAGTACGTGTTAGTTAGTCGTGCCTTGTGGGATGCTTGCTACGTAGTGTACGCCTGCGGGTTCACTCGCGTTGGCTCCAGTACTTGCTGTTACAGTTTCAATTATTCGGGCAAGTTCCTCATTAACCTGTCTAACATTGTTGAGGATTGTGAGATTTGGAATTTGCACTTCATAGGGATGTTTACGCTGTTTGTACTTCAGGGCTTAACACGCATCTAGTGTTGCATTGTCAGAGATTTTTAAGAAGATTTCAGTTGTTTCGCAAGTCACCACTGCGGTACCACTGCAATTTACATATCATTCTATCACTATGTACTTAATTCTATTTGATAACTGTTTTTGTATAGTCATCATCATCATTAGTTTTTATACACCTTAGTACTTTGTGACACTTAATATTCGCGTGACTGAGTAAGTCAAACAAACAATTGGCTTAATGTGACATAGTACTGAGTTGTTACTATAGATGTTGGTATGTTTATTCTAATTTAGATAAATTGGACTTCCCACAAAAATAGTCTTGTAATAATTTTATGGGCAGTAAACATCCCCATTTCTTCGCAAAAAATCAATGAAGTATTGTAACAGTTTAATATTGCTTTTTTTGGCTACTTTCAAATCAGAAGAAGACCAGTGGTTATAAAAAGAAAGAACTCAAAGTACTAACACTACCATTCACAGCGAAGCTTGCAATGCTCGGAGATTAGAGGTATTAGAGGCAGATAGGACGAGTCAAGAACATCGTTAGAAAGAAGATAGTGAACACAGAAGTGTCGGAGACTAGTGAAGTGAGTTAACCACAGCTGAAAGCCGAAAGTGCTACCAAGCTAAGCGTTCGAAATAAACAGAAAGTTTAAATACCAAGGTTGGAGCGGAGATTCCGCGTCGAGGCGGTGTAATGTTTTAGTGCGGGGTTAATCTATACACCTAGCGGGGCTGCTGGATGACGAGGGGTCGCAGCCTCTGGTCCCTGTTAGGATAGAATTGGTACATGAGCTTTTCCTTTCTAGGGGGACGTTCGTACGCACCAATTCCGCTTTCGTAGGAGCGTGCGTGCCAGAGAGCTGCTGGCGGCATGGGTGCATGGGCGAATGGCGGCATCACGTGTGGCGGGAATGGCCCAGGGTGGGCGTGGGCCACGCTGTAGCGCTTGCTGGGGACGGGCATGGGCGTCTCCTTCAGGGTGAGCCGTTCCGCCATCGCTGGGAGCACTTTGGCGCCGTTCGTCTTTACAAAGTTGGGCACGCGAGCCCGCAGACCGCAGTAGTATGGATCATCTGAAATGTTGTAAAGAGTTTATGTTAGATAATATTTAAAATGTAGAATTTTTTTGGAAACGTTCGTTGTAAACTTTAAAATATCGATTTCTGTATGCGATTGCCATATCTTTAAATCTTCAGTTACATACATTTTATCTATTTACTTTTCGGAAGTTTTTTTTTTATAAACGTGTCATAACAGTATCACTCACACTATTGTATAAAAAATTGTTTGAAATCATTGTAGGTACATTGTAAATCCACTTGAGTGAAAAGAGTGTTATATTTTATAATTAATTGCGAGTTAAATATATGGCACATTCATCTAGTTCTATTAGTTCAGTCGTTTTAGTATTTATAATTTAACACATTACCTCATTCGTATTGACTCAGTCGTGGACAGTTTTATTAAAATAAAACATATTTGTGCATTTAAATATACCTAAAATAATAAATATGACTAATATGTACTTAACATCGGCAGCTAATACGTTTTCCTCTCAACATTGCGTTACTGAAGTAATTACAGTCATCTACGAGTCATTAATGACATTTATGTACATATAAGTGAAGTATTTCAATCGAGTCATTCATTCAGGAATGACCCACCTATACTAGCGCACCAAAATAAAAAAAAACATCTCCCCTCGGAGTGTGGGAGATTTTATGTTTTCTTCTAATATCTAGTCCCATACTGTTACGTATCCATAGGTTATGCCGCTACAAATTCGTTTCAACCGTTCGCTCTCAAAGCATTTCCGTAAATGTTAATCGTGTTCGATGCTCGGCACGCGTGCGTTCCGTCCCGAGTCCGCGTCCTACGCTCTAAATGCCGCGTCAAATATCAAGGATATGCCAAATGCCAAATGCCGGTGGGTGGTTGCGACACCGGGGCATTGTCTTCGCGTAACCTCTGCTGTTCTGGTGATTAACGTTACAATTTAATAAAAACAACCTTAATTGCTTAAATTTGAAAAAAAAAGACGAGTGTTATACGTTGATGACACTGACTCCGATATTGTTTTGTCATATACCTACTTGAATAAAAATAAATTAAATAATGTTTTGATTATCTATTCACGATATACAACTATTGATTTTAGATAAAAGAGAAGTATTTATTCTCATCGTTAATGTTGCTGACATATACCTTTTGATATCTATTATTTATTTTTTTATTATTTTTGTTTTATACAAAAGATATTTGTCATAACCCAGACTGAAAAATATAGATAGACTTGTTTGCCCTATTTAACAGTATTTTATATTTCTGTGCAATAGGTAATTTATATTGGAATGAAATATGATTTTTTTTTATTTTATTTAATTTAAATGTCATTTTACTAATGTAATAAGGGGCTAGCATTATATTAAAAAAAATTGAATACGTTTTTCATTTAATTATAGACTTCACAAAATAATTATGTCGTTAATACCATTCCTCATTTTTTAGGAATACAAAAGAGTTTAAATTGCAGATTGTTTTCATGTTCGTTGCTATGTAATAGGTGAATACGATCCAAAGTACGTCACACTATACACTTCGCCCTTAAGTTGTGGGCTTAAGAACTAAAGTTCTACTGCAAGTGGCTACCTTGACAAGCTGTTAGCCGTACAACACTATTCCGTGTTCCTCTGTTAAATTGACGGAGCAAATGTGGCGGCTGTCATAAGGCTTGCTGCCAGAACCAGAGACGTCACAACCGATCAGCCATGCCCGGTGCGCGCCATGACTGGTCTGGTTTACCCGTTCAAATGCACCAGTTAAATCCGGCTTTAAGATCGACATTGAAAGAGGTACGCATTACAGTCAAGTAGACGATCACTTATAAAGTGAATTGTACGCTACGCCATAAGAGCTCTAGTCTTAAAATTATATCGCTCGTGGCTGTACCTACAGGCGTGAGGCAATTGTTTTTGGCCATGTCACTTGTCAGTCTCTGTCGTCAACGCTTTGGAATGTAATGGAACATAAATGTTTTAATAATAACATAATACTGAACAACATTATATGCATTGCTCTATTAAGCATTACTGTTACAAAAATCATAAACTTAAACATAACAATAAAACCCACATCTGGGACAATTAGGAAATATCCGTTTCCTTATATGATTAAAAGAAATATTAATTGAATTTAGAATGAATTACAAAATCAAGTACTATTTGGTAATAGATTTTTTTTCAGAAATAACCCTTTAATGTTGGGTGAGTAAGTCCAAATGAATTGAAAAAGTTACAATTAAAATTAGTCCACATCTCTGTTTAAAATGTCCAAAACTTTTTGAAGGAACGCGTAAATAAACAGCCACATTTTTTAAATAAATCATGTGACACTGAGAACCCCTTTTCGATATACTTTTATGAATAGGTTTAGATTCGAGATGAAAAGTCAAGAGATGTATAACATGAGTTAAATTTAAATACCTAATAATTCAAGTTGTAATCAAGTTATGCTAGATATGAGTACAAAGTTAAACCCTTTATTATCAGGTGCAAAGGTGCTTTAAAACAACTTATAGTAAATACAGCACCTCTTGTTCCGTTATCAGCCTGCTTAAAAGCTTTTGTGGTCCTAGTAGTGTATTTTGCGTTTAAGTGAAGCGTATACGTTCAATATTTTACTGGGACGACGGTAAATTTCAATGCTGGACTTGAATTTATAAATGATGATCTATCTGGCGGTGATATTGATATAACGTTCACACTTCGCGTTGTACGGGGGAGTTGCGACACATAAATTGTGGCAAGTGTCACCTGGGACAGCCGACACGCACTATAAGGGTTAATACGCGACATACACAGATAATTCGAGGAAATATTCTTTTCGCCTGCACGTTAACATGTCTTTTGCTTCAATGTGACACGAGTGAACTAAAAGGATGGTTTGTTTTTTAATAGTCCTCCAGTGCCATAAATTGTTCTAGGTGACGGCAGTGACAGGTTACATGCAGTATATTAGGCGACCTGTAGGTACTATTGAAAAGTGCTTGTGCAATGTCTAGATCTAAATAACTTTTTTTTATATTATTTCAACTGGATTGTAAATATTTGATGCTTTAATCTTTCATGGAAAAAAGAACAGTATTTTTAAAGGCGGAAAAAATTGAGTAAACGATTAACTAGTCCCAAATTCTGGCTTCTATAAAAAAATACTTTGATATCTTATACAAATATCTACTTAAAATACTCGTGCATGTATCTAATGTAATTCTAATTAATGGTAATTGATTGAAGAAGTCTAACTAGTTTACAAGCTCTCCATTCTAAGCCCGATGTTCTAGAATTGAAATCCACAAATCCAATACTTTTTCTTCTATGCCCGCGTAACGAATGCAATTTGAATTAATTACTAATTCTATGCAGCATTTTTAAATGCGAAGGTTTCATTAAGGCAGGTATTTGGCCAGTTAATTTATTAAGGCGTAATGCCCAAACATAGCCCTGCTATTTTAGAAGCACTAGAATAGGGTTGTCATGAGGTCAGATTTAGCTACACAGAGATATTCACGTTATAATAGTATAATACCGTTTTTCATGTTAAAATTAGACAGTGCAAACCTCTGTAGTGTCGTTCGCACGGCGCCGAGAAATATTTATTATTAAATTAAAATGAATCTAATCTGACCAATGGATTCATAGATAAAAAACTGGACTCTGTCGTTAAAATGTTATTATAGGTATGGTTTTATTATCAGTAATGATTAGTGAAATCTTTACTTACTACTTGTAATCTATTCAATGTCGAATTTGATTTAAATGTAAACATAAACGTCTTAGGACTCGGCTAAAGTTCTTTACACTGGAAGATTAAAGTCTAGGATCAGATAAAAAGAGATTAATCCCATGCTAGCCAAACGTTAGCTGGTGATCACAAGATACAGCCAAGTATATTCGAAAAAATTATATTATCAGACTTTAGATATTTAGAAAATACAAATTGAGGAATCTCGCACTGTGATATTGTTTTAGTTAAAAATGTCCTCAAAGATTTATCGGCCAAAAATATTATGAGGACCACTGATTAGTTCAAAAGTTTTTATATATACAATTGCAACAACTTGAGCAAATTTGTGTTCTATTTGTTTGACAACCCTAAAGAGCAGGTAGGCCTAGCCTTTAAATATACTGTAATAGCCCAGTCTGGGCGAGCGAACTGTGCCGTTCAAGGTTCGACTCCCGTTGGCAATTTATCGCCTCAACATAATTAATGCCGCAATTGTTTTAAGTACATTTTAAGTTTTTGAGTTCCGTTTTCTACTTTCGCTTTCGTCGGCGTAGCGTTGTTCGAGTCGTGTTTGTTTTGTGGCGGCAAATTGCCGGCCGTTCCTTGTATGATTCGCTTTCTTTCTTTTTTAGTAGAAAATAATAGTTGTTTAACAGTCTTACAGGCTTACGTGCCACTAGCGTGAGTAGAACTTTGTCAAGTATGTTCAATAAAATCATGCTTAAAAAGTTTAATACTTAATGTTCTAGCAAATAACAAAGTTCCGACACTTCAAAAAAATATTAATGAAAACGGTAAAAAACATAGATGTTGTATACCTCAATATCTAGAGTAATATTGATGCCTTTTCTGTAACAAGTAGCTTAGTAGCAGAAGGAAATCGTTACCTTATTTTCAAGTAAAAAAATGTCGATCTAAATCGAATACACATTGCTGCATGCAAATCGGTACACTGCTACATTTATGTCAACGCAATAAAAAAATCGCAAACGCGTATTTGAACGTAGCCTGCTGTTGGGAATCTTTGTACCTTTTGGAATAAAATCCCATAGCACTCCATCCGTGGCAACGTAGTCATTGGTAGCTATACCGTATAAAACTGCAATTGGTTTTGAACTCTAAGGGCGAATACCATAGTGCCATTGTAAGTAATTAATCCAACTGTTTCAGTGGGTTCGCGGCAATTAGTGCGAGAGTTTATTGAGTCAATAGCTGCTTGCTTACCGTATTTCTTGTTGTCTTTGCCTTTGTCGGATTTGCCTCTAGGGAACTGGGTTGGGACGCGCCCGTTCTCCTCAATGTCGTCGTAGTCCGGCTGGAAAATTAAAAAAGGTGGCCATGAAACATTTATTTCAGTGTTAAGAAAAAAAATCGGTTTTAAAGATACTGTATTCAAAGAAAAACCTTTAAAATTTAACACATAAATTAAATATACAGTAATGTATGATTTTTTAATTCAAATTAATAAAGTAGGTAAAATGTTATCTTCTATCCGTAGCAGAAAATTTTAAATTTATATTTAGTGCACAATAATAGACCATCAAAGGTATCGAAAACTTTAAACAAAAAAGATATCGAAATTAATCTTTTATTAAGTAAAAAAAAAATTGCTTTCACTGATGCAAATTATAAATAAAAGCGCCAAATAATAACACCAATCAACAATTCTCAAACAAAGGTTTTCCTTTGTATAAGTACCCGATGACGGTTATCGAATCCAATTTTTAAAAAACTCCGATTGATCATGCCAGGAGTCGTACCCGGGACTTTCATGCTTTGAGCGCCTATCTTACCGACTGCGTCACCGAGGTGGTCTAAATGTATCATTTTAACAACAGTTCAGATCATAAATCCCGTGATCAAGCTATCAACAAGACACGTGAAATCAGTATCAATTTGACTCCAATAAATCCGTGAACACCCATCCTGCTTTCGCTTGTAACAAATTGCGTAGCGAAAAGGAGAGCACTATTGATAAGTACACTATCATTGAGCTTTAAAACAAAAACCAGCAAAAAATCGTAAGGGGGCAAGTGGGGTAAAGTGTTACCATACGATTATGAAGAAAATATAAAAAAATTACAAGAATTTACTGGGTCAAGTAGGTGTGCTTATTTAGAAATGTCGGAATCGAAACAAAAGTTACTTAAAATATTTTTTCAAGTTTATGCGAAAAAACTGTTTACAGCGTTATTTCCGGCATTGGAAATAATTAAAATGTATCTGTCAATACCAAATACCCTGAACTTACTCAGAGGACTTTGGTCATTGATCAACAACAAGAAAAATAACAGATTGTATTCTTGTTTTACTGTATTTATGAACGATTACTCAAAAGTATCGATGTATATATTAAGTAAAATGTATACATAGATTATTTCGAAAGTTATTTATAGCGTTGACTATAATAATTAGTAAAGAATATTTTGATACGTACACATATTTTGACGGCGTAAAAATAGTGTGATATGACTCTAAATGGACCTGTTACTTATGTTCTTTTATAATTTAACTTTTTTACTACCTGGTTATCGATTATGGTCATGAAACCTTATCATCATCGAATTTCCGGGAAGCAGAAGGCTCTCAAACCTATTATAACTACGGTGTCCTTCTTCCGCGATATTATTCCCCAATCTCCTCTACTAGTATCGTACTCCAAAACAAAGAGAACAGAAAAATTCTAGTACAATAAAGTAAACGCGTGGGCACATTACAATCTTTTAGCGCGATCCAATCGCAGGTCGCAAGCTCATATAGTAGGGGAGATCTTATCAGCCAAGGCGAGTTATGAACGCCACCCCGGTTCGCTCGTGTTTTCTTATTTGTTTAAATTACACTGATACTGTACCAGCTGAGATTGATAGCTGGTCCATTAACTACGGCATTGTTTGACAAGAATTTTGTTTAAAGAGGAGAGTTTTTTGTGGGCTTCGAAATAAAAGTTTTATCACAGAATATAGCCATTTTAAGCCAGATAGACTAATCATTTGCTTAAACAAAGTTCTCTTTTACGGTAATTTTCCTTGAAATTATTTGTAAGTGGTGCCATCATTCCAATTGTGAGCTTCGAATTATGAGATATATTCATTACTCTCATCACTCATCACAGCGCGAGAATTGTGTTGTAAGTCAAGGGTTTCTTTTTTAAACCATTTAATGATGAAGATGACAAACCAATTCATTTTCAATACCACGATCTTTATCAGTCACGGTCCACTTTCTTCTATTATCCCCAAGTGGACCAAATGCTTCCGTCAAAGATGTTGCTTGGTCACGAAAAAACGTTCATTGAGGGCTGATTTCATTAGATTGTACGTTTTTTATTGAACACTTGTTAGTTTTAAAGTAGGAAAGGTGCTATCGTTAAAGAAAAGTTTGAATAGTTCTGTTTTTCTGACCGCAGTTAAACCAATTGCAGGTAAAATGTTGTCAGCAATTTTTACGTAATTTGTAAATTGTAAAAAAATATATAAAAGGAAAAAGCTATGTTTTATGACTTCCTACTTTCTCAATGTTTCTTTGATTTGAATTTATAGTTATCTTATCTTGATTAAAATTACTAGCAGTCACCCGCGACTTTGTACGCGTGGTATAATTGTTTTAACCTTGGGTTTTAGTAAGGATCTAGCAATAAATGCGGCCTATGTTATTCAGAGCGAATGTAGCTTTCCAATGGTGACAGACATTTTTCAATCGGCACAAGAGCTTTTGAGTTTAATCATTACAAACATGCACGAACACAATTTTTTTTCCGAAGAAAAAAAACGAAAAAAAAAGAAAATTTATAAGTTTGAATATAATGTAGAATATTAAAGTTGCATAAAAGTTTTGTTTTGACTATCTCAAAATTTCCATAACAGCTTATTGATGCACGAATATTATTTACGTTCAGATCTAGACTGTTGATTTGACATTTCAATCTGAAATGAACGGATGTTATAAAATGCTACATTGTGTAATTTATTGCATATTTCTGCAGTTACGACCGCTTTCGATATTTATGGTGATTCAACAGTACAAATTGATACTTGTCATCAATAATATTCTAATCTCATAGCTAACTGTTACGTAAAATTGTGAAGATATACATGTTTCCTCATTGATTTTCCGATTAGTTGCTTATTTGGAAACAAAAGTATGCAATTTATTTTAAATAAGTCTTATACTACACTTTATGTGTCTATGTAGTTAGTTATCTTTTGAATTTTTAATAGTTTTTGGGGTGAAAGCCCTCTGCGCTCCTCAGAAAGCTCGGTGAAGATGATAAGGCTTCGCAGCCATCATCGATAGCCAGTCAGGTAAGAAAAATAAATAAATTGGTAGCAAAAACTTCAAAAATCGAATATTTTGTTTATGATGGTCGGCAATGGTCACAAGTGGCCCTTTATTTAAAATCGTTCCAAACGTTTCGAATCCGAATAAAGGTGAGGGCTCACGATTTTGAATTCTTTTCATAAATTAAGTCCAAACTGGACGCATCGTTCCAACAATGTCATGATACCTTATCTCGAATCAATCTGAACCAGAGCAGATAAATCTAAATTCCATATTGGTTGCTCAAAGCAACGTCGGCTGCACTTGTAATAAACGGACAATGTCTTTTGTGTGCCACTTAACTTTCAGTTTTAATATCGGCAGATTTACCAGGCATTGATAAAACTGGTTATTTTTAGACCTATTGAATAATACACACTTTCATATCTGCAATTATGAAGCGGGTCTTTGGTATGCAAAAAAGTTTAAACACAACTTAGCATGCCCTAGAAAGCATGAGAACTAACAAATTTATTAGTAACTTGTAGTTATTACCAAAGTCAATTCATTTATTCATGTACTTATGCATCGTCAGAATGAACACAAACCAAAATTGAAGTTATAGCCGGTTTGGAACCTAATCCTACCGAGAAGAATCCGGCAAGAACCTCAGTAGTTATCTTAATCTTTACAATATTTTGAGCTAGAGAACTTAAAACGAGCGAGGGGGTTGGTGTGCGAGCGAACAGACAATCATGTCCATATAATACTACGACTTTATCAGGGTTATTTTGGGATAAAAAGTATCCTATATGTTAATTTAGTATCGTTTTTATCATTCTAACAAATTTCATAGAAATCCATTGGAAAGTTCTGCGTGAAATAGTCACAAACTTACATTCAGACATCTATTCATTCTTGCAAACTAACAAATTTCTATCTCGTTATTTTGATGTAAAATAGGTAGAATATAGGTAATATTCTATACACTATTCTAGTGTGTAAAATATCTAGCTGCTATACCAAATCTATCCAGAAGATTTTGCGTGAAAAAGTAACATACAGATATACATTTAAAATAATTGAACGGGTCAAAACGCGACACCATTTTTATTTAGTACCTAGTCAATAAATTATTTAAAATGGAACGCGAAAGTCTTAACATACAGATATTACAACATAAATGAGATTATTTTAAGAATAAAGAACTAAGATACATCCGTAGAAACTTCGAAGTTCCTGAAGTTATTAAAGAAAGAAAGAAAAAAATCTTCCCTTAATTAATAGTTGGTATCGTCATTATTCATAAGTGCAACTGAAAATTAAATTTCTGTACATCTCCATACTATGCGATACAATTCCTAATACTTAAAACAAAAATTGTTTTTCATATCAAAGTTTATTTAATTTCATTGTAACCTCACTTCCTCATGCTTCAATTAATTTTGAAAGATTGTTTTCCGGTTGAACAACTTTCGGTTAAAACGAAAGACTCATCAAATACCGTACTTTGATAATATTCGGGGATTCAATTTGCATAAATTTCCTTTATCATTAAAGATGCATTTTTTTTACTTTACCCAATGCGATTTGCCTGCATTAAGATGCGTTTGATTTATGAGGATAGATTGGGACTCCTTATCTTAAGCTTATTTTGGGTTATATTTCACGGGTCGAATTTTAAGTACATCAGTTTTATCTCAATTTCATTTAAAATGCATTGAGTTGTTACTGCTAAACCATAAGTTAAGTTTGTGGATTAGTTTCACAATATGTTTATGATATTCCCTTAATTAAATCCTTAGTTTCATTATATTTGGCTGACCCGATTACTCAATGATTGGCTGTCTATTGAACCAGACTGTGGGTTCTATCCTCATCTAGGAAAAACTTATTTTTTAACTAGACTTTGTATACCCAGGTACAGATATTCGGATATACATTTATGTATGTTTAAAATTTTAATGTATATTATTATAGTATGGACTTGCAAATACTATCGATCGATATTAGTTCTTATGCCTACGATATAAAGGCGGTGCAAAGTACAATTATCTTTCGACTGTACAGTTATGGGCAATAATATGTAAACACTTGAGATCTTATGACGTTACCATAAGGTTAACTTTAGAATGTGTGTATACATATAAATACGTGACCGTACCATTATTAATTCTGGTTTTCATCAGGCCTGCATCCACGCGACTAAATTTTATCGCGCTCTTAACAAACTTCAAAATCAATTGAAGTCAGTGCTGCTGATTGGCGGAAAATACGAGTGCGGTGTGCTATTAGCCACTAAACAGTATCGAAACTTTTGTCGTCTTATGCGGAAAAATTTGCCGAATTACGCATTATAGGCCTACATGACACAAGTGCTTAAGCTATTTTCTTTGGAACCACATCACTGCTTTAAATGTTGGTTATACATATTTTTTTTCTGTTATTTCTTGATACAATTCATGTGTTAATGGTACATTAAAAAGTGAAGTATTATCATGAAGACTAGCTAATGCTATTAAAATTTCTCATTTCACATACGAATTTCTTTAACCTTCATTTCTATTTCAATTTGCTTCATTGTTGCTTAGTTTGAGCGTTTTTATTTCAATATCAAATTATGTTGATGATAAAAAAATAAGAGAGGCGGCTCGCTATTATTTTTAAAATTACATCAATTATAGTTGGCATAAGAAAAAGTGAAACGTAGATTGCGGTAAAAATGTACCTGGATGTGCGTCTGCGCATGGTGAAATTTTAGTTCCACTTATGGCCTTGTGTTTTGGCTCAAGGCAGACATATAGAAAACTAAACTGACAAGTATTTGTTTTCTCTAAACTGACGTGAATTGTAGATAATGACTTCGAAATTAACGTGGCTGAACAATAAAACGTTTACTTCCAAAACGTATGATGAAATCTTAAAAGTAGAAAGTTGTAAAAAGGTGGTTTTATTTAAAAATAACATACAATAATATGTAGCATGCATAGTTTATAATTTTATGAATACTCGATTATAGTTCTACTCGTCACCTTTTATGTGGGTTTACTGTTGAAAACCAGCCAATAACTATTGTAGTAAAATGTATTTGATTGATAGATAGATAGAACTGACAACAACAATTAATTATATCACTGCACCTGACGTTGTTTATCCGCCGTCTAACGGTCTACCAAGAAATAATGAAGTAGCGATGCATACATTTAATATGGCCACCATCAAAAGAATTTGACTAAGATAAGTGGGTCCGAAAATTTCTCGCTCTCATTGAAGAGTAGTATATTTATTCTCACTTGACTACCACATTCACAGTGATTTAGTTCAAATGATCGCGAGTCCGAAATGGCGAATTCAAGCAATCGTGGTTATGATCCACAGAAGCCAAACGCCCCTAATAATGAAGACGTAATTCACAATGCAATTTTCACCTGCAACAAATTACTTGGTCGATTCCCAACCGCATCTGATGTGTATCGAATTGCAAGTGGCTCGTATGGTTTATACGAAAACAAGTTTGTATTGTTCAAAAGCGAATCTGCGCGCTGTAAATCAGTTGTCATTAAATTAAGCCCCAAGTGAAGGGCGGTTCGTTTCAAATAAATGGTGTTGAAAATTGAATCAGGAATGCTTGCGGCCGGTCCCGAGAATTGTTTTATGATTTGACGCTGGCATTTGTTTGCGAGATTTAAAAAATAAGGTTGATAAGTACTAATTTCTAATTGATTATTGTAAACAGATGTCACGCACACGCGATATGGCATCTCCCTATCTAATTTGCTTCGGACATCGTCAGCTCGTATGTAGTAAAATAAATTGCTATTGCACGCGTTGAGTGATTCAATTCCGAAGGTCTTGTCTCTTCAATATTTTGATTGATATTTCTGGTAACCACTGGGAAACTAAGCAGATTTATATTTTTATTACTTAAATTTAAATTATATTTGTATCAAAAACGAGATAATGTAGCAAAATTTTTATAATATTTAAAATTTCTTGATTTAACATGGTGATGTCAGCAAAAAACGGTAAAATCAAAAGGCGAGATTGACACACGAGTCAAGTCAAGTCCAGAAGTTGAGATGATTCATACTTATCTACGCATTTACACAAACAATAAGTACCCATTAAACACTTTCCCGAGAAAAAGTAAAGAAGTCTGTCCTAACACAAATAATTATAACGGTCAAAATGAGACTTCAAAATTGTTGCCGTGTTCAGGACAGTGCAGTTCTTGTAAGCCTGGCATTTCTTATAAACAGGCATCATTAAAGATACCTCTGCCCAAGTAATATAAATGAATCCAAAAATATAAATTTTAGAAGTGAACTACTATGAAGTGTTAAGGCATTAGTGATTCTTTAGTTCATCATTGAAAATTCGTCAAAATTACTAACCTTCGGAATATCGGCGGGCCCGTATCCGTTCTCCCTGGGTGGTAGCTTGGGAGGCTTGTCCCCTCTCCTCTGGCCCATCTGCATCATCAGCTGTTCCCTCGTGGCTGCGACCACGCCGTGCCCGTTGTGGCCGTAGCCGCCTGAGCTGCCGCTAGACCCTGACCCATTGGCGTTGGAGCTGGCAATGCTGTAGGGGTCCTCGTCCGGGATCGGGATGCGAGGCCGGTTCTTGATGTCCATCGGTCTTTGGACTGCGGAAGAAAACAGCGGTTATTGTTTTGTTTTGTGCATGAATGTGATGAAGTGAAATGAACAGATAACTTCAAGGGATAAAAAAAGACGTGCCATATTTCCCTTAGAAACTAACTAATGATGGTTGCAGATCGCCTTTTCATCTTCACCAAGCTTTTGGGGTAGCAGAGAACTCGCACTCCTATTACAACAACTGACATAGGGCGTCCCGTGATAGTAAGGAGTTGGACCTCGATTCGGGCTGTTATTCGGTATGCTTAATTTATTTATTGTTCTTAAAGACCCTTTATCAAAAATACTAGGAAGAACTTTTAGGCAGATTTTATCAGCGATTCACTGCCAACTCATTAAAAAACCAAGTCATCTTCACTCTCAAACGTTTACACATGAAATTCAAAGCTTTGCGTGTTTGCGAAAACACACACCATCAAATAATTGTCTTAAGACCAATTCATGTTTACAAAACGCTCGTTCGCATATCACAATTGGAAACATTTAGCGTCGTTTCGCAACTAGTGTCGTGATCTTCAGTGGATAGCAATCAGCCCTCTTCACGATTCAAAACCTATGGTTATTAGTGCTGCAAAGGTTGAGCGTTCTCCTCGGTGTTATTACGGACCTTCTGAAGCTAAATGCAGGAGTGAACGAAGCAGACGACATAATTAGTGAGGAAATATGAGATGTAACTTTGAACGATGAATAATCGCGATTGCTACAAAAGACGGAGGCGTGTTCGTAAAGATAGCAATCTTAGGTCTAGCATTCTTTGACGATAAAGAAATAAGAGATATATTATGTTGTAGACAATAGTGCTGAATCTTGCTATGTTTTTAAAACTGACAAACTTAACTGTATGTTTTAGTACATAATTAGTTTATAGTAATAATCGTTGGTGCTTATTACTACAAACTAATTAGCAAGGATGAAGAATTTTAATGAAATGATAAATTTTTGTACATAAGTTAAATATGATCAAATATGTTTACTACCATACCCTCGGAAAATAATCCCAAAAGTGAAATATAGTGACTTAAAACATTCTACCAAGTTCTCACAATCATTTTATTAATGCAAAATGTCTGTTCCTACCATAAAGAGAAGTAATAAAATAATACTAAACTTTTTAAGGAATTACAAGATTCCAAATCGGATAGCTTACCCACTAGACCTCCCATTTGATTGGACTAAAAATATTAAAATATTAAGAATCCATCGTAAAACTTTAGGTTCTTGATGGACCATGATGATTCGAAGCTAGCAAACACACCTACTGATATTAAAACAAAAAAATATCCGAGTTTTAACATCAACTAACCTTTTTACATTTAAAACTAATGTTGAGAATACAAATTGGTTAAAACGTAACATTTTCAGAATCGAAAACGCAGTAATCCCAAAAAATGTGACAGTTTTCAAATAACTTTGTTGTACGAATAGAGACAATCGTAAATATTGGTTAAAACGTTGACTCTACGTCAATTACAGAGAATGATCAGGCGGAAATCATTACAAACAGTTCCAATAGCAGCAAAAGCCAATTACTAAAAGCATTCCTAATTACAGCGCCATTGATTGTAATTATCACAGTGGCTTGAATGGATACGAAGGTAGTCATTATGATAATCCATCTATAAATTACCGGAATATAATTTAAACAATTGAACTTTAAGCGATTTGATTTGTGACCATTAGTAGAGCAGGAAATGGTAGGTAAATTGTATTTTTTTCATTTAAACTTTGATTATTAGGCTTTAGATTAATTTTGGGTAAATCGAAATTGAAGTTTCAATTTACGAGTTTTTATGACAAGTTCATATTATTATGATACAAAAATGAAATTTAAATGATATTTATAACATCTGTTTTTGGTAACTTAAGATGAAAAAAAATAGTGAGTAAAACCTTCGTATAAATAAATACCGATTTTTATTCATCATATTTTCAAAATGTTTAACTGGCCTATATGCAAGAATAGAATTCAAAATTGGTTCGAGAGGAGACCATGGCAAAAAATAGTTTTTATCAACTACGTAAAATAGGACTACAAATTTTTAATAAAATATAAAAAGTCTTTGACTATTTTCGAATTAGTATTCCGGTCATTGGCTGAACTAATCTGAATTCTAATCCCGTTCCGACCTGGCGTCTGCGGTATTTCCAGACGCACATCTTTTAAAGTCTAGAGATATGTGCGAAACATCTAACTATTCGGACACATCACTGCCTAAACTTAAGGCGTTTCTTGCCATTGGAGTCAACGATCTTTCCTTTTTACTTGTACCTATATACATTCGACAACACAAAATGCTACCCAAATATGTATTAGGTAAGTGAGTGCTCGCACTACTTACCAATAATGGTTTATATTCGTAATAAATGATATTCATATCATCATATATAGATATCATGTCCAAAGAAATAAAGATAAAGGCCGCTCTAAAAATTCATTTTCGATGCCAAATCTGATTATTTTAAAAGCAATGGGCATAAAGGTTTATTCATTTTCCAATTATTTAGGTTAGGTCAGGCAGAGAAAAGAAACAGACAGAACATAATTTTCGAATTCATATTCATTTCCGACGATTTATAAATAAGGGAGATGTGCCAGTGTTCCGAAAAGTTGGTGCCGTGACGAAACTGTTAATTTGCTTAACGAGAACTTTAATAAAATCTCGCAATAAGAAACACTAAATACTACACCGACCCTGCTCTAATTTAGGACTTGTGACTGGCGTAACATTAAGATCGCTTTCGGCCACGGCTTGCTTCCTATTGTCACTGGCTCGCGCTGTTTTGCATAACAACAGTCACGATCTGTCTGCCCAGCTCTTTAAGCCTCAATTGCCTCTCGATTCAAATTCAAAGCGAATTCAGTAATGGGATATAGGCAAATTGTGCCGTTCGAACCACTGATCTGGTTATGACATACTCGGTCACGAATACATCGGGCGACCTTCAGCGTAAAATCGAAATGGGTGCGATGGTATGCTACACGTTAACAATGCAACTAGAATGATATACGAGTTAGCTCGATTTGACTCGATAACGTGTTAAATAACAGAAGTCGCTTATTAGATCTGTTGTTCTGATCTTATCGGCACTAATGTTATAAGCCTTTAGCGGTACGTTTCAATCATTACTTTTTAAATGCAATTACAATAATTCATCCATTACGTTATCGGATAGGATACATCGAAGGTCAGAAGACCTAGGGCCAGTGAAAATAACAAATCAGCCGATAAAACTAGCCACTGACACGTATAAATGTTTTGAGTTAATATCTAACCAACGTCCCCACGGTAAAGTGTCACGATTTCTACACAGCAAAACATTAGCTTGGTTGCCCAATAGATTTATTTTAGTTCCTCATAGCGATAAACAGTGACCAGACCGCGAAACCGCCGTTGAAAATCTAGGAACGCATCTTATCCGGGCAGGAAAATCACGGGAATCTTGCAATGCGGTTTCTTTCCCATGATTTGAACAAAACCAATATTGGATGTTCAATTGTTGCTAAGTTCGCAATATGGTTTGGATTAGAAAATATCTGAAGAGTCTGAGTGAAATGAGGTGCAATACATCATGTGATCGGGAGATTGCATTGTTGCACAAGAATAAACGAGACTACTGAGAACTGAGGGTCCGCATAGTTGATGCGGTTGCGTGCTATGAGAACTAAATCAGATTTGTAATTTGAAATAAAATTAGAATATTCAAAGGTTTATTCAAACACGAACAGATAACAGAAACTGACATTGACATTCAATTTTGACAAACAAGTGCCTCGATCAGGGTATCCCAGCTCGTACCAAAGTAAATGACTACAGTACTTTAAATTAAAACACTTGAAACCTAATGAATGTCTTGACGTATTGAAAACATAATTAAAATAAGTTGGTCGTGCATCAAACTTCGCATTTAAATAAATGCTTTTTAAAACTGAAGTTGGCTTCTTTGTTTCTTTACTGAAGCTAGTTACGGTAGCAGTTTAATAGTTTGTTGGTGGACTATTTTAATTATCTTCTTAATTGCATCCAGATGTAGTTGCAAACGTCAACACCAGCTGTCACCACGTGATCAGGCTCCCGGAAGCCTTGCTCGAACAGAGATCGGCTGATCACCTTGCGACAAAACCAGTTCAACATAGTCCTTAAATTATTGCGATGAACAACGATGATCCTGGTTTTAAGGTCGAATTAAATTATCAGCTTGCATCGATGATGTTTAATATCTTTATGGTCCGATGAAAAACAGACGGAATTGACGTACAATTATCAGAAATTGCTCGATTTTCGTGTCGTTGACGTCAACATCATAAACATTGCCAAAGATTTTATATTTGTAAAATATAGTTATACTATAACTTCCTAGATTATAAAAGTTTGAAAAGATTATCAATAACATACATATTTTATAAAGATTATGTATATCTAAATACATGTTTAGTAATATCAGCTAAAAAAATATAGTTAAGTTTGACATTTAAATTTAATGTCCTGTTACAATAAAAAGTACAAGGGAAACCTGATATAGGCCTTAATAGTAAGGACTAAATAAGTTAAATTACGCAGTGGATTTTTTTAATAAACAATGAACAAATATTATTTTCAAGATGATTACATGACAAGACAACCTTACTAGTTGCATTTTCTTAGACATTTTTGCTAAATCAAATAAGCGTTTTATTATTCGATATCGCAAACGGTTTTGACTACAGCAAACGTCCGCGACTTCGCGTGAGAATTGTTCATTGTAAAAATATAATTTCTTACATTCGTTAGTGTGTTAATGTTAATTTTAGAGGTCGGCTTATTGTTAGGCTTCATAATGCGCGGGGGCTGCGTGAAGCTTGACACAAGGTAACTGTAACAACTGACTGTAATCCTTTCGGAAATAACGGACAATAAACTGTTCATGAATCTTATAGCTATAGTAATAAGGCTTTTCAAAAACTACAAACACGAATCTTCGCACACTGATGGGTGTGCCATTCAATGTTAATTATTGTTGATGTTGATACTGATGTCTGTTGATTGACGCTAGACGTAAAGCGTGCACCAGCGGAATAAAATGTATTCCTAATCGATCGTTTTCATCAGTTTGTTGACATGTTTCGACAATTTGTTTCAACCATTTTTACATTAAATGGACGTATTAAGTTGGGACATATGAACTATTGTTGTGTTTGAATCTCTTTGTTACAAATCAATTGTAAGATTCCGATGGTGCACATGAATAATAAAAAGTTAAGAAGAATTTTAAGCATTGTATATCTGTGGACGTAAGCTACATGCAATAATTTCACAATCACTAATTTTTGACGCGACATTTTTAAGAAAGTAAACAAGTAAAGACCTCAGACACTAATAACGATATTATCCCAAACGTCATTGTCAGTCAAGCTCCAACAAATCGTAGGCGGTTTGACACGCACTGCATTGCACTAATGGACCATTTTTCTGTCTAGATAAACTTGTGCAGTTAAATGCAGCTCAGAGCTATATTTCTCTGTCCGTGCCCTGTGTTAGGCAATTTATTCGCTATGACACGTATTGTGCCTCCGCATCGTAGTGAAGATCTTATGGTATTGGTACCGACGAACATATACCAAATACTCACTTCACAAAATGCTCGATCTGTTACTGGGCACACTTATGAATTCACCTCCTAACTAACTTTCCAAAACAAACAAAGTTGAGAATTGCTTATTTTATGTTGTTCATTAAGAGATGGCCGCAGGTTTAGTACCTGCAATTGCTATTTAGTTCATCAAAGCAGCCATTGCTATCTCATTTGCGTATCTCAATAGGGAATTTTAACTTTTTTTGATTCTGATAGTATACCCATTTTTGGGTTTATAAATAAGATCAGGATACTTAGTGTGAAATCCTTCAGTTATTTTGAAAACAAAAGTTGCGAGGGCATGAAAATTTCGGAATCCTTAGTATTTATTAACTAGAATAGCTATCTAACAACTTTATATTAAAATGTATGGTATGATTTGATCAATTATAAAAGTCAAGTTCGGTACGTAACAACGTTTATTTAGTGTACCATAGTATTAATGGTCTTCGGAGTTCAGTACCAAGTTCTATTAAACTTGGTATCGAGACCAGGAAATGGTAACTAGCATCACTGGGCGTCGGTTGTGATTTTTCCACTGATCTCGCTCGTTTTCTATGCCATTGTGGCGGTGGCGGTGTGAAATCGGTTTGCTCCATTGTCAAGCCTAATGATGCTGGTCGGATTTGAATCGGGAGCAATTGTTTAATGGCGGACGACACCATAAATTCATAGAGGATCGGGAATACAATTTCTCAAACCGTATCATAAAATTGAAGGGAAGGGTGATAATTTATGTGGAGTCCATAATTTTGAGATTGATTAAGATAAGATTAGAGTAAGACGTTGTGCTAACGTTAGTAATATTTTTAGGATACATTTTCCAAGTTTGGTTCAACGTTCATAAAAAAAAAATTATAAAGTCATTTAAAAAAATATAAATTTATTTTGTCATCTATTGATCTTACCAGAGTGTATAGCATTATTTTCTCAACAGAGAGGTGTACAATCTTGTCTACAATGAATAATGTAGAAACTGGTCGATAACAGAATAAAATGATATGATTGCGATCAATAATGTGACTACAATCGGTAAAGAGGCTTCGTGACAATAGTAACAATTTTCAAGACAGATGTAGATAAAAGCATATGAACAAGTGTATGTGTAAATTTAGTAGACATAATTTAACCCAACTACATTAAAAAAACGAACGGTGTTTATATAGATAATACGAAATTTGTATATTTAGGTTAGGAAAATCAACTCCTAAATGGAGTAAAATCACAATTTAAAGCTGGCTTTGATCACTAGATAATAACCATTTAAATTTAAACCCACATATTTACAGATATGGCAATTGAGGAAAAACATACACCAATTACTACTATGTATGGTGGATTCAATCCAATTACCAAAATATGCGGAACTAGGTACACATGATTCGTCAACTTGCAACACATAGAGATTTAATTTAAAACCAATATTACTCTTGGACATTATTATTTCCTGGTACAATTTTTTGCCTCACGAGACAACGAACTTACAGTAGTTTGGATTCTAATTTAATTTTATTATGTCTCTTAATTTGCATGCACACTGGTATACTTTAAAATCAAGATGTTGTACAACATTTTTTACTCCAGTTTTTTTTCTTAATAACTAGTTTGCAATTTCTGAATCACGTTTTGGCAATATCATCTTTTTTTACACTGTATTGGGCTTCTAAAATACGTTCAGGTAAAACTGATACTCAACTCACGTCAAATAAAGGTTAACTAATGAGACGCTTCAAGGCGAGACTAGTTTAATTATTTTTGTGCAAATCATTTGAGATATTGAATTACCTAGTTACCATAAACATTTTAGCTGTAATGCATCCGATTTTTAATTTTATTCCATTTTTAATTTAATCACATTCCAAGATTCCCAAAAACTTGGATGACCATAGCTAAAAATATAATCTTGTAGATATAACGTATACAAGACTAGTACAAGATTATATTTTTAACAGTTTTAGTGTATTAAAAGGTAGATTTAATTATTTTTTTGTTTATTGTCTTATCCAAAATTTTAAAACGTTTCATATGAACTAACAAGAAAAATACACAATGACTTTTCTATTTATAAAAGCTCGCACAGAAGTATAAAAGAACAAGGGATTGTTTTCTGATTAAAAAGCTATAGTTCTTCTTTAACGGCAGTAAAATGTATGTATTATTGCAGAAGGTGTCAATGTGCACAAAACAATATTCAAATGACTATAACGTCTTGTAAGGAATGGTCAAATAAATTTCCACATGTCTTGATCACGAAACTATTTTGCGAGAAACGCGTGAGCAAATTATCCAAACTTACTTGGTTTTACCCATTAGTAAATTTACGTAAACTTGTCATTTGCAAAAAAATATATTTGAAATTACAGTTTTGACACCTGTCAAACCTTCAGTTACTGCTTAAGTGAAATTGGTAGGCCAAGATTTTAATTCTAAGTTTTAAATATTACGATATCAACAGATTTTTCATGGACGATGGCTAATGAAATTCACACCCGTTTAACGTATTGAATGCCCTTTATAAATAATTTACAAATGAGAATCATAAAACAGAATGATTACCTCAAAAATTTACAACCGATATTATTTGATTGGGCGTGTCCAACGAAATGAACAATAAATTGTGAATAATCAATAGATCATAAACCATAGTTTGTACTCATGACTTTGAACTTGAAAAGATGATATCAAGCATCGAGTTTTTAGTACGGATGTTGTAACTTTTTGCACGAATTATGAAGTAATGTGTTAAACATCCTACGTTATATTAATTTGTTTGAACACACAGAGTTTGAACGCAATAAAGTATGATAATGCGTTGGATACGGACGTTAAACTTATCGCATACCTTTTGTCTAATTGAGTTGTATCTCTTGAAAAAATACTTTTTAGAATAGAAATTACGCAAATTTCACATTTTATGACGTGAATTACATCTTCCTAATAATAAATGTTTCATAAGTAAATCGCTTTCTTTAAACGGATAATACATTTAATGGGATATAGTTTGGAAATATTGAAGGCCTATTTAATTTCAACCAATTTAAATTTCAGTCAGGACATTATTTTGCATATTATGTAAATGTTTGATATTGGAAAAGAAATTTTTACAATTGATATTTTTGGAACTTTTATTTGAAAGACTTTTCTCAAATCTATTATCTATATTATTCCTCTAGAGTGTGAGTAAGTTAATAGAATGAAATATAATTAAAACCAGTTTTAGTTGTGGACCATAGAAAGCAATAGTCACCGAAAATTGTTCCGCCAAGGCCAATTATGACGTGACAACCGGATATCGGCCCTAAGTTAGCTTACTGTTCGAATCATTGATTGACTTCATAATAGCTTTTGGTGTTGAAGGTAAAGCTACTGCTGGATTCCATTGTAATTCCATACCATATGACACGTATCGTTTAAGTTAATACGCGAGTATGATACCACTGAATGCAATTTATAGTTATTAAAATGTTCGGTAGGATGATGCAAGTTTAAATATGTTACTACTGGTCACTTGATGTGGTATATGTACTGATCTCATGTCTGCAGAAGCCTAAAGTTTGGTGACTCAAGCACGCAACATCAGGTGATGCGCTTAATATAATAACAGCACGATCACGCGATAACGAGTGATAAGCAGATTATAATGTTGAAGAATGACAGGCAGTTTAAATAGAACAATGTAGACTAGAGGTTCATAGTCTGCGTCTAGTAATGTATGTAGGTGTTGCTGCTGACGTATATCATTTGATTAAATTTCGGCATTTCTGTCATCTCCCAAACTCTGGAAGCTTTTGGTCTCAGTGAGTTAGTACAACTAATCAGAGACCATGATGGCTTGATACCACTCTTCTATTAATCCGCATTGGGTTCGCGTGAGGAACCGCCTATTCTATCTCATAGTTGAGACGACACGTCATCAGGAGTCCGTTTGCTAATGAATTTATGGTCATTCCCTTGATCACGGGTTTGAGCAACAGGTGTTAAAAACTAAAAGGATACATACCTGGAGGCAATTTAGACTTGAGCATATCCATTGCGACTACGTTGATGACCAGCACCCATATGGGGCACTCCAGAAGGTCACCTTCTGACTTCACGAAGGCCACTGCGCTGAGGCATTGGGTCTCCAGTCTCCTGCGGTCAGGGTACGCGCGCCTCAACTCGCGGTTCACGTTTGACTGGAACTTCTTCATGTCGAATAACTGTGGGCAAGATGTCACAGGTTAGTCCAGAGCAAACAATATCCGCCATATTGTCGTCATTCCGGTCCATCTATCTGTTATGCAGTGGGAATACTATCAGTAGTAGAAAGAGGTAATGCGGTATTGATATTTAAATTAACCAAATTCTCTGTTCAAAGACCTCTTTTACCACAATCAGAACCTGGAGTTATTACTTCATTTTTTATTTCGATCAAGATGCAAGTATCTAAGCAAACAGTATTCTGTGCTTAACTGGTCATTTAAGCACAGAATAAAGTCTTATTAGAAAAAAATATCGACCGATTAAATAGGTAATCATTCTTTGTTTGATAAAGTATAATCGATTAAAACTGACAAGGCGTTTGAGCAAATTCATGTTTACTGGCGTAAAAACAAGTTTACAATAATAATTCGATATTTTTAACCGAATGAAAAGGTAGCTCACGCATTGTTTGATTCTATTACAAAAACTGATTGCTGCAGTTTTATCTTTATTAAGCAATTTAATCATACACGCGATGATAATCTAAACAAACAATCTAATAAACGAATCAATGCGTCCGAAGATGCTATCGAATTAATATTACATCACAATTCTCTCGACAGTGAAAAGACAATCGCTCGATCATCAAAATATCAGTCCCGTCATCCCAGACGCTTACGCCCCTAAAATTAAAACTCGACGAAGCGCAGCAATCTCAGTTTGTTAAACAAAATACAAATTAATTATTCTTTAAACTCGTGATGCTTGAATTGTTGTGTTTTTTACTTTTCAGCCAAACAAAAAGTGCAGAAGTTCTAAGAACACGTCACAACAGCTCTAGTTCGGAAATAAAGACTTTTTTGCCGTTTAATAGTCGAACGAAGCAAACAATGCCAAAAGTGCCTAGTCAGATGCATCGACGAAATTGAATGAGGCTTATGAAGTTGTTACATAATCGGTGCACTTTCGAGACATCAGCGGTCTTGCATCAAGACGTGCGCCTCTCGGTGCACAAGATTCGATGCTATCTACAAAAAGTCGCCGCCTTCAGCTTTTCTTAACTCATCGTTCGGCCTTCGAGCAACGTATGTTGATGCGTTTTTGAGAATCTTAATTATTGCTGGAATGTTTGTTGTAGCGTTGTAGCGCCATTGTGTTACGAAAGATTGACTCCTCTGGTTAATTGAGGTTCCCTGAGCATGTGATGAATTGTTTACGAAATTTCTTCTAACGAACTAACATCTTGTATTAATAGTGAACATAGAACACTTTGAAGTTGACATGACGTACGATGATAACATTGTGCATACCAATCATGATTTTAGTCACAAGGGAATTCGGTGTGGGAAAACGGATTGCATTGAAAAAATCTTAGGTATAAAATAGTTACCACACTGTATTGTTTGATAAAAAATAAAAGAAGACACGTCTAAAGTTTTAAGCTTAGATTTGGCGCACTTAAATCATCTTTAAACTGTTTATTTTGACTAGTTATAGTAATGAACTTGTTAGTAGTAGATACGCATAGATAGGTTAGTATATAGTTATATAAAGCTTTTTGTAATAATAATAATAATAATAAATATTGGACAACATCACATACATTGCTCTGATTCTGCGGTAAGTAGGTGAAGCACTTGTGTTACAGAAATCAGAAACAATGACGGTACCACAACACCCAGACCCGAGACAACATAGAAAAGTTCGTTTGCCATATTGACCTGACCGGGGATCTAACCCGGAATCTCAGAGATGGCGTGATGCCAAAGTCCGGCCCGCTCGCCTCTCGGCTACGGAGGTCGGAGGTAAGCTAAATTTAAATTGAATAATAGACTATTCTGTATTTATCGAATATTTTCATTACTATCCTCATTAGACATTTTGTTTTCAAGACGGATACATTTTCATAACTAAAAATCTTCGAACATTAAATTTTGGTCCCTATTTTGGTTTTAAACAATGAGCTTCTTTGAATTCGCTTTCATTACTCCCAAGGAAATAGAATAAGATCCAAACAAATAAATGAAGCAATGACCATTCTTTCCCTTGCTTAATGTTGCTATCTTCTCTCATTGTTCTTGCAACCGGCTTACGTAAAACATTGTAGGTAATGGCGTATGAACCAGTGATGTATCTTAGCTTGTTCACTAGGAAGTGAATCTTCTATTGTTCGATAACATGTCCTTATTTCGGACATTGTATCGCGTTGTGCATTCACGTGTTTTCATTAAAGTACATTTTGTAGGCGCTAATTTCATTATTGCCAAATAAACATTTATACTTTACATTCAACTCATTAGCATAAATGCTTTTTCATTTGATTGCTAGTTGCGTGTTAAGATCGATACTTTGAAAAATTAATCTTGTAAATCATCATCATGATATGTTTGATTTAACTGTTGCAATCATTTATAATTTTTTAGCTAATGAGTCTAAACAAGCAATAATTTAAAACGAAGCAAAAAAAAATTTTGCTGCGTTAATTTTAAACGTGCGCTAACAATTTTGTTCGGAACAAAAAGAACAAAGTGATTCAAAGTCATTACTAGTGTGTACTTTTAAAAATTAAGCAATTTTATACCACGGACTATAAAGAAATTATGTGGCAATGTCATGGTCATCTTGCATCGTGAATACTCAACTCGTGATGCGTTCTAAATGACCACTGCACTACAATGCAGGTCGCATTAGAGTAATGTACGGTTTACACCGATCGTTGTCTTCACCGATGGAAAAAAAGATTGTGTAATACGAAATGGTGAATATTAGAAGCAGTGTGAGCTAGTATGATGTCGACATTTGGATCATTAGCTCTGGAATCATAAAGCACTTCTTTTTGTGTTTTCGAAGCGATTTTGATTCAAATAGCACCTTTTCTCATTTGTACTCGTGCCTTTTTTTTTGCCAAAACGATCTGTGCCTCTAAGATTGTAATGAACTCATGGGATGATGTAACTTTTTTGTAGACAGTGCTTGCTAATTTTTATCAAAATTCAAATCAGTTTTTGTTTTAATACTGTCTCGTCTCTGTCTTACTGTCTCGCCTGTATCTTTAGTAACTAACCTGATGAATTTTATCTAATCACATTTGAAAATGCAAAATCCTAACCATTTGTGTTGTTGTTGTGGTGTTGTGGTACCGTCGTTGTTTCTGATTTCTGTAACACAAGTGCTTAAGCTACTTACCACAGAATCAGAGCAATGTATGTGATGTTGTCCAATATTTATATTTATATTATATTTATATTTAGTAAATCTTAATTATATTATGAGTATTAGATTAAATTGTTCTAAAATTACTGTAAACCGTGAGCAAGCTTGGTCATTACTTGTAGGCATTGATGGAGCCCAATTTCGAAACGTAGTTCGTAAATGCTTGCATCTCAAAGGAAATGATTACTAGTAAACATCCATTCGGTGGGCTTCGAGCAAACTAATGCATTTTGGAGGTGGAATTAATAGCTTCTTTGGGTCCAGTAATACCAACTGTGTATGCATCAGTTTGGATTATTAAGGATTTTATAAATCAAATTATAATGTTCATGTTTTTAGTTGATACCAAGAAACGTGTTTACCTACGAAACATTCTATTAACGAGTTAATTTTGATCTTATTAAGTCTGATAGTTGATATACCCAAACTTGAATCTTGTGTAAAGAAAGCTTAGTAGTTTTCTATGGAGAGTTTACTTTTTACAAGGAATTGGTTAATAAAGCTACAACTGTATATGATGATGAAAGAGTGACTATTGGTACAAAAATTAGTGATACATAGTTATCACAACCATTTCCTTGCCTGGCAATATCAAGATCAGGGCTGATATCTCTATGTCAGTTGTTAATTCTACGAGTAGTTAAATACGATTTGGTGACTTGAGAACATCATTGCTGACTGACGTTCAGTTGTCTTTAACATCCTTTCACGAACTTTAACGGAACTCGCGTGGGAGTATATGACCCTTTTCATCTCTTGAAACGAAGTGCATGCAAGATCTGAGTAAACTATTTGTTGAAGCATAATTGTAGAGGTGTTACCTTAAATATCTTTTCCTGTTCAAGTGAATAGCCAGGTAGCTTCAGTATGTCCTGTCCTATAGCTGTTTCTTCGTTGCTGGTTGCTGCTGTACTCTTCACAAACACACTACCCTTGGAGTAGCGCCTGACGAGTATATTACCGGCGTCGTCCATTTTGATTTTGACACCCTGTTGAAAATAAAAAGCATCATTTAATTATTAATTTTCCATATAAGTACTCTAATAATTGTAAAAAAATTTGATGATGATTGTTTTGATGCCAAAGGCGTTAAAAATCTACATTTGTGGGGCTTGATGCATGGTCTTTATTTATAGATATTTCGAAAAGACTGGTCTCACAGGAGATTCAAAAGCTCTGTCTTCATTAAATGAATTAATACGTTAGTTTTTAACAATTTAGTCAAGCCTAGAAACAATTATTGTCCTGTCTGTTCATAAATCTAATACATAAACTTATCTTTTGATCGTTACTAGTTTAGAACTATTATCTGCTCACATTTCTAATTAAATTAAGTACATGTGTCATCACAGTAAGTTGTATTTTAATCAAAATTCATTCTCCTTGACCGTTGATTTAGAAAAAAATACCATTGTTAGCAATTACTGTGTAGTTTTAGCGTTACATTAAGCTTTTTTGCTGACCTTCTTCAATGAAAAACTAAATGTTCTTAAAATAGATGCAGTTATGAGTTAGGGGACAATCACCTTCATGTTATTCTTGAGAGCCGTTACGTTGATGACATCACAACCATGTCCTTATATCGCCTAACACGAAATCACAAGGTCAATGGCTCAAGACGCTACAGTTTTTATTGGCATAACACCATTGTCTAATTTTGATTTACGACATGACAGGACTGCTCAACAATAGATGGGGTATTCGTCACCTAGATACCTATTGTTCAGGTTCAAAACGTTGAAGCATCTAACTAAAAAGAACACATGAAGGAGTTGTATTACAAACTAACTGTAATAGGTTCTCTGGATAATGAATCTGTAAAAATCTTAAAAAAAATTCGAAAAGACCATTTATTTTTAAATTTAACGCAAAAATCTTAATCATTAACTGTCTTTTTGTTTTGATTTCAAACAATGTTATACAAAACGCTTTGAAGCATGAATATTCATAGAAGTGAAAACGTCGGAAAATCGCAGTGTATGGGTGAGGCATTGCCCCGTGTTCCAATAGTCGTCTGACCTATGACATCATCGACCTTAGACACCTTGATGCATGTCATACTAAAAGCATTGTTATCTTTGTTTCTGATGGGAACCTAATTTTTTACCCAAATGACGGAAGATATTACGCGTTGTAAATTTAAATTCAAAATTGTTACTTCCACCTGACTCACTAATGCAAATCCGCTTAATGCAATCGTTCTCGATTTATGAACAAAATAACGCAAATGATGGATGGTCGGAGCTGTAATAAGAAACAAATTAAAGATGTTTGTATATGTCCAAATGATCTGTCTAACGTGTGATGGATAATGTTTCAATAATAGAAACCAATTCCCAGATGTAACAGTATCTTCACAGCTAATATAGCGATGACAGGTAACCTTTGTCTATTTTGTACGACGTCCTTGTCATTTAGAAACTTAAGATGCATTAGAGGCGCCGAGTCACAATATATTTGTTTTGATTTTGATCAGTATATTTTTTACTTGTTTGTAGGTTTCGCTGAGAATAAAAGAAATGTCCTGATTGATTAAAATTATCATGAAAATATTTTTAAAGTTTTCTAAGTTTTAGTAAAGTATGATTAGATATCATTGTACCAAATTCTACAAATATTTTAAAGAAACAGACATTTTTTATCTCCACTTGAGGTGCGGGAATCGAACCCACGACCTTCACGTATCGCAAATGCTGCTCTTTCAACTGAGTTAACCTTTTTTCTTTTTCTTTAAAATATCTACTATATAAACTAGCGAACTTTACGTTCGCTAGTCTGGCGTAAAGCACTATAAAAACAAATAAAAAACAACTACAAATATGTAATAGAAATTTAAAAATATGATTTGATGAATTACCACAAATTTATGGAAAAAGTAATTTTTCTTGGGATCAATGTTGGACCTAAACTTTAAAAAATAATTTTGGAAACATTGTTATTATTTATTTATTTTCTGTAAATAACGGGTTTATTTCAAAATTGTGGTTTACTCAATTGTAGTCATTGTTTAAGACCGAATTTCATGTATAACATGAGTAATATGACATTTACCAAATCGAGAAAAAGACAATCAAATTACTGTTACTAAAACTGAAGATGAATCTGAAAAAGTGTTTGATTAAGGTCCAACAATCGAACTAGTTCATGAGTACGAGACTCAAGCACCCAGTTATGATTACCACGATTGAACACAAGTTAACTAAGTAATATCCGGAATTGCTTATGGGTGCCGGTAGAGGGAAGTGTAGCAAGCCAAGTCTTGACGAAACGCCGGCTAATTGTCGCGCGTCAGTTTCGAATACCGTCGGCTCAACGGGCCGTTGATAATTAAATCGAATTAAGGCGGTTTTGGACTTGATCCACAAAGGAACCGGTCGCATTATATTCATCGGTCCGGACATATTTGTAGTTTGGAGCAATTTCGTTTCCTAAAATACTACTTTTTAGTTCTCGATTAACATTTTTATTACTCAGTTTGAATGTTGGGGTAATTTGAGGATTTTTTTAAATCATTTCAACTGCTTAATATGTATTTAATACAACATAACTTGTTATTAAAAACACTCCATAGTGTAAATTAATATTTAGATAATAAAAGTAGGTAATTCGATATAAGGCAATTTTAAAGGTCGAAGTTGTTTTAAATGAATTATATAAAAAAAAGTTTCAGAAAAATTGACTGACAGTCCACGCATACGAATTAAAAATCATCTTTAAATTTAATTGACTAAGAATTGAAATTGGATATGCATGAAATAAATAATGTTCTAAAAAAGGACCTAGACTCATATCAATGCGTCTCGATTAGTTCGTTCATTAGACATGACCATGAACAAATCTTATATGCCAATCGAGTTTTGATGTGAATACGTTTTGAAATATTGAGACATTTCTGCGTATCAAATCATGCTCCTCCCTTTGTTAATAAAAAGTTAAGGAAGCTTGAGCAATTTGGTTCCCAAACGCATACCTCTGTACACACTAGTTTGGCCCGCCTTTGGTACATGAATTCGTCTCAAGAACACAAATATTCGATACGGGTAATAAAATTAGATCGCTACTCTCATTACGCCCCTGGCCTTACTTTATAATATTGTAACTTACATCCGTATTTTATGGTTTCGTTACGGTTTATTTGTAAAACTACTCTACATTTACTGTAACCTTCAAAGTGACATGGTGGGATTTGCATGTTTGATTTCAAAATGCTATTTTTTTTTTCCGGCTATCAGGGGTTTTACGAAGGAAACTACAAAATCACGGTAGATGTCAAATATCCTTGTTTATTACGTGTAGTTATTAAAATAATCTAGTGATTTAACAAAATATAAATTCGCCGCTAGTGAGATGTGGTTTTACTAAACTAAATATTGTAAAATATTTAAAAAAGCGGATACTGTTGAGTAAAGATGTAAGCATTTCGAATTTATTTATGTTTAAATAAAAGAAACAAAATTTTTATCAGCAATATGTCGTCTCTTCGTCGTCTTAATTGTTAGCACAAGTATTTTTTTTATTTACTTTTACTTTTTTAACCTAATGAACGAATTCACCAAAAAATACCTGATATTATTATCCGAATATTATTTTTAGTTGATTGAAACACAAAAAATATTTTATTTAATATCTGTACTAAGTAGTAGTGAATAAGTACTTTTTTTTTACAGTAATTTATTTCACGAAATTTAGTTTAATGAAATCTTACAGCTCTTAGTTTAAATTAGTATTTTATAATATTACTACTATCACACTTTTCGTAAGAAAATTCAATTAATAAGAATATTTGATATCTATCGACATTCCGTGATATTCCAAGGGATTTCGTGAAATACCCTGATTTCCAGAATTCCCTGCATATATCTCATTATAAGTTATATAATTAATGTTAAAAGAGCATTGCACCTACATATTTTGGTTGTTTCCATAATATTTCTTATTGCAGATTTTTTGCTTCCTTTTGTTAAGGTAGAATTAATGCTTAGACCCAAGTAAATATTTTTTGACCTTGTAATAGACAGCTTGTTACCGCATCTCATTTAATAATAATAATAATAATAATAATCATTTATTCATAACCCAAAATTCCGTTTACAGTTCATATAATATAAGTCTAGGGTTAATCAGTAGGTATATTTGAATCAAAGGGATGAATCCCTGACATCGAAACTAGTAAAAAACTGTATTTTCAATGTCAGTAATTCCTCGACATTTAAAATGTTAATTCCACAACATTACAATTATAGTCTTGGCTAAGGATCATGAACACAAAATACGTAAAAAAGAATAAGTGTGTTGATGTTGTGTGTGTGTATGTGTGTGTGTGTGTGTGTGTGTTTGTGATTAATTCCAGGAATGGTGACTATTTATTCTAACAATAAATCATTTGAATGTCAGAAGTATTTTGCATCTATTGTTTGCTATGTTTGTTTTCAATGAACTGTACCGGGTAACATGTTTGATTTGATAACGAGATTCTACAAGCTATTCAACACTTCCTATTACAAATTATTCGGTATCGTCCATTGTGATTTTATCTTTCATATTCCTTATCTGGAATATTGAGTTGTGCCAATTTGCAAGTAAGATGAATTTTACACCGGTAGTATTATAATACATGTATTGGTTATCCTGTAAATCTGGTTTCTATTTATTGTTTATATATTTAGTTTTTATATCTATTATGATATTTTTAACTATGAAGTAAAGCTTTTGATTATTAATTATAATTTGTTCCTAAATACACTGTGGTTCGTTATATTACAAATGATTCAATGATGCCTCATCGTTCGAATACATCGCTAAGAATAAAATGTGCTACAAAAAATCTATGGGTTCAGTTAAATTTGATACGTATGCCTTAAGCCATGACCTCATCAATGTTTCTTACATGGTGTCATCAGTGGTGCTCACGAACGAGTTATTAAAATCATTGAAACACTCATGATAATAACATTTTTTGGAATAATCTCAAACGACTCACCTGTCCTATATGCCTTTTGACCTCTTCTGTTTTCTGATCTCTATGTGGATTGTTGAATCCGCAAAGGCCAATCCTGCAAAGATGAAAAACAAAACATTAGTCAAATGCAAAATAATCAACATTGTTAAGAATTCAAATCGCGGATAAAATGGAGTTTTTTGATGTGACGATTTCTGCATTGTCTGGCTCTGAGCCAAAATAATTTATATTAGAATGAGTTATGTACAGAAAAACCCTTTTTAGAAGTCTTTAATATTATTTGTAAGCGTTGGATGCCACGAGAGTAATTTGCATACAGCCATTCACTCTCATGCCTTCCAACTATCAATGGGGTTTGTCTTTATATAAATGCAGTATATTTTACATGTCTCTATTTGAAATCTACATGCATTTATTTAAGTGGTTCAGTATTCGGTTCTCATGTAACAAATTGAACAGTGACGACAATGGAATTTGTGATGCATTAGTATTTAGTCGCCGTCTCGTATTGGAATATTGTTTTCTCAAAACCGTTCCTTGGCATTGGTCGAGAATGCCTGTTCATTGGCATTCAGGTGGGGTCCGAAGGCTCGTCGGTGCCTACCGATTGGAAATTTCTATTTGATTCAAATACTATAAAACTTTTCTGTCCAATACGTGAAACAATTAACATTGATGGTGATTTGAATAGTGCTATTTAAATAAAGTCTATTGTAACTCTGCATTCAAGCGGCATTTGAATACATTGTGTTTCCACAGGTATTTATGTGTGAACTTGAACTATTTTTTTTTATAATTTGTGTTGACTGGTTACAGAAACCACCCAAAGATTAAACAATCTCAGCAAAAAAACACATAATAATTGTAAGTAATACCTCAAACAAACTGTGAACTCTTATTCCACCATCAATTACTATGAGGTGGTACTATAATTGAATCTGACTACAATGAAGGTATAGTCGACGTGATCACGTAATGGTAAATTATGTATTTGCAGTCGTATATTTAGTTTGACCTCAAGTGAGTATGGCGTGTTTTAGAAAAGGGAAATTTGGGTCAAGTTTGATTGTTTCAAGAACTGTTATCTAGAGTAAAAATGGTTCGTATAAAGGTTTTTAAATAATTGGACAATATGCGATAATGGAAAGAAAATATGGTGTGAATGCTTAATTTGAATGGGATTGGTGAGGGCACATTATAAAGTATTAATGTTAACTTGATTAGTTTTGTTTTACGATTTCAGTATTTAAATAAACTAGAGGCTTCGCATGCATTTTGAAACTTTTTTCTATTTAGAAATCATCATTGTATTTTAAGGAATATTCTAAAAAAAATATTAGCGAAATCGGTCCCGCTGTTCACGATATTTGCGCTTAGCTACTTATATAATATATTTAGCGATTTATTTTTATATTATAGATTGTCAAAACTGTACAGGACGAGCCACCAGAAATTGGATAGATTATAATGCCGCTTGGGATGTAAGCACCATTGGAGTAAATTTAATCGAATGTCAAAATTGATAAAACTCAGTTTGTTAGCTGCGATTGGTTGAAAATTCGAGTGCGGTGTGTATCGGAAAAGGCCATTTCCGGCCATCGTCAGTTAGTGAGTTAGGAAAAAATAAAACCGTTTAAAAACCTAAACCATTTGTTATAAATATATTGCACTTCTAGACAGACTCTGTTTATATGAATTTGTATATGAAGTATTTAAAAATTTTGTCTTTCCTCGAAAAAAATACAGATCAGGGGCTGATTGATGCATGTAGCGCAAAGCTGAGAGCTTTGGAGTGGACGTTTTAAGGGCAGTTCATATTATCACGGACGTCTATCAGCTGAATGGTGATCACAATTTAAGGAGGGATGATTTAAAATGACAGTCCGACAAAATACATCAGCAATTCAAACAAAATGCTTGGTCAAAGTCAAAGTCAGATTTATTACAGTATAGATTACATTAGTAATACTTATGAAAAGTCTCTATATAAAAGCTAATGAAGCTACCTCCGGTTCGGAACCTATAACAACAGAGAAGATACCGGCAAGAAACTCAGTATTTTTTTACAAATGAAAGCTAATCTTATTACTGATTTTGCACTTAGACACACAGTTAGTTTGTCAAATGTAAAATAAAATTAAAAATCAATTATTAAAAAAAAAGGATTTTGTAAATTAAATTAAATTAACTTTAGGGCTTACATGCTTCATTGTGGCTTAATGCAACAGGCTGTCCTAGCAATGACCTAAACGTGACAGAAAAAGGTCAAACATTTTCATCACTATCATGTTATCTATCACGTATTTTATTCATTCATTCTTTTTAATATAACGCTTTGAATATGAAAACACAAATTTCGATTTAGGCTCAAGGTCATAAAATTACGTGAATGCGACGTGGGCTTAGTTGCTATAAACTAAATATGCTCCTTGAACTATGAGTGATTACTTTAAAACTTTTAATTGTTATAACGTTTTGACAATGGCGACCTTTCAGCATTGTAATTAATGGTGTTTTTAACATGGGTACGGAACATTGGACAGTCTATCAGTCAAACGAACGGTAATTGCTAAGTCAGAGGTAAAGCTATATTGGGTTAGGTGTTTATTTATTGCTTTTGCAGTCAATGACTGTCAAAGTTGCGTATTGAAAAGTACAATAGCTGCATGGTTAACATAATTTAGTTACATACCATTCGCATTTGATTTGAAATACTGTGTCCGATAATAACAAGTACTGATGCAATTAATAATAATGGGTGGTTTAACAAATGCTTACATTGATTAAATAACCTATGTAATGTTTCGTTGATTGCCCGTTTTCTACCGAAAAAGGCAATTATATAAATAAAAATTAATCACCAAAATGTTTGCACGCGGATAACTTCAGAAATATTGGACCAAATTGGATGATTATTTTTTCGTTATACTTCTGATTGTCACGAGAAGGGTAAGTTAAAAAATTTGGAAATGTATGCATGTGAAGCTGCGGTGGGCCCTAGAAATGATATGTCCGATATGTTGCATTTTATTTAAAAGTTAATTTTAAAACATCATTCATTTGAAAACGGTCTGAATCAAGATAGCAGATCCGGTGAACTTCATATCACATAGGTATTATAAAACGCATGGAGTGCTTTTTATAAATCCGAAATAAGCGAACGAAGTCGTGGGTAACATCAAGACTATCTTCTTTTTTTTTTTTGTTTATATTGCACTTCAAGATTGACCTCATCCCACCTGATGTTAAGTGGTAATGAGGTCCTAGCTCAAGGGTGACAAGTACAGCATAATAAATCTGTTACTGGACTTGTCGCCCTTACCTTTAAGGCTTGACCCCTGCTACTAATGTAGCACCCCCCAGGAGCTCTGGAAACCTTACTCACACGCAGGAACACAACAACACAGAAGTGATTGTTATTTGGCTGCGGTCTTCTGTAATGTGGAGGTATTTTTTAATAAGATACGATAATTGTGATTTATGTGTTAATTTAATTAGTGCATGCACCTCATAAGCTAAGCACTCAATTGCTTTGAAGTAAATGTGCATGGACAAAAGATTTCATTAACTGATGAGAAAAACACAAAAACGAACTCGACGAACAGCATCAAGATTACCTTTAGGTCAGTTAGGCTAGTTCTCATAATCGGATGGCTCGAACTACTTCCACAGAAGGTGTGCCTCACCTAATTCTGCATTAAGCCTTAGCAAGGATTAATTGAGCAGCAATTTATCAAGTGGTCGTCGAACCGCGGTGAGCGGCGGCCTTGGGCGCGCAGCTACTGTGTCATTTTGCGCACGCGTCGCGATTTTACCTACTGATCTGTTCGCTTGATTTAATGAAATAGTGTTTTGTAGAAAAATAACAAAGTTGTCACCAACATTTTCTCTACTTAAATATTTAAGTAGAGTAAATGGTTTGGTTATTCTTCCATTTATTTATTAAAAATCTTAACTGCCATCAAAAGTACAACAGGTGGACTTAATGCAAGGGGCATTCTCTACTAATATGATGAAGATGGAAGTATGGGGATATGCGGCTCCATCTAATATTAAACATCTCCAAATAGCACAAAACAAAGCTATAAAAGTACTATTCCATTATGACTATCTGACTTCGACTAAACAACTTTATAAAGACACAAAACTTATGAATATTACACAACTACATTCATTCAAAACTTGCATACTAATATATAAAATCTTAAATGGTAGTATACACTCAGAAATAAGTTTCATGAAAAATAGTCAAATCCAAAAGAAAAGACTCAGAAATTCAGATGATATTAATTTACCATTTCCGAGAACCAAGTACGGGTCCCAAAATCTAATGTATGAAGGAGTGAAATTATACAACAAACTACCGAAAGCCATCAAGGAGAGTGAATGTATAAACAGTTTTAAAAATAAACTTAAACTATATTTATCAAAATCATAATTCCAAAACTTACTGGTAGCTAAGGAAAAAAAAAAAATGTCTTTACCCTTTTTTATATCTCAAAACTATAAGTATCTATGCTAGTTTTTATTTTTAAGTGCATGCTCACTGTTTGTTATTACATTATAATAAGTATTTTTAAGTTAAAAATTGTCTTATAAGTGAAATGTAAATTTCTTGAGACAATAAATATTCTTTAAACCGAATATGAGTGCGGTAATGGTAAAAAGTGCGAAAGTAATATAAAATCGAATACATAACAATAAATTAAGCATAACATTACAATTTATCGAAATAGTTTCAGCTTTTTTCAAAGTTTTCATATGACCTTGTGACGTGTTTTATACATATAGGGACACAATGATAATTTCTTTTTTTTTATTAGAATGATTATTAGTACACGTACTGTCTGTATGACAAATGTATTTCAACGTTAATCGTTTTAAAATGTTTTACGAATATTTACTCATGTTAAATAAACAAAGAAACACCGGATACCGTAGTTTTCAACTGGACAATGCATTCGAAGTTAATGCCTGAAAAAACTTGATGCTACTGTATTATACGATAGAGGCTTACTTATTACAAAACAGCCGATTCTAGAGACAAGAAAAAAAAATGAATTGGAAAAACATTGGAAAATTCCAAAAAATATTTTTGGTTTACTAGAAAATAAGTATTTTCTTCTTTTGTGGTTTAAAACGTCCTGTTAAGATTGAACTTTATCAAACACAAACAACCTGACAAAATGTTGGAGAAAATGCATTTTTTATTAGTTAATCAAATATTAGTTTAACCATTTTTTTTTTAGAATTTTTAGATTTTCATCTGCCTATATAAGTGCATACTCTCATAGTCGAGATTAAAATTGTGTCCGGACAGTGAGACGTATAAGGCTGAATTTGATCGATGATATAAGATTACAATCAAATAAAAAACGAACAATCTAGTACAATAATGTAATAATAATATTCTTCTAATAAATGAACGAATTCGGGAACGTTTAATATGAATGTGAAGTATTTGCAAACGAGTATTCCGACAAAAGCCTAAAGTTTACATTTTGTATGTGTACGTCGTAAAAAGTTTACGATGCAGATAAATGTTTACTTTAGTGTTATTACAATGACCCGTATGTACTTGCAAGAGTGAATGTAAAAGTTTACCAACTGCAATGTGATTTGTAACGGAATGTGGACTTACCTACGCTTTTAATTGTTTACTAGAAGCCAATACAATATGTTTGCGTATTTTTCTTTGCAGTTTGGAGACAAGAAATGTCAACGTCTGTTTTATAAAATTATCATGAATCGTTCGTGCTAATATGTATTAGGTACCTACTCAAAAACACAGGATGAATCGAAATGGCTTAAGTCGAAAAATAGTTAGACCATACTGCTTATCATGGCACGCTTAGTATGTGCTATTACAAAGTAATAAAGCTTAATATTGCTATACTTGTCGCCCTTAAGGACCTCATGACCACTTCATATCAGGTGGCTTATCCCACCAATAAATCTCGAAGTGCACCATAAAAAAATCCTTACCTTATAATATATCTTAGATTACTTACGCACTTTTCAACTATTACTGCATCCAAAAAACTCTCTGTATGATTGATTGGTATCTTTACGAGTTAACTTTAGGAGCATTCTTATTCTCCTACCGTTAAGTCAACCTGTTGTACTTTATGTGCAATAAAGTTTTAAATAAATAATCGTATTTAATTGGGTCAAAAGTGGCACAGCCCTAATCAGTTCGATTCGAACGCGCACAAATACATGCGTGACCAGTTCAAGGGTATGTCAGCCTGAAATGGTACCGACTGTTGTTTTAACTCGATATTGTTCCGTTATCTAATTCAATTATATGTTATTTTGCCATCGCATTACAGTCACGACGGTCAAATCGTACCTGTGGTATGTAAAGTACGCGAATTTGATCAAAAGATAATACGTACGTGTCTTATGTCTATGTCATTTGCTTTTGTTTCACCTTGAATATGCTGCTAGAAGCCAATTGGTGTTTAATTAAGCTTATTAGTGCGCAACGCGAGTTAGAATAAATCTGCACCCAATTTAATAACGTTATTAATACACCAAAACGAAATATATTGAATTTAAATAGGTAATTTAAACAAGTTCGAATTATTTCATAGTAAAAAGTCATGTATATGTTAATTAGATATCGAAACAGTTAGTATCATAATATTAATATAGAAGGAAATTGGTACCTATTAGCTAAGTCACGATCTACTGTAATTGGAATTGTAAATGTAACACATATATTTGTTTTTATATTTATCAGAAAACATAATTTGTATTTTATTTTCTAATAAATATATTTTTTTAGTAAACAAATTTTTAAGAAATACAGTGGGCGAATAAAAAAATCAGGTTTTACAATTAAATAATGTTATAACGCACAATTTCAGACGCTTCGGACACGCCCTGTCCCATTTTTTGCACATTTTCGACTGTTTCTTAAGTCCTGTTGGTTACAGCTTCTTGTTATAGCGCCTCAAATGTTTCTCAATAATGGATTATCCAGCACAAACAAAATCTATTTGAATCAGAAGTGCCTAAGGTTAGAACGTTCAAGCAAAAATTACCATTATAATATTAGTATGGATAGAATTAACGTTCAGTCGGTCAGTGAACTTTTACGAATTTTCCGAAAACAATGGGTGATCCGGGAAAGTTCACGTCACTCCAAGGTTCAAGGGTGGTTGGACGGAGTCGAACCTGCGCCCGTGAAATCTGCGAAAACAGCCATTGTTTTGACAAAACCGAGCGATTTTTCGCTTCATTTCCTACTAATTCTAGGCCGTGTTTTAACAATGAAATGCTATTACTGGTACAGTTATATACGAAGAAACCGTAAACAAAAAAAACGACTAAGTGTGTTTTAGCGGAAGCGATGGTTCCTTGAAAGAGTATTTCATTTTTGTAAGTTATGTCTAAATAGGGTAATGACTAAAAACTTATGATAGGTTCAACACTTAGATTATCCAAAAATATTAGACACTTACTAAATGTAAACAATAATTTACTAATAATAATAGATTTGAACTAGGTGTAAATAAAACCACTGTGAACTGTAGGTATTTCCTTTCTTTCTCTATTAATCAATGCAACCAGATGTCTTATATAAATCGAAAAACACAATGATAGCGCGATCTAAAATACAGGCAACGCCATCTATTGAATTTCTTATGAACTAAACATGTAAACAAACCCTAACTTGTCAAACTGACTTGAACATTCCGCCCACCAAGGACAGAATGTCCTTCTCAACCGCCCACCATTACGTCATTAGTACAACAAAACTTAAATAGTGATCTAACAAAATAAACAAATAACAAGTAAACAAACAAATAACCATTACTTCTGGACTGGCAAAACACAAATTTTAGAAGTAGGACGTTTTATAACAGAATTTTTACATTTTAACGACACTACTCTAGTAATTCCATCATTACCAGGATATTTCTCTAGAACTTTGCCAAACAGCCACCTACTAGGAGGCAGATCGTCTTCTCTTACCAAAACAATATCCCCAACTGCTGGCTCAGGAGTTTTATGCGCCCACTTATATCTATGCATAAGATTTGTTAGATATTCCCTGGACCACCGTCGCCAAAAACTCTGAAGCATCGCTTGTGTTACCTGCCACCTCCTCAATGTACTCAATTGCGAATTCTCATAATTTACTTCAGGTACTGTTAGCAGAGGTTCTCCTACTAAGAAATGACCAGGTGTAATAGGTGTAGACTCTTCAGGATGATTGTTGATTATTGTTAATGGCCGTGAATTTAAGCAAGCTTCTATTTGCGCCAAAAGTGTTGACATTTCTTCGTATGTCAAAGTAGACTCTCCAATTACACGTTTTATATGGTACTTTGTTGATTTTATACCTCCCTCCCATAAACCGCCAAAATTCGGTGCTCTAGGTGGTATAAAATGCCAATTTGTTCCTTGCACAGCCAAAGCATCAACTACTTCTTTGACCATACTTGATTTTTCAGCATTAAAAAGATCTTGCAATTCTCTTGAAGCGCCTATAAAATTAGTGCCATTGTCACTGTGTAAATTAACACAACGACCGCGTCTTGCAACAAAACGTTTAAACGCTTCTAAAAAACCTCTTGACGTGAGATCGCTTACAACTTCTATGTGTACAGCCTTTGTGACCATGCACACAAACAAGCAAATATATCCTTTATAGGCTTTGTGTCCTCTACCCTTTGACGTCCTCAGCATTATTGGACCTGCATAGTCTACACCGCTGTTAATGAAAGCCCTAGCTGGTGTGATTCTAACTGAAGGCAGCGATCCCATAAGCTGAGTTTGTACTTTAGCCTTGTGACGAATACATGTAACACATTTGCGGATGTGTTGTTTGACCAAGTTCTTACATGCAGTAATCCAATACCCTGACCGTATGTAATTGATTACTAGCTGTATATCTCCATGTAATGTCTTCAGGTGAGCATCAGCAATTATCAGCCTTGACAAAGCTGATTGATGTGGCAGTATAACTGGATGTTTGATCGATTCGGTTTCTTGCGATTGTGAAATCCTTCCACCTACTCTAAGCAATCCCTTATCATCTTAAATGGGCGTTAGCGACAGAATTTTACTCTGCTTTGATCTGATTTGTCCAAACATCTTCAGTTCTTCGATTTCTCGTGCGTATTCTGCAACTTGAGCTAATTTTATACAAGTATTTAAAGCTTCCTCTAATTCGAATACGCTTAGACCATTGTTGTTTTGTGTAATTTGGTTTCTTTGCGTTAAAAACCGTCTGCAACGTGCGACAACTCGAACCAACCTTGAGAGCGAAGAATATCTTTCCAAAATGGATTGGTCCACTTTACCTAAATGAACCTTTAAAGATTGTTCTTCTTGAGTATCATTGTTCTTCAACTTTGTGTACGTGAGATTTGGTTGTCGTAAAAATCCTGGACCGAATTTCCACATATCTAGTTTAACTAAATCTGCAGGGTTAACACCCCGGGATGCACAATCTGCCGGATTCTCCTTAGTCAACACATGAGACCACTGAGAAGATTCTAAAGTTGTTTGAATCTCCGCTACTCTATTGGCCACAAACGTTTTCCAAGTACTAGCATGCTTACTCAACCAGGCGAGTACTATTGTAGAATCCGTCCAAGCTCTTATACAATCCTTTGGAACGTTTAATACCCTCGCAGTCTCCACCAACAACTTAGCTGCCAAAACAGCCCCACATAACTCCAAACGCGGTATACTCACTTGCTTTACCGGAGCAACCCGTGTTTTGGCACTAACAAGTGTGACGTGAATTTTACCTGATGCATCGATTACCCGTAAATAAACGACAGCAGCGTAAGCAACATTGGAAGCATCCGAAAAACCATGTAACTCTACAACAGCATCATCTTTGCGAGTGAATAACCATCTTGGGGTACGGAATTCAACCAAGTGTGCTAACTCGTTGCGGTAAGTAATCCAGTCATCTATTATATCTTTTGGAGGCTCCTCGTCCCATTCCGTTCCTGCTATCCACAATCTTTGTATAAATACCTTTGCTTTTATTATACAAGGTGCTATCCATCCTAGAGGATCGAAGAGACGTGATACATCCGATATAATTTTTCTTTTTGTTACAGGTGCGGACAGCGGCGGCAACATCACCGAGTACTGAAACTCATCGCTAATCCTGTTCCAGGTAAGTCCTAATATTTTTATTACATCATTTAATTTAGGCTCCAAATTCCGTTTTTCAATGTGTTCTTTGTCTTCTTTGTCCTTTTCCATTTGTTCTACTTTTTCTTTTCCCTTTTGCTCTAACACCCTTAGTAACTCTTCCTTGTTACTTGACCATTTTTGAAGTATAAATCCCCCTTCCTTTAACATTTCATTCATTTCTTTGATAAATTCAATTCCTTCTTCTACAGTTTCGCATCCACTCATAAGATCATCTACGTAAAATTCCCTTGATACTTTTTCTGCAGCCTTTGGATATTTATCCTTGTAATCAATTGCAATTTGATTGAGAACCTTTACTGCTAAATACGGCGCCGAAGCTGTACCGAAAGTGACTGTCATTAATTTATAATCACGTAAATCGTCTTCAGGGTTGTTTCTCCAAACTATACGTTGATAGTTACAATCATCATCAGTTACTCTCACCATACGATACATCTTAACGATATCCGCTATTATACAGATAGGATATCTTCTCCAATTCATGATTACATGTCGTAAGTCTGGCTGCAAAGTAGGCCAAACCAATAAACTATCATTTAATGAAACTCCATTTTTGTTTTTGCAGGATGCGTCAAACACTACTCGCACTTTCGTAGTTGTTTTGTCCTCCCTTATCACTGCATGGTGTGGTAAGTACACTGCTTCTTCTTTGGACTCATCAGGTTCCTGTACTAATCTCATGTGATCAAACTGTAAGTATTCATTAATTACCTCTGTATATCTTTCTTTAAGAGTTGCATCTGCAGAAAATCTTCTTTCTAAACTTTTAAATCTTCTGACCGCTATTTCACGTGATTCCCCATGTTTGCAGGAAGGCTCCTCTTCGCGAAATGGCAATTTGACAACATATCTTCCTTCTGCATTGCGACGAGTTGTTGCTGCGAATATGTCTTCACATCTTTGTTCTTCGGCTGTCAACATTTTTGAAGATAATAAAGTTTCTGATTCCAACTCCCAAAAGCGTTTTAAATCAAAATCCTCTACACAAGTATGCAGTACTTTAATTACCTTTTCGTCTGTAGCTGTATTTACTGGTCCAGATATTATCCAACCAAGCGTGGTACACTGTGCCACAGGTGAACTAGTAGGTCCCCGTAACAAACCTTCTCTTAATATCTGACTATATACTTCTGCTCCAAGCAAAATGTCAATTTTGTTCGGAACATCAAATTGTGGATCAGCTAAATAAACTTCCGATAATTCAGTCCAAATATCTAAAGACACCTTTTGTCCTGGTAAGTTCGAAGTGATTTTATTAAGAACAAATGCCTTTACCTCGATTTCAAAATTCGGATCAGCCCTTGACTTTAGTGTTAGTAAAACCATAGATCTTGATGTCATAGGTGTTTTCTCCCCACCCAAACCTGATATTACATTTTTCACATTAATCTTCTTTAATCCCAAACTTTGAATAGTAGCTTCAGTCACGAACGATGCTTGAGAGCCCTGGTCGATTAAAGCCCTGACTAATTGATATTGACCTGTTTTGGCTTTAGCTTCAACTAGTGCTGTTGCCAATAACACATGACTGTTCTTACTTTTAGAATTACAAGCCATATGATTTGCAGTCTCGATTGGCCGCAAATCCTGTTGTTGACCTTTGATCTTGTTGACCTTCCCCGATACTTCTTCAACTGCTTGACCTGCAACACCTGAACCAACAGTCGAAGATGGGACATCCCTTGGATGAAGCAAAGAATGATGACGCCTTTTACAAACTCTACAGTTGATGGGTGTTCGGCAAAATTGTACACCATGATTGCTCCCTAAGCAATTAAAACAAATTCTATTTTTCATCACAAAGTCACGTCTAGCTTCATATTCTAAATTAGCAAACTTTTTACAAAAACATAACTTATGCTCTTCACCACAAAATTCACAAGTCATTTTTTGAACGTTATTCGTATGTAAAGCCTTAGGATGACTAACATTCTGACTGGTACGAATATTGGACGAAAACTGTTTACCAACATGTTTAGTTTCAATACATTCCAAAGCACGAAATCTATCATACAAAAAATCTTTCAGTTGACTGTAAGAAGGTAGACAATCAGCAGCCACAGTTTTTGCAATATGTAGCTCCCATTCCTTACGTGTCTCCTGGTCTAGTTTTAAACTTAACAAATGTATAATCATAATATCCCAAGTAGATACGTCTATTCCTAAATTGGTTAGTGCACTTAGACAATCTGAGGTAGTATCAATAAATTCCTTTAAGATGTTTGCTGATACAGTAATAGCATTTTTTTGACTTAAAAACCTTTTCAAAATGTTATGAGCAAGATATTTCTTATTACTGTATCTTTGCTCTAGAAGTTGCCAACAATGCTCATAATTGGCATCGGATATAGGTGTGTATCTGATAAGTTGTTCGGCCTCTCCTGTCAGATAACCCTTTAAATATTGTAACCGTTGAACATTATCAAGAGATTGATTTTTGTGAATCATAGAAACAAAAAGATCCCTGAACGTAATCCACTCTGTATAATTACCTCCAAATTTTGGAATATGGATTTCGGGTAGCTTAAGTTGAGGTTGAGGCGAATAACTTGACTTAACTACTTGATCTACTGAATCCCTTGGCAAAGTAGATAGACATTTATTTAATTCACCTTTGTATTCTAGAAACACTTCTTCCGTTGCATAGTAGACATCCTGAACCACATAACTTTCAACATTTAACAATTTTGGATCTGAACTTTGCAATAAATCTTTATGCCCTTTTTTAAATTCTGCCCACATCTCGTTAAGTGCCTCTAATCTACCATCTATGTAATCTTTAGTTAAGCGCTCTTTAGGTGACTTCTTGAAATTGCTCCTAGCTCTAGATATTCTAGATGATAAATCATCTTGATAATTAATCAAAGATTCCATGACTAATTAATTCATAAATGTTCAGTTGACTCAAAATAACTTTCCAAAATTTTATAAGTCTTTACGAATTCTGGAGAAAATTGAGCATGGATTCTCCCCGTACCTTCGTTTTTTCCCTAAAAATTCTAAGTCTCTAAATAACTAACTAATTATTCTAAGTGTTAAAATCTTCTGTTGAAATTTTGAAGTTCCAAAGTTCCTTGAAATAAGGTTGAAATTTGCCTGTCGTATGAACATCAAAGTACTCACGGTTGCACTTCACTCACACACTCACAGATCGCACATATATCCTCTTGATCTGCACTCCGCAGTGAGGTCACGCATGGAGATCCCTCTGTCCTCCTCCTGGCTCCAGCCACCAGTCTGCTTGGCTCCGGAAAAATCAGCTCGTCTCTCACCCACGAGACTCCAAGCTGCTCCTGCTCCTCCTTCCTCCCACGTACTCGGTTTGGGGCAGCAATCCACTGCGAGTACGGGTTCAGTGGTATCCTTCCACTGTGTTCTTCAAAACTAGCACTTATATCCGCTCGATTAGGACCATGAATAGATTTGAACTAGGTGTAAATAAAACCACTGTGAACTGTAGGTATTTCCTTTCTTTCTCTATTAATCAATGCAACCAGATGTCTTATATAAATCGAAAAACACAATGATAGCGCGATCTAAAATACAGGCAACGCCATCTATTGAATTTCTTATGAACTAAACATGTAAACAAACCCTAACTTGTCAAACTGACTTGAACAGAGATACATTTTATTACAATTTCGCGCAATGTCAACAATTCTTACAGTTTTTTGAAATAAGTGAAACACTGAACTGAACTTGAAACCCTCCACTGAACTTTGATACTCAATACTCCATTTGATGCGCTTTCATCGTCAATTTCTATGTCTATGTGTAATGTAATGAAAATTTGACCGACGAACTAAAAAAATCCATTCCTTCTTTTACCCAGTTATTCCCATTAGCTGGAGATTTCCAATTTTGTATGAATTTTCACTTTAAACGTTTATCGTAACATGTGTTATTTCTATTAATATTTAGTAAATTCCTACTCTTTGAATTGAATTGAATTTTTAAGGGTAGGTACACCAACTTAATTAAAACGGTAAAAGACGTTTCGACGGTATTAATTTTTTGCACAAAAAGTATGGTACAGTTATGATAGCCGCCAATTGTTACATAGCCTCATCATAAAGAATTTGTTGATATTCCTTTTTTGTATATTCAGTTTTATTTTTACGCTATTTCAAAAAATCTCAAATCTCAATGCTTATCGTCGGGTTCTATTATCGTAAATTACGTATAAGTTATGAAACATTCTTGCATTGCAAGTACTCGTATTGGATCAATGGAAAGTTTCAACGAAATTAGTATTCTTGTAGTTATACATCATTGGCCATGGAGAAAGGGGTTTCGCGTCATTATTTGTAATTTACATAAGCCAACGATTTTCCTAACCGATAGGATATTAACTTTTGTCGTAAATGTTTCCTCTGTGTTTAGTGCAATTATATCTGCCCACGGCTTGGATTTAATTTAGTTCGTCTAAAAATCTCACTTTTTGAAGATAGACACATTTTAAAGAGACTTGTGTGTTTTTTGTTTAATAATCAAATAAACAATTTGACGTACTTTCTTTTATTGTTGGTATTTGAACTGGGTGTCATAATGTCGACATGAACATAACATTGATCAGTGATACATAGTCATAACATTTTTGTAGTAAAACCAACATTTTAATACATCCTAGGTGAATTTTGCTATTTCGTTTACTTGGCTTATCTCATCTTGCATCTAAAATCGTCTTGCTAAAAATACTGCCAAATGTTTAAATTACAAATTATACGGCATTGGTAAACAAATCCATAACATACTTAATTATGCTGGGTATAAAAAGGTTAATGAACGAAGAAAGTATTGGTAATTAATTTTGAGTCGTCACTTATCATTTACGACGACAAACCAGACGTTAGTGTTGCGATGATGTCGATTGTTTTAAAAATGTCGAGTTAAAATCGATTGTTGCTCATGACTGCAGTGGCAGCAATTCACTCTACAACTAAAAGATTTGCTATTCAAATCTTGAAAAAACATCTGCAACTAAAAGATTTGGAAAATAATTTTAGAATTTATTACTCATTCGATGTTTTCACAATAAATTTGGTTTTGAGGGTAAATATTATAAGGATTTAAGTGTAATTATTCTCATATAAAGCATTATTAAAAATAACGCAAAAATAATATTGACTAGTCGTATCAATACAGATACATATTATTAGTTACACATATACGTTAGTAATAAATTAACAATAATATAAAGGTTACAACGAAAGATAATTCGTATTTTTTTCCAAAAACCAAAGTCACCAGCTAAATCTTCACTTTCTTCGGCATCGATATCGATACATCGATAAATCGAATCCGGATCGGCTAACCACGGAAAACACTTTCGTTCGCGGAAGCGCTGCGCGAGCGCAACCTCATCGAAAGTAAAAGCTGACTGGTGGGTACCGGGTTTACCTGCTGTGTGATTCGTAGACTGCTATTATACTGTGATTAGGGTTCCCAGAATACATTGGGTCTTTTTTATATATTACACTTCATGATTGACCTTATCCCATCTGATGCTAAGTGGTAATGAGGTCCTAGCTAAGGATAACAAGTACAGCAAAATTTTTCTAAGTTTCTAATAAACGCTTTAATAGATTATTAAAATAATCATAAACCCTTAGCGGTTTATCAACTTGATAGTTACTCGAAAAATGAAAGTGGCAATGATTCGGTTAAGCTACTTACTTTGCAATGTACCTACTGCTACTTATTGTTGATTTTAATACATCTATACTAATATTATAAAGAGGAAAGATTTGTACCTATTTTTGTATGTTTGTAATGAATAGGCTCAAAAAGTACTGGGCCGATTTAAAAAAATCTTTCTACACTAATATTATAAAGAGGAAAGATTTGTACCTATTTTTGTATGTTTGTAATGAATAGGCTCAAAAAGTACTGGGCAGATTTAAAAATTCATTCACCAATAGAATGCTACATTCATCCAATTTGACATAGGCTACAAAATTGGGGATCCTTGGTAAAATTTGAAAAATTTCAACATAAAAGCGGGAAAAATTCTCAAAGGCGAAACGAAGTTCGCCGGGACCGCTAGTAATAGATAAAGTAAACTATCACTAACTTTTTTAATATTTTTATTAAGCGCTATGAAATTCTAAAATGAAGAAATACGTTTATAGCCCATCACAATCATATTAAAGAGGTTTTTGCAAGGCCAATTGGATTCTCTCGTATCTCAGATAATGATTAATACCGCAGCAGAACTGGTGTTTTGGTGGACCCTATTTGCTGGATGCTTTAAATCGGTCCAATAGTGGTTTTTACAAATCAAATGCATTGAAGCCTTCTTAGGTCCTTACCTCATGTAATTTCAGAGGAAAAAATTTGTCTTTTATTTATTTTTACGACGATGACTTGCTGAAAACCCTAATCCATGATTAGAATGTCCATGGGAAATCTCAAAGAAACGTGTCACAGAGATTATTGTTAACTTTTTGCGGGGCTAATCTGATTGTAAGAATGTGAATGGTATGTAAAAAGCTGAATGCTAAAAGAGATCTCATTGTTTATTTATTGGCGTAGCGTAGTAACTTCACTTAGTCGACTAGTAAGCGCTCCGTTAACCCATGTATATGGAAATGAAAAAAAAAAGAAGAAAACATAATCTAATATTTCAAACGAGAAAGTTTGTTTGGATGGACGTAAAAATATTTGTTGCTCTTTCAAAGTTAATGACCTCATTCCACCTGATGTTAAGTGGTTATGAGGTCCTAGCTTAAAGGCGACAAGTACAGCATAACTGTTACTACATTTGTCGCCTTTACCTTGAAGGCTTGACCCCTGCTACTAACGTAGCTCAGAACCTTACTCACACGTAGGAACACAACAACACCAAAGTGATTGTTCTTTGGCTGCGGTCTTCTGTAAGGAGGTATTTCACCAAGCGATAATCGCTATGCCCTGCCTCTCCGAATTAAATTTATTAGATACTAGAATGACACGCTGGATAGTATTAATCCCGAATTAATGTTAATGGTGGAACAAGTCGTAATCCTCATGAGTCCAATGGGTATTGATGGATCACGGGCGGTTTAGACTGTGTGGTTGCATTTTTATTATAGTCTTTACCTATTTCTGTCTGGAAGACTTTATCGCATCTATCAAGTTCCTACGTACTAGGTACTATAAACTAGGTTTGGCGTAAAGGGTAACAATGAAAATAATAGGCAGCCTTATACTAGTAAAATTCACAATATTGATACAAGCTCAACCAGTTTAAGCCAACGCAATCATTATGATATGAACTTAACCATCATAGTAGTAATTTCTTAATATTAAGACAGTCTTAAAACAACATCTTAATTTATGTTGCCTTTAGCATCTTTGTTAATTATAGGAAAATATTTGTAAATTCTTTAATCCATATTAAGTCAGTATTTTTAAAGTATGCTTGATAATATGGTTTACATGTACGAACAGTTGAGTTGCGTACTACTTTCATGTTTGGTCTCCAAAAAAGACTTGGTACCTACGCTGTTATTATGTTATGCAGTAAAATAACCCTGTTATTATTTTTCTATTTATAGGTAAATCACCCAATTGTGTATCGTTTTATATGTTTAACAAAAACTTCATTAAAAGAAGTTTCTCAAGTTAAAAGTTAAGTTAAAAATTTAAAAGTTTGTTTTCTGGTTCAAATGGGTTAATTCTTTGCTGCAGCTTGTTATTTAATTTTAGGTGGGCAGGTTTTAATGGGCATTCGATTTTTTTAAACGAAATCGTATAATAGGTAAATTATTAAATATTCGACAACATCATATACATTGCTCTGATTCTTTGGTAAGTAGTTTAAGCACTTGTGTTAAAGAAATCAGAAATAAAGACGGTACTACAACACCCAGACTCGAGACAAAATAGAAAAGTTCGTTTCCCATATTGACCCAACCAAGGATCGAACCTGGGACGTCAGAGATGGCGCGACGCCAAAGTCCGGCCCGCTCGCCTGTCGGCTACCAAATTCGGAGGATATGTCTTCATATTTAGAAAGCAAAAGCAAAATTTTGATAGTTCGGAAACATTCAATGAATACTAATTACCTATACTTATTGCAAATTGTAACCACTAAGTATTAGTAGTACTACTACAAGGCGACGCCATTTTAAATTTTGATTGAAGCACTAATAATATACCATTTAGAAAGCACTCCTACATCATTGATGTACTGTATTTTCAAGACAAACTCTCACCCACATAAAATATTAAAGTCTAGACCATAATTAGGTTATGAAAGCGATCTTCTAAACCCTAAAATCTCATTCAAACATGAAAGTCATCAAACTCTCTTCATTGTTAATAGACTGGCAGTTTAATTAGTTGTTCAATTGATTCTGTGACATCATAACGTTTTAATTATAATGCATCGGGCATAGATCAGACGTCGAGTTTGTAATGCCGGTCGTTCCCGTCAGAGAAAGCGCGATAGAAGATATGTCTTTGCGTCTGTATATCTTTGATAGTAAGTAATTGATTTGACAAGTGCTCAAGCCGGAAACAGACGTGATTATGGGGTGTCGGATTGAGTCTGCAATTTGCTGCAAATGATCGATTCGGAACAGCTGTTATTATGAGAGAGTAACAATGTTTTTTGTTGCGACATTTAATTATACGTTTTTATTTGTGATAATGACCATTTAGTGGAAGAGTTTGTAGCAAGATAGTGACAACGGGTCAAAAATAGTAAGGATGTTATATTGGACGGGTGACCGATTGAATTCAGTGGAGCTTGTGCAGCACAGCAGTGGAGTCACGAGCTTCTTTAAAAGCTTGTGGTCCCGGCTAGGAAATAAATTATTGGACAACTTCACGCACATTGCTCTGATGCTGTGGCAAGTAACTGAAGCACTTGTTTTACAGAAATAAAAAAAAGCCATAACCAAAACACCCAGAGCCAAGATAATAGAGAAAAAAATGTTATCGCCTGGTAATCGAACCCGGCACTTCATACAAGGCGTAAAGTTAAAGTCCGTCCTGCTCGCTCCTCGGCTTCGGTCAAAATATTTTTTTTTAACATTTTTTAAAGTGCTATCAGATGGCATTTTCAATGTTCATATAATACACACATGACTTAAGTATGAAGAAGTAAAATATATGCATCTTAATCAAACTACCTATCAATTAGAAGCGCCAGGGTCACACAAGTTGGGGAAGATATAAAACAAGGCAAGCTGCTTTTTCATTCTATGTAATAATTTACAAATTTAACAGCATTTAATCGAATGCAACAGCTTCGTCGATATATCGAGTCGTGTGCGCCGATCATCGATTGACCTAGTTCGAAGCGAGGTGACAAGCCAGGCGCATCGAAGACAATCTCCGCCGTCCTTGAGATGATGGACTATGAAGGATATAGAGTAATTAAAGTCCTTTAAAGTTAAAACAAACACATGTCAATATTTCAGCAACATTTGATGCCTCTAAGAGCTACCCGACTTATAATATGTCAAAAATGACTACTCGTTTTTCTACGAGTCGTTAATTCTAATTTCACATTTACTTTCCATAACAGCTGTCATCAGTCGTCTGTCGGTCGTTTTGAGCTTACGCCTCGTTAATTTATTACTATCCGTAGCTAAAACGGAGCGTTTTTCAAATATTGGAACCGGGCGTTAGTTTTTAAAATAGATTAAGTTTTAAAGATTAGTCTTTGTCATCTGCGACTTTAATTTATGTAATTTTGAGATATAATTATATCCTATACTATTCTAGTTAGTGAGTTTTTTAAGTAGCGTATTTCCATCAAAGCCATTCAATAATGTATGCGTAACATACACAATTTCATTGATAATATTAGTAGGCTTATCGTCAAATTTTATTAATCATATTTCATGCCATTGAGGAACTTGAAATAATACATAACTAATTAAAAAAATAATTTTCATATCAAAGGCTAGATGTCCTATTAAATTTAAGGTCACCATTACGAAACTATAGGAACTAAAACTTTGCAATCAGTAATTTAATAGGAACCTCATTTTAAAAAATCAAGTAAGTATCTACTTACTCATGACGATCGAAATTTATCGATATCTTGAATCGTGACCCAGATCTTATTGCAAGGTGACAGAGAGGCGCAGGCGCATCCGCGGACAATCACCGCAGTCCTTGGGACTGTAAACGACGCACGATTTGCGACCTTACTGCAGGGACTTAAGAGCCCAGGTGTAAGGCTGACTGTACATCGACGCATCAGTTTCACGGATCACATCTCAAGCCCTATTGTGTTCTTAATAACGTGTACATTGTTGACCTACAACGGACAAGTTTATGATGTGTTAAATTGGATTTGTGGAGGGCGTTTGTTTAAATGGAGTATACAGTTGTTAGATTCTGACCTTTTCATTATCAGTTCTAATTGGATGTAACCTATTGTGTGTCTTATGTTATGTGTAATTTAAATTTCAAGATTAAATCTGGGAATCAGTTATGAGATCTCTTTAAAACATAACTGATTACGTTACAACATATCAGTTTAATGATATGGGTAATTCCATAACATATTCACGTGCAAGATATATTAGGAACATCTCCAATTGTTTATAATCTTCAGTTATTTTAAATGTTAACTATGAATTCAAAATAACCACATTGATAAAGAGTAGCAATATGAAAAAAAATATATATACACGGTCGAATTGAGAACCTTCTCCTTTTTGAAGTCGGTTAAAAACAATAATATTGAACATTTTTGGAATAGGGAATTCATAATCATATGGTAAGTCCGCTTTCTAACCACTAGACAAGTCATTCAAAGGTACTGTGACCTTTCGTCGCATGTTATTTAGCGCAAAACACCGCATAGCATTTGATTTCAACATAACACTAACGAGCGCTTTTATGTACATAATAATATACTCAGCTGTTGCACCAACAGTGAGGTGTAACCATCTAAAATAAACGCCAATAACAAAAAAATAAAATGCAAATAAACTAGCATCACAAGAAAGTATAACTAATTAAGGAATTAAACAAAACCTTCCGCTGAGTTAATGACCTCATTCTGTTGATGCATAATGAAATCGTGACCGAATTTCTCCAGATTTTGGAGTTCGCTAATCGCTTGTGTTAAGGCTGGAAAATGCTTGACAAAACCCCAGTTGATTCACTGTTTACAAATAACACGTTTCCGCGGCTGTTGCTTTCCGTATTCTGATCGATAACAGACACTGTGATGCGTATAATCAATTTATCGCGCATCAGTAGCGGCACTTTCTTTTTATTAGCACTTTGCTTACTTAACTGCTTTATCTACGCTCTGTTTGGTAAATAGAACACTTTTATTTCAAACAATGTCAAAATTTGACTATTTGTGATGGCTTTGTGCAACTTCGTAAAAACTATCAATTTATCTTTCGATCGTTGCAGGTCTGATAACTTATGTGAGTATTAATTTTGAGGCATTTACTACGTAGATACGTTGTATATATTTAGAAGATCAGATGTTATCGTGACTAACTTAGCCAACGTCTATGTTAAAAATTCAGTTGTATCCGTAGTTTTGATTTCTAAAAATAAAATAATATATAACCAAACAAACATGGGTTTATTTTTTTTAAATTCAGACTTTCCTTACTCTTAAAAGAAGTATCGTAAGAATGATTAAATATGCAAATCTAAAATTAAAATATTGTGAATGATATGAGAACCTAATCATAAGAAAATTACTCTACCATTTTTGTTCAAAGTTTGCCCTCAGCGATCCAAGGATCAATATCGAACTGGTAACTCCATTCATCAATTATCTTGACATTTGCTTCATTAAATAGGTTGCTACGTTTCCCAACACGATCATTACCGTTCGCTCTAGGTTTGTAGGTTTTGTAATCAGACATTTACTAGACTGGCACAAGCCTTAACAGTATTGGTTAGCTGCAGGGCGGCATGAAAGCTTGGGGCCCTGGCGCAGCTCAAAATGCTGACTTGGATTGATGCATTTACAGGTAAGTGGGGTTAGGGGAGAAAGACCGTGACCATTATTTGCATGCTGCTTTGTATTTACAGTTGCAATTTTGCCTTATTTTGATGTTGGCTTAGTAATTGTACGTTTTAGTTTGAGTAATAGACACATTAGAGGTCTAAAACCCTTTTCTTCCATCAAAGTTAGATTACATCAAGGGCAATGTACAAAGTTACAAAAACTAAAGATTTTAACATTATAGTGTATCATGTTTGGCAAGTCCACTTAAATGTTTTAAGAACACATGTAACTTTATCTCCGTATAGGGTGTGAGACTTGAGCCCACGACCATCATGGAATGCATGTGATATTCTTCCAATGAGCTAACTGAAGAACTAGAAATAATTGTAAATTTATTCAGAGGAAGTAATCTATGCAACTGCTAAAGAGTTGGGTATGGGTACGTCTTATAGGTGAAATTAAAAAAACATACAGGCAAAACCGTGTGCATACGCTGTCGTACATTGAAAACAAAAGCCTATATTTAAGCAGTTAAGGTAAAGTCTAGAAGGAACGCAACGATTACTTTAACCAAACCCAATTTCGTAACACTTGCTAACTGAAGAGGGATCTTCATATTGCAGTGGGTGGAATCACGACTGATTGTTATTACATTTCGAACACCCATTAACGAGTTATTCAACTCCAACAATGTTCGACGCACTTGAGCCAAGAATAATGGCCAATAGATCATTGTTCCAGTAATTCTGTCGTAGCATTTCGACTTCCAAAGCGGCAAAGTTCAGGACAGGTATAAATTTCCTAAACTGCACCCAGTTACATTTGATTTATATGCTCCTATTATATTTCGCTCAGTTAGTCTCTGACGAAACGTTTTGCTTGTTAAATTCAGAAAATGGAAACAAGTTTGTTTTGAGTTAAGTACTGACAATATTTTAACATCCCGGAACTCTTCAAACTAAGTTGAGAACAAGTGTAGTTACAACAACAATTTGAATTCCAAGAAATTCTAGTTTGCACGTTAAAGTACCTACTTTAAGCTATTTTGCAGTATCTATAACAGTTAAAAAGGTTATTTTTGATGTCGTTCAAAACTACCTGAGACTCAAAATAAGTCTGATATCCTAAGAATTATACCAACGTGCGAATAACTCAGCGTTTTGATACGTACTGTCAACACAGTCAAAATTATTAGACCCTTGAGTCCCGTGCAAACCTTGGCATCCAACCAGACATAGCCCACATACGTCATCTCGAAGCACAATGACCACACAAACACCGCTAATGCATGAAATACAAATCTTAACTTGCAACGTCGCATAAATACACGCAGAAAGTGAAACTGTTGGATTTATTAAATTAAACCAGTCATAGCAGAAACTAACGATCACTTTCAACTGACAAGTTACTGCTTGCACAAAAGAAAAACTACGAGCAGAATGTCCTATCTCCGATTACAATCTTTTGATTGTACATCTTGGTAGTGGTGCATAAAGTCTAGATTTCAAGATAAAGTTAAACTGTTTTAAGGTAAAAGTTGTCTGTCAAACTAGCAGTGTAGTTACTTTAAGAATAAAATAACAAAAATTCATTCAATGAATATAAAAGTTAAGGATTACAATAGATATCGAACGTTAAACAGAAAGGTTGGTAACGCACCCATTTGTTACGAGCAAGATTCCATTGTTGTATAAAATTACCATATTCTTGAAATATAGCAGGGTCACGTATTGATCTTTTGCTATCTTTTGAAACAAGAAACGTTCAAGAATTGTTTATTCAACTCAAAATTAATTACAATGATCTTCAAAATATTTTGAATTCTTTTTCTGTACCTACCGGGTTAATCCATTCTATATGACGGACTTTGGCGTCACGCCATCTCTGAGAGCCCTGCTTCGATTCCCGGTCAGGTTAATATGGAAAACGAACTTTTCTATAATGTCTCGTGTCTGGGTGTTGTGGTAGGTACTGTAGTCGTTTCTTTAACATTTCTGTAACACCAGTGCTTTAGCTACTTACCTGGTCAGATTTGTAAGCAGATCAATGTATGTGATGTTGTCCAATATGTATATATTTTATATATTTATATACGCCAAGGTCAATTTAGGCCTAATTGCATTCTTAGTACCAGTTTCGCCTTAGAGTTTAACTGTTCAGTATTCAACTCGCCGGCCTTCATAACACCTACTGAAACATTGATACCAGTTTCGGAACAGGATATTGTCGTCACGACATTTTTGCCTGGCATCTGCATTATTTAAAGATGCCAAAGCTTAAGTGTTAAAGAGAAGAATGACTCCTAGTAGCCATGTGTATTATACACATGGCTACTGGCATTCTGTTCTGTTTTTTGTTTCCTCTATCCGATTGTGTTTTTTATGGCAGTGTAACCCTATTATTTTGTATAACGTTTATGTGATAAAATCTTCAGCTTTTTAGGGTTCCGTAGCCAAATGACAAAAGATGGAACCCTTATGGATTCGTCATATCTATCTGTCTATCTGTCTGCCTGTCACAGACACTTTTTCCGACACTATTGGAACTATAATCGTGAGATTTGGTAAGTAAGTATACTCTGGGAACCGCATTAAGATTTATACACAAAAAATAGAAATAAATATTTTAGTTCTAAGTACGCGTAGTACCTAATATACTATTTTCATGAAACCCGTTCGTGTAGGTTATTTTTTTAATATTTTATTATATTTTTTCTAAAATGAATAGTTTGCGCGAGAGAAACTTTGGCTACTACGACACCCCACTCCTTTGACTATTAAAATAAGATAATAATAAAACTAAAAAATTGACATCCATCGTAAATTGGTTTGAGCGAGATCTAGTTCTTTTTTTAATACGTCATAAATTGTAAATCGCAATTTACCTTTCATTCAAGCGACTCAAATATCAAAATAAAAAAAAACATTTCATTCTACCTTTTTGCTCCTAGCCAGTGGTACGGAACCCTTTGCGCGGTAGTTTGACTAGCACTTGGCCGGTTTTTTTATTTTTTAGTTATAATTAAGACGTGGAGCACGATCTATCAAATATTGTTCAAGCTCAGGAGTAAAGCATCTTCTGTATTCATTCTTTTATGAAGCACCAAGCTTCTTATTAGCACTGAAGATAATTCAATCTGATAATTCTGATTTGAATTCAAACACTATTATATTTTTTGTTGATAGAGTTCATTAACAAGAAGATTTATATAAGTGGGAGCGTAGGTTTTTTGTATCATTCAAATTGAGATTTAAAGTACATTATTCATTTATAACGATAATACTGTTTGATTGTATGAAGAATATATAATTTGAACCTACATTTAAGTCAAACCTATAAAATGCATAATAAAATATAAATAAATAATATAAATATTAGAGAGTTCCACATCTATTGCTCTCATTTAATGGTTAGCGTCCAAAGCACTTGTGTTAAAGAAATCAGAAACAACGATGGTACCACAACACCCAGACCCAAGACCATATAGAAAAGTTCGTACCCGGGATCTCATGGATGGTGTCAAAGTCTGGCCTTCTCGTGTTTCGTGGTCGTTGAAATCATATCTTTCTATATATATATATAATTTCACAATTAACATGTACCGGGATTACTTTCATTAAAATATGTAGGTATGTACAAGAACAAGTACACAAATCTGGTGTTTGTTTTAGATTGACACTTAATAATAAATATTGAAGACTACAAAAACTAGCTGCGACCAGTTTTAAGCAATCGATCATACAAAATGTATGAATCTGATCAATCGAGTTTTTGCGACACGTTACGGCACAGTAACGAGTGTAAAATTTTAATGCGCCAAGTCTAACGTTTTAATACGGTCTAGGTTTTTGTTCGAAATGGCCAGTCTTATAACAAATGTACCAAGTACAAATCCCAAGGTTGTTCCCATAATAAAATTTAAAACAGAATTACAATTTGAAAGTCCCACAAATTGCACGTTGTTACAGTACTTCACTGTATTGTACTGTTCAATAATCATATTCTTTCGAAAACTCGGCACGGTAAATTTAAGGATTGCACTTAGTAATTTATTTGGCAAGCCTTGTCGACAACTAAGGTTAACGAGCTAATAAAACTGATATTTATTAAGTAGGTTACGGTATCATTCGTTGATGACTTATTTTTATACTAGTTGTTTTTATTTATTTAAAAACTTTATTGCACAAAAAAAAAGTACAACAGGTGGACTTAATGCTGTAGGCATTCTCTACCAGTCAACCTTTGGGTCATGCGGAGAGTTAGTTTATGGGTGCGGTAATAGTGACAAAGTGCATAAGTAATCTAAAAAATAAAATAAAAACATAATACACGAGAATAGTAACTATCAAGCGTTACAAAATTCATTTCGGAAACAATTAAATATACATATAGACATATATGAATAAATATAATATATATATAAAATATGAAGCTATACTTAAATTTACATAATGAGCATATATATATACTTATATATACATAAGTAAAGAATACCACTTAAAAATATAAAATAAATAATAACTATATATAAATGGATTCAGCAATTGACAAATTCATGTCTACGATTTATGTATTAGCGAGAGTTGTGCCCGCGACTTCGTTCGTTTCATGGTCGGTTCACCCCTATCTCCCCTAATATTTGAAATAAAAAGTAGTCCATAACTTAATCCAAGTTTCGAGCTATATTTGTGTCAAATTTCATATCTCTAACTTACTTTCAAGGGCGATTTCCCCTTATTTTTAAAACAAAAAGTAGCCCATGTCCCTTATGAAAATTCAATGTATGCTTATACCACATTTCATTAAATCGGTCCAGTTGTTGAGGCGTGAATGCCGGACAGACAAACAGACAGACAGAGTTACTTTCGCATTTATAATATTAGTATCGATTAGCGTCTTACCTTTCAAACTATAAATTTCAGGAATCTTGTATGTATTCGATACAAGATTCCTGAAATAATATCCTTGAGCTCAATAAACATAATATTTATTTAAAAGATACACGCCAAATGGGCGTGTATCAAAAAAAAAATATTGGGCGAACTGAAAGGATATTTCCCAAAACAACATATCCATTAGGAACAATTAAATGTAATGAACGTGTTCAACTATCATAAATAACTTATTATAAACCAATCAAAGTATTAAATATGATTGCACAATGCGTAATATTTACCTTGCATTATGATCGTTGAACTAGTTTTCATCGTTATTTTTTAGTTTCTTTTATTATTAGAAAAACCACTATTTTCCACACTTAATAGGGATCATATTCATTAAAAAACAATCTTTATTAAACTGGTAATATAATTACTGAACTTTGTAGGCTATACAATTATTTAATTTTTACCAGAATCGTTTTAATACCACAATTGTATCTAACCTAATCAATCTAGGGGCTATTTCCCTTAATTTTATATCTGTGACAAATAAAAAAAAATGCAATGTAAATTTTTTGTTTCCCAAAATAGTAATGTATAAACCTTTTCTATTTAGGACTAAATCTAAGAGATATATAATATATATAGCATTGAGGCTTTTTTGTAAACATTTTAACGGTTGATTTGTTAACTTTGTTAAATACCTAAGTGTTTTTTTGAAAGAGTCATTTATTTCAGGAATCTTATTATCTATGTGAGTAAAGATTTTTTTTCCAAATCAAATATTCTTACGATTAAAAGCCACATTTTGAAGATAATTTGAAATACTTTTAGACGGCAGACAACATACAAAGTTTACCAAAATTGTATTATGCGTCTGTTATTTTAAATCAATCATAATACAAATTATCCTTATGATACACCATGTTTTAATACTGATAGTTTAACCCTGTTCAGAAAATGCAAGTATCTGAATTGACTTATATAAGTTAAGCACTGATTTAAGGCAATTATGAATGAATCTTGTACTAAATAACCTGCATCAATAATAATTATGAAGTAGATTGGACGCTTTGAACCGAAATTGCATTTATAACTTGTCATTACTTACAATTCATCTTTATTTAACATCCTGCTATTCGAATATTAATGCCGCGGATGTCAGAAGACGCGCCTAAAGGTTACTTGACCAATTTAAGGAGTCCATATACTTAGAGATTTCAACATCAAGATGTGTTCAGATACCAGTGAACGTTGAGAGGTCAGTTTAGAAACAGCTGGGTGATGTTATAGGATTATTCGTGTATAAATTTAATGCAATATGTCCACTTAACGAATTTATACTTAATTCAGAAACGAAGTAAGCAATTGACCTGTAACCTGAGGTGGTATTAGTGGCTCAGTATGCAATCTCACTTTTACAAGTAAAAAGTCCTCTAACATTACAAAATACTGTAGGTTTCTGCAGGAGCATTTCATTACTTTAAACTATGATCTCAAGGCATGTAGTAATGACCTTTTTATCTAATAAAAAATCACACCCTCCAGTTAAGTAGGCGTGCCTGCTACCAACAACGAAACGAAGAAACGAATGGTTTTGGTTCTAGAATATTAATCAAAAGTTCGGGATTTAAAAAGTGATTTTTTATTTGAATAATGTTATGTTTTTTTAAACGCTTTATTCGCATTTGAATTGAGTTTGTTGCGATTATGAGAAATAAAAATTACCATTTATCATCGGATCCGACTTATCCCGTTTTCGGTAGTAAGCTTCTAGCAGGTCTAGCATACGCATTATGTCAAATTTATCGCATGAGACGACAAAAGTTTCGATACTGTTGATTGGCTAATAGGACACCGCACTCGTATTTTCAGCCAATCAACAGCTGACGCACTGACTTCTATCGATTTTGACGTTTGTTAAGAGCGCGATAAAATTTAGTCGCGTTGCGTATGCTAGGCCTGTAGGTCTCTACGATCGGTAATTTAGGCTGTGTGTCAGATTATGATATGGAGAAATTAAATAATCTAGAATACCGTAGACATGTTTTGTGGTTGTATTTACAATGATTGGATTAACATGATTATAAATAGATAATGATGACTACAAACTGTTGTAAAAGTGAATTCATGGTGATGTACAGTTTTATTATTTAATTCGTCATACCATGATGTGTACATATCTGGTCGAACGATCCAGACCCAAAAACCCAACAAATAATTATATACCACAGGCCCTACCAAAATCCGTAGGTACTATGTAGGTATATCCATAAGTTCCTTATATAAGAACTATTTTCGCGAGCTGTCTATGCAGCTCGAGAAAAAAGGTAGTTCTTCTAAAAAGTAAATAAGTTGAACGCACTTTGGAATTGGAAGGTATTACAACTCTTGCGATCACATTTACTCGTACTCAAAATTTGTTAATTTTCAATATGTTTTTTTTTAATATTTTGAATATCTAATTTATGGAAAAGTTAATGTCATTCAATAAAAAAAACTTTATTAATACTTTTGTGATCACCAAAATAATAACATGAATGTATTTGTGGTTTCAGTAAGTAATGAGTATCTACTAAAAATGTATGAATGACTTCGTAACCAATAGATGCTTGTTACAATTCAAGTATATGACACAATTACGACTGTGACCTCAATGATTGATTGCAGCGAAACAATAAACTTTCTGCCCATTCGTAGCACAAGGCCAAAATAGTCGGTAATCGATCTTAGGAATCGATACAGTGATACAGAAAGCGCAAAACAATAGTTCCACCGATGATCTTTATTGATGTAGGTCAGAATTGATCATAACGATTCGACTCTTGATTGTTACCCATGTAATTTAGACTATTTGTAATCGGTAATTAATAGCTTGGGTAGTATAGTTATAAATAAATGACCTTGTTTTTTAGTATCAGAGTCAACGCCTATACGAAAATGTTTCTTAAGTAATTAATGCATCACGAAACACTGAATCAACAGGAAATAAATTCATATCATTATATGAAACTTGCATCAATTATTTTGGACCACGAATACTTTTTATTAATCAATGCTTTAATAGTACGTCCGCAACAAATGTCTATACTAAGCAATGCAACCATATATTTTCGCTTTATTCATTAAATATTACTTTACTAAATTCATTAAATAAATGAATAAATAGGTGTACCTATTTAAAGTTACTTTTTTTCTGCGACCCAGAAATTTTATAAATATTTTACTGAAAGTGTTCTATATGTCAATTTTCAACATTAAAATATGACTTTGTTTTAACTTAAGTGCTGTGCTTGATTCGAGTCACGCGTTTGACTAGGTGCATATAAAAGATATGGGTGATTTTAATATTCGTCAAGGACAACCCTCTTTAAAAGGATTTCATGCAGTTAAGTTTAAGGGGATAAAAAGTCTCCATAATTATTTACAAACATAAACTTTGGTATCAAACGAATACCAAAGGAATGCTACAAGGAAGCGTCATGCGTCCACAACTCTATACAAACTTTATCTCTTTCGCAGATAATCATTTTGAACTGTTAGGAAATCTCAAACGGAGTTGTGTTGACTTCTATTTTGTCGTTTAAAGGCGACTCGAGTGACATCTGTATCGGACAATACATCTTCTTTAACTCGTCGCCGCACGCGTGTTGCGGCAAAATACGCGCGAGATTGTCAGATTACATTGTCACTTACTAACGTAGGGAAAACTTTCTCAAGCGGCTCATAATACTGATAGGTATTGGATCGAGAAGATATTTATGATCTTGTAGGTTATTAAGTCCGTTTGATTCAAATATCTGAATATGCAAATAAAACATTGTTTCACTGCTATACAATTTGTATTTTAAAGATACTCTTGTGGAGCCTTTTCTAATATCTTTAATGTAATAATAAATGAAAAATATATGCAAAAGCACAAAAAATGATGACATCATCAAAAAAGTTGCTTTAAGTTTTGTTAAATCATTTGACTTCAGTCATTTTGATAAGAAAGGTCTTGGGTTCGAATCCCGTTGTGGCAAAATATGTTTATGTGATGAACTTTTTGGATCGAATTTTGAATTCGACTTATAGTAATTTTTATCATAATCATGATCAAGCAACTGTAACACATGCTGGATTTCATCCTAATTGGTGGGTAATTCTACGATTTATTCGTTGGTAATTTTATTGAAATATTATATTAACAGTAAATCATTTATTTGTTGTTCTTGTTTCGCCATTACTATTTTTTGAAATTACGTGTGACTAAAATAAAATAACACAAAATATTTAAAAAGTCTCATTTAAATATTCAGCTGTTTACATATATTTTACTTAAACTTCATAAATTTGTACCGACAGCAATATTTCAATCCGTATCTATCCGCTCTAACTTGGTAAACTGAATAACAAATTGCAAATAAACCAAAGAAAACTTTGCAGGAAGCTATTTAAATTTTGCCCCTGTAGCTCATGTCAAATTCATGATGCCAGAGCCAAGCGCGAAATTCGCTTCGAATTCCTGCCTCTAAGCTAACAGTGACATTCATCTCTAAATAAGAAGAATTTCTAAACGAGAAATACAAGTTCATATAAGAGAGAGTGCACATTAGTGTCAGATGCCGTTGCGGTTTGCGGTTAATTTTGAAACAAAGTCTCGCTTTTGTCTTTCATTGTTATGCCTAGTACTCCTAACTAGATTTGTACGGGCTAAATTCCGTTCAAATTGGTTGGCATTCCAGTAGTATTTGTCATCGGCTGTGTATCGAGTTTGTGCTAATCGTCATTTGTTAGCAATTCACCTACCTAATTGACATTACCCAATAAAGACCGGTTGGATGAGAAAATTGGGATTTGAACAAGATTTGTGTGCAACGCAATGAATAATAGTTTTGTGACTAGATTATTGACATAAATGAAAATATGTTCAAAGTCTCGATGGTTTAAGATACCATCTACCTATTGAAGAAGCAAAAGATAAGAACTAAAAATTCATTTACCAGAAAAATGGGACACGTATTTTTCCATTTTCCACGTATCAAAAAATAGCGGCGAGGCATTGAATTGAATTGTTGAATGACGCCTTAAGTGGGTCTTTTATTAGTTATTACCCTCCAGTGACGTAAAGAGCCCTCACCCGCAACATGACATTGTTTTATCTAAGTAAATTCTTATTAATTTAACAAATGAAAAAATACTTGTCTAATATTAAGCTGTTTAACGAATTAAAAACAATCTGGTATTTTTGATCCAGTCCAGTTGCAGTTAGGAACTATGATATAGTACCTAACTGTCTATAGAATATGTGTTCAAACATTATGTTACTTATTGTAAGTGTACCACAGCTTTAACATCGGAAAAATCCCGAACAGAAACAAGGAACGAAACCCGTGGGCAGAATCGTTGCCACTAATCTTTTATTTAACAACAGAAGCAACTTACCCACGTGCCCGTCTGCCCATCAGATTGACGGCATTTGCATATATTGACTGTTTAGATCTCGAAAATGACTCGAGCACACATCTCTAAGCTTGAACTGCAATGGAAAATAGTCGCAACTTCTTTGTAATAAGAGTTAATGAAATTTGTTGGGTTTGCTAAAATTCCGCCGTTTATATATTTTTAAACAGTTCAAGAGTTAGGCGCGGTAGGAGCGTCGCATGCACAAATTGTGTTTAAATCTTAATTGACTTCTTACGAGTTGTTAGAATTGGAATTGCCATTTTTATAAATAAGATCTAGCACGCGAGTGTGTAGTTAAAGTGCCCATAGTGGTTAATCCAACAGATTTAAAGGGTTTTCTAGCGAAAGTCTAAATGACCGTGGGACATGTAACAACACTTTGAAATTACTTTTATATTGCTGCTCACAAGATCTTAGACTAACATTATTTTTCTCTTTCCCAACCATTACTTTAATGCATTTAGTCTACTTTCGATTTATTTTAATGTGGGTGAGTTTATCGCGCAATGCATCATTGTCAGCTTACAAAATAGCATACTTAATTCAATTAGCACTAATCTTGTGGAGAATATTAGCTACTAGCTGTGCCCGCGACTTCATTCGCGTGGACTACATCCTTTCATAGTCGGTTTTACCCCTTTTTCCCCTAAGATTCGAAACAAAAAGTAGTCTATATTTGAATCCAAGTTTTGAGCTATATTTGTGCCAAATTTCATATCTCTAACTTCAAAAATAAACATGTTTCCATATAAACTTTTAAAGGTGGTATTACCCCCCCCCCCCCCTTATTTTCTAATAAAAAGTAGCCTATGTCCGTTCTTGAGATTCAACGTATACCTATACCAAATTTCATCAAAATCGGTTGAGAGGTTTAAGCAGGAAAGCGTAACACACAGACAGACAGACAGAGTTACTTTCGCATTTATAATATTAGTAGGGATATCCAGATAGGTTTAAATAAAGAAGTCAGCTCCTAAGAACGGTCTGGTTTCTATTTTGCTATATTTTAATATTCTGTAGCACAAAAGTACAAAACATGAAATACGAAATGTTTCATAATCTCTGAGACAAATTCATTGGCACTGACCAACAAGATCGCTTACCAAAGCCTACCTCAATGCCGCCCTACTTTCCACAGCCTATCTACAGCCACAATTATGTGGACAATACAACCAAACAAACATACTATTATATCACGCAGTCTACCATTCAATGCAGTAACTGAATCGACAGACTATGTAACTTAAGACGTAGAAATAAAGTCGCTTTTGACACTAACATTTAATTTGAAACTGCAAATGATGAAGTTTAGTTCAGCGAAGACAATAGAATATTGAGAGCACTACCGGCTTGTGCAAAGACGTATATGCTCTAAAATGAAATTTGAAAATACGCTGTTTGCACTTTATAGATAAAGTTTAAATTCGTTTGATTGAGGCAGGAGCAGGATATCAAACTGGCGCCAAGGTTTCGGTAGGTGGCATTAGCAGGACAAAATTACGAAACTTAGTTTGTGGGAGTAAATCTGCGATCTAGACTTTGTACATTGAGCTATTAGATTGGACTGTGACAAATAAGTTGCAATGTTGCAAAATTTAGGTCATTAAAAGAACATTTTCGCTAGTCATATAAATTGGATTTATCGAGTCTATTTCCATTCAGACATGAAATACTACAGTACCAATTAATTTAATTTCTCGTGAAATTTATTTCGTCATGTTTTATTTCAGTCTATACTAAAATTATAAAGACGAAGAATTTGAAATTTTGGTTTTTGTATGTTTATAATGAATAAAAAAACTACAATGACGATTTTAAAAATTCTTTCATTATTAAAAGGCTACATTCACCTCGAGTAACATGTGGTTTATTTAACTTTAGAAATATTAGGGGTCTGTACTTAAACGTATGTAGCGGTAACCCAAGGTCTAAATAAATAATCAACTCCACACAAACGAATTTGCTTGTTTTGAAATATAACAGCACTTTTTAATTCAACCAATTTACAATATAATTATAACTAGTGGAATTAATGTGGATGTGGAATAAGTTAGATAGCCTAAATAAATCTGACCTTTTTTTTTTACTTTTATTTATGAAATAATATCATCTTGCTAATATTATGTCTTTTTGAAAGTTACTTTCCAACCAGAAGTACGCAGATGCTTTTTAATTGACAAACTAACTGTGTGTCTTAGTGCAAAATTAGTAATAAGTTTAGCTTTTATTTGTCAAAAACTACTGAGTTTCTTGCCAGTCTTCTCTATAGTTATAGGTTCCGAACCGGAGGTAGCTTTATATAGAGACTATTCATAAGTATTACTAATGTAATCTATATGAATAAAAAAGATTGACTTTGACTTTGAATCTAGTACTAGATTTAAATCACCTTTACTGAATAAAAATACATTGTTCGCTAAAATAGGGCGCAAGCAGATTGTGCTATTTTAGAAAAATATAAAAATAATTTAGTAAACATGTGTACATTTTTTGAGCTTCTTTCCGTCGCTAAAACAAAGACAATGTGCAAGGCAACAATAGGCGCACTGATAATGCATCATAATGTATCAGTTACAGTCTACTATTGACCCAATTTCCAAGTCAAGCCCATACAATTACAAATATGGCTGCTATACTGTTACAGATCTGCCCACGCTAGCTCTGGAGGCGATATGAGTCTTTTGTATGTAAGTGTCACTTTTCACAGTTACAAACACCTTGTAATAAACTGGATTAGCATCTTTGACGCTTCGTTTCACTTTCGAATTGAGAAATATCTTGTGTACTTCCATGTAACAGGTACCAAAAGTTTCGATGTCATTTTAATGTGTTAGGAAAATGGGGTAGACAAAATATTTAATCTTACAAACTGTGCATGATATCAATGTTGTTCTATGTTTTCAGAACGAGTAAAGGTTTAGGTTTTGAGCATGTATGATAAATTGCTTTACATAATCTTCTCAAAAATCTGTTGAATTATGATCTGCTTACAATAATACAATTATGCTATATACATTCCATGATAAATCTTCGTAAATTTGATAAAATGATACATTTACAGATTTTGGCGTACGACAAAAGTTTCGTCATTTGACGAATTTTCCGGATATTTATTCGAAAAATTAAATGGCAAGAATCATTTACTTACCTACTCTATTAATTCGAATTCTCCTAAACTGCTTGCATATTTAAAATTTCAAAAGCCTTGCTTTGAATACAAACTCTGTAAAATGGTCATTGGTACGACTAATCTATGATACAATAATGCCGAAATTCTTTTAGCTGGTATAATTTTGCGGTCACCTCTTCATTCATTCAAACGTCAAGTGTAAGCAGTATCGCTACCGAACAATTTATGTAGAGGAAGAGACTCTATTTCAGCATAAAAATCAGTTTCCGAAGTTTTGCAAATAAGGGTGCTAATCAAAATGAGTACCCACTAAATAACTTACGTTGTAGGTACCACGGTCGCATGCACGACGCTGTGTCGCAACGGCAATACCTGAGTGTTATTGTTTATTGTCTTCTTATCAATATCTCAGCGCTTTGTTAGTTCGGAGTCGGAGGCATACGCACAATGGATCGTTGGTACCAACCTTGGTTTTTGTGGAATTAAAGCGTAATACGGTAGTGTGACTTTGCATTTCGACGTTGCTAGTCGTCTATTTTGGGACAGTAATAAGACTTAGGTCATCATTAGCGGCCGTGGGACTTTGACGGCGTCAGCAAAATTGAAACCCCTTTTAATTTTCAAAGAACAATCCTATGGGGATGCATACAGAAATATTCAATTGTAGGTTCGCAACAGTCTAATCTTTATCAATGTCAAAATTACTAATTGAACACGTTTTAAAACCAAAAATAATGATTTTATTTGCATGCACTACAGTAAAACGAGGGGGAACGAAAATACAGATTCAAAATTTACATAGAAAAGTCCACTTCAAAAGATGACTAGTAGTCTAAAATGCTAAAAACCAGTTTTGCGGTCACCCAAAGCCTTAATTCTCTAACAGATTCTAAAATTTTAGGTAGGAAAATATTTGAAAAAATCTACTTTAATCTATAAGAGGCAGGGCAAAGCGATTTATCGCTCGAACTGGAGCAGCCCGACTGGTGAAATACCTCCACCTTACAGAAGACCGCAGCCAAATAACAATCACGGTGTTGTTGTGTTCCTGCGTGTGAGTAAGGTTTCCAGAGCTCTTGGGGGGTGCTACATTAGTAGCAGGGGTCAAGCCTTCAAGGTAAGGGCGACAAGTCTAGTAACAGTTGTACTATGCTATACTTTTCGCCCTTAAGCTAGGAACTCATTACCACTTAACATCAGGTGGGATGAGGTCAATCTTGGAGTGCATTATAAAAAAAAAAAATTTTTGGTTAATACAGTCAGTTGGTGACCACGTTTGATGTAACCTTACCGAGAAATCGAGCAGTTAGGAGTCCGTATTAACTATTAAAAACTGTCGCATTTGGTTACCCCGTTAACTTATTTTAAATGTTTAAAATAGAACGCGAAAGTTTTAAATTCTACATTAATCTTTGAACGTCCAGAAAAATAGTGATCTACGTTTTCATTCATTGCCTTTCCCATTTTTACTAAAAGCGACAGGCTCACCATTCTTTCGCATTGTAAATAAAGCGATTGTTAACCTTAAATAGTGGCATTGATTTCATTTATGGGTGCGGCCTTTCCACAATTTCCCCATGTTTTTGTGACAACTACCAATTCGTTATCAACGATAATTTATTATTTTTGAGGCAGACAATGTGAACATAGTACAACAAACTGCCAAAGTAAAACACGTCTTTGTAACTAACTAATGGCCGCCTGCGACTTCGTATGCGAGGACTTAGTCTTTTCTAAATATGCATATGTTACTCAGGGTGAATGTCGCATTCATATGGTGAAATATTTTTTTAAAAATCTGCACCGTAAGATTTGAGTTTATTCATTACAAAGCTACAAAAATACAAATTTTTATTCTTTATGATATTAGTGTAGCTTCTAGTTAGTACAACAGGTTTTAGTTAGATTCCTAAAATAAATTCAATATATTCAAAACATCTTTGTATGTATTCTGCCTGCAACATAAAAAGTATACAATAAAAAAATATTTAGGTATTCCTATAATATATGTACGGATACTACATGTGTTTTTTAAATCTCAATTTATTACTTCTATTCAGCAATGTATGCGGAAAATAATTCGGACGAAATAGGAGTTACCTTACTTTCATTATTAGCTACGCCAAAAGCCTCCCATTGATTTGTGGCTAAAATAAAACCAGCTCCGCATTAAGATACTGGAGCACTGGTAAGCCACCACTTCCTACACGATAAATCCAATTAATTCTTGAAAATTAACTCCGGCACAGGCATTTCCCTATCAGACGTCCCAGAACAAGTCCTAATTATTAGGCAGGGAAATGTTCGGTCTTTATTGTTCGGCCCTGTAATGTCTGCTGATATAAGTCACGGCGTTTTGCGCTTTATTCTAAGGGAGTAAGGGTGCGTGCTATATCAGAAAATGTGGCAGCGTGTAAGCTAGATCTGCACTAATTAAATACGGGTGTAAGAGTTGGCTGGTCCCATTAAAATGGCGATTTTCGTGTGTGTGCATCTGATAAGAGACGTTCGTAGGCGACACTTCCTAGTACAGTCGCGGCGGAAAGTAATTGGCGAGTGTACGAATGTTTATTTCGTCGATGGTGGGATTAAACGTTACGTGCGCGATGGTACTTCGCTAAGCCAATTATGAGCAGTGTTTATGATGCTGGTTGCAACGCAAGTAATACTCTCGCTGCAAATTCCTTAGAAAGTATTCGATTTTGTTTGGAAAGTTGATTTTAAATTTGCTTTACTTATTTTTATAATGGTGTACAGTCAGCGTCATATAGTTCGTGATACTCAGGGTACTCTAATAAAAAGACGCAACTAAAAAGTCGATAATATCGGTACACCCAAAGTTTTCTTATTGTTGTCAACAGTTTTGTCGCTCAAAAGGTCGACACACTCAAAATGTCATATAAATCGGCTCAGTCAAACTGCCATAAATATGGTTACAGTCTTCCCGCCAATGGTATCCAAACATTCTAAGTGTTCAAAAATATGAAACACATTAGAAAAATAAACCTTACTGCTATACTTTTTAAATATTATTTTCCTCATCAATTAGTTTCAAAAAATGTAAACACAAAGTGAAAGCGATAGAAACTACTGCTGTCCTTTTCATTTTAAGCCCGACGTCATAGACTTCTCTTTTGTTTTGTATAGAATTTCAGAATTTCTTGCATAGCCATTTACGATATCTGGGGGCACGGCAGTGGTGAGGTCCAAGTCAAGCAAAAAAAACCGGCACGGCCGTACCATCCTTTTCAGGCCATTTTCGATCCTCTATAGCTTCCTTGTAGACAAAACTAGAAACTTGAATTTTCAGTACGGACGATATGTCTCAAGGTATGTTAAAAAAATATAAGCAATAAACAGCTACAGCTAAATAGATGTTAACCTCAATGATAATGAATATGAGTTATTAGGTATATTTCGTATTTAATTTTACTTGTGTACCTAATTGAACTGAACACATTCCGTATTAACGATAAACTGAGCAGTTCTGATAAAGCTACTTTTGAACGTAATAAAAGACGTAAAAAATCCAAATCGCATAAAAAACCTATTTTGGCTATTTCACTGCACTGTCTCTAATATTGCACTTCACATTGATACGACTGATGGGTAGTTGATGGTTAGTTGACATACACTGACAGATAATAGAATTACATTCAAACACTAAATCTAGTGTGAAAATCATCAGCCAGCATGAAACCTCAATACGCGATTGCGTAATGAGGTTTCATGCTGGCGTATTTTTCTAATGTGTTTCATATTTTTGAACACTTAGAACGTTTGGATACCATTGGCGGGAAGACTGTAACCATATTTATGGCAGCTAGACTGAGCCGATTTATATGACATTTTAGGTGTGTCGACCTTTTGAGCGACAAAACTGTTGACAACAATAAGAAAAATTTGTGTGTACCGATATTATTGACTTTTTAGTTGCGTCTATTTATTAGAGTACCCTGAGTATCACGAACTATATGACGCTGACTGTACGTATGTTTTTTAAGCAAAAGAGGTGACGATATGACTTCATACTTAAATAAATAAATTCGCCAGACAATCACACCAATCACCTGGTCTCAAACTAAGGTTTTCCCTTGTACTATGAGCACCAGACGACGGATACTAACTGGGGCGTCCTACCAGCACACCCAGATCCAAGTCAATTTAGAAAAGTTCGTTACCAAATTGGCCTGACTGGGAATCGAACCCAGGACCTTACGCGCTTTGGCCGCCTACCTTAGCCACTGCGCCACCGAGGTCGTCAACTTGAAAGTGCCATAGTTATTTTATTTAGATAATAGCTCTACAAAATTATATTTTGATCAGATTTAACTGTCACAGCTCAAAATTAACAAATCATTTAGGATACAAAATTTGACTTAGAATATAAATATATGCGTCCGCTTTATAAAAACCTACGTCAAATCCGATGACGGGTAGCAATTTCTAATTTGTAATTTTAGATTTTGTTCAAAAATTAAATCTAGAAAAATTCGTTCCCCTTTACGTGACCGAGAATCGAAACTTTGACCGTTAGTGCATTGGCCGCCAGCCAATATCATGATTATTCAGTATATAACAAGTAAGGCAAAAACTTTAAACCTTCAGTTAATATTTAGCTCAGTAAAATGCAGTGGTGACAGTACTCCGATGATCTGCGGGCTATGCAAAGATGCATTTCCGTGTCATTACGTGGCATGCGACTGGGACGCGCGACTCCAGTGCCTGATAGCGATTGGAGATTACTGAAGACTAAAGTAGGCTTTCAATTTAAAACCGATGCCTCAAGCTGACAGACACGGAACGCACGAGGTGTTTAATAAGTCTGTCCCGGGTCAAAATATATATATATATATATATTTTTTATATTACAATTCAAGATTGACCTCATCCCGCCTGATGTTAAGTGGTAATGAGGTCCTAGCTTAAGGGTGATAAGTACAGCATAATAAATCTGTTACTGGAATTGTCGCCCTTACCTTGAAGGCTTGACCCCTGCTACTAATGTAGCACCCCCCAGGAGCTCTGGAAAATATTGGCGTCAATTTCCTAAATTAGGATGTGAGCAGATAGCGCACGGGACGCAAGAACCGTTTCACAATGTATTTTCTATGTATTTTCAATGGACAGCACTTTAGCAGTGTTTTACTAAGTCTTACCTTGTCAAAATATTTTAATGATATCAATATCCTAAATGCAATCAGTCAATTTTATTTTTGGCGAAAATTTAAGTCGCAGGTTCTAAAAGACGAGTCCAGATTATGAAAGAGGCTACAAAACATTGATTTTATCATAGGTGTGAATATAATTTTAGAACAATATTTTTGTATGAACTTTAGACACCTAAAATTTGCCATTTGTGGGCCATTATCAAAACTAAATAATATACTTCGACTTAACACACTTAATTGCTGGTCTAAACATTTAATAACCTCTTTTTTTTACTGACATCACTTGAGAGCGAGTTATGTAGAGGAGTATCTATCGTTTGTACATATTTATATTGTATACGCCAAATACAAGTACTGGATATTTTATGGTGATGTAGGAATAACTTGAAGAAAGGCTGTGTGATGTCTGATGTATGATTGATTTATTGACACCGATATGTACGTAAACTAGTTTTTCGACAAAGCGATACAGATTACCAAATCGTTGCCCACGATCAGACATGTGTAATCTGCGCAAATAGGCTATTGTCAACTTGCGTGCTTCTGCTAATCTTTGATCATAATGTTTGACCAGATACGAGTTTTCATACTTTCATTTCATAGTGTCCGCGAAACAATTTGAATCACTAAAACATCACTGACAGTGATATTTTTTATAAGTTTTAACATTTATTTATAAAGACGTCATCTACCTATATTTGGTTTATTTCATTGATTCAAATATTGGAATATTTTATTAATCTACTCAAACCAGGTTTTTTAAGAATACCAGAACATATGTTCTCGATGCGCGAATCATACCCTCTTGGGTTCTCTTCCGATTATAACCACTATCTTGATTTTACCTTCATTCGTTGATTTGCTTTTATATAAAACGCGTTCTTACCTGAAAAAGAAACAAATTTCATTATATACCTATATGTGATAATTTTTAATAAAAAAAATTAAGCTCTGACTCCAGAGCCAAATATTTCAATTACGCTGTATTAACGTACTGCTCTTCCGCGGTATTGAACGCTGTTTAAACCTCATAAGTTAACTTTTTACTTATATAACACATAAGGTTTAACTTATCTGTCAAAACGTTGTAAAATATAGAAGTGTTTTTTGCGCATTTTTTTTTTATTCCTAAAATCACTAACAACCAAATATACAGACCGGGAATCCGGACCAGAGTCAGGAGACGCGTAAACAAACGCGCGTCGACGATATTGTATCTAGAGGAAGATTGTGATCGAAGTCCACAAACAGTGGGTCGTCACTCGCCTGCCCCCGCGCATGTGTTTGCTCCGGCACTGATCACTGACACGCCTGTCACCATTGTCTGATCACCTGACGCTGTTTGCTTCTCCCCACATTGTATGGATATCGACTCATTGTACAGGCACGATGATAGCATTCCACTTTCATTTACGTCTTATTCTTTTTTTTTTATTTGAATGGCCCTACCTTAATGTATCTACATATATCAGATAACATCGCAGTCAGGTCAATATGGCATGCAAACTTTTAGATGCTGTATCGGGTCTGGGTGTTGTGCTGCCGTCGGTGTATCTCATTTCAAGTACTAAAGCTACTTAAGTCACGGAATCAGAGCAATATGTTGTCTCATATTTATTTACCGTATAACGGCATAAGCTCTGGTATAAAAGGGTTTTCTGAAATTTGTCTCATAATAAGATAAATTGAGAATCCAATTTCTATACGTGACAAGACACATATACTCCTGCTGGTAATCCTTCACAAAAATCATTTTTTGTATCAGACAATATTGATTAATGTGAATATAGTTTTAATAAAACTCATCTTTTATTTGACTGCTTATAAGAATGATGACCTTGCCATTTAAATTTAAATTAAGTTTCACGAAAGCAAAAGTGGTTTTTAAAAACACGCCAACAAGTATGCCTATTTAATAATGACAATTAACAAAACCCAAAAATAAACAGAAAGATTGATTTTCCTACTGAAAAATTAAACAGCACATGACGCGGACTCTTTCTCGAGTCTTAAGCAAAAGAACATACATTTTTGTTGGAACTCCTTTCTTTCTTAAAATTAATAAGGCAGAAAGAGGTTTGCATACAGCCGGGCCGGGTCAATATCGATAAACAATCGATAAAAAATATAAGTTTTGCTCTCGTGCTCAATTGAAGAACAGGTTTGTGAAATTAGATACCTGCTTACTGTAATTTATGTTTTAATTTGTATGATGAGCAAATTAACAGAGAATAACTACTTTTAAAATCCACGTAACACACTAAAAACCGTATCTTATAATGAAAAAATCGTATTAGGATAAAGTTAGACCTTGTTGATAAAATCTCTAATTATATTTGGACTCGCAACGTTTGTTCACATGCAAGCTAGTTTTGCAACAACTTTTATCATTTCAGCATGTTTAACTATCTAACATTTATAACTGCACAAAAGGATGCATAGTAACAAAAACAACAATATTTGATTGCAATTTTGAAATTTTCATTAAGTCTTTCTAAAAGAGCAAATCTGATACTGGTTGCATTTGTGGTGATTGCTTTATTTGTACATCCACCGTAATTGTCAAATTGTAATCGGTATAGTACCATCAATCAATGTTCATTTAGAGATTGTGAATGAACACACGAATAGTAAATGGTTAATTAATAACTAACTTATTATGAATGCTTATGAAGGTCTTGATTGTGATTATGTAAAAGTAATAAAAGTTATCAACACTATTAATCAAAGAACTGAATTAACGTTACTGTTAGATTCATCAGTAGCATGTCAGGAGAACGTAATAAACGAATTCTTATCAAACAATATAGATAAAGAGAAGACATCGATTTTTAAAAACATTATATTTCACAAGTATTAGGCGACCCCAGTTGCCGAGAGGCGAGCGAGTTGGAGTTTGGTGTCGTGTCAACTCTGAGGTCTTGGGTTCGATTCAATATAGAAAATTCTGATATCTGTATAAAAAGCTATTTCTTTAGCTACTTTCCACAGAATCAGAGTAAGTAATTTATGTGATGTTGTCTAATATTTATTGATTTATTTATTCTTCTCACGGCTAGATATTTTTTTACAAGTTGGCTTCAATTAGAGATTTGATATTCCTATTTTTTAAATATAGTATAGCCTATACCACCCACAGATACTATATGTTTAAATAAGTTCAGTAGTGTCGGAGCTTAATCAATGTAAACCAACAAATAGTTAACCTTTCCTCTTTATCAATGTAGTAAGAGAATAAGATTATTATTTTACACTACAAAATTTTGCTTATGGCTTTAGCAACACCACAGTGTTTAATACCTTCAATTCAGCGGCAACTTTATTCATTTAACTGCCTTCATAAAGCTAAGCATAAATTTCGAAATCTCTTAAGACTTCTAGCATTAAACAGGTCAAGTTACTAAGCCGGATATGTTTAAGCCCATTGTGGCACGTGCCTGCCCTACATCGTTTATTGTCTCATTTGTTCGTTCACTACTAGCGAATTTATCTCCCTATACACAAGCCAATCTATCTCTGTCTAATTAATAACGCTGACTATTGTGCCGTTCTTGCTATATCTTTGTTATCCGCAAATATTTCTTAATTGACCTCTTAGTCTGATTAATTTGGTCCACATTGAGACTGGTTTTAAGCCGAATGTTTGTTATTTTGAAAGTCAGCGGAATGAAAGCGAGAAGTGGTAACGGTATTATGCGTGTCATTTCGTCATTTGTAGTTGTTAAAATTTAATACCGATAAACATGGGAAGCCGTTACTGCCGTTAATTTGAACATCAGTAGCGTGAACGTGTTTAAACTTGATTTGTTCTTGTTTGACCACCATCTTACTTGAAGATAAGTGAAGAGTTTAAAAAGAGTAGGCCACGATTTATCATGATTATTTAAAAACATGACTAACAACTTAGTTTAAACCAGTCTTACTATTTGTTCTACTAAATTTCAATGCTTTCAAAAACGTTTGTACAAAGATAGTAAAAAGAGAATTTTTTAAAATGAAATATTTGATTACATCTGGATTTTTTAGAGATTATTAGTATAAAAAAAACTGTCACTTTAGTAATGTAAGTATGAACAGTAGAATGATTGTTGGCCATTTTATTAATTAATGAGTTAAAAGAAAAATAAGTCTTCATTGGACATACTATAATTGTAGCCTATTTTCTCTCTCACTAAAATTCGATAAACTAACATAAGTAACACTATTTGTAGACAAGAGTAAAATGATCTCCTATCTTTACTGAAATTCGTATCAAGAACGCTCCTGAAGTAAGTAATCTATCGACAGCTGTTAATTGTACAATATTTAACCTGTCAATTCAATGTGTTTGAGTTTAGCATAAGTGCAGTGTTACCGGATCATTTCCCAACCAGCAACTTTATAATTGCGATTGCATAATGCGAATCACGAATGGGCTAGATCTGTTTAACCTACGGTACTTGAGGAGTCACGTTGTCGTGATATGTACCGCTTATCGGTACCCCCGGAGTTAATTTATTATTGTTCCAGTTGGATTTGGCAATTTAATTGTCTGCACATTCACCTTGCCGCCGGCAACGATCTACTGTATCGACAAGTTTTCTTTTTGTTACGTTTAATTCATGAGGTGTGCGGAATTTATTGCATTCACTATCGCGATCGTTGTTAGTTTTATTGTAAACATACTTTATCAGCGATAGTTGTAAGATAATGCCATTGTTCATAAGGCGAGTCGTGCATTCGTACCCCGGTTGGTCTAAAATCATTACTGTCGAATCTATCGATTGCCTAATGTAAAGGAAATCATTGGAAGGAACAAGCATACTAATTAATTGTTCTGTAACGTGTGTGTAATGCTGAAGACCACGGCAAATGACCCCATTAACATATGGAGTTGCTTAATTAGCTTGAATATTTACATTTGCCAATTATTACAGTACATTTATAAGCTAGCAGCTTGCTGTGCTTACTATCCCCGTTTATTCCACATTTTTTATAGATTCTTTGCTCATATTGATCGTAGCGTGATATTGTATAGACTAAAGCCTTCCTTGATAAATGGAATATTCAACGCAGTATTTTTAATTAGAATCAGTCCTGGGGGGGTACTCTCGAAAACGAAACGAACAAACGAAAGGTTTCGTTTTTGAAGATTATTCAAAAGTTTGGGAATGAAGACGTGGTTTTTGATTTGCATAAATAATTTTTTGTTTTTTGAAAACGCGTAATTTGCATTCGAAGTGATTTCTTTATGGTTATGAGGATTAAAAATTGCCATCCGTTGTCGGATCCGACATATTTCGTTTATGAGAGTAGACCCCCAGAGCTTAGCGCGGTTAAATAAACTCTTCAGCTTTATAAAATTAGTATAGATACTTTTCCTCAAATTTATCTGGTACAGATTTTTTCGAAATCAATGTTGCCAAATCTATAGAATTCACAGGTTTCCCTACAACAATTATATACTAATATAACGTTTCGTTGCAGCTACCACGGGTCAAGACGTTGGCATCTACAACATTCTGTCCCATTGACCTACCGTAATCAAATAAATAATACATTAACGTACTAATTTGGATAACGCCGGTGCATACGAATACAGTTCACCCCCTTGTATAGCAGTTTGCAATGCAACGCAGTTGCAACCGCGCCTAAACGACTAGGTCAGAAGGTTGCCATTGCAACGATCTGGCCAGACACGTTTTATTTCCAAGCCCTTAGGTCACCCAAAATGTTGAAACAATACCAACTGCAAAAGAACAGTGATCTCGCAATTATATTTCTAATGGTTGCTGATTTTGGTTAGGAACATTTATTTTTTGAAATTTCAAAGCGCACAAAGACTCGGGCTCAGTAGAGCGTGAGGCAAGCAAGGTTGCGGAGAAGTTTCACCTGTTTTAATAGCGGAGATTTTGAGCGAGCGAGTTAATGTGAGAGTGAAAGCGACTGTCGTGTGTTGAGCAAGCACGTGCGAATACGTCGATGACTGATTAAATTATGGCAACTTGTTGCTTAACGCGTGTGTAGCTCTGAGCGGTCAATCGTCTTTGTCAATCTTTTGATTGAAGTTGTGGTTGATTGACGCCTATCTTACTATGCTAAAATTCCCGGTCGTGTCAGGATAAAGCACTGGTCTATATAGTCTCTGGTCTGGGTGCTGAGGTGCCGTGTTTCTTTCTGATTTCTGTAACACAAGTAATTTAGCTACTATTGCCAGAATCAGAGCCATTTATATGAGGTTATACAATCATCAAGTTTGCTTGTTTGCATTCATTTATTTTACTATTATTGATTATCTTTATCGCATGAAAACTGTGTTTTTCCTTAGTTCCAGCTAGAAATTACTACAAGGACAATATACACACAATAATCTATTTCATCAAGCGGTATATGTCATGTGCTGTGATCTAATATGCAATCTTTTCAAAAGTATGTACGTACAATCGCTCCACAGAACTGTTCAAACCACAGATAGATGTCGATATTCAATGATTTAGTTGCGATGTCTAGTTACAAAAATATGAAATAACTTACCTAAAAAAATTAAAAAAATCACGGTCAGAAAAATGTAGGCCATAAGCATGTCATTAAATTTCAAGATTGATTTTACCGTACAAGCTCTTTCAATTTTTGCATTTACTGGTCATTTTTATTATAAGTTATGTGGAAAAAAATCCAGGCCGATCCTACCCATACCTAATACAAATACAACTCATTAACGTCGTACGTATGAGATACGTCTCAATCAAAAATACCACTTCTGTGGTTTTTATATTAGCTAATAAATCTTTTTCTTTCTCTATCAATCAACTAGGATTGACTAAATCGGGACCTCATCGCAACGGGTCAATTTGAGGTTAAGCAAAATTGACATACTGACTTGCTAATGATCAATCATGCGTACGCGACCGACAAAGAAACATTTTAATATTTTTGTTTTAATAAAAATAATCCGGTTCAGCCACGTGCTTGTATCCTGCCGGCCAAGACAAAATAGCGGTTGGTGTGAAATTTTTAGTAGTTTTTGCATTAAGGAGGAGGAGAACACTATCATCCATCCACACAACCATGCAGACGATTCCGTTCATTATACTCTTAAAGGAAATAATAACTGATTGTACTGACCAAAGCTTTTAAAAATATCAGAAATAAAACATACCACAAAGGTTTGAAAATGAATGAAGTCATTTCGAAATCACCTATTTGATTTAATTGAGCGCAGAAACACTTTGCCTAATAAAGAAGTTGTCATATTTATCCAAAGATACGAGTTCAATAACTATAAAACCTACCTACATCCTTGTGTTAAGAGTGTAATTTCCTTTACTTTGGGAAACATGCCCACACAACCACACCCACTTGTATTCTCATTCGACTAAGAATATACACAAAATAAATTGTGAGTCAGATTTAATTGTTTTAGATTTTATCACTGCTTGAAATATGAAAACGCGTTTAGCTAGGAAAACTGGGATAGTTTAGAATTGCACGGATGAATTAAACGGAAAACAAAATGTATCATTCTCAATAACAGTCCGTCAAGGTAAATACGAGCAGTTTGAAATTCGATCTTATATGTACGACATAAGGTCGGGAAAAGTCCAAAGTAGCCTGACGAGCTTTTGTTTGTACAATGGCCTGATCCCAAAGTAAGTTGCGTAAGTGGTTACACTTACTATTTGTAACTATTTAATAAAGCAAACGTACAATTTGCGATCAAATAATATTTTTTTTTAATATGAAAGTATACTTATATCCATATAATCTATATGTGTGCATAATATATTTAATAAAAACCAATTTTATAAAAAACTAGAATAGATGAATTTATTACAATTTATATACAACCTGGAGAGGAGAAATATTTCACGAACTTTCGTTTTACAGACAATTATACAGTTGGTAATTAACATTTACTACTCTTGTGGTTACACTTGTATTAATAAAAACCAAAACCAACAAAGTATATATACTTATAACACTCAGACACAGATATGCATAAATGTTTGCTCACGAATGTTTGTTCTAGGATCGAACTCACAACATAACTCAATGCTTTGCAGGCTCAAATTTCATAAACAAAAGTATTTCCGGGTGTTTACATATTTCCAGTGTTATAAATAGAACACTTGACAAACAATTAACTTGTAAATAAATAAATAAATATTGGACAATATCACATGCTCTGATTCTGCGGTAAGTAGCTTAAGCTAGTTGTGTTACAGAAATCAGAAAAAACAACGGTACCACCGGTGTAGGCTAAATTCATGAAAATTAATCATCCTTGCTTCCATACTATCCAATTGTAATCATTTTATAATTAGCACAGGACACACACACGTAAAAGTGGCCACCCATCTAAAACAGCAATGCGGCGTACGTAACTTAACTTCTGCATCGTTTAGACGCTCATACCGCCACACCACCACACAGTATCTGAACTAAGTCTGCGAAATTAAGTAATCCTTACCTCATGCCATCGAATCCGTCGTCTGACCCGTTAATAGTGAGCACAGGCGCCCGCGCGTACGCCTTCGCTACGCGCCGGTTCTTTTCGAACACTATCACCTTCGCCCATATCTCGTCGTCTATTTGGGTCCATTTGTCTAGCACTTCCTGTATGTGTTCCTGTGGACAAGAGAAAACAAGTTCAATAGATTGTACGTGGAAACGTGGAAGTAAAAAAGCACAAGAGTGGACAACATCAATCCGTCAAAATAGATCAGTAAACTTTATGGCCTCATAATTGAAGTTAAAAATCGAATGGAAACATTTGGCAGATTGATATAGATCGATGTTTCATTATATAAACAAGAAGTCATCATTAAGTCAATAAGGCTAAATACCTTTATCCTTTAATGATAAAATCCGTTAAATTCATAATGTGGTAGACAGACAGGAAAGATTCTTTATACCAAAGTCGGACGATTTTAAAAACAACAGCTCTAACTAGCGCTAGCACTAGCGAACTTTTAAATATTTTTACATAAAATATACGGAGACGAAAATTGTCTGTTTCTTTAAAAAACAGCTCTAGATAACTCTAAATAAACTGTTTCTGTAACACGGATGTCATCAAACCACTTCATAAAAAGAAACCGTGTGCTCTGTCACAGTTATCGCCATTTTCTTAGTACAAGCCCTTAATATGACTGGTACAGTTAAAGACAAACCCACACTATCGCGTTACTAGAGCGGAACAAGCATTGCGCGCGATGTCGTCTGGTTACAACAGAATTGCCTCACGAGGATTAATATCTTAACGTTGGTAATGTCAGCTTACAATGAACACCCTGTATGGCAAGGTCGTGCGCTGAGCGCAGACAATTTTGGGGATTATTCACCCAATGTGTAAGATAAATAAGCTTTAAGACTAGGCGTGCTCCCACCAAAAGGCGATGAGTTCCAATCAGGGGGTTATAGTGGGTAGTCCTGCTCTTTCTAAGGCAGGGGGTCCTACACACGGTAGGCTGCGTCAAAATTAGTTTTCCATGTCAGTTCCATAATATTTTCATTATAAATTAAGGTTAACTATGTGAATCTAGTATCGATTTTATTATTTTTATAGTACTATACGCCGTACTAGCGAACTTAAAATATTAGAAACAGAAAAATTGTATCTCCTCTTGCGGTGCGGGAATTGAACCCACGACCTTCACGTATCGCGCGTGCTGCTCTTCAATTCCCGCATCGCAAAAGGAGATAGAATTTTTCTGTTTCTAATATTTGAATCTAGTATGTTTCAATGGTATTTCATCTCTCCATTTTTTTTTGATAATGTCGTTTAAGTTGGAAACCTTATTATATGTGAAAGCAAATAACGGTAATTATTAAAGGTATGATAAAAAAGAGTAGACAAATTTTTCAATTTTGTGAATTAGATGGACAGTCATTTCTGTACCGAGATTACCCATGTTAAGTGTAATCCAAAACGTTAACGTAGTATTCCATCAATCTATTCATTCTTTTTTTTAAATAACATCGATAAAACTGAAAACGTATGTAGATGCTGACAAGAACGGTTATTATTAATGGTAATATAAAAAATATTTCGATACTGTGAATCAGATGGACAGTCATTTCGGTACCAAAAGTTTCAGCTAACTTGAAGTCAACCGTACCTGGTATAATTTCAGATTTTTTTTCAAACCAAGCTGAGCAAATCATTCACGCCCTGCTCTCTTTACACACACTTACGATACACGTAACAATAAACTAGCAATTTGGCCAAAGCTGTTCTAAACAGACCGTTACTTCGGGCAAAATCTTTCGAAATCAACTTGCCAACCGCATGGCCCAGTGGATAGAAGACAACAGTGCGGAATCAACGCAATACCCTTGAAAATTAAAACAGTAGGGTGGATTTTTACAACACATTTTGAATGAATGGTCAAAGTACTAAATTGGGCATAAAAAGATCAAGTATTTAGCTAGATAAAAAGTTTTAGTTCCTGCTATTACCAACAAAAATGTTTGGATGTTGTAAATATCTATGGATCAGGTTAAAATTTGGTATTCAGTTGGTACGGTACATAAATACTTTTGATTTAGCAAAAAATTAAGTCATCTTCAAGGGTACTGGCTGCATAACCGCACTAGATACTTGCATCTAGTGTTAATTACAAGAACTATGACGGAAAAAATCGAAATATACTCGTACTTTGCTCTACCTGGAAATCAAACTCGTCCTGAGATTATGTCCCGATACATAAACCACTAAACCATTGACTAGATTTGAATTTGAAACAATAAACATGAATATCCATTAAAAACAAAGACTTGATACTTAAGGGTTTCGAGTTACTATTCATTTAGAAATTAAGATTGTTAAGCCGTATTCTTTAAGAATAAATAACTAACACAAGCAGTTACTTCACTATTTACCTTAATACACTATGGCAGTGAAATAATTAGGTCTACCCAAAATATCACTGTGCGTGAGTTAAATTATGATAATAGAATCACGCGTGGCTATTTATTTTGTCGTAATCGCCATAATTTTATTTTAACTAGATAACCCTGAACCTAATTTTTCGATTCAATTTTAAGTAGCGTCCTTCAGCATTGAGAATCGTGATCTTTCTGTGGCATCACACAAGGATGCGTAATGGCTCCATTGCGATTGAACTTGTCCAAATGAGTACAATAAAGAATAATCATCTCCTTCTTAAGAAAAGGTCATCCAAATAAATAAGTGTTTGCAAAAATGAACTTAAATCATTTATAAGTTTATAACATACTTGTGTTGTAATGTAATTGAAAGTCGTGAAAAATAAATACGACCGAATAGAGTATTATAATACTTACTCAATCGAATGAAGTACTTGCCCCAAATGCAAAAGGTCAATTACGCATTATGATCTTTACACATAAGTCCATAGGACATGGCTTCTATTCCCTAAAGTACAGTTTGATTTCAATCCCATTCGCCACGTAGAACAAAATCAATGACGCCGATTCTTTGCCTTGCTAAAATCTTGTCACCGTTAATGGAAAGAAGGTGAGAACCAAACTATCGATTTTGAGTCCATTTATTAATGTTAGGTCATTTATTACATGTGATTAAAAGAAGATACCATGAACGAAGTATCGTTATTTTCTTTTTAAATGCTTTCCATAGAGGCGCGAAGCGAATCAGACTCTCGTTTTCGTCTACGAAAGCGAAAACCGTTTTTGATTACGGTTCTCGGTTGCAATTTGAGACCCGCTCGCTATTCGCCTCTAATTGACTTTCGTTTTCTTTTGTACGATTATTCGCTTCTAGAATCGAATAGGATTCTTTGTTGCGTACATATATAGCGTAATAAGCTTGATAATTAACAAAGGTAGTCTTTATTTTGTTTCTCAAGTTTGAATTACGAGATTTTTATGTCATTAAATTATACAAACACTTGATTAATATTAAAAAATGTTTCATGATGAAATGTTTTTCAGGTAAGCTTGGTTTTACTAGTTATAGTAATAGTAGCCTTTTAAACAGTTACAATCGGTATACAGTTTTATGGTGTCTTCAATACAGAACATTTTTTGGCGACCTCGGTGGCGCAGTGGCTAAGGTAGGCGGCCAAAGCGTGAAAAGTCCCGGGTTCGATTCCCGGTCGGGTCAATTTGGAAAACGAACTTTTCTAAATTGACTTGAGTCTCGGTGTGCTGGGATGACGCCCCCAGTTGGTATCCGTCGTCTGGTACTCATAGTACCAGAGAAAACCTTAGTTTAAGACCAGGTGATTGGTGTGATTGTCTGGCGCATTTATTAATTATTATTAATTTCACTGAGTTTCAAAAATATAAAAACGTATTAATAGTTTTAAGATGAAAAAAAAATCTTGAAAACTCGACAATAATAAAATTTAAAGTCAAGTTAAAGTTATCATTTTTATAGTTGTTAAAAACAGCTCTAATAAACATGGTTTAAAAATATTTGCCTGATAACAGCCAAATAAGAGTACAATAAAATTCGATAGACAACTAAATAAAAGGAAATACAACAAAACTCTGTATTTTCTGTAGCAGTTTCTCCTCATGGTGCCAAATATTAATGACCATATTTGTCAATCTTTTGTGAAAGTTTGCCTTTTTACCTACATAGATGGTACGAGTTACCCACTTCATCAAATGTTGCTGATTACTTTTCCTTATGTGTTGTGGCACTTTCACTTCATTAGCTATCATTAAGAGCTTTGTGCATCTGTGCTTAGACATCTGTCATATTGCGAGCAACATGCTTTCGCCAAAGGCTCGGGTCACGGCGAGGGTCATACCGACTCAGTGCAAGTTGCATTTCTTACTACTATTCTACCAGCAGGTTGCTGGATATAATTTTGATTTGACGAATTTTATGAGTTGCATTTGCGTGCAACTCTTATAAAGGAATTAGAACTATTTGGGTCACGAAACTTACTTAGTTTACACCAATTGCTATCGGTGACATAGCTGTCAGCTTCAACGAGAAAAAGTACCTAGATGGAAAAATTTAAAATGTCTTGCCATCAAATACCGCTAAAACAAAGATGGTGAAATTTTTATTAAGACACCAAATCTCATGTGAGATGTAAAGTTATAATATCAGTAGCGCCCTGGAATATTTAAGAATATATCAATAATTAATACTAAAACAATTTAACTCTTTGGTATTGTTAGTATAAAATAGTTCTTAATCAATAATAAAGCCATTGAATATTACGAGTTCAAATAACTATGTCGTGATTCAAACCCATAAGTTGAACATGTATACGCATCTATTTTTAAGATGTCCATACAACCATTAGTGACTGCTGTAATCCGAACTCTATAGCTCTTTTGGTTGCGTTAATGTCAAATATATTTGCTTTTATTTTTAAGAGTGAAAATTAAAAGAGTGTAGAATTGCTGAATTAAAATATCCCTCATATGAATATAGAACGAACTTTTTACACAGTCTTTATTTCATTACAATCTACTAAGATTAAATGACAACAAGCAACTCATTAATTCTAAAATTCATATAGCACATACGATTGCGCAAGTCTGCACGTCCCTTAACAGTTTACATGTGCACAATCTAGCCTCATATTGTTGATCGGCGCTCCCGTGAATACCGCTCGTTAGTGCAGTTTTGTACTGTTCGCGGGGATACTCCGTCATGCTCCATCATCTGTGGTTCGCACTAAGAGGCCATTTATGTCCGAAGGATAACAGCTAATGCTGATCTTAGAACAATCTTAGAAGTGATTGACGTGAGGTCCAAGAATGCTTTAACATCTATGCTGTTGAGATTAATGTTCATTCAGGGGAACACTAATGTAAACACTTGCAGTTTTATATAAGTTCCAGTGCTGAAACTATAAGGAGGGTAAGACTTCAGTGCAAAGCAAAGGCTTACCCCCCTTACATTTTTAGGAAGAATATCCAAACAACTTAAAGAGTTATATCTACTTTCTACTATAAATTTTGGATGAGCTACTTTATAAAACAGTCTACTTATCTTTAATCTACGCTTAATCCAGTTTTAGTTTTTATTATAAAGATCGAAAAATATATAATATGGTGGGTGGCAGATTACAAAGTCGATAAATTTGATTTTGTACAAAAATGTATTACATATAGTTCAATAGCATGTGTGGCCAACATAAACGTTAACAAAAATACTATAGTGCTTAGAGATGGTTATAACTGTTAAAATAAATATATTTCAGTATTCGAAAAAAAAACAATAAGATAAATTAATAAGTTTTCAATGGTTGTTGGACAAGACATGCCACTTGTCGCTTGTATTTATAATATTAAGCAAGCTTAAATGTAGCGCAAGTGGATTATAATTATATGGCCACGCATACAGTTAGGGTTGCTACTAATAGAATGTGGAAAATCTCGAGTTTTGTTTTCTTTAAGTGAAGAAATAGTTTTAAAAGATATAATTGCATGTCTGTTGCATTGACTTCTAATGATTGCATAAGCGTAAATGAATTAATTAAAGGTAACCAGATTAAAATGAATGATCAAATGACTTCAAGGGGGAAAAATATATTATTAGGTATAATTTCAGTTAGCTAAATAACATATCTACATAAGAATTCATTACCATATATCATTCCTTATTACGAGTATTATCTAGCCAGTTCACACATCGGTAATTTATTATTGTCCCACAAAGGCACAAATAGTGATGTTCGTTCTGTGTCTGGGATTTTTAAATTTATTTACGTATTTTTATAGTACCATATTTGTTTTTTTTGCGATGAGCGTACCCAGGTGATTCCTCTGCAAGACCGAAAGGTCTGGAATCAAGTTAGCCAAATACGAGTAAATAAACGAAAGTTAAAATAGGAATTTCTAACATAAAGTTTTTGAAAGTAGTATGTTGTATAGCGCTGTACTACACTACGATTTTTTTTTCATTTTAATACCAAAACAAAAGTTGATAGTAACTTGAGATTGACTCCAGTTTCCATTGGTGTATGCAGGTTTTGGGCTAGGGATGGCAATAGTCATAGAAATTAACAAAATTTTAAATAAAATTTCATACGAAAGCTAGTTAAGTTGTCTGTTGTATTACAAATTGCCAAAAATTTTAATTTAAAACTTTTATTGACAAATATATATAGTTAATATGGGTGTAGAAGAAAGTCAGAGCTCTCCTACTGACTTTCTTCTGCTCCTATTTGCCCACCTGAGTATGCCCAAGTTGGTTCCCATAAAAAAGCTCTTACGTTACTGTAGGGTCCGGCCAACGGAAGACGTGACAACCCTAAAAGCATGTCGTCAACACTAAGGCGGTTAAGGTGTGGTCAGCCATGGTCAACAATCGAGCGTAATGTGTAAGCTGATGTTTACAAGGGTTCGAACTTTGGGCATCAACGACTTAACTCACGTTTGCATATTTAGATTCTTTGGTTAAGTTTATTTTTACATTTAACGATTAAATTTGTTCATTACTACAGAATAAGGTGAATAGGTTGACTGAACGACTTCGATGATGCAGTGGCAAAGAAGGTCTAAAGCGCGTAGGGTTCTAAGTTCGATTCTCGGTCAGGTATATTTGAAAAACGATTTATCTAAATTAACTATCTAAATTGGGTTGACGCCCCCGGTAAGTATCTCAGGTAAGGTCAAAAATTTAATAAAAGTATAATTTGCGACCTACATAGAAAGATAGATTGATATACTTAATTGCACAAAAACTTTTCAGAAATTGGTTTTACATATTAATTATTGTACAATTTAGGCGGTGTTATCACTAGAAAGCTCTATCTATCTCCTCCAGACAACCTTAAGGTAGAGGAAATAGCACTATTCAATTAAGTTGTTATTATGTAGTAATAGTACTACATAATAAATATTTGTGCCGAAAAAACACTTTTGCAAAGCCTTGGGCCAAGCCTTGTGTCATTATAAAGTAACAAGTTACATCAAGTAGCATAAAATTACGTTCTTTAAATAACAATTACTTTATAATTGGATGAATCACACATTATTACGAGCAATTAAAACACATCATTGATTTAATTAGAAAAAATTACCGACATTGATCAAGAATGAACTAAATAATGCAAAATGGTTGCAACATACTACTCGAGACTGATATAATAATGACGGTATCCTTAAAATGTTTCTTTTTCTTTTCATTTCGAATGTATTTTGGGGGAGAAGGTACCTGGAGAACCAGTTTATTTTTTATTCTATTTTGGGTCTTGGTCCTAAAAAGCTTTTACCACAAACACAGCACAGGACAATCATTTATTCAAAGCTTGAGATAAGTATACTGACTTAATTTAATTAGTGCGTCTGAAAAACTGAGGAGTCAGCGTGGTATGGAAAAATTCGTTCGGTTTGTTAATTGAAAACGATAAAATATAGTTTAACTTGCTTTTGCAATTAGTGTTATAAAAAGTACATAACTCAGGAATAATGCAGCATTAAACAGCGAAAGACTTTTACAATCGATCCATTGAGTTCATTCGTTTCACAGGAACAGCCAAATCATTCCTGTTTCGGTCAGTATAGAGAAGACATAAAATCTAATATATAAAAATAAGTCGTATTTTCCTTCTTGACGCTATAACTCCAGAACGCAAGAACTCGTGGAAATCGTTCCACGGGTTTGCATTCGTTGGAAAGGTCTCGGGCTCCGTGAGGTATAAAGCAAAGAAAATTTAGGAAAAATTTCAACAGAAAAGCGGGAAAATCCTCTAAGGCGAAACGAAGTTCGCCGGGACCGCTAGTATTACATAAATTGGAACCACATAAATTATATCTACACTAATATGATAAAGATGTAAGATTTTTATTTTTGTGTGTCTGTGTGTGTGACAATCATAGGCTTTAGTTATTGTTAAGACCAACTCCACGTCTTCAAAGTTCAAAGTGTAGCTAGTTATCTATTAATACAAAAGTTATTTCTGTAAATTTGGGTAGCAGAACGTTTTGTTTGACCCAAGTTGTTCCTTTGCGAGTTAATAGATTACGAATTTGTCTGATATTGATCTTATTTTGGTATTAGATAGATTTCAAACAATCATCTATCTAGGTCACTGGCTTGTCAAAACTTGCAATATGCACTATAGTTCCTATTGAAATCAAAACTTACTCAACACTTACAAGCTTTATCACGATATGTTAGGCAACTTGCAGCGTATCAGAGTTACTGAGTTGCATTTATAATGCATCGGACCATATATGAGCAATCGTAAATTGCAATAGTTAATGATGAAGGTCGGCGAAATTGCTGTGGTAAAATAGTTTTTATTTCTGTAACAATAGATCGTATTTTGTTTTGTTGTGAGTTTTACTTCAATCTTAGGTGGGTCTATAGCGTGGGCTCTAATCGGTTTTAGTGAAACTGTTGTTAACTAGTTGGAGCGTACGGCTGCGCTTGGGTAGCAGATATGGCATTTTATTTTTACACACAGGTTATCTATTGATTAATCAGGTTATATAAAATAAAGTCGAATTGTTGGAGTTTATGCCTTGCGAAATTTTCTACCAGTCAATCAGTACAATCAGTAGGCAATGCTGCAATGTTACGATGTTTGGGACCCTAAAAATAATGGTTATTAATCGATTTCACTTATTCATATGCTTAATCTATTTGTAACTGATCATAATTATGATATACCTAATCTTAATTTCAATGAATTAATTAATCTTGGTTACTAGAAATTCGTTAAATGCCTTTAAAAACAGAAAACTTTCAAGTTAAACTCGAATAATATATTTAATAGTTACTTGTCAATCTCAAAACTATTCTCGATAATTCCGCATACTAAGAATACGAAGTTATTTTAGAGCACACAGTTTTTACATTCTAAACCTTGACAGTACGCACTTAGGTTTACTCTCAGTTGTAAAGGGAAACTCCAGATAAGCTAGTAACAGCGAACGGCCTTGCAGGGTCAAGTTTCTGTAGCCTACATTCTAAGACAAGTCTATGGAATTTACATAGCGATTATGTTTACTTTTAATCTGATTGTTGGTAAATAAATTCTTGGCGCATGCCCACTTCATTCAATATAATTTGTTATGTTATTTAATTTTGAACTATGGTTTCAATATAATTGTTTTCATGCTGCTACGGCAGCAGCAGGGATTAGACCTGGTGACCTTAGACACAGGGTTTATCTAGTTTAGGCACTAGTCTCCCGATCACTGTGGTTAACTAATGACTAGAATTGTAATAGTGTGTATATTGTACAAGGGAGAAAAATAAAGATTTATTATTATTATTTTATTACACCAACATTGGCTCCAATGCTGCTTCTTCAAAAGGTAGAACAATATTTTATTGGATGCTTGCGCCAACATTCGGACTAACACAATTTTTCAAATTAATTAATATCAGACGAAGTCACATACATGGATGTGAATCCAAAGTCAAATCATTGAAGTTCTAGTGTTATAAAAACCAGTACAAACAGTTTTAAAGGACACATATACTTTACAATTTAAATACTTCCATTAACGTATTGACAACAAACACAAAATGTTTAAACCTAGGTATAGATCGAAGCTACAACCATTATTTCATCTACAAGGAGTGCTAACCATTAATCCAACAGAGCATAAAAAATCCAGGACATAAAAGTTTAAGCCTCGAATTCCTTCCTAAACTTTGACTGTGTCTTGTTGAGGGTTTCAAAAGCGGTTTATTCGCGGAACGTCTCATTATGAACGGCAGTATTTTGTCAGAGTCCCAAAAATATCTCTTTTTCATTAATAATACTGATAATAAATCTTCCTTTGCACCCGAGTTGAACAACCTTCAAAGATCGCCTTTTCTTCTAAATGCCTTGAATACCTTTTTTTGGGCTGATTTCAAACAAAAATAAAACGAACAACTTGAAAGACCCGTAGTAAGTAACATTTGTAAGAATAAAGTATCGTTAAACTTCATTGATTTTAATAAAATTTTGTAATTTGATCATTTTTGTACAAAAATAAATTCTAAATCAACTAATTGCATTGCATTGCATATAAAGAATAAGCGACTAATTGCATTTTCAACAAGCATAAAACATAATCCTGCAAAACCAATAAATGAAAAATTCCTTCAAAATATGCAAGCGTATTGGCTGCTATATCAATGCGGTGAAGTGGAGCAGCCTTGAGCATCCCTGCTGACCTTTGCAGCTATGCACTTTGCGTTTCAAATGTGAATGGCGCAGAATAAGGCTGGTTGCACTTTTGCTTAAACAGTTGGTGTCATATTGAATTGTTTCAATCCCGTTATACTGTCTACCCGTGCGAAGTCGGGGCGTACCACTAATTTATAAGCTTACATCGACAGTTTGTTACTTGAATACATTTTCTTCAGTACCTTAGCCTAATAACGTCCTGTTTCGCACATAAATATATTCTGCATCTTATATACATTTCCAAGATTTAATTTCATGCTTGAATAGTTTTGCGATTGGACTAAGTTATAAGGAAGTGGATTCTTTATTTAATTAATAACTTTTAATTGAAACATAAAAATTTTAAAACACGTACATAGTTGCCAACTTAAACACTTCCAATACCAAGAGTGAAATCATTACGTGTCAAGCGTCTTGCAGACTGACAAGCTGACATGTGATAACCATGTTTTGTCGTAAAATTATTGTAACATTTACATTATTTCTTACATTTAATACTTGACGTTAAAATGGTAACAATTTTAAGTAAACGTAAAAAGTTTGCAACGTTTCCCGCCAGCCTTAGGCAGAAAAGGGAGCGGACGTTGGTGACATAGTATTAAATGTCTCACGCGTTATTGCGTGTCACGATTCAACGCTTACTCCTTTGTAGTTTGCTGTAGTTGCTTGAGTGAAAAGGACGACGTGTCTGTAAGCTCTAAGCAAATAGAATTAATGAGGCATTTATTTAAACCAACGTCATCATTGACACCTTACTTATTTAGCGGCTCAAGAACTACTAATTTTAGTTATCATTCTGTGATAGGGCTCTGTAGAATATGATTTAAATTCTATGTTATAAACGTATGTATTACTTTTGTAAGCAGAAATTAACATAGATTCCATTTATGTAGCATAAAATTGTCTTCAAAGCTCATTTAGGATTTTAAATAAACTAAACTTTAAAGTGAAATGTATGAAAAGTCCATAACAACATATTAAGATTAGTCTCTTAGTAGTTTGCGTGGGATAGCCCTGTATGAAGGTAAAATTCAAGTAGAAAACAAAAAAGTCTCATCCTCAGTTAGCAGCACTCATTGAAATCGTACTTCACTTGCGTAATTGGTTCAGACACTTTAACATTGGCCAATACTGCTTTTTACTTCACACTCAATCCACCATACAATTGGATGCACGGGTTTCGCAAAAATAATGTTCGTGCCACCGTTTATTTGATTAATGTAAAGTCTGTGTGCATGATAATCATTAATGATTTATTGTGGGAAAAGGTTTTTTGGGGCTTATTGTCTTGGCTAGATACAACATTGATTTAAGTATCTAACATTTAGATTGTACTTTATCAATTCGTTATTTAAAAATCAGTAACAATGACTCAATGCAGTTTAAATAAACATTGTAAGTACCAATCTCTATGTACTAGCCTTATGTAGTGGGCATAAGGATGAATATTGAACCGAAAGTGTTTACCGTGAAGTACTTTTACCGTACATATGCTTTTCAATATTAAACAGTACAAATATATGTTATTTTAATTTATATCAACAAATTTATTATATATTCTGATAGTACAACTAGGCATTAAGTCTGCCTTTTGTAAGACTTTTACAATAAAGTTTTTAATGATTAAAATAAAAAGCTTTTAGTGTTTGCTGTTTTAAAATAAATCACAAATGTCCAATCTAGATAATTATTGGCAATAAAACGTTTTTACTAAGATGCACGTGACCTTAATCAAGTTAGGGGGAAAATGCACGTTCATATCTAACAAAACCTAAATTAATTCCGTTTAGAACTGGCAAACATGTCTACTCACGATTTTGTCTCTTGAATTTCTTGTTTGACCACTTAAACTTAGTATTTTCCTCGTGGCGAAATAGGTAGGCTGTAAACGTTTAAATTGAAATGAAACGTCGAGTTACTTATTACCGTATTTTTCTGCAACTAATTCTTTGCTTTGATACCTACTGATGATTAAAAACCTTGGTGAAATTAGGTACGAACAACGTTTTGCACCAAATTAGAACCATTTAGCCCGCTAATTTATTCTTAGCCGGTCGGAAATAAATAAATAAATGCGCCAGACCATCACACCAATCACCTGGTCTCAAACTAAGGTTTTCCCTTATACTATGAGTACCAGACGACGGATACTAACTGGGGGCGTCATTCCACACACCCAGACCCAAGTCAATTTAGAAAAGTTCGTTTTCCAAATGGGTCTATTTGAAGTCATGGAAGTTATGGGAATCGAACCCGGAACCTATCGCGTTTTGGAGAAATGGATGCAATTTAAAAAAAATTGCAACCTTTTTCTTTCTTAACCCAAACGATTAAGTAATGAGTTAAAAGGCACATACCTCTACTCTATTGAACTTAATGAACTATTGAACTAGATGAATTATACAAATCACTCTTTATAATCGAGTGAATGATATGACTCGTGTCTACGTCTGAGCATACAATTAGCTTTCACTTTTACTTTCGTGAAATCTGCAAAATATCGTTTTATTTCTCGAATTTTCATATTATATTCAGTTTGTAAATCCTCTACAGGGTAATACAAACAACTGTTCCATTGCTGAGTGTATTCCAATGTTTTATTAGTGTTATCAAACAGTACGTAACGATATTAATTAGCGAAAGTGATACTTTATCCACAATTACGATTGCACAACAGTTCTAAAAACAAACTAACATTTCGCCTAGTTAACCAAATCTACATAATTAGATGAAACTTATTTCGTAATGACTTCATAAAAGAACTGTTGAGTGACACAACTCCATTGAAGACCTTTGGACGCGAACAAGTGTAAAACTTCACAAATGTCTGTTTAGAATGCCAAGTTTCTTTTCGTGCTCATCAGTTGTTGTCGAGCAATTTTGAACTTTGACTGCTAAATGTTAAGGATCGTGTGTGACCGTTAGTCAGCAGAAATGTGTGTCGTGTTGACCAAGCAGTTGACAATGGGCAGAAGGACTTTACACGATTCGGTTACGTGCGCTTTGGTCGTGAAGTATTAGAGCCATATCTCATTCTAGAAGAGAATCAAATTTTTTCACATTAAACGACAACAAGTCTTTAATAACGGCCATGGCTGGGCCATTTCTTTCAATGTTACGTGAAGATTGATTTAATTTTATGACAGAACGGGGATTTACAGTGCCCTTTAACTCCTCCTAGAATTATGTGGACTATCTAGAGTAGACTCGCTCTAATGCAAGCAATGGAATTCAAGCATTCATTTATTTTAATGAAATACCAGACACATAAAAGAGTTTACAAAATGGTATCTCGCATTGCATTTGATCGGGCAAACAGTAGATCTTTCAAAAACATTTTTGAGAAAGCCATGACGTATATAATTTTGTGAAAATCTTACTATCTAGTATTTAACTGAGTCAGATATATATGAAGAGTAAAATCATCATGTTGTACTTGTACAAGGAACCTGCTTGACATTCGAAATGCATTTGGTTTACTTAAAATATTATACAATTCATTATAGAGGTACAGTAGAACTTCTAGTGTGCTCAGTAACCGACACCAAATTTGCGTAACTTTGGTGCGTCACATAATAACATTTCATGAAAATTAAAAACATTAATCAGATTTGTAAGCACCAAGCCGTAATTTGCAAAAATAAACAAATAAAGAATAGAAGAATGTCATTTAATGATTTTGGCTTTGCCCTGCTGTAGGACATCACCAAGCTGATAACAATTTTAAAATTGGCAAGGTAAAACAATACAATTTTAATTCTAATGACCTTCAATAGAATCATCATTGTGATTGTCGGCTCACGCACCGGAAAACTACAATGCTTACGAAACGTAAGTACAACAATACTCTGTTTTATGGTCTTTACAAAATAAATAATTAAAAAGGGTTTGCCGTTAAAGTATATGCCACATTCGTAGTGTTTCTACAAGCGTTCGACTGGATAAAAAGTCATGTTCTTTCTTAAGTTTAATTGAATCTATGTGACAGCTGTACTGTAGATCTACGAAATACATGTATGATAATACATGATACAGACTCAAATAAACAAAAAACATAGAATTGAAGTTCGTTCTGTTTTAATTATTTGAAATAATTAATCCGTTGGTCAAACTCTGATAACAGTTTTAGAAGGTAATTGCAAACTACTGATTGCCTATAATACTACTGTCCGATATTTTGGTTAAGCTGCACAAAGCTCATAGAAATATAACCAAAATACTCTACCACTAAATGAAATTTCCAGTCCAGTCTAAGACCAGTGAAATTCTCGTCAAAATCGACGTAGCCGTTTCACGGATTAGCCGGAACAAACAAACAGGCAAATGTTTTAAATACCAGGTCGCTTTTCTCTCCAAATATACGTTAGGTTATAAAGTTCCAGTAGCAGCTTGAACCAAGGTTCAAGCCCTGTTAGGGGCACCCTCCGGTGAAGACTGCGCGGGAGGCGTCGAACTGACGCAGTCGTTAGCAGGGACCGGCCGGCCGCGGGTGTGGGGACACCTCGGCTGGCCTTGCACGGTCTATTGCAGGTAAACGGGAACGGTTTAGCACCTTTGGCCGTTCCCGCCAGACCCCCAACAAGCCTGGGGGACTAGATGGAGCCGCCTCATAAGGGCAGCTATTCCGCCGACGGCGTTGTGGCTGCTATAGATAATCTATATTCCCATGGTGCCGTCATTTGGCGATGAGAGGTGCGGGGGGGTTTTAGTGGGTAGTCTCACAGGTAGGAGGTAGGTAGGAGTCCCACACACTTTGGCGGACCGTACCGCTGCTTCCCCTAAGGCAGCGGTACGGTGCGCCAATGCATTTCCCCCCCTAAAAAAAAAGGGGCACCCTCCGGTTCTTGCATAAAATACGCTCAGTAAAAGCTCGGTTAAGATGACAATGCTTTGCAGCTATCATCTATAGTCGGGTAAGAAAAAAAAGATGTCATACTCTGATATCTTTTCCCTATTAACAAATTCGCATTTCACTAAAACGGACTGTGTAAATCCCTCATAGAAGAGCGGTGTACATGTGTTCATAGTTTACAAATGAGACAAATGTATATCGCGTGCCTTAGTGATGGATTGCTGGAGTCGGCCATAATTGTCCGATTGCCACACCGCGGTACCGGTCCGCTGTGAATGAAATGGTATTTATAGCATAGAAGCAATAACTGTTGAGGAAGATGCCGGTAAAAAACGGTGTAATAGCATCTTCTTTAAATTACAATAGCGTTTGTATCTTTGAATGATGTTTGTCAGGGAAGATTTAGATCTGTGTAAATAAAGTTGGTAGCAACGTTGTAAATAACAAATGAAATATGATGCCAGTAACGGGAATTTTAGTAAAGGTATTTGCATTTGTTGTGGAAATAGGCACAAACTTAATTTTTTATTTATAAAGAGGCGGCTTTTAAATTCATAACCTTTTACAAGTCGATGCCATAAAGTACGAATTGTACGATTAAAACCGGATGTACAAAATGTTTTCTATTACAAGTTTATTCAAAAGGTACTATACGTATTTATTTTATAGAAAAAAGAAGCAAGCTTTCAAACATCTTTGAATAAGTATGCACAGATGATAATTCTCTGAAACAATTGCAAACAAAAATGTATGTAGTAACATATAAACACTTGTAAGTCTGGTAACTGCATAATCAGTTCGTCGTCCAATTAACTCCAAAAACGGTCATGCAAATAACGTCAGGTAAAAATAATAAATTACTAGTGGACAACCCCCTCGTGCAGCGCTGGATGTAAAACTTATGCGCATATACCCGGAGCCCGAAGGGCGGCAAATACCTTCACTAATTCGCGGTAAATTAGTAACATCGTTTTGTATACCAACAATAATATGGACAATAAATAAGTCTGCAATAAACGTATCTTTTTAAATATTTTGTGGAAAAAAGATTTAAGCTTCCAAGTTTCATTAAAAAAGTATGCATAGATTTTCTTTATCCATTGCGAACAGCACAGTTCTACACTTGTAAGTCTGGTCATCATTCAATTTACTCCAAAAACGGACATGCAAGTGCCATCTGCTGTCAACTAGACAGGCACAAGACAAGCTTTCTTTGTAACTTGACAAAAATGGTATAATTAATCTTACGAGTAGTTCGTGTTACACATCCAGTCTGGCGAAGTTAAGAATGAGCAGTCTGTAAGGAATGGTCGTCAATCATGTAACAGCGGGAACAGGTTTGAATCTGGTGAATGGAGGTATTTTCAGAGACATAACATAATTGCTTATATTAAATGAGTTCGTATAGTCAAAAGCACAGAATTTTCTTGCACACTGCTACGCTTAGAAAAAACTAAGGAACGTTACCTACTTTTTTTTGACTGACAGAATTAAGATCATCGAATAGAGTTTATTGGTTATTGTAAACCAGAATACCTACTTGTTAATTTAAAAAAAAGGAGATTAAGCAGGTACGAGGTGTAAAAAGTGACGACTGACGAGATTTTATCTGTTTTTAACTCTTAATCCAGCGTTAATTTCCCATTGAAAACTAGGCATTGATACAACAACGGCCACTGGCTTCATCTCTAGGCTTGCCAAATACTTTGCCGGCTCATGTGTTTCCTCCTTCCTTTGGCATGGATTCCTTCAAAAGGAGCGTGAAGAAACATCTTGCGGGCCAGTATGGCGATGCTAACGAATAGGATATTTTGATATCAAATCCAACGGATTTGATATCATCGCGATGTGGGTTCCTCTCTTGCTTACTATCAGGCTGGGAGAAGCCAATATACTGCGCTACAATAAAATAAATAAATACAGATTGGTGATTGCAACTCAAGTTATGTTCCGAAAATTCGAAACACATTTTTGCTTGATTCAAGAATCGAAGCCAGGGCACAGAGTCTTTCGCTGGTGGTGCTTTGGTTATTGTTTATTCGAGTTTCGTACAGCATAGCCAAAAAGCAATGAGGGGATTACAATGGATATAGTGAAGGAGTTCTACACACGCCGTGACACTACACACACAGGCCCAGTGACCAAAATTATTTAATACTTGGTTATTTATCAAGAAAAACGCTTCAAACGACGCGTCTTAATAGAATTAGTGAAATCCATAAAACGGTGCAGTCAAAGTTACACGACGTACAGTTTTGCGTGTGAAAACCGGCGTGTGCGCATTACGCGCACGCACGTCGTGAGCGAAAGCGAAAGGGAGCGTTGCGCAAATTTTAGGGTTGCTATCATAACGGCAATTTAGATCCACTGAACTGATTTAGAATATGAAATATCTACTAAGGTGCGGTGAACACGAGTTTGTTTAATTAATGGTCAAGTGTGAGCTGCATTAGCTCTTGTTGAAAAGTTACTATCAATTTAACATTTGCCATATACCAAAAAAAATAATCGGACAGATTTTCCAATCGTGGAACCATCAGTGACCTTAAAAAGTTGATGCAACTATCAGTGAATTTAATATATTAGTTTAAACTGAAGCTAAAATGATTTTAATATTAATTCGCTAAAGAGTACCTATAACGATGAACGGAATAATACTGTAAAGTGAGTTTACGTAAAATTTGTTTGGTCAAACAAACACCAATTAGTAGAGGTGATATTCGCTTAAAAGAAATTAATTTAAATGATGATCATGTACCTGGGGATATGTTCGGTTTTTCTATTATTATTTGCGTTCTCTTTTTCAGATGAATGATTCATGATAAAAATAATGATATTCGAAGAAAAAGTATGGTGCTTCAAACAATATATCAACATTGTTTGAAGTGGAATCCTAGAAAAGCTGTAAAATACCTCGAAAGTATCTTACTTGATCTATAAAAAAATATTTGTTTTCTTAAGATTTAAATTAAACCGAATCTATATGACGAAGATTTCACGTCTTCACAGTACTGCACAGGCAAATCTGCAATCGAAGGGAAGCTTACAAGTATAAAATAAAAACCATTATCGAATCGTTAAAGTATCGTTGCGTTTACGAGCAAAAAGTGCATCGCGAACCTGCGTCTGGCGTCAGGCCTGCGCTGCATGAAACTGATCTCAATACCGAAGGCTCTTAGGGCTGATTTGGCTTATCGGAACGTTTTATAAAGCTGCAGGACAGGTGTATGAAAATGAAAGTTGTTGTTCTCTTCCTGGTGAGCCGTTCGCCTCGCCGATATAGGCGGCTATGGTTAGGCTGGTTGCAAGGACGATGCAACTATGCACTACTTTATCGCATATTTGCTCTTTAATAGGACAAGAAAAGTGGTCGATATAATGAGGTATGCCGACTGATTTATTTAGCAGATGTAAGTTGACATTGAACACAGACTGTCTTAATATGGTAAAAACACAAATGTTGAAGCTTAGAGTTTGATTAACATATTATTATATATTTTATTACATCTAAGCATAAAAAAGCAAGTAATTAAGATGTAGCCTTATTATATTGGGTCTTGTTAATCCAAAATCATGCATTACATAAAAGAATCTTATAAACCAAACAACCAATGTTTGCAAAATTATTTGAATATTCATTATTTTGTTTTGCCATCATTTTGTCATTGAAATTTGCATCAAACGATATGTGGATAAACATTCATTATTGTGAAATGAAACACACACCCAATAAAGATTGCCTTATAGGCTCGTGGTCTACGTAATTTGAATTTATTATAGCATATAATTACACCATTCTTCTTAATAGAAACAAATTGGAGCCACAAATTATACGTTACCGTATTATCAAAGTTTTAACATTTAAGTAGGCTTAATATTCGTGCTGTAGAGGTATACAAAAACGAAGTTAAAAACGCTCAAAAATGTTCCATTATGAAACAAAAAATTAGATTAATAGGTGATAATTAGAAGTCGGTATTTTCAATCTTTGTAATTACTATTATTATTATTTAACTAAGCGGCAATCCGTGAAACTAATTTTAGTTTTGAAAGAATTATCGTCTTAGAATATATTTATCAATTAACATTCATACAAGCAAAAACAATACTTTTAATTTTTTCGATAAGCCAATATGATCACATTTAACGTAAGCCAACGAAAGAAAGAGCTGAGATAAAAATACTTTCACCTACAGATGCTAAGTAAAAAGTGAAACTGCTATAAAAGATTCAACATATGCTAACAGTTATAATATCGGGGTAGTCGATACCATACACCAAATATGGTTTTGACCTAGTTACGATAGAAAAAGTGGTAAGCGTTAAAAATGCTCGTGTTTCTGCTACTGGCTTTAAGGTTGTTCCAAAAAATAACAAAAAAACGAAACAACTGTCGCACGACAGGCAAGTTTGGAGGTCATCAAGATTCAATAATAAAAGAAGGGGAGGATGTGATCCATGTGGTAAAATTATTGAACATAATGCAATTGGAGACGGTCGTTAAAATACGTATGCACTGGAAAAGATCAACATCATTAATAAAATGACCGTCGACCATTGCATATCAATTAACATATACCTATCCAAAAGAGAGCAATCGTCCATGAATTAGACGCTTGAATCATCAACGTTATATTTTAATTCACAATCTGATTCAGCCAGTTTATTTGCAGCAACAATTGAAACTTTTTTGCAATAAAGTTTTATTTTTATCTGTATGTTTATGATCACCACGAATTGGGTTTTAAGGGCATAATTATCGAAGTCTGTGTCGATACGGAGTATAAACGTTGTGAACTTTGCTTTTGAGAGGTCACAGCATAACCAAATGCCAATTGGAGGTAAACGTTATGTAGGGCCATTCGAATATTCACAATAATGTTTTCTTGAGAATGATTCCATCGATTTCAATGCTAAATCCATTTGAATTCACAGCCTGCGAAATTCTTGAACGCAATTAGATAAAAATCAATGTTATTTAAAAGTAACTTTAAAAAGCCTACGTCAATGTCTCGAATGTGAAATTAATCATGATAAGCTCGCAAATAAAAGCGAATTCACTGCCACAGAATGAACGCTGATGCCTTGTGTATTTAGCTTCTCGAGATCTCAAAATCGCTCGTCATACGTGAGGTCATCGATACCCTGGGAGGAGGGTCAATCAAGTTTCTGATTCGAGACATATTTTTCTCCATTTCATATCTCAAATCGACACTTGACGTCACAAACATAAAAATAAAAGCAACGTGAATTGCACTCAATATACCAAATGACTTTCATTGTTGAACGATGATAATCCTGAATCGATGACTAATGAGATGACACTGGCGACCTGCATGAAATTGCAAACTATCTGAAGTAATACAACTTTTCGTAAAATGGGTTTGAACTCTGTTTTTGAGCCGGATATCTCCTTGCCGTTTAAATGTTTTACAAGGACAGCCCACCACGGGTTCTCACATTATAAGAGCATCAACTTGTGGGTCGGGTCTTTTTACATCTTTTTGTTTTATTTTAGTCCCTCGGAATTGTAATTGTCTGCTGCTAAATAACTTCATTCTTGGTGCTGTTTCTTAATTAGGCCAGAAATGACTGTGCAAGACGATTCCGCTTTTGTGACTACATTTCCAATGATTTCGATTTTGTTAAGACTAGTCCGAAACGTAACGAGATTATTTGTTACCAATTTGTTATTTGCATTGCGTTAATGAGATACATTGTTAAATCAACTTGTATAATGAGCTTAAATATATTCAATTGCATTGAGTGTTCTGATCTCTTGATTATCTTATCTGCAATCAGCTACTTATTATTTGCGACCTTTCTGGACATATGATTGCATCGAAAGTCATATCCAAATATCAACTGGTTTTAAGGTTGAGCCATGATCAGAAATTCTATCTGACCTAACTTCGTTATCGATATATGATAAGATGTTGATATGTTTTTCAACGGATAATATGATATTTATTTCATCATGCATTTTATTGTCTATTGCTTTTTCTTCCACCTGAAGGTTGTCTAGAATAGATCGCTTTAATACAATAAGACGATATAAATGCACTAAAATTTGTCTGAAATATCTTTCTGTAAATGTAATGTGCGGACAAAAATTTATTTAGTAGATTTGTTACAAAGCAGAGAGAAGATTTCAGTGTCTCAAATACATATATTTATTTTGCATGTGTATGAAGGCAGAGGTCAACAGTAGTATTATATAACTTTAAAATCTAAGCATATTAGTGAATTTTGTTTCTTACCAAGAGAAATAATGTGTTTGGTCAAATTCTAAAAGTAAATGGCCCCTTTTAAGAAACACACAAAGAGCATGCAAAATGAGTTTTTACTTTCTTTGTATGACACTGGTTATTATTTTGTTGTATTTCAGCTGCGTCTTCTTTGATCTCATACTTATCATATTATTGGAAATACATAACTTCAAGACACAGGGAAAAATGAAAGTCAGGTCAGGACTCAATCTTATGGGAATTATGTAAAATCTTTAATTTCTGTTTTGGTTTGGAGACAGTTTATGTTTATTTATGTAAGAGACAGCCCTATCTCATATGCTCATCTGAGTGACAAATCTTTCGCAAGCGGTCGGTCTAAGAGTTACATCATTTCACTTTTGCCGACTATTTAAATGTCAAATATTGACCTGGGGTTCGGAGATGCCACCTGTCTTGTTATTAACCGACCGTATTAGGAAGACGGGCGTGTGAAGGCAAATTATTAACTAATGAGGCATTTTAAAATTGCAGGTTGGAGGTTTAGTAATCGCGCACTCTAATGGGATTTAAAAATAAAAGATGAAACTGTGCGGTGAATGTAAAATTTTGCAGCAATAAAAATATAATTGTTGAAAGATTTTCATGTGTCCAATTTTGTTTCTTTATGTATTTTACAAATGTATTTGTACATATATTCGCAACCAATATATAACATGTCGAGCAAATATTAACTTACTGAATATACCATTAAGCATAACTTTAATTACGAAACTATTTCAAGGGCCACAAATTTAAAGAAACACAATTATTTCCTCCTACATTTCTAACATAATCTTACATAATTCCATTTTCTCTTGAAAATGCAAAATAAGCAAACAAGCATAATCGTTTGCTACTTCACTTCCTCATTTGTCTCAAACTAATAATGTAGGAAATTGTTACTATAATCTCTTGAAAACAATTAGGTTTGTCTGACACTTGCAACCCGCGACAGCTTCGCTCGCATAAGATCCCCGTTTCTTCCATTTTGTTTCACCGATTCTTTGCTTCTTTTGATCGTACCATGTGTGATTTTATATAGCCTTTCTCAATAAATGGACTATATAACACAAAAACATTGTTTCAATTAAAACCAATAGTTTCTGAGATTAACGCGGTCAAACAAACTCTTTAGATTTAACTTATTAGTATAGATTGTACCTGCGCTCATATTTACAAAACACCAAACTTTTAAATAAAACTTCAAAATCAAATTTGGATACGTAAGCTTTGTTTTACCTCTTTCTGAATATATACGTTTGAACAGAAACAAAATATTGACTTAACGAATCAGAAGCGTTTCTTACGTTTATGAATCTAGAACGAACTGGAAGAAATTCGGAAACTGTACTTTTCTCTTTTCTATCCTTAACGATTGGATAAAGAAAAAACAGTGTTTTTTAATATCGACATCGTATAAGATTCCGTGGCTCGTATAAGCATAGTTTTTCATTTATGATCAATACGGAAAACGTTCTATATTGTCACGGGTCTGGGTATTATTGTACCGTCGTTGTTTCTGATATCCGTAATACAAATGCTTTAGCTATTTACCACAGAATCAGAGTAAATTGATGTTGTTCAATATTGTCGTACAGGTGACGACATAAAACCTTTTCTAAGTGAAATGTCAAACCCAAATATTAAAAAAAAATGTATAAACAAGATAACGTACACACATAACATTGTATGGTAAATTAGGTTGCACCTCAGCAAATGCCACAGCATTATTTCTGACACCGTAACAACGCTGGTATTCTGATGGATCAAAAAATCAAAATAAATCTAACGTATAAATATGAAGACTGATTTTTCTAAAGTTGTTACATTTACCAAGTTCCTATTCATCTTCATACATCACAATTAAGGGACCGTTCACATTATAAGGTTCAAAATGCTGCAATCGTGATCAGGGACCAATTAAGTTGTCCACAGCTATCACTTCCAGCTCCACATAGACCGGATTATGCAAAGCACAAATTGAATTTAAGGTGAAATTAGTTACTGTTGCATTACGTGTTGCGTGCCAGTAGTTGAGAGTTATTCAATCGCTCTTGATGTTTATTTATCGGTTTTAGAATTCAAATCATCTGTATACATATCTGTCACTATTCCATTATTTTACTATTTAAGAAAAGTAATCCTCCACGAACGGTTTAACAAGGATATAAGATATAAGAACAATATTTTTTTTAGTCTTGTTGTATCAAAACTGTAATTAATTACGAGTAAAAGTAGTATTTAAAAAAAAATGCCTAAATAATTAGGAAAAGTGCTTGATAACTTGTAGTCGTAACAATTAATCATTCAAAGTTTACATAACTTCAATTTAATTATAAAGGCGAAAATTTGAACATTTGGGTGTTTGCTTTTTCATGGAAATACTATGAAATGGATTTGGATACAATTAAATAAATAGACGAGATACTACATAATATAATATGATCATTTTTTATCCCGAACTAACGTGAACGAGGTCCTAACAAACCTAGTGCTTCACACAAAGCAATGTTCCCGTCATAGATGCCCCTTTGGTTCGATATCAACGCCTAGATCGATTTAAAAGTCAAAACATTCCTTGAATATGCAACTAAGTTCACGACAAACCTTAAAATAAACGTATTTATAGTGAACTGAACAAGTAGGGTGTTGCCCAACTCGGTGTCATGTATCAGATTGCGCCATTCGACCGGCGGCACCAACCGATCGCGTAATAAGGACAACGCTGTATAATTCACATCAGTACCGGAGCTAGGGGTCAACGGGGCTCCTAAGAACTTACCAGTCGTCCCGTCAACAAAGGGAAACAATCAAAATAAGTTAACGGATCAAAATGCGACACCATATTTTAGTAGCTAATACGACAGCAGCCTCGTGAACACCGTTGGTGCAATTAAACCGAAACGTCGGGCAGTAAGTAGTTCGTATTAAGTACTAAAATTGGTGTTGCGTTTTGAGCCGTTAACTTATTTTAAATCTTTAAAATGGAACGCGAAAGTCTTCAATTCTATATTACAAATTGTTTTATCTACCAAATTAATACAAAGTACCTTTATGAAACGGTGTCAAATAGTCGGGTGGGCCGTTGTCACAGGGGCGTAAAAATGTACCCACTAATGACGTCATGCGCCAATTCGATTCAATGTATCGCCGTTATTGTTGTCACATATTTTTGGATAGTCATACAGACGGGTTAAAAACCAATATTGAAACAGCAAAATCTACTGAGTTTCTAACCGGCATCTCCTTGGTAGAAATAGGTTCCAAATCGGTAGAAGAGTGACTTTAAATTGTGGTTTAATGTCGATTTAAAAGTGTTATTTTGCTACCGCAGATTAGCTAAATATCTCATAAAGTGCGTTATGCATAATATCACTGCAACCTTGGTCTACATTTAACATGCCAGGCTATTTCTTAATTCAGTCTCAAGTTTGAAGCCTTGATATTAAGCTAAAATGGCTAGACTACTAACTTCTGTACCGATTTCGTGACTGACATTTTAGCGTCTTTTATTTTTTAAGGAATAGGATTAACTAGTGCTGAATATTCAGATCACTCATCTGCATTAGAGTTCACTTAAACTTCAAAATTCGAAATTCACGCAACTATTTGTATTTTTCTTGATTAAAATTAAAGCAAAAAATGTAGGTTTATCAAAAGAAATCTAGAACAACGTTTATATCTTCATACTCATTTGAAATACGATTTTACATGACGACTTTAGTGATGTAGTAACAAAGGTCAACGGTAAATGGGCCCAGGTTCGATTCCCGGTCAGGTCAATTTCATAAATTAAAGCTTGGGTCTGCGTGCTAAGTTGATGCTCCCAGTTTCGATCTGACTGACAATAATAATTAAATATGATAATGACACATAGTACAGTGCTTAAAAATACTCACAGTACTTAAAGTTACACCGAATTTGCCTTTTATTTGAAAGCAGTTTATTGATGTGATTATTTGGCGCTTATTAATCGTAATAAAATTGGAACAAAATGTTCAGTTCGTTTTTTCTCAGGTGTCTTTTATCCTTGTCAAAAAAACCGGCCAAGAACGGGTGATAAAAATCGTCAACTTATACAAGACTCAATATTTGACATTGCTTGTCGTTAAGGTCACACAGTACAGCTCCGGCGACTGATGCTGTAACCGTATTGTCGGCGCGGTCACGAACTCTTCGATGATCAATGAGCTTATATAGTTGACCTGTTTTGCGAACATTCTCTTGGTCAGAACCTCGTGGTCAACTGTTACGAAGTTCGAACATCGCTCCGGTTCTCAATAAAAGGCCAATCGTGGTTATTATTTACTACTCAACCTCTCAAAGTACAAAATGGCTGCTTCAAAATGAAATTAATTGGCGGGTTATATCATACGTAAACGTAGTTACACCAAACGTAAACCAAAATATTTATTTAAGTGTTTTTTTTAGTAATAAAAGGAATGATGACTCGAAAAAATAATCTATCTGCTTAATTTGTTATTTAGATTTCCAAATATAATAAAAAAAAATTACCAGTAAAAATAACATTGATGATACAGCGCATCAAAGTTTTTAATTTAATTTATTTATTGATAAACATACAATTTATATTTATGTAAGTTCATCCAATGTGTGTATTTCTGTCATCAATTCGTAAAAACTGTGCGAATAATTGACGTCGACCTAAATCTTATTGCAAAGTATCTTAGTAAATATTTGTTACCAAGGTAAAAAGAACCAAAATATGTATCCTATAATTATTGGTACTCCAACTGTTATTCCAACATAATTTTTGGCATTTACTCCAAAGTAGGTACAGCTCAAGTTGTAAATATAAAGTAATATGAAATGAAACTACCACAATGATTCCAAATAATACCACGCAAGAGCAAAAACTGTTTTTAAACGCATTGTTGCTTAGGCAATACGAAAAGTAAGCAAAAAACTGAACTACAATTTAAATGTGTAATCGTACTCCATATCAATGCACAACTGAACGTTTCTATGATGCAATATTAAACGTTAAACCTTATCTAATATCTGTTTCAGTATGACCTGCAATTTGAATAAATAAAATTGCAAAACAAAGTGCTGAAGTAAAAATCTAGATCTGTTATTATGTTGCGATGGTGTGGAATCGTGCAAAGATTTGGTAAACTGCGGATATCAGAAAAGGTATACAAGCTACGAGTATGTGGATAAAGAAACAATATGAGTATACGGTGATGGCTAAAGCGAGTTGATCAATTTCGTTGCTAAAATCTTACCATATCATCATGATATTCCAAAAGCACATATTATCATCATCATCATTTCACATGATTAAAAAAAGGGCCGAGATAACATCTCGCCGGCACGCTTGAAGGTATTGAATTTAATGTTAATTTGACGACCACCAAAAATAGTGAAAAAACATTTTGAATGAGTTTTAGATCTTTTTCGCTTAAAGTAAATATTACTTTAAGTTGTAATTGCAGCGTGCAGTAAACGTACAAATACATGTTTCGATAAAAACATATCTAAAAGACCTCACTGCAATACAGTCACGTCCGCAAAACTGTTACTTTTCGACCTTCGTTTTTTATCAAATACGTGCATAACGGATGTCTCGGCATACCAGACGACTCTTTCTTGATACAATCATCACGTAGAATGCCGCCTACTATCGGCTGTTCTGCACAATGTCTAATGACTAGGTTCTTCCCATTGATCAGTGCGAAAGAAGATGAGTAATACAACAGATTCTTGCATGGTATCCTTTTAGAATGTCCAGTTAAATGGCTGGTAGTAAACCACCTCTGGTTTTCTGATTCACAAATAAATGTAACAAGCAATTCCGATTCGAGCAGCCCATGAGAAGCCCAACTGATTGCATTAAGAAAGAGATAAAAAAATGGGTTCAAATTCGAATCCAAATCCAACATTTTCTGAATTTCGGCACTTTTTGTCAGCTATCAAAAAACACATAACGAGTCGAGTTTAGTAAATAATAAATTTAAACGATTATCAGAATAATGTGCATTTTTAACAGCCTACCATACAAAAGGGATCTTATTCTGCCACACGTTTTCAACAATATTTATTTCCCAGCAAATCCGTTTACTTGAGAACGATGAAGATTTGTCCGTACTAAAGCACTTACAGTTTGATTGTAGATCTTATGCCCACGTTATAAGAATGGTACAAAAATTTAATTCCGATGTGATTTTGGACACACGTACGTTTTATTTGTACAAAATTCAAGAGGCCAATGTCCACCAGTGAACTTTAAGGGGTACAAATGACACCGACCATCAGCGTCGAAATAAGCAAAACAACGGAATTCGCGATAAAATCGTACAACTTACAGGATACCTATTGTGGATTCGTCCCGCTGTTTTTGTCGAGTAAGTCGTCAACGTAATAATATGAGGAAAATTATGCACGAGCTTCAGAAGTCATCAGGTTCATTCATGATACGCCATTACTGGTGATTGTGCAAGGTTCAATGTTTGAGTCATTAGATTGCGTTTATAGAGGAAAGTTACTCTTCGTCTTTATTTACTCAAGATGTCATACATGAGAAAGTTGTGACGGTGTATCTAGATGTTTTTATAACAACTGTGTTAGTCAAGTAAAAAATGCGTTTGGTACCAGCATTTCAACCGATCTATGGGAATTAATTTTCGACATGTTTTATGTCTTACTCAACCATATTAATCTTCTGTCTATTTTACTATAAACATTTAGTGCCTTGAAGTGCTTAGCGTTAAATGTTATGCAAAACTTGATCTAGCTACTAACGCCATAAATCCATTTGTAAATGCAAATATTTTGAAACGTACCTCTCGTACTATATCACTCCTAACTTTCACTATCAACAGCAGACGATGTAGCGGCAGATTTTTTCATAAAATATAAACGGGGGCGTCTGTAACTAACAGAGTGAGAGCCGCGACAATCGACACCACTTCGATAACACCTATTGCATGAATATCACATCTTATGTAAAATGCATTGCTGTTATAGTTGACGCAAGCAAGTTCGAGCATGGAGAAACAGCTGTCGATGGAAATCAAACAAGCGATGTTATCAGTTTTATGTTGAGGCTAAATGTAACGCGGTAAGCTGGCGACGCTTTTGTGCTAGACAATATGTTCTCACGTCCTTAATAACTGTAAGCAGTCGGAAATGGTTACAAAAACGTAACCGTAGACAAAGGGAAGGAAAACGTAATACGCGGAACAGCTATGAGAGACGTAGCTAAAGTCGCTAATCAATTTGGTAAAGTATTAAAACCATTGCTACCGTATTGACGAAACCAACACCAAATTAAAAATGGATAAGCGTTCTCAATTCACTACTGACAGAACTCTGGTAAATTCGGAGTCTATACTATTATAAAAAATCAAATCTTTCTTCTTAATAAAATTAGTGAAGTTGTAGATAACTGTTGCTTTTATCCTCTAGCCACATAATACTCATTTAAGGATGCAATATATTAAGGATAAATATATGAATACACATAGTTGTATGTAATGAAATCCATGTCAATTTCTAAACCATGCAAACAATTGTTTATAAAGACATTGTAGATTTTAAAGTAAAAAACAAGTATTCCGGAAAAAACGAAGAATTAGCTAAGTAACCCTGCAAATCGAAAGCAGAAACTGATTTTCAAACATTTAGCGCGAACGGCATATTACCGATTTCATTTCTCCTCGATAATCTGACATAATAGTTTCCACCGTAGCCGCTTTCTAGCCTAATGTGTCATTTGCCATATTACTAACCACTTTTGTTATAGCACCGATGCTAAGTGATCCACAAACGTCATTACAGTTCGAGCAGTTTATGATTGATGTGTAGAATGTCCAATTTGTGTTTCACGGTTACCGTTACACTTATTAGATGTTCGCAGTCAAAATTAGTATTCATGTAAGTGGTAGACATTTACACGTAAGTATCTATTTTAGCTTGGACGCGTAAACAATGTTTTCCAAAAAGATACAAGTCAAAGAGTAGCTAAGTTTGATATTATTAATGATTTTGGACGTAAAATACAAGTAAAACTAGTGAGATCTTTTGAAATTTAGGTTCCATTGCAATCGTTCCTTAAGTATAATTGTAGGATAAATTGGCAACTTTTGTTAAGTAACTGATATTATCCCATATAATTTTACTCCGAACAAGCCATGTCATTGAGGTTTTACTTCAAAAATGATGCTCCGGATTATTAGTGTTCAAACAAGTCTTTACTCGATTGTAAGTCAAAAGATAAATATCAAAAGAAACTTGACAAGGTTAGTGTAAATCCACAAATGCCGTAGCTTTATCTTTACGAACTTATACAATAACATTTTGTACAAACAGTGAAATATTGAAATACGAATAATGATTTATTTAGAAGACATTACGTAATAAAATAAATTCAGATACTACACTGCAAAATGGCTAGAACTGGAATGGTAAGGAGGTTAAATAATTAATTAAAGTCTGTTCATAAAGTTAAATAGCATTATAAGTGTACTTTTAAAAACCATAAACTTTACTGACGGAGAAAGCAGTCATTTAGTATGTAGCTATTAATGACTAGTAAGGCTGGATTAAAGTAAATGTAAGTTCATAATTTAAAACGTTAAATTTTGTTTTTTTTTAAACGAATTTGCAGAAAATTTGTATGCACCATGAGATTTTATAAGAAATCTTGAAGGTACATGTAATCACGGAAGTTAAATTAAGAATAATGTTACTAAATGAATAAATTCTAAGCAAATTTGCCCGTAGCGTTGGCAACAAATTTGTAAAAAATTCGGTAAATTTACAGTTCATAAAAAACTATAAAATACTTTGAATACAAAATCATGTCTTCGAAATTATTTTTCAATTTTTTCGCATTGCTCACGATATATTTGATAGCAATTTCCAAGGCTAGTTAGAAAAAAAGCTATTAATTTAAATTCGACCTCGCCATGGGGACATAAAATCGGCAGAAAAGTATTTATTAGAAATTTTCTAAGATGCAACACGAAATGTGTTATGTCACTGCACACGCGATGCATCAGATGTTAGCGAACTTGCCATGTGCGTGATGTGAAATCTGTGAAACGATGCAGACGTATTATGTAAAGTATGCCTTTACTTAGATGGGGCTTAGCACAAACGGTCACGAATTTTCGATTGGAAAATTCTGATGTGTCTGCTTTCATCTTGTTTGATATTCGACTTAAAAAGCATCATGAAAAAACATATATTAGACGTACTTATTGTATTATTCCTATTATACGACAGTACCCCAGAAACAAACCAAACATTTTTTAGGGAAAAAATCAGTAATGAAGTTTGTCAAATGACGAAATTTACGGATAAAAACGCCCTATCTACTTGAAGTTTTTTTCTTACTGTGCACAGAGTATAGTATATACATATGTGTTTTTTCATATTTATTGTCTACATACATACATACAGTCACACCTTTCTTCCGGAGGAGTATGCAGGGATCACATCCTTCTATTTGCTACAATATTAGCGTAGCAAACCGCTGCTCTCAGCGATCTACTATTGTAAACGTGATATGTCTGTTTATATGGCGCTGACAAACTTATTTGTTGCTACAATCATCTACCCTGTTTTTAATTATATATGCCATATAGCGTATGGTGGCCATCCTCGTCTATTTCATCTGGTTTAGTTTTATGCTTGGCTGGTAGATTGAGATTAGCTTAGAGTTTATATGGTTAGCTTTCTATCGAAAAGACTAAAGAAGTGTGATTCTAATCAAAAAATTTTCTCAATATTGCATTTAATTTGATTGTCGAAAGATAATAAAACTCGCTTACAGCAAAAAGACTATAAATTTGACGGCTGTAGTAACTATTAGTGCGTATAACTGACCTTATATAGTTTATCCTTCTGGTACCAGACATCTTCTTCCTCCTCCAGCTGAGCAGCCTGTGTGAGGTCGTCGCGGGAGCGCGATAGAATACGTCGTCGAGACACCATCTCAGCACCCGCCGCAGCCTCAAATGGGCCTAAGCTAGAACAATCAGAGAAAAAACGTTAAATACGAATCTCGATAAACAACTTTGGACACCAGGAGTTTTATAATACGCTTTTAAAGACTAAATTTTAATGATGAGTAAGAGAGTTAGGGCATAGCGCTTGAACTGGACCAGCCCGACTGGTGAAATACCTCCTCCACCTTACAGAAGACCGCAGCCAAATAACTATCATTTCGGTGACTATTAGTAGCATAGACATGTTTCTGAAGTTAGAACCAAACATTTACCTGACGTTATGAGCCAATATCGATTATAATTGGTTGTGCTAAAGTTATTTTTAACTTTTTAATAGTATTTGAGCTAAGTAACAAATTGTCCTAGATTCATATCTTACCACAAAAGAGGCGATTAAATTACCTATAAAAGACGGTGACAACATTCAAAGGCCACTTAACAGCGATATTCAAGCAAGAGCACCGATCCTATCATTGATACAGATACAATTGTCAAACTTTCTACAGCAGATTAACTTATACGTAACAGTATTATGAAACGAAACAATAGCAGTGAAAGCTTAGCAATTGCGGCTCTCGTCTGCAGTGCAGTATCTTCATCAGCGGACTGTTAAGAATTAATGGATACGATTTGTCAAAATTGGGATCCGCTCCGATGACACTGTGAGAAATGTAGTGAGATCGAATGCGTGGGTTGTTCAATGTAGGGTATCTGGTGAAGTAGGTTGGCCAGTGAAAACTGCGTTCTGAATAAATTTATTTGTAATGCTAACGTTCTTTTTCTGATTCAAAAAGCAATATTTATTTTTTAGGAAATTTAGCTTCCCCTTTGAAAAAGTTTTTTGAGGTTATCTATTATGAAAATTTGATGAAAATGAAGAAACTTTGTGCAGAAAGCCAATTAACGTACAATTTTTACTTAAGGTTATAATATTATGGAAAGTTTTTCTCTCGTAGATACATTTCAAGTTTATTAAAAGGTATTCTGATGCAAAAAAAATGAGTATCAAAGCCGTCGAAGATAATCCAAGTGATGCAATGAGGTCTGGTGTCTCTAGTCAGGGACAATGAGGTATAATATCTAGCAAGTTCCCATGATGCCACTTCTTAAGTTTGGGTAGTCTTTTCTTTTAAGCGGGGAGTCCCACACACGCCGCTGTTTAAATGTTCCAATGTAATAACAACAAGCGTCCAATTAGGATCATAGTCTTAGCGAACTCTCAGCTCGGCGATAGATGCGTAACTAAAATATATGTTCAATGACACTTTAAGATAGCCTTTCATCATCATTAATGTCATAACGAATACATTTTTACGCCTTGTCAAAATGATGGCATTAACTGAACAGTTATATAAACAGAAGGCCGCCCGCTTGTTGCGAACGCAAACTATCCCTGATTTTTCCAAAAGTTCAACTGATTATTTGCTACTATTGGTTGTAGCGTTATGTTATATAGCTTTAAGTTTTCGTCGAAAAATTGAATTTCCAACACAATATTTTTATTTATTCGAACAATAGTTCCTGAAATAACAGAGTTCAAATAAACCAAGTCTTCAGCTTTATAATACTATTTAAGATGGGCATAGAACCTAGTGAAAGTAACACAATAGTACAATTCAAAAGAGCTGGCGTTAAATCGGAAAGAGGAGCAATTTCGGGCGCTTATTACCAAACTTTTACCGACCCAACGTCAGCGAACAGACAGCGTAAACAAACCGTGGGCAAATGAATGGGAGGAACACCGGCGATCGTTAGACACGGCTTGCTGGCCCAATGTCGGGCCCAATGCCACACATTGTTGAGCCTCGGAAGGAAGCCGCTTTGTTGCTGGCATAAAAGATGCTACCCAGTCTTGGAGTTTGTAGTACGGGAGGTCACGTTCGAGTTTGGGTGCGATGCATCGCGAGATGGTATGCTCAGTGTAATGGTTGAGCTGGACTGTGGCCGTTTTGTCCCGCAGACAAACTGTGTGAACAGTTTTGTGAGAAATTATTTCTCAAATTTATGTTGGACGTCTTTTAATGCATTTAAAACGATGGGCCATTTTACAACTTTGCCAAATTGAACTATGTTTTTACTTGTGTTACTCGTGCAAGTAAGGCCAACATTTTGCACGTCGAAATATTTTTTTAAAGGACCTGAAAAAAAATAGTCCAGGAAAATTACAAGCTACTACATTTTTTGTCACTGAACAGTGACAAAAAATGTAGTAGCTTGTAATTTCTTGATAATATCAAGCACCATAATAGAACTTAGAGAATTCGAATTTACACGTATGTACACATTCAAATTCATAACCACGACCAAATCTGGTCATGCACGCTTGTACTACGAGGGGTAAATGCCACTTTTAGCGGCTCCAAGCTAATGATCGGCCTGCTTTTGTTAAAGGTTTCAATGACCACCAACAAGATTTATGATTAGATTAGCGTTTGTTTCTGCAAGACTAGAACTACGCTTCCATGTGTACTTGTGCTGTATTCAACAATATTTAAGTCACTTCCTACTTTAAATTAACGACCAATCTTTTTTTTTTCTTAATAAGCGAGTCTTCTTATTTGGAGGTCATGTTTGAAGATAAAATGGGCCATTTGTTAACGTAAAAACATCTTATAATAAAATCATGAAAACGATTTGACATGACTTTAGAATCTGTTACATTAAAACGGAGTCAGAATTTTGTTAAATTTAACGCGTATAGCTTATTGATTTTTGTAATAAAATTAACTTCGAAAAGTAGGTTGTCATTAAGACAACCTACTTTTCGAAGTGTTTATTTATTATAACTGTGATTTTTAATAAAAATTGACCAGCGATCGGATTTTGGGACGCGTTGAGAAGTGAAAAGGAAGCTGTGATTGTATATTATGAGCAATCTAATAATTCATGTCTTAATAGTACCCAAATCATATTCAAAGGCAAATACAAACATTGGGAGCAAATTACATTTCTAAACAGTGTGTATAATAAATGACTCAAAACGCTTTATACGACCTACCAGACTCTTAATTACTCAAAAGTGTGGTCATTATCCACACTCAATTGTTTGGAATGATCGTGAAATAAAAGTATGTAATTCGCACTAAAATTTTCCGAAAAATATTCAATAAAAAATGGAGAGACAAACAGATTTTCAACGATACATGGCTTTGTAATTTCGCCGTTACATATCGACAATTTCAGCCCAGTTTAATAATACATTAATGTAGTATTCAATTACACAAATAATAACTTATCTTTGCAAGTAAATGCTGCTTTTAAATTAATCACGCGCAATAATTATTAGTCAACACAATTTCTACATTCCACGTTCAGTTAAGAATCTTACTTCACAGTAAGCGGACATGCCTGCGATCCACTTGACATATTTGCTAAGATTTACTGTTCATTCTGATTGACTTCAAGGCTATTAATATAAATTGCTGGAAAGTGGGGACTTTCAAAACGTTTCTTAGGCGAACATTTTCTAAGGAAGTCAATTACTTTAGATGAACACCAGTAAACGTCAGTCATGACATTAGCAAGTCGGTGTATTGTCTTTCGTCTAAAGTTAATAACGTAGCAACACTTATTACAAATGAACTAATGGAATGGAATAGTTTTAATTTGCATATAATTCAAAGAGCCTTAATAAAATATTTCGTAAAAGAAGACTTGATATCCAACGTCAGATTAGAGAAAAGAGAAAAAATTTAAGCCATTTTAACCAGGACAACCAATTTGACAGGTTTGTACTCTTTGATAAGGTATTCTAATAAAAGAGTCATTAGGACCATTTTTGTGCCATCAATCTACCTCGTTACCTACTAATTGTTTTGCAGACCGAACGCAAACATTGCTATCACAATATAAATATTAGAGCAGTACGTAAGCTAGGAAGAGAGGGCCACTGCATCTACTATAATAGCTAAAATATTGGCTGATGGCTAATTCGAAAGTTTACTTTTATTAAAGTATATTACTGCCAATATCGCGTGAGATTGATAAAATTCACTATCAAACACTAGTGTTCAGTGCTACATATCTTGCCAAAGATTAAGTAGAGGTTAATGATTCAGTTCATGCTTAATTCAAAATACAGGTCTAACTCACGAATTTATTGAAGGTAGTCTAATAAAAATCATTGTTGACACTTTTTACTAGCTTAAAATAATCATCATGGCTTTATCCCCAATTAAGTGTTATTGCTCAGTGAAGATCCATCCTTATGTCAGAATTTTCAAAAGTAAACCGCATTCGAACACTTATTTCACACTGTAGGTTACTTCATAGTAATTGTAAACAACAAAACATATCGCTCATGATTTTTCTTAGAATACCTTCAATAAATTCTTGCTTAGGTTGTTCTAAACTTGTAGACTGAAATAATATTTATATTGTGGTTCTACCGTCCAGTAGGTCAGACACTTTCACAGTTGATTCAGCGTGCCCCATTAAACTATCTGTTTGAGATATTATTAATACATACTGGGCATTGGAACTACCTGTACACAAAGATCTTTTCTCTTGATTTTCTACCATATTTTATGATCGGATCCATATCTATTTCCAATATTTTTACTTCTTGCTGCACGTATTAGTTCGTCTGTTTATAAGTCTGAGATTAAATGGCATGATATAGTTATATTCACTACTAAAACATATCTGAATATCTAGAAATTGACGGGGTAAGTTTGCTGAAAATAAAAATATGACGACTTTTCATCAAGCATAGAACGCCAAAATTGATTCTAATGTTTAGTTACTGACCCATCGTTTAAGATAAGACATAAATAATATTAGAATTCAAATCCGTTTATGTTAAGTGCGCCACACACTTGCAATTCAATATTAGTTCTTATTCACATGGTATAAGAGTGGTGCCAAAGCCATAGTATAAAATCTAACGCTTTTGATCGTACATATCATCACAAAACCGCTTTCGCATGCTTACTCATGGTGATCATTAAGAAAAAAATACACAAACACTTGATCGATTTTATCATAATAGACATTATTGTCAAGGTTGAAAATTTCTCCAAACTGAAATATAGTAGGAAGTTAACATCTGACTTTAGTTAAGCAGAGCAAACAGTGCAACAGCTCCACCAAGATTTATATACTGTTACCGCATGTTCAGAGATCAAGATAGCTTTGTTTGCCTATGACGCCGATTCTTCGATAGCCTCTCTCAGATGCGTTGCCGATAAAAACAATGCAGGTGTACGTAACTGCTGGTATGTTATTGGAAATGAGGACTTCTTATGGATTGGCTGTTGGGTAACGGATCAATTATGATCAGGCCCTGGAGCGTTTAGGTCTTTCTAGAGCTTGATTGGATCGCAGTTTGTGAAAGTTTTTTTAAATAAACAAGTAACGGATTTCATCATTACGAGTGGCATATGTGTTCTATGAACTTGATTGCGCTTGACCATAAGTAACTTCTCTAATCTTCTGGTAATCTATAAATGTAAACCGTGATAGACTGATCTATAAATATTGAAACGTTTAAGGAATTGGAATCAAATGGGATGGCATACATTTAGACTAAATAAAGGTAGGCTTCTTAGAACTCAACATCGGTGAAGATTAAATTTCTTCACGAGGTGAAACGGGGTCTTATGAAATCCAGTTTGAACGAAGACGTTAGCAATTTATTAAAAAAGTAAATTATTTAAGCGAAAAGCAAACATTTTCAACAATACAAAAATTTACTCTCGTTGCGTCCGTCCTAACGTACTTCAACAAAAAAGTATAACATATTACATTTCCTCTTTATTTTCACTAAAACAGATCCTACTAACAAAAAAGTAAGCATTACTCATCAATTTTCTATTTAAAGTGACAAGATCAACATACAAAAACTTACGAGTACTTTCTTCGTCGTCCTAACGTTGAGACTTGCAATCAAAACAGATTAAATGAAGTACTTAGCACTGGAATTCCTCGCTGGAATCAATACGTAATTTAAAAACAAACACAAATCCAAACAATTCCAAGTCAAAAAAACTTAGCTCGGCACGTTACGTTTCGCAAACACGCGCGACTGAAATACTATGGTGTGAGATTGCAAACGCGTGCGCACGCGTTTCTCGGGTGTAGTCGCGTGCCCAACTGTCGGGCGACGGCCGCGAGAAATATAGTGTGTTAACGGCTTTATCAAAACCGTTTGCTTACATATTACATGTAGCTAGTATACTAATGTGAAACTAGTATACTAACTCCCTGAAGAAATGAAGATATATTGAATTGAATGGCTACAGACTACATGCCTCCACGCAGGCTTTTCATCTGCTTGAAAACTGAAAATATGCTAACTCCATGAAAAAATTAAGATACATTGCATAAGATGGTTTTGGCTACGTGTTTCCATGCGTACTCAGAGGCTATTTGTCGGCTTAAATACTGAAAATAGCGATACTAAAGATACACGTAGCAATCTGAAATTGGTTGACCATTCCGACCGCATCATGAGACATTTATCAAGAGCATCTGCCTGCTTTGGAAGGCACCGGTTTGTTAGTCGGGCTATGACATTAGTTTTACAATCTAGTTTTTTTTGTGGCTTGAGAAAATCTCACAAGAAGGGATACTTGCCTTCCACATATCCATCTATCCGACCGAGTTAGAGTGGTGGATTACTATTTTACTTAAAACCACAAATTAAACCGTATACCTGTACCAATTAAAAATAGATAATTTAACATGGTGTTGTAAAAATGCATCATTATCAAGTTAATAGGATTTAGTTTAATATTTTCACGCTTTACACGTAAAATAGTAGGTACAGTTAAAATGTTGACGGTCAAAATTTCACTAAAATAATTTTGGTAATTCAATAAGTTACGACGACTCCACATGGTAATAGCTGGTATTTCCTACATTTTATTTGCAATTGTAATTATCAGTTATTTACAAAACATTAAGTTTTGGGGAACCAACAGTTTAAAAACAATTGTAGAGACCAAAGATTTGGACACAAGGTCGATTCCGCGAGTCACTGTAATGCGTAGAACATCTTTAATTAGCAAGTTTTACATGACAATGACAATTAATTAAGGTGTTTATACGAATTCTGTTAAGCTACGGCGAATACCTTGATGTATTTCTGGTTCATTTAAATAATGAATTATCCTAACTTTATTTTAGCTTTAAGTAAGTACGGTTAAAATTAGTGACGAGTTGTCATATCAGTCATTTAAAAATTATAATTTTTAAATATTAGAAACAGAAAAAATTATCTCCCCTTGCGGTGCAGGAATTGAACCCACGACCTTCACGTATCGCGCGTGCTGCTCTTCTTTTTTCTTTCTTTTCTGCTAGTACGGCCTAAAGTACTATAAAAATAATAAAATCTACTAATTTTTTTTTTGACAGTCCCTTGGGATCAAAGTTTAACCAAAGGTTGAGGGTGCGATCCCTACTCAGAACAAGCATTCGTGTGATAAGACCTATGGTACTGTGTCTGGGTGTTTATAAATAAGTCATAATTGTAAATGATACCGCCGTTAGTTTTGGTTTCCATTACACAAGTGCTTAAGCCACTGTTGTGTGATGTTTATTACAATTATTTATTGATCCTCAAATACAAATATATTTAGTTCCCTTCTGTAATTTACGACGTATAATTTACTTATTTTGCTTCTACCAATCGACTGTAACGTTTCTATTAGCTGATTTCTAAATAATTTTACTAACTTAAACATCCCGATGACGTCACAGGACCTGTTTGAAAGGCACACTGACCCACATCGCGAGCTGGCCGCTAAGGGCTGTGCAAACACTTTGTGTATCTGGAATAGCTCTAGACTCTTGTACGCAGTAATGTGGCGAAAGTTGGAGATGGGATCAGAGTAACTCACAGCTACTTAGTTGTGACGTTGCTTAAAAATTATTATGTTACTTTGCAAGCTCATACCTATACATATAAATAAGATTGGATTCTCTGTTTGTATTTTGAAAAAAAAAACAGTTTTTATAAAATGCATATGAATATACTCGTAAATACGGTACATATGCCATAATATAATTTTCACAACTTTTTTCTGTTTATTCAGGCTTATATCTAAAATAGCTAGACCGTTTTTACGAGACTTTTATTGACAGGTATTTTGACTTTTATTGACGTAATAAGACGTAACTTACGCTGCATTTATTTTAGAAAAAAAAATTAAAAAATTTGATGGACTACAACGCGAACGAAGGCACGGGTAGGTACAGCCAGTTATATTTTAAAATGCTAATAATTATCGAATTATTTAACATAGATTGTGGGAGTAGTGTTATTAAGCCATTGAGTATTGGAAACAAAAAAAACATTAGTAAGTTTTTCAAACCAGCAAAGTCTCATCAATGGACTCAAACAAGCCTTCACATTATTGGTGTTCTGTTCTTCTAAGTATGATAATCCTTTTTTTTCCGGTGATAAAGAGTATACATTTTAGGAACTGAATCTTACAAATGAGAAAGTTTGTATTAATCATATCCATGTCTGGATTTACGTTTGTTACTATTACGCAATAACTACCAAATGGATATGGATTAAAATTCTTAGAAATATACACAAGATATTATATTAACATTTAGGGTGATTTTTATCTCGAAATAACGTGAAACAAGTCGCGGGCCAGAGGTGGTATATATTATTCAAGACAGTTTTGAATAAGGCAACTATGCAAAGGTTTTTCCATAGTAATTTATTGTTATTGAAGCGAAAATTGGTAAAATATTCAAAACTCAAATTATCTTTCTAACATTAGGCGATCTTTCTGAATACATTTTTTTACTTGTATTAATTCATCAATCGGATAATGAAATTTTTAACTCGTCTCGCCGCTACAAAATCATTATTTACGGGCCGCATTTTTATTCTTTTTAAAATCCAAACCAATCAAATTAATTTATTGACATCACAATGAACTTTAGCAAAACGAGTTGAAGGCTGTGTCTATTATAATAATATTTTGATGACGAATACAAATGCATAATAAAGTTTCTATCAAAAGTTGCAAAAGCCATTCAAATTTAATTTATAGAATTGCATTGCTTATATGATGTGTATATGTGGATAATAACCTGAATGAGATAAATGTAAACATTAAGAATATAACAATGATAAATAAACAAGAATCAGCGACATCTTATTAATACTTGTGTTGTAAGTATGTCAATCTTATTTGTTTATAGCTGAGAACCAATGTGGTATGTCAAATCAAACATGTAAGCAATTTCAATAAATAGTGTAGGTACGTGAGCTTTTTGTAAATTTCATGATATTGTTTTAATATATTCATTAATAAATTTTCACAGGCTCAGCATGATTAAATCAATATCATACAGTGTTTCTGAGGTTCACAGACTTTTTGTATTTTTTACTAAAGCAAGGATTCTGATTTTATTAGTCTATGAAGGTAAGTACATTATAGTATTTTTAATACCATACCACATATGCGATATTGATTAATGTAATGAAAATTAAATAATCGATCTATTTAAGGGTTTATAAAAATATATATAACTCTGATAAATAGCAATAACCCAATAATGTATATTCTGTTTGAATTCAGAACGTCATTAAGTAATTTTATTACAGAATATTGTGAAAGCATTAATAATAAGTCGACTGTTATTTTGATTACGTATTATTGAATAACTATAGTAGGTATATTGTTACAGTTTTAAAATTCAAATCAAGATATGTACCTATAATAATGATCTATTTATTAAATGATAAAAATGTTGAAAAAATTAACAGTCCTTACCTATATTATATTCAACTATATTAACAAAAATACGACCAACGATCAAAATCTGATACGAAAAATGTTCGTGAAAAGTAAGTCATTGTAAATAATAATGTACAGAAATAATAATAATTTCAGTTTAATCAAGTGCCATCAAGTTTCTCTTTGTGCATCCCCTAATCGACAACCCTCATTCGTCCTTCAAGCCCGTTAGTCTACTAGACGCTAGTCATTACGGGAATCGCTTAACGGAACAGGTTTACACTTTTCTTTTCTTTTTACGCACGTGGAGGCATCCCCGCTAGAGTCACCTCGGAATAGATGAGTGCTGGGATAGAATTAACAAGCAAACATTTTTGATTGGCCTTCCAAAGTATCGAAATGTTCAAGCCAATGATAATAAAAGTTGCGGCTCTTAGATTGATATTATTGGTGGCTTGAGAACATCTGATGCTATTGGTGGTCACTTGAATTACATATCTCCGTACTATATACTGGGTATAGCCTCTTTTTCAAAAGTAATTATGAGGTTAGTTCCTAAATCAAGAGTGCGGACCTTTTGGTCCGTACTAAAAAGATCAAAACAGCACAGAAAGTAATCATTTTTTGCCACTCAAGGCCTAAAATGTAAAAAAATATCAAGTCTGAACTTTAGCAGACTTTTTTATTTGTGTGGATCAATCAGCAGGTTGATTTTGTATTATACCACTTTTTACTTTACGTGTGAATGGCACTGTGCAGATAATTTTTTACCCCATTATTGCTCGCAATTTTATCGGTTCGTTATAATAGAGTACGTGCAAGGGAATGAGTACTCCTCACCGGTCTTTTAAAAAGGTCCACTAGGATCAGTTTTAAATATCTTATTTGGATACTTAAAAACATAACTCGTCGTATAGACAACCGCACATAAAGGTAAATAGTTATCTCTATATTAGGTTGTATGCTGTGCTTTTGTACAAAACTGCTTCAACTCATGCACAGTCAACACGAAACTGCCAAATAATGATTCCACTTGGATATTGTAACAACGATGAAATCCTTAATCAATCAATAAATTGTTTGAAAGAATATAGCTTTGCAATTAGGTCTTAAAGTAAGTGTAGAAAGGTCGTTAGTATTCTGCCTACAATCAGACGTGCAAATATTAACACAAAACAATCAAAATTATAAACGGTGCAACCGTCCATTAATCTAATATGCGAACCGCGAGTACGACTTTTTTTTTACAATATTTCGGTTTTACAACCAAAATTTGTTTATCGGGAAGTTCCTAACAACAACTGAAGTGTGGTCTTCCTAACTGCGAGGCATCCCCGCTTGTTAACTACGCTATTATTAGGTCGGGAGAGCACGTGGTGAGATGCAATCGCTTTAATAGGCCATTACAACTTTTTATAAATAATACCAGACGTTTAAAGTCGGGAACGAGTTCATCCGGCTTTAAGGCTTGTGTTTTCTTCGGCTCGTAAGGAATGATCTTATTGTGAGCGGAAAATGCGATTGATCTGATCGGTTTATTCATCTTGGGGCGGTGGTTTGATTTTTTTTTTATATTGCAATTCAAGATTGACCTCATCCCACCTGATGTTAAGTGGTAATGAGGTCCTAGCTTAAGGGTGATAAGTACAGCATAATAAATATGTTACTGGACTTGTCGCCCTTACCTTGAAGGCTTGACCCCTGCTACTAACGTAGCAACCCCCAGGAGCTCTGGAAACCTTACTCACACGCAGGAATACAACAACACAGAAGTGATCGTTATTTGGCTGCGGTCTTCTGTAAGGTGGAGGTATTTCACCAGTCGGGCAGCTCTAGATCGACCAATAAATCGCTATGCCCTACCTCTCTTGCTATGCGCTACCTCTCTTATTATTATTTATGCCAGGTTCCAATATTTTAAAATTAGCAATGTGTCAAGAATTACTATCCGTTTTTCTCCAACCGACTAAGAGTCGTTAATACCGTTCTGTAATTTACTTTCCATACCAGCTGTCATCAGTCGTCTGTCGGTTTTACCTTACGCCTCGTATAATTGATTACTATCCGTAACTACGATTCGTTTCTCAAACATTGGTCACGGGCATCAATTGACAAACTAACTGTATGTCTTGATGCAAAATTAGTAATAAGTTTAGCTTTTTTTTGTAAAAACGAAACTACTGAGTTTCTTGCCGGTATCTTCGGTAGTTATAGTTTCCGAACCGGTGGTAGCATCATTTGTTTTATATAGACTATTCATGAGTGTTACTGATGTAATATATAAATAAAAAGATTTGACTATTGATTGACCTCTATGGCGCAGTGGTTACGGCAGTCACCCAAAGCGTGTATAGTCAATTCCATACTCGGTTCAGTAAATTAAACTTCAACACCGTATTTAAAATGTATAATTATAATGATAGTTTGTTTCAGCTTATGACATTAGAAAAAAATCAGTTTGTTTTGAAAACGTATCTTTTTTAAGTAAAATCAAAATTTACGGTTAATGACAATTTGTATTTTAGACATTTGGTTATTTTTTCAATGTAAATTTTAATTTCTGATACCGGATCGAAGTCATTATAGCTGTCGAATAATAGTCTTAATTCATTTAATAGGTACTTCCTAAATCAGTTACAAATAAAACGTATTCTTTAAACGGTTCAATCGTTTATATCATCATAATCACACGCGATCAAATAAAAAACAAGCCATGTGTGAGTCGGAGTTGCGTACGAAGGGATCCGTATAAATTAATATTATAAAAATGGCAAAGAATTACGACTGTTGGTAAATGAGCCCCCCTTAAATATATTTTTTAATTTTATTAATTACAATTTATTCATTTTTAGAGTATATGTAAAGCTATATATTCCGTGAATATTTCAAACGTCTGCCCGTTGTCCAATTTTAATATAAAGCAATAAAATAACGTTTTTCTAAATATATATTTTATTCTGTTTGCAGTATTTGCTGTCAAAACGGCAACAGTAATACGTCTGCAAACATTGCAACGTCACGGGTCATCGGACCTTGGTAACAGATAGATAGACAGACAGACAAACGGACAGTGGACTCCTAATAATAGGGTCCCGTTTTACCCCTTAGGTGCGGAACCCTACACACTTAGGCCAGCATAACGAAACGCATTCAATACAGTGTAACGGTTACATGCGTATATTAACTAAACGTTACGAAACCTACGCGGTTTCAGAAAAGTCTCGCATTCTTTCTTACTGCTTTCCAAGTCAAATGACAACGTGTTCGAGGTCCTAAGCGTCTTACTATTATTTTTTGCTAAAACAACGTTAGATGACGAAGATAACCGCGTACGAACGCACTCTCGACTCTATCTCGATGAAGTCAAACTTCAATTTCTAACAGCGAACGGCGCCCGGCCATCCTTTCGACATAGTTTTCAAAAGAACCCATCCTTTTGACGATTGGACGCGTTCTATTTTCATTAAACACGTTTTTGTTTGACGAAAATCTTTTTCGCAATTGTTTTCGAAATCTTTCTTTGCAAGGTTAGGAGCGTGGGTTATCACCGCTGATCGACATTTGCATTATTAGGCTAACGTATGTTTTCTTATCACGTTTTTAAGTACTGTAACAAAATTTCAATAACGAAATCAAATCAATTAAAATGTATGCTTGATGTGTTTTTAGAATGATTTGATAAATCGAATTTTAGTAGATGACGATAAAAGTGATGAAAATACTAAGAATTTATTGATTTTGAATATATCTATTGTTTTCGTACAAATCCTATCCATCTTTAAATTGAATAATGCCCCTATCTTTGTAAAAGGGTTAGTAGTCGATTAGCACGAAATGAATTTGTCCGAACGTGCGAAACGTCCCCTTTCAATAAAAATATTTTTTGGTAAGCGTTTCGCACGCATGTATTTTAAACGCATGCGAATTCGAAGTCTTCAAGATCTACTAGTATACATTAGAATGTTAATTGCACTTCATAAGGTAACTAGGTTGTTTTCTCCTGGTATTCTTTTCGTTTTGCAGCAAGGCTTTTAGTTCTTTTAGTTCTTTTGAATACAAAGGAACTTTTGTTAAAAATGTTAGACCACTTTCTTTGAACACTGTACACACATTCGAAAACAGGTAATTGACAGCTGTACTTCCTGATCCGAATCAATGTGCTAGGAGGAGTGGCCCAAGTCAGAATCTTAAACCAACACTTCATGTGCATCTGTCAATCACTACGGGCCCGATGATTTGTCAATAGTTGTATTATAAATTATTAATAGGATCATGACAGCGATGTTTGTACCGACCTTTCATGAAACGACGTTGCAAGTTGTTAGAGTTGTTGCTTTTGTACTAAGGATGTCACCATGACATGCGGGACATGAAGAGCGTCTAGCATGTTTTTTTTTATATTACACTTTAAGATTGACCTCATCTCACCCGATGTTAAGTGGTATTGAGGTCCTCCCCCCACCTTCTCATCGCCTATTGACGGCGCCATGGGATACCGGGCGACCCATGACTACCACAGCGCCGTCGGCGGAATTGCTGCCCCTACGGGGCGGCGTCACCAGGTCCCCCTGGATGGTCGGGGGACTGGCGGGAACGGCCGAAGGTGCTAAACCGTTCCCGCGCATCTGCGGAAAACCGTGCAAGGCCGGCCGGGGTGTCCCCACACCCGCGGCCGGCTGGTCCCCGCTAGCAAGCGCAAGGGCGTCACTTTAAGATTGACCTCATCCCACCCGATGTTAAGTGGTATTGAGGTCCTAGCTTAAGGGCGACAAGTACAGCATCATAAATCTGTTACTGGACTTGCCCTTACCTTGAAGGCCTGACTTTTGCTACTAATGTAGCACCCCACAGGAGCTCTGGAAACCTTACTCACACGCAGGAACACAACAACATATAAGTGATTGTTATTTGGCTGCGGTCTTCTGTAAGGTGGAGGTATTTTACCAGACGGGCTGCTCCAGTTCGAGCGATAATTAAATCGCTATGCCCTACCTCTCTTAAACGATCCCCACGATTTTTTTTTGTTTATTTATTTAAATCTTATAAACAGTTGAACAACTGAAACAGATTCATTCAATATCTAAATGATGCCAGATTTAGGCCCCAAATTGTAGAGAGAGTTGAGAGAAACGATTTACACAAATGTCATAAAATAAAACCATTGGTATTTGATCACTTTTCGTGTACGACACGGTCGTGTTTACTTTAAACTACTGTATTTCATATTTTTTGAATTTTGTTTTCATGGAAAGTTCGTTTTTATGATGATAAATAATTTTGATCGGGCAAATATGCAGATTCTTAAGAGTTATACAGTGAGTGGTTTACGGTCTTCAATCACTGTCGTAAAACGGTACTTAGTAAGTGTTTAGCCAAAAGCATGTCAGACTTCACAGTATGGACATTATACAACCCTATTTCGTGCGCATAAGAACTAATTTGTAAATGAAAATATTCAATATAATGTGTTTTCGTACGCACGATAAAATCACGTCAGGCACACTTTGGACATTGCACCGCCCTTATGCCATGCGCATAAAAACCAATATCGTACAGCAAGTGTTCACCTTGACGTGGCAATAACCGTACCTACATACACAGTTTTCAAAATTCAGAGACTACATGCGTACCTCAATACTATATAGTTTTTACGATTAGTAATAATTCGCCACCCACACGATTACGTAAAAGGTTCAATTGCTAATGTAGGAGGGTTATCTCTTAGAAAATATTACCAAGCGAATCGAATAGGCGTCGGTTCTCGATTTATGAATATTTACTCCATTGTTATTCGGATATGTTTATGTTCAACGACTCATCCGTCATTATTAATTTTGGTATTTCCAAATACTTGTCTCTTTGAAGACTGGTGTTTCCTTGACTAGCAACATACATTAAAATGTGTAAGCATATGTTTCGTAAACCTAATAATTTTGATAGAAAGACACAGATGATGGGGCTTAGACTTTCGACATATCTCTTGGAATTAGCTAAAACCACGTTATATTAATAATAACTTAATAATAATAAACATTGGAAAACATCGCATGCATTGACCTGATACTGTTTACAATTTCAAGTAACTAACTCATTTATTAAGAAATCAGGAACTACCGCGGTACTACAACACCCAGACTATTACAAAAAACTTCGTTTTGCATATTGGCTTAACCGAGATATGACCCCTGGCTATTACAGACGACAAAGTTATCTTTACAATTTAATGCATCAGTCTTATAAAACAACTGAAGTGGATGAAAGTAAAGGCGAACAGGCCTAATATTACATTATATACTTTAAACAGCTGTGACAAAGTCCATTATTTATTTGACAACCTCGGTGGCGTAGTATAAAGTAGGCGTACAAAGTATTAAAGGTGTCTCTCTAAACACTTGACATTGGCGGAATCATCGCGTTATCTAGAGACGCGAGATAGAGTCCATTAAAAAAAAAAGTATTAAAGGTATTATGTTCTTGCTCATTTGGATTGGGTCTGTATGGGTTGACATCCCCACTTAGTATCTGTCTCCTGGTAATCATAGTACAAAATATATATAATTTAAGTATAAGGACAGTTAATTGCTGCGATTGCCTGGCGCATCTGTTTATGTATGCCCAGCTCCAATATTATAAAAACGATCTATTCTTGTTTCGGATTGTAATAAATTATATAATTGTATACGAAGCGTAAGCTAATAAAAACGACGGACAGACGGATGATAACAGCTGGTATGAAAAGTCAATTATCGACTCGTAGTCGTCTGGAGAAAAAGAAACACATTTTTGACACATAACGAATCGTAAAATATTGGAACCGGCATTAAACGTTGATATAACGATTAAGCTTTTACAAGGGCGATAATTTTGCAACGTACAAAGAGGTCAAAGTTAAAGTACTTTATTTCGTCCTCAAAATTGCTATCTGATATCTGACACTAACAAACGTACGCGCCTGCGCGAAAAGATGTCAAGGAGCTGAGTTATGTTGCCAACTGGACGAGATCCGCTACTCGTATGGTAGTGTACCACAGCCTAAAAAAGTTCAGCTGGTCGTAATCAAATTAATCTAGGCCAAGTAGTTAAACTCACCAGAATGATTGAAAGCGTTGCCTATTCCTTACCTATTAAAATAGAAGTAAAATAACAGTCAATAGTCATGCTTACGATAATTTAGAATTTCGCCATTTCTAAAGGATGGTACCTTTAGAAACCATACCATAGTACTGCATAATTTAATAGATGTTCAACGCACATGTGTGTCACGGTTTTAACATTTTTTTTTGTAAATTAATCTAAAGTATCAAAATATTCAAACTACTACTTGATAATTAAACATTAATAGAGTTACAGTTGATTTGAACTAAAAAAACATTTTTTTGCAATGTTTTCCACCAAAATTAAACTCTCTACTTTCATTTAAATCTGAAACAACCAATCCGTGTAATTATTCAAAGTATTTATGAGAATTTAAGTTGTTTGTTAACTTAAACAAAGCGAAGTTTTATAAATATGTAAAGTAGACAGAAATTCCAAAGTCCCGAATAACGGATATATATTTTTTGGCGAAAATCCAAAGAATAAAATTTTATTGCACTGTCGGCTTCGTGGCGCCAAGCAGTAAGTTTAAAGCGTACTGTGTTTATTACACTGTAATCGCGTGTACTGCATACAAACTTATAGTAGCTATCAGCCGTTACCATCAGATCATATTTCGCGGTTGGCAGATTTATCGTTTTAATGCGATCCTTTCAATGTTACGGTTCTGACCTGGACGTGTTAGAATGAAATTTTACGACAGACAAACAGACATACCAGAATACAAATTGAAATGACTCAATCTAACTCACTTCTTACAGATCCTTATACCAGATGATATGAAAAATGTATTTCCTTTGCTTCTCTTAGATACTAAAATCATTTATTTAAGTTTAACTTTCCATTCAAAAAAGTTACGCCTTAAATATTCTAGGTTTATTACACTGTTAAAAACACGTTTAAATTTTTTTCAGATTAGTATATAAATAAAAATCACTGAGAATAGACGAAATAAGTTGTTATTTATGTGGTTAAAAAATCGAAGGGTTCTCATTCCAAAAAATATAAAGGATACATATCCATCATTACAATATTTCTATGCTCATTTTTAATTTTTGAACTTAAGTGCTTGCTTCTCCACACAAATAATATCTTCACTATTCCGAATGTTCCGACGATATTTTATACAGGATATTCTGATCACACTACAGTTAAAGACCACTCTAGCCCATGATATACATAACTATGTAACATTTCAACGTTTAATAACCCAACAGGTTTGGTATAAAATATTCCTAAAACTAGGTCTTACTTCCTCCAGCTACTGCTCTGGCCAAATATGGCACAAACTGCGGTGCGACTGGCAACAGTCTGTGGTTCACGTCGTCTACAATTATACTTCCATAAGTTCTCGGCCTAAAATGGCATTATCAACAGTTGCTCAGCCAATGAGACTGTGTCGTGAGAACTCTGTTGCTAACAACAGTTTTATTATACGTTTGAGATTATGACTAATGCATTGGGGATGTACAGACAAGCACATCAGACAATACTCTTTGGACTTTACTCCTTATATATTGCGCTTAAAAGCTAATATCGAATTGCAAGTGTTAACCTTAACGTGTTGACCATACCTTTATTGAAGGACAAGTTGTATTTAGATGACTGTATAATCAAATGTATAGTGATTCTGGTTTTCAGAACTACATTATTTATCTCATCGAAGATGTTCCAAATAATTAATTACAAATAGATAATTATGATTAAGTTCAGTCCCACTTTTACCCTTATCTAGCGCGCTAAAAGAAATTACTGTAAAGCATTTTTCGTCATAGCCTTACAAGTCAAAATGTTTTTTTTTTAATTTATACATATCATGACCTGATTTTCTTAGCAAACTAGTCTATCAATTTATTGTAGACTAAATAAATACAAATATTGAACTGCATCACATACATTATTCTGTGTATGTGACATTCTTTTTATTTATTTTTTATATTACACTTCAAGATTGACATCATCCCACCTGATGTTAAGTGGTAATGAGGTCCTAGCTTAAGGGTGACAAGCACAGCATAATAAATCTGTTACTGGACTTGTCGCCCTTACCTTGACCCCTGCTACTAATGTAGCACCCCCCAGGAGCTCTGGAAACCTTACTCACACACAGAAACACAACAACACAGAAGTGATTGTTATTTGGCTGCGGTCTTCAGTAAGGTGGAGGTATTTCACCAGTCGGGCTGCTCCAGTTCGAGCGATAAATCGCTATGCCGTACGTCTCTTAATTTTTTTTTTTAAATTGGCTATAAACGTACTTGTGTTACAGAAATCAATAACATCAACGGAACTACTACACCCAGACCCGCGGCAATTACGAAACGTTCGTATTACCTTAGAGATAGAACGCCAAAGTCCAGCCCACTCACATTTTAGCTACGGAGGCCGTCAAATAAAAAAATAAAATTAGGCCAACTACATATTTTACGTACAAAAACAGTGAAATTCTGGCAACCAGAGATAAAAAATTACAAAATGGTCAAGAAACAAAGACAGGTAAGTAATTGAATGACAAGTCAAGAGAGCTGTCAATGAAGTAACCGAATTAAGCGGAAATAAGATAGGTTTAACCAATACCAGCTGTATTTATAGGCCTCTGTCTCTCAGAGTATGTCGTGAGAATTGGCAACTAACAGAACTGCGTGTGTAATTCATTGTTTATTATATAAATAAAGGCGACGTTTTCTACTTAGCCGTAAAATACTTGTTTGTCGCATCAAAATGCAATAAACGTTTTATTACCCTCTTAATATGTGTCCGAAAAATTATGGATGAGCTTATGCAAGAAGAAGCGGAGATCGTGTTATGATGAAGTTTTAACTGCCATCATGAGACAATGGAAATTCCATGATGAGGTTAGTAGGGTATTATGCGAGGGAAACTTGGCCTATAGGTTTGTCAATGTAGTAAATGTCACATTGATGGCTGAGGATATAATCTTAGAAGGTACTAGTTTTTCCAAACATAAGCTTGCTGTTCCACATCTAAGACGTCATAAAATTAGTAATTCTTTTGTGGGGTTAAGTCTGAAGCTTTTCAATAAGCTGCCAGAAAATATCACTGCATCACCTATGCATAGATTTAAGTCTCTGATAAAAAATTGTTTAATAAAAGGCTATTATAAAATAGAGGACTATATTAACGACAAAGATGTTTGGACTTGATAGCATTAAATAAATTAAATATGTACATTAGACATAAGCTATATTGTATTAACAATTTTATTTATTTTTTTGCATGATTTATACCTACCATATGTGTCAGTTTTTGAAAAGAGTAACTATCGAGTTTCTTGCCGGTTCTTCTCGATAGAATCAACATTCCGAACACGGTGGTAGTTTACTTGACTTGACGATTCATAAATGCTTTGTAAAAGTTTACATGAATAAAGACATTTTCTATTTCTATTTCTATTTCCCCAGCACTACAAATCAAATTTTTTGCATGCCGTATTTTACGATTCGTAATGTGTCATAAACAACTATCCGTTTTTCTAATCGACTACGAGTCGTTAAATAATTCCGTTTCATTTAGCTGTCACCAGTCGGTCGTTTTTAGCTTACGCTTCGTATAATTTATTACTATTCGTAACTACAACGTATTGTTTATAAAGTATTGGAACTGGGCATTAGCTTACACACATTTTTTACGCAATGGAGTCACGTGAAGTCTTTGGTATTTAAATAATACGTTAAATTTTATAACGGTTCTGTTCAAAGATCGGTACTTATTGATTTCTTATTAAAAACTTTATATTTACAACACTTCATTTTTAATTGGTTGTGAAAATAGGTTCAAGAAAATTAGTGCAGTTATAATGACGTGTCATTTTACGATATACGGTTTTTAAAACAATACAATGCTACTTCTGAGCATAATACCATAAATTAACTATAATTATGTGTTTTAAGCTACAGTTTTATAGATCTGTGCCAGATGTTACATAATATTAGTTTTCTTCCTAATAAACGTGAAGTCATAACTATTTTCCTTAACTGATTATATCATAATAATCTAATAAATATGCGTTTGTCTGAGTATAGAAACGAATTTGTGTCTCATTTATAATTTAGTAGCGAAAGCAACTCATTGTGCAAGATTAGGTAACTTTTATAGGTGTGATTTTCGCAGATTTTTACATAACAATGAGGCTTCTAGTGAGCGGTACCAAGTAAGAACGAGAGCGGAAAGTGTAACGATACCAAATTAATTTAACAAAGCATTTGTATTTCTTGATAACTCGTTGATAAAAAGGAATTAAAAAAAGGGAAAACGAAATATTTTCCTGTTCAGAACTGTTAACACTTAACAAAGATATGAAAATTAAACACCGGTAGCATAATAGTAAGTAATTGCCTTGCACGATAACTATACAATTAACTGCCGCATCAGCATTAAGATAATACAAACAGAATTCACTTAATAGGCCGACACTTTTATACCAGTATCCCGTTTGATCTTTACCACCCAACGTATAGAGTACAAAATTCAACAACGGTTACATAAACACGATAAAAATACGATAGTAAGATAATAAATTATGTTTCCAATAAAGCATAGGTAAATTGATTCACCGATTAACATGTGAGAATATTTTTTTATCTAACGAGCTGATTGTCCGGCTATATACGGTAATGTCGTTAACAATTACATTGATTGTCTAAATTTTATTACATGGCGAGATACAAAGTTATAAAATTGTTTTAACTGTAATTGTATTTTGATATCATTAAGAACCTCAAACCGTGAGTAACGAAGGTCGGTATTTCATTGTTGCTATTTATAAGAATATAATAAGCCTCCTATATTTTGTTTACTATGCTAATCAAATTTATCAAATAAACATTATAATTATATCCTAGTTACTTGTGCATGTAAAAAATGGAGGTAGTCGTGAGCTTCAAATACATTAAAAATGATTTTAAATTTAATTGGATAAATTTAACAAAATTAACACGAAATGTCAGAAAATATGTGATTAAGTATCTATTTGTCAGTAGTTCAGTAGTAGTTTATGAACAAAATAAGTATTTTAATCGATTTTTTATTTTAATATTGAGTACAGTTATAATTCGATTTCATGTTCATGCAACGCTAAATGATCTTTTTCATTTCTGATTCAGAAATAAAATGAAATTAGAAAAGGAAGAAAAGGGCATTCTAAGCAATAAATCTTTCTGGCGCTCCCGGCGCGAGACATCTCAATCGAAGTGATAAGCTATTGAAATCCTGACGGCTACTTACAATGCGGCTGCCTGCGCGTGCGCAGTTTTGTGTCTTGTTTTCTGTTGTTAGATGAAATTAGAAAGTGGTTTTGACTCTGGTGAGCTAATTAAGCTGATCACAAGATTATCGTGAATTCTTACAAATTGATATTAAACATTTTACTTTAAATGTTACCATAACTATAAATTTATCACAAAGAAGCATGTTTGGTTATTTAAACAGTTTGCTTACAATCTAGTAGGCATATATGTTCAGGATATGATTACTAAAAAAAGGTTTATGTCTGAAATTTGACAATGCTTTTTTCATAAACTTACTTACTTTTCTTGAGACAGATTGTTTCTTTATCATAGTATATTTTGTCTGAAAGAGCTTTAATTCTTAAATACATAAACTGGATTGGAAATCAAATCTGCAATCTTTACATTTCGTTTTAACGTTTTACTACTGTAATTGTCGATATTTTAATTGAAAACAGTAAAATTATGTGCTTACAATGTGCACCACTTAAATTAAAATATATGATATTATATTTCCTTAATGAGATATTTTATTTTCAATGAGAAATTTCTAATATACAGAAATGGGTCCAAGTTTTTACACTTAGCTTAGTAATAACGGTTCATAAGTAGGTACTTGTGTTAGTGTTAAATGGTTAGGGTCCATTTGGTTGTTACTATGATAAAGAGCCTCGCAAAATAGTAGATTCGACTCTCAAATCACTATGCGCCCTGCTGTCAGTGGTATTCGTGTTTTTGAGTGTTATACCTGTGATGTATACGTCACTTTGCCAAACGTCCTTGTAAACGACCTTGTTAGCTTAAAGTGGACATACCTCGGCGTGGACATAGACGACGATCGCGACAGCCTCGGCTTCTTCCCGAACCTGCTGAACAGTCTATGGTTCCTCAAATCCATTGTGCTCACTAAACTATGTCTCACTACGAAACACACACGACCACTCACTGCCCACTAACATTGGCGACTAGCATAAATTAGACCACTATTGCAATCTCATTATCATAAAAATTTCAGGTTTTAGCCTTAATAAAGTCGTTAGGGGCAAATTGCAATGTAATTGTTATACGTCCCGCTCTACCGTGAAGAATAATCTATTAGCTAGAATGAGAGAGGAGATAGGTGATTGCTGTCGAAACTGCGATGTCGCAAGCATGTTTCTGTTAATTAAACGGCGGTTTTATTTGTAATTGGATTAAAACATTGTGGTAACAATGGAAACGATTAAGGGTAGTATTAGAGATGGGTTTCGTAAAGCAAAACAAACTTTTGGTGTTAATTAATTAGTTTTGATACGGAGAAGGGATGTGTAACACAAATAAACATTAAATTTTCAAGTAGGTAGTTAGTGTTTCGTTTTAGAGAGGTGATCGCGGCATTGAGGAGTAAGAACGATAGAAGAGAGAGTTAATTACGATACGCAATGTAGTTTTGCCTTGAATTTTCGTAGATTTAAGTTTAATTTGAAATGATTCTGTCACATATGGAAGTAAGAATAAAACTTTTTTAATCTCATGATTAACTTGAATTGTTCCTTATGTGATATATGCAATCAATCAATCGACAGACTTAATCCGTCCACTACAGAACGTCGGCCTCCTTTGATTCGCGCCATATTTCTTTTTGCCAGGCCTCCTTCATCCAGCCCGCGCCAGTAGTTTATCCAAGGGCCTTAGCTCTTCAGCTCGCTGGTATACTTTTGTTAATATATTATACGACAAGAAAATCATTTATTTAAAAGGAAAAAATCCAGATGACTATCAAATAGAAGAAATAGTGAACAATGACAAGTCAATAAAACTAAACGGAACTAGTATTTAAGTTCAATAAATGATTGCAAAATCAAAGTGTTACTGCGCCCTTTTGCTATTCAAATCTACAATACAGCTGCAAACTGCAATAGGTTTTAGTAGACACCGTTAACAACACAATTTAAAGCTTCATGTCAACTAGTTTAAGCAGGACTTGATATATCCTAGCTCCCAAGAAAGTGTGCAAGACAGCAACGGAAACATTCAAGCTATCTCCTACCTTAAAGTTAGAGCGTTAAGCTTTAGAGCCAAATAAATGTTTGGAGAAATTCGGAGTACAACACACTCCTTACTTGAAATGTATGGCCTAATTGAAAACTAGGAAGTGTCCATGGCTTTCACATTTTCCTGTCTTTGCTGTTCCGAGAATTAAGGTTACATCATCTTGCGCTGGCTTTCTGCAGTTAGTTAAAAAATTAAGATTTGTAAGATGTTTCTAAGAGAAGTGTAAAGCTTGCTTTAAATTACCGCTTTGTTAAAAATGATGCAATAAAAGGAAACTTATTTAGTTAAGTTTTGGTTAAGATTAGTTTATAAGCATGACACAAATTAATATGGCTTTTGCATCTAATATGGAAAGCGGTTCCAAGACGACTATGATTATGTTTAGATGAACTTTGTTAGAGTTATTTGGAGCAATTACTATTTGCCCTCCACAACCACAAGTAAAACCAGACCTATTTAAGTTTACCTAATTATTTAAAGCTAACGACTTAATCTTCATTTTTATTGGATATAATCATTTTATAATGTGTATCGCATATCTGCTTATCATCACATGTAACGTCTCTTTCGTTTCTATGAATCCTAGACTAAACATAATCTACATCTACGTTAATATTATACAGACAGAAAACATTTGTAGTTTTGTATGTTTGTAATGAATAAACTCAAAAACTACTGTGCCGATTCCAAAAATTATTTCCCCATTGGAAACCCACATTCACCTTGAGTAACATAGGCTATATTTATTGCTAGTAAAGACAAAAGCCCGATTCCAATATTCGAACAACGATCCGTTCTAGTAACGGATAGTAAAAAATTATACGAGGCGTAAGCTTAAAACTTCCGACGGACGACTGATGACAGCTGGTATGGAAGGTAACAAAGGATCGGTATTAACGACTCGTAGTCGGTTGGAAAAAACGGAAAGTCATGTTTGACACATTACGAATCGTAAAATATTGGAGCTGGGCTTAAATTCACGCGTACGAAGTTGCGGGCGGCCGCTAGTCAACTATAAAAAATACTCACAGTACTGATTCAGTCACGATAATATAATGTAAATAAGCGCTCTTATGACATCGTCGTTAAATTCACTTTAGAATGAGTTTATATACAAGTTAACACGTGACTGTAAATCCCATACCTTACCTTTAGCTACACCGCTGAGTAGTGGCGTGCACACAGTTTTAAGACAGGATAGGCATAAAATTTCACTCACCAAAAACACTTTGGTTTTGGTTCATCGTCTTGTCGACTGATAATGTAGGTAATTGCCAAATGCTAGCTCAATATCCATAGATTAACTGATTTTATAGACATATCAATTTACGGATATCCGAAGTGGCCTTTCGGCGCGTTGGTATGATGTTTTGTAATGTTTGTGTGATTTGCAAAATTTAAATGAAAGCAGTGAAAAGATGGTGGTGTAGTATCATTTTTTATTTTTTCAATACACACACCATCTAAACATCTTTCACAGACAATATTATCAATTTTTCACTCTATTAACAACAATAAATCCTAAATATCTGAAAGCGTAGTCACAAACACAACACACATCAAACGATATGGCAACTATTGACTATTGGAATTAGTAGTAAAAAAGAGAAATATAATACGACAAAAAATATTGCCACCAAAATGTATAAAACTCAAGGAAACAATGTTACTTTCTAAAATATTTGCATTGCTTAACAAACTTTCATTCGGAACTGTTCGGTAAGAGTCGTAATTTTTCGTGTTACCTATAAAGAATCTACAAAAAAAGATACTGGCTTTTTTTGCAGTTGTGTGCGTGATTTTTGTCATTGTGTATCAGCAAAGCCCACGTAGCTACAGGAACGCACATACATTAAATCCGCATGACCGCGACTTACCACGAGAGCACACATACAAAATTTTAGAGATTCATAGTTTGTGTCTTTGCCGTGGCACTTGTACGCAAGGGCGACGCGGCGCTAGTGCAGCGCGAATCGGTGATGGTAAATAATCAAATTACATGTCGATCTTATCTTAATGATACCACCGGCAATCGATCGGTGGAGCTAATTTATGATTTAAGTTTTTATGTTATTTTGTTTATTGATAAAATAATATTGGGTCTATTATCAGACCTAGGGTAGGCAGTGTCTTTCTGTCTTTATGAAACGCACGCCACTGCCGCTGAGCACACACTAGAAAACCCGCCGCAGCTGATAAATAAATTAACAAATTGTCTTGGCCGATCCACACTCTCCACGAGTCGACACGAGGGAACGTGAGTGCGAGAGTGAGGACGGTGCGCTCGTGTCCCCTCGCCTCGCCTCGCTGGCGCTCCGCTTTCTGTCGGTTTTTCGAGCGCGAGTCAAAAGACGCGAGAGGGTGAGGCGAGGGAGTCAACCACACTCTCCCACTCGAAACCAAATCTCAACATTTTCGTGTTTAAGAGCACCCTGAAACTACTGATTTTCAACAATAAAATGTATTTTTTTGAGTATTTTGCTAGTTTATTATGATTTCAGTAAAGTTTATGGTTAAAATTGGTAAAGTGAAGTAAAGTTTATTGGTCCATATATCGATTTCAATAAATCTTATATGTGAATGTCGAACATTGCATTATTTAAAACTTTAAACCTAATGCGCCACCTTAAGATATATGTATATTTAGAAAACTAAAATTTTGCATAATTACTTCTAATAGGTACTATGTATCATCAATTAATAATACAGGAATATTAAAATTATTTTTTATTTCGCTCCGCCATTATAATATTGGAAGGCAAATAAAGTAGATAACGCAGTCACTTCAGTCACGTCCATCTTGAACTAGACGTAGCGAGCAACTAAATAAAATGGAGAGTGTGGATGGCTAGCACTCTTCCAGCCTCCGCTCGCCAAGACTCGTGCCGAAAGCCTCTAGGAGGCGCTTCGCGAGAGTCTGGATCCGCCATCTGAGTTACGCAAACATTACACAAAGAAGTTTTTCAGTCAATTAGAAACCAATGGGTGTGAAGGGACAAACAAACTAAGACATCGCTATTACGAGTGGCTGCGTAAGAATTGCTTTACTATTTTTTTCCTTTCAAAAGACGGCAAACATGAGAATTCTATGAGATCCGCGTTGTTAAAGTTAATTTATAAAGATTTAAATCTCACTTTCATTCTTTTTCATTTTCTAGTAGGTAGGTACTAAACTTAAAAAATACGCAAAATATAAGGTCTTATGGTGTCCCATATAAGTTCTCATTCTTTTACAGAAAAAATCTCTATCGGTTCTCCATATATTGCACTCAAAATAGTCAGCGATTATAATCATTTAAAATAATTTTTATTTAGTAGTTAATACAACCTACTTACTGCCCGACGTTTCTGTTAGGTTGCACCAACCGTGGTCACGAGCTGACTGGTCTTGCTCCGTTAAATTATTTTAAATGTTTAAAATGGAACGCGAAAGTTTCAAAATTTATAGTCAGCGGTTATTTTCTATTTTTACAAATATTTGACTACACCACTTACATTGCTCTGATTCTATGGTAAGCAGCTAAAGCTTATATCCTCTATGGAAGATCTAAGTCTAACAGGAGGAGAAAAATAGATTAGGCAAAATATTTTTTTGGTTTTGGATAAAAAACCCTTAGCATTCAGTTAAGTTATTTTTTGTGCAATAAAGTTTTTTTTATTGCACAAAAAATAACTTAACTGAATGCTAAGGGCTTTATCTATATTTTAGTCTGGCGAATGAAAACTTTTATGTTACATCAATAATATTTCGTAAATGTTTAAATGAATGAACCTGAAAATGGTTACCAATAACTACCGAGAAGATACCAGGATGACGTCATATCCCACTACTTTTCATCAGTTAATTTTCTTATCCAAATCAGATGCAGTGAGTGAATTATCCGATTGGATAAAAAATCAGAGCTTCATCCAACCTCGCTCGAACAGGCCTGACGTAACGAAATTAAATAAACAATAAAAGAGCAATGAAGTCTGCGATTATCCAATGGAGGCGCCAGATAATGTATTTTGTTAAGATCCGCTTCATAGGTCATTGAGAACGTTTTGGATTGACTGAAGAGGAAAATTGTAAACAGACTTAGGTGTGAGAAAGTAATGAACGGTCGACAGCAGATAAGGTTAACACTTGCAGTTCGATTTTAGTTCTGAATATAAGTAGCTAAAGCACTTGTGTTACAGAAATCAGAAACAATGACGGTACCACAACACCCAGACCCGAGACAATATAGAAAAGTTCGTTTCCCATATTGACCCGACTGGGGATCCAACCCGGAACCTCAGAGATGGCGCGACGCCAAAATACGCTTGCCTCTCGGCTACGCAGGTCGTCAAATCTCTGGGGATCTGAAGCTTGACTTATATACGAGTAAGAACTATTAATAACTAAGAGGGAACAAAGTCCAAAGTGTCAGGCGTGTTTTCGGCCGTAGAGTCACCTTTTTTAGTTCTTGTTACCTCAGTACTTTGTCACATTTAATGTCCGCAAAGCTAAGTCAGTAAATAAAATAGATTTTTTATTACGACAATTTACTAATGAACATCATAGCATTTACATATCTCATACATAGCATGGACACATCACACAACATTTTGATAGCTATTTGCAAGTTCACTTTGCTGCACGTTTGCTTATTAGTTCAAATTAAATCTCCGATAGTTGAATTAAAATTGTTTTTAGTTTTGCTTTAAATTAATTAATAAGGAACTATAAATTCTAACGAATGTTTTTAGCTTATTTTAACTGATACTATTGCATTATTGCGTTTGACTTCAGTTTTTAATCATCAACTCACAATCAATCATTTATTATAGCGTAAAAAAAACTCGCTCGTCCGTTTATTTGCCATTAAAAATTACTAATCTATTTTTGCCACAGGTAATTTTAGGGTCACTCATCAAAGTTTCCGGTCAATCAAATAAGAACCTTCACTGCTCATGCATTCAGTTATATTCAGTAAGTAAATCACATATTTCTAGCATATCCCCAAATAATCTAGACACTAACCGTTCCCGACCCGTCGTTTAAGCCGAAAATGGCTTGTCTTACCTTCCACGTCATTACATAACTTGTCCATATTCACACGCGAAACAATACGTCGCCGGTCACTTGACCGCGGTCTACAATTTAGCCCCACACCGTTATTAGTTGCGCGCCGCGGGAATACTAATCGCGGGATCAATAGCTGCGTACGCGCATAACTGTTGTTGACGGGACGACCCAGATAGGGACTCCTAGGAGACTTCAGTCCTATGGTGAACGAGCTTAGCTACATTCTCTAGGCTAGGAGGAAATAGTCTAACTTTTGGACTGTATTCTATTTAAAAGTACATTCTATACATTATTTTATATCTACATATGACGACTGGAGGTCGTCGAGAGGCGAGCGAGTCGACATTTTGCATCGTGTCATCTCTGAGGTTCCTGGTTCGATCCCTGGTCAAGTCAATAAGGGAAAACTAACTTTTCTGCCTTCGTTGCTTCTGATTTTCGCAAAACAAGTGTTTAAACTGCTGCTAACTACAGATTCACAGCAAAGTATTTAATGTTGTCCAATATTTCTTTTTTATTTATTTTAACATAATATTTGGTTCGTCCAGATTATATCTACTAAATTATATACAACTGGTGACTGGGGCTAGAAATACATGGAATGAAACTATGTATTATTATATAGCATAATTTAATTTATAACTATATTTTTTTTATTTACCCTGGTGAGTACAACAACGGCATATCTCGGTAGTAATATCAAATTGTTTAATATTACTCCTTATGCGTACGAGATATGGACCATATAAAGTTGATAGTATATTTACCACTGTAGTAATCACATGACAAAATTGTATTGTATTTGGACGAGGTTTATAAACATTTTCACATTATATAAATCACCGAAACTTTTGAAATCAATTATTCCAACACATTTTGACATACCAAATGGAAAACGTGACAAAATGTTAGTATTTACGTAAATGTAGTTAAGAAATATTAATTAGCTTAATCTTCGGAAATTACACTGGAAAAGTCCACTGCGATGTCACATATTCGAAGAAAAAATAAGTCATTAATCAAGTCATCACTATAAAGTTATGTCAAGCATTTACCATATTAAGAAGACTTACGTCATATTCCATGTTTCTAGAAACTAGGCCTATGCAACATATGTAACATATATATATCATATTATAGTTTTTCTGTTATGTCTTAGTGCAAAATTAGTAATAGGTAAGTTTAGCTTTCATTTGTAAAAAAAACTACTGAGTTTCTTGCCGGTATCTTCTCGGTAGTTAAGTATAGGTACCGAACCGAAGGTAGCTTCATTTGCTTTATATAGACTATTCATAAGTATTACTAATGTATTATATATGAATAAAAAGGATTGACATTGACTTTAACTGTGAATTTATCTTTATGGGTGATTTCATTCATAAAATATCATTTAGGTCTTAAGATATGTACCGCCCGTTTATTTTACCTGTGAAACCCTTTAAAAGATCAAGACTGCCTTTTTTCCGATTTACCAAGTTTTTAATGAACAAACAAAATTAAAAAAAAAATAATCTTTAAGATAGTTAAAGTGCAAAGTCCATTAAAATCATATTCCAACCAAGCAGATTTGTAATTTGTAAAGTTAATTTCTCAGTAACCATAACTATGATTATATCATATCCCTCTATTAACTATAACATAACATACAACACACATGCTCAAATATTTGCTATGAGCCTACTGATACAGGAATGCATTACTACGTATAACACATGATACGAATTACATACTGATGAGTGGTCACCGGGCATGGGAAAATATTGTCTGTCTTTAATGTGACAGTTAGTTAAGCTATGAGTAATGTCTTACAATACACGTGCGTTTAGTACAGCCAGCATCATTAGTTAGTTTGTACCTCAGTACCTTGTCATACCAAATATCCGCGTAACTAAGCAAGTAAGATAGACAGTGACTTAATGTGACAAGGTTCAGAGTTGTTCACGTACTAAAGCTGCTGAGTGTACCTAAGAATGGGTCAATATGTCTTCCATTTGTCATGTGTGCAAATTTAAAGAAAACATGTCGAATTCCTGAACAAAGAAAACGCAAAAATGTTCGTTTACTTAATTTGACCTGACGGAGATTCGAGACCTTACAAGATTTAGAACCCATTGCTATCGAGGTAGTCGAAAACACCTATGCCATAAACATTCGCCCACATTCAAAAAACAACTTTTATTGTCTGATTTCGACATCGCGTGCAAAGTCCCTTTTACTATCTGACTAGACTGGATTAATTGTTTCAATTAGCCAATAAAGGGGCGTCCTACACGTGACATTTAGACCTCAAGCGATAAGTGTTCGTCACATCTGTCAATCTTGCCCCGATTTCGCCTTGTTAACTTGAGAATCGATTGGGTGCTTTAAATTTTAGTGCCGATTCGTGATGGAAAAAATGTACAACATAATTTTTTCTTGTATTATCAATTTATTAGATTTAAATACAATACAATAATCGTAGTAATCGTTATTAGGGTTAACTACAAGATAAAGATCCTTTATAAGATCACTTCGTTGTCTGTCTGGTCGTCAAGATATTTTTATAAGGTTTCAGAGGAAGCGATATTGTTCACACGGGTGAATTAAACGAACAGAATTTGCAAACACTTTAAAGAAAAATCTTCGTAACAAAATTTTAGTTAACTTCATTTCATCCCAGTAGTTTTTGCATCAAAGAGTTTCAAACATGAAGGGACAATCAAAACACGTTAACAGTATCAGCAGTATTAGTATAATGGCTGGTTTACCATAACTCAATTTAACTGCATACTGGAAGAGATTGCTTTCTAGTAATGAGATCTTGAGATTTTTGAATTGAGATCCTTAGATTAAAACAAGTTAATGGGTTAAAACGCGACACCATTTTTGTATATTAACTTATAACTCCAATTTCAAAAATGAAACGCGAAAGTCTATAAGTATTTAAATGTCTGTAAAACCGATTCCTGTAATTTTTTCTGTGCAATAAAGTGTATCAATTTACCATACGCAAGTAAGTTTGCACTACTTTACAGTCATGATTACAAAGCAATCATAGGCACGAGAAACTTCTAGACCCCATATCCTGTTCGAAGTTCCACCATTGATTTTTTTAACCGCCACCAATTTCACCCCATTAGTATGCAGAGTGGCACTATTGACAGTTCTGTTTATGCCTATCACGTCAGGTCGCCGCGTCATAGAGCTACGATATGTTAGGTAAGACTCAGTTTTGTAACCCGGGAGCTCAAATGACTGTGTAACCTTATCTATCCGGTCTTATATACACATTAATAAGCACACATTAATTCGATTGCGTACGTATTTTTATAAGCTTGTAATTAAACGTTCTATCGTTGAATGCAGCAATTAATATTGAAACTGTGTTAAAAAACCGAAGATGCAACGCTGGGTGTGTTTGCTAATAATATGTTGACTGGAGGTAACTTAAGAGTTAGAAACTTACTTAATCTATCCATCATACAGGAAAACTTTAATATAATTTTTTGTCGACCTCCGTAGGTAAGAGGTGAGCGGGTCGGAATTGGAATCGCATCATCACTAATGCTCCGGGTTCGATACCCGGTCGGGTCATTATGTTTTGTCTTGGATCTGGGTGTTGTAGTTTCACCATTTTGTCTTAGATTCGATTATGTGTTCTAGCAAAGTATGTCTAGTATTTTCCAAATATAGCTTTGGTTTGTGATCTTTTGACAAGCGTGGTGATTAAGCATGTACATAGGTACATACTTTTTTGTAACGATAACTTGATTTATAGGGCCTCAACATATTTACCCTTTCCTTTAACTTAAAGCGTTCTTGTTTAGAGGAAGCTCTAACAACTTACCAGTTGTTAACTCTATGGGATCATACGTCATTCCATTGCTGTTGTATTGATGGGGTGCCGCCACACCGTGTCCCAACCATAGCACACTGAAGGACCGATACTGTTCCCAGAACTGCATTTTATGACCGCCGCCGTTTTGAATGTGATCGGAATTGCAGTTAGGTTAAAACATGACGCCACGCCTAGTTGTTTAAGAATCGGATTTCGGGGTCCTCCAATACCAATAGCCGGTGCTAAAGCAAAATGCGTTTCGTGGTTTTCGAACTTTGGTTGCGTAATGATTACAAGCATGGCAAGGGTAGTGATTCAGCCAATCAATACCATGTTGTAACTACGTCTCTATTAAAGGATGAAGAGTAAAGATTAAGGCTAGTCTACTCTAAATATGCTTAGGCAATTTACTTATCAAAATATAAATAATAAGTAAGAGTATTTTAAATTTAAGGTTTTACTTACGATTGAGAATCAAGTCTATAATTAGATAGTTTTCCATGTCCACGTCTATATTTGCGATAAGACGTTCATTGCTCGTAATAACCTTACTTGATATCTTCGATTTGAACTATCGAAAGCTACATACATCCAACGAGTCCTAACGTCTTTTAACAAATCATATGTTTATCTTGGTTTGTACTTTAAACTAATGCAGTGTTGCTTAGTTAATCACAATATTTTCTTATTAGGAGAACAGCGCTTTAATGACTAAGATATAGGGCTGTTTTCTGCTACTCCATATTGGTATCATGTGTGTCAGAAATGTTTTGCCCTTTTCTTGCCATCCAAGCTTTTCCAGGAAACCCAGCAGCGATTTTATTTTCCTGAATATTTTTTGAAGTGTACACAGGTCTGCACACCTATTAAAAACGATTCAAATTTGGTAACTACGTTTTGTCTCTCTCTTATATGCTCTATTCCAGATGCATTCTACAAAATTGACGAAAAAAAAGAGGTTAACACTAAGACATGTAAGAACAAGACGTGGGCTCCCAAAGATAGGTGATAGGTTGTGAAATACATTACTGAAGTTTTGATCTAAGTCATAGGATCACTTAAACGTTTTAATACGTCTATGAGTCACTTAAACGCATCTGATACCATCAGATACTGTAATAAGTGCTGCTACAGTAGCATCACAAACAACGCTGACACGGCAAGACTTGTACCTCAGATTAATTCAACGTCACTTGTTGCATCATCCCTTTGATTACATCCGATGGATTTGGACTCTGATGTTGAGGAATTTGAAGTGGGTGTTTTACCTGAAACAAAAGATGGATTCATTAATACACTCGTATTTCAAGTTCGGAACATATTGAAGACCGGCCGGTTACGGCTTCGCATGAACGGTGGGTGGATACAAGATTTTATGTTGCTTAAGTTTTAATAATAATCTGTAATCTTTTTAAACAATAAATATATGTACCTCAGGGTGATTCTAGCTTTCCGGGGAAAGATTTTTTGAAATTGGCAATGTCGACACACGAAAACACGAATCTTTCCTCTTTGGATAGATAGATAGATAGATATACTTTATTGCACAAAACTTTACAGAAATAGGTTTTACCGATTGATTATAGTACAATTTAGGCGGTCTTATCGCTAGGAAGCGATCTCTTCCAGACAACCTTAAGGTAGAGGAAATAGTAGATGGCGAGAAATGGGTACGGCCGTGCAACATTAATAAATACTCTTATACTTTATACTATATCTTATACCTCTTTATACTTGACTTTTACAATATTAATTAATGTCTAACAAACTTTTACTTGCAGTTTTGCCCGCGTGTTTGATTTATTTCGTTATATTTATGTGGATCTTATATTCTTTCAAATCGATTAAAGTTCCAGGTATAAAACTTTTATTAGATCCCACCTGGATCCGTTCATCTTTTTTAATACACAGTTCAGCTTTAATACAAAATTTCGTAAGTAGTTCATTTAAGTTCAACACGGCGTGAAAATCTCATAATTTATCCCGTAGAGGCGTTGAAATGTTTACACATCCAATAAGCTAATCCTTTTAAAGAAAACTAAGCCCATTGTCCGTGCACAGTAGCGACCTATCAGTCATTGCCACGGCGAAACAACGGCGAGCCCCATAAATCATTATGCAACGATACAGCGATGCATCGATCCGGCGCATCAAGGAACGCATACGATCGATTACTCGATACTTTCACCGCTGCAATGACGGCCACTTGTAAACCGGTCAATTTGAGATAAACAACTTATCTTGTATCGGGCAATATAATCTAGTATCATCAGGGTTTAGGGCTGTCACTTGAACTCTAAGTATGAAAATGACCTAACTCATTCATAATATGCCATAACCTGCCTTGAAATACGTATTCGAAACTTCTTCGGAGCAAAAAATGATGAATTAAAGTTTCATAGAGCTTTATAATTCACTTCTTAGAAAACAATATATTTTAACTGGCTTTCCAATGCCAGTTGGCTTTCCAATGCCAGTTAAAAATAAATTTTAAGCATTTTTTGTCAGGTCACTTTCATAATAAGGATACCTACGATTGTTTCTACTTATGTGGCTAAATACGTTAGTATTTAGCCACATAAGTAGAAATAGAATAGAAATAGAATCGTTTTATACGGTGTAAATATAACTATTAAAACTATTAAAACGATTAAAACGATTGGAAACAACAAAATGGTAAAGCATATGCGACTCAGCCATAAGATTTTAAATTTATATGAAAGTGTAGGAAAGAAGGCGTTTTGCTTTGTTCATTCCAATAATATGTTACAAATTTTATAGTAGGCAGAGAAAGTGGCCTTTTAGCTTTTTACAAAACTTCCTGTGTACAAAATAGCGGTATGGTTGTATTTTTGTAGTTACGATTTTGATTGTTAGTAAAAGTAAACGTTTACTTGATTTGTTTACTACCTGAAAAATACGTATTTGTGTACGGTGGTAGACAATGTTTTACGACTGTCTGTCTTTTGTTCTTAAATCCTTAATTTATTTAATTGTCACAGAACATTATGAAACTCCTTAAGAGTACCTAGCCATGTTTTCAAAAGTTAAAATTACATATTTAAATAGTAAGTTCAAAATTCCAAATGATAATATAAATGCGAGACAAGTACAAAAATATATATTCATCACACAAATTTGAAACTGAATAATATGAGGTCAATGTACAATACGGTAATCCAATACCCTAGATTTATAAAACTAGAATGGATTTAAAAAAAACTGACTCTTGATAACCCTATATCCAAGTGGCCAGTTGGTTTTTTATCCAAAATGGTGTCCATCACCGCACGTCACGCCTCGGTATAAGATGATTTATTAGCCACATTATCAGACGATTATGCATTCTAATTCAATATGGATACGGTTCAAACGCCCCCGCGAATTGTTCAGTTTTTTTTCACATACTATCGTTGATGTCTGATACATCAGATTGCTGCGAGAAAGTTATAGTGGTGTGTACCGTTTATTGGCCAGAATTGAGGAAGTATTTTAGTGCACACATGTTTTACTTGATACGACAATAAGAAATGAGAACTGGTTTAATTACTTATTACCGACCACGTTCTTGTAACTTCCACAGAACGGCCTCTGGTGGCCTCAAAGGAAATAAAAGATGGAATGTATTAGAAGATTGGACTTAAGAATACGTTTTGATGTTTACTAGCTGTTGCTGGCGTCTTCGTTTACTTTATTTTAAGATAAAAATATCGCGTATACTAAATATTTTTATCAGCAGTTTTTACGCTAAAGAAAAAAAAATTTTAAGCCTTTACATTATAAAAGATTAAGTAGGAGTTCTAATTTTTATAACATATCATAGACCCTATGTCACTAAGTCATAGTGTAGCTCTCTAATGGCAAAATAATGTTAAGTTCACTTAAAAACCATTTTTTGGGTACGTTGCTACTAACACAATTTACCTGTATAACCAATTTCTGTGTTTATGCAATATTAACCAAATGTTTTGTGCAATAAAGAATAATATATAAAAAATACAAATCTTTCCTCTTGCAAATATATAGTTGTTCTCAAAGGAAAGACTTTCATTGACTGTAAGCGATTTACAAATTCTCATAAAACGAGAACAAAATTTGGGGGCAGTTTACCGAATTAGGTTTATCATTAGCTTAACCATAGACAACGAACTATTGTTAGACAACAGTACAGTTACAGATGCCTAGTCGTGCAATCAGGCCGCCGAAATGATGCAGTTGAATAACCGGCCGCAAATGGAAAGGTATAACCAATGGAAAGTGTTTATTTCCACAACAAACCATGTCCGTGTCAAGCCGAATGACACGATTCGTCAATTCCATAAACTCAAGATGCTATGACAACGTAATGCCAGGTTTTGGGAACTGAAGGCCTTCTTTTAATGAAGGGAAATGCATTGACGACCTCGGTGGCACTGTGGCTATGGTAGGCGGCCAAAGCGAAAGCGGGTTCGATTCTCGGTCAGGTCAATTTGGAAAACGAACTTTTCTAAATTGACTTGGGTCTGGGTATGCTAGGATGACGCCTCTAGTTAGTATCCGTCGTCTGGTGCTCATAGTACAAGGGAAAAGTTTGAGATCAGGTGATTGGTGAGATTGTCTGGCGCATTTATTTAATATTATTTATTTATTTATTGGCGCAATGTACCGCTGCCTGGGGCAAGAGTAGCGGCGTGTGTGGGACTCCTCCGCTCTAAGAAGAGCGGAGACTACCCACGGAACCCTCCCGCACCTCTCAGCGCCAATTAATGGCGTCATAGATTGATGTGTACCGTCCAAAAACGTATAAATATCGGATCCGATAACGAAAAGCAATTCAATTCTCATAAACGTAACCTTCGATTGTGCTTTGAAAAATAAAATATTGTTTATGCAAATCAAAGAAGATTGCGAATAAAGCATTTTAGAAAGACAAAATATTGATTATGCAAATCAAAGCCCATGGACTCTTTAACTTTCGATTAATCTTCATAAACGAAACCTTTCGTTTATTCGTTTCGTTTTTAGTATTAGGCCTACTGTTTAACCAACTGACCAACAAGGATTCAGAATTTCTGAGCAGAATAATACTATTTTACCTCTGTTATCCCAAAGCTAGACAAGTAAGGGGCATACCTCCCTTACTTCATCAACTAACCTCGCCTAGAGTTTATCTTTGCCAATGTATAAATGGTTTATTTTTCAGTGGCACTTAAAATTCCCGAGATGGTTTTTTTACAATTACTTAAAGCCTGATTCGTAGTTCATCTCGTTATTTTCTCTTTCGGCACCGAGTTTCCGTATACGAAAGGTCTTGGACTTAATTCAGCCTAGTCGACCTTAAAGCTAAGTCGTGTGGGCGTTATATTACTTTTAATTGCGAGTCGGCTTGGCGTGACAGAGAGCGATCGGTGAAATTAATAGCTCGCTTTTGAACTGAATACCTCAATGGTTACAGAGTATAGACTATAGTTAGACTAAATGGTAATACAACCTTGGGTTTTGCAAAGGTTATTACCAATAGTGGTTGTTAGTTTTGAGTATAGTATTTTTGACGACTCATTCAAAAACGTAAGGCATTTTTTTTGCAAATCATTAATTTACTATTGTTATGGAGAAGTGTCAACGTCAAAACCTATATAAAATATCAAGTTGTTTGTGTTTAATTTTTAACAGTATCCTTTAGACTTGCAACATACAACAGAAATTTTAACTGATTCCAAAGCTGTTCAATGTCTGAAATTATTTTTTTTTTTTACTTGGGTGTTCTTAGCATTATTTTGAGACTATTTATCTACCAGAATACATATGAAAAAATAATAATCGATACATTTTCAATATCAATCCTGAGTAACAAATACTGTACATAATTTCTTAACTTATTTCTTTTTGGTTTGAATTCAAGACTGAATGCTGCCTGCGTGCAGTAGTGCTCACTCTCTGGGCACATACGGAAGACCAGCGTCGGGGAGTCCTCGGCCCCCCGACACATGCTGAGTATGTTCCTTTTCAGTGTTTTGTACCTACTGTTCTTTTTTTGTTTTCTCATGTAACTAATTTTATGCTTACACTGAATAAATATTTTTCTGTTTCTATTTCTATAAACAAGGATATGATTTCAAACTGGACCAAACGTATGTATATTTTTTCTTTTACAATAAACCAACACCCGACCAGTCACATTACATATAAGCGATTTAAAAAAGGAATACAGAATTTTTTATAATAGGTATTGGTTACTCAACGCTAGCTAAACCTAGCTGACCCATATAAACGGTCTCGCCCGACCACGGTAATCCGCACAATCTTACGTAGTAAATGCACGTGCATCGCAAATATGACGATCTAAATCCTACCACTTCATCTTGACGTAATTGCAGATGCGTTAACACACGGTTATTCAACCCGCTGGAAAGTAACGGAGAAATTCAGAGAAATTCGCGTCCATACTTCTTTAACGATCGCAGATCGGAACGGCTAGCGTAACGATTAGGCTATTGTTAGAATTTACACCTTATTGTTTGTGACGCAAGGCTCGGTTTTGATGTGTTGATAGACATGTTTAGGTAGATGATAGATATGTGAGCATTATGCGTCGGTACACCTAAATTGTCTGGTCTTAAAGCGAGCAATATGTTAGATGACTTGTCGGAAATTTAATAGGTGTTGTCTAAAAAAGTGAAATTATTATTCGGTTGATTAAACTTTATAGATAGATACTTTATTGCACAAAATCTTTACAGAAATAGGTTTTTTAGATTGATTAAAGTACAATTTGGCGGTCTTATCGCTAGAAAGCGATCTCTTCCAGATAACCTTAAGTGGGAGGAAATAGTAGATGGCGAGAAATGGGTACGGCCGTGCAACATAATTACAGTTTTTAGTTTAGAATTATATTCACATATAATAGAATAATATTTATAGCAAATATAAAAAATACTATCTATAATAACCTAATAAAACACAAAAGGAGGACTTAGTGCCAAGTGGCATTCTCTACCAATCAACTCCTTAGATTTGAGAGTAGAATGATATTAATAACAGAAAGTTAACAAGCAATGGTTTACTTACGATGACTTACTTACTTCTATTAATATTTAATCTTAATAAAATAATTTAGTCTTATCAAGCTTCAAATTAAATACCTACATCCAGAAGTGAATTCCTAAGTCGAAATAACTGTGTGTTTAGAAAACATTAACTAACCAGTAAATTTCATTTAAAAAGTTAAAACAATATGGGCATTTCGACTCAAAACTTTAACGATCTGTTATTTTTGGATTATCTACTTGCACGTGAAAGTAATTTTAATGCATGTATAAAACAAAAAAAAACTGGATTCATGATCAGACAAATGTCCAGATAGAAATCTCACACGTCCCGAAAACTGCGAAAACAACGCATCTAATAGCACTTTCTAGAAAACTAGAAAATGATAGTAACCTCTCCACAAACGGTGGTCGGAACAGCGCGCAACCTACAAAAAATTACACAAAAGTGTCGTACTCTGTCACGATATAATTTCTTTATTTCCAAACAGCCTCGGAATGTTCCCACTGGGCCATGCTCGTGCCTAAACTAAACGGTGTCGAAACGTCATCCTTACAAAGAAAGCGTTGAATATTTTATTCAAAAGATTGACGCGCCTAATTGAATATAAAAGAGCGGGTACTTTTCAACAGTGATATTATGGACATTTTTTTTGCTGGAACACGAGAAAGCTGACGATTGGTTAAGGTCAAGCAGTAAAATAGATCGTTTGTACTTTATTGATTGTACTTTTTTTTAAGTTATGGTTCAAAAAATATGGTGGCCATAATAGATGCGTATGTAGATGTATACACTTTATTACACAGATAAATTCACAGAAATTTATTTTACAGACTTTTTAAAATACAATTTAGGAGGTCTTATTGCTTGAAAGCGTTTTAGGTAGACGAAATAGTAAATATCGAGAAACGGGTACGGCTGTGCAAAACATAAGTTAAAAAAAATTTTAACAGAAAAGATAAATACCGTGACGTTATTAATATACAAAATACACAAAAAATTAAATACGTAATTTAATTAAATAATAAATAAATAATAATAAATAATCATAGTAAAGAATCGTTGACTACTCTTAACGGTAAATACAACAACGAAAAATGGTTTGACATACGTCAAACTTATGAAACAATTCATTTCACACGAATATGCACGGGTCATCTGTTTCTCGGTTCGAAGTGCATGCTTCCAAGGTGAAAGGTGCATATCATTATTCTCGATGATATAATATTAGATTGATTGTTGCCATTAAAAACGTATAATAATGTAGAATTTATTTAAAATTGGGTATCCATCCATCTATTTCATCTTTGTAACCTAAGTACATGTCTTTATTGCACAATCGCTTTAAAAACTATATGAAATTCTAACACAATTTTTTACTCGATTTCGACAACAGCACGTGAAAGTGTGGATACTAAATAAAATGATCTATATTTTTGGTATCATATTCATATTATTTGTTGCACTCCATAAGTAAGTAATGATGTTACATGAAGTTTCTTAAAAACTAAAAGTATATGAACCCTGGCGGCAAAGATAAGAGAGGGAAAGATTGTGTTTTATGTTAGAAAGCAATTTGTAAAATAAAATAAAATAAAAAATTTCTTTGTAAGTTTGCAGATACATACTTGATAATTATAACTTGTCCTGTATAACAATTTTAAATGAACATAATATCTCTTTATATACTCTGATAACATCATCAAACTGAATATTTCAAAATTTCGATGCAACACATTTCTGAAGGCAATTTTTGTTTCTTATGACCTCAAGGCATTCATCATTTAAAGTTATTATTCTATGTCAGATTTAAAAATAAATACAATCAAATACCAGTACAAAAAATCTTAATCAAGATGTCAACCTCCAAATTATTATAATTCACTACATATTTATTTAAAAAACATGCTTAATCTCAGATTTGACAAGCCGAATTGGTCCCGCCTGTTGCATTAAGCCGATTATCCATAAATAGTTGTCTACATTGTTAATGTGTATGATAACACGCTTTGTTATCGAAAGAAAATGCAATTCTTTTTACATTTCATTTGCAGTGTTATCAGAGTGTCAGCGTGATGTCTGAGTAACATTTTTCATTTCAATGCACGCTTTGCGGGACTGGTAACGTTACATATTTATTCTTGCCCTCTTTTGTATTACAAACAACATGTCAGAAGAAACTAAAATACATTTTTCATCGTAACACCTTACACATGTTTTAAGTATTTTTAATCTTGCTTTATTTATGAAGAACAGATTGGTGGCTGAACAGAATATGCATCATCCAGGATGACACATATCGCCTAAATGTTCCAAATATTTCAAAAACACTAATACTTTGGAATTACTCTTGGGATCGCAAATAAAACAGATGTAACTAATATTAATAGTGATATTTTAAAGAAACAGAAAAAATCATATCCCCTTGCGGTGCAGGACTTGAACCCACGTTCTTCACGTATCAACTACTAACCGCAAGTTGTCGTAGACGATGCATTTTCTCTTGTATCAACCTGTTAGCCCCGGTAAGTACCCTCTGACGAATATGTCTAGAACTACAAACTTTCTTATATATTTAATGCATGACAACATTTTCAAAAAGCGTTAACTGTGAATCCTCTACTCAAGTAATCGTTCAATTGGATCCACACTCAAAACAACCTTTAGTATCTATTTTGTATTTCCGTATTTATCTAAAGCACTGAGTAATCGTTTGACTAAACGACATTTAAGCTAATTAGGCATTTAGCCCGATACAGACCGCCCATGGCGAACTGGGTTTCAAATGCAACGAGAACTAAAACACAGCGCTAGTACTAAAAAGGCGAGTAACTATCGCTTTTTTAGTTAAACATTATTGAGCTTTATTTATGCTCGGTTCCAGTATTTGAAAAACAATCCGTTAGTTACAGATAGTAATAAATTATTCGCGGCGTAAGACCGATGGACGACTACAGCTGGTATGGAAAGTAAATTAAGGAACGGTATTAACGACTCGTAGTCGATTGTACTAACGGGTAGTCATTTTTGACATATTACGAATCGTAAAATCATGGAACCGGGCGTTAATCGAGCATCAAAAAATACTAACCTAACCTCAATAAATGTTATTTATATTTTCATTCCATGCCATATTATATACATTTCTGTAGGCTCAGCAAGGGATTGGCTTGCCTAGAATTAGTTGTGCAAAATCTAGCACAGTTATTTATTATTAGTTAGGCTCGGTTCCGCGACAGTCCGCCAAGGCGAACCATGTCGTTGTTCTGACAAAGGCCAGTCGGGACTTAAAATAGACCACTCTACCGACAATCACTTTTACTGGGCCTATTTCAATTAAGTTACATTTAATGTGCATACGAGTGTTAAATGCCCTTGCTGGTCTCAACTTTGTTGGAAGTTTTTTACAATCTTTGTAGTGCTTTACGCCGTAAAAGCGATTTTTAAATATTTTAAAAATAACAGAAAAATGTTATCCCACCTTGCGGGTTGAGAATCGAACCAACAACCTTTACGTATCGCGCATGCTGCTTTTCCAACAAGGCACCCAAAGGTCCCGGGTTCGATTCTCGGTCGGGTCAATTTTGTCTTGTGTCGGGGTGTGCTGAGTTGACGTCCCTTGGTTTCTTTAGTCTGGTTGCACAAGAGAAAGCCTTAGTTTGAGCCCAGTGTATTAGTTTTGGCGCTTTTAATGTTATATAACTGTATTATTTAACGTGCTTAAAACATATTAAGTACAGAAAAGAAGCGTGAAAGATCCCGGGTTCGATTCCCGGTCGGGTCAATTTGGAAAAAGAACTTTTTTAAATTGACTTGGCTGGGTGTGCTGGGATGACACCCCCAGTTAGTATCCGTCATCTGGTGCTCATAGTACTTGTACTATGAGGTTTTCCCTTGGGAAAACCTTAGTTTGAGACCAGGTGATTGGTGTGATTGTCTGGCGCATTTATTTATTTATAATTATTTATTATTTTATTTATTTATTGCACAGTGTCTTACCAGGATCATCTCTGTAAGTTGTAGGTTCCGAGTAAGAGGTAGCCTCATTTGGCAACTAACGTATTATTTAGACGTTTCATTAATATTACTGATGTAGTTTACATGAATAAAAGAATGTTAAACTTTGATTTAAAAGGTGTTAACCATTATTTTTAACAACTTTCTAACATCTCTGATCTATCCGAAAAAAATACATACCTTACATTTGGCAATCAATTACCTTACAAGCCGTTATTAACACCAGCTATCTCCGCTTTATAGCTGAGAAAGTCTAGCCTGGTGCTAATTTCCTAGGCTTTTCCACGATATTGAGGAATTTCTCCGGCCACAATATTAACTTTGCGGCTTCAATATGGTGGAATGATGCGGATGCGGTCGCGTAATTGTGGAAAAGTAGTTGGTTTAATAGATATCTGCTCCAGTTGTGAGAGAAGCTTACAATTTGAGTTCGCGGAAACGCGTATCATTATATAATAAAACAGATTTTATTAATAATTTTTTTTATTAGATTGCATAATAAGTAAACAAAAGGTCATGCGGAGAATATGAATATGGGTGCGGTAATAGATGTAATATGTTTATGGGTTAAAAAATATCATATATAAACTAAACACCATACATAAATATAAATATGCTTTAACAGATATTAAATTACTAAAAACTAGTAGACAAATGAAGTCAGTTGATTCAGAATTTATTATTATTGACTAATCTCTACTATGCAGCAGAATAAGAGGAATACAATTCAACAACTCCTTGTTTTTAAATCTTAGTAATTGTCTAGTGGAACATATAAAAAAAATGCTGAAGAATGCATTACAATCTTAGGATATCATGTCATATTGGAAATCTACCGTGGTTAAATCAGGAACTCCGTTCATAGTACGATTAAACTTGAAATGTAGATAAGTCAGTGATAATAATTTTAAAAGTTTGTAAATGAAACGAATTTGACGTCAAATTAAGTAACACACACAAACATTAAAATATTGCTACTTGAGAAGATTTAAAAGTAGATAAAACTGGTATTATTTTTTATATTTATTACATCTTCGAAAGGTTACATATCTAAATAAAATACTAATACTTTATGCAGAAGTATAATAACATAAGCACACCTTATAAACTAACATTTCTTAAAATAACTATGGAATTTTTATTATTTTCTGATTGGAAGTATAGCAATAATGTTTTATTTTAACACTAGCTGTTGTCTGGGATTTTGTCCGCGTAAACTTAGTAAATTTTAAATCTACGGAAGTATATATTTGTCATCGAATTGATATTGGTTGACAATTGAATGTTAGCTTCTGGACGTCTTCTACAAATTTTTAAGAGAGGTAGGGCAAAGCGATTTATCGCTCGAACTGGAGCAGCCCGACTGGTGAAACACCTCCACCTTACAGAAGACCGCAGCCAAATAACAATCACTTCGGTGTTGTTATGTTCCTGCGTGTGAGTTAGGTTTCCATAGCTCCTGGGTGCTACATTAGTAGCAGGGGTCAAGCCTTTAAGGTAAGGGCGACAAGTCCAGTAACAGATTTATTATGCTGTACTTGTCATCCTTAAGCTAGGACCTCATTACCACTTAACATCAGGTGGGATAAGGTCAATCTTGAAGTGCAATATGAAAAAAAAAAATAGAAGTTTAAAAGCTTTGTTCTACTAACATGTTTGTCTTGAGCCCATAAAGGAAAACATTGGCAGTACAATTATAGTTCTTATGCCCCCGACATAAGCGCTAAACAACGTCCAAAGTGTGTTAGTCTGTCGTGCTATCGACCCGATGTTCCCTTAGTGAAACTCTGAAAATTAAAGTTTTTCGACCAAAGTTTCAAATGCAGGAAGAAAAAAAACACTTTTTTATCGTCAAAAATTTAACAACCAATAGAAGCTAGTGCCAATCATAAGTAAGAGTCTTCTTTGTGATTTAGTATCAAAATAACCTTTCTCGAATCTATTGTTATGTTCGAAGAGTATAAACCATTGATACATTTCGTTTACTGCATTCAATTTATCGATTTACCGTGTGCAACATTCATGTAAGGCGATTTCTCCTGCTTATTGAGCCATTAGAAAGCTGATTTATGTATAGGCGAAATGGAGACACATGATCGCCTAAATAAAGTAGGAATTAACTTAGCCGTTTATCAAATCTGTAGTTTCATTCGTACAATGATTATAAGTTCTTGAAATCGAACCATATTAGTTTTTTTTTTATTTTATCATTATTTTACTATAAAATATTTAACTTTGCGGGCATTTAAAAACACGTATTTCTTTTTTAATTGAAATACTTGTGCCAGCGACTTCGTTATTAGGACTGCAGGATTTCGAATTATTTTTTTTTAAAAGAAATATTTCTTCTAAAATAAAACCCGCCATAATTACTCCTTATTAAGTAAGCTACTTGCCAATAAAAGTCCCGTCAAAATCGGTACAGCCATTTTAGAGATTAGCCGGAACAAACACAACAAAAATTCAGTCAGTCAAAGTTCATTCAGTCAATAGAATGCGTCTAAAAGAGTTGCTATAAGGCTTCTGATATACACCAAATCTAATTAATTACAAACGGTTGTTGTCATCCCATGTGAAAGTAAAAGCAGAAAGCAAATTATTTCAAAATATTGTATACCTACCAAAACTTTTAATGTTGAAAATTGCTTTACAATATGAATCAGACAGATTCTAGACTATTGTTATATTTAGGTATTACCATATATGTATTGATATATACATAAAAAGCAGTTATTTCATTTTTACAGAAACACCAATTATGTTATGCGAGTATGTATAGATTAAAATCTTATTAAACCAGAGTAATAGCATTTACCGAGAATCCATTTTAATTACTTGCTTATATCCCTAAGGGATGAAAGTTTTAACTGTATTAAGATGATAAGGCTGCACTCTATCATTGTAGGTAAGAAAAGCGAATCCAATGCAAAAATGACCCTACAAATTCAATAAAATGACCGAATATTATTATCGTGCCACCAAAAGAGCAGAGGTTAAGATTTTTACAAATCAGATTCTAATCTATCCAAGTTCCCAGGGTCACCCTATAAATCTTATTATTTATTGTCAGCACTGATCAAGAAGTATCATTATTATGTGGAAAACCGGCAAATTCATGGCCTAAGGCGATCACGTCAAAATCTCGTGATACGCACCCCGCACCTCCTATCGAATATGTAAGAAATAGGTATACACTGAATTGAATAACTATAACTTGAATGTATTATTACTTAAGCCACGATTATGAAAATAAATGCGCGTGGATGCGGCAAATGGCCGAACCCCGAACTGGTTTCTAAATGAGATGTGAATTCGTAGTGTAAATTATTAGATTTTTGACGACCTCGGTGGCGCAGTGGCAAGGCGATTCCCGGTCGGGTCAATTTGAGAAACGAACTTTACTAAATTGACTTGGGTCTGGGTGTGCTGGGATGACGCCCCCAGTTAGTATCCGTCGTCTGGTACTCATAGTACAAGGGAAAACCTTAGTTTGAGACCAGGTGACTGGTGTGACGGTCTAGCGCATTTATTATTATTATTATTTCATATAATTGAAAGAAAACATAATTGGTTTTTCCAATGTTTACTAAGGACATATTTATAATTATTATTATGTACAAATATTCACAAACGTAATAAAATGCTTGCTAGGCTAAGTTACAATGAATCATTGCATTTGTACTTACATTTTTAATTTGTTTAAAGGAATAGTGACTTCATGACTTAACATTGACGTTTGTGTCGTGTGTACGCAAATGCGATTTTCTAAATGATTCAGATGAATTGTCAACACAACTAGATAGTTGTGTTGACAATTTATTGTTCTTTACTTTTCACTTTCAAATAATAATTGTAAATGTTTTAACTAAAATAAAACTGAGATTTTAATTAGATATTTAGTTTTATGTATCCTTAGTTACCGCGTTATCTTTTTGGAAATCTGTGTGTCACATTAATTCATTAGATAAAAATTACAAATACTTCTACAGCTTATCAACCACGATTTCCAAAAGCCCTGTAAAATAACTTTTAAAATAATGTGTCCGATTCAAGTTATACTTTAATAAAATTCAATATGTACCGCGTCCAAAACAACAGTTTTTTCGTAACTCCGCACTACTTGAGGCCGTGAAGGTAGCTTGAGGTCGTCCAGTTTCCACCAAAATAAGAATAACTAGTTTCCCAAATGTCACTCGCAACAAAATAAAAAGATTGAGTGAATGGCGCCTGCGCTTCTAATAAGTGTTGCTATCATGATTTAAAAAAAAACTACAAAAAATTATAACCGTGTAACATTTAATTTTCAATTATGGAACAGTTGAATATTTGCACAATACCAGGTATTTAAATTAATCTAATAAAATGATGAATAAACACAGTCCTCTATGTTGCAATAAATTACTGAAACTTTACTTTTGAATGTTGAATTTTTGAATCATACTACATTTGGGAAGGATTTAGAGAGGTTCACCTAAATCAGACCGTATAAGTTAATATTATGTAAACAATAAAAATAAATTTGATTTAAAGAACGGAATGACCAAAGACTTTCTGTTTTCATATCATTTTACTAAATAACCTTCATGTCTCTGTTTTCGTATCTTTCAAGAGATACGAAAATGTTTATTAGAAAGTTAAACAAATTGTATGATTTCTAGTTTTCTAATTTGGTATGATTTAAATTTTAATCATAAGTGTTCTAAATTTCAATCATAAAATACTATTAAATATTCCACAACATTTTGCTTATCTTTTGAACGGTGTCATTTTGTTATTGTTTTAATATTTGCACCTAAAACATTTTTAAGTTGGTCACACTGCTACCACCTAACAACAAGGATCTGTCATAAAACATGTTATAGGTATGCATTCTTTTACCTCTTTTTAATTGCATAAAGGTAATAAGACATTCTTGGTAAATATAAGACCTTAGTGTTGGAAATTGCATGTTTTATTATTATTTTAATAAAGTAAGAGGCTTCGATAACTAAAACATGATGTTGCAGTGGTTGAAGTACTGGGTCATGAACTCGGATTATGTTTAACAAAGTGTGTTACGGATTTTCGAGTACCTACAGCTCGGATTTTTATCACCAATCCGTTTTTAGCAAGCATGTTGATTAAGCCAGCACCCAATAAATAAAAAAATTAATAAACACTGAACGATATCACATACGTTGCTCTGGTGCAATGGTCAATCAGAAACAACGACGGTATCACAACACCTAGACCCGAGACAATACACAACAGTTTGTTTTCCACATTGACCCGACCGAGAATCGAACCCGAGTCCTTCGAGATGCCGCGATGATAAAGTTCGGCCAACTTTCCTCTTGGCTGCAGATGTCGTCATATTATAATTGTAACCATGTCTTGATTTCAGTGACGCTGAGCCTTTTGCCCGGAGTGGGACTCTGATTCATCCTTTATTTGTAATCAGATACGAAATCAAAAATCCAGGTAAACTTAATGTAACACGACGAAATTTCTCCAAGGAAATTGATCCTACAACCTATTGATCTAAGCAGCTACATACAACGCACTTCAGATCAACTTCAAATATAGTTTAATTGTACTCTAGTGCCTACGTTATTTAAAGAATAACTTCGTTGACGCCTTGAGGCGTAATAGGAATGGTTTTATTTCCAATTTAAAGGTTACAAATGACTTTCTAACCAATATACCGGTAACTGGTTTAAACCGATTTTAATTAAACATTTGATTAATTAGCTTTTGCTTAGATAGTGAGCTGTGATTTATGGATGTATATTAGATGGTATTGTAACCATTCGTTTTTTAATGGGTAATTGTGTAAGTGTGATAGTTAATTGTTGTTTCAAGATTTTGTACTATTAAAATGACATAAAATTCTTGGATCAGTTTTATAAGATTTTTAAATCATTCGTAAATGCATACCATTATAAGTACAGTCTAAAGCAAACATTTGCATTTTGAAGCCTAAATTATGTAAAAATATGGTTTATTTATTGTATGATCAAATGCATGTTATCAATAAAATACACTTTTGCACAGTTCTTATGTGGAGCGCATAAGAATTAATATCGAACTCAAAATGTACCTTGACTTGCTGTTGACCGTATCTACAACAGTTAAAATATTAAACAAAATTGAAACAAAAGCTTGCACTCAGATCAGCATATGCTGGATTCGTCACAATTCTACTTATCAACACATGACTATTAAATAGTTACGGAGCATTTTAAAAATTATTTTAATTTTGATTTTGATTTGTTTAAAGTGCACTTCAAAACTGACCTCATCCCACCTGATGTTAAGTGATAATGAGGTCCCAGCTTAAAGACGACAAGTACAGCATAATGTAATACACCAGCACCTCTGAAAACCTTACTTACTTCAATATGGCTAATGTAACTTATTTTTTTTATTACTCAGAATATGACTCAGAATCCTATTTTACGGCATACCTCAGAAATATTTTTGAACGGTTTTAACATTCCAATTTGTTCAAAAAACCTCTGGCAACTTACACTCAAAACATAAAAACCTTCCATATAGTAGTCTTAAAATATTAAAACATTTAAATGAGAATATTGGCTATTTCCTTTGTAGCATCATTGGACTAACATTATATTATTAACCTTTGCTATTAATTAGTTCTGAATGACCTCACCAGCCTATGAGAAAAGCTTTTATTATTTGCGGAGACCTTTCAAGATTTTTTCAAAAGGTATTAAAAGTAGAAGATGTGTTTGACGACTGCTATAAATAATTTTGATAAAATATTTCGATGACAAAAACTAGTTTATCTTTGATTTCGGCTTACGTAATTAATACAATATGTTTATTGACAATATTTATGGCTTCCATAGAGATCCGGCATGAGAAAAAATGTTATCTCATTTATGCAAATCAAAATAGTAGGTAGATTATTTGGTAAAGCCATTGTTTTTTTGTGTTTAATTTTTCAAATTATTAATATTCTGATTGTTATTTCAACCAACAAATACTTTGAATCTTATTGCGCGTGTATTAGCACAAGTTTTATGTTCGCAATATGTTTATATAAAAGTCATAATATTACTATTTTAATTTTTTGAAAAAACTATAAATAAAGTTGGCGAAAAATATTTCTGTATACAACAAAACTATACTCTCTGGAAGCTTTCATTAATCAAAAAATATATATTTTTTAAATAAATGACGAGTATTTAAAATCTTTTTTTATTCCAAGAATTCTCAAGTTGATAAAGAATAGGTTTCTTTATTAGTGGTGGGGGAGAGGATTAGTTGGTTCTCCCCGATCTGAAAGTGGGAGAGTCCACACAAGCCGCAATTTTTTACCCACACAAAAAAAGAAAAAAATGGTAATAATAAAGAAAAATATAAAGTGAAAAATCCTAGACGATCCTAAGCACATGCCCTTGTGAGGTTGGAAACGTAATTCGTTTGCTTGTTTTGTAAGTGCCTAGCCGCGACATTGAGAGGCGCTAACACGAATCGATTGCTGTGCTTGTCAGATTTCACTTTTTTAACCCATTGACAAGTACTTTACGAACGTGTTGGTATTTAAATATAAGCAGACTTGCTGTTCCCGCTGCTTTGTTTCAAGGTTTTAAGGGATTTCTGTAAAGAAATCTCCTAGTTCTAAAGATTTTAGACTCCTTTTTCCGGAGAAATCCCCTTTTGGGAACCGTAAAGTCTCCTGAAGAAAGGCAACGATGTGTGGAACTCCTCTACCCTAAAAATTGAGGCTTTCTTCCATCCTAGGGTGATGCTTTGGGAAACAGAAGCCGTAACCTGACGGTCATAGCTGCTGTGGTGTCAAAGGAATCCTGGCTCCTGCATACCTGTTTCGTCATAATTGATTTAATGATGTAGGCAAAAGTAAGAGTGGTGAAGTACAAAGAATTCGCACTTAGAAAGTTTTTTACTACATATATACAAAATGAGTTGTTTGTGTTTCCATATATATGTATTAATAGATTATTCAATGCAATAATACATTTTATGTAAATATGTGTAGATGTAATAGCAATATTGAGATAATCATAAACATTTAAAGAAATATATACACTTTATCTTGGTAAGAATTAAAAACACTTTCTTTTCATTTGCAACCATTATAATAATATAACTGAGGCTTTACCATTAATAGACTTCTTATTTTTTTGAAATTGTTATGTTAAAATAGATATCTAATAATTTCTTCTTATTGAATAGTTTGTAATCATTTTATTTATATGTATTTTTAGATGGTTGTAACAATATAACAATAAAAAATTCAATTAATATGTAGAAGCCATTACACTAATATATCATAAAGTGGCTTATGGCGAAGCAATTTGATGAAATATTAAATACATTTAAATTATTTTCGGATTAACTTTTATGAGTCAAAATACAAATCGACCTATCGACTAATCACCGATATCCATTTCGTAACTAGTTACACAACTCCATTAATATTTATCCATGGCACAAAGGTAGTGATGATATGAAACAAGTCGATAAAAATACAACTTTTGGAGATTCAACCAAGATAACTAGCAAAAATCCATTAAAATAGTGTTTCTTCTTTAAGGCCAGAGTGAAATTAATAAAAATAATTTGTTTGATTTCCACTTTTTTTTTTATATTACGCAATCAATAGCAATGGTAATTAGGTTCTAGCTTAAGGGTGACAAGGACAGCATAATAAATCTGTTACTGGACTTGTCGCGCGTACCTTGAAGGCTTAACCCCTGCTACTAATGTAGCACCCCCAGGAGCTTTGGAAACCTTACTCACACGCAGAAACATAACAACACTGAAATGATTGTTATTTGGCTGCGGTCTTCTGTAAGGTAGGATCTTCAACCAGTCGGGCTGCTCCAGTTCGAGCGATAAATCGCTATGCCCTACCTCTCTTTCTATTTAGTTTCTATTTAGCTACGTAGAATATGAATTTAATTGTATGTTTTGATTTCTATATACGAACATTTAGAGGAGCTAGCATTAGTACGGTTGACAAGACGTCAAGGTTTACACTGGCAGTTCAAAATTAGTTCATATGCGAACGACATAAGGGTGGTAGAAAGTCCAAAGTGTCGTGTCTAACGTGCTTTTGTTTTACTAGCTGTTTAGTCTTTGTTAATATGGAGAAAGTAAATGCTATTAACTGTCATGAAAGTCATTGCGTGTTTTATTCCACATTCATAGCTCTGGGCTTCGAGGAATACGAAAATAAAGAGCAATACGCACCTTGATACTATACTTGTTTTTTTTAACAATAGTATCATGTTTTGAATCTAACAAGTAAATAAATTCTAATTTGGGTATTTTATGGACGAAAAGTAAATTAGCATAATATATGCAAAACCTTCAACCACGATAAAAATAACGATGTCAGGTATCGACGTTTAACAAACTATCGATAAATAAACACGTCTCTAGTTAGCAAGGTACCAAACGTGTTTTATGGCGGTCGGCCCGAATCGCTCCTGCCTAACAACTGTGGCTAATAAATTACGAAACTATAGAAAATATTGTTTCGGTATTAGTCGGCTCGTCGGTTGGTTTACTACTGTTTTTTATTGTAAAAAGTTCCAAGTATATGTAATATCTCTGTATTGTTTTGACTAAAACCCTAATTCAGGTAATTTCTTACATTTTTATATTTATTTGGAATTGATATCTGTACCGAGAAACATTATTTAACTTTGCATCGCAATGATTTTGCATTCGTATTGAAGGTTTTAAGAATTTACTTTGTTTTTTTTGTCTACTGTGTATAGAAAAATAACAATGATGTGAAATATCGATATAATCATTTTCAGCTTTATCGTAGTTTGTTAAAAAATATTTTAAAAGGACCAAGCAAGTCACTTCAAATAACGCGTACTATTTCATTTTTAAATTCCCTCCAAAAAAAAATCTAAATAAAAATCCGGAAATAATCTGAAAGTAAGTCTCTATTTAGAAATTCTTATATTAAAATTAAATTTAATATTGGACAACATCACATTGGTCTGATTCTGTGGTAAGTAGCTAAAGCACTTGTGTTACAGAAATCAGAAACAACGACGGTACCGCGACACCCAGACCAGAGACAATACAGAAAAGTTCGTTTCCCATATTGACCCGACCGGGGATCGAACCCGGAACCTCAGAGATGACGCGACGTCAAAGTCGTCAAAAATAGGTACTACTATTACTTTTGATGCTAAGGTTTATTATAATCTATTACATGTACCATTATTTTTAAATGTCACGACTTCTAAGCCTAAGAGGCCGTTGTCCCACTCAATAGTGAGTAAGTGCGCAAAATCTAGTCCAAGATAAACCAAAGCCCTTATTAGAACATTTCAAGCCCAGGCACAAAGTAGGGCGGTTGATTTAAAGCCACGATTGTCATACTTTCGATCCAGTAATATTGTCCCGAGCTGCGCAGGAGTTTCGCAAACGGCGCGTGCGCCGCGAGCTAATTGTAATGTCGCAATGGACAGGTGTACTTTGTTATGTATACTGAGGATAGATTTATTAAGGAACAGTAGTTTATGTCCATTTGTGATTGGTTTCACTAAGCTTTGTGCGAAATTGCGGGAGGCCAATGTACCAACGTTTGCATTGTAGGAATTCTATTCAATAAGTACATAGCGAAGTATAGTGGGTTATATATTAACTTTGAGGTTGATCTGACAATAAATTGAAATGAAACCACTATATACAGTGAGACCTTCGTATTTGAAGTCTATATCCACTATTATAGTATATTATAATATTATTGTAGTGGATGGGAAATGAAAGAAGCAAAATTAAAATAAAATAATACGTCTTCCATATCGTCGTCGTTCAAATCTAACTCTCTGTCATTCTCTTCATTCGGATATTCATACGTACAGGCATCCCACATGCACTATGTTCGGATACATCCGCTATCCCACATTATTATATAAAATGTAGCTAGATTTTAACAAATTAATGTATAATTTACTATACGACTAGCTATAGATTTAATGTTTTTTTATATGTTCGGATGTCCGTCATTACAACACAACATGATAGGTGCTGATATTTAAGTAAGATAAAATGTTACCCCATAGTTAAATAAAATCACATGCTTTTAAAGACAATTATCTCGGCTTCATATATATGCATATTGAACTCCCTCAACCACCAACCAATTTAGAACAAATTGTAAAACCGCCCGAAAGTGTCGGATATATGATACAACACGTGAAAAACAGTTATATAACTTTTCTAGTTATGTTTATACGGTTCAATTCAGCTTGTACGCGTCGTTTCCTACCGGAACTAGCGTTTCTAGCAAATCGGAAAAGATAATAGCTAAAAAGATACCGAAATTATGTGCTTCCTATGGCCTTACGGTCGGAAATAATAGAAGTGGAACAATGGACCGTAGTGAGCATGTTTTATGTTAGTGATGAGTAGGTGCAGTTGAAAGTACGTCAGGCTTTTGGACTTTGGTACAGTTTTCACTAGGGAATGCAATCTCGATCCCGCGAGATCCCGATCTCGCGAGATCTCGGGTAATTTTTTTGGCATCAATTCCGACGCATCATATGCCGAGATCCCGTTCGAGATTGACAGGATTTAGAGTCTACCATTAAAAAAGAAATGGAGTTATTTGAGATTGCATATAAAATTGCTTCGCAACGCTATTGCCAACCAGTGTTAAGTCGGAGAGGGTATTCTCAGCAGCGGGTTACATTGCAAAGGACGTAAGATGCCGTTTAGCAGATCATACTATTAATACCCCTTGTTTTTTAAGGAGTCATTTTCAAAATCACTCGTCTTAGGTATTTACTTCCTAATTTGGACTTATACCACCCTTATGCCATGTGTGTAAGAACTAAAATCGAGCTACAAGTGTTGTTACCTTGACGTGATCTCGACCGTACCTGTCGTCGCAAATGATTGAACTGCAAACGTCTATTGTGATTTGCTTCTGACCGTTCGTCATAGTGAAGTTTATCATTAACATTATGTCTATTAATTATATGGGTAAGAGATGAGAGTGCAGTCAGTGAATGGGCCTGATAGTTACTGGCAGCCCGCGGCTTCGCTCGCATGCTTACTATCCCCGTTCTTTCCACATAGGATTCCGTAGCCAAATGGCGAAAAACAGAATCCTTATGGATTCGTCATGACTGTCTGTTTGCTCGTATGTCACCGGTATTTTTTTCGAAACTATTAGATCTATACTGTTGAAACTAGGTATATAGATGTATTCTGTAAATTGAGTTGAGATTATTAGAAAATTGAAAAAATATAATATATATACAACCTGTAACGGAAAGGGGGTAACAATGTAAAGTAGGTGGATACTATACCTTGTATAGATTCTATATACGAAGTCCCGAGTTAAAATAAACACTTTATTGTTTTTATGAAATAAAAAATGATTAACTATAATGACTGACTAAAACGTAAACAAACGCATCACAACACTATTGAGGTCAGCGACCCCAAATCACGTTATCACTTCACGACAATCACTGCGATCCTGAATTTCTCCACCTCCTTCCTCGAAATGCGCGCCTAGTACTTTCTTAGAAGATGCGCGAACATTATGCAACATTTGTGGTGTCACTGTACAGAACGCGGCCTTGATGCTTTCTATCATCTCTTCCCTTGACGAGCATGCTACAGCGTACACCTTCCTTTTAAATTAGTCCCACAAGAAGAAGTCCAACGGAGTGAGGTCTGGTGACCGAGCTGGCCATGTGATACGACCTCCTCGCCCAATCCACAGATGGAAACGAGCGTTTTGATGGTTTCGTAAATCTCTTTCTCTAGCTCTCGGTCGGCCATCACGCTGCCGTCGGTTGCTCCGACACAGAGAATCATCTCGAATATTCTTGATTGCTCAAAGACAACACGAAATATCACTAGGCTATCCGTAGTAAGTAGGTAATCCAGAAAGGCAAAAACACAAGATGTCACGGCGACGACAACTCAATGACTTAACTGAATTGTCAAAATGAGAAACGCTAAACCAACAAATTTCAGATGTGATTCAGTAAACACTAAAAGATGAACCACCATTGTGATATTTAAATTAATAGCATAATAGGTAGGTACATCCAAGTCTTTCGACGATTCCAACAATACTGTGATAGTGTTGTGCAAGCGTGACTTAGTCAAAATTTTGACTTGTATTAGACTGATATTTCAAAAAAAAATATTGAATCAATAAATGCGTGTACACAGCTACAAATGGTCCCATACAGTTTGTAACCGTTAACTGCTTTGGTATTTTTGATATTGTTATACCCTTTCCGTTACACGTTGTATACTTAAAACTGAAACCCAAAATTTATACCTGTTGGTAAAGTTGATGTTATTTAGCCTTAAAACGTGAGATTCTAAGCAGCAACACTTGCAAAAGTGTATTAAGATAAAATAACCCAATTAATTAATATTATAATTACATCCTCGTTAGGGCTTATGTCCTTTTAACATCCAGATACAATTAATTTTCTGGGTCTTACGAATCCTATATAAACTTGGAAATGTCATAAATTTAATGCAAAGCCAATATCAACCAACATTGTGTTTCCAAAAATAAAACCAACCGTTGACTTGTAGAGAATGCTTCTAGCTTTAAGTCCGCCTTTTGTACTTTTTATTTTGTGCAATAATTTTTTTAAATAAAATAAATAAATGGAACACAAGATATCGGTCAAAAAATAAAAGACTTCCTTCATCACAGACGGGCAAGAAAACCTCCCATTTCAGTCACAATTTCATCATCAGATTCTTGACAAAAGAGCATACGATCATTGAAATTTCAATCATATTTCTATACATAAGTCGCGTCGGTCAAAGGTACCGAAATAAGCAAGTGTACGCCGACCTTGGGTAAGAGACTGCACTTGAGTGCAAACTGAGGTACACTGATGCAATTTCCATGAGGTTTCAGTGTGAATAGGTGTCTAAAATGCGAGTCACCTTTGTACCAGTTTGGTAATTTCGCACAATGATGTCTCTTTTAGTGAGATTCACGAGAGCTTAGTACGTCAATGTGTTATTTAAATTTTAAGATATTAAAACTACTTGAACTATAGCTAAGATATAGCAATGGAGTACACAAATGTGTGGAAGACGGTTTTTGGAATTAAAAAATTGCGTAGTTTAAGTTTTTTTGCGGGATCACAAATCAATCTAATCAAAATTCTGAAAACTTTATCAATTTTACTTGCTCAACACTTTTGTACAGCTTTCATTAAAATGTATTAACATAAAAATATTGAAGAAGGTTATATCATAAGTTACCAACCATAGGTTTGACTGAGTTTCTTTTTACTGTCAATGAAACGTCTTTGTTTCAGTTGCTTATTGTAACAGTCTGGTTTGGGGTTTATGAACACCCAGACACAGAATAAATACTTATGACACGAACTTTTGTCCTGGGCAGGAACGAACCCACGACCCTTAATTTCAATAGCCAGGCGTCCTAGTCGGGCCAATTACAATATTACATTTGTAATACTGTTGTATTTATTCTTGTTAGTGTGTGGGTGTCCTTTTCTAGCAATTTTTGAAATAAATAAATATCGGACAACATTACACACATTGCTCTGATTTTGTGGTAAGTAGCTGAAGCACTTGTGTTACAGAAATAAGAAACAACGACGGTACCGTAATACCCAGAGCCCAGGCATTATAGAAAAGTTCGTTTTCCCGTATTGACCCGATCAGGGATCGAACCGGGACCTCAGGCATGGCGCGACGCCAAAGTCCGGTCTGCTCGTCTGTCGGATACGGAGGTCGCTTGGTGTCGTATCGTATTAAAATGCAATGCAATTGCACGTTACAAGCGCATCATAAATATTACAACGGCTCCGCCAAAATCGTGGCAACTGACAATATCGAAGAGTTGCCACACCCGCTACCGCGCGGCCGCGGCGCGTTCACACACGATCGGCGTTGCTCAACGACCTGCCGACATGTCATTGTTGCCGGGCGCGGTTTACACGAGACGATCTTCACGATGCGATTGTGGTCGTGCGGTGTAAACCGCGTAATCGTAGAACAATCGCAGTAAGTAATCAACAACGAATTGGTAGTTCCGAAAAAAAAAGAACTGTAGTTTGTTCAAAACCGAAAAAAGTGGGTAAGTAGTACATCGTCGTCATTGCGTCGACATGCCGGCACTAATGTCAGATATTTGAAATAACGAAAACGAACTAGGGTATTCATCTGCCCAAGAACAGCAAAATAGTTATCAATTAAGAAAATCCTGTTCTTTAACTTTTTTTTTTAATGAACATGTGGTAAACTGAAAAAAAATATCCAGTAAAAATATGCGTTACATTATGTTCCTCTCTTTCACAAAATAGTATCTAATAAGTCCGCCAATAAGGTTTTTAAAATAAAAAGAAACCGTATAAATATATTTGCTTCAACAAAAAAATAAAAATTGGTGATATTACATGGCGTCCAAGTTCACTTGGTAAAAACTGTATGAAGAATGATGTCGAGCTAAATTTCAACCCAATTAATTTTACTTACGTTTTCATGTTAAAAAATGTGTCTTAGTTTTTAGTAATCTAACTGATGATTAAGCTAACATTTTTAGTCATCTATGACTTTAATCAAACATTTTTTTGTCCTTATTTTCACTTTTAACCCCGTAACAGTGACGACAGTGAATAAATATCGGCTCGTGTAAAAGCGATTTGATTGTCAACAGACACAATGTGTGTTGGTTAACCTGTGACAATACTAAACGGACCATTAGGCTTGCTTTGTCCGATATTAGGGGACTATCAAAGAGTTCGACATGCATTTGTACGCTCTGATGTATTTGGGAGTTTTCTGGTTAGAATTGTAAGAATATAACGGTCATTGTAATTGGTTACACGCTTCCGTTTGGGAGTTATGTATAGTGATAAGTAAAGGTCAGTTACATTAACTTGTTTTTTTTTTAGTTTATAGACTCTATTTCTCCCTATCTAGCCAATGTTGGGAGTTAGTCATGCTCACTAAAATGTCACTGGGGTGGTGGCGCTATGTGGCGGGTCGTTACATTCCCTTCAATATGGTTGAGTGAAGCGATGGCTGGCACATACGTCATGCTTGTGAACAGGTGCCACCTTTGGGGACTGGTCTGCTCCAGCTTACCTCTTAAAATAAAATAATACTTCATGCTTTTTTCACTCATCAAAATAAAACTATATGACTTGGTCCAAAGTGTTCTACACATAGCTATAAGTTAGATACTGCTACTGTAACTTATCTGCTGAGTTTTTTACCGGTGTCTTCTCGGTAGATATAGGTTCCGAACCGGAAGTAGAATCACTTTGCATTGTATTCAATGACGATTCAAAAGTGTTACATGTAACCTACTTGAATAAAGAAATATTTGAGTTTGAGTTTGAGTTTGAGAATGGATGTAATCTAATAATAAAAAAAATGTAGAGACGCATTCTAAGATCTAAGACGATGTGTTCTATAGTCCATTTACTAAAGCACCTAAATTAAATTCAAATACATTCATTTACACAATGTAGTCCACATGTTTCCAACTAAATATAATTCAGAAAAACAAATAACGAAAGGTCCCAGGTTCGTTTCCTGGATAAACATTGGTCTGGGAGTGCTTCGTTAATGGAAATCTTAAAATAATATTGGTTTATTGTTGTGAGTTTTGAGCCATTCATAATAATTATTCTGTATTTGTTAGCCTAGACACACTGTTAGACAACATTAAACATAATAGAGTTTACTAACAATTTATAAACAGGATTGTTAGTATTAATGTAAATTAAAACATAAATGTTATCACATCACATCACACATCGCTTTTAAAAGGAAAATTATAAGTGCAATACTTGCAGAACAAACTTTGATTAAAAAAATATCAGTGTCATTCGCTTCTGACAAATATCTTCAAGTTATTTTCCCCTAAAATTCGTACTTAGTTCAAATACCACAAAATATTCGAATAACACGGGGTGTGGCGGCTTTCGCTCGCTCGCGAATGCGGTCTGCGTATTAAATTCCACTATTTGCATAAATATTATTCGGAATCCTGTCGCCGAGAGCATACTGATTAAGTAGACGAAAGTTTGCCGAGACAATAATAAGAAAAGATGCCTTGAGATGATGAGTTTTTTTTTGTAGAATTAATGTGGTTTGTGCTAATGTCTTCAAAATGGAAGTGGATCTACTTGTTTTTGGTTGCTATGGAATGAACACAGCCATGTTCAGATGATATTTTTGACAGATTTAATAAAATAATAATTTTAAGTTGATCTAGACAGAGAATCAAATTATTATTTAATAATTTGGACATACCAAAACAGCCATTTTGTATACAATACATGTGTTTCTAGGTTTAGGATACATTATTGGTTATGTTTTTTACAAACACTTTTTAATAGAACAATAAATAAGCAAAGCAAAACTGTTTAAATGCTTTTTACGGGTTTGGGAGAAATTGAATATCTATTTTAAATATTTAGGCTTAGAAAACACTTAAAAAGTAGACCACTACAAGAACAACATACAAAACTTATTTGAACAGTAGAAAATAAAACAACGAAAATTTAATTTGGTTGCCATCATAAATATATCAGGCGTTAAATTATTCAACAATAGTTTATCCACTAAATATTAAATTTGCAACAAGTAACCTTTAAAAATCTATTTCCGTCAAATCGAAATCCAATGTCAAAGGTCGATACTAGTTATAACTGCACATGCTATTTTTCACTCGTACATGCAACGCTTAATTTACCTAAGTACGTAACAATTTTATTATTGTATGTGTCTTGTATTATCGTGTTTTCATAAAAACTAGTTGGTTTTTGGTCTCGATCGATGACATAATGCGCAAGCACCGCGGTTTCCCAACTAATGGCGTAACGTGAGTATTTTGGGAGCCTCGTACGGACAGACATTTACACATATTTTGCATGTTAATTTTTATCTCGACGGTAACACGGCAGTGACATATCTTATCTTGTTATTTATGTTATATTCGAACTTAGTTTTTGGTTGCTAATAGGTAAGTTTAGATGATAATAATCAGTGACAAACTTGGAGACAGACGATAAACGTAGATGAATGATTAGGAATACTTAAAAACCATTTCAAAGGGATTAATTTAAATACAAAAACTATTCAAGGAAATATATAAAAATTCCAACCGTTACAAATTATAGGGGTATTTTTGTTGAAAAACAATGATTTTTACTAAGTGTTCTGAGTAAATTCATTTGGCACTATTTAATCAGCTTAAAGATAAAATAAAAACAGATCAAGACATAAATAAATATAGCAATAGAAATATATTGTGCAGTTCAATACAAAAGACATCAACGATATTAACTTCAGTTCACACATATGCAATAATTAATTTAATCCTGAATATTTACTTGTTTAAACAGCGTCAAATAAAAATAATACTTATACACATTTTAAAACCTTTAATTTAGTTTTGGTAATGGAAATTGTATTTTGCAGATGAGTCAAGAAGGGATTATAAATTTTGGCTGATTAATTTCGTATAATATCAAAATGGTATGGAAGCTTACTAATACTAAATTACTATTATTATTTTAATGGTTTACTTTGCAGATATTATTATCCTATTGACGTTTAAGATCAAAAGTATATGTTGTGTAATATTTATATTTAACAAGCGAGATTTCGTGGCACCTATCATAACTTAATTTTTCTATATCTCTCTCTTCTCTACGACTAATAATGTACTAATCGAGAATTAACTAAGAGAGATATGCATCTTTATTTTATTGTTTACTAGATATATTACGAGATCATATACCTATGACGACCTCAGCAGCTGAGAGGCGAGCGGACTGGACTTTGGCGTCGTGCCAACTCTGAGGTCCCGGTTTCGATCCCCGGTCGGGCCAACATAAGAAACGAACTTTTCTATATTATTAAGTGTTGCGGTACCGCCACGTTTTCATTTATGTAACACAAGTGCTGTTGCTACAACACAAGCTGATGCTTACCACAGAATCCAATCTATGTGATGTTGTCCAATATTTATTTATTATTACGAAAAATCTTTCGCTCCTGAACCAATAATCATAATTTTATACCATCATTAAAATAAACCTAGATGATTTTAATTGAGAAACTAAATCATTTTGAATAAAATTAGCATAGGTGCGCATGCGCAGGCCAGTACTAAAGACATCAACGTGCGCGGCTCGTTGATATCTTTAGTTAGTATCGCAGTTCCGGCCTCTGTTTAGTACTCGTGGTTCCGCCATTTGAGTGTACGTATATGATTTATAGTCATTGCTTTTATCAAATATGTATTTGTATAGAATAATAAGGTACCAAGTATTTTTAGGGATATTTTAGTATGTAACCGCGGCGACTACTGATCATTATTTTGCTCCAACTATTGTTAGTAACTATAAATATTTTTTGTACTATTGCATTTTTGTTAATGACAAAATTAAGATAAATAAATCAGTAGTTTTCTTATTAACAAAATGTACTAAATCGTTTTACTTTATCTCAGTAATGTAATTATTTACAAAATTAAACAACCAAGAAAATTATATCCTGTCGCAAAAATATTTTTTCAAAAGAAGTTAATTTTTATAAAAAAAAACTTGTTCATATTTAAACAATGACCTTGCTTTTTTACCAATTATTGATTGAATTTCACCAAATGTGCTCATTATGTATAGGATATGTGCTTCAAAATGTGTTTAGTGAACTACATTTTTATTACAAAGCTGTAAAACTTCGATGATTAAAAGTCTATATATTGATTTAATATAACGGTATAAATACACCCACTGTCTATCAAACAGAGGTAACTATAAGGTCAACTATGCCTGCACTCTGCAGTCACATAATAACAAGCTGACCTAGGCCTCTAATTAGATTTTGGTACTTAAATTTAAATACCTGTTTTGAAATCTATCATAACTTAATTATATTTGCACCCTAACAAGTTTTGGTCATAGCTAGTTTTGTACAGAATATGACATCAGAGAATATTTAATAAAATGTCATCGTATTTTAGTAACATTAAAAAATTACGTGATTAAGATACGCATATCATGAATACAACATATGTAGATACCAAAGTTTCTTTCAACTTTTCGCAATATAATATCTAGTTACTTTATCAGTGCCACCTTATGATATTAAACATAGTTATTCGTGTTTATATATTTTTTTGTGTGTGAGTTACTTTGAAACTACCAAAGCGAGAAAACATGAAATTGTTGGTTTCTTAGAGATTAAAAGCGCAGAAAAGTCCAGTTTTAAGCCACGTAATGTTGTAAAACCATGAATTTCTCCGATTCCTTGAAACAAATTGGTCATAATTCGCCAATAACAGTCCCTGCAGTAATGACCCAAATCATTGTCCGACCGCAAACGAGCGAACGGCTAATGCTGGCAAAATTATGTCAATTACCATTAGTTCACAATTAAAATGCACTAAGCGTTGCACATTCTCCGGTGACAATTTTTAAGTGCACTTTTTGTTGCAGGTGAAAATTGCCGAATGCGGTTTCCCCGGTTGTGTAACACTCGATTAAAACAAGATCACAGGACTCACCTTTTTCGAAAAAGTTGCTAGTACTTTCACTCGAGCACAACACAACACTGTTATCACATGGGGTTTCGTGAGCACAGATTAAGTTCCGGGTTGGTTGGGTGAGTGCGTGCGCGGGCGTGCGCGGGCGACGGGCGCGCTGGTCGGGCGGCGACGAGGGACTGCGCGCGCGCTGCGACACCCGAAACGTGGATCACCTTGTGCGCGCGCCAGATGTGGGCGGGAGCGGGCGCGGTAGCGGATTTAGACAATGAAGCGGACGGTTTGGAAGATCACAAAAACAGGCGTGTTTAAGAACATTTTTGCTCATCAATAGTCTATAGTCAATTCTTTTTATGCATATAGATTACATCAGTAATACTAATGAATTGATTGATTTTTATATTGAGAGAGGGAGTTGTATATTGAATTTTAACTTGTTTCATTATTTTGACAATAATATTTTTAGTCGAGAGTTTTGGAATTCTTGAGAGAGTTCTATTATCATAACAAACTTTGGTTTTCTTTGGCTGAAAGGATGCCGTCAAAGTTTTTGTAAATTTAATGATTTACTTGTAAAATAAAAAAACTATATGTATTAAAGTAAAAATGTTTGTAATTGAACTACAAATTGATGAATATTTGTATAATATTGACAATTAACATTTTGAAAGACGATGCCAAATAATACTTCATGGATTATGATAATATATAAAAATCTTCATAAAGGGTTGGAACAAAACAATAAAGGTATTTTTATCTACATTAATTATTCTAGTTCAGAATAATTTTTACTATTCATTTTTCAAATGAAATCTACCCACCTTACATACTTTCCGACCATGAAGAGTAAACCGCTACCGCTTGCGCTCATCACTCAGCTCAACAAAGAGCAAGGTGATACGGATCTGTATAAGACGTGTCATTTCCAAAACTATTCGGTAAGGTCACCAAAACGACTTTCTGAGGTCGGCGGCGCTCCATATCTGTGACGTCACAAGTCACACGAATCACTTATTGGCTCAATATAATGTATTTATAAACGATTGAATGTACACCGTCTTTGATTATTTTATTTATCTTTATTTGTTTTATTTTATTCAATAAATCATGTGATTATATAAAAAGAGACAAAAGTCCCATAAAACGTCTGAAATTAGTCTGACGTCTAAGAGTGTAGTATAATAGTAGATATATTAATACATTTTTATTAAACACGGAATGTTTTAAATAAACTTAATTATTAAGGGTTTTATTCGAGACTCTTGCCAAGATTATTTGAACTAATGAAACTCATAGTGACAGTCATACGACACTTATTTAAATAATCAGGTCCTAGGTTTCGATTTTCGATTTCGAATTTTATTAGAAAGATAAGGTTTAGTATACATTCATCTTTACAAGCAATCATTCTCCCAATTATTCCGTAAGGCCGCGAATCTATTAAACCTAAGGGTGCGGCAGACTGTGACGTCACTTACCAATAATGTATTAATTTAAAACGAATACAAGGTTGAAGCCGTTTCATCTGTATGAGTCTTCAAAGGTTTTTATCGCAAGGTTATCCGAATTACGTTTAGTAGTGACGTCGTTAATGATGGAAAGGCTATTGACAAGGTGAAGGAAAATGGGCTGACGTGTGAGAGATGAGACATGTTTCACGGAACTACTTTTGTTACTGTTATTATTTAGGACATCTGTTACTTCATAAGAAAAACCAACTACATTAATTGATCAATCTTAATGTTTGGTCAGAAATATGACTCTATAAATCAAATATATATGGTTGATAATAACTTTGAAAAAAAAACTGTTTTAATTTTTCTTATAATGAATAAAAAATCTTCTTTTTTTGCCTAACTTACTTTTTATATAATATGTTATATGTTAAGAATTTGTCATTAATTTCTTTAGTTATATAATAAAACCTCTTATAATCACCAACGTTAGCCAAATCGGTCCTGCCATTTTCCAGCCAGTAAGTATCTTGTGACTTAATAAATCCAGACAATCACACCAACCGTTTGATCTAAAACAAAGGTGTTGCTTGATACTATAAATAATTAACGACAAAAACTAACCTATTATGGAGAACATTAGTCCAGACAAAACCCAATTGAGAAAAGTTAGTTGCCCAAATGTGTTCTATTCCCAGTCAGGTCAATTTGGAAAATGAACTTTTCTAAATTGACTTGGGTCTGGGTGTGCTGGGGTGGCACCCCCATTTAGTATCCGTCGTCTAGCGCTCATAGTACAGTCGCCGTCAGATATATTGGAGCAGACAAAGTGACCAAATACTTCTGAACAGTTAAAATGTCAAAAAGATCCATACATAGATATTAATGGTAACTTGTGGTAAGTTACCATTAATATCTGAACATTAATTACTTCAATAATATCTGAGCAGAAGCCAATAACATCTGAACACTCATAACGTCAATATGTGTCACGCACGTCATGTGTCTCATTTATCTGAGTGTTCAGATATTATTGGTACGTTGTGTGTATAGAAATTATTGACTAGCATCTGACGGTGACTGTATAAGGGAAAACCTTAGTTTGTGACCAGGTGATTAGTGTGATTGTCTGGCGCATTTATTTATTTATATAATACATATCTTATTACTTACTTAATTTACAATAGTACGGTCAAAATCTCATCAACCTAAACATGATTTTAGTTTCATTCGATATTAGTTCCTATGCAGACGATATAAAGATTCAAAAGCCATAGTGAATAGTCTGTCGCGCTTTTGATCGTACAAGGTGAAGGAAAATAGATTCATTTGTATGAGACACGTCGGTTCCAGGAGTGTTTGGTAACGTTCCAAAAGATACCACTAAGGTCAATGCTGTAATTCTCTTATATGACTTAAATGCACTGAAAAATGTAACCAATAATAACAGGACTAAAAGAAAAGAGAAATAATTTCACAGGCTTAATATAAATTTGGGTGACAGAAATATGAGCCACAAGTCGGCTAAGCCCAAGTGGGTACCAAGCCTATTATTTACATTCATCATCATCATTTCAGCCTGTTTCTGTCCACTGCTGAACATAGGCTTCTTACCACCTGCATCCAACGAGACCCAGCAATTTTCACTAGGTTGTCGGTCCATCTGGTAGGTGGCCGTCCCACACTGCGCTTGGTGGTACGTGGTCTCCATTCAAGAATCCTTTTGCCCTTTTTTATTTAGATTAGGTTAGTATTTTTTGATGCTCGATTTAATAGAGCCCAAATAAAAATACTCCATCCAAAAAAATCCAGGGTTCGATTCCGGGTCAACATGAAAAACGGATTTTCTATATTATCTCTAATCTGAGTGTTGTGGTACCGTTGTTGTTTCTGATTTCTGTTACACAAGTGATACCTTAGTGACTTATTTCAGTTTTTAAAACCTTTATTTGCATTAGCTTTATTATTTACGTATATATATAAATATAATCTACGTATATATATTAATACTACTGTGAGTATTGTGTGCCAATAGTGCCTTAAATTACATTTTATCAGTACTTAAATATTTATTTGTTTTAAATTATTCGTGTATATAAATAAAAAAACATCTATAGATTTTAATTGCATCCTGTCAATTCAAAATTCGTTTTATTTTAAGAAGGATAGTATTTTCTTTTTTATGAAACCTTAGGTTTTATGTCATAAACAAAAAATGGTTATTTGCGCAGTACAGTTGAAATCACGTCAGACTATACACTTTGGACTTTGCACCGCCTTTATTCCGTATGTCATAAGAATGAATATCGAACTGCCAGTGTATACGGTAATAGGCTATTGTCCGTACATTAGTAAAACCGCACTTACTAGGCAATAAAATACTCATCAAGTTAAGTACTTCTTCCACTTCATTAAAAGTTTTGTCACCTATTGATGATAAATTACTTACATCCGTGTCTGCGATTGGTGTTTCTCAAATGTTTGACAAGGTCATGTTCTGAACGCTTTGTGACATCACTAGAAATGGTTGATTCGTCATCGATTTGGAAATTAACCTTATTGACGTAACATATTAACAGATATACAAGGTTCATACAAAGATTATATGTTTTGATGACACATCTTTCATTCCCAAGAGACAAGATTTCCACGGACAAAAGAAGTACAAAACGAGTGATTTTTTTATTTATTTAACATCTATGAATAGTTAATTTGTTGAGTGAAGCGATGGCTGGCACATACGTCATGCTTGTGAACTGGTGCCACCCTTAGGAACTGGTCTGCTCCAGCTTACCTCTTGAAAGGAAATACTTACTTAAGTTCATAATTGTTTCTTCACTCTTCAAAATAAAGCTATATGACTTGGTCCAAAGTGGTCTACTCATAGCTAGCAAAAAGTTTGATACTGCTAACTTTTTGCTAGCTAACTAATCTGCTGTGTTTTAACAGGCGTCTTGTCCCGAACCGACAGTAGATTCACTTTGCATTGTAGTCAATGACAATTAAAAGTGTTATATGTAACTTAAGTAGGTCAAACACTTCTTTATTCAAGTGAATAAAGAAGTACTTGAGTCTAAGATTAAATTATAAAAATTAAGTTTTGCGATAAATACAAAAATGATCAGTTTTTTATTAATCAATATTTTTTGTTCCTTTTTCCATAAGAAATCATCATGTATCACGATATTTACTTTGTTTAACTTCTTTGTCTATGTTTCTTGGAACGGTGTTTATTTTTCCACCGCGAAGAACTCAAAAGTTTTTGCTTAATCTTTATCAATAATGTAAGTAGCAAAAAAGTTCTTAATAATAAGAAAATATCTTGTTACTCTTTAGACCCAATAGTTACGAATATTATACCATATTATTATGTTGTCTTAAAGTCTACTTTTATCAGTACGAGATTGAACCGCATCAGGATTTTGGGGCATCACATTTTGTGTTTACTGACATTTTAGTCGACCTTTATAACGTGATGAAGTAGGTCAAATTTCAGTAAATTGTATAAAGTTACCGAATCATGATATAAGTATCATGCAAAAATAAAAAACATACCTTATGCATTCGTAAGAATTAAAACAACTATACTAACTACTTACCAATAATAGAGTTACGTTAACATAAGTTCTACATAATATGAACCTTTAAAAGCGTCTTACATCAAATTTTTTTACTAAAATTGTAGGGTTACATTTCTTGTAATTCATTAAATTTGTCGATCACAGAACTTAATGTTTGTCTCTCATTTCACTTTCTTCGCTTCTTCCCCAAGAAAATAAATCTTAATTTAAGAATGAAAAAGATAAAGAATTCATGCATTATACGACCATGCAAACAGAACAATTTTACTTAAACTTTAATATCATAATAAGAGTACAATCCGTATCGCCTTGACGAATCAGTCAATCAAGCATACAGTTTGACAGCCAGGACATTCGTTGATACGTAAAAATACCTGTGACAAACGTAGATTCAAAATCACAGTTTTATTAGCGGCAATAATGTCACGGCCGACGAAGACAAGTGCCAAATGGCGGGATGACAGATTAATTACTGATGCGCGCTGCGCGGGCGCAGTATGTTGTGCAACCGAATATCGATACAACCGGGTCAATGCCATACTCTAACACGATGATACGGGGTTAGGAGGCTTACACATGTTGTTGATCAACTTGACGTTTAATGTGTAAGATATCCTTAGTTGATGTTTATTGTTCATGCTCGTTAGCAGGGGATTTGTTTTGATCGTAGGATTTGATCTTACATTCAGTATTGCAAGTAAGCTTAAGCATGTAGCTTCTAACAGCTACATGCATTCTAATACTTATAAAATTGTGTATAAATAGATAATACTTTTATGTTCTCTATCCCTCGTTTTCAAATAACGTAGTGATCAAGTACGCCACGCCACGCCAGTGTCAAGTGTATAAAGGGATACGTCACTAAATCTGCTGGGTGTACTAAATATCAATTCTTTTAAAATTAATCGATGTGTTTGGTGATGCTGTGGCTAAGGCTTGAAGCACGAATTGAAATCACAGGATCGAAAAACTGGGGGTAAATTAAGAAAACAAAAATTGGGTGACTGTCCCTATGTACAAAGAAAAAATTAAGTTTCAGGCTAGGTAGTTAATAATGGCGCATGAAGTAATTTCTTTATTGCATTACATGTACGAAAGTGAAATTCTATTTTTACAACAATTTATGGTTACATCTAGCTCCTAAAGTACAAATTCCATATATTTTGTTCTAAGAAATAATTTTTGTCTTTTGATTGATAACATATTATGTTATGTAACTATTAACTATATAATCTAAACATAATGACATGTATACACTTTTTGGTTACTATAAGTCAATGCTAAGAGCACGGCTAGTGTGTATAGTCCTCAATTCTGGGTCCCTCCCACAAGATGACACTCGATAGCACGCGAGAAGGGTTCGCCTCTAATTACAGTTTACCGGCGACTTCGTGGGACGAGCTGTCAAGTGAACTGATAGAAACTGATAGAAACGTTGACTGTCTTTTTCACACGATCAAGAAAGAGATTAGTTAATCAAATAGAGACATTTAAATTTTTATTAAAAATAGTCATTGTAGAATGGTGAAAAAAACCCAAATCCTGTTGTCTTTATCATTGGTTTGGGTGTTAAGGTATCAACCGTCATTTTTGTATGTACTTCAAGTGCTTATGTTACTTATCATATGAATAAAAACAATGGTTGTGATTTTATCCAATATTTGTTTATTTCATTTATTTACTTAGCAACTAATCAAATCACCTACAGCCTCTTTCAACCAAAAAGCATAACCTAATCTATTTACATATATATAAATTAATCCCAATTTTCCTTGGTCACACCATCACGCGTGAACGGTTGAACCAATTTCGCTTTTTTTTGTTGTGTTTGTTATGTCAGGAGAAGGTTCTAATTAAAGAAAGAATTGAAAATATTGCGCGGAATAATATATATTAAAAATAATACTTTTGTCGTCGTGGGTGAAAACCAATCCGAATTAAATAGTCATCATTAAGACAGGACAACTTCTGTCGGATCACCTAGTGACCTATAAAATCAGGTCATGTGTCAAATTGTGATGAAAACGTGTACAAAACTAACAATTTACTGGAAGTTAAGTTTAAGTATTTCGTTCAAGGTAATTTAAAAATAATTATGCGTGATGCATTTAACAGCCTAAGGTGACGTTTCACCTACTTACCTACGACAGAACGGATCAGGACTTGGTAAATACCCATTGAGAAAAGTAGGTATGACGTGTCAATGTTAAATGTAAAGTTTGATGGCAGTCTTATTCCAACGCAAAAAGGTTTTATTTCGTTTGAAATCTTATCATAATTTTGGAGTATCTTTTAACCGATTCTTCGAACTAAAAACTTGGATCTAATTATAAAGTTCAGGTATAGATACGTCATATGATGGGTGAGAATGCAATTTGGGTTCAACCTTGCGAATTCCTTTAGAGCTTTTAGTTAATACATAGGTTATGTTTTGAGGCAGCTGCAATAGCTAAGGTGATTTGCACTCGTGAAGTACAATCTATTTATCTCCTACTAGGTGGCCCGGCGAACTTTGTTCCACCTTAGAGGCAATAAATGACTTTAAAAAAAGCAAAAAGAAATTCATAAAAAAAGTATCCTATATCCTTCTCCTGGTTCTAAACTACCTCTCCACCAATTGTCAGCCAAATCTGTTCAGCCGTTCTTGAGTTATAAATAGTGTAACTAACACGACTTTCTTTTATATATATAGATTTGACATGAAGCCTGAATCCATTTAAATTGGTTTGACTTGTTATTTTGGACATCACCACTTCGTCACTTAACTTTCTATGGGCATAATTATTACTTTACTTACTGACATATTCTGTTTTTAAAAGTAACCTTGAAAGAATAACATTAAAAGGTATGTCTTATAGTCCATTGACATGATAAAAACACGGCACCACACAGTTCCTACGCACATTCAAAATCAGTCGATTGTCAATTCCATCCTCTAAAATCAAAAGTTTAAATTAGATTTTTATATTTTTTTATATTGCACTTCAAGATTGACCTCATCTTACCTGATGTTAAGTGATAATGAGGCCCTAGCTAAGGGTGACAAGTACAGCATAATAAATCTGTTACTGGACTTGTCGCCCTTACCTTGAAGGCTTGACCCCTGCTACTGACGTAAGCGCCCCCAGGAGCTCTGGAAACCTTACTCACACGCAGGAACACAACAAACAGAAGTGATTCTCAATCAATGTCAGTATTGGGCCACGATGACGCATGTAAGTCCTACAGTTAATTTCATTTATTTTACAAATAGATACTTTTGTTTTATTTTATTTTTTTTCAATAATTGATTTTTAATTTTTATTTTACAATTGACAAACTAACTGTGTGTCTTAGTGCAAAATTAGTAATAAGTTTAGCTTCCATTTGTAAAAAAAAACTACTGAGTTTCTTGCCGGTATCTTCTCTTTAGTTACCTATAGGTTCCGAACCGGAGGTAGCTTCATTTGCTTTATATAGAGACTATTCATAAGTATTACTAATGTAATCTATGTGAATAAAAAATATTGACTTTGACTTTGACGTTGATTGTTATATATATAATATATATATAAATACATGAAAGTAGTCATGAGGATGAAATACAATGAAATTATACTATCAGTTGTCTAGTTCCTATGTTTTGTTTAGCTTTTGCCTCATTCGGAGACGAGACTTACTTTATTGTCACATCACTCATCAAAGCAAAATAGTATGACTTGGTCCGAAGTAATTTCTGCAAAGTACAATACAGTAACTGTAATTATCTACTATGTTTTGTGCCAGTATGTTTTTCGTAGGAGGTAACGAACTAGTATGTGGTTAAATATAGGCCTTATATTATTGTATCTAACCTACTTAAACAAAGATATTTTTGATTGATAAATTTACATTTAAACGGTGACCATTTTATTCATAAAATCATAAAAAATATTAAGAATGCTGCTACCTTCATTCGATTCATCCATTCATATTACTTTCGAGACATTTCAATTATTCCATCTGGTATAAACTGATTAATCCCTACTCCATTAAGGCTGTATAATTGAATCCAGGCCCATTGAGACGGTATCGAAATTGAGATGTTCGTTAGACTTGTGGTCAATGACTCTAATCAAACCATCTGGTTTCATAATTAGATGCGTTTCGTTTTGTTTCAAGTTCTTTGATTGGGCTAAGGGAAAAGATTTACTGTGTCCGAGTTGAAGTGGTTTAAGGCTATTGGAGGTAATTTGGGGTTTCATTTTAACATATTTTTTCAGAAAACTTTTATTTTTAAAGTAGTTATTTAAGAGAAATTAATTTTAAAGATAGCGTAGGGAATAACGACACTTTTATTACTGTGGCTTCCGTATCTCAAATCTAAAATTCTTATTGTGAATGGGTTATACATGATTAATCAATTAAGAATAAATCGAATTTAATCATGGACTTAATATTATACTAAGTCCATGATTTTACTTAGCTACATTAATAGACAATGCGATTTTTAATCAACCAAAACTAACGTCAGTGTTGCACATTGAAATTTGTGACTTTACAAATACGTGTTAAACAAAGTCGTCTTATTATTTAGGGGCTTTAATTGTTTACCAATATGCCAGCCCAATTTGGTTTCGACAAGTTTTAAATGTATGAAATTTACGTTTCACTTAAAAAATATCACGTGGTTTGTCAATTCCTTATTTTTTTAAATTTGACTATATAATTTTAAAATTTCTTAACTGCCATGTCGGCAGGCCCCTTAAATCCGTGATATAGCCAGCATTTGTCAGTAATAATTCAGATACAATTGTATTCCATAAACGATTATAGCAAAAAATTTAATAGCAATAAGACATCAATACAGCAAGAAGATTCAAGATAATATTTTGTAGAGATAAAATTTATTGAAGTAAATATTTTCCCAATAACAGGAACAATGATAGATTTCGTCACGCGATCTTCTTATTTTTAGAGCCATCTTCAGACTGTGCTCTATGATTACGATATTTAATTCATTGCGTACTCGACCATTAGTAGCTGCAGTAATGGACGCACTATTCTAGTCGGGTCCTACGTGGGCATTTTGCGTGCGATAGAAAATTTCAAGCTTTTAACGAATAAGAGCTTAAAACATATCGGACTATTTTTCATGCGCTGTGTGTGGCAATTTAAAGTAAGCTAATTGCAAAAAGGAAATAAGAATAAAACTTATATAAAAATATGATGTGCCTTAGAAAACAAACAATAAGAAGAGAAGTAGTAGTACACTATATCATTTTATAGCAAATCATGTATTCGTTTTAGCGTAAAAAGATAAAATCTAAACAAGGTAAATATCTTGAATTTTATTAAGATGATACGGATTTTTTTGCAAAAATTATTGCATGTCACTAATGAATATTGTTTTATTTTAAAGTATGAAAAGGTTCAAACATTTTTGAGTTAAGTTATTACAAACAAAATTCTCTCGTTATTAATATGGATTACTAGGAATGAAAGATCTTCACAGCTGTGATTTAATTTGTTCAGTACGTTAAAGCGATCACTAAGCTAAAGTTTATCGCTCATATAGGACGTGCGATGATGGATGACGGCAATAGGAATGAGTGATAAGGTAATAAAGAATACCATACCATACCTCAATAATGACATGGTATCAACTTCCGCGTTGGTAATTAGAAGATAATGTTCCCCGAATTGTGTACATACAATTATGGAATGCATCTCGCATTAAAAAGCAAGAAAGTGCATCATTTAAAAAAAATACGCGTTTTCCAACACGTGAGAATAAATTATTCAGGCTATTCAGAGTCTGGGTGTTGTGGTACTGTCGTTTTTTCTGATTTCTGTTTGCCAAGTCCTTTAATTACTTACCACAGAATCGAGGCGAGTCCTTTTTTTAAATGAATAGCAAAACACTAAAAGAAAGTTTAAGCGTCATGTACAATGATGTGTGAAAATGTTTCATTACTTCACAATAAAAAAACATGTATCTAACAGCTATTTCGACAATAAAAGGTTTGGTTGCTTTTATACACCGTAGAAGATATTGGCAGTGTTGAAAAGAATCAAAACTTTTATTAATATCTTTTTAAGAGATCCGTACTCAAATGTAGTTTATTACCACTGTAGTTAACTAAAAGCTACAGAAAATTAACATGCTTACCACAAAATTATAGGCCTTGAAAGATTTGTGTCTGTTATAAAAATTCAACTCGTATTTCTGTAACCACTCTTCCAAGCAGGTTTTAATGAGACTTGTAAGTAGCTGTTGTGATAAGGAATAACTTAGGTTACTTTTTTTTTATAAGAGTAACTAGCGGTCGCGGCGAACTTTGTTTCGCCTTAGAGGATTTTCCCGCTTTTCTGTTGAAATTTTCCCTGAATTTTCTTCGCTATAAACCTCACGCAGCCCGAGACCTTTCCAACGAATGCAAAACCGTTGAAATCGGTTCGTGCGTTCTGGAGTTATAGCGTCAGGAAAACCGGACTTATTTATATAGTAGATTTAATGTTATAAAAAAAAAATCGGAATCCTATAGTCCACGCAAACGAAGCCACGGGCACAGCTAAACAATAAACACTTCGCACTCATTTATAGTAAAGTAGGTAAGTAATTATATTTTACGATCTATGTCCGCACACGAATTACAACGATTAGATCGGGCAACGTTTTCGCAACGGCATTCATGAATGACAGTTTTCACATTCCGTTACGGACCACTAAAAAGCAATAAAATCGATTAAACAATTTATTCGATCGCAAATAAAAATCTCACTCGCCTCCCGGTTGTGAAGCGTTATTCTGTTACTGGCGCACTGTTTTATTTATAGTGTGAGACAATATCGACGAAGTTAAATCGAGACAGTACGGTGAACTTACGAGTTGTATTGAATAACGTATCGAGGGATGATGATTCGGTATAAAAAAGTGGATTCGATTCAGTCTGCCGAATGAAAGTAAAAAAAAACTTCACACGTAATTGTTGCTTTAGTAAATAAACAAAAATTGATGACGATGCGGCGCATCAAATTTAGTGGAGCGGTGTGTATGATTAGGAAAATATTGTTGACCCAATGATTAAAAAATATCAAATGTTCACATAATATAACTAGATTTAGACTGTCAAACATAAGAAGATTAAAAAAGAACATCAAATTTCAGTTTTCAAATAGTATTAAATTCTACGATTAAATATATTACCTAGTTCATTTATTTCATAGTTGCAGTACAGTTTAATACATTTACACCTCATGTAACTGTAAACCTGTGCACAAAACAATCTATCTCTGTAAAGCGAACTTTGTACTACGAACAAACGTATTAAATTACGAGCACCATTCCTTTTCCGGGAGGCTAACGTACAGTAAACTGCACATCAAAGTAACAATTTGTAATTCGATTTTAGTCCTTATATTCACGTCTTAAAAGCGGTGCAAAGTCCGAACTATGTCTGACGTGTTCTCGACCGTACTTTGAGCGTACATTTAAGAGTTATACGATTGTCAGAAGAGTAAATACTTCGGGGAGTTGAACCAACGCTCTTATAAATCAGTTATTTCAGATACGATGCTCATATAACTTCCGGGAGTCATCTGTCTTCTTCCAAAAATATTGCAGCTTAGGGTTGACTAAGAAAGAATAAAAAATTAAGTGATTTATGTACTTACCATAGAATCAGAGCAATGGATGCGATGTTGTCTAATATTGTTTTATTTTATTTCTTTATTGGTATTAGTATTAGAACAAACGAAAAAAAAAATGAAAGACTAAACATAAATAAAATACATACAAAACTAGGGCTGGGGTCCTGTCTCATCATAAGGTGCTACGCAATTGGAAACCTAACACTGCAGCAGCGCTAATGCAAGACTAACAACTAGTACAATGGCGTACGAAGGTAGTTTACTTTAAACACCCCGAACCAGCACCTAACTTAGCCCACATTCAGCACCTATTCATATTTTTGGTGGATGCTTTTAGTGGCTACTAATTTATCAAAAGGTGCTAAACGTAGACTAGGCTAGATGCTATTTAAGAAAGTGGAATACCTTTTATAATATAATCTACAAAACAAAATAAAAAGATTTACCAGAATCGTATTGAATTCAATATGTTTAGACCTGTTTTATTTTATTCTGTATATATTTAGTTCCTATTTAGTTTTAATTATTGCTTATTTTTTTATTCGTTACTTGTCAATAAAGATTTTTAACTTTTATTTTTAGCGTTCCGTGACAAAAATTAACAACTGATTATAATTTTAACAAATTCTATCTTTTTGTAAATAATATCTCGATTATAAAACGGATTAAAGTTTTTAATTGGTTTACTTGAAATACATTGATTAAATGTAGGACAAGATAAATTTGAAGAATTTTTTTTTCGTTTTTCATGTTTTCATGTTTTTTACAAAACAAATAGTTGTTACCAAATTCAAGAACTAGAATGCTTAACGACGACCTCCGCGCCATTTCTGAGGCCCTGGATTCGATCTCCGGTCGGGTCAATATGGGAAGCTAACTCATCAATATTTTCTCCCGTCTGAGTGTTGTGGTACCGTCGTTGTTTATGATTTCTATAACGCAAGGGCTTAAGCTACTTATCACAGAATTTAAAACAATGTATGTGATGTTGTCCAATATTTATTTATCTGTTCATTTATAATTACCAAGAATTTAAATATTTTCAGATAAATTTATTAGGTACTTTATGTGCGAGAAGAAAAATTCAGATTTGATTAAAAAATGCAACCGACTTGGTTTTTTTATAATTTTGATAACCCTATAATATCCGAATCGAACATGAACGAGAGCAAATTACAAACAAGTTCGTAGAAATGAGAAAGTTTGCCGAAGCCCTGACTCCTTTTCCAATAATAAATTAATTATTACCGCATTGATCATAATAAATTAATATTTATTAAAGACGCGCGGCAATTTATGGGATTATAAAAACCCGTAATACCAAAGTTAGGGATGTAATGAAGATATTTATTTAAAAGTAACAAATCATGCATTTTCAACACCCTTCATTTCGTATTCGGACAATAAAAGGAGTGCTCAAAGCGGGTACTACATTAAAATATTTTGAAGATTTTAATTTTAAAACTGACAGTTAGGCTAAGTGAAAGATTTGGCGAACTGACAGCTGTTATTGTAAATGATTTATTGTTGATTGACAAGACGAATTTCTCGTACGAAAACTGCAGTCAAACTTCGGCCATGATACATTTCTCGAGATTTCCATCACCACACATACCTACTTATGTTTATACAGGTTTTTGTTATGGAAATAGAAAAACATAGGCCAGGTGCGTTTCTAAAATAAGTACTTTTCAAAAGATCAATAGCACACTAGGTCGAAAATACCTTTAATTGATTTTAGTCTGTTAAATAGTTTCAAAAAATTTAAGACGCGTATTTTTTCATTTGGCAAATGAATAAAAAATGCCAAATCACTGGTAAGTACAAAATGAACCCACTAAAGACGTCATGCGATAAATAATTTTAATGTCTTGCCGTTATTATTTGATTAAAAAATAAAGTGGAAAATGCAAAAACACGTATTATGCATAATCTGACAGACGGACTAAATTTTTTTTTATTTTTAGTCCGTCTGGATATTACGGTATCAAATCCGTTTTCATCACGATGTGGGTTCTATAAAAAAAAATAGTCGACTTCCCTATCATGAGTTTTTCATTTGTATTTTATTACGCAACTACCAATCGGTAAATTTTTATGTTTGAAAATTTTATATTTTAAACCTACCACTCCAAGCCCATCATGAATGGACTTCAATCGAATATCGCCATCTTCGTATCTTAAATAACTAAAACAACTACAGGAATCTCCACTTATTGTATACTTAACGGTTCATTGTTCAACCGTTAATGTACGAGACAAATAACTTTTTCGGCTGGAAACTGGAGGAGGCGATATTTTGGCGAAACCCGTTCATCTGCCAAACCATGACTCCGTACGCCGAAAGGAATAAAGGTTATTTTCCTTTGCTCTGTTGTCAAGTTCTACTTTGTACTTGGTTGTGTTTATTTTTAAGGAAACGTAGTATTTGGTTACCAACACGATATGCCGGCAAGTTGTGAGTCTTCAGGGTAGATATTTTTGGACGTTCCCGTTTCGGGTACTTCTTTCTGCCGACTTGAGTTTGCGTACGGTACAATGGGTGATGTATGACTTAACTAAACGTTAACTGGCCCGATTATACAATTTGGATAATAAAACCATTCGGAAGTAATGTTAAAGTACCTGCCGGCTGATACTCGACAATACCTGACTAAGAGAATTTATAAAACGAAAATTCGTGAATACTCCTTCTCTTGCTAGTCTAGTACTCGTACATAAATCGTAGTCTTTAATTTGTCAAAATCTGAATCCATTTACTTTATTTGTTTACTTAGTTTATTTTTTACTAAAATATACCTGTGCATATATGTATAGACGTTATATAAATATATGTATACCTTCATATTTTAAGTACCTACGTGTCTAGTTTACTTTATTTAATCATGTATGTTTATGTATATTTCATAGTTGTTTCTGTCATTGTTGTTTATTATTACGTACTTTTTCACTATTACCACACTTCTCTGCATAACTCAAACGTTAACGTGGTAGAGAATGCCTCTAGCATTAAGTCCTCCTGTTGTACTTTTGTTTGCAATAAAGCTCTTAAATAAATAAAGAAGAGAAACAAAAAATAGGACTTTATTTTGACAGATATTATATTTACATTATATAACAGATGTTATGTGCATAATATAAGATCAAAATGATTATTAGATTAGAGCTTATTCAGATAGCACGAATAATTTATTAAACCATTATTTTGAATGATTGATAACGTAAATAATTATGTTAAAAGGTTATAACCCCGTCTTAAATATTTGATAGCATTAATTAATCATAGAACTATTTTATAAATGTACATACCTACTCATTTTTTGCCTATTATGCAAAGCCATGGCGTTATACACACGGGTGCAATGTAGGTACTAATGAAGTTTTTGGCTTCTCTTTACTTAAATATGTAGATATTAATAATAATATTAAACTTCCTCTTGAATCTCCGTGTCAATCAAAAAACCGCAAAACAATCTGTTGCATAATTTCAAACAACTCAGTATACCTAGAGACAGAAAGAGGAAAACGACTTTATTATTCTAGGTAGTCAAGCCTTATGAGCAGTATCTGTCTAGAGAAATACTACCATACCACCCAATTATTCATTTTACATTGCATTTTGTACTACACAGGCTGATATGAGCCTCTATTATGTAACATACAAGCACAAAAGAGCTAAGTATACCAAAGTTAAGCCCGCAAACGAAATTAACACTAAATGTATCATTTCAGTTCCGCATTTCAATTTGATGCGTACACGAACATCTCTCATGCAATTCATTAAATTCCGCTACACAAATCCGGCGAGCCATCAATTACCAAAAGCACCGTTTAATTCTCACTTCAAAGCCACAATGGCAAGTATCCTCCTTTATCCTGACCGTCAAATTAATCAAAGAAACTGACAGTGAGCTCCCATCACAGTTTAAAAAAGAACAGAAAACTACAAACATTTCGCGGACCTATTCCTTTTTTGGTTATAGTTCATTTGAAATTCCTTGCAATTTCGAAAAAAGCTTTACTTCTTACTAAGTAACGCAGAGGTGCTCTCAAGAACAACATTTAGAAGCTAGCTCAAGCTTGAAGTTGGTTTACTGTCGTCTAGTATACTGTGTTAAGCCTGTAGCTATTGACGTGAGTTAAGGGTGCGTTATTTATAATTCAAGTAAATCGGTTATAAATATAGGTACCGTAATCTTGTTATTGCATCATCGGGTTTCGTTTGAGGAGGTTATTCCTTACTCACAATGTAGGTCAGTTGCAATGATACGAAAAATATCGAGTGGTTTGTGTTAATCCCTTGATAATTAGGAATAATTTTGTGTCCTCATTTTTATGAGGAAACAAAAAATTACAAGAAGGGAAAAGTGTTAGTTTGACTGATTTTTAAGACCACTACTTAATCATACTATTTCAAAATGAATTGCGGCACTTAGGTATTACGGTTGACTTGTAGAAATAGCTTGTATTAGTGTATTCATTGCCGAAAAGGCTTAAATTTATAAAATAAATGAGTGTACCAGTATGCATTGGTCGTGTACAGATATCTAGAGATTAACTATCATCTCTTAAGATTTCAAAACTTAAAAACAGAAGCCCTAAAGCTCTACGAGTAAATTAGTAACTACATCAATATGCAAGTTTAATGCAAATCGATAAATGAGTGTCGGTAGTAAACATTATTTTCACTTAATCAACAACTGGTGTATTATATTCAAATGTAGCAAAATCACCCGGAACTAACTTAATGAGCCATTTAAATGGTAAATGAAATAATTAAGTTACATCTGACCAAACAAACTACTTTACGTATTCACTGTCTTATGCACTGGTTCAAAAATGACAAGTTGCATTAATTATAAATTGATATTATTATATTAATGGTGTAACCCAATCGTTTTTAATTGTGTTAAACTCTTTGGCATAATTAACACTTCTACTAGTATAAAGGGATTGGGTAGGCCCCAGTTAAGTTCATGGGTCTAAGAATTTTGAGCCAAGAAATATGTTCAGGAATTTATGTCAGCGCATCTTAAAAGCCGATGACGCACGGTGATATATTTTCGCTTACTCTCAAAATAGCCTCTCGCATTTTCGGGAAGCGTCGCGCACGGAACTGTACTGTTAGGTTACGGGGAACGCCGGGATTTACGACTAGTCGCACGCGACGGGGTGCTTGGCACAATTACACTTTGACCGACTGAGTCGACTTTATTTACTTAAGTATTTGGAGCAAACGACGCATAAATTGCGGAGTTGGGCCGCGGTTACATTAACGAGATTTTAATGCTATGCGATTAACTAAGGTCTCTGAGCGTGGCCTAGTACCTTTTCTTGATTCTATTTATGTAAGTGTTTTACTTATTCAATTTAACTATTTTCAATCAAGTAGGTTACAATATAACACTTTTGAATCGTCATTGAATACAGTAAAAAGGGACTCGGCAACCAGCCGCATCCTATTTCTACTGAGAAGACCGACAAGGACCTTAATAGCTAGATATGTAGGTACCAATAGCAGTATCTAACTTATTGCTTTGTTAAGTCAAAATCTTTGTTTTATTGAGTGTACTAGGAATGAAGTAGGTATAACATTGAAGTAAGCCAGCCCCCAAAGGTGGCTCCTTCACAAGTAGCTAGATATGTGTTGGCCATCGCTTCACTCAACCTTTACTTAGGGAATGTAACAACCCGCCACATAGCGTCACCACAGATGACAGTTAATCTAAATATCTTTAAGGCGAAAGTGATCTTGCCTCATATACGCATTCTATAGCGCGAAATAGATATGAAATATGAGGTTATTCAATATTTTAAACAACCACCCCGCTGACATTTTATAGCGAATATCATATAACGAACGTATGTACAGTTAGATTAAGACATATAGTCTCTGAGAGCGTTGGGCTCCATAACACAGATGTAGTGTGTTTGCGGGTAATAATTACGATGGATGGACTACCGAGAATACAAACTAACTAAGAGAAAGTGCAAGCTAGTCTTTATTCAAGTATTTCTTCAATAATTTACTGTAATCAAGTGTAGTATTGGTTAAAAAACGGAGTACACGATATGCTCTATTTTTAAATATAATGTAAGCATTACGACAGCAAATCAACATGCCCAAATCAGTAAGTTGTCGATATTTTAGACTAGAATTATAACAGCGCATGTAGGCCTATTGCCACTAATACTGTGACAGCCTACCAATATAGAAGCTAAACCGATTAACCAACTAAGCGACCAATATTCAGTGAACTTTAAACGTCTTAAAACGGAAATAATCTGTTGTCTTTCAGTATAAGCAAACCCTTATTTTTTATTAAACTGCCTCTTACTTAAACCTGTACGTATAAATACCAACATACACTGCTTCAAACAAATACTTTGTTACAAAGACCCAACATATCGCATTGGATATTCTAAAGTGGCAAATAAATTTTGAGTTAGGGTTCCTAAGTTTTTCACTGTAATCCTATTCTGGCGGATCTAAACAACGTCCATTGATAGGAAATAACGACCTATGGATCATTTCTGCAATATGATTGTAATCTTAGTACCAGAAGAAGCGATAGAAAGAACTTTTGAAGTGTGAACATATATTTAACCCGTCGGTTCTCAATCTGGAGGAAAGTGACCCCTGACAAGTCTGTCAGAAAGTCACCTTGTTACCAGTCGGTAACAAGGTGACTTTCTATTTATACATGGATATTGCTATAATATGATTTTACTAGGCCGTCGGTTATTTTAAGTAGGGCACAAGTAAAAATTTAACAATTTGTTGTACATATAATTTTTTTTATTTAATGAAGTCGATAGCATCTGTAAAGTAGGGCCTTCGTTTGAACTTTAATCTTTAATATCACTTTGACAAGTTCAAAATGTATGACATTGACATTTTGAACTTGTCAAAGTACATTGGAAACTTGTCGAAACTCGACCACAGTTACTTGGCTAGAACCCAATAGTAGTACTGGTAAAGCTACGGAAAGGAAAGCTACATAAGGAAACTAAAAAAAAAAGTGAATTCTTTAATTTCGGAGTCGACATTATCAGTACTTGAACCTAACCCAAACCCATTATATAAACGCGGCGGAAAACCACACCGACCAACTGGTTTCAAACCATGACTTCAGTTGATTGAGGGTTCACATTATGGATACTAACTAGAGGCGGAACCCACAATCACACTTTAGAGAGATACCACCCCAAAATTAGTGGTCCTCCATTCCAAAGTTGAGAGCCAACGGCCTGCCCAATGGACATTCTCACACAGAGCGCAAGGTGTGCCGTCTATTGAGATCTCTGCGCGCTCCATAACTTTCCGTCAACACCCACAACAGGGTGCCGGTAATACCTATCATCTATCCCTACAAACCGCCTATACATCACGTCCTACACGCAAACGCGCCAACTGACCATAAATATGATACGTCATCGCATGGCGAAGGTGGCCGAAACGCGCGAACCGCGATATCGGTTATAATAAATAACGCGATATGAGACACCTACTTACTTACGTGTGATAGTTTTGATGTAGCTGTCCGCTCGTGATGCTAAAGCGTGGTTGCGTTTTGTTCTACAAGAGTCTATTTGCTTGGCGATAAGTGTACGATCGGCGACGAGTATGGACGTTTAAGTGTAGGCACTTTCATTTCGGAATATTCTAGCTGCTACGTTCTTATAAGCATCCCACTAATTTATGAACGTGAAAGCCTAAATTGCTCCTTTGGGAATTGGATTTTTTTATCCCGAAATATTATTAGGAAAAAATATTATTTATTTGAATGATTAACTTTATCGGATTTTATCATAGGTATTTAAGTATTTGTAATGCCTAAGTAAGTTATCTGAATCTAGAAGAATTTGTTCTGATTTCGTTAGAATGTTACCAAATTTAATATACTTTATTTACGAAAACCCAAATAAATAAGGTAAGTGTTAATTACTATCCATTTTGTACTTATTTGGTAGTTGGTGCAGTTATTTTTAGTCTTTAGCACTATTTACTGAAATAAACTGTTTTTAGAAACTGAAATTATTTATAGTTGTTGAAAATAAAGAATCGTTTTAAATTTAAGGGCAAATTACAAAATTTAATGCTCAAATTACAGACAAAATAAGCAGGACTGATAAAAAATTCAGCCCTTATTGGCATTGAGCTTACTAAAAATCACTCTAAAGTCGTATACACCTTTTATGTTCTGACAGACTATTTAAAATGCGAGAAAACCCACATAATATGTTCACGAGCACGATAGTATAGGAACACTAGTCTTAGCCCGCGTCGCCGTCTCGGCATTTCAATGAAGTCCCCATGCAGTCGGCACCATTGCGTTGTCACTTACGCTGTTTCGCCTACCATTCATGCTGATGGACAATGGATATTTGTTTTTGTAAAATAACAAATGACGAAATCGACGCCGGGGCTAGGAAACCGTATATCTGGGATTTGCTAAAATGTGCAACTGTTACGGGAATATATTTTTTTAATTTAAAACTTTATTACACAAAAAAAAGTACAAAAGGTGGACTTAATGCTAGGAGCATTCTCTACCAGTCAACCGTTGGGTCATGCAGATAGTACGTTTATGGGTGCGGTAACAGTAAAAATGTGAGTATGGATAACAACAAAATTAATAATCATAAATAGCAGAAAATTACACACGAGAATAGAATATTCATACATAGGTTCATGATAAATAAATATAATAATTAAACAATATAATATATATATATTTCTGTACAAAATATTTCTGTTAGGTAAAAGTTAAATGTGACTTAATAAAAATGTAACCTTGTAGTTAGTTACTGAAACATATAATAATCAGCAATTCGGCAGTTGAAAAAAAAATATGTTTAAAATTTGCTAACGCTTTCAATTATGGCTGGCTTTGTTTGAATTTTTGTTTGAGGTTGATAAAAATGTTTTTTGTACATTCGGCAACAAAATATTTGTCCTTTGTTTTTTCAAAAGTGCTTGAGAAAGTACTTTTGCCACCTAGTTAAATAGCTACGTTCAATCATTATTTCACTAGCCTGCTAACTCAGAACTTTTTTTATATGGGTAACACAGACAAGAACAAAAAAAAATAAAACTCACGAAAAGCATGAAAAGGTATTCTTCAATATAAAAGTATTTAAATAGCATACCAATCACCGAATTCCCCGCTATAACCATTTCAACATGTCGAAAGTTCAAACAAACTTAAAGAAGTTACCAATTAAATTAAATATTTCACTTAGGGAGTCCGAAGAGTTGCCTATGAAGCATATTCTCATTTCGTGGTCAGCAATGGAGTCGTTGATGGGACAGGCCAATAAAACTGTCCGCGCTTGAATAACTCGCAGACTCGTAGTTGACGGGAAAATAAAGTGAATTGAAATCTTTATAGTCTCTGAAGACGGCGGAGACAAATGAGGGGGTCTGAACAAATAGCTAGGTTCACATTTTGTTACGCAAAGGCAAAATGTTCCTAATTGTTGTTACAATTTTCAACGTAACAACGAGTTTTGTTCTGCTTACTAAAATTATTAGGGATTCAGTGAAGGCTAGTGAAGAAAAAACATAATTAAATTGGTTTATTGAACTTGTATTTAAGGGTAAAATATATATTGCCTTTACGTTAATCTAGAACTTAATCTATCTTTCTACAATCATTTGACCTAAATCTTTTTCAATGGTTTTTGTGTGAGAGAGTAACCACAGAACATTTCCTACTATGATCTGAGGAGAGTAACACACACATATCCACACATACAAACATTTAGACATTTTTACAAACTTTTGTGTTTATTAGATTAAATAAAAATAAATAAATGCGCCAGACAATCACACCAATCACCTGGTCTCAAACTAAGGTTTTCCCTTGTACTATGAGTACCAGACGACGGATACTAACTGGTGGCGTCATCCCAGTACACCCAGACCCAAGTCAATGGAGAAAAGTTCGTTTTCCAAATTGACCTGACCGGGAATCGAACCCGGGACGGGATTGGTTATTGTTTAAAAATAACTGGACTTTAGAAGTTCCAAAATGGAACATATTCAACGAGAGCTAGCGATTTGACACTTGGACAACTTAATTTAAAACGAATTATAGCGTAAAACGAAGATACACGGGATCATTGACCTTCACAAAATTCATCGAAATCTGTAAAATTCCGACAGCCCTTGTTCTATCTGGAAATGATGTCTATAATAAAATTCTCACACGACTTTAGCATTAATAAACTTTGCATAACATGTCTTAGAAGCCACTTGACATTAGAAAAAATACCAGATGATAGTTTTATATGTCAATTTTAGCAACTAAAGTACTTATCCCTGTAATACTTCACCAATTGCTCATCATATGTATTAATAAAGTATTACTCTTTGATTACAGTTTTTGTTAATGCTGCATACTGCATGTGGAGACCACAAAACGTATAACAAGAGCTAGAGAAAGCCTAAATCTTAAATGATAGCTTTTTTGCTTAACCCTACATTAATAAAAGATCGTTTACAAATTCATATTACCTGCTATGTTTTATTGAAACAACTACAAGTAAGTGAGCAAGCAATCATATTTCAATTAGCGTTAGATTCCAATTTAAATATGTAAAACGTGTTTGGCGATAACAATTGTATTGTTTCTTGGAAAAATGTAAAATAGGTACATTCATAAACGTAAAACGATTTAAACTTTTCGACTCAGATTAATTAAAAAGAGATTAGTAACTTTCACAGCGTTAAACGTCTTCGCTACTAAATCGTGAATTAAAAAGTTATTAATGACTTCTTTCTAACACGGTCAGATGGTGCCAAGGAATAGAGGTGAGAGTATTTCGGTCTCCTGAATGATCGGCGAAGATGATAAGCCCTCGCAGCAATCATCAATAGTCTAATAAGGAAAAAAGGTTCTAAACTAAACTTGTACGATTAACACTACGTTAATAAACTATACATTATGACCTTCGCAACCCCCTTATGTCATGCGCATAAGAATTAATATTGAACTGCATTTTTTTATCTTAACGGGCTGTCTACCGTACTACGATAACTATTCAGTCTGATAAATATGTAGATATTATTAAACTTAAATTTTCTAATACACCACCACCTTACAGAAGATCGTAGCCAAATAACAATCACTTCTGTGATGTTGTGTTCCTGCGTGTGAGTAAGGTTTCCAGAGCTCCTGGGGGGGTGCTACGTTAGTAGCAGGGGTCAAGCCTTTAAGGTAAGAGCGACAAGTCCAGTAACAGATTTACTATGCTCTACTTGTCGCTCTTAAGCTAGGACCTCATTACCACTTAACATCAGGTGGGATGAGGTCAATCTTGAAGTGCAATATAAAAAATAAAAAAAAATACGGTGTTTTTACCGAGCCGTATACAACATAAAGATCCTGGTTGTAGGTTGCTGCTTTAAAAACAGCACTGCCACATATATTAATCCTACCTGCTAAATGAAATACCTGATCGAATTTTTTACTGTACTTGTCATTTCAATTTGTACCTATATCTTTTGAAATCAGTACCTACTTTTTTGCATTGTATAAAAGACTTAGACTTTTTGGTACTTCCAAATAGCACGTTTCGGCGCCCAATGGACATATTTGTCATTCGAGCTGCAACACTGAAACTTAGTAATTTTCTACAGTAGCAACACTATGCTTTATGAAATACTCCACACAGCATGGCAGCAGATTTCAATCCATTGATATTGATGCTTTACGGATAAGGGAAATTTATGGTACTTTTAAAATCACGTATTGCGTATGAGTGTTTATCATAATGGCACTTATATAGCTGAAGAATAAATAATAAAAACAACTTCATTCTATTTTTAACCGCTACTTCGATAAACAGGCTCTCTACGACTAGTCCAAACATGACTTATTTCCAGTAAGTAAAAGATTGACTTTGACTTTGAGTAAGGAAGTATTTCGCGTCCCATCCCGCTTTATCAATGGAATACCTATTTTTTATTACCTGCCAATATAAAGAGAGTAGCATTAAAATTTGTAAACGTTTTCAATTGACATTAAAACTCGGTACCTAATTACAAAACACTCGTATCTAATTCGTCTGTCGAATAAAAACACAAAATCTAAATTGATTCATTCGTTCGGGAGCAACGATGCCATAGACAGTCAAACACATAAAGATACAGATAAACAGACACGTCAAAGTCATAACAAATCGTCGTTATTGCATCGGAGGTGAAAAAAGTATAAACTTGAAAACCAAACATGCTATTCTTAAGATCGTTCTAAAAACCCAACAAAAAAGGAACAAAATAGGCTGGCAACACTTTAGTGTCGCGGCAACACTAATTGTGCGCCGCGGGCCCGGCCGCCCCCGTTCATATTTCCCGAACTACAATGCGGATCGTCCAGTTCCCATTATTTGTTCACTTGCACGCTTCTGTCACTGCGCAGGCTTTTGTAGGCCTGGAGATAGGAAGCTGACATTTTATTTTTATCTTGTTTTTTAATTAGTTACTAAATTTAAAAATGTCGACACGTTTGTAAATTATTTTCAACTTTAGGAAATTGTTATGGATAGATTTTATTTTAAAACAAAACTCAAATGCAGGCGTTTGTAGCAAATGGCGAAAATAACTGTCCATTGATTCAGAAGATTTAGAGTAACTGTAGGTCCAGTTTATAGGATTAGGTTTATGTAGAGACTTCATTTTCAACTTTCAAAGATATAACTAAAATAGTAAATTGACTCCGAAAACAGTTTCTGTCGTCGTGCAGATCATTGTATCTAGTATGTACGCCCTGCGAGTCGAAGGATAGCTAAATTCTCATGGGATAGCATTTGAATTTCAAAATAATACAATTGACCTTATGACATGGCCTTTGGTCAACTAGCCAGAGATCCTAGTATGTTTAAGTAATTGACCCATTGTACACCCATAACACAAGCTATATGTTAAGTTTAAAATGAATTAATTCAATGATACAAAGTGCCTCAATATTAATAGGAGTAAATAATAAATAATGAAGCGATAAGTAAAAATCATTATGCATGTCAATATTGCTAGCCTCGGAAGACTGAATGTCATTTTAAAAGCGAGACATAATTGATTTTCTTTTGTGTCTGATTGTCTGAGTGTTGCGATTTTTTATATGGTGCAGGAAAACATAATGTAGTTTTCAAAATCCCTAGATATATTACATAAAAACCCGGTAGATGTCGAATATTCTTGATAACTTCGTCTTCTTACTAAAAGAATCTAGTGAAATGTCATTCACTATCAACCATTAAGGATAACGCATTTTTTTTAATTCGTTGCTCTTGGTCTGTAGTAGACAGTAGACACGGACAGTCGCGGACTTAAATCACGGGGAGAAAGATTTTATTACTTTGACTCAAGGTAACTATTCGCGAAACCAACGCCTTAATATCGTACACGATGCTAATTTAATCACTGAAAAATTCGTTTGAACACCAATTATTTAATGTCTATTTACAAGATAGTTTTATGGAAGTATAAAATTATATTTTAATTCAATCACATTAGGTACTTAGTAAATTCTCATCATTACCCATCACTATATACAAAAAACGATAAAGTTAAAGATAAAGTTAGGTTATCCTAATAATGTATTTGCTTATCATAACTATAAAAAAATCAAATAATCGTCTGTTCGACCTCCGCGGATAAACTTTCACAAGTTAATAGAATTTCCCCGGTTAGCTTAAAACATTGCAAGCTCAGGAAATCTGGATGTCCGAGAACAATAATGATTCCAGGCTGCGGAAAGCACTTAGTTATATGGTAAGGAATACATTCTTTAACAAGATACTTTCTAAAAAAAATAATATTTTGCGTATAATGGGTTTTCGTATTTGGTAAGCTTATATTGTGAAGAATTGCAATAAAAATCTTGTCGTGTTTAAAAAACACACAATATTCAATTTAAAACAAAAGACTACTGTCAAGAGTTTTCAGCGCTACCAAATACGCAAAAAATTCCTATCCATCGATTAAAAGTTCGCTCTAGTAATAGCGATCGTGAAATCTTGGTTATTTCTAGTTAAACCGATGTGCACTATTCGATACATACGTAGTACTCCAGGATAGACCCACGCAAACAGGGTAGGTATCACGTCACTACATTGTGTCCAAAACATCTATAAATTAAGCGGAGCGTATTCGTATAAATCGCCTATATTTATAGTAGGGCGCGCCGGCTGCCTGACAGATTGCGCCGGGATGAACACATCTTGTAATTGTACCCGGACCGCCGCGGAGGGCCAATCCGCGATTGACGGTATAATAGGACCAGTCACAGACCTAGACTTCAGGTTTGTTTGGTTTCTCCAGTTCACTTTATTGTGCTACTAAGTATTCGAGGATTTAAGTTATAAACTTACAATATGTGTTCATCCCGGCGCAATCTGTCTGGCAGATTCCAAAGTAAATAAGTTACCAGAAAGGAAAAGGTGACTTCAATCTGAAGTTAATGAATTGGAGTAAAAGAATAAGGATATTCTAAGACGGGTTATGTGCTTACTATTGCCGGGCAAAGCCGATGCCAGAGACCTTCTCTTGCAATATTAAGAACAAGACTAAGACTTTAAAAGCAGCAACCACTAAAAATGGATAAAGAGACTATTACAGTTCAATAGGCACTGGATTATAGTATGCGCTGTAGCGCCCTGTCTGGACACTACATGATGAAAAGGTACTAACTTTACATGAAATTAAGTGACTTTCACATTTGCCGATATTGCATGCAGGAAAAAAAAGCCTAGTGCTCAAAATATATTTTGAATGGCGACCATAAATATTTTATATTTGTATAATATGTTGTTCAGTGAAAATATGAAGACCGACAAATATTGATGTTAGGTATTAGAATCTGGTTGTACGTTATAAGATTAAAAAAATTTTGTCACTCACATAGATCTCATATAAGAAGTTTGGCCGTTAAAATACATAAAAAAAATAGCCCACTAAGCCGAATACTATCAACAATAGCAAATCGTGTCTATTAATCAGCCGTCAAATACAGGAGTCCAGTAGTTTAAGTCAACGCAACACACCCATATGCCAATTTTAAAACAGTAATTTTTGACACAAGAATAATCTCACTTACTTAAAGCCATTAGAAACAGATATTGCAAGCTGTAACGAGTCAGGGGTGCTATTCTTAGTGTCGCAACTAAACGTCAGGCGGCGCACGCGCTTCGAAAACGAAATCATAAGTCACGACCTGCCTTCCACTCGTGCGCACACCACTCACCTGAAACAAAGGGAAAATAAACTTTAAAACGTATAATCGAAAGTACAAATTTCAATGCTGATCTACAGTCGTTTTGTAAACTATTCGGATCCAGAAAGAATGTATTGCATTAGAAATGCTTAGCCGGCATTTAGGCTACCTAAATAGCGAAACCTGATTGACCCTGTCAAGATATTTTGACCTCATAATACAGTTGACGTTAGTTTATGTTAGGATCGTTATTTGTTCTGCTATAGTATTGTTTTCTAGGTAAATAGTAATAAATATATTCCTTTTTGTTATAACATATCGATTAATTGATAGAATGGTAAGAAATGGAAAGCCAACTAAGGAAGTTAATTATCAGTATTTAGAACGCTTTGTTTATTTATGATACTTACAGAAGACCGCAGCCAAAAAACAATCACTTCTGTGTTGTTGTGTTCCTGCTTTGTGAGTAAGGTTTCCACAGATCCTGGGGGGTGCTACGTTAGTAGCAGGGGTCAAGCCTTCAAGGTAAGGGCGACAAGTCCAGTAACAGATTTATTATGCTATACTTGTCACCCTTAAGCTAGGACCTCATTACCACTTAAAATCAGGCGGGATGAGGTCAATCTTGAAGTGAAATATAAAATAAAAGATACTATAAAATACGTATTGGAACATATCTCATATGTAAAGTCACGTGCAGTAATATGTATACAAACTCATTCTAAAGTGAACATTCTGGTAACGTTATCAGAGCAGCAGAACTGAAGTGTTTACATTTTATTACTCGTTACTGAACGTATTTGATTTTGCCGCATACCGTATAGAAATGTAATTTAAAATATTATGCAGCTTACGCAAAATCAATTGTGGATTAAAAATAATATACGAAACCACACAAATCTCTATCACGTGATTTAAGGTGATTAACCAAATACACATTTACACAAACATCTAAATTGCAATTAGCTTCCATTTTCCTAATTAAATGTAACTCAACTAAAAACAAACCTTGCATCATATTTATTACGATGCACATTACATCCCACATACGTTTTGAAACCCGGCTTCGTCTGTTATGTAAGCATTACTAGCAAAATCAATTAACAATTGAGCGACATTACATCGATGTCCGAGCAGCAGTGACCTCATTGCACTGTCTATTTCATATCTTGAAATCTGTGCTAGTGGATGAACAAAACTTTCTCTACTTCAGCGTTTGATTCGGCTATTTGAATATTAAAGTCAAAGTCTAATATATTTATTTTCATATAGATTACATTAGTAATACTTATAGTCAGTCCCTATATAAAACAAATAAAGCTACCTCCAATTCGGAACCTATAACTACCGAGAAGATACCGGCAAGAAACTCCGTAGTTTGTTTTACAAAAAAAAAACAAATCTTATTACTCATTTTGCACCAAGATATACACAGTCGATATAAACAGTAAGTTGTCAATAGTAAAATAAATATATAATCAATTAATTGAAAAAAAAATACTGTAGGACTTAATGTGCAATATTATGTACCTATGCATAATTTTATACATTTTGGCCCACGTGACATTGATTGAGACTTAACATCAATGTATCAAAGGTCTGATATACATTATACATATCAAAAATTATAAAAAATTACGTCATGTTGCTTAAATTACCAAAATATTTAAGGAATATAAACATACTCTATCTGTATGTGTATGTGTGTGTGTGGGTCTGGGTGTTGTGGTACCGTCGTTGTTTCTGATTTCTGTAACACAAGTGCTTAAGCTACTTAAAACAGAATCAGAGCAATGTATGTGATGTGTTGTCCAATATTTATTATATTTATTTATTATTTATTTATTTAGAGGTTTTCACCAGCTTATAAAGCAGATAAATTGTTCGTGTTTAGATTAAACATCAATGACTGAGTTGGCAGTTGTTGTCTTCAGGTTTGTTTTTCAATCGATCACAAATTAAATGATAAAATCAGTTTAGATTTAGAATATGTGTGTTATACATACCCATAGGACCAAATTCAAACCGCGATTTTAAAATAACCTGGTTAAATATGAGAAATAATTTCACAGGTCCCTTTTTATTAATTCGGGCGACAGAAATACTGAGTGAACCACAAGGCGCCCAAACCCAAGTGGCTCACTTATTAATTTGAGGCCAACCTTTTATGAAGGTGAGGTTAGTATTTTTTTGATTCTCGATTAAATAGAATCATTTAAAGGGTTTTGACATGAATAGGTGACACAAATTGTTTGTAGGTAGGTACATTATGTACCATAAAATCTGAAGTCACATTTCTGTCATTAAAAGTTCCTTTTTAAAGGTTAAAACTAGATTTCAAAAAAAAACAAACCATCCCTTGTTTGTTGCCATGTCTAAACCAGCAGCAAAGTGATAAAATTCACAAATCAATATGACAGATAATGGGTAAATTAAAATTACTTATTATTGTAATAAATTTTGAGTTAACTCCTATCCTTATAATAAGTTAAAGCTTAAGATATGAAATAGTACTTCGATTTCTTTGTCATCCTCTTACTTTCAAACGCGAAGTATAAAAATATAGTATAGTATAATATAGGACACGCGTTAACATACGCTTACACTCGCCTTTATGGCCCATAAAAGTGATAAACTTCAATCGTAATACGCAAAAATAAATATTTTGATGCGCTCTTGTAAACTTATTCCGAGCAAACTACATTTGCAGGGAACTTTCAACTCAAAATAACGTGTTGTTAGAGTGCAATCTTGGTAAGAAAAACATTATATTTATTAAAAACGCCGTCAAATATTTTCAGATTGAAGTTTGTATCAAGTTGAAACGGCTGGCTTTGTCAGTAAAGATAACATCAGTGGATAAATCATAAAATTACAACACGTCAAATTATCTTTACACTGAAGCTGTCTTGTACAGACGACAGCACATTAAGCTAAACAGTTGCAGTTTGATATAAGGTCTTGTGCCTACCACATAAGTGCGTTGTAAAGTCAAAAATGTGTAATCTGACGTGCTTGTATCTGTACATGTAACTGCAAGTATGCGTTGATGCATATATACGTTTATGTCGTTCATGATTACATGAATTATTACCGTCGTCTTTATTTATGTTAATTTTTGGTACAATTTATCGTAATTATGACAACGGTAAAAGGTGCCGAACTCTTCAAATATTTGTCACATTGAAATACAGCAGTGATTTTGTTTGCATGATTGATACAATAATATAAATATAAATAAATATAAATATTGGACAACATCACATACATTGCTCTGATTCTGTGGTAAGTAGCTTAAGCACTTGTGTTACAGAAATCAGAAACAACGACGGTACCACAACACCCAGACCCGAGACAATATGGAAAAGTTCGTTTCCCATATTGACCCGACCGGGGATCGAACCCGGAACCTCAGAGATGGCGCTCGCCAAAGTCAGGCCCGCTTGCCTCTCGGCTACGGAGGTCGTCAAATAATAATAAGTAATATAATAGCAAGCTTATTATTGGAGCGAGTCTTTCGTACAAATCAATTCAATATGTTTGCAAAATAAATACTACCTAAGAATATTCTAACTATAAACTCTCAATGAATCAATTGCTTCACACAAAACCTACGAAATGGATTGGGACAAGATTTGACAGCAAACGTAGCGCGAATGAAATGGGCCACGCAAGTAAAATTTATCGCATTCGAACAAAAAAAACAAAATTCTGTGCATCAGCCGCTGATTGGTCAAAAATACGAGTGCAGTATGTTAACAGCCAATCAACAGTAGTAAAACTTTTGTCGTGTGATGCGAAATTTTTCGCATCACACGACGTGTTGCGCATAATAATTAAAAAAAAAAACTAAATCAGTACTTACAAGAATAGGAACTCAATTTTAAAAACATATTTTTCCATCAATAAATAAGATAGTCCCATTCCTTACAAAGATCCAAACTAATTTGAAAGTTGAGATACTCCATCACGTTGTCATATCTTCAAAAAGATAACGTCTGAAGACAATTTGTACGATTGCTTGGCGGTGAATTTATTATAATAATAAATGATTGCCATAATAACCACTAAAAGATTTGTGGAGAAATGTATTTTTTATTTTCCATTTGTGATTGATCTTGAAAAAATAATTCGTAACATTCTTGAGCCACTTTAAAAAACTGTTGGTAAAATACGTATCTACACAAACGTAACTTTATGACGTATATTCTTACTTGTATAAAATATTTCTATAAAGTTATTTTCCCTATATATGTATATAACTATATTGTTAAATTTAAAGTCAGAAATTCTACTACTGTTGCGAATATATTTCTCGCGATTTCGAGATAAAAAATATCCTATATGTTAATCTATTACCTCGCCTGTCTTTCCGCAAAATTTTATATAGGTAAATAAATTCAATAGATTTAGCGTTGAGGAGTCATAAACATACATCTAGATATTATTAGGACTTGAGTTGTATTTAGATTTTTTTTTTATAACGCACTTCAAGATTGACCTCATCCCACCTGATATTAAGTGGTAATGAGTTCCTAGCTTAAAGACGAAAAATATAGCATAGTAAAACTGTTACTAGGCTTGTCGCCCCTACCTTGAAGGCTTGACCCCTGCTACTAACGTAGCACCCCCCAGGAGCTCTGGAAACCTTACTCACATGCAGGAACACAACAACACCGGAGTGATTGTTATTTGGCTGCGGTGTTCTGTAAGGTGGAGGCATTTCACCAGTCGGGCTGCTCCAGTTCGAGCGATAAATCGCTTTTATATATTAAGATACTAGTTCTTCCCATTATACTCAAATTTTCTAATAGTACTTGCTATTTATTTGGATTGTGGTGAGAAATAAACGATTATTATTATATCGTAGTTATTAACTACCCTGTCACCTTATACGTATTTTCTTTAGGTACATGCATACCTTAAGGAAAATAAAATTCAAGTACATAAGAACAAATAAAAACACAATATAGTAGGTAAGTAACTGAACAAAAATACAAAGCGACGGGTCCAACAAGTTGTTAAAACTTTATTATCTACTCTTAAAGTAAATACCTACACAGTGGCCCAAAGTTTAAAGTCAATGACCACTACGAAGATAAAGTATTACCCAAAAAGAAATGTCCTTTTACAAGATTGTGCCAGGATCGAAAAATTAAATTCCCATAAATACGAAACCTTACAGCCTAATCTTTGCCAGGTAAGACTTTTGACCGTTCATGTCATTGACCGAGGTTATACAAATTAAGGGATCCTCAATATCAATGTTTTTCAGTTACTTTCTGTCCAAGGCAGAAGGCTTACAGTAAGAGTTCCGTAGAATAGATATATTACACATTGAAACTATACAGGAAATTTTCAATTTAATTACATGAATGTTTGATAGGAGAAATTGACCATGATATCAGAATGGTATGTTAATAGTTTACCAGATTTTTGCATGTTTCCCTATGGTGGTATATGGAAGTGTATTTGTAATAAAATTACCCGCATTTTGTTAAATTTTTTGAGTAGTATATAGATGAGCAATCTACCAAGATATTTTTGTACGCGGTAGCGTGTCAAAGGCAAATTAGAGTTAACCAATACAAACTATTAGGAGTAATTTCTGATAAACATACTTATATAATTATTGAGACATGAGAGCTAGAACTGTCCTCCAAATTTCATAATAATATTATTGTATTAATGGTTTTTAGTAGTAGGTAATAGCATATTGTTTCTTATATTCCTTTAGTTAAGATACAAAATAATTGTATATTTAAGCAGAATACGTAAAATTCCATCCTTCGTTTTTTCTATTATCAAAATACATAAGAGAAACAAGTTTATGAAAATTGGTGAACGTGATTTGAAAATATGGATTGTCATAAAGTCGGTCCAAATTCAACCAATGCTTTTAGTTTAAAATGCATTGCAAAATTTTACGACTGCAAAAATATATTGAACTTTAACTAAATTTAAACTTTAGTCACCAAAAACACATTTAAAATAAATGAATTCTCCCAAAACCACATAACGGGTTTAGTTTTATGGTTTGGATCGTGTGTACATTAAATTCTGAATAAAATTCATGACACATTATGTTTAGGTAAGTGAAGCTTTATTTCGTACATTCAAGGGAATGCACAAAATAAAATGCACGCTTAGTCATCAAAAGGTAATTTAAATGACCTGTTGGAAGCGCTGGTAGTAAAAACAAAGGTCGTGGGTTCGATTCCCATTCGACAAGACAAACATTTGTTGGATGAAGGTGTGTGTTCCTGTGTATGGTTGTTTATTGATAGTATTTAGGTATCAATGTGGTATCGCCTTGGTTACATAAGTGTGTTACGGAAACAGGCTCTTGCTTTAGCTACTTTTTTTATATTACACCTCAAGATTGACCTCATCCCACCTGATGTTAAGTGGTAATGAGGTCCTAGTTTAAGCGACCAATACAGGATAATAAATCTGTTACTAGACTTTTCGCCCTTACCTTGAAGGCTTGACCCCTGCTACTAATGTAGCACCCCCCAAGAGCTCTGGATATCTTGCTCACAAAGAGGAGCACAACAACACAGAAGTGATTGTTATTTGGCTGCGGTCTTCTGTAAGGTGGAGTTCTTTCACCAGTCGGGCTGCTTCAGTTCGAGTGATAAATCGCTATGCCCTACCTCTCTTATCACGTTACTTACGTAAAGATTAAGTCGATGGTGGTGATTTTATCTGACATTAGACATTATTTTGACTACAGAATAATGAGGCCAGCTCAACTTAGTAATTCGTTGGATTATGTTGATGATGTTTGCTGTCGGGTATCATCGTTCTTCATATTTATTTGTACTCATATGTATATGTACGGTAAGGGCGAATAATTGAAAATTGTTTACAATGGTGTATTTTAATAATTCATCAAATTTGTTGATGATAATTCCTACTAATATTATAAATGCGAAAGTAACTCTGTCTGTCTGTTAAAACGCTTTCCAGCTTAAACCTCTTAACCGATTTTGGTGAAATGTAATATATATAGGTATACAAATAAATCTCAAATATCAAACCTTGGTAAATTTGTACCATATTATAAATAATATGTAAAAGTATTACATTTATAAGAACGACTCTATCATTTTTATGGATGAGGTCAATGATTCTTTCATTTTATATTTTTTTAATTTGATTCCCGTTCAGCGGAGATATACCTATAACATGAAAGTTTCTACTATGTAATTGTAATACTACGACAAGCTGGATGAACAACTGAGTTTAATTTACTTTTACCGAGGACTTTCTTGATGACAGCAAGATAGATTGCTGTGCGACAGGCCTAATTTAATGATGAAAATTCCACACAATTTGACAAAAACAAAAAATATTTTCATTTTTTAAGCACGTATATTCGTTAAATACATTTCAACATAATATCTTGTGTATAATATAGTAGCATTATATATGCTTGCAATTCTACTGTTTATTTATTCCCTATGCAAACGCAGGCCATTTCTCTTATTCTTTTATCTCGCCGGTTTAAGTAAACACCCATTCTTACTTTTATGAGGCGTGGGGGCATTCAAATACCTAAAGACCTTGTTACATAGTCAGCTATAAAATAAATTCATTCAGACGCCTGGTTTATAAGTAATATTACTTACTATCTTATAAAATAAATATAAATAAATATAAAATATTGGACAACATCACATACATTGCTCTGATTCTGTGGTAAGTAGCTTAAGCACTTGTGTTACAGAAATCAGAAACAACGACGGTACCACAACACCCAGACCCGAGACAATATGGAAAAGTTCGTTTCCCATATTGACCCGACCGGGGATCGAACCCGGAACCTCAGAGATGGCGCTCGCCAAAGTCAGGCCCGCTCGCCTCTCGGCTACGGAGGTCGTCAAATTCAAGCAGTGATTCTAATTTTGTCACAATAATTATGCTACTTTTAAAAAAAAAACATAATAATTTGTCAAAATACAATAAGCTAAATAAATTAAGGTTTTGTTTGTTTGTTTTACAAATAAGAGTAATTTAAACCTCTTTCTTATGACCACGCTTTGCGATGAGGTTTATTTTAATATTTTATAATTTTAAACCACATCGACAATTCAATATTCGCAGTCGGCCGATCTTAGATTTGAAATTTGTCGAAATGTATACTACTACTGCCGCCCGTACGATAGCAAGTATTTGAAACAGTGATTGAGAGAATTCTGTCAAAATATGTGGCCTGACATTTTGTGGCAGTCACCGTCTTAGGCTTTAATCTTTGAAACAAAAATAAAATTCAAATGGATTCATAAATTTGGGAGCTACGATGCTTTAGACCGAAACGTCTAACTTATAAAACCTCGTTGTTTTAACGTCGCAGTTTAAAAACTAGCGCTGCATATCCTAGCACACGCTGTGGTCCGCTCTTAAAATGAGTTAAAAGGCAAACAGAGGTTGCTATTAAAACATAAATTCTCACTTAGCTGACTTATCTTCATCGCTTGTACAATTATCAGGGCGATAGGTGAGCGCCAATTAAAAATTAGTTAGTCTGATAAATAAAACTATTTCTCACTTACGTTTCTCGTTGGGTTTGCTTGTGTCATTTGTATATACATAATCGATTTTAGTTTGCAAGTCATATCACCTGACATATGTATGACCATTAAATATAATTTGACATTTTTACAATTGAACTTACTACTTTGCCAAAGTTAAAAAAAAGTTGGTACATTTTCTTTCTTATGCTGCTTAAATTGAAGGATGATACTCGCTTCAGAAGTTGTGGTACAAATACCTACTCAAGTTTTATAAATTATATGTATACATATATAAAATGGCCCGAAATTGGTAGAATCTTTGATAGTTAGACATTTTTTGTTTTTATTTCTAAATTTTGTAGTTCGTCTGTTATTGTAAATTTATCATTTTGCCTAAAATTATGTCCTAAAACATTTTTTTAAATTTTCCGAATTGATACTTCTTACTCTTTCATGATAATAATAATAAAACCTGTGACTATTAATATTAATAATTGTGAAATATTAGATAGGTACTACTACTTTATGAAAAAAAAATTAAACAATTATTCAAAATTCGTGTTTGTACCTAAGTTATAATTATGGTATAAGGCTATAGGCTGGTATAAATAACAATGTTTTTTAAAGAAACAGAAAAATGTAATCTTACAGTGCGGGAATCGAACCCACGAATTATAAATCACAATGGTTTAAATTCATCAACCAAAAAATCCGACATAATCCTATATTACACACAAACATTCAAACCATTAAATTTCGCATTCAACTTTATTGTGCCCCATAATCTCCTAAAAGGGGTTGCATTTTAAATAAACTTTATTTTTCAAAATATGCATGATGCATTTAAACGGCGCGGATTTCAAATAAATCTCTCTCCGGTGCAGTATCGCAGATCTTTATCATACTGAGAAATAGATCGGCTCGATACCCATTGCCGACAAAGTTCGGTAAACACAAACCTTTTATTACCGGAGACGTGACAGTATTATCTATTCTTTAATCTCCATAAAGGACAGACGAATGGACAGTGTGTGTGATGGTCAGGAGGTAGCTTTTATCGCGTCTTATAAGGACATATTTGGCGTCTACAATCACGGGCTCTTTGAATCTAGGCGTTAACAATGATGGGGTTACGAGAACAGCTCGTCTTACTATACACTATGGGTCTTAGTACTTTCCGTATGTGTTTACTGTGGTTTTCTGTAGCCTATACCGTACCTAAAGTTATATATTTAAATTGATGCCCCTATAAATTGATAATAATTAATAATAACAGAAAAGGACAGGTAGTCGAAATCATGAAAAGTTTATGATATAATTTAAAAAAATATGTTAGTAATTATGAATACGTATAGTAGTGCTCATCTTAAATACATATAGATGTGCGCTACTTCAAGTCAGCTCAATTAGCCATTGACACAATGCATCGTTTGGATTCTAAGTCTAGGCGACCAAAGCGTGAAAGGTCCCGGGTTCGATTCCCGGTCGGGTCAATTTGGAAAACGAACTTTTCTAAATTGACTTGGGTCTGGGTGTGCTAGGATGACGCCCCCAGTTAGTATTCGTCGTCTGGTACTCATAATACAAGGGAAAACCTTAGTTTTGAGACCAGGTGATTGGTGTGATTGTCTGGCGCACTTCATTTTATTTTATTAGTATCAAAATAAGTTTTATTAGTATAATTATTGAAATATTAAAATTTGTTAGTTTTATGTATCGCTATTTACTTGGATTTCTATTAACCAAATATTTTATTTATATGTAGGCACGATTTTGTTCGCGTTAGTAAAAAATAAAACATTACATGTTAATTTAAGGTCTCATCCATTCACCTAATTTCAGTCAAATCTATTCGACAAGGCATTATGGAAACCATCATTAATTGATCCACCTGTAAAACGTTTTGGGGTAAAAACACTAATAAACTGGTACCTATCATATCATGGTTTTACCATAAGTACCAAATGACTATTACTAGCTGGCGACGCTAATACAGCACTGTCAGATCAAATTGAATCTTAAAAAGCAATAATTTTAAGAGAAATACCTGTCTTTACTTTATCAAAAGATAAGTTACGTTGTCGTGGAAAATATATTTTTTAAAATGAACCGGAAATTCATGATATTATAAATCAGTCGTCATTAACCAGCCATCGATAATTGTTTATATTTATTCACACGCTCATCAAACATTCTTCAGCTACTACATCTGATAAAGTTCTTATTATGAGATGCCTATCAAAACATCAGTGATAAATTGTTTTGAATAGAACTACATTGATCAGCTGTTAACTTCGCTTTTAACAGCAATTGACCCGAAGATCCAAAACAACTTTCCAATTACATAGTTACCAGTATTTACGTAACACTTACCACTCTATTGCCACCATACCTTATCTGATCTATCCCAAGGCATCTTGTAAATTCTTAACAACGGTGTAATTGTGGGCTAACAAAATTTTACTATCATAGTAAAGCGTGGGTTTCCACTACACAGTTTTAGGGTATGTTGAATTTGACGCAGCCGCACTAACCGGCCAATTTATATAATACAACCTTTGTCTACCACCTACGCAGATCTGCTGATCATGTCACGCTGAAATGGGTCTTGTTGCAATAGGTTAAGGATGCAAGGAATACTGTGCTGATTAGAATCAGTATGGGTCGCGAAAATGGCTTCATTTCACGTGTAGTACGACTGGAACAGTGTTGAGATAGCGATGCTGATAACGATCACATGTTCTGCGATGCTATCCGATGTTATTAGTTCATATTTTGGTAAGGCAGCCTTGGAATAACAGGGTGGAATAGGAAAGTAAATGTAAAGTAGGTATTAGCGTAGTAAGGTTCTATACTATAAGGTGTAGTTTTCCTATATTAAAATATATCCTCAAATATAACCTAGCTGTTTTGCCCGCATTATTTGGGGATTAAACAAATTTAATCTAAATCCGTTTAGTAGTATTTTGAATAAGTATCAAACATCCATACATTCTTACAAACTTTGGCGTTTATAGTATTTTTAGGATACCTGATAAAACGTGGCAAACAACTAATACTATTTCACTAAGCTAGTATTCGCCAGGGGGGCCAAGGCGGGAATGGTCTGAAGGATCGGCCATATCCATTTTCCGACTATTCTAGGGAAAAAATATGGAACCGCTTCAATAACAGCAGCCATTCCGCCGGTGGTGCTGTGATTTTAGAGTTTCCCACAGGATTACCATTAAGGTGATGAGGTCTCCTAGGGGATTTAGTGGGTAGGTCTGCCCTTCTTACGGCCCTTATTAATTGGAGGAAGGGACAATTCACGACATCTAGTATGTTGGTTTTCATCTAGTTTGTAATTTTACCATATTTTTCTGAATTGTATAAACGTATCTTCTCGGTAGTTATAGGTTCCGAACCGGAGGTAGCTTCACTTGCATTGTATAGAGACGATTCATAAGTATTACAAATGTAATCTACATTAATAAAAAATATTGACTTTGACTTTACTGCTTTTAAATTATGTCTGTCGTCAGAAAAACATGACGCTGTTTATTAGGACTACTTTTTATTTTACCAATGAGCAAGCTGAAACGACAAATGTAACATATCCTATCAATTGAGAAAGCTGCCTGTGGGCGTGTGGCCCACGCACAGCTTTCAGCCTCTACACAAAACCAGGAAACGTTCCACATTCGGATTGTTACATGGAACACCAAAGCACACCGCCATTTGGCTTCAATCGCCAGTACTTAGGCCTTGTACTTAGAGGTACTTAGGATGGAACAAGGTTTACTACATAGTACCTAATACTCTGCAATTCCTATGGCACTACAAGAAGTTTCAATACTGCGTGATGCTATTTTTGTTTAGACTGATGACGACATAAAAATGATGTAAAAATTTGATGGGTTCATGTTTGGAAATTGAAAAAAGAACGAACTATGTATTTTGATCTAATTTTTATTATAAATTGTTTATGCTTCTCATTTGACCTACAGAGCAAGGATTCATGAAATGATTATTTGCAAATGATTTTCGATTTGAAAATATTTAATAGTCAGTGTGTAGAAAAGTAAATTTGTGATGTTACACATAAAAATAATAAAAACAGGTATTTATTTAAAATGTTTCACTGGCCTGCATTAAAAAAGCAGGCCATTAAAACGGGTTCACAGCAGTTTTAGATCAGCATTCAATCGGCTTGCATTATTCTCACGTCCACAAACCTAATTTCTAGACTTTTATGCTATGCCTCATAAAATTATATCCTAGTTATTATGAAGTAACCTAGAGTCCAAAAGCACGTCCCATCGTTATTTGCTTCGGATTTTGTTCCTTCCTCATGTCATGGGCAATTACGCCTAATTCGTTTTGTACCTTGTTATACCTACATAGTAGTAGTTCGAAATTAGTTTAGTACTTTAGTACCTACAAAAATAATATCGAACTCCATTTGAACGTAAAAAAATTTTAGTCCGTCTTATTAGATTATCCAAAAATATTTGATACGTATTTTTGCATTTTCCACCTAAACAAAAAAATGCGGCGATGCACTGAATTAAATTGTCTAATGACGTCATTAGTGGGTAAATTTTTAAAAGTGACGTAACGAGCCTCAACCTAGTTGACAACTTGGCATCGTTTTATGTACGTATTTTTTAAATTATTTTTGCAAATAAAATAACACGTGTGCTGTAATATATTTTTTGCTAAATTTTGCAACGAACTGCAAACAACCTGATATTTTTAACCCAGTCCATTTCCCTATAATTTTAGATGTCCTTTTGATCGTACCACGAGACGCTAAACTAAATCACATCATGTTGAGTGAGTCACAAAACTTCCAAACTCTAATCACATTCTAGAACACACAAACTCGTACCACTGACATCAACAGGTGCGCCTTTTAATCCCAGCCGTGAAATCTAACTACATCTTGATTAAACCGAACGTATACCACCCAATTCTGACTCACGAATGACATCATTGATTTGTTCTCACAATAAATCTCAGGACGGGACAAGTATCGTTACAGAATAACTAAAACAAACGCAATTTAGTTGGTACCGTGCAATAAAATGTACTACGCTTGCATTCAAACCGCCGAATTCACGATTCCTCTCAATCATCACGAATTTCGATAACACAACCAGATTACTAATGAAATTGAAGTATTTGTATCTGATTTGCATCTTGGAGTTCCCATGTGTATTTATTTGGCAGTGTTTGTATGCTTATTGAAAGCCTGAGAATATACGAATATGGGAATAGTTAGTCACGTTGCCACAGCAGAAGGTGTGCTCGTATTTAATTATCAAATTCAGTAAACCAAATCAAGTAAATAATAAATTAACAGTAAAAATAAATAGTAAATTCATAGTCAATAATAAATGGTACATTAATATTTAATAATTATTAATTTAATGAGTAATTAAAATTAATGTAAAACCAAATAATGTCACGCTGCAATGTCATAATGCTTTCATCATTGGAATTGTCTCTACCAAAGAAGGCGTTATAATTAATTTTCGTAAAAAATAAATGTAAATTTCATAAATAAATGAACTATATTGTATAGGTATAGAGTTCCTATTGAGAATTGGTTGTACTGCTCATTTAATCTACAGAAAAATGAAGAAAGTCACTCATGAAAAATAAAATATGATTGCAAGGTTGTTATGATGATCCTTTTACTTAGTAAGCACTAACCTTTATATTACGAACCTGACTTAAGCAAAACACAATGATTTCTAAATAATGTCAGCTTAAGTAAAGTACCAGCCTGCTTATTAATCTTACTGCTATGGCAACAATTATACCATTCCAAAAAAAAAACACGTTTATAATTTCGTACGATACGTTTGCATGAACTTACTTTTCTAAGTATCTTCGTTGATTATACTAATGAATTACGCTTTGAAGGCAAGCCAGTAAGCTCTTACCCATAGTAATAAGCGTAATATTAACATAACAAGCAACAACGAGCATTTAAAACGCCGTAACCACCCACGCACGTGTTTGCCCGAAAAATCTCGATAGTTACAAATGATCTGATAATCCATAACAATCGATTAATTATGTGGCAAGGTAATTAGTCCGAGTGATGGCTGCCTTGAACTTTGTCAGATCTGATACTGTTCTAAAACTGAGTTCCTTTTGAGATGTGTGCTGATATGTTGCTTTGTTAGCATAACAGTCATTGTTGCAGGTCCCGTATGATATCCGCATATATTTTTAAGCGAGACCCAATAGGGTTATCTATAAGAGAAACGTATTTAGGATACCGTTTTCAAAACAAAATAATGAGGAGATTTCATGATTCTACAAACGGTGTAATTTGGCTAATTTGGAAAAGTAAGGGAACAGTTTATATAATTTAGTGAAGTCTATCATCTAACTATTCTTGTTGCTGTGAACGCACCCATAAATAACTAATCTGCAAAATCCAAGGGTAGACTGGTAGAAGATGCTTTAAACATTAAGTCCACCTGTGTTAGTAAGTGCTAAAGCACGATATCTATTAATGCAAAAAAATTAGTTTAATTTTTATGATCAACTTCAGTTGACTGTCATATCAGTTGAAATTTTCTTCATAGATTTTGAACATGGCAATATAGACTTATACCGTCATATATTTTATTTCTAACACACTGTATCTTAGTTAGTTTCGATGGATTTTAAAATTGTGTTTGAAAACAATATGTCGTGATTTTATTTTTACTAAACCTTTTGTAGCCGCATTAGGTATATGGTGATTATAATTAGTGTCCATTTCAAATGTCCCCGACAATTTATATCTTCCAAGTAAATCTATATTTACAGGAAGTTAAAATTTGTATTTCTTATAAATCGACGGTATATGTTTTTTAATTTCTAACAACCTTAATTGACAACCCTAAACAAAAGTGAGATAGATTGAGAAAGATTAAGGGTCAAAGTACAACGGAAATTATTAATTCAAAATTTCGAGAAAAACCACTCCCACTTGTGAACTCGAACTGGTAGTAATTTATTAATCGAACAAGCAAGATCAGCCTAAAATTAATTAAAGGGCCTTACATCAGTACGAAACAATTATTGGAACATATTCTGTGAAATTAAGCTAATATCAATAAATTACCTACACTTGTTCTCGTCAAGGACGTTTGTGTGTCCGTTGTTAAATCATTGGCATATTTCGTGCTAATATTAAAACACTCATGACTTTCGCTTCGATTTGAAGAAATAACTTTTGCATTGGTTCTACATATTTTCTTTAATCCAACTAATATTATAAATTCGAAAGTTTGGAAGAACGTGTGGTTGTCTGGACTTATGTTTGATACAGTTTCACGTAAAACTTCTCTTCTTCGGATTTATAAAAAAAATAATTATGAGGTACTTGCTATGTATATTAACAAATAACGTAGCTATGTAGATTAATAAAACGTCACTGAACTTTTGAAATCGATAACACTTCCTAGATAAACCCAGCGTCTCAAGACCGAAACTAAATTGATCTTCTGCAAAAACATAATTAAGTTATTGCGTCTATGTATTTTCTAATTAAGATGAGTTAATCGCTGCTGTCTGTTTTAGATCACTTTGGGCCGATTAGTGGTGCTATTGACCTTGTCTCGTTAGTTACCTGAGATGGGTACCGCTGTTGCGAAAATTAAGGTGTATTCTGACCTTTACAAGCTGCGATCAAAAGTTTTGTACGTACAAATGTGACCTAGAAAAAAGCACCGGCAATACAAGGCATGAAACAGGTGTATAATCTATTTCTCTTTTATTAGGATTTTTAATTAGATTAAATTTTATGATTTCTTAGACATAATGACGCCTGATGAGGGACCAACAACTTGTAACAGGAAAGAAAGAACTTCAGATCGCGTATGCTCCGAATTTTATGAATGCTTGAATATAAGTATTAAATAACAACTTTGTAGGAAATATAATAATTTGTAATAAGGTCACAATAGCCTAACTAACGTAGTTACGCCACAATAAGTGTCCTTTTTATTCTATTTAATTGCCAACACTAGGAAAGGCTTAATCTGTATCTTCATGTTATTTCTTATCCAAATAATTTCATTTTCAAGACTGCTTAGTTAACTTAATATAAATATATATTTTTACAACAAATATTTATCTCACAAAATATCAAAAATAGAAAATCACATCAAAAAATAAGATGATTTTAAAAAGATGTAATACTAAAAAAATATACATTAATTTCGAACATTCCATTCGAATGATATCTCGAGTTATAAAATAAGTTTTTGAAATATACATATGCGTGCGATGTTGACGATATGTCAACTACTATTTCATCACTGGGCTACAGGCCTGATGTGATAAAGTTAGAGCTGATTCACAAACGCAATTAACGATATCGATTTTTATCGTAGATTTTTTGTCTCTATCCAATAACTTGTGTCAAGAAAGAGATAAAACATGGTTTACAAATTCGAATCCGACTTCAAAGATTTGAGCATAGGTCGCTCTACAAACACTTTTTTAAACACCTCGAAACTGACAGCTGAAGTCAGGGCGAACCGCTAGTAATAATTTATACGGAATCAGTATCGTTTAGAGTATTTTTAACGAAATGATTTATTTAAAATTACTCTTAATACTTTTGTTACACAGATGGTAATTAAGTTGCCAAATAGTTCCTGAGGCTGTAGCTGTTTTGAAAATGAAGAACTTACAAAAAAAGTTACAAACAATTCGAAATGCTACTTTTATTAAAGTTGGTACTGTAAGTTCAATACCACATTTTCAGGTATCTTCAACGAATTGTTAAGATTCGTCCAAATTAATGCATTTATTAAGACATTGACTTGTCACTGATGAAGTTTTTATAATGGAGTGCGGGATAAGTGATAAACCTGACATGCGGGCCTAGCATGCCCACGCGACTAAATTTTATCGCACTGTTAATAAACGTGAAAATCGATTGAAGTCAGTGCGCCAGCTGCTGATTGGCTGAAAATACGAGTGCGGTGTACTATTAGCCAATCAACAGTACCGAAACTTTTGTCGTCTCATGCGATAAATTTGACGTAATGCGCATGCTAGGCCTGATGGAAATTAGATACTTCAAGGTAAGACAAACATATTAAAATTGTTTATTATACATTTGGTTCAGAAAGTGAACACCAAAAACTATCTATTCTGTCGATAATAACTGTTCATGCATTCTAAACTGTTAATGTTAGTATACTAATTCGATGATTTTGTGCAATAACATCACTGAACTCTTCATAACATGATTTTTTATTAATTTTGCTCAGTAACTATGCGGTTTTAATAGTAAAGTATTGATTTGTGATGTAACCACAATCTGTATTTAGAGTTATTATATATGACGTTTAATTTTGACAGCAAATATTTTTTTCCTTTGACTGCTGGGATGAAATTTATTTTATCATAATTTAATATATCATGTTCCAATTTTGGTATACGGTAAGTTAGCATTGCTTATTGTTCTAATTAAAAAGTTATTACAAATGTCATTGATATCTGGAGGTAAAATTTGATAATTTTTATTTACCGATTTCTTGAACACACTGTAGTCTGATAGTTATGACGATATTAAAATCGGAGATAAGTGAAATAGGAAAATTATCATTTCCAAGTTAAGATAAATATTAATAAAACCAAGATAAGCGATGTGTGGTTGAGATAAAAATAAAATAGGTACCGATGATTGGTATCCAATTATGGATGATGTCAAACGAACTGAGGAAAACGCAACTCTTGAATAGATGCACAAAATAATAAATTGTAATAATTACTCTATTTCAACTTTTTTTTGAATAAAATTTTATTTTTTATCAAGTTATTTTTTATAAGAAACTAACGACCCGCCCCAGCTTCACACGGGTATAAAATATAAAGCCTACGTCACTCAAAATGAAAATGTTTAAAATCGATCCAGTTGTTTTGATTTCTTTAGATTATTACAACCTTTAATAAAACAGTATTTCTCCACTATTTAATAGATGTCATACATATACATATTAGTAAACCTTCTTCTTCAATTACTCTATCTGTTTAAAAAACCGCATCAAAATCCGTTGCGTAGTTTTAAAGATTTAAGCATACATAGGGATATAGGGAGAGAAAGCGACTTTGTTTTACACTATATAGTGATAATTATATACTTTCCTCTAGCTATACTCATCAAGACTACAGAGACGTGCGCGTACGCCATCTATTACAAACGGTTGGAACTAGCAACAAATTACGACTCTAGGTAAAGTAAAAGTGAAACAGAATGCACCGTGGTAGTTCCACCTGTCACCGCATACTCGCTGGTGGCGCTACTAGTATGCGCAAGCGCAATCAACTCTACATTACAGTTACTGAAGTTATTTATATTTAGGTAATACTTTTATTCCATATTGAGTTATTAAATACCTTTAATATTTATTTATTGACGGTTTTTATACAAATAATGTTTAACAATAAAGATACCCTTAAGCTAGGCCCTCATTACCACTTAACATCAAGTGGGATGAGGTCAATCTTGAAATGCAATATAAAAATAAAAAAAATAACTACCTGGCAAAATATTTGAAAATGTGAGTTTATTGCACATTTAAATTGGCTTTAGATATTTACTTACAAAATCATTACGTGGCAAACTTTACGAAAAAATAATCTATTATTATTATTGTAATATTGTAATTTTTAGGTTTCTTATTATATGCTTTTATATTATCAGTAAGAACATTAAAGACAAAAACACTTATTTTTAATTAGCAATAAAAAAATATTTACATTTATCAACACTGTTACTTCAGGAGTTATCCCGGCTTGAGTGAAAGTGGGGAGTCTATATGTTGCTAAAACGTAGATATTTAAGTTTCTAAAGCATAAAGCGCTCAGCTACTTACTAAGAGATTAGGTATGTGACACACCAAATGTTTTTTATAATTAATTTTAAAACGGTACCAACCTTCGTTCTCTTTTCTTCCTCTTCGCTGTACTGGTCCCTTTGATGGTCCTGTACAAGGTCATCATCTTGCCGTTACCTGGTGCACTAACACTACACGCACTACACTAAATAATAATTATTGTAACACTAGTTTGATATCACTGGTTCACTAGAGCATCATTGGTTGTAGCACTGTTGGTGATCACGGTTGATCTGAAAAGAAAAAAAAACATATTACAACTTTTATTTATATGCGGGAGTTTATTTGATGCAGAGAAATTATTAACAACATTTTAGTACAAACAACACAAGGGAACATAGATTAAGAAATATACTTTTGTTTTGGTCTTAAAGTTTACTGTTCATATAATTTTAAAGAGAGGCTGAGCAAAGCGATTTATTGCTCGAACTGGAGCAGCCCGACTGGTGAAATACCTCCACCTTACAGAAGACCGCAGCCAAATAACGATCTCTCCGGTGTTGTTGAGTTCCTGCAAGTGAGTAAGGTTTCCAGAGCTCTTGGGGGGTGCTACATTAGTAGCAGGGGTCAAGCCTTCAAGGTAAGGGCAACAAGTCTAGTAACAATTTTAATATGCTATACTTTTCGCCCATAAGCTAGGAACTCATGACCACTTAACATTAGGTGAGATGAGGTCAATCTAGAAGTGCGCATATAAAAACAATAGCGTAAGTTGCGTACATCCATAATTCGTGTAAAAGCTAATATAATGTAACTAAATGTAAAATTATTCGCTCTTGATGTGCCTATACCTTAATACAAAATTAGTTATAAGTTCCGCTTCATTTGTAATGTAAAATACAGACCTTCTTGCAGGGATCTTCTCTGTAAGTTATAATAGGTTCCAAACTGGTGGTAGCGTCATTTCCATTATAAAAAAATCATAACTGTTACTGATGTAGTTGACATGTATAAAATAATCATGAACTTTATTCTGTTAGTGAACTTTTTTAAACAAATAAAAAAGACATAACTATATAATTTTGTGAATCTCCCCACTTATAGGCTACAATTTTATTGCCATATTTTTACTAATTTAATCTGTATTATTAGCCTCAAACTTAGCTATGCTATCACGATATTTATGATATACGAGTATAGCTACGACCCACCTGTTGTGTGCAAATTGTCCAATAAAAACAATGAAAACACCTTTTCTTCTCCGTAGATAACGTAACCACACATTATGCTATCAATGCGCCAGTGGCATTTTCTTAGCGTAAGCTACTTTTCATTCTAGAATCTTACAATCTGTATACAAAAAAGCTACAAAACATTCTTTGGCTGTCTGACTGAAATCACGATATCTCCGAACCTTACAACCTTGAAATTTGGTAAGTAAAGATAGAGATTAAATATCCGCGTAAAATGGATTAATAAATGACTGTATTATGATAAATGGACTGTATTTGACGAAATTTGGTAAAAAGTTAATATCGTAATAGCATATCTTTGAAGTAAGAGACCTGAAATTAAAAATATATGCTTTAAAGATGGTGCAGAGAGTTATACTTAAAATGTATCTTTAGAAATCTATCCCCATGAGGGATTAAAACCGGAGACATAAAATTATAAGCAAATAACTAACTCCACGACAAAATATTGGGCGTTTGCTTGTTCTTAATAATTTAACAGTATTATACGACATTTCAAAATATTTTTTTCTTTTCTTTTTTATATTGCACTTCAAGATTGACCTCATCCCACCTAATGTTAAGTGGTAATGACGTCCTAGATTAAGAGTGACAAGTACAGCATAATAAATATATTACTAGACTTGTCGCTCTTACCTTGAAGGCTTGACCCCTGCTACTAATGTAGCAGCCCTCAGGAGCTCTGGAAACCTTACTCACACGCAGGAACACAACAACGCAGAAGTGATTGTTATTTGGCTGCGGTCTTCTGTAAGTTGAAGATATTTCACCAGTCGGGCTGCTCCAGTTCGAGCGATTATATTTACTGTTTCAATACTACTTATAAAAGAAACGATGCTTATTTACCGCCTTTTAACATTAAAATGATTACGTCGGATCACCTTGAAATCACGGCCTAAGGGCCGTTTACGTTAACAGATTTCGAAAAGAAAGCTGGTTATCTATGTTAATTCATTGCAATTGGAGGCACCAAAATAGCAATTATGCTAAAATACGATTTATTTACATAATTACATAGTCTTGTATCGTTACAGTTGCGTTTATTACGCATGTTGTACACAATCGGCATAGACGAACAGAAGGTGCGGTCCGCACGTAGGTATATAGTGTGCATTAGGGCTTATCTATTTAACAAGTCACTTCTTGCAATTAAGTGCAAGAAATTTTAAAAACAATTTTTTTTTAATAATGGGGCGACAAAAACAAATGCATTTATAGTTATTTGTTTATTATTATTTCATTTAATAATAAATAAATATTGGACAACATCACATACATTTCTCTGATTCTATGGTAAGTAGCTTATGCACTTGTGTTACAGAAATCAGAAACAACGACGGTACCTCAACACCCAGACCCGAGACAATATGGAAAAGTTCGTTTTCCATATTGAACCGACCGGGGATCGAACCCGGAACCTCAGAGATGGCGCTCGCCAAAGTCAGGCCCGCTTGCCTCTCGGCTACTCAGTGCTGATTATTGAAGAAACATGTAGAAGTGACATATACTAATAAATAATTTCAATTGAACTCATATTTTGTGGAAAGTTTTCGGAAAAAATCTAGATTCAAAACACAATTATGGTACTGTTCTTAAAGCCAGCAATTTTTATTAGCATCGACTGTTCAATATTAACTGAAACAAGATACATATTATATTCCACTTATGTAAAAAGTACAAAGATCGACTTTACACTACGAGCATTCTCTACGAACATAAACAAACTAGCACTTATTCTGACAAAGGCATCACAATAAGGGCAAAATTCATTTACCTTCTGGACATACTTTCGCTTTGACCAACTAGTACAAATGCAGGTACGTAAAGTAGATAATGTACATAATTTGGCAGGAAGTGAAACCTTAGTTCTCTGTCGAAATTAGCCCAGTTCAGTGTGTTCGTGTTTTTTTATTTATTAGTATTAATTAATGTTAGCTAATTTTAAGCTGTATTTTTAATTAAAAGTGTCTTTCACATTAATGAAATAGGTTTTAGGAATATTATCGAGGCATAGAGACTGACTATCCATAAGTATTACTAATTCAACCTATATAATAAAAAAAAATTACTTTGGCTTTGCATACGGCAACTACGTATAAGTTAACAGAATATTAGTAATTGATGCCATCTTTAAAGTTAAAAAAAAAACACATTTACTGGCAAGACTTACTGCTACAACTTATTTTCTAATGTGTTCATCATATAACAGAAAACAGATAACAAACTCATCAAGTAAGAATTGACGCCTAGTATAATAATAGACCCTGAGCTTCATAGTGAATGCACAATTGGGATACATCTTTAGAGAAGAAGAACAAACTATGAGTGGAAGGAAGATTCCTAAAAGAGAGCCATCGCACTCTGTCTTTAGCTTGAAGAGTCCAATGTATATCTACAATCTTTTGGGAAGACGTTTCCCACGTAGCTGGACGTCGATCTATAACTACACTTCCCAACTAGCGGTCTCGACTCAAAGACCCCTTTACCCCAGCAGCTGTCAACCCTTCGTAGCATTAAACATAAAGCTGTTTGCCTCTTTTTCCATTTTGCGAACGCTTTTGAAGTGGAAATCTGTGGTGAGGTCAGTTTTCCGGAACGTTATAATCTGGACCCAGATCTTTAAGGCTTGATCTTTGCCTTCCATTGAACGAGATTTTTTTTTTATATTGCACTTCAAGATTGACCTCATCCCACCTGATGTTTAGTGGTAATGAGGTTCTAGCTTAAGGGGGACAAGTACAGAATAATAAGTCTGTTACTGGATGTGTTACCCTTACCTTGGAGGATTGACCCCTGCTATTAATATAAGCTCTGGAAACTTTACTCATACGCAGAAACACAACAACACCGAAGTGATTGTTATTTGGCTGCGGTCTCCTGTAAGGTGGAGGTATTTCACCAGTCGGGCTGCACCAGTTCGAGCGATGATTCGCTATGCCCTACCTCTCTTAAGTCAAACGTAGCCCTATTTTGTACCAAATAAAAAGATGTGGCTGGCCCACTGCCACTTTAGTCCCAAATGATAAGGCATATTATTATACAACAAATAAAATAAATCATTAAGACAAGAACAGACATAGCACAATAATATTCTTTTTAAAACATACTCACATAATGTTCTTTAAATTTGTTATAACATGTCAGACCATCCTTCTGTAGATTAATTACCCAACAATGTTGTGCAATTATAATTAATTTTTGATCCACTTCTTAAAACGTTATACTTGTTGCGTAAAATGAACTGCTAGCTAAACGCATTTAAGAGGCAGATTCGTTTATTTCGTGAATAATTTATACAAATTGATGTAAAATAGTTTTTATCGCGTAAAATGTTACATGGAAATAAATCAATGCATATCAAAAATAACGCTGACTTAATAATTATGAAATTATTTGTACGATTAAAGCTCAACACGCTAACCGCTACCAGCTCAATATTAGTTCTTATATCATTGACATAATAGCGACAAAAAAGTTTATAGTCTGATATATTCTAAACACACATACATGTATACTAGAATATACAAAGATATGGTAACGAAACTATTAATGAGTTGCAATAGGTTAGATCGCTATAAATGACGACGACCTCCGTAGCCGAGAGGCGAGCGTGCCGGACTTTGGCGTCGCGCCATCTCTGAGGTCCCGGGTTCGATCCCCGGTCGGGTCAAAATGGGAAACGAACTTTTCTGTATTGTCTCGGGTCTGGGTGTTGTGGTACCGTCGTTGTTTCTGATTTCTGTAACACAAGTGCTTTAGCTTCTTACCACAGAATCAGACCAATGTATGTGATGTTGTCCAAAAAAAAACAAAAAAAACAAAAAAAAAAAACAAAAAATATATGTTTGGGAAAACAGTTGAATGACTAAAAAATATCTGACACATTTTCTTTTATCGTAGAATTAGTTGCACATACATACGACATACATACATATATACATAAGAGAGGTAGGGCATAGCGATTTATCGCTCGAACTGGAGCAGCCCGACTGGTGAAATACCTCCACCTTACAGAAGACCGCAGCCAAATAACAATCACTTCGGTGTTGTTGTGTTCCTGCGTGTGTGTAAGGTTACCATTTCCAGAGCTTCTGGGGGGTGCTACATTAGAAGCAGGGGTCAAGCCTTCAAGGTAAGGGCGATAAGTCCAGTAACAGATTTATTATGCTGTACTTGTCACCATGGTTGATTACTTAAATGACAAACATGGTTGATTACTTAAATGACAAAATGTATGGATCTACATAAAAAATCTCACTTAAATTCAGATAGTAATCTAACTTAGTAAATTTTGTTTAAGTACCAACCTAGAACAGTGAACTGTGAAACATTGTTATTTTGAAAAGAGTATGTAATCGTATTTTAGCATAAGCTTTATCAACATTCGGAAGACAGCGGTAGAATACAAAATTGTAGGCTAACAATTCATAAGTGAATTTGTAAATCTTACATAAATAGAGATATTTTCAACTAGCTGTCCCGGCGAACTTCGTAACGCCTATTTTTTTTTAATTTCTAACCTTTAAACTAAAAACTCAAAACCTTCCCTGGACCTCCCCAATTATTTCAAGACCAAGATTAGCCAAATCGGTCTACCCGTTCTCGAGTTTTAGCGAGACTAACGAACAGCGATTCATTTTTATATATTATTATAAAGATTACAAGTGTTTGAACTGCTTATTTTGGGATAAGGTCAATGTTTGTGATGTTGTCTGATGAACTCGAAAAAACCGGAAATTAAACTTGAAACTATTAGTAGAATCGATTCCCGGTTCGGTCAATTTGGGAAACGAACTTATCTATACTGTCTTGGGTGTATGTGTGTAATGGTACCATCGTTGTTTTTAATTTCTGTAACACATTTGCTTTATCTACTTACCACAGAAACAAAGCAATGTATGTGATGTTGTACAATATTTATTTAACTTCAAAACAAACGTGTAATATGTCACTAATAAAAAACATATGTACGCCTTTACCTTGTCATCAGCTGTTCTATAGCGGCCTTTTGAACCACCACGCCTCTGAGTGTTAACCAGCCAAAACAAAAAACAGTTGATTTCTTCCGAACCATAGGTCGAAGATAGTGAGCCAACCGGTCAGGTGGCCCAATGACCTACTGCCTAAACATTTCTATAACGTACCATTTGCATACCTGCTGGTATATTTAGGCTTGCAAGGAAAACGCAATAAAAATTAATGGACGACTTTGGTACATCACAGTTGTTTCCGGAATTTAATGATATTTTATGATGATGGTTAGGCATTAAGCAATTTTTGTATTAGGCAATCCTACACAAGATTCAAACTTCCAAACACACCTATGTTTGTTAAACATTATTATTAATTTTTAATTATTTAAGCGATTTTATTATTTCTCGTTTGATTTAGGTTATATTCGGTAATACAACGGTCTATCAAAAAAAGCTTACTGCATTTAGGACTTTTGTTTTAATTGTTTTGTAGATAATGTACCGGGTTATAGTCATGCCCAGACCGGGTTCAATTTTCTGGTCGAACAAAGGTTTTTTTTTTAACATCGCTCGCGATTATTATAATCAGATTAGAAATTAGAACGACTAAGGGATGGCTTGAGTTTCAGGCCTGAGCCCTATGGTGCGAATTAAATACGGTGAGACAGTACGAATTTTTTTCTTCTAAAAATAAAGCTGGGACTTTATTTTTAGAAGTAGTAACAAAGTACTAATTTACGTAGATAAGAGCAATCAAAATAATAAAAACGTATTTTAATAAAATTTTACAAAAAATATGTCGCAGAATTTTACAGTTCACTGCTCGCCACTTATACCATTTCAGTTGTAATTGAAATATTAAAAATCAGATTTAATTGCAATAACATTTCATTTTTATATACCAAAGTAACAAATATAATTGCGTTGACTTGAACGCGGGACAGAGTCCATTAAAGAAAAAAAAACAGATATACTTAGTGGTGATGTCGGTACTATTCTAAGTAAAATATTAATTAACTCCCACTATTAATTAAAACTACAGTTTGTTGCTAGTTCATATTTCAGGTAAGTAGGCAGATAATAAATTAAAAGATGTTTCGTACAACGAGGCATGAGCAACTAAAACAGTTGTTTATGATGAAAATCTAAAGCGAAAGTAACTTTTAGCTTGTCATTGACCTAAGGTAGAAATATTTACGATATTTCGTCGCGCTTCGCCGGATTTTATAAAGATTAGCGTTAAGGCATCATATCGTAATGAAACATGAACACGTAAGCAATAAGCATAAGTCACACGGATAAATAAATTAGAAGTCGCAAAACTGACTTTTTACTTTACAAAATGGCGTCTACGTTTCGTTCTGAATTTTGATAAATAGAAAGATTAACTGTGTTTCTTACTTCTCTTTTATGAGCATTAAGGAAAAGCCTTCTTTCACAAAATTACTGACTCAGTGTTTTTAAAAATGGGGTATATCTTAGTTAATGACCCTGGTTGAAAGATGGCTACAGACCATCGTTCTATTGATGAATAAAAATCTCAGCAAATACTAAACACGTAATTTTAGTACAAACACACGTGAGCATCTTTCGCAATACCACTACTCATTAGGCAGCAACTAAATACATTTCCGTCAAACTCACTTTTCCTCATAAAATATTCATCTGCAGCGCACTGAGGTGAGATGCGCGAGCGCATTTAAATAAATACTGGCGTAGACGCGCGTGTATGTAAATTGAGTGAGGGTTACAAAAAAAATACGATAATTTTACCCTGCGCCATCGGGATGTAGGGCGGCTGATGTGTGCCCAAGTGTGGTGTTGGGCAATACACATCTACCGTCAAGTGTCCTTCCTGCGTCCACGTCGCACATCCTGGTAATGCTCGGGTCCTCAACAGGCACCACACATTATTATCAACCCTGGGGTCCGAGTAGCTGAAGGGAATTGACGCTATCTCGTCAGTGCACTCCAACACGACGGGTATCCCCTTACCCAATCCTGTGATCCCCACCTCCTAACACCCTATAAAATTCTATACCCGTAAATCCAGTCTAAAATCCTTCCCCCACCTAACCCAATCCAAGGTGTCAATCGAACCGTGCCGAGGGATGCGTGGCCAAGGGGTTGCTTGGTCTCGAACGGTGTCTCTCCAGAAATGGCGATCCTGGGGTAGTAAATAGCCTTACTCGGGTAAGCGGGGCAATGCCCGAGTGGACCTTATATTTCCCTAGCTGCTCGTGGGACCTGCATGGAACCTGATAAAAAAGAAGTTACAACAATAAACACACTTCTGGGCGACATCGAACGACCAGAACCACTAAAACCTTCCGCTTCGTTGCCTGACTTAGCGGAACTAGTTCTTGACTCCGAGGACGACCTTAACGACTTGGACTCATCTTTTCACTCCACTCAACCGGCCCTTGGCAGAGACGGCGAGAGTCAGGATAAAGCTGACCCGAATCGACCGTTGATCGCCAAGAAAAGGGAGAGAAAGGAGAAGAACCTTTCCGGAGCTCTCCGGAAACGCCTTCGTCGGCTTAAGGCAGAGGGAGTGGGCCATGAAGAGGCCTACAAACTCTGTCTCGAGCACAGAGCGAAGGCAAAAGAGCATGGGACTACGGTTGATTCGGCCACGGAGAGGGGCACGTGCAAACGAACCCGATCCGAGGATGAATCACCAAAGGACCATGCCAAAAAGACAACCCGGCTAAGCGAGGATTTGACCAAAGGGACGCATAAAACGACCTTAATCAAACCACCCGTGACCCGGATTCCCGAGGCTGGTCCATCGACCCTGCCAAATGAGTCTGGTGCCAGGGTTTCTTTTAAAGAAGCTCTCACTGCTGTTCGTGTGGGTGTCTGCAATCAGACACCTATGTCCAATGAACAGATGGGAGCAGTAAAGTATGGCATTCTCCAGGCCATTATGAATGATACTGGGAATGACAGATGTCCAATACTGAAGAGTTGCACCTTCAGATCCGGCTGGCTGCTGATCACCCTTGGGGATGAAGGCAGTCTAAAATGGCTAGAGAAGAGGGTGGGGAACATCAAGCCCTGGCCAGAGGCAGAGCTATCTCTCATGAGAGAGAGCGAGATGCCCAAGGCTAAGGTTGGTGTATTTTACTTCCCAAATTCCGAAGTAAAAACTCCAAAAGAGGCACTGCGTCTTTTGGAGAAACAGAACGGACTGAGGACCAGCCTGTGGAGGATACTGAACGTCGTCGTCGAGAAAGACGGATCGACAGTGGCCGTCTCGATCGACGATGAATCGGTCGGGATCCTGCAGAGGCTGGACTTCAGGCCACAACTGGGTTTCAAGAAGATTCTCGTGCGCATCCGGGGGAAAAATACTTCCCCGGATACACACGAGAAACAAAAGGCAGAGTCTAGTTCCTCTGGAATAAAGAATCTGCCTAAGCAGTTGATCCCTACAGGTGGGCCTAAACAGCCCGGCTCGGGTACTTATGCGGGGCGCAAAAACGTTCCGCAAAGGACTAAAGGCCGGGTGGTAAAGGACCACCCTAAGGGAAAGGGAAATAAGGTGGCAGGACCTACCAAGGCATCTAGGGGCGTTCACGACGAACCTAAGCCTAGCACGTCCACCAGTGCCCCTTAGGACCCTTCGCTACACTTACACCGCACCACACACTAATACAAACACACATTAACACAAATGACACAAACCACATCAACACAAATGACACAAAACACAAATCAAAAAATCACAAAAAACACTAAAGTGGTACAGATCAACTTGCACCACGCTAGGGCTGCCACAGCAGTCCTGGAAAACCTCTTCAAAGAGAAGAACCTTCACATCGCTCTGATTCAAGAACCGTGGCTGAGTAACAACAACACGGTATCTGGACTTGGATCCGCAGGCAAGGTAATATATAACGCCGGCGGAAACAAGCCAAGAGCATGTATCCTATTCAATAATAATGTTGATTTTTTATGCATACCAGGGCTCTGCAGTGACGACCTGATTGCAGCTTTTGTAAATGTCAAGAATGGAAGTGGACGCCTTATAGTCTGCTCCGCATACCTAGACGGTGGGATAGGCGATCCAACCCGTGAACTGGCGAAGGTGGTCGAATATGCAAACGAGCACAACGCTGAACTCGTAATCGGATGCGATGCCAACGCACACCACACCTACTGGGGAAGCACTGACATCAATAAAAGGGGTGAGTTATTGTACGATTTCATTTTGTCCAATTGCCTGAATGTGGTCAATAGAGGGTGCAAACCAACCTTTGTAACCAGATCCAGGCAAGAAGTTCTCGACGTGACTCTCTCCACAAATCACACGGCCAGGCTAATAACAGACTGGCATGTTAGCAACGAACCCTCTATGTCCGATCATAGACTTATCAAATTCGCGTTAGACACAACTAACACATGCGATACGACTACGTTTAGGGATGCCAAAGCCACAGATTGGAGTCTATATAAATCAAAGCTCCGAGAAAAGCTCAGGGACATCCCCAAGACGATACGTACTCTTGAAACTTTAGAATACGCTGTAGATCAAACCACCGAAGCTGTTACAAGCTCCTATGAAGAGAGCTGCCCTCCTAAAACCGTGAGGAACAACAGCGTGCCATGGTGGAATGAACGGCTTTCTAAACTAAGAGAGGAAACACGCAGGTTGTTCAATAAGGCTAAATTGACTAAAGACTGGAGTCGATATACCAAAGCCCTAACTACCTACAACAAAGAAATTAGGAAAGCGCGCAGGCTATCGTGGAGAAGGTTCTGTGAAAGCATCGTAAAGACTCCACAAGGAGCCAGAATCCACAAAGTCCTTGCGAAATCGCCCTCCAACCAATTGGGACTATTAAAAAAGCCCGATGGAACCTTCACTGAAACAGCGGAAGAGACACTAGAAATTCTGGCGTCGACCCACTTCCCGGGATCAGTATTAGATGATCAAACACTGAATACTCTACAAAACAGCCTCTCCAGGCCGCGCAACGATGACTGGAACAGAGCTGCGTGGATCTTCAGACCAACAAAGATCAAATGGGCAATAGACTCATTTAAGCCGTTCAAATCGGCGGGTGAAGATGACATATTCCCCATGCTCTTACAGCAAGGGATGGACATCCTAACCCCCACACTGGTAAAAATATTCAGAGCAAGTTATGCCTGGGGCTACATACCAGAAAAATGGACTAAAGTTAAAGTCCGTTTCATTCCAAAGGCTGGTAAAAAGGATTTCTCTCAACCAAAATCCTTTAGACCTATTAGCCTCACCTCATTCCTACTCAAAAGTATGGAAAAACTCATTGATGAATGCATTCGGGATGGGCCTCTGCGCGAACAACCACTGCATTCAAAACAACATGCCTACTGCAAAGGAAAGTCTACAGAATCTGCCCTACTTGAACTGACGGACAGAATTGAAAGGGCTCTAGAAGACAAACAAATAGCCCTCTGTGCCTTCCTTGACATCGAAGGAGCATTCGACAATGTCACTATCGATACCCTTTCCAAGGGGATGTGTGCCAAAAATATAGACAGCACCACTGTTCGCTGGATACAAAATATGCTCCTTAACAGAACTGTAAGCATAAGCTTGCACGGGACCAAAAGAGGTTTCAAGACAACAAGAGGCTGCCCTCAAGGGGGAGTACTATCGCCTCTGCTGTGGTCACTTGTTGTCGACCAACTCTTAAATGAAGCCTCAACAAAAGGCTTAGATATACAGGGCTATGCGGATGATGTGGTGGCCTGCGTAATAGGCCCCTGTCAAAATACCGTGTCCTCTATACTTCAAAGATCGCTCAATGTCATCACAAACTGGTGCACTGAGAACAATCTATCGGTTAATCCGAACAAAACAACTGTAGTGCCCTTCACCAGGAAACGTAAGTTGGATAAACTTATAGCGCCTACTATAAAGGGCTCTACAATACCGTTTTCTACAGAAACCAAGTATTTGGGAGTCACAATCGACCAAAAGCTAACGTGGAACTCACATATAGACAATACAATCCAAAAGGCCAAAATAGCCTTAGGAATATGCTCTCGTCTAGCAGGTACGAAATGGGGTCTGAAACCTAGCATAGCCCTATGGATGTACACTGCCATAGTCAGGCCGATGGTATCGTATGCCTGCGTCACATGGTGGAGAAAAACCTCCCAAATGACAATAATCAAAAAACTTGCCAGCCTACAAAGGGTGGCATGCCTTATAGCAACTGGTGCTGTCTCGACTACACCAGGAGCCGCTCTTGATGCTCTTCTCAATCTGCCACCACTACACCTCTTTGTAGCAAAGGAGGCTGAAGCGAGTATCTACAGAGCAACCATCACGGGAAAAGTAACATGGCACTCTCAAGCACTGAGAGCATCACATGCAGCAGTGCTCACACTTAAACCCTTAGCAATGACATCTGATGCCATGCTTCCACACTATAATTTTAATAAAAATTACACTGTGGAATTTCCCTGCAGAGAAAATTGGGCAACGAACCAAAACTCTCTAAAAGCAGGGAGCCTCGTCTGGTACACGGACGGCTCCAAAATGGGTCTAGATGTAGGATGTGGAATATATGGTGTGAGTCCGAGAGTCAAACACAGTGTGAATCTTGGTAAAAACGCCACGATATTCCAGGCTGAGGTATACGCCATCATAGAATGTGCAGAAGCCAATCGTCAACGAAACTACAAAAATCAGACCATAATCATCTATTCAGATAGCCAAGCAGCTCTGAATGCCATAAATTCGATTACACTAAAATCGAAGTTGGTGAAAGACTGCGTCGATAAACTGAATGAGCTGGGACAACAGAACAAAGTGCTTCTGAAATGGGTACCAGGACATTCAGGAATCATCGGGAACGAGAAAGCTGATGAACTTGCTAAAGCTGGGGCGCAAAGCCAACAGTTTGGACCAGAACCATTCTGTGGCTTTTCAAAGAACCAAGCTATGCAACTACTAAAAGAAAAACTAAAAGTCGAGTCGGAAAAATACTGGATAAATCAACCAGGCTTAGAACACTCAAAAACACTCATAGTTGGCTACTCGCGCAAATGGACCGAAGAACTGCTACAACTTAGCAGGCCTAGGGCCAGTGCGCTAGTTAGAGCCTTGACTGGACACTGTAAACTAAAAAGACACCAGTTTCATATGAAGCTGAGTGACTCTGATGAATGCAGATTTTGCAAGGAGGAAAAGGAAACACCTCTTCACCTCCTATGCGACTGTGAATCTCTGATCCACAAACGAAGCATCCACCTGGGACGACATATAGCCCAACCGGATGAATTAAAAACCCTGAAAGCTAGGAAAATACTAGACTTCCTAGAATCGACCCGGCTAAAGGAGCTACTCTAACTGGTGGCGAGTCACAATAGATCTAACAGGTCGCAGTGACCACAGTTCGCTGAACTGCATAGCCCCAAGTACCCCTAATAATAATAATAATACCCTGCGCCATAGTAGAAAGAGAACATACTCTGCCTGCGCTTCTGGCTAAGATTGTTAGACTTCGACCTTGATACTAGTGACACAAAGCCGAGAATTGTCAAGTCTTGGGGAAGGCTATGTTTACCAGTAGTAATCTTCCACCAGTTAAAATGAAGATAATGATGATACAGCCATATTTATAATTTCCTGAAATATCTAAATGATGTAAGTACTTATCATTAGTTGCCTATAAGTTTAAGGCGCAGTATTAAAAATTAGAAATAAGTTGTTAAATAGATTTAAACGTGGTTTTAACGAATTTGTATTTTGTCACCTTTATGATCGCAGGCTCGCGCCACCGGATTGGATAAACGCGAATTTTATTTTGATTTCACTTATACATATTTTATTTAAAAACTTAATTGTTTAAAAAGACCTAACAAGTCATCTTAGGGGCATTCGTAACCAGCACTCGTAATATTTTTGGGTACGGTAACAGTAAAAAAAAATAATATCAAAAACAACCAAAATAATCATAATCAATTAGCCTAATTATTATTTTTTTATTTTTTATTGGACAATATCACATACATTGCTCTGATTCTGTGGTAAGTAGCTAAAACACTTGTGTTGCAGAAATGAGAAGCAACGACGGTACTACAACACCCAGACCCGAGACAATATAGAAAAGTTCGTTTCCCATATTGACCCGACCGGGGATCGAAGCCGGAACCTCAGAGATGGCGCGTCGCCAAAGTCCGGCACGCTTGCCTATCGGCTACGGAGGTCGTCAAATTGAAATGTGTCAATTTCATCAAACTTACGCCTTCATATCTTACTTAAAATGTTATTTGAAGTCTATATGAGCGCCACAAATTTTACTCGAAACACGCATTTTAGAAGGCTCAGGGTATAATCTTTATTTTTTTGGAAATTGTATCACATAGCCAATAAAATACTATCCAAAACAAAACTAAAATAGAAATTTGTAAAATATTTCAGAGTTTCTTATTAAAGTACAAGTGGATAATGTATGTAATTCTGAGGTGCACGTACTTATTGGCCGTATAAAAGCGTGACACGGACCGTTATGCCCTGTTAAACCGGCTTTCTTTGAAGTGTCTTTAACATTCAAGACTACAAAATCATTGTACGTAAGGTAGCGGTTAAGAACATAAAGAAAACGAGATTTTATTTGAGAAAGAGTTGATGATCTATGTTATTTCTCTTAACAAAGAAAATAAAGTGATACCTTGCAGCCATAATTATCCCGCGAATGAGTAGACTAGCTGCGCCCGCGACTTCTCCGGCGTTATCTACTATATAAAAATAAGTCGGTTTTCCTTCCTGACGCTATAACTCCAGAACCGATTTCCACGGTTTTGCATTCGTTGGAAAGGTCTCCGAAAGGTTTATAGCAAGAAAATTCAGGTAAAATTTTAACAGAAAAGCGGGAAAATCTTCTAAGTCGAAACGAAGTTCGTCGGGACCGCTAGTTTTGGATAAAAAGTATCCTATATGTCAATCTATGTATGTCATCTCTCTTCCTGCCAAGTTTCATCCAAATTCGTTCAGCAGTTTTTGGGTGAAAGAGCAACAAACATCCAAACGTCTATACTCACATCACATTAAAAATATTATTAGGATTTTTCGTAATGTTCGTAAAAAAATCTACGAGAAAAATATTAATATTGGAGGAAATGACTCAACGTCCCAAGACTGTCCCACTATTCTCAGAAGGTGTATGCTTTGAAACGTATCATAACGCAATAAAGGTCATTTTAGTGTGCCACGCTTAGCATGCAAACCTCGTATGAGCGGGCATCCTGACTCCCTGATTGGAATTTAATTTAATATCCATTTATACTTGGCCTATTGGCCAGATATGTTCCTTCCTCACTAAAGGTCTGAACAAACTGGATGTTACTCACCAGGCAAATTTGACCTCTCTTTGAAGTAATTCAATGAATAAACCAAGATCATCTTAGACTGGATTGTGCTGTCGTTGCATCACACCGCAAAGGAAGTGAAGGTTGAGATATTTTAATATAATCACAGGACTTAGTTTGGTTATTGACATCTTCAATTTATAAGGAGTTATGGCCCTATAATATAACTAACATAACTATAATTTATGTTTCAACTTTGTGGTAAACAAATTTAAATTGTAACTAATGTTGCCAATCAATAGTCGATTATCGATTGTTTATCGATAGTTGACGTCATATCAATCAAAATATCGACAGCTAAGATTAAGGCAATACTATTGTATGGAAATAATATTATCGATGCTATCGATACTGTCGATACCGTCGATACTGTTGATACTATCAATACAGTCGATACTGTCGACACGGTTTATACTATTGATACTGTCAATACTGTCGATACTGTTGATACTGTCGATACTGTCCAAAATAGCGATACTGTCGAAACTGTCGGTACTGTCGATACTGTCAATACTAACAATACTGTCAATACTAACAATACTGTCAATACTGTTGATACTGTACGTACTTTCGATACTGTCGAGATTGTTAATACTGTCGATACTATCGATGATAGTCCTATCGATATTCTAATTCATTTGAGGTCAACTATCGATTTGCTATGAACAGTTCGGCAACACTTATTATAACCTACAGCGGTGAGAAACTTCTTCCGAAAAAGCTCGGTGCAATGACTTAGTACTTATAGCGATACAAATCCGCATTTATTTCGCATATTTACACTCTTAAGACACTGCGTTGCGAAACCTTTAGGTCGGTCGGGATGACCACACTTTTACCAAGTAATCTGTCACACCAAGATCGATTTGAACAAAAAATTAAACACCTATTTATTTCCAGCAGTCTAGCGTCTCCCTTTCACAAACAAATGGCGATCGTTTCCCTACAATCACCAATCACCTACTTTATACGACTCCACTTAGTTTTTACCGGCAACTAGATGCACGTAAGGCAGTTTCCATATTGTCGTAAGATCGTTCTCTTTCAACACACCCACAATAACAGTAATGCGTGCGAGTATGGCAAATAAATCGCTACCATCTGACAAAGCCGGTCTTTCTTAAGGCTATTATGTACCGTTAGCAGATTGAATGTCATTAAATTTTATTTCGATCCATAGCTCGTGGTCGACTTATGCAAGGGATTGATGAATTTTCGCAAACGCAAAAATTTTACATGTACGAAATACAAAATGTGAACTATTTTCCGCGGATAGACGTGGCCACATCTGTTTATAACTTAAAGTTAACAGTGGCTTTAAACTGATATGAGATTGAAATCACATAACTGTTTTTATGAAATACTGCAATTCATACTAATATTTTAGAGAGAAAAAATTGTATTGTTTGTTTTGTTTCTTTGCATTCAATAGGGAAAAATTGTTAAATTATACTATTTTTTTTAATACTAGGGGTCTTTACTAAATGTCCAATAATGCAATCCAGTAAAAGACCGCGCAAAACCAGGGCAGAACACTAGTAGGCAAAGGATAAAGATGGTTGTTTTGAATGCATGGCAAAAGTCCATCAAATAAATTTAACCATACTTTTATTCATAGCATAAATCTGCCAATGAGGACAAATAAGTGCAAAAAACTTCGTAAGTTTTTAATGCCCTTGGGCGTCACTTGTATACCTATTATATGTTTAATCCATATGTAACTGTTATGCAATGAATGATCGACTGATAAAGATAGACTCAGTGATGTTTTTATAAGACCTAAACTTGTTTGTTGACTGTACAGTAATGGTACTGCATCCGGTCACTTTCGATCATCCGAGTTGCGCAAGCGGCGAATCTGCAAAACGCATTCCGGTGATTTTTGGTTCGTTCCGTTTTCGAAAAGAAGTTATTTCGATATTTATACCTACACGAAGATATCTCACACCTAGACCTAAAGGGAACTAACTCAAAAATTGCAGTTTTTGAGTTATGCACACTATCGAATTTCTTAAATCATTAGCTATCGACAAAAAAAAATCAATAACATTTTTCTTTTAGCTTTATTAGTACACCATAAATCTATTTAGGAAATTCCTACGGTACTTAGGAACACGGCAATTTACTTTTTACCTCTCCTGAAAAAAGTACTTTTTTGAGTTGATTCAGTTTAGATCTAGAGGTGCGTATGCAATAAAAGATATCAAATAATGCAATTAAAGGCAAAATAATACGTTTTTTTACTTAATGTACAGACAGAAGCATGTCAAACCGCATAGTTAGGACTATGTACCCTTATATCGCGGGCTAATATCAATCTGAAAGTGATTACCTTGGCGTACAAAATACATAATGGAGCAATGTAGGTAGGTTTAATAGTAAATTTGACTCATAGCTTAAAATATAATATTATTCTTCATTATATTGCAACACCAAAGTAAATGTGAAAAAATAATGACTTGTAATATTCAATGATAATTTATGATCACAGAAAAGGAACAATGACTTCTGCTATAACTTAAATGACAAAAACCGTAATTTAGCAATATAATTTTTTCTTGGTTTCCAAATTAAAAGTAGTCATGATTCTCCAGTTCTTACACAAAATCCTTATTAAGCTTTGAAACTAAATACGACTCAATATTCTAAACATGACGTGGTTTTCAATTTAGCCAATAAGGACAGTGTCATCAGCACCAGCTTGCGAATCGAGTAGTGAAAGGGATTCGCAAATACTGACGATCTGGGTCAAAGGACATCACACAAATGTGTTTAAGGTTAATAGAACTTAGGACGATATGACATCACAACATAACATTGAGTTTGGTATTTTATTCTCAAAGATCTCCACTTCTTGTGGGCTCCCAAGAAGTCACAACGAAGCTACAACTACTATAATTATGAGTGTTTAGTGTCATTAGAAAAGATCGAACATAAAAACAAATAAAAATATAGTAAAACGAATGCCCGCTTCCAATTTTTTACGATTCGTAATGTGTCAAAAATGGCGATCCATTTTCTACGAGTCGTTAATTCTAATTTCAAATTTTCTTACCATATCAGCTGTCATTAGTCGTCTGTCAGTCGTTTTCAGCCTACGCCTCGAATAATTTATTATTGTAACTAGAACGGATTGTTTTTCAAATATTGGAACCGAATATATGAATCAAAACATTCTCTAAAAAGTAGTCTCAAAATATTGTTAACGCGTTTTATTAATATTTGAAAATGTAGTGATATATCTACATTTAAAATGTTGTCTTGGAACGTTTTTTGCAATTTGGAAGAATTTAAGTTTGAAGCATGGCTAGCCATTCTTAAGGCTTATTTTATTTACAAATCAAGCCTTGTTTAGATAAATGTGAATCTATTAGAAGCGTGTGAATAAATTGATCATTTGAAGCAGATAATCAATTTATGAACACGTTATTTATTGATACGATTCCAAAACTATCAATTCAAGGTTTAATTGTAGGTAATGGTTGGATCATATTTAATATACTCCACCAACTATGTACTATTTAGGGTACAAATGGAATGACAAACATTATGTTGTCTTTAAATAGAATATTTGAAAACATTAAGTAAAATAGGACTTTAAGGTAGTCTATAAAAATCTAGTGTGTTGCAAGTCAAAGTAAATCCTACTCTAAAATTTATACTAAGTTTTATTTCTAAAATTAAGATCGTCGTCCAAAGTTTTAGAAACATTTAAAGACAAAAACGCTATAAAGAATTAATAATATGATATTATTTTACAAGTACTTCAAATGATTTGAAAGTCACCATCGACACTCTGATCGAGGAGAACCGAATACCCCACGGGCGCCGTTGATTACTTTTTAATTACATTTTATAAACAGCTGAAACAGTATCGGCGATTACCTGCCCTCATGCGGTCTATTTTTTGCCCGATAATTGGCAAAGATAACTCGATAGCTTAGTCTAATTGGTGGAATTGGCTGATCGCTAACTGACGTGTCACGGTTGCCAAACAACCGCCCGATAGTAATCGCTAAATATCATAGTTAATTGCACGTGAAATATTGTACATTCTTTCGTAGTTAAACAAGGATCGTGCGCCATATGGGCTTAATGGATGCCCGAATGATCAGAATTGGAGCTTAAGGCCTATATGCGATCATCCATGGTTCAATAGCATTTTATAACTATTTAGATGTCGTATTTGTTAGATTTATGAAGTATCATTATTCCATTTGGCTGACTGGCTTACGTTGTTGATATCATAAACCAGTTTTCTTAGGGAATCAAGTGTACTGTAGTTCAGTGAATTCCTAAAACTATTTCCTTTTCCTAGGGTATTTATGTATATATTTGGGGGTGTGTGTGTTCGTGTGTATGTTAATGTGTATGTTTCGTCATATCATCTTTAACCTTAACATCCTGACTGATTTGAAATAGTGAGGTGAACTTGCATTATTTTGGTTATTCCAACGGTAATACAATATTTTTTAATTTTAAGTTAAACCAAAAAAAATATTTTGATTTGGTTTTGAAAATCTAACTGCCGAATAGAATCATTACTTAATATGTTAGGTTCATTATCTAGATAATATCTTGTTAAATCTACTTGTACGAAAATTGGCCATAACCAGTTTCCTAAAAACGAAATCACATCGTTCGGTTTCGTTTTTATTTTTTGCAAGACCTAACAAATTTCTCGTTGGGGTTTTAGGTCTTCAGGTAAAAACTTGATCCAAATTTAGGACTACATTACCACTTAACATCAGGTGGGATGAGGTCAATCTTGAAGTGCAATAAAAAAAACAGTAATATTAAAAAAAATACCGATAAATATTAATAACGGTGATGCATTATTTTTGATTAGGTGTATTGAATTGTCGCATGACGTCATTACTCCGCAATTTGGCATCTTTTTACTGAAGTATTTTTTAACTGATTTAAGAAATAAAAAATAATCATATTTTGAAATACAAGAATACCAAGTACAATATTTCAGCGTAATTGTGCAAAAAAAAAATAATCAAAACAAAATAATATCCTAATGAATAGTAAAAAGTAAAGAAAAAAGTCATCGTCATTTTGTGCCTATACGTTTTACGTATGTACAGTCGCCGTCAGATACATCGTATTATAATTTCTTGATTAACGGGAAACTTATTTAACACCTTTTATTGACATGCAAGAGTTTTAGAGCTTTTAGTGTTAGTATTTAATTTTATGAACGTAAAGTCAATTTGAGTTAGCACTGATAACCATCTTAACGCAAATTGCAAATGTTAAGATAATTCAAAAACCAGATAATGAAATAAAAAGAGAGCTATTTAGCTCCTTACCATAGAATAAGAGCAATTTATGTGATATAGTTCAATAAAAAAAACTTGTTTAGAAGCTTTCGTGGTGTGTTAGAGCCAACAAATACTAAAAAGCTATGCACGGTTCGATTTTGAATGAGTGTTCAAACTATGAAATTTATCATGAGTATCTCTGTGCTTGTTCTGGTGTCCTGGTCCCTGTTACAATTTTGACGTTAGTTTTTAAATCTAGTCAAAGGCCATTTAGCAGCTGGCGAACATGTGACGAAATGTATGTTATCATGGTGCCTAGTCAAGTGACAGCCTAATGAATTTATTGTAATAGTGACCTCACTCAATCATTCTGTAAATTTTTATAACACAATAAAATAAGGGCTTTTTTTTCTAAAGGACATGTGATGATGACCTCAGATGGCCTTTTCATCTTCACCGAACATGCGGGGGAGCGGAAGGCTCTCACCCCTAAAAAAAAAGGGCAGTTTTATACATCGGTTACTTTTTCTCCATATTGATTTGATTGATGATTGAAAATAATAAATAACGACAATTTCGTGTCAGGTAACGTTCATAAAAAGGGTTCAATACTTGAATTGTTTTTTTTTTTATATTGCACTTCAAGATTGATCTCATCCCACCTGATGTTAAGTGGTAATGAGGTCCTAGCTTAAGGGTGACAAGTACAGCATAATAAATCTGTTACTGGACTTGTCGCCCTTACCTTGAAGGCTTGACCCCTGCTTTTAATGTAGCACCCCCCAAGAGCTCTGGAAACCTTACTCACACGCAGGAACACAACAACACAGAAGTGATTGTTATTTGGCTGCGGTCTTCTGTAAGGTGGAGGTATTTCACCAGTCGGGCTACTCCAGTTCGAGCGGCAAATCGCTATGCCCTACCTCTCTTAAGTATAATTGTGTATTATTATTTGCATTTTCACCTTTAACCGATAGCTACCGATACTTCAAAACACCGTTTAGAAAACGTGAGAAAATAATACACCAAACGCAATTTATATTGATTGCATCTCTGAATTAGCTTTAAAACTGCAGATTTATGTGTCTTTGCCGTCAAACTCGAGTTCCAGTCAAGTGTAAAAGTTTCAAAATTTCGTATCTCACTGAGGTTAAACGCTTGCCAGACGAGTTCTTGCGAAACTTCACATGCGCTGCACCTATGATAACTTCTAATATTTACGCCCGTTTTATTAATTCAACATTGCGTGTGAAACTATGAGTATGTTGTTTAGGGTAGGGTTACCTATATTTAGTAGATTAATTGATTGAAACACAAGGGATATCTTAATTGTAAATATCAAGGTATTGATATCGCTGTTGACTTTAAAAACCAAATCAGACACTTTTGATTTTATACCCTTACTATTTACGTGAGTAAGCAATTTTTTTATCGAACAACTACGACATCTGTGTTTTAGTATGTATTAATTGTAATTATAAATTTCATTTCCACCAGCAATTACTTCTCATTATACTGCATTTGTGTATTTTTAAATGATCACTCTACATAAAGTAGAACATTATAAAAGCGTAAAAAGATAGTGAAACTCCTACTAAAATATAAATTACTATTTACTAACTTTTTACTACATTTAGTGTTTGATCTAACTGGTCAATTATATTTGATATTAAACTCATGTCAGAGTTCACACCACTGCAAGGTAGCAAATGATTGTATCGTTTCTAAACAATTGTTGTGGTCATCTATTCTGCTGTAAATCTATTTCCAGACAGGTAGTTTTCGAAAAATTGCAAAGTTTTGAAGTCTAACATCTAATTATGCTTATAACCATTAACAATCTGTTTAATTGTCTACGACTTATTTTTATTTTCCACATTTAAAACCAAACCACTACGCTCCATGTATATATCACACACCAACGTAAGCGTAACCCCACACTAGCGTTCTTTGAGCGTCGACGCCGACGCAACTCTGACGCGACGCCGACGCGACGTCGACGCGACGCCGACGCAACGTTTGCGCAGCGGTGCGGTCGAAATGACGAACGCCAGGACTGCGCTCCACAGGCGCCGCGCCGGCCCGGCGCCTGCGCAGCGTTTTTTTTGACAACAGTACAATGATCAACTCAATTGTTTCGGCCCGACCGTGTTTTAGAATCAGTAGGTAGAAGACTTTTAGCTGATAGCAATATGGATGTTGCTTAAAATACTAACTCATATTGCCTAAGAAACCCATTTTCAATTAAGTACTTTTAGTTTTCGAGAAAATAAATGCTAAAGTTGCCTATTCGGGCCATGTGTCATCATCATCATCATCATCAGCCTGTTGCAGTCCACTGCTGGACATAGGCCTCTCCAAATGTTCGCCACTTCGCTCGATTTTCGGCGACTCTCATCCAGCTCCCGCCAGCCGTCCTGCGCAAATCGTCACTCCACCTGGCCTGAGGGCGTCCTACACTACGTTTACCGAGGCGTGGTCTCCACTCCAGAACTCGTTTACCCCAACGGTTGTCGGCTCTGCGGCTGATATGGCCAGCCCACTGCCACTTCAGCTTGCTAATCCTGTGAGCTATGTCGATGACTTTAGTTCTCTGCCGGATCACCTCATTATAAATTCGATCCCTTAGAGAGACACCGAGCATAGCTCTTTCCATAGCCCGCTGAGTGACTTTGAGTCTGTGAACCAGTCGTGCCGTCAGTGTCCACGTCTCGGCTCCATATGTCAAAACAGGTAGAACGCACTGATTGAAGACTTTTGTCTTTAGGCACTGTGGGATGGACGATGAGAAGACTCGACGTAGTTTCCCAAACGCTGCCCAGCCCAGCTGAATCCTTCTATTCACCTCGTCCTCTAGGTTGTTTCGACCCAACTGCAATTTTTGCCCGAGGTACACATATTTTTGAACAACTTCGAGGACGGCGCCTTGGACTGCAATCGGTTCCGGTAGAACATGTTCATTAAACATGACCTTGGTTTTATCCAAGTTCATCCGTAGGCCGATGCGTACAGAAGAGTCAGCCAGGTCATTCAGCATCTGTTGTAGGTCTTGCAGCGTCTCTGCCATTATGACGATGTCATCTGCAAATCGCAAGTGAGAGATGTGTTCGCCATTTATGTTGATGCCACGTCTTTTCCAGTTAAGCGTCTTGAACATATCCTCCATTGCATTTGTGAACAATTTCGGGGAGATCACGTCCCCTTGTCTCACTCCTCGATGCAATGGTATAGGCCTTGTTTGCTGATTTTGTACTTGGACGGACATGGTAGCGGCTTCGTAGAGATATCTCATCACTTGGATGTATCGCCAATCGACTTGACATCGCTGCAGAGAATCCAAAACAGACCAGATTTCAACCGAGTCAAAGGCCTTCTCATAGTCCACGAATGCTAGACACAGGGGCTGATTATACTCTTCGGTCTTCTGTATAATCTGTCGCACTGTGTGGATGTGGTCTATGGTGCCGTATCCGCTCCGAAATCCAGCCTGTTCCGGCGGTTGAAAGTCGTCGAATCTTCTCGCAAGTCGGTTCGTGATCACTCTTGAAAACAGCTTATAGACATGGCTTAGAAGGGAAATGGGTCGATAGTTCTTCAGAAGGGTTTTGTCTCCTTTTTTGAAGAACAAGACGACCACACTCCTACGCCACGCCTCCGGAGTTCTCCCTTCAAACAGGACAGCGTTAAATAGCTTTTGGAGCTCCCTCAGTACGGGTTTACCTCCAGCCTTTAATAGCTCCGTTGTAACGCCGTCCGCTCCAGGGGCTTTTCCGTTCTTAAGCTGTCCAAGAGCAATCTCGATTTCGCCAACGCTGAATTCTGGTAGGTCTTCAGTGAAATGGCGTGTCAATGTGGCTCTAGAGTCTTCATTTTCGGGTACAGGTCGAGATGTTTGCGATGCGTATAGCCAGGTATAGAAGTTTTCTACCTCCGAGAGGATCTCCGGCTTAGAGGCAACAACTTCTCCACTTGCTGTGGTCAGTTTGGTCAAGTGAAGTTGGCCATGTGTCAAATAGGTAAAATATATTTTTTCCTTTACAAGTTGAAAGCATTAATTTATCACTGCAATATAAAACATTATATTGTGCGTTATTCAAATCTTACATTTCCATTTTCGAAATAACTGTACATGACGTCAGCGCGGCGCGACGCTCGAACGCGATGTGCAGAGGACGCCCAGCGCAAGCGCCGCTCAAACGCCGCGCCGACGCTGGGCGGGCGCCGCGTCGACGCTGAGAGGGCGCCGCGTCGACGCTGAGCGGGCGCCGCGTCGACGCAACGCCCAACCAACGCTAGTGGGCGGAGGTCGCTGGCAAGCCGCTGACGCTCGCAAGACGCTAGTGTGGGGTCCCTCTAAGAAAACTTGGGTCTCCATTTCGTATTTACAATATATTTATAATAACTCATATATAAAGTAGTGGACATCAGCACGTCAAGGTGAACCCTTGCAGTTCGATATTAGATTTTATGTGCACGATATAAGGGCTTTACAAAGACCAATGGGTGTAATAGTCTTTTAAGAGAGGTATCATAGATATTTATTGCTCAAACTGGAGCAGCCCGACCGGTAAAATAAATTACAGAAGACCGCAGCTAAATAACAATCACTTCGGTGTTGTTGTCTTCCTGCGTGTGAGTAAGGTTTCCAGAGCTCCTGGGGGGTGCTACATTAGTAGCAGGGTTCAAGCCTTCAAGGTAAGGGCGACAAAGTACAGTAACAGATTTATTATGCTGTACTCTCGCCCTTAAGCTAGGACCTCATTACCACTTAACATCAGGTGGGATGAGGTCAATCTTGAAGTATAATATAAAAAAAAGTCCAAAGGGTGAAGTCTGACATTGTTAGTGCTACAATTAAGTGGATTTGTGTATTTTCACTTGAGTACATCTAAGATTAAGAGTAATTTACCAACCTTAACAGACACTAAACTGTACCCATCTGCAGAGCACTAAAAATCACTTACTCGAGTGAACGTCACAACTATTAAGTAGATAATAGAAAACTGCAAAAAACATCAAAGTGCAGTATTACGCGCGCGTGTCGATTCCTAAGTAGCTCGTTTCTTGATAGTTTCGTTTTCCACATAACTGACAGTTGTTGCGACAGATATCACTTGTCTATCAACAAGCGTTCGTAGTTCACACATTGGAACAACTTTCGAGTTTAGTTCGTGTGTCCACATAACTTCTGGTGGTTGTTCATTTTCATTAATAACTGACGTGGATACTCAATAACGACAAACTTCATGTGATGAACCTTTGTACTAGTTCCGAGTTTGGGTTGGACAACAACTATATCACATACCTCCGTGACGATCTCCGTAGCCGAGAGGCGAGCAGGCCGGATTTTGACGTCGTGCCATCTCTGAGGTCCCGGGTTCGAACCCCGGTCGGGTCAATGTGGGAAACGAACTTTTCTGTTTCGTAGTAGCTAAAGCACTTGTGTTGCAGAAATCAGAAACAACGACGGTACCACAACACTCAGACCTGAGACAACTTATAAAAGATCGTTTTCCATGTTGGCCTGACCGGGAATCGAACCCAGGACCAAGTCGAGCGAACGAAACGAAAAAGTTCAGCACGCTCGCCTCTGGACCACGGAGGTCATCAAAGTGAGTGTGTATATGTATATGTAGATACGTAGGTAGGTATGTACTCAAAACTCAATTCATTTATTTAAGTACATAGGTTACAATTAACATTTATGCATACTCAAAATGAAAATAAATCTAATTTATAGCCAGCTCCATTAGTTTACATAATCTTACCGTAGCTACACAAAAAGTCTGAAATCTAGATAGGTATTTTTTTATTTATGTCTGGCCAACCCATGGACTTATCCTGTCGTAGATGATAGAGAAAGATGAGGCAGAAGCTGGAGTTTACATGACCAAAAATATTGCACCTTATATATTAAACTAGTCGGCGTAGCTGTCTATCACAACATTCGAGCTAAACTTATAAATTATTCAAGCGAACTCGTTCCGGTGTCCGCATATGGGTCAGTTCGAATTGCCACGGATGGTTTTGAAGATATATCATCATTATGCTTGGTTTTCACCACGCATGACATGATGACAAGGTCGATTTAGAATGTTATGTTCTTGCTAATAAAGCAACAAACTGTCGAATTAATTAAACTAACCAATATAATCTTAAAGTGTGTTAACACTATTGAATTAATAAGTATAAATAATAAAATAGACATTTGACAACATCACATACATTGCTATGATTCTGTGGTAAGTAGCTTTAGCACTTATGTTATAGAAACCAGAAACAACAATGGTACCACAACACCCAGATCTGAGACTTTTGAGACCTTTTCGAATACTGCCACACACACGGGATCGAACTCGGGACCTCAGAGATGGCGTGATGCTAAAGTCCGGCGCGCTCGCCTCTCGGTTACGGAGATTTTCTTTAAATTATGAGGGCCTAAGGTTGACCCAGATATTTTTAATTCTACTTTAAAGTCGTACAAAAAAGCAGTTACGAATAAATTGTCTCTTTGACTTAATTAAATATGTAATTTGTTTAGTTTTTTCTCTATTTTAGTGTAATTTAATGACTCACGGAAAAGATGTTCTAAATAGTACGACATTGCTTACAAGTGGAAACTTTATGAGTTTAAGATTTTTTGGCTGTAGGTATACCGTTAAAAGAACGGTACGGAAAAAGAAAAAGCAATGTACCTCCTTATTTTTTTATATCACCGTACAGTATATTGGCTCCTCCCAGTCTGATGGTAAACAAGAGAGGAACCCACATTGGGATGACAACGGATTTGATACCGTAATATCCTAACCGTTAGCATCGCCATACCGGCTCGCAAGATGTTTCTTCACGCTCCTTTTGAAGGAATCCACGTCAAAGGAAGGAAGAAACAAATGAGCCAGCAACGAGTTCTTAATGCTGCGGCAAAGATATGAGTACTGCACTTAATTGTACTTATATTTGAGATAACTCCTACTTTTGAACTTAAATTAAAGTAGTTAGTTCGTTTTTTTAAAGAGCAATCATTTCCTTTACCGAGAAAAAGGAAATATTGCATCTTATAAAACAAATGTAAGTAAATATTAGTCAAATGCTTACACCATTATTGCAAACGTTATGGATTGTATTGGTGGATTGTTTACGTAATGGTAGTGAGTAAGAAAAGTTTTGCAATGGAAAGTGGACAACGGCTGTGAATCATCGAACGGGTGCAAGTTCGACTCCTGCGCAGATTACTGACCCAAATACCCAAATGAGTAACACAATAACCCTGTATATTATTTAAGTCTAAACTACCTTAAGTGTTAGTAAGTGTAAGCAATTATTTACTTAATAAGTCTAAGCTTTTCTCGTAGATTCTTACTTAGACTTGGCTGTTGAAATTTGTTACTTGTTATTTAAAAAAATTTAGTTTGCCCTACTATAATTTTTAAATGAAAGCAAAATAGAAAAATGTATTAATTATTTTGCGATTCATTTATACTATTCTTTTCGAAGTTCGTTTTGCTTTAGATATACATATACAAATGCAATTGAAAAGTTTAAATCATGGACCTAATTCCAAAGTACTCGTAAAAACCTTAAGCACTTATGTTATGTCTTGGGTCGGGATTGAACCCGTGACCCTTGAGTAAATTGCCAATGGCCCAATCATTATTACATCAAACGATAAGGCAAAAATGTCCCTTATAATGAGTTGATATACATAAGCAGCATATCTTATTTATAACTAGCTGTGCCTTCGACTTCTTTCTCGTGGACTACATGATTTTGAATTTATTTTTTTCCAAAATAAAAGTGGCCTCAATTATTTCTTATTACATCAGCTATTGACAGACTATCAAGTTTCTTTTTAACTAAACTGATATCTCAATAGAGCTCCAAAAACCCCAAACCGGCCTTGTAGAATTCATCATCATGATCATTTGACAGTTTCTAAAATCGTCTTCCATACCATCGACCTCGGGTCTACGTTCATAATGTTTGCTATGGGCGTGTATGTGCTCAAATCTCGACAAGTGTGCTAACAAACACTGCTATGTGAGCATTCAACGATCTCACCTACTGTTTACTGTGACATGTCATCTATGAATGGCTGGCTTTTACATTAATCACTTTTGACCTATTCTCTCCTAGTAACTTTGAGTTTTACCAGGTCAAGGTTATGCTATGAATAAGTAATGGATTGCAGTTCTTAATTAAAATAAAGAGAATAGGCCTTACTTGAAATCTATTTTCAAAAATATTTTTAGGTAGATCTACCTCAATGATCAGCTCGATCATAAAGTCAAAATGTTTTTGAGTGAATTATTATTCGAATTTCTACCTACTTGTTACCATATTATACTCTTTTTTTAGAGTTTAATGCGAAAAACTAACATAAAGTCACACCTCTCAATACATTAATGTCATCACATTCTTCATTTACCGCAACACAAGTTTGGAGATTTCATTAAAGCTTTACATCATACACCTAATCAAACTCACCTCCTTACCCAGCTCATAATGAAAATATTTGATTAGGTGTCGTAACTCTACGAAGCTATTATCGCAGAGCAGATAGATTTTCTTCCAACGTAATTAATTTAAATTGTTTACACCAAGATCGTACCTATTGCATAAGCAAAGATTTTAACAAGACCTTAGAACGATCGTAATCATACCATGCCATAAGAAGCTGCCAGAAATGACAACAATTTGTTACCATAGGTTAGCCATGACGAATATTCAGCGGCGGATGAAAATTGCCATGGCTTACGTAAGTGGACTAAAGTATATCAAACTATGTTGACTATTACCTAACACTTGTAGAATATATTAAAATCTTTGGATATTACAACATTACTTCAACGATGACGGCCGGGTAACATGCTTTTGAATTGCAAGTCATCAGTTGTAGTAAGCCCATAAAATTAATCATGGTTCATAAAATTGCATCAATATCATTGTTTTATTGATTTTGAAACATAGTAACAGTATAATTGGGTATATCAACACGATATATCAACTACTATTTTAAGGCATAATGTAGTTTTTTTGTCTTTCTTGTGGTTTTGTCATTCATTCTCGTTTAAGTTACTGTCTATTATTTCTTTGTTTCCGTTTCAAAGAAAAACATTACTCAATTGAGTTTCTGATAAACAATATTGTAAAATCTCAATCTAAGTTTAAGTTCAGGCACACTCAGAAATTTAATTTTCAATTATTTTTCAATAAAATTACAGTAATATCTGAAGTTTGAACAAAGTGAGACGTTACAATGTCACATAAATGATATAAATAATAAATAAATATTGGACACCATCACATGTATTGCTCTAATTCTGTATAAGCAGTTTAAGCACATGTCTTACAGAAATCAGCAACAACGACGGTACAACACCCAGACCCGAGTCAATATAGAAATATTGACCCGAACAGAGATCAAACCTGGGGCCTCAAAGATGGCGTGACGCCAAAGCCCGGCCCACCATCTCGGCCACGAGCCAGTCAAACTAAAGATATTAAAGAACATCTAGATTCTTAAAAAGGCCAATAGAATCATACCAATCAACTGGTTTCAAACTTAGGTTTTATCTTGTAATGTATACCAGACGACTGATTCTAACTGGGGTGTCAATCCAACATATCCCCCCCCTAAAATTATCCTTGTTCATAGATTCAGTCTTGTAAGTGGTCGTGATAATGCAGGCTTTTGAGTGACCCGCTTCAAAACATCCGCTATTCCTCTTGCGAGCGCATTCATTTAAGATCGCCGACATTCTGGTCTCAATATCTGTCAGTCAACCTCATATTGGCTCTTCCTCTAGGTCTCGTATCTTCCATTTACCCTTGCACAATTAAACGTTATGGGCACTCTCCGTCTCGTCGTAATATATGGCCAAAAAAAAAGCCAAAGCCAAGCTTACAGTAAAAATAAGCCAATTTCCCAAATAAACTAAACCGAGGATCACGGCCTCTCGCGCTTTGAGTCTTAGCCATTACGCCATTGAGGCCATAATCATCATGGTAATAGATCATCGTCAATAATGAATCTGATAATTGAAACCAGCGATAGTTTCCGTTCAAGATGAAGATCGTCAGAGATAACGTCATCGTTTTATTATTTGATATATCTTTGAGCAGTTGATTAATAGTTTACCGGGATAAAATAGAAAGTGGATCCAAGTGTTTTCACCTGTTGTTAGTTCGCAGTAATCGATCAGCCAATTTAGTACTTTATTATAAGTGCATCAAAATTAAAAGTAATTACACGTTTGCTCTTCAAGATTGACCTCATTCCACCTGATGTTAAGTGGTAATGAGGTCCTAGCTTAAGGGTGACAAGTACAGCATAATAAATCTGTAACTGGACTTGTCGCCCTAACCTTGAAGGCTTGACCCCTGCTACTAATGTAGCACCCCTCAGGAGCTCTGGAAACTTTACTCACACGCAGGAACACAACAACACAGAAGTGATTATTATTTGGTTGCGGTCTTCTGTAAGGTGGAGGTATTTCACCAGTCGGGCTGCTCCAGTTCGAGCGATAAATCGCTATGCCCTACCTCTCCTAATTAAGTAACTTTACCCCTTACGCTAAGAGTCATGGATTCCAACGCCAACAATAAGAAACATGTGTGTTAGTTTTATGTTTGGAAGTTAATGTATAACCATATTAAAAGCTAAAGAGTTTGTGTATTGGAACGCATTAATGCCAGAAACTACTAGTTCAAACTGAAAAAATTGTTTATATATTGAGGAAGGCTTGCTTATGTAATATCACGCTGTGATTAATAAGATAACAGAGAAGAATTAGTGGAACATGTGAAAAAACTGAAATAGTATATTATGTAGTTAAACAATTGCTGTATAACATATTGAAAGCTGGTACGTAATATTGATTTAGTTAACATAACCACGAATATAAACAGATAGGCAATGCGACGCGACTCTTCCTATGTCCAGTATGCGATATAATAGAAAGTGTGTTACTTAATGGGTCGGCTTGTGGTCATCGGAATATATTTTACTCGTATGTAATGCAGCTTACGTGGGCATGCGCAATGCAATCAAGTAAATGGCTGCTTTACGAAAAACTTGTTTTTGTATTAGAGCTTTGATTAGAAACATCAAAGCCATCTATGCCCTTATGTTGGCCACCACAGGCCTTATTCAAAGTATGAGACGAATGGGCAGGTGAAATGATAATATATGTATATCTATGGAAAAAAATTGCAATACTAATTAGTATTTTTGGAGCATGCTGTATAAATGTCAATATATGTCTTTTTACTACCAACTTAGCCTGCTTTTAACGTGGCTTGAGTTATGACGACCGTTTTGAGAAGTAGGTTAGGATTTCAATATTTAATAAGTAGTACTTACTAACCTAGGTGATACTTTTAAAGCTGTTAAATTTAACTAGTATTTTAAAGGGTATTCCTTAGGTCTTTATATAAACGAAACCTAGTTTTTATTAAATTTAGAAAATAAATTGGTTACTCGCATGTCCAATACCTTCATCAAATATACATCGTTCGAATGTCAGTCAGAACAAACAAGAGCTACATACTCGTAAGAATATGAACCCAGATATTTTTTGTTTTACCTTAACCGTAGCCTCACAAAATGTGTACATCTTAAACTTTGTGATTAATCAAATCAATAAGTTTTTCGCGTGCCTTTTTGCACGGTGATGTAACACGCGTGTAAATATACTCACGATCTAGTAAGGAAGTGTTTAAAACCTGTTTTTATCAACAAAAAAAAAACAATGGAATCCCGGAGGGCTACGATTTAAAATTTTTGAGGTGTCTGAAATAATAGACCTATGAACGAATTTATTCTTACATGTAAATGTAACCAGATAGATAGATAGATTGACCTTTTGAATAGAAATGCAAGTTTCAGTGGCAAACCTATTGATTTAGATACCGAACTGTTAAAAGAATGTTTGTTTAAAACGTGGAAGTCAAAATATATAAATATGAAATGGACCAAACATTTAGTAGAATAAAGCAGTTTTTGTGACAGGAAAATTGATTGAGTGATTGGATCTAGTAAATACTCTGATATTGAAATAACCATATATAACATGATGCAAAGCAATCATTAGCAACATGCATAGACTCCCATTCCAAAATTAACAGAATATCGCTCAGATTTTTTATTGATAAATCCATATCTGAAAACCCAATTTTAGGTGGAATTTATCGAACCCCATCGCGTCTAAGAAAACAAAAGCTATGAGCTCAATAATAGAAAATTACTTTCGCAGACTCTTAACTCACCCACTTAATCCAATTCGTTTTAACAAAACTTGCTATTTTGACAATGATTTTTAAAAACTGTTAGGCACACATTTTTCCATATCTCATAACTTCATGGTAGTGAGCATCATACTAAATTTCACACCTACTTTCAAACCATGAACACAGTTTGTCATCGAATGTCATAACTAAAAAGGATTTAATAAAAAAATCATAATGTCAAATAGTTTAACCCAACCTAGGAATTCACGGATCTCCATGACTCATACACTTGCGTACATTTTTAGCCAATAACAATAAATAAATACTAAATCTCACAAAGAACTCGGTTTTACGATTCGCGCATTGAGTTTTGCTTATTTTAAAAATTTGCATACTTAATAGATTCCGATCATCGAGGTCAAGAGTTTCGGCGAGTTTTGCCTAAGAGGACATTGTTAGTGGCTAGACGGGTGTGCGTAAAATATGTGTGAAGTCGACCGATGATGAACGAAGCTAACACTTAAACATAACTGTTTTATTCGACTACGGCGAAACATAAAGATGGTTTATTACTTTTACCGTTTAAACAAACCTATGACCTATATTATTTGGTTAAAAAAACATGGCAATGCAGTACCTACGTAGTTCAAAGTGAGTCTAACGTTCTTTTGACTGTACTAGCATCTGCTTATAAATTTATGAAGAAATGAATGTTCAGATATGAATGATAACTTATAGTGTATGGAACTAATAGACATTTGAACATTTTCAGAAGTATTGGGTCAGTTTGTCTGCTCCAATATATCTGACGGTGACAGTGCGTACTTATCAAATCGGTTTTTAAAAAAACTTCTAAACTATTTATTGTACGGTGAACAGCACACCAAGGAAAATATTTACCGCTCGATTTTAGTTCTTATCCTCGCGACAAAAGGGCGGTCTACAGTCCAAAGTGTAGTCTAACGTGCTTTCGACCGTACATGCACAAATATGCTACAGTTGGAAGCATGTTGTAAAGTTAAAAGTAAAAGTAAAATTAAAAGGCGCTTGTCTCCCAGGCTCAACTTGGAAAAAAATATTCCAAGTTCACTGAGCCTGGGAGACAAGCGCCTTTTAATTTTACTTCACTGGGAGTAGCACCCTATTCAAAGACCACCACCAGATTATAAATGACTGATCGTCAATCAAATCAAATGTAGGTATTTGAAAATGTTAGTATAATATACATTGTAGGTACACATATGAGCAAATACTAGCAAAGTATTTTGGCTTCGCTTGAAAGCACTTGATAAATTCATATTTGCCCGTTTTTTATGAAGTTTTTCGTTTTTGATTTTATTTCTGTTTCTAAAAAGTGATAAATAATTTATTTATTTGGATAAACATTAATATAACAATGCTTACTGCGTCTGCGATCAAGGACAGGGATTGAAAAAAGGATTCAGGTAAAGGTTTCGCAGGTAGGTTCTTTTTAGTTAAGTAGTATCCGGGTCACCCAATGGTATATGACCCTCGTGGGGTTCCACAATCACATCAGAAGTCAAATAGTGGTCTATAGAACCCACATACACCGCCCAGGGAACGTAATGTTTCACTATCAGCTCTCATTATACGCTAAAATAACAGTGTATGTAATTTTCTTGAAAATAGTCCACCAATTTTCATGTTTGCATTTTGTTTGTCGTTCTTTTTGAAGCTTCTAATTACAAAATTTATTGAGTATCTGTCTTGATTAATGAAATACTGGAAGGTGCTTAAATGAAGAAGAACTTTCAGGAGGTTATTTGATTATTCATAACAATATGAAAAAACAAAGCTTGGACAACATCAGATACATTGCTCTGATTTCATGGTAAGTAGCTAAAGCATTTGTAGCAGAAATCATAAACAACCGATACTACAACACTCAGACCTGAGACAACATAAAAAGTTTGTCTCATATTGACCCGACCGGGAATCTAACCCGGGACCGAAAATATAGCGCGACACCAAACTATGTCCCGCTCGCATCTCGGCTACGGAGACAGGATTACATTATTTTAAATTTGTAATGGAACATTCCCCACAAAAAAAGAACAGATGCTGTTCATAAAAGTCAAAAATCATATTTTGTAGGTGAAAGCGACTTCATCTCTACATATAGTGTACTTACTTCTGCCAGTATTACGGCAATTTGGCTATTCAAAGATTCGATTCAATGTGTCTAATGCCCCTTTAAATGGTTGTGAAGGTGAAGAAAGGAAATTGTTGTGAATGGTGTAACAGATTATGGAAAACTGGCCATGTGATTAACATTTGCAACGTTTTAGGCAATTTGACTTTTTCTACAGTTCATCATTTTGTGTACTTTCATTAAAACCATTTACTTTTAGTTAGAGAAATTGATAGAAATTAAAGTCCTGAAGTTGTTCAACGGTTGATGTTTTTAGTTCATTCATATGATTCATAAAATACATTAATTTTTATTATTTATAAATGATAACGTTATATTTAAGCTCCCACTTTGCACGTCCTCACTTACGTGAATTTTGATATTGTAACAAGTTTTTCAAATCTACTACTTTTAAAAAACATTGAATCTACAGATTTTACAAGAAATGAAAGTGGAAATTAAAAAAATATCTTTTACATTAACTTCTAAGTTTTACGTGTTCTTTCTTCAGTTGATATTGTTTTCAAACAAAGTTTTATCACCTAGATGTAGCTTCACAATTTTCAGTTGACGTAATAAAAACACTGATACCCCAACATTACCAGGTACCTGTCAATAGAATAATAGTTTGACTTGACTGTGCCCAATAATTCTAATAATAAAAATAAAAATTGAGGAGATACAACTTTAACAAAGTAAATCATATTAGTAACTTACCAGTCGTATTTTTACAACACCACAAAACAACCAAAAAGTATGAAAACAATCACTGCACTCAATCGCACTGCACTTAATTAGGAAATTCGGAAAAGTTCGCGCTTAAATTTTTGAACGAAAAACTTCGTTGCGTATACGTTTCGAACTTAGATATGCACTTTAAGTCGTCGCTATAAGGTAGCGAATCGCGAGCGTTGTTCCGCGGTGAGGTGCGCACGAGTCGGGCGTGCTAGCAGCGCGGTTTGTGCTGCTAGTATGCGCGCGCACCTGTCAGCTGCCCACGCTTTGCCATAAGTGGGTGACATACAATTCGGGTACAACTGGCAAGTTTCCTTTTTCAACGAATTTTTTTTAATTTATTTCAGAACAGATTTGAAATTCCCAATGTTAGGTCATTTGCTGTGATCATGTTTAATTAATTTTATGTTATTCTCGTTAGTTAAGTAGGTGAGACGTGAAACGTATTTACAACTTCATTTGTTTGCGTATCACCTGTGTGGTATTTACTTGAATTTGAAAGACGACGAATGTGCAGAATATTTTTTAGTATTTAAAGTAGTTTGGCGTTGATATGTTTGGATTTTTTACGAATTGCTTCTTTCAATTCCCATCCACTACAAATATACCCTTCTGACCGCACAGGCAATACGCGAGTTATACCGTCGGTCTATACCGACTTTGGACGTGTTTGATTTAGAATCGGCATTTGTTATGTATTAAATAAATAAAAATAGAAACCATACATTAACTCTATTTCAAAAATTCTGAATTGATCAACTTGTTTCACAGTGTTTCACTTAGCTATTCATTTTTAATTGATTTACAAAAGACGAACTCTTTAAAAATCCTTGGGTGAGCCATTAAATCAAATGTCGGACATTTTAAAATTATTTAAATTGATCTTAACAGTTTTGTTAATATCTAAATATGTAGTAGATGACTATTTTAAAACTCATTCGAAACACACTTATTCTAGTTTATACATAGTTAATATTTATTAAAGTATCATGAATTGCAAATAAAGCCTGGAAACAAAAAACGGTTTTAACATTTGATCAGCATGCATATCCATTCTGTAGTCTGTAATATAAAATAAATTGTATATCATAAAATAAAATTCGCGAAGAAAACATATTTTGACACCAAAAATGTCTCGTATATACTTGACAGCAAAATTTGAAATACCTTATTAGCGTCACTAATCTTTACTTTTCTGTATTAGACAGTCAATAGGTAGTCTGAAAGAGATTTCTCAATACGTTAATTAATAGCGATGAAATATTCGTCACGCAATACATCGCCGCATCGCCTAAAGCACATTGCCTTGTCTTTGCTAGATAGGTAGGTATATTCATCTCCTCAAATCTTCACTTGACCTCGTCGTACTAGGTACACCCACGGTAGTCACACCACGCAAAACAATCACACACTAAGTACTTCGTAATACGTTGTTTGTACAAGTAGGTGATATGAATAATTAAGAACAAATTATGCGACCAGTATTTAAAAATCGAACAAACTCGGTGGTAGCCAATTGCTCTATATGCAAACGGTTGCATATAGACGAAAAACTGAAGGTGATCTGGAGTTAGCTTTTTATTTTTTTATATTCATCAGCATTTCGCACGTAGTGATTATTTTTCATTACTGCACCACTTCAAGATTGACGTCATCCCACCTGATGTTAAGTGGTAATTAGGTCCTAGCTTCAGGGCGACAAGTAGAGCATAATAACGCTGTTACCGGACTTGTCGCCCTTATCTTGAAGACTTCACCCCTGCTACTTTAGTAGGGTTTAAATCATTGTTATAAACAACGGTGATATTTGAAATTCCAGTTCTTGAGCATTGTTACGTTGTATAGAATCGGTTTTTTAAGATTTTACATGCAATCAAAATATTGTTTTTGGCTAATTTTATTGCTGTTGCCACCAGTTAAATCATGCATAGCGTTATCATAAATCATATTCAATCTTTTAATCATTTATGTCACAAAATATTACCCATAAATTAAATAATTAGCTTCAAACAGACGCCTACATTAACTTTTAACTGTGTATGTATAATAGGATAAAGAAGTCTACAAATTATATTAGCAAAAATTCATTCAAAGTGACCTTTAGACACTGATGCCCGCAGCTTTCTATGATTGCGTTCCATTCATCTTCTCTCCGAGTAAAGCGTAGCTGACAAGTTAGGCGGCCAAAGCGCGAAAGGTCCGGGTTCGATTCCCGGTCGGGTCAATTTGGAAAACGAACTTTTCTAAATTTAATTGAGTCTAGGTGTGCTGGAATGACGCCCCCAGTTAGTTTTTGTCGTCTGGTACTCATAGTACAAGGGAAAATTTTAGTTTGAGGCCAGGTGATTGGTGTGATTGTCTGGCGCATTTATCACTTTATCTACCTATGGCTGTCCCAGCAAACGTCATGCCGCCAACTTTTTCTTACCTTCCCTTAAAACCTTCCTTAAATCTCCATGATTATATCAAAACCAAAATTTGCTAATTCGATTTTATTATTTTTATAGTACTAAACGCCGTACTAGCGAACTTTAAATATTAGAAACAGAAAAATTGTATCTCCCCTTGCGGTGCGGGAATCGATTAGGATGCCAGGTGTCTTCGATTCCGTGGTTTTCAAACATTTCTGCAACGAATGTACCACGGGCCGATAAGTATGTAATTCTAAACATATTCGGCAGATGGCACTTACCGGAGGCTAACGGTTGATACAGCAGAAAAATTTCATCGCCTACGATAACTTGCGGTTAGCTCAGTTGGTAAGAGCAGCACGCGCGATACCTGAAGGTCGTGGGTTCGATTCCCGCACCGCAAGGGGAGATAAAAATTTTCTGTTTCTAATATTTGCTAAATCGGTCTGACGGTTCTTGAATTTTAGTGAGACTAACGAACAGCGACTCATTTTTACATATAAGATATGGCAAAAAGTTCAACTGCCTACGTCGATGTCTAAACTCATAAAAGTAACGGTGCTTTACCAATATGGTCTTGTTCCGGTGGACATTCATGACAGTTATAACGTTCTGTCGATTCAATTCAATCTAAAGATACTAGTGTTAGTGAACAAATATATATATTTTTTTATCACTTAATATGCTGGATTTTATACAACATTTATTATTTATTACTATTATTAAGTCATTAATAAAATTATATTATTAAAAAGGGATAAAATAATAATAAGAAAATGTACAGAATATTTACAAAAGGTTGTCCGCTCCGGTATCAAGGGTGCCCAGGATGCTGGCAACGTTACCTCTTTGGATAGCCAGACTAATGCGTTGGCCGAGGTAGTTGCCAGCATTCCGGTCACCAGAAAATTTTGAACAAAATGTTTTATATTGTATATTTAATTGCATACATAGATACGAGTGTTAGTGAACAAATATATTGTGGATAGATGTAATATTTAAACGCCGAAATGTCGTAGGCATGTTTAGAAAACATACATCATAACTAAATTTAACCTTTTGCAAAAACCATTAAACTTATGAAGTATGTTTTAATATTTGCATAACCTGAAATTTTTCAATGATGAATGAGATAAAAATTTGCATCATGTAGTTTAGTTAAAAATCATACGTTTTTAAGGTAGTAATTTATTACTGTTATTTCTGGTTTTGTTTACTAAATATATGTAGTAGGTACAACTAGCTGATTCTTCGCATATATTGGTCGTTATGAAAATACATTTTTTTTATTGTAGCGCAGTATATTGGCTCCTCCCAGCCTGATGGTAAGCAAGAGAGGAACCCACATCGCGATGACAACGGATTTGATATCAAAATATCCTATCCGTTAGCATCGCCATACTGGCCCGCAAGATGTTTCTTCACGCTCCTTTTGAAGGAATCCATGTGAAAGGAAGAAGGAAACACATGTGCCGGCAACGAGTTCCACTTCTTTATGGTCCGGCAAAGATAAGTGTTACCGAACTTTATTGTTCGTGATGGAATATTAGTACGATAAGACGAAAACATTATTAGTATCGGCTTTGCACACTTGCACATCGCTATAATACCAATTTCTGTAAATTTTTCTGCGCAATAAAGAATATATTTTTTTCCAACATAGTTATATTAGCTCGTGTACGACTTGTTTCGTCCATTTTACTTTCAACGTTGAACGTCGTACCATAGACTGTTACAGGCTTATACCTAAACTAATTGGCCAGTCCAGCCACTTTTTGCGTGGTCGATGAAAAACTTGGCTCGTATGCGATTTAATTATGACAATTAGGTCGTTTGTGCAACGCTATGCCTTTTGGTGGCCGCCTTTCCTAATAACAAGTGTTGTAAATATACCCTGGACGCGTTTTCATTCATAAATAAATGCAACACTGTTTTCCACTTTTTTTGGTTAAAGAAGAGTTCGTTTTCCATATTGACACAAGAGTGAATCGAACCTGGGACCTCAAAAAGATAATAATAACCGACATGATTGTCGACTTGCTCGCATACTATATTTTTATGTTGTCGTAGTCTTTAAAATTGTAAATAACAGGATAACTACTGAATTTCTGTCGTATTTGACGACCTTCTTAGCTGAGAGGCGAGCGGACCGGAGTTTGGCATTGCGCCATCTCTGATGTCCCGGGTTCGATCCCCGGTCGGGTCAATATGGGAAACGAACTTTTCTATATTGTCTCGGGTTTGGGTGTTGTGGTACCGTCGCTGTTACTAATTTCTGTAAAACAAGTGCTTAAGCTATTTACCACAGAATCAGAGCAATGTATGTGATGTTGTCCAATGTTGTCCAATATATTCTTCTCGGTTAGATTAGGTTCCGAACCGAGCGCCATTTTGTTTTTTTTTCACGATGCACAACAGTTACTTGAAACGATATATAATAATTAACTTACCATTGTCCGTGACTTCACCCGTACTATTTTGGGATAAACAATATCCTATTTGTTAATCTAGTATAACATACCTCTTTCATCTAAATCCGTTCTGTAGTTTTTGCATGAAAGTGTAACAAACATACAATCAGACATATAATATCAGTAGGATTACAAATATCGAACCTGACTTGTTCTACTGCGGTAGGTCACCAACTCATCGGCAACAAAAACTCACACGTAACGGATATCGCATTGCGGAATCGAACCCGCACTTTCGTCGTCCACCGTACCGTGGTGCGTTTCTACCGCTTTCGAACTAATTACCTCGTAATTGGTGTTGACGAGAGTGATGAGTTTATTAGCCAAGAGTTTACGCGGACTACCGGCTAATTAAGAGCCGTGTCAGTAGTTAATTGAATCTAAATCTCCGATGCCTGGTTAGAATATTTGAAAAACGAATCATTCTTGTTACGGATAGTAATACGCGGCGTAAGCTAAAAACGACCGACGGACCACTGATGACAGCTGATATGGAAAGTAAATTTGAAATTAGAATTAACGACTCGTGGGCGGTTGTAGAAAAACGATTAGTAATTTTTGACACATTACGAATCGTAAAATATTGGAAACGGACATAAATTAACAGAAATAACTTACACCGCCCCGCCTGTATCGTGATTTATCATTTAATTTTATTTTCAAGTTGTACTCTCATAAAAACAAAAGCAGATATTTTTGTTTTTTGATTAGTAGATTTCGCCTGCGGCGTGTTAGAAAACTTTTTTTTAATATTCTTTGTACTTTTCGAGGTTTCAGACCACTTTTTTATGCATAATTTATTTGATTTCAATCTCGTACAATTCGAAATTCCTTTCAAAAAATTAAAAAAAGCAAAAAAAAAATCCAACTTAAATTCAGTGTCACATTTAGGTATACAAATTTCACAACGTACCTAAATAAATATAAAAGTATTACATTATCAATAAAAACACACAATCAACTAACCGTTTTGTGAGTATCAGATTATGCCAAAAACTTTAACTAAGGGCGTCAACCCAGACCCAAGCCATTTTAAATATATTCGATTCACAAATTGACCTGACTGAGAAACTAATTCGGAACCTTTCGTGCTTCAAGCGCCATCTTAGACATTACGCCAAGGAGAACGTCAAAATTAAAACATATATGTACACTAATGTACAGCACTTCCCGACATTATAAACCACAAGTAACCATTACTTGATTTATTAAAAACTAGTTGTGCCCGCGACTTCGTTCGCGTGGACTACATCATTTTATGGTCGGTTTTACCCCTTTCTCCCCTTATTCGAAACAAAAAGTAGTCTATATTTTAATCCAAGTTTCGAGCTATATTTGTGCCAAATTTCATATCTCTAACTTCAAAAATAAACATTTTTCCATATAAACTTCCAAAGGTGGTATTACCCCCCTCCCCCCCTTATTTTCTAATAAAAAGTAGGTAGTCTATGTCCGTTCTAAAGATTCAACGTATACCTATACCAAATTTCATCAAAATCGGTTGAGAGGTTTAAGCAGGAAAGCGTAACAGACACACAGACAGACAGACAGACAGATAGAGTTACTTTCGCATTTATAACATTAGTAGGATAATTGAGTGTGTATGACCTAGTGCAAATTATTTCAATAACAATTATAGTATAGACATCGTGCACAATAATTACTCTTACACTAATAAGAGCTGTTAAAAATGTTAAAAACACTGAAAATATTTCACATTTAGCGTGTAAATATGAATAGAAGTAAAGCCCACTTTCACTATCTTAACTGGAAGCGACTACGCATGCGCGAACACGCAATCCTCTCATCAGATCATCTTCACAATTATAAGACAATTATAATTTTTATTTTTACAATCGCACCATTCGAGACTGGCCACGTAAAAGAGGCCATTTAAAAAAAAACTAATGTCAATTACTTTCTTCCGTAGAAAGTTCATTAACGAAGATTTCTTGACCAATTTACGTAGTTTACTCGTCAAAGTGGTAAGCAAAACTTTGATTATACATAACACTAGACTTTTCATCGATGTAAAAAATCTAATAACTCACCTCTAAGGTTTTAACGACGAAATCGATGTAAAGGCCTATTTTTTAATATATTGCACTTCAAGATTGACTTCATTCCACCTGATGTTAAGTGGTAATGAGGTCCTAGCTTAAGGGTGACAAGTACAGCATTATAAATCTGTTACTGGACTTGTCGCCCTTACCTTAAAGCTTGACCCCGGCTACTAATGTAGCACCCCCCAGGAGCTCTGCAAACCTTACTCACACGCAGGAACACAACCAGACAGAAGTGATTGTTATTTGGCTGCGGTCTTCTGTAAGGTGGAGGTATTTCAACAGTCGGGCTGCTCCAGTTCGAGCGATAAATCACTATGCCCTACCTCTCTCAAACTCTACTCTCTCTTGGCTCCGTATCCTCTATCGTCATAAAAATTTATGGATAGAATAAATGTACAGATGGTAACAAACATCCATGCATTCTTACAAACGTTCACGGTAAAATTACTAAATTAATTTGGCTGGAATTGGTACAAAAATTTATGAGATACCTACTAAAATAACTTTTATCCCGAAGTACCGCAAACAAAGTCGCCGGCAGCAGCTAGTACATGTGGGATAGCGGATATATCCGAACGTAGGTATGAGCGATTAATATAAGTATAAATATCCGAATTAAGAGAATGACAGAGAGTTAAATTGAACGACGAACAATGACGATGTGCAAGAGGTAATTATAGTTATTTAATTTAATTTGGCGAATATATTTCGATTCTTACAATTTGCTTCATTTTCATTTCCCACTATATAGACATTAAACCTACACATTAAATGTATTGAAGGTTTTGTTCCAAAAGTAAACACTCATGTTAAATTCAGAATGCACGCATGTGTTGCGAAAGCGTCTTGCTGGCGGCAACCGCAGGCCGAATCAATTCGGTTCGCCTCTCCACATGATTTGATATCTAATTCGGCTCGAAGAGCAAGGCTGGTCCCTCGCCGACGAGCGACATTCCTCCCGCATTTTGGGTGAACCGGTGTCAAACCTTGGATGCTCTTATGAAACTAGTACAACTAGAATCTGAATGCGATAGTTTAGCGGTTATATGTTTAATTAAGTTAAGCTCGTTAATTTAACAGTTGCTCACTAAACGTTGCGTATCAATAACAGTTTAAACGTCTAATGCTCGGTTCTAATTTTTTTTAAAACGAATTGTTTTATGTACGCGTAGTAATAAATTATACGAGGCGTAAGCTAAAAACCACCGACGGACGATTGATGACAGCTGGTATGGAAAGTAAAATATGAAACGATATTAACGACTCGTAGACGGTTGAAGAAAAACGGACAGTCATTTTTAAAGCATTGCGAATCGTAAAATATTGAATACCGGCCATTTAAAATGGTATCCATGGTCGGTACTCTGTGAAAGTAACGGTAAGTGAGCAATCGGAATGAATGAAGATGTACCTTGTATTGTTAGACTATTAAGGCGCGAATTATATTGTAGTTAATCAATTATTTACCATCACTCCTACAGCACCGCCCATTGTTCTGAGTCAGATGCAATCCCACATTCGTACACTGATCATTAACTTACAATTTTGATCACAGTGATAAAGTAAGTTCAAACTTAATACTTGCGGCTACCATTATAGTATTCATGATGACTAAAATGACACTGGGGTGGTGGCGCTATGTGGCGGGTCGTTACATTCCCTTCAATACGGTTGAGTGAAGTGATAGCTGGCCTTACGTCATGCTTGTGTACAGGTGCCAGGGGACTTGTCTGCTCCAACTAACCCCTCGAAAGTATATACTTACCTACTCAAGTGCTTAATTGTTTCATCTCTCTGTTACACAAAACTATATGATTTGGTTCAAAGTGAGCTACACATAGCAATAAGTTAGAAGCGGCAGAAGAATCACTCCGCAATGTCTAATGACGATTCAAAAGGGTTATATGTAACCAACTTAAATAAAGAAGGGTTTGTATTTGAGTATAAATTCGTCAGTATGGTATTTGCAACTACTAAAAGAAAAACTAAAAGTCGAGTCGGAAAAATACTGGATAAATCAACCAGGCTTAGAACACTCAAAAACACTCATAGTTGGCTACTCGCGCAAATGGACCGAAGAACTGCTACAACTTAGCAGGCCTAGGGCCAGTGCGCTAGTTAGAGCCTTGACTGGACACTGAAAACTAAAAAGACACCAGTTTCATATGAAGCTGAGTGAGTCTGATGAATGCAGATTCTGCAAGGAGGAAAAGGAAACACCTCTTCACCTCCTGTGCGACTGTGAATCTCTGATCCACAAACGAAGCATCCACCTGGGACGACATATAGCCCAACCGGATGAATTAAAAACCCTGAAAGCCAGGAAAATACTAGACTTCCTAGAATCGACCCGGCTAAAGGAGTTACTCTAACTGGTGGCGAGTCACAATAGATCTAACAGGTCGCAGTGACCACAGTTCACTGAACTGCATAGCCCCAAGTACCCCTAATAATAATAATAATGGTATTTGTTTTAACGGGAATAAAATCTTAACCCCATTTTAATAAGTATCGGGAGTCGGGCAGTAACTAGTTCGTATTAACTACTAAATAATATTGTGTCGCGTTTTGACCCGTTAACTTATTTAAAATGTATCTTGAGGACTAGTTTCTCTGATTTGATTGAGTGACGTCACAATTATTTCCCACCGTTAAAATGTTAATCTAACTGCTTTCATTGATATTGTATCATCATTCAATACAATTTCCTACGCACCTAAAGATGAATGAATCGATTCACGTTCGGTTACACTGCGATCGCATTTTAAAAATCTCGATCCATCATTTTGATTGGCTGTTATCTAACTGAACATCATTTTTATGAGATGTATTCTTTATTGAGTAATACCTATCACTTTTACTTACAACGTGAAGTGGAGAAAGTTATTATTCCATAGCGGATTTTAACCCATTAGCGAAACTACTTAAATTTGTTGCACGCTTAAAATTTCAGATTATTGAAATGATGATCGCTACAGAAAGTTATTCAACACCTTATATGATGGGCACATTTTTTTTAATATTCTTCCTTTTATGAGGTGCCTAGACAAGTAAAGGAGTTTTGGTGAGGCGAGTAATGAATTAGTGTTTCTGTCCATCTTAAAAATAAAACTTGTGTGAGTGTAAAAGCAATAGTCTATCATAGCACATATTCGTTACCGCCGCACAATAGTGTACCACTTATCTGTTTGCCTTTTTTGGCCCATTCTATTTCATGCCAATAGGAGTATCATAATTTGAGCAATTTTACCAGCAACTCCTAGAGACTAGTAAATTTGTATGGATAAGGCCTTTAAATTTCAGTGGAAAATTATTTATTGAATTCTATTCACATCTCTTGGGCTTGGATAAAATACGTAACAAATAATTCTTATCTCTAAACAATATTTTCAAAACTTTCACAATAGGTTGGTAATGCAAAAAACTTTTTTTTTATTTCACACTTCGTCAATCATAATGGACTGAATTAAATTTGAACAAAAATTGACGTCTCTCCAAATTAGCAAAAAAACGTAAAATCAACATAAATTTGTCCTTGAAAAATCCATAAACTCAAATCACCTTTAAAAATAGATACCAATTCGCGACAGACGATGCAAATCGAAAAATAAGGATTTGAGACGTGCCGAACATCCAATTAGAACAGGCTGACCTTCCCAATGTCGTGACCTAGACACGGCTGTATGCAAAAAGCGCATCTTTTTGCATTCTACTAGGACCATCCGTGTATCCCGATACTAACTGTAGCATATTAATCAATCATGCGAAACTTTAACTTGCAAAGCTGCCAGTAACAAAACTGTCTGGGAGAAGCATTTTTAAATTAGATTATGATAAATTGTTTTACGACATTATCTATCTTTAAAATTATTTTGAATCAAGAAATCGGAAATCAAAAGGCTTACATATCTATATAGCTTTATTTTGAAATGGTCTTCAAATCTTTTTCACGTTGTTAAAAATAATCAAAACAATATAAATGACAATTGTTGTGTACAAAAAGTTTAGTATATTATATTTCAAATTGATTTCTTAAATTTTGGATCAGTTTGTCCTCTATCAATAAGGGTACATTTCTAAAACCCATCTACTTATAGGCAAACTGTACGAAAAGTAACGTATCAGCTTGTAATAATACGTAATAACTTAACTCGGGATTCGAACCCAGGACCCCAAAAGTATAACCTGGTAATTCAAACACTATACCGTCGAATTATTCATCGAAACTACTTGCATTATCATCACAGTTCAAATTTCTTTGCTCATAAATATACACTCATTAATTAGGTAATCCAGTAACCCAAACCTGTAAAATTTTAGCCATTAAATAAAGGTCTTTACTAACGCACATAAGTTAGTTTTAAATTGATTGTCACTGTATGAAAAAGTAAGTGCTACCGTGTGTAACGTACAATAGGTACACCTAATTATTAGTTCAATGCTCCTATGTGTAATCTGTCGTGGAGACAAAAACTTCACGCGAGTATTAACATCCATTCGGTTCATGTTATTCAAATCGCCCGATAAAATCGATCCAATGTCAAAATAGTATTAATCGCTTAGCCTAATTATAACAAATGATCGTCTAAAGGTCACCGGAGATGGTCCAAAAAACACGCACGATTCTTGTTAATCGTATCCAGTGTAAGTTTATCAATATATTGTCCGTAGAAACGGCGATAAATCACATACATACATATTTTAGTATCAGATTATTAATATCACACTCATGGGACCTTTTTCTTTTTTTTATGACGGGGGGAGATGCGTTGATGCATCATACCGTCACCCGTGGGAGGGTGTCGTCGTGGGTGGATCTCCCTGCCCTGAAAAGGCCAAGACAATCCACTAAAACGCCTCAATTGGACCTCCATTGCCTTAGTGACGGTATTGTGGCAAATGGAATCAGCCTTATCAACGATAACACCGCCAACACTTATAGGACCTAACCAAGCCGTCTAAGATGTACCACGAGACTAAATTCAGATATGTGCTCCTGTAATGTCATTCCTTTACACTTGACTAGGCGTTCATGGGACCTGACCAAACCGCCTGAGATGCGCCACGCGACTAAATTTTATCGAATTCTTGTGAAATGTCAAAATCTATTATTGATTTCTACGATCGGTATTCTGTAATGTGATCTTGTAATGTCATTCCTATTCATTTGACACTTGACTAGGCCTCCAGGGCTAACCATTCCAGGGGGAGATGACGGGCTGCTGTATAAGTGGCTATTCTTCTTCTGTTGCCATGGCATCGCCAACAAGGCGATGAGGTCCGCCGGGGGGGTTGTCCTGCCCGCATTATCGCAGGAAGTCCTACACACGCCGTCACCTCCCTCGGATGACGGTAAGGTGGTACGGTGCGTATTGACCCATTACCCCCAAAAAAAGGCCTCCAGGGCTAAGAGCTTCTTCATTTAAACCAAGACATTCAAAGTAAGTGGATTAAGCTATGTACACCAAAACCAAATGTTTCTCACTCGAATATTCGTCCTGAGGATCGAACCCACGCACAACCCTTGGTTCAACAATTAGTCACTCACCATTGTTCCATTAAACCAGCCCAGTAATAAAACCGTATTTAGATAGGTACTAATCGATATGGATGTTTTCTTTTCCTGTCAGTTCAAATTCAAGAACCAAGGTGTAATCGATGATTTCGTCTTCTCCTTGACCTCATTAGTAGTGGTTAACATACAAAATGAATGCAACCGGATTTAACCTTTGCTTTTTTAACAAAATCAGCATGAATTTATTAGTTATCCGTTCAAAACAGGAACCACATAAAATAACTATATAATTACTACTATATTTTACCATAATATATACATAGTTTGCAGTCATTTTCGATGATAGGCACTATGATATAGGTATCATTTTTAAATCTTAACACTAGATCACCAGACATCTGTCTAGTGCTCTAGCGTTAAAATTGATTTAATATAGACAATGAATAATTTGTTAAATCTTTCATATCGGTTAGTTAGGTTATACCTCTATACCCTTCAAAATTAACGCACCAAATCTTAATGACTCTCAAAACATAATTGATTTTTTACTGTGTCTTGAATTCCGGTTTATGAAGAGTTAAGATAACTATCCAAAAATGCCATATTTAAGTTCATATTAAAAACCCAATATAAGTTCTTCTTAAATTTGTTCCTAGTTATGCCTTATAGACGGCAAATAATACGGCACAGACTTTCACTCCATAGTTAAGTTTGCTCTTTTGCTAACACTTTGTAGAAGTAATGCTTACACACATAAAACACAGTTATTTACTGTGTCATAATGGTATTTGCTTAAATATTAACAGATACAAAAGGTATAGTAGCCTAGGAGCTAAATATCACAAAATAATAGTGCACTTTTTATTTTATCTCATGAGTCATGAATGCGTGCAAACAAATAAGAATTTCTATTAAATATCTAACAATATTGTGGAATGAAATCTAATAATAGATATAAAAACTATGCTGACATCACTAATTCATACCTAACATAAAGCACAAATAAATAATAAAATTTAAATTACTGTCATTTATAATGTCCTTCAATATGCATTCTCTGCACAACATTAGTCACGAATTTTCTAAAGGTATTAATTTCTTTTTGTTGTATTCTTTTATGTAAATAAAATAATAATCCGCTTAAACATTTTGCCCCAAGAATTGTAGGTATACTTAACATATTAGTTTTAATTAGGTACAATATAGCATATTCCAGTAAAGAAACTAAAGCCGAGTTATTTTAATTCTGGGTATGGCAAAAAAAAATAGTTTAATTACAAATATACTTTATTTAATACACATTCCATAGTGTGTTTTCTTAAGACATAAATCATTTAAATTACTTATACCACTAACGACTAATAAAATATATGTATAATTATTAATTTGTTATATTGGACTTCATAAATTATTAAATCAGTTGTTCTCAGTTTCATTACGAAATTAAAATTTTCTTACACTAAGTTATTATAATACTTTTGGATCATTCATCCTTGGATACAATGCAAATTGATTCTGCCAGCAAAGCGATTTTCACTTTCATTTGATCTCTTTACAGCAAGTAGTTGAAAGCAATAGTTTCGAGGATAAAATTAATCATCAATTACGAGTACTAAGCAATGCGACAGCACAAAAATCTAGTTCAGTTTTTCATATACACTGCCAGCCAAAAGTTTAAGACCATAACAACATAATTATCTATCAATTGTAATAATAAATATTGGACAACATCACATACATTGCTCTATTTGAGTGGCAAGTAGCTAAAACACTTGTGTGATGTAAAATTAGAAACAACAACGGTAACCCAAACCCGAGACAATATTAAAAGTTAATTTCCCATATTAATCCGACCGGGGATCAAACCCAAAGTGACGCCAAAGTCCGGCCCGCTCGCCTCTCGGCTACGGAGGTCGTAATAAAATCCTATAAGATAAATAAAAGAAATGCACATCTATATTCGATTGTACCAACATATGACCAAAGAGTCTTAACGCATTTTCGTTACACTGTGCCCACAGTCAGTTGCATCGCTTGCGCACACACCTAAGCTCTTGAATGAGCCCACACGAGCCCAGACAATGAGACGAGCTGTGTGTCAAGGTTGCGTGACGAGGCATTTCTATTTACATTGATTGCCAAGCGTGATTTAACTGTAAACGAACCTAATCACCAGAAATAATTCTATTCTTCAAATAAATCTTGGTTTAAGGCACTATAAAATTGATACTTTGCTAATGATTTATGACAGGTGTTGCATACATTCAAAAATGTTTTTATTCTGATAAATTTTATGCCCGGTTCCAATATTTAACGATTCGTAATGTTTCGAAAATTACTATCCGTTTTTCTTATTACGAGTAACAACTCTTAGTCGGTTGTAGAAATTTACTTTCCATATCAGCTGTCAGTCGTCTGTCGGTCGTTTTTATTAGCATACGCCTCGTATAATGTATTACTATTCGTAACTAGAACGGATCGTTTTACAAATATTGGAACCGGGCACTAGGATTTTTCTAAGATGATGTTACTTCACATCGTACTACATAGTAAAACAATAAATAAAAATTACCTAACTAAATTAAAGTCCGTTTTCCAGATATCTACAAATCTTAAAAACTGGACTACTCGGGAATAAGCTTACGGAATTTAAAGGTAGTTATCATCATTCATAAAGTATTAAGAGAGGTAGGGCATAGCGATTTATCGCTTGAACTGGAGCAGCCCGACTGGTGAAATACCTCCAACTTACAGAAGACCACAGCCAAATAACAATCACTTCTGTCTTGGTAAAACAGTCCGAAGTTACACTCTCTCTCGAAACAATTCACGCCAACAAGTAGTCAAAACCAGTAACAATTTTCGCCCACAATATTTAAAGCGCCGTAGCCTAAGTGTTTTGACACTCGGCCTCATCTCAAAGGTCGGGGGATCGATCCTCAGTGCTCGCAACCATATTTTTATTTAAGAAAATTTTACTTGATAATGGATGAGTTCGAAAACATTAACACACAAAGGAGACGAATAATTAGCTTCAATGACAGTGAATATGATATGGAAATCTCATATCAAAGTCTGCCCAATAGCATTAGTAATAAGGATGAAAATACAGAAAAAGCCAGCGAAAAATTAAACAAACTACACATCGAACTGCAAATTGCAAATGCCGAAATAGATAACTTAAACATAGAAAATAATGGCTTAAAAAAGCAACTAAATGAGTACAAAGAAAAAATGGAACGTTTCAAATCAGTTGGCATTGGAGTAGCAACCACTCATAGACAGTATAATCTAACACCAGTAAGATTTTATTCACCGCAGTATAGAAGACGTTTAAAGTATTCTACTTTGAAAATGGGTTTACCTAGAACATCATCAAGAGAACTGACATTGAATGCAATCGTAAGTTCATTAAGTAAAACCGACGAGAATCCTGATTCTCAGTCCATGGGTGCAAGCTTCAGTCAATGTAACTCAACACCTAATACTAAACAAGTTGCCAAGGAATCACTCCCTGCGAATTATGTCATCGATATGGGTACATTGATAAACGAAAGTTCTAATACAAAGAATACAAGTGGCATTGAAGTCATTCACCCACATCAAAAGGTATCATCTGCACCTAACTTAGAGGGCACACGAAAGCATCGAGTGTTGATTCTTGCCGACCAAAGCGGATATGGTATGAGAAATCTGTTACAAAAGCACCTGGGAAGTGCCTTTAATGTAACATCATTCTTGAAGCCTAATGCATCTATGGCCGAAATATTACGCTCAAGTGAGGAAATTTGTAAAGATTTTACCAACTCAGACTTTGTGATCATTCTTGGAGGGACAAACGATAGTAATCCACTTAATCTTAAATCTTATCTGTACTATAAATTAAATCAACTTAATAAAACAAATATACTAGTTGGTAAAATCTATAGAAATAAGTACCTAAATGTACACATGTTAAATAACATATTGAAACATGTATGTGACAACTGTCCACATACATCTTTTACATCATTGGATACAAACTTACACGGATACAATCCGTCCAACTATCTAAATAAAATATTAGCGAGTAAAATACTGCATAAGGAATTATTATACCTAAACAACAAAAATAACTATATGAATTATATTTTGAAATCTCCTAAAGTACGTGCTTCTTCAAATTTTACTAATGATAAATGCACACAGACAGACGATTCTATTAGACCTAAACAAAATATTTCAAACGAGACCGCAGAAGGAAATTGCTCTTTAAAAGGCTCCAATGATGACTTTTTTCGTGAATCCCAAAATTCCAGCATCAGCCAATAAAGTTCCGACCACAAACCATCAGATTTTGTCTGACATAAGCAATAATTTTTGCGTGTACAATCATTTATCAGTATTGCATCAAAATATAAACGGTCTACTAAATAAATCTGACCTTCTAAGTGTACACCTATCTAATATGGCCCGGGAGGGAAAATTGATTGATGTGGTCTGTATCACAGAACATAAGATGATAGAGGATGATTACGACCTCACTATTATTCCGAACTTTACACTAGCTGCTTGCTACTCTAGGAATAGTCGTAGTGGAGGTTCCTGTATCCTATTAAGAAAAAATCACAAATTCAAGAAGCTTCTCCTCGAGGATTTTAATATAAACAAAGTTATTGAGGTCTGTGGCATAGAGCTCCTTGCTCATAATACGGTAATTATTTGTATATATCGAGTGCCTAAAAACATAAATGACTGCTTGACTTTATTTTTTAATAATTTACATAATATCTTAAGTAAATACTGCTATAAATTGGGTAAAAAAGTAATAATATGTGGTGATTTCAATATTGATATTTTAAAAACTAATAAACACTCATTACATTTTAAAAACATGCTTTTAGGACACAATCTAAAGCTCGGCATCCATGAACCTACACGCCCGGCTAGCGGAACGTGCATTGACAATATTGCCCACAACATTCGAGGAGGTACGACAGAAGTCATAGAGCTAGCCTTATCTGACCATACAGCCCAGATTATGAAATTCCCAGTAAAGAAAACTTGTACAATATCACACTGGTTTTGTAAAAAGCGTGACTACAGCAAAGAAAACTTACAAAAGTTCAAAAGCCACCTTCAAAATTTAAGTTTTAGCGAAGTTTATGAAACTTCCACCGCAAATGATGCTTTTAAGGCATTTTATGATCTTTTCAAACTGCTTTACGATTTGTGTTTTCCTGTAATTAAATTCAAGATTCCTTTGACTCGAAAGCCTAAATGGATATCTAACGGTATTCGGAAGTGTTGTAAACGCAAACGAGAACTATTGTGGCATCATAGACTTTTCCGCAGTGCAGAGAGTAGTAATAAATTTAAACTATATTCGAAAAAGCTAAAAAAAATTATTACATTAACAAAAAAATCACAGAATAATTATTATATTAACACTGCTAAAGATAAATCGAAAGCTACATGGAATGTTATAAATAGTACAAGAACGCAGTTTCCCAATGAAAGTATTTCAGCAGTTACACAAAATGGAAAAATTATCACAAAACCAAAAGATCTGGCTGAAGCTTTTAACAATCATTTCGTAGATCAGGTGTATCCCCTACACGAAGTAAGCGTTAAATGCATCGGAAATAATACTTTTAACTTTGACAATTTAAATAAATCCTTGTTTATGAATCCCATTATCCCGTATGATATTATTAAAATAATACTATCTCTCAAAAATACTAATAGCTGTGGATATGATGAAATTACCACCAAAGTTTTAAAGATTGTTGCTCCTATTATTGCCCAAGTACTATCCTACATCATAAATCTGTGTATAGAAGATGGATATTTCCCAAGTGAACTTAAATTATCCGTCATTAAACCGCTCTTCAAAAAGGGTAATAAAATGGACATCAATAACTACAGACCCATAGCCTTAATTCCTGTATTTTCGAAAATCATAGAAAAAGCAATTTTTAACGGACTCAATAACTTTTTCGAAAAACATGATGTATTCGCCAAAGAGCAGTTCGGATTTAGAAAAAATAAAGACATCAATATGGCTATTTATGATTTAATTGTTCAGGTTCTTGGTTGTATTGATAGGAGAATCCCAGTTATAGCTCTATACATGGATATGACTAAAGCTTTTGATCACGTTGATCATAAAATGCTCTTAAACAAGCTAGAAAAGTATGGTATTAGAGGTAACATGCTCAATCTCATACAGTCTTATCTTACGAACAGATACCAAATCACAGTCACTAACAGGATTTGTCCCAAGTCAAAGCTAGACAAACGCTATTATTCTGATAAAAGACTGATAAAGTATGGGGTACCCCAGGGCAGTATACTGGGCCCACTACTTTTCTTGATTGTATATATAAATGACATGCCTAAAATTACTAAATATCCGATGACTCTCTTTGCTGACGATAGTACAATATTATTTACTGGGGCTAAACTGGATACTTATGAAAATGACATAAATAATACACTAGCAGATATTTGTAATTGGTTAACATCGAATAATATAAAAGTTAATCTCAATAAAACTCATATAATGACATTCAAGCAAACTAGACATACAGCTAACTTAGACATTAGATATAAAAATAACAAGATACTTGAAACCGACAAAACCAAATTCTTAGGCCTTTGGTTAGATAACAATGTGACCTGGAAGTATCACATAGAAACTATATGTAAAAAATTAAACAAATACGCATATGCCCTATACAGATTAAGTACAGAAGTTAACCAATCTGCAGTGTTAGTTGCTTACCATGCCCATGTGTCCTCTACCATACGTTATGGTATTATCTTTTGGGGAAATTCTTCAGATAGGGAAATTGTATGTAAGGCACAAAAAAAATGTGTACGATCTTTATGCAGAATCCAATCGACTGACAGCTGCAAACCCTATTTTAAAAGCCTTAAACTTCTAACGCTACCGTCAGCATACATATTGGAGATATCTTTATTTGTTAGAAAAAACTTAAACTTATTTGTGACATTAAATAGTAAACGCCACAAAAATAAAATATGTTCTAAAGTGCATAGAACAGCACTATTCTCCAAAAACATATCAGGCATGGCGCCACGCATATACAATAAATTACCGAATGAAATAAGGAATAAAGAGGATACTACAACATTCAAAAAGTCCCTTTACCATTTTCTTATCGAAATGGCCTATTACTCAATTAATGAATTCCTCCTGGACAAATTTGATAGATAAGATGATATATAATTTTATTTTTCCAGTAATATTTTTAATTGATTCATTCATTATATTATATACTTCTTATTTGGTGACAATTTTTATTTAATTTTTATAATAACTTGACATTGTTAATTTATTTCAAATGTATTTAAAACTGTTAGTTCATAATAATATATATTGCACACCATGTAACTTGGTAAATTGTAGCTGAGCAATCCCTTAAATTTAAGATCATTCCATGTATACCTACAATTAGCAATAAAATTTCTGATTTCTGATTTCTGATTTCTTGTTGTGTTCCTGCGTGTGAGTAAGGTTTCCAGAGCTCCTGGGGGGTGCTACATTAGTAGCAAGGATCAAGCCTTCAAGGTAAGGGCGACAAGTCCAGTAACAGATTTATTATGCTGTACTTGTCACTCTTAAGCTAGGACCTCATTACCACTTAACATCAGGATTCATCGAGGATCAGATTTACCTCATCCCATGAGGTCAATCTTGAAGTGCAATATAAAAAAAAAAGTATCAGGGTTTTCAAATGCTAAGTTACCATACTGAGAAAATTACCACCACATATAAAAATAGCTTCATTTTGGATTGTATTCATTTTGAGGATATCATTCTTCAAACCTACATAAATAACTGAATTGAATATGGTTATTGCATTCAATCTGAATGGTCACCCACATTGAACTGGACTGCAGCGTGCGTAGCTTAACTTCATGCGTGCATGCATAATCTCCGAGCCATTGTTATTATCACATCACGTCAGCGTCTATTAGGTAAACTTATCGCCTATGTTCAAAGAATCTGCAAATAGAGGAACGATATACAGAAGATAATGTTGTTGAAATGTCGTTGAAACAAATTTAAACATTTTTTACCTTTAACTCTCAAGGAATGTGCTAAGGGTCTGAATTTAAATCAACCCTGCCCTGAAATAAGTTAAGACCTGCCTCTCTATGACCTGATTGGCCCACGAAGACTCTATCAAAATCTCCGCCCACAGACAGCGATATCGCGAAGACGGTACAGATAAAGTTGGTAACCTAAACGGCAGAAAACTTTCGAGTAAATATTGATCGTTGGTGTAATGCTCTTAATATACTAGTAAAAGGCTGCTAACCATTTTAATAGGTAAACCAAAACTGACTTTAATCTTCTAATGTAATTTTAAAAGAACAGGACAACATCAGCATGACTTGGAGTGGTACACCAGTAAAGGTCCAGCAAAACAATTTGTCAAGAAAATAGGATTCCATGAAGTATTTACGCCACGGAACTAAAAGTAAAAGTCAAGAAGACATGTTGATCTCAGTTTCAACTCTATTGTCTAACTTGTGCTGTTCTTTATTAATTATCAAGTATCATTACGGTTAGTGGCTACAACTTCCCTGGAGATAACAATATGATGTTTGACGGTATCAAATATTTGTCTAAAGAGTCGGCAACGCCCTTGGAACTGTTTTAGTGTAGCAGTTACCGTAGCTCACAGATACATAAGCAGTTACCAACAGACTCATATACCCTTATTTGTCATTTTTGACTAATAAACTAGAACTTGGAAATATTTTTTATGAGAATATTTGGTGTAAAAAAACAACACTCTTTTCAAACATTTCTGCAGTGAATGTACGACGGGCCATTAAGAATTAAGTTCTAAACTCGTCCAGCTGAGGGCACCTACAGAAGGCTAATAGTTTAATATAACAGAAAAATTCATCGCCTACGATAACTCAGTTGGAAAAGCAGCACGTGCAATACGTGAAGGTTGTTAATGCGAATCACACGCAAGGGGAGATAAAATTTTCTATTTCTTTAAAACATTGAAAACCTTTGTCTGAGATTGATATGGTTGTCTAGCGCTGTTATTGATGTATCAATTATTTTTAGGGCATGTATATATTGTTTATACTTGCTTACGGTTTAACTTTCATACATCTGATAAAAAGGGAACAATTAGTAGTCAGATTTTAGTTTTGGAACTTATGTTTGTAATTTTTTGTATAGACTAGCTGTGCCAGCGACTGCGTTCGCGTGGACTACATGAGTTTGAATGTATTTTTTCTTTAATAAAAGTAGCCTAAATTATTTCCTTATTTCATCAGCTAACTGCCAATAAAAGCTCCATCAAAACCGGTCCAGCAATTTTAGAAATTAGTTTCCCCTGACTCGAAATCCGTCTATAACGAACATCTAGCAAAAAACGGCTAAAAACGTTTTTTGTATGGGAGCCCCCCTTGAATATTTATTTTATTTTAATTATTTATTTTAAAAAAAAATATACGTTAAAATATTCTGTAAATATTTTAAGTGTCCAGCAACAGTTTTTAATTAACATCGAGCAAAAAATTGATTGTAGCGTGTTGAAAAGTACTTATACAATAACCTGCCCAGGAGTATGAAGAATAATTGTACCAAATTTGGTCAAAATCCGTCGAGTAGTTTTTGTTTCTATAAAGAACAAACAGACAGACAGACAGACATAAATTTCTCTGATTGCATTTTTGGCTTTAGTATCGATTACTAAATACCCCCTAATAGTTATTTTGGAAATATATTTAATATACAGAATTGACCTCTCTACAGATTTACTATAAGTAGGTATAGATGAGTAGCTCGCATAGTCGGTGACGGGACTGTCTCTAATGCCATAACCTAAAAAACAAAAGGTTTCTAATCGATATTGATGGTTCAGCTCATAACTTGTGCCAGGCTTGTTTCGTGGCGCACTTTATTCGCGACGTCGCGAGTGTCATCTCGGCGGGCGGGGGCGGCGCGCTGGTGGCCTGGTACGCGCTCACTTGGTGGAACTAATCGTACGGTCAGCAAGATCAGAGGACAATACTAGTTTAAATCGTCGGACAGGATACAGTACTCACATATAAAAAACCTACGATATTATATTTTAAAAAGTACGTGTTGGACTCTTGAATGAACGGATATGGGACACTAACATATAAAACACAGAAATTTAGATACAGTGGAAAATTCATCATGACTGCTTTTAAGGGGGCATGTGGCTTAACAATTATATAACGGCCAAACCATCACCTATATTGTTAATATTTAAAAATCAGATAATCTGAGAACATTTCAACTGCGTAACTATTACATCTCATGAGCCTGAATAGACTGGCGATAGACAGACAAATAACTGATTATTTTGTGTTTAGGTCGCGTTTTACCATTAAAGTTTTTTTAATGTTTCATAACATTCATCTGAACACTTGCAGTCATTATATTGAAAACTCTTGTAATCATAAAACTTACAAATCTTAATTCAATAAAATACATTTTTAGAAGTTTAATTTACAATGTATTTTAAATACTTTAAACAATTTCAGGTATCATAACATTGCAGATTTTAGCTTAAACAAGGTTTTAAGCTCATCGTATCGTAACCTTTTTGTAACTCATTTACTCAACCATCCGATTACGAATTAATTCAATTTAAAAGTATTTTATTTTAAAATTTAGCAGTGGGACAAGACGCAGCGCTCTAACTTCTATACCAAACATACTCCACCACACATTTATTTGATAGCGTAATCCATTTTTTATGCAAACGGTACCGTAATCTATTTTAGTAAAGCCAGCCCGATGGCTCGTTACAAAGGAGACATCGTTCTATAATGGCCCGTCGAGACTTGCGACTTGCGTGACTTGCCGTTTGCCAGTCCCGGCCTTTAGCTGAACTCCCTCAAAGGCGCCCCAGGCGGCGTCGTAGCAGCAAGCCAAAATGGCAAACGCGACAAAAATGATACCAGAAACTTAAAAAGACCTAAACATGGATCAGCCATCAACCTCGGCCAATCAGGACCCGAGATTTGAGTTTATAGGATCCTACGCTGTGAAGTCGTTGAAGTTAAAGTCAGAGAAATGGACGAGGGTGCTTGCGAGCGAGGAACACAGAACAACGCTAAGAGACTTCTTGGACAAGCCACTACCGCTGCTGCTGGTAGTTGTGTTGACTCACACGAACCAACTAATGCCAGTCGTGTCATTCCCATGCTACTTGAAGAACAAAGCGGTGTACTTCGTCAAGAAGAAGGCAGATGCTATTCCGAAAGAGAATTGTGCTGAGATGGTCGTGTTTGGTAAGTGCTGAACTGTCCTTTTCTATAAAAATATCGTCGTACAAGAACTAAACAAATGCAGAATTGTATCCAAAATGTGTACAAGAATTCTACATATCCTTTGTAAAATAAAAAAAAAAAACAAAAAACAGTGAAAGAAAAGTAAAATACTTTGAGTAACATTTTTTTTTTCAATTTCGTCAGGTGACCTAGCACCAAGACTTATCGATGAACTGGCCTCTCTCGTGGACGAAGTATTTGTGCCTCTTCTGTCAAACCCACTCAACCACGAAGGCTGGCCTTTGGTAGTCTCTCAAGATATCCTCAAACAGATCCACAATCTAAAGAGCACAGTCTACGAGGTTAGTACGAGTAGTTTCGTAAAAAAAATCAGCAAGCATGATTGCAACCTATAGCATACATATAGTAAAAGTGTAAAATTTGAGAAACATGATTGACCGTGATCAAACGCACTAAAACTTTCGCTAACGAAGATTAATGGCTTTTATTAATAGGTAAAGGGCAAAGTAAACGGGCAAACCGTCCTTCCCATGCCGGTGGGAGTGGAACTTGTGCATGATGCTGAGAAACAGGTGCTTAGAGGAGAAGAAGTAGATTTGTACCTGAAGAGTGCGATAGAGGGTGTCGTCATCAAATGGGCCCAGCAGATCAATGACGTCATGATGGAAGACTCGTCGATGGCTTTCGAGAATGGACAAAACCCGCTACCTACCGTTGGTTAGTATTTACAACAACACATTTCAGTATAACGACTAATTTCTCTCATGAGAAACGTTTCAATCAGTAATGATTAAAGCACTGTAAATAATTTCGGGGTCGTGGATATAAAACACATTGTTTCTTTAGTCAAGAAATTAAAACTTACTACGGATGCATACCTAGTGTTAAAATTTAGCTTGACATCACTTCTTTGTACAGTCCTTACGAAAAAGTGACGTGCACTTGGATGCGCTGTATAATCCAACTTTTTTTAAATATATATAAAAAGCAAAAAATACGTTTATATTATGCATTAATCTAACTGCCATACAATAATTATTTTTTTACCTAGATATCGTCTCAATTCCTGAGTCGAGAAAATAATGTTATGTATTTTTTTAACATACCATAGGATTGAGATCATCAATACTCATTTGGCAAGCGTGTTGATAAAGCTAGTTCCCATAGTGATAACGATGTTTTAACAGAAACAGAAAAATTTCATCTCCCCTTTCGGTGCGGAAGTGCCGCTCTCCCAACTGAGCTAACCGCAAGACGGCGCCTACAATAAGGCGATTAAATTTTTCTGCTGTATCAACCTACTACAAGTGCTCTTTGCCGAATATGTTTAGAACTACATACTTATCGACGACAACGTGATAACGATGACTTGACTTTAACGTTGAATCCCTTTCCCTGTAATAGGATATCAATAGGCTTATACTATTTGTCCCTCATGACAGAAATTCAGTTTTGGAGATCAAGATTGAGTAACCTAAACTACATCTACGATCAGCTCCGAACGGAACGAGTGCGGTGCATGGCTGTCATACTGGAGAAAACCACGTCCGCTTACTACCCTTGTTTCAGTAGACTGTTTAAGAACATCGTTTCTGGTAAGTTGAAGTATAAGTACAATTGTAAACATCACACTCGTTACACTGACCATCATACTTAAACACAAAACGTTGAAATTGGTTTCTAATTCGAAGCTGTTTTGTCTCTTTCTTAATAAAGAGGATTGAACAGAGACAAAACACGTCCGCTGTGGCCGTAATAGTTAAACTACATTCCCATGGCGCCATCAATAGGCATTAAGTGGTGCGGGAGGGTTTTAGTGGATAGTCTCGGCGCTTTTCAGAGCGGGGGAGTCCCACACACGCCGCTGTCATTTTCCCCAGGCAGCGGTACGGTGCACCAATGCATTTCCCTTCCTTATAAAAAAAAGAGACAAAACACGTAGCACCTATTTATTCATATGTGTCAAGACACAGACTTTCCGATGCGGAATCGTTTTTGATGTTTACAAATCAGCCCCCTGTATAATCCAGGAGACTAAAGTTCATGTGTAATTGGTATTGTAATGTTTGTCCATGTTATGGTATACATTTTACAGTTTTCATTTTATTTAGTAGTTTTATTGATGTGTACAACATCATTATCTAACTATTTCCGATTATGACACAAAACGTAAAATAGTTAACACAGAGACTACCCCAAGAGGAGAACACGTTAAATTTGTAAATGTATGAATTTTTGGCTGTACAATAAAGGACCAATCTAAACCGCTGCGCTAAATGTTTAATGACATATTAAAAGCGTAATTACACGCGCTGTATTTTGACCTAAACTATAGTACAAATTGCATTCTAATAAATGCATAGTATAAGATACCTTTCACATTAACCCTTAACCCGGATTAACCTTAACCGGAATAGATAACAATTCAAAAGCTTTTTCATGATTTTATTTCTGTATCAGGTTTTGTTTCGACGCATTTTAAAAAAGTTTGTAAGTCTATTTGATAATGAGAGATTTATGACGTTCATAGATAAATTATTCACCCCTTATACCTTGGCATACGTACCTTATTGATTCAAAAATGTTAATTCTGTACTCGTTGCTTGCTTAGCAACTTTTAAGAAGATATTCATAAACGACTGGATTAACTCTAAATAAATTAATGCTTGTAATGTTAAATTTCTTCAGCTTTAGCAGAAGCAAGGGAAATAGATTTATACTTGCACACATTAGAGAGGCATTTTCAAGCGCTAGAAGACATCGATTTCTCTGAATGTCAACCGCTATTCCGACCTCTTTTCCACGTCATATGCATGGTGTGGAGGGACTCGAAATATTACTGCAGTTCCTCGAAGCTGATGGTTTTGCTAAAGCAAATTGGGAATCTGCTCATTTTCACAGTAAGTATATGGTTAAAATTACATAATTTATAAGCCTTGAGATATTTTGAGGCGGTTTTGATTTCTTGACTTCTTAAATTCTTTAATCCACTGAATTCAAATGCAATGTTAGTCAAAAAGATCTATACAAGATTTTTTTTTCTGTAACTTGTTTGTTTTAAGTATTGTGATACAAGTTCCTTAGGCACTCAGAATGAGATCAATTTATATGATGTTGGCGAAAAATTTAATTTATTTTGTTTAACACTAAAGTTAACTTTTTCGTTGATGAAATTTTGATAGCAAGCCTCTTATTGAAAACAAGTATTATATTTTTTTTTCAAGTGGAAAGACAACTAGCCTAAAGCTGAGGTGTTGGTAAAGCATGTAACTACTGCATAATGAGTAACAAAATTAACAAATTGTTATTGTTTTAGGCCAAAAAATGTTTAGATCCAAGCACATTATTCCATAGCGACATCGATGAAGCAACTCAGCGTATTCAATTAACAATTGACATCTTAGACAAATTTCGGGCTACTTTTGAATATTTCAAGGACAATTTGGGAAAATATTTTGAAGGCAGACGAACAGTGCCGTGGACTTTTCACCCGAATGCAGTTTTTGAACGACTTAATAGATTCACAGACAGATTGAATACGATACAGTGGTTTTTTAAGACAGTGTTGGAATTTCATAAGTTGGAGAAGATCGAGATTGGGGGTATGAAAGGTCGAGTGCTCAGTGGACAGATCAGGGAAATATCAGGAGAGTTCGAAGCCTACTTCCACAGTTTTGCTTCAAAATCCTATGATGTACTGGACCCTGATGATGAAACATTCAATACCGACTTCAATGCTTTTCAAGAAAGCATAGTTGACTTAGATTTGAAATTGTCTACGGTTTTAGTCGAATCATTTGATAACTGTTCCACTTTAGAAGATATTTTCAAGGTACATAGATTTACAATAGATGAACTCTATATTTATTGCTTTTTCAGAGTATATTTGATGTTTAAATGAAAACTCATGTGTTTGCAGTTAATCGACATTGTGGGTTCAGTCCTAGATCGTCCTCTAATAAAAAATGAATTTACAGCAAAATTCAGCGAAATAATTGTAATGCTCGAAAAAGAATTGCTTACTTGCGAGGTAATTATTGCTATTTTACTACAAATAAAATATGTTTTTGTATATTAACCGATTCTCATACTTCAATTTTCATATTCTTAAACCAATAAAGTCATGTACATAATAAAATAAATAAAACTTACGTTAAAGTTAAACTAATAAGCTGATCAAAATCGTCATCACTAAATTTGACAGTTATAACTGTTAACATTGTACTAATAAGTGATAATAAACTTAATTAAAATACCGTCACGAATCACTGAACACTTACAGGAACTATTCACCGAGCAATCTCAACGTCTTGAAAAGTACGGGATGATGGAGATTGACACATTCATGCCCCCAGTTGCGGGGGGGCTTCTCTACATGAACATGCTGGCTGCAAGGATCACCAAGCCTGTAGTCAGCTTTCGCAATTTGCCGCACCCGTAAGTCAGCTGGGTGGGGCACATTGCGAACGCTGATTCCTTGACTTAAAACGCATCCAATAAAAAAAACTAAAAAAAATCATAAGGTTTTTGGATTGTTTATCTTGTGTAAGAATTAGAAGCAGTAAATTAGAAGCTGAGTCGTTCAAACTGTTTAGCGCAAATTTAGATGCATTGCTTCTACTTGTACGTATTCATGGCATATATCCTGATTTACTAACATTAATCTCTTATTTAGGATTAAGGGTTCGGACGATGCGGTCAAACTTTTCAACAGATATGAAGAACTTATGGAAAAAATAAATAATTTTAAGAAAAAGTACTTCGATGAGTGGGCACTTAGCATACCTGCGATTATAGACGAAAAAACAAATAAAACTATAATTGCTCGTCAAGGACAAGACCTCATTTTAAATTTTAGTCCAAAGGTAAGATAGTGAAATGAACGTTATATTTAGAATTTTTTTAGAATATACAGACATATAAATATTTTCTATATTTCAATACTGAAATATATATCGTTTATTTTTCTTTAGGTTGTAGAAATTCTTAAAGAAGTGCACCACCTAAGAAATAATAAAGACTTTCAGAACGATATACCTCAAGAAGGTCTTATTCTTTTTGGAAGACAAGAAACTTACAGACAGTATCGAATCAACTTAGGAATCACGATAGATTGGTACAATCAAATTAGAAAAAACAGTCAGAAAGTCGAATTTGATCTTGTTGAAGAGGAAATAAAGGCTATTGATCAAAGAATTGAAATAGCACAAAATGAACTTAATTGGAATTCACAAGGTAAGAAAACCACTGGAACTGAATAAACATATTTCAAATAATATTTTAGGCTGATTGTCAAAGTAACATTTTATATTTTTATAGATCTATGGGACAAATTGCAGGATTTGCATACATTAGTTGGTAATTTATATGAAAGAATGTCCAAAATACAAGATAATCTGAAAGAAATAAAAGCTGTGATGAGAGATTGGTCCGGACAGCCTTTATTTGAGAGAAAAGAAGGTAAAAAGGTAAGTAATATTTTTACTGTATATTTAAAAATATTGACAGACGTTAAAATATATTTATTTTCCATAATTCCTCCAGGATACGCTTCTGAATTTGGAAGATAGACCAGATAAGAAAAATCAACGTTATACAGATATAAATAATACAGCTGAGCGTATAGGTGTACTTTTAAATGAAAATATGGAATTGTTTAATATGCAAAATAACCAAGATTGTGAAGCTTGGATTAACTATGTTGCTTTTATTGATAATTTAATGGAAGAATCGCTATATAAATGTATTTCATGCAGGTATGATTCGAAATTAATCTTATAATAATTTACTGTAAATGGTACGGTACGGTATTATAACCGATGTTATTTATTTTGGTAGTTTGGGATACATATCAGAACACATGAACCCTAAAAATAAATTAGCTCCGTTGTTTGAGGCACAACTTGAGTTATTAGAGCCTGAAATGGTTTTTGCTCCAAGCCTAGAACCTTCTGATGACAAAGGCTTTACTACTATGATAAATGAAATAATTGAAGATATATTAAGAATGTCAACCCTCGTAAAAAGAATTGATACTAAAAAAGAAGAATCTTATGAAGATGGTATAGTCAAAGCTGATATTATTATTGAAATGAAAGAAGAAATCCTAAGTGGAATTGATAGGGTAAGTAATACATTTTTAAATACTTGACTTTAATGTTATATGTAAATGTTATATAATTTGTAGGTTATTGAAGACGCCAACGAATTTTGCAAGACTTTTGAAAACTACAGTTACCTTTGGCTTGAAGAAAGAGATGCTATTATGGAAATTTTCTTAACTTATGGCAGGATATTGCAACCTGAAGAAATAGACCGAATTGGTTCTGAAGATCCGGAAAACCCACCTCCCGCTGAAAATGCTCCTAAAATGGAAGCATTCAGAGAACAAATAGATCAGTTTGAGAATCTTTTTATGGACATTGAAGAAATGGAACCATACAAAGTCTTTAATAGCTGGTTTCAGGTAGAGTATTATAGTTGTCGACAGTGTATTTTATAAAAGTGTTCACTTTTTAAACTTTGCTTTTTTGTAGGTCGATATAAGACCGTTTCGTCAAGCTCTTTTAAATCTTGTACGTAAATGGGGAAATATGTACAAAGAACATTTAGTAGAAAATGTGACATCAAGTCTAAGTGATCTTTCTGATTTTATTAGAAAAGCTGATGAAGGTAAGTTGGTTTTATTTTTGTTTAGAATATGCAGACAAATACATTTATTTTCATCTCCAAATGTAATAGTTTGATTTTGATAATATTGTAAATCGACCTTGATAACCGTCATACACAGGATTAAATCAGCCAGTACCCGAGGGAGATTATGATGCCTTGGTAAAGGTTATGGGTTTTTTAATGCATGTCAAGGAACGCACTATAACTACAGACGAGATGTTCCAGCCTCTCACAGAAACAATAGAACTTCTAAAATTTTATGACATGGATATACCAGAAGAAGTTAATGTTTTGCTTCAGGTAAATATTTAGGATGATAGATAGAATTATGTTTATATTTATAAATTATTAATTTTGAACCAATAAAACTTAAAGGAATTGCCGGAACAATGGACTGCAACTAAAAAATTAGCAGTCACAGTGAAGCAACAAGTAGCACCACTTCAAGCTGCAGAAGTGAGTGGAATCAGAAAAAGAATAGCGACATTTGATTCTCATGTTACTTATTATCGAGAAGTGTTCAAAAGATATGAGGTTAGTATGTTCATAATCCCAAAGCTTAGAACGCTCACAATTGAAATCCAATTGTCTAAACATTATAATACAGTTCTTCAGATATGATTGTGAGGAGCCATACGATGTCATGTCAAGAGTAGACTTTGAAATGTTGCATTTAGAAGAAGAAATGAAAGGTATACAAGAGTCAGGGTCTCTATTTGAAGTAAATGTCCCAGAATTTAAATTACTAAAGCAATGCCGAAAAGAACTAAGAATGCTAAAGGTGAGCGCCCTACCAATAATATTTTAACTAATTACTGTTCCTGTGAATTTGTCCGCATTTAATATTATTATATCATCAGAATAGGTCAAATATTTTGTTTCATGTCTCAAACTAACATAGTTTCACACAAACCTCCATCCCCTAAGAGCATTTCATTTTAAGACCTTGAGCGTACATTATTTATAAATTTTGAATAACATTTTTAATCAAAAGTATTTTAATTAAAAAAGACTAATCCTTCTAGATTCAAAAATTAGCATTTTCCATTCACGATAGCTCCTTCTTTTACACAAACTTTAAATTAAATTTTTATGTACATCTTATCATAAGCTAATGGAAAAAGTTTTATTATTCTAAGTTCAAAAAATTTTAATTTCCATACAAACTACATGGATATCACTCTCGTATTTTAGTTTTCACCCTTGGGGCAATTTTTGACAATATTTAAATATTATATTTTTTATTCATCAAAATGTAACAAATATCCAAATGTTTGTCATCAGCAACTATGGGATTACGTTTACATAGTAAGAACAAGTATTGAAGACTGGAAAACGACTCCTTGGCGTAAAATAGATGTGGAAAACATGGACATAGAATGCAAGAAGTTTGCCAAGGAGATTAGGCTTTTGGACAAGGAAATGAGAAGGTGAGATTCAAGAACTATTCGCATCAAAGATAACTTATGAATGCTACATACGTGTCTTTTTGATTTATTTCAAAATAGCTGGGACACATACATCAATCTTGAAGCTACTGTGAAGAATATGCTTACATCTTTGAGAGCCGTTGGCGAACTACAAAATCCAGCAATTAGGGAGCGTCATTGGAATCAACTGATGAGGACAACAAAGGTGACATTTATGTGATAGATAAGCCAAAATGTAACACGATTATGAGGTGTACATAACTATTGTGTTTTGTAAATAATGCCTTTCCAGCGTCAAAAGCACTTTTGAGGGTAATGTTGGTATGAATAATTGGATATGAATCTCTTATTTTGCATGTCCTGTTTTACCGTGTGGCATGAGTTTGTGCTTTGAATGTTCACAATTTCTTCAAACTTTTTACTGGCTGGAGAATGCGTGTATAATACAAACCAATTGATGTTTAATTCAAATGAAAATGCTATGTGTGTCGCCAATGTAAATATTGATTTTGTGATTCACAGAGTTTAGCTGCATTACCACCTGAGCTCACTGTAAGTACAAATGCCGACAACCGGCAAAATGGGCGTGTCGTAGAATGTTTATTTAAATCCCTGTCTTTCAAGTTTCAGTAATTCTTGAATTGAGGGAGACTGTCATTACATACTAACATGTTCATACATTTTTATTGCATGTTTATTGTACTAACTATTCTGTTTATCTTCGTATTATTGCATGTCTATGATCGGCTGTTTATTGTAGTAATGTAGATAAAGTAGTGCACCTACAAATGTCGAAAATAATATGTATCAAACAACTACTTTTAAGAATAGTTAGTTAGGTAGTCAAATATATTGGAACAATGCGACCAATCTATTTTCCTCCATATTTAAAAAGTATTCAACTAATTTAGTGAAATTTTAATTTATCTACTCTGCAGGTCGTAACTTAGTTCAGATTCTAAACGTTTTCATAGTTATGTAGTTAAAGTGGTTTAGTCATTTTACTAGGAGATAGTATTTTTAGATGATCTAGTAAATCTAAAGTTTATTTAATGTATGTAGATAGTTTCTTTACTGAAAGTTTATTTAATCTATTAGGTTAGGATTGTGATGGATCATAGCACAACTCTGGCTGATTTATTAGCATTAAACTTGCATGAATGCGAAGAGGAAGTAAAAAATATTGTAGACAAAGCTGTTAAGGAGATGTCTATGGAGAAAGTTCTCAAAGATTTAGATACTACGTGGAAAGGAATGGAGTTCGAACAAGAAGTCCATACGAGAACAGGTTGTGTGCTGTTAAGAGCCAGTGAAGAATTGATAGAAACTCTAGAAGAAAACCAGGTGAGAAAAGTTCCAGAAAGGTCTTTACCTCATCAAAATTTGGCATAAAATTACTGCAGCGGCTTCCTTATCCCTATATAACATGGGGACTTGCAAGAAACGAACATTGTACATTGAACATAGTATTCCTTCTCTGTATCAGCACCTCGTGACATAATGTTATAAAGATCACTTAGGCCATTCAATTTATTTTAGGTGCAACTCCAAAATTTAATTACTTCCAAATTCATTGCTCATTTCTTGGAAGAGGTATCAGCTTGGCAGCAGAAGCTTTCAGTAGCTGATCAAGTGATCACCGTGTGGTTTGAGGTACAACGGACGTGGACCCATTTGGAAAGCATATTTATGAGTTCGGAGGATATAAGAAAACAGTTACCCGATGACTCTGCTAGATTTGACAGGATCGATAGTGCATTTAAGGTAAGCATAACAAATGGACGCATTTAGTTGATCATATATTAAGCATCAACTTTTCAATAACATTAAACATATCTAAGTCCAAACTGAATATTTATATGAAGTAGTAATTTGAAAATATTGGTTTCAGATTTTATCGACAGAAATGTCTAAAACTCCCAATGTTGTCAAAGGTACAAATAAAGAAGGTTTAGTGGAAAAGCTAGATAGTCTACAGAAAGATTTGATTATCTGTGAAAAAGCTTTAGCTGAATATTTGGAAACAAAACGTTTGGCTTTTCCTAGATTTTATTTCGTATCATCGGCTGATCTTTTAGATATTTTATCAAACGGCAATCAGGCTGACCTAGTCATAAGGTAAATTAATGGCATCCGGTGAGTATTATAATTTTTGTATACCAAATTGCATTCGTGATTACATTATTGAATTTTATAGGCATCTAACGAAACTTTTTGATTCAATAGCAAAGTTAAAATTTGCTGAATCTGAAAAACCCGATGAAAAAGTTGCACTTGGAATGATAGCTAAAGATGGTGAATATGTACCGTTTCACGGAACATCAGATTGTACTGGCCCTGTAAGTACCCCTTAAAATATCACCCCTTTAAAAATGACAATCCAAAAATATCCTTATTGATTTTTTTATGTTTTTTATTACAGGTTGAAATATGGCTAAATAGACTTCAAGATATAATGAGGTCATCAATCCGTCAATACTTCGGAGAAGCAATAGTCTCTTATGAAGAGAAACCTAGAGAACAGTGGTTATTTGATTTCATGGCCCAAGTCTCACTTTGTGGTTCACAAATTTGGTGGACAACGGAAGTCAATATGGCATTTTCAAGACTAGAAGAAGGCTACGACAATGCGCTTAAAGATTATTACAAAAAACAACTATCACAGCTAAGTACGCTAATTACTCTGTTGATTGGGGAGCTCAGTAAGCAAGACCGACAGAAAATTATGACAATTTGTACGATAGACGTACATTCAAGAGACGTAGTAATGAAATTGATACAAGCAAAGGTGGAAGCAGGATCTGCCTTCCAGTGGCAGTCACAACTAAGACACAGGTTTTAAGAAATCTGAGTATTAGATTGGAATCATGTGCACTTAGTCACAGGTTATTCATTTTCATTTATTTCACGACTTCACTTTAGTTAACACGTGTTCATCATTAAACTTTTTCAATTATTTTCAAAAATTTTAATTTGAACTCATGTAAATAACATTTTTCACGTCAAGTTCAGTGCAAAACCTTACGTAATTTTTTTTTTTGTATTTTATACTCACATTGTTATTTCTGCAATGAAACTTATTTAATTATATCTCATTTTCTATATTAAGTGATATAAATTGGCTATTTTAGATGGGATGAAGGCGAATTTCATTGTTTTGCCAACATCTGCGATGCACAGTTTAAGTATAGTTATGAATACTTAGGTAATACGCCAAGATTAGTTATAACGCCTTTGACTGATCGATGTTATATCACTTTAACACAGGTAAGTCATAATATTTCATGAAGTAAGCACGTCAGGAAATTTATAATGGATTTTAGTTGAAAAAGTTTATTTTGTCGTAGTCCTTACATTTGATCATGGGAGGAGGCCCGGCAGGGCCGGCTGGTACCGGCAAGACAGAAACAACTAAAGATTTAGGACGAGCTCTGGGCATAATGGTTTATGTGTTTAACTGCTCTGAACAAATGGACTACCAGGTAACGTTATTTAAATTTATAAAAGAAAAAGTCGAGTTACTTTAACATTATGAAAGTATCATACTATGAGTGATTTTTCAGTCTTGTGGAAATATTTACAAAGGATTAGCTCAAACAGGAGCTTGGGGATGTTTTGATGAATTCAATAGAATTTCTGTTGAAGTATTGTCTGTTGTGGCAGTACAAGTGAAGTCAGTTCAAGATGCTATCAGGTATGTTTGATTCCACAAACTAGAAAATATTAGAAACAATGGTGACGATATTAACTTTCACTGAACTTTCAGAGATAAAAAAGAAAAATTCAACTTCATGGGTGAAATCATTGTATTAGTACCAAGCGTAGGAATCTTCATTACTATGAATCCTGGCTACGCTGGGAGAACAGAACTGCCTGAAAATCTCAAAGCTCTATTTCGACCTTGCGCTATGGTTGTTCCTGATTTTGAACTGATCTGCGAAATTATGTTAGTTGCTGAAGGCTTTCAAGAAGCTAAAATCTTAGCCAGAAAATTCATTACACTATACACCTTGTGCAAAGAGTTACTGTCGAAACAAGACCATTATGATTGGGGTCTGAGGGCTATTAAATCCGTACTTGTAGTAGCAGGGTCTTTAAAAGTAAGTATTAAAAATTATTATTTTGATAGCAAGCTAGTATTCAGAATCATTACTAATGAGTATATTTTATTAAACAGAGAGGAGATCCTGGACGACCAGAAGAGGAAGTATTGATGCGGACTCTTCGAGATTTTAATATACCTAAGATAGTCACGGATGACATGCCAGTGTTCATGGGCCTAATTGGAGACTTATTCCCTGCTCTTGAAGTACCCCGAAAAAGAGATTTGGACTTTGAGAGAACTGTCAAACAAGCAGCAATGGATCTCTTGCTTCAGCCAGAAGATAACTTCATTCTAAAAGTAGTTCAATTGGAAGAGTTGCTAGAAGTCCGTCATTCGGTATTTATCGTTGGAAATGCTGGCACAGGCAAAACTCAAGTATGGAAAACTCTTTTCAAAACGTATCAAAATTTAAGAAAAAAACCTCTTTTTAACGACTTGAATCCCAAAGCTGTTACTAATGATGAATTATTTGGCATAATCAATCCAGCAACTCGGGAATGGAAAGATGGTCTGTTTTCTGTAATAATGAGAGATCAAGCGAACATAGTGGGAGAGAATCCTAAATGGATCGTTTTAGACGGAGACATAGATCCTATGTGGATTGAATCTTTAAACACTGTCATGGATGATAATAAAATTTTGACTCTGGCCAGTAATGAGAGAATAGCTTTAACACCAACAATGCGACTAATGTTTGAAATATCTAACTTACGAACAGCTACACCAGCTACTGTGTCAAGAGCAGGTATTTTGTACATCAATGCTCAAGATTTAGGATGGAATCCGTAAGAATATTTCAAATCTTTTTAAAAGTTTAAACTTGAACCTTAATAAAAATATCCTTTAAATTGTTTTTGGCCTTTTCAGTTACGTAACGAGCTGGATTGAAACAAGAAAAATCCCAGCTGAAAAATCGAACGTAGTAAATCTTTTCGACAAATATATTCCCGCATGTCTAGAAACAGTCAGGTGTAGGTTTAAGAAAATAACTCCTATAGCTGAAATGGCGCATATACAAATGTTGTGTCACTTATTGGATTGTTTACTCGTTCCTGAAAATACACCGCAAGACTGCCCAAAGGAATGGCATGACATTTACTTTGTCTTTGCCTGCGTCTGGGCATTCGGTTCGGCTATGTTCCAGGATACCGGTGTTGATTACAGAGTTGGTAAGTTGATGTTCCAATTACTTTGGTGTACCTACAATATACGAGTGCTTAGCTTTACTAATTTGTCGTTTGATTTGTAGAGTTTACAAAATGGTGGGTGAACGAATTCAAAACCATAAAATTCCCACAAGGAGGAACAGTTTTCGACTTCTATATAGATGAAAATAAACAATTCACACCGTGGACTGAGAAAATTCCCAAATTTGAATTAGACACAGACATACCCTTGCAGGTTTAATACAATTTTACGGTTCCATTATATTTTTCCGGGATCTTTTAATGACGTCTATTGACTGTTTTATTTTATTTTAGGCGGTGTTAGTTCCCACTGCTGAAACAATACGGATAAGATTCTTTTTGGATTTGCTGATGAAAAATAAACATCCAGTGATGTTAGTTGGCGGTGCGGGATGCGGTAAAACTGTTATGGTTAATGAAAAGTTGCAGGCGTAAGTAACGCAGTATAAAGTGAAGATATTAAATACTTTGACGCATTCACAAATAACTTAGTCAATTATTTATTGCAGACTTTCCGAAAACTATGCCATACAATCTGTGCCATTTAATTTCTATACCACATCTGAAATGCTGCAAAAGATTCTAGAAAAGCCTTTAGAGAAGAAAGCTGGTCGGAATTATGGCCCTCCAGGAAACAAAACTCTGATATACTTCATAGATGATATGAACATGCCTGAAGTAGATGCATACGGGACTGTTCAACCCCACACCATTATCCGACAACATTTAGACTACAATCATTGGTATGATAGAACCAAACTGTCTCTAAAAGACATTCATAACACTCAATACGTATCTTGTATGAATCCTACTTCTGGAAGTTTCACTATTAACCCAAGATTGCAAAGACACTTCTGCGTGTTTGCTATCAGTTTCCCTAACAACGAAGCGTTAAATAATATTTACCATTCAATCCTCTATCAGCATTTGACTAACCCGGAACTGAGGATAAATCCTCAGATTACAAAATTATCAGGTAATATTTTACTTTTTTCCAATGCATTTTATGATAACTGCTTCACAGAAGTAGGTTCAAAATTGATTTTTTTTTCTGTTTTAGCGAGTGTTGTCGCTGCAACTATGACATTACACAATAAAGTGTCTCAAGTATTTCTTCCAACCGCAATCAAATTTCACTACATATTCAATTTGAGAGATTTATCCAATGTTTTCCAGGTAAAATTACGTCTAGTTATTTTTCTCATGAAACTAATAATATTGATATTATTCTTTATTATGACATTTCTTCCATAGGGTTTCTTGTTCAGCACAAATGAATGTTTAGTCAATCCTTCTGACCTTTTACGACTTTGGCTTCATGAAACTCATCGGGTATATGGTGATAAGCTCACAGAAGATAAAGATATCGATGCATTTTTGAAAATGCAAGTTGACATTTGTAAAAAGAATTTTGAGGTAAGTTATGAAATTCAGATAAATATTATCTTATTTATTAAAATTACAAGGCCTATTGCTATAAATCTTGGTCGTAAGACCAGACCCAGTCCAATGCCTACAAATGTGCCTATAAAGTACACTTTTCACATTAACTATACATATAAATGTGTTACTTCACAAAGAAGCAACTAATTCAGCTTTTAATAAGACATCACCATCCACTCCCGAATACAGGCTTCATCTCAGCTATTAAATGTTACTGGTCATACTTCATCACCTAAGCCTGGCGCAAAATAATGGAGGAGTTCGTGTAATATCATATCCCGGTGGAACAGTAACATAAACAAAAGTTACTGTGTGTCTCCAGGACATAGATGAGGGTGCAGTATTCGAGAAACCAAACATCTACTGCCACTTCGCTGGAGGCATTGGAGAACCTAAGTACATGCCCATCCTGTCCTGGGAACAGCTGCACAGGCTCCTCATGGAAGCCATGTCCAGTTACAACGACCTCATTGCGGCCATGAGTTTGGTGTTGTTTGAAGACGCCATGATGCATATCTGCAGGTAACTGCATAAGTTTACTGGATGATATTTTATGCGGACTTCGTCAGCGTTATTTCGGGGTAAAAAAATATGTATATGTTAAAACTTAAAACTAAATTTATGGTAAAACAATAGCTCATCCCAGCTTATTTCCTGTTTCATTCTGATCTGTTCAATAGATGTTGCGTGAAAAGGTCACAAACATCATCACATCTATCCATGGTCATTCGCGGTTTAAATGTTAGTTGGCAGTCAAAATAACGTAAATCTGGAAAGATCAAAGTATTCGGCACAATATGTTTGCTCATATCACTAAAATACCAATACCGTTTCTCCATATCTACTATTTCCTCTACCTAAAGGTTGTCTGGAAGAGATTGCTTTCTAGCAATAAGACCGCCTAAATTGTACTTGATTATGTCTGTAAAACCAATTTCTGTAGTTTTTTCTGTGCAATAAAGTGTATCTATCTATCTATCTATCTAATAGCATTAAATCTAGTTACAAAATAATGTTAGATTATCGAATCACGTGAGCTACAAATTACAACTTTTTAATCACAACAACACAAAATATAAGTCTCCTTCTGAAGATGCATCATTAGAGCGAAGAAAAATCACTTGAGTATCTGTAATATATACAAGTCTCCTTCTGAAGCTGCATCAATAGAGCGAAGAAAAATCACTTGAGTATCTGTAATATATATAAGTCTCCTTCTGAAGCTGCATCAATAGAGCGAACAAAAATTACTTAAGTATCTGTAATATATACACTACTACTTTTTAATTAGTACAAAGAATTAAATGGGGTGCTCGGTATCAACTACTGAAGATGCATCATTAGAGCGAAGAAAAATCACTTGAGTATCTGTAATATATACAAGTCTCCTTCTGAAGCTGCATCAATAGAGCGAAGAAAAATCACTTGAGTATCTGTAATATGTTTTTTTTGATATTCCGCTTTGTATGCGAATAAAATATAATATAAATTTTGATTACTCGTGCGTTTATTATACGCAACGTAAAGATTGTATGATCAAAATTCTGTAAGCAGTTAAAAATTGCAAGCAATGATTCAATTAAATTAGCTACCACTATTTATATGAAAATTTCTTAAAGATTATAATAATGATCATCATAAACTATATAAAACACTATAATTGCAAATGAAATACATCTAAGACACGCTATTTTAGATAGTTACCTGTGTTCACGTTAATGACCAAATTAAGAATCATATTTTAGGGCATTCGCGGTTTAATTTATATACTAACAAAACAAACGCGCTTAGTCACGCATTTAAAAAGCTGCAACTATTCTATCAGAAGAAGCCATTTACATATTAAAAATCGGGCATTAATAGGTACAAAAAAGCAAGATTATTAAGTCACATTACTCATCAATTGTCTCAAGTGAGCCATTTAGGGATGAAAGTACTTTTACTTTTTTGTAAGACCGATAGTTGCCAGGTAAACCGTAAGAACTACGTGTATAATCTCTTTTTCAAGACAGCCGCCAGAAGACAATGACTGCGATCCCACAAACATAAAACTTTTTTATGACAACTAAAAATAAAAATTACATAGTTCACTTGTTAACGCACGTCATGTTTTCGGTACATCTTTCGTTTTTTCTTATTCTTTTCGTTTTAACTCTGTTGTTTTATTCTTTTATCAATTTTTATACTGGCTTGTATTTTTATATTGTGATTTCAGTAAATGTTTTTCTTATATTTTCTCCTGTGCTACGAGTAATAGTTTATCATGTGTGTGAAATGACAAGTGTGAAAGTTTGTAAGAGTGCATATAAGTCAAGATGTATGTTTGTAACTTTTTCACATAAAACTACTGAAATGAGATACTAGATGAGAAAATATTTTTAACAGGACAAAATAAATTGAATACCTTTCTCGCAAAATATCGCGCCGAAGTTGTTGGCAAGAGCTATCATTAATAATTTAAAACTGTATAGTTTTAAACTGTATACTTTTTTAGGATAAGTCTGTATACTTTTTTAGAGTAAGAAAGTGTAACTGTATACTTTTTTAGGATAAGTCGCATTTTGGAAAGTCCAAGAGGCAGTGCCCTATTAGTTGGAGTCGGTGGTTCAGGCAAACAATCGCTATCCAGGCTGGCCGCCTTCATATCCAGTTTAGAAGTTTTACAAATACAGCTGAAAAAGGGGTATGGCGTCGGTGACCTAAAGGCAAGTTTCTATACTGAATACCCCTATCATAACTTCGAAAATGTATACATTCACTCTTCCTCTTTTTTAATCATCTGATCATCCGGCTAAGTTGACGCGGCGACTTTAAAAACTTGATTTATGGTAAGAATAGGTGTCTTACGTAACACTTCAGGTATGTAAAACATGAAAAAAAAAATTCAGCCATTAATATCCCATTGCTATTAAGATATCAGCGGGGACTCACATCTATATATGCCGTTGGAATCACGTAGATGTTCGTGATAGACGTCATTAAATTTAAATTTTAAGACTTTCGCGTTCCATTTTAAACATTTAAAATAATTTAACGGGTCAAAACGCGACACCATTTTTATTTAGTAGTTAATACGAACTACTTACTGGCCGACGTTTCGGTTAGGTTGCACCAACCGTGGTCACGAGCTGACTGAGTAAGTTAGTAGTAAGTAGTTCGTATTAACTACTAAATAAAAATGGTGTCGCGTTTTGACCCGTTAAATTATTTTAAATGTCATTAAATTTGTTTGGAAAAATCACTCATCCAATACCGGACCGCGGTGTACATAGATTTACTTTCAGTATTGTTTCTTCTACTCTCTCAATACAAAGAAGATATACTTTGATCTCCGTATGAAACGATCGACAAACTATTTTGAATGGAAAATTATTAGTACAGTTGACCAAGAGGGTGGTCTACTTAGATACAAAATTCCCTTTCAAAATAACCATAAGTTTTATTCATGCTGAAAATTAATGAGATTGTGAGGAAAAATCAACGTATGCTTTCAATGTTAGCGATGTATAGAACCGTTGTCGGCTATATTTTTGACCGACCATTTTTACCTTACAACCTTCAGTATGTAATCTTCACCATGTCTAACGCGCTTAAAATTCATCATTTGTATCTGTCCAACAATGATGGCTTTTGTCAGACAGCTACATATAATTTGCTCATCTTTTCGCTTTATTTTCCGAAAACAAAAACAGCAGCTAAGTACCCCAGAGCCACTGTTAATGCAGAATTTATTTAAGATACCTGTGTACTATTGTATTGTTAAAGTTTGGGAATAAACAATTTTTTTTTTAGTTTCAATGAAAAAAAGGGTCTCAGAGTGGCCTTGAAAGCACGCTAAATCCTCAAATTCAGTATTTCAAGTCGTCTGTTTGCTATTTTAGAAACACTTTGCACATATTTTTTCGTTTTCAATTTGAACTTTTAGACAATAAAAACTGGTCAAAAATTGTTAATTTTCCTTTTTTAATTTCTAACAGAATGAGCTGAACGGCCTGTATATAAAAACGGGCCTCAAGAATGTTGGCATTATGTTCTTGATGACGGACGCCCAAGTGGCCAATGAGCAGTTTTTGGTGCTCATCAACGATTTGTTGGCGTCCGGAGAAGTAGCAGACTTATTCCCTGATGATGAGATAGAAAATATACTGGCTGGTGTGAGGAATGAGGTAAGTCAAGATTAATTTTATTTTAATAATTGGAATGAAGTCTCACAAACAATTACACGCGCGCGCCCACTAACACATGCATTGTAATCTAAGATATTATAATTTTGTTTGATTTCATATAAATAGGTACAAATGAATCTTTGAACAAATGGGATAATTTATGTTTGTAATTGTCAGGAGAAATTTGGTAAGAAAAAAATTTTGGAAATTCACTGGAATCGTGAACGTGTGAAATCATGACGGAAAAAATATCTCATTTCTTAAAAATATTACCTACCCAATATATTTTTAGTTTTCATACTCATCAGATTATTCTCTGTCGCAGGTGAAAGGTGCCGGTCTTCCAGACACGCGGGAGGTTTGCTGGAAATTCTTCATTGATCGAGTTCGGAAACAATTAAAAGTTGTCCTTTGCTTCTCTCCCGTGGGATCCACTTTACGAGTCAGGTCTAGAAAGTTCCCAGCTCTGATCAACTGCACATCTGTGAATTGGTTCCACGAATGGCCGCAGGAGGCGTTAGTGTCCGTAGCAATGAGTTTTTTGGAACAACTGCACGTTTTGCCGGTAATCTTCTTTGTTCTATGTCTAGTAATTTAACTACTAGATTAGTTACAACATACTTTGCTCGAATCGGGAATCGAGTCATCCTTGACTTATGTTTCGGATTTTTTGAACAAAGTTCAGATTTACATCGCCAATCCATGCGGATTAAATGCTTAACAAGCGCGGTATTGAGCAAGTTTCCGTTATGTCAACGACGGCTTAATTTCAATGATGGATGACTTTGTCCAAAGAGGGAAGGGTTACGAAACTGGTATTTTCTTTTTTATCTTTAATTTATTATCAATCGGGCGGCGGACCGTCGCACCGTCTCTGAGGTCCTGGGACCGATACCTGTCAAAATGGAAAACTATTTTTTCTTATGTTGTCTTGGGTTTGAGTATTGCACTACCCACATTGTTACAAATTTCAGTAACACAAGTCTTTTGTCTTCTTACTACTGAATTGGAGCAACGAATGTGATGACCATGACGTGATAAAATTTAATTTTTGTTCATAAATAGCTTGGTTTTAAATTATAAATATCTGCATAGAAAATAATGTCTAAGTGTAGACAAAAACTCATAACAACATGAGTAGAATCTTATGCTTGTTAAATGTATTCATATATTACACATAACACAAAATCTGTTCAAATATGGGAACTAATAACTGTTTTCTTTTAGATTGCTCTGCGAGATTCTGTGGCAAGATTTATGTCTTATGTTCATACTTCAGTAAACACAATCTCTAAAGCTTATTTGGCGAACGAAAGACGATACAATTACACCACACCGAAGAGCTATTTAGAACAAATAAGTCTTTATGCCAAATTGGTTAATAACAAGACAGAGGAGTTGCAAGCTAAAATAGTCAGGTAATTGCGATTCCATGCAAGAGATAATCATCTAAATTAAAGTTCTTAAAACAGTAGAAATAATAAAGAATAACGTTTAAGAATGACATGTGAAAACATTCAGGATATAACTATTTTAAAACAATTCAGAATAAAAAAAAAGATTTAATTTCTTTATTCAAAAGCATTTTAAAAGAATACATTTTTAATTGGTTTACATAGCTTTACAAATAGTTTATACAAATTCACAAATATTACTGAAGTAATTTACATTCATGAAAATATTTTTGAATTCTCACTAACTGTTGCCGCATTATTTTGGGGTAAAAAGTATTCTTTATGGTTATCTATAAATATTATCCCGTCTATTTTATTAACCAAATTTGACTTTTGCGTGTGAGGGTCATAATTATATGCATTTATGGAATCATGAGGATGAGATTCTTTTAATGTTTATATTTTATATTGTTGCATTAGCGATTAATAGGATACTTAACTGGTACGAATTGATTATTAACAAGTAATTTGTTATTGAAATAGGTTAGAGAATGGTCTTGAGAAACTGCGCAGTACTGCAGAGCAAGTGGCTGAACTAAAGAAGAAGCTAGCCATACAGGAAATCGAGCTGCACCAAAAGAACGAGGTGGCTGACAAACTGATCGAAACAGTCGGCATTGAGACTGCTAAAGTCCAGCATGAGAAACAACTAGGTAAAAAATACTCAATATAAAATTACTATAACTCGTAATCCACGTGATTATATCCCTCAATCAGAAACTTTAGGAAATAATGTAGGTATATAACAAATTTACTACGCTAGTCCCAGAATATAAGCTCCTATGAACTTAAACCAATGCTTAAGTCTTATCTATTCTAATCTAGTCGAAGGGCACAGGGTAAGAATGATGTAACTTATGAACTTCCCCATAAACAAAAAAATATAAAATCCACGATAGGTAATTGTGTAACGATGCTTTTTAAAATTTTTTATGAACACAAAACAGGCCATTTCTTAGTGTAATGGAGCAGGATGTATTTTGAAATAATTTTAGGAAAAAGCAACCGAATTCCCTTTTATTTCTACGGGAAGCCATCATCACATTTTTTCCTTATCAGGGTACAAATGCAGAGATATGTTCGTTCCAATAAAAAATCGCCAAAATTTACCAATAAACTATGATTTTATCCACGCACACACATAAAAAATATCGTTAAATTGAAAAACCTCATTTTTGAATACGGTTAAAAATGAACATTTCTCGAGGTTGTTTTATTTTAAATCAATGCCTGTTATTCCCCTGTGAGGAATAGAATATTATTTTTAGTCTAATCAAGCTGTACGCTCTTAAGATATGTCATACCGACTTCTTTTCTTTTTTTTCTCATCAACGATACCTTGTTTATCAATCACCCCAGTCAAGTTTTAAATTTTGTAACTCAGCTGACCAAGAGGAAGAAAGAGTAGCAGTCATCACCGAAGAAGTGTCTAAAAAACAGAAAGACTGCGAAGAAGACTTGATCAAAGCAGAACCAGCTCTAGTGGCGGCCCAAGAGGCTCTCAACACCCTGAACAAAGCTAATCTTACTGAGCTAAAGTCGTTTGGTTCACCGCCCGGTGCTGTCACCAACGTCACGGCTGCTGTGATGGTGCTCATGGCCCCTGGCGGGAAGATACCGAAGGATAGAAGCTGGAAGGCTGCCAAAGTATGTACAGTAGAAGTATCCTGCAGAGCATAGCAGTAGAAGTATCCTGCAGCACACACAGCTGTCATTCTCACGCAGAATATAGTCATTATCTTTAGTTGCAATACACCTCTGTATCTTGTCGCATTGAGTTAACTGTCTATCTGACTTTGTTGGTACGCTGATGTTTATTGTGACAAGGTACTGATGTTGAAAAACTAAAGATGCTGACTGCAGTACCGTCTTCACCATAAGGGCACACAGGGCCCGTGCCCAGGGCCCCCATTATCTGGGGGCCCCGAACATTTATCTAATTAAAGAGCCCTCAGCATTATAATGACAGATGACATGACATATTATTTCAAAAAGTTTAGAATAATTCGCATATTTTATTTTCTAAATTTTTGTGTGCTCAAGGACCCCAAATGATTGTGTGCCCTAGGGCCCCTAATAATTGTGTGCCCTAGGACCCCTAATAATTGATTGCCCTAGGGTCCCTAATAATTGTGTGCCCTTGGGCCCCAGGCTAGTTTAAGACGGCCTTGGCTGACTGACCATCTGTTTCAATGCAATTTCCCCTTTCAAAAAAAAAGACTGCTGATGAGGTATTTCGCGAAAGGATATTTTACCAAATTGGTCCTGTGTGATGATGCAACCCAAAATAAATGAGACAGTCGAGCATAACACCAACGAACTACTATAGATAATATACTTTTTATTTACAGGTTGTAATGGCCAAAGTGGATGTTTTTCTGGAGTCACTCGTCAATTACGACAAGGAAAACATACATCCTGATGTAATCAAAGCTATTCAGCCGTATTTGAAAGATTCTGAATTTGAACCGGGTAAGTACTTTCTGTCCGAATTCATTGGTTCATACACAGTTTTGGTTCGATTCCCGGTCGAGTCAATATGGGAAACATAATTTTCCATATTGTACAGGATCTGGTTGTTGTGATTCCTACCGTCGTTGTTTCTGATTTCTGTAACCCAAGTGCTTTAGCTACTTAACATAGAATCAGAGCAATGTGTGATGTTGTCCAATATTTATTTATTATTTATATTGTAACAACTGAAACTACTGATTTTGATCATTATTTACAGAGTTCGTGAAATCAAAATCAGCTGCAGCTGCGGGCTTGTGTGCTTGGGTGATAAATATCATAAAATTTTTCGAAGTATTCTGCGACGTCGAACCGAAGAGAAAAGCTTTGCAAGCTGCTAATGCAGAATTACAAGCGGCGATGGAAAAACTGAGAAATATCAAGTTAAAAGTGGCTGTAAGTTTTCTGCGTTTTTATATAATACCGGCGGATATAAATGCTGTAAATCTATGATCTCTATATTTATTTTTAAGATTTTTCTAGACGTGACCAATGATGGACAATAATTTATATATGAAATTTAATGAACGATAATAAGTATATTTGCTAGATTGAATCACTCAAATGTGACTGGCAGTAGTCTTGGGTGAACAAATTTTTTTTCTCGTAAGTGCATACCTACGTTTTTGGTAAGTCATATCAATGTTGATCATGAAATGTACAAAGCTACATAAATAAATCGAATTCAAAGCACGTACGGGCACGAAAAATATATATGCTTAAAATTATTAACAATCATCGATTCTAAACGCATATGGAATTAAATTAATCTAACTGAAGAAAAAACCATAATTTAAACTACATAAAGCTCACCAAAGTGGTAAAGCACTTTGATTTCATGTTGACAATTTTTAAATGTATGGGATTAACATATCGTTTAGTAAAGTCACGTGACATAAAAATGTCAATCCCGTACATTAAACCGGTCTTAAAAGGACACCTAAAATAATCCCTACTAATATTATAAATGCGAAAGTAACTCTGTCTGTCTGTCTGTCTGTTACGCTTTCCTGCTTAAACCTCACAACCGATTTTAATGAAATTTGGTATAGGTATACGTTGAATCTCAAGAACGGACATAGGTTACTTTTTGTTAGAAAATAAGGGGGGAAGGGGGGTAATACCACCTATGAAAGTTGATATGGGAAAATGTTTATTTTTAAAGTTAGATATATGTTATTTGGCACAAATATAGCTCGAAACTTGGATTAAAATATGGACTACTTTTTGTTTCGAATATTAGGGGAGAAAGGGGTAAAACCAACCATGAAAGGATGTAGTCCACGCAAACGAAGTCGCGGGCACAGCTAGTTGTCCTATAAACTATAAAACCCAAACAAACGAAATAAACCAATCATGTTGAAGTCACGAATATGTATTTTCTATTTCACTTGTTTTTGTTTTAGTAGAGTAGGTATACGATTTACTCATTTCTAATATCTTCGTCGTTGATCATGCAAACATAAAATCAAAAATGTAGCAACTAATTTATTGTATCTGTTTAGTATGCAATTTTTTTTTTTATATTTCACTTCAAGATTGACCTCATCCCACCTGATGTTAAGTGGTAATGAGGCCCTAACTTAAGGGCGACAAGTAAAGCATAATAAATCTGTTACTGAACTTGTCGCGCTTACCTTGAAGGCTTGACCCCTGCTACTAACGTAGCACCCCGTAGGAGCTCTGGAAACCTTACTCACACGCAGGAACACAACAACACAGAAATTATTGTTATTTGGCTGCGGTCTTCTGTAAGGTGGAGGTATTTCACCAGTCGGGCTGCTCCAGCTCGAGCGATAAATCGCTATGCCCTACCTCTCTTAATTAATTCGTAATCAGTTTGTTTATAATTGGTCATGAAACAACATGAAAATTAATAGCCCCCATATATTTTTGCACTAGTCCCTTGAAGAGCTCCTGGCTTCTCTGACGGCGGACTTCGAGAAAGCGACAGCAGAGAAATTAAAATGCCAGCAGGAGGCAGATGCCACAAACCAGACCATTCAACTGGCCAACCGGCTGGTCAACGGGCTGGCCAGCGAGAACGTGCGTTGGGCCGAAGCTGTCGCCAAGTACGTATTATAAACAGCCCATTATCAATACTATCATCCTTAGTATACTATTTAAAATATTGGACCCCCGATATAACAATAAAAAATACAATGTAAAAGCAATCAAAGTCGAAACTGTTACGTACAATCAATCTGTCATTTTGCCATCTTGCGATAGCGGACATTTTGGATTTCTAATTTGTCATAGTGTATAGCACTCTAGCTCTTTTAATGATACTTAAATTGAGAAATTATGTAATCTTACATTTTGTCGCGACGTCCAATTTCCATCAAATTGAAAGTACTCCATAGATCCTCCTCTGATTTTTTCTCCAGCTTCATGCAACAGAACACAACTCTGCCAGGTGACATACTACTTGTTTGCGCCTTTATCTCGTACGTGGGCTGCTTCACGAAGCAATATCGACTCGATCTGCTCCACAAACAGTGGCTGGGCTTCATGAAAACTTTGGAGGTATTTACCTTCATAATTATTACTTTACTAAATAAATCAATGTATTTAAACATCATCACCCCATTCAACTGGTCTCAAAATATGGTTTTCCCTTGCAATGGTGAAAAAGAATTAACGCGTAAATAACGGTCTGGTGGTTATGATTTCTTGGCTATAATTCTATTACACAGTCAAAAAATTTTATTGTATGGATTTTTCATGCTACCACCAATTTTTTAGCAAGTTGTGATAAAGCTATTGCTATAACGATGGTTTGATTTTAATCATGGATGCTTTTGCTTTGCAGCAACAAATATTTGATTAATTCATACTACTAATGGTATAAAACTCCTTATTTGTACCTGTTGCTGGCTGATAGGGGGCAGTGAATCAGTAATTTTTAATTTATTCACTTCTTTAGAAAAATTCTATATTTTAGCCTCCGATACCCATAACTGATGGGTTGGATCCATTGACAATGCTGACTGACGACACGCAAATCGCGATATGGCAGAACGAAGGTCTACCTTCAGACCGCATGAGTACAGAAAATGCGACCATACTATCCAACTCAGATCGCTGGCCATTGATGATAGATCCACAGGTAAAAAGTACATTCTCGCTTTTCAAATTATTGTAATTTTGGAAAATAGAAAGTTTTCTAAGGGAGTTTTTCTAAATGTACCACACATTTACCCCCCTAAAAGCTTTTTAAAAATATTTTTTGACAATTTGAGAGATTATCTCGATGCAAATACTATAATACGATTACAATGTCCCAATGTCGATAACTAGTGCGCAGTTTTTGATGCACCAAATTTCTTTCAAACAGGCCCTAGAGCACCATGGGGCGAATAGAGGTATTTGCCCCATGGTGCTTGTCCCTCCAGTTGTTGCTTTAATCATATAGGGCCTTCTGCGTTTCCCAAAATGTTCGGTGAAGGTGATAAGGATTCGTATCCATCATTGATATTAAAGTGTGAAACAAAATGCTCCACCGTGGAAATAGCCACAATTTTGCTTGCTTTAGTAATGAATCGTCAAAAATTCAATCTACAACTAGTGAAAGTTTTAATAATTTCTCAGTTGCAAGGCGTAAAATGGATCAAACAAAAGTACGGTGAGAATCTACAGGTGATTCGCCTCGGACAAAAGGGCTATTTGGAGACGATAGAAAAAGCTATTATAAAGGGAAAAACTGTGCTGCTGGAGAATATAGGGGAGACAGTGGACCCAGTGCTCGACCCACTCTTGGGAAGAAACCTGATTAAGAAAGGAAAGTAAGTATTACAACAAAACAAAACAATACTGATACATTAGCAACAGAGAAAAGATGGTGTGCATGGTGCAATTGTAAACGATAGCGAAAGTAAAATACGTCCGCTGAGGTCCTGTATTGGACGAGTGATCGTTTCTACTGTATTTAGTTTCATTAAATTACGAGTAAATCCGTGCTTTAAAAGACACGTTAGACTGCAGGACCAGTAGGTCCGGACTGTTATTTCGATAAAAGTGGTTAAATAACATCTGACAGTAAGGTTGGTCCCTTGCCCATCTCACACTTGTCCGCAAATCCTCACTAGGCCTGAGTGGTGGAGTACAGCTCGACCTATATCAAGGTTGAAATGAGGCATATGGCAAGTGAAGGGACATAAAGAACTGAATTACTGTTATTAGCATTTTTTTTTGTTATTGTTCCTTAACTATAAACTTATTAACATGTTTAAATATTTTTTAAATAGCAAAAACTTAAATGAGTATATTGATGATAATATTTTCTACAGTTAGGCCTATTAAAGTATATTGTGCAGGGGGTGAAAAAACGATGACGCTAAAAAGTAATGATTGAAACGACAATATGTAAACAATTTAAAAATAGATGAACTGGCATTTGAAAATAAACAGCTACAAAAACTTTTTCTGTTATAAAGTTAATTTTGAAATTAAAAATAATCAACAACTGAATTAGTTACGTTTACATAGAACGTCAAGTGATTGAAGGAAACGTCTCTTATACGCAAATACAATGTGTGAACTTTTATGAGTTTAATTATGGGTTAATAGTTCATTATATGGACTATCCGATTACTTTGTTAAGGTAAACTTGACCATGAACCGAAGCTTTTGTTATAATACTTTTGAACCTCACGCTCGCCATATGTCAGCTATTGTAAGAGCAAGCCATATGCAGAATGTATAAACAATAAAATTATTCGTGCACGCATTGTTAACCTCATCAAGGTCAAAGTTCAAAAGATGGGATTTTGTTACGTAGCATTACTAGCATTACATTGATTTGATTTATTAGGTACCTGAATTATTAAGTATTATGTAAAAATATTTGCAGTAATTTAAAATGTTTGGAAGTGTTTACTAATTTCATTCAGACCAAAAATAAAATTTTGGCGTTAAGAAATTGAAATTACTTTTACATTTAAAATTTTAGGGCAATAAAGATCGGAGACAAAGAAGTAGAATACAGTTCTAGCTTCAGACTGATTCTGCATACAAAGCTTGCAAACCCTCATTATAAGCCAGAAATGCAAGCTCAGACTACTCTAGTAAATTTCACCGTCACAAGGGATGGTCTAGAAGACCAACTTCTAGCTGAAGTAGTGAAAGCTGAGAGACCTGATTTGGAAGAGTTGAAAGCAGATTTGACCAGACAACAAAACCAGTTCAAGATTATGTTGAAAGAATTAGAAGATGATTTACTATCCCGACTGTCTTCTGCAGGAGAAAACATACTAGGTGATACTGCGTTGGTGGAAAATTTGGAGACGACAAAAAAGACTGCAGCTGATATTGAGAGAAAGGTTTCTTTGTTTGATCATTTTATGAAGAGCCTAATTTATTTCTTTACAACTTTCTTGAATTAACTGAACAGCCTAATTGTGGCTTATGGATTATAAATCATTGATATCTTCCAGGTAGCGGAGGCAAAGGTAACATCACAGCAGATAGACGTAGCTCGCGAGTTCTATCGACCGGCTGCTGCCAGGGCTTCTCTGCTGTACTTCATACTCAATGACCTGAACACGATCAACCCAATATACCAGTTTTCTCTTAAGGTGACTAATCTTTGATACTTGCGGTGACTTGTAGGGGGAGATTTTAGATTTTTATGAACTAGGTCTCAGAATTATTCTGTGGCCTTAATAGTTTTAATATATTCCCTTGACGTTATCAATAGGCACTGAGAGCTGCGGGAAGGTTTGGTGGGTAGTCTGTGCTCTAATCAGTGTGGGAACACACGCCGCTGTTTTAATGACTTGATTTCTATGGGGGGCCATTGTTCTGCAGTAAAACATTTATTTTATTTTCCCATACTATACAGGCATTCAGCGTGGTGTTCCAAAAGGCAATATCCCGAGCTGAACCTGCTGAAGAAGTTAGCCAGCGCATTAAGAACCTTATTGACTGCATTAGTTTCTCCGTCTACCAGTACACCTCCAGGGGCCTGTTTGAGTGCGACAAACTTATCTTTGCATCTCAAATGACATTTCAGGTTGGATCCACTATCAGTAAAGTAAACATTAATAAGCATATTATCTTTCTAAACAACTTATAATGTTATGTGCATGTCTTCTTCTTTAGATTCTCCTGATGAGTGAAGAGGTATCACCAGCAGAGCTTGATTTCTTTCTACGCTTCCCTGTCAAGCCTCATGTCACTAGCCCAGTAGACTTCCTCTCCAACCACAGCTGGGGTGGGATCTGTTCATTGGCTGGAAGGGACGAATTCAGGAATCTTGATAGAGATATTGAAACCTCTCCTAAGAGATGGAAAAAGATCGTAGAATTAGAATGCCCTGAAAGAGAAAAATTCCCTCAAGTAAGTACACATATTGAAATACTGTGAAAATCCATAAAAATCCAATTAAATGGGGGTAATCAACAAACGTAAAAACTATTTAAATTATATTTGAAGTTTTCTATTATTCCCAAAAATACTTTTCGGCATTTTAACCGTAAAATTGGCAGTCAACTTCTATAATTTGGACCATAAAGTTAACATTTGTATCAAGCGATTTCTTGGTGGTAATTGCTTTGTTGTCGGACTCGGTCAGATTGTAAAGGTCGGAACCTTATTTCACTTAGAAGTTACCGACTAGAAACTCAATAATAACCCTCAACGTTGCACTGAAAAGATTACAGATTAATTTTACTAATATTTCAGCAAATCAATATTTTTTGAATTATTTTTTAAATTTGCTTTTAGCATTTTCTCAATCAACACGAAAAAATGATCTATGTACTTAGCTATTGGTAAATCAACAATAATTGTGCGTCTTAAACGAAGCCTGTATTTTGAAATTAATTGTATTCTTAGGCGATAAAATATAAGTGGCGATACCGATACGCTTTTAAGAAATAAATAATTTACGATATTATTTTACAAATTGGTATATAGAACTAAAAGTTATGAACGAGTACAACATGTAACAACCAATTAAACTAAACATAAATAACAATAGTTGTTTATCAATCACTAATTAATTTTCGAGTCGGTAATTGGTCGCAAAAAACACAAATGGCGTAACGTTATTTACAAACCTATTACCAATAATAAACAAAGCGTTTCAACAGGCGTTTTTTTTGTAATTAAGAATCAAAATTTTAATTGCATCAATTACTTTAAATAGTTTTAGTTTTCGCCGATTGACCTAATTATTTTCGCACAGTATAAAATTATATTGTAAAGATAAAAGTCTGACCATTATGTGTGCCAAGTGATTACTTTTGAGACAGAAATGTGGTGCCTTATTAGAAACGTAAGGTGCTATGAATTTAGCTATGTATATTTAAGTGAAAGAGGAGAAAATAAGGCACAGGTTTATTTGAAAATTCTAGGCAAATGAAATAGAATTCATTGTAAAATATTTTATTTAACGATTTTTGTTGTAAAATATTGTCAGACCGAAACAAACTAGAAAGTTAATTTCCTAAATTGCCCTAACCAGGGATCGAACCCAGAAACCTTTTGAGCTTAGCCACTGCGCCACCGATGAAGTCGCCAGTAACTAATACCATCTTTTTGATTTATTTTACAAGGAGTGGAAAAATAAGACAGCTCTTCAGAGAATGTGTATGATGCGAGCTTTACGGCCGGACAGGATGACTTATGCTGTGGCGTGAGTATATTATTTTTATAGCCTAAGCCTAATGCTTCTGTTACACAATGTGTGTAACTGATTTGAGCACTTTTAACAGTCAGTCAAATATTTATTAATTCAAGTTGGTTATATTGAACCTTTTTGAATCATCATTGAACAAAGTGCAAAGTGTGTCTACTACCGGTATATCTATCCACCGAAAGTTTACCGACAAAAAGATCAGTCCGTATGTAAAAGTTGCAAATAATGTAATTTATTTGTTAAGCGTTAATTAATTTTGACCAAGTGAGATGGTTTTGTTGTATTGAGTGAAGATACTATTATTTACTATTTAAGTTAGTATGTAGTTTCGAGAGAAAAGCTGAAGTAGATCAATGCCTAAAGGCACCTCAAGCACCATTTACAAAGATACCTTATTTATCAGCCACTTTATGGCTATAACATTAAAATTCGACCTAGCGACAACAATTAAACAATACCTTAAGGTTTAAGATAATTCTGTAGAAGATAAACCATAAGCAATTAACATTTTTAGAACATACATTGAAGAAAAGATGGGTGCAAAATACGTGGAAAACAGAACGTTAGAATTTAGCAAGTCGTTTGAGGAGACCAGCTCGACCACTCCGATATTCTTTATTCTGTCCCCTGGTGTGAATCCGTTAAAAGACGTGGAAGCATTAGGAAAAGTTATGGGGTTCACTTCGGATAACGGAAATTTCCACAATGTGTCCCTGGGTCAGGGTCAAGAAATCGTTGCAGAGCAGGCAATGGATATAGCTTTACAGAAAGGCCATTGGGTGGTGCTACAGGTAAAAATAATCTTTTGATATATTTTAGAATGCGTTTCCATTTAGTAGTTTTTTTTTTTTTTTTAATTTAACGGTGTTAGTTTTAAATACCGTCACAACTTATATTACGGAAAAGTATTTTTTTTTCGGCCTTTGCGTTTATTTGTCAGAGTACGTTTTTTTTTTTCAATGAAGGATAAATATAAAGTTAAATCCGAGTTTGTGGAGTGGCAATCCTTATTTCGACGCCGCCTTCTTGGAAAAAGGGATTCAAGTTGTTAATCTAGAAATCTATCCTACTACAAACTACCTATCACAAGAATTTTCCAATCGGCTAGAACAGATGTAGATCTGGACAAAGATGCGAAACCTACAATTGATTTAGATACTTATACTTATACTTAAGTGTAATTTACATTTGCTAATGCTGCAACTAACTAAATTTGCTAACCTAGTTCTTTTACTTTCATTTCTAGAACATACATCTAGTGAAAAAGTGGCTTCCGAGCTTAGAAAAGAAGATGGAAGGATTTGCAAACGGTTGTCATGATGAATTCAGGTTATTCATGTCGGCCGAACCCGCGCCCACTCCTGCTTCACATATCATCCCTCAGGGTATCCTTGAGTCCAGCATCAAAATAACTAACGAACCACCTACTGGGATGCAGGTAACTAAAGAGCAATTGGTGTTAACATTAAAATTTCATTTTATATGACTAAATACTATTTCACCGCCAGTGTGTACATATTGCCAATTTTGTTTATCACTACTTGATTTAATCTTTTGAGAAAAATCCTTTAAATCCGGTACAATCCGGTTGTTTCTTTATTTTGCAGGCAAATATTCACAAAGCATTAGACAACTTCAACCAAGAGACTCTGGAAATGTGTGGCAAAGAAGCAGAATTCAAAGGTATACTTTTTGCTCTGTGCTACTTCCATGCCGTCGTAGCCGAGAGGAGAAAATTCGGTCCTCAAGGATGGAATAAAATTTATCCATTTAACGTTGGTGAGTAACCTTCTTTCTTTGAAAGCTGTTTCTTGAACATCTGCCTACATTTTTCTTCATTGGTTACTAGTACCATGCTAATTCACACTTTTGTACTAACGGAAAACGTCCCCTGAAGTTTGCTGTATCCACTGATTAATTCTAAGAAATGGTTAAAGCTCTTAAAAAAACCTAAGTAATTATGTCTTTTATAGGTGATCTCACGATCAGTGTGTTCGTATTATACAACTATTTAGAAGCAAATTCTAGAGTCCCGTGGGAGGATTTGAGGTACCTATTCGGAGAGATAATGTATGGAGGTCATATTACTGATGATTGGGATCGACGACTTTGCAACGCTTATTTGGAAGAGCTAATGCAACCTGACCTAGTAGGTGATCTTTCAGCTATTTTATTTTAGTGAACATTTACTCTTTTGGTTTTGATTCTGTTTGATTTTGCCTTTATAGGTCGATGGTGAGTTGCAACTTGCCCCTGGATTTCCAGCGCCCCCAAACACAGATTACGCAGGTTACCATCAGTATATTGAAGACGCTATGCCGGCAGAATCTCCATATCTTTATGGACTACATCCTAACGCCGAGATAGGATTCCTCACAACTACTTCCGAAAATCTTTTTAGAACCATATTTGAAATGCAACCAAGAGACGCTCAGGCTTCTGGAGCTGCTACTGTTACCAGAGAAGATAAGGTTTGAAATTTAACGATGTTACGATTGTAAATACTAATCAAAATGTTGTTTGGTAACATTGGTGTTAAATAAAATGCTAATTTAGGTAAAACAAATGCTGGATGAAATTGTGGAAAAGTTGCCAGAGGAGTTCAATATGGTGGAAATAATGGGAAAAGTGGAGGAACGGACACCGTACGTGATAGTGGCATTCCAAGAGTGCGAACGGATGAACAACCTCACTGGAGAGATGAAGAGATCTTTGAGGGAGCTAGACTTAGGTTTAAAGGTATAGTTTAACTAGATGAATCTTTCTTTGAAACGTTGTCATTCATTCTTTTATAATCTTTCCATCATCACCGTACTATAACATTTCCATGTGCTCAACTTATAGGTACTTTTTCCTTTTTACAGGGAGAGCTGACAATAACATCGGTTATGGAAGACTTGGAAAACGCTTTGTTTTTGGATCAAGTGAGTTGCCTGTTCCGATATTTCGAAAAGTACGAGGTCAGTCAAAACTAATTCAAGTTTGTTTTTAGGTGCCACACATTTGGTCAAGTAGAGCATATCCATCTTTATTGGGACTCTCAGCATGGTTTGTGGATTTGACTCTACGATTAAGAGAGTTGGAGACTTGGGCAACTGATTTCGTCGTAAGTTTCACATGACCATTGAGTAATACTGTACTGTACTGATTTAACTGATTCGAATGCATTTAAACTCTGAACTCCAAACATTTTAGCTTCCATCATCGGTATGGCTAGCGGGATTCTTTAACCCCCAAAGCCTTCTCACCGCTATAATGCAGAGTACAGCTCGTAGGTATGAGTTACCGCTGGACAAAATGTGTCTGCAATGTGACGTCACCAAAAAAATGAAAGAGGAATTCACGTAAGTCTGCTTCCACTTTCTAAAATAAGTACTATACAAATTTTTTTCCAAATTTTTGTGAATGACCTGTACTTATTCATACATTTTCCGACGGAATGGAATGGCATGTTACAGCATGGCCTCGGTGTTGTGTATGACGATGCATGATGCATGTCAACTCTTGAGCATGTTCTAAGTGCGGTGACTGACGGTTGTTTACAGCGATAAATTTTAATGTTTCCATTTTCTGTACGGGCTCCAGGATCGACTCCAGGTTTGGTTTATTTACGGCGTCAAAGCTTCGCTTGGCGTGGTCTCCACGGACCGGAACCGCGTCTTTGTATTCAAATAATACTTCAAATACTATTTTAACGAGTAAATCTGGCTATTAAGACTACATTTAAATATGCCTTCATAATTTTACAGATTTTCTGTAAATCTATGATAAATGTAAAAAATCCTTAAATGCAATGAAACTCAATTTTCATATTAACTCTTTGCTGGTTGTTATAATTTTACCAAAGATATGATGATATTTTTTTTAATCTAGTTTAGACCTGGCAATTAATCTTGTTCATGGTTTACACATGAAAATTCAAAAAGTTGTAAGTTATTCAGCTCAAATATATCTATTGAAATAACCAGGTTCGCTCATTAAACGCTTATTATTACGAAATTACACAACACTGCTCACGCTCTATCACTATATTCACTGCATGTACCTGCATCCTAACTGAGACTCGTCGTACGACAGCATCGCTGATTCCAGGGCTGGTCCCAGAGACGGTGCCTTTGTCCATGGCCTGCTGATGGAAGGGGCCCGCTGGGACGTGCAGATGGGCATCATTATGGACTCCAGATTAAAAGAGCTGTTCCCGCCGATGCCAGTTATCAACGTCAGGGTATGAGTTGACAATTTATAAGGTTTGGTCTAAAATGTTGATCGATCGATATTTGGGTAAATGATGGCGGCATTTCCGTAGTTTTCCAATATTTATTGTTGGACACTAAATAAAATTGAAAAAATACCTCAACTTGCACATTTTTTACTACCTCAATTATTTGGAAGTTTACTTTGCCTTACCTTAATTTACCTACCTACCATTCTTTGCACCATTTTCGTAAAAAAGACTTCACGTTCCTAAGGGCAATGGTTAAATTTCATAATATAATTTGAAGACGTAATTTTGTCTAAAAATCTCGTTTAAGGCCCAATACGAAGAGAATTAGCGAAACTTCATGTATTTCTGTTCACTACAACGATGACCTCAAGTAATTCTAAGCATTAAATCACTTTTTGTACGTTTATTCAGATATTTTACAAGGTCGCCGCCTTCTTGAAATTTTAAAATAAATGAATATATAAAAATTATACCGTTTTTAAAAAATGTTCAAAAATGATTTCTTCAAATTATTTTTCTTCCAAAACTCTGTAAATATATATTTAGAAAAAAATATTTTTACTAAAAAATTTTAGGATTGTGATTCCAAAGGTCGCCGCCTTCTTCGTTTTTTATACAATCTATTAGTTATTAAAATAATTCATTTTAAACACAAACGCCTGATTAAATTGCATAATTCTTAGATATGAAAGTTTGCCGTTCAGGTGCTTCGATGTGTAGTGTTGACAGGTGACGGCAGTTAGTTGTCTGTTTTGAAAATAGTAAATAAATTGGTTTACACGCGTAGTCTTTACGCAGCTCGAATTGCGCAAATTCCATTTTGAGATTATATTTTTTGTAAAATACTTTTTTGTTGGGAGGCTGCTTAGGCTGCATTTTTAGGGTTCCGTAGTCGTCTAGGAACCCTTATAGTTTCGCCATGTCTGTCTATCTGTCTGTCCGTCCGAGGATAATCTCAGAAACCGTTTGCACTAGAAAGATGAAATTTGGTACAAATATGTATATTAATCACGTCAACAAAGTGCAAAAATAAAAAATAAAAAAATGTTTTTTAGGGTACCCCCTCTACACGTAAATTGGGGTGTGACTTTTTTTTTATTTCAATCCCAACATTTGATATATCGTTGGACAGGTATTTAAAAATGAACAGGGGTTTACTAAGATCATTTTTTTATATTTTTAATATTTTGGGAAATAATCGCTGCAAAAGAAAATAAAATTGTGTCCCCCCCCCTCTAACTTTTGAACCGTAAGTCAAAAAGTATGAAGAAAATCTGGAATATAGAACTGCATAAAGGTTTTCTAGGAAAATTATTTTGAACCTGATGGGTTTAATCGTTTTTGAAATTTTTGAAAAAATATTTTTTTAACTAAAGTTGTAATTTAAGGATACTTAAGTATTGTGATGCTTTGAAAACTACGGAACCCTACACTAAGCGTGGACCGACACACTTTTGGCCGGTTTTACTTATTTACAATAGCCAAACTGATCATAATACGTTTCTAGGCAAGTGAGAAACTCAAAAATGCAAATCGTCGACGCGCGTGCAATACCGCGTATGTAGCATTTGCCATAAAGATTAAAGTGGTCTGTTATTTCATATTATTTCAATCTAAATTAGAACTTACGGGAAAATGTCATTACGCGGTATTGAACGCGCGTCGACGAAATATCACAACCGAATCGGAAAATAATGAACAGAGTAAGTGCAATCACAGAGACGGCAAATAATGTCATACATTGTCATAGGGGTATGATTGACCGCTTGGAGGCTAGTAAGAATTAATACACTCAGGACCTTACCCCCACTATGGAGAAAACAGAATAAAGTTTTTAATTTTTAATTTTTGCAATTTTTACGACATTTTGTAAGAGTCACAAGTACAATCATTTCAAAGTATGTACGTGAAGTTATTTTTCGTACGATGCACCTATTAAGAAAATGTGGTCGCATGTGGCTAAAAGCCAATCATAATCTTTAGTAGGCATCTGAGATGGAATTGACCGATCATGATCGCCATGTATACCTGACGGTAGCAAGTTTGATGTCTTGAGAGTAGAAGACCTCTGAATTTAGCTTACTGAATGCCGCGACTGCAGCACTAATTCTGCTTATTATTTCAGCATCGAGGTTGCACTTGGGTGTTATTGTACTCCCAGGTAGCGGAATTTGTCAACCCGCTTCAACTAGTCCTCACCAAGTCTTCATTTCAGTGTCTCGCGACCATTAACGTCCTTCGACAGCCATTCCTCTTTTTGATACTTATTTTTAGACCAAATTTTTGGCAAGACGGTGAAAATCCGACATGATTTGCTGCAGGGTTTTGGGGATTCTGCCACGAAACAAAGGTCATCTACGTACAAGATCTCATTAATCATAGCGTGTGTAACACGTTCGTGCAAGCCCTGAGTGCGGAACCGGATGCGAAAACCTTTCGAAGAAGTCCTTGAGACATCCCTGACATCCAATGCAAAATACAGCGCGGATAGTGTAGGCTAGTACATACCCTTGCTTCATACCACAGGTGACGGGGAAAAAAGTCAGACTATTCGTCGTTGACAGAACTGCTCCGTGCATCATAGCTTCCCTAGCACCATCTAGAGAGCTTTCGGGGCACGCCATCGAGAGCCTTCTCGAGGTCAACTCTTTTCTTGAAGATGACGCACTGAAAAATTAGCTTTGCACGTGCCCCGATCAGGCCAAAATCCAAATTGGGTTTCAGGCAGGTGCTCTTCGGTGTGGTTTAGGAGTACTCTGGAAAACCCAGGGGCTGATAATAGTAAAATACCCCGGTAAGAGGTGCAATCGATCAATGCGAGAAACTGTAAAAATGCTAGGACTTGGTATTTTTCCCACAAAGTACAAAAAGGCTCCATATAGCCGAATGAAACCCGTCACCACCGGATTTAAGTAGTTGCTCTCCCGGTATCAAGTTGATACCAACCACGCGCTATTTTAGTTGTTAACTGACCGCAAGAACAATCTCAGCAAGTGTCAGCGGCTTATCCAGCTTAGCTAGAGTGGGGAGTTCAAATATCAACAGAACATATTCAAAGTCAAGAGACCAGCGCACGTTGAGTAGAGCGTTGAAGTGTCCCATCCATTACTCGAGCACTTTCTCCTTTGTTTTGAGAAGTCCTTCACCATTCGATGGTTTCAAAGGAGCTTTTGAAAAGGGGATCGTGCTAATCAACTTTCGAACCTCACTGTAAAACACCCCAAGCTAGTTTGTGTCAGGAAACCACTGCATGTAGTGAGCTTTGTCTTGCCACCACCGATCCTTTCCCAAGATAGCCGACGAAACTTCAGGTTACTCTCGTCGTATTTCCACAACACTTTCAGGGTGAATTGCTCTGCTTTGTCGATTGCGCTAACTATGACTTTATCGTTTTCAACAAACCAATTTTCATGTTTTTGGTTGTTAGCCCTTGAGTGAATGTAGCCGTGTCTAAGACATGAGAAGATATAGCCAACCAGCTCTTTTCGATATCACTGCTCTCAGGGCTTACAGACGGTTAACTGATTGTTAGCGCTTCAGCATATGTCTTCATTGTCTCATGATTCATAAGCCTAATACCGTTTAAACATGCAGACTTGGATGGACCGGATCTGCGAGGACGCCGGAAGCAACGACGTAGTTTTATAACGTCAAGTCTGTGGTCAGTCTAGCAGTGACCACCACGCATCCCGCGGGTGATTAGGACTTGGGAAACGTCTCTTTGCCGTACTTTCGCATAGTCTATTAGATACTAATATTTGGGCCTTGGGTGCTCCATGTAGTTTTATGCTTCGCGGGGAGGCTGAACAAAGTGTTTGTAATAGCAAGAATTTGTGCACATAAATTGAGCAGTAGCTGACCATTCTAGTTCATGTTACCCACTCCGTTTCTGCCTAAGATTTTAAGCCAGCCTTCATAGTCTTGAGCCATTTTGGCGCCCAATAAGAGTACCAGCTCGATTGGACGTACACTCTTGATACTGCGCGCTAATTCTTCGGAGAATTGCTAAGTTCCCGAGAACAATTGCGGTTTTCCGTTCTGGATAGGTGTTGGAGTTGTGATCAAGTAGGGTTAGCACGTTCTACGCGCCTGAAGTCATATTAGGTGATTTTAAAAACCGTATTTTATTGTATCGTCGACTACGAGTGAAACGATGCGGAGGCAGCCGCGGTTACTACCATCCGTGTGGGTTAGGGTGAACATTTCTTTAGGGCATCTTTTCTAGCCCCCTCCCCGGCTGAGCAGGCAAAGCAGTACCCCCCTAAACAGGCCACCTTTGTCACTAAGGTGCTGCCGAATCCTCTTTATCTCCCCGGTGTAGAGTGAAAGCGACCACGATGTACCAACTACACCCCCAGAGCCGTCCAAGTGCAAGCCTCGGACAAAGCCCAGTCTGTATGAAACTGGACCTCTGCCCTATCAACTTGCCCTATGCTTATCAGCGTGGACTGCCTTTACCGCCGAGTTAGACTTTGTACACAAAGCAGGAGGTTCCACCGCAAGACCTGCCAACCGAAGCATGCAGGATTCCTCATCGGGTTTAGCTCACAAGCCGACGTAATATGCCGGGGTGTGATCGTTGTGTGTACAACAGCTACTTGGAGCCACCGATGAGGATGCGTGTACCGTCTGCAGTTCTGCACTTCATGTACACAACCTTTTGAAAGGTCGGTTAGCATACACGCTGCAAACGCTCAATTACACCCCATATATCGATGGCCCCAACGAATAAACGTGCAAGACCTCTTGCCCAAAATTTTTTTTTCTTTTTTATGGCATAGAATACGCCTACACATTTTTTTTTTGTAAATTTTGGACTTAAAATAAGACTTTTATAGCACAAAATTCGTTTATTGTAGAAAAATTAAATTTCTTCATATAACATGAATAACAAAACATGCGTCTATTTAATCTAATTGTTTCTTTGAGTACACCAAAATAAACGTATTAAATCAATCTGCCGCTTGTGTCTAACCTTTCCTTTGGGTAATAACTCCTACACAAAAAAAAGACACGATTATTCGTGTAAAAATGGAAGCTACTTTTATTAGTTATGCTTCATTACAGACCGCAAAAATTTTAATACAGCTATCCTAATGTAGAATTATTATCTTTTACTAATTTGTAGAATCGTGTATCGTTTTACTACACTTGTTTATGCTTCATTTATGACACGAATAAACGTGCAGTGATACATTTCTGTTAACAAGTCACATATTATTCATTAGAATAATAAAATTATATGTTTTTTCTTGAATACTGAGATAATCGATAGTTTTATTTTCTTAAAAAATATATGATCTGAAATATTTTTAACCTTTAATATAATTATACATTAAATATATCTATTCATTACGACATTAAAGTAATGTGATTTCAAACGTTTTTATGGTTTCCTGAAAAGTAGTAGTTTTTCGTTTGAACGTTTATTCGTTGGGACCATCGATATGTTTGTATGTATGTAACGAATAAAATACAAAATTAATAATCTATTGGTACTTACTAATATTACAAAGTAGTAAGATTTAATAAATTAGACGTACGCAATGCTGTCTCTAAATCAAAATTACTCTGCACAGCATGACATGTATGTATTAGTACTACATGGCATTAGCTCGTACTAGCACCGCACACTCGTGCTGCGCTAGCACGAGCTAATGCCAAATGCCTTCAATAGATGGCGCGCGGTTCGCCGCGAAACGGGTAATGTCAATTGCTTCGTATTGGGCCTTAAAATAACATTGTTTTACTCGTTTAATATTATTTGGGTAGTATTAATATTTTTCATCTTCCGTTTCCCTCTAAGTACGTGTACTTATTATATCCTTAAATCCTCATTTTTGCCCGCTTTGAAAAAGGAAAAGTATAAAGGTGTTCGCACACAAAAATTCCACTAGACGACGATACGTAGGCGTGCGTCACTGCTTCGTGATTGGTCAAAGTTTACATGACATTGACGGACATGTCACCATGACATTTAAATCACCAATCAAATAACAGTTGGACTCCACGTGTGCTTATCACCATCTAGTGGATTTTTAATGCAGGAACACCCTCATTGTATACATTAATCGATTGCCATATCAACATAATCACCACACCAGGCGATAACCCAAGATAAGCAGGACCTGCGCAACATGTACGAGTGTCCAGTTTACACGACGCGCACGCGTGGACCCACCTACGTGTGGACCTTCAACTTGAAGACCAAGGATAAGCCATCGAAATGGACCTTAGCTGGAGTCGCCTTGCTGCTGCAGATTTGAAGAGTTCTTAATTTTTTTTTGTCAAAAAGCCATATCTGTATTCATGTATATTATATCAGAAACACCTATGAAGTCCCTATATAAGTCAAATAGAACTACCTTATTTATTTTCTCTTGGATAGTTTAGTTTTGTTCTTGGTAAAGAAAGAAAGATATATAAAGACATTTATTACTTAAAGACAACACAACATAGTCATACACTTGAAAAAAATATAGGAAATGCTAATATTGCTTTTAAGACAATCGTAATTTAATATTTAATTTCAATACAGTTGAAAAATAAACAAGATCATGAACACCAATTTTTAATTTGTTAAATTGGCTAGGTATGTAAATTATAAATATGTACAGTAGTTACCATCTTTAGTTTGTATACAACTCAATACTTTATCACATTAAGTTAAATGTCTAACTGAGCTACTACTTACTCTAACTCTCACTCTAACCCTAATCTTTAGTAATATTACATGAACAAATTTGCAACAACGCCAATTTTTTTTTTTACGTTAATGTAGTAGGTATTTTAAAGTGCACCTTAAATTATATTTTGTCCCAAATAAGTATCTATACGAATTGGCTACTTGACAGTGTTAACAATAAAATATGAAAAGTGTTAAGATATGTTAGCTTATTAGTTAAGTAATCATTTTGCATTTTTACTTTTTAAATAAAAGCATAGTGAGTATTTTATTTTTGCAAAATAAATTTTAGTTTTTTTATCTGTGGAACAAAAGAACCGAAACGGAAACCACCATTGCAATTCGGAAATGACAGCTGTCGGCGAAAATTATTTATTTTAATGTGGCGAAACAATGATTATTTTACCGATTAAATTGAATTATTGTGTCTCTAATCGTATAAAGAATTTATTTAAACATTTTCCGTTTATCTTAATTAAGTCGTTCCTATGCGTATCGGTTCGTTGTATATGACGTTGACGTCATAATTGCTACAATGACGCGACTAGGCGTTTTCGCGCGCTTTTTAAATGTGTTACACAAAATCTTATTTTTCTCTGGTTATTTAGATTATTTCCAGATAAATCGAATTGCTTGGGATATAAAATGAACGGGCGCACATTTTACAATACTTTTTCAAAAACTGTCAAGTAGCCAATTGCATACGATTACCTACATTCGGACTATAGCAGTGAACCGTAGTATCTATATAGATATTTCGTTTTTGTTGATTTAAAAATGAAAACACTAAAATAATTTACTTCATCAATATTTATGCCTACGTACTATTTTGTTTTTTTTGCGACGAATCGCTATTTATAATAAATCAGATTATTTTTATTTTTATTACTGGCCTATAAGCGCACGATTACGACCTTTTTATGATCATTTACTTAAATTCGCACTTTATTACAAATAGGTATGTATCTAAAATATTATTACAGCAGATTTCACATCTATTATTATGCCTAACGTCGAATTAAATTTTGTGATATGCATAACCTATGTAATAACCTGGTTAAGTACTTTTATATTTAACATTGTAAATTTTTAATTAAAAAAAATATTTTGATTGTTATTTCGTAAAATATTGACAACCTGTGTAGACCTCATTAAATTTTAAATTCGTTAATGTAATTTTTATTTTCTACAGAAGTTTCGTGTAATCTTTGCAGTCATTTCAATTGTACCTTAACCTTCTTTAAAAAATATATTTCTGAGGTTCCGGGTTCGATTCCCGGTCGAGACAATATGGAAACGGACTAAAGCATCAGAGCAATGTATGTAATGTTGTCAGAAATTTATTTATTTTTTATGCAAACATACTCGATTTCAAAAAATCGATTGCTTGTAAACCTACATCAATTTTTTTATGTCTATCCTGATCTATCTTTACCTATCTTTTTACATGCGCAGAGGATCCTCAAATGAATTTCATAGCTAATTTTCAACAAATCTTGTAGGTATAAAAATGAATCACAGTTAGTTAGTCTCGCTAAAACTCGACTACGGCTAAATCGATTTGACTAATGTTGGTTTTTAACCGGCGAAGGTTTAAAAAGTAAGAAAATCTAAGAAAAATAATTGGCGGGACAACTAGTCAAAAATATTTTTAAAAGTGAATCAATACCAACATACGACAGACAATCACACGACAACTCTCAAACTAAAGATGTAGTTTGGCATCCTTCTTCCTCAATTAAATTGTTCTAGAACATGCTGATACATTCCCTTTGGATATTATGTAGGTACATACAGACTCATCGCACTTTGCCAGGTTTACATTAGGTATTTAAATTCTGCCTCAGCAAAGTTAAACCCCTAGAAAACATAAAACACTTACGCCGCTTATCCGTAGACGCCAATTTAAACTGTAAACAAACAAGCAGTTTTATCTAAAGCTACAAGATCTAAGATGAATTTCATTATCAATTAAGCAAAGTCGTGCACTTTTTGGAGCGTCGCGACGTTTCAATGGCCGCCCACAGCACTCCTACTAGGGATGTCAACGATTCAAATTGAGTACAAAAATGAAATGGATTAAAGGAAATATAAGGAAATATGTCCTTTTCCTTCTCTAGAAATGTGTCTTTTAAAACTTTTATATTAAAAAACGACAATCTATTTGTTTTAACATTTCAGTCGCGGTATTGAGGCTCGTTAAACGGCTCATGTTTATTGATGCAAATTTCAGCCTTAGCGATGTCGGTACAGCCCTAGTTCTAACAAGGCAGCCTAACTGCCTAACAACTGCCGGGGGTATGCAAATGCGCTCCCACCTTAGCTGCGCAGGCGCACGGGAAAATGTATCAAATGGAACTAATTGCGTGTACCGGCTGTAGAATGTATTCTAATGTATCGAGAGAGCTTAGATACGAGTAACATGCGCTTATGGGTGTTTGAGACTTGCTTAGCCACTGCGACACCGAGGTCGTCAAAAAGAAAATAGATAGATATAGGTTGAAATACGGCTTTCCTGGCTGTTGTACCAAGAGCTAGAGATAAGATCGCCACTCAGAACAAAAATCTGTGTCATGACATATTTCTTTTGTGACTGGTAGGTATATTGTAGTGTACAGCAAAATCATATCAGACTAAGCAGAAGTCCAACATTTTTAATTTAAAACACTGTGCAGTTAGTTGTAGTTAGTACCTACCTTCCAACTTGGCGCGTAAAGAGTTGAGTGTGGCGTGAAACTTTCATGAAAACCAACAGGAGGGTTGATTCACAAAATTCAAGTGATGATTCTCAATCGGAATGGCTACCTATGTATCGTCTTTGTCCAATCCTCAAAAATAAGTATAAAAAATAGTTTCGGTATTCAAATCTGTCTGTGCGCCGTTTTGTGATTATATGCACACAACCTTCACAAGAGAATCGAGGTTTATTTTGGTCGACTTCACAAGAATAGGTTATTATGTGGGTATTACTCGTAGTTAAGAATATACTAACAAATTGTGTAACAAAAAAAATAAGGATATAAATCTTACTTATTTATATATTCATATTTCTCTCGTCACTCATCGTCATAATATGGTTTATCCTCACATTTTTTTTCAGACATCATCAAGTCTTCTTGAATCTTTTAATAGTTATGACGTGATATTTGTATGATTCGAGTTGTTACCTATATTTTATAATTGAATTTATAGCAAAATAAATTAATGTATTAATTTATTTCAATCGAATTAATCGGCAAAACTACAGACATTTAAGCTATTTTGATTAGTACATTTGCCTCTAGGTAACGATTTAAGCCGATAGTTCGAGCCAAATCTTATGTCACGGTTTCATCATCGCAGCCGATATCAAATTACTCACAACCTTACTTATTCATAATTAATAACGATCCAGTTGTCCTTTTCTATAATTACTAGTTTTAAGAGGCCAAAAGTCGTAATCCTCTACCACAAGATATCAAAATTTTCTAAAAAAAAATATGTTCATCTCGGATTCATGGGTTCGATTCGCACCTTGACCAAAGAATCATATGATGACCATATTATATGTATGCTCTTAGTCTTAATAGTATGTAAAGTATAAATTATATAAACATTTGGGGGCTACCTATAACGAGATGAAAAAAAAAATCTTTAAAAAGATGCCTACTTATACCATCTATTTTCTTTGTTATTTTTACACACACACCTAGGGTGTTCCTCTTTTATTTTATAAAGGCAATTAAATGTAATTAGTAATTTCACATATTTTTACAATTTGCATATCAATATAGATAACACTACAAGTTTTAAGTCACTTAACGAATATTATATGAGTTAATATAGTAGTGGCTTTAGTTAACTCTGTGACATCAAAATCTGTCGTAATTTATGTTCATCGTAAATTAATTCATAATAGTCAAGAAGAGTTCCCACAGCAATCAATGAGTCATCAAACTGCGCCTAGAAACAATACTCATAAAATAACTTTGGTAATAAATGTCTATTGTCCCCGGTTAACATATTAATTAATATCCAAAGAGCGTGCGTCCAATACCTACTTACTTATTATTTTAGATAACCTTATAGTCAAAATAACAAAAGAGATTTTTATGGAAATTTATTTTAAATAGAATTTAATGTTTGGTACATACCTTAAGTCATATTAGGTACTTCTTAATTACATCTTGTCCAGGTTAAAATGAGGTCACCTCGCATCCGGGTACATGCTTGTATGTAATAAAAATAAAATCAGAAATGTCACCATTGACCGAAAGACCCGTCACATTTATGCATAAAAATGTACTAGAGAATTCAAATCCTACCTACAGATACCCAAACAAAATAATGTAAGGTAGGTGATGCGTGAAGTCAAGTTAGGATTAGTTCGAGTTGACACGAGTGGGACCATATCGACTAGAGTTGAATCTACCATACCAATGTATGTTACCCACCGGCAAGGTGTGAATATGTCGATAATCATTTCTGACCTTATTCGATTTTAACTCTGTTATAAATTATACCTTTACTTGAGTTTATTTTATTCTATATTAATTGGTGAGATTTTAAGAGAGGTAGGGCATAGTGATTTATCGCTCGAACTGGAGCAGCCCGACTGGTGAAATACCTCCACCTTAGAGAAGACCGCAGCCAAATAACAACTCACTTCTGTGTTGTTGTATTACTACGTGTGAGTAAGGTTTCCAGAGCTCCTGGGGGGTGCTACATTAGTAGCAGGGGTCAAGCCTTCAGGGTAAGGGTGACAAGTCCTGTACTTGACACCCTTAAGCAAGGACCTCATTACCACTTAACATCAGGTGGGATGAGGTCAATTTTGAAGTGCAATATTAAAAAAAAAGATTTTTGCTTTTTCATTCTCTTCTATTTTATGAATGTATACTTCCACAGCTTTATTTGATTCACTGGTGTTACGCAATTCGAGTTTAACTCGATTTACACGAAATTTTGGTGGACTCAACTCGAGTCTTATTTATACGGAGTTAACCCATCTCTATAACAGGTACCGACACATCGATCTTTGACCGGTTTACGAAATGAATATTATTTAAAATATTTTTAAATTAAAGTATGGTATGACATTATATTATCATTATATATTTTTTATGACAGTTTTATTTGATTCACTCGTATTGCAAATACGTTTTTAAATAATAAATAAATAAAAAGTGAAGTATGGACCTATTTGATGTCACACTGCAGGGCTAGACCCTCAATCATTAAAACAAAGTAATCGTTGCTAGACTCGTAAATCAAACCCAGGACATTGAGACGGGTCAATATACAGAGATAGGGCGACGCCAAAGTACGACTGGCTCGCCTAACGACTAAAGGTCGGCAATTCGGTAAACATTTGCATAAAATTCATGAATTCAATCATCTTTGGTTTTGGTAACCCTGTCTACCTTGCCTAAACTATAGGTTAGTAATTTCCTTGTCGATGTTAGTGAAAGTGGCTCCAGCATTCAATTTTTTCGTCCCCAATAACCCATTGTCAGGTGATCATTCAACCCGGTCACATGTGGTTAGACGAGGTCATTCCGTCCCGCCCACAATGAGGTCTAAACGGACCTCGTAAAGCATTAGGCTGGTTTTACACTGTAGTTTGGCGTTGTTTAACTTATTTCTTACAACTATTTTCAATACGAAATTTTGGTTGGATTTTCGTTCAAAAGATCTGATTAAAAGTTGGTATATAAAGACTATACCCACTAAATCTGGCAAGGGGTCTTTGTAAGTCAATGTCGTCTAAGCTTAGTTTACTGAAGCTCGGACCTTTTATACACATTCATTTTTGTCTATATTGTTTTTTGTATGATTTTAATTGTTATGTTAATTAGGTCAGAGGTATAGGCTTCAGATGCATAGAAAGGAATGGAAAATTTAAAATTTCAACGCCAACAAATACGCTGGCAACATCAAAGTATCCAGGTGTGAGAACGATTTGACTGTAAAGTGTGTTAATTGATTGAATTTTACCAAAAAATTGAGCCGGATAAACTTTGGGCAAATCTTTTTTAGCAAATTGAAAATTGTTCTGTCCAATAGCTTTTGATAAAAAAGACATATCCTATTGAATAGGACTGATCCGTGGTATGCTACCATAATTGTGCAAAATAGCTATTTCTGGTTTTAAAATTTTCGATTTAGTTATTCCGTACAATTACTTACAATGATATTATATCTGCATATTACAAGTGGATATTATATTATCTCCATCTTTTATATAAAAATGCACGCTCTATGTGAGCATTAAAACTGATATTATCCTAATTATAACCCTATTTTGGCACTAAGCATTTTAGTATCCATATGTGCATTTACCCTTAGGTAAATATTGCCAATAGGTAGATACTCAGCCCATAATGACATCATCAGTTTTAAATAGTTCCGAACCACGTTAAAATAATGTTAACCTGGGCGCCTCCTTCACACTTAATAGAAATGTGCAAGTTTCTCGGTTATTTTTTTTGTTTTAATAAGATAGATAGGGTGGACGTAATAGAAAGATTTTTTTTAATTGACTTCTTTATTAGATATTACACCATAAATAGTTTACGACTAATCGATATTTAAGACGATATTAAATATTTTTACAAACATAACACAGTTACAGTTATTATAACTTTCAAACAAAACAAATAGCCGGAACTGAAAGATAACAGTAGATAATACCTAATGTTAATTAAACTGTATTTATGTGTTATGATAAGCCTTATTTAAAAATGTACCAATACATAATTTATTTGTTAAATAGACTTAGGTATTTATTGATCGATTAGGCATATAATCTATTTATTTAGTAATTAACTGATAACAGAGTAGTACTCTTATTTAATATGATTCTATCTCTTGTATTGTTTATAAAAATCAAGTGTAAGTACTTGATTTATATCAGTGAGTGCATTAACTTTGACTTCGAGTTGCAGATACTTTTGTCCGCCATATTGGCAATTTCACATAGCGATTTTATCAGCGCCATCTCTCGCCACCTTTTTGTACTATCTTATTTTTCTTTCGACTCGATAGATGTCGCTACTACAGCAATTCAAATCTGCAGCAGCAAGGCTACTCCAGCTAAGGTCCATTTGGAGGGTTTGTCCTTAGATTTCAGGTTGAAGGTCCACACGTAGGTGGGCCCACGCGTGCGCGTCGTGTACACCGGACACTCGTACATGCTACGCAGATCCAGCTTGTCTTGAGTTATCGCCTGGTGAAAGAAATTGATGTGTACACAATTGAAAGAACAGAAAGAAAGAAACATTGAAACTAAACTAACCACTGGTTAGAATAGAAAAATAGTCTATTCATCGAAGAAGGCTTTAGTTTATATAACATCACGCTGTGACCAATATTAGCGAAGCATCAGTGGAATATAAATAAATAAAATAAATAAATATAAATATTGGACAACATCACATACATTGCTCTGATTCTGTGGTAAGTAGCTTAAGCACTTGTGTTACAGAAATGAGAAACAACGACGGTACCACAACACCCAGGCCCGAGACAATATGGAAAAGTTCGTTTCCCATATTGACCCGACCGGGGATCGAACCCGGAACCTCAGAGATGGCGCTCGCCGAAGCTGGGCCCGCTCACCTCTCGGCTACGGAGGTTGTCAAAATATAGGAATATAGGGATAAAACGAGGATAGCAGGCGTGCGGAGCCGCTGCGGTCCGCTAAAAAAAAACACAACACAACTATGAAAATGTGACTAGCGTATGAAAGGTATTTAGATGGAAAATTGAAAATACTTAGTTACCTTGAACATGGTCTCCCAAGTAAAGTGGACATGATTCAACTGACGAGAAAAATATTTTCCAGCAAGAAACGTGTATTATTATTGCAATGAAATCTGGCGAGATCTTGTCTTTGCATTTATAAGTTTACTACCATGTGCTGATCATACATTTTCTCTCAATTAACATTCACTCAGGTCTTTTTAATTAAAAACTGATAAGATGAATTTTAGCGATCTAACTCGTTACTTTTACTTTTAAATATTATATCGAAAGGAATGATTGTTGCATGATTTAGTAATAAGTGTATTTTAATTGTTGACAGGTTTGCATTAAATACATTTTAATCCACAAAATAACTTGCTTTTATTGCAGAATTTATTTTTATGAGTTAACAGCTCAATTGTGTTTTTATCTGAAATAAAGTAAGCCATCATTTACTATACAAATAAATTTAACATGAGTTTTTAATATCAGCAATGTACATGATTCTTTAAAAAAATATATATTAGGTTTGACGGTCAACATAACACAGTGAGCTAAATTTGAACAAGAAAAATATATTGAACTTGATATACCTACGCCACACAGTACAAAGTCCAAAGTGTCATTTTTAAAAGTTACGTGCGTATTACAGGACAAACGTGATAAACAGAAGCTATTTGAGTTATGCCCGGTTCCAATATTATACGATTCGTAATGTGTTATAAATGACTTTTCTCCAACTGACTACGATACGTTAATACATATCATGCATGACATACCGAGGAGACTTAACATGTGTAACTGATTTTATATATTGAGCGATAAAAACTATTTTTATTTATTAGTTACTAGCGAACCCAACAGACTTCATCCTGTCAAAAAGATTTGGAATGTGGCTTGACTCTAAATTTTAGTTACAAAACGTTTGTATGTGAAAAAGAAAAGGGCTGTTTTTAGGGCTCTCCCGGCAATTATTCGATGTTTTCTCGCCATAAGAACCATCCTTGGACTTCAACGCACATTTTACAAAAAAGAATTGGCCAAATTGGTCCAGGCGTTGTCGAGTTATGCGCTTACCAACACATTTTGCGATTCATTTTTATATAATAGACTAGCGGACCCGACAGACTTCGTACTGTCAAGAAGACTTGCATGAGTGTGGCTTGAATTTAAATTTTAGTACTGGAAAAAGAAAAGGGATATCTTTAGAGTTTTCCCGGCAATCATTAGGAATTTTCTCGCCGTAAAAACCATCCTTGGACTTCAACGAACATATTAAAAAAAGAATTTTCAAAATCGTTCCATGCGTTGTTGAGTTATGCGCTTACCAACACATTTTGCGATTCATTTTTATATAATAGATTATATCAGCTGTCATCAGTCATCCGTCGGTCGTTTTAAACTTACGGCTCGCATATTTTTTTCTATACGTAAATAGAACGGATCGTTTTTCAAATATTGCAATCGGGTATAAATCTAACAAATAACATAATAATATTCTCGAACCCTGATATTCATAACTGGCATGGCTGGGAACAGTTCTTTCATGCGGGACTCGACGATGAACCCGAGTTGCAAGTCCCAACGCGCCCCCTCCATCATGAGCCCGTGCACGAAGGCGCCATCTTTAGGCCCCGCTCGGGAATCAGCGATGCTATGCAACATGAAAGAGGAACATTAAAAATAAGTTAACGGGTCAAAAATGGTGTCATTTTTTGACCCATTAACTTATTTTAAATGTTAAAAATGGAACTCAAAAGTTTTAAAGTCTATATGAAAGAGGAACGTTTAGAAACAAAATGTCCTACAGGACTCGGTACATTTAAGACCATCAAATATAACAGTTGCGATTACAGTCGAAATAAGCTTGAGACTTTATCATATTGAAAAATATAAAATACATAAATAAATAAATACTGAACAATATCACATACATTGTTTTGATGCTGTGGTAAGCAGCTTAAGCACTTGAGTTACAGAAATCATAAATAACGACGGTACAGTCAGTTGTTTTATTTTGTGAACAACTCTGTACCTTGTCACATTAAGTCACTGTCTATCTGACTTGCTTAGTTACACGGAGATTTGGAATGAGAAGGCACTGAGGTGTATACGAACTAATGATGCTGGCTGTACCACAGCTCCCAGACCCGAGACAATATAGAAAAGTTCGTTTCCCAAAAGACCGGAAATCGAACTCTGGACCTCAGAGATGGCGCGACGCCAAAGTCTAGCCCGCGCGCCTCTCGGCTACAGAGGTCGTCAAAATTAGAAGGAGTTCCAATTTATCCTTTATCAAATTTACGGAGTAAAATAAACCCTGACCTCTGGCAAAGGGACTGAAATATATTGTTAGGTAAAAGTAAATATTGGAAAGTTTAAGACTGAATAAAATTCAGGGGAAAATAGAATGGTCATTATTTTTAATGCCTGTATTACATGAACAAAGTCACTTGCAACAACTAACGTAAAATATTTTTTATATTGTTACGGCTTACGTGAATTCCTTTATCATTTTCTTGGTGACGTCACATTGTAGACACATTTTGTCCAACGGTAGCTCATACAGCCGAGCCGTGCTCTGCATTATAGCGGTGAGAAGACTTTGGGGGTTGAAGAAACCAGGTAACCACACAGATGAGGGTAGCTGAAATTTATATATTACGTTAAGCATGTTTATTTTTCACAATTCTACTACTATTATGGTTTATGTACGTTTATTACCATAGGATATTCCTTTTACAGGATGTGTAGATACATAATAAAGTTAATGAATCCAACTAAACCATTACTTACACCAATTTAAATTTCATGCACCAATACTGCTACATATTTTCCGCTCAAGTCTGTGGAATTGACAACTAGAGAATGCCACTAAGCATAGAGTCAGCATTTTGAACTTTTTTTTTGTATTAAAATTAAAATGAATATATTAAAAACTCTAGACCTATTTAAAAAGTCAAGAGCGAGTCGAACTCGAGCACAGTGTTCTATACAAATGTGTTTTTTAAATTGTATTTTTTATTCAAAGTTAACATAAAATTTGGTTTTAACACTTATTTAATTTTATTTTTTGCTTATTTTATTTGTATTTTAATTCTTATTTATTTTAATTAATATAATGCGATTTTGATTTCAATTTGATGTTGTCTGTATAATATGGATTTTTTCCTGAAATAAATGATTGTTATTATTATTAATATTCTGTAAAGCCTTCTGTGGACGCTTGAAATGCGTCCATCTGTTGCGGTTTTCAATATCGAGGAAAAATCCAATTTGTTCTATGCCACTCTTAATATACATATATCGTTTTGTAAAGATACCATTCTTATCCTAAATACCAAAAATGTTAACTGCAATTTTGACACTTCAAAAATATAAATAACTATGATAAGACTAATATTTAAAGGAATTATTTCCAACAATGTTTTTCGAATGCCAAAAAGAATTCATATTTTATAATCGCAATCATTATCGAACAAGTACAATTTAAAATAAATTTATTTTCATTAAAATGTATCGGTTCTAAATGCTAAACAATTGTATTAAAAGACAAATAAGCTTACGGCGAAATCAGTAGACCATGTCTGCAATTCCTTCAGTCGGAGCGTCAAATCAACGAACCACGCCGTCAGCCCCAACAATGATGGGTATGCTCTATTAGCCCAAATATGCGGTACCTGAAATAACGATAGTATACATAAATAGAGAAAACAAGCAAATAAAATATCCGAACAATTTAAAGAGTCTCATTTTGGTAATCATTTTGATAAATAGTCGGAATGGCTGCCTTTTGATTAAACCATTTTTAAACCGGGTGTATATTTTCATGACTTCACTTACTTGATCCATGAACAACGCAGTCTCTAATTCTTCCATATCCGATGTTATCGTAAGCTCGCCCTATGAGAAAGAATACAAATATTTTGAATCATTCTATTTCTTTCAAATCAAAGAATAATAAAAAAAAGATAGCAGTTTAGAAAAACGATGTGACTGGACAGGGTTCTTTGAAAAGTAAAAATCTCCTTTCAAAAAAAACATCAAATCCGGTTCATAAATGTCACAAAAATATACGGTCAAATTAAGAAACCCGTCTTTATTTCATTTTTGAGGCCTAAAAAATAAATTAGAAAGTATTCAATCTGCGATTGCCTTTTTTTAAAGTATTCGAAAAGTCGATTTTATTATTTTTATAGTACTATACGCCGTACTAGCGAACTTTAAATATTAGAAACAGAAAAAATTTATCTCCCTTTGCGGTGCGGGAATTAAAAGAGCAGCACGCGCGATACGTGAAGGTCGTGGGTTCAATTCCCGCACCACAAAGGGAGATAAATTTTTTCTGTTTCTAATATTTAATATTTATTCGAAAAGTATTGGCAGTCGTGTCCGTTCCACCTACTTTCAATCCCAAGTCCAACTCTTTGAGCGACCTCTTCATCTCTCCGGTTAGGAAGTTCATCCGCTCACACTCCTGGAAGGCGACAATCACGTACGGCGTCCTTTCTTCCACTTTCTCCATAAACTCCGGTATGTTGAACTCCACAGGAAGCTTATCCATTATTTCGTCCAGCATAATTTTTACCTGAATTCGGAAATTATTAACATATTATTAATAAGCGCAAGACAACGTGATAAATTTTATGTTATAGCATCGATAATACTCTACGTTACTTCTAGGTTTTAATAGAGAAAAAAAACGGAATAATAACTCGTGCTAAATCCCACATGCAAAAGTTTGTAAAAATGTGTGAATGTTCGTCATTTTTCACGCAAAAACTATTTAACGAATTTAAATACAATTCGTAAGGAAGAGAGATGAAATACCTACGGGATTAATGTAAAGGATATGTTTTATCTCAAAAGAACGTGGCCAACGTAGCAGGCAACTGCTCTCAGAAAAAATAAAACAGTAAATGCGGATTTGACGACCTCCGTAATCAAGAGGTCTGAGGGCCGAACTTTAGCGTCGCGCTATCTCTGAGGTCCGAAGTTCGATTCCCGATTAGCTCAAATTATAAAACGAACTTTTCTAATTTTTTTCGGGTCTGGGTGTTGTGGCACCTTCGTTGTTTCTGGTTTCTATAACACAAGTGCTTTAGCTACTTAACATAGAATAAGAGCAGTGTATGTGAAGTTGTTCAAAATTTGTAGGTACCTATTTTATTTATTTGCTAAAAAACTTGCTCAGAAAATGTTTATGAACCTTTTCATCTTTAGTCACAGTCGCACCACCAGAAGCTTGAGCATCTCTTGGCTGCATCTCAAATATGGTCTTGAAGAGGTTCTCAGAAGTGGTCGTGAGGAACCCTATCTCGGCGTTGGGGTGGAGACCGTAAAGATATGGAGTTTCAGGTGGCAATTTCTCTTCAATGTACTGGTGGTAGCCCACATAATCAATACTTGGAGGGGCTATGAAACCAGGAGCGAGTGGGAGGTCACCATCTATCTGTGAAAGAAAACAGTGGCGATCGTCAAATTTTAAATTAAGATAAAGCAAGAATTTTAATGGTTCTGCTCAAAAGGTTTGTGGAGCACGCTTACGCCCTAAAAATGGTATTTGCGAAACAAGATTTCAAGTCTTCTTTCATTACATATGTATGTATAGGTATGTGCCCGCGCGCGTGACATTACGTGACATAACAAAAAAATATTTTTTTCCTCAGCCACATTATGACGCGGGAGGTAATATTTTGTTTTCACAAAATCATCATTATTATCATCAGGTAGCGTTAATACACCACTGTATTAGTAATGACAGTTTATAAGATTAGCACTCACTAGATCAGGCTGCAAAAGCTCCTCCAAATATGAATTGCAAAGCCTTCGGTCCCAATCGTCAGTAATGTGACCTCCGTACATAATCTCACCGAAAAGATACCTCAGATCCTCCCAAGGAACATCGGCATTAGCTTCTAAATAGTTGTATAAGACGAATACACTAATAGTAAGATCTCCTGAAAAACAAAGGTAATTACCATTAGTGCTACGATAAAATCTATTATTCAGTCACTTAAATAGTAGGTAATTGTAGCATTTATGTGAATAAATGTACGTGCACGCCATTGTTGGGTGACGTAAGCTACGGACGAGGCAGTCTGTAACTGACGCTTGACCCGAGCGGACGTATACACCTACACTGTGTGTCGATTGCATAACAACTAGTATCTGGTGTCTTTTTTGGTTGTCAAATAGTGTGAATATCACAGCAATAACATGAAATTGGAAAGACTTCGAATCATTTGTTGCGTCAATCTTGTAATAAATAGCATAGGATGTGCTCAACACTTGTACCTAACTACCGGTAAATTCAAAATTGTCAGTGAGCCTCAAAATTCATTAGGTTTTGTCTCATTTGAAAATCATTTATTCGTTGTCTCTTATTTGAAATGAGACAATTATTTATTTATTTTATTTAAAAACTTTATTGCACAAATAGGTACAACAGGTGGACTTAATGCTAGGGGCATTCTCTACCAGTCAACCCTTGGGTCATGCAGATAGTTTGTATATGGGTGCGGTAACATGGGAGAAAAAAAAGAAATCATTTTAAACAACAATAAATTAAGCATTAAAAATAACATTACGGTATCTTTAAATATACGATAATAATACACATACTTTATAAATTAATTAGAATATAATATATAAAATATGAAGGTATACTTAGATTATTAATTAATTATTGGCTCCGGCAGCCGATTCTTATATATCAGAAACTATTCAGATACGAAAAGTCAATGTTTTATTTCCAACCAACAGTGTATGTTAAAAAAGAGATAAAAAATAGTTTCTGAATTCGAATTTTAATGAATAGGTGAGCAGTATTAAAATACAGTAGCACACTCTTACAAACTTTCTTCAAGTCGTATCGTATTCAATATTTCCCGCCGCAACAAAAAACAAAAAAAAGTGCTTACCAGCATTAAAAGGGTAAGTCCTATTCCAACCTTGCGGACCAAATTTCCTTCTCTCTGCTACGACAGCATGGAAGTAGCAGAGTGCAAACAGAATGCCCTTGAATTCCGCTTCTTTATTACACATCTCTAGAGTTTCTTGTGTGAAGTTATCCAATGCCTTGTGAATGTTTGCCTATAGCAAATACACGGGTAAAATTGTAAGAGCAAGAAATTTCTTTGCATAAAATCAAAATTTTACCATATCAGGGGGCTGACTCACAACGTCTCGTTAAGTATATTTTTTATGTTAAACAATATTTTATGTCCGAATTCGATTCCGACGTTTTTTGAATAGATAGGCAGGAGTTTTTGAAGGTCAGCGTCATAATTGAGACAATGTGATGCAAAAATAAAGTTTCCGCTACAGGAACGCGTTTTTAAAATCAGTCTTAGAGAGTTTTCTATGCACAGTTAATTTTTTTACATACCAGCATACCAGTAGGCGGTTCATTGGTGATCTTTATGCTAGACTCTAGAATGCCCTGCGGGATGATGTGCGATTCGACTGTGGGCGCGGGTTCCGCAGACATGAACAGCCTAAAGTCGTTATGGCAGCCGCTCACCAAGCCTTCCATTCTCTTCTCTAAAGTTGGAAGCCACTTTTTCACCAAATGAATGTTCTGGAGCAACGCAAAAAGGCATTTGAAATGGGAAGTATTTTCAATGGACTCTGCTCTGGAAGGGGAAGCTCTGGAAAACTGCTAAAAGCAAAGGATACCAAAAATATCAAAACCCAATTAGATTTCAAACTGTTCTGTAGGATTTATATCACGCAACTTACATTAGCAAGATAGCTCTTCAGATATAATAATTAAAAACAAGATTCAATAAGAATTCTCGAGCCATGCTATTAACAAAAACTAACCTGTAAGACTACCCAATGTCCTTTCTGCAGCCCGATATCCATCGCCTGTTCTGCAACGACCTCTTGACCTTGGCCCAAAGACACGTTATGAAAGTTGTTCTGATCCAGCGTATACCCCATGACTTTCCCTAAGGCTTCCACATCCTTCAGCGGATTCACACCAGGAGATAAGATGAAAAATATGGGTGTAGTAGAACTGGTTTCTTCGAATGATTTGCTGAATTCCATTGCTCTGTTTTCTACGTACTTTGCACCCATCTTCTGTTCTATGTATGTCCTGCAATTTAAGGGGTGGATATTTTACTCAAAACATAGTGTTTTGAGTAAAGGTCGTTATTCACGCAGATGTTAAGTAACTAGTTACAAATGTATCCAATTGGTACAGCTATAATTTTAAGAATTAAATTTGTAGCAATAACAATTTTACTTACGCCACAGCATAAGTCATTCTATCTGGCCGTAGTGCTCGCATCATACACATCCTTTGAAAAGGTGTCTTGGATTTCCAATCCTGGATTTTTTATCAATAAAAATTTAAATAGTTATCAAATTTAAAAATATTCATGATTTAATTAATATATTATATATTTATTTTAGCCAACTTACATCTGGAAACTTCTCCCTCTCGGGACACTCAGCCTCAACGACCTTCTTCCACTTCTTAGGCGCGGCCTCTATGTCTCTGTCGAGATTTTTGAAGTCTTCCTTCCCGGCGAGGGAGCAAATCCCACCCCAGCTGTGATCGGATAGAAATTCCACTGGACTTGCTACGTGAGGCTTGACAGGAAAACGAAGAAAAAAATCCAAGTCCTCTGGTAAAACCTCTTCACTCATTAAAAGAATCTGAAAAAACTTATTGCTGAATAGATCAAAAACTTCAGTACCAAAACAAAAATCATCAATCCGAAAATAGCAAACCAATCAATCATATTCGTTCTCCAAGATGCTCCTCCTGGAGAACCAACAGAACCTTTGCATATTCCTGGAATTTGCTACACTATTCTTATTTTTATAAGAACAGAATATCTAACCTGGAATGTCATCTGAGAAGCAAAAATAAGTTTGTCGCACTCAAATAGACCTCTAGACGTGTATTGATAAACCGAGAAACTGATACTGTCAATAAGATTTTTGATTCTCTGCTCAACTTCGCTTGCAGGCTCGGCTCGTAGTATTGCCTTTTGGAACACCACAGTGAAAGCCTGCAAAATCAATAAAAGTCCAAATGTAATTATAAAGAGCAACATATCGAATGATCTTTTCCAAATAAATTTAGTTAAACTAATGTTATTTCTCGTTCTAACCTTGAGAGAGAATTGATATAAAGGATTGATTGTATTCAGTTCGTTGAGGATGAAGTAAAGAAGAGATGCCCTGGCGGAGGCTGGACGATAGAACTCACGGGCTACATCTATCTCCTGTGATGTAACCTTTGCTTCAGCCACCTGAATCAAGATGAAACCATTGTTTCAGACATATTTAAAGAAAATAACAATGTGAGCGTTTTTAAAACAACAGGTATCAAGTTTTCAAAACCTTAAACCCTAAATATCCGTGAGTCAAATATTGCATGAGTGTTGTAGCCTAGACAACATGAAAACATAAGACCGACATCCCAAATCTACGCAGGATATTCGTCTTCAATAAAAGCCAATGTAAGTTACACAATAATAATTTCGCTTTAATTCCTTCAGTCATCTTGATTTTAATTTTATAGCCATTAGAAGTGGCATTAAACCTGGCGCTTTCTTCGGAGTTTTATTCGACGCTACTGTTGGAAGGATACTGGTTTAATAAATTATTTTTAGAAATTACTGACCTTCGTTTGAATATCAGATGCAGTCTTTTTAGTCGTTTCTAAATTTTCTACCAAAGTTGTATCTCCTAGAATATTGTCAGGATCAGCACATGACAATCGATAAAGTAAATCATCCTCAAGTTCCTTCAGCATAATCTTAAACTGGTTTTGTTGCCTCGTCAAGTTTGCTTTTAACTCCTCTAAATCTGGCCTTTCGGCTTTTACTACTTCACCTAGAAGCTGGTCTTCTAGACCATCTCTTGTGACTGTGAAATTGACTAGAGTAAGTTGAGCCTGCATTTCAGGCTGATAATGAGGGTTGGCCAGTTTTGTATGCAGAATCAATTTGAAATCTGGATTGTATGGTACTTCTTTGTCTCCAATTTTTAACGCTCTACAAGTATGGCAAAACAGTTAGTAAGTAAAATTAGTAAATAATACAACATAGTATTTATTCAAAAGGAAATGCGAAATACCATAGATTAATTTTCAAAACTAAGCCTACGATTTTTATTCAGTCTATGAACAGATGTGTCCGACGCTGGGCAAAGGTCTTCAACATAACTCTTCACAACATTGGATCGAAATACAAATATTCAAAAGATTGAAATTTAATGCCCCAAAGGTTGTGCTACGAACAATCGGAACAATGAAGTACTAAGTCCTTTAGAAGCCAGAGTAGTAGATTCTAAATGGTCTCAAAATGTACTTTTAAATTATACACTACACTTACTTTCCCTTCTTCGTCAAATTCCTTCCAATTAACGGATCCAGTACAGGGTCAAGAGTCTCTCCGATATTTTCGAAAAGAACTGTATCGCCATTTACGACAGATTTCTCTATAATATCTAAGTAGCCTTTTTGTCCGGGTCTGATTATAACCAGTTTGTCGCCGTATTTTTGTTTGATCCATTTAACACCTTGAAGCTGAAATCATTGATAATTATCAAACCTTGTGAACCAGACATAATATGGGCTTTTAAAAATTACCTCAAAGGTAAAGGCATAACCATGTGATGAGTTCAGGAATTAACTCACCTGCGGGTCTATCATCAAGGGCCAACGCTCCGAGTTACACAGTATGGTAGCGTTTTCGGTACTCATGCGGTCTGAAGGTAGACCTTCGTTCTGCCAAATTGCAATCTGTGTGTCGTCTGTGAGCATCGTTAATGGATCTTGCCCTGGTGTTATTAGAATTGGGGGCTAAAAAATAATAATAGATACAGAAGACGTAAAATAAGGGTCCCAAAACCCGAAACAATCTATACAAATACTTGTACTGAAAGCTTCTTACATCTAACTTCTTTATGAAGAAGAGCCACTGTTTATTCAACAAATCCAACCGGAACTGTTTTGAAAAGCAGCCTACATAAGATATGAAGGCACAGACGAGGAGCATGTCTCCAGGTAGTGTTTTATTCTGTTCCTTGAAACTGGAAACGAAAGAATTATGAGAATTTGAGATATGTCTTCGCAGATTATTTTTAGGATAGATGACTTAGAGGTCCAGTATAAGAAATAGGGCAAAAGGGGGGCAAGATCTCAAATGGTAAACTGAACATACTTAGCAACAGCCTCAGCCCAGCGAATGTTCTCGCTTGCCAGTCCATTTACGAGTCTATTGGCAAGAGATATGATAGCGTTGGTGGCGTCTGCTTCCTGCTGACACTTAAGTTTCTCTGCTGTGGCTTTCGCGAAGGCCGTTGTGAGTGAAGCCAGAAGTTCTTCTAAGGACTGCAAAAATAAATGATTCGTATTCTTAAAAAATCTACTATATTGGGTGAATCTAACATATATTAATGAAAATCAAATATTGGACAGCATCACATACACATCTCGACTTTTGTGGCAAGCAGCTTAGGCATATGTGTTACAGTAATCAGAAATGACGACGGTTCCACAAAATCGAAAAATAGTTTTCAGTCTTGACCCAACCGAGAATCGAACCCAATCGAATCGGACCAAAGAGAAGGCATGACACGAAAATTTGGCCCGCTTGCTTCTCTGATAGAAGATCGTAAAATGGATTCATTTCATGAACGGCTGTTACACAGTATTTTGTTTCAAAGATCCTAGACCGTCAGATGTTTTCGTGAACATAATTTTAGACTTATTTAAACAAATGAAACTCACAGCAACTTTAATCTTGATATTTTTTAGTTTTTCCCTAGCTTCGTTTAATTCTGCGTTGGCATCAATCAAAGCCTGCCTCTTCGGCATAATAGTACAGAACACTTCATAAAACTTGATGATGTTTATCACCCACGCGCACAGCCCAGCAGCGGCAGCAGATTTAGATTTTATGAATTCTGAAAAAAAATGGTTTATTTAGGCTTTATATGGTAAAATCTTCAATAATTTTTGATCGTTGTTGTTGTCATTGTTCACTCACCAGGCTCAAATTCTGGATCCCTCAAGTAGGGCTGAATAGCTTTAATAACATCAGGATGTATATTTTCTTTATCGTAGTTTATAAGGGAATCCAAAAACACGTCGACTTTGGCCATCACTATCTGTGTTAAAATATTTTTATTATCATTTTACCAAGTAAACCATAAACACAAACAACACTAACCAAAAAAACAAAGGTGCCTTGAAAAGATAATTTCATTTTCAAGTTTCTATAATATAAACAGTCGGTATACATACCTCAAGGAGAAATGAAATGAAGCTAGAAATAATCGATGTAAATTCACATTCGACCTGAGAAAATAAAAAATCCGAAATAAAACTATTTCATTTTTGCTAGGTAGTAGTAGAATAAAATACCTTAGCGGCCTTCCAGCTCTTATCCTTTGGTATTTTTCCATTAGGAGCCATGAGAACCATAACAGCTGCGGTTACATTGGTCACTGCGTCGACAGGTGAACCGAAGGACTTCAACTCTGTAAGGTTGGCTTTGTTAAGGGTGTTTAGCGCTTCTTGGGCCGCCACCAGCGCCGGCTCAGCTTTGATCAAGTCTATTTCGCAATCTTTCTGCTTCTTTGTCACTTCTTCAGTTATGACTGCTACTCTTTCTTCCTCGTCGTCAGCTATATTAAAAACAAATATCGTGTAGGTTTTCCAATTATTTGGGGATCATTTTTACTAAAAATATATGCCAAGTACTTTAAATAGGTGTATCTGGGTTTTTATTTAGTGATGGATTAATTAGGTAGTTATCTGATTTAATTCTGTGACGTATTCCCATTATTTTTTAATATTCTTTCATAGGCCTTAAAGTGTAGCAACACATTCACTGGATTCAAACTTGATCGATTTTTTTTTTCTATGGGGCTATTGCAAAGAGCTGAGTTACGGACGGGATAATAGTACCCAAGCACGGTTGCGAAAAAAAATACGAATGAACTATAGTTATCAGAAAATTCAAAAATGTCTTAACATAACTTCTCGGATAAAGTTACCCTTAAAGTTTCCTCACAATCCCAAATTCATCCCAAGGTTTAACACTGCTCAAAATGAGCTGGTATAGTATAGATGGTAGAGAATGCTTATAAATCACGCGCCGTAACACGAACAAACTATTATTTATCTTCAATATGTATCGCTCCCATAGATACACAAAATTGGTTGATTCGTTACCAAAACTTCTCACCTGCTTCTTTTTCTTGCGTCACCTTAGCTGTCTCGATACCAACATTCTTGATGAGCTCATCAGCCACCGCATTTTTCTTAGCCAGCTCTACTTCTTGCACTGCTAGAATCTTTTTGAGCCCTGCGACTTCAACGGCGGTAATGCGCAACTTCTCGAGACCATTCTCTAATCTATAATTATAAAAATTTATAGCCAAACAAATAAGTTAGAAGTGACATGCACTTCTAACTTATTTGTTTGGCTATAAATTGAGGACGTCTGGTTATTCTTTTAACATTTACCTTACTATTTTAGCCTGTAAATCCTCTGTTTTATTAATCAGCAATTTCGAAAACATGCTTATTTGTTCCAGAAAGCTCTTTGGTGTGGTGTAGTTGTATCTTCTTTCTGTCGCTAAAAAGGCCCTTGAAATAGTATTCACCGACGTATGTACGTAGGACAAAAATTTTGCCACTGAATCAGTTATATCTTCCTGAAATGATAATGCAAATTAAACTAATTCATTTTAATCGAAGACATTTCTGACGAGGCAATGCTACATTTTTGTCTTCTCAAGACTATTGTTTTCGAATGACCCAACCTAAACTCAAATAGATGATGATATGCAAGTAGGTAAGGTATGTTGAAAAAGATAAAAGAGTAACGTTTAATTCTTAAATAGTGTGACATGGGTGTGACCAATTATGAAATTGTGGTGTCGCTAGGTTCATTTTATTCATCAAAGTTTGGTTAGCTGTGTGCTATCTTAAGAGTCTATCATACAAAATTACAAAAATTATTTAGATGATAATCTTGTGACTTACCGGCAACACATGGAGATGTTCCAAAAAACTCATAGCTACTGATATCAGTGCCTCTTGTGGCCACTCGTGAAACCAGTTGATAGTCGTGCTATTGATCAACGCCGGGAATTTTCTGGACCTTACACGTAATGTGGACCCGACCGGGGAAAAACAGAGGACCACTTTGAGCTGTTTACGCACTCTGTCTATGAAGAACTTCCAACAGACCTCACGAGTGTCTGGGAGACCAGCAGCTTTGACCTAAAATGATTGAAATCAACAAAGTAAATTACACTAAAATACAAAAGTTATTTGAAACATACAAATATCGTTGTATTATTTAAAAAAAAGCGTGTTCATAACGGATAATCTTTCATCCTCGGAAATCGAAAATTTTACGTTTGTTATGCATATACCAAAAATTTGAAGTTAACATTTAGACAGAAAATAATATAACAAAATGGCGGACTTAGAGAAAGATACAAGATCCCGACTCTTTTAGTCAAATACATCACTATATTTTTTTGGATTTATGTAGGGGAGGCTCTGTTACGAAAACAGGTTCAGAACTGAAACCGAAATCAAATTACTCACTTCAATACACAATACACGATTAGGTATGACCGTTACGAGTATAGAAGGCATATTTAATACACAATACACGATTAAGTATGACCGTTACGAGTATAGAAGGCATATTTTTAACTTTAAAGACCATTTGGCAGCTAGTCGATCTCTCACAAAATACAAAAACAGTTCAAAATAATACCTCATTCTTCACAGCTCCTAATATATTTTCAACCTCATCGTCTGGAAACAAGTCTGCCACTTCACCAGAAGCCAACAAGTCGTTGATCAGCACCAAGAAGTGCTCGCTGGCCACCTGAGCGTCTGTCATTAAGAACATCACACCGACATTCTTGAGGCCAGCCTTAATGTATAGCCCGTTGAGTTCATTCTACGTAGAAGTTCAAAACGTTAGTACAGAGTCCAGCTCATATCTTCGAATATCAATAATAAAACTAAGATATTAAGAGAAACATAATGGAAATTCCCCGATGTTACGTAGTTATTTGCGTTACAATCCAATCTCAGAATATACCTCGGATTCTGTTGTAAGTAGCTAAATCACTTGTGATGCATAAATTAGAAACCACGACGGTACATAACACCCAGACCGGAAACTTCATTTGCCACATTGACCGGAGTGGAAATCGAGCCTGGGACCTCGGAGATGCCGCGAAGCCAAAGCCCAAACAAAAAAGATAAAAGATTGCATCATAATATTCAGGGACAAACGATTTATCCTTACCTTTAAATCAAGTACTCCATATCCTTTCTTGAGTTGTATTTGACAAACTTCTAAAGCGGATATGAAGGCCGCCAAACGGGATAACGATTGTTTTCCTGACCCTCCCACTCCAACTAAAAGGGCACTACCTCTAGGGCTTTCTAGAATGCGACTTATCCTAAAAGTAGTACAAGTTTATTTTTATGACAGCTTCTAACATTTGCCGACTTTCCTTAATTTTTTCAAAAATGCTACTTGCTTCTTGAAAAGTACATACAATTATACATCAGTATTTAAGTTTCGAGCTAATTTATTATCTTAGGCCCCCTTTTTTATCTGTTAAGATAAGTCGAATAAAATACAATACGATTTATTTTAAATGTTATAGAATTCTGTAACAAAACTTCTTATTGACGTTCTTAATTCATACCGGCTTTTTATTGCTTTTTTATTTTATATCTGACGATTATAAAAATCAGTCCTTAGTTTCGTAAAAAGCTTTCTCCTATTTATATTACATTGACCAGGGACTCACTATAAACAATATCCTATTGGCGTATCATACCTAAAATTTAAAATAAATTTCCATCATCGAACGCCCTGCTACTAAAAGAAACTCCAAGAAACAGCTTATCCCCTTACGTTTAGTAACAGACTGTCTTAAATACCTGCAAATATGCATCATAGCGTCTTCAAACAGGACCAAACTCATTGCTGCTACCAGATCGTTGTAGCTTGCCATAGCTCCCATGAGGAGTTTGTGGAGCTGTTCCCATGTCTCGATCGGCATGTATTTTGGATCCCCTATGCCCTCAGCAAAGTGGCAGTAAATGTTAGGTTTCTTAAAGACAATATTGTCATCACACTGTAATGGAAATTCAAGATATTGAACGTTCAAATTCTTCAGATATGCTCGTTTAGATCATATAACAGTTGTGGTTTCATAATTATTAGAAACAGAAAATTTTTATCTCCCCTTGCGGTGCGGGAATCGAACCCACGACCTTCACGTATCGCGCTTGCTGCTCTTACCAACTGAGCTAACCGCAAGTTATCGTAGGCGATGATATTCGGCAGAGGGCACTTACCGAAAGGCTAACGGTTGATACAGCAGAAAAATTTCATCGCCTACGATAACTTGCGGTTAGCTCAGTTGGTAAGAGCAGCACGCGCGATACGTGAAGGTCGTGGGTTCGATTCCCGCACCGCAAGGGGAGATAAAATTTTTCTGTTTCTAATATTTAAAGTTCGCTAGTACGGCGTTTAGTACTATAAAAATAATAAAATCGATTAAGAAGCCAGGTGTCTTCGATTCCGTGGTTTTCAAACATTTCTGCAACGAATGTACCACGGGCCGATAAGTAAGTATGTAGTTCTAAACATATTCGGCAGAGGGCACTTACCGAAAGGCTAACGGTTGATACAGCAGAAAAATTTCATCGCCTACGATAACTTGCGGTTAGCTCAGTTGGTAAGAGCAGCACGCGCGATACGTGAAGGTCGTGGGTTCGATTCCCGCACCGCAAGGGGAGATAAAAATTTTCTGTTTCTAATATTTAAAGTTCGCTAGTACGGCGTTTAGTACTATAAAAATAATAAAATTAAACCGTAAACAGTACAATTAAAAGGTCCGAATTGGATTCGACTCTTGATGCGACATTTTATGGCACAAATTGCTAACCTACCAAGCTTAAACTACATATACTGTGTCTATTCTCATATTTATTACATTTGTGACTCATTTCAGAACCTTCAAAAGCTAAGCAACAATTTTTAACTAAAGAAACTTACCTCAAAATTTTTTTTAACAATATCGGTTTGAATTTTCAAAAATGCTTCAATGTCTTTGTCCTCATTCATCTTGTCGCCGTATACCCTACCAGTCTCATGAATCCAAAGTCGTAAAATGTCAGATGTGTTTATTAAACTCTCGTTTGTACTGAACAAAAAACCCTGGTAAAAAAGAAAGTGCAGAACCAGATTTATTGTCAAGCAATACTAACTGAACTATTCAAATATATAGGGTAGTCCCGCCGTTTTTACGGGAGGTAGTCCCACATAAAGCTGTCATCTCTCGGGTGGCCGTAACGACCGTCAATTCATTTCCTCCCCGAAAAATAAATAAAATATTGACCAGAATACATCTAGTCAGTAGAAGAAATGCAGAAAAAATTGATTTCCAAAATTTTTTATATCTAACCATATGAATTATTTTCTTTATATTGAAAAAAAAATAGATTTAAAGGAATTGTGACTAAAAATAATAGTGTTTATGGACTAAGTTTTGTTACCTGGAAGACATTGGAAAATTCTCTTAAATTGAAGATATAGTGGAATTTCATTGCAGTGGGAAGAAATATTTGTAAGGCTTTAGTATGTAAAAGCAGCGTTGCAGTGACGATTGCTCCTGAAACATAAAACTAAAATTTTATTTTATCCAAAACTTCAAATTAAAATATCTAAAAAAAAACATAATATGATGAGACTAAAAACTTACCTGACATTCTAATTATAAAGGGATTTATCCTGAATTCCGGATTACACAGATGCTGATATAAGATGTTATAATAAATATAATGTAGAGTTTCGCTGTTTGGAAAACTGATGGCAAACACGCAAAAGTGCCTCTGTAATCTCGGGTTTATTGTAAAGCTACCTGAGGTGGGATTCATACATGACACATACTGGGTGTTATGAATTTCTTTTAGAGACAGTTTGTTTCTATCATACCAATGGTTGTAGTCTATATGCTGACGTATAATGGTATGTGGCTGAACTGTTCCGTAAGCGTCTACCTCAGGCATATTCATATCATCTATGAAGTAAATTAGAGTCTTGTTTCCTGGGGGGCCATAATTTCGACCAGCTTTCTTCTCCAATGGCTTCTCTAGAATCTTTTGCAGCATTTCAGAGGTAGTGTAGAAATTAAAAGGTACCAATTGTATCGCATAACTTTCTGGAAGTCTGACACAAAAAATAGTTAATCTAGGAAGACCCTTTTTTACATGTAAAGGCAATATTTTAAGGCGAATGAAATCCAAAATAAAAAAAAAATCAATGTAAAAATTTAACGAAAAAAAGCATTCATTACCACCATTAAATGTTTGCTTACCCCTGCAATTTTTCATTAATCAGCACAGTTTTTCCGCACCCGGCAGCTCCAACTAACATAACAGGATGTTTATCTCTCATCAACAAATCCAAAAAGAATCTGATCCTTAAAGTTTCAGCTGTAGGTACTAATACCGCCTATAACAAGGAAATCCAGAAATAAGTCGGTTCAAATGTTTATGCATTGAACGTAGAAATTGTTCTAAAATATTATGTTCATACCTGCAAAGGAATATCAGTATCCAATTCAAACTGGGGAACTTTTTCAGTCCAAAGTGTAAGTTGTTTTTTCGCGTCTACGAAATAATCAAACACCGTACCACCAGTCGGAAATTGCACATTCTTGAATTCGTTTACCCACCATTTGGAAAAATCTGAAAATATTAAAGGATAGTCAAGTCAATAGTACCCTTAAATTTATTTAGAAAAAAAAATCATTTTTGAAAACAATACATACCGACTCTATAATCAATGGCACCATCTTGGTACATAGATGATCCAAAGGCCCACACGCAAGCAAATACAAAATAAATTTCGAGCCATTCTTTCGGACAGTTTTCCGGAGTATTTTCAGGGACTAGTAAACAATTCAATAGATGACACAACATCTGAATATGCGCCATCTCCGCTATGGGGGTTATTTTTTTAAATCTAGTTGCGACTGCTTCCATACAATTTGGAATGTAATTATCGAAAAGATTTACTAAATTAGACTTTTCATCTTGATTTTTTCTAGTTTCAATCCAACTTGTAACATAACTGTAAGAATGTTGGTTTTTTATTATTAAATAAAACCATAATTTGAAAACTACAAACTACTACTACCTACTAAAATTGTTACTTGTTAAAAATACTAACGGGTTCCATCCCAAATCTTGAGGGTTTATGTATAAAATACCAGCTCTGGATACAGTAGCTGGTGTAGCTGTTCTTAAATGAGCAATTTCAAACATTAGCCGCATCGACGGTGTTACAGCTATTCTCTCATTACTAGCTAATGTTAAAATTTTATTATCATCCATCACAGTGTTAAGAGATTCTATCCACATAGGGTCAATGTCACCGTCTAAAACGATCCATTTTGGATTTTCTCCTGGAATGTTTGCTTGATCTCTCATTATTACAGAGAATAGACCATCTTTCCATTCGCGAGTAGCGGGATTAATGATACCAAATAACTCATCGTTCGTAACAGCTTTTGGATTTAGGTCATTGAATAAAGGCTTTTTCCCCATGTTCTGATATGATTTAAATAGAGTTTTCCAGACTTGAGTTTTACCCGAGCCAGTTATACCAACAACAAATACCGAATGACGAACTTCTAATAATTCTTCTAATTGTACAACTTTTAAAATAAAGTTATCTTCAGGTTGGAGTTTGAGATCAACAGCTGCTTGTTTTACTATTTTTTCGAAATCCAAATCTCTTCTGCGAACTACATCAAGTGCAGGGAATAAATCTCCGATTAATCCTAAAAATATTGACATGTCATCTGTAACAATCTTGGGTATATTAAAATCTCGTAGAGTTCTCATCAACACTTCTTCTTCAGGGCGTTCAGTGTCTCCTCTCTGTTAAAAATAAAATATAATTGTAATTTCATTCGTCTTCATTTAAGCTAGAGCTTATTAATTTCATAAAGTAACTCACTTTCAACGATCCTGCCACTACAAGAACAGATTTGATTGCTCTTAAGCCCCAATCGTAATGATCTTGCTTAGATAGTAATTCCTTGCACAACTTATAAAGTGTAATGAATTTTCTTGCCAAAATTTTAGCCTCTTGGAAACCTTCAGCAACTAACATGATTTCACATATCAGTTCATAATTAGGAACCACCATAGCACAAGGTCTGAATAGAGCTTTTAAGTTTTCAGGCAGCTCTGTTCGTCCAGCGTAACCGGGGTTCATTGTCACAAATATTCCTACACTTGGAACTAGTACAATCATTTCTCCCATGAAATTGAATGTTTCCTTTTTATCCCTGTTATTGAAAAGTTAAAGTCTCAATAATTTGAATGTATGGTCTTGTAATAAATTGTAAAAGTTAACTGTTCACTCATAGTTAATAAAATGTTTCCTTTTATAAATGCCTACCTACCTAATAGCATCTTGCACTGATTTTACTTGTACTGCTACGACTGATAAAACTTCAACGGAAATTCTGTTAAACTCGTCGAAACATCCCCAAGCACCAGTTTGTGCTAGTCCTTTGTAAATATTACCGCAAGACTGAAAATCACAAAACGTAATAGAATCTAATTGAACTGAATATATTAATTCAGTGAATATTAGCATACCTGGTAGTCCATTTGTTCAGAACAATTGAATACATAGACCATTATGCCCAAAGCTCGCCCTAAATCCTTAGTTGTTTCAGTTTTGCCAGTACCAGCTGGTCCGGCTGGCCCTCCACCCATGATCAAATGTAAAGACTACAAAAATAAGTAAATTTTAGTAGGTAGTAAGACGACTGTAGTTAGTACAAATATCATATTAAAATGAATTAGTACCTGCGTTAATGTAATGTAACATCTGTCAGTCAGCGGAGTTATCACCAACCTTGGTGTATTGCCTAAGTATTCGTAACTATACTTAAATTGAGCATCACAAATGTTGGCAAAGCAATCAAACTCCTCATTAGCCCATCTGAAATTTTATAACATATTTAAAATACACTGCACATTCCCAGGAATCGTTTTAGCAATGAGATAATATGATACCTATGTCGGAGTTGGGACTGCCATTGGAAAGCAGACCCTGTCTCCACTTTAATTAAAATCAATTTATTTACGACGTCTCTCGAGTGAACGTCTATAGTACAAATGGTCATAATTTTTTGTCGATCCTGCTTAGTCAATTCGCCGACTAGCAATGTTATTAATGTGCTAAGTTGTAACAGCTGTTTTTTATAGTATTCTTTAAGAGCGTTCTCGAAGCCATCTTCTATTCTAGAAAATGCCATAGTTACTTCTGTTGTCCACCAAATTTGTGAAGTGCAAAGTGATACTTGTGCCATGAAATCAAACAACCACTCTTCTCGTGGTTTAGCTTCAGAAGATACGAATGCGTCTCCAAAATACTGGCGTATGGATGATCTCATTATGTTTTGAAGCTTGTTAAGCCATATTTCAACCTGAAATAATAATGCGTATTATTAGTACTATCTGGCTTTATAGATTTTCTGCTTCAAACAGCCTTATTCGTTGCTAAAAATTTAAATTCTGGAGTACACTTACTGCTCCCGTACAGTCAGAGGTTCCAACAAATGGAACATATTCACCATCTTTAGCTATCATTCCAATTGCCATCCTATCATCTGGATTTTCGGAAGCAGCAAATCGTAACTTGGCCATTGAATCAAAAAGTTTTGTAAGGTGCCTTTAAAATATAAATTCGATGATTAAAAAAAATATGCAAAAAGTATACGTATTTAAAAAAATAATTCTTACCTAATCACTAGATCAGCTTGATCGCCATTAGACAATATATCTAATAAATCAGCGGAGGACACAAAATAAAATCTAGGAAAAGCCAATCGTTTCGTTTCCAAGTATTCTCCTAAAGCTTTTTCACAAAGGATTAAATCCTGTTGTATATTGTCTAGTTTTTCTACTAAGCCTTCTTTATTAGTACCTTTAACAACGTTAGGTGTTTTCGACATATCGATGCACAAAGCCTGTAAAATAATTTAATGTACCTAGTTACTTTTGTAACTATCCCATTGTAGTATCAAAGTTACACAATTTTAGTATCAAAGTTAACGTAAGCAAGACTTTTATTATTCAGATTATTCCAATGGATAACGATTTTATATTTTTTTAATATTTTATTACAAACATTCAAAAGACCATGCTCAATGCTATGTCGCTTATTATCCGGTTTTAGGTCATATGCTTGATTAATAATGTCGTACTAAAGAAAAACTGTTCCAATTCTTACCCTAAATGCGCTGTCGATTCCGTCAAATCTAGCCGAATCAACGGGTAACTGTATCCTTATATCATCTGAACTCATGAATATACTCTCTAAATTAATCCACGTCCTCTGGACCTCAAACCACATAGTAAACACTTGATCTGCAATTGATAGCGTCTGCTGCCAGGCCGACACTTCTTTATAAAAATGCGCGATATATTTTGATGTCATGAGATTTTGCAAAAGCACCTAAAATAATTAAAAACATTTTATGAATTGACTCCAAAACAAACATAATAATAAATATTAAGTAACCACGTTTCCAAACAAAAACATATAATATGTAGTTTTTAAATAATACATTTTTTTTGAGTACATACCTGATTTTCTTCAAGAGTTTCAATAAGTTCTTCGCTAGCTTTTAATAGAATGCAACCAGTTCTGGGGTGGATGTCTTGATCAAATTCCATAACTTTCCACGTCGCATCTAAATCTCTGAGATTCTTTTCCATTGCTAACTCTTTGACAGCTTTGTCCACAATATTCTTTACTTCTTCCACGCATTCGTGTAGGTTCAATGCCAGTAAATCCGCCAAAGGTGTACCATGTTCCATGGCAATTGTAATCTATTGGTTAGAAATTAATTAATTTTAAATACTTAGTAAGATAAGTAAAAATTAAACAATAGATAGTTTTTATCTGGTATTTATCAAAATGACTCTCGTGCACTTTTATAGTATTTAATCTGTCTAATTTATTTATTTATTCAAAGAAAAAACAGTTATTAAAAAGCATATATTCAAATTTAGAAACTCCAAATATTTTTAGATATAAGCACAAAACAATTTCTGTAAAATTTTCTGTGCTATAATGTGTATCTATCTAAACCATTTTACTTCCATTTTTTTCGTTTTACTTACAATGACCTCCGGGGGTAATGCAGCTAAACTCTGTAACAAACAATTAACATAATTAATGAAACGGTACTTTTAGACGTAGTTCATACACTAAGAAAAATCATATTTCACCGGAGAAACAAAGGTAGAATCTTTTAATTAAGACGGAGAAATAAGGAATTTTTACACGCTAATACATTTCAAAAGCCATTTTATTACCTTAGTTGACGTCATCAGTTGGTTCCAGTGACGTTCCCTAATTGCAGAATTCTGGAGTTCACCAACGGCTTTTAACGATGTAAGCATATTTTTCACAGTAGCCTCCAAACTTATAAATGCTTCCCAACTAAAATAAATGGTATGTTTATTTTAGATAAAAGGATCGCTGTATACGTAATGGTCCTCTTATTTATTTTTATTAAGGTACAGTCAGCTTCATAAAGATCTAAGTGTCCAGAGTGGTCAAAATTATCTGAGGAACAGAAGTTCATTTTTATGTACGTTGTCAGGTCGTCATATTGTTGTAAGCGTACAGAGTGATCGATATTATCTAAACTACACGATTCCATAAATATGTTATGTGTTAAGATGAGCAATAATATATTCGCGTTCTAAGTATTCATTGGTATCTAAGCATTCAAAGTGATCATAAATATGTTGGTAGTAAAGAAAAGTAAACTTTAATGTTTACAAGATACGATTGATTTCATTGTTATTATTGACAGTGACGTTCTAAGACACATCGATAAACGAAAACTAGGATGTCCAATTGCGTCACAGCCTACAAATATATGGATATGCCATAAAATTACGTGCATGCAAGTGGAAGTTTGTAAAGATAGGAAACTGAATTTAAAGTTTTTGTAAATTCACCCGGGAATTGAACCGACTACAATCTATACTCGATTGCGATCTGTTTAGTTAAGTCGATTATAAGAATTAATTCTCGGTACTAAACTTGATAAATTAAATGAAAATGATAAAAAAAATGCTTAAACTTTACTATTTCTTATTAAAAAGGTTAAAAATTAAAATATGGTTTTAAATTTGCATTTATAATATTTGTTTTTTTGAAGACGCATAATTCGCATTCGAAAAGAATTAGGTACAATTATGAGAATTATAAACTGCTATTAGCATTCGGATCCGACCTATAAATTAAGTTTTTGGGAGCTGGCCTCCAGATTTTTTGACTATGTGGTATTAAATCTAGGAATCGAATCACTTCAATGTGTAGTTAAAACCATAGTCAACTATGCCAATATATTTATTAAGTCTTAAGTATTCTTATTGGAAATTATTGCGGCTAACGATTTATGACATACCTATTAAAAAACCCGGCTAAAAGCGTGTCGGGCCACGCTCAGTGTAGGGTTCCGTAGTTTTCAGTGCATCACAATACTTAAGTATCCCCACTTAAAGTTACAAAAATGGGCTATCTGTGTGTAACATTGACTTGACATAGGTAGGTATACACTAAAAAAAATATTTTTTCAAAAATTTCAAAAACGATTAAACCCATCAGGTTCAGAATAATTTTCCTAGAAAGCCTTGATGCAGTTCTGTATCCTAGATTTTTTCATACTTTTTGAACTTATGGTTCAAAAGTTAGAGGGGGGGGGGACACAATTTTATTTTCTTTTGGAGCTAATATTTCCCAAAATATTAAAATTATCAAAAAATAATCTTAGTAAACCCCTGTTCATTTTTAAATACCTATTCAACGATATATCACATGCAAATTATTCAATTTAGAAAAAATGAAAAAAAAAAATTAGGTATGGGGCGCCCCTGAAAAGTATTGTTTTTTTCTATTTTTGTGAAAAACGTTAATACGGTTCACAGAATACATCCACATACCAAGTTTTAATAGTATAGGTTTTATAGTTTCTGAAAAAAGTGGCTGCAACATACGGATGGATAGATAGACATGACGAATCCATAACGGATACGTTTTTTGCCATTTGGCTACGGAACCTTAATAATCTTAGATGTTTTTTTAATAAATTAAGATAAGTTAATTTAGTAGGTATTAGTAACCTACTTAGTTATGTCATAGTAGCCATAGTAGGCAAAAAGTTGATTTTTTTTTATACTGCACTTCAAGATTGACCTCATCCCACCCGATGTTAAGTGGTAATGAGGTCCTAGCATAAAGGCGACAAGTACAGCATAATAAATCTGTTACTGGACTTGTCCCCCTTACCTTGAAGGCTTGACCCCTGCTACTAATGTAGCACCCCCCAGGAGCTCTGCAAACCTTACTCACACGCAGGAACACAACAACACCGAATTGATTGTTATTTGGCTGCGGTTTTCTGTAAGGTGGAGGTATTTCACCAGCCGCGCTGCTCCAGTTCGAGCTATAAATCGCTATGCCCTACCTCTCTTATTGAATTTTTACATAATGCGTAATAACACATTATGTAAAAATTCAACTATTTGACCGAAAACTGATCAAAAGTTATAGCCATGGGATTAATTAAAACACTCCCGTTAGGAGTTCCTGGATTAAAACTCTGATAAGTCGTAGCCTCGTTTATAGGTAAGTTAGATCTGCAAAAGTAAATCTTGGAAAACTACATTAAATTTGGTGCAGTTGTTCTTGCGTGATGTCGTCACAAACACACAGACAGACAAAAAAATCTTAAAACTCAAAAAAAAGTTTTGGCCTCAATTGCTTACGGACCTGTTACACTTTTATAATAGGAATAGAAAATATCAATTGAGATTATATTAGAAAAATATTTATTGGTAGGTGAAAATATTTTATAAACAAGCTTTTATTATGAACATACAAAGCAAACAAAAACCAAGATATACATAAAACTCATTGTTTTTTAAACCTTACGAAGGTGTACCAATGTTCAATTCAATAGGTCCGCACGAACAGGTGTTCCTATGCGTATCTTCTAACTCCATTATCTGACCAGCTCCATGTTACCATGTTAATGTATTGTTATCGCAGTTACCTAAGTATACCAAATTTCAGCTCAGTTGGTCAACCTGAACTGAGTCAATTCTTCATTTTAAAAATTGTAAACATACATACCTATAATGTAGTACATACAAAATTGAAGTTAATATAAACGTTTACAAAGAGATGTCTAAGTTGCGGGCACAGCAAACGAAGAAAACAAAATTGGTGAAACAATTGTGGAACACCGACACTTTACGCACTCGAAATTTAAAAATCTGCCAAATGTGTAGATATTTATGATCACTCTGACCGCTTAGATACCAATGAACAGTTTGGATGCGTACATATTAATGATGATTGTAATCGTGTACATGTTATTGGAGACTTATGATGAGAAGATATTTATGACTTGTCGGATGTGTACAAGATTTAGGTGACTTTGAATGATCATATATTATTGCACCTTTGTTCCTCATATATTTTTGACTACTTTCACACCTCATATCTTTATGAACGTGACTGTACTTGAGGCTGTCCAGTTGAAGTGAACTGTGGTCACTGCGACCTATTAGATCTATTGTGACTCGCCACCAATTTGAAGTAACTTTAGCCGGGTCGATTCTAGAAAGTTTAGTATTTTCTTGGCTTTTAGAGTAAGAGTAATATGGTCCTCTTACACCGGAACCGTATTGGCTGCCCAGGATTTTCCATATAAAAACAAACATAGCCTTAGGAGCTCTTACAGAAGCTTTGCACAGTGACCAAGGAAATTGTTCATTCTTAGATACTAACCCTCGCATTTCTTTATCCAGTTGTCTTATTTCTTTAGCAAACTTTTTACATTCTATATCCATGTTTTCCACATCTATCTTTCGCCACGGGGTGGTCTTCCAGTTTTCAATACTGGTCTTCACTATATGCACATAATCCCATAGTTGCTGTTGAAGATAAAACATATTATTATTTCAGCATTAAAAAATGTCGTAGCTACTAATCTTGGCGTTTAATTACCTTCAACATCTTCAATTCTTTTCTGCTTTGCTTGAGCAATTTGTACTCTGGCACGTTAACTTCAAACAGAGACCCCGACTCCCGTATGCCTCTCATTTCTTCCTCCATGTTGGACATTTCATAGTCCACTCTTGACATTACATTGTAGACATCTTCACAGTCAAATTTGAAGAACTATTTAAAATAAACAGCAAATTTTAGAAATCACTGTTGATACAAAATGAGCATTATTGCAAAAAAAAATTTAGGTATTTCCCAATATTCACTAGTACCATAAATTTGTTAAAAGTATGAGACAACACAAATATAGTTACCGCATATCTCATGAACACTGCTCTATAATAAACGACCAGGGAATCAAATCTTGTAATCCTTTTTTTGATACCGCTAACTTCTGCAGCTTGAAGGGGTGCTACTACTATTTTTACCGAGTTGGCAAGTTTTTTTGTTTTAGTCCACAATGTTGGCAATTCCTAAAATTAAAAGCAAATCGTAAATATTAACAAGAAATCAGTACCTACTTCAAAACATCGAATACTCCAAACACTTACATCAAGTAAAACAGTCACTTCTTCTGGTATATCCACGTCATAAAAATTAAGAACTTTAATTGTATCTAAAATAGGTTGAAACATTGCATCCGTTGCTTCGGTTCGATCTTTGACATGCATCAAGTAACCCATTGTTCTTACCAGCGCTGCATAATCCCCCTCGGGGACCGGTTGATTTAATCCTGAAGATGTATATCACAATAAATATGTTTAATTTGTAACATACAATATTGAAGACATAATACCTACCTTCATCTGCCTTGCGTATGAATTCTGAAAGATCACTCAAACTTGAAGTCACTTTTCTAACCAAATGGTCCTTATACATATTACCCCATTTCCGTACCAGATTAAGCAAAGCTTGACGGAACAATCTCAAATCCACCTGAAACGAACAGTAGCGTGATGAATATTTACGTTTGTTTGAGTGTTTATTGACATACTTTTTTATTTATTGTAGTGCCACCGTTGATTCTGGTTTCCATAATATAAGTGCTTCAGTTACTTACTCTGGGATCAGGCTAATGTTTGTAATGTTATCTGATATTTATTAAATAAAAACCTTTTTTTAATTAAACAATAAATAAACGAAGATCATACCTGAAACCAGCAATTGAACACGTGATATGTCTCCATTTCTTCTATTTCCAAAAAAAGATCTTCATATTTATCAATTTGCTCTCTAAAACCTTTCATTTTTGGTTTACCAGGTTTAGGTGGAGGAAATTCCGGATCTTCAGATCCAATCCGATCCATCTCATCTGGCGTTAAAATTCTACCATAATTTAAAAATATGTCCATTACAGAATCCCTTTCGTCAAGCCACAGATATCCATATTTTTCGAATGTTTTACAATATTCATTAACATCTTTAATCACCTTAAAATTTTATGAAAACGTATGGATTAGTAATTTGATTCTGGTGTTTTCAAATTATCTAGTATAAGAAAGTTTACCTTATTTATTCCATTGAAGATTTCTTGTTTAATATCAATAATAATATCAGTTCGAAGAATATCATTTTCATAAAACTCTCCTTTGCTGGAATCAATTCTCTTTACTAAAGTTGACATTCTGAATATATCCTCAATTATTTCAGTAATTATAGCTACAATTCCATTCTTATCATTGGGATCCAAGCTTGGAATAAAAACCATATCAGGTGCTAACAATTCTAACTTAGCTTCAAATAAAGGTGACAAATTGTTTTTTGTACTCATATGCTCCGACAAATATCCAATACTAAAAAGTTAACATCATACAAAGATAAATCAAATGACAAATAAGACCTAACGATTGCTTTGCACAAATAGTTTCTGCACTAGTATCTTTTCCAATTAATAAGATAACATACCTACAAGAAATACATTTATACAATGACTCCTCCATTAAATTATCAACGTAAGCTACATAATTCATCCATGCTTTACAATCTTGATTATTTTGCCTATTAAACAATTCCATATTGTCCTTTAACAGTACATTTATACATTCAGAGGTATTCGTAATCTCTTCATAACGCTGTTTCTTTTTGATTGACATGTCCTCTAAGTTAAAAAGTGTATCCTGAAATAAAATAGTATATTTGACGTCAGTTCATATGATAAAGCTCACATTTCAATCTTATTTGCCAGTTAGGTAAGTTTACATAGTAGTGTGTTCAGTCTTTCTAAGTACTCTTATAAAAGCAAGTGTGTGAATATAGTAATAATTTAAGGAAAAATTAGGAACACCTAACCTTCCTGCCTTCCTTTCTTTCGTACAAAGGTTGTCCAGCCCAATGGGTCATCACAAATTTTATTTCTTTCAGATTTCTTTGAATCTTATGCATTCTTTCATATAAACTTCCGACCAACACATTCAAGTCTTGAAATTTATCCCACAAGCCTGTAATCATAAAGTATATTTAGCTTACAGTATTAGTAAAGAAATAACGAATCAACTTTTATTAAACCAAACCTTTAAAATTCGATAACTTACCTTCCGAGTTCCAATTTTGTTCAGTCTGTAACACTTCAATCCTTTGATCAATTGCATTTATTTCCGCTTCCACCAGATCATATTCGACTTGTTGACAATTCCTTCTTATTTCATTATACCAGTCTATTGTGATAATCAAGCTTATTCCATACTGACGATATGTTTCTTGTTTTTCAAATAGATCATAGCCTTCTTTAGGTATATCGTCCTGGAATTCTGGATTGTTTCGCAAATGATGAACTTCTTTTATAATATCTTTTATCTAAATAAAAACAGAAAATGTGACCTAAGGTAAATGCCTGAAACTACTAAAACATTCGGAAACGTCTAATGTTTATTAAATACTAACTAAACTAGTATTGCTAGTATGCAGCACCACTATATTTTGTCTAAATATAAAAATAACAAAATTTTTTTTTCCGTATTTTTAAACTTACCATTGGGCTAAAGTTTAACAAAACCTCATAGCCTTCTTGAGCAAGTATTGTGTCATTTGTTTTTTCCTCTATAATTTTAGGTATGCTCAAGGTCCATTCATGAAAATAGTTTTTCTTGAATTCATAAATTTTCTCAATGAGTTTTTCATATCTGTTGAAAACTTTGATCGCATCGTCCGAACCCTTAATCCTATGCATTAAAAAAGTGATGTCATGATAATTTCATAACAATTTATCATGAAAGTTGTGTATGGGAAACAATTAAGGTACAGTATACTAGTGATGCTTCTCAGAATGATTCACATTTTGTCCTGATATATTGTGCATCGTAAACCGTGTTGCTTTATAGTCAATATTACCTACTGGCTTTCCAGAATTGAAAAGCAAAAACTACTCATGCTTTTAAATTATCTATTTCAACTAACACTCCACTTTCTACGTTGATGGACTGCTCTTAATTTTCTAATTTATGTGGTTACTAATAAATTCCAATAATAAAAAAAAATCTTCTTACAATTTTGTGAAGGTCTACAAATGTAATGGATGAGTTTTAAGTCAAGGAATCAGCTTTCGCAATTTGCCCCACCCAGCTGACTTACGGGTGCGGCAAATTGCGAAAGCTGACTACAGGCTTGGTGATCCTTGCAGCCAGCATGTTCATGTACAGGAGCCCCCCTGCCACTGGAGGCATGAAAGTGTCGACCTCCATAAAGCCGTGCTCGTGGAGACGCTGGGTTTGTTCGTCGAAAAGTTCCTGCAAGCGTTTATTGCGTTTACATTGTTATGAAACAGTTTTTTTCTGGTGGGTTTGCTGCGGGTAGCGCGATGATTAAGGTTAAATTTTACACGCCAATGTCTGTTATCGGATGGTGGACCATTCCAATTGGACTTAGTAACACTATCAAGAAGCATATTTGTACCGGCAGATATCTCAATTTAAGTCGTTAATCCTAGTAAAAAGCCATTGTGAGGATGGTTAATTGCCTTGCACAACACCAAACCACATTGTCATCAAGGCCTGTTCCATTTCATATTTTAGGTATAATAGGCCTGCACTGAGCAGTTTGGTCATGCATGACTGTATTTTTTTTTAGTTTCTTCAATGCATTCATCAGTGATAATTTTTCCACTATCCAATTAGTGGTTTTACAAGTAATTCTCATGGATTCTATTATTGATAAACTGACTGTATCACATAGTTAAGTCAAGGATATAAATGATTTGATCAGGACGCTTTACGATATTTTTTTAGAAAGTGACTGGCTGTTGATTTACTTTTTTGTCTTGTAAATATCTACTTGACGTCTTAAAATATTCTGATAGGTAATCACTATCATTTCCTACTATATATAAAATAGGAAACTTGTGTGGCATTCAAACCCTCCAAAGTAGGTTTAATCCAAGCTAATCCATTTCTAAGGCAATAGTTTCTTAAGATCCTGAAAAGGAATTTACATACTTAATAATATCAAAAGTACTGTGCAAAACTTACCGTTTATTTATAACAACCCAACATTATTTATATGATTAGATGACAATATGTATTTATAATTATTTCCCCTTTAGTTCCTTACTTAAATAGTACCTATAACTGCAAATCGAAAAAGCAGTGAGAAAATACGAGTAAATTAATGTTGATAAGAAAAAAATCTACTTATATAACAGTTTCAAAAATGGTCATCAATATAAAAAATGAGGCGTCTTCTATATTAAATACGTGTAAAAAATATTAAAAGACAAATTCAAAGTGCTTTCAAAGTTGAAATATTTAGTTATTTCAAAGTCCGATTTTATATTAGACCCCTTAATATTTGCTCTAACTACTATTGTTATTAAGTTAAGTTATTTTTTTAAATTGTGTTTTACTGGTCGTAAATGAGAAGTTTCATAATCAAATTGTGGCGAGAGAAAAAAAGATCGACTACCAACTTCTCACTTACTTCACAAGTTTCGATTTCATTTTCAAGCAATACTATGATCTGATCATATTTCGCTGTAAAGTCTTTCATTATTAACGGACGATCCAAAACGGAACCAAGTATTTCGATAAGCTACAAACATACATTGAAGGTATAGGATTATCAGTTAACCTATGATTTAAATAACAATATACAAGTATACCTCTTGCGGCTACCTTGAAAATATCATCCAAAGTTGGACAGTTGTCAAAAGATTCTACTAACACAGTTGATAGTTTCAAATCTAACTCGATTATACTTTCTTGAAAACCTTTAAAATCCGTGATGAATCTCTCATCATCTGGTTCCAGTACGTCGTATGTTTTCGCCGCAAAACTGCTAAAATATCCTTCGAACTCTGCAGATATTTCTCTCAACTCCCCACTTAGCATTTTACCCTTCATGCCCCCTATTTCGATGTTATCTAATTTCCGAAACTCTAATACTGTTTCAAAGAACCATTGAATAGTGCTCAACCTCTCATTGAATTTGTATAAACGTCCGAAGACTTCATCTAGGTTTAAAGTCCATGGTACGATGCGTCTGTCTATGAAATAATTTCCCAAATTGTCCTTGAAATAATCGAAATTAAATTGAAAGTTATCTAGTATGCTTATAATGTGCGTAATACGTTGAGCACCATCTCCTATGTCGCTTTGGAACAAAGTCGTTGGGTCCAAACTTTTTTTGGCCTAAAATGACAATAAAATGTTAGATGTAGGTATGTTCATTTAACGAGAGAACTTATTTCATTTAATTATAGGACATATTTCATTAATATCGCAATCCAAAAGTTAAATTGCGGCGGTAAAATAACTTGTAACTTTAGGGTAATTCAAATAGAACAATATACTTAATCGCTTTTCTCGTAAATTATAAGGCAATAGTTGCTGTTAAGAACTGTCAGCAGTTAATTTTGGACTATTTTTTCTTTAGGCTCTAAAAAAATATAATATTACCTATTTATGTAAACTTTAAATATTTGTATGCCTACCGCATAAATAAGTAAATTGGCTATCTCCTTGAAGAGAACCGTGAGCTTCGATGAACTGCAGTAGTACTTTGAGTCCCTCCACACCAGGCAAATGACGTGGAACATTGGTCGGAACACGTACTGGCAGTCAGAAAAGTCAAGGAATTCTAATTTATCGAAATATTTTTCAAGCGTGTGAAGGTATAAGTCGATTTCTTTTGCTTCTTCTAAGGCTAAAATACGAAAAAAGATAATTCGGTTTAAGTTTCATTTTATCTTTTATCACCAAAATTGTCAAGAAGCTATGGTGGCATCAGCATTTAATTTAGTCATATAGATTTTTTTTATCTTCCACCAGAGACAAAAAAATAGGTTAATATGGTCCCCTCTAAAATTATTTGTTTATCTAGTAATAACGCAGTAATAGTCAACCTTCCTTATAACGTCAAGCCACGTTGTACATTAGTTAGTTATCAAAACGCACTTGAAATAACTAAAATCGATTATTAAAAAAACAATAACACTCCACATAAAAAAATCATCATTCAAATCATGGCAGCTATTTCCTGCACGATCGCAATCCCTTTTTTTAAATAATGGGCTCGATTCTGCGTTAAGGAACCAAATAGTAATTCCGCCATCGTTATATTATCTTGATGTCGGGTAAAATATACCCGGTTCTCTAAGGCAGCCAAGACTTCGATGAACGTCCTTACTCCAACCGGACAAATACAGCCTCTACATTTCTATGGCTCACCTGAAACTGTATTTTTGAAGAGGCGGCTGTAGCACGGGTAGTAGGCAGAGTTGGTCTTCTCCAAAATGACTGCCATGCACCGGACGCGCTCCGAACGCAACTGGTCGTAGATATTAACCAGGTTGCTCAGTCGAGACCTCCAGAAATTCACCTCTGTGACGAATAAATCAGTTTTTAATTTACACGCATAAAGAATACATGTTTTTGAAAACACAAAAACCTTTTTAATAACACAAGTCATTTATACAGATTAGGGCATGGAATTTAAAAATAACGCGAAATCAAGAACTTAACCGGTAATTAAACACATTCAGTCACTGTCGTAGGTATAGTTCCTATTAAAATATTTTGTAAGTTTAATATTAATAGATTTTATTTTCAATAATATTATATTTAAGCAAGAGTTTATTATTGTTTTTGTTTGGTTTTACTTACATAAACTTTCCGTCGTTCAAAAAAGAATGCCACAATTAAGTCGGCTTTTTGCGCTTTTAATTACTTTATCTCAACATGTTGAGGCATATTATATTATATTCCTACCAACTCCTACTCATTATATATGTCACCGTAAGATTGTAAAAATCGTTAGATTACAATCTAACTCGCGAGATAGTGAACCGTAACTAAGGATTGCAAATAAATAAATAATAAATAAATAAATATTGGACAACATCACATACATTGCTCTGATTCTGTGGTAAGTAGCTTAAGCACTTGTGTTACAGAAATCAGAAACAACGACGGTACCACAACACCCAGACCCGAGACAATATGGAAAAGTTCGTTTCCCATATTGACCCGACCGGGGATCGAACCCGGAACCTCAGAGATAAAAAAATAAAAAATAGAAGTGTCCTACCTACACGAGAATCTAAATACCTATGTTTCAGTTTTTTTGTGTTAAATGAGAGCTCGCTAGGGTAAGCAACTTGATGTACAATAAAATGAAGTACCTACACTAGTGGTCTTTGTTAATACTGAAAGGCTGAACTAACCAACACTAGGCAACGGATTCTTTCCATTTTCTAGAGCCATGGCCGAGTCCTCATTCATGAGGTCGTTGATCTGTTGAGCCCACTTGATGACGACGCCCTCAATGGCGCTCTTCAGGTACAAATCAGCCTCTTCGCCCCTCAGCACAGCCTTCTCAGCGTCATGAACAAGTTCCACTCCAACTGGCATGGGCAGAACAGTTTGCCCGTTCACTTTTCCTTTTACCTGTTACGAATTTATTTAACTACACTCTTTTATTGAAAATATACAGCCCGCAGTGAACAGATAACATAGATTTTTGACACCTATAAGATTAAACGAATCTCCACCGAACAAAAGTTGCTAACTTTTGTAGGTATTTCTACAAAAAACGTTGTAGCATGTGAATCTACAATACCAAAATATTGAATAATACTGTATTCTAATTCAATTGTGTGCCTATATAACGTCTTACAAACTTTGTTTTAAAAAAAATAATCTAGATTATTTTGAAAACACGTCAATCAAAGAAAAATATGCCGCCTACAATCTGCAAATTTTATATTTCTTGTGTATCAAATCGATTTAATAATATCTTAAACGTAAAGATATAAGCATCATTCTGAGGTAGTTTGGAAAATAGTCTCTTCAATCTCTGATGGCCTAGCTTTCTGTTTCATTAACTGTAATTATTGGGTATTGACATCTGTTCGTTAGATGATGTTGTATATTGAAAAACAATATCTGTAACATTATTTTTGTTTGCTGATTACCAAATATACCCGAGACTGTTTAGGTATTACTTAGATACAGAAGAAAAAAGACAAGAAATAAATGGAACGTAATCAAATAAAGGTATACTTATATCTAAATTTAAGAGTTCATTTTAAACATACTTTGTCATATTAATTTTCCTACCTGACATACCTAAGGGCGAAAAAAGTTTGAAGCACATAATATGAAGTGCTTTGGACGGTATAAAACCCAGCCATATTGAAATTCCTACATAAATCATACCTCATAGACAGTGCTCTTCAAATTGTGGACCTGTTTTAGGATATCTTGAGAGACAACCAGCGGCCATCCTTCATGATTGGCCGGGTTCGACAGAAGAGGAACGAATATTTCGTTCACTAGAGAGGCCAGTTCGTCAATCAGTCTTGGTGCTAGGTCCCCTGAGAAACCATAAACTTTCTTATTAAAGAATAAATAAATATAGAGCTAGTTGATAAAGTACCTGCCTTTTTAACTACACATTATTTTGCTTAAACTTTACTTTTATACCTATTAGTTAACAGATCGATGACATTCGACATATAATAAAAATTAAGTTTAACAAATTAAGACCCCTGCAAGCTGTCCTTGCTTTGCTTATTATGAGGTTACTAATTTTATAAATTAATAAAGAGAAACAAATATTGGACACATACATAGCTCTTATTCTGTAGTTAGTAAAAGCTACAGCACTTGTGTTTAAAAATATTAGAAACAACGACGGTACTACAACACCCACACCCGAGACAATATAGAAAAGTTCATTTACCATATTGATCCGACCGGGAATCGAACCCGGGACCTCTTAGAAAGCGTGACGATAAAGTCCGGCCCACTCGCCTCTGAGCTGCGGAAGTCAAATCATATTACTTACCATACACCATCACATCACTACACTCCGTCTTAGGTATAGCATCTACCAAGGTCTTCACGAAGTACACAGCCTTGTTCTTCAAAAAGCAAGGGAACGTCGACACCGGAACAAGCTGATTCTGGTTCGTGAGTGTCACCACCAACAACAACGGTAGAGGTTTATCCAGAAAATCGTTAAGAATCTTTAGATAATCCTCTGTGGCTAGCAACCTCAACCATTTGTCCATCTTCAACTTCATAGCTTTCACTATGTAAGTTCCCATCAGCTCATGGCGCGGGTCTTGGTTGGATATGGACGGTTGGTCCATTATTGCGTTTTTTAGGCTTAAGGTTTCATTTTTGTTTCGTTTGCTATGCTGGCTTGTTGCTACGACGCCGGTTAGGACGCGTTTGAGGTAGGGCTGGGAAAAACTGGCAAATGGCAGTCACGCGAGTCTTAACAGAATGTATCCGTAACAAGCCATTGGGTTTATGAAAATAAATTAGGGTATGGTCTGCAGAGAAAGGTTAAGGCTAAATTAAGACGATATACTCACACGACAGCTGGTGTCGGCGGGAGAGGCATAGTAAATAGATGTGTAATTATTTGGATATTGTTCATCTTGAATGAATAACTATTTTTTTATTACTACCACGGTATTTATGTCTTATATCTATCTCAAAATAACTGTCTACTCATTATAACATTGGTCACTTCTAAATATTAGCATGTAGCAAGGCTAACGCTGCCAACTTTTATTGTGTTCATATAATTTTTTCATTTTAATAAGTAACTTTACAGTGGCAATGCCGAATGAATAAACATACTGGTAGCTCTATTCATGAAAGAAACTTACATAGATAACTACCCATATTAAATATTATTTATTTGTACTTATTATTTTTTCCAAGAATAGTGGTTTACAAATATTCTGCTACCAGTACATACCTACCTACATTTGCAGAGCTTAAGCAAAGCGCGTACCAGGCCACCAGCGCGCCGCCCCCGCCCGCCGAGATGACACTCGCGACGTCGCGATTAGGGCGACTGTACCAATTGATGCCCCTCAAGCCATCGGCTGAAGCGGGTCATCAGATCAGAAGCGATCCAAGGGGGAAAGACGTAGCAAGTAGTACTTACTCTTATAATGGCCCACTTTCACGAAACACAATCCCTACTCCCTACTAATATTATAAATGCGAAAGTAACTCTGTCTGTCTGTTGTTACGCTTTCCCGCTTAAACCTTTCAACCGATTTTGATTAAATTTGGCATAGGTATACGTTGAACCTCAAGAACGGACATGGGGGGGGGGGGATAATGCCACCTTTGAAAGTTTATATGGGAAAATGTTTATTTTTTGAGTTAGAGATATGAAAGTTGGCACAAATATAGCTCTATTCAAATATAGACTACTTTTTATTTTTGTTCGAATATTAGGGGAGATAGGGGTAAAACCGGCCTTGAAAGGATGTAGTCCACGCGAACGAAGTCGTGGGCACAGCTAGTTAAATAAATTTGGCTGTAGATATACGTATGTAAAAAACATTTTGTTTCTGAAAAACTCATACAAATGTTAAAGATGTATTGATATCAATATGAGCCAAAACTTGAGAACAGCTGAACTGATTTGATTACAACTGGGAAGGATTAAAGGGTAAAAAATTTATTTAAAAAAAATAGGCTGTACGACGTTCACTGGGAGAGAAAGTTTTTAATAAATACGTCTACCGCAAAATGCAAATCTTAATGACCTACAGACCTTAATGCTAGAGAACCGAAGTTTCAGTAGTACCTACACGTATTAGGTAGTTCGATATTATAATTAAACGTAAGTACCGATGATCTCTCAAAAAGCGTATTATAACATAAAGGTATTATAACTACTATTTTAAACAAATAGAAAATGTTCATTACTTGCGGTGTGAGATTCGAACGATCTTCAAGTATCTCGCGTACTGATCTTCCAATTGAGTTAACCGAAAGTTGTTGTAGAATAGAATAGAATATGAAAAATAATGATATATAAATAAATATTTAATAATTTCGTTGCCAGCATATAAAAATACTGGCTAACGTAACTGTTTAACATGAGCTGAGCACTTCCGAGATAATACTAAAATTATGACAATATGTGCACGCCTAATATTTCGAATGATGAGGTAACTCGTCAAACTCATCTCGGATAAACCCGCTAGCGGTTATGAAACACACCAAAAACTTTACAAAAGCCACAGGTCATAACGTTCAGTCGCCGAAATTTACGAGTAAGAAAATGTTCCGATTGACATTCCCATGAAAAACGTTACTACATTGTTTCAATTCCGTTTTTATTACCGACCTCGATCGCTATCCATACATTAGCAAATTAACTACTTAGGTACCTACCTAGAATTACATTCAGCTGAAGTTATTTAACGAAATTACGGGACTTTGAAAGTTACCATAGACTACAAATAAGAAAATTTAAAAGGTTGGCCTTACATAACTTTAGTTTGAGAAAATGTTTAAGAAGATATTATGATTCGTCTTTACGTACCTAACTTAACTATATTCGTTTTTATCATACTTGCAAGCGGTTTTTTCTTTTGTTTGGGTAAGTACGACGTTTTTATGCAATAATAAGTCATGGATTCTGAGAATAAAATAACAATAAATATGTAAATTCTCAAGTTGTTCATTTGTTTCATTCAGGGCGTCTACTCTTGAAAACGAAATATTATGTCGGATCCGATGACGTTTAGTATTTTTTATTGCTCATTATCGCAACTAACACACTTCGAATGCGAATAAAGCGTTATCAAAAAACAAAATATTATTTATACAAATCAAAAATCACGTTTTAATTCCCTAACTTTTGATCAATCTTCAAAAACGAAACCTTTCGTTTGTTCGTTTCTTTTTCAAGAGTAGACGCCCAGTAACCGGAAAAATATTCCGCTTATGCCCGGTTCCAATATTTGAAAAACGATCCGTTCTAGTTACGGCAAGTAATTAATTATACGAGACGTATGCTAAAAACGACCGACAGACGACTGACAGCTGATATGGAAAATAACATATGGATCAGTATTAACGACTCATAGTCGGTTGGAGAAAAATTGTGGTAATTTTTGACACATTACGAGTCGTAAAATATTGGAATCGGGCATTAGACGAATTAAAAGAAACAAATCAACCGACTCTAGGAAGCCGAAATAAGCTGATTGTCCGCTTTTTTATTGAATGAAATTGCAGTGTATATTTTATGTAAGTATGCCTACTTATGTGTTTAAAGTATCTTAATATTATTATGTTAGTATTTTTCCTTTAAATGAAACAAAAATAATAGTACTCTCATATTGTTAAATTTTATGCGTAAATACCGCATTATATGAAAAACTTTCAAGATGAAAAATTTTGTCGTAACGTATGTAGTTTTCTTTATTTGTATACCAGACTCTATTTGAGTAAAAGTATTATTCTAAATGTATGTACATGCATTCATTTTACTAAAATATTTAAAAATTCTAATATTATAGGTAGTTTTATTTCTATCGAGACCTAGGTACTTACTAAACAACTAAGGAAATCAATAAAAACACAAGAATCAATTTATCATACATTTATTGATAATGACAGCGATGGTTGACTCGAATTTGCTACTTGGCAAAAATATTTCCACTAGAAGTGAACTATTTTCATATTTTAAATATTAAAATCTCTTTATAATTATGCTCATGTGTTTACAGTATAAGGATGCAACCATCTACGTATCCTACAGAGTAGCTGCCTATAATCCGATCGTCGCATCAAAGAAACAGAAATACAGATTGTGATCTATTTATACATCCACGACTGGCAACTTAAATACCTCATAATCTATACTAAATGAACCATGCATCGCAACTTCACAAAACTAATTACATTAACATCGTAAAAGCTCATGATTTGTTGGATCGTCTGCAATAAATACAAAATAATCTACATGAAATAATAATATTTAAAAACAAATAATTTCATTTACTTAACAACTAATTGTTTAAAACAAAAGCACAGCACATTGTCAGCTTAGTTTACTATTAAATTAAATTAGGACCTACCAGACGCTTACGAGGTGTCTATTAGCCTAGTACAGGAGCCCTTGCGCGTACTTCGCCGCGCGACTGTTACATGCCGAACCGATATTTGCCTGTAAGTACCCTCACCCGTTTGCCCATGCTCTACCAAGACTACTGGACACAAGCACATCGAGAGTTTCAAAGACATCCTACAATATTTCAAAGAATTTATTCAATATTTCTTTTAGACTTTTACGTCGACTACACATTGAGCTGTCCTAGTTAGGGCCAGAATTATTCATTATACTGGTCTATACTTTTACATTAAAAATTCAAATATCGTAAAATGCAAAATTAACGCCATTTAAGTCACAACTGTTAGTAATCTAACTAATCAGTAATCGCCGAGACGTAACACTACAGAAATTCTGCTAGAACGATAAATGTATAGAAAAAATGGAATGTTTAAGTACGACAGTCTAATAAGCATTCGATAAAATGTAAATGGTGATAGATATAATTCTATGAACGTGTGACAAATATGATGTCAGTCAACGCTTCAATAATTAGGTAGCGGCCCTACTACAGAGGCTCCTAACACGAGATACATTTGATGTTGTCTTTTATTTAGCGAATAATTTACATCCTAAATTGTAAATTAGACTAACCGGATATAATAAAAACTATCAAATGAAATTGCCTGCAGTAGAACCGCAACCTTTCTGCAAAATTGGCGTTAAATTGTCGAGTGCATATTGAAACAGCGATTTAAATATTTTTGATATTTTTGTATTATTACGCGATTACTTAAGGTATAAATGTTAATATACACATGTTTATAGGAATGGTGGCAAGTGGCGGGCTATATGAATGCTGATAACCGCTATTTCGTGTATAGCGTGGTAAATGATGTGGCGATGGGTTAGTACAAATTGGTTTAGAGTTATGTATGTGATGTGAAGCTGTTCAATCGTATCACGCTCATCCGAACGCGTGCGAATTATCACAATATTCGTTCAAATTTCTTCTAACGTATATCTATATAATGAACGTTGAAAGTGGAACTCTTATAAACACTAATAAATAACGAGGCATTTAAACTATCTGTGTACTTGTTTTAGTGTACTTACGATCGATTACTTTACTAAGAGGATGGAATATACATTAGGTGAGCTAAACTATACTGCTTCGACCGCAGCCGAAACTGTTACTGTGGACATTCCCTAACACTCGATTACACGCGTCCTACGCCGCTATAAACTCTTGATATTTTCACAAAAAAAAATAGCCAAAATAACTACCACACATTTTATCAATACATGGGACGAACGTAGAGATCGTTCATTTCTCTATTTAACAGATAGAAATCTTTTTGATTATTGTTCAAAAGTGGATGGAGATAATAAATTGAGGACATTTCACTAATGACACTTCATATATTTTTATTTTTATTTTACAGAGTGCTGAATACTACGGCACACGTTATTTTTTTACATTTTAGATAAACCTACACAACCTAATCGATATAAGTCTATGGCACAAGCGATAAGCGATACGTGATACGTTACATTAATTTATTACTAAAGGACCGTAACAATTTATACTAGAGTATCAAAAATGATAAATTCACTAACGCAGCATTCAATTAATGGACAGCCTTGTTTAATTACTCTGTATTTTCAAAATATCCAAAATGTTCAAGTCTGACTTATTTCGCTTATCACTTGGACCACACAACGAAATTTCAATGTTTTTGAAGGGCATCAGATTTTTGCGTCAAATGGTTCGTTAATGTACTAAGTACAAGTCTTTTTTAGGACGAAGATGTATTATTGGACGATTTCGAAAATTTCCAAAGGGTAAAGCAGTCAAAAATAAAAGTAAATAGTTTAGATACGGTCTAAAAACGCGTGGCAAGAAACTATCACATATAGATCTGGCAATCGTGTGTAGAACACAATGTGAGCAATTTATAGGTCGAAAGTAAAGTACATCGTTAGGAATTATTCGATAGGAAATATTATAATTAATCGATACAAAATGCAGTGTCTAAGTAGTGCGGCGCAAGTCACAGACTTTATGTTCCACGGCGGGAACATAAACCTATGAGGACATCCATAAACAAGAAAAGCATAGTCAAAGAGCTAAAATATATAAATAATTTACGAACTATACCACAAACTATACAGTAAAAAAATCTATACAAATAATGCATCGAACCTTATCACCGATCACAAATTTAATTCATTGGTTCTTAAATAATAGAATTAAATAATAGTAATACACACACATAAATTCACATATTTACAATGAAATCATTTAAATAAAATTAAAATCACATAATTTCATAATTCTATTTACATATCGAATAAAATGTAAAATTATAAGTCGATGAATAAAACGTCAAATGTAAATAATAAATGAAAATCACTTGTACCTAACATTTGCGATCATTCGGAAACGTAGTCGATATCTCCTGCGTTTTTATTGAACTGATCAATAAAAGCGAGATAATCCAATTTCCCCAACAAGGATCCCCGGCCAACAACTTCTAAATTATAAAGGCATAATATTGCTTCACCGACGCGATAACGAAAGATAAAATCTACGATACGAAGCACCATACGCGTAACACGACTGCAACAGAAACAGTGGGCACAGTCGACGCCATACCACACCCCTGGTATTGCAACATATTTGAAACTAGATGACGTAAAATTACTTCCATTTTTGTTCTTCCCCACCTTGATTTATTCAGGGCTTCTTGAACGTGGCTATTTAAAATGTTTTTTGCGACACCCCTCCCACATCTACAGAGTAAAACTTATAGTAAACCGACCTTAAGATATTGCGACGCAAAGTTTGGGAAACCCTGATTTTTATGAAAGATATCGGTCGTCATTTCACCATTGATTGGAAATGACATTGACACGTTAAAATCTTACGTCATCTAGCTTTAATTTCGAACCGTAAGACTCTGGGCTGCATAGCATTGGGCGTCAACTGTAAAGTCGTACGGGAATGTGGACGTCGTGCGTAAATTCAGTCCGTGGCGGGCCGCGGAGCGGCTTCTACTAACGGACAGGTAGACTTTATTTGCTCCTAGTTTTGGTGCCGACGGCGTTTATGCTTTCGCCGCGACTTCTTGATCTGTGTAAGTTTTGTAGGCCCTCACCTGTAACAAAATAATTGAAGGTTTATTATTAAATTGTTTGCAGCCGTTTTAGTTCGTGCTACGTAAAGGTACAATGATTTAACAGTATAACAATGCAAATAAACACTATCAGCGTAACAAAAAATACTGAATGTTGTGCGCCTCGGGTGTAATCTGGTTCATGATGGCTTTAAACTATAAGTTGAGACAAACTTTTGGACATTTATATGACAGGGCAATATAGAATTTAGGGAAGAGAAAGAAGAAGGGTTATACTGAAGACAGTAAAAGATTATTGCACCATAATCGTAAAAGTTCTATCAGAAGTGCTTAGCGACTGCTGTTATTTGCGAATTGCAAATGTGTAGTGACGTCTTTTGTTCTAAAAAAAAAGTTAAATTTATTTTGGAAAACTAAATTACTAATTATGTATTAATAAATAAATAAATAAGTAAAAATATTATATTAAACCACACATATACACACAATCTCAAAATATTTTTTACATATCCAACATACACATTTCATATTTTATTGTTAACACTGTCAAGTACCTAATTATTAAAGGCAGAAGGCGCGCGCGTTGCGGCCACACTTACATGCATTATAACTTATTTACATGGATTCGACGACTTCAAGCGCTTCTTCGTTACAAAAGCACAGCAAACTAAACTTTGGACATTGTACCGCTATATATATCCCTAGAGCTAACAGCCTGCAGCAAGTAGCTGTTAGTAGGCACGCCTCACCCTTGGTCGCGGCGCGCTTGAGCTCGTGGTCGCGGAAGGCGCGCGCGGATCGGCCGCGGCGGTCCTGCGCCAGCTTGTCGGGCCGCACGAAGATGCCGTGCCGCGGTCTGCACTCGAAGTACCGCGTCCCGCCTACTGAACCGTCGTTTTTACCTGCAGTAATCAACACAACATTAGCTGAAAAAGCTTAACTTCTGATACTTGACGGCAGCAAAGAAATTAAGCGAGAACACATACATTTTGTATTATTATTTTCATTTCTTTTTTCTAATGTAATCACGGATTTCACATAATTTTTTAAACCAATGAGGACAAGCCCTACAATTTGAAACCCGTCGCAAGCGACCATTTATTATCAATGGACTATCGTGTATAAAAATCAGCTAAATGGCAGTACCTATAATATGTAAGGTCTACATTCTCTGTAATTGGCTATTTTTGATATGACATTGACAGGATCTACTTTCGGTTGGACCTCACGCCAACGTATTGCCAGCTAGCGATTTTTATAACAGATATGATGACTCAGTAAAATATAATGATTCTAGTTTTTCTATTATACTGTCCGGTTAGATTCTCAAAATACAATTAAAAGTGATTTTTCCTTCAACAAATAATTCGAAATTGATAATGCATGTGTGCATCAAAATTAGGTAGGCCCTCTACTATGCTAATTGGTAAAAACTACATGAAAAGTGACGTCGCAATAAATTTTAACGCAATGTATCTTATTATTTTTTTGTTCATATGGTAAAAGGAAAGACACCTGCCTCATATTAATTGGTAATTTAACTGGTGGCCCATGCCGAATTTTTTGGCTATCTTCCCTAAAAACATAAAAAGTACCTATAGACACATAAATTTCACGAGTGAGAGCAATACCATAGTGACGTCATACTGACCAGTGGGTGCGTCCAACGCGACGCCGACCCAGGGCCCGTGCGCGAAGTGCGTGGGCCCGACGTACGCGACTATTCCCGTGCTGCTGCTCAGCCGCAGGGAGACGCTCTCGCCAACCGTCATCCAGTCGGGGACGGGGATAACGCGCCCGCTTTCTGACGACTCGTCTGGGGAAAAATATTTCCTTATGTCATCCTTTGAAATATAATAAAAATTGCTATTTCCAAATCTAAAATTATGTACTTTAAAATGTATCATTAAAGCTAGATGAAAACATTAAGGCATTATATTAATTGTTTCGTACTATAATTTTTCCTTAATGTATTAAATTGTTCATGTAAAAAAAATTCTTCATTACATCCAAGAGTCATCAACACAGCGTAATGCCTCATAAATAAGAAATGCGTTTTTGCTTAGTAAGAGAACATTAAGAAATAATCAGTTTGCAAGTTTGTTGGCAACGTTTTGTGACTATAAGGGTGGTATAAACAAGATATGTAAGTGCGGTCCGACTCACCATCCCCGATCCGCTCGGTGGAGGAGGCGGGCGTGTCGTGCAGCGCGGCGGGCTCCACGGCCGAGCGCGGCCGCGCGCCGCCTCGCACGCGGGCCCCGCCCCCGCCGCCCCCTCCGCCCCCGCCTGAACCCGTCGCACGCCTTCTCACCACCTGCACCAAACCACAGTGTTGATGATGCTGTGTTTCTTCTCAGTGCCTCCATGGTAGTAGATTTACTTATTCCCGGTTACCCATCACTTCACCGAATCTTTTTTTACCGATGCTGCGCTTCACCGAACTTTTGCTTGATTTCTTAATGCGTTACCATTGATCATATTTTATGACACTACTTGTCTAACAGCATCAATGATTACATAAGTGAGAACTCAAGATAAATATTCAGATTTGTGCTCTTGTTTGGTCATCTAAATCTTTTAAATATACATATTGTTACGAGCTTCGGGTTCGTGACAATGAAAACAGCCGATAAAAATTACACTTTAATTAAACGCCACTAATTACAACTTTAAAACGCACTAATTAAAACCACAATCGCTCCCAAGTCGCACTTCAAGATCGCTTTCGAAGTAATCACTTGTATCGCTAATTCAATACTACCCCGGTCGCGGCCAGTCCCGGCCTTTTATAGTGCCGCGATTGTTCCCGAACCTTCCAACGTAGAATATTCGCGCGCAATCCGGCCCTGACCGACCGTACGACCATATGAGAGTTCTAGCAAGTTCTGGCATCGGCCATTCCAAACTAGATGGCGCTGTATATATATTTTTTTTGTACTTTAGTTTACTCTGGTTTATATTACTCAAGTGGTTAATATTTCGGCTCTACTGTTATGTTGCCCTTTTTGTTACTGGACCAAACAGTTGGACTGTACTCACCTTTCCAGCAGGCAAATGTGTCTTCACTGGTGCATGGTCTGGTGCATGGTCCGGTCCAGGCGAAGCTGAGTCACTCTCGCCCACAGACGACGCCTCCCGGCTTCGCTCAGTTTCATGGCTTGACTGCTCTGAACTGACTGACTCCACTTCCGCTTCGCCTAGGAAAATAGATGCTGGATTGTAAAACAAATAACCCAAAAAGCATGGAAGTGTTTGTAAGTACCCAATCGTATTGGTAGTCGTCAGGTCTAGCTTGTATGCGTGATCCTGCATGTGAGTAAGGTTTTCAGAGCTCCTGGGGGGTGCTACATTAGTAGAAGGGGTCAAGCCTTCAAGGTAAGGGCGACAAGTCCAGTAACATATTTATTATGCTGTACTTATCACCCTTAAGCTAGGACCTCATTACCACTTTATATCAGGTGGGATGAGGTCAATCTTGAAGTGCAATATAAAAAAAAAGATCGATATTTACTAACACTTACACACTACTTAATTCAAACTAAAAACGACCTTCAACTAGCCTGGAACACATATTTTTATTCCCATCATATATTTTTCTGTAGTGGGAGATCATCTTAGTATTCCGAGCAATGACAACAATGACAAAAAATGTGATAAATTATTAGAAACGTTAATGCTTCAAAATAAAGCAGCTTTTTGTTCAAAATTATGTTCACACCCTCCACTGCTGTCAGTGGCAGCTTTTCCTAAAAGCCTCATAAGAAAAAGGCTACTTGTATTCTATTTGTATATATTACGTAGGTTCTTTGGGTAGTTTCTTACCAAAGGACGTATCATGTGGCCCCTCCCCGTTGACTTGTGCCGGCTCCGTGCTTTTGCTGGTCTGACTGGGCAGCACAGCGCTCTCCACTGGCAAAGCTCCTAAGGGATCCACTAATTGTTCCTTGTTATCTTCTTTCGCTGCTTCTTCGCAGTCCCTGAAGATTATAAGATAACGATTTTTTAAAGTGTAAATATAATATCACTAGAACGATAAATATCATATATTGTTTCGTATAGTATACATGGCATACTAATAATAAAGTGTACGAGTGTATAAGCGCAAATATAAACCCATGCTACGCAACTGTCCGATATAAGATACATAGGTACATTATTTGCGACGTAAATATGTTTATTGGAAATGTGATACTACGGCGGTGGTGCCTTAATAAGGAAACCAAGATCTGATGTTGGCATCCAAGAGACATCAAGAAAAAGACAATTATTAACTTACCTGAGGAACGGATTGATTCGATTCCTCGATCCAGGCGTGAGAACTGGCGTCTTCGCCTTTTCGTACGGCGGGTCGTCCAGCTCGTTCTTAGACTCCACTATCTCGTTCTTGAGCTCCGATATGTCGTTCCTGAGCTCAGTGATCTCGTTCCTGAGCCCGGCCATGGAGTTCTTTGTGCGACTGATATGGGTGTAGTCCATGGTCTTGTCGAAGTCCGGCGTGTCGTCCACGGACATGCTTCGGATTGATAACGTGTCGTCGTTCGTTAGGTTTGTAGATGATACTGCTTGTGAGCCTGGAATTAGTGCGGATTTTATTTAAAAATAAATATCGTCGACGCGCGTTTAATACCTCGGAAGAACAGTGTATTCATACCACGTAATTGAAAAAGGTGCAAAATAGAAATATCGCGCCATCTTAATAAGTTATGGATCAATTAACGTCAAATTCTCAATGTAAGCAAGTGACTAAAAGTTCGTATCCGTAAAATATACTCCAATGACTAAAATATCCAGTTTTTTTTTTCACCTTCTGTAACTGACGATATTACGCCTTCGATCAAACATTTTGTAGATGCACAGTTTTATATTCTTTATATGTGCATGACGTACATTGGTGTCTTTACATTACGCATCGCAAAAAGCCTAAAGTAAATACAACCATAAATGACAGAGATAAGCATGGAAATAAATAATTTTTCACGTAATGTCAAGCGTGGGGCCACAAAACCAATGAGGAAAAGAAGGCGTAATGCTATTTGAAGCCTTGTTTTTGCTGGTGCCGTTTTAGGTCGTTACTGCGCATCTACAAAATGTTTCATCGAAGCAATACGCAGACTTAAGGAGTTTTTTTTATGGTAGTGTGTTAAAATTGAATTCAGATAAGTACATCAGAAATTATAGTTTCCATACCTTTTTTACAAGCTTTTATTATGTCCTAAATTGGTACTTGTACGCATTGTGAAATTATAGCATTTTTATGTATTAATGTCTGAATATGGGGTATCTCATACGCTTGTTGCGTTGCTATAATACAACCTTTCGCTGCACATAAGACGTTGAGTTTACAATCGATACGCGGACCAGTCCAGTTTGCCTATTTGTGAGTTAGATTATGAAAAATTCGTTGCCACCATCAATTTTCGGGCACGGTTAACCTGTCATATTTGTATAATTAGGTTCTTTCTGAACATGCACTTTCTCTTTACAAAGATGAAAATTAGTCGCAGACTCGTCTTTTAACGATTTAATACGAACCGTATCCACTGGATGATATCGATGGTGAGTTCTTGTTGGGCAAACGCTCGCAGGCAAGCTCGTGCAACGAGTCTAACGTCTTGGACGTGGGCAGGAACCCGCGAGACGACGCTCGGGACCGAGTGCGCTGAAAATTGAGATTTATCGCATACTTATTTATGCTGGCAAAATATTATAATTGACAAAAAAAATAACGAAAATGTAGCGCCGTGCTCGTGGCCCGGCAAAAGTAACGATTGGGAATTGAGGTCCGATTCCCGGTTTAATCATTATGAAAAACTAAGTTACCTACATTGTCTCGAGTCTGGGTGTTTTAGGACCGTACCATTCTGTAACTCAAACGCTTTAGAGATATTGCAACTTTTGCATGACTGTAATCTACATGAATTATTTAGTTCTTAAAATTGCTTGGAATCAATCAAACCAGAGTGATTCGATTTTTTATTCGCAAGTGCAGCATCTAAACTGCTTAGCTGCAACGTTCCATACAAATCCATTTAATACTTTCTTCTTGCAAGAGTAACAACGCCTCTGCATTTAAAAACTTGTGTCTAAATGAATGCAGTAGGACGTCTATAGCGCTTAAGATGCACCACGCAACTAAATTTTATCGCTCTGGCAGACGCGATAAAATTCAGTGCGTCAGTTGTTGATTGGCTAAAAATGCGATTGGAGTATGCTATCAACCAATAAACAGTATCGAAACTTTAGTCGTTTTATGCGATCAATTTGACATATTGCGCATGCTAGAGGAGTATGACTCAATTTGTATCATTGGTGATACATGAGAGTTACGTACATGTGACCTGGGCGTGGTGAGCTCATCCGCAGGCGCTGACTCCGGCTCCGAGTGCGAGTCCTCGTCGTTCCTGCGGCCTGGCTCTTCGTGGAGGGTCGTCATACGCAACCCGAGTTTGCCGCTTGCCGGGGACGCTGCAATGTCGCACGTAACACGTTAGCAATAGAGACTATTTTTACTATGACCGATGGGCTCGAAAAGTAATTGGTGTGGAAAAATCACGCGTAAAACGTAAACATAAAGTATATTTCACGTGTGAAAAGAGATTGGTGTGGAAACCAAGGGTACTCTATTATTTTATTTTATTTTTTATGATATAATTTATAAAAATAAACAGTTCAGACAATCCAATGCATATTACATTGCCGTCATCAAAACTTGATTTTTTTGCTTTCTCAGTACTCTCATTTATTATCTTAACATTAAACTAAAAAAATATAATAATAATATTAAATAAATAAAAGCTTCCATTTCAAAACTCTTGAGATTCACAAGGTTTGTAAGTAAATAGTTCATATATGTTGATCAATGTATACTTTAAAACCTAAACTATATCTATTAAATATATAAAATACCACGAACATACTCATCGTGGTTTAAGCAAACGCCTAAAGTACTAAATAATATTGCATGACCAAAATTTACTGTCAGATAATTTATCAAAATATGAAAAGTAAGAAATTGTAAGCAGAGCTCTAAGAACAGTGAATAAGATAATTTTCTTTGATAGTGAGTAAAAACTGTGATTAAATAAAAGATAATTCTCGATTAAGATATTAAAAATGTGATCTATTCATCTATTGAAAATGACATTCCGTTTTTAACTTCACCAAGCTAAGCTATGACAGTAAATAATTTACAGAAGGAAACAAAAATCGTAGCTTAAATTATATCTGGCTTAAATAAATAAAATTCTAACGCCGTCCAAATCTTTTTGGTAATGGTAATCTGTATATTCTACTTTCGAAGTATGAAATAATACTGAAACACAATTCTAATAGTAGTCTAGACACGATCACGACACTAGCGCCATTTTCATGCCTGATGATATCATGCCAATTCGCGTACCGACTTTTATGAGATGTAGCAAATAAAAACAATTACAAATGTAAAGAGAAAAATAAAAATCACACGCGGTTGAAAAACTTACTGTATTCCGTTCAATATAACACTTTTTCTTTAAAGATACATAGAGATAGTTTTTTAAACAATTGAAAACTCTGCAATCACAAGAATTTAACATAAACCTGTATCCTTCATACAATTTTGTCATCAAAAGATTAAGGCAGAAAGTCTTCATGATAGTAGGGTAAAGGAAGGTATATTGGTGATATAGGTAACTTGATGATAACTTTTTAAACTGATTGCCACAAAATTCCCTATGCGAGCACATTCATGAGACAGCGCTAAGGAGGTTGCTACGAGTGTAAGCAATTGTGTTTTATTTAAATTTTAAATAAAATTTAAATTAAACATTGTGTGGCAATCAGTTTAAAACGTTATCATCAAGTTACCTATATCACCAATATACCTTCCTTTACCCTACCTATTCGTTAAGTAAATCTTCTTGAAAAAAATTAAAGGTATTATGTATATGGTTTTGTCTACTAACTTGTTGAAAAGCTCGTCGCTATGCATCGCAATGCATTTTTATTGTATGATTTAGCAATTCAATTAAATCTTGATTCATAGAAAAAATTAGTGTGCGGTACATCACACACAAATCTAAAAAGTTATATAGAACGGAACGCACAATGACATAAAACCAAACTGTATGAAACGAAACAAAACCGTTAGAACAAGCCAAACTAGTGAATCTACATCTTAATATCTGGACGTACACTTGTTCGGCGTCTGCAGTCGCAGTGAGTTCAGGTTCAAATTCAAGTTTAGGAACGTGGGCCGCGCTGTAATAGAAATATTAATCACTACGTCAGTACACCTCGCTTACCATTACACGACCTAGAATATTTTCAAATTAATTCAGCATCGTTTGCACAAATGTAAACATGGATTTAATATGCACAGTAGTCCTAAACAGTACTTTAAAATATTCAGTTTACATGAAACATTTTAATAGAATTTAAGTTATAGAATTTTAACATCTGAAAAAATATGTTAACAAAATAAATCGAACATTTTCTATTAATATTTTAATGTAAGTGTTTTCGCACAGAAAGGAAAAGACAGTATACACTCCATACAAACATTATTTCGATTTAATTTTGATCTTACATCAGTTATCACCAAAATAATAAGTGCACAGTAATACTACAATATTCATACATTCACTGTAATAATATAGAAGAAAAACTATGTACGGATTTAACCGTTTACGTACTCAAAACACATAAGTTACGGGTTTACCTACATTACTCCACATATACGCAACGATATTTACTAATCCATGCTTTCTTTACGATCTATCGACATCCATTTCATCATCAAACACGTTATTGCACATTTTGGTGAGATTTATATCAAAGCCGTAATAAAGTCAATATGGGAAACTAACTTTCCTATATTGTCTCGGGTCTGGGTGTTGTCGTACCGTCGTTGTTTTTAATTTCTGTAACACAAGTGTTTAAGCGACTTATCCCAGAATCAGAGCAATGAATGTGATAATGGCCAATATTTATTATATTTATATTTTATTATTATTCATTATAGCATAGCGCACTAATAAATAGTATTCTCATGTGTGTCATGAATAAATTATTCATGTGACAAAACTATTCATGTAGCTTGCATTTTGGTATTCGATTTATATTTCTATTTTAAACTTCCACCAAATGTACACAGTCTAATGGTTTCACTGTCACATTGTTGTAGATTTTTGCCACGAAATAAAGTGGCTATGAAAACGTCAACATTATATTAAAATGGACCAATCACAAAGTAGCTAAAACAACGCTTACGTATCTAGTGTATATGTGAAATCGTGTCTACTTTAAACTCCACAACTCCTTTCACAATCCACTGGTGAACGGAATATATTACGACTTTAATAAAAAAAATCACAAAATAATAAATCGAAGGATTATAATAATATTATAATCCCGCGACACGTATTGCTACAGTATACATGCATTCGATATTTGACTCACACACAATCCTACGTTTCATTACTTGTCTATTTCTACTTAGTACATATCTACTAATACAGGACAAGACTGCCTTTTAAGTTTTTTTATAATAAACAACACTTTACTAATAATTACTTCGTCTAAAATTTACAATGTTTTTTTGGCTGTAAAAAAACTGTAACCTACTATTTTTTCTTTTACCTTTATAAGCAAGTTTTCATTACATTTATTTTCTATAGTTAAGCATCGTTATTCGCCTTTGAAATCCTCAGCAAATAGTTTTTACGAAGAGGAAAGGAAACGGGGATAAACACAGGTCATGCTTGGTCCATGCAAATGAAAGAGACACGCAAACGAACAGACAGATAACACAACGACAGAGAAGCTAGCTTGATGCTTAAAGCTTGCAGATAGTTTTACACTCTAATTGCCAATAAGTAAGGTCTAATATTGTCTTCTATTTTTAACACAGCTCTTCGGTAATTATTTTTCAAACAATTTTGAAAAAAAAGACGCTAAATTTAGAAGTAGTTTTATGTTTACAGCCAATTATGAGTTACACAGAAATTAATCTTTTTACTTGACACAACCACAACACATCTATTTATCTTTATTTTATTGTTGCATTTCACATTCGACTAATAGTTTCGCCATACATAGCCATTCCGAATCAAGACCATACTGTTTCACTGTTTACCTGATAGGAACGAGCCTGAAGATAGCGAGGGATCGAGATAAACAAAATACAATGTTAGTCCAAGCTGGCCTTATTACTCTGACATCCTAAGTTTGTTTTCTTTGAGGTAAAACGAATGAAGTTTTGATCGGGAACGGTCATATCACATTAAATACGTTACGAATACCGATATTTACGATGACTTTAAATCCAATTGACCTTATTTCATTTCGTATCAAAACTTCATTCAATAACTTCTCAAAGAATATTTTTGCATGAGTTTTTTAGAAACAGTGATTAAAGGATTTCCGGTTCAATATTTTTTACAGGAACAAGAGAAAGAGAAGAAATGGGGATAGTAAGACAGAGATAGATAAGACTGATCGAGCTATAGCATTGCCACAAAGCAAGTCGAAAAATAAAACGTAATTGTGAAGTTATGAAAGGGTGGATGTAGTCATTAGTGAATTTAGTGGTCATGAATTGCCTACAAGTTAGTCAATGATGTAATTTTTTTTTGTCTTATATAGTTCAACTGTATAACGCTAATTGATATAATACTTTCATCAACCAAGAGCTATTCTAATACCTAATCTATATTTTCGTGCAATGTCATATATAGTTTAATCTGTACACACTTCTAAAACTGTAATGATATACCACCTAAACTACTTTGTGCACTATCCACTCTAAATACTGTTTTTTTTTATTATTAATAATTTGAAACTAACTTTTGTAGTAGTTATTTTATGCGCTAGTGCAAATAACTTTTACAGCTGATCATAATGTATGCATTCATGTGTGATTCCAATGAGTGACAGAAAAAATAGTAAATGAATGTATCGGAAATAGGAGTGTATCGTTTGTTGTTAACAATACTGTAAAAGAAGACATCTTGTTAAATTAATAGTTTACACATAACACATTTTGATTCAATATGTATTAATATGTTTTAATAATTTGAAACCTGTTTTTGTGGATAACAATGTACCTTAAATATGTTAAGTATAGTGTGATCTTGATGAAATCTCCAATGCAGAATAGTATGCAGTAAAAACTTTTTTTAAAGTGACAAAGAGAGTTGCGTATATAAATAAGTTCTTCGTACAATTCTGGTGCAATAAACAGGGACGTAATTCATATTTACATATAAGTAATATAAGTTCCGCTCCAATGTAACAGTAGTGCGACATTAAAACTGCTTCCGGAAGTTACTTTTCCAACAACAACGAAACTAAAAGATGAGCAGCACATGAAAGAGTTATTCTCCAATATTATAGGTATTAATTTAACTAGTCTTGCGAATTGAAGGTCTACTATATGTAGACACTTTCCTCGCAAACAGTTCATCGTACTAATAAACTCAAGCGGAAAAAATATACAGAATATTCAACGTTAAAATAGCTCCTTAAGTGTTCCTTATAAGTAACGAGGAATGCTTTCATAAAATTGGTTCAAATGGTAACTATCGTGCACGTAAAATCCGCACTATAGCAAAGTGAAGGCGTTGACTGCGAACTGCAACATGATTGGTAATTTTCGACACATATGTTAACGTCATGTCCGAAATAAAAAATCACGTAGCAATTGAATCTTTTGCCCGAACGCCATCTAGCGGATTTTACATGCACTAGCCCACATGACGTCGATATGTGAAGTACTGAGTAGTATTTTCGAGATATTCGTCAAACCCACATGATAACCATTAATACTTTGCAACGAACGTTCGTGGTAACTCACCAAGGCCGAATGGCTTCGTGGGTGTCGCCATGTCGGGGTCGTTGAGCGCAGGCGCTGCGTAAGAGTGCCGGTGTACGGCGCGGCGCGGCGTCTCGTCCGCGAGGTCCGCCACGGAGCCCGACCTGCCGCCCGCGAGGCCGGCCAGCGACTCGAGGGACGAGTCCAGGCGCATGATCTGGATGTAAACAAAAATATAAGCATGATGGTAACTCTCGCGCAGAGTGACAAAAGAGTGTCTTTATCTCTATACCCCCAAAATTATCAGATGATCCTACGTAAACATCTGTTTTGATCGGTCGGTTACTAAATAACCTGTCCGTGTAGACAACGATTACAAAACTCACCAATCACGTACCAGCAGCAACTGAACCATATCTGATATGAGTAAATGGGATTGGAATTCCGTTACAACATTGTTAAAAACGATTTTAAGGAGATATTGTATTTAATATGATAACACAAATATTTAATATACTTTACAAAATGTCATTGTTTTGCTAACTGCATTAATGAAACGTTTAAAATAAGAATTTAAAACAAAACATTTGTGTGGAGTATAACTTTGACTATCTTAAAAGAAAAATAGCATCAATGATTTTATATTGCAGATTTTTTTTTATTTTCAATAATGACCAAAACCCAATTTTTTTTTGCAAGTATTCCAAGTAATTCGAAACAAGTGCTAGAACTTTGTCATAGAGAGATGTTCTTTATTCAAACCACCCAGAGTGCATCATTTAGGCATGGTGTCGTCTCTACGGTTGGCAAGAAATAGGATTTTTTATATATTTTATAGATGTCTTGACATAACTAAGAGAAAACAATGTATTTATGAAAACGATAATTAACAAAAATATTGCTTAAAATGTCGTCATATCTCGTAGTTCATAAGATATAAAAAAAAACTATACTATATTTACTCATAATTCTTACTGAAAGTAGGAAGTTCTTTTCGTCAGGACATGGATAAATTGTAATAAAATCGGAAAGCAACGTTTCTATATACAAAACTATGAAATAAATTAGGCCACATGTTATTAAGATATAAAAGGGTTTACTGCAAATTATAAATACGCTACAACATTGACACAAATAAGACAATTTACATAAAACCGTAGATGCAGAGACAAAACACCCAAAAAGAGTGCAAGATTCAAGATAACCTTTACCAATAAGTAAAATAAAAACATTTTTGTAAACCATTCTTATAAAATCTTTATTAAATAGAGACCAATTTTATTGTTTAAAACAACATTCTCTAATTATTGAATAAAAATAAACTGTAATCCGTTATTTATAAGCTAAATTTTTTTCACCCACATAATTGGCTACTTGGCAGTTTTTGAAAAAGTATTGTAAAATGTGCGCCCGTTTATTTTATACCCCAAGCAATTCGATTTATCTATTTATCTGGAAAAAATGTAAATAACCAGAGAAAAGATTTTGTGTAACACATTTAAAAAGCGCGCGTAAACGCCAAGTCACGTCAATATTGAAATTATGACGCCAACGTTCTAGACATCGAACCGATACGTATAGGAATGTCTTAATTTAGATAAACATTTAACTAATAAGGTAACATATCTAACACTTTTCATATTTTATTGTTAACACTGTCAAGTAGCCAATTGATATTGTTCCATAATTATGTAAGGTCTTACATTGTGTACATTTCTCAACGTACATTTTTTAACACCTCGTTACCTGTAAAGTGTACTGCGAACCGGGAGGTTACTCATTGCATGTGACTATACATTTTATACATAGTGTGAATTTAATTAAAAATTAAAGATAAAATATCCGCATCTCGATCACATTCTCAACAATTTATCACACCGGCGGTTCGTTAATATATTTTAACATCACGTATTTGTATACTCGATTTCATATCGCCACGTTTGGTATACGCCAGTGTGATAACGCTAGACGACACAGAAAGCATCAAGTAACAAATAGACCGTTAGACATTAACTAGTATACATAAGGCAAAAAGTAACCAATAAAAAGCGGTAGGTGAGAGCGTGTGGTTAGGCCATGCGGTTGGACTCACGTTCGTTCCGTTCTTAGCTGCGTTCTCGAGCGCCTGAGAGAGCTGCGGCCGGTGCGTAGCGACAACACACATGTTAGCAAGCGTACAACACCGCTAGTTCGGACTCGACTTAGTACTGTTGCTATTCAAGAACATTATGGGATCATCCTAGGATGGACTTTTAAAATCCCATTTTTTTTTTCAATTGTTACGTAAGAAATAACTGTCAACTTAAGTACAGACAAACTTTGAACTTTTTACCGCCATAATGAAATTACTTAATGACGTTCTTAATTCCAACAGCTTATACTTTAACTAACATACAACAATATATCATGACGGCAATGATAAACCCGGGGTCCATTCTCGAGACAGCATTAGCTGAGTTTATTTATTATTATTTTCTTCATAGGCTTGTTAATTTTAACGTCATGATTAAATTTAGTAAAAACAAATATTTATTTCACTTACGAGGCCAATAAGACATGTTTTCTATCAAGTTTAAACTTTGCGATGAGAGACGCTAGATAGTGCGCGCCAAATAAAATAGCGGTCATTTTGAAATTTTCAGCCATATTATAGTTCAATCAATTCTTGATTTAGTTTTTGAATAGCAAATTGGACACAAAAGTCGAGTAATTGCTTAATATCTAAAATGTTTCGTGAGTTGGATCTATAATAATTATTATTTATGTACAGTGTGTTATCTTATATACTTCTAATCAAATCAAATTCTAGGTGAGACCTACATATTGTGTTAGTGAAATACATCGATTAGCATTTTTTTGATAAAGCGACTTTTTATTGCGTACATTTAGTAGCATCTTTACTATAATGGTTAGTAAGCAACATCGACCACTTTTTAATAAACGTATCATATATTGCACACAATAAATCAACATAGCTTAATTTCTGGAAACATATGAAATAAAAAAAATTTAGTTATTCGCACACTTAAACGTTAAATACACATTATATCAATGAAAATCTTATTTACAAAGTAAGAATTAAAACCCCTCATTTTACTATATATTTATTAAAATTTTACTTTTATACTTGAAAAATAAAGCTAACCTTTTTGAAATCTATTGTGAAATCTATATGTGCGTATCTATATTCTCAATTCGTTATCTAATACAAACTGCATTATATTGCCTGCTATTGTTTTAAAGTGAGTAGTGTCAGTTAAGCTATTTAATTATAGATATGCCTTTGAGCCCGCGTTTTTTTTTAAATCAAATAATCAATTAACGGTTTCTTAGTGAGACAACCATATATCAGAAAAACACCGAAAAGATTACTTGTTTATCCTTTCGTATTGAATCTACAAGGATTAGTTTTTTACTTGGTTGTACTTCAGTCAGTCACATTAACTAGCATTTTGTAAGCAAAATTGCCATTGCATTGATTGCCATGTTCTCACACACTTCACATGTTTTTCGTTTACTTGTGTAGTCATACATTTTAAGCAATCCAGTTGATTCGATTAAATACTGCAAAGGCACATTTATAACCTTAATACAAGGGTGTAAAGTAGCAAACGCGGTAAACTAAACCTCACCTGTGAGAAGTTAGGCACGGAGGCGGTCTTGCGCATCGTGATTGGCTGGCCGCGAGCCTGCTCCAGCTCTTTGACGGCGACGCTTTGCCGGAGACGGTCGAGCGTCAGAATGCTCTCCACTGCGCTCACGCCGCGCGTGTATTTTTCTATTAAAAAAATACAAGTAACATAAAATACTATGGGATTCCGATTACCTTATGTCACAACGGTTCTGAAATATCTTCCATTTGACATTTAAACTGTCGGTAAAGCAAGTTCTCGCCCAGTTGTGTGTGGCCGATATACCTAATTGATTACTTACACATAATCCCTAGATATCTCGACGGAGAAAACAGTTTTATTTATACAGATTTCAATAGTTTTATAATTAGCGCTCATTAAAAACAAGTATTTACCTTATTTAATATACTTAAGTACTCACTACTTTTGTGTATTTACATCTTAAAATTAATCATGATTTTAGATAAAACTAAAGTATAGCTCTTACCGTCACATTTCAAATCTTCTTAATTTTTGATAAATTTAATTTAATAAAATAAATACCAGCAAGTTCAAAATAGCACGTGATATAATCCTGTTTGATAATGTGATAATGTGTGTGTATTTCAATAAACTTTGTGTGACTTTTGTGGATCGCAACATAAGTGACAGGTATTACTTATCATTACTTGAATTTATATTGTTAAGTAAAACACTTTTATCACTGACGTTGCAACTCACATAAATGAATCGTCTTTGAGGAAGTCTCTATATTGTTTACAGTACGGCTTAATAAAACACCATGTAAATGTCTGCATTTACATGGTGCATAACATAGGATAACTGCAAACATCAAAAAAGTGAAGTCCGATATGTTTTGCTGTTGTACTGAACAATAAGGAGGCAACCTATTTAGGTTAACGACTCTACTCTTAAAACTACGACTACGAATCTATGAGATACGACTGAAACAAAATTGCATTAAAATTAATTAGCATGAAATTTCGCTTGCAACCCATCCTCCCACTGTTATGTGCGCATATGCAAGGGTTAGTATTCAATATCGAGTGTGCTATACCTATGACCGTGTCTACATATTCTGACACGCGCGGCATCACCAGCACGTATCCGGTCGGCGGGGCGGCGGCGTCGACGCACTTATTACCTGTGGGAGGGCGTGGTGCAAGCGAATGTCCATGGATATGTTTGTTATGTGGAATTTACTTTTTATAATAAGAACTAAACTTTAGATTAGTGTCCTAAACAATGAACCAAATAAACAACTGTAGTAGCTAATATTTTTTAAAAATTCTATTGAGTCTCTGAGTAAGAATCTCAAGATACATTAAAAAGTTTTTTTTTCTTCCACAAATTGATAATTGACTATACAACGCATCAAACGTCAGTGAAGAGATGTGTCCACGTCGCTTATTCGTAAAACCTGTGCGAAGTAGTATTGTCGCGATAAAAAAAATATGTTTATGTATTTTTTTTGTGATCTTACTAATGAAATAAACATAAATTTTGAGTCATGTACCCTATTTCCAACGACCAAAGGACCATTGAAATTACAGTCCTTTTAATCGTCGTCTTGAACGAACGTATCCTCAGAACTGCGACAACTTAACGCAACGTATGGCTAATTATATAGTAATTAAGATGGATCGTATGCAGTAATCATAGATTTTAATCAAAACCTTGATTTGCTTCGGAATGTTGCCGTGCAATCAGGAATGAAGCAGTGCGGACATAATCAACAGATACCCAAGTGTTCAAGAATCACACGTGTGAGTACAATTAAGGTTGTAAGATTAGACACAAAGAAAGTATTTTTAATACGGGGCTGGACGCAGCTTATTAATATGCGGTGAACTTCACAAAGGAAAGCTGTTCTCACCTATATAAGTCTCGCCGTCTGCAGCGCTCGCCTCCTCGCCCGTGGCCGCTATCTGTGCCAGGCTCTCCCTGTCCTCCAATTCCTCGGACGCCTTGGGGATGTTCGACACCACCTCGTAGGTCACGCCCGTCTGCGTCAGCTGGTCGGTCCTGCACCAGTCGTCAACGGTTAGTACGTACCGGTCGATGATGGTTGATGTCGAACTAGAAGTATAGTAAACATATAGATGTGAAATTAACTAAAGGTAACAAGGCAGTGTTGAAAACCTAAGGGTTGTCACCGCTGCATTGTGTTGCTGATGCGACCGGAGTATAATAAATATATTATGTATTTTTCTCCTACTCGTCAGTTGATCATGACTGCGAAGCCTTATCATCTTCATCAAACTTTCGGGAGTGCGGAAGGCCCTTAATTAAAAGTTTTAAGATATGTTTTCCGCAACTCGACCTCAGAAGCGCTTTTTTTCTGTGTGGGAGTACTCTCCCAAAAGACACCTCTACAGAGTTTAAGTAAAAATATAAACAAGTAATTTGTTAAAAGCAGTTGGATTATCATTGTCTACTGACAGATACAATTATGACAATATTCATTTATGAAATATCTATATATGCAAATTATACCTAAAGATTGGCAATACTATGTAGGCTATTATTACGTACGTAAACATAACACGTTTTAATAACCATCACATCAGAAACTGACTACGATTAATTATTTAACTACACATTTGGAATGAGGTAGTTTTTTGAAGAAAACTTTTTAATTTTTATATAATGTAAATGCTAACAAAATAAGTGACTAACCTCACAATTTTCTTACGTATCCTATCGGTCAAGCTCTGTCGTTTGTAAATGTTTAACCCTAATCGTTTCCTAAGTATGAGATCCATGGGGGCGGGGTGCGACAGTCTCACTGTCGTCTTCAGTATCAGGTACACGCGTTCGTTGGCTGTAACAAACATTTACATAACTTTAAATGTTTCTTGAAGGTACTAGACAAAGACGTAATCAAAAACGAAAAGTACGAAAATTATAGACTCTATTGCATTAAAAATTAAGTTTATAATAACCTGCGTGTGCCAGTGTATCATTTACATTAGGGACGCAGCGTGACCAAGTCACCAACGCTTTAAGACAGATTTAATACAATCCATAAAACTTGATCCCAAAGCTTATCATCTTTAAACCATCAAATAATAAACTTCGTACTGTAAGATTCGTAATTCTACGGTTCGAACAGCACTTACTTATTTAAAAATCATAACACATCCTTAAAAAGTGAATGCCTAGTGATTATCACTACCAATCTACCATACAAGTTTAAAAACATAATATAGTATTAAATAATCGTTAATTTCCGGAGTGTCATTGGCTAACATTTGACGCCAGAGAAAAATCAATATGGCGAACGTAAACTGTCAAAACTGGGACATAAACAATTTCGTTAATTAAATTGCATTGGTAGTTTATTCCTTTTTTAATCCTTTTTTGTCATTTTATTCACAACAAAGGATGACCTCGATGAAGGATCGATCTTCTTTCAAACGTGGTGCACAGACAAAAGAACGACAGACACACTTAGGACTTTATGTCGTCCGCATAAGATCTAATATCAAACTGTAAAACTTGAAGTGCTGTCTACCGTACCTTCCGTCATCCTGTTGAGGTACTGCGAGTCGTGTATGGAGGAGTCCCATGAGGCGATGGCGGATACGTCCTTCTCGTGGTGGTGCAGTATCTGCAGCTCGTAAAACTTGTTCCCGTGCTCTTTGGGCAGGATCGAGTGCATGCCAGCTACTGTCACTTCTTCGCCGGACGGGTGAGTCGTCAGGTCATCCGCTGTGGAAAAAAGGAGAAGTTGTCTAGTTGTCTTTGGAGAAAAAGGCAAAAAAAGATAAATATCTTTAATCGCACTGAACATTTCACAAATTTATATTTCAAGCAATTTATAGTGCACTTAATTATTTTTTTTGTGATTTATTTTTTATTTTTTTTAACTTTATTGATATAAGATCAATGTCGTTTTTTGCGCCAACTATAAAATAGGTAGATACTACCACATTCCATATTATCTTCTTAATATGTTTACAATCTATGTTTCAAATCATTTTGACAGAGCAAAGTCTGTCGGGTCCGCTAGTTTATAACAAATTAAAATAACAATGTGAAGCGTCTCACCGTTGAGGTCGAGGAACAGCACCGGTATGTGGTGCTCCATGCCGGGCGGGGGGCTCCAGGCGGCAGGCGCGCCCGGGATGGGGCTGCCGGGGCTCGGCACCAGCACCGCGTTGCGCTCCTCCGTCAGCGACACCCACTGCTCCACCAGCGACTGCTCGCGCTCCATGTCGCGCTCCGTCTTCATCGTCGGCGACATGTTCACCAGTTTCTGTAACGTTGCACGTGAAACTTTAACTACACATTCTTTCGTATGTATTAAACATACGTGAATTAACACGTATTCGGAAAATAAGGCCCTAAATGGTGTCGCGTTTTGACCCGTTAAATTATTTTAAATGTTTAAAATGCAACGCGAAAGTCTTAAAGTTTAAATAAGGCCCTACTCGCAAGTAATCCTGTATCCATCCCTTTTCCTCTTTTTCCCGTGGAATGGTGCTATCATAGTATCTCTGAAGCAATCATGGCCTTGACAAACATTTTTATAAATTATGAAATATTGTCATGTTCGATTGCCAGACTGGTTTGTAAAAAACCGGGTCTTTACGCGTGAAGCCGCGGCGGGCTGCTAGATTCTGATAACAGGCAAAATATTTCTTAGGCACATTGCTTATCCCAATTCAGGGCTCATAAAAAATGTGACTTATACAAATACAATTTCGTAATAATATAGGAAATTAAATCCTATTACGTGGCTCCTTGGCCGTAGTGGCCTTCCATCAAAATTAAGTTATTCAACAACCACGCTAACCAAATGCGACTTACAAACATACTTTGATCCACCATAAACGTTCTAACACGACTAGACCATCGAGATGTTAAATGAGACGTGAACTGGTCACGATATCTTATCAAAGGTCACAATAAATGATTGAACCTGTAACTGCGCATGCAAGTGTTGCCGGCGCCGCGCGAGGGCATCGCTCCACCTCTCGCGCAACACAGCCAAATCCTCTTCTTGGTACGAATCTAGAGGCTTTTGTAACCGTGACCTGAAATAAAAGTAGGTACATTGTTTAATCTTATCATCAGCCAACCGCATTGTCATCAAAAAAGACGATAGATCGGAACTCAAATTTTTTACTTATGTTATTGCAAAGCCTTTATTATTCGAATCAAGAAATTCCGTAACGAAAATCAACCTAAAACCCCCAATTAACCGGTACAGTCACGAGCAATAAAATGTAAATACTTGAGCTCTTATGACGTTAACATGAGGTTTGCTTTAGAATGAACTTGTATAATTATTAATGTATGTATGTACGGCGTTGATAACCGTGCATCGTCTAACGTCGTATCAGTTCGGCAGACTTCGGCACGGTGTTTGTGTGCGTGCGACTAGACGTATGCGTGCAGACTAGCTGCTAACTGCTCATAACCGATCACTCTTTTAAGACACAATGATAGGTAAGACAGTGCTTTTGGTTGCATACGTTGATAAAAATACTATGCAATAGCTTTACTACGGCAGTCCCGTGTGTCACACGTATTTTTTTTTTTCAATTCACCTCACGGACACAGAGCCGACTTCGACGCTGACTATGTGTTGGCAGATGATGGGAAGAGTGCCCGAGTTCTGAGCGGGGCGCACGCGCACCGCCAGCCTCCGTTGCTGACCTTGTCGCAGCTGGTAGACGCCGCCTGTTAGCATGTCGTTGCGGGCCGCAACCTGAAAGTAACATGGAAAATTCAAATAGGGATGTTCACATATGGGAATCGAGATGTATAATCCATTCCTCTCCGAAATCGGTAAGTGCGATTTTTCTAGGACCTACCTAGGACCTCATTACCACTTAACATCCCACCTGATGTAAAGTGGTAATGAGGTCCTAGCTTAAGGGCGACAAGTACAGCATAATAAATCTGTTACTGGACTTGTCGTCCTTACCTTGAACGCTTGACCCCAGCTACTAATGTAGCAGCCCCCAGGAAGTGATTGTTATTTGGCTGCGGTCTTCTTTAAGGTGGAGGTATATAATCAGTCGGGCTGCTCCAGTTCGAGCGATAAATCGCTATGTCCTACCTCGCTTAATTCGTCACAATAAATTTGGGAATCGCTTAGGTTTAGGTAGCCTAAAATATAGCAGTTTTCGTAATGTCTCACCTCGACGGGCGCATACTCGCCCTGGTCGTTGAGCTCGTGTATCTCGACCCAGAGCTCGATCTTGCGCGTGAGCTCGGCCCAGCGGTCGGCGAGGGAGCGCGCCTTGGCCAGCTGCTGCTGCTCGACCTCCCAGTTGCCGCGCCCGCGGCTGAACCCGGCCGAGCGGTGGCCCCACACCTCGATGGAGAGCGCGCCCTCTAGTGGTGACAAAACATTGTTTAGTGGGGAGAAATTCAATAATTAATGATTTGGCAAGCTTCACCGCTTGCTAATAACGTCCAGTGGTCGACGGATTTACTTTCATAACAGAAAATTCAAGATCCACCCACTTTAAAAAAAAATTACGTGTTACATAATGGAATTTATTTAGATTTAAACGTAAATCGATTATTTACAATTCAATTTGTTCATTAAAATAATAAAATTATCTAGACTTATGGCTATTTATTGTAAAATCGTAACATGTTAAAATTTTACATCAAGATGACTGAAATGTATTAAAGTCTTTGAACGCGGGTTTGCCCGCAATTACTTTTTTCAGCTACCTCTCAGATTGCATAAATTGATTGACTCAAAGATTTTGAAAATCATTCAATTAGTTTTTCAGTTTATCCGTTACATACGTCGAAAACTCTTTCTTAGTCTCAATAAATAGCTCTCCTGAAATCTTATAATAACACAATTGAATATAATAGTAAAGAATAAATGTATATATTAAACATAGTACAAAATATCTTATAGTGGAAAAAAATATTTAATAAGAACTGGCATGCAATTTTTTTTAATAATAGTGTGATATGTATGTAAAAAAAAATAATTCAAAATTAATTAATTACATTGTTAGAAAAAATATCTATGTACCGTAATTCATAAAACGTGAGCATAAACTCACAATATCTGATCACCAATCTTACCCGCACAGTGCTCGATGAACTCCTCAGTCAGCGGCACGGTGAAGTCTTGCCGATGGTCGAAGCGGAACGTGACCTGCGGCTGGTGGCGCGGCGACGTGGGCGGCACGGGGGCCGCGGGCGGAGGCGTGTCCGCGCTCACGTGCGGCGGGACCACGACCGGCTCGCCGCCGCACAGCGAGTACTGGCAGAACACGAAGTGCGACAGGGACGGCGGTAGACCTGTCGCTTGCTTGATAACTACGCGGATTGTGACCTAACGGAAGGAAGATAATAGATAAAACTCTAAACTTAAATTAGATGAACTAAAGGGATGTCTAGACAAAATGTGATCCAGAGATAATACAAAATGCTGAATAGATTAGAGAGCTGCACAAAGTATTTTTTTAAGAAAAGAAAAATATAGAGTTTAATATACAGCCGGAATTGGCCGTGAATAAGGCGCTAAACACGAGTATTCGTACAAATATGGTTTAATTATATTTTTATCTACCGATAAAGCAACAGACTGGTTTGGACAGCCCTGTACTACAGTGATCAGATAAAACCTTAAAATGACTGGACTAGCAAACGTAAGTACCTTTTGATAGCTGACGGTCCGTCATTGTTTTAGCCTCAAATTACAATACAATCAATATGGTATGTACCGATAAGGACATTAAGTATATTGTTTTCATAGTCGGGTAATTTAGTTCTCTAAAACCACCGACAAATGTAACATTATTTTTGTAACTATTAATTTGTTTTTGGTGTACTTATTCATCTAGCGCATAGTAATAAATTCTATTGCCATTGTTCTTAGTTTAATTAGTTTATGTGGAATAAATATTTTGTTTGAAAATTACCTTCACATTACTATTTATGATGGCTGCAATTTTGGTGATACACCGGGATAATAATAACCATAGAATTCTCGGAATAAAAAGGTATGTCAAAAACAATTACTTGTTGTGTAGCTGTATCAGCCGCGTCATCTTCGTCCCTCATGTCACCAGAACTGTCTGATGCTGCTTCGCAAATCCTGTCCTGAGGGAATTGCCCTGCGACCCGACTAAGTTCCACCTGTAAGTATATTATTTAACATTAGGTATGTTTAAATTGCGTAAAAAAGTGAGGAATCCAAAAAATTACAATTTAGCCATTTTTCTTTAAATACTTTAGGAGGGTTTTGCAATATGTATTTATTTATCTAGTTCTATATAGTAAATTTAGTTCAGTATGTTTGGTATACATAATTTAACGCATTTTTTCATTCAGCTTGATTGCATCACTACTTCAATCGGGGACAGTACTACTTCAACTACGGACAAAAAATTACAGATGAACTGAAAATAGTTCATAGAAATGATTTTCCTTCATACCCGTAGTATCCGTAAGTTTTACTCTCATATCACTGTGTTACTGAACTAAATTGATTAATCTGGGATAGAGTAAATGAAAGATGCAGATGGACTAGTAAGAGAACTTCAATGTGGGGATTTGCGTACGAAAAATCCACTAGATGGCGACAGGTAGGCGTGGGGTCCAACTGCTACGTGATTGGTTATGGTTTACATGACATTGTCGGATGTCACAATGACATTTAAATCTCCAATCAAATAATAGTTGGACCTCACGACGACGTATCGCCATCTAGTGGATATTTTATGCGGGAACACCCTCATTGAGTCATTCATTCAGGAACATCACTAAAGGACGCATCAAAATTTCACCGTGAATATTAACGTATAAACGGAATACAGATTTTCCGTTCTTTGTTATGCTTAATTGGCTATCTTGACTGCAGTGACGGTCACCATCTTACCTGCAACCTACCCGCGACCTCCCCTTGCTGGCTAATGATCGGTGTGTGGTAATCCAGCGTGACATCATGGAAGAGCGCCTCAAGGAACACATTCGCTACACCGATGAGGTTGTGGTTCTCCTGTGACTCGTAGAACGGGTCTATAGCTTTCTCGTTTGGTTCCTAAAAAAGAGAACGTTTTTTAGTTCTTGAATTTATATTCTTGACCGTAAGGATATATGCAGTATGGGACGTCATGGTAAAGGAATTGATCAATGAATAGTAATTTTGCAAAAGCAAGCAAGGCGCTGTATGCTCAAACCATTGACATCGGAAATTTCAACCTCAGTGCTCGTCAAGTAAGCACTTGCAGTTCGATATTAATTCTTATGGGCACGACATAAGGGCAGTCTAATGTACATAGTCTGACGTGCAAATCGTACAATACTCTTCGTAACCTTGAAATACATTTTTTTATAGAAGGTAAGAAGCACAGTATATTGGCTCCTCCCAGCCCGACGGTAAGCAAGAGAGGAACCCACATAGCGATGACAACGGATTTGATACCGTAAATCCTATCCGTTAGCATCGCCATAGATAGATACACTTTATTGCACAGAAAATTTACAGATATTGGTTTTACAGACATTTAAGTACAATATAGGCGGTCTTATTGCTAGAAAGCAATCTCTTCCAGACAACCTTTACGTAGAGGAAATAGTAGACATCGAGAAACGGGTACAGCCGTGCAAAATGTTTGAGAAAAATACTAACAGAAAATGTCAATATAAATACCATAACGAGATTAAAATAGAAAAAAAATACGTAAAAATAAATAAATAAATACCTTTACAATAAATAAATATATAAATTTCCATAAAGTATTTATAATTTAAACAAATAGAAATAAATATATGAAATCAAATGAAGTACCAACAATGCTTAGCATTATTTAAATACTTTGATAAAGGATACAAGTTCGGATTTAGTTAAGAGAAAGAAAGAAAAATTTTACTCTTGATTTGAAAATGGGAAGGGACTCAGATTCCCTGATAGGTAAAGGAAAGGAATTCCATAAGCGTATGCCATACTGGCCCACAAGATGTTTCTTTACGTTCCTTTTGAAGGATTCCATATCAAAGGACGGAGGAAACACATGAGCAGGCCACAAGTTCCTCTTCTTTATGGTACGGGAAAGATAAGAAAAAGTTACCAATTTTTTTGTACGCAATGAACAGGGTTGCCGGAGCCAATTCATCCAAATCCCCAAAAATCCTGATCGAATTCCCCAAATTTGGGGATAAAAATCTGCTGATTCCCCACAAATTCCCCTCAAAAGTTTTTTTTAACATTAACAATAATAACAATAACATTTATTTATTTGCATTAAATACAGTGTGATACAGAAAGATGTTACAAGTCGTATCTTGAATTGTATTTGACCTGCAAGCAGGTGTGCAAACAATAGTGTCATTTTAGAATTATCTTAAGTACCTACATATTTAAATTTAACCATTGATATATTCGTTGACACTATAAAAACATTTTTGAAATAGCCACAACGTTAACGCTTTTGTGAAAACCTTACCATCTAAAATTTAATCGAGTCAGGTAGTTTATTAAAGAGGGTGATCGACATGTTATATACATTTTGTTTATATATGTATGCATGGCAAGGGGGCTGATACATCAAATTTTGATATTTTGACCGCAGTTGTCTGGAAGAAACCTCCATTTGTTTTTTATAGTAATTTGGATGTAATTTTACAAAAGAGCAAACTTCTCGTATGTACAAACAGAGCAAAGGAAGAATATTCAACTTCTGGAAAAGCGGTTTGCAACTGTCTAAAAACCATGCGTTAATAATGGCTCTAATGCGTTTTATTCTGTAATCTAAATGCTCTATCGACTTCTACTGAATTTCCCCACAGTATAAGACCATAGCTAAGATTTGATGATACGTACCCATGGTAAGCTATTAATGCGGCTTCGGTGGAAATTGTCTGCCTTAATCTTTTAAGCGCGAATACGTAGCGGTTTAATTTGTTGCAATGTGGTCTTTCCAGTTTAAATGCTCATCAAAATTAAGTCCCAAAAATTTAAATTTGTTTACTTTTTCTATCGGGGTTTGATTGTATTTTATTTCTAAATTTTGTGTTTTAGTGTTATATGAACGGTATTCCATGAGTTTAGTTTTAGCTATATTTATTTCAAGATTGTTTGATTTCATCCATTGTGCAATTGCCGATAGAGTTGTGTTTATAAAATGCTCGTAAAATCACTACTTTGACAGAAACAAACACAACTTTTTCAAACTTGGATCTACTAATTAAGTACAAACAACAACGAACGAAGCCAATGCATGCATTACATGTTCAATCATTCATTTATCAGTCACAAAACAAAACATTTAATAAAGAAGAAAAGGAAGGGATGTGCTGTCATATCATAAGTACTTGAGCATACTTAATAATTAAAAAAAATGTTGTTATCCCTACTATACTCCGTAAAATATAGCTTGATCTCTGCGACATAAGTCAAACTGACATTCCTAGGGTGGCCATGATATAAAAAAGTCGATAGATATTATCGACATTTCTTACTATTATCGATGCTAAAGTAACATTTAATTGGGTTTAATTTAATTACTAACGTTACTAAATAAAACGAATATTTGAATATAAATTACATTTATTCTTGTAAAGGAGTAAACCCCAAATCCATATCTGGATCCGTTTCTGAATCACTAGAACAATCTTGTAAATTTATTATAAACTTTTATTCGCATATATTATCATTATGTAAATAATGTTATGATATTAAAATTAAAATATACAATAACATTTAAAAAAAATAAATTAAGTTTTATTTGAAATACCGATAGTTTATAGTCAGTGGTCACGTTGATTCATCGCCCATCATTATGTAGGTCGGCATGCCCATAAAGTATGACATTTACAGGTATTGTCTGTACTACTATTAAATTCAGAACTTCTTAGGCGTGATTTAACTGACAGCTGTCGCAGAGATCAAGCTATCTTTTACGGAGTATAATATTTTAGATGCGAAAGTAACTCTGTCTGTCTGTCTGTCTGTTACGCTTTCCCGCTTAAACCTCTCAACCGATTTTGATGAAATAATAAATGGCGAAATATTCTCCGATGAGAGATGTCAAAATCCCCGCATTTTCCCCACATAATGCCAATCCCCAATAAATCCCCAACCATCTTGAGATTCCCCGCAGTTTGGGGAATTCCCCACAGATTGGCAACCCTGGCAATGAATTATCATTGCGTACAAAAAAATTGTTGTATAATTCGCTATTGCGGTGTGAAGCACTATTATTAAATAGTGCTTCACACCGCAATAGCGAATTTTAAATATTTAAAAATAAATCTGCTTCATTCAAATTATCTAAAAATCCTTTGCCGCAGATGCAGGCACTAAACAAAATCCCACTAAACCGCAGGCATATATCTCACCTCTTCAATCTCGTCAGTGATCGGCCGCTGCTGCCGCCGGCGCCACTCCTCGTACATGTCGCGCATGTCCACGAGCTTGTTGTCGAGCTTCTCCATGGACCACACCTGCCCGCCGCGCCCCGGCCGCTTCACCATGATGGCCGGCTCAGAGACGAACGCGCCGCGCTGTTTCAACGAAACTTTTAGAACTAATTACCTACTTGTTTTTATGTCAACAACAAAACCGTATTAGAATTTTATTGTGATATAGAAGACGTTTTCCTCAGAGCACTCTGCCAATACAATATTATAGCTTCATGGTGATTTCATACCTTCCTGTTGGGACTCAGGTTCTGGGGCGGAATCTGTAGCGTGACGCTGAAGCGTGTGTTGCGGCGCATCTCCTCGGCGAGGAAGTTGGCTTCCTGCACGAGGGCGTTCGCTCGTAGGATGTCCGCTTTTAGCCGGCCGAGCGAGCGCTTGAATGTGTCGTCGCGTTCGGCCGCCCAGCGCTCCACGCGAGCCGCCGTGGTCGGCGTGCACGCTGTCATTTTGCCTGATGATTTAGAATCGTTAAAGGGTTTGTCGGTTGAATAATTAAGTTGGTTTATTGAGATTCAAAAAGGAGAATGGCGGCTTATATAACTGTATTCGATGCTACAAAGGCACAAGGTTGACGATTATAAACGCGCAAGAGTTATGACGCGATTTAATTGCAACAGATGAGCTAATTGACGGGCTGGCGAAACAAAATATTTCTCTTTTATGGTAGCCACAAATATCGAACGCTAATTTTTTCTATAAAATCTGTTGTTTTCGAATAAACATGGACGAGTGAAACATAACTTAAGATACCTATTCATCTTTTGTAAAAAAAAATTTAATCTCATTAGATGAAAAAGTTATTTTACCTAGTTTTAGCGGATCGTATGAGTATGGCGGATATGGTGTTGACGGTGACAATATGTTCCTCAACTGCTGGAACTGCCTCTCGTATTCCTGTCGCTGTTTCTCCAATGCCACTAGAAAAAAAAAGAATTTAATTTAGGTATGAAATCCCTTGAATAATACTACTATTAGCCGAAATTTGGTGGCTAAACAGATTAGATACTAGAATTACTTATAGAATATTATAGTTACATACTTTTAATCCGGAAATAATACGATCAAAGCCGCGGTCAACAGCTTGTTTTACTTAAAAAATAAAGTATATTAATTAGTACCTTGTTTGTCTTCTTCGTGTTGCTTCTCGAGCCTCGATATGGCCGTCTGTATGGGGTCGTTACTAAGTTCGTTTAGCATAATCTCGTCCCGAGCGAAGTTGTAGTCGATCGGTTGGGCAGGAGTTTGCGGTTCTGACGTTGCAGCTACAAAACATATCAACTGATATTATAGTGGTTATTTACATTAATTATAATCGTTTCTGAATAAAGCTGCTTATGTCATTTATGAAGCGTTTCGAAGTAACGCAAACTGCTCAAAGTTATGGATGTATCGTGAAAACGCTAAACGACGGCGATAAGTGACGTTGGGTCCAACTGTTAATTTATTGGTGATTTAAATGTCATGGTGTTATGCCTGTCAATGTCATGTAAACCATAACCAATCACGTAGCAGTTGGACCCTACGCCTACGTATCGCCATCTAGTGGATTTTTCGTACGCGGACACCCTCATTGCAAAATTTACACATAATACTATCTCCGACGTGACTTTGTGGTTATCACAGAAAGAGCGCGTAGCAAGATTTGTGCCGCATTATGGTACACGATTAACTTACTGGTAGCCTTAGGACAGTTGACCCTAAAGAAGTGGTGGTTCCCCCAAAGGATTCTGTCTGCGTGCCCTAACCGCACCCGGGACACGACTGGCGTGCCGTTGACGAAGCACCTCGCTCCGTTCAGCGGTTCCATGTGAAGTCCCCCTCCTTCAACTAGTACGAGACAGTGTTGAGGTTGGATGCCGAGCCCTGATAGCTGGATGTCGGCTAAGCTGTCCGCGCCTACTAAGGTCTTGTCCTGCAATAGAATCGGATACATTTATGAACAATCAAACATATTTATCGAGTTTTTTGGTCTGGCATTATATAACTTGCATTTTTTATAGTTGACTTTATATAAGTGTTTTTTTTTACACACGCCTTGGTATTATAAAGATAATCTTAGGTACGTTTTCAAATATGGTATAATTTAGTCGCACCTCTTTTTATAAAGCATTTCAGCCAATTTAATATATTATTGTTACACAATTATTATGTTATCACTGCTACTACAGCAGACAGATTTACTATTCTCGCATTAAAAAAAAACAAACTCACAAGGCTGCAGAAAACTCTATAAATCACAAAGTAAACAATATTTTAAACAAATGTATTGCATTAGTAAATAAATCAATTGTTTAAATAATCGATAGGCTCCAGCTATCGCGCACATAACATCCGCTAGATAGTAATAATACGTTAACTTGAGGGCCAACTGCTTCGTAATTGGTTTTGACATGTTTTACAATATGATCATCATTACCATCTGGCGAATTTTCTTGCGATAGGGCGAGATTCGTTAATATAAACTGACTAATCATCAAAGTGAAGCGATTAAAGTTGTATTGTGTACACACCTTCAAATAGTACACCAATAGTTCGTTGAGCGAAGGGTCCGCGTTTAGGTTCACTAGGTAGTATTTGTTCTTCTCCACTTTGATACCGCTCGCTTGCACACTGATGCCCATCTTCTCAAGAGCTTGTTGTCTCTCGCTTTGTACTCTCCCTAGAAATAAATAAATTAGAATACGATTACAGACGCACAGTAAAAATTATATGGACTTGTGAGGTCCAATCTCTCTTTAAAAAACAAGTCTGACATAGGTACTATGAACTTTGTACAGTGCTTTTATCGTTGCTGTACGATTGAATATTAAACATTAAGTGTTTACCCTGATGTGACCATTTTTAACTAATAATAGTTTGGCCAGGAATTTGTCAGAAAACCCAATTACAATTTATTATTTAATGCATTAAATATACATATTTTAGATTTTAACAGAAAATTACTCTTGACTTTAGAATAGGTTGTTGTTAGTCATGGCTGAGTCCCCTGCTTTGCCCCTGCTAATTATTAATAATGCGTCTGGCGCACCGAGTGGCGTGTTCCCACAATCGAACATGCAAGCTGGCTACACGGAAGTATAAATCCGAATTAAATTTTATGTCAATAATAAGCTATATTTAATCGAGGCTCATATTAATTGTCAATGTAAATAAAAGGGATGTTGACATTTAAAAATAATAAGTCCGATATAAGATAGTGCCCTCTTTTACTGCACTGATACCTCACAAATATACCTGAATGTCATCATCGTAATTAAACCTACCTTTAGATGCATAGTAAATTTATCGAATTCAATATTCAACACATAGTATATGTACTTTGAATTTTCTCAGAAATATCAATTTCTATTTCGGCCAATTGTAATGTGGTTTATTTACCGTTTATTTACACTCGTTCATGTCACTAGTGCCTGTGTTATTTACTTTAGGATCAACGTATGTGCTGCCAGTAAAGTATTAGACAAATTTTATAAAAAATTATTAGTCGAATAAACACAATACGGAAAATTTTTGCACGGCATACATGAATAGAATTTTTAAAATATAATAATGTTCCGTGCAAATATGACGTTCTAAATTACAAAAGCTATAACATTTTGTCGGCCGTTAGTTTTTTATCTGACGTTTGAAAATCAACCCTATTAATTTTTTCACACCTGTTTCAACTAGTTTCTCTTCCCACGTTCTCGACATTTCCTTCATAAGATGTTCACTCTGCGCCAGCTGCTCGTGGACATCTTCACCCACTGGCGAACCCTGAACACAAAAAGGCGATATATTTAACCAATTTATCAAACTACCAAGGTTTTTTAATACCTATCACAAATATCATTACAATGGGTATCACAAAAGTTGGTGCAAGGTCTGATACTGTATGTAGCATACAGTGTGTGGTGAATGTATATCACTTATATCAACTGAGAATACGTAAAATATTTTTGTTAATTAATTAGAGATTGACATAATTCAACTCTCGACCCAAAATTCGGTCCACCACCCTAAATTCGAATGTCATTAAATAATAAGGTCCATTTTCTCTTTTAATTTCTTTAATTGTTCGAATAGTCCAATTATACTGTATTTTAGTGACACAAGTCATTTTTAAGAAGTAGGACATTAAGTGAAGTCAAGAAAATCTCAATTAATAGTAATTAACCCCCACATAGGTTATTTCTTAAAAAGTGTAAAATAAAATAAAATAAATAAAATACTTTCAAAACGAGTTAAAATATTGGCAAGAATTTCCGAATGCAAAAAAAATTAAAGACTAGTTGTTTAATATTTGACAATTTTATTTTAAAATTGATTAAGAATTATGAACCGCTGTTCTTTACTTAACACACAAACCTATCGTGAGTAAATATCATCAACTTAAATCATAATACTGAATAAAAGATAAGGTAAGTAATGCATGAATAGTGAATGAATTTCCACTTTTATGGAAGCCTTTACGTCCGTGCGTAGGTACTCTCACAAAACCGAGAATTCCCAACGAGTTTCTCACGCATCATTTATCTCGTAAACGCCTCGAGCTCTGGCCCTGGATTGAGTTTGATGGACGGCCTCGAATATTAGGTAATCAATGGAGTTTGATTAAATTGCGTACGTGGAACGTGTTTATTTTTTGGCATTAACATTAGACAGTTTGAACAGTGGTCCAGTTATTCGTTACCGGTAAAGTTCGAATGTAACTAACTATAATATAACCCACGATGTAAGAAAAAACAATCTACGCGTGCGAAGCCGGAGCTGACCACTAGTATACACTAATATTTTACAGAGGAAAGATTTGAATTTTTTGTGTGTTTATGTTAGTAACGAACGAACTCAACAACTACTGTGCCAATTTCAAAAATTATTTCCCCATTGAAAAGCAACATTCACCCTGAGTAACATATGGTATATTGAATTGATTGCTAGAAAACATTAGGGATCCTAAATAAAACTTCACCCTTGGTGTTAGGACAAATTAACCTCGCGCGTACGATATTGCGGTTGGCCGCTAGTATTTAATAATCCGATACATTAAGCGCTTCTAAACACCGTGGTGTGCAGAAGCGCCGAGCTTTTATACTGTAGGTATATACGCGCCGCATTTCCACTGCACATTTCCTTGCAAGAGTGTTACGTATAATCTTCGTAACTAGTTTTAATACCAAGTGTATAGTGAATCGGTAAAATTATGGTTTCACAGCGCGGGAGCGGCGCGTATCTACAGTGTATAGGTGTGACGGCGGCACGGTGACGGCGCGGCGGCGGCGTAGTATGTAGGAGCGCTAAGACTCACCGTAGCGTATTTGAGCATTTCCTTAAGCGCCTCGACCTCCTGCCGCAGCTCACGAATGATGCGCGCGTTCGGATCTTCATTCACCACCGCGTGGTTCACGATGCGCTTAGCTCTGTCGGCGTAGCGGAGCGTCGAGAGCGTTTCCTCGTAGTTATCCGCTGCCGGCGATACCGTTGCCACCTGGAGTCGAACACAAAATATTTGTATACATGTAAATGCAAACATTTATCAATCGCGTATACACATCAACTGTGACTGTACACAAATCCGGATTCTATAACTACCGAAAATATAAAATAGGAAGCAGAAGAATAAGAAGAAGAAAGACATGTTTATTTAGTGAAAAAGCTATGTGCATTTATAAAAAATAAAAATATCTTTGAGTGGGTTACATACAAAACTATTGAATCTTTATTAATCACAATAAGTGACACCACTACCCTACTTCTTCCATATCAAATCAAATATTACTTTATTCAAACAGGTTACATGTAATACTTTTAAATCGTCATTGACTACATTGAAAAGTGATTCTACTGCCGGTTCGGAACGTATGTCTACCGAGCAGACACCGGTAAGAAACTCAGCAGATTAGTTACAGTAGCAGGATTTAAATTATAGCTATGTGTAGACCACTTTAAACAAAGTCGTATAGGTTTGTTCTGTTGAGTGAAAAAAACATTACGTATTTACTTTTGAGAGGTAAGCTGGAGCTGCACCTACTAGATACTGGCAAGAAACTTATTGAATATGTAACAGTAGCAGAATCGTACATATTCCTATACGTAAATTATGAAGTTCGTTTGGATCAATACAGCTCTTATGATATTAGCATAAAGTTGAATGGGTTTGTATAGGCAGCACCCATTCATTTCGAAAGCACGAATGCGAACACGGGCGCGCCCACAGTTTATATTGCACCCTTCTTGTGTTAGTATTACGCCCACTAACAAGCAAATAGTTAATAGAAGTAAGGGCCACAGCAGACTTGCTGTTTTTAGAATCGGCAATTTGCGATTTAGCCTTTTTTAGAAGCTACTTGCAGCAATACTCTCCACACGGCACACTTGACTACGTCAATCATAGCGATTTTGCTTTTCGGAAACTCGACACAGCAGCCGAACGTAAAATTCAATACAATACTCGCAAGCGGTCGCGAAAACTCACGTATTTAATACAGCGATCGAACGTAGAGAGTCGCGATACTATCGATATAGCCGCAAAAACGCCGATCACCGATGCTAAAAGTACCATGTCTGCAGTAGGCCAAACACCTCGCACCTACGTTCAAATTCGTCACACAACGCTACGTCATATATAACAAATTGTAACACAACATAAAAGCAGAGGCACTGTGTTAAAAAAATTGTGCTATTTAGAAATGTTAGAGCTCACTTCAACTTGAGAGTGTGCAAATTTGCTTTTTCAAAGGACTTAAAAGTTATGGAATAAAAATGACGATACATAATAAAGGGAGCGTCCATTCATTACATGAGGTGTTTATTTATGTGAGCATCTCACGTTGTGACTCCACTTAATTTCAGTAAATATCAGGTGTTTTTTTATACTAAAAAACCGTTTTAAGTTGCATGTTAATTGAGATTGAGCATATGTGAGACAGCAATTTTAATTAATAATGCTGAACACCGCAATTGCTTTGCATAAACATTCATTTAATTAAGGCGTCTCCAAACTTCGAACCAATTCTTATCTCATCAGCGATGAAAGAAAGGGGTCAAAATGTCATCAAAAATACTACTTTTTGATGCGTTATTAATTATAATGTAAAATCATTAAATAGTGAAAAAACGTTACCATGACAGTTTTGCTGTTCCCTCCGAGGTTATCCTTCAAGAGCCACGTGAGAACAGAATCTCTGTATGGCACGAATTTGTCCTTGTTGGTCTTCCCGGAGGACTGATCCGCCAGCTTCGATATCACCAGTCCCAGGGTTGTTAGTGATCTGGAAGAAGTAAATTCATATATTGGATAAGAGTATGATGTTCTCTTGTTCCCAAATACTCAGCACAAAGCGGTTGACTGAATAAAGCAAAGAGAAAACTATTGCATACGTCGGTAAGTTGTGACTGACACACGCGTTCTGCGAGGCAGCAGTCTCAAGAGAACGCCCGAACACTCAGAAGACGATGTGACATCCACGAATATATATGTCGGATAGTGTTTAAGTAGCAAATTGAAATTCGTCGTCACTTCTTATTGGCAGTAGGTATAAATAAAACCAGACACAATAGAAAATCAATGGCATTCAAAAGAACATTCGGTCTTAAGAAGTTAAGATAACATTTGATTAATTATTTAAATTCTTTACATTGCGCTCTAGATCTTATTAGTTGGAAATGATAAAAATAGGAATTCCTGGTAAAAGATGATGAGTCATAACCTCCCTACTGCAATGTAATTATCTAAGATATCAAAAGTACACGATATATCACTTCCGATTTTATTTTTCTGGTTCATTATTAATGTTGCACGGCCGTACCCATTTCTTGCCATCTACTATTTCCTCTACCTTAAGGTTGTCTGGAAGAGATCGCTTTCTAGCGATAAGACCGCCTAAATTGTACTATAATCAATCTGTAAAACCTATTTCTGTAAAGTTTTTGTGCAATAAAGTATATCTATCTATCTATCTATCTATTAAAACAGATCTATCTACCATAATGCACGACAATGAAAAATGAAAATCACTAACTTGTTGATGTTGGATCCTTCTTTCAGCCTGTCGCCAACCGCGCCAGTCTTGACCGCCCGCTCGGAACCGGCCAAGTCGACCAACGACAGTCGCGCGACTTTTTCACCGGTGACGCCGGTGGCGGTGTCGCAAAGCGTCTGCGTCAGGACCACGCTGAAGACGGCGTGCGACCGCGACGACTCGCTGTTCATGTTCGTCGCTGCTACCGTACGAGATTTGTTGCCTTCCGTCATAAGGTTGTCTATGTCCTGTGGGCAAAGAAAACTGCAACTGAAGCATGTTATGCTATATATTCTACATTCAACATCACATACCTACATAGCTCTAATTCTATGAAAAGCACTTATGATACAAAAATCAAGAAAGAATACGGTACCACAACACCCAGACCCGAGACTATATAGAAAAGTATGGTTGGTTACAGCGCGACGTCAAAGTCCGGTCCGCACGCCTCTCGGCTATAGAGGTAACATCAACTTAGTAAGAAAATAGATTAGAATATGTACTAAAATTTTATATAGGTATCATGGCTAGATCAGCCTGAATTGGATTCAAATTCGAAAACTATATTTTATTTCTTTCTTCACAAAAGCCTGAATTGGATTCAAATTCGAAAACTATATTTTATCTCTTTCTTCCTCCCGACTTATTCTCGACATCCCGAATCAGAATTGGCTACTTGACAGTGTTAACAATAAAATATGAAAAGTGTTAGATACGTTAGCTTATTAGTTAAGTAATAATTTCACATTTTTATTTTTTAATTAAAAGCATAGTTAGTATTTTATTTTTGCAAAATAAATTTTACTTTTTTTATCTGTGGAACAAAAGAACCAAAACGGAAACCACCATTGCAATTCGGAAATGACATCTGTCGGCGAAAATTATTTATTTTAATGTGGCGAAACAATGATTATTTTACCAATTAAATTGAATTATTGTGTCTCTAATCGTATTAAGAATTAATTGAAACATTTTCCGTTTATCTAAATTAAATCGTTCCTATGCGTATCGGTTCGTTGTCTAGGACGTTGACGTCATAATTGCAACAGTGACGAGACTTGGCGTTTTCGCGCGCTTTTTAAATGTGTTACACAACATCTTATTTTTCTCTGGTTATTTAATTTTTTTTCAGATAAATCGAATTGCTTGGGATATTAAATAAACGGGCGCACATTTTACATTACTTTTTCAAAAACTGTCAAGTAGCCAATTGTTTCTAATCTAACGTTTGTGAATCAGCCGCCTGATAAATTTGTTACAAATCATGGGGAATAAATCGTAATTTAGATTAAAACAGAACAGTACAAGTAGTCTAATTAATATACATAAAACCCCATTAGTCGATAGTAATCGAAACAAAAAGTCAGTCTATATGGATTTCTTTACTCTCCTCCTGAGATAGCAACGAGATGTCCAGTGTCTAACGATACATTGTTAATTATTTCCTGGTCTACATGATTAAAGATTGACGGTCAGTCGATAAATTACCATTTTTAAAGCTGCATAGGTTTTCACAGTTTCAGTTATAATAGTTAACTTAACCATTACTATTTATTATTACTACTTAAAGACTCTTAGTGTAGGCACACTTAGAGTCATTAAGTAAATACCGTAGGCTAACGGCTTGATACAACAGAAAAATTTTATCGCCTACGATAACTTGCGATTAGCTCAGTTGGAAGAGAATCACGCGCGATACGTGAAGGTCGTGGGTTCGAATTCTGTAAAATATTAAGTAAATAGTCAGAGCAATCTTTGAAGAAGAAATATAAAGAAATACTAAAACTACACAGCTGTATACTACGCAAAAAGGTAGTCAAAGCTTTCATCAAATTGATTAAACTACGCAAAGATACCTTAATTTGAACGCACGACGCAAACAAAACTCGATCCAATATTGTGACGAGACAAACTCGAGGGCTGTTTGGCTAACTCGTGTTCCTGAGCGACTTGAGAACTTCTCAGGGCCAAAATTAAATTTACCTTCGTTCGAGCATGCAAACTTCAACGCTGGTTAGACACGCTCTCGAAATTAACGTTAACTATTAAACTATCGTCAAGTAAAGTTGCATTACCTTCATTAGCAGAATTTTTTGAAAAAAAGCAAAGTTTTTCTCAATAGTCTTAAGTATAACACATTAATAAAGTACTATGGAAAATCATTAGCATTCAAAAAGCTTTTAAGAGGAAATAAAAACTAATTAGTCGGAGGTACAAGAATTTACGAAGGTCATCTATTAGTTAGAGGAGCGAACCGTGAAAGCGTAATTTCGCAGAAAGCACTTTCTCCAGTCTATCTATTTCAAGAATCACAACATGAACTCTAGAGTCTTATTTAGAATCCAAGAATAGTGTTGTGATAGGATCCAGATTTTATCAAGACTCCAATGAAGCTGTGTTTATTGTTGTTTGTATCCCAAACGGTGAGGCGCTAACCGAGGTCTATAAATAAATCCCCCAGGCTTACATACAACGAAATCGAACCCAACGAACAGGACAATACCAAATGTCCTAAATTAAAATGGGAGCTGTATCACTCATACATCGTTTGTTTACTTTAGCAAAAAATTGGTTTACAAGCCAAATCTGATATACTTCAATTGGAAAAGAAAATAATACAATTGGTGCCGAATCGGGACCGCGACCATACTCCAGGGGCTCAGTACACAAATTACCACGGGATGAATACGGTATTCAATTCGGAGGAAATATTTGTTTCATCTCTTTTGTTTCCTTCGTTATTTTTATTGAGCAGAGGGTCGGGATAAATTTAAATTAGACCCTTTTTATATAAGCATAACCCCTCTCAATCAAATCAAAAAGCGAGGGATTTTCGCCGAAGTTTTCTGGCGTAATTCCGTAACTGGCTAACGTGGCGCCATTTCACCGAAATTGCTCGGAACAATGATTGTCAAGAATTTGTTGTTTTAATGATACCTTTTTTGTGTAAAGAGAGGTAGGGCATAGCGATTTATCGCTCGACCTGGAGGGCTGCTCCACTACTGGTGAAATACCTCAACCTTACGGAAGACCGCAGCAAAATAACAATCACTTCGGTGTTGCGTGTTTTATATTATTTTAAAAATATAGTATGACACATTTTCTTAATCAATGTCAGTATTGGGCCACGTTGACGCATGTAAGTCCTACACAGTTAATTAAATTTAATTTACAAATACTTTTGTTTTATTTATATTTTATTTTATTCAATATTTGATTTTTAATTTTTATTTTACAATTGACAAACTAACTGTATGTCTTAGTGCAAAATTAGTAATAAGTGAAAGCTATTTCACTAGTGACTACTGAGTACACTAAAAAAACTACTAAGTTTCTTGCCGGTATCTTCTCTTTAGTTATAGGTTCCGAACCGGAGGTAGCTTCATTTGCTTTATATAGAGACTATTCATAAGTATTACTAATGTAATCTACGTGAATAAAAAAATATTGACTTTGACTTTGTTGTTGTATTCTTGCATGTGAGTAAGGTTTCCAGAGCTCCTGGGGGGTGCTAGCGCTAGATTAGTAGCAGGGGGGCCTTCAAGGTAAGGGCGACAAGTCCAGTGATAGATTTATTATTCTGTACTTGTCACCCTTAAGCAAGGACCTCATTACCACTTAACATCAGATGGGTTGAGGTCAATCTTGAGATGCAACATAAAAAAACACACTTTAACTAAATAATTACATCAAATGTTCGCTGTATAACACTTTTTTTTTAACCTCGTAAAGCAAAATGTCCTCTTAAAAGCCAGCTAAACACTTTAATTGACTTTCCATTGTGTCTTCATTTACAGGCATACGATTAACCTCGATCACAAACCATGTAAGGCATAAGATGGTACACGTTTCTCCTAAAAAATGTCTGTTCACTTTGGCTTTAAAGACTTCCAAATTATCATTGATGTAATTATTAATAATTAATTAATCGAACCAAATCGGCTCTATTAAGACACGAGATGGATTTTCAACCAAATATATTTGTTTAGGTATATATATTAATATAAGTATTAGTCAAAAATTCGTGTTGAATAATACATTTGCAGAGTTATATTCAATTATTATTTACAACAAGCTGACCCGACAGACGTTGTGCTGTCTTAACGAAAACTATTTAATTTGAATTGGAATTTTCTAACTTTCCGCGCAATTTTTAATTTTTTTATAAGAACCTCCTTCTGACTATAACAAACACAACAAAAAAAAAGTGAAATTGGTCCAGCCGATCACATTTAATGCTTAACATTTCCCACTTGTAAATTAACACTATTTAGGACAATATACCTATATACTATATAACTATAGTAGACAACTGCGCAATAAGTAGTAAGTAGCTGAAGCACTTGTGTTACCGGAATTAGAAACAACGATGATATCTCTCGCGAGAGATATATTTTTTCGTTTTCCATATTGGCCCGATCGGGAACCGAACTTGGGCCCTCAGACATCAAGCGACCTCAAACTTCGACCCACTCGCCAATCGGCTATAGAGGTCGTCGAAATGTATGCAGGCGATCCAAATCAATCCTGTAAAATTGACAACGGAAGATAATTTCCTTTAATCTCACTCAATGAAGCCAGTTGTATTGGAGAAACAATCTTTTGTTCCATTTAACTTGTCTTCAGAGTTTAGACTCCCGCTTTGGCGACGCGAATAAAACTGTTCGTGGAATTGAAAGCAGCTCTTTGCTTTTGTTTTTGTTTAGGGTTGCCTGTGATTTTTAAGATGTGTTTCAATTGCCATTAAGGAGGATATAATTATACAAGATAATTTTCGAAATAATTTCTATGTAATGTTTTAATAACATGCGAATGGTATCAAACAGGAAAAAGTTAAGTTTGCAAAGCATTTCGATGACGTTTGATTCGTGAAAAAAATTACTAGATATCATAGACCTTTGCAATAGTCAAAACGAATGTAATGATTGCTGATCACAAATTAAATAGTTACAATTTTTATTCGTAACGATCGGGACTTTACTTTTTTATAATATATGTAATTCGGAATAAGTTTTTTTTTCACACGGTCGAACTTAGCCAGAGCTTGAACACATTTGGCCCTCTTTCACTTTAAACTAATAAACTAACTAAACCCACATTTTATTATTTACAAAAATATATTGTAATGCATATATTTACACAATGTTCTATTAATTTCCTCTGACAACGCAGATGAAACTAAGAATGCGAATACGAATCGCTTAAAAACGCATACTACCTACCTACTGACTTAAAAGACAGGTCTCAATAGGTAGGCGAGTCTACAAAAAACTTGATACAGCAGCCCTATTTCTCGGTTTCGGTACGAATCTGCCTAAATATTGTATTTCCGGCTTTCTTCGCGGCTTAGGGCGCGTGCCGCTCGGAATTCAAAGGCTTCGTCTTCCCAATGTGGGCCGGCCTCGTTTCGGCCGAGCTTCTCCTTTAATGAAGAGATATGACAACCTTTACTCGGATGTGCGAGTATGTGCGGACGCTTTGTTTTTGTTAGGCTTTTCTTTTGCGTCGAAAGCTGTCATATGTGTGGTCTCGTACATTCTTCATTCACTGGTTCATATGAAACATGATCTCCCAAGTTTTATAGCTTAGATCGAATCAAACTCGATAACTACTCAACAGGTTCGTTAAAATTTTGCTAAGCGTTAAGTGTCATTGGCTATCATTCATGGCAGTGGTTGTCAAAAGAAAATTTGCTAGGAAAATTAAATCTAAATTATAAATTGTAATATTTTCCTTCCATGCGTACGAAATAGCGGACAGAAGCTGCTTGTTCAAATTTATATTAAAACAGTCAAAGAATTTTACCATGTATGTTAGGTACTCTGTTTTCTCTATTCCCTGACCAATTGCAAATGTTTATGATCACGTATTAGATCTCGTTAAATATTGAAAACTCAGTAATTATTTAGTTCTTAAGGGGCCTCTAAGCAAAGTATCCTGGCCTAGATCTTGGATAGAGGACACCGATAGCATAGGCGGTCCTTTGCGCAGGCGTATGCACTGGGTTTCTATAGACTTCACTTCAAAGGACATTGAACTGCATATGCAGTTATTTAGAATTAGGGCACAGAGTAGGCTTTTACGAAACTTATATCATTTAGAACCAACACACTACTAGGTACTGCGCCCTTTCAAAAGGAAGAGTAACATTGTCATCAAAAAAGATGTATGAAATTCTAAAAACTTGCGCTTAAATAAAAAAAAAGGGTAAATGAAGACAGAAAGTGCAAGAATATATTTTTAGCTAGTCTGTGAAAAATAGATTGGAAATTGCACAAGGTCAATGACACAATGTAAGCCGCTTTATACTGTTACGCGTTTAACGGTAATACTGGAAAGTCCCAAAATATCTAGATCGCATTAGGGGATTGAATGGATCAGATAGACGAGTTCAAGGATTCCATCGAAGCCTTCTAAGGCATAGCTGGATTATGAGAGGCACCTTACGACAATGTAGACATATTTCTTGCAAAAGATTCATAAATTTTGTCGCAACGCTTCCGATCGTCATTTATTTAAATACGTTTTGAAAGTCAGTAAGTTCTTTGCGGCTATTATATTTTATGTATATTCTTATGGCATCATCAATAGGGCGAGGAGAGGTAAGGTGTGGGGGTGGAAAAATTAGAAGACAGTCTCAGCTCTTTTCAAAATGTTGAGGTTTCACACACGCCATTACCTATGGTTACAAAAGTACGTTCAGTAAAAGCCCCTCAAAAAAATTGTACCTACTCGAATCAGATATTTTATTTTGCAAAATTTCTGTAGATTAAATATTCTCACAACGCTTTTGATCATAAAATAAATTAACAATGGCGCAAGAATTCGCAACGGGCAGGGAAAGCCTCAAATTTTCATCTTTTTCAATTATTAACCGAAAAGTTTAGGCACGAAGTTAAACGGCATTATTATTTTAGATTTTGTCTTCTATGGCATGGTCTCATTAAGGCTATTTTGAGCCGGGAATTCCACATTGGTAAATAATCAATTTTAATGCGGAATTCAGGTCTGAGGCCTCGAATGCCACCAAAGAATTAATAATTTATTTGAGTGGTACGTTGGTACTAAAATTCCAGAAAGTTGCCAGCTGTACTTTTGTGGAATTTAAAAGGTACTTTGTCTAATATTTGTGGTCCTAATGTCCCACTAAAATTATTTTTAATCCAAGGTGGCGTTCGAAACAACCAATCCCAGCACCAAATGCGGCATCAATTAGATTATTAATTTCAATGTAGACTCTTGAGACTGCAGCCTCCCCAGATGCCTCCCGACACTGTACAGAAGTAAATGTCTTGATTAAATGTTAACCTTTGCAACCTTTAATGACCAACCAACCCAACCTTCTTTCCAGATATTTTTTCTTTATTTTAAAGTTAAATAATAAACTAAATAAATTGACAACATCATATACATTGCTCTGTTTCTGTGGTAAGTAGCTTAAGCACTTGTGTTACAGAAATCAGAAACTACGACGCTACCACAACACCCAGACCCTAGACAATATAGAAAAGTTCGATTCCCATATTAACCCGACCGGAGATTGAAACTCAGAGATGGCGCTACGCCAAAGTCCGGCCCGCTCGCGTCTCGGCTACGGAGGTCGTCAAACTGCTTGTTTACATTGAAATACAATCGTGTATATAAATTAATTCCTCCTAAATAGGAGGATTATTACATTATGTACCAAATGTTGTATTTATTATGGACAACGTTTTTGAGTTCACGTAAGGATAATCCAATAATGGCACTAAAAGGTATTTTGCTACGAAAGAAACCATTAATATGTTTAAGTAGAATGATAGTTAGGCGCGCTCAATTTATTTCATCCATTATCGTAACTAGATTATACTTAAGCACGGGCACGGTAAAGTGCAAGCCAAGTTATCAAAAATAACGCTTGTAGTTATTTTACACTTGTATGATAAATGTATAAGTAGAAGTGTTCGAATTAATTAAAAACTTTAAGTTTTGGTGACGCTACTTGTAATAACTCAATTATATTGAACAGGATAACAGAAACGAATATGTCGATGACAAATGACATGAGCAGTGATATTCATTAACCAAATAAGTTTGTTTTAAGTAAACAAAACTCTTATCAATGTATGAGAAAGATATTTCAATAGATTTATAGCTTTTACCATTACAGTTGCGCCGTTTTTGGCTTATCCATAAATTTTCTATACATTTTCGAAGTTCTTCAGTCAGAACTTGGCCAGTGCCAGTGAACACTTTTTCTTGATTTCAGACTGTTTCAGAGACTAAAGCAGTCCATCAATCTTCTGTTCGTATTCCCAAGTTACTTAATATAATAATCTACGCATAAATTTATAATAAATAATAATAATAATTATAAATATTGGACAACATCACATACATTGCATTGCTCTGATTCTGTGGTAAGTAGCTAAAGCACTTGTGTTACGGAAATCAGAAACAACGAAGGTACCACAACACCCAGACCCGAGACAATATGGAAAAGTTCGTTTCCCATATTGACCCGACCGGGGTTCGAACCCGGAACCTCAGAGATGGCGCGACGCCAAAGTCCGGCACGCTTGCCTCTTGGCTACGGAGGTCGTCATTATAAAATGGAAACGTGAATTAATCTGAAGCAAATACGAATAAAGCAAAAACGCCTTTATGTCGTGCACATAGGAACTAATATCAAAGTGCAAGTGTTAAACTCGAGTTGCTGTCGACTGTCCCAAATTTTAGGGCTAATTTAAGACGTTACTGTGAGAACGTAATTTTTGTATTCTAACAAATAAAATACGAAATCAATATTAAGCTTATGAATGCGTCTACCACTTTTCAAGTAAAATGGCTGTACACAAAATTTTATTAAAATTGTTGGGCTAATACTATTTTCCAAGAAACCGTAATATATTTATGTAAGTATGTATATAGATTAAAGCAATGTTTCACAAACTGTACATCGCTTCTCCGTGGAAGGTCGCTAAACAATCCCATGGGTGGCACAGTTTCACTTTAAAATTGTTATTATCGTAGGATCACTTTTTGGCATCATCGTCCAAAATGGGTTTAGAAAGCACTAGATTTCACATTCTATAAAAAAATACCAAAATAATCGTATACAATAATATATATAGGCAAACATAAATTTGCTGTCACTTTAAACACATTAAACATATCGCTTTCGGAACGCACATTAAACCTGCTTTTCTTCGTTTTTATTTCATTTTCCATAACGGATCGAAAGTCATCAGCATGTAATTCCTTCACATTCCTTGTTACATTTTTCGGCTCCATTAATATTCTTTTCTCCTCAATAAACATAAATCATGACGTTTTCACACGCTTCTCGCTTACCTGAGACAAACTTCAGACACAATATACAAGTCAACAATATAATAATAATGACATTTATTATGTGAAGAAAAATATGGCGAATATATTATGATAAGACAACATCACATAAGTTGGCCTGATTCTAAAGTAGCTATATGAAAATCATAACCAATGGTGATACTCTTATAAAGAATGAAATACATTTACAACACCTTTCATCCAGTCAGCCAAAATAATTAATGATTATTAATTAAAATAGTCTATATATTTGATAGATCATAACTTACGGTAATACTCAATTATAAACTTAAATCACTTTCTTTACAACACCTTTAACCGAGGCAGTCAAAATAAATATGGCATATAAAATAGTATGTATCCTTGAAAACAAAACTATATGAAAAATCAAAATATTTATTATAATCATAAATATAGATACGATCATTTGGTTTTATCTCTCTAGATATTTTAGTAGCACAGAATAACAAATTAGAATAAAAAAACACGACGCCCAAGAACTACTGATAAAATTTTTGCACAAAGAAAGGTACATACGTAAGCCTGTACGTCACATAAATACAGTTTCTGACTGAAGGTAAATTCGGCATGGTTCACTACACTGTGACGGCATACGTACGCTATATTCGTGCCTTCATAAGCTTAATATTGTACTCATTTAAGTTACCTACCTGAATATTATTCGCCTGGTATGAAACATGTTCTGCTTTCATTTTGCCTGTTTGTCATATTATGAAGAAGACATATTTGCATGTCATTATTCGTCTCAGTTCATAAGGATAGACAGATAATTCTTGCCTTCGAATGAATTCTCACCTCTGCTCTGCGAAATATAATCAATCCCTACGCGTTAGTTGATGATGGCGATTGTTAACAAACATCATTAACTAATGACGTCACAATTTGCAGCAACTGCTTCACAACTTAGTATATTGAGTCTTCGCTTACTGACTAAGTCATAAAGTAAGTTACTAAGGATAATGCAACTAACCTGGCGATAGTACCATAAGAAAGGTCTTAAGTGTGTTTAATGAACGCGCCGTGATAAGTATCTGTTGGTCTCAGCTGACTAATGGAACAGCGGAAATCAGATCAAAAAATCTATTATTTCGCTTCTTGAAATCACTCTTGACATAAAAGCCGTTTATCACGTGGTTGTTCGCGGGCAGCATCACTTACAAGCTTTATTTTGATTCCCTAGATAGCATAGAATAACTACTATCCAGTAGGTACTTCATAGCAAAATAAGGAATCCACTACTAATCAAATGTCTTTTACGGCCGCGCAACGAATTATGATTTCCCGTGCAGCGAACTTCATATGATGGAAAATCTACCCTACAAATGCTTCACAAAGTATATATTTTTTAAGAATCACTAAGTACGCTTATGGGCTGATGATGATGTCTGTTAAACTAATAAGTCTTCTACTACTATTCGAAAATGTAGTATCTTAATGGTATTAGTATTGTAAGACACCATGCCGCTGCACCAGATTACAACACGGTGAAACCGTGCATGATTAAATGAGTCAATGTTATGTAAACCAAAACCAATCACGTAGCAGTTGGACCTCACGCCTACGCATCGCCATCTAGTGGATTTTTTATTTGCGAACACCCTCATTGCTTACGTCTACAAAAGGGAGTCGAAATTTCTATTAATATTAATTGGTCTTGGGGATCATAATTGCTTTCAAATTGGAAATACCTCCATCGGTATACAATTAATTTGGTTTCGTCGCAGACGGATAATGCTTGTCCCTATTAAGCCTATTACAATAAATGTCCGCGTAGGGATATTATGAGGCTGTTGTAATGGTTCTGCTAGAGGAGTTTCTTTGCTCGCTAGCGCAGCGACCCAAAATGGATTTCCAGATTCTCCTACATAACATTTCTCTACTCAGCACTATTCTCAGACACCTTAAGTCACCTTAAGCTATTGTGATCCTTCTAAACCTGGTTATACGGTTCGTTAAGGAAATTCCCCCTTCGAAACAAAAAGGATAATATGTAAGCATTGGTTATGATAATAATACTCACAACACCAAAGAACGTTCTCGCTATTATCTCGTCTAGATTTGCTATTTAAATGATATTTCTTAGACTTAGTTACTTTTTAAACCACTCAACTTGTAATGCATGGCAAGCGGTAAACTGAACTATGGGAGAATTAAATATATAATAGCGGCAACACAAGCTACAGAAGGTATATATTCTTGTTGGATTGTATTAAAATGACTCTTCTACACAGTAGATTTCTATGTCTTTTACTATCGTATTCGTGCATCTCTTAATCTATCAGACTAGTGTGCAGTCTGGTAGGTGATCCATGATTTCTTTACGACCATATTTGTAAAAGCAATTATTGAGAACATAGTAATTTTAGCGTTATAACGCCTATTCACGTTTTCAAAAGAAACCACACCTTTCCGGAGTAACATTTTTCCTCATAAAAACTGTGTATACGTTCGGCTGTATTTAGCAATGTATGCCAGCATTCCCTGTTTCATTCGTGTCATCCCTAGCGATTTTACAGCCCGTTCCAGTGTTATTGCGAGGATTCCGCAGAGACCGCTCACCGAATATAAGCGTTTTTCGAGTAAAAATAAGTGATATTTTGCGTGAAGACACATTTCACTTTGAGCGTCCTCGCTGTCATTAAAATAACTTACGGCCCGATCTACATATAATTTGAATAATTATTGGCTCATGTTGTATGAAAGTTACAAAGTGGTACTATTGAATTTCTCATTGATGATTTCATGCATGATTAGATAATCTTGAACATGATTAAATTAATGTCATAAATAATTCCATACGCTTTTGAAATTGTAACAGAATTTGCTTTATCGTGTTTCACTGTTATATACTTTCTATGTTGAGTCATGTACATTGTTGAGCAGGTTTTTAGTGTGCATAGGTAATCTCGGGAGTGCTTTAGACGCCGCATATTCAAAATCTTGGAAAGTATTTCACTAGTAATACTGTACTTATGAATCCTTATAAAAACCAAACGCATTCCTACGATTCTTAACATATACCTAACTATCGAGAAGATACCGGCAAAAAATCCGTTAGGTAAATATTTTAAAACTCAGATGAACTGCATGTCTTAGTGTGCAGGCCAAACATTAATCTTGATATTACTATTCATTACAACCACATTCCGGAGTAACAAAAATAGCCGCTTGACTAACAAGTTTACACAGAAAAGCGCGCTAATCAAACACGTAAATACAACCATAACTAAAGGGACTTCGTAAGATATAAAGAGTTCTAGTTTGATGTAGTCGTCAGGCCCTCATTGCATAATAACATAACAAATAGGCCCAGTCCAATTTATATTATTTGAATCGCAAACAACAAAAGGTCAAGAGTTAATTCGGGCTCTAATTGCGACTCTCTGTCGCTCATTACGCTTGGCCTGGATTTCATTTCTGTTGTTCGGCAAATGCTTCAATCCATTCATTCGGGACAGTCTAATAAAATGCAGGGCTAATGATTCAAGAGATAGATAATTAGGGTCATGTTTTCGCCGGCTAGTAGTAATGGCAAATAAAAAGGAAAAAGAAGTAACTGAAAAACAGTAATATAAGGTTAGCGATCCGACTAAATTAAAGAAGTGAAAGTATAATAAATAAGCAGCCTATTAAAGTCCGGATACTCTCTCATGTATAAGGCGTAATGAGTATTAGTTTAAACACCTCACTTAGGGTTGCCAGTTCGATTCTTCCTTTTATCGGGATCAATAACCGATTTTTCGGGATTTTAGGGCTTTGGTCGGGAGAAATAAAAAAATAAGTTAATGATTATGCATTATATATTTATGCATTATATATTAAGTAAACAAACATTTTTGTAATTCACTGTAGATATAAGAAAAAAAAAACATAGTTGGTAGTTATTTAATATGTTTAGACGTTTCACATAAATTGCCATCAAAGTAAGCTCAATAAGGCTTGTGTTATGGGTACCATACAACAATAAACATACTTACATATTGTTAAATACATACATATTATTATAAAGATATAACCCAGATCACCGAACAAATTAAGCGTTCTTCACTCAAATATTTGTCGGCGCACGGGAATCGAACCCGGGACCTCGTGACAGCGACCAGGCGTTGTTGCCTCTGATCCAAACCGGTCGTCAAATTATTAATATATATATCAGTATTTGTGACACAAAAGATAAGTAAAGAACCGAATGAGCATAGTTATTGTTTTTGTTTTTTCCATTAGTATTTGTCATTTTTTTTAACCGCGGTTAATAACTTTTGAGCTTTATCGCTATTCAATAACATTTTTAATGACCTTAATCTTAAAATTAAAACAATTTTCGTCAAAATTCAAACGAATTATTAATTCCGCCTTTATTTAATCCATGCTCATTCGGTTCCTTTCTTTTGAGTATAAATTATTGAGTATACTAAAAACGCGTTCGCAGTAAGCGTTACTTACTGGTATTGAAAATATAAAACATACAATTTTGGTTAAATTTTTAACTTCGACGCAGTTTCTTATAAAATATGCCCATAGCTTATCATTTGTCATTTTATTTTTCTCTTCTGGAAAGCGATTTAAAGTAAAAACTTCTTTTAAAGAACAATAATAATCACTGTACAAATGGTCGGTGTCAATATAATATTAAATTTTAAATTTTTCTATGAGTTCTAAGAGATCACTCCATGTGAACAAATTTTCTTTTAAAGTTTCGTTAGATGAAAGTCGGGAGATTATTCGCTTTGTCGGGAGTCGGGAGGACAAGCAAAAAAGCGGGAGAATCCCGCCAATTCCCGACCGTCTGGCAACCCTAACCACACTGCCATATAGGTTTCGGTGTTTACAAATCCGAGCTAAATTAGAAAAATCTGATACATAATTTGCCGGATCCGGCAATCGAACCCTTGTTTATGAGGTCCGGTACTTAAACTAATAAACCATAGAGATGTTAAGAGAAAATTGAAACGGAATATAATTCACATATGCCTATTCACCTCCCCAAGACTTCCAAAACTCTAAATTTTTCCCCAATTTCATCCATCCTACCTACCATCACGACAAAGTCTTTTGTCTTTACCGATACGTGGTCTGCTATAAAAAAATCTCACTCATCGGCCTGCCCATTGCCACTTTAGCATTTCAAATCTTAGATTAGCTATATCGGTGGCTTTATTTCTGGGCCTGGCACGTAGAGATTATTGTCATTTCATAATAAAATTAATAACATCTCTCGTCACCAGATTTAACGAAATTCATCCATTGGAATTAAGGGCAAATCAATTATGTCACCGTTCATGAATATTTGTCGTTTGCATCTGATTTAAATTATTTATTTCCGCAAATACACAAGTGGCAGGTGAACGATTCTGATAATTTGTTAAATATTTACTTATATTAATCACTCATTTCACGAAGGCGTCCCAATTACGGTTTTAAATTTCCGATTTATCTTTCAATTGAATTTACGGATTTTCTTAAATTAACTTAACACGAGTTTCATAAATTAATATAGAATCTAATTAATAATTAAGTATCTTCTTCAATCTGTTATCCTATAAATACCTAGTAAAGCCGGACTATTTATAAAATATTTCATAATCGTTTCCTCAAAAGACAAATAAAATCGACCGATTTATCCTCTAAACAACCCAATTAGTGTTTGTTAAGACGGCGTCTAAAAAGTTTCTCGTCTTGTAATAAATCGCGGAGTGGCTAAAAATAACAATTTGAACCGCGCCGCGAATGAGGCAGATATTTACGAAGAGTGTTCAAACAAAGCGCTGTATTAGCGGGCAGCGCTGGCAGCGGATAAAATCCCACTTTTCGAGCAGATTGCCAGTTCAGGCAGCTTCATTATGCCCGCTACGATAGGGTTGGCTCTAAACACTCCGATGAAAACATCTTAAGTTGTGATTTAATCTCAACCTTAAGGACTGGGACACGAATTCGATACATACGAATTGAAAATTTTGTAAATTAAACTGAATTCACAGCAGATAAATTGCCTGTTTGGGCAATTTCAATAAGATTATAAACAACATCTGATTTTTTGGTTTTATCTAATTAATATTTGATATGAGCCTTATTGTGAGATTTACATGTGCACAAAAGTAACGGCGCCGCGATAGATGATTATTTTTCTCGCAATTCCATATACGGTTGACAGTAAATACTTACAGTTCCATATTAGTTCTTATGCGCTGGAAATAAAGGCAGTGCAAAGTCCAAAGTGAATAATTTGACGTGCTTTTGATCGAACCGACGCATTTGTCTATCACATTCATATAATTTTAGAACATCATTTTATGCAACTCTGCTGAAAGTTTCAAACATCTAAAATTTCACACAGCCTAAAAATAAGCACTGATTTTAATTGCAAATTCACCCCATTCCCACGGTCCCAAAACGCCTCAAAACTAAGAGCAACCCTACTCAAGCACCGCCCGAGGGCTTAACGGTGCCATTTCGCCTGTCAGTTTTAGCTTCGACATAGTCCCTCCCGCTTCGAAAAGCCTAATTTTCGCAGAGATTCCGCATCAGCGGCCATCCCGTGAACTTTGATGTTTCGATATCTTTTGTAACGTTCGAGCAGCGACTCTGCAAACGATACAAACGAAACTTTCAATGGGCTTCAATCTCGAGATAGGTATCTACCGGCTTAATTAAATTGCTTTGCCGTAATGTAGCTTTGGGGTATTATTAAATGATCTTCTCTCCGATACGTTACCAGAAACGCGTAATCCGATGTTTTTTTTTATCCGAATATTGTTACTCGCTCTGATCATTGAACTCAAATAAGGTGAGATGCAGAACTACATAAACTAGCCATGACCTTCCATGTTTTGTTTTCTCACGGATATCAGGGGTATGATTTTCAATTTCAGATGGGCACTGATTGCCCTATGGTTCTGTACATTTCTCATGCGAGGCTCGAAGTGAGGGGCGGGTTCCCATAAAAAACACGAAATATTACAAGGGAGAAGGGGTTATATACAGTAATATATCACAAGTAAAATTTGATGAACAAGTATTATAAATAAATATTTAAAAAAAAGATTCTTTGTAGGTTTAGTCTTGAACCTTACAATATATCATCAAGGGGAGGCGGGTTTGAAAATAGAAAAAAAAACATCGAACGGACAGCCCCTGTCGCCCAATTGAGGGTTAATAAAATGTTCTGCCGTACCTGGAAGGAGGCCACAGCCAGCTGTGAGAGGCCGTCGACGTAGGGCCCGAGCACGGCGTGCTCGCGCACGCGCAGCGAGCGCCGTGACGTCTCCGGGTCTAGCAGGTCATGCACTCGTTCGTTGTAGATCTCCATGTAAGACACCTCCACCTGCGACCAAACGGATGATAACTACAATTGTGACATCACAGTGTGCTTAGTAGAAACTATATGGAGGAATCGTGTTTTGACATGTATTTAAAAGTACCCAGTTATCTGCTGGCCAAGATCCCTATTTTGCAATAGCTCGTGTTTTTATGTGTGACTAGCGGTCCCGGCGAACTTCGTTTCGCCTTAGAGAATTTTTCCCGCTTTTCTGTTGAAATTTTTCAAATTTTACCAAGGATCCCTAATTTTGTTGCCTATGTCAAATTGGAAGAATGTAGCATTCTATTGGTGAAAGAATTTTTTAAATCGGCTCAATACTTTTTGAGCCTATTCATTACAAACATACAAAAATAGGTACATATCTTTCCTCTTTATAATATTAGTGTAGATGTAGATGTGGCAGTGCACGTTAAGCATTGGTTATAGTAATCTAGTTTAGAAGATCAATTGCACGTTGAGATCACCTTTAGATATGTTTTTGAGAAGATATTTTTTTCTTAGCTATGATTGGTAATTCTACTTGTAGTAACGGTTGTACCAAAACCGGACTAAGAAGTAGGACCACGGGAATTGGAATGTTGACACCAGTCACAAATAATCGCAAAAACCTGCGTAATACATTTGTTTAACGTGTGGCCATTTTATAATTTGAACTTCCATTTATTTGTAAGCTACAGACGGAATCACTTGTTCACAAAAAAATAACGAAAAATCGTGGAACGTATTCAAACATTCTATTAGGTTTTAATTACATTTTGCATAAAACTAACATACCGAGAACACAATGTTCCAGCTAACGAGAAATTGTGGTTAGTCATTAAATGGTAAAATGTTGTTTGGAGCCAATTTCTACATGGTGCATTCGATTTTCACCTTTAAAGTCGGCTTCTGAAAAACTACACTTGGAAATTAGTTATTCTCGAAAAAAAAAGTGTTATTCTGTTCTTAAGTTTACTCTTCGACTACATCTGTTCTTAATTTATGTTTTCCAGTTATTTCTTTTATTTCTGCTGAGTAACAACTTTTGTAGTTCTACAAAGTTCTGAAGCCGCGTACATTTCCATAGTGTAAGCTTTAAACGACTTAATAATTCGAACAGTGAGAATGTTTTGTATGATACTAAGTGCCTACTACTAAGAAAATGTTACCTTAATAAAACTTATGTTCTTTCTCAATTTCACTGGTACAAGACTAAATTAAAATTACAAGTCTACCAGTGTACTATTACCAAATTATCCTATATGAATCTAACGGCTTCCAAAATCTCATTTTCATTTTGCGTCTGTTGAACCTACTTTTTAACTTTTACGTGGGTTAGCTTTGTCGTTTATATGATGTTATTTTTTGTTGGAAAGGAGTTATTTAGACTGTGGTACCATGAAAAGGAAACTAGGACCTGATGATGGTATCCCTGAAAAATCTTTGTTTGTATTACAAATGCTACGTCACCTTATAAGTAAGAGCTGGTGGACTCTGCTGCACAGCTATCCTCTCGAAGAGCGCGTCGCAGAGCCGAGGTATGATGCCACCTTCGTCGGCGCCGGGAGCGCCCATCATCGTGTAGGATTTGCCCGAGCCTGCAACCAAACACATCATTCTTATAATATATTCGCGACTAGCTTGGCTCTTGTTTTTTCTGCGCAGTGTTGTCGGACATTAAAATGAAAACAATCCAGACAGAGCTCACCCAAAAGATATGATAAATAAACAAATGATGAACAACATCACAAACATTGCTCTATTTAAATGGTAAGTAGCTACTTGTAGTAGTACTAGTGGCAATTGCTTTACAGAAATAAAACAATAACGACGGTATCACATCAGCCATACCCGAGCTATATTGACTGGGCCGGCAATCGAATCCGGTACCTCAGAGATGGCGCGACGCCAAAGTATGACCCGCTAGCCTCTCGGCTAGGGTAGTCGTCAAAAATAATACCAAATAAAGTCAGAGACTCTGCCTGTGTATGTCATAGTACTCATAACGTAGAAGGAGACATAGAAAACAGTTAAAATACCGAACAAACCAAAGACTCATAAAAAATAAAAATACTTTAGAAAGACAAATCAACTACTATTTCGTGATGATTAAAGCTCAAAGTAACTGAATAAGTTTTCTCTTTTAATTATCCGTCTGCCTACGTCCTTGCCGCGACTTCCAATTGCCCTAATTGATTGGCGTTACATCATACCCAGTCTACGGGCATTCCCAAGGGAGCCAGCGAATTGTTACTAGGAGAGCTTCGAAACATTTTATTTAACCAAAAAGCTCCACCATACCAATCAAATATTCGTAGCGATCAACTGTGGTTTACTTGAGATAATATTTGGAAATACTTAATGGACTTTGGAAATAGTTTAATTTATCTCAACCATCTATTAAAAACTTTTCAATTTCGTTCAAACCAATTCAATGTTCTTTTATTCACGTAAATTACATAAGTAATATTTATGAAACGTCTATATAATGCAAATGACGCTACCTCCGTTTCGGAACCTATAACTTACAGAGAAGATCCCGGCAAGAAACTCTGTCGTTCATATTACAAATAAAGCGAAACTTATTACTAGTTTTGCACAAAAACATACAGAGTCGTGTGTAAATTGTAAAAATATTAATTGATACAGAGAAATAAGAAAAATTTAAAAACATACAAGGAGCTCACTTTTACCTTTATGAGTATTATTGTGAAAAACTATTTTAAAAAGCATGGCGTAGTAATTAAGAACATTGTTACGCAAAATTTAGCACGTTTCGAAAGTCGCGCGAAGATTTTGGTGGTATTCTTGGCGCATACTGTGAAGACAAATATTGTGGTAGGTAGTGGTTCGAAGAATTTCAATAGAAGACAAGTTAGAGGAACTCCGAGGCGCTTTCTGCACTGTTCGGTTACTAGTTGTGATAGTTTCCTGAAGCTACAGTTCCAGCGATGTTTTGGTTAAAATACAAACAACAGGAGTCGTTTAACTGAAGTAACTTTACTGTGATTGTAATTTTTTTATGTATATTTGTATACATTGGTAATATGGACTACCGATATTAGGTACATTACGAAAACTATAATTAAGTACCTGTTTCTTAATCTCTATCTTCGTCTATTTATATTCTAATATTACACGAATTTATATAACTAAAGATAAGTAACTTACTCGCAACTTACTGAAATATTATGAAACAGGTATTTCAAACCACAATATAAACCGAATAGCATCAAATACGCAATATCAGTTTAAATACTCTTAATACAAAAACGTCAGTTTTAGTGTAATCTTATAAACAACTGATATTGTTTTGTCAAAACCAACAAATCCAGTACTCATCATTAAAAACTAAACATATCAGTTGTCTTTAATACAAATTGAAATCAAGAATTTTAAACACGTTTTTATTAATATTCAAAATAAGTTAACAGGTTATAAAGTGATAATATTTAGTAAAATTTAGTTAAAGTAGGTATGCTAACAAATAGTTCAGTGAATAAAAACCCGGAAGCAAGTAATAATTCAAAACGAAAACATTACTCAACATCGTATTTTATTAACACCTTTTTAATAATGAAAGTGATAAAAGCGAAAACACCCCTTTGACATCATAATTTAAACGGGCCTTGTTATAATTAGCCGTTGAGCGTAATTGCGAAAAGCGAGCATTTACCTAATGACAAATAGGACTTAGTAAGATTAGTCCGTGTTTGATTTATTACATCGTCAATTGGATGCACGATAAATCAACATCCTCCCAGGGGCAATACATTATATTGGAATATGTAAAGGCGATAGGCCTCCTGCCTTTCGCCAAAATACCAGAGCTAATATGATTTATGACAGGAGATCAGTTGATAATAAATTGTGGCGAGTTCGAAAAACAAATGGGACCGAGCGACATCGTATTGCAAAGGGTAACCTATGGGGTCAATGAATTCGTTATCTAGTAAGTCTTCATTGCTTGCTTTCTGTTTGGTTTGGTTTTTTAACATTTTTTTTTACTCTTGGGTAAGTATGTACCCGTGCATTCTTCTACTATTGAAATAACAAACTGTTTCACGTTACAAACGCGTACTTTACAGGATCTACTCCCAATAACAAAATATGTCAGATCCAATGACGGATAACAATTTTAACTCTCATAATAATCGGAACGAATTCATTTCGAATGCCACTAAAGCGTTTAAAAAAATGCAAAATATTATTTATGCAAATAAAAACCACGATTTAACTCTCCAACTTTCTATTAATATTCAAAACGATTTTGTTTAATCTTTTTGTTTGTTCGTTTCGTTTTTATTGGATTGCGATAGATAACTCTAAGCGTAATGGCGGTCATCTGCGCAGGACCAGTAAGCGCTAAATAGTGTCACTCAAATAATGAGATGCAACCAAAAAGTTAATAATATCGATGCCAACAAAGTTTCCATATTGATGTCAACAATACAATAGCTCAATAGACCAAATATTCAAATGACATTTATTTTGTTTAAATGGCATGTATTATTGATATTTGACACTCACTGCAGGGGGTCTACTCCCAAAAACGAAACGAACAAACGAAAGGTTTCGTTTTTGAAGATTAATCAAAAGTTTGCTAATTAAAATGTGGTTTTTGATTTGTCCAAACGCTTTATTCGCATTCGAAGTGAGTTGGTTTCGATTTTGAGAATTAAAAAAATTACTATCCGTCGTAGGATCCGACATAATTTCGTTTTTGGGAGTATACCTACAGGAACAGACGGACAAAATATTAGTGAAAACGATGCAAAAACATTAATTTTCGATCGCCAAATCCCGCTATATATATATATATATATATCCATATGTGTGCCTACATATGGCTTAATAGAAAGGAGCCCTAACCATTGTACCGCCATCAGGCCAGTCTTCTAAAAATTCCTAGTAACCAAAAAGCAGTCCGCTCAGATCTTGAACGTTGAAAATTTTTAAAAGAGATTACATTAATCCTTATATTTTTTTAGTACCGAGGGTTACGATAAAATAGCTTAAGCAAGGTATTTTCCGTAAAATAAATAGCTTATTATTCCTAGATCCTATATTCCTAAGGCGTACTCGTTTATTTATTAAACGCTTTTCAGTTTAAGCCAATTTAGCATAAACTACGACCTTTCGCCAGCGGTAAGCAATAGTGGGCGTTGAGAAATTCTTGAGCGGGGCTAGCGGTTACATAATAAATAAACTGTTATTTACGCTACTTGATCTGGAGTGAAAATGTATTTTAGTTACAAAATTCAAATAGCGCCTCTTACAGTAGGTACAGTTAAATTATCTCGACAAATAAATATTAACATAATTTCATATTAAAGCCACATTGTAGATTGTACTTAAAATGTTATTATTGCTATATTGTAATGGATTCATAGGTAACTAAGAGGCATTTACTTGTAGGCTTATTGTTTAAGAGAGGTAGGGCATAGCGATTTATCGCTCGAACTGGAGCAGCCTGACTGGTGAAATACCTCCACCTTACAGAAGACCGTAGCTAAATAACAATCACTTCTGTGTTGTTGTGTTCCTGCGTGTGAGTAAGGTTTCCAGAGATCCTGGGGAGTCAAACCTTCAAGGTAAGGGCAACAAGTCCAGTAACAGATTTTTTATGCTATACTTGTCATCCTTAAGCTAGGACCTCATTACCACTTAACATCAGGTGGGATGAGGTCAACCTTGAAGTGCATTATAAAAAAAAAGACCGAAAACGAGAAATAAACGCGTGAGTTAAAAACTTTGTACGAATTTTATCAATAAACCCTGGTTCAAATATTTGCAAAACGATCAGTTCTAGTTACATATTGTAATCTATTATACGAGCGTAAGCTAAAAACGACCGACAGACGACTGATTACAGCTGATATGGAAAGTAAATTTAAAATTAGAATAAACTATTAGTAGAAAAACGAATACTTATTTTTGACACATCGTTATCGTTAAATATTGAAACCGGAAATCAAAAACTTACATGTCAAGTTACAAGTATTCTATCGCTACCATAAGTTTTCAATTGCAAAATTTATGTTCAAATAAGTGACCTATTTGCACCTGTTGTTTGTAAACAAGGACTAACTTAATGTAATGGAAATGTTACTTATATCAGTTATTCATTAACAACATTACGAAAGGCGTTGTAGCCGTATTAGGTATACGTTTAACTATGGACAGTAATATCTGACAAATCCACTTCTATTTTTGGTTTTTAAAAGGATATGGAATCTTGATCCGTGTTCAGAAAAACACAGCGCACCGTTAGAAACTGTCTACCTATTATTAATTACATGCTTACGCCTCATGCACAATTTATCCTGAGCAAAAGATGTATTTCGTAAAGTAAACCAACATTTTTCTAAAAAGTAACATTTCCATTTCCAGTTTCGCCCCAGTGGCGGGCAAGTTTCATTTTATTTTGCTGTCGCCCGGAACCGTCCACGCTCACTCTTGGAGCCGGGCCTTTGATGGCGCGGCGTCCCAAATGCAACGTGTGGAAATCGCTTTGGTAATCCCGAGATCTACTGATTTGATATCGGTACATCGTTAACGATGTACCCTAACGTGCTTCTTCAAGGTTTGCAAAATGGACTCATTTAATGATCAGAGCATACCTCTGTATTTACACTCTCATAGCGTATTTTATTCAACTACTAAGAAACATATGCCATGTGGAAGTAGTATACTACGCGCAAACAAAAACGTTAGTCAAGTAATGCTACGTTGCTTGTTTTATATGACAATAAACTACTTAAGTTTACTAACCGCAGTGACGGCTATCCTTCGATTGCTATACTATTTCTTACTTATGTTATACTATTCGATTACTGATTCGATTCCTTCTAAGGGCTTTATCTTCTTCGTTGCCTTTTTTAACATCCTATCAAACCATATAATAATTAAAATCACACCTAAACCTTGACCTGAAACAGTGTAATACCACGGCAAAAACAATCAATTCCAGTGGATACATTTCGTGTAACACTCTCTACCTTTACAATAAAATCCTTTTGTTTACATTCCCCAATACAGAACGTACACAAAACCAACTAAACAGCGGAAACCTTCACGTCCGTGCATTCCACGTAAACATCCACAATAACTATTTGCCCCGCTCCGGTCGCATTCAATATTCCGCAGGATATTCGGAAACAATGGCAAGAAATGGCGTGTGTCGAATTTATTGGCGTATTATACGAAACTGTGAGCACCTGATGCCCGGCGCTGGCAGATACGCGGTGACAGCCGTGACGTAAGTAGTGCGTGCTGCACGAATAAAAATAGAGGGAAACAGGAATCTACGCAGCGTGATACTATCAAAGTTGCTTACAACGCTAGATAAGAAATTAAACTTAAACAATCACATCGCAGTAAAATGTAGGCAAACTAAATAATTTTGCTTGCTATTGTATGTTGTGTGTCGTTTATTTCTTGAATTCGTTTTTGTATCTGCCCGTTTAATGTCGACATAATTTGTCTGCTGTTGTTACTTAAATTGTTGTAGTAAAGTGTTGCTAAATTGAATATTTTTTTGCGGCGTGCTGTTAATGTCACTCACTGTCAAATATCTGAACCTGAATAAATGTTCGCGGCGTAAGAAAACGCATATTTAGATACAAGGCCATAATAAAAAGCTATATATCTCTATTCTTATTTTACCAAACAAAATATGCAACAGCCTTTCAATGCTGAAATTAAACCTAAAGTCATTGTGAAGGGTTTGCGTGCATAATATTACTTATTATAAAGTCAGGGCCCTAAACATTTGCAACAAATAATGTAACACAACATGCAAATTTTACCTTTCCCATACATTTTAATGTGTTTGCAAACGCACTGCGAGCATGTTATGCACTCAAGCTGTGTGAAAAAATGCACTGTACATCACATTGATAGTTGCATATAAATATTGTACTAGATTAAAAAGGTCGTTACTTTTCAGTGCACCTATTCCTCGTGTATTTATTGGGTCGATCATTGTGTTGTTACTATGGAATTCATGAGTCAGTAACGAGTTTGCAAATAAACCTTAGCCACCGGCATTAAAAATGTTTTATCGCATCTTAAAAGTAATATAATTTGTTATGACATCCTAAATAGATAGTTTACATTTCGTTTTCATCTTGAATTATATATATTACATAAAATATTAACATGAAATTAATACATACATATTATCTTATATTAATTTATCATGTACATAAGAATATTCTATACAACAATCTTGTTGGACTATGAGTAAGCCCAGTTTATTGTACAGAAACAAATAAAATATCATCATACGTATCGTGCAATACGCCCATGGCGTGTTGCGAATCGTGCCACACGCACATAAGACGTCATACGCTTCGTGCAAAAATTTTTAATAGAAAAACTTACGTAATTATACTAACCCTTGACTTTTTAAATCATTAAGAGTAAAAAACAGGAGGCGTTTAAACATATTATTTTCCAAAAAAAAAACACCAGGAACATTGGCCCGATCATTTCAAGTTCGTTTTACGTGTGTTTATTACATCAGGAATCTAATTTAAACTATCTAGTTCAATAAAACCATAATTCAGATTCACTGAGACGGTTTTTTTCGCACGCAAGTGTAGATCGTAAATCAGCTGTATAAAAGAACTCTCACGTACCCCGACTCGGGTTCCGCCGTAACTTGTACAGGACTCATGGGGACCGCTTTATTGGCACACGAGACTTGGCTCACTTGGTCCGCGTAATTTATTTACATGGAAAACTTTTTAGATAACAGAAAGTTGGAACTAAAATTTTAGTTCTTAGATTTTTTCTGCTGCAATCACTCTCTGTGCTGGAAAAATACTTTATAAGTAGAATTATAAACAATGTTGCTTTAAGAGGGACAAAACGCCTATGAAAAATCCTCTAGATGACAATACGTACGCGTGAGGTCCAACGGCTACATGATTAGTGAATGTAATTCACAGACTTTTACACAGGCATTGACAGATAAGTCACACTCACTTATCTGTCAATGTCGAAACGAAATCAACCAATCAGTTAGCAGCTGGACTTGACAGTTGCGTATTAATGCTTCTACCGATTTTTAAATATGGGTATTTTAGACTTACCTATTGTAACTTCCATAACATAAGCAGTATATAAAAAAAAAAGAGTCAATCGCTCTAATTGATACTAATCTGACCATTTACTTTACTGAGATATCATAGTTTTGCATACATATTCCCATGGCAAGCGCCACAATTTAGGCGGTGGATGAAAGGTACAAGGGTACTTTCATATAGGTTTTACTTATTTTATTTACGCCTACTTTTACGTTCTATACCTACACAAGAAATGTGACACTTTCATTTCAATGTAACAATAAAAAATATGGATACGACAACAACCAAAAGCGGAGTAAGCCCCAGAACAAAACAAGGGGAGGTCGTAAATCAACGACATAAAAGAACCTGCGAGCACCAGTCCGAAGCTCCGCAGTTACTCTTCCCGTCGCCATGACGACAGCAACTATTATTTACATATTTATCGGTCTTCTCATGCATGCAATCTTTTCTGTGACTAGAGTTCAAAGTTGCAATTTATGTCTCCGTCTTATCCATGTTATGGCTAACAAATGTTCGCTTTCATCGGTCAACCGTTCATCAGGGATCCATTTAACAAATTATTAACTTACTATGCAATGTACAATTTTTAATAGTTAAACTAAACATTAAGAACTTCAAGTACTCCAAACTAGGATACGAAATTATCAAGACTATTACTTATTTATTTATATCAGATAATTTCCGTAGAATGGTAATTTATAACTTTACTAGTAGTTCCTGATATTAGCGCGTTCAAACAAGCAAATCAATTTTGCCTAATAATATTATTATGGACTTTCTGTATTTAATTTACCTATTAACAAACTTAAAATGTGAAAGTATTGCAGCTCACATTTTTTTGGTAATATAACTTGTAAACCAAACCGACATTTTAGTAATTTACCCAGGTATTGTATTATTGAGCTTAAATCAAAATTACAAGGATATTGATTTACGAGTATGTTCCGTTTGAGCTAAACGCCACGATGACTTATAATAAGCACTCGTTGTATCAGCTGATATATGCCCCTAATCCACGAGGCAGGATGATCACGCCCTGGCGCACGGCCAAAGCGCATCTTGACTGATGAGCTTCACTATGCAGTTTTTGAAGCACATATTAAAGGCGTTAATGAGTTGACTTTAAAATACTTTTGCATTCAGAGTTAAACTATTTTTCCTTGGCGCTAACAATAGGCGATCAAAGGTGCGAGTGGTTTTTGGTGTGTAGTCCCCGCTCTTCTCAGATAGGGGAATCCCACACACGCCGCTGCCATTACCCTGATATAGGTATGGAGCACCAATGCATATCTATTTATTTAAAATATATATCAAACGATCCATGTATTCTTGACTAGCTTTTGCCACTCATTTTGCCTTGTGATTTAAACTTTATTGGAGTGATTTTAATACGTGTAAAGATAATGTATGTATGTGATACATGAGTATACCGCCTTACTCATTTTTCATAATCCGCGGTTTCCGCATTTTGGCCTCTGAATTTTTTTTACAAAGGAAAGTTTAACACTTCAAATTTTCATGTCAGTCCGACTCTGCGAAATTAAAGTCTTCAAATAATACAACCAGATATCTTTCAAATACAAATAAACGAAACTTCTTCCTTGCAGATTACAGTATTATTATACGATACCCAATCATCGATATATAGAACACAGTTATTTCAATTATTATACAAGGTAAATTAATTGATAAATTACGTACTTGGGGCATTCCGGTTAACCTATACCTAATACCAAACATTCCAATTTAACACAAATGCTCGAAAAAGCAACAAGTTAACATTATTCGACCGTATTAACACCGCAAAGGAAACTGCATAGCGATAAGTACTTCGCTACGACTCCGCAAAGAACCGTAGTACACTGCCACTGCAATGCTACGTACCGCGCTACGGCGTAGCAACTACGGCGTCTAATGACTACGAGAAAAAGAATATTTCAGTCCCTCGTCTAAACGTCATGAGCCAGATTTAATTTTCCGCTCGCTGCGTCCTCCTTTTTCAATTCTTTGACTAAACGTCTCGTTATTTACGGTATATTAATTCCGTCGTAGCTTTTTATTACTTTTAAATTATCTATTTCTGAAGCTATTTTTTATTTCAAGTGAAGTCTTCGTAGGGAAGACATTGTTAGTTAAGTAGGAAAACAATTGTGTAAGATAAAAGTAAACCAATTACTTACTGTGTAGTGGATTAATTTCCTGGCAAAAATATATTATTTTATTCTCATATAGCAACAAAAAATTTCGAACTCTTTTACGTAGGTGTCATCACTGGGGACTGGTCCCTTTCAGCTTACCTCAAAACTTAATTGTCACCTTAGTTAGTAGATCAAAATAGTAACTATAGTGATGACAATGGCTTTTCTATATTATCTCGGGTCTGGGCGTTGTGGTACCATCGGTGTTTCAGATTTTTGTAACACTAGTGCTTAAGCTATTTACCATAGAATCTGAGTAATTAATGTCATGTTGCACAATATTTATATATTTAAAAAATGTTGACTACGACCTATATCTAGAAACGATACCATTTTCGAAACTTATTCGATCAGAGAAGTGAAAAGAGCAAAGATCATACATTTTCCTGACAAAGTATCGCAACTTCAAATACCGTACGAAGTTAATTATATAAGGATTGGAATGTTAATTAGCAGAGTGGCTGATGTCGGGTATACCTGCAGTACCAGAACTTATGTAAGGTAGAATAAGATCAAAGTGAGGCAGGGACCGGTGCTGGCCGCGTGACCTAAAACTGCAGGTGCCAGCTGTGTGTCGCCCGCGTGATGTGTGCCGCAAGGGACAAACAGCACCGGAATCGACCACAGGCTTAATTTCAATGTATTGTAAACCTGCAGTACAAGCACTTATGTGAAGCAGAATAAGAACAAAGCTAGGCATGGAACGGTGTCAGCCACATGACCTAAAACTGCAGGTGCCAACTGTGTGTCGCCCACGTGACTTGTGCCGCAAGGGACGAACTGCACTGGTGTAAATTACTTTAACCGCATGGATATCTGTAGTACCCATACTTATGTAAGGTAGAATAAGAACAAAGCGAGGCATAGACCAGTGCCGGCCGCGTGACCTAAAACTGCAGGTGCCAGCTGTGTGTCGCCCATGTGACGTATGCCGCAAGGGACGAACTGCACCAGAATAGACCAAAGGCTTACTTTCAACGTGTGGTAAACCTGCAATACCAGCACTTATTTAAGGTAGGATAATAACAAAGCGAGGCATGGACTAGTGTTTGCTATCTGACCTCCGAAACTCTTAACGGAGGGTACCCAACCAATTTGGTTTATGATTGGGACACGCTTTAAGGAGCCTTACGAGGGACGGAATAATTATAATTCATATCGTAATAATCAGATGATTTCAACCTTCAATGTAATGTAACCAAACTGGGAAAACTACACGTCCACCACCACCTTCGAATTTTAGACCTCAACCGCGTATAAGCCTGCCCTATTATAAGCTAAAATAATTTAAAGCCGATCAAAATCGCAAAAAGCTCATAGTTCAGCCATGAACTGCTTGAGGCCAAGTTTTAACTGTCCAATGTTTGCATTCGTTCATTATAACTTGCTGCAACGATGTGCTAGATTAAAGGCATGGATCCGTAGTCGATGGAGATGGCAAAAATGGAAATTAACTTTAATAAAAGCACGTAAGACGTCAAGGCAAAACCTAAGTCTAATAAAAATATACGAATATATTGCACATTGTAGACTTACTACTGCTAAATATAAAAATTATATAAATAAACAGTATAATGTCATAAGTCAATCGCGTGGGAGTCAAATCCTTTGCCTAACACGGTCTTACAACTGAGCTAACTAAAAGTTATTTTATATAGACAATAAATTTTATTATTGAACCTATAGGCCTTTAGTTGGCGCCCGCGGCTGGATGAGGTTTAAAATGCATAATATTCATATTCATATTATTTATTGCACTCCATAAGTAAGTAATGATGTTACATGTAGTTTCTTAAAAACTTAAACTAATAATCGGCAGGCAGTAAATTTGTAGCAAAACTACAGAATCAAGGACACCTTGGCATCTGAATAAATTTGATTATTATATGTGTCTACATTGCGAGCGAAGGGAGATGTTATTTAACTGTTTATTTTAAATATTTAAGTTCGCTAGTGTACCGCAATGCATAAAAAAGAATGCCAAATTACCGCACTAAAAGAACTTAAGTCGAAGCTTCACAAATCAATAGCCTACTGCTTCGAAGCACTAGGTCGTCCTAGTACTTGTACAGTAGGATCAATATCTAGTGTACTTATCTAGTTGGTTTTGATGACCCACTTCGTGAGTCGCAAATGCACTGAGACACAGCTGTTTTGAGAAATTGAAAGTAACAATGTTGCTTGGACTTTTCACTTCAGCAGACAAGGCTTTTGAAACAAGTAGATTGTGTGCTATTGTTTTTGTTCAAAATTGTAAAAGACCATCAAACGAATAACTCGGCGCATGTAAGATTCTACATATCAATAAGAAGGTCTGCTGCTAAAATAATTATTTTAAATTACAGTTAAAGTAACGGTAAATTTAAAGGCTAAATCGACATATAAAAGAAACTTGATTGAATTTTAAACGTAAAACTATGTCGAGTATTTGATCCAAATTTTTGTTAACACAAAATGGTTTGATTATTAAAACGGCATATTTCACAACCTTCTCAAGTAGACTTACTTGCAAAAATGACGCTAATTGCGAGCTTTTGAAACTAAAGTATACATAAAATATAAGATCCTGTTCAAACCTCGAATCATACACTCTTGGAACACAAAATTTTCTATAGATTATTTTAATAAGCCACTTCTACGCATAGTTCTTAGACGAAACGAAATGTTGTTCCAATTACACAAGTTCATAGAAGTCAAAATGTGAATTTTAGGTTAGTTCTGTTATAATCCGGAAGAGTGCTTGCCAACAAGTTTCCGGTAGAGGTGCGGGAATGAGTACTCGATATACTATGCAGCCTTCATAGCCTTTGCAGGAAACAAATAACATTGCAACTAATGCTTAGTCCTAATCAAATAAACCTTCACATTTGAACCGAGGTCAGAGTCCATGAAGACTCAGTAAATCACATTTCATCTCTGCAAAAACGAGCCAATCAAGCCCACTTCAGTTTATTCATTCAAAATGTATGAATGCTGTACTATTTTTTATTCAGAAATTAAGCTAGGCGGCGACGATCGCAGATTCTGTAGTTACTACATATGCAAGTTGTTTGCAATCAGTTCCATATACTTTATTTGAATTTTTGTTTAAAATGGAAATTGAAGTCAAGGTAAAACTCACTGCAGGTACATGAGACTGATTTTAGACGGCATATTTGAAATTGTTCGTTCAGATTCTGACGTCGAAAAGTCATTTTATACTTGTATTCAAGTTGCCAGCAATCGCTTCTATTTTCAATTCTCTAATCACGCTTTTATACGATCCCGAGACATCTCGAATGCATTTGCGAGCCTATTCCATTCGAAGTGGGAACAACTATCGTGATTGTTGGACGAACTGAGACCTCTAGGGATCAAGTGGTTAGCCTAATTCCGGAGCCAGTACAAAATGGAGTTACTTTCTTGACGTAACGAGGACACGGGTTTTGAATTCCGGTAGAACTTCAGTTAAAATACAGGGTACTCGATAGAATTACAGGTCAGGGCGACATTTCGAAGTTTGATTTTAGTTACTTGGTAGTTATACTTCGGAAATTTTCTGTGTGTCTAAAAAATTGAATTTTTTTTAGATTTATTCCTTTACGTTAGAGTACTTCCAATACTGGGAAAATATTTTACACAAACCACCCACAATCTTTCAAAGTCCTTTTTTTATCATTGCTCCCTGAGAACATCCGTTTTAGGACCATCTACTAAACTAACCTTTAAGACCTATATGATATATTATCACTTTCTAGACTAATTGTAAACCAAACCCAGTAATATATACAATGAGGGACAATATTGTGCCACACAAACACATTTGAGCTTATTTAAAATAATATATGACATTCTGAAACGCTTAGCATCTATCAAATGTCCTTTTACTTTAAAATATGGCATTATTTAATAATAAATCTGTCACTACATTACTTTACACAACTTTTCTTTAACAAAATAATACGAAGAAATACCACACACTGGCGAATATATATGTGGAGCAAAGTGATGTTTCACACAAATAAATCTTTTCTAAGGCTTTAATAATATATCACTTACTCTCAGGGTTAGGTTTTGTGTAATTTCAACACTCGAGGGATAGATAGCCTCATCGTGCAGACATTCAGTGATGTACAAATAGAATAGAAAAGTTATTTTATAAACCCTGTTGGGATTTATTTCGTCGGTATTCATAAGGGTCACCTTAAACGAAGTCCTTGGTACACAATTCTATAGTCCAAAAACCAGCTTGATTCCAATAAAATTTTGAACCAGTTAGATCGTAATACCTACCTTTTGGATCGCAATGAAATCAAAGCGTAATAAAACGTACCATTACGTCACACAAAAGTCAAAATTATATCTTCATTTCTAGTTTATCTGTGTATTTATATTAGCCAGATCACATTAGCAAAAAAAAATTTATATACTTGAAAAATTATTGGTGAGTAAATAATGTAAAAGCAAAGCTAGCTATCGAATGTATTCATTTCTGTGCCAAATATCATCCAGAACGCATTCGCTAAAAAAAAAATTTTTTCATCGACAATCCCAAACAAAAGGTGAGTAAATATACAAACGTAAAAGCAATGCCAGATATGCTAATAAACTATCTCTGTTTTGCAAGCTCTGTGTTAGCCTGCTCCGTCAGTATTTCCACATCGACGCTCCGGGAAGGTTTATAGGTTGGATTTACGTTGGACGCTGTCAGTCAGCCTTTCGTCAACCCAAACTAGAATGTATTTTACTGCGCACCGTTTTCCCTTGATCATGAAATGTGACGTTATATGGCGAGTACAAAGAAGCGGCATAAACGACCTTACTAATATTGTAAAAAGTTTCTTTAAAATGTTTGTTACTTGTTCACTCTAAAACTGCTATATGGATTTGGATGACGTTTGTTATGGGCTGATCCTACTAATATTATAAACTCGGAAATATTTAAGAATGTAAGGGTGTCTAAATGTACGTTTCTTAATATTTCTTAATGGATTTGAATGAGATAAGGTTAAATAATTAGACAAGATACTAGATTTGCATATAGGATGGTAATTTTATTCCGTAATAACTAGAACGATGTCGCAGGCAATTATATAGAAATAAATCACAAAATATATTGGTAAGCGCATAACTCGACAACGCCTGGACCGATTTACACAATTATTTTTTTTAACTATTCGTTGAAGTCTAAAGATGGTTTTTACGGCGGGAAAAAATCGAATAATAGCCAGGAAACTCTAAAGATAACCCTTTTCTTTTTCCAGTACAAATGTTGTCTTACTTAAATTTAGAGCCAAGCTACATTCCATCTTTTTGACAGGGCGAAGTCTGTCGGGTCCGCTAGTTCGATATAAGAATAATATACACGAAACATTTACATCAAAATAATATCTATGAATTGGCAGGCATCAGTGGGGCAATTAGCCCAGTCATATTAGGTAAAAAAAGGGGTCAACCTCGGAATGAAAGATAATAAGCTGCAATTTGGTATGAACCTTTGTTTTGTCATTCTAAATATTGTCTCAAAAGTCACAATCGTTATCGTGTCCGCGTCTCAAGATATTCAAGGTCAAAGGTCACAAAAATCGGTTTTTCGCGAATATCTGGCTTCCTATCGGTTAAATGAGATTTGCATTTATTATAAAAGTTGTAGGCTATAAAATTCCCTACAACTTTTGTTTAAACTTTTTTTTCATACGACCAACCGTTTTGAAGGTAGAGCGCGAAGAGTGCACATCGTACAGTCATATACGGCCTAATTCAAGGTCAAGCGTTGCGTTGCGTATTGATCATTTCTGCTACACGCAATTCATCAAATTTACAAAACTAAATAAACCTGTACAACTGTCAACACTTCCACCAACAAGTGTAGCAGCTCATCAACACATAAAACGTGTCTACTACCAGATTCAAACGTGGTTAGGGAAGGACTTAGAACCTCAAGAATGGGGCTAGATGCTTGAAAATGAAATCCTGGAGCCCATACGAACGTTATTACCTCCAGCACCAGCCGAACTACTAAACGTAATATTTTGCAATTGCAAAAATGGTTGTGGTTCCCGCTGTGGATGCAGAAAATCAGGGCTACAATGTTCTTTAGCTTGCGGCCAGTGCAACGGACAAGCTTGCCTCAACGCTTCACTGTATCCAAGTAATCCCGATGAAGAAAATACATATGATCCCGATATTTTTGAGCGACAAGAAGAAGAAGACGACGAAGAAGAAGAAGATAATTAGCTTCCATTTCCAATTTCATTACAATTAAAATCAACAAAGATACTTTTGATATTTGAACTCACATTTTGATAAATGTATATTATGCCGTATTTAATAATAAATAAAAATATGTGTAAAATATATACTCTTACTATCATTTTAACTTAAAATAAAACTAAAATATATAATCCAGAATTAATAATATTTTATACTTAAATAGTTAAATATGAATAATTATATATAAATAATCAAGTTACTTACTTTAATTAAATATAAATAATTAATAGTTAGTACATAAATAATGGGCATTGTTTAATAATTATAATTTCCAAGTAAATACTTGACTTTATAACGTACTGATAACCATAACTCACGCTTGACCTTGCATTAGGCCGTATATGACTGTACGATGTGCACTCTTCGCGCTCTACCTTCAAAACGGTTGGTCGTATGAAAAAAAAGTTTAAACAAAAGTTGTAGGGAATTTTATAGCCTACAACTTTTATAATAAATGCAAATCTCATTTAACCGATAGGAAGCCAGATATTCGCGAAAAAACGATTTTTGTGACCTTTGACCTTGAATATCTTGGGACGCGGACACGATAACGATTGTGACTTTTGAGACAATATTTAGAATGACAAAACAAAGGTTCATACCAATTTGCAGCTTATTATCTTTCATTCCGAGGTGAAAGCCCTAATATGACTGGGCTAAATCATTTATAATGTAAACATCTCTTGAAGATTTTCTAGATTTGTTTTACGGGTTGATCATGTAAAAGATCGCCTTTGAGTAGCAATTGTTTAAAAGGTAGCCTTTATTAAATAGCTCTAGAATACATAGAAGACTTATGTATCTTGTGTTTTAAAATAGGGTCAAGCTTAATATTTCGCCAATTTGTTCGAGCTTCACTCGATACTTCTACGTATTCTGCTGCAACGAACCACACAGTTGTAATATTTTTTTATTAAGTCAAAATGAAGAACATTTCGTATTCTAGTACATAGAATATTTATCAGCAGCACAGTTTTCAGCTTTTATCATAAACGTAATCTCAACATGAGGTTGAATAAGTAACAGGAGTACTTAAATCACGGAGGTAGTGAATTTACTCCTGTTGTTTTCTTTCGTATGGAGATCCATTATTCATTGGATTCATCTTGAAAAAAAATAAAGCTTACAAATATTATGTAATAAATACAATTGCACTTTAGGTTATAACTATGGAATCAGCTAAGTCACTGAACATTTGGCATCAACTAAGTAATTGGACAACATATCTTTATGTAAAACTCCGCCCTGTGAAAAAGATTTGGAATGTGACTTGACTCTACATTTTAGTTAGAAAACTTTTGTACTGGAAAAAGAAAAGGGTTGTTTTAAGATTTTATTATTTTTATAGTACTTTACGCCGTACTAGCGAACTTTAAATATTAGAAACAGAAAAAGATAAGTATGTAGATATAAACATATTCGGCAGAGGGCACTTACCGAAAGGCTAACGGTTGATGCAGCAGAAAAAATTCATCGCCTACAATAACTTGCGGTTAGCTCAGTTGGTAAGAGCAGCACGCGCGATACGTGAAGGTCGTGGGTTTAATTCCCGCACCGCAAGGGGAGCTAAATTTTTTCTGTTTCTAATATTTAAGGTTGTTTTAAGAGTTTTCATCCTTGGACTTCAACAAACATTTTAAAAAAATAATCGTCAAAATTGGTCCAAGCGTTGTCGAGTTATGCGCTTACAAACGCATTTTGCGTTTCATTTTTATATAATAGAAGATATGATTTTGTTCGATTATTGTTATTAATTTTCTGATTTTCAAAATAACTACACTTTGGCTTACGTCTTCTTAAGAATAAATTCATTATGTATTGCTCTAATAATTTACAGTGGACGTTAAACATAGTCTCTTAATACAAAAAAAAATTCGAAGACACGATACGAACAATCGTTATTGAATCTGTCGACAAAATAATGATACCAACATAACCGTAACTGCGAAACTCCCAGATATAAAAAGCACATTTATTGTTGTGGGTCAAAATACTTTACGACTGGGGGTACTCCATGCATCTTGGCCTGCTGCCACGCATAATGCTTAGAATTCACAAACATTGCTTCCTGGGACCTCAGCTATTCGGAGTTGCCGATTTTTGGGAAGCTTTCAACGGATAACTTTGGCGCACTGCCAAGATTCGCCACTGAGTGTTTATTGGAAAACTAGGCCGATTTGTGCCCCGGTAATATACGTGTCAAATGAAGCCATAATTAGAAGAAGGCTTGTTGTTTGTTTCATTAAGTGTTTGTTAAATAATATTTTTTTTAAATCAATTTATGTATAAATATATAATACATTTATACATTAAAAGCTCACAAATGATAAATAAAAATTGGATGACCTTACTTTTTCCTCCACGCCACCCTTCACCGTATCCAAATGTATAGTTCTTAGGATAAAAAAAAATTGGTATTTAATCGTAAGTAATGCACACACATGAAAAAAAAAGCGCTCTGTTCTCATCAGTCACTTGTTTGTGCTATGTACATAGATAAAAGATGTTACCAGTTAAATTGAATATCAGACCGATAAACACAGTCTAATAACAACCGATAAATAAATAAACGTGCACAAAGATGCAGAACGTGAAAGGCAAACTACAATACGTTTATAAAACAGTCGAATGAGCAAGAATGGCTCAATAACCGATACGGATGCACTGGGCCGGCACTAAAGGCGCCGCGAGCGGTGCAGCCGCGGACAAATCGTTAACTCGTTCAAAGGAACACCTGATCTAGACTCAACCCGTCTAGTCTTATGCGTCGTAAAATGTTCTTACATTTTTATATAAATCCGCATCATAAGAGTGACATGTGATTACATTTTTGGGTTTCTTTTAATGGATCGGTGAAGTAGCTTGTCTAGAAAGTAATCTTGTATCTTATATCTTTGATTGAGCAATTCCTTTGTACCTATATCCGAGTCACGGGCTTTATCGATTGTCATGAAATTTAGTATGACAAGGTTTTGGAGGCAAAAATTAGATCTTGCTAAGTTTCACTATCAGAAAACATCGGTCTGTCGGTGTTTGTAAAAAACTGCAGCCATGTCATTAGAATACGAAGCTAAATTTTACCACTGACAGAACAGCTCAGATGGGAAAGCGGTCATGTAACACCCTGGTTCAAATCCAACAGGACTATTTTTTGGCTTTTTTTCAAGTTTTCCCTTTTGTGAGAAAAACTATTATAAGAAATATAAGAATTATAAGAAATCTTTTATTAAGGTATTTAACTGTCATCTAGGAATTCACTTTTTTTTTTACATAAATAATTTCTTGATTTATTATCTGTAGGTTAAGGTTGAGGTAAGCAAAACTCCCTCATCCAAGTATTTTTATTAAACATATGCAACGTAAGTGTGAAAAGTTATTGAAAAAACCATTTCTTTAAAACGATCCGTTTGTATATTTTGTAATCTTGAAGATAATAATAATAATAATAATATTTATTGCTCAAAAAACAGTGTAGTACAATATTAGCATAACTTTAAGCCTATAACTAATGCTTTAGTATAAATTATGGCATCTGCTGCCGAACTGGGATGTGAGTCCCGTATTTCAGCATTCAGCGCCTCTAGCCTCGGAGTTAATATTACACATTATTTATAAGCCACAACATTACAATTAGTTTAGTTACACAGATATTGCTAAATAAACAATAAAATTTTAATTGATTTTATGTGAGTGAGTGAGATAGTAAATAATCTTATATTCATCTTTAAGAGCGAACTCTGGAATCTTTTGTAGAACGTAAACACTCCCATAGTGGAACAAGCGATAGGCAAAGCTGACTTAATTCCGGTCACAGTCTTAGACGTACGTCATTACCACCTCAAAGCGATTCGCGACTCGAGTTTCCCGGGACACCCACAGACTGCACAATTGCCACGGCTTTGTTTGTGCGAGCGCGTTCCGCTTATTGCCTAGCAATTAGCACTTTAGCGCTCTAGTGGAACTCTGCACCACAGTATAGGAGTCACTGCAGTGATGTAACACTGGCAAGTGGATTCCCAATGGAATATAATTTAGTTATTACATATTTATTAATTTTTCTTTTTAGAATTACTGTTTTCAGGAAAATAGTGACGAAACCACTCGGTTCGAATTCAGTTCTTGGTTAAGTCAATTAAGGATATAAAACTTTCTAAATTAGCTTTGCTAGGTGTACTGAGTTGACGCCCCTAGTATGTTATTATCTTCTGTTTGAAACTATATAAAAAATATACATTGGTTTTCATACCAATCGATGGATGTGATTGCCTGCCCCATTCAATTATTTTCATGTCAATGTCGTAGGATTTGTATATAACTTAATAGTCATTAAAATAATACAATAATACATTAAGCATATATTCAGTTTATTTTAAAGGCATGCTAACATGTCTAGTAGATGACGCGTCTCAGGAAAATTGAGCGCAAGAAGCCGTGCGGCAAATAACCAATGCTCAGTCGGTCTAGCCCAAGTCTTGTCAAGTTAAACACATTTACAAATACCCAAACGCAGAACAAATACATGATTACCACAAAAATACTTGTCTATGAGCGGATTGAAACCACAACCTTTAGTTTAATAGCCAGAAGTTAATAGCTGGTCTATGTTTCAACGAGCCAAAAATATGCAATATATTTTATCTTGAATAACAATTCTCTGACATACATATCTATGATACGCGGTACAATCAGCAACGTCATCAGTCCAGATATTTCTCACTGCCCTAATAATGACTAGGTCTGCGGTGCTGAACAAAAGCGCTAGGCCGCAACCTGCCAGCGGCGCACAAAGGGTTAAGCGACGATTTTCTTTACTTAATGGTAGTCTTTCATCCACCATTTCATTGAAAATTGAACGCTTATTCGCATGTTCGGAAACAATTTTTCAGTATGGAAAAGGACCAAATTCAAAATTCTATTCAAAACGAAAGAACTACGATCTCGGCCGTCTTTACACTGGCTAACACACATCAGTAGCAATAACGCTTTCAAACTATAACTATTACAGATATAATACTAACTATGTAAAAAATTAAACGGATAAAAAAAAATGTTTTTTTAAATCCCAGTACAACCATTTTCAAGGAAAATACAGCGAGTCACAAAACGTCGATAAATGTGTTTCTTTATCCTTTAATTTTCCAGCTAAACATTGCATAATTTTAGAGAAAAGACCGTCTCACTGAATTGTAGTTATATGGATATGTATGAAAAAAGTTTAATTTTGGAAACGAATAATATTGTATTTTATATGTTCATTTCTGTTTATTTTTCTTTTACTTCAAACATACGTAAACTAAATACCAAAATCTACATGTAATCTGTACCAAATACCAAAACAACTAAAATACAGACGCTGACATAATAATAATAATAATAATAATGGCGTAGGGAAGTGACGAGCCCATCGCCCGCTGGTGAGAGTTGGTGATCTTCGCACCATGAAGAGCGACAACTCTCTATCAGTGCAGTCAGTCTCCCCAGGGCAGCTTGTGGCGGGCTGAATGGGATTGACACCCCTTGGGACCCGTGCCCCTGAGAGTCGACCAGGCCCCTGCCTCTGCTTGCCTTAGTTGGCCGGTGGGAGTGGACCCCACAGGGGCCGCAGGACTCTCACCTCTGGCTTGCCTTAGCCGGCCGTCCAGAGTGGGGCGTCAGAGCTATATGCTCGCAGGGTGGAAGTGAAAGATGCCTAAGTCGCGAGTTGGCACAGTGGCGTAAGTCACTGGGTAGAAAGCGGTGCACACCTCTCCACACCCTGAGCCGCTCACACAATGTTGCTCCCCGTCGCTCCTGCTTCGTGCCTTGAGTGGGCGACCAATGGGGGGCCCATGACAGTGAGATGGCGAGTCACCACCTGCCCATTTTAATCGTGTTTTTAAACATAGATCGGGCAGGTGCCATAGTCCTTCCATAGTCCCGGTTACCCAGTCCATTAGCACCTCAACCCAATAGCCCAGATTCCTTGTTCTTCCACTCCATTCCATAGTCCTGCACGGACCGGGGGTTGTCCTTGGCTGCATTTCATAGTGTATACAGGGATAATCGTCGGTCGGTGTCACATTACATTTAGATTATACTTGTTTTTTAAAGGGCCTCTACGTGTTGGCTTCGGCCCCATGCACGCCTCCCAAAAGTCCGGGACTCTGTAGTCCCGAGATATTGGAAAAAAACAGATAATAATAATAATAAATGATTTATTCAGTATCTAGTTTTACATTTCTTTGTTACGATTGGGGATTTCTTTTAAGTAAATAAATACTTGTGTTAGAAAAACCCGCTCTCCGTTACAGTAATCTTTACGATACAGATACCTACTGACATGATAAAGTTAGGAAAACAATGCTTAGAATACACTTAAAAATTACTCTGTTTGAGTGTGTGTGCGTGTGTGTGTATGTGTGTTTGTATGTGTGTGTATGTGTGTGTATGTGTTTGTGTATGTGTGCTGAATGTGTATGTACGCGAGTGCTTTCAATGGTATTTTAGGTTATACATTTAGTTAAAATATTCTATTAAAATCCAAAGCTGCTTCAGTTTTAGCGTAACTCCATGTTTTTAATAGTGCGGTTAGATGTATTTTGCAATTATAGTTATTCATTGGGAAAATGTTCAAGATTTTATTCATATAATTATACAGGTGTGCAGATCGTGCTACCAACTGTCTTTTAGCATAAACTGTTTTAATTTTAACGGTTGAGGCTACCTTATGTTTGCGTCTTCGGGATAGTTTAGAGGGATCATAGGGCAGCGTTTTGTGAAGTTTAAGAATAATTTGCAGTATGTACAGCTGCCGTACCGACAGAGTGTCGCTTATTTTATATAGATTTTCTGTAGAAAATCTGAACGGCTTAAAATGAATCACTTTCAAAAGGGCTCTTTGGGCTCTTTCCAGTTCTAGAAATTTTTTCTTACTGGCTCCACCCCAAACGGGAATGCAGTAGATCATCACTGATTGAGCCAGTGCAACATATATTTGATTTAATAATCTTCTATCAGCAATATACCGAAGCTTTTTAAAAATCCATATGAGTTTTCTAGTTCTAGACATCATCAGCTCAATTTGTGCATGCCAAGTTAGCCTCTGGTCTAATACGACTCCCAAGTATTTTGTATCGGTCACCTTGTTAATAGACTTGCATGAACAGTTAATGTTCTGGTTGTGACAATCATGAATAGAGATTTTGAAGTTGCTGGTAGGTTGTGATGAGCTGTAGTTTGTAAAAGTTATGTAATTGGTTTTTTCTAAATTTAGCGTCAGAAGGTTAGTTCTTAACCAGCGCGCGATGTCCGTAAGTCCCGCCTCTGCAGCATGATGTACAGAGTCCCATGTGTTGCCAGTAAAAACGACAGCTGTATCGTCTGCATACGTGAAAACTCGTCCCGAATTGATATTAATTTCACTTAGGCTATTAATATATATCAAAAATAGTGTCGGGCCCAGTACGCTGCCTTGTGGCACACCATACGTCACACTGCTTTCGCTACTGATGTATTCACCTATCTTAACTTGCTGTTTTCGGTCATGTAGGTAGTCCACGAAAAGTGATAGGGCTTCACCTCTAATGCCAATATTTTCCAGCCTTCTTATAAGAATGGGTACAGAGACAGTGTCGAAGGCTTTTTTTAAGTCTAAGAATACCCCAATGCATTTTTTACCACTATCGACATTACCAACAATGTGAGACGTTAATGCTGAAACCGCATCTTCGGTTGAGAGGCCTTGTCGAAAGCCGTATTGAGATTTTGAAAGAAAGTCATTTTTGTTCAAGTAATTTACGAGTCTTTTGTTTATTAACTTCTCTATAACTTTAGATATTGCCGTCAATACTGAGATTGGCCTATAGTGCGATACGTCACTTCTGTCTCCACTCTTATACACTGGCGTAATCAATGCTTTTTTTAGTGGAGCTGGGAATTTTCCTTGCTGAAAACATAGATTAGCCAGGCGTGAGATTATAGGTACAACTACTTCATTTGCTGATTTTAAAAATCGAGTGGAAACGTTATCCCAGCCCGGAGCGCTCTCAGATTTAAGACTCATGAGGATATTATATACCTCTTCGGGGTCAGCTTCCACAAAAGCGAAAGACGCTACTGGTGAGTTTTGCGACCCATTTAAATAATGGTCACCTAGAGGGAGAGTTGATGAGATTTTCTGAGCTAGAGTTTTACCAACGCTTGCGAAAAACATGTTTGCATGGTTGACTGCCAGTTGAGGGCTATCTTGGGAACCGAGTAACTCCAGGTTTGTGGTTTTGTTTGAGTTACGGCCCGTTATGTGATTTATTGTTTGCCATAGAGTTCTTGAGTTGTTTTTACTTTTTGATAAAAGCTGTTTTTGATATTGGATCTTTAATTTTCTAATTAGGTAAACGCAAAAATTCCGGTACCTTCTGTAAGTTATTTTTAAAATTTCGTTGTATGGATCCGTTCGTATCTTGCGTTGCATATTATTTCTATTACGGATGCATTTTAAGATACCTGGTGTAATCCATGGTTTAATTAAGCGATCCTTAGAGTATATACGTTTAGTTATAGTATTATCAATTATACACTGTTGTAATTTAAATACAAAAATATTAATTAATGCTGTAGGGTCATTATATGAGAATAGTTCGTTTAGATCAAGTTGTTTTAGGGTTAGAAGTGCATTTTTATGATTTGTAATTGTTTTATATCTTGTTTTATCCGACATCGGTTTTATTGCACTAGTAAGTTTCAAAAATATCATGTGATGATCAGTTATTGTGCTATCAAATACTATTATGTAAGGTTTTGTCTCACTCCCATTCTTTAATATGAAGTGGTCCAGACAGGTGTGTTCTCTTGTAGGCAGAGTGTGACCTGGAAGGAGCCCATGCATGGCAAGCATATTCAGATATGACAGTCTATTAGCATTTTCGCGTGTACCTGCAGTCCGTTTTTCTGAGATATTAATATTTATGTTGATGTCACCAGCAATAACAATATTTTCGTGGGTCTTTATACTATCCAAATGAGTGCTTAGCGAGGCAATAAAATTATCGGCATTACTATTTGAAGGTGAACGATAAATACACACGATTGTGCAATCAGGCAAAGATACCTGTATGCATGATGCATCCTCCAATTCGATTTCTCTGACATTACCTTTGTGTTGACTTTTCAGATAAACGGCAACTCCATCACAGTGGTTAAGATGTTTAGTTGTCGAAAATGAAGCATAATTATTCAAAGGAGGTATTGGTTTATCGGCGTCAAGTCTACATTCGCTTAATACCAACAAATCAACCCCAAAGTTAAAACTCGATAAAGATACACATAGATCGTCAAAGTTCTTATATATACTGCGTATATTCTGTGCTATAATAGTAAAGTCTGTGGGTTTAACATATTGTTGAATTTTTGAAACATTTTGAATTGTGTCTATCCTGGATTGTGCGATTTCAATTTTATCTATTACATCTAAATTATTTAGTGGACTATCCATGGTTAATTTTATTATTGGTACTGAGTTTCACCGTATTAATATTTAGCTTAACAATCATGCTTCGGGTTTTCAATGCTTTTGGATTCATTTTGTGGAGAATGAGAATTTGTGATGAAATTGTGTTTGTGAAATATGTGTAAATGTTTTTAAGAAATCTAGTGTTTACAAATAAAGTTAACAAAAACAAATTGGCAATCAAATTATAACCAAATAAAATTAAATGTAGTAAATGAGAAAATAATTCTTTCACTCCTATACCATGAAGCACACAACCGGCCAGTCATATTTTCTGCATTAAGTTGGATATTTGGGCTTCACTTGTAAACATAAAGACGCAGGAAAGAATTCAACTCTCGTAAATTCCTGTAGGTATGCAGGTGATGGAAGTCCATCACCTGCTTACCTAAAGGAATTTACCAGAAAGTCTACCTCTGGTAAATTACCAGATTCTGATTCTGATACCAGTGGTAATCCCTACTAATATTATAAATGCGAAAGTAACTATGTCTGTCTGTCTGTCTGTCTGTCTGTCTGTCTGTCTGTCTGTCTGTCTGTCTGTCTGTCTGTCCGTCTGTCTGTTACGTTTTCCCGCTTAAACCTCTCAACCGATTTTGTTGAAATTTGGCATAGGTATACGTTGAACCTCAAGAACGGACATAGGCTACTTTTTATTTGAAAATAAGGGGGGGATGGGGGTAATACCACCTTTGAAAGTTTATATGGAAAAATGTTTATTTTTGAAGTTAGAGATATGAAATTTGGCACAAATTTAGCTCGAAACTTAGATTAAAATATAGACTACTTTTTGTTTCGAATATTAGGGGAGAAAGGGGCAAAACCGACCATGAAAGGATGTAGTCCACGCGAACGAAGTCGCGGGCACAGCTAGTAACAAATAAACGCTCAGCTCTTTCGTTCCGCCCCGTCCGTCGGCATCGGTTAATCGACGCAACGAATCCGGCTGTTTGTTTGTTTGGCCCAAGCTTCCCGTAACCCGAAAAAGGTTAACCGGAATTATTTGCCGGAACCAACGTAGACACCTTTGACAGAAGTGCGCAATGACTTTATTGAGCTCCGTTTCGAGTGCAAACGGAATTCGGGAGTTCCGCTTCAACGATTCGTTGATTGTAAAGCATGGTTGCATGTTTGAATTGTAGGACCGTGAGCATCAATAAATAAAACAAAATCAACAGGAATACAAAATTTCGATATTACTATCGAGCAACGTTTCACAACCAAATCGGGATTCTTCTTTATTCATTAAAAAAACATAATTTTTAAACAACATATCATCTAAACAGTATTTGTATGCGTTATCCTTAACGCGCTTATTTTTAAACAGCTATTCCCATGCTAGTATTTAAGTCTTCGTACCTCCACAAATGAGAATACTCCGTATATATATCCAATTCTATACATGTACCATTGCAGGGTAGTGTTGCACACTGTGCAAGAAATATTACATGATTGCAATATTATCGTTACAATGGTCCGATTGATAGATTAACGAAAAGAGAAAGATAAACCTATCTATATTAAAACTAACGATAGTTTGGCAACACTAATGCCGGTGATGTTATTGCCTCCAGTGATGTTGTATAGCATCCCCGTAACGGCGCTTCTAGCACCACACGCGTATTATACATGATTCGGCAATGAGCAAAGCGATAGAAACGGCGATAGAGTTAATCCCTACAAATTAGATACAGTTAGTCAAGCGCACTAATATGTATACAACTTGTTGTAAAGTAGATCTTCAAGGTAACTTAAAGCTTGTTAGTATTTATATTTTATTGCTCGTGACAGTACAAAACAAATGGAATACATGTTATCAGATTGTAAGTAGGTATTATTTGATGGCGTCGCGCCATCTCTGAGGTCCCGGTCGGATCAATGTGGGAAACGAAAGTTTCTATATTGTCTCGGGGCTGGGTGTTGTGGTACCGTCATTGTTTCTGATTTTTGTAACACAAGTACTTAAGCAACTTACCACAGAGTCCGAGAATTGTATGTGAAGTTCTCTAATATTTTTATTTATTTATTTAAAGGACCATAAAAAGACATCTTATTTCATAGTGCTCTTCTCTCTAAAATAACTGTGAGTTGCTGTAGGTGACCAATTTTTCTGTTCCCTTAAATTTCAAGCCTTCGGTTTTAAACAAAATCCTTATTTGAAGTTGGCTAGTGTGGCGTGATACACTCAATATTTTAATATTATATATATTCTTAAGACACAAAATTATTTACCTTTTTTTTTTCTAATTGAACATGAATTCGATGATTATTGAATTTACATTAGATTACAAAGGCAATATGTTTATTATTAAGTTTAAGCTTTACTAACCATGAGCATGGATTGTTTCATTAATATCGTGTTCATTAATATGAATGGAATTTTTGAAATCCATTAACATAAAAACTATTCGTCTAGACACCCGACGCAATTGTCCTAATAGCGCTCATTTTTGTGACGGGGGAATCATTAAGTAAACGATGCACATTTAAAACTCTAGTGTAGACTAGTCTGCAACCCCTGAACTGTGTACCGAGCTACGATGTCTTTATGATAAAGCTGACTTTACAACAGTAAACGAGATATTCTAGAACAAAAAAAAATGTTTTGGCTCCTGAAAATACCAGATTTTAACTTTTTTTTTATATTACACTTCAAGATTGACCTGATGTTAAGTGGAAATGAGGTCCTAGCTTAAGAGCGACAAGTAGAGCATAATAAAGCTGTTTCTGGACTTGTCGCCCTTACCTTGAAGGCTTGACCCCTGCTATTAATGTAGCACCCCCCAGGAGCTCTGGAAACCTTACTCACACGCAGGAACACAACAACACAGAAGTGATTGTTATTTGGCTGCGGTCTTTTGTAAGGTGGAGGTATTTGATCAGTCGGGCTGCTCCAGTTCGAGCGATAAATCGCTATGCCCTACCTCTCTTAACTTTCTCAAGCAAGGACAAAAAAATATCTATTATACATTATTTTTTTAATTATGTAAATGGGCACAATACTGGCAACAAAAATAATGTACCTACCAACAGACAAAACAGGGCCAAAATTATTTATTTATTTTCAGATAAATTAAGTAATAAGTATACTTCCCCGATAAATCCGTTGTGTTAAAGCTGATCACACTTTGACAGCCGGCCGGCAAACACGATTTTATTCATTGAATACACTGTTAATTATACACGTACAGTTTTCCAAACAATATTTCGCAGTATATTAGCCGTCAGTGTACAATGTAATTTGTTTTTATTAATAATATTTCACATATAAAATCACAGCTGATAAATTGACGTGCTGCGCAAAGTGTTGCCAGCCAGTGTAACTTATTCGTATTAAGTACTAAAATGTTATCGAGTTTAGTCCTGTTAACTTATTTGAAATGTTTAAAATGGAACGCGCTAGTCTTAAATTATTATGTGGTCGAGGTCCGTTAAAAGGAATCTAGAAAAATGGAGAATTCTGCACATTGCTAATTTTACCTTTTATTTATTACTAGCTTTTGCCCGCGACTTCGTCCGCGTGGCGTGTTATTGTGTCATTTCAGTATTTTTCTCGGTGTGTGTCGAATGTAAATAATAATGAATGTTGCATTCAAAAATTTTAAAAAGTTTTTTTTTTTTTGAGAAAATACATTAAAAAACAACATAACAATTATTCTGAATCTGGCGCTAGTGCAGTATTTTTTCATGAAAAAGATGTTTCCCATTCCCATGAAGCTGTACATTTGCTAAGATACCCATATACTAAAAAATTTCAAGCCTCTAACTCGCGGTACAAAAGTTTTTCCCGCTATTCCCGTTCCCATGGGAATTTTGGAAAATCCAATCATGACTTAACTTTGCATTCACTAAGGTATATGCATGTCAAATTTCAATCATCTAACTTACGCGGTTTAGATTTTTTCATACAAAAGTTTTTTCCCGCTAACTCCCGTTCCCGTGGGAATTTCTCAAAATACAGCCATAACTAAACTTTATATTTACTAAGGTACCTGCATGCCAAATTTCAAGCGTCTAACTTAAGCGGTTTAGATTTTTCATACAAAAGGATTTTCCCGCTAATTCCCGTTCCCGTGGGAATTTCGGGAATTCCTTTCTTAGTGCACCCCTACGGTACCTAAGCTACGTCCCTTCCAAATTTCAAGTGCCTACGTTTAGCCGTTTGGGCTGTGCGTTGATATGTCAGTCAGTCAGTCAGTCAGTTTCTCCTTTTATATATATAGATTTTACCTTTTCTTTAAACACGCTTAGCATGACATCTTAACGATATCTTTACCTGAATATATACAATAAAATCTGGTTACACCATATGTAACACAATAATAGCTGTATTATCTACTCGTATTTTATAATCATCTTTTGGATTAGTCACGACCAGCTGAATAACAATAGAATAATCTGCAGAAATAAGTTACGAAGAAAATTAGTTTTTCTCATACATTTTGTCTAAGTTGAAACGAAGTTCGTCGGGCCAACAAGTACTGATTAAATGGGTCATAAAGCAAAATATATTTATTTAGAAGTAAGCTATCTTTTACTATAAACACACTTATTTTCAGTCAAAAGAAAATCTGTTTCTCAGCAACGTGACCCATTTCACGCTTCGTTGGATATTTAAGAAGCAAATAATTCACCATGATTGAGGCAATAGCTGGCTGTTTGCTTTAGTGGCAATTACCTGAAACAAAAAGAAATGATGTTTTAGTTCAAATGATTTATCTCACCTCCCTTTCATTGGGAAAAAAACAAAAACACCAAAAATAAATTAGGCTGATAAACATTCTTCGTCGTAACGATGTAAATTATTTTTTTACTACATGTAAAGACAGGGTATTCTAATTTAATAATACAATTCTAAACAAAATCACTTCAAAAACAATGTAACAAAACTCATAAAGTTGTTTACAAAATAACACTTTTATTTTCGGTAGCGTTTTCCTCACACCTCGAATTCGTTACGAGAGAGACCTTGGGGGCCGGAAAATCAATTGTTCACAACTCCATACTACATGGTGCTACTGACCAACTATGAACTGCTTAAATATGGTGTACGGTAACTTTGAAGCAAATTAATTGCAACATTGCTGCAATTTTAATGTTTACGTCGAGGAATATATAAGTGTAATGTAAATAAAACATGAACTGTTTAATTTAAATGTTTTGTCACCAATAATGGAACAATGTATTGAACGCAACGCATGCAAATTCTTCTTAACTCTCAGTATTGTTTAATTCATAGTTTAGCTCACAGCCGGCCGGTCTGGACCAAAATCCGTACCTAATGACTATTATACTTGAGGTCAGTTATATGGGTAATTTCATATTTATCATGGATTACAATAAAGGTATCATTACTAGTATAACATGATCCAAATTGATCAATAACTCAAAAACATTTAACATATATATCCCGTCTCGCTCACAATATTTTTTTTTTTCAAGTAAGTTAAATGAACATTTACGTCATCGTGATTCATGTCGAATCTCTGTGAAACCAACAACTTTGGCATAATAACCAAACATTTGAAAAAAATAAGTGTCATTTTACTATGCGGTTCAACGTTTTAATAATCGTAAATTACAATCAATAATAAATGAAGAGAGAATATTTTGATGTTCAAATACACAACTCCTTTCATATGAACCGTACATTTTATTTCTAACCCTCCTTAACGAATTTAGACCACGCGCCGGCTACCTTACTTTACCTTAAAATCCTCTCCCAATCTAACCAAAGGTTAAGTCTCACCAAGGATTAAGTTTAACGCAAATTGTTTGAGGGTCGACACGAAGTAAAAGCGAGTTTCGTGCGAAGGATGACGTCGACACGATAATGCACTCGACAGCGAAACAGAGGGTCGGGCTGCGAAGGCTGCCGCGGCCTTCTGAGCTGCGGGCGAACGTTCTTGACAATCTTGAATAAGTCGTCCTTAATTCATGATGTAATACGACTGAATAACGTACTTAGGAACTATGTTCAAAAATAAATCTATTTCGACGGAGGAAAAGCGTAGTCGATCCTATTCATTGGCCTTTATGTATTATTTAGTAAATTTTTAGGACGTATATTTCTCTTCGTTGTCGAGTAATTTTCAGTTGTGAGATTCAAAAGAATACGTGGACCGTATTTAAGCTCGTATCGAGTGACAAACAATTTGTCCACATCTTGCTTTAGAGGGGAGGGCCTGGAAACGAGCTTAAACGTCGCAATTTCAGTCCAGGTAATCCTCGAAAAACTATATAACACCGAATATATACCCCTGTTTTAACATAATTGTATTTATATGAAATTGGTAAAAATAAGTTTTGCCAAAGAACTAGTTGCCATTCAATATGTTAAACAAAAAATACATCAGTAGCAAAGGTGTCTAGTTAGTACCAAACTTCGGTGAAAGTTCCTTTATTATTTCGAATAAATCTAGAAATGATCAAACCTTACGCCCTACATAAGAACCATCAAAATATTTAATTACGCTTTAGCAGAATTTATTTCAAAAAGAGTTTAATCGAAATAAAATCACGTAACGCTATCAGGCCCGATAAACGACGGTAAGTTGTATTAATTAATCACATTAAGGAGTTGGCGACATGCAGATTGAATTTTATTAAACTGACAAGGCAGACCAACGTCGATTGGAAAAACAAAACGATTCAATTTTTAAACTTTTCCGTCCAGTTTATTCCGTACCATAAAAAATGAAAATCCCTACATTTTTTTTTATTCATTTTGTGATTTAACTTTGAGCAATCATGCAGCGATAAAATTAATATCTACCTACTACTTGTAATTGAAAACGAAAGTTAGTACAAAAGCGACGCGCCGGATAATACCAAAAAAATGTACGGTAGCCCAGAAAACATTGGAACGCAGAAAATTAATTAAGCACAGTTTGTAGGAGCGGCCTTGTCTAGACCGCCCCCTTCCCCCTCTCTAACCCCATTCAACCCTCCATCGCCGACGTCAATTTGATTGCAGTCTTGTTTCCAGGCGGGTGCTGTCCGAAAATTCGAAACGGGACCCAGAAAGGGCAGTGTAGTGTAATTTGTAATTTGATTTTTACGCATACATTTATTTTACATTAACCAAAACAAACTTAGTAAAATAGGCGTCTCCTTTAACGTTGATGTATTTAACCAACATCATTTATATTGCAGAAATTAATATGCTTGTCATTTAATTAAGGCTACCATAAAAATGCATTTATTTCTCGCATTTTATGATAAAAAGAAAAATACCTCGTCGAAAAAGGTTGACCTCATCCAAAAGTACCTCGTAGTATGTAAACATCATTATTACGGGGGTTCTCACTCATTCAACAGAGACAAAGTTAATTAACAGCAGGAAGACAAATTCTATTCAGAGATTTGGCGAGTCGGTAATGAAATGCAATTAAAAATGGTAACGACGCTATCAAACGCGAAACACCCGATTCATTTAACTGACAAGCGGAAGCGTATATATTTTAAATCTAGATTGGTATGATATCTATAAGCAGATTAATTAATAACATAACATAGCAAAGTACAAGTAATCAGTTTTCAGACTCATAACTTCATTAATAATTGAAAAGTAAATATTTTAGTGTCTTTTAAAAGGTTATAGTCAAAGAGAATCGTGTAAAAATGAGCAAACTTTTAACATTAAACCTCGATATGTACCGTATGATCTACTAACCCTTACTATGTGCTTTGGTTATTATAATAAAGCGACTGAAAATCCGAAACCTATTACAGTCATTGCTTTATATATAGGCTCCCATTTGACCTCAAGCTTGCTTTAGACTTAAAGATATCCAGATAAGTTGTGGTGGCAGTTAGGACCTAGGATACGTAAAAACTAAATTAAAATTTTAAAGCTTACTCAGCGCTTGTCCATTTCACCAACCTGCAGTACGAGTTACCCATGAATGCATTAACGTCTCCAATCAATTTCCACTGGGGAGATCCTTTAGCGACTTCAAAGAAATTCCAATAAAATCACTAATTCCTCGTAGACTTCTAGCTTTTCAGATTTTTCAGCAAGTCTCCAATGGCCCACTTTATTATCGTAAATAGTAAAACAGCATCGAAAATTCTTAAGTTTATTTCTTTAGTTCCAAAGCTCCGGGAAGTAGTCTGTAAGCACTTAAAAGTTTGTAAAGTGCGCGACCGATTTTTGCTTTAAGTTGTGAATTATATTTTTGGAATACGATATCAATATTTACGATATAGTTACTGACTTAAATTGAAAAAAGAAAATTACCTACACACATCCAGTTTTATATTTTTCTAATATTCGAGCGCTAACCTAATTTGTAACCATTAAAAAATATTGCATTTATGACGAAACCAGCTGTTTTTCGCAACTTCGGCTCACATAATTTCGGGATATGCATCTAGTATCTTAATTATCTTCCTAAATTAAGATACTAGATTAAATTTCACCTAAATCCAATCAGTAGTTTTTGCGTGAAAGAGGAACAAACATACAAACTCACTTTCACGTTTATAATATTTGCAGGGGAGTTGTATTCAATGAAACTGTTCGCAGTGCCAGATTTAGAAACATCCAAAATCATTAATACTATTGCCACATCGATCAATTATCTGCTTGGTAGTTGGACAACGACCGTCTGGGCGCAACCAACACTCATGTTTCGCCTTATTGTGGTACTTTGGTTACACACAAAACCCCAATTAACAAATTAATTAAAGCTATGCATAGAACAGAAAGTTAGGAACATTTTCAAACTACCACGATCTGTTGTTGACGAGGCGCACCGTACGGTACAGCGGATAAGAAAACAGATATCCGTTCATTTTAATTACGCAATTAATTTAATAGGGATAGGAGACACTCGTTATGAAGCGACGAGAAACTTCCCGTTTGTTTATTTTCCAAATTGCATGAGGGGTAATTATTATGGTAGTCATGTCTGTCGAGTAATTAGCTAGATTCAGAGCAAAGCAAATTTATAGAGACTACTACGCTGCGACGACTAAATTTAAATATATTCTTACCTGAGATGCGAAAATATAGGTTAGATAAGATTGCGACCCGGGAGCTTATTCACAAACGTTAGAAACGATTCCAATACGGAAAGTCAATGTTTTGTCTCTGTCCAACTGTGTATGTTAAAAAAGACATAAGTCATAGAATCTGAATTCGATTCCGTTTCAGATATTTTGTAAATCGGTATGCTGACACACAATAAAAAAATACGATTGAGAACGATCTTAATTAATCATGTAACTGTGTTGTTAACCTAAAAAAGTAAACCGCCGAAAACCACCTGTCTCTTTAGTAGTTTTTTTTTTTTAGATTTTAATTAATTTTAGTTTTATTCCATAATTTATTTTCACTTATGAAACAAACACTCAAATATTTATTTACAAAAACCTTTGTCAGGTCGCTTACTAAAAATATAAATTACCAAAATTAAGGTCTGATTTGTTTACTGTCAGTTAAGTTATAACAATCGAATAAAAATAATATGAGTTATTTTAATTGTTATCGTAATATTCCGTACCAAAATTATTTAATGAAGTTTTTAATTCACACAGCTGCTGTGTGAATTCTCTCTCATCGGCTTGTTAATTTTTAGCTTACGATTGAAAAATCAGACCTTATACATCAAAATTAATATTTAAACTATGCACATACATACGGTGATACCTGTCGCAGAAGCTCGGTCACTGTCGTAGGCTTATCCTACTACGACGGGAGAAGCGATTAGTCAAAATTAATTAGTCGATTAATTTGACCGAGACAGGCGACGGCCATTAGGGGCGCGGGCACGTTCGCTACTATGAGACGACAAACACAGAGTTCGCTGTTTGTGCTGAGGATAATCACGGCTAGATTTTATAATGGAAATCACGATCCATTTAGAAAAGAAGAGATTTTCGATTTGAAAAAGTTTAGTGTTACTAATTTTAAACATATCTTTTTATTCTGAATTGAATTATTCTGTTTGTTATCGACCTCGGTGGCGCAGTGGCTAAGGTAGGCGACCAAAGCAAGAAAGGTCCCGGGTTCGATTCCCGGTCGGGTCAATTTGAAAAAAAAAACTTTTCTAAATTGACTTGGGTCTGGGTGTGCTGGGATGACGCCCCCAGTTAGTATCCATCGTCTGGTGCTCATAGTACAAGGGAAAACCTTAGTTTGAGACCAGGTGATTGGTGTGATTGTCTGGCGCATTTATTTATTTATTATATATTATTGTCTACGTTCGATTTGCTATTAAAGCGTGTTATTAAATTTGTTTACTAATATTTATTTTTTAGTCAATTTTTCTATGAATATTATTAATTGAAAATAATAAAAACAAATCAATTTACTGTATTGTCATCGGTCCTTGAGATGTTTGCAAAGTTTCAAGTTAATCAGACGTTTAGAAACCCGTGAGATTCGTGCTTAAAAATTCCGTTACATACATAGTCACTAACAACTTAAGCTTATATTAAATGCGTGTTAAAAAAACATCAGACTATACTTTGGACCTTGCACCGCTCTTATGTCCTTATCATAAGAATTAATATCGAACTGTAAGTATTTACCTTGACGTGCGGTTGACCGTACCAGCACACACATTTAAGGAACCATCGAATACGTAGCATTAGTTAACTCTGCTCACTAATCTCACGCACAAATCGAATAAAAATTCCATTTCCCAAAACTACATTTGTTGCTACACAAAATACTGTGAAAGTTGGCTGAACAGTTGAACTGTTAACGCGGAACAAACAACCTCACATTTGCATTTAAAGCTCCGCTCCGACAGAAATATACGGAATCTGCCGGCAAGGGTGCTCTAATCGAATTTATAATCGTGTGATGGCGGAACTAGGCAGCTTAAAATACCAACAAGAACTAAGGTTCCTACATTCTTAAACTGAATGTATCTATACATTCAACTGAATGCAATGTCTGTTATTCCATCGTAAATCCTCCCATGTGTTCTGTTGGTTTCGCGTACGTTGCTTTGAATGGACATCGTTCACGTTATTTCGGAACAAAAAGTGTCCTATAGTTTAATAAAGACTCTTTTCTATTTTACTACCAAATATCATCTAAATCAATTCAGTGCAATTTGCGTAAAAAAGGAACCGTAGCATACTTGTTACCTGGAAGCAATAATGCAACATTATTTTGCTTTTAGATCCCTTTAGATAAATTATATACATCCAAAAATTCATATATTTCATAACTTTCGTATTTGTAAGAATAAATGTAAGTATAGGATACCCACCACAGACTATTTATTATCCCTCGTTTTTAACTATTTTCAAATATTTATATTATGATAGTCTTTGTATTAACTACCATTTATGCGTTTTTTGATAAAATGTATCTCAAGAATATGTAATGAAAGAATATTTTGGAAACGGTTATAACGGTAGTTACTGTTGTCGTTGACTTTCCTCATTGTCCTCCTCCTCCGTAGCCGAGAGGCGAGCGTGCCGGACTTTGGCGTCGCGCCATCTCTGAGGTTCCGGGTTCGATCCCCGGTCGGGTCAATATGGAAAACGAACTTTTCTGTATTGTCTCGGGTCTGGGTGTTGTGGTACCGTCGTTGTTTCTGATTTCTGTAACACAAGTGCTTTAGCTACTTACCACAGAATCAAAGCAATGTATGCGATGTTGTCCAATATTTATATATTTATTTTATTATTTATTGCAATATCACTTTGCATAAATATGAAATGTTAAATTATTACCATAAGGAATCTAAGTTGTTTATATAAATGTGTGTTTAAGTTTTTACTTTCATAACTTCCACCCCGAAACATTGATTACCATCGAATGTTCCATTCATTAAATCCGCAAGTTGTCCTTCACATCAGGCGTAGACATAATTAATCTATAGGCACCGTGGACAGACGACAACATCGTGGTCTAAAAGTGACGGAGATCAGTTTAGTTGTATTGTTGATATCCGTGGGCAGAAGAGTAATTATAGCCCGGCCCTGAAACTGTGTAAGTGGTCGGTGCGGTATCGAGTGATAAATTATGGTGCTGGGCTGACAAGTGCGGATCGAGATATCGAATTCTCCTGACCTACCCCTACCGAATTTAGAAATTAACATTGCTAGGCCTAAGAACACGCGTACATCTATGTTGAATATTTATTTATAGTAGGTGGATTACTTTATATCCTTGTCGACAATAGTTTTCACAGCACCACCGCCTAAACATTTTCTCTTTCATTATAAAGACGTTGAGATGCATTTTACAACAAATAACACATACTATTACAAAAAGTGCTCGGAAGTACGAAATATGAAAATGCTTTGCATAAACAAAGACTACAGGAAATATATAGAAACGGATTTTGCCCGTATATATAAATAGCATTGGTAAGGCCTAAAGTACCGTTCTTTAAAACAATATTTGATATAGGATAAGAATCTTTAGATTAATACATTTCATGATTATTAAAATCCTGAATGCCCCAAATCATAATCAGAATTTTTCGCAGATTGAAAGAAAACTTTCGGGGTTGCCGCAAAATCCATCAGAAGAAATACAGGTCGTTTTATAACGCAAATTAAAATCTTTATTGGGCAGGCTACTCGAGATTCAATATCGACTAACGATTTACGGATCAGAGGAGCTCTTTGACGAGCCCTATTTGAATTCCAAGCGGTTGGCTGGTAGTTTTCAGAGGTAGATATGGCAAAATAAATGCCTTTGAATACTTTTGCTCTTGATATTCGAAATGCTTTTAAAGTGTGCTCGTTGACAACAAACTACGGTTCGTTTACTTGGCTAAGGACTTGTGTTTGCGTGTGTTCAGTAAATCAACTAAATAACTGTTTCGCTACTTTTTAGTCAGCTCAGTAGTAAACTCAAGAATTAGTCGATTACGCATTTGTCAGATTAGTTGTAACAAATTTATCAGGAAATTAAACTGTAAACTCTTTTAAAACTACTCCATTAGTACAATTAATATTTTTTCACTTGAAAAAACAAGGCAGATTCATTTAATCACCTGTGTAGTTTTCTTATCTTAATATTTTACTTTTGGAAACAAGGTAAATATGTAGTTCGTTTCGTTCATTTTACCCGCCACGAAGATATCAAAGCGAAATTTGATGCCGATTACGAAACGCGAGCGCAAGTAGCAGAAGAAAAAAGTTAAAACTGAAAGGTTTAGCGGCCGCAATTCGCGCAAGCACTTTTCACCTTCCTAAGAAATTTTAATATCGTCGCTTCTCACGTTTTCACCACCATTTATTTGATACATTTGACGTAAATTGCACATTTGCTTACTGAGAAATTTCCTTTTTCGCGAGCTTCGAGTCGTTAACGTCTGCCCTGCGTATAAAGGCGCCGTTTTGAATTATTTCCCATTTATTTAACACGTAACGAGTATACAAAGTAAGCAGATAAATAAAATTTAAGTGCAGGCCATTCAAGTAATTGCAGGCAATGTGTCTTTTATACCAGCTAATTTTAGACCAAGATATTCTTCATAGGCCACCATAATTAACTTTCAGATGTTTCCTGCATTTTTAGAGTCTTTCTTGGTCAAAGATTTTGTAAATCCAGAATTCCAGCCAAAATACAAAAATAATGTCCTCCGCATCATTAACGCGTAATGTAAACGGACGCGGCCATAAAGCGAATGCGAGTGAAAGAAGACTCAATAAAAAATAAAATAAAAACATTTTATTTCGGATTACAGGATCCATAGAATGTTATGTTAGTACAACTTAGCTTAAAAGTGTTAGTATTGCATCATAATAATACACAAATAAAAATAAAATACTAATATAATACTGTCTGGAGGCGTGTTTTGCAGCTGCCATTTTTTAGGTCGCATCTGCGTGTCTACAAAATTTTTAATCGTGCTGGACACTTATCATAACCCTGACGCAAAGAGGACGACCAATAAATGTGTATTTGTCTGTATCATTTTATTGCAGGTTTTCTAGCTTATTCGTTTTATCAAAATCTGTTCAGAAGTTTCAAAGTTATTTCTTAGGCGATCTAATACGCATAGTGATTTATGCGTCGGGGATTTATTTTTATTAAAAATATAAATGCAAGTATAATTACGTTTATAAACTTCGCAACAAATACGGTTACACGTACTAAGCTTATAAATTGTCTTTAGATGAGTTAATAAAAAAGGTTGAAGCGATTTCGTAAATGCTTATTCAATCTAAAGTTTGCATACTTTGCAACTTTGAGGATGATAAGCACAATTTAGACAGTTTCGATAGGATCTCTACTTATATTTAATACTTAATAAAAATAGAAATGTAAATATAAACATTTTGTAAACGAATCTTTTAATAGATTGTTAACGTAAACAGCTAATTAAAATAAATAAACAAGTGAACTCGGCTCAAGATATTAAACTTGATAAACTAGTAAATTTACTTTGCTATAAAAAGAAGAATTTTTTATAATTGCAAGTGAGTCAATTGAGTGCGTATCCGAGTAAGTAGTGAGTGAATAAATGGGGCAGTTGGGCCGGCATTAAAATCACTGTCGACTTTATAGCCGTGTAAATACGTGTGTGGACTTCTAAATCGGCCATTCCTGTGTGTAGTGTGAATCATAGATAATAATTCGTTTACGTTTTGTAACTGATTGAAAAACTCAAATAATTGTAGATTAATGTCCAGTCCCAACCTTTGAAACACGATCAGAACTAGTTACGGATCGTATTAAATTATACGAGGCGTAAGCTAAAACCACCGACGGATGACTGATGGCAGCTGGTATGGAAAGTATATTTTAGAACTGTGTTAACGACTCGTAGTCGGTTTAAGGAAAATGGATAGTCATAACGAATCGTATAATATTGGAACTGGCATTATAAGCCATTATAAGGGTACTCATCTAGCCGTGTAGCATGGAATGTAGCAGATGCGTTATATGGTACCTACAAGGCTAAGTAAACACTCTGCTTTATACTAATAGTTAGTGGATAACAGCTGAACGCTGTTTTCCATTTTCGCCTTAAAATTACTGTATTTATGGTATGTCTTTGCTTTTAAATAATAATATTAGAAACCCTCACATACATTTATGATTATATAGCAAGTAGCAGACACAGAAATCAGAAACAACGATGGTATCATAATCTATACTGACCCGATTGGGAATCGAACCCGGACCTTATGGATAACGCGACGCCATCTCCAACCCGCTCGCTTCTCGCCTAGGGACATCGTCATGAAATTTCCTTCGGTTTATCTTACACTTTTTACTCTGATAAGTTCATTGAGAATATATAGAAAATATATTTATTAGAGTTTATTTATATCAGAATACAGAATTGCTTGTCTACAATGTAACGATCATTGCAAGTAATCCAAGGTTATGACGAATATAGTAAAGTAATGTAATTATTTTAATTAAATTTTAATTATTTCATTGGCAGCAAAAGGCACTTTGCTACTTATAGAGGCATGCATTATCATCCTCGATATAGAATAACAAACACATACGGAAATTGCGATGGTAATAACGATCCATATCTAAAAGATTGATCCAAAGCTGCAAGTGACCCGTAAATAATAGGAAAAGGGATCACTTCAATGGGACGGCAAAAGCTTAAACGAGTCCCGATTTAAGTTAAAACAAACAAACATCACAGACACCCTGTGAGACCCAAGATGAATATTCCATTCCGTCCACTTGGAGTCAATAACAAGACTATTATTCGCGTTCAATTCAATTGGTAAAAACCATTTGTTCCATTACGTTTGGAAATTGACTACGATTTACGTTGTGAATTCAAAAGCGATTACCAAATTAAATTGTACCCGGCTATGATAGCTGCAGCTCTCTTTGTGAATAATGCGTATTCGTTACATTTATCTTAAATGATACGAATAATGCGTTATTCACAATCTTATTTTCAAAATAGTATGTATAAGCGTAGTAATAAACAAATATTGGACAACATCACATACATTGCTCTGATCTTGTGGTAAGTAGCTAAAGCACTTGTGTTTCAGAAATCAGAAACAACGATAGTACCACAACACCCAGGCCCGAGACAATATAGTGAAGTTCGTTTCCCATATTGACCCGACCGGGGATCGAACCCGGAACCTCAGAGATGGCGCGACACCAAAGTCCGGCGGCATGCTGGCCTCTCGGCTACGGAGTAGTAGAGTATTAAGTTTGTAAAATTTACTTGTTCAAGTGTGATCGAGTTATATGTATACGAATACGAGATTGGACTTCGAATTTTAAACGTTAATTTTGTACGTTACTCTTCCTCCCCAAAATTATGAAACTCGCCTTTTTAACACTAGCTTAAAAGAGGAGGTCGTCTGTCCATCATCCCACGTTTCGTTTTCTGGTACGTAGTCACCATTCTAGAACTTTGTGTTCATCTGTTCTATTTGTTATGACTTAGACCTATGTCAGCACATGTAGTTCTGGTATAGATATCTTCATTTATAACTCTATCATGTAGAGGCTCCTGGGAAAGCTCTTTTTTCATAGTGCGCTTAAGGTCAGTTGTCGACTTAACTGCACAGGAACGGTAACCAGCGAGTTGACGGTTGTTAAATTGCACAAAATGTATGGGATAGGACAGCGTTATAGTTAAGTTTATACACTTCATAATAAACATCGCTATAGAAAGTATTCGTAAAAAGACCGCTAGACGTTTTATTCATACGATCGTTTTTGGTAATTTTGTCTGACCCACAGAACTAAGCCCACAAAGGCCTGGTGAGGTGACCCTCTATTATGCTAATGGGCGGATTGGGCCAACATCGCCTGACCACAGCACACCTGCATGCCCTTTGAGCCAGGTAACTTTTGGGATAATTAGCACTGGCTAATAAAACTCTACCTACATCAAACACGGTGAATGTGAAACTGAATTCTAAAACGATGATACCTATTACAATAAGAGTACAAAAGGTAGGAGCTGCTTCTTCTGGCTTTTGTTGAAATCCATGAAAAGAAAAAAACTGCTGCCCTTTGCAATACAATATTGTTACAAAAGTTTGAAAAAGCGCAAGTTCTACCAACTCGCTAGCAGCGCTTCATGCAAAAACGTCACACTTTTGTGTCATAAACAAACCGACATAGAAAAATTAGCTGTTTAAATTAATTTTTATTTATTTGGCACGATTACCAACGCAAGAGACCGCTTGCGCCTGAAAATGTGCTCGCTTGTGCAAAGAAGGCTTGAGATGGGTGATAAAATAGAAATAGCCAAAAAGCGAATGAGAGTCAAGTATCAACGAATGTTAAATGCCGTGTGAAGCCTTGCTCTGCCGGTACCATTTTAATATCTCAACTGAGCATCTACAAATATTTTAAAGAAACAAAAAAATGTCATCCCCATTGCGATGTGCCCACGTTCTCAGTTCTTCAATTGTAAGAGCAGCACGCGCGATACGTGAAGGTCGTGGGTACAGAGCCCAACGCTGCAAGGGGAGATTAATTTTATCCGAGTGCCGAAGTACACGATACAATGTAAAATACACCCATTGAGTTACTCATGATACGTAACGCAATGTTCGACAAATAAGATTCAGGCACCGTTATTATTATGCATTGGGGTGCAGTGAAGTAGACGCAAGCAAATAAAATTTCGTCTGGCAAGTAGCCTATCGAGCTCGGTGCAATGCCCCGAAACGATAACTGCATAGTGCACACGACCGCGTCTGCAGATATGCAGCCGATGCAATGTCTGCCGTATAGTCTGCACTCACTTTGCTTTTACGATTATGAGTATATCAATTTTAAAGTATCTGTAGACAAACAAGTATTTGAAATAAACATTTAACTCAAAAAAAATATACTTATAGTGGTTTTGGTGACCACTATCGAATTCCAATAGTTATTAAAAGGCGTGTAATCAGACCACTGGTCATTAAACATCTAATAATAACGATTTCATTGTAGCTTGTAAATCAATAAGCTCAAGCACGATTTCAGATGAAACTTGATGTATCAAGGTGGCTTTAAGGTACACTTTACATAATTCATTAATTACGCCTGTCAATCTTAGAAATTTATGTTTGAGCTGTCGTTATTTCCTTGCGATTTTAAATTAGTTAATTTTGAATTTGTGCCCTTCAGTTGTGGATATAAGAACTAATATCAATCTGCAAGAGTTTACCGTGCTTTGCTTACTGAGTCGTACCTATCAAAGCTATTATGGTGAACCATCTATTGTTTTTTCTCCACATAAAATATATCATAATTCTCAATACGCAGCGATAAGCTCGTTTACAATGTGTCATGCAGAATGTGATAACCGTAATGTGACCGAATTTAGGCGACTCGCAATCTGTTAGGCCCCGGGCTCGATTCCCGGTCGAGACAATATGGAAAACAAACTTGTCCACATTATCTCGGTTCTAGGTGTTGTGGTACCGTCGTAATTACTTATATATAAAACAGCAGTGATCTAGGGTTCTTACCACGCAATCAGAGTATTTAATGCGATGTTGTCGGATATTTATTTAAATCAGAACATGTATAGACGTACGTACCAAGAAAACAAGCTCAAAATAAATTCAATGTATCCGAATGCATTTCGCAAAACTATCACGTGCGTCGTGGAACGGGAAATATCTCAAGTAGCCTAGTACCTACTATCACCAGTTCCCCGGTATATCAAAGCTGTGTTTCGTTGTATGTCAGAGGGCGACGAAACACCGGATTACGTGTGATACGGAGACTCCCGTAAACGATACGTTTCGCCTTACATACTTCCAAACATGTTATTCTTAACCGTATGTCCTGCTAAGTAGGTCCACTATTCAATAAAGAACTGAAGCGGGTGAAACAGATTTTTAACAGTTTATTTTGGGCTTTAGATAATCGCCTGGTTGTTTATGAAACAGTAAAATCTAAGCGCCTTAAGTGTTCTATGTGAGAAGCGGGATTAGAGAAAATCCACGAGAAGTGTTTGGTAAACAGATGAAAGTGCCCGTTTAGAGAAATTCTTTGAACTTATTAGTATTATTATTATTCCCGTAATAATAAAGTAAGATTCACATCACAAGTTTCTGAACATCTTGGATTTATGGTAACTTAACTAATACTAAGTTACTATTCACGATACTACGTTTCGGTAGGCTTTCGGGCTCCAATCTCTAAAACGAATAAATAATAGTTTAAAAGAGCGATCAATAACTAGAAAAAATATTGTCGCGTTTTAACTCGTTTGCTTATTTAAAATAGTTTATTAAATTAAAAATACACGATTTTATAGCAAACCGAACTACAAAGTAGAAAATATTTTTTAATTACAAACAAAATAATTCCATTTAGTGAGGTTTTAGATTCCATGGGGTGCTTATTACAAGTTACAATTATTATATTTATGCGAGGAGAGAGATATCGTAAAATGCGCCATACGCTATTTATAAAAGCGTGTTAAAAATCCTACAAATATTAATTTATAAAAACGCGATAGTTTGTAAGAATGTATGTATGTCGCACACTTGGTGCAAGAACGTCAGAAATGCAAAAAATGATAAATCGAGATTTTAGTCACAAATGATGTTAAATATATTTTTACATCATTTGTGCTGCAAACATATTTTTACATTATTTGCGATATGGTGTCTAGGAGTCTGGATGTCCTGATGTATGGATGTCTAGATATATTTTTGTTACGTTCACAAAAACCTACTGAACGGATTAGGATATAATTTGGTAGCAAGAGATGACATACCAGATTAACACTTTTTATCCCAAATTAACGCGGACGAAGTGGCGGGCAACAGTTAGTATAAAATCAAAGATAAAATTTTGGGGCTCGTTTTTTTGTAGGCAAAATAGGCTTATGATTGACCTCAATTTCGGTCGATAGAAGGCGAAGATACATGAAAATGGTACACATTGAAGAAAGTGTCTGTTCACATTGGTCTTGATGTCCAGAATATAACGTTACGGAAAACTAATCTTGGCAGAGAGTTCCACTCCTAAGCCTTTCGCATAATAAAAAATAATCGCTTCGTGCGGAGTATTGAGTTATTCCCAGATCGGGTAAGGTAAGCCACCCATAGACGTCTCTTCAATATATTCAAATATTCAAGTTTGATTCTGAGAATCTGCACAATTCAATCATATATTTACCTAAACAAATAAGACAAGTTTCAACAAGAACACAAAGTTTCATTGAAATACAGTTTACATACTCCAGTTACCCAAATCATCCGAAGCGAAAGCGAATTTAACACTAACTTCGCCTACGTAACGTTTGGCAATTTCCTAAGGTTTGCAAAATTATTCTTAACACGTTTAAGTAAGCGACTAAAACGACAATTGTATGTCTATCTCCGTCACATTCCTTTCTTTCAACGAACAGTAAGAATTGGAGGGAATCCTTAATTTTACGCCTGAAAGAACGCTGCTTCGAGAAGTCTGAAGATCTGAAGAAATTGTTATTTTTACCTAACACAGGCTCGGGCCAAAAGGGTTGTAAAGAGTTACGTAAAAAACACCTAGATCTGAAAAACCCTTTTAACTTTGAAAGAAAAGTAGACTTTGATATATCGTGCGCAATGTAGTTTCTTCGGGACTTCTATCGGGATTGATAATGACTTTGGTATGTCGCCGCTTGCTCAGGTAATTAAAATTGCAAATTTAAACTTTAGTGGTAATAACATAAGTCATTTAAAAATCCTTTGCCATGGCGTCCTGCAGGAGCTTTTCCTTCAGAAGCAGAAATAAAGTAAAGGGCATTAGTGTAATTGTACAATATTTGTTTTACAAACGGGGCGATAGCAAATTAACAAACCATCTTATTTTTTTTTTCCATCTGATTGTATCATTTATTATTCCATATTACGTAAAAACAAATGTTCCAGGCACAAAGCTAAAAAATAAAACTCCTATAATTCTTGCCGCTGTTAGAGACTTGCCATTGTAAGCCTACCCTAGCTAGATCAATTTTATTTTCTATTTTCTAGGCTGTGTCTTCATTACGTGAACAATAAGCGGTGACCAAGCGCCTTATCGGTCGCAGTCTCATTTTTAATTAAGCGGCGATTTGTAGCATACAATATACAGTCTATAAGCAATCGGTTATACTCATGAAGATACCCTTAAAAACGTAACGTACCTTGAATACCAAACAAGGCAAACCACCTTATTTTCATGGTATTTCTCGCAAAGCTGCTTCTGCTTCGCACAAAACAAAGTGAACAACCAAATTTATATATTCAGTTGGGTGACTATTTGCTTGAAATTGGGCTGAGGGTGATGTATGAATCTCGTCGACCACGTTAATTGTCAATTTGTACTCGCATCGATATTGCTCGGTCCGGATCGAGTTTAATAAGCGTTTGCCAACAGAATAGATAATAATTGGTTCACGATTCCGGAACTAATGCTACAATGATTGAAAACAAATAGTGATATGAAAATGAACTATCCATATAAGTTAAAAGTGAGAAAAGCTATCAATGAGTTTTCTTTCAATGAGTGTGTGTCACACTGAATCGTACCCCATACTAATAGTCACTTGCCTAAGCTCTCCAAGTCTATTTAGCCTTCATCTCTTTAGGTATACCGAGAATTTTCTCCAAAAAAAAAAAAATGGGCGACTAGGTCGTTAGTCATTAGTTCGTACGAAGTAATTCCGTTTTCCGAACAATCTTCTCCAAAGACTATGGCTAAATCTTAATGAAATATGAAAGCATGTTCCAATATGTAGAGAATATACACCTGACTCCAGTTAATTCTAAAAGCCTCCATAAAACCAGCGCAGTTGCGGCGTAAAAAAAATGCCGTAGCATTTCGGTGGAACCAATTTTTCCTTACAAAGTACTTTATGTTGATTATTTTGTATTGTATATGTATTATGAATGTGATGGTCAATAAAAGTTTTCTTTCGACAGTCCTCCACACAAATTATACGACGGAACCTGTTTTCACAAATAAGCTATAAATTGAGGTATTTTATTTCGCGAGTAAACTTGTAAGATATGCATTATACTAAAGTTTTTATTATGGTGCTTAGATAACTTTAACGTATATTATTATCACAGTTTAGTTATAAAATTGTATTTAAAAATTAATAGTTTAATATTAGAACGGACCAAACTGCGCACCTGTAACCCATATCTTACCAAATGGTTTTTACTATGTGTTTCGAGATGGTCTATAAAATTTCGTTCCCAATGATCTCACTATAATAAAAAATATTTTTTTGTGTTTTGATCGGTTGACATTGTAATCCTACAACAAGATACTTGGATATATCAAACACGGGCGAAAAAACCTGCGCTCGTTTTTTCTATCCTGTTTCACCGATTCTGATATCTTAGCATTACTCGATATGAGCATGTGTAATTTTAAACCTTTCCCCATTAGGATTACAGCACATTCCGAGTGTTTAACTCGCAACGCAGCGTTTAATTACAGAGCCGGTTTAATTATTCGCACCGGTCGCGCCGAGCCCGACTTAAGGTCAGAGGTGCACTGATGAGGTGAGGCTGACAGTGTGGGTGGCTGAACTAATGACACTGCTTATGGGATTTTGTCTGATGTTGGTTTATGGTATTTTGTTTCCGATATGGTATAGAATTTACGAGAAATAAAAAGCGTAGGCAAGATGACCGTATACACCTATTGCTAGATCTCCACTACTGCACTATGGACAGATATATGCAGTGTTTAAAGATTATGAAAGAGGTTTGTCGTCGATGACTGTCTATCTCTCTCTTTGTGTGAGTGTGTGTACATCTGCTGTGACATTGTAGGTCTCTATCTAACGGATTTTTTAAATTAATAGCCGGTCACTATATTTTAAAGGAAAAAATCGATTATGTTCGAAAATAGAAGCATGTTTATAATTCGACGAGAATAGCGACTTAAGTTGTAGACAAAATATGGAGTCGCTACGCTGCAGCCAGCCTAACGTCTCCGCGGCAGGCAGGGAATTCTTCGGCAAGATTATTTATTTACGAGCACGCAATTAGTGTGTGCGCCGCCTTATGTACGGCCGGGTTCGCACTCGAGCATTTCTTACGTAACGCCCCGTTCTGCGTTAACTCAAAGAAATATTACTGAGGCACAGTGTACAGACCATAACAGTATACACACGACTTAACATGACACACTAATGCATTAAAACCGACCTTACAGTCAAAATACGCCTGAATATACACAATGGACTTTTCACGAACATAATATCGAATTGAAAGTGTTTACCGTGATGGGTTTTTAACAGTACAACATTTTTGGCCAATTGAGCAAATGTCACATTCAATAACAGCTTTCAAAATGAAATGAGCATTGATTCCAGAGTCCAGCTGCGCTTTATAAAGACTGTTTCTTCTACAATAGGGATGATGATAAAATAAAAAAATACTTCAACTTAATCATTGCTTCAACGAATGAATAGAAATAGATGATAATACAACACGCAAAGGTGTGTGTCTACGTCACTATTTCGTTAAATCTGCACGAAAGTGAACTACAAAGTGATGTAACGCGTCGCGATTTTACCAAATTAAATGCAATATAACTAAGATTTTTTTTTCGGGTTCTCCGAACATAGTTGGGTAATGTGATTACCAATATGCACTTGGCAAGCGTGATTAACATCCATTATTGTAGGTAACGATAACTTAATCTGACTTGACCATGATGAAGCCCTTTGCTCTGCTTTATTCACTTTACCTACTGGAACGAGAAGAGAAAATAACAGTGAAAATACTGAGCGCCCCGAACGAAAGACGCAAACATCACAAAGTTCCGTTAACCAAACAATGTTTTTATCATCTCAAAAAATTATCATTTTCATCAAGGCTAAGATTCCTCACCGTGACTCGTTTCACTGCGGACAAGCAAAGCTCAGACGAATTTAGTCCCAAGTATGAAACACGTTTGCAAAATTTTCCGCACTGTTTCGAGTTTATTCAAATTCTTCTAAGCCTTCGTTTGAAAAGTTTTCAATGCGGCAAAATGAGCCGTTTGCTGGTGGTGCCCGCGGCTGTCGGCTCACCTTCGTACGTTTTAAGAAGCCGTGCATAAACGGCTTTCTTCGCGCTTACACACTGAAGGCACGTGCGAAATCGCCTTATTTTTTTATATACTAACATGTATTTTTTATGTAGTTTGTGAGCGGTTTGTTTTGATTTGTTAGAGACATAAGACGACCTACAACTTAGTAGCGCACCCGTTGCTCTATTGCGACGTGTCTGCTGCACGGTTGTGAAGTCTTTGATGAATCTGCTTTGCCTTGATCCATCATTGAGAAAGGCTCTATGACACCCCCTGGTATGTATTCCAGTAATGCATCTATTGCGGAGCCGTGAATTACTTGGCTGGTACATTGAGGCGATCGTAATCTGATCTTCGTAGCCATTAATTTATTTATTATTTATTTATTTATTTATTTATTAAGACACCTCATCTCTGGTTTTAAACAACAAATTACTGATAGCAAACGAATTTTGCAATAGTTTTAAACCTGAATCTCATTCCAAAAGGTGCTTAGGTCAAACCTAAAGCATCAGGTAGCTATTTAGACGGCATGATTGAAAAAGTAAAGTAAGAGCCTATTTTTATGTACTGCAGGACTATTGTAATAGGTACACCTAGACCCGCATTATTGAAATGAGGTCATTGTTACAATAAATGTGTACTGAGTTAATAAATCATCACGCTAGCCAAATGCAAGTTGGTGATGTCATACTCGAGCTATGTCCGAATAATCCATAAGATGTTTTGCTCGCCAAAGTCCGAACGCCGAGATCAAAAACCAATTCGTAAACCACTAAACAATTAAGACGTTGAACGAGGCATTCGATTCTAAGCACACTATTAAATCGCACCCAAAATTGGACTCCTCGATGTGTATTTATTTACCTGAACCCCAGAAGGTTTGTTACGTACCCACAGCAGTAAGTTACCTTTGGTTTGGGGTTAGAAAGATAAATGGGGACAAAATCGTGAACAATGCACGCTTGCCACGTGAGCGTTTATTACCCGTAACCTGTTTTATCACCGCTACCGTTAATTGCCGCGAACGTTGAAGGGTTAAGATGGACATTAAACTTGTTGAAGAGTTTATAGGTCGTACTGATGGCAGTAGGGACAATAGGAACGGCATACCGGTATTATCAAATCACGAGTCAAATGCAACAAAAACGGATGCTACTTGATTGATTTTAATAGAATGACTCCATTCTATTAAAATAATATTAACGCGAATTTTGTATGCTTTCATTTTGGCAGTCTTTTACGCGAGAAATACTTGAAATGGATCTGGGTTGTAATTTAGTAGAAAGATATATGAGATACAAGATTAACATATCGGATAAGTCATAAAATTAGAAATACCTACTAAAGGAATATTTATATTCCTTTAGTATTTTATTTAAAAGACCTAAAGGTCTTCTTTTTCATATACTCGAGAAATTGCCGTTTACAGGCCAATTTTGTAAATATTTCGTGAAAAGTGTACAGTAGGTATATAAATAACATTAGGCTTTCAGCCCTAAAATTGGAAACAAAAAATGACTACAATTCTGTGAAATTATTACTTTCCCTGACACAAATGGAACAACATTTTTGTGCAATGAGGCGTCGAAAGCATATTTGTTAATACTACTTTATCCTCCTGTTAATTCTACAATTGGCTACTTGACAGTTTTTGAAAAAGTATTGTAAAATGTGCGCCCGTTCATTTTATATCCCAAGCAATTCGATTTATCTGGAAATAATCTAAATAACCAGAGAAAAATAAGATTTTGTCTAACACATTTAAAAAGCGCGCGAAAACGCCAAGTCACGTCACTGTTGCAATTATGACGTCAACGTCCTAGACAACGAACCGATACGCATAGGAACTACTTAATTTAGATAAACGGAAAATGTTTTAATAAATTCTTAATACGATTAGAGACACAATAATTCAATTTAATCGGTAAAATAATCATTGTTTCGCCACAATAAAATAAATAATTTTCGCCGACAGCTGTCATTTCCGAATTGCAATGGTGGTTTCCGTTTCGGTTCTTTTGTTCCACAGATAAATAAAGTAAAATTGATTTTGCAAAAATAAAATACTAACTATGCTTTTAATTAAAAAGTAAAGATGTAAAATGATTACTTAACTAATAAGCTAACATATCTAACACTTTTCATATTTTATTGTTAACACTGTCAAGTAGCCAATTGTGAGCGGTCATAGTATCATAGTAATTGTCAGATTATTTCGTAAACGAATGCTTATTGCCGGTAAATAAGAAAATTGGAAATAAAAAATATTTTTTGAAATCAGAATGCATCCTAAATTCAAACACATAGTCGACCGATATCAAGGTCATTCACCGTGTAACAATATATGAAGCGGCTTCCTCGAATTCTGATAGTTAATTTATTCGGTCCGGCGTATCTTTACTATCTATATCAATGGCATCGTACATAAAAATGGATCAACCAACTTTATAGCAACTCGTAACACCGCATTTATTTCTTTACACTGATGAGATGTCATCTGTTTAGCAATAATAATAAAACGTTACGTCCCAATTTTCAATTTATAGCGAAAACAATACACAACGCTCAATAAAAAAAAAACAAACATTTCTGTTACATCTCGCTTACAGATTACGTAGCTTCTAATTGAAAGTAGAATACGAAAAAGTGCCAAACCGTATCTTTACGCAACAAATCGTGTTGGAAAAACAAAACAAGAAAACAATAACGCGGCGTAAACAAGAAACGATGGTCTAGAACAAGTTTTTTATTGTCTTTGATCCTGTAGTGGCTTGTTTTTATCCCTGTATTATGCGCGGCTATGAATAGGAATGGGTTTTGATTAGTGATTTATCCGTTGAATGAGTAGATTCAAAACAGTAGTTTTGTTTGTATCTAACACTGAAAATGTAGGAAAGATTTTTAAGAGTTCAAGGGCTACCAAGCTTTTCCCCCAATACCACATACAATACATCGTTTCTCGTTCAAATGTTCAGTAGATAAATCGACATCCACTAACTGGTCCCAAACTAAGGTTTGCCCTTGTACTTGAGTACCAGACGATGGATAGTAATTGGATGCGTCAACCCATTTTTGCCCAGACCTAAGTCAGTTAAGAAATTAACTTTTCTCTATAAATTGGTTTAGGTCTAAGTTAAAGTTCCCATTACCACTGGGATCGTTAAAAAGTACACTACTATAAATATTCTTAGATATTATCATTACTCTCGTGTCTTAATCCTACACGGAAAACGATATTACGACAACAAACCTCTACTTAAAACTTACGTACAACCAGCAAAATCTGGTGTTTCTGTACCATTAATCCGCTACTTTGAACACAATTTTTAGACGTAATCCCGTGCATGCAGTAGAAACATCGCGTGGGAGACATATATTTCGTTGCACTCGAGTATAAAAGCCCTTGAGAAAACGACAATGCACCTTATGCCACTACTAACATCAGTATTTGCTAGTACAACATTTATCAAAATAGGTTAAAGTAATAACTCGCCAGTGGAAAGTGTCATTCTCAAAGTAACCACCCACACAGTCGTAAACAGTAAACTTCAAAAGCTGCAGTCAAGCTGCTAACTTTTCTCTGTGAACGTGGGAAGATCGCACCGAACACCATCCACGTAGATACGTAGTTCGTTCAGTTTAAAAGGCCTTGAAACAGCCGTTTTCAACAATATCCAATTTACGTAAACAGTTTTTGCGTCTAAAACTTTTTCTAGACTGATTTGTATTGGATAACTTCTGTAAAGAGACTTTAACGCTAAATTGAAACAGGTTTTTTGTATTAACTTAGCAGGTCTTTCGTTTTCACCGGTTTGATGAAGTTAAAAGACTGTATAGCTGCTGAGTTTGAACCGGTAAGTGCTAGCCGAACTAGATAACAGAAGGCTTTCAGGCTTCAGTTCAGGCTTGGTCAGTTTTTGTACTTGAATAGAGTTGCTCTCTTTGGTATTTCTAACAATATTTACAAGAATATCGCTAATGTCTCTAAAAATGATTCATTGTGGTCGTCTCGTCTACTTTTTGTCAGTAAATGCCTGCTGTATAATGTTTTATATCCCAGAACTTGGCAATCCATTCCCATGAATTGACTAAATTCGACTTCATAGGAAGTTAATATTTCTTTTATTCAAACGATCACTCGAACATTTCAATGGAAATAGTAGGTGCCGCTTTTGTACGAATGCCATGTAAATATCTTAGAAGGGCACTCAAGAGCAGTCCGTTCGTATGTAGGTCAACTCCCACTTCTTTATACAACGGTCCAAGTGTCCGCTTTATAATGTCGGAGAAATCCTCTACCTCCGGTAATGCGGTCGCCTTTGGTAACAAAAAACCGCAAAGTTGTATTGTGGCTAATACAAGTACGTACGCCTACTCGTACAAATCAAAACGACATAATCCCTCGCGTGGACCGGACCTCACGAGGGTACTCGGAATCACATAAGTCCCGAGTCGCCATATCGTACCTTCAAGTTACATTAACAGTGCTGTGTTGCGTAACAATCACTTTGTCACTTTTATCGATGGGCTGTTTTAAATAAAACATTGTCATATGAACTTGTTTAAGACGTAGGATGATTGAATCGAATTTTGACAAACATTTTGTATTTTATTGAAAGAAAAATTGTAATAATTAATATTTTGATATATCGTTAATCCGCGTGCAAAAACCGCGGAAGAGCAGTATGTTCATACCGCGTAACTGCAAAAGGTACGGTGTTGAAATATCACGCTCTCCTAACGAGTTATGGATCAATTTACATTACGTTCTTATAAGTCAACAAAAAGTTACTACACAGTACAGGCCATATAATAATAGTCAAATGACTAAGATATCCGTCTTTTCACCTGCTAATCGGAATCGAACAAAAGCTAACACGCAGTATCGATACGAAATGTTCTTACGCGGATTTGCACGCACGCGTTGCGACGATAAATATTGCGTCTGTACATTCATATGCGTTAGGTAAAAGATGGCTATTTTAATATTATAAACTTATAAAAAAAAATGTAATAGAATATTTATGTCGAATCATGTTACTTTAAGCATAATAAAAATAGTACGGGTTGTCAAAAAAAGTGAAGGTATGAAGTGCCAAATAATAAGTCGGTCAATCCTTTAAGATATTAACAAAAAATATCCTTTCCTTTGTCTGTATTTTCTGTTTATAAATAAGAGCAATTTCTAAGGTAATCTATCGTTTACATAATGCGTCAAAGTACTTTAATCAGGCAAGTATATCTAGAGTAAAGATTGATTACACTTGATATTACTTATCAACCTATCGATACTCGACTGCAGAACAACAATATTTAACGTATCATCAAACAAATTTAACCCATATTCCGTTGCAATAAGAAAGAGCAAGCGTCGTTACTTTCTATACTACCGGTACGCCAATATGTTTACGAGTTATGGAATACTAAATTACACATCGAAGGAGCTCCCGGACGTCAGGCCGGGTTCACTGGAATTGTTTTGTTATTTTCGACCATTTTCAGGGAACTCAACGGGAATTTATCGGAAATATTTGCTAGTGGAATTGTTGTGAGTTCAAGCTGTTTTGTGGAGAGTTCGCTGTATTTAAAGTGGGCGGCCGTAATCAGATTACGATATTATTATTAGAGATGAGCCGAATATCTGTACTCGTAACCGTATTGTTCTAAGCGGATTTTACTACATATACAAAAAATGTAATATGCAATGTAAGTAAACAACATATTACTCAAAATATGTAGGTTGATTTATGTGCTGTATGACCATATTGCACGACTACATTATTTTTAGCATTATTAATTCATTTTATGGAAATATCCTGCTTTAACAAATACGATTGTAATGATATAAAAAAACTTCATACTGGACGAGTATTTTCAATCAAAATATGTCCTATTAATGATAGAAAAAGTCTACATCATCTTATGGTATGACGTACCACCACCGACTATATTAGAAAGTTGTAGCAAATAATGATCCGTATCCGCGGATCTATATAATTTACAATTCGGCACATCTCTAAGTAATATCATCTTCGAATATAATTAAATCACAGTAAATGAGTGGATTTTGATATGAACAAGATATTTTTGTAATTGAATCAATACATACATATTATGTGCCGAAGCATGAAATTGAGGGCCAATCACGTAAAAAGGTGTTTCACACAAATAATTTAGAAATACATTTCTAGAAATAACTTAAGAGATATTTATAAATTAAAATTAAAAAAATATTTATTAAAATGGATTCTTTAATAGGCAATCAAATTTGATAATCCAGTTAATCGATATTTACTACGAATTATAAAGTTAAAATGAATCGTATAACGTTCGTAATCAACTGTTAAAAGTAAAATAAACGAATGAAACGGGTCTAGTCTGCCTGAGTAGATTATGATTGCAAAATGGATTCCAAATTAAAAAAAACTTTAAACCATTGACGTAACGTTAACATTGCTTACCACTCGAAAGGCATATACGGAGGACCAGTATCGGAGTGTCACTCCGATCCGATGCTGGGTATTAGCCTTTTAGTGAAATTATTTAATTTATTTATAAGTTGCTATTCTCTAAATGCTACGTCATATCACTAAACAAACGTTTCTTTCTTTCTTTCATAACAACGAAAAACACTTGTTCCTTTCACTATTTCACTTTAAACGTTTGCCTCACATTTTTTCTGTTCGAAAGAAAGAAAGAAATCTTCTTATACAATAACTGAAGTCCAACTGACCTGTTTGTCCATAAGCGAAAATGCAAGCGTTGTACCCCTCGAAGGCATTGTCCAGGATGTCTCTGCCGAGACACTCGAACACTGTCTTCTGTGAGGCGAAGTTTGGTAGACCAGCCTCGAGCGAGTAGAAGCAGTGGTCAAACGCGAACGTTTTTGGCTGTTTCCTGGAACAATTCAAAAGGAAATTAAGTCTAAGTTAAAGGATAGTTTATTATGGTATCACGAGCTGTACTCGCAACTTCGTTCGCGTAGACAAGATACTTTCATGGTCGTTTTTACCTCTATATCCCCAAATAAACGAAACAACGACTACTTTAGTCCATATTTTAAGTCAAGTTTTGAGCTATATTTGTGCCAAATTTCATATCTCTAACTTATAAAATAAATCCATCCCCCATCCCCCTATATTAAGTTCCTTTTTTATGTCCGTTCTAGAGGTTCAACGTATACCCATACCAAATTTCAATAAAATCGGTTCAGTGGTTTAGGCGTGAAAGCCGGACAGACAAACAGACGGACAGAGTTACTTTCGCAATTATAATATTAGTATGAATCTTATCATGACCTTTGTAGATGATTAACATTAAGTAAACCGTTCACATGATAAGCACATGTTTAGTTTTAATGGGTTAAACCCCATATATAATGATGCACTATGATGCACCTTAAAACTGATTTTTAAAATGGCAAATCCTAAGATTAACTCGGTAGCTCGATAGAGCTTGAAGTCCGAGATTAGTTCGTAAAAGTTTTAATTGAAATAAAAATAAATGAAACGACTGCAATTTTTTTTTTGCTTGCTTGTTTTAACGGCAGGTGAAGAATTAAATATCAATGCTATACATACATAGATTATTTTTATCTCACTTTTGTATTTTAGGATAAGAGACAGTATCTCAATATTGCATAAAGCTGTTATTTAGTTAGCTTTCTGATTAATGTTGACGTCATGTGAAGTTTTAAGTTGATTTATATCGCAAGCGAGATCGGTCAATAGATAGTTGATGCTGTTAATTCAGCGCTGAAATCAATTTAATTCGCCTGCCGTCAGTTGACGCATCGAACGGCAAATCGAATCAGCTATTCGATACAGTAAAATCTTTCGAGTACTTTCCGACTGGTAGCTTCTGACTATGAATAGACCAGCATTTTGTACTTAGTAAGGCGATCTCTCTGAAATAATACAGAGATATCGCCGTGTTAAAATCAATAATGTGAATTATAAAATAACATTTTAGCCGATTATTTATAACAGCTTAATTTTTTCAGGCCACCGTTAGTGTGTGTTTTTATTTTATTATCCGACCTAAAATGAGGAGTGTCATGAGTTTGACGTCGACATGTCTGTCTGTTGTGTGTGCCAGATGATGCCACACAAAGATACAAAATCTGTCTATAGCATTGTAGCTCTCAAACAAAAGGACCGATTTTGATACGTTTTGTCTAAGTAAATTCCGGTTTTTAGTACATTTTATAACATATACAGTCAATAGCGCGTCAAGGTAAACTTTTGCAGATCTTGGTTCTAATGATGGAGGCATTTTCCCTGCTGTGGAATATTCATTAGGTTATTTTATCAACCTAATCAACGGAAGCTCATCAAATGTCGTAAACATTATAGTATTTTGAAAAGCTGATAGTATTGGGTTATTTAAAAACAATCAAATATATAAAGTGTTGTTAGTCATAATGTAAGTTTTTGTTTACCTATTTCAATAAAGCCTTAAAATAATCGCATTTTCACCCTTCTAGGGAAACACGCCAGTCTATTCCAAGCTTGATGGGTAATTCCGAAATAAGTAATAAAACATATCTTGGCCTTTCGACGCAGTCGAATAAAAAAGAGGATTAAGCCTTGGGTCGCGGTGAAATTTTCCCAATCGATTGTTTTCAGTCACGCATTTTATGAAGTTAAGTAAACAATTTCGGAGTTTTTCCCTTGGCGACGTCTCTTTTCAAGCTATGATAATAATCATGATTTTATTTTTACGCCTCTCCTTCACTCAGCTTTCTGTGGGGGCTGCTTTAATTTCCATTTTCATTCATTTCCTTCTTTTTTTTTCAGATTGTGTGAAAGCTTTTGGGACTCGTAATCACGATAAAGTGAGTCAATGAAGAATGTCAGTAGGTTTCTTTTTTTTTTATAATGCACTCCAAGATTGACCTCATCCCACCTGATGTTAAGTGGTAATGAGTTCCTAGCTTAAGGGAGAAAAGTATAGCATAGTAAAACTGTTACTAGACTTGTCGCCCTTACCTTGAAGGCTTGACCCCTGCTACTAATGTAGCACCCCCCAGGAGCTCTGGAAACCTTACTCACATGCAGGAACACAACAACACCGGAGTGATTGTTATTTGGCTGCGGTCTTCTGTAAGGTGGAGGTATTTCACCAGTCGGGCAGCTCCAGTTCGAGCGATAAATCGCTTTGCCCTGCCTCTCTTAAATGTAATCATTATGGTACCTAAGGATAAGGTTCGTCAAAATAAAATGAAAATTGGCAGAATTGCACGCGTGCGAAATTGCGACGGGCCACTAGTACTTTATTATGTGTGGCTTAAATGTATAGTTTTTGTTTGAACTGATAAATCCAATCGTTAAAGGACACACAAACAAAAATCTAGTTAAAATATAATGAAGATAAACTTTGGTACGTAATATACATATTCAAGACAGTTTGATAGAGTTTCACCCAAATCATCACTGTATTGAAAGATGCTTCAAATTGTGTTTTAAAGATTCAAGAAACTTCACGAACATACTGTTTTCTAATCAGGCATTCGGTCTCAATTTACTATCGGACCAAGTAGTGGATTAACGTGTTTTGCAATAAAAACTGCCGTCATTACAGCAATGCCTTGATTTCAACGATAAAGAGTAATTTGTACATACATACATACGTCAAACTACACAATTTCGACTTTGCACCGCACTTATTTCGTGCGCATAAGAACTAATTTCGACCTGCAATTGTTTACCCTGACGTGCCCTCGACCGTACAGCAATGTGACTTTAAAAGGTTGTTATTTCACCGCTCTATGCCTCTCGTCTCACACAGTCGACCAGACGTAACGGCGGCCGTACACAATGGCGTTCAAATGACTGAATGAATTTATGAATGGATTGAATGAACGTTCGAAACCGGTTTGAGCACGAGACATTCACGTGGGTCATTGTGATTGAATCCGACATGTAAAGCTGTTGCCTGCGTCGTGGTTTCGCGTGGAAATTCGTATTTTATCACTGGGTAATTTTATCCAGACCGGTTCAACCATTCGGTCGACGTTGAATAGCAAATATTTATCGTTTATTGTAGTAGAACTAGTAAAATAAACAGTATTCCCACTCTTGGATGTGTAAGTAGCAAATAAAAGAAGCCAAAAAGTAAACAACCATCTGTGTTTGTAAATCGTATTCTCTAGAGAAATATGACATTAGGCAGATTAATAAACTAAATAATTCAATTACATTCCCAGATTTCTAAGTAAAGATATCCTACTAAACTGAAATCAAATATTTAATTTAATATTTTAGTGACTATTTCAGACGACACATATTAATATTGTGAATCAAATAAGGCGAATGACACTTAAATTTTTGACTTTCACCTTAAAACGGATCTCAGTTAATTTTAATACATAGGTATTAGTTAAAACCAAAAAGTTCCCAAACTGCGGAACGTAATATCTTCATTGAAATATCTTTGTTTGAGAGGATTAACCGCAGTGGTTTCTCCTTCTATTCTCGTTACTAATCCCTTGGTGGGGCAGAAACTACTCAGCGAACTTTTGAACTTTACAAATTTGTGGTTTGCTCCAAATGAATGTTAACGAACGGCTAGTAACTTGTGAAGCAGAGTTCATAAATGTATTTAACCTGAAACAGATATAAATGGCATATAAAATAAGTAACTACTATTGTATTTATATTGAAAACCAACAATTCACGGAAGCACTCATCATAACATCAGCTAATTGTAGTAGTCATGCTCAGTAAAATGTCACTGGATTTGTAACGCTATGTAGCGGGTCGTTCATCGTTCAAAAGGCTGAGGAAAGGTATGCCTGGCACACGCACTATGTTTGTGAACAGATGCCACCTTTGAAGATTGATCTACTTCATCATATCCCAAAATTATTTGCATACTATACTCATAAAACTTAAGCTGTATGATTGGGTTCAAAGTATTTTACGCATGGTAATATGTTGGATGCTGCTTCTGTAACGTATCTGCCGGTATTTTCTCGGTTGATATAGGTTCAATACCGGTGACTGATCCACTTTGAATTTTATTCAGTGACGATTCAAAACTGTAACCTTTAAATTGTTGACGTCAAGCTTGTATCTCATATCTCCATAGAATGCTTTAAAATAACATCACATTCGGCAGTATATCCCTTGAAAATATGATCATACTCGTTTTATCCTACGGGTTGCTAGTATTGTAAATGAAAAATATTTCTTGCTCTTTCATGCAAAACAACACTAAATGTGTTTAGATGCAATTTGATACACGTATTACATAGTAGACACCATAACTATGACTTCTTTATTGTCTTAAAATTACTGACAAGTACAGACACGTGCACTAATCATTTTACAACAGTATCCTAAAACATTCCTTACGACAACATCATAAGCGCTCAAGTGTTTAAATTATATTTTTGAACTTGTTCGAGAGGTTGCATATAGAGTTTCTAGTATCATTGCGCACGAGTTTTTATAACCTAGGTTCATATTAGTTTATTAAGAATATCCATAATAAATATTTTAGATGTATACGTAAAACATTAGACAAAAGCGAAAAAACTGAAGATACGACACGTTTGCCCTCCCACTTTCCCATTACCTACATTTACCTACCCTTACGAAACGTGACCAAAATTCCATTCATGTTTATTTAACACACAAAGTCTAATCATGTTCAATTAGTGAACAAGTACTACATACTATTAAAATGAAATAAATGGAATCTTAGGAAGCATAATTTTAAGGCGCAGGCTTTCTTAATTTTATTTAACATAGCTTAGAAAGCGGTTGAGTTTTTGAGCTTGGATTTTAAGGTTTTTAAGGATTAATACGATAATCCGAATAGAGGATTATCCAATTTTAATATTTTTTAATCGATAGGGATTTACTTTATTTTTGTGACATGGGATATTTTTATAAAATAAGTCTACGCAGGTAAAGTCATTGCAAAAAGCTAGTTTAAAAAAAAACATCTTCTCTTGCAGTGTGAGATTCGAACCTACGACCATCACGTATCACACGTGCTACTCTTTCAACTGCCAATGGCAGGGGGCACCAACCGAAAGGTCTGAGGTTATTATAGCAGGAAAATTCATCACTTACATATAGGTACTTAAGGTAGACATTCCCTTAAACAATCTCTGTGAATCTCGCTAACCTCTGTATTAAAATAAGAGAGCCATATTGATAATGACGATTTCAAATGCAAAATTTAATTCAACGAGACTTCAAGCTATTTTAACTATTAATTAAAAGCTTACAAATTGGGAATAAAGAGTCTTGTCGTATAAATTTCAATATCCAATTAAACTAGTGACCGTTCCGACCACACGGTCGGTTGGGCGACGCGACCGTGTCGCTCGCTGCCCATTTTCATCAACTAACGGGCGCAGGTTTTAATTAAAAGTTACGCGTAGGGTAGCTAAAAATCTTGAGGTCATTTTACAACAACAATTATTACTAAACTCAAACTCAAATATTTCTTTATTCAAGTAGGTTACATATAACACTTTTGAATTGTCATTGAATACAATGCAAAGGTTAGTTACGGTAGCACTATCTACCTTATTGCTGTTTGTAGCTCAATTTGGACCAAGTCATTTAGTTTTGTTTTGATGAGTGATAAAACAATTAAGTACTCAAGTAAGTATTTACTATTAAGATGTAAGCTGGAGCAGACCAGTCCCCAAAGGTGCACCTGTTCACAAGCATGACTTATGTGCCAGCCATGTCTTCAATCAACCATATTGAAGGGAATGTAACGTAACGTAAAGTGACGATTACCAGGAGAACAAAGAAGGTGACATTATCACCAAATTTACACTCACCGTCGCAAATGCCTGGCTTTCATTAATTCTAAAATCCTTTACAGTTAATACAGTAAGTGTGCGGAGGTTTTGCATATCCTGATACCCCCCTGTCGCATTTCCATCACCGAACAACTAGGCCGGCGAGCTGTTTCATTATATTCATTCCCTTATGTTTTAGACATTCTTCCATTACGCACAAAACAGTTTGCCTCTTCTTCGATTTTTCGAAAGGAGTGAAACTCTCTGCCGAGGTCATGTTTTTCGAAATATTATAATCTGGACATCTTTAAGACCGAAATGCACAGACACCTTCTAGGCAAACGAGTACGATCTTAGATCTCATCTTCGCCTTTCATTAAGCGAAATTAAAGTCAAACGTACTTAATTTTGACCTTCATTTTGTGGGGCATAAATTAAGATTGATATACTTCTGTTTTTATAAAAATACACGTAAAGATACATGCTTATGCTTATGCAACATAAATACTTTAATGAAGAAAACTCTCTACGAATAATTAAATTGTATTGAGCGCAACTACTGGTGTTACTTATTCAATGTGTCTTTCATTTTACCGCGTCATAGATTAACTATTCATAAGCAACATATGGCAGCAATTTGACACGACTTATCCAAAGCACATGTCTTCAATGTCAGCACTGGATTACTGAATGGATGTGTCATAGCCGTTTGTCGTGGGAAAGAAAAATATGATATAAACACAAAAAATACAAGTAAGTTGTCACAACACAGTGTTATCATGCCGTGTGAGAACACATACAGATTGAAGTAGGTACGTGTCTCTTGCTCTCCGAGTCTCTAGTAAGACGCTAGTCTGGTCACGTGATATAATAATAATCTTTATTTAGTTTTTCTCTCACAAAGACTAAAAATACATCTACTTCACATGTTTACATTATAATATTTATCGTCTAATACCCGTTTGTAACATTTTACGATTTGTAATGTGCCAAAAATTACTTTCCGTTTTTCTACAACCGACTACGAGACCCGAGAGAAAATTAACGGATATAAAAAAAGTAGGTTAACATTATTCACCTGTCCTAATATTTTAAAAATGATCAACACCCAAAAAGAAGACACCTTAAACTATTCTAAGTGATCGTTCCACAAATCCTCGAAATGGAACTAAATCCGACGGAAAAGTCCGAGTGCCATTAGGTATTTGTTCGAGCCTCGTGTTGTTCCAGGAAGAGATAATTTGGAGTACAATGAGTCGGATGGAACGCGCCTCCGAGATGGATTGTACCGCCGGAATTACAGGCGAGGTAAACTTTTCATTTGAGATATACAACACCTTCACAAGTAAAATGTATTGTGGTAATTTTCTAGTTTCAGGGAAAACCAGGAGTTTTATCGTTTGGCTTGGCAATAAATGAAAGAAATTCTTCTTACTCCGCAACTAAAAGTTTGTTATAAATATGAAACTTCTGTAGTGTATTTGAAAACATTAGAGTGTATTTTGAAGGGATGTTCGACTCGAAACTTTCTATCCTCCTTGAATACTTAGCATTAAAACTATTACCGAATTGAAAATGTTTACCGTAGGTACTGAATCAGTAAGTAATTTTAATATTTGAAATCAAAAATAAAGGTGAAAACAAATGATCTATCATCATGATCATTTAATTCTATCGATCATTCTTTTTTAAAATACTTTTTGCTCCGGAGAAGTGAAGTTTAACTCCGTTGGTTCATTAATCTTCCAAAATTCCACCAGCAGCAACCCCGTACCCATTTCGTTAGGTTAGGACGTAACTCACGACCCGAAACTCCCCTCTATTATTACATTAACACTACACGGAAAATGACATCGTGTAACATTATTAATGACACTTTGTAACCATTTAGATGACAATTATGCCGAAATATCGCATGGTTTTGAAAATATATAGTATGACTGTTTATATCTGCGTTATAAACAATATGTAAAAAAAAATGAATTGTCATTACCTCAGTGACTGATTAATAAAATCACTTCAGCATAACGACATTTGTAAAATCATTTAAATTAGTTTTACAATTAAGCAGACAACAGATTGGTTTGCCTTACCTACTTAAAAAAGAAGGAGGTTCTCAATTCGACCGTATATATTTTTTTCTGTTATCAAAATGGGAACCATATTGAACATTTATGTTTGGTCCATCAGTTAGATTATCAAAAAATAAAAGACACACCTTTTTTTTTACTTTGTGAACAAAATTACATTAAATTACTAAGATACATTGCGTAAAAACGTTATGTCTTAGTACAGTTTTTACTACATAGTGACGTAAATGCAAGCCGGCAAGCCCTCTACCGAACCGTGATTCGCTGTATCATAATAAATCCAACAAATATTGGTTGAAGCAAATAAAACGTTTTCACAATATTTTGGAAATCTAAAAGAATCATTCTTTCCATGATATCAAGGCGTCAAATGTATAGTATAAATAATTTCTAAATTTCGTCAATGAACGTAAATATTCAAAACGCTAAAGGTATAACCTTTCCTGTTCAACACAAATATTTTAAAATTGCTTTTGTAGAATTTCCGTACAAGACCAAAGGGAAAATAATAAAAGCTAAATTGGCCGGCACATCTAACGTGAACCCGAGATAAGATTCAATATATCGAACTAATCGCCCTCCGTGCCTCTTGGCACGCTCCGGGTTTTGATAGAGATCTCTAACTGAAGAAGAGCCATTAATACGTACATATTTGGAAGAAATTACGATGTTATTTCTGGTGAGTTCAAATGCTACTGACCTTTGTGGTTTTATTTTGTTTACTAGGAGGGTACGCTTTGTTTGGACAGATAGTTCCAATAATAACAACTTATAAAAACGTTTATCAACTTCAATAAGAAAAGCTTTCAGGATTGCGTAAACGGCAACGTATTATTAGGTTTCACCTGATAATATGTTATGTATACGGATGCTGATAATATTTGGGAAGTTTCTTAGAGATTCTAGTATAATAATCGTTAATAGAAAAAGTTAATAGGTATATGCAGCCACTGTTATCTCGGCCTAGTTTACACCGATCAATCAACGTGAAAACGATACAATACTTCACGAAATATGAATACGGAATACGAACGTATATTTTTACAACTTGGTGGGAATTTTCTTTATGATTGCTTTTGTTTTTATGGTTACGAAGTGACACGAGGAACATATCGTTCATTTGATGGCAAATGTGTTCATGATCTATGGTGTGATTTTTTCGTTCGTTAGAAATTAAATTTGATTTTGAGAGTAATAATTAAATCAATATTTAAAGTGCAATTAAATTTTTTGATTTTAGGTTCTGTACTTAATAAGAAACATAATATTTGTCTCTGTACGATTTTCAAAGCAGTTATTTACCCTTTTTGACGTTCATTTGCTGAATGTCATTGCAGATTAAATAGAAAAAAAATTATGTCCGTTCACAAAAAATGTATAGCGTAACGTCAAAAATGTTTTAAGTATTTAGAATTAACAAATCACCCTAAAAATGTACCCGAACGTGACAAAACATTAACCCAGAACTCGCTCTTACAAACTTTCAATAAAATGAGTGAAAAATAAAATATAACCCCACTTAATATAAGACCTTGGATCGAACGCTCGTAAATAAGAAGGGGGAAACTCCTAGAGGCTCCTCGCCAAATATACACTTTGAATAGGCACTTGCCGGGCCTATATTGGGTGTTGTAGACTAGCAAGACTCATAAAGAGGCGACGTCTTACTTACCTCTTTTTTTTTTTACTTTCGCCATTTGTGAATCGTTATTTAAGGGGAGTTCGTTGTTCGGAAATTTTCGACAAAATTATCATCGTATTACATTAGTATTACGTCACTTTTTAGTAAATAAGTGCGTATTCTAAATCCGATATTCGTATCTCCAAGTGCACCAATCACGGTAAGGCTAATAATATTTTCCGTGCAAATACAATAGTCTGTATGTAGAAGTGTAAGGTAAGGTTTAAATATATTGTAACCCCCTAAATACTAAATCAACTGAACAATCACACCAATTAACTAGTCATAAACTTTGTTTTACTCTTGTACTCCGAGTACCAGATCACCTATAACTCAGTATCCCAGTATACCCAGATTCTCAAGCCAATTTAAAAAAGTCATATCCTAGATTTACTTGACACATTTCACGATTCCAGCGCCTACTTCAGCCATTGCGCAAGGTAACTGAAGTCTATATAGCTTTTAATGGAGATCAGCAAAGATCGCTTGCCTCGAAGTGAGTCGCTTGCTTGTTCGTCATCGTAAAAACATCGTAAAATCTGACGTAGGCAAACGCGTTACCACCTGCCATAAAAGAAAAATTTGATTTTCGTTCAAAATCACATTTGCCGTTACGGTACGAGTATAACGTAAAACCGCCTAACCCACGTCAGACAAGGTTACTTAGGCAAAACAAAACACGAGTTAAATCCTACTTCCCTTCTCGCAACTAAAATATTTACATTTTGACTTCTTGATTTTGTTTAAATTACACATGTTGGTAGCACTGCATTCCACCACCTAAAAATTCTGCACAGGACGATTAGTTTGTAGTTCAAAACTCATCGGGCAGAAGGCACTAACCGAAAGTTTCGTGGTTTATAAAAATTCGTCACCTACAATAACTTGGGTTAGCTCAGTTGGAAGAGCAGCACGCGCGATCAGGTCGCGTAGGAATCCCACACTGAAAGGAGACATAAAATATGTTTCTTTAAAATACATATTTGAATAATGTGTTCAATTTAATTTCTCCATATTTTATCTATCTGCTGTTTCCTTTACCTGAACTGGAAAAGATAGCTTTCTCGCGATAAAACTATTGGTTCTATGTACATAACCAATATTTGAAAATGTTTCGTGTTATGAAGAAAATATGTCTCGCAAACAAATTACAACATTACCTATCGTTCCATTTGAAACGCGTAAATAGTGGAAACTGTACGTAAAGTTCCTAATTGAGTTAAATGGGAACGAACCGGCCGTAAATTGAATAAACGCCGCTTATAACAATTTGTGCGCTTTCCTATCAACCTTGCTCTCGAGTCTTGACGCTGAGGAATCGTGGAAATGGATTGGCGTCCCGCGGTTGAGTGGGCACTGGATTAGATTAAGTTGTCAAAAGGCTGCAGATCAGCAAATAAAAGTGTTAATGAAATTCGATGTTCGATTGTTTACGGCTACATTTTAATACATCACGATCATCTGCTCGTATTTCATACATGCAGCCACGCCTTTCACCCTGAGAGACATGGATTCCTTCAAAAGGAGCGTGAACAGTATGGCGATGCTAACGGATAGGATATTTCGGTATCAAATCCGTTGTCATCGTGATGTGGGTTCCGCTCTTTCTTACCGCATCAGGCTGGGAGAAATTCACACGAGTAACGAAATAAAGAAATAAATATTGGACCACATTACATACATAGTTCTCATTCTATGGTAATAGAATTGACTTGTGTTATAGAAATCAGAAACAACGACGGTGCCACAACACCCAAATCCTTGAGACAATATAGAAAAGTTCGAACAGAGAAATTAAGTCAAGAACAGGAGAGCACAATTATTGAACTTCAAGATTCTTAAATGTTAATGCAAATATGTACTTGTGTGTGATAAATGATATTAGTATAATAATTACTGAAAGAGTTAAATTCAAACAGCAATAGCCAAGAACACAACCTGGCCGGTGTACACAAAACAATCGTCACCTGTTCCATCCCAAATCAAATGTAGTTTACAACATAGCTGGTAACTCGAATCAATATCGGTTAAACGCCTCTTGTTCCATAACGTAGAGGGCACAACCCGATGTAGGCACAGTGGCATATACTACAGTGACCCAACGGTGATTTTAATTCAGTAGATAATGTAGCCGGCACTTCGATGACAAACTGGTTCATTAATAAATAGGAAGGTACAGTCATGTGCGCTAAAATTTATATAAAGTCATTCTTAAATTAGCCTTGTGGTATCGTTATAAGAGCTGAAGCATTTACATTTTATTGCTCGTGAGTGTACCATTGGGTCAGTACAATATTTTAAAGTTTGAGGCCCGAATACCTTTAAAGATCAAGAAAAATCAACACACTGGGACTTAAATCACATGCTCTGTCTTTTCCATTGATTGCAGATGCCAACTGAAGAAATCCAATTTAAAACCAGAATATTTTTTTTTCAATTGACCGATAATTGGTTTCTATCTCATCTGATAAATAATAATTATGATAAATGTAAACGAAGATGAAGCCAAGTATGAATGCGCTGAACAGTAATAATAAATAAATAAATAAATAAATAAATAAATGCGCCAGACAATCACACCAATCAACTGGTCTCAAACTAAGGTTTTCCCTTGTACTATGAGTACCAGATGACGTTAGAGTAATGGCGTTGTCTTGAAATTCCTCAAGTCACACTTATCCAGAAATATGGACTTTACGTATGTTCATATTAGCGTGAAAACCATACATATAATAAGAAGCTTTTAGTCTGTATAAAATTCATGGCCGTGGCCTAATCGACCTGACTACTACATGTCACTTAGCTTTACTGCTTACGATCTTTGCTGCTCTCATTACAGCTTCAAATGTGTCAGGAAATAATTAATATCTGCTTAAAATGTATCACGTGTGAGTATACTGCAATCGGGCGCACGTTGCTGTGACAGAATTCAATTTGGAGGCGCGTCAGGCCGCTCGGGTGATGCATAATCAACGCTGACATTCATATTTTAGAGCGGCGAACTCGTGACGAGGGCAATAGAAACTGGCTGAATCAGCTCGTAACACAGAACATGCTTTGAGAGCAAAATAATATTTGATAAAGAAGGAAAATAGCACAAAAGCTTCAAACGTTCAACCAATTATAGTGGCAGTCAAAGAAAAGCAAACTTAAGGATTTGCTAAAACCCATAAGCCATTAGAGACAGGCCTGGTAGAACAACGGTAAAATGGCTCCCAGCTGTTGAATCAAGGGTCGTAATTTCAATCCCCACTCAGGTCAAACATTCGTGTAAAGAACACTCGTGTTTGTTCCGTGTCTGGGTGTTTACGGAGTGGTGCCATAGTTAGATCTTGTTTCAATAACTTTGGGACCAGGTCAATATAAATATAAATATTGAACAACATCGCATACATTACTCTGATTCTGTGTAACTTAAGCAGTTGTGTCTATCACCCAGACCGAAGACAATATACAAAAGTTCGTTTCCCATATTGACCCGACTGGGGATCGAACCCGGAACCTCAGAGATGGCGTATCGCTAAAGTACGGCCCGCTCGCGTCGCCCGTATTTATTAATATCCCAAAGGATGAAAGTGATTTTAATTTTGAGTATCTGAGTTTGGAGACAAAAGAAGTTTTCAGTTGTCACTTTCCAATAAACTCAACGATTTACACAAAGCATTTACTTTCTTTGATCGTGTCAATATTTCATGACAAGCTGGACTTGACTGAACTGAGCAAGTATTAAATTTCAAACGGTTTAAGTTGTTCATTTAAATTTGAAGAAGTAAATAAAGAGTTGATTTCAATTAACAAGCTTAAATAGGATAAAGGAGGGTTTAAGAGGAGGGAGTTTTAATCCCAGCCGTGTTGTTTGTTTTTACTGTTGATTATTAAATGTGGTATTATTTGCAATGTTATTTGAACAAAGGATAATGTTTAGTACAAGTCTTATCTTCTATTTTTAAATATAATTGTATGCAAAACGCACGTAAACTTATCTCACCTAAAATATAGTGCAAAAGTTTACCATACAAACTTTTCATCAAAATTAAATAAAATACGCTTTGAGTCACGTAATAAAATATTAATGTATTTCAAAACTTACCATTTTACGAGAATTAATGAAAAATTTAGACAACTTATTACCATACCAATTATCACACCCAAATTTTGTCCATAGGGACATACAAATCATTCGGTCTCAGAAAAGTTTTAATGAAATATTTTTCAAAAAAAAATATACTAGAGGAAAAAGTCAAAGGATTTGTTTTAGTTTATATCAAAGTAGTACTGCCACGTCACAGGAAACATTAATATTAATTATTGAGCGTAGGCAATACGAAATTTTCAAACGTTCGAAATTTGGCAAAGGTGTGCCAAAAGAAAAGACACATTGGTGCAATCGGTTGCGTCCCGAAAAATATAATAAGAAAACTTCCGATGGTATGTATTGTCTTAAATTAGATGAAGCGTGCAAAATGAATGTGCGGCAGCGATAGCACGTACTTACAGTACGTATTCAACTTTATGTGAATGGAGTAAGGTTCAAGAGAGCGTACCTAATTATTGTAGATATACGCTGCAAATTTTGGCAACCATCTTCTCTTGTAGGAACATAACTTAGCAACATATTCTCATGTTGGACTAGACTTATGGAACAATTAATATGGAAGATGCGATATTAATTTTGTGTTTAAGACTGAAGTGAAGGCTCCAGCTCGGTCAATCAGAACGCATAGACTACAGTCGAGTCTCGCACTTACTTTAGCTCTAAATAATAAGCAATTGACGATCTCAATGACCCAATGGCTAAGAAGGCATCCAAAACGCGACAGGTCCCGGGTTCGTTTCTCGGTCAAGTAAATAAGTTAGCTTGGATCTCTGCGTACACCCTACCGGATTGACGCCTTCATTAGTATGCGTCATCTGAGTCTAGTACGAAGGAAACCTAAAACCTAAGAAAAGAAAAAAAAATGTTTGAAACCAGATGGTTTATGTGATTAAATTAATGTTTACTAGCTGTTGCCCGCGTCTTTTTCTGCGTAATTTATACAATATTGCACTTATACAATGTGGTAGTCTATTCTAAATCCCTACCAAATTCCATCCAAATCCATTCAGTAGTTTTTGAGTGTACGAGAATTAACTCCTCTATCCCCTATATAAAATTTCATATTTTATATTAGTAGGATTTTTATTTTTTACACGTTCAACAATAAGTACATACTCGTACATAACATTATTATTATACTCACTTAATAAACTTGTCAATTCCCAAACCAAAACTTTACACATAACAGCGTAGTCTAAAAGTTAATAACTATGTTGTTATCAGACTACTTAGAAGTAACATTTCAATGAGAAAGAAAGAAGATCGTGACTAACTGCTATGAGACGTTTGATGGCACGCTAGACACAAATTACGTCACAAAATGAAAATGACAACAAGGCCGTTAATCACATTTATAGCTCTCATAATGGCTGACGGCTTCCAGGACAAAAGCGAAGGGTCCAAGGGGAAAGTGTAAACAATTATCAATATTTAGATTTTAAGCATTTTAACTAACTTTTATAAAAACTTTTAAAAACAAATAATGGATTCATTTAATTGAATTATATATCTATCGTCCATGTAATTAAATAAATTGTCAAAATCGATGCGTTAGCTGCTAATTGGTTGAAAATACGAGCGCGGCCTAATCATCAAGCACTAATCAACGGTGTCTTAAGCTTTTTCATCTCATGCGAAAAATTAAAGTGAGAAGATGTGTAAGGTTCCCAAGATACAGGATTACCTAGTTTGGGAACAACTAGTAATCACAAGTTGTTGTAAGCTTTCTGTGAATAAATGATTTATTTATTTAAGTGGTCAAACTTGCTGTCAGATGCTTGAGATGCAGCCAATTAGCCATCGACTTGGCTTAATTACACTTATTACTTCCGAAGCACGGAGGTGCTGGCGTAAATACTCACTAAATGCGGTTGAACTGGTCACCCTTCCAATCCCAGCCCGCGACGTAGATAGCTTACTTTTTAATATTGTTTCCGCACCTTTGTCGTTCTCGTGGCCGTCCGATGAAACATGGTCGTATGAGATGAGGTCTGTGGCCAGCAGTCGCACAGACCTCAAAATTGCTGAATTTATGAATAACACAGAACGTATCTCATAATTTCTCATATAACACAGCAAAAATATGCTTTTGCACTGTAATCTTAAAAGACCCACAATATGTTATAGATGATTTCCATATATTACCATATTTTAGCACAGGAATCCTTTTGCTTTGGAATACATTACCCCAGATTTTTTAGCGTAAAAATAACTAAATGAAAGCATCCTGGAAACAAAGAAAAGTCCGGGAAAGAAATTTCTGCCTGGCTTAGTAATGCAAAGGGTAGTCACGAAAATAGCCCTAGCTAATTTCCGCTAAAAGGTTTCCTGAAAGGGCCAGGAGTTTTTGTTGCAAACTTCGCCCATTGTTTCTTGATGGTCACTAATAACTAACTACTAAGTTGGCCTGCTACAAATTAGTTACACACACGTATTATATATGCGTGCAAAAAATGTAATCACCCTCATTTACATAAACTAGGATAACCCGTAAAGTGTAGGTGTGATGAAAATTAAAATTTTATAAATTTTAAGTTTGGAACACAATCTTTAAAATGATATTAACCAAACTTCGTTAATGACTTGGTTCATAACATCAAATACACGGGGTTGATTTCCATTGTTAACAAGTAGTTTTTTGCAAAATACGAGTACTAATAATTTGTTGTGAGATGTGATTGGCTAATTCCCGGTTCCCATATTCGAAAAATGATCAGTTCTAGTTACGGATAGTAATAAATTATACGAGGCGTAAGATAAAAACAATCGACTGACGATTGATGACAGCTGATATGGAACGTTATTAACGTCTCGTAGTCGATTGGAGAAAACCGTTGAGTGTACCGCTTTGTCGTCCTTGATTTGAGTTCTCGTTTTTTATCGCATGATAACCAGTTCAAAATTGCTGTTCCATACCATGGTATATGACTATAACTACCAAAAATACACCGCTCTTTACTCTTAAAAACATAAAAAAAACGAATACCACTACTAACAATATTTTCTGATCACAAATATTCAAATCGAAGCTAAAATAAACTAAGCTATAAGCTGTCTTGTTGTGTTTTTATACAGATATTATAAACGTTTCACGATACTAGTCTGAGATCACCATTAGTCACAAAAACTCGATGAAATCGATTCTCATGCCCACATCGAGCCATATTTAGTATCATAACCCGTAAACACTGATCGAAAACCAAGGCGAGGTCAAACTACAGGTTGTCATAGGTACAGTTTTACGAGGCGTTACCGGCCGTGAGGTTATTAAACTGGAAGGTCGCGGCACTACACGTTTGTCTGCCAATCCCCTAAAGTGCTGTTTATGTACACACGAATGGTAATTCGGCTCCATTAGAGCTAATAACCGCTTTATCCGCGGTAATGCCGATAGAGGTGATAGTCAAACGTAGAAATTACACAGGGCACTGACAACCTTTGCTGATGAAAAATTAAAAAACACATTTTTGGCAGTAACGGTAGATTAAATATTAGTAGATTAAATGTTACTTTGATATTGGTGAGAGACAGTACTCGTAGTATTTAAGTTGTGAGTAGAAATACGATAACGATGTTAATTGATACAAACCTCTCGTAAAATAAAATACTTAACCATCAAGTATTACAATGTTAACCGATAGCGACAGTTATAAATATTTATACGCTGAAGTACTGTCGCTACACTCCTTTTATAAATTCAGATTATAATCCTTACTAGCGGGTTTGCACACACTACCTCTGTTTTTCCTGTTTTGTCTTTAAACGAAGGAAAGTGTTGAGTAAGAGTGGCCTCCTCTGGCATAGGTGCTTATTGCACTTAATAGAAGAGGCCAACCCTTGTTTATTTCATGTACAAAATGATTTATAATGGAATAAATAATTTTTGAATTAACTGAGTTTTTTTTTTATTTCTAAATTTTCCTCTGATTCTTCGCTTCTATTAGTCGCAACGTGATGTTATATAACCTAAAGCCTTCTTCGATAAATGGAATATCCAACACAAGTTTATGTTTCAATTCGGACCAGTAGTTCCTGAGCTTAACGCGTTCAAAACTCTTCCCTTTTTTAAATTAGTATAGATTCTAATGATCACGATGTTCCTACAAAATTTAATTGTGTATAGATTACATATTCATTAAAAATAATTTAATTGGAGAATGAACGAAAGAAACATGTGTTACTAACGAGAAATGTGTTGACCATCAAGAAAAACTTAAAAAAATTAAAGTAACCCGGAATTGGCTCCCTGTCAAGTTGGTATCCCCATATAAGTTACCACAATAACATTAAACGTTGAAGTGTGTCATGGTGCGACGACAGGACGCCGGACGGTTCAAGACGTATGCCATAGGAGACCACTGGCAAAAAGCCAGAAAACCATTTATAATGCCACTGAGAAAGATTGGGGCATTCTCTCGCAAAATTTAAGAAACTTGGTATGGCTTACCGTCTTGTGTACAATATTTCTAAGTCGCTACGTGACACTGTAGAAAACTTTTGACGGAAAATTGCATCCAAAATACCATGATGCAAACACAAAATGTACCACGAAACTGTGTCTATTCAGTAGATGAAGAATTGCTTCCATTTTTGAAGCTTAAGCACTTGTGTTACAGATATCAGAAACAACGACGGTACCACAACACCCAGACCCGAGACAATATAGAAAAGGTCGTTTCCCGTATCAAATTGAACCCGGGACCATAGGGATAGCGCGACGCCTAATTCCGGCCCGCTCGCCTCTCAGTTTAGTAAGATATTATACGGTTTTAAACAAAACGTTGTACCTATTATAACTCACATTAAAACAAACCTTTGTTGCTATATTTGGGAGTATACAAAACTAAATCACTGATATCATGATCGATGCGACCAACGTCAACGTTACGTTATTTATTATATTGATTTGTATCAGCAGTTAGCAATAAAGATAATTCAAGGTACGGTCTTCGGCTACTGTAGCTATTACGGGTATTCGACATAAAACATCGACGAACACAATTTTATGACATCTATCCTAGTAAGTCCTAATTGTCTTTTGTAAAGCTAGACACTATTGATTTTATTGTGTCTGGTTTTCCTGGCCTCACGAGCCTATATGCCAAAATGTACAATTTTGTTATTCAAACTCGTTCTATGTTCGTCAACGGTATATCTTATTGGTTCATAAACTATAGATACACAAACAGGCTGAGATCAAAACAAAGGGTAAAAAGAAGAACTAAAATGTATTCGATTTAAAAAATATAGCCAAAAAGGCTATGGAGGTCATATCACATGCGGTCGCTAACAAACACGTTATCAATTTTATTTAAATTGAGATAGAAGAATTATAGTGAAAATTTTAATATGCGATTTCTAATTTCTAAATAATGATAAGAGCTTAAGTATGAAGTACTACACACAGTAACGGTTTCCTCATTTACATAACTTACTATATTGTTACACTAGTGAGTGCAAATGATAGTCGTTTTAAACCTCATTGGTAGGTTATTTTGTAGCAGTATGTCGTTCGTATCAGTATTAGCATGCATGATGATGATAATAACTGACACACATATGGATATTGAGATGCACAAGTTGTTTTAAATGCATACGTGTATAATTCGTACATTCGAATTCTGATTCTTAAAGTTTTGTAATACGCTATAACAAATACAATTTTGAGTAACAGCTTCGTTCATTCCTAATTTCTACATTGTTACTTTTAATATCATAATATGAACTCGAACCAACGTCTTCAGGTTTCGGGATCGCCCGCTTTCCCTTCTGAGTAATTAGAGCCTTACGTTCATATTTTTTCAATAATACTTTTGCACGGCCGCACCCGATTCTCGATTTCTACTATTTCCTCTACCTAAAGGTTGTCTGGAAGTGATTGCTTTAAGGTCTTATATATTTATTTTTTTATTTAAAAACTTTACTGCACAAAAAAAAGTTCAACAGGTGGACTTAATGCTATGGGCATTCTCTACCAGTCAACCTTTGGGTCATGCGGAGAGTTAGTTTATGGGTGCGGTAATAGTAACAAAGTGCATAAGTAATCTAAAAAAAATAAAAATATAATACACGAGAATAGTAACTACAAAGCGTTACAAAAGTCATTTCGGAAACAATTAAATATACATAGACATACATGAATAAATATAATAAATATATAAAATATGAAGCTATAGACCTAAATAATAGCAATAAGACCTAAATTGTACTTGATTATATCTGTAAAACCAATTTCTGTATTTTTTCTGTGGTATAAAGTGTATCTATCTACGTCGTTTCTATTAAACTGTAATAGCGTTGCAATTGCCAGTTTAGCAAACTTTACAACAACGTTACCAAAACAGGGCGACGGGCTTAGAAAACTCCAAGCCCACAAACTAGGAAATCATTAGGATATACGATACTGGTGGAATTGGGTTTCACCGATAGGGATGCCAGGTCCCGAAGTACAAATCTTCAATTTTATCTAATTGAATATTTTTCCCAACAGTCGAGCATGCCTTTGTATCGTTTAAGTAGATTTCTTAATACTAGATACTATTAAATGACTTTAAATGGAAAGGCCGTTTCGCGTGTTCGTAAATGAACAATTTACGAACGTTAGAGTAATCCATGGAGACAGGATGAAACATTCAAGAGTAAGTTTAGTAATCTATCATTTACTGGTAATGGTACTTTTTACCATAAAATAAATTACAAACTTTTTATCGTTTAATAACAAAGATAAAGCAGAGACATTTAGGCAGCCGGTCGCGAGACCCGACCCAAGAGGTGTTTTACAACTGCTCCACAATTTCTGCTGATTGATGAACGGCTGACTATTCTTTTGCACTTTTGTCTCGATACACCAATCGACTTTTTCTATTTGCGATTGGCCCTCCTAAGCTATTTCCTATAGACCATCGCATCGTAAAGCAAACTACTTAATAAGTGGCAAAAAACACAATGAATTGCGTGGACGCTGCCCGATCAACACTTCACTATCTACTCAGCGTGCTCGCTAGGCAATAATAAGGTTTGACAATAAGTACTAAGTGGTTGTTGAAATCCAACATATTTATAAGATGACACAAAAATGTATAGTCTAACAACTAGCTCAGCAACCCTAGTTTCAGACTATACGTCTTTGTTAGTCTCGTTACTCCCAGTTTACGACGCATTTTCAGTAGCTGTTAAGGATTCATCGCTCTTCGGCAGTACTTTATTAAGTGTTGCGATAATTCTATCGGCAGCGATCTAAGTTCAAAGTTGTAGTAATTACGGGAACGACAGTTTTATTAAAAGCGAACCCTGTCTGTTTCGGGTGGTCGGCTTGACTCGCATTTAATCGGCGCACATTGTTTTTGATTCAAAATTTAAAGTAAAAAACACTACAATGTATTTGTCTGTAATGAACATTTCAACAACCTGGGACATTGAATAGTTGCAAGAACTACCTAGTTACGGACGTAAAGTTAATAAGCTAAATGAGGATTTAAAGTTAAAATTGTATTTTTTGTTAATTAGCAGACTCTCCGCTGTTCAACATGTAATTTTAATATTAATAACTCGTTAAAAAGAAAAACAAAAGCAGCAACAGGGAAAAAAGAAATGTAACGAAGCACAAAATCGTCTGTTTTAGGACAAATCGAAATACTGAAGTAAATCGAGCTATTGTCAAGGCCATAACTCATCCACAATTACTTTTACTATTATACCGAGAAAACTTATTTACCTAGTACCTAAAACTGCGCACTTTTAGCAAATTGGAAATAGATAGGTACCGTTTATGTTTTCATGACTAAGATCTCCAAATTTTTCTTCATAATATAAGAGAAACAGACGACAACACGCAAAAAGAAAATTTACATCATATCAATAAAACATCCGAATGATAAAGATGAATGTCTTCACAATAATATGTTAAGTTACTCGTACATATTAAATTACTTATTCCTTCATCGAATGTTAGACACAATTGATGTACGTGGCATAACCATACTGAAATTGTAACATGACAATTCTCTTAAAATAACTTGAATGTAATGACAATGGCCTTGCTGAATACCGGGGTAAATCGAGAGAAGTTAGGCTTCGTTAGTCATTAATAGATAAAGACATAATTTAGTTGGTCATTTAATTACACACATCTTTAATTCGTCACATAAACCACAGCAAAAGACAAAAGACAAGATTATTACGTTAAAAATAATAATAATGACACTGAATTACAGGATCAAATAAAAAGAGTGTGGAACATGAATCAAGTAACTATTGGGCCTATTGTAGTGTCAACCACTGGAGTCATCCCAAAACAACTCACACATAGCCTTAACATCTTAAAGTTACACGAATACACTTATGTTACCTTACAGAAAGCAGCCATCCTTAACACATGCAGAATTGTTCGAAATTTTTTACAGTTAGAATTAGATTCAGATATATCTTAGTACCTAGCCCATTTGCCAACCCTTCCCTCATTTTTGCTTGGCCAAAAGCCCGTAAAATGGGAGAACTTTGTATTTTTTATAGATATTGGTTCTAACAAGTTTAGCCCTTATTTCCATTCTCAATACAGTTTTCTCATTCATCCCAAGCATGAGACTAAACAGTTTTCATAACTTCTATCGCAGCGAACATGAAACTCGGCGGATCCATTTCGGGGCTTCGGGCAGGTAAACGCCCTTTACACAAGAAGTAATATGGCGACCGAGGCGAGGCATTAGACCGCCTCGCGGAGTTATGCCATCATAATACCCCAGATATTGCCCCCTTTCAGATTATCACGTCTGGCATGTGATATGCCCGGTACGCTCGGAAAATGGCCGGGGAAACTTATCCATACATTGTATGGGAATTACGATGAAGTTAGAAATTGTTTTAAAATAACGGTCTGGTGAGTAGGTACGCCATTGTAGTACGTTACGTACAAAAGTAAAGGATTGTACCTTCTGTGGCCTACTTCAAAACGAATTAGCAGAGTGGGGTATTGCGGAAATGTGAATTTCATTCTTTATTAATCTTCCGTAATTTGCACCGGCTACCGATACCATGTATAAGGGTGACTGTTTTATGAAAAGTTGTAATAAAAATAAAAACATGTTTTCATTGGCTCAAAGCGCTTTTCAGACAAAGCCAGGACTCACAAAAAAAGCGACCTCAAACCAAAAATGACGTTCACATTCAGAATCCAAATTATCAAAACACCGATCTGACGTGTTTAAAGCGTTAATCTCAGATTTCGTAACGCTAACTTCGCTGAGCCATAAAGGTTGAGCCGAAGCCTTAGCACAAATAAAATAAGAGTGAAGTTAAATAATGTTGGACTTGAAACTTTCTAACGAGCGTGACCCAGAACCCGTGCTGTCGTCACGGCAATAATAATGCAACGACGTTTTGTCAACTTGCATCCTCCTTAGGTACCAGTGCTCTAAAGACGAACATTAGGAAAGTTTGCTACTTGTGCGACAGCGCGTTACCGCACAACAGAATGTGGGCGAATGCTATGTCAGTTTCCTCTAAATTCTGTCCAGGGTTAAAGCATGTTAGACTACAAGCTTTGTGCCGCCATTATGTAGACCAACATAAGAATGAATATTGAACTGCATGTACCTGTCGGCTGAGGGTTAAATAATTGTATTAACAAAGGAGAATGAGAGTACAAACAAATATTAAGACTGAGTTGCATATGCCGGAATTCCTGATACGATATGCATAAAAACCTTAAACTTTAGAAAAACTTAACGCAGTGTAGTAATAGCAACAACCAATTTTTATGCGACACACGTTTTGACTCATGCATTTCTCAATATCTGCTTCATCAATATCATTATAATTATGTAACTTGAATCAAAGAATGCATGAGATCATCTTTGATGGTGTTAAGGCAAAAATATTTGTTTATTTGGACGGTCAGTTGTTTCAACGCTGTCTACGATAGATGCAAAGTAAGTGTAAAGGAAAAAATATTTGAAACATAATAGCGATAAAACACACTACGAATTTAGTAAACATCGGTGTGGCACGCATGTTATCTCAATTTTTTCCACATTCATCGCTTCTATGGGTCGCAGTGTGATGTAATAAAGCCTTCCTCAATATATGGGCTATCCAACACAAAATATTTTTTTAATATGAACCAGTACTTCCTGAGATTAGCACATTCAAACAAACTCTTTGGCTTTATGATTTAAGTATAAGTCAGAACACCAGCGTTCGATTCCCGGCATCCGATCAGATAAGAATCATGAAACTAAATAGGACGTTACATTTATAAAGTTTCAAAACGATAGTACGTCCAATGTTTACCCAGTAAAAAACAAGTAAGTTTATAAAAGCGTGTCAATTAACTTATTCCGTGACACTTTCGCTTCACAGCCCAGTTGCGCTGGGCTCTTGCCGGTCTCTTTGTCACCATTGTTTTGATAATGTACTTACCGTGAACATTCTGTTCACTTATGACGCTCAAGTGATCACCTGAAGTAACAAAGTGATGTGTTAACCGTCATGTGTCAATATGTCACACATTGATCGGTGCCTGTTATTATAACCAAAAGGCGTGCGAAGCAATAAAGGTCAATTTATTTTAAATTTAAAGATTTTTCATGTGACTTTATATGTATAACAATAAATAAATATTGCATTCAACATAACACACATTATGTATAAGATAAGTAGCTAAACACCGATACGTTCAGGAACACCGCTACACTTTAAAAATAATTGAACATCGTAGGCAAATTTAACATAATACTGGCAAGATGACACTAGCCTTCAAATAAAACCTTGAACTCGGTAACGCTAAGTTTCATAAGCATTCACCTGCTGTTGTCTAGTATTATGACAAAAACAAAATATCAAGGAAATCAACATCAAGATATTATCTTAAAAATGATTTCTATTGCCCGAATCTTTGATCATAATATTTCCTAGATTAGTGTCATGCAAAATGATTACGTAAGTAAAAAGGCCTAAAGTGAACAGTTAATCTAATTTAAAATTGTAATAAGACATAATGATATAGCATATTAATTTATATATACATTAATATAATTTATTCGGCAGTAGAATCACTTTACAATGTATTTAATGACGACACAAAAGTGTTTATGTATTTTAAATAAAGAAATATTTCGAGTTTGAGTATATGACTTGTTTTGCTAGTTACATTGTAGGTCGCAAATGTGCCTCTACAAAATGTTTGATTGCAGGCTCCAATAAATCTAACGTTATGTTACTTCCACTGTGTTCGCTACAACATTTAAATAATGTAACTGGCCAATTTTCAACGAACGTGTGCAAAGCCCCCTTAGTCGACCAAAAATGGCACATTTCGATTCCAAACAAAGCCTCCGATAATTATGCAAATGAGCTCGGTAAGAGTGGGGAACTTCTAATAGGATAACTTTTCTCTGCCGGCTTGAATACAAATGTATGAGGTCTAAACTGTTGCATTCTACATCATATAGGGCCAATCATATATACTCCTTTTGCAAATAGTTTCTTATCGATGTCTTCTAGATATAGATTCCAAACTGGCATAAGAAACACTTTGCATCATATTCAATTTTCTTTTGCGCTATCTGTCTAAGTGATGATGGCTGCAGAGAGTGAGATGGCCTTTTCATCTTCACCAAGTTTCGGGGGAGTCGAGTGTTCACACTCCTAAAAATTTAAACAACTGCCAGAGCACGACCCAATACTGGGGCTCGGGCGACTATTTAGTGTTATATGTAATCTACTGGAAAAAAAGAAACATTTGACTTTGACTTTTACTTTGATTTCGTTTCAGCATTTTTTACGGTTTTCCTGGTCTATACGTGGACTTTAAACTGCCACTGTTATATTCAAAATTGTTATTTGGACTCCAGTCTTATGACTAGCAGGCGGAATACCTCAACACACAAAGCTTGTGCTCGCAGAGTCCATTTGCCTAATATGGCTTAAAAAATTTCAGTGATGATTATTTGATAAGACTATTACAAACTACTAAAAATGGTCACGCTTTAAAAAACACAAAAAAATTTAAACACTTAAAATGAGATTGGTCCTTAGTCTCAACATAATATAAAGATCGTTTTTCAATGTGACAACACACCGTAATAAACCTACAACTCAAATTAAAAGTCCGTACCAAACCGAACCTAATTGTCCGAACACAACAACCTGAACGGCCTCCATAATTGGATTTGCAGAGCATCCTAAAATTACTACTTACCGAAAGACAATTGTTTCCGCGGGACTAAATTTACATTTGCCGCATAACACGGAAAGTTAGCGTTTCTCCCGAGTGGTGCCAGTACAATGCGGAGTTGAGTACGAGAGAAAATTACGTACATTACGAGAGAGGGCTGGGTCCGTATGAGCTGGAACGTGCATGAACTTCAACAGTTAACATGATACACGGACTGTGTTTTTCTGCAATGGCACTATTAACAATGCACTGTACTAAGAATGTCTGTTTTTTGTAAAAAAGGCTCTAGCAGTATTTTGTTCGCTTGGTGGATTTTCTTCATTCCGCAATTCCTGAGATCGAAATCATAATCCAATGACGTTATAATTTTGATCTCAGGCTAAGATTTATATTTTGATATTTTTCTGCCAAGCAAAGCACACACTATCCAATGACGCTATGTCATTGGATATATCGATGCTCTCTTGCAAAACACAATCAATGATCATACTAAATGTTAATAGCCCCATACAAGATTATTTAATTTATGACTTCTCCATAAAAAGGTTGTAGGCAAGCAATCGCAAAGGCTAGCTGACTCTGACTAGTCTTCCTCGAAACCGTCCACCCGTATAAGGGTTTAATATACGTCGCGACGCCCACACCACGCACGCTCGGTGATATCACTGCCTCGCTTTTAAAAGAGAAACTAAATATCCGACTAAGCTTCAGATAAATAAATTTTGTTCATACGAAATGGAACGCTAAATAAAATGTAAGGGGAAACGTGGACAAATACCGGTGAATCCGAAAAGAGCTCAAACAAGCAGGGCGATGTTTGAGTTGTATTAAAAGATGAGGCGCGTGAGGCGATGACGTCACCGGGTGGCGAAGTGGAGGCTCGGGGCCTCCCAGCTATGCTGAGGCTGGGCCGCCGCCGAAATGACGATAGACTCAAGGAAACGAATGAAAAAAATACACAACCCATAGCGGAAGAACTGGAAAATCTGATTTCAAATTATCCCAATTGTACAGTAAAAAAACCTTTTAAAAACACATCACTTTCAAACATTTGCTGTTTGATAATAGTTTTTATGCCCACGATATAACGATCGTCCAGACATTAGCACGTCAGAATACACACACACACTTTGAACTTTGTATTGCTCTTATGTCCCGCGCATGATAACTAGCATCGAAGTGCTCACCTTGACTTGCTGTCGCACTTATGACCGTACGAGCCATCCTACCCTTAATGATATGAAAATTGTTTAATAAAAATTGGATCATTAACGATATTTCTTAACATGTAATATTGTCATGTTAAGAAATATCACCATTGAAACTTTCAATGGTGATAGAACTCCCAATAGATGATGATATTGTCTTTCAATTCGAATAATCAATCCAAATAATCATCAATCAAAGCCAATAGAACCATCTTTTATATACCCTGGGCTTGGAACTGTAATTCAGCTATCACTCGAATTGCTCTGCACACGTTGAACCATTATATTAGTTTAAACATCACGGAGATATTATGAAAGTCGACCGCGACTCAGAAAACGTATGAATGAGTAGCAAAAACTGGGTTATACCATTCCTATACTGTGGCAGAAGGTACTTAACAAACTTCCAGCGCTTTTTGTTCCGATTACAATACACACAATAAAACTCATGACCAATTCAACCTGGACGGTAAACAAAGGTACCCCGAGTTTAAGGGTGGTATTACAGAAATGATAAGGTTACTCTGCTAAAAACGTGAGTTGATTTTAATGATCGCCCCTTTTGTTATTGACCACAAACTGTGTTTCTTGGAAGATTCTGAGAAACAAATATTGAACGCTTATATCATCATGACTTACTCCATCGCGAATCGTGTAATACTGAGTTTCTCGTGCGTCGTACGTTTGTGTGAATTTATATTACGTTATCAACATTACAATGGTTCGTTATATCGTTCTCCATAAATTCTGCTCCATAAATCTCATTCATCATTATTTACACTTTTCATTATGAACGTTTTGTGATTAAAAAATCTGTCACTCTGAGAGGTCATTTTTGGCTAATCATAGATGAACAAACATTTTTGTTTTGTCCAACAGTTAGATTGCTAAAAAAATAAAAATTTACTAAGATACAACAATTGCGTTAAAATATATCGCGACGTTACTTCTTCTACAATTTGTACGTGTACGTTGTGACGTAAACACACTTCTCAACTGAAGTTTTGAGCTGTATCATCATTTTTTTTTCTTGAAAAAAACTACGTTTTCATTGTATTTTGTAAATCTCTAACTGACTAAATAGAATCATTATTTTTTTATCTGAGTCATCATCCCCGAGGTTATATATAACCACCACCCATTGTTCCTATGACCTAAAGGATAGCAAAAGGTAAAATATCATTAAAACTAAGCAAACAGCTTTTAATGTGCCAGTTTAATACGTCTAGACTAATCTTACCCAACCGCACCGCAACACGATTGTGCAAACCAACAAATTTAAATAATAGATCAGCCGGTTTCACCTTCATCTCGCCAAGGGCAAAATTTCAATTCCACGCCAACTGCCTTGTATATTAGCAAAATTTCTCGTTTTGTTATTCAATCAGAGGACTGTTAAGTGTACGCCATGATTTCCGAGAGTTGATTAAAGTCTACAATTTATAATTGAGTAGGCAGTAAAACAACGCTCACAGGCTTTCCTTTATTCTCAAAGTTCTAGCCGTAAAGTTTAGTAGACATTTTATGGGTTTTATGCAAATGTAAGTCTCGCTGTAAATGATTTTAAAGCGACGACTGAAGCTGAAGTACCTACCAAAATGAAACCCCTATTACCTACTGTTTAATGTTTAGGATATATATTACGAACAGGAAACATGGTAAATACGAATAACTATAAATGTGATATTTAAAGCTATGTTTGCCGCATAAACTTCACTTGTAACATTGTCTCGTATTTTTGTTGCCCATTTCACTTTTACTACTACAACCCAGGACTACATATAAGATCGTGTTAAACTTTAGTTAATGCAGTGTTGCAGCCAGGCTTGAGAATCAGTCAATGAGAGCATTGACCTACGATTAATCAATCAAAGAATTATCAAACATAATTAAAATCTAATAGATACACGATTACTAAGAACTGTATGTATCAAGACATGCACTGATGCTAAAAGTAAAAGCATCAGTTCAAGATAACGATATTGTGTTATTTTCATACCTTTATGTTGATGATAACATTTTGACTATCAAAGAAATTTTTTAGCGACATAATACATTGTAAAAACCTATGTAATAGACCAAAAACATTACTTTCGTGTAATTAATTATTCTGCTATGTTTCGTATCTCTTTACATTACAGCACTTGTATATTCATGTAGTTTTTGAAAGTCCAGCCATTTTCTCGTGTCTGAACAAGCAACGACTTCAAACAAGATGCACTTCCTTCAAAGTTATAATAGAGTTCCTGGATTTGAATTCTTAAATCATATTCAAGTAATGCTTTGAAATATAGAGGCGAGTTTCTGTTATTTTAACATTGTAAAGTTAACTGTTTAGCCAAAGGTTGAACGTGAAATCTTACCGAACCAATAACACATTTTGACTATGCTGAATTCTCCATGTTTGGATGCCTAATTACAATTTAAACTTTGTTTTCATTTGTATGGATGGATGAATCGATATCTCAATGTAGTAAACTTGTACCAAAGTATCATGCACAATAGAGATGATGACACGGTAAAAAAATATAGATTCTAATTAGCTATGGAGTTCCAAAATAAAATGAAAAAGTATTTTTTTCTTCTGTGATTAATGAATAAATATGATGGTAATATGATGTCGTCACTAATTCATAAAAACTATACGAGGAAATCACGTAATTTTAACGCTTTGTATCATAGTAAATTTTTGTTTACACAATCAGTGAATAAATATGTATTTTATGTTTTTTGGTAATCTTACTGATTAACCAAAATATAGTTTTATAGTAATCTACCCTATTCTACCCATTCAAGCGAAAATGTTTCGATCCAAAATTATTTATAAATTTAAATGGAAAAAGTAAAGTTTTTCTGTCACTATATTTAAAGTGGTTTTGTTGTCTTTTTGGTTCTCCGTTGTTATATTTCAAACTTCTGGTTAAAAAAAATCTAATTCCCCGCATTATGCCTTAAAACGTGTTTTAAGAAGAACTCGAAAAATTCCCATTCAGTTTAAAATTCCTCACAATGCCCTTAAATGACCGTTCGGTTTAAAATTCCCCGCAATGTGAAATTCCCCACCACACAAATCGGCAGCCCTGTTCACTTGTCACCCTTTATGGCATATTCTGCTGAATTACGCCGTGTAATCCTCACGGGCAGGCTTAACGATCGCCTAACGACCTACGTCAGTCTCGAATAAGAACCGCGGCCCGTACGGGAACAAAAGGCTTGCATGCCACGTATTGTGCGGAATCGCTTACTGAAACGATGACGCACCTAATATGTTGTCGTACTACGGTGCTGAAGTAGGGCAGAGAGTACAGCAAAATGCACGTCAGACTAAAGAGAGGTGGGACATAGCGATTTATAGCTCGAACTGGTGGTGCCCGACTGGTGAAATACCACCCACCTTAGAGAAGACCGCAGCCAAAGAACAATCACTAGGTGTTGTTGTGTTTCTGCGTGTAAGTAAAGTCCAGAGCTCCTGGGGGGTTGCTACATTAGTAGCAAGGACCAAGCCTTCAAGGTTAGGGCGACCAGTCCAATAACACCTTTATTATGCGGTACTTGTCGCTCTTAAGCCAGGACCTCATTACCACTTAACATCGGACCTCATCCCGGTCAATCTTGAAGTGCAATATAAAAAAGACTACACATTGGACCTATACCGTAGGCATAAGAACTAATATCCCTAATACGTATACAAGGATTTGCTGTTGACCGTACAAATTATTTAAAATTGAAGTATTTTTCACGTAAGATAATTTCAGTGACACTGTGTTTGACAATTTAAATGAAGTTTCATAATGATATTTTTTCTGACAATAGATAGTACCTACATACTTGTAGTAAAAGTAATGAATTAACAAAGAATTCAAACATTAATTCAAAGTTTAGATATAACGTTTTAAGACAATACCATTATGTTAAAAAGGCACTACAGTATATTGCGTCAACGCCTTTTCAATGATTAAAATGTAAATAAGGCAGCTCAATGTTAATAAAGTAGAGATCTGTGCATATTATGTTATTCTATGATTCTGTAAGACTCAAAACACAAAGGTTCTGCGGCATACTTACTAATCTTCAGCTCTGAGGGGGATTTTCATCTAATCCTGTTGTATGTGATACTTAAGGGATGAAATATATATTTCACTTGCGTTGATGTACCGTTTCATCAAGAGATTATTACAATATTAACAATGAATATGGCTAAGCATTATATACTGTGCGGTAGAATTTAGGGTATATAATCCGAAACATCATTTTATTTTCGTACTCTTAGCTTTAGAAAGTATTGCCTGTTGTGACCGTAAAACCGATTTCTGTTAATGTACTGTGCAATAATATTTTTTTCCGTCGTTTAAAAAATACTGTCCTTCATCTTCATTTTTGGATCACAAGCCTGTCTTTATAAGCACAAGTAGAAAATAAATGACGACACTTTGTAAATAAATTGCAGACTAAATAACGTTTCCTCCGGTCTCTGTGAATAATCTTTCGAAGAAAAATTTCATTACACAAAATAACTTTGAAGAAAAAGAAAAAATGTTTTCGTACTAAAACCGCTCACGTTACGTATTCCGTACGTATAAACTGCTAGGCACTAACCTCGCCACAACTATGAAACGAAATATATCAACTTATAACTCCATATATGCACAAAACCTTTGCCATGCTGTTATGCTACCAGGGTTTATATGAACAGATCAACATAGTTCTGGTGGTAATGGGTTCAATTAGGATTCGTTTTGATATGGACAGATGTTTTACATTGATATTCTCAAATGATGTAGCCAAATACAGAGCTACGACAAACATCTTTATAGCCAAACTTACTAACTCTAAAGAAGCATCAGTGCAAATAGTTTCAAAGCTTTATACTTCGGTTTAACATGCTTATCATATCATATTGTAAAGCACATCTCTGGTGTTATGAAAACACCTTAAATTGGAAGCGAAAAGTGCAAAGATTGAGTTCTTTACTCTTTTCACTTGAACAACCTCATACTATAGTCTCATCTATTACATTCATTTCAAATTAGCTACCATAAATGAAAAATTACAGCAAGATTCTTCATTTAATCTTAGCGGTCATCTGTCTCCATCAATCATAAGCGCTACTCCTAGACTAGTTAAGTAATAAACTTGGATAATTTTCTTCTGGCACTAGCTAACTGCAAGTCAATTGTTATAAAATTATGTATAAAAAGGATTTAGTATAAAATAAAGGGCTCTATTTTGCTAATAAAAATAAAAAGTTATTGATGTAAATTTATTTCACTTTTTTTTAAAATCCTCGATATGACCAATATTTTAAAAACCGCCACACTATACATTTATCTTGTCTCTCACTTAATAAACATGCATGCATAAATGTTCTTTAACGAGTGAATATCAGTTGTACCAATCATAGTTGTAACAGAATACAATTTTGATTCTGATTTTGACTAGCCTGTTTTGACATTTGAGTTATTGCCATCTGAATAATTTCTAATGCTTCCTCTACACGTAGGCAGATTCATCTGCAGATGCGTCTGTCTACGTGTAGAGGGGGCATTAGGCACATCTGTCTGTTACATCGTACAATAAATGGTGATTAAAGCCAACGACGTCCTTGACAATCTCGCACAGTGAAAATGTTCGGGATTATAAACTAGTCCTATAAATAAATATTGTATCTGAAAGTTTACTCTTCTTTAATGTATACAATAACATAAAAAAAATCCTATGAAAGTTTTAGTTTTCAAAGTGCTTTCCTTGCACCATTAAACTAAGAGGTATCGTACTACACACTTTCAGGAGGCATTAAATTACGAAAACTTTGTTAATATCTTAGGCGCCTATCTTTCCACGACGTTACACTACGCTGTGTACGATCGCTCCATCCAATCATCGATAATGCCATCATCTATCAAGTTTGAAGGTGATATAAAGGTGTGGGTAATTTACTGTTAAATTTGGCACATGGTGTACACATTTACTTCCCGGAAAAATGTAAGTAAGAGATAATATTTATTAGACAGCTACGACACTTGTTTAATGAATAATGACGTCACCGTCCTCTCTATAAATTGATAGGAGATAACTGCCTACTCAGTTTTTTAAACACATTTGCATGTGTATTGTATTTTTTTCCCAAATAATGAAATGTGGTAAATAATTGTTAGTGAACAGTGAAGTATCATCTACCTATAATATCAAACAACTGCAGGGCAAAAGCTGTTCAACCAAACATAGTGAAAATACTGGCTTAATCTCCTCGCTTGTCAAATGTGGATTGGTGATCACAGACAGGAACTATGTTCGAGAATTTAACTTAAGACCCCGAATCATATATATTGTCATATATACGCCCCAATTGTCTTGTGTTTTAAGTACTGGGGTACCTACTTAAAACACTGCTACTTTAATTTTTTAGGGTACTTTAATTGAGGCGTCTAAGTTTGTTAAATGTAAAATCAAGAATTTTGATGGATATTTAATATGTGATCAATTTTGGCGATCCCTTTTATGGTGCTTCTGTTTTACTTGGAAATGGGCTGTAAATCTAATATTGATTTAGAAAAAAAAACTAGGTATAGATTATGTTGTTTAAAGAGCAGGTACAAAACCGAAAAATTAAAATTCCGAACCGGTATTCAAACCACGAAATCAATGAAGCATAAAATAAACTGAAACAATCTATCAATATAGCCGTAATTGGCTACTTGACAGTTTTTGAAAAAGTATTGTAAAATGTGCGCCCGTTCATTTTATATCCCAAGCAATTCGATTTATCTGGAAATAATCTAAATAACCAGAGAAAAATAAGATTTTGTGTAACACATTTAAAAAGCGCGCGAAAACGCCTAGTCGCGTCATTGTTGCAATTATGACGTCAACGTCTAAGACAACGAACCGATACGCTTAGGAACGACTTAATTAAGATAAACGGAAAATGTTTCAATACATTCTTTATACGATTAGAGACACAATAGTTCAATTGAATCGGTAAAATAATAATTGTTTCGCCACATTAAAATAAATAATTTTCGCCGACAGCTGTCATTCCCGAAATGCAATGGTGGTTTCCGTTTCGGTTCTTTTGTTCCACAAATAAAAAAAGTAAAGTTTATTTTGCAAAAATAAAATACTAACTATGCTTTTAATTAAAAAGTAAAAATGTAAAATTATAACTTAACTAATAAGCTAACATATTTAACACATTATATATTTTATTGTTAACACTGTCAAGTAGCCAATTGGTGGCTTACTTTTCAAATTAGTCGGATAAACAGCATTCACCGCTGAATTTGCATTAATTCTCCGCCGATCACCTAGACTTACGCCGGAATGTAATTTGGAGATACCGATGGAAAACATAATACCTACCTGATCTGGTTATTTTATAAAGCCGCTCAATATTCCGGAGGCGTTAGTTGTTATCTACAGTGTCGATTTTCATCATTTTAGCCACTCCATGCTTATATATTCGGAATACAATGAGATTGCTAATTAACATTAGGTTCAGGACTAAGTAGCATGAAACATCGAAGGACAAAATTTATTTATTTGAACGAAGTTGTTTACCGTTTTACTCACAAACACTTAAAACTTCGAACAGTTTTGTCGACACATTGTTTTTAAACTAAGTGTTTATGAATTTGACATCCAACTTAATTCACATTATTTAAGTACATAAAGTTGTCAACATTTTGGGTTTCGCGCTTTTATGCTGTAAACGAACAAAAACATATTATAACCTAGATATATTACCTGTCTAAAGAAGAAAAGATGAAAACCATATAGAACGAAATACGTTCCTAAAAGAAATGAGAGTGAATTTGAAAAATCTCCTTCATTGTATTAAAATAAAAAACAACCCTGCTTTTTATCGGCAGCAAACTGCAATACAGAAAAAAACAAGGTTAAACAATTCAAAGAAAATGAAAGAAAGAACATACTAAATTATTTGAGGCATAGCCACAAAAAAAATCTTAGCTCCCGTAATATTGCTTCAGTGAATAAGGGTAACTGTTTGCAGATGGGAGTTTCCCCTTTTGATAGGCTACCTTATGAGAAATCTGCCTAGGCCTTGAACGGATGAAATAAATATACTTACTCCCTATTCCGAATTCAAACATTTGTTAAAGCTCCAGATACAAAAACCACCTAAAATGGAAGCGAGAAACAAAACAGCGTTACGCACGCATTAAGTAACAGTTAATAATAGGAAAGGTAATGGTACGCAAATTAACATAATTAGTCAGTACAATCTGCACATTATCTACGAACCAAAAATATTATACATACGAGTATAATTCACTCGACTAATGGGCCACTTAGCATAAAAGCTACTCTGAACGTAATAAGGTGTACTTGCGTATTTAACCTTACCCGTGTGTGTAACATAACAAGAATTATCTTAAAGAGATTTGCATGAAGTGTTAAAATGGCCTCAAAACCAATTGCCTTTCCAACAAAATGTACGAGTACATTTACATAATCGTAACCATGAATTGAATATTTTATTAGGCGTACATTAGTTCACGTAAGCTGTCTCCCGTGTCGAGTTTATATTGATCATTGGCAAAGAGTGAAAAAAAGAGACATGGGAACGAAATGTTGCAAATACGCATATGCAAATAATTTTAATCAAATCTTAATCCAAACATAACTTTAATTTATTTGTTGTTAACATGCACCTTTCTGCTTATTCAGAATAGGTCAGAAACGGATTGGAATTCGAAATTGTTATATATCTTTTTCTTAACTTATACGATAAGATAGTTACCAAGCAGAGCTTTTGTATCAGAAACGTTTTAGACAAATCTATTCACAGAAAGGGACTGATGACAAATGCCACATCTACTCTTGACAGATACAATGTTACTATCACTTATTTGCTGTCTAGCAATGCCGAGCGCTTGCCACCCGAGACGACAGTTATTAGGTCTCATTAACTCAATATAAAATAGGCGTTTAAAGAAGCTAGGGAGTACACTTCTATTCCAATGAAAGTGCTCGATGGAAAACGTACGCGGCTACATGTGTACGAAAAAAAAGTTTAATGGAAGCTTTGGACATTCGCCTTTTTCAATTACCCCACCTCTACCCGTAGGTACCCGTTACCCACCTCGTCGCTTTATCGCGAGAGAGTCGTGGTCTCCCAAATTTTGGCGTAAGCTTTTTATTTACGGGCCAAATGCGGATTAGTCTTTTAGCTCCTGCTTCTATTTCGTAAAAACCGTTGAGGCTGGATTTCTTTTGCAATTTTCGCGTTATTTCCTCGAGTGTTTTAATAAAAATGCGAAGTTACTAACTTAGCTTTATTTTTTACGAGACTTGATAGGGAGAGACTTTTCGGACGATCCAATAAGATTTAAATCGCATAAACCCTCTTTTTGTAACTTCATTTAATATGCTTTGCTATTTTGTTACACGACTATTTTAGATCAGTCTTACTTAATGTAATCTGTCAATTAAAAAATCGGACATTGGGCTAAACGAAATGATTAAGTATATCAGCCAATATGTTATCTTCTTAATAGTAGATAATGCAGAACAGAAGTAACAAACACCAACTAAAAATGTGATAATAGTTGGACCACGCACTTGTGCAAAAATAATTGATTGCAAACATTTCCATTACCTATTATGAAATGCTGCAAGTAGCGAATAAACTCCGGCATTCATTGCTTCATTATGTCGCGATGTCCGTCCGTCCATTAAACTATAGTTATCACACCGTGGCCGAAAACTGCAATTATTGCGTCACTCTGCAATTACGAAGTGAGAATACAAATTGCAGATGATTTTCAAAGTTAATTATACGCCGTGTCACTTAAAAGAGATGGCCCCGTAATTTAGGAAGTATTATAACTTCATTAAGGGTCGACTTTTAATTTATCTCTCGGCAGAGAAGGAAGTGATGGTTGGCACTACTATAGGTGGACGATTCTCTCCTTTACCGCTTTCCGCTTTTATTTCCAAATAAAATATTTTCCTGCATGTATGTACTCTGGCAAGGTGGCTATTTAATGTTGGCCCAAGAAGTGATTGAAAAGACGTGTTGTCACCTTGATTATAGTTTATTGTCTCTAATTACGTATATACTAGTTGAAAACTCGAGTGGAGAGGTGAGTTACCCTACATACGTTACATTATAACATCTCTGAATCATCATTGAATACAATAAGAGTACAAAAGTGACTCTGACTTCGCTTTAAAGCTAAAGAAACTCTACTGAGTTTCTTGTCGGTGGAAATAGCTGAATTTGCGCATATTATCTACTGATAATATGCGAAAATTATAGCAAGATCCCACTGCTTGATTCTATGGGCATCTGTTTTTGGCGCACTAAATTTGAAATGGAAGTGAAGAAGAATTCCATAGATTAGCGATAGGTAATATAAAGCAGATCAGCCTCCGAAGATGGCACTCGACCATATGTACGGGAATGTAACTATCTCCCACATAAAGCAACCATAATCCTATTGATCAACTTATGAAACACAAAGACAGACAGCAGAGGATAGGTTAATGTGCTTCCAAGAGAGTTCTCTTTTCGAATTGTATACCTACCATATAAACTGGTAACTAAATTATTGCCTGCGTTAAATGAAAAACCTGATATTCCTTGAGTAGTCGTTTGTCTACCCATTCGTTTATTATTTTCGTCAAAATTGTGTCTGGAATAGTTTAACAATCCACGAAATAGTAGGAATGAATCATCAAAGCGAAACTAATTCCCAAATGTAGGGGGCGCGAGGTTGGCGTGTAGATCGCAGAACGCGACACGAATAATTGTTCCAAAAGGAAATTACCTACACGATACTAAAAATGGCTGAATAATTCGAAGCTATTACCAGACTGTAATATTTAGCTACTCGTGAAAGAGAATCTAAATACGAATTCGTAAATAGCCGAAATGGTACGTTTATTTTCGTAGATAACTATTTTCGAGTACTATTTTAGCAGTTGATATAAAACATAAGAACACATACATAAAACTATAGTTTTGTCATACGCTAAAGGTATAATATTATACTCGTATGTCAAAACTAATTTGACACTGGTCACATTTAAATATGTATACGTATATTCGGATCAAATCATAATATCCAACGTACGAAATATCGATTCGAATTGGGAAAATATGTTTTGTCTCTTTTTAATACAAATGGATGGACAAAGAAAAAATATAGACATTCCCAATAAGAATCCTTTCTGACGTTTATGAATCAGCCCCCTGTACGTTTAATTATACCTGTAAAACAGCTCTTAGTATCATTCTTTCATCATACCTGAAACAAAATAAAAAATGTGTGTTAATCAATGGATTTGAATACTCAGTGATATATGTAGAGATACTATCACTTGAATAGTTCTGTTAATAATTTACTTTCTTCTATAAAAAAAATCAGTAAAAAGAGTTCTTTTCATTCGCACAGCACGGAAAAATACTTGAGTAAATGAATTCAGGAGAGGATGCGGAACTTTTTCGCACCCAAACAGACTCCTTCAAACTGAACAAGAACAATGAACAGTCAATATCTCCCGATTTCCACTTTACAACTCGCTTCTGAAACCGGCTAACGACATCTATCTAATGAAGCTCTAAATGCATTGTAACTCGGAACAGGCGAAGCGCCTGCACCGATGAGTGCACCGCGGATAGTAAGAGCCAGCGCTAACCGATCGCAAATCTTCGCATTGTATATGGTCCCAAAGCTAAAGCCAGCCAAGAATCATAATAATGAGAATCTAAATTGAATAGAAGCTAATGTTTGCAAGTCTCTAAATTCTAGCTGAAGTTATTTCCCTTCCCTTAATTCACGGCATGATTAAAATTTTCATGTTATCATAATTCTTCTAACATATATATATTTTTTTCAATCCTAAATACAATAATATACCCTATTCATATCACATATGATATGCTTCTTCAGACAATGGTTCAAAATAGTGGACACTACGAAAATTTACTAAATCAAGTTATTATGTGTTTGACGACCTCCGTAGCCGAGAGGCGAGCGGGCCTGACTTTGGCGAGCGCCATCTCTTGAGGTTCCGGGTTCAATCCCCGGTCGGGTCAATATGGGAAACGAACTTTTCCATATTGTCTCTGGTCTGGGTGTTGTGGTACCGTCGTTGTTTCTGATTTCTGTAACACAAGTGCTTAAGCTTCTTACCACAGAATCAGAGCAATGTATGTGATGTTGTCCAATATTTATTTATTATTATTTATTTATTATTTATGTGTGGCTAATAAATTGTAGTGCAGTTTCTTATTTGACAGATACGTGTTGAGGTCTACGTCGAACATAGCGTATCTACGTCATTACAGCACGCAAACCGTCCCTCGTACCCAACTACAAAGGAGATACAAAACACAGCATTCAAAGTATCAAACGGTAAACAAAACCTTTCCGCATGCATTTCCGTCTCGAGATACCGGAATCGGAAGCAACAAGCGAGCACACCTTGCGCACACAACAGTATGAATTGAATGTGCACAACATTGCATGCTCGTTCTCTTCAGACACGTGTTAGGCAAAGCAACTCTCATAAACGTTAAACAAAGAACATATTCAGTTCAACACAGAAAAGAAGTCAGAAACATGTCAGAAAAGACCCGTTCGCACACTATAGAAGCAAGCAGAGCAGTAACTTAAATGTGCTACGAGCTTTATTTAATGACTTCTTTAATTTCTGGTAATTTAGCATAGGAGATATTCATCATCAGCCGATTAGCGTCCACTGATGGACATAAGTCTTTGTAAGGGCACGCTACTGAACTCGGTCTGCATCTTTTTGTTTGCAACCCTAGCACGTAAATATTCGTTTGATTTAACTATCAGCAAATTAATTACGAACGTTAGCAAGATTTGGAATTGTACCATAAACTTACTAATATTTATGTCGCTGAAAACTTAATTGACGTCACAAACCTAAAACGAAATAATGTTAAATTGAAATAATGTTTTAATTACTTAGGTACTTCAACTTACAGGAAAATCATTGTCTTCATAATTTAGTCTTCATTTCTGATAACATAATTTTGATAATTTTCCAATCGATGAGCAATCACATGATTTCAGTTTATCCTTACCTACAATGTCTTATTTTGATTGTAGACCAATTCTAATCACATCGCAATCTAATAAAATTGCAAACATTTGGCACAAAGGAACCCGCAAGTGTATCGTGAAATGACGAATCAATGAATATTGTACTACCTGCACGCGTTGCGAGCGAGCATTACAAATTAAATATGCAAAGCCACAATAACTACTGGTTCGATATATTATATTCCCACGTCGTTACAATTCAACTGAAAGTAAAAACAAAAGAACAAGTAGGTATGCATCGAGAATACAATTAGACGTACAGCACCACATATCGGAAGTAAAATAATCCTTATGCACGATACCAAAGCGTGCACTAGGTATATAATACGTTTGCACTGTAATAACTATTGATCCTTTGAATATAAGTTGGACTTAAACCATATAAATATAATAAATTCTATTGTTTAACACCTATACATATATTAATCCGCATTGAGCCCGAATGGTGGTACACTCCACCATCTTGTATATCCCTTGGTCTGCCATATTTTATATTAATTTATCGTCTTAATAAAATGGTACATGCATAGTGGAATGGAAATACCCTTTACGATAGTTTCTTTAACAAGAAGTGAAATCTTCAATGTCCCTCCTATTTTTTAGTGGGCATACCGTACATATATGCTAAACCAACATAGTATCCTACTACTATTATAAAGGCGAAAGTTTGTAAGTATGGATGTATGGATGTTTGTTACTCTTTCACGCAAAAACTACAGAACGGATTTGGATACAATTTGGTAGGAAGACAGATGACATACTAGATTAACACATAGGATACTTTTTATCCCGAAATAACGCGGGCGAAGTCGCGGGCAACAGCTAGTTTCGAAATAAAATAAAAGATCTTGAAACCAAAAAGACTGGAAGGCGGTAAACTAAACTATTTGCTAAATTATTTTTGAGATTGGAGTAGGTTATTTCAGCTTTATTTCTCGTACCACCACGCAATGCAGATATCGGAAGTAGTTAACGATTGAATACCGAAAGGACCGATGCTTGCACGCAAATGAAACGAGCGCACATTGGTTGTGTATACAATTTAGAAATAAGGACCATTGCTTTAAGACAAATATTATTACATATATTTCTTTCGAATTAGTAGTTACAGATCAATCCAACAGCTGATCTTAGTGATAAAAATTTACACGTGGTCTATTTACCGCTTTGATTCGCTTTCTAGCTCTTGACTTTTTTTTTCTTTATTTACTTAACCATACAGGTGTAAAAACCTCAATTATATTATTTTACAAAATAGATCCATGAATATCAAACAAGAACGTTCCTATCTGTGCATCTGAATGCTTTACCATGTCATTGACTTTACGAGCGAATGAGAAAAAGTGAAAATAGATCGGCATTGTTTACCGCTTTCCAGATTCAAACTTGAATCAATAGCCACTCGAAACTCGAACCGTTCAAATGGTACGGCGGCGATAATACTTATACAACAAGAGCTGGTAAAATTGGGGTGCACAAACAACTAGTTGGCTAAAGCAATACAAGAATTAGGGAACATTATTAATTTGAGGGTTATAAAATTTCACAGAACTAGACACTGTTGAAAGAACAGAACATGAACTGAGATGTTCTCTTTTAAATTGCGTTTAAATAAATTATTTTATTTAATAATACCTATAAATAAAAGATTTTAAAACATTAAACTATAAGTATTATTATATAATATCCGGCCAATTTATTGCGTCCTATCATCTTCCCATTTAATATTTGTCGGTATACAGTCGTGTCCAAGAGCGACTTGCTTACCATACTCTTTTAATAGATAAGCTCTAAACATAGCTCAGGTGAATACTGGAGTAGATCCCAAAATCGTCAGTATAGCAATCTAAGTTTTTTGACAATGTTCCTATAACAATTTCACATTATCAAAATTGCAGTAAAAAAATAATTAGCCATATAGGCCTGAAACCCATAATAAGTTGCTTTGTTACAACGTGCCTTGATCAACGTACATATTAAAATTACAACACAACGTATATGTCATGCTATACACGTCACTGCCGCATATGCTGGATTCTTTTGCTTCACGGCACCGGCTCAAATGCAATAGATTCCACTCAGTCACCTAATTTTACTAAAAGACCGCAATACGTCACTAGTTCCTGACTACTATTAAATGTGTGTGCTCCAACTTCGCAAGCCCATGATCTATCATCGAATCGGTCGCCTTAGAGACGACTATGTAAACAATAGTGACGTAGTTAGGTCTCGAGCGTATCGATTCTCGCCGCGCGCACTGGGCGCACCGACCTCGACGTCAGAGATCCTTGTCACAGATACATAAGATACGCCGACTCGACCGATGACTGCTTCAATAATGCCACGGCTTATTCTTTCCACTATCAACTTATACAGAATTCAGAGCGCATGCGGCTACTGAGCTTGAAATTTCTATTAAATAACTGTACGTAGATGTGATGTCCAAAACAACCGAACATGAGGTTAATGTTGACATAACACTGATAGATGTTCAGCATATCTATTCACAAAACGCCGGAATCAGATTCGAATTTGGAAACGATGTTTTATATCTTTCTTAAAATAAAAAATTGAACGAAACCAAAACATTCACTATCAGAATCCGTTTCTAATGTTTGTAAATCGGCGCTCTTATGCATCATGTCTAAAATCACCAACCTCGTAACATATGGAATTTAAACCCTTATATCTCAAGCGTGAGTGTGCCCATTGTTTCTAACCCGTTCTGCCTATTATCTGGCATTACGAGATACTGTATCCTCGAACTTAAATAGTTATCTACTTGATTACGTTTCAAAGACTAAACTGTTAATATAATTTCAAAACAAAAGCTTATCGTGTTTACTGAAAGTCTAGTTATGATAAACAAATGCACATTGTAACAAAATTAAAAATAACATCTAAAGAATAAAACTATTATTGAGGGTTAGAAATAAATTTATAAATTCTTAAAGAAAGAAAACCTATTTAATGCCTACCTGATATAAATGGGTCAACAATACAACAGATATGAAAGAAACAAAATAAAGTTTCATTAAGTAGGTATGTACTAGCAAAATATAAAAAGGAGTAGGTACGAAATAAAACAGAATATAAAAGTAACAAGATTTATAGCTCTTATTGTAATACAAGAAAAGCCGAGTCTTATCAGTACAATCAATCACGAACTGCCTGTTTATAAGGAAAACCATAAATGATCAACTAACTCTTCGGGGAAACTAAGTTGGCGTGAATGTGCAAAACTTTAGTCACCCAAATAAAAGCAAAATAATGAAGTACCGTGCTCGCGACTGGTACTAGAAATAAAGCACTAAGAATCGTTGTAGAAACTACATTATTCTAAATTCGAAGAGTTACCGACGATTGCTTAGAAAACTTACAAGCAAACTTATAGGATAAGAACATATTTATAAGCCCCATAGAACAAAAGGAAATAGAAGAATTTCAAACACCTAAAGAGTTTTGCGTACTCGTCTTGCTGCTCGTAGTATTTGAAACACGAAAGTTTCAACAAAAGCATATTACCATCATACTATTATTTGCATGGCTAGGATCTAACCCACGATCGCTGATTCAACTTGGTTAAGCAAGAAGCGCTAACCGTAGTTCAACCGGGCCATTCAATCCAATTCTTGCATAATAGTTCTCAACTAGTAAGCGAGTCGGTACCAAATTGTTGTGTTGCAGTATTTCACTACAAACTTGCATGCGGATTTTTTTCAAGGATGCCGCTGAACTATTAAAAATCTCAATCTATATTTACCGAAACATCTTACTTGTACATTTAAACTAGCTGATTCGGACAGACGTTATCTGTCTGATATTTTTTAATTTCTTCTTTTATAAGAACCTTCTCCTGACAATAACAAACACAACTAAAATAGGGATTCATTTTTATTTAATAGGATGTGGTGTGATGTGACAACCGCGAATGATATGTAATTGAAATGAAAATTAGTTTACGCACATTAAGGTTTACTTAAACTAAATGATACACGTTGTCGCCAATATTCTTCAGCTAATCATTTTTTTAATCTGATTCAAACTGTTAGTATGATTATGTTAAATGGTACTTCTTGTAACTGAAGAGTGAATGAAAACGATATAAATGAGCGACCCAAAAAAGCGACACCATGATAATCTCTTCCACCTTTAAGGATATTCAATAACATTTTTCACCACGTCTTTTACAAAACTTAGCTTAAACTCGACACGAACCCGTGGTCTACTTATACTATAAACCGATACAAAAGTATGAAGTGCTAAATTGCTCAAATTAGAACGAAGGCCGAAAGCCTGTACGAATGAAATTATTTCATCAAAAGGCCAGACTCGAGGTTGTTCGCCCGTTTGAATATGTGTTACCTACTAACATACGTAAAAAAACTTCAATAGTAAAACTAACCAATGACATGGTACTATGAAAGTAGACAACACGACTTGAAAATTCGCTTTGAATTTAAATTCGTATGTCAATTTACCGTAAATATATAAATACTAGCTATAATGTACCCGCTACCGTTATCTTTGTTCGCGTGTTATTTCAGGATAAGAAGTAATGCCATTCTAGTATCTCATCTTTAAATCCTACTAAATCTGTTTAGTAGTTTTTACGTTAAAGTGACACAGTCATACATCTAGACATTCATAAATTCTTTTAAACTTTCGCGTTTATAATATAAGTAGGATAGTGGGACGAATTGCTGAGAGTAATGCAAAACAAAAAAAATTGGCAGGTCATGCAAATCAATCGATTGGAATTGGCTACTTGACAGTTTTTGAAAAAGTATTGTAAAATGTGCGCCCGTTCATTTTATATCCCAAGCAATTCGATTTATCTATTTATCTGGAAAAAATGAAAATAACCAGAGAAAAATAAGATTTTGTGTAACACATTTAAAAAGCGTGCGAAAACGCCAAGTCACGTCACTCTTGCAATTATGACGTCAACGTTCTGGACATCGAACCGATACGCATAGGAACGACTTAATTTAGATAAACAGAAAATGTTTCAATAAATTCTTAATACGATTAGAGAGACAATAATTCAATTTAATCGGTAAAATAATCATTGTTTCGCCACATTAAAATAAATAACTTTCGCCAACAACAGTCATTTACGAACAGCAACGGTGGATTCCGTTTCAGTTCTTTTGTTCCACAGATAAAAAAGTAAAATTTATTTTGCAAAATAAAATACTAACTATGCTTTTAATTAAAAAATAAAAATGTAAAATAATTACATAACTAATAAGCTAACATATCTAACACTTTTCATATTTTATTGTTAACACTGTCAAGTAGCCAATTGTCATATAGTCTTTAGTTGCAAACTTTGGGATAACAAAAGTGAGCCCAAGGTCGAAAATTAAACACTTTTGTTCAGAAATAACACCTAATTAAATACAATAGTCTAACGATGAAAGATGACATAACAATACGAGTAGAATAAACTTGTTCACTATCAACGTAGCATGATTCGTTTGGTATAAGTAAATCACAATCACTGATGCTATGCCCAAATGGCAAATTTAGAAGCTAGTTAAAATTAATTCATTGCAAAGAATAGATTAATTATTTCCGGGGTATATCTTGAATTATCCACCATAGATCATCAATTTGCTAGTTAATACCTTCATCATATCTCGCAAATTGATGGTAGCTGATCACAAGTTAGAGCAAGTACTCTCACGACTTTTTCATCTACTTAAGCCAATTGTATCCTTAGCTATAAGGGCTATCGCATTTGTAAATTGCCACGATTGAATCTCAACCTCACGATTGTAAGTAACGTTTATGATTAGTCATTACAACTTGAGGGAAACCATGGCATCGCCAATATTAACACCTTTATCGATATGGCTTTAAAGTTCCATATCTGATAACACTACCTCGCAATCGATGCATGAATAAGTAAATCAAATGGATAAAGAATTTCTTGGAACATGAAAGGCGTTCAAGAACTATGAAACTTGAGTAACGTTTCATATTCCAGTTTAGGTTTCGTAATTTTCTTTGTTAAAATGGCGTGGAAATTGCTAGATCCTATTCATTTTGATTCGAAACCAAATAAAACGTTTCAAACGGTTTTTGATGTCGAAATAATAGCTAGTTACGGGTACGAATCGGAATAACTAGACACCCAAAACAAAATTGGGCACCTTTAGTTTCAGTCGATCCGGCGACTCGGTGAATCGATCGCCAATAGGATTAGGCTGGGAATTAGTTTATCCCGCGAGTTGCGCTTGTTCCCAGGGGAACAGTTTTCCTAGGGAGGATTTCTTTTTCTGCTGGGCACTGTTGAAATGTTGTTAGTTTTGCGTGCCGTTAGAGAAAAAAGGTAAGCTGAAGGCGAGAAAATGTTACGAAAATATTGTTTGTTTTCGAAACGCTAAATAAATCTTCTATACTATTTTTTGTTTTACAATTTTGTTTGGACGACCTTCGTAGCCGACAGGCGTGTATGAAGTATCGGTTTTAAACTCGAAAATGTGATGACTTCTTTTATATGAATGTAATTTGTAGATATGTACTTATGTGTAAAGTAATGAAGACACTAGCACAACATATTTTATTAATAAATGTAAATATAGTCACTCTTTTTTATTTATTTTCGCCTTTCGTACGTCAGTCTGTAAGTATAACTGTAGTTTATTTTATATAATAAATCATCTCTTAGCTTATTTCGGATCTAAATAGTACCGTGCAAAGTATCCGAATTATTTAAAACATCGCCTTTTTTAACAGACCGCACAATATGACAGGCGGCTGCAATTCAGGAAGTAATAAAAAGCAATTCCTTGGTGACGGACATGACGGGTAATTTCATAAGTTCCCTGCCCACCCCATTAGGGCGCGCCCTGCGTCTCCACAAGTCCGTAGTACCATGACAGGGCTGTTATTTCGTGACTGCCGACCTGACAGGCATTTAGGGTCGAAAGTTCCACCATTCGGCACGAAATAACATTCAACACGCTTTTCAGAAACGTGCGTTGCGATCAAAAAATAATGTTTGAACTCCTATGACTGAAATTCTCATCTCTGATAAAGAAATAAGTATAAGATGATAAAAGTAATTGCTAGGTACTCGAATCATTAATAAAGATGCAACATTAGTTTTGTATTTTATCTAGGCCAACATACACCTAGTCGGAATATGAACTGAATCTTGTTACGTATCCAGTGGCGACAATTTTCTTTTGAAGACTTTTGTTCATCGGGCTTGACTGATTTAAATGAACAACGTTCTTTGAATATGTTCATAATTTGATTTTAAAGTGCAGAAATACTATTTTTTTTTCAAACGCAACTCTCACCATTGTGACTAACGAATGCGCGGATTAAAAAAGTATTCCAAGAACTAATTAACAATAGCATAAAAAACAAAAATCAATATAATATATCCTTTTTGAATGAGTAATAACGGAAAACGTTAACTTTTATCACTTCGAATGTGCCCACCCACTTAAGTCATCGATTTCCCTTTCAATACATAAAATACGATAAGATAACATGGCGAGCTAATTATTCATAATGCACTTTTTAAAATTAAAAACATGTACGTAATAATCCCTGTGTTAAGTCATTTTTCATAATTCTTCATAATCCGGAAAATACAACATGTGATGCTTCCATCAGTTCCGTTCAATGCACCATCTTTACTGTTATGAAGCTGTAGAGAAATAAAAAAGAGTCCAAGGCTACAATTATCTACAGACACATATGTATATTTAAATGTAAACCTATGGCAGAGGACCTGGGATTTCTTATTGCACTTAAAACTCCTAAATTTGTTTACTTTTTGTTCTTAGGCATGTTAAACTCCTAAATTTATTAGTTACACTCGCCTCTTCTTTAAAGTAATAATTCTTAAATGCGTAGAAGAAAGGAACACAAATTTCCACTGAAAACAAACAAATACTTTCAATGGAAATCAATAAAAAATCACAATTTCTGTGATATAGGCTAATATTCATTTTTTTTTAAGTTGAGGCCAGGGGACTGGCCTCTACACGAAATATTTACTACTTTGCATTGTTTGCAGTGCTCTAACAATATAGTCACGTCATCTCATACTGAACGCGAATTGGATGTTCGGCTGAAACTCCCCAATATGGGGCGCAGATAGTAAACAGCAGCGCCGATATGACAAGGCTATATCTACTGGGTGCGGGCCCTTAATGAAAGGCAAACACGCGAGCTCGCCCGTGCACGCGAATGTTATTAATTACAATAACATCACTGTTATGTACTTTTGTGCTCCCTACACAAGGAAGGAGAGAAAAAAAGTCAACTAGTATTCAGTGTCTTGATGGAATTCGAAAAAAATTGGAACAGTTGCCTCACTTTCCATCAAGCCATGCACGCCTATGTATATTAGACATCTTAGCTTATTGACCTGTCCGACCGAATTTAGTGACATTTTGCACGATATACCGTTGGTGCCTGGGAAAAGACATGTTAAGTTGTAACTCCCAGCTAATATCTCGACATGCATCAGAAGGCAATTCGGCGGCTTGAGATTATCTGTCAAAAATGTAAGTTAGGGACCTCCACCAATCCGCGCGTGTGGGGAAGCATAGTTCTTAGCATCTCATGGCCCAGAACTTCTCTTAGAGAAATACTACTGGGCTTTTAAGCAGAGGCTGGCTACCTAACCAGATTGAGTAACAAAAATTTCCAAATGTGTTAAACACACGTAAAAATCTAATAACAATTACCGACAGAATGACAATAAGTGAGACTAAATAAGTACATTTTCGTTTCAATTGTCAAACTTAAGTAACGATATTTGAACGCAATAAAAACATGCTATATAAACATTGATACAACTTCATTTACATATGTGACATAAAACGCAATTCAATAAACTTTCAATCAACTCAAACTGCAAGTGAAACTATAACGATTTCCCGCAAGTCAGAAAAAACATCGAAACGAATGTCAGAGCAGAAAACACCGCCATGCCGAATGTGTTTTTTTTATCATTTTACGTTTTAGTACAAAATGGCAGGACAGAGAGCAGGCAACGCGCCGTGGGGCCTACGTTAAATAAATAAGTAGCATTCTGCTGCCAGGAACGACCTTCGCCATCTGCGGCTGCTCTAAAAATAAAGCAAGCGGTTATCCGAGTCCTTTAAAAATAATTCTGCCTGTAATAAACTGCGTAACAATTAAAACTTTTAATCTAAAGCCCCAAACGTGAACAGCAAAACAGTTAAACGACTTCTTTTTTAGTCCGCAATTCACGAAACAAAACAAATTCTGCTTAATACGTCCCTTCGTCGGACACTCGACTCAACTATGAGATGAAACGCACCATACCTACTCATCCACCAGACTCGTAGATTTAGTGCTGATTGATAAAACGGTATGTATATTATGACATACCTTACTGTCCGATGTATTCAAACTATCCTAATAGCCCTCAGCATGGACCAGCGTGCCTTCCAAACCAAGAAGAAACTTCTGATAAATGCTTTTTTTTTTCAGTTTGGTTACTTGTAACCTAATACCAGTTCGTGACTGACGTGACTTAACTTCGGTATCACAAAACATTGACTCTGTTGAATCCTAATAGAATTGTAAAAGTTTCAATGGCAGGGCCCAGAGCAAACAAGCGCGACTTAGAAGTAAACTATCTTAATATAGTACTTCGGCACATAAGAACATAGAAAAGCTCTCGTGAAGCCCGAAAATAATGATGTAACTTAGTTTACTTGGCCTTTCGTGTAAGCCCCTTATCGACACTAGCATTGTATAGGCCCGCTTAGCGTCGTAGGCACGTGTAAACATATCCAATTCCCCAAAGACGATATTTCATTTTCACACACAGAACCTTTATCTACCTACCTATCGATATTATCCGAGAATTTATAAAGGCTCAATCTTATCGCAGACGGAAAAGAACTTTCTCGAAAGAAAATACATAATTCACAAACGATCTTCATCAGCATAAACAAGGTTCTTTCAAAACAAAGACATAAACATTTTCCGATTCTCATTCACTCCGCTGTCGAATGGTTAAAAAGCGTGCGGTGAAACAAAAGGAATGTGCAACGGAACGGTGTGGCCATTTCCAGAGCCAACCGGGATCTCCCTAGAGGTTTTAGCCAGCCTTACACTCTTAACACTTGGAAATTTCATTTGGGAACAGTACGTGCTGCCGTGTCGAAATGCGCCCTTACCCAGAGGGTCCGCGATTTAGATAGAAGCTCTTTCAAACTTATTCAGACGAACGCCCGCTACAATAGCCAGACTCGTTGGTACGGAATTGAAATTAGGGCCGTTACCATCACGCTACAGTGGGCAAACAGAAAAAGTTCTGATAGAAGATTCAATCTCGAGCATGGCATCGATCTGTGTATGAGTGCTCGCGACCTTGCCGCGAATTAGGAGCATCAATGGTATCTGGTTACGGGCCTCACAAAGGCGGGTTTGTTCTCGTTTATCTGTCGTAAGCTTATCTCGCGTAAAACAATGGGCCGGCTGTTGCCACGGAAGGTTAGTGCCGTACCATTGGGAGGCTACAAGGGCGTGACCTTGGAACATCTTGATTGCAGATGGCGTCAATTCTCAGCCCCCGAGAGAACAATAACGTCGCCGCTTTTGTTATGACACGTTCCTTGTAAATTGTCGGGCACGTGCGTCGGTGTGCTACTCTACATAAATATCTGTTTACATACAACGAGGCCGTCGCCAACAAAAACCAGATTGCACTGGGGGCATATAAACATGGAGATATAAGTAGGAGCGGTAGGTGTTGCAACGAAAGTGTCAGCATAATCTTAGAAAGGGATCGTTGACTCACGATTGCGTAGGTGGACTCGTTAGTAGAATTCTACAAAGCATGTCTGTCTGTAAACGGGTGGTCGGATTCACGCGAATGTAGCAGAAAACGTTCTTGTATGGTAATCAAACGGTTGCAATGTTCCGTACGCGTTAACCGAATTCAAATAGTGCTTGGTTGTACAAACTCAAACATACGTATTTCGTTTACACTGTAAGTTTTTGCGACTCAAATTCGGAACGCCTAATATAATGTGAAAACTTTAACCGCCAATCCGAAACGCAAATGTAGAAATAAGAAAGGTTTCACAAGTTAAATCGAATGGTACAATATTAAACGCATACTTCTGTTCTCTTATCGCTTATGTTCGAGTAAAGCCAATATCGTATGAATTAAAGTCGCTTATAAGTTTCAATATCGGTAAAGTTGTCAAGTAGAGCGCGATTGGCGCAGGGCTGGCGCAGTGAGCGGGTTTACGAGATTACATTTACATGTTTAATTTAGGAAGATTTTGCATGTTCAACGACCTTCATGAATGTTCAACTGTTTAACATGTTTGGTTGCTTCTTACTTCGCGTCGTACTTAGGCAGCGCATCCAGTTATTTAAGATTCTAAGCACGTTTGAACATAGGGGAAGTCCCCTATGCTCACCATTACATTTTCTACCAGTTAAGATGATTCTCCGAAATGTATCAACAGCGTACTTTATATTGATGTCACTGATGTCGATAGAACTGGATTTAAAAGAAAATAATTAAAAAATACAAACGTATGACATGACACATCTATTCTTTAGCATTCTTAAATATTTTTAGGCACGTCAAGACAGAAAAACCAATCATTTATAAAACTGAAGTAGTAAATAAGCACAATACAATCGTTGCCAATAAGATGACGACCCGTTATTTTTTAGTGAGCAATCATGTTTACAATAGCAGACCATTATTTGGGCTCATACAAATTATCTGTTTAATAAATAAGCAAAATTGCGCATTTATCTCGAAGCCCTAGGTCTTGGGGAACGCAAAGATGGGAGTTATTCCGAGGCGTGTGGGCGAGGAATAAATAACTCTACTTAGCGGGCAGCTGTCCGTTTACCCTGTCCAATTAAGGCGTTGAAGATACCTCGCGTAGTCTTCTGCACAGGTTATACCAACTTTTCTTGGTCATCCTGTAGGAGCTAGGATATACCAAGCGTTTTATGATAATTGTGAAATTGATTAAGATATTTTTACTTATGAAAAATAATAAAAAATGTCTGCACTACAAGTATTTCTGATTCCCTACGAACTTAGTCATGGCCAAAAAAATAAAGAATTCATAATTAGCCGATGACAGGTAGATACTTATTATAAGTTCATTAAGTTTCATAGGACGTTCTGCGGTTTCCGCCTAGCCGACAACAAGTGTAGAGGAAATGCTTTGCACGAGAAAACCAGTGGCGCTAAATTTTTTTAAAATTTAAATAATTATACATAAAATATAATAAACAAATGACAAATTTAAAGTGAAAAACTGAACTATGTCTTGGTGCAAAATAAATAATAATATTTGTACAAAAAACTATTAAGTTTTCCTGCCGGTATCTTCTCGGTAGTCGTAGGGTCCGAATAAGTGTTAATATCATTTGGTTTATAGAGATGGTGACTTATAAGTGTTAGAGAGTAATTTCAATGAATAGACTGATTTTGATTTTGACTTTCTTTTTTCAACAACATATACTGCGAAAAGGATAAACATTGGAATGCAATCTAGACATATTTTTCGGTTTAAATTGTTAATTAATAATTGAAAAGGATATGGATACTGTATGTAATATCTAATCATTTAAGTGGATTTAAACAAAAATATATGATATTCATATATTTTTATAAAATAAAATACTTACATTGTTATTCAAATAAGCAGCTATCTTTAGAACGAAAAATAATTACGATTTGACACACTCATTGTATTGCGAGTGATACACCTACAAATATGAGTAGGTTCAAGCATACAACAATAAAAATAAGTATGAATTTCAAATTTTGTTTGTATTAATTAAGTGATTCAACATATTGTGTTACGTAAATGTAAAAATCAGTAAAAAAGTATATGTAAATCATAAATTCCTAGTTCGTTACATGAAACACGACAGAAAACAAGCCTTCCTACCTCGTATTAAAGTTGAAATCGGCAGTTTGTTTCGGCTGTGAGGCCATGCGGATCACGAGGTTCTCCCACGTGGCCGGAGACAGGCTGGCGCTGTTTGTGTGACGCTACGATACGATACGCCCTTTTGTTTGATTAATTGTATGAGGTTCTGTAGCAGGGAACAGGAACAATTGAAGCCATAGGATAGACGAGAGCAGTAAAGAAAAGTTTAATTGTGAATGGTTCATTACTGACTAGTTGCGTTCTGGTATTGAGAAAAGGTTCGGTTCTCAATATGAATGGCGATAATATACAACCAATAGCACGTATATACATATTATATTTGTTTGTTTATACATACTATGGTCTTTGTACCGCTCGTATAACGTAGACTAGTATAGAACTGCTGTGTTTACTGTGATGTACTGACTAAAGTAGTAATTTTGTCTGTAAACCAAGTCTGCATAATTGGTTGATCTAAATGGTCCACTTGGCCGAAATTCCTACTTCTACTATAAACGTCAAAGTCAAGATTGTATGGCTGAGTGAACGAATTTCAATGAATTTGGATTACATTTGATAAGACAGATAATATGATAGCTAAAAAAACTAATTCCAATGCAAAATAAGAAAGTCTATTCTACGGCGTGGTACAGAAGAAATAGAAATTCAAAAGTAACACGAACCAGAAATATACTCGCACATAATCAATATTAAATGATAACAAGGAACATATTCCTAACGCTTGTTTCTTTTCAAAAACGATCGTTAGTAAAATGTATAAAGAATACGTATATAATAAAAATTCCATCAGAACACAGGGGACTGTTGCTTTCCAATAGCCAAATAGATTGGATGGTCGATCGGCCCACCGGGATTTGACCCCGATACATCCCGTGCACATGAATTCATACAAACGTTGAAAATCGCCATCCTTGACTCAGCTTATATTTCCGATACTCTCGCCAAGATATAGACAAAGGTTTAGTCATACTTGATTTATAGCTCACTTATTATAAGCTGCACGCACGCGGTTATGAGTAATTCATAAAGGAAGTCCGCCAGATGCGGGTGTAATACAAGCTCTGCAACTTTATCAGACATTCATGTGTACTTTGCTTGTGCAACTATTTATGTCGCGAACTGCCATTAAGGCAAGTTTAAACCGACATTTTTAAAAATCGAACAGATTACAGGTTTTCCACCCGTACGCACACTCAAAAAGGCCTATACTTTATCGACTTGTTATGTATTTGACGATTGACAAATCGACCATAATAAAAATTGTAGAATAAAATTAACATTAATTGACATCTCTATAGGCACTACAAATATAGGTAATATTTAGGGTAAATTTTTCACAACATTGGAACCTTATTTTCAAACATATTTTTAATGATTCGCTATTTCAAAGTTGAATAAGAAACTCCTATTATAAAGAATATGTATGTCCATCGTGGCAATATTAAAAACGTTAAAGATATAAACCATATCAATAAAAAAACATACAGCCGATTGGAGATCTCCTTTTTGAAGTTGGTTACAAATTACTCATTGCTGACCGTCTTTTGCTTACTAAAATATAGAGATAAAGTACTACGATATTTTAAGGATCTCTCGCAAACTCGTACGCTCAACTATACCCTCACATTCAGCTTCTAAGCATTAATAAAGAAAGCTTTTGCATAAGCAATTTTAATCATATTAAAGGCAGCAGCGCCCGTATCTCGTTAAACTTGCACATTTTAATAAAATCCACATACATGGTTTCGCAAAAAAATGAAGTTACTTTATCCCTTGTCGGCTGCGAATGACGGATGTGCGAGATCAAAGGTCAACAGTGTAGTTCGGTGTGAAAATTTCGGCAGCGTATTGAATATGTCAATCACAGCCTTTATCACTGTCATACACAAAGCAATCTGGTAGATTTTGTAAACAGAGGGATGAAAAAATGTCGCAACTCTAACGGCAATTGCGATGTATTGCTGTTAGAGACTGGCAGATCGATTAAGACATTTTCATGAAAAATAATCGGTTGGTGAATTAGTAATATTTTTATTTAACTACGCAAAATAAATATAGTCAGATAGAAATGTGCACATGATTATCACCAATCCTTCGTTTTAATTTCAAACAACTTTTTTTGTCATAAGTTTAAAATTATTCCATACAATTATTAGTACAGACTCGAGTTTTTTAGGATACGAAACTTTTGATTCAAGCAAGAAGTTTTGGTCCTTATTTTATAAGGTATAACACCGAAACAAAGTTGCTCAGACTTCGATATTAAAATTAAAATACTTTGTGAAGAATTCTTAAAAAACTTGCGCTGTTTTCCGTTAAAATGTAACTTGAGGTTTGTTGTTGATTTTACATTTTGGTATCTTAGGCATCTGACGCACCAACCAAACACATTTAAAACTTCGTTACCCCCAAACACAATAGCGTCTATCTACATAAAATACCCGTTATTCCCTCTAGAATAAAATCGATTTTGAACCTTAACAAGACGATATAAGAGTGACGCATTACCAACCCCTTAGGCGTGGCACAACATCATATTTTTACTGGTAGGCAACGTTCGCTAACGCTGTTTATCTGACGTAAGCACCGAGCTCCATCCCGCTTCCTGAGCGAGGATTTATCTTGTTCAATGCTCAGCAGCATTGTGTTGCTACTGACTGATAACATACAGTGTCATGTGTCTATAGACTATTTACAACAAACACACTAATATATAACTATTCACCAAACATTCTAAGTTTGAAGACCTTCTTTGTTGGTTAAATTACATAAAAACGAAAGTAAGTGCTCCTCGCATGTAATATTTAACTAGTCAAATCCGAGTTTTTTAGCATTACATTCAATACTACACACCTGAATCGATCAATTAAGATTTTTTAAATATCGTTATGGCCTTTCGAAAATTTTTATAGGAAGAGAAATACGGAAAAAGCGCTGATTCTAAATCCCTCGCCTTCAAAGTTACCGGTATAAGCAAGATTTAAATATACTTGTATGTTGATTTTTCCTTTGGTTTAATTGATCCAAAATTCCAGAAACCATATCACTCTGATCATCAACAGTTTAGTGAGCTACTACATCTGATTTAAAAATCCAAAAAGGTTCTTTTATTTAATCTTTGCTAAAATCCTTCTTAGATTAATAATTATAAATGAACTTGGTAATTGGATTGCAAACGTCCATTCTTTCTTTACAAACAGGTTAGGATCACAAACTTTAAATCGCAGCGAACAAATTAATGAAGTTAACATGTAAGCGGCCTCTTCCAAGGTCGCCCGATGAACAGCAGGCTTTCCGCTCTGATAACTTCAGGGGTCGAAACTGTTAACGTATGTTAATAATACACCGAAATAGGTAATACTTTGCTCATTTAGCTTGAGTGAAGAGATGGCTCGTATATACGTCAAGCTTATGAGTAGGTTACCTCTGTAGTTTGGCTTACTCCAGCTTGCTTCATTTAACTAAGCAATAATATTAATAAGTCAAAATTGTTTGACTAAGCAAGTTAACAGCAATTAGTTATAATTAAAAGGGTCAAAACGTAATGAACCACTAAAGTGCTATAGCATTTTGTTTTAATTATTTGCAATGCATAAAATGGAACACGAGTTTTACTTCACACAATAATTAACTTATATGCCAATAAAAAAATATTCCAAATTAGAGTGCAAGGACCCTATTCGGAAGTCAAAGTCAAATATTTATTCAAGTAGGCTACCAGAATTAAAATTTTAAAAACAACTCAAACGAAAATGATAGTATTTTTATCGTTATCTTAGTCTCAGCCTTTATGCCTATTAATAGAAGAAGAAAAAGCAAGAATTTAATGCTTGGTGTTTTCATAAACTTTTAAATAAGAAGGTACACGCGTCTTTACCACAATGTTTGAGACGTCAAACCAAATCTGACAAAAATTTCGCAAACTCCATAAATACATTACCAAAAGTAAAAACAATAGACACAAAAATATATAAGGACAGAAAACTTCATTCGTTCCCCGAAACACAAATGATACAGGACAAAATAATACAAAAGTTTTCTGGGGTGTGTTACACAGAAACTCAATTCAGTCGAGTTTGCTTGTTGCAAAAGTTTAGTTGGTTCCAAGACGTTTAAGTCGCGAGCCATATTGGCAAGCTATGGCTCTGTACTATGTTAACTGTTAATCTAAATGCTAATGCAGAACTTTCAACATCTAGATTTAGAGCATTAATTAACTGTTACAAACTAAAATCGAGACTGAAAACGAGAATACACAGCATTCCGAGTGGAAACTTAGTTCTCCCACTAGAATTAGCGCAGTAGCTTACCGTTTTAATAATTGATTGCAATAATTGAGCCGATTATTATAATATTATTTATGGCAAATATCAATTTTTTTTCTATATATTCATTAAATGTGGAAATTGCTTCAATACATTTTATACGTATCGCAGTACATGATAGTACATCCGTATGTAAAACGTAAATGTATACACAATTTATTGTATTGTAAAAAAGCCCACTGAATGTTAATGATAAAACCTTGACATTAACTTTGGTACGCATAAAGTTTCTTTTACCCATTCTCAAAGTAATTGCAGATAACAAGAATTTCTTAAAACTTGTTTTTATAAATGTTTACAAATTAATGAGGTAGAGGATTGTTTAAAACCAGTATGAGAACGTGAAGATGCGAATTGCAAGCAAGAAGTGTTTAAAGAATTTATCATGAGGTTATTAAGGAGTAATCCAGGATTTTGTGCAGTTACAGTCTTTATTACCAACAAATTAACATATTAATGACACATAGAATTTAATATAACTTCAGTGGAAACACTCAATATAATTCAAACGTTCTTTTCAGCGAAAGTAAAAGCTATGTTGATTTAAACCAATTCACCACTGTACAATCTTTGTTATGAGATTTAAATGGCTGCCACATTTTCTACGAATGCTCGGCATTAAAATTCAAGCAGCGGTTGCACAGCTCCATTTACTTGGCGTGAATATTAGCGTCTCATCCAGGGGCAGACAGGAGGTGTAATTCAGTCGCATCACGCGTAATCCCCTGAGCCCGGCTATCGAACTGATGCACTCCCGGAGATTCGGCTTATTGATGCATACGTCGGACCGGACATTGACGGATGATGCGCGCAAAGCATGGGACTCTGCAATTTTTTCGGAGGGATCCTTAATACATAGTAACTTAAGTTTGTTTTTACTAAAAAATAAATAAAAACACAATATTTTGATGAGTTGGTATTACTACTTGCTTGATAAGTAGGTCATCAAACTTACGACGTGAAATTGTTTTTTTTTTATATATCGCACTTCAAGATTGACCTCATCACACTGACTGATGTTAAGTTGTAATGAGGTCTTAGCTTAAGGGCGACAGTACAGCATAATAAATCTGATACTGGACTTGTCGCCCTTACCTTGAAGGCTTGACCCCTGCTACTAATGTGGCACCCCCCAGAATCTCTGGATGGAAGGAGGGTTAAAAAGATTTCGATTAAAAAATACATATATTTTGAAAATTCATTGAAATTAATTCACAAATGATGGAAATTAATCATTAAGATGCGTAGAATAAAAAACTGTTTTAGGTTGCTGTAAACTGAAGTAGGTTTGACTTGAAATTTTATAATAGAAATTCAAAGAGATCAATCAAGGCTGACGGTTTCAATAAAACTTTAAATCTCTCAATTTTGCGGACTAGTTTTCTATGACTCAAGTTTAATTATGAATGGCTCAAGTTCGATATAGTTTTCAAACATTTTTGCTTGCATCTACATTTGACATAGGTAGCACGAATTCGATAACAGGTAGGTACCCACAGATTTATTGATTGCATTTTAGATTTCGTTATTAAATGTTTTATTGTTTGCGGGCTATTTCACAAACGTCAGGAACCGAAAGTAGATGTTTTGACTCTGTCAAACTTTTTTATATTCAGAAAGAGATAAAACATATTTTTAGAATTAAAAACTTATTCCGATATTTTGTGAATAAGTATGCTGATCGAATTGGTTGGCACACAAACGTATCCAGTTACTTCCTTGATCATTTATCATTTAACCGAATTAAATGAGTCCATTAAATAACAAAGAGCGCTTATAACCGCTTTTAAAGCCCACATTCCGGAGGCTCTTTATATTGAATGGAATATATACAAAATTGAATTCAGTCTGTTAAACAATAAGAATAGTTTCTGGTTGGGGTGGCATGTAATGTGTAGTCTAAGGTCTTACACAAGCCACTGCCCTACCATCCATATGCAGAAATACTTGGAAGACCATTGTAAATACAAAATATATACAATATTTAAGACAGTTATTATGCATCAACAAACGTTCGCCAGCAAGTGTCTTTATAGCACGACTAGCGGTCCTGGCGAACTTCGTTTCGCCTTAGAAGATTTTCCCGCTTTTCTGTTGAAATTTTTCCTGAATTTTGTTGTTTGTTGCTATAAACCTCACGGAGCCCGAAACCTTACCAACGAATGCAAAACCGTGGAAATCAGTTAGTGCGTTCTGGATTTATAGAGTCAGGAAGGAAAACCCTACTTATTTTTATAAAGTAGATTAAAAACCAACAAACATTAATCTTATACTTAGTATGTTAGCATGCTTTTTTTCTTTAAAAATAGTGATTTTCACAAAACCGATAATAAACGCACAATTTCCATTGTTATTACATTTTTCAAACATCGCAAACGATACGACCTACAAACAGAGATAACGCTTTGACGGATAACGTTGCTGATAACTGTTATTGTTAACATTCTCAAGGCTAGTGAAGATGAATAATGGCTTATTAATGCCACTGAATTACAATGCGAATATAGATATTGTCTAGTTACTTTTTCATATCCGCAATTTCAATAATAATATTGGAATCATCGGATGATTACATCAAATATCCATACTTAACACGAAAAGACAACAAACAATGACTGATCTACCAACGCACAGCTAAAACCGCTCTACGAATTGCGCGGAATTTGATATGACGGTAGACATTGCAAAAAAAAAGGGTTTTCCCAAATTCACTACCTAAAGTGAAGGATAAAATAGATTTACAAATTCGACGTGAAAGTCAAGGGCGAGTTCTTAAACCAATATGTATACTAAAACAATTTTAAATAACGTTTGATAACAATCAAGTTGTACTTAAAAATGGCTGACAATTATATAGCACAATTAAAACAAAACCGTTGGCCAAAATCTGATGATGACAGTAAAATAATAAACTACAACCAAATTAAGGACAATCACATTACAAGAAATAAAATTAAATAAAATTAAATAAAAATAAATGAAAATAAATAAATACGCCAGACAATCACACTAATCTTCTGGTCTCAAACTAAGGTTATCCCTTGTACTATGAGTACCAGATGACGGATACTAACTGGGGGCGTCATCCCAGCACACCCATAATAATAGATTCAGAATATTATCTACGTATGTGAATTTAGAATGTTCATGTTAGTAATTTAATGCTCTAAGATAACGTTGATAAAATGAATTGCTTTTGCTATGCAAAGAAATTCATAAATAAATGTCATATGCCTTCAGATATTCATTCATTGAGAAATTATTTATTTTCACAGTGCCTAGATAACCGGTTACTTTCATGATAAACATACATAGTGCAAATAACTTTTATTTATTTTGTAGTAAATAAACAAAAAATATTTGCATTTAGTAAACCGTATTTAGTTATTATTGCATCTATACAGATGAATTGCTTTGATTACTTGCTCATGCAAAGTTTAAAGTTCTCATTTTTGTGTTATCAGTTATTTGTATTATAGTTAAACTCATTTCAATGACCGATGAAATCATTCGTTTATCTTTAATTAATGAATCGCCAGTGAATATTATATATTGACATTGAAATCAATTTATTTTACCGCGCCTATCTAGAGAAAAGAGTTCTTAGAATCGTCTTAACTATTTTTATTTTTTGGTAGTTTATAGCTGTGTGAGTGAGGGGCATCAAAGTGTATAGCGGTTCAATTAACAATCTTCAACATTCCGAAAATTGAATTATGCTCCACTGCGTTACAAACTGTGTCACTTCAAACGGCATATTAAACAACTGTAATAACACGAACAGTTTTCGGTACTAGTTAGTTCAAAAGTGATGTAGATTAGGTAGTACAATTTTCCGTTTGGTCAACAAACTGTCGCAATAGTTAGATTACAAAAATATAAGACTATGTAAACAAAAATTTACTACATGGCGATAAAGTTTAGCACGACGTCATTTCTTCGTAGCACTTTTTACAAAGTCAGTTTACGTAACTAGCCTACTCACCCCTCCACTTTCATCACCCTAGTTACTAAGACTCCGCTGTCTGTCTGTCCCCAGGGTGAATCTCGAGAAACGTAATAGACAGTTCAAATTTCACAGATGTATTTATTCCTTTTGCCGATTTAACAACAAATACTAAAAAATAGTATACAATTCGCCGTTTCTATACATAATGGTACGGAACTTTTCGTGCGCGAGTTCTACTCGCAATTGGCTGATTTTTAAACTTCGCGAAATTAGACCAAACCTAAACGTTATTTACTTAAAATATGACCTCCAGTAAACTATGTAACAGCCTAATGACAACATCGAGAGGAGTATAAAAAACCCAATGTTATTTTATTTTCACCTACAAATTTAAGTATGTACTTTATTAGGGTAGGTACATCATGCTCAGCGTTTGTTGAGCTCCAAGTAACGGACAGACACGGTACAGTTCACTCGTTTACCGCTAAAGCCATGTGTACACCGTATAAAACCAGACGCGCACAATAACTGTCCGTCCTTTAAACATACAGTAAAGATTTTATATTTATTAATTAACATGATCTATTATTTAGATCAAGATAGCATCCTAATGACGAACTGATCTCAAGGCAATAGTCCCAAATAGTTCTCATTTCGGAACTGAATCTCAAACACTTTAAACTTCACTTAAATCATCTGTACCTATATATTATTCAGAAGCACAGAATCTTTGTTCAGCCGCGGATAAGTCCTCCTCACACAACTGCAAATTATAATAAGATTTTTAAAACTAATTGTATATATAAAACGTTAGCTCATTGTGAAAATGACTATTCCAGACTATTCAAATATGAAGTACCAGGAGTCCACGATTAATTTGGAGATAGAACGTTAAAAAACAAGTGTAAGATATGTACATCTTGGCACAATTATCTTAAAATTTATGTTAGACCCTGATCTCGCAGACAAACTGTGTGAACAGTTTTGTGGGACTTTGCCTATTTTATACACTTACATACTTGTTTTGTTGAATAAATAAATAAAGTAAGTTAGTTGTCACGATGTTATGCGATGGATGCAAGTTTAGCAGTAGGCGTCCTTCGAGTGCAATGGTGACGATGATGATGAGGAAGGTATGATGTGCAATAAATAGAAACAGTTAATCCATAAATGCGAGTAATAATATCTCTTGATTGGGTCGTCAATGTATATTCAAAATCAACATCGTATGTTTAACAATAAAAAAATCAATACAAAATGCGTTTTATGTGAAAAAATAATGTTAAATTAAACTCATGTACCTTATAGTACATATACTGTACTACATACATATGTAACTCTACGCTATACCCTAACAGAACCTATGTTCAGTTTGACGACATCTCGTGTTACGACCTTGTTTCGTCAAATTATTATTTGTTTCTAAATAAATTAGCACCTAGCAACTCATTGTGCTTAGTCGGATGTGATTTTAAAAATGCAATAAGCACATGTTCTTTCACATAAAACGACACTCTTGGTTCTTTTATCAATTGTTTGACTAAAGCATCACAACTCGTGAGTTATGTCATATTTAAAACGCATTAAAACATATAATATTGTTATCATATTAGCAGCATTAGAATTTGATTAGCTTCAAAATAATAAAAAAAACCTAAACCATGTGAATAAAATCAGTTTCCTGTTTGTGTAATTTGTAACAAGTTTCTTTATTTGCATGTTTGCCCGATGTCTCTATTGGTTGTATATTACCGTCGAGTATTTATTGTATTGCTACATTAATGCTTTGTGTTGTTACATTGTGACGTGGAAAGAGATATTTCTCATATAATTTTTTTTTTAAAGAAAGATACTATTTTTTGTAAGAATAACAATGTTGACCAGTATCTTTACATGATAGCTCATCAGAAATTCGTGTTTTATATCCACGACCAGGCATAAGTATTTCCACAACATACGCACTTTCAAACGATGGCATGTGATAAAACCTACAATGCAACAAGACGGCTAAAACAGTTTTATTGATATCGAGATATCATCAAGGGCACGTGTTACGGTCGCTCGCTCCACCCGATAATATTTCACTTTCCCCGAAGATCCGGCATAAAGCTAGATTTCCACAGTTGTCATAAAGAGAAATGGCGGCACGACGCAACCGGCAATATTGGGCTGAGCCGGCACTCAGGTTGATGAGCCTATGCGTATTGAGCTCCCAGGGCTAGCGGGAAGGCTAGCTTTATCTTAGCTAGAGTATTATGTGGTGCTGGATGGCCGTATTCATAGGGGGCTCACAATGTGGAAGCGAAAAGAAATATGTTCCGCTGTTCAGGGACCGGTGCTTTGTCTTTTTGTTTGAAAAAAGGCTGAGTTCTAGTCCGTCACCAAACATTATTTCTGTTTGGAGTCGCGTTTTTAAAGAAAATATAATCTTTCACCACAGGTGATTTGGTACTTTGATCACTGAATTTAATATATGGAATAAATACCAATTAATATGAAAACCAGCAACCAGTGGCGAAATAGTTTGGAAGATTCCATGATAAAAAAAACAGTACAGTAAGCTAACGGCTAATTTCTTGTATTGTCCCCAACCCGGTAGTACAAAGTGTATTTTTGTAAGGTTTCTGCGAAGATATCGAGTCGTCCGTGACTCACATTCACCACTTTGCTTTGCTTGTTCCGTTGAAAGCACAAATTCTACGTAAATCCGGATCATACTCACGAAATACTGTTATCACCTTCCTGCGTTTCTTCAGATCTCTTCGGTTATTTGAGTTGGCCAAGTAAGTTCTTTATTACTTTCCAAACATCGCACATTTATAGCTTTAGCGAAAATAAAACATCAAATATCAGCGTGCAAACGTAACCCAAGCGATCGTGAATTACGCAGTCCAGGATTTAAGAAGGGTTGCCAATGCATAGGTATAATAGATGTTTTTCACTAAACAAACCATAAAAATTGAAGTTATTCCCATCTGCTTCCGTCTAAGACCAACTAGGAATTCGTTAAAAAAAATACCATTCGCCGCCGATGAGTAAATTAAAGGTGGAGGCAACAGAAAATATTGTTTTAAAATGGCTCACTTGCCCCCGATGCCGTAAACTGAGTATAACTACTAAGGTATATTGATGTTCTTCTGTTGAGCTACCATTAGCAAAAGCGTTGTATCATATTCTGATCCGACTCGGCAATTATAAGCAGTTATTGTCAGCAAGTGGTATGAACCACTAAAGATTAGGAGTCTAAGGAAGACGCAAAACAACCGCATTTTAGCAACTTTGCGTGTAATTAAGTTATTCATTGTATTACGTATCTTCAAGAAAGGCTCGAAGACACATTGGCATCACTGCCTTGTCACAGTTTTGGGATTGCAAGATGTAACAAGCAAGCAAGCTCGCAAGCACGGTCTAATACACATAATGGGTGGTGACCCTGATGTTTAGGCCAAAAGGATAGGAAATTTTAAACCATACTACTTTTGTTTTTTAAAACCAATTATAAAATCCCTTTCAATTTGATAATTCCAGAGATACGTATAGCTAACCACTGGGCAACCCTAACAGGGCTGGATGCTTATAAATAATTCCACGGGTCCACGAACCTGAAACAACCTAATGAATAGTTTAAGCTGGCTTTATCCGATTTGTATTGTGTGTACTTTTATGTATGTGTGCGCCTTGTACTGGAGCCAAATTACTGTTTGACTAATGCCAACTTCAATGTTTGACTTTAACATACATTGTGGACATAAAAAGTGTTTTAACGTTGTAATTTGGCTCATACAGCCCGCATTGAAGCAACTTTGCAATTAATTAAAACTTCGTGGTTATTTATTAAATATTAGCACATTTTAAAAGGAATTTAATTCGTTGTGATTTTACGACTGTAGTTGAAAGTCAAGAACGAACAAAAGTGGTAGAGGAAACAAAGAAAATCGGAAGTAGTCGAGCAAATATCAAAATTGAAATGGCAAGATTACAAAACTCTAATAGAGTGGAAACAGTAAGAACATTAAGACCAGTTAGCAGCTTACAGAAGTGGAAAGATGTCACTGTCTTTATATGATGTTTGAAACAGGTCATAATTGGATTCATAAAAAATACCTACATATAAAATTGGTAGAAGAAGATTGGAAATAACGACTATTGATGGCTTCAGGACACGTACCTATTGAAGTGTGTTCTGAAGATGGTGAGGGATATTAGCTTTAGTGAAATTTCTTTTCCTATTCCAAGTTTTTTTTTATTTCTAAATCCCGTTTAAGTGTAAAATCCATCCATCGTCTTAAAAAAAAATAGAACGTAATTTTCCAATTACGAATCAAAGAGGAAAATTGTCTACACTATTTCTTTTTCACGGACAAAATTGCGGTCGAATAAAAATGCAATGATGATACGAAACGGCACATCAAATAAATCATTCGCGATTTTCTCGGCGGCTCAATAAGTCAGTTCCTAGGGCTACGTCGTGAAATACGAGCAATAAATTTTATTTACCACTGAAAGGCTCACCAAAATAGATACACTTTGTACTGGGGAAGCTCTAAATTATTAACAACTATCGGATGTGCGAATTGGCATGACTTTTATGTTAGTGTGAGTTTAACCAAAACACCTTGAACTCTTATTGACAGTTTGGCGGTTGTCAAGTTTTCTAGAACGTGTGAGATTTAACGGCTGTCAAAAAGTCAGTAATTGTTAGAAAAATGGTTGTACCACTCATAATTATGTTGATTTACTTGAAAGAATTCTACTTATACGAATATTCGATTAGAATAATAAAATGATAATAAACATCTGTATTACATACATAGCTATGAATCTGTGCTACTAGCTACTACAGCTAAAGCACTTGTATTACAGAAATAAAAAACAACAATGGTACAAACCCAGACCTGAGATAACATAAAAAAAATTACGTTCCTACATTTTCACGGGCCGCGAATCCAAACCGGGACCTCAAAGATGGGATGGACAACCCGCTCACCTATCGAAGTCGCCATGTGTCCGTATATAATACTATTTCAGTCTTTCTATTATCGAGTTATACGAGTTCATTACAGGAATCGGCATAACTAATTTTGTATTATCTCGGCTTCGGAATATTTAGTCCGATAGAGTGTTCTGCTAACAAACAACTGTAATGTAGGTAAATAGTGATTTACCTACGTTAAAGTTGAAAGTCCGAGTGAAAATTCGATATGTACGGTGGACAGCCAAGGCAAACACTTGCAGTTCGATATTAGTTTTTATGCACTCGACATAAGGACGGTGAAAAGTTCAAAGTGTAGTCTGACGTGCTTCTGCCTATACCTTGTGCCGCGCAGAGCTAACACAAATCTGTCACTATACGAAAGATACATTATCTCAATTGGCTTAACATACCGATTTATCGTTCGGAGATTTGCAATCGAAAATCTGCTGAATGCGATCGAGATTACCCAACAAGGTAATGGGTAGAAATGGTTGTCCCCACTTTCCGTTAATGGTTCCCTATCTGTGTGAAAATTTATACGTTTTCGGTGTGGAGGTAGACACCGCAAAGTCATAATGTATGGAATAACAGGGTTACCTTACACTTTTGTCGGCATATCCTCAGGGCTTAAAGGTAATAATAGCCTTGAACTCAATTATTAAATTTCAGGTGGGCATACAAAACTATTTACAACACTTCAGCAGCATATGAAATGGGACACACTACTAGCAGTAATATACTCTTTCGATTCGTAACAAACCACAATTAAGCTGTGTCCAAATTTGTTTGCATATTTTTATGAGAATGTCAACATGGATGATGTACTCTCGTGTTGAACATCACGACAAATTCTTAAAACAGTCTTAAAAGCCGCAAGGAACAACTATTACTTAAATTTCCAGTTGTAAGACAAAAGCAGACAAAGAACTTCAGGAGAACTTACTATTCCCTCGCCAACTAAGCTAACCAGACCGTTGAAACGAGAATTTCCTGACATCCAACGGACTTCCATACCACGTTAACATTCTCTTTTGTCATCTCAGCAAGATTAGACGTGTACAGGGTGCTCTCAGTAATCTATTAGTCCATCAGAACGTTAATTTCAACGTTATCGCGACGGGTTAGCGCTAAAGTGCTCCAAAATTGCGCTCACGTACACTTTACTATCTCGAGAATAATTAATTCGGCTTGCGAACTCCTTGCTTCCTTCGGCAAATGTGTACCCGCTTTAAATTCTGTAACTAACTCTGTGTAAGCTAGTTTTAATTATTATTTAATCGCATCACGTTGAAATTAAACTCTAGTGATGTTCAATACAGTTCGGAAAATATTAGTGAAAATAGTAAATAAACGTTCTTTTCTTTGACAGTTTTCATATTTACCTAGATGTAACGGGCAAGGTCGTGCCCGCTTTATTTCCGGTTAAACATTTTCCTATGATATCATAGTCAATTACTTCATCTCTCTATATACCAAATTTCAACCAAATCCATTCAGTACTTTTTGCATACATCCAGATATCCATACATTGACGACCTCCATAGCCGAAAGGCGAGCGGGCCTAACTTTGGCGAGCGCCATCTCTGAGATTCCGGGTTCGATCTCCGGTCGAGTCAATATGGGAAACGAACTTTTCCATATTGTCTCGGGTCTGGGTGTTGTGGTACCGCCGTTGTTTTTGATTTCTGTAACACAAGTGCTTAAGCTACTTACCACAGAATCAGAACAATGTATGTGATGATGTCCAATGTTAAAAAAAAATATTGCAAACTATAGCGTTTATAATATTAGTAATATCATGGATTGAAACATATGCCGGAATTTTTAGACAGCTCAAGTATGTGATCACCAACCTGTATTTGGCTAGCGTGGTGATGAAGTTTGCATCTATTGTTGAAACGATGATTTTATTTCATTGATGGATGCCTTAGCCTACATAGTAGGACCTTGGCACAAATAGGGTGATTCATACATAGTATCTTTACTAATATTCTTTATTTTTAAGTGCATCTGTGTCTATGTAACAATACATTTTGTAGACTGGCATTTTATAAGCTAAAACAAGTTTAACTTATGACGATTATATTGTACAACGGCATGATCAATCAGGGAACTGTTCAACACGAACTGGATCGATGTTCGATAAATTAAAAATTACAAATCAATCAGTGCTTTAGGCGTAATCATACAACATCACTCCGTTAAGAACATATCGACAATAGTGTACTTATAGGTAAAGTTATTGCTGAAACATCGATGGAAATTTGAAATTTTCTTAGCACTACAACGTAAGTCGCTACCCAGGGCTGCAGTGAACGATAAAATTAAAATATTCTATCCTTCCAACTTGAGACGTGGATTTAGCTCTGTTTAACTTTTAACCTAGTTTCATTTTAAGTCAAAACAATTTGTTTTGGTTAAGCCAGGCTAATTTTGTAAGAGCATCAAGAGTTTGTTCGTATTTGAAAAGATTTCGCATTTCACTAACATTACACAAGATAATTCAAAAGTTACGACATTAATTTATATTTATCAGGAAAATAAGCATATTTTATAAATTACTCCAGTTTTGATACATTAATAAATTAAAAAGTACAAATTTCGATGTAAAAATCTAAAATTTCCTATAAAGTATCCTGTCGAAGACAGTTTTTGTAAAGCGGAGCACACATAATTACAAATTGAATTGTCGAAATTAGCTTTCTCCAAGACAATGGTACATGGCGCTGATGCTGACATTTACACGAGTGCTCCTCGTGGCAGAAGACCGACGACATTCATCCGACCTTACTACGGCCGGGGCTTGAAGACTCACCATGAAAAAAGATTGGACAAAACTGTGGCATGTTATGAATTTAATCATTATAATTGTTTTCTCTTAAGAGGGTAAAGGGTATTTAAAGCCCGATTTCGAATTCTAAAATTATTTACTTGTAGTACCTTTCTTCGTTCGCCCCTAGGAGCTCTAATGATACCGTGTAACATCGTAATCTCGTAATCCCGTTGACCATCGGTCGCGTCGTTTTATATATCGTTTTAATAACATCATTTTATTCTTTCAACTGAATTTTATTTTTGTCTTATTTCTTGCAAGTTGTAATGCTACAACGCTCCCACATACTAAATTACACCAGGTGCTATAGGAAACCTAGGAAATCTTGAGTGCGATGGATTTCTTCAGTTTCAATGTATGCTTACATTTTTGTTCTACAAAAACGCAAAGAAGACGTAAAATGTGTGACAATTTTGAATCTTCAGCAGCAGCACTAAAAACAGCAAAAGAATAATAACACGCATACTGGCAGAAGAAAAATAAACGAAAGATGCCATCCTACACGCTACCACTAGACCGCGTCCCGAAGCGTATTCATCGCAAAATGAGGTCGTACACAAAGAGATTGTTAGAAGTCCTCGGGAAATCACGAACAGCAAGACTTCCGCCTTAGCGGAGCTTGTGGAGGGAAAAATGCGAGATTGCGACTACGGGATGCGCGTCGTGCGACTTGTAAGGCAGGCAGAAATAGCAATAATATGTAAAATAGAACACATCTCTTTTTTTTACTAGGAGAAATTCCCACGCATCCTCACTGTCTGCTATAGGGAGACAGGGAGTGGTGCGTCGGACTCGAGCCGACTAAAACCAGAGGACCATTTAGAGGTAGGTGGTCCTTCACTTCGCCATTGGTAGGAGTCGGTATCCTGCAGTGTAGACTAACGTAGGCCCCCCACCGACAGTACAAATCTCCTACGTCAACATATCCTCCGCGCCGTTTTTTTGATTACAGCATGAGTACAAATGTGCATAAGGCAACGATTGCAGATGGTATCACTCTACGAGATACTAATGTTTACATTGTTATTACAAACAGACTCGATGCAATCGCAATGGTAAACAGTTACACAATCGAATCACAAGGAGTGCTGAATAACTTTCTCACTTTTACCAGTTCATCGTCAGTAACAAAACCGAATAGAGCAGTATTTTTTTAGATTCTTTTTATATATTTACTTATACAAATAGGTACATTATAAAATCTGAAGTATCTGAAAACTGCCCTAGGATTTTCCAGTAGAACTAGGTCTCTTGTGCGTCTCAGTAAGCAATAAGTCCGATTTCTTAATACGATGACAAAAATGACGATTCCATTTGTTGATTAAATAAATATTACATTCGCATTTTAGCCAATCAGAAGTGTAAACTGACTTGTACCAATTTTGACTTAGCCTACGTGCACTGTATCATAGTTATCACGTAACATCTTTACAATGGGAAATATTATACTGACCAAAATTTAAAGACGTTAACGGTAATGTACAAGTAGATGAGGTTCGTAAACAAGGCAATTGATCATTATCATCACGCCCGCGCTACACGGGCGTGTCGCGTTTTCACAGATGTGATTACCTGTGTAGACACGGCTTAAATATTTGCGCGTTTTGTTGACCCGAAAAAACAAGCACGAAAGAGATTTTACCATCTTTATTCTTTCAAAGTATTCTTGTGAAAATCTATATACAAGTTACGAAGCATGTGAAATTGAAATGAGGTACTGTGGATACTACGGAATAGTACATTGAAAAGCAAGGTAATTTACAATTTAAAGTATTCAAAATTTGAATAAATGGTCAATGATTTTTTTATTTATTTATTTATTCAAGTAACAAGATTAAATTTAGTTAGTTAGTTAAAGTTTATAAGTGAAGAATATTATTTTTAACATCGATGATTTTTAATAACAAATATATTTATCTTAAACTTTCTTGGTAAATATTTAATATATCTACCGAAAAGATAAATTATATCAATTCAGTTATATCACGAACCGAAATAAGAACAATACAAGTAAACCGTCAAGCATGATAAATTTACAAATTAAAAACCAATGTGTTAATTTATTTTCCCGAATTATTGTGCCACGTGAAGCCTGTACCATCAAGGTTTTCTCGACAGGACTATTTGAAATATCCACGATGGAATAATTGACCATCATGGATTATTATACAATTATTCAAAGTCATTAAAATGAATGCCAATTGTTTGTTAAAATATTTATTTTGTCCAACAAAAGTAACAACAGTGACAAAATTATGTAATAATGCGTAATTCATAATCTAGGCATATCTTTATTGTAGATACGGATTTAAATCATATACATAAATTGTTACATTTATAAATAAAAAGACAATTAAGTCATTTATACAAAGAATGAAGTATTTATATTCCTAATAGTAGTAATCAAACCGTATCAATTAAGCACGAAAATATGTTCATTTTTTATTATGTATGTGTGATTCCTAAACTTTAATTTACTTACTTAATCTGATAACATTCGGCTTGTTGGCCAATACCTTTGACCATTTCATAAATCATCTACAAAACACACAAAAAGGCCAAGAGAAGAAAAAAAGTAGGTACGAAAACGAATAAAAACCGCAGCAAAAACGTCAAAAGAATCTCAAATTTTATCAACGAAAAAAATAAATCAGCTAATGCGGCCGATTATAATTAATTCCCTAATTTATTATGGCCACATTCATCAATCAGAACACCAAGAACAGATTATAAAAAGGAACAAGGTGCGCCGCGTGACATTTGGGTCAATCGATACTTGTACAGTCCAACAACTGTCCACGCAACCACGATTTAACTATTCATTGGTGACGAGCAATCGATGTGTTGCGTCGATATAAGAACGGTAACTAGCACTCATCGAAGCGATAAATTGAGTCCCGTGATGACACCGCGGCTGTGACAAAATGTGGACATTCAACGTCAATAGAAAATGCACATGAAAGGTGTTCCTTCTGAAGTTTGTGTTAAAATCTTGGTGCAAAGCTTGATTGAATGAATGAAAAGCCGCTGTTGTTGCTACAATCAACAATATCATTATCACTTTCAATTAAAGGAGCCGTTTGAACGCTTGCTAATATAGTGGAAGAAAAAAATCATTCAGATAAACTATCAAAGATTCTGCAAAAAAAAAATACAAAATATCACAATGAGATGCAAAAAAGTGAATAAATATTTTCGGACAGAAAAATAACGACAAAATGTTTCCTAATTATTATGGTAGGCCAATTGTAGATAATGTAGTGTACAAAACCTTTATTTTATTTCCTGGCGGAATTTCAAGTAATTATATTTTTCTATACATGTGAAAGTAGTAGTATACGTAGGAAATTGAAGAATTCACAAAATAGGTATAGTAAACAAATATCAAAACAAAAAGACATGATTGTTAGTTCAAACTGGTTAGATACGCTGTTTGGCGTAACTTTTTGTTCGGTTTAAATCGACAAAAAATATTGAACTTGCGATTCCGGTGGGGTCGACGACTTGACTGAGCTAATGCTTTTTGTTTATCTGTTCCTAAACTTTAACAAGTAACGTGAGTAACGTAAGGTCCAAATTCATATCATGTGTGTAAGAGTATGAGAGTGTACAACAGCGTATGACAAAAAAAAATCTGTGGTCTGTTACATTTAGCAAGAAATATAGGACAATATTTTTATTGTAAACGAAATTGTACTTAAATATATTGCATGAAAATTAAACAAAATAAATATTAATTCAAATGTATTTGTTAAAGAAAAAAACACAGTTTCGTTGTATTTCAAGAATCTCACTGACGGACTATATTACGGTATTTTAAATTGAATCTTTACAGAGTTTTCAATCAATATCCATTTTTTATATAGTTTTTAAACTATCCCACTGCTGGGCAAAGGCCTACACCATACACTTCCAGCGTTCCATTCCATATTACAGTATCTTATTTAATTCCACTTTATTTACATATTTAAAGTATAATTAAGGTTTTAATCATTTCATCAAGTAAACTCTCAAGAATGTACAATATCCCCTGATTTTTCTCTATTAAGAAGAAGTCTACTGTTAAAAATATCTCGCACGGTCATTTTGTTGTACATTGTTTACCTATAATAATATATTTTACACTTCATTTTAGTTCTTGAATTCACTGCATTATTAATCTGATAAAGGATCTTGCTCTCAGTTACAAACTTTTTTCTGTTTCTTTATTAGTGTTATTATAAAACGAGAAAAGATTCGAAGTTGTACGCAAAATCACGTGACAAAACGCAACTCTTTGCACATTAGGTATTTTATAATGTAGGTTATATTTTATCCGTAAAACCACAACAGTTATCCATTTGCATAATGCAGTATGCGGTTGGCTGGTAAGTTTACGGCCTCAACAGAGCCGTTATTAAAAAAATAACCTACGTAACATAAATTTAAACACGTAACATGAACAACTGTAGCGCTATGTGGATTGTAATATATGTGGTGATAAAACTAGCCGACTATGAAAGAGTTTTGCACTGCTATTATAACTTTGGAATATATTGTTCAACCATTGCCATCAGTATTCGTTTATAAAAACAATATTACGCCGCAGTTCCTGACCTCAAATCAAAATGCAAAAGTGAGACGATTTCCAATAAGGAAAACTCTACTACCGTACATTTTCTAGATCAAGGTGATTGACAGTATGAAGAATTACAAATTGTTCATATAATATATACAGTCTCGAGCTGGCTTTGTTAAATTGTGAATAGCCGCAAAGAATTAGAATTTGTAAAGATCAGTTAATAGCCAAACAAATAGGTAGATGACTTATCTATGCTCTCATAAATTTCCTAATAATATTTATAATCTATACATACATTTTCTAGAATTGAATCTCGGGTATTCTGGATATGACGACTCTATGTATACACATAGAGTATATTTAAGTAATGCTACTTAAATCGGTTTTAAAACAAATTATTAGCAAAATATACCTATACAGTCTTATCGCTAAAAAGCGATCTATTATGTAATTATGTGTCTAGTATCTTATCAATCCTTCCATTCCGATTCATTCAACAGTTCCTGAATAAGTAAACAAGTAAAACATCAATATATACGGATATATTGATATACAAAAATTTGTAAATAAGGACGGCCTTATTAACAAATTTTTGTGTTTTAATGATATTAGTAGAGATGTGCCGACTACCACTTTGACCGACTAGCCGACTACCGAAATTACCATTAATTTAAAACTATAAGGAAAGAGATTTTGCTATTGTTTATTATAAAATATGACATTTTTAATTGGGGTTGTGTCCAGTTAATCATCACTACATTGTATAAAACAAAGTCGCTTTCGCTGTCCCTATATCCCTACGTACGCTTAAATCTTTAAAACTACGCAACGGATTTTGATGCGGTTTTTTTAATAGATAGAGTGGCTCTAGAGGAAGGTTTTCTTTTGCATAAAATAATAAAAAAAGCCAATATTTCTTAGTATTTACATTACATCCGTGCGAAGCCAGGGCGGGTCGCTAGTATTATATAAGTTATAATAGTTTCTATGTTTCTTTTTTATTGTCTTGAAACAGTTCGTGTTTCAAATATTGAATGTTTATTTTTTAATTTGTTGGTTATTAAAAATTACCTACTTTTTTATTTATTAAGAAATTTTTGATTAAGAATTAATAAATGTTTATTTAAGTTAAGAAGACATTATTTTGTTTGTTAATTAATACCAATTTTAAGAAGGTACCAATTTTGTTTTGTTGTTGTTATATGTCTTCTTTTTAAGCCAGTATTTTTTAGAAAATTATTACTGAAGAAAAGACTGGTCTGCTTTACTTGTCGAAAAGTGTAAGATTGATTATAAAATCCAAATAATAATGAACAAAGGTTTTATTTTATTTCAGTTCCCCTAATATGTTACAAATTAATGAGAAATACATACAAAGTAAAAAGCCGACTAGTCGGTATTTTTTGCCGACTAGCCGCCGACTACTCGCCGACTACAAAACCGGCCGAATAGTCTGCTTAACCGACTAGTCGGCGACTAGTCGGCACATCTCTAGACATTAGTAAACGCTACGAGATATGATAGTGTTTTTAAATTTCTTTATAACTCGTTTTTGAGACAATGTGTGACCGATACTCAACATGACTTCAGCAAGTCACATTAAACATGATTACGGCTGTCCAAGAGTCCAAACATCCGGTTTATCCCCAACATGTTTACGGGAATTGCATGAATGAGATCATTAAAAACGGGTTAATTCTACGCACTCAGGGTTAATACGTACTTCCGCTCGGCACAAGTGATATTTAAAAGAAAATTACAGTTGTCAGTGATGTTATTTCGTCGAGTTAATTGTCATACAATGTTAGATAGAAATCGAATGAACCTCGTTGAATGAACGAAACGGAATCATGTTGCAAATTATGTCGAACAAAGAAATGGGAATGATGACTGAGTAGACGGTCAGTTAGATTATCAAAATACAATGCCAACGTATTTTTTTCATCAATAAAAATTGATGATGATCCAACGCATCAAAGGAGTGTTTACGCCATTAACTAATAAAAAAGCGAACAAGTAAAGTCGCACTACATTTTAACGCAATGTGTCTTAAAACATTATTGTGTACACAATAAAATAGAAAAAAAACGTAGATACTTTGGTAGGATATAAAAAAATATTTTTAGTCATTATACTCTATTATAAAGTTACCTGAAGACTGAATATTAATAAATCAGATCTCGCTAAAAAACTCTTTGTGAGTAACTTCCGTTTAAAATCTGCATTACTGCTACAAAAATGCCTTTTCATGAATCTTTCGATTGACCTCGCTACTTACAACACAAAATCTCACATATTTTTCATTTTATGTTGTAATTACCGTATTTTTTATCAGTAGCAAAACAAATACGTCCGACGTAAAAAAAAGTATTAACATACAGATAGGATTTTAAATGTATGATATTTACAATGAAAAGGGTCCTTTTAACACATAATAGACCTCTTGTTTCATAATGGAACTTTTCCAAGCATCAAAGGGCGTGAAAAGGACCGGTGTAGGTAGGGTCGGGTAAACTAAACTCCCCACCACGACACCCCCTCTGAGCTCCCACTATAATAGTCCCCACCTAATAGTTATTACGAATGTTCATTTTAATTTACGTTATGGAATTGACCGAAATTGTTTTTTGATAGTGATCTACGTTTACGAGTATTTTCGGATGTTTAAATGAAGTAGAATTAATTACTCTGACAATTTATTTTCCAAAAAATCTAGAGCCGACTGATACCGTCTCTAATATAGCTTTTCTTATAAAATCAATTATTTCTTTGATAAAATTGATCTAGGTGCGTTCTGGGTCAAGAATCGGTAAGATTATCGCTGTGATATGTATCACCCGTATTCACAAAATATACGAATGGATTCGTATTCGAAAACTATATTTAGTCACTTTTTTACCTTAATATATTGAACAATAATAAAATATAAACTTTCTGTATTGTCTTAGATTCTAACGTAGCTGAACTTTCATTCCACAGCCTAAATTGTGTTGTCGTATATTCCTTTTTATATACATGCCTGTTTCTATTCAATATAAGAAAACTAGCGACCCGCCCCAGCTTCGCACGGATCTAATGTAAATACTTAGAAATATTGACTTTTCTATTCTTTATTGCAAATAAAAACCTACCTCTTAAATCACTCTATCTATTAAAAAAACCGCATCAAAATCCGTTGCGTGGTTTTAAAGATTTAAGCGTACAAAGGGATATAGGGACAGAAAAAGCGACTTTGTTTTATACTATGTAGTTATATACCGAAGCACAATCTCGTTTTAAAACTGTAAACAGCGATTAAAATCTTCGTGTCTTGCGATCCGGCCGCGCAAGCGCAATTTCTTACGCCACGAGCCGAGGTGATGCTAATCAGAGCATCTCAAATGAAAGACGCCAGTTAATTTGGCAATTCAATCGACGACATTGAACAATTAACACAACTGTTAAAATATAAAAAAGCGTGCGAAACCGGCAAATTGTTTCCGGTGGAAATTTTGTTTGTTTATTACAATTACAAACAATGTTTAATGTTTCAATTTAACACAGCTTTACAAATATTTGCATTTGGAATCTCAATGGCAAATCAATACAGTCTGCCCAAGAAATAAAAACAAAAGAAGTAAATTTTAGCAGTTTAAAAACTACGTGTAACGTAAAAACTATTTGAAAGGATACAAACAATTTCACAATCTTAGTGCTGGACGAAATTTACAATTAGAATAATTTAGTCTTTGCTAAACCAACATGAAATATTCATGACTTTTAGATAGACGGATGATATTCTTTATACTCTATTAGCGGACAATTCGTATTTTGGAAAAGGCTCAAAGCGTTCGTGTTGCTTAAGTATAAATAACTTCAAAAAGAACACGGTAGTGGTGAATTCTTGCAACAATTTCAGAGGCTAAACATCTATCATCCTATTCTTTATTTGGTCTGTCTTCAATCTAGGGCAAGGTGTTTTCTAAGGCCGTTCTTCAATTGAATACTTCCTATAAAAATACAATAACATGAGTTAACTTCCGTATATGTAAGTGTTATTGGTTTCAAACACTTTGTTCAGATATTCGAACTCGATTTTTTTCTGCCTGAGCATAATCGATTTAGCAACTCATGTCACCAAAGAAACTTTACTTCTTTTAAACAATAAGCTCCGCAAAAAGACACATAGGTATATCGATTTCGCTTTCATTCCCCTAATCATATAATTTAAGTTTACTAGAATTTACCCGAGAAATTGTAAGTGTGAAATTACTATTACGTATTTTTTTCTTATGAACCTTTCTCATGCTCTAACTACTAATTTATATAAAAAAAACGCCAAATGACAACATTCACAGAAATCAAAAAGATCACCTCTCACCTACCAGTTGGACCTTAAGCTTACGCTACTTATTGTCATCTAGCAAATTTTTCATACACGATGATTTCCATTGGTAGATCAATTTTTATGTATCGAATTCTGCAGATTAATATCTATATCCTTATAGAATTCCAGTGTTAACAAATGTGACAAAGATCTCCTACTAGTTTTTTTCATGTCTGTTCATAGGTTCTCTAATCAAAGAAGTTAATTGATTTTTGTTCGTATTTAGTTTCCACAAATCAGCTTACCTTTCTTTATCGTGTGTCGACTGTGGGTACTGCAGCACAGTCTGCTGCGCCTCCATCTCCACCACGCATTGTGTCCCAAGTTCGAGCTCTGCGAACAAAACATCAATTGTCATTTCATCGATTCGACCTACTCCACTTAGCTAAATTATGGTCTCCGTCGCGATCGGACATTGTCAAATCAATCGAGGCGCGAGACCGTTGTACGGACAGCAGATCATGTTAAACACGGGCAGTCAGATAATACTTCTTATGCCCTCGACTTAATGGTGGTAAAAAGGCCAAGATACTTTTACTATACAATAAAATGAGCTTCGGCTAAACGCACGGTGATCAGACGTTAAAAGTATAGATGTAACGAATATTCGTCTACGACCTAATATAATGAACCATTCGTCCGACTACTAAACATAAAAGAACAGTAACTTTTTGAAGATATTCAATACATAATAATTCAATTCATAATATAAATTTATACAAATGTACACGCAATCACAGTGGTAGAAAGATATAACATTCATGAAATGAAAATGTGTGCGACATCACAAATTTTGATACAAATATCTTGACTGATTCTCAGTAAGGGTTATAAAACGTTTATCCATTACAAAAATGAAATAAAATAATTAACAGACAACATCATATTATATCGAGCTCATTCCAATGTAAATAACGTAGCATTTGTGTTACTAGAACATAAATAAATACCCAAATATAGGCAAGCCCAAATGTTCATGACAAGTTGTCCCGGCTGAGGATTTAACCCACGACTCTGGTTTTTACAAACAGAAGCTCTAGCCAGCCGAAAAAACTCTCTTACCAAACTTACTGTATAATATCAACGTCTGATTGCAATTAGGTATGTAATATTGCAAGAAATTAATCCTACTTCTCTTACTTGATAATGCCGCATCAGCAAAATTAAATCTCAAATTCAATGATTATTTGACATTTAAATGCTTCTACAGATACAAGCTAAATATATACATACATATTATAGCTTAGAAGACTACGCGCTATTGACATTGAAATTGACGTAATTAATTAGCATCTTGAAGCGAGAATGTATTTTTATCACTGCACTGTGGTACACAGATACGATCAAAAGACCCAGAAAAACAAGATATGGTAGAAAAATTTATTGTGTCTGGCTGTTTAAAGGACACTGTCAACTAGACATGTAGGATTTATAAAAATCTATCTATGAATGAGCTACGTAACAAATTTACCCTTTCATTTTAATAAATTCTAAATGGTTGTATTTGTTCATAAAGTTTTAAATTGTCTAGCTATTGCCATGACTGTGGTACATATTATTCTATATTATCTAATCTGCTCAAATAACAAATTTCTTACAATTTATTGCTTTCTGCGTACAACAAACATCTATCCAATCACGCATTAAAATTTCCACGATTATAATATTAGTAGGATAGTTACTGATAGTGTTGCACATAAAACATATAATTAAACATTTCAAGGAATAAATTGACATTAATGAAAAGAGTAGACTTGAATTAAACGATCGAAATACGCGCTTGAACATGTGAAATAAGAGAGCTAGGGCATAGCGATATATCGCTCGAACTGGAGCAGCCCGACTGGTGAAATACCTCCACCTTACAGAAGACCGCAGCCAAATAACAATCACTTTTGTTGTTTCCTGCGTGTAAGTAAGGTTTCCAGAGATCTCGAGGGGTGCTACATTAGTAGCAGGGGTCAAGCCTTCAAGGTAAGGGTGACAAGTCCAGTAATAGATTTATTATGCTGTACTTGTCACCCTTAAGCTAGGACCTCATTACCACTTAACATCAGGTGGGATGAGGTCAATCTTGAAGTGCAATATAAAAAAAAATAATAATATATATAATTTGGATATAATTTAAGGCTGTGACGTTAATTACATATATTACTATCGAATTAAATTACTTTCTTAAAACCTAAATCATCCAACTTTAAACCAAAAACAAGGTTGCTATGTTTGTTTATCAATCTTTACATTTAATAACATTAGTCGGAATCCCGCTAGTAAACGTATTATCATAATCAAACTACGGAGCCACGTCACATTAATTAAATAAAAGCTAACAATGGCATGAGAATCATTATACACAGTCGGAGGTCGCAAACTAAGAGATAGTCGAACGGAATCAAATTTTCGACGAGGACGACTGGCATCCTAATGGTCCGTAATGATCAGGTTTTGGGTGAGAGGAAACAGCAGATATTTGCAGTAATAAGTCGTTTAACTAGCCAGTAACTCTTAAGCTGTGATATAAACTGTTGATAACGCAGAACTTAGCGACAACTCCTAAACTGTGGAGTTTGGAATCCAGTTCTGGTTTTAAAGTTAGGAACATTAGTTCAGTATTGTCGCTAAGCTCAACCAGGCTTGATGCTTTCTTAGAAGTTACAATTTCTTGTCGTATAATTTGTTGTAGTAAGGATTGGTTTGTAACCCAATCTTACTGTCATCTTCTGAAGCCTTTAAATGGCCTCTGACTAGTATGACTAGTTAAGCCTAGGCTTAACGACTCCGACGACTTTTCGACCTCCGCAGCCGAGAGGCGAGCGGGCCGGTCTTTGACGACGCGCCATCTCTAAGGTCCCGGGTTCAATCCCCGGTCGGGTCAATATGGGAAACGAACTTTTCTATGTTGTCTCGGGTCTGGGTGTTGTGGTATCGTCGTTGTTTCTGATTTCTGTAACACAAGTGCTTTAGCTAATTACCGCAGAATCAGAGCAATGTATGTGATGTTGTCCAATATTTATTATTTATTTACTACTATTATATCACTGACTGACTAGGCTCGTGTGATGGAGTTTAATACGTAACACGTATGCTGTGTCCAGTAGAACTGGCTTAATTAATTCCTTTTATTTGTGATTTTCTTCTTAAAAACAGATCAAAGATTCTAGTAAAAGGTCAAGAAACACGGGCGAGTTCGAGTTCAAAGTCAATAACTGTTAAGAATACATATTCCCAGCAGTTAATTTAGATTCAGTATCTTCCCATTCAGAGTCTCTCGGATGATTCAAGAGACAACTCTCACGGCATTAGCCTTAAGGTCAGAGGAACTAAACAAAGGCCGAGTTTACAAAATAAAAGTAGGTAATGCAATCCGTTTGTAGGTAAGTACGAATATGACTACAGTGGTGACTCAACTGTGGCTGGCTTCGTACCGACGCAGTGTTGCCAATAGTTTAGTAGGCCTACCACTAGAAAACTAAGCTCAAAATTAACTTCAAGCAATGGTTTGGAAACTCACGTGTAAAACAGTTAGTGGAATAAAGGAGGATAACAAAATTGCATGTTTCAAAGAAAATTATTATATTTAAACAGGTTATAAAACTAGATGTTTCATGTAACGTGTTTCTTAAAATTCAAATATGAGTTCAACAAGGTCGCCGTGCAGTGTTGCCGTTGATGCGACCTATGCCGTGTTTCCCAATTTCTACAACACTGGTGTTAAAATTCAGTTGAGTTCGGGAAAAGTCTTGGCTAAGACCTTACCAGCCGTACATAGCCCACTGAGGAAATGGGATGACGCTCTACTCCATATTTATCGCCATCTCTCTTCCTTAGTAAAGTACCTCCTTTTTTAAGAGCAATGAAATGGTTAAGGCCCTCATAGCCTAATAGATAAACCTAGCCAAAATAACACATTTCTCGAGTGAGACGACAAACGTTTTGTAAGCGTTGTTTGGATAGCACACCATGCTAGTATTTTCAGCCAATTAGCATCTGAAGTACCGAATTTATTCGATTTTGACATTAGCCAAGAGCGTTATAAAATTTTCTCACGTAACGCATCCTAAGCGGCCTAGAAAATAATACAGATATTCGTTGTTCAAAAATCCAAAAAGACGCAAATATTCAATCTACTGTGTCCAGTGGTAAACCCACAAAGATGGTAATACTGCATGGACGTGCGCTCTCCAAATCCGGTTCTTTACTGTGTACACACTAGCTTTATGTAAAGCAAACGGAATACGACCGGCTAGACGAGCGAGCAGACCGATACTTACCTTTGCATTATTTGCTGACCATTTCAAGAACTTCTACCAAACGAATATCAATCGTCGTTCTATTGAATGAATTTTGAATATGACCTAAGTAAAATAGAAACTATTTCGGCGCAGGATTCTTCGTAACAATCAGTCAATCAAACAAAGAGTCCTTGAACAGTGTTATAATTAACACCTGCCGTGACCTCTCAAGTGGATGAGTGATTCACCACAATTAACAACAGATGAGACTAAGATAAGAATGAGGTATTTTGGTCATAGCTATTTTGGGAAAAAGCGAACAAGTGTCGTTGTTAAAGTAATAGGATCGATACCATCAAATTCTTAATACTTGATGTAATTTGGTATTTAGATGGATAACATAAGATAATAACACATAGGATTCTTTTTTTCCCGTAATAAAGCAAACGAAGTCGCAAGCAAGATCTAGTGATAAATAATTTGAATTGCACAAAAATCGTATGGGCAAAAGTCCTTTAAAAAGCAAGACACAATTTATTTTCTTTAGTTTCTAATTTTCTGGGTCTTATTATGACCTAAAAGTATACGCAAATACTTTTTATTACAAGTTCATACATTTACTAAATGAGAAAATACAAATTTATAGGTACACTTAAAATGCGAAATTTAAAATTAATAAGTAAGTACTTTTACCTATATTATAAAAAGTAAAAGACTTATTGTTGATGTCTTGAAAATAATATATTATCATGATTGGATTGATTGAGACGATTCGTTTTTATAATATTGGCTCGGAAGTCGAAACGTAGGTATTTACGGTGACCAGTCGACGATACCTTACGGGTGGGACAAATTGCAATACCTCCGCTTTCCATTAAGCAAACAATTCAAACAAAACGCATTAACGTAATGAAAAACCGCAGATGACGTGGTTGTAACGGCTAGAATCGATTTTAAACCGACAAAAATTACGTAAAGACGTTACGCCGAAAGTGGAACGCAACAATCACAAATCGCGGATACAGGTGTAGGGTTGCCAGAAGTTTAGCAAAATTGCACTTGCCAAAATGCATTGCCAGAGATGAAATGATGTGTGTAGTTAATAACGAACGAATTGGCCAAAAGATTGTTGTGAATGCAGACTGCAGGCAGATCTTGTACTAAAGGAGAGATATTTAAAGTGAAAATTTTGTAATGTCCACTCATCTAGGTACCTATTTGTATTGACTATTTTCAACCCAAACACTCTTCGAAAGCTCGTTTTTAAAATAGCTTTCTTCAGAGCAAAATGGCATATTAATCCCAATTTATTTATTTATTTAAAAACTTTATTGCACAAATAGGTACAACAGGTGGACTTAATGCTAGGGGCATTCTCTACCAGTCAACCCTTGGGTCATGCAGATAGTTTGTATATGGGTGCAGTAACAGGGGAGAAAAAAAAGAAATCATTTTAAACAACAATAAATTAAGAATTCAAAAAAACATTACGGTATCTTCAATCCCAATCACTGTACTGTAACAAATATGCTTCCATTATAGCAGGCAATATAAGTATTTTTTCTTCTTAAATGGACTAGCAACCCTGCACCAGTTTATTTACCATGACGGGTAACGGAACATGCATTTTGCATTAAATACATGTTAATTATTATTATTATTATAGCCTTTATTAACAACAATTGTCATTATTGTCTTCTCCACAATACTCTGTCATGTGCTTTTCTCATCCAGGTAGCACCCGCTATTGACTTTATGTCGTCTTCCCATCTAAGACGTTGCCTTCCTCTGTTACGTTTATTTTGTATGGGACACCATTCTGTAACATCTTTGGTCCATTTGTTTCCTTTGTTTCTTATCATATGGCCTTTCTTATAAATACATGTTAATTACTTACCGTATCTCAAATTTATTATAATTATTTTAACATTGTTAAGAACCAGTGGGCTTAAAAGGTAACTTTACTATTTGGGTTAACATTATTGGGTGAGTGAATTAAGCACTAACTTACTTAAAAATATTGTATACATTAGTATAGGTCATCCTGGAATTTTTAACAGATCCCGTGTGGCTAATCTAATACATTTTGTTGAGCGTGAAGTGTGCAGTATTTCTATGGCTGTATTATTTTGTTCTTACCAGCTGTTTTGTGCGAACAACATGCCACATTGTGTGTTGCACACATCCGCTTTATCTGGACATAGCAGATTCCAGACAAAATAATATATTTTTTTTTGTGTGGATTTACGTTCTAGCATGTAACATGTTAATATTGCCAGTGACTTTTTAGGTGGCCAAGAAAAAAGTACTCTTTTATTTTTCTCAATTTTGTCCTCAAACTCCTGGCTGGATTTGGACAAATTTTGTATTCAAATTTGTGCAAATCCAGCCAGGAGTTTTTACATCAAAGTTACATCCATACATCCATCAATATACAAAAAAAAACTCAAAATAGGTGAAGTCTTCAAATTATGAAGCAAAACTACAAAACTTACTTACTTTAGAAATCATGATGATGAATCATTTTTTTCATGATTCACGCTGAGGTTCAGAATTAACATTAAGACATACACGAATAATAAATTGTATTGTGACTTTTAATTATGAATTGGTGACATTTTCACCTATATAAAAATTATATAGATAGATAGATATACTTTATTGCACAAAATCTTTACAGAAATAGGTTAAATAGAATATATTAGTTATGTTTTTGAGCAAATAATACAGCATCCAATTTCTAATTATCATTGATTATTGTACAATAAGCTTATGCAAAGTAAAGGCACATAATCATTGAAGATAATCTATTTGAAGAAACCAAACATAATATAAAATTATGTTTTTCATTTATTTTTACTATATTCAGTAATTTTGTGTGGGAAATGAACATTTTTTTTCATGTGAAACTAAAGCTAGAAATTGACTGCCCATTGATGATATAAATTTACATGAATAAATGTTACAATTATAAAAATCATGTTAGATATGAACATTGTAAATAAAATGTATTTTAGATTAGAATACTAAAGCCACTTAATGTGAAAATGCAAAGAAGTTATATGACAATATTTGTGTCATTTTCAAATTACTTAAATTAGTTGGAACCCCAAAAGATGGTGTATCAATATGTATTTTAATTCATATCTTCTGTTCATACTATCCTGAATGTTAATATTGATGTATTGTTATAGAACAAATGCCAAAAATAGTTTATGGCTCAAATTTTGCATTTATAAAATGTGAATTTCTCTTTGTTGTGTACTCAATAATGTCATTTTCACATGGTTAGGATGCAGACAACAAAATATGCAACACAAAGATTCGTAGAAATCATTCTCACATTATTTCTTTACCTATCGTATACATATCATTGACAAACTCAACGCATAGATAACTCGAGTACACGTAGTCACCTGTAAGATAGGAAATTCTTTATAAATTAGCAAAATGAAACCAGCTTACCTCGCCTGTTAAAGGGTCGCACACGAACGGCCACTTTTATCTTATCCGAGGCCATTTTTAACACTTAATTGCACAAATATAATCAAAACACAACACTTTACACATCAGAGTATACTAATTTATTGCACATATTCACCCATATTCTAAAACAACAAAATTCATTATTTCACGTTATGATCGCGACGTTCCCGAATTGACACTGCCCGCCATGTTGTTTCTCTCAATCCCTAGTGTTGTAACTGCAACACTTTGAAATCGGTAGCCGGTATAATTGCAAAAATCTACTAAAAATCGCAGAACTATCTATTTCTTAGCAGATTAATCAGACGGTAAAATAACAACAGGCCATGTTGTCATATGTCAAAATGACACTTAATTGTCACTTTTGTGTGTCATTCTATCAAAATACACCGGTCATTGCTTATTTTCGTTTGTTTGGTTTGTTTCCAAACTTGAGTAAATCTTAAATCTGTAAGTGTCTACCTAACAAAAATATTCTATCAACTTGTACCTTGGCTGCAAGGTTCATTTCATGAAATCTTGACTTACCATTTGCAAAACAAAATGGCAGCAGACCCCTTGTTTGGTTGGGATCTCACTTTCAGAACAGTTGAAAAGGATGTAAAAAGAAAATCGGATATTCTAATTGCGTTCATCCACTGGAACCTCACTAAAAGAGGTTTCAGAAGCATTGGAATAGGCGATGAAGTAAGTGTTGTTGTGAAAGACAATGATAATTTTTTTGTTATTGTAAATCGATAGGCACTATAATATTTTAAATTGCAGCGCACATTGTCAGGGGACGAAGAAAAAACAGAGCTTCTGCCAACAGGATGGAATGACAATGATAATTACACTCTAAGATACATTCTCGAAGATAAATTATACATTCTCCATGGACTGAATACTGATGGAAATCTTATTATAAATCTTATGGTCTGTATGTCATGATAAATAAATTTATCAGGATGTTTACATCTACTTCAATAAGTATCATAAATTATTGTTTTGTTGTTGAAGCATAATGACAGTATCACACCATTAAATATAACTAACAGAAATGTATAAATTTGCAGCGTTCAGATGATTTGGCAGTGTCAAATATTGCAGTTAAAATAGATGACTCTGTAAAAGAAATGAAGGGGTCCATAGACCGCATGTTACCCAACCACAAGGAGCTCATGTTCAATGTCAAGAGAGACCTCATTGATACCATCACTGAAAGACCTACTACCACTGCTGAGACACAGACTGTTGCCAGGAGTATGAAAAATCAGTTTTATCAAACATAGTTTTATTTCAAATTTTAGTTAAAATTTGTTGAGGGTAATTTTTTTTTATTTTTACTAAGAACTTTTACACTTCTAGGTGATTCAAATCAAAGGAGGCCAGGTGATGATCCATTAAGAGTACCACGCAGGCCCCTTCCTGGTGTCCACCCTGATTCTCCTGACCTATGGTAATTTAATTGACATTTAATAAAAAAATATTTTTCATGTTTTTTAATCATGTTTCAGAAAGCATTTTAGAGCTAAATAACTTGAAATTTAAACTTTATTGCACATAAAAAAGGAAAAAAAGACAGACTAAATGCCATTCCCTAACAGTCAACCCTACAGATTTGAGTCAAAAATATAGTGTAAGTTGTCTAGTCCATACCTAATTGACTCCCAATTTTTTCACTGATTGGAAAATATATTTAAACCACTCCACAATAACAAAATAAAATTACTTGAATCTAAAAAATTTTTACAGGGAACTTCCGCCAGCAAATTTGCCAAACATTGGTCGCTCAGATCTGGACCCCTTTGCTCCTGCCGGTGGCGGCATGCTGTTCAACCCATTTGGACCTAGGAGGGACCCTGAAAACCCTGGTCTTGGAATACCTGGTGGTTTACCGAGGTTATATATAAATCATAGGCAAAATTGGACTTTTGCATGCATGCAAACCATTTTATTAATTAAAGCAAAGCTATTTGTTGCAATGACAATTAAGATATTATTATAAACAACAAGCAGACCCGAAGGTCTTGGTCCTGTCAAAAAGATTTGGTATGTGGCTTGACACTAAATTTTAGTTAGAAAATGTTTGTACTGGACAAACAAAAGGGCTATCTTTAGAGTTTTCTGGCAATCATTCGAATTTTTCTTGCCGTAAAAACCATCAATGACACATTTTTATTTAATAGATTTTCTATGACACAACTGCTGTTTCAAGCTCTATGGAATTCATGGCGCACTTATATTGACGTTATACCATCTACCGTGCATAAATTGAAACATATTTCGTTCCACAGTTTCTTTGTAAGTAAAATGTAATATGGGACTGTTTCAACCATTTTAAAAAAGCCCCTAAACGAATTTTAGAGACTGGTGAAGTTACATTAGACAAGTAGGCTTACAATACGCTATTGCGTAATTTTAATGGACTCTTCAAATATCAAAATCGAAAAAATACAGTACACAACTATTGATTGCATATATATACCAGTGTTTATTTATTTATTTATTAACACCAACAAGACATACACTGTTTAATACTAAATTATACATGCCAATATAACAGTTTGAGTGCTATCTTAATTAAAGGTGTTGCACAAAACAAATTGAATAAAGTTAGCATCAGAATAACATGACATAAATAGGTAATTATAAAATTGTGGTAGATGAATAGTTGTGACAATGAAATTAAATAAATTATAATAAACATTAATTTTATAAATAGTAAAGAAAAATGATACACAAAATACCAAAACTAGCCAGACAGCGATATCAGACTTTTGCGGCATTTAATTTTGATTTGTTACTTAAATCACTTTGCGAGCTCAAGCACTTTGTGACATTTTTGTGTAGCCTATTGTAGCTAGATACCAGCCTATTAAGTAGTGCATGGCGTCCATGACGCGAATATGACTTCCCTGGAATGAAGGGTGTGTAGGAAGCAAGACGAACACTAAGTGAAGGGGCGCGAATATTTTATTTTTGTGTTCTAAGTTAACAGCAAATTTACTTATTATGTATGGTGCACATAATTATTGAAAGTTTATTGTTAATATCAAGAATGAAAATGATTTTTCTACAGAGGTGCAGTGCCCCCTGGAGCCCGGTTCGATCCGTTCGGACCGCCAGCAGGGCCGATGCCCGGACGGCGAGCGCCACCACCAGACGCAGACCACCTCCCGCCGCCCGGCTTCAACGACAACATGTTCATGTAGCCTCGCCTTATTGTAACAAACAATAAATTTGTTTCGTTTGATAATCTAAAAGGTTTTATTTTGACTTGGATTTGTTTTTTCCCAATTTCCAATACCATTAAAAACTACCATTTGAGGGGTTTTTTAAACTGGCAATAAAAAGTAGGAACAATAATATTAACTTAAAGTTTTTTCCATACTTTCTTCGATGCGCCACGCGAGTAAATTTATAAAGAATTTCAAATTGATAAAATTATTATATTCATCTGCTTACTAGCTGAAATACAAATCTGGCATGTTATCGGCAACCAATTAATGATATCGAGATTATAGTGGTCATCTCTTGAGACAATGATATAACAACCTATCAGGCGTCACTGGGGCGACACATGTTGACTCGAATCAAGATATACCGAAATAAATAAGTAGACTTTTCGCATTACGATCACAATATAGGTAACTTAATTAAGTAAAATAACGTTGCAGTAGCCTCCGAACTTTTGTCTACGCTTATATCAGACCTAGCCTGCTCCACGCGACTAAATTTTATCGCCCTCATAACAAACGTCAAAATCGATTGAACTCAGTGCGTCAGCTACTGACATTTTTACTGTTACCGCACCCATAAACGTACTATCTGCATGACCCAACGGTTGACTGGTAGAGAATGCTCCTAGCATTAAGTCCACCTTTTGTACTTTTTTTTTTTTGTGCAATAAAGTTTTTAAATAAATAAAATAAATAAATGATTGGCTGAAAAAACGACTGCAGTGTGCTATTAGCCAATCAACAGTATCGAAACTTTTGTCGTTTCGTGTGAGAGAATTTACATATTGCGCATGCTAGGCCCTAAGGCAGCTTTTATTGTATCCTTTTTTGGCTTTTGTGCTTTGCGGTTTTCAAGTATAATCCAAGCCGCGAGAGTAACTCCCTTGAATTTGTTTTTCCTTACTTAATTAAACTTAATGTGATTGTTTCCAAAGCATTAATAAGACGAGTTTCATTCAAAAGTGCAGCTAAAATTAAGTTTATAAATATGTTACTAAAAATGCTTAACCAATAAGCTTATAACAGAAATACAGGGCTTATATCCCAAAATTGAGAGGAAAACCTCTAAGTTTGGTTGGCATGTAATGCAACGCGAAACCTTCTCTCTAAATAATATCTCATAAAGCTAAAGATACACTAGTATGTGCATGGTAGTGCTGCATGTCACTTCCTCATTGAAATATAGAAAGGCCCCTTTCTGAGAGATATTGTACTATGGGGGAGCATGTCTGACTGAGAACACCTCAATGAGATTTCGTAACTACTGAAAAATATAAATTATAAATAAACTGGCAACATTCTATCTAAAATTTAGGAGTTTTTTACATTCGTTTTTATAGCAACACTAACATTTAGTTCAGTGATTTTTTTGTGCGGAGCACACGTTTTCGGCGTGTGTGGTAAATTTCTTTGGCTGCTCACGGCTGCAACCGTTCAATTCCTATTCAATGTGTATGGCTGTGGAGGTAAGTGATACGTATTGTTTGTGATTATTTAATTGAAAGCAAAAATATTACAATTTAGGTTATGAAGGCCGTGCCCGCCTATCGAGCGACGGACGTCACCAGCCGTGCCAGGCGTCATGATGAAACGATTTGAAATTTAAATACCGAGTATTTGCTAAGTTTCCCTTTTAATGCATGCTGTAGTGCTGTTTTATTATGGTTTTCTGCGTCTACACTTCTTTAGACGCCTAACAATGGACTAATTACGCCATAAAACCATTATGATCGAACTACTGTGCACACTGACTTGCTATGCTTCTTGATGAATACTTATTATAGGTGGATATCGTTCGTGTTTAAGTTTTATTTTTCAATGAAATCGATCCGTATAGAATGCTCTAGTTTGAGTCACACACACAATACCCGTTACCACTTCCTTGTTTTGTACCTACATTGTCATTTTGTATCGTAAGCCACCTTCGTTTAATGGACTTTTTTTCCTTCGATCGTATCGTGGCTTGCGGGTTCGTGGTTTTTATACTTTTAAGATAACATACTTGATTTCTTTTTACCCAAATGGGTACTTTACGAGGCCGGTCATGTTGGAGATTAATATTTTTGAAGTCCTTAAAGGAGATTGCAGATAGCCAGTACTCTAAATAAAGTTTGTAGTGTCACAATCTTTTTCTTGGGGGAAAAAAAGTAAATTTTTTTTACACCATTTCGGTGTTTTTTACTAAAATTCCTTTCGGGGTAATTTTTTTAAAAATATAAGTAATTTTATAGTTTCCGATACATTTGACAATTTCAGCCATGAGGGAAAGTAGGGAGGTGTACGTCTTGAAGTATAACGAAAGCAATCGAATTATTCTGATTTTTCAATAATGTGCAGTAACGATGAGAATGCATTCCTATCATTATGATAGGTACCCATTTTAATTTAAAATGTTTTAATCGTGCATGAAATATTTACATAATATATTAAACTGTCATCAAATAAAAAAAGATAATAACGATTTTAGACAATCACAATCATAAAATCGATTATCGTCTGGTTAATGTCACATCACCTCATGACAGTGACGATTTGACGACTGTTCTATATCTCTTTGTCTAGAGAAAAGGTTCCTATAGGTGTCATTTTTATAACCTACGATACAATGTGTTTTCTTTAATATCTTCAAACTCCGGAAACGAGAATAGGTATAATTTCGTAGGAGAGATATACATAAATAACTTTAAATAAGCTATTTTGATCATGACACATAAATCTTTAGGTCAGTACATTTGTCCATAGTAATTTGGGCATTGTCCTTTGTTGATTGAACAAATTTATGCCTAACCAATAAGCTTATAACATAGAAATACAGGACTTATATCCCAAAATTGAGAGGAAAACCTCTAAGTTTGGTTGGCATGTAATGCAACGCGAAACCTTCTCTCTAAATGATATCTCATAAAGCTAAAGATACACTAGTATGTGCTATACTATTCAAGAGAACAAAATAACTTATTACTTATGAATGTTTCACTTTGCACCATTATTTCATGACTATTTTATGGATATAAAGTTGCCTATGTGTTACACATCTATCTAACAAATTTTATCCAAATCTTTGCTGTTGTTTTTGTGTGAAAGTGTAAACAATGAACATCCTTACACACACTTCCATACAAAGTTTCACATTTGTAATATTAATAGGATTCAATACTATCCATTTCAGTTCCACTTATATTATTTTATTTAAAACTGGTATTGAAAAATAACTTTCCTTTATTATTTGGACAACAGTGCCATTATCCATTCAAATTAGTACTTGAAAAAGTACACTAATTGAGTGTTTATAAAGGCGTCATTTCAGTCCACTGCTTTGTGAACAAAGAGATGCTTATTTCAATTGTCTGGAACAATAATGCTTATTGTCTTAATGAGAATTGGATGGCATGGTTTATTTACCCTTGACTGGTTGCTATTTATGTACATGTCAATTGTATTATCAAACATTTATTCCTGTCATTTGTATTCCAAAATGTTTTATTTTCATAAGGGCTCTGTTAATGTTGTAAAAATTAGGCAGCAAAGAAGTATTTTTATTGAGGTATGGATATTAAAATTAACCTTCATTATTAAATTGTAATTGTGGCAATGTGTGAATTTTATATTTTCATCATCTTTTGGGCCATGTATGTGCCACCAGGCATGCTATATTAAAATTCAGCAAAGTCTGTTCATATGACTATGGTTATTGTGTTAGTGAATTTTATCTGCAACTCACAGGAGGGAGAGCACAAGTAGGTACATTATTCTTCTACAAGGAGTGTCATAACATTAACTCATCCTTGAAATAAAAATAAAACCAAGAGACAACAATAATAATAAGAGAAAAGAGTGTTTTTTCGCTTTGGGTAACCACCTGATTTGTGGCAGATTGTCAAATAAAGGCCTAAAACTAGTTGAATAGATCAATGAAAGGAAACAAATGTTATTTCTGAACTGGTGAGCTCCTCCAAGACTTCCTGCCTAAGTTAGTTGTGTTTACGTTTTTAAAAGAAAAGATATTTTTACCTGTCTTTAACAGGTGACCTTTTTTTCAATTGAATTGTGAGTTGTACCTTGCCCATCAGGTAGAAACTGGTTTCATTGTATATTTGTCTGTTTTGTTGATGTTTTTTCAAATACAAAAAGTGTTGGTTAAAATCTACTAGATTTTAATATCTTAATGTAGGTAATTCTTAAAAAAAGGGCTCATAAATTAGGTGGTTTCGAAATTTAGCGGATAAATAAATATTATTTTAGAGGTTTGAAATAGTCAGATTTAATTTTAAAAACATTGTATTAGAATGGTATATCTCGACGACCTTTAGGTTTTCTTTAATCATATTTTGCTGCAGCAAGCTTGCTGAGAGCAAGGGTAAATGGAAAACATAAAAATGAGGTTAAATTAACCTCATTTTATAAAGATTTTGTGCCACATGTGTATACAAATCATGCTTCTCTAGCTAAGTCACGTATTTAAACTCGTTTAGTAGGTAGTTTAGGTTTAACAATACTGTGAAATATCTAGCTAGAGACGTAAGGCAGTACGGAAAACATTTTGACGTCATAGAAAACCTACGTAAGGCGCAATCAGTGCCTGCCCACAACGTGTTAATCTTGCTTCTACATAACTTTCTTTGTGAAGTACCTGCTTTATAGGTATAAGAAGGACGCGTGTTAGCTGAAATTGAAATTACGTAATCGTATTGTAGGTAATGCACTCTTATCGCGCTGTTGTGAAATTGGACACGTTCTGGGAACATGACGTTATTGCACAGCGAGTAGATATGCACGTATGCACACAACGCGTTGCCTACTGACCGATGAACGAATCAGCAAATTAGATGACAGGTGGAACGAACTTTGAACTTTCAAACCATTTCGTTTAGGTTGATTTCTGTATTCTACAAAATACTTTACGGAAACTGGTGGTTATTTGATTGTAGGCAAATCCTACCTGCCTTCTTAAAATGACATTAATTAAATACACCTAAATACCTAATCAGTAAGAAGGTAAGCTTTGCTCACGTGCAAACCTTTTGCCGCAGTTTTTTTTTGCATTTTAAGTCCTTTAATTGCAACGTTCGTATTTTTGTTTGTACAAAGGGTTATTATAACAAAAATCAAGATTTTCAGGTTTCACAGATGTTTAGATCTGTTGATTGAAGAACAAGATCCGGCCAGGACACCCTGGATAGGCCATCGACCCGGCCTTGGTTAGGGAGTGTTGACCTGCGCAGGCGCTGGTCCGTTACCCCGAGCACGCACGATCCCACCCGACCACTCACGAAACCATTGAACGGTCGAGGATCTATTGCTGCCATTTTAGGCCGATCGGCTTAAATTTTTTTGGCAATGGCGTGGTTAAGACGTCACGGTGGATATAGAGAATGCAAATTTTACCGGAAAGAGTGAGGCCCACTAAAATGTCTTGCAGTTTTTACCTCCTTTGAGTACGAGTTGATACTAGTAATTTTTGTTTATACATATTTGTGGATCTAAAAATGGCACCGGCATTATAAGTAACAGTCATACAATATTATTATGCTTTGATCCGTCGTCATTCGAATTTAGAATTAGATTAAACTGTGTGACACCTCAGGCCTGTTTTGCAATATGTACGTAAAGTCGCGGGAGTCAATGATTTGTTTAAATTTGGCACGGAACTGTGTCTACAAAATATATAAAATCGATCGTTAGCAGATCACAGTACACACTTGCTGTACTCGATATTAGATCTTTTGCTCACGGAATGAGGGCGGTAGGCCAGCACAGTTCTACATGTATATCCTGACGTGCTTTTGACTAACATTAAAACTGCCTTGAGTCAGGCAAAAGCCGATGTTTTCGTGAATACCTTACCTTTAGACGTAATAATCAGTGAGCGATTAGATTCATGAAGTTTTCTAAAGAGTTTATAGTAATAACTTTGATCACGCAAAATATTGCTTAATGGCAATTCTTTTGAATCTACGTTTAATGTTGTACAGCAGTAGATAATCGTTTATATTTATTTTATCCGAGCTCTGTGCGTGACTCCGTGTTCAAAGTCAACAGGGCGGTTTAATGCCTCACGTATAAGCTCTACGCGAGGGGAGCGCTCTCGCCAGACTAGGGCCACAAAAAAACTTGGCCGGTTATTCAGTAAGGGCTCAGGTCGTTGCCCAGGCTCCTTGCAAAGCGCGGCCCTCGAACCTAAGGGCGACGCACTCCGTCGTCCCTGTGCGATCGTACGCGTTATTGACGAACTAATCCGACCTCGGTTTTAACCTTAGATGTAATAATTAGGTTACCTTATACGACCGATAGGCGAGCTCACATCCTCTGTTCCAAATATAATGCAGACAGTATAAAAAAATACGAGTTCGAACGCGTTTGTCCGGCATGTGTTTGGCAGATGACGCAGCTGTGTTTAAAAGCTACAGTTTGCCACACCCAGCTGATATTTTAAGCGCATAGCACTTAGGAAGTCCGATGTGCAGTGGTGTGAAATGCCAATATGTGCAGGTTGTACGCAGGTATATCTAGACGGGTGTTGGAGAATCGGGTCATAGCGATGGGGCGAACCGCACGGTTTCATCCAGGTCAGTAAGCCGGGACGGGTCACGACTCGACCGCGGTTAAAACGAACCTCATCTGTTTTGCTAGCATTTATATTAAAATAGAATCTGGAACGAACTACTAAGACTAGTACTTAGCTTTGTGAGAGTCTGAAACTGATGATTACTTGCGACGAATCTCCATTTCAAGTTGACATATTTCTATCTAAGTAAGATTCGTTAACGCATTGAGAACTGGTCAATTGCTTCATTGAACCTTTTTCTTGTCAACACCGAATCGTGTTCGGAAATACTTTATGCCGGAAACATAAGGTTTTCCTTGTCAACTCTATGTTCAATAAAGATATTTTTAATAATGTACTGACTGTAAGACATCAAGCGGAATGGCAAGATAAAAAGGGCAAAGGCCTTCTTCGAAGTTTATCGACACCAACTGAGGTAATTGGCATAGCATGATACGCCTAGGTAATGGAATGTGCAGCAGACGTGCCGATTGCACATCTGAACACTAGATTGCTTAAATTTTAAGATGTGTATCTTTGCGGTGGATATTTTCTAGTAAATGCTGAAACTTATATTACAAGTGGTCTGGATTTAGGCGAATAGGGATGACTAACTAAACTGAGATACTTTTTTTAAACCTGTCAAAACACGATTTCTTCATAGTTTTTCTATGATTGTTACAATTTTATTATCAAAACACTAACTATTACACAGTTTCGAAGTATATTTTTAAAATTGATGTAACATGATGTCTTTTTTTACGGCATTAATACCTTTTTTTTGTTAATGGCCTCAACACCCGAATTGTTAGTGCAGGAATACTAATTAACTGGTAGTGTTTACAATTATATTTTTAAATGGTGTCAGTCAACATCGTAATTGTTGGTACTTAAGCAATGTCTGTGTACTAACTAACCGGTGTAGTCTTTCCAATGTTGTGAATAAATACTGCAAATATTTTTTAAATATCATGCATTGGATGTGTCAATTGTGATTTTATACATATACTGGTTTAAACAAAACAATGGTTTTGTGTTTCACAGTTGAGCTTTAAGATTTGACGATCTCGGTGCCGGAATGGCTAAGGTAGGCGGCCAAAGCGCGAAAGGTCCCGGGTTCGATCCCGGTCGGGTCAATTTGTAAAACTAACTTTTCTAAATTGACTTGGGTCTGGGCGTGCTGGGATGACGTCCCCAGTTATTATCCGTGGTCTGGTACTCATAGTACAAGGGAAAACCTTAGTTTGAGACCAGGTGATTAGTGTGATTGTCTGGCGCATTTATTATTATTATTTTACTAGCTGTAAATAAGTAATATAAAATTACGATTTGATTTGATAGTCTAATTAATAATAACGCCCAGATAGTAGCGTCCTTGTAGCCAGTAGTCTAGTAACGATATAAATTGATACGGCATTTCATTTGTTGACCTTCGTTTTAATCAAATGTCACGAGTATTCATGACAGTACACAAAAATAATGATCGATGATTCCTTCTATTTTCCTATCCCTTGGAAAGGCTAGTTTTTATTATGTTACTTGGATGAAAGGCACATTGGCATAATATGATAAATATTGTCAATAAGCCAACTAGTTTTTAACATACCCTGTAATTTAAAAATAATTGCGCAATTCACTTTGCTAAGGACAATTGAAAGGCGTTATCAATTTATTAATGGATTTCTGTTTCTAAATTTCTAATGCAATTTGAACAATTATCTAGGTAGGTATGTTTTTATGAAATTGACAATAATTGAATTGCGAATATTTCGTTGAATGGTGCAAGCCACCATAAAGAGTGACGTCATTGTTAAATACGTTTGTTATTGATAAATACGTCAAGAGCTGTGACGCAGACGTATGTGCAATTAATAACCTGAAGTTATAAGTGATCATGATGTTATTAACCTGTAGATACATCTAGATTTCGAGCACATACATTCTTTACCTAAATTCTGAAGATGATTACCGTATCACACGATTAAACTAATGAGTTGGATACCTACTACTAATAGTAGGAAGCCTGCTATCAGCAAGCACCTAACATAAATGTAATTATAAGATTAGATTTCTTTTGTCTCTGTTTATCATGCAAATTCAATGGTATATGAGTAATGTAATATGTTATTATCCGCTTATAAAATTATTGATGAGGAAAATCCTCGGAAAATAACCACGGTGTGGTTTCAATATTCTTTCAAGTATTGCGTCTGATCTGAAGTCTCTGAACCGTGATTTACGGCTTATTGATGCACACAGTTCAGGCCAGGTCGCTATCTTATTGTTTCTTAGTATGTTATTCATCTTGTGCTATCTGGGAATGGAAGCTATGAACTCTTGATAGAATAATTTATTTCGTAATTGGTTATTGTAATAAGTCTTGTATCTAAAAAAATACATTGAGTAAGATTGCGTTAACAACTTTGAGTGGTCATTCAAGTTTAAACGTTAAATTGTTGTAATCGATAACAGAAAATGTATTTCAGTCCAAGCACTTGTTATCACACATACAAAGCATTTCTTAACTAAATACGTATTGTGTACGTAACGAAATACGTGTCGTTGACACTTTTTGTTACTTAACAATAATTGATATTTTATATTTGGACGTTCATTAACAGTTATCGACATCTGTTATTAACTCGAATTTTAGGTACCGAGTTTCCTCTTCAAATAAGTATGTCAGTGTTGATGCTTTTGACTGTCATAATATTGTTTAATGTCGTAATTAAATACCCTTAGGACCTTCGACGTACTAAATTCCCTAAGCATTTGGCGATGAAAGTCTTTATTTGTTTACAAAATATTTTGTCAAATTTTGGCAATTGAATTTCAATATAACTTTCAACGCATACATTGCAATTTCAGCTGTGATAGTGACATTTTATCAGCATTCAAAACGAACCATTTGACTTAAAATTTACGTGAACGATTTGACAAGACGAGGCATTAGAACAAAATTTGACGATATCCGTTTATGGAGCACAAAGCCATCCTTTTCGTCAGAACTAATTGCCGCAATCTTGTTAACCTTAAATGCAGCAAGAATGCAACAAGTTCAGTCAAAATAAAGAGTTATACCATACAGCCCCAGAATTCTCGTAGATGCCTTGAAAAGACGAGGCTTAGAACTAAATTTGGGCATCCCATATGTAAAACCCACTAGGACCGCTCGCCTACGTATTGCCATCTAGCGGGTTTTTAAACGCGATACTCCCCATTGAACAGTATCCGTTTAAGGATCATTCATCAGTACTAACTGCAGTAATTTATGTCGACCTCCACGTGCAACATTGATGCCTTTCTTCAAGTTCAATCGATATAACCAAATAACTATGTGACTATATCATGGTATGGGAGAGGCGCGGGCGGAGTCGATGACCGAGTATTGATTCTGGCGAAGTGGGTCATGACCCGGTTCCCGGTGCACTCCACCGGGTGCACTGTCTTGGAGTTTAAGATGCACATGCTTAATATAGCACACTAAAATGTTATTCTTAGACATATTGCGTTTCTGTTGGAAAGTTCTGTACGCTTGCAGAAAAGTCGTTGCCGTCATTCAGAATGACAACTAGTGGATTTTCACGTCGAAAAACATCTTATTAATAAACCTTTATTTAGTAGTTATTCCTTTACTTAGAATGAATTGGACCAACTCTAGCGATTTACGATTCACCAAGCAAATAAATGCTTACTGTAAGAACATATCCTTCAAAATACAATTGTCTTGTATTATGTCCCACGTTTCTTCATCTTACTAACTATATTTTTAGGTATATTTTTAGTTTATAAGGTTCTTCATTCGTTCATGTATGTTTTCGCATCTTATCTGTGCATGTTGCCGTACTAAAATCAATACCTAAAAATTCCAGATTATATGGAAGTTTTTCGCAAGTTATCTTAAGCTCCGGTGATTACTCGTGCAATTGTGTCACTAGAATTTTATGGTTTTCACAAATTCATAATTTTGTATAGACGATAGAGACACGTAAATGCCTCTACTTTTGTTCCATTGTTTGTCTTTTGTTTTTGTCCAGTACACAGTTTTCTATTCCAGTTGTTAATCGCTGTACTCTCGCTCATTGTATTGGTTGGTTGCCTGTTATTTCCTCTACTTTGTAATATGGAACGTTGCGATTGTGTGTGGCCTTCGTACGGTTTGTACGCGGCTTGCTAAATGTCAGTCACGTCAATCCCAAGTCGTACCAGCACGACACACTGCCCAACTCCAGCCGTTTACCTGACTCAAAACTGTTGTTAATTGTCCCTAAATAGTGCCTACCTCGCAAAATCATTATGTGCCTTATCGCGCACATCCTAAGCGGTTTTCTCGCTTGGAACAAATATTGATGTTACGAGAAAGTCTGAATAATTCATGGTAGGGTAATAAGGTTGGTATTGTTGAGCTCCTTTCGTGGTGGTGCGGCCATGGATTGATTTCCATAAATAGATTCCAGGAATGGTTAGTGCTTTGTAGGATCGGTTCTCCGATTGGTGGAGCGTGTGGGTTGGTGAACATTGCAGTCGTGAAAGTTGAATTGCAGCAAATACCCCCTCCATTTGCTCGGTGCACTCGGAACATTCACTTTTCATTATCATACCGATGTACCTAGTAAACGCTTTCTTGCGCGGGTCATCTACACTTATATTATAAAGAGGAAAGATTTGTACCTATTTTTGTATGTTTGTAATGAATAGGCTCAAAAAGCACTGGGCCGATTTAAAAAATTCTTTCACCAAAAGAATGCTACATTCTTCGAATTTGACATAGGCTACAAATTTTGGGATCCTTGGTAAAATTTAAAAAAATTCAACTGAATAGCGGAAAAAATTCTCTAAGGCGAAACGAAGTTCCCCGGGACCGCTATAGTTAATATTAATATTGTTTTAGTACTTTTGGATAACGACACTATAAATCAGTCTCATCTTTATCGTTTATTCGGGTGTTATTTGCCAGAATATCATTTGGCACAAATGAAATTCGATGACTTAGTTCCTTATCTACTCACGTAATCAAATCTAATGCGTCATAGTCAAAGGCATGCGATGTTCAAGAAAGATAACTGAATATTCTAGAAAATAAATTGACAGTTGTCAGGCGGCAATGTCTATTTTGATTATACATTTTCACCGCACTTTTTTTAGATCATGAAATTTCATCAATACGTAAATACCTAAATATTAGAAAAAATCATTGGTAACAGTAGAATGCAAAAATAAATATAAAATACTTAACTTCAGTCAATGGACATATTGCACAATATTTTTCTGTTTCTTTAACATAATTATAGCTTTATAAGTTCCGAAAGTAAATTAACAGTTTGACCTTCATATAAACAGATGAGTCTGGCTACTCGTCGAGTTGGTTGTACATGGAGGATGATGTTAAATCGAATAATTGTTGCACTCAATGAGATTAAAATCATCGCAACGGATAGAATCGCGTACCTAACTGCACATACTAATTAAACCGCAATACCAAACTCATACAAGGTGAATCTTCGTTGAAAGGAATGAAGAGTTTAATATCTGCGTTTTATCGTGTTGCATTTAATATAGAAAAAACCAATTTCATACTAATATAAAAAACTTGAAATTTGCTATTTAATTTGAAAGTATGTAAAAGTAGTTTCATAGTCTTACTTCTACAAGTCAATCATAGTTTTACTTTTAGAAGTCAATCATCCGCAGATATGTAGTATGCGTAGCGCTGCTGTTCAATATGATTGTTTATCAATTCGTTGCCAAATTTTTCGCAAGTATCCAAATATAGATTGTCAACAAGGAAAATTTTACTGCGTATTATTTGATCTGATTTCTCGCCGGTAAAAGGCCACTGGAATCCCTCGCCCTCTCGAGACCCGTCGAGTCTGGAGTGTTTGCTCTCGTTACAAAGCTTTTATCGACAGCTTACGATTCCTCTCAAAGAAGTATTCGAAATAGATGACTATATAAGTTACTCTAAAACGGTACATATATCATTGTATTTTATAAAGATTATTAGCAAACAAAATTGTGATTTATAAATACTCAATAAGGATTTTCGAAGCACCAAATTGTCTTATAAGAATACTGGAAAGAAGACTTTATTGACGTACAAATATTTGAGAGATAAAATTACCCTGCCACTTATTGTGTGCACTATTTTAGTTGCCATCTGTTATTGTACAACTAAGGGCGTCGAACTTTTTAACGCCTTTGCCAAAAGTTTTTCCTCATCAGAAATAACCAGCTAAAGAAGATCCCAAAGTAACCTTGCTATACCATTATAAACAGTCAGAGTCGTGCCCTCATTTCTTAAGGCATATCTGTTTTACCCTCATAAACATAAATCGCAATGGCCTAGAAAATTCCCGCCTTAGGGAGTGTCTAAATTTATACTAAACGAGATGTAGTGGGTAGAGGGTGGGTTTGACTCGGACATGACGGCGGGCGTAGTTGCGGCGAAACATGAATAGGCGAATGACATTAATCCGGAAGGCTGACGACGGGATTAGAAAAGGAAGTATTTCCTTTCCTTTCGTATTCCTATGAGTTTGAGAAAATTGGAGGCCTTACTGATTCGGTTCAGTGAAATTCTGCTCATCCTTTTATGCCGCCATTTTTCACGGATACACGAAACTTTCTGCTATCTTGTTAATCGTCTTAAGGCAATTTCCACCTTGCTCTTTATAACCCTAGGGATGTTAAGATTTATAGCCACTTTAATTGAAATCTTGAGGCGTGTCTCTGTTTGCTCTTGAATGTGTGACGCGTGGGAGTTTGCGAGATTCTTTCTCGTTTTACTACTATTATTAGAAATGTGTTTTTGCCGTCGGGGGCTAATCGAATCTTCTCGGTCAACTTCGTTTTTTTTTTCTATTAAATGGCAGCTGCGTGCGCTCTGGCGTGAGTGCAATTGTTAGATAGATAGATAGATATACTTTATTGCACAAAAACTTTACAGAAATAGGTTTTACAGATTGATTATAGTACAATTTAGGCGGTCTTATCGCTAGAAAGCGATCTCTTCCAGACAACCTTAAGGTAGAGGAAATAGTAAATGGCGAGAAATGGGTACGGTATTGTTGCATTGTAGTCTTTATTATTTGAACGCGATGCTAATGGGCTTACATGCGTTCATATCGGATTCCATCGTCGCTGCGTAAATCTTTTATGAAACAATCTGGAATGGTCATGTTTAGTCTCGCGTCTCCTATAAAAGATGGGCATATTTCTTGACTGTTGAAAAGTGAGTTGTATCAACAACGGTTGTTTCGTATTGCATACCATCTATCGTGAAAAGTTTGAGAGAATATGTACGATACAGCACATATTGGTTCAACACAATGTTGGCGACTTACGGCTAGGTCTGGCTATGGCGAGTGACGCCAACGCCCCCGCCGCCGTCGCCGCATGACGTAGCCGCCGGAGACCGCCGCCCGGCGCGCTAGTCTCTGCACGACCGCGGCACGAGCAGTGTCGAGCCGCTGCGATGTGAACGCATAACCTCCAACACTGTCTGAAACGACAGCTTTTGTTGCGTGTGCACGATCGTTTTAGTTACTTTCTGTACCGACCCGTTCATTAACTTTGTTTTGTGTTGTACTGCTTGTTCCGTCGTACCGGATACATGTAAGTGGTGTTTCTGTGTCATCATTAACCTCGGTGTCCCGCATTACTGACACATTTTGCCCGAATTCTTGAGTGTCGTGCCCGCGTGACGGAACTAAACTGCTGGAGTATCTGCAGCCTCTGTGTTGTCGGTTGGATATGGTCATTATTGTTGGTCAGGTAAATGAGCATTCTGTCATGAACAATTTGTCCATTGTAGTTCAAGTTTCAATCATTATGTCGTTAATTTCCTGCCTTTATGCGTTTAGAATCAACAGGTGGTAATTTGTCCTTATCATTACAAAGTAACTCTCGGTACGTGAATAACATGTTTTTCACGTTCTATTTCATTTGTTCTAGTATCCAGTTTTGGTTCTCTGATAGTTTAGAAATCGTGTGTCCAATTTGTTAACGTCACGTCAGTAGTGTATTTATTGCTGATATGAAATTCTCATTTTGTTATTTTATTTTTTGTTTTGTTTGCTATTTTGTTTTTGCCTTAGTTGCTTTATCTTACTTTTACCACCTTAATCAATAGAATGAAGTTAAATCTATTTTGCTAAAAGAAGGCTTTATTAAAATGACTTCCTTACTGTAAACATGAGAAAGGAATTCAGACGTTATAAAATATGCTTCGGGCGTTGTTTATAAACGTTCATTTCCTGAGTAAATAATAGGAATTGTTTGTGACGCTATTGAACTATCTCCATACACGCTAGAAACAATTTGATAGGAATCGTTTGTTTTTAATAATACTAGGTCTTACTTCAAATCGTATTGATATTGAACACTCGTGTAATGGTCATATAAATAGAGGACCAATCCATCTGACCTGGATAGAATAATTAATTAACCATCGGACTTACCAAACTAGGTTAAACTTTATTGTACTAAATAAAACTTGTCGTTTCCATCCGCGTACGAAGTTTTTTCCATGAATAAAAGTACAGCGTAGATGGCTTTACGTGAATTATTTTGCTTGCCCTTAGCTGTATTAATTACAGAAACCAATTAACTCATAGTGTGGGTGGGGCGCCACGCTGCGTTCGTTGGCATTGTCGCGACCAACTTAATAAAAACCAATTTATTTTTAGGCTTCACGTTGTTAGCACTAATTTGTTGATGTTTATTATTGCAGCCGGTTTTTTATGAAGCTATTAACCTAATTGAGCATTGGTATATTTTATGGCATTCAAATACCGCTGTAATACATTCAAGGATCCATGCTTATGCCGTAAATCTAGGTGCATAAATTATGTACTGTTATTATTTAAATATAACACGAAAGTTTTTGCATATCAATAATTTTTGATTGATTTTTACAATAAGTTTATTATATAGTAATGTATACAAATTTTTGTGCAAACTAATTTAATTAATCTCTAATTAATATTTTCCGGTAGAATAGGGAATACACACAATTTTCATTGTGAACAGAACGATGCTCTTTGTGTACTCACATTTGAACATTGTATACTTCATAGAGTTCATAGAGATGTGCCGACTACCACTTTGACCGACTAGCCGACTAGTCGGCTGTAAAGAGGCCGACTAGTCGGCTACATCAACATCTACCATTAATTAAAAACTATAAGTAAAGAGATTTTGCTATTTTTTATTATAAAATATGTCATTTTTATTTGGGTTGTGTCCAGTTAATCATATTATATAAGTTATAATAGTTCCTATGTTTCTTTTTTATTTTCTTGAAACAGTTCGTGTTTAAAATATTGAATGTTTATTTTTTAATTTATTGGTAATTGAAAAATACCTACTTTTTTATTTGATTAAGAATTAATAAATGTTTATTTAAGTTAAGAAGACATTATTTTGTTTGTTAATTAATACCAACTTTAAGAAGGTACCAATTTTGTTTTGTTGTTGTTATAGATATGTATGTCTTCTTTTTAAGCCAGTATTTTTTAGAAAATTATTACTAAAGAAAAGACTGGTCTGCTTTACTTGTCGAAAAGTGTAAGATTGATTATAAAATCCAAATAATAATGAACAATTAAGGTTTTATTTTCTTTCAGTTCCCCTGATATATTACATATTAATGAGAAATACATACAAAGTAAAAAGACTAGTCGATGTTTTTTGCCGACTACTCGCCGACTACAAAAGCGGCCGAATAGTCTGCTTAACCCACTAGTCGGCGACTAGTCGGCACATCTCTAATACTTCATCGTTAGTTATTGTGATAAAAGAGATGGTTGAACTTGTCCATAATGTCAATGTCGACATTTCGCGGTCATATTCTCAATCGAATATATTTGTCTCGAGCTCGAACATTTGCGTATGTAACTTTTCTTTGTCTGTAAAAATTATTTGTTGTGTACACAGCTGCTGGTTGAGCTCAATTTGAAATCGGTATTCATTTAATATTTACTTTGTTATTGCTGCCAACGTAAATTCATTAATTGGCAGAAAAATATTAACTTTCTAGAAATTTTCCTAAAACGGTGATTACTGTTGAAATAAATAATACAGATGAAATGTATTCAACAACATAAATATTGGACCTCCATCACATACATTTCACAATACCAAGACGAGAGACAATATAGAAAAGCTCGCTTTCCATATTTACTCGACAGTTGTTCGAATACAAATATATTAGCTTGAAAGAAAGATAATTTGCTTCCTGAAATATCTGCTAAATTACTTCTAAACTGAATCTCAACTGAACTGAAAATAAACGCTGAATCTACTTAGATCAGCAGGTCCCCCCCATCTAAGAACTTAATTTGCAGGAAGGCCAAACATATCTTGGTACCTACTGCCATTTAAATACATATAGTAACTGTAACGTAATAAATAATGTTTTACTAGCAGTCGTATTAAAAAACTTGACAGTCTAATTTTCTTGAATGAGGATAAAGAAAAACAGATAGTCCTAACGATAACTAATAACTTTTTGAACAAAGATAAATTGATGATTCAATCAAGAAACTGTTATGTAATGACGAATGCTCAACTTGAAATATATAAAAAGTAGAGATTAGGGAAGATCCACTTAAGTATTGCGGGGTGGGATTATTTTAAGTCCGATACTATGGTACCGTCGTTGTTTCTGATTTCTGTAACACAAGTGCTTTAGCTACTTACCACAGAATCAGAGCAATGTATGTGATGTTGTCCAATATTTATTTATTTATTATTATAATTAGTATAATGTTTTGAAAAGTAAAGAGCAGAAGCTCTAGTTTTCAAAACGTTGCAAATAGTTTTATGCACTATTCCAACTCGCTAGCAATAACATCCAATTCCATCTAAGAATGTATTTTTTATCTTATCGAACATTCTTATCATAAATCTTACTTGTTTAGGATTGACGTCAATTAATATTTTGATACTGTAACTGATCGGCTTTATTTCGGTAGATATTCAAAGTAAACGGAATAAGGAACACTTCTAATACATAATACTCACAATATATTTATCTGCTACGATTTGCATCTGCAATGTTCGCGAAAATTCTCGCCTAGTTATGAAACTAATACAAACTTTGGTGAGGATTCGTGGTAAGCAAATTTACGGTTGAAATGGATAGCAGATTTTTATCTGAAACATTGACCTTCGATTCGTACGAGCTACGTGACTAAATCATAAACCATTACGTTGTTGCTGTGTAGAATTCGCATCGCTTAGCGGTAATCCAGTGTGTGATAAGCCAACTCCAGGTACCTTATGTCGGGCTAGCAAATGCTTTTCTCTTGTATTGTTTAATAATGGTGTTCGACACCTGCAATAACAAATACGCTCAACCAATGGGAAAAAGAACCCGAACTAATAGATTAACGTCTATTCCGTGAAAGAGAATCGATTAGGATAGATTGCTTTTGTACGAAGTTTTTTCACAAAAATGACAGCAAATGGCCCGTTTCCTAGAATTACTGGCATTATGACTAGTAAAGTAAGTACATATATTAGTCTATTTAGTCTGATGGCCTTGCCTGTTTCCACAAGCACGGCGTCATAAAGACTATACATGATAGAAGCAGGAAAGAAATTAATAGTTTTTATATAGTGTTTAGACGAATTAGTAAGGGTTTTTCTCGCGATTTGCAAGCTTTATTTCTGAATAGAAAGTGTTATTATAATATATATGTATGAGTTCTCTTGATAAACTCTTAAGGTTAATTGAACAACTGAAGCATTGCTATTAGTTTATTAAGTCTAGCTCGGAGGCCCCGCTTTACATTCTCGGGAAGAGAACCTTGTGCCCCAAAGGTTCTGTGAAGACGACAAGGCTTCGCAGTTGTCATCGATATTCACGCAGAAAAAATATATCTGTTTAGTTACCAAATTTCATTGAAATCCATTCTGTATTTTTGAGTGAGGGTAACAAACATACAGACATCCACACAGTCTTACAAACTTTCGCGTTTATTGGTTACTCCTTCAAGTGAGCGAGACATGGTGATAGCATGAGCTGCCATATTTTGACGGCTTTCGCGCTAAGACTTGGGCCTTAGGCCACGCCGAGGGGCATCGTGGTAGTAGAGGTTGATCCCATTTTCCATGGCTTCCACCAACGGCAATGCAGATAATATGTGACAGGTTTAGTCGGTACACCCAGTCCTTTTCAGAATTGAGAAGCAGTTAGAACTTGTAAAAGCGGCTATAGGCGCCGGACTAACGCTGTTGTAGTATGGTATGGCATTTAACTCCGCACGATTCCTCTTGCTACAGTACGGTACAAAAAAAAGAGTACATCTGCATGTTTATATTATGTAACTTGGTATGGTCATCTATGTCCTTTGTGGGTGGTGTCAGTTTGCCACGTGTCTGCCCCCTGTCTCTAATGATGCGATGTTATGCGATTCGTCTATCAAGTTCCATTGTCTCTTTAATGTTGCCAATGCTATTAATAGACAAATAACATCCGCGCTCGCATCCTCGTGCCCTTGCATTGAAAATGAAGCCCATTGTTTCTTAATTGTTCGAAATTACCCATAGCAGCCATTAGTTCCGAGAGGGTAATAACCAATAGTAGATGGTCCCGAGGGTCCAGTCATTTTGAACGTCTGCCGTTGCACACGGCGTGGTCTCTGAGGTTTATCGACCGTCCCGTCTAGCCGGCATTCGGATAATCTTCTGTTCTCCACCACAATACATAATCTAATCTGGTTTACTACAACATCGTCTAGAACAAACTTGTTTTTTATTAGTTTCTTTTACAGCCAGACCTCCGTACAAAAGTTTGTAAAAAATTCAAGTTGGTGGCTGGCACTTATTTGAAATTTAAATGTCTTCACAAAACATTGGCATGTATAAAATAGCTTTGCGACCAACATTATTCTCGAATGTCCTTTTGAATATTTCAAGTGCAGAGTTTATTGGCCGTTTGTTTGTTTCTAACTGGCAACAGTGTTTTATCAAACTCCATTTGCCCGTTTAGACTCTCCCCATGAATTACACGAACTTCACAGAAAACTCCAGCGAGACTTAGTAATTTGGAAATGTTTCAAATTATTACATGTCGACACAATTGCAAATTAAATTCCAATTAAATGTAATAAATGGCAATTACCTTTATCTTTAATGATTTTTTATTTGTTTTGTTTAGCGTGTTATTTTTACAGGTTGATAATAATTTGCTTTCCGACCTTGCAATATTAACCTTCATAGCGTATTTTTAAACAATTTTACGCTTCTTGTTAGCATTTATTATGCATTAAAAGTCTTTAAAAAAAAATGTGAATGAAGGCTTTTATTCTCGTTATTGTGGTTTATTCCTTCTATTGTTCACGCAATCATGTAACTTACCTATGTAACAGTGTTAATGGGCACTTTACTGAGTTATTGTGTATACGAAGTTGATATAAAGATTAGATAGTCCTTGAAACACACTGGAAGTCTATGATCTGAGTAAACAAATAATCACTCAATTATCGTTCAAGGAAAATAGAATCATGTTATTTTGATCAAGTTATTGCTGTTTATTCGCAGTTTTCCCTTGGACTCTTCCCAATTCTGTATTGCGTTTACCTTGATGGTCAAATGAGAATTCAAAACATGAATGTTGAGGTTTTCAGTCTTATGACAGTTTTTCATTAGACTAGCAAATTTTTACGACGTAAATATCTGACTGTGGATTGAAATGTAAGTATATCGTGTTTTCGTGTAGGAAATTTGCCAAAATCTGTTGCGTTGCTAGTTCGGCAGCGATTCGGAGTCTGGCTCGAGTCGCGGCTATTATTCGTCGTGTTTATAGTCGTCCGCTAATTATTACAAAAATTTGTTTGCATAAAGTGGGCACGTTGAGTGAAAATTTGTGTTTCGTCCCAAAATTATGTCTCTCTTTTCTAGGGCGAATGTTATTTGCAACTATCTACTTATTAGCTGTTATTCGGTTATGCCGCAGTTGCTGCAAAAGTGTCACGACCTTCAGTTTTTTAGGAATGTTCTCATCAGTGTCTAGTGTTGACATGTGAGTGATATAGACAAATAATCTTGTTGTGCTCAGATTCAACTGTATTGTTTTTACTTCTCATAGTACTGAACTTTATTTTATTGTCTACTTTCTTATCATAACGCTTCTATAAATAAGGCTTACGTTAAGTTGATTGCAATTTTCGCGTTCAGCTGTGGCGCAGCTAACAATTGTTTACTTGACACTTAAGAGAGGCGTAATAGTTGTAGAGCGTCAACATCGTTGACTCACGACATTTGATTATCGCAATGGCGTGTGGGAGCCGTATCTGGGTAAACCAAGGATATAGTCGACCTACTATCTACTAATTCTTCTTTATTAGTTTTGGCTGCAAGATTATGAACAACTGCATCAATTTTTTTAATTATCACGATTTATTCTAGATAAAACAATGATCCCAGAAATAATAATGTGGTCGCCTATATAGTTGTCTGTCATGATAAGATTATTGAGAGAATATCTTTCTTAAATTTACTTCTTAATTACTTTAACCATCGAATAATATTGTACAATGTGAACTAATAAAAATTGGCATCTTTTTTCTTAAGCGCGTGTTCTAAAGATAACTTAGAACAATATTAATCTTGTTATAGTTCATATTTTCTGTAATGGAAATTCCTCGATGAAGTGAATTTAATTATATTCGTAAATTCTAAACGTACCTTACTTTTCATTCATTTTATAAAAATATTTTACTTTTGCCTGCCATTTTGTCCACCTTATTTAGGGATAAAAATTATCATATGCGTTATAATATTTATCAAATCTTCATTCAAATACATTCAGTAGTTTGGATATAAAAAGAATAACAAACATATGTCGAGACATCCATACATTCTTACAATCTTTGGCGTTTATAATATTAGTAGGATGCAAGGCGTCAGAATCGATCCAAATTTGGATTTCTTAAAACCTAAATTGCTGAAAAAAAATCAAGCTAAATTTTAAGTTTGTCTTTTTTTACCACGCATTTTCAAACATTAATCTTATTGTCAACAGCTGGAGATCTCTTCTGTGGCGACATTGATGGAGTTCCGCTTGGACAGCGCGGAGTACTGCCAGGCCCAACACAAATAAACTCGAGGGCGAGACGTGCGGCGAGGGAGCAGAGCGTGCCGACTGGACCGATGCTGCCGGGAGCGCGCGCTGAGACTACGCACCCCGCGCACTGTACCACGTACACCCACCCACAGGTACGGTGACAAGGATCAGAGCTTCTACCTGCAGTAGAGCAAATAAGTACAAACTAACTAGATGTTTGCAGAGGGAACAAAGGGTGTACAGAACGACGCATATCCAGCTATAGGTGCAGTAACAAGCGACTCAGGTTCTTCCTGTTCTGAAGTAGTTAGATAAAGCTATACTAAGATTTAGTGAGGGAGCAGATCGTGGTGACTGGACCGAAACTGCCCGGAGTTTGTACGATGTGTCGTTTCCCCAATAGGTATGATGTGCAGCACCAGAGCCTTACGCTCTGGAGCAGTTAGGTGCGAGCTTGCTGAAGATTTACGGAGAGAGCAATGGGTGTACCACTAACAGCCACTCATAGGTACGGTTACAAACACCACAGCTTCTTCCTGCTCTTTACCAGTTAAATGCCAATACGTAAATAAAGTGATTGATGAATCTTCGCCAACAAACCATGGCAACGGATGCCAAAGCAGATGTTGAAATAAGTTATTGGGATAGGGTATGTGAAACCTCGAGCTAATAGATACGTGTCATTGACCATTTAAATACTAAAACTTTCAAAGTATTTGACTTTGCTGTTCTCAAGCAAGCAATGCCTAGTAAATGTAAGAAAAAAATATGATGTTTTATAATTGATTGCCTCTTTTCTGTTTTTACGTCACTGCATTGGAAATTTGGAATAGACAATAGATAAACCGTGTCAACAAAGAAATTCGATATACCTTCAAAAGAAGTAACTGCTCTACAATACCGGAAATACGCAACCATCAAAGAAACGCTTCCTAGATCACTCAAAAATGGTTAATACATATTCACGTTTGAAACGGGTTGTTATTAAATCAACCGGGCTTTAATTTCCCGGGAGTGTCATTTCAATGACATGTCCCGGAAAATCTGGAGCGCGATGCTTTTTAAACTGGGCCGGGAAACATCATTGGCAGTTACTTATTTCATGCGTCATAGCATAGTAGCCTCTGTGGAAAATTTTGCGGTATAAGTGGGTAGATCAGATTCAGTGCAAAAGATCTGAAAGTGAAAGTGGGGAAAGGCAGCAAAGGACAGTGGGAGTAACTGGAAATACCACAACTTGTATCACCCTAGTGTTAACACAAATCTCTTGTGAAATTTTGTACGTTTAGATTTAGTTAGAACAAAAAAATGCCTCAAAAATGTTGCCCAGGCTTAAAAGCTTTTTATTACGATTGGTTTCAAAGTTTCATTGCTCTATCAACAGATTCTATGAATCATTATCTGCGATACTTACCTGTCTATTAATGATTTAAAAGCAAGACTCATTCCATTGATTGCGTGCGTCGTCCTAAGTTACACCTCTGCATCATAATGTCCTACATTATGCTAGTCACGTACAAATGTATACCATTGTCTAAGAGGGTTCTTGATGTATGTGCAAAACCGCAACGACTGACAATGTGCACCTAGGTCGTGCAAGTTGAATTACCTATCCACATTTGCTGTAATATAACACCGGATGCTAAATCAGGGTAGGGCTACGGGAGTCGCCGGATCGTCGCTGCCGTCGATCAGTTGTTATCTATCCCTGACCAGGGCAAGGCTTCTACAAACATTCGTCCGTAATCTAGAATATTTACAATTATATCACTTAAAAACAGGTATTTATCAAAACGTAGTGTTTACGGTGCATGTTATCACCTTGTACCAACAGACATGAGTGCAGAGCTGTGTAGACTTGCTAACAAATGACGCGGAGTTGGCTCCGGCTCCGCACTCTCACGAATACTACTGGTAAATACACACACAAGCTCACATGACCCGAACTTCGCTTCAAAATTCAGACGATTACTATTTTTAGCCCATTTTTTACTCCACTTCAGTCGTTGCTCTGGCTTTGACGCAAATACATCTCTAAAATGATAACTTCTGTGAATCGAAGCTCGCCACTGAATCCGCAAATTTTAATAGACTTCGTATTTTTGTTTCAGTTACCTTAAATTTGGAGTTGGCTGCTAACTGGAGCATATCATTCGATTGCAGAAGTTCGAGTGAGAACAGCGACAAACTTATGTTACTTGCATAATTATCTTTTGATTTCATTCCACATTCTGTACTTTTGTTTGTTCGTTTACGAATGTGCTCAAGTGGTTGAAAGCGACATCCATGCGGGTGATTCTAATGATATAATTGGACCTTTTCTAAACAAAAGTAACGAAACTGCCGTGTGTTGTGTGGAAATAGAGTGACAGTTTGCCTGTTAGGCTTTGACGGAGCGTGACATCTTACTGTGACGCGCGTGAAGTGAGTGGTCGTAGATTACTTCAGTCGAGTAGCGAACAACCGTGGTCATCATGAAGCAGAAGGACATCAGGCCGGCGCCCTCGCTCATCGAGTACAAGAGCATGAGATTCCTCATCACCGATCGCCCTTCGGACGTCACTATCCAGTCGTACCTTCAGGTGAGAGGACTACACTTTTTAGATACATTTCAAGGTTATGAAGTGCGAAAGGTTATGATTCGCCTAAAATTGTTTTCACATCTTATCTTATTATTTTCGTTTAGATGAATCTCTAGCGCATAATGCCGATCTTCAACTGTTTGTTTATACCATTTTTATGGATTTGTTTTTGGCTGGTATATTATGTTTTTTTTTTCATCTTTTGTTTTAATTTGAAGATTGAATTTGCAGTGTCAAATTATCTGCTCTAGTTAATTGATTCCTATGTAAGCATTTAATTAACATTCAATAGGAATCAGCGTTTGTCGTGTGAAGAAATGTAAAGGAAATTACTTGTTCACTGAAATTGTGACGAAGTGAAAATAATAGTAACGAAAGTTACACCTCGCTTGAATGAATTAAGATTTGATCGCGAAACGTTCAGTTTTATGAATAAATATATTTACAAGTGAAATTACCTTGACTTGTTTTGTTTACATCGGAGTCGTTTGGAATTATTTTTAGATTAAATTGAGTTGCGAAATTTTCAAACAACTTAAAGGATGTGTTTTCTTAAAAACACCGAGGACTGTGGATGAAAATAGAATCGATACGAACTTGTTTACGAGTTTTATGATTACCGATTCTTGTTTTGTTCTTTTTTCTTGCCATAATATATTTAAATTTCACCGTTTTATGGCAAACAATTTCTGAAGAAATAACAAAAATAGAACATTAAAATGGTTAAGAATAGATACAGTTAAGTTTTGAGCTTAGATATTGCTTTTAGTTGCAGAGAACAATATTTTTATTTTCCAACTGAAGTTTAAAAGTCTTTTAGTGCTATATACAATTTACTTTATCCATCATCATAGCAACCAATTATAGAACTGCCTTCTCTTGTCAAGTAAGCACGGACATCCTTGTTGTTTATTCCCTTATCTATACTTATATTATAAAGAGGAAAGATTTGTACCTATTTTTGTATGTTTGTAATGAATAGGCTCAAAAAGTACTAGGCCGATTTAAAAAATTCTTTAACCAATAGAATGCTACATTCTTCCAATTTGACATAGGCTACAAATTAGGGATCCTTGGTAAAATTTGAAAAATTTCAACAGAAAACCGGGAAAAATTCTCTCAAGGCGAAACGAAGTTCGCCGGGACCGCTATTAGGGATATAGTTTTTTTCCCGGGCATGATTACGCCAATCGACGAAGTCTATATTGTACTTCGGCCGGGTGTTTTAATCATATCATCGAAGGCTACCTTTTCCATATATCTGATTTTATTTTGGTTTGAGAACGACAGCAGAAAACATTTTTGATTATTGCCATCTGCTAACGGTATTATTATTTTTATCTTGAATATTAACCTGCCGAAACTATTGAAAACTCAGTATGTTGCTATGTAATGTAAGTAATGTTGTAGTTTGTACGTATATTGTGAAAGCTAATTTTAAGTTTTTTTTTAATGTGATTATCTGTGGCTGTCCAAATAAATAAATCTCGTGACGCCATTTTTATTTTCATAGAAAATCTACAGGGAAATCGTGTTTTGACTGGTAATTGAAAGTATCCTCAATGAGGGTGTTCGCTTACGAAAAATCCACCAGATAGCGATACGTAGGCGTGGGATCCAACTGCTACATGATTGGTTATGGTTTACATGACATTGACAGACATGTCACCGTGACATTCAAATCACCAATCAATTAACAGTTGGACCCCACGTCTACGTATCGTATTTTTCAAGCGGGAACACCCTCATTGAGATACTTTCAAATATCAGTCAAAACACGACTTCATTATAATATTTTCTATGAAAATAAATAAAACGTCACGAGATTTACTTATCAAACACTCAGTTTAAATAGTTTCGATGGGTTTTAAATTTGCTTTTAAAATTAAGAACACCCTCATTGAGTAGTCAGTCATTATCCGTAATGTGCAGGAGCTTCGCAAGCACAACGTGTGCACGGTGGTGAGGGTCTGCGAGCCCAGCTACGACGTGGCTCCGCTGAAGGCCGAGGGCATCGAGGTACGCGACCTCGCGTATGACGACGGCACCTTCCCGCCCGCCAACGTCGTTGACGACTGGTTCGAGATACTGCGCGACAAGTAAGTACCTAGATCAGTGCTCGTCAAATTGTCTTCATCTAAAGCAGGTAGCTTTAGATGAAGTAGGCAGGAAGGGTCCACGGCAATAATGATGAATGTCCAAAATATTAAAATCATTGTGATCAACGTCATTCGGTCACTTCATACATGCAGCTAGTAACTTATTTTACTAACTATGCAATATCGCTCCCAGTACTGAGTTAAAACCGTTTCTGATATTTGACCACACGTCTAGAACGCTCAGTGTCCCAGGTATTAACGGCAATAAGGCTGAATTTTGGACAACGTTTATATACTTAACACCCAAATATCTTGGAACAAAAAACAAAGCACGTTTATCATTATTGCAGTGTACCCTTCAAACGTAAACCTGAAAAAACTTTAGGATGCCATTTTTATAGTTTCCGAGCTGTTTCAAATTTCAATTTATGTGCCCGATTTCGGACGTTTGGTTCAGTTATTATCATTCGCGGTTTGTTTCGTCAGGTCCGTTCAAATAACATGACTAGGACGCACCACTGGCTCTCAAAGTGGTGCGGTGGCGGTTTTAGAGTTTCCCCACAGCGTCACCGTTAATGCTATGAAATTTCCAGGGGGGTTTTGTAGCAAGAGAGTCCCACGCATACCGCCACATCCTGTTCCCGTTCTCAAAAAAGGATGACTGTCCGTTGCTTAAACATCTACACAAAGAAGCAAAATGTAAAAGGGGCTCTATAAATAAGATTCAGTTTCTCTATATTGTAACTCTTCTCTTGGAATTATCACGAACTAGGTCCAAGGTCCAACGCGGTTTGCCATTTGGTAACCCCTGGTCTGTATCAATATCGGAAGATATGGGCATCAGTTTGACTTACAATGTCCTGTGCCTATGTCCATGAAATTGTTCAGCCAAGCGTCTCAGTCTAAGTATTATGAGGGCCACACGTGACGAATGTAATCTGTGATACTCTCTTGTAATCCGCTTGTAAAACAAAAATAGATCACAATAGTTTTATTAAGAGCTATATATAGTTTATTAGAACACTATGGTTGCTCTACCAGCCCAAATATATAATTGTACACATTTTGCTAGTCAGGCTACTGAGTGACGACATCAATTGAATTATATATATTTATAAGGACACCAAAGTGTCCTTATAAAATATGATTCTTATTTACGGCTACTTCACCTTCAATTGGAATCGCCAATGCTGTGGAGTATCATCTTCTTTATCATATAAATATCAAAAAAGTTTGTATATGTGGATAATTGAGGGTGTATAGATGTCAGAATGTAGGTTTGCCCTTTCACCCAATGTACTTTTTCACACAAAAACGACTTAGTATTTGGATGAATTTTGGTAGGAGAGACGAGATTATAGATTATTAAAGGATTATTTATGTCCCGAAATAAGGCGGGCGAAGTATCGGCCAAAAGCTTATTACATAATATTGTCTTTTTAAAAGTCTCAAGTCTAAACTCAAATATAATATTTATTTGCTTAAACAAAGCAAAACGCTTATTTACATAAACAGCACGCACACACTTACCTCTTGCCTCCTCCAATTACTAATGGTTTCATAAAGCCTGATCTGAATATGTGAAATGTGATTATGATTCCATTAGGCCGTTAAGTGGCTACGACCACACGAATGAAACCGATAAGGACTATGTTTAAGTAACGATATCGTATCCTATCTAAGAGTCCTTTAGACACTTCTCACATAATTCCCTGCTTTACGAATACCGTCACTTTATGTAAGGGATTTTTCTACTAGGTGAAGATAAAAGCTTTTCAATGTTTTTTCAAAACTGAGTCTCCTACAAACTTAATTTTTTAACAATGAATAATCGCGTGTTTGGCCGTTATAGACACGAGTTGAGCTAAAGCAGATTTCAATCTCTAGATATGTGGGTATATTCACAAAATGTTTGAAACAGTTTTGGAAAGTGTGCTCTATCTCTTTATCACACATAAAACATAGCCTTGCCGCAAGGGGTATCGGTGATTCGATAAAACATGAGCGGAGCTTTGAGAAATATCGTTCTTAAAAGAAAACAATATAAAGTTACATTTAAGAACCAAAAGAAAACTACTGTTAGACGGACTAAAACAAACGGTAGTCCGCTTCACTATTATTTAAGAGAGGTAGGGCATAGCGATTTATCACTCGAACTGGAGCAGCCCGACTGGTAAAATACCTCCACCTTACAGAAGACCGCAGCCAAATAACAACCACTTCTGTGTTGTGTTCCTGCGTGTGAGTAAGGTTTCCAGAGCTCCTGGGGGGTGCTACATTAGTCGCAGCAGGGGTCAAGCCTTCAAGGTAAGGGCGACTAGTCCAGTAACAGATTTATGATGCTGTACTTGTCACCCTTAAGCTAGGACCTTATTACCACTTAACATCAGGTGGGATGAGTCAATCTTGAAGTGCAATATTTTATTTTTATTTATTTATTAAGGACAACCAACAAATCTTACACTAATTACATGGTATTAACTTATGTTTTATACTTAAGCTAAGTGCAGATTCACTTATAGGCTGCCACGACAAGCAAATGTGAGCAAGACTTAAGAAAAGAAAAAGAAAAACTTAAAATTAAGAAAACTACGCCAGTACGTACGGCTACAACTTGAACGAATCAAGTACAGCCCTCTTAAATCTATGATCGCTACAAGCCAGAATATCAACATCAGCAGATCTCTTCATCAGTCCGTTGTATTGACGTTGAAGTCTATTTATTAGTGAGTGGTGACCGAGTTTGCTTTTAGACCCCTTAGACACAAATGGAACGAATTTGCTTTCTCTTGGCAACTTCAGAGGAATACGAAACTGTAGCTGTGCAAGAAGGCCCGGGCAATCAAGACCACCACTAACCAACTTGTGCAAAAAAAGAAGATCTAGCATTTCGCGTCTGTCTTTTAAATTCAACATTTGGTACCTAGAAAGGCGGTCAGTGTACGAGGGCAGCTCCCGCGCTAGACCGGATTGGAAGGACATATGCCACAGAAACCGTTTTTGTACTCGTTCTAGGCGTTTTATATAAATGTCGCAGTGTGGCGTCCAGACTGGACTACAATATTCCAGTATAGGTCTCACATACGCGTTAAACAATAACATTTTGGTTTTGGGCGACTTTAGTTCTTTGCAGCTGCGAATCACAAACCCCAACATTTTGAAAGCCTTGCATGTGATGTTGTCAACATGTTTATGAAAGCGTAGCTGTTTGTCTAGAGTAACGCCGAGATCTCGAATACAGTCAACCTCCTTCAAAGGCATCCCATTAACAAGGTATGTAGGTGATGTTTGCATTTTGTCTCTTGTAAACCGAATAAAGTGACATTTATCCGTATTTATATAAAAAAAAAATGTGACCGGTGACAACATCCCAATTGGCTACTTGACAGTTTTTGAAAAAGTAATGTAAAATGTGCGCCCATTCATTTTATATCCCAAGCAATTCAATTTATCTGGAAAAAATGTAAATAACCAGAGAAAAATAAGATTTTGTGTAACACATTTAAAAAGCGCGCGAAAACGCCAAGTCTCGTCACTGTTGCAATTATGACGTCAACGTCCTAGATAACGAACCGATACGTATAGGAACGACTTAATTTAAAATGTTTCAATAAATTCTTAATACGATTAGAGACACAATAATTCAATTGAAGCGGTAAAATAATCATTGTTTCGCCACATTAAAATAAATAATTTTCGCCGACAGCTGTCATTTCCGAATTGCAATGGTGGTTTCCGTTTCGGTTCTTTTGTACCACGGATAAAAAAAGTAAAATTTATTTTGCAAAAATAAAATACTAACTATGCTTTTAATTAAAAAATAAAAATGTAAAATGATTACTTAACTAATAAGCTAACATATCTAACACTTTTCATATTTTATTGTTAACACTGTCAAGTAGCCAATTGAGTATACCTACTGCGTTTCATTCACTAAATCAAATTGACGCACCGTTAAAAACAATCGTACGAATACGTTCAAAGGTGATGATGATGTTATGTTGAGAAATCGTTATTACAACCCGTCAAGAAATCGTCAAGTCAATTGATACGTCTTAACGAGTCAGCGGAGTGACGCACGCGAATGCAGTACGCATTACCATTTTACACGTTCAGTTCCGCACGTTTCAGTACTTGTTTACTTACATGATCTAATTTATCCACTTTACAAATGTGTTTGTCATGATCGGTGTGCATGAAAATTTGCATGTCATTATTTTGTAATATTGAGCACTTGTTTGTTATGATAGTAGGTGATGCAGTTGATTGCCGGCCTCTCATTCATATTTTAGGTTGGCTTTGCTGTGCAATGAAACCATTTACAAATACTTGTAAAAACCAACCAAACGGATCTCATGCTTTCCCACTAAATTTAACTTGGAACTATAATAGGATAGGCGACTAAAAATCTATGTTTGGTCGAACAATTCGATTACCAAAAAATATAAACGGATTTTTTTTGAAACAGTTACCAAGATGGCGTTAAAATTTAGCGAGATATCACTTTTTTATATACATAACACAGTTTTTACGAATTAGTGACACATCCCTGCACTGAACTTTGATGCGATATTTTTGTCAAAGCAGAAAATACGTATATTTTGTTGTATTTTGAAAATCTATTGTTGAATAGAATGGTGGTTTTAACCAGGCATTATCCCTATTTATTGTAAATATATTCGCAGAAATACATTTTACGTCGACGGATATAAGTCCTCCTGCTTTGTTAATACAATGTATTATTTTTATTTCCAGGGCCCAGAACAAGCCCGAAGCCGCGGTGGCGGTCCACTGCGTGGCGGGGCTGGGCCGCGCGCCGGTGATGGTGGCCATCGCGCTCATCGAGCTCGGCATGAAGTACGAGGAGGCTGTTGAGACCATCCGGGAGTGAGTATTGACTACCTACACCTTGAAACCTTTCATTTAAACGGCTCATACCGAACATCGTTTCGCCGAACCATACAAAGTTCTATGATTCGGCGAACGATGTTCGGTGAAACGTGACGTCGGTCTAAAAAGATTCGGTAAAATTGTATGAGCCCGAATTTAAATAATACTACTGAGCTCCGACAAGAATTGGTGCGCGGGTTTAGAGTCCTACTATCAAAAACGAAGTATGTCTGATCCGATGACGGATAATCGTAACAAGCTCCATTTTAATGCGAACAAAGGTTTTTAATGAAACGAAATATAATTTATGCATATATCATAAACTATGTTTAATTGAAAATTAGGGAGTTATCCAAACAAATAAAAGGTTAATAAACGAAACGCATAATTGGCTACTCGACAGTGTTAACAATAAAATATGAAAAGTGTTAGATATGTTAACTTATTAGTTAAGTAATCATTTTACATTTTTACTTTTTAATTAAAAGCATAGTTAGTATTTTATTTTTGCAAAATAAATTTTAGTTTTTTTATCTGTGGAACAAAAGAACCGAAACGGAAACCACCATTGCAATTCGGAAATGACAGCTGTCGGCGAAAATTATTTTTAATGTGGCGAAACAATGATTATTTTACCGATTAAATTGAATTATTGTGTCTCTAATCGTATGAAGAATTTATTGAAACATTTTCCGTTTATCTTAATTAAGTCGTTCCTATGCGTATCGGTTCGTTGTCTAGGATGTTGACGTCATTGCAACAATGACGCGACTAGGCGTTTTCGCGCGCTTTTTAAATGTGTTACACAAAATCTTATTTTTCTCGGGTTATTTAGATTATTTCCAGATAAATCGAATTGCTTGGGATATAAAATGAACGGGCGCACATTTTACAATACTTTTTCAAAAACTGTCAAGTAGCCAATTGAATTCTCAATAACGAAACCTATCGTTTTTGGTAGTAACCTCCGGAGGCAGAAACTTTTTCTCTTCATCTAGACTCCTAATTGGGTCTGTTTGGTCTGTTGGCGGTCACGGTTATAGAAGGAGTATTTTGAACATTAAAATAATAATTTATTTATTTATTTATTTATTTATTTATTAGGATATCCAACAGCAATACCATGAATTTACATAAAAAAACCAAACATGATACATAAATCTAAGCCAATAACAGGATACCACAACATAATAATCATTAATCTTTACGAATAAACTGAAAATATATAAAGTTTGAATTTTTTTACTCTCATATATCTGAGTGACTTAAAGGGATAGAGTGGAAAATAAAATAAACATGAAATAGTTAAGGAAAGTATGTGCTATAATAGTTATTTAAAAAAAATCAAACTCACTTACCACATAATCAGATGATAGTGATGTTTTCTAATATTTGAATTAACTCACGCCCTCCTTTTTGACCCTAACGTTGCCACGGCTATGGAAGCAGAGAATGGAAAACCAATGTTTCATATATTTTTTTCGTTTTCAGTCAACGTCGTGGCGCAATCAACGCCAAGCAGCTCTCTTACTTGGAGAAATACCGACCGAAGTCTCGGCTGAAGAAGAACGGCCACAAGAACGGCTGCTGCGTGCAGTAAGCAGGAGCAGCAGCGACGCGCGCCTCGACAGCGAATCTAGCTCTGCTTTCACACACACACTAACACACAAGAGCATAGTAAACAATCAATTAGTTTTGTATTCGTAGTATGTCGACTCTTTTGGCGACCCTCAGTTTATTTATCTTCGTTTTCCGTTAGAGGGAGTTGTAACCGAATTCAGGCTCGACACGCGAGCTCGGATAATAACATTCCCTTTTCCTCGGACTGATGTAGAATTTGGTTATGATATCTGTTCCTCTATTGCCGTCTTCGACATGTTTACCTCGAGTTTTCTATGAAATTTAATGCTAACATTTGTATTCGAAGTAAAGGTGTAAAACTCGCGTTGTACTGTGTATTAGTGGAATATGTTAATAGAAGCGAGCCACAATTTGTGTTCATAGTTGAAACAGTTATTTGGGTATACTTATGTATGAAATCATAATAAATTAAACATCCATAATAAATGCAACGCAGTCAATGTATGCTCTTACGATTTTTTTTTTCATATTATTTTGTGTGGTGAAATCATGATATAATTTCGTAATTATTTCCTTTTGTAGCGATTTATTTAATTATAATAAATAATTACGACATAATAGGAATCTTATGTATGATTTGTATTAGAAAATTTGACATAAAGAAATATTGCTTTGCGGAAATGTAACAAATATATTATTATTTCTTTGTTAACAACTTGAGCTTAGGTTAACCCAAATGAAACAACCTTTGACTAAGTTAAATGAAATTTTACTGAATAGTTGCCCTTACACAACAAAACTTGACACCGATGTTCCAATGAAAATAGCTCTTTGATATTATTTTTCTATTTCTAATTTTATGAAGATTATCGAACTATATAATTATTTGGAACATTCATTTCATAAATAAAAATATTTATAAGCAACAAATGTTTTATTTTATAAACCAGTGGGTAATTTGAACCAACAATTCCAGAGGAATGCACTAGAGCCACATGAGTAAAGAAACGGAACAGAGACAAAGATTCATACGAATGCGCTGTGATAGGTACATCACTACAGGTGCAACGCGTGTGTGTGCGTGACCACTGGCCGCTTGTCACGTATAAGCCGAAACCGCTTCAAACTAGATCAGCCAGTGGTCAATCTCAGGGCGTGCAGGCGTGACGCGACGTTTATATGGCAATAAATATTAAACCGAGTTTTTTGAAGAAATGTTGACATTTTTCAAAAACTTGAAATTAATAAAAATTTATACGCAGAAAGATGTAACGATTATTATAAATTTCAAGTTTCTATAAAATCTCTATTGCAACTTTACGAAGACTTAAAATCAGAAGAAATTAAATTTATATTTACCAGACGCCTAACTCAAGATTGCTTTGAAAATTTCTTCGGTAAAGTCAGACAGGCATGTGCTAATTGCCAGAAACCAACATGTCGCCAAGTCAGTATTGCCTTCAATAAGATGTTTATTACAAATATTTTAAAGAAACCCCAAAATTCAAATTGTGAACAGGATTTTGATAGCTAGCTTATGAAAGCAGACGACAGTCGCATTTTTATACACCGTCACAGGCTTCGCAACCTGATGATACTGTCCCTGCGTTAACAGTGGGTACAAATGACTATTGATCTAATATGCCAGAAAAGAATGGTTTAGTCTATGCATTGGGCTATTTATACAGAAAATGTCTGGAACTTCACAAATGTGAGAAAATAAAATCCCATGTTAATAGATCCGAACAACCCATAAATATGGGAAAAGATTATTTTTTTTTGCCATTATAAGAACTTTAATGAAGGTAGTGTGAAATCAGGTTTTTTGATAATACCTCCTTACAATTTTATTGCATTTGTTGAATTGCTTGAGCAAAAATTTCGCGAATATTTTGATCTTGCAACAAATTGTTAATATTGGTAATGACATATTAGCACGTTTGCAAGATTGTACATTTCATATGCCATGTGAGTGTTTCCCATTGGATTATTTGAAAAAACTTTATATTAGATTTAGAATTTATCATTCAATTAAAAGACACAACAAATTATTAAAAACCAAAAGTAATAAAAAATATATATTTAGAGTATGTAATTTGTAAAAAAATATCCCATTTTAATAAAAATGTGAAATAAAATCCATAAAATTTTTAATGTATTCAATTGTGCCAACCCTACCAAAATAGGTATGAATTTTGCTAGCTCTTTAGAAGCTTTCTCTGTTCCGTTTCTTTACTCATGTGCTTGAGCCATGGAAAATTCGATTATCCTGCAGCTACGAAGGACTTTTGTCCCAAGAGTGTACAAATCAAAAAGGCCCTAGAGATTCAACGCACAGTGTGCAATTTCCGTTCACTCAAGCGTTCAATACGCTGCTGCGCCTAGATAAACTATTTCTAAAGTTTTGTGCCAGTCCTACATACTTTTTGACTAAAATTGGTTAATTGAGTCCTCGGCTAACATTACTCTATCCCAAAGTTTATTCAATACAAGTGCAAAGTTGTACTTTAAATTTTTGTTGTACTATCAACTTCATCTATTTGTATAGTCCTCATCTCCTTGTCACATTGAAGTTAATGGGGATTACCGCGCGTGAAAAATCCGCTAGATGGCACTACGTGTGTGTGAGGTCCAACTGCTACACGATTGGTTACTTTTGACATGACATTGACAGATGTGTCACCATGACATGTTAATCACCAATCAGTTGGACCTCAGTCGAAGCAGTTGGACCTCACGCCCCCGTAGTGTCATCTAGCGAATTTTTCACGCGCGGTAGCCCCCATTGTCTATTTGTGTGTCTATAAGTGACTAAGGTGTATACAAACTTGAGATGCTTACTGTACATTTAAAAATATATCTTGTACTTTTGTTTTTCATATGTGTCCGAGTCGTTGGTTTAAGTATAACTTTTTTTAATAAATTACCTCAAGTTATTGTTGATTTACCTTTGAATAAATTTAAGCTAATTGTTAAAGGTTGTCTTTTGAAAAAAGGGTACTACAGAGTAGAAGACTATATTAATGACAAAGAAGTGTGGACCACTAACTAGTCTGTTCGCCCTCACATGAAAAATTTCACTAATTATATTTACTAATTGTATTTCTATTTATACAAACTCAGCAAGAGGTACCTATTTCTTTACGTATTTGTCAACTCGCAAGTTGGCAAAATTCTTATTAAGCACGAATGTGCATTAGCACCTACAGTTTGTTTAATTTAAATATATATATATTTTTTAATTTTTCTTATTACTTTGAATCAATGAATTATTTTTTACAATTTACTACATTATTTTATCTAATTACTACACTGTATGTCTTAGTGCAAAACTAGTTATAAGTTCAGCTATATTTGTAATATGAACGACAGAGTTTCTTGCCGGGATCTTCTCTGTAAGTTATAGGTTCCGAACCGGAGGTAGCGTCATTTGCATTATATAGACGTTTCATAAATATTACTGGTGTAATTTACATGAATAAAAGAATATTGAATTGAATTGAATTGAGTCAAATTAAAATTCTTTGTCATCACAATGGTCATGGCAGGGATAACTACTAGCGATGTATTGAAAAATGAGTGCAAATAGATATGAAAAACCACTTTATTCACTGTAAAAATTGAGGTAGAATTACTTCTAGCTTAATGAGAGAAGTGTGAATTTTCTTATATCTAAGAAGATTCATAAAATAAATAATTGAGCTACAAAACTGCCTTGGTCAGTTTGGTAATCATATCATAATATTAACAATAAAACAGATTAAAGGATGTATTCAAACTTTAACAAATTGAAAATATAAACATACATTATCACACAAAATTTCTTAATTTAGAAATACTATAATGTAACCGCATAAAATCTTAATAAAATCTTATTAGGTACATTATAAAGTTTGTACTTATTCAACAGTAAGGATTAAGAGGTCTTAATTATTTTACAAAACCATAAGCCTTATTTTTAATAAGAAAGTGGATGAAAGTTAAGAAAGTTTTGCCTTTCGCAGTGAGGTACTTATAAACGTATAAAGTGTTTTAACAAGCATTAGCTTTTCAGTTCCATATTATTCACATTAAAAATGATAATCTGCTATATTCACAAATGTCTTAATTGATTCTTATACGGAAAGTCTGTTTTGTCAAGAGCCCAATTGTTAAGGTAAGAGAGACAAAGAATGCTTTCCGAGTTCGAATATGCTTTCGACATTATATGAACATGCAGTGGTCTAGTACAACAGTTTCAATAAGTTGTAGGTACTTAGTACATACATCACAAAACTGCCTTACGCAGGCATAAAATGTTTATAAAACACATGCGTAACAGCATTGTAATATAAATTTGACAAGTAGTGAACTTTTTCTATTGGAATAAATGTTTAAGTACAAAAAGGTTAACTTCGGTGAACTTTTCACTTTTTCGGCACGTACTTATGCACTTTCCCGCCGTATCTAGCGACGAACGCTTTTACGTCGAATTTACGTTTACAACCGTCGTAGTTCATGAAACGAATCTTGCCGAAGACCGCCCTCTCCGCCCAGCCTTGGTCGTGGATGCCACAGATAGACCACATGCAGCCTGTAAATAACAATTATGAAACACTATTTAGCTAACAACGACAGGAGGTACAATAAAGGACATTCCGAAAATGCGAGCCGAAATCGTGAGCGAATTTTGCACTCTGTAAATTTAGTCTATAACAAAATTTCAATTTAAAACTGAATGAAGTTGAACCATTTAATTAAATCATAGTTACATTGCAGTAAAAGTTTTTCTTGGTCTCTGCACTGTCTGTGCTTATAGACAGAGTTTATTAAAAAAATTATAAGATGGACAAAGGTAAGAAAACGTATTGGAATTTCGGGAATTAAAAAACGTTTTTAGACCGGAAAATATGTAATTCGACTTTTCGGACCGAATTCCATAAGATTTAGTTAAAAAGACATCCGACTTTTCAAACAAAAACATCAAAATCAGTTCATCCATTCGAGAGCTACGATACCACAGACAGATAGGGGTCATCCATAAAGTACGTCACACATAAACAGGGGGGAGGGGATGGACAATCTGTGACCAGGGGGGGGGGGGAAGGGTCGTTAGTTTTGTGATAAATATGTAATGAAAAATTCAACTAAATAATAAAATGAATAGAATAGATTTTTTTTAAGTATTCACATTGCATCCGTGCGAAGCCGGCCCGGGTCGCTAGTATTTTATATAATGTTGATTTCATAAACAATACTTCATTGAAATCAAACTAATTTCGGAACTGTCTTAATTTAATAATTTTTCGATGTAAAATTGCATGTGACGTCACACTAGGTAGGAGGGGACAATGTGATAAGAAACATAACACACCAACATATCCATTGGAGTCGCGTCCATCTACGCTGTAATGGTCGTTCAGGTAGATGCTGTACTTGAGCGCGTCCTCTGGCGATGGGGTCCACTCGAGGATCTTCTTGCACCAGTACATGCGCAGGAAGCCATGCATCTTGCCCTCCTTGACCAGCTGGATCTGCGCCGAGTTCCACAAGTCGTCATGCGTCTCCGATTTAGCCAGCTGCTCTAGAGTGTATATGTGGGTCCTCTTGTCTTTTCTGTAAATCAAAAATCATAGATGAATGTATTCTTTCCTTACAAAGGCATTCATAGTCGGTCAGATTGTAGTAAAATTACTTCCATGTTTGGAATTTGGTTGATGCTATCGAGAAAAATCAGCATGAACTTAGATAATTACTTGTTTCAATAATATACAAATTGTTTACTTAGTGAGATAAATTGTGCATAGCATGCAATAGACTTTTCTATCAAACAAACAATATTCAGTATAAAACAAAACAATAGGCGAGTCATCTATTAGGTATCTCATACATAATTGAGTCATTCAATAGCTTGAAACACTATTCGATTTATAAATACCTCTTCAGTGTTATTTATTTAAAACTATGGAGTGTGGTTCTTTGAAAACCAGATTCTATGGACACCTTTGTGATTTTTTTGTATGTACTTATTAAAGCTTTACTTCAATTTGCCGCGGCATTATACATATGGCGTATGAATCGTCGATGAAATGTTTAGGCAAAATATAATGTTAATGGCAGATTTACATAACATGCCTCGTACACAGTAACTATTACTTTGTATAATATACAACTTTAGTATACATTATCCTTACTAATATTATAAATCGGAAAGTGAGTTTGTTTGTTTGTTCCGCTTTCACGCCGAAACTACTAAACCGATTGCTTTGAAATTTTGCAGATGTAAAGTTAGAAGTCCGGATTAAATAAATAACTTTTTATCCCGGAAAAATTGATACTTCCGAGGGAAAACAAAAATATAGTTTGCTTGATAGATGGATTGGAGATGAGGTATGCAATAGATGATGGTAACGATGTGCTTTTTAAAAAACCGTAAAAAGTGGAATGATTATTTTGGTTCCTACCAATTTACATTGAATTGTGTATGTTGTGCTTTATCACTACATAGTATAAAACAAAGTCGCTTTTTCTGTCCCTATATCCTTTTGTACGCTTAAATCTTTAAAACTATGCAACGGATTTTGATGCGGTTTTTTTTAATAGATAGAGTGATTCAAGAGGAAGGTTTTTGTTTGCAATAAATAATAGAAAAGCCAATATTTCTAAGTATTTACATTACATCCGTGCGAAGCCGGGGCGGGTCGCTAGTAACACAATATAAACGAATTCCACGCGGGCGAAGCCGCGGGCGGAAAGCTAGTATTCAATAAATCAACAAGTCTATAAACTAGGAAAATTAAAACATAATAACAATAAAAGAAATAATACATTCTTGGCTTAAATTCTTCCCCTACCTGTGATCATCCAAGGTCTTTTGTGCCCAGTTGCTAGCCCCTTTTATGCTGTCATAGTTTTCACAATAGAAGCAGAAATTATCAGCTAGTTCTCGACGGACTATCGCTTCTTCGAGGAATGAATTCACACTCTCAGTGTATTTCGATTTGAATTCTTGTATGCATAGGGCTACTCTCTGCACTGATATTTGACCTGAAAATGTAAAATGTTTTAAAATGTGTACACACAATTTCTTTTCTTATTTAAAAAATTAGTTAATAATACCAGGTGCTCTACACATTAAAAAAAAATAAAAAAATGGGCTATAAAAAAAAGTAAAGAAATAGCCTGTTAACTATCAAAAAGCCAAATAAGCATGCCATGTGTTCATGGCGTGCCCGGGGTAGACCAGGGAGGGACGCCTGGCCCCCTCCTCACCTTTTGTGCCTCACCCTATTTACTAGCAAGCAAAGCTTCAAGCAAGAATGCTGAATTATTGTTTAATTTAAGAACTTAGATGTATAAAATTACTTAACATAATCTACATTTTTATATATTTGTGTAGCCTGAGTTCAGTACGCCAATGTGTGTTTCTTAATAGCTGAAGTGGTTGTTATATTATAACACTTGAATATCAATACAGATTATTACCAAAATGAAACCAAGGTGACAAATTGCTTAGTGCATCCTGTGTGGGGTCATTCCTCTTTGTGGAGAATATTTTTAATCTTTTATCAATGAAGGTTTTCAATGTCTTCATAGCCTCATCATATCCAGGACCAGCCCATTCAATGGGCCCCACTGATTTATCTGCTTCTCTAGATTCAATTGCATCATCCCAATCAATAGGCTGCACATAAAATCAGGAATAAGAAATTAAATTAAGAGGGGGTACCATGCCAAATTGTCGATTTTAGATCCGATTTTTTCACTTGAAAACAAGCTTTAAATCATTTCAGTTTTTTAATATGAATATTAGACTATATTTAGAAGGGACTGGTCTGAGCAGAAACATAAAATTGTAATATTTTCTCGATAGAAAAATATCACAAAGTTAGGTCTAATTTTCAACTAGATTCGATTTGTTTTGAAAACTATACATGCAACGGAATTTATATTTTAATACATAACAGAAAAATATATTATCGAGGGACTGTACTAGCGATTTTTGAAAATATTTTTTATTTTGCGAGATATTTAAAAAAAACTAGTTTGGCGCTTACTACGTTTTTATTCCGCGTAGAAAATTGTCATTCTATTTCACCTGACACATGCATGTCAGCATATTTTGTTTCATCAATCAGTCGTGGCTGCTCTGTTGAGACGAAAGGTCTATGTCACCATGCTCCAGCCCAAAAATATTACGACAAAATTATGAGAAACAAAAATGATAAAAGGAAACGCTTAAGAAGCGAACAGAAGAAGTTGAAACTTCAACTTATGGCCTATTTTCGAAGGTTTTTGAATATTTATTGTATTTGTTTATGTTTGTGTTGTCAAAAAGCGTTGAAGTAATGGCGGTGCATGCAGTACATGCAAAATAAATCGATACTTCAACCACGTGACACCACGTGATGATGTCGGTGAGTTTCTATTATGTATTTGCTTACATAATAGTAAATACCACTATAGTACTAATAGGAAAATAAAATGTGACAGAAGATATTTATGTTGAATTTTTCGTACAAACCTTTTTTACATATTTATAGGTTATATCTTTCAGCTTTTAATACAAAAGCTAATTAAGCCATGCGGTTAAAGCACTTAAGAAACACCTTTAACAAGAACTTTGTAAGTTTGTGTCTTTTTTTATTTTGGATTTCAAGCGTAAAAGAATAGAAGTAAACAGAGCTACTTATGTCTTTATTTTACTAGATAAAAAAATAAATTTCTAGTCTTACAAAGTATGATAGCGTTCGAGTCATTAATAAATTATAAATTCCACTTTGAAAAGTTTACTCGTACAATAAGAAACATGTCTTACCCAATAAATAGGCCCAAAGCAAGCATTATCTGACAATTTGTTACGCTGAGTTGGGCGGCATATGCTGTAACTGACTGATTTGTAGACGGCAAGATTACATTTTGCCTATTTTCATAGCGTCATGTCGTATAGTCTGCTTTTATGGGGATCTGCGGCCGACATATAGTAGTATCTTTGTGTTACAAAACAGGGCCATCTGAGCCATTTACAAGCTAAGATCACGTGACTCGTTGAGATAATTATTTAAGGAATTCGAAATCCTAACAGTTTTATCTCAATATTTTTTTAACTGTTCAATGTACGTATACAAAAAAATATATTTTCCTAAAAAAATCAGACTCTCCTAGCATTAACAATAGAAATAAACACAAGCTTGTTGTCCCTGAATGTAGATTTTTTAAGATTAATAATTTATTTGTTGGTTTAAGTATAACTTTTTTAAATAAATGGCCTCAAATTATTGTTGATTTAACTGTGCACAAATTTAAGACACTTGTTAAAAGTTTTCTTATGAAAAAAATATACTATAAAGTTGAAGACTATATTAATGACAAAGTTGTGTGGATCACTAAAGAGTAGGTATGTTCACCCTCACATTAATTTTTAACATATTTCTATTTGTACACATTTCTTTGAATTGATAAATACTCACAAGTTGGCAAAATTCAATTCAATTAAAAATTCAACTGGCAGACTACAAAAATTTAGGTAATGGAGCTAATTCTTCTGGCGCAGCACTAGTCATGGGAGCATTCCAGGACTCTGTATTAGAACCTTGATCTTATTAATAATCTCCCTTACTTTACCGAAAGTCTATGTGAGACTATATTACTCGCTTGCAAATCTCTGATTATTAAAACTGACCGACGTAAACAATTGTATGACGATGTAAATAATTATTTCTCACAAATTATGTATTAGTGTAAAGATGATAATATTGTAATTAATATAAACAGATTGAACTCATTTATTTATAAATTTTTTTAGGAATCACTTTAAACTAAAAACTAACGACCTTAGATCTCGTGATGACCTTAGACCGTGTAATTCACTGAAATAGTGATTTAAAAAGCAACGTTTTATTCGAAACTTCATCATTCATCTTTGAATTCATAATACGTTATTACGTTTTTAAACAGATTTCAGAAAAAATATTTATGTATCAATCAATATAATAATTAAAACCTATCAAAATGTTTGTTGGGTTAAGTATAAAAATAAATTATGGTTATTTAGAAATAGGTGCATACAAACTGATAAATGAATTTTAAAATATAAAGACTGATATACATATAGTCTGCTCACACACTATTTTCATAAGATTTCTATAGTCCTAAGTTGTAAATAATGGGATAACTACTTACCAAGAAGAAACTGGTGGTAACTTCATTTTGGATTGTATTTATTTTAACGATGCATAAGTATTAATTGTAACCACTATATTTGTTAAATATAAATGCAATATACCTAACATGGATACACATGACAAGTTAAATTATTATTATTATTATTTTTGTAATAAAAATCATGTCCGCTATCTTGATTGGTCTTGCCAAATTTTATCTCAGTCATATTTTATTATTTGTAAGTATTAAAAATAACTGGTAGAATAAATGATTTGGGCACGCAATAGCATTATAAAGAATACCATTAAAATATATGATACGTATTTCTTACTTTTTCAAGTTATTTACCACTAACAAAATTATTAAGATTAATATATTTATTTTGTGTGCAAACTTTAGTTAATCCGACTCGCACTTAGCCAATCCTTATCAGATTTATCTAAAATTTTTGCATATACTGTGCCAGTACAAAACATGACTCGGCGATGATTTCGATGCGTTTGACGTTTGCGGGGCGTGTGAGGTGCGCGGGTGAAATTCGACATTACTCCGGCACCATACCCCCTCTTAAAGATAAGAAGTATAATAAAACTTTGTCCAATGAGTGTCCAAAAGTAAATATAATACAAATAAATAATTTGATCAGGTAAATAAATTAGTTAAGGGACTCAGTTCTAAATGTTTATTGAGGTTTTTTAAAGTGAAGTGTGTTGTTAGAGTTTGCAGTTTATTTATGATTTTGTGACTTTCAGAAAAAAAAAATTGGTGTTGATTTGTAAAGTTCAAACAACAAAAAAAAATCTACAAAAATAACTGCATTCAGATGCATATTGAATATCAAACTTCATGGAATCCTTGTAAAGATATAGAGCACTTAAACCCATGGTCTATCATTGTATTAAATCTCACTTCACATGACATTAGCAGAGGTGAACTTCATAAAGGCTAGGTGCATTTCAATACAAAAAGAAGACAAGTTCTGTCGTCTGTGCTGCATATATGTCTATACATATTTGTTTGTTTCTATATCACACTTATTAATAATTTACACTCACTTCTGGCTCGAACTTGCTTGTGTATGGATGTTTGATGATTGGTGGGAATTCCATCAGATACTCTCCTAACTTGGAGTTGATTTTATTTCTAATGGTTCTTGCAGAATATTCCTGTTTGTCTGATGCCTCCCAGCATGGGACAATATTGTGGGCATCTACCTAAAAAATATATTATCAAATGAAAATGTACTAATCATGTAATTATTACATACACTGAATCATATATATTTTGAAATCATCTGATATCATACTTATATTGTTAACATTATGTCTGGATGTCAAAAGTTTGCCAAAACAATGGAATTAATTTTGATGAAATTTTGTAATAGATTAGATACTAAAATAACAAACGATACTTTATCCTAAATTATCATGAACAATGTTGGGGTAACATCTGCATTGAAATAAATATTCTATTGGTAAACAATATATGTAGTCTTGTTTTGACCAAGAAATGTATAAAAATATGAAAAACACACAAATTAAGAAATGTTTGTTATCACCAGCCTTAGCCCATTCACAGTGGCAGGTCAGTTATAATCAGATATAAAAAAAACAACTTATTTGTCTTAATACCTGAATCAATGGTACATCCTTTTTTAACTTTTTCTTGCAGCCTTCAAGCCAGCCCATAGGTACTCTAAGTGGATTGAAGTCGCACACAACAGCGCCAATCTTGTGGTCTATCACCCACTGGGGCAAAGCATCGGCTCCACTCCCCTCCAGGAGGTGAAATGATATGTTGAGCTTCTTGCACTCTGCTGCTACTTTTTCAAGACCTAAAAAAATAATTTATAAGAAATATTTAGGAGTTTTCAAGCAGCACAAAATGTTAGTTTAGTTTGTGCCAACATACTCGGCATCACTGTGTTGTGTCTGTGCATAATGTGTTCATACAATGGTAACCAATTTACACGAGACCTTAAAGTAAAGTTAAACAACAAACAAGGGATCTTATAAAATAAATACCTATTTAGATTCTGATTTGAACCATACTGTGCACCTGCTCAGCTTGTAATAGTAAATACTGATTGTAATAGGTTTAGACTACCTTTAATAAGGAAGTGGAACTGTCTTACAGAAGCGTCCAGGTACTTGGCTATAAGGCAGAAACACACGTGTAGCGGCACCTCGTTTTTCAAAGCCAGCTTTTGAGCAAACAGGAACGCCCAGTTATCCTGCACTCGGCTGTCCCTGGACATCCAGTAAACAATTCCCTCACATTTGTCGGCCACCATCTGCTCTTGCGACACGATTCTGAGCCTCTTTTTATTGAATTTGTAATTTAAAATCGACTCAGCGGTGTCGTCGCGTTTGCATTGTATTTTCTTCATGAAGTCGTCGAGACTTGTTTTTGATTCAGTACTACTTGCAGACACGGATAGCTTGGGTTTTTTTGCAGCTGAAGCCATCTTGGTGGAGTAAGATGCGATCTTATAAGATTTTGATTTAGAAAACTTCGCGAAATTACAGTAAAAGCCGCAACCCCGCCAATAAATAAACCCAAATGACATGACAGCTGACAGTTGACTGAATGAAATTAAATCTTGACGTCATGTAAGTACCCAAAGAACGGTTTCCGATACCGGTACCATTCACTGTTTTGGCACTGAATTCAAATATTTTTGCCAACTGCTACACCAACATTTGAGGCATTTCAACATGGGACGTATCTAGGGGAGGGCAGGAAAGGGGAGGAGTTTATTGAATATTGTGGCATTTTGTCTTGCAGCGTTGCTAACATTGAGCAACAAGTTGCTAAGCGTTCAGTGGAAGAACTTTTATGCTACCTATTAGTAAAAGTTTATCTAAATTGAACAATCATTTTAAGAGATAAAGATTTTACTTAACACGAATGACGATTTTAGGTTCATAATTTCACACGTAGGTATAGAAAGTAAAGTCGCAATATTCATATACATATGTAACATTATAATTTTCGTTAATCTTGTAATTGTATATCTATGTATTATTTCAAAACATGCATGAAAAAAAAGTGGATATTTTAAAAAAATATTCAAACGCTTGAAAATACGTCATGTGTCCCGCTCTCAGGCGGGCTCGGGAAATATTTTTGCTTCAAGTAGCTGCTGCAGGGGTGGCACTGCACGCGCTCCACATTCACCCTGATGCAGTCGAGCGAGCAGAATGCTACGAGCTTACAAGATATGCACTCGATCCTCTCCTCGTTGAATGGCAGCGCGCATTCAAAGCATATGTTGAATTTTTTCGCCTCCTACAAATATTAACGAACAACATTAATGTTATCTCTATCATAATTAATTAGGCACACTTTTGTTTTTATTTTCGTTTAGTTTATATTAGCTAATGTTGCTATATTTACCGCATTATTTTGGGATCAAAAGTATCTAATTAATTATAACAATAGGATCTAATCAAATCTTTCTATCAAATTACATAAAAATCCCTTCCGTACTTTTTGCGTGAAAGAGTATCAAACGTATCTATAAGTTCTCACAAATATACCATTTAAAATATTACTTGAAAAAGGATAGGACTATTTACAAAAATGTCAGTCTCATTGCACCCTATTTACCTACATACTTAAAACAAATTCATACAAAATTCAATAAGCATAGATGATAAAGTCATTGTTTGATTTTCAATTCGCATACTTTTTAGCCGAATTTGATGTACCTACATACAAAGCACGTTACACTACACAGTTTGGACTTTGCATCGCCCTTATGCCATATGCGCATAAGATCTAATATCGAAATAAAAGTGTTTACCCTGACGTTCTGTTAACCTAGGTTCTGCAGTTAATGGGTTTATTTTGGACTAATAACAAAATATTGGTGGTTGTAGCTCATATCCATGGGCGTACTAGGAAGCTAGTTTCTAGCCTATGCACATCAGATTTTTAGGCCAGCTCGTCCCGGCTCGTCACGGCTGTTTTAGCATACACACTACACCAAGACACCTACATTGTAAGAGCAGGTCACTGTAGGGTTTTCTTAAAAGTTAGCACTCCGTTAGGTTTCGTTGTCACTTTGGTTAGTGATTAGTCGAGTACGTACGTTTTCTGCAAGATTTCCCCTGGGTACGCCCATGGCCATATCGGTTCGATATTGTCGTGTCACTTACTGCCTTTGAAATCAGTTCCGGCTTGACATAAGGCTTCTTCCATGGGCCCATGTCGGTGTTCAACTTGGTGGCTGCCGATCGCTCTCGAAGTAAGTAGCTGATGTTACACTCTATCGAGCTCTTCTGCTGCGCTGTCGGTTGCGACGAGGGTACTATCTTGTTCAACCTGTCAACAGGTAGTGGTTCTAAGTTTAACAATTACTGCGTAGGGTTTCTGCACACGAATTGTCGTGAAGTCTGTCTTGAAAAAATAAATGAATGCATCGAGGAAATGAGAAATCTTTTAAGTCATCCCTACTAATATTATAAATGCGAAAGTAACTCTGTCTGTCTGTTACGCTTTCCCGCTTAAACCTCTCAACCGAATTTGATAAAATTTGGCATAGGTATACGTTGAACTTCAAGAACGGACATAGGCTACTTTTTGTTAGAAAGTAAGGGGGGGGGGGGTGTAATGCCACCTTTGAAAGTTTATATGGGAAAATGTTTATTTTTTAAGTTAGAGATATGAAAGTTGGCATAAATATAGCATAGGTATACGTTGAACCTCAAGAACGGACATAGGCTACTTTTTGTTAGAAAATAAGGGGGGGGGGGGGGGGTAATGCCACCTTTGAAAGTTTATATGGGAAAATGTTTATTTCTTAAGTTAGAAGTTAGAGATATGAAAGTTGGCACAAATATAGCTCTATTAAAATATAGAATACTTTTTGTTTCGAACATTAGGGGAGATAGGGGTAAAACCGACCATGAAAGGATGTAGTCCACGCGAACGAAGTCGCGGGCACAGCTAGTGTAAAATAAATTAGTAATAATTATGAAGCGTCAAAGCTACCTCCGGTTCGGCGGAACCTATAACTACAGAGAAGATACTGGAAAGAAACTCTGCTCCATTCCCAGTTTATTTTGCCAACAAAGGTCGATTTTGCACTAATAACATCTGACAATTTTGCAGATATTAATTGAACTTGAAACATTAAAATAGGGTCTCAATAACACAATACGTTACCAAATCTTCACAGTCTTACCTGTTATAATACTGCACAATATACAGCAGGTGCTTCAGAACCCTGTCGTCGTTATAGACCTTCCGTTTGGTCAGTTTCAGAATGTCCCAGATTTCGAGACATCGCTGAGTTGTCAACCACAGGCCTGTGCCCTTTTTGCGTTTGTGTTCTTTTAGGATCATGTTCCACTGCCGATGCTTGTACCTGTTATTTACAACAGGAGCCTTGTAATCAACATCCATATAGGTAGGTAATATGATTTATTCCTTTGAGGAAGCAAGACTCCGCTATGCATGTACCATCAAGCACATCAGACTCTAAACTTTGGACTTTTCACCGCTTTTATTTCTGGGAAATAAGAACTAATATCGATCTGCAAGTATTCACCTGTATCCAAAGCACATGGACCAACTTAACACTTTCTTTGAATTCGGGGATGCAAATAGGTTTTAATTAAGTATGAGCTGATGATGAGATTTATATTTTTTGATCTAATAGGTAAAATCCACACGACACGCGTATCACGTAATAATTAACGACTTATCATACTTATCGATAATCTCCACGAGCTCCTTCAGAAGCTTGGCCTGCAACCAGCGCACGTGGAGCATCCTGGCACACTCCGTGACAAGATCTAGCGCCTGTTTGTAGTCACCAACGTCATCCACGCCTAGCTTCCCTATCGATTTGGTCGAGAGTGTCTCTTTTTTAGATGACGGTGCAGCCTTCTTGGAATCGCTTCTGTCTAAAAAACGTTTAGTATCTCTTAGGAGTATCGGAATCAAGACATAATATATGGCTTTTTACACTTGGTAGGCAAAGAATGGGTTAAGGTGGCGGCGTCATTTTTATTCATTTTGGGTCTCGTCATCTAAGAATCCCGATAGGTACAAAAATAAGATCTATTCCTTTAGAATCATATTCCAAACAACACGCGATAAATTCAAAGGAGGCAATGTTCCAATAGCTTCTAGCAGTCTAGCTTAACAAAACCCTATCCCTATCCCATAATTTGGATGTATGTTTTTTTAAGGATTATTTCTTACTTGGAGAAGACACAGGATTAGACTTATTTTGTCCCGATTCTAATTCAGAGAGAGTTTTCATTGCAAACACAAAAATGTTTTGAAACTTTTCAGCGCCATTCACACACTCTATTAAGGGGTCAGCTCCAAACAATAGAAGATTTGTAAGCTATAAAAATTTAAATTTTCATGTTATTAACTAAATTTACGTAAGAGACATTAAAACAAGATATAGTTAATATTTACGAAATCTAAGAATTAAATTTATGCAATTTAACAGTACATAAACTACAGATCTCGTTACACTATAATAAAATCAACATGGTTTTCGTTAAACATACTATTTGTAATCGTTCTAACGGCAATATAGTTTTAAAAAACGGCAAAGAAAACATTTTCACAAGAACAGTTTGGTTCTGATCGTTGATAGGAGCATTTAGGTTTGTTGTGGGACTTCTTATGAATATGTCGAACAGGTCTATGCTTTTAGTCATCGCAACATCAATGGAAGATCTTCCTTTAAACTGAATTAAGGGATTGCAATTGTATTCCAGTAATATCTCTATAACATTGCGTCTTATCTGAAAGCAGGTAAAATATCGTTATTTCATTTCTAGATCGAATGCTCATTATTATTTGTTGAAATTAAATTAAAAACCTCGTCTTCGGAATCATTTTCTGTTTTTCTTGCCAATACAGCATGCAATAATGTAGGGCCAGTTTCTTCCTGTATTAGAGAATCTGAAGAAATCATTTCTCCGTAGCGTAGTCTGTGGGACGTGATAGCACCACATTCCAGGATTGCTCGAATCAATTCAAGATTGTCGTAAGAAAAATCAAGTGAGACTGCTAAATCCAGTGGAGAATAGCCAAACGTCTGCAACCAGTATGTATTTAAAGCATTTTATGAAGTGAGGATCTTTGATGTCATAATAAAAAATCGTACCTCTTTGTAAGTTTCGTTAACATTTGCACCGTAGTTTACTAAATGTTTTATAAGATCCGGGGAGCCAGATACAATAGCCATGAACAATGCGGGTTGCGGACATTTTACTAAATTCGGATCAGCTCCATCGGATAAAAGTTGCATAATAGTTAACAACATTCGAGCCAACCTAAAAAAATTTTTTGGTTTCGTTAAATCAATTAATTGTACTATTATTACTTTAAAAAAAATGGTTTATATAGCTTACATGTCATTTTTCAGTTTCTCAGCGCTGTTAATTGAAGAAAATTCATCTTTATCAGCACTCTGCCACATCATTTCTTTGCTAGGTTTCATTGTATCTTTCAGTACCTTAGAGATAACTTTTTTAGGATTCTTTTCGGGAGCTTTTTTCGGCTCTTCATCACTAGCATCAGTTTCTTTAACCATATCTCTAACTTCAAATAAATATGGAACAGGATTTACTCCACTTGGAATTAGGAAGAGATCGTTTATTTTTGCTTCAAATTCAATGTTTAAACAGTTGTAAATTTTAACGTCTTCTGCAACAGAGTCATCTGAAATGTGTTCCATGAGAGCTAGTGGTTTGGGGGACGAAATTAGCTCTGTCTTCTTTCTTAAAGCAGGTATATCCTTTAAAGACTGAGAAGATTTAATCTTTTTGGCAACAGCAGGTGCAGCTTTACCTAACTTACTAGGCGCACGAGTTAATCCACCACCAGTAAGTGTAATGCCTTGGTCATGACCTAAATGCCATTCAAAAACTTTTTGTTCCACTGGCGCTACAATAGAAATTGAATTAAAGATCGTGTTTTAGTTGTTAATATTTTTGAGTTGAAATCAACAGTACTTACGAGGTGCAGGTATGATAGGAGGGGGTAATATAGCTTGTAACATGCCATTAGCTGCAATATCGTTCTGAGCACAAGCAAATCGTATCAGAGCAAAAGCTAGTGGGGTACAGCAGGAATCATTATAACTGTCCACATTAGCACCAGCTTCAACGAGGAAGTGTATTATATTGACTTGATCACCGCACTTTGGAATGGAAGTAAACATTTTATGAAATTTGCGTTATCATGGCGCAAAACCATGCAAAATTTAAAAGTATCCAATTTTACTAACTGTAGCATACATAACTGCTGAATTTCCAAGACTATCAGCTATGTCTGGATGTATTCTGACATCATTAATCAATTCAACCACGGCCTGAATGTGTCCCAAAAAACTAGTCATTAAAAGAGATCTGAAATGTTATATAAAATTGAATAAGTTTATTCGTAAACTGAATTTTTGAACTATAATAATAGCAAGCTATTTAATTATCTTTATGTACCTGCAATCGAATTCATGTTTTCCAGCAGGTTTGAACTGTTTTCGCGGTCCAGATAAAACTTCTTCCAACTTAATTTCGTCTGGATTTCTTTGTTCGTCATGCGTGAAACTGTGCTTCATCATGTGTATAATAACTTTATTGTTATTCCAAGCATAATAAGTTGTTAAATTGGGATGGCTTTCGAGACTATCTTGGCTTATGTCCTAATATCAAACGAATACCTACCAGTTAGTGATTTATGCTTGGGTCCAATATTTGAAAAACAATCCGGTCCAGAGGGTCTACTCCCAACAACGAAATATGTCGGATCCGACAACGGATAGCAATTTTTAATTCTCATATTCGCAACCAATTCACTTCGAATGCGAATAAAGCGTTTTCTTAAAACAAAGTATTATTTATGCAAATGAAAAACCACGTTTTAACTACCGATATTTTGATAAATCTACAAAAACGAAACCTTTCGTTTGTTCGTTTCGTTTTCGAGAGTAGACCCCCAGTTACGGATAGTAATAAATTATACGAGGCGTAAGTAAAAACGACAGTTGCGACGGACGACTAATGCCAACTGTATGCAACTGTATTATTTAACGACTCGTAGTTGGTTGGAAAAAAAGGATAGTCATTTTTAACACATTACGAATCGTAAAATATTGGAATCAGGCATAAGTAGGCCGGTTTTGAAGACCTAATTTATATAAATTAGCTGAGTTTATGTTTGTTTAAAGTACCTCTTTGTATTCAGGAACAAAAGAAACTTCTTCAATAGAGTGGATCTTCCCTTTGTGGTAATCATGTTGGAATACTTCGACGAAACAAAGTGGACTATTAAGATCCGTGCAATGCTTAGAGTATAGCTTGTCCCATTTCTCAGCTGCGATTCTGGGATCGGCTCCATACTGCTTCAATAGATCTAATGCACTATTTATTTCACCGATCTGTTTTGAAAAGAAATACTTATCAAAAAGCTCTAAACAAGAAATAACAGATGTAAAGTATATCTCGTTTTAGATTTACATAAACTTTTATTTGCCTGAAGAAAAATTTTGTTCTTTATGCACATTAATCCTAATTTACGCCTCACTACAGTTACATGCCAGAAATGGGTTTCTACATGGTTGGTAGGTTTTTTATTTGCAGGAAAAGTTAGTCTACTTTCCTTTCAATTGTATGTACCTACTTGCTAAGAGTATTCTATGTACATACGTAGGTGGCGTCACAACATTTGTCTTTATTCGTGGTTACCTACGTAAACTAACTTTTCTATAGCTCTCTGTCAACAAAATACGGTGAGGGTCGACGCAAGCCCTGCCGACGTTGCTGGAGTACAAGTCCGGAGCGATACTGGGCGTTGTCGGACGCCACACCATGCGTACTAGCTGTTTGCCCCTCCACAGGCCCACGTCTTCGCGCAGGCAAGCGTGCGACTCGATGCCTGGACCCCAGCGGACGTTGTTGTAAAACAAGCCCTGGAGAAACGATTAAGGTAAAGTATCATAAATCAAAGAAGGCAAATTTGTAGGTCCTGGACTGGAATGTGTTGGCCCGAGCGAGAGCAACATTTATTAATGTAGATTACAAGTAACATTTACGTTTCATCAAAGTGAATAATAGCTAAGGTAAACACTTGCTGTTCGATATTAGTAGGTACTTATGTGCACGATATAAGGACGGTACAAAGTATTTAATGTGTAGTCTGACGTGCTTTTTTTTGTACTATAACGGAAGCTACCACCAGTTCGGAAACTAGTATGTATATCCGAAAAGAATCCGGGAAGAATCTCTTCATGCCCTCCGCCGGAGTTATTGGTCCTAAAGAATACCAACTTTTTTCGAGATTTTGGCTTAGTGCCATAATAAATACTTTCTAGCGCTAAAGACTCTGCTTCAGACATTAGGAAAGTTGAGAGTTAGTCATGCTAACTACGTCACTGGGATGGTGACGCTATGTGGCGGGTCGTTACATTCCCATCAATATGGTTGAGTGAAGCGATGGCTGGCACATACGTCATGCATGTGAATAGGTGCCAACTTTGGGGACTGGTCCAGCTTACCTCTCAAAATAAATACTTAATGTATTATTCACTCATCAAAACTACATGACTTGGTTCAAAGTGGTATACACATAGCTTTAAATTAGATACTGCTACTGTAACTAATCTGCTGAGTTTCTTACCGGTGTCTTCTCGGTAGATATAGGAACCGAACCGGCCAGTGGAAGGACTTTGCATTGTATTCAATGACAATTCAAAAATATTACATGTAGCCTACTTGAATAAAGAAATATTTGATTGATTGAATGATAGTCTTACAGTAAAGACCCTTCCGTCAGGGTACGACATCGTTCCGTAGCCATGCATCTTGTTGCAGTAGAAGTTCCCTTCATAAGTGTAGTGTGCGCCCTCTTCGCCAAGGTGCCTCCATCGGTACTCGCCGGTCCCATGCATGGTGTCCCGGAGAAGACAGCCCGTGTACCATTCTATGGACTGCGAAGCAAGTTACGCTTGTTTAACTCCCTGTGATGCTGTGCTGTTCCGGTGATGCTATGGTTTCCGGTGAAGCTGTGGGTCCCGGTGATACTGTGGTAGGTCTTTTGTTCACATTGCATAACCACCAAGGCGATGAGATCCACCGGGGGATTAAGTGGGTATTCCTAACCGTATAAGGGCAGGGAGACCCGCACACGTTGAGATTATTAAAGATAGATATTAAACTACGAGAGAGATATGTAGGTACTTACGTAATAGGTAGAGTAGATACGTAGGTAGGTATATTTTATTGCGCTAAATTTTTAACTTGGCATTTATATACCTACCTTTTTGAATACTTAATTCTCAATACAAAACATTTCTGTTTACAGTTCCCCAAGAAACAAGAAAATTAAGAACTCCTCTGGAAGATGTTGGTACACTTAAAAGATGAATTACTGGCAAACATACAACATGTGTTTCTTCAAATATATTCTACGTAAGAAGCCGTGTTCTCTTATTTCTTAAATCGCCAACAATCCTCATATACCTTAGCTCCTGTCCAGTGATTTCTACCCTGTCCATCCTTTCTTTCCTCATCATCTCGTTCTCCAACATAATACTCATTATAAGGCCAGGACTTATCTTTCTTAGTGCCCACCGTTGGGCATGCCGCATTCAGCATCTTAGGTTGCACAAATTCTGCTAAGCAAGCAGTATGCAGTATGCAGTAAATAAAATTAAAATAACAACTACAAAAATATCATTGTAAAATTCAGCACAAAATCCGAAACTGAGAAGACATGTGTCAATCAAAAATATGTCTTTATTAGATACTTTTTTATTTTATATTCCACAGATGATGAAGTATCAACGATAGTAAAAAGAAAGTAAACTATGGAGCGGTATTAACAACTGGTAGTCGGTTGAAGAAAAACGGAGTCTTTTTTGATTCATTACGAATCGTAAATATTGGAACTGAACATTATTTAACAAATCTTTTAGTTGTACTTATTGGCAGCGTCTCATGAAATTGTAAACTGCTTGTCCCTACTAATATTATAAATGCGAAAGTAACTCTGTCTGTCTGTCTGTCTGTCTGTCCGCCTGTCTGTCTGTCTGTCTGTCTGTTACGCTTTCCTGAGGTATAAGCATACCTCAGCACCGATTTTGATGAAATTTGGTATAGGTATACGTTGAACCTCAAGAACGGACATAGGCTACTTTTTATTAGAAAATAAGGGGGAATGGGGGTAATACCACCTTTTAAAGTTTATATGGAAAAATGTTTATTTTTGAAGTTAGAGATATGAAATTTGGCTCGAAACTTGGATTAAAATATAGACTACTTTTCGTTTCGAATATTAGGGGAGGAAGGGGTAAAACCGACCATGAAAGGATGTAGTCCACGCGAACGAAGTCGCGGGCACAGCTAGTGTTACATAAACCTGAGTGAGCCTGCGTGTCATGTGTCGGAATATTTCATGAAAGACGAAATAACATTAAAATCATTGACGAATGTTTGTTAAACAACGTATAACTAGCTTAAAACTTTTATTGCACAAAATAACAGTAACATAGACGAGTTCGACAATATGTAAAAGTATAAAAATAGTCCTCGGTCAATTTGTATCTCACGTCTTCCAACATTACAAACAGTTGCATCGCCAGCAATTCGCTTTTGCTCTCTCAAAATAAGTGTATTCCTGAAACAAATAAAGGACTTTACATAACTTCATTGTAATTCTAATAAATCTAAAATAAAAGCTATATTTAGCATACGAATATAGCTTTGTGAAAAATATCTAAGTAACTTTATTTTCTTAGGTTTCCGAAGAATACTAGCGTTTGCACAGCGTCGCCATGATGACATATGTAGGCTGAGCAGAAACTTTTCGGGTACTGTTTTAGTTTACTCATCATTGTTCGGCCATCCTTCCATTATGGTCGGTTTGTTTCATTTATTTTTTATTGTGTTTGTAATTGTCAGGACGAGGACTGTATGAAAAAAAATCCTATAACACCATCATTTTCACGATCATTTGACGACCTCCGTAGCCGAGAGGCGAGCGTGCTGGACTATGGCGTCGCGTCATCTCTGAGGTTCCGGGTTCGATCCCCGGTCGGTTCAATATGGGAAACGAACTTTTCTGTATTGTCTCGGGTCTGGGTGTTGTGGTACCGTCGTTGTTTCTGATTTCTGTAATACAAGTACTTAGCTACTTACCACAGAATCGGAACAACGTATGTGATGTTGTCTAATATATATTTATTTATTTATTTATATTTATTTAAGCGACTAGAGGTATAGGGTGTTTTAGTGCGTAATCTCTCTTCTTTACAGAGCGGGAAAGTCCCACATACGCTCCTTTCTTGTCAAGACGTCGGTACGGTGCGTCAAATAACTCCACTCAAAAAAATATTTGAATATTATTTTACATATAGGTTTTTATTTCATTTATTGAAAATTAGTGTTGCCGATAGATAGTCGACTATCGATAGTTGACGTCATATCAATATTATTGATAGCCTATCGATAGTTTTTATTTTCGAGCAACTATACCATCGATAGTATTGCAAGTCATCAATACAATTGTATTATCCCAATTTGGGATATCAATAGTATCGACATAGTCTATAGTTTTTTCGATAAAGCTGATTTTCGAGTTAATAATAATAATAATGTAATGTTACCAAAATTTCAACCGGGGTTGTTCCCAATATTTTAATTAAAATCTAGAAATCCTTAAAGTACCCATAAAAATTTCAATACTGCTACAAAAAGCTGTTATCCTAAATACATGCCGACTAATAAGAATTGTTTTTTCTACAGAAACCTCTGTTGTGCTTGGCTAAGGCCCGCACACCAGTTAGGCACACCCAGATCCAAGTCAATTTAGAAAAGTTCGTTTTCCAAATTGACCAGACCGGGAATCGAACCCGGACCTTTCGCGCTTTGGCCGCCTACCTTAGCCACTGCAAGCCACTAGTTTGGAAAAACTATTGCATATAACCTACAGTAGGTATAACCCCTTAGTAGAAGTAGCTTGAATTACCAGTCACCTTGTATCCGTTATGGATCTCAAATATAAATTAGACAAATTTACCAAAAGGAAGGTGGTAGCCAGCAGGAGCGCTTTGTGCTTCGGCTGGACGGTTGCTTCGGGGAAGGTCAGCGTCGTGGCGAAGCTGTTCAGGTCACGGTCCCACCCGTGTGAAATCTTGCCCACTTCTCTGAGTGAATCGCCTGTCATTATCTAAAATATAAAACGGAGGTGAGTAATGAGAATTTTGTAAAGCGATTCCAGATGTATAAATAATTACCTAAATGTAACATGTATGTTAAATTTTTATTTACTGTTTCATATTGATTTATTTAAGTTGGTATATAACTGACTGTATTTACAAAATAATAAAAAAGTAATAATCAAAACTACATTATATGTACAAACATACAACATGTATATGTGTACATTGTATGTACAAATATATAATTTAAAATAAAACCTTTTTGTTCCGAAGCGAAGGTAGTAAAGGTAACCTACCTTTACTACCTTCGCTTCGGAACAAAAAGAAAATTCAATTTATACTAATACATAAAGAAAAATACACTCTTGTACACATTTACATACACTCACACACACTCACACACACACACACACAAACACACACATTATTTCTACCCATAACTCACACAAATTACTGAACACCAGTCATTATCTACTATCATTATCTAGTTAGTTGAATGTTTAGCTTCTTTTTACGTTCCTGTATTGTTCGTTTAACTAAAACTGACTTAGTCTGCTTATAGTAAGGGGCCTGCTGTCCTTTAATAAACCTCTCTGAAACCTATCTCAGGTACCGGTCTCTCACAAATGAGATTACTGTATTCCACTTTTTTGTTTTTACGGGGGAAATGCGTTGATGCACTGTACCGTCACCTGAGGGAGGTGACGGCGTGTGTGGGACTCCCTGCCCTGAAAAGGGCAGGACTACTCACTAAAACCCCCCGGTTGGACCTCATCGCCTTAGTGGCGATGTTGCGGGAAATCGGCTAAGCTTTACCTTCCACAACACCGCCGGCTGAATACCCGCTTACGCGGCTTCGCCTACTCCCCCTGTGGTGATCGGAGGCAGACTGGGGACGGCTGATCCAACTGACCGCCCTCCCCTCGCTGTGGAGACCGTGAGTGCAATGCCAACTGAGGTGCCCTCATACCGTCAGCCGGCCGGTCTCCACGCGGAAATTCAGCGCTGGCGTATTGTCGCCGCGTTCTAAGCCGCCTTAACTGTATTCCACTACCCTAACTCTATTTAAGAACAGTTGTGTAGAGAAATTGTTTCTGTTCTATTATTTTTACGAAGTGGTCTAACATACCTTAAACTCTGACAGAAGCAAAGCGCTCCTCTTCATAACTGCGGGGCCCTCGATCACGAAGAGCACGTCGTCGTTGCCGTCCCTCACCAGGTAGAACGGCACCACCCACGTCCACCGCTGCTGGATCCGACCCACGTAGTCCCCTGGTGGGGTAATCACTTTCATTTCCTGCAAATAATCACAACATAGGCATGAATGAGCGAAACTAGAAAGAGAAAAAGATTCCCGAAAGAGAAAGAGGAGAACTTTCAGTAAAATTTCAGTATTTGAATCTATTGTTTAAAAAGCGGCTATCAGATTGCCAGTATCCGTATTGTTTTAAACGTCGATTTTGAATGGTCGTTTTTTAAATTACCTGTAGACTGCAAGGGAAGCAGCACGAGGCTGCTGCCAGGCGACGCTTCAGCACCATGGCTTTTTAATTACCTGTAGACTGCAAGGGACGACAGGCGACGCTTCAGCACCATGGCTTTTTAATTACCTGTAGACTGCATGGGACGACAGGCGACGCTTCTGCACCTTTTTTCAATTACCTGTAGCCTGCAAGGGAAGCAGCACAAGGCTGTTGCCATGCGACGCTTCAGCACCATGGCTTTTTTCAATTACCTGTAGTCTGCAAGGGAAGCAGCACGAGGCTGCTGCCAGGCGTCGCTTCAGCACCATGGCTTCTTGCCGCGTGTTGTCGTGCAGGTGCATCACGAAAGACCGTCCAGTGCCGCACAGGCATCGCTCTGTCTTGCTTGACGTCTCACTGGCGATGTACAGCGCTTCTCCGTGCGGTACCCGGACTATGTAACGGTTCTCTGATTCGATTTTCGAAGTCACTATAACCGAGAAACGGAAAAGTAAGAGATTTTCTGTTAAAAAATAGAAATATATCATGTGTTTTTCCTTATCCGAGACGAATTGGATTAAACATACTTCTTCTGATACTTTTAGAAGAAATATGTTTAATCCAATTAGTTTGTTTAATGTAAGTACAGGTTAATATTGACATCTAACTTCTATCACCAACTCGAGACATGTTCAAAAAATCTGAAGAATACTCACTACTACCCTAAATATATGCCATAGTGGCCAAAGTTCGGCCCGCTCATCTCTCGACTGGGTTGTCAAACCTTCCTATATCGGTGACTTTATTTCTTCTACGATATCCTTATTTCTAAGTATTATTATTAGCTTCGGGTTCGTGCTTCGGGTTCGTGACAATTAAAAACAGAGTGAGTATTAGTTCCATCTTCCACAATAGATGGCTACAGCGACCATCAGTTCCGCCACTCGAAACCAGATGGCGCTAGTGGTAACTAATGTCATCATGTAACATAGATTATAGTTTGTAATAGTATGTATTGTTTTACTAACAGTCGTTAAGCTCTAATGTCTGCTGTATCAGAAGCCGAGGAACGCCGATGAGGAAGTCCAAACCATGTGTCGGGATGAACTGTCCTCGCGGATTGGAGTGCCAATCCACTGTGGTCACTGGCAGCTCTGCTCTGGTCGTTCCTGTGTAATGATATATTTAGTATATGAATAAAAAAAATCCAAATCGGTTAAGGCATCTTCGAGTTTTCGGGAAACATGGAGAAAATTACGAATATAGAATCTCTTAAAATTACAAGCGCTTTTGCAGGTTTGCCTGTATATGAAAAAAAACAATGGAAGTCTTTTTATAATTAAGTATGGTGTGATAATGTATCAATTTACAAATTCTAAATAAGATTTTCGTTTTTTTTAGCATTCCAATATTCCATGGTTGACAGGATCATTTGGGATAAAAGTAAGTTGCTACTTGGACAAGTCACTTAAAATTTCAACGTTTGAAAACGGACCACTTTCGGACTGCTTTGCTCACTATTGAAGTTACTGAACAAATCAACAACAAATTTCATTCTAAAATTAGTTTAAAATTAAAAAAAAAAATTGTTGACAAAGGTTTCCCTCCACTTCTATCCTGTAAATCCTATGTACAAAATAAAGAGTGAAATGCGTTTATTTACACAATAACTTAAGTTTCACAATTACAACGAAACAGTGACTCCCACTCACTAAGCGAAGCCTGTCACGTGAGTGTCGAAATTAATTTATGTTTGTTTTGATTTTCTAACCGAACTAAAAAGGGGATCATTCTCAAATAAACCGTTTTAGGGTAGGTACACATAGTGATAACTCCGTAATTTATGAACCGTTTTTGATCTTTTTTTTTGTTAGAAATAAGATAAAGAAACGAGGATCTGATGTTGGCTACCCAGAGAAATCGGCAGTTTTTTATTGAAAATGTATAAATAAGCTAAATTGTTTGTAGACGTACCGTGAGCATGTGGCTGGACATTGATGACCAGGTCCGGTCGCGTGTACGATCCATCATCTGTAACAATAAAACACAGTGAGCATTGTTTCCAAGATCATCAACAACATCTTGGAGAATCTATAGTCACGAACACGAAAACGAACAGTAATCTCAGTTGAACCCGCGACACTTAATTCAACAGACAGGATTGCTTACCATTAAACCACTGGGCCAGGAAGTATTTGAAATATTTTCTTACCGATCTAACAAGAAGTTGTAGTTTCAGTTGACGACTAAATAAAATTTTAATGGACTTTAATTTGATTATCCTATCCTAAATCATGATAAAAAAACAATGCGTTAAACAAAGGGATTCTTACTTACATTTACGTATCTTTAATAATTAAGGATGCTGATAGGATATCTACCATTGATTAAAACCATTACAAAACAAAGTTGTTTATGCTTAACTTAAAAATGAGTACGGTAGTCATGTCAATGTATTGTGGGTTTAAGATTCTAAATTAAGTCCCTACTTTAAAACCTCCGACTCACTCATAGACAGTTTCATTATGGCAATGCATTTCGTTATTCAATTACGAGTTTAGCAAACTATCTTATTTTCAAATTCAAATTCAATATTCTTTTATTCATGTAAATTACACCAGTAATATTTATGAAACGTCTATATAATGCAAATGACGCTACCTCCGGTTCGGAACCTATAACTTACAGAGAAGATCCCGACAAGAAACTCTGTCGTTCATATTACAAATATAGCTGAACTTATAACTAGTTTTGCACTAATATACAGTGTAGTAATTAGATAAAATAATGTAGCAAATTGTAAAAAATAATTCATTGATTCAAAGTAATAAGAAAAATAAATAAATATATTTATATATATTTAAATTAAACAAACTGTAGGTCCTAATGCACATTCGTGCTTAATAAGAATTTTGCCAACTTGCGAGTTGACAAATACGTAAAGAAATAGGTACCTCTTGCTGAGTTTGTATAAATAGAAATACAATTAGTGCAATTTTCATGTAAGGGCGAACAGACTAGTTAGTGGTCCACACTTCTTTGTCATTAATATAGTCTTCTACTCTGTAGTACCCTTTTTTCAAAAGATAACCTTTAACAAGTAGCTTAAATTTGTTCAAAGGTAAATCAACAATAACTTGAGGTAATTTATTAAAAAAAGTTATACTTAAACCAACAAATGAATTACCAATCTTATGAAGTCTACGTTTAGGGACAGCAAGCTTGTGTTTATTTCTAGTGTTGATGCTATTAGTGTCAGATTTATTATGTTACACTGTATTGAACGTACTTGTTTATCGTGATATATTGCTCAAGTTTATCTCGGTAAGCATGTTTTAAACTTTAAATACACCTTTAAACTTACCACCAGTGGCAGCTGGGTTATCGACCCCATTTTCAAAAGTTTGACTCTTCGTATTATCCATCGCACTCACTGTTACGATATCACATTAAACGTAAATATTAAAAGTGAAAAAAAAAATAACACTGTCTGATGTTCTTTGTACTCGATAAGTGACGACTGAATTATCGATGTCGCTCGAACTCTTATCGAGTTATCTTGTTGATAAATCTCAACGATTATGTGCTGCATGTCGATATTACATCGGTCTATTATCGGATACAAACCATTTTGATTGGATTCCTGAATTTTGTTTACTTCGTAGGACGATAGTTCGAGTATACCGCCTTTACAAGATAATTAATGTAAAACAATATTGTTATGCTCATAAACATACTAGAACAATAAGTGTAGATAAACTATCAAAGTATGAGTCGAATTATTTAATTCTCAGTTGGCTAGCGGGTATTTAAGCCTGTACCCATTCCGATGGTGATTTCATTTCAATGATAGAGGCTTTTGTTCCGAACTTTATACCAATTTTTTCTTATTTTTCTAAAATAAAAGACGAGTGAAGAGCTATTTACACTTGTGAACTCAAAAACTTCTGAACCGATTTCGAAAATTCATTGCCGTTAGAATACGACATCATTTCTACGATATATGTAGTTGAACCAGTATAAACTTGGAATTAGGATCCCTGTTCCATCTCCTTCTGGATTTAAATTTGCTTACATTTACACTAACGTCTTATTCTAACTATCGTCACTGTAACGGTGATCATTTCAAGGTGACTGACAGGAACCGACCCTCTTTAAAAAAAGGTTATTACAGCGATTTATCGCTCGAACTGAAACAGCCCGACTTGTGAAATACCTCCACCTTACAGAAGACCGCAGCCAAATAACACTCACTTCTGTGTTGTTATGTTCCTGCGTATGAGTAAGGTTTACAGAGCTCCTGAGGGGGTGCTACAGTAGTAGCAGGGGTTCAACAAGGTAAGGGCGACAAGTCCACTAACAGATTTATTATTTATTAGGTTTTCATTACCACTTAACATCAGGTGCAATGAGGTCGATCTTGAAGTGCAATATAAAAAAAAAGATCTTATTTGCAAATTTTTAGACCTAACTTTGCCTCTTAACTTTAAAGTTTAGAATACAAATCAATTTCGAACTTCAATTGCATTGCATAAAAGTTTATTTCAGCATATCAAAAAATAGGTAGAAAATCCATCCATCCAGAAAATGCACATTTGAAGGGATAGTGAAAATAAAACCAGGCATATTGAAAACCATTTATATTCGTGTGTTAAGTACTTGAACATTTTACGAATAAAGTGATAACATCCAAGTTGTTTAAAATGACCGGCAATACCACCGTATAGCATTATTTAATAAATTACATCAATTAAGTTCTACCTAACTACGATCTTCGAGATAGCCTAATGTCAAGATAAACATGCGATCAGGGAGTGGCTGGACAACGAGCGAGTGTTACCAAACTCAGAGCCAATGGTCCGGAAGACGTGGACCACAGATTAGGAAAATACAGAGCGGCCGCCTCTTACCGAGGAAGTGCCTACATACTTAAAACAGACGAAGAGAGATAGCAAAATCAAATAAAATTTGAAACGATAAACCACACAGTTCGACGTGGCAAGTCTAAGAGTCCTTGAGATCTATTGGATGATAATGATGAGAATATTTGCTCAAGCACGAGACAATCACTTTAATGGTGTAGGTACTGTAATCGCTCTTATTATACCTGCAGCGTAATACGTCTGATAATGCATGATACATAAAATATACCTACATTTGTAGCCACAGGAAAACATATAAATCTAACTTTTCGGTGACTAAACTCCAATCCGACAATTTTCAGTAGTATAACAGTTTATGTAGAGATAATTGTTACACACGCGTCGGTTTTCTTTCATACTCATCAAATCCTTGAAAATACTCGGACTCGTATATATAATCGTATCGCAAAAGTGTTTAGCTGTATAATAAACAAATATTTGTAATGTCCGCTAAAAATACGACACGTCTTGTCTCAGCAAAACACCAGATATCGCGGTTGTTATAGTTTATTAAAATAGAAGATAATTTTATTAACTTCTTTAACATCTGCATTTTCCTAATCTGTGCTTTGGAGGCGGGGCCGCCGTTCTTAAAGTACACTTTATGACCCTCGAATAGAAAATAGGTCAGGTATAAACAAAATATATTTTTATTGTCTAGTAAAGTCTAAAGTGCAGCACTAGTGCTAAGTCGCTTTGTATCAATAAAAAGGCATGACTTTTTGTGTGGACCGAACAACCATCCAGGAAACGTATCAGACGAAGCACGCGATTCTTCTCTTCTGCATATCACCATTCTTTATCATTTTACTCTCTATTATACGTAATTAAAAGAATAAGAAAATATAGACATTAATATTATAATACGTAAATGAGTAGGTATATTTAGTAAGATACATTTTAAATTTTTGAATTTTATCGCTTCTCTTTATAAACTCCCTTTATATAATCCATGTATTAAAATTGAAGTTACATTTATTACACATTTTATGATGTAATTAATTCCAATACTTACCTACACCGATACAATTAAATACATAAATACTTAACAACGATAAATTTTACCATCTCCAATACATCAATAAACAATGCGATTCTTTTGAATATCATTAACATTTAGTCCCGTCCCGCGCCCTAAAGTACCAAATAGATGAACTATCAGAAAAACCGCAAAAACATATCTAGCAAAATTTCGTACAACGTACAATACAATATATTCAAATGACATTTAACAATGAAAGCGTAGCAGTATAGCGTTAAAGTACGCTTGCAATATAATATTTTGAGATACCAACACTGTGAGCTTATATCTATATTCCTACGCGTCTATGGCTGGTTAGACTCGTACGAATATGATGACCTACAACTAAGTTACTGTGAAATGATCGTTTGAGACATGATTAGCAAAACGGTTTGATGAGGGTCTGCGCCCGCGTTCGGTCTGGAGTCTCGTCGACGCCGTGGAACGTTCCATATTTGAGTTGGGTCGTCCTGGCTTTTGATCTATCGTTGGAGGGCTCGCTGCCAGCCGATGTTGAGCTTGAGGGTGGCGGGGAGGCAGGGGCTGGCCTCGCACTCTCCGTCGAGCTCGTCGGCCAGGTTGTCGTGCAGCTCCCGGAGGGCCATGAGGGCGGAACGGGCGGCGCGCTGGCACCCCATGTCACCCTCGCACGCGGTGTCGGCTTCCGAAAGGAATACTAAGTCGCATGTTGTTGGGGGAGCCTCGCCCTGAAAATTCAAAGATCGCAATTGGTGAAATCGTGTAATGTAGTGTAGAATGTAATGCTGGAGGTATTATGGCGCTTATTAGAGATGATCGATATCCTATAGTGAACTAGTATCCTTAGGCATCGGCCTAATATTGCTTTAGAGAAATGCCTGATGAAAGAAGCAGTATGAGTAGTTAGTGAAAATAAACATTTATAAATCATAGCAAAATATTGTTGTTGCAAATCAAAATATGAGAATAAGAGTTATGGTTTAAAAAACAATTTTCATGGGAACAATTCGAAATGAAGGGCGCGGAAAACTTTGCATGTTTTGATATGTTACCGCAGTTTGTAAGGGTGCCATTGGCATGTCAATAAACTATAATGTTGCCATACTGAGCAACCAATAAAGAGAAACTACCGAGTTGTAGTACTATGCCTCCATTGTGACTAACTTAATTTCTTGAGAGCCCTGTAATGCTTACACAGAGATAACAGATTTGATGCAGGCTACAAAGAGGTAAGAATAGCTGTCCACGGTCTCCGGCAAGCAAATCCACTCCACGGCAACGCTGTATGATTTTTCCTAGCACCGGACAAGACCCTGTGGCACCAACTGAAAATAAATAATAGTGTGAGACAACATTCATATTTTAGCTTAGTCTATTCCAGAAACCTAGAGCCAAACATTACCCGTGGATATGACCGGAGAGCGATGCCTTCCACTACCACCCATATATCCCTCAGAAAACTGCTCCTCGATTTTTCCATTCAGATAATGTCCCGCACCTTGTTCGTCTTCAAAATCGTCGCTCTTATCACTTGTGAAAACTGGAATGTCATTTCCACCGATTTCCACTTTCTCCTTCTTCACAGCAACCCTTTTTGCTTTGGCTTCGTCAGCAGGCATTGAAGAAATAGCTTCAGATCTTTGTGTTTGTAAACTCTGCTTGAATTCTTTTAATGCTTTTCGCATTTTTTCCAAGCTGTAAGCTGCCGCTAAACGAGAAAGTAACTGTTCTTTCATTTCTTGTTCTTCTTTAGAATCGAGCTCTTCTCCAACATTCGAGTAATGCAATGCTTCATCGACGATTAAACCTTCCATAGTTTTCAACTTCCTGTCGATATTGTCCAGCTTAGCGTCGTTTTCGGAAGCAGTATCTTTTTTGCCATCATTTTGGTGTTGAGATTTATCGACCTGAGATTCACTTTCTTCATTAGGCTTTGCTTGAACGTAATTTCGTTTTACATTGCTATGTTTACGGAAACTATTTAGTGGATAAATCACTTCCTTGTTAAAAGTATCAAAGTACTGCTTGCTCAGTCTATCTTGGGCTAGATCATTAACAAATGATACTGACGGTTTCTTGTTACGCTTGTCAATCCCAAAGTAATCAGACCAATCAATAGATTTTTTCTTGACTGTTATTGGCTTTTCTTTTTCGCCTTCGTGGTTAGCATGTTCATGGTGATCGTGATGTTCATGGTGGTCATGATGATCATGTGCGACATCTTCATCTCTGCCCGACATACCTGGATGGTGAATGTTATGTCCGTGGTGCTCATGACTATCGTCATCATGCTTTGTAGCATTGCTGTGATCATGCGTATGATTATGGGATAAAACCGTCACTTTAGGTGGCTTAGATTCATGTGATAAACTTTCTTCATGATCACTGCTCCTTTTAACCGGAGTTTTTATAATTTCTATATCAGCACCACCAAATATTTTTGATAAGTCTTTTATAATCCTTGGATCTGTACCAGAGCTGCTTCTAAACGCCTTTGTCTGGTGTTTGTTTTGATCTGGAGCGAACCTTTTCTTTTGTGTACCGTAGCTATAAGGTCCACTGCTTCGCTTTGTTACTGGAAATCGTTTCTCTACATTATCATAGGAGTATTGATCTTCATCCCCAAGTTCAGAGAGGTTATCATCGTCTAATGGTTGAAAAGCTATCGCATATTCTTCCCGTAAGTCATCTTTGTCGTCGTCATTGACCTCATATGCGTTATAATTGGGATCAGCCAATATATCGCTATGTTTTCGTCCAGATTCATAATCAGGGGAAATCGGACGATCAATATCGGGATCGGAGCTGCGTTTCCGCTTGAAGGCTATGGGACCCCAGTTATCTGGATAACGTTTCTTAACAATTTTCTCTTTATACAATTTGACAACTCCTTGTGGAGCGGTTTCGACATTATTAGCATGTGCTTTATTATATTTATACTTAGACCAAAGTTGACCTAACAGCAAAGCATACTCAGCATCATTCTCAGCTCGCTCTTGTAATTCTTTTTTCTCCTCAACCTCGTTCTTATCCATGAAAATATCTCGTAGGCGCTCGTTATCAGAATGATGGCTCCTTTCGCGGAAAGCAGATTCTTTCTTGCCCGCTGATGTCTCAGATTCGCTTCGGGAATTTTTCTTCTTAATCACTTTGTACTCGTACGATTCAGGAGGTCGTTCGTCATAATCAAGGAGCTTTATAATGTATTTAGCATTTGGTTCATCTTCAATATCTTCGACATCTACGGGGTAGTCAATTTCTGTAACAAAATAGATATTGATTTTTATTTGGGTCAGACAGGTAATGAGTGGAATTTAATTGAAGCCAATCGATGCTTGAATTACACGCACTAACGTTCGTGATGAAATAGTTGATAAACAAGCAAACTAACAATTTCTTGACTTTTTATACAAATGGAATGTCAAATCAAAGTTTTGGAAAATCTTGTAAATATGTACCGTAATTGACCCTACCCTTGTTTGAACTTATGACCAAAACCTATATCATATTTATGCTCGTTGTGGCTGACGATAATAGTGGGAGTAATTTCCTGCTTCGATACTTCTGCGGTAAACTCATCAAGAAAATTATAGTTATTCTGTGTTGTATGCCTTTAGAATCAAGATATTAAGAGTAATTGGGGATACCCACCGTACAGGCTCACATTTTATCTGGATAGAACAAAGTCATCGTTTCATACCTGGATATCCTTGCGGTGGCACGAATTCATAGAGCGAGTCGTAGTCCGGCTGCGGCGCGAGTGGACCATGCATGCGCCCGCGCTGCCGCCGCTGCAGCGCTTCTAGCGCGCCGCGCAGCGACGAGCCGCTGCGATCTGCGCTTGCGCACGCCATCGCGAACCCAGCCGCGATCCATAGCCACGTCAAGCTCATTGTGGCCAGAGCTACAAAAATAAAAGACGTATTAATATTATTTTTGACCCATAAGTCAATAATATTACATGTAGGTTTATGTCGGGATTAGGTTTTTGAAAAAATCAGTTTTTTTGACGACATTGAAATACATGCTTAGTCTTATTGCTATTTATTTCGTGTTTTTATTGTCCCTTTCCTCGGCTCCTGAATATGGGTTCGATCCCTATCTTGCCGGGATCGTTTCTGTAAGGATTCCGAACCGGAGGTAGCGTAATTTGAATTCATAGATGTTTCATAAATATTATTTACTACTGATATAATTTACATAATTGACACGAATAATATAATATCGAATTTAATTCAATTTCGAGGTCAAAAATTTGCATACATATATATGTATATACATATGTGTGAATACATTGAGTTTGTTTTGTCTGCGTGATTTTAGGAGTATTTACGAAGATTTTATTAAACCAACAATGATTCTGGTTTCATTCCAACATTTAAAGGGCTTAAATCATCAGTGGTTGCCCCACCGGTGGCGTAAACGTAATTTGATATTCTAATTACACTACTATTTTTCAACCAAATCAAATCAAATCAAATCAAATCATTTATTGCATTTCATGAATGTTAAACAGATGGAATTAAATATAAATTACAGTACATCATGTTACCCATTTAGGCATAGCAATATAAAATATACAATAATGAACATGGATTATTTACCACTTACAGTGTTAATAGTTTTAGATTAGTTATTACTAAATTTATCGTTAAAGTATTCGTTTAAGTTATAATAGCACTTTTTAATTAATGTTCCTTTAAGTTTTTTTATAAATTTATTTTTATCAACTTCTAATCGCAACTCTAAAGGTAAGTTGTTATGAATTTTTATCGCTGAACAGTAGGGACCAGATTTATACATTTCCGTGCGGCTATATGGTATTTTTAGTTTATTTTTATGTATATTTCTAGGATTACGCTGGCTAGTAGATACTGCACTGTTGAAGATATCGGGATTATTTCTTATAAATTTACATATTTCTAAGATATATATACAAGGAAGGCTTAAAATTTCTAGCTTTATAAAATGAGGTTTGCAAGATTCCATGTTATTTATATTTTCTATTATTCTTATACATTTTTTTTGTAATATGAAGAGATCATGTACGTCGGTGCTGTTTCCCCATAGGATGACTCCATATGTAAGCCAGGAGTAAGCATAGGCGTAATATGCCGTAATTGCGGTTTTTTTGTCGGTGTTCAGTTTCAGCTCGTAGAGAGCGTACGTAAAGCGACTTAGTTTTGATTTCACTTTCTCTATGTGGGATTTCCATTTGAGATTAGAATCAATTGTTAGGCCTAATAAAGGGTATGTGTCAACTTTTTCTAAATGTGATCCATCAATTTCTAATTCTATATTTAATGAAGATTTTTGGTGAGGTCGGAATTCTATTATTTTAGTTTTTAAATTATTAATTAATAGATTATGTTCTAATAGCCATTTTTTTATAGTATTAAATATTAATTTTAGTTCTGTTTGGCATTTGTTAAAGTTTTCGAATTTATATAAGACTGATATATCATCTGCGAAAAGTATACATGGAGTTTTTATGAATTTAGGTAAGTCGTTTATATATATAATAAATAATATACACCCGATTACGCTTCCTTGAGGAATGGAGTTGCTATTTAATGTAATGGATTCAGATCTGAACTGCATGAGTGTACCAGTTTGTGGGTCTTGGTGGTCAATTTGGACAATTTGGGTTCTATTTTTTAAGTAGGAGGTAAGCCAGGCATGCGCTCTACCCCTGATGCCGCAGCATTGCAGTTTCAGGAGGAGAGTTTCATGTTTTACCCTGTCGTACGCTTTCGTCATATCAAGTAATATGCCTACTCCGTATTTGCCTTCGTTGATATAATTTAATATATGCTCAACGTAACGATATACAGCAAGAGTTGTCGATCTATTTTTCCTGAACCCGTATTGTCGGTCATCAAGTAAATTATATTTCTCAAAAAAGGATACTAGTCTATTAGCCATAGCTCTTTCAAAGATTTTGGATGTCGACGGGAGTAAAGCTATAGGTCGATAGTGGTTCGGGTTATTTTTACTTCCTTTTTTATGCACTGGTATTACAATGGTGTCTTTCAGTAAGTCGGGGAATATACCTTCATCAAAGGACTGGTTAATTAAAATTGTAAGTGGTTTAGTTAGTTCCGTGGCACACTTCTTTAAGAGAATAGAAGGTATTTCATCATGCCCTGCGCTATATTTATTTTTTAGATTCAAAAGTATAGACTTTACTTCTTTCTCATCTACTGGCTTTAGGTACATACTATTCTCTATACTACTTGTATTATATGTACGAGGGGACGCAGTGTTCATATCACACTCTCTCTGTCCTATGGTGGCAAAGAAGTTATTAAAGTAATTGGTAATATTTTTGGGCGATTCTATTACAGTTCCATTGTCTAGGTCCAGTCTAATGTTATCATGTTTTTTAGTTATAATTTTATTCGTTTTTTGTTTTATGATTTGCCACATTGTTCTTGTTTTATTTGTTGAAAACATCATTTTATTTATATATAGTTTCTTTTTTGAGTAAATTATCGCCCTTTTTAGTATTTTCCTATAGCGTCTATAATATTTTTTAATTGTAGCATCGTTTGACTGATTTATAAGTATGCGTAGTTTTCTTTTGTGATAACAAGACACTCTTAACCCTTTCGTTATCCATTTAGGTTTATTATTCGTTTTTATCCGTATATTTTTAATTGGAAAATATATATTTAGAAGCTCTTTTAATTTGTTGTGATATATTATATAATTTGTATTGATGTTATTTATTTGATCTAGCAGGGTCTCCCAGTCTATATAACTAAGGCTTTGTTTAAAATTATGTATTTGGTTATCGGCAAAAAATCGTTTACTTATTATTTGTGTTTCGTTTGTATCATAGAGACCGTCAGTAGCTACGGTCACAGAGACTCCATGGTGGTCAGAGAGGCCTAGTTCACATACTTTTGTTTGTGTTTTGCTAAAATTTGTAAAGACTAAGTCTATACATGTAGCCGTGGATTTACAGATTCTTGTTGGTGTTTTAACTTGTTGTACATAATTATAAGATAATAACATATTTCTAAAATCTATTGCTATTTTCTTGGTCCCTAACATATCGATATTAAAATCTCCCCCTAATATAATATTTTTATGCTTTTCCTTTTTTAAAATATCAAGTAGACCTTTAAAAGATTCTATAAATATATCCGTTTCACGGTCATTCCAATATATACATAATACTAATAAATTTAGATGTTTAATCTCGATACTACAGTACTCAATCACAAATTCAACTGATAATTTAGATATATCTATACGTTCTATATATTCAGTATTATCTTTAACGAATATTCCTACTCCACCTCTAGCGTGAATTTCTCTACAATAGTTTGCCGCCATTTTATAGCCTTCCATGCATACATAATTAATTTTTTGAGTGTTTAAGAACGTTTCTGACATACATATTATATCAAATGGATATTCAAACAATAGCTGCTCTAAGATATGTACTTTGTTACTCAAGCCCTGTATATTTTGAAATAAGATTTTTATATTATGGTCGAAAAAATTTTACGTTTTGGGTAATAGTATTGTTGAGGGGGGAGCTGTGGAGGGGGGAACTATCCTGTTGGGGGGGCGCGATCTCTTCCTCGTTGTTTGGTAGGTGCTCTCGTGTTTTCATCTGGGAATGCCTCAGTAACTTCTGTATTTCTTTGGTGTCGTGCTGTTTTATTCTATATTTATATTCCAGCCTGAGTATATCTTGCAGTATGTTTTGACATAAGTGCTTGAAGGTGTTGCGTGGTAGACCCATATAAGAATATCGTAGCTCCAGGAAGGTGACATGCGGTAGTAGGGTGGTGAGGGATTTTATTGCTTGGTTTATACGTTTTGGATTAAGCATTTTGTTATCTCGAGGTTCACATATAATAACATTTGTATTCTTTAGCTGACTAAGATAGTAAAAGAGGTATGAACTTAGTTCTGTTATGTTGTTATCATTTTTCCCTGTCATAATTAATATGTAGTCTGACTTTCCATAATCACAACAGTTCAACTGTATGCCCTCAAGTATTTTATTCGTGGTTGCTCCTGGTTTAACTTCACTAAAAATCTTGTACTTATTTCCAAGTGAGTTTGTGAGTTGCCTACATACTCCTCGTCCTTGTTCATCAGCCAGTATGTGGAGCTTGTGAATGGAGCTATCCAAGTAGTTACGATTTTCGTCCGGTTTTCCTGTGTGTTTTTCTATCCCACTACCTTCCTTAGGATTATATATGTATTTTTCTGCTGGAGTAATTTTTTCTTGTCTCACTAGCGAAGATGTAGGGGAACCTTTTGTGCTATGTTTATTTTCATCCAAAGCAAAGTGAAGTTTCGTTTTTTTTAAGTTCTGTTTAGTTTTATTTTTTTTATTGATTGTTTTTGCTGAGTCTGGTTTGCATATTGGGGTTAGTGCGTTTATTCTTCGTTCATATTCCGCAATTTTCTCCCTCAAGATAGTATTTTCCAAGTGCAGGTTGTCAATTTTATTTTCAGCTAATTTCAAACTACATTCTAATTGCGTTAGTTTAGATTTCATATCTTGTGAATCCTCAATTGTATTTCCAATGGTTGTATCTGGGCAACTTCTATTTAATTTACTGTCTGTAGTAAGGCATGAATGTTCATCATCAGATAGCGAGTCAAATGAGTTTTCAGTACGAACATTTATTACATATTTCTTCCGCTCTGTAACATAACTGCATGGAATTTCTACGAATTCATCACACAATTTTGCATTTTTCAACTCATGACACGGTGAACATTTCCAGTTTTCCTTGTTTTCACATGTCATTAAGTAAAATCTTTTTTCCGAGACAATGGTGCACTCCAGATGGTAATTATTTTTGCAGTAGCGGCATTTTAAGAATTGACGATTTATTATCAAGCCATTGCATTTTATACATATTAGCGACATCTTTGGTTAATTAATAAAACTATTTAATATTCAATATTGAAATGCAATAATCCCTTGCTTTTCGTAGTTATCAGTTGCTTAACAGTTCAACTATGCAACGCTAGATGGCGTTTGTCTCTACTCAACGCTAGATGGCGTTAGTTGTTAATGACATGTGAGAAATGGTGATTCACGCACTTAAACGTTTTCCACACAATCCGTTATTAAAGTTTAAAAACTGTACACTGTTTACTGACTTTATGTGGGTCTCAATGTTGGCATTTGTATTGGCTTTAATCTATTATGCTTAGAGTTCGATAGCCTTGCTCACTTTAAAAGTTATAGGAAGATATGTATACACTATTATTTTTAGGTTTTTTGCACTTTATTTCACAAGTTAAAATGTTCACAAACACTGGTACAGAGTTTTGACACTTCAGACAGAAAAGAGAATGATAAAATTATTTTTTCTATATTATTATTACTTTCAAAGGTTTTTCATTCAAGTTTAAATTGATTTTATAATTTTAAATCGGACGATTATCGTGGTCGTCACATTACCTCAACCTCAACCTAAACATGGTACCCCATAAAATACAACCCTTAAAATATAACAAATCAGCTGCTATACCTATCAGTTCAAACAAATATCACGCTTTAATTTGTAAAGGTTTTATTTGCAGATATTACCAGTATCAATATATTTCGGTCATGTCAGCTTTGTTACCATGTTAGTACAGGCTTGCCTTCGAATTGAAACTTATTAATGAAATACTGAACCGTAGTGAGATGGAAAAAACGCAATTGCCGCTCTTAAATTGACCAAATTGCAATTTATAGCATTTAAGTAGATCTTTATTTTTATTTTGCGCCACTTATCTATACCTATTTTCATAGAAATTGATAAAGTTCATCAATATAGAAAACGATATTTTCTAAATTGTCTCTGGTCTGGATGTTGTGGTAACGTCGTTGTTACTCATTCCTGTACCACAACTGCATTAGCTATCGCACAGAATCAGAGCAATGCATGTAATATTTTTCACTATTAAATATAAATTAATTACTACAAAATTATGATAATAACATTCAATCTATCCCCTAAAGTAAGTTCTATATACTTATATATCTTCTCTTGCGGAAATACGTAGTATATAAAACACCTATATGCTAGCTATGAGCTGCGATGTAGGCGTCAACACATCCTCCCTCTTAAAAATCGTACGCAGATAGCAGACTTATCTTATCTTTTTAAGATTGCAAACGGGTCTTTGGACTGTCCAGAACTCCTAAGTAAACTACTCTTGCACGTACCAGCCAAACCTTTAAGGAATCCCAAACTTTTGCATGTTCCTCTAGTTAAGACCAAATATAGACAAAACGCCTATTTGGTTAGAGTTGCCAGACACCTAAACGAGCTTTCCCGTGACCTTGGGCTGGATCCTTTCCACCTCGGTGTTTCCAAGCTCAAAAGAATCATGAGCAGCGTTTTTATTGATTAGGTTACGTTTTATTACTGCTTTATTTGTGCGATTATATGTCTAACGAACGTTTTGTTATTATGAATACTGTGTTCTATATGTGGAAACTTGTTAATGGCCGTCATTTATTATTGTGTAGATTTAATTATTATTTAGCTGTAAGATTCCCAAAAAGTGTAAGATAAAATAATCACCTATATCAAAATTTAAGTGTACTATTTGGTGGTTATACCATTGTTTAAAACACTTCGATTAAACGGCGACCTTAGGAATACACTCCGGTTGGTTTCCTCGATAAGCGTTTAAGCTGTAAGGAACGTATGTTCTTTACTAAAAGTGGAAGTACTTCCGCCGAGCTAGGTGTTATCTGCTCGGGGACCAAGGCCCTACTACCATTCTTGGTTTATACACTTTAAGACTTTCGCGTTCCATTTTAAACATTTAAAATAATTTAACGGGTCAAAACGCGACACCATTTTTATTTAGTAGTTAATACGAACTACTTACTGCCCGACGTTTCGGTTAGGTTGCACCAACCGTGGTCACGAGCTGACTGGTCTTGCTCGCCTTCGTCTGTTCGGGGGAGCTTGCAAATCTTCATCCACCCGCACATTGTCACATAACAAAATGTTATTGAAGTCACTTCGACACACTACACTGACAGTATCCGGAATTGTTTTAGATCGTTCTAATCGCGGTAAACATTTATTAATCACTGGATTCCATGCTGATGATAACTTAAATCCGTCTTCTCTATTGAAATTTTTGTACTTTTTGATTTCAATAGCTTCACGTACTATCCTAGTATGGTAGTGGCGATCGGTCGAGAGGATTTTAGGGTCGTGCAACTCCATCCAATGATTAACTCCCATTTCTAACAGATGTTCTGCTACCGCGGATTTATTAGTCTGACGATTTTTGACTGCCGTGATATGTTCTTTTACTCGTTCAGCTATTGTCCGCTTAGTTTGTCCAATGTAAGAACTACCACAACTGCAATCAATTTTATAAACTCCCGGCGTTTGAAAAGGAATAACATCCTTCGGCGTTCGCAGTAATCTTGACATTTTGCATAACGGTGTATATACAGTCTTGATGGAGTTTTTTCTAAGTACTGTTCCAATTTTATCCGTTACGCCTTTTATGTACGGCAAAAACGCTGCTTGTCGACTGACTTCAGGACACTTTCCTTTTGATTTCCACCTTCTTGGTTTCCTCGACACTTCATACCCGTTTCGTCTGAGTACCTCCTGAACATGCGTGAGCTCCGCCTGTAAATGTTCAGGGTCACAAAGGTTATGCGCTCTGTTAGTAAGAGACGTCACAACAGATTGAAGATGTCGTGGGTGATGATGCGAAGAAGCGTGCAAATATCTGTCAGTGTGCGTAGGTTTCCTGTATACAGAGTGTGCCAGCGTACCATCATCTTTAACACTCACTTGTAAATCAAGAAATGCCAACGATCTGTTCCTTTCCATTTCATAGGTAAACTTTACTTTCGCGTGGATAGAATTTAGATGATTTAGATATAGATCTACTTCCTGTTGACCACCGTTGATTATACAAAAAATATCATCAACGTACCTCCTCCAGAGTTTCACAGTACACGGTCCAGTGGCGAGGGCTGTTTCTTCAAAATGTTCCATCCAGATGTTAGCTATCACCGGGGCTAAAGGACTACCCATGGCAACACCATCAATCTGAAGGTAGTACTGGTTTCTGAATAAAAGGTAATTTCCGTCTAAACAATTTTCTATCAGATCTATATATTCTTTAGGCAACTCACTATCGCAAAGTTTACTCTTGATTATATCGAGGCACTCCTTAAGAGGGACATTCGTAAAAAGTGACTCAACGTCGAAACTCACCATTGTGTCACCAGGTTCCAACCTAATACTCCTTATGATGTCCCTGAAGTGGTAAGAATCTTTCACAAAAGACGGTGTGTGTCCAATTATCGGCTGCAGTACTCCAGCAACATGTTTCGCCAAGTCGTAGGTGGGTGAATCAATTTGACTTACGATTGGTCTCAATGGAATGTTGCTTTTGTGTATTTTCGGCAAGCCGTACAACTTGGGCGGTTGCACAGTTTTTGGTCTATGTAAATGAAAGTACTCGTCTTCTGTAAAAATATCTCTGTGTTGATGGATTAGGGCACGAATGCGTTTTGTTACTCTGGCTGTCGGGTTATATGATACAGGTTTGTAAACATTTGTATCTGACAACAAACTCCTTATTTTGTCCACGTAATTTTCAGTATTGATTACCACAGTGGCGTTTCCCTTATCGGCCCTTAACACCAAAACATTATCGTTACTTCTCAACGATCTTAGTGCTAGACGCTCTTCCGTGGTAATGTTACTTTTAGGTAGCTTCGATTTACGTAAAATCACTGCGACATCCTGTCTCAAAATTTCAGCATCAGCAGGTGGTACTTTATTACGTAAAATCGTCTGTTCCACGCTACACACGATATTCTCATAAGGAATCCGTTGTGGTGTTAATGCAAAATTAATTCCCTTTGCCAACACACTTGTCGTCGGTTCATCAAGTACTTCAGTTGACAAATTGATCACAGTACGATTACTCCACTGTTCGGAATTATTCGTGACAGACTGTACATCCGATACGTCACTGGAGGGTATTTGCGATGTAAAACTACGACGCTGCAATTTGCGGGTGCTCAGCAAATTATATTTGCGATCGTGACCCGCACTACTCAGTTCGTATGTCCTTGACGCTTGTCTGAAGGTTATTCGATCAAATTTGTCAAAATCTTCACCCGACACTCCCGCACTGCATTCCAAATGTAACTTATACAAATCACTCTGTACACTATCCAAGGCTATGTGACTGTTCCGAATGAGTTGCCGTAACAGACGAACACTCGCGTTTCTTAAAATCCCTGCCGAACGAGCAATATCATTACGCGGTTTTAAGCGTACACACTTAGGAATTAAGTCACTGTCACGACACTTCACTAAAAATGTCAACGACGATTCCAAGCGTGCCCGTTTCTTACGGAGGAATTCTAGGTGGTTTATTTTATGTACAAACTCCGGCCCGTATCGGTTTGTAATATACATTTTAAGACTTTCGCGTTCCATTTTAAACATTTAAAATAATTTAACGGGTCAAAACGCGACACCATTTTTATTTAGTAGTTAATACGAACTACTTACTGCCCGACGTTTCGGTTAGGTTGCACCAACCGTGGTCACGAGCTGACTGGTCTTGCTCGCCTTCGTCTGTTCGGGGGAGCTTGCAAATCTTCATCCACCCGCACATTGTCACATAACAAAATGTTATTGAAGTCACTTCGACACACTACACTGACAGTATCCGGAATTGTTTTAGATCATCGTCAGACTAATAAATCCGCGGTAGCAGAACATCTGTTAGAAATGGGAGTTAATCATTGGATGGAGTTGCACGACCCTAAAATCCTCTCGACCGATCGCCACTACCATACTAGGATAGTACGTGAAGCTATTGAAATCAAAAAGTACAAAAATTTCAATAGAGAAGACGGATTTAAGTTATCATCAGCATGGAATCCAGTGATTAATAAATGTTTACCGCGATTAGAACGATCTAAAACAATTCCGGATACTGTCAGTGTAGTGTGTCGAAGTGACTTCAATAACATTTTGTTATGTGACAATGTGCGGGTGGATGAAGATTTGCAAGCTCCCCCGAACAGACGAAGGCGAGCAAGACCAGTCAGCTCGTGACCACGGTTGGTGCAACCTAACCGAAACGTCGGGCAGTAAGTAGTTCGTATTAACTACTAAATAAATGGTGTCGCGTTTTGACCCGTTAAATTATTTTAAACATTCTTGGTTTGTTGTATATATACTTAGTGGCGACGAAAACTCTGATATCGCGATGTAGGATATCGATGTCACGCATTACGTATGGAGCGTTGTTTACTACGCCAATTATGCTGACGCTGTATTTGTGTCGACTTGTAGGTCATGTCGTAGGTCGGCACAGTACTCCCCCCCTTTGGAGTCCAAACACGTGCCCGATGCGTGTAGTATGCAGGGAGGCAGCTGCTGCTACGCCGGTGTGGACCAATGACTCGGTCGTAGGGCTGCGATGGCCTGCTTCATTACACGGGCCCGGAACCAGGTGGCTTTGTCAGCTGAGGTGTTCCGGTGCTCTTGTCGTGGCTAAGCTGGCTGTTGAGGGTATGGAAACTTGGCCTGATGCGAAGGCTCCGTTCTTTAAAGACTGCTGGTGTTCAGCTCAGTCGGGGTCACCAATGTAAGGAACGTATGTTCTTTACTAAAAGTGGAAGTACTTCCGCCGAGCTAGGTGTTATCTGCTCGGGGACCAAGGCCCTACTACCATTCTTGGTTTGTTGTATATATACTTAGTGGCGACGAAAACTCTGATATCGCGATGTAGGATATCGATGTCACGCATTACGTATGGAGCGTTGTTTACTACGCCAATTATGCTGACGCTGTATTTGTGTCGACTTGTAGGTCATGTCGTAGGTCGGCACAAAGCAATAACAAAATTTCCTCCGGGCGAAACGAATCGAGTTTCCCCGAGGTTTCATCCTCTCCCCGGTAACCCGATTTGCAAAGGCGCACCGGTCCGGATTTCATGGTAACACTTATTTCTAGATGGAAACGGGATAACCACATTAATTCGTAGTATAGCTATAATCAACTAAACAGTGTCGGCAGAATTGTTGTATATTATTATTGATCAGTACAACGACAAAACATACTAATACATTGTAACAGAAGGTTTACTTCCGTCATTATTCCAATAATTAATCAATCTTCGCTGCCTAATAATAAGGCCCAAAGTAACTTTGCATCCCCACGCTTACCGAACTGTTATATAGTTACAAACGAGCTTGCATCAAGTTTCATATCATTTATCATACGATGTTTTACCAGCAAAGGTTAAACATAATTCGTAACGTCAAAAGGTCCTCGTAGCAAGTACTCGTAGTCAGTCGTAGTCAGTTCGTTGTCGTAGCAAAGCACTAGAATGGTAACGGAAAAAGTTTTTCAATATTTTATGATCTTCCAAGATAAATTTATAATTATGAGAGCCTTTTTTACACATATAACTTAATTTACTTTAAACTCTTTAGATTCTTGTGGCGAAGTTAAAGCTTATAAAGTTTCACATCAAAAAAAATTTTTTTTTACGTTTCCTGAATGTTCGTTTAAATGCTTTATATATTGTTAAAGTGTTGTTTAAACTTCTTAAAAAATCTATCAAGTATATTTGGCCACAATAATGAAACATTCTTAAATTTATTTTACTTTGTGTGATTTTAGGTGTGATTTTTGGTTTTTCCATTGATCTGAACTTTACGGTCAAACCCCTAAGGAATGGCACTTTACGTTTCACGATCTAACGATTCAGTTTATTTGTTTTAGAAGACTTTATTGGGGTGATCGTATTCTATTTCGAAGTAAATTACGGCATTGTTAATGTATAAGTCAGTTGACATTATTTACTTTGACGATATCCACACGGTAATTATGTAATTTGGATAAATATAAGTGTTCGGTACTATTAAGGTTTATTCGTAATACTTGATTACACAATACTACTAATATGATAAAAACTAAAGTTTGTGTAGAATGTATGGATGTGTGTATGTATGGATGTATTTGTAACTCTTTCTGAACTGATGTAGATGAAATTTGGTAGAAAGATATATACAATTTTAACATATGGGATGCTTTTTATCCTGAAATAATAAAGGCAGAGTCGCGCGCAACAGGTAGTCAGGCCATAAACTGATAAGCCCTTTGGCTGCTTAATTTACGCGATACAAAAATAGTTTTAAGTATTATGGAAATTTGGCAGACCCATAGACATATTTAATTCAAACAATCGGTTTCTGGCTGGAATTCTGGCACTTGAGTGGTTTATCAATAAATTTAGCATAGAGGCACATACAACGAAATACTCCTAAAATAAGTAACTCAAGCACTTTTCTTTTGAGAACCAACATCGAAGGTTGAACCATATTTGATGGGGAAACCAAACGTATCAAAAAATAAAAAAAAACAATGAGAAATGCGCATCCTAAAATGAAACCTGACTACTTATGTCATTTTTATGAATAAAAAGATAGACTATTCACATAACAATATGTGGGACATAATCTACAGTGTCATGGTTTTTTTTTTACATTATTCAAAGACTTTAACACCAATATTAGCAACGAACAACAAGTAAATATTTTCTTCACACTTCAGCTAACCTATATCATACTTTGAATCCATTAATAGGATAAGTTTTTGTTCAAACATCTCCGGGCAGAATCCTCATTCTGGGCCTAAAATAATATTTGCGAAGCTTTCCTTCAATATAAAGCCCACTCCATTAATACAAAACACACTGTAATAAATCGTGTCTGAATATTTATGAAATCATTTGGCATAACGCTAAGTGTTTACGTATTTCATAAGAACTTGTTTACTCTTGTCCGTTGAATTAAACTAAATTTATTACCAAAAAAAAACCGGCCAAAAGCGTGTCGGGCCACGCTCAGTGTAGGGTTCCGTAGTTTTCAGTGCATCACAATACTTAAGTATCCCCACTTAACTTTAAAGTTACAAAAATGGGCTATCTGTGTGTAACATTGCAAATACAAAAAATATAAGCAGATACATTGAGTATACAAAAAATATGTAAAGTAAGAAAAAGAAATGCTAGCATATACGCTTAAATTACAACTTTAGATAAAAAAAATGTTTTTTTTAAATTTCAAAATCTATTTAACCCATCAGGTTCAAAATAATTTTCCTAGAAAGCATTTTATTTTCTTTTGGAGCGATTATTTCCCAAAATATTAAAATTATCAAAAAATGATGAATTTGTAAACCCCTGTTCATTTTTCAATACCTATCCAACGATATATCACATGTTGAGATTGAAATTAAAAAAAAAAACACTCTTCTATTTACGTGTAGGGGGGGTTACCCTAAAAAACATTTTTTTTTATTTTTTATTTTTGCACTTTGTTGACGTAATTAATATACATTATTTGTACCAAACTTCAGCTTTCTAGTGCAAACGGTTTCTGAGATTATCCTCGGACGGACAGACAGACAGGCAGACATGGCGAAACTATAAGGGTTCCTAGTTGACTACGGAACCCTAAAAAGGGAGTCGAGTGGGATCGTATATACTATCTGTACTTATAATTAAGTGCTAGTATATTTATATATAACTTTGAATTTTATGTATCGTCAGTATCACACACATTCAACGAAAAAAATGCTAGCCAAGATAATTTTTTTCTTAGATAGCATTTAAATGTTTCGTATGTTTTTTCTTCTTAACAAAATTTGATATTTAAATAAACAACCCAATTTTGTTATTATCTACAAAATGTATATCGATCAATATAGTCAATACACGCCAATCATTTTCATCATCTAAATTAAACAATGTCGTTAATTGTAGGTTAAAATTATCTGAAGTTATAACAAAAAAAATAATACCTTTTAGTTAAAATAAATAAGATTGGTGCATGGAGTCAAGATGAATATTATGATAACGTAAGACAAGATATTTCACGGTAACCATTTTGTCATATCAGTACACGTGTTGATCAAGAAATGCAAAATCTGCCATCATTTCCATATTGTTATCCGAAAGCAGATTACTCGTAATAAAATAGCTTTGCTCAGTTTAAGTAAGTACAATGCAATCAATAATGTTCGTGGTGACGTAGGTCGTTCCTTTACACGAACTCAAAACGAAACACAATCAAGCAATCAACAGCCTTAGTCCGTTCATTGTTAAAAAAATGAAACACGTCTGTTGGAAGTAAAATTTAATAGCGAATAAGTTACAAAGTAGGCTTTTTAAGAATGAGTTGTCAGTAAAGATCTTTTTAATGTTAACTATTTGTATACGCACGCGAGAGAATATTTAAATGAAATTGCTGTTATATTTACAGAGCCTTTTGGAGATTATGTGCGTCACATAAAATAATACTCACTTTCATCCCAGGAGACTCCTAACCGCAATGTAATAATAAGAGGCTGAAAGAAATCTGGATGTCTGCGTCTATTTGTTCGATTGAATGGAAAAAGTATTCGACGAGACTCCATTTGACACATTTTAGAAGTTAACGTAGGTATTTCTAATACGCGTTACGTGTTTGTTTACGTATGGAACCAATTTTAGTATAATAAATAATAATTGTGCCAGACAATCACACCAATCACCTGGTCTCAAACTAAGGTTTTCCCTTGTTCTATGGGTACCAGACGACGGATACTAACTGGGGGCGTCATACCAGCACACCCAGACCCAAGTCAATTTAGAAAAGTTCGTTTTCCAAATTGACCCGACCGGGAATCGAACCCGGGACCTTTCGCCCTTTGGCCGCCTACCTTACCCACAGCGCCACCTAGGTAGTATGCATAGAACATAATAAAATAGAAAGTCATTCATGTCAAAAGGTCATGGACTGCAATTAGTTTTCATCTGCTGAAAACATGACTTATGGTCCTTATAGTTTCCAACCAAGCTTGAAATCTAAAGTACTTTATTTTCTTACATATATTTTACGTAAACACGCACGTACTTGGTGCAATCACGTCGCGCTCTCGGTACACAATAATAAACGTGTAATGGCTGCTTTAACGGGTGGTTTTCGCATTAATCTCATTCATGTACCGTCACTTCAGCTATCACCTAACGTCAAAATGTAAAATGAATGAGTTAATCCATGCTTACACGTTAGTGTCGTTAAATAACACCCGTAACCGCGAAACTACACGGTATTTCCAGTAAGTGTAGCCCCAGCATAAGAGCCAGAATGTGTGCCCAACACGCAAGTGCACTCTCTCTATAACTCTCATAATCCTGTAAGATAATTATATGACCATCTCCGCAGCCGAGAGGTGAGTAGGCCGTCATCGGCGTCGCGCCATCCCTGAGGTCTCGGGTTTGACCCCGGTTGGGTCATATGAAAAAACGTATTCTTCTATATTATTTCGGGTCTAGGTGTTGTGGTGCCGTCGTTTTTTCTTGTTTATGTAACACAAGAATGTACTTACCAGAATCAGAGCATGTTGACGTGGTCCAATATTATTATTGTTATTTTTTATGCCCGCAGAAAGTAGATTTGTTTTTCAGGCATTCAGATGGGCCGTCTGAAATGTTCTATCCTAATTGGACATAACACGTAACGATGTTGTCCCTTAGATAATTAAATCCCTAAGCTCCGAGCCAAGAGTGTTGATTACTTAATTAGTTATTACCAAATCACAAAGTCTGGATCTTGACTGTTAGCCAGACTACTAATGATCTAGATATTGTTTTCTTTACAAAACCAAGGAAACCCCCACACACACAACCACATGCTCATGAATTCAAATAGCGGTTTCTTGTCATTGTGACTGACGACCTCCGTAGCTGAGAGGCGAGCGTGCCGAACTCTGGCGTCGCGCCATCTCTAAGGTTCCGGGTTCGATCCCCGGTCGGGTCAGTCTGGGTGTTGTGGTACCGTCGTTGTATCTGATTTCTGTAACACAAGTGCTTTAGCTACTTACCACAGAATCAGAGCAATGGATGTGATGTTATCCAATATTAATTTATTTATTATTATTTATTGTTTTATTAATCCATGATTCATAGGCAATATCAGTGTATCATCACCGTATGACTCATAGTTAGACCATTGCTTCTATAGTAACAGTGAAATCATGTAAGAACTTAATCGTTGATATTAAACATCACTACTTAATTAAGTTAAGTTTATATGTATAAAACATACATATGCATAGCATAGAAAAGCTGCAAAATTAAGAAGTGTCTACATTGTACTCGTGTAAAGTCGGGCATGCCACTATGTTTTATACGTAAAATGTCCTAACGAACGGTGAGTATCATTAGTTTGTATAGCCCTCAATACCTTGTCATATTGAACCTTCTCGTAACTATGGTCGTCAGTTGGTTGGTTATTGTTTATTAACTAAAGCAGCTGACTGTTGTTCAAACCATTGGAATTGCGCTGGAGTTAGTTAGACACGCTAGATATATGTCGTAGACATCCGTTGAGAATCGTTTTTTTTCTAAGAGGACAAAAAGGTTATCCTTTTTCGTTGCGAACGAAGTTGCCAGTCTTCAATATAAATTTAGGTTCGGCCAGAGAAAACGCAATAAAATGTGTAATAAAGCAGTACATAGGTGATCGTAAAGCGAAAATGGTGGCTTTTATATGGGTTTGCCAGCGCCCAGACCGTGAGACAATGAAATGGGTATTAAACGACTTGAATACCCTCTACGGTATGCGTTAAACTTGAGATTATATAAACTTCCTGTTGTAAAGAAGTAACAAGAAAGACTTCAGACTTTTTACTAGAAATGGAATCCGTAAAATCTTATTGGATTTATATAATGTTTTGAATCGGCGGAGAGAAGTAAATTTTCAATTCTAGATTTATGTAACGTGTTACTTGGGATTCTTAAAAATTAATGAAACACCAAACGACATTCCAAGCCGTGAAGCCAGCCGAACTTTGGCGTTGCGTTATCTCTTGACGTCTCTCGGTCGATTCCCGGTCGGGTCAATATGGTAGATTTCCATACAGTCTCAGGTCTGGGTGTTGTTTCATAAATAATTTGCAATAGCTACATGCTGCAAAATCAGAGTAATGTCATGAAAGAGTTCAAATTACGCAATGAGAATAAAAAAGAAATGCTGCAATAATTGTATCCATTCGCTTACTTATCTTTGTCCGGAAACCTAGATTTATAGCTGCGAACGCGAACAGCTGTTGTTCATCAACTCCCCCCATGACGGCGCCGGGAAATTAACTTTACGAAGTTATAACCCGCGTAACCACACCCCACGATCACAGAGAACATCAAATTTACGTCAACTCTACGTCCTGGACACTCCAGTCCATTATTTCATCTATGAGATGGAAGAGGCCACACTTACGTGGCCAAAGGCTGGTTGATGGAAGCTAACTTATTGCCAGATAAAGTATGTTAATGGTTCAAAACGCGATGCGAGCTGACTGACTGAGAGAGTTAACTCTTGATCATGGTTGATGCAACCTAACCGAAGCGTCAGTAGGTAGTTCGGTTCAAACACTAAAAATTGTTGTCGCGTTATGATCCGTTAACTTATTTTAAATAGCTGTGCCCGCAACTTCGTTCGCGTGGACTACATCCTTTCATGGTCGGTTTTACCCCTTTCTCCCCTAAACAAAAAGTAGTCTATATTTTATTCCAAGTTTCAAGCTATATTTGTGCCAAATTTCATATCTCTAACTTCAAAAATAAATGTTTTTCCATATAAACTTTCAAAGGTGGTATTACCCCCATCCCCCCCTTATTTTCTAATAAAAAGTAACCTATGTCCGTTCTTGAGATTCAACGTATGCCTATACCAAATTACATCAAAATCCGTTCAGCCGTTTAGGCGTGAAAGAGAAACAAACGGACAGACAGACAGATAGACAGACAGAGTTACTTTCGCATTTATAATATTAGTATGGATGTTTAAAATGGAACACGAAAGTCTTAAATTAATGTATCAAATCACGTAGCAGATACCAGATACTAACTATTTTTAAAAGCTGTCATCGTGATGTCAAACTAGGATTTTATAGCGCGGGATGATCGAGATAAATGTCACTAAAGGCCAGTTCCAACATTTTATGATTCATAATGACAATCCGTTTTTTCTAACCGACTACGAGTTGTTAATACTGTTCCTAATTTACTGTTTATATTAGCTGTCATCAGTCATCCGTCTGTCGTTTTTAGCTTACCTCGTATAACTGATTACTACCCGTAGCTCGAACGGATGGTTTTCAATTTTTTTTTAATAAATAAATATATATTGGACAACATCACATACATTGCTCTGATTATGTGGTAAGTAGCTAAAGCATTTGTGTTACAAAAATCAGAAAGAACGACGTACCACAACACCCAGACCCGAGACAATACAGAAAAGTTCGTTTCCCATATTGACCCGACCGGGGATCGAACCCGGAACCTCAAAGATGGCGCGACGCCAAAGTCCGGCACGCTCGCCTCTCGGCTACGTAGGTCGTCAATATGGAACAGGGCATTAGACCGTGTGTATTTACAATTTTTTACAATACTTAATTACACCGGTACCCTTTAAAATAAAGATTCGGCATAAATGGGAGTACAACTGAAAAAAATAGGCGTGCCCTTTGATAACCTTTTCATGTTTTTCATTGGTTAAAAATGAAGATACATTAAAGTAATTACCCTTTGTCTTCGCTAAGCCACGGATGGCAAAATGTTAAGATTCCCCGTTTTCATTAAGACGTTACAAATGGGCTTTATACAAACGTAACCTACTCGAAGATACCTTTTGACGAGTACGATTCAAAGTAAGCCACAAAGTGAATAAGAGAAAACAGAATATTGGTTATGTTGCGGCAAACAGGTTGCTTTTAAGTTTTTACGGCAGCATTCAGCCGACTTTTTGGTTGAAACATAATTGTTAGTTTATTACTTGCTAATTACAATCCTGTTACCCGTCAGTTTTTTGTCATGAACTAGTTATAGTTTGTTTTGCAAGGTAAAAGAGTCTAAAGTAAGATGTCCACGTGGACAAGTCGCCTGACACTTGATGCGCGTTTGAATGCGATCCACTTAATGTATTATTATTTTACATTTGTTTTTTATATATGACACACTATTGGATGTTACTAAGCTATATTATATACATTGAGTTTACACTTTAAAATTCACTAATGCCCTGTTCCAATATTTACAAAACGATTAGTTCTAGTTAGAACGGATCGTTCGTATTATCCGTAACTACGGATAGTAATAAATCATACGAGGCGTAAGCTAAAAACGACTGACAGGAGACTAATGACAGCTGTATGGAAAGTAAATTATGGAACGGTTGTAGTTCGACTCGTAGTCGTTTGGGAAAAAACGGGACCGGGCGTAAATGATTAAATGTAAATTAATAAAACAGATCGACCTTGTTTGTCCATCCACTACCCTCAACTGCATTTAGTTACGCACCAACTTTTTACACTTATAGGCTACTAGCGGCCGCTCGCAACTTCGTCCGCGTGGATTTCGGTTTCCATAAAAACTTTCATAATAGTTGCAGCGTAAAGTTATATAGCCTAAAGCCTTCCTCGATAAATGATCTATTCAACACAAAAAAAAAATTTCAATTCGAACCAGTGGTTCCTGAGATTAGCACGTTCAAACAAACAAACAAACAAACTCTTTAGCTTTATAATATAAGTAGGCTATAAGTGTATAAAGTAGCGAGCATAGCTATTTATAGCTGTGCTCACGATGTACACGTGGACGAGAGGCCTATAATTTTGTTTTTTCTAAAATAAAAATAAAAATCTAAAATAAAACGAGCCCCGTCAAAATCGGTCAAGCCATTTCAAAAATTAGCCGGAACAAACAAAATTAGTAAAAAAAAAAACTGATATATGTACCATACTGTATATATATTCATATGCATGTAGTAAAAAGCAGTTATTTCAACTATATTAATATGTATCTATAGATTACTTATGGTCACTTCAAGCTTTCAATATATAGCATTCAATATATCTTTTGGCAATTTATCATCATAAGCCATCTCATCTTTGTTCATGATGTAGTTAAATAATCAATGACTTTCATAAAAAAATAAAAACGTCCCCGAAGAATTAAAACCTCTTTTTTTTAAGTCGTTTAATTATGTACTTCAGTAATGTTTGTATAGTGTTACTACTTACCATAACTTGTATTTGAAATGGTTATCCAGTGTGAAAAACAGCTGGGACCTGAGACTGTTGTAACGCTTAAACCTTAATTACCACTAAGGTAAAACAACTTGGTGCTTTATGAAACTTAGGAGTCTTAAACGAGCTCGTTTTGTAGTACACCACGGCAAATTAACTCAAAATATGGGCTTGTAATAAAAATATCTGTTTTTTTAACACGCTTTTAAACTAATTAGTTTCGGTTGTAGCTAACTGAGTCGGAATCTTTAAGCACGATTTTCACCGGTTTCTAAACGTTTGATCGACTTGAAACTTTGCATACTTTGTTCATAGAATTGGACTAAAAAATAAATTGTTAAAAAAAACTCAAGAAAGCTTTTATAGCCAATCGAAATAAAAAGTAGAAAATTGTAGAAAAACTGTAACTTTAAATAACTACATACTAGCAGCAGTATTATCGACTTTTTAGTTCAATTTACTATAAGAACGTGTTTTTTTCATTTTATTAAACTATTATTTATGTGTTAAGATGAGTACAGATGGCTGGCTGGCTTAGCCTTAGGATGGTGTAGGTAAAAGCTTTTATGTTTAAGATTTCATTGCTTGTATCCTTCTGAACCAAAACATTAAATACTTAGGTAGGTACGTTATTGATAATATGTTTTGCTTTAGAACACACTTTCCCTTGTTAACAGGCAAAAATGATTGTGTTTGCAATGGAGGACAAAATAAACATATGGTATACATATGGTACCTGGCATAACTACACGTATTGTTTTCTTATTAACGCTTGCAACACTGAACGAAAACTGCATGACTAAGGTTAATCCAATTTCATTGAAAATACATGTTCAATACTTCTATCACGTATGAATCTTGATACCGGCAGTGAAACAAAACTATTTGCAATAATTAAGCAGAACTTCACATCAATTTTACTATATTTTATCAGTACTTCCATTTCAATATCGACTCGAGAGGTTTTAAAAAAAGTTTGAAAAATTCACTGTGAATCTAGGGTTTGCTAAATGAACCTTTTTTATAGCCATATTTCCCACCTATTATTCGGCAGAAAATGAATTGGTTAATTAAGTGCACACTAAAAAAACCTAATTGATACTTGTTTAATTCCCATCGCAGCCATATGGTTGCTATTTCCGTTTGCGAATCACCGTTTCTGTTTTCATAAATCTCTATTATGATCCAAAAGGTACAAAAGATTAACATTATCTAATAGATAAAAAGAAAATCCTTACCTTAAATCATCTAGCACGACACAACAAAACAAGTCAGCGGTTTTCAGTCGTTCAACCTCTCCGGGGGCAGGAAAACAACTGGGATACAGAGCTGATGCTTGCGCATACACAATGCGCAGTCGGCTAGGGTTCCTGGCTTCGGGTTCTCAGCTACGGAACCTGACTTATGAATGATACGGTCGCCTGTGGAAGGTACCTACCCATGTAGTGGAGGGGCCGGCGCGCGGGGAGGGTTATATAACGGTCAGATCGATACGCAGGGCGGGCGGGAAGCGTAGGCCGCGTTCATACTCTGTGGCAACCTTTTTTTTTAGTTTTTTCTTTTTTATTGCATCCGTACATTCTACATGTGCGAAAGGCTGTCCGTTTTATTGAATCCAACCGATTTACGGAGCGGAAAGTAAATTGGATTGCGGTAGTCGCTTTGCTCACCCATACGACATGCTTAAGTTGACTGTTGTTATTTATTGTGGTGTGAAATGTCATGGGATGGTGTGTTTAAAATGATATAAAGGAACACAGACAAGACTGAAGTGGGAGTTTTTGTTGAAGTAGGCTGCTTATGTTTACTAAGTATATCCTCATATGCATAAAAATGCCGAAACACAATTCCGATATCAAATAAAGTACAAATAAATTTAGCATTTAGCCATTTAAAATGTTTGAGATTTAAGAATTAAATTGTAATAATCAATTAAAAATAATGAAATATGTATGGTTTATTTATAACACTAAAAGATAATTAATTAATACTGAACTACATAATTAGAGCCTAAATATATATACCAAACGTCCTTTGATATTCATGGGAAGAGACCATTTTGAATTAAAGTAGGTATAATGATGCTTTCATGATATAATCAAGTGTTAATAGGAAACGGTACCTGAGAAAAAACCTATGCAACGTTAATGTCCAACTTAATACCAGTTATAAAATAAGGAACATGGTTTTTCGAAAATACTTATCCATACTTTACTTTTACTTCTAGTTTATCTCTATCTAAGCAAATACTATGAGGTGTTAAACTCTCGCACATAGTAATATTACATAGAGAACCTTTATAAAATCGATATCACTCATTAGAAAAAGAAATCTATTTCAAATTCAAGAACTTCCCGTCTTCACAAAATGGTGTTTATGTAGTTTTTTTAAAAGTCAAAAGCTCTAAATTTTTTCCTCTCAAATATAATATATTTTAACATTTTGTGAATGAGCCACATACGTCACGCCACTTATTTAAAAAATTGTAATACTCTTTAATATTTTTTTTTTCTTTCATAGGTTTTATTTAATCTTCTTGGTTGGTTAACAGCAGCGCTAGTAACAAGTTTTATTTTCTGTCGCCTTGTGTGGACGCGGTTTTACGCGTAGGATCTTATTATGAGGCTTCCCATTCTTCGGTGGAGCTTTTAATTGTCGCCACACCGCTTCCAATCACCACCGTTAAACACTCTATTAACATTTTAATTGATTACATTTTATTTGATTCAGATTTTGACATAGCAACCAACTGATTTCATTTGATTTACTGAATTACTTGGAAATTGACGCATAGGTATATTATACGAGTCGAACTATAATAAGAAAATCTGAATAAAATTGATTAAATTGAAATATTGTTTCAAGTTCTACTCCCAATCTTAAGCTCGGTTGTATTTTTTATTTTTTTTAACTAAGATTTGATAGCGTCAATCATATTAAAACGATTTGTGGTTTATTAAACGTGATATGACTTTAAAAAAAAGGAGATCATAGACATACAAAGATTTAAACATTAATTTCTTATTCTAAGGATTTAAATGTTGTCGAAAATTGTACTGTTTATATCAGTTGTTGACTAATATCATATTAATATCATAAACGCGTAATTTTGTAGCAATGTTGTTCATTCACGAAAAAACAACTGAAAGGGTTTGGGTGAAATTGCGTAGAAAAAAAGTTGAGATAAATATTAACATTGAGGACTTTATTTAAAGCATGTATTTTTTATTAAGTCAATATTTTCTAATTTTATCGATAAACCACCTCTAATTTCACATTAACATAAAAACCGATTCAAAGACACGTGCAAATTTATAATTATGTAGATACACTAGGGATAAAATTATTAAGATTTTTTTTATCTCCTGAAAAGTAGGGATTTGCCCCTCTGGTTTGAAGCCCGCGATATGATATGACATTTCGCCAAACCGCCAGTAAATTTAAAAATAAAAAAAGTGAATGTTTGGTTGACAACACATATGTGTTGTTTTTTATTTCAAAGAACTTCATATATACGAGTACAGCAACAAGTAAAAGCGTACCCAACAGCAGTGAATAAAACATTGTAGGTATCGTTCTCAATACCGTCGTCTAACTTCATAAAGTTTAAATGAACTGGATTCTCATTAAGCAAATGGAATTTCAATAAAAGCTTTTGTACCTCGTGAAATATCTATGCAGATAACTAAAATAGGATTACCTCTTTGTAACAGAATACATATGGATGTTATCACAGTATTTAAACGAAAAATTTGCTTCAAATTCTGTCTGTCTATTTTTACGGGCCTAATACTAAGACTTTGATAGGAGCTGATGTAATAAGCAGACTAAGTCATGGGCATAGGTAATGTTTAATTATAGCGAGGTTGGTAATAAGAGCAAGTAATGTAGGAGTACCGTCGTAACTTTGTTGTGCAAGAGCTTTCAAGTAAACCATATTTATAATGATTGCGTAAGGAAACCCACAAAGTGCTTCTTCTAAAGGTCAGGAAAAGTCGAATGTTTAATAGAACAATTTTGCAAGAAGTTTTATGAGTCATTCATTTTTGGTAATTCACGTCTTATTCGGTTACAATGTTTGTATATCAGTATAGACTTATAGCTTTAAACAATAACCAAGAAAGTCATATACTAGTTTTGACGAAAAATCGTTTATAGAATTTAAGACGTTTGCGTTCTAAACATTTAAAGTAACAATTTTATTAACACATTTAATGCAAACTACTTAATATAACATACACTTAGTACGGAATATTACACAGTTGGCACTGTAGGTGTTAAAGGTTAATCGTTAGTAGTTCGTAATAACTACTTTAAAATGTTGTCGCGTTTTGACCTGTTCAATTATTTTAAATGTCACAAAAAGCAGTGGGGTTGGACATTTTAACAATAAAAGAGAATTAATCAAAGTTTTGATGTGCAAGTGTCATTCAAGTTGTGGATGGTAGATTACATTTTGACCGGCCATACATACAATGTTTTACATATGCATTTATGTAGGTACATTACCATGTGCTTATTAAAATAGGTGTTCTGGAAAATTATATTAGGATCATAGGATGTGTGATGGATAAGCTTGTTCGCTTAAGTAGGTATTATTACAAAAATATCTGTTCCACTTAAAAAAGTGGAATGTTTGAGCTTTGCACAAGTAAGATCTATCACCTAAGTTTAATGTTATTTCTATTAAGTATTATTTATATTTTCTTTCCTTCTATGATTTAAATCTTTGAATTTCTGTCGTCACTCTCTTAAGAAAACTGAAGACTGACTGTGACATCACAATTTTGTTTTTTAACACTCGGACTATTAAATAGTTACAGAGCATTTTGAAGATAATTTGTAAAATATCAAAGTGACCGACCATAAGACCTCTTTAAGGTTTTACCATATCGTACATATGATGCCATAAAATTATTTGTGAATGATGTCAACATGGCATTACATTAAATTGAGCACCTTTTAAACATAGGTAATCCTCTGTTTTGCTATTCTAGCCCATTGTGATCTCTGATAAGGAAAATGTATGAAGTGCTTTTCATCTCGCTCCAACAAACGGAGGTACAATTGCACGCACTCAGGGAATTAAATTGTACAAACTAACGCCAACAACGATTCATCGTCTAACTTTTATACGATGCGACAATTAATTTTTCTACAGTTGCATGCTTTTGAATTTTTATTTACTTCTGAATATCACTTGTTTGAAAACGAACATTTAAAAAAGTAGGAGCGTGTTTTTATGAAATTTCGATTTACGAAGTATAACTTTATAAGATTTTTGAATGGTATACAAAAGGTTTTTACTCTGTAACACAAATATTTAGGCTTTAAAATCACATTTTGAGCCGTTTAGAGTCGAGACTCTGAAAAACGGGAAAAATTATTCATCCTTGAGCGGCTTCCGTTGCGTGCGAGGTTGAAAAGGGGGGTGAAAGTTTGTATGGAAACCGAAATCCACGCGGACAAAGTTGCGGGCGACCGCTATAATAAATAAATATAAATATTGAACATCACATACCTTGCTCTGATTCAGTGGTAAGTAGCTTAAGCAAGTGTATTAAATAAATCAGAAACAAGGATTGTACCACAAAACTCACACCTGAGACAGTATAAAAAAGTTAGTTTCCCATATTGACCTGACCGGGGATCGAACCCGAGACCTCAGATATCGCGCCACCAAAGTCTAGCCCACTCACTTCTCGGCTACGGAGATCGTCAATATGTTAAAAGTCAAAATAATAACATAAAGTTAACAAGCTTTATGTTATTATTTTGACTTTTTAAAACTTTCATGTTGGTACATAGTTAAGTATTTATTTTAGTATTTTTATGTCAAAAGTAGGTTTATGCTTTGATATGTATCCGATAGAGAGTGAAATGAATTCTTTGTTCAACTTGTCAAAACGTTTTTTTTGTACGGTTAGGTTAATAAGTTTTACTATAAATGGTATTTTTAGTAACGTTTGAAAACACTTATTTTATTTGTTATATTGGTAGAAATTCATATACCTAAATAAAAAATGATATGGATTAAAGCTGTGTTTGCACATTTCACTACTAATAAACTGCAATCAGTTTAAAATTAATACTTTAAGTATTTGGTTGGATTTATTTAGATATGAAGGGGGCTATTTAAATTATGGGATTTAAGAGAGGTAGGGTATGAAAATCAACAATCACATAGCGGTTTATCGCTCGATCTGGAGTAGCCCGACTGGTGAAATACCTCCACCTTACAGAAGACCGCAGCCAAATAACAATCACTTCGGTGTTGTTGTGTTCCTGCGTGTGAGTAAGGTTTCCAGAGCTCCTGGGGCGTGTGGGTAGCAGGAGTCAAGCCTTCAAGGTAAGGGTGACAAGTCCAGTAATAGCTTTATTGTGCTGTACTTGTCGACCTTAAGCTAGGGCCTCATTACCACTTAACATCAGGTGGGATGAGGTCAATCTGGAAGAGCAATATAAAAAAAATGGGCTTAAAATTTTAACGGATACTAAACAAACGTTTAACCAAATCGATCTCGACTTATTTTAAGTTATTTTAATTTCATTTTCATTCTGAACTCTTACAGATCCAAACACAAAAGGTTTCCTAATAAAGGAATATTTCAGTGAACAAAACAATTAACAAACAAAAAAGTTTACCTACTTATATTTTACTTCTGAAACTTGGAAGTTACGCACAAAAAATCTCGAAACTCTTGCCTCATTAACGGTCCCAAAAACTTGTAAAATATGTCGTCATTTAGAAACTGTAAACTTAGTGGTAACTTTTTCAGCCCCTACTAATATTATAAACACAAATAATGTTATATACAGGCAAAAACACACTTCGTACTTTGCACCGTTCTTATGTCGAGCGCATAAGATCTAAAATCAAACTGCTATCTGTTTACCTTCACGTGCTATCGACCGTACCTATGTATTTTTGTATTGAACGCTAATAAACGTTAATATTTAGTTCGAAATTTAAAGCAACAGAATAGCGTTTTAAAATAAGTTTTGAACAAAATAACGGACTGCGGCTACGCACGCATCCTACTCGTATCACCATTTTCAACCTTTTCCACTAAGTCTTCAAACCTAATGATCGCAGCGTGATGTTATAAAGCCAAAAGCCTACCTTAATAAATGGGTTATCCCACTCAAACATATATGTTCAATTCCAACCAGTAGTTTATGAGATTAGCGCGTTCAAACAAACAAACAAAATCTTCAACTTTATAATATTAGAATAGATTGAAATCCTCAATAATGCTGCACGTGATCTTAATGTCAAAGTTGAGGTCGTGAATTTCTGTGTCTACGTGCTGAGGCTAAATTAAAGGCCTGCTTTTGATGTAGGTATTTCAGAGAACGTTTTAGGCTAAGGAATATGACATAACACGGTTAAATGAACTTGATCAGTTTGAGACTAGACTAATTTACCATTTGCAGGCTTTGAGTGTATTTTAAACAAGCAGTTCGTAGTACGTAGGGGAAGACGGGGCAAGACGGGGTTGTGGGTAAGACGGGGTACCGGCCGAAACTCGCAGTTCAAACTGACCAATCACATTCGTTTATCCATCGTATGACGCGCCGCCGTGATGCTTATCAGTCCCGCGAAGGCTAATTGTTCAGAAGTGCACATTGTCCGAAAAAAATATTAAAAAGTGTTTTTATGCAAACCTCTTGTCATATTTTCTACTACTTTGACACGTGACTGTGATGTGTTTAATGACGTTATCTGGTGAGGTGCTACGATGAATGACGCTAAAGCAAACCTCTTTTAAGGTAAACTTAACGTTACCTTATCATTGTTGGCTGTTTTAATTTTATGATCGGTTTTTTAGAAAATGGCCTTGCGGGCAAGATGGGGTAACGAATACCCCATCTTACCCCTAAAAAGAATAACCTTGTTTTGAGTTGTTAATCTTGTTTGTTTTACAATAAAATTGATTTGTTTGTTTTGTTATCAACTTATGCTTTATACTTTGCCTTTTTAAAATGGTTCGTGAGTACAAACACAAGACCTATAGAGGGTCGTGGTCCGAATCCATGCTGAAAGCAATTCAAGCGGTTTTGGATAGAAAAATGGGTTATTATAAAGCAGCAAAACAATGTTGCCCCTTCTTTGACTACCGAGATCCAGTTAAATGACGGTCAAGCTGCCACAAACCATGAAGTCCTTTAAGGTACAAGCACTACCACTACTGCTCAAACTTCAGGCACAGTAGCTGCAGAAACATTCCACCCTCCAACCCAGCATAATGCTGCGACTTTTAGCAGAGTCGTTGCTGTTGACTCTTTACCAGGATGTTCCCACTGGAATCCTAGGGTATCTGCATCGAATCAAACTAAAGAACAAGATCAGAAAACCCTGTTAGTCAAGAATTAGAAACACCACAACCAGCTAATATGCCCACATGCGATAAAAGCGAGAGTAGCTTTGCTTTGCGTGTTCCTAAAAAGCGTGGCAAAACAGCAATAGTCACGTCGTCTCCCTACAAACAAGAATTAGATGCCATCGCCCAGAAAAAAGAGATGCTGAACAGAAAAACCTAGAGAAAAAAGAAATAAAGTAGAGAAAAGATGCACTGAGAAAACAGAAGGACTCTACTAAAAAAGCTCATTATAAAAAATCTAATAAGAATGACCAATCAGTGAAAACTGCTAAACGTCGAAAACTTTCATCACCTGGCAATGAGAGCGACGGAGGAAGACACGCCATGCATGTATTGCCAGAACGTATATTCAGTTTCCATTGAAGGCTGAATTTCATGCTTATCTTGCGGTAAATGGGCTCATAACAGCTGCGCAGGTATCGATGATGATTACGACGAGGCAACGCACGTCTGCGAGTTTTGCCAGGAAAAATAAGCATCCTTTTTGTATGAAGATTTTCACTACCCCGTCTTACCTCAGGGGGGTACCCCATCTTACCAGCACTATGGGGTAAGACGGGGCAAAACACATCTTTTATATTTTTTTCTATGAAAATTGTGATCCAAAGTTGTCTAGCTAGTCAGATATAAGAAGAAGAATAGTTAGTCTTTGAGATTAAAATAAATATGATTGTTTAACTATGTATTTTATTGCACTTTTGACCTTAAAAGCTTAAGTACCCCGTCTTGCCCCCTCTTCCCCTACCTACATAATTAGTGTAGTGCGTTGAACGCAACATTTTTAAGAAACTTTTATTTATTAACTAATATAACTATAAATGTTCAGCATCATATACATATTTTAAAGAAACAGAAAAATTTCATTTCCCCTTGCGGTGTGGGAATCGAACCCACGACCTTCGCGTGCTGCTCTTCTGACTGAGCTAACCGCAAGTTATCGTAGGCGTTTAAATTTTTCTGCTGTTTCAACCCTGTAAGGGGAGATGATTTTTTTTATGTGTCTTTAAAATAATTAAAGTACTTCGTGCGGTGTAAAGCATTACAAATCATAAAAAAAAGCATCACATACGTTGCTCTAATTCTATGGTAATGGCTGGTGGTATTCAGCTCAGCCGGGGTCACCAATGTAAGGAACGTATGTTCTTTACTAAAAGTGGAAGTACTTCCGCCGAGCTAGGTGTTATCTGCTCGAGGACCAAGGCCCAACTGCCTCTGAAAACTCTGACATCGCGATGTAGGATCGATGTCATGCCTTACGTATTGAGCGTTGTTTTCTACGCCAATTCTGTTGACGCAGTATTTGTGTCGACTTGTAGGTAATGTCGTAGGTCGGCACAAGCTTAAGCACTTGTGGCACAGAAATCAGAAACAACGACTGTCCCAAAACATTCAAACACGAGACAACATAGAACATCATGTCTATGTTGAACTGACTATGAATCGAACCCAGAATCACAGAGATGGGACTGAATTAATAAAATAGTTCAGTCATTCAGGGTGTTGTGGTACCGTCGTTGTTTCTGATTTCTGTAACACAAGTGCTTAAGCTACTTACCACAGAATCAGAGCAATGTATGTGATGTTGTCCAATATTTATTTATTTATTTATTATTCAAAAATATTTCGAAAATTAATGGTAAAGCCATATGTATATGGGTAAGCACACGTAACGTGTTCCTATCATGTAGGCAGTATAATGAAGTGTAACGTTTTAGTAACATGATTGATGTTACATTTGTAACGCTGAACGTAGGTGATGGATTAAGGCGCAGAGACGTTGTGCTGCTGACACACAGAAAATATTATATATCTCCGTACAAGAAATTACACGGTCGTAGAAATGTTGGTTACATTTAGGAAAAATATTATCATGTTACTTTGTACGAAAAATTACTCCTTGAAAAACAAGAAATGAATACAGTTCGATATTAAAGCTTCTAGAATTTGAAATTTGTTAAGCTCTTGTGTAATACTTATATTAAGGTAAAGTGTTAAAATATGAAATCCGGCATTTTTTGGTACCGGCCATTTTGGCTCGACTTTCATCAAATATAGAAGAGATTACTCCCGAACAAAATACCATCCATTAGGGAGCTACTAAGTTAACATAATATACCTATTGTGGTTGAGGACTCGACGGTTAAAATATACAGCATATTTTTTGTATGTATATTATTATATGAAATGTTGTGAAATATTTAACTCATTTTCCAACTTATGTCAATGAAAAAATCACAGAAATATTTTTGTGTAAAAAAATTCTGTGATTTTCTGTGATTAATTATTACACTTATTGAATTCTTGACATAAAATAGAATTTTATATTTGAACGACGCAAAATTTACGAACGGCCACCCATCCAGTGCTGGATCGGAAGAACGTGGCTTCACTTTTTGAGCCATTGTCGCTACTGTACTGCGAGCACTTCATTCTAACATTAGTTACTAATTTATACATAATCCTCTATATTAACTCGTAGCCCCGTAGCGTAGCTAACTTACCAATCTATCAATTAATTCCACAAGGAATTTGGTGACCTACCTTAAGTGGATTACGTGAACATTCAATACAATATTGAACGGTAGTAGGCACATACGATCCCATATCAGGTAATCTGACTGGTGGAAATAAAGACCAGACGCCCATTGAATGTATTGGAGTGGGTTTGTAGCACAGAGTAGGACTAGGGTCATAAAATGTAAGCTTTTATCACCAATACATTAAAGTTGAGAATTGCACAATAGTCTATCAGGCTTACTAATTTGTAAAAATAAGGACAAACTACTTTATTTTCATAAAGGTATGGGCGAAAAGAAATTACGGGAAACACTTACCGTTCGATATTAGTTCAAATGACATCGAGACAAGAGCGGTACGAAGTCCAAAGTGTAACGTGCTTTTGACTGTACATAACAGTGTATAATCTTGTCAAAGTCTTGGAACTTTTCAAAGTCGCTGGTCTGGAATTCAAACGAGACCAAACTGGATTCGGTGAAGGGTTTTAGAAAAAAAGTAAGGTCGGTCAGATTTATAGGTTTTATTTCATATCTAATGGTCCACACACTTGTATTAGCCCGGTGGATTTCCCATTAATCGCAGTTTAAAACTAAACTTCATTAACCTAACTAAATGTTATATTTGGGCACCTGGGCTGCCACGTGCCTTACCACTCAGTGCTTTGCTTAGAGACGGTTTGTCCTTCACACCAAAGGCGATCAGTAGGTACGCAATCGCGACTGCGGATTCGAAGCATTATGGATTTTGCTAAATAGTAATCGCATAAAAATCGTTCACGCAAACTGATTCCTGAGGCACTACAAAGCTGGGGGCAGCTCCATCAGCACCCTGAACCCAGTGTTGTACCCTATATTCCACAGCTTCGTAGCATATGCAACCTACGTCATATCATAGACATCAATTCTTTAAAATATACTCTTAGACAAGCACAGTGTACGGATCGGATACAATTGACACTCTTTACTTGTTTTACATCATGTTTACCTGACTACGGCCCTGGCTGGACCGCCCACAGGTAAAAGGACAAACGAGCTGATTTGGAAAGGTTTCTTGGGTACACTCAGAATCTTAATTTTGTTGAGACTTTTAAATAAAAACATTCTAAGTTATGTATGTACAGGCCAAGTGGGAAAATCATTTGTAACATTATTTATATAGAAGTAAAGTGGATAGCTGACTTGATGAACACTATGGATACAGGTGTTACTTACTAATTGATCGTGTTCCAGCATTTTATAAGGTTTCATTTTATGGGATCACAAAGATAGTACAGAAAACACTAGCAGTTCAATATTAAGATATCCACGGAATGAGAGCCTAAAGGCTAAATATTATCATCTAATTATATTAAAGAGTAGCTGTCCCGGTGAACGTCGTACCGCCTAATTCTTTACTATATAAAAGCCAATATCAGCTACATCGAGCCAGTCGCTATCGAGTTTTAGGGAGTAAAACGAACAAGAATTTATTTTTATATTAAAAACTATCCCGGCAAGCGTAGTCCCGCCTTTTTTCGGAATATTTTTATATTTTAAACCTTTCTTTGACCTCCACAATTATATCAAAACATAAATTAGGTAAATCGGTCGGACCGTCTGAGACTAACGAACCACGATTGATTTTTATATTTAAGCTAAAGGTACATTTACCTATCAAATATAACGATTATGACATACAATAGTTTATAAGATATAATAAGAAAAGACGACGAATTAAAACAAAGAAGGTTTTCAAAACACATTAAAGAATAATACATCATTTTCAACATCATAATAATCATAATTTACAAAAACAAACATTTCTTTAGAATCCTATCTATACGGTCTCGAATTATCCGGTGTACATAAACCCTGTGAGCAAACAAATTATGCTCGTTTATTATCTTCATTCCAGTCTACTCAATTTAGCTTCATGAACATCATATAACATGAATATTAAATTATTTTGTTCATTAGATAAGTACAGTTCTGAAGGTTAAAGTTTAAATTTGTGTGTCGACGCGAGAGGAGATTAATGTGCCCTCAAGGCGAGATAAGTAATTTTAATTTGAAAATGAGGATAACTCATTACGTGCAAAGTATTTTGTACTGAAATTGTTATTCTTTTCTGTACGTACCAGATGCTCTTAATTGATCGAAGATACTGCTTTCTCGGTTCATTTGCATTTCTAAATGTATATAATGACTGGACTATTTATCCGTATGAGGGATTTACTACTTTCATGAAGTCAGAGTTTTAGGACGGCTAGCTTTTGTTTATTTCTGGTGTCAAAGCTATGAGTTTCAGATTTTTGGGAAGAAGTGTATAGATTTACGTACATACAAAATAATTTAAAAATCTCATCTAGCGGATTTTTACCTACCCGGTAGTGCACATTTTCCTAATCGTATCGTATCGTTCGTTGCGCGAGGAACAGTCGCTTGATACACAGACAATACACAAACGGCACTCGTCAATATCCAAGCCAGGGTTTCTGTAAATGCAAAATTTAGACAGTACCAAAGAGAATACGAATAAGGAAATGGTCTAATGCCCAGTTCTAATATGTTACGATTCGTAACATGTCAAAAATGCTTCTATGAGTCGTTAATTCTAATTTCAAATTAACTTTCCATGGCTGTCAATAGTCGTCCGTCAGTTGTTTTTAGTTTACGCCTAGTATAATTTATTACTTTACGTAACTAGAAAGAATCGGTTTTCTGAAACCGAGCATAAGTAAATAACATATTCCTGCGCATCATGCGTAGCATGCAAAAGCATCATTAAAATAACAATTGTAGTATTTTGACGAAGTATTTATATTAACGTGTACGAAGGTGTTTTTGCGGCCGACTGTCTTCTAAAGATCCAGCTCCCCGCAGGAATGCAATCTCTAGCCGCGGGTTGTGAAGACTTGATGAAATTGCTGGAATCCTTCTACCTACGCGACTGAGAGCATCTGCCGTCATTATTGTGAGTATACCAAATACGCCCGTAAACGTAAGCTTAGTGTCCCGGGAATATTAGGATTGGAAAGTTATATATCAAATATAGCATTTTTATGAGTTCGTATCTTAGGTAGGCATCATCTACAGTAGTAACCATACTCTATTTCTTAGGATTTTGCGTTTCCACACGATATGTGTAGCTAGTTTGAACTACTTACCTAATTGTTTTCTAATCAACAGAAGTGCAGGCGCTCTCATCACCGCCGTCGAGAACGGGAGACACATGTAGCGATGTGATTTTATCTAATTATAGGGTGGCCATATTTGAATTATTTACCTATGTGCTTTCAAATAGGTTTGTACCAAAAGATTTCACCCATCATTTTCTAAATTAAATATGCGTTTCTATAAAATAACGTCTCAGTGTTCTTGCCTTGTCTCGTTTAGTGAAAAGAAAACACACTATTTAGTTAAGTTTAGTTTTTATTTTCACTTTATTAGATTTTATTTATTTATTTAATAACTTTATTGCACAAAAAAGTACAAAAGGTGGACTTAATGCTAGGAGCATTCTCTACCAGTCAACCGTTGGGTCATGCAGATAGTACGTTTATGGTTTATTACGTTTAAATTTTGTACATTATGAGCTGACTGAAGATGAAGAAAAACCAACATGTAAGTATTATTTTTATCAGGGAGATGTAGGCTAAATACCATCGCCTTTCATTCGACAAAAATCTTGATTAAACACATTGTACTGAAAATCTATAAATAGTAATAAATCGAAGTGAGACTCTAATCCCACATAGTTTTAATAGTGTTTTCCTTACAGTTCTTAAACAGTAGGTATACTATATCTGACAGTATCATCTGAGCGACAATCAAACGGCCAGCTTTCCCAATGAGCAAATTCGAGTAGATATACCTATCAGCGTACTTAGTGATCAAAAATGATTTGTAAATTTGTTAAAAATAAAACAACATTTTCTGAGTTTTATACTTTTATTCTTTGCACATACAAAACATCAATAGGACAAGCCTGGCTGCTTTGCCGTTTACCTTAATCAAAATATCGTTAAAAATAAATTACAATCCTATAAAATAACAAAATAATATCAATGGCAACATAATTTGTTCCGTAAAACAATACGTAGGTGTTATCTTTAAAACATGGCACAGTTGTCTGTTAGAACAGAGAGGAAAAAAAATCACAATTAACTTTGCAACAAAGGCAGGTAATTTAGAAAAAAAAATTAATTCGGAAGATATGCTTTAATTTGTATTAAGGTTATTAGTAATCTGCGATGATATCACAAAGTTAAATTGGATACACATATTTATACAGTACAATATAGTAAAAACAGTAATTTACTTAAAAATTAATTTAAACATCTGAAGAATTATCAAAAAATGTCAGATATCTTTCGGCAAGACCAAAAATAAAGCAATGATTCAATATTATGTAAGTTTAAAACCTAGCCGGATGATTAGCTTACGACTAATATCTTATTTGACCACTATCATTAGAAACAATTACTAAAGTACGACTATTATTTATGTACTTTAAGATGAAATGATCGCGGTTAAGTTAGCGTAATACTTAACTTGTTTAATATAACCGACTAAAACCATATTCGATTAAGTCAAAAGACAAATCTTGAATTGAATAAAATTAAATAAGATTATCTAAATGATAATAACTGAGTCAGTATTGATCTAATGAAAGAAAAACTTTTGATATTTAAAGAGATGAAATAAGTACTAGTGTAAATGAAAAGAAAATAAATGAGTTAAACACAGTAGGAATACATCTATATGTGTACTTCAGACTTAGCGTAAAAATATTTTTGCACTAAAGATATTAATTAAACATTTAATTTTGATTATTTGAAAATGGTTTCTATTCTTCAAAATTTATTTTATGGAATTATTAACCGATTATTATCGATAAACTGCTTTGATACAGCTGATCTATATCCATCTATATCGCTAAAATAAGGCTCGATCAAAAGTTTGTTATGTTGATACACCTATTTGAGCTTAACGATAGCAAATGACAGCAAAGAATATCAGATCATTCCTGTACAAGATCAAGAAAGTTAAGCTAATGGCTATCGCTGAGTTATACTTATCTAATAATATCTATCAATTTAGTTGTCGAATATACGTAGAGAAGGCTTAAGCTACAAGTGATGTCGATGTTACAAACAACACCTATATATTCGTAACCATGATACTACCGTCTCAAGTGCACATCTAGCCTTCGAATCAGAGGGAAGTAGGCCACAGACACTAGACTACAGAAATTTTCGACTTAGGCCTATAAAGTGTTAAGCCTAGGAGTACCCAAGCCTTTAAATTTCAGAGTAAAGTTTTAGCCCAGTCCAAATGTCCTGGTCCTCAATTCTGAAAGGTATGATCGTATCTCATCTTGACTTTATTATAGGTTAGCAGAATAGTGCTTATCTAATTTCGGAAGATGATAACTCGTTTTGACTGTAGAGAGATCAAGTACTTTACTTGATATCTCTGGTATCAAAACGAGTTATGATATGATACCTACTTGACACCTACTTGACTCAATTACTCCCCTATGAATGTAGAAAAAGTCCATCCTAGCCTAGACTACCCGACTGGGTATCTCCTATCGTATTTCTTTGGCACGGAATTTCAAAACAGCATTCTGAACTAACGATGGGATACTCGACTTATGTGGGTTGTGTTTAAGGGCTACATTTCCTCGTAGGGGTCGAACGCGTCGCCCAGCTTGACTAAGCCGATGAAGCTCTTCTCTGGCTCCATGAGCGAATGCCTGTCTCCGCCAGTGTTCCTGACTGCGAGCCGGTCGCCTGCGCGGAGGAAAAGAGCGGCAGCGGAGTAGCAGGAGTTGGGTTTGTCCAGCCTCTCTGCGGAGTGTGAGGACTGGGCACACTGCAGCAGGGTCTCGCGACCTTCCGTTTCAGCGTTGGTCCGGTGGAGCACCCACGATATGATGTCATGGCTGTCCAGGTAGTAGATCTGTTGGGAGTAGTTAACGGGTTAGATGTATTCAAATCAGGGATGTTATGGATATATAATTTCGGATACGGATGTGGATACTCTTATGAAATGTTAATAACTTGTATATAATTCGTATTTGACTTGTACTGAATTATTTGCATGCCAGATTCTGGTGAAATGTGAGCTCATTTTTGTTTGTAGGTACCATCTTTACACCATTTTTTACGCAAATAAACGATAAACGATAAACGATACGGATATGTGTAAAATATTATATAGGTTTCGGTTACGGTAATAGATATGAAATTGTTTCGGATTAATCGATAGTATCGGTTATGGGTATTTTATTTTTATGGTAGTGTAGAAATAAACTTGTACTTTGTAGGTTTGAAAATCAAATTAGTCAAACAAGTAATTATTTTTTACAGCCACTCGATTTTGTATATAATTATTTCTTATAAAAAAACTAGCCTCAGCACGTTGAATTTACTAAACACTATATAGTCACACTCCGCCCTATCTGAAACTATCTGAAACTTTTATATCGGATTCGGTTACGGCTACGGATCTTATTTTATTTCGGATATCCGATCGTTTCGGTTACGGATATGGAGCTCAATAACACAACTGATTTAAATGCATTATGTATTTTGGTTTAGTCACGTTAATAAACGGTAAACAGCCTAGGAGTCCAAAGTTGAGGCTTTACCACCAGCTTATAAATAAGGACGAAATTAGTCGATGAGCTAGCATTATGTTCAATGTAGTGTGGTGTCCTCTCAGCCTGATGGTAAGTATTGGCAGTACTTGTTGAACTAGCAGCCATTAACTTAACAAGTTCAAAACTTGCTTTGCCGATACTTCGCAAGAACATTACTGATGCGAGAGGTGAGGTGCGTGTGTTTGATACGACTTCTGAGAAACTAATACTTAGTGATGAGAAACTAACGTAATTCTTGCGCCGAAGATCGGGAGTTTTTGAGTTGTTAATGAAGGCGCATTGAGAATGTATTTAGGTACTATGTTCAAAAGAAGTAAAGTTTACTTTGAGCAAATGGAGCGGCTTTTATATTCCTTCAAATGTTGATTTCGTTAATATATGCTGATTAAACTCGACATTTTCAATTGTCGATTGGAAGATTGACAATTGGTCCTACTGTTTATCAGTACAACAATGAATAGGTCCAGTACCTTTTTAAAGCCACCAAATGTCTCGATCCAGGTCTCGAACCTAGGACCCCGAGATTATAACTCGGTACTTAAACTACTTAACCAGGGTTTCCCAAACTTATTTTCACTATAGTGACGTCATGATAAATTGCCCTTCTTTGGGAGCCAAAAAGCTCACGTACCAACAGGTACCCGTCTAGGAAAAAAAATCCCATAAAACTCCAAATAATCGACTAATTCTAATTCTATGCTGACGGCTTCAAGAAGCCCCTGTGATAGAGCCGCAACGCCCCACAGTCGCGGTGGAAAAGCTAAACTAAACTATGAAGTAGTATCAAGAAGCAGTTGCTTCCACTATGTTGGGTGTGCTCACCTGTACATAGACGAAGTAAACGCCTGTGGTGCGCACGTGGACGTGACCGTTCCTGGTGAGTGCGGGGCGGGGATGCGGCGTGTTCATGGTCCACTTGGACGGGTACCACACGTTGTGGGCCTGGTCGTGCGCCACGCGAATTAGTCCGTTACCTGTCAAACGAAATATAGTTCAGTTTTATATTCAGAAGAGTGCCAGCTACTAAATTCTGAAGACGCTGGTTGGCTGAGGATTCGGTTCAATGGAAAGCATGATCGACCCGATTTATGAGGTTTTGTTTGCCTTTGCTACACATGCTGTGAAAGTAAAAGCAAAATCTTAGCCTATTTAATGAGTCATTAATAATGACCCTTTACTGAGCAAGGGAATCTTAACAATTTAATTTTTTGTGGGATACTACCAAGTTGTTGGTACCATAACTGATATTGGCATAATGATATGTAATGCTAATTTTTAACTATCGATGTGACTTTCACGTGACAGGCTTCGCCTAATGTGAGAGCCACTGTTTCGTTGTAATTGTAAAGCTTAAGTTTTTGGCAAATAGACACATTTTTGTTTATTTATTTTTAATTTTAATCATTATGCTTACCAGATGATGTTGATTATTATCCCAAGCCATGTTAAAAAAACGAATTATACTTAGTTTGTTCCGGGATTAGAACCTAAGAATCCGAGATCATATCCGTTACTTAAAAACAGTCTCATCAGAGAATATTTATTTCATAAAATTTAATAGTACAATCTATGAAATGAACCATAATATTCATGTGACTCAAGTGAATTACTCATGCCCGGTGCCAGAATTTCAAAAAACGATCCGTTTTTTAGCTATAAATTATTGGGAAAACGGATAGATAGTGCCTTAGTGAACATCTGGAGTAGGTACTTCATTCTACTGATCCTTTAAAAGCTTTAAATCACTAAATGACCGTGCTCCATCATCTAATTACGTCAATTCTAGTTACTTAAGACAAAGTATACCCTCTACCCACATTTTCACTTAATACCTTCTTGCAAAGGAACATTTTGGCCTAGACTAACATTTTAGAGGGCGTTTAGTTGACAACAATGTAGAATTGTAGACGCTATTGTTTGATGTTGCGATACTTCAGAGCGTGGGATAAGAACTCAAACCTAAATAAATAAATCGGTAGTGACTATGTGTTTGTATTTTGCACCTTGTGGGAGTAATTACTTAAGGAACCACGTGTAAATGTATTTATGCCATGCAATGCTTTCCTTTGTCTAATGTTTTTGAGACCTGAAGGCCTCAGAGCATCAAAGAAGTAGAGGCCCCGTAGCCGAATTTTTTTTCATTGATTCTATCACTAATAAAAAATTAAGACTTATAATCGGAGACAATAATTGTCTGGATGTAAGAGATATTTAAAATAATAAGAGTGAGTATAAAGTACTGTCGGTAAAGGTGAAATACGAAATAAAATATCCAACGAAAAGCTGTTCACTAGTCTGAATTTCAATTATTTTACGTTTCTGTTGTGGGGGCCTCTCTTCTGTGGGGGCCCCGGTAAAGCCCCGGTTGATCTCCCCTAAATCCAGCCCTGATGCCATAATGCACATCTGTATGACGTGTTGCAAGATTGTATGATGAACGAAGTTAGATAGTTAGCATTAGGTATGCGATGTGGCTGAAGTTGCGCGTTTGTAATGTGCAAATGAGAAAAGTTTTATATCACCTCCTAATAATATACTGTTACCTACACCGGGTCCCTACTTAAATATGACTAGCACAGAAATGTTCCAAACTCTTAGCTACAAATTCTTGGTCATTTTGAGAGTAAAAGAACACTTTGCCTGAAAACACTTTTGAGAATAGCTTTGAAAGCTTGAGATAGCCAATGATTTCTCAAGAGATTTTCAGAATTACGTGCAGAGTAAAATAGTTCTAGGGACCAGTTCTACGAAGTTAAATTGATAAATTTTAAATTGGAGTTATAGTTATATGAAGACTATTAACGACATTCTACTTTTTAGAGTACATATATGCTTTTATAGGCCTATCAGTCACAATAATCATAATCAATAATATTTTTTAAATATGACAATTTAAATAAAAGGCCTTTTATTGATGCTTACGATAGAAAACAACTTAAAATTAATAGAGCTTAAATCTGTTAACAGCATCATTAAGTTATTTTCGTGCGCGTGTGATTTTCGTTGTTTAAGCGCAAATAAAGCGGCATAGTGTTATCACTGAAAAAAAAAATGGAATACAAACTATATTAAAATTTATAACCCACTAGCGGACCCGACAGACTTCGTCCTGTCAAAGAGATTTGACTCTAAATTTTAGTTAGAAAACGTTGGTACTGGAAAAAGAAAAGGGCTGTCTTTACAGTTTTCCCGGCAATTATTTGAATTTGTCTCGCTGTAAAAACCATCCTTGGACTTCAGCGAACATTTAAAAAAAAGAATTGTCAAAATGGGTCCAAGCGTTGTCGAGTTATGCGCTTACCAACACATTTTGCGATTCATTTTTATATAATAGATTGTAGCCGCCAACGGCTTTGAATTACTAAAGTACTGGAATTGTTAAACCCTACCTAATACATACATAATTCCCTACTTAATATATAAGTCACATTAAATTCTAATGAACTTTTTTGAGACTGGTATATCACCTGCTTGTTATTAGTTTACCTTTACAATACGGCATTTACCTTTATAATGTTCATGGATTTCCGTGCTGAGTCCCGACGTGTTGCCGTGGAAATGAGCGGCGATCAGCTGACTGGGTCCCTGCGAACACGAGTTATAATCAATATCACCCCTGTGTGGCGAGTATAACAATATTTCCTAGGATTATCAACCATACTGCTAAAACAGAAGAGCTACATTCCACTACGTAGGCTATTTGTTAATCTATTCTGTCTTGTGTTCTGATAACTGCACATACATTGCTCTAATTTTATGGTAAGTAACTTAAGTGCGATACCAAAACACCCATATTCGAGACAATGTAGAACAGTTCTTTTACCATATTGAGCCGATCGGGAATCGAAACCGGAACCTCAGAGATAATCGCATTATCCAATCCCAATGTTTGGCCCTCTTGACTCTCGGCTACAGAAGTAGTAAAACGGTGAACAAAAAAGGAGCTATGAGTACTATGGTCAGTTTGGCACTGGGCTTTCGTTTCAAACTATCGCAGATTCGTGGAACTGTGTTTTTAGGCAGCTCATGGCTGACTTAGTGCATTGTTTTATCAGTTTATTCCTAGCTTGATAACTATTATAATTTTTAGATTGTTAGACTACCGTGAAATTGCAAAAAAAAACACAATCGCTTTCAAAAGGCGTATCCTCACTGGGTGAGAAAACTTGTATACCTACTGTTTGGTATGATGGCTATGGTATTCAAAGCTAAGCTAATATTTATGTAGATATTACAGCATTTACCGCAACGAATAAACTGCCAAAACATTAATTTACAACTTCTGAATTCTTAGTAAAGATTTATCAGTACACTTTGGTCTTTTAAATTAGCCTTTGGTTTCCATTTAATTTATAAATGGGAATAGCTTTATTAGTCTATTCCTGTTTCGTCTACGAGTGTTACTAAGGAGGATTATGAGAGGGAACGGAGAGCCATTGCACTTATGTATAGAGGAAATGTTCGGGCAGTAAAAACCAAGTCCTGCACAATTGGCTGATTTCAATGAGATTGGCCACCTTGTCGAAGTTGGTTCAAACGACATTATTATCTACTAGCGACCCGCCCCGGCTTCGCACGGGTGCAATAGTCACTAAAATATGTACGTATTATAAATATCCTTGCACTTAATTTTATTTACTTTATATGTTACCCGAGGATAGTGTAGCTACCCAACGGTGAAAGAATTTTTGAAATCGGTCCAGTAGTTTCGGAGCCTATTCATTACAAACAAACAAACAAATCTTTCCTCTTTATAATATTAGTATAGATAATATAATATTAGTATAGATCACTAAAAACTGCTTCGAATAATATCAACGCATACGTAACTATACTTGAGGGTTCAACTTAATGCCTAAGCACTTTATATTTAGTTACAAATTCAGTTGAGCTCGAATTAGAATAATAATTGCAGAGAGTCAAATAATCATTCGTATTATTTCGTCGCAAACAAAAGTCGTGACAAAAATAAGTGGCTTGTCATCCGTTTTAAAATAGAAGCGCTCTCGTTACGTACTATTTTAGAATTCTAATTAAAGAGCGTAAGTTTGGCAAAAATGAATTTTCTGGAATTATTTGGATACAAAAAGTCAACAAAGCCGGAATAACCTTATTTTGTCTTCTTTGAAATTGGCGGCGACGGCGTCCTTAAGATTTGAGCAAAAGTCAAGTAGGCAATAAACTCGATAAGGACGAGTGACGACGTATAATTGAGTTAAATTGCCTCTTACGTTAGGATGCGGTCGCACTTAGCGCTAAAGTCAAACTATTTATTAATGTAAGGTACAATGTCCAAACACGTCAGTATACACTTTGGAGTTTGTACCGGTCCTTCTAAGGGGTGTCTAAGTGAAAATTAAATTTCAAACTGCATGTTTTATGTGTTGATCGTAAAATTCTTATGCGCAATAAAATAAATACAAACCTAATGTGTCTTCGGAACCATTGATTGATAACGCGATGATTATGTCGCGTGATTGCTTGCTTCTATGTTTCTACAAGAAGGTACAATCACGCACGCTCTGAAGGTCCCTCGTTTTTACACGCCGCTAGATAAATGATTTAAATTTTCCATTCAATCTAATTATTAACTTAATTCTTATAATACCTTAACGTGTAATTTAATGTGATTTATTATTTTTTATGAAGTATTTACTCATCGATTTTTCCGTACTTAACAACAAGCTACATGATGCTTAAATTTAGGAGTATCCTACACTCCCGGCTAACAGTTAGTGTGACAGCAGCCTTATCTCCTTTTAGAACGACAACGTATTTTATTAAAAGAGCATTGCGACGTATTTGATTCGCGAAATACTCTTTTAATATTAATAATATTCCATTCAGAGGCCAATATACACGTCTCGACTACGCCTACGCTCTCCATAGCAATGAAAATATGTATGTACGCCCCTTAAATACATATGTTACATAATAAGTAGGGAACTTTTCTAATATTTATATGGAAATGTGACAATCGACGTTTTCTGATAAAAGTGAACAGAAATAAACTGTCGTAGTTGTAAAAGATATCCTATTTTCGTGTTTTATATGTCTCATACTATTATATTAAGTAGTATTGTATAATGTTCTCATAGTACAGCTTTGCTTTGTATTATGAGTACCTATCTAATAATATTCAAGCGGCCTTCTGTACTTCGTTCGCGTGGAGTAGGTAAGTAATATTCGTAATGGCTAAATGCCTAATGAAAGGAAGTAATAAAATAAAGATTAAATAATCATGTACTAATAATGTACTTTGGAAATTAAGCCCGTTTGGGGTTTAAAACCTGTTTTCCCCTTTTTTTTACTTGTTTTCTTTTCCTGTTTTGTTGTGTTCCCTTGGGATGGTATTTAATGGAGTGTTTTGCGTCTTACCTCACTGTTGCTATTTCTCGGAGTCCTGGTCACAGTGTGTAGAGCCACTTTCGCAGGCGAAGTCGATTCTGTATTTGGTACGAATTTCTTGGTTTTGCGTCTGCAACAAATGATACTGGTTATTACGAGTACTCACTATTAGTTTTCTTCTATTCAGTCTAAAAGGATAACTGCGGGAAATAGCAGTGGTAGTTTTGTTCACGCACCAAGCTTAAATTTTTTGTAATTTCCACTTGGAACTTGAAGGCCAGCTAGTCAGATTGAAGAAATAAAAACCATAGCAGTTCCTAATGGTTTTATAATCGTCAGTTTAAAAACAGTCAAGTGGGAATCGGACACACGCACGAACAGGTCCATTATGTATAAACTGCAAGAAAATTGTCTATTGTTGTATGAGAACCCTCCTAAAATTTGATCATTCATTTTAAATTGAATACAATCCTTAATCGACATAAACCAAAACTTCATGTTTGTTGTATAGGAGACCCCAAAGGTTCGTTTTCCAAATTAACTGAAATGTAATCGATACGTCAGAAAATTTCGACGCTATTGTTCGGCCCACTCGCGTTTGGCTAAGAAGGTCTTTAATAAACACACTTTATAATAGAACAAGTTTAAAGTAGTGACGATACTTTGACGTCACAGGGCGCTTAATTAAGAGCTTGCTAACTACCCGTGAAGGGCCCGAGGCGCGGCGGCGTTTACCGAGTGTTCGGGCTGTGACCTTCTCGAGATTGAGATGATGAGCCCTCGTCGACATCAGCTAACAGAAGTGCAGGTACCTGCTTTTCCATTAACATGTTCCCTATAATTCAGATCAGAAATACACGGAAGGATCTATCACATGTTGTATATGTAAGATTATATACACTCTCTTTTTCACGGACACAGACATACCTAAAATCCAGACAGTGACGATTTTATTTTAGGATTGAATACCTTTTCATTGCAAAAAACTAACGTCCGATTAAGATTTAGACATTTTTCAATTTGATATCAAGTAATTTTATTCATGTTTTTTTACATTTGTTACAAAGAAACTTTATATTTGATTTAGAGTAATAGTAATTCGGAGCGTGTTTAGTATAATTTATGAATAATATCCCTTTACTGTCTTTACGTGAAGTTTAAAATCAGCTAAGACGCAAGAACAATACATTTTCCTGCCAAACTTGTTAAACTGCATTACTTTTAAATTTAAATCTATATGAAGAGTATATAATTAATCACTACAGACGATAAATATCTAACATAAATATTTTAAAAGGAACCAGTTTCCTTCCAAAACTTTCTTTGGAGATAAGGGAAGGTTTAATACTTTAAACTTTTAAGAGATTTAAAGGATTTACATTGCGTCCTTAGAAAGTTTCATCCACCTGAAGCTAATTTACCGTATCTCGCTTTCCCTGCTGAATTCCAGTAGGTATATTTACAAAAACAAGTCTGCATACAAACGAAGAATTTTAAACCCTATTTACAAGCGATTAGTTTGTATTGTTCTTTATCCAGTCTTTTCATGATATGTCCTTTCTTTTTTTGTTCAATAACACTAGATTTCTACGGCCAATCATACTACTGCCAGTGTCGCAATTGGGTTTGAAGTAAATTGTGCGCATTAATTTAAAAGCGGCCCACTTCATACTTTACTTTTAATAGAAGCGACCTGCAGCACCTTCGCTCACGTCTTAAAAATGTACTACTTTTTATGTTACAAGCCGTGACGAAAATAAATAAATAATGAAAATATAAAATCGTATTTGTATAAATACTAGAACTATATACTCATATTTGGCGCCAAAATTTGTCCTTCAAAATAATTTTTGTGCGGTTCTCCAATCTATTTAGTAATTTAAATTGGCCACGTAGCATATCTAGTCTGGACGGACAGCCCTGCAATAAATGAAAAATAAAAATCAATAAATAGGATTGACTATGCTTTTCCCTTTCTACCCTCCAGCAAATTCAAACAGTTCTTTATTACCGTCGTTAATCGGCCGGATAACAATACAGAAAGGCAGGGTTCAGTGATCGCACCGACCTTACGCGTCCTCATCTGAAATTCCGTTGAACATTTCAGCCAAATTATTTGTAGCAAGTTGATCCTCAATTGCAAAGCGTAGTCTCTTTACGAGGCCAATAAAGCGATGAAGCTCCCGCCGGACGTGAAGACGTCTTAAAAGATTAACTCGTTTACATATCCGATGCAATCATATAATAGGTATTTGCCTCAAGGTAAGCGATCTCCCCCGGGTCGTTAAATCTGCATTTGAAATCTGCAGACAGATACGGCGATAGTGCGCTATCTAACTTAGTTTGTAGTTGGAGTGAGGTCCCGCAGTTATAACTAGCTGGCTCACATCACGGGAAACTTTTGCAGTCCCATATAAGTTCTATTACATGGAAAACTCGCTTTATAACGGATTAATGTTTAAATTTCATCCAATCGGGTTGTTTCTTCTTGTTTTTAATTTAAATAGCACTAGGTTTCTCGAACGAAGTCTACCTCTCGTCTTACGTGAGAATTGATGCAACAAAAATACGGGAGTTCCATGCTCTATTGCTTTTTGAGCCTTCAGTGGAGACTACTTTCCAGTTTAAGCTCGTATCAACACAGAATCGGGTCTAAAGCAAAATACTTGCATGGACAAACCGCTTGACACACAAGGAGCGTTTGAATGCGGTTCACTTTTTCTGTAGGATACTACTGTGTCATTTACTCTTGGACAAATAAACAATGAAGCCCATGAGATCATAAATAAAGACCACTAAATTGGATCGACTATGCTTTTTCCTTCAATATCCTTGACAATACATATACATTCAGTGGTTTAGGCGTGTAAAAGTACACCCATTACATAGGACAAACTTTTTCGTTTATAATGTTAGTAGTGTAACAAGAAAAAAGGATTTGTTTCAAATTGCGGCTTCGGCAGATTTACCCGTGCTATTAATTGGTTGTTTTAGGACAGCCGTGTCCAAATCACGACCCACACACAGGTCACCGTTGTGCGGCCCGCGGCGAGTTTGGTTGCAATTTTTGAAACATATTGGCATTTTACCTAGTAGGTTCTTTTTGACGCAAAAACCATCGAATAGATTTGCATTATATAATACTAGCAACCCGTAGAGAGGTCGCACGCGTACTATCCTCGTTTTTCTGCATTTTCCATTCATTCTTCTCTCTTATTGATAGTAGCACAAAGTTAAGTTATATAGCGTAATCTTCCTAGATAAATGGATTATCCAATAGGAATTATCCACCAGAAAGATGTTTTTTACCTTGAAGGCTTGACCCCTGCTACTAATGTAGCACCCCCCAGGAGCTCTGGAAACCTTACTCACACGCAGGAACACAACAACACAGAAGTGATTGTTATTTGGCTGCAGTCTTCTGTAAGGTGGAGGTATTGCACCAGTCGGGCTGCTCCAGGTCGAGCGATAAATCGCTATGCCCTACCTCTCTTAAAATATATAGATAATAACTTGTAGTATATTTTTATAGCGAAATAACGTAAACAAAGTCGCGAGTAACATCTTGTTCATTTTGAAGGCCGAGTGTTTATTTTAGGATATACGTTATTTAAATTCAATATTAATATGACTGTACTACTTGCTTGTTTATGGTGAGAATAAATACCTTGCCTTACCTTATAGGAATTTCGTAGTTTTAAAGCTAGCAGAGGCCTAGCCTAGTGGCAGTTGGTGTACTTCGATATCGAGTTTAGAATGTATAGGTTTTTAGGTCAAATATACATTTATATTAACTACTAGCTGTCCCGGCGAACTTCGTAACGCCAATTTTTTTTTATTTCTAACCTTTTAAACCTTCCCTGGACCTCCACAATTATTTCAAGACCAAGATTAGCCAAATCGGTCTAGCTGTTCTCGAGTTTTAGCGAGACTAACTTAAATAAAGTTTTTTAAATAAAGTCTTAAATAAAGCATATTTTTATTCAGTGTCACATTGGTGGTACTGACTTGTTGTTTTATTTGCAAAACATGTTTGTTCATCTAAAACGTCTGACCGAGTTTGCCCAGATTAAAGGACGTAATCCCTAAATTTTATTGTTTCAGCATTTACCCTTTATTTTCGAGCCCACTTAATTTTGGGTATTTAAGATTTACATAAATTGAAAAAATAAATTTACTAGATAGAAATAAATAGAAATAAACTTTATCCCATAAATCTGCGGAAAAGATTCGCGGGTATCAGGTACACCATAATTAATACACTAAATAGGCAATATACATCAATTAATTTTCAAGAAATAAATGAAAAGTCGTTTTCATTCCCTTTTACTAATTAGGTGCAAATAAAAACTCCAATATTCAATTTCCATAAACAATTTTTAGGCACAAACATTTGTGCTTGTGTTTATTCTGACTTTGGCGAGCGCCATCTCTGAAGTTCCGGGTTCGATCCCCGGTCGGGTCATATGGGAAACGAATTTTTCCATATTGTCTCGGGTCTGGGTGTGGTACCATCGTTGTTTCTGATTTCTGTAACACCAGTGCTTAAGCTACTTACCACAGAATCAGAGCAATGTATGTGATGTTGTCCAATATTTATTTATTTATTCTAAATGCCATATTTAATCATATCACAGAAATTCTGCTATTAGCGGGATTGACATACTTTATTTCTGTGTCGTAATACTAAATATTATTATTGGAAAATACCTGGAAATTGTATAAATGCTTTACACTTTGAAACCCCGATACTAAGCCGTTTGAACGTAGCTGGGGCTTACAAGCAAAGCTTATATCAGAGTACGAGGAAGGTTTCATAAGGTTTACGCGGAACAGGATTTTTCAGTGAAAAAGCTTTTGAAAGTTTTATACGAGTACCAGGTATAAAAAGCTTTGTCATACACAACATACCATTCAGTCAGTGGTATTAAGATACAATATATTTTCAGAAATATACTACTTAAAAAACATCAAAATTATGATATATTTTATATTTTTTTTTGTTTTTTTCAACAGTCACCCAAGTCTGCTGTGTTTTTAGAAAGACTACGTTACTACTTACATTTGCAATTGTATTCATAGCATGACCCTGTATATCCCACAAAGTACAGGTACTTCGCAGAATGAATATTCTACTCTCGTTTTTATTGCGTTTCACTGCGAGGGTTTTGCATAGATGTTTACACAAACAGCAAGCATACGTCAAAAATATAATAAATAGTAACCTATTTTTATAAAGAGTAAATATTATTAAGAAATGCGCCACAATGCGGGTGACCTTTTTTCTGCACTTCGAGAGTTTTCATACTTTCAAATATAAATAAAATACTGGCTTTTCATTTCAGAAAAGATTAAAAGAAAAAAGTGCTCCGGTTCTAACTCGATATTGATTGCATAAACAAAGGCGAGGTGAAATATGACACCTTACTGCGGTTGAATTCCTCTGGTTAGCACACATTATGGTAACTGGATATAGCTACTCGGTTGAATATAGCTGTGTTGGTATATGCAACGTCGGTAAATATGTCCATGAGAAAATTTGTTCGTAGGATCGCTTTTATTAATACCTATTTTAACCGACCTCAAAAAAGTATAAGGATCTCACGTAAAGTCAAATGTCCATTTAAAAGCTGGACACATTTGAGAGCCATTATGTCTGGTGTTCATGGTCGTAAGACCTTTATAACGAACGAACGAAAAAAAAAGTTCCTTAAAAGGGCATACTTTCATATTGAACCCTTACTGAAATTGGATCCCAATCTAACATAAATGAGGGCATCTAGGAAGCACAATAGCTACGTCAATGTGCAGTGATATATCAAAATTTCAAGTAAATAGAGGTATTATTATAACCAGTGGTGGTTTCAGCATATCCAGCGCCCTGGGCAAATTTCATCCAATGTCCCGTCTAGTATGTGATCCAAGATTTCGGTTTGGGGGTCCTCCTTTTACATAACATTTCTGGCACCCTTTTATTGTCGATGGTGTAATGCCTACCGCACCGTCCACTCCTTGCGAAAAAAGAGAAGGAGGGTGTGTCGGGCTCGCACCGACTAACACCCCCTCGGTGTACAACGCTGCGCTGTTGTGGGGGAGTCGGGATTCCTTACGGACTCTACACAAGCTCCCCCAATGCGCCTAGGGCTGAGCGATCCTCCTCACCGCGCATAATGCGCGTGGCTAGAACGTGCCAGGCCACCTGATACGCCCCACCTACTCGGGATGCCAGGCTTACCCCACGCCTGGCGTCTCCAATCCCAGGGCTTACTGCGCCCTGCCCTAACCTCGGCCCTGTTTATAACCGTGACCTCCTCTAGACTTTGATATTAGACAACATTTCCTTACCTTTCTTCGACTTTAGCAGACATCCTAGGTGCGGCAAACTCGTCTACCATATCGATGGTTGCGTCGGAAATCACGCTGCGCTTATCTCTGTCAGACGAAGGGCGAGCAGGGGAAATAGAGGTCACTGGAAGGGATGCCGCCAACGCCGGCTCTGAAAAAAATACACAATATTTATATACAGTTATGTACACTAACGTAGATATAACCTCAGCCTAACCATATAGTTAGGTTATATGAGCTCAAGTGTTGATATTTTATTGGTCATAACTGTTCAATGATACAATATTACACAGTACAACAGTCAACCAATTTAGCCATGTCCTGATTTCGCAGAGTTGATCTCAACTATGAGATGGAATATACTTTGTCCTACCACGCAGGCTCAGTGCAGATTGGTGGAAAGTAACCAACCTTGGATGCTATCAAGCCATAAAATGATATCTGATGAGGCTAAACTAGTAATCTGGCGCCCCAATCAAGCCTCGTAATGTTTTCTAATTATTATGGAAACGGCAATGAAAAAAAAAATGATCTACCTAGGGATATCTAAAGTAAATGTTCTTCTACATTACATTGATAAAAAGATACAGAAAATAGAATTATCTCATAATGTTGAACAAGCACTTAGTCTATTTCATGTAAGAGTAACATTTATTACAGGCGGCATGATGTGTTTTTCCAGACGCTTCATACCAATACGAACGGAATCTCAATGAAAAATGATTTATTAAAAGAAACATGATACGCCTATTAAAGATGTTCAGATTTTTTTTATCTTTGGTGAAACTGGTAAAGTTCAAATACATATCTTTATGTTTTAACGAACTACTTAATGTATAAACCACTGTGGATTCCCATAACACCAGCAAGTTAATTAGGGTACATGTCAATGTATGCAATGTTTTCTGATATTTCAAAAAAATTAATACTTTTTTTATACCATTAATGTCTGTAAAAACAATTTCTGCAAATGGTTTTGCACATTTAAGAATATCTATCAATCTACCTTGATATTGACCAGAATCTATATTAGCTTAAGCCCCCCGAACCACGAAGATACTCGTCTTGATAAATGTCATTTAATTTAGATATTAGAGAATTGCTGAAAACAGCGGTATAGTACAGACATTTTTATTGGGAGTATATTACACTTCATTACTTGGAATGTAAATTTAATGTTCCTATTAACACTAAATAAGGAAAATATTAAAACACATTTCTCTTATTTAAGTAAACATTATTTGAAAAATGTCTCCGTCTTTGTAATAAGAACTTGTAATGAAAAAATAAAAGAAACGTTATGGAAATCTTGTATCTTTTTGCTAGACACTTTCAAATAAACTTCTAATAGCAACTACAACTTTATTTGTATCTTAAGGACAACCAAGGGTACGAGGATTAACTTTTAATATTCTAAAAAAACCTAAATTGGAGATTTTTTCCAATCTTAACATAAGGTCCCTTAAAGGTCGTGACATGGGCGTAGCTAGAGAGAGGTTAAGAGTGAAAAGTACCATCTTAGTAAAAACATCAAATATCAAATACGTACATATGTATGTGACGTAGGCTGATTTAAGAAATTGTATTTCTTTAAAATTTCTTACCGAATGATAAATAAATACCTACTTACACATATTCGGAAAAGTATTCTAGTGTTCTACCTTTATGGAACGCACAGCCAGTGTTTTTCTAATGGGTCCGTTTTGGGGGAGAAAATGGGTTAACTGGGAATCAAACTCTAGTTGCAAAGAGAAGGTACTAAATGCGACATCAAGTCTACACATCGACAAAAGGCAAAATTTTTGTAACGTCCGGCAAAGGTAGGTAATGATATCGGGGTCCTCCTAGGTTCGAAGCCAGGATCGATCAATCGAAAAAAGTTTTTGTTTTTGACAAAGGCATTAATTTAAATATCGGGTCATGATGTCGGCGTCCTAAGACTTATTCCAGAATCGAGCAAAAAAAATTAACACACAAACATCTAAGGTGATCAATTTGAAAATATTAAATCCAAACTATGAACAAAATACAACGTTTGCACCGCGAGCATCGAACCCACAATTGTAAACTACATTAAACCCTCAATATGATAGAAGAAAAAAGTTCAGTTACCAATGTCAGGGTTCTCTGGATTCTGGTTCAGCAGTTCCTGGATCTTCTCGATCTTGGAGAGGGCGCCTTCGTCTTCTTTGTTGAAACGCAAGGTGTTCGTGAACGATTCAGGCGTCAGCAAGACCATGTTGGACGTCCCTACCTGTATAGACAAAATACAATCTGTTATAAACTAACTTTGGATTTACCAGGAGCCTTGGCTTCAGACGGCTCATAAATAGGGGCGGCTTTACCTTGAACAGGCGAAGAATGAGTAAAAACACTTTGACATTTTTTGCCGCCAATAACCCAGAGCCTAAGACGACTGCGCTGCTAGCTCTACTCCAGATTGGTGTATTTTAGATTTAAGTAATTAGAATAAAATAAATTTAAATTTTGAATCAAAAATTTCGTTATTAAAAGCAAAAGTTAAAAACTTAAATGAAGGAGAAAGGCTAAATTTCCGTTTGGCTCCGGGGGGTACCAGCCCACGCTTTGCAAATCCAATGGCGTCGGGATGTCTCAACTGGTATCGCACTCACGGTCTCTACTGCAAGGTGGGGATGGTTCAGTTGAAACGGACATTCCCACTCTTCCCCGACCATGGCGGGGGGACAAGACCAAACTGCGTAAACAGCCATTTTTCCAGTGGTGTTATGGTTTAATCCGATTTCATATAATACGACCACCAAGGCGATGAGGTCATCCAGAGGTTCTTCAGAGCACAGGAGAGTTCCACACACCTCGTTGCCATCCCAGAGGTAAGGTACGCAAATGTATATCACCCCGTAAAAATCAGTTTTCCTTATAACAGGAAACACACAGTATTAACACACAGACGTGAGTCAGGTTTCATTCCCTGATCGAAACTGATTGCTCCAGGATTAAAAAAGATAATTTGGCAGTTTACCTTCCCCTTATTCCTGGTGTTATAGTCCATGTAATAGTCGCCGCTCTCCTCGTCCATGTCGTAGTCTTCATCGTCGGATCCCTCGTCATCAGTCATACCATCGTCTTCGAGAACAGTCAGCCGGTGGAGCCTGTCCAGCGTGCTGTCGTCCGGACTCGTCTTCGGACTCGATTCCTGCTCGTCGTCCGTATAAATCTGGAAAGACGGAAAGTCTTATCAATCCCTACTAATATTATAAATGCGAAAGTAACTCTGTCTGTCTGTCTGTCTGTCTGTCTGTTACGCTTTCCTGCTTAGTTTATATGGAAAAATGTTTATTTTTGAAGTTAGAGAAATTTGGCACAAATATAGGTCGAAACTTGGATTAAAATATAGACTACTTTTTGTTTCGAATATTAGGGGAGAAAGGGGTAAAACCGACCATGAAAGGATGTAGTCCACGCGAACGAAGTCGCGGGCACAGTTAGTAATATAAAACTTTAGCCAATATTTTGATGCGAAAGCTATTCTCTATATATAATTATTATATATAATATTTGACAACCTCAATAACCGAGAGGCTAGCGGGCCGGACTTTGGTGTCGCGTTATCTGAGGTTCCTGGTTCGATCGCCGGTCGGGTCAATATGGGAAACGAACTTTTCTATATTGTCTCGGGTCTGGATGTTGTGGTACCGTCGTTGTTTCTGATTTCTGTAACACAAGTGCTTAAGCTACTTACCGCAGAATCAGAGCAATGTATGTGATATTATCCAATATTTATTTATTTATTTTATTTTATTATGTCTGGTCCAACTGGGTTATAGCTGGGACAATATAAAGAAGCTGAAAATTTTATATATATGTAGTTAGGAGTGTAAAATAAATCATTACGCGAACTATCAAACTGTAAAACTATAACTACTTGATTTACTAATAATTAATTTTAAATTAAAATAACCTAATTGTAAATATTATTAATTTTTAACTAAAATCACAATTGTTGTTTAATTATACAGTTTTAAATTATTTAAATTCCTTTCTTCGGACGTCTATTTAGCAAATGATTTCATCAAACTTCCTGTTTCGGATCATGCTCGTAGAATTTTAGATGAAATAGACGAACCAAGTTGTCTAAGCTTTATTATCTGATGGAATAACTTAAATAAGTTTTTTAAAAATATGGATACTGCGCACTAGCCCTAGTCAAAGGAATGGTGAAATATAAAACAAATGCAGGCAGCTTGATGATATAAAACGATTCTTGGGAGTTGACATGAATAAACGAACTAAATTTATACAAATTATTGCCAGAAAATTATTGGCTTCAAATATGTTATCACTTTTGTGAGGTGGAACGATATTTACGTAATCCCACGTCAGTATGTGGGAGGAATTACGCTATTGGACACTGTACAACATCATATAACAGTATTTTGCGTCTCGCAACAGCATTCAACACAAGTCATATGGAGAGCATGTCATGTTAGAAAAAGACACCTAGAAGAAGTATTTGGAATACCGTAGTTCGACCAATACATTTGCAATTTAGGTACCTATATCGTTCTTTGACTAATAAGACATTTGAAATTCTAAGATAAAAAGAAAAATATAATGCTTTTGCAGTTCTCTGTTTTTAGGTATGGTTTGATATATTTTTACAAGTATACAGCCTTCTTAGGAGAGAATCGGGATATCCTGTTAGCAGTGAGTTAGGATTATTGCTTGTCGAAATAAACAACCAAATATAATGTAATCTTATACAGCTACCTGCGGATAACGAATCCCTAAAGACTGCGTTCGGTTTTCTTTTTTCTCATTAGTGTACAGTTGCAATAAAACTTTCCGACTTAGTCGACGACGTTGTTTTTGTTGTGATTTTTTTCAACAGGTTATCAATCCGTGTAGGGTGCTAATTATTCACCTCCTCAGGTACCTAACCCAACGCAATGTGCTAAAGGGTAAAAGCCGTAATTTGAAGAAGAATAATTTATTGCATTTCTTAACCTACTAATACTCGTTTTGTGGATATGCATGTGAAATTTTGTTATTTGTTGTTATACTTTCACGCAAAAACAATTGCATGTATTTGGAAGAAATTTGGTAGCCTAGACCAATTAGATACCAACATACTTCATGCTTTTTATCCGGAAATAACATGAACTAGCTCGTAGGAAAGAGTGACTATTAGAAACAATAATTTTTGACGTATCCAGGGTTGGACAGTAGTCAATCACAGGGCCTAAAATTCCTCTCCCCACGATATTAACGCCTCTTACACTAATACGAATCCATTGCACATGTGCTATTGTGTAAAAGTGTGAAAACGTTACAATTGACAAACTAACTGTGTGTCTTAGTGCAAAATTAGTAATAAGTTTAGCTTCCATTTGTAAAAAAAAACTACTAAGTTTCTTGCTGGTATCTTCTCTTTAGTTTTAGGTTCCGAACCGGAGGTAGCTTCATTTGCTTTATATAGAGACTATTCATAAGTATTACTAATGTAATCTATATGAATAAAAAAGATTGACTTTGACTTTGACTCGTGTACTTCATCATCACTTTACTTTAGTATCTGTTGCTTATAATGTACACGTATATCCTCGCACAAAAATTATCAAATTTAAATTTAAACCTGCGCTCCAAATATGAAAAGCAGCAGGTACCCACGTTAATTTGCACCGTCCATTTAGTACATTAAACGAGCAGCTTTCGCATTTAATATTAGCACATAAAGAACAAGCGCATGAGGTCTCGCGTAATTTGATTTTAAATTTTTAATTGCGTCCTCTGCAATCCATTTAAATTCCGCGAGCATTGCAATTAAGAAACTCTTGAAATATGAAACGCAAGTCAAAAGAGTATCGCATATCTTTACGAGCAACTAATGCGTCCGTAATTGATCTTCCTTCCCATTCACACGTGGGAATTTTCAACGACCGTGAGAGAGGAGTGGATGTTTAAGAGAATTATCTCAAGATGGAATGGTTCGTAACGAAAATAAAACTTTAATCCTTTCGATTGGATTCCGACACCAGTTGAGAGTGATGGTCGGCTTTATGCATGTGTTTAGGTGCTACATACAATTTATCTTTGACCATAAATCCAATATGGCTTCTGTAAATACAATACCTATAAAGCATAACACTTCCTTCGGGTTGTTAAGATTGAGCAGGATCTTTGTAATGGTTTAAAGCAGTTCAGTATTATTTAGAGTTGTTCCGACTAGTCGGTGACTAATTGGCAACCCGACATTCCGGCCAATTTAGTAGTCAGCTACTAGTCGAAGAGTATCTCATTCTCTGGTATTGTGATGTGTCGTGCACATCAAACTTACACAGTTTAGTATTGAGTCATAACTAACTCATTGTTATTTAGTTTGAGTATAAATACATTCTAAAATAAACCTTTTATTGTAACCAATACTCATACACAATTCATTTAATCCACTTATTAGTAAACTTATTATGACGTATAGATTACGCCTAAGTTAAAATTAATACAATCCAAACTTGAAACTCCCACCGGTTCCGAACTTTTCCTAGCTAGAAGTATCCGGCAATAAGAAAACAGGTAAGACCTATTTTGCACAGTGATAGGACTGCAGAAAATTTTAAAATATGATGAATGGAACTGGAGCAGCCCGACTGGTGAAATACCTCCACTCCACCTAGCAAAAGACCGCAGCCAAATAACAATCACTTCAGTATTATTGTGTTACTGCGTGTGAGTAAGGTTTTCAGAGCCCCTGGGGTGGTGCTACATTAGTAGCAGGGGTCAAGCCTTCAAGGTAAGGGCGACAAGTTCAGTAACAGCGTTGTTATGCTGTACTTGTTGCCCTTAAGCTAGGACCTCATTTTCACTTAACATCAGATGGGATGAGATCAATCTTGAAGAGGAATATAAAAAATAAAAAAAGGCTCAGTGTGCGAGCGAGCAGATAATCGAAGAAACGTTATCATTAAAATATTATGTTTACAGTAACATAATTAGATATGATCGATTTCGGTTTCGCACTAGTTTCTAGCTTAAATTACTAAGAAGTCCTTAAAGCCAACTGGATGTGGTTAAACTTGTTCTCGGCTATTGACACGGTAAACTACCGCCAAAGTTGTTTGACTTTGTATCTTTGACTTAGCGTGTTTACCTACATTAACTAAATACGGGCTATAATATATTACACCCAAATATAGAGTTCACTGTTATTAGGAGTAACTAGTTTATTTAAACACATATTTACATGCTGGCACATAGGTATTTGAATTTAATACTATAAAAGTGATGTTTGTTAATTACATTTTGAGCAATGTCAATGATTATTTATATTTGTGTTAAAGTAGGAAAAAGCTGCGACATAGTCATTCGACTTTACATTTTATAGGGTAAGTTAATAAGTAATAAAAATAATGATAATTTAAAAGGCAAGTACACAAAAACTTGTATATTAAATTATTGACAGGTATTGCCAACATGTGTGTTTTTCTAATTAATAATTTAAAACAATCAGCAAATAGGTCGTAGTAGTAAAAATTAACAAAAACATTCTAAAATGAAGAAGATAACACTTCTTTTTGTTAAAAAAAATATTCCTTGTCTTTACACTACGATTAATTACCTATGTGTCTTTAGTTTCACGTGTCTCGAAAAACAAATTATTTCCATGTAGTTATTACAAAGAAACAAAGAAGCGAGCGAATTATTACCGACAACAAAACAAATGAATTATTTTAGTCACAAGGAGCTAGTAGTACATAAATTAATCTTTGCTTATCTTCTCGGAAGCTTCTTCTAAAACAAGATCACAGTTGTAAATTAATAAAGATTTCGTGGAACCAATTAGAATCGCTTTCAAGTGAATGCTTCTGATTGAAACGAAAGCCTCAAAACTTTTCCAATTAATTTCGAGTCTGCAAATATTTGCGAATTTGATACTCGTACAACCGCAGGCTAGTGAAACTCCCCGGATAGCGAGTCAGCCATTGTAGTACCTATCTCTTGATTATTTCCAACCCAACTAAATGTAGATAACAGAAAAACATTGAAACGATGAAAAAACAGATGTCCATGTTTTAACCAAGTGCTACATGTCATGTTTTAGTCACAAATCCGTGGAAACATCATATTAAGTTCGATATGTGTTTTAAACAAACGATATAAGGATGGTAGGACAAGGTAGTCTGATGTTCCTTGGACTTTACCTAACGTTATGTTAATTTTTATTGGGTTGAACCTCACCATGTATCATCAAAGGGGAGTAAAGGCTTAAAAATGCCAAAAAAACCTCTCATGATTGGCCCCTAATGCCTAAGATAAAAAAAATGGAATCCAATAATGTGTGAACTCCAAAAGAGTAGATACATTTTTTCAAATACAAATGAAACAAAATGACTAACGACCAACAAATTCATTCTTCATGTCTTCAATCATCACAACTGTATAAATCATAAGCAAATACCTATATAGGTAAGTACGTTATGCGAAGCGGCTGTCAGATCTAATTTAAAAGAAGCGAATTGATGGCGGTATAAATTTATATTCGTGTTGTTCACATCTGATCTTTCGTTGCGTCGATAAAATCAAAAGCAAATGGTTTGAGCTACTGGGTTGTTATTTTTAGATCTAAATAAAAAGTAACCAATAAGATATCTAATTATCTACATTACGTATAATATTGATGTTATTGTCAGAAACATATTTAAAAAAACCTCCCATATGTCATTCAGGTTCATTATAGCTAAGGTACCTGGTTTTAACTGAGACTTTCGGTTTTGAATTTGCTAAATCGGATTCTTAATACCGAAGATAAGTAATCCCATAAAACCCAAACTCACCAACAGTAACTCATTCTCATAATCAATAGTGTAGACCATTAATGAGATGCCAAATTTGTCCGCAATCTATAAATACTGTGTACCTACATTTTTATTCCATACTTTGAAAAGAAAAGGTTTGTAGAAATAAACTCAAAAACGTCTGAACTGATCAAAATTTCTTTCATAATTTTAATGCTGCAATGTGTTATTCCCCAGTGACATCAATTGCTTTTATTCAAACAGATAACATTACCTCTCACTCGCTCTCTTGATAGTGATAAATAGGAACAATACTGACCTAGGCAATAAGCAATTAAATTCAAATAAGATTTTACCGCTTATGTATTGCAATGCGACTATTGAAAACTCCCTTAATAGTTACAGAAACAATGTGTTACCGCACCCAGGTGCGGAGGAGTTTTTAATACTGCTTTTAATGTATGTACCAAATATATAGGTAAGGCCATAGCTGGGCATTAACTCGTTAATCCGTTAATCGTTAATTAACGAAGTTAACATTTTGAGTAACGGATTAACTTTTAAGTTAACTTTAAAAACTGTTAACGGACTCATTAACTTCCGTTAATAATGTAGAAGTCCGTTAATCGTTAATCCAATGTCGAATTTTCACCGCATGGCACCGCGTGCCATGCGAGAAAGCTGCGAATAGATGCAAGTCAAGTCAGTTCATTTATTTATGTAGGTTACAAGTAACACTTATGCATCGTCAAAATCAAAATTAAAGCTACAGCCGGTTCGGAACTTAATTCTACCGAGAAGAATCCGACAAGAAAGTCAGTAGTTATCCTAATCTTTACAAAATTTCGAGCTAGAGAATTTAAAACTATGGTGTGTAAGCGAGCAGACAATCATGTCCATATATGTTTATCGTTAAAATATTCATCACGTTTTTAGTATCCTTTGGGCATTAAACATGATTTAATATGAACCTTAAATCTATGCATGGGTCAATAATACATTGGGGTAACACGTGAATATTTTTATACTTAATCCCACGAATGTTCTACTGGTTTTACGAAGCCTATGGTTTGAAATAGCGAGCTTATGTTTACTTCTTGTATTGAAACTATGTATATCGCATTTCTTATAGAACAAATGAAGATTTTTACGTACATACATAATGCAGTCAAAGATGAATTGGGAGGCTACGGTTAAAATATTAATGTCTTTAAATAATTATTTAAGTGAATCACGCGATCTAAGGCTGTATATAGATCGAATAGCTCTCTTCTGTAATACAAATATTGTTTGTCTGTCACAAGCTGAGCTCCACAGCAATAGACCGTATGACATTAAACTATGAAAATAGCCATTCATTTTGTTAATTTGATGTCAACATGTCAATAATTACTTAAGAGTTTAGTTACAATGACGAGCGCTGTATTTGTTTTAAAAAAGGGAGCGTTCAAGTATTACGTAACGCAATTTTTTAAGATTTTTAATACATCGTATTGTTTTTCTGTACTCCCCCTCCCTCATTCTTTAAAAAAAGACGACCACACTAATACAATCGAGGGATTCCCCGCAAACCGTAAGAAAACCAAACTTTTCCAAATGGGAGTTTCATATCTTAAAGTTTTATTAGACCGCATCGTAACGTTTTACATAGACCAATATAATACCAATTAACGGATAAACGATTAACGTTAACTTGCGTTAATTCTTCAGAAATGTAACGCTTTAACGTTTAACGAAGCTAACTTTTTTATATGCGGACTAACGATTAACGAAGTTAACTGTTTGATTAACGGTGCCCAGCTATGGGTAAGGCGATGCAACGAATTACGAAAACCCATAAAGGATTACACAGACTAACATTAGTTACTCGGCACTCAGTGTTTGGGCTCATAAAGTAAGTAGTTACTGCTGTTCATTCGCTGTCTAATGTTCTTAATTTGTATGGATACAATATCGGTTTTAGGAAAAACATATTAATAAATTGTTACACCGTTTATAATGATACCAGCACTACAGTTACTTTCGCGCACAGACAAGGAATAAACAAGTCTGCGGGAACTTACTTGAACTGCGAAAAAATTTAGTTTTATTATTTTGACTTTAGTGACAAAAAAGTTCAAGGTTGAAATATATGTAGGTATTTAAAAGCCCTTAACATTCGTGAACACTTCCGTAATCCTAATCATGGGACAGACTACATTTAAAAAGTAAAGGTCAATATAATAAAGTCGTTGGAACTCACACTTAGTGTTTTATTCAATGCGAGACGAATCAGGTCAATAATCTACGAAGTTTAATCGATATTTTTCGTGTACGTACATATATACTTAAGCACACATGTATATAATATACGTTCTGTTGTATTTTTGTGCCAGTTCGTTATTTTTATCACACGCCCGTTAACAATAAAGCGATGAATGGATCATATCACTAAACAGTGTTCTTTAAATATCGAGTGTGTGATTTTTGGCATCGATTCCAAATGAAACATTATTTTTTCAGATCATGCTGTGTGGTCGTTCAACTTCGTCATGTTGATACTGGCAGTGCAAGATGTATTTAAAAGCAGATGAAAAGAAAAGTTCACAATCAACACGCCAAGTCAATTTGTACTTATTTCTTTTTTATTTCCTAGCATTTCAATTAAATTTTCATTCAGTTCTCGATTTAAGGAAGTAAAATAAAAAGTAACCTTTATTAGTTTCAGCATGCATTTTAATAGGAAACATGTGCATATTATTTTCTTTGGCTTATTTATTTATTTCCAGGAATATAATTATGTTAAAGTTGATCGGTATAGGGCGACGAATTCTGCTCATTGATAGTGGCAATGATAAATCTTACTTACAAACCAATTACCTAGTAACAAATTAACGAATAAAATATAAATGCGTTTATAAGCAACAACGAATTAAATACAAATGTTCACGACACAAATATTTTTGAAAAAATATGGAAAAACTCTTTCATATTGCCTTTAGTGGGATTCTAAATCGACGCGTCTTTTAAAAAATCCTTTCGAATTGGGCTATGAACTTAGTAAATACATTTTGTATCACTGTTACACGTTAAAGTTTGAATTTATAGATATTTAGTTAGTTTTTTTACTCGTTCATACTAAAATACCTAATTGATTAAGGTGAAATTTCCAAATTGGATATTAGAAGTAGTATATATGATTCGAAGATCTCCATAGCCGAGAGGTAAGCGTGCCGGAACTTGGGGGTCGTGCCATCTCTGAGGTCCCGGGTTTGATACCCAGATGAAAAAACTTTTTTATATTTTCTCGGGTCACAGTTGTGTTACCGTCGTTGTTTCTGATTTCTGTACCCCATGTGCTTGAGCTACTTACCTCAGAATCAGAGCAATGTATCAGAGTGATGTCTCCAAGATGTTGAAGAAGTAAAGACATGATTTTTAAAATAATACTTTTTATCCTTAAATAACGCGAGCAGAGTTCCGGGCAACACCTATAATAAAACCTATTTTTTATATTATATATTTGTTACTCTACGCTTGAAGTCCGAACAATATCTGTTAATAGGGATGAATTAGAAACGCGGTCCGCCATTTGGTGACCCATGCCATAGAATGTATAATTTCACAAGTTCTAACACTTCACACAGTGCAAAACCTAAAAATTGTCGGGGAAAACACGTGGCAGTATCATGTAGAGTAGATAATTTCACGTGGTCATGATATCATAATTCTGTTCCCACACGCTGCATCCATCAATGTGATATGTGATGACTTGCATAACAGACTTATAGGGCTCCCCTGACTGGAACTGGATCAAAAATACCATATTGCTTTTAGTTCGTTATAGCTATTAAAATATTAGACACGCATTTTTTTTGCTAATTAAATAAAAAAAAGCTTAGAAATCTTGACTTGGCTCGATACGTCACAGGTCGGCTATAAATGTACCCACTGATTTCAATGTATCGCCGTTACTTTTTGATTAGGTGTAAAATCCAAAAATATGTGTCTCATATTTGTAGGTTATCTAACAATGGACTAAAAAATCACGGGTCTTTGGACTGTCCAGTACTCCTAAGTAAACTACTCTTGCACGTACCAGCCAAGCTTTTCAGGAATCCCAAACTTTTGCATGTTCCTCTATTTAAGACCAAATATAGACAAAAAGCCTACTTGGTTAGAGTATGAGCTTTCCCGTGACCTTGGGCTGGATACTTTCCACCTCAGTGTTCCCAAGCTCAAAAGCATCATGAGCAGTGTTTTTTTTATTAGGTTACGTTTTATTACTGCTTTATCTGTGCGATTAGATGTCTAACGAACGTTTTGTTATTATGTATACTAATAACAACTAACTAACTTCTATATGTGGAAACATGTTAATGGCCGTCATTTATTATTGTGTACATTTAATTGGCTACTTGACAGTGTTAACAATAAAATATGAAAAGTGTTAGATGTTAGCTTATTAGTTATGTAACAATTAGACATTTTTTTTTATTAAAAGCATAGCTAGTATTTTATTTTTGCAAAATAAATTTACCTTTTTTTATCTGTGGAACAAAAGAACCGAAACGGAAACCACCATTTCAATTCGGAAATGACAGCTGTCGGCGAAAATTATTTATTTTAATGTGGCGAAACAATGATTATTGTACCGATTAAATTGAATTATTGTGTCTCTTACCGTATTAAGAATTTATTGAAACATTTTCCGTTTATCTAAATTAAGTCGTTCCTATGCGTGTCGGTTCGATGTCTAGAACGTTGACGTCATAATTCCAACAGTGACGTGACTTGGCGATTTCGCGGGCTTTTTAAATGTGTTTCATAAAATCTTATTTTTCTCTGGTTATTTACATTTTTTCCAGATATATCGAATTGCTTGGGATATAAAATGAACGGGCACACATTTTACAATACTTTTTCAAAAACTGTGTAAAATAAATAAATAACTAAAAAGCGGGGATAGTACATGTGGGAGGCCGGCGGGTGGCTTGTATGTATAGTAGCTCATTATAAAGTGAACCTTACGTGTTTACATTTTATTGCTCGTGACTGTACCAAATTTCTTCTCATTTAAGGTTTATTTTCAGTAAACAGTTTCCAGGTCAGCGCATGCCCTCCGGATACGTGAAAATTGGGGCATACTCGATTAAACCAAAATGCAAGCTGTGACAAATATTTTAACTTCTAAACTGTCGCAAAAGTTTATTTTGCATTAATGTTTATTTTTGTTCACCAGATGGAAACAACTATATTTGTTTTACCTATATCCTAAAGTCGAAACGTTAAATGAAATGGAATAAAGTAGTAGAATAGTAAATAGGGTTAATAAATACAATATACGTTCATTAATTTCAATTAACGCGGTTGGGATAGTGGAATAGTTTTAAACCTACCACATATTTTTAACCATCAGGGCAAAAAAAAATTAAGAGGTCGAGTGAAATTCATTGAAAGAAGAAAGAAAGGCTAACTGGCTACGGTGGTACATGATGCAACGTTACGGTCGCTCAAGGTAGGTGGCGGCGTATGTGAAAGAACGGCAAGAGGTACTAAACCTCGTGCACTCCTCGGTGCAGTAAACATTATTACCATAATGGAACAGAAAAATATTATTACAAAAAGTTCTACCACAGTAATAAAGTTCAATGTTTAGTATATGCACATACGTCAACGACAAAAGCACGTCAAACTAAAACTTTGGGACTTTGTCAGCGCTTATTTCGGGAGCATAAGAACAAAAATCGAAACTCAAGTGTTAACCTCGATGTGCTGTTTACTGTACATACCATGGACCTAATATAGTTTATTATACTAAGTCCATGGTACATACACATAAATGGGCCTAGCATACGCAATACGTCAAATTTATCGCATGAGATGACAAAATGTTCGATACTGTTGATTGGCTAATAGCACACCGCACTCGTATTTTTAGCCAATCAGCAGCTGACGTACTGACTTCAATCGATTTTGACGTTTGTTAAGAACACAATAAAATTTAGTCGCGTGGCGCATGCTAGGCCCGATAGACACTGTATTTGACTGACTTATATAAATACTGGTACGTCACATTAGTTAAAATATACAAAATTTTAATGGAAAAAACGATTTCCTATTGAAAATAAACTATTTCGTGGAAGGAAGTCACGTGTGAAATAGAAGCGCAATATTCATTTGGCTCGCATTCATGTGATGAGTGGTTTTGGATAGACCGCCTGCGTCATCAAGATAATGTAGAACAATTGCAATGTTCATAATGAATGGATATTCAATTAACAATATGTATAAATCGAAGCGACCCTTGCCCCAAACCTACGCCTTTATCAACCAATGACGCACGCGTTTGAATAATGTGCATCTCCTGTTTTAGTTCAGTTGCCAAATCAGAATGACTTTTATTACCTGTTCATCGATAAATAAGGGATTTATAATGTTATCAAATGATTTTCATACACACAAAATCAAAGAAAGGCCGGAACTTTATGACCGCCTCAGCGTTTGATAATAAAAGAAAAAGTACTCGTAAGTATAAAACTTTTTTTAACTATTTTTTTCTTTATTAATATAAATTTCTCGGAGGCTAAGTTGCGGGCACAGTCGGTTCCCTATACTGTGAATTATATGAGTAATAAAGACTTTTAAACAAATTATAATCTTCCACAAAAGAAGTAACAAAGGTAGGTCCTACTAAATCGAGTAGACTGTCTCATTAAAAACCTTTTCAGGCTTCAGCCCTATTGTTAGCCATTTTCATCGATTAGGGCGGCAATTTGATGAAAGTCGACGGCTATAATCTGAGTTCTATTCTATTCTTAAGAATTCTCCATAATTGCACGTCGACTCGGTAATGTTGATGGGCGGCATTATCTTCCTAATAATATACTAAAGTAAGCTTTAAATTTACAATTCAGATTTTAAAATCGCGTCCATTAAGTCTACAAAACTTTTTTCTTTACTACAATTCAAAATGATTTTAGTATGAGGTTTCTACACTTTATTGACTACATTGTAGTCTTGAATTACCTGATAGTCCGTTAAAATGATAATTATTATTCAATTAGGAAGACACCACGAATATTTTAGATGACGCTGCTAAGCTGTTGGTGCCGTGTATATGTATAATCCAAATAGGATTAATTCCTTCGCCCCAATATAGTAACTATGCTTGATATATGTCACAATCGTCGTAGCGAACCTTCGGATCCCATTGTAGAGTATGGGATACAGGTCAGGAGAAAGAACAAAATGGACCTATTAGAATTTTTATCATTGATGATACGGGGTCGACGGGGTGGAATCGGTTTAAATTTTAAGTTTATAAAGACGCTAATCTTTAGATTAGCATTTTTGAATATTTTTAATGAATAAACTCAAAAACTACAAAGCCGATTTCAAAAATTCTTTCATCATTGGAAAGTGACATTTTCCTAAAATATATTTATTGCTAAAAACACAAAGTCTTCTATAAATGCGATGTATATTATGTCATGAAATAAACGATTTTTTCTTTTTTTCTTTCCCTGATTTCAAATTTACACTTATCAGTGGGCAAAAATATAGGTACATACTTATTGTCAGTATGCGCTTAATCACCTCCCGTTATAAACTTGGAATATGTACGTACAAGACCACAGTATATACTCGTGTATTAGGGATTTTTCCTATGTAGTCGGTTGTGTAGTTCACTGATAAATTGTGAATCACTCAGGATGGTAAGTTAGTTAGAAGGTTAGAGAACGGTTTGTTAATTAGAATATTTTCCTCGGTACAAACTAGACTACAATATTAGCTTTTGAGTCATCCGAATAAAATATAAATAAAGAACTAGAATAATTATACACAGATGATATAATCAATAAACAGCTAGTTATACAAAATGCATGAGTTTATATGTAAACTATAATGCGCAATAATCGCACTAGCAACACAATAAAGAAAGGATAACAGTAGGGACATACCTACTGTAGATTATAATATGGTCTAGAAGTATTATTTAATTCCGTTTCACTCTCGCAAATACAGCAATCAGGAGTATGTAAACCGTCCATATTCCACTGGAATAGCGTGCAAAATAAACAAGCTATTCAGTTCAACTCTGAACCACTGAAACTGGTGATGAAGTTTAAAAAATGTTATCTAAATGTACAGTAAAGAGCACATCAAGGTATGCACTTACCGTTCGCTCTTAGTTCTTATGCCAAAGACATAAGGGGGGACAACGTTCTAATTGACGTGCTTTCATCCGTTCTTTTATATAGTATTGAGTAGGTCTTAGAAAAGATACATGATCCGTAACATGACATCTAAATGTACTTTTTTTTTATAATGTACTCCAAGATTAACCTCATCCCACCTGATGTTAAGTGGTAATAAGTTCCTAGCTTAAGGGCGAAAAGTATAGTATAGTAAAACTGTTACTAGACTTGTCGCACATACCTTGAAGGCTTGACCCCTGCTACTAATGAAGCACCCCCCAAGAGCTCTGGAAACCTTACTCACACGCAGGAACACAACAACATCGGAGTGATTGTTATTTGGCTGCGGTCTTCTGTAAGGTGGAGGTATTACACCAGTCGGGCTGCTGCAGTTTAAGCGATAAATCACTTTGCCCTGCCTCTCTTAAAACGTAAAACTCTCTCTTTAAACGTACCTAACAGCGGAATGTGCTGCATATTTTATATCGTTTTATATCGTGATAGTTGAAGTGGAACATTGCCACACAAGCCGTACTCATATAAATGTAGAATCAAATAATCCAATGCCAATGTACATAACTTTCATGATGCCTGGCTCGTTCTGTAGTAGAGTTGAAAAGTTATCATCACGTCAATACCACCAAGCCAAGTGGTGGCTTCTAGCCAAATAGTAGAACGTATTTTAATGAAAGAGATGAGATCGGAACCGATCGGATGTGGCTCACTGCCAACTTGATTACGTTACTTCCCACTGCTTGTGTTATTTTTGGCGATTTTTAACATCAGCAATCACACGTTTTCTTACAATAGCAGGCTGGACTTTGGCGTGCGCCATCTCTGAGGACCCGGGTTCGGTCGGGTCAATATGGGAAACGACCTCTTCTATATTGTCTGGGTCTTTTTTTTTATAGTAGCGCAGTATATTGGCTCCTCCCAGCCTGATGGTAAGCAAGAGAGGAACCCACATCGCGTCGGGGTGTTGTGGTAACGTCGTTGTTTCTGATTTCAGTAACAGAAGTGCTTAAGGTACCTACTTACCTCAGTATTAGAACAATGTATGTGATGTTGTGTAATATTTATCTATTTATTTATATTTAGTCATCTTTTTAATAATACTTCATAAGTTTTTTATCACTTCATTGGCGTCATTGGGTAGGCTTCATCTAATTAATAAGCGGCAGAAAGCTAAAATTTTGAAAACCAAAAAGATACCCTTTGCATCTGTACTATTTGCATGGGCCGATAGTAAGCTCTAAGGCAACTTCAAGAGAACCAATGACCTGCGAACGTTGTAGCACGTCGTTTGTTGGGCAGGTCATAACGTAGGTACTCGTATATACAAGTACCTTATCGGTTCGCCGAAACGTAAAATTCGCTTTGATATCAGCCGCTTGTACTACATATAGGTACCTTTGTATCCTAGTAAACGAAGGTCGTCGACTTATTCTATGAATCTGTACTATATTTTGTTTTGTGTAATCCCTAAGCCCGTTCATACCTCAAGGGACAATTCCGTTTCTTGCAACCCGATGAGGATCGTGATATACGTCCCTTAAACTTCTCCTTACTTTCCCTTCCCGTTCCTTTCAATTCTACTCATAAATTTACCTGCTATTGGAATTCTCTTCCTTAAGGTGCCTGTTAGGCAGTGTCATTCCCTTTTCATTTTCAAGTCCAGAGTTAAATTCTATTTCCTCTCTCTTAAGTTAATATTATTTTTTATCCTCTATCTTTAGTATTTTATTTCATTAAGGCATGTATGTATATCTATCTATCTTAAATGCATGAGATTCGTCCAAAGTGAAGAAATCTAGCTAACGTTTTTTGTACTGAACACTTTTCAAAAAAAACTCCTGATAATGTGAATGACACCTGGGACTAACAAAGTGGGAATACCACTTATTGATCAGATTGAAGATTGAAATGACCTTTGTTGCACAAAATATTTATAGAAAATTTATTTCAGCAACTAAGCATTTAGATTTGACAAGAGCGCCATGTGCACAGTTTTATCAAATATACACAACAAAAAAACAAACATCTGCGCATCAAATTGTGCTGGGAATCCAGTTCGCGTAATCGTTATTCAACAGTTTAAGTGTCCCAATTTTTAATTAATAATTAGCCGTAGGTACACGGTTAAGCACGGTGGGTATTTCGTTCCCTCTTCTATAGCCAAATTTGCTGGTAGGTAATTTCAACCATCTGTCCTAGTAAATCTAAACGTACCGTGCAAATACAGTAAGTCATATGTTCGGGGTTTCCCTTATACTTATCCACATATTTCAGGGTTGTCTCCGGATCCGGAAGTCAATGCTTTAATTGTGTGATGTTAATTTTTATAGGTATAAGTGGTGAAACGTGGTGAGTTTTTGGATTCTCCCTCTCCCATCCTCCTCCTCCTGAGATATTTTAAATACATGTTTGATGAAAAACTCATAACGGGTAAAAACAGAAAAAGGGTAAGTGTGAATCAAGAATAAGTGTTAAAATTTGGGTGGTCCCCTAAAAAGCTACAAAGCATAGTTTTCGAATACAAATCCATTTTGGACGTTTTGTAAATAAGGATCCAGGGTAGCATGAAATAACGTGCTAGCAGAATGACACCCCAAAAATTATGCTTAGCTTTTGAGGTTGCTTTCTGCTCTGTCTCGTACATACAATGACAAAAGAAAAATATAAAAAAACTGGTCAAGTGCGAGTCGGACACGAGCACGAATAGTTTAGTCAGTTTTATCTGTAAAAACAAGAAGAAGTATAAGAAGAATAGGTACGCATTATCTTGTGCCCTTACCCCTCAAAATATTTGAAGTGTGAACAAAATTTTGGTGTGTAAATCATAGTGGCCTGACAGCTGGTAATTTTAATGAATAAAAAATAAATAGCTTGGACTTAAATATATTTCAACGAAAACATGACATCGACTTAAATAGGTCTTAGTGTGTCACCACACTACTTTTGTGAGTAATTACAACGTACTCATAAACCGCAACTGAACGCATTGTAGATACGAGTTGTGTTTTTGTTTTTAACTAAACATATATCATACGAGTAAAACCACATTGAAAGGTACTGAATCAACTTAATGACGTCAAATGACGTAAATGGTGGAGTGACTTATTAACGCGACAAAAAAATTAAAAATGTAGTTGCTTTACTTATTTTAGCATTAGAAAAAAAACGAAATTTAGATTTCCTCATAAACACACGTTAATACATTACGCACAGTTCCATGGTATTTTATTTTCGTTTTTAGTTCTAAATATTTTATTTCCATTAACGTAAAGATGAATTCAATATCTACAACAAAAATAATAAATTATTCCAGTTAAAGGAATCATTGTGGCAAGTTTGCTCTATACAGAACCTTACGAAAGTTGCGTGCAAACATGTAACGGAACATTAAACAGGTAAAACTCATCCGTCCTCATAAAAAAATGTGAAATATTAAAAAAATAGGCACTGTCTCCCTTATAATATATCCCAAATAGTTCAAAGTGGTTCTCAAAATTACTTGCTTGTTGTATATGTGTAAAAAGAAAAGGGATTTTTTTAAACCCTGCTTCTTTGTTCATAAAATTTATAATGCACAAAACCGTAGTACAGGCTTTTTGGTTATAACGGTTATAATCCCAAATGAGTGCTTAAACATTACTTTCAAATTTCCATATTCTTTTATTTCGTACCAAATCCCACGTAATATTAATTCTCCTAAGCCCTCAAAGGCTTGCAAAAACAATTCGTTCACCTTCCCCCTCAATCCCAGACAATGAATTCTCACTGACGTGTCTACGATGCCTATAATAGGCCCACCTCCACACATCTCATTCGCTAATGGCATTATTGTCTTGCGGCATTATTAGCTTGTTTGTCGGCTAAGAAGCTTTGTCTCGAGCGACAAACTATTTCTTCGGTGATCAGGATCAGATTACGCCCAAGAACTCATAAGCTCTGCCATTAGGTTTACCTAGAAAAAAGGTGCATACTGCTTATATTCGTAGACTTTATGATTGAGAAATTAGGACTGCACAAACTATTTTATAGTTTAAAATACCCTACTGAACAAAGTAGGTACACTACCTAACAGCTGGCCATTATACGGAGATTTAAAAAAAGCTGTATTAAGTTTTTAAATGAAGAAACAACGTGTTTTTCCAGCTCATACAATTACTACACGTATTTTTAATAGACTGAACCAGGGTAGTTTGCTTTCTGTGAATAAATTTCGCTTTCACAGGAGGAGGTTCTCTATTTGGACCGGATAAATATTTTTTACGAATTTTGCACGCAAATCCTTCTGGATGGTCTAGACAGGTTTGTAGAGTTCGGTCCCTTTACTTTTTTATATTATTTATTTATTTGTTTTATACATAACATCAGAAATAAATTAATTTGATTTAATTTTAATTATTGCGATACAAAGTAAAAAGTGTATGGTCTGACTTGTTTTTTTACTGTAAAATGGTTAGAGCTGATCTAAAACTTGCGAAATTTATGAAATAAGATCAACAATTATTTTGAACACCGCCACACCTACTTATTTTTCCTATTTTAGTTTCCCAATGTATGTGAGTGTATCGTATATATTTTTTTGTCTCTCATCTAGTCCCGTTTTCGCAAACATCAACACATGTAACATATCAACAGTTCATTTCCAGGTTGCCTATCGGTCGTAGGTAGTCATTAGGGAATATGGCCACGTAATCAGTCCGATCCCGTATTAAATGCACATCAGATCGTATTTGGTGGCGCCACAAAATTCAAGCCGTAAGGCTGCTGGTCTAATAGAAAAATGAATGCGATGTTGCGCTGCGAAGCTGTAACAGTGTAAGCATTTATAGCAGAGCGCTTTGCGGTAATCATTCTTGCAAAAGGAGACTCGTAACACATCCCTCAGGGCCATCATCATTCATACTAAATGTGCAACAATCATTGCCAGATTTCCCTTATGGCTGACTGCACCCACAAAAAGCTCCCCTCTGTTTTTAGCTGGGCGAAATTAGGATTATTAGGTTGACTAGTGAGAAACCAATAACACACGAAAACATCACCAGATCGAGGTAGAAACCATAACGTCTCCCCTTTCCATTTATAAAAAAAAACATCAAAACGGTTCATTAATGAGGACGAAGACATTTATCGAATTAATTATTCAACAGTTCGAAAAAATTTAGTGTCCACGAAAAAATAAAACACAGGCGGGCTAGAATACGCAGGTTGCCGACAGCGCTGTGAAGTAAAAAATTAAGAACCTAATTATGTTCCGTAACCTTTTAGCTTTATTTTTTTTTCGTTCTTGATCCATCGATTCTTTGCTGATAAATTCTATCTATTGAATTTTTGCGCAGTGTACCTGATGATGGAATATTATTTTATACCACACGGTGCATCGGCGGATCATCCGAAGCGGATTTTCCGCTTAATATAGTCTAAGCCAAGAAGTATAATTTTTTATACAAGTAGTGTAGCTAATGCTTTTAGGATCGAGACTTAGCTTAGCACATCTTTAGTGGAAAAGGGGTCTAAGGTCACGCGCGCGTCCCATTACGGATACCGCACATTCCACGCCCGCTGCCGTTTAGAATACTAAATATGAATTCCCGTCGCGGGTGCAGCGGCGCTATTCCCGTCCCATAACTGGGTTAACACAGTCCTGCGTGTACCTGCAATTACGTCACACCACCTGCGTGGGTGCTGGGCGCGCGACCGCCGCGAATAAATTGGACGTAAGCAAAAAGTGTGTTATTGACAGATTATTATTTTGCGTAGGTGCATGTGTTAGAATTGGACTTACATTGTTACTTTGCATGTGTATAAACAGCCTGTTAGATATTGAACACAATACAAATTGTGAGCGATAAAACCAGTTCCTAAAATTTAACTAAGTACAACACGTTTTCGATTTGATTCGTTCTTAAGTTACCCTATTATGAAAATACATTAATAAGTAAAGTTACTTAATCTTCCAAGGCCACTTAAAAAAAGGTTCCGAACAAAACCCCTTCTTTATGAGTGCCAAACAACCACCCTAACAGCGGTCACGATTTGGTGAGCTAGACCATATTGTGGTTACGAAGTTGATCCAAAAATTTATTTTTTGTTTATTATGTATGACTCGTATACATAATAAACTAATAAACACATTTTTAGTTGAAGAAAAGAGCAAAGTAGGGATACAATAAATATCTTTTCATACGATAGGTACTTCTATAATGGCTTAAAAGTAGTAGGTAACTTACATTAATAATTATTTACCCATCTGACAAACAGAAACCTCACTCGCATTTGTATATGTGCAACATTGAAACATACAAAAACATTACGCCTTCTTGAAGCTGTATAAAATAACATAATTAACCCAAAAAAAAGGGTTTTTGTCAACGATTTTTTTTGTAAGTAATTCGATCCTTTGTATTATTTGTTTCCAAGAATAGCAAGCTCGAATAATACAGAGCACCCACGTTAATGGTGAATATGATCAACCTCTAATATTTGTACATACTAAGTATATCAACAGAAAGAAATGTAAGTAAGTGCTTCTTTTCTGTTCTACATTTTACCTTCCACCTTTGATATCTAAAAGCAAGCCGACACAAGCATATTTGAGGTTTCATATAACATAACGATTCAAAAGGAATCATTTTATTCAAAAGATATTTACACGTGTAAGCTACGACTATGTTGAATTCTGCGAAATTTTCCTCTTGGCTATTTCATTATACGAAAATGTTTGGTTCAATAAAGATGCTGCTGAATAAATTTAATACTAATCTCAAATAAGTACAAGTTATAACAAATTCAGAAGACGAAATTCATAACATCAGTGCCTGTCTTAGAACCACTCGAGTATTTATTCAAACGCGAGCGTAAAATACTAATCGTTACAAATTAAGGCCAATGCATCCAGTCACACTGAGCTTCCTAGAGGCACTGGTATGCAATTAGCAGGATAAATATAGCTGTGATATAGTCCTCTAACGGTGCATGTCGGAATAAATCTGCCAATGTGTGCCGCGAAGGTCGAAGGGGGCCGACGGGTGCCAGTTACAGCACATAATTTACCTGCTAAAGGAACCTATTAACATTTCCAGATTTTCAGATTGATCACCGGTCTGCCTGATTAGCTGTTGCCTGCAAATTCGCTCGCTTTATTTCGGATAAAAAGTTGTCATGTGCCCAAATAAAAATGTTGGTTTTTATCCAACGTTTTGGAAACCCATTAAATATCAATTTCCGCATTCTCCGAACACTATTCAGTGATTGAAATGCATTTGCCTGAAAATATTCATCTCGATGTTCGCAGTCAACTAGGCGAACGAATAGCTCAATTTCCTGTTAATTGGCCTACGAATGCATTCTCTAATTAATGCCTAGCTCTCAACAGGCTATTAGCAAGCACTGAAATAAACTACCTCGTCTAGCCGGCTTTGCACAGAAATGCGATACCGTCTATCCTAACGAGATTGGACTGTGGAACCCAATAAATTAAAAAAAATAATAATAAAAGTTCGACAACATCACATATGATTGCTCTGATTCTGTGGTAAGTAGCTAAAGCACTTATATTACAGAAAAAACGACAGCACCACAACACCCAGACCCGAGACAGTATAAAAAAGTTTCCCTATGTTAACCCAACCGGGAAACAAACCTTGCTGATTTTAGCTTAACGGTAAGACGTAGGGTAAGGGCTATTACTAGTATGACGTAGTACGTGGGCGCCTAGACTGTCCTGAGCTTGTGGAACAGGTGAAGCTAAGAATCCCTACGCGCCGTACCCGACATACACCCCTTTATGCCGTATCGTCTCATGGCTCTAATTATGCACGTCATGCCGTAATGACCAGAATTGTACACAGTTGCAATAAAAATTTTAACGAAATTGATCCATTTGCACAATCTAAGAAGTCATTTTTAAATAAAGTTAAATAAAAATTCAACAAATAATGTAGTCTTGATTTTAGAGTTTTGATTAATATATATGTATAAGGATTTTTTTTTGCACTAGAAAGCATGATAAATATTCATTTTTTACTTAATTTCATGTAGGTAAGTGATGTCATGTATGTAGCTAGTAATATGTTTTTTCGTCATAGTTATGAATAACAGAACCGGCCTAATAAGTTTAGACCTTAACAACTATTGTAACCATAATAATAAGTTGGCTGTTGGTATTCTTTTTCAATAAATAAATAAAAAAAAAAGTATTAAACTGCATTTATTATTTAATATTTACCATATTAAAAGCAGTTAAATACGTAACAAATTAACTCAATGGCACCAAAACATAAACTTTAAAGTATGCATGTAGTTGAGTGTATAAAACAACGCGTGTGTGGCGCTTAAATAAATGAAGTCGTATTCGTCTAGCCATCCTAGGCATGCTAAGTATTCAGTCCATAGTCCGCAGCTGCGAACGTCAAAGATCTAGACTATTTGCGACTAACCACTATGTTTAGTCCATTGTCTCTAGAAAATAGTGTACCCACCTAACTAACTAAATGCAGAACCTAACCAGTGAGAATAAGAGTAAGAGAGGTAGGGCATAGCGATTTATCGCTCGAACTGGAGCAGCCCGACTGGTGAAATACCTCCACCTTACAGAAGACCGCAGCCAAATTACAATCACTTCGGTGTTGTTGTACACAACCTGCGTGTGTTCCTGTAGGAATACACGCAGGAGCGTGTGAGTAAGGTTTCCAGAGCTCCTGGGTGGTGCTACATTAGTAGCAGGGGTCAAGCCTTCAAGGTAAGGGCGACAAGTCCAGTAACAGATTTATTATGCTGTACTTATCACCCTTAAGCTAGGACCTCTTTACCACTAAACATCAGGTGGAATGAGGTCAATCTTAAAGTGCAATAAAAAAAAAGAATGTTCGCGCATGAAAAATCTACTAGATGGCGACACATACGCGAGGGGTCCAACTGCTACGTGATTGGTTTACATGACATTGACAGACATTTCACCATGACATTTAAATGACCAATCACATAGAAGTTGGACCCCACGCCTAAGTATCGCCATCTAGTGTATTTTTCATGCGCGAACAGCCTTATTGGTATAGATCTGCACACCATGAATGCTTTCTGTGCAATTTTTAACCGTTTTACTAGCTCTAGGTAATAATGCACCCAAATTCCAAAAGAAGATAATTTGCAAATATTTTGAATGAATGAAACTCTCATTTGACATTGGGTATTTCTTAACTTTGTATCGCACTATTAAAGAATACTGTCCGTGATTGCATTAGACTCTTGGTACCTATTAGACACGAAGAATTGAAACTGAAAATCTTAATGATCCATTGTCAGGAAATGTTTGATTCTCTCAGGGTTTCGTAACTCCTCAAAATGTGGGAATCAGACTCACAGTTCGCTTTAACAATAGGGATGTTGGCTAATTTTTGGAACTGTTTATATTATAAATTAGCACGTAAACGAAAATATATATTTGTATCTATTTAATTTTAATAAAAAATATATAATTAGCTCTCATTAACGAAACAAAGTAATAGACAAAGTGCTGTCAAACATGACAATTTGTCAACAATTTTTGTCGCTCTGCGGAGGACGCGCGACGCCATAGATATACTTTCCTTATTCTAAGCGCGACGCGAAATAAAATTATCGCGCTCTTAATAACAAATGACACAATCAGTGCGTCAGCTGCTGATTGGCTGAAAATATGAGTGCAGTGTGATATAAGCCAATAATATCGAAACTTTTGTCGTTTCACAACATAAATTGGACTTATTACGCATGCTAGTAAGAGAAAAAAGGCGTCCATGCAGCCAGGTAAAACAACATACCTATTCTTCATGTTCACGTGATTCTTCATAATCTGTGGGCTTATTTTAGTCCTTTTTTATTCATTTGAATTAATTCATTACGCATATTTTCACTTACAAAATACGTTTTTCAGCATTTTCATATTCCTTGCAAAAACATAACATTTTACATAATAGCTATTCATGTCAATATCCCAATTCGGATTAATTGAAAGGTTAAAAAATGGGGAGAACCAAGGTTGACACAAGATAAGCTAATTGTTAAATTGTTAATTGAAGGCGTGTGAGAGGCAAGATAACTTCGGAACGAGACTAATGGTTTGTTTATATTGAATTAATTCCTCATCCTGTCCGTTTAAACATATATTCGGTATACCTACGATTTCTTGGAACCAATTCTTATCTAAATACTTATCTTCCCAAGTTGACTGTGACCCAAGTCTTCCCGAGGGAAATCAGATATTGAGGTTCCTAGTGTGTCTTTAATGTCTTGTCTTTAGTTAGTTAGGCTCAATCTATGTCCCAAATGTGTTGGATATTGGACTTCCATTCTACCCAGTACCTTCTTACCTATAAAGCTTTAGACATCGGATTATATGCATTTGCATGTTTGCATATGCAAATGCATATAATGATATTTTTAGAGCGTTATTGCATATTTTGATACTTTTTAATTGATAGTGCTTATTTCCATTGTTAGGTATACGTGTTTGGCATGTTGTATAAGTTATAACTATAACCTCTTACCTACTTCTTCAAACAACTCTGTAGTTTAGAAGTTGCTTGTTCTCTTTATTCAAATATATCTGTCTATGCCTCGTATTATCTATTACTATCAGGTTCTATAACGGTTCTTTTTTTTTCAAATATTGGCACCAGGCATAAGAAACATTGAGATAAATATGAAAATTATTTTGTCGTTATCAAACTTAACTACCTACATATCTGCTTAAGGATACGTAGAGTATCTTATATTGCGTTTGCTAAAACGCAAAAATGGGCATCGCATACATAAATTATAAACAGGCGCTGTCCTTAATTTGCACAAACTAAGGATAAAAATAAGTAATATCAACAACAAAAAAACAGGATGCCACCTTTTAAAATTACGCAACTCGTTTAAACAACTCACATTGGGCGAGTCGTTTGGGTCAGTGACCACATTAATTGGTTTAGTGTTCCTGCTAAATGCATCGTCAGCTGACTCATTGTTCTGGGATTACCATTAGAGGCCTCTGCCGCCAATTACGGGACAAGTAAATTGTGCTCCTAACTACTTGTCAAGGCTGCTGGCCTCCCTGAGGATTTGACAGGAAAATTGCAAAATATTTAGGCCCGCCGTTCCAACAATTTGCAAAAAAAAATATGCAATGAAAAAAAGAAACAGTTAATATCAATGAAACAGTTATACACGGCTTACCTCGCTTTATTTCGGGATAAAAAGTACCTACCCAATGTGTTACTCTACATAGTAGCGCATCTTTTGTCCTACCAAATATTTCAGTAGATTTTGCGTGAAAGAGTAACAATCACACATACATACAAACTTTCGCGTTTTATTAGACGGATTAAATCGTTGATTGAAGTTTTGTCTCTCGTATATTAATTTTCTAGGCATATTCCTACGTCTATACTGCAATGCGGCATATTAGAAAAATACAAAACATATGAAAATACTAAAAATAAACAACACTTAATACCTAAGTCCTAATATTCTAAAGTTAAATTTTGTAAAGATATACTCGTATAAATATTTGGTTTCCTTTCACGCAAAAACGAATATGGATGAAATTGGGAAGTGGATTTATTAGACACTAGATTTACAGAAATAACGTGTGAGGCAACGGCCAGCTGTTAGTAAGACATAAATCTTCTTGGGATATTGTACGCCAGGCCTTGACACTGATAACTAAAACAATTATAATACCTATATAGGTTTAAAGAATTTATTCTCATAAGAAATTTAACATTTCACTTATAATGAGATAACAAATATTAATAAATAATTTTATTTTAGTCGTCGGTACTCGCAGTTATATGCTCCTTAAGCTTGCTTTTAAATGCTTCTATACTCTCACATTTGTTCATGCTATTTGGTAATCTGTTATATAGCTCTGCTCCCTCATACAATATGGTCTTTTTACCGTAGTTAGTCCTCGGAGTAATTAGTGTTAGTTTATTTTGATTTCGCAGATTATGTTTATTGACCTTTATATTCAAATCCAAATTTGATTTAGTGGTATTTTTTAAGATCTTTTTTATCAAAATGCATGTGTTGTAAGTGTAAATTTGATGAAGGTTAAATATTTTAGTTTTTTTATATAATATCAAGATTTTGCTTGGCACATTTGTATTTTCCGAGATTTTCTATTTACAGGAAATAGTGTCGAAGTCGTTGTTAAAATCAGTACAACAGTAATTGTGCCTATTTAAATACTCTCAACATTCACACACGTTCACTCACATTGAATTTCGCGGAATACTTACTACTAAGTTTGGATGTTGCAACAAATACCGGCTAATTCACAAGCGTCAGAAACAATTTCGATTCGGAGAGTCAATCTTTTGTCTCTGTCCAACAGTGAGTGTTAAGAAAGAAATAAATCATAGTTTCCGAATCCCTTCCAAAGTTTTGTGAATAGGTTTTCAGAGGGTCGATTTACAAACGTCAGAAACGATTTTGATTCGGAGAGTAAATGTTTTGTCTCTGTCCAACCGTGTAGGTATGTTAAGAAAGTGATAAAACATAGTTTTCGAATTCAATTCCGACGTTTTGTGAATAGATAAGCTGGGTGCCCAGCCAACTGACAGTAGTTAAACTTTGATATCGTTTCGACAAGTTTAAATTAGTTCTCACCGTCGCGCAGTTACCATAAAATATCGTCTTTCTTTCTGAACTCTTGACTAGAAATACGAGTACTTCATAATAAAAAAAATACGTTTGATATTTCAAAATCATGTGATTTTTCTAACTGAAGTCGACGTTCGACCACAGCCACGTGGTAATTTCCCTGCTGACTATCATTTTAAAAATTAGTATATGCGTAGGTATAATAGTTATAAAAATGAATACATCTACAAGCTCAAGTATAATATCAGAAAGTAGGCGTGTACAATAAGCCTGTACCCACTTACTAACTCACTCTACAGATTTAAATAAAACTTCATGGAATTATTTACAAGAGCTCACTTTTGCCCTTTTAATAAAAAATAGACATGAAAACCGTTTTTCATGAGAAAATTACTTAACAAGTTAACATTTTCCTTAAAGCTTTGCTTTCTCATTATGCTGTCTGTTTAAATATTCCGAATAAATCGACCTACTTGTTCATGAAACAAGACAGCATTTTGCTTTCATTTGATTAAACAACTATTGTAGCTTCATTTAATTTATTATAGTAGTGGACAAACACAAAAAACCGGCTAAGTGCGAGTCGGACTCGTCGGGTCCGTCCAATTATCTATAAAATATTAGACATAATTGTTTATTTTTGTAAATATTTGTGAATATTTGAAGCATCTACCTGTCGTTATTATTTAACGTCGATCGATTTAAAAATCGTGAAATCGTTCAAATTGAAGTATAGCTTGACAAAGCTAGGGTGACCATAACATTTGGTTTGCAAAGGACAGTATTATTAAAATTTAATAACACTAAAGAACTGTCGGTTTAATAGTGTTAAAAATATGGAATGTTTTAAATATATTTGAAATCCCTAGTAAATGACTCTTCTAATGTTTAATTTTTACTGAATATAATATTATTATAAATCAGTTAGACGTGAGCGCTTCGCCGGCCGCTACCGCGGCACACTTGCTACGCTCGCTCGGCTTGCGCTTCACTTTAGTCACTAACCTAACCAATGGAATCGTTAATAACTTCAATTTATCTTAGGTTAAGTAATTTATGTTGAATAAAAGTCATTTTTATAACTTGGATATATTAATGAAGTATCAAAAGAGAACCGAAACCTGAAAGAAAAGTCTTAACTTGTCCAAACAGTGTTTTATTCATGGTCACCCCACTACAACCAACTATAACCAACTGTTGTCATTTTGCTTGATTTTGCATTCGGCATATTACATAACAGCGATCGTTTTTAAACAGACGACGCCATTTGTAAACGGCGGATTCACTCAAAATGCCTGCGACATATATATTGTTTGGACCTACATTTTTTTTGCACGTTTCCATATTTATTCATATTAAAAAAACTTTCGAGTTTTTTGCCGTTTCTTCTCGATAATCAACAATCCAAACACAGCGGTAGTTTAACTTAATCTGTCGATTCTGTTTTACATGAATAAAGACATTTTATATTATACTCTATTCTACTGAGCAATATCAAACGCTATTGAGCTAATGTATTGGGAAGATCACATTATCATTTACAACATAAGTGCATTGCTTGACTGAAATCGACCGTAACTGCTAATGTTTTATAAGAATGACGCACTCAGCTACACCATGTGTTATTGCGACACGCCTTTCTCATAATTTGACCGACTGTGCACTATCAAATGTTTCAATGCCGGAAAGATCACTGCATCTTCCGCAAAATAAGCTCAATTCAGTAGATAACAATCTTATTAGTAGGATATGTGTAGGGAATCGCCAATTTATTCCTGATGAAATGAGTCGCATGTCAAAATGTTAAAACACAGACGCATTGAAAAAAACTAATGTCAAATTTAGATCTTTTCATTTTTCAGCAAGTTACTTAAATGAAATCATTAATATTGTTACAACTATTTCCTAGATTAATAAAAACATACAATTACTACAAATACTGATGTCCTCCAACACTATTATACTTATAATGTTAATATATAGAGCTGGCGAGAGTCCAACGTATGTTTGTAAACTTTCATCCGATGAATCTATATTTATTCATCGAATTTTATGTGTGACCACCTACTGACGTCCATTCACCCTAACGTCCGACGTACCGCTCTAATATAAACAAATAAAAGTATTAGAACATAAATACGGCACTTACAATATGATTAATTACGGCTTCTGAACGGTCCAGCCTTTTGTAAACTTAGTACATGTAAACGGATGCTTTATAGATTTAAATATATATACACCAAAAATGTACTATACTAAAGTATAACCTATTTTATGTATGTATGCTAAACTATTTCATGAATGAATCTTGACAGTTCGGTGGGTTTGTGACATCACCATAAATATTACTTACTGTGTAAGTCTCAACAGTAATGCATTTTAGGATATTTAATGAAAAACTGCCTTAAAAAAATTAAACATACATTTCAAAAAACCTAGATTGGTGCTTTTTTCCAGTCATGGGTGTGCTTGCACTCCTATTCCAGTTTTATTATATATTTCAATAGTTTTAGTACATACTTGAACTTGTATTCTTGTTTTAATGCTTAAAACTTATTCCATATTGCATAAATATACAAAACCAGCCGGCAATTTCTTCAAACGATAACGATTAAAATGGGTCACAGAATGAAGACACGAGATTACGCACAAATATACTCAGGCCGACCTAAATTTCATGAGCAGTATATCAAAATAAAATTCAACTACCTCATAAACATGACTTTCAACGCTCCGCGAGAAGTTAAAGCGATAACAGCTCACTCATTAACTTTTAATAGTCACTCATCGTTTTACGGGATATTAAGATTAGGGTGTTAACGGGATTCTGATGGAGTACTCCACTATGTGCTTCCTGATTTCACGTAAACGATCTTTTGTTTACGCGTGCCACTCTTTTTTTGTGATGATTACAAAACGTTTTACTTCCAGGGAAGCATAACCATCCAAAAGAACATTATCTCTATCATTGTTGACTTTAGAATATACTTTCTGTATTTGTTACGTATGTGTATGGAAATTAAGGTTGTTAACTTTTTTTTGACCCAAGACACCTGTAGAAATATCTCGTATATGTCTTGTATATGGGGCCATCCATTAATCATGCGAGGTTCAAAAGGGAGAGGGGGGGGGGGGTTGAAAATGCCATAAAAACATCACATTATTATGGACGGCCTCTAATAAAAGAATTAATTAATAAAAATTGAATACCTTACATTAGTAGGATTTTTTATATTTAAATTGGTGTATGTCACTGTGCAACATCGGCTACATCCGTGGAAGAAATCGTTAAATGATTTTCTCGTTATAGTTCTCTGAAAACCAGTATCTTGGTCTGCCTGCGACATGGGCCCTGACTGATGCGGAGTAAAGCCCATTTCTTTTACATATTTCTTTCAACTTGCCGTTCTCTGCTTCGTCCGATTGACGAGGACAATGTTTTCTCACTTTTTATCTTAAGTCCTAAATTATTGTGTTGGACTATGGTGTATTGAAGTTATAAATGTTTCTTTATTCTTTTATTTGTAAATTCGTGTTTGAGATTATAACTACGTTACAGTTTAATAATAATAACTATACCAGGCGGATTTTCCAAAGTATTTGTGTGGTCGATTTGGATCTTAGTTAATATTCCAAGAGGGTCTTAGCTATGAGAACGGCTCACAAAAAGCACCTATTTACTAATTCCAGAGATCCTCGACCACATTACGCATTCATGACGCAGAAGCAACGGAGTAGTAATAGATATAATGATATTGTTCTATCTATTTTCATAGACACGACCTTATTAAACAGTGACTTGCGCCATCCTTCGCTGGAAAGCATACTTTATTGTTATACATTTTATTTATGGCACTACACGTTGATTACTTAAATAGATTTAGCATTTTTATGATCCTTATTTCCAATATATATCTATTACTAGCTGTGCCCGCGATTTCGTCCGGGTGGACTAGGTACAGTTTTTTCCATAAACCTCTACATACTTTCATAGTCGGTTTTACCCCTATCTATTCATAAAAAAGTAGTCCAGATTTTAATTCAGGTTACAAACAATAGATGTGCCAAATTTCTTATCTCTAACTTAAAAAATAATATTTTTTCCATATAGTTTACTTTCAAGGGCGGTATTACCACCATCCCCCATATGTTCAAAACAAAAAGTAACCTTTGTCCTTTATAAAGGTTCAATGTACACCTATACAAAATATTCATCAAAATCGGTTTAGTGGTTTAGGCGTGAAATGCGGACAGACAAACAGACGTAGAGTTTCGTAATTATAATATTAGTATGGTATTGTTTATGAATCCATATTCATATTTCTTCTGACGTCACTGCAAGATAAGGAGTTGGGATTTTGAGTAGAAAGATAGACAATGTTGTGTATTTAGTGGTAACCTTTTGTGTTTACGATAACCCTTGATGATATCCCAAAGCAGGTAAATAAGGTACAAAAGAGCAAGCGAGATAATTTCGTTTGGGTCTGGGTGTACTTAGATGATGCTGGTGATCATAGTACAGTCACTAGCACGTCAGACTATACACTTTGAACTTTGCATCGCTCTTTTGCCCACGACATATGACTAATTTCAAACTGCAACTATTTACCATGATGTACTGTTGACTGTACAAGGGAAAACCGTAATTTGAGATCAGATGATTGGTGTTATGGTCTGGTGCATTTATTTATTTTTCAAGCGAACTCATATGCAGGAACCTATTACCGTTACAATGCGGAATAAAAACGGTTGGAAATTATCCTGGTTATCACAGGCCATGCCTTCCACAAACACTACCTGCGTAGGTTCTAGATCACAAGACATCACCCATTTTCTAGAAAAAATGCCCTATTTTTGGGAGCGCAAGAAATAATTGCCAACCTGTGTGCATAACTTGTGATTTTAAGGAAACCGACATAATTAAAGCAAGTATTTACACTAAAAAACTTAGACGTAGCCTTATTATTCTGCGAGAATAGTAACTAAAATTCCTTATAGGTATGCAAAAAAATTAAGGAAAATAATGGTGATTCGGAACCAGCCTGATTCCGGCTCGTACTTTACCGTCGTATTTGTTATTATATACATATTGTATGTTTTTTCTTGCAAGTATGATCGTTTGTATGATAGTGCAGTGTTGCGCAACCTGATCGGGAACAGTCGAACATGCGACGCGCGCGGCCATTTTTGTTTACATTTTACAACCGGTTTGTGCGCGAGCGCAAACCGCTGACTTGACCGGTTATCATGCTCCGAGGATGGTATTACATCAAATTTCGCGAAGGATTAACCTTGACTTTGCATTTAAGTCGTTTCGATGAAATTTTACAGAAATATTACTTTTTTTTACCCATAAAAACATCAGACATGTCTAGGTATTAAACAAAATAAAATGTTATCTTGTAGAGTCACACAACTTTTTTCAACAGACATTCTTATTGAGGCTGTTGTGATGTGTTAACGTATTAATTGTTTATGTTCTTCTCCGTTTTCCAACGATATCAAAGAAATGAACTTAACAATGACTATTGCATCTTTTTTAGTGTAGCTTTTCTGTTTTAGTATTTAAGTTGCGTCTAATTCGAGATTAGTTACAAAACAAACACTTTAAGCTATAATTCCGGATTAGCAAAGGATGTTTACTAAATTCTTCGGAATATTACCAGGAATTGAGCAAACGTTGATACTATTTTTACCCGTAAGAACCCAGGTTAAAACGTGTTTATTGGAAGGTAATGGATTAAATGGTACAATCATGAATAGCTGGATTAAGGTAAAAATATAATAATTAATAATTACGCAAATCCACTTTCAGAAAGTATCGAAATAAGTAGAGCCTATTTATGTAATCAATACAAAATGATTAAGGTAGGTACCTACGTAAATAGTGTAATTAGCAATTAATCTCACAGAGAGATTAGAAGAGGCAATTAGGTAGGTCAAAACCGTCAGTTAAGCACGCAAAACTATTAGTGATTATAGCTGACTCTAAATAAAATTATCAGTTGAGTGGTTGTTATTCTCAGAGATTCTGAAGTGTTTACATCTGAAATAGTTAGCATGGCTGGCAATCATTTTTATGGCTCAGTCAATTGGCTATAATAGCACGGTGCTAGCAAACAACCTTGGCCGAGCTTCTGCGGCGCCGTCTTATCTCAACATCGCAATGTACCTCATTAATTACATAACATATTCAAGCCACGATACTATTAACATTTTACTAAGAAACAGATCATTACCTACACGTCAAACTATAGTTACGCTTGAACTTTTCAAAGCCGAGGGTTTGAAAAGATTTCGGACAAACCCGAAGTCGTCCAAAAGTTACCTGAGCTCTGAGCCTTTGTTTCTCGAGCACCTGATGTGACAATGCGCATCGCTCTCAAAAACCACTTTAAAAATCGTTCGAGAATTCTATTGTCATCCAAATTTCCGTTTCTGTTTAGTAAGTACTCGTAACGTCAGCTGTAATAATCTGATGGCATTACGACACCAGACGCGTACGATATCAAATGTAAACATAAATCAACTCACCGTGTCTGCCACTTCCATCTCGTTGAAGGGTCTGTAGTTGGACACCTTCTGGTCCAAGCCGTTCAGACTGGCTTCAACCGCGACGATGTGGGCCGACAGCTGTTCGACCTCCCTGCGGAGGCGGCCCATTTGGATCTCCTGCAGAATCGTCAACACTAACAACGTGAGAACGAAAATGATCCCTAAGGCGTTGAGGACAGCGCTCAGCCACCAAAACCTACGGCGGCGTGTCTCACTGTAGTCCATCACTTTTTGTTTGTACTGCATCTCGAAGTCACCGAGCACTAAGTTCTGGGTAAGGTCCTTGTTTTCCTTCGCGTCAGTTTGGGTATACATGGTGGCCGATTCGGGTATGAGGGCGTATTTTTCGGTCATCACAAATCACTTAAAGCACGATTGTTTTGGGGTTGTGGTCCATGGTCGGGGTTCGTGGAGGCGTGTGTGAGACGCGTCGCAAGAGGCGCGCGGTCAGCGGAACGAACTAGGAGCGAGTGCGGGCACGAGGTGCGCGTGCGCCGGTTCCGACCGCGACACAGGGCTACCACTCACTCTATGCGGAAAAGGCGCTGAATAGATGATGATCTTAAGCCCTAGTCAAGTAAGTGCACTAGCACTTTACTAGGCCCTAAAATTGTCGACACGAAATAGAAGTTTGATAACTATATCGAACTTCTATTTCTTGTCGACAATTTTAAAATGTTAATTTCACTACTAAAAGTAGCGTGATCTTGAAATTATCAATGCTATAGATTTTTAACTTGTCAAAGCAATATTTTTTGGCGAAGCTCACTGAAGATTTTATATTTTTTTCAAGGTTCCTCTATGTGCTCATAAGTTTTTTATTACAATTAAGCATAAGAAAACTTATTTTTAATATTATCTATCTGTTTTCTTTTATTTTACGGTTACGGTAAATAGCCATAACCATCCTGATTTCATTAGCCTGCACTCGGTGCTAGGGTAGAGCCTTTACTTTTCAATTCCAAAGTCTGTCCTCTGAACACCGAATAAGTCCTGACTGCCATTATGTTGTAAGCGTAATGTATCTACCATGATATTAAAATTATTTATGAGTAGTTGTTACCTGGTTGCTCTGGAAGGTTTTCTGATTCTATAGCACCGTTAAGACGGTAGGGTCAACCGGCGGGGTTTAGTAGGTAGTCTTGCTCTTGCCCACACACGCCATACTCAGGTGGCGGTAAGGTACAAACAAAATCACGTCAGACTATGCCCTTGCGACTTTGCACGGACCTTGTGTCGTACGTATAAGAACTAATATCGAACTGCAAGTGTTTACCTTGACATACTGCTGATCGAACGTCAATGCATTTACCCCCAAAAAAACTAGTTACCTAGCAGATGAATAAGTAGCAACCCTGAGACAGACGCCCGGCTCCCGAACCGTGCGCATCTCGCCCGCGCAATAGATAACACCGACCGGTTGATCTTACTAAGACTTGATGTCTTTGCTCGAGAAGACGTAAACCTGATGACAGCTCAGTTCATTGGAGAATGAACTGTTTGTAAACGTGTCTCTCTAAACATATGGCATTGGCAGAATCATCGCGTTATATAAAAACGCGAGATAGAGCCCATTAAAAAAAGAAAACTGTTTATAAATATCCGTAAATAAATTTCAGACAGCATCAATACGTTGAATTAAGCCTAAGAAGTAAGGAGACCAGATCCAATTATGGTATCACAATATCTACACCTACTAATATTATAAAGCGGAAGAGTTTGTTTGTTTGTTTCTTCGTTTTCTTGTTTGAACGCGCTAATCTCGGGAAGTAATGGTTCAAATTGTTTTTTTTATGTTTTATATTCCTTATTTCAAGGAATATAATTCAAGGGAGGCTTTAGGCTATATTTACACAATCACGTTGTGACTAATAAAAGCGAGAAATCAAGGAAAATGTGGAAAAAACAGAGATAGGACAATTCTACACATATGTACGCTGAATATTCGCAAGTTAGCGTAACCCCACACTAGCGGTGTTTAAGCGTCGACGCCCACGCGACGCCGACGCTCAAAGAACGCTAATGTGGGGTTACGCTTAAAATTATATTTTACAGTTTTATGCTTTTTCATGGGTGGGGATCGAACCCACAACCCTTGCACTAACTATAGACTGTGACTTGGTTCACGTTACTTCTATGTATATGTGCATCGTATGTTTGCTACTGTGTCACGCTCAACCTACTCAAATTAATTTGGCTGAATTATAGATGAGATACTATATTAACCTATACACCTAATATTTTTTATCCCGACATAATGCTAAATTCCGTAATAAATGCGCAGGAATCAGCTAGTGGTTTAATATACATAGTATATAAAGGTACCATACTGTGACCAGTGATACCACTATGACTCGACTTTTATGCAGCTTAGCAACGCCATAGTTAAAATGTAAGTATTATTCGTAATAACACAATGATTATGCGTCGAACATGACTAATTAATTTAATGATAAATTCTATTTACAGTTCTATTTCTAGTAGGTAACTACAAGCCCTCTTAACCATAAGCAAATTTCAGTTTTCATACCGTTAAGTAGCTGTTTGACATTTTTGTATAAAATAACATAGGTAGATACTTGATTAAGGAGTAAAATATTATTTGGCGAATTTCTAAAGACTAGTTCATATGATTGTAAATTGGGGTTACCGTTTGGCTTAACATAAAATTTGGGACAGCGGCAAAAACAAAATCAGCGACCATAATATACTTAGGCAGGTAAACGAGATAGGAGGTCCTTTTTCAATTTCTTTTCCATGATTAATCTATACATATAAATAAAATTGGAGTGTCAAAAAAATCTTTAATACGAAAAAGGTAACTGCCGATGTATCACCATTAAAACAATTACAGAACATTGATCTCAATAAACTTACATATATAGGTATACAATTACACTCAAAAAGTGTCCACAATGGGTGTTATCAGGAAAAATTTACAAATTCATTCCGTGTTATTACATGTTACGACTATCAAGTAATTGGTTTCTAGTTTTTATTTTATAATACGTTTTTATTGTTTGAAATTTTGTAATAGAATCCTTAGTAATGGGTTGTGTATGGGACATCAATGATAATATATGATAATTATAGAGATTAGTAATAGAGTAATATTTGCCTATAAGGACAATTTTTTTTTTGCTGCGTTTCCGTTTTTTTAATAGTTTGCGATTTTTGGCCACCAAAAGATCGCAAAATATATGAAGTGTATAAACACTCAATCAACATTAATTATTAAGATGAAACATTTTTAATTTGAATTGCAAAACAGAAACTCAAAAATTACTACATGAATTCGACAATTAGAATGCTACGTTATTGCACACAAATAAATATTATAGAATATGAAAAACATATGGGATATCTACTTAAAATACACACGCGGGTAAAAGCCATTTAATTATATTTAATTCTTAATTTAAAAAACCTGTACTTCACGATACACATTTTAGTTAATTTCACACCATCACCCTCAAACGTATTTGTTTATCTTGTACATTTTGGTAAGTTCAAAAAGTGTTTACAAACAATTCCTAACAAAATATTTTACTGACGTATTCGTCGACGTGTTCCATGTTTTCGCGGAACGATGAATGCGTCTGCGCAGATTTTAACGCCGTAAAGCATCATTTATTTTATGTTATGGTAGAGGCCCGATGCTGATGGTTTCTGTCAGTTGAAATAATTAAATGAAAATTCCTTTCAATCTCCAACATAAGGTTGAAATTTGTATCACATAATATTTCTCATCTATTAAAATGGGTATCAAGGAAAAAACATCGCGTTTCGCAAAATAACCTTTTATTACTTCTGGCAGTTAGGGGTTATAGTTATATGATACAAATACCAAAGTGTGTACTCTGACGTGTTTTCGACCGTACAATGGCCTCTTCAATAAAGTGTCCACCAAATTGTGTCCTAGTTTATAGTTGAATACCTAATAGAAAACATAGATGTCACCTATAAACATAACTCCGTCGTGAACTCTGGGATGAGTCACCAAGATGCTCCAGTTGATAAGTGGCACGGAAGTGTCAGGCCCTTTGGCGCGTGTGTCAACGCCGCAAACATTATTTGTTTATTAAAATCTTAGGATAAGGAAGCTAGTGAATCAATGAATAAAATGAATGAACACTCGAACATCATCTTATTTTTTCTTTGTCAGTCGAAACTAGAATAGGATGTTGATTCGCTAAAACGAAGCCAGCTCCGGTCAAAGGGAGAGGGAGAGAAGTAGTACTTAGCTCTAGAGGCGCCCGGGGCACTACGGGCGCCAAAATGCAACTGTCTTGCAGACACGCCAACTGTATATAGATGGAAGAGGGCGCCAATATAGAGTGTTGGCTAATATCGCACCACTCTTACCAAACTCGGAACTAAACCGCCCGAAAGCTTATTGAGAATAGTATTGATAACATCTCTACCCTAGTAAAAGTCGAAGCAACAATATTTTGGAGTACTTTCAATAGTTTAGCAAATTTGGCACGTTCTCGTCGGTACAAAGTCTTATTTTGGCAGAGCTCTTGCAAACGTCCCAAAACGAAAACACGTGCATAGAATCCAAAGAGATGACGTAAGCGGTTTCTTAATATAAACCCTCCTTACATGTTGATTACATATTAATACATTTTTGATAACACCACATTTATTTATCTGATGCAGGGTAAGTAGCTAGCATTTCTCTGTTTCAGTGTTACAGAAATCAGAGGTATCTGTGTGTACCATACACACAGACAAAAGACATAAGAGAAAATTTTGTTTTTCTTAATAACCCAACCGGGATTCATACAGTAACTTGTTCCGCTTTGTGGGATGAAGGTGCCTATTACCTACCTAAATTAATTAACCTAAATTAGACAATACAATAATACCACAATTAAGCATTCTCCAAATTATCCGAGTGCTGTTACATTAATTCGATAAGTAGGTACCACCTACTAAGGCACTTAAAGTAATTAATTAAAGCTTTATTTCGAACAGCGGACTCGAGGCCTGAAAGATTTGGCAATCTGGGTAAAACTTTTACTAGTTTACCACGGAGTTGCAAGCTTATAGACTTGATCACCTATCAGTTTGCTCTAATCCTAATCTTGGCCACCGCATGAAGATATTCAGAAAAGGTTGTCTTTGTTGCCGATTCTGGAGAATCCGAGAATTGAATAAAGTCGTTGGATGTAATAAATAAAATCCTGAACAGAATACTTACCTCTGATCGGCGACGTGAATCGGAAAGATCGTTGGAGCGTAAAATAGAGCGGGGCGACGCGTGAAATGCAGATAATCGCGCTGGTTGAACCTAGTCTGGCGAACGGGCGAGCGGTGATACGAGTTTTGTGAGAAAGACGCAGAATGAAGGTACCTACTGAGTTTATTATCTAATAGCTGTTCACACTTGCGATTTTTGGGGATAATAAGTAAATATTGCTCTAGTATTCAAGTTATCAAGTATCACAAAAGGGTTCCGTTTATCGTCATTTCGATACGGACCCCTAAAAAGGATACCTATTGGCAAATGGATAGAGAGATAGAAAACAAACGAAAAAAAAATATTCAGTAAAATTTTCGTTTTAAGATACTTTAGATACTAAAAATCTATAGTTATATTTTAAAGCTGAAGAATTTATTTGTTTGAAAGCGCTAATCTCAGGAACTAGAGGTTTGAATTTAAAAATTATTTATGTGGTCTGAAGAATCAGTAAAAATTTTTGGGAAAAAAGGGTAATAAGCACACGTGCGAAGTATTTTATTAGACCCCTGTGTGATTTGTAAGGATATCGTTCAACGGTATTATCAAGAAGCTGTGAATTTTAAAACAATAATGTTGCAAATCAAGTATTTTACTCCTTTAATGGCCCTCCCATCAACGTTTCAGTTATTTGATAGTTTTAAAGACCGTCTACCGCCAATAATAGTTTAAATCATTGGTTTGTGCAACTCACAAAGTTATGTCCATAGCGCCTGTTACAAATTCATGCGCAACTATTGCTCAGCGCCTTTTAAATTGTGAACGCAAAGGTAAAATAATGTAACTTCAGAGTGTGATTGCGATATCTTTAAAATAGGAAGCATGGGAATAAGGTCTTCTTTTTAAAAAAAACTCTTCAATAGTGAGATTGAGTTTCTCACAGGTTGTTCTTAATAACATCAAAATTCCAAACAAGGCAGTAGTTCACACTTTAATCTGACGATGTATGTTTACATTACATTTGTGAATATTTACACATTTCTATTAAATTCTTTATCTTTGTTAATATTTTTTGACTTCACTTAATTTGGCATCAAACCCATTGCCAGATTTACAGTAGATGCTGAAAAAGCTAAATCCTAGGACTACAAAATCGGCCTAAAAAATAAGTAAGAAAAGTAAGGCCACGAGGCGGGGTTTTTTTTTTTAATTTATGAGTTTTATATTTCTGGTTCGTTTTAGATTAAAAATTTTATTCTTTATGTATCGACTCTTATTCGTTTTATTGTGCTCTATCTGGAATTTTATTTTCCTGCAAATCGATGCACACGAGGTGGGGTTACGTAAAAATTAAATAGGTTACGTAAAAATTAAATAGATTTGTACCTATTTGCTTGATAAATAGGTTTGTAAACAGTGAATTTAATTTTAGAGGACAGTAGATACGACAAAAATTTAAAGCTTTGATGCGAGTTACGTATAAATTTAACACTTATCAAACCTGTGGCCGTCCCCTAGTGCAGAAGATTAAAAGGGTTGTCCCTTGGTGCCGAAGGCTGTTCACTACCATTCCTGCATCAATAAATATATATTGAATACCCTCACATATATTGCTATGATTCTGTGGTAAGTAGCTTTAGCCATTGCGTAAGCTACAGTTACAGAAACAGAAACAAACCCGAGACAATATACATAGAAAAGTTCGTTTCCCATATTGACCCGATCGTGGATCGAACCCTGAACCTCAGAGATGGCGCGACGCCAAAGTCCGGTCCACTCGTCTCTCGGCTACGGCGGTCGTCAAACGCACCATCGGGACCTTCGGTGATTTATTTATTGTTAACTACTTATTTTTTTTATTGACAGCTTTCAGTCGCTGTGTGATGCAGGTGCCTACAGCTTACATCAAATCTATATATTTACTTAATTGTGTCTCATCAAAACTGTATGACTTCATCTAAAGTAAAATTACTTTATAGTATAGATAATTCTAAGTAAATACTTATTACCATTCATTCAAGTATAGATGTAGGTATAATCTTACGGAAACATATATTACTGAATTTGTTGGCGGTTTTGTTTTCAGTACAAATATGGATTCTATAAAGTAATACAGTTACTTTGCATTCTGTTTTATGACGAATCAAATGTGTTGTAATATTTAACCTACATTAAAGAAGATAGGTTTATTTGATTAATTGGGAATGAGATCAAAGTAAGCAAAACGTTTCAATAAAATATTTATCCCATTAAGATTACCTACTAACATAAAAACGAGTGTGGATGTCACAATGATGAATCAAGTAAGAGTAAAAACTTTAATAACAAAGAGATAAGTGTTGTCGTTACAACGAGTTTCATCAAGACCTCTGAATCTGAATTGAAGATGAAATTATTTACATCTTGACAAAGTTAGTCCTTTGCAAAATTCTAAAGTTGTATGATTGTGTCGGTCTATTGTCTGTGCAATGATGATCTGGTCCAGATACTCATTTTAGTAGTAACAAGTATCAATTACTAAACTTACCTCTTCACTTTTCTTTGTTTTACAAACCTTTAATATACGTACTTGCATTATGAGTGGTGATTATAATTATAATGTTTCACGACACTCTAGCAAACATTATTTTAGAGAAATAGACAAATACTGTTTGTCTCTGAATGGGATCTCTTTTTCTATTTTTTTTTTATACTCTTCTCATCATTTTTTACACACGTTTGTCTTTGGTCTTAGCTTTGAAAACTGTAGGTAACAGTGAAAAACTATTTACCAATTACCACTTTGGTCTATCATGCACTATATTCTTCTTATTTTCAACCTTGAACTCACGGAGGTCGTATTGCTCTTTACTATTAGTAGTTACGACGTAGGTAGCTGAAAAACTGTAATTCGACCACTAAACAGTTTTAACGCATTTTAAAATTTCTACACAAAAAACCTCAACATATGAGGTACCTTACGAGGCCTATGAATGTAACCTAATGAACCGTGTACTCATTTGTTCTGCTATATTATGACGTAATCAAACCTTATTGTTTTCGACTTTAGCAACTCAGCAAAAATTGAAAGATTTTGACTGAGAGGTGTTAATCTGGCCTCTTCAGAATCCTTTGGGCAACGATAGGTTTACATCGCTAGAGAACTACTAAAACAACTTGTCACGGTTTTTTTATCAGGAATTACCCCAAATTTATAAAGCATGGGAATATTAAACATGTTAACTTCGAAGAGACTGAATAGTTGCCTCACGTGTTGTACTTGCGTAAGTAGGTACCTCTAGATATAGTAAAGCAAATGCAGCCTAATATTAAATCTGCTAACAGAAAGTAGTTTGAGTGATAAAAATAGGTATACAGGTTGGGGAACCCGAATAAATCTTATGCAAGTAAATTCATTAAATAAATTTGCTTCAATTCCGCCAATTAATCTGAGAGTATGCTTAGGATTGTTGAAGTTGAAAATTATTTCAAAGTTATACAAACGCTGGGAGTAGCTTCTGCAGACAAAGGTAATTTCTTTAATTTCGCTTTAGTCGTGGTAATTGTTCACACTCATTCTAATATGTAGGTATATTATATGTTGACCTGTTTAATATCAAGTATGATAGATAACTGAACGGGTATTTACAGCTTAGTAGGTAATTTATCAAAAATAAAATTATATTATTATTAAGAGAGGTAGGGCATAGCGATTTATTGCTCGAACTGGAGCAGCCCGACTGGTGAAATACCTCCACCTTACAGAAGACCGCAGCCAAATAACAATCACTTCTGTGTTGTTGTGTTCCTGCGTGTGAGTAAGGTTTCCAGAGCTCCTGGGGGGTGCTACATTAGTAGCAGGGGTCAAGCCTTCAAGGTAAGGGCGACAAGTCCAGTAACATATTTATTATGCTGTACTTGTCACCCTTAAGCTAGGACCTCATTACCACTTAACATCAGGTGGAATGAGGTCAATCTTGAAGTGCAATATAAAAAAAAAAAATATCTACCTATTAGTACCAATTACCTGACATGTTATTCATTGTAACAAATTTCAAATCCAGGATGCTAATATCGAGCTGTTGGTTTTGTTTTTAATTTTTCATTAAAACGTATATATTTTCTCATCAAGGTGGTTATCAAACTTTTAACGCGGCCCGAGTCCAGAACAAACGTGTGTAATGGTTGTTGCAATTTCGTAAGTAATACTAGGTCCTATGAAAACTACTCAGCATGTAGCCTCCATCCAGAGGTTCTCGCTTGCATTGCAAATACTAACTGTTAACGATAGTCTAAACAATAAGCTGCCACGTAGGGTAGGGACCATAAGCAGAATGTTTAGCGTTAATACTACATTTCCATTCACGTTTACCCTAAACGAGACCCGAGGCGAAGTGCCTCCCTTAATATAAAGACTGATTAAATTACCTTATTCCCTTACTCTGTACAATGTTGCTGCTACCTGAGGATGAGTAACTAAAAAAAAATGTACTCGGAAAGAGAACAAAAAATATAGATTAAACCTCTCTGTCTCCCCTTTTCTTCCAATTTGATGAGCCTCGACTTAGAAATCTGCCACGTGTTATTTAGCATAGTTAAATAAATACAGTCAAAAGCTATAGTAGGTACAACATCACATAATTATGTAAGATCTAATTTTGTGATAAGAAGGTAGAGTACTTGTCTTACAGAAATCAGAACCAAAAACACAGAACCACCACACCCAGACCCGAGAATATAAAACCAACCTCGTATTTTCAGCCAATCAGCAGTTGGCCAATTTGATACTATTTGGCATTAGTTAATTAGAGTAGCGTATAAGCGGCAAAATCAGTTCACATCATGATGTCAACTGCTGATTAGTGGGATATATTTACTAGTTGATGTAATTAGCAATTACAAATATTTGACTTGATAATGAACATAGCTTCTATCTCTTTAGCAATTTAAAATAACTCGATATGCACGTTTGAAAACAACAAACCTGGCAACACTTTTATACCATAACCTACTGACTCTTGATAAGTACTCTACAGAGATTATCCAATCTTGTTTCTTATGCTCATGTAAGGACAAACAACGCCTCTCTGGCCATTATTCCTACTTATACATATCACTGAAGAAAACATACCCAATAATATTCTACGACTTTCGGAGTTTTTATTCGTAAAACTTGTGTGACAACATCTTGTTTCACTTCTTATTTCTAAAAAAAAACAAACGCCAGTAAAGAAACACTGTTTGCGATGTGAAAAGTAATTTTATTGAAGCCATTTGTGTTTTTGTGGCGATGTATTTTATGCGAAATATAATTTTACAACTTTGACAAACCAAATATTACCTATTTTTTTAATTTATTTGACTTTTGGCCACAGAGCCATCAGCAAAACTAACTACAAAAATTTTACTAATAAAATACATAGTAGTTTATACATAAAATATAAAGCTACTAAAAAATATATACAAATACAAACTTAACTTAAATTTGTGCAAACTTCACATAAAATATCTGCTAAAACGTCCGAACAAGGTCCAGTGGTCTGGATAGGTAAGCCCGTTCTTAAGCTGTGCAATTACAACGAAAGGCATTGCTTTTTATTCATATTGATATAGGATGAAGCCTGTACTCAACTGTAATACTCGAATATTGGTATTTTTAGAGTGATACTGTGCTAATGAGTAATGACTTTCATTAGTCCACCTTTCATTGTTTGCTTGATAAGCCTGTTCGTCTCTAGGAAAAACAAATGACGCGTAAACTGAAACAAAAGACAGTATCCAAAGATTGTTAATACATCGCACCTTCTCGTATTTCAGTCTCGTTGGCATCTTGAGCTCCTTGAGCTAGATAGGCGGCCTTGCGCCCTAAATGGCTGGAACAGTGACGTCATCCCAAAGGCGCCGGGACACGTGCGACGCAACAAATGTGTGTTGCGTCGCACGTGTTGAAGCTGGAATTTGCGCCGACTTTTCTGAATGAAGGGCAGCGCACACTTATACTGCCAAGATTTTTGCGGTCATCGGGACAGCGAGAGAGCTGGAGGATTCTATGCCTGAGCCGTGGCTGTTATAGTACCTATAGGTAAGAGGTGAGGTGCGGGGAGGTTTTAGTGGGAGTCCCACATCGTCGAATTATATATTTTGGCACCTCAAGTTTATATTAAAAAGTCGGTTTCTCTTTTTTCCGTACCCAAAGGGTAAAAACGGGACCCGCTATAACATATACTTACAAAAAAAAATATTCAAGGGGGTCCCCATACAACTAACGTAATTTGTATGCTGTTTTTGCTCGATGTTAAATAGCAGCTACAGGTAAATATTCAGACTATTTTGTTGTATATTTACTTCATAACTAAATAAATGTGTCTAATGTTGAATAGATAATGGTGCTGACTGAGCCTTTCGTGCGCGAGTCCGTCTCGCACTTGGCCGGTTTTATATATATTGATGGGTAAGTACTGTCAACACCACGTCACACTAACAGTTTGGACATCAAGGATAACCGCTGATATCGAACTCGGGGGCTTTTTAAATTTTTTTGGCATAAAATCCTGCCACGCCTCGATAACAAGGTCAGGGCGACAAGTCCAGTAGGAACTGCTATTATTATTATGCTTTACTTGTCACCTTTAAGCTAGGACCTCATTACCACTAAACATCAGGTGGGATGAAATATACCATGTGGTGCAATATAAAAAATAATAATAATAGTCCGCGGTAGAATTCTTATCCAAGCCAAACGCTTCACAACGACGCACGAACCGTATTTAATAAATTATTTTTCTTAAATCCTATAGAACCGCGCTTGAAACGTGGAAGGAGTATTATGTGCATACTCAAGATTAACATTTTTCTTTACTTACTACTTACTACTTAATACTTATTGCATGGGCGTAAACACGGTGGGAAAAGTAATTTGTTCCACTCTCCTGTATGACGGAATGTTTGCATCATAAACATCATAATAATGACGCAAAAATCTAATATTTCAAACTAGCTATCGCCCGTGACTTCGCCCGCGTTTTTTTGAGGTAAAAATTATCCTACCAATATGTTAATCTAGTATATCATCTCCCTTCCTACCTTATTTCAGCAAAATCCGTTTTGTACATTTTGCGTGAAAAAGTAACAAATATTCAAACATATACAAACTTTCACGTTTATAGTGTTACTAGGATATGTGACAATGCCGCCTAAACTCAAATTTATCGCAAGAGATGACTAAAGTTTCGATACCTACTGTTGATTGGCTAATAACATGCCGAAACTGAATTTTATCGATTTTGATACTTGTTAAGAGCCCGATAAAATTTAATCGAGGCGCATCCGAAGCCGGAATATCGAATATTCATTTAGTTCTTAATAACTCTCAGATATTATTATCAATTAGATATTAAGACGATGGCTAAGTATGAGAGTGCAAAGGTGACTAAAAATCTCACCCTCGGGGCTCTAGGTCCATTAAACCACTACTTGAGTAAGTTATACCATACTCGCACAATTGAAGTAATTCAATCGTTCAAAGAAAACCAACGACACACATTAGTACCTTAAAACAATAAGACAAAACACGTGTCTCTCTTCTTCTACAAACAGTCTGGCAGACAGCCTGGCACCGTTTGATGATACTAGGTACTTTCCCAGTAACACAGTAACACACGCTTCCATACGCGTATGTTTTCACTTATTCCTTCGAAGAATTTCACAAAGAAAACAGAGCGGTTGAGCAACATAATAATAACTACAAAACCTAACCCTTAGAGTCCAATATCGTGTGCCACGCACTTGATCATTGACATAACAAAATCAGCTTATGAAGTGATTCAAAATGTGATGTTTATGGCGTGATGCTCACTAGGGGCAAATAAGTGTCGTGTTGCGTATTTCTAAGCAGTGAATATGCACTACACGTGGTCGCAGAAGGAGCGAAAACAAGGCTTACGTGTGTCGATTAATCGGAAATGTACGTGTGATAATACATGTAACCAAAGGTTAAAAACCGTATCTATGTTTGAACACCCAACTACCCTAATAGTTGGGTGTTCAAAATGCAAAAGAACATGTGTTGGTCCTACGGTCATGAATTAAATCTAAACCTACATATTAATAAAAATAATCGTTCGTTATTCTCGCTAAAGCTCAAGCACGGTCAGACCGATTTATAATTTTGGTATTGATACAATCGTGGTCTGAAAAAGGCTTAAAAGTTAAAAAAATTTAGGCTTTCGTCGGGAGAACTATTAATTAATAAATCAATTAAAATGTTAACCTTCAATTAGCACAAACTCCTTTAACGTTTCAAGTAAGTGTGGTTCCATAGGATTTTAGACAAATAAATTATTAAATAAAATATTAAATGGCTCGCGCGATCATTTTGAAGCATTCGGCTTGAATAGGCACATAACTCAGGTTCTTAAGGGGCAGTGGCAGGATATTATCCATAAAAAAAATTGGGAAACTCCCGACATTACGATATTAGGGCGTATACAATCTGAGTATAATACTGGTCTCTCCAGTATCGGCTGCTATTTCAGTGGGCGAGCAAAATCACTTTATGACCCACAATTCAGAATAAGCGTTTCCTAAAATTTCCGCGAGAACTCCACCCATTTTATGACTAACTCATTACTTTCTTTCGACTTTGGCTACGAATCATCATCACCGAACTTGCGGAAAAGCGCAAGGCACTCACCACGAAAGGAAAATATATGTTAGAAAAGTGCTTTAGCTACTTAACACAGTGTCAGAGCAATTGGCTACTTGACAGTGTTAACAATAAAATATGAAAAGTGTTAGATATGTTAGCTTATTAGTTAAGTAATCATTTTGCATTTTTACTTTTTAAATAAAAGCATAGTTAGTATTTTATTTTTGCAAAATAAATTTTAGTTTTTTTATCTGTGGAACAAAAGAACCGAAACGGAAACCACCATTGCAATTCGGAAATGACAGCTGTCGGCGAAAATTATTTATTTTAATGTGGCGAAACAATGATGATTTTACCGATTAAATTGAATTATTGTGTCTCTAATCGTATAAAGAATTTATTTAAACATTTTCCGTTTATCTAAATCAAGTCGTTCCTACGCGTATCGGCTCGTTGTCTAGGACGTTGACGTCATAATTGCAACAGTGACGTAACTTGACGTTTTCGCGTGCTTTTTAAATGTGTTACACAAAATCTTATTTTTCTCTGGTTATTTAGATTATTTCCAGAAAAATCGAATTGCTTGGGATATAAAATGAACGGGCGCACATTTTACAATACTTTTTCAAAAACTGTCAAGTAGCCAACAATAATTTGAGGTTTCACCACCCTTCCGATCTCCTCATTATATCGTGAAAGAAAAAAAAATATGAATAGCTCCTTTTATTGACTTCAGTCTTATCTTAGTAGTTCAATACTTAGCGCGGCATGGTTAAAAAGTGCGGCAAAGATAATTTTTTATTGTAATGCCTTACATAAAAAATCTTACATGAAAAAGATTTAACCTTACACAAGGAAAATATTATTTGACAGATATTTTCACAATCATCAACGCCATATTCCATGGCAAGGCTGTTTCCTGGCCTTTTTCAACGAGGGGAAATCCGTTGATGGACCGTACGGCCGCCCGAGAGAAGGCGAGTGCGTGTGGGACTCCCAGGAGTAGGCCGTTCCCTGGTTCCGACCAGAAAATTACGGGGACTACCCACTAAAAAACCGGCGGACCTCATTGTCTTAAGTGGTGATGGCATCCGGGGTCAACCTTGGACTACCACAATATCACCAGCGGGATGGCTGCATTAAGCACCCCGACACACCTCCACAGTATAGACAGGAGGGAGCAAGGATGGCCGTTCCAACAGGACCACCACCGCTTCACAATGGTGACCGTTAGTGCAATACCCGCTGTGGTGCCCTCACACTCACAGCCGACCGGTCTCCACGTGTAAATTTAGGATGGGCATGGCGCCTTCTTGCTCGTAACCTCCGACACCTCCTAAGTGCAGAAGCGTCAGGATCTTCCTACCGTTCATGCTCAGCCGCTTCTTTCTGAATCAACAGTTTTACATAAATACTTACATACTTAAATGTGTATATGAGTTCCCAGGAGAAAGAAGTTTCATAAATATACATAGATACTTCAAATGGTAGGTAGTTAGGTACCTATCTTTTCTCGGCTTTACTTCTTGTGCCCGCGGTATAAGGGCAATGATACAAAGGCCAGAGCGTGTAGTTTAAGGTCCTTTCGATCTTTTGATCGTATGTACCTAAACCCAATGCTGCGATGGCAATTAATTTGCGACCCGCTCGGGCTTCACACGTACGCAATTTAAATACAATGTTCGCTTTTCTATTCTATATTGTGAATAAAAACCTTCCTTTAATCACTCTATACATATAATAAACAAAAGCGCATCAAAATCCGTTGCGTAGTTTTAAAGATCTAAACATACATAGGGTTTGTGGTCCTTTTCCAACCACAAAAAGCGCTCCAACAAAAATATTATTCATCCTGCTCTAAGCTTCATTACACTACCTTGACATACATTTATTATGTAAGTAAATAATTTTCATAGAACGCGAAATATCACCTACGTATTTTCCGCGCGTCCAATATCCTAAAAAAGTTCACTCGTATTACTACGTTGCTTGCTTTGCACTGCCCTAGATGTAGATATACCTGTAAACATGGTCTCGATAAAAGGGCTCGAATGTCCAAATCAATAACAATAATATTTATCGAAGAAAACATGCTGATCTATGAATTACATAACTTGTACTAGCGTTTCTTCGAGGAAATGTCCCAAATGAAATTGCTAGTAAGTGTTACGTAATGCGAAATGATGAGCATTGTTAAATGTGTGTTTGAATACAGACATCAGCATCTTTGTCTTAGACTACGGGCATTTTTTCTCTCAGTTCACTGCTAGATTCGGTCATTGACTTTTCATCTTAATAAGGTCAATACTTTTCATCTCGAATTAAGTAGTATAAGGTTCTCCTGGTCCCACAGACAAATTTTGTGAAGCCCATTTTAATACACCAACTTTATTTGTTTTATCCCTACTCCCTACTTAATATTATAAATGCGAAAGTAACTCTGTCTGTCTGTCTGTCTGTTACGCTTTCCTGCTTAAACCTCTCAACCGATTTTGATGAAATTTGGTATAGATATACGTTGAATCTCAAGAACGGACATAGGCTACTTTTTATTAGAAAATAAGGGGGGAGGGGGGCAATACCACCTTTGAAAGTTTATATGGAAAAATGTTTATTTTTGAAGTTACAGATATGAAATTTGGCAAGCTCAAAACTTGGATTAAAATATAGACTACTTTTGGTTTCGAATATTAGGGGAGAAAGGGGTAAAACCGACCATGAAAGCATGTAGTCCACGCGAACGAAGTCGCGGGCACAGCTAGTAAATAATAAAATGAACACTCGCTCATAGCAATGAAAATTTAAATGAGCGGCGATACCACAATTTAAATAAGTGCACAGATCGCTTCTTCGGTGCAACAAAGCCACAACTAGTAATTTGCAATTTTACAGGTGACTTTTTTATTTATTTTTTTTCAGAGTTTGCCAATGTTACACCGAAGAAGAAGAAGTGAGAGGCAGAATCTATATAACTCAAAACAAAATATTTTTATGAAATTCATACACAACGCTTAAATTCCGAATTTTCGATTAAGTACAGGTTCGCTTTGTTAAAACTTGCCGTACCTACCAGTTTCCACGATTTTGGATGTCTCTACTCTCACGGACAACTATCTCTACTCTCTTGACAATTGGCAAAGACTGTGATTCTGATCGCTAAGCTTACGGATTCATGACTGGTTGAAAGGAGGAAAATCGAGTGCGAACAAGGAAAACCACTTTTTATTCAAATGTAAGTATGTAAAATAGGAAATGTCCAATTGGTAGACCGATATGAAATGTTTTAGGGCAGAACAATAGCAATAACATTACGTAGGTACCTAAATCGCTGTACTTACACGATCGAATGAGGGCAAAACCATGACTAGGTTATTAGCATAATTTCGGAACAAAAGGCGAAACTATGACTGGCCTCTTATTATAACAAAGAAAGCAGAACGCAAACGCTTGTCAGTCAAACATCCTGTATTTTAGGGTTCCGTCTTTCATATAACATTTCACACACATTTGTCGTCAATGCATTGACTTATCTAAAATATGAAGTTAAAACTACGTTGATTAAAATGCTCAATGTTTTTTATTTCAAATTTAAATCTTTTACAAACAGGTAAACGATTGGAAGTTTCTTAAATATTTCAATTATTGTCAGCATTTAATTTTATTTTTATTGCATAAATAAACCAACTGAGAAACGAGAGGCCAGCGGGCCGAACTTTGGCGTCGCGCCATCTCTGAGGTCCCGGGTTCGATCCCCGGTCGGGTCAATATGGGAGACGAACTTTTCAATATTGTCTCGGGTCTGGATGTTGTGGTAGCGCCGTTGTTTTTGATTTCTGTAACAAGTGCTTCAGAACAATGCTACCACAGAATCAGAGCAATATAGGTATGTGATGTTGTCAAATGTTCATTTATTTATTTACCTAATTGTATTGATTTTTTACCAATTTTGATTCTCCTTTCACTGCTCATATCTAAAAATAAGTTCAATGTCCCTATTACTTATTAGATCTTATTAATAAAGTATCCTTCGTTTCTCCGCCTTTTTACGGTAAGACAACAAATATGACAATTCAGATAATTTTTTTTTACACCATCATCACTCGCAGTAGCCTACACATAGGCTTGTAAGCAAATTCTGTTTTATTAACTTAAAAAAAGTACTGAACCCACGGTACGATTTGAACCAAGTTGAACGTATTTTTTCTCGGAACACACTTTCACCCGGCCTCGGTCCTTGAAGGAGATGAATTTGTGTCACTAACGGTCGCCCTGCTTAGAGGCGCCGAAATTGACATCGACGATAACTGTTCCTCTAAGACTAGTGTCAACATGTTAGTCATAATCATAGTCTAAGGACATAGCGATGAACTATTGAACGATGCATGTCTAAACTAAAATCTGAATTCCACCTTTATTTATAAATTTACATAATACTAGCTGTGCCCGCGACTTCGTTCGCGTGGACTACATCCTGTCATGGTCGGTTTTACCCCGTTCTCTCCTAATATTCGAAACAAAAAGTAGTCTATATTATAATCCAAGTTTCGAGCTATATTTGTGCCAAATTTCATATCTCTAACTTCAAAATTATTTTTTTTTCCATATAAACTTTCAAAGGTGGTATTACCCCCATCTCCCCCTTATTTTCTAATAAAAAGTAGCCTATGTCCGTTCTTGAGATTCAACGTATGCCTATACCAAATTTCATCAAAATCCGTTCAGCCGTTTAGGCGTGAAAGAGTAACAGACGGACAGACGGACAGACGGACAGACAGACAGACAGACAGAATTTGTATTCTTTTTTGAGAAATTAATGTCTTAAACCTTAAACCTTAACCAAACCAATCTTTGAGTATATTGGCTAATCAAATTAAATTTTTATCTTATTACTGACATTACCTTACGAATCAGAGGATAGCTTTGTCAGCGAAATTCGAATCGAAAGCTGGTAGGTTTTAGAACTTTTAATTGGGATGGTTTTTTCGACTTCCCTAAATTCCCTATAATACATATCGTAGGTATGACGTTGCTAACTTTTAATAGGCAATTTAGATTCCCAAATTTAAATTTCTGATATTTTAATGATACTGTTGCGAACACTTTTAGTTTAGCATATACATAGTATGTATATGTAATACATACCTACGTTTTATCAATCTAGTGCCCGTAATGTGATAGAGATAACGGTTCGAAAACTATACCGGCTAAGCAATATATGCTGCAGTCCGGAAATGGTTGAGTGACCATTCCGACAGAATTTAGTGGTATTCCGATAAAAATGTTCAATAAACTTCCTGAAGTAATTATTGAGTTACCTTTGTATAAATTTAAGACATATGTTAAAAGTTGTCTCTTGAAAAAAGGCTATTACAAAGTAGAAGAGTATATTAATGATAAGAACGCGTGGATCACTAACTAGTCTGCTCGCCTGTACTTACGCGTTATATATTATTTTAATAAGTTTTCTCAATCAATGTCAGATTAAGACCACACAGAAGCATGTAGGTCAAAATGTATAAAAATGATGTATTTGAATATCACACATAAAGCCCTACAGATATATTTATTTAATGTTTTTATTTTATTTATTTCAATAACTATATACTTTTTTTGTTTTTTTTTCGAACTGACAAACTAACTGTATGTCTTGGTGCAAAATTAGTAATAAGTATAGCTTTTTAATTGTAAAAAAAAATACTGAGTTTCTTGCCGGTATCTTCTCGGTAGTTATAGGTTCCGAACCGGAGGTAGCTTCATTTGCATTGTATAGAGACGATTCATAAGTATTACAAATGTAATCTACATGAATAAAAAATATTGACTTTGACTTTGACTTTGACTTTGAGTGACATTTCTCATGAGCATCTCCGCGCGTAGCAAGCCACGTAAAGCAGATAGCTCCGGCTGATGCTGATACGATATAGATATGAATAGTGCTACCCTACTACCCCTAATTTTGATTATATAACCATGCCGCCATAGCATATTGATACGTTACTTTTTTTAAGTGGTTCCATTGGTATAGTAGTAACACTATCCTGAATATGTATACCTACCTAACGATGCTCTAAACCAGTATTTCCCAAAGTGGGTGATAATTCCCCCTTGTGGATTATGGAACTACAGGGGGGGCGATAACGGGCCCAAAAATACGACGGCGCTGATGAGATTTAAGGAGACCATTCGTGATTTGTATTTCAAATTCACTAAAATTAAAATCCTCTATCCTACATCTCGATCATTACTGCTCTGGTGTGGTGTGCTGCTGTGGTGGTTCTTGGTGGCGATGCTGTAAAGTGAGTGCTGGAAACTCGACTCCCGTTTCCCACAGCATCACCACAAAGGCGATCTTCCGGGGGGTTTTGTGGGTAAGAGAGTCCCACAGACATCGTATTTTCACCTTACCACAGTGCGTAGCGCATAGGTGAAAAAAACGGGAGGCGCTTCAAAATAAGTGATTTTAAAAGGGGGAGGGGGAGTGTTAACGAAATAAGTTTGAAAATCTTTGCTCTAAACCACAGACATCTAATAGATGTCCGTGCTCCGAAAAATTCAACAAAACCTTTACTCAATTATGACAATAAGTGGATTCAAAACCGCCATTTAAATTTTTCAACATTCCATCTGGCGTCAAGAAGGGAATTTCGCGAATCCATGACTAACGATTCACAAATCAGGTGCAGCTAACATCGGGTTCATTCAACCTCTTTCGACACTGACTCATTGTTAAAAGAAAAAATGCTACCGTACGTTAAAAATTCTACTACGTGCACCTACCCAGATAGGTACCTGTTCTGTTCATTTCGTGTGACATGTTTACTACGAGTATAAGCAGTTGTAGAACGCATGATTGTAACGCATGGCATAATCGTAGTTGAAATTTGAGCACAGGAATGCAGTGATGCACGACAGGTCACATACACCAAATTTTAAACACTGACACCAATTATTTTGTACCGTCATCATCAAACTCCAGTGCGTAATAGTTGTACCTACTTAATCATTCGCAGAATAGTGCACGAAGCAATTTTAATAAGAGGTCATATATTTTAGCCCCAATTTAATTAGAAAAGCGAGACTTTTACAAGGTTTCGTTCGAACAATAGTTGTCACGTGACTGTGATTTTTTCAATCCATACTAATATTATAAATGCGAAAGTAACTCCGTCTGTCTGTCTGTCTGTCTGTCTGTCTGTCTGTCTGTCTGTATGTCCGTCTGTTACTCTTTCACGCCTAAACGGCTGAACGGATTTTGATGAAATTTGGTATAGGTATACGTTGAAACTCAAGAACGGACATAGGCTACTTTTTATTAGAAAATAAGGGGGGGATGGGGGTAATACCACCTTTGAAAGTTTATATGGAAAAATGTTTATTTTTGAAGCTAGAGATATGAAATTTGGCTCAATTAAAGCTCGAAACTTGGATTAAAATATAGACTACTTTTTGTTTCGAATATTAGGGGAGAAAGGGGTAAAACCGACCATGAAAGGATATAGTCCACGCGAACGAAGTCGCGGGCACAGCTAGTTGTTTATAAAATCCATTCTTAATGTTATGGCATGCTGGGGATAGGTACCGTAAAAAGTAGATCAAATGCGACACATACTCGCGTATGTACAGCACGTACACTAGTATGTATGCGTCCTCATTCTAAAGTGAACCTTAATCCGACGTCATAAGAGCTCAAGTAATTACACTTTATTGCCCTTGACTATACAATTCGATGACACGATCACGGCATAACATAATAAGGTTGATATTCCTTTGCGTTTGCAAGATTTCTAACAACACCAGAGAGGTTAAATCTTACCACTTAATAAAAGGTAATATTGTTAGAACTGGTACATACATGAATTAATATGCCAGACTTTACAATTTGGACTTTACTCCGCCCTTATGTCAAAACCATAAGAACTAATATCGAACTGCTAGTTTTACCATTATGAGCTTTTGAGTTCCTGACCAAGTCCATTTCGGCAGTGTACCTAATATTGTTACGTACGGGCGTGTTTTCCCTTTCAGATATTAGACTAACAAACATTAACTAATTATTTATTAATTATTGCTTACTTATTGATGATAGGCGATCATTGTTTTCCATAATAATGTTTGTTGTGATGACACTTAACCTATATGACGATACGTATTGTCCATACTAAAACTGCCTACTCAGACTCACATGTGATTTAGATAATTCTATTATGAAAAAGTAGGTACATATTATGGTACGTGGCTACCCGGTCCTTCGAGTCGGATGCAAATAGCATGTTAAAAAGATCGGAATTAAACGGTATTTAAAGACAAAACATATTATAATTAAGTCTTAATCGGCAATTATGGAAATATTATATAGCACATGACGTGATGAGACGCAAGGCCAGTCAAGTAGACACGAATACCTACATATTATGTGTGCCAGTAGTGCGATTCTAATTTGAAAAAACGAATCGTAAATATACTTCATCGTATCGTAACCCAAATGGTTTAAAATATCCAATTGCCAACATCAAGCATTAATTATTCACATCCATCACATTATAAAAAGGAATTAAGCGCACTATCATACTATTAAGCCATCATCTATTTCATCACTACACACCTACGAGTATGTATGTAGTGATTTTAGACCACAAAGTTTAAACAAAGTCGCCCCGCTGTCTGTGTCTATGACTGTTTAGATCTTTAAAACTACGCATTGGGTTTAAATTCGGTCATAATTAAAAGATAGCGTTATTCAATAGGAAGGTTTAATACAGAAAAGCTGAAAAAGTCATTAATGTTTACATTGCATCCGGGCGAAGCCGGAATCACCTCATCTTAATAGTGGTTCGCTGCGGTTTCGCACACGTACTATGCCCTTTTTTCCACATTTTCCACTGATGCTTCGCTAATATTGGTCACAGTGTGATATTATTGCCTAAAGCCGTCTTCGATAAATAGACCATCCAACACAAAAATATTTTTTTCAATTCGAATCAGTAGCTTCTGAGCTGCGCTTTCAAACAAAGAAACAAACACTTCACGAATAAAAATAGCTTCGCTTAATGAATAAAAATCTAAATTAATATTTTAGTACAAATTGATCTTCATTCTCGTGTGGTGTGGTGGAATGAGGCCAGTTCCACATCAGAGTCGAGATTAGGCATCTGCCAGAAGTGGCGCAAACATAACTTTTTTTGTGGAAAAAGGTAAGTAAGAAAGAAAGAAAGAAAGAAAGAAAATACATTTATTGACCACTACACAGAAGATACAAATTTACACAAATAAGTAAGTAGATGCCATATCTTGGACAATTGACGATTTAGCGCTCTCACGAAAAAGTAAAGAAAAGGAACAAATAGCAGACAGTCTACAAAGTACAAAGTAGTTTAAGAGAGGTAGGGCATAGCGATTTATCGCTCGAACTGGAGCAGCCCGACTGGTGATATACCTCCACCTTTCAGATGACCGCAGCCAAATAACAATCACTTCTGTGTTGTTGTGTTTCTGCGTGTGAGTAAGGTTTCCCGAGCTCCTGGGGGGTGCTGCGTTAGTAGCAGGGGTCAAGCCTTCAAGGTAAGGGCGATAAGTCCAGTAATAGAATAATTATGCTGTACTTATCACCCTTAAGCTAGGACCTCATTACCACTTAACATCAGGTGCAATATAAGAAAAACAAAAAAACATCTTCGTGGCGAAACTCTTCTCCGTTTCTCTGACGTCACTCGGAAGGCCTGGCCTACTCATCCCACGTGACTCTCGCCTAAATGAGTAAACAAACGGTACGTTATGGTTATGTAGGCCAATGGCATGACTCTTGTTCGTCCAAACAAAGTACTGCGGAACTGCTATTGGATATCAGCTGTCGCCGATAAACTTCTCGATGAAATTAGTCTCATATACGTTCATGTATACATACCTACCTAATAAGGTTACAGGCAATAACAGATAATATAATGTGCGTATTTATTAATAACTTTTGAGCTATTCACCGTTCTGTTAATAATGGGCTGTTGATTTTATAGATTTTCTATAAAGTTAATTACACTTTCAAACTTATTTACAAATGGTGTATCGTCCTAATTGTATGCGCAATAAAGATAGGACTTAATTTAGCACTCCATAAATCTATGGATGTTAATTAACAATCGTTAATTAACATCAAAATGTATTAGTTCATCAGTCATTCCGGAACTTAATACCTATGTGTTAATGTTTCACTCAATATCTGGACAAGAGTTTTATTTTAACTTTAATCGAGCTTTCAAAATCGGGCTCTTAGAAATATCTAGTTCTCACTTACTCAATCAATCACTGCAAGCTTTATGCTTTATTATGAGGAACTAACAGAGCATAAGATTCAATAAACGATGTGGCTTCAATAAGTCGTGTAAAGTAAGGTAAGTAGTGAAAGGTTCCTAAAATTTGTAAGAGTTCAATGACCGTTGAGGGTTAAAAGATACAATAATGGTAAATTATTTTGTTGTTGGCATCGGAACGAAGTGAATGCGGCGGAAATTAATTGACGAATAAGAATACATTTTCGCTTGCATTATTGAAATACAATGAGTAGCCATCTGAAATGTTGTAGATAGGCAGTTTTGTGGACCAGTTTGTTCGGACACGGAAACTTGTGGATTTCCGCTACAATCCTCGTCAATGTCACTCCAATTCAGATAAGAATTTGGCTGTGTTGGATGATAAATAATTTAATTATAAATATTGTTGTTCCAATTTATCTAGCAAAGGCCACTTACAGTATTCTTGTAACCCTGAAAACTGAGATTGAAAGTATCTGTGCTAATATTAATGCTGAAGGGTTTGTTTGAACGCATTTATCGCAGAGTGATGAAATATAGCCTTAAAGCTTATGCAAATACGAGCGAAGAATCAGGGAAAATGCGAAAAAAACGATGACGTTGGTCTAGTGGTAACGAGTTTAGGCGCGTGATCCAGGGGTCGTTGGTTCGGTTGTCGCAACAATTCGGTTGGAGCAACATCGTTGTGTATTGTTTCCAAATTGGATAGGTCTTTTTTAGATTGATGACCAAAAATATATGTTAAGGAAAAATGATGATGTCTAGTGCCGCAGTCCTGATCTCTTTCCGCTCGTGCCTATCTACCGTTACATTCAATTATGAGAGTGAAGGAAGAAAGAGTGCACATAATATGTGCTGCTCAAACGTTCAGGCACTATAAACCAAGTCCTGCGTTATTTCTTGTTCTCAAATACACAATGCGAAATTAACAGGAAAGTATAGACAAATCTTATTTTTTACTAAATTCTAATACAAAACTTTTCATTGAGAATGTGCCCGCGTGTGAATAATTCCGTATTTTATTTTAAAATCCCTACTAATATTATAAATGCGAAAGTAACTCTGTCTGTCTATCTGTCTGTCTGTGTGTCTGTTACGCTTTCCTGCTTAAACCTCTCAACCGATTTTGATGAAATTTGGTAAGTAACTTTGGTAAAGTAACTCTGTCTGTCTGTCTGTCTGTCTATCTGTCTATCTGTCTGTCTGTCTGTCTGTCTGTCTGTCTGTCTGTTACGCTTTCCTGCTTAAACCTCTCAACCGATTTTGATGACATTTGGTATAGGTGTATACGTTGAATCTCAAGAACGGACAGGCTACTTTTTATTAGAAAATAAGGGGGGGAGGGGGGTAATACTACCTTTGGAAGTTTATATGGAAAAATGTTTATTTTTGAAGTTAGAGATATGAAATTTGGCACAAATATAGCTCGAAACTTGGATTAAAATATAGACTACTTGTTGTTTCGTATATTAGGGGAGAAAGGGGTAAAACCGACCATAAAAGGTTGTAGTCCACGCGAACTAAGTCGCGGGCACAGCTAGTGAGATTATATATAATATTATTTTTTGATGTTATTATAAAACAAACACGTTGTCACTCCTAGTATGGAGGGAGTAAAGTAAAATATTAGCAGCCACTGAGGGCGGAGTATTTGTTGCATTTCCGCCTCTCCACCGCTGCAGAAGCCGCATTTTCCGAGGGGTCACATTACCATTTAGCCAATTTACTGACAATTGTAAACAGTCATAGATTTCACTACAATCAATGAGTAATATCCGTAGGAATGTCCATCGGCTATTTTGTTGGAAGAGTTATTTGTAATCGAAACACATTCCTATTAAAATCGTAAAATAAAAATGATGAAGCAAGCCAGTATAAAATTCTGCACAGCTAGAGAAAGTAAAAATGACTGCATCTATTGAGTCATTGGCTCGCACCAATCTCCTTATGTGGACAAAAGTAGTCCATCAGCTGTACCTGCTACCGTAGATGGTTCAAATATGTATAATTGGTCATCATTTTAACAAATTCTGGCGAATTATGTGAATAATTAACGCCGCTGTGCAAACGCAGCACTTTCCGAACAATGGATTTGCGTGAATCAGAGTAAAGACGATTTTTTATGAGTCATTTTCTCATTGTAGGCTCCGATTACTTTCAACAGTAGACAATTAAGTTTGTTGTATGCAAGTACTTTATTCAAATTGTAACCAGACCGATGTTGAATTAAGCGAACAAACCAAATCCAACGGTGGCTAAAGGAGGGGCAAATCAAATGATGGGTAGATCCTAAATCCCTACTAATATTATATATGCGAAAGTAACTCTGTCTGTCTGTCTGTCTGTCTGTCTATCTGTCTATCTGTCTGTCTGTCTGTCTGTCTGTCTGTCTGTCTGTCTGTCTGTCTGTCTGTCTGTCTGTCTGTCTGTCTGTTACGCTTTCCTGCTTAAACCTCTCAACCGATTTTGATGACATTTGGTATAGGTATACGTTGAATCTCAAGAACGGACATAGGCTACTTTTTATTAGAAAATAAGGGGGGGAGGGGGGTAATACCACCTTTGAAAGTTTATATGGAAAAAAAAATATTTTTGAAGTTAGAGATTTGAAATTTGGCACAAATATAGCTCGAAACTTGGATTAAAATATAGACTACTTTTTGTTTCGAATGTGAGGGGAGAAAGGGGTAAAACCGACCATGAAAGGATGTTGTCCACGCGAACGAAGTCGCGGGCACAGCTAGTAGAACAATAAAAAGAAGTTCGTTACGTTCATAAATGTAACTTACAACCTACCTTTACTACATAGTACAAAAGAAAGTAGCTTTTTCTGTATATCCCTCCCTATACCTAGTGTATGCCTAGATCTTCAAAACTACGCAATAGATTTTATGCGATTTTTGGGTATAGAAAGTGTGATGTATGAGAAAGGTTTATAGGTATGTGTAATCCATACATATTAATGTATAGAAAAGCCGACCACTTGATTTGTATTTACTTACACCCGGGTGAAGCCGGGACGGGTAGCTAGTTAGTAAAATAAATAAGTATGAGATAGGTAAAACAAAAAGTCCGGAACATGTTTTTTTTAAATATAGAAAAAAAACGAAATTTAGGGTACCTTTAAGAAATGATGTATTATGAGAACCCATCCACTCATCAATTTAAAAGAATACGGAAGATTAAACTTTTAAAATGTCCCACGGATTGTTGACACGGTGACTAGAAGCACGTAGCGTGAACATTAAAGATATAGAAATTCTACTACTAATGGACAAGTCATTTTAATAAAGTACGAGTATTATATGTTATGCAGTGCCGTTGCGCGAAAATATCTGTGGTTCTATTCTAAGTGAATGGAATCTGCGAGCGCGCTGAAGTAGGGCCCCAGTCTGCGTTTATATTTGTCCTACAGGATAAGTGTAAACGCACACGTATGACAAATCACAAGCTGGATTTTTCGATGAAAAAAATAAATTTAAAATCCAGAATTGGTACATACGTGAAAGTCCACAAAAGTCGGACAAAATGGTAATCAGTGATCGTTTAAAATGCGCCACGCGAGTAAATTTTATCGCGTTCTTATCAAATATCAAAATTGATAAGATCGCTGCTGATTGGTTTAAAATGTGAGTATGGTCTGCTGTCAGCCAATCAACTTTTCACGTCTCATATTAGAAATTTGACATACCTACTGTGCATGCTAGTAGGGCAGGACGATCAATCCGATTTTTAATAGAAAATTGATCATCCACATATGTATACCTACGCTACTTCCAACAATGCAATAGGCCGAGCTAATTACTTTGGATTATTCGCGAACTGAATCAAGTACTGAGATATTGCTTTCATTTCAAAAACAAACCAATTACAAATCAGTTGGTCTTTACGTTTAAGTATTGCCATTTAAATATGAATACGTATATCTGCACGGATTAGACACTGAGGCTGACATTAATAAACCCTTTGATTAGGAACGGTCTTGGCAGACACTCCAGGGGGGAAATAGTTTGCTGCTTTTAGGATATTTTAGTCCCCTCGGCAAATACTGTGCTATACGCACATAGATCGAAAACCACTGAAATAAAAAGTCGACGCAAGGAGTCAAATAAAAAAGTCTGAAGTGTGTGGTTGATCTAACTCAGGATTGCCGCAGCTGGCTCACATACCATCGCGACAGTATTTGGTCACATTTAGCTAATACTATTTTAGTACATGGACCACTCGAAACTTAATGAATTAAATAACTACGTAACTTAGTAGACAAGGAGGCTTACTTAATATAGGTATTAGAAATCATTTTTATCAATATAAAAATGTTTCACTTTAAGGGTCAGTTGCACTAACTTAACTTAGACGTAACGGACGATTTGACGGTTGTCAAATATGCAAAACTACACAAAGTGTTTTATCCAATAGGAAATGTCAATTTTTACAGTTTCAAATCATGTCTAAATTATTTAAGTTGCTATTTGCCGGTATCTTCTCGGTAGTTATAGGTCTCCAACCGGAGATAGCATCATTTGATTTATACATAAAGAGACGATTCATAAGTGTTACTTATGTAATTTAGAATGATAAAAAGATTTGGCTGTTGACTATCAATTCTCAGCTCAATCCAAAAAAAAGAAAGTTATTTTCAAATACATGATTATATGCTCGAATCCAGCAAGATAGGTAAGTACATTAAAATCAAAACAAATATCAATACAGTAAGTAGACAGATAAATTGGTTTTTAGGTTGACAATCTAGTTCGGTTTACAAATTACCTTACGTATCAGTGTGTCCCTTGTGCATTTGAAGCTTTATCAGTTGATAACGTAGGTACTGAATATGCACCTACTTAGTGAATGATAAAACTCTAAACTTACCTACTACTCGTAACTCGTTAAAAAACTCTACTGGTCCAAAATGTCAATCGTACTCACTAATATCTAAACTGCAGTTCAACGACCTAGGCAGAGAACGAGATTGTATCAAAAGTGTTTTAAAGTCGTTAATAAGTTTTATCTAAGCAAAATAAAATGACATACTTACCTACTTTTACACTGGACATAAGTCCTTAACACCAATATTTTGGTAGTCATTTTATAATTAGACTGATTTTTTCTAAGAAAAAAATAGTACCTACGTCACGTCATGATAGCGAAATTTTATTTAGAAGCTTAATTGAGATTTAAATGGGTACTTAATGAAATAATAATTAAATATCCAGGTCATTATTTAACGCTGCTTCTAATTAAAAAAAACATTTCTCAAAGGCTACTTTGTGGATCTCCATAACTTAAAATTAAATTCATTTTAGGTAAAACTGTTTTAATTTGTACATTCTAGTTCTAAAAGACCTACTTTTAGCAATTATTTCAATCTCTTTAACGTTTAAATTATTGCTGTGTTCAAAATTGTTTAAAAAAATGACATTATGAAATATAAAGAAATGCTGCAACAAGGCTTTTGCTAAGTCGAGCTTAGTTGCTATACACTACAGTAGCTTGTCGTATTTAGTTAAATACCATTCTGACATATCTACAACACGTTGCGAAGTTTTATTGTAAATAAGTGCTAACTGTCATTAAAGAACATAAAATTTTAAAAACTTTGAAGTTAGACTACACATTGAAATTAAGCTACTTTTATTTGAAAGGTTGTATTCCTCAGAAACAGTAATATTCAAGTGCAAGTTACTACTAACACAGACAAATTTTAATCAAGCACTTAGGACATTATTTTAAAAAGGATAACATAAATTAGTGTGTTTGTGTTTCACGGTTATAATCGGCCGGAACATCGGTTCCAAAAAATAAACAAGAAGGAATTTTACCTGCTGTATAAAGTACCTATTATTATGAATGAAAACATTGTTTTAAATTTGTCGACAGAACGTCAAGTTAAATATTTAAAGTTCGATATTAGTTCTTATTAGCAGAGCATAAGAGCGGTACCAATGTCATAGTGTACAGCTAACGCCTGTTGATCGTAGTAAGCACGTTTCTCATTACAAATATACCATCTACTACCGGATCTCACTTAGAATGTAATTACGCGACCAAGATAAGGATTGTAAGAAGCATTTGCAGTTATGTGTGTACGAAAGGTTGGAGGTACCCCATTCTCAAGTTGTTCATCGCCTCGTTCGACAAAGGAGACGGAAAAATTCTTGCCGAAATGAAATTCCAATGATATTACGAATAAGCTCGAGCCTTGGCAAAGGTTGAATTTGAATTAACGTAAGGTCAGATTCAGGGTGTAGTTACCAATATGTAGTGGAATGAATAGCTATAAATATCAGACATCATCATATTTTTGACCCTGATCTCAAAGGAAGTAGTTTAGGGATTTGTGTTACTGAAACCAGAACCAACAGTGGTGCCACTATAACTTAAATATGTCTATACACCCAGACACACATTTTTATTTACTTCTTGGACAAGATATCACAAGCTGAGACTTTTAGATTAACCTTATCAATGGTTATTTGTTGTCGATATGATTGTACCTATTCGCTAAAGTTGGGATTCCTCTTAAAATAAGTAAAATATGAGCAATGTTAAGCAAATTAAAACACTTAATCTTGAAAATTATGCGTAACGTTAATACGTTAATGTTAATTAATTTTATGTTAAATTTCTGTTACATATTTATATGAATTTAATTAATTTTATAATTGTGCTTACTCGTACTAACATATCCTAAGGATAAGTGCTTACTCTAATATACATATTCATGTTATAAAATTGTGACAGGTACTTTCGAAAACTTTACAATACTTTCTATTTTAAGTAAACGATAACAATTAAAGTTTTATTTACGAACTAGCGGCCCGTTGCAGTAATGCGGTGTCGCCGCTTCTATTCGTTATGATAACATAAGCCTTCCTCATTAAAAGAACAATCCAATACAAAAATATTTGACGACCTTCGTAGCCAAGAGGCGAGCGGGCATAACTTTGGCGTCGCGCCTTCTCTGAGGTTCCGGGTTCGATCCCCGGTCGGGTCAATATGACCCTTTTTTTAATTTAAATTATTTAATGTTATTATTTTTTTTAATCGTTTTAATTTCCGATACATCAGTGTTAATACTCGCAGGTACATAAACTTGTAAGTCAAGGTTTCAATTGAGAAGGATCATCACCACGTGTGATTTGTACATGTAAGTACCTGCAGTTAAAATACTTGTCGCCTGCGACTTAATACGCATTAAATTCGCAATGAAATGTATCCAATGATATACTCTCTCATCTCTATTTTACTATTCTCAAATTTCATCTTCATCTGTAAACCCGTAAGCTAGGACCTCATTACCACTTAACATCAGGTGGGATGAGGTCAATCTTGAGGTGCAATATAAAAAATAAAAAAAATAAAAAAAAATGTTGCGTAAAAGAGTAACAAGCATACATTCATACATGCAGACATCCAACCATTCATAAAAACTTTCGCGCTAAGAGGAAGAACGCTAAAATGTTAGTAGAGGAACATAATGTACAATAGCTAATTTTCAAAAAGGTAGGTAGGTATTATATTTAATATCTTATTTTCACTGCAAATCATTGCGCTTAAGTTATTAATTTGGTATAATTGTTTTTATCATAGGCAGGTACATATAATGTAACGGTGGTAAATTCACGATGAAAACGTGCTTAATCCATTTTTAAATTTTTTTAAGTGCTTTTCGCTGCACTAGCGTAGGTACATTAAATATTTTAAAGAAACAGAAATCTGTCAGCAAGGGAAGATGATTTTTTTCTGTTTCTTTAAAAACCATCTTTTTTAATTTAATGGTCAGTTTACTTTTTAAAATATATTTCATATAGGTACGTTTTTTTTTCGCTTGGTTCCTTGTGAAAATATAATGCAAAATCCATTGCAACGATCTTGGTTATTTTAAAACCAAAGACATACTTACTTAGTTACGTAAAGATTTTTTGTAGGAAAAATCATCAGACATCATAACTTAAATATATAATGCGTTCTTCTTTTCTTAAAACTTTTTTAAAATCACGAATGAAACAAGTCCTGCGCTTGCGTTGTAGGAACTGATGATGACGTATTTTGCTGAATTTACAAAACTTTCAACAAAACCCAGGCCACAAACAAAACACTAACGATGATAAAAGTATTTAAAAGTAAGCTGCGATACCGTAATTTGCAAAGTTAACGAGCGTCCCCGCTAGCATTCGTTGGCCGCAGTCTGCTTGCTTTGCCCGCTATCGCGGTTAACATTCCGAGGCACGCGAGTCGACACTCGGCCGGCGCAGCCACCACTCCCGTGGCAGTTTGAATTTGGCGCTTCAACGGTAGCGGTCAAGTCGCGCGCGCGCTCTTGCTTGATTGGCAAAAACTTGGACAAACGAAAAACGAGTTCTGAAGTTTTATTTTGTTTTAATTTTCGAACATGTTTTGAGAACATGGACCTACTCCGTAAACTTAGTGTTTTAGTAAATAATTAAATAACTGTGTAAATAAAGTAACATGATAACAACTTTGAGTGATTGAAACAGTGTGTGTACAGTGAATTTATCAGGTCGTTGTTGTTACGATGCAGACCGTGCGAAGTTTTTAAAAGCTTCCTTTGTTTAGACGACGACGCCTACGCTACGCTAAATGATTGTATGAATCGTAGTACGCGTTACTACGAATAATAACAAATCTATAGAATGGATGGCGAAAGAAAAATACACATGTGCGAGGGTGTGCCATTGAATTCGACAGGTGCGGCAAATATTTTTTTGAATACCGGCAAAAATACCACAAAATTAAATTCGTCAGATGGAACTGTCATACATCTTAAAACAGGTGACTTGATGCAGTATTTAGTATTTTAGTATATGCCTAGAATAATTTGTTTTCATAGTTGTAAACGTGTTATTTTTTTATTGTAGAAAAACCGGCCGACCTCGGCGTCCACATAAATACAACGTTCTCCGTAGCGTCTTCCAAGAAAATAAGACTACTGTTCATATTAAACTTTTTGTTTAGTGTGCTATGTATGATATTGAGCTGTTCTGTTGCCTTTTACTACTGGAATGAGATGGTTTCCATGAGAAAACAAATTGACCTGATCAAGGATCAGTTTTTCATGCAGAGCCTGGGCCAGGATAAAGTGCTCAGCAGCCCCCTAGTGAGTCCTCAAAGGCCAGTGCAAGTTACTGACACCCGAACTCCCAGGATGGAAGTGTCAAAGGATGATAATTTAATTATAAACCCTAAGAGATACTTTGTAGATAACCTTGAGCAGGATATGCTATTGGTAGACTCAAGAAAAAATCCTAGAAAAGAAAATTTGCCAGTCCATGATTTGGCTCTTTCAAACAAAGGTAATATTTATGAAGCTTATCACATGATAAAACTTAATTTAGTATTTTAATTATAATAACTTTTAGGAAAATTATAGTATTGCTGTTTGTTTAATGTTCCTTTGCTAAATAATTAATTTAATTACTAAATAGACGTTTATAAGTACCATGTTGATTGTAAAGTTCATATTGGTGCCAATTCTTTTAGTTCAAAATTAACTAAATTTTTATTCCCGCTATTGTATCACATAAATCTCTCATGAAACATTGTTCCCCCGTGTAACATAGTATGTTTTCTTTCAGACTTGCTAGTTGTCCACTTCAATGGTGCGCTCAGAGAAATTAACATGGGCCAAGAACGTAAGTTATTCTTTGTTTATTTGTGCTAAATTAATTACCTATCTTGTGTTTTAAGTGTATCCTCTCTGATGCAGAGGTACTGAGAATTTGATTGCAGCTTTTGTTTATACAAACAAAAAGGCATGGCATACATTTAGTTGCAACTATTTCTTAGAACTTTGTCATCAAATAATTTTTAAATTATTTTCAAATACATAGTTTCTATTGTGTGTTAGAATATCTAATCAGGACATACCTTTTAATATTAGTAATGGATCACAGGAACAAACAATTACAATATACATTAATGACTAAAGGAATTAAATAACAAATTATTTTGTTAATTTTTAGCAATAGGTTTGTTATGGTAAAGTAACATAGCCTTTATTCATACTTAAACATGTTCCTAGGTTGTGTGTACATAAAGTTCAATATATTCCATGCTAGTGGTGCTCAGTTGTCAGGCACAAGTATGCGATTAATATGATAATTTATGAGTATACTACTACTGACAGGATGTATGTATGTATGGCTCAGTGCCCAGATATTTATATTCTATACAAGCACATAACTAGAGGACAGAGACATTTTTATTCAAGACCCTATGTTCAAAAGTCAAGGGTTCAAATTAGAAAATGCAAATATTTTCTTCACACATATCTATATGGAATGATCTAATAAACATTTCTTGATACACCAATTGCACACTGCAGCTGTATGAGAGATTAAGCAGCACTTACTAAAGTGTGATTAATAGATGTCATATTCAATTAAGCTACCAGACAGACAGCAAAATCGTTTTTACTCTTTTAAGTTTTTAAAAGTGAATAGTAACACACTAGCGGCGTGCCGCGGCATTGCACGCGTACTATTCCCGTTTTATCCACATTTTCCATCGGTCCTTCTCTCCTATTGGTAGTTGCATAGTAGCCTAACGCCTTCCTCGATAAATGGACTATAAAACACATTTATTTTTTTTATTTTTACTAGTACTTTCTGAGATTAACAAATTAATTAAGCAATTTTGCCCATTTACTAAACTACTTTATTTTATTTGTTCTCTAGTAAAAAATACGTACTTACTTCTTTAACAAGTGTTTCTGCAAATCTTATTCTAGTACTAGATTATTATCTTTTGATTATTTACGTCAATATCAGTATAGTGTCTAAAAGATATCACATTAAAATAACAGCGATACTATGATACCCTAGTTATACCTGTATGATATACATGTAAACATTACATATTTATTATCACTTACCTGTGTGTACTACTTTTCGCGAGTACCTATTTTTAGATTAAGCGCAACTAATATCCCACAGAAAGATATCACCAGTATTCGCATTAAAATGATATTAAGATATTCGTGCTAAATATATCAAGGTAGGTACATTACGGAAGATATCTGAACTGATAAATAAATAAATAAATGCGCCAGACAATCACACTAATCACCTGGTCTCAAATTAAGGTTTTCCCTTGTACTAACTGGGGGCGTCATCCCAGCACACCCAGACTCAAGTCAATTTAGAAAAGTTCATTTCCCAAATTGACCCGACTGGGAATCGAACCCGGGACCTTTCGCGCTTTGGCCGCCTACCTTAGCCAATGCGCCACCGAGGTCGTCGAGATGTTTGTATATTTATAAAAATATGATCAAAAAGTTTCACTCAGAAAAGTCGCGTGATCTTAAAATGTCAATCCTATAGGTTTTTAACTGTCGAATTGAAATCGAAATGTTTTTAAACATATCTCACTAAGATATAACTATTGTATTTTCTAAAACAGTAATAGCGTAGTATAAGTGGGTATAAAAAATAATTATGCTATATTAGTAATTCTGCCGGTATAATGGAAGAAAAAACTTTATGGGGAAACAAGGGTTTATTAAAATGCACTAAAATATTGCAAGCCGGTCGTCCACTACACTCTTAATTTTCGTCCCTTAACTACCTACTTGTTTTGTATAGTTATACTGTATTTGGGCATTTCCTCGTTGTTCTCATGGACTCCAGGAAATTGTCTCTATTTCCTGTCATTTCTGAAAGTCGTACCTGTAAATCAATAAATAAAATACGTCATTCAAATGAAGGTTACGAAAATAGTTTCGTATTTCAGTTAAGATGTATTTAGTACCCGAAATTATTATGACACAATTGTTGACACTAAAAATGTGCCAAAGAAGAAACCAACTCCCACAGTAACATGCATCGACGTCTTTCTAACTTATTTCACTCTAAACTGAACCTTGTAATCAACGCTTAAGGTTGCGAGTGTTTATATTTGAGTGTCAGTGACTGTACATAGAACAAATGGTTTTTTGAAGAACCACAATGTTTTAAATTTTTATCATTGATTCATAGGACACGAAACTGGAATTCCTCCCAATAAATTCCCCAACCCACCACAGACTAACTGATATAATGCCTATATTCAAAAACTTACAAATAAGTCCTTCTCGTATTATTCATTTGTAATTCCCGTAACCGCATCAATGAAATTGTAGGATTCGACCTACTTATCCCGTTAGGTATACATAGTTCGATAATTTGGTATACAAAATTATTAGGTGCTATGCTGCCATGCATAATCAAAAACGAAATGTTTTCAAACGACGAACATAAAAAATATACAAAAATGCACTTGTGGTTTTGAAAACCCATCACTTACCCATGAAATACGCATTCATAGTCTTTTATAAGGAGTTCTATTCAATCGAGCAAAAAAATTAGTAACCTAACCTAAATAATTGGTTGGCCACAAATTTAATAAGTGAGCCACTCGGGCTTGGGCGACTTGTGGCTCGGTCTGTATTTCTGTTGCCCAAATTAATAAAAAAGTGCCTGTGAAATTATTTCTCTTCTAGCAGTCGTGTTTCTCGAGCTCAATCAAATGAGACAATTGACTGCTGTGATCCAAAAACCAAATTGATTAAATAACGGTTCACACAAAACACATCCTTATCTTATTGAAAATGGACAGGTTTCGACTCTCCAAGCAAAGAAAGTTGGACATTCATTTGTTTAAGCAATGTGTCATTTTAAACAATCCTCGTATTTGATACTGAATATGGTATTTGATACTAAAATGAATGGCATACATTTTATAGGTATAATCATAATTTGTTTAGTCTTACTAATATTAAAAACGTAACAGTTTTTAAATGTCTGGATGTTTATTACCCTTTCACAAAAAAAATACTGATTGGATTCTAATTAAATTTTGTAGGTATTCGATTAGATGTTACAATATAAAAAAATACTATCGGGAAATAACAAACGATGACGAGGCAACAGTTAGCTAATGAATATGTGGTGCTCGTTATTGGTGAGAAAAGTATTTATGTTGCCTAATTAACACGAGCAAATGGAGAACCAAGATATTTATTTTTCATGATTTCTACAATCTCAACAAGGGTAAATACGTTTTATTAATCAGTCCCTTATTCAAACTTCACTATGTTAAACAAAGTCGATTCTCGCTGCCTGTGCCTATAGATTTAAAATAATTTAAAGGATCAAAACGCGACACCATTTTTATTTAGTAGTTAATACGAACTACTAAATAAAAATGGTGTCGCGTTTAAAATGGAACGCGAAAGTCTTAAAATTTATGTGCCTATAGATGCTTAGACCTTGAAAAATACGCGACTTATTTTGATGCTATTTTAATAGACAGTGAAGAGGATGATTTATACATACATACAAAGCACAGAAAATCAGAAAAATTAATTAGCATACAAATTGCACCCATGCGAAGACGGGTCGGGTCGCTAGTATAATATCTATACCGTCCTGAACATTTAAAAAAAAAATTGTCAAAATTGGTCCAATCGTTGTCGAGTTATACGCTTACCAACGCATTTTGCGATTCATTTTTATATAGGTAATAGGAGAAGATAAAACTGAAGAATTTGTTTGAACACGCTAATCTCAAGAACCACTGGTACGAATTGAAAAATATTTTACGTGTCGAATAGTCAATTTATCGAGGAAGGCTTTAGGCTATTTAAAACCAAGCTGCGACCAATAGGAACGAATAACCACGAGAAAATGTTGCAAAAACGGAGATAGTAAGCTAGCGAAGGCGAGCCGGGCCGCTAAGACATAAAATCAAATGAAAGGATTGGTCTAAACCTACCTGACCTTATCCGAAGGTTGTCTGGGCTAACAAACGTCAAGTTTCTAAGATACGCGAACAACTTTTTTTGTTTGACTCTAAAATTAGGTATTATCCTTCTTTCCGAGGTTTATGACCAAATTGCGTCCATGGTTAATACTAAATATATGATTTAAAGCCTAGTCGAATTCAATATGAATATGGTGTAAACATTCAAAGCTCTGCTCGTAGAGAAATAACTTAGACCAAGAACACTAATATAAATACCGACTGGACTATTTTAGGCTGGTTAATTCGGTATTTTAAACATAATATAGGATCACTGTGTATCTGCTGTAGAATAATATAATGGAGGAGCAAGTATTTAGAGAAATTGTTTGAACTGATCTTTGTATTCTACCATAAACGCAAAAACGTTTTCCTTTTTTATCTAATAAGCATGTTTGGATACCAGAAAGTAGCCTTTGATATTTGTAATCCGATACTGCTTCAAAGAATTATCAAAGAAAATGTTTTGTATACACGAGCTTGGAAGATGTAGCGGTGTCATAGAGCCTTGACCTTCCATTTGTCCGAGATATATATTTATCACATATTTTGTGAAAAAGTATCGTATAGAAATGTTAAATATCGCAACTCTACTTCTTCTACAAAATTTAATCCAAATTCGTTTAATAGTTTTTGCGTGAAAGAGTAACAAAGATACATCCATACATTCTTACAAACTTTCGCGTTTATAATAAGTACTAATATCGTTAATTATCGAAAATCGTTACAAATAACTTGCTTTGTTTACCGCGCCTTCGTTTGCATTTTATCGGAATAAGAAGAATACTAGATGTCAATATATTGACTGCGATGAAATTGGTAAATACTAAAGTATTCAATAAGTGATCTAGCACATTGTGACCCCTCAGTTTTCCCACATCTACAAGTGCCCTTTATTGACAAAATCCAGTATCAAAACCGTAATGGCAATTTTACTGTCACTAAAATTTTACTTGCCTGCGTACTTATTATAAACAAAGAAATATTAATACGAAAACAAAATAAAAATGATAACAAAAGTAAACAGTACTCATTATTATCACAATGTCATTGCGTGCTGACCAACTTACATATCGCAGTATCACAATCAACGGTATATTGGATTATAATGACTCTTCCATCTGAAGGCAACCCAATCGGCAGCCGCTTTTAAACTTCTTTTGTTTGCTGTTGTCATCAGAAATAGCTATGGCCATTTAGCCACTTGCAATCTATCATCTCATTCATCTATCTACTTTATTTTTAAGGTAAGGTACCGCTGCCTGAGGACCCACTAAAACCTCCCGCACCTCTCATCGCCTATAGGCGCCATGGGAATATAGTTAAACTATAACTGCAATAGATCTCATCCAACTACCTAACATTTCATGTAAAAGTAGTAATTGCTTTAAGCAAACCTAGTTGTTAGTGAGCTCGTGTAGGTTCAAATACTTCCAGCACTGACATTAAACGAATGTTCGTAGAAATATTTCTAATAAACAAATCTTGTTTTGCAGCTTACGTCGGGCCCTGGGTTCGCGACACGGAGATCTCCACACCCAACAGCGACACCAGAATAGAGCTGAACAAAGATTTCGTCACTATCAAAGAGGGTGGTCTATACCTCGTGTACGCACAGGTAAATCTATAAATATCCATCCACACATCTTAATCGATTTTTATAATAGTTATAGTGATTTACGCCGCTCTAGCGAACTTTTAATTTAAGTATGTAGTTCTACACATATTCGGCAGAGGGCACTTACCGTAGGCTATCAGATTGATACAGCAGAAAAAAATCGCCTACGATAACTTGCGGTTATATCAATTGGAAGAGCGGCACGGGCATTACGTGAGGGCACAGAAAATTATATTTTGGTAATATTCAGTAGTGTTATGACAAGATTTATAAAACAGTTTCAAATTTACAATTATAAACATGTTCATACCTACATCCCGCTTTGTTATCAGGCCTTAACATGACCTCATTCACACTAGACATTTGCAAAATAATTTATTTTTAACTCTTTCGGCGTTTTCCTATTTTAAAAGGCTTATTATTGCTTACATACAAAAATACATCACGTACCTTATGCTATGGACAGAAGTATAAGACGACCTCGGTGGCGCAATGGCTAAGATAGGCGGCGAAAGCGCTAAAGGTTCGATTCCCGGTCAGATCAATTTGGAAAACGAACTTTTCCAAATGGTTTGAGACCAGCAGGCCTAGCATGAGCAATACGTCAAATTTCTCGCATGAAACGACAAAAGTTTCTATACCGTTGATTGGGTAGTACACCGTACTCGTGTTTTCAGCCCATCAGCAGTTGACGCGTTGATTTTGACATTTCTTAAGAGAGCGATAAAATTTACTCGCGTGGCGCATGCTTGGCCTACAGATGATTGGTGTGATTGTCTGGCGAATTTATTTTATTTATAACTTATATTGAACTTACAGAAGACCGTAGCCAAATAACAATCACTTCGGTGTTGTTGTGTTTCTGCGAGTGAGTTAGGTTTCCATAGCTCCTGGGGGGTGCTACATTAGTAGCAGGGGTCAAGCCTTCAAGGTAAGGGCGACAAGTCCAGTAACTGATTTATTATGCTGTACTTGTCACCCTTAAGCTAGGACCTCATTACCACTTAACATCAGGTGGGATGAGGTCAATCTTGAAGTGTAATATAAAAAAAAAAAAACTTCCCACCATTACCGTAGTTACGTTGGTACATGTACTACCTACATGTAATGGTCATTTTACCTACGAAAATATGAAAAATTCGAAAACAAAGTATCCTTATATTTGTTCTAGTATCTAATCTGACTGGCTTCCAAAATTCATATAGAACCTTTTGAGACCTATCCAGACGTTAATTTATAATATAAATACATAAACAAATAAATATTGCCCAACATCACATACATTGCTCTGAGTTTACCGTAAGTAGCGAAAGCACTTGCATAATATCGAAAGTACATTTTTTCCTTATTGACCCGACCGGGAAGAGAAACCTGGGACCTCAGATATAGAGCAATGCCAAATTCCGGCCCACTCAACTCTAGAACAAGGTTGCCAAAGAATATTATTATGTAAACCTACTTTCAAACTGTCACGTCGATAATAATAATAGGTTATTTCTGTGTTTTACTGACAATAAGCACTTAGCTCGTAAGAGTACATATGAACAAGTTATAACTCAAATACTTCATGTTAAGTAATAGCAATAGAAACCAGACAAAGGATCCATGACAAATTGTTTTCAGATAAATAACAATTATAAGATTAACATCGATTAGAAGTCTACAAAGGACACTTGTATCGTGATTCATGTCCTGCATTCTTTAATAGGAAACTGTCTATTATGTGCAAGAAATCGACACTATTAAGTAATGTTAAGTGTTGTTAACACTTAGGATTTTAAATTATTCATTAGTTGACACGTAACACGCTAATAAAATGACAAGATCGAATAAACCCAATTATATTATTTAATATTTTATATTAATTATATTATTCTGAATAATATTTAAGGGGTGAAATATTTGTAATAGGATGTATGGATGGTTGTTACTTTTTCACAAAAATTGTCTTAAATAAATAGATTTTAAGAGAAACTACATTAAAATGTAGGATTTTTATCCGGATATAATGCAAATGAATAAGACATATGCAAAGACATAAAATCGTTTCAAATTAAAATATTTTAATTGATGTAAACTACATCGGGAACACTTATTTCGTTCTTAAAACATTTGGAGAAGAATTAAAAAGCACTGACACTATTTATTAGAAGTACTACATGTTGCCCGCGAGTTTGTCTGCGTAAGTTCGGGATAAAATGTGTTCTATATGATTTATATAGCTTTTCATTTCCAAATCAATTAATTAGCTTTTGCGTGAAAAAGTTACAATCATACATTCATACACCCAAACATTCTTACAAACTTTGAGTTTTATAATATTAGTAGAATTTAATATTTTAACCGTAGACTCATTGGTTTCATTTAAATTTATCAGTTTGTATTTTCCTTATAAAATAATATGTTTCTATTATTTTGGAAAAAAATATGTTAAACCATAAAGGGTATAGCGAAACATGCTATTTACTATCTATTAATAAATTTTAAAAAAGTCTTCCTTTTGTCAGAATTGAAATTATTTATGTATTTATTTTATACACATCCATAATTAAATCCATATGTTTACGGCGTAAGTTGTAAAGATTTTCAGAAAACTCTCACATAAGTTCCCTCCCAGTCCCCGAGGACCGGGAATAAGTAAATCTGCAAACCAAATTCCACGCGTTGGAAGTTGTTTATTTATAACTTAACCTTATGGTGAGTCATATTCATTGTCTGGAGAAAACGGAAATCAAGACAGCTTAGTATCGTTTGTTCAACTCGCACTGTATGGACTTTGCCTGTTTTTAAAAAAAGTATCTGTGTAAGTCAGTTAAACCCTACTAATATTATAAATGCGAAAGTAACTCTGTCTGTCTGTTACGCTTTCCCGCTTAAACCTCTCAACCGATTTTGATGAAATTTGGCATAGGTATACGTTGAACCTCAAGAACGGACATAGGCTACTTTTTGAGAAAGTAAGGGGGAGGGGGGTAATGCCACCTTTGAAAGTTTATATGGGAAAATGTTTATTTTTTTCGAATATTAGGGGAGATGGGTAAAACCGACCATGAAAGGATTTAGTCCACGTGAACGAAGTCGCGGGCACAGCTAGTAGTAGGCGTAGGCCACAAATCAATTACTAGCAGCCCGCGAATTTACGTTATTTCAGACAAAAAGGTATCCTTATGTTTATTTACTTGTTGTATTACGTTTAGTAGCAATTCTTCCAATAATACTTGCACAGATACACAGTCTTAAATAAAATACCTAAATGCATAATAAGTGTACGGTAAACAACGTATGCAATATAAAGATTCATCTCAATTATGTGCAATTGGCTGATAACACACCGCACTTGTATATTCAGCCAATCAGCAGCTTTCGAAGAAGCATCTTCTTAATTTTTAATTTTTTAAGAGCGTGATAAGATTTACTCGACCGCCGCAACCTAATCAGCCATGTCAATTATTTTCTAAAAACAATATATAATTATTTCCTAATAATATTACATGATTTATATAGAACCTGTGACCTCTGGGTTCGCAGGTCCAATGCCCGAGCTTGACACGCTATCTAGCGTTCTGTAAACGTTATACGAGTATGTATCTAAGCGTAACCCCACACTAGCGTTCTTTGAGCGTCGACGCCCACGCAACGCCGACGCGACGTCGACGCAACGCCGACGCGACGTCGACGCAACGTCGACGCAACGCTTGCGCAGCGGCGCGGTCGAAATGACGAACGCCAGGACTGCGCTCCACAGGCGACGCGCCGGGCCCGACGCCTGCCGCAGCGTTTATTTTGACAACAGTACAATGATCAACTCAATTGTTTCGGCTCGCCCGTGTTTTAGAATCAGTAGGTAGAAGACTTTTTAGCTGATAGCAAATATGGATGTAGCTTAAAATACTAGCTCATATTGCCGAAGAAACCTATTTTCAATTAAGTACTTTTAGTTTTCGAGAAAATAAATGCTAAAGTTGCCTTTTCGTGCCATGTGTCAAATAGGTAAAATATATTTTTTCCTTTACAAGTTGAAAGCATTAATTTATCACTGCAATATAAAACATTATATTGTGCGTTATTCAAATCTTACATTTCCATTTTCGAAATAACTGTACATGAGGTCAGCGCGGCGCGACGCTCGAACGCGATGTGCAGAGGACGCCCAGCGCAAGCGCCACTCAAACGCCGCGCCGACGCTGGGCGGGCGCCGCGTCGACGCTGAGCGGGCGCCGCGTCGACGCTGAGCGGGCGCCGCGTCGACGCAACGCCCAAACAACGTCGGCGCGGCAAGACGCTGACGCTCGAAAGACGCTAGTGTGGGGTCCCTCTTAACCGGGTCCTTTTCTTCCAGCTGGTGTACTTAACGCAAGCTCCGAACTGCTACTACATCTGGGCGTCGCAGCCGGGCCAGGCGCCGCGCCTGCTATCAACGTGCGCAACCGGCGACGACTCGTCCCGGCGGCCGCTCGACCGCTCCCAGATATCCTGCTCGGTGCAAACCGTCGCGCGTCTCTACAAAGGTGACATAGTCAACATCGCCCAGCGAGAACACAACAGAACCCTCTGGCTGAGGCCGGGGTACTCGTACTTCGGGTTTATCAAACTAAGTTCCTAGAACGGCTGTGAATGTATTTAAGGTTTAGCATAGATTTGGAATCTAGTTGAAACTCACATTGCGACTTTTGCGTTGAGCGTCTTTCACGTCAGGTTGAGAACGGTCAAGCGTATGTGTCGCTACTAAAAGTCTGTAGTGTGATGGCGATAGGCTGATTTCGCATTGTAAATTCGAGAATCGGCTAACGACTGAATTTAAAACACTGATAGGGGATTAGATAGGTAGCAAATAATCATTGTGCTTTACTGACTTACATGAGCACTGTCACCTTATGAACAAATATCAGAAACTATTCCGAGAGGAATGTCTATGTTTTGTCTTTTTCTAATCGTTATTGTTAGGAAAGAGACAGAGTATAGTTTCCTAATTCGAATTAGTTTCAGATATAATAGGAATATGGTGGCTGGTGGTGTGGTGATAAGAATTACCATTCATAATAGTCCACTTAATAATACAACTGCCAACGCATCAGTCATCTATGCCTTCGTCTATTAAAGGTATATAGTGCTATTGAGGTATTTGATTGAACGATGTAGTTTGCATTCTCTATGTTACGTTAATGGAATTATTTACCTTACGATCAATCATCGCTCTTTGGTGATACGGCAATTGTAATAAAAGTTTGCTGCGTTCACATTTATTTGTATATTTTCTTTGCCTAACTCAGCAATTACTCGAAAGAGCTAGAATTTAATGCCATGAACTGTGACATTTACAGACATACGAAAAACTAAAGCAGTGATCCGCTCAACCAATTTTTAGATTTTTCTAATGATGTTCAATAACTGCCTAGGTGTGGAAATGGTGCTATTTAGAATGTTAAGATGTTGAGTTAAGGATTAAAATGGGGTGATTTGAAGAGTGCCATACCTAATGTATATTATGAATTGATTACGGATACATCACACTGACTTAAAAGAAATTGTATTTAGGTATAAGGCGTGTACTTGTTTTGTTTATGTTAATGTTAGAAGTGACAGAATAAATATTTTTAGTGCTTAGGTTAACTTCGTATGTTAGGGAGATGATGAGCAGTTGTGAATACAGGGTGTGGTCATTAAAGGGACTGACAATTAAATCGTAATTACTTATCAAAATACTTAAAACTGATTAGAGTTTCTTACTAAATACAAGGCTTATCTAGCTTATTAGTTAATACCCTACTTGTATTTAATACTAGATAATTTGCAATAAATATTGTAAAAGACAATTTTACAGCGCCGAAAATATCACTTGAATATAATAACTTAAGCTGTAAGTAGGGCAATGCTATTGTAAGTTATATCATTTTATACAGGTTAAAATTAAATACCTTTGAATCCCTTTTACCACAAACATGTAATTTTAACAACCCAATGTAGTGTAGCCTACATTGTCATGAATGAAAATTTTGTAATAGTTGAATATAACAACAAATATTGTTTATAATTATATATACCTTAGTTAGAACATGGTAAAGTACGAATGTTTATACATTTACAGAGTAAATGATTTGTAAATATTGGTTCGTAAGTTCAGTAAGTTTATCAATTTGTGTATTATGTACTTATAAAACTTAAAAAACACCCTGTATAGATTAGATGGTTATAAGTATGATCTCTAGGTCGAAGAAAATCCCACAAATGCTTTATAGCAAATATAAAAAATATTAAAAAAATTCATACCGGAATGGTAGAGGGATGTAATGATACATTTTAATTATTGCTCAATGTCATTTTTAATTGTCATTACTATTGATTAAGCAAAAATTATAGTAAAATGATAGGTTTCTTATAATGCAAACCTGATTAAAAGTATAGCATTTAAGAAAGAGTGTAAAGCCCATTCGAACATGGGACTATGCCTGTCTCAATGAAGACTTTAATATTTATGTAAGTATTCCATATTCGTCAACTTACATAGCCCTATTAATAGATTGGTAAATAGAACCTCAAAACGACTAAAAAACAACTTCTTATTTGATATTCACTTAGAAAAAATAGTCACTTTTTTAGATTAAGGTAAATCTATAGGAATGTAATATGTTTACATTGTACTAGTCTGTTTCTAAATATTAATTCAATCCATGGCGTAAAGAACGCAAATGGTGACAAGATTATATTTAAGTTTCAAACATTGGAAATGTAACATTTGTGATACAATTATAGCAATTTATTTCATAATTCTACATATTGTTATTCATGTATAATGATTTGTAATAAGTGATTTCGTAAGTAGGTAGTACTTTTGTACGAATTCCAGTCTTCCTTAAGTTGTTATAAATTGTAAGGACTACTAGCATATTGGTATTTTTCGTTCAGTAGACACATGTGTTAGTCATTATATCGTATTCATGAAGACCACAAATAATTTAGTATAATAAATAATATGTTATTTGTCTGAGGCAGTGACGTGTGTCCCCATTATGTCGATTTAACTGCTTACTTACGTGCTTGGACTTACGTATTTGTTCAACTCTGAGGCCATATAAACGATTTTGTGTTATTATACTTAGTAACTTTGTAAACATAACTTATTATCTTTTGAGATTTCCCGTCATCGACTTTCGTTTACCTATATGTAATCACAAGTTTATATAAATATAAATTATATTGTAAACACGATTTTGTATAAATGCCAATTCTATGTTACATTAGAGATAATGATCGTCCGCCAATAAATGTGCCTTATCTAAAAAAATGCATTTTATTTTCAAAACCCGATTTGCTTGTAACAAAGTATATATAACACTTTCTCTTTACTCAAATCCGGATTTTACTACACATTCATACATTCCTTACTTTAAAGGTGTAAGTACATTACCGCGTTTTTTTTTATAATAGGTTTACCTACATATTTCATTACGTAGGTAGAAGTAGGTACCAACCTCAGACCAAAAAATTACTTTCTTTTATCATATCATAGGTACCAAGTGCACAACAGGACATTGTATAACTGGCTGTCCACAAATAGCTTTTACATGCACCGAGAAAGTCCTCAGCGAAAGAGTACAGACGATTGGTTTTTCACGGGGAGAACGACGAAAGTCACTCAGTATTAATAAAAAAAAACTTAGGGCTAAGTTGCCCAAAGAGCGGTAGGTCGATCGGTTCGATTTGCGGTCAGGCCAATGAAATTAACTTTTCTAAATTTCCTTTGATCTAGATATATTTATAAAATTAATGTTTGATATAATTTATTTAAGTTCATTGTCAAATCTATTCATCAACCACAATTTTATAATTACCTGTTTATTTCATGTTATTCTGATGCTAACTTTATTCAATTTCTTTTGTTTAACACCTATAATTAAGATAGCACTCAAACTGTTAAATTGGCATGTATAATTTAGTATTAAACAGTGTATGTCTTGTCGGTGTTAATAAATAAATATAGTAGGTTGACTCTTAACGCCCCCGTTTATTTCCGTTGTCTGGTAGTACCCACTATACAATGGAAAAAATTTGCTTCAGATGAGATTGTTGATGTATGGCGCAATTGGCTACTTGACAGTTTTTGAAAAAGTATTGTAAAATGTGCGCCCGTTCATTTAATATCCCAAGCAATTCAATTTATCTGGAAATAATCTAAATAACCAGAGAAAAATAAGATTTTGTGTAACACATTTAAAAAGCGCGCGAAAACGCCTAGTCGCGTCACTGTTGCAATTATGACGTCAACGTCCTAAACAACGAACCGATACGCATAGGAACGACTTAGTTAAGATAAACGGAAAATGTTTCAATAAATTATTTATACGATTAGAGACACAATAATTCAATTTAATCGGTAAAATAATCATTGTTTCGCCACATTAAAATAAATAATTTTCGCCGATAGCTGTCATTTCCGAATTGCAATGGTGGTTTCCGTTTCGGATCTTTTGTTCCACAGATAAAAAAACTAAAATTTATTTTGCAAAAATAAAATACTAACTATGCGTTTAATTAAAAAGTAAAAATGTAAAATGATTACTTAACTAATAAGCTAACATATCTAATACTTTTCATATTTTATTGTTAACACTGTCAAGTAGCCAATTATTCAATTTGTTTAGAATAAAAGTACACCGGAAACGCAATACACACGATTGTTTATTCTGTGGAGCGAACGATTCTTGTTTTTGATTTTCGGGTATTTCCCTACATTGATCGGTTTTTTTCCCAGAGTTTTGTTATGTTTTTTACGGTACTCTAGTTTTTGAAGCTGGTGGACTGCAGTTTTCAATACAGGTGAATAAATAATTGGTTTTTCAAAACGATTAACGTTTTAAACGTATAATAAACAACCGATAAACGGCAACATATACCTACAAACACGTTTCGTTCTACGTAATACTTTCGTTTGTTTGTTGGAAAAAAATTGATGATGTTTTGTCACTGGCGATGTAATGGAATGAAAATAACCTAAAAACTTCAACAAGAAGCAGGAGCTCCTTTTTGATACTAAAATAAAATAATATTTACTACTTTGGATTCTAAAAAATGTTGACAAGGTCAATATTTGGGTTTTTATTCAAATTATCATAATTTATGTGAAAATTTTGATTGATATCTCAAAATATTTCAGGTTACGATTTGGTAAGAGAGATTTTCGCTGTATAGTTCGGTATTTATCAGACAAATCTTCAGACAATGATGGAAAGATTCCTGAAAATACAGCAGAGGTACCAAGTAATAGAAAAAAAATGTCTGATACAGAGAAGATTCAAGAATTGTTGAAGAAAATGATGGCTGAACCAAAGATTTCGGAGAAAGAATACAGAGAAAACTTTGCCACTGCCCCTGAGATTCCAAGGAGACGGAAACAAATTTCTGATGAAATAGAGGTGAAAACTGAAAAAATAGGTTAGTAAGAATCTCTCCATTTATTAAGATAAACTTCAATCAAAGATCCACTGTTACATGCAAAATATAAACAAATTAATGCCCCCCGCGTTATTAATGCCGTGCTGTATATCAAATATCGACACAAGCATTTTAAAAAAGTTTAAAATAGTCCAATCTTATTTCAACCTTATGTGACTGAGGTAGGTACCAAAATAGAAAGATAGTAAAAGAAGGCTTAGTACTGTATGCAGCCTTATTTTGCCAGTATTCCTTTTCATGTTGCAACTGTGCATCTATAAAAATGATTGAATAGGATAAGTCATACTTTATTAAACTGAACTTCTTTCAGAGGAAAGTATAACAAAAGCAGCTGGTGATGTTGCTAAAGCAATTGGCGGCGATGTAAAACAAACTGAAGCAGAACTTCTTTCTAGAGTACTCGGGAAAATCAACCAAACATCTACAACTCTAAGGTAATGCATAACAAAACATTTGAAAGTAATTAAATTAAAAATGACTATGAATGCCTTATCACAGCACACAATAAATGAAATGGTAAACCTATGATGTTAGTATTATTATTTTATTCCATATACACATTTTAACTGTTATCAAACATGGGTCATGCTGAGTTTATACCCATATATTTAGAGCAGTCTCTAAATCCTAGATATATCAGTGTAGAGAATGCTTCTAGCATTAAGTTCGCCTGTTGTGCAATAAAGTCTTTAAATAAATATGTATCTATTGTTTTTTTCCTCTACTGCAAAAAGATAATGTCAATTAAATATACATGAAAGAAATAATATTAAGTTACTACACCTACATAATGAAAACAAATTATTATGTTCACAGTGATCTGTTAATTGGTATGAAAGTGGATCGCTCTAGTGAAAAGGATGACCTAATTCAAAAACCTTCTAGAGGGCAGCAAGTAAGGCAATTTGTGGAGAGACCCAGAAATGCTGCAATCGGAGAAACAACTAGATTCACTCAGAGGAAGAAAACTGAGTTTTTAAAAGATTCAAGACCAACGGGAAAGAGAAGGTTGTTAAATAAATTAAGAACATGTACAAAAAAAATTTACACTAATTCTCTTTTTTAGCACCAACTTCATAGTTTCATTATCCTGGAAATTTTAGTTTTATGATAACAGTTTGCAAAAGTATAATACAAGGACTCCCACTGCATTAACCATAATAATTGAATGCAGCTACACACTATCAAAAAACAAATCAGAACAAGTAGAGGACTACATAATACAATGATTTTTCCTAATACCAGATCATTAGATCCTAATTCTCAGTTCAGTTAGCAAATGATCAAGTATTCAAATAAATAACATACACCATAGTTACGAATCTCCTTCTTTTTTGGAAGGAGGGTGTTTGTGCATGAAAAATTCACTAGGTGGCGATACGTAGGCGTCGTTTATTCCCAGTTGCCTCCACAAGGATTGGATATTCCCAAAACTTAAGTGAAAAAGAATAATATTACAAAATAATAAAAAAAAACTTTATCCATCCCTTTTTAGCATTCCACAACCTACAACAGTAAGTGTATTCAGTGGTGAACCACTGGGCATATTCAAGGCTCAGGAGCCAAACTATGGAACAAAACTGGACGTCTGGGAGTCTTTGAAGCAAAGAGAGCTGGCCTTGGCAACCCTGCAGCCACCAGCAAACTACTTTCAAAAGATGGTGCTTTGGACAGAGCAAGGGAAAATCTGGAAATTCCCTATAAATAATGAACAAGGTAAGGTTGAAAATAGATATAGAAAATGAAAAGATGTTTCTATGGTGGTGCCATATCAGTGTTCAAATAACTCAATATAATTTTTATTGATAGCACTCAGATATTATTAACAACTTTAACTACATATTGAATATGTAAATTAACAGGCTTTTGTTATGATCGAAATGTTTAGTGATGTGATCAATCACTTCTGTTTTGTTGTGTTCCTGTGTGTGAGTAAGGTTTCCAGAGCTCCTGGGGGGTGCTACATTAGTAGCAGGGGTCAAGCCTTCAAGGTAAGGGCGACAAGTCCAGTAACATGTGCATTGTAAAACCAATGTGTGTTCTTAATAATAAACAAATATTGAACATCACATAAATTGCTCTGATTCTGAGGTAAGTAGCTTAAGCTCTTGTGTTACAGAAATCCGAAATAATGACGTTACCACAACACCCGGTCCTGAGACAATATAGAAAAGTTGGTTTCGCATATTGACCCGACTGGGTACGGACCCGAATAAATAAGTTAATAATAAATTAAAATATGATCTTTGCAGGTTTAGAAGAAGAGCAAAATGTACACTTCTCAGAACACATCTTCTTAGACTCCCACCTCGAAGGATGGTGTCCCAAAAAGGGCCCTATCAGGCACTTCATGGAGCTGGTCTGTGTTGGCTTGTCCAAAAACGCCTTCTACACTGTCAAAGAGAAAAAAGAACACATAATGTGGTACAAGGAGTACTTTGAAAGTAAACAGGATCTTCTTTCAGAGGTTGGAGCTTGGGACCCCAAACCTACGATTAAGGAGGCTTCCACATAATAATATGTATTTTAAATTATAATAAATAGTTAGTATGCTACTTTAGTAGTTTACTTGTTTCATTTTAGCTTTGGTTTCTATAATTTTTGGATCAAGAGATCTTCTCAGGATTAAAGCTCGTCAAACCATAGCCGTTCCCAGGGGTGGACAATCTGACAAGGTCCAAATTATGGTGACAATATTATATGAGCCACCACTAGCTAAAAAGTTAACCCCATAGTATAAACATCACCTTAAATATCCCAAATATAAAGTCTCCTCTTCCTAAATTTGTAGAAAACTTATGTTCTACACTTTTGGAAAATTAATAAATAAAACAATTTTTTCCTTATTATTCCACTTTATTGCACCTAAAGAAGTACACTTCGTTGCTAACATTCGATGTGTCAGGTCACCATTCTATTCTCTTTACTTAAAAATTAGTACACAAATTATTATTATGCTTCGAGTTGATGAATCTCTCGTTGCCTACATTTTAATTGAATGTATTAATCCAACCTGTTAATATCTAAATTATTGATGTTATTATTTTCGTAACTTTGTCCTACAAAATTCTAGTATGTGGATTAATAAAAATCCACGGCTTTAGCTCTAATCTTTACAAGAGAGCGTCGAATCACTAGGTACCGAATATATTTTAATACATAATATAACCTTTACAAACATCTCAGATGTCGATATGACATAATAAAATGTTGCTTATTATTTATACTAAAAGTACCTACCCAATCATTATGTTCATTATGTAAAAAAACAAGGAACTCACTATATCTAAGTACATATTCTTATATTAATCGTCGTATACTTTAAAAGCCTCCAAAATGTTTCAAATTAAGAAAAAAAAACAAAATAAATGTACTAATAAATCACATCAATTTGTACAAAATTATGTCAAAGTATGTACACAGAAAGAGTTTTGGACGTTTTTGAACAGTTTGGGTGCACCCAAGCGTCTGTCGCGCGCGCCTGCAAGGATCAGTTCAGTCAGTTAGAATATTTCGGTAGTCTATTAGCATTGAATAGCATTAGTAAATTAAAAATAAATTATTTAGGCTCGATTTTCAACTGTCATAAAAAATAAGTCGAATAAAATACAGTGCAACTTATTTTCAATGCTACCATTACATCCCGTAACAAAATTAGTTAATAGCGGTCTTAATTTGAACAGCTTATAATTTATCGTCTTGGTATTTTTTTTGTGACGATTGAAAAATCAACCCTTAATGACTTTTACATATTTAATACATATATTTTCGGATCGAACGTATTTTTATATATTCGGTTTATTCATACTTGGGACATATTTAACGTCTGTGCAATTCAAACCTTATAGACGTGTGAAGATCATTAACACAAACCAAATTGCATATGAACTATTATCTGTAAATAAATAAATAAATAAATCTGTAATTCATTATACATTCATTGAACTAATAGAGCTTTGGCTAACGCGCCGACAACACTTGATGTGCATGAGGCTTTTAATTAGCTGGTTTATTAGTAACAATAGTCAATTATCAAAAAATACCTGAAATCCAGAACTATGAATCCAGTTGATCTACATAAAAGAATAACGGTATGTACTATTAGGTGACATGAGTATTTGTGCTATGAGTACATAAATACTAGGAAATACAATGATACGAAACGATAAACATGGACCTGAATCAATGAAATAGATTGTTAATTTTGATAAAACGCATGAGGCATCATATTATTAATAGAAATGTATTTCAATGTGAGAATGAAGAGATATTGTCATTAATGTTGTTAATGCATTGATTAATTATTGTTCAGGACCATATTCCTAAACTTTAAAGTTTTACATTTTCGCATACAGCAAGTATCAAAGTGTTCATCGTTTTAAAAATAGAAATAACATCAACACACTACAAACTACAACTTGAACGTAAGGAAACAATACAAAAGTAAATAAGATTCTGAAAAATTAGCGGAAGACGAGAAGGAAGTTTGACATACTTTTTTAACATTTCCAATATAAGACTGGCAAGATTTTATAACGCTAATCTATCACATTTTTTTAATCAAATACCTACGTTGGTATTTATTTAGACACACAGTTTTATCAAAATCGATTATATGAAAAAAGTAAGGGAAAAGAAATACACGAAATAAGGTTACAGAAAACTTAAAAATAATTTAGTAAAATGTACTGGAATGAGACTCTACAAAGCATAGTAAACTGAAGAGTAACAAGTACCTACAATGACGCAACTCTTCCGTGTTGAGCACCTTGACGGTACTTTAAATTAATAGTAATAATAACCCATCAAGCGAACTTCGAATTAACATGTCTGAAACAAAATATTATTCTCACAAAATCAAATTAATAACAACTGATATTTAGAACACTAACTGAAAACACAATGGCAACTACAAAAATATTTCCCAAATGGGGAACAATGTTATTACAATAAATTTTGTTTCAGACGATTCTACTCGTACCAACATTGTTAGTAAAATTACTCACTATAAAACTTCGTAAATTATTAATTAATTATTGTACAAAACGGAATGATATCCTTATGTTAAACTATAGGAATGCGTGTGAAGAATGTACCGTAATATTTTTATCTTGCGCAGATCAGATACAATTTTCGATAGATAGCAAATACCAACGGAAACAAATTTACCAAATTTTTTACTTCAAAAATGATTTTTAACTTCTCAATGTGAGTGATCAATTTACTGCAAACATTCAAATTTAATTGACACTTGAAATGGAATAAAAACGGTTCCCTCAAATAATTTAAGCAAATATAAACCTTTGCTTTTTGTACAAAATTGAATTATTTGTTTTCTCGTATAAATTACTAGCTAACTACTATATACGAAACCTTTAATTATGAACATCAAAAAATCATAGATATCGATTAAATTTTTAAAAAGGTTATGTACTATAAACAAATTCTATCTTTACTACCCTTAACACATTCAAAAACGGTAATCAAACAGTATTGAGTACTAAGAAAATAGTGTGGAAATCGAAGTAGGGGCAGCAGTCCAAAAACTTGCCATCCCGAACTAGCAGTACGGAAAACAACATGTTTGATTGATACTTAACAAGCGTTCTCAATCATCCATACCAAAATGTAACGTTGTGATTTTAATTTCCGTTTTTGTACGTGCTAAGGTTACAATTTATGACGGAAAGTAACAGTATCATAAAGTCGTTTTCGTGAGTTTATTGCGGGTCACGTGTCGTGTGATGTGCCGAGGCGCGGGGCGTCGCGAATTGACATCGGTCGGGTGGACGGCTGGGGCGGACGGGCGACGAGCGACCTACATCACCTGGAATTACAATCAGTCATTATTACTTGCTTGATTACGCCTGCCTGAATCTATACTGATTAAAAACTTAATCAAATCAGATGACAGACATCAGAATAAAGTTGTTGCATAAAATCTCTAAACATTCTTAAAACACGTAGTTGTTTGTCGTATTGACAGACACTTCGTTCGCGTTGTTTTAGGAAAAAGCCTCCTATATGTTAAACAAAAAAAATAGTCAATGAAGAAAAAAACTAAAGTAAATAAAAAAAAATATGGTATCATATCTGCATGAGCTGTATTGCACAAATGCAAACTTAAGCATATAAGCAAAGAAACTGTAAGTTACTGCGAGGGTTGTGAGCATAGTGTAGTATCTATAGTCATGTGCCGACCTACGACATTACCTACAAGTCGACACAAATACAGCGTCAGCAGACACCAGGGGTGCTGTACAAAATCTTATGCCTGCTGTGTGCAATTTCCCATTTATTAGTTACTAGCTTTCCGCCTGCGGCTTCGCCCGCGTGGAATTCGTTTATATTGTGGTATAAAGCACAACATACACAATTCAATGTAAAATGGTAGGAACCAAAAAAAAGCGAAAAACTGTGAATAAAGATAAAACAGCAAGTAGGTAAATGAGTCGAAAAGTGCACCGAATAAGTGTATGAGCTACAGGTTAAAGCGTAAGCTATCACTTCACTTCTTACGTATTTTAAAAAACACATCGTTACCACCATCTAGCGTCATCTATCGCATACCTCAAGACGATAAAACAATACAGCGCCATCTCCAATCCATCCATCAAGCAAACTATATTTTTGTTTTCTCTCGGGAATATCAATTTATCCGGGATAAAAATCCTATTATTTAATCCGGACTTCTAACTTTACGTATGCAAAATTTCAAAGCAATCGGTTCAGTAGTTACGTCGTGAAAGCGGAACAAACAAACAAACTGTAGTGTGTGTGGGTGTTGTGGTACCGTCGTTGTTTCTGATTTCTGTAACACAAGTGCTTTAGCTACTTACCACAGAATAAAAAAAAACTCACTTTCCGATTTATAATATTAGTAAGGATTTTTTTTTGATATGGTGTTTTCGGGAACATTCGCGCCGGTGGCCACCCATGCTAGGCCGGCCGCTGCTGCAGTGCTAGTGGCACAGTACCTGCAGTATCAGCGTCGGCCGCTGCTGCAGTGCTAGTGGCACAGTACCTGCAGTATCAGCGTCGGCCGCTGCTGCAGTGCTAGTGGCACAGTACCTGCAGTATCTGCGTCGGCCGCTGCTGCAGTGCTAGTGGCACAGTACCTGCAGTATCAGCGTCGGCCGCTGCTGCAGTGCTAGTGGCACAGTACCTGCAGTATCAGCGTCGGCCGCTGCTGCAGTGCTAGTGGCACAGTACCTGCAGTATCAGCGTCGGCCGCTGCTGCAGTGCTAGTGGCACAGTACCTGCAGTATCAGCGTCGGCCGCTGCTGCAGTGCTAGTGGCACAGTACCTGCAGTATCTGCGTCGGCCGCTGCTGCAGTGCTAGTGGCACAGTACCTGCAGTATCTGCGTCGGCCGCTGCTGCAGTGCTAGTGGCACAGTACCTGCAGTATCTGCGTCGGCCGCTGCTGCAGTGCTAGTGGCACAGTACCTGCAGTATCTGCGTCGGCCGCTGCTGCAGTGCTAGTGGCACAGTACCTGCAGTATCTGCGTCGGCCGCTGCTGCAGTGCTAGTGGCACAGTACCTGCAGTATCTGCGTCGGCCGCTGCTGCAGTGCTAGTGGCACAGTACCTGCAGTATCTGCGTCGGCCGCTGCTGCAGTGCTAGTGGCACAGTACCTGCAGTATCTGCGTCGGCCGCTGCTGCAGTGCTAGTGGCACAGTACCTGCAGTATCTGCGTCGGCCGCTGCTGCAGTGCTAGTGGCACAGTACCTGCAGTATCTGCGTCGGCCGCTGCTGCAGTGCTAGTGGCACAGTACCTGCAGTATCTGCGTCGGCCGCTGCTGCAGTGCTAGTGGCACAGTACCTGCAGTATCTGCGTCGGCCGCTGCTGCAGTGCTAGTGGCACAGTACCTGCAGTATCTGCGTCGGCCGCTGCTGCAGTGCTAGTGGCACAGTACCTGCAGTATCAGCGTCGGCCGCTGCTGCAGTGCTAGTGGCACAGTACCTGCAGTATCAGCGTCGGCCGCTGCTGCAGTGCTAGTGGCACAGTACCTGCAGTATCAGCGTCGGCCGCTGCTGCAGTGCTAGTGGCACAGTACCTGCAGTATCAGCGTCGGCCGCTGCTGCAGTGCTAGTGGCACAGTACCTGCAGTATCTGCGTCGGCCGCTGCTGCAGTGCTAGTGGCACAGTACCTGCAGTATCTGCGTCGGCCGCTGCTGCAGTGCTAGTGGCACAGTACCTGCAGTATCTGCGTCGGCCGCTGCTGCAGTGCTAGTGGCACAGTACCTGCAGTATCAGCGTCGGCCGCTGCTGCAGTGCTAGTGGCACAGTACCTGCAGTATCTGCGTCGGCCGCTGCTGCAGTGCTAGTGGCACAGTACCTGCAGTATCTGCGTCGGCCGCTGCTGCAGTGCTAGTGGCACAGTACCTGCAGTATCTGCGTCGGCCGCTGCTGCAGTGCTAGTGGCACAGTACCTGCAGTATCTGCGTCGGCCGCTGCTGCAGTGCTAGTGGCACAGTACCTGCAGTATCTGCGTCGGCCGCTGCTGCAGTGCTAGTGGCACAGTACCTGCAGTATCTGCCTCGGCCGCTGCTGCAGTGCTAGTGGCACAGTACCTGCAGTATCTGCGAGGCCTCGAAGGCGGTGCCGGGCAGCAGCACGATGGGCGCGGCGACGCGGCCCGCCTCCACGCACACCATGTTCGGGAACTCGTCGTCGCCGAAGTCCGGGATCTCCTTCGCGTACTCCGCCCACGGGTTCCAGATCACTGGAACACAACATTCGACACCATCACATACAATGTTCCGACCCTAATACAATGGTATTACCCCCTTTATTTTCAAAACAAAAAGTAGCTCATGTCCAGTCTAGAGGTTCAACGTATACATTATACCAAATTTCATCAAAATCGGTTCAGTACTTTATACGCGAAATCCGGACAGACAAACAAGACAGACAGTTACTTTAGCATTTATAATATTAGTATGGATATTAATGTACCTATAACTATAAATAATAATAATATATAATATGATAAGAATAATGTTATGTAATGTTGTAGGTAGCCTATAGTCTTATTATATACTAGCGACAAGCCCCGGCTTCGCAAGGATGTAATGTAAATACTTAGAAATATTGGCATTTCTATTCTTTATTACACATAAAAACCTTCCTCTGGAATCACTCTATCTATCAAAAAAACCGCATCAAAATCTGTTGCGTAGTTTTAAAGATTTAAGCGTACAAAGGGATATAGGGACAGAAAAAGCTACTTTGTTTTGGCGTCACTCAAATAGGCCGCACCATAATACCAGCGCTGCAGCAGCCTTGCGTCGCTGCAGCATACAGCTGAGGTGTGGCCTAGTTGACCACTAACACGTTTAGTTTTTTTTATTTTCTTTCAACTGTTTGATGAAAACAAACATCTTGTTTTACTTTTTCCTGTTGTTTTTTGTTTTTATTTATTTTTTCGTGTTGTGTTGTCAAGCGTAAAAATGTAACTTGTGTGTAGTGGTCAATAAATCTATTTTCTTTCTTTCTTCTTATAATGTTAATGTTACGAGCTTCGGGTTCGTGACAATAAAAACAGCCGATAAAAATTACCAAAAGTCACACTTTAATTGAACGCCACTAATTACAACCTTAAAACGCACTAATTAAAACAACAATCGCTCCCAAGTCGCACTTCAAAATCGCTTTCGAAGTAATCACTTGTATCGCTAATTCAATACTGTCCCCGTCGCGGTGAATCCCGGCCTTTTATATTGCCGCGGCCGTTCCCGAACCTTCCAACGCAGAAACATCCGGAACATTCGCGCGCAGTCCGGCCTTGACCGAGCGTACGGCCATAGTTCTAGTAAGTTCTGGCGTACGCGTCTCGACTCTCTGAAGTCCCGCCTTTCCAAACTAGATGGCGCTGTTTACTAGAACACCATCGATCGTGGCGCGTAACATTAATACTTATCTCACTGACCTGTATCAGGAAAATTGTACTTCTGTATCCTCATCTTGCGGCCGCTGACCACGTTGGTGATGATGTGCTCCTGCATCGTGTTCTGGTAGATGCGGTCCGTCCACTCGTTTATGGTGACCACCTCGCGCGTCTCTTGGTACACCGTGCCCTCCCTCGTCTAAGGGCACACGTTAACATCGTACATTAATTAGCTGTTGCGAATTCATTTCCGTTATTTTGGGATAAAAAGTATCCTATTTGTTGATATAGCATCTCATCTGTTCTCCTACCAAATTCCATACAAATACATTCAGTAGTTTTTGCGTGAAAAAGTAATACATACATCCAGAGACCTAGACACTGCTAACTAAAAGGATAACTGCTTTCAAAACATGAAAGCGTGATGCTTTATTAGAACTCGTCCGTCAGTCATTATTTTGTGAGGGGGGCCTACACGTGAGCTCCTAGCTCGTATTCAGACTGTATAAGTGTCACTTCACCTTGTCGATGAACATGCAGCCGTACATGCCGGTGATCTGGCAGCGGCGTACGTCGGGCACCTTGAAGTACGTGTGCAGCAGCAGCTGGCAGCTGAACGTGAGCTCCTTGCTGTACTAGCTCATAAGAGAGGCTGCGTAAGGATCACTTCACCTTGTCAATGAACATGCAGCCGTGCATGCCGGTGATCTGGCAGCGGCACACGTCGGGCACCTTGAAGTACGTGTGCAGCAGGAGCTGGCAGCTGAACGTGAGCTCCTTGCTGTACTAGCTCATAAGAGAGGCTGCGTAAGGATCACTTCACCTTGTCAATGAACATGCAGCCGTGCATGCCGGTGATCTGGCAGCGGCGCACGTCGGGCACCTTGAAGTACGTGTGCAGCAGGAGCTGGCAGCTGAACGTGAGCTCCTTGCTGTACTAGCTCATAAGAGAGGCTGCGTAAGGATCACTTCACCTTGTCAATGAACATGCAGCCGTGCATGCCGGTGATCTGGCAGCGGCGCACGTCGGGCACCTTGAAGTACGTGTGCAGCAGCAGCTGGCAGCTGAACGTGAGCTCCTTGCTGGGGTTGTAGACTCCGATGTTAAAGTGAAGTTCCTTCTCGCGCAGTATTAGCCTGTAGGTCAGTCTGAACCTGAAACAACAATGATACTCTATTATAATTTGGAGACAACAGATTAGACAAAGAGGAAGGAAGTTTGCAGGAGTATCCTGCTATTTTAAGAACACCCCATGACAACGGTACTTTTCTGACTCGCACCAATTAAATAAGGGTTATCTTTTCAGAAAGTTGTAAGCACGCTTATCGAAAATACTGTTCCTAAAAGTTGCTTCTATGGAACTGCAATAGTAACTCCAATTGCACCGTATGCCCACCACAAGCTAGCTATTAAGATTGAAATTGTCTAGAGAGACGGGGCTGCGTAACAGGGGCTATTCTACGGGAGGTGCTGTGGTGATTCTATCTGAAACAGGTCTCCTATAACATATCACTAAGCGCAATGAGGTCCAACAGACGGATTTTCAGTAAAGTTTCAGCCTTTTCCTGGTCAGGTATGTCCACATGCCGTCGTCCTTTAAAACGTAAATGTTCCTAATAAGGTCATTATAGACAAGTAAAGGATCTCACTGGAAATGCCACATGGACCGCGTGAAGTCGTCATCCATTAGGCTGAAGACGGCCTCCACGTCGCCGCTGGGCAGGCGCTCCGGCATCTTCTCGACGTGCCACCGCGCCACGCGCGCGAACCCATGCTGGGGCCCGAACGCCCATTGTCCGAACTGAGCTGTAATCATAACAAAAGTATGTGGAATAAGATAAAGAAGGAAATATTTAGATATTTACACCATGACAATAAATGAAAAGTACAGTATTCGCCTATGCCTTTATTATGATTGAGCATTTAAAGTAAGATGACGGGTCCAAGCGCGACACCATTTTTAGTAGTTAATACGAACTGCTTACTGCCCGATGTTTCGGTTAGGTTGCACTAACCATGGCCACGAGCTGATTCTTAAACTAAACTAACGAATTTCAACTTTATCATTGAAACCAAGTAATCGACACAACAATGACTATTACCTAAGATAAAATAAACTAAATGTGAAAGTTTTAAAGAATGTATGGATTTCTGAATGCATGATTCTTACTCTTCGCAATAAGAATTCCATGGATTTACATTTAATTTGGTAGCTAGCTACTTTTAGGTATAACGCGAACGAGATCGCGGGCAACATCTTAAATTATGCAAATGCTCGTTGGTCATCACAAGTCCACGCTATGTTCGACATCCGAAACACACTTTGCTCGACTCGGGAATCAAACCCACATCATGATGGGACCCCGAAATCATAACCTAGTACTTAAATCACTAGACCATCGAGAGATATAAAAGAACGTGGATATATTATATTCAATTAGAGACATCACAGACGGTTGTATGCGGATAAGTATGCCTTAGGTACTTTAGACAAAAGTAAGGTAAAGTGGATCATTATCAACTTCATCCTCAGCTTTATCAGAACTCTATCGTCAGACGTTGTTTCTGTCAAAATTACGTATAGTGGGTAAGCTACATCTCCTTTTCAAAAATTTTTTTATATTTTTTCTTACGTAAATAGGTATAACGCGATATTTTGTAGAGGTTATATTATTCATTTTTTTTAAATCATTACGAATCGTCAAATTGAAGTCCACTATCGTTAAATAAAGTTACTTTTATGAAGATGAACCGCCAAAAAGCAAAATTATTTTCACACGATAACCAGCTCGGTATTTATTTCCAATCATTCAAAAAAGCATTCATAAGTTCCATAGCCTCGCGTTTGTACAGCCAATCGAATTGCAAAAATATATTTGCCATGTACGGACATATACAGCGCAAGAACTAAAGACATGCGGTAAGGAGACCACATTATACAGAACAATCTTTTGTAAAATATATTGTTTTTTAATTTTCTATATCAAGTAGAGGACTAAAGTTTATGTTCGGTCCAACAGGTAAAACACATTTTTTACTTTTTCCATGTAATACATTTATGTAGGATTAACGCGGCGTCACTTTTTCATACAGTATTATACTAAATATTGACGTAAACGCACCATCTAACTGACCTTTGATACACCGAATCATCATCCAAATTTATTTATCCGTTGACGCCAAAGAATACGTTTAAATAATATTTTGAAAATTTAACAACGGATGGCCTTATAAAAATATACGATTTTTTACTAAGTCATCATTCCTTGTGAATACATACCCTTTGAGCAATGTATTCAAAGAGTTATAGGTACGATGAAAAGCAGATCAGACTATACACTATGCACCGCCCTTATGCCATTGGCATAAGAACTACTATCGAACTGCAAGTTTTAACCTTCACGTGCTGTTGACCGTACAATGCTCTAAAGAAAATGGAATAACATTTTCATTGTTTGTATTATTAACAAACCATACCCGAAACAAAAAAGGTCTCAGGTCTGATTCCAGGACAGGTCAATTAAGGAAACGAACTTTTCCCATTTAGCTTGATTCTGAGGGTTGAACTGAGTTGACACCCCTAATTCGCATTTTTCACCTGGTACTCATAATACAAGGAAAAACCTTAGTTTGGGACCAGTTAATCCGGACGATTGTCCGATTATTTTATATTTGCAATTAAAAGGCATGATACGTATTACGAAAATTATGTAACTTTTGTCAATAAAATAGCAATCCAATAAAATACCAATATTAATTCGTTCAAGTTTAGTTAGAGCTAATTTTGCAGATTACCTCACCCACTAATGTTTAAGTTTCAAAAATACGTTTTCGTTACGTAGGAGATAAACCTATAGAAAATCTGTAGTAAGAAACAAGAATTTATAAATCGCAAATCGTGCTATTCCAACGAAATCTTTACAATGAAACCAATGGCACATCAAAACGTACGAGAATTAACGTTTTTTGTTCATTACGCGGGTTTATCCAGTCCGTCAACACTCCACAGGCCACGTCAATAACTACCTACTAATCTATAGTATATGCGTACATATAGATCTCTGTAATACGATGTGCTAATTAACGAATTCTTCTCTCATCATAACGTTACGAAATGGTTGACGATCCATTTTAGATCGGCGCGCGGCGAGTCGTTATAAACGTAATCCCTAAGATATGGTCACAATATAGAAATTACAATGGTTGAGTGAATCTATGGCCGACACATACGTCATGCTTGTGAACAGGTGCCTTGTGAAGACCATTACTTCAAAATAATATACATACCTATAATTTCTACTACAACTATCAAGCATAAGCTGTATGATTTGGTCCGATTATTTTACGTATAGTAATACTCGTATGTTAGACATTGCTCCAATACCTACCATTATTAATTTACTGAAATTATTGCTGGTATTTTCTGGGTAGAAATAGGTTCCGGTTATAGAATCACTTTCACTCTAGCATCTTGATGCATTCAATAATGATTCCAAAGTGTTAAAATGCTAAATAAACATCTTTAGATTGTTTCTTTTTTTTCAGAAGATCCATTATAAGTACGCCAGACAATCTCACAGATCAAGTTGTCTCAAACTCAAGTCTTCCCTTGCATTATTAGTACCAAAGGACGGTTACTGAGGTAGTGCACCCTGACTCGAGCCAATTTAGAAAAGTTCCTTTCGTAAATTGACCAGGAAGTAAATCAAACCCGGAACTTTCCACGCTTCGGACATCTATCTTAACCACTGAGCCACCCAGATAGTCAACAACACAACGTGATATTGAAACTACTCACAAATAATTAGGGTATCTAGTAAGTAAAAAAGGGGTTTTTCTGATATATCAGGTATATTGTTTTATTTTTGCGAGTTATCATCCATTTAATAGTCCGCGTATGCTTAGGAGAGTTGAGAGGTCTAAACTTTGTAAGTTTATATTTCTACTCTGTGCCGTTAAAAAAATAAGCTTTCATACGTATAGCATAATCGCTTCACCCTATTCTCCATTTCAGAATATTCGCCAACTATCTTATTAAACGGATGAAACTGTCATTGTCAAAGTAGTGAACGGATAGAATTCATTATTTACTTGCGGAGGTTTCGTAACAGCGGCGTGTTTAAAGGGGTTCATACGAGTAGATATGCAAACGAGCGGGAATAGTTTTGTAAATAATTGTATTCAGTGTCCAAATACTTACGGAACACGAACGGTATCCCTCCTCGTATCGCTCTCTTGCCGTCGAAGACTGCCTGTTTACTGTAAACAAGAAAATTACAAATTTCAGTATCGAGATTGAAACAATAAGAATAATGACGTAAGATACAGAACTAAATTGCAAATTATAAGACTTTCGCGTTCCATTTTCTCACTTACACACACAGTGACAGTCAGCTCGTGACCACGGTTGGTGCAACCTAACCGAAACGTCGGGCAGTAAGTAGTTCGTATTAACTACTAAATAAAATGGTGTCGCGTTTTGACCCGTTAAATTATTTTAAATGTTTAAATTGCTAATTAGTCTAAAAACAGACGAGTTTTAAATGTTGATTTTGTCGCAACGGCTTCGCACGCATACGATTGCAGTAAATTCAAACTTTTTTTTGTAAATTTTATCTACGTAAGAACCAACCTCGTACTTCAAGGAATATTTTTTAAAATAATGGGTTTGTATTTAATCGGGCATCGAAAAAATACTAACATGGCCTAAATAAAAGGTTGTCGAAAAATTTAATAAGTGAGCTACTTGAGCTTGGGCGACTTGTGGTTCAGCCAGTATATCTGTCTGTCTGTTAATCTGTTAATATAAAGGTGCTTATGAAATTATCTCTTTACACAGAGACTAAAACACTTTCCAAATAGGAATAATTTCTGACTTTGTGAATCAGCCCCAAGGCCTCTCTGTGTAGACATGCGTTAATTTTTTATAGAGAAAATATAGGATATCGAGTAACTAAGTGTTTATTAGTGTATTGCGAGCACATTTTATTTTATCCTAAACTGACTAACTAATGATGGCCGCAGATTTTCATTATCACCGGACTTTCGGGGGAACAGAGAGCTCTCATCACACCCCCTATTGCCAGCATACCTCCTAAGCTGGAAGGTAGTTTGGTCAGGTAAGTGGTGGCAAAAGTGCCTAAAAATGGCATAGCCTGTGCCTATGTGGCGATATATATGTATACTAAGGACGAAGTCGCGGGTGCCGCTAGTGTAAAATCAATACGTAACTTAGATGTTTGTAACAGTCACCCCCTCCTCATTTGGGCGTAACGCTTATTCCAAAAACATTTGAAAATCTCCATTAATTTTAAGACAGATTCTCGTAAGACAAACTCATGTATTTAAATATTTTTGATCTCACCCAGCCCCTCCCCCATAACCTCTGTCACACTGTGTATATGGCCCTCACCTTAGTAAAAGCAAATTTAAAATGGAAACTTGCAAAATATTCTAATGACGGTGTCATACTTTTAGTCCTAAATTCAAAGAAGCTCCAAAAGGTGGACATTTTTACAATGATTCAAAATGTTGAAAACAAGCACGTGGAATCACGCTCTGTGTCAAATTTTCATAAAATTCCCCAACGATAACTAGCTATGACAGAAAAGATTAGTGAACATCAACATTAAAGTAAATAGTGTCTCTATAAGTTGACTGTTAGTAGATTCACGTCATTAGGAACGTTGATGACGCAAGAGGTAACAACATGAACACGTACACTTGTTCGGTTCATGAGTACATTGTCACGCGTTAGGATACCCGCGAGCGTAGCTAACGTTGAATACACGTCTCAATGTGGCAGAACCAACAGACAATCCAACCAGCCATTACAATACGACATTACGCGAAGGCATCCCAGTGAACCACAACATCGCGCTGCGCCCTTACCACATACAGCATGCATCGGCCAGCATTACCACTCCAACTCACGTTTGAAACAAGATCAATTTTAGCGGTTGCATTCCAACGCGGCCGGGGCACAATGCAAAAAGCACCCTTATATTATAAATGCATCAGTGGACAGGTCGGACGCGACAAAAACCGAGCTCGAGCAAGCCACGTATAAATTATTTATGCCATTTTTAGCATTTCGGAGTTTGAGGCGACAGACGCCGCTGAAGACGAGCAGTCATGGCAGCTCGTCATCTCCTTGGCTAACGACACACCATCCGCAATATTGAATCAGTAAATGGGTTATTAGCTTTTGATAAAAAACTTGTTCTCATCGCGGCTTTGCCTGCGTGGATTTGGATAATTCATTCCACAAACAATTTTATACACGAGTCTTTAATCGCCATTATAGAATTTACACGATAATGTCTTGATTTAAGTATTTTCATATCCTAAGACGCAACTAGTCAGCTCGATAATTCTTAGTCAATGTCTTATCTACACCTTCGGATAATGCAAGAGCCCATAGTTTCGTAGTTTATGTGGAGAGGTAAAACTTAAGCAAGACATCCGACGGAATCGATTAATGCAGGATCTAGATATGCAAAGCCTTTCCGATTCTAGTAACGCAATAAATAAATCATAACTCCCACGTCAACATAAACTGTGTTCAAGGTTTACATGGATTTAGTACATTAAGCCCTATAACCTATTATGTAACGATACAATAAGTTATTCTGATAGTACAATATTGCTCGCTGTATGTAAAAATACTACACGTTGGGATATAATGTGACAAACAGGAATTAACGAACGACAGGAGACTAATGTCATTTAGCCACCATATTGAAGACCGTATATGGAAGCTGCCCTCCTTAAGCCGATAGCCGTTAAAAATACTGGTATATTCGAAGCAGACCCGTTTATTTCAGCCCATTCAATTTCTTAGTAGCCTTTCCTATCACAATAACGATATCGATTGGAAGGAAGTCGTCCAAGTAGAAAATTATACAAATTCCTATGCGATTAGCCTCCATAAACATGTCAACATCTAAAATGTAAATGTTTACTTTTTACGATTATTACGATAACAAAAATTAAAATATAAAGAAGATATTCAGTACATTTTCCAAAACGTTCAATCTGTAATTTGTTCACAAATCAAAATTAGGTAGATGAATGTGAAACTATATTCAGTTTACGCCAACGTAAATTGAATATTTAGGGTTTCTCAATGTTCGGTAAAATTATACAGGCTCAATCAATAATCGTTGCCTTTTACGAATTCCCCTCGAAATCGAAACTAGACGGCGGTCCTTGAACACCTACCGTTCCTCGAGACAGACGGGGCTAGATAAACTTTTAATTAGAGATTCCGGATGGAATTCCTCCATGAGCTGTCGCCGAGCCTGATACATTCCCGGTTTGGCACCAGCCGAGTTTTTATCGAGACAAACTCGTTCCATGCCATTCTGTGACCAGACAAATAGCGACAATAAATATAGCTTCGACGCCAATTGCTTTCTCTCAATAATCGTCTCAATTCAGTTTTTCCGAACGCACGCATTCATGAATTTGAGCTCCAATTAGGGAACTAAATTATGCACGTGCGGTGCAACACAGCCTTCATTCGAGAAACGTCGTACAGTTCTGCCTGTAGATGAAATTTAATCTTTAACGTGTGAAATGGAATACGCAATGATGTAACTATACGATGAAAAGCACTGTTCAATGTCATGTTTTTCAACCATCATAACGGTAGTGACACTCTAGATAAGAATGTAATTTATTCGACGAAGGGCATAAACTGCAAATATAAGATCGTGTAGGTTCGTTCGTAGGAACCTACAAATACCGACCCTAATTTAAGAATTAATGTTGTATTCCTCGGGCTCCTTTCCTTCTTTTGAAATATTTGTATTGTTCACTAACACAACAAAAGCATTCTGCTTTATCTTTCTAATGTCTGTGTAATCTTTTCAAATATTGTTGGTAAGTTGTTTATCTGTACGGGCTGAATGAGTTTACTGAGAAATTTGCGCTCTCAATCTTCGTCAATTAAAATTACCATAATTCATAATCACTGAGATCAACTGCTAATTAGATAATCCGCTATTGGGCCGTCACAAGCGCTAAGCACATCGACAATCGACAAAAACATCGCGAGCTGCAACAGTTTCTCGGGTCTCAAGCTCATTGTTCTCAACTTTCATTATTGAACATACAGTCACGCACGTGCACTAATGTGTAAACATCATCACTCTAAAGTGAATCTTACAGTACACATCTTAAGGGTGTTAAAATTGTATGTCTCATGACTGTACAGTAGGCCATCCTAGTGTACAGTCATGATGAAGTCAATGAGAACAATTTCGTACCGTGGTGATGCGCCCGCGCATACGGCCTCGCGACGTGCGACCCGCGACACCAACCGTTGAACGATAAGTTTGTAATTACTTTATACTGTAGTATTATAAGCAGCCTGCAACCTGTTATGCCCATGAATGGTATTTCATTAATATTGGCTCAACTCACATGCACGCTCGCGGGCGTAGCCGGGAAATTATTGAAGTAATTTAAAAACAATGCAAGCGCCAATAAAAATATAAAATCAACTAGTTTTTCCCTTGCGTTAATAAAGTTCATGCATAAAAAGGCATGAATACCGTCGTTCACTTAAGAAAGAAGCTACTGATAAAGTGGTTTCTGGTAGCACGTAGTATACCTGCTAATGAGAAAAAGTATCCTTCAATAAACACCCTTCCTCATAGATAATGAATCCTCTAATTATTTTAACCAGCGGGCAAATGAAAAAGTTGCTTAGGTAACGCAAAAACCCCACTAGAAGCTATTTGAAGCGCTATCGAGTTAATGACTTGGAGCGTGTTCCTTTGACATATTAAGAAAAGACAGTATAACTGGTTTGATGAAAAAACATTGATGAAGGCTGAAGCTCCGTTGACGGAAAAATTAAAGAGTGAGTAGACTGCGACAGGGCAGAGCACAATTAGAGCTTTTAGGAGGCACCCCGCGGCAACTTCAACATGCAAACATATCCCTTAATTAACTACAAATGTAATTAATAGATGTGTACATTGTACGAGTACTGCGTGTACTACAAACCGGTAAAAAAGAAAATAAATTAAAACCCCTGTATTAATGCTCGTCTTATTTTACGAGGCCAAGAGTTTGCTACTGTTTAATAATAACCGGTACTTTACTCTCCATCGCGATATGACATAAAATTAAGATCAATTTATATGAACAGTTATCTTCGGGAACGTAAAAAGACATCTTGTGCAGTTTTATTTTTATTTATTTACAATGTGAGCCCGTTGAATAGCGATAAGACGTTTTATTAAGCGAAACTTATTACGTTCGCAAATAGCTACTAACAAAATACAATTATGATTTTCACAATTAGTGATACTATTATTAAACTACAGGCGAATAAGGCAATATGTGAGTAATTAGAACTTAAACATTTGGAACACGTCACAAACCCAAATGTATTACATGTTTGTATTCGGAAGTAGTGCAATTATGTGACAAAACAACACCTTAGATACCATAGTATCTAACGTGGACATAGGGACAATTTAAATTAAACATGTAAATGGATCAAGTTTCAGCGCGCACAAAAAGTGTTCAATCAGCTATGTCCACCGAAATGGGCATAATGTGACCCATGTGTGGCGTCCGGGGACCGAGCTCCCGCCGAGCGCACATTCATTAGACATCTTCTACTACAAAATGTAAATTGTTTGGGTAAAGGAAAAAAGGGAGCACTGAGTATTGTTTTTGCAAGGCCAGCGAACTGTGTCAAAAATACTAGACTGTATTTAGTCCGTTAAATAGATATTAATCAAATATTAGACACGTATTTTTTTATTTGCCGAATTAAAAAATACTGAGATGAAGCGATGATCCGAGGTTGGGGCTCGTTACGTCTGGTGGTAAAAAACTGTACCCACTAATGACGTCACGCGACAATTCAATGTATCGCCCTAACTTTTTGATTACGAAAATGCAAAAATAGGTGTCCCATATTTTTGGATAATCTAACAGACGGATTATAAAAAAATGTAGTCTGCTTCCCTACTATATCCACCCACACTTCGGGCGCGGGAAGCAGAGAAAGGCATGACAATACACACTGCACATTGCTGACACAGCGTTCGTGATGTCTGAGCAACTAGAAATTGTCGTTCAATAGAGGTAGGGCATAGCGATTTATCGCTCGAACTAGAGCAGCCTTACTGGTGAAATACCTCCACCTTACAGAAGACCTCAGCCAAATAACAATCACTTCTGTGTTGTTGTGTTCCTGCGTGTGAATAAGGTTTCCAGAGCTCCTGGGGGGTGCTACATTAGTAGCAGGGGTCAAGCTTTCAAGGTAAGGGCGACAAGTCCAGTAAATTTATTATGCTGTACTTGTCACCCTTAAGCATCAAGTGGGATGAGGTCAATTTTGAAGTGCAATATAAAAAAAATCATGTACCCATGGTGATGGTTTATCATTAGGTATATTAAAGTACCAACAGCATAATGTTGTACAATTTTAAAGTACAGTGACAACAGTAAATTATGTTCAACTACATATACCGATAACAGGTATACATAACACTGACCAAAAGATAATGCAAACGAAAAAAAAGATAAATAAATAAATATTGGACAACATCACATACATTGCTCTGATTCTGTGGTAAGTAGCTAAAGCACTTGTGTTACAGAAATCAGAAACAACGACGGTACCACAACACCCTAACAAATTAACACATTATACCTTATCATATTAAAAAAATAAAAAGTTAATTTAAATAAAACAATAATCACTGCTAGTGTATCTGTCACCGTAAGATTGTAAAAACCGTTAGATTACAATCTATCTCGCGAGATTGTAAACTGTCGACAGATTGTGAACCGTAACATTATGATTGCAATTTAACGCGTTATTTTTCGCTATATTGTAATCTATCGATGAGAATCGGTCAAATTGTGAACTGACGTAGAACGAAATGCATCTCGCGCGCTGATTGGTTGAAAGTTGTGTGCCCCCCGCCGCCCCGTCATTCGCCATATTTGTTTGTAATTTCGTTTGTTGTTTTTTTACTATTAATTTATGGTATGTTTAAAGGACTAAATATTTGTTTATAAGAGTTTCTTAATTTAATATATTCAGACATCATCCCGATAAGAGGAGAATGGGAATATCTTAAAATTTTGCTTTAGAATGCAGACACCAAAGGACAGGCTTATCCAAATTAAAAGAACTGCACTCTGTAAATTGTATTAAGCTCAGAAAATCTTGCAGATTAAGATTTGGGAGGTAGCCGAGAAGTTAGCGTGTTAATTTTTACATCAAAATTTTTACATCTATTCACCGTGGCTTATACCACGTGGATTTTTTTCCAAAATTAAAGAGAGAATAAAAATCTTCAAGCTTTTCTAAGCATAAAACATGTCACTTTTCTACAAAATAATTTAAAAAATATTGTTTTGTTATTGGCAAATGGGTGACAAATGATTTTTGACATAGCATTGACAGACGATTATAATTAAGTCGATACTTTACAAATGGGAGAACAAACATGGACAACTTGTGACAGATAACATGTGAAACAGTGAGTTAGATTCCAATTTAATGATTAAAGCAGCAAATATCTATGTACATTTTAAAATAAGCCCCATTTATCAAGGAGACTACAAGTCACGTATTGACCTAGGTGGAACAAACAGTATCATAAACCGAAAATTCGATTGTGGTTTTAGTTTCTGTCAGACCAATTGGCTACTTGACAGTGTTAACAATAAAATATGAAAAGTGTTAGATATGTTAGCTTATTAGTTAAGTAATCATTTTACATTTTTACTTTTAATTAAAAGCATAGTTAGTATTTTATTTTTGCAAAATAAATTTTAGTTATTTTATCTGTGGAACAAAAGAACCGAAACGGAAACCACCATTGCAATTCGGAAATGACAGCTGTCGGCGAACATGATTGATTTTAATGTGGCGAAACAATGATTATTTTACCGATTAAATTGAATTATTGTGTCTCTAATCGTATTAAGAATTTATTGAAACATTTTCCGTTTATCTTAATTAAGTCATTCCTATGCGTATCGGTTCGTTGTCTAGGACGTTGACGTCATAATTGCAACAGTGACGTGACTTGGCGTTTTCGCGCGCTTTTTAAATGTGTTACACAAAATCTTATTTTTCTCTGGTTATTTAGATTATTTCCAGATAAATCGATATTTATCGAATTGCTTGGGATATAAAATGAACGGGCGCACATTTTACAATACTTTTTCAAAAACTGTCAAGTAGCTAATTGTTCACAAGATGATTAGACGACCTTGTCACAGTAGCAGGGAAGAGAGTGGATGCAAGAGCTGCAAAGCCGAGCTTTAGAATTCTTAAGTAGAAAAGCCTATGTTCAGCAATGGACGCCATACGGCTAAAATGATCATGCAATTCAGACCCAATGAAAACTTTAAAGTATTTTTTAAGAAGTTTTATACCACCCCCTTTAATCTATTAAATTTATCTATTTCAGATAAAATCCATACTTCAAACACAATATACCTTTTCAAATTTAAATTGCATGATAACATAAAATCAATATCAAATCCAGTAAAATATAGATACTCAATTAAAATTATATCCAATAAAATTAATAAATTAACTCAAAATTCAATTATGCAATAATACTAGAAAATACATTTAATAAATTTAAGCAGAGGCATATTAATCATTAGAAATAAAAACGATATGAAAACTCTAAAGCCTAGAAAACGTTTGGATGTTGTCAATGTAACGACTTGGTTCCTAGGTAGCCAATTTACCACCGTTAGTGATGATGTGGTTGTCCTGCTGGCATAGCCGAGTTTCACTCAGCATAAACCGTACATCCTGTACTATATTGAACGTTGTGAGAAGAACAATAAAAAAGCAGACTATTTCAAGCCATGAAACAATGAATTTATCTTATACGACTTGCCAAGGTTAAGATTTATTACGTTAAAGCGATTACAGTACAAATATTTTCTAATCTGCGCCTGCATCTACTATCTGAAGGAAACTGTGTAGGCGCTAGAGAGGCGGTAGAGCCGGCGCACGCGCCGTCCAGCCAGTTTGTAATATCTTACAAGTATTAATGAAATTATTGATCGTTAATAATGCTATCGAATCAATCTTGCTTCATTCAGGTAATACTATTAAAGCATTTAGGCAGCATGGTGTATTCTATGTATGGGTTTATTTTAAAGATTTTAGACTGTGTTCGGATGTAATACGTACTACCTATTTAAGCCAACGCCTTGATGGTCATGGTTCAAGAACCGGATTATGATCTCAGGACTCTGGGTTCTGCGAGTCAACCGATGAATGTTCTGGATTTTTTGAAGATAGGTCGAGTTTGTGATCACCAACCAAAATGTGATGATTAAGCAAGGATACTGCTTGAAGCCTTGTTTTGCTGGTGGCATTATTTTGGTTACAATTGCAACGTTGCATCTACAAAATCTTTGACCGAAAATGTAGGCTGCGGCTTGTAGCTTAGGGACTGTATTGTCATGAAAGTGAATGTATGCATTCTTCAATGTATCAAGTAATTCGAAATTGATTGTACCAAAGAACTGTAAAGTAAGATGTTAAGTGGCACTGAACATACAGTATCTAACGTACCTTTTTTTTTATATTGCACTTCACGATTGACCTCATCCCACCTGATGTTAAGTGGTAATGAGGTCCTAGCTTAAGGGCGACAAGTACAGCATAATAAATCTATTACTGGACTTGTCGCCCTTACTTTGAAGGCCTAACCCCTGCTACTAATGCTTTAAATTTTAAATACTAATACTTTATATGCTTTCGGCGTTTTACAAACCAGCATTCGTTTCTGAACTGTCACCGTTTGTAAACGGCGCGGCAGATTCACACAAAATGTCTGCGACATATTTCTAGCGGCCCGCTACGGCTTCGCACGCGTTTTCCACTGACTCTTCACTCTTACCGATAGCAGCGTGATGTTATTTAGCTTAGCCTTCCTCGATAAATGAACTATTCAACACATGAATAATTTTTCAATTCGAACCAGTAGTTCCTGAGATTAGCACGTTCAAACAAATTATTCAACTTTATAACATTTGAACCGATATTGAAAAGAACGCCACAGAAAACAGCTATGCGATACTGTACACTGAAAGGTGCCACCGATTTGGAACTTGTTCAAGATAACGTTACGTAGGTACCAGCAGTCTATATCTACTCTACAACATGGAATCACACCTGACCAAAACAAAAAGAGAGGAAACATTTAAACAAATGCTACCAATTTATGTGCCATAATAGTGGAAATACGATAACAGAACGACATGTGCTCACAATCAATGATTAGTTAATATTGGCCTTGAGGAAAATGCTATAAATGATAGTTACGAAGCTAGTTGTAAGTTACAGTAACCTGACACCATAAGAGTTAATAGTGAAATCGCACCTGCCCCCCTCACGAACACGGACAACGATATAATCTTTATTTTACAATACGCGTCCTGTGTCGCCTTATAAGTAGATCAACCACTAGATGCATACAGGATATCGAGTAATATATAAATCAAAAATTTAACTACAACGCTGCTCAAGATTCGCCACGCCTAGTAAATTTTATCGCACTTTTAACAAATGTCAAAATTTTATATTAATTTTATTAGCTGCAAAAATGTTATCAGCCAATCGACAGTTTTTTTACATTAATGTATTGACATTTTTGTTGTCTCATACCTATGAGAAATTTGAAATATTCCGCATGCTAGTTGGACAGGTGCAAATAGGCTATTTACGAGTAAACATAAGGGATATTACAATCCTATTGGTTTACCAAGCTACTTAATTCGTGGAAGATTAACTGTAAACATAGATAATTTTAATGTTGTATCAAAACCAGTATTTGGTATAACAGCTTACTTACTTTGTGATTAAACAAAGGTGGAATTTATTTAATTTTACATGTTGTTTCCGTTTCCTCTGCATTTATAGTTTCTTCAATCCGATTATTTTAAAACTCATTGTTGTATGTTCTCCGGTAACTTTGTATTTTGCGTTGTCTTTTCTGTGAGAGAGAAAGATACTAAATACTATTTAGTATACTATTTAGTATCTTAATGATCAGATCTGATATGTAACAAGATAAAAATGAATCATGTTTTACAACGAAGCACAGATATTTCAGATATTGAACAGGTAAGTTGAATGAGAATGCGGTAGTTATCAAATATATTCTCTTGTTTTTGACAAAGGTAATTGAGATTGACGCAGGAATTTTACCAGAACAGCACACCACCATAATTCATTCGTAAATAGTTTGAAAAAAAAAATCAATAATACTTTGTTTATTCCCTACCTTATTTAATCTCAAACTCGTAAATCCATATGTTTAATTAGATACGTACTACGTGCAATATTGTATTGAACAAAACATAATAATATTTTAGGATTATATTAACAGTTACCTTGTGAAACAAACTTTGATTGATAAGTGCTCGAGACTTCCTTATCCATTAGCCGAGGCTCTGTTGCCGCAACACCTAATAACACCTGAGTTCTACAATAATGAACAAGTAATTTGTTAATACGAGTTTAGCGATTACAATCAATGTGTTTTATTTGACCTTAAGTCGAAATTAATAATTCAACGCGCCTGCTTTACCTCCAGTAATATGCTATTAGGGAGAAGAAGTAAAAACCATAATTATATTAAAACCTAATTAAAAATTCTGATCGCGTTTTAATACTAGTAATAGGCGTATTGGTATTTTCCACCTTTTGTCTTTTGTGACAAGAAGTCTAATTTAAAAGTGTCCTGAAGTGGAACTAGGTTTTACACCATTAGAATAATAATTTATCTGAGTTCAATTCTGTCAAACTTAGTGAAAAATAAAAGTATGCGATACCTACTATATTTTTTTACTTACAATTTTATGGGTGAATGGGTTTGGAAAAATATTTTACAAGAGCTAGCAAGAGACAGCGAGTTACGTTTATTAACTACGGGTAATTAAAGAAATCTGTTCAGCTTTCGGAATATTAAACTTTATCAATATCAATGTAGTACAATATAATATCAAACATAATATCAGTTTTATATCTCTAATTACCTTTTAAAACGTGAAATTCACACAAAATTTAGTTAATAACTTTTTGACAAAGGCAATTAATTTTAATTTATCAAGATATTGATGACTGCCAGAGAATAAAAATACTACGCGAGTATATGTCGGATTAAAAAGACGGGAAACTTTCGAATACATAATGAAGATTTCTTTCATAATGTTAACGTGATGACCTTTTCAACGAATAATAAAATCTAGCAACAATTACATTTGTTTGTAGTTTCAACTATAAAAACTGAATGTAGAGATAGTGTGTAAGAAATAACGGCACACAAGTTCAACCTAATTATTTCTGCCTTCCATCGTCATAACTTTATCAATTCAGCATTACAAATTTTCCTTATCTCAAGCCTCCTGCAGTGCCTGTTTGTCGTAAACATAAACGGGCACTTTGTTATACCTCAAGAAGGCTAATTAAAGCTAGCATAAAATACATTAACCGGAGGACGGAGACAAACGCGGCGGCAACAAGAACTAAGTGGTCCTGCAACAACTCGCTCGCACTGCGACAGGGGTCAGCCGAGCTGTAAATAGAGGCCGCAGATGCTCCCGACAGCCGATTAATAAGACGGGACTCCGCCCCCGGGCACCCGGGCCGCCGGCACCGGCCCGGCCTGCGGCGACTTAACAGCTCCAATTTAACAAACACCCCGATTGTGCCGGCAGATAAGCCGATTACACCAAATCTGGGAGACAAATGCAACCGCGAACCCATAAGATAGTTGGACGCTGAATAATTGTGGTCGTCGCTGCTTACCCTGATTAGGGAAATCTGCTTGTTTTGAAGCCGAATGGACGCGTAATACGATTAGCTGGCTAAATAGCCATTATCTTTTTAGTAATCTGTATAGGACAACATACCTACCTACATGTTTACCCTAGTTAACCCGATGCATTTCCTATGAAATAGGACGAGTCTGCTACCAACTCAAGTATATCAATTCTATCTATTAAAATTTATATGAATAACAACACTATATAATAATTCATAATCATTCACTTTGATGTGAACCTAAAGAAGCTTACCACGTGTGCTATGTCAATCAGAACCGACTGTGATACCATGATAAATACTAATACATTTCTAAACACCGAGATTAAAAACAAGCACAAATGTTAATTACACGAATGTTTCTCCTTTGGGAATGTGGTATGTGTGAATTGGAAATCGAACCTACGATCGTTGGTTCAAGAGACAGATACTCTAACCATTATTTTAATAGACCAGTTAAAAAAATCAGACTTAAATGGTAGGCATGTTCTTATCATAATCAACATCAACATATTTGATCAGTTTATACGTAACCACAGTGAACATTGTAACAAAATTGAGTTGAAACAAAACTTATTTTAATGATGAAAAACAACAAGCATAAAATAAAGTTATGGAAGATTGAGAGAAAGATGAAAACAATCAGTGGTTGAAATCTATTCACAATGAGTCGGCAAGTTTACTCCAATATAATAGGACCTCGTTTCGTACTAGCGTACGTAGATCTTACGACATTACTTATATAATACGGCAAGAAATTAATTCAATATTAAATTCTTAAGTCAATGTACTGTCTCAAATGTAAAACTAACAGTAGCACTGGAAGTGTCATTCAACACGAATCACAAAGCATTACAAATCGATAACAATGTTTACTTCAACAACGCAACTCATCACCAGTAGGTGCGAAATGCCAAAAGCGGCTTAGAAGCTGAGCGCAAAAAAGCAACATCAAAACGAAACGCTGAACAGTGTGACCATTTTTAGCCGGATTCTGAACAAAACGTCTCGTCACGATCTCAATCAGCTGATGCGAACCATTAGCCAATAGATCATACGCGTTGCGACCATGTAAGGCCACACGAGACATATTCTGATGATGTCATGCCCAGTCTCGGGACGCCGCACAGCAACACTAGCGCCGAATCGCGTGCCCGCTCGTCTATACCCAGCCACATAATTACACGCCCAAACAAAAGCCAGACCTATCACGGACTGACGAAAATTGTAATCACCACGCAATCTACGCGTAGGAGGATAATAAGTAATGGAGTACACTTCTACGTGGAGATAATAATCTCAATGAATTCATCAGAAACGAACAGATCACTTCTAATAATTCCTCTGCGTCTAGAAACTACTCGGGAGTATGATGAGCGAGTTCGACAGTACAAGGTTAGTATTTTAACCACTTTTAACATTTTACTAAGCATTTGCGTCTGTTTATACAGAAACACCAAAGGTCAAGACTGTTACGCTTTGAGTCTACGTCAAAATTTTTAAAAGACGTCTTAATTGTGATAAATCATCCTCGCTAGCAATAATTACACGTACTGTACAAAGTTGGATATAAATCATGCCCGAGTTAGCAAGCCTAAAGATAATTGTACTAAATCACCAACTAAGCATTCAGACAATGAATTTTGTAAGTGGGTGTTGCAGTAATAGTAAATTACAAATTGGAGTGCTAAATCTACCACTGAGAAATGATACACGGGTGGAAGCTTCTAATGTTTCGTAGCAGCTGTCTAATGTGTGTAACAATCGATGTGTTGGATGTCACCGGAGATGACAAAAAAAGCAACACATGTGACGACGGTAATGGGGCAAGCACGTGTAGTGGACAGACTTCGTGACGCTTACACTTTATTAGAAATGGAGACACGGACTCGAAAATCGAATGAATCTTGTTGTAATAATATCAGAGTTGGCCGACACCCTGAGCGTATAAATCGAGATTGATCAAAGAGTTGAAGGCAGGAGATACTATGGCTGCGGAGCGGGCCTGACTATTCAGCGGAGTCAATGGCGTGTGACCGGCTACCGAGAGGTCGCCGAGCGGTGGGTGACGCTGACATTCTTTACTAAAGTCTTGTTCCATTTTTGTTTCAAAATGTAACCATTTAGCTGTCAGACAGGCCGCTCCGTCACTATCTAAAATCGTTAAGCCAACTTAGACCTCGATTATTTCATTGACTAATCTGAATTTGAATGAAATAAACAATCAAAATCAACATGTTTATTTTCAATTACGACAATTATTGCAAATATCGATTTAACGGATCCGTAAATCGTTTCTCCAGGGGCGGCCAACCGTGAGGCTGAGCATAAAACAAAGCTTGCACTCATTGACGCGCGTCGGCGATCGATGGGGTAATCTCGCGGTCATCCCATCCCGGCTTTGTCTGTGCATCGGGAGCGGCATAAAATTATCTGGGCATTAGCGGGCCGAGGGGGCGAGTGGGGTGTCCGGGGACCATTTGTCATCGGCGGTGCGGCGAGGCGGGGTGAGCGCGGGTGCGGCGGGGAGGGGCGGGAAGAAAGTGGCGGCGACTCGGGGCAGCAGACGCGACCACAAAAACAAGACGCGGAGAGCAGGGGCGGGCCTGGGGCCGCGCTCAGCCACCCGCAGGGATGTGCCGCTGCTGGGCTGCTGCTTAGGGATGTTACTGAGATCATCTAACTGTTAAGTGATCTATTAGTTTACTGATAAGGACGAAAATATATTGCAATACTGTGATAACCGTAACACAAGAACTTACTTGTAAATGTTAATGATTTCATATCATGAGGTATTTAGTAATAACTGCATTGTGAAAGCTCTCTAGTATCAAAAAATGTATAGGGTTCATATAAAGTACTATAAATTGTAAGTACTAAAGTAATTTAAATGAATACAGATTTCGTATTTTGAGTTTTACATAATAGAATCTATAAGGTGCTAAGAACCATTCAGTCACGTACAGAGTTCCAAGCGACTTGTCACACTCCAACAAGTTACTTTTGTTTACTGATTGTGCCTTGAAACGAGCATAAACTGGATCATCATTGGCCTCCTTGAAAGCCTTGAAAAGCTCCTTAAAAAAATCACTAAACAAAACTCTATCATTAAATTATGTAGATTTCACGAGACATAATAAATGAACAAAGCTGAAAAAGTTATATAATAACAAGTCGTTAGCTACCTTGTAACTGTGTTGGTGTCCACGGAGGAAGGAGCTTTGAAAATTGTCTCATTGGTGTGATTGTAATTGATAGTTGTTAATATTCTAGTCTTAATAACTTTAAGACTTTTAACTCAGTTTATTTAACTTTAAGGTATTAGATGAATTATTGAATGTTGCCTTTGTTTAAAATTATTATTTTCTGAAAGTCGATAAGTATTCTAATTTAATTTTTATATATATTTTTTTATTATTTCATTGTATCCTTAATGACTTGAATTTGAATTTGTTTATTTATCATAATGTATTAGTATTTTTAAAGTTCGTTACTTCTTTCTTTCGCGTATACAGCATTAAGGGTTCCGGGTAAAGAAAGTCCCGGTAATATGACTGCCAAAGTTAAAGCTAATGTCGGGTCTTCGATGCCGGGTTATATTGTTGACATAGCTGCATCGGGGGTCATACCCAGGACTCGTTCAAAAAAAAAAAGTATTGAGTCAAAGGTCTTTGAGGGAGATTTACGAGGTGCAGTTCGCCTTCTGATGTCGGATGACTCATTTGCACAGCGAGACCCCGAAACACTTGCTGCCTTGAAATTAAAACACCCTAACCCTTCACGTCCTCTTAGTTTTCCGTCAGATCCGGACGCTTCGTTCTCTGCGGCGTCGGTTATGGTGGATGATGTGGTGTCGGCAATTGGCTCTTTTTATAGTGGTTCGGCAGCGGGTTTGGATGGGATCCGGCCAGGGCACCTAAAAGAATTAACTTCTATGTCGGCTGGGGAGAATGGAAGGCGGCTTTTGGGCTGCCTAACCAGGTTGTCAAACTTTTTGCTTAGTGGCCAGCTGAACCCTTTAGTGTGTCCATACCTCTACGGGGCGTCCCTTATCGCTCTTGAAAAAAAGGATGGTGGTGTAAGACCAATAGCGATTGGTAGTGTTTTCCGCCGCCTTACTGCGAAACTCGCTTGCAGTGCCATTAGGGACGATATGGCCCGGTATTTGCAGCCGCATCAATTGGGTTTTGGAACTCGCTTGGGTTGCGAAGCGGCCATTCATGCCACACGCGCATTTGTGTTGGATCCAGAGAATAGAGATTGCATTTTACTCAAGCTCGATATTCGCAATGCATTCAACACTCTGGAAAGAGACGTTTTGTTAAATGAGGTGAAGGAAAATATTCCTTCTCTCTATCCGTTCCTTCACCAGGTATACAAACTCCCCACTAATCTATTTTATGAGGATAAACTCATTCTATCACAGGTTGGGGCCCAACAGGGGGATCCCCTTGGGCCTTTGATATTTTGTTTGGCCATTCATAAAGCGATCCTTGGGCTTAAATCATCGCTAAACGTGTGGTATCTCGACGATGGGACTATTGGGGGTAAGCCAGGGGAGGTTTTTCAGGATTTAGAGACCCTGATACCCCGTCTGAGGGTCATGGGTTTTGAGGTGAATCCCTCGAAGTGTGAATTTTTTCCCTGCAGTGATGTGGCGCATACCTATTTCACACAGTTCAGTAATTTATTACCTGGCCTCAAGGAGGTAGGCTGTACGGAACTTTACCTTTTAGGGTCTCCAATTTTTCCAATTGCAATACCAGAGGCCATTACTCTTAGAACAGAGTTCCTCATCACAGTTCGGCAACGTCTTCAAGACCTTTCTGCTCATGTTGCAATTGTCTTATTACGAATGTGTTTTGCCCTCCCAAAGATCACCTATCTATTACGGACCTCACCTACTTGGCTCTATCCAAGGGAGGTTATCTCTTTTGACGGGGTATTGAAATCGGTGGTTGAGTCAATCCTTAACGTCTCCCTTGGGGACCCTCAATGGTGTCAAGCGGCTTTGCCAGTTCGGTTTGGAGGTCTTGGGATACGTTGCGCAAGCGATGTGGGCCTGCCGGCATTTCTGGCTTCAGCGCATGGGGTTGCGAGCCTTGTCACTGCTTTACTCAATTCCAATGGTGGCGAGGTGAGTATACCTTTTGCATCTGTGGCCATATCCGCGTGGTCGGCCCTTTGCCCGAGCGCAACAATCCCTGAGGCGACTCATGTCCAAAGAGCGTGGGATGATGTTCGGGTGAAGCGTATCCTAGAGGGATTGTTCGAAGAGGCTGCGGGAGCTGATATGGCTAGACTGCGCGCCGTATCGCAGTCAGAATCAGGGGCATGGTTGCATGCACTGCCTTCGCCGCATCTGGGTACTTTGCTTGATGATGACTCCCTGCGTGTGGCGGTGGCTCTGCGCCTGGGCTGCAAGGTGTGCGAACCTCATAAATGCACTTGCGGTTCTATGGTAGGGGCTGACGGCCATCACGCTTTAAGTTGTCGCCGGTGTGCGGGGAGGTTTCCGCGGCACCATGCCCTAAATGATATAATCCGCAGAGCCCTTATATCGGCAAATATCCCATGCATGCTTGAACCCCCCGGTCTGAGCAGATCCGATGGTAAGAGGCCAGATGGGCTGACTTTAGTGCCTTGGAAGAACGGAAAGTGCCTAATTTGGGACGCTACTTGCGTCAGCACTGTAGCCGCTAGCCATCTCAGTCGCACTATCCACTACCCGGCAGCGGCTGCGGAAGATGCATGTTTGAAGAAGAGGCTTAAGTATGCCAATTTAGAGCCTCTTTATTACTTTGTGCCCGTGGCAGTGGAGACCATGGGCTGTTGGGGGTCGGAGGCGAGGGACTTTGTGCGTGAAATAGGCCGTAGATTGAGTGATGCTTCAGGCGACTCACGTTCTGGTTCGTTCCTGGTGCAGAGGCTGGCCATTGCTATTCAGCGTGGTAATGCGGCCAGTGTGATGGGCACCTTTGCGCCGGGGACTAACGGGTTCGGATAGCAAAATTTGTGTTTTTATTAGTTTTTGTTAATAGTTTTTATATTCCCATTGTAATTAATTATAATTTTATTATTCTTAATATTAATTCAATTAAACTTATAATTTTGTAAGAGAGTATTGTTGTCTATACAATAACAATGACTGAGGGTTGATATTACTTAAAATTACGTTATTAGCTATAGCTAAACTATAAACCTATTTAAAACATTAATATTATTATCATTTATTAATCGACAAACCCCAAATAAACCATTATTTAATGAGAATAACTTAAAGAATATTAATACCATAATGAACTTATGAGGTTTAATAAAACATTAGTTTAACACAGCGCATTCGAAATGGTAAATATGGCCTCTAGTTTCCTCCGTCCCATTCGCCTCCTTGTTCTCTGCATACTCAACGTTAAAGCTTTCACCTTACTCCAAACTAACACTTCAATTTGCTTAAAACAACAAGGCATTGCAAAACAAAAGTGGTCCCTCCAAAAATCCCTACGTCATAAAAGGGTCAAGCGGTCACGTCGGCGCGGGCGGCGAACGCAAAAAGCGCAAGAGACGCGAGTGCAAACTACTATATTGGATATTAGACAGGCCAGAAGGCGCGTGCCGGCTACTTTTTGCCCGGGGACTTACCGCCTGCTGGACACTGCTATTTAATTTACAAAATTCCACCACGGTTGCCGTGATTGCTAAAGTTGGATTACACTAGCGGCGGATTGGACAACACTAGGCTAGGACTGATGTAAAACAAACTACAGATTAGACGAATTTATTCCTCTTGGGTTTTATCGCTCTTTAATAAATAATGTTTATCCTTAACTAGAAATAATGTTTCGCAAAAACCTCCATGTGTTTCAAATACAATGTTGTATGTGTGGGTATAGATATATGTATATTTTATTCATTGGAAGAGCGGTCTCATCCTACTACAGGGTTTCTAATCTTAACAGGATGAGACCTATACCCTAGCTGTAAAGAGACTTGTGACATGAATAAAGATTTTTGTATTTTTTTTTTGTATTGTATGTATATAAGATCAATAATTGATCATTAATCATTTTTAAATAGTATTAAATGTTGTGATTTCGCCCGTTTACTAATCTAGTGTCCGACCGAAATTTCGGTTTCGGTTTCGGTTTCGGCCAGTTTCGGCCAAAAAATCAAGTTTCGGCCAGAGTTTCGGTTTCGGCCAAAAACGGCCGAACCTTTCGGCCGCGCCGAAACTTACAAATAATATATTTGTTTCACTTTATTTATAGGGTAGTTAAGTTTTGCCGTGTGGTGACGGCATGAGAATACATATGTTACCACCCCTTTACTATCCCAGGAAGTCGTAGAAGCCGACTCAAGGAAAAACGCACATAACACCCAGTGCGAGAGAAGGAAAACTCGAGATAAAACCCTGTACCAACCCGTCTGGCCAGCGTGGTACCAGTAGGCTATTAACCTTCAATGACGGCACAATTGAAAACCAGGCCTCGAGTCCCCGGCGGCCCCGCAGTCCATGGCTACGGTAGCGGCCACGATAGCGGCGGGGCCAGGGGTGTTAAGAATCCCCGGCAGAGATCGGGCTACCACCCCCACCGACAATTGGCCCAGGTAACACACAACGTGCGCACATTGAGGTTGGATGAGAAGCTAGTCGAGCTGGAAGAAGAGATGAACAAGTTGCGATGGGACGTCATTGGTTTATCGGAAATTCGAAGAGAGGGAGAGGATACGATAACATTGCAGTCCGGTCACTTGTTCTACTACCGGGAGGGAGAACAGAAGTCCCAAGGTAGTGTTGGGTTTATCGCCCACAAGTCACTCATCAACAACATTGTGTCCATCGGAAGTGTATTGAATAGAGATGCGTGCCTCGTACTTAAAATATTCAAGAGATATTATCTTAATATAGTACAGGTATACGCTCTATTTACGACACACCCAGATGACGAAGTGGAAGCTACGTATGAGGACATAAGTAGGGCCATACATAGCTCCAAAACACATTTCACTGTTGTAATGGGTGACTTCAATACGAAGCTGGGCTGTAGAAGCGATGATGAGCTGAAAAGCAGCGGAATCCCAGAGGACAGATGCTGGCGGACTTTATGGAGAAAGAAGGACTCTTTATGATGAATTCTTTCTTCCGAAAGCCGCCACAAAGGAAATGGACCTGGTCTGAGTCCCGACGGTGTAACGAGGAATGAGATTGACTTTATCATGAGCTTCAGAAGACAGATATTCAATGATGTCTCTGTGATCAACAAGGTTAAAACCGGCAGCGATCACCGAATCGTCAGAGGCATATTAAATATCAATGTCAAACTTGAAAGACTGCGTCTGATGAAGTCCACGCTCCGACCGTCGAATGCACATATCCAAAACCCCGAGAGCTTTCAACTTGAACTGGTAAATCGCTTCGAATGGCTAGACAGCTGCGCATCAGTGGGCGATATAAATAGCAGGCTGGTAGAAATTGCCCATACGGTAGGGTCCCATACCCAACGTATTAAAGAGACGATCGAGCGGAACCAAGGCTCCAAAGTGTTCGCAAAAGACTTGTCTATTGGGTAATGTCAGCTAATGAAGCTGAAGACCGAAGATGGGCTATGTTCAGCAGTGGACAGTAATAGGACGAAATGATGATGATGATGATGTGTTAAATTTTCAAACAGAACTTTTGTACTGTGCTTAAATTTCATTGTGATATATCTTTGAAAGTAGAAACCTGTAATTATACGTCGGCGAGATATAAATTTTTGAAAAAAAACGGGCTCACTAACATTTTTTCGACTTTATAAGGACTTTTTTTTATAAAAGGTTCGGTTTCGGTTTCGGTTTCGGCCGAAACTACAATGAAACCGAACCTTCGGTTTCGGTTTCGGTTTCGGCAAAAAAACATGATTCGGTCGGTCACTACTAATTACCTAGCTGTTATAGTGCGTAGGTATTTTCTTATATTTATTCACACGTATTTTATAATATTATAAGATAGCTGTGCCCGCGACTTCGTTCGCGTGGACTACATCCTTTCATGGTCGGTTTTACCCCTCTCTCCCCTAATATTCGAAACAAAACAGAGTCTATATTTTAATCCAAGTTTTGAGCTATATTTGTGCCAAATTTCATATCTCTAACTTCAAAAATAAACATTTTTCTATATAAACTTTCAAAGGTGGTATTATCCCGATCCCCCCTTATTTTCTAATAAAAAGTAGCCTATGTCCGTTCTTAAGATTCAACGTATACCTATACCAAATTTCATCAAAATCGGTTAAGTGGTTTAAGCAGGAAAGCGTAACAGACAAACAGATAGACAGACAGACAGACAGAGTTACTTTCGCATTTATAATATTAGTAGGGATTGTTGTGTCTAAATAAATATATTAAATTTAAACTTTAATCCATATCTTTGATTTCATTAAGGGCTAGATGTTTTAGGAACATGATTGTGTTTCATAAAACAGAATGACAATGAATGCGTGATATTTGACGTTCAGTATTATTGCAAGCGCGGGCTTGACACTTTATAATAAACTTGTTAACATATTAAAATAAAATATGTCTTGCTAGCGAATGTGAAAATCAACATATATTACATTATACACCCATACCTTTAGATACGTTTATAATATTGAGGATTAATTTCATTAGATGAGCGACCAATCAATTTCCAAATCTAATTTTCTATAGGTAAATTTGTCCGCAATATTTGTTACATAGAACATACTACAATATAAAAATGTAAAAGCAGGTTACACGTGGTTCGTGGAGAAAGTTAAAAAAAAATGTAAAATAAGCGTAAAGAGCTGTAAAGATAGGTTCACGGTCTGAGATTGACTACGTTTACAAATGAATTAAATTACAACCTCACTGTGCATAAAGAACTAAAAAAGAACTCGAATGTACGTATTTTAATATTCTTTAGAATATTTTTTTCGAAACAGCAATTGCAAAAGTTACATTTCTTTGCCACTGATTTATCAATAGTTACTTCGACCACGACAACTGCTGCGATTAGGTACAGAATATCAGAACAGATACAGGACTTAAAAGTAATTTTCTTTGTTAATTATAACTTATGAAGTGTATTAAAACTATATGCCTATATAGTGTTAAACATACCGATCTATAAATTTTAAAACTTTCGCGTTCCATTTTAAACATTTAAAATAATTGAACAGGTCAAATCGCGACACCATTTTTATTTAGTAGTTAATACGAACTATTTACTGCCCGACGTTTGAGTCAGCTCGTGACCACGGTTGGTGCAACCTAACCGAAACGCGGGCAGTAAGTAGTTCGTATTATTTATTTAGTAGTTATAAATAAAAATGGTGTCGCGTTATGACCCGTTAAATTATTTTAAATACCGATCTTTAACTATGCCGCTTACAATTTTAGTCATAACGACTGATGGAGTTTTCAAAACTCCGTGTTTTCGAGATTTTATTTCAAGACTAGCGAACTGCGTGCTATCCCTGTTTTGTCCACATTTTCAGCTGATTCTACACTCCCATTGGTTGCAGCGTGATGTTCCTTGATATCTAACAAAAAAAATTTTCAACTGGAACCAGTAATTCCTGAGTTTAAAGCTTTTAAAGAAAAAAACTCTTTAGCTTTATAAATTACCTATAGATTCGATCAATTTCGTTTTTCATTAAGCACTACTGCGAATCTTCTGACACCGGCTCATGTAGGTACACACAAGAGTTACATTTGCTCGCTCATAGATATAGGTGTGTGGCACATAGAATCATTAGCAGCAGTCGGTCGTTTGTTAGAGCCATTCGCGGCCAGAGACCGTTTTTTGTCCCCTCGCCAAATTGCATCCGCACAATACGTGTGCCTCTAAATTGATTTCGAATTAATTGCGATAAAACTAAAGATGTTTGCGGTGATTCCATTAGCAGATTTTATTGTTTTCTTTGATTTAATGAAGGTAGAATTTTCGTTACATTTTATCTTAGATATAATAATTGTCTTTTAGTCCGTGCAAAGAAACGCGATATTTAGATAAAATCACGCCAGTTGTGTAGTTGTCTTGATTTTTAGCCCTAATGCGCTTTTTTACAATTTTTGTAGGGCTTTACGATAAGCCAAAGCACTGGTGAACCTTCTTTAAAATATTTTTAAAGAAACAGAAAAATATTTTTTTATTAAGCGCTTTTTTTACGTTTATTTATATGATGTTATCTTTCGCTACCTTCTAACGCTAGATAAACCCAGGTAGGACCATTCATACAATCTTTATGGAAATGTTTATTCTGGAGATTTACCAAAAATTACAATATCGTCATTATTAATCATTGCAACTAAATAATAAGAATAGAATTGATAAGTGCAATAATTGTCAAGTTTATATCTATGAAGCGGATGAATTAAAAACCTAACACCAGTGATAATGTTTCCCATGGATTTCAAACCCAACACCTTCACATGTTGGAGATAAATTCTAGAACCACTTCACCAAGAAGACAGTCAAACTAACGTAATTAAAAGATATCACTTACGAATAAAAAGTAACTGTAACAAATATATATTGCCGCTTTTTAATCAATTTATCCGTCTAAAACCATTTTTGATATCGTTTAATTATAATCCATTTAGTATGTAGCATTTAGGTATTCAAAATATTTTTAAAATGTTTTTATCAAACCCAATTTACAACAATAAGCCTTTACTCATGCCAAACCCACGTTAGTTAATTTTGCAAACAACAATTCAACAAGGCGGCCCAAGATTTCAATCAAAATACATACAATTAGAATTTAAGAAACTCAATACCATTAATATGATTTCACCCCTCTGATGCAGCTACTACGTTTCTTCGATTTTCGCAGTCTATTGGTCCAAATTAACGAACAGTCGAATTGTGAAACAGTAAAACATTTGTACATCAAGAATAGACACCTTATCACCGCCATTGTATTCAATCACCAACCGGATGTGGAAGAAGAGCATTGTCTGTTTTATCGATATCCTAAGATCGTGAATTTCCGATTACTTTTAGTTTTAACAATTATTAATGTGTAGTTGTTCTCTGTTCAATGGGATCGTAGATTAGCACGAGAGTTCCAAATAGAAGTACATAGTACTAGCCCATTTAATCCTCTAACTACAGAGCTTGTCTTCAATAATTAAAATTAATCATCGTTACCACAATTGGTACACATTTAATACCATGCTAGCCAAATGCGATTATAATATATCCCTTTGTTAGAAAATTCCAGAACATACTTTGCTTTACCCGTAAATAGAATCCAAGACCCCGTGATCATAATCTGGTACATAAACCACTACACCACCGAGACATTACTTATTTTGAACCGACTTCAAAAAGACGAGGATGTTCTTTGTTCAGCTGTATGTATGTTTTGAGCCATTTAATGCTGTAAACAAGTGTCTCATATAAAGCATCATGTCAATCACGCACAGCACGACTTTACAAGTAGACAAGTACACTCTATTGAAGGCGGCTTCAAAAGCTGCATAAGGAGTTATTATAAACTAATCCATAGTAAGTTTGCCCACGACTTCGTCTGCACGATATACCTATCCAAAGATTTGGCCCCAACTTATATTTTCCGAGTACAGATTGACACGTTTTCATCGACACGTGTATTTGGAAAAAAATTAGACACAAGTTGTAATGCACTTGTGAATGTTATTCTTTCAAAAATGGAGTAACCATTTTTCGTCTAATCGATGCTAAGATTGTAAGATGCAGCAGGCGGATTTCCCGCGTCGATCATCCAACCAAATCACCTCTAATCACGCTGGGTCCATTAGCGGAAGGCGGTCTGACGCGAATACTCAGAGGCCTTCGACCCAATGCACTTCAATCCATTGTGTCGTGGTAGCCTCAATATCAAACTTTTTGGTAAAGAACAAGAAAATAGACGTTAACACGGCAAAGTGTAAGGAATGCCCACTTTTGTAACTTAAGCAGTCTGTGATAGGACACTGAAACTTTATTTAATGGGTGGTCGTTCATTCTTTAAATAGTGAAATTATTTCAACCATAAGATATGCCTCTAGTCTTTGTAGTCTATGTTGGTTCTACTAGACGTATGATAAGGTTCTAATATGCGGAACTCAAGTTCATACTTTTTACGTAAATCATTCAATGGCTCGAGTCTCAATGGGCACGTAGTACCGGACCAAAGAAAGACATGTACGTAACATGTATTTGTTTGGTCCAAAGTCTTTTATCAGTAAGTATGTTCTTTAGTTTTACCACCACTGGCTTCAATCCTTTATCTTCGATCATAAATCATTTATCCAAACATAAAATCATCGTAAAGTATCAGTGCGTTTTCTACTTTTCAATACAATACTACAACATCTACAAACATTCAAAAATAACATATCATAAATCGTTCCTGGCCCGACTATTCTATTCTAGGTGGTGTGCTACCGTTGTTGATTCTGATGTCGTTGTTTTGTTATGCCTATGTATACGATAGATCAAATGGTATGTTCGCATTTTCATCTATTATTATTAATTGTAAAGAAAAATCGAGTGTCCTAGACGCAGGTCTATTATTAAGATCAAAGCCAAGCCAAATGATAGTAAGCAGGATTTCCCGGGTTACCTTATCCACTCTAATCGCCGTCGTCTCATTAGAGCGGAACATATTTTTTCACACGGACACATGAGGCCTGCCTGAGGCAGTTCAACTATCAGATCCTCGTTGTAAACACCAGTGGTCAATGTTGCGCAAATTGTTTTGGCATTCGGCACGGGCCAGGGCGTCGCAATGAGGTGAAAAAAATATGTAAATACCTATGTAGTCTTTAAAACAAGAAACTTATGCTGCTACGCCACAAATCTAAATCGAAAACATTTTTTATTGGTTATTTTCAATGCTTTAAAGAAAGCCACTTTAATTTTTTTTTATATTACACTTCATATTGACCTCATCCCACCTGATGTTAAGTGATAATGAGGTCCTAGCTTAAGGGCGACAAGTACAGTATAATAAATCTGTAACTGGACTTGTCGCCATTACCCTGAAGGCTCGACCCCTGCTACTAATGTAGCACCCCCAGGAGCTCTAGCAACCTTACTTACACGCAGGAACACAACAACACCGAAGTGATTGTTATTTCGCTGCGGTCTTCTGTAAGGTGGAGGTATTTCACCAGTCAGGCTGCTCCAGTACGAGCGATGTATCGCTATGCCCTAACTCTCTTAAATATTAATTCGAATTATTGGGTGTACAGTTAACATCACGTCAAGATGCACTTGCAGTTCGCTATTAATTTAAATGCACGCGACTTGCTGTGCCCTACCAGGGCGTCACATGTATACCATACAATTTCTGTACCAACTTGTAATCTGTAATGTGACATGCAATAAACAAATTGAATTGAATTGAATTGAATTGACTTATGAATGGTGCAAAGTTCCATGTGCATCAAGCAACCTAAAGTCTGACATGTTTTTGATCGTACCTACATACATACTTATACATGTTTATAAGATACTAGCTGACCCGGTGAACTTTGTTCCGCCTTAGAGGCAATAAATTACTTAAAAAAAGGCAAAAAGAAATGAATAAAAAAGTATCCTATGTCGTTCTCCTGGTTCTAAACTATCTCCCCACCAATTTTCAACCAAATCTGTTCAGCCGTTCTTGAGTTATAAATAGTGTAACTAACACGACTTTCTTTTATATAAATAGATTTACTTATATTTTTTTTGTATGAATTTAATACGTTTTTAACATAAATATTTCGGAATATGAAATATTATATATGTTATTTTTAGTGACCGACCGAAACATGTTATTTTGCCGAAACCGAAACCGAAACCGAATGTTCGGTTTCATTGTAGTTTCGGCCGAAACCGAAACCGAAACCGAACCTTTTATAAAAAAAACCTTAAAAAGTCGATAAATTTTAGTATGCCCGTTTTTTTCTAAAATTAATATCTCGCCGACGTATAATTACAGATTTTTACTTTCAAAGATTTATCACAATGAAATATCAGCACAGTTACAGAAATTCTGTTTGAAAATTTAACTACCCTATAAATAAAGTGAAAAAAATACATTATTTGTAAGTTTCGGCGCGGCCGAAAGGTTCGGCCGTTTTTGGCCGAAACCGAAACTCGGGCCGAAACTTGATTTTTTGGCCGAAACTGGCCGAAACCGAAACCGAAACCGAAACCGAAATTTCGGTCGGACACTAGATTTTACTATCTAATCTCTCTTGATATTAAATTTCATGTAAATGTATTTGCGTGATAAAGCAAAATCTTCTATACATATCCTGGTCGAGATTTATTCTTCTAGACAAGGGTTGTCCAGACCAAGTATAATCCCGCGTAATTAAAAACATACTAAAATACATTGGAGCCTTCCAATCTAACAGCACATTTTTTTTGCGTTTGGACAACCGCGCTGGGCCCTATGCGATATAATTAGGCGCTAAACACTAGTTGGACATCACAAAAATACAATTCGAGTGTTCATACGTACCTAAACGATTTTTGTTTTTAACAAATAAAATTAGAAAACTTTGGAAAATATTCCAAATTGAAAATACCACGGGTGCTTCAAGATGGGCCGTCATTTGCCGTCCAAACTTTCACAACCTGCTAATCCTTCTATTATAAATACGAAATATTGCAATAAGTAATGTGTGGATGTCTGGATATCTGGATGTAAGGGTGTATGTAATACTCGTTCATACAAACCTACTGAATAGATTTAAAATGCCAAAAGAACAATCAGTTAGGAACAAGACAAAACTTTTGTAGCCATTGCAAATGGGTGTAGCTATGATGAAATCAAAGCATTTAAATGAGTACAATAATGTGTGAGTTATGGGCCTCCAAAACAGCACCGTGACTCAATTAATTTATGCAAATGCTAATCTCATGTGTAATTAATGTAAATTTAAGTACATTCTACATTCCATAATTACACGGTGTCAAATGTGAATTAATCATAAAATGTAAATCACCAAATTGTGTCTCTCAAGTAATGCTAGTTAAATTATAAATTGGTTATAAGGAACATTATCTAAGCAAATGTCTGTGGTATCTGAATAAAGTAAAAAAAAAATGTTACTACTGCAGAAAAAAAATATTTCAAATATTTGTATTTTAATAGAAAAATGTGAAATACAAGTTAATGTTTTTTTTTAATCTCATCTTTTATTTTAATTGAAAAAGTAAGATTTGGATATGATTTTTATATAACCCACTGTTGTAAGATTATTATTTAAACAAATAATTTGATTAATTTCCTTATTATCTATCTTACCTTACAAATAACTGTTCTTGATTGTTGACTCTCCATGATACAACCGTAGCTCCTAAAAACAAAAAAAAATATTATTTCTATACCTCTAAAATTTGTCAGTTATAGATAATTTTATAGAATAGAACAGAATAGAATATTGTTTATTTCTTAAAAATATGGCACACATAATGTTCAATATAACTTACAGATTATACTAACAAATAGAACTACTTAGATATTATTCATATAAACATTACATAGACAGTACAATATAAATATATGCAACCTGAAATGTATTTCCAATGGTTGCCTTAGCACTAGCCGTAATATCTAGCAATCAACAAAACTATTGTTGAATGTAATGTATGAATGTATTATTTATGTAGTATTAGTATGTATTTCATAAATTAATACAGGAGAAATTATTATATCATAGTAGTTACATTCATCTCAAAATAAAACTCCATGGAAGGAGCATTAGTAATCTCATTTCCTTATTTTATTACTCAAGTTATTAATATTGCTTGACTGTGTATGACTTATGAATATTTTTTGTGAGTACATCAAATACCAACCTACAATTTAAAAGCAAGTATCTACAGTTTACTTCCTACAATCCAATAGCCAAGGTCATGATCGCCGCCGACAACTTATTCTATTCACTAAAAAACTAGCAACTTGCACATTGTAGTACAACCACTCTTTCAGCACATTACGAAGGAATTTTCAGAATAACTTTGACAGTATTTAAGTTAGTACTGTTGAAATTTTTTATTTAATAAATTCATAACATTTTTTAAGTTCCCCGCGTCGCTTTCGAAAATAAATAAAGCTGATAAAGGTTATTCGGCATAAAGTTATCTTTATTAGTTATTTTAAAAACAAACATTTTGTAGCACCACAAACATTATTGTCACATAATAAATTCATTAAATTTAAATAAAAATACTTACCGAAAAGATTTACGGTACAAGTTGTATTGTTGCCTCTGTCGAGAACGACAACACTCGTCGCTGCCATTTTCCGTTTGACAGCAAAGCCAACTGACAAAAGCTTGGTATCGAGTTGCCAGCATAAGTGGTCAAGTAACTACCAATGATGAATTAGGAGTTTCCTACTATAAACAAAATTACTATTTGTACAAAAACAAATTTATATTCTCCGTATAATAAGGAACTGTGTGATAATAAGTGCATAAAACAAACTAAAATATTATATTTATATGTATGTAAGTGCAAATACAAATACAGTTCGTATGGCAGTTTTAGTTGAAGGACTATAGTCTAAAATGAAGAATGTGAATATACCACCAACACAATTAGTAACGAAGGGGGGGAACAATCAGTGGTATTTGGACGATCCTTCACCTTAGGTGACCGCTCTACTTGATCTACTCCAGGACCGATTGGCCTTATCTTCGAGACGTAGGCGCATTAGAATAAAGTATTTTATCTTTTAACTATAGATGTAATAGGGGCAGATACATTTCTATAGGGACTTTGCTCCTAAGATGTTGGTATTAGAACTAATATTGAACGAATTGCAAGTGCTTACCTTGACGTGCTGTTGACCGTATATACTACATACGCATACAATACCGACAAAAATGAGAAGAAACCTTAAAACTGATCCCTAAAAATGTTGAAGTGAAAATGACGAAGCTTTAAAAATGGTTTGATTTGAAACTGAAAAAAATAAGTACAATCATCACTGTGCCTGAATTAAAATCAATTCCATTAACATTTATATATTTATCTAAATATCTGAATAAAAATAAACATTTTGGTTTTAATTAATAAAAAATATGTAATAAATTAAATGTTGGAAATAGAAAAAATTTATCTCCCCTTGCGGTTCGGGAAATACAATTTTTCTGTTTCTAATATTTAAAGTTCGCTAGTACGGCGTAAAGTACTATAAAAATAAAAATCGATGTATTAAATTATTTCTACTATAAAGATATTTGATAATTTCTTGAACGCATTCATTATGAACCAATCAGAAACGGACAACGCTGTGCCGGCAAATGTCATTTGCGGCATCATACGTGTATTTTTCCGGTCCTTGTCCTTTCCATTTTACTTTTCTCAGCTTCACTTGGGCGACGTAGAATTACGCACGTTCAGCGTTTAGGGCCAGAAAATTTCAACAATGTTGGGCTCACTTAAAATAGTTTTATTTTTAGGCGTAATTTATTTATGTAAGGCTGCCGAAGAAGATGTATTAGATCTTACAGATTCAGACTTTTCCACAATCATTTCTCAACATGATACTGCCCTAGTCATGTTTTATGCACCATGGTAAGTCATTCAACTTTATGACTATCGAGTTTTTTAGCAAGCCATGCCTAATAAACCATACTCTACGATACGTGTTTTATTTTCTTAGGTGCGGTCACTGTAAAAGACTGAAGCCCGAGTATGCCGTGGCGGCCGGCGTGCTGAAACACGACGATAACCCTGTCGTGTTGGCTAAAGTAGACTGTACCGAAGGCGGCAAGAGCACCTGTGAACAATTCTCAGTGTCAGGATACCCTACACTGAAGATATTCAGGAAAGGAGAGCTGTCTTCCGAGTATAATGGACCTAGGGAGTCAAGTGAGTCAAATACCCGTTATTTTATTTCAAAGCCATGATGACATGCACATCTCATGTTAAAACAATACTACTTTTAACTTTACCTACAGATTAGGTGGTTAATTCAATACTGTTTTGTCCTTATAGTGGACCACTATACCCTATCTCCACTTTTTACCTATTTATAATTTTTTTCGTTAGGCTTACATTTGTTACTTTATAATAATAATACTGCTGGGCACAGACCTGATCTCAACTATGAGATGGAAAAAGCCTTACTGCACCATGCAGGCCTAGCGTGGATTGGTGGAGAGGCATTATAACTGTTCACAAATATATTTCTCTACATCCAGATGGCATAGTGAAGTACATGAGAGCCCAGGTTGGTCCCAGCTCAAAGGAACTCCTCACTGTTGCCGACTATGAAGCATTCCTTGGCAAAGATGATGTTGTTGTCATTGGCTTGTTCGAGAAGGAATCTGATCTCAAGGGTGAATTCCTCAAGACTGCTGACAAGTTGCGTGAAGAGGTTGTTTTTGGGCACTCATCTGCTAAGGAGGTGCTTGCAAAGAGTGGTTACAAGTAAGTATAATATTTATTTTTTATCAGGTTTGGAGTAGAAGTACAATGCAGAATTATATAACTACATTTTCCAGGTACCTAATTAGAATATTTAAATATTTGTGAAAAGTATTAATGAAATGGAAAGTCATGTGTATTAATTTTATAACATAAGTACCTATGAAAATTGTAACTAATGCCGCCATTCAATGTATTTCTTTTGTATAGATAAAACAAGAGAAAGCTGTTTAGCTGTTTCCTGTTAGGTTAATTGTTTGCCAATTTCATTATGTATTTATTTAGTGTTTCACAAATCTAGAATATATTTTGAATTACAATACATCATCTACATTGATAATAGTTCTCAAAGAGAATTACAAATGTTAAAATAAAAATATTAAAATAGGTTTTACATTGAGGAAAATATTTTTTGCACCACTAGATATACAATATAACTAAGTCAATTATTGAATTTCAAGTCGAAAGTGAGATAGTCAAAGTGAGTATTCATCTAGGATTGTCGGGTCGGGAAGCTGATTTCTAAAAAAGTAAAGTGTTAAAATGAATTTTGTGATTCCTAGTTAATTTTTCCTCTTTTGGTCTACGATTTTATGTTTGTATTGATACATGTTTGTAACTTAATAATTTCAAAATAGCTAAATGGTTCTTGATAAAATTTAATAAAAGTACAATGCTAGGATCTCTTTCATCAAATATCCGTATTATATATATCGGTAGATTTTCAAATTAAAGAAAAATTCATTACGGCTAAAGCCATTGTACGAAGTCTTTAAAAAATAATTGCTAAGACAGCTTTAAATGTCCAACTTGAAATGTTAACTAATTGAAATTAGGTAATTATACAACATTTATTGGCATTTTTTTTCTAGCAAATGTTTTAATTAACATTAAACATGTGTTCAATTTGACATTGAATTAACTACTTTGTTTGTTCAGTTGTCATGCAAGTAGACTAAAGTCAAAAGAACAATTTTGTCTTTAACATAGCAATTGAGACAAATATTTGAATAACCTAGCTATGGTAATTCACTATCTTTTTATTACCTATTGAAAATATTTCAAAAAACCTAAGGAATAAATACTTCTGTAGAATATTACTTCTATGGTGAATACTTTGCATACCATCTGTACAAGTTATTTATGAAGAGCTTTTACATAAATTTTCTTAAAGAATTGCTTATACTATTGTTTATTAGTCCACTGATGATTTGATTCATCATCAGTATATTAAAAAATGCCACTTTTTGTTGTCATTTTATAACTCAAGAACAAGCTCACTTATCGAAACCAAATGTTTAGCCTTTGTTGGAATATTCAGTAGATTGTTCATGTGAAGTTTGCACAAAATTGGTTCAGTGGTTCTTCATTTGTCTCATTTTTTGTAACATTTGAATATGCGTGCAAAGTCTATAAAGACCATACTTTTAATAATAAAATCCACAACTTCTGAATATAGTTATCAAAGAAATTAGTCAGCAAAATCATTATTGTGCTAATCACATTATTTATTAAAATAGGCGCTCTGTATAAGGAAAATGTTTTATTAATTAGCGAAGTATGAATATAGCTCACTAAGCAGAGCTTAGTTTGCTGCTTTTATTGTTTATTCTGTGCAAACGACTAAAATACTATTCATTTGAGCAACAATTTCATTAAAAAAAAAACGAAAATACTAGACAAACATTTTTGTACTGATTTTTGCTATTAACAAAACATTTACAGGAATTGGTTTTTGGTTTGTGGCATTATGCAGTAAAGCACATCAGACTTAAGCCTTTGGATTTTGTATTGCCGTTATGTTGTGGCCGTGAAACTAGTTTTGAACTAGAAGTGTTTACTGTGATATGCTCTTGACCATTCAATTTATGTGGGTTGTTAAGTTACGGGGTCTTAGTGATAACATTTTTAACCTAATCAGCAGTTCTAAATTGCATAAATATTAAACAATCTTTTTATATTAAAAATATTAAAAAATTATAATTGATAAAACAATCATTTTTGATGGAATTTTCAGATAAAACTTTGAATAACGAATTTGAAAAATTATCATTCGAGATAATATGTATCATGCATACAGTATGTGTCCTTTTTATCGTAAATATCTATTATTCAACTAAATCTTGTTTCAAAATAAGACGTAACCTATTCGAAGTTCACGCCCAATTAATCATGCCGTTTCGTTTCGAGCGATTTCAGCAATTTCACACATATTACAAGTTTCCGTTATGATTACACAGGATGTGAAAACATTAGATTTTCCGACGATTTTCACGGTTCATTTTACGAGCGTAATGGTTTGTTAACAGGAACAATGTCGTCCTGTTCCGGCCTAAGCGACTCCAGAACAAGTTTGAGGAGTCATCTGTCGTGTACAAGGGCGAGCCGGAGTCTCTCAAGGCCTTCATCAAGGAGAACTAGTAAGTATCTACTTGTCTTGCACTGTATAGAACCACTTGTTACTATGATTCCTAATAACGTGTTTGATTATTGACATTGACGACCTCCGTGGCCGAGAGGCGAGCGGGCCGGACTTTGGCGTCTCGCCATCTCTGAGGTTCCGGGTTCGATCCCCGGTCGGGTCAATATGGGAAACGAACTTTTCTGTATTGTCTCGGGTCTGTACCGACCGGTCAGGTGGGGCTAACACTAGTATTACACTTCAGTACACTGACAATACATATACTATATATTATTCAAACATGATTTTGCATTGTGGGCATTATAACAATAAATAGGAGCTTGGCCATTATACTAGCTAGTTGTTCAGGATATCCAGATCGTATGGCATAGTATTCTATCGGAAATGAAAAATTAAGTTGTTTGTTAGCAAAATTATTTTCTATTGCCATGTAGTTGTAGGGTTATAGTAGTGGTTTTTTGGTTTATTGTGTACATCATTGTATTATCTTAGAACAATGTCTTCTATACATACTTGCTGAGATTAAAGAGCAATTTGCAATGAAATAGCATTGTAAGCGATTGCAGCAGTATCCTAATAGTTTTCACTTTGCACACTTCTGCGGGTTGAGACTACAAAGTTGTTTAATGTGGTTAAATCGAAGTTTTAGCTAGTATTTAAAAAATGTGATATAGTAGTGAGTCAAGCAACTGTTTTCTTGTTCTTACTGAGTCACTTTCTCTCCATCTTAGTCATCTAAATCTTTTACTCATTTGCAAGTGACTAAGACTTACATCTTTGTCTCTTGCAAAGGGGTATAATGGGAGTACAACGCGATGCCTCTTTTTGTTTCATACAATTTATTGTCACTAGCCCGGAAACGAGTAGAGATAGGGAATGTACCCTGCAGTAGAATATGGCTATATGACTGAATTGGGTGACAACTAAAAGAGACCAAGAGTGAGTCGTTTATTCTCCAAAATATACTGTTACTAGGCAGAATCAAACTTCATAGGATTACAAGCAGGATATGGTATTTATAAGAAACTTTCAAGGCACAGTAGTCAGGTCAGTCATACAAAAGAGTGACGTTTTTGCCAGACTTCCATGTGGCACATGTGAATAAAACAAAAAAAAAGGAGTTGAAATCCTAGATGAGTAAACTACCTTGTGGACCCCTGTCATGGGATACTATCAGACATAAATCACTACGACCCCAATGCATGCGATTTTCTTTCCTATCCATTTTGAGTTCGAATCCTGCATGTCACTAATAATAAACGTGTAAACAGCCACGGTCTGGTCGGCGTGCGCCAGAAGGACAACATCCAAGACTTCTCGAACCCGTTGGTTGTGGCCTACTATGATGTGGACTATGTCAAGAACCCCAAGGGCACCAACTACTGGAGGAACCGCGTGCTCAAGGTACTGTAACGAACATTTCTCTGATAGGAACTTGAATGTTAATACTTTCTCCCTAGTTATAAAAGCGGTAAAAGCGAAAATATCGCCTCACGCCTCTACTAGACATGAGTCTTCCTCGTTAGGTGTGCTTTAACTATGATTCGAAACATGTTATGCATGGTTTAAAGTTCAATATTTTTATTTGATATCAATAATTTTTAGTTTTTGGTAAAAGTGATAAAAATCATCATATTTCTTTGCAAAATGTTTTATTTACTATTTTACGGTGAGAATTTATATATAGCACACATGAGTCTTGTTCATTATAAGCTCTAAGACGCGATAAGTTGGTTCAATGTTTTAAATAAAATGAAATAAAATGAGCAGGGATTGTCTACGGATTTATTTGGTAACCAGTAACTTAACAACAGTAAGGTGCCCAACAATAGTTCAGTCTAACAATGTTTAAACCTATTTCAAATGCCGTATTAAAAGGGACTTGTCACCCAAGTCAATAAAACATTGAATCAGGGGCGCTCCCTGCTGATCTTATTATCTTATTTCCTGTCGGAGATAGAAATGGGATGACAAAACACAGTTTACTGACACATAGCCATATAATCATCCTATCTGGCCTCTATTAACCAATATTCTAGACAAAGTCTTATCAATCTCTAAAAAAGCATACATGTACAGAAACGAAAAGTACGATCGATCGAATTCTCGTACTAACCATTTTATAGTACACGACCGGTATTAAACCTTGTTTTATAAACATGTAATAGACTCGTTTAATCACGAGTCTCAGGCGTATTGTTCGTTGTGGAGGTCACCGCGAAACTTGCGTGAAAAATGCTAACTTTTAATTTTAACGTAGAATAATTATTGTTTCAATATCGCCGTTTACTAAGCAGTGGCCACTGTCAGTTATTCAAAGTATGATACATAATTCACATGCAAGGACAAGCTTCCCGCCCATCAATTCAATAAATGAAAATTGTTTTGTCTTTAAATTAATAACTGAAATGTGTTTAAAAATAGCGTCCTTATCTTTGTTAAACTATTATGTACTTCATAGAATATTTTATTCTAGTGTTATTTCGGGATAAAAAATATCCTATTTATGCTACTAGCAGCAAACCGCGACTTCGTTCGTGGCGTTACTTATTATTATATTATCCTTTTAAAACTCTAATACAATCGATTTTCTATTGTATTTCCGAGTTCCACAATCATATGAATGTTGCTTCAGAAACAATGTATCCAAATCATTTTTTTGCAGTTTATTTAATCACTCTCCGATTGTTGCTTGATTACACCAAGGGTGAGAGTACTCTGCTCTCCCAAAAGTTCGGTAAATATGATAAGGCTTCGCAACCGGATAGTTGGTCAAGTAGATAAAAAGATGAATCTATTAATCTGACCTTCTCAATCCTTATTATTAATTTTTTTTTTCTATACGCTTCTATTTTGATTATGCAGGTCGCAAAGGAGGTGTCTGACGTGAACTTCGCCGTGAGCGACAAGGATGACTTCACGCATGAGCTGAACGAATTCGGAGTCGACTTCGCCAAGGGCGACAAGCCTGTCGTAGCCGGTCGCGACGCAGACGGCAACAAATTCGTCATGACTGCTGAGTTTAGGTAAGTGTATCAACCAAATACTATAATAACACTGCAGGGCAAAGGTCTCCGCTGTGGCTTATGGCTGAGCCGAGTTTCCCATAGCATCACCTCGGGATGAGGTCCAACTGGGGGTTTTAGTGGGTAGTCCTGCCCTTTTCAGTCACCTCCCACGGGTGATGGTACAGTACATCAATGAATTTACCCTTGTTAAGAAAAAGAAGGACAAAGGTCTCGGCACTACCTCGGAACAGTTCTAACATTTTTCTTTGTTTTCGACCTTACGGCGAGGCTATATAGTGCAATGGGAATATTTTTTTTTAAATGGAGTGTTAACGCCTTCGACACGGTAAACCAGCTCCCTAGAGTTTCTGGAAATATGTCAAACTTAAGGTGTGGCCTGTTAACACAATTGGTGACGTAGAATGTAAATGCAAATAGCGTTTACAACGCTACAAAATCGTCAAAGGCCCCTCCAGGAATGTACATTTTTTAAAGGCTAGTTTTGAGCAAATATGTATCGTAAGACGCTATGCCAACGCATAAAATTTGATGAATCGCAGTAAATGCATGTTTTGAATACATAAAAATTGCGTTTTCTATTACTTCTTATCAGGGCATTGTTTCCATTCCACGCCACTTGCGTAATCCATTTTCCGCAATAGGTACTTATCGCATTTACAAAAATATGTTCTAAACTTGTTCATGTTATATTTTGATTAAAACCAGTTATCAACATCGAATGTAGCTGGAAATGAAAATAGTATAATAGCCAGGCAAAAATGCAATTTTAACTCATGACAGGGTTACAAAGAGATTCAGTTTTTGTTAATTTTTTTTTGTTTATAATAAAAATATTTGAAATAATATAATGAAAACTACTGGATAGATTTAAAAGATAAACAAATAAGGCTGTCTTTTTTCAAACGTAATGTAGGACACCCTTATGCCAGGTGGAGTGACGATGTGCGATAGAAAGCTGGCAGGGCTGGATGGAGGCGAACTATTAAATCATTGGAGAGGCCTCCGGCAGTGGACTGCGATGTGCTAATAATTAATATTTAAACTTTCAGCATCGAGAACCTCCTGGCGTTCACCAAGGACCTGCTGGACGGCAAGCTGGAGCCGTTCGTCAAGTCTGAGCCGGTGCCGGAGAGCAACGACGGGCCCGTGAAGGTGGCGGTCGGCAAGAACTTCAAGCAGCTCGTCAGCGACAGCGGCCGCGACGCGCTCATCGAGTTCTACGCGCCGTGGTGCGGCCACTGCCAGAAGCTCGCGCCCGTCTGGGAGGAGCTCGGCGACAAGGTTGCTACTGCTGCTGCTTATTTTTAAAGATACAGAAAATAATCATCTCCGTTCCTTCTTCGTCGTTCCTGCGAAGGGCTCGAACCCACGACTTTAGTTTTTAATATTTAAAGTTAGCTAGTGCGGCATATAGCACTGTCAAAATTGTAAACTATTGCTTATTTGGCGTACGCGCTACCCGCCTTCTAGAGCAGGGGTCACCAAATGGTGTTCTGGATCTGACCTTGATTTGTGCGGACGTTAACTCTTTCCCTGCTTCACGAATCTCGCATCGTATACGGGCAAACAAAATAAATATCGTCCCTCTGGTATGGGTGTACATGTGCCCAAGTGTAAATCTAACATGCTTAACAATTTTTTTATTATACGGTTCCGTAGTTAAAGTTTGACGCTGACAATTAAGTACTTATTATTCAACTACGTAATTGCATGCCCTGAAATTAGCAGCTTTTAAACTTGTCCATTAGACTTGGGGTAATCTAAATAATTCATCTGATAGATCTGTACCGTGTCAAATTTTTTGTCATTGTGGGGCTAGAGATATCAACCAAAAATATGTTTACGACAAGTGTTACTCCTTCATTTAACCTTTGTTTAATTTTCTTGATAACCTTTACTTAACATTTAAAGTATAAGTAAATAATGTGCTATTTGGAAGTCTTTTCACAATTAACTAGCCTGTTAAAAAACACACATTTGACATTTATTTATTATGTTTACAGCTGAAGAATGAAGAAATCGATATCATTAAGATCGACGCCACGGCCAACGACTGGCCCAAGTCACAATTCGAAGTGTCTGGTTTCCCCACCATCTACTGGAAACCCAAGGACAACTCCAAAGCTGTCCGATACAATGTAAGTTCCAATAATAAAATAGCAGAACTGAAACTTTATGCTGATTTGTAAAACTGATCAAAATCGTTGTGAAATTTGCATTTAGAATACCTACTCACCTAAACTGTTTAGTAACACTTTTAATTTAATCTGATTTGTATAGTCAAAATCACATAAGACTACTGTACTTTGGACTTTATACCAGCCTTATGCAGTGTTCTCAGAATTTTATTGATATTATCTGTAAATGACGTCATTCCTAATCCAATCGAAAATAATCGAGCTTATTACCAAACTCTGCAATAACACTCCAATCATAAATTCTTGGGGAAGCCGTATTTACGGACCCGCAAGATCCATTGGGATAGTACGGTTCGATCGCCCACCTGATACACGGTATCTTCTTCAGAAATAATAATACACAGTGGTGCTAGATCGCCAGCGACAATAAAAGCTTAATAGACGTGTTTGTGGATTAAAATGGTAAAGATGAGGAAAGTTGAATGTTACATGTATGCAACTTGTTTTTTTCTCAGGGTGGGCGCGGCCTGGAGGACTTCGTGAAGTACGTGGCGGAGCACGCCAGCAGCGAGCTGTCGGGCTGGGACCGCAAGGGCAACGCCAAGAAGACGGAGCTCTAAGTGTTGTGATGTCAAACTTTCTATGAAAGATCTGTGAGTGAATGTCGCGTGCGAGTAGCGTGCCTGTGTTCGCATAGAACGCTGTCCCGGTCTCTTGGTACGACCGCCATTTTGTCTGTCAACTCTAATGTGTACCAAGTAAAGCCGGGTCGGTTTTATACCTAGCATAGATTGATCTAAATACAGTAATTTTGAATGCATTTCTTATATATGTCGGTGGGCTACTGAATAAATTAGGTTGTATTTATAAAGAATGCGTTTTTTTATCACTTACCCTTCTTCGAATTGTTATCCTGATACCCAACTCTCATTTATCTGCTAAATGTTCACTGCTAGCCATAGTTGACAGGACAGTGTTACTACTAAAACAATATGTACAAACTGTCTATTTCATAAATATATAATATTTTAGTTTTTTTATCAAATCTTCTCCAAATCCATTCACTCATTAAATCCATTCGTTCAAACTTTCGCGTTTGTAAAATGCTACTCTTAAAAATGCTAAAGTTATAATGAAGGTTTGTTAGAGTGACCCCACACTAGCGTCTTTCGAGCGTCAGCGTCTTGCCGGCGACCTCCGCACTAGCGTTGTTTGGGCGTTGCGTCGACGCGGCGCCCGCGCAACGTCGGTTCATTTCGAAAATGGAAATGTAAAATTTGAATAACGCACAGTATAATGTTTTTTAATGCAGTGATAAATTAATGCTTTCCAACTTGTACTAATAAAGGAAAAAAAATATTTTACCTATTTGACACATGGCCCGAATAGGTAACTTTAGCATTTATTTTCTCGAAAACTAAAAGTACTTAATTGACAAGGGGCTTCTTTGGCAATATGAGTTAGTATTTTAAGCTACATCCATATTTGCTATCAGCTAAAAAATCTTCTACCTATTGATTCTAAAACACGGGCGGACCGCAACAATTAAATTGATCATTGTACTGTTGACAAAAAAAGTGTAGCGCAGTCCTGGCGTTCGTCACTTCGGCAAGCTGGTGCGCCCTATTCGACCGCGCCGCTGCGCAAGCCGCGTAGATGTTGCGTCGACGTCGCGTCGGCGTTGCGTGGGCGTCGACGCTCAAAGAACGCTAGTGTGGGGTTACGCTTATAATGCAGTAATTAAAAAGCTACTATCAGCTACCTAATGATTCTAAAACACGGGCGGGCCGAAACAATTGAGTTGATCATTGTACTCGATCATTATATTTACTAATTGTATTTCTATTTATACAAACTCAGCAAGAGGTACCTATTTCTTTACGTATTTGTCAACTCGCAAGTTGGCAAAATTCTTATTAAGCACGAATGTGCATTAGGACCTACAGTTTGTTTAATTTAAATATATATATTTTTTAATTTTTCTTATTACTTTGAATCAATGAATTATTTTTTACAATTTGCTACATTATTTTATGTAATTACTACACTGTATGTCTTAGTGCAAAACTAGTTATAAGTTCAGCTATATTTGTAATATGAACGACAAAGTTTCTTGCCGGGATCTTCTCTGTAAGTTATAGGTTCCGAACCGGAGGTAGCGTCATTTGCATTATATAGACGTTTCATAAATATTACTGGTGTAATTTACATGAATAAAAGAATATTGAATTTGAATTTGTACTGTTGACAAAATAAACGCTGCGCAGGCGTCGGCCGGCGCGGCGCCTATGGAGCGCAGTCCTGGCGTTCGTCATTTGGACTGCGCCGCTGCGCAAGCGTTGCGTCGGCGTCGCGTCGACGTCGCGTCAGCGTTGCGTGGGCGTCGACGCTCAAAGAACGCTAGTGTGGGGTTACGCTTAATCTTTCACCAAAAACTACTGAACGGATTTGAACGATATTTAGTAGGAATAGAGATAATCTAGATTAACATGCGATACTTTTTATCCCGAAATAAAGCAGACGAAGGCGCAGGCAACCAACAGAATATATTTTGTGTGTGTAGGAAATTTCCACCTACCCAGTTAATACGAATAGAAAGAGATTAAATACATATTAAAATGGTATCGCACTGATGTCAGAAATAAAACGTTAATTTAAGTCAATTTTGCGCTAAACAGATGTGAAATGACGTCACATTAGCTAGTTTTAGTTTTACCGGCTGACGCTTTGGGGTGAATGTGGTCGTTTTCGTTAAATCACGGAAAGTCAAGAAAATAGTTAACGCCTATACAATCTGTTCAAGAGACTGAAGTATCTACATCAATTTGCAATTCCTTTTTTTCAGTCACTTAAACTATTCAACATCATCAACCTTGATATTTTACTAAAGAAACTGGTAGTCTTCAAAAAAACCTTGCATTGGGAAATCTTAAGTCTTCTTGCTTTAAAAAAGCTAGAATTCGAGAGTGTATATAGTGCGTGCCAGATAACCGTGCAATAAAAGTCGTTGACGCCTCCCTACCTATGTACCTTAAAAAAAGTAACGATACGAAGAAAACGCACGTGCCGTATCGCTAAAAATGGATTCATAAGCGTCGCTTAGTAAGAGGTGACCTTAACGTATGACCTTGACATAAATTGATAACCTTTTTTTAAAATGTATCATGTCAAGTTCGAGATGGTTAATTAATAAATAAAAGTAATCTTCACAAATTAAAAACTTTATTTTTAATTGTAACGAAAATCACAACTATTATTATTTAACATACATTGTGTCATTTGGAAACATATGTTTTTCCCACTTGTTCTGTTTCTGACATACAGTCTTAGCCGCATTCACATTCATCTGTAACCAACATTTCGTCAACTGAATATTCACTTTCTGAGCTGTCTGTCACATTTATTAAAAACCTGTCAACTGTTTCTCAAAATCTATTCGGTGGTCGAGACCCATGGACTTAGTTTATTATATTAGGTCCATGTCGAGACCCCGCATTTTGGCTTCTTTTTTTACGTGTTGTAACAACGAAAGTTTCCATACACGTGAACACGGAGGCGTAAACCGAATCGGAATGACATATGAATGACACTCAATGCTTATTCCTTCTAAAACGGCGGACAGGTGACGCGCCTCTGGTTCGCAGTGACGTCACACTCAACAGTAGACGAGTGCGCGTAAGTTGGAATTTCTCGTTTACTAATAACCAATTCAATAAATTACAATTAGGCAATAAAAACAATAAATATACGTTTTAATAAATATATTCGTTTATGGCATGACATGTTGTGTACTGTTTTTTAACAAAACTTAAAAAGTACCTTTATAATTCCATAAAGAAAAAAAAATATAATTCTCATATCTCCAAGCAAGTAATCTATAGTATAACATATTTCATTGATTAAATGAGCATTCTAGTAAATTTTGAAAACACTCACAATTTTAATGCCCATTTTTAAGACTTTTTGAGTTACGCGTTTTATTTTGTTGTTGGGTATTATGATAAACAGCGGACGTCACTTTAGCGACAGTTTCGTATGGGAAGCGATCTGAATCGCAAACTACAACGACTTTATGGTACAAGTGAAGTGACTAACCTTTATTGCATGTTTATTTGGCACAAACTATATCAGTATTACTTAGGTCACAAAATAGATAGGTACAGAAGTCAATCTCATGTATGTACTTCACTTTATATACCTACGCTCGGCGATCGATATATATATATATATATTTATATATTTAGTTGTATGATTTATTGTGGAGAATGAAACGGGATGAATGGAGATATAAATTAATAATAACCTACAATATTTTTATTTTAATATCATTGTTATATAGGTATATTACAAATTTGTCAATTCACTGTTTAATGTTGAATTTAAACAACCGTCCACTGAACAGTTATAATAACTTTTTTTTCGTTGCTCCATGATTGCATAAAATAGTTAGCAGACGCGCGTGTTAAGCGGGTCGCACTCGCGCTCGCATTGGTTTGAACTGGCTGGCTTGAGATCAGGGTTGCCGGAGCCAATTCATCCAAATCCCCAAAAATCCTGATCGAATTCCCCAAATTTGGGGATAAAAATCTGCTGATTCCCCACAAATTCCCCTCAAAAGTTTTTTTTAACAATAACAATAATAACAATAACATTTATTTATTTGCATTAAATACAGTGTGATACAGGAAGATGTTACAAGTCGTATCTTGAGTTGTATTTGACCTGCAAGCAGGTGTGCAAACAATAGTGTCATTTTAGAATTATCTTAAGTACCTACATATTGAAATTTAACCATTGATATATTCGTTGGCACTATAAAAGCATTTTTGAAATAGCCACAACGTTAACGCTTTTGTGAAAACCTTACCATCTAATAATTTAATCGAGTCAGGTAGTTTATTAAAGAGGGCGATCGACATGTTATATACATTTTGTTTATATATGTATGCATGGCAAGGGGGCTGATACATCAAATTTTGATATTTTGGCCGCAGTTGTCTGGAAGAAACCTCCATTTGTTTTTTATAGTAATTTGGATGTAATTTTACAAAAGAGCAAACTTCTCGTATGTACAAACAGAGCAAAGGAAGAATATTCAACTTCTGGAAAAGCGGTTTGCAACTGTCTAAAAACCATGCGTTACTAATGGCTCTAATGCATTTTTTCTGTAATCTAAATGCTCTATCGACTTCTACTGAATTTCCCCACAGTATAAGACCATAGCTAAGATTTGATGATACGTACCCATGGTAAGCTATTAATGCGGCTTCGGTGGAAATTGTCTGCCTTAATCTTTTAAGCGCGAATACGTAGCGGTTTAATTTGTTGCTTTCCAGTTTAAATGCTCATCAAAATTAAGTCCCAAAAATTTAAATTTGTTTACCTTTTCTATCGGGGTTTGATTGTATTTTATTTCTAAATTTTGTGTTTTAGTGTAATATGAACGGTATTCCATGAGTTTAGTTTTAGCTATATTTATTTCAAGATTGTTTGATTTCATCCATTGTGCAATTGCCGATAGAGTTGTGTTTATAAAATGCTCGTAAAATCGCTACTTTGACAGAAACAAACACAACTTTTTAAAACTTGGATCTACTAATTAAGTACAAACAACAACGAACGAAGCCAATGCATGCATTACATGTTCAATCATTCATTTATCAGTCACAAAACAAAACATTTAATAAAGAAGAAAAGGAAGGGATGTGCCGTCATATCATAAGTACTTGAGCATACTTAATAATTTAAAAAAAATGTTGTTATCCCTACTATACTCCGTAAAATATAGCTTGATCTCTGCGACATAAGTCAAACTGACATTCCTAGAGTGGCCATGATATAAAAAAGTCGATAGATATTATCGACATTTCTTACTATTATCGATGCTAAAGTAACATTTAATTGGGTTTAATTTAATTACAAACGTTACTAAATAAAACGAATATTTGAATATAAATTACATTTATTCTTGTAAAGAAGTAAACCCCAAATCCATATCTGGATCCGTTTCTGAATCACTAGAACAATCTTGTAAATTTATTATAAACTTTTATTCGCATATATTATCATTATGTAAATAATGTTATGATATTAAAATTAAAATATACAATAACATTTAAAAAAAATAAATTAAGTTTTATTTGAAATACCGATAGTTTATAGTCAGTGGTCACGTTGATTCATCGCCCATCATTATGTAGGTCGGCATGCCCATAAAGTATGACATTTACAGGTATTGTCTGTACATGGACCTAATATAATAAACAGGACTGATAACTCTGAAAATGTTCATTATAAAAAATGAACACTATTGCAATGCAATAAAGTATTAATTCCTGTGCGCTTTACACAGATGCAAATCCGAGCCGACAGAGATAGCCAGGACGGAGGCGTGTGTCTCGTTCTTTCATCTTTCTTAGATCTTGCCAGCATAAAATAATATTTCTGATCTAAATTTTGCCTGATCAAAAACTCAGTTTATGCACTTGTATTTAATTGTTATTTCAACAATTGTAAAATAATAAATTATATTTTAATTTATTTCTTTAATTTTATACATAAACTATAAAGAAAACGTAAAATAGTATTTGCTTATTTCTAATTTCCTAGTGGTAACCCTCTAAAGCATCACCATGAACTATCATGGTGTCAGTAAGTCAAACTGTCATTGATTGAGTTTATCAAAATATTATTCTTAATATAATTCTTAGGCACCTTTTAAGATAAAATGGTGAAAAAATGTTGCGTTTATACTTGTTCAAGTGAATCATATAGTGATTGCCATATATCGTTCCACAGGTAAGCTTAAAATAATCTTACTGTAAATCTTACCACTAGGGTACCCATAATTCTCGTAATATTTCAATTGTGTGCTCGAGTTAGTTCTTCACTGTTGTACATTTATTTACAGTTACCTACCTTAAAAATGAAGTAATGCGACAAAAATGGCTCAGCAATACACGTAAAGCAAAAAATCACTAAAAATTCTGTCGTATGCAGCCGGGACTTGCTATACCTACGATTTCTCCTGTGGTAAGTATCATTAGTAATTGTTTATCATGCTTCAACGCAACAACACACAACAAGATTTAATTTTAGGAATCTTTGTTTAAACACCTAATCAAGTATTTTAAAAAACACTATTTGTATATACACTATACATAGTCTTTTAGGTTCCATACCCAAGGGGTAAAACGGAACCCTATTACTAAGACTTCGCTTTCCGTCTAACTGCCATCAGGCTGTATCTTGTGAACAGTGATAGTTAGTTATAATTTTAATTTTTTGATGCCTTTATAACAACATCAAATACTTAATACTAAAAAACAAGATAATATACGTATGTAAAGGGCTCCCATACACCATACGTGATTTTATAGCTTGCCGGATATTGATAGCTATTACAGTTAGACACTTAAAATATTGACGGAATACACTTTATTTAAAGACAAATAATTAAATTGAAATAAAATAAATACTAAAGAAGGATTCGTTTTACAGTCAAATATAGTAAAACCTTTACGACTTATGTACTTGGCCCGGTTTATTTTTACTTAATTCTTTATATGAGTATTATTTTGTAGGTCATAAACTGGATGTAATATGTTGCACTAAGTTAACTGTAATGTTTATTTTACAGACCAAAAAAATAAGTTCTCAGTAATACATTGAGCCACCGACCACTACCAGACTCTGACGAAGAAATCCTACATCATGCCACCTCTTGAAGATATTATCATGTTTAAAAAGTCGTTTAATCGATCAAAATGTTCAAACGATGTTTTTTGGTTAATATTAATATTGGCACTGAAAACAATCTGTTGCCCACCGTGATCAGAAGTTAGGTAAAAAATCGTAGACATAGACTGGCGTACAATTATTACAAAAGCCATTCATTAAATATGTAGCCGAAGCGGCTGTAATTGTACTTACTAGCAATTATTTTAAGCATTGTTTCAACTATATTTTCTTGTCATCTGTATCAACCAAAGCATGTAAATGGCTAAATATAATAATAATAATTAATAAATTTAGGGTTATTCTCGTTGTTCCTACCAGGCGCGTCCTCAGCAGTAGGGACAGTGTAGTAAAAGGGAGTAAAATTATACATAAATTCTATTGAAATAATTCAAGATAATTTTTTCAAACCTATAAACATAAAAGTAATGCTGTCCCGGTTGTTTTCAACAGTCCAATCTGTCCAGACGATAACTTTGGAACATGACGACCACCGTGGCCAGATGCGAGCGGGCCGGACTTTGTTGTTGTACCATCTCTGAGGTCCCGGGTTCGAACCCGGTCGGGTCAATAAGGGAAACGATCTTTTCTGTATTGTCTCGGGTCTGGATGTTGTGGTACCGTCGTTGTTTATGATTTATGTAACACAAGTGCTTTAGCTACTTACCACAGAATCTGAGCAATGTATGTGATTTTGTCCAATATTTATTTATTTATTTATTTTACTAGATGTAGTGGGGACAACGGGCTAAATTTTAATTATTTAATCAAATGTCCGTTATCAAAGTAAATCTTGTTGTCACCCTATTAGAAAGGGACACGCGCCTCTGTGGTAGCTATCTCGCTCGGCTCGTTTTTTGGCTGCGAGTGCTCGGTCCTGTTTATTATATTAAGTCCATGTGTCTGTACTACTATTAAATTCAGAACTTCTTAGGCGTGATTTAACTGACAGCTGTCGCAGAGATCAAGCTATCTTTTACGGAGTATAATATTTTAGATGCGAAAGTAACTCTGTCTGTCTGTCTGTCTGTTACGCTTTCCCGCTTAAGCCTCTCAACCGATTTTGATGAAATAATAAATGGCGAAATATTCTCCGATGAGAATATGATGTCAAAATCCCCGCATTTTCCCCACATAATGCCAATCCCCAATAAATCCCCAACCATCTTGAGAATCCCCGCAGTTTGGGGAATTCCCCACAGATTGGCAACCCTGCTTGAGATATCGATATCGTGTCCGTGATAGTGTTGCCGGATAATCGATTATCGATTAATCGATTATCCCCCCCTCAAATAATCTAATAATCGATATGACAATCGATACTATCGATATAATCGATTATATCGATACCTATTTTTATTAGATATAATCGATTATAATCTAAGTCAAATACAATATAATCGATATAATCGATATCAAGTTGAAAGCAATACTATCGATATAATCGATTAATTTGCAATTATTTTTAGATTTAATCGTCATTCATATAATGTCTTCTTAGACATAACACATTCATAATGAAACCGTGAAAAAGTTATTTATACCCTACTTTTTATTCATAAAACGTGATAGCTAAGTTTCTTGGTACCTACCTGAACTGTACCATCATGACAATCGATAGTATCGATACTATCGATTGTCATATCGATTATATCGATACTATCGATTGTCATATCGATTATTAGATTATTTAGGCCTCTTTTGGAATAATCGATTATAATCGATTTACAATCGAATCGACGGCAACACTACCATGAGCAGTATCTATGTGTGCGTTGCTCGAGCGCGCTTTGTATGTTGATTGATTTCTGTACCATCTATTTTGTGCTAAGGTGGTCATGAAAACCATGCGACTCAGCTACAAACTTCCACTAGAGAAAAAATCAGCCCTTCGGGGCCCAAGAGAATGGCGGCCCTGGGCACGGGCCCCGAGTGCCCTCATGGTGAAGGCGGTTAGTCCAGCACCTCTCATCGCTTCTCGTTGCTATAGGATATAAATAAGCTATAGCGGCCATGGTATCATCGGTACATAAAGTGCTTTATTGAAATAGTTTAATGTGAGCTATTTTGAAAATTTGCCCAAACAAAATAAAACCGCAGTAGTCTGCAGTTGTTAATATTTTTGTCATAGAAGCAAAACAACATGGAAACACAAATTCTGCAACTTGAAATTGCGCTACAATCCAATCCATTATATTCGCTTTGTGCAGAAAACGCCAAGTATTACTGATATTTATCAATAAAAACGTTATTTGATTTGGTAAAATCTTCAATAAAAATTTTGTAGATACACAGTTGCAACACTTGCAACCTAACAAGTGACTGGCAAAACATGGCCTCATGCATCCTCATGCCTTCTTTCACTCCCAAATGACATTTAGGCATTTTTCTAATACTTGTGTTGATATAATTTGTTTGTATTTTGCATGGAAGTACAAAATCTTTGATCAAAGGATATAAGATAAAAACAGTAAATTTTATATAAAATTTTATTATAAATTCTCTTCCTTCCATTTTTCTATCCACTCAAAAATTCTGTTCACATTCTGTTGCAACTGTTCCTCTGAGTCATTCTGTAGTTCGTTTACAATCTCCTCCTTGTATGAGGACTTTGCCTCGTCTAGGAGGGTTTCAAAGATCTCACACTGAATGTTGTCTTCCAGCTTTTTACCAGTATATCCTCTGAAAATTTTAAATATGAAGTCAGTTTTATTTTATCATGATAATCATAAGCCATTAAAAGAAATCCACAAGACTCATATAAGAAGACCCATAAAAGAATATAGATCACCTTGCTGACAGTCTGTCATAAAGTGTTGTATTGTTTGTTCTAATAACAAACACTCCATCAAACCACCTCTCAGGGAAGAAATCACACCCGTGATAGTCAACAATATTCCCACCTTTGGCCATCATCTGCTCCATTATGTCTAGTAGCTAAAATATAAATATTTTAGATATGAAATAATTATTCTAAACATTTTTATCAATCAATCAATCAATAATTTATTTGCAAGAATACAATTTTACAATTACATTTGGTCTTAAAATTAATGTAGTAAGTAAGTTGTTAGTATTCTGCCTGCAAGCAGACGTGCAAATATTTGTCATTGTCTAAAATATAAAAAAAAGAAGAAAAAAGTCAAATGTATTAAATTACAAAATAAATAATAATAGTCAATTAGAAACAATTTTTACTGAAGTCAACAAATTCCTTAACACTATAAAAACAATTGCTTAGAAGCCAGTCAGTTAACTTTGATTTAAATTTATTACCTACATGTATTTTTATGTCATCTGGAAGCAGATTATACAAGTATATTGACATATTGTACACGTTTTTGCGGTATAATTGCTTATGGCTAGGTGGCTGATACAATAGATGTTCAAACTATTTCTAAAATATTTATATTTAAGTGATTGTGTGATTCGCCAATTATATGTTGCACTGTAACATTTTTTTTTTCATCTTGGCAAAAGATTTTCTGTTAATGATTTAACTCTACCTAAACCAGGCAACAGATTTTCAGAACAGAATCAAAACGAAAATGTGTAAATTGTATAGTATCAAATAAATTGGCCAATTGAACTAACCTTATCTTCATTCAAAAAAGGGCATTGATACTCTGGATCGTATTCATCGAGACAGTTGCTTTCTTCTGCAATTTTTGATACTTCTCTCCATACATAACCCGTACTTTCTGCTAATCTCTGGGAAATAGTCGATTTTCCTACACCGGGTGTTCCTGTATACAAAAAGTATGTTATTTATAAGAGATACAATCAGTTGAAACCTAGTGACTTGTGTCAACAGGCTGATTTTGTACATGGTCCTTACCTGTAATTAATATATTTGGTATTCTTCTTGGGATTCCTGGCATGATGAAGTTTTAATTACAACAAGTCGCAAAATATTTCAAGAGCGTTAAAAGGTAAATAAACAATTTGACCACGTTTGTTTTGTATTACTTAATAGGTTATTTATCGCTCGTAGAAATGTTCGACAAGCACAGACCAATAATGAACCCACAGACCAATAATGAACCCGACAAGCAAGTGATTTTGACGTTGATTGATGGAAAATTGTCTATGAACATTTGTTCATACCCATGGACTTAGTATAATATTAAGTCCATATTCATACCATACCCATGGACTTAATTTATTATACTATGTCCATGACCATACGATAGTAGATAGTATGGCTATTTAGCCATTCTACTATGGTTATTCTTGCAGGCCTAGCATGTGCAATACGTCCAATTTCTCACATGAGACGACAAAAGTTGTTATACTATTGATTGGCTAATAGCAAACCGCACTCGTATTTTCAGCCAATCAGCAGCTGACGCACTGAGCCACTGACTTCAATCGATTTTGACGTTTATAACTTTTTTTTTTTTTTGTTAATTTGTTCCTTTAGGAACCGGCTAAGGTCAGAGACCATGCTGCCAAGTCATGAGTAGTAACTATTTATTACAAAATACATATAACACATTTCATTTTGTTACAAAACAAATAATAAATGTAACATTTTGAGTTTTGTATGGATTATATTTTACCAATGGAATGTATAATAAATTTGTACAATGGAATATAAGTGTCATTATTTGAAAGAAGGGCCGTTATGGAGCGCGGTACAGATTGAGAACAACCATAAATTTGAATTAACTCATCCATCAGCACAAGGCGCTGAATGCCGAAAGATGAGCAGTCAAAGAAAATGTGGACCAAAGTTTGCTCTTTTTGTGAGTTACACAATTCACATAATGGACTCTGCACCAATTTTAAACGGAAAAGATGATAGTTCAAATGACAATGACCAAAACGGAGCCTTAAGATGCTGACATAAAACTTCCTAGGCAAGTAAGTAGAACTTTTACAAAACCATGGTCTAGTACTAATGGGGACATTGAATGTTGCATACCACATGCCCTTATTTTCAATCTGAACAGTGAAATTCCAATGTTTTTTCCAAATATCTACAGACCTTTTCTTTAGAAGGAAGACTATATCAGTCCAAGGAATAGAAATATTAAAGTGATTACTAGAATCAGGAATATTGTGTCCATAATTGGTGATGGTTCGGGCTAAGAAATCAGCCCTCTCATTACCAACGACACCAACATGAGAAGGCACCCACATAAATTTGACAGTTATATTTTCTTTGAGTAAATCAAGCCAATCATGTTTGACTTGAGAAATTAAATAGTTAGTATCCGCATGAAATCTATTATTTTTAAGATTTTGTATAACACTCATGCTATCGCTAACCACTAGCCAATGACAACATCCATTGTTTTTTTGCTTTATGTGCTTTAGTGCAGCAAGTATAGCTACAGCCTCAGCTGTGAATATACTTGTGTTCATATTTATTTTGTGACCTGTGCCCGTTTTAAAAAAACTATCATAAATAGCAAAGGATACACTGTTTTCAGTTTTAGAGCCATCTGTATATACAAATCTATAGCCCATAAACTCTAAAAATTTACTATGTACATCTTCTTTAGTTGACAGATTATGATCAATAATAATATCAATTGCAGGGAATTTACTATCAAACTCTCCTTGATAGCATGGAAGTAGAATTGTCCTATGAATTTGTAAAGTGTCAAGGAAATTTATAAATTGGTGAAAGCCCTGAAGTATATACAAAGGATTGCGACCAGAAGAATTTATGAATGAATGTTTTAAATTTACAAACAGGTGATTATTATTTTTACTATACAATTTTAGTAAGAATCTTTCCTTCAGATAAGAGAATCTTATGCTCAAAGGGGGCAGATTACATTCCACTTGCATTACATTAATGGGAGTACTTTTAAATGCTCCAGTAATGAGCCTTAAGTTTTTGTTTTGGATTTTATCTAGGGCATCTACTAACCTACGATCACCAGCAAAACAAAGAAAACCATATTCGAAATGACTACGAATCAATGATTTGTATAAAAGTAACAAAACTTTGGGATCAGCTCCCCAAGACGTTCTACACAATAATTTTAAAAAATTAAACACCCTATTAGCACTTGTACTAATTAATTCAACATACTTTTTCCAAGCCATATTATGAGTAAAAATTATCCCTAAGAACCTAACTTCACTAGAGACAGGAATAGGGATATTGTTATAATGTACAGGAGGAATTGAGTTGATCAATTTAGAAAATACAACTATTTTTGATTTTAATGGATTTATGTCGAGATTCAAATAAGAGAAATATGCACACAAACCTTTCAAAGATTTGTTTAATAATTGACTAATATTTGTTATATTATTTCCAGATGCATAAACAACTAAGTCATCAGCAAATTGAAGATTTTTAACTTCTGAACCCAAAATCATATTTAATCGACGAATATACAAAATAAAAATTAATGGAGATAATATGCCACCTTGACATACACCGACAGAAGCAAGCCTTGGACCATATAACTGACCATTATATTTAATGTAAACTTCCCTTTCTGTTAAAAATTTATGGATCCATTGAATTATTTTTTTTGGAATTGCAATTGTATTTAGTTCTTTACACAGTATATCAATATTGACGCTATTAAATGCACCTGCAACATCAAAGAATACAGCTGCCAGAGTATTTCTTTCATTAAAACTGTTTTGGATATCCAGCTGCAGCTGACAAATACTTTCACGAGCTGATGTCCCTCTTCGAAAGCCAAATTGATTAGATGGTAATATATTATTCTGTTCAATATAGAATTCCAACCTTTGTTTTATAAGCTGTTCAAATACTTTGCCTACACACGAAGTAAGAGCAATAGGTCGATAGGAATCAGGACTTGAGTGCTGTTTGTCCGGTTTTATAATGGGTACTAAACAATCAGACTTCCAAGTTTGCGGAATTTCATTTAACTGCCATAGATTATTTAATATGTTAAAAAACACTTGTAAACCCTTTTCGCTCAATTTTTTAAACATAATGTAAGGCAGACCATCCAGACCAAAGGCACTATCTTTCCTTGAGAAAATAGCAGATATTAGCTCTTGCATTGTAAATGGTTTGGTTAAGAAGTTATTTACAGAATTAGTTTCATTAACTGAAGAGAAATTATATTGATTATTTACAAAGTCCGGTGTATATTTTTGTAGAAAATCTTGAACCCAACTGGCATCCCCATTTTTATTAGTAAATGTGTTATTGAATTTTCGCATATATTTCCAAATTCTCGACAGCGGCGTACATCGGTTAAAAGAGTTGCACAATTGAACCCAACTATTTGTTCTTTCAGTTTTTAATGTTAGTTTTTTAATAGCTTGTAATTTTTTAAATGAAATGTAATTTTCATCCGAAGGATTATTTTTAAATTTAACATATGCAGATTTAGAGTTTTGAACTGCTTCGGAACATTTTTTATTCCACCAAGGAAGAGAGTAATTTTTAGAGAACTTTCCACGAGTGTTTTTATTCAAAGAATCATCAGTAGGGGATCTTGGTGAATTATTATATGGAAGCGAGTTGTCTATTGCTGAATTGAGAATATCACAAAATAGACTATATGCTCTTAATGGAGCATAGTTATCTGTCTGAAAATCAGAGAGCTGAAAATCTACATTTTGTTCATACATTTTCCAATCAACCATTTTGAAGTTTGGGTAGTTTGGCAAATGTATGCTACAATTATTTACAGAGTTAATATTTACAGAATGATTTAAAAACACTTTTATAATTACAGGAAGATGATAACTTCCAAGAGGATCATTATGCAAAGACCAATCACAAAAAAGTCCAAGAGATGAGGAAACGAATGTCAAATCCAAAGCATTTGGTCGCCACGTCAAAGAACCCACTGTAGTTGGTTCACCAGAGTTTAACAACACCAAATTTTTATCATCGATAATGTCTAAAACATCCCTGCCTCTTATATTATCTGAATGACATCCCCATGCTGTGTGATGTGCATTAAAATCACCAGCGAAGATCATAGGTTCGGGAACAGAATCTATCAAAGATTTAAAATTATTTTTATTAAATGGTGGATTACAATTCGGAGGACAATAAAAGCTAACAATACTAATTTCTTTTTTATTTATGGTAATTCGAACGCAAATATTTTGCAGAGAACTATCAGAATATGTGTTTATTTTTTTGTAATTTATACTGTTATGTATTAAGATGGCAACTCCATTATGTTTGTTGCCTATAACATTTCTTTCTATTTTGTATCCTTTTATATTAAAAACTTTAATAGGTGTTAACCAGGTTTCGGAAATAATAGCAATATGTATTTTATTGTGGTAAAGAAATTGTGTCAGTAAAAGTTTATTGCTAATTATGCTTTGAGCATTCCACTGAATAATGTTAAGATCCATTATTTGTTTGTGGCAAAGGAGGTATTTCTAAATGTTTGTTTGAGGCTTTCTTTTATAGATGTGGAATTAATTGGAGTTTCTTTTTGATTTGTCACTAGTTTGGTTATTGTTTGAGTTAAAATGTTCATGAAAATATCTGATTTAGTCAAGTTCTGTATTTGTGTTCCTATATTAGAAATGGTTAGTTGGGGGAATGCATTTTCATTAAATAATTCGGAATACTTTGTAGACAGAGACTTGATTTTAGTTTCTTCTATTTTCATTTTTTTTTGGGGACATAAATTCGAAATTGCAATATGATTGCCACCGCAGTTGCAACACTTAGCGTTTTTGGGATCTTCTTTACACTCCTTATAGTGGTGGTTTTGCGTGCAAATGGAACATACAACCGAGTTTCGACAAAACTTAGCAATGTGCCCAAATTTCATGCATTGCAGACATTGCTTGACTGGAGGAACGTAAACTCTTACCTCGTGCCTCCATGAGTCAAGATAAACATATTGGGGAAGTTCAGTAGAGGCAAACGTAACCGCGACTGTCTGGGTGGGCTGGTATGTGACATCACCGCCCTCGCTCCTGACACGTCGCATGAAACGCCTCACCTGTATTACGTTCCTGCTGCTGCCAATCAGAGTAAAAATCCGTTTATTAGACAACTCGGTAGGGACAGAGGAAAGAACCCCTGTCACCTCAGTATCCCTAGCTGGAATTGACGCCCTTAGACCTAACTCTTCAAGTAATTTTTTATTTTGAAGGAACACGTTTGCGTTGTTAGAAAGATCAAAGGTGATACCAATTTTATATTTATTCATTGACTTTAAATGTAAGATTCCTGTGACGCAATGCTTGCGTATTGCATGAGACAGGGCCAATCTATCCTTGTCTGTAAATAGGGATGCAACATCGTTCATGAAAAACATCGATGTCGAAATATCGATGTTTTTAAAAGTCAAACATCGATGTCGAAAATATCGATATTTATGAACGATATATCGATGTTTATGAACGATATATCGGTGTTTTTTAAAATACTTACAGGATTGACAAAATGGCCTTGAAATACAGAGAAAAAGCGTTTTCCTATCAGATTGATATAGTTAGACTAATTACTGATAAACAAATTACTTACCTACCTACTTTAAATAATACAGATAATTTACTAGGATATGAAGAGTGGAAGAACTATGAAATAAACAAAATCAAAGACACGGAGATATATTTATTATACTTGAGAGGAATTTAACAAAACAACAACCTATTTCTTTTTCAATATAGAATTCAAAAAATTCGGTAAACGTAGTGTAGGACGCCCTCAGGCCAGGTGGAGTGACGATTTGCGCAGGACGGCTGGCGGGAGCTGGATGAGAGTCGCCGAAAATCGAGCGAAGTGGCGAACATTTGGAGAGGCCTATGTCCAGCAGTGGACTGCAACAGGCTGATGATGATGATGATGATGATGATAGAATTCAAAAATAGTAATTTCGATAATCTACTGCCAAGCAATCGGTTTCTTTCTCGAGTAATAACAGCTCCAGCTTCAGAAAATAGCCGCTCACTGGGGACTGAAGTTGCTACTATTGGTAAATGTTTCATACGATACTACGCAAACTACGCAAACCAAAAAAAAACAAAAAATATTAAAAAAGTATTGTTTTTGTATGGCAAGGATTTGAGCGAGCAAGGTTGGACGAGTTCTTGGTAGTATACGCACAAATCAATAGATGGCGCTAGTAAACATCGGTCATAAAACATCGTTCATAAAGAACGATATATCGTCGATGTTTTGAGTTTCAACATCGATGTAAAAACATCGATGTTTATGAACGATATATCGATTTTTTTAAACATCGATATATCGTTTGCATCCCTATCTGTAAAAGATTTATCATCTGCGCGGTTCAAAAACACAATGTACTCTGATTTTTTACTGTTTTCTGGGTACTTCCTTGAATACCCAGGAACCTTAAAGATTTTATATCTATTGCTTCGTTCATCTTGGTCAGAATCCGAAGTGGAGTCCGTGCTTGGATTTGACCGCACATCAGGGGGGTCAGATTTTTTCCTTTTCTTCACACCTCCCATCTCCTCTAGAGAACTGTACAAACTTTACAACTATCTATGTACACTATTTTTTGTTTACTTTACAAAGAAATATACAAAAACAACTGAGTTTAGATTTTTACAAAAATAAATTAAATTTGGGCGCCTTTCACGTTCGAGGTTCCCGCGCTTTTTTCTTGACGTTTATAACGATAAGAGCGCGATAAAATTTAGTCGCGTGGCGCATGCTAGGCCTGTTGGTCAAAGTCCTCTGTCTGTACAGCCCTGTTTATGCTGTGCAGTGCACGGTCAACAGCATACAGGTAGAATGTAGTCTCTTCCTCAAAAAAAACCTCAATGGGCTCATTGTAGTAGCAGGAGCTGCTTTAAAGACTCCTTTTTTAGTTTATGATAGATTTTAATCGAAATGCCGCAAATATGGGTGCAATCTATGACTGTCTAAGAAAGGAATAAAAAAAAGAGAAAATGTCTATGGAGTTGTTTTGCTTTTGAGGTTAGAAGGAAAATTTTGTATTTTAATTATGTAACACAATTAAAGATTTAGTCTAATTTGGATTTAGATGTTTTTAAGCATATGTTTTTTTATTTTACAGAACTATGTGATAATGCGTATATACAAACCTCGTGGAATAACCAACGGACAAATTGTGCTGGTAACATTAATAGGCATTATTGGTGGAATTTACATTTGGAAACCTCTATTCGAAGAACATTACCCGCGTAAAAAAAAGGGAATAGTTGATAACAACGAAGCAACAGAGAATTCCAACTAAGTCATCATGGGTATTGTACAAAAATGGATGCAAACTGCCAACCCACTATCCAAGACATTGATGGCCGTCTCTTTAACAACATTTGCAATAATCAGTTATAGATGGTGGTATGCACCACACGTTAAGCGCGCAAGGTATAGGCAGGCTGAGCAGTGGGCCAACATGATCATTGACGAAGAGGAAAAGGAAGAGGGCGAAAGAAGCTCAAACTATAATCTGTCTTATTAGTTGTATGTAGTTAGATATAAATAGGTAACTGTATTTATGAATAAACAGTTTAAAATGTTCTGAGCTCATTCTTTTTACTACGAGAACACCTTTAATCACATATCATATAAGAGATATCTGTATAGTATTTATTCAAACAAGCCTGCAAGACATTTCAAAATTGTCCTGATCAGCAATCGAACCCTACTGGTTCTGGTCCAGGTTTATTTACTCCATCTGGCCTGCGCCCACTGATATTGTTTAATATTTTAGTCTTATGAATATTTTTTGCATATTTGCCTTACCGATTTATACCTACTTCTCTCAAATTTCATTGACGCTTTCTTTAAATCGTCTTCTTTCTATGTTCTCTTTTCCTACTTAGCGTAACCCCACACTAGCGTTCTTTGAGCGTCGACGCCCACGCAACGCCGACGCGACGTCGACGCAACGCCGACGCGACGTCGACGCAACGTCGACGCGGCGCCGACGCAACGCTTGCGCAGCGGCGCGGTCGAAATGACGAACGCCAGGACTGCGCTCCACAGGCGCCGCGCCGGCCCGACGCCTGCCGCAGCGTTTATTTTGACAACAGTACAATGATCAACTCAATTGTTTCGGCCCGCCCGTGTTTTAGAATCAGTAGGTAGAAGACTTTTTAGCTGATAGCAAATATGGATGTAGCTTAAAATACTAGCTCATATTGCCGAAGAAACCCATTTTCAATTAAGTACTTTTAGTTTTCGAGAAAATAAATGCTAAAGTTGCCTTTTCGTGCCATGTGTCAAATAGGTAAAATATATTTTTTCCTTTACAAGTTGAAAGCATTAATTTATCACTGCAATATAAAACATTATATTGTGCGTTATTCAAATCTTACATTTCCATTTTCGAAATAACTGTACATGACGTCAGCGCGGCGCGACGCTCGAACGCGATGTGCAGAGGACGCCCAGCGCAAGCGCCGCTCAAACGCCGCGCCGACGCTGGGCGGGCGCCGCGTCGACGCTGAGCGGGCGCCGCGTCGACGCTGAGCGGGCGCCGCGTCGACGCAACGCCCAAACAACGTCGGCGCGGCAAGACGCTGACGCTCGAAAGACGCTAGTGTGGGGTCCCTCTTATTTCCTGTTTCCGAAGAAATCATCATTTTTTTTTTTTGTTTTTTTTTCTTTTCTTTGCTTTTATCTGCAATCAGTCCCCGGACTATGAGCAGATGTTATGTTTGACCATTTGTCATGTGGAGGACACTCTCCAGTGAGAGCATCTACTCCGTTTCCGTTGGAGCTACACTCGGTCCTGGAGCTCCATGATGTGATGCTTTTTCAAGCGTGTAACATATGTATTAAATAAGATTATTGTTACTACAATTATAAGAAAGATTGTTAAATAAAGGCTATTATTATTATTATGTTTGTTTTTTCCAATATCTCGGGACTACAGAGTCCCGGACTTTTGGGAGGCGTGCATGGGGCCGAAGCCAACACGTAGAGGCCCTTTAAAAAACAAGTATAATCTAAATGTAATGTGACACCGCCCGACGATTATCCCTGTATACACTATAAAATGCAGCCACGGACAACCCCCGGTCAGTGCAGGACTATGGAATGGAGTGGAAGAACAAGGAATCTGGGCTATTGGGTTGAGGTGCTAATAGACTGGGTAACCGGGACTATGGGAAGGACTATGGCACCTGCCCGATCTATGTTTAAAAACACGATTAAAATGGGCAGGTGGTGACTCGCCATCTCAATGTCATGGGCCCCCCATTGGTCGCCCACTCAAGGCACGAAGCAGGAGTGACGGGGGGCAACATTGTGTGAGCGGCTCAGGGTGTGGAGAGGTGTGCACCGCTTTCTACCCAGTGGCTTACGCCACTGCGCCAACTCGCGACTTAGGCATCTTTCACTTCCACCCTGCTAGCATATAGCTCTGACGCCCCACTCTGGACGGCCGGCTAAGGCAAGCCAGAGGTGAGAGTCCTGCGGCCCCTGTGGGGTCCACTCCCACCGGCCAACTAAGGCAAGCGGAGGAAGGGGCCTGGTCGACTCTCAGGGGCACGGGTCCCAAGGGGTGTCAATCCCATTCAGCCCGCCACAAGCTGCCCTGGGGAGACTGACTGCACTGATAGAGAGTTGTCGCTCTTCATGGTGCAGATCATCAACTCTCACCAGCGGGCGATGGGCTCGTCACTTCCCTACGCCATTTATTATTATTATTATTAACATATGTATTCATAGTTAATTGGCGAGCCAAGTGATTAGGGTGGACCATAAGTCTCTTCTTGTAGGTTGCGGCAGTAGAGCGGATTTCATCTTTTACTGTGCCAATTTGCAGGTGTTCGTGGACTTCCGAATTTCTTATGAACCATGGCACATTGGCTATGGAGCGAAGAATTTTATTTTCTTGGCGCTGTAAGATGTTGATATTGGTATCAGAGGCACTACCCCACAGTTGAATACCATACAACCAGGCTGGTTTAATGATAGTTTTATATATCAGTAGTTTGTTGTCCAGAGTTAGTTTAGAATTGCGACCGAGCATCCAGTACAGGTTCCTGTGTCTGAGTGAGATTTCTTCCTTCTTTGCGTTTATGTGTTTCCTCCATGTCAGTCGCCGGTCTAAGTGAATGCCAAGGTAGCGCACACATTCACTCTGAGGCAGTGTTATTTCCTAAAGTTACTGGGGGGCAATTTCCCGTTCTTAGAGTAAAGGTAACCTGTACGGATTTTGAAGCACTGGCTTTTATTCGCCATCGTTCCAGCCAAGTGTGCATGCTGTCCAGGGCTTTTTGTAGTATGGCTGAAGCAACTTCAGGTTTAGAATGGCTTGCAAGAATTGCGGTGTCATCTGCGAATGTAGCCACTGTCGTGCCCGGCGTAACAGGAAGGTCTGCTGTGAAGAGTACATACAGGATCGGTCCTAGCACTGACCCCTGAGGCACTCCTGCTTTTATTTCCAGAAGAGCTGACCGCTCGTCACATTCCTTCACGTAGAACAATCTGTTGCTGAGATATGATTTCAGTATGGCAAACAGTGTGTGAGGCAGACTCTCTTTAATCTTGTAAAGGAGACCCTTGTGCCAAACCCGATCAAACGCTTGTTGGACATCAAGAAAGGCAGAAGAGCAATATTCTTTCTGTTCCTGCGTCCGTCTTATGCATTCACAGACTCTGTGCACCTGTTCCACTGTCCCATGATTTCTGCGAAAGCCAAATTGGTGGTCAGGTATGATTTTTTTCTCAATTAGATGAGGTGCAATTCTATCCAACAATATTTTTTCAAATAATTTTGAGGTTGTTGGTAATAGGCTTATTGGCCTGTATGAAGTTTTTTCGTGTGCAGGTTTTCCTGTCTTGTGTACCATAATGATCTCAGATATTTTCCATAGATCTGGGAAGTGTTGTAGTCTGATCATAGCATTCATTAGGACAGTGATGAATACTATGGCTCTCTGCGGTAGTTCAACTAGCACTTCCTTTGTGATAAGATCATAACCCGGGGCTTTTTTGCTATCGAGAGATTTAATAGTCTTTTGTACTTTTCGAGGCGTCACAGGACGGGGAGGCAACTCCATCTGATAGTCTTGGTCTAGTATTTTGTCAATGTTTGCTTCTGCTTTGCGGTCACTACTCTCATGTGGTACGAACACGTTCGCCAGATGAGCCGCAAATACATTAGCCTTCTCTTGGTCAATTCTGGCCCATCTCGTGCTACTAGATTCATCTCTTATCGGTGGCTTCTGTTGTTGTGGTCTGTCATAGGATTTCGTGACTTTCCAGAGAGAATAATTTGTCTCTTTGGTTGCAGTTAGCGACTCCAGCTGTTCTTGTAGGGTCAAGTCATTCGCTGTTTTAAGGAGATTTCTAAGATTCCATATTGCCCTATTCAAGACAGTTTTGTCTGCAGGATGCCTACTAAGTTGCCATACTCGACGTAGTCTTCTTTTTTCAATGAGCTTCTCTTTAATGTATAATGGCAAATTAGTATTATATCCAGAGGTATTCAGGACAGGTGTCATTTTCCAGCATCCTTCTTGGATTAGATTCGTAAGATATTTTAGAGCATAATCTATGTCGTCTGTACTTTTTATCTTAATATTCAAATCAATTTTTTCATCCACGTATTCTCGGAAGGACTTCCAATCTGTCCGATGGTTGTAGAGTTTTTGTGTCTTTTCAGGTTCAATTACAACAGTGCTTACATTTAATATAACTGGTGTGTGATCAGAGCAGCTGTCCAGGCATGCCTCTGTTTTGAAGTACTTCCGAGACTGACCTTTGGTTATAAAGAAATCTAGCAAATCCGGTATCTTATTAGGATCCGTTGGCCAGTATGTGGGTTGTGAGGTTGAAATTGCCATGATTTTGTTTGTGTCTATGCAGAGCTTAAGTTGTCGTCCTCGTGTCGTTGTCAGTCTGCAGCCCCAGTGGGTATGTTTCGAGTTCCAGTCCCCGCCAGCAATAAAGCGTTTCCCTAGACTTGCGAAAAGATGGGAGAACATGACTGAGTTTATGGTGTGTCTAGGGGGACAGTATACTGCAGCAAAGTTTGTAATACCATTGTCATCATTACACACCGCTACAATTGTGGCTTGGATATGGCTAGTCCTATATTCGAGTTGAATGTAATGTTTTATATTTTCATGTATAATTACCGCAGTCCCAGCGTGTGCCTTCCCATCTGGATGAGTAGTGATGTACACTTTATAATTTTTAATTTTTACTTTACTCCTACTATTGCAATGTGCCTCAGAGATTAGGGCGATATCTATTTTGTGTTCCTTCAGGAGGGTCTCTATGTAGTCTTTGTTTGGTGCTAGTCCATTGATGTTCCACGTCATTATTCTTAAGCCTAGTTTGGTAGTTTATTGACAAGTGTGACTATGAGACCCATCAAGGTACTCATTTGTTGTAGGATAATGTCAAACTTTTCAGCTTGCTTCAGTAGTAATTCTTCTAATCTTGAATTAGTTGTTGGGTGGGTTGGGTGGTTTATAGAATCTTTGCTTTCTTGAGTTGTCGGGTTCCATCTCAATATTTCAGAGTATGATTTCTTTCCTCTTGTTGCCAGGTTAGGGTTAGAAATTATTGTTTCGTTAGTCTGAGGGGCAGTTTTGGGTTTGATATTGTCTCTGCTGATTTGCTGGTTGTTGACTTTCCTTGCTGCTATTTCTTTATAAACTTGGCATCCCTTGTAATTGGCAGGATGTGGACCATCACACAGGACACATTGGGCCGGTGTATTTCGATCACGCTTATTACATTCCGATGTCTTGTGTGGTTCCTTGCATTTAACACAGCGATATGGTCTCATGCAGTAATTTTTGGAATGACCATACTGCTGGCATCTCTGGCATTGCACAATAGTCTTCCTTTTCTTGGGGTCTTTAATAATCACAGACTGGTTGTAAATATATTTAAGATCTTTTACAGCTTTATTTTGTGGTCCCGGTAATAGGTTAACAAAAAATGTTGTGGTATTTTTCTTTTCAGGTCCATATTTTGAGTTGATGATTTCTCCTGATACAGCATTTCCTGTTTTCTCTATTTCTTCTTTTATTGCTTCATGTGGGGTAGTGTAGTGAAGGTTACGGATGACAATTCTATAGCATCGATCTTGTTTTCTGTTGAATGAATGTCCAATAAGTCCATTTTCACGTATTACTTGTATGACTTTCTTGTAGACTTCTAGATCTAGGCAGTTGACACGCATCTGAGTTTTGTTCACAGTTCTGAATATGAAGTTTTCACTGCTTGTAACAGTGTTGAGTAGTTCAGTTAGCTTATTGATATTCTCTACCCCATAGAGTACTATTGGAGGCGGTTTGTTTTGTCTCTTCTCTTTGGTCTGATGAGTTTCTCGTTCTGTTTGGTCTATTGGTAATTCGCTGTATCTATTAGCCACTGGGATTGTGAGAGGTGGTGGAGATTCAGACATCTTCTTTCTCTTATTGCTACTCATTGATGGTACTCTTTGCCAGTCGGGTGGCCGAGGACAAGATATTTCTGTGGGCACTGGGCTGTCTGACTCTTCTTGCGGTTTCTTCCCCAATGATGCACTTCTAGGCCTGATGTGGAACAGGCTGGGATGAAAGATTTGTTGGACGTGTTTTCTAATTCCAGTAGTATTTGTTGTCACAGGTGCCTGGTGTCTCACACTTGTGATGTCTTCTGTTTGTGGTTGCAAGATTGTGCCCCCCCCAGAATACGAGGGGCAGCCTGAGTTAGACTCAGGGAGGGATTCTCCAGCAGAGCTGGTACCCTCCTGGGGTAATTTCTCTTTCAATGTTGCTTCCATAATTTTCTTTTTAATTCTACTTCATTCTCTCCAGACATTTTTAGGGATAACTTAGGTCCCGAAGGTCGCTGCTGCCTCTTCCGGCTGGTTACCCAGCCAGGTGTATGGTTATACCGCCATTGCTCGGTCGCCATTGCCTCGTCAGTTGTCTAGCAGGGAGGACCACGGGCAGGTGAGGTTGACAGTTGGGCCGGTCAAGATGTTAAGGGCCGTTCTCCCCTTACTCCCCAGAAATCATCTTTAATAAAAAAAAAACACAATCACTATAGTATAAAACAAAGTCGCTTTTTTCGGTCCCTATATCCCTTTTGTAAGGATAACTAATAAATCAGGTGGATTTAATAATGATTTACTATAGATTGTAATTATAATTTGTAAAATGTTTTTTTCATATTTATCTTGCAACTTCATAGACCGATTAATCGGTCTATGAAGTAGCATACATATACATTCGTTCATTCGTTCATTCGTTCGTGTTTGAATAACGTTCAACGGTGAGTCAGTCGGGAGTCAGTCGCCGCCACGAACGGACGCAACTTGTGACAGTGTGGAGGGTAAACGGTGGCGAACATTTTCTGCTAGAGCAACATCAGGTCAGTCATTCGATTTTAGTTAATGTTAAAATGATGTAATTTTATACGTACGAATAGTTAAGTAAGAGTAATTGATGGACTCTCATCTCATTGTCGTTGATGTAATTAAATAAATCCTTGTTATAATTCCTTTAGTTGTTTTATTCTAAATACAATTCCGAATACTCACAGTGTAATTATAGTTCAGAAGTGAGATTGGCGAATAATTTTCTTAATTATTCGTTTATCCAGCCTGCATGTTCATAATTTAACGAAATATTTTTTTTTCGGTGTGCATTTGTCGAGTATGTGATTAGAGTTCAACCCTTTGATTACAAGTTAAATCTTAATTTTTCCTTGAAATTGTGGTTAATTCTCAAACTGTAATTGAACGAACCTGTTTTACTAATAATATCATGTAAAATTGTACGTTCAAACCTAAAAGTGCCTTTTACTACATTGGTTATTTTATGAGAAAAAAAAAACGGAGTTCATTAATTCAGTTTTGTTTTGAAGTTTATCAGTCTCAATCTTAAGCATCTTAATCTAAATGTACCTACTTTAAACGTTTTAATCATATTAACAACGGTAAATACGTTTTTTATGAAAGCAGTGTAAACCTAGTGAATATTTGACTACCTTATTTTACATTTAGTCATAAAATATTAAATTTATGTCCTTAAAGTACCTACCGTCAATTTAAATTACTTTTGATGTTACTTAATAATGCATTTGGATATTTATCGGCTGAAATCTTGTGCATCTATATATATTTTTGGATTCTTATAAATAATAACAGTAAATAAGTTAGCATAGATTTCAGTTAGACGATTATTTTTCGACATTGTGTCTCTTTACATATAAAATATGATAAAAGAAAGCAGTTGAAAATGCCCGCTTTACATAAAAAAAAAAAAATAGCAGTGCTATTGTGGAAGTTGACTCATAAAAGAAATTCATTAACCATTACTATGTTCAAGTTTCAGTCATGGAAAACGTTGATCAATCAATTGCTGTCGGTCAATGTAATGACGGGACTGTTGAGAGTGACCGCGTGGAGGATGAGGCTGGTGATGCTGACCGCACGGAAATACAGCCTCAGACGCCGTCAACCCATAGGCCAAGTACAAAAGTGGAAGGGAGCCTGAAAGGTAGGCAAAGCCACTATTCTAATGGTACTGGTTGTTATTGGGATTCCCGTGAAAATAGTGGGAGACAGTCAAGAGTGAGAACTCGTAACACTCCAAGTCCGAGCGGGGAGTCGATGAGGCAACACCGGTACGGTGGGGAGTCTCGCCGGCAACGCTCTAAAAGTAATAATTTAAGGCAATTTCGCCAGTTATCATCGTCTAAGCGTATGTCGCGCGCTCGTAGTCGATCTTTTCACGACGACGCAGACTACGTTCGATATAAGCAGCGTGAAAACTCGAGGCCAGTAAGGTGCCCCCGCAGTGATTCCAATGAACGATTGAAGACGTCTGATAGAAATTTTCAATATCATCCTAATTTGTATGTTAATAAAGAGCGGTATAGGCGCGAGAGAAACAAGAGGTATTTTGATAGTAGTGATTCAGATGAGACGTTTTATCGTGGAAATAAAAGGAAGAGGATATACTCTCGTTCCCCTCGCGTCAATACACGCAGTCATAATAATAACCAGTATCAGACTGACCGTTTTTTTCATAGCAAATTAGAAAATGATTCTAGTGCTACCCATAATATGATAGATAAATTTTTAGATATTATAAAGGACATGAAAAATCAATCGTCATCTAAACTTTCACTCAGTAATGTTGTCCCAGAGTTCGACCCTATGTCAAAAGACCAAACAATATTAATCTGGCTTACTAAGGTGGAGGAGTGTGCTGAGATCTATGGTTGGCAAGAAAAAGAAATAATACACTTTGCCCTTCCTAAACTATCTGGACTCGCTAAATCTTGGTACCAGGGCCTTAGCACGGTCCTTTACACTTGGAATGAATGGAAAAGAAAACTTCTTGAATCTTTTCCATGCAGAGAAGATTACGCAGAGCTTTTAACTATTATGTTGGCTAAAAAGCCTCGATATGGGGAGTCGTTAGAAAGCTATTACTATGAGAAAATGAATTTACTAAATAGGTGCGGTATTAGTGGCAGAAAAGCGGTCGATTGTATTTTAAATGGAATAGAAGATCGTGCGGTAAGGGTAGGTGCTCAAGCTGCTCAGTTTCGCGAGCCTGAGCAAGCGCTCATGTACCTGAAGACAGTTAAAATAGCTACTAGTAAGGATGCAAGCGATAAGTTAAGGCATGATGAAAAGATTGTAGGTTTAACATCGTCCAACAGCCGACGATTTGATTTTTCTAAAAAAATAATTTGTCATAACTGTAGCGAAGAGGGTCATAAAAGCTATAAATGTCAAAAACCTCCAAACAAATGTAATACCTGCGAAAAACTTGGTCATATAAGTACTTTTTGTAGATCGGGAAAAGTTGGTGTAAATAATTCAAATTCAAAAGTTTTTCCAACTTCTAATGATGAATCGACTCCAAGTAGTAATTCAACTTGACTAGTGTGCATTTGTATTGGAATCTAGGAAAGCGAAAACAAAATCTATTAATTCTTTTGACGGTTACAGTAATTAAACTTATATTCTTTTAAACACGTTGGTTAAGAATTTATGGTATGGTGGAGGTATCTATGCTTATAAGGGAAATTCAGAAGAATTAACATTAATTTGTATTATTTAAATTTACAATTTTATCAATAAATAATACTTAAATGTAGAATGAATTGTTTCGTTTCGTATAGCATTGTATATTTTTAAAACGGTTGTTATATTTATATGGTAGTTTATTTTTTTATGTAATGAAAGATTAATCTTTAATTACACAATTATATATCTTATTGTCTTGTTTAATGTTATAAGGTTAGTCTTATCGTTTCAGTGTACTTAACATTCACAAAGATACTGTCAACACTTGTAGTTTCAAGTTAATAATTATTCATGAAATAAATATTTATAAATATCTGCATTAAATGATTATGTTTTCTGTAAAAATCTGTAACCTGTAAAAATTTAGTATATACAAAGTGTAATTTTGAAATCACTAAAGCAAAGGGACTTGCTCTAGCAGGATGGCCGAGCTGTAAGGATAACTAATAAATCAGGTGGATTTAATAATGATTTACTATAGATTGTAATTATAATTTGTAAAATGTTTTTTTCATATTTATCTTGCAACTTCATAGACCGATTAATCGGTCTATGAAGTAGCATACATATACATTCGTTCATTCGTTCATTCGTTCGTGTTTGAATAACGTTCAACGGTGAGTCAGTCGGGAGTCAGTCGCCGCCACGAACGGACGCAACTTGTGACAGTGTGGAGGGTAAACGGTGGCGAACATTTTCTGCTAGAGCAACATCAGGTCAGTCATTCGATTTTAGTTAATGTTAAAATGATGTAATTTTATACGTACGAATAGTTAAGTAAGAGTAATTGATGGACTCTCATCTCATTGTCGTTGATGTAATTAAATAAATCCTTGTTATAATTCCTTTAGTTGTTTTATTCTAAATACAATTCCGAATACTCACAGTGTAATTATACTTTGTACGCTTAAATCTTTAAAACTACGCAACGGATTTTGATGCGTTTTTTTTGATAGATAGAGTGATTCCAGAAGAAGGTTTTTATGTGTAATAAAGAATAGAATATATACGAAATGTCGACCATCTCTTTGAATTTAAAATGAAATTACATGACTATCTTACTCAAAAATGTTATTACTCGATCCAAGAATTTCTATCCGACAATGTTAATATTAATCATTAAATTTTATATTGTAATTTAAATTAAATGAATTATTCAAAACATGTGCATGTAATTTAATTATAGATTTACTTGTAGGTATTAAGCAAATTATTGTATGCCTATTAGGCGGAACACAGAGAAACTTTTACACCAAATTTCCATAATGTATTTATTACCTGTGATTCACAATAAAGAGTATTATTATTATTATTATTATTATTAGAAAAGCCAATATTTCTAAGTAGGTATTTACATTACATCCGTGCGAAGCCGGGGCGGGTCGCTAGTAAAAGATCATTTAAAAATATAATTCGGAACACGTTGCCTTAAAAATAAGGTACAATAATTTAATAATCCCTACTAATTCCCTGCTATTTCCGTACTAATTTTATAAATGCGAAAGTAACTCTGTCTGTCTGTCTGTCTGTTACGCTTTCCCGCTTAAACCTCTCAACCGATTTTGATGAAATTTGGCATAGGTATACGTTGAACCTCAAGAACGGACATAGGCTACTTTTAGTTAGAAAGTAAAGGGGGGGGGGGGTAATACCACCTTTGAAAGTTTATATGGGAAAATGTTTATTTAAGTTAGAGATATGAAAGTTGGCACAAATATAGCTCTATTAAAATATAGACTACTTTTTGTTTCGAATATTAGGGGAGATAGGGGTAAAACCGACAATGAAAGGATGTAGTCCACGCGAACGAAGTCGCGGGCACAGCTAGTAAACAATAAATTTCAAATTATTTCACAAGCGTGTCAATTGTACTTAACGAAAATACTGGACGCAATTTGGTTTATTTATTATCCCCCATAGGCATAGTTTGCGTCCACAGAGGACGCAAAGTGGAAATTTTGTAAATTTGATGGAGCTATTCGCGTCCACCTTATTTTAATCATTAAATATAAAAAAACATAAGCAAATTCATAATTAATATTATTCTTTTTTTTTATTATAAAAGTCTAGTAACAGCTGTGTGTCCTTATTTTCACATAAAAAAAAAAGCTTACCATCGAACGCACCGCCCACACTATTTTTATCTAGATATAGCGCGCATACGCGCTCCTTATTGAATAAACGTGTCTCGTATACATTGACGTATTAGCAGTAATGACTTTTCGTTTGATTAGTATGTTAGTTTACTTATTTTCGAGGATTTTTAAAGGGAGATCCGCAAAGTAGACGCGAATTGGGCGATGGACGCGAACAGGCGAACTTACCCTAGGTACCTGAGAAAAATCTTCCTTTTTGGTGATTTTATTGAAGATTTTACTGTCCTTTTAATAAGAGTTTGAACTTTAACTAGCTACCGGATTCGTTAGGACAATCCGGGCATTTTTAACCTTATCCCTGCCATAACGAACTACCTATAGTCCTCCTTTTTTGGAGGCTTATATATGTTACAGTCATAGTGATTAAATAGCTATTATACATATACATAATGACTGGTCATTATGTATATATATATATAATGGCCAAATTCACTAGACAAAGTAATAAATTAATCACTTTGTCTGGACATTATTCATAATAGCGTGTCAAATTTAGCCAAAGTAATAAATACGGTCTAGCCGACTTTAAAAACTTTATTATTTTTGTATTCATTGGGTGTTGATACTTGTGTTTTTATTTTTTTTGTTTTATAGCCATTTAGCTTTAAATTTACTTTATAAATTAAAGTTAAATAACTTTATAACAATGTTAATTGACGTGAAATTGCTATCTAATGTTATTTTTTAATATTTTAAATAATCTTTATGATTTGGTAGTTAAGGCAAATTGAAATATAATTTTATAATCTTAAACGCATACCTACGTGTTTTAGTACATTATCCAAGTCATCGAAGATATTATATATAATAGCTAGTTAATGTGATTAATTTTGTGTCCATTATCACTTTAACCAAACTGAGCAGATCATTTGCATAATGGCTAGCCATTATACATAATATCCAGATTTATTACTTTGGCTGTAACATATATACTACCTATTTATAAAATATTATAAACTTAGGGTCTACCCCTACGAAAATACGAACGAAACGAACGGTTTCGGTTTTGAAGATTAATCTAGAGTTTGGGAATTAAAACAAACATGGTTTATGTATAAATAAAAAAACGGGGATAGTAATATGCACACGTAAGAACTATGAAGCATTCAATCAGTAATTAGGTGTTATACTAAAATCCAATATTTACGTACTTGTTTAATTATTTAAAACTGACGCCTTAAATAACGACAAACCTGAACATCTTCTTCTTATATAGGTACTTATAATAAATCTGTAGAAAGGTAAATTCGGTACATTAAATATTTTTCCAAAATAACTATCAGGGGGTAATAAGAGATGGATACTGATGCCAAAAATGCAATCAGTAAAATATATGCCTGTCTGTCTGTTTGTTCTTTATAGGAACAAAAACTACTCGATGGATTTTAACGAAATTTGGTACAATTATTCTTCATACTCCTGGGCATGTTATTGTATAATATTCATCACGCTACAATCAATAGGAGCAGGGCAGGAAAGGATAATGTTGGGAAAACGGGAGAAGTTTCTCTATTCTTAGGTATCCGTACCCAAAGGCTAAAGACGGGACCCTATTACTAAGACTTCGCTGTATGGCCGTCCGTCCGTCTGTCTGTTTGTCACCAGGCTGTATCTCAAGAACCGTGTTAGCTAGAGAGTTGGTGTATTTAAGTGGGCTCCCATACAACAAACGTGTTTTTTTTTAATTTTTTGCTCTATTTTAGTTGAAACTGTTGTTGGACGCTTGAAATATTTACAGAATATTTGAATGTAGGTATATGTTATTCAGAAATATATAATTCAATTAAAATAAAATAATATTAGCCGTTTTTTTGCTCGATGTTAGAGACAGACTTCAGCTTCAGGTCAGGGGAAACTAAAAAAGGTTTTAATATTGTGTCTAATGTTGAATAGATAAAGGTACGGTATATACATAAAGACAAATAAATAAAATTTGACTGTCCGTTAGATATACGGTACCTACATAAACCAAAATAACATTTTTTACAATTTTTATCTTTATGTAAACATTTGACAACATCACATACATTGCTCTGATTTTGTGGTAAGTAGCTAAAGCACTTGTGTTACAGAAATCAGAAACAACGAAGGTACCACAACACCCAGACCCGAGACAATATAGAAAAGTTCGTTTCCCATATTGACCCGACCGGGGATCGAACCCGGAACCTCAGAGAAGGCGCGACGCAAAAGTCCGGCACGCTCGCCTCTCGGCTACGGAGGTCGTCAAATCTGTTTCTGTCTGTCTGTTTGTTTTGGCTTACTAAAATGGCGGTACCGATTTTGATGAAGCCTTTATTGGCAGGTAGCTGATGAAATAAGGAATGATTTAGGCTAGCTATTTTTATTTAAGAAAAAATAAATTCAAACTCATGTAGTCCACGCGAACGAAGTCGCCGGCACAGCTAGTTATGAATATAAACCAAGCTATGCGTATGTGCGTACACCTACTTGCATATATTATTATACCTACTTACATTATTGCAGCGATCTTTTACACTTTTACAGAAGGAAAACAAGTACCTAGAAAAATAATGAATTCAAAAATGTATTTAATTAGTTAAGTCGTCTGTGTGAAAGTGAAAAATAAATAGATATTATATTAAACCTTTGAACCTGTTGCTCTAACATTATTTTAGCTAAACTATGTATGTGCTTTTGCCCCCTCCGAATCTAATAGAGCCCACGACAAAGTCTTGCTTAAACTAATTGTCTCTACTCTGGCTTCATCTTGTAAGGTTGGTCAAAATGTGAACTGGCGGGTTCCGACTGAAAACCTATAGTTGGCTCTGTAGCCTGCAACTTTCACTAGCGCACAAATGTAGCGGTAGCTCCTATGTGTTGGGTCTAATACATACTCGTATTCACGTACCTATATATTTAGAACCAAGTAAGTAGGTATGTATTGTTTTATTTATTCTGAGGTATTGTATTATTTCAGACACTATTATGCAACGGATTTTGATGCTTAATACCTATAACATTAGCAACTTTCGTCAGCCACTCTAGAACTCTTTTTCAAATACAAAATTGATAAAATAAATTTAAGTTAGTCAAATATCAAAGTCAGAATGTGGTAAGTTATTAGCCAATCAGCAAAGTTATCTGTCATCTCCTTAGAGAAATTTCACGAAATATTATGTATTCTAGACGTACGCACTGGATGATTAATGGTATGCAATGTGAATTACCTATTATAATGTAGTCCGTACTATTAAAAAAAACATAATAATTTATTTAATAGTATCATAATAAAGGATATGATAAAATAAATTTAAGTTAGTCAAATATCAAAGTCAGAATGTGGTAAGTTAATAGCCAATCAGCAAAGTTATCTGTCACCTCCTTAGAGAAATTTCACGAAATATTATGTATTCTAGACGTACGCACTGGAGGATTAATGGTATGCAATGTGAATTACCTATTATAATGTAGTCTGTACTATTAAAAAAAACATAATAATTTATTTAATAGTATCATAATAAAGGATATCGTCTGATTTCTGCGTTGTTCATTTCATCCAAATCGGTTAGCGGGTTTTTAACTAATGTTGGTAGGTACATGTTACAAACACAACAATCAACTCTGTAAGTATATGCCGTTAGATACTTGTAATTAACCGTATTATAAAATGCACGTTTGGCCTTCTCTCCGTGTGATTTCAAAATCGAAAGCAAGCAGTGTAGGTACGAGTAAAGCTACCAGCTGAGTTTTTTCGTAGTTATGTGAACTGAATGAATTATTTTAGTGACCACCACAAATACCTATTTAAAATGGATCCGTGAGAAGCCGGTGCATGCCGCTCGCAATAAATATGTGTCAAGATATCAAAAGATGACGTACCTATCATATCACTAGAGGTACGAATAATTATTATGTAACTTATTATGAAGTGGATGTGATTGTTAGTAGGTAGGTATTCGTCCTTATTTTCCTATTTCAGATCATTGTGAAATGCCTTCAAACTTTCAATCGATTGACAGCGAATTTCACAATGTAGATATTATGATGCATTGTTGACCAATTCAGTAGCAAGGCCATTTTGTCATGAAAGCTAAAAGCGTCCCTAGCTGGTTACACAGGGGGCAGACGTTTTGGTTAGGGAAGGGATTTTAGTTAAAGGGGAGGTCACTTAGACCTCAAGTCATATCATGCGACACAATGCTTCCAATTGTAGCTTTAAGTTTAACTTGAATTGAAGAGAAGATAATTCAAATCCATGTTATAATGTTTGGCATAAGTGCAAAATATCTCGATCAATGGCAAGTAAAGGCTAAGTCCGCTCTTAGTCAGAATTTTTTATTAATCAATTTACCAACTTAGCGCCTAACCCTTTACCGTAGTTACAATCTTTTAAGGTGAGATTAACTTCTCTTAATTCACGAACTTAATTTTATTATAACGTCGACGAGGAGAACGCTGATTTTTCTCATTTTAATTTTTGTTATTTTTCTTTTTCTGTCACAATGTTATGATGACTTTAAGTAATAAATGTCTCTTTCTGTCTTAACGCCTTAGTATTTTGCAATTTAGTTGCGATTCCGCGCCACGCTGCCATATGTTAAAATCCTTCCAGTAGAAATAAAGTAACACAAAAAGAGTACATACACAGTGAACTCCAAATAAATCGATGTAGAAAGATCTACGTGGATTGATTCCTTGGGATAGTGAACGCAGTTATGGAAACCCTTAACTTTTGGGCCAATTATCATATGCGAAAAGAACAAACTACCGGTTTCGTTTTTAAAAGAATATTCGGTAGTTAAACCATAGTTAAACGTGGTTTTTGATTATCATAAATAATACTTTATTTTTTTATTGTTAAAAAAATTAAATTGCTATCCGACATATTTCGTTATTGGTGATCATGGACCTAATATAATAAACAGGACTGATAACTCTGAAAATTTTCATTATGAAAAATGAACACTATTGCAATACAATAAAGTATTAATTCCTGTGCGCTTTACACAGATGCAAATCCGAGCCGACAGAGATAGCCAGGACAGATGCGTGTGTCTCGTTCTTTGATCTTTCTTAAATCTTGCTAGCATAAAATAATATTTCTGATCTAAATTTTGCCTGATCAAAAACTCAGTTTATGCACTTGTATTTAATTGTTATTTCAACAATTGTTAAATAATAAATTATATTTTAATTTATTTCTTTGATTTTATACATAAACTATAAAGAAAACGTAAAATAGTATTTGCTTATTTCTAATTTCCTAGTGGTAACCCTCTAAAGCATCATCATGAACTGTCATGGTGTCAGTAAGTCAAACTGTCATTGATTGAGTTTATCAAAATAAACAATTCTTAGGCACCTTTTAAGATAAAATGGTGAAAAAATGTTGCGTTTATACTTGTTCAAGTGAATCATATAGTGATTGCCATATATCGTTCCACAGGTAAGCTTAAAATAATCTTACTGTAAATCTTACCACTAGGGTACCCATAATTCTCGTAATATTTCAATTGTGTGCTCGAGTTAGTTCTTCACTGTTGTACATTTATTTACAGTTACCTACCTTAAAAATGAAGTAATGCGACAAAAATGGCTCAGCAATACACGTAAAGCAAAAAATCACTAAAAATTCTGTCGTATGCAGCCGGGACTTGCTATACCTACGATTTCTCCTGTGGTAAGTATCATTAGTAATTGTTTATCATGCTTCAACGCAACAACACACAACAAGATTTAATTTTAGGAAACTTATTCTAAACACCTAATCAAGTATTTTAAAAAACACTATTTGTATATACACTATACATAGTCTTTTAGGTTCCATACCCAAGGGGTAAAACGGAACCCTATTACTAAGACTTCGCTTTCCGTCTAACTGCCATCAGGCTGTATCTTGTGAACAATGATAGTTAGTTATAATTTAAATGTTTTGATGCCTTTATAACAACATCAAATACTTAATACTAAAAAACAAGATAATATACGTATGTAAAGGGCTCCCATACAACATACGTGATTTTATAGCTTGCCGGATATTGATAGCTATTACAGTTAGACACGTAAAATATTGACGGAATACACTTTATTTAAAGACAAATCATTAAATTGAAATAAAATAAATATTTAAGAAGGATTCGTTTTACAGTCAAATATAGTAAAACCTTTACGACTTATGTACTTGGCCCGGTTTATATTCTTTACATGAGTATTATTTTGTAGGTCATAAACTGGATGTAATATGTTGCACTAAGTTAACTGTAATGTTTATTTTACAGACAAAAAAAATAAGTTCTCAGTAATACATTGAGCCACCGACCACTACCAGACTCTGACGAAGAAATCCTACATCCTGCCACCTCTTTAAGATATTATCATGTTTAAAAAGTCGTTTAATCGATCAAAATGTTCAAACTATGCTTTTTGGTTAATATTAATATTGGCACTGAAAACAATCTGTTGCCCACCGTGATCAGAAGTTAGGTAAAAAATCGTAGACATAGACTGGCGTACAATTATTACAAAAGCCATTCATTAAACATGTAGCCAAAGCGGCTGTAATTGTACTTACTAGCAATTATTTTAAGCATTGTTTCAACTATATTTTCTTGTCATCTGTATCAACCAAAGCATGTAAATGGCTAAATATAATAATAATAATAATAAATAAATTTAGGGTTATTCTCGTTGTCCCTACCAGGCGCGTCCCCAGCAGTAGGGACAGTGGAAAATTCAATAAATGATTTAAATTTATTGCCATTGTCCCCATTGGAGTAAAGGGAGTATAATTATACATAAATTCTATTGAAATAATTCAAGATATTTTTTTCAAACCTATAAACATAAAAGTAATGCTGTCCCGGTTGTTTTCAACAGTCAAATCTGTACAGACGATAACTTTGGAACATGACGACCTCCGTGGCCAGATGCGAACGGGCCGGACTTTGTTGTTGTACCATCTCTGAGGTCCCGGGCTCGAACCCGGTCGGGTCAATAAGGGAAACGATCTTTTCTGTATTGTCTCGGGTCTGGATGTTGTGGTACCGTCGTTGTTTATGATTTATGTAACACAAGTGCTTTAGCTACTTACCACAGAATCAGAGTAATGTATGTGATGTTGTCCAATATTTATTTATTTATTTTACTAGATGTAGTGGGGACAACGGGCAAAATTTTAATTATTTAATCAAATGTCCGTTATCAAAATAAATCTTGTTGTCACCCTATTAAAAAGGGACACGCGCCTCTGTGGTAGCTATCTCGCTCGGCTCGTTTTTTAGCTGCGAGTGCTCGGTCCTGTTTATTATACTAAGTCCATGTTGGTGATAGGCAGATGCGGCCTTAGATGGCAGCGAACACGGCAATCGCCCGGCACCTCGCTCTTGTAGGGGCCTCGCGCAACAAACCGAGCAAATAAAAAAAAAGTTTCTGAGAAAAAAGTATGCTAAGAAAAAGAAGCAAACAAAAATTATTATAAAGTGTACATCTCTGTTTTTATTAAAATTTTAAATCTTTTAACGTACCTTAACATTTCCTGTCAAAATGTCAATTCCGTTAATCTCGTATGTTACAAACCAAACAATCAGACCTACTTTTCACTAAGGACAAAGGTCCTCGCACGGGACCTCGCAAAGTAAGGCCGCCGCTGGTGATAGGCCTACTATTCATCACTGTTTTATTTGTAAGCTGTTCGTGGTTTAATCTACTCTGCATCACATACATAGGTAGGTATGTTATGTGATCAGAAATAAGACAAGGGATCACCGATTTATCTAAATATATATAATAAATCTTATCTTGTGTGTGTAAATGGTACTACCTACCTTCTATTTTACACACTACGATGCCATAAATCAGATATTTAAGAGTATTACATTTTTTAAATACCTACTTATAATAATGGTGCCGCGGTGGTACGAACGTAGGTCCAAAATTATGAGTAAAATTCCTATGTTTCATCTAGGAGTTTTTCAGTATGCAGTAAAAAAAATCAACATTGTGCAATAAGCTGTATAAAGGAACTGTGAAGCGCCTTTTATGCGTGGGAAGTAAGAACGTTAGATGATCAGCCTGCTACACGAAATTAGTTCAAATTCCACGAGTCACACAGACATAGCTCCAGGGCTAGTCGGAAAAGTAACCGGATATAAAAGTGAGGTGCAGCATCACCTGCATATTTTAAATGATAGGAAACAAGATTTTGGGCATTAGGAATTAAAAACCTGATTTAGTCTTGACTGTGATTAATAGCTAAGTATCCTATTTATATCATGCCAAGAAAAATCGCAGAGTTCATTCACCCTTAGCCACCACGGTGACTCGCTGGGGATATTTTTATTTTAATCGTAAATTATTTCACATAAAATGTTTACCTACCTAAAAGTCCAATCTAATGTTTTAGATAGATAGATAGATTCTTCTAATTTTTTCACCTGCTTGTAGTAGCGTGTACGTGTGTCAAGTTCAATGACCTCTTTATCACGCCTGCCATTTTGGCAGTAATAAGTAGGTACCTATGTAATATTGGAGTTAGGCAAAATAAGAATTGGAAACTAGCTTGAGATTTAATTTGAATTAAGACCGCTTTTATAAGTGACCGTCAGAACCGCGAAACCATGTACGAAATTTTTTATCTTGATAGCTTAAGAAGTTAGTACTACATCAGTACTAATTGGTACCTACTCTTAAATAATTGGTACCTACGTGTTATTTGAATTTATTGCATTTTGAAAGTGGTCAGCCATCCTGACGTCAGGATGGCTGACCACTTGCAGTTTAACAAGTGGCAAACGCTTTATGGAAAATTTAAAATTGACAAGACTTAATACCTAGTTAGTACCTCAACATATATTATTTATGGCTTTGTAGTGTCAACCATTTCAGAGTTGTAAGCATTTCCAATTTTAAGAATAACAAGCGCCTGTTACTTTTTTCTTAGCAATAATTTATATACTAATGGGTATTATCTTTCAATTAGACGGGCTCCCTGCTCCCCCCATTTTTTTGGAGGGGTAGGGTCCATAGGCAAGGAAGCTTTGATGCCTTCCAAATTTCTTGCCTCAAAAGATCTGCCCACTGATATTTTGGCAATGAAAAAATTTCGCGGTATCGAAATTGATCTCTTTTTACAAATTTTGTGATCGGTTGAATACGTTGCCATTGATAAAAATCTAAAATAAAATCAAATTGTTTATACTGATTACAACTTACAATGTTCGCCTTTGAATGAACAACTGTATGATCACTTGAATCATCACTGGCTGAATCTGAATTGTCAAAAAATACTTATATTTTTTCTTCACCGACAAATATATAGCTTTTGTAGTCATCTTTAAAGATAATGCTTCACGAAGATCACAATACACTTTATCTCCAGGTGATGGGATGTCATTTTCGATGAAATACTGCTGAAATTTCGCTAAAACGGTTTTTTGTTCAGTTAACGACACGGCACTTTTCCTTCCGGTACGATTTTCCATGTTTTACAATATAAAATGTACGGGGATATAACAATAATAACTAAAACGACTCAGGCAATAAAAGGACACGATACTTAAAACTCCCGCAATGGATTTGTCTAAAATACTAATAAATTATTTTCATCTACCTACATTACATTTTCATTTTCTATTATAAAGCGCCTCCTGATCTACATTGAGCAAATTCATTTGGTTCTGCTAGTTATTGCTAAGAAAAAAGTAACAGGCGCTTGTTATTCTTAAAATTGGAAATGCTTACAACTCTGAAATGGTTGACACTACAAAGCCATAAATAATATATGTTGAGGTACTAACTAGGTATTAAGTCTTGTCAATTTTAAATTTTCCATAAAGCGTTTGCCACTTGTTAAACTGCAATTGGTCAGCCATCCTGACGTCAGGATGGCTGACCACTTTCAAAATGCAATAAATTCAAATAACACGTAGGTACCAATTATTTAAGAGTAGGTACCAATTAGTACCGATGTAGTACTAACTTCTTAAGCTATCAAGATAAAAAATTTCATACATGGTTTCGCGGTTCTGACGGTCACTTTTATAAGAGCTGTCCTAATAGTGCCACCCCTCTTTTTAAGTCTTGGAATGTTCGTGTGTATTCTCGTAGTCGTTATATATTATTTAATACACACATTTTCCACTTCTATTGGTCGTAGCGTAATGAAATTACCTTAAATCCTTTCAGAGTACGTAACTGGACTTACACAAAATATGTTTTCAATTCGGACCGGTAAATAGTTTCTGAGATTAGAGTGTTCAATCGAAAAACTTATTTATAATATTAGTATTGACCACTTTAACTTATCCCCTCACCAGAGCTTCTGGCGCTTGTCCAGAGCCCAAAGTAAAAAGGCCTTGTGCACAAACCTAGAAGTTCAGTTTGCCAGATAAGGGTAAATCTGAGAGTGACTGTATTTTATTCCATTTGGGTTAATTAACTTAAATTTGGTGGCAGCCTGTAGAATAACAGATTGGAAGCAAATTTTTGCAAGTCCCAGTTCTATACCAAACATGATTGAAAAATTGACTAACCTTCCTTAGCATGACCATACCAAAGTTCTAGCTAGAACTACCAGCATCTATTAAGTTACTGATGTATGTATGTCTGAAATGTGAAGTTTCAAAGTGTACCTGCCTAGTATGTAATCAAGTGTTTTTGGGTAAGGGAAATAAAAATGAATCTATAAATATTACTGGAGGCTACCCTTTATTCTATGAATTTACACTTTAGTTGCAGTCATAACAAAATATTTCAGATATATGTATAACCTTATATAAATTATAAAATAATGTTACAGTATAAGCCTTGTAAAAAATATAGAAAAGGAATGAGTTTGTAGCCCGTCTTTCCTTCTGAACACCTTGCGGTGTATGAAGTATCGCAGTTGGATGAAAAATTGTGCTGTTAACAACGCTAGCTACTTCTTGCCCTTGGTGGCCTTCTCAGCAGCCTTGGTGACCTTGCCACCACCAGCCTCCTTGAAGTTGACAGCCTTGATGACTCCTACGGCGACCGTTTGCCTCATGTCACGCACGGCGAAACGACCGAGGGGAGGGAACTCCTGGAAGGACTCGACACACAGGGGCTTGGAAGGAACCAGGTTGACAATAGCGGCGTCACCAGACTTGATGGATTTAGGGTTGTCTTCAGTGGATTTACCAGTACGACGGTCAACCTTCTCTTTGATTTCGGCGAATTTACAGGCAATGTGGGCTGTGTGGCAATCCAATACAGGTGTGTAGCCGTTTGAAATCTGTCCGGGGTGGTTGAGCACGATGACCTGTGCGGTGAAGTCTGCGGCACCCTTGGGTGGGTTGTTCTTAGAGTCTCCAGCGACGTAACCACGACGCAGCTCCTTAACAGAGACGTTCTTGACGTTGAAACCAACGTTGTCGCCAGGCACGGCCTCCTGGAGGGCTTCGTGGTGCATCTCCACAGACTTGACTTCAGTGGTGATGTTGGCGGGGGCGAATACGACAATGGTACCGGGTTTGAGCACACCAGTTTCAACTCTGCCTACAGGCACCGTTCCAATACCACCAATTTTGTAGACGTCCTGCAGGGGCAGACGAAGGGCCTTGTCTGTGGGACGAGCAGGGGGCAGGATGGCGTCCAAAGCCTCGATCAGGCACTTGCCGTCAGCCTTACCCTCCTTGCGCTCAACTTGCCATCCCTTGAACCATGGCATCTTGGTAGATGGCTCCAACATATTGTCTCCGTGCCAGCCAGAAATGGGGACGAAAGCGACAGCAGCTGGGTTGTAACCGATCTTCTTGATGTAAGAAGACACTTCCTTCTTGATTTCCTCGAAACGGGATTCGCTGTATGGGGGCTCAGTCGAGTCCATTTTGTTGACGCCCACGATCAGCTGCTTCACACCGAGGGTGAAGGCGAGCAGAGCGTGCTCACGGGTCTGTCCGTTCTTGGAGATACCAGCTTCGAACTCACCAGTACCGGCGGCGACGATCAGCACGGCACAGTCAGCCTGTGAGGTTCCAGTGATCATGTTCTTGATGAAATCTCTGTGTCCGGGAGCATCGATGATGGTGACATAGTATTTGCTGGTCTCGAACTTCCACAGGGCGATATCGATGGTGATACCACGCTCACGCTCGGCCTTCAGTTTGTCCAATACCCAGGCATATTTGAAGGAACCCTTGCCCATTTCCTGGGCCTCCTTCTCGAACTTCTCGATGGTACGTTTGTCGATACCACCGCATTTGTAGATCAAGTGACCGGTGGTGGTGGACTTGCCGGAGTCGACGTGTCCAATGACGACAATGTTAATGTGAGTCTTTTCCTTACCCATTTTTGGTTAGTCTGCAACAATACAAAACGAAAAAAGTTATTAACTTTGTTTTGACAAATTAAACGCGTGTAGGAATAAGATGCACACCGGCATCTGCAAGGTCGAGCCTCATGTACGTGCGCCGGCAATATGGCCGCCGCATGGCCGCCTCGCCCTATCTTGACATTTCACAATGGATGTCAGCCATTACCACAAGTGTACAAAATAATTGCAAAATTTTGATAATCTTGGTTTAAAGATTACCTTTAAATAACAAAGAACGGAAAAACTTAGTGTGTTACACTAAAATATGCAAAACACGAGAGCATCAACCACGTGGTGGTGACGAGCCGGTCCGTTCGTGCACAAGTGTGACGCGTAAGCACACTACGATCACGATTACTGGAATTTGGAGTGATATTGAAGCACTTTGTAATAGCTACTAGAAACAAGAGAACTCTATCGGTTTAATTAATCTACAATAATTAACAAACGCACTTGTCCACGTTGAAAGGTTTAAAGTTACACCACAATGTCGGCAAAAAGAGTAACCTTATGATTGAGGCTATATCTATTTAATAAGTAATTTAAGGGAAAATACTAACACAATTTAATAAATTACTGAGATCTAGAAATCACTTGAAACACTGCACAGTAGTTCTTCTGACACTCACCACGGATTACAATCAGCGTGTAATATCCGAGAAAGACTCCAACAGAATGGACGAGAAAAGGTTTTTCTTTCAGCTGGAAGAGGGAGAGTCACATCCGGTGGGGAGTATAGCAGTTTTATCACATTTGATTTCCCCAAAAATATTGACAAAGTAGCACGTCACAGTCACTTAAATCCACGTGTTATTGATTGTTTTTTTTATCTTTTATTCAGATCCGATAAAATAATACTTACAAAAAGGTAATTTATTAACATTAACACGCTTTTGTGCCCTTTTTCATTTTTAGTTCAACTGGACGTGCAAATTTTTTGTTTCATGAATAATTTGGTGATTATAAAAATACTAATTAGTAAGTTAATGTTTTTTATAACTATATTTTAACTATATGTATTTGTTTTTTATTTATTCAGACCTTTTGCCAATTTAATTGATGTTGGCACAATATGTTTCCTCTTATCTGGTATGAATTTCTCATTATTATCATTATTTAGTCTTGTTTTATTTTTATTTTTTATTTTTATTTGAAAAAGAAATAAAAACAGCCAACTTATTATTAGGGTTACAATAGTTGTTAAGGTCTAAACTTATTAGGCCAGTTCTGTTATTCATAACAGCGCCAAGTAATAAAAATATGACGACAAAACATATTACCTACTAGCTACATACATGACATCACTTACCTACATGAAATTAAGTAAAAAATGAATATTTATCATGCTTTCTAGTGCAAAAAAAAAACAATCCTTATACATATATATTAAATTATATTAATCAAAACTCTAAAATCAAGACTACATTATTTGTTGAATTTTTCTTTAACTTTATTTAAAAATGACTTCTTAGATTGTGCAAATGGATCAATTTCGTTAAAATTTTTATTGTAACTGTCTACAATTCTGGTCATTACGGCATTACGTGCATAATTAGAGCCATGAGACGATACGGCAAAAAGGGGTGTATGTCGGGTACAGCGCGCAGGGATTCTTAGCTTCACCTGTTCCACAAGCTCGGGACAGTCTAGGCGCCCACGTACTACATCATACAATAGCCCCATATCCATAACCGTACGCCTCTGCTCCAAGGTTTGCAACTGGTATCGACGGCAAATGTCTTCATAAGATACTATGCTTGATTTATTATTATTTGATTTAAAAATGAGATGTTTAACAAATCTTCTCTGTATCTTTTCAATACGATCTTTGTGAATAGAATAAAATGGAGACCAGATTGGAGAAGCATATTCTAGTATGCTACGAACATATGCGCTATATACGATTTTAAGACTAGTTAACGATTTAAATGGTTTACAAGTACGCATGGTGAATCCCAACCCACGGTATGAGCGATTCACAATATTTTCTACATGGCTGCAGAAAGACAACTTAGAGTCGAGCCAAACACCCAGATCACGTGCGAGACCTACTCTTTCAATATCATCGTTTTCAAATTTGTAAGCAAACAATAGCGGTTGTTTTTTACGAGAAAAGCTTATACATTGACATTTAGGTACATTAACGGTAATATTATTCTTAGAATAATAATTCATAAGATTATTAAGATCCTGCTGTAATAACTTGCAGTCAGCGATTGAGCTAATTTTTAAGTAAATCTTTTGATCATCTGCATATAAAAGATTTTTTGTTTTAACTAAGCAGGAAGTTATGTCAAAGATATATGCATTATATAATAGAGGGCCGAGGTGAGAACCCTGCGGGACGCCCGAAGGCACTGTGATGAAGTTTGATCTGTACCCACCAAGGACAACTGCTTGAGATCGTTTCCAGAGGTATGAGGTTATCCACCTTAAAAGATCACCATGTATCCCCAACAGTTCCAACTTTTTAATCAGGATAGTGTGATCCACACGATCGAATGCCTTTTCGAAGTCAGTGTAGATCACATCTACCTGTCCCCCCTTGTCCATTTGTCGGAGAACATGATTTGTAAAAAGAGCTAGGTTGGACATTGTAGATCTACCCCTGATAAAACCGTGTTGTGTAGATGGTATGCCACGAATGATGGCCGGGCATATGTGGTCGTATACTATCTTTTCAAAAACTTTGGCGATGGTGTTTAGAATTGTTATTGGACGGTAATTAGATATGACCAATTTTGAGCCTTTTTTATGTATTGGAATGATGTGTGCCTTTTTCCAGATATCTGGAAAGGTACCTTCTTTTAAAGAAGTGGAAAAGAGAAGAAATAAGGGATACGCTAAGCTCTTAGCACAATTAGTTAGAAAGAAAGGTGAGATTCCATCACAGCCTGCGCCCTTTGATTTGTCCAAGCCAGTTAGTAATTTTTCAACTAAATCTGGAGTAATTCTAATTTGAGATACGACTTGGTTATTATTGGTAGGACAAACATTAGGTAAGGAAATATTGGATGCACTAGGCACCGATTTTATAAAAACACTTTCGAAGAATGAGCCAAAAGCATTACATATTTGTTGACCTTCAGAGAAAATATCCTTACCGATTCGGAACTCCCTAGGGTAATTTGAAGTGCCCCTCTTAGATTTTATATATGACCAAAAATATTTTGGTGTATGTTTTATTATCTCCTCAGCTCTTAATGTATAATCCGTGAAGCATTGTTTTTGCATCTTTTTCGATCGCGCTCTCAGTATTGAATATTCATCATAATCTCGTGGGTTACCAAAACGTTTCCATTTTTTATGTATTTTATTTTTGTGCCGTATAATCTTTATTAATTCTTTACTGTACCAAATAGGGTAATGCGACCTGGTAGCTGAACATTTTGAAAGTGGAACAAACTTTTGTTATTAAGGAAAACTAGTTTTTAAAGTAGCATTGCAATAAAATTGATGTTAGCCCAAAAGATATTGACAAATAGGAACGGGATTATTATAAAACTTGGCATGGAGCCTAGACACAATAAGATATTATTATGTGGATATTCATCAATTAGAAAATTTCAAATTAATGTTGAACAATACACATCGTCTATGGAAAACTCTTGGCAGGGTTTAACTGATAACGTGGTGGACAACTTACTGTGGCGAGCATTGTAGACCTAAATTCTCACACCAATGATGTGAGTACGTTTGAAAACGGACTTTACTAACTACTTACACACAGTAAGATTTTAAAAGTTTTGAAACACACTATATGATCTTACTCATTTGTGTGTATTAAATTAAAAAGCAGCGGCGGCCTTACATAATGCAAAGTCCCGCGCGAGCAAGCTTGCGAGGCCCTTTTTCCTCCGTGAAAAGTAGGTCTGATTGTTTTGTTTGTAACATACTAAATAAACAAAATTGTTATTTTGACAGGAAATTTAACATTTAATGATGTAAAAATAATTGAATATATTTTTTTTTACTTAAAGATACATATATTTTTTTTAATTGTTATTTGCGATGTTTTCTAGCGTAATGAGTTTTTTGCTTAAGTTATGTATGTTTATGTAATGTACGACATGGTGTTCGTAAGTAAGCAGCATGGTTTATTGAATACCAGATCCTTCCTCTGCTAAATGGGCTTTATGCTAAATACCGCCCTTTTACTTTGGACGTTATAATAATACACATTGTCTAAGAACTAGATACTGTCTGATTATCAACATAAAACACAGTGTTTTCTGTGAACAGATTTATTGTTGTTTGTTTTTTTTTTCATTGTTTCTCTTTTAATTTCCTGTGTCAGTTTTCTGTTACAGTCGCTAGTGGATTAATTTATACACGATCAAGCAGCAGTGTAACTTTAATTATGAAAATGTTGTGATGTCCTCTGCTAGTAAAATGTTCTTTTGTTCTTTAATTGTAGTTAAATTAAAGTGTTTTCCAAAATGTTATATAACAACTAAAAAACACTTCTAAATTTTCTCGTGAAAGTCACATCTGAGTTTTGCTCAAGTTAACACTTCTAGCAATAATTTGTTTATTGTCGGTGTTTTAGGCAAAAAGCCTGTTACATGGGAGAATTTTTTGATATTGGCAATATTTTAGAGGAACTGCGTAATCTGGACTTCCTTATCGTTTAGGAACATGTTTTTTCTGCTTGCGAAAAAAAAACTTTGCGAATTTTGCAGTTTGTTACTGTCGTCATTAAAAAATAATTAATGTATTTAATTCCATATTTAAAAGAAGAAAAAAAAAATCAAACACCTTACTATTTGGTATTCGGCAGGCACTCATTTATTCAAACTATGGGGGCGTTGTTGAACGGAAAATGTCAAATCTTTTCGCCTACCCCTTCCCCCCACCACACCCCAGCCCAGCAGTACAGACTTCAGACAGAATATAAATCAAATGGAAAAAAAACAATTGATAATAGTGAATCTGCAATGAATTTAAATGGAATTACACTGAAGATTTTAGAATGTTATTAAAAACAAATGAAATACCTTATTAGTCGTAATAAGATCATACGTTATCTTATAATTAGAACAGAATGTTTAAAAGTCGTGGAGACATTGTTTATAAATGCACAGTAAGGCTTTTGGAAGATACAGAGATATTAGAATGCGAATTCCATGTGAGTAAACTAGATTTAACCATCGGTTTGTGTTTTTTGTTACTTGAACTACATGAGAATTTTAATTTCAGCCTAGTTACAAAGGGAAGTATCTGTTGGAATATGTTTGCCAACAGCTCAATCTTACTGAAACAGATTATTTTGGGCTACGTTATGTGGATGCTGGTGGTCAACGGGTAAGATTATCCTTACCTTGTTTATTTGGTAGTTAAATTCCTAATAAATTTAAAAACAGAATACCACTAGTTCTACCATGAAAATGTTCAGTAGAACAGGTGAGACTTAGGAGTCCCGCTTGTTCTATTATTTAAAAGCCTAGTACTAATGAGAAAAAAAAATACCAGTAGTTCTACCGTAGAACTATTCAATGGAAAGGCATAATTTTGGTTTGAATCCAAATCACCAAAAGATAAGGTTTGGTTAGGTTTCCTTTATTTTAGTTAGATAATAGTTTAATGGGAACAAAAAAAACGTAATCAGTTGAGCAATTGTTTCCATTACACACTGATGACCTATGTGGCTGGCAACCAAGCCCACTGGACACTGGTATTGCCCAATCTTAGATGTTCCTGGTTTGTTTCTCGGTTGAAGTGATATGGAAAACAAACTTTTTCAAATTGTCTTGGGTTTAGGTGTGATGGTTGTCCGTTTTCTGGAACGCAAGTGCTATAGCTAAGTATTTTACATAGAACCAGAGCAATGTTTAGCCCCTTTTTTGTTTATTTATTATTTGTTTTTATTGGCAAGAATTTTCAATTCAATGACAGTTCAGTAATTTAAATCTTATTATGTGATTCCTTATAAAAATACCTAAATTAATTTTAGCATTGGCTGCATATGGCAAAGCTGATATTGAAGCAAGTTAAAGGTATGGTTCATTTATTACTTTTTGCACATATAAAATCCATTATTTGATGTTTGTATGATGATCAACAATTGCATCTGGTAGTTTTAGTTCAATACTAAATAAAATGCTGTTATATAAAAAATAATGCAGTTACTGAAGTAATGCAGTTAAGAATTACTGAAGTAACTGCATTATTTTACTATAATTGAAATTATAGTGTGTTTTCTTTAAGTTTCTAAAATATGAATTTGTTTTTCAGATGCTTCTCCAATACTATTTAGCTTTAGAGTAAAGTTTTACCCGCCAAACCCATTACTGCTGAAAGAAGATGTGACAAGGTTCCAAATATACCTACAGTTGAAGAGAGATCTGTTGCATGGAAGGCTATATTGCACGTCAAATGAAGCTGCTATGCTTGGAGCGCTGATCATACAAAGTGTGTAACAAATTAGTGTTGTATTTTAGTAAAAGATTCTTTAGTTGTATGCAAATACTGACACATAAAATATCATTACTTTACTATGGTCAGAATATTGGTTTATAATTGTAAAATGAACTTGATGCCTCAGTAAAAAAACAATGACTCTATTTAGGTTCTGATATGGGTATCAGTTAGATTTTCCTAATATAATAAAAACATAATTTTTACTTCATCAAATATTTGATTATGATACAGGGTTGTATAGAGGGCTTGTGGAGTGGTACATTTGCTTTAGTATTGGAAATAATCTATAAACAAGTGATGTCGCAATAAATTTGAACACAATATATCTTAGTAAATTCTTGTTTACATGATAAAAGAAAATATGTCCAATATATTTTTTAATAATCTTATAGATTGACTAACTAAACTGAAATTGTTAACAGTGTATCATATTCTGGTAAAATTTGTTAAGAAAGTTAGTGTCTAATATCCCTATTATAATTGATTGTCTGGAGTTCCAGTGTATTTTCATTTTTAAATCTTTATCTTTGCAGTTGAGCTTGGTGATTATGACCCAAACATACATGTTGGGAATTATGTGACTGAAATGAGATTGCTGTTGAGACAAACAGACTCTATTGAGGCTAGAATACAGGTAATTCTGTCAGTATACTTAAATAATGTTAGGTGTAAATTGTGGACTACAGAGAGCCAGTTGACTATACTGAATATTGCGGAAATGGAAGGATGAAATCTCTGCGTGATTTAATGTGTGTGCATGTGTTAGGTGTAAGATATATGATGACTTGATGGATACTTATCATAACTGACTCAAAATGATGTTAAAATGGTTATTTTTATGATGACATACAGATTGAGATCTTTAGGCAGACAAGCTACTTTTTAATGCTTATCAGTTGATTCGAAGGTGAAAAATCATTATGAAAGCTACTAGTACTAAAAAAATGTTGTAGATGGCAAAACTAATGTTGTATTTAAAAAAATGTGTTAGTAATAAAATGTACTATATTAAAACCTGTTGTAAGACGATTTTACAGGCACCACACCAAAAGCGCATTTTAAGCAAGAAAACTTATTATGCGGGATACATACTTATGTACGTACGACTAAATAAATGTATGAAAACATGTCTCAAGTGGCAGGGCGTATTATGCGAGAAATCATGTAAGGCGGGCCCTAGACCTACAATAACATTGTGCAATACATTTTATTGTGCAATAAGATTGAAATGTTCATTGCATCCAAACGATCAATTATATTGCACAAAAATACGAACCGCTCAATGTTTTCGTGTTCAGTTGATTGGGTCCAATCCCCGGTCGGGTCAATATGGAAAAACGAACTTTTCTATATTGTCTCGGGTCTGGGTGTTGTGGTACCTTCGTTGTTTCTGATTTCTGTAACACAAGTGCTTAAGCTACTTACCACAGGATCAGAGCAATGTATGTGATGTTGTCCAATATTTAATTATTTATTTATTATGTCCGAACAAGATGCAGCTGCAGCTGTGGTGTTGTTGCTAATGACTAAACGTAAACGAACACGTCGCTAGTGTAAAGAGTGGTACAAGAGCAGCATTTTTTATAACGCGGTCATGATATTCTTCATCTCTGTGGAATCCTGACATTCCACAGAGATGGTAATTCTCTGTATAATTCGATACATTTGACGATAAACTCCATAATTTTTAGATTATCTATATTATATAAAGCTTATCTTTTCCCGCCATTTTGCTCGCGAGTGTGTTCTCCGCGTCAGGATGAAATCGAGACTAAAAATAAATGCGCAATACTGGCCCTACACATTGCAATACAAAAATATGGCACAATAAAAATTAAAGTCACTCAAACTTTTGTTCAATCATTGCGCAGTCTTCAATATTTAGCCTAATCAATCAATTGGCTACTTGACAGTTTTTGAAAAAGTATTGTAAAATGTGCGCCCGTTCATTTTATATCCCAAGCAATTCGATTTATCTGGAAATAATCTAAATAACCAGAGAAAAATAAGATTTTGTGTAACACATTTAAAAAGCGCGCGAAAACGCCTAGTCGCGTCGCTGTTCCAATTATGACGTCAACGTCGTTGACAACGAACCGATACGCATAGGATCGACTTAATTAAGATAAACGGAAAATGTTTCAATAAATTCTTTATACGATTAGAGACACAATAATTCAATTTAATCGGTAAAATAATCATTGTTTCGCCACATTAAAATAAATAATTTTCGCCGACCGCTGTCATTTCCGTATTGCAATGGTGGTTTCCGTTTCGGTTCTTTTGTTCCACAGATAAAAAAACTAAAATTTATTTTGCAAAAATAAAATACTACCTATGCTTTTAATTAAAAAGTAAAAATGTAAAATGATTACTTAACTAATAAGCTAACATATCTAACACTTTTCATATTTTATTGTTAACACTGTCAAGTAGCCAATTTTGCGCAATATAATTGATCGTCTAGTGGCCGCCCAACTGTTTCGATTGTAGCAAAAATTTCGTTAACCCATTAATTGTTTACTTTCAGGAGTTGCACAGAGACCCTGTGGAGGGCACGCCGGGAGGAGGCGGCGGCGTCAAGGGCATGTCTACCCAGGAGGCCGAGCGGACCTTCCTCAAGATCGCCTGCCAGTTAGACACGTACGGTGTCGACCCGCATCCTGTGAAGGTATGAGTGGTTTTGACGATGCATCCTCTCTCTCTCTCTATCCTGTTACAAAATACTACCATCAAACATTTTCTCCGTAGCCTACAGAGGAGTGTGTACGTACATCCTAATTTTACTTACTTTTTTACGAATTCGAACCATCATTGGATTGGACCAACCGACTGGATCATAAATGCCATATTGTTTTTAGTTCATTAAATAGCTATTAAAAAATGACAGATACATATTTTTTAATTTGCAAATATTATATAAAAATACTTTGATAAAACGCTGCCAAGTTTTGGATGGCGCTCCATACGTCACCAGTGGGTAATAAATGTCGATCAATATCTGATGACGTCATGTGACAATTTAATTAAATGTATTGCCGTTAAATTTTAATTAGGTGGCAAATATAAATATAATATGTGTTCCATGTTTTTGGAAAATCTAACAGACAGACTAAAACACAATTTTTAGTCTGCTTCCGTATTTGTTATCTTAAATTAGCATTTGTAAATTTAAAGATACATTTTATGGCAAACAATTATTAACTTTACTAGTTTTGTTTATTAAACACAAATGGTAATACTATCCTATAGAAGCCTTCCTTTCCTTCACATAATTCACATAGACAGATAACTAGATTTGATAACATTTAATTTGAATTGTTCTTGGAATATCTTTTAAGCACGACCACAGAGGCAATCAACTGTACCTGGGCATCAACCACAGCGGCATCCTGACGTTCCAGGGTAGCAAAAAGACGCACCATTTCAAATGGTCCGAAGTGCACAAAATCAACTTTGAAGGAAGAATGTTTATAGTTCACCTTAATTATCCAGAAGTAAGTGGTTATGCATTTTTATTAGCAGGAACGCATGGATTATGTACAATATGTTTGGATTGGTATAAATACTGGGTTACTAGACCTTGTATTTTGAATGCGGTGAACAAAAGATGAGCATAATTTATTAAGTATTCAATCTAATCTTGTATTTTGAAGTTGGTGACTTATGCCCGGTTTCAATATTTAAAAAATGATCCGTACTAGTTACGGATAGTAATAAATTATACGAGGCGTAAGCTAAAAACGACGGACGGACGACCGACCACAACTGTATGGAACGGAATTGGCTACTTGACAGTGTTAACAATAAAATATGAAAAGTGTTAGATGTGTTAGCTTATTAGTTAAGTAATCATTTTACATATTTACTTTTTAATTAAAAGCATAGTTAGTATTTTATTTTTGCAAAATACATTTTACTTTTTTTATCTGTGGAACAAAAGAACCGAAACGGAAACCACCATTGCAAGTCGGAAATGACAGCTGTCGGCGAAAATTATTTATTTTATTGTGGCCAAAATAATTTATTGAAACATTTTCCGTTTATCTAAATTAAGTCGTTCCTATACGTATCGGTTCGTTGTCTAGGACGTTGACGTCATAATTGCAACAGTGACGTGACATGGCGTTTTCGCGCGCTTTTTAAATGTGTTACACAAAATCTTATTTTTCTCTGGTTATTTAGATTATTTCCAGATAAATCGAATTGCTTGGGATATAAAATGAACGGGCTCACATTTTACAATACTCTTTCAAAAACTGTCAATTAATTAACGACTCTTAGTCGGTTGGAGTAAAACAGATAGTCATTTTTGTCACATTACGAATCGTACATTATTGAAACCGGGCGTTCAAGATAATTGGCTACTTGAAAGTGTTAACAATAAAATATGAAAAGTGTTGGGTTTGTTAGCTTATAAGTTAAGTAATAATTTAACATTTTTTTTTAATTGAAAGCATAGTTAGTATTTTATTTTTGCAAAATAAATTTTACTTTTTTCATCTGTGGAACAAAAGAGCTGAAACGGAAACCACTATTGCAATTCGTAAATGAAATGAATAATTTATTGAAACATTTTCCGTTTATCTAAATTAAGTCGTTCCTATGCGTATCGGTTCGATATCTAGAACGTTGACGTCATAATTGCAACAGTGACGTGACTTGGCGTTTTCGCGCGTTTTTTAAATCTATTACACAAAATCTTATTTTCTCTGGTTATTTACATTTTTTCCACATAAATCAAATTGTTTGGGATATAAAATGAGCAGGCGCACAATTTACAATACTTTTCCAAAAACGGTCAAGTAGCCAATTATGAGTTGAGTGAGTATTTTTAAGTATAGGCAAAAGTACGTCGAACTACATTTTTGGAATAATTTTTATTTTAACTTTTAAAATATAACGTATCAATAAAAGTTACTGAACAAAACTATAAATGAAAATATAAAAAAAAAGATAATACCTATATACAAAATATTTACAAAAGATAGTCCGCTCCAGTGTTTAGGGTGCCCAGAATGCTAGCAACACTTTGTACCACCCTTATGTTATGAGTATAAGATCTAATATCAAGCTGCAAGTGTTTACCTTGCATGCTCTTGACCGTACATGATCTTAGCTCTTTTGATTAAAATTGGAACAAGATGCATTTGTTACGCAAATGTTCCAATTTTGAGTCACAGACATACAGTAATAAAGCAGTACACTAAATGTTGCCAATGCTTTGGTGGGTTTCAATGTGTGTATGATATGCCATGCTGCTTGTACCTAATGTTCTGTCTGTCTGTATATTATTAGATGTCTGCGTTTTGAGTCTGGTTTAGAAATGTATGAACATTTGCATTTGTATGAACATTTGAACTTGACCTCCGTAGCCGAGAGGCGAGCGGGCCGGACTTTGGCGTCGCGCCATCTCTGAGGTTCCGGGTTCGATCCCCGGTCGGGTCAATATGGGAAACGAACTTTTCTATATTGTCTCGGGTCTGGGTGTTGTAGTACCGTCGTTGTTTCTGATTTCTGTAACACAAGTGCTTAAGCTATTACTGCAGAATTCAACAAACACAGTAAAGATGAAAAAACCATCTGTGGACATCATCTATAGTCAGTTAGGAAAAAAAGATGTTTATTTTTTTAAAGCGCCTTATTTGAATTTTCAAGACATTGTTTCTATTAAATGTTTCAGAAGAAGCATACAGTTGGTTTCAAGTGTCCTAGCGGGGCGGCCTGCCGTCACGTTTGGTGTTGTGCCATTGAACAGATGTTGTTCTTCACGTAAGTGTGACTTATATTAATTAAATATAGATTGCTCTTTAGTTCGTCTGTTAGGTCTGTTAGACTATCCAAAACTATGGGACACGTATTTTTGCATTTTCCATCTAATCCAAAAGTAACGGGGATACATTGAATTGAATTGTCGCGTGACGTCATCACTGGGTACTTTTATTAGCCACTAGTGACGTAACGAGTCCCCACTCTGCAATTAACATTTTAATATTTTTTTATTTATTTGCTAAAAGGAAAAATACCTGTCTCATATTTTTTTAAATAGCTATTTATCTGAATAAAAACAATATGGTATTTTTGATACAGTCTGCTCCTCTACCCATACTTATATTATGAGTGCGAATGTAACTCTGTCTGTCTGTTTGTCTGTTAGGCTTTCACGCCCAAACCACTGAACCGATTGATGAAATTTAGTATAGGTATACGTTGAACCTCTAGAAGGTACATAGGTTACTTTTTGTTTTGAAAATAAGGGGGATGGTGGTTATACAGCCCTTGAAAGTTTATAGGAAAAAGTTTATTTTTTAAGTTAGAGAATATGAAATTTGGCAGAAATATAGCTCGTAACTTGGATTAAAATATTGACTACTTTTTGTTTCGAATATCAGGGGAGATAGGGATAAAACCGACAATGAAAGTGTGTAGTCCACGCGAACGAAGTTGCGGGCACAGGAAAAATATATACGGTCGAATTGAGAACCTCTTTTTTTTTTTAAGTATGTTAACGAAGAAGTATTGTGTTACCTCCAGGCTGCCGTCGTCGTCGGACGCGTGCGTGTACTCCGGCGGCGGGCTGTTCTCGTGGGGCACCAAGTTCAAGTACGTCGGCCGCACCGAGCGGGAGATACTAGAGAGGGACGGCCTCTTGGCTCCGAGGGATTCGCAGGTAAGAGTTCAATGTACACAAAGTTCTAAAGATTACAAAGAACAAACAATAAACAACGCGACAACATTAGTACTACCCTCATCCATCATTAAAAATTAACAGACAGATAAATATATTTACCTACAATGTAAGATCTCTATCATCAACATAACGATTACTAGAACTAATACATGCTCGCAAGAAAATCAAATTCGCCATACTAGGACTTAGTGAAGTGAGAAAGCCTAGCATGCGCCATGCGAGTAAATTTAATCACGCTCTTTATAAATGTCAAAATCAATGCGTCAACTGCTGATTGGCTGAAAATATGAGTACGGTGTACTATCACCCAATCAACGATAAAGAAAGTTTTGTCGTCTCATGCGAGAAATTTGACGTATTGCGCATGCTAGGCCTATTAGTTCCCGAACTTTCCATGAATCTTTCAAAAATTATACATTTCCTTTTTGGCAGTAGGCCTTCTGCCTCGCCAGAGAGTTCCACTCCTTAGCCGTTCGCACAATAAAAGAGACAAAATAACTTCGTTCGTAATGTAGGAATGTCTACATTAAAAGGTTGAAACTGCATGCGGGCCTAGTCGTTCGGTGATGGAAAGAGAAAGGTTGAAAGTGCTTTGGGATATAATATTTAGACGAACAACGGTTGTTGATGAAGTGCTTATGAGTATTGTTGTGCATTTAAAAGTGGTGTAATAGTTATCTGTTCTTTGTTTCAGGAGGAAGGTTCAAGCACTGGAGGAAAGAGAAAAGCGTCGAGTGTGCCTGCAACGCCTTCAACTCCCATGACTGGAGATTTCGGTAATCATTAAATTCCTTGTTTTACATTAAATGTTTGTTTATAGAACATCTATACATTACATTCACTGGCGATATTTGCCTTTAAAAAGTGTTTTTCTCAAACAGCGCCATCTAGTTTCGAGTGGCGGAACCTAATAGAGTCGAGATTTCGATGACAGAACTTACTAGAACTATGGTCGGTCAGGGCCGGACTGTGCACAATTATTCTGGATGTTTCTACTAGAGATGAAACGGATACCGGAATATCCGGTATCCAGCCGTCGAATATTCGGCCGGTCGGCGAGCGCGTCGTCCAGGTTTCAACCAGTTACGTTTTGTGGGTTTGCGCGAATCGTTTTTTAGCCAAGAAACGAGTTTTATTAAGTCATTGTGCAGAATTATTTCGTATGCAGTACACGTGCACCCGCCTATTTTGCTGAATAGATTAGTTTTTTTTTGTGTTTAATGTGTATAGTGGTGTATATGAAAAATTTGATGTTGTTTTCTTGTATACTAACCATTTTTCAAGGTTAATTACCAAACAGAATCATCCGGTATCCGGCCGGATAGTGCGCAACTATCCGGTATTCGGCCGGATAGTAAAATAATGACCGGATAGGCCGGATACCGAATAGCAACCGGTTATCCATTGCGTCTCTAGTTTCTACGTTGGATGGTTCGGGAACAACCTGCGGCACTATAAAAAGCCGGGATTGGCCGCGACCGGAGTAGTATTGAATTAGCGATACAAGTGATTACATCGAAAGCGATCTTGAAGTGCGACTTAAGAGCGATTGTGGTTTTAATTAGTGTGTTTTAAAGTTGTAATTAGTGGCGTTTAATTAAAGTGTAACTTTTGGTAATTTTTATCGGCAGTTTTTATTGTCACGAACCCGAAGCTCGTAACAATATATTATATTACAGTACCTACTTTAAGGTCCACAATATAATTTTTGTTTAATATTATGAACCTTATTTAGCTCGTAACAATATATTATATTACAGTACCTACTTTAAGGTCCACAATATAATTTTTGTTTAATGTTATGAACCTTATTTAGCTCGTAACAATATATTATATTACAGTACCTACTTTAAGGTCCACAATATAATTTTTGTTTAATATTATGAACCTTATTTCCAGGGTATAGCAGCTTACCTCGGTCGACGCACAGCGCGCCCCTCGAGGAGAGCAGCATCGGCGCCGCGGGCGAAGCCTGCAACGGCGGCTGCCTGCTGAGCGGGCCCGCCGTCGACATCGCCCTGGCCTGCTGTGATCATCTGAGGCCGCAGTACGACGACAAGCCCCCATGTGAGATTATAACATACTACCTGTGCCAGCGACTTCGTTCGCGTGGACTACATACTGTCATGGTCGGTTCTACCCCTTTCTCCTCTAATATTCAAAACAAGTAGTCCATGTCTTAAGCCAAGTTTCGAGCTATATTTGTGCCAAATTTCATATCTCTAACTTAAAAAATAATCATTTTCATCATCATCTCATCATGCGTATTGGGGCATTGGGGCTGCTCCTGTTATGGAAACTCTATTTTGCGTAGTTTAGTGGGAAGTCTTTACCTCCCATCCTCTCTCGGGCCGGTGGATGCCCTTTTAGACATCCACCGGGCCCGGCCATTCATACCGGGTGACCAAACCGTAAAGGTACGAAAACTGCAGCACAGAAGCCCTAACTTGAAGAAAATTGACATGGCAAGCGCTGCAAACCGCTATGTTCCCGGTCTGACTGAGCATTAGATTAACTTTAGGGAAGCAGGTCTTTATCTTTACTCTGTATCGTATTAATAAATTAAATAAATATTGGACAACATCACATACATTGCTCTGATTCTGTGGTAAGTAGTTAAAGCACTTGTGTTACAGAAATCAGAAACAACGACGGTACCACAACACCCAGACCCGAGACAATATAGAAAAGTTCGTTTCCCATATTGACCCGACCGGGGATCGAACCCGGAACCTTAGAGATGGCGCGACGCCAAAGTCCGGCACGCTCGCCTCTCGGCTACGGAGGTCGTCAAATCGCTTACGACTTCTTAAATAATCTGATTACATTCCAAACTTTTTCTCGAAATCTTCTAAACCCAGGCATTTCATCAGCGCGAGACAGATATATTTAATTCCACCTGTTTAACATTCATGAAATGCAATTAATGATTTGATTTGACTTTGACTTTGATAATTTCTAGCGTAAACTTAATTACTGAATTCTAATGCTGGCTTAAACTTAAGTAACACTAATGTTACTATTCCATTCATAAGTGAAACTAACTAATTCTATTAAAAATCGTGATTTTGAGAAAAATATTATTCCATAATCTTGAATCATTGTATTTATTTTACATTTACTTAAAGCCAATTTTCTTAAAAGACTTTAAAGGTTTTATCCAAATACAGCAACCCGGTATGTTTTTTAAGAGCCGGGTTGCAATCTCTAGAAACGAATCGCACCAATGTTTTATTTCAAATATTTACCTGCGAAAAAAGGTTGGTAAGTGAAGTTGTGAAGCTGCTCCGATTCCACCAGTTCGTAACGCACTACCGCAACGTGTTTGAAAGTTCGTGTGTTTGTGATTGTAGCGTGTGCGGCGGAGTACAGCCTGCGGGACTCGTTCGAGCACTCGTCGTCGGAGTCGGGCGTCACCACGCACAGCCACGCGCAGCCGCCCGCGCAGCTCGCGGCGCCTGCGCCCTCCTCCGGTATGCCATGACGTCATCAGACACTTTTAACAGTTAAAGAATAAAGTAATACAGAAGGCAAACGTCCAATAGTATTTTACAACTTTTTTGCCAATTTCAATTTAATATAAGTTTGATGAAGTATCTCAGTTATCTATGTAATTTCATTGAAATGCATTTGACGTGTCTATTATTGACTAGGAGTTTAATTTTTTTTTGGTATTATGTAATTTTATGTTATTAACACGAATGTATTTATGTGTGACATTTGCCCATCCATCGTTACAAACGTTCGCGTTTATAATATTACGAGAAAACATCAATCGTGTTTTAAGGTAGAATATCAGGTTATAAATTGTTTGTATTGATTACCTAATTGTTTTCTTATAATATTATGCCTAGTATGGCCTGAAAGTAGGTAATCAATAAAACTTCAGAATGTTGCTGATTTGCATGGAAATGTGGGTCAGAGCAGGCGCTTCGTCCGTTTCAGTCCACTATGATGATGTGATGAAGGTTTGGTTCCAGCGGGTGCCGCGGACGCCGCGACGGGCCCGTGGGGGCGCGCGACGGGCGGGGCGGCGGCGGGGGCCTTCAGCCTGCTGCGCGCCTTCGTGCCGTCCTTCCTGTTCGTGTGGGCGGCCCTGGCCCTGGGCGCGCTGGTGCTGTTCGAGACGGACTGGGCGCCGCTGCGCGACCTCAAGCGGCGCCCCGACCTGCGCGCCTTCCGCGCCGTCTACTACAAGCCGCTCAAGGACTACCTGCGCGCCAAGCTGCTCGACCTCTTCTGATCGCCCTCCGCCCGCGGGCGCCGCTGCGCGACCTCAAGCGGCGCCCCGACCTGCGCGCCTTCCGCGCCGTCTACTACAAGCCGCTCAAGGACTACCTGCGCGCCAAGCTGCTCGACCTCTTCTGATCGCCCTCCGCCCGCGGGCGCCGCTGCGCGACCTCAAGCGGCGCCCCGACCTGCGCGCCTTCCGCGCCGTCTACTACAAGCCGCTCAAGGACTACCTGCGCGCCAAGCTGCTCGACCTCTTCTGATCGCCCTCCGCCCGCGGGCGCCGCTGCGCGACCTCAAGCGGCGCCCCGACCTGCGCGCCTTCCGCGCCGTCTACTACAAGCCGCTCAAGGACTACCTGCGCGCCAAGCTGCTCGACCTCTTCTGATCGCCCTCCGCCCGCGGGCGCCGCTGCGCGACCTCAAGCGGCGCCCCGACCTGCGCGCCTTCCGCGCCGTCTACTACAAGCCGCTCAAGGACTACCTGCGCGCCAAGCTGCTCGACCTCTTCTGATCGCCCTCCGCCCGCGGGCGCCGCTGCGCGACCTCAAGCGGCGCCCCGACCTGCGCGCCTTCCGCGCCGTCTACTACAAGCCGCTCAAGGACTACCTGCGCGCCAAGCTGCTCGACCTCTTCTGATCGCCCTCCGCCCGCGGGCGCCGCTGCGCGACCTCAAGCGGCGCCCCGACCTGCGCGCCTTCCGCGCCGTCTACTACAAGCCGCTCAAGGACTACCTGCGCGCCAAGCTGCTCGACCTCTTCTGATCGCCCTCCGCCCGCGGGCGCCGCTGCGCGACCTCAAGCGGCGCCCCGACCTGCGCGCCTTCCGCGCCGTCTACTACAAGCCGCTCAAGGACTACCTGCGCGCCAAGCTGCTCGACCTCTTCTGATCGCCCGTGCGTGCCCGCCCTCCGCCCGCCCTGTATGAGTTCGCCTGCGGCGGCGCATTCCCTGTTTGGAAGTCCTGAAGAAAAATTAACGGTAATCTTTTTTTTTATTGTGAGGGGGAGGGGCTGGACCACCTCATCGCCACCTCGCATCGCCTATAAGATAGCTCGATAATGAAACATGTATACAACCAAGTTTCTGAGCAATTTTCATTCCATTCTGGATCTGAGTAGCACCTCCGTATCTTTCATACCACTAACATTACAATATATTATGTGTTATCGTCATCATTTTTTGAAGTTTTCACAGTGAAAACAACGGCCAATCGATTCAAGATTTAACCTAGTAGCGAATTTTGTTAAACAAACATAATTTATAAAGAGGGTGCATGGTGATCTGGCCATAAATAAATAAATAATAAATAAATAAATAGTACCCAATAGAGGCATGGCCAGCATATCTATTCACAAAACCTCGGATTCGGAAACGATGTTTTATCTCTTTCTCTAAATAAACGATTACACTCGAGACAAAACATCGCCTTTTTGAATCTGAATCGATTCTATCGTTTGTAAATCAGCCCCCTGAATTACTTTTGCCTAGCCCGCCGCTGAGCCATGGTACAAATTTCGAGATAAGATCCAGTTACTGTATAAATTCTTGATTGTATTAGCAGATGCTAGCAGATTGCGAACACGTCGCAGATCAACATACGCGTAACGTTACGCTTTCCTATTTCATACCCCAAGGTAGTACTAATGGTGATATTTTGGTTTGAGAAACTCATTTTTAAATTGTCTTCTTTAAATTTCTAAGTGCAGCAAACAAAAAACGATCTACATTTAACGCCTTCCGCCGTTTGAAAATCTCACCACTTGTCTACTAATATGAATTACATTTTCTCTCGATGCTTTCATACGGTCGACAGCACCTCTAGGTAAACACTTGTAGTTCAATATTCGTTCTTATAAGCATGGCGTAAGGCCGGTACCAATTTTGTATAGTCTGCTATACAAAATGACCTTGGTACGTAATGTTCAACAGTAGGTACGTTCTGACGTATCATATATGTTCATCAGCATTCTCAATGTGTTTCTTAGTACCCGTCTAGATAATCCTGTTCCCTTTCTATATATGCATATTACTGTCAAATCGAAAACAATAAAAATAAAATAATGAACACGCATACAATAAACTTCATTAAGAACTGATTTTTTCATCTGCCCCCTTATTCACAAACTTCAGAAATGATTGCAATACTGAAAGTATATGTTTGTCTCAGTCCAAACATTTATGTTAGAAAGAGACAAATTGTGGTTTCCAAATTGGAATATTGTGAATATGGGGGCTGACTTCTTTGCATTTATTTTTCAACCGTCCGTCCTGTTTTATGAATGAACGGTGCTAAAAATGGGAAATATCAAATTCATACATCCGAGTCTATTAGATGCAATTATCCCACCTCGTGTACCAGATCCATAATCACTAAGCTATTTAAAACTGATAATGCTATAGAAATAGAAATCAATGAATAGTGCCACGTCCGTAAAATAAGATTTGTGGTGGTATGACGTCATTTTACTACGCCATTATTATAGTAACAGTACACTAAGAGAGTATAATGAATTACTTAAATTCGTTTAGAAGTTATTTATTAACTTTCTGCACGGGGCGGTGCAGGTTTTTAAAATGAGTAGTTGTACGTACGTTTGAAGAGCCTTGGCCACTCTGAATATAGCTATTTATCGATTCTGTTGCTTCCAAAATGATGTATAGCTTTTTGAAATTTCCAAGCACTGCGGAAAGGTCCAAATGTATTTTCAAACGAATAGCTGCAGTATAATTTTGTCACAATCAATATTGATTGATGTAATTATATGCCGCATCTATTGTTATTATAAATACTAGTTCTAATCGCGACTCCGCGGAGTAGTTATGATTTTACTCCTTATTACACTAGCCATCTTCCAGTGAAAATCTCGTCTAAGCGGTCTAACGGTTCAGTGACTGGCAGAAACAAACAGAGCCACAGATAAGCAAAAAAAAAATACCGTTGGTACAGTGAATACATACATACTCATTTAGTAAAAACCGATTAGTTTTAATAATACAGATACTCCAATTTTATTTATAAGTTTAGATATAGATCAATAGGTATAGATGACATTTGTATCTTACCCGGTGCTATGATATCCCATTTTTTTCAACCTTCATAATAAAAAGAGTAACATCAGCACAGTCTGGCGTTACAAATTCAGAGCTGCCAAGATTCTAGTACATATTGAATGCTTTAATCGACTTCAAAGAAAGGAGGAGGAGGTTTCTCAATTCAACTGCATATAATTATGTTGTGACATGTCGTGTAGCGGCTGTAAAATGTCGCCACTGTCCGTTATCACTTGTCGACTTATTACGCTTCTTTTATAGTACAACTTTAACTTCTAAATTGTATTCTTGTAATGATACTGATAACTTTTTCGTGATATTTTTAGATTTCTAAGTTTAAGTTAATTTATGTTCCTTTAAACACGATTTAAGCACTAGCATATATTTTAAAGTATTTGTTCAACATTATTTATTCATAAAATCATAAAGTTCTTATCTGAAGTGTCAAAAGTAGAAGAATATAACAAGTACTTTTTTAAATTATTGCATTGCAAATGCTTATTTGTATTTTTTTTAATTGCTTTTTCGTTTTTGCCTGGACGGTACAAAACACTTACTGTAATTTTTGTAGGTAGGCACGGATAAATAACTTACCTTGTACTTAATCATTTATATACATACTATGTACATTGTACGTCCATTTAACTTTCCCACTCACTAAGGCCTCGCAAAACTTTATGAATCTCATTGGATTTTTTTAGTACTATTTTATGCTGATTTCATAAAGCATATTATTTTCATACTCTGGTAACTAGACTGTCTGTTTTTACTTAAACATTCCATTTTGCATTAGTCTTCCAGTTTAGATTTTATTTTGGTTTTCCTTTTAATTTGTTATTTAGTGTTGAAAACACAAGATAAGATTTTGTTTCTATGTGCCATAACCAGGATTTGGTTTAACTAGTCGATTTTTACTTTTACTAAATATTTATTTACTTATTCGCCTAAAACACAAAATAAAGCACAAATATGTAATATATAAGAAAACGCATTTATATAAAGAAATGTTTATTGTCATAACAATTTAGTTTTAAGTTTATTATATTTTTCTTTATACAGCAACAATATAATAATCATGTTGGTTTAAAATAAAATTTCAACATACTATGCTAATTAATATTACCTGTATTTAAATTTTTTTTTTGGCCATATTGTCATAATATTATTTTATATTTTTTATATTAACGCTGTTGAGTTATTTTTAGTTATAGGTATTTGTAAAAGCAGTTTTATTTGATAGAGTTAGCAACTTTGTATGATTTCTAATTCATTTTACAAAATTAGTTCAATATTTCATGTTACTTGATTGATTATTCTAACTCGTGGATACACTGATAAATTTTGAAATAAATTAAATTTAGAAGTCACTGACGTCTTGGACGTTTTGGCGTCGCGCCATCTCTGAGGTTCCGGGTTCGATCCCCGGTCGGGTCAATATGGGAAACGAACTTTTCTATATTGTCTCGGGTCTGGGTGTTGTGGTACCGTCGTTGTTTCTGATTTCTGTTAAACAAGTGCTTTAGCTACTTACCACAGAATCAGAGCAATGTATGTGATGTTGTCCAATATAATATAATATATATACTGATATTATGATCTAGACTTTTCATAGAGTAACAAATAATTGTGCTGTTAATTTTTTACTCTTTGCTAATTTCTGATAAGTTTGTTTGTTGGTTATATCAGCTTGTTCTTGCATGTATTTTCTCAAAAGATCTTATTAAACTTGGTACGCAATTTCTTCTCGTGTTTCTAAGATAATTGTCAATGCACATAATATGTTACATTATTATAATAGATAAATGTATTAATGATTTATCCTAACAAAGGAATTGGAATACGTTTCGTACACAAGTTGTAATTTAGAAGCAAATTTGGTTGTTTAAATGTTGAAATAATAAATTGAAACTGTTATTGCCTTATAGATTTAAAGCAAATGTTAAGCGCTTAATATTTTCTGCTAGTCATGTATCTAATTCGTTTAATCTAAGTACTAGTTTCGGTGTGTTCGTTAAATTCTTTATAAATCATGAGCTTCTCAGTGTTTCACTTTTAGATCTGCACAAAGTCTGTATTAGTAATCAGCATTGCGGCTTGGTTTTTTTATTATTTCACTTCCAGTAAGCCGTCTCATTGCTTACTAACTAGCATGCGTAATAAGTTAAATTTCTCGCACGAAACGACAAAAGGTTCGATACTGTTTATAAGCTGATATCACACTACACTCATATTGTCAGCCAATCAGTAGCTGACTGATTTTGATAGTTTTGATTGTTTGTTAACAAATGTTAAGTGTGTAATAATATGTTTTATTCGCGTAGCGCATCCTAAACTGCATTGGTCAAAAGGAGTAGGCAACCTTGAAAATCCCAGTGGAGTCTGTTACAGTAATTTAATGATAGTATATCATTTAATAGGTGAATATCAGGTGTATCTGCCCTAAAGAGTTCACTCTCAAAAAACAGTGTGCGTTTGTATTTTTAATTTTTGGAATGGTATTTCATATGTGATACAATGTAACTTCTGTCCCCACAAAATTGGTCTAGTGGAGTAAAATCAACTGCTAATTTAAAGGCTCTCGGCCTCTGCAATGGGGCGGCTTGATGGGTCAAAGTGAAACAATTATATGTAAATTTATAGTTATTAGTATTCTGAGCGCAATGTTTAAAAGCGGGGTACACTCCTAGCCGTGTAGCATGTAATGTATCAAGTGATTATGAACGTAGCGAGTTTGTGCCTACTTACTACATAGCATGTATTGTATTTGATACTGTTTCACTGATGATACTCACTCAATACAGTATGAAGATACATTGTATGCTACACGGCTAGATAATTACTTTGCTGAATAAGACTAAATTGCTGTAATGATTAAAGTCCGTTTTTATAAAAATAATATATTAGATCAACTTTATTTTCACGAATTTTGTTAGGACTCTACTCTTACTAAATCATGGTTAAGATTTATAATGCAAGTTATTGTAAGTGTTACAAAGTTGCGAATCTGTGAAATAAGATGTAATGTTAAGTCGGGAACATTGCACTAAAATACTCGTGTTAATAATGCCAAGCTATGTAAAAGTACTGAGTCTGTAGAACTTGTTCTAAATCAGATAATGTAGATTTAATATTCGCCAGTTATTAATTTTTTTTTGTATGAATTCCATAGAATCGGTTTAGTAAAATAATGTTAAAACATAGCTTACACACTGTAGTTTACGTAATTATAAAAGTTTATTTTCTTCGAGGACCAACCTACTTTCGTACCAAATAAAAATTTATTTTTATATTGCTATTGCTTTTTCTAACTGGTGTCTGCTACCGGCGTTGCCAAGTAATATGTAATTATTAGTGTTTACGCGCTGATGTTTATGTATAAAAACTTGTTTTCTCATTTTTGGAATGCATTCTGAAAGACTTAAAGTACATTTTCTGTTTGTGCTTTTAGAATTCTGAATAAAATAGGTTAGTAAACTTAGCCAATATTTTTAATTAAGATGTCGAGCATTAACAAATGTAATTTGTAAGACGAATAGCTTTTACTTCATAAAACAATTATTAGAGATTTTAATAAAACCATCTACCAAAATAAATTTCATCTTTTATTAAATTATTAAAAAACTTCCAAAGTAAGCAACAAACAAGTAACAATGTAAAAAGAACATTCTGTGGAGCTAATACATCTGCTTATGTAAAACCAACACTGTAATGTTAAACTTTAGTCACGGTACATCACTAAATGTTCATAAAGTGTATGGCACTCGAGCGGTTACGAAGGTATTTAGGTGAGTACACAACTTTTTTACAATGCGTAGAAATATAGATAAAGCGAGAAGATAAGTTTCGAATATGCCTTAAACATCGCGGCCCGCTGCGTCAGTTTCAAATACAGTGTTTTAAACTTAAATAATACGAAGCAGAAATAAACAGGATAATGATAAATCATAAAAATATACTTAATTCATAACTCAGACCCTAATCGTCGTGAATCTTTATACACCGTTTGAGCTGCGATCGACACGAGAGCAGCGACCTCGCGTCCACCTACACACACCGTCACTTCACTCCGGAGCAGGCGAGGCCCGCGCCGTCACATACGTACCCGGCACCGCCGGGAGAACGTTCTCCTCGAGTCGGACGCGAGGGGAACCCGGCCCGGGCTGGCGCGATCAGTCCAGGATAGAGATCTGCGCGTAGCCGACGAGGCCGGTCTCGTCGGGCGGCACGTCGGGCTCGTGCGAGTCCAGGCGGAAGGTGAGCGAGCGCGGGGGCGGCGCAGCGGCCGCGGCCGGGAACAGCTGCGCGTCCACGAGCCGCTGCAGCTGCGCCGCGATGGCGGCCGCGTCCCGCGCGTCCACCAGGCCCGCGCCCACCAGCTCCGTCGCGATGCCGTCCGCCGAGTCCTTCCCCGGCGCGAACTCGAACCGGATGTCGTTGAGCTCGCCGGTCGCGTTGCGCATGCGCAGCACGAGGTCGATCTGCGGCGGAGGCTCGTCGGCGTCCAGCGAGCCGATCGTGAAGCCGCCGCGGCCCGGCTCCTCGCCCTCGCTGTCGGACGAGTCAGCGCGCAGCAGCTGGTTCATGGGCCGGTCGCGGCCCGCCTCGCCCTCATCCTCGCCGTCCTCCTCGTCGCTCTCCCACACCCACTCGCCCGTCTCCATGCGGTGTAGCCGGCCGGACGTGCCCGGCTGCCGCTTGCTCGCCTTGTGCACGCGAGTCTCCATGCTCGGCCCTATCTGGACGAGGGTCGACATCAGATACTTCCGGTCCTTCGCCTTCTTGAAGAACGCGTGCTTGAGCAGCTCCGGCGCCGAGGGCCTCTTCGCGGGATCCTTCTGCAGACACTCGGAGATCATTTTCCTGAAAGTCTTCCCGTACGCCTTGTACTGGTCCTTGTCCTCGGCGCCGGTGTCGAGCGTCGGCGGGTCGTTCTGCAGCGTCAGCATGAGGACCTTCATTGGCGGGTACTTGTGGTAGGGCGCCGTGCCGGTCGCCATCTCTATCGCGGTTATGCCGAACGACCAGATGTCGGCCTTGAAGTCGTAGCCGTGGTTCTGCTCCATCACCTCGGGCGCCATCCAGCAAGGCGTGCCGACGAAGGTGTGCCGCACCTTCTGCCTCGACAGGTCGCGGCCGGTCGCCAGCCACGCAGACACACCGAAGTCTGCGATCTGCACGATCCCGTCGTCGCCGAGCAGAATGTTCCCGGCCTTTATATCCCTGTGTATCTGTCCATTTTGATGGAAATATTCGAGACCTTTCAGGACTTCCTTCAGAACTGTAGCGATGGTCGCTTCGTCGAAGACTCCATGCTTACAGTTTGAAATTCTCATTTTATGTTTGATAATATCTAACAGACTGCCTCCTTCTAACAGTCTAAGCACCAGCCAGAGCTCTTCTTTGACAACGAAGCTAGTGTAATAGGTGACGACGTTCTCATGGTTGCAGCTGGACATAGCCTGGATTTCCTTGAGCAGCTCGTCCATGGAGGTGTTCCATTTCTCTAAGTTAATTCTCTTGATAGCACACTTCTCGCCGCGAGGGGCGCAGTATGCGGCGTGCACGACGGCCGTAGCACCAACGCCGATCACCTCTAACAATTCATAGTCGTCTTGGCTGTTTGGCCACGAGTGTCCTGAGCTTGCCATACTGACTTTTGTATACTAGACTACACTGAATTAATGTTAAGGACTTTAAAGATTTGTACTTCTAATAAGGCCAAGGGCTAAGGCTTGTTACTACTTATTGTAAGAAATTGGGATTTGAGCTTCGATTATTTTGTCACCCATGTTGATATGGTTTACAGGTTTGTAATTTTGTATTATGAACTGTGGTTTCAAACCATTTGCAACTTCAAACCTATGTATCTGTTTACTGCTGTTTCTCAGTTCTAATACTGTCTTGTACCTGTGTTCTGTGTAGATGCCGTTCAGATAATCAACATTTGATGGGTATAGGTCATCACCTGAAAGTATAGAAAATTATATATAGTTTGTGTACTCGATTTCTTATGTATACATTGGTAAATAATAATGTTGTTACATACCGGGTAAGATCTGCAATCTACCATCCTTTGCTTCGACTATGACAGGGAAGAAAATGTCATTGCTGTAGTGACTTCTTTCTTGTGCAAATTTGACTAGTTCATCAAGACTATTCAGATGTGTGATTCTATGGAGCTCATATACTTGAGGAGGATACAATTCCAGCTCTTTCTTTTCGTTCTTCTCCAACACTTCTAAAGGATTTGACCACTGAAATAAAAGAACAAACAGCTACCATAAAAATCATTATTTGAATCATTGTGTTCTCTAGAGCTGCGAGATAGAGTCCATAAAAAACATTATTAAATGACAGCAAATTTTTGCTTTTAAGTTTAAACACTGCACTGCACACATCAAATGACCAAAAGACCAACATTTAAGGATTTATATATTTATTTCATTATGTGCTCATACTGCAAATTTGTGATTAAGGCAATGTTTTCTTGATATTAGAATTGAGAAATTTGAAGTAATTTATCTTGAAAACCGTAAGCCAGTCCATATTGAGTTACGCAGTGTGCATACTTAGGTGATAATAAGTATTTTTTCCAAATTATAACATTCCTTATTTCTGCATTGTTAACATACAAAATGATACTTCAAAATTTTATAATTTTAATAAGTCAATTGCAAATATTCTAATAATAAATAATCAAACATATATCAAATAAAAATAATAGTGATTTTATCCAACAGTTTGTATACTAACAACAGAGTAAACAGTTGTTACCTGGACACTGGTGACTTCACTGCTGCTAGTTAAATTGGGTGGTGTTTCTTCAAAAGCAGTTATAAAGAAGGCAGTATTGAATCTCTTTGGCCGAAATGTTGGTGTAAGCCAGTTACTCCAGTAATGCAATGACCAAATGTCTGGGTAACAGTCGAGTTCTTTACAAAGTGTCAGCAAATCTTGAGGATTTTTGCTCACCTGAAATATAAAAAAACTACTCCTTTATGCTTCCGAATAAGACAATTGTATGAACAACTGGAATACATATTTTTACATCTTTTGAAATAACAGGATATTTTTCTGTCTTTTTTTTGGAAACTACCAATCAATGGTAATTAAATTTATTAAACCTTTAGTCATAAAATATTTATACCAAACAATTTACCAATTAACTGAGTAATTTAAGATTTATTGAATTTATTTCCTGTTATGAGTTAAAAAGGATTCAAATGAAAAAAAAATTCAATGGTACAATGGAAGCATATATAATACTAAATTAACATCATATTTTTTAGTGTATAAACATCATATAATAATCAACAAATTCAATATTTAAATTTAAGAAATAACATTCAATTTAAAACAACAATTAACATCTAAACACTTGAAATGTCACCTAACTACTACTACTGGAAACTGGTACTGGTAAGGTAAAGTATAAGATATAAGGGATACTGGTCTAAAAACTTACTAGATTTTGCCAATGCTTCACATCAAGGTCTGTTATGGCACTGGCCCACAAACTTTTGTTTGCCTTATGTTTCCGACTGCAAATAAGAAGCCCCAGCTCCTCAAATGTCTCTCTAATTGCAGTTAGCCTCAATGAGAAATGTCTGCAAGTAATGATCACATTTACATTAACAGAACATTGTACACATACTAAAAAGTTAAATAATGAACAAAAATGCACATAAAAAATTGTAGGAGTGACATATTAAATTTAACATTAGGTGAGTTAGGTTGTTTTCGATGTGTCTGTTTCAATAACATACTGAAAGATAAGATTACCTACTCACTTAAATACTCAGTTACAGTCATTGTGTGTAGCTGTCAAAATTATAATTTGCCGAAACGTTCAGGTTACCTTTTCACAGGGTCAGGTTGAAATATAAGGGTGACTGGGTCACCGGTGTGATGTAGCGCGTCAAAGTCTTTATTCGAGTAGCCAAAAGACCGGAAAAGGTCCAGCCAGTCGGCGCTGGCGTCAGCTGGCTCGTGAACGCCGCCCGGGAACACCACAGAATTGGGGAATGAACCCCTACTCGGTCTGGTCTGCAACAACACTTCGTAATTAACACACGCGCGTCCACCGTGCGATAACGAATCACTGGCCCGCTTATTGAGCACTATTAAGGAAGCAGAGTCACGCCAACTTTTGCCGACTATTCTGTTCATGATAATGCTGCCTTCTAGTTGCTTCGAGGAGTACAGTTGAATACACAATGTACGCACTACGGGTTAAACAAGGTCGGCGTTAGCGTGTGCTCTTCTTAAAACAAACCTTATTTTAGGTAGGTAATATAGTCAAATATTCTTATCAATTGTGGTGATAACTGTAATTACGATAGCACAGGAAGATATTACAAAATATATAAATAGCAAATTGACGTCCATTCACTTTTATTTTGTTTCAAAAATTCTCATGTGTCAAATTGCATTTGACATTAAATTGCGACAGCTTTTCCACCAATCGGAGAATACACAGAGAATCATTGCTCTATGTCTATTGGCTAGACTTGTATACCACGTATTCCATTTGGCCTTCGTTTTTCAATGTGGAAACACTACAATTATGATCTTTGACAAAATTTAAAGACAGAGAAAACTAAACGCTTTTATTTTGCAGTCAAAAAATTTGTTGAATTTTATCTACGTAAGTATGATGATAGGGCAGAAGCTTATTTATTAAAGTCTTCTCAGTTAAAACACTGGTTTTTGGTGTTCTGTTTAGTTTTCCGAGGACTTCGTTAATTAAGTTTGTTTCAAGGCACAATCTGATCTGAATAAAATTATTTCTCGATCTTTTAGTGGAAATTAGTTAGTCCATAAAATTAAACTTAAAGGAAATTAAACACGGTTCACAATTAAAATGGTTTATTATAAACTATTAGCTGTGGCGCCGAATTTGTTTCCGTTATTTCGGAATAAAAAATGTCTTAAACCAATTTCAATACCTAATTTTCTTTAGCCAATTGTCGCATATAAACTCTTAAAATTGCGAGTGTTTAGACTTCTTTATTCCGCTTCTATTGTAAAATCCGTTGTTAGCGAACGTTAATAAATTAACTCCATACAAAACACAATAAGACATCACGAAAATTTTATTTAGCTTAGTTTGTGCCAAAAGAATCGCCACCGTTATTTATTTGCCTTTTTTTTTAAGAGGAAAAATTCTTCGAGTCATATTACGTATGTCCGAGTACCGGCATGTGTGGTAGTCTTCTGTTCTGAAAAGATCGGAGACTTCCCAGTAAAACCTCCCGTACCTCTCATCGGCTAATGACGGTGCCATGGAAATAAAGATAACGTTATCGGCCACGGTGGTTATTTGTCTGCCTGCTACACGTGTCTTGTCGCATCTGACGATATGACAACTTATTCCGTGGCATTTTAGGTTACATAAACACCGTGTTGTTTATTCGTGAAATGGTAGAGAAACATAAGCTTCACAGCAGGATAACTTTACGGGGTTAACGCCTGTTAGTAGTGTTGCTAAATTGTCGATATTCTTAGCAGTGGTCTAAGTTTAATTTGTGTGTTAAGGTTTGGCTACTTGACAGTGTTAACAATAAAATATGAAAAGTGTTAGATATGTTAGCTTATTAGTTAAGTAATCATTTTACATTTTTACTTTTTAATTAAAAGCATAGTTAGTATTTTATTTTTGCAAAATAAATTTTAGTTTTTTTATCTGTGGAACAAAAGAACCGAAACGGAAACCACCATTGCAATTCGGAAATGACAGCTGTCGGCGAAAATTATTTATTTTAATGTGGCGAAACAATGATTATTTTACCGATTTAATTAAATTATTGTGTCTCTAATCGTATAAAGAATTTATTGAAACATTTTTCGTTTATCTTAATTAAGTCGTTCCTATGCGTATCGGTTCGTTGTTTACGACGTTGACGTCATAATTGCAACAGTGACGCGACTAGGCGTTTTCGCGCACTTTTTAAATGTGTTACACAAAATCTTATTTTTCTCTGGTTATTTAGATTATTTCCAGATAAATCGAATTGCTTGGGATATAAAATGAACGGGCGCACATTTTGCAATACTTTTTCAAAAACTGTCAAGTAGCCAATGCCGACAGTTTATTATCTATATGATAGTTGTCTTCTTTAATTATCGTCAGGATCCAACATTTAAATAGATTGAGATAATTTCGAAACCAGGACCATTAAACGATAATATCGACAATATTTTTAGTCAAGAAGGACCAACAAATCCGATCAATTTGTCTCAGACGTTTTATAGCACAGATAAAATATTTTTAATAGTTTTAAACGTAGGTAGGTACTACCATATTCTCATGATCGTATAGAGATAATAAATTGAAATTAATTTGAATTACTCAGGACTACCATATCTTTTGTTGCGGAACCATCGAAACAAATCGTCCGATTCGTGCGTGCCTCATTTGTCATTATGTATTAGACATTAAAGGCGAATCTAGTGTGAGTTATTCAACACTAGGAATTATCGATAGTCACCGATGGGCAGACAACACTAACCGTAAGTAGATAAGTATAATTCAATAGAAGTGTTCCCCGCGGGGTCGTAAGCACGTACAAGCGATCGCTGCCGCCAAAGGTCATCAGCGTATCTTTATAGCTGCTCCTGGCTCCCGATAGTTCCGATGCCCGATATTAACAGTTTTTGTACAGAATGGCGTCTGTTGAATGGGGAAAGTTAAACAGCAGTTTAGCGATACGTATAGGGGTTAACATACTGCTTTGTAATGCAAATTTAAACATGTAGGTAGTGCCGTCTAAATTTAGTTCATTATCAAATTCTTGCTAGTTGACTGGATCGACTTTGCAAGTTGCTCTTTAAATGAAGGTATACAACAATAAAACCTACCTACCTTTTTTTAAAGACATAACTGTTTTCGCGACTGTCTTCGTGCTGTTTCAGTATATGTAGTATTCTATATCATAATTTTAGTCTGTTATCCGTCAAGCTACCAAATTTCACCTAAATCCATTAAACAGCTTTTGTGTGAAAGAGTACAAACCTGATTTAGGCAGGTTGCAATAATACAATTCACGTTTATGTTATGGACAACTATGTTAAAAGATGTTTAGGAAAAGCGCACAGGCAAACGCCGAAAACGATTTGCTTTTTAAGGTTTTTTTTTATATTGCACTTCACGATTGACGTCATTCTACATGATGTTAAGTGGGAATGAGGTCCTAGCTTAAGGGCGACAAGTACAGCATAAAACCTAATCTGTTACTGAACTTGTCGCCCTTACCTTGAAGGCTTGACCCCTGCTACTTGTTAATGTAGCACCCCCCAGGAGCTCTGGAAACCTTACTCACACGCAGGAACACAACAACACAGAAGTGATTGTTATTTGGCTGCGGTCTTCTGTAAGGTGGAGGTATTTCACCAGTCGGGCTGCTCCAGTTCGAGCGATAAATCGCTATGCCCTACCTCTCTCAGAAATGTAAAGGTAAATGGTGAAACCTCAAATATTGGATCCAGCCAGCCCAGCTGCGCGATACATTCAATTTCTCTCATGCTATGACTGCTGCTGATTACCGGTGAATATACCACATTCGTGTTTTAGACAAATTAGCAATTGGCAAACTGAATTTTATTGATTTTCAAAGGTCTCGAGTACCGACCAATACAAACACAATATGAGAAAATATGGAAAAGTTCGTTTTTCGAGTTGGGAATCAAACCTGGGACCCAGAGATCGCGTGATGTCAAAGTCCGGCCAATACAACTATGATCAAAGAGGTAGCTCTGTAAAATGTTATTATACAACTGACCCAATGGATCAATTATATAGGCGCTTCAAGGGCTGTTGAAACAATGGTAGTGGGTTCAAACCCAATCTAGGACACACATTCGTGTGTTATACATTAATGTCTATTCTATGTATCGGTGTTCGAAATGTATTTATTTAAGTACGTAATGGTGCCACCGTTGTTTCTGGTTTTCAATACTTATTTTTGTATTCTTCAAAGTTGAGTAGAGTGCCTAAGTATTAAATCCCCCATGTGTACCGCTAGCTTTACGTGCAATGAAGCTGTAGCAGAATAGTATTTTTTAAATTAAAAATCTGGCAATAAAAATGAAGCGGAAATGTCCAAGCACGACCCGTCGACGAGGAAGCCTAGATAATACCTACATGTGGGTACTTCAAATCTTTAGCCCTTGTTGACAATGGCACTTGTCTCTTGAGTGGTAAGGTCCACTTCAGTGGCGGAGCGCGTGGAATGTTCATAATGTTGCAGGAGCAGCGTTAAATTTCCCAAGAAAGTTATAAAGTTGAGTTGGGTTTATTTGTAAAAAGTATTTCCGTAAAAATTGATTTTGTAAGGCAAACTTTTCATTATTTTAAGGGCTTTTTTTGTTTTTTAACATGTTTTATGTGTTCTGTAAAACATTCCCTATAAAATTATTAACAAAAAAATACGTCGTTTCCTTTTTATTCTTGCGCAGTTTGGCGCCCAACGTGGAGTGAGATGGATTATTATTTTGGCGTTTATCAATACATTTTAAAGTAAATTGCAATATAAAAGTTATTTATAGCATAAAGCTGTGGATACTTAATTCGATTAATTCTATTAATATACTCGGACGGTTTAACATGGTATTATGGCCAAAACACGCAAATATTAACCAAAAAACCTCATAATACAACGAACTGTATTTTTCTAACATAAAACGAAAAGTAGAGATGAAATGAAGATATCATATTCTTCAACGGTATATTTTAATATCTATTTTCTTCCGTAGAAATATAACAACGCAAATAAAACAAGTACCCCAATTATGTTTTATGTTCTCAGACCATATCTAATTTGTTTTTAAAATTCAATATGCCTCAAAATGTTGGACCCTAATTCATTTATTTTTATATTTTTTAATTTCGCCACTGAATCTAATAAATTAATTTTTACCACGTTTTTTTCTAAAAAAAAGTGTTTCCTACTTAACCAACAAAACCCTTAGTACTACCTACTACTACTAAGCGTTTTATTGTATATTTACCTATCTGCTGTTCGTTCAGTGGCTACCGTGACCGAGTTTAATTAGGAAACTCCACTTTAATTAGGATATCAAGGACCACGCATCCCCGAATAAACGTCTTTTTCCCGACCACGGGGTAATTTAGAATCCTAGCAAGGCGAGTTGTTTGTGTGTGCGCGCAACAAGTGCGCAGAGACGGCGCGGGCCGCTCATTGATTGCGCCTGTTGCGCTCCCCTCCCCGCCTCCGCACCTCCCCTGCAATCACACATATGCCGCGTACATCATAACATCACAAATGTTGCGATTAATTTAACTCCGCGTCAAACGATGCCACGGGCCTGCGGGCAACGCGTTGCAATTACAACTTAGTCACAATCAGGTTAGAGCCCGCAAAACGTTAACGTCCGCCGCACTGGGGACAAATTAATGTACGCAATTTGTTCTTGTAATTGCGGTGTTTTCTATTACAGCTTTAATATCTCTTTATTATGTACAATTTGCTTATTTTGCCGTTTTATGATTATGGACTGATTTTTTAATCGTCTATTTAAAAATGAATCAGCCAATAAAGTGTATGTGATTAAATTAAGAACGTCAAGTCGTATTGTTTTTTTTTGTATTACTCTTCAAGATTGACCTCATCCCACCTGATGTTAAGTGGTAATGAGGTCCTAGCTTAAAGGCGACAAGTACAGCATAGTGAATCTGTTACTGGACTTGTCGCTTTTACCTTGAAGGCTTGACCCCTGCTACTAATGTAGCACCCCCCAGGAGCTCTGGAAACCTTACTCACACGCAGAAACACAACAACACCGAAGTGATTGTTATTTGGCTGCGGTCTTCTCGGGTTGCTCCAGTTCGAGCGATAAATCGCTATGCCCTACCTCTCTTAAAAATCCTCGCTATTGACTTTTCTAACAGACAATTGCAAAATCGATCCTAAGTGAAATAGAAAATTGACCCAATCGACTTAATTAAGTAAATCGACACAGTTGCGTATTAAGGAAAGTATTAAACACAATTATTTAAATAGGTAAGTAAGAAGGTACGTAGTTGTTGAGACTTACGGTAATGGCTGCGTGACAACAATACGGTTAGATTTGTTTGTAATAAGAAACTAGATTAAACGTTAATTAGATTCGTATCTAGCGGAAAATAAATTGGCGACTGACTGACGCGAAATCTAATTAGAAATTCAATAGGTTTATGTCAGAGTATCTGCCTATAAAGGAAACCCACTTATATGCTGGAAATTGAGTTTAGATGTAGAATTTCTAATAATAATGTTTTGTATTAGACGCAATCTTGAGATTTCGTTAATTGATCTATGGGACTGCCCATACCATATGTACAATGTTCCTTTTCGCTGATAATTTTAGAAACTGACTATAAAAACTATAAAAAGCAAAAGGGGGATTAAATGCCTAATGACATTCTCTACAAGTTATAATTTATAAGGGTTCGAACATAAGTAGAACATAATTATATAATTATTATTATTATTTTGCTTCTTTTGAGAGTCACTTACAGTGGTCAGAACATATCTTAAGCCTACAAAACTTTGACCGATTGAGGGCTCTGGCGCTTAGTAACTACGAATTCGTATTCAAATTTTGTGATTAAAAATAACGATATAGGTAAGTAAGTAAAATAGTACCTACTAATGTATATACATTATTATGTCTTCTAGGTGTAAAAAGGTACTAACAAGTCTCTTTTTAGTACTACTATAAACTACGATTGCGTAGTATGACGCGGGTATTAAATGGAGATATTTTCATTGAATAAATTTCTTTGCAGCTTCAGCTTCCTAAAATTCAAATATAAGCCCAAAACAAAGTTAAAATATGAAAGGAATTCAAACTCTTTACTAGTTTGTAAGGGAAATGCGAAACGGAATATTTGTAACACATTTTATGTGGCGTGCCTACGTGCGGGGTCTTTGTAAGTAATTTCGGTTTGCTGGCTTGTTCAAACTTTTTTCGAATAAAACGTCGCAAAAAGTTTTAGAAGCAACTTTTTAAATCCGTGTGTTCCAGATTTATTTTCGTGATGGCGGTTTGTAACATACCAGGGGCGGTGAAGGCGGATGGAGATGGAGCATTTAATACGAGCGCCGAGGCTAGTAGGTATATTTTGCTGGGACTAATAGTGTGTTATCGAGATTTTCTCACGCTGGGTTTCCGTTTATAGACTCGGGATATTTGTAGCTTATTGCTACAACGTTGTGGGCAGAGTTCTTTTTTCTTTTATCGTAGAAGTGTTGTTAAGTAACAGCGGTGTCTACGATTATGATCTACAAAGTGGAACGAGTCAATGTTATATTTTCCGGTTTTCGTTTTATGAAACTATTATTCCTTTCGACTGGTAGGTAGACTTCTTATCTTAATCGCTTCTTGTGAGTTCTAGTTTTCCGATAGTCAAAATAAGTTCCTTGATACCATAGTGACCTGTATAATTAAAAAAAGTTGTGGCCAAGGCTTTATATCTATGTTCTTCAAGTGATTGCGCAAAACATAAGTGTGCTCTTTATTCCTTCAATGTAATCGATATGATTAGAAGAATGAGAGAGAGATTTCATTGATCAACCAAAAAAGCATAGATTTATGTATTCCGTATTCTAAGGTGAAAAGAATAGATTTTTTTGCAAAGAGGTTGTTTTCCAAAAAGTATATTTAAATAAATGTTGGTGGTAAGGCGCTGCAGTAGTATCGAGTACACGGGCCTAAATTTTTACATTCCACCGTTAATATTATGTGACGTGATTGCCAAAACCTATCTTATCTATACGGCGGCCGCGGGTCGGCAGGAATAATTAATCAAAACCAGTGACCCCGCATTATCAGCGCGGCCGCCGCTGCCGCGCGAGTTCGGGTGGAGTGTAAAGTTAAACAAGCCGACGCTGATGAATTGTTAACAGCCCTCTTCGGCGGTATTGCCAGCGCGAAATGCAAATCGCTAGGTATTTTAGAACTACCGCCAATTTACCAACGACCTTTTTTCCGCAAAATCTTTTGCGAACCGTACCGTCACTTGAGGGACGGCGTGTGGACTCCTTTGCTCTAAAAGGGACAAAAACTACCTACTAAAACCTCGAGTGGACATCGCTTTAGGTTGATGCTGTAGAAAACTAGGTTCTGCCATAACCACCACAGTAACACCCGAAGTTTACCATAAATACGGCGCTTTCAGTTTACAAATGCTTGCTGTAATGCAATGTGCCGACGCCATATTTAAACGGCGGGTTCACACAAAATGCCTGCGACATTTAGATCTTGAATGATATTTCATAGGTTAGAAAGCTGGCATCTGCGCAGGGTGCCGTATAATTGACGAGATCAAACCTAGAATTCAGATAATTTTGACCGTTTTAGGTAAGTAGTATATAAAAATATCAAAATTAGATTTTGATACCACCATTTTGATGGGCACTCTGTAGGGCGGGACGATGAGTTCATCTGGGCTCCTTACGTCAGGCCAGGGTCCCGACCACAAGTTGGGCAACCCTGCGCTGAAGTTACAAAAACTAAAGCACGCTTTAATCTGGCCACGAACTGTGAACTCAAACACGAGCTTAAGTCTGTAACAATCTGCCCCTTCGTTATATATTGAAGAGTTGTGACACGACGCATTGTCGCCCCGGACCTTTGTCACGCACTTTAATATTAAGCACATAGTTGACACTGCTACATCAATTGAGCTCGGGGGAAATTTAATGACGCGGTTTCAAAATTTTCGTTATCTACTTAACTTTGGGCGAGGTTAAAGTTTAATTAATTAAAGAAGATGAATATCGATTTTTGATTCACCAAGAATAATTGCATTCATTGTTTTGAACCTCGTATGTCCTTTGAAGAGACGGATACAATTGATTTTCCTTACTGTCCGGTAGTAATTATTTTGTATTTTGCGTTTGAAGACTACAGATTTTGTACATAAGCCAATGGACAATCAAAAGTTTGTTTTCCGTAAATTTTTTATGTCGCAAATTCGGTCAGTCAGGTCAGGTCAATTCGGATTCCGTCCCGAATTTCGGAGAGGTCATTTTATTTCAGTCCTTCTGAATGATTGGGATTTATTAACTACGATACCTGCTACGGTCGTAGCATGCTCGTGTATTAAGCTACGATCGTAGCACGAGAAATACGTTGCGTAGTTGTCTATTACTGTATCCGCTGATCTAATTAGGTATGTAGTTTTGCAAGGGTCAGTTGCACCCATGGACTTAGTATAATAAACAGGACCGAGCACTCGCAACCAAAAAAACGAGCCGAGCGAGATAGCTACCACAGAGGCGTGTGTCCCTTTCTAATAGGGTGACAACAAGATTTATTTTGACAGCGGACATTTGATTAAATAATCGAAATTTAGCCCGCTGTCCCCACTACATCTAGTAAAATAAATATAACAAGATAAAATAAATTAATAAATAAATATTGGGCAACATCACATACATTGTTGATTGATGTTGTCCAATATCTATTATTTATTTATTTACTGCTCTGATTCTGTGGTAAGTAGCTAAAGCACTTGTGTTACAGAAATCAGAAACAACGACGGTACCACAACGCCCAGGCCCGAGACAATACACAAAAGATCGTTTTCCGTATTGACCCGACCGGGGATCGAACCCGGGACCTCAGAGATGGCGCAACACCAAAGTCCGGCCCGCTCGCCTCTCGGCTACGGAGGTCATCATGTTCCAAAGTTATCGTTTGGACAGATTAGACTGTTGAAAACAGCTGGGACAGCATAACTTTTATGTTTATATGTTTGAAAAAATGATCTTGAATTATATCAATAGAATTGATATATAATTATACTCCCTTTTACTCCAATGGGGACAATGACAATAAATTTGATCATTTATTGAATTTTCCACTGTCCCCACTGCTGGGGAACCGCCTGGTAGGGACAACGAGTATAACCCTAAATTTTTGGGAATAAGGAAAGGATTATGAAATAAATAATACAATTTGTCAAAGGTATCTATTTATTTAGCCATTGACATGCTTTGGTTAATACAGATGACAAGAAAATACAGTTGAAACAATGCTTAAAATAATTGCTGGTAAGTACAATTACAGCCGCTTCGGCCTCATATTTAATGAATGGCTTTTGTAATAATTGTACGCCAGTCTATGTCTACATTTTTTTATATAACTTCTGATCACTGTGGGTAACATATTGTTTTCAGTTCCAATATTAACGAAAAAACATCGTTTGAACAATTTGATCGATTGAACGACTGAGGAACTACTTTTAAAACATGATAATATCTTTAAGAGGTGGCAGGATGTAGGATTTCTTCTTCAGAGTTTGGTAGTGGTTGGTGGCTCAATGTTTTACTGAGAACTTAATTTTTTTTACTTTTGGTCTGTAAAAGACACATAAAAGTACTATACATATTACATCTAAAAAAATACAGTTAACTTAGTGTAACATATTACATCCAGTTTATGACCTACAAAATAATACTTATGTAAAGAATTAAGTAAAAATCAACCAGGCCAAGTATAAGTCATAAGGGTTTTAATATATTTGACTGTAAAATTAATCCTTCTAAAATATTTATTTTATTTCAATTCAATTATTTGTCTTTAAATAAAGTAAATTCCGTCTATATTTCAAGTGTCTAACTGTTATAGCTATCAATATCCGACCAGCTGTAAAATCACGTATGTTGAATGGGAGCTCTTTACATACGTATATTATCTTGTTTTTTAGTATTAAGTATTTGATATTGTTATAACGGCATCAACAAATGAAAATTATAACTGACTTCACTGTTCACAAGATACAACCTGATGGCAGTTAGACGGAAAGCGAAGTCTTAGTAAAAAGATTCCGTTTTACCCCTTGGGTATGGAACCTAAAAGACTATGTATAGTGTATATACAAATAGTGTTTTTTAAAATACTTGATTAGGTGTTTAGAATAAGTGTACTAAAATTAAATATTGTTGTGAGTTGTTGCGTTGAAGCATGATAAACAATTACTAATGGAAGATTATAATTGTAATATTCTTACCACAGGAGAAATCGTAGGTATAGCAAGTCCCGGCTGCATACGACAGAATTTTTAGTGATTTTTTGCTTAACGTGTATACTGCTGAGCCATTTTTGTCGCATTACTTCATTTTTAGGGTAGGTAACTGTAAATAAATGTACAACAGTGAGGAACTAACTCGAGCACACAATTGAAATATTACAAGAATTATGGGGGGGAAATATGGGAATAGTGGTAAGATTTACAGTAAATTTATTTTGAGCTTACCTGTGGAACGATATATTGCAATCACTATATGATTCACTTGGACAGTATAATCGCAACATTTTTTCACCATTTCATCTTATGAGGTGCCTTAGAATTGTTTATTTTGATAAACTCAATCAATGACAGTTTGACTTACTGACGCCATGATAGTTCATGATGATGCTTTAGAGTGTTACCACTAGGAAATTAGAAATAAGCAAATACTATTTTACGTTTTCTTTATAATTGAAGGGATAAAATCAAACAAATAAATTAAAATATAATTTATTATTTTACAATTGTTGAAATAACAATTAAATATATACTTGTTGAAATAACAATTAAATCAGGCAAAATTTAGATCAGAAATATTATTTTATGCTGGCAAGATCTTAGAAAGATCAAAGAACGAGACAACAGCCTCCGTCATGGCTATCTCTGTCGGCTCGGATTTGCATCTGTGTTAAGCGCACAGGAATTAATACTTTATTGCATTGTGATAGTGTTCATTTTCTTTAATGAAAATTTTCAGAGTTATCAGTCCTGTTTATTATATTAAGTCCATGGTTGCACCAACTTTAACGTAAGCCGATGATTTGACAGCTGTCAGAACTGTATTTTTTATTTTGTCTCGCGTCTCTTTATAACGCAATGATTTCATCACGCTTCGTGGTGAAAGCAAATTTATTACTGAAATGAAAACTTCTGTTTTTCACTTTCCTATAAACAAATGAAAACAACACAATATAAAAAAAAAGCAAAATTGTCATATCCATTGAGAACATTGAGATTAAAAAACTCGGTGGTTGTGGACTCGGTAGTGGTTCGAACACCTAGGGGAACACTTTCATTTTGTGATGTATTCGCTGCTTGATAAGTATATCGCAGGCTTGTTTACCACGATTGTTCGATAACAATGATGATTCTGCTTCAGAAGGCGCGTCAAGCCTTTGGCCCTAACTATGATCAGATCAGATCAGATACTAATCTCTACCATGTAATGACCAACCTCGTCAAATCAAGATCATTGTCGTATCAGATTCCAAGCTGCCTAACGGATACTCAACCAGAATACACGCAACGAGAAAAAAGAGAAAAAAACGCAACTTGATGTGCGTTTCCCGAGCCCGCATTTATTAAATAGCTCGCAAAATTAATTTGATTTTGAATAACGGTGTTGAACAGAACTCATATTCGATAGTGATAGAAAAGGAGATAAATAAAACAAAAAAACAAACTTCGCCAATGAAAGGAAGTCGAATCTTTCATTCACAAGCATCTTTTCGAGTGCCGTCGACTCGGCGAGGCAACTCGATCGGTATTGAGTCCGTCTGTTCTAATTTCCGCATTCAATTCACCCTGCACCCATATTCCAGCCCTCTAGTAATCACGTTCCACTGAGGGCTGCGTTGCTTTCAAAGGTCACTTCGAAAAATCAAACGAAAAAGGAACTACAATGGAATCGAATATCCGAAATCGAGGACAAGATATTTTGTTTGGAAACGTTAAGAAATCGCCTTGAAGTTTTTACTTTGTATGAACATAGATGTTTTTTAAGTGAATGACAGCAAATGAATGAGTTTGATTTCGAGATTCGTCTTTGATGAGTGAAGGGAATGGCAAGTTATATAAATTAACATGTCTAATTTTGATTATTGTTTTTTTTTCGCGCGTGTTAAAAACGTATTCGCGTTTTTTCCACATTTTCCACTTTTTTTTTATTTTATATTGCACTTCAAGATTGATTGTCCTCATCCCACCTGATGTTAAGTGGTAATGAGGTCCTAGCTTAAGGGTGACAGGTACAGCATAATAAATCTGTTACTAGACTTGTCGCCCTCAACTTGAAGGCTTGACCCCTGCTACTAATGTAGCACACCCCAGGAGCTCTGGAAACCTTACTCACACGCAGGAACACAACAACACAGAAGTGATAGTTATTTGGCTGCGGTCTTCTTTAAGGTGGAGGTATTTCACCAGTCGGGCGGCTCCAGTTCGAGCGATAAATCGCTATGCCCTACCTCTCTTAAAATACTTAATCGTCGCTCCTTCGTGTGATGTTAAATAACCTAAAGCCGTCCTCGATAAAAATACTATCCAACACAAATACAATTTTTCCATTCGAACCATTCATTTCTGAGATAGGCGCGTTCAAACAAACATATTCTTCAGCTTTATTATATTTAAGATTTATGTGAGAAACGTGGCATGCAGGACAGTGGCAGAGGGGCCAGGTAAGTCCCTATTCAATTTTCCAACATTCCCATTTGTGTTCTAATGCAAAAATTAAAATACCTATTGATTTGCATATTACGGTACGACTGACCTTCCCAAACTGGACGAATATAGTTTTTATTGGCAAAGGCACTTTCCGTTCGTAATAAAAGCATCCGAACAATTCAAGTTTGTTGCAAGGAAGCCGTCGTAAACATCTTTGCCGCCTCGACTCGACTCGACCGGCGCTCGCCTCATATCTCCCTTGAAAATTGGTTTATGTAATGCATACCTTACCTTTGCATATATTTCTTGGCGAAACTAGAATACTCCAATTTCGGATAAAACGAAAATATCCAGCACGAATGCAACAATATTGGAATGTCACCTGTTCCTGAAAATGTAGGTTTAGCAGTATACTGAATTGGTTGGGGCCCCTTTCAAAATAAGTTAAAGAGAGAAATTTAAGTATTTTTATGGAGTACTGTTAGCGAAATAAGATTAAGAAAATATATTTCTTATTCTAACACAAAAAGTGCAAGTTTTACTCCTTGGAGCTGATCAGAAACGATTCTGAAAGTCAGTGTTTTGTCTCCGTCCAATCTTTATGTCAAGACAGAGATAAAACATAGTTTCTGAATTCGAACCGATTCCGACGCTTCGTGAATAGCTCGGCTGACTAAAAACTCGCAATATCAATACGTACGTCCACTAGGACGGGCCGACCGTTTCTAGAAGTACTGACTAAGATATTTTTATTTGCAAAGGCATTTTCCGTTTGTAATAAAAGCATCCAACCAATTCAGGTGCTATTGCAGCGAAACCGTCGTAAACATCTCGGCCGCCTCGACTCGACTCGACCGCGCTCACACCTCCCTCGAAAATTGGTTATATAATGTACACTTACCTTTCCTCAGGAAAATTTCTTGCGGAAACTAAAACACACAAATTTTGGGCGAAAAAAAAATTATCTGAAATATCGTCGTACAATGTCGCATTGTTGTCTGCGGAGAGGGAATCGCTGTCCATGATTACAGAAGCTAATTCATTCCAAGTTGGTAACTGGAAAAGTTTACCAAATTGGTGGGACCGCTTTCACAGTACGATTAAATAGGGGAATATTGTTTCTTTGTTCATTCCCTACGGTTGCGTTAAGTTTAGACAACCGATAATGAAATTAGATACGGTTTGTTATTTCAACAAAAAAACTGGCCAATTGCGAGTCGCACTCGAAGGGTTTCGTACCATTGACTAGGTAAACGTATTATTATTATCATATTATATTATATTATCAATTATATGCAAAAATCACGTTTAAGTTTAATTTTATTTAAATTTTAGTACACAACTTAATTTATATTACTTACCTGTAGCTGTAAATAATGTCGAATAAAATATTGCAAAAAAACACATTTGTAGTATGGGAGTCGCCCTCAAATTATTTATTTTATTTTGATTTTTGTATTTGTTGTTATACCGACAACAAAAATATATAATTTGTGCATTTAATCGTAACAATAAAATATTACTGAAACGTTAAAAACTTTTATCTAAGTGCACATATTCATGATAATTTACGGGTTTCATACATTCTCCAAGTAAAATGCTACTTCTTCAAATAAAAAAATCAGGTTCGCAATTTTCGTAAAAGGAGCACGTAATAGTAATAACTGTGGCTTCAACAATATAATGGTTAAGAGAATTTGCAACATGAGGCATTTAAAGTGCGCCATTAAATAAGATCACGTTTTCTAAGTCAAGTCAATTTATTACGGAGGGTGCGTGGTAAATACGGTCAACAGCACAACGCAGTAAACACTTGCATTGCCATATTAGTCCTTATGCCAACTATATAAGGGCGTTACAAAGTGTAAGGTGTATAGTCCGCCGTGATTTAGACTGTACAGTTCTTGGTACCAGAGTGGTGGGCAAGTGCTCGTTTTTATTTGGTACGTTCTGGGACAGTGAAAAAGTTTTTATTGGTCGTTATAAGTGGGTAAGCTATAGGCTAGTTGCCAGACTTTGAGATTGTAAAATTGTTTTTATATGAAATTAAATATTTGTAACTAGCTTTGCCCGAGGTTTGGCGTACATGATCTTTTTTTATAAAAAGTAATACCTATATAATTTAATCAGGCACGGCGAATTTATACCAAAAACCAACATTATTTTGTTCTTATGAAAGAAAGCTATCTATATATGAGAAAAATATAAAGCTATAAATAAGAAAGCTATATTAAACGTCAAAATGTACATCTGAAAAAAAAAAGATATCATTTTATCAAAATCGCCGTTTCAAAATTTAAGTTCGCGTGGTATCGGTATAGGCCCCTAAGTTTCAAATTCCGTCTTAAACGTAATTTTCTTAAACCTTCTACGACTACGAGTACAGTCACCGTCAAATATATTGTAGCAAACAAGGTGATCAATTATGAAGATAGTGCTGAATAGTTTAAAATGTCAATAAGTTACCATTAACATCTGAACATGTTTTATTTCATTAATATCTCAGCACACTCTAGTTATTAACTTTCTAAATACACGAAGCACTGAATCAGTTTCATGGCCTGCGACGTCGGCCATGAGTTAGGTAGTGTTTTGTGATATCTTTAAGTAATAAGTGTTTCTTTCTGTCTTTCAAATAACCAATAATTTGTGAAAATTTCAGTTACTTTACATATGTAGTTACACTAGACGTGATAAGTGTTCAGATATTAATATTTAAATGTTAATGACAAGCATCTGTTCAGATAATAAAGGTAACTTATTGTGTATGTTACTTTTGAACTGTTCAGACGTATTTGTTCATCTTGTCTGCTACAATATACGATGGTGACTGTTCTTTCAACAGATTCTCCTAGAATGGGAGCGTAGGGAAAACGTAACATCGGTCGGCGAGCCAATCCGCTCGGTTGTTGGTGATTTACAAGCGTATCCGACTTGCTTACGACGTCATCCACGCCTAATCCACACAAACCGCAGTTTTCTATTCCACCTAGAATCAAACTAATTAATAAATTGAACTAAATTCACGCAAACATGGAGTGCCTGATTCAATTACCGCTCGCTTTACGGGCGGGCAAGGTGTTTTCGTCTATTAAATTATGTTCAATCGGTGCTCTGTTTTGTATTTTCGGGGAGGCTGGGGCGAGGTGTCTCGGCTGATTAGTCAATTTGGAGGCCCGGGGTAATGTCAATGTAGATCCCTTTTATAGGAGAATCTGCAGATAATTTAGAAGTTGAAGGGCGGTCTTGGAGGAGCGATATCTTGCTATTACTGGGCCGAGTTATGAGTGGGGTAGGTTTATTTTTATGGCGCTAGTGTTTCATTTATTTTGGGGCCATCTTGCTGTCTCTCTCTTATAATATGTTACTTTATTTTGACCTTATAAAAATGTTTAAAATCAATTGCTTGAAAAAACCTTTACCGGTCTTTGAATGTTGGGTAGTCTATGAAGGCATTTTGAATTGTTATTAGTGGTAGATCTCTAACGGAGGAGTCTCTAACTTTATAATCCCATCACCCACGACCAGGGGTCCGCGGTTCACAGTTTTAAGGAACATTGCACTAACCCATTAAAAGTGTGAGGTTAAAAGTTAAATATTTGTTTTACAAGACGCGATGGCTGTGCGCGAAGAGTTGCACCGCTTGCCGCGATGGCTCCCGGGAGGCAAGTCTGAGTCAAACTCTTCATATGAGTTATTTTGAGTTACTCGCTGATTAATAGAGTTAAGAGAAAGCGCCGAAACGTGTACTTATTTATGAAACGTTGTGATAGTTAAGCAGACAGGTATTGGATCTTCAGGTAGGTATACGATTAAATTTGACACGTAAACGCCTATTTATCTGGACTTATGTTAATAATAAAAATTGGACGACATGACGAACATTGCTCTGATTCTGTGGTACGTAGCTAAAGCACTTGTGTTACAGAAATCAGAAACAACAACGGTACCAGCAACTGTCAGACTCGAGACAATATAGAAAAGTGTGTTCTATGCCGCTTCAGCCCGCTTGAATCTTGGCTACGGCGGTGGTTAATTATGCTACATTTATAGAGGACAGATTTCTTTCAACATAAGGACTACGATGCTATGCTATCTGTATACTAAATTTAATTTAAATCGGTCAGTAGTTATGGAGTAAAAGCCGAACGGACAGACAGATTTATATGTCGCATTCGGTCATGAGTACGGACACTAAACGAAACGCAAGCGCGCCACCAAGTGGTCCGTCCGCGCAACTATGATTTCCGGTGCGCGCTTCAACAGAGTCGTGACGATGGATTTAGACTGGACGGAGCTCACTTCCAATCGAGCAGCCGAGGAGTGAAGAAGTCGCCACGGAACTGTTCCACGTTTCGCCTAGTGCCTTGATTGCGTAAATTTGTGAAAAGTTGTGATTAAATTTAGTACTACACTACCAAGATTTCTCATTGCACGATACCCACACCATGTCACATTTTACACACAATCCGACATATATATATTACTACAAATTGGGAAAAGTACTCATATTCACACTGCCGTATGTAATTTATATATTAATAGAGATTTCTTATGCTTATTTTTTTTTATATACGTTGGTGTCATTAATTATTTAAGTAAGACCGCTTGTGTAAGTAAGATTACCTGTTTAAAATCAATTAATGTTTCTAAAGATAAATTGCTTTATCTCCTTTAAAGCAACTCTTCATCAACATCTTTCTAGGTTTAGCGACGTGAACTGTAGATTCTACATTTAAAAAAAAGTTGGCGGTCCATTTAAATAAATATACGTTTAATTCACAATATTTTGCTCAAAAATAAACCTATTGATTAATTCTTCATGAACAAAAGTATGCAGCGAACGCTGTACTGCCGAAAGCTAGCCTTTCATTAAATAGGAATTCAAAGCTTCCAGCGCGGATGGCTGAAATATCAACATAGCCGGGATGTTGGGCTAATCTGGTTTAATATTACGATGAACATTATAATACCACATCTCCTACTGAGTATAGCACAAGCATAATGAGATTCCTGTGCTTGGTCTAGCATCTCGCTTCTATGCTTTAGCGATCCAAACATCGGCCCAAAGAAACAAAAAAGTCTCATAGGGCTCTAAGCATACGAATACTTGGAGGTAAAGTAAGGAAAAATCGCTGTCTATTGCCTACAACAACTCGTAGTTAGCTCATTGGGAAGGGTTACCTTAGCCTAAGTGAGAGATTGTGGGTTCGAGCCCCTCATTGTGAGAGGTGAAATACTTCTGTGTTTAAATCTCTTAAAGCTAATAAATTAAGGAATTAGATGATATGCGAAGAAGGCTGGTTTATTTCAGTATGATTTTAAAAAAAGATTTCCGATATCGATTTATCACACACACGCACACAAATGCTTATGTACCGGATATCTGGATTTATGTTTGTTTACTTTTTCACCGAAATGAAAATATTAAAGTTAGTGACGATTGACGACTTACTTTTCAAAATGGTAGTTAGAACTGAACTAAAAAAATCCGAGAACTAAACTTTGGGAACCTATTCGATATTTTTTTTAATGCAGATTATACGTTTTTTTTTTTATAAATATATTGCGAGTTTGTTGAATTCCACAGTGCTTATATTAGAATAAATTCTTGCAAATTTTACGTGACGTCTAAAATACATCAAAAACCTAGAAAAAAAAATGTATACTACGATGCATAAAAAGGTACATTTTAATATTACCATTTTTTTACACACTCATTAACCATAGTATAAAAATGAAGAACAAATTCAATTTTGCAAACCAAAACAAAAAATGACACAAAAAATTAAGCTGAGAGTGTGGACTAATAAGGTCCCTGACTCACCAAAATGAGTAGAATTAATTATATTAAGTAGCTCTAGACATATAAAGCCCCGAACACACTATTAAACAAAACGGTTCTTTCTTTGCCCTTTCAGAACGACTTGTTGAGACTGTTGAAGCAGCCATAAACTTTGTGATAAATAAAGATAATCGAGTGGTAGCTCGTTCCCCGGCTATTGGCATAGCGTCTGCAGTAAGATAAATAGCGAGTTTACAGTTTAATGGCAGTTTCATGGGCATTCAGTAAGTGATAACTTTTAATGGACTGTAATTAAGTTTCCAACAGTCACTACAAGATAGTCTCATGGGGATTCCATACGACCGGTTCGATTTAAAACGAATGGAGCTCGGAATCAGTGTTGTTTGCTTTAACATTGAATTGTTTGTATTTGTTAACAGGACTTAGTTCGATTAAACTTTTGTTGTTTTGAAGGTTTTGTACCTAAAATAACAGTAAAATGCACCAATAACAGTAAAGGAGGAGTTAGCGGTTGTCAAATTACAAAAAAAAAGTATGGGAAATGTCAGTTTTGACAGCTGTCAAATGGAGTTTAATGTTTAATTGTCCATATGTCTGACACTTGGAGTGGGGTGTAAAAACTTAGACTTACAGGCCTAGCATGCGCTACACGAGTAAATTTTATCGCGCTCATAAGAAATGCCAAAATCAATGCGTCAACTGCTGATTGGCTGAAATGATGAGTGTGGTGTGCTATTAGCCAATCAACAGTATCGAAACTATTGTCGTCTTATGCGAGAAATTTATTAACGTATTGCGCATGCTAGACCTATTTGACGACCTCCGTAGCCGAGAGGCGAGCGGGCCTGACTTTGGCGAGCGCCATCTCTGAGGTCCCGTCAATATGGGAAACGAACTTTTCTATATTGTCTCGGGTCTGGGTGTTGTGGTACCGTCATTGTTTCTGATTTCTGTAACACAAGTGCTTTAGCTACTTACCATAGAATCAGAGCAATGTATGTGTTGTTGTCCAATATTTATTTATTTATTATTATTATTATTAAATTTGACACTTCTTGTCAAACTGTCAAGACGTTTTTCTGTGAAATACATGGGCGTATCATGTTGAATTTGATTTGAAGTGGATATGTACCTGGGATACCATTGGGATGTAAAACATTAAGGTCATCGTAATAAAATCTTACAGTCTGTTTTTATAGGTATCAAGAATCGAAAACGAATTGTTCTTCCTTTTTCTCCGGAACTGTCCCTTATTACTAGCATTCTGAAACACAAAGTTAATATTTAGGCCATTTAGACAAGTAGGAGTCGGACTCCCACGGGAAGGGTTTTCGTGGTATTGTCTAAATTAACATAGTAAATACACAAATTTCGTATACATTGTCAATATTTCAAGAGTTTACTTGGTTCTAATTTTAATATCGGACAAAAAGCACGAAAACACTTTTTTTGTATAAGAGCCTCTCGAAATATTTAATTTATTAACCTTTTATTATTTAAATTGTGAATATTTCTTTGTCTACCGTTCGCAGTATTGATGTCGAGCCAAAAAGGGCAAATAAACGGCGGTTGTTGCGTGAAGCCTTCTTAAATATAAATTTTATTTTAAAATATTTCTTGTTAAAGCGGTATATGAATAATTATATTAATATTTATAATTTGTGAAAATCCATTTATCGCGGTTTTTGAGACACAGGGTAGTGACCGACACACAGACAATACTGGACAGACGGATGGACCGACAGCGAAGTCTTAGCAATAGGTTTTTACCCTTTGGGTAAGGAAACCTAAAAAGACTCTTTAAGTCTACGAACATAGTATCTCAAATCTCTACAGTGATCATCCAATACATTATATGAGAAAATAACACAACACGTGAGCGCAAATCCGTTTATTAACAGTTCTCCAATGGGAGGCATTGGCAGCATTTCCGGGCCGACGCGTCGAGTGTGTCGGACTTGCACGGTGTACAGCGCCCCTATTTGAATAACAAAGTTTACGCTACAAAGAGAATCGATAGTCCGCGATTTGAGACCATCTAGTGAAACAACGAGATTGCCAGTCTAACCTCTAGCCTGGCAATAGCGTCCTGGGAAATAGCGGACCAGTTTTTCAGTTTCTCAAAGTGTGGTACCCCAGTTGGTAGTACCCACGGGGGGTTCAGAAAAAGGTTGACGTTTCTGATTTAGTTATATCAATTATGTATATTCGGAACAAGGTGAGTTCACTCATCATGACCATTTATTTTTTATATCTTTTGTTATTGTATGTTGTTTAATATTTTTACTGAATATGAATGGTGGATTGTATTCACTGTAAAATGGTATAAATGATAAATAATAATGGAAACTGGTAATTAAAAAGATTATAATAGAAAAAGCAACTTAACACAATATAGACCAAAGAACCTTATGACCTATGTAAAAGTAATGACATAACAAAAAAGACGAATAAGTAAAACAAAAACACTTTAAACTGTGTGCGTTGTGCACACTGAAAATAAATTTTTATATTATATTTTATAATTAATTCTTAAGAAAATAAAATTTTATTAAGAATTTTATTTTCAGTGTGCACAACGCACCTCTGTTGAATTCTTTGTACATAGTATTTGGTTGTCTACAGCTATTTTATAATTTTCTTCGTGAATAATATAATAGGATGGAATATCAACAAAAAAACTTACTTGAGTACTTATTTGTTTCATCACACATCAAAACCAAAACTATATGACTTGGTCCAAAGTGAGCTACACATAGCAATAAGTTAGATACTGATACTGTAAATGATCTGCTGAGTTTCTTACCGGTGTCTTCTCGGTAGATATAGGTTCCGAACCGGAAGTTGAATCACTTTGCATTGTATTCAATGACGATTCAAAAGTGTTATATGTAACCTACTTGAATAAAGAAATATTTGAGTTTGAGTTTGAGTTATCATCAAATAGAATTGTGCCGAATAAAATGAATCATCATATTGATGCTACCGAACAGAGCTGGCAGGAAGATAGGGAAGAGTAGTTTTTTTTATAAATAAAGCGCAAAGCAGTTGTTACCTTTCTGAGCCGACCGGATTTACAATGTGTATAATGCCCCTAACCAAGTTTACGCTACAAAGAGAATCGATACTCCGCGTTTTGAGACCATCGAGTGAAACAAAGAGATTGATAGTCTCGAATGTCGCTTTTTTGTGATGGAGTCTATCAGCTTATGTTAAAGTTACAAAGCGAATTTTATGAAAAATTTCGTTTAGTTTTTCTTTGAGGTTCAAAAGATTGTTTCCATTTCGTGTGCTTTTAGCTAAAAGTGTGCCTTAACTTGATAGTATATAAATGTAAGACGAAAAAATAAAGCCTCTTCTAAGATAGAGTACGTAATGTAAGCTTTATTTATTTGATAGATACGAAATAATGTTATTTGATTTACATTGAAAAGATAATGTATTCTGGCTAACAGTGCCTTTCTCCTTTGAAAGTTCACAAAGCAGTCTAATTATTTAACATATTAATGACCTCCGTAGCCGAGATGCGTGCGCGGCGGACTTTGGTGTCGAACCATCTTCCCGGGTTAGATTCCTGGTTGGGTCAATATGGAAAATTACCTTTTGTATATTGTCTCGGGTCTGGGCGTTGTATCATCGTTGTTGGTGTTTTCCGTAATACACGTGCATAAGCTACTTACTATTGTGTGATGTAGTGCAATCTTTATTTATTACTTGCTGTCCTGGCAAACGTCATAACGCCTATTTTTTTCCAAATTTTCCAACCTTGCAAACCTTCTTTGGAGGTCCAATAATTATTTCAAAACCAACATTAGCCTAATCGGTCTAGCCGTTGTCGAGTTTTAGCGAGACTAACGAACAGCGATTTTTTTTATACGTAAGAAAATGAAGATTTAATGATTCTGTTATGCCACGTTCCAATATTTTACGATTCGTAATGTGTCAAAAATAACTATCCGTTTTTTACGAGTCGTTAATTCTAATTTTAAATTTAATTTCCATATCAGCTGTCATAAGTCGTACGTCGATCGTTTTTAGCTTACGCCTCGTATAATTTATTACCATCCGTAACTAGACCGGATCGTTTTTATTGGAACCGGGCATTAGTCAACCACCAAGCCTACTGTACTTCGTAGGCAGACAAAAAATACAAATGTACCTACTCACTTACAACATCAACTTAACCTAACCTAATTACTTGCGCAATATTAAAAACAAGGTCGGACAGATGGACCCAAACATTAGGCGGGCGCTACTAAAAAGTAACGCAATTAGTGCTAAAATAATTTCCAACAGATGGACCAAGTTCTGCGGCTTATCAAGCGGTATCGTCGAAACAAGAAGCCAGCCGGCTCGAGAGCCCTCGGCCTGCGACGTCGTTATATTTAACGAGCCTCTGCCCGCAAACACCGAACCCTCTCCCTCTCAGAGAACAATCCTGCACGTACTACTTTTAGTCTTCTACTTACCGCGAAGTGCCTACTTACTTTTGTTATGGGAACGGAGGAAACGGGAGAGATTTGTGAAGTGGAATCAAACTTGACTTCGTTTGTCTTTTTACCTGCATTTGCATCTGAGAGCAAAGTATTTTTTTTCCTCGTGGTATGTTAAAAGAGTAACGTTAGCAAAATTGAAATAAAAGACAAGCATGATTTTTTTGGTAACATTTCAGTTCCATTCAATCAATCAAACAAACATTTTTTTTTGCAGTAGGTTACTTAAAACACTTTTGAATCGTCATTGAACAATACAAAGTCATACTTTAAATATTAGAAACAGAATTTTTTTATCTCCCCTTGCGGTGCGGGAATTGAACCCACGACCTTCACGTATCGCGCGTGCTGCTCTTGCGCGATACGTGAAGGTCTTGGGTTCAATTCCCGCACCGCAAGGGGAGTTAAAATTTTTCTGTTTCTAATATTCAAAGTTCGCTAGTACGGCGTATAGTACTATAAAAATAATAAAATCAATTAAGATGCCAAGGTGTCTTCGATTCCATGGTTTTCAAACATTTCTGCAACGAATGTACCACGGGCCGATAAGTATGTAGTTCTAAACATATTCGGCAGAGGGCACTTACCGAAAGGCTAACGGTTGATACAGCAGAAAAATTTCATCGCCTACGATAACTTGCGGTTAGCTCAGTTGGTAAGAGCAGCACGCGCGATACGTGAAGGTCGTGGGTTCAATTCCCGCACCGCAAGGGGAGATACAATTTTCTGTTTCTTATATTCAAAGTTCGCTAGTACGGCGTATAGTACTATAAAAATAATAAAATCGAATACAAAGTCACTCTAGTACCCGCTCGAAACTTAAACGTACCGTAAGACATTAAGGATATAGGTAAAAGGTGTGAAACTAAAGGTATGTTACTGTAGCAGTATCTAATTTGCTATGTGTAAATAAATAATGTTAGACTTTCGCGTTCCGTTTTAAACATTTTAAGTTAATGGGTCAAAACGTATCACAATACGAACAACTTACTGCCCAACGTTTGACCAGTCAGCTCTTGACCACCCTTGGTTGGTTTAACCTAACCGAAACGTCGGGCAGTGGGTAAGTAGTCCATAATAACTATTATTTATTTATTTATTTAATAGGTACACCAACAGAACATATACATAGCATTTTAGGGGTATGTGATAAAGAGGTAAGTTCTAGTATATGCTCCAATAAGAGGAGTACACAGCATTCAAAATAGGAGCAACACAGAATTAGATAAATTTAATTTAGAAGAAATATAACAAATTTAGTCAGATGACATATTGTGCAATGTGGATAAGAATTTATTTTTTAAAAGGTGATAACTACTATATTTTCATTCATATTTTCAGCCTGTTCCTGTCCACTGCTGAACATAGGCCTTTTCAACCGATTTCCAGCGCGACCGGTCCATTGCCACCCGCATCCAACGAGACCCAGCAATTTTTACTAGGTCGTCGGTCCATCTGGTAGGTGGCCGTCCCACACTGCGCTTGGTGGTACGTGGTCTCCACTCAATAACCTTTTTGCCCCATCGACCGTCCGATCTACGTGCTATGTGGCCAGCCCATTGCCACTTCAGCTTACTAATCCTACGGGCTATGTCAGCAACTTTAGTTAGTCTACGGATCTCCTCATTCCTGATTCGGAATCTTGATCTTGATCTTGATCTTTTCATTATCTTAATTTATATGTGTAAATAAGTTTGGATACAGTCATATAATGTAGTTTTGATGAATATAAAACTCATGCATCATATTTTCTAAAATCTACTTATTAACTTAGTACTTCATAAAAGTTTCTCCATGCAGCGAATTTATTATTAAATTTTCGCTTCACTTTTGAACTCCCACTTTGTTGCAATTGTTTGATAAGTTTAAGTTAAAGTTAGTATTTCGAGCATAGTTTAAAAGTCTGATGATCCGTACTAGGATAACATAATATCTACATAGCTATCCCGAACTTAGTTCAAGTTTTGCAATTTGAGAGTGAATAGTTTAATCCTAAATTATTACTTCTAAGTTATTTATCTATTTTACCATTACCATTAGCTGTATTGTGTGTAATATGAACTTGTCTAGTCTGTGATTATAACGTAAAGTTTAAAATTTTCATAAACAAAACCTTGTGGTACTAAAAATAATGGTTTTCAGTTATGGATTTAATGCTTTATCACATCGAAAACGTACATGGACAAAAATATGTAAATTTAAAGAAATCATTTTTTAAAAAAACAAGCTTTTCTCAAATGAACTTAACATTTTATGCCAAGTATGATAACTTTTCATCACAAACATTATTATTTGAAAAAAAGTAGGTTACAAATTTACGGTTGAAATTATAAAAGTTTTAATACATTTTTATTGAAAATAAAATTTAATACATATAATCATATTTAATTGACATTGTATTATGGAGATTAACAATGAACTTTTTAGGATTGATCGTATTCAATATGTTGTGTTAAGTTACAAATTACTATGGACAACGAGAATTATATTAGATCCTGTTAAATTGTGCTTTGAAATTAGAATATTCTGGTGAATCGGTCTCACTCGATTCCTTAAAACCTTTACGGATAGTAATAATAGATCCGAGGCGTAAGCTAAAAAAGACTGACGGACGACTAATGATAGCTGATATGGAAAGTAAATTTGAAATTAGAATTAACGTCTCATAGAAAAACGGATAGTCATTTCTCACACATTATCGTAAAATATTGGAACCGGGTATAACGCAACCAACACACATTTTGGTTGTTATAAGAATACAATTTCAACATGTCATTTTTTATTTATATTGCACTTCGATTGACCTCATTCCACCTAATGTTAAGTGGTAATGAGGTCCTAGCTTAAGGGTGACAAGTACACCATAATAAATCTCGTTACTGGACTTGTCGCCCTTACCTTGAAGGCTTGACCCCTGCTACTAATGTAACACCCCCCAGGAGCTCTGGAAACATTACTCACACGCAGGAACACAACAACACAGAAGTGATTGTTATTTGGCTGCGGTCTTCTGTAAGGTGAAGGTATTTCACCAGTCGGGCTGCTCCAGTTCGAGCGATAAATCGCTATGCCCTACCTCTCTCATTGGCAATTTAGTGGTCTCATTGCTACTATCAATCATAAAAAAATAATACGGAGATAATTTGATGTGAACAGTTTACATAAACAATTCAAATTCATCTTGACGACCTCCGTAGCCGAGAGGCGAGCGTGCTGGACTTTGGCGTCGCGCCATCTCTGAGGTTCCGGGTTCGATTCCCGGTCGGGTCAATATGGGAAACGAACTTTTCTATATTGTCTCGGGTCTGGGTGTTGTAGTACCGTCGTTGTTTCTGATTCCTGTAACACAAGTGCTTAAGCTACTTACCACAGAATCAGAGCAATGTATGTGATGTTGTCCAATATTTATTTATTTATTATCTATAATCCTCCAAACCGGCACCAACTTCATTCATGAGTGTGTATTTACTTATTACCGATCCCTTTGTAGTGTAAACTCCATTATTCCAGGACGGTGCTACAATTCCAGTTGGCTCGATAACTTCCGCATATATTCGTAGGAATGCCTGAACGAACACTCGGCACATTGAACACTATTGAGCGCTGAACTGTTACTGTAACAAGAAAAATAGACGTAGAAATTGTGAGACCTCTTCACAGAAGCGTAATGCCTTTATTAGGTATAATGTGATAGTACCTACATTTATGGACTGTCGTTTGAACACATTATATTCGCAAATAGGCACAGTAATAGTTTCATTGAGTAATAAGTTTGACGACCTCCGTAGCCGAGAGGCGAGCGGGCCTGACTTTGGCGACCGCCGTCTCTGAGGTTCCGGGTTCGATCCCCGGTCGGGTCAATATGGGAAACGAACTTTTCCATATTGTCTCGGGTCTGGGTGTTGTGGTAACGTCGTTGTTTCTGATTTCTGTAACACAAGTGCTTAAGCTACTTACCACAGGATCAGAGCAATGTATGTAATGTTGTCCAATATTTATTTATTTATTTAATAAGACAGTCCATTCGTGATTAATTTTTTTATGGTATGTAATAATATTCCTTTATACATATCTATGAATAAAATTGGAATGTCTGTTTGAAATATTAAGATAAAGAAATGCTTTTTACTACATGCATATGAATATATATACGGTATACATACCACAATAACATTTTTTTACTATTTTTGTCTGTCTGGCTGTCTATTTATTCCGGCTAATCTTTGAAATGGCTAGACCGATTATGACAGGACTTTTACTGGTAGGTGGCTGATGTAATAAGGAGTAACTAAGGCTACTTATATTTTGAAAAAATGTTTTACTTATATTTTCAATAATCAATTTAAATATTAGTCACGCGAACGAAGTCGCGGGCGCAGCTAGTAGCAAATAAATTAGAAAACCGGTTTACGAACACTTATACTAATATTGATGGAGGAACTCAAACAAAATTTGCAAATTAAAATTTTGCAATACCTCCAGAGCTCAAGTTACAAAAGTGTTAAATGTTGCAGTTTAAATTTTCAAGGGAAATTAATTTAAGTATATTCAAAGGACCCCGCGGCGCTACGAAACGTTAGTAGGATGTTATTGGGAAGTCTGCCCCACCAGTCGTTCGGTCGAACAGCGCTGTTCGACCTCACTCCTGATGGAGCAGAACTTCCCAATAACATCCTCAAGAAATTCGGGTTACAAAAATGAAAACTGGAGGACTTACCAAAGTCTGCCATTTCACGTTCACGGTACACGCACGGACCTTGTTAAATGCATTATACCAAATGGCAACGCGAGGGCGATAATGATGACAAAAATATATAGCTTTTTATACAAGAGCAAACGTCTTAAATTTAAGCTTACCATAAATACAGAGATTACTCAAAAAAACCTCATTCCCATATCACTGTTCACTTGTAGCATTATGAAATTTGTTAAGCAACCCAATTCACTAAAGTTGGAAAATGTTTGTTTTACCACTAAAAATAGTAATCATCGTCATGGTAAACTACTTCCTAACACCATCCGTTGCATAATTTGTGGTCCGTCAAATTGTGGTAAAACCAATTTAGTAATTGGGCTTCTTTTACATGAAAATGGACTGAACTATCGGAATGTGTATTTATACTCAAAGACATTGGAACAAACTAAATATGTATTTCTGGAAAATGTGTTGAAACTAGTACCTAAAATAATATTTAAAAAATTTCGGGACAATGATCAAGTATTGAGTCCACAAAAGGCTAAACCGAATTCCATTATCATCTTTGATGACGTTGCTTGTGAAAACCAAAACAATATACGTAACTATTTTGCAATGGGAAGACATAAAAACATAGACTGTTTCTATTTAAATCAGACATACAGTAAAATTCCCAAACAGCTTGTACGTGATAATGCTAACTTATTGATACTCTTTAAGCAGGATGACATTAATTTGCGTCATATTTATGATGAGCATGTTAATACAGATATGACTTGGATAGATTTTCGAGATATGTGTGCAACAATCTGGAGTGAGCCTTATAGTTATGTGGTAATAAATAAAGATTGCGAAAAGAATAAAGGTGGCTATAGAAAAAAATTTGATACTTTCGTAACGTTTAATTAACAATATAAATACTGCAATTGTTATTAGAAAATCATTTGTATTTTGAGAACTGAAGACCAAATACGTTAATCAATTTTACTAAAAATGGAAGCAACAATAAAACGCAAAATAGTAAATGCTGCTGAAGCAGTAAAAAGAAAAGTAAGAAAAATGCGTGACACAGAAATACATAATGATAAAGTTCTTAAAACAGTTTTCAAACCAGTAACGGACCCTCTGTATGAGTTAGTGGATAAAACTAAGGCTAATGATAACCATGTCAATATGTCACCTAACTGGTGTTTAAAAGAAAAAGAAAACGGATTTGAAACAATGAATAATATCAATTTGGATAAAACACTTGTAAAAAACAAGTCCAAAATTGAACACGTCGATAAATCTTATGATGATAACGATTCGGAAGATTTTGAAAATAATGAATATGAAACTGATTTCAACGATGATGATAGAGATGATCATGATAGAGATGATGATGATGACTCAGAAAGTTCAAAGGAAAATAATTCTAGCTTTGTCTCATTTAAATCCGTGGACTCAACCAAAAGCAACCCTAATGAATCCACTTGGTCATTATCTTCCAACGTCATACAAGATGTTCCTTACGGTCTAAGAAATTCACGAGGAAAGTTGATGATGGGGTCAGCTCGTGTTATTCTTAAAGATAATCATATAACGATTTGCAGACAAACATATGAACGAACGAAAGGTCTTGATGAATTGCTAACAAAAAAGTCACCTGATTTAAATCTAGTCAATCATGATGACTTGCGGAACTACAAATTGATACTCTTGGATACAAACGTACATCGACGAGATTATGATCCTAAAAAACCAATAAAGAGTAATAAGGGCCAAAAATATTTAAATGTAATTAAACCACTATTTAAATTACGTAAAAACTCTGACACTAGTTTACCACGGGGAAAGGGACTTGAATTTATGAAAAAGCTGAATAATGGTGTAGACCTTGTCTATTGGAATGATCCTAATGAACTAGTAGAAAGGTTAAAGCTGTTACTGGCTTCAAAGGATGCTGGCAATACTGGTTTAGATAATGAAATTATTTCTATTGTAGAAGAGCTTCGTGAAGATGGATATATAAACAAATAAAAACGGATAACTTATGTTACTTCTTTTATTACTCCATTAACCTTACACACTGAACTACTAAAATGAATATAGATAAATTTGGACACCACGTTCACAAACGTATTCGTTTGTCTGAAATATTTGATTTCACTGAAAAAACTCTTCAAAAAACGGATGATGGTGATTTTGATTTACAATTACATAGATTGAAAGGTGTTCAATTCCCTAAAGATGCAAGTGATGCAGTCAATAAGGAATATGTTGATCAAATAACGAAAAAATACTATACTAAGACAGAAGTTCAAGATATATGTAAAGATATAAAAACCGAGATAACAAAATTTCTTGATCACTTTAAAAAAGACTACTACACAAAATTGGAGATAAATAAGCTCATGTCAAATAAATCCAATCAGCATGATAAAACAGCAAGTGGTAAATGAAATTCATAGAGAGGCGCGTAAAAAGTTTATCCGCAGGAGTGTATTTTTAAAAGGCATTGATGACTTATGGCAGGCTGATTTGATTGACTTTAAATCTCTACAAAAGTATAATAAGGGATATAAGTATATATTTGTAATAATTGACTGTTTTTCAAAATATGCTTGGACAATTCCTGCAAAAACAAAGAGTAAAAATGAAATATCAAAAGCTTTTCAGAATATTTTGAATACAACTCTTCGCTGTCCAGAAAATTTACAAACAGATAAAGGAACTGAATTTTATAATGAACAGTTTGCAAAAATAATGAAAACTTTCAAAATCAATCATTATTCTACGTATTCAGTTAAAAAAGCATCTATTGTCGAAAGGTTGATAAAGACTTTAAAGACAAAATTGTACAAATATTTTAATTTAAATGGTACTTACAAGTGGATTGGTTCACCTTTAAATTTTGTTGTGACTTCATATAATAATAGTGTTCACAGTACTACAAAATATAAACCAGTCAGTGTAAATAAGTCTAACGAAGTTGAAGTAAAATATAATATAAATAAATCACAACCAAAATTATCATCAACTAGGAAAGCTAAATTCAATGTCGGTGATTTTGTACGTTTAAGTAAATATAAAACTGTTTTTGAAAAAGGTTACACTCCTAACTGGACAACTGAATTATTTAAGATTAAAAGTATACATTTCACTAAGCCCATTACGTATAACATTGAAGACTTAAGAAAACAACCTATACTAGGATCGTTTTATGAACAAGAACTTCAGAAAACCCAATTTCCAGATGTTTACTTAATTGAAAAAGTTCTACGTAAAAAAGGGAATAAATTGTTTGTGAAATGGTTGGGATTACAAAACGAAGCTAATAGTTGGATCGATAAAAATGATTTAATTATAAATTAGTACTCATTTTATATTTGATCATGCAAGGAGAAGGACTCCTTAACAGCTGTATTAATAGCCTGCCATTTGAACTTCATTTACCTGGCTATAATTATTGTGGTCCTGGAACTAAGTTACAAAAGCGACTATTAAGAGGTGACAAGGGTGTCAACAAGTTAGATGAAGCTTGCATGCAGCACGATATAGCTTATACAAACCTTGATTTAGAAAAAAGACATCAAGCCGATTTAGAATTATTAAATATGGCGAAACAGAGACTAAAATCACAGGATGCAGGAAAAGGAGAAAAACTTGCCGCTTGGTTAGTTAGTAAAGCTATGAAAACGAAAATAAGTACTGGTGCAGGGGTGAAAAATTTTAAATCTACAATATCAAAAATACGATCACACATCAATAAATTAAAACCAAAAAACACCAGTCATGCAATCAAATTAGCATATGCGGTTGCAAAAAAATTATTTGCTAATAAGAAAAACGTACGCTTACCTCGAATTATACCACTACCAAAATCAGGGGGTATATTACCATTACTACCAATTTTTGCGGGATTGTCGGCTTTAGGAGCATTAGCTGGGGGAGCTGCTGGTATAGCCAAAACAGTGAATGACTACAAAACTAGTCAACAGAACCTTCGGGAATCTGAGCGACATAACAAAACTATGGAATCTATCGCTTTAGGAAAAGGATTGTACGTCAAACCGTATAAAAAAGGTAGTGGATTATATATCAATAAAGTTTCAAAAAACTAATTAAAAGGTTACCCAAACGGGCTCTTACTAATATAGATATTTTAAAGTTTTCAACGAACATACCATTCTTTCGAGGTGTTTTTATGAAAAATCAAATGCCTAAAAAAGCAAGAAGTATGGAATGTGGGATAGTGAATTTAGATAATTCAGATAAATCGGGAAGCCATTGGGTAGCCTATGTTAAGTTAAATAAATATTGTGAATATTTTGATAGTTTTGGTGATTTAAAACCACCTTTGGAATTAGTAAAATATTTAAAAAATAAAAACATTTTTTATAATTATAATAGGTACCAAAATTTTAATACAGTCAATTGTGGTCATTTGTGTTTAAAATACCTTATGCATTTTTGGAATATAAAATAAGTAATTTTGTTTTAATTCTAATCATTACCAAAATGTCATTCACACTGTCAGTAACGGGTAATACATCCATCTTGTCAACGAACTATTTACCGACCTTACAACTAGAGGGTGATTATGAGTGTGCCCTTTTATGTTTGTCTACGTTTAACTCCATACCAAACATTGATAAAAAAAATAATAAATTTTACTATGGACATAATGAGGCCATAGTAATACCTGAAGGAACTTATGAGCTTCAAGATATAAGTGATTATTTACAAAGAAGAATACAAAATGCTAGTCTTCAATTGAAGTGCAATAACAATACACTAACGACCTCTATATTTTGTACAAAGCAAATAAACTTCGAAAAAGATGATTCTATAGGGAGATTGTTAGGATTTAGTGCTCAAACCCTCAAAGCCAATATATTGCATGAATCACAACTTCCGATCAACATTTTATCAACAACAGTGATACGGGTAGAATGTGATATAGTAAGTGGATCATATATTAATGGGAAATTGAGTCATATAATTCATGAATTTGCTCCAAACGTGCCGCCGGGTTATAGAGTCATAGAGGTACCAAAAAATATAATTTACTTTCCTGTAAATCAGCATAACATCAGCTGTATAAATATAAGAATATTGGATATAAATAATAATCTCATTAATTTACGTGGTGAAGAAATTCAATTATATCTCCACCTAAGAAGAAAATGATTGATTACAATAAAACTGTGAGACCGTCTGCTGAAAAAGTCAGTAGTAAAAAACCTATCAACAAAGTAACAACTAAAACCAAGAGGCAGTTGACAAAGAAAAATAAACAGTTTTTGAAGTTGATTGGATTACTAAAATGAATATTCTAGATATAACAAGCACACCCGTCTTCGATAACACCATTGATGGTATCGAGTTTCATTCTTACAAACCTTTTGTAACAAGTTTTAATAGGAATGATGAAATTCGCATACCTATTAACCAACAAGACCTATACATTTTACCATCAGCTAGCACTTTATATCTTGAGGGTAGTGTAAATGTTTTGAAAAACCAATCAACAGAAAAAGTATCTAGTGTTAACTTTACAAATAATCCATTGCTCTATCTGTTTCAAGATATCCGTTATGAATTAAACGGAGTTGAAATTGATAAAGTAAAAAATGCAGGAATAACGACTACTATGAAATCTCTGATTTCAATGAACGAAAGTGAATCAAGAATGTCGAAAGTTTGGGGTTGGGATATTAATGGAACAAAAAATGAGAACAGCGGAAATTTTTCTGTTTCTATTCCTTTAAACAATATTCTTGGTTTCGCTGAAGACTATAAAAAAGTTGTAATGAACTGTAAACATGAGCTTATACTATTGCGGAGTAATACAAATTTAAACGCTTTAAAACTTAACACGGGTGAAATAGTCGATGGAATAGATATACAGAAAATTATTTGGCGTGTTCCTCATGTAAAAGTATCTGATCGAGAAAAAGTAAACTTGCTTAAACTCTTGGAAAGAGATCGTTCGATTCAAATGGTGTTCCGGAATTGGGATTTATACGAATATCCCTTGCTACCCAAAACAACAAAGCACACGTGGTCTATCAAAGCATCTTCGCAAATCGAAAAACCTAGATTTGTTATTATAGGTCTACAAACAAACAGAAAAAATATTGCAAGCAATGATATGAGTCGATTCGATCATTGTCAGCTACGTGATGTTAAAGTTTACTTGAACTCAACTTACTATCCATATGAAAGTTTAAATGTAAATTTTGCTGACAACAAATTTGCATTATTATATGAACAATATGCTAGATTTCAACAGTCTTATTACGGTCGTCGGACTGAGCCGTTGCTTAGCGCGAAAGAGTTTAAAGAAATAGCTCCGCTTTTTGTTATTGATTGCTCTAGACAAAGTGATAACTTGAAGTCTGGACCTGTAGTCAACATTCGTGTCGAGTTTGAATGTGATCAGGAAATACCCGATTTGACGTCAGCTTATTGTTTAATACTCAACGATTGTATTGTGGAATACAAGCCCTTGTCGAACATTGTCAGAAAAATATCATGAATCCAGACACTATTGTTGTAGACGTTCAAGGGTTTAAAGATATAAAGAATAATTTTATAATAAAAGAGCTAGCAATAGCTTCTGAAGGATATACCCAAACATTTCTAATCAAACCTCCGTACTCCTTTGCCAAATTATCGAACGAAGAAAAAAAACGAGTAAGATGGCTAGAATCAAATCGAGGAATTTATTGGAGTGAAGGTTATGTTGATTATCGTGAATTTAAGCGAATTATAATTCCGTATTTAATTAATAGAAAAATTATAATTAAAGGAAATGAAAAAGTGAAGTGGATAAAAGAATTATGTGAATTATGTGATCCTATAGATGTAGGAGAAAAGGGGTGTAGTAATTTGAAGTTACTTTGTAAAAAATATTGTTCGGAAAATAAATTTAATTGTATCCACCATACCAGAGAATGTGCTTTAAAAAATGTGATTTGTATTAAGAAATGGTATGTGGAAAATCTGAAAGCAACTAATTTGAAATGTGAAAAATAATTAACTCTAACTACCTAACTAATAAAAGATATATATTATTAACTTTTTGTTTTTATTACTTTGTTGTTGCTTTGTAAAAAAATATTGTTCGGAAAATAAATTTAATTGTATCCACCATACCAGAGAATGTGCTTTAAAAAATGTGATTTGTATTAAGAAATGGTATGTGGAAAATCTGAAAGCAACTAATTTGAAGTGTGAAAAATAATTAACTCTAACTACCTAACTAATAAAAGATATATATTATTAACGTTTTGTTTTAATTACTTTGTTAGTGAAATGAAACGCCTAATATTTTAAACATATTTATTTTTCCCATACTTACTATATACACACACACACACACACACAATTTAATTATAAAATAATTTAAACTAAAACAAAAACTAAATATTACCTACAATTAATTAGAACCTACAACTTAAAATATTACCATTATTATTTACAAACTATCACTACACAATTTTTTAGATATTTTATTAATTAAACTTTCCGTATGGTCCATAATGTCATCTACAGTGTCTTTCACTACGTATTGCGCACTTATTACCACGTTTTCTTCTGTCTCCTGGTCTCCGTCCAAGTCCAGAACTTTGATCTGGATCACTCGATAACCCTTCCGACGATCTTTTGTCTGAACGTAGGAGTGATCCAGAGACTTCCTGGAGTGGCGTGACTCCCGCTTTCGCTTTGTGCGCTGCTCCCTCTGTTCGATGACTGAGTTCGGCGGCGTTTGGGGTTGGCGCGTGCGGCTGAACTCCGGAAACCGCTCGCTGAACCCATACAGAGGATCCTGCGCATATTGCGAAAGCGGGAAGTCAGGAGTGTCTTCCAGCACCACGACCTCGGACGGAGAATTGTTGTAGAAGTTCATTATCTGTAGGCAAAAAGATGACATGATAACTAAAATTATTTTTATAAACCACCTACTAGGTACTACTTTAAACGTTAAGTTTGGAAAATGTAAGGATTTACGGATAAGACATAAGATCAAAAACTACTAAATGAAAATAGATGAAATTTGGTAATAGACAGATGAAAGACTAGAATAATTTTAAAAATTAAACAATCATTTATAAATAACACAAAGTTACAGCAAGCGATAAATAAAGTGGAGTAGAAATTAAGTTTAAAAAAAAAAATAATAGACACTTACTGCGTTTACGTTGGTGAGAAGTGCGGCGACAAACGAATGTGGTGAGATCTCGATTGCAAATGAAGGAATGTTTAGTTTTGACTTGTTTTGCATACTTTACTTCGTCAGCTGAAATAGTAGCCGTCGGCACACCTTGTAATAAAAACGCTGAAGTCTCAATTTAAAGTTATCAACAATTGATTGCGAAACATAAATGTGCACATGGCTGACCTATATAGGTACCTACAACGGCGAGCGTGGGAACACGTGTAGATAGCTATTTCCTTTTGAAAGGTGATATCTGCCTAGGTGTCTATTTGCGTAAAATATTCGAGAAATATTACAATAACATCTTTTGGTTTCTAAGGCGAAATTAAAAATAGGTAGGTACATCAAAAACGTTAAGTAAGTTATTGAAGATGAAATAAATGAAAGCCTGTATCTATATTATATAAAGCTAAATTACCACTGACTCACTGACTCACTCATCGGGGGTGTTTTTGGGGGTGTTCGGGTTGTTTTACCTCTTTGGCGTGTTCTAACGGGGTGGGTTATTTTTTAATCAAAGCAGGTTTTTCCATTTTTTTTTCCCAAAATCCAAGATGGCGGCCCTTTTTGCTGAATCAACTTTTTTCTTGTCTATGGAATGGCCGGGCGGTTTTTACTTTTTTAGAGAATGGTGTTAAAGTGAAGTACACTGAAAAAGTAAAATGTCAAAAAAACAAGATGTCCGCGCCGCCATCTTGGATCGAAAATCCGATTTAGAGGTGTTTTTGCGGGGCAGTGGTGGAGAGGTTTCCACAGATAATTGAAATTTTTTTTTTGAACTCTGCCGGCAGTATAGTCAACTTGCAAACCTCATCCATAGATAATAGAGTTTGGCCATAGAGACGGCGCTGGCGGCAGTTTTGTAGGGACCAAAAATTTTGTCATTTTCAAAGTCGATTTTGAGGGGAATGGCAACACCGGGTCGAATCGGTTTGTATAGAGCAGTGGTAGGTTAGCTATCTGTCTATTGTTTTAAGAAATAAATTCTACCAAATTCATGGTAGTTTTTGCCCCATGGCCCCGAATGGTAGAAAAAAAATTTAGCCTTGTAGAAAAAAAATAAATATGCAGTGGGGTGGCCATGGAGGTCCGAAGTGACAAAAAAGTAGTTTTTCGGAAAAATCCTGGCAACCCTGGAAATGGCGGGAAAAAACATTTTTTCGACATGGTTTTTTCCAAAAGTTCTTTTGAAGACTGGGTGGGAGCGAGAAAAAAAATAAAAATTAGGTTCGGTGCGGTATATAACCTAAAATATGGGAAAACTATAGACTTTTCGATTAACAAGATGGCGGATCCCGTTTCGGCCATTTTGAATTTTTCACGATTTTCAAAACCGTTTTTCAGGCACATGGCAACATTTGAGCGAGTCGCAATGTATCGAGCGGTTGTATGTTTGGTCAATGTGTGTTGCCAGGTGAAATAAATTTTTTACCATTTTTGGTAGTTTTTGATTTATGTCCAAAAAATGAAAAAAAATTTTTTTGACATTTGGTCTAAATGTCTACCACGTTATTATGGCAACCTTATGGCCGAATGATATTTTACTAAATTTAGCCCAATCACCTGGCCACACTGGGCGCCAGAGCGAAATATATATTTTGTGACTTGGTCATTTTCCAAAAAATAATATGGCGATCGGGTGAGAGCGAGAAAAAAAATGAAAATGAGGTTCTATGCCAAATATAGTCCAAAATATAGGAAAAATACGAACGTTCAAAAATACAAGATGGCTGACCCGCTGGCGGCCATTTTGTAAAATTGTTGCGTTTTTGAAAACGTTAAATCCTAATTTTCATGTATATGGCGACATCTGAGCGAGTCGCAATGTACCAAGCGATTATAAGTTTTGGTTGTGTGTGTTGCCAGGTGAAATAAAAATTCTACTATTTTTGGTAGTTTTTGACTCAGGTCCCGGCGAAGGTCGAAAATAGAAATAATGACATTTCGCGCAAACCATTCCCATGTGCCTATGATACATCCCTATTGAAATGACATTTGACTATTTTTATCTCTGTGACTTGGCAACACCGGGAGCGGTTGGGACAAATGTGCAAAAATCATGGTCACCTTCCAGAAGTCCTGTAGGCCGCAGGATATAAAATTAGAAAAATGTAAAAATGAGGTTTGATGCAGTATATAACCTAGATGAGATGTTATATAATAGACTTTTCGATAAACAAAATGGCGGATGCGCTGGCGGCCATTATGTAAAAATCTGCAGGATTCAAAATGTATTCATTAACTTTCGGGGTAGAAGGAGGGGTCGTAGGGAAAATATGCGCGGAGCTTTATTGGAGCTTTACATGATGCCCCCGTGATGGTTGAAAAGTTTACCCGATTTTCGGGGTAATTTCGGAGATTTTGGGCCCGACAGAAAATGCTCGAATTTAAAAAAAAAAAATATGAGGTCCTGTCAAAAATGTCTATCCGTGGTCGCTCGACCTAAAAAAAAGCGAGTAAGTACGAAATTTTAGGAAAAATTGGAAAATCAATTTTCTATGGAGTACTTGGTTCCCCATACATTTTGTACTGAAATTGACCTTAGTAAGAAAATGTATTGAGAAATTGTTGCATATTAATGTAGTGCCGTATTGAGTGCTATTAAAACTTGGAAATGGTAACATTGCGAGGCCGGAGGCCGAGCTGCGTTGCGAGACCATAGGTCGAGCGCCGCGTAGGGCGAAGCCCGAAGCGGCTACATCCTGTGTAACTTTCGCGAGGCCGAAGGCCGAGCTTCGAATGCGAGGCCAAAGGCCGAGCGCCCGCGTAGAGCGAAGCTCGGAGCGGCTGCCATCAAACACTTTCGACCGATATAGACGAGACAAATGATCAAGTAACCCACGCGAGGCCGTAGGCCGAGCTGCGATGCGAGACCATAGGTCGAGCGCCGCGTAGGGCGAAGCCCGAAGCGGCCATGTTCTGTGTAACTTTCGCGAGGCCGAAGGCCGAGCTTCGAATGCGAGGCCGTAGGCCGAGCGCCCGCGTAGAGCGAAGCTCGAAGCGGCTTCCGTCAAACACTTTGGCCATTTTATTAAAGTGCAACACAAGTCACCCTAGGCGCGAGGCCGCAGGCCGAGCTGCGCCGCGCAGGGCGGAGCCCGGAGCGGAAAGGCTCCTTAGGCCACAGTTGCAAAACTCTAGCGCCGTACAAAAAAAGCACTAGGCCCCCATTGCGGACGGTCAAACACCAAAAGTCACACCCGCGAGGCCGCAGGCCGAGCTGCGTATGCGAGGCCGAAGGCCGAGCGCCGCGGGAGGGCGAAGCCCGGGAGCGGCCAGCGCCGCAGGCCTAGCTTTTAGCAGACTCGCGCGAAGCGCGTGCTGCAAAAGCTAGTTTTATACATAAAATTATATTAAATTTATTTTACTACTTACTTTAATTCACATATTCATTGTGTTAATACTTAAAAATTTTAAACTATGTTAGTGGGTCTGACATTATAGATGGATAGTTAGATACACTCTGTTACACAGGAAAAATACAGAAACTGGTTTTACAGACACATTATAGTACAAGTTAAACGGTCTTATTGCTAGAAAGCAATGTCTTTAGACAACCTTTAGGTAGAATATTTCATAAAAATTCAAAAATAAACTAAATTAGAAACTAGGTAACTGTTTAACAACTTAGAATTCTTTAATTTAAAAAATAGAGAAGTTACCCCACGCTTTAGTACTTATATTATCAGAGCAAATAAGCCGTTTGTCATCATTACTAGAGAGCGCGACTTTGTTTACACTTTGTGTAAAAATTTGATGTTTGATTGATTTAAAGACTATGTTCTTTTTGGTTATAATGTCTTTATTGAACAAAACATTTTCATAGTGCCTAATTTTAAATTTGCGAACTACGCTTGCCTTTACTCCTTTAGCTTTTTTAGTTACTTTGTTTTCTGATTTAATGCAATACATTTTGGATCTCAATCCAACAAAATCAGTTATAATTTTTCCTCCCATCTCATCTTTAAATAATCCAGGTATTTTTTTGTTAAGTTTAGGAATGCTATATTCATTATTTGTTTCGTAATTGCTGCTATCAAAATATTGTAAAAACTGTTCTTTTAAGTCGTGATAGAAATCATTAGTATTAATTAAATAAACAAGCGAATCCGTATCTGTGTAACATAGCTGTACATTGTCATTATAGAAAGGTTTGACGATGTCATAGTGGAAATCGTACATATGACACTTAGATAACTCTAAAACTGAAAAACCTATGTAAATTGGCTTATCCAAAACTATTTGACTAGGCCTCATTTGTATTGCTACTAGATTATTAGTAAAAATTGCAGAACTATGAAAGTAAGGGCTAGCTATTAATTTCGAAGCTTGCTTTGATTTTTTTGTTGTATTAGTTTCATCTTCCCATTGGTTAACTAAATGCACATCTACCCGTTTTTCAGTGTTCTCCAATGTTTTGCCGAATACACTGTTGTTTAAAAGCTTAAAAAAGTCTTGCTCGAAAGTACTCTTTGCCTTTTGTCGTAATTGTGTGTTAAGTTCAATGTAACGTTTCATATATCGACTTTGTCTAAATGTAATAACCCTATGAATTTTACGTAATATTAATCCATGTTGCATACATGTTTTCAAATGAACGTAATGAATCACATAGTTGTATTTATTATATAAATTAGGAATTAGCTTTTTGGTATTACCCCCGGGAGGAATACATTTTTCGGGACAAAATGGTAAGTCGTTGTGTTTGTCATGTAAACTATGAGGATACAAAAGGTCTACTTCAAGTATGTAGCCCCACTCAGCATCCTCATCGACACTTTCTATGTCTAACAGAGCAATTTCATTCTGATCTAAAAATCGAAAATTTGAAAAAGGTAAAGGTTGACACATGCTGTATCCATACAGATTATTACAGTCCAAATAAACAATGTATGAGTCAGATTTCGTTTTATCATATTCCTCCATATATTTATGGTTCGCTTTAGCATATCTATGCGAACACATGCACACGCCGCCCCTGATTCCATCCTGAATCATTCGGATCATAGCTAAATCATTAATTAGTTCAAGTTGAATACCGGTTATTAGTAACATTGCATCAAAAGATAGACTAGGAGCTGTTATGTAAAAAGCTGGATCTAGTTTATAATGTTTTTTGCATGTTCTTCGAAAACTTTGAAAAATGTCAGTCAGCAAAAGAACATCTGTTTTAAGATACAAGTCAGTATATTCACCCAAATCTTTTATATTAAACTCTGACCAAACGGTTTGTGCATGTAAATAATCACTTTCGGAAACCTCGCTATCGGTGATTGAATTAAAAAAGTTTTCCTTAGATGGCAGAACTGTTTCGTTGTAACGTGCCCAATTTGTCATATAATCATAAGGGTATATGCCTTTTCGTGTTAGCAATTTAAACTGACTAACTTTGGGAAAATGATATCTCAAACTAATGAAATCTTCTTCATTCATAGTCTTAGCTAGTTTGTCTAAACTAGTTCCCAAAAAATTGAAGGAATCTAAAAAACGTAATTGTACGCACGCATCTTCATTTATAGCAATGAATTTGGTGAATGCAATATATTTTTCCTTTGTTTTAGGCAATATTCTAATATTCCCAGGAGTTTCACCCAACTCTTTGATAAAAAGGTGACAGTCATAACCAGAAAGATTGTGAAAAAATACCGGAATAAATTTTGGGATTTTGTACTGAAGATTACAATAGCGATGAGCAGCTCCGCGGTAACGTCCCGTGATGTGACAATGATCTTTTACTTTATCACGCCATAAAAAATGATTGCATATGTGACAACGGTTCGCTTGTTCAAATTCGAGTTTATTTTGTTCTGTAAATGTCATTGGCATATTTTTAATAAGTCTTTTATGAATGTCAATAACATCTTTGCTAAGAAAATTAATGAATTTAGATACGCAATCTTTCCCGCGATAAGTAACAAATCGATTGTAACTTTGATCGATCGATGAAACGATATTATACGCGAATGCAATAGGTGTATGTTGTTGCAAGTTCAAAGTATTTTTATCGGATTTTTCTGAACTATTTTGAACAGGTATCAGCATTGCCTCAAAGTCGGCATAAATAGCAAAAGGTACATCTTGTTTTCTGTCATAGTTTTTAAACTGTAAGACGGAGCCTTTGTCCGGTAAAACAGTTACTACTCCACCACATAAATGATTAGCGAGCTCATCAGAGTTACGAAAAAATAGCAAGCAACTTTCACACAAATGTAATTTCCCATGATGTTTTGTTACTTGAGATCGCACTAATCGAGGCAAGTCTTTGATAAGACAATAATGTGATGAAGTGTCATTTTCAAGAAGCAACAAATGTATGTGCCGGGAATTATGTACTGTTGATTGAGACTTATATAAGGGTCCAATAATATGTTTATCGTTTTTTAGACCATAGACATTTATGCTTAATGTAGGATTATTTTTTTCAAATACAGCTATGTCTGCAAAACTAACCGGAAATGTTAAATTTTTTACGTTGAAACTACCTCGAAAATGTGGATAGGATGAAACTCTTTCGGGGTGTCTAGATGTAGGATGCAAAGCTGCATTTACACACCACAAAAAACAATATTCATCTTTATTTTGAATATTTACACATGCTTTTTTACTTTTTATAAATTGAGGTAACTCAATGAAACTAGATCCACTAAGAGGTTGATATTTGTTAATATTAATTTCTAAATGTGAATTAGACAAGAACATCCAACCGCTATCTGCGCGTTGAAACTCATCAAATTTAGCTAAAAGTGTATTTTGTGCATCGGTAAATAGTACGTCAAAGTCATAATTAAAATGAAGAGTGAAATTTTTCGTGCTAAAAGATTTCATTGTCTCTTCATCGCTTCTAAAGGAAATAAATGAACAAAAAAGTTCGAAATTGACTTTTAGACATATATGTCTTTGTAATGCTTGATTTACTAACAATTTAATTTGTTCAGATATATTCTTTAAAAATAAATCTGTGGATATATGTGTCTCTTCTTTTGAAGCGATGACTCTGTAACTTGCTATACGTCCTTTGAATGCAGATTTAATTAATTCAACATTCTGGTACAGTGGAACGGTACTGTTATTTTTATGATTATTACTACGCAAATGTCCTATCCACCGATTTCGCTCTACTGTAATATTACATACTGTACAATACGGCATGTTTCTAGTTTAGAAAGTAATTAAAATAAAACTTAGTAAAGCGTTTCGTTAAATGACAGATCGACAATCCGTACGAAATTATGGAGTGCTCGCGACTGAGCTATTTCATCCGTTTTTAATTTAATTCGACACACCTCTTCCTCTAAGGTCGAGGTTCCTTAAGTTTGTAAAATAATAGTGTGAGTATTACATAGAAACCAATTTAAAAAATCGTATTACGAAAATGTTTCTCGCTCACAATAAAATTTAGGGTCTTCTTGTTAAATATTAAATATCTATATAGCAAATTATGAAGTTACCTATATATTAAGCGTTCTAAATGATGTTAAAGAATAGCGTGGGTGTTAAACAGTTACCTAATTTTACATGTGCACCTATGGTACCTATGGTCGACGGCGCGTCAAGGTAAGCACTGCCAGTTCGATATTAGTTCTTATGCGCACGACATAAGGACGATACCAAAGGCCGGAGTGCTTAGTCTGGCGTGCTTTTGACTATACATTAATCGCGGCCGCTATAAAATTTAGGGTCTTCTTTAAATATTAAATCTACACTCCGTACGAAATTGTGGAGGTGTCGCCACTGATCGCTATTTTCGTCCGTTTGGAACTTAATTCGAACCTGCGCCTTCTTCCACAAGTCGACGGAGTCAGTGTCCAGCGCGTCGCTGGTGGCGTACAGCTTCAGGTCGACGTAGAAGCCTCCCTCGGTCGCTGCTGTTCGCCGCTCGTTGCCGTTTGCCACCCTATTGATAAAATAGGATGGCAAGACTTTTGATCCCGGTTTGCAGGTCTCTCCCTCTTCTTTACGGCTTGCCAGGCCGAACACGTCATAAGTCTTGCTGTAATTATATAAAACAAGCTCACTTAAATTATGAAATACAAACGAACATTTTTCGATCTTATAATTTAGTTGCAACTACGTAAATCTTTTTCCGGCTTTGTATGATAGACAGGTCTGTGCTCGTGTAAACATGTTCTTACAAGTTCATACATGTTTTTAAGTATGCGTCATAATAAGTAGGTATGTATTGACTAAAAGCAACCGTTACCGACAATCTTATAGATATAACAACAGTTTTGATACCGGCACAAAAATTAATTGGTTACTTTAGGAACTCGACAGCAATATATAATTCGAGCGGAAAATATTGAATGCATGTAGGGGGTTCACAGGTCTCCGGGAGATCCGTGCGGACTGGCCGTACGGATTCCAGGGACGGAGACACACGTGAAAGCTAGAACATCGTTTCACGGCGACGGATTCGGTCCGTAACCAAGAGTTCGTAAAATTGTATAACGCTGTATTGCATTAAAGCGTCGTTTCAGAGAAGCGCGGGTGTTACCCTGCTTCGAGTGACGCATACAGGTCCCTAGATGCAACTCACATCACACACGCAATCACACAACCACACCGAATTGATAACTCTTAATAACCTGAGAAAATTATAATCACCTTAAGGAAGATCCTGCTTTCGCTTGCAATTTTCGTTTTTTGCTTGCAGTGTCCCCTTGCGTTTTCGCTCTTTTCGCCGACTTCTTCGGGACATCGATGTACGTTCCGCATTCAGAATCCGACCTTAAGAGATAAACAAAAGAATTAGTAAAGCCATCAGTTTCTGCTCTTTACTAGCAAACAGTTAGCTAATACAAAGAGTTGAAATTAATCCAGCAAGAGACAAACTCTAAAGTTCCGCAGTCTATTTCAGTACAGCTCTTTCAATAAGTACCGTACCAAACCCATAAGTTAGCATTTAAATCACGAAACGGAGTCAAATATAATCAGAGGTCTAAAACAAAATATATTATTTACCTAATCAAAAATTTTAAACCAATTCGCACTTGTTTACACTTACATTGGCTTAGTACAGTCCGTGTAAGTGTAAACAAGTCCAATAGTATAAAACCAGCTGATTGATTTGATTGTTTATTGCTATTTTCCCCATTTAATTATATTTTCCTTTGTCCTTTTGTTATTGTAAAATGTTACAGAACTTTAACAATGTACAATAATAAACGACCAATGTTTCACAAAGAAATATTTTAGATATAATAACAACACTAGAAATAATCAGGTGATGTTATTAATGCAATATTTAAAAAATATATTACTTCTCTCAATACTTACATTCGATTTCGGAACTTAGCATTTCCAACACTGAGAATGTCTCGAACTCTAGGCTAAGTTAACATAGAGTTTAAGATGCTCTGTACCTCTAGCACGAATAAATACGGTAATTAAGTAGTTTTAAGTAGTGATAGTTTTGTATGGAAATATCAGTACTTCCGCTACTCACCACTGCGGTGCTCCTAATAATTCCATACATTTTTATCACTACGTAATTACTATTCGGTAACCTTTTTGTTCGTTGGAAGGTTTCTGAACTTAGAATTTTGAGTTCAGAAACCTTCCAACCAACATCAAGTAAAGAGCACACAAAAGAAAACACAAAAACAATCTGATGTAAAAAAAAAAAAAAAAAAAATTAAAAAAAATACTCACTTACATGATTTATGTTGGGAGCTGTAGAAACGTCGAACTGGTAGTGATATCACCAAAACTAGATTGCTTGAAGAACTGTGGTTAGCTCCAAAATTAGGTCTCAATTTATACACCAAAAATCCGTAGTCATCAATATTGTAATTTTCTATTGATACATGGTTTATTAGTGTGTGTTTGAAAATTATGACGCACAAAGTGACCTAATTGTAATATGATATTTTTAATATACATGGTTTGCGAAGCGGCGATGCTTGTCAGATTTACTAAACGATAACGATACTTTCTTTGAAATCACACGTAAGATATTTAGATTGATTAGATACAGTTTTGTGTCACACCGCACATGATTCCCAAGCAATAGCGGGTTTGATCTCACAAGATACACCAATTTATTTACTCAATAATATCTGAATGTTCTAACTCAAAGAGTTTCACGTTTGAAACGGATTAATGTATTTTATCTGAAGTTACTTTTTACTATTGATCCATTATATTAACTATTATAATATCGATTTCGTGATATTATTTAAACACGATTCAATATCGTGCCTGTTAAAGTTACAATTCTCTGTAACCAAGTAATCCGAAAAATCCAAACGATTTTGACAAAATTGATAACACGGATTTCAAAATTATTTTTAGTATTGAAACTAATCTTTCAAATATTAATAATTTTAAAATATCTACGGAAAATAAATTTTTTCAAAATATCCATAAAATATTAAATGTGATGCATTCTTGAAGAGATTCGAAGTATAATCATAGCTTGCTAAAATTGCTAAAGTTGCAGTTTCAAAAAGTAGTTCGCAAGCAATTTACGCGCGCTCAGTGAAACTGACTTGCGTTCGTGTGTTCGCGCTTACGTTTGCGTTTTGGTTTAAAGTTGCGCAATGATTTCATTATTTCCCACGGGAGCTCAGTCCGTATCATGGCATGATTGAAAAAACGTCGCGATCGTTTTGCCATGATCATCGTGGTCGCGAAGCCATTTGTCGTAACAAAACAAAAGGTCCGTGCGTGTACCGTGAACGTGAAATGGCAGACTTTGGTAAGTCCTCCAGTTTTCATTTTTGTAACCCGAATTTCTTGAGGATGTTATTGGGAAGTTCTGCTCCATCAGGAGTGAGGTCGAACAGCGCTGTTCGACCGAACGACTGGTGGGGCAGACTTCCCAATAACATCCTACTAACGTTAATAAAATAACAAATTGGCAAAACATCGTCTCTTAAAAGGTGCTCCATTTGGCGCCGATCACTTTTGGTGGGAACTCCCTTGCTTGTCACCTTAAGCGCTTGCTTTAAGACGAAATTATTCTTTACATAGGAAAATGGCTTCAGTTAAATGGAAAGTTAGAAATGACGTCATCAGTTCTCGCAGTGAATGAAGTTGCAATTGAAAGAAATCAGCCACAAAAGGTAGGCGCTGTTGCAGTCATGGGTAGTTCGGTATCCGTGACCTTTCTGGGCGGGGGAGTCCCACACACGCGCTGCTGCGGTCCCCACGGCAGCAGTATGGTGCGCAAATGCATTTTCCCCCTTCAAAAAAGGTGCGGTCAACAAGGCCGTCTTAAACTAGACTGGGGCCCTATGGCACACAGTTATTAGGGGCCCTAGGGCAATCAATTATTAGGGGCCCTAGGGCACACAGTTATTAGGGGCCCTAGGGCACACAATCATTAGGGGCCCTAGGGCACACAATTATTAGGGGCCCTAAGGCACACAATCATTAGGGGCCCTTGGGCACACAATTGTTAGGGGCCTTAGGGCAATCAATTATTAGGGGTCCTAGGGCACACAATCATAAGGGGCCCTTGGGCGCACAATTATTTGGGGCCCTTGAGCACACAACAATTATTTAGAAAATAAAATATGCGAATTATTCTAAACTTTTTGAAATAATATGTCATGTCATCTGTCATATTATAATGCTGAGGGTTCTTTAGTTAGATAAATGTTCGGGGCCCCCAGATAATGGGGGCCCTGGGCACGGGCCCCGTGTGCCCTTATGGTGAAGACGGTACTGGCGGTCAACAACACGTCAGGGTCACTTGAAGTTCGATATTAGACCTTATGCACACGACTTTAGGCCGATGCAAAGGTCAAAGTGTCTAGTCTGACGTGCTTTTGTCTATACACACTATTCTCTCTTCAACTTACTCGACAGTCGTGGTATACGCTACCAGCCAAAACGTCAAATCTCAGATGAGACGACAAAAGTTTCGATACTTATGATTGGCTGATAGCACACTGCACTCGTATATTCAGCTAATCAGCAGTAGACGCACTGAATTTTAAATTTGTTAAGAACGCGTTTACATCATAAGGGGCATGTTATGTGCCTGATTACGTTAAATAAAATGTAAGTAATGCAAAGTGTGATATTTGTTATTGTTAAAAAGTATTGGAACTAATTGTAAATAACCGTTACAAGAAGCTTTGAAAGACCAGATGGCCGGCTTTTTTTCTAAGCCAGAGTATTCTCTGGCCCAGACTTATTAGTCTGACCGTACAAAGAAGGAGTACAATAATAATAAAAGTGTATTTCCAAACCTTAACAATACAATAGTACACAGGTATCTTAAATAAATAATTACTTCGTGAAATTACAACAGGCGGCCTTCTTGGCACCATACCTCTTAAGGATGACCTGGAATTTTTTTATTTGTTAGTTTAATATTACGATACATTTATTATTTTTTCAGTTTATTTTTCCTTTCAGTTTCAATTAATTAAAAAATATCAATTTTATTAAATTCATCAGGTAATATGATCACTAAACCTGAACAGTATTCTTCGTAAGATAGTTATAAATCGCTTTCGTGTTATGCCACAGTTTATAATTTCATCACTAAGGATATAACTGGATTATGGCTTTATCTATCATAGTCTGAATACAAAATAAATTCGTACATTAAGATTCTAGGTGGCGCGACGGAGTCACTAGGTTGACTGTCGCCAAGCCACGAATTAGGGTCGCGCCACAAAAGGAGATTCGACACACAACGTTATAGAAACACTTTTTTATTATTTAGGATTAACAACAGCCAATTTAATTACAATTTTTACACCATAGTATGACATTAATTCTCAAGTTTATTGGGCCAAAAGCTTTATCCACAGTTACCATTACATTAATTTTACAATATTAGCCTTGACAGCATAATAATTATGTTTCCTTACAATTAAAGCTAGTTCTTAAGTTGAACAACACCAACTATCAACATGAGCACAAAATATATCTATGATGTGATAGATATTAACGCAATTATATAAATACTGGATTTAAAAAGTGTTGTAAACACTTTCAATGTAGAAAGAGTATGTAAAAATAAAAAGGAATATTTGTCGATAGGGACATGGCTACTCTGATGTTGATTCTACGCAGGCACCTCCAGTCCGCCTGCCGCTAACCTCATAGTTCAAAGGGACCGAGGTAACGGACCCCAAGCTTACCCAACGCCTGGCGTCGCCGGTCCCAGCCGCTCTCCGAGAGCCGGATTTATAGAAGCACCTGCACTAACCATAATTGCTAGTTGGCGGCGACATATATTTTTTATTTAATTCTAAATTTAAACGTATTCATTGTAATTGCCAGACTTTAGTTGCCCCTGTTGTATATTGTTGTAAGTTCGTAATTTTGCGGCACTACTAACGTCTTAGTAAAGGTAGTAGTAGTAGTGTGGCCAGTAGGTTAGAAATTTTAAGAAAACATTTTTTTCTTCCCTGACCGTGTACGGTTATACTGGAAAAGTAATTTTATTTCCCAGTTATTTTATTGAATAACGTAAGTATAGCAAAATTTATGCGCATAATTAACGCCTTTAATTTAAACGAGTGGTTTTACAAAAATCATGATTCTGTTTCTTTGCGTCTGATTCCTCTAACGTTTATCTTGTTAAGAGCGTAATACGCCAACGATTTCACAAAGGTATTACAGATTCTCTTCGTTGAAAAATGCTTCCGGAGAACGTAGTCCATTTGGAAAACTATCTATTAAGTTCCAGTGAGCACTCTGTGATTATTATCTGGAATACAACACTAAAGCTTTCCACTAGTTTTTAACGAAGTGGTTTTCTGTCTCTTGGTTGTTTTACAAATGATTGAGACAAAAAAGGTTATGTGTTGATTACATATCTTTTTTTTCAATCGAATCTGTAGTGCAAACAACGTTATCAACATTTGTAGTCACTAAGCCTATCAAGAGAAACATATCAATTACGATCCCAAATCACTATGGTAACTTTTATAAGATACTTGTTAAAGTAATAAATATCACCCTAAACAACGTAGTTCGTAAATAATATATAAAATGGAAACAGAAAAGTTTCACATCATTTTGTATTTATTATTTAAATAGTTAAACTGATTACAATTCAAAAGTATTACCAACTATTTGACTGACTATTCATAAGTATTACTATTGTAATCTATATGAATAAAAAAATATTGACTTTGACTTTAAAAACATGCAGTTGGTCTAGTCGTGCAAGTACTTACTATGATTTTACGGATTTTACTTCCACAGCTCGAGTTTATGATCGCCAATTCACATTTGGCAAAGGAAGACTTAAAATTTCCCAGGCTGCAGAAACAACGCTACGCTACTGCCATGAAAGTAACGGATTGATCGAATTTATATAAGAAATCGCAATTCCACATGGTTATTAATTGATTGACAAGAATATAATAAAATTAGGTATGCAGCCACGAATTAGACGGTCCAATCATGCAAATATTACTCTTAGCGAGTTCACACACAGTTCGTCCGCCGAATGAAAAATTAGAAAAGTTTTATACGTTCCCTGAATATTCAAGTACCGAGTGCTCCGTCAAGTTCGAAAGTTGCCAGATTTAAATTTATCTACGTTTATTATGAGCCAAGTTCTCTGTTTGAGTTAGAAGAATTTAATTTAAAACGTCTTATCTATTGTGCGGAGGTAATTTGGAAGGTTCCACTTGACATTTCGGCATTAGCCGTGTTATCCCGAGTTTTATTACTGGTACCCCAGTAATTAAAACACTTTTGGAGTAACGTAATTTAGTAAGTTCCGTATTTATTCACGGTTGCTCATTCCACTGGTTTCTTGAGGCATCAGGCGGCTGAAGGAATTTGGTCAGAGTTTGATTACTATTTGAGTTGCTTTTTTTATATATTGCTCTTCAAGATTGACCTCATCCCACCTGTTTTTAAGTGGCAATGAGGTCCTAGCTTAGGGGCGACAAGTACAGCATCATAATAGCTGTTACTGGACTTGCCGCCCTTATCTTGGAGGCTTGGCCCTTGCTAATGTAGCCCCCCCCCCCCCCCTCCAAGAGCTCTGGAAACCTTACTCACACGCAGTTTCCTACATGTTGTGCTATTTTAATCAGTAGAAAATCTAAGGACAAAAGATACATTTTCATTGATTTACAGACTCGAACAGAGAAAACATTTTGTTTCTTCGGTATTTACAAACTCGACGAGAGCAGATGTTTTATTTTCTTAGCAATATGGTTGAAAAGTCTCAGTAAATATTTATTTTCCGGTCGCAATAATGTAATGTAGTCCATAATTGGAGGCTAAAATGGCGCCAGCCGAGATCTCCCATCAGACCACCCCACCCCCGGCACTTGTGTAAACGGTTTGAAGTTTCAAACATAATATTTTTAAAAATACATTGAGATGTTTTTGTCATTTTCGATGAAGCAAAAACGTTATTTAGGCCTAGCATGCGCAATACGTCAAATTTATCGCATGTGATGACAAAAGTTTCCATACCGTTGATTGGGTAGTACACCGTACTCGTATTTTCAACCAATCAGCAGTTGACGCATTGATTTTCAGTGGCGTGCACACAGTTTTAAGATAGGGTAGGCAGAAAATTTCACTCACCAAAAACACTTTGGTTTTGGTTCATTGTCTTGTCGACCGATAATGTAGGTAATTGCCAAATGCTAGCTCAATATCCATAGATTGACTGATTTTATATACATATCAATTTACGGATATCCGAAGTGGCCTTTCGGCGCGTTTGTATGATGTTTTGTAATGTTTGTGTGATTTGCAAAATTTAAATGAAAGCAGTGAAAAGATGGTGGTGTAAGTATTATTTTTTATTTTTTCAATACACACACCATCTAAACATCTTTCACAGACAATATTATCAATTTTCCACTCTATTAACAACGATAAATCCTAAATATCTGAAAGCGTAGTCACAAACACAACACAAATCAAACAATATGGCAACTTTTGACTATTGAAATTAGTAGTAAAAAGAGAAATATAATACGACAAAAAAATATTGCCACCAAAATGTATAAAACTCAATGAAACAATGTTACTTTCTTGATCTATTATCAGACCTAGGGTAGGCAGTGTCTTTCTTTCTTTATGAATCGCACGCCACTGTTGATTTTGACATTTCTTAAGAACGCGATAAAATTTACTCGCGTGGCGCATGCTAGACCTGATTGACATATTGTGCATAGATTGTAGTTGTTATCTTTGTCTCTGGACTCTTTTTATTTACAGGACTACATACAATTTGTATTACAGTCTAAAGATATGTTATATCTTAGAATATAATAAATATATGAGTTATATAGCATATTCATCTATACAATCAATCAATTTGTATGGCGTTCGTGCCTTCTGGCGCCACGTTACACGTCGAAGTGATATAGAGGCGTTATATATGTCGCAGGCATTTTTAATGAATCCGCCGTTTACAAATGGCGTCGTCTGTTTAAAAACGCTCGCTGTTATGTAATATTCCGAATGCGAAATCAGGCAAAATGACAAAAGTTGGTTGTAGTTTTGGGGTGACCATGAATAAAACACTGTTTGGACAAATTAGACTTTTCAGGTTTCGGTGCTTTTTAGATACCTATTTCATTAAAATATTCAAGTAACAAAAATGACTTTTATTGAATATCAATTACTAACCCTAAAGTTAATTGAAGTAATTAACGATTCCATTGGTGGTTAGGTTAGGTTAGTGAATAAAGTGAAGCGCAAACCGAGCGAGCGTAGCGAGCGTGCCGCGGTAGCGGCCGGCGAAGCGCCATGTCTAGCTCAAATAAAACAGTAGGAAAGTCATTTACTAGGGATTATTATTTTACTAGATATTTGAAACATTACATATTTTTAACACTATTAAATATGCAGTTCTTTAGTTTTATAAATTTCAATAATACTGTCCTTTGCAAACCAAATTTTATGGTCACCCTAGCTTTGTCAAGCTATACTTCAATTTGCCGCGTCATTATACATAATGACATTTTGTCCTCGGCATTTTACAAACCAGCATTCGTTTTTAAACTGACGACGCTGTATATAAACGGCGGATTTACTCAATATGCCTGCGACATATATACTTGAAAATATTTAAAATTGTAACTATTCGTTTACATATGCATTAAAATTATTTAACAAAACTCATAAACTTTTATGCAAATGTGAATATAAAATACGAAAAATTCCAGCAGAAGCAAATAATAAAGGCTATTAAGGTCTCTCGTAACAAAATTTAAAGACTACGACTACGACGATAGTTGCTACGAGAGCGTTGCTACGAATTAATTATTTTACAAGTTTGCGCCTGAGGTTTCCTCCGTAAAGAATTTTAGCCTCCATACTGGTTGGAAAACTCTTTGGTTAATGTATTTGGATAAAGTTAGGGTTCTCTTTTATATCGGATGGATGCTTTACCTGTTTTTTGGTCAATCTCGAACTTAAATTATTATTGATGCGCACAAACAAGGGAACTATTATCATATGTCATGTACCCCTAATTATAAAGCTAATAAACCATTAAAATTTAAAAACTCATTGAACATTTTGAAAGCTTGGTAATTTAAGCCGTGATTCTTTCTTTCGCAAAGAGATAGTGGACTTTCTCATAATTACGCTTCATTAGAAATCTAAAATTTAATATTGCGTATGAATATCACTGAAAAATATTGGCTAATCATTATTTTGTTAATAATATTAATGTTTGAGGAGTCTATTAACCGTATAGTTTTGATAAGCCGTAAAATTATACACGGCTTCAGGCTATGGTCTAAAGAAATAAGCAATTTGACAGTTATATCATATTCACGTATTAATCAACTTGCTTTCAATAAATGTTTCTTTGTCTCACTGCTGATCAAGCCTTACTCCAACTATGTTATGAAATAGTAATTATTATCACAGTCTGGTAGAGTAGTGTGCTCAAGAAAAATAAACTATAAGTTAGAACGATTACTATCCATTAATATTTCAAATCTTCTTCCTGCTTTAAAACGCGATTAATCCACTGTACGCATTTAACAGATTCAAATTGAATCGACAAATTTAAAACCAAACCGCAACCAAAAAAGTTGCGTAAAAAAGTTTCGTAATAAGTCATGGCCGCTAAGAAAATTGTTAATTTCATTGGGTTATTCTAAAAGCGTTGTGCGTACATTTTCAATAAAGTGTTTTTACATAATTTTTCCGGCATTCTGCGCGTCACGTCACGTCGTCCATAATTTGGAGCTAATTTTCGAAGCTCTCAGTTGAAAAGAAAGAGCGATTAAAAACTCCGCTCCCAGGCTTCCTTAAACTCGAGGTACTTATCACAGTTTGTATTGATTCAGTCCGGAAGTAACAATAAATTTGCTGAAATTAGTTATTTCTAATTAATTTTTCTAAAGGCCAATTATGCTGTAAAAAAATAACCCAAATTCTGGATGAAATCATTTTAAACCACTTCATACACCGTAAAATAAGTGTAATTTTTGTGTGTCAATGTAAAAATGGCTAAATTACAAGAGAACGGAGGTAGCCGTGGGTAGATTCTAAAGGAAAATCAAGATTAGGTCATGAATACTTTCATATATTGCAAATAAATTGACTTCCTTGAATATTTCAATGATTGTTTTAAATACCTATCCCTGATTTTTGCTGAAGAAAGTCGAGCATAAGCTGAAACAATATAACTCAGGTCGAATTTAATTGAATTGATTTCTATTCCGCTGAAAAGTTAGAAATAATGCCGTAGCGGCATTTACTAGGATGATACCCAATCGACCTATCAAGAACCTTTTTGTCGGTTATGAGTATCATCTTTGAGATTGTGATGGCCAATCAATGTTTTTATAATTTTGAATAAATTCATTTTGGCTAGCGTAGAGTGTTGAGCGGCCTTAAGTTGTCTAAGTACGTTAGTTTAAGGTTTCCATACTGAATAAATATTTATATTGTGTACCTATTGTGAACAAAATATAATTTTCCTCGTTCGTGGCCGCGCTACGGTGAGCACTCTAAAGATATATTTCTAACATTTAAAATGGGGAATTCCGTTACAAAGCTCAAATTTACACTAGCATACGCCACGCGATTAAATTTTGTCGCGCTCCTAATAAACGTGAAAATTGATAGTCAGTTCGTCAGCTGCTGATTGGCTCAAAATACGAGTGCGGTGTGCTATTAGCCAATCAACAGTATCGAAACTTTTGTCGTCTCATGCGATAAATTTGAAGTATTACGCATGCTAGGTTTGCATAAGAATGCGATGTGATTTTTACGTTTAGTAAAGGGATAATAATATTCATGACCGATTTAGCCAATGTGGCCAAAGTCATTGTTATTTAAGATTGGCTAAGTTCTTAGGGCTTTGTTTATAGTATAGTAGAATACTCTTAATGAGCTTCTGGTAAGGTTCCAGGACTAAATCCAGTCATTTCACACTCCAAGCGTTAGAAGTTCTTCGTTAAGAAATATTAAAATAAGTTAATTTGTATTTTCTTAACAAATACCCGCATATTATAATTTTATGTATAATGTTCCAATGTATTGGAAAACAGGTATTGTCAGAACCCATTAAAACGCATTATTTATGCACTAGCGTGAAACGAAGTGACAAAGTTTTGAGTGGCAAAGTGGAAATACGAAAGCAGTTTATATTTCCATGAAGAAAAGTATCTAGCTAAAACAACCAGATGATTTTACTAGCACTAATATAATTATACTTAAAAAAACAAAAGAGATTTGATGTAGAAAGATTTTGTTCCTTTTTTGAATAATAAATTTTGACAATTCATTCTAATGTTTCCCTCGCGTATTTTACACCACTGATTGCGGGTAATTTCCCTTTGAGGATCCATAAAAATGGACCATTAGCCGAGCTCAAGAATAAAAAGTATCTACTTCATAAAGTTAAATCTTATCTCTTAATCTACAAGATAAAACTAAAATTTTCATCGTGACTGTTTTGGTTAAAAGTGAGGATAATATTAATTTAGGGTCTAGTGCTGTAAAAAGTGATTGTATGTGATTTGTTAGAAGCTAGCTTGGTAGGTGGACCCCCGTTTCAACCCTTTAGGGGGTAATTTTTGTAAAATCAAAGGAGTAATAAAAGTTTTTAAGATGTTCACTGACATGCTGCCATAGTTTGCAGATTAATATTATACTTAATATTTTAAATCAATACTTTTTAAAAAGGGGTGTAATACTTCAATTGGAATTGGATGTATAGATGTGTATATACTACTACTTTTGCGCAAAAACTACTAGACAAATTAACTATTAAAGTAATAACGTATAGAATACAATTGATCCCAAAATAACTTTCACAAAATCGTAGGCATCAGATAGTAAACTGCATTTTTCTAACCCATAAAAGGTATACCCCAAACTTTTCCACTGTTATATAATCAAGGCTAGAGCTTACCCAAATTTGAATTTTATTATAAAGCCTTCCTTGAAAAATGGACTCTCAAACAAAAAAATATTCTTTCAATTCGGGCCAGTAGTTCCTGAAATTATCGCGATCAAACAAACAAACTCTTCTTCTCTATGATATCAGTATAGCTATATAATTTAAAATAATTTTTTATATATATTTTAAAAGTAATTTTAACCATAACTCAAGAACAAAATTTATATTCCATTTCATAATCGGTGAACCCTGAATTAAATACCCCTCACACCCTTTTAATATTGGACAGTCAAAATAAAAAAATAAAATAGTCCCAACTCTGCGTCACTTGCAAGGCGTTACGAATCTGTTATGCAACGCAACCGACTGCACTTCTTGCTACGATAAATGCTACGAAACTACGGCATCGATCGGTCGATTAAAGTATTTCACACAGCTATCGGAGTCTTAAATAAAAGAGGTCCGACCGATAGGGGGTTTTTTCTTTTTCTCACCCTTGCCGATTCGAACTCTTTTACTAAAGGACGCTGGACTTGTATTGTGCAAAGTTTTTATCGACTTTGCTGGGGACAACAATGCTGCCAGGACTTACTTCTGTGTATTGTTTTGTTTACTTATTTAATTTCGATATCTCGATGCATCGTTTCAAAAAAGTTTTTTTTTTTCTAATTTATATAGTGTGGTAGGACGCTTCATATTTGATGCCCTTCGTAACCAAAACGCGAGCGGTCCCGACTTTAACACCGCGCCATAATTAAGTCCTGGGTTCGATACCTCGTCGGGTCAATATGGAACGTTTTCCATTTCTATATTGTTTCGACCCCTGGTGTTGTATTATCATCGTAATTTCTGATTTCAGAAACACAAGTGCTTAACTATTTATTACAGAATCAGAGCACTATATGATGTACAATATTAAAAAGTATATTACTATTATACGTATTAATTTAAAATTAATGGATGTTTGTTAATCATTCATGCAAATACTGCTTAATGGTTAGATATAATGTTGATTTTTGGGATGTTTTTTATACATCATCGTAAAGAAGTTGCAGACAGCAGCTGGTATTATGTTTCCTTACATTTTGAAGTGTTTCAGTGAATTATAACAAGCTTAATTAATCTATTGCTATGATCTCCCACTTTCCATTATGAATAGATTGCCAAACTTTGATAAAAGAGTACGCAAGTTGAATACTAAATACACAAAGGATTGGAGTTGTAAGTTTTGAATAGGGCTGATAAATTATAATTGTATTATTAGGTTATTTACGACATCTCGACATAATTAATGATAAATGACGTTAAAGCGGCTGCGCGGCCGTCAGCTTTTAAAAATGTTATATAAATTTATATTGCTAGCAACAGACAAAAAAGAAAGATCCTTAACGAGATGAAAACTGATTGTTGGATTTGGTTCAACAAAAAACCTGCGAGTTCAATAAAGTTTTCAGATCGACTATCAAAGTATCGATACTTTTTGTTCTCATTGAAAAAGAAAACTAACAATAGGCCGAAAAAGGAATGTCGTAAAAAAGAAAACGTATTTCTTTTTCCGTTTGAATTTTGTTGTATGCCAGTTGTCTATCATTCTTTTTTCGAACGTGTGTGTGGCCGTTGGAAAGTTGACGGGCGGTGCAGCGGGCGCGCGGCATCCGGCGGGCGGCCGGGTCGCATCTTCCGACATTTCCTCGGCCCACAATCACTTTTCCCCCGCTTCATTATTCGGGTCCCCATTGGGTCGGAGGGGCGCGGGAGGATGGCGGTGTTGCCAGTGCCGCGATTTGCCCGTAGTTTAGGAGTTGGATACTTTTTGTTTTTGTTGAAAGTTTTCTTTGCGAACTGAAATAAGGTATTTTGTCTATGCAGAGTAAGAAATTAATGCTAATTTAGTAGGATATTTGGATCGATATTGCCACAGAATAGATCAATCCTATTTTGAAAGTTATGTTTTGGAATTTAGTTTGCTATCGATTGCGTTAGAGGTCAAATAGATAAATAATACGAAACCTGTCTTCTACACAATTTAGAAATTTAGTACCAATAACTATTAGATCTACTTCTACGTTCAAGGGGTTCTCCAAACATGTAGCAAGTTTTCAAATAAATAACCTAATTAAATTATAATTAAAATAACCTGTGTGCGAGGTGTGTAAATTGTGTTATTTAAATGGAATTTTGTATTGCGCTGCTTAAAAAGAGGTTGATAGTTGCGTGGGAAAATATTGTATGAGTACGTTGGCAACCCTTTGGGCGGGAGCGGGCGGCCCGCAGGCTGCGACGGGTCGCGTTCCGTCAGTCCGCGGCGAGCGGCGACGTCGCTGCGACAGCGACCGGACCGAGCTCAGGACGCCCCGCACCCGGCGCCCGCCCACAGGTACGCACGCCCGCATCCCGCGCCCGCAGGTGCCCGCAGGCCGCACGCCCGCATCTCGCGTGTCGCGCCCGCGTCCGCGCGCCACCCTGTTGCGCATTGCACTACTTTGTTTATGCCCCATATACATTTGCCGCCCATTGTTCGCGCGCGAAACTAGTTTTCCCGCGTTTTCGAGTGCCATCTTCAGGTAATTAAGCCGTGTTCGCCGAGTACGGGAGTACTCTGTACCTGTATAAATAGTATGTACCTACCAAAATTTATCGATCACTGTTGCGGCCGAATCATCCGAACGTTTTGGTTTAAGCTTACTTGGTGTGGCTGAAAGTTCGCGAATGCAATATATGAATGGAGGTTGAATGACCGTCTTGTTTATCTCCTTTTAACCCTACTTAGTTGTTATTTTTAATTAATTAAGACGACGTCAAAAATGCGACTTTTAAAATTACCGCACTTGTTGTGAAAGAATATAAAGAATTTACCGTTACGATTGGTTTCTTTAATTAAAGTTACATATACATTTAAGAAATTCGCGCGTTTTCTGATTCCAACATCTACAAAATTAAATGTTATTGCTTTCTACGGTAAAATAAGAAATTAACTAAGATTTTTAAGAAAGTTCTGTTTTTTTAGATTAGGCTTATTAAACTTAACTTCAAAGCAGTAATTAACAACTGGTTTGTTAATTATCTGCTACCTTTTAGCGGTTTATGTCCGTTTATACAGAGTGAACCAATAAAATTCGGTATCCTGCTATAAAATTAGAATTCAGCGTCCTAATAGGACTTCATCAAGGCTTGCCAAATTAATGAGCCAATTAGTTACGTACTTATCTGAAATATTTTAAGCTAATTTGCTTGTTACAGGATAATTAATTAATCACGACTCTTTAATAATCTGCACGTAATTAAAGAGTTGAGAGTAATTATTATACATGGTCTTTAGGAGATGAGAGATGATGTATGATCCATATTGGTCTGGTTCTCCGTGTGAGGGTGGCGGAGTTCAGGCGGCAATCACTCTAAAGTAATGACCAGTCTTGTTAAATATGGAGCATAGTCAAAGCGGACCTCGGGATCCATAATGGATTCACAATCGCAATACATCTAGTAGAAGGAAAAAGGATCTTTGAAACATTTAAGTAGTTAATACGAACGATTTACTGCCCGACGTTTCGGTTAGGTTGCCCCAACCGAAACGACGATTGCACGCGTGCATGCGTATTAACTACTAAGAATGGTGTCGCGTGTTCACCCGTTAACTTAATTTAAATGTTCAAAATGGAACGCCTTTCGCGTTTCATTTTCTTAAAGGGCCTTTCGCCTTTCTTAAAGGATAATTAAAAGTCACAGGCATGATGAAAGTAGCGGCACCCACAGTTGATGCTATTTTATTTAAAAAAAATATTGCACAACGAAAAGTACAAGACTTAATTACAAATCGTTAGTTTATGGGTGCGGTAACAATAAGAAAACTGAAACGGTGTGTATTAGTAATAAAAAAAATAGCAATAAACGAAACCCTACAGATATTTCACAAATACATTTTTGACATAATTATGTATGTAAATGATAAATAAAATGTATATAAACTTTACTTATATAAATATAATGGATAAATAACGTATATTAATTCAGCAATTTAAATTCTAAGAAGAAGGGGAAGAACATAATAATTCATGAACTGTAATTTGAAAAATATCCTTAGCTAGTGATTTATGAGTTTCGGTAGGCAGGGCGTTCCAATGCCACATACCTTACACTGTGATAAACTTGGAGAAGAAGTCACTATGATATCGAGGAAGCAAAGTTCATAAGAGCGAAAAGACAGGTCATGAGAATGGCAGAGACATTAAAGTTGAGAGTGCAAATAAACATTGGCCATTTCAAAGTTTTCGCAGACTCATATTTATCGCGCTATATATTAGGATAAGAATAAACGTAACAGATATTAATGAGTCAATTTGCAATATTTCTTTACCTGTTAGATTTCCTCGGCTGTTATCGCAGGGAATCCTATCAAATCGGATCTGGCTTAGTCTGCGCGTGGCCCGGAATATTTTAAATAATCCGCCTAACCCCACCCACTGCAATACATGATGAATGGAGATTTTATTCAAAACCCTCCACGGCGGCCAATAAAAACATAACGACGAGTATTTCATTTTGGCTTCCCGATCTTTTTACAGCTCTCATTGCTTATTTATGTATTACGATTGAGCCGATTATAATATTCAGATTAGACAGTTATTAACATGTACATACTAAGTAATGAATGCAAAATTGTTGGGTTTATTCGCGTGGCAACAGACTTAATGAGACCTTGAGAGCAAGGGATTGACAGCCGGTCGCAGTGGTCTCGGGCAATTTCATTGTGTAAATACGCAAAAGGAGTTATGTAGTATATAAACCACTTTGTTTGATAACATGAAAGAGAACTGACGTGCTTAAGATTGATGAGTGGTTTAATTTTGTCATTTTAATCAATAAAACGATTAATAATAAATGAGGTTTGCCAGAGTTTAGATATTGCTTACATACTGCGATTAAATTTACGATGGATAGATAAAAGTTTCGAAGTTAAAGTGACGTTGCATTTTAATACGTTCGCTTAAAATTGCAAAACAGAGAAAAATAAGTTTCATAATTTGGTCGCTTTTGCAGTTGAAACCCTAGGTCCGTGGAGTCCTGACGCATTGTCTTTTTTTAAAGACATTTCTAAAAGACTTGTGAACTTTACAGGAGACCCAAAGGCTGGCTGCTACCTCGCCCAGCGTCTTTCAATCGCTATTCAGCGAGGTAATGCAGCCAGCATTTTGGATACCTTAACACCGGGACCATCTTTGTTTATTTGAAATATTTATTTTTTATTCATTTTCGTTTGAATATTTTGTAAGTTAGTGATAGTTTACTTAGTGTTATTTTAAGTTTATTTGTTTCGTTCAATAATAATATTATAAACAATTTCATCATAGTCCTTTATACGATAACAAAAACATTTAACGGTTTAATACTAATAAGTTTTTAAGCAGATAATGTATGTATCGTGAATTACTTAAACGTATTTATTATATCTTAACTACTGCTTCTTTCAAACTTTCACAAAACAATATGCCCTAATCAAAGACAACTGTTTCAAATTGTTTTAACCCGTCTCGAAAATATGATTTACGGTTTTGAACAAATTTAATTAAGTCTAAATAATTTGAATGTCGAAGTTGCGGTTGATTGACACTTCAACCTTAAGCCTTTGTTCGTAATGTCACCTATTGTGCTCGGTGTACCGCGACGCGACTACTAATAAGATAGTAGAGGACTCAGTGAGGGGGGGGGGGGGGGGAGAAAAGAAGATGGTTGGGGCGATTTATTGGTTCTAGGGTTCCTTCATGCTTGTAACATTATATCACTTTGAAAATATCTCTCGCACAAACAATGCAATTAAAAAAAAATGTAATCTTATACCATAGATACCTTAAACGTATTGGTTAGTAGATAATGTTTATTTTGATTTTCAGTTTAAAGTAAAGTTTATTGTTATTTTTCTATTTTTGTTAAAAATTTAATGCGGTTCACAGACGACTGATGGCGAATCCATAAGGTTTCCATTTTTCACCAGTTGGCTACGGAACCCTTAAAACTTAATCACTGAATGTGTTGCTAAGCACAAATCTCGAGAACATCAGAACTGATTTCGTAAATTTTTTAATATAATATTTTTTCAAGTACGTGGTTGGTTCTTACGTAGGGGAAAAATTAAAAATAAAGTTTTATTTACCATGATCGAAGCTGCTGCCTCCATAAAAGTTCTATTAAAAAATAAATAAGATAGCACCCATAGTAACGCACAAACGAATGATTCAATTCAAAAGATATGATAAAATCTTTACAAGGTCCCATCGGAGTGCCAAATTACTTTTCATCGGAGCGAATGTTATTTCCATTCGTTTGCAAACTTTTAGCGAGTCGGGATCGAACGTCCGAAAAAATAGCACCTCACTTTTATTGAATTTACTATAGGTACTACGAATTGCATATATGTGCAAGTTTATTGCTTGTATGGGTGCTTGTAACACTTTAACGCAAAATCTACTAAAGGGATTTGTATGAAATTAGGTTGTTGGACAGTTTATATACTTAAAAAACAGCATAAGGTATTACCTTTAAAAATAACCAGCTAGTGCTTAATTAAACGTTTTGGCTTTGTGGTGTTTTCGTATCAGCCGTGAGATGAAAAGATTTGATTGCTATTCGGATCAGTATGGGAAACGAACTTTTCTACATTTCTTCGGGTCTAGGTGTTGTGGTACCGACGTTGTTCCTGATTTCCGGAACACGTGTACTTTAGTTACTTACCATATAATTAGGGCATTGTATGTGATCTTGTCTAATGTTTATTTATTTACTAGCTACACGCCGCGGCTTCGCACGCTTACTATTCCCGCTTTTTAAACATTTTCCACTAATCCTTTGTTCCTATTAGTCACAGCATGATGTTATATACTTAATAGCCTTTCTTAATAAAAGGACTATCCAAAACAAACATATTCTTTCAATTCGAATTAGTAGTTCCTGAGATTAGCGTGGTCAAACATACAAACAAACTCTTCAGCTTTATAATAATCGTATAGGTACGTACGGAGAAATTTCTGTTTAATATTGTCGTTGATAGTAAGTGACTGTGACCATACTTCATTTCTATTTGTCGGTACGAGCGGTACGTTCGATAGATTGAAAAGTGCCGCTAAAGCTAACAGTAGGGGGAGACGGGGGAGGTATATCTGCGTCGATAAACCAAGCCCCAGGTGTACCACAGGGACACTCCACTATTGGAACTACATTCCAGGATGTTCTATTACTGGATAGTCGTGTTTTTAATCCGAGTTCCAAGATAAATAATCCTTGTTGCTCGTTACAATCTAGGCAAAGTCAATTGACTTTCATTTACAAGCTGGGAACTGAGTGTCTGATCAAGGTTTACCTACAATTGACAAGTTAATAAATGGTCTCGTATAAAACGCCTTGGGATACAACAAAAACAATTTACTGAGAATGTTAATCTACAATATCCATGATTGATGTTTACGTGATTGTTAAATTAAACAAGATCATGAGCTTTATGTCAAAAAATTCCTGTGTTTTTGTACAATATTTACCTTTGTGTATTCTTTTTAAACAATTTGTTTCACTTACCTACAAAGAAAAAAGTTTCTTATTGCGTTGTAAAATGCTTGTGACAAGATATCGTTATGAGGAAACATTAAATTATTGGTTTTATATGTATGACTTATTTTAAATATTTTTGCTTGATTTTTTTATTTCTACTTGAACTTATTTAGTCAAGTCAGTTTTCTACCGAATATTGTTAATAAGTACGTACGTACTCAATAAATAGCACGCCATTTGTGTTCCAAACTCATCAATAGTGCATTTCACTCTGACAAAGAGGTTTAAAAAAGAAAGCGTACAATCTCGTATGCAAGTCAAAACTTGAAACCGGCTTTTAAATGGGTGAACCATTCAGTTTTTACAACACCATAATAACGAGCACCGATGAATGAAAATCAAATTGAACGTGAAAAGGAAAATACGCCCCATTAAAATGGCAGAAGAATATTTGCAGAATTTCCCGCTAGTTAACAGACCGACTTACTCCATTGGACTGCTCTGTGATAGAGCTGGTGCAACCGGCTAATTTGCTTTGTACGCCATTAATTGTTGCTAATTCCGTTCCGGTTTCGGTTGCCTTACCTTGTTTCGGTAGAAAAATATTCAAATGTTCACGATTTAATAAACGTTTCTCTAAGTCATGCTAAGGGAAAAACTGAAGCATATAAAAAAAGTAACAACTACAAATTCATCAAATTAAAATTGTATTTTCAACACCAAATCAAAATATGTACTCGTGTTATAGCAACCCGAACCAACAGTGGTACCATAATATATGCTTAAATAGAATTATAAACATCAAGACATCGAAAAAACATACACATTTACATACAAATGTTCGTTTCCTGAATGGGGATCGAACCTACGGCCCTTAGTCTGTTCCAATGCACCAGTAAAATAAATAAGTAGTGTTCTTGAACTCAGAACGTAAATAAATGTTATGAACGCTTATGTCTTCGATTTTTGATGATACCAGAGATGCATGCCTCATTTTCTGGAAGACCAAATGCAGGGCATTGAAGAGTGTTTTTTGTATACCAGTATTAAAGCATAGAGACTTTACTCCAAATTGTTAAACGCCAGCAATTTTAAGGGCAGCGGAGGTCAGATGGCAATCGTTTCAATGTAATAACGATCTGAGTAATGTAATAAGGAGGCGATAGTCAGGTACAAGATGGCGAATTCGACTAGAATGTCTAAGTTACTTTATTTTCTGAAGGAAGATTTTCATAGATGTTCCAAAAAATATGTTTACAAAGTAATAATGAACGCATTAAGTAGGTACTTAACTCGCCGTGCGCCGTGGCAAGTGCCACATTTATATAGGCCGTGGTTAATAAGTAACTGTGGTTAATATGGTTTCCCACGGGCTAACAATAGGCGTTGTAGGACTCGTCTGCACCCCAGGCTGCAGTCTATCCTCAAGGGCATCACAGCATACCCATCCACCAACTAAAATATACATTACTTGATGAAGGCTGAGTTTAACATTACAGAGCTGCATAAATAAGCTTCAATTCCGCATTCGTACGCACAAATGTGTATTTGTGTTGTTCAATAAATATGTTCGCACGAAAACTGCGCTATCCGCTACGGTAATTTCCAGGGACATTCAAAGAAGGCAATACAGTCGCCTTGCACGTACCTATTTACTATCTGAGGAATCGCGCTAAATCGACGATTTCGCCGCGGGATAGAAACGCGTCGTTTATTTTGACAAACACGCTCGTTTGAAGCGATTTAGCAAAAAACTTTGCGTGCGTCTATAAACCCGAGTTACGAATGTTAAATCATCCCGAAATAGACTCGGAAAATCGCGTCTTGCATTTATTGAAAATACTCTGGGCCCCGGAAGCTTTTTGCTCAATCGGAAAAGTTAGGAGTAGGGAGAAGTCCCGCACGAACAAGTAAATCCAATCATTCTTTCTAACCAGAGCTAGAAAAATAAATAGAATGTTACTTATGTTCAAATGTAAGCGGAACACGGCTATTGAATCTAATAGTTATATTTGTTATTGTAATTTGAAAACTAAACGTGACCTTTAAAATGTATTGCAATATAAATTATTATCAGGTTTATGCAAGAAAAGAAGTAATATCATGCTAAAAGTCTACATTTTTTAAATAAGTGCTAATCACACGCAAAGTACTTTCGTTTGATATCCAAAAACGTTACCTATTAGGTCCCTTTTTTTAAAGTTACATGTATCTATTTAGGAAATTTGGCCCAAAATTGTAAATAGTGTATTAATAGATGTAAATATTGTTGGCACGACACGTTGTTGTATATTATCAACATATTATTATTATATTTAGTCCAAACTTGTGAGTGTTTTATTAAAAAAAGGGAACGACTTTGTTCAATCTGACTCCTATTACAATTTTCTATTAAAAAAATATGTTTTTCAATGTTAGCGTTATCGTGGGTTAATCATGTTAAATTTAATCACATGATTATATTGTTTAAATGGTTTGAACAATGCCTCACGTTGTAGTCTAGTCAGTGTTGGATTAATTAGTGAGAGCGTCCCTAGCCAATTAGATGATTGCACGACTTCGAAGCTTTGCTTCTAATAGAATATGCAACAAAATGGAAGTGTAATTTTACATATAGTTTTACTAGCTGTGCCCGCGACTTCGGTCACGTGGACTACATCCTTTCATGGTCGGTTGTACCCCTTTCTCCCCTAATATTAGAAACAAAAAGTAGTCTATATATTAATCCAAGTTTTGAGCTATATTTGTGCCAAATTTCATATCTCTAACTTCAAAAATAAACATTTATCCATATAAACTTTCAAAGGTGGTATTACCCCCATCCCCCCCTTATTTTCTAATAAAAAGTAGCCTATATCCGTTCTTGAGATTCAACGTATACCTATACCAAATTTCATCAAAATCGGTTGAGAGGTTTAAGCAGGAAAGCGTAACAGACACACAGACAGACAGAGTTACTTTCGCATTTATAATATTAGTAGAGATTTCTACTTATTATTTCTTTTAAATATGAAACAACGAGCGATATCTGTTATCGAGATCCCGAATGGGGATATCAAAAGGTCATGAGTCATCTGAGTAAGTGGACTGAATAAAGTTGTGATTTTGGATGACATCTGTTCCTAACATATTAGGACCTGAATTAGATCAACTAATTTTGGTGCTTCTTAATTTATATATTGTTATCATTGGTCATCACCTATAAAAATAAAGCGTACGTCATGAGACACATAATCTTGCTTGAATCAGCAGTGGCAAACCTATTGGAATTGAAGTTAATAATATCAATATATTTAAAAATCGATGCCACTTTCCATTGTAATTTTACTCAATAACGGTTTTGTTCTGATTATTTAGTAGATGGTTTATGTGAAGTTTGCTCAAAATCAATCCTAATGAATATGTGTGCGAAGCCCCGGCACAACTAGGTATAGCACATTTGTCTGTTTGAGTACTTTGAGTACTTCCATCAAAAACGTAGTCTTAGTTTGCTATCCCTGCCTTAAGTCCACCTGCTTTTGTGTTTAATTTTGTAAATGCACACTAAATACGCAGACGTATACAATATTCATAGAAAACAAAACATGGAAAGGCAAACACAATATCGTAATTAACATAACCAATCAGCGCTGTCATTTAACATGTTACTAAATATTGTAACCGAATGTTGATGATAAAATCGATAGTAGGTACGGCCATCGGCACGTCGAGGTAAACAATTGCACTTCAATATAAGATCTTATGCCGATGTCATAAGTGCGATGCAAAGTCGAACGTGTGTAGTGTGTAGTGTGACGTACTTTCGGTAATACACAAGTTGGTAACACGGAAGTCAGGAGGTTTGCCGAGCATCATGAAACATAAATGTGGTTTGTAGGGATGCATCGATTCCCTTTTATCGGTAATACCGATATATACCGCATGACACCAATGTTGAAACAAATTCTCTTGTTGATCCTGATCTAATGATAAATCAATGAAACAATCTAAAGGTAACTCTAATAAACTTGGGAAAGTTTTACACTGTGATTGTATTTCCGCGAATTTAAAACTCCTAAATCCGTAGGTTTTGGAACCCAACTCTTAACAACTCAAAATCATAGTTAAGTTAAAGGCAAATATTTGTTTATTCAAGTAGGTTATATATATCGCTTTTGAATAGTCCTTGAATAGTACTGCCGTTAGGGAACCTATATCTACCGAGAAGACACCGATAATAAACTCAGTACATTAGTTACATTAGCTGAATCTAGCTTATTGCTACGTGTAGACCACGGGCCAACTCATTTAGTGTTGTTTAGATGAGTGAAAAATATCGATAAATACGAAATATCGCATACATAGCTTGCATCCCTAGTGTTTTGGTTTCTTTGACGATGTAACGTCACGCACGATGCATTACGCGGCTTCCATACAAACGTGCTCCATTATAGCCTTATTGCCTTCTGCTTAGTGAATGAGGAACCGTATGTTATGTGCTTAATAAAAGCTTTGTAAAAGGAAGATAATGTGTAGTCAAGCCATGGGGAAAAAAGCAGTCGCCGGTTAAGAAAATTCATATAAAGGTTTTGCTGTTATCATTGTTTGAATTAAACCAGAATGGCTTAATTGAAAGTTTGGGTAGCATGCTGGTCGGACCACATTGTGCTAACTGCAGCCATTTTGTATGAAACTTATGTGACTATGCGACTATGGTACGTGCATAAATAATTTAGTAGGACTTTTGACACTTGTGTTTCGACACAAAGGCACGGCAAATATTTTAAAGGAAAAGGAAAGGAATATTTAACGTTTTGATTACATATAAGCGTTTTAGCTGGAAATACGGAAAGAAAGATAAAACGGGTCTGAGATTCGATTCCCGGTCGGGTCAGTATGGAAAAGGAATTTTTCTGTATTCATCTTTGGTCTGGGTTTACAGTTGTTGTTTCTAATTTAATTTTTTTTTTATATTGCACTTCAAGATCATCCCATATGATGTTAAGTGGTAAGAGGTCATAGCTTAAGGGTGACAAGTACTGCATAATAAATCTGTTACTGGACTTGTCGCCCTTACCTTGAAGGCTTGACCCCTGCTACTAACGTAGCACCCCCCAGGAGCACTGGAAACCTTACTCACACGCAGGAACACAACAACACAGAAGTGATTGTTATTATAGTACAGAAGGTGCTTTAGATACTTACCATAGAATTAAAACAAGTATGTGGTGTTGTCCGACAAAAGACCAATTGGTCAATCAATTGACTAAAGTTGACTTAGTATATTTTGACGTGAAATGTCTGAAACACTCCATTGTTTACCACTATCTAACTTTAGTATCGTTGTGTACCTTTTCCATTGTACTATTTAATAACATATTGTTTTGCTATAACGTTTCATCCTGAAACGTCTTTCCTAAGTTAACCACAAAGCCACGTTTGTATTTTATTATAAAACTAGCGGTCCCGGCGAACTTCGTTTCGCCTTAGAGAATTATTCCCGCTTTTCGGTTGAAATTTTTCAAATTTTACCAAGGATCCCTAATTTTGTAGCCTGTGTCAAATTGGAAGAATGTAGCATTCTATTGGTGAAAGAATTTTTTAAATCGGCCCAGTACTTTTTGAGCCTATTCATTACAAACATACCAACATACAAAAATAGGTACAAATCTTTCCTCTTTATAATATTAGTATAGATTACCCTTTTCTACTTATAACTTGATTCGGTGCTACAAATTAAATTTAAGGGACGAACTAAATGACGCCACAATGTAACCTAATAATATTTAAAAGTCCAAGATTTTGACTAGCTTGTTGGGACAATAGTTAGCGCTCCTGGTTTATAAACCAATATTCGTACAAACACACACACAAATGGTTGTCCTGTGCCTGGGTGTTTATTATTGTATTTCAGTATATATTGTGGAACCACTGTTTGGTCTGGTTCCGTAACATCTTGAGCTACTTAGTATACTTTGAACTTAGCCAATCAGGTTGTCATGTTTATTATACTATTGATAAATCAAAGAAAAAAAGTATTAAAAGGGAACGACGAAGTAGATAGTTGTTTTTTCGAAATATTTTACATAGAACTTTAATAAAAATACATATTTTACTTCGAATTTACTTTTCTATATTAAATTATTTACACTAACAATAGTTTTGTATAAATACATCGGTATTCATACTTGATTATTATAGGTAAAACAGCATACAAATCGGAACAGTTTTCGGAAAATTTTATATACGCTTTTCAATGTAGGTAGAAACAGATACGGGTCTAATAGAGAACCATCCATTTTCTGTCGGTTAAAAATACATCAAAAGTGGAACTTAAGTGTCACAAAAAGACTGGTTTAACAAAGGGAAAGTGTCGACAAAAAAGTAGACAAATTGTATCCCCAGCCAAAGAGAAAGCTCGTAACAAGATACTCAGGTCAACAAAGGCCGACAACTTTATCAAAACAGGGCGAACTTACTCGAACGCTTTACCTGTGTAAAAATGTGTCTGTATATAATTAAGGGTATTTAATTAAAATGTTTTATACAGATTTTGAGAAGGGAATTTAATTAGTCGTCATAGCCGGAAAAAATGTTACCTGGAGAGAATTTTGGAATGAGAAATTATTAAAACGAACGTAATTACGTATAAAAATTAAAACATATATTTAGTACATATTTTGTTTTATATTTAATATTTGTTTTATTTATATTCATGCTCTCATGAATGCAGGCAAAATATAAATTAGATACGTATTAATTAATTGATAGAAGAATTTACAATGAATTATTTCTTTTGCCCTGCAAAACAGAATGTAAAAAAATCATTTTTTTACTTTTCATCGTCATATCTACTTTAAAAACACATGGTAAGGTAGTAAAATAATCTGAAAATATCATTTACGTATTTTTTTGAACGTATCGTATGTGCAAGCTTTTTGGATTCACCCATAATATTCATGTAAAAAGTAAGTTGAACGAACGTATTTAAAATTTGTACGAAAATATTAATATATATTTAACTGGTTTTGCGATCACATATTCATAACACAGAATCTGAGGAAATTCAGCAATGTTCACGTGCACCGCAATGTACCCACGTATGTTAAATTCACATGCATAATGAATACGTTCATTTAATTTATTCAGAGCTGTATTATCTTTATCACGCACGATATATTACCAACACGTGTCTCTTATTTTAAGCGTGTTTCATTAGATACCTACAGTATTATATACATCTGAAGCTTCAGAGTAGACACAGGTTACATACATTTTGCCAGACAACTAAACTAAACTAAAAAATAACCTGGTATCAAACTAAGGGTTTCCCTTGTACTATGAGCACCAGACGACGGATACTATCTAGGGGCGTCATCCCAGCATACCCAGACCCAAGTAAATTTATAAGAATCCGTTTTCCAAATTGACCTGACCGGGAATCGAACTCGGGACCTTTCGCGCTTTGGCCGCCTGCGTCACCAAGGGCGTCATATAATATCACGTTGCAACCAATGGGAGCGATGGATTAGTGGAAAATGTGGAAAAAAACGGTGAGGGACGGGACCGAAGCCACGGCGAGGCGCTAGTATAGTATAAAACAAAGTCGCTTCTCGCTGTTTCTATATACATACGTTTAGATCTTTAAAACTACGCACCGGATTTTAATTATGCTTTTTGAGAGGGGGTAATTAAAGAGAAAGTTTTATATAATAACTAGCTGTGCCCGCGACTTCGTTCGCGTGAACTACATCCTTTCATGGTCGGTTTTACCCCTTTCTCCCCTCATATTCGAAACAAACAGTAGTCTATATTTTAATCCAAGTTTCGAGCTATATTTGTCAAATTTCATATCTCTAACTTCAAAAATAAACATTTTTCCATATAAACTTTCAAAGGTGGTATTACCCCCCTCCCCCCTTATTTTCTAATAAAAAGTAGCCTATGTCCATTCTTGAGATTCAACGTATAAAAAACAACCTGATTGGCTGAGTTCAAAGTATATTAAGTAGCTCAAGATGTTACGGAACCAGACCAAACAGTGGTTCCATAATATAGAAAATTTTGTTTCCCATTTTGACCTACCGGGTATCGAACCCGGGACCTTAGAGATGGCGCGACGGTAAAGTCCGGCCTGCTCGCCTCTTGGCTACGGAGGTCGTTGATATGTTTAATACATACACATTGTAGTACATTTCATAAGTATAACACTAGGTACCTGGTACAGTCAGCATCATTAGTTTGTATCCACCTCAGTACCTTGTCACATAAAAGCTCGTAAGCTAATTGTACGTCATCGCGTCGGTTAACTTAATGTGACAAGGTACTGAGTTAAGTAAGATCAGTGGCAATAGGTGCTAGTTTGATTTAAACATCCACTGATTTCTTATACACAAATAGACACATGACCTTTCAGAAAAGTCCATTAGAGCTCATTTAATATAATGACACGTACTCGTACAGCAAGTAATGATTAAAAATGGGTTCAAGTAAGTTTTGTCTTTGTTGTAAATTATGGTTATTAAATACAGTCAGCATCATAACATCATTAGTTTCTGCACACCTCAGTACCTCATCACATTAATCCTCCACGCAACTAAGTACGTCAGTTAGACAATTAACTTAATGTGACAAGGTACTGACATACACGATGGGTATAATGTGTGACGCAAAGGAGCAACCTTATGGATAATAACAAGGTTTAACGTCTAGTATTGTGATGTTAGCAGGTACGATTTAACGTACGTGTATTGGTTATGTTCAGTTTACACATAATAGACCAATCGAAAACCAGAAAGCCTACCTTTTTTTTTCGAACCAGTCTTGTTATAAACTAGAAACGGTGGGATATCTTATTTAGTTTATGTTACTGTGATAAGAGAGAAAATTAAAACTTAATTGCCTGAAGAAGTTGGTGCAAAAGGCTGGTAGGAATAAAAAGTCAGATCGCGGCAATCTCATGTAACTGAACTCTAAAAACGTATTATTTAGATCGAGATTAGATTGCGGTAATGTAAAGCCTCGCACGATAGTTTTGTTATTTAAGTTTAACCATAGAGTCGGTCAGTAATACAGGCTGTTGACGTAAATATTTATATCACGGCATTAGATCTCGGTGCCGTGCGCCCGAACGTTTAATCAGCGGTGATTCGCCGCCGCCTGTTTCCGTACGGGTCTAATTAGAAATTTTTCGTGTCGTCGAAAGAACGCATTTTATTAATTCGTGACAGGCCTTGGACTTTTTCACGGGTCGGGTAAGGCAGTTGTCTCACTGGCGATGTAGGAGTAGCGAGGGGAGTAAGAAACTAGAAATTGGGAAGAGAGTGTGTGGTTTAATCACTTCGGTGTTGTTGTGTTCCTGCGCGTGAGTAAGGTTTCCAGAGCTCCTGGGGGGTGCTACATTAGTAGCAGGGGTCAAGCCTTCAAGGTGAGGGCTACAACTCCAGTAATAGCTTTATTGTGCCTGTGTCGTCGCCTTTAAGCTAGGACCTCATTACCACTTAACATCAGGTGGGATGAGGTCAATCTTGAAGTGCAATATAAAAAAATATATAGTATATAGTATTCTCACTGGGCTATAGCGAGTTTATGAGTGCGGCTGGCCTTTATTCGTGCCACTAGCGCACGTTTAAAGTACAGATGCTCAACCATCGATAGTTGACGTATTCTATTGAATTCAAAAAATGTTTTGTTTAACACTAGCTGACCCGACAGACAGATGACTATTTAATTCGAATTGTTTTCACCCACGACGACAATAGTTTCTTAAATTTTGTTTTTCATAAGAACCTTCTTCTGACAATAACAAACACAACAAAAAAAGGGAAATTGGTCCTACCGTTCACGGCTGATGGCTTGACCGAGGGAAATAGGGGTTAATTTTTATATGTATAGATTAAAAACGGTCAATTTTATCGATAGTTGAATAACCGCCAATAATATCTTTGGTACAATTACGTAGGTATAAGAAAGTTGTATTAAACTAATCTATGCTTTTAAAGTTATCTATGAAATATTTATTAGCCTTGTAACTGATTATTGGCAGGCAATAATTGCAGTTGATTAAAGCATTGATAGTATGAGCGATTGATATTACCGATACCTTTGATAGTATTGTTTCTAACCCTATCGTTGGTCGTAAATAGTGTCGATACTATCAGTACTATTGTTGTATATCAATACTATTAGTCTGTTTAACAATATCGATAAAATAGATAGAGTATCGATATTTTTGATATGACGTTACATCGAATCGATTGTCTATTAGTAGTAGACTGATTCTAGTTCAAAGTCTCATTGTATTAATATTACAACAAGTGATCATAGCTGAGCGAATGGTATCATTGATAGCTCTTGTCGCTCAGCGATAAACTAGTTGAGCAAGCAGTGAGAACAGTCAGTATATTTTTACTTGCACCGATTTTGTTTACGCTGAACGTATATCTACTGTACAGTCGACAGTCTGTCAAAGCAAACACTTTCTTATACGCCCTACATAAGGGCGATGCAAAGGGCCTCCTTTGGGGACTGGTCTGCTCCAGCTTACCTCTCGAAAGTAAAAACTTACTTGAGTACTTATTTGTTTCATCACTCATCAAAACCAAAACTATATGACTTGGTCCAAAGTGAGCTACACATAGCAATAAGTTAGATACTGATACTGTAAATGATCTGCTGAGTTTCTTACCGGTGTCTTCTCGGTAGATATAGGCTCCGAACCGGAAGTAAAATCACTTTGCATTGTATTCAATGACGATTCAAAAGTGTTATATGTAACCTACTTGAATAAAGAAATGTTTGAGTTTGAGTCCAAAGTCTAGAAAAATAGCCTATAGTTGGTCGTTTCCTCGCCGGCGGTAAGACAGTTGCCTAATTCTTCAACGCAACTTAGTGAGAGGGTGCGGGACACTTAACGCCATCGCGAATTGATTAATAAAAAATTCCGAGTAAAAAGCTTTTACTTTGAATTTTGTACAACATCGCTAGTATTTGATTTATTAAGTAACTTTGATAATATTTTTTCTAAAATAGATTGATCTTAAATGATAAATATTTTCAGTTTAATTTACGCTAATATTGCGGCAAACTTCCAGGAGAGACGTCTTATTATTTACTGACTTAATTTGTTTGTTTAACAAAGTTAGATAGGCAGCTACTTAAGCTACTGAAGGCTTCGTTTGATAGCAAAAATGGGCTGATTAATAAATTATTTCTTTGTAAGCAAGATGGGTAACACAACCATTTTTTGGTATAATCTTATTAATATTATAAAAGCAAAAGTTAAATAAAATGTATGGATGTTTGTTACTCTTTTACGAAAAAAATACTGCATGGACTTGGTTGAAATTCGGTTATAATTTTCATCCCAAAATAATGCAAACGAAGTCACGGGCAGCAGCTTGTGTAGTAAGTGTAAAACAACATACCTACACAATATATGTGCTTATAAAACACAATGTAAAATATCATATTTAATCCTTAATTTGGACTTGGGATACCATCCGTCAGTTAGATTGGTCACTTGTGTCACTCATTTCTTTCACTAATCAGTACTATGCAGACGAAGTGAAAGTTTCCAAAGTACGAAAAGTGTGTCATAGATACTGGAAGAAATCCTACCTATTTAATTTTACCTACTGTCAATGACATATGGAAGTGCGAATCTAAATGTAGAGCGACAGATGGAAACAATTGAGTCAAAACAATATTCGTCCCCTTCGGGCCTTTGTATTGGGTCGAAATCTGAGAAATGTACCTAACATCGGCGTACCCAGCAATTTGAAGGTGGGCTGAGGTAAATAACCTAGGTACCTAGTAGGAAAATTTACACGTAGTATATTGTTGCGCATGGTAAAGGAAACAAGTAAAGATAGTGCACAAAATGTTTAATGTTTGATTTTGTCAGTACTGTAATTTTGCCAAAGAATCTTATAAAAACGAATTATAATACGTTTTACTCGTACAATACATAGTTATTGAAGGTTTTGTAAGAATTTATGGTTTTTGGATGTCTGATTGTATCGATTCATTTTGTTAAAAAGGGTAGTATATATATAGTAGGTATATATGGTATTTTTTTCTTCCTGAGTCCCAATTTAAACCAACACACAGAATAAAATATGAAATTAAATTCAATACCAACAAATGCCTAGTTAGCTTAAATTAAATACTTTTTATAAAGGGTACCGTTTCACGTTTAGTTTAAGAGAAAGATAGAATGATGTTACCCTTGATTTGAAGATGTGGAGCTAGTTAAAACATACAAATTGAAGTATAATGGTTCAATAAGTAAATAAAGTAATAGTTGCTCTCTTCGTTTCTTCCTGTAGATTCAGTATCCACTCTTCAATGTTTGAACTAAAATGAACCGCTATTTCGTAGCGGTCCTTGTAACATGCAATTAAAATTTTGTACGATGAGACCGATACGAGAGTAAGGCCTCAGAGCTTAAAGAAAATACCCTGCTAACAACCTCCGCGGCTGAGGTCAGTGTGCGCGTGAGTGATTTAGTGATGGTCAATGAACTAACTCCTTTTAAAGTTTTCTTTGATTGCTTTCAGAGTAGGTGTCTTATTTATTTATATATTTAATTTATTGCACAAACAAGTACAATTCTAGTTGAAATTTTATTAATTTCTTTAAAGTAACTTATGTTATACCTAATTTTGCTCCAAACATTTAAATAGCGGCCCGCTGCGGTTCGCTACGTGCGAATCCGCGGCTAAAAAAACGTGTAAATGAAGAAACTCTCGACCGATTATGTGCAAACTTCACAAAAATCATCTGCTAAATAGTCCGAACAAAGCCTATACATTTGGTTTGTATAGGTGAAGCCGTTCTTAAGTTAAAATTACAACGAAAAGTGGCATTGATTTTAATTATATAGATGTAGCTAAACCTTTAATATAACTAGATGTCGCCCGCGAATTCGTCTGCGTTATAGGGACGAAAAGTATCCTATGTGCTATTCTTGTATCTAATCTACCTTAATACTATATTTCATCCAAATCCTTTAAGTAGTTTTGGAAGTATGAAGTTTATAAGTAGTTTGGGAGAAGTATGATACGTGAAGGTCGTGTGTTCGAGTCCTGCAGCTCACGGGAAGATGTTTTTTTTCTGTTTCTTTATAATATTATCCGCAGAACTCTCCCTACAACACATTATACGGTTTATTTGTCATATTATTATTTTCATTTGAATTGTCAGAATAGATTTCAGGGATGTTTTGCCACAAAACCGGTTATGGTAATGGGATCAACACGTTGATCCCAATATTATAATAATCTTCTCGGCGTATTAATGCGATAATGTTCACCACTTATCGTGTCCCGGGGCGGGCTTATACAGGGTGTGCCGCGGCATACGTAATAACTTCGTCGTGGTAATTCTTTAAAGTATACTCAACACCGAATATTACTTTTACTTTGTTTGCGAAATAACACCTTTATCATTGCTATATAGCAATTGTTATAAAGCACCTTTGTCATTGCTTTACAGCAATATTGTTTTTTTATGACACGGTTATTATTAATTTACTTTGACGACCTCCGTAGCCGAGAGGCGAGCGTGCCGGACTTTGGCGTCGCGCCATCTCTGAGGTTCCGGGTTCGATCCCCGGCCGGGTCAATATGGAACCGTCGTTGTTTCTGATTTCTGTAACACAAGTGCTTTAGCTACTTACCACAGAATCAAAGCAATGTATGCGATGTTGTCCAATAATATATTATGACTGCCAAATTTAATGAAGATCAAAAGGAAGAGAAATTGGGAATAATTATGCATTATGTTTCAGCTGTTTAGCTTTTTTGATCGGGCAATTTTTTTTCCATATATTTAAAAAAAAAATGTTTTTTTTTACTTCATTCGTTTAAATGTACAAAACGTGCATAACTTAACACTTACTATTTTTTGTACAGGTACTAACATCTATTTTTGTATTTCTATCTTTTATATTTCTAACTGGATATTGATAAGAGAGTCACCATACCATTTAACAGGCTGTTCAATAGCGAATATAAAAGTGATAATAAAAGCCACAGAACAAATTACACATTTCCTAGAACATTCTTTGATTACAGAACTTCCCGTAATTCCAGCTTTATGGTCGATTACATGATTAAATCAACGGAATAAATGGTGTATAATTGTGTTGGTCTTGTTAGCGCCTGTTATTGTATGCAATTATAAAGAAGCCTGCTTATATAGTTTTCATTAAGAAAATATTCCTTAAAATATTTTTGCGTTTAATTTTGTTTACACATTTAACGTCTTATAAAGTGAGAGTGTAATGAACAGAGTTATTTCGGTACGTATTGTTCTGATTACGAAAAACGTTGATTTGAATTTCAATCCTAAATAATATTTATTTGGACTCTAATAGGAGAAGACCCAACAACTGAGAATAAATTAGGACAGTAGTAGAATATTTCATAATTATAATTCAAAATGTGGATGACTACACTAAATTTTTCGTTCTTGTGGAGATGTATCTTTTGACTAGATGAAAATAAAAATAATATATTTTTTTCGGTCGTTGTACGATCCGATCTAGCGGTGGAATCAGTTTTCCATTTCTTTAGGTGGTTCAATCAACGAAACAAATATTTTTATTTGTACAGGTTACATGAGAAATACTTATGGATCGACTCTATATAAAGCAAATGAAGCTACCTCCGGTTTGGAAAATATAATTACTGAGAAGATACCGGCAAGAAACTCAGTAGTTCATATACTAAGGTCTGCACAGAGAAGGGACTTTTGTCTATTAAACCCGTGTCTCTTTTGTTTTAGGGGCACTTTTGCTCTTAGGTTTTCGTATCTCAGTTTGTTTTTAGAGATTTATTAAGAGAGACTTTTACTATAATAGGTTAATCTGCAGACAAAATATGTAAACAGTTTTGTGGTGATAAATAAAATAAATATGTTGCTCGCAATTTCGCCCACTATTTCGGTATAACTTTTTATACGAAATATAATATTAGATATGTTAATTTAGTATGCCGTGTCGCTTCCTAAAAATATCCAAATCAGTTCAATAGTTTTTGTGTGTAACGAACATACATACAGACATCCATATATTATTACGAACTTTATATTATTACTAGGATAGCATTATATTTAAAGTATTTCAAGCTAGCTAACGTACTCGTACAAATATTGTTGCAATTCAAAGCACCATTTCTTGCTTTCCCTAAAACTTTTTGTGCGAAAGTTTGTGTTTTCAGCGCTAACATGGTTCTCCCGCTAATCCGACATCTCGGGCGCTTATACAGGGTGTGCTGCGGCATATGTAATGGCGGCGTAATATATTAATCCTTCCGTGTTCCCGCATTGCACGAGGTGTGCCTAATTGCCCGAGCTGGGTTGTGCTTGCCGCCGCGGGCCATTACTTGTACTCTGCCCTCTTGGGCAAAGCTGATAGAAGCATTTCGCCCTAAATTACAAGGGATAATTTTTTTCTTAAAAGATTGCTCTATTTATTGAATTTTCCTTCACAGTCTCTGCTGTGATTTAAATTTTTTGCTCCAGTTAATTTTCTACGAGAAAGTTTTAATTGCTAAGGTCTGTGAGAATAAATGGATTGTTGAATGTATGTTTGTTGCTGTTTCATGAAGGAAATACTTAATGGATAAGGATTAAATTTGTAGAAAGACAAATGCGATACTAGATACTTTAAACATACAAGTATGGATAAATGAAAAGATTTTACAATCACACCAATACACTTGTTTTAAACTTAGGTTTTCCCTTGTACTGTGAGTACAAAGACGATGAGTATCTGGGGGCGTAAACCCAACAGACCCTTTCGCGCTTCGAGTGCCTGCCTTAGCCATTGTGCTATTAAGGACATGTTGTTTATACATATATTTCTGTCTAGATCATGCTATTAGCTAGCTGCGTTTTTAATTCACGATTATCTGGTATTCTAAAAGTAAAATATTTGTAATAGTGTATGTTACAAACTTGTGAAACTCAAAAACGCCTGGACTGATTTCAAAAATATTTTTCACTGGGACTTTGCATTTCTTGTGAGTAATATGAGGTTCTTCTTCTTCAAAAAAACGGCTGCGGAAATCAGATTTGTTAATTAAATTAATTATTGAGGACCGACGTCCTTTGCTAACTGTTGGAAAATAATAACGAAATTTTTAGGTTCATTGCATGATAAAAATGCCGATGCGATAAACGCCCTCCACTGATCTTAAAATCAACATTGTTTTCTCGCTAATCCGACGTCTCGGGCGCTTACACAGGATGTGACGTGGCATATGTAATGGCGGCAGTGATATATTAATCCATTCGCGTTCCCTCCTCCGTGAGTTCTGCGTTGAAGCCGCGATGTGCCTGCCTCTGGATATTAACGTTACTTTACCGTTTTGAAAAAACTGTTGTAAGAAAGATCGCCCTGTATAATCCTTTGTGAATGATGCAGTCAAAAGTTTTCCATACCAGTGAAAACTTTAACGTAAATTCGAAAATCAAGCAAATTATAATAAAGAGGTCGAGTTTTTTATCAATATTTAAGATCTGAAGAAGAGGGAGTTCCTCTACTTTATGAGTTGTTTTGTTACTATGTGGGTTTGTTTAAATTAATCGGACTTGATTATATAAACATAATTGAAAAATAAGTAAGATAATTGGAAGAATTTAGAAAAAATATATATATTTTTAAATTATGCTTTCGGATTGGATAAGTTTATCAGTTTTATTTTTATTTCGAAAGATTGTAAAACTTACATATGAAACAATTTGGTGATAATTGAAACAAATATTACAGATGAATAAACTATCTGAACGGAGATCAGCACATTTCAAGGTAAACATTTGTAGTTCAATTTCCATTCTTATACCCGCGATATAAGATCTAACGTCCTTTCTGCCGTACTTTTGAAACGATACTTTATGATTATTTTCATTTCATAAAAGTCAGTTCAAAATGTTTACTGCTCTACTCTCTGAAAGCATTTCCATTATTTTCCATTCATACTCGTAGCATCCACTTAAAATTTCACCGGCTTGGATTTTGCTCTGACGTAAAAAGCCTTTATGGTCCTGTATTTTGCGGCCATTTTTTTCCGTAATCAAGAGTTTTCTTCGTGATTCACCAACTAGCCGTTACGTAGTTCTTTGCTAAGCTTGAAAAAGAACAAACTTCACTTTAATTTCAACACTGCTGTACATTTAAGTACATAACGGATTTCTAAAACTGAAAAACAAAAGTTTTCTAATAAAGTTCTCTCATAACTGAATGTTGTTTTTAATAAACTCCTTCATTACCGAATGTAGCTTGCAAAATAAAATGTTATACTAAAAAGCACGGAGCGGTGAAATAAAAGTGGTATTCAAATCAAAGCGTTAACCCTTAAACTGCCAGGACATACTAACATTTTTCATTGATTTTTACTGTTAATTCAAGGACGTAATGTTCAATTTAAGGTGGGAACTATTTTCCCACTGTCAGATAAAGGGAACCACTAACTAGATTAAACGTGGTAAAATACTTTCACTTTGCTTCTGAGGAAAATTCTCAATACGAACCGTGCGATGTCTCGCCGTTAAAATGAATGTAAATAAAAGAGTACCTTAATAGAACAAGTGCTGGTGAAGTTGGATATTGCTGATAGCATCCTGGCTGGGATATAATAATGAAAATTGGCCCAATTGTGTATTTGTTCAAATTAGGCGACTGTTTAAACAATAGTTTTGAACTGGTATAAAAATACAAATCGATACAAAAAAAAACTGAAAAATAAAAATAGAACAATTTTTGAACCGTTTTTCTTATTTTTGCTTATAGATTTACAATAACACGTTAAATTATTTTCTACCAGACCTACGAAGTTAGTTAATTTGTGAAAAAGCACCGCAACAAATATAAAGGCTTTCTTTTTAAAAATGATGTAAATTAACTTAATGATGTAATAAACTTGTGAATTGTATAAAAACTTTAAAATAATATGTTAACCATAAACGCAGATGGATGGCTTTATTGCACTTAACTCGACTACATTCGACTAAAATGTAATTATATTAAGGGTAAAAATCAGCATCATCACTAGTGAAAAGTAGGAGAAAAGCTATTTTATACCATCAGTTTTGGTGATAGGTGACACCAGATTTAAAATCACACAGGTTACTAGGCCTAGTGTTTGTTGTAAGGAAAGTTCAGACTACTTATTATTTTCTTTATAATGCAACCGATTAAAACAGTGAATAATTCTAAAAGTAATAAATAATTAAATAAGTAATTAATTTTTTGATTCTTTCAGTTTATCAGCGCTCTCTCATTTTACACACCCCCAATTTATACCTTAACCGCTTTTCCTATAATGTGTAAGAAAAAAAGACCCACATGGAAGTACTCTCATTGAATAATTAACAGTGCGGCTGAATTATTTATCTCTATTAAAGAGACAAAGGCCCATTGTCTCAATAAATTGTGAGACGCTCGTACCCTAATAAATGTAGGTAGGCACTTGGTTCAGGTCGGGTCTTCATTCTGAGAGCGGTTTGGGAAGATTTGTACAGTCTTGTATATTCGTAATAACTTACCTCCCTTTTAATTTCTTTCTTGCTCTTTTAATGCTTGTGTCATATATGTAGAAGAAAAATCTGTTCCTAGTGTAGATCTTTAAGACAAAAAAAGATACAAAAGCTATTATGTATCAATGTTGTCTACCTTAAAAAACAACTGTAACTTACTGACCAACTCGTTCATTTCATTCAGTAGTTACTGGATATGAAGGATTTTTTTATAGCTCGCTATCGCCATACAACAACGCAATTTGTTTTATCCATGTTCCTGAAGAAATCAATTCAGTATGTGTGTAAATGACATACAAGTCAATTTATTGTAAAATGATACTAAAAACCTAATAAGAGCGGTTAATTTTAATAATATTCCTTAGCTTTTTTATATTTTGGTTAGGCATCATCATCATTTTCAAAAGTGATATTTTCTGTATCTACAATGTCTTTTATTTTCTAGTAGGTATATTGTTTCCTAGCAATCTCATTATCGTTTTTTTTAATTTTAGATTACAATTTTTGGTGCGTTTACGATAAAGAGAGAAAAAAAAGTGAAAATTCTTCTATGTTATTTTCAAATTGTAAATGCAGCCAGATTTCTTTTTCATTTTACATCATCATAATCTATAGACTCCACAAGCTAAATGAAATCTCTCAGTAGTTTTTTACAAGCTTTTAAATAACCTTCAATGTGTGTGTGTATAGCCGGGTGGAACCTTACAACTTGATTTTGAACCAGTTATCTGCCACTGATTGAGCGGAAATTATTAATACAAGCTTATTTCAGATGATAATGCATGGTTCGCTTTGTTATGCATATTGCATGATTCTTAATCCAATATGGCGGATTATCCAAGTTTTGTTATGCGAAGTACACTATACTCTCAATTTGATTAAGTTTCATATCTTTTTAATTAAGGTAAAGTTCAGATGATGCGCAGTATATATTTTAGGTAACCCATTAATTACCACGAGTCTGCTCTTAACTTCAATTAGTCCTGGATCACAGTTCATGGTTGTCTACCACTTTTAAACTTAACTTTGTTCAAAAACATGTTAGTTAAAAGGTCTTTACCAAGATGTTTATTCTCAAGAGAGACTTATATTAAGTTCAATGCCTGCACGTCTTAAATATTCAGTAGTAGTGATATCTATTTCACAAGTTAACTTTGTAGCGTCGTCAAATTTTAATCAGAGCGAGATATAAACTGAGACTGGATGTAATACACTCCTTTAAATGAACTTGTAATTTTGCAGGATTAATTTAACGAGAAAGCATTTTCTCTGCTGAATAAATATCGGAAGGTGTCTGTTCATTAGGAGAAGGGTGAAATTTTTGCGCAACTAAAGGATTGTATTGTTCATATTCAGCGTCAATCGCAGTTAAGTTTTCAATAATATTGTGATCTGATGCGTAAATCAAATTTATTTTATGGATGCTTAATCGTTTCTAATGTTTTTTTTTCAGCAAAAAAATTTAATATTTGACAGATCTAACTGATGGATTTGCATTTACTAAGTCCTATTGAATTTTAGAATCGGTAAATATTAACATAAACATTGGATAAACAACAATTAAACCAATTGTGGTAAGAATTTCAGATATTTTGGTAGCACGTTATAATTTGAAAACTAACCCACCATCTTTGACACAGAATTCAAGGTCAAAACAAAAAAAATATATGTATCACATATGAAACTAAACAAGTAGAACAAATTTACACACTACATTGCGTGGTTGTTTTACTAAAACAATAATGCTGAAATTAATATTACCTGCTTTGAGCACATGTAATGTATCAACCAGGCGTGAGCTACTTCTGTAAGGTAACGTTTTTCATTGTTATGCAACTAATAATGTCCAACTGAAAGGACACAAGGGAGCAAAGTGCCTACGTGATGTTTAACCGAACTTGATTACCGAAGGGTTTGTCCTTTTTAAAGGACCAGTCATTACATTGATCAGTTTCGCTTTCAGGAGTCCTAGTGTAAGGTGCACTAACTGTTTAACTTGCTGATAGTTTTCATGTTTTTAAAGTAAAATCGACTGTCATCTGTAAATTTGGGCTTTTACGCACGATAAATCCGCTAGATGGCAATACGTGAGGGCCAACTGCTAAGTGAGTGGTAATTTAATGTCATGCAGGCCTAGCATGCGCAATACGTCAAATTTTTCGCACGAGACAATAAAAGTTTCGATACTGTTGATTGGCTAATAGCACACCGCACTCGTATTTTCAGCCAATCAGCAGCTGATGCACTGACTTCAATTGCTTTTGACGTTTGCTAAGAGCGCGATTAAATTTAATCGCGAGGCGCTTGCTCGGCCTGATAGTGACCCATCTGTCAATGACAGAGCATTACCAAAATAGTCATAAAGCAGTTGGTCCATTGAGTTGTTTTAAAATTCAACTTACATAAAATGGATTTTGTATGATTTTACCTTCGAATTACCTTTTTTGCACATAAAACATCACATCGTTTCCTGACAAAATATTAGAGCAGCTAAGATAATCTTGGGTCGTGAAACAAAAAATGTCGTAAAACCAGTTCGGACATTGTTAAATGCGCGGAAAGAATTTTAAATTAGACAACGGCAGACGGGAGCTTTTCATTCGTACTTTTTCTCAGAAATTCAGGCTTTAATATTAAAACGCCCTTAGTGACGTAGAACAAAGGACGTTCCTGTCACTAGATCGGACAGAAAAAGCAAAGATGGCTTCATGGAAAGGAAAAACGCTAGGATTGGTATTGTTTTTCGGAAGTATAAATTTGAATGGATGTACCAAATATAGACGGGTTCCATAGAGGAGAGTAAATTGCGTATTGTTTACTGTCCTATCTTATGTTTGTCGAGCTGTAGGGCTTATAATAACAATGGACACTGACCTTATTTCAATGGTGGAGATGTAAGTAGGTACTTGACAAATCTTAAATATACTCGTACTTACCCCGCACCCCTTAATGAAAACTACAGGAGCTCAAAAGTGTGTTTATCGAGTTTAATGCTTTTTCGAATTCCTCTCTCGAATACCTACACTTAACCTAAGGGTCTAAATGCATATGGATGTATTGATAAAAATACGAAGGAAACGATTCTTTTTTCCCTGTCTGTCTGTTTGAATCCGATTATTTTCTGAAACAGCAGGACTTTCCAGTTGAAGTATAGGCCAGTGTCTGTAGCTTATGAAATCATCTTTTGTTCCATAAAGCTTTGGGTGACGAACTTTTGCTGCACTGTCAGTGTGCAAATTTATATCGGCAATCAGCTAATGAATCTGTTATGCTGCGTGGATTCGCTGTCAGCATAATTGATGAAACAACTCAGTATTAGCCGGCCTATGCCGCATCCATTTATACACAGTAGTTCACTGAGCTCCATGCTTATGATAGTAAAGTACCTTACGTGGTACCCAAAGATGCTCATGATTAACTAATGAAGTTGCGGTGCTGCGTTGATCAATATCGGCGTGACTGACGAAACGACCTCGACATTAGTTATCTTATGACGGTTCCATTTGTGTCGACATCGTTGTGCACTTAGATTCATGTTCATGATTTGTAGATAGTCACTGTGCACAACGCCCCTCTTTTGAGTTTATTTATCTACTATTAATTTGCTTCTTTTTACTTGGTTATGTCATTATGACGACCTCCGTAGCCGAGAGGCAAGCGTGCCGGACTTTGGCGTCACGTCATCTCTGAGGTTCCGGGTTCGATCCCCGGTCGGGTCAATATGGGAAACGAACTTTTCTGTATTGTCTTGGGTCTGGGTGTTGTGGTACCGTCGTTGTTTCTGATTTCTGTAACACAAGTGCTTTAGCTACTTACCACAGAATCAGAGCAATGTATGTGATGTTGTCCAATATTTATTATTTATTTATTTATTATTATTACCTTTAAAATACGTCTTAGGGTCTTTTGTATATTTTGTAATAACAACTTGCTTTTTTTATTATAATTATTTTAAAATACCAGTTTCCATCATTATTATTTATTATTTACACCAGCGCACACATTCCACCATTCATAGTCACGTTCTTTATGTAGTATCCAAATATATTCGTAGCCGACTAATTAAAATCAATTTGCAAAATTGATTCGATCTGTTGTCAGCGTAAATGACGAAACGATTCCACATAGACTTATGTGGAATCCTATGACGTTTCCATTTTGTGTTGTGATTACTAATTGTGCACTTATGCCCGGTTCGAATATTTTACGATTCGTAATGTGTCAAAAAAAAACAATCCGTTTTTCTCCATCTGAGTACGAATCATTAAATGATACCGTTCCATACAGCTGTCATCAGTCGTCTGTCGTTCATATATATATAGCTTACGCCTCGTATAATTTATTACTATCCGTAAGTAGAACGGATAGTAATAAATTATATGTACATGGACTAATGAATTTGCGTTGCAACGTCGATTCGGTGCAATTGTAACAGTTGAAATGATCATTCAATTAGCTGTGTACAGCATCCATTTGTATCGATCTCGATGACTACTTAGCTTTGTTTTCGGCGTGTGTTTAACTAGTAGTATCTACTTATAGAATGCAAAGATGTTTAATGGTCGACTATTGAATTTGCGATGTGGTGTCGCTTTGTTGTCAGTCGTAAGTGATGAAATGGCTACGGTATTAGCTGTCATCTGCATTCATTTTTGTCTATCTGTTTCTTAATTTAGCTCGCGTACAGTGGACTTTTTCGTTTTTGAAATATGAGCTTGCCATCCAGCTAATCTGTAACTGCTTATTTTTTACATAATACCTACGTCAAAAATTACAAATCCATACACTTACGTACGTTCTGACTTCGTTTATGCCATGCTACATAGTTTCTCATAAATATTTTTGAAGCAGACCTTCCCATCCATTTTTATGATGGCTACTAAATAAGTCGTTTGCATTGAAAATACAGAAGTTCCCGACTTCTGTGAAAACGAGGTGTTAAGTTTTGTAACTTATCCCAAAGGTTAGGTTATATGGTTCACAAAATAGCTCTGCATTGGTATTATCACGGTACGAGCTAACTAATATGCATAGCTGCTTTATCCGTTTCGTGTTCAAGTGAAAATCATCATCATAAATATCAAACCCTGCTTCCACCCGCTGTCAGCCCCTATCTGAGCGAACCCACCTCCACACATATATCGACCTTATCAGTATGTGCTATATGGAGCCCCTAACTAGCTAAACTCATTAAATCCCTCATCAGCTAATGAATTTCTGATGCTCCGCCGGCCGTCGTCAGAGCCTTTGTTTGTTAAACACACCTACATAAATTGTGTTTGGGCTATGGAGTAGGGTAGATAACTAAAACTTTGTCTTTATTCTATCACTTAGATTATCTAAAAATATACAACACTTTTTTTTGAATTTTCATTTACATATTGTAATTTTTACTAAATAGTGATGTTAATACATCCCTTCACAAGCCCACTACTGTACTTTGTTGCGCTGTGTAATCATATTTTTTTATTTATTTGTTTAAGCAATAATAAAGCTTTCATTGTAATTGGAAAAACGAATATAACCATTGTTGTTTACCGAGGCATCATACCTGTTACTTTAACCTTTCCGTAACGAATCATGTTACGCATCATAGAATATATAAATAAATAGAAAAAAAATACAGTTGTGGTTTATGTTTAACCGAACTAACACACTGTTATAACGTAGGTAATTTTACAAAAAGGTGTATACTACATTCCATAATTTGGATAAGTACTTTTAATATTTTGTTCGTTTGAATTATTAGGTGCTGTAAAATATCATTTTGCGATAATTCAAGCAATATTTTTGTTTCGAGATATAACATTTTAAAGTAGCAGTTTGGATTAAAGACCTTCATTTAAAAACAGGATTGCTTTCCCCATACCTTTGTCATTAGTGGGAAAGTGTGTTCTTACCGTTATTCTCTTTATATTACATCTGCCGGAGTTTGTGGGGGGAAACTGTACAAAATAGTAGAAATGTATCGTTTTCAGAGCATCACTAATATAGTTATGTGAGTATACTCTGCCCTTCGCACAGGTACATAAGGTGTATAAGGTGCGTGCCACGTCGAATCCTTGCCACAGTGAAAACGAACACAGTAAAATTTATCAGAGATAACTTTAAACTAGTACTCTTTATTTTTATTTAATCCTGCATTGAGGAGTGGCCATATCATAGTATTGCACTAAGAATGGAAAGCGTGAATTGGATTTGAATTTTGGCAGAACAAATAATGATTTTCTGGAAAATTTAAGACTTAAAATCTTGCGTGAGTGGTTAAACAAAATTGTTTGCTTCGTTTAAGCCTTTTCATATAACGCATTGCATTGCAGAAATAGGATTCTTACGTTAAATTTTACTTTGTCAGTAAAGGATTTGTTATAAAAATATTTAACGGCCATAAGCATTTTACTATTTTACTATTATAATTGCAAAATATCTTTGTGAACAGACGCTGAGCCAAATGAGCGATAGAGAAGTTTTCTCTATCGCACGTTGGGCTAAGCGTTTTTTCGCTCGCTCGTTTGTTTTCTATGCCATAGACTTAAAATGAGAATGTTGGTACAGCTAAAATCATTGATACAGCTCATGGTACACATGGACGATGGGGGAAAAAAGTAGATTGCTACCAGGTATCATAAAATGCCTTCCAAGCGATAGATGCAATTAGCGCAAAGTCTAAAAATGCTATGTTTTTCAGTGTACGTCCTTCTGCTAAAATGGTTTTAGGTTATAATCACGTGCACTAATATATTATATTTAAGGAAATGAAGTCCAATTCCCCAAGCATTTTCAGATTAAAGCAGGTTGATTGTTCACTGTGTACATTTCTACACTGTGTCAGAGGAGAGAAGTAATGAAATTCTGATGGCTTGACGGTCTCCGGCACCGGAGTTGATTGAACGATTGCCGACCCGAGCTAGTCTTCAGTTGTTGTAGCAAATTGTGGACGTCCGCACCTATTTCTACTATAAGCCGGCTGATAGGTGAAAGTGTATTAATTACTTCACAGTGAATTTCAATTATATTGTTAATATGTTATCTGTTCTTTTAATGAAAAGGCAAATTTTCAAGATTTTTTTATATTTTCTAAGTAAAAATGTGATAAGAGTTCTCTGTAAAAACCATTCCGTACCCTGATTTCAGATATTATTTAATCGATTATTTTTTTTAGCACGTATATCATTTTATATGAACTTATGAGTTTACCAAAGTATGTATATCATTTTATAACATTATGTTTTCTTTTCTCAATTTATATTTTTGTAAGTCTGGAAAAAGTCCTTCTGAAGTGAAAACCATTGTTTGTATATCGATTCTTGTCTAAAACCTGCAAACACGCTCCGTGAACCTCATAAATGATCGCTCGTCTTATAAAGATTTTCTTTACAAAAGCCAACATGCGACGGCTATCGACAAAGGTCACGGAAAATACGGAACGATTATTTTATCGGCCTGTCAAAATGTTGGCGATACCTGACTCTCAATAGGGGATTAAATTTGAAGCACACTTTAGATTTTGTACCGCTTCTATCTTGTGGGCATAAGAGCTAATATCGAATGGCAAGTGTTACCGTGATCGTTCATGTCCAAATCAAATTAAAAAGCGAACTTTTTGCATTAATTCCAAAACGAATTAGTGATGATAATGATGTTGGAGTGTTGCCAATAAGGTTTTTCGTTTCTCGACCAGAATACCTCGAGTTTTCTAAGGTGGCTTCGATTTGTTCTGGGTTCTTTTCGCTATTCTACTTCCTACTTATGAGTATATTATAAACGCGAAAGTTTGTGAGAATGTATGTATGCCTGGGTGTGTGGTGTTTCAGTCCAAAAAAACTGCATGGATTTGGAGGAAATTTGCTATTGACCTCATCTCACCTGATGTTAAGTGGTAATGAGGTCCTACCTTACCGACAAGTACAGCATAATAATAGCAGTTACTGGACTTTTCGCCCGTATCTGAAGACTTGGTCCCTGCTACTAATGTAGCACTCCCCAAAAGCTCTGGAAACTTTAGTCAGACGCAGAAATACCACAACACATAAGTGATTGTTATTTGGCTGCGGTCTTCTGTAAGGTAGAGGTATTTCGCCAGTCGGGCTGCTCTAGTTCGAGCGATAAATCACTGTGGCTCTCTTTATTAATTAAGGTAGATTAGATACTAAATAACATACACCAAATAAAGCGGATAAATTCGCGGTCAACACGTAGTAATCCATAATCGGTATATTTCTGTTGCCGGTACCGTAGCCCTAGGCCTCTTCATTTATATCACCCTCACCTGTCGCTCAGCCGGTGATTCATTAAGGGCCACTCGTTAATTGCAGGGTGCCGGCCGTACGCCCCCTAAATGGCGCGGGACAAGCGTTTTATTGTACGCTTTTATTGCGGTTATACTGCGGACAGATTTTAAAGTCGTTACGAGAAATTATTTTAATTACTTCAATAAAGAATCTTGCTTTCAATCAGAAGAGACGTAAAGTTGCTTTTCAAAAATGTGTTAGGTGACATTGTAATAGTAATACTCAGTAGCTTTAGTTCATGAACAACTCTGTACCTTGTCACATTAAGTCACTGTCTATCTGACTTGTTTAGTTACGCGGAGATTTGGTATGACAAGGTACCGAGGTGTATACGAACTAATGATGCTGGCTGTACATCACAAGCATAACAAAAATTGAGTTCTATGGTTTCACAATAAGGTTCTTTTTAGAATGCGGTTGTGTACATTAGTGCATATCACTATACAAGTGTTAGGTTTCTAGTGACTACGTGTATTTTAATTTTTAATTACTTATCCAGAAAAAAATCTAAGACATTATTTGTTTTTAATATTAAGTGATTTTGGGAAGCATACGACTACCTACTTTGAAACTGAATAAAAATGTAGGAAACTCTTGAAAATATTTAATTAAACTCATTTGAAAAGTCAAACTACAAGGATTCCTTATTACTTATAAAGCTTTAACTTCACCAACTTTTATTATTCGAGTGGAAAAACCCTCAACATTTCGTAGACGGCGCCCATTAATTACATTAAAGTTCTCAAACTTTCCTCACGTACAAATGTACAACTATTCGATAAATATTCAGAATGAATGGATTTGATGAATATTCATCTCGTAACGGTTGGCTTAGGCTCAAGTTGATCGAGATATTTGGTGGCATACCGCAGAGATATTGCCAATGCCTAGGAGTGCTTCGAGCTTCGTGAATAATTATTGTGTAACCGAATTGGAACAACTAACTCAGACTTATTGTTTTTATAATGGAATTTTAATTGTTTTTTTTTATTATTATTGAGATGCGGAACGTAACTGAAAGTTTTTGTTGAGTAAATTTTATAGTAGATCGGCCTTTGATTTATCATTAGAAACCTCGTTTGTTCCAAAAATACATCAAAACAAATATCATGCATGCTACGGAGGATCTCTAACCGAAAATTACTTACTCATGCGTACAAAAACCACTATAAAACTTTTTTAAAATGTGGATTTTTTAAAGTGGAGAGAAAAGCAATCTAAATACGATACTACGTGATATTAAAATAGATAAAAGACGATTAAAAAACGCACATCCAAATACTAATATGACTGTTCAGAAATAAGTTAATCAGATTTCTTTTGTTTTTTCCCCTGCTGTCTTCCAGATTATGCATCTATAGATAACCCAATAGATCTATTCCATTGATGGCACCTCTGGCTAAGGTCGTGCTAAAATATACTTTAAAATAAAGGCCATTAGACATATTACCTTAAAATTCTTGGACGTAATTAAAATATCTTTTTAAGATTAAGGATTAACATTTCACGGAACGTTTTTATTTTAACCCAAATGAATAGTTAAAGTTACGTATTTAAACTATTTTTAGGTTTCTTTGTGGGTTAGGAACTTATGTATTTTTTAGAATGACGCTAAGGACATTGCGAAGAACAAGACATACAAATGGAAAACCTAAGCATTCCTGTACCTTAAGGGAGATATTTTTCATTTAAAAAATGGGTTTTATATCCAAAAACATATTGAAACACGAAAATTTGTATTTTTTTTATTCTTGTTCCCTTTGAAGTATTTCCCATACTTTACAGTAATACGACTTGTCTCATTGGTGATTTTGAACTTACTCCTGTGCCGACCTACGACATGACCTACAAGTCGACACAAATACAGCGTCAGCAGAATTGGCATAGTAACGCTCCATACGTAATGCATGATTAGCCAATCAATAACATCGAGCCTACATCGCGATGTCAGAGTTTTCTCCGCCGCTAACTATATATACAACAAAACAAGATTGGTAGTTGGGCCTTGGTCCCCGAGCAGACAACACCTAGCTCGGCCGAAGTACTTCCACTTTTAGTAAAGAACAAACGTTCCTTACACTCCGAATTGTTCTGTTAATGGTCGCTGTTAGGCTGCAACTTGCATATAAAGGTATACCTATTCAATACAGATGAAACCAGTGACATCAATACAGCATCCCTGATGAGTGGCACGCTTCGCCGGCCGCTGTGATTGGTCGATCGACGCCTTTTCCTGTGTGAATGTATGTATGTCTGTACGTTTCTATCAAACGTTGCGCGGAAGGTGGTTCATTAACGTTGCTCGGTGAAGCTCCCATGGAAATCGCTTTTATAGCTACAACACATAAGCACAGTATACATGGGATAACAGTAAAGTTGTTACTTTATTAAAAGCAGTCTTCGGTTGCGACATGAGTAAAACTTTAATGATGAATGATTATAAAGGCATATTAATACTTAAATGATAAGTGTAATGGGCACTTAATTGTACGAGTATGACTTAGTTTACCTCGTTATACATCCCTCTCAGCAATATCAATAAATTTTCTGTACATATTAAAAACCAAAAGCTCATGAAATAATAGATAAGACTTTTTAAAGTGGCTGATTTTAATGAGGTTTTTTGTTTATCCACATATATGTAATAACTGAGATTTTCAATATCAGCGGTGTAACCAGTTTACCTTAGAGTTAATGCCTAGTTATCTCACTGGATCGTGAAAACTGAAGTCCTAATGAGTCGGACCCATCAGTATACTGTGCGGTAGGATTGATTGATCAAATGGCTCCCAGTGTTCCCATCACACTCATGTTGTAACATCTGTCTGTGTCGGACCGATAATTACGGTAACAAACGCGCAAACCGCTATTAGCGCAAACTTCATTAAAATTAATTGTGTAATCCGAACTCATCTTAAATGTATAATTTTGATAATTTGAAGTTTACTCTTCGTTATTATTGCGGATAAAAGCGGATAAAATGCAAGTTAATATTATATGAACGTCAAGTTAATATTTTAGGATGTATTTAGAATGCCTTTCTAATTATTTATACTTTTACAAGTATTTTAATGATTGACTACTGTTTAATCTAACAGAGATATTTAATATCATTTGCATTCGAATCGATGACAAAAACTTTTTTTTTATTTATTATGATTATGTCTAGCAAGTAATCGGCAGCAATTGTTTGCAAAAAAAATATGTAATCAGTGTAAATAATGAAAAAATTAAATTAGTTTTTAAGACTGCATTAAAACCGGCACGACAGAATAATTATAACCTGCATTGGAATTGTCTTAATAGAAGATAGTTGTATCAGCTTATGCATTGCATGGTTAATGTCTCCATAATTGAAATCAAGTCACAGTTCCAATTAATAAGTTCTGTCTTAATCACCACGCTGGTCAAATATGTTAAAAGAATTCGAAATAATTTGCTCGACCCGTAATGGACACCGAAATGATCTGGTCCTTGAACAACTAAACCTAATATACTAGATACAGTAATGTTATTATTAATGCTTAATTCATTGTTGTTTATTATGATTTTTTTATCAGCGTACTAGATAACATAATTATCTTAGTACTAGTTACTTATAGACTTTCTTCACTATTACCGCACCTATATACAAACTATCTGCATGACCCAAGGGTTGATTGGTAGAGAATGCCCCTAGCATTAAGCCCACCTGTTGCACTTTTTTCTGCAAGTTTTTAAATTAAATAAATAAATAAATCACTGTGTTCTAAATTTCATGCCACGTTGCCTTACTGTATCCTGGCGACTGTGTCTCCAGCGAGTCTACCGCTTGAATGCACCGAGCGGTGGCATCCTGATTGGTCGATCAAATGGCTCCCAGCATTCACGTCACATTTGCTACATCCGTTGAGTTCGAACGCGAATTACGAAAATGAAGGGGCAATTATTCATCTCTATTAGCTCAAACCTCATTTGTAATTATTCAAATAGTATGAACACATATTTTTTATTATTTGGCATTTTGCTTTGCTAGACATCTAGGTCTAGTGTCTCTAGGTCATCTAGTGTTTACCGTACAATGTCATCTAAATCGGTGATTGATGTCATAAGTATCAGACATATATGTATAGTCAGCTCAGCTATAGGAGTCAGCTCGTGACCACGGTTGGTGCAACCTAACCGAAACGTCGGGCAGTAAGTAGTTCGTATTAACTACTAAATAAAAATGGTGTCGCGTTTTGACCCGTTAATTTGTTTTAATTGTTTTAAATATTATGTATATGTAGTAATAGTTTAATTTTTCTCAAAAGTTAATATCATGAAATATTCTCGTTTTCTTGAAATAAAGTACCCTTAAAATAGTTTTTAAGTACCTACATATGTATGAGCTTAAGTAATGAAATATAGTAATTTGATGATGACGAGATAACTATGCTATAATACAGACGACATATCCACAAGATTTAATAAGGACCAGATTTTAAAAGTCTACACGCTAACCGTAAAGTTGGTTGCGCTCTCCAGTATTTTATTTCCACGTTTATATCCATAAATCTATACACCGGTATCTAAAAGAGTGATTGCGTTCCATTTTAATAAAAATCTGTTGTAAAATCCGTCCATTTGTTTTATGGCGGTGATAAACGGTTGGTTTCGGATTCAAACATTACACACAGAGACAAAGGCGTTACCTTGACTTTTATTATGTGATTGATCAATAGCCTGAACCATATATCAATCATCTCAGTTATGACGAACACGGGTTACACATTTGTTTGATAAAACTTATTATATAATATTGTAAAGCTGACGCGCTTCACCAGATATTTTTTATTAATTTGTCAATTGGAACTAGTATTAATTGAAAAAATATTTTTGTGTGAGACGGACGGGACGGACTATTTATCGAGGTTGGTTTTAGTATATAAAACATCACGTTGCAATTAAGGATTTCATGTATGTCTATATGTATATTTAATTGTTTCCGAAATGAATTTTGTAACGCTTGATAGTTACTATTCTCGTGTATTATGTTTTTATTTTATTTTTTAGATTACTTATGCACTTTGTCACTATTACCGCACCCATAAACTAACTCTCCGCATGACCCAAAGGTTGACTGGTAGAGAATGCCCATAGCATTAAGTCCACCTGTAGTACTTTTTTTTGTGCAATAAAGTTTTTAAATAAATAAATAAGGGAGCGGGCATTCAGTGGAAAATGTATAGTGGGTATATAGCACAAATCAGCACTGGTCTTCGTTCGTAGATGCTTCTGCTACGGTCTGCCACTTGCGTAGACACGTACCATACAAATTCTTTACAGTGTTTACAACGTGTTGCTACGAATACGCGCTACGACGCCTATGAATGTATCATTATAAGATGATACTTCCACTGTACGCAATAATATTATACTTATATACTATTACGCCATTTGTTATTATTATAGTGTTATGATACTCGTACTTACAATCTGATGCGCCGTGTGTGTCCGTAGCAACACGTAACACGTAGTGAATATAGTTAAGAATTTATCGTTACATTACAGAATTGTTCGCGCTATAACGTTTCTGTTAAGTTTATTTTACCAACGATATAATTTATTTATGTATTATGAACTGCTGGATATATGTGAGATTTAACAGCAATAATTTTAAGTTGCGATGTAACATTTACTGTTACATGTTTGACGACCTCCGTAGCCGAGAGGCGAGCGGGCCTGGCTTTGGCCAGCGCCATCTCTGAGGTTCCGGGTTCGATCCCCGGTTCAATATGGGAAACGAACTTTTCCATATTGTCTCGGGTCTGGGTGTTGTGGTACCGTCGTTGTTTCTGATTTCTGTAACACAAGTGCTTAAGCTACTTACCACAGAATTAGAGCAATGTATGTGATGTTGTCCAATATTTATTTAATTATTTTATTTTATTTATTTATTTACTTTTCTTTATAATACCTTTGGTAGGTACTATAAAAAAATTTGGAAGAATTACTTGTATTCAATCTGATGCTCTTTTATTAATTGTACAAACGTTTAGTTTTTCTACTGCATTGGTTCTCAACAGTTTTTGATTGCGGACTGCAGAATTACACTGGAATTAAGAGTTTCATCTATAGAGTGGAATAGCTTAAGAATCAGATGGCTATTTGAGTGAAGAGAGAAGAGATTCCTTCCGCGTACCCTTTATCACTCTTTTACTGACCTTTAACCGGGGACTAATGGTTAAGAAACAATTTGAAAAACTTTCTTTAGGTAATACTATTTACTTCTGTGGTAACGTCTGTCCGTATGTACTCTTAACCTGTACATAGTATGTTTATACATATACAGGATGATTCATTAGGGCCCGCACTCGTTACCTGCGCGAAATATGGCGGGTCGGATGAGGGAAACGCGCTTCAGTAATTTTCGGATTTTACACACCCTATTACAAGGTATGTGGGAATCCCCTTTTAGGCCTGAACATAAACAAGCTTGGGAATTCTGATTTATAGAGGTCAGGGTTTAAATTGAATTTTAAGTCTTGCATAGCTCGTCAAAAAATCTTGTGGATTGATTTATTAAAGTTACTTTGCAGTAATGTATTTAAAATCCACTTGATTTTTGGTTTAGTTTAGTTTTCAAGCAATTAGATTCACTATCGATAGTTTATGACATGAGAAGCGACAGAAAATTTCTACAGATGATCATTCCTTCTAGAGTAAAGAAATGAAGTAATACTAGTGTAATTTACTATTTAATATCTTAAGTTAATATTTGTTATTTATTTTTTCGCCATGTGTTTGTTTTTGCAAAGTGGTATTCAATCTTGCTATTTGATACAAGATTATTTCTGAATCGCAGTTAAGTGTATTTATACCGCTGTGAGTGTTTTATTAATTACTAGCGACCCGCCCCGGCTTTGCACGGATGTAATATAATTATTTCAAATAAAAACCTTCCTCTTGAATCACTCTATCTATTTAAAAAAAACGCATCAAAATCCGTTGCTTAGTTTTAAAGATTGAAGCGTACATAGGGATATAGGGACAGAAAAGGGACTTTGTTTTATACAATGTAGTGATGATTGACATACATATTTATATGTTACAGTTTATTGATTGAATGTTTTAAGTTTATTTTATATCACTGTCATCTTTACTATATTATTTACAATATTTGTTATTAATAAATTAAGTGAAACGTAGCTCTCGTTTGTTAAAAACTACCAATCCAAATTTACAAACTTGTTGATTAATCCTGTCCCCATTATTTTAATGGTGACTTGGCATTGGGAAATGAATTAGGATGATATTATACCTATAAATTATCGTATTTTTATATACAATATTTTGTTATAATTTACTATAAATTAATGCCAAATTTAAAAGAGAAACAGGGCATATTAAATACAACGTTTATTCTTCCACATTTGATGCGATTTACTCATATTAAGAAATCTGTAGGACACCGATTACCCGGATCTTTATTACAAATCTCGATTATCCAGATTGCCTATCCCAAAATTATCTGAAGAGTTTCCTGTAACTGGGTTTTCCCTTACTGTATTTGTTATGATTGGAAAACTTTATAGTAACAAAAACACTCGTTCGGGTACGTGTTACAGATAAAACTATTATAGTAATCTATGATGTAGGTATCCTATTTAGTTAGCAACTAGATAACTACTTACGTTATTAAATATTAAAGAACGATTAACTGTGTTTGGTTTCTAAGTTATTAATGGAATTTGCATGTAGAATGTAAACATATTTTGCATAGTGGTATGTTTTTAAAAGAGTGAGAGATGTGGGTTCCTCTCTTGCTTACCATCAGCCTGGGAGGAGCCAATATACTGCGCTACTATGTATAAAAAAAAGTGATTTTACCTCTGTTTTGTTTCTAAGTTATGAATTGAATTTTTATCCAGAGTGTAAATACAATTCTGTAAATAAGTAAAACGACTTGTTTCGTTCATGATTTTAATTAAACATCTTGCATTTCCTTCGCTGCAGAAATATAGCACCAGCTTAATTCAAGCGTAAAATCCTCCATAAAATAATATCCTAACTTGTGTAAACTGTTTTAAATCCATTCAACAAAGTTATCCCGGGCAGAAATTAGATAGAGTATTCCCGGAAACTTCATTTTATTTCTGCGCCATGAAAGTGGCTCTTGGTACTGCGTATATTTGAATAAATTACAAACTGGCCGAAAGAAATTATTTTGAGCTTTACGTAAATGTTATCTTTTCTGGTTTTCTAGAACTGGAAAACTTTTGAGTGATGAGGTGCTATAAAATAATAATCTTCTTGGATCTATCTGATGTATTGAAAACATAAGATGTTCAGTATGTACAATTACTAAATCAAATTGTATAAGAATGTCAACTGTTACATGAACCATTATGTAATTTAAGCTCTTAAACTACACGTATACCTACTTCATGTAGTTCTTTTGTCGTAGGCAAGGAGTATGTTTAAAAAAGAGTTTTATAAAAGTAAAAAGTTCTGTTTAATCAGTTAAATTACCAAATAATTTCAGATACATAGTATTTTCCTTTTTTATGTTAACAAAAACTTACTTATGCCCGGTTTCAATATTTAAAAAAAGATCCGTTCTAATTACAGATAGTAATAAACTATACGAGGTGTTAGCTAAAAACGACCGACAGACGACTGTTGACAGCTAATATGGAAAGTAAATTATTAACGGCATTAACAACTTGTAGTCGGTTGATGATAAACTGATAGTAGTTATTGACACATTACGAATCGTAAAATATTGGAACCGGGCATTTCACACTTTCCGCTAAAATTTTGATCGATGTCACTTCTGGAGGAGTGAGTGAGTTTTAACAGCAATTGAGTGAGTCACTATTCCAACAGAGACTCTCCTAAAATTAAGCATCATTATCCATTTTAATTTACCTATTAGTTAAATTTGTTACCTACTTTTGTATTTTATTTAAGCTCATTTATACAAAACCTTCTTCCTTCGTATCTATATATATAAAAGAAAGTCGTGTTAGTTACACCATTTATAACTCAAGAATGGCTGAACCGATTTGGCTGAAAATTAGTGGAGAGGTAGTTTAGAACTAGGAGAAGGACATAGGATACTTTATTATTATATTTTTCTTTTTTTTTTAAGTCTGCTAATTTATTGCCTCTAAGGCGAAACGAAGTTCGCCGGGACCGCTAGTGTCTTATAAAAAACATAATATGATACTGTCGACGACGAGGTACGAGTCGCAACCTATGGTTTCTTTCCATATTTAATGAACTCAAAGTTAAAAGGAAATATGCGTTGGTTTTTATTTACACCGCAACGTAAAGGGCAAAGTAATTAAGATAATTTATGAGCGGGGAGTGACATAAGCTACTTTTATGCCCGGGAAATGAACAGTTTCCGAGAGATGTCCAATTTTTTTCTTTTAGCGAGAGCGATTCCTGTCTTCCTGCACTTATCTTCCTTTGTTGCAAAAACTGTTGCGAATTTTGTCTCCTTTTTTGCGTCCCAACTCCGCACAATTTGAAGTTACGCGCAACCTAAGTACGTTTAGCCGGTTTCGAGAAAAAGGTAAACAATTCCGAGTCCACCGCAGATCCCTTTCAGTTAGGGTGAGGTCACACGGTGCGGTGTGCCTCACGTCGATCAATTTGCCGCGTCTACGATACACACTTACTTGTAGCATGTGACGTTGCGAAGTCATGAGGTACCAAGTCAGAGCCTTAAAGCCAATCTTCATATCAATGCCTTATGATAAACAAAATGTGATACCGAGTCGCAACCTTATGTTACACATTTACTGGTACCATGTGACGTTGCAAAGTAACGAGGTATCAAGTTCGACGACCTCCGTAGCCGAGAGGCGAGCGGGCCTGACTCTAGCGAGCGCCATCTCTGAGGTTCCGGGTTCGATCCCCGGTCGGGTCAATATGGGAAACGAACTTTTCTATATTGTCTCGGGTCTGGGTGTTGTGGTACCGTCGTTGTTTCTGATTTCTGTAACACAAGTGCTTTAGCTACTTACCACAGAATCAGAGAAATGTATGTGAGGTTGTCCAAAAAAAAAAAAAAAGTCAGTGCCGCTGTAGCAGTGCTTTCTGATTTGTCTGTGTAGATTCGTTTCTCTCTGTCTCAATATGCCAAAAGCTTGCCGAGTGCCTTTAATTCATGTATAGTTTTAATTAACGCGGAATATATGATTGATAACGCATCTACAGTCTGCTGCAACAGAACGGTGTCCCCTCGTATCAGTGTGGTAAGCGTCCATGAATCGCGCCGAATCGCATGGTGTGGTATACCAGGCACCGCTTACGCGCCTCACCGCTCCGTATAGTCCTACCCTTATATAGTTTCACTTCTCCGCGTTATCGCGTAAAGACCGATTTCCGAAGTTAAAGGAAAATACCGGGAAAATCCAACGCTATCCTCTCTAGGTGAGTGCGTAGACTTATTTATATTTAACTTGAATGGCAATGGATGAGAGCTCTGTTCCCACAGTTTCCGCCGCTCCTCGATGCTCATTCATGCTCGGCACAAAGTGTTTCTTCGTAGCTTATTACCAACGGAATGTACTATTCTGAAGATCCTTTGTTACTTTGTAGCGGATTTATTATGAGCTATATTTGTTCCAACACGCTCTGCAAAGCGCGCGTGCGGCGTCGGGAAATATAAAAATCGAGTTGGAATATATGAAACTGGCGCTTGTTAACGAGTGTAAAATTTAAGAATAAATTGGACGGAATTCGTTTTTGGACGAAACAGATGGTGGCAAATATGAATAAATAACTGTATTTGCGTGCAAAAAATGTAGTCACGCTCCTCGACTTAAACGACAATAAATACTGAAGTTTGCACAGAAAAACTTACAGAAATTGATTTAGTTTAAGACACTCTGACACAAGGCGGCCATAATGCTAGGATTATTATACGATAAAAGTAGATGCATTAAAACAGAATTCAATTGACGGTGCTACTGAAAGTTTCGAGAAGAAAATCTGAAAAACTTTTTACTATATTAATTAGTTTAAAAATTATGTATATGGTGTATATCTAAATGATAGTAATAATTAAAGTCAATAAAGTAAAGTAAAGTAAATATTAGTAGCTATGCGACTTGCTCGTGATTTTTAATATCTGCGATAGTATTTCAAACTTTACTTTCAGAACCAAGTATACTGTTTTCCACCACATTATACTTTTTACTGTTAAACTAAAATAAAGCCCATAAAATTAGATTTCATCCTCAAAATGTTTCACAATATTGTGTGTTTTACTTAGACACTTATTTAGACCAGCGCTCGCAAAATGATGTATGAATTGAAATTCTGCTAAGTATCCTTCTCAGACCCAAATGTACTTTATTTCTTGGAAGAACAGTTGGAAGCCTTAATCCTCGAATGCCTATTGTAGGTATTAAATGAAGGCAGTTACACTGCGCAGGCAGTTCCCGTTTCCGATGTTCATTCAAGCCGCCACAAAGGACTCGCGACATCCCTTCTGCTTCTTTGTCTGCTCTTTGAAGCTTGTTACAATGTACGACTACACCGAAGCTTTTCTCACGTGTGTGATCAGATTACAAAAGTATTTTATTAGCAATTTACTGCAACTTAACAAAAAAAAAATTACCGCTATCAAAATATTATCAATGATTCCGTAAAACCGTTTCAGGGCAGTGTTTGATTGACAAGTTATTCACGTGAAGAAGTGGCTTGATGCTCGATGCATTTGAATGCAGTAAACTTTATATATTACTAGGCGTTGCCCGCGATTACGTTTGCGTTATTTTTTGCGTAATAAAAAGAATTACCATATTACATATAACATAGATTCAAGTTTCTAATCAAAAATTGTCACTAAGGAAGGCTTTTTAATATAGAAGATTATTTAAATTACAAAAATGGAGTTCATGGCCTACTTAATGTACACACAGAAGCACATCAGACTATACATTTTTGACTAGCCTTATATTGTGTGTTTAAGACATAATATAGAACTGCAAGTGTTTATCCTAACACATTATTGACCGTTCACTTAGAGAGGTAGGGCGTAGCGATTTATCGCTCGAACTGGAGCAGCCCGACTGGTGAAATACCTCCACCTTACAGAAGACCGCAGCCAAATAACAATCACTTCTGTGTTGTTGTGTTCCTGCGTGTGAGTAAGGTTTCCAGAGCTCCTGGGAGGTGCTACATTAGTAGCAGGGGTCAAGCCTTGTCTTGTCACCCTTAAGCTAGGACCTCATTACCGCTTAACATCAGGTGGGATAAGGCCAATCTTGAATGCAATATAAAAAAAAAGTTAGACATAAGCTCCAACGTAATTATTGTATGATTTTCTTATTTTTATTATTTGTAAAAAGAGTCACTACCGAGTTTCTTTCATCAACATTCCTAACACGACAGAAGTTTTACTTCAATCTGACGATTTATGAATACTTTTGTAAAAGTTTACGTGAATAAATACACTTTCTATTCTATTCTGCAAAACTTATGGTTTCAATAATGGATGCCTTGTAATGGGACATTTAATAGTCTGTTATTTCACTTTACTTTATGAAAAATTCACCTTGAGGTGGGGCATCTTTCAAGGTTTTCCTCGTTCTTGAGTAATGAGTGTTGTAGAGTTATGGAGGAACGCGAAAAGGTGCTTTACCTGTTTAGTAACTGATAAGATTCAGCAGATTGTTCAGGTTTGGTGGTTGTCATGCCAAAGTTTGAACGTTTTGATTGTTATACAATTATAAATTTAACATGTATATGTCGTACTCTTGAGTACAAATTCAAAAATGACATTATGGGAACCGTATCTAACTACTTTTGTAGTTTGACTTGGGCCTGGGTGCGTGAGTCTGATGTCTCTAGTTAATATCTTTGCGATCTGATACTCATTATACAAGCGGCAAACCTTCATTTGAGACTGTTTGATTGATGGTAATTGTTTCGTTACATTTACCTTTTTTTTCGCTACAAGCAACCATTGCTGATTAATTACTTTACAGTAGAATGTAAAACATGTAAAATTTAATATTTAAACGCCCACTGGCCACAAAAAGTCGCTGTTCTAAAATAAAGGCACCCAAAAAGTAGTTGCAGTCGTAGATTTTATGAGTGAAAAATTATGACACTGAACTTAAAATATCTTTAATATGTAGCAGGTATAACTAAATATGTCATCGGCAGTGAATACGTCAGATGTGTACTCTCGTCAAACTGTCACTTTAAGAAAAAAAAGAAAAATATCTCCAACTCGCGGATCTCGTAAACCTGTCAATCAAACACTTTAAAAGGTCACTGAACTCTGCTTTTTGTTGGCTGAAATATTTCTGATATGAAATATTTGTCCGAAAGCTTGTACAAATGTTTAATGGCTCGGACGCAGTATGCTCTCAAGATCTTGACATGTGTCTGGCGACCATTAGTCCGAATTGACTCGAGGCAAAAGTACTTTCTCTATAAAATTACTCCAAAATGTGACAAATATTGTTCTTCAACCGTTTCAGTGTTGTCCCGTCAGCATAAGAAAATACTGAACTGTTTTAGTTATTAGTATGCTGCCACAAGCATACAGTTTAGAGTCTTGACCCAGAGTTCTTAGTTTTGATTTTCGTGTGTAAAAATTTTTGTACTTATATTAACTTTGCATATTTTATTATTTACCTAGGTGTTGTGGTAAATGTTTTGCCGATGTTTCAAATATTAGGGGAGAAAGGGGTATAACCGACCATGAAAGGATGTAGTCCATGCGAACGAAGTAGCGGGCACAGCTAGTTATAAATACATTTGTTAAGCTTACACGTATATTCAATTTATTAAATTTAAAGCTTAGGTGCCTTATTCTTCATCTATGTTATTTATTATATCTAAAGCCTATTTCCAACAAAAAAGCAGTAGATATTTACTTGCGCCCATTTTCGTTTAAATATTATTAAAGCATAGAATCGTTTGTCGGATTATTGGAAAAAGCTAATAGTTTGTCATACATTCTTTGTCATCAAATCGAGTTACTCGATTATTATGCAAAAAGGTACTTACAGTATTCATAAAATAAAACTTTCAATATGTCAAGCTATCTAGTTCGTTAGAAGCCTATTGACAAAGAAGCGAAATGGAGCGTCGCTCAAATTGTGTACGCGTCACTACTTTGAATTTGAAATAGCGACACAATACAGCGAACTTCCATTACAGGAGGCGCTAAACATGCCGATTGTCTATCGTGCATTGAAACGTTACTGGGATATTCTTTAAAATACTATAATACCGTAGAATACCTTTTTATTGAAAGTGATTACGGTAACCTACGCTGACTGGCTGACTGAATTAAAAAAATATAAGAAGCAAACCCAGACAAGGGAGTCAGTTTTTTTTATTTTGTATTGTGCTTCACGCCTCACCAGGGTTGTTGCAATAGAAAAATTACGGTTAGCTTAGTTAGAAGAGCAGCACGCGCGATACGTGAAGGTTGTGGGTTCAAATCCATATCAGCAAGGGAATATGACGTTTTTCTGTTTCTTCAAAATATTGAATGGATACAGTATATACGTCCTTGAATTACACGTCCTTATGTTGGGGTTGAGTATCATGTAAACTACAAGTGTGGGCTGGTCAGAGTCTGTTCGCATTATGGCGGATACCGTCTTCCGGACACAGGTGTTTCAATTGCACCGTATCGAAGACCAGACAGTCAAGTACCCATTTCAGTTGAATCCAGTTTGTCAGTAAATGTGACAAATAGTTCCTTTTATAACAAGGAAAAAAAACAACAAACGTGATATTTTTGTCAATGAAATTGATAAACATTATCTATGTAATCACGATCAATATGTCAAATGATCAATATGTTTAATCACGGAATCCATCGTGCGCGAGTTGGACTCTCTCTTAACTGATTTATTTAATAGCAACATATCCCTACTAATATTATAAATGTGAAAGTAACTCTGTCTGTCTGTCTGTCTGTCTGTCTGTCTGTTACGCTTTCCTGCTTAAACCTCTCAACCGATTTTGATGAAATTTGGTATAGGTATACGTTGAATCTCAAGAACGGACATAGGCTACTTTTTATTAGAAAATAAGGGGGGGGGGGATGGGGATAATACCTGTGAAAGTTTATATGGAAAAAAAATTATTTTTGAATTTAGAGATATGAAATTTGGCACAAATATAGCTCGAAACTTGGATTAAAATATAGACTACTTTTTGTTTCGAATATTAGGGGAAAAAGGGGTAAAACCGACCATGAAAGGATGTAGTCCACGCAAACGAAGTCGCGGGCACAGCTAGTATTTTATAAACTTAATTTTCACTTAGAAAACATTCATGTAATTAAACTGAAACCTGCTCTTTGCTTTAAATTTCACTGTTTCCAAGTTTGCAGCGAGTTGTTATTAAAACTTTTAGCTTAGCTTACGGTTGTATCTTATGCATCTTAATCAGATGAAACCTAAGCAAACTAAGGTGATACGAACACAAAATACAGTTAATTTAAAACTTGAAGTATTTTGCCGTTTACTAAGTAATCTGGTTAGGATTTTATAATATATCTGTCCGGTGTAATGGCGTTGTTTTAATGTAATAATAAATAAATAAATAAATGTTGGACAACATCACATACATCGCTCTGATTCTGTGGTAAGTAGCTTAAGCACTTGTGTTACAGAAATCAGAAACAACGACGGTACCACAACACCCAGACCCGAGACAATATGGAAAAGTTCGTTTCCCGTATTGACCCGACCGGGGATCGAACCCGGAACCTCAGAGATGGCGCTCGCCAAAGTCAGGCCCGCTCGCCTCTCGGCTACGGAGGTCGTCTAATGTGTATGCATAGTGTCTACATGGGCGGTCCCAATGTCATTCAAACTAACACGACGCGCAAACTTTGTTAGCTACGTCTGAACTGGAGGTACGATCGAAGTTAGCTCAGATTTTACACCGCCCTTAAGACCTGTGCATAAGAACTAATATTAAACGCCTTGGCGTGCTGCTGACCGTACAATAATGAAGGTAAATTTCATCTTTCTTTTATACACATGTTATTAAACCCCCAGAATGTAACCTTACTTTAACTTTGACGGACTATTTGCGATTTTGATAGTGGTTGGTACTGTTGACAGAATCTTTCTTAACCATTTAAGTTATTCGATTTTATTATTTTTATAGTACTAAACGCCGTACTAGCGAACTTTAAATATTAGAAACAGAAAAATTTTATATCCCCTTTTAGGTTATGTTCACGACCCTCGTAGGCGAGAGGCAAGCGGGCTGGCCTCTAAGCTCCCAAGTTCAAGTTCGTCTCGGGTCTGGGGGTTGTGGTACCGTCGTTGTTTCTAATTTCTTCAACACGTATAAATCTTTATCGTACAAAGTAGATAACGTTTCATAATATGTCTTATTTTATTGAATCCGTAGCTACACATTATTACAAAAATAAAAATAAAAATGGCCGTTAAGCATTACCTATTCAATTTGGTTACTCGGAGTTAGTTAAACATTCAGAAGGTACACAGTGCATTCACTAGGAGTTTGATCCCTTGCACGTAGCACTTTGTTGCTCGTCTAGTTACTCAGTCTCAAACAACGCGCGAAGTTGTCAACCCCTGGACGTATAAGTGCTTCTGAAGCTGGTCGGGCGTAATGTGTGTGCACAACGTCTCCACACTGAGAAACTACTGCTTTCAAAGTAACTACTTGCAGATACACTGCCCTCCAAGATTTAACCGCGTAAGAAGGAATATCCTTTTAAATGCCTGGGACAGTGAACGAAAAAAACATGGAAGAGTTCCTGTCCAAATGTTAAATCACACAAACAATAGATACGTAATAAAGTTATAAAGTAGCGGCACTTGAAAGAAAACTTTAAGGCTAATGCGTTTAAGTCGATAAAAAGACGCCAGTTTCGTTTAGTTTCGTCATCTCATATAATAGCATGGAACACGCGCTTTAATTGGTCCGCGCCTATGACTCGCGGCGTCTGCGGAAACGGTATTCGTGCCGGAGCTAGCTTACTTTTTTAAGCTACGTGCCTTACTTTTCATGGTGCCATTTTCAAGCGTTAGAAATGCTTCTTTGTTTTTTTTCTTCACTGAACTGAGACAATTGATTTTCTATTGCGTTTTTGGGTCTTACGATCATATCAACGACGCGCGTGCAATACCGCGCAAGAGCAGTATGTTCGTTCATACCGGGTTCTTTTTATTTTACCGATTGCTTTCGACCGATGCTACGCTTCACCGAACATCTTTTCGCCGAATCATACAACTTTGTACGTTTTGGCGAAACGATGTTCAATCACGTTTCAAATGAATTTATGTTTCATTTTTATAAAGTAAGTTACAAAAAAGTTACTTCACAGTTTGACCCATATAATATAGTAAAATAACTAAGATATCCAGGTTTTTTCAGCTCCTAATTGGAATTGGAATCGTACAAAAGCCGATACGCGGTATTTAAGTACTAACTATTCTTACGCTGTTTTGCACGCGCAGCCATGTTAATTTACGTATTTTGAATATTTGCTAGTCTTGTGGTCACAACACAGTTTCAGTTTCCACGCGTGACTTTATTTATTTATTTGTAAATAATTGCACATTTAGTAAATAAAAACAAAATATTGGACAACATCACATACATTGCTTTGATTCTGTGGTAAGTAGTTTAAGCACTTGTGCTACAGAAATCACAAACAACGACGATACTACAACACCCAGACTCGAGATAATATAGAAAAGTTCGTTTTCCAATTTGACCCGATTGGGGATCGAACCCGGGACCTCAGATTTGGCGCGACGCCGAAGTCCGACACGCTCGCCTCTCGGCTACGGAGGTCGTCCAAATATATCGCTTTTAACACTTTACGTACCAACTTTCCCGCTCTCAGCTGAATAGTATAGCATTACACGAGCATCCAATCATGCAGCATGTAGGCGATGTCGCCGGCTCCGACATAGCTCGGGGCAAGACGCAGCGGAATTTAATCACGCCGCGACACAACCCACCCTCGAGTGAACATTGTCTTCGAGTTTGTTGGTTCAAACTTCACTCATTTGACGCAAATCTGAGATGTCCATATTATAACAGCTGGCTGTAGTGCATTGTTAACGATTTGCATTGCTGCGTTTTTGGGTCGTTAGTCGTTTTTCACCTCGAATCACCTAAATACTGTTTTTAAATGGGTCGATTCGCCCCGCAGTGATCACAGAGGGGCAAATGGCCCAATGTTCTTATAAAATGGGTCGATTCGGACCACACGACAAAACAATTAATAAAAATGAGTTATTCTCTTACTCACCACGAAATCTTATACTCATTTATCATAAACTAGGTGACCCGGCGAACTTTGTTCCGCCTTAGAGGCAATAAATGACTTTAAAAAAAAGCAAAAAGAAATTAATCAAAAAGTATCCTATGTCCTTCTCCTGGTTCTAAACTACCTCTCCACCAATTTTCAGCCAAATCTGTTCAGCCGTTCTTGAGTTATAAATAGTGTAACTAACACGACTTTCTTTTATATATATAGATTAACTGTCCCGGTGAACGTGATCCCTCTTTTTTTTTAATTTTCTTATATAATTCTTGAGTTTTTGCGAGACTAAAGAACCACGATAGATTTTTATTAATATAGACTAGCGGTCCGCCGCGTTTTAGCAAGCGTTCTAACCCCTTCCTTATACCTATCGGTCGCAGCGTGATGTTATATAGCCTCGAAGCCCGCGATAAATTAACCATCCAAAACAAAATAAAAACAATTCGTATCAGTAGTGCTTGAGATTAGAGCGTTCAAAGCAACAAACAAAATCTTCAGCTTAGAATATAAGTATAGATTAGCTATTTCCCGCGCTATTTTGGGATAAAAAACCGGCCAAGTGCGAGTCGGACTCGCGCACCGAGGGTTCCGTACAAACCTGCAAGGTTTACAAAGTTCGTTCATTACGACAATCGAGTCATAACTATGGTATTTTTATTGCAAAATGAAATTCATAACATTACAATGGGGAAAGATGGAGGAGCATAAATATTTTGTAATGTAATTAAAAATTTAAGGTTTTCGGAATTTTTCCTATAAGTGTGCTATAAAACGTTGCTTCATGCCAAATTTCAAGATTCTAGGTCGACTGGAAGTACCCTTTAGGTTTTGATTCTCTTGCGAGTTTCAAAATATGCAGCTTAAATTGCTGTTTCTTTTGATTGCGTTGACATAGAAGTTTGATTTTGTTACAGCTTAAAGGTATTATAGACCTGAGTATTTGGTATGAATTTCAATTTAATACCTCTACGCGTTTATGAGGAAATGGGTAGTAAGTTTAAAATTATAAAAAAAATATATATTATGTGATGTAACTAAAAATTTATGGTTTTCGTAATTTTTCCTTTATTTATACTATAAGACGTTGCTTCGTACCAAATTTCAAGATTCTGAGTTCACGGGAAGCACCCTGTAGGTTTTGATTCCCTTGCAAGTGTCGAAAATTTGCTGCATAAACGGCTGTATCTTTTGATTGCGTTGGCTTAGAAGTTTGATTTTTTCACAGCTTCAAGGGACAGTAGACCTGAGTAATTGATATAAATTTCAGCTTCATACCTACGCGTTCCTGAGAAAAAGGGTCTTGACAGACGGACGGACAGACGGACAACAAAGTGATCCTATAAGGGTTCCGTTTTTTCTTTTTGAGGTACGGAACCCTAAAAGTACCATATCTGTAAATTTTGTAAACCATTTCTCTTTCTAGTAAAGTTTATCCAAATACATTAAATTGATTGTACATGAAATATTACGTAACGCAATTTTTGAAGACTTTTGAATGCACCGTAATGTTTTTCTGTTCTCCCTCTCCCCCTTTCTTTAAAAAAGACGACCACGAACACAATCGAGGGATTCCTTGGAAACCGTAGGAAAATTAAAAAGGTTGCCAATTGGAGTTTCGTTTCTTAATTTTTTATTGTAACGCATCGTAACGTTTTACAAATCCCCCCTTCCCCCCTCGAATTGCGTTACGTAATACTTGAACGCTCCCAAAGAGTACGAAATCTAGAAGTCTATGCATACATACATTCCTAAAAATGTTCCCGTATATAATATTACTCGTAGTAGGACTCAGCTACGTAATATCTACGCCGTAGTATTTCATTTGACAGCTTCACTTCATTTTCGAGCGAAGGGCATTTCATTATTTGGGAACTTTATTAGGGAATTTTCAATGATATTTGTTTGTATTGCCCCTCTACCATTTGAATGTGTTTTTGTGAGAAACAGTTAGTATGCACGCAAAACCATTTAGGTTCCAATATTTAACGATTCTTAATGTGTCAAAAATTACTACCTATCCGTTTTACAACGAGTCGTTGATTCTATTTTCAAATTTACTTTCCATATCAGCTGTCATCAGTCGTCCGTCAGTCGTTTTTAGGCTACGCTTCGTGTAATTTATAACTATCGGTAACTATAACAGATCGTTTCTCAAATATTGGCAACCGGGCATTAATCGTCAAATTATGCAACACTCATTCACAATCTGTTAAGACGTCACACTTCAATCTATACTAATACGAATTGAACAATTTTTTATTTCTGAACTAAGGTTGATGATCCAAAACTATAAAATAACAAGGCCGTTGCAATTTAAACACCAAGATAATAGGCCATGATTTCCAACAACTCTGACGGCTGCCATCAAAAAACAATAGCCAACCATTTTGTTTCTTTATTCTTAAAACAAAAGAGTTCGGCTCTATAAAAATATATATAGTTTTCAAAGACAAGCCATCGTGTCCTATCTTTAAGCACTGGATTCGGTTACACAAGGAAGGATCCACAAAATATAGCTTATGAGCACACGCCATCTAATTTTAAGCAATCCGTATTATTATTATTTTTTCTTTTTATTAACATAATTTTAATTAGTTTTTACTAACAAGATTGTATGGATATATTGGTCTGAAATAAATTTATTATTATTATTATAAAGGCGTAATACCCCTCAAACATTTAGTAGATTTAATGTCAGAAACCTGATTGAGACAGGAGGTACAACTAATGTCTGACTGTCTAGTATTCTAATTAACTGCCTGTCTAGAGGATTTCAGTTGCATTTCCCAACGATCAATTTAGCAGGTATTCAGCTACAGCCGAATGTAAATGCAAGTTGCACTCCGGTGCATTCGGTCCGCGTTTCCAAGTTGTGCAACATGGGAAAACGCGTTGGGTCGAAGTTGGCCTGGCACGTTTGTCAGGATGTATAGTCACATGCACTTGTATGTATGAAAATGTATTTTAAGGTAAACCTTATGGCAAGAGCTCTGTTTTTTAATAAGTCATGACTGCACGGGTGTCCTAACTTATCACGGCTATACTGTTTTCTTTTGATAAAAAATTGTTCCTAGGTTTAAACGCCTTGACGGTCAAGCGGTTTAAGTAAGTATTGATTTAAAAGATTTTGTAGATCCAAAGTGGCATGCAAAATAAAAAAATGACCCGTATAGGTATTTGTATATCAGCATAAGCATTGCAAAAAAGTTTTAAAGCGTCTATAGTCCATTAATAATTAAACCTTATATTACGGGCGCGGCCATAGAGTAAAAAAAGTTTTAAAGCTTAGTTTTGCCACAGCCATTTATTAGGTCGCTGTCCATTATATGTCGCTGTCCATAAAGATCGAGCATTAGAAATGCGCTAAATCAATACGTAGGCGGGGCGTAATGGGTAAAATATGACTTGACATTGACAGACATGTCATCATGACAAGTAAATAACCAATCGCGTAGCAGTTGGACCTTACGCCCATGTATTGCCATCTGGCGGATTTCATGCGCAATAATTCCCATTGACACAACATGCTTGTTAAGACATGTACAGTGCCTAAACTGGTACTCTAAGTGTAGTCTCCGCGTAAGTCGCTTAACAAGTAGCTTACACAATCTTAGCTGGCTCGTAGCGCTTTTAGTCTTTCAACTTCTACGAAACACTGGTTTAACTCTGACTAAACTTTAACACAACTAACGACTGTTTGTGATTGGTTTGCTGATTTGAGGGTCTTATTTAAATCACTACATACTATGAAACAAAGTCGCTTTTTCTGTCCCTATATCCCTTTGTACGCTTAAATCTTTAAAACTACGCAACGGATTTTGATGCGTTTTTTTTATAGATAAAGTGATTCCAGAGGAAGGTTTTTATGTGTAATAAAGAATAGAAAAGCCAATATTTCTAAGTATTTACATTACATCCGTGCGAAGCCGGGGCGGGTCGCTAGTCTACGATATAAGATTTCGGGGATATAATTTGATGGGAAAATATTCTCGATCTGTTTTATTGAGTTTTATTTAATTTATGTGGGCTTTAAGTGCTTCTTAATACTAGATGTACAATATGCTGGTTTTGCCAATTCCAAACATATATAGTGTTTAAACTTAAACGGGCTTGTACTATGTTTGTCACCCAGTGACATATTCTAAGATACGCTAAATAAAAATATGGTTACCGTTACCGGCAAGTCTGGTTACAGTTTTCCAATTAAGTCTTGTGCTACGATTCTCGTTATCAGTTGCTGCTGTTGTTCGATTGACAAGAAAACTCTTCATCGACGTTTTGAATTGAAAATAAACAGTAGATACAATTTTATTCGTATCATACAGAACACTTTTAAATATATTTTAGAAGCGCAGTGTGGGACGGCCACCTACTAGATGGACCGACGACCTAGTAAAAATTGCTGGGTCTCGTTGGATGCAGGTGGCAATGGACCGGTCGCGCTGGAAATCGGTTGGAGAGGCCTATGTTCAGCAGTGGACAGTAACAGGCTGAAATGATGATGATGATGAGAACACTTTTGAAACCATTTCTAAAGAAGCAGCTTTCGATATTTACAAACATATAACAGATAGCTGACTTTATTCAGCAAAGATATTTTTAGCCCATTCTGTTTTTTACTTTAATAAAATTATTACAATTATTTCACCTCTCAGAGTTAGTTCTTTGTAGTAAACATTAGGTTTAAAAAAATTACAACGACTTATTCACCAGACAAACAACCAAATAATTTGTTGAATCAAAGTCAAAGTCAATATTTTTTATTCACATAGATTAAAATAGTAATACTTATGAATAGTCTCTATATAAAGCAAATGAAGCTACCTCCGGTTCGGAACCGATAACTAAAGAGAAGATACCGGCAAGAAACTCAGTAGTTTTTTTTTTCATATGAAAGCTAAACTTATTACTAATTTTGCACTAAGACACACAGTTAGTTGGTCAATTGAATTGTTGCCATGCATCGTAGATGAGGATTGAAAAATCGCCCTTAATTAAACATCATAAAGTTCGTTAAACGGCCTCGCTTGGGGGTGACTTTCCAACGCCCAAAATATATTGCGTGCTTTAGTTGCCTGTTGGATTCATTATTAGCTTACTTTTAAACCCCTGTCGAAATAAATAACCTTTTCTTTTGTTTTCAAAATCAATGGAATTATTACAGCATTTATTATTTATAATTGTAGGTGTAAAGGTTTGATTTATTATGCAAGCATTCTTTGATAGATTGCATGCTTAAATGGAAATCAGTCTATTATTAACTTGATTTATTACTTCACCGCCCTTATGTACTAAGCCGCCCACAAAGTTACGTATCGTATTGTTCAAAGTGAGGTAGGTCAGTTGTTAAATTATTTGTGGCGATTATGTACGGTCAGCACGTCAAGTAAACTTGCATTTCGATATACCTAAGTCCTTATTTGCATGACATAAAAACGTTGCGAAGTCCAAAGTGACAGACTTTTCACTGTGCTTTGATTGCATTAAAGCTCAGATTCAGCGATTGTGTGCTGTTTTACTGCTTATTATGTTCTTTCAGGATCAAACCAAACTTTTGTCTCAGTAAAATAATTAAGCCCCTTCGTATCGTAACTGTTACGTAATACGTGCGTACGATGCATGACAAGCCCGTACATATTAATAATACAAGTCCGTACAAGAAATTAGTTTGTTGAACACTGTAGGTCTCGTATGCGTAGTGTCGTAACGATACGGCTACGAACCGTGTGAGAAGGCCCTGAATCGGATACTTCAGTTCTGTAACATACAGAAGAGGCAATATGAGAACACCAACACTTTGACGAGAGTAGGTACAACATCTTTGTCTAGTTTTTGCCAGCAGTGAAATGCATGCAAACGACACGGATTCATCCAATTCAGCTTTCACACTTCAGCGTTCCATATCAAACATTTGAAATAAGTTAACGAGTCAAAACATTACTATCATATAAAATATGTTGTCACGTTTTAAGCCGTTAACTTATTTTAAACTAGCGGCCGGCCGCGGCTTCGCCAGCACACTATCCCCGTTTTTTCCACATTTTACACTCATTCTTCGCTCCTATTAGTGACAGCATAATCTTCTATAGTCAAAAACCTTCATTGATTAATGGACTATTCAACACAAAAATAGTTTTTCAGTGCGAATCAGTAGTACCTCAAATCAGCACGCTCAAACAAACTCTAAAGAGTTTTTTGTTTATTATAAAGCTGAAGCTTCGTTATATGTTTTTTTATATATTGCACTTCAAGATTGACCTCATCCCACCTGATGTTAAGTGGTAATGAGTTCCTAGCTTAAGGGTGACACGTACAGCATAATAAATCTGTTACTGGACTTGTCGCCCTAACCTTGAAGGCTTGCCCCTGCTACTAATGTAGCACCCCCCAGGAGCTCTGGAAACCTTACTCCCACGCAGGAACACAACAACACAGAAGTGATTGTTATTTGGCTGCGGTCTTCTGTAAGGTGGAGGTATTTCACCAGTCGGGCCGCTCCAGTTCGAGCGATAAATCGCTATGCCCTACCTCTCTTATTCGCATTATTATTAGTATGGATATCAAAATTTTGAATTGCTGCTCTGTAAATGCTATGTCATGTCACTAAATACCCGTTTCTTACTTTCAAATCCAACTGTTCACAGTTCATTATTCAAACATCGATGTTATTTGCACAGAGTCTACCGCTGATTTGTCTTGCTACCATTTTCACAGCTAGAATGTACCCGTATTCATAATTCATAACTCCTCTCCTCCGCTTAAACATGCATTAACATCATGTGTGTTTGTTGTATCGGATTTCAGAGCCCGATTAGACGCTCATTTGTTACAATGGTAACATAAACGTTAAGTACGGTAATAAAACTGATAGTTTGAGAACTAACTGACATTAGTTCAGAGTGATTGTTAAATCTATTGTTGTATTTTGTAATAGCTTGTTATTTTGGGATGGAAAATAACATATTTACTGTTACATTCGTTTGTGTAAGAATCACAAAAATACCAAAATTACTAGATACAATGTTTGTTTTATGTAAGCCGTGTTGGCGCAGCTCTAAAATTTGATATTATAATTTAGTTATGTTTTGTTAGCTGTAGACGAAGTTAACGATGAAACATACGGAACAATGTATTACTATCACCGTATGTTAGAGCAACATTGCTAAATTTCCACGAAACATTTTTTTTTGTGTGTAAATCTACTATATAAAAATAAGTCGGGTTTTCTTTCCTGACGCTATAACTCCAGAACGCACGAACTGATTTCCACGGTTTTGCATTCGTTGGAAAGATCTTGGGCTCCTTGAGGTTTATAGCAAAGAAAATTCAGGAAAATTTTCATCAGAAAAGCGAGAAAATCCTCTAAGGCGAAATTAAGTTCGCCGGGACCGCTAGTTTTTTCGTATAAAAATTCGTTGCGAACCAGTCTCAGATTTTGAAGGAATAGTTTTCATTGGTTTTAATTAATCGTTTAGTAAATTTTAATGAATAATTTGGAATTTACTAAAACAATAAGGAGTGCTGAATAAAATAAACAAGCATCGAGTGACAAGTGACTAGTTCAAGTAAACATCTTGACTCCACAAAATTTTCGGAAAGCTATAGAATATTTTAAACAGAAAAATTTCACCTCAGTTCGCTAGTGCGGCGTTAAGCACTATAAAATTATAAAAAAGCTATTAAAATAAATAAATAAATATTGGACAACATCTCATACATTGCCCTGATTCTGTGGTAAGTAGCTTAAGCACTTGTGTTACAGAAATCAGAAACAACGACGGTACCACAACACCCAGACCCGAGACAATATGGAAAAGTTCGTTTCCCATATTGACCCGACCGGGGCTCTAACCCGGAGCCTCAGAGATGGCGCTCGCCAAAGTCAGGCCCGCTTGCCTCTCGGTTACGGAGGTAGTTACAAAATATGATACCGAACACCTGTTTCCTATCGTGAAGTTCTATAAATTCTCATCTAACGTGACACTGACAGAGGAAGACTTCGCAAAATAAAGTGGCTATACAATATTCAAGTTTAATAACTTCACAGTAGAAATCAACATTTAATTTATACATTAAAAACCCTTTCGCACCGTTACCTAAGTCAATTGACAGAAATAAACTTCGCTAAAGAAGTCTAGTTGCTATTATTAAGTAAGGAAATCATCAAATGTTAAAATAAATCGAGAGAACTACCTCCTTGAAGGGGGAAAAGGGGAGATAGAGTTTCACCAAAGTCAAATAAACACGTTGTTTGCCAAACTCATCAGGATTTAAACCTTTGTCAGGATTTAACTCTTACAAAGCCGCTGATTTATGATTCTCCTTTACAAAGACGGATTGAAATATGGTTTGTGCGTCACTCTTCTTCACTATTGTCAAGTTACCCATCGTCTTTATAAGTGCAACCAAAATAACTAAGCGATAACTTCGGTACTGCTGTAGTTAACCTTAAAATAAATGGCCGTAGTCAGGACTGGGTGTTGTGGACTGTCCGTTTTTTTTCTATTTATTTCATACACACAAATGCTTTAGTTACTTACATAATTCTAGCAATTATCCCTTATTTATTAAAAAAGCATTGATATTTAGATAAAATTTTGTCACAACAAGGTTAGCTTTTGATACGCGTGACGTAAACATAAAGATGCTTGCATACATAGCAGTGATTTATAAAATAATAAAGAATATTGTAGAAAATTTGTTGAACAATTTTTTAAATTGAAATTGTTACTGTTGTTACACAACTTGATGTGTACATAGTTATATAATGTTGTACAACTATTTTTAACATAATATACAAAGATTTTGGAGTTTGAGTAAGATTATAAGAAAAATGTTATGTCACCTGGAGATGTGTAAGTTTCCAAGGTTTTTTTAAATGGGTTCAATATGGGTTTAACGCGTTTTCGATGGAAGCTAACAAACAATCAAATCTTATTTATCTCAACTCTTTATTATTTGACGACCTCGGTGGCGCAGTGGCTAAGGTAGGCGGCCAAAGCGCGTAAGGTCCCGGGTTCGATTCCCGGTCGGGCCAATTTGGAAAACGAACTTTTCTAAATTGACTTTAGTCTGGGTGTGCTGGGATGACGCCCTCAGTTAGTATCCGTCGTCTGGTACTCATAGTACAAGGGAAAACCTTAGTTTGAGACCAGAAGATTGGTGTGGTTGTCTGGCGCATTTATTTTATTTTTATTTTATTATATTCATATGGATAAAATTCAACATGTATAGCACAATGTTGCACATAGTTATAAAATGGTCTTGTGTTACACGATGTTTCACAGAGTTATATAGCTGCTGTGTTGTGCTGAAACACGGTTACTGCGTTAACTTTTTATATTTGATACGGCAAGCTGTGCTCGTTAGTACAATGGAATGTAATCCTCAGATAAAATAAACTTTTACCTGTATTACTTGTGCTTCCAACCAGATAATACCACCTAGTTGGCCACATTATACTTGGCTACCATGACTTTTAGATTTGATCGTGTTATTTGTGTACAAATATAAGTAGTATCTACTTTAAAAAGTAATATAAACAGTATTTATTGTACGAATGGGCGTATCCATACAACTATTATAAATGCGAAAGTAACTCTGTCTGTCTGTCTGTTTTTCTGTCTGGTTTTCACGCCTAAACCGTTTAACCGATTTTAATGAAATTTGGTTTACGAACGAACATATGCTACTTTTTGTTTTAAAATAAGGGAGAATGGGGGTAATATCACCCTTCAGAGTTTATATGACAAAATTATTATTTTTAAAAGTTAGAGATATGATATTTAGTACAAATATAGCTCAAAGATTGGATTAAATCATGGATTACTTACTTTACGTTTTGAATATTAGGGGAGATATGTGTAACACCGACCATGAAAATATGTTTATTATGGGAAAAACCTGTAATCCACGCGAAAGAAGTAGCAGGCCCAGCTAGTACTTTATAAACAGATTTTTGGCCCCTAATACCAACAGACATAAAAATAGTATTTTATATACTTTTCTTTTGTTCAGCAGTAACAAATATAATGTAGCGTAAAACAGTATAATACTGTTAAAACAGTATGATTCGGAACCCTATTTACTTCAGGAGTAGATATGCTTGCTAAGCCCATAAACATTCTTCTGACGCGACCCGGGAAGTTTTATTCGTCCAATGTCTTTGATGTTCGATCTTATAACATGTTTCACACTTACTTTACGACTTTATTGAAGCAAAGAAATCTGGTAGAGATTACTTCTGATAGTAAAACTTGACCATAAAACATCTGCTATACTATCACCTCTTGCTAGATTTATTTGGCTATTGTGATGTGACGTAGAAAATGAACAAACTTTGGAGTTGCCCTAACGTAAAAGTTGACATTAAAAATATGTTTTTATCTTTTTTAATTTTAGTATGTTTGCTATGAACAAATGTAAGAGAGGCAAGGTATAGCGATTTATAAAGAGTGGTAGGGCATATCGATTTATCGCTCGATCTGGAGCAGCCCGACCGTTGAAATACCTCCACTTTACTTAAGACCGCAGCCAAATAACAATCACTCCGGTGTTGTTGTGTTCCTGCGTGTGAGTTAGGTTTCCAGAGCTCCTGGGGGGTGCTACATTAGTAGCAGGGGTGAAGCCTTCAAGGTAAGGGCGACAAGGTCAGAAAAAGCTTTATTATGCTGCACTTGTCGCCCTTAAGCTAAGACCTCATTACCACTTAACATCAGGTGGGATGAGGTCAATCTTGAAGTACAATATAAAAAAAATGTATTCGTACCTCTGCTGATCTAATAGTTTAAGGACGGGGTCATTATTTTGGGGTCCCGATTTCGATACCCGGTTCGAACAAAATATGTTACGATTTTTTTTAATATTTAAGGTATGTGATCACCATTCTGCATCGGCTATAAATGAATAATCTACCCAATACATATATATTTTTTTTCGAAGCAGTAGTTCCTGATATTAGCGCGATCAAACACACAAATTTATCAGCTTTATAAGTTAAGTTGATGTTCTATAAATGAAATGTACGTTATGTCATTAAATATATATACGTTTCTTTTTTCTTTATAATATTAGTATAGAGTTAGAGAGCTACAGCATGTTTTATAAAAATTAATGAGTGATACCTTTCAATCTTATGTCAAAATTGGAACAACTCGTATGCAGCCCGGACGTCCCGCTCTAGGAATATATACCTAATAACTGGGCAGTCGGAAAACAATTCTCATCGACCCCAATAGTGCCAAACCCTTTATTTATCGAGATGAATGCAACAACCCAATAAACATCAAATTGGAAATCAAAGTAACTCAAAACAGTTTACTACGCCGACCGATATAATAAGTAAATCCATTTACAAAGCAAAAGCAATGATTTTAAAAATGGAACTGTTTAAAAAGGCAAAAGGAAACGCTTGTTTTTTTCAAAAGAGTTTATCGTAAAGGCAAAATAGCGGTATTTATTTAACCGGGCCTGCAGTTTGCGTTTAATTAGAGCATAGGCCGCGCTGTTCAATATCCGTGAAATGAAAGCCGTGCAGCGCAAACTGCGCCACACCCGGGTTCGGTTTAAAATATTTATTCTCATATTGTTTTACGCTTCACCGCACGCTATTTTATGAAATTCTTATAAAATATGTGATGGGAATTGTCGCACAACATTTTGTAAACTCACAAAACTCAATGCAGCAAACAAAACCAGTTCTTTATTTATTTTGCAAGAAATTTCAATAAATACCTACTTATTGGCCTCAACTCAAAACACATATGTAGCTAAGGCATTTGTGTTCTATATACTAAATCTATACATATATTATATAGCTGAAGATTTTGTATGTTTGAACGCGCTAATCTTAGAAACTACTAAATATTTGAAACAGAAAAATTGTATCTCCCCTTGCGGTGCGGGAATTGAACCCACGACCTTCACGTATCGCGCGTGCTGCTCTTACCAACTGAGCTAACCGTAAGTTATCGTAGGCGATGAAAATTTTCTGCTGTATCAACCGCTAGCCTCCGGTAACAGCTCAGTTGGTAAGAGCAGCACGCGCGATACGTGAAGGTCGTGGGTTCGATTCCCGCACCGCAAGGGGAGATAAAAAAATTTCTGTTTCTAATATTTAAAGTTCGCTAGTACGGCGTTTAGTACTACAAAAATAATAAAATCGATTAGAAACTACTAGTCAGCATTAAAGACATATTTACGTTGGTTATTCCATATATCGATGAAAGCTTTATGTCTGCTCCACACTACTCGCAAAGTTACTCGGCGAGTTCGCCCGAGGCGAGGCAAAGTTCGACGCGGCGAGCACGAGGCGAGCCGAAGTGCCTCTCTACACTATCGTATTCGTCTAACTTCGTTCAACTTCGCGAGTAGTGTGGAGGAGGCATCAGGCTATATATAACCACGCTGCGACCGATAGGAATGCAGAATTAGTAGAAACTGTGGAAAAAATGGGGATAATACGCGTGCGAAGTTTCAGCGGGTTGCTGTTGCTGCGTGTGATGAACATTTGTATGGATGGGCATCGAACCCACCACCTTAGGTTCAACAAGCCGTTCCACGAGTCATATAATATATATGTCGCAGGCAATTTTAATTCATCCGCCGTTTACATACGGCGTCGTCAGTTTAAAAACGCTCGCTGATATGTAATATGCCAAATGCAAAATCAGGCAAAATGACAACAGTTTGTTGTAGTTTTGGGGTGACCATGAATAAAACAGTGAAGTGGCGAAGCGCCATGTCTAGCTTATTTGTAATAATATTATAATCATTAAAAAATAAAACAGTAGGAAAGTCATTTACTAGGGATTTCAGATATATTTAAAACATTACATATTTTTAACACTATTAAATTTACAGTTCTTTAGTTTTATAAATTTTAATAATACTGTCCTTTGCAAACTCACCCTAGCTTTGTCAAGCTATACTTCAATTTGCCGCGTAATACATTTTGCATAATGACATTTTGTCCTCGGCATTTTACAAACCAGCATTCGTTTTTAAACTGACGACGCCGTATGTAAATGGCGGATTTACTCAATATGCCTGCGACATTTATAACTGTGATGTGGTTCTATTTATATTCACATCACATACATTGCTCTGATTTTTTTGGTAAGTAACCACGACTTTACAATAACACGAGATAATATATATATCGTTTTCCATATTGACCCGACCGGGAATTGAACAGGGACCTCGGAGATAGCGTGACGCCACAGTCTGACCCGCTCACCTCTTGCGTACAAAGGTTACGACCCCTGTAGGCATTACTTTATTTCACGCAAATCTGTATTACGATTGCGTTCATGTGATTTAGCGTTTTAATATGTTAACAACTGAAAAAGTAAGAAGACATTTAACATTTTTAATAGTCTTGGGAACATATCGTGTGTCTATTTCTTTCTTAATTCTTAAATATTGTAACACTTGTGTGATGATTAAGGTTAGTTAAAGTTAATATTTATTTGTTAAGGAGGAGTGGCTTCTCTGACACAGGTGCTTAGGTACTTAATAGAGGAAGTCAACACATTAAATGTAACTTAGAAACTTGAAATGAATAAACATTTTTATTTATTATTATTATTTCTTGACATCCATTAGAAGACCAATACCAGCAATATTGCGGATAGATGTGACGTACGCTTTCGCATCGGAGTCGTCGTTACGTCATCAAACGTTATGTGCTACCGGATAACTCTTAGCCAACTGTATTTCCTTTTCCAATTCATTCTTCCTGCTATAAATAAGCATATTCGATCAACTCTTGTATTCTGGACTAAGATCGCATTTCAGAATAAGGCGAGAAGCGAGGTCGTTTGATTGTAATGTCAGTGACCTTACATATTATATTATAGTGACTGGACAAGGAATATAGTTTATTTTTTTGTGTGCAAGAATATGGAACTCTTTATGACTATTATTTATTAATTAGTTTCGTTTTTGAAAATTAATCAAAGTTAGAGAATTATAACGAGATAATTTATTTGCATAAATAATATTTTATTTTTAAAAACGCTTTAGTCGCATTCGGAGCGAGTTAATAACGATAATGAGAATTAAAAATAACTGTCCGTCGTCGGATCCGACATATTTTGTTTCTGGGAGTAGACCCCGAGGTTAAGTTATCTATCAAACTATCTTTGTACGGATGCAATGTAATTTATGAGTTATTTGTTTGGTTTAACCTGTATTGCATTCATGTATTAAATATAAACCTTGCTTTTGATTTACTCTTTATATAGTCACTGAAAACTGCATTAAAATCCGGTCAGTAGCTTAAAGATCAAGCAAACAGAAATCAGTACCTTCATTGTTAATGTACTAGCTGTGGCTAATGATTTCATCTGCGTTAAACTAGGATCCTTATATGTTAAACTAGGATCTCACCTATTCATGTAACAAATTTCATTCAAATCTATTCAGTAGTTTTCGGGCGAAAGAGTTATAGACATAAATTCGCACATCCATACATTCTTACAACCTTTCGCGTTAATATATTAATAGGGCTATGTAAAATATGCAAATGGTGCCACCTGTGTAACTGTAATGCTAAATCCTACCATTGTTCATGAAACTTTATCTCAAAGTTAAAATTCATGCGCAAAATAAACGGCTATTGCCTTCCGCAGTCTAGTATTTTTGCAACGATAAAGTAAATAGAAATCAGATACAGATAAAACAACAGATTAGCACTTACGACTCTAATTTCTGATGTATGGTTTCAATTATTAGCAGAAGGTACGTAGGTTTATCCAATCTCAGACCCAGTCCTGTTATACAACGTGAAGTGTTCGAATAGTGTGACATAATTCCGTGTAATGTAACGTGTTGACGGCGGCCCCATCGGATTATGTCTGCTCCATTCAGGGCTAAGCTAAAACCAATATAGGCTTAACTAGTCTAGCCTCTATTTTTTACATCATTTCTACTTGGATGAAATCGTTGGAGACTTATAAAAACCCACTGAATTCTATTCACGGGTAAACTGGACTTAAGCATAACCAAACGGACGAGAAAGGGTTACCGCTCATGTTATCTATTTATTTATTTATAATTAAACAAAACAAGCACAGAGTATATGTATAATAGGCAGTCATTACATAAATGTAAATGTGTTTTGTTAAATTTTCACAGCCCATAACTAAAGGACTTACTACCCCACAATGAAAGTAAGAGATATCTCAATTAGAACTGCTTTTCATGTGCGTTCGCGGAAAACTTCGCCGTTTATGAACCAATTTTGATCGTTACTGTATTGTTGGAAAGCGGACATCCTATAGTAGGTAGTACTAAGGATTAAAGACATTTATTCTCATAAAGACATTTACGCCACTTACATGAGAACATGAACATACATACAAAAAACATACACTCGTTGTTGTAAGTACATTTACGAAGTTATACAAATAAGTGCACAAAATAGTTACCACACAATATCACTGATCGATACAACATTAAATCAGACCGTTGAGACCTTACAATTCTGGCTAGGCTGTGTAATTTAATTTTAGTTAATAACAAAACGCACTAACAAAACCCAATTATGTGGAGTGCTAGTTTCTATAACAAGGAAACCAGGGTCTCGTGATGGGACACCAGGGAAGTTGGTTTGTTTTGGATTGCCTTACGTTTCCATACGTGTGTAAACTTAATCCATCATTTTTAGTGACTTTTGACTTTTCACTCGATGCCGACTATATAGTCTATCTATCACATTCCACCCAAATACATTTTATTTTAGCTTGAAAGAATAGCAAACAAACCATCATAATATCTATGTATTATTTTCATAGGATCTTGATCTTGTTTCATTGTAAACTGAAACGAATAAGAGATGAAAACTGTATCTTTAAACGTTTGGTATCTTCTTACATAGTTCATATGTTATTTTAGGTAGCTTTTTGAATTTACTAATCGAATTTTGAATTTTCCAGAAATTCTATCTCACAATTTGAAGCACTCTTGTTAACACAGACGATAAACTTTATTGGAAACGAAATTGGTGTACTTTATTCGACTTTTTCGCAGAAAATTACGTTAAAAGCATACGAATGGCCGTGGCTATTCTCGCTCAATAGATCGGCCATTACTTAGATAAGTCAACATGAACGACAATTGCCTTCGAATCAATTTCTAACACTTGATTAGCATCGGGCCGAGTTTGCTTGGCATGTGCCGAAATAATCAAGTCCAGTGTTGGCTCACGTAGTTACCTAATTGTTAATCAATGTCTGTAGATAGTGTGTTTAATTGTGTTGTGTGGTATGTAGGCAAGCATGAGTTTAGGTTGGGCTGGCCTGTCGTTACATACCCTTTAATATGGTTGAGTGAAGCGATGGCTGGCACATACGTCATGCTTGTGAACTGGTGCCATCTTAAAGGACTGGCCTGCTCCGGCTTACCTCTGGAAAGTAAATACATACTTTTTTTTATATTGCATTTCAAGATTGACTTCATCCCACCTGATGTTAAGTGGTAATGAGGTCCTAGCTTAAGGGCGACATGTACAGCATAATACATCTGTTACTGGACTTGTCGCCCTTACCTTGAAGGCTACCCCTGCTACTAATGTAGCACCCCCAGGAGCTCTGGAAACCTTACTCACACGCAGGAACACAACAACACAGAAGTAATTGTTATTTGGCTGCGGTCTTCTGTAAGGTGGAGGTATTTCACCAGGCGGGCTGCTCCAGTTCGAGCGATAAATCGCTATGCCCTACCTCTCTAAATAATACTTGAGTTGTTAAATGTTTCATCACTCATCAAACCAGAACTATATGACTTGGCGCAAAGTGAACTATACATAGGATTAAGTTAGATACTGCTACTGTAACTAATCTATTGAGTTTCTTGCCGGTGTCTTCTTGGTAGATATAAGTTCCGTACCGGCAGTAGAGTCACTTTGCATTGTATTCAATGACGATTCAAAAGTTTTATGTGTCCTAATTGGTTAGAGAAGTATTTGAGTTTATTTGATGTGCTGATTGCTGGTACATAAATATTGGACAACATCACATCCATTGTTCTAATTCGTAGTTAGTAGCTCGAGCACTTGTGTTACATAAATCAGAAACAATAACGGTACCACAACACCCAGACCCAAGATTGTTTTGTACTCTACTTAGGGTGAACTATTAATTAGTGTGACAAGAAACAACTTAACTTACGAAAGCTTTTTATGCGAAAAGTTATTGAGCTCGTTTGGTGAACCTGGTCAAACTTAGTCTGTTTTGAATTTTGTAACTAGGTGAGGTGATAGTGGGTTAAGCCAGTACACATTTGTAACTAGGTGAGGTGATAGTGGGTTAAGCCAGTACACATTTGTAACTAGGTGAGGTGATAGTGGGTTAAGCCAGTACACATTTGTAACTAGGTGAGGTGATAGTGGGTTAAGCCAGTACACATTTGTAACTAGGTGAGGTGATAGTGGGTTAAGCCAGTACACATTTGTTGTCACGATGACTTGATTTTGACGATGGAAGCCTCAGCTCAAAAGTGTGAAATATACATATTGTTATTAAAAGAAAACTCTCGAATCTTGTAAAATCTGACTATATTCAATAACTTCACTATACATCAGTATTCACATTTAGTTTCTTGGTTTTCATTCGTCGGACAACCTTACTTGACGAAAGGTAAGCTTCGAATGTCCGCCCAGCGGGCCGAGCGCACGACTTATAACACCGGTTTTTAGTCCCCACTCCCATCAAGTTTTACCAACATTGTAAGCAACATTGTAAGCTCGGACGCGAGTCAATACAAATACTTTTTAACCGACGAAAAACGGAGGAGGTTCTCAAGTCAACACGAAAACTATAATTATAACTTCTTACAATTTAAATAATTATAACTCTTTAGACAATCATAATTTCTTACAATATAAAGGCTGAAAATTCTTTTTTACGTTACTAGATTGAGAAATATGCATGGATTCGTCGCTCCGACTTTTGAAATTGCCATTAAAACACAAATTGAATACAACTAAAGCTTACTCAATTTAAGCAGTTTAAATGCATTTCTAGTAGGCAAAGCAATTTATCTAGATTGAAAACGTACCCTTGCTCGTAACATGCATGCAATAGAAATTCTTAATTACCATTATAATGGCGTGTAATTACGTCACTAATGGACTAAGCGGTTACGTTTATAGCGTATAAACTTTACGAGTTTCGCAAATGCAACTGACTGACCCTTGATGATGATAGTTTCGCATTTATCCGACCGGGAGTGGGTGTTTGGGACTCAAAATGTGGCGTAACGTTAACAAAGTGTTTTTTTGAAATTCTTCACTTTGGCGACCTCGGTGGTGCAGGGGCTAGGCGGCCAAAGCGCGAAAGGTCCCGGGTTCGATTCCCGGTCAGGTCAATTTGAAAAACGAACTTTTCTAAATTTACTTGGGTCCGAGTGTGCTGGGATGACGTTTCCAGTTAGTATCCGTCGTCTGGTGCTCATAGTACAAGGGAAAACCTTAGTTTGAGACCAGGGTGATTGGTCATTTAAAACAAATTAACGGGTCAAAACGTGACAACATTTTTATTTAGTAGTTATTACGAACAACAGGTGATTGGTGTCTGGCGCATTTCTTTGTTTATTATTATGAGCTATTATCATAGTGAGTGAATTAGCCCACCTAGATATAATAATCAAAAGGGATTATCTTCTTTTACTCAATCGTGGTAAAATGTATTCCGTGTAACGACAGAAGTGAACATGAAATTCAACTACGACAGTTTATATTATTACTTCCGTGCATTTTTACATTAAAATATAAATTTAAAAATATATAAAACAACTTTGATTTCCTACCCGTTTTACGTCCTCCTACCTCTGTCGCAGCCTTTTATGGACTATGTTTAGCTGTTATTTTTTTTTGTATAAATCTAAGTTTTAAAATAGCTACTAAAACGATACCTAAATTCCATTTTAAGTATAGAGTTGATCTCAATTATTTTGTGGTCATAGTGGAGTACTATGCGCACCAAGATTTAATTGGTAGAAATAGAAATAGAAAACATCTTTATTCATGTAAACTTTACAAAAGCACTTATGAATAGTCAGTACAAATTAAGTATTCTACTGCCGTGTTCGGTAGAAGGTGGAGGAGTAAAGAGAGTACCGATCAGGCAAGTGGTAGGATGTTAGATACTTTCATGCTATAATGGCAACCTTCGAGAAGGCTTGATTTATCATGTCCTCAAGATATGTACAATTTATACATTTCAACGGTATTTAAATTGAAAAATGCATTTTTACTTTTCCTTTAACAGTTTTTTAGTCCCTACAAAAAGTAATTTTCTACAAAACTTAAGCTATGAACTGCGAGGTGACTAAAAAGCAAAGAGGAATGTGTGAAATAAAAATAATAGAGAGAGAGATACTTTAAGTACGACGGGTCACGTAGGTACGACTAAAAGTATAAAATTCTTTTACCTCTGAACTCAGTTCTAAGCACACGTATACACCTGACGAGAGTGCAGCTTGCGAGCCACTCCCGAACCTCCCGTGAGCTGCGTGTCTGCATTTTGTGTTCGCGTTTGTCATTTTCTAATATTCCTCTACTCTCCCGAAAATACAATTTTGAGTACGAGTACAAAAGTATGTTAAGTATGAATAAATACGAGTATTGAACAACATCACTTACATTGCTCTGATTCCGTGGTAGCACTTGCGTTACAGAATTCTGAAACAACGACGGTACCACAACACCCAGACCCGACACAATTTATAAAATGTTCGTTTTCCACATTGACCGGACCGGGAATCGAACCCGGGACCTTACGCGCTTTGGGCGCCTACCTTAGCCATTGCGCCACCGAGGTCGTCAAGAAAGAAGATGACGAATCGATTTTGATATTGGTTAAGAGCGCGATATTGTCTTGCGTTGTGTTTGTTTAATAATTTTGTGATGGTCAATAAATGTGTTTTCTTTCTTTCTTTTTTTCATTCGATAAAATTTATTCCTAGCCCTAATGTGGTAAGGTGGTCAGTCGCACCGGAACAATAGTATTGAATCGCTGTTGTATTACTCTGTTCTTTGTTCTAGCGTATAAACGGATAGTGCCTCCTTTACGGAGCCCGAGATCCGTCTCGTCTATGATCCGGATTTGAAGAGTCAATGGAGCGATAGCCGCTTACCTTCGGCACCAAGACCAATGTGGATCATAGCCTAAGACCAACGGCTTAGCGTGCCTTTCAAAGCACGGAATCATCATTCTTAACGGACAATCAGGTTATTTAAATTGGGATTGCCCAAACTAGGCTTGGAAAATCTCTCATTGTGAAGTCCCCGCGAGATTTGACCCTACGACCATCGAATTTTGAACCCGTTTTTTTTGTAAATACTGTTATGCTTTGTTGCGTAACATGGATATATTTCTAGGGACATGACTATATCTATAATAAAGCGACAATACGAGTGGATACACTTTGGCCTTTGTATCGGCCGTTATTTTGTCGGCTCAACAACTAATATCGTATTGCAATTGTTCCTCCTGATTTGCTGTAAACCGTACCGTTAAGAGAGGTAGGGCATAGCGATTTATCGCTCGAACGGGAGCAGCCCGACTGGTGACATACCTCTACCTTAAAGAAGATCGCAGCCGAATAACAATCACTTTCGTGTTGTTGTGTTCCTGCGTGTGAGTAAGGTTTCCAGAGTTCCTGGGGGGTCAAGCCTTCAAGGTAAGAGCGACAAGTCCAGTAAAATAATGATTATGCAGTACTTGTCACCCTTAAGCTAGGACCTCATTACCACTTAACATCAGGTGGCATGAGGTCAATCTTGAAGTGCAATATAAAGACGTCCTATTAATGGACAAATAGTTCATGAGCGGTAAACAGCATTTACAGCGTCAAAAGTTAACTAAGCAAAAGTTACAAGCAAAAAGTGAAAACAAAGTATGAAACGGTAACACAAATAAAACACTAAGACGTTTGCAGTTCAGTGGTGATTTCTTTTGAGAAGAAAATACATCAGCTGTTACCAGCGAACAGGTGACGGTACTGAGAGAAAGAAACAAATAAATAAAAGCGCGGTCCGCAACGCGGTCTGCGTTATAAAACTTTTTGAAGACTTCGTTTAAAGTACTTATGCTTTTAAAAGAAACTAAATTAACCCACAGGTAATCAAAGATGCTAATAATATAAAGCAATTTATTTCCAATTACCTCTTAGATGAATAAAACCATATAAATTTTTCTAATGTATTTTAAGAAGTTTAAGTGGACTCGACATTGACTTTGGCGCAGCAAAAAAGAGGATTATGATTTTCAACGGTATAATGTGTTGACAAAATTCATTTGGTAAATTGACGATCTTGATTTTCTTCTGATATAGGTTATCCGACGTCACCATAAATTTAATACAGCGCGTTTTGGGCTATGGTCATGAACATATTGCATTTTTAGGTTCCGAATTTTAAGTAGTCACAATTTTGTTTATTTTTATTTTCAGAATAAAAGAAGTACAAAATAACAAAATTTAACGGATATGTTTTTCTTATTTATTATTGCATAAGCAGTCCATTCTTGTGATTAGTGGGGTAGAGACACACCTGTCAAACATTTTGTAGATACACATGAACATACACAGATGTGACTTAAAATGGCATCGGCAAAACAAGGCTTCAAACAGTATTAGGCGTTGTTGCTCTCTCATTAAACTCGTGGCCGCGCGTGGTACTTACGTCAAAAATTATTTATTACCATACTTATGTGCCGACCTACGACATGACCTACAAGTCGACACAAATACAGCGTCAGCAGAATTGGCGTAGTAAACAACGCTCCATACGTAATGCGTGACATCGATATCCTACATCGCGATATCAGAGTTTTCGTCGCCACTAAGTATATATACAATACACCAAGATTGGTAGTTGGGCCTTGGTCCCCGAGCAGATAACACCTAGCTCGGCGGAAGTACTTCCACTTTTAGTAAAGAACATACGTTCCTTACATTGGTGACCCCGACTGAGCTGAACACCAGCAGCCTTTGAAGAACGGAGCCTTCGCATCAGGCCATGTCTCCATACCCTCAACAGCCAGCTTAGCCACGACAAGAGCACCGGACCACCTCAGCTGACAAAGCCACCTGGTTCCGGGCCCGTGTAATGAAGCAGGCCATCGCAGCCCTACGACCGAGTCATTGGTCCACACCGGCGTAGCAGCAGCTGCCTCCCTGCAACTACACGCATCGGGCACGTGCTTGGACTCCAAAGGGGGGGAGTACTGTGCCGACCTACGACATGACCTACAAGTCGACACAAATACAGCGTCAGCAGAATTGGCGTAGTAAACAACGCTCCATACGTAATGCGTGACATCGATATCCTACATCGCGATATCAGAGTTTTCGTCGCCACTAAGTATATATACAACACACCAAGATTGGTAGTTGGGCCTTGGTCCCCGAGCAGATAACACCTAGCTCGGCGGAAGTACTTCCACTTTTAGTAAAGAACATACGTTCCTTACACTTATCTCAATCACAGAGTTAGCTTAGATTGTTTGCGGTGTTTGTGCTGACGTACAGACGTGGGTGGTGATGATATGACTTATGCTGAGTGAAGCCCTTTTATTTAAGACGTCATGACTTGTCATTGCCTGCATCACCCGGTTGATAGAAGAACGCTGATTTTTGCATTTTATTGTATATTTTTTATTGTTTTATTTTTTTGTCTCTATATCTATATTGTTGTACTTATATGACTATGTTGTGATGTCTTTAAGTAATCAATATATATATTTTTTTTCTTACATACGTTACGCGGGGGATACTATTTGTTAATATTTTGCATGGGGCTTTCGATCTTCAAATCTTTCATCGAATTGTAAAGTTGTAATAACATACCCGCTTGATATTGCATTCAGCTCGTTATTCACGTCCTATCTGTCTAGCTGTCGATTAAATCTCACCATCCTAGTACTTTCTGGCTCAAATTCTCCTAACATCCGGGGAGCGGATTGATGGCTGCAGGCGATAGCACCCGCGGATCCGCTACTGCCCTATCTGATGCGCTTGCAGGCTCCAGTTAATGCGAAATCGATATCGCTTCGAGCTATTTAAAAAATCGTTTTGCTGGTTTGTCGACAGAGATATAAATGCCGCGCGTCGGCTCCGGATAAATCTTTAAAAGAGCCGGTGAAAATGCGAGGGCGAATGCCGTCAATAAATTTAAACATACGGTCAGCGTAATCGGTGCGATTTGTAACCATGTCTACACTAACATTTTTATAAAAACTTGAATTAAAAACGAATTACAATACATTGGATATAAATATGGAAACAACCTGCTTTTAATATAATACGTTATAGAATTTGGTATTTTTCGAGGCGGTTTTAGAACAATGTGAGTCAAGCATTTGGGTCTTAAAATCGCTCTAATTCGACACGAGAGTTTCAGTTTCAGTTTTTTATAACCAATTACGATACTATTTACAGAATTTTGAAACTGACCTTACTTGCATATTAAATTGAAGACGTTCAAGATTATAATTCTAAGTTGTTCATTCCAATATCAATGTTTCATAGAAATACTTAAATAACCTTTATACCACAAATCAATGGGAGTTAATCTTTTTTTATAAATATTTTATATGCATAATTACTGATAACTTTAGTATTTGTGGATATTAACAATACATTTAGCACCTAAATGAGCCGTGTCAATAATAGCTTGAAGTGCATTAAAAATCAAACGAAGTCGAACGTGCTAAAATCCAATCTTATTCAAGATACACCTAGAAAGTAAAAGAAACTCGCGTAAACGAGACAGTGACTCCACCCATGGGATAATTAAGCAAACATTTGCCCTTTCTAGTTGCGCTAAATCTGAATAGTTAATGGAAGTGAGTACGTATAGCTTGTTATCTTTTGTTATGCAATAAACTCGAGCTTGCGAACTAACACCTTGACATTGATTAATGTGTGTGAAGACTTTCTGATTTTATTCAAAGGTTCTTAGTTAGTTGTGGTACTTCAGTTTCTTATGACCTGAATTTTCAAACATACAATGTATGCAATAAAAAAAGTTGGGTGAATATTCTGTAACTTCGGCCTCTTTATGTGCATTTAAATTGCACGTCAAGGCTAGAGCAATTAAAACCACCACTGGGTATAAAGAAGAAAAGTTAGTGGAAATGTTAATTCGCATTCTCGTTTAATATTTACATAACTTCTCATGTTACAGTTTTTAATGGGATTCATTAGTGGTTTTCAGCCTTTGTGAGCTGAATTACTTTTTTGCAAGTTTCTCAAGGGAAATTATTATGTACTAGAAGGAGGCTTTGTATATTTCTGGTTCTTTGTGAAACGTGTACCTACCTAGTAAATTATTCATCCGTCCGAATCGGAATATCTTGAGTTTCCAGTTTCGATAAATGAAACTTTGAACCAGTCGTATTATTCACACCATATAGAACATAATTCGCCATTAGAAAAACATTAATAGAAAATAATTGTTCTAAAATCAAATTACTCTTTTCATACCAAATCGAAACTAAATAAAATATGAGTGTATATTTGTAATATTAAAATAACCGCTTTTTACTAAATACATAATATGAATATATACGGTATATAAACGAAAATCACATTTTTAAAAAGTTTGTCTGTCTGTCTTTCTGTTTGTTCTGGCTAATCTCAGAAACGGATGGACCGATTTTAACGGGACTTTTATTGGCAGGCAGCTGAAGTAATAGGGAGTAACTAGGACTCCTTTTAAAGTACGCAATACAATAGGTTTGTCCGGTTCACGATCACGTGACATGCCAGCAGGACACTGGTTGGCCTACTTCGATCGGTACTTACTTATATTTTAGAAAAAAAATCAAAATCCTGTAGTCTACGCGTCGTTCGAAACTTCGTAGTTGTAGGCACAGCTAGTGTCATCTTAATGTGTTCAGTACATATTGCATGAAATAGTTACAAATTTACCTCCAGACATCCATACATTCTCGCTAAATATTGCGTTTTTAATATTAGTAAGATCAGTTTGAGCCGCAACGTAAAGCAGCCTGGCATAGCTCTTCACCCCACACTTAATAATTAGGTCTCTACTTAGTATTCATAAATCTTGCGACTATGTATTTAAATAGACAACCATTATTCAATTTCCGCCGCAACACAAGTGTCTCTGATAATGTAATAAAAGAACGTGCTAAAATCCAATGGCTGTTATATATTGTTTTAGCGGTGAACACAGTTTGTTCGCCAACTGATATTATTACAAACGATAAATATTTTGTTTCGTTTAAATTGACCTGCAATTCTGTTGAAACTGTATTTGTGTTTACCCTTGCAGCTAAGCTTCTTTAAGCTGGTCGCTTATCTTTCAGAAATAGAATCATTGTAAAATGAAAAGTAATATACATATTTAAAATAAGTTAACAGACCGATACGCGACCAATTAGTATCTAGCTAATTACCGTAAATTTATTTTAAATGTTTAACCCTTGACCTAGAGTACCGAAATTGTTCATTGGTTTTCTTTCGTTAGTCAAGGTTATAATTTGAGATGGGAACTATTTTTATATTGCCCGATTAAGGGTTTAAATGGAATAAGAAAGTTTTAAATACTGATTAACATTTAGAACTACATAAAAATAATAACTGTCATTTGTTGTTTTCATGATGTATAGGTGTGTGTGGTACCGACAATTATTGTACGAATGCAACAGCAAAAGTTAGCTTTGCATGGTACTGTCTTGTGGATGGCAACCATTACAAACAAATTTATTGAAATTTTTCATGAACACCATACTTCGGAAGGCTTAGGCTGTTAGCTCCAGCTAATATGTTCATGTTGTTAATTAAACCTAACCGCACGCTATTTGGTGGTTTAAAAATATCTGAAAGTATGTTTGGTACGAGTATTTTGTCTTACGTATTGGGCAGCAGACTTCATATAATCGGCGCTGAGCTCGCATAGCCGTTCCACAAATTAGTATGGTACCTTATCAATCGGATACTAATGGATATATCGCAGTGTTTTGTAATGAATATCGATAGAGGTTAAATTAAAGAGATCCCCATTGATTCAAAGGTACGGACTAAATATATAAAGGTACGAAAAGCAAATATAAATTTGTCATTAGTTTTTCGATCCATTACGACTAAGCACTTACCTACCTACTTTGAGAGGAACCGGAAAAAATATTTGACTGAAGGTTAATCTTCGGCTTGTGTAAGCCACTTTTTTTCCAAATCTTTTGTTGGGGTAATCTTTCTATTAACCGAAATCCACACAGATTTGCGGATAGAAATAGGGCAGACTAAGCAAGAAATAATGATTAGTGAGGGTAGAATCTTCTACAAACGTACCTACTCTTGCTAATGGAATCTCTTGGTTGATTGGTTTGCCTTTTAACTTAAACTAAGTGTACCAGCATTTTTATTAATGTCGCGGTATCATAAAGTTAATAGTCATTTTGTTTCTGTCAATTTCAAACAACATAGAGACCGGGCGGAAATTACCCTTAGTTTCAGATTTATACGAGATTAAAGGGAATGATATGTTCGTAATAAGAAATTTATTCTTCACATGTCACTACGTTAAATTATTTGACTGGTATGTTTCCTGATTAAAAAGAGTGTTATATTCTTTATGCATTTAAAACGACTTTCCTCATACTAAAATTGTAAGATTTATGAAATCTTTACAAAAATCCCTTTCAAAATAGAATAGAATAGATATATAATTACTTGGAACGATTTCACATAAAAATATGGAACAAATTACTGCTCAACTACAGATAAACAACAAAACATAAAATAAAGGTACACATTTTGTACTAAGATATTGTTTTGTGCTGTACTTAAAAATAAGGTTGGTTGAAGCGATCTCCATATTCATTAAGGTGTGCATTAATTTGCGTTACACGTAGCTTAAATATGCTAACTACTTAACCGATCCAGTAGGTTTGTAGCAAAATGAATGTATTACAATGATTAAGTTATAAAAAAATACTAAAATTCGATGGCTTAAAAGTATGTCCCCATTACAACTATTAATACATACGTGAATATGTGGAATTTATTCCATTGGACCAATCTAACCATAGCCACGTGAAAAAAGATACGGCATTGACAAATGATAAGTGTCTTCCTTATTTCGGGGAGTCGTATTTTTACGTTAGTAGGTAGTTAATAAATTGGTTTGTGGCAGATCACACCCGCTATATGTTTTATGGACTCTATATCAGCCTCTTTCCTTCCTCGTTCGGATAAGAGCTCTTCAGGAATTAACTTTGCAACCTTGTAATGGTCATGGTATCCTGTTAGTGAAAGCTAAATTCTCCATGTTATTTATTACACCAATTTACTGAAACCCCAATGCGTCCCTAAGGGTGTTTTCTTAGAAACAACATACTGCTGTATAAATAACTAGTCGGTATTTAATATTAAGTATGATTAATGTTGCTGATGGGAAAGTTCGTTTGTTGTTTCATTTCTTTGTCCGTGTTTTCTTTTGCGTGTATGTTCTGAGCATATGCTCAGAACATACACGCAAAAGCCCATATCCTTAACGAAATACTTATCTATTCTGTAACTACATATATATGTAGTTACAGAATAGATAAGTATTTCGTTAAGGATATGGGCTTCTTTCCATGGTGGGTGCTAGTGGTCAGCCCCGGATTCGCGCGGATAGTTTTTTCAGACTTTGGTTACCTTATTGCTGTTTTATAAAGATTCCCTTTAAAAATAAATAAAACGTATCGAGTTACGCGGTGTAGTGTAGCTAACTAACAGTGATATAATTTTTCAAATCGTTTCAGTATTTTCAGAAGCTATTCAAAGCAAAAAACAATAAAATGCTACTTAGGTCAGGCTTAAAAATAACGTGTCCTTTTAAACTCTTGACATTGGCCGAATCATTGCGTGATCACCGAATCTTGATACGCGAAAGTGTTTATAAAAAAACCAGCTGATTGGTCTTATTGCCTATCACATGTACATATTTTATTTATGAATATAATTATATAATTTGTATTTAAATATGTAACCTGGTACTACCGTTGGATCTGGTTTCCATAAAAAAGGTGCTAAAGGTACTTATTACGAGTATAACGAATCTAGTACTTATATACTTTGGGATTAAGTCAAATGTATGTGACACTGTCTTTTATTTACTGATTTATAAATCAATTGAGGAAATTTATGTCGGTACGTATCCTAAAGGCACCAATGGTATGAATAACATTTGATTGAAAAAAAAAACGTTAAGAATTTACTTAATTTTATTAAATAAACGAAAAAGTTATTAGTTACAAAGAATGTTCAGTGGAAAATATTTCATCACTATAACGAAAGCTATCTAGATGCGGACAGGCGGAGCAAAGCCTTTGCAGCTTAATTTCAACAAAATTGTCTTCATATAATATTAAAATCCTTTTTGTGCACGACTAAATGAGCTTAGAGCAAAGTGGAGGTATCAAATGAAGTAATCATACGAATTAACCCCTCTTGGTCCATTCCATTTACTCGGACTTTAGTATCATAAGTTAAATGAATTTTCCCTTAGTGGAAGGGCAAGGTCCAGGAATTACGTAGCAGAAGCTCTTATGCCTGTTGTATGATTGTGTAAAATTATGTTTGCATCATTCAATTGTAAACAACCAATGTTTAATATCATTCGGCAATAATTTTGAGATTTTTTAGTTATAAATAATTGAAAAGTTCAAGTTACAAATAATTTGTTCCCAATGTTATAAAAATCATTAAGCAGAAAGCATGACATTAAAATTAAAAAATTCCATCCAACTTTTTTCCCCATCTAAGTTAGGTGGAAAGCCCCATAACTGGCTAAACCTGCGGCGTAGACCTGTTTTACAGCAATGACGTCATATTTTGACGTAGCATTCGTAGCGTGCATAATATGCGTTTTCTAATCGTGTACCTAGCCCAATGCCTTTCAAAACGTTTAAAGATAGTATGGATTTAATCCACGCCTGGCACATTCACTTAACGACTTAGATTCCGAACTACCGGAATACCGTGAGTAATTCCATAAGTTCACCCACAAACTTCTGCGTTCGCGAAGAATTCTTATAACCGCTACTGGCACGTTCCGGGGCATAATATCTCACTCTTTATTGTAATACGGCCACTTTTATGACTCCCAGTTTTAATGGCTTTTCGAGCGGGGGTTGAACTTTGATAGCTATTTCATAAGTCGAGGTTAGGTAATATTGATGTCATTGAAAAAACATGTCGCACCTCCCCAGTAGTCCCCAGTGCAAGACTGTCACTGTAAAATTTGCAATAATTAGTTAAATATGGATTTTTTTTTATATTACACTTCAAGATTGACCTCATCCCACTTGATGTTAAGTGGTAATGAGGTCTTAGCTTAAGAGTGACAAGTACAGCATAATAAATCTGTTACTGGACTTGTCGCCCTTACCTTGAAGGCTTGACCCCTGCCACTAATGTAGCACCCCCCAGGAGCTCTGGAAACCTTACTCACACGCAGGAACACAACAACACAGAAGTGATTGTTATTTGGCTGCGGTCTTATATCTAATAACTTTTATCTTTTTACTGTACTAATTTGGCATTATTTATTCGAAAGTAAGTTAAAAAAGTTAACTTTGTAACCCATACTAATATTGTAAATGCGAAAGTAACTCTGTCTGTCTCTCTATCAGTCGGTTCGTCTGTCCGGCTTTCACGCCTATACCGCTGAACCGATTTGAATGAAATTTGGTATAAGTATACCTTGAACTTTCAGAACGGACATAGTCTACTTTTTGTTTAGAAAAATAAAATGTTTATTTTATAAGAAATTTCTTACAAATATAGCTCGAAACTTGAATTAAAATATGGACTACTTTTTGTTTCGAATATTAGGGCGATAGGGGTAAAACTGACCTTAAATGTACGTAGTCCACGCGAACGAAGTCGCGGGCACAGTTAGGGCTATTGGCGACATTTTTTTTCAATAACATCGATATTACCTGAGCTCGACTTATGACCGACAGACAGACATGTCAAACGTGTAACATCCCGTCGATGTTGCGCCGAGATAAAAAAGAAATGAGCTGTGCTGAAACTCAATCGGATGTAGAAGAAGTATTTCATATAAAGGATAAAAGGAATCCGCGTATATTGCATTGCTTCACAAGTTGATGTAATGTAAGCGCCGTAGTTGTTCCTACGAAGCTTCGATGCGAAAAATAACAATACCCATTTTGCACTTTACTCGATCTTCTGGGTCATTGTTTCTCAAACTGGCAGCAGCTACTTGTTTATAAAGGCTGATTACCTTTGTTTTAAAATTCCTTAATAGTGCGTACGTGGCGAACTTTCAAAGAATTTACTTATTCCTTTCCTAGATTGAGGATGCTTTTTAATCTCTTTATCTAATAGGGACGCGTACATGTAAGTGAAATAAAGTTGAATTTTATGATGTCAAGTAAAGAGTCAGCACATCTGTTTAAATGAGTAAAAATCAACAGTTGAAAGCACGACAGACTATAATCTTAACACTTATAGTTCGTAATTACTTCTTATCCCTATGACTTGAAATAAGTACAAAGTCCATAATACTAGTATATAATAAATCGGTCGGTCATGCTTTTAACTGAACATTAAACCAATATCGCTACAAAGTCACGAGGTCCATTACACCGCTCACGTGTCCTTGTCTTAAGGTTGTAAAGTTTGAGATACGCCGGTCCATAACGCAGTAACCCCGGGCAAACTTTCATTCATGCGCGAACAATCTTGAGCAGGAAGTATGCAGCTGAAACATAAAGCGATTCAATTAAACAACCTTGTAGGTGGAACGACCAACCTGTTGGATTGCGAAACTGAAAGTTAGCCAACTTGGTGTCTTGGCGTTGTGCCAGCTAACTCATTCGTGGAGCTATTAACTTCACGACACTCCACCGCACTCTTGAATAGCTCCGTATTTTGAAGGCACGCAAATATGATCTGCCATTAATGTACACAGCTGCCACTTTGATAGCCGTGGTTTGATTGTAGCTGTAAATGTTGTATTATGACATATCTTGCTCTGTGCCGCATAATATTGTACTCTTCCTGATTCACAGCTGGTGTTGAGTAACTTGAGTAACGGTTGGAGCATGTGTACTTGTATAAATAAATATTTGGAAAACTTCTCATACTGACCTGATCCCATTATATTATGCTGAAATGATTGGTTGTTGTTGTTTTTACGAGTAGTATTGACTACTCTGTACATTATTATTTTGTTTAAATATAACTGTTTGTACTAAGTGACTAAATGTACCTATTAGAAATGTCACTAAGTGTAATTTTAGTTTTTTTTGGGCAGATGTAGGACTCCCCGCTCTTAAAAGACCGCAGTCACCCACTTAAGCCCACCCACCTCTCATCACCTAAATGATGGCACCATGAGAGTCTAGACAGGTTAATTATGACGGCTAATGCCCCCTGGATGGATTAGGTTAGAAACCTGTTCCACATGTTTTATGTTCCCATGAATGTGCATAATGAATAATGAAGTCAAAATATGCATAGTACACGTAGCGTTCACGTCAGGACAGCGGCTTTAATGAAAAGCAGTGTTGCATGTAACAGGCGCAAGCGCAGGCGGGGCCGGCGTGCGGCGAGGGGCGCATGGCTCTGCTGTACCGCGCGACGCGGCTTAAGGACCGCGCGGACACCCACGTGTTCACTTTCGTGGTGACGCGATCTGCCACGCGCGAGCCGGACCGCGATGTCACCTCTAAGGACTTCTGCTGCGCGCACCAGCGATGGGCGGTCGCATTCAGCCGTACCGACACCTCGCTCGGTGAGTTAATCATCGTGTTTATACAAGTTAACAGGAGTGTACACCCAAGACTAGGGTTCTAGAACGATTACTAATCCATGGACCTTCTGGTCATACGACATGGACATGCATTTGACATGGGCTAGCCGACACATAATTCAATAGTACTCTTTCTAACGTGTGCGCCATCACTATTAAAGACGATAAAAAATTAGTGAGGTTAATTATCAACTTTCCTATGGTATATTTACAGAATCATGATCTGGTACTTATTAATTTGGGTGTTTACTTACTTAACTAGGCTTCATAGTTGGTGATGAAAGGGTCTTGGTCATTGACTAATTTCATTTTTGTTACAGGTGTGTACCTTGTATGGCGTGGCGCGTGCGAGGGCATGCGCGTCTACGTTGACTTCACTTTCACACTTCTTAGCCGCGACCACTTCACCGCTAATGAGGGCTTCTCCGGCAAGCAGGTCCGCTTCAACGCGGGCTGCGCGGCGCAGGGGCGCGGCCGCTGCGTCTCCCTCGCAGAGCTCAACGCTAAGTTCGCAGATGCTCGCGGGGAGTTTCAGCTCGAACTCAGCATGTCACGCGTTCGCACTCTGTACTCGTGTGAGCTGCGCACTCCGCGCCTCGACACACCACCTATCGCGTTCGCCGGCTTTGACTGGTCCGTATCCGCGACCGGAGGCAACAAGGAACCGTTGACACTTCGGCTGGTACGCCTTTCGGGAGAGGGACAGCGCTGTCGCGTACGCTATGCTCTAGCGCTCGGTGAAGGAGAACGCCGACTACATTCGGGACCTTTGGAATGTGTGTGCGACGCGGAGGGAGGCACGCCGCCGTGGAACCCGCGGCCGCCTTCGCGCTCGTTTCACAAGGGCGTTCGGCTGACAGTGGAGCTCATTTGGGCGAGAGCGCTCGCTGAGCTGTCTGTGCCGGCGGCGGGGCGAGCGGCGACCTGTTACGACCGGGACAAGCAGGCGTGGTCTGTGCGGTGTGACATGCATTCCGAGACCGTGCGGATGCACATGTTGTATCGCGACGTGCATCATGTGCCGCGGAACCACTTACGCTACGTGAGCTGGTCTGCTTGGCTGGTGCGTGCCTCCCCAGCGCCCGGCGAACCTGACGCTGAGGAGCTGCCCGGGGCACCCTTTGAGCACTATTATGCACAAGAGAGCGCCGATGAAGGCCTAATGATGGAGACTTCGCTGCGGGTGGAGGATGTTTCGCGCCCCGGGTGCCCCTTTATGCATCCCGGTGGCGAACTTCGGGTGCGCCTCGAATGGGGCGATACCTACCTGCTCTTCCAAGCTACTTATCATGTATACGACGATCTTTGTCGGCTGCATGGACACCAGATGAGGTGGGTTCTAGTCTAAAAAATATTTCATGTCCATATAAAACAACGAATGTACCACGGGCCGATAAGTATGTAGTTCTAAACATATTCGGCAGAGGGCACTTACCGGAAGGCTAACGGTTGATACAGCAGAAAAATTTCATCGCCTACGATAACTTGCGGTTAGCTCAGTTGGTAAGAGCAGCACGCGCGATACGTGAAGGTCGTGGGTTCAATTCCCGCACCGCAAGGGGAGATAAAAATTTTCTGTTTCTAATACATATAAAACTAATTTTTATTTGTGAATTCAGCAAAATTATACACATATCTACCAAAGTTTCATGTACAAGTAGGGTATTGAAGTGACTACATACCGACAAGCAATCTAATTGCTTTACCTATCCGCATTCTCCTAGCTACCGAAACTAAAATAGTTTTACCATTGAGGCTAGGGCAGTTTGACGGGATAGAACCGTTTTATATAATTCAATATTAGTTCCGAGGTAAGCTGCTTATGAAAAAGATGTAGCAGTCCCACTCTTCTGGTACCAGTTGAGCCTAATGCGCCTGATTGTTGTTGTTCCAGACGCGAGATCGCCGCACTGCAGGCCGAGAACTACTCGCTGGAGCGGCAGCTGTTCAGCTACCAGAAGAGCCTGGCGTACGCGCAGGCGCAGGCGGGGGAGCCGGCCGCGGCCGAGCCGGGGGGCCGCCGCTCGCCCGCCGAGCGCTCGCTCTCCACCGACACGGAGTACGCGTGAGCGCCGCCAATGTGTTCATCAGGCGTCGTGCCCGCCTTCGAACGACCGATCTCTTCTATCTTTTCGACTGACTCTGACGTTTTTGAGCGATTTATCTATTTTTCTAGACGTTTTATGGCGAGGTGCGCCTCGTCCGCACCGCTTCCGGTCGCCTGCACTCTCGCCGCTCGAATCTATCGATAGCCGATTATTATACTCGACTACTTTTCTATTTATCTGTACATAAAATATATTTAGATATTATTATATTATGTATATTTCTTAAACTTGAAACTCGAATTCATATACTGCAACAGTCGATTTACGAATAAAAGTCCGTAAAATTATATTATTTCTGTGTTTTATTCCTGCCTATCCCATGTAGAAACCAAAAGACAGACAAAAGCACGCCAGACTACTACACATTTTTTTGCACCGGCCTTATGTCGTAGGCATAAGATCTAATATTAAACTGCAAGTGTTTACCTTGACGAGCTGTCGACCGTATCGACCTAACACAAGATGACTATAGTCTGGCCAAGCAGTGCCGGTTCTATCATTACTGGCGCCCTGGACGAATTTCCGCCAGCGCCCCTGTAAAAGCGTTTACCAATACATCGATTTAGGGGAATACATCTGGGTACCTCAGGGTAGCTTTCTAGCGCCCGTTCAAGTCAGAGCGCCCCGGGCTGTTGCTAGTGTTGCCGTCGATTCGATTGTTAATCGATTATAATCGATTATTCCAAAAGAGACCTAAATAATCTAATAATCGATATGACAATCGATAGTATCGATACTATCGATATAATCGATTATATCGATACCTATTTTTATTAGATATAATCGATTATAATCGATTAATCGATTATAATCTAAGTCAAATACAATATAATCGATATAATCGATTATATCGATATCAAGTTGAAAGCAATACTATCGATATAATCGATTATTTCGATATAATCGATTAATTTGCAATTATTTTTAGATTTAATCGTCATTCATATAATGTCTTCTTAGACATAACACATTCAAAATGAAACCGTGAAAAAGTTATTTATACCCTACTTTTTATTCATAAAACGTGATAGCTAAGTTTCTTGGTACCTACCTGAACTGTACCGTCATGGCGATACTATCTAAAAATAATTGCAAATTAATCGATTATATCGAAATAATCGATTATATCGATAGTATTGCTTTCAACTTGATATCGATATAATCGATTATATCGATTATATTGTATTTGACTTAGATTATAATCGATTAATCGATTATAATCGATTATATCTAATAAAAATAGGTATCGATATAATCGATTATATCGATAGTATCGATACTATCGATTGTCATATCGATTATTAGATTATTTGAGGGGGGGATAATCGATTAATCGATAATCGATTATCCGGCAACACTAGCTGTTGCCCAATCGCGCGCCACCCTAATGAAGGCCCTGTCAGGCCAAGGTCCACAGATTGGCAGTGACAGTAACGACAAATGACGTGACGTGGTAACGTGCGCATCTTTCGCGAGGATCTGCGATTTTAAGTTATCGGAGATATTCCAAAGTTTTACTCAATCGTGAACACGCAGTCTTTCGCCCATGGATCCAGATATCTATCATAAATGAGTATAGAGTAATTCAATTCATAACAATCCCACACACAAAACTGATTTAATGGGAACATTGAGGGAATAATTTTTAACAACTTTAAGGCTCAGTTGTACCATCTTAATCATTAACGGTAGGTAACTGACGATATGACAGCACTCGAAACTGTTATAACCTTAGATTAGGGAACCTAAATAAATCTATGATGTACCCTTAAGGGATGCTTGTCACAAAAAAAAATACTGAACGGATTGCATGAATTTTAGTGAATAAATAGCCATAATACAGTATTTTTTAAGCCAAAAGAAAGCGAATAAAGTCTCGGGTAACCATTTGTACCAGCAGTATAGACTTTAGATTAATATAATTGAATTCACAATACCATGGCATACTAGTATGAAGAACAAAAAAATCTTCATCTCTCACGCTTAGTCCTCCTCCAAATGAACTATGTATTATAAAGTATATTATATAGGTTAGGGCTGTCCAGACCAAATGTGATCCTGGTCCAATTCAAATAACTCAATAGATTGGAGCGCCGCTGTCCAAAGTTATTTTTGAACAAATAAATTATTAGCGTTTGAAATCAACCGCATTTGGCACCTTCCACCACCCTTTCCCTTATGTATAAAGCATCCACGTTTTTGAACGGAACGCCAAGCGTCAACGTCAAGTTTGCCAGCTGTCAAAACAACGTGCGGTTTTTTGTCAAACTCAAACTCAGTTTTGCGTCGTATTTTCGTAATAAAGGAACCTAATAAAATGGCTCAGGGTAAGCTTAAAGTGAAAAGCAAGCTGCCTTCAGGCGCTAAAACGAAGAAGGCCAAAGGAAAAGCAGTGACTAAGCGTAACAACGCGCCAGTCAAAAGCAAAGCCCAAGCTGTGGAGAAGAATAAGATGAAGGCGAATGTGACGAAGATGGTGAACGCAGCGGCGGAGAAACAGCTGCGAGCGCTGGCGACCAACACGCCTCAGCTGTCTGCGGCGCAGAAGCGCGCGGCGGCGGCGCCGACGGCACCAACACAGGCACAACCATCCAAATCAACATAACCTCAACCTCGTTCGAACCGTTTCATTGTAGATACTCCTCATAGTACGGGGTTTTGCCTACTTGACTATGGATGATATCTGCGAGCTATTATCATCTGTGCTCTCAACTATACATCTCATAGTACCACCCACTCAAAGAGATCAAATCGCAGTAGCACCCGAGCTGAGGTTCCTGCCCTTTTATTTAGAATCCGTATCATCGGTCCGAAACGTTGTGGAAGTCTTTGCGGCTCTCTTCAAAAGTGTTATGTATTGAAATATTTTCTACGTTTATGGTAAAATATTATTTACTACCAAAAAACTTTGCTAAGTTAACACACAAGTCAAACATGACATAGAAAACTAAAAGTATTTATGCAACCTTCTTGTCATAGATGCGTCAGATAGTTGAGTCGGAATAAAAACATATTAAAACGGAAAAGAGTACCAGGGTAAAACGAGCAATGCCACTCAATCTGGTCATTGAGTAGTCTTATAAACAATGAGGTAATCATAGCATATATTGCTGTGCAATTACTATTTCTGATGTTTCTCTCTAAAACACTCAACCAGCATTTCCCATGTGCTGGATCCCAATTCAGTACTAAACCAGCAAGATGAAATACTGAATTCGGGATTAGTGGTACTAAATAAAATGAATGAACAAATTTCAATGTGTATGCTGAGACAGTGAAGAATGGCGAGTTCATTTTAAAAGTGGACTACCTAATTGTAAAATGGTCATTTAAAATCATAGGGTATTTCTTAAAATGGTTAAATAGAGTGGATGTTGTTGCTTATTTCTTTAAAAATAAAATTGTTACATAATGTTATGAAAATTGAGTCATGGCTTTTGTCTACAGTGTCTGCCAACTGGCAGGTTTAGTTTCTTTTTATTCCTTTGTCTCAAATAAGGACTAAAATAATATAATTATCCCTTGGTAAACCTGTTTATTTTTTTATTTTTTTAATTGAGTATGATCATAATAATTTTTGTTAAAAATGGTCTGATTTTTTCTACACAAGTATTATCAAGTCATTATTTTATTTGAAGTTCCTAATCTGAAACACAGCTAATATTTGTTGTAGAGCTATTTCACACTCTTGTAGATTAAAATAGTATTGCGTAAGTGTTACTTACAATAAAGTTTGATAAGATCTATAAATAACTTGCAATTAAGTACTTACTTAATTGCTACTTAGCAGTGAACAATAATTCATACTCTTTAATAAGTGAAAGTGATGCTAATTAGATTTCATTTACAATACTAAGCGTATGTTAAAATTTTAATCTCTATTATTGAACATGGTTGAAAATGAGATAAAAAATATACCCGTAACAGTGTGAGCATTCATATTAAGTTCATGTAAGTCCTGTAAGGTTTAAAAATCTAACACATTAATGTAATAACTTGTGTTATTGTTTGTAAATAAAGTTGTTATTCATGTACATTCCATGTTTTATTATTTTAGCACAAATGGTGTTTGGTCTGGTACATTTTATGATAACAAGGAATTTATACTCATTATTAGGACCTTTTCCCTTCGAATATGGACTGATACTACTTTGCTTTTAGTATTGGCACAGTGAATTAAGAGGTGGTAAAATTTATAGTAACATTTCATTTCTTACATAATTCCGGAACCATAATTACAAAATATATTATAAGTATTTATCATATTCCTACCCCCGTTGCGACACTGTCACTTTTTTTTTTTATATTACACTTCAAGATTGACCTCATCCCACCTGATGTTAAGTGGTAATAAGGTCCTATCTTAAGGGTGACGAGTACAGCATAATAAATCTGTTACTGGACTTGTCGCCCTTACCTTGAAGGCTTGACCCCTGCTACTAATGTAGCACCCCCCAGGAGCTCTGGAAACCTTACTCACACGCAGGAACACAACAACACAGAAGTGATTGTTATTTGGCTGCGGTCTTCTGAAAGGTGGAGGTATTTCACCAGTCGGGCTGCTCCAGTTCGAGCGATAGATCGCTATGCCCTACCTCTCTTAAGTAAAAATTTAGTTTTTCAGGAGAAGCATTTAAAACTGACACCTCACAAAATAATGACTTAAGAATATATAGACGAGATGAACAGCTTATACTACAATGTCAACTTTTAACTTTACTTTTTTAATAAATATTAATCACTTTATGATTTGAAAAAATATACTATGTATATCTTTTTAAGCCTTCCAACCCCTCAAAAGTGACGTTGTGTCTAACGAAAAATTATAACTTTAGTTGTGTCGCAATGACGACACTCACGTTCTCATACCTACGGAAACTATGCGTACTACACAAGTAACGTTATCGCACCACTAAAGAACCCTTTTAGGGTTCTTTAGTGGTCCTAAAGAACCCTTTTAGGGTTCTTTAGGATCATTTTTAGATATTTAACTCATTTTTGCATTTTTTGCAAATGTGACAGTGTCGCACCGGGGCCAATTATAATTATCCCACTGCTAGGCACACAAGTCTCAACTAAGAGATGGAAAGATTTACATATATATTTTGTAATTGCTAGATGTAATGTTTATTCTATGTAACATTTATTTTAGATACAATTAACAGGGGCTCACGGTTTCTTTTATGAAACTACTAGCTGTGCCCGTGCACGTGGACTACATCCTTTCATGGTCGGTTTTACCCCTATCTCCCCTAATATTCGAAACAAAAAGTAGTCTATATTTTAATAGAGCTATATTTGTGCCAACTTTCATATCTCTAACGTAAAAAATAAACATTTTCCCATATAAACTTTCAAAGGTGGCATTACCCCCCCCCCCCCTTACTTTCTAACAAAAAGTAGCCTGTGTCCGTTGTTGAGGTTCAGCGTACGTTGAACGTATGCCAAATTTCATCAAAATCGGTTGAGAGGTTTAAGCGGGAAAGCGGGAAAGCGTAACAGACAGACAGAGTTACCTACTTTCGCATTTATAATATTAGTAGGGATAATTTGATATGAATCAGTACATTTTAAGCAAATATCGATACTAATATAAAGCTGAAGAGTTTGTTTGTTTGAACGCGTCAATCTTAGGAACTGTTGGTTTAAATTGTAAAAATATTTTTTGTTAGACAGTCGAGTAATGCGTTAGGCCCGTGTTTTCCATTGGCCGGGTCTTACCCGGTACCGAGCCATCAAAATAAAATATCGGGTCGCAACATATGAAAATTACCGAGTTATGGCAAAACAATGATTGGAAAACACTGCTTTAGACTATATAACATCACACTGCGACAAATAAGAGCGAAGATTAATTGATAAATGTGAAAAAAACGAGGATAGTGTACATATAATAATTCGAGCGAATGTGCCGTTTCATATCTGGTGCCATGTAAAACACGTATTCCACACGCCACTCGGCCGCGTGATCTGATCTGTCAGGAGAAAATTGAATAACGATGTTATGTGTTTTTCTACTTTGCGTTTACCGCCCTCCTTGAGTCATACCTCACTGTCGAAGATTGTGCTTTCGAGAAAATATTTATAATATTAAATACGAAACTAACTCTGTCTCTCTGTCTGTCTGTTTGTCTGTCCGGCTTTCACGCCTAAACCACGAACCGATTTTAATGAAATTTAGTATAGGTAGGTATACATTGCAACTCTAGAACGGTTTTAGGCTATTTTTTGTTTTGAAATTAGGGTGTAATATGGGTACCCAATACCGCCCTTGAAAGTTTATATGGGAAAAAAATAATGGAAAATATGGGAACTTTTTTATTTTTTAAGTTAGAGATATGAAATTTGGCATGAATATAGCTCGAAAGTTGGATTAAAATATGGACTACTTTTTGTTTCCAATATTTGGGGAGATAGGGGTAAAACCGACCCTGAAAGTATGTACACCAAACGGACGAAGTCGCGTGCACAGCTAGTCTTTAATAAAATCAGTACCGTGTTTTATTATTTTTCGCAAGGTAGGCGTAGGTACCAAAAGTTTTTAAGCAAACTCAATGTGTTGGTTTAACAAATTAAAGACGCTAGAAAAAAGTTGAACCAACATTACCCGCCAGAATTTAAAATTGAACGTTGGTAACTTGTAGCTTTTGTAGCGTATTTTTCCAACATGAGAATTAAAATTCATTTATTAATGACTTCATTTAAAATGTCGGGTGTGGGAACTGTAGGTATAATATTTTTACGTACACTAATCACAACAATTACAAGTACAATCTTACCTAATTCCCGTTTGGTCTGTTGTTATAAGAACTAGATTATGGTTTCGGGTGTGTCGGGGTCATTAGTTAAATTCCCAGGTCTAGCAAAGTATGCTTCGGATTTTTCGAATAGAGCTCGCTCGAGTTATACTTGAACAATCCAGATTATCTTTTTGGCAAGGGTGGTAAATAGGCCAGCACCAGTTATTGTTCTGATGATTTGATGGGCTTTCGCCCTACAACATATTTATTGGCTGGTAGGTGCTTAACTTTTGCATTAAGTATCATATGGTAACAAACGAGAGTGGCAAATTTTAATGATTTGTGCAACACCAAAGCTGTCGTATTTGTGTTTCCGATCTTTTAAAAGGAATAGTAATTTCATGATGATTCTTAAGTCAAATCACAAAGGGAATAATGAAACTAGAGAAGATTTTCTTCGAATATAATATCCGGATTGTATAATTCAAAAAGGTTTTATGGATATGGATTTTGAAATAGCTTTCAAAATACGAAAAAATATTACTGAAATCGGTCCAGTATTATTAAAATGTATTTAGTACCAAAAAAACATATACCTACCACCGTATAACGTTATGTAACTGTTTTTGTAATGTGACATACAATAAATGATTGAATTGAATTGAACATTTTTTTCTTTTTAGAATCCATACTAATATTATAAATGCGAAAGTAACTCTGTCTGTCTGTTACTCTTTCACGCCTAAGCGGCTGAACGGATTTTGATGAAATTTGGTATACGTTGAATCTCAAGAACGGACATAGGCTACTTTTTATTAGAAAATAAGGGGGGGATGGGGGTAATACCACCTTTGAAAGTTTATATGGAAAAATGTTTATTTTTGAAGTTAGAGATATGAAATTTGGCACAAATATAGCTCGAAAGTTGGATTAAAAAATTCTAATATAGGGGAGAAAGGGGTAAAACCGACCATGAAAGGATGTAGTCCACGCGAACGAAGTCGCGGGCACAGCTAGTTACAAAATATACATGTTTCACAAGATTTATTTTCGACTTAAGAATCGCGAACGTCCGTACAGTTAGGGACAGACGAATAAATACGTATAAATAGTTTAGGGCTCGCAGTAAGGAATTGTGGCACGTGTCTTTAAAGTACGAAATAGAGTCGATTTAACTGCGTCATAGAATTAATACAAACGCAATACCTTTTTAGTTTTACAGCCCGTAGCTGTTTTCCCTTTAAAATACGCGTTTGTATCCCTACACACGTGCGACTATTTTAGCAGCAATCGCTACAAAAACGCGTTTTCATCTATAGCTACTATTGTTGGTGTTACGATATGGTTTATTGTTGTCAAATGCGCGTTTGTATCGCAACAAATAGTTGGTAGTAAGTCAAACGCAATACAGCACGTATTTACAAAACTACCTGGAGAGTTGCGAGAGCACAATCACTCCATTCTTACATGTCCGCCGGTGTACTGACCAACAGGATCTCCTCCGTTTCCTAAGGACCGGTCTACCACTGCACCGCGACCCCCCTTAATGACTGTGTATGACCCTTGATTCTGAATAAATAATTAAATAAGCTGGCTAGTCGAGGCCACGCGGTCAGCGCCGTTAGGTTTCGCGACTCGCGATAGATAAATACGGGAAAAAAACGGTCCGGTCGGCTCACTAGGGTCTTGGTACTTGAGAATTAATTCTTAGAAATTTACTATCTGAAGGTTTTCAGCACAGATAAATTAAAAAAATGGCTCTTATGTTAAGGTCAATTACTTTTTTTTAAATGTTTTCCGAGTTTCGTGCCAGTATCTATTTCTTTCCGAACTGCAAGTAGCTTTTTATTTGTAAACGGCTAGCGACCCACCGTGGCTTACGCGCACGCGTATTTTACCCGCTTTATCCTCTGATTCTTTGCTCCTATTGGATACAGTGTGATATAGCTTAGGTAAAGCTTTTCACGATAAATGAACTATACAACACAAAATATATTTTTTCAATTTGAACTAGTTGTTCCTGAAAATAGCGCGTTCAAAAAAACAAACTCATTGGCTTTATAATATTATTATATGTATATTAATTTCTAAGTATTACCTACTGATATTATTTGATTTACGAATAAAGAGATTACGACTTTTTATCATAGACGCTCATAATAGGTATTTGACCACCTCTTCATTCCCAAAACGTTAGGAACTCATTCAACTTCGGAGAGTGCTTCGGTTTGCTAAATCTGTTTTTAGCATTGTGAATAGGGGCGCTGTAGAGTCACAGTTTTGTTACCAGTCCTTACAAAAGAAAAAGCACGCGCCATTTTTTTTAGGTGGTAAACACAGTGAATCTGATCAGTGGCATACTAATTTACCTCGCTGTTTGTGAAAAAGACATCTTCAGTAGGTGTCCTAAATTTATTCTAGAACATTAAAAGGGTTGGGTAAACTTGATGACGTGCAAATGATATTCATTCGGCTTAGGGGGTAACTCGGACACAAAAAATCTCAACCGCGGCCGAGTTTCCTACTTTCAAATATCGATGCAGTATTTTCGGTCGAACTTTATATTTCAGTGCCCGAGATTACTTCGTTAACAATTCGAAGTAGTAAATTCGGACAATTATTAATTTGTAGAGGAATAGCTTAAAAAAGACAAAGCTTATATTTATAATTTAATGTTGGGCCTATACACAAGTGCTGAAATTATATCATAACTATAGCCGCATACAAAATATAAAACAATGAAAATCTACAAAACAAGAGATGATTACCATAATCAATTAAAAATCAATATTAAATAAATAACTGTTTATTTTATTTTTAATTATTTTTTTATTTATAATTTGTTTTCATAACTTTTGATCATTAATAACTAAGTTACTTTATATATTTCTAAAAAGTTATATAAGTAAGTAAATAGTCAATATTATCATTACCATAATAAAATAAAAACGAATTAAAAAAAAACCGATCAAGTGCGAGTAGGACTCGCGTGGAGAGGGTTCCGTACGTTGGACTCATAGTTCACAATAACTGCCTTCACTTGATTGTGAGAAACAAAGAAATATCTTAATTGTCTCTCTCTATCTTCAATCTCTCTCTTTTAAAAAAATACCAAATTCCTGGCCCTAATTCTTCGCCCCACAAACCCCCCCCCCCCCCCCCCCCCCTCGTGGGGCAATCCGTAGTTGATGAAATAATGTGTAATCTGCTAACCTAACCAAAACGTCGGGCAGTACGTAGTTTGTATTAACTACTAAATAAAAATGGTGTCGCATTTTGACCCGTTAAATTATTTTATATATTAAGGTCTACCTTAAATACTTTTGAAATTTCTTCAGGTAAAATATGATCGTCTAGGAGAAATAATCAAGCTGGGGGTTATCGTTACAACAAGTTTAAATCGTATAAGTTTGGCGTTTCAATATCACATGACTTTTCCGAGTGAAATGTCAAATAGGACATTTAAACATGTCGAAACGATACCGAAGTTCGTCAGCTGTCACTTGGCTAGACCTCTGCGTTAAGAAAGAGCCTATACCTACCTTTAGATATCTTTAAAATATCCAGACATCCGAGAGTTCATGGTTCAAGGGTCTTACGGGACAACGTTGAGCTTACAGTGACATTAATTACGTACTTACTGATAGAGAGATTATGAATAGCTACACAGAAGCGCGGGCGCACATAAGCGGACGCCGGCGCAGGCGCTGCCAACAGTGACGTAACTAGGTAACAAAGCAGGGGCCCTTAATTTTATCAATCTTACAGTCAAAACTTTTAGTCGGTCGATTTCTAACGTACCTATTTTTAACTTGAAGTACTTTCCTACGTATTTTTAATTATTAGTTAAGATATAGTAGATACTTTTGTCCGTAAATGCACAGGAGTGATTTTAACTGATGGTTTGGTCAAAATTTCTCAAATGCAGTCACTTTGGCATCGTACCGTCTCTGAGTTCTTAGGTTCGATAGCTCACTAGGTATGGAAAACGATTTTTTTGTATTATCTCAGATATGGGTGTTGCAGTACCGTTTCCGATTTCTGTAATGCAAGTGCTTTAGCTACATAACAGAGAATCAGAGTCAGTATAGTCATGTGATGTTCGACAATAAATGTACGCTACACCCGATTTATACGGCATTATGCTTATCTTGATGGCCCCCAAGGTTGAAGGCCCCACGCTACACATCCTTAGTTACGTCACTGGTTGCTAACTAACGGCACCCGCGACCTTGCACCGGTAATTATTCGTACCATTAGACACAGCCGGATGTCTGCTGACGTGAAAACGGTGACCATGATTAGGGGGTAGTTGTTAGGCATGCATAATGTGAAGGAGTATGTAAGGAAGAATTCGTGAACACAGTAGAAAGCACATCTAGAAACAACTGTATAGTTACGCCACTGGACACGAATGGTAGACGAACACGAACTCACAAACGGTATTACACCGTTTAGTCTGAGAAGAGGTGTCACCCCAATTTTTGTATTGAAAGTTTTATACTCACACACGTGACATGATGCGTTTAGATTTAATGTAAATGCTCGGTTCAATATTTAAAAAACGATCCGTTCTTGTTACGGATGGTAATAAATAATACAAGGCGTAAGCTAAAAACGGCCGAAGGACGACTGATGACAGCTGATATACAGGCCTAGCATACGCCACGCGACTTTTTATTGTCGCGCTCTTAACAAACGTAAAAATCGATTGAAGTCTGTCAGCTGCTGATTGGCAGAAAATACGAGTGCGTTGTGCTATTAACCAATCAACAGTATCGAAACTATTATCGTCTCATGCGATAAATTTGACGTATTGCGCATGCTAGGCACGGCAGGCAAATTAAGGAACGGTATTAACGAGTCGTAGTCGGTTGTAGAAAAAGAGATAGTAATTTTTAACACATTACGAATATTAAATATTGGAACGGGTGATAAGTAGATACGTTTTGATTTTAAACTAAAACGTAATTGCTATTTAATCAATATTGGTGGAATCAATGGCAACTAATAGAGGCAAAATCATTACATAGTAGATAAGTAGAAATATGTTGACTCTATAAAAATAACAGTATAACGGTGTAGGTCCGATCTTTGATTGCGACGTAGAAAGGTTCGCGAATTTCTCCAGGGACAAGACCTTTGCTGAAGAATGCGAAATTCAAATCTCTCCAGAAAATTCATTAAAAAGACTGACCTTTACAATTTTCCGTTCTCAAAGATCCCTTGATCTGTTGTTTCCCGAGTCAATTTTCCCAAAGGCCGCAGTAACTTTATAATCCAAATGGTGAATAAATAAAAATTATTGTGTGCGAGCGACCAATAATTTTTAGTTCACTTTAGTCCAGAACATTGTGAAGATTAGGATAACTACCTATTGAGTTTCTTGCCGGATTCTTCTCTGTTAGATTAGTTTACGAACTGGCTGTAGCTTTAATTTTAGTGTATATTTGACGATGCATAAGGAATGCACTTGTAACCAACATGATTAAATGAATTTATTGTACCTATGGGAACAATAAAAAATAGGTAACGAGAAGTTAATTGTAATGTATTCATTCATATAAGAAAGTGTTTTTCAAGCACAGTTTATTACAAAGTATAAAACATAGTCGCTGTCTGCTGTCCCAATGTCTGCTTAGATCTTTAACACTATGCAAAGGATTTCGATGCGTCTTGTTAATGAATAGAGTGATTCAAAAGGAAGCTTCAAACAAATAATCTATACTTATATATAAGTATATACATTGCTCTGTGTAATGCCTTGGCGGTCGCTAGTTCATGATATGACACTTTATTCGATCGGAATATTAACCCATTATATACCGGACCATGGCGTGTTTTACTTCAAATATTTTTAAGAAATCGTTTTTTTTATCTCTCTTTGCGGTGCAGGGCTCGAACCCCCGACCTTCACGCATCGCGCGTGCTGTTCTCCAACTGAGCTAACCAAGTTATCGAAGGTGATGATTTTTTTCTGTTGCATCAACCCGTTAGCCTCCGTGTTTTACTTCGTCGTCTTTTCTATGCGTGTATCCGCTAGTTCATAAGCAAAAATTTATATTATTTTCCGTTTAAAAGTAGTACGCAGTAATATCCAAGTAAAGCATTAGGGCTAACATCCCGAGAGGTGCATGTGTGCGTCGCGTGCGCATGACTCAAGGCGATGTCGCACGGTGAGTGAACGGGCACAAACAGGACACGGGGTGGCCGCGCGGCTCAAGGCAAGCGGACAGTCTCTACGGATATTTTTATATTGCACTTCCAGATTGACCTTATCCCACCTGATGTAAGTGGTCCTGAGGGGCGACAAGTATAGCATAATAAATCTGTTACAGGACTTGTCGCTATTACCTTGAAGGTTTGACCCCTGCTACTAAGCACCCTGGAAACCTTACTCACACACAGAAACACAATAAGACCGAAGTGATTGTTATTTAGCTGCGGTCTTCTGTAAGGTGGAGTCAGTTCAGCAATGGGACTGCTCCAGTTTGAGCAATAAATCTCTATTCCCTACCTCTCTTCTATGCTATACCTCTCTTCATGAGATAAGGATTTTTGTTTACCGTGACATACATATTGGTCGTACATATACCACATGGCACAGGGCCGGGACCATACTTTATGCAACTTTATGGACCTTTAGATGGTACTGAATATGTTGATACAGTAGGTATGAGCTTTAAGTTAGAATAAGTTTGGAGGGTGATGTATGTAGTGATGCACGATGAGCTAGAAGCTTATCATCGTGCGGATTAGAGATCTGAATAATTGACTCGGTAAAAAGGGCAAGGTCGTTTTATGTCTAACTAGCTTTCCGCCCGTGGCTTCGCCCACGTGGAATTCGTTTATATGTTTATATTGTGGTATAAAGCACAACATACACAATTCAATGTAAAATGGTAGGAACCAAAAAAAGCGAAAACCTGTGAATCAAGATACAACAGCAAGTAAGTAAATGCGTCGAAAAGTGCACCGAATAATAGTGTATGAGCTATAGGTTAAAGCGCGAGATATCATTCCACTTCTTACGTGTTTTAAAAAAACAACGTTACCATTTTTTTTTAAAAACACCCAGCGCCATCTATCGCGTACCTCAAAAACTAAATAGTGTAAGCTATCATTCCACTTCTTACGTATTTTAAAAAGCACATCGTTACCATCATCTAGCGCCATCTATCGCAAACTTCATCTCCAATCCATCCATCAAGCAAACTATATTTTTGTTTTCCCTCTAGAATATCATTTTTTCCGGAATAAAAAGTACCCTATTATTTAATCCGGACTTCTAACTTTACGTCTGCAAAATTTCAAAGCAATCGGTTCAGTAGTTACGGCGTGAAAGCGGAACAAACAAACTCCCTTTCCGATTTATAATATTAGTAAGGATTATGGAGAGGTTTTCATCAACAAGCTTATTAATGCTGCAGAACGAGATTCCAGTTAATAACCACAAAACTGTTTAAATAAACATATCGATTCTCATAAACAAAAATGAAATCATGCTGAACTTCGGGTATTAATACGGTGTAGGCGTAATTTTATGCTTAAATCCGGAAACAGTAATAAAATCCAAAAGTGAATGAAAACCGGAGTGACATGACATCTCCGGCGCGAAGCCCGGTGCGGCTGCGCGAGCTCATGGTCACAGCAGGGCGGAGGGCGCGGGGCGAGGCGCCCGGGTGATGCGCCGATTTCGCCGAATAAGATTAATAAATGCACGCGGCGACGGCGGAGGGGGCGAGGGACGTCGCGCGGCTAATGACACGCGCCGCTGCAGAATTTTTTATCGCGAATTTAAAACATAAACTGGTTGCGGCGGTAGCAGCACCCCCCACCGCCCCCCCGGCGCCCGCAGCCTGCACCTCTGCATAGTTCACCGCTCCTGCTCCTGCGCGCGAGCGACACCTTTCGCCAGATCTTGCTAATCGTATCTACTTAGCATTCGCGACCTCGCCTTTTACGGCCGCCGACGCGACGTCGCAAGATGAACATTTAGATAATTAATCCCCACACCTTATAGGAACGTCTTACTACATTAAACGGACATCATTGATAAGGCGTGAGAGACCAAGGCTGACGCGTCGATGTCTTTTACAAGAGGGGACTCCTGCGCACGTAATTGCGTTTTACTTAGAAGCGGTTCGGCTGACGGGCGAGACGGGCGAAAGGGACCGGTCGCTAATGTTTCACGGAAAGCTGGCTGATTTCTCGCAGGTTTTCCATCAACGTCGGTGATATCGGGCGGAGACAATAATCCGGTTTGGCTGCAGCACTGCAATTAAACTAGTGTCGCGGCGGGTTCGCGGACCGTGCGAAAGTGAAGCACTCGGCGGCGAGGGCGCGGGGCGGAAGCCACAGTCTGACCACCACCAGTGCAATCACTGCGAGCTGCTAAGCTACAATTGCAATGTATGTATTCTTTTACCAGATTAATATTACGACGTTTGAAGAAGGAGGGGCTGCAAGCAATTATAAATTACCGGCTGTTGCCCGCTACTACGTTTACATTGTTCCGGGATAAAATGTATTACATATTATGTTAATCATATCTCTTCTGTCATTCTATCAAATTTCATAAATATCCATTCAGTAGTTTTTGTGTGAAGAAGTAACAAATATGGATCCAGACATCCGTATATCCACACATTGTAACAAACTTTCTGGTTATGATATTAGTACGATAAGAAGTTCCACTTTTTAAAATATTTAGCGTACAGCTGAGATTACAATTTGAATGTGATTTAAATGAATTTGTTTTATTCGTGTAAGTTTCCGACTTTGTACTACCTTGCTCTTTTGCAGTCGAAAGTTTCTATTTTAGTGGGCACTGTGTTGGATTGTATTACTTTTAAAAAGTAATGATATTTTTCCTATTATTACTTCTCCTTTCTTCTTCATCTTCTCGATTATACTAAATTCGAAGAACGTTAAAGCTAACTAACGTGGAATAAAAACTCTTAGGTGTTTTGTACTTTGGTTAATTTCAGTCTTGAAATCCATTACAAATGCACTTTTTTGACCCGCTTCAATTCGACTCTGAATCTAAAATGGAATCGTTAAGAGTTGAATGTCGTTGTGATGTCACAAACACCTACACTGTACGAATTAATCGGTCGCGCCCAAACAATCCGAGCTTTTTGCTCGTTAGCCCGAAAGCTGCGCACTGGCGTGTCTCCGCTGTGGCGAGTGCGTGCGGGGCGCGGGTGCGCGGGCGCAGGCGATCAGTTCGCGCGCGGAGCCCGGCGCAGTCGCACGCGCGCGGCCCGAGCATGCGCGCTGGCGGCCATGGTGTACCCTGAGCCCTCCCGGTGGGGCGCGCCCGACCCCACACTCGCGCCCCTCTACGACGACGTCTACAGAGGTCAGCTGATATTTGCACTGGCGTAACTAGGACTGAAACTGACGCTCTACCTATTGCACTTCCTCGCTTCCATTGTTTTTGGTCCATTCCACTTCGCAGGATGGAAAAGTTCGCGCATCCCTTTTCGTTGTTAGTCTGCTACATTTTGATTCAGTCCAAGAACACTGAATGATTTTCAGATAGGACTTTCTTCCCCAAAGACGAGGATTTATTATTAGGATGATTTATTATAAAACCTTTCAACACGATCGAATATCTAGGATTTACTGAGTGATGTAAAGTTTTAAAATGCGGATACAATAACGAATGCGGCCAGTTTCCCCTAGTTACGCCTTTGTTCTCACACCGGCAGTGCCGGTGATGCTCGGTAGCGGATAATCCATAAGTCATCCGTTTTGCGAGTGCCGAGGTCAGCTGAGCGGTGCAGCGCAATGCACTCCTTTGTCTCTGAGCCTGCCAAAGTTTCTCGATGTCCGCCCGCGAGGACCCAGACTACTAATAACGTTGTTATTTTTAATCTCTTGCGTTTGTTTGACCGGTCCAAATCTCGGCTTGCGAATCGAAAGCTGGATTTCGAACGACTTGTGCAATAACAATGCATTATTTGAAATGCAAAGTCAGATACACTTGTGACGTCAGACGGAGGTAGTGCTTTGAGAAGCTTATAAGACACTTATTAGAACTTTTCTGGGCATGCAAAACTGAGATCTTATCCAATCATTATTCTTCATCTGTGAATTAAAGTGGAGTCGTTCACGTTTGTGACCAAAAGTAATTCCAAACAAGTTATGTACTCGCAACAAAACATCAATTCGTTGTGTAAGTTTATTTTCTTTCATTGCATCGTTTAGCTGTTAAGTATTGGTTTGTGGTTTATCTTTGGTTTGCAGCAAATGGAAACATGAACTTTACTATTCACGAGAGAAACTTTCATTACCTTGTGTCGACTTGTGGTTATAATAATAGTAACGTTTTCCCGCGGCTTTTTACACGTTACTTTTGGATAAGAAGCATCCTATAATGTTACTTTGGTATCTAGTCCGTCTAGCTATCGAATATCATCAAAAACCATTCAATAGTTTTTGCGTGAAAGACTACCAAACATCAACACACCCAATCATTATCGCTTAAAATAGTAGTGCGAGTTTTTTTAAGGAACCAGTGATAATTTTTCTAACATAATCGTACAATCAAATATAATTTGCAAATTGATGAATAAACTTAATCCCAATCATCGCGCAAAACAACTTCAAACAGTTTGAAACATAAAATCTCATGAAAACTCTCAAATTAAAGATCATGCATGTAATTAAACGTATACAGTGTATCGAATGAACGTATGCGAATTCCGAAACAGGCAGATGGTAATGTTAGTTCGCTTTGTGTCAATACCGGTTAGTTGACTCATCGCTGCTGATTGATTGGGCGAACCTGCCTCGAAATTGGGATCAAAGCACTGACATGTTAGGCGATGCTATTGGTCATCAGCTGATTTTTATTGCCTCTTTTTAGACTGTGGTCCGGTGTAATCTTCTAGTTTAGCCGTTCCACTGGATAAAGAAACGAGATACGAAAATAATTGTGCCTAAACTACTTATGTTTTTTGTTGATTTCGAGAGCCGTATTGATGATGTGGGTTGAATAAAACTTGGAGTAATTTTAGACTTTGCCACTAAAAGGAAATAAAAATGTTTGCTAATTGCAACACGGAGAACATTCGTTTTTCAGATCCTTTACTTACGTAGAGATTGGGGTAAAGTTGTGTTCTTTAAGACACCGGTTTCTCAGAGAAACATGTAAATCTCAACTTTTATGTAAGTAGGTTGTGATTCATGGCTTTATAAGCATCATTAAGCGCACTTTTAGAAATCGTTTCACCAGGTCACGTTTGTTCGCAGTACTTGAGATGATATTGCTTTCCTTAATTTGTTTATAAATTAACATAGCAAAATGTGGTATGTTTTGTATTAAATTGAAACTTTCTAGTTTAATGCGGCGCAAATTATTACTAAACGGTACTCTGTCGTTTTAATTAACATATTAAATTCAAAAAAATTAAAGACTGGTGGCTGATTTATGTTTCTACGATTAAAAGAAAATTATTTGTGGTGTTTTGTATTGTTTTATAACAAACTTTTAAGAAACAAAAAACGTAGGGTAGTAATAGAACTGAATCATTGGAAATTTTTCGTTATTATACCGTTAATAAAATACCATGAAATTTTAACGCAGTTTGACTGTTACGAACCGTAAGCGAACTTAAAAGACGTCGGTGATATAACGATGTACCGAGAGACTCGTCGATTTTCTAATCCAAAATCGTTCCCATAGTAAATTCGCAGAGTTAAGGTTTTAATGAGTACTGTTATCTACAATACTGTTAGGGTTGCCAATATTCCAACAAAATAAAATTTAACACAAAACATTTAATTTTTTTTTGAAAAAGTTTCTATTTACTATTACATAAGCATTTAAATTCAAATATTTTATTTTATTGTAAGCAAGTTTGGAAGCTTTACATACTAGTGTTACCAGGACCTGATTCGCAAAGCTACATTTTATAAAGAAAAACATTTAAAGATCAACAAGACTACATAAAATAAAATATTTCAAAATAGTATGTATTAAATTGTATTTTCTTGTTGTGATCATAGTATTTTAGCTATGAAAACACAATTAGGTATGCATATTTATTATTTATAAACATAAAACTATGAGAACGTTCTGAGGCGCTACACTGCACTTTTTTAGTTTCATTGCTGAAAACAGCCATAAACAAACTACCATGGATTATTACATTACATCTACTGCGTAATAAACATGTTTAATACAAAAATGCCTCTTCCTGCGACAATTTACCTATAATTTTACCCTGTCTTGTGCTGAGTAATTAAACAAAAATCGCGTCAAGTATAAATGTTACATTCTACTTATCAAGTTTTTATTGAAATTGTTAGGAAAAATTAAGAGATCTTTTATTAATTGTTTATTCAATTTATCACTAGAAATAAATCGGCTTATGTATTGATTGAGGTTCAAAGTAGTTTGAAGAAGATTTTTGATTAAGTTTCTAATTAATTGTATAATATTTAGAAGTCTCGGCGTAGAAAGCCGCATTGGCAGCCCTAATCCGATTGTGTACGAGTATTGTCTACGTAAAGTTTTGATCAGAAACGGTTGTTTTATTGATAATTGAGCTGTACGACTCATGTCGGCGTCATAAAATGCAATTAATCGTTCAAATCTCATCTCTGTCTGAGGAAATTCAAATCGTGCTTTTATGACTAGGGTTTACGATTCACAATAAAGTTGGCATGAGGTACAAAGCTTGCTGACAAGGTGGGGCTCGTGATATCTAGTGAATTCCCACTTCAAAGTATACCATGCATTCTTTAGACATCTCCTAGTTTGGAATAGGAAATGTAGATATTATGGAATGTATAGTCTAACTGACTGCAGTTATAATATTTTGTTTTACTTATTTCTAAGTTCAAAATTCTTTTATTCATGTAAATTTAAACAGTAACATTATGAATCGCCTGTATAATACAAATAAGCTACCTCCGCTCCTGGTTCAAAACCTATAATTTACAGAATCCTAAAAAAAAACTATGTTTTCATTAATGGGACCATAGACGTTTAGCTGGATGATATAAACAATATATACATTTTGGGCCTTTTTTAGTTTTGGTTTATTATCTATTATATTTAAATATTTTCTTTATGCTTACTTGTAATATTTGTATTGGGACAATGACCCCTGAAAAAATCTGGCTTTAACGATAACTATCGATTCGACAACTGTCAAATTTGTAATGTCCCATATTTTGTTTTGCAATTCGACAACCTTCTTCTCAGTTGGTGCAACTAAGCTTTATTCTTTCTCATCAGCGGCTAGATCAAGGTAGCCCACACAAAAGCTTTGCCTAGTAAGCATGGCTAGGTGTTATTAGGTAACAAACGGACACTTTCACGTCGGCTAGTGTTTTCACTGAGCTTGCTGGAATGTAACCGGCGCAAGCGCAGTGTAGGCGACGGCAACCGTTAAGTTGCGTGTAAGGTTGCGTGGGGACAATTAAAAACGCAATGTTGCAAGCCCATTGGCTTGATTCAGATTAATACTTCTAAGTTAGATTCGTTTTGCCTTAGTTTTTAAAAGAATGTCATAGTGAATAACGACACACTAGCAAACTTGAAACATTTTTAACAAGCAGAAAAACTTCCGTCGCTATATGGGATCAGGGGGTCTACTCCCAAAAACGAAACGAACAAACGAAAGGTTTCGTTTTTGAGGATAAATCAAAAGTTCGGGAATTAAAACGTAGTTTTTGATTTGCATAAATAATATTTTGTTTTATGAAAACGTTTTATTAGGTTTCGAAGTGAATTGGTTGCGTCCATGTGAATTAAAAATTTATATCCGTTGTCGGATCCGACATATTTCGTTTTTGGGAGTAGACCCTCTGAACCCACGACTTTCAAGTATATCCGTATTACAGACACTTACAATTTGGGCGGAATATCTATAATAGCGATCTCAATCAGGAAGACTAAAAGCATATCCTTACTAATATTAATATTATAAATCGGAAAGTGACTTTGTTTGTTTGTTTGTTCCGATTTCACGCCGTAACTACTGAACCGATTGCTTTGAAATTTTGCACACTTTGCAGACGTAAAGTTAGAAGTCTGGATTAAATAATAGGGTTCGTCTTATCCCGAAAAAAATGTTATTCCCGAGGGAAAACATAAATATAGTTTGCTTGATTGATGGATTGGAGATGGCGCTGTGTGTGGTTTAAAACAAGGTAAAATATTGCAAACGAATATTTTAAACATGTAAATTTAGAAGCTAAATGATACGATAATGAATCCCCAAAAATGAGGAATTCCCGAGGGATGACGTGCAATTTGTTTTATCGTCTAAACTGTTTTTTACATCTACTTCTATAATATAGGGTACCATTCAGTTTTTGTTTAACAACTAATCGTATCCAGCGTTACATCGCATTTTCCGTGGAAATGAGAAGTTTTCTTATAGTTGTGCTTTATACCACAATATAACCGAATTCCACGGGCGAAGTCGCGGGCGGAAAGTTAGTACATAATATTCAAACATAATTAATGGCGTCCCCCTTGAATAAATCAGAAAATTGACCGAAGTTACTGCGTAAATTTAACTGCGTGACGCATTTATTTATATGCTATGGAAATGAGGGACAGTAGCGATCAAATTTCCGATATTAATCTTAATTAACGTAATTTGAAACACAATACCGGTGCGGGCATCAAACCTGTGACCCTTTAATGTGGGTTCCAAAGCCGGAGCTTAATTAAATATTTCCGCACCCGATACCTTTGTGGAGGCGTGTGGAATGTTTGGAAGTTCGCGCCAGAAATCACCCCATGGTGAGACTTTGGAATTCCTGAATGTTCTACAGTAGACGTACAGTGTACCTAAATATCCTACCAATTTTTTAAATGCGTTAGGTTAGCATTAACATGTAGGATTATTTTTATCCCTAAATAATGCGGATAAAGTCGAGCTAGATATTTAAAATTTGAATTACTATTCTGAGAAGAGCGGAGATTACCCACTAAAACCTCACATTGCCTATTAATGGCGCCATGGGAACGTTAAGAAAAGCGTACGTAAAGAGACCAAGTGACACAATGGGTCAACCAACAGATCCCTTTGCGTGCATAACCTCTCCCAGAAGGGTAAATATTCTTCTTCATCGGTACAATAATGTCAGAGTGGCAGTAGTCATTATGAAAGTTTTTAATGACCCGCTTCGTAACACCACCATTCCTGCAGCTTTGCGAGCGAATCCATTTATGGTTTCCGCCATACTGGTCTTGATCTGGCCGGTCCGCTTCACTGGGGATCTTCCTCTAGGTCTAGTGTCTTCCGCTGTGAATATTAGTGGAGTGAAAACAAGCACTGAACGTTAAGCATTGAGCGCTAAGTCGACGATTTTGAGCATTAAGACTCAAGCCTTAACGTTCAAGCCTTTGAAGCTTACGGAGTTTAAAGGCTCAAGGTTCGATGCTGATGCTGTGCGCTCAAGCGTCCAAGCGTTTTAAATTTTGGTGGAGTCATTTCTAAACCAATTATAAAACTAGTTAGTTCAATACTTGGACCAGTCAACTACATCAGCCATTTTTCTTGGACAGCAAAATAATTCCGAGAGTAAAAAGTTTCTACAATACATCACAACTTACACAAGCAAAGCTCATAATGGGCAGTTAATAATAGACTGGTTATCCTACGCTTTTCATGTGTTAACTTAAGTCTAACTTCGCAATACATTTCAAATTATTCTCGCTCAGTAAGATCACATATTTTTTGTAAATGTTCATGCAATTATCACCCTTTTTGGCTACGTCAGTGTGCTGGGACAGGCTATGGTTTTATATCACCATATACCAGATATATCAGATTTATTACCAGTTACCGTTAATATATATTGGGTAACAAAGTACTAACCTATTGTAGATTTACGAAGAATACATTTTTATTATGCAAATATCGAGTTCCCCCTGAAGGCTCTAATCTAATTTGTTGATCCTTTTTCTACTGAACATACGTATACCTTTTTCATCAATCAAACTAGCTACCTTTTTAAATAAACCTCTTTAATAAAGCCAACTGCGCGTAAAGGAGGAATGAAGTAAAATAATGTTTCTTTTAGATTCCTTTTTATATATCTCTTGCGGAAGTTATGGAACCTTCGGACAGGGAACTGAAATGGATTGAACTTTTCCAATTTTACGGATTACTAGTTCAGCCCTTCGGACACTCACACAAAACAATTCTCGAGTCTAATTTATTCTAACTCAAAAGGGCTTCACGACCTATCTTTTGCTAATAAAAACGATTTACTCATGCGTAGAAAACGAAACGGGCAATTACTGAAATTTTATTTATAAAAACAATGATAATGAGATACGGTTACTCCAATTGGAAACCTTTTCTTGAAGTAATTGTATTTTTCGCTCATCCTTTTTGAGTTGGTCGAAAAAATAAGTTATGTATTTGTAATGTACGGTAATAAAATTTAAAAAGTTATCTGTTAGAATTTGTTTAATAGGTATAGTATGCTAATGTAAAATACAATTGTCTTGGTATTGACAAAAAGCTGCTAGTTATCGTAGTTCATCAAAATTGCCATCGGTTGATTTATAAATTTAAAGTCATTAATATTTGAACTATTAGTTGAGTAGAACTGAGTTACAGCGTGTTTCAAACATAGATAAAATACCCACTCTAGAATTAATTTATAAAAATATCTACTATCTATATTTTGCCTTAAAAACCAAAATAGACAAACCCGTTAATTGTTCTTAAATAAATCGTTTATTTAACTAACGAGTAACATTCCATTTAAAATAAAAGACGTAAAAATAAGTGAAATGTAACCTAACTTAAAGTAACTTATGATTTTTGTCAACATACAGTTATTTCTATAATAGTAAGAAACAAAGGAAACATTTCCTAACAAAGCTTTACTTAAGCAGGTGTCAGTAATAAAATTCACACACCATTACTTGCACAATTAATTTAAAATACAAGACCTTGGGTTGTCTTAAGATACAATAAAAATTCAACTTGTGTCAAAAAGTGACTAAATTACAAATAAAACAATACCAATCATGTTAAGTCAGTTAAAGTTAAACATATAGGCTCATTTACAATTAATTGGTAAGGCTAGTATTATATTTAAATTTTTTTAAAGTACTTCTGGCCGCACTGGCGATAGCGGCCTTTAAATATTTTAATGAAACATAAAAAGGGGATGTAAGACAAAAAAAAACTGATTCTTTAAGATATTAAGGTTAATATGTTAAGGTAACATGAAATTTACAAGAAAATTAAGAGTAAATAAAAATAAAATTACGTACCTTAAAATTTTTATTAACGTAACGAACTATGTAAAACCCAGATAGAAAGGTAAAATAAAAAACTAATTAGATTTTTTAAAGCAGCGAAAACGTATCCATTTATTTCGCGATGCCAGCCCCAAGTTTCACACGAAAGCAGGTCCACACTTAGCCAGAGGTTAGTGTGGAGCAAACTGCCTAGTTCCAGGCTATTTTTAGCCCAGCCTGAGTCACGTCACAACACACCAACGTAATTGTTCATACAACAACTTTGCACTGCACCCATCGATTCTGAGACGCGTTTAAACCTGTATGTGCTTTCAAATGTTCTCGGAAGGTTTGTTTCGTTGTAATTTTTGAATAATATCTTGATCTGATACAATTTCAACATAGAGCAAGAGGTCTACTACCAAAAACGAAACAAATAGACGAAAAAAATTTTTTTAACAAACGTAATAATATATAAAACGCTAGTTAAAACGTGGATTTTGATTTGCATAAGTAATATTTGTGTAAATTAATGCAAGCCCTTTTTTACTGGCCTGTTGAAATATTGGATTTGAAACCGAGGATGAATAATTGTGTTTGTTCTATGTCTGGGTGTATTTCAATATTTTTAAGTATAAATTGTGGTTCCACCGTTACTTCTCGTTTCGATAACAAGGAGCTTAAGCTTTTTTCTTTGGATTTAGGTCAATATATTATAATATTTGATATTATTTTTTGTATAATAATTGATTTAATATAACATGGAATGAATTTCCGTCTCAAAGCAGACGTTGTCGCTTAAAAGCCGAAAACTAATGACGGCGTTTATATTAAACATAAAACGTTTATATTTAATAAAGCACATAAAATCTAGTCTTATCTTAATGGTAATGTTAAAAGATAAAACTCATATTATCACCTATTACGGCGATACTTGACAGTTTGTCAGTACCCGGAAGTACGCATGAACCAGATAAAAAATAAGAAAGCATTCGAGTCTAAACATCCGCAAATACAAGTCGGATTAACTTTCTAAAGCAAAGATAGTTTAACAATATTTTTTGGGTTTTAATGACGGCTCGTTTGTAAGTCTACAGTCAAAAGTAAATCAGCACACCTGCCTATTTGAAAACAGAGTTGGATTCGAATATTAAAACTCTGTTTTATCTTTTTCTAATTTAGACGGTTGGACAGCGACAAAACATGGATTTTGCGGTTCGCAATCGTTTCTGACGTTTCAGAATTAGCCCTCATGCCGTACTCTACGTACTTTGTACTATCCTTATAATGTCGGCATAAGAACTATTATGAATTGCAAGTTTGAAAAATTTGTTTCCAAAGTTGACATGTCTGAGAATTGAACACTCAGATCACATCGACTTCTCCATAGACTTTTCGGATTACGTAAGCCACTGGCGCATGCCAAATAAATTGCAAATGTTGCACTTCAACAAATAAGTTTAACTGAAAAAGTTTAGTTTTAGTTTTGGGTATTCATACATATATAAGCGTACATAGATTTTGGTTATGGGCAAACTTATATAATTTTATTTTTGATTGTGAATTATTAAAATATTATTTCTTTTTTTTTTCTAGACTTATACTTATTCCTTTACAAATACAATATTAATGACATAAAACAACACAATCATATTACTTTTTAATTTATAAACTTAACTTCACATGCAGGTGCAAAAGGAACTATGAACTTCATGCAATAAACAAATATGAACTATCAGAAAGAAAAAGTCGATCACCGGGCATAAATAAATTATAGCGGTTTTTATTGCGGTTACGAATATTTTTTTTTTCGATTATCCGGTTACCATTCGATAACATCCCTGGTCTTAACCACATGTAGCTAATAATAACCCTAGTTATACCAGCTTTCTATATTAAAACCGCGTCCGAGAGACAGATATGGGTGTCGATTGTCAATTAAACAACTAGTATTTTATCCCCGTTTTTTTTTCTATGGTCTGTTAGTCATAGCATGATATTATACAGCTCAAAACCTTTTTCGATAAATGAAACATCCAAAACAAAAATATTTTTTAATTTAACCCAGTTGTTCCTGATATTGCGTTCAAACAAATAGACAAATTCTTCAGCTATAAAATATTAGTTCAGATTTATGGTTAAATATTGATGCTTTTAGTTCGTCGGTTGCAAATATTAAATAAGAGATGTATCTGTATTTATGTATGTATGTGAACACAAGGACTAGTAGGTACCTACGATTGGTTATATCACATTTTCACGAAACTTTTTAGAGAGTTATTGCGACAACACATATACATTAGGCATTGGTAATGGTTGGATTATTGCGAAAAAGTAAATACTGTGAAAACATTTAAAATATTAAAGGGTAATTAAATTAAATACTAACATTCATATGACAACTGTAAATCATTTAAGAAAATTAATTCATAGGGATCGAAAATGGAGTCTAAAATATGGATTAAAATCTGAAAGTGAAGCTACTTTAGCACACATGGTTTCAAATGAAAAGGTTTGTTTTCATATTCCAAAACTACTTTTTGTCGAAGCACTTTGGACGTGCAGATTCATGTTTGATTACAAATTAAATTCGTGCATTGAAATTTTGCTACGTATCTATGAAAGTTCGTACTGATCCTAACGAATTTAAATAGAGCTTGTTTTATAAGTTTGGTTTCAATTTCATGAATATTAACAGCGTCGGATATTTCAAATACGAATTTTGGTCTGTTTCTTTTGAATTAATTTACTTCTAAAACTTTTTCAAAACGATCATAGTAGTGTAGACTAAAAAGCTTTGGTTTTATTTTAACATTGACATTGATAAAGGGCGAAAATTCTTATCACGCGAGTAGGTTAAATTTTTTTTTATCACATTGCACTTCAGTTCGTTTATTAATCTGGTTTTAGATAAAGATTTGAATCTCAAGTAACAAGATGAATACATACATTTATTATAGCGTCCTTAATCTGAGGAATCTTTCAAAAACTGATTGACTGCTGTCATAACATTCTCGTGTTAACAGCAAATCTGCAGTTGACATACAGAATTTCGTAAATTTTTCTCGTTTCCACAGCGTCGTATGTTGAGCTTCCAGAGCCAATTTAGTAAAGTTTTTTTTTACTGAACCACCATTCAGCTGAACACCCCCAGCGGACGAAAACATTTTCATCAAATAGCATAACATTGTTTTGTGTGTATTATCGCGCACACTTGTTTCGGAAAGTTCGTCGGAAGTACGTCAAAAGTGACACGCAGTTTGCCACTCAAACGCCACGGCCGCTGCGGAGGTGTGACATGCCTCGTGCGAAAATTGTTTTTCTTGCGTTACATTTCTAAACGGTCACTGTTTTTTTTAATGCGTTCTTCTTTTTTTCCTTTAATCTAAACTAGACTTGTTTAGGAAGTCTATTTCTGATGTCGCATGAGAATTTACATTATTTTAAGAAGAAACACAATTCGGTGTTTCGTAACTTTTAAAGGATTCAGTAAAGGCCAAAGTAAGTTTCGTTCGTTTGAATGAGGTTCACTTTATGGATTTTTTTAAACATTAAATTTAAAATAAAGTTAAAAAAAATACTTAAATTCATTAAACCGGTAAATTGACTTTGAGTTCCACTAGCCTCCTCTGATTTTTTTTTCTTAAATCAACAAAGTCATCGATAAACAAACGTCAGTATACGAAGATGTGACAAGGCATAAACATATTTAAATGCAGTCTATTCGTCAAATATTGGTTCAGGGTGGGGATTAAACTCACAACCCCCTCGAAGAAGGCAGGATTATTACTATAATAATAAATATATTGGACAACATCACATACATTGCTCTGATTCTGTGGTAAGTAGCTATAGCACTTGTGTTACAGAAATCAGAAACAACGACGGTACCACAACACCCAGACCCGAGACAATATAGAAAAGTTCGTTTCCCATATTGACCCGACCGGGGATCGAACCCGGAACCTCAGAGACGGCGCGACGCCAAAGTCCGGCACGCTTGCCTCTCGGCTACGGAGGTCGTCTAAATTACTACATGCGCCATCGTCAAAACAGGTCTATCTACAGAATCGATTTAGGTGTTCGTCAGTCACGTCATTTCATCTAGTTCAAGTTTTATGACACGTATCCCCGTTTTCTCGTAAACTGCCACCAATACCACGTAGCTGTCATATTTTACGCGGGAAAACTATTTCTTACCTTGACGGGTTAACGAAGATTTGCGGGTGTCTTAACAAGACTGCTTTTCGCTCTGGGTCGCATTAACCTTGTCATAAATGACAGGTACCATCCGCACCTCAAACTTTACTTACTACTTTAAAACGTTTTTTTTTTATATTGTTCTGGTTTAGTAGAAATATTAACAGGTGATATTTTTTCAATTGGTAATGATGATACAAACTCTTACATATGTTAAACATATGCTTACAATATTCATGCCTATTATGTACGTATTTTTTTTTATATTGCGCTTCAAGATTGATCTCATCCCACCTGATGTTAAGTGGTAATGAGGTCCTAGCTCAAGGGCGACAAGTACAGCATAATAAAGCTGTTACTGGACATGTCGCCCTTACCTTGAAGGCTTGACCCCTGCTACTAATGTAGCACCTCCCAAGAGCCCTGGAAACTTTACTCACACACTGGAACACAACACAGAAGTGATTGTGATTTGGCTGCGGTCGTCTGTAAGGTTGAGGTATTTTACCAGTCGGGCTGCTCCAGTTCGAGCGACAAATCACTATGCCCTACCTCTCTTAGAATCGTATTTCTGTTTTATTTACCGTTTTATAATACCACGGTTTACGTTTCACCAAGAAGTTTGTTCTGTTCTTCTGTATAAGTACAATTACCGGTAACATTTGAGTGATGAATCTGTCTTTGTCATTCGTTGGACATTTTCAGAAACATTGCAATTACTAGAACTCGTTAAGCACTGATTGAAATTAATCGCCATTTGTGTGAGCTGATCTAAGCAAGCAACGGAACGAAATGTAATGCGATTCGATGTAAGATACTTTCACAACACAGCATTTCATACATTCTAGAGATTCAGTAAATTTGTTCATAATTATGTACTAACGGCCTATACTATGTTTTTTTGTCGAGGGGGAAATGCCTACCGCACCGTCTCTGTGGGAAACAGAGAGTGGTGTGTCGGGCTCGCACCGACTAAAACCCCCTCGGTGGCCAACGCTGCGCAATTGTGGGGGAGTCGGGATTCCTTGCGATTCTACACAGGCTCCCCCACAGCGCCTACCGCCAAGCGGTCCATCTCACCGCGCAAATACGTAGCTGGAGCGTGTCAGGCCACCTGACACGCCCCACCCCCTCGGGACCGAGGTAACGGACGCCAGGCTTACCCCACGCCTGGCATCTCCGGTCCCAGCAGCGGATCTGCTCCGTTGCCTACCGCCTCTGCGGACACCCGAGACTCTCAATCCAGCTCTCCCTCCGAGAGCCAGATGAAGTACCGAGACCCACCGGCCGCGGAGGATAGGGAGACCGGCAAACGTAATACCGTATCCTCCTCTTCGCGGCAGCGCGCCACTGCCGGGTCGCGGAGGACAGGGAGGCCGGCAACGAAACACCGAGGTCCTCCTCTTCCTCCGCGATCCACCTCTGCCCTTGCGGGCTTGCCGCAGAGAGCCACCTGCTCTCCGCGGCCCAGCTCGAGATCCGTCTTGGCTTCACCCTGTGCGGTATTGGAGGCTGGGTGACAAGGCCAGCCTCAACGTCCCGGACCACAGGGTTACTGAGCCCCCCCATCGCGACAAGATGCGGAACCCAGCGGGGGGGAAGTACTAACGGCCTGCCGGCTTTGATCGCGTACCTACTTTGCCCACTCTCTTCACATTTTCCACTGATGCGTGATGTTATTTAGCGTAAAGCCTTCGTCAATAAATGGACTTTCAACAACAAAAATATGTTTTTAATTCAAACCAGTAGTTTCATAGATTAACGCGTTCAAATAAACAAATCGGCTTTATACAGTACAGATGTAGTTTCAACTCTCTTAATTTTAGCTATTTAATTACTCGATGCGAATAGATGCGAAGCGACGCAAGGCAAATTGTGCGAAATTGTATCGCTGTGTTGCGTTTTTGCGGATTAGCGGATGGAGCCCTAGAAGGGCTGTCTACCTGTCAAAGATACAATTTGCAAAAAAATAAAATTTGAAAACAAAACGTCTTTCGAGTGCCAGTTGGACCCCGACAAAGGCTTAGGTGCACTATTTTATTTCATTGAAATAACTTTTTATCATCTACAGTTGATTTTTTTTTATAAGAAATAATTTCTGTGCCAATTAAGGCGATGATCATTGTAGAAATAACACGTTAAAAGACTTGTGCTTATGTGTCATTTCTTAGCAAAAGCTTCATCTCTACGATTTTACATTTCGACTGTGAGATAAATGTCATTAAATCACTTTTATTGAAATAAATATTTAAATCCAAATACCGTCTATTCATATGCAAAATTGTGTTTAATTATATGGTTTTGAATTGTAATTGCAGTTTATAACATATTCGAAAGATGGTATCAAGCGAAGGCTTAGACATAATAATAAAATAATCATCATCTATAACCACCTATGTTCGATGGTCGTGAGTTCAAGCACCACACAACAAGTGAAGATGAACTTCATCTGTTTGTTTTTAATGCTTAAGTTAACATTACTTTTAATTGCAGTTTAAATGGATACTCGATTTTGTTATTTTTATAGTACTATACGCCGTACTAGCGAACTTTAAATATTAGAAACAGAAAAAATTTATTTCCTTTTGCGGTGCGGGAAACGAACCCACGACCTTCACGTATCGCGCGTGGTGCTCTTACCAACTGAGCTAACCGCAAGTTATCGTAGGCGATGAAATTTTTCTGCTGTATCAACCGTTAGCCTTCCGGTAAGTGCCCTCTGCCGAATATGTTTAGAACTACATACTTATCGGCCCGTGGTACATTCGTTGCAGAAATGTTTGAAAACCACGGAATCGAAGACACCTTGGCATCTTAATCGATTTTATTATTTTTATAGTACTATACGCCGTACTAGCGAACTTTAAATATTAGAAACAGAAAAAAATTATTTCCTTTTGCGGTGCGGGAAACGAACCCACGACCTTCACGTATCGCGCGTGCTGCTCTTACCAACTGAGCTAACCGCAAGTTATCGTAGGCGATGAAATTTTTCTGCTGTATCAACCGTTAGCCTTCCGGTAAGTGCCCTCTGCCGAACATGTTTAGAACTACATACTTATCGGCCCGTGGTACATTCGTTGCAGAAATGTTTGAAAACCACGGAATCGAAGACATCTTGGCATCTTAATCGATTTTATTATTTTTATAGTACTATTCGATAAGAGGTGATAAAAATTTTCTGTTTCTAATATTTAAATGGATACTACCCAACCCTAGCACATAACGGTAGAGTGGTGGATGTCCAAATAATTTCACAATGTTTACGTTAGAATTTTAAATTCTGTTCGCTGAGCTTTTAATCTGCAAAGAATGGAGAACAACATTTTTACCTGAAAAAGCGAAATTTAATTAAGCTTCGTATCAAAACGTCGTACCTGATTTCAAATAACAAAAATGAATAGCTTTCGAGATGAAATTAAAATTATAAAGTGCTGTCCGTACAAGTAGGCATCTTGTTAAAATGAAAGCACACACCTTTCCAATGAAATTTTTAACTGTCAAAAGGTAAATTCCTTTGATGTGTTGATGAAAGTACAAAGGATTTAATTGTATTTACGCATGTAGGTACACTGACAGAAGATTAAAAAACAAAGGCAAGTTATAATTACATTATCATTATTATTAAACTTACCTTAAATAAGCACGTCTTTTTTTAAATCGTTGGTTGGGTTGAAGCAAAGTAAATTATTTATTTATCAAGTAAAAAATTCTCCCTGGTCCAAAATTTACGTCATTTTTTTAAATTACACTTCAAGATTGACCTCATCCCACCTGATGCTAAGTGTTAATGAGGTCATCGCTTAAGGGCGACAAGTACCTACAGCATAATAAATTTGTTACTGGACTTGTCGCGCTAACCTTGAAGGCTTGACCCCTGTTACTAATGTAGCACCTCCCACAAGCTCTGGAAACCTTACTCACACGCAGGAACACAACACAGAAGTGATCGTTATTTGGGTGTGGTCTTCTGTAAGGTAGTAGGTATTTCACCAGTCGGGCTGCTCCAGTTCGAGCGATATCGCTATACTCTACCTCTCTTGATATTGATAACATTGTTTTTTTAAATATTTTATGCCGTTAAAATGCTATAACTTAATAGTGACTAGTCTGAGTATGGTCTCATCCTTCTAAGGTGAATGCTACTACTATTTAGAAAAATATAAACTCCTTATGCTGTTGCCGTATATGTCCCCAGTAATTGCAGACCAACTGGGTCACCTAAGTATGGATCTAAAAGGTAATAAATCATGGCCGTTATCAAATAGCCCCGCAAAATCGACATTTGACTAGGGCTTTGCTTCGGATATTAATGTACTCGTAGGTGTAAAAGTGTTAGCCTTACTGCAGGGCTAAAGTCTAAACTTTAGCCCTGCAGTAAGGCTAATACTGTTAAAAACTAATTTTTAGACGTTTTTCAATCGTTAGATAGAATTAACAAGCTGATTAAATGTCAGCAGACAATTAAGAGCGTAATAAGTAACTTCATTACGGAAAACTAAATACTAAGATGACATTTGACCGCCTACTTAGCCGAGAGGCGAACAGGCCGGACTTTGGCGTCGCGCCAACTCTGAGGTTCCGGGTTCGATCCCCGGTTGGGTCAATATGGGAAACGAATATTTCTGTAAAATATAGATTTCTGTTACACAAGTGCTAAGGCTACTTATCTTTAAACTTGCTTGTTAATAAAAATTCTTCGAATTTTTAAATCTTCTCCACTGCATAGCCCTATTTCCACTGCAGCGCACTCTGGTCGGCATATCGCGTGCGCAGAAACTTCGACAGTCGATATTAATGCGTGTGATTCATTAATCTTTCGCGACAATGTGGTCGTCCCCTAATGGACATACATGGACATTGCTGTTAGTTGACTGTGATTTGCGCTTCGATATAGCATATGAAGCTATACAACCACACAACTCGTACTAAGTACATATATACGGCACTCAGTACGGGATTACTTATGATGATCATTTAGAAAATAGAAAAACTGAGTTGTAAAATGACTGTGACCAGTTCACAGTCATCTTGAATTAAGTTAAGAATCATTTTAAAGCTCTCAGTTTAACATTTGCTCTCAGTTTAGCTTTTTATTGAACTCATAATGCATGGATTTTTTAATCTTTTTTTATTTTCAGGACCTAAGATGTTGTGACCATAATATGTGACAGTGCTCGTAATTTTGTTTCCAATAAGTCCTACTGAATACAATATTTGATTGTTATTTGGTAGGTAGGTGAGATAATACCATACATTATATTTTTTATCCCAAAATGATGCGAACGAAGTCACGAGTACCAGCTAGTAGACAAAATTTTTAGACTGCAGTTCCGATCTAATTAACGTGATAGTAGCAGGACTAAGATAAATAATAAAATAAATAACACTATGTATGTACATTGCTCTGATTCTGTGGTAAATTGGTAAAGCACTTGTGCTACAGACATCAGAATCAACAACGGCAAGTCAACATACAAACATTTGTTTTCCATGTTCACCCGACCGGCAATCGAACCCGGGACCTTGCTCGACGCCAAATTTCCGCACGCTCGCTTCTCGGCTACGGCGGCCATCAAAATATTCGCCTACAAGTGATTACCAACAGCACGTGGGCGTAATCCGCGTTGACCATCACATAATATGTAGATTAGTCATTAATTTGACATAAATTAAAATAACTTAACACTTTCGGCCGACGAAAAGAATAAGCCTTCGCTGATTTGATTAAAATTTTGGGATATAAAATTATAATTTCGAGACGCTCATGACTCTATTAGGTTTATTGGTCGTAACCGAGTAGATGAACTTCGATAGTAATGAGCAACCTCTAATAAAATTCCGCCAAAACCGTTTCCTATTGTGTACACATGCCTTAAATGTTCGCGTGGGCTTAATCAATATGTTAATCCTTGATTACATTAAAAGATAAAAATGTAAAATGATATCTCTATTTGCTTATCTGCTACCTCGTAAAATTATTTTAAAACGTACCTGCTAGGCTTTTAATTCGGAGCTCGATAAAACTTTGCAATTTAAAGTTGAAAGCTGATATGACAATGAATAAAAAAGCGGTTTTACATGTTTTGTGATGCCTTATCATATTTTTTAAGATATTTTTTTTTATTAAGTCTTAATCTGATTGATTATCTATAGTTAGTCTTATTTATTTAAATAACAACGAATAATAGAAATATCAAAGTCACGCGTCCCTTTAGAATGTACAACAATTTTTAATTAATTTTATTTTGTTTTTGTTTGATTTTATTTTTATTTACTGGTACCAGGTTTTCGGGTTTATGTCGTGATATGGATAATGTATTACAGCTTGTCATGTTATTTAAAGTCAATCGTTTATCAAAAGAATTTTAGCCGTACATATTCATTTAAATGACAATTAATTGAAGAAATATAATATACTCACGCGTCAATTTAGTACTATTGCACCTACTTTTATAACACTTTTATTTTTGTTTATTTACATTGTACAAGTTTTTAAGAAATCTAAAAATTTTTAGCACCAGCAAAAATACCAAAATTATTCGGCTTAAAATAAATATGTATTCCATTAATAATGATTACTATATCCTCAGCGGTGCAATGCCGAAGCGCGAAAAGATATAGAAAAGTTATTTTTTTGTCCACTCCGGGAATCGAACTTGGGGCTTCAGAGATGGCGCAAAACCGTAGTTTAGCCCACTCGCAGGAGGTTGTCACATTTATATGATTACTAGCGACCCGACGCGGCTTCACACGCGTTCTTCCCCGCTTTTTCCATATTGTCCACTGATTCTTTCGTTCCTATTGGTCGCAGCATCCTTCCTCGATAAATGGACTATCCGACACATAACTAATTTTATCTATTCGAACTATTAGTTCCTGAGATGAGACTAGCGTGTTTAAACAAACAAAGAAAATCTTCAGCTTTCTTTTTTTTTATATTACACATCAAGACTGACCTCTTGCCTTGAAGGCTTGACCCCTGCTACTAATGTCGCACCCCCCAAGAGCTCTGGAAACCTTGCTCACACGCAGGAACACAACAACACATATGTGATTGTTATTATCAGTTTTATAATATCAGTATAGATTTAATCAAAATAGTTCGCAAACTGAAAACAATGATGCATATTTAAAACCAGCTGTTTGAGGAGGTTCGTGCTGAAATATTAGCGCAGTCTTGAATGCACCGTTTTATCAGAACTTGGGAATTAATTTAAGTCTTAAATACAGAGCTAAGTTATTGCGGGATAGTGAACCGGCGCCCTACTTTAGATTATCCCAGCTTGGAGCTTTGTTACGAACCTACAGATGAATGATTTTAAGACAGTTTATAAAAGATAACTCGTTTTTTAGTAGGTACTTTTTCCGCACAGTTTTTTTTAATTTACAGCTGAAATCTTTTAATTCTTATTTTATTATTTTGTTGTTTCTAAAGATTTTCTTGTGAGGTTACTTCAAATTCACGAGATCAAGTCCTGATCTTGAAATTTGGGAAAATTTACTATGAGACTTACAAAAATCAAAATACGAATGTGGTTTTATAGGTAGTTAGCTTTGCTGTTTAGCTAAATCACCTGTGCCCAGTGGTATAATAACCAGCTTAACCACCATAAATGAGGAATTAAACACATATTGATAAAAATAAATAAAAAAGCTATTTTTTAAATGTAGTAGATGCAGCTAATATCGCAAGAACCTTAGTTCTTGAAGATACTCGTAAGTTTACTGAAAAGTAATTAATATAAATTGTTGTTACTAGGTTATGTTTGACAAGATAAATAATGGTTTTGTTCCAAAAAATACGGTTTACTTTGCAACATTTGCAGCCACAGATAATCACTTAAGAGTGATGCGAAACTTTCTACGGTACCAACAATATATTATGTTTATTTAATAGATAAATAAAAGAACCTTATAATAACAAGTAAACGTAACTCTAAGCTGTGGAAACGAATATTTCTTGGTGACTACGGAGCCCTCGAAACGGTACTTGGTCATCGTTCACATATTTCCACCGTTAATTCTCTCCGCAAGTGTAAAATTAACATTTCTCCGCCGGTTGTCTAACCTTTCCCCCTTATTGTTCCCATCCTTCAATCTCCGTCATTGTATCTGTAATGGGATCGGTTTTCATTCGAAACTCTGCGGTACTTTCTAGATTTATTACCCGTCGTCGTGTGAAAATCTGAAGCAACAATTGATTAACGCGCTAAGTGTTTTTTATAACCGTTATTAGCCTGCACTTTCTAAGATTAGCAGTAAGTTTTATTAGACGTTAGTGTTTGCGACGGTTAACGGTTTGTTTTGCAATTAATAATGAGCCAAGTAGACATTTGTGTACTAGTTAAATAAATACGCTAAGTCCTAGACCTTTTTCAACGGTTGTGTAATGAAAAAAGCCTTTCATAAAATATCTCCTGTGTATTTTTTTGTTAGATTGGCGTTCTTCCTACGTGTAATGACTTGATTTGCGTTTTCGTGGTAAATTCGATAAACGTAGCACATATTGGAAACATAATCTATTTATTACTTAGGATTTCTACAAACCGACCAGATGTAAAGACAGTTCAGAATACTGTATATGTAAAGAAATAGAAGCTCTTAATCTTTGAATTTTTTAAGCTCCAGTTGAAATGTTGAATTACCGAATATAAAAGTGTTTAAGTGCCTTAGATCTCACCCAAACAGTAACAAAAATATCTTTCACGAAGCCAACTTCTCACGAATGCAAAAATAAACAATGCCGCCCATACCAACATAATTAAGTGAATTTTAATTATTCATGAAATGTTTGAGTTGGCTAATTTCCGAGATGTAAAGACCATAAAATGTGTGAGAATGGCATATCCGAGCCCACAATGCGACTCGGACCACGCAATTAGATTTGAATACTTTACCAAGTGGAAATTTAATGTGATAATATAATAATGCGTGTAAATATGTTAAAACAAGCATAAAATGATGTTTGTGGACAAGCAACTCTGTTCACAAGAAAGGTAGTTAGTAATATTCATCTTTTTTTTTTTTAATTATGGTCTCTATCCCGCGTTTAAAAACAACGCAGTGATTCCGCCAATGTCAAGTGTTAAGAGAGACACGTCACAAAAGGAGACTGCGCGGTGATTTGAGCTATTGGTTCCTGAGGTCTTCATTAAGAACCTAAAACAAACACGAACAACACGTTAAAGACGAGACAACAAATATTCATCTTTAAACTGTACTGAATCTTCTTGACGCATTTTTTATGTCGTCGAACAAAAAAAATCTATTTTTTTGCGAATACTTACATCACCTACTCGTAAACGTCTAAGTCGAAATGTGATCAACTTCTATACTTAAACATATATCTGTGAAAATAACTGATAAAGCTAAGATCTCTCATAGTAAGAAGGACTTATGGTGTCAAATAAGCGGGACATTGACTTGTAAGAAATTTAATAAATTTATATATAACCTAAATAATTGTAAGTACCTACTAATGTTCTGTGATATAAATATCAACACTTCATCAGGAGGCTGATTCGCAAACATCAAAAACGATTAAGATTCGGAAAGTCAATCTTTTATATTAAAAAAGAGACAAAACATAGTACCTAACCGAATTTAAATTCGATTCCGACATTTTGTGAATGGGTATACTGCACTTTTAATAGGGAAATATGCTAAAGCAAACGAGAACCAAAAGCAGTATCCCAATGAACTTAAATACATGTTTAAGTATATAATTTGACGACCTCCGTAGCCGAGAGGCGAGCGGGCCAGATTGACAGACTGAGGTTCCGGGTACAATTTCTATATTGTCTCTTGTTGTGGTACCGTCATTGTTTTTGATTTCTGTAACACAAGGGCTTAAGCTTCTTACCACAGAATCAGTGTAATGTATATGATATTGTCAAATATTATATTATTATTGTCCATTCTAATATTATGAATGCGAAAGTAACTCTGACTGTATGTCTGCCCGGCTTTCACGCCTAAACCAATGAACCGATTTTAATAAAATTTGGTATAGATATACTTTGAACTTCCGTTCTAGAACGGACGTAGGCTACTTTTTGTTGAAAATAAAGGGGGAGGGGGTAATACCACTGGGATTTTTTTCTAAGTTAGAAATATGAAATTTGGTATAAATACAGCTCCAAGACAACTTTTTGTTTCGTTATATTATTATAGGGGTAAAACCGACTATGAAAATATGTAGTCCACGCGAATGAAATCGCGGGCACAGCTAGTTATATGTAAACCAAGAAACACCAACACAACCAATATAAATATTTGTCACTCGTACGTTTGTAGTAGGCAGGGCAGTCAACGGTATTAACGCTATTCACAGTTCCAAAGAGCCCGTCATTACCAATGACGTTCTAACAGCGGTCTTTCTTTCCAGCTGATGGAGTACTGTCGACAGTGAACGTGGTGGAGGCGCTGCAGGAGTTCTGGCAGGTGAAGGCGTCGCGGGGCGGGGGCGCCGCAGGGGGCGGGGGCGCGCTGGTCATCTACGAGTCCGTGCCGGCCGCGCACCCGCCCTACGTGTGCTACGTCACGTTGCCCGGGGGCGCCTGTTTTGGCAGCTTCCAGGTGAGCACAAGCGGAATACGGCAATTTTATTTTCTTTTTCTACCTCTGCCAGTATCGTGATGTGAGAATTAAAAAAAACACGATAGAACAGAGTGCTTGGTGCTGCTTTATAATAGCATTTATTCTATGGAGGCCAACATCCAGTGTGCTAGAGGACTACGTCGATGTATTATATATTTCTACCAGAATCGAGTACCGTATTGTCGGAATTTATAAACTTTACGACATAACAACGGGTGTTCTATACATATTTCTTTCTATGGACGACAATATCCAGTTTATGCTCGGTTTAAGTTATAATGGGCTTCGAAGCAAGTTGTTCACTTGGACAAGTGGCTTGAAACTATGCCCACTTGATAGATTCTTATATATAACATTCACTATTGAACGTTACTAAAAATCACTAGATAAGTTACATATCACATGAAATTTTAGATTATAACGTTCAGAAAATTCTTACCAAATAATATGAAGATTCCTACATTATCCGCTCCACAGATAATAAAACATACACAAATCATGTTGCCTTCGTAACCACACATTTGTGCATCTTTTAATGAATCAATACTATAATAAAAGAAAGTAAAAAGTTTGCAAAAGATTTTCGTAACGCGCAATTTCTGTGACGCTGAAAATGTTCATAGCAAAGTTGAACTCACTGGCCCGCTCAAAAGCTGAGAGAAGCTCAGCACCCTAACTGCAGCGGACGTGCTACCCAATACGCGAAGCGGGTCAAAGGGGCTGAAACAAATAATTAAAGTACTTGCACTTCCAGTATTTGGCCAAGCGTTCGCCTGCCCGTGGCATTCAGGTGAGGCGCTGCGGAACTAAGTTACCGACAGACGAAACGGATTCAACTCTCGAATACACGAACTCGTTTAGTTTCCTGTCTGGACGAAACGAAAATTTGTTTTAGCTACCACTAAGATATGAACGCAAATAAGCCATGTGTTGGGCTGTCTGTATATTTTCTATACACTATTTTTATTAAATAAAAAACGTATTTATAAACGCATGGACGAAATTATTTCAAGTAAAGAAATTAAAAAAAATCTTTTACATTGGATTTAGCGATAAAATCAATTAAAATCGCAACAAACATTAACATTCCAACTTTTCGTAGCGTCGGTCCAAGATTTTGATCTGTACATGCGTTTCTAATTTTCGATGTAGAAAATATTTCCAAATTTTTCAAGCATTAAAAAACCAACTGACAAAATCCGTTTACATTTCATACCTGTAAGAAACAACACAAAATTCAATTTAGATGGCTTCTAAATTGTGTCGATTACTTAATACGTTTAAGAGTGTAACACTAATCTATCGTATGCCCCCTAGACTCATTAGTTTTGACGTTCGTAACCTAGAGGCAAGCGGGCCGGATTTTGGCGTCGCGCTATCTCCGAGGTTCGGTGATCCTCGGTCAAGTCAATATGGGAAACGAACTTTCCTATATTGTCTCGGGTCTGGGTGTTGTTGTACCGTCGTTGTTTCTGATTTCTGTCACACAAGTGCTAAAGCTTTTTAGCACAGAATCAGAGCAATGTATGTGATGATGTCCAATGTTTATTTATTCATTTATAAGTCCAGATTTCACTCTAGTGCATCGAAGTCCATTCTTGAGGTTCTCTTTTATCCTCCATCATTTTCCAATCATTCCCAGTCTACCAGGCGTCCAGAAACAAACTGTAACTAGATTTTAAAATCACGTTCTAAATCTCAAAACAAAGCAATGTGGCATAAAGTAAACCGAGTGAAATTTTTAAAGCGCAGTGAATTCCATTTCCAGTTTTATTTTATTAAGGAAGACATTTGCTAGTTCTAGGGGAGATCGCTCATAGTGCAGAGAAGTTACCAGTAAACAATCCGTGAGCTTTTGCGGTTCACGTTAAACTCCCGTTTTGGTATAGAACATACATTTAATTACGTGTTTGGAAGATCAGAAACTTTGTTTTTCTTTGAACTAGGAAATGCAATGTATTGTTATTTTTCTGGCTGCTACTTTGTACCTATTTGATTTCTATGCTTGAGAATAATAATTGATTTGATTAGTGCCTGTCACTGTAGGTATATTATTATAATTTTAATAATTAATTTACTACGTAAAAATTTGGACTTACAAACTTCTAACACACACTACGGCTTTATGTAACCTTCCCCTTTCTTATTTTCATCTCAGACTTAGTTATACAAACAGCTCTCTATATGGTCAATTATAGCTCTCTGATGTCAAAGTTTCGTAGATTCTTCCTGCAAGTTCAACCAATAAAGCGCAGTTGTTTTGAAGACATACTCGTCTAGCATTGCATCATGACGACAGTGATGTGTATACTCGTTTACTAAATCGAGAGAACTCGAGTTAAGCTTATTTTAGAGTTGATTCTAGTTGGACCACTTCATCTCGGGTTCAATCCTGGCACATGCTTTCTGTTCTGATGAACATTTACTGATCAATCTGGCTATATTCTTTGTTTAATTACTATTAATTAAATGAAATAACATTAAATAAATATTCCTAAAATTTACATATTAAAAAATTGTCTTACACTTACAATTTTTCGGAAGTTGTGATTCTTCTACAGTTATATTCAGTTCAATCGTTTCGTGAAACTCGAGTTACGTGAATTTTAACTTGTGTCAACTCGTGTCATATTTATCACGAGTTAGGCCATCATACTCAACGCACAAACAACTTTACTGTTGGTTATTAGTTGTGACGCAGAGAAAAATGAGTTCTTGGCGACGCTCATTTCGCAGGCATTCTTCACTCACCTACAAGGGCCCAGCTGAAATATGTTCGTCGCGCCACCGAATTTAATTAGACAGAGTTGTTTCCGGATTTTCGTAACTCCCGGTGCAATGAGGCCTTTTTTCTTTTTCATTTCCGTCGTATTCCCTGCAGTGGGATCTCTTACATGGGCCAAATGTAAAAAATATTAGATGAATTTATGATGTCATTTGGGAAAATCACGAGAAATAATTTTCAATCTTACTGAATTACGAAACGATAACGTTTTTAAAAGTCTATGGTGATTACTTGGAAACTTTTTTTACCTGGCAGTTTGTAATTTAACAGATTAGATCTGGCAGCTCAATCCGGTTTCATTATTGGGAAAAGTACTTTTAAACAAAATGAATATTACGTATATAACTACTCACATTACGATCTGCTAGTTTAGGTATTGGTTTTCACAGTATTCTTACACCATCGTAATCTTCTACAGAACTGTCCCACGAAGGCTGAAGCGCGGCGCAGCGCTGCAAAAATAGCGCTAATGAACAGCGTGTTCAATGAGCATGAGTCGAGGCGTATCTCCGAGCACTTTATTGAAAAGGCAGTCGCGGAAGCGCGCGCCTCTTTTGCTGGTGACGCTGCAGCGCACCACCAGGACCCTAGCGCTGGTATCGCGGCCTTTAGGTAATTATTGAATAAGAAGCTACTTTTTTTTCTGATCAGACAGTCTCACTAGCACAGTTTTGCTGTTTGGTTTTGGTGGTTCCAGAAAAATTGGGTCTTTGTCTGGAACTCTCCAAGCATAAACAGCTACTTCAAAAACTCGTGTACGTGGCTACTGTATAGATTCGATGAATTCTACATGTAGATTTTCTATATCACACATCAAGGAGAGCTTGGCGTACCTATTAACTACACCGACTTTCCTCAGGTTCATGCTTGAAGCGAACAAAGGGCGGACGATGCTGGAGTTCCAAGAGTTGATGACGGTGTTCCAGCTGTTGCACTGGAACGGGTCGCTGCGCGCGATGCGCGAGCGGCAGTGCTCGCGGCAGGAAGTGGTCGCGCACTATTCTGCGCGTGCGCTTGATGACGCGATGCGCGAGCAGATGGCGAGGGAGTGGGCGGCACGAGAGCGAGACGCTGCTACAGCAGGTAATTAAATCATCTTGTAAGGAATCATCATGGCGGATGGTCCCACACTAGTCTCTGCGCTCGAGACGCCATCCACGTGCGCTGGAATGGGCGGTACCACACGAGAAGGTTATTGTTGTAGTAGGTTAGTATAATCCTGACTTGCAAATCTGTGACTCAAAGTTGGAATCAGTGCTAGTGACTTTGGGTGGGAAACACGATTGTACTTGCTGGCTGAAATTAATAACTGCTCACGGTAGGGAGAGACCACTTATTGCTTAGTACGCCCAAATTAGGAAGCGGGGGCGGTACAGCAGGTAGTTCGACTTAATTCAGCTTATCACGTTATCTCACCAGAGTTCTTGCGGCAATGACGCCGCTGCTGTATATTTTGATCTTTTGTTGTACTCCGTACGGCTCATAAACATATTTAAGGTGTATTTTCTCGTTTTAACTTACCTTACTTACCTTATTGTTTTTTCTCTAAAAAAAGCACCCCCTTCAACCACTAGTCAAAAATGTAAAAAAATGTGGGACTAAGAAGAGTTTTGCTCGATCCACTTTACGAATATAATAAAGTACCTACCTAGACGTTAGAAGTGACAAAAAAACGATACTGGAGCAATCTAATTTTGTACCGTCCTCACTCTAGTACACCATTCCATTTCATCTACATCAAAGTTCAGGACACACAGCCAAGATGTATCTTACCTTACCGTTGTTCACCAGGCGCCGGTGGCGGTGTGCTCCGCGGAGAGCTGGCCCGTGCCGAACGCGAGCTTCGTGCCGCTCGGCTCGCCGCTCGCGAGCTCCGCTTCCCGAAGGAAAAGCGCGACATTCTTCTCCTCGCCGCGCGACTGGCGCCGCCCCAGCAACAACAGTGATCTCACCGCCAGAGCGCCACGCGCCTAGCATGTTCTCATCGATAGAGATGATAGTGGCAACAGCGATCAGTCAAGAACAGGCGCGGATCCAACGCTGTAGCAAGATGCGCACGCCAACAAAAAGAAGAAGGTCGCAAAAAATAGATTAAGCTGTCAATAATATAAGACTTGTCCTATTTAGAAGTCGATCCATTGCCAATGAGAACATATAATCCAGTTCGCATTTTGTGGTATCCTACATTCTCCATTCTTAATTATATCTATTTTATAGGGCTTGATCCGCGCCTGCTCACCCATCTGCTTCTTATCCATATCATATAAAATGTATAAAAACAGTATTGACAAAATATGGGATTAGAGTAAGTCTCTCATCATTTATAGATTGGAATTTGGCTTCTACTTTGAAAGCTAGATGTACACTTAGCGTCAAATAGTTAATGACACTTGGGGTATTCAATTAATTAGACGAAACTAACAAATCAAGAATATTGGAACAAATTACTGATGTTTTAAAAGTTTCGTCCTTTTAAGCTTCTGTAGACAACTGGACACTTCGTGTACACCAATATTATTCATTTTTTGGTTACGTTTAATTTATCTCTCACTCGATTAATAAGATATACCTACTGCAATATTAGAAAAAAAAACGTTATCTAAACCTAATTTTGATAGCTATCTCACTGTCGACGAGAGCACGCTCGCATTTGTTATTTAAGTGTAATTTTAGCGTAAGAATATTCGTATTTCATTTCGGCCCTGTCTCCCTGTGTCAATGTTGTGATAAGCAAATTAGGACTCTCTCTTATTTTGGTCCCAGCGGTGGCCAGTTAATCACTGAAAACTTTTGTACCATCAGAGCACGAATTTTTTTTCGAGGGGTGAAATGCTTTGGCGCACCGTACCGCTGCGATGGGGAACGCGACGGCGTGTGTGGGACTCCCCCGCTCTTTTCAGAGCGGGGGCTACCTACTTAAACACCCCCACCACTCATCGCTTAGTGGCGGCGCCATGGAAATATATATTATCTATAGCAGCCACGGATCAGAGCACAGATACACGATTGAACATTACAGACTAAGAGCTCCATTGTATGCATTTATTTAGTTTGGACAGAATTCCGTGCACCGCCTTAGCTTATAGATACGTACAACAGCGTCTAAAAGTTGGTACTCATTGTGCCATATTGTCGCGTTGGTGTTGTACTAAAGTCTGCCTGTCTAGCAGTTCTTCAGCTCTATTAGTGGCTGTTCTGGTCCCGTTTGGTGGCCAAGATTAAGAGTGTCTAAACCACGTGTTGCGATGACCTGCGTTTGACTGCTGCGGCTGGCCGCTCGGGTGATTTGAGTCGAGTATTTGTCTGAATGATTCTTTGTTTCTGTGAGGGTTGTAGACTGAAGCCATAACGCAAAGCGTTGGTTCTGTGATTGAGACATGTCATCGCAACTCGCGGTCGTATCGTCTCAAGAAATATTTGTATAAGTAGTGTAAAGAGCTTTATACAAACAAGCTAAGTCAATCAATGTCCAGTCATCAGAATTATGCAAAGTGTGACTATTTTAAACTACTTTTACCCTGCTTAAATTAAGTACTTATCTAAGCGATCAATTGACTTACTTCGATGTATAAGTAACTTGTCCAGAGACTAACTAACTAGAATTTTCTTCATTATCCCCTTCCATACAATAATAAGACTACTTATTAAGGACCAAATCATTTAAATCTAGATTTAGATATAAATCATCTGATTGTCAGATAGTTTTAAGTGGAAATAATGTTTACAGAACACCTACTAGACTAAGTAGCTTTAAATTTTAAAACAGTCCAGATTTCATATCATGTAGAAATTCGTTAAAATTGTTTGAAATTAAATAAATGATGTTTGGAAAGTCGAAATTTTTTATTTGGTACATTTATAGTGTGTGTATTTTATTATTTTCATAACTAAAAGTATTTTTTAATCTTTTCAAGTATTATTGAAAGTAATACACTTATTAACTTCGCCTTTAGTTCCTATAAACTACCAGTATAAGTGCTGGCTATACACTTGCCCGCGAAGTTTGACTATGTTTCGCGCAAAAAAAAACTGTAAAAAATATGCCCCGTACAGTAAATACAAGCTTAAAGCTAAAATCCCGTTAAATAAAAGCTTGTAAAAATAATGGACGTTAAAGTTTCTGCCGCCGTGACGCTGAAGCTTATATTCTCAACTAGAAATTTGATTACGAAAAGCCATTCCGGCTAGAACACGTTTTGCTATTACATTGCGACTTTTGGCTACAGTACCTAGGTACGTAAAGTATTATTCCACTCATACTCAAACTCAAACTCAAATATTTCTTTATTCAGGTAGGTTACATATAACACTTTTGAATCCTCATTGAATACAATGCAAAGTGATTCTACTTCCGGTTCGGAACCTATATCTACCGAGAAGACACCGGTAAGAAACTCAGCAGATCATTTACAGTATCAGTATCTAACTTATTGCTATGTGTAGCTCACTTTGGACCAAGTCATATAGTTTTGGTTTTGATGAGTGATGAAACAAATAAGTACTCAAGTAAGTTTTTACTTTCGACAGGTAAGCTGGAGCAGACCAGTCCGGATATCCCAATTTGGTTCAGTATTTTTGAAGTAATAGGTACACATACATCGATTCATTATCTAGATTCGAGCATTTCTTTGCTGTGCATTCGGTATTGCAAAATATTGATGATGTTGGATACACCATTTACGCTTGATCTCTTCCAAACCCAATCATCTGTATCAGATTTGTGAGGCCATAAATAATATAGATTAAAGACGCTAGGCCTAAAGAAATCCTAACATTCAAAATCTTTTTATTCATATAAATTACATCAGTAATATTCATAAATCTACACTAATACTATAAAGAGGAAAGATGTGTACCTATTTTTGTATGTTTGTAATGAATAGGCTTAAAAAGTATCGTCTTTACAACTCAAATAAAACTATATCCGGTTCGGAACCTATAACTACAGAAAGCTGAACTTAACTAATTTTGCACTAATACATTAAAAAAATATTTACTTTGTGGATTATTATAATTACATTGGCAAATGTAATTTTGCACCATGGCATACATTGTGAAATGTAATGTTAATGAAATTAAAAATAGAATTAACATTGTTAACGACTGCTGTGATCCGACCTCCACAGCCATTTTGGCCATGGTTTTGATATGTCAATATGTTTTACTTTTAATTTTGATACTACCTTTTGTTATTGAGTGATTGATTGTAAGTGAGTGTGTCGCTGTAGTTGCTTCCTAATATATCATCAGAGCATAGAACGTGTTTAATTGTAAATATAGTTCATTAATCCCTTTCAAATATACAAATTTTAAATTACTTCCTTGACTATAGATGTGAAACTCTATGTTAACGGCGACGATCTTAAATCAAAAATCCATTATCTTAGATCCCGAAAAACTGTTTCGTTTCTCGTAGTATTTCGACAGGTTGTATTAACGTAAGGTCTAGTCACGTTCACTCTTTATTCTCAGCTACGGTCTACAGTGAATTGAGAGTTAAATTCAATTTTGTAGTAAACCTGTTGTAGGGTTCATTCGGCTGATATAAATGAAAATTCTAATGAAAATAAAATCACTCCCGATGTGGGATTTAGCGGGTAAAAATACGTTTACAAGAAAATCAGCTTTCAAACTATTGCTTTGCAACGTTGTGCAAATGAATAAAGTTTTAAAAAGGTTTGTTTTTTATTTGTCTATATTGTATCTGGATGTGCTAGAACTGTTAGTGTTAAAATGAGGTGGTGTTGTGTTCTATAACGATGATTCAATTTCAAGTACTTATAAGCTATAGATATGTAATTGTAGTAAATAAAAAAAATTAAAAGAACGTGTATTCTTTATATTTTTCTTGCAAGATGTTCTTAAATATATTTAAGTTCTAACAATTATTCTGCTTTCTTATGCCAAACTTTAGAATTTAAAGAAGAAGGCCCCACAATTGCATACTTACTTTTCGAAGTTTAGACCGAAATTGAAAGGGATTTGCATCGTAAAAATTTACTCCAAAAACTTTTTTTCATCGACTCATAAACGTATTCGATAATCATCTGATAAACGGAAAATAGATATACCTTTTTATTTATAAAATCATTAGTTCAAAAGTCATCTTAATTTTTGATGACGTTTGTACTGATCCGCTCCAAATTACAAGTTCATGTCTCTAATATCTAGTTCTGTCTGCCAAACGATTGAATTAAATCGGAAACATCATTTTTGTATCCATTAGTATCGGAACAAAAGTACCTAATAGTCCGATCAATTTAGACCGTAGAATTAACAAAAACTTCCACAGAGTAGAATGTTCGTAGTGACCAAATAAGGCGAAAAGTACCACGTGTGTGAAGACTCTTATTTGGGGTCAAGTTCAATCAATCATCATTATTATCAATCCTTGAAATCCAATATCTTTACAATACTAGTAACTACTAGCGTCATCACCTACCTACTCAAATTGTAAAAGAATAGAAAAAGTTATCATTAGGTATAATAAAATAAAAAAAAAAACAAAGTTATGTTTTTAACATAATAACACGAAATTTTGACAGTAAATACGTATGCCAATAGAAAGTTAATTCTTGATTTTAATATGGAACGACAAATAAATTATGAACATTTAATTTTCAAGAGGTAAAAATATTTCGAAAAGTTACTATAGCTATAATTAATTACATGCATACCATATTTGCATTTGCTACTCCGAAGGCGCTTAAATATACCCGAGATATGGGCTATTAAGAGTAATTTCAAGTTGATACCTTCAAGTTTTCTAAATAAAATATGTCAGACAGACTTGACTGAAGTATAGGCCAGATTTTTTTTCCTTTAGAGCTACGGGACCCTAAAAATTACAAATGTAAACAAAGATCAAACTAGCAGCGCGTGCCTTTAGTGCACGACCTCTCTTCCGGTATTAGGCATTACGAAAAAGGTGTATTTAATGCTGTGTTCGGTAACAAACTTGGTACCTGCTCACTTAGCCAAAGCACACATCACGTCGCATGCGCCCGCGCAGTTCAGCGCTGGACTTAGTCAAAGGGCCTGGGCGCCAGGACAGGCCACAGACCAAGGGTCAGCCAAAAATGAGAAAGGCTCAGCCAATTCTTAAATTATTATTAACTAGCTGCTGCACGCGACTTTGCTTACGTTATTTCGTTTTAAAAATATCCTATTATGTAAATCTGGTATCTCATGTATCTTTTTACCAAATTACTTTCAAATCTATTCAGTACTTTTTGCGTGAATGTAACAAGAGTACATCTAGACATTCAGACAGCAAGATGTCTATGCATTATTACAAAATTTCACGTTTGTAATATCACTAGTTCTGGTATTTACGAATTAATTCGAAAGGGAATGGCTGCGTAACACGCGAGAACATCATCACCATCGACTCATCTTGATCGAAAAAAAGTTTCATGTTATAAATAAGCGAATTAATTATACATTAAATAATTTGAAACGTAGTAAATGAAAAGTAAACGTACATACGAAAAATTTATGTTACCTTCTTTTTTTCTATTCCAAGTATAAAAGTAAAATAAACTGTGGTTGGAACTACCTTTAAGCATCCCACAAGACCCAATTCAATTAAATTGCAATTCTTAGTTTTGGGCCAACATAAAACACGCGCACATTTATTTTCCTTCTACCCAAGAAACCAAGCCTGGTTACGGCCTTTTTCCTTAGTGCGGTCCTGGCTGCGCCACAGCCACTGTGTGATCAGCTGCGGCGGCGCGCGCGCACCTCTCGTGCTAATATTGACTTGGCTCCCCGACACTCGACCCTAGAGGTGTAATGCAAGCCCTGGGATCTCTCTTAACATAAATTATAGTTTTTTAATAGATGTACACGTATATTTACAATTGAATATAAATTGAACAAATCTCTGTCACAAAAAATAATTGATTGGTACGTAAGTTTGTGTAATATGCATGGATCTATAATGCTCACTGAGAGGTTTTGTTGATATACCAAACATCAAAAAACAGAATATAAATATATGTTTTATTGCGATAAAACCGACTTCCATCGATTTCTTAGGGATGCCATTATGAAACTCAAACTTAAATATTTCTTTATTCAAGTTTGTTACATATAACACTTTTGAATCGTCATTGAATACAATGCAAAGTTATTCTACTTCCGGTTCGGAACCTATATCTACCGAGAAGACACCGGTAAGAAACTCAGCAGATCAGTTACAGTAGCAGTATCTAACTTATTGCTACTTTGGACCAAGTCATATAGTTTTGTTTTGATGAGTGATGAAACAATTAAGTACCACTCAAGTAAATATTTACTTTCGAGAGGTAAGCTGGAGCAGACCAGTTCCCAAAGGTGGCGCCATGACATCCTCGTTTCCTTTCCATGGTTGGTTACCAACAAAAAATAATCATAAAAAAAGGTTTTTTTAAAGTACAAGTTATCCGCGTACACAAATAAAAAACATTTGTAATTTAAACGCTCGAATTTAACATATTACATTAAAAAGTCGGTTACAAAAGTTTTAGAATGAAATGAAATGAAATAATTTATTTCTGCAAGTGGATTTACAATAAATTCTTTTGCGCGTCAATTATTTTTTCCTACCAGCGCCTCGACGTTGGTTCTGTTGAGAAGAAGCGCCGCAACAAACTCAACAGATATCCTCTTTTAAAATAAATTACAAACATCACAATTGGGCATTAAAATATTTGAATGAATAATATAAATTATCTAGGTGCAGATGGAAATTTTAACGATTCCACATATTTTTATCATTAAAAAAATCTTGTACAGTGTAATTAGCCTTTTTGATAAGCCATGTTTTAATTTGAGTCTTAAATCTATGCACGGGCAAGTCAATAATGCTTTGCGGTAAAATATTTTAATACTTATCCCCATGAAGGAATTACTACTTTTATGAAGTCTGAGTTCTGGGACGGCAAGCTTTTGTTTATTTCTTGTATTAAATCTATGGGTATCTGATTTTTTAGGAAAGAGCGTATAGTTTTTTCGTACATACAAAATACAGTCGAAAATGTACTGAGATGCTATTGTTAAAATATTTATTTCTTGAAAAAATTCCCTCAGTGAGTCACGTGGTCTAAGGTCGTAAATAAAGCGTATGGCTCTTTTTGCAGTACAAAAATTGTCTGGATATCTGCTGCAGAGCCCCATAACAATAGACTATATGACATTACACTATGGAAATAGCTAAAATAAACTAATATTGCCGTGTCTACATCAGTTATTTTCCTTACAGCATTTGCAGCCGAACTAAGTCTTCCTGCCAGGGCAACGATATGAGGATTCCATTGCAGTTTGGAATCTAAAGTAATTCCTAGGAATTTTGTTGAATTTACTATCTCGATTACTTCATTGTTCATACAAATACATGTATTTATTTGTTTGACGTTAGGCATTGTAAATTTGATATATTTTGTCTTTTTTTAAATTGAGCAATAAATTATTGATTGAAAACCAGCGAACGACTCGGGAAAGAGCATTATTCCCCTCGTCAAAATTGTTACATCCACGGTCAATTTTAAATATTAACGAAGTGTCATCGGCAAATAATACAATATCACACATGCCTTCGACAAAATATGGTAGATCATTTATATAAATCAAAAACAACAATGGACCCAATATAGATCCCTGGGGCACTCCCATAAGTAGTGGTGCGCCGGAAGAGTTAGTTCCATTAATATTTACTTTTTGTATTCGCCCAGTAAGGTATGACTCTATCAGATTTAATGCATCACATGCAACAGCATAATGTTCCAACTTAAGTCATAGTATTTTATGGTCAACGCAATCGAATGCTTTAGATAAATCACAAAATATACCTAATGCGTCCTTTTTATTTTCCCAAGCATCAAGAATGTGTGCCATTAATGCAATTCCTGCATCAGTGGTGCATTTATTTTTAGTAAAACCAAACTGATTTTTATGTAAAATGTTGTTGTTGTTAAAGTTTTCAAGCAGTTGATTAAATTTTTTTTTGTTCAAAGACTTTACTTAATGCAGGTAAAAATATTAAATAGGTCTAAAATTGGATGAGTCACTTTTGATTCCTGCTTTGAAAAGTGGTATGATTTTACTCCATTTCATTAAGTTTGAAAACGGACCTTCATAGATAGAAAGATATACTTTATTGCACAAAACTTTACAGAAATAGGTTTTACAGATTGATTATAGAACAATTTAGGCGGTCTTATCGCTAGAAAGCGATCTTTTCCAGGCAACCTTAATAAAGTTAACTTCATCAATACATTTATTAAAAATCAAAGCTAGGTGAGGTGCAATATTATGTATGATGGATTTAATTACATCAGTTGAGAATTTGAGATACCCCATAAATCCTCTGTTTTCTTAATATTCAGTTGTTTGAATGTTTTGGTTATGGTGTCTGGAGTAAAATAATCAAAACTAAATTTACTATCATACAAATTTACACTAGATAATAAAATATATTTGGCATGATCTGGGTTGGATTTTAAAAGACGCGTTGTAGAAATAGGTATATCCGTGAAGAAATCTTGAAAAGCATCCGCTACGTCTTTATCGGTATTAAAATAATTATCATTTATCTTGAGAGAAAAGGTTATACGATTATGAGGTTTTAATTTACATGCCTCTTTGTTAATTAGATTCAAAGTGGCTTTAATTTTATTATTAGAGCCAATAATTTTATTGCGTAAAAAAATTGATTTAGCAATATAGCATACTTTTCTGAATAATTTAGAATACCGTCTTACCTAATCAATGGTTTTATGGTCCTTTGAGTAGGCTTTGATACTGTATAGTTCATATAACCTGTTCCAGGCGTAGCCCAGTCACTAAATTTAGTTTTACATTTATCTATTTTAACTTTCTTTTTTTGAAAACATTATTAAATTCACCATCGATCAGATCAAATGAATTCCCAAACAGACTATCAACATTTTCATCATGAAAATGTAGTTTGGAATTTTTTTCACAAATGTTACAATTATATATGTCTATTCGGTATTCTGTAATATTTCTACAAACAATTTCAACCAAGTCGGAAACATGATGATGCTCAAGTGTTGCTATTTGTCCAAAATGATCTGATTGTAAACAGTTTATGATTGACTTATTTATTGAACTATTTTTTAAGAAAATATTATCAAGACAGGTAGCTGAAGTTGGTGATATTCTTGTGGGTTCTAAAAAGAGATTAACTAAATTAAAGGATTTAAATAAATTTAAGAACCTAACAGATGTTTGAGATTTAACGAGAATATTGACATTAAAATCTCCACACACACCTACCTCTTCACTTGATTTACAAGTTGTTTTAGCTCTTCCTCCATAGTGGATTCAAATAAATCAAAATTCGTCTGAGGGGGCCTATATACACATATAATAATATAATGTTCCATTTCTGCACACGATAGTTCTATAGTTCGCTCAATTGAAAGTGCTACTATGTCTTTACGTTCTTTAGACCTATACAAAAAAAGAGTGTGCATTTTGGATAAAATTATTAAATTGTTGAATGTTTAATATACTGTTGCAGTGAACTTGTAGTAGCTGCGCCTGCAACTTCGTCCACATGCAGATTATATAATAATGTTATTTCTAAAATGAAGGAGACAAAATTTGTAAAAATAATTTAACGGGTCAAAACGCCACACCATTTTTTTTTATTTAGTGTCAGTGTAGTGTGTCGAAGTGACTTCAATAACATTTTGTTAAGAATGTGAGGGTGGATGAAGATTTGCAAGCTCCCCGAACAGACGAAGGCGAGCAAGACCAGTCAGCTCGTGACCACGGTTGGTGTAACGTAACCGAAACGTCGGACAGTAAGTGGTTCGTATTAACTACTAAATATAAATTTAAATGTTTAAAATTGAACGCGAAAGTCTTCAAGTTTCAAATTTGTAAATGTAAATATATTAAATAAATAAATAAATAAATATTGGACAACATCACATACATTGCTCTGATTCTGTGGTAAGTAGCTAAAGCACTTGTGTTACAGAAATCAGAAACAACGACGGTACCATAACACCCAGACCCGAGACAATACAGAAAAGTTCGTTTCCCATATTGACCCGACCGGGGATCGAACCTGGGACCTCAGAGATGGCGCGACGCCAAAGTCCGGTACGCTCGCCTCTCGGCTACGGAGGTCGTCAATATATAATATTGGTCTTTCATCATGAATATTCATCATAGTATCCACATGAAGTAAGTAAAAATGACTTATTTTATAATTTAATAGATCCTATATACCTTGGCGTCTACTCTTGAAAACGAAACGAACAAACGAAAGGTTTCGTTTTTGAAGATTGATCAAAAGTTAGGGAATTAAAACGTGATTTTTGATTTGTATAAATAATATTTTGTTTTTTGATAACGCTTTATTCGCATTCGAAGTGTGTTAGTTGCGATAATGAGCAATAAAAAATACTAAACGTCATCGGATCCGACATATTTCGTTTTCAAGAGTAGACGCCCTTGTCTAGAAAAATGGGGATAGTTTGCCAAATTATCAAATGAACCATTCATTACATATCGACTCCTTTTGATCAAGACTTACTTGTAGCCTTAAAACCAATTTTGTTTATCAAAACATCCTCAGCTTACGTTTTTACTCAATTTCATTTCCTTTAAGTCAATATGTTATTACGGAATTCCCGCAGTTCATGCTCCAGTCATTCCTTTTGGTTATTTTTGCGCTGAATATTAATTTAAGAGATTTACCTCAATCCAATTCATTCACCCAACGGAATTTCTTCGCTTCCCTTAGTCCGTAGGATCTTTCTTGAATCATATTTTGCCTAAACACAATTCTTCGACTCGATTAAATAATTTCTTCTTGAAACGGAATTATATTTCCAACAATACGCATTGACTACTTGTGAGAAAATTGCCACCCACTTTTGTAATCCGATAATTAATCGTTTTAAGTATTATTACAATCATGATATCCAAATAAGTGATATATATATATATATATATGTATTAAACTTGAAAGATTAAACGGATACGCGAATATTTATGTTACTTTCATACAAAAAGTACTAAATAGATTTTGATGAAATTAAGTAGGTAGATCGATAAAATACAAAATATTCCTAAGCCAACGGTTAAGTCCTAAGGGACTAAAGTTATTTTGACTAAAGAAATTGAATATTTGGTTCCTAACGACTGATAGGATAATTAATCAATTATTTTTTAAAATTTGACTCAATCACTTACATTACTCTGATTATGTGTTAAGTAAGTGTTACGGAAATGAGAAAGAATTACGGCACCACAACAGCCAAACTCAATACAATACAAAAAGGTTCGTCTCCTGTATTGATCCGACTGGGAATCGAACCTGGAACCTCAGACGTGGCGCGACGCAAAGTCCGACTCACCCGGCTCTCTGCTCATCGATGGGCGCCATTAAGGAATTTACGTGGGTTTAAAAAAATGTTTACGATACATTCATGCCCGATTCCAATATTTTACGATTCGTAATGTATTTTTCTACGAGTCGTTCATTCAAATTTAAAATTCACTTTCCATATCAGCTGTCATCAGTCGTTCGCCTGTCGTTTTTAGCTCACGTCTCGTATAATTAATTACTATCTGTAATTAGAACATTTTTCAAATATTGGAACCTCGTATTATGACATTTCACATCACTGAGGTTACGTCAACACCTTCCCAGTCCAAGTTCCGAAGTTGGACAAAACTTAGTTTAAAACTATTCTATTGTTTTAGGCCTTGCGATAACTAGGGTTAACGATAAGTAAAATTATAACCAGAACTTGGTAAAGTTTCGCAGAATGTAGAGGTACATAAAGAGGTTTCGGCTTACATAAATGGAATTAATTATAAACATTTTAACATATAATAAAATTTCACTAACGATTTAGTAGGAATATTTTCTATCCATCTTATTAGGCTGTATCCATTTACAAAGCTTCCTCCTAGAAGAGAAAAACTAATTATTTCAAATAAATTCAACTGAGGTTACATGTCTTGACTTGCCGGTTGGACAATGTAAATTAAATTCAGGAGCGGTAGGTAACGCTCCTGAATTTTCAAACATGGTCGGGAGTTCAAACCCCGCCTTGAATAAACATATCTACATTCACGTTCTGTCTGGCTGTTTAGTATGCATATTTTGGTATATATTGTGGGGTATTACACTTCTGTTTTGTTGTGTTCCTGCGTGTGAGCAAGGTTTCCAGAGCTCTTAGTGGCAGGGGTCAAGCCTTCAAGGTAAGGGCGATAAGTCCAGTAACAAATTGATTATCCTGTACTTGTCGCCCGCCCTTAAGCTAGTACCTGATTACCACTTAACATCAGGTGGGATGAGGTCAATCTTGAAGTGTAATATAAAAAAACACAATTCGTAATGGTGATGGTTTCCATAATGAAAAGCAATTTATAATGCTCATAATCGCACCCAACGCACTTCGAGTGCGAATAAAGCGTTTTCCAAAAAAATAAAGACGTGTGCAAATCATAAACTAGAAGTCCTAGTTCACCGATTAATTTTCAGAAACGAAACAATTCGCTTGTTTGTTTCGTTTTGGTAGTGGGCCTACATTAAGTTCGATATTAATTCTTCTTTGTATGACATAAAGAATATCTGACATATCAATTTCAATTTCCTTGTCAATCTCATTACCGATCACTTCGATCCTCAGACAACCTAGGCTTATTAAACATTCCTCGACATCAAAGTGTCTACTTCCCCGAGTCTTTTACTGTGCAAGCCATATTTAATAAATACCGGTATGGTATTTATTATGATTCCTTTTTTTTAATACTAGTACATAGTACTAGTTATTTACGCACTTCTTCACTATTACCGCACACATGTACAAACTATCAGCATGACCCAAAGGTTGACTGGTAAAGAATATCCCTAGCATTAAGTCCACCTGTTGTACTTATTTGTGCAATAAAGTTATTATATAAATAAATAAAGGCGGTGCAAAATCCAAAGTGCTACACACTGATTCTCTTTTTACTTTACCTATATGATATAGTCTGATTATTTTTTTAATAATTTGAAAATATATATTAGTATAAGTATATGGTAGTGGCCAGCTCATAATGAAAACATATTTTCTTTTGTTAGGTATTTTGAAACAAACTTCATAGACATTGTTATGTGGCTCCAAAAATCGTGACCTACCTACCCCTACCCAAGTCAGCTAAGAAGTACCAAACTATCAGATAACAGCAACAGGGGCGCCTTCCGATTTACGACGCCAGAGCCGATAAGCGCTGACTCACAGCGGAGTTTAACTGAGACTTGATGTCGGGGGCCGACTCGAGTCGCCAAGTCAACAGTAACGCCCTATTTGGAGCAAACTTACTAAACTTAATTAGAATACGTGTTTTGATACAAAAGCCAAACTGTACCTAGGTACGTTTTTGACTGTACCTGTGTGATATTGTTTCATTTATTTTATACTTTTTGGAAAATATAACATATTAGTTAGAGGGTGGTGCAGGCTCATAATGACAAAATATTTTATTTTTGTTCAATATTTTGAAAACATTATCTATAGATATTGTTATGTGGCCCCTAAAACCAGAACCCGCACCTTCCCCTAACCAAGTTACCTAAGAAGAATCAAACTATCAGACAACAGCAAAAGGGGTGCTTTCCGGTTTACGACGCCAGAGCGGATAAGCGCAGACTCACAGCGGAGTTTAACAGAGCCAACTTCATGTCAGAGGTCGGGGGCCGACTCGAGTCGCCAAGTCAACAGTAACACCCTAATTTGGAGCAAACTTACTCAACTCAATTAGAATACGTGATTTGATGCAAAGGCCAAAGTGTGTTTTTGACTGTACCTATGTGATATTGTTTGATTTATTTTTTACTTTTTGGAAAATATTGGATATCAGTGTAGATGGTAGTGTAGGGTCGTAATGAAAACATTATAGATATTGTTAAGGGACCTCTAAAACCAAAACCCGCACCTTCCCCTACCCAAGTTACCTAAGAAGTACCAAACTATTAGACAACAGCAACAGGAGTGCTTTCCGATTTACGACGCCAGAGCCGACAAGCGCAGACTCACAGCGGAGTTTGACTGAGCTAACTTCGTGTCGGCGGTCGGGGGCCGACTCGAGTCGCCAAGTCAACAGTAACACCCTAATTTGGAGCAAACTTACTCAACTCAATTAGAATACGTGATTTGATGTGATAGAACTCTGAAAGAAAGCTGCGTGGATAAATTTTTGTGGCCAATATGGACGTTAAAATCAAAATAATTCTGGAGCTAGATGCCAGTAGTAATATTTATCGGATGATTTCGAGGAACGTAAATCATATATATGTAGAAGAACACCATAGGTAATAAATAAATATTGGACAACATCACACACGTTGTTTTGATTATGTAATAAGTAGCTAAAGCACTTGTGTCACACACTAAATAGATAAGTTCGTTTCCAATACTGATCGGGAATCGAACCCCAGACCTTAATGACGGCGCGACGCCAAAGTCCAACCTGCTTGCCTCTTGAATATGAAAGTCGTCAATAATTTTAATGTTTTCATAGATACATCAAACGCTGTTATTTTATTAATCTTTTCGTCACGTGATTCAAAAGAGTTACACATCACAATAAGATAAATAAATATTGGACAACATCACACATATTGCTTTGATTCTGCAGTAAGTAGCTGAAGCACTTGTGTTACAGATATTAGGAACAACGATAATACCACAACATCCAGACCCGCGACAATATAGAAAAGTCCGTTTTCCTTATTGATCGGATCGGATTGGAACCCAGGGTCTAAGATATGGCGTAACGCCAAAGTTCTACCCTCTTGCTTCTCGGCTACGGAGAACAAACAAAAAAAACACCTTTGTGCACAAAATTTAACATGAAATTTCCTTGAAGTAGATGTTAGAATATGATGCGGCCCTCAAACACATTTATGAAGCAACAACTATCTCTGACCAAGTCAGCCATGAAGTATCATACTATCAGATAAGGCACATGCACACTTACAGATTTACGATGCCAGTATCGATAAGCGCCGACACGTCGAGTTTCCGCGAACCAACTCCGTGTTGGAGGTCGGGGGGCGACCCCACTCAAATCGCTGGGCCAACAGTAAGACTCTTATTTAGACCACTTAAGGCTCAGCTGCAGTAACTTAACTGTCAATTTGACAGCAGTCACAACTGTCATATACCAACATTTTGTTATGTGACAGCCGTCAACGCGTCATTTAGCTTTGAACTTAAGTTTGGTGCAACTATACAGGCAAGAATGAGAAGAAATTTAATAAGTTTCCGTAATGACTTTTATAACGCTTAGTAGTTACTATAGTTGTTTAATTTTTTTTTTAATTACTTGTACACTATTACCGCACCCATAAACTAACTCTCCGCATAACCCAAAGGTTGACTGGTATAGAATGCTCCTAGCATTAAGTCCACCTGTTGTACTTTTTTGTTCAATAAAGTTTTTAAATAAATACATCTCAACCGACTGCGGGAGGCTAAAGTTATCAGCCTATTAAATGCCCAGTGTAGGCCCAAGGGACTTAGTATTAAAATCAAGCCTGTGATAGTACTTACCCAAAGTTATAAAATATAACTTTGGGTAAGTACTATCACACTCGCCAAACGTCCAGTAATAACAATTTTATACTATATACCTCGGGGTTTTAGGTTACAAAAATAGTAACCAAAAATCGGCGGTATTTTCGAAAAATCCGAAGCTTACTTTGCTTGAACCCAGAATTGAACCCAGGACACCGAGACGAGATCATGACCGTTGTTATAGAATTTCTTATGTATTAGAACTACGTTTATAATAACAGCCCAAACCTAAGTTTTTATCTACGACAATATGATATGCTATGTGTATTTAAATATTATAAGATACCAAGTGAACAAAAAGTACCTACGACTACCTAATAGAGTTTTCAAATATAAACGTACTATGTATGTAGCTTAGAGAACAAAATTCCAATTCAATAAATGAATTGAAATCCACCTATAGAATAGGTTAGGTGTTTAATTTAGTTTTGTGGACAATAAGTAGGTGGATGGTCTAAATATCAACAAAACATTTTGCATATATACTTTTGTAAAATATGTCTTTGCTTACATTGTATTTTTAACATCTTTTGCATATTTTTTTATGCAAATATACTTATATTTCTGAACAGCTTGTCCGAAAACGCCTTTTTATTTCTTAGCCTCACAAAGCCTATTTTATTTTAAGGCGGCCCAAAGTAAGTAAGTACTTTAGGTACTAGATATATATCTGTCCGGGTCCCTCCGTAAAACATATTTCGCAAATCCCTTTCCAGCCGTGAGTCGCTTACGAGAGAGTTCAGTTGTGACAGGTCTTCCTCCCCACCCCTGTCTCGGAAAACGGATGCGAAATGTCAACTGAAAATAATATTTTACGCTTTTATTTGCCACAGAAGTGGATTTTAGGAAATGTACGCCAAACGGGGCACATTCGTTTATTGACGTAGGTTAATTATGATTTCAGTAATTCAAGATGAATCAGCGACCCTCCCCGGATTCGCACGGTTTTAATGTAGATAGGACTAATATTTTTTTCGGCTTTTCTGTATGATCTATAAAGCTTCCTTTTGAGTCAGTTATTTTATGAAAAAAATAAAATCCGTTGTTTTAATGATCTAGTATTTGCATTTATGCATAAATGCATCGAGACAGACAGTGAAAAGCGATTTTGTTTTTTACTATGTTGTCAAAACAAAAATAAAGCCAAAACTAACAAAATTCATGATTTACAGATATAATTAAAACATCAATTCGATTGAATTAATATGGGTTGGTGATCACAAGCCTAAGTTATATTCCAAAGAAAAGCAAACGTACTTTACTAAGGCGGGAATCGAACCCCAGATTATAAATGGTGCTTAAACTACTTGGACCACCAAATGTCAAGCCTTTCGTCCACATTAAAAAAACAATAACTCACGCTCGTACCTTGTTTCTGTAAATGCATAACAATTACACAATACGTGCACGCATAATTATACGAATGCTACCAGAGGTGGCATATTTTAACACGGTGTTGCTAAGGAATGCACTTGCTCGGGTCATACGCTTTTGTTTGAGTAGCCCGGCTGTTTCCACAACCGCCATCTTTGCTCACTACGAGGTATTGTTCTGGTTTTGTAGAAATATTAACAGGTGATATTTATTCAATTGGTAATGATGATACAAACTCTTACATATGTAAAACATATGCTTACAATATTAATGCCTATTATGTACGTATTTTTTTTTATATTGCACTTCAAGATTGACCTCATCCCACCTGATGTTAAGTGGTAATAAGGTCTTAGCTTAAGGGTGACAAGTACAGCATAATAAATCTGTTCCTGGACTTGTCGCCCTTACCTTGAAGGCTTGACCCCTGCTACTAATGTAGCACCCCCCAGAAGCTCTGGAAACCTTACTAACACGCAGGAACACAACAACACAGAAGTGATTGTAATTTGGCTGCGGTCTTCTGTAAGGTGGAGGTATTTCACCAGTCGGGCTGCTCCAGTTCGAGCGATAAATCGCTATGCCCTACCTCTCTTAAATACGTATGACAGTACATCAAGATTTTTTTATAGTAGCTCAGTATATTGGCTTCTTCTTCTGAAGATTTCCATTTGCATAAATAATCACGTTCAATTCAAATTTCATTCAATACGAATTGAGTTGGTTTTGATTTTATAAGAATTTAAAATTGCTAATTCGTCATCGTATCCGACATATTTCGTTAGTCTGAGTAAGCCTCCAGATTTCAGGTATGCTTTACAACTTCCATAAAAAATCTGCTATAATTCGGTAGTAATATATAATATCAGTTTTCTTAAAAATATTGTATGTTTATAAACTTTTAGACGTTCGCGTTCCATTTTGAACATTTAAAATAATTTAACGGATCAAAACGCGACACCATTTTTATTTAGCAGTTAATACGAACTACTTACCAGTCGGGCAGTAGCCCGACGTTTCGGTTAGGGTGCATCAACCTAATTCAGCTTGTGACCACGGTTAGTGTAACCTAACTACTAAATAAAAATGGTGTCGCGTTTTGACACGTTAAAATATGTTCAATACTGTAAGTTTTAGTAAATTTGATCATAATTTCAGTTTTATGGACAACATATTTTTCATGCAAAGATTGCAACAACAACATATTCGGCAATGGAAGCAGGTGACGAAAACGACTTACTTAGTCCACAGACACTGACCGATGATAAAGCCGACTTACCTAAACAATAAACGAACTACCATGTTACGACCCACGCTTATTCCAATTCCGAAATGGCAACAAAACACCCACATAGATAAAGTTCACCCAAAACATGACCATTAATTGACAACGTTAGATTTATGTAGGTAGGTACCCACTCAATTTATTCCGCCGCCGCTTCAAAATGGATGCGAAAATGTATTTTTTATGAACAACGATGTATTGCAATTAGGGTGGGGAAGTAGAAGGGTAATTTTGTTTCAACCTGTTACGAGAAAAACAAAAATGACATGAATTATAACGAATGGCGCCGGGATAAATGAGTTGCTACCTCAGAACAAGGTAATGTTTAAATAAATAAAATCAATATTTAACAACGTCACGAACTTGGAGGCTTACTCCCTAAAACGAAATATGTCGGATCTGAAGATGCAATTTGAAATTCTTTCGAAGGCGACGAAAGCGTAATAAAAAACAAAATAATATGATTTATACCAATTTGAAATAACACGTTTAAATCCCGAACTTTCAATCGATCTTAAAAAATTAAACCTTTTTGTTTGTTCATTTCGTTTTTGGTAGTAGGCCTATTGATCCTTGTATTATCTAAACCAGAATCAACAGAAGCACCATATTAAATACACTTATATGCATTTATAAACACATAGACATTAATAAAACCAGTGTTATCTTACGACTGCTTTTTCTGGTTAGGGATCAAACCCGCAACCCTTCGTTGCAACCATGAGCCGCCATCCAAGTATCATTCCACCTGGATAATTAATATTTGCTCATTTTGCGAATGTTACGTCGAATATATGTTTGTAATGTAACACTTCAGGTTTTATGTTACAGTGACTGTTACATTATAGACAGTATTGGAACGTTAACACTATACTCCATAACAATTATCTTTTTATCATTTTCAGATGATTCTTCGGTAATTATATGCTTTTAGTTAGTTGCTGGTAATTACGTATAAGTTCCATGAATTTGGGAAATTCTACAACTTTTGATAAGTTTTTGTGTAAGTATAAAAAAATATTTGGATTTTTTGTTGAAGGATTATTACTTCTTAGTTCATGAAGGACAAACGTTAACCATGCCCTTAATAATAGTGTTAGTTAATGCTGCTATGGTGACTTTACATAGATACAGATACATAATATCTATACATTTTTAAAACGATTTGATAAAACCGTTATGTGAAGAAATAGTTAAGTGAACAGCAAAATAGGTAAGTTGAAAAGCATTGCTTTTAGTCTTTACAGTTTACCATGAACAAGGCAATTATTATCTTAAAATTAATTGTGCGTGGAGTCAAGTGTCCAGTTGTCATCCAGGACCTTGTAACTGGACGTTATATACTTGATTCTCATTTTAGACTAAAAAGCTATGACGTAATTACAATTATCTACATATTGGCAACAAAACAATTGAATTATGAATTCAAATTTGGAAGATATTAGGTCAAACCAATTGTTTTCATTGTGCAAAATACAACTAGCATAATGTTCCAGTAAAATGTCAGAAGAATTTAATTTGAATTTAGAAGCTATGTTTTATTTTTTTCTTAACTAATACGACAGGACAAAAAGAAAACATTAACCTTCCGTGTCAGAATCGTGTTTGAGGTTTGTGAATCAGCCCACTGATGTTGCTAGTTTATTATATGTTATATTCGTATATGGTATGTAGGTAGTTCCACAGATATTTCCTTCGAAGTACGCGCTGAGGTTTCCTTAAGGGACTACAGTAGGTATAAGGATCTTGAAAAGCCGACTAAATTAGAATCGACAACATAGCAATAAAATGTTTACCTCAAATTTTACTATTGTAAAATCGGTCCTATTTCGTCTAGCAAGTATTAGCCAGTTCTAGTAAAATCCTGAATCAGATTCCAAACTCAAAAATGTTCTAATTACCAACTGAATTAATCTTCGTGCAATGATGCGTGTGCGTGGCTTCGGCCCAATGATACCGTCAACAGCAAATCACAGTAAACACTTGCAATTATTAGTTCTTATTGCCACGACATAATAGCGGTGTAATGTCCAGTGCTTTCGGCTGAAGTTACAATGCGCTCTTGACTGTTGAACCAAAGTTGTCGTGTGTTCGATCCCTAGTCTGAAAAAACATTAATGTGATGATTTTAATATATGTTTACGTGTTTTGTGCTTAATAAACATATTTATATTTTTTTATCAGACAAGCTTGTTTTCTTTTTTGGGGGCCGATTCACAAACGTCAGAAGCAATTCCATTTTAGAAAGTATATGTTTTATCTCTGTCCAATAATTTTAGATAGGGATTTGGACAACATCACATGCATTGCCCTGATTATGTGGTAAGTAGCTAAAGCACTTGCGTTACAGAAATAAAAAAAATGACGGTACCACAACACCTAGAACCGAGACGATATAGAAAAGTTCGTTTCCCATATTGACCCAATCGGGGATCAAACCCGGTCAGAGATGGCACGACACCAAAGTCCGGGCCAAAGGAGAAAATGGTTTCCGTATTATTGAATTCTATCAGAATTGGCTACTTCGCCATGCTTATTTCGCTTCTACCGGTTAAAGATTCCCTGGTTGCCACACACGGCGCAGAGCAGCGGAAACGCTGACAAATGCCCGCACAGCCACCGCTAGTGTTGTGCCGCAGACGTACTTATACTAAATATAGTGGTATCGCCTTATATGACTTCAAGACCAACGCGTCAGTACTGCCGCTGGACCAGCCAGCTCTCAATAGGGGTGACACTATCCTACTAATATTAGTAGGAGGGTATAAACGTTTACATATGAGTCGTATAGAATATACGACTCATATATGGATATTCAGTTAAGTTATATATTTTAATGAAACAGAACAATTTTATTTCCTAAGAAAAGATAAATTAAATATATTTACTAATGGATATAATGTTGATTTCTTAAATACCGTTATCATTGAGAGCGTTTTTAGATAAGTTTCGAATGTTCATTTGTTACTCAATCATTTAAAAAACAGGCAAAGAATGGTGATATAATTGTCAAATTACACCGTCGTTAAGTGTTTACCAACCATTATGTCAAGCCGACGTCCAAATGGATAGGGGATAAAACTTGTTTCATTAGTTCGTCCATTATTTGTAACTACACATAACTGAAGTGTAAGGCTCGGTTTCCACCTATGCGGAGAGCAAAAATAGCGAGAGATATATCTACCAAAGCGGAGAGGATATGGGAGGGGTGCGTAGCGGAGGTAGGTGCTGTTCAATCGGGTAGAAAGCGGAGCCACTGGCCACGTCCCGGCTATACCTATCTGATCAGTGGACCCTCTTGCTCATTCTATGAAAAAAATACTCAATCTTACCTCTCCGCTTGATCCATTACCAACGACGCTAAGCGGAGAAGAGATTTGAGATGTGCATAGTCATGACGTCTGCGAAAAATTGAAAAATAAATAGCTATCTCCTCACCTTTTATACCCGGTTCCAATATTTTACGACTATTTCGAAATGTGTCAAAAATTACTATCCGTTTTTCTTCGAGTCGTTAATTCTAATTTCAAATTGGCGTTAATTATAAATACACGGGGAAATTAAGTTTAAGTCTTTTAAGGCAATACAGTTGCCACCATAAGCGCATACTCTACCTCTGTGGTCTAGTGGTAACGAGCTGAGGCTCGTGATCCAGAAGTAGTGAGTTCTACTTCCGCGGTGGCAACAGTTTTCAGTGGTTAAGACATTTTCAGATTTTGATAAAGAAATTTATTCATGAAAATTCATCCATTCTGTCGAAAGTGCATGTAAATAGTGATGTAAATAGATTGGGTCTCCAGTCGTATCGGATTATGAGATTAAGGAAGAGAAACAGAGAGTGCGCGGATAAGCATACATGGGTAATTCTCACCAAATCTCGAAATTCGGTCGACACAACATTGTGAAAAAAAATGTTGTAAATTAAATGTTTTTTTTCAACAATTTCATAGTATTCATGTAACTTGATATGTATAATATAGTAGGCTCCAGAAAAAAATAAAAAAATTAAATCCGAAGGGTCGGATTTCATTTTCTCTCTGCGCTTTTTATCATACTCTTTCTTTCTTAATTGAGCTTCTTTCTTGGACAACTTCTTTCTATTTGCCATTATTTTCTCTAAAACAACAAAGCAATGCGAAAATTAGGTTAGCAAGAAAGTTAGCGAAAGAAAACTCAAGTAGACAAATCATTCCCTCATAAATCGTCATTCCCTCACCATACATTTTCATGAGGGAATGATGGTGAGGGAATGACAAAATGAAAGAAAAACGAAACGATCTCGTAAACATAACCTTACTTTTAGGCATGCGACTTTGTGTTAGTAAACTACTTCCAATACCAAACATTTCTGTATAATTAAAACTTAGATTATTACTTACCTCTTATTTTTCTTGATTGTGGAGTAATGACGTTAAAAAAAGTAGACTTTGAAATAAATTTGCTAAATCTTTTCGCAAGAGAAAGTCATGCACGCACCAGGTGAAATCGGCATTTTGAAACATTGACAGTGACCGAAAGGCTAACGGTTGATACAGCAGAAAAATTTCATCGCCTACAATAACTTGCGGTTAGCTCAGTTGGTAAGAGCAGCACGCGCGATACGTGAAGGTCGTGCGTTCAATTCCCGCACCGCAAGGGGAGATAAAATTTTTCTGTTTCTGATATTGACAGTGTTGCCAACTATCAAAAACTAATGGTAGCGTTCCAAAATCATTAAAAGTATGATTATAAATTGACTGTCGGTAGATGTGTGAGAAAATGATTACCTATCATGGGACACAAGTATTACAATAAAATGTACCCCCTTTTATTAACTTTCTATTATAAATGGCAGTAGATAAATGAAGATGTATCATATCTTAATAGTTTAGTTCAACTTGCTATCAGTTATATTATAATTTAGTTGATTTTATTCACTTGAATATATTATAATCGGGAGTGTGGGACATAGTGAGGGAATGATTTTCAAAGATATATTTATATAAATATATATGAATTTGTTCTCATTGGGTCACATTTTATAATATCCATAGTTAGCAGCAATTATATACTTTTCAAATAAAAAATTATATCCCTTTTCTGTCGATTAGTTTTTCTGATAAACTCACAGGACTGGAATTTCGAGATTTGGTGAGAATCACCCACATCTTTTAAATAAAGCCTTTAACTAGTACATACATTTTCCAAATTAGTCTGCTTTGGCTAAATAACAAACTATTGCGATCTTTTTTTTTCCTTGAACTAAGTTTTTCGTGAGAAGAGAATTCTTATCTTATCCTTTATAAGACTAACGTATGAATAAGTAACATGATACAGGCTTACTTATTTACGAACTCTTGTATTAATATCGCAGGCAACCCTTCTAGATAGCAATTGCTAGGCCGATGATCAATATAGTGCGTCGTATGAATTAATAATAGCAATGGCGATATGTTTATTACTAAGGACCCGCCCCGTCGCCGGTTTGACGAGTATCTTTCTGTTAATTATTATACGGTGTTAGTCACAGTATTCAGAATTTAAATTATCATCATCAAAATTAAGGGTTTTCTTTAAAATTCCGGTGAAAATAACAGGGGTCTAGCCGTGTGGCAGCAGCTATCGAACTTTGATTAAATTTAAAGTTTAAAATGTATCGGATTGACATTTCACTAAGGTAAGTCTCATGATTATGAATTGTCGATCTCATACATTTGAACAGGCCTAGCATGCGCAATACGTCAAATTTCTCGCATAACGACAAAAGTTTCTATATCATTGATTGGGTAGCACACCGTACTCTTATGTTTAGCCAATCAGCAGTTGCGCATTGATTTTGACATTTCTTAGAGCGCGATAAAATTTGCTCGCGTGGCGCATGCTAGGCCTAGAAGATATCGAAACAATATAAAATTTCGATAAGTACAGCTTTACTAGATCGTAATGTATCAAAAATAACTATCCGTTTTTCTCCAACCGAATACGAGTCGTTAATATCGTGCCATATTTTATTTTCCGTACTAGTTGTCATCAGTAGTCCGTCGGTCGTTTTTAGCTTACGCCCCGTATAATTTATTGCAATTTGTAACTAGAACAGGTCGTTTTTCAAATATTAGAATCGGGCATAGGCCGCTAATTAAAGTAGCTAATAGTAGTTTTTCCAAGTACGAAACATAACCGTATGTTATCCTTTCATAGAAACAACAAAATTGTTATTTAACACGATTGTCCACCTTTATCAATGTTTGCACAAAATGTGTACTCCGATAAGATTTTGGTTTCTTTTATCCTTTGAAAAATAGATTAGCCCTACCAGCCTATTGCGAATCGACAGTTGTTTACAAGCCCCGGGTAGCCCGTAAACAACTTTGATTTATGTCCCACTATTGAAATAAAAAGATTGGGCCGAACGTCGGGACACGTGGCAGCATTATTGGGAAATAAGCTGGGGCGATTTTTCTGAACCAATTTCATCGAGTCCGTAAGACGGAGTGTCTGGGTCTGGTAAGGCTGTGATTTGTTAATTTAGAATACCGGTATGCAATTCGACAGTAATGGCATTGAGGTACAATAAAAAGCACAGTTCAATAATGGTTTATGTGCCTACGATCTAAAGGTGGAACAAAATACAAAATCCTTAATTAAGTCCTGACCTGCGAGATTAAATATTGATGAACTTATCTCGCAATTTTTACATTCATGTATTATTTATTAAAACTTCAAAATAGTAGTTACTCAAAACAAAACAACTCTGTATGTTCTGTGATTTCCTGTACTGTGGCTGAAAATAGAAATCAATAAGGTCATTCGACTCTACTGATAGATATAATTGGTATTTAATAACAGGGTGGACATAAAAAGCATGAATAAGTTTTATGGGACTTTATTGGATTCCGTAGATCTAAAGTATTGGTTTTCCTTTTGTACAGAATTTTATTAGTCAGCGTTACAACTTTTAACGGCAAAACAAGCGAAAAACCTTTACCTAAAATTCCGGCAGTTAGATTTTTAGAATACAATGAAATCGTGTTTTTGCTTCAACAAATAAAAATTGATGATGTTATCACTTAGCTAAGTTCAGTGGAGGAGTGAATCACTTACTCGTAAAAACAATACGAAGATGTGACGTTGCGCTAAATTTAATGCAATATTTCTTAGTATTTTTTTGTTTACATGATAAAAGAGAAAACGTGTCTTATATTTTTTTGTTTATCCATCTGTTGGAATAAAAAATATGTTTGGTCTTCTACCCTATTAAGTCTGCAACTACATACATGGGTTGATAACATTTATTATAAAGTAAATTAAGGGTCGTGCTCCATAATTACAACCGCATATCAACTCACCATGATCTGTGAATATTTGAAATTAATTTTATATTTATCGGCTTCGGCCATTTAGTTCAAAATACAGGTCAACGTAATATGCCAATAATATTGTGTTAATCCAAGGTTGTACTTCGGAATTCGGCACCACCACTCAGACAATACGGGCTAACCAAGGTGTTTTTGTGGGCAGTCCCTGCCCTTTATAGTGTGGGTCTTCCACACGGTCCGACGTTTTCCTACAAGCAGCGGACAAATAAATTAAGCGGACTGTGAACTGCAAAAAAATAATTTTCATCATACAACTGCGATCGTGAATGCAATTATAAACACTAAAATTTGTAAGAATGGATAAATGTACCTATAGATGCTTGTTAACCATGCACTACTACTGCATACGGACTACTGATGATAAGATTGAAATAAAGTTTAGTAGAATGATAATAAATAATAAAATAAATACTGGAAAACATCACATACATTGCTCTGATTCTGCGGTAAGTAGCTAAAGGAAGTGTTACAGAAATCAGAAACAACGACGACACCACAACACCCAGACCCGAGACAATACAGAAAAGTTCGTTTCCCATATTGACCCGACCGGGGATCGAACCCGGAACCTCAGAGATGACGCGACGCCAAAGTCCGGCACGCTCGCCTCTTGGCTACGGAGGTCGATGATAAATGACATACTAAATTGACATTAGGATTTTTAATTCCGAAATACGGTGACGAAATACCATAAATACGTATCCTATGCGCCCGTAAAAAGGACGATAAAAAACGTAAGGGTAAGGCGGCAGAACTCTAAAATACGTTATGAATTATGAACGGAAACGACAGAATCAAATTAGGTCGCATAAATTGCTTTCCAATTCCATTATTATTAATACTTTTGTGTTTTCCCCACAAGAACTGATAATAGGGCGTGATGGTCGACCTCGCTGGTAATACGTTTATAAATCACTGATTAACTTTTATTATAATGTGGTTTGGTTTGAGGAGATAATTATGCCCGAGCGAACGTTTTATTGGAAATACTGTAGTCATTGTTTATAGTTTAATAATGTGGCAAATATTAGTGGCACATTGTCTTTATTAGATTACTAGCTGTGCCCGCGACTTCGTTCGCGTGGACTACATCCTTTCATGGTCGGTTTTACCCCTTTCTCCCCTAATATTCGAAACAAAAAGTAGTCTATATTTTAATCCAAGTTTCGAGCTATATTTGTGCCAAATTTCATATCTCTAACTTCAAAAATAAACATTTTACCATATAAACTTTCAAAGGTGGTATTACCCCCATCCCCCCCTTATTTTCTAATAAAAAGTAGCCTATGTCCGTTCTTGAGATTCAACGTATACCTATACCAAATTTCATCAAAATCCGTTCAGCCGCTTAGGCGTGAAAGAGTAACAGGCGGACAGACAGACAGACAGACAGACAGAGTTACTTTCGCATTTATAATATTAGTATGGATTTCAATATAGTATAACATAAGCTTCTCCTGCTCGTGTGCAAAAAAGAAGTTTTTTACCGGAGGCTAACGGTTGATACAGCAGAAAAATTTCATCGCCTACGATAACTTGCGGTTATGTCAGTTACGTGAAGGTCGTGGGTTTGATTCCCGCACCGCAAGGGGAGATAAAACTTTTCTGTTTCTAATATTAGAAGTTTTTTAATTCAAGTTAATGCCCGGTGCCATTATTTTACGCTTCGTAATGTGACAAAAATGAGTAGCCGTTTTTCTCCAACCGACTCCATAATTTACTTTTCATATCAGCTGTCATCAGTCGTCTGTCGGTCGTTTTTAGCTTACGCCTCGTATAATTTATTACTATCCGTAACTAGAACGTATCGTTTCTCAAATTGGAACAGGGCATTAAAAGCGATACCTTGCGATTCATGGTTGAGAAGCGTATTCCATAGCGACGCCCAAAGTAGAAAAGGGATTTTATAACAAACTAGGTGACCCGGCGAATTTTGTTCCGCCTTAGAGGCAATAAATTATTCAAAAAAAAGCAAAAAGAAATTAATCAAAAGTATCCTATGTCCTTTTCCTGGTTCTAAACTACCTCCCCAACAATTTTCAGCCAAATCTGTTCCGCCGTTCTTAAGTTATAAATAGTGTAACTAACACGACTTTCTTTTATATATATAGACTAGCGGTCCCGGCGAACTTCCTTTTGCCTTAGAGGATTTTCCCGCGCATTCGACGAAAGACATTTTAAGACTCATTTTTCTACACCTTCGGTTACATTGTTCAAATTTTGCCAAGGATGCCTAATTTTGTAGCCTATGTCAAGTTGGAAGAATGTAGCATTCTATTGGTGAAATATTTTCTTAAATCGGCCCAGTACTTTTTGAGCCTATTCATTACAAACATACAAAAATAGGTACAAATCTTTCCTCTTTATAATATTAGTATGATCTCTAATATCACAAACACTATATTGGTTAGTTTTGGTGCAAATCCTTACTAATATTTTAAACGCAAAAGTTTGTAAGAATGAATGGATGGCTGGATATCTGGATCCCTGGATATATATTTGTTACCCTTATAAGCACTATACGGATTTCGATGAAATGTTGTAGAAAGATAAATGAGAGAATACATTAACATATATAGTATACTTTTTATTCCGAAATAACGGAAACGAAATGGCAAGTACCAGCTAGTTACTTATATATTAAGCTTTTATTGTAATTTAAAGTACCTACTTTCTTGCCGGTATCTTCTCGGTAGTGATATGTTCAAATCGGGTGGTAGCTTTATGTTTGGTTTATACAGACGATTATTGCTGATGTTATTAAGATGAATAAAAAGTTTGGACTGTTGATTTTTCCTTTAAAAAAAACAAGAGACTTACATTTTATGAAAATTCGAGGAACTAATACATTAAAAAAAAAACATTTTCTATGGGCGTAAGTAATCGGAAGAGGTTGCAGTGGACGATTGCCCACGAAAATATTCAAAACGCGGTGTCAGACCCAAACCAAAGAGATTTACGATGCCTCTGCGCCCAAATTAGCCTCTGCTTCCTTGTACTGACTCTGCAATAGTACTACTCGTAGGTATAAACGATTTTAACACAACGATGTACATTACCAACGTACCTTCTATTCATGTTAATAGCAGCTGGTAAACTGTCAGCCATGCAGATGGAGTTTATGAGTAAAACTAGGCCTGTTTTTAACGAAAGACTCCGTTATTGTAACTTTTATAGGAAAAAATAGGAGAGAAAACGCTTTTTGTTATAATTTTGGAAGTTACCCTCAGATGCTTTTCCAAATCGTATCTTCCAAGGTACTAAAGATTCCAGAGACTCCTTTTACCCTTTCAATATCCAAAAGTGGCAATAGTACTCGTATTTAACTTACTTTTACAAACAGTTTGTACACTCGAATTTCAAGTAGCCTAGAATATTAAGTGGCATATTAATTACCGCGTAACTAGCACACAGTAAACAACTGAGGGTAAAATTACGAACAGCCGAATTAACTCTGTAACGACATGTTTGTTCACGCTTAATAGGCTGTACATAAACAGTGTGGTATGTATTAATGATCAACCGGTATGTAAACGTTTACACTGATCTATATACATACATGCAGTCACGCATTTCTCCTAGGTGGCTCACAGCAGTCCATTTTTGACTCCCGCAATTTCTTTAATCTAGCCACAAAGCTCGTACAACTTATAACCGTTCGGCAGTAAAAATATTGAGACGAAGTACCGAAAATCGTAGCTGTTTAAGATGATAGTAAGGCGATGCATGTAAATGGCACAACGCCAAGAGTTGTGAAATTTTGGGAAGGCGGCTTATGTTCAGTACGACGTGTTTAAGCTCAGATGATGATTTGTTCTTCCACTTCTGCCCAGCAACACTGGTTTTTGCCTGGCAATTTGAATACGTAGGATTTCTCGGAATTAAAAAAAAGTTCTTACAGATCATCATTATCAATGTAGGCAACGTCCACTTACTGGTATAAGCCTCTTCTTTTCCACCACTGCCATAATATCATCTAACCAGAGGGCAAAGATGCAAGAGTGAGGCAGACTCACGAACGTGTTTCTAACCTCAGCTGGCACTCAGTCAACGCTTTGGTCCACCATCACATTTGGCATCGCATCGTCTCACTAGGCATCAACCACTCATCTTCTTTGTAAATTGGCACAGGGGCCTTCACAGTTCTACCACCGTCGTCTGCCTTCGGATCTCGATAAAATATCTTGATGCCTAGCGTCGCATGCTCCATGGCTCTTTGTGCTACTTTAATTCTTTGCACTATTTCCATCGTCAGCTTCCCTGTCTTGACGCTGTATCATTGATAAAAAATATAAGCTACCTATCCCAAATTTCATCAGTCGTTTTACTTCAAAATGAATGCTAGAAAGAAGATTCACCAATGTAGAGTAACCCTACCATGACTGGCAGGGTACGGCGTCTGTTTGTGTTCGGTGCTTATTAGTAGATTAAACACGGTTGATAAATGGATCGCCGGTACACATGTTTACACGAACCCCTGCAGGCCACCGAGCGAAGATAAGCCTGACAAGGTGAACAGCCTAAAGGTAGACTCAAAGCGACGTGTCAGTACAGATAGAGTAAGAGGGGATTACCAATCAAGAGTCAAAATGGTTGTTACTGCTGTTGTGGTGCAGTGATATTTACAGGGTATGTATGTCTGATAGACAGTTTTCATGTGATATCATTATATTATGTATAACCAGCGGCCTTCTGGGCTTCGCACACGTACTGTTCCCGTTTTTTTTTTATTTTCCACTGATTCATCGCTCCTATTGGTACCAGCTTGGTGAAATGTAATATATGCTAAAGGCTTCCTTGATAAACGGATATCTAACACAAAAATATGTTTTTCACTTCGAAGCAGTAGTCCCTTATGTAAGCGCGTTAAACAGATTCTTCAGCCTTACCCTAATATTAGTATAGATTAAGTTAATCAAAGTTTAGCTAATATGTGAAAGTTAAAAAAAATAGAGCCCAATCTGTTTTGAAATGAAATGCACAGTTAAAAATCGCTAAGTAAGTGAGAATATGAACTTGTTTACATTTGAATACTTGTTACTAAATTGTATAGTGTTCTGATGTTAAATATATAAAAATACATAGTCTTTACTATTTGCTGAGAAGATATGATAAATTACGCGTATATCCGCAGTAAAACTTAACGTCACGAGCAGATATGAACCTTTTAATTACAAAACCGTTAATTTTTATCACCGATATTAGTAAGGATTAAAAGGTGATTAATATAACCCCGGTGCAAGTATTCCAGGTCCGTATAATGGATTTCACCAGAACGATATATATAGGAAAAAATGTGCCAAGTTCTACTGCGCCACAAAGTACCTGAGAAATAATGGCAGTTTGTTCTATTACTTTCTATTACTTGTTCTATTACACTGCATACCTGTTATTGGCACGTTTTTCATAGTATTATTAGATTGTTTTATTATCTACTGCTCAGGGTTACATTGATGCTCAGTATGTTTAATAAAAACCTAAAAACCTCAGTTCATCTATTATTTTAGGCCTAAATTATATATCAAAGATCGATAAAGTACCTATATGTGCTAAAACTTTGAATATTTGTGTTTGACACACGTACAAAATGAGTTTATGCCAAGGTTTCCATAGAAAACTACAACAAGTATTACAAGCATTATCAGTTAACAGCACTTATTTTAAGAAACAGCGAGAGTACAATGAAATCCATTCAGAAGTTTGGGCCTACATCGTAAGCTAATTTTCAGAGTAAAAATATAACTGAGATCAAACTATAAACTTTCTATTCACCGTGAATGGAATCTATGTCTTCGAAAATCACGTGTAAATCTAAAAAAACTCTGAGATGCCGCTCGTGCGCCAGATTTCAGACGATTACTTGCTCTCTGTAGTCATATTTATGAACTTACTTTTATGTTATAATACCGACAGTATAGCTCGGCTGTATGTTCGAACTTGTCGCGACCCACTGCCCTGTGCCTTGATGTACCCAAGCGACAGATGACACATCCGCCAGGAGCGAAATGCCACCCGAGGCGAGGTAATGATAACGAATGACGCTTAATAGTTGAACGTTGTTTCTGCACGGAGGTACAGTCATGTGCACTATTATATAAGTACAATACAACCTCACTCCAAACTGAACCATATGGCAATGTCATGAAGGTTCAATATTTCAATCAACTCGACAATCCCTGATTAAGAGAATCTTGGGAAAATTAAAAAGATAGTTTGTGACGTCTTTTGTTCTTCCCCTTCTTATAAGTTCTATTTTATGAGAATTATAGAGTTTCATTTGTAAAATAAAATGTCTTTATTTATGCACTTCTTTGCATAAGTAAAGAAGCATATAAATGTACCTTTATATAGCTATATATATTACTATAAGTATATTTAATATACTGATATTATATGTACAATATCCGTATGTAAGTCTATGAATGTTCTATTATCTTTAAATATCTACAGTATTTAATTTATTTATTATTATTTATTTTGCATTCTTACTGTTACTGCACTCAAATACTATCTGAGTGTTCGAGGGTTGAAAAGTATGCTCCTGGCATTAGTGCAACTTATATACCTACTTTTTTTTGAGCAATAAAGTTATTTATTGAAATAAATAAGTATTCAAGATGTTTACCCAAGAACTTTTACTTATCGAAACGACAACTGGCACTTGGTTCGCCTCAGGTGCGCTTTAAACTACTATGTATGTACTATGATAGTATATTAATTAAAGAGCATTTTGAAAACTACAGAATCGAAGACGCTTTGAAATTGTAAAGTCACGTCAAGAATATGTATACAAACTCATTCTAAAGCGATTCTATTATTTTTATAGTACTAAGCGCCGTACTAGCGAACTTTAAATATTAGAAACAGAAAAATTGTATCTCCTCTTGCGGTGCGGGAATCGAACCCACGACCTTCACGTATCGCGCGTGCTGCTCTTACCAACTGAGCTAACCGCAAGTTATCGTAGGCGATTATATTTTTCTGCTGTATCAACCGTTAGCCTCCGGTAAGTGCCCTCTGCCGAATATGTTTAGAACTACATACTTATCGGCCCGTGGTACATTCGTTGCAGAAATGTTTGAAAACCACGTGAGTTCGATTCCCGCACCGCAAGGGGAGATACAATTTTTCTAATTTCTAAAGCGATTCATTTGATAACGTCATAAGAGCTCAAGTGTATCTATTTCATTTCTCTTGAATGCACAGCCACTTTAAGGTAACTGTATAATATACAATCAGATATTATATGATTGACTATGTAACATGCTTTTAAAAAAACCTATATTATTTATTAATTATTATTATTTATATCTATCTATTTATAAGCTTGGGCTGTAACTAGCTATGTATGTAACTGAATATTTGAGCACGATTATCACCAGTTTCTAAACGTCTGTTTAACAGGAAACTATGCATACGTCTCAAGGAGCGATAACACTACAATAATACTATTTTTTTTTTCATTATCCTAGTTACACTATTTAATTACATTATTGACAAGCGTGTCATAATATACGAGATCATATAAAAGGTAAACTTGTTGCTACCATTGGTATGTACTATGTTTACGCAGACTAGGCTGGCATAACATTTCAATGATCTTGTTATTACCTTAATAGCATATTTTCCGTTGGCAGCACAAAGGGAAAACGTGGTAAAAGTGGTTTCATTTTTGTTACAATATTTTCTCGTGTTTTGTTATCCACAATGCAAATCCCGTTTATATCTAGTTAGACTCTATTTATTATGCTAAGAAATATCAATATTTTTAAATTGAATTCCATTATTAATTTACAAACATACAGTCTCATCTTATAGAAGCTTCAGCCCGAAATGTATCTTCTAATTAATTAGTTCAAATACTATTGACTCAAAAGTACTTCAGTGTTATATTTAACTTTCTTTTTTCAATAATATCTTGGTACTGAGTTTGCGAGCTGTTCACATACTAGCTAATGTAAGTACATAATTTAGTTTAAGCATTCTGGGACCCTGTGCTCGATCCTTTGTTGGGTCAACGTGGAAAAGGAACTTGTCTATTTCCTATGAGTGTTGTCACTCAGGCCATAGACAGCATAGAATAAATAGACAACATGTTTGTACATAGTACCTTTGTGGTTTCTGTTTTCTGTAACACAATAGCTTTTGCTACTTACACAGCACATCACAGAATTAGAGCAATATAGGTATGTGTGAAAATAATGTTCTCTTATACATATTAAATTTCATTAAATTTAAAAATTATAATTTAAACAAAATCAGCACTAGAAAAACATAATAATTGAAAACAATATAGTGATTAATACTTGTTTCAATTAGTTAGGTTTACACTTTGTATTGTAAAATTAGGTTTCCGAGCGTTACTAAAACAGTTCGCTAGTTCCAAAATAAATATTTTTCCAATTTTCCAGGTGAAATAGTTGAAGCGCTTTACGTCGCCTCTCACCCGTATGTGAGTGTCACACATTGACTAGGGCAACGAGCGGACAGGAAGCGCCCGTCCATGTTTCCTGCGTTCCAGAAAAATAAATCACTCCACTCAACTATAAATTAGTTTATTTATAAAAGTTAGGGATGAAAACAGAGGGTCTACACCCAAAAAACGAAACGAACAAACGAAACGTTTCGATTTTAAAGATTAATCAAAAGTTTAGGAATTGAAACGTGCTTTTTGAATAGAATAGAAAACATCTTTATTCATGTAAGCTTTACAAAAGCACTTATGAATCGTTAAAATAACAAAAACACCCGAAGCGCGAAATTTTTATATAGCTGAGATTTACCATTACAAATTAATTTTTAAATAAATTGCGTTATCCCATAAATGGTAAGCTTAAGGAAAAAAATCTCCACCACCAGTAACTTTACCACTATTTGATGTCTAAATTTACCCTATTAATAAACGGGGAAACAAAAAACTAATTTGTATTTCGAAGTCAATTAATTCCAACTTCAAACTACCTACCACCATCCACTAGTATTCCTCAGCCTCTAATGTATTCTTACCGGCCCCGCGGTAGCTCCCAGAAGCGCGTCACTTGAGCCATTTGTCGAGTTTACGATTTAATGAGTTTGGTTAACGAGATACAAACACGCTAGCTGCCATTAACTTCGCAATTTGGTGATTTATTGGGATGTAGGCACATATTATTGTCACTTGTGCTAGCAGCAGTATTCTCATCTCATCTTCTTAAGGGTGTCGTAATCTTGTCGGATTACTTAATGCGATTGAGGCACTCTAAGCGCGTATTGAGGGCTGATTTATATAGAGTATTGTTACTGTGGACGGATTCATGATTAATAATAGAAGCCGCCATGCAATCTTAAATTTCAAGTAATGTTAAAAATTTTCATTTGATAAATATCAGACATTATTACTATTGACCTAATCCCATAGAAAGTACAATATTCAAATGTCATATTTATTAATGTCTAATTAACAGCCTAAAAAATAATATTCAAGCTTCTAGCTTCAAAATTGACTTCGATGTCTGATATATATATATGTCACCGTAAGATTGTAAAAATCGTTAGATTACAATCTATCTCGCGAGATTGTAAACTGTCAACAGATTGTGAACCGTAACTTAGGATTGCAATTTAACGGATTATTTTTCGCTTTATTGTAATCTATCGATGGGAATCGGTCAAATTGTGAACTGACGTAGAACGAAACGAAATTTTTTATAATCTTACGGTGACATATATAATACCTAGACTATAAAAAATTCTCATGCCCCAGTTAACTAGCCAAAAGGTAGCCTATTTTCATTCACAGATCAAAAACGGTTCAGTATTTTTGGTGTGAATGCCGAACAGACAGTCAGACAGATATAGTTATTTTCACATTGATAATATTAGTAAAAAAACACTTTAGATAACTAAGATAAGAAAAATAGTAAAAACTACAGTTATATTAAATAGGCACCAGGTTTACTATGTTTACCGCCTGTGGTAATATGTGAACGATATCAATCACGTCTTAAAACGTGATCGATAAAGCTTATACAGTAGACGTTGTTTCAATAACATCAACCCTCCACCTCCCATAATACATGGCGACCGTGACAGGACTCTAACACGGATAACGAAAGTCATCAAATATTCCAATCTAAACAAAATACACGATCTTTTTTGTCTCAGTTTGATTTAATACTTACATGTTTCCACGAATACTATACATTAAGGTGCCTACATCTATCTACTTTTTACGGTAACATCTTAACAAAAAAGAAGTCTGGAACCGTCGCCCATTATGGCATACAAGTACCTATATCTAGAGGTATATGTATATGTATATATGATCATCAAAACCCCGAAAAACATTGCAAACAAAGTACTACACAATCACTGGGTAACTTGTCGCTGCCGAGCCACAGTCTAAAAGGGTACTACACAAAGATTTGTACTAAAGAGTGGTCCTAAATTTTGCAATATGCATAGGAAATCCTCTGCGTCCCCACATTTTCCTTGGTTTGTCCTTTTGCGTCAGAAACGTGGGATCTATTCCCACCTAATATTTAATAGGATCCACATTTAGTTTATAAAAATATACATATCTATCGAATTTACGGTTATATATCTAGCCAACATTTACAAGATTTCCTTTAGACTGTTTCAGTTAGATAATTTTGAAACATTCACATATGAGATGCGGTCTGATATTTATAATTTTATAATAATTTTTGACACAACTAAGTTGTATTTTTTCAGCTTCAGCGTTGTACTCGACTAGACATGGCTCCCAAGCAGGAGGACTGCTGCCAAGAACGGAATATGTCGACTCGGATGCGATAACAAATGGCAAATTTTTCACTTCAAACATACTTCACACCAAGTAATTTCTAATGCAAAGCGTTTTATTTCCCGCATTTGCAATTAATCTTTAGAAACGAACCGTCCGATCAAGTCGAAGCACCAGCTTAGAGGCGCGACTTCGCCTAAAACTGCCGCTGATCGACGCGTAATTTCAACAAGATGCGCGTTCCAGCGAAGTTGCTTCGCTGTTCTTTCGGTCTCAACTACCGAGTCGATGCACCGGCTCGGAGGCGCGGCGTTGACAAAAACCGCCGGTAATTGAGCGACGCGCAATTTCGGGCTGATGCACTTTTTGCCCGCACCGTCTGAGGACAACTGCGCCGAATTTCGCTTTAATTGCCCACGCATACGCGCGCAAAGAACTCGTCATTACGGGGTACAGGACCTCTTGATTTATATACTCTACATACAGCGGAAGAAATTTTATGTAAGAAAAATTGAACCGCGAATTTTGATGAATGCGTTCGTTGGATTTTGCCTTTTGGAATTGGTTTTGCTGATGATGATTTTGCAATATTGATGCCGTTAAAATCCTTTATTTGGTTTCCTACAAATGAGATTTCAATGCGATAGCTTGTTGGAAGGTCTAATAATAATTATATACTGGATACCTTTAAAATAATTTTATTTCTGACGACCTCCGTAGCCGAGAGGCGAGCGGGCCAGGCTTTGGCGTCGCGCTATGTCTGAGGTCCAGGGTTCGATCCCCGGTCGGATCAATATGGGAAACGAACTTTTCTATATTGTGTGGGTCTGGGTGTTGTGGTGCCGTCGTTGTTTCTGATTTCTGTAACACAAGTGCTTAAGCTACTTACCGCAGAATCAGAGCAATGTATGTGATGGTGTACAATTTTTATTTATTTTTTAGCTTTGCCAATGATTAGATACATATTTGGCAAAACAGACAGTAAATTATTTAAGTAGGTGTCTCATTGAAAAATGTTATTCATTTTCATTTTTATAAAAATATATCAGTAGTGTTTTACCCTACTGGTGTTAAATAACCTATATGTTAAACTAGTTCATTCAAATCACCAGTTTTGCATGGAAGAGTAACAAACATCCATACAAACTTTCATCATTATAATTATTTATTCAAAAACTTTATTGCACAAAATAAAAAGTACAAAAGGCGGACTTAGTGCTAGGAGCATTCTCTACCAGTCAACAGTTGGGTCATGCAGATAGTTCGATATATTGTTGGATAGTTCAGACACCAACACCATTAATTGCATACCTTAACTTTTATTAAAATCAATGTAATACGATAAGTTACTAAGATGTGCGGAAAATAAAGATGGCGGTGGTACCTATTTATCAGTATTTGCAGTGAATTGTCTCAGTAAAAGTTCCTCCTAGACAGAAAGTTGTTCAAAGTAGAACAATGAAGATTCAATTTAACGAAAAACTTGTGAATCTGTGTGAAAATGAAAAAAGTAAAACAAGCAAGCGGAGTTAAAGTTAGGCATGTCTCAGTGCCGCGAAAAAAGGTTGGGAAGAGGTTTTTCAAAATCGGGAAAATGTTGGCTCAGTAGGTACTAAATGGTGTTTGAATGTGACTCAAATGTTAAGTACATTACGTTAAAAGATACATTTTACAACGTCTGGTAAGTGATAAAAATTAGAGTCAATATTTTCCATGTACCTATAGTTTTACCCTTAGGAAAACAGATTACAACATTTGGACACACAAAATGTAGACTATATTACCTACTAATATATGTGTGGGACTCCCTGCCCTAATAGGGCAGGACTACCCACTAAAATTCACGGCTGGACCACCATCGCCTTAGTGGCGGTGTTGTGGGAAATCGGGTCAGCCTTACCAACCACAACACCGTCGGCGGAATAGCTGCTTACGAGGCTCCGTCTACTCCCCCCGCGGTTGCTGGGGGGAGACTGGGGATGGCCGGTCCAACGGGACCGTCCCCACCTCGCAGTGGCGACCGGTGCAATGCCGGCTAAGGTGCCCTCACACCATCAGCCGGCCGGTCCCTACTCGGTGGCTAGCAGTCATTAGCAATTATGCGGTTATCTATTATACAAAAATTAATCGCAAAATGTGTTGGTAAGCGCATAACTCGACAACGCTTGGACCAATTTGTACCCTACAACTTCGCATCGTTTAATCTAAGTATTGTCTTAATTTATAAAATGAAAAAATACTTGTCTAACATTTTAATAGCTATTTAACGAAATAAAAACCAAACCGGTATTTTTGTCCGCTCCCTTATTGTCATTCACAAAGACCAGTACATTTATTAACTCCCGATAAAAACACCGGAGGCTAGAATTGCATCGCATCTTATTCAACACTAGCGTAGTTTGACCCAGACTCAAACCCTCGCCTTAAGACTTTGAATCTCAAATTCGTATTCTTTTAACATCCTTATTGGCTTTGTGCTTGTTTTTTTTTCTATCTATTCAAAACAAACTTCCTCAAAGGCCGGTTGCGAAATGAAAGGGATATAATTTCCTTTGACTTTGTTAATAAGAATTTGAAAATAACTGAATTGCAAAAATATTGCGCATGTAGGTCTTTATTCCTTTGAGAGATCATGGGAAGAGAATTAAGTAAATTTCCGCTTGACATCACTTCGGAAAGTTTCCCAATTTGTTGCAAAAATATTTCGTTTTGATATAATAATGTAAGCAGGTAATCTGGTTGCCAACCAAGATTTTAACAAGAACAACACGCAAAATAACTGAAAATAGTAACATACCGATAAAGTATTTTTTGAAATGGACCCTCTCAAACAATACACAAATGTTGCTCCGGGCTGGACTAAGCCATTGTCACTCTTGAAAAACGAACCTACCTATGACGTTTTTCAAGATTATAACTAGGTTTAAGGTACTGGACCTGATAACATGAACACTACAAATAATATGAAGTAATAGAAATAAAGAAAATATTAATTAGGTACCTACTGTTTAGGTATACATAATATAGATTAAACAATGTGGAGTCAAAATAATATGACGTCTAATGCCAGGTTTCAATATTTGAAAAACGACTGACAGGCGACTGATGACGGCTTATATGGAAAGTAAATTTAAAATTAGAATTAACGACTCGTAGAAAAACGGATTTGACATTAATAATAAAAAGTCCGGGACTCTGTAGTCCCGAGATATTGGCAAAAACATACATAATAATATAATAATAATATAGCCTTTTATTCAGATCTCTTACAATGGTTTTTAAACTTATGTAAAACTATATAAACTTGTTTAACTTATTTTACTAACATATAGACTTGTTTAGCGAACATTAACTAAATAAACTTATTTAGTATCTAACTTTAAAGACTTAAACTTAATATAAATTAATAAAAATTAAACTAATATTTGGTCCTTGGTTATTTTGCCAAGATCTGTTTGCCAGTCGGCAAAGGCCTCCTCCAACCTTTTCCACTCCTTTCTTTCATGGGCCACTCTGTTCCATGTAACACCTGCGACTTGTCTAATATCGTCGACCCACCTTTTCTGTGGTCGGCCCCTCTTCCTTTTGCCTTCCTTTGGGTACCACCACGTCACCCTTTTGCTCTATTTAAGTCTTTTTATTTTGCTCATTACATCAGTAGTTTTAGTTTTGTTTCTGATGATGATTTTTTTAATTCTGCCGGACTTCTTGATGTTTAGCATGCTCCTTTCCATTGCATACTGGCATGTTGCTAGTTTGCTTGAGGTAGCCTGATTTAAGGACCATGACTGACACCCGTACGTAAGGACTGGTAATATACAGGTGTTAAAAAGTTTATTTTTTAGGTTTATATGGAGCTCCTTATTTTTCATAGCCTCTCTTAAACTCCAGTATGTTTTCCAGCCATTTGTAATTCTTCTGTCCACTTCCTTCTGTATGGGATCTTTTTGAGTTATGAGTTGCCCTAGATATACGTACTCATCTGTATAGTTTATTTCAGTGTTTCCTAGATCTATATTGTGTTTGTCCCCGTTTGTCATCACCTTAGTCTTTTCTGGATTCATTGCCAACCCTACTCTCTCACTTTCTTTTGCAAGTTCTTTTATCATTCTGCTTAGGTCTTCTACTGTTTTTGCCAACAACACTATGTCGTCAGCAAATCTTAAGTGCGATAGCAGTTGACCGTTTATATTAATTGGATTTGACATTACGAATCGTAAAATATTCTAACCGGGCATGAGAGTGTAGGGTACATAGTCTATCGGACGAGTAAATGATAATAGCGTGTGCATCTTAAGTAGACAACTTGTCTTAATGAGGGTGTTTGCAAAAAAAAATCCACTAAATGGCGATGCGTAGGCGTGAGGTCCAACTTCTACGTGATTAGTTATGGTTTACATTACATTGACAGGCATGTCACCATGACATTTAAATGCCCAATTACATAGCAGTTGGACCCCGCGCCTATGTATCGCCATCTAGTGGATTTTTCATGCGCAAACACCCATCATTAGGCCTAGCATGCGCAATACGTCAAATTTATCGCATGAGACGACAAAATTTTCGATACCGCTAACAGCACACCACACTCGTATTTTCAGCCAATCAGCAGCTGACGCACTGACTGCAATCAATTTTGACGTTTGTTAAGAGCGCGATAAAATTTAGTCGCGTGGCGCATGCTAGGCCTGGTTGTCTTAACTTCATTATTTTACCCAGATATGTTTAACCGAGTTATATTCAAACCCCTTCAACCACGTGTTTTCCATCATAATTGTCATGCGAAACATTGTTCTACAACTTGTTAATTAAATAATCAGTTATCTTTTGTTTTATTTAAAAGGTGTATATGTACGTACTGAGAAAAAGCACGTCAGAATACTTACACTCCTTAAAATACTGCCTTTATGTCAAACGCATAAGAACTACTATTGAACTGCAAGTGTTCCCCTTGACGTGCTCTCGACAGTACAAGTCTTAAAACAATGATGATGTGTAAAACATGCCATTAAACATACACCCGCCTTTTTATCCATCAATAAATTGCTTATAACCAAAAAAAAAAGGGATTCATTCACAAAACTTACAAGCACGGCCTGTCAAAGTAGCTACCACTAATTCCCAAGAAGCCGTCGTGTCCGTCCTGTTGACCTATCTACTTTGTACGTACATATACGTGTGCAGAGCCACTATAAAGGGCGTCACCGAAACTGGTTCGCGCCCGACTAAAAAGGGCGAAATGAAAACATTTAGGGCCTAAACAAACAAAAGTGAAAACAAGTTATTTTTGCCGGTGTTGTAAGGCAGCGGAAACAGTGAGACAACTCTGCGAGAACATCTTTCGTGAATATACTTTTTATTGACGTTTTTCTGAGCGACTGCAGTTTAAAAAAAATCAGCTACATCACAAATATTGTCCTGATCATTATCTGAGTAGCTAAATTACTGGTTTCATGGAAATCAAAACCAACGGCACTAACAACCTCGACGCAAAACCAACGCAAATGCTCATCACATCAAAATCGAATGTTAGTTCTGTGGGGGACTATGCATGGCACCCGAACCATTGTTCTAATGAGTCAGTGTGGCATTCTCTAATAAGGCAGAGAACAAATAAATTTTAACGAATGGTTGTTAACGTTTTTGAAATAGGTCTGCTGGACGTAGATACTGTAACTGCTGATATCTAATGGGATGTAGGTATGTTTCATTTGACTTGGTATGTTTCATACTTGTTCAGTGTCTTCAAGCACCAACGAAGTTCGAAAGCCTGGGTTAAGAATAGAATAGAATAATATTTTTTTAATCCTCGATAAAAAAAAAATAAAGTACCTTTTTTTGTTGACGGGGGGCGCCTTGATACACCGTACCGACACCCGAGGGAGGGTGAGGGCGTGTTGGCGAGGGAGGGTGACGAAACCCCGGCTTCAGTTATTTTTCCAAGTAACTGGGTTCCATCAGAATACCAGTGCTGTAGCGGCGTTAGAAATAACGCCGTTGCAGCATTTGCAGTGGAACCTAATTGACCATATAACATTCTGTGTTATAACTAATTTATATATTTTGGCTCGGTCAAAAAAATCTTAAACTTTCTTTCTTTTAAAACTGGATGCAATTAAAAGCTTTTTTTACACTAAATCGAAATGGTTAAGACGATTTCACTGGCAATCAAATAAGCTGTGTGGACATGGCGCGCTGACTCTTATCGACTTACGGGTACTTTGGCTACTTTGTGGGATTATTTTTTTAGTAATGTGGGCATGTTATTTAAGGTTTTATTAAAACATCGTACGGCTCTTTCTGTATTCAAGGTAATTTAAAGGAGAAGTAAGCCGACGATAGGGTCAAGGAGTTTATTCATGAAACCGCGTCACCTTTTAACAAGTAGCGTTAGGAAAAGGAATATTTATATTAATTTTGCGTATTTTTTGTTAGGCTTTCCGATGTATAACTCATTCAGGTGTCATGTTTAGAACAATGGCAAGGATTTATATTGTAAAGGTATCTCTTTCGGTGATATTTTATCAAATGCTTGTCTAGATTATAATGTTTGTCACAGATATTTTGTAGATTGTTGACAGGTTTGGTCCTTCAATTTACAGGAAAGTAAAAAAGGCAGTTTTAATATGTTGTTAAGTTTTTAAGAGAGGTAGGGCATAGCGAACTGGAGCAGCTCGACTGGTGAAATACCTCCTTACAGAAGACCGCAGCCAAATAACAATCACTTCTGTGTTGTGTTGTTCCTGCGTGTAAGTAAGGTTTCCAGAGTTCATGGGGGATGCTACATTAGTAGCAGGAGTTAATACTTCCAGGGGGGGAGGTGTACCCCTACCTGGCGCGTCCCCCGGTGGCGGATAGGGGAAGCCGTCGGCCGCCGCCCGGAGGGTACTCCCGCTTACAGGGATGCCCTGCGGACGGCGGCCGGGGGTCGGAGCGTAGCTCCCGCGGACCAAACGCATTGGGGGGGTTGGGGTAGGTGGGTTGGGGAATGGGGAATGGGGGGGGGGAATGGGGGGGTTGGGGAATACCGTCATCCCTGCCGTTCTCGGTTTGAGAATAGCAGTGGATGGCGAGGCGTAGGGTGGTGGGTTCGGTGTGTCGAACCGGCCAAAGCGGCTGGGGAGACGCGGTCCTTTTTTAGGACCAACACCGGGCCAACCTGTTTCTCCCCTTTGTAGCCCAGGTAGGCCTGGGGAAAGGGGAGGGGTAGGGGGCTTGCCTTAATTGGCCGGCCCGAGAGGAAGGACACCTCGATAAAAAACCCCCTAAGCCCGACGTTGGGCGCGGCTCGAGACGTCGGGGCCATCTCTCCCTCGGAGGGATGGTGAGGAGCTGGGATAAAGCTCCTCTGATCGACCCCACCGCCCGGCACCGGCCGACCCCGGGCGCGTAATAGGCTTCCCCGTGCAACTGGCTCTGCACGGGGTGACCGCATACCACCAGTAATACTCGTGGGACTAATCATGGAATCTCAAAGTAAAAAATCAACGGTGAAGATAGTTTTGGAGAGCGAAGACGATTCGGATAACATTTCGGATGCATCCGAGTTGAGCTTAGCAGAGAGAGAGGCGACCAGGTCACCTCGGCGCTCACAGCGCGTAAGTGACCGCAGCCGCAGTGGAAGTTGTGCGTCTGTTTCGGCAGAAGAGGGGAGCTCATTGGCTGGACGCAAGCGGCCCAATCAGGAGGGGAAGAAAGGAGCGATGACTCTCCGGATAGGAAATGTGGCCAAGAGGGGACGTGGCCGCCCGCCAACAACGGGCGAATATGTTGGTGCGGCGGCGGCCAAAGAGAGGATGAGGCAGATGATGGGCCTCCAGAAAAAAGAAGATGACGCCAAGAAAGCGCGGGAGATGGAGAGCGAAGTCGCCCGTGAAGACCTCCATCTCCGTATGTGGGGTGGGAAGCTCGGGAGATGTGACGACTCCGGCTCGGAGGTGGAGCCTGAGCTGAGACCGTCCTTCTTGCTGAAGGAGGTGATGAGCCGATCATCAGAAATGGTGAAGAAGGTGATCGCGACTTCGGGGAACTTGAAGGGCACCTATATCAAGGCCCTCAAGACGGTGGCCCAAGAGTGGGACCGTGCCGCGGAAGTGCTCTACACCCGGAGCACCAGCACGGAGACTCGGCTCATTGAGGCTGAGGTGCAGAAGGTTCGAGCCGAAAACGAGCGGCTCAGAGAAGAAGTGGCGCGGCAGGCCAAAGAGTTGGCCGAGGTCCGCGTCGAAGTCGCTCGTCTCCAGGTCACAATGGAGGGGCAGGCACCTCGAAGTGCAGGAGTCAGGGAAGAGGGAGACTTAATTGCCCTCCTCAACGCCCGATTTGAGGCGTTGGAGAAGAGGATTCCCCCGGCCAGTACAACACCGCTGGCCAGAGAAGGAGGACGCCCGGTCAGGGCGCAGCAGACATCGGAGCCACCGAAGAAGACGGACGCTGGACCGACTCCACGGGCTTCGACGAGCAGCACTCCAGCTGCAGCGAGACAGCCCGATGCTCCAGCGTCGAAGAAGGGACGGGGCAGAAGGAAGGCAAGGGCAGCTGTACCGCCTCCCACAGAACCCAGACCCCTGCCGCCGCCCCCCGCGTCCATTGAAGCGGGCTGGGCCACAGTGGTAAAAAGGGGGAAGAGGAGTGCTGCACCACGGGTTCCTCCAGCAGCGACCCAGCCTTTGCCCGCAATAGGGCAAACGAGAAGACGGCCGAACAAGCCAAACCTCCGTCCTGTACAGACGGCGGCCGTGGCTATAACCCTGCTCCCGGATGCCTTGGAGCAGGGGATGACATACAGGGGCGTCATCTCCAAGGCCAAGGCGGAGATCTCCTTGGCCGAATTGGATATAGAGGGGCTGGTCTTTAGGCCGGCCAAAACGGGGGGCATTTTACTGGAGCTGAAGGGCTCCGAGGAGGTGGTTCGGCCCAAGGCAGACTTGCTGGCGGCCAAATTGAGAGAAATCCTCTCGACGGAGGACATCAGGGTGTTCCGGCCTGAGAGATGCGCGGAGTTGCGCATCTCTCAATTGGATGAGTCTGTCTCCGTCGAGGAGGTCGCCGCTGCAGTGGTAAGAGTGGGGGGTTGTCCGGCGGAGTCGGTTAAGACCGGCTCAATCAGGCGAGATGGCAGGGGTTTGGGCTCATGTTGGGTCCGCTGCCCGATAAAAGCGGCGAAACGGCTGGTCGAGGGGGGTCGGCTATTAGTTGGTTGGTCCGTGGCACAGGTGGTGCTGCTCGAGACCAGGGACCTCCGTTGCTTCCGCTGCCTGGAGAAGGGGCATACGCGGATGCAATGTAGGTCCGAAGTCGATCGTAGCACCCTGTGCTACAGATGTGGTGGGGTTGGCCACCTTGCCCGCGACTGCGAGCAAGAGCCGCACTGCGCAGTCTGCAGTGCGGCCGGCAGGAAGGCCGACCACAGTATGGGGGGGAAGAAATGTCGGGCGCCGAAAAGTCGCAAGCCAACCACTGGCGCGAGACCGGCCAGGCCCGCCCCGGACGACGCTATGTCCGAGGCAGAGGCCGAATAGAATCGATAACCCGTAGGCGCCAGAACGGGGACTCTGGCGCCGATCGAGGAAACGGGGCATGGCTGGGTGGTCTGGCATGCCCCGTAGTGCGGCAAACGCCGCACAGAGTTGAGCCGCGCCACGCGCGGCACTAGCGTGCAGGGGGGGGCTGTGCCGAATCGCTAACGCGCATCCCGGCCCCCCCCACTTATGCGCTGTGAAGACCACCCCAGGGGTTTTAGTCGGTGCAAGTCCGACACACCACCCTCTGTCTCCCCGTGACAGAGGGTGACGGTGCGAAGGCATTTCCCCTGGCCAAAAAAAAAAAAAAAAAAAAAAAAAAAAAAAAAAAAAAAAAAAAAAAAAAAAGGAGTTAATACTTCAAGGTAAGGACGACAAGTCCAGTAACATATTTATTACGCTGTACTTGTCGCCCTTAAACTAGGACCTCATTACCACTCATCAGGTGGGATGAGGTCAATCTTGAAATATAAAAAAAAATGTTATGATTTACTTTAACTACCGAGCCGTCAAATAGTATAAGAAGTCTAGATGCCATTAAACATAGAAAATTATACTAATCCATATGGCTATTTATTATTAAATGACATCACAAACATTGCTTTAATTTCGTGTTAAGTAGCTAAAGCACTTCTGTTACAGAAATCAGAAACAACAGTTTAAGAACAAGAACATCGAGACCCGATAAAATATAGAAAAGTTTATTTTCCATAAAGATTGACTGAAAATCGAACCCACGAACAGAGATGGCGCGTCGCCAGAGCCCAGCCTGCTTACCTCTCGGCTATGAAGGGTCGTGTAAGTAAGCCCGAAAGTACTAAAACAAGTGATGAGTGTAATAACACTATTTTACTTAACCAGATTATAAGCTACATACTGCGCAAAAATTGCGTAATTCACAAAACCTTGTCAGGTCAACCTTTCATGACGAAAGGTACTATAGTATAGTAAACTAGCTGTGCCCCCGACTTCGTTCGCGTGGACTACATCCTTTCATGGTTGGTTTTACCCCTAGCTCCCCTAATATTCGAAACAAAAAGTAGTCTTTATTTTAATAGAGCTATATTTGTGCCAACTTTCATATCTCTAAAAAAAAAATAAACAATAACAAAAGGTGGCATTACCTCCCCCCCCCCTTACTTTCTAACAAAAAGTAGGCTATGTCCGTTCTTGAGGTTCAACGTATACCTAGATGCCAAATTTCATCAAAATCGGTTGAGAGGTTTAAGCGGGAAAGCGTAACAGACAGACAGAGTTACTTTCGCATTTATAATATTAGTAGGGATATGTACCTATACCTCTTTTTATTACTCAATACTCAATCTTTTATTGCTGCTTTAATGGTATGCTCATCTTCAAAAATAAAAATATGTAAATCTTTAAAACTACCTACACCTTTCAGATATTTGAATATTTTGTTTTTTACCAGGCGATTTAGAATCTCATTTAGGACGTTGATCTAAAAAACAACAAGAAAATTGAAGATGACAATCTACCTGTTACAAAGGGGTAAGACTGAAGTCACATTGAATATCTACCAAAAATGCAAAATATATGATTAGGGAATTGAACTCAATGTGCAATTCAATCGGAAATAAATAACGTTTTTCACCCCCATATATAAGGCTGGGCACTCACGAACAGTTATTTTAGCAAAAGTCGGAAATCTGCGAACAGCCAAATAAAAAGTCAACAACAGCCAACATCGTATCAAGGACGGTTAAAACAAAATAAAAAAAAGGAACTCAGAGAAGTTTTAGAAGTAAAATGAAAGATATAACCTGAACGAGAGAACTATTTTGATAGACAGCTAAGAACAATAGCAAAAACAAGCCGTATTTGAAATAATAATTTCAAGTATTGACAAAAACACGTCTGATACACACTTTGGACTTTGCTTATCTATTATCTCGTGGCCTTAAAGATCTAATATAGGAAGACAATTGCTTCCCTTGGTGCTTTTAACAGAAGCTAATTGGACCAATACGGCCTTCTCCAAAATTGTATTTTAAAACTTGAAGAAATCCAACTCTTAATTATTGTATTCTCGATCTCGATGTGAGTTTAGTTTGCACCTCTGTTAAAAAAAGCGGCCACTGCGAGTCAGACATGCGGTCGAAGGGTTCCGTACCATTGATTAAGTAAGCAACAGTAGGTAGAGCCCTCTTAATTGTTTTATTTATTATTAATGTAAATATTAATTAGGTATTTTATGAATTTTTCAAATGCTTTACTTGGTTACCATTTAATATCGTATAAAAATAGGCAAAATATTATTTTTTTTGTTCAGGGACCCCCCTATCAATATTCATTTTATTTTGTTTTAGGATAGTTGTTATAGCGGCAACAAAAAAAAACATAATTTGTGAAATTACTAACTATCTAGCGTTTCTTGAGAGCCTAGCGACAGACAAATGCACGGACAGACAGTGAAATTTTACTAACAGAGTCCCACTTGTACGGAACACTAAATTTTTAAATATTAAACGAATCAATACACAAAAGTTTATATGCCGCATAGAACCTCTTCTTATTCTAAAAAAAGGAAAAAAACCCAGAAGACACGCAGGTCCTTCCGCTAAAATCGACAAGCACAAATGCGCGCGCGGCGTTTTTTGAGACGCGGCCAATAATAAGTGGCTGCGCGCGCAGACGTCGTCGTTACGCGCCCGTCTATACTCGTCAAATTAGCATAGGGACTTGTACACACGACTTGACTATTGGTTTAAGGCTTGAATACGGGTAATAGGAGGTTAAATCACATTTTTTGGGATGTTTTTTTGTCACCAGATTTTTGTGGTATTTAGTCCATATGTTATATTTATTAACACTATTTGAAGAAAATTACTCTATGATCTCTGCATTAGAGTTCATTTTTAGTCCAGTATCAGGGTTGTTGTAAACTAAATACATTTAAATGTATAAAGTAGTTTACCCAAGAAATTACATAAACGCCAGGGATTAATCATTTTTAACAGGTATTAATCAATTTTTTTTTATTAAAATGCTCCATGCCAAATTTGCTCTATTTTGTGGTTGAAAAGGGTTTGCGTTGAAAGGTTGGGTGCAGGTAGCCTTATAGTACCAACGAAAATAAAAGGTTCGGTTGTATATGGTATGCAAACCAGAAATCGTCAAGTCATACCTACCTAGTAACCGTAAGAAGATATTTAGTAAATAATAACGTATTTTTTTAATTTACCTTTTACTCAGTTTAGTAACCTTAACATTTAAAAAAGTTTTCAAAAGCTTAAAAACAAAAAAGTACAACCTATATATCAAAATTAGCAATGTATCGCGTGTAGACTGGTCTTAAGCTGGTCGCGCGCAGGGTCGTCGCCCTCCGCGGCGAGCGTGGGAGCGCGGGCGCACCGACTACCCGTGCAGGTAGCGCACTCCCGAAACTGACTCCCGCCCTGCACCCGGGTAGGGTCGCCACACGACAGAGGTCAAAAGAAACACCTCCGAACACTGTGCAGTTGGTACCAGCTGATTTCGATCCGACTTCATCCTACGCCGCATCATCGCCTTGAGATAGAAAGAGTTCTATGAACAGTTGTATGTGAGTTGTGGGTTGCGTGAAGAACGGTAACTTGGTAAACGTAGTGTATGGCAATCTCCGGCTAGATGGAATGACCACGGGATACTTCAAGGTGAAGGTGAAGACTTATTACCGGACAATATAGTATCTTGCCTTACGCGCACTTCTTTAACATAATTACAGTGAGGCATATACCAGTAGGACGCAGGCATGGAAACTAACTCTGCGCGCTGCGGAGTCAGTCGCAATAGTCAATAATATATATTCAAGAGTAGTTGTGAAGACCTGAAAAACCACAAGCCACATGCACATGCTTGAGGTCAATAGAAACAGAAAACAAACATTAATTGGAAAGAGTTAGGAGGAATTCTAAAGTCTAACTCTTATTTTTCATTTTATTGTCAAAAACTCATCATTAACGAGGTGATTATGATAATGGAAATACTCTGTAACTCTCGAATCGGTCTAAAGGGTGACAAATCAGATAGGACGCCGTCACTCTCTTAGGTGAGCCCAGTGTATGTGAAATGCAATAATTCGAGTATTTTATGCACATTTGACTGCCCTATTTCTTCCGCAAAAGTATCAAGATAGAGTCAGGACGAGGCCTTGAGGCTAAAATGTCTGTCTGGGATTTCATGTAGACGAAATCATATAATAATTCGACAATGAATTAATTATTAGCCTAAACGCAATAAGCGGTGACATATAACCAAGAAGATAAAAGAGTTACGGTCCTTATTAGTCATGGAACTATCAAAAAGAAGTTCAACTCTATAAGCAGATGCAAGTCTTGGAGCTGTAAAGAAGGAAGCTTATCCTATACGGTTTTTATCCAATAATAATTATCACTTATGGCTAGTGAACACTTTTTTTGTACCTTACTATCTATGATTGCTGCGAAGCCTTATCATCTTCACTGAGCTTTCAGGAGAGTGCAAAAATCTCACACGCTTTTAAAGCTGTTGAACCAGGAATCATGGACGTAGTCCCGTCCCAGAACAAAACTATTATGATGGAAGATGTCTCTTTATTTTATGTGTAGTTGTTTTGATACCACAATTCCGATTATCATCACAAACGAATGCTGAAGCTACTTACTGTTGATAGCATCAGTTTAAGTGATGATATTTGTTATTCACTGTTGCATTGTCGATAACAAGGAAACAAATTGTACATTTGTAGCAAGAATCTGAGGTTCCTTATTCATAATTGGGTCGCGTAGTGCATTCGCAAACTGTCCCAAAATTTACAAACAGTTTGGCGACCGGCTTGCACCCTGGCAAGTATTTTTACTGTAAAAAGTCGATTTTGATGTAACAACTTTTTGCTTGGAGATTGAAGTAGAATTGGTCGTTCGATTTCGGCGGAGCTGGATAAGGCGTAATTATAATGCCAGAAATGATGTTGATTTTTTACTCGGAATCATGCATATTTGAACAGTTCACTCGCGAGTAAGCAGATACTGAGACCGTTGCCTGGACAATTTTGGATGCAATAAAATGCGCCATTTTGATTTTGCGATTTCGTTTATTTGTACAGAAAATTTTCAAAACCGTTTTAAAAAGGTCACTTCTTTGAAAGTCAGGTGTAAGTTTACAATGAATAATGTAATAACGGTTATTTTATCATATTTAAAAGTTTGATCAATAAAATATAGTTTTGTTATACGGCGCTGCCAGCCAATTTGCTTAGCTTAAACTTGGCTTGTCGTGTATATTTAGATGATTACAACTTCAGATAGATAGATTTAAAACTTGGAAATATTTTTTTTATTTATTTTTCATTTTATTTGAAAAAGGAAAAAAAAATTAAATTGAGGTCACAAAGCAAAAACCTGTGTTAACAGAGGAGGGCAATCCGTGATTGACCTATATTATCCGGATTCAATCGCGATTACTCTACGAGAGTGCGCTTCTACAGAGGAGAATCAAAGAGGTTCCTTTGTAGCTAGAGCCCAGTTATCACACTAAGAACCACTGTTAATTAACATTTGGAAATAGCTAGGGAAAAACAAGAAAGTAAATTGTTACACAGTTAACAAAAAAACTCGTTCCATCTCCTCCAACATTGGGTTCAATTTTAGCCCATTCTAGCCCCCCGAGCATAGTTATTTCTCTATAATAGAGAAATAACTTTACATATACTAATTTATCATTGCAGGTGATCAATCCACCAAGTTCCGATTTATCTAAGTAAGCCTAGAGTTAGCCAACATTAAGAGAAACAAAAAACGAATGAGCAATCTTAAATATATAAAAGGAGAAACTGACTAACTGACAAATCAACGCACAGCCTAAACGGCTAAACATAGGCACTTGAAACTTAGCAAGGACGTAGCTGAGGTACCGTAGAGGAATACTAAGAAAGGAATTCCCGAAATTCCCAAGGGAACGGGAACGAGCGGGAAAATCCTTTTGAATTTGAAAATGAAAAATCTAAACCGCTTAAGTTAGAAGCTTGAAGTTTGGCATGCAGGTACCTTAGTAAACTTAAAGCTTAGTTGCAACAGAATATTATAAAATTCCCACGGGAACGTGAGTTAGCGGGAAAAAACTGGAAAAGCCCTGTAGTCCACGCGAACGAAGTCGCCGGCACAGCTAGTGTGCACATAAAAATCTTATTAAATAATACTATAAAGGTAGAGTAAGCTTAAAATATCTTCAAGTTGCGAGTATATAAATATAGAATAATACTTAGAGTGAAAACCATATTTTTAAATCACTAGCTGTTACCGCGACTTTGATTGCGTTTTTCGGGATAAAAAGTGTCTTGAACAATGATCCAGTGTGTCTAACTATGTATAAAATTTTAGGAAAAAAGGATTTGTAATATTTTCCTGAAAGAGTAACAAACATACATGTATTATACATCATACATGCATACATTCTTATAAACCTACTTATCATATTAGTAACGTGATTCGTCCCCAATACGGAGCCCCGTCCGAAAGTCGGCGAATACTTTTTCTTTGTCATGTAACCATTGTACAAAATCCCATCTCCATAAAAATGCACGGCAATTTCGGTAGCCTTGCTACGTGTCACTGGCCACCATATATCATGGCCATCGCCTTGTCATCTTGATAAATGACAAAAATATACGTGCTTTAGAAGATTATAGACGTGAAAAAGTTTTTGCAGGTTGTACGAACTGAAATGTGTTATAAAGGAGCCGAGGCAATTAAAAAACAAGATCATAAGAGTATCATCTATAGTGATGAAACATTATAACTGAGGTGGTAAAGGCAAGTAAAAAATTTAATTAAATTAAATGGCGACCTCCGTAGCCGAGCGGCGAGAGGACCGGACTGGAGCTTCGCGCCATCTCTGAGGTCCCGATCGGGACAATATGAAATAACGAACTTTTCTATATTATCTCGTGTCTGGGTGTTATGGCACCGTCGTTGTTTAACAGCAGTCTGACATTAGATCTTATGCACACGATATTAGGGCGATGCAAAGTCCAAAGTGTAGTCTGACGTGATTTGACTGTAGGTACAATCTTATCTTTAAGCATTGTATGTCTAATTACCTTTTTATTTAGTTAGCCTTCGATCTATTACTGTATATGTGTACGGTTGCAACCTAAAAAATGGCAGAGACAAAAGATGGCTTCAAATAGAATTAAACCTTTTATCAATCTCATTCGGTTTGTGGCCACGCGCGTAACGTACCGTCCAAATTTATATATTTTCGTAAATATCATAGTTACATAAGGTTTAAATTAGTTGAGATTAAACGACACTTTACTCTGTGTAGATATACATACGCCATGAAGACAGGAGCGGAAATTTGTTTTTCTTTTGCAGAATTAAAACAACAACTACGTCTTTTCCTCCTTTAACATGACCTGAGTAATATTTTACTTCCAATATCTGGGTCATGTTGACCAGCTGCGGCACGTTCAGATGACTACGATAATGTGTCAATATTTAATCGGATACCCAGGCCACCCTGCAGAGCAAACTGACAGAGCATTCATATTTTTGCACTTCTGTAAATTTAACTCCTGTATGTATTTGCAAATAAAAATATGTACAGCGGTATTGGCTTCCCCAATAACTTACTAAGGCCAATAGAAACCTCAGAATATGGAAGTGATGATAATAAATCTATGATAGAAAACAGATGAAATGACTTTTACCGTCAAAAGTACTCGGGCGGAGTTAGACAGCATTCCCTTATTATTTGTATGTCAATGTGAGATAGGTTTGCTTAGTTACGCAGTGAATTAAGAAGTAGAGCTGAATCACATACTCGTACATACCTACACGTAACCTCGCCTCTGTAACATTACAAGTTCATTAAAAGCTCAGGGCATAAAAAAGATTATGCATACAGCAAACTTTAACCCGTATTTATTTTAATTCTTTACCTGTTTGATACGATGATCTGAGCGGTTTCTGCATGTACAGTGAGCAGCCCTGCATGTACGGTTTTGGTTCTTATTTCCTCGACATAAGAGAAATACAAAGTCCGAACCGTCTCCGACGTGCTTCCTTACATTAAATTCATACCAAAGGTATCTTTTATCCATTAACTGTTACTTTGTAAACTGTAAGCACCATTACATTAGCGATCAAAACGACGTCACAAGAACTCGACATTGTTATAAACGGAATCCGGTACCCAGACTTTTATTATTCAATAAATATTTTATCGAATCGCAGCTAACGTAACGGCGTTTATCAGGTTTTCGACCGATTTCGCGATCGACTGTAAGCGAGATCGCCCACTGTTTAAGATGCGCGAAGCTTGAGCTATGCTATACGTATAAGCTATTAACATCAGAAACAAACCTTTAAAAAATACTAATACGTTCAAAATTTTACTGTATCAATTAGTTTTTTGTAAGCATTGACATGGTAATGAAGTCACAAGGTAATGTTTGTTATTAATTGATGAGAATTAAAAAATATGTAAAAAAAATTAAAGAAATTTACTCTTGCTTTCAAGTATGAATTAACTCAAAGTGAACAGAAAATCAAGATAAACAATTGCAATTAGAAATTAGTTAATACGCTCGCGTTATAAGAGCGTACTTTAGACAGTTCGCCCACGATAATCTTCCTCGTTTCTGTATAAAAACAGTAGAAAATAAAAAAGGTAACTAGTGCATAGAGTGCTCGTGATTTTTTATTTCTTTCTTCTTATGTTGCTTCTATTTCTTTATAGAAAACGCATTCACGATCCCTGATGCACCTTTATTTTTAGCTGAACCGCAACAGTTAAAATACATTATACGTAAAATAAAAAGTGTAACTAATTAATTAATCGACACTTTTAATGACAATTTAACCCAATTGGTATTTTCATGATAAATGTCATCAAGCATTAGTGTTTAGTTTAGGTACATTTTGTACTTTGTCTTGTGAAATTAGGTTTAATAATAAATAAACCATGCTACGTCTCGATTTGCACCGGACTATCAGCTTTAATCGTCGCGTTTAGGCGCCATACGGGAAAATGATATCACGACAATAATTCGACGACCTGCTGATGCTTTGATTATGTGTTAAATAAAAACTAATGACGGACAGTTAGTTGCTTGTTATGGCACATCATCATTTGAGTAATCATTATTAATGAGATCGATAAAGTTCGAGATTCATTTGGTAATACATTTTAGCGAGAGGATTATTCATTTGCTTTTGTGCGGTTGGTCACTGCATTTCTCAATGAGAAATAATACCACAGGCATCATTTCATTAATGTGAGTGACTGAAATACTGACTGAGCCACAATTGTGCCCGTGCCCAACCTAGTATTAAGGTTAGGTTAGTATTTTTTGATGTTCGATTAAATAAAACCCATTCCTAATTGATTTCAACGTTTACATTTAAGGTAGCAATTGCTACTATAATACAAAAGAAAATAACCAGTCAAAATTAACAAATCAAAGTAAAGTGATGCTTTCATCAAAAGTGCATCTTCAAAATTTTTAAAGTAAAATTACATTTTAAAGTTGCACGATTGGGACCAAATAAATTGCACCGGCAAAACATTATTTTGTATTGTATGGCTCTTATTCGTAATTTGAATTTTTCAAATATAGTATAACACTTTAGACTTGTTATTAATAACATAAATAAATGCAATTGCGCGTGACCAGTAATTTATTTATATCTTGCATGGAACCGTTTATCCACGAAATAGGTATATGATCGAAGATCGTTTGAATGTTCATCTGTTCAGAACTGTACAATTAAACGTCAGAGATAAAGTGGATAGTTTAACGACTTACAAGTTCCCCGTCTGTGATGATAACAATGGTTTTGCGGCGCAGCGCTGAATATGATTGTGGTTCAGCGGGCATTGCTAGTGCGGGAGATTGTCGGGACTCCATGCCACAGTACAGAAGACGGGAGTTAAGATGTTTAAAGATAATATTTATAAAAAAACCGGCCAAGTGCGAGTCGGACTCGCGCACCGAGGGTTCCGTACAAACCTGCAAGGTTTACAAAGTTCGTTCATTACGACAATCGATTCATAACTATGGTATTTTTATTGCAAAATGAAATTCATAACATTACAATGGGGAAAGATGGAGGAGCATAAATATTTTGTAATGTAACTAAAAATTTAAGGTTTTCGGAATTTTTCCTTTATGTGTGCTATAAAACGTTGCTTCATGCCAAATTTCAAGATTCTAGGTCGACTGGAAGTACCCTTCAGGTTTTGATTCCCTTGCGAGTACTTGCGAGTTTCAAAATATGCAGCTTAAATTGCTGTTTCTTTTGATTTCGTTGACATAGAAGTTTGATTTTGTTACAGCTTAAAGGTATTATAGACCTGAGTATTTGGTATGAATTTCAATTTAATACCTCTACGCGTTTATGAGGAAATGGGTAGTAAGTTTAAAATTATTAAAAAAATATATATTATGTGATGTAACTAAAAATTTATAGTTTTTGTAATTTTCCCTTTATCTATGCTATAAGACGTTGCTTCGTACCAAATTTCAAGATTCTGAGTTCACGGGAAGCACCCTGTAGGTTTTGATTCCCTTGCAAGTGTCGAAAATTTGCGGCATAAACGGCTGTATCTTTTGATTGCGTTGGCTTAGAAGTTTGATTTTTTCACAGCTTCAAGGGACAGTAGACCTGAGTAATTGATATAAATTTCAGCTTCATACCTCCACGCGTTCCTGAGAAAAAGGGTCTTGACAGACGGACGGACGGACGGACAGACGGACAACAAAGTGATCCTATAAGGGTTCCGTTTTTTCTTTTTGAGGTACGGAACCCTAAAAACTCGCTACATCGCTCTCATATTGTGGTAAGTAGCTTATGCACTTGTGATACAGCAATCAGAAATAATGACTGTACCACCGGACCCAGAACCGGTTTGGATCCAGACCAGGGTCGGTTCATTATGAATCCACCCCGGGACCTCATGGGTTTCAATTCAATCAAAGTTCGGTACTATAGTACAGTAAGGAAGGGGTACCTACGGCAAAATACACCCTGTATTTTCGGAATATGCCCCCCTCAATCAAGATTCGGGGCTATGGAGACCACACCTTGGCAAACGTAACGTTGAACGCCATGTTGCTATGTGTAGTAATATTTTGAGCAAATCCACTGACCACGATTGAAAAGCCCAAGCTTAGTGGAGTGCTGTTAAAGAAGCTTTCCTCTTCCTACTGTACTAAATATATTCGTAGTGGTAATCGTAATAGGTCTCCACTTGCCATTCTCATAACGTCGAAAAGAATTAGAAAGCTTCTCTCTATCCTTCTCCCTCTTTAATGTCTCGGAGTAGAAGTACTTGTAATGGTAGTAGGCCTTCACTTGTCATTCACAAAACATCAAATTAAATTAGCAAGCTTCTCTCTTTTCCTCTCCCTCCATAATGTTACGAAGTAGTAGTAACTATTAAGAGATAACATTAACATTTAAGGCGCAACATAGACACGCCACTGTGCATTGTTGCAGTGTGTCGCAGTGCACCAGGAGCTATCGTCTGTAAATAGCACTTACTCAAAGGAACCTTTGACGACGAGGAGCCGAGTCACTCCCCTCGCTTTGGGGAGCGCCGGAAAAATGTATTCGCGTTTACAACTTGCAGCAAGTGCATTTGTTACAATTGTAGCTGAAATACGGAACATTGCCGCCATTTTAAAGTTGTATTTCTCAAGTCTCTCAAGTAGTGGATGGTGAATTTCTCGGCAATGTTTGCAATAAAGATAATAATTCGGATAAAAAATAAAAGGGCTTAAGTGGTCCTATTCATACATTATAATAACAAACATTAAATGCTAAATCGAACAGTCGAAAGTTTTTAAAAATGTTAATTTTACCTGAGGCTGTTCCAGTTTAACATGTTTTAAGGTCTCAAAACAATGGAACAAAGATTGCCTATTTTGTTATTATTTTTAATTACAATGGTGGCCAAATACTTGAAACTCTATCTACAGCCAATTTAACCAATCCCCTTTTTAGAGTACGTTTTACTCAAAAGTTTGCTGACGTCTCTCGCTGCCCGATGCTCGCGTCAGCAACTGCGCTTGACGGCCAAATTAAAAAATTGGGTCAAGCCGAGCCTCACGCGATTGTATCTGTCTCCCTTATCAATGGACCTTGCAGTTTCTAATGAGGTTCCGCCTCTTAAAGCAGTATTCGCAGAGAAAACGGTGAACAGGGGAATAGCGGCGGCATATTTAAAGCAAATAATTAATCAGCACTCAGGATTTTAAAGACTACGGTAGGTATGAAATAAACTCAGCTCGGTATATTTTATCAGTATAAACTTTTACTGAATTTTCGATTGGGGCCAAAAAGTGAGTAAATGAGTCATTCCTTTGTCTTTACTTCCTTTTAGCTAAGCCTTTTAGCTTTAGCGTTACCTATGTGGTCTCCTAAAAGTTTGGTGAAGATGACCAGTCTTTGCAGCCAATATCGATAATTAGGACCTGTGTGTGTGCATTTTTTATTGGTTTATTATATAATAAACTATATTGATACCGAGTACGTACAGCATTAAAAAGAAAAAAACGTTTTCAGAAAGTATCGCCGTCAGTTTCATGCAATTTATGTCAAAATCTTCATAAATCCGCCTTACCTACATATGAAAGTAGATATATAGGTCACAGAAAGAACTTTAACTTCACTTGACAACGTCTCGTTTGTTCGTTCGTTTAACTTGAAAATATCTATTCATTTTCAGTTTTTACTAGGCTAAATTCAAACGGTCCTAGGTACAAATCTACCGCCCATTTCCCTCCCATACAACTTTGGTTCCCAAAGGAATAACTGCCAAGTATGTACGTATGCTATCTCCATAGTTCGGGGCCTGGGGAGCAGTTCATTTTTCCCCCTAACACGCATTTGGCACACTTCTGTCTCGGGAACACCGCTGCTTTGAATACGTTTGAAGGGAAACAGGAAATACTGGCTGTATGCAAAATTGAATTTGAAAAATTCTGTGTGAAAGGACAAATGTGTCTGAAACTTTTTAGACCTTTTCATGGTAGTTACATGAATAATTTAACGAAACAGAAAATTCCCATTTCCTTGCGTGGAATTCGAACTTACTACCTTCAATTAACGCACGTGCTACTATTCCAACTCAGTTAACACTAGATGTTGTAGGTGACGAAATTTTCTGTTAAAATAACCTCTTACGTTTGACTTGTGCCTTGTATTGGATCATTTTTGTACTATAAACTAATAGGCCCCTGGTATATAAGTTTGCAAAAATGTTTGAAAGTTACAGAATCGAAGACCTTGGAATCTAAATAGATTTTTAATTTGTTTACATTTCGAAAGGATGTTCTTTGTGTCTGATTTAAAGTTCGCAAGTGCGACATGGTACATAAAAAATACGTTTGAATGAATGCATTGTTACGGCATATTTAGTGACTGCAAACACTTAAATATTTTAAAGGTTGTAAACACATATTTAAAGAAAAAAATACTTATTTATCATAACCTCGGGTACCTCGTGATCTCCACAGCGCAAAGATTACTTAGAGGTAATTTTGTATTGGGTGATCTGTTTTTACTTACCTAGAAAAAAGCTGTATCTTCTGAATCGGATTCTAAATTTTTTAGAATTATTTTAGTAATACAACTTTTCAAAGTTTTAAAAGTGGCCTTATCCAATATATTTTGGATTTCATCTTTAAGCTAGACATATAATACAAATACAATCCCATAAACTGAGAAACGACTACTTTTCGTACAAATTTATTTCAAAACCATTTCTCCATATTTAAATCCTAAGTAGTGTTCTCAAAAATACGCTGTAATGTAAATAAAGTTTCATTTCTCCCGCCCCAAATAGGGTTGCTCCAAAATTTCCATACTAATTCACGTTTTAATGACGTTCCCGTGTTTCTTCAGCTGGTTCCACGAATAGGAACGTTTCCATCGTGCTCCAGTTATTTCGCGTCAGCGCTCACATGTCGCAAAGAAATCTAGGAATTCTCATTTGTAGGTGTACAAATTACTTACGTACCTCAGGTATGTTATCTCAAGAAGGGAAAGGCGATCATTAAATTGCGGGAAATGTTTGCCGTCGCATTCTAAGCCCTTGTATGGTATTCACTTTATATGGAGACTGCATTTGCGCAGTCAAACGGAATGCGGTGAAGCAGTTACAGCTCTTTTGTAAAATTACATTCAAATTATCACAAAAAACAAATCGACGTTTCTTCCATAATTGCGCCCAAAATATCAAAATTTAATATATCAGCCCTCTTGCTGTGGTTATATATAAACAAAATGTATATAACATGTCGATCTCCCTCTTTAATAAACTACCTGAAACAAACAAATTATAAGATGGTAAGGTTATACAAACATTTTTAAAAAATGTTTTTTAATGTCAATGAATTTATCGATAGTTATTTTCGCTATGTACTTAAGACGATTCTCAAATCACAGGTCAAATACAATTCAAGATACCATATCGTAACATCTTTCATGTACCACACTAAATTTGTCGCAAATAAATAAATCAAGTTCGACCAATTTATTATTCTTTTCTGAACTTACCACGTTTGAAAATTTAGCTTTATATAATATTGACAAGTACTAAGTTTAACTTGTTTTGTAAAAAATAACTACAGAGTTTCTTGTCGGTATCTTTTTGGTAGTTACAGTTTCCAAACCTGAGGTAGAATCGTTCGGTTTATATAGAGACAATGACGACGTGAGATAAGTGTTACTGATGTAATCTATATGATACAAATATTTTGACTTAACTTGATAAGAGGTTTTACATTTATTATATATTTATAATGCTATCCACATAATATTTATTTTATTTAAAAAACGTTATTAATCAATTACAATTAACAATCTGTAATATGTTCGTGTAACTGTTTATTACTTTATTTTGTTGACATAATCTAAATTATGATTTGTTATTAATTTAAACCTACATATTTTTTATTGATCTTAAATAATCCAAAATTTTGTACCTCGTACCACGGAACCATATCGAATCGTGGGTTCGATTCCCGCATCGCAAGGCGAGATAAAATGTTTCTGTTTCTAATATTTAAAGTTCGCTAGTACGCCGTTTAGTACTATAAAAATAATAAAATCGATTAAGATGCCAGGTGTATTCGATTCCGTGGTTTTCAAACATTTCTGCAACGAATGTACTATGGGCCGATAAGTATGTAGTTCTATACATATCATATTCGGCAGAGGGCACTTACCGGAAACTAACGGTTGATACAGCAGAAAAATTTCATCTCCTACGATAACTTGCGGTTAGCTCAGTTGGTAAGAGCAGCACGCGCGATACGTGAAGGTCGTGGGTTCGATTCCCGCATCACAAGGGGAGATAAAATTTTTCTGTTTCTAATTTTTTTTTATCCTGTCTCTATGTAATAAAAACCTTTGAGTTTATATTCATTGTATGATTTGTAGCCATATAAAGAAAAACATAGCTGGCTTTCTTGTCACTATACATCTTAGCAACGATTTAGGTTTTTTTTATTAAATTACATTTAGGCTTATTTTGTATTATTGTATAAAATTGCTAAGTCACAAATTTTATTTGACTTGAAATATCTTGTATATTTAATCCACTAACTTACGGTTAACGTTTACTATATTGTGCTCTCGCCCTCAATGGTTTAGTGGTCGAGGACCAGCTCGCGCGATCAGGACCCTGGTTTCAATTCCTGGGTCATGCAATTTATGTTCCTTCCTCCGAAGAAAGATAAATTCAGTTGAGATTGTGTGATTCGTCTTTGAAAACAAGTGGATTTATTTATCCTAGCAATTACCGGGTTTAATATTGTTACCTTATTCAAATCAAAATTGATTTGTTCTAGATAAGTGGGATAAAGTTATTTTAACTACTAGGAAAAAAACAGTTTTTTCCATGGAATTGGATTCCGTACTTAAAGGAATTTTGTCGTTAATATTCCTTGTAGCCATTTTTGGGGCATTTAAACGGAAATTTGCTTTTTTAGCACCAAGATAATATGTGTATGATATTCACAAATCGCACCTCTAGATCTAAGCAGAGTCAACTCAAAAAAGTACTTTTTTCAGGAGAGGCGGAAAACGAATTGCCGTGTCCCTGAGTACCGTAGGAATTTCCTGAATAGATTTATGGTGTACTAATGAAGCTAAAAGAGAAATGTTATTGAAATGTTTTGGTCGATAGCTACTGATTTAAGAAATTCGATTGTGTTCAATAAAAACTGCAATTTTTGAGTTAGTTCCCTTTAGATCTAAGTGTCCATCCATCCATCAGCCTCTTTTTGTTCACTGCTGGACATAGGCCTCCCCTACAGAACGCCACAACGCGCGGTCAGATCTAAGTGTGCGAAATAACAATTATGTAAGCGTGATGTAAACTTTCAATAGAATTAACTAAGATCCTACTAGCTAAACAATATGCAAAAAATCCTAGTTTATTTTTACTTCAGCACATCTTTTCGGCTCACCTTGTCAAGTCGTAAAAAATATTCCTCTTCATTTTAAAGGAAGCTCAAACTGCTCGGATCATAAAACATGTGTTGCAATATTAAAGCAACCGGTCCGGTGTCGATGCGAGCATGCCGCGATTCCTGTACGGGTAACAGACAGGGACATTCGGCCTACGCCGTAAAATAGGATAGGAATGTGTCCTACTGTTGGAGCTGCGACTAGGAAAAACTGACTTAACCTCAAACTTATGTTAAAGTCGATGTATAGCAAGATGGGGGTAAATTGCGGCCAAATATTTACTCTAGGACGCAAAAATAGGATAGGATATCTTCCTATTTCAAGAGTAGCAAAGTTACATCAGATTGGATTTTACATCCCCCCCGCTGGGTTCCGCATCTTGTCGCGATGGGGGGGCTCAGTAACCCTGTGGTCCGGGACGTTGAGGCTGGCCTTGTCACCCAGCCTCCAATACCGCACAGGGTGAAGCCAAGACGGATCCCGAGCTGGGCCGCGGAGAGAAGGTGGCTCTCTGCGGCAAGCCCGCAAGGGCAGAGGTGGATCGTGGAGGAAGAGGAGGACCTCGGTGTTTCGTTGCCGGCCTCCCTGTCCTCCGCGACCCGGCAGTGGCGCGCTGCCGCGCGAGGCGCGAATCGCGTCGTGGTGGGGTTGCGGAGGAAGAGGAGGATACGGTATTACGTTTGCCGGTCTCCCTATCCTCCGCAGCCGGTGGGTCTCGGGACTTCATCTGGCTCTCGGAGGGAGAGCTGGATTGAGAGTCTCGGGTGTCCGCAGAGGCGGTAGGCAGCGGAGCCGCACAGCAGATCCGCTGTTGGGACCAGAGATGCCAGGCGTGGGGTAAGCCTGGCGTCCGTTACCTCGGTCCCGAGAGGGTGGGGCGTGTCAGGTGGCCTGACACGCTCCAGCTGCGTATTTGCGCGGCAAGATGGGCCGCTTGGCGGTAGGCGCTGTGGGGGAGCCTGTGTAGAATCGCAAGGAATCCCGACTCCCCCACAATTGCGCAGCGTTGGCCACCGAGGGGGTTTTAGTCGGTGCGAGCCCGACACACCACTCTCTATTCCCCGCTGAGAGTGACGGTGCGGTAGGAATTTCCCCCTCGACAAAAAAAAAAAAAAAAGATTGGATTTTACATCACTTTAATTATTAATCAGTGCTATGCATAATTACACCTTTTTAGACTGTATTTTTTTTTTCGGTGAAAGTAAAAACAAAATTGTCAAAATAAAACTTCAATGGCAGAATAAAAAAGTAAAACATAGTGCATGAAAAACAAATACAATCTTAAAAGGTGTATGCTCGCACAAAAGCGTTGCGTTGGTAGGAATTTGGCCTACGTAAAATAAGGTAGGGTTATTTCCGATTTTCAGAATAGCTACTACCTGTAAAGTAACTTAACGATAAACAGTCTTATGTCCGGTTTCAATATTTGTAAAACGATCCGTTCTATTTACGTATAGTAACGAGGCGTAAGCTAAAAACAACCGACTGACGACTGATGACAGCTGATATGGAAAGTAAATTTTAAATTAGAATTAACGACTCGTATAAAAACGAAAACGGATAATAATTTTTGACACATTACGAATCGTAAAATATTAGAACCAGGCATTAGACACTATTCGGTATTATCAGTATTGATCATCAGTCTGTTAATCTACTGCTGGAGGTCTGCACATTCATGATCGGAACAATTGGTATTTTTGGGGGTTCAAGACTCACAGTAACTTGTGTGTTAGCACAATATGCACTTTGTTTCGCTAACATATAATAACATGCATTATTTTGATATAAGTTTCTAGATATTTAGAGAAAAGGCATCATCATAAAACAAAGAAAACATTTGTAGGACCTGTAAAATCCATGCCTAACGAATGTTAGCTGAATAGCCAGGTAAGCAAGAGAGGAACCCACATCGCGATTAGTGTTGCCGGATAATCGATTATCGATTAATCGATTATATCGATAGTATCGCTTTCAACTTAATCTTTCAATATAATCGATTATATCGATATAATCGATTATATCGATTATATTGTATTTGACTACGATTATAATCAATTAATCGATTATAATCGATTATATCTAATAAAAATAGGTATCGATATAATCGATTATATCGATAGTATCGATACTATCGATTCTCATATCGATTATTAGATTATTTAGGCCTCTTTTGGAATAATCGATTATAATCGATATACAATCGAATCGACGACAACACTAATCGCGATGAAAACAGATTTTATCCCATGTGTTAGCACCGCCATCCTAGCCTGTAAGATGTTCCTTCACGCTCCTTTTCTATCAACTCTACACGCTTCTTTCAATTCGATCTTATCGCTTTACGGCGCTCAGCTTTCACGCTGGATCACACTAGTTGAGAAAAGTCTACTAGTGGTGACGAGGTGAACAGATATAAACCAGGCCTACTTACCGCGTGAATAAAAGAGATTGCCTAGCCCACGATGCAGTCAGGAAATAACGGCACTCCTATTTTATTACACTACTAGTCTGAACCTAGGCTAACATTTCTTTTCTATTTATAGTTTTACGAACTCACTTAATTCATAAACCGGAACTCTAGACACAGTACAAAGTAGTTTTTTCTTGACGTTGGGTTTGAAGGGTTAATTTATATCATGCTTCTTCATGCGAATGTTTCTGTAGGGTGCCCAAAATGCGAAAGACCCCGCGTTCGATTATCGACTAGGTTCATTTGGATACGAACTTTTCTAAGCAGAAGATTGGAGATATTTGTGATAAGGATGAATACGTATTAGTCGGTTGCGTACGAGTGTCTTTGATGAATTTATTTTTTCTTTTTTATATTGGACTTCAAGATTGACCTCACCCCACCTGATCTTAAATGATAATGAGGTCCTAGCTTAAGGGCGCCAAGTACAGCATAATAAAACTCTTACTGGACTGTGTTATTTGGCTGCGGTAAGGTAAAGGTATTTCGCCAGTCGGGCTGTCTGATAAATCGCTATGTCCTACCTCTTTTTAGTTAAAAAATTACAATAAAATTAAAGAATTTAACTTAATGTTACGATAGATAAACGCTTTAATATCCACTGTAAGGAAGAATCTTACATCGTCAAGAGTACGAGTCTGGCTATCTGTCTGTAGATACAAACGGACCTCATATCAATAGAAATGAATTTGTTTTTCTAAAAAGTGAAATGCTTAGAAACAAGAAGGCAAATATTGTTCAACGAAATAAATTCTCCCATAATGCCTATTTAAACATCTAGAACAGCACGTTCGAAATTGGCGAGTGCCGAAATATCCAAGCCCATATGTCTCAATAAGAGGATTAGGGCGCGTTTATAATGCCGCCCTTAAACCCGTTTGGACCGCGTATCGGGGAATTTGCACCGAATCGCGTATATGGGAATTTGAACCGAATCGCGTGTCGGTATTTGTACCGGCTGCAGTGAGGACGCTTTCAAATACGATTTAGGGAAATATGGGGCTAATGTTGAACGATTCTCTATTTCAGGTATCCACATAACGACCTGCGTAGCGAACGGGCATAACAGGTTCTAAAACAAAAAATATTTTACTCGTACCATTGAAATGCTACTTTCAGTTTAACATACAATATTTTTTAAAGTTATCTTTATGGAAAATTAAATTATTTATCTTAATCTTAAATGTTTTTTCTTTTCTTGTGGTCTATTATATTAAATTGTTGACTATTAATAACTATTAATAATACTCGTATGTAGTTAATAAATGTATTTTCTTTTTTCCACCCGAGCAAAGCCAGAGCGGGCACTATAACGTAAAAGTTTGTTAGCACTGATGTACGAGTATATACCTTTCACATAAAAAATATTTATTGGATTTAGAATAGTAATTAAATGAATTGTAATTAATTAGTCAAATTAGATACTAGAATAACGGATAGTGTTCGTTTTTTTTCAAATGTCAAATTCACTTAGTTCCTTTGATTTCAATAATAGATTCATAATATTCCTTATTCTAAGGTTTCAAGTTTCAATAGAAATGGTCTTGTCAGACTGACATTTTTTTTTTTCACTTTATTTGTGTCAACTAACAGATTCACAATTGGAATTTCTTAAAAAGTAATTTTACATTTACAAATAGATAATTGTAAAACCAACACTGTTAACCACTTGTTAACACTGAGAGAAATGATTTTTGTCGAGAGTTTAGACCTAACTAATAAAAAAAAGGATATAAGTTTAGTAAGTTCGACTAGTATATTCAAATTCAAATTCAATATTTGTTTATTCAAGTAGGTTACATATAATAACACTTTCGAATCGTCATTGTATATAATGCAAAGTGATTCTACTTCCGGTTCGGAACCTTATATCTGTCGCAGTCTTCTGGTTGAAACAGCTATTTGATTGAATCACTAGCGTGTTTATTAAATGACGACGTTTCATTGAATGACTAGGCCGAACGTTGAATGAATAAGACTCACTGAACGTCCAACAAGTTAGCGGATTGTAACATAGCCCTTTGCACATAGCGGACGTAATCAGTCAGGTGATTGTAATTTAGTTCATTTTTTTTCCATTGCGGCGTTAGTGCTCATCAAAACAAAGATGGCGTCAAACAGCTGGTACAGATATAATCGAATAGCACTGTTTTGATAATTTTTAGAGTGAAATTGAGATATAAAGTGACTTATTCGTAAAAAAATATTTTTTCAGCCTAATTGTCTTAAGACTTAAAATTGTTAAAACATATTAAAAAATCTTATCAAGGTGTGTTATGTCATGTCTTCATTTTTTATAACTAAATTTAGTTATCTTTTAAGTGGCAAACTTGTGGTCACCCTAATCAAACATTACAAAGTCAGCTATATCCCATTCAACGACTATGCTAAATGACGTTCAGTCAAGAAGTTGAACGTTATATTAAACAATTTGACGAGTTGTCCTTTAGTCATTCAATTAAACGTCGTCATTCAATGAACGCGCTAGTGATCCAATCAAATAGCTGATTAAACCAGATGACTGCGACATATCTACCGAGAAGACACCTGTAAGAAACTCAGCAGATTACATACTGCCACTGTAACTATACAGTGGCAGTATCTAACTTATAGCTTTGTGTAGAACACTTTGGACCAACTCATATAGTTTTATTTTGATGAGTGAAAAAAAGCATTAAGTATTATGTTATTTTAAGAGGTAAACTGGAGCAGACCAGTCATAGTTTGACATTGAGTCAAGATGAGTGTTAACCTTAAGCAAGTTCTTTATCTTTAAACATTTTCTTAGTGCTGGTTCACACTAGTGAATACAAACAAAAAAAGAGGTAGGTAATGCTGCAACAAAGAAAACAGCATCTAGGAAGAAATATTAAGTCGACATTACACAGGAAGACGGAGGTAAGTGAAACAAAGACAGTTAAACACTTTTACGGCCGCATACAAAAGTCCACTTAGTTTATGTGAGCAATTTTCCGTAGCCGTTCCAACGTCGATTTGTCGTACCGCGGAAAATATATTTCCTTTCACCGCTGCATCTGTGGGATGTAAATCTGCTGCTTTACGGGAAATGTCCGGCTCCTAACAACTTTATATCCGGATGATCCGGGAAATAGCGGAATAAAACAAGGGTTTCGTTAAGGAAATCGTTAAATCGTAACGGCCACCTGTATCAAGTTTAAGTGTTTTCGATGGGATCCCATCCTGTTGATCTCGAGTCCTTGTGTGTGAAGACATAAATTCGTATTAGCCGTCTTATCTTTAGTAAAGGTTTTTATTGCTCGCAAAAAGGAATATAATTTCGAGCTTCAGTAGATAAGAACAGATGCGCCGTTGGTCTATTCGTTAAAGTACCATGTCAGGATCGCAGAGTCCTAGGTTCATTTTTTAAAGGACAACATCTCATACATTACCCTGATTCTTTAGTTAAGAGGAAAAAATAACTGAACTGAGACCATATAGAAAAGTTCGTTCTTAATTTACCCGACTAAGAATCAAACCTGGGACCTTAGAAATGATGTGATGCTGAAGTCACTCGGCTATGAAGGTGCTAATTCCACGATCGAGCAAATTATGTTTCTGGATTTTCCGTTTCTTAGCCCAGGACTATGATTGCCAATTTGATATTAGTATGTTAATCAAGGGTTTAAGTACTCATTAGTGTAACAGTGACTTAATTTATATGATGGAGACCTTACTTTTACTTAAGATTAGAACAGCCCTATACCTACAATAATGAATTTCACTACATCCTATTGCCACGTCATTGAACTTTGCATAATTGAAATCGGCAGCGAAACCTCATTAAATACGAGATTCCGAAAACTATTTGAAACCCTGTTGTTTCACAAAGAGGTACTGTAATCACGGACGATACAAGTATAATATGGTTCGGTGCAAAAGGACGTCCTCGGGGATGCTGAAAACGATTTCCTGGGTACACCCGGCCTTGTATAATTGATAGTGTACTTAACTGCTGCGCTCTGAAATCCTGCATTTATTACAACCTGCAATAAAATGTGAGTCAGATTTTTGTTGGAGAGTGTTTTTAGTAAGCTACGTATTTTAAAATGAATTGAGAGTTTTGTTTAAACATTTTGTTTCGAAGAGTGACGTTGACTGGCTAGTTTTTGGTACCTTATTAATGGATACGCAATTAAAACAACTCTGAGCCTGACCTCTTCGTATTTAATGCGTTTTTTTTAAATAGATATAGAGTGATTAAAGAGAAAGGTTTTTATTTGCGCTAAAGAATAGAAAAGAAAATATTTTTAAGTATTTACATTACATCCTTGTGAAGCCGAGGCGGATCGCTGGTATCAAATAAAGGAAGAACCAGAAGATTTTCAACTTAAATATGATGTTTATATTTCACCGCTGATAAGCGAAATCTTAATAGTTCAATTTCAAGATTCCACGGAATCCGTAAAAGCTCAGGCACCGTATCTATTCAATCGTTTAGTGTTCTTCGTCTTTTAATTTGAATATGCCATTGGCAGAAATAGCCTGCGTTGAAAAATCTAACAACCTAAATTCACAAACCAATAACTTTAGGCAAGCATTTGAAACTATTGTTCCAGTATATTGTTACGTTTCCACATTACGGGCGTTGGTCGGTGCAAAGTCCTCACGAGTTCATCGGCTCAGCGCATAATGGATCTGCGCGCGACTTTACGACTGCGCGCGCGCAGGTTTCTCATGGCACAGAGCGAACCTGGATATTAGTTCTGAATATTAACACAGTTTATGGCTGGGCATGCAGGCGCGGCTAGTCTGTGCAGCTTAGAACTTATAGGGCCCTATGACCACTTGTTAGGGTTATACCAAAAGACCAAATTCCTCTCTTTTATTTAAGTTGCGGTTATGATGGATAAGGGAAGGAAGACATTAAACATATGGAAAAATTTTATAATAAGAAAATATGTGATAGATAGAAAGAAAGAAGTATGACAACGAAGAGAAAATAAAAATAATATCAAAAATACACGTCAAATTTCACACCATAAAAAACAATAACAGTATGTAGATTCGGTTAGCCACAATTTAGATGATAAAAATATCCTTACCATCTGCTAATTTGCCAATATTATTGGTATATAATAAAATGAAGAATAGTAAAGTATCTATTTTTGTTGTGAGAATATGAGGGTGGATGAAGATTTGCAAGCTCCCCCGAACAGACGAAGGCGAGCAAGTCCGTTACCACGGTTGGTGCAACCTAACCGAAACGTCGGGCAGTAAGTAGGTAGTTCATATTAAACTACTAAATAAAAATGGTGTCGCGTTTTGACCCGTTAAATTATTTTAAATGTTTAAAATGGAACGCAAAAGTCTTAAAATTTATGTCTATTTTATGTCCTACTTATTCCTCTTTTGAGTTCGTTTAAATAAAAATGTAATTCAAAGCTCGTAAAAAATGTACCCTCTAGGAAATAAATAAAATAGGGGATGAAAGTTTGTTGCAAATTAGTAAAGAAGTTTACGTCAGTAGTTGACATATTAGAGTTTTCGTGACATTTGCGGAGTCATTAGAAATTGTGAAAAGGAAGTGAGGGGGGGGTAGGGTGGAGCAAAGCCTGGTTTTTCAGGAAGGAGCGTGTCGTGTCACTGGGACGAGCATGGAGTGGCAGAGGACGGGAAAGTAGGTAGTATGTTTAGTGTGAAGCTTATCTAGTTATGTCCCTTCTTTATTATACTAGTATGTTAATAAGTGGTTCGAAGTAAAATAATACCAGAAGCTTCAAAATTCTACAAGTTCCATTTCATAATTTTCATAATACTATTTCATTCGGGCAAAGTCGTGGGCTTAGCTAGTTCCTGGGGGGTTCCTTAGTAGCAGGGGTGAGGCCTTCAAGGTAAGTGCGACAGGTTCAGTAACAGACTTATTATGCTGTACTTGTTAGAACCTCATTACCACTTAACATCAGGTAGATTGAAGTCATTCTTGAAGTGTAATATGTAAAAAAAAAGTTATACAATAAGTACGCATACAACTATACAAGTGCTACGAAAAATCACATGTGGTACAGTGAAGAAAGGAGAAAAATGCAAAGAGGAAACTCAACCATTTGGCTCATTGCCCGTGGCCAACCATTTGGAATTTTTTTTTGATTTATGTGCGTTTTTATATGCTTGAGCAATTACAATAGGTCAAGCATTCCTAAAACAGGCACCAATAATTCAAGGCCTCTATTTGTAACTAGCCACTACCCTTAGGAGCAATGTAGATAATAATTATATTATCGGATTTTTGTAGTATAAATGAGTAAGAGTATACACATAAATCTTTCTCTCAACTCTCTGTATCTATTAAAAGAAACCGCATAAAATCTGTTTCGTATTTTTACAGATCTAAGCATATATTGTGTGGGACAGAGATATGCGTCTTCGTTTTCTACCACCAATAATACAACTAGGAGAGATTTGTACTTTGGTATCTATGTTTTAAATGAATAAACTCAAAAGCTACTGTACCGATTTAAAAAAATATTTCACCATACGAAAGCGACATTCACCGTTTTTTTCAAGGGGGTAATGCCTGCCGCACCGTCACTCTCTACGGGGAACAGAGTGGCGTGCCGGGCTCGCACCGACTAAAACCACCTCGGTGGCCAACGCTGCACAGTTGTGGGGGAGTCGAGACCCCTTGCGGACTCAATATCTCTCCTGTGCACACAACCCACGCGGCTTGAGCGTGCCAGGCCACCTAAGCCCACGGCTGGCGTGTCACCCCACGAGAGCAAAAATCTACCCCACTCCAGCCATCCACAACCCACTTCAAGAAGAGGGGAGGGGGGCTCCTCGCGCTTCTTCTACTGTTAACTAGAGAGATCCTAAAAGGACGTCGCTAGCCTCTGTTGCACCAGGCCCGCTTGCTACCCCTTCCCTCGGGTTCGGAGGAATCCTCAGGAACCAATAACAAGCAGGCACGCAAGGAGGTATTTCGACCCAGACCATCCCAAGTGATTTTTACCTCGTGTAAGAAAAGAAGTAAGAGACAGAGAAGATTTGTTTTATACTATGTAGTGAGCGATGTGTTGACGACCGCGGTGGCGCAGTGGCTAAGGTAGGCGGCCAAAGCGCGAAAGATCCAAAGTTCGATTCCCGGTCGGGTCAATTAGAAAACGAACTTTTCTTAATTGACTTCTAAATTGATTGAGTCTGGGTGTGCTGGGATGACGCCCCCAGTTAGTATCCGTCGTCTGGTACTTATTACAAGGGAAACCTTAGTTTGAGACCAGGTGATTGGCGTGTTCTTTGTGCCAATTTCAACATTATAATGAAAAGAGGAACATACCAGGCAAGTTAACTAATGTCAGGCCATATCAATGTTAATTTTGAAACGGAAATTTTCGAGTAAGTGTTGACGAACTCCGAACAAAGTTACATGATGTTGTGACGAGGCGGTTAACGAAATTAATGGAGCACGTAACAATTTAACTACTTAACATTGTGAAAATTTCGATGGAATTTGTTGGGTAACGTTGTTAATGCTTGTTTGAGTGCGGACGAGCGAGGCGTTAGGTAGTTAGGTACAGACAAAAGCACGTCAGGCTACAGACTTTGAACTTTGTTCCGTGTGCATAAGAACTAAAATAGAACTTCAAGTTTGCGTTTTCATGTTGTCGACCGTACCTACCCGATAAATTTTAATGAATTAGCTGGTAGGGTCTGTTACTAATGTCACCAACTTGTAGGAATTTCGATTTTCGTTTTTCTTGTTTCATTTCTAACCGTCATAAAAAAAATGGCTTCTGAATTCAATTTTTAATATTGATTGCTCATAACTTCGATGTGTATAACTAACTTCGTTGAACCGATTTGGATTTTTTTTATAAGTTTTTCAGGAAGTAAATCTTTCGGCGGTGATGATGATGATTTTTATTATAACTAGAAAAGGCAAGGGTGAGTCGGTTATTTATGGGTAAAAACTTTTAGAGCATAGGTACATTTTAAATTTCAAGTATTTTACTTCAAAAATTTACTTTGACAGAATCTTTCTAAACCTTTTTTTCAGAGGTGGAGTTTTATTAAATCCGTAATAAGCAAACGCTATGGCATCTCCAAAAATTGGCATCCTCATTGGTTGTAGACATCCGTCTTCAGTTTGTTGGTAGGTATTATGTTTACAAACATTTCGTGAATAATGAGTCAGTTACTAGTAAGTATTTCGCTTTTCTAAATGTAAATAGATATAGGTACAGTCGAAGTTAGAAAAAAACCTTTTTAAGTCGGTTAAATAGATACCTCAACATCTAAAATCATTCAAGAAAATAGACACATACGCTCGAAAACATTCCCTTGATTAGTTAAATTTCGTTTTTTGAGGATAGTTCACCTCATTTATTTGCTAAAAGCAAGTACAGCACGACACAGATGCACTTAATTGTAACACTGTTAAAGCCAAATAAAATTAGCAGGACTGTGAAATGTTAAAATGCTGTAGCTTCATTTAGGAAGCCACCGTGTAAGAAAGCTTTGTTACGGTTGGATGTGGTAAAGACTGGTACATAATGTACCGCGCGATATAAGTGGCGCGGCAGACAACAATAGCCAGCACAGCAGGTCGCGACTCCAACGCGACGGGGCAGGGCCATAGTTAGGGAGGGGGGTAGGGGTATTGCCTTAGTTTATTAATAAAAGTTTTGTGTTCGGCCATAATTCACACAAAGTGGTCTAAATTCGGAGTACATTAACTATTGCGCGTTTTTCTTTCTACTTCGTAATCGACAATATTAATTTTGTATCGCGTAGTGATAGTAATATTGGTATTAGAGCTTGTCTATGTTTTAAGTTTAATGAATGAAAATGGGTCTAACCATTAAAACTTACTTTGATAATTTATTTGAAATACTTAAACATTTAATAGATGTATAAATACAATCAACATAGGGAAGAGGTAAGGGTTTTTTCTGTTTTTTTAAATTCGTTAAAAATATTTACAATAACAATTAACATTTATAGATTGTTTAAACTTGCATTGCCGTCAAATTTATACATGACGTAAGATAGTATGTGTAATTACTTCAAAAGATTCGCAGTCCGCGTCACGGCCTAAGGGCAGCCTAATCGTTTGGCGTTTGCACAGCATCTGCGGGTAGGAGCTATTTGACATTATTTAAATCAGTGCAGGATATGCTTGTGTAGCAATTGCTTTAGGCTCTCGGTCACGTAATGCGCGATAACGCTTGGTACTGGATTAAGGCGAAAGGATTATTGATTGAATCTAAAAGAGCATTAATATCTACATAAATATAACTGATCTCGCTTCACTACAATTTAATAGGCCTCACTGACTTGACCTCAAGAGGCTGAGGCCCCGCGCCCCACCCTGCGTCCGGCACTGTCGCTCAGTGTTTGCGCAGCACCTGCGCCCGCGCAGCACAAACACAAGCTAGGAGCTCTTTCACACACTACTTAACTTTTTTACGTTTTAGCCGGCAAGTGTTAGCTCGCGCTGCGGCTGGCGCGATGGCGCGACGGCGTGGTGTGTGGTCGGCGAGTTGGTGCGACACAGAATTTACCCCATAATTATTTAACTGACGAATTATTACACGTTTGTTTTATTTCCACTCACGTACTACCTACTGTACGTCGACGCGATGTATCCGTAAATTAACATATGTTTATTATTTATTACATATCATTAACATTACAAACATTTTTGAAATCTGCATATTTCCAATGTTATGGTGTACCTACCTCAAAAAGCTATCCAGAAAATATTTTTAAATGCCAAACTTGTTCACACATTTATTTAAACATTTTTTTCGATTGAAGGGTCAGAAAAATAACTACAAAAATTTGTTGTATTGTTATTTTATAAATATAATTATTAACAATTGCAATAACAGTACACACTTTAATTAATATTTACAACCATTTCCGAAGATGAAGCTCCATTCGTTTGCATTTTTTATGTTTTCGTTTTTAAATTGTAACTGTGATTAAATCCCTGATTTCTTGGCTAGGACGCAAGAGGCAAGGCAAAAATCTACCTTCTCCTATTTGTAGGCATAAATCAACCATTTACCCACTCTCTGTAAATACTCGTACCTTTCCAAAATCTACAATTAAAAACAAAACAAAATTAACAAATGCGTAGTGAAGTTTTTTTCTTATAAAAAGAGGTCGAAATAAGTCTCATACAACGCTTAACTTTTAATCAAACTTCAGCATTTCACTGGCAACAGTGAGTCATGTTATGTTTAAAGTCTAGCCTTCTCATGCGGCTTAGCAGAGGCACACTCATTAATCCTGAACCATTATTCATATCGGATTAAAGCGATATATGCTAGAGACTGCAGCAGTATCCGAAATTCGGGATACCGATATTCTGCCGAACGAAATAGCGAGCGGTATTCGGCAGGGAAATTGAAGCTCATTTAACTTTATTGATTTTTAAATTCGACATCCCGTTTAATACAGTTCGGGGCGATTGGGGAAAATAGCGGAAAGATCGCATCAAAATAAATGGTTGATGATAAACAGGTTTAAATATACAGTATATATTTAAGCGGAGACTTTGAAAATAAAATGCATTTATAGAAAAGTTGAAAAAAGTTACAGGAACGGCCATGTAAATTATTACAAATGCCGAATGCACACATTAGGTTCCCCAATTAGTAAGTAGCAAAACATTTAATACGTTCAATATTATATTTATCTAGTAAGACAAATGTCAATTATATAAGGCAATTATATGCATAAATGCGATCAACAGATACACATATATGCCAAACCCTAACCTAAATAGTAAGTAGGTTGTGCACAAATTTAATAAGTGAGCTACTTGGGCTTGGACCACTTATGGCCCAGTTAGTATTTCTGCCGCCCAAATTAATACTGATGCATCCCTAATAATATTATAAATGAGAAAGTAACTCTGTCTGTCTGTCTGTCCGTCTGTCTGTCTGCTACGCTTTCCCGCTTAAACCTCTCAACCGATTTTGATGAAATTTGGCATAGGTATACATTGAACCTCAAGAACGGACATAGGTTCCTTTTTTTAGAAAGTAAGGGGAGTAATGCCACCTTTGAAAGTTTATATGGGAGAATGTTAATTTTTTTAGGTAGAGATATGAAAGTTGGCACAAATATAGCTCTATTAAAATATAGACTACTTTTTGTTTCTAATATTAGGGCAGATAGGGGTAAAATCGACCATGAAAGGATGTAGTCCACGCGAACGAAGTCGCGGGCACAGCTAGTACGATTATAACTGTGATATTGCTTCTGAATTACAAACAATACAAAAAATGCGTCATTCGAAATAGGTGCCACTCTTTTATTATGCGTTCAAATACATACATTTCTTTAACATTTTTTTTCTAAATTTCTAGTAACTCTGGTCAGATGAAGTATTCCGGTAAAATATATAGCCGTATATCGTAATCCCTAGCCTCGCAGAAGATGCGAGTCAAAGGCATCATAAAAACAACATAAAACGCGCGAGGCACTAATAGTCATTTGTAAAACTTGAAATGTTAATCGGCGAGTTTTTATCAAGTCTAGATCCAGTCCGCCAATAAACCAGAATTCGATTTAGTCGGCAATTTTGGACATTTTTCGCGGCTCGATTCCGCCCGTATCAATCATAATTGGCATATTTGAGGTTCCGTGGGAGGAGGCATTGACGGAGAGGGCCCGGGTTTGTTAATTTATATGGTTATGTTAACTTTACCTACGGTAACAGATACAAGATGAACTTTTGGTCAAATTGCTCAACTGATTTATTGTGCTTTATGTAATATTTATATAACTTTATATAATGTAGAGTAATTCTTATATAAAAGATCTTGCATAAGATTGGATTACTATATAATTTGATGTAATAAAATACATTTCAAGGTTGATTTTATCTAGCCATTCCAAAGAATAAATTCACAGGTTAGAGATGTTTTATTTTGAAGACATCATACTATTGACACTTAATATAGAAGAAACTGCGAAGAACAAATTGGATTTAAGTAAGAGGTGCGCCGTACATTACACTTTATTATAGATACAATATATTTATTAAAAATAAATATTGGACATCACAACATATGTATATTACTTATTAGAAACAGATTTTTTTTATCTCCCCTTGCGGTGCGGGAATCGAACCCACGACCTTCACGTATCGCGCGTGCTGCTCTTACCAACTGAGCTAACCGCAAGTTATCGTAGGCGATGAAATATTTTCTGTTTCCAATATTTAAAGCTCGCTAATACAGCGTATAGTACTATAAAAATAATAAAATCGACATATGTATATGTCACCGTAAGATTGTAAAACTCGTTAGATTACAATCTATCTCGCGAGATTGTAAACTGTCGACAGATTGTGAACCGTAACATTATGATTGCAATTTAACGCATTATTTTTCGCTATATTGTAATCTATCAATGGGAATCGGTCAAATTGTGAACTGACGTAGAACGAAATGCATCTCGTGCGCTGATTGGTTGAGAGTTATGTGCCCCCCGCCGCCCCGTCATTCGCCATATGTGTTTGTTATTTCGTTTGTTGTCTTTATCCTATTCATTTATGGTATGTTTAAAGGACTAAATATTTTTTTATAAGAGTTTCTTAAAATTTTCCAATTTTGATTTGTGTTAAAAGACGAAATAATTGTTTAATTTTAATGTAGGTAATTTTCAATTAAAATTTTGAGTGTTTGAAGAATAAATATTTCGGTACCATTATATGTCTTAACGTATGTCAGGATTATTGATTACCTGGAAAATAGTAAATAAATACTTTGATATTTTTTGAAGTGCATTTATTTTATTTAAACGACTTCTCTATTTCTTTAAATAAAAGAAATGATTTGAATTGAATTTCATTCCTAACTTTACGGGGACATAGAAAGGCTGGTCGTGATTGGTCGCTCATACAATAAACCGACCAATCAGGAAGAGCTTTCGGACAGTTGACAGTTTGACGCCGGACAGATTGTAATTTAACGGTTTCACTTCGATAGATTACAATAAAGCGAAAAATAATCCGTTAAATTGCAATCCCAAGTTACGGTTCACAATCTGTCGACAGTTTACAATCTCGCGAGATAGATTGTAATCTAACGAATTTTACAATCTTACGGTGACATATATTGTTCTGATTCTGTGATAAGTACCTAAAGCACACGTATGAAAGAAATACAAAACACGGGGCCTGAGACAATCGGAAAAAAAATTTAGTTGTTGAATCAATTTAACTTAATTATTTAGACATAGAAAAAGGATAAACGTTTAAAATGAACCACCACCGTCCACCACCGCCACCCAGTCATTAAGCATTTTTTTATATTGCACTTCAAGATTGACCTCACCCCACCTGATGTTAAGTAGCAATAAGGTCCTAGCTTAAGGGTGATAAGTACAGCATTACTGTAGTAACAATAGCTACAATGGGACTTGTTGCCCTTATCTTGAAAGCTGCTACTAATGTAGCACCCCCCAGGAGCTCTGGAAACCTTACTCACACGCAGGAACACAAAAACACCGAAGTGATTGTTATTTGGCTGCGGATCTTTTGTTAGGTGGATGTTTTCACTAGTCAGGCTGCTCCAGTTCAAATGATAAATCTCCCTACCTCTCTTAAATTTAATAAATGTTGTACAACATACATACAGGTCCCTTGCACCACTCGTCATATTTGACTCGTTTTGTCCGGTCTGGTGCGCGCGCGCAGGGGTCGGGGCGCTGTCTCCGCTGCACCGCGGGTCATCGTCCCCCGCCCCCCACTTTACCGCTACGATACATTTATTTAACGGCCCATTTTATGTATCTATGAGTCCTTCATATAGGTGCAAACTGCATGCTAGGCCTTTGTGAAAAACGATAGGCGTAGGCATCTCTTCAACTGAGAACGTTTTGGAATACAAAATGTTGGAAGATGGATTTAACGAACAAGGCTTGCGATTTTATGAATTGGATTCTAATTTAAAACTGTGTTTTATCTCTTTCTAGACATACAATTATGAGCCATCAATTTACGCGTAATCTTTTAATATAAATAAAATTGGAGTGTCTGTAATATTGAGATAATCGCTTTTGACTATTTATTAAATAAATAAATATTGGACAACATCACATACATTGCTCTGATTCTGTGGTAAGTAGCCAAAGCACTTGTGTTACAGAAATCAGAAACAACGACGGTACCACAACACCCAGACCCGAGACAATACAGAATAATTCTTTCCCATATCGACCGGGGATCGAACCCGGTACCTCAGAGATGATGCGACGCCAAAGTCCGGCACGCTTGCCTATCGGCTACGGAGGTCGTCAAATCAAATATGTATTTACAAATACTTAAAACTATCCTTACAGGTAACTTATCCTAATGCGATAGCTTAGCAATCTAATATTATAATAATTAACATGATGAATATGGTAACTAATAATAATATAACCGAATATATGTTGTACGGTACATACACCAAAATAAAATATTTTTTATAAATTTTAAGACTTTCGCGTTCCATTTTAAACATTTAAAAATAATTTAACGGGTCAAAACGCGACCCCATTTTTATTTAGTAGTTAATACAATTTTTTTTTTATTGTTGTCTGTCTATTTGTTCGGGCTAATCTCTGAAATGGCTGGATTGATTTGAAATCATGTTGCTGATGTAATAAGAAGTCACTTAGGTTACTTTTAATTTGACCTTGTCATCATAATTATCACTTACTAAATGAATCCTATCCAATGCGCGCGTGTCCTAAAACTTTTTTATTTATTATGTGTTATCATAATTCCACTTTACTGTTCTGTAAATTCACCGAAAGACCAAAAATGATTTATTGCCCAATGCGCAGGTATCGTCCTCTTATTAAGCTCTCCCCACGCTACGTCGTATGTCTAATACTTAAATAGCTTTTTTATGCAAATTTCCGATGAGCTGGCTCCTTCAAAGAGCGAAGATTAAAAAAATTCACACGCCCGCAAAATCCGTTATTCACATAAAAGCCTTTGAAGCAAGTCTACAAGGTTAGAGTTTCAGTTAAAACATGGCAGCGAGGAGTTGTGCATTAAAATCATGCTTTCAAAGATGGCCACGCGTAAAATACTTATTGAAGGTACACAGATACTTTTGGATAGTTCGAACAGAAGTCATTTCATTAGGAGATCATTGAATGGTGGAGATTGGATAAAGTTTATAACGAAATCGTAAATAGGATACTCGGAATACCTAAATATTTTTTTAACAATTACCTGAAAGATTAAAATAAAAACAAATTAAATTGAATACAAATATGTATAATTATATAATTGAAAATACTGAATCATAAATATAATGTACTATGTTATTGCATTCCACACTTTTTAAATTAACTACATATAATTGGCAAACATATTTAATAATAAATAATGAAATAAAACCGAGATAAATTTAAAAAAAGCGAGTTAAATAAATCTAATGGGAAATAGATTATTTTTTGTAAGCATGCAAGTGTTTGTTGTGTCAATTTAATATAATATAATTGTTCACATGTTCAATGAAGGATATAATATCCTAATAAGCTTTTTTACTTTATATTTCTTTAGTGATTGTAGTCATAGACAACCATGTACACAATTGTGTTAAATTGGCAAATAATCGCTAATCTGCCCTAAAAAGATAAAAAAAATATTTATCAAAGAATGTAGAATCCAAATGTCATAGTAAATACTAAATACTAGACTAAATATAAGTTAACTGTTGATCCTTAATCAAAAGGTCTTTCTCCCATATCAAGTAGATATCACACAGTTTTCCGACCGCGTGGATTCAGAAGAGTTTCGCCCTTAAGTTGGACAACAACAAACATTGCTTGAGGCGTACCCTAACAGTAGAGGATCGAATGACTTTCACTTTGCAACCAACACCATGATTAGGGTGGATGACTCGGAGAACGTTGATAAATAGACGGACGAGAAATAACGTATTTGTTCAGCTTTAAGCGTAACATCTTGATCGGATCGAATGGTTTTTCCTGATAGTATTTAAGAATATCAAACTATGATAACGATACTGATACATCTACAATAAACATACAAACAAATAAACGGTCCATATCCCATACGAAGAGAATGAGCCAAGGCTTTACAAATTTATGGAAAAGTTTTTAACTCTTTAGCTAAACGATTAATCATTCCGGGATTTTCTTTTGTGTAGAGTTTTCTGACATTTGGTGGTGCAACTTCTTCGTGCATGTAGACAATATTATAGTAATTGTTACTGATATAATCTACCTACATGATTAAAGCAAGTTCAATATATGTGAAATGTTAATTAACTAAAACTAGAATTAGACTCATAAGGGTAGATTGATGGGTCGTGTATACAATATATTAACTAGCCGCCCTGCCTTCGCAATAAACAAAAAATATCTTAACTATAACATATATATACAAAAATCTATTGCATATATATTATTTTTGTCAGTGCACCTAGGAAAAGCGATATGTATAATAAATATTAGGGTGTGGATCACCTTATAATAATATTTTTAAATAATGGTATTTTCTAAAGTTGTTGGTTCATGACGTCTGGTCGAAAGGAAATTGCTTTCTCATTTTTTAATAAAGTTAAAAATAAAATAGGTTTAAATAAAAGAAGAAAGTTTAGTCACAGATGGCTCTTTAGGTTATTGGAGCTAACATTGTATAATAAAAACATAATCACTTTTAAACATCGGTCTCCAAAGGTCAATTCGAGTTTTCACTGGCTTGAGTTAATGCCATTACGTAACTACCAATGCAACGATAAAGAAGGATATGTTCAAACAAAACCAATTCTAAAGTTCTCTTAAAGAAGACCCATGTTAGGCAAATAAATAAGTATAAATATCCAACATCATACACATCGACCAGGTACTGAAGTAGTTCAAACAAGTGTGTTAAGGAAACTAAATTGACGATGAACCAAATATAATACCCGTACAAGGCATAATATACACAAATCTGCATCTTAAAAATGTTCACCCAACAACCTTTTTAAAAACTGGACAAGGATATCTAACAAAAATAATCATTTATTGCTATCTTCATAATAATCTAAGAAGGAATTGTGTTTTGACAGATATTCAAAAGTAACTCAGAGGAGTGTCCAGGCAAAATGCCATTGGATGCATATTTAGACATAATTTATATAAAAATGAATCACTATTCATTATTCTCGCTAAAACTCGACAACGACTTAATCGATTTGGCTCATGTTCGTTTTGAAATAATTGTGGAGGTCCAGGAAAGGTTAAAAAGGTTAGAAAAATTGGAAAAATACGACGGCTGCCGGGACTACAAGTTACTTTTTTAATTTTTACTAATAATATAATCGAGAAATTAGTCATGATATTTTTTTAAAGATATTTCCAAAAGACTAGTCGACGCTACAAGGGACCCAAAAGCTAGCTGCTACTTCCCATCGTCTCTCAATCGCCATTCAGCCAGGTAATGCAGCCATCATTTTGGGTACCTTACCACAGAGACAATCTTTGCTTATTTAAATTATTCATTTTGCTTTTATTATATTTAATAAGTTTTCGTTTAGTTTATGTTATCCCCAGTTTATCAGAGAAAAGTATATTATCATCCAGACAAGGCTTCATACCTAGCACGGTAGGCGGCATTTGACAGGTGTCAGGGCACACGCGGCGCGCGACTAAGGCAAAGGCCCTCCCACAAGACCCATTGTGCGCAACGTCTTATTACTTATCCTTAACCTCTGTAGCTGTTCCTATTTATTACCAGAGAACACCGTGAAGGTCTAACTGAATGTGACGTTTTATGGTTTCAGAAATGGAACTTGGGACTCCACTATGCAATCTTCAATGTTCAATGTACGATAGCTCGAATGTTCAAAAGTCCGACGAAGAATATCGAAGTACGATTCACGTTAGAGCAAAAATACACGATACCGAAAATAAGGATTCCGATGTAAGTTCATAAATTTACTTACACCACATTTTTTATTTCTATTTTTTAAATTCTAAAAATATTAATCACGCTCCCAATCGAAACCCTTAATGAGTATTGACTGGGTAAGCTGTGACTTGGTAAAAACAGCACTTCTATTCCGTCACTCAGTTAGAATGGCTAAATATAATGAAAACATAAATTTTTCTTAAAAAAACAAATAAAAACAAATGATTAGTAATAAAGTTAACGTAATTGTATTAGTACTACGTAAATAGTGACAGTCTAATGCCGAAAGCTCTTTGTTTGACCACAGACCGCGCTGTGATCAATTCGTGGGTCTCCCGTCTCACACCCAACGTCTCAGCAATAACTTAAGGACCCCCGAACGTGGCTAGAACTTCTGCTCGGACTGCTGCAGGGACCCTGCAGGCAGAACACAGGGAGCAGTCAGGAGTCAGGAAGAAGTGGAGCAGAAGGTACGATGCATCAATACATTTCCCCCCTTAACAATAAAGCGTCAGGTCGCACGCGGCGCGCCACGCGTGTCGGGGCGAACGCCCTCCGACAACAATGCACCAGCGACCCCGCTCAGGTAGCCGTGTGAACTGACACCCATGCTAAACACCTCCTAATGCAGGAACAATGAGCCGTAAACGTACTAGTACAGTAACAACATCTCGAGGTAAACACAGTTCAGTATTAGTTCTTATGAGCACCACATTAAAGCAGTACAAAGTCCAATGTGTATAGTCTGACGTGCGTTTGATTGTACAAGGTAACTGGAATAGCGACTGCGTATACATTTCAAAGTATAATGGATAAGTAATAAGTGGGAAAGGCTCGCAATGGACCACGTTTCCTAAGGAAGTCCACGTAGATAAGTTACGTCGTTTAAACGTATTTCCTTGAATTTTGAATAAGTTATATATCTACCTTGTCTTGTGAGAAGAGCATTTGCAAATGTTAACCTGAAATCTGATAAATCCGAATGGAGAGAGTAACAGTTAGATTTTAATTATTTAAGTTTATGTGGCTATATATATTTATAAATATAAATATTGGACAACATCATATACATTGCTCTTATTCTGCGGTAAGTAGCTTAAGCACTTGTGTTACAGAAATCAGAAACAACGACGGTACCACAACACCAGACCCGAGTCATTATAGAAAATATCGTTCCCCATATTGACCCGACCGAGGATCGAACCCGGGACCTCAGAGATGGCACGACGCCAACAAAGTCTTGCCCTCTTGCCTCTCAGCTACGGATGTCTTCAAATCGATATTTGGATCATTTACGAATTGATTCCTTTCATTGGCCGCCCACTGCATATGTATGTATGTTTTATATCATGTGTTTACATGTTTCTTCAGTAATAACCCTTGTGGGTTTAGTACTTAGCAAACTCCAGAAAATAACACCTTTAGACGTACAACTCATAAATTACCGCTTGAAATATTAAATCTGTCCACGTCGAGCCTCGTTCGTAATAAGTATAAATGTAAATAAAGTCTTTAGCTCTCATTAATATGCAAGCCGGTGTAATGGCAAGCTTAGTCAAGATTACCTTTCTAGAACAGCGGCTATTTCGGAATCGATAGATAAGTTTCGATTGATTGGGATATCGTGATGTCATAGTATATTACAAATTTCAACATGTTTGAAAGGTTTTAGCTTCTATATTTATTTGTTTGAATAGCTTTTGCTTGGTGAGAACGTTTATTTTAAGAAAATGCCCAACTTGCGTTAATATTGTGTAAAAAAGCCATGTATCGTTAGTACGTAAGATACGTGATATTGCATAACCAGGGAGGTTGCTATTTTATGTATAATTTTAAAAAATCCCAAAATGTTTGTGTATTGGTAGGTTAAAAAAATGAAACGCCCAAATTAAATAATATTGCGGTAGACCTAACAAATAGCTTTTTTCAGTAAGGCGCACAATAAAACGTCAAATTTAATAACACATTAAAGTAATTTTAATTGTGGCATGGCGCTCTAAAACAAAATCGAACACTATCATTACACTCTGCTCAAATAATATTAAAAACTGTATTTATGACTTCATGTATGTTTATCATTATATGAATATAATAAAAAAGCAAAAACTCAATTTATGTGACACGGCCTACCCATTTTTCGTTATGTATTACCTATTTGTCTGGTAGAGATCACTTTTTTATTTTTTTTATTGTAGCGCAGTATATTGGCTCCTCCCAGCCTGATGGTAAGCAAGAGAGGAACCCACATCGCGATGACAACGGATTTGATATCGAAATATCCTATCCGTTAGCATCGCCATACTGGCTCGCAAGATGTTTCTTCACGCTCCTTTTGAAGGAATCCATGTCAAAGGAAGGAGGAAACACATGAGCCGGCAACGAGTTCCTTCTTTATGGTCCGGCAAAGATAAGAGTTACCGAACTTTATTGTTCGTGATGGAATATTTTCCACGGTGAAGCGATGACATTGTTGGCCGGCTCTTGTGGTTCTGTGAAGGAAAGGAGAGGGTGGGATAGTGGCAAACAGTTCCTCGGAACACTCCCCATGATAAAGCCGATAAAAGACACTTAATGAACCAATGTCTCTACGTAGTTGAAGACTTCCCAGAGATAAGACCGTCTTAATTGTGCCATAAATTGTCTTAGTATTACTTAACTAAACTCTAGCAGTTCAAGCATCAGATCCAATGTTTATCGCGAAATTATGAGCGAAAAGGTGACACCGAACGTAATTAAAATAAACTAGAATCCGCAAACCAGTACCTTATAGTCGAGGGCTATCGCCACTGAATATCTTAGTTGGGCTGTTTACTCTAACTGCATCCTGATACAAACATAAAATACAATTATCTTTTAGTAATAATAACAAGTAAGAGGAACTCGTTACACAGTGACTGCAATGCTTCGGAAACTCGATTCGATAAAGTTTTCTTACATATAAATACAAATAATTGTTTGGTGGCGGGTCGTTACATTCCCTTGAATATGAATAGAATAGAATAGAAAATGTCTTTATTCATGTAAACTTTTACAAAAGCATTTATGAATCTTCAGATTATACTACCACCGTGTTCGGAATGTTGCTTCTATCGAGAAGAACCGGCAAGAAACTCGATAGTTACAAAAATGATAACATGCAAAAAAAAAACATATAAACAACATAGCGTATAACTTGTTTACATAATTAATGCTATCAATTCCAAACATTTTTGTCGTTAATATAATCTTCTATTTTATAATATCCTTTCTTCATTAGACAATTTTTGATCAGAGACTTAAATCTATGCATAGGTAATGCAGTGATCTTTTCTGGCAGCTTATTAAAGATCTTCAGACTTAACCCCACAAAAGAATTGCTAATTTTATGAAGTCTGAGATGTGGATCAGCAAGTTTGTGTTTATTTCTCGTGTTAAAGTTATGACATTCTGACTTCTTAATGAAGGAATGTAAGTTTTTGCGTACATATACAATACAATCAAAAATGTATTGTGAAGCTACTGCTTAAAATATTAATTTTTTTATGGTTGAGTGAAGCGATGGCTGGCACATACGCCACGCTTGTGAAGAGGTACCACCTTTAGGGACTGGTCTGCTCCAGCTTACCTCTCGAAAGTAAATACTTACTTGAGTACTTAATTATTTCATCACTCATAAAAACAAAACTATGTCACTTGGTCCACATAACAATAAGTTAGATACTGCTACTGTAACTGAAGTTTCTTACCGGTGTCTTCTTGGTAGATATAGGTTCTGAACCGGAATTAGAATCACTTTGCATTGTATTCAATGACGATTCAGTGTGAAGTGTTATATGTAACCTATTTGAATAAAGAAATCTTTGAGTTGAGTTTGCAAACTTAGTGTGGGTACAAGATCTTAATATTATGTAGAGACTAGATCTCTTATGTACAGTCGCCGTCAGATATATCGGAGCAGACAAAGTGACCAAATACTTCTGAACAGTTACAAATGTCAATAAGTTCCATACACTACAAGTTACCATTAATATCTGAACATTCACTACTTCAATAATATCTGAGCAGATGCCAATAACATCTGAATACTCATAACGTCAATATGTGTCACGCACGTCATGTGTCATTTAGCTACCTGTATAGATAGATCAGTATTCAGATATTATTGATAAGTTGTGTGTATAGAAATTATTGACTACCATCTGCTCAGATATTATTGAAGTAATGAATGATCAGATATTAATGGTAACTTGTGGTGTATGGCACTTTTTCACATTTTAACTGTTCAGAAGTATTTGGTCACTTTGCTGCTCCGTTATATCTGACGGCGACTGTACTTAGTTGCCTTGTTAAGGTACTGCGATATTAAAATATTACGATAGCGCAGTCAAACAACGCATCTGAGGTGCAACGTTGGATTTCGAGCGAATTTAGTGACGTGTTTACCGATTTTAAAAATAGGAGAAATTTCTCAATTTGGTCTTCTTTCTTTATGTGTGATCACAGTTAACTTTCTTTTTTGTCTTTTATAAAACGATTTTGATGATTTTTTGGCGGAAGTGAGATATTTAGGTCGGTATCACGAACTGGTGATGGCATCTCATAGAAACTGGGGATGTCGTTTTTTCTTGCTAAATATTATTTAGAGCATCTCCGCGTTTTAAACACATCTCAAATCAACTCAAATTTGTCTAAATACTATGATTTCGAACTACCTACTTACATTATGTATACATTACTACCTACCTACATAGCTATTTCGTAACAGCGTTATCCAGACTATTGTACTTATTATTGCAGGCAGACATCGAGTGGGCCTTTGTCCGAATCTGACTCAGAGACCCTCAGTTAGTGCTAGGGTTACCAGAAATAGGCTTTACATTTCCAGGACATTTCTACAGCGCTGTACAATCTCGCCATTTTCTTCTTTCTTCTTTCTAGCGCTTATCCTGGTTGTGCATACATTGCGGAGCCTGGGATCCGCTGTAACTGATGCTGATTTATAATGCCTTAGAGTAATTCTGTCTAACCTTCGCAGCCCTCAGAAGGGGAATCAGACCTATTTGGCTTTGAAAGTTCAAATAATTATCACCAAAACTACCTTCTGAAGTTACGTAAATAATTTAAAATAAGGAAATGTTATTAAGGTAATGCTTTTATTATTAAAATAATGAAAACAGTTTTTGTGAATCGCTTTTACACGAAAAATTATCTAATTTTGAGTAATGATACAGTCATTACAGTTTAGATGTTTTCATGTGCGAAGTGATGTTTTGCACTCTCTATGGAATGGTCGCAGATATGAAAACGCTAAGTGTAATAAGAAGACACTAGGGTTTTAAACCAGTCGCAAGTTCTTTTGGGTGAAGCTAGATAGTTTTTTGTCTTTTGTGTGCAAATATGGGCAAAGAAAACATTTCCTTGATGCCGTGTTACTCCTATCGAACTATCAACTCTGGTTATTGTACTTCCAGTTGTGTTTTTATAATATTTACCACTGTTTAAGTGGTAAATATTCGCATAGGCAAAATAATGGAAATAAAAAACAATGTACAAATTTCCAGGTCATTCCTGGCTTTTCCGTCTATCTGGCAACCCTAGTAAGCACACAGCTCGAATCATAATTATAACGATACGAAATTGACGTCTTTTTTGTTCCTTACGATGTACGGATTGCTAATAATGTGAAGCCAAAAAACATCAAGAGTGGCGGCTTTTCGGCTATTGTAACCGAACTGTGAGAAATTAACTTGAAATAATTGTGTTGCTGCGTGTAGATAAAACAATAGCTGGGCGAAGTAAGGCATAAATACTTAACTGCCTGTACATTCATATGTATGAAATATTCGTCAAAAAATATTTTCAAACTTGTTTTAAAGTAAAATTTACGATTACTTCATAAAAGCTGAATAATTTAGGTAGGTACCTACTATTAATTACAATCTAAAACATCGATCGAACATTCTTCTGAATAGCTCTCTAGCTAATTTACATACATATCAGTAGAAATACTGATAAATGGATAACTTTTTCTTTATTTAAAAGTAAAAAAAAATAAACAAAGAAAAAGTAAAGACTTTCGCGTTCCATTTCAACATTTAAAATTGGAACAAAACGCGACACCATTTTGATTTAGTAGTTAATACGAACTACTTACTGCCCGACGTTTCGGCTTATTAATAATAATTATTAACTATTAAATAAATTTGACCTGTTAATTTATGTTACATGTTTAAAGAAAAAGTTAACTGAAAAACGTGCAAAAAGCCTTCAGCGAGACCTTTCAAAACAGTTTTTCTTTGCCGATTCGCATTAAATTAGTGGGACTCGAGTAAATTACTTACCAATAGGCCATGTGGTGCAGATCGTAACCAATCATAAATTAAAAGAGAAGTTATATCAGGTCCCCGTTAGGAATGCTTCTTAAAGTTTTCATAGAGTTTAATACCGTTCAATAAAAATCAAGAGCAAGTTAAATTTTACCATATATTTATGCGAGGTATTGTTCACTTCATATAAATTGGAATACCAACTTCAATATTCTGCGGTCGCAATTTTATTTTAAGCATACCTTCTAACTCAACCAAATCAAAATTTCAAATACCGAACCGAAAAAGTTAATTTACATGATATATTTGTATTTACATCTTAGGTAGGTATATTCGACTACCAGCGTCTCGAAACGGCTTTGCACGCGTACTCTCCGCGTTTTTTCCACATTTCCCATTGATCCTTCACTCCTATTGAACACAGTGTGTTCTTTTAGTTAAGTTAGTTAGTTTAAGCCTAACCTACCTGGATAAATGAACTATACTACATAAAAATATTTTTAATTCGCACCTCTACTTTCTGAGGTTAGCGCGGCCAAGCAAACCAACAAACTCTTCAGCTTTATTATCAACTAGCTGTGCCCGCGACTTCGTTCGCGTGGACTACATCCTTACATGGTCGGTTTAACCCCTTTCTCCCCTAATATACGAAACAAAAAGTAGTCTATATTTTAATCCAAGTTTCGAGCTATATTTGTGCCAAATTTCATATCTCTAACTTCAAAAATAAACATTTTTCTATATAAACTTACAAAGGTGGTATTACCCCCATCCCCCCCTTATTTTCTAATAAAAAGTAGCCTATTTCCGTTCTTGAGATTCAACGTATACCTATACCAAATTTCATCAAAATCGGTGAGAGGTTTAAGCAGGAAAGCGTAACAGACACACAGACTGACAGACAGACAGAGTTACTTTCGCATTTATAATATTAGTATGGATATACATATATAAAAGTCAATGCCACTTTTCGTTGTAATTTATAACTCAAGAACGGGCTCACCTATCAAACCAAATGTTAAGGCTTTGTTTGGACTATTTAGTAGATGGTTTATATGAAGTATGCACAAAATCGGTCGAGCAGTTCTTCATTTATGCCCGGTTTCAATATTTTAGGATTCGTACTGTGTCAAAAATTACTATCCAACCGACTACGAGTCGTTAATTCTAATTTCAAATTTACTTTCCATATCAGCTGTCAACAGTCATCCGTCAGTCGTTTTTAGCTTACGCCTAACGTGACCAGACGTTTTGAATGGGACTGTCCCTTTTTACAATTATGAGTCCCCTTGTCCCCGAAACAAACAGTGGGACGCAATATTGTCCCGTTTTCAGGAACCGAGCGAATAGTTGAGTAGCGGAGCCGGATTTGAGTTTCATTCTCAAGTAAAATCGTCACCACCTTTAATAAAACAAATGTGTTCCGCTCATAATGAAATATTTTGGATAACTACATTTTGTGGTTCGTAAATTTTAAGCCAACCAAATTATTCTGAATGAATATCTTTAAAATAAGTGTTTTTTCTTCATTGACAAATTAGGTATATGACCTAAATAAGCCGATGTCCCGTTTTAAGTCAAAGAACAAATGGTCACGTTACTTACACCTCATATAATTTATTACTAATCGTAACTAGAACGGTTAGTTTTTTTTAAATATTGGAACCAAGAATTAGTCGCGGCGGGCCGCTAGTTATTATATCTATAAGATATTGACATACGTATCTATCACTGAACTAGTGATCATCCTAACATCCCGGAATCTAAACTTACAACTGCTCAGACGTAAGGTGTACAGTGAACAGACCAGCTTCTAGCAGCTGAAATATTTCCGAGTTCATAAAAGCCATCAAATCTAGCTAATTAGTCGGCTCATGAACCAGCCGTGTAGTAATTAGTAGGTAGACTCTTAGGCGGGTACTTCAGCAAACTCGTAAAGGTTCAGTATGATTACCTTCCTGACTCGACTGCATCGTAACATGTCCTTGTGCCTGTTTGAATGACTACTAGACCCGCCAGTTGGATTTTTATGAGAATTTTTATAGTGGCGCCTATGAATAAAGTTCAATATGTAAGAATCGTCCTTAAATAAGTACTTTTTTTTTATATTACATTTCAAGCTTAAGGGTAACAAGTATAGCATAATAAATCTGTTACTTGACTTGTCGCTCTTACCTTGAAGGGGTCAACCCTGCTACTAATGTAGCACCCCCCAAGAGCTCTGGAAACCTTACTCACACGCAGGAACACAACAACACAGAAGTGATTGTTATTTGGCTGCAGTCTTCTGTAAGGTAGAGGTATTGCACCAGTCGGGCTGCTCCAGTTTGAGCGATAAATCGCTATGCCCTACCTCTCTTAAGAATATACATATAAGAATCGTTCTTAAATAAATAAATATCGCTCAACCGAACCCAATAGGTTTAACTTGGTTCAGCAAGGGTCGCAAACCATTGCTCCAACGAGCCAGTCAATACTATGTACTACTACTAAGTATGTATTTTTTTATTACTAACTACTAGCTGTTGCATGCGACTTGGCCCGCATTATTGCGGGATAAAAAGTATCCTGTATGTTAATCTAGTAGGTATGTCATCTGTCTTTAAAGCAAATTTCATGTCCCATGACGTCATCAGTGGGTACATTTATTACCCACCCACCGTATATAGTACGTAGCGAGACCCCACTCCGCAATTTGGCATCGTTTTATCTATGTTTTGTTTTATTATCGTAGCAAATAAAAAAATACGTGTCTTATATTTTTTTATTAGCTATATAGCAGTCTAAAAACAATCTGATATGTTTGATCCAGTCTGCTCCTCTACTCTCAGTGTAATACACTAGTATTAGAAGAGTCAAAAAGAGAAATATCAGCGCTAGGCTGTCTGACCACTTCGTAAAATAATTAGGACCATTACGGCTGTATACCTAAGCATGATTATGAGGATCATTTGTAAAGCCTTCTCATTGGAAATCATGCGCTAAATGTATCTAAGTTTATATGTAGTATACCATTCGGTGAATGTACCTATATTGGCGGATCTTTGAATACAATAGAATAGAAAATATCTTTGTTCATGTAAACTTTACAAAAGCATTTATGAATCGTCAGTACAAATTATGTAGGTATTCTTCTACCGTGTTGGAATGTTGATTTATTTATTTATTTAAAAACTTTATTGCATAAAAAAGTACAACAGGTGGACTTAATGCTAGGGGCATTCTCTACCAGTCAACCTTTGGGACATGCGGAGAGCTAGTTTCTGGGTATGGGGGTTAATGAAGTCGAGAAGAACGGGCAAGAAACTTATCACTTACCTACTCTTTTCAAAATAACAATGATTCCTCATACTAGGTACCTACTTAAATTAATATACAATTTAAATAAATTAAATTCGATATTTTAAATGCATACATTTTTGTCATTGAATTAGTCATCTATTTTTTAGTAGCCTTTTTGTAATAAACTTTTATATGATACTTTAATCTATGCATGGGCAACTGGATAATATTTTCAGGTAACTTATTAAACAATTTCAGACTTGGACTCATAAAGGAATGAGGATAGGGACCCTGGGTACCGCCCCGTGTGCGCTCTTGGTGATTACTGTCGGTAGACTAAAGTAAGCCGATCGACTAGTACCAATTGGCAACACTGCTCAAAAAAACAGGGGAGCGCAGCTGGTCCCCTTGGTCGACTGATCACTAACCAATGTGTAAATGGAGCCTTATGTACTAACTTTTAAATAAACCGCACAGTGCACGTGTGTATGATAAAACAGCCGAGGACGAGCTGAATTAAATAATCTGGTTTCCCAACAGGCTAGAAGCTGGGTACACCCATGCCTACAGGGTCCATCAAATTGTAGTTTTAAATCTAAGCAACTATAATAAAAAGAAAAACCTTACTTACTAGAACGCAATAAAGAATGTGCTTATCAAATTGAGACAAGAAGCATAATGACCTGAAAATACCAACGACTGGCTGCAATCACATTTAATAACCCACACTCGCTAACGGTTAAAGCTACAATTAGCCATAATATGGCCACTGAGAACCTCTCCTGAATACGAATCAAGTAATCAACTTTCCGTTAGTGTTAGAACTACTAGCTGTAACATACCTGTATGATATGTAGGTACTTACTTACTCATTAGATTTCCAATTATATTTCTATGGAAGTATATAATTAATGACGGTTGACAGGAAATCCTCAATAGGACTAAGTTAGATAATCATATATATGCAATAATGAATTCATTTGTACGGAACATGGTAAAAGTAGAAGTAATGTAAAGAATCGATTTACAATAACCTTGTTTGTTTTTATAGTAAAAGAATCAGCCTACTTGACTACCTCTGTAGCCGAGAGGCGACCGTGCTGGACATAGGCGTCGCCCCATCTCTGAGGTCACGGCTTCGATCCCCGGTCGGGCTAATATGGGAAACTAACTTTTATGTATTGTCACCGGTATGGGTGTTGTATGGTACCGTCGTTGTTTCATGAGATCAATGTATGTGATTTATTATTTATTTCTGAGTATGCAACTGCAGGGCTGAGAAAACCTAAAGCATTCCAATAACGGATCATTGAAATCATTTCATCTGCCTGTACATCAATGGGTACTACTGACATATTATTCACACTGGTCGAACCCTCCACTTGGTGATCACAAATCGTGTTCGTGCCGTGTTCAAAGAAATTAAAAGTACCTATAGGTACATTGCTTATTCCGGGATCCGTACCTTGGATCCCGAAATCATGAATGACACGACCCGGTTATTAAATGGTCTAACACCATCGAAGAGTTTATTTATAGAAATATAAAATGTCTTTATTCATGTAAACTATTACAAAAGCATTTATTTTGATTTATTTTGTGTGTACAGTTATATATTTCCTCATTTTCTCTTTCTCTCCTTCTTTTGTAAATAATATTTATATTGTTGTTAGGTGTAAAAGTGGTGTGTAAATAAACTTTTGTATATACATTAGACGTGATTCATTCTTCATCTACACATCTCTTCTCTACCCTACAAAAAGTAGCCTATGTCCGTTCTTGAGATTCAACGTATACCTATATCAAAATCCGTTCAGCCGTTTAGGCGTGAAAGAGTAACAGACAGACAGACAGAGTTACTTTCGCATTTATAATATTAGTATGGATGCTATCAAATCCAAACATTTTTGTCATTAATATAATCTTCTATTTTATAATATCCTTTTTCCATTAGACAATTGATGATCAGAGACTTAAATCTGTGCATAGGTAATGCAGTGATCTTATAATGAAAACACAAAAATGGCCTTAATATTGAACGCCCATACCTACAAATAATTTGTTTTATGAACTGATTTATCGTTCTATCTAAAACTTTCATATTCGTGTGGCTTCTGAAACATTCTGTGGGCGCACACATTCACAAAACAATTTAGTTCAGGCTTGTTTGCGGACGTGAATGAGAACCCTTTATTACACATTCTCCGCTAAAGTTGACGGCCGGCTAATATTGGTAGAGGGCTCAATACAAATTACCTTAGTCATAGGTGCCTTTGATTTGAGAGTGGCCTTTTCAAAGGCAGAGGGTTCCAGGTTGAACTTAACCGATATTCACTTATAACTATAGTAGGTAGGTACTTTATTTCCTAGAAGAACTAGGTACCTATAAATTTGGGCAGATAATTATTTAGATGTTCACATTAGTATTTTATTATTAGGGTACTTGGGGCTGTGCAGTTCTAGTGAACTGTGGTCACTGCGACCTGTTAGATCTATTGTGACTCGCCACCAGTTTAGAGTAACTCCTTTAGCCGGGTCGATTCTAGGAAGTCTAGTATTTTCCTAGCTTTCAGGGTTTTTAATTCATCCGGTTGGGCTTTATGTCGTCCCAGGTGGATGCTTCGTTTGTGGATCAGCGATTCACAGTCACACAGGAGGTGAAGAGGTTCACATTAGTAAGTCAACTCCCAAAAATGAAATGAACAAACGAAAGGTTTCGTCTTGAAGCTAATCCAAAAGGAGTTAAAACGTGGTTTTTGCTTTTCATAAACTTGATTTTTTCGCAATGGCTTGGTTAAGACAATACCAAAATGCTGCCCATCTTTGAACTCGATTCGACATATTTCGTTTTTGGAAGTAGACCCCCAGGGCTGGATTTAAGCAAGAACTACCGGCCACACAGCACCTTAGAGAGACTTCGAAAAAATATGTACCTATACCTCTTAGACCAGTAAAAACTTCTACACCACTTTTCTTTAATATTTTTTTGCGTTTATCTTTGCCTACTGTATAGGTACTGCACAATAATGATATTATTCATTATTTTCACAATCAATTATTTAATGGAAACCTCAACTGAAAAAAAAATAAAAATTTTGGGGCCACGGGCTTCTATTCTTTCGCCTTAGAATATACGTACCTACTTAAATGTATTAATTGCGTACTAAAGAATATTGCTTTTCATGAACATGATTCACATCAATGTACGTAGGTACATACTAAAATTCTAATCATCGAATTGATAGAAAATAAATCTATAATTACAATACCTACCATAATACCCTGCCAAAATAAATTTCGGTTAAACGCCATCTCTTATTTGTTGTACAAACTATTACCAAACTACAGAATTTCTTTGCTGCGCCATCTGGTATTGTATTTTGAAATCACTCCATTCTCGTTAGTTCCAGAAAAAATCCGCAAGCAAGTAAATTATTTAGCGCTAGTGTCGGAAATGTAATGTTTTTAAAGTAAAAAATCTAATTGAAGTAGTAGAAATAACTAAAAAAATTGTAAAGAACTTGTACTATTTAACGCCACTAATGTTTTTTTTATATGAATTTTTAAAATAAGTCATCCGTTTTTCATCCTAAATACTTGAATAAAATATATCCTTATTAAATTTTTGTATGTACCAGAAAATATGAAGAATATTTTTATATTGATTAGCCTTTTCATTTCTTTTTTTTAAAGGTTTATTGCATTTAATTAAAAAGTATGTAAAAGGCTAACTGCTTAAGTTACAACTTTTATGTATAGTTACACAAGAAGAATAAAGTATAAACCATACTTTTCTTTAAAATCTATTACTATAACTATAATACTTTATACTATTAAGAAAGAAATATTATATACTGTTTATAGATAATGAGGTTAATTAAACAATATGGAGTAACTAACAGGGTTTGTACCTGAAAGGGCTCATAAGCTTTATTCTGCTATATAACCGTGATTACAAATAATTGATACGAAACCGAATAAAAATAACTTAAAAGTATGAAATAATTTCTAGATAAATATCAATTATAGATTAAATTATTTACAAATCCAGTACATTTATTACAAAAGTAGGGTCTCTTGAAAGTAAAAAAGCATTCCTTTCCGTTAAAGTTGTCAAATATGTTATGTCTCATCTTACGTTAAAAATTAATGTAGAAATAAAATAATGATCATGGTATCACCAAATGTCATCATGACATTTGACGGCATGAACTTTCTTGACAGTTCGTTTCGATTCGGTTGTTGGGTCGGCTGGCAGCTTGCCGTTTGTATGTTCGATATTTTTTAGAATCGTACGCTTATGAATGGTAAAAACGTCTCGGCATTCAATTTTATCGAGTATTTTAAAAATCAAGCGGTAATTACTAGCGAAAATTTCCTGGGATGGTCTACACGCAGTTGAAACTCTTGAAGTAACAGCCGGAACACAAATAAGTGGTATAAAATCGTATTATCTAGTCACAATGGTGAAAGATGGACACAGTTCTCGGTTTTCGTTTGTGTAACGTTGCGTCCTATAACAGGCGTTGAGTGAAATGTGATCCAGTGAAACTATAGCAAGGATTTTTTTACTCCGCAGTAAGTATACGAAACAGAAAAATAATAAAGCGTCTTATCAGCTGATACGAAGTAGTCTACTGAAGTGCAGTGTTTATGGCAATTTTTTCATATAATGTTGATTTACTGATTGCGTTTTTGTAATGTAGCCAAGCCTATGTTTATTATGAACAGCAAAATCATTTAACTGGTTTATAATAGATTGATCATGCCTGATAAGATTATGTATATAAACAAATGTCAATGATAAGATTGCAAATAATATTGTTTAATGTAGAACATGTTTAAATTAGAATTTGTTTGTTAATTGTTTTCTTAAAATAACATATTTATTGACATTTTATCATGTCAATCAGCCAATAGTTTATTAAGAAAATAATCTAGATCTTTATCAGTAGTCATAAAAAGTAAGAAACCCTTGCTAAACGCAACCATTAAAATAAAGATAATTTTGTCCTTAAATAATACTAAGACCATGGATTTTAAACTTTCAAAAGTATAGTTAAAATTTATTTCCATGCAGTTTTAAACATTTTAAAAATCATTCATATAATTAAAACATTAAGGTTATTGAACTAATGCTCTGTTGTGCTCATTATATTGTGTTATCTTGTGTTGTGTTAACTTTAAAATACATAATAGGAAGTCATTATTGTTTACTTGTCTGATATTAAATAAACACATAATTATGACACACATTCTACTAAGCCTACAAGCTTTTGAATTTATATTGTAACCTGGTCTTTGTTGATTGTGAATGGTGATTGCCTTCTTGATGGAGATGGTTTGACTGCCCAGCCATCATCTTTAGAGATTCATCATCATCATTATTTGGGAAGAAGTTTCATAGAAACAAGTTAAATCGGGTGTTCTTAGCATTAACTAGACTTCAACCAATTAAAGTTCTGTGCCATTTTATTCCTCTATTATTTACAATTATTTCAAGTACTTAACTAATTTTCAAAAAAGTTATTTAAATTTATTGAAACACCCTAAAGCTACCCAACATATTATTATGCTTCACTAAGGCAAATAAAAATATCTTATACTAGCTGTCCCGGCGAAGTTCGTAACGCCTATTTTTTTAGTTTCTAACCTTTTAAACCTTCCCTGGACCTCCACAATTATTTCAGAACCAAGATTAGCCAAATCGGTCTAGCTGTTCTCGAGTTTTAGCGAGACTAACAAACAGCGATACATTTTTATATATAAGATGTCCTCAATATGTTTTCACGTTCCTAAAGAATTTACTGGGTTATCTTGAGATGCAAGTTAGAGTCCCATAAAATAATGATAATACATTTTGAGCAAATGTGCAATGCCAGATTTAAACTGACCAGTTTCCATGTTTTCTAAGATAAATGCACTTAAGGAAATAAATAATAAACTACATTCTTATGAATGGAAAAATTCATTTTTATCTTTGTCAGAATGTCATACATATATAGTATATATTGTAACATTTTGTGTTTTAATTTGTCGATACAATGGGTTGTGTAAATGATAGATAAAATCGAAACCCTTATTTTTATTTATGACTGGTTATTCCGACGAATGTTGTACTGCCTACTTTTTTTTCATTTATTCCGACTTTTAAAATCTATGGCAAATATTTAAAAACCAAAAAAATATGTAAGTAATCCTTTTCAATTGTAATTATTAAATAAATTATTCTTAATTAAGAGTGGTAAAGAAGTGTTCAATACAAAACATAATTATTTGATACAGCTAATCAAATAAATTATGATTCTTTTGTTGTGTAAATAATAATTCAGCACAAAAAATAAGTTTGATTTGTGCCAATGAAATCCCTGTCATTATTACTTTATTTTAAAATTGATGAGCTCTGTAGCAGAGTGGCGAGAGGGCTGAACTTTGGCATGACACCATCTTTGTTTGATTCCTGGTCCGGTCAAAATTAAAAATTAACTTCTATATGGATCTGGATGCTGCAATACTGTCCGTGGTTTCTGATTTCTGTAACACAAATGCTTTAGACACTTAACACAGATTTTTTTAAAATGAAATTGATCATATCACTTTTCTACTAGCTACTTCATTAGACTGTAGTGCTATCTCTACTACTTAGGTATAATACCACATAATGCAGTGTGACAATGACACTAATTTTGTTTGTCCAGGTGGCACCAGCTCTCTGCAGCCATGGCTGGCGATGAGTCCAGTGTGCGCGTTGCAGTCAGGTAAATACTCGAAATAATTAATCAGTCTTATGTGAACGTCAGCCAGAGGCGAGTCCAACCTTAACGTCGGTTGATCTGAGGTTCCGGGTTAGATTCCTGGTAGGATCAATATCGAAACGAACTTTTCCTGATGTGTATTTGTTGCTCTTTCAAGCAAATCTGCTGACAAGATTTGAATGAAATTTGAATGAAACATAGTTGAGATACTAGATTAACGTATTGGATTTTTATCCCGAAATAACACGAACGAAATCGAGGGCAAATGGTAGTTATGTTATAATTACTTACTCTAATCAATTATTCTCAACCTTATTTGTAGATTTGGTAAAGAAAAAATAAGAGTAAGGATTAAGTCCGCCAAGTATGCATGTATCCAAAGATTGACATTTATTTAAACTACATTTTATATACAGTGTTAAATCTATTTAGACACATTTAAAACAATCAACACAATGCAGTGCCTGATATAAAAGTAAGCCTTACCTATGTACTTGAGGTTTCAAATTAAAAAAATTTATCAATTTATCTGGCTAGTGTTGTTTTACGAAACATACTTAATGATTGTGTGGTACACCTCTTAAATTATCTTTCTGGGTTTTTAATAAGTTGAAAAACACAAAAGATTAATGACTTAAATTTGACCAGTAAAATTTTAACGAAAAGGATAGATATTTTTAAATTTAATCATTCATCATCGCACATTGAGTCTTTTTCAAAAATATATTTGATATAAAACGATATTTGGTGATTGTGAATCATATTGTTTGGAAGTTAAGATACCTTAAAAATATTTTTCAACTCTTATTTTATCAATGGGAATATTTACAACAGACATTGATTGATGGTCGCAACTAAAATACCACATTACAGGTACGATTGGTTTTTATATTAGACACCAGCGGCCCGCCGATGCTTTGCAAGAGTAGGTACCTACTATCTCAGATTTTTCCAAATTTTACACTAATACTTAGGTCTGTCTGTCTGTCTGTCCGTCTGTTACTCTTTCACGCCTAAACGGCTGAACGGATTTTGATGAAATTTGGTATAGGCAGTGGCGTGCGTTCCATAAAGACAGAAAGACACTGCCTACCCTAGGTCTGATAATAGATCCAATATTATTTTATCAATAAACAAAATAACATAAAAACTTAAATCATAAATTAGCTCCACCTATCATTTGCCGGTGGTATCATTAAGGTAAGATCGGCATGTAATTTGATAATTTAGCATCAATCGGCGCTGCACTAGCGCCGCCTCGCCCTTGCGTGCCCTTTTGCCACGGCAAAGACACAAACTACGGATCTCTAAAATTTTGTATGTGTGCTCTCGTGGTAAGTCGCGGTCATGCGGATTTAATGTGTGTGCGTTCCTGTAGCTACGTGGGCTTTGCTGACACACAATGACAAAAATCACGCACACAACTGCATGAGAAGCCAGTGTCTTTCACGAAAAATTACGACTCTTACCGAACATTTCCGAAAGAAAGTTTGTTAAGCAATGCAAATATTTTAGGAAGCAACATTGTTTCATTGAATTTTATATATTTTGATGGCCATAATTTTTTTGTCGTAATATATTTCTCTTTTTTTTTCTACTAAGTAATTTCAATAGTCATATTGTTTGATGTGTGTTGTGTTTGTGACTACGCTATCAGATATTTATGATTTATCGTTATTAATAGAGTGAAAAATTGATAATATTGTCTGTAAAGGTGTTTAGATGGTGTGTGTATTGAGAAAATAAAAAATGATACTCATACCACCATCTTTCATTGAAATTTTGCAAATCAACAATCATTACAAAACATCAAGCAAACGCACCGAAAGGCCACTTCGAATATCCGTAAATTGATATGTCTATAAAATCAGTCAATCTATGGATATTGAGCTAGCATTTGGCAATTACCTACATTATCAATCGACAAGACGACGAACCAAAACCAAAGTGTTTTGGTTTTTTCTGCCTACCCTGTCTTAAAACTGTGTGCACGCCACTGGGTATAGGTATACGTTGAATCTCAAGAACGGACATAGGGTACTTTTTATTAGAAAATAAGGGGGGTATAATACCACCTTTGGAAGTTTATATGGAAAAATGTTTATTTTTGAAGTTAGGGATATGAAATTTGGCACAAATATAGCTCGAAACTTGGATTAAAATATAGACTACTTTTTGTTTCGAATATTAGAGGAGAAAGGGGTAAAATCGACCATGAAAGGATGTAGTCCACGCGAACGAAGTCGCGGGCACAGCTAGTGTTATATAAACCTAAAACAGTCTCCTATAAATGGACCATCTTAGATCTTATCTATCTGTCTTTATTCTATAATCTTAGTTGTGAAACAGCGATCTAGTCTAAACTAGCTATTATAGCTGTTTTTATTATAACGAATGGAAAAGCATTTACTACAATTATGTAATTTCTGTCACCCACAAATTGATGTGTTCAGTAAAACATGCGTTAGTTGTGTTATTTTGAAATCTATATTGTATACCTACCAACTAGTAATCATGTATTCAATTTTACAAATGTCCACTTCCATACAAAAGAGAGATATTATGTTATGATATATTATATATATGTTGTTTCGCATTATTTCGGAATAAAAAGCATGTTAATCTAATATGTCATCTACTATTAAATTTCATCTAAATCTTTTTAGTACTTTTTCGTGTAAGAATATTAATGGGATCAAAGTCAAAGTCAATATTTTTTTATTCATAAATTACATTTCTAATACTTATGAATCGTCTATACACAATGCAAACGAAGCTACCTCCGGTTCGGAAACTATAACTACCGAGGAGATACCGGATAAATAGGTAATACCAGCCTTGTAAAATCTGAGTGCCTCAAACACCCAAGAATTGCTACACAGAATAATACTAATGAAGTAGTCCACCTTCAATATAGAACTCTAATTTTCCAAGCTGCATTTTGGTACCGCTTTGTTACGCCTGCTACGTTGGTCAACGCGTACAAAAGACGATCCAAAATAAAAACAACGCCGGCGCCAAATTTCAGAGTTCACACATGACGAATATTAAGCAGTTACAACTCCAAATACAGAGTTTATGCAAATGTCTGACCCAGAGACCTAGCGAGCTAGCACTATTGTTTATTAAGTAACTGGAGGCTGAGCGTTCAGTATCGTCACTTAACATGACTTCGTCATTTGCCTCAGCATTTGTTTGCACAATATTGTGCCTCTATTTGTGATTGAATATCTGACTACTGGAAACAGTTACATACCGCATTACCATAGTTGCGTGATTGTTAGTGCGTTGCGTAACACTCACTGAGACGAGAGGATTTACGTTTGTGATATTGATCTTACGAAAAAAACGCGTTAAAGGCTACCAGGGTCGTGCCCACGCTAAAATATTATCTGCTCAAAAGAGGAAAGACGATGAGTAAAGTATACTAATGAAAAGGATAAATATTAGATTAGGCAACCAAAATAAATTTAAAGGTAACTCGGATCACATTCAAACATCAAAAATTACAAAATATAATATTTATAAAATAAAATAAGAATGTATTTTTTTGTAATATTGATGTCACAAATTGCGTTAATACATATATATCTGTGTCTGTCGTGTGTGTGTGTGCGTGTGTGTGATATTGCGCACTGTACCCGATACTCAATTCTATCCCTTACTGATGTTGTTATTTCTCGACTTGCTCATTACTTGGTCATATCTATCAAAAATACTTCTTTATACAACAACGAAGTACTTATATTCGTTAGTAGTTGTAAGGTACTATGTTATTTGTACTATAAAAACATGGCTGGTGGTTGAAAGGGAATATTTCCTTGACTCATTAATTTTTCAAGCGACTACCAAGCTCCTGCTACATAACTTGTAATTAGAAATAGGTACTGGCCATGAACTAATTAGCTTAAATGTAAGCTATCACACCTTTATTCCCTCACATGTCGATCGATTTGAAAATTATAGGCACACTTTTTATGTGTAATCTTTTTTTCAGGATGTTAACCTTATTGGTTTTTATGCTGACCTTCCGTATCTGCCTTTCTCATATGTCTATCTCAAGCATCGCTTGCTTATATAGCGACTTCGTTCGCGTGGACTACATCCTTTCATGGTCGGTTTTACCCCTTTCTCCCCTAATATTTGAAACAAAAAGTAGTCTATATTTTAATCCAAGTTTCGAACTATATTTGTGCCAAATTTCATATCTCTAACTTCAAAAATAAACATTTTTCCATATAAACTTTCAAAGGTGGTATTACCCCCATCCCCCCCTTATTTTCTAATAAAAAATAGCCTATGTCCGTTCTTGAGATTCAACGTACCTACCTATACCAAATTTCATCAAAATCCGTTCAGCCGTTTAGGCGTGAAAGAGTAACAGACGGACAGACAGACAGACAGAGTTACTTTCGCATTGATAATATTAGAATGGATTATAGCCATAGTCAAAATTTCTTTATTCGAGTCACATATCACTTTTGAATTGTCACTAATACAATGCAAAGTGATTCAACTGTAATTTATAAAGTAAGTACTATTACCTACTAAATTGTATGATTTCCAAACTAAATCTTCGGTCTGTGTATCAATTTATTCTTATTTCAAGTGAGGTCCTAAATATATTTAGCTACCAGGCCTAGCATGCGCAATACGTCAAATTTATCGCATGAGGCGACAAAAGATTCGATTGGCTAATAGCACATCGCACTCGTATTTTCAGCCCATCATCAGTTGACGCATTGATTTTGACATTTCTTAAGATCGCGATAAAATTTACTCGCGAGGCGCATGCCTGGCCAGTAAGTCTTCGGTTATTGAGAAATGATGGAATTTATCACATTAGCTCTTCGATTCCAGGCACTGCCTTTATCCCCAATTCACCTCTTATTATTGACACAATTTCCAAGTTATAGGTGAATAGATAGACATCCGAAACTAAACCATATTTATTTGCATCTATAATCTATATAAGTGTTGGTTATATAAAAAAGTAAGTTAACTTTATAAATAAAATTATGTGTAATTGCGATAATTTACTGATCATCACAACATACCATTCAACTGCTAGCAATTCCTGTCCAGTATCATTTAATTAAATGTATGTTTATTGCTGTTTTATATGCAAAATTATGTCACCTTACCAGTCTCAGCAAGCAACATCTGTCCAAGTCGACGCGTAAACTAAAATAATAATGTCTTCTTACATTTAACAAAATGATGTAGAAAGAATGCAGCTTTTTCATTCATTTACCTATTATATTATTCGAAATTTAATATTTTTTCTTCACTAATACGCCTAGCATACGCACCGCGATTAAATTTTACTGCTGATTGGCTGAAAATACGAGTGCGGTGTGCTATTATTCAATCAACAGTATCAAAACTTTTGTCGTCTCTTGCGAGACATTTGACGTATTGCGTATGCTAAGCCTGTAAGAAGAATGTTTATATTAGTCTTCATAACACTGAAATACCGGAAATAAGAGTTTTGATGAAATCATAGCGTTAGGTATACTGGTTTTGTATGATTGTAGTGTAAGTTAACAGATCAACGAGCAATAAAAAGTGAATTTATATTCATCGTCATGCGCAAACTGCAAGTGATAGAAGTAGGGATGTCAATCATAATGTACATACTGGTATTGTTAACCGTTTCGACTTTTTGGTTATCTAATACCATGTAGGAGCTGATTTGAGAACTAACATGACGATACTTATAATGTAAACTCATCGTAAGGTTTTGAATTATTAAGTAATTTATTAAAACAAAATGAGATCACATATATTGCTCTTAATCTGTGTTGAGGATTTAAAACATTTTATGCATCGCAAGACCTAGGCCCGAGACTGTATAGAAAGTTCGTTTTCTATATTGACTCAACCGAGAATCGAACCCAGGGCTTCAGAGACGGCGTGACGCCAAAGTCCGGCCCGCTTGTCTCTCAGCTTCGGTCATCAAATAATGCGTTCAAGTTTTTAAAATTGCTTGTTAATAAATTGTTAATTCAAACGCAAGTTTCCAGACCAATACTCAATATTTTTTTTGCATCTTTAGTGTTAACAAAGTGGTAACTTAAAATTAGATCACTAAAGGCAACCCTGTAAGGGCACTGCAATTAAAGAGAGGACGCTCATAAGCATACTGTCCCTGATGTCGCCATCTTGGAAAATAAAAGTATAATCGGTAACACCAACATCTTTAAATCATACGTAGGTAGGTACGACAAACAAACCTCCCCAAACTCAGTTGAAGCTAAATGCACTTGTCTGATAACTTAGTTATACCTGTATAATAAAATATTATACAATTTAAATAATTTTAAACAGTTCAGCCCTACCTCGTCCGCCTCTAATAAGATGCTTATCTCATTCAAGTAGTTTACCAGCTGGTCTCATGTCGTTACGCACGCCTCGCACGATCCAATATAATTTGCAAGTCGAACAATGTATAAAAATTTAAGTAGATTCAGTTACACCTATAATATCCGTAGAAGTCAGCGGCTAGACTTGCTTTTATTGTAATATGCTTACAAATTATAAAAGGTTATGATTAAATAATCGACATTATTATATTCTTAACTTAATTAACAACAACAGAGAGGTAGGGCATAGCGATTTATCGCTCGAACTGGAGCAGCCCACTGGATACCTCCACCTTAGAAGACCACAGCCAAATAACAATCACGTCTGTGTTGTTGTGTTCCTGCGTGTGAGTAAGGTTTCCAGAGCTCCTGGGGGATGCTACATTTGTAGCAGGGGTCAAGCTTTCAGGGTAAGGGCGACATATACAGTAACAGCTTTATTATGCTGTACTTGTCGCCCTTAAGCTAGAACCTCATTACCACTTAACATCAGGTGGGATGAGCTCAATCTCGAAGTGTAATATAAAAGTGTTCTAAAAATTTTTTCCAAAAAACATTTTTCGATGCAAATTATTTTTGGTTTTCATTGACTTCGTATTTTAAGACTCAAATTATTTTGCTCAACTTCCTAGTTGAGCAAAATAATTTAAGATGCAGAACACAAGTTATTATTAATGATGTTAGTATGTACGTTATTTTAAGAGAATAAGTAACCTAAATGTTATTTTATTACCTAATAAAATAACATATAAGAACAGCTACAAAATTTAAACCAAACTCATTATGTAGTTGTTGCGTGAAGGTGTAACAATCGAATACACTTTTACACACAAATTTTAGCGCTTATAATATTAGTGGATTTCATCGGTTGTTCCCAATATAACATCAAAATCACTTTACCATATTGTTTCTAAGCAAGACTACAAAGAATACCATTAAAGAGTGTCTGTATCGGGTATGATCTATTTTAAGACTTTTCTAATTGGTGTTAACGTTTTTAATTACCGTATCCTGGCATAAACTATTTCGACTATTCTTAAATACTTTCATCTCCTCATTTATTTGATTCTTGAACTTATTACTTATTATACTTTTTCTTTGATGTAGGTATGTAGTTTGGAATTTAAGTCTTACTCTTCCTTGACACCATATTCGTGTTTAACCTATAATTCGTTAAAACTAGTAACCGTTTATTTTCTACCGATTATAGTTTCATTAAATATAAATGACACATAGTAAATACAGTCATGAAGTAAAGGTATCCATTCTTTTTACTAACTAGATGTTAACGTCGTTTGCGTTATAAAATCATATATCTCATTTATCTTCCTACTAAATTTAGTCAGTACTAATTTAGAGAAAGAGGAACAATTCATTTGTTATATCATTAATTGATTGTTACAAACCTTTATCATATTCATAATATTATTAGGATTAACTTATTCGAACTGATTTTTTAGGTCTCGCTCTAAAAAAACGTGCCTTAGTTACTTTAGTGACATAATTTACAGGATCGGTTCAAAAGTTCTTGTCATTAGTAACCACAGTAATTTACACTTTACAATATTTAAGTGTATGATCCATACAATATGTCTCCGTAATATATTTCTAGATACATACGTATATTTGTCCGTAATGTTCATAGACCTTCCGTTGTTGGAAAGTATTCCTGCCTCTATCTTCAAAGGTCTGACTTTTTAAATTTAATTCATACACGTGTGCATGATTGAAAATGTATGTAAATCAGCCATCGTGGCAGCATTAAATCGTTTCTTCAATACGATCTGTATGCAAAGATTGTACGTGTACCGTACTCTTGTCATTACCGACAGCCATAGCCGTAATTTGCTCTTCATTCCGACTTTTGTTATTAAAGTAGGGCGGTGTTGGATGAAGGTAATTTTCTACAATTTTCATAGAGGCGAGTGCTCGGTGCACGCGAGCGGTGCGTTTATTTATATGAGCGTTGCGTGAGCTGCAGCGGCGGCGTGACAGTTCGCGTTTGTGCTAATTTATGACAGGCTCAGACGTTCGCCTGGGTTACATGTTTGAGTTACATGTTTTTTAATGCCCGGTTCTAATATATGATAAACGATCCGTTCTAATTACGGATAGTAATATTATATACGGGGAGTAAGCCAAAAAAGTCTGTCGGACGACTGATGAGAGCTGTATGAAATGGGATTATTCAACGACACGTAGTCGGTTGGAGACAAACGGATAGTGGAGACACATTGTAATCGTAAAATATTGGAACCGGGCTGAAAATCGTGATTACAATCGCTCCAATATGCATACATAAGTAATAACCAGGGTAGTCAAAACTGGACCATAGTTTCTGCGGAGTTTGGACTCCGTAATGGATATAATACTCGTATATGGTCGAAAATAAGTCAGACTACACAGTTTGGACTTTGTACCCCCTTATGTCGCGGGTAAAAGAACTAAAATTGAACTGCAAGCTTTTACTTACCTTATGTACAGTCGCCGTCAGATATATCGGAGCAGACAAAGTGACCAAATACTTCTGAACAGTTAAAATGTCAAAAAGTTCCATACACCACAAGTTGCCATTAATATCTGAACATTCATTACTTCAATATTATCTGACCAGATGCCAATAACATCTGAACACTCATAACGTCAATATGTGTCACGCACGTCATGTGTCTCATTTAGCTACCTGTATAGATGAATGTTCAGATATTAATGGTAACTTGTGGCGTAAGGAACTTTTTGACATTTTAACTGTTCAGAAGTATTTGGTAACTTTGTCTGCTCCGATATATCAGACGGCGACTGTACTGTTCACCGTACAATCAGGTATTCGCTAGGGAAAAGAAAGAATCCAAGTTGATACGTATCAAATCGGAATGCATATAACATATAAAGCGGTTACGATTCCTTTCCTGAAGTTGTGTTTATGATTCCTTTCTTTTTAAATCGCTCATCTTGTAAAAAGTTACGTTGATTTATGATTAATTTCATCGGGCAACCCTTAGCCTCCAAAATCGTTAGGGGACGGTTTTACCAATACTTTATGAGGGTTGATAGTGAACTAGGGTATATTATAAAGTAGATTGATCGACAGTGTGTATGTAGTTTTGCTTTACATAATTATAGGTAGAAGGACCTTAGTTACCTACGCCAAACAATTCGTTGCTAGTTGTCTAGATTCTAGCTAGACTTAAACGTAATCTCAGCATAGACATCTTAAACAAAATGGATGTAGTAAATGGATGTATTTAAATATATTCCAAGATGCTGCATTCATGTAGAGCTTTCTACTTATATTCATATATTTGGGACTAATTTAAGGTCATTGTGTGCGCAAGTCGGTAATTCAACTTGATTTTTTTATTAAATAATATGAGCCTGCATTATTATTAAAAAGTTTTAATGCCAAAAGTTTTTTTTAAACTAGGAAAATAAACAGGATTTTGATAACAAAAAAGGAAAAGACGAAACTATTAGTTACAAAGAAAGCTATTTGTAAAGAAGAATTTATCTGTAGGTTACAAATATAAAATGTTATTCTGAAGAAAGGTTTTTATGATTTTCTTATCCGTTCAAATGCAAGGTTTAACGCCCCCTGGGTTCCACAAGTTACAACTATTTCCTATTTACCACTAGTAAAATTTAGTTCATTAATCTTAGTACGAGTTCCTATTGCAAACAGATTAAACGATTCGGTCTAGATTAACTTAGACCCGTGGATAAACGTACTCACTGATTAATCTTCTTAGAACGATTACGCCAAATCGGTTTTAATAGATTTATACGATACTGGAAACAATAGTACTTACGTTTATCATTAGTTATGAAAACATTTGATGTCTCATAATATTATATAGTTTGCATTTTTGTGCACCGATTTAAAAACATTGGATCGGGTACTACAAGCTCTATGATTCACGATATTTTCAAAAGTAAGAAATAAATCCTTCCTTCTCTTAGGGGGAATCTTGGTTATAATCGCTATGAAATGGTTTGCTATGACTAGTCATAGCATTTCATAGTGATTATCTATAACTATTATTATTATCTAGACTAGACTTTAATTATTATCTAGATTTAAAACAAACCCCCGATGGACCTCTTCGCCTTGATGGTGTAATAATATACTACCTAGTTTTTACCATTCATGATAGCATCAATCACGAATTTAAGCAAACTAACTAGTACAAATTATCAATTCATTGCAGTAGTCTTAAAACGATCATCATTCTTCATACACGTGTCACATACAATAAGCTAGGTATTAGCTAGCTGGCTGCCTATTAATTTTCAACATCACGAAATGTACAACGTTTGAAATTGATTAGTCTGTTTGACATACTCTGTTAGTAGTTAAGACCCTCTGTTTCACGCCCTTTGGGGTTTATTCAAAGAAAGAAAGAAAAAACATTTATTGACATCACAAAATTTACAAACAACGCAAGACAAATGAAACAGATATAGTGTAAATACTTTGTGAGGCCAATTTGGGTTCCACCTCAGCAAATGCCGCTGCGACATTTTAACGTCCCAGCAGCGCTGGTATTCTGATGGAACCCTATTGGGTAATCCTTCCTTTTCAGATGCCTTCGTCGTAATAATTATTTGTGTGCCAAATTTCAATGTATTTTGTTATGCGGTGCGTTGTAAAGCATTGACTTCAGTGACGGTCGCTTATTCTCTTTTTAACACAACATCACATACGTTGCTCTGATTTTGTGTTACTTAAGCACTTTTGTTTCAGAAATCAAGAAACAAGTTAATAAAGTTATTTTCCCAAAATTACCCGACCGGGAATCGAACCCGGGACCTCAAAGTTGGCTCGCTCGTCTCTCGGCTACGGAAGCCGTTGTTACTTTACTTATTTAATAGTGTTTTAAAGAATATTGTTTTCCTTATTTATCATTTTCGTCCTTTTTCAACTTAAAAACTCAAATCTACTGGATTATATTTAAAAATAATTCTTTAACCTTTTAAATGGTTCATTATTCCAGAGCGAAAGAACAATTTTGTTTTAACCCTTTATAAGGCTCTGTGTACTATATCACCACCATAATTTAAATCTTACTTCCTTCACTTAAGGTCCAAAACCAATGAAAAATGTAAACATGCTTTGCCGTATAAAGGGTTAAGGAAATCAATATCAACAAGCACGAATCTGAGATTCGTTTCTGCCAATAGAGCGTTAGATTTGATATAATTTCGCGATAGAGCACGGGTATCCTATAGCTTTCCTAGAATTCCGTGAAGTTCAAATTCCAGATTTCCAGGTTTAAGATTCAGGTTTAAGATTCAGCTTTCTTTGTTTTCTGCTACCATGTTCTTAATCTGCTTGACACCTTAGGTCACAAACGTCAGGGCCATATGTCTGACTATCGCTTTCGAATACTCTCGAGTCTACTTAATGCTTACTGCTTAACCTCACGGCAGCCTTTACGACAATTTCGTAATACAAAGTTTCGCAAAATTTAGCAAAATGCCAGATTGAACATTACGATTATTGACATAACCGTAGGTGGCTGATATTTTATGTGATACATCCTCATTTAGAAGTGTTAGTAATGTATTTTGACCTTATCTAAAGTGTCCAAGGCAAGCGTTGGTATGATGAGATAAATATCTTTATGACATTTAAAGTAAAGCAATGACCCATTTATTTTCAACGCATTTTTTTAAATATTATATATTCAATGTATTTAAAGAGATACTAGATACACTTTATTGTATAGAAAAATTTACTGAAATTGGTTTTACAGACAACATTAAGTACAATTCAGGCGGTCTTATTGCTAGAAGATTGTTAGAGCACTCTGAAAAAAGGGTATCTATCTTAACGAATATTATAAAGATTGATGAGTTTGTTTGTTTGAACGCGCTAACCTATGGAACTACTGGTTTGAATTGAAAAAATATTTTTGGTGGGATAGTTCATTTATCGACGAAGGCTTTAGTCTTTGTAACATGACGTTGCGGCCAATATAAATAAATAAATATTGGACAACATCACATACATTGCTCTGATTCTGTGGTAAGTATCTAACGCACTTGTGATACAGAAATCAGAAACAACGACGGTACCACAACACCCAGACCCGAGGCAATATAGAAAAGTTCGTTTCCCATATTGACCAGACCGGGGATCGAGCCCGGAACCTCAAAGATCGCGCGACGCCAAAGTCCGCACGCTAGCATCTCGGCTACGGAGGTTGTCAAAAGGAATATAAGCGAAGAGTCGGTGGAAAATGTGGAAAAAACCGGTATAAGGCCCGCTTTCCACCGAAGCAGACAGGAGAGGAGACGGGAGGATGTGTATTTGAATAAACCAATCAGATTTCGTTATTTTCACATCTCTTCTCCGCCTAGCTTCGATGGAAATGGATCAAGCGTAGAGGAGAGGAGATGTCTTATTTTTCTATAGAATTTTGTGCGCCTTGGTGGGAATAACCTGCCAGCTTTGCAGCACATCTCTTCCCGTCTCCTCTCTTCTCTGTTTTGCTAGAAACCGGGCCTATACGCGTTAGAAGCTGGGGCGGGCCGCTACACATTTCATAAAGACTACTTTTTTTTTAAAAAAAGATCTCGTTTTTCCTCAAGGCCTGAGATCGTACACGATTGCCTAGAAGGTGTCTGTTCAATTTGGCCTTAAAGATATCCAGATTATAACGGTTCGTAAAAACTGACCTCGGCAGAGAGTTCCACTCCTCAGACGTTCTCTTAATGAAAGATGATACAAACCGCATCGAGTCTTAGCGGCTTAGAATGTGCTACGCCAGTAAATTTTATCGTGCTCTTAACAAATGTCAAATTCAGTGCGTCAACTGCTGATTGGTCGAAAATACGAATGCTGTGTTCTGTCAGCCAACCAACAGTACTGAAACTTTTGTCGTGTAATGAAGGAAATTTGACGTTTTGCGCATGCTAGTAGGGTACCCCTAGAGTTCGAAGTCCAATCAGGCCCCATAGAAACGTTAAATGGTTTTTAATTTTTTTTTAATATTTTTTTTTATGGTATGAATGCTGTGAATTCTAAAATAGTTACATTGCAAGAATTATGTATTACAAGTGCACAGTAAACAGTAAGTGACAACATATTACGTGATCCGCGTAGAATCTTACACGATTATAAGAACGATAAAATCACACATACATCGGAAGTCCATTGAATTTCAACTAGATTTAAATAAACGAGTAAGTGTACCTTTTGATGCAACTTGCATATGTATTGGTATTTGCTTTTTCTACTGAAGGTTTTCTTGCAAATTGTATTCAATTAAATCTCAATTAGGAAGCACGGAAGAAAGACATCGAACTCATTCAGACAGCGGGATGATATTTTCCAGGCAGTTTTGGTGGAGCCATTTAAGACATGTATTTTAATGAAATTTGTTGCATGGTTAGGCATCAAATATTGCTTGCAAATTAGCTTGAAAAAGACAATGGAGGAATGACCTGTCCTAACAATTTAGAAAAACTTTTGACTGGTATGGTAATGTGGCACCTTTTACCATTATTGTATACGAAATCCGTACGGCACGGCAATAAAATGGCTGCCGTTAGCTTTGCCAGCAAAAAAAGGAAGTTACAGAGTTTAAATTAAGGTTAAATATTGCTATATATACACTAGGGTCATCAACTGCTAGTGGAATTCGGTCGTTAAGCCCATAATATCCTGGAGCAATCAATTAAACATTCCTTAATTAATGTCTGATACTTAAAACATTTTCCAATCGTCATCGAACACAATGGAAAGAGACTCTACTACCGGTGTGGAACTTATTTCAACCGAGATGATTGCACTTTGTCGGTGCAAGGAACTCTGAAGACATGCTCAGTAGCTGATTCTAACTTATTGTTATGCGGAAATTACTTTGTACTAAGGCATATAGTGTAGTTTTTATGAGTGAAGGGAAAATTAGGGCGCGTCCCCATAAGGCGAACAGTGAGTGGCTTACACTTTACTTCCAGTTTGCCTCCCTATACTATTTAAATGAAGTGTCCACACAGAACGTAATATACGCAGTTTGCTACGTTTCGCTTGCCGACTCATTCTTTGCGATGCGCGCGGTAGGTGGCGCAGTTTGTTCACCGTACACCACTTGTCAGAACACTAATGTATGCTAGTTTAACTTCCCTTTCAAAAAATCGCATGCGTTTTGCGGCTAATACGCTGCAGTTCGCCGCTCAGTTGATATTGAGTTAGCGACGGATACGCCACTCAGAGTTCGCCTAAAGGGAGACGCAGCTTTGCGTACCCAAACACGTAGTTGTTAAATAAGCTGGATCTGTAGTTTTACAACCCGATGTTTTAACACATTTTGAATTCTATTCCTATGTTGCTGCTGTGCAATATCTATTGACAGAAAAACGAATCTATTGTTTTACGATGCGATGAAGAATCCGTTATATTCGGTTTCCACATTAATTTGTACAGTACGCCCGCCATCGTCTTACTGCAGTACTTTGTTAACGTAATAGCTGTTGCATTGTTATCTTGCATCTACTTGTTGTTTAGCTAACCTATTTTAAGCTGTCTTGCAGTTTGCTGATTTTACTGCAAAATAAGATAGATTATGGCTGACAGTTATGTTAGTTACGATCTACTTGATTTTATCAATATGAATCTATTGTTTGCGCTACTTGGACTCGGACAAAAGAGCACTTGGGCACTAAAATTTTCAATGTTCAGTTAGCAACTTTGCAAACATACCTCTATTTTGCAAATGGCGCCTCGTATGTCTAGATATGGGAAAATGAACTTGGTATTTTTGTATTAATAACGTTTTATTTTAGTAAATGATCTCGAGCTTAGTCTTATTTCCGGAAGTCTTCTTATTTATGGTTGGGACGACGATTATAATTCTACTGATCAAATATTGTGAACTCTCTAATTTTTAACGTCCGACGCAAATAAGTTTGACGTGTCTGTCTGTATGTGTATTTGTTTGACTTTAGTATCGTTACTCGCGAACGGATCAACCGCGGATGGAATTCAAAATAACCTTAATAAAGAGGTAAATAAAAGGGCTTGAGTAGTAATATACATTATGGAAAATGGAAAGAATTAGATGCGGTGATATCGAACAGTTGGGGTTTAAAAAAAGTATTTAAGAATCGAACCGTGAATCCGTAGAAAATATTTTCAAAATTAATTGTGAAGTTCTTAAGATTCATCAATGACAACAGTTGAAGGTCGATTAAAGAAAATATTATAATATATTAATCAACGTCACTACACTGTTGTTCAGGTCCAATAACTTTTTATAGCTGTTGCAATAATGTCGACTAACTAATTGTGACAAAAACTTAATCACGCCGCGCATCAAATGCTACCAGTAGTAAAAAGTTAATTACTTACTTGAGTGCGGCTTTTACGTGTGTTATTAAATGATATTAATAATCATTTTCCTTATCTCCTTATCTTTACAATATTTTTTATTTATTTACGTACCGGCTTCTTTAGTTCAGAAAATTAAAACTACATTGTAGTTCAGAAACAAATCTTGAAGTAATTTTGTACGAATCAATATAAGTACACGAAAATCCATCCATCTTCACGCCTACATACATCCGCCTTCGAAACTTTTTGTACTCGTACGCCATTTTCATTGTCAATTTATGTATGTAGTGGTTTCAGCGAGACCTTGGGTTTTCGCTTATCAACTTTCTAATATCAGAGAGATAATCTTAGAATCACTACTTGAAAAGAAAACAGTAATTTCACTATCGTTATCAGCTGCAGTCGGCATGAAGGTATTTAAGCTACTTTGGTTACACAAACCAGTTTAAATACGGCGTTTGTTTTGCATGCTCCCTTTCAATGTATCTGGTTGTTTATAGAGGTATTTAAATATAGAAAGTTAGTATGTATTGTGTACTTAGGGATTAATGTGGGCAGTGATTTCTATGTAGGGTATTGCAGAAGATTCAGCATATAAATTTCTATCATTCCGAATACATTGTCTAATCAACTAGCTGTGCCCGCGACTTCGTTCGCGTGGACTACATCCTTTCATGGTCGGTTTTACCCCTTTCTCCCCTAATATTCGAAACAAAAAGTAGTCTATATTTTAATCCAAGTTTCGCTATATTTGTGCCAAATTTCATATCTCTAACTTCAAAAATAAACATTTTTCCATATAAACCCCCCCCCCCCCCGTATTTTCTAATAAAAAGTAGCCTATGTCCGTTCTTGAGATTCAACGTATACCTATACCAAATTTCATCAAAATCGGTTGAGAGGTATAAGCAGGAAAGCGTAACAGACAGACAGACAGACAGAGTTACTTTCGCATTTATAATATTAGTAGGGATAGGTAAGGAAAAATATATTATGGACTAAAACAAAGAACGCAAGAATCACGTTTCGTTACTAACTAACAAAATCATTATTATGTCCCGCTGTTGACTAATAAAAGAAACAGAATCCTTTCTTACACTCCTGGTATCCCAAATTAAATACCAATCTAGGTATCAACTCAACTTTGAAAAAGTTTTCATGTAACATTAAACACTACCTACTTTTTTTAAATAAATGCAAAGATTGTTACGGAATTTGGAACAGGTGTGGTACAAGACCCGGCACTGAACATAGGGTGGGTACAGAAAAAAGCACATCAGATTACACATTTTAGACTTTATACCGCCGTTATATCGTGCGCTTAAGAACTAATACCGAACTGAGAGCGTTTACCTTGACGTGCCGTCTACCGTACTATTAATAAGTAGGTATAAAATAGACCTGCAGGCCTAGCATACGCAATATGTCAAATTTATCCCATGAGACGACAAAAGTTTCGATACTGTTGATTGGCCAATAGCACACCGAACTCGTATTATCAGCCAATCAGCTTCTGACGCACTGACTTCAATCGATTTTGACGTTTGTTAAAATTTAGTTGCGCGATAAAATTTAGTCGCGTTGCGTATGCTAGGCCTGAAAGACGCAAAAAGACTTGGTTCACAGAGCGGAAATAACACTTAATGTTGATATGCAAAATTACCTTCACTAATATTATAAAAGTGAAGAGTTCGTTGGTTTGAACGCGCTAGCGTTCAAACCAACGATCTCGAGAACTGCTGTTTCAAACTGAACAATCAGTTTTGTTGTTGGATAGTTTATTTACCGAGGAATGCTAGGCTATATAACAACACGCTGTAACCAATAGGAATGGGAGCAAAGAATAAATGGGAAATGTAAAAAAATCGGTGATAGTATGCTTGCGAACCCGCAGGCCGCTAGTAGAAAAAAACCAGATATGTTTCTAAAAGTATCAAGATAAATAAGAGTATACTAGTCTGCATGAACTAAAGTAATTACTTGATAAACGATTCAAGTTTTGTGTCGTGTATAAATGTTTAATAAGTGAAGTACAACTGTTCTAAGACGGCTCGCTATAAATTTTAGATGAGACCACGTGGGAGTTACTGTAAGAACCACAATTATTACTTAGTACCTTTTTTCTATAAACATAAAGACTAAATTGGTTCGGAAAGTTCTCTATGTGTAATGTTAGCCATCCGAATCGATCGACTTTTTGTTGACCTTATAGTCTTTCTGTCTAGTCTAATACCTATAAACTGACTATTGACATGGTGGCGTGGAGGTATTTGCACCATTTTTCGGCTTTAAATAGATTACTAAGTATTAAAATTAATTAAGGTTATTATTAGTACACGAAAATGGTAGTTGTTGACATTCAAATCCTAATTTGATGCAATAAAAAGATCGACAGATGCTAGAGCATTACTGTTAATATTTATCACTCGCAATTCCGTGCTGTTATAAGAATCGAATCAACAACGTGATTTAGAGAAAATTCTGCCTGAAAAATTATTATACGATCATTTACTTGATTACTTTTCAGGTAGGCAGATTAGCTAGGTTCATTTATTTCTTATAGAGATATAAATAATGGCCATAAAAAGTAAGGTTCTTCCAGTAGACAACACTATCCTTGTAATTTAAAAGTACAAATTATGAAGGTCATGAGAACTTCATATACCTAAACAATTGTTGGTTCCAATGTTATGATAAACTTTTATTTAAATTCATATTACTATTTAACAAATTCCAAAAACAGAATGCTTCGTCGACCCTTATCTAACTTTGGAAATAGTTTGAATAAACTAGCGATTCGAACCGTGAAGGCGTCATGTCCGCCGATTGTTCAACACCTCTTGTTTTCAACAATAAATCCACTGTCTTTATTGTTGCCGCTATGCACTTCATACAAACACTCTCCTGTTGCAACGGAATAAGGTACATTATCAATTAAGTTTCGTTTAGGCCACTTAGAATTCAATCCGCGGTTGCAACCGCTTCGGTTAGTAAAAACTATGCATGCTTCGGGCCTTACATAGCTTGAAACGTTAAAGCTTATCTTATAACTGTTTTACTAGGGTAACTAAAGATTGGCTGCTGGTTTACGGTTTTACCGGATATAATGCTAAATAATTTACAAATTTAAATAAACAGCACAGTACAGCAAGGTATTTTTGGGCATTTGGCATTAACTAGAACAATGTTGATATTTTGTTTTTAAATAATGCTTGCATAATCTAGGAAGGATATTTAACAGTTATTTATCATGCTATTGACAAAGGGCTAATTATTGTCAATGTTCGTATCTTGAGGACATAACATAAATTGAAACTAAAATTTGGAGCCAAAGTTCCCGACATAGCTCACCGAATTAGCAAGCTGAAGTGGCAGTTGGCTGGCCATATTTGCCGCAGAACCGATAACCGTTGGGTAAACGAGTTCTGGAATGAAGACCGTGTGTCAGCAAACTTAGTGCAGGACGGCCTCAGGCTAGGTGATAGGCGATAAGTGGCGAACTATTGGAGAGGCCAATTTCCAGCAATGGACTGCGATAGGCTGATGATGATAATGATTATGAAGAAAACTTAGCAATAATTTTTATACTGTTTTGAAGCTTTGTTCATCTTACAAACATTAACCCAGATACAAACTCCCTGCATGTCCCAAGGGTCCACCCTTTAACATAATATTAAAGAAAAAGAGGAATATTAGAGAATGCCTCTAGCATTAAATCCACCTGTTGTACTTTTTTGTGCACTAAATTTTGAAATAATTCATTTTTATTCGAAATGCTAAGACGAATAAAATTTCAAAGCCAGAATGTAAATGCTCATATCGCGCAATTACTCGTAGCATGTCAAAAATACAAGGGTATGTAAAAGTTTCGAAATATTTTCCCCATTTTGTATCGGCAACGAGGTTGTTATCGGTATCATAAGCTCTGTTAGTATGCCACAGTTCTTACTGCGTGTGGGGCACATGGATAGATATGGCGTCGTCATATAAGGCTCCGGTACGTCCATTGTAAGGTCGTTTAAGCGCCATAATGAGAGACACTAATTGAACAGAAAAAATGCCGCTCTACGCCTCTTTAGCGTCTGTATCTAACGCATCGCGTCTCATTCATTTTGAGTCGATATTATCTACGATTGTTTTAGCTTCCTCTGTTTACGTTTCTTTGTCTGGACTTTTTCTTTTCAAGTCTTTGTTTACTGCATATTTACGAAGTTTCTTCCTTAATTGCTGTCTTTTTCACGATCTACGTTTCTAGATTTTCATTAAGGAAATGTCCTAATTAAGAATTAAAGAGGAAGCTACTCTAGGAAATATACTTTGCTTTATTATTTATGTGATTTATGCTTTTTGTTTCGACTTTGAATTCTTTTAAATAAAATCCACTAAATAATATATGTACTCCCGTCCATTCTTGCAATGATTCAAGGATTACGATCCAAATGTTATTTAGTCATTGAGGACAGTGTTACGTTAGAGGAACTATTGCACATACCAAGATTCATTATACCTCCTACAGCCTTTAATCCATTTCAGGGTATGTCGACTAGTGCAGCAGTGTTGCATAGTTAACACTTGGGTGTCATTTGTGTGCAAATGAAAGGGCCAGCGGTATTTGGAGGTTGTTTTCTAGTTCTCCCACGTGAAGCGCCCGTGGGCGAGTCCAGATAGATTTTAGGCTGGCATCCCACGCTCGTTCCACTTCGACTTATACGGCGAGTTAATACACTCATAAGCATTGGAATATTTGATTTATGTTTTGGGCTTGTCGCGAATATTATGCAAATTGGACGGAGCTCAGACGGCGCGCTCAGGATTAATAGGTTCATTTTAACAAATATTCTGATGTACTCGAAATATATACATCTAAATCAAATTGGACTACGCTACAGTGCCCAGGTTTAGCTGTAGAACTGCGCAGTTTGTTTCTTTGTAAATACATGATTCGACAAAATGTATGTCGGCGGGTCGCCAGTAATATATGTATGTCAGATTACGGGACATGCATTCATCTGATCCCAAATTAAATAGCGTAAGTACTTGTGTTTTAGAAACCAGAATTAACAGTGAAACCATAACATAACAAATGTGTCCAACCCAGACAGACCAAATACAAATTTCAATGCACAAATATTGGTCCTGGGTGAGGATCGACCACATGCCCCTTGGTTTAATATCAAGGAGTGCTAACCATTCTTTCACCAGGTCTGTCATTAAAATCTAATTTTCAAGGCAACGACAAAGCCCGCGTTGCATGACTTAGATATTATGGTGACAATCGCAATCCTAATTATACCTTCCTCGAAAAAAGCGTTCAAACGCCAAGTCATTGCCAATAGACACGTTATTACCCGTGTACATGAAACGCCAACTGAATTCGCCGGATATTGTGGCAAATTGTGTCAATTGCTTATGAAAGTCTCGCTTTGTGCTGCGTTTATCGCTTTATAACGGTCCGTAATGGATTAGACAATGCTTAAATAAAAATATTCTTTTATTGGATAACACTACGCTCTGCTTCCGAAGAATGCTATTCAGGGAAACCGGTTAGCATTACAAAGGATTTCTTTTTAGACGGTTCGAATTTTCCACTTTGTCGGTAATTTGTTAATTTTAACATATTTTTGTAAGCGAGTGTCCTCATTTATTTCTTTATTCGATTACTTTTTATTTATGGCTCGCTTTTTGAAAACTTTGTATTGTATATGACCATCTATCTTCATGTCATGTTTGAGTAAATATGCTCAATCCTAATAAATATACCAATCTGTCTCATTGAATCTTTGATGCGAGTTATCAATCTTGCAGTCTTGTCAGTGACACCACTGATTGCAAAACATATCTTACACTTTATTATATCTTAGTAGGATAAGGCAAAGTTGTATGAATTTTTTTACGATTGCATTGAACTTGTAAAGAAGAAGTACTTAAAAAGGTAATTATTTATCATAGGTATGGATTACGATTGTAACCTAATACTCATTGTCCTACAGATTTAATACCTTCATTCAACCGTGAATTCATTGCAAACTAAAGATACGAATGGCTGCATCCGATATCTTTAGCATCAAGAAGTCAAGGAATAGATATGCATCTTTGACAAGATTGATGGGTTTTATTGTAGTGGTAAAGGGACGCTAAGGAAACCGTCAGACCGACATCAGAACCAGAAACCGTCACGCTGTAAGATTTATTTATGCCGGTTTCCACGATTGGAAAAACGATTCGACCGATGGACGACTGATGACAGCTGAAATGGAACGTAAATTTGTATTTAGAATTAACGATTTGTAGAAGAACTTATAGTAATTTTTGACACATTACGAATCGTAAAATATTGGCACCGGGCATTAATGGCTTTCTTGTAACGGCAATATTCGAGTTCTGTTTTATTGGAATCCAGCCGTTTTCGTGCGCAGGCGCGCATTCGTCTATTGTTTTGCTTTATTAATGTGTCTGGGTTTGACGTGCACGAAATTAAAGATTTGTAGCGTGAGACAACAGACTATTGTCTGTCACACCTACTTTCATTATTTGACATGTTTATCGCCAATTAATTTGTTTCGGTAGAATTATCACGCATTAAAATAGGAATGAAAAGATTATCATGAAGTTAAAAATTGTGCTTCAATAACAATTTTAGGGTATCAAGTAACCAATCTTCCATATTATATCATGGAAAGATCGGTTTCCATATTCACCCTACGGCGGATCGAACATGGGAGCTCATAGATGGCGCGACGCCAAAGTCCGGCCCGCTCGCCTCTCGGCTACGTAGATCGTCAAATTTGTAAATGATTTACCAAGCTGATGAGTGAGTGATAAGAGTGTCTCGGGAGACGGTCGGCCGGTAATGTCGGTCCGCGGGTCGCGTGCGAAGTTTCCACTCGGTCGCGTGCATTGTGCAAGCGCAAGACACGCGCCGGCCGCAGTACAATAGCCTTTGCAATCCGCGCGGTGTGCCGGCACAAAGCATTGCCGCATTCAATAACGTTTGTGTGGACTTTATACGGATCGACCTTTCTTCTTTTTAATACCCAATGGAAAAACTATGGAGTGCTATACGTTGATGTCTGTCTGCTTGTCTGTAGCGTCAACCGATTTTGATATTGTTATTTTTTTGTTTGGAAGGTGAATTTGTTAGTCAAGGTTGTTTTTAGTTATGTTTGATGGAAATCGGTTCAAAAAACCCCCGACACTTTGATATAATTGCTTAAATTTACGATATAGGAGCGGTCGAAGCTTAACAATTACTGTGAATTAACCTTTTTTATATATTTTTTATGGAACACTCCAGACTATTTCACCGTTCAATCAAAAGAATATACTTTCAAAATCCATTCAAACATTTTCAAAGCTACCATGCCTTAGGCACATGCAGACAGACAGACACACAGCAGATACGTCAAACTTATTACAACCCGCCGTTTTTGCGTCGGGGATAAAAATATCTAATCTGATCTTCCCTTTCCGTCTTATAATTTTTACTACTCATGTTTGTCGATTGTTTTTTTGGTGGTTTAATTTGTAGTATCAAATACTTTCAATGTAAAATTAATCAATCAAATCTCTGAAGTTAGTGAAAAATGAGGTTGTAGTCCACGAGCGAAAATACATTGTGCTATAATATATTAATTGCCCACTAAAACTTTCTTTGTGAGGTAAATTATCACCTGAAATAACATAGTATAGATTCGCACAATTATTCATAACATCGGCAGGTGTAAACGCCGTAATATGTATGTGAGTGACTGAATAATTAATGTTGGATTCGAACATTTGTGGGTTAAGTTTTAGCAAATATTTTCTAGCAAATATCTGATACTGTTTATGTATGTAGGTACGGTTGACAGCAAATCACACTATACACTTTAGACTTCGTGCCGCAGTAACGTCATAGGCATAAGAACTAATACCGAACTGCAACTGTTTACTTGAAGTGTTGTTGACTGTACTACTTTCATTATCATATCTATTGAGCCATATTCGTCTCTTATTCAAGGTACAGCAAGAGTACCTGCGCTGAAGCGACCTCTATAAAAAATAAAAGAAATAATAAAATAATAAATATTCGACAAAATCACATACATTGCTCTGATTCTGTGGTGGGTAGCTTAAGCACTTGTGTAACATAAATCAAAAACAAGACGGTACCACTACACACAGACCCGAGACAGTACAGAAAAGTTCGTTTCCCATATTGACCCGACCGGGGATCTAACCCGGACCCTTAGAGATCGCGTTGCCAAAGTCCGTCACGCTCGCCTCTCGGCTACGGAGGTCGTCAAAACAATATGATATGCTATGGGCTGATGAAGCAAAACTCAGACAACTTACAAAATACTTTTTAAATGTTATTTTCTTTTCTTGTGTCATTTTTGAGCTTTTTTTATTTTTTACTAACAAAGCTGTAACATAAATGGTCGATATATTTATTTCTTTCATTCTTTAACTGCTTGTATTTGATTGTGTTGACGGCGTGAGGTCGTCTTGTAAGTTGATGAACGTAAATGAGTTTTTTATGTCTGTGACTCGTCTTAATTGCAACGTACGGAAACAATTGATGTAATTTGACAGTGTTTACGAGAAGAAGCTTTGTCTTGTAAATTATAGAGCATCAGTAGCGTTTTTGTCATCAATGTCATCATTATGTATAATATCCGCTCTCTGATTGCTATTAGGCCAATTCGTATTACTTGATCGATGTTAAGAACATTTTTATAAGAGGAGTTTCTTGACCATCTGTATATTTTTCAAGGCATTAAGCACTGTTTTGGCGTAAAAGTTAACGAACAAACAAACCTACTTTCGCATTAGTTATATGAAGTAAAAGTTTGGAAAATATCTTGTTCTAAAATATCGCGTGCGTTATAAAAGTTAGCCATTACTGCAGATTGCTTTCTTGCACGTTCCGTTGCTTTTAGGTTTTCAGACTAAAACTGGGTACATTCTCTGTGAACACTTATTTTTAATTCACTGATTTCCTAAGCGTACAAAGATTAAAATATTTTATTCAACTGGGATTGGTGTTAGGGTCCTAGGGTACGGTTAAATTCCTTTTCACAAAAATTGTGTGTCTTTGTGTTTCCATATGTAGAAAAGGTTTATTAACCACGACCCGCCCCGGATTCGCACTGATTCAATGTAAATACTTAGAAATGTTGGCTTTTCTATAATATATTGCATATGAAAACCTTCCTCTCGAATCACTGTATCAGGCCTAGCATACGCAATTTTATCGCGCTCTTAACAAACGTCAAAATCAATTGAAGTCAGTGCGTCAGCTGCTGATTGGCTGAAAATACGAGTGTGGTGTGCTATTAGCCAATTAACAGTATCAAAACTTTTGTCGTCTCATGGGAGAAATTTGACGTATTGCGCATGCTAGGCCTATATGTAATAAACAAAACCGCATCAAAATCCATTGCGTAGTTTTTAAGATCTAAGCATAAGGGACTACAAAAAAGCGACTTTGTTTTATAGTATGTACTACATACTATCTACACATCATCACTACATACTATGTAGTGATGATGCGTAGATAGTTACCTACTAGTAAGTGTTATATCGATAACCAAGCGTAAAACCAAGTAATGGTTTTGACGTTGAAGATCAAAGATTTGAAGTTGACTATCTATGTAAGAAGTGGAGGCAAGCTTTGCTCGTTAATGCTCGTTTCCAATATTTGAAAACGATTCGTTCTAGTTACGGATAGTAATAATTAAACGAGGCGTAAGCTAAAAACGACCGTTAGACGAGTGATGACAGCTGGTATGGAAAGTAAATTATGATACAGTATTAACGACTCAACGGATAGTCATTTTTGACGCATTACGGATCGTAAAATATTGGAATTGGGCATTAAAAATGCAAGCATATTTACTACTAATTGTAATATCGATAACCAAGAGTTACTTCGTTTTGACGTTGAAGATCGAAAATTTTAAGTTGACTTTGTAAAAAGTGGAAGGTTCCAAGCTTTGCTCGTTAAATGTAGTCTGTAGCGTACTCTACTATTGAGTGGTATTGTGCGGTACCACTCGGAGTCCCCACAGCTTTAGTCCAACTCGCGCTTGACCGTTTTTTCGAAGTCCGCAATTCGGTAGGCTCGTCGCGATCGATAGCATGGAGCCGGGAACACCCACGGCGCCGTTGTATGGCATTATCGACGCGCTTCCACCCCTCATAACTTGATGCGGGCCATTGTTTCTTGTATGGTGTATGCCTTTGAAACTTGACATGCAGTTCCAGTTGACAGTTTAGCTACAAAGTTCTATAAACGCGGCTGCATTTAACTTGAAATGAGACTTTATTGTCTTTTGCATAGTGAATATCTTTGGAACTTTCCATGATGTGATGACAGCAGCCAGATCAGAACAGAGTCAGATGGGAGAGATCAGTTGACAATTTTTCTATGATCTTTCGCTCTTTCCATCGCTCTCGCATTGGCATATAGTACTCCAAATCCAGCTGTCTTTTATTTTTACTTTAACAAATCTGAGTTTTAATGCGTTTTAATGCTAATGCATAAGAGCTGAATTCTTCAGCAGCGAACATCTTAGGGCTATATAACAAAGTCGAAATCTGCATAAAGTAGACAAAAGTGAATTCATTGTTTTCATCCTTGTATAGTCCAATTTTGCTCATTCTCGGAAATTTAAAAGCCACCTTAGTCTATAAGACTTCCTACCCCGTTGTTGTTGCTAGGCCGCTTGGATACGGACTTCGGTGTGAAAAGATTATCTTACCCTTTTCATTTAAATTTATTCACACAACGTAAATTCATATTTTCTTTGGCCTTTGTATGATAGGGTCATGATTGAATGTGCGACACGACCGCAGTTGCATTGGATACCTAATTGTAGCTTCCGGCGGCGCAGCTGAGCGCCCGTCAGTCTACAATATGTACATACACACACATAATCCTCGTTCACACTGTTGAGAATTCGATAAATACAGTACCACTGTGCCATGCCAGACTGATAGTCGACTCTTTCGGACGCGCACTAGTGTATAAGTAGGTATACTCAAACTTATAGTGGAGAACACCCACTGTGTCTTTGAATACTATTATTAACACACTTCCACCCCTCACAATTTGATGTAAGGCTCTTTTTCGTGTATGGTGAATGCATTTGAAACTTGAACTCTCTTAGGTCTTTTCAATTTTTTCCGCAATTATGTTTAATTTTCCCATCGCATCTTAGCGAAGAATTTATAGATATTATAGTTAAGAAATGGCTTTCTATTACATAACTTTTAACAGCTATTGGTGGCCAAAATAAAGTACATATACATATACGTTCTTGGCCCTTCAATATGTCTCTAATGGTAATATTCACTCTTGGAGTTACCAAACACTTGTGCACAGTCACTCTCTTCTAATTTTAAGTTTGATTTTTCTCTCTAATGCTTCATTACTTTATCTAAGAATTCGTCAAAGCAACGCAACGATAACTAGGTCTTACTAATTTATACGGTGTACGGTCAAAAAAAAAATCAAAATCAAAAATATCTTTATTAACTACAATTTTGTTGCTGTTACAATGTGTGTTACAACGGTCAACACCACATATCAGGAAACCATTTGCAGTCCAATATTTGCACTAATGTCTACGCAATAAGGGCGCTGCTTTTGACTGTGGATACATAAAGGGTAAATGTAGGTCTGTACGTGACGTTAGGCGACGCAAGCGCATGCTAATTACCGTGTTTAAATAGACTCAGATGTGTACAGTCCCTATATCGTTTTATTGCTGACAACAATGAGTTGTTACGCGAATTCTTAGCTTTAACAATAACACGTGATGGATAATTAGCTACGGTTGTTGAATAGGTATGCACTTACCATGTTGTGTACTTAGCATGTTTGTTTGAGAATCTTTGACGACCTCCGTACGTCTCGGCTACGGAGCCGAGAGGCAAACGTGCTGGAATTTGACGTCGCGCCATCTCTGAGATCCCGGGTTCGATCACCGGTCGGGTCAATATGGGAAACGAACTTTTCTGTATTGTTTCGGGTCTGAGTGTTGTGGTACCGTCGTTGTTTCTGATTTCTGTAACACAAGTGCTTTAGCTACTTACCACAGAATAAGAGCAGTGTATGTGATGTTGTCCAATATTAATTAATTTGAGGTTTCAACACACATTCTTGACAGTATTTAGTCTTGTGTATTTTACTAAATGTTTAGCTACTTTTGCCAATTATTCTAGTAATATAAGTAGTTACTTCTAAGGGTTATAATGCAGTTGTCTCACCACTATTAATTTTGATAAGTTATAGATCTCAGCTTGTAAGAATTTAGTTATAAAAAAAATAGTTTGAACGAAATAAATTGAAAAGTATTTAAGTATTAACTTAACACTTACATTATGTCAATGAGACGCCCGAGTCAGAGTTCAAGGTCAATTTAGGAATAGAATTCGTCTCCAAAAATTGGCTCGGCTCCGACTTTCAGTCTCGCCCACCCCGAAGGTAGCTTTATCTAATAAGTAAGTAGGTATATATGTTTATGCTTGGACTGCTGATAATCTTAAGAAATAGCTTAGTTATGGCATTTTGATCAATATTCCTAAAAATAGAAAAACTTTTAATAAATGCCAGCTACGAGTAAGCTTCAGTTTAAATACGTGTTTGCCGATGAAACCTTTTACCTAATTAGCAAGTCTTTTTAAACAAATAGCAGTTTCAAATATCTGACCGAACCAATGATTTGTGCGAGGCCGTAGTTCTGTTATACCTAAAAAAACAGTAACAGCCTATTTAATTTTTCACTGCAGGGTTTACTTTACTCCAAAGATGTAATGAATTTTTAAATTATGGAATAAAAAAAATGTGGGATCCCTTGGAAATTTACACTTTTCAACAAAAAAAAGTAGTTCTTAAATCATTCCAGAAATTTTAGATAAATTCGTCCGTTTGTTATTCTGCTTATGCAAAATGAAGACTTATATTGTTTTCTCGTAAATGCACGGGAAGCACAAGCTTTCAAGTAAAAAAGAATCGTCAAAATCGGTTCCCCCAGTCAACATTTCTGGCATAAACATACAATCGAACTGAGAACCTCCTCCTTTTTAAAATCGTTTAAAAATAATCTTATGGAAGCGTCATTCCTTAGCCCAAAGACGTCAAAATAACTCATACCCTTTTTTCCAGGATTCGACCGCAGACACCAGGCGAAGTTCTCGAAGGATGCGGGGTGTGCGCCCGCGCAGGCGGCGCGGCAGGAGAAGGCGGGATCGCGCTGGGCACTGAGCGCGCCTTCACCTTCGACTACGCATTCGAGCCCAGCGTCATGCAGCAGGACGTATACGAAACCTGTGTGCGGAAGCTGGTGGAGGCGGCGCTTGATGGCTACAACGCCACTGTGCTCGCATACGGACAGGTAAGAACATACATTACCTATGCTTCTGGGGACCGAACCAGTCAAACCTTCGACTACGTTTATTTCCCAACCTGACTATCGATTAGGCTACGAAGCGTTACTAATTATCTTCACCAAACTTTCAAGAAAATTTCGCGGGCTTTCACTCCAACCTAATTTACTCGAGTCCGCAAGCTATGTACGCAAGCAGATGGATGCGATAATAGCATTGCAAGGGCATCTTCTTTTCTGATGATCTGACAGAGGTTGTTCAAGCTCCTAGTCGAGGATGCAACAAAGCTCGCAATAAAACCTGCATCCACAAGCAGGTGCAGGTGCCACGTGATAGCGTCAACGCTATTGTACACACGGATACGTGAGCCCATCTACAATCAGCTCGATCATGCTGGATACTGACATACATACTCGCACATATTCGCAATGATGAGCATAATTTATCATACAATTTGTATATCCTTTCTGTTAGTATCGTCGGTACAACGGTTGAAACGAGTTTACTGATGCTCTAGAAAGGTTTTCCACTATTGAACCCCCAGCCGATCCATTAGTAGATCATTGAATACAATGGACCATTAATATACGAATAAGGAAGTTGAGGATTGCTTTGCGCTAGAATAGACAAAGAGGGTACGCCTTGTACAATTCTCCATTGCTCCTGCTAAAATGTCCCTTGATTTCTTATTTACTGATCGATTTCCCCAAACCAAGTTTGATTACTTACTTGTGCTTGCTACGACTCTACGATCTATTTTGTTCTACCGACCTAGAAAAAGAAGAAGAACCAATCGAGCGAATGTCTTCTTTGCCAACTTCCTAAGATGACGTAGGTATTTTCAAAAGGTTCAATAGAAATTCATGCAACAAAAATACTTAAGACTTCCATACTTAGACATAACTGATAGCACTTCTCTAGATTCTAGACGATATTTTTTCCTATACCGGTTTATTCATGTTAAAAGCCTAGGTCATACCTATTAAGCCATTCAGGAAATGCAGACCAGTAGTAAGTTCATCTTACCCAAACTAACATTACTATGTTTTCATAATTAGTTTGATTGTCCGAAACTGAAGGTGTGAAGAACACAAAGTTTTGTAGTCATCACCTACTTTAGCATTATATTTAAGATTGAAGCGAGCGTAAATTGATGGTGTAAAAACTGTTTGGTACCTGATTCTTGAACAGCTGTGTCATCGACATAATGTCACTGCCTAAACTCTGAGCCAAAATATCGCCTACCTACCTGACAAAGCTTATCGAAGCTTGTTTAGACGGCTTGGCAACAATGACTGGCACATTGTCTTTGTTCTGCGGCATTAATTGGAAACCACATTTGACCCCATTCCGCTAAAAATATGACAGGCCGACAGCTGCGATTGTTACGCTTCCCTAAGCCGGCAAGCATTTGTAGGCTGTTTTTGTTCGAGTTGCACCTTATAAGGGCTTGAGCAAATACGCCAAGGTCCGCGCGACGATTAGAACAAGAATGCGTTGTCTTTAATCATAGGTTGGTGTAATACACCCGTGCAAGTGTGCTGAGTGCACAACGCGCCTAATATATTCAGCCTGTCATCAATCGCAGCATGTTGTTGGTTTTTGCATCATAATTTTCCGTGAAACGAGTCGTTTATATCGAATTAACCATATCAACAGTCAACCTACACTTATTAAAAACCCTTAAATTAACTCGTCAATTGATCCATATATGGTGCACAATACTCCGTAAATGTATTGGTGATTACTTTATTCATACTATCGGAATTATAGACATTATTATACTTGTTTTCCCACGTTTGAAGTTCATGTTCTGCGTTCACAATTTTCCGTAACTACCTAAAGGGCAAACAGGGCAATATCACGAACTCAATAGAAGACGACTCATCTTCACTTTAAAGTAAAATTATAGCATTAGTTCTGCGTAATACTTATGTTTATTTAATAGCTGCCATACATAACTTTGAAGAAAGTTCATGTTAGAGTTCATCTACCGAGATGTCCTTCGGCTGAAATGATGATGACGATGTCACTAGGGCATTATAAAACAATTTGCCGTTCTTGGGCTTAAAATTCTTTAGGCCTATGTTTTTGCGCTTAACAAGCAAAGCCTCTTAGGTTTAAATAATATCATTACGAAACGAATCTTCTATCGAATACAAAAGGTTTATTGTTAAAAATCAACCGTTGCACGCTGTCTGTCATTTCCTTTCACATTGCCCTATCCCTTGCGCAATCTTCCATAGATCATCGCCCTCGCCACATGTCCGCTACAACTGACAGCACGAATGTTGCAGCTTTATTTGTTTGTTTGTTTGTGCCGCAAGCAAAGGAAGTCGCATTACTAATGTTTATTGAACAACCGAATCGGGATTGACTGCGACAAATTGTGAAGGGTTTAGCTACTCTTGCTGCTAACCAGTTCTAAGTATCAGGATAGATTTTACTGCTTTATTGAAACACACCATAGTGTGCATGTGCGTCATATTATATAGAAGAAATACTAAATTGATCTACCGTGGACATAAGAACTGTCAAACTGCAAGTTATTACCGTGATTTTGCTGCTGACCGTACAATAGATGCCTGGTAAAAGCACGAACATAACGAGAGTTACGTCAATGATCCCATTAAAGTACCGTGAAGGCCGCAACAGCTGAGTTTAATTGCTCACTGTCTTAAACAGAAAGACCCATAAAACACAGCTGAACTTATTTTGGAAGAATCAGTTTCTAAAGCTATGATGTGTACGCTTGTGTAAGAAGTTAACAAATAAACGCTATGCAGTGCTTGGTGCAGTGCGGTTGAAGAACATCCTGCGGGACCTGTTTGGGATGATTCAAATCACAACAGGAGTCCATTCTCATTAATTAATGTCACTATATAGAATGTTATAGATGTATGTATTATTATCCACCTATACAAGATGTATTCCTGATAATAGCTTATTTTTATTAACTAGTTTCGAGTCCCCGTCCTTTCCACAAAAATATGATGTATTAAGTTCCTAAAGTACTAAGTTTTATGGTTACAAAGTCGAAACTAATTTCAGAAAATGATATGCCTTTAAGAATTCTTTGCATCCAAAACCTTCGTTATACAAGATCTAGTTAATATCGGTACCAATTTTAACATTTCACATGCAGCAAAACTTATCAAGAAGTATCGTCAGTAACATTTTAATTTATAATTTTAGCGCCTGACCTTAGCGTGAATCTTTCGCTTAATTTTGTTAGTGCTGATAATAATAAATAAAAAAATATTGGACAACAACGTATACCTTGCTCTGATTCTGTGGTAAGTAGCTTAAGCACTTGTGTTACAGAAATCATTAACAACGAGGGTACCACAACACCCAAGAACCCAGACTATAGAAACGTCCGTTCCCCATATTGACCCGACGATCTCAAAGATGGCGCGAAACCAAAGTCTGGCCCGCTCTCCTTAATCAATCAATATATATAAACAGACCGGGGATAATTCGCATTTGTAATGGTTTTTAATTAAGATTGGCAAAAGATACAATCATGCATCTAAAGGCACCACACATCACTTGGCCGTATTTGGTGCTAATCCTATTTACATGGCTTTGGAAATGATAGAATCAAGACAACGTATTTGATGCTATCACGACTTGTTAACAGTCGATGCAAGTGTGTCCGATGTACAGTCACGGCTAACAAAATGTAAACACTTGAGCTCTTATGACTTTATCATAAGATTTACTTTAAAACGAGTTTGTATACATATAAGTGCATGCACTGTACGGTCGACAGCACATCATGGTAACACCTGCAGTTTGATATTGGTTCTTATGTTAATGACATAAGGGCGGTACATAGTCCAAAGTATGTAATCTTTTGTCTGTACATGCCAAACGGTACTAAAGACTTTGAGAATAACTATCGTGTTTCATGTCTTAACAAAATGACAAATTGGTAGAAACATATCGCGTGACAGCTGCTACATTTCTCACAAATACCTAATAGCACACTTAAAAGTTGTTTTGAAGTAGAGAAATGACGAATTCGTTGGTTGCCGTTGCTACCGATCGATCCGTAATAATTAATCGTATTCTGGAATGTTGCTTGACTAGTACTTGTATTTGGTTTTTAGCTTTTGTACCTTGTCAAATTAAGTTAACGGTCTTTGACGTATTTCTGGAAGTAGAGGTTTATCGCAACAAAATACAAAAGTGTTTACAGAGTAAAGATGCTGACCGTACCGTCAGAGTGATTTTTTCGAATGAATAAATAATAAATGCGCCAGACAACCACACCAATCACCAGATCTCAAACTAAGGTTTTCCCTTGTACTATGAGCACCAGACGACGGATACTAACTGAGGGCGTCATCCCAGCACACTCAGGCCCAAGTCAATTTAGAAAAGTTCGTTTTCCAAATTGACCCGACCGGGAATCGAACCCGGGACCTTTCGCGCTTTGGTCGCCTACCTTAGCCACTGCGCCATCGAGGTCGTTTTTGAATTTGAAACGTTTCTATGAGTTTTGGGTGAGCTAATAAATCTAATTAAACTTATGTCGAACTTTTCAATATAAACCTTACTGATTAATTTGTTAAGTATTATTACGTGAGTTATAAAACTTCAAGTAAATAAACAAAATTACATCCGCGTCCGAAGTAATTAATATTTAAATTGGTCCGTTAAATTAATTTTATCTAACGAAATTCTTTTCCCGTCTAAAATCAGGTATTACTAGTTTAGTAAGAATATAATATTAATAGTATAGTATATAATATTACTCTTTTAACATTTAGGTAGGTACATAATAATATATAATTGTCAGTTAGAATGTTAAATAAGTGTTCTTAGTACTTTCCCAATTGACTTGAAATGTACTGTATGTGTAATTGTGATTGTGTTTAATAACATTATAAATTTAAAAATTTATGATTTATGTATATTACTATTCCACGCAAAAAATACTGATCAGATTTGAATGAAGTTTGGTAGAAAGCGAGATATCATACTATATTAAATATATTGTGTACTTTATATTCTAAAATAACGAAGGCAAAGTTAATTAAGCAGCTAGTATATAATGAAATGCACCTAATTAATTCTATAACTTTAAGTTTTACTTTACAGCAGATGCTTTGATACAATTGCAGACTTGTGTAAAATAGACATAAGAAAATATCATGAGCCTTGATAAGTTGATCTGGTATAAGCCCTTTTACTAAAACCTTTATGTACTTCTATTTTATTTTTTTCGTTGGGAGAAATTCTTTGACGAACCTTACCGTCATCTAATGGAAGATGACAGCGTGTGTGGGACTCCACTAAAACGCCCCGGTCGGACCTAATCGCCTTTTAATGATGGCAGTGAGTATACTTGAGTATACTCACTTGATACTTGAGTATACAAGAGCTTGAGCTCTTCATACTTGTCAGCTTGACTGAAGCCTTAAATAAGTTGTCGACGAAGACCAATTATGCCCAAAAACTGGGCAAACCGGGCGGTGATTCTCGCGATAAAGATCGCTCGGTCAATTTTAGCCGCTCATTACCGAATGAAGTGAATGACTTCATTGCCGTCTCAATTCCAATTTGTACTCATTCGTTGCGCTTTATTCAATTCACTCTAATCGCCGTTATTTTTAAGAGGCTTCAACACCAAACGCTTCTGCATACAAAATCTGAACTAACTCTTGGTTTGGAAAGTAAAGATATGAAGTAAGTACAATTGGTAATTTTCACGAAATACCGAAATGCGGCAAACTTAAAATGTCAAAAATATTAAAATTATTTGATATTTATTTAGTGTGAATTATTACTAATGTTACAAGAATTTAATTTTGTATTGGTTTCAAAAGATATCACGTTTTAAAAAAGGTAAGAGGACATTTAAAAAAAAACAAATTCAAAGAAATTTATGAAATTAAATTTTATTCTTAAACAATAAGTAAGATTAGTGAGTAATTCCAGCAAATCAAAAAAATTATGCAGCACTTTGACGTAACTCTTATTTAAACTTATTTCTATTTATTATGGCACTTAATTGAATAACAATGTCTAAAAGATTTTATTCGTTATCAGATATTGGTTGAACTCCAATTAAATAACCCAATTAATAAGTACATGTGCATTTACAGAATGATAAAGTATCGTTTTATTTTAGAATAATTGTATTTTTTGTAAACAGCTATAATTGCTACATCATCCTCCCTGTGCCCCTGCTGTCATTTTTATTTTATTGACATTTCGATCTGATCTGAGGGGCTAGAAGGGTTAATGTGGTACCTAAACGGTATCTAGTTTCGATCCTTAAAAGCTGGTATATCCTTATCCAGCTTAATTAAAAAGATGTTTGAAATGTTGCTTGTCACATCCTATACTGTTGCACATTTAAATGCACCTCATTATGCTGAACTTAACGCCCACTCCTTAAATCAAGGCACCAAATACCGTATACTTGGAACCAGTGAAAAGATTGCATCTCAAAATGTCCAGATATTATAAACTCATTGGCGCAACATGATCTGTTAATCTATACACAAAAATAAAATTGGAGTGTCTGTAGAAACGCTTATTACTATGTACCTAGCATATGAATATATGTACGGTACATAAACCAAACTAACATTGTTTTAAATTTGTGTCTACCTGTCTGTTTGTTCCGGCTAATCTATGAAATAGCTGGACCAATTTTGACGGGTAGCTGATGTAATAAAGAGTAACTTAGGCTACTTTTATACTTTTTATTAAAGAAAAAAAAATTCAAAACGAATGCGAATGAAGTCGCGGGCACTGCTACTAGAAAATATTTTATTGTGAGTAGAAATTTATGTTTTATGAATATTTATTCAAATTCCGTGTTCACTTTTGTTATGTTAATTAATTCTTTTATAATTTGAACAAATGAGCTGCTTACTCATATTGTCTTGAACTTTACGCTCTTCTATGAATTTTGATAGACTAGACAGTTGCAGCAAGTCACGTAAAATGTGAATTTAAAATATTATGAAACTACTGATATGATACTTATTTTGAAGATTTTTTATTTTAGAACATCCATTTGAGAACGGCTTGCATTCAATGAATTTTTCCGACCACTTAGATGGTAGATATTTTTTCTGTACTTGCGTTTTCTATCAAATGATTTTCTCCATACTCTCCCATTACCAATGTATCTTAAATAGTACTTTTGAACATGACCAACTACATAGTATAAGCTACCTATTTTTGCAGCTAATTCAAACCCGGAACAAAATATCAATTGAACACACATTGTCACCTACAGAAACAATAAAATAAAGTCGTTGGAACTGCTTACAAGCGTGTGCAGAGAACAATGCGCTTATCCTGTATGACCAAAAGACGGAAGTAAGTTCTACAAAAATGGGTAGATCTTAATATAAAATATAATTTCGCCGTGTCGATCAGGAAGTAGGCAGTACCATTTGTGGAGAATGTCTTTTACTGGGTGCGTCAGGAATATAGGACATACTCGAACATTGGAACAAAGAGTATTGTTCGCTTTGTTTGAAACCAGGACTCTACTTATCAAGATGGGCCATTACTTTGATGGGCTCTTAGAGGAACTATGCATACAAAGACAGTTGATACGGTATGTAAGTTTGGGCACTTTGGGCAGGTTTCATTTTAAGGAGATTTAAAGTTTGTGAGAAAAAAACTACGTAAACTATGAGTCGGAGAAATCAAAAGCATCGATTGCAAGATTTACGTTTACAACAAACCGACTTTTATGAATTTCTATAATCTCTTCATGATAGTGATGATGAAGCATATACCTAAGATGACTAAGATGACTATAGATCACAGATCTTTTACTAGGGTTAAAAAAAAGTAATGTTTCACTGTCAAGGAAACCTCCTAAAAGTTTGGGAGTTTCAAGAAACAATTTGTAAATCGAACTACTGCTCTAAGGCTCCGACTTTAAATGAACATAGCAAAATATGATTATACACAAACACATTCCTGGCCGAATTCCTTGGCCGCCGCCTACACTGTGATATTTAATTATGTTTCAACATTATACTTCGGACAAAGATTTGTGACTACGTGCTAGAAACGCTTGAGTTTGAGATAGATAGATATACTTTATAGCACAAAATCTTTACAGAAATAGGTTTCACAGATTGATTATAGTACAATTTAGGCGGTCTTATCGCTAGAAAGCGATCTCTTCCAGACAACCTCAAGGTAGAGGAAATAGTAGATGCCATATTAAAAAAAAAGCCAAATGCTTCATCCTCGGTATTCTAATTATTCATTATTCTTCAGTCGTGACATTACATGAGCAACGTGGAAATTCTAAGAGCTTTCTATGCATTTCAAATGATTACCTAAGTGTTTAGGGGGCCAATGGTTTCCCAAAAAAAAAGGTAGGTATTACATGTTAGAGATTTCAATATTATTTCCTTGCTTTGATTGTGATTCAAGTCACTGGATTTTAAATCCTAAAGCATTATCTATAACGAGGAAATTGAAATTGAAAATTTGTATGTGGCCTTACAGCAGTATCAAAACTTAACCTTCAATCAATATTAATAAATTGTACGGGCTCATCATGGCCTGCGGCAACGAGTTCTTTCCCCCAATTTAAGCTCGTGAAACTCGTGGATTATCTATCGTATTGCTAGATTACGGAACTCCAAAGCGTTGTCTATGACGAGAAACACTTATGATTTGCATGTAGCGTCATAATATAAAAGTTGAACAGAATGACAATCGATGCCGCGCAGGCGGAGTCCTTGTGCCCACGCGCAGCCGCGACCTCCCGATGCCTTGCTAATTGTGCTGTAACGATTATGTCTAGTGAGACAATTTTACTACTTTGCATATAGCAATAATAGTAATGATGGTGAAGTTTCAAAATGTTCTAGGTATAAAATGTATGGTTTCTTGAATCGACCAACTCATCACATTGGTAATATTTGATAATTAAATTTAAGCTTGGCTCATCAGATCCATTAGTATGTTACGTTTGTAATATCCAGGGATCTCAAAAACTTCTGTATTTCAAATCTCAATAAATATATTTCAATCCCTATAAACCTGCTTCAAATGCCTACTTATTACTATTATTAACTTAAATAAATGAGGTTCTAATTTTTTGAAAATTAAAGTTCGAAGTCTTCTTTTGCGGTTTTTCTTTAGCAGTTTTATAAGATCACAGTCATGGACAAATAACCACTTTGACATACAACCTTTGAAGATTAAAAAGTAATAACGATAAAGGTTCACCTCCTTTTTCTTTTCGTAAACCTCCGATCATTAAAAATAATTGCTTGTTGGGAAGTCTTCCGCTTTCTCGGCCATTCCGATAGCAGGTGGGTCAGCGCAGCCGCCGGTTGCTCACCTGAGGTCGACTTGGCGCGGGCGCAGACATTAACTCAATCGGCCACGTAATTGGATAGATTAGTGCAACTGATCTCGCTGACGAATGGGGTTTTTGAACTTCGCAACTGGACTGAGAGCCAGTGTTGGTTGGGTGTCGTGCCGGAACGGAGACGAAGTTTGGGCCATTTCGGCACCGGCCGATCTGAAATTAGTGGGTCATCATTATATCATTAGCAGTAATAAGTACCTATATAAAAATACTGTATTGTATTTATTACTATCAAACAAGTATACGTCCCAAAGATTCGCTTAATGGTAAGGTTTCCGCCTATGGTCGCCTAAAATTACATGTGTGTTTCCTAAATTTTTAAAACACGCATTTCGCACGAATGTATTTTAACGCGTGCGAATTGACTCCTTTGAAGAACTAAATGGAACTTCTTCTTGAAGGAGACGATTTGCACGCGTTTAAAACACATTCGTGCGAAACTCCTACCTAAAAAAATATTTTTATTAAAAGGGGACGATTCGCAAGTTCGGGCGAATTTATTTCATGCCAATCGACTACTAACCCACATTTACAGTTGGGTTATGACTACCGCACTACCGTTTGGGACACTTTGTCTTTGTTGATCGAACTGCAAATGTTTACGTGAGTTGCTTTTTTGACTGTACTAGCTCTTTTATTTCACAATCATCAAATACAAAATTAAAGCTCACCTCGATTTATTTACTCGATAGACTCTTAGAATAAGAGTTAATTTGCTTGTTTGAAGATTAAGAAACCAATTTCCTCGTTAAGTTAATGTAATTTCCAACATCAAGGAAATATAATTTCCAACATTAAGTAAATGTAAAAGCCGAAACTAAACTACATCACTAGCCGGGTACCCACTATGAACTAACAAGCTCCCACGAGCGCAGACAAACCTCTGTTGTCTGACGGACTTGTTATCACTTCTGTGATAACAAGTACACCCATTAAATCTTGTAAACTGTGTCTTTTCGGTCGTTATCATGATACAGACTACGAAAATTTTACTAACATCGCGGTTCAGATCAGATTTAGATGCAGGTTTTGCTATTCGCTTGCATATTTTTCTTCGGATGTTCTAAGCTAAATTCTATGATCGACTTAAGTTCATTAATGCCCGGTCCCAACATTTAACGATTCGTAATGTGTCAAAAATGACAATCCGTTTTTCTCCAACTGCTACGAGTCGTTAATTCTAATTTCAAATTTTTTCCATATCAGCTGTCATCAGTTGATCGCACATTGTATATTTTATTACTATCCGTAACTTGACGGATCGTTTTTCAAATATTGGAACCGGGCATTAGCGGTTTGTAATAATTAATTATTTTTAAGTATCCGACTAACTTAAACTTTGCCTGATCAATCCTACTACTATTATAAAGGCGAAAGTTTGTAAGTATGGATGTATGGATGTTTGTTACTCTTTCACGCAAAAACTACAGAACGGATTTGGATACAATTTGGTAGGAAGACAGATGACATACTAGATTAACATATAGGATACTTTTTATCCCGAAATAACGCGGACGAAGTCGCGGGCAACAGCTAGTACGTTATGAAATTGTTTTGCAGCCGTTTTTTTTTAAATATCAATGGTACAAATGATAAGGACAGAAAACTAAAAGGACTTGTTTTTAAGTAGTTAACTTACCCAGCAATGCAACTCAAATAAGAGTAAACCACAGTTGTTATATACCAAATTAAACTCATATAAATAGTAACGGTCGATTAAATCGTGTAAACTTTCTTCTCGTTATGTTAAACGTTTAAACTATCGGCAACGGAGATAAATTAACACAGATAGCTTGAAAGTGGACTGAGACCTAAGACAAAGGTTAAGTTGGCGTAATTGTTGACCTGGTTGGCTCCTATTGTTTCTCTTGGCGAATTTAACAACGCTGGAACTGTAATCTAATCTTGTAAAATGGTGGGAAAGGAAATCGATGCACAAAACTGATTCATCAAGTAAACGAATTTTACAATTAATTAAGTAGTACGGTAATATATTTATGTGCTGTCTTTTTACAACTAAAAAAGGAAGTTTGTTTTCTTTAAATCGGTTTTGCTATATTTTAATTGTCTATCCATATTTATTATATATAATTTTTAGCAGATTATTTATATCATATAAACAACATTACATACATCGACCTAATAATAAAGCAATCAAATAGGTATAACAAATTTAAAAAGATTTGGGTAATATCGCGTGGTATAGCGAATATGAAATAAAACACCTGTTGAAAGCCGTCAAAACCTTTACACATGTTTATTTCCGTAAATAACCGCGCAACAATAGACCCAGTTATGGAACAGAAGGCGATGTGACAATAGTATACACATTCTTCTATTATCACCGGAAATCCGATACTCAATCGATACATTTATCGAAACTACTAGTCATGTCAGGTTACTTACCCGTGTACCGAGTTGTGAGTCAACTCACGTCGTGCTGACGAGAATGTTGTAAATGATAAATGGTAGGAACATTAACCCAGATTTAATACAAGAAAGGGTACCGTCAGAAATGTAATGTTAAACATTTGGTTTGATAAGTGTTTAAAGGTAAATGACATTTGACATTTATAAGACAAGAAAGATGCAATCTTTCTCCTGAGAAGGCGTGGGTTGTGGCTTTCTGAGTAATGAAAAAAATCATTAATATTAATTGTATAGCATGTGTATAATATTAGTTGTATAGGATTTACATGTTAATCCTTCTAATATTATAATCGCGAAAGTTTGTATGAATGTGAGGATTTCTGGACATATGTTTGTTACTCTTTCACGCAAAAACTTTTCAACGGATTTAAACGAAATTTAGTAGAAAGAGGGATGACATACTAGTTTAACGCATATAATACTTTTATTCCGAAATAACGCGGGCGAAGCCGCAGGCCAGTTCATTATATTCTGATAACGCTATCAAAGAAAACCCTTCGGCAGCCCTTAAACTAAATGTAATCAATCCATTAACTGATTGGCACTGATAAGAGCACTACGTTGCAGTTGTTCCAAAGAAAGTCTCACTCATCCTTTCCATATTAAATATCATGCAGATATTTTAAATTCAGAAAATAAATAATTCATATTTTTTTTTAAATGCTAAAGTTCAACGAATGACCTCCCAAGGCTCACCAACGATTTGCAGCGCGATTAAAATCAGCCAGTTTGTTTCTTTATATTGCGTAATAGGCGATGATATTCATAGTCTGGACATGTTTGTCCAACGGTTTTTATAGTAAATTCGTTAAGGAAACAACCTATTTGAATGGTCGTTTCCTAACAAATCAGTTTGTTTATCTAATTTATTCACGTTCCATTTGGAAGGCGAAAACATAAAACAAGATTCCTTATGGATATTCGCGACAGTTTTGTCTTTTAATATTTGATAGATTTACGATAAGATATCTCGCCGATATCAAGATTTACGAGTTTCGATAAGTTATGTCACCGTGTGTGTGTGGTCTTATGCGCACAAATAATGTGCATTTATGCAATTTTGAGAAAACGTTGGATTAACAAGGATGTTCCTTTGCCTCGTCGGCCTTGCATCTAATCAACTTGAAGACATTACCGTCAGAAAACTAGTTGACATAAGTCTTATCATATTATTATACTTGCTTGTGTTGGTACTAAGCTCTACAGAAACAAGCTTGAGAGATACGGTTATCATGATACTGAAACATTTATTTTAAGCTTTACATATATAACAGCTCAATATCGTGTTTGGGTTTAAAGGAACAAATCCTGGATTGAATTAAATAATAATAAAAATAATCCTGAAATGAAATCTAAGAACAAATCTCTAAATACAAGAAGCTTCTTACCATTACCGTTAGATACTTGACGTCATACGTCATACGTATTTGTGTGAATATATTTGAAGTTAATTAAACGGAAGAGCAACCGCGTATTCATGGAACTTAACGCCTTCGAAACATAATGGTGGGTGAATGAATGAACGTTTAGTGAATGGGAGAGAATGAGTGAAATAGATTAATCTGTTAGGAATATAACACATTTAAGAAAATATTGTTACTGAGAAACCTGTATGATTTACTACCTCTATATCATATCATGTAAGTCGTATTATAATCGGTTTGGTATATAGGCCATCCCATCACCGAGTGCGAACGATAGCTCGCGGACCATCCCGGGATCCCAGCCCTCCGAAGCGGGGAGGTTCTTCGTAGGGGTAGTTCCCGCAGCATTCGCGCAAATCAGTGCTACAGTCGATGAATTCTTTATTACAGCTGAAATTAAAAATACATAATCACTTTTTTTATATTATTTGTGTGGTACACGGACGATTCATACAATATTACAACAATGGTTACATGAAATCATGGATAGAATTTATTCCATAATATATTTTAGGTATACACCCCATGCAATATAAATAGTAATAACTAGACTAAAACAAAAACAAATATTGTTCGTCATTTCAGCTAACTTAGAATATTTAGAAAGTAATTTTCTAGGTGCACTATTATGCAATAGTTTTATAAGCTATTATTAAATATGCAGGCATATCTAATCAAGATGCAAAGAAAAAACAGCCGTTAGCATAGTTAAATGTCGTACACTAAGACATAATAAGATTTAATACCTGAATGAATAAAAAAATAGCAAACTATCATCTATGTCCAATATAATAAGTTACAGTAACGACATTACGGTGGTTCAAAGTCCAAAGTGTAGTCTGATGTGTTTTTGACTGTATAAAGATGGGTGGGTGGCTTTTTGAACATACCGGCGCGCGGGCGCGTCTGCTTCCTGTATTAAGAGGTAGGGCATAGCGATTTATCGCTCGAACTGGAGCAGCCTTACTGGTGAAATACCTTCACCTTACAGAAGACCGCAGCCAAATAACAATCACTTCTGTGTTGTTGTGTTCCTGCGTGTGAGTAAGGTTTCCAGAGCTCCTGGGGGGTGCTATATGAGTAGCAGGGGTCAAGCCTTCAAGGTAAGGGTGACAAGTCCAGTAACAGATTTATTATGCTGTACTTGTCACCCTTAAGCTAGGACCTCATTACCACTTAACATCAGGTGGGATGAGGTCAATCTTGAAGTGCAATATAAAAAAAATAAAAAAAATAAACTAGACTTCCTGACTACATTATCATATTAAAATGAAGGTAAATCGAACCTTGTTATCATCAATAAGAATCATTTTCCTAAAATGAAAATATGTTTTAAAGGAAAGTTTTGGACTAGTTCTGACGATATGTCGCAAATAATATGTTCGTAAATGTTAGATCCGGATACTACACCCTATCCTATATAACGAAATAGCTACTTCTGACTTGCCTTTGCTGTTTTCATTAGGGGTCGACCCTCCTCATTCCCTCATTTTAAGGCGCCAGTCAGTCGGCCACATTGTCGGTCTTAGTTTTTCTGTTTGTCCATCCGAGCTTTTTGCATGTATTTGTGCAAAAAACTAAAGTATCAAAACGAAAAATAATGTTTCATGACGACGTCGGTGGCGCAGTAGCTTAGACAGGCGAACGATCCAGGTTTCGATTCTCGGTCAGGTCGATTGCGGAGCGTACAGCCTTGGCTCAATATGGAGTTGACCCCCCAAATTAGTATCCGTCGTCTGGTACTCATAATATACGGGAAAACCTTAGTTTGAGACCAGTTAATTAATATGATGTTTTTTATTAATTTATAATGACAGTACTACGAGTATTATTCGTTGTAGAAATAAATTAATAATCCAAGGGTTTTTTAAAAAAAAATATGCATTTCACTCTGCAAAAAGGAAACCTGGCTTACTGTCAACAGTAACAAACTAAAATTAAAACTGCAGAATTTATTCCGGTACAAAGAGTAACTAACGCTCCTGCGTGCATACATCCACTGATGTATTTAAATCTATACATTCGTTCAAACTTTCGAGTTTATCAAATTAGTAGGATGTAATTTACATGAATAAAAAGAATGGTTTCTGAGAAATAACTTAACTCTTTCATAACATCTACTGCATCCCGGAAAAGTGTCTAAGTACTTTACACTCCAATAGGAAGAATGAATTGCACGTTACAAAATATTTGTTACGTCAATCGACGTTACGGCCAATTATCACACATGTGAGGTCGGTACTCTATAGTATTGTACTGTTTACTCGTTGTTCAGTGCTTGAACAGTGTCATATTATAAAGCCTAAAGCCTTCTATCCAATTCAAAAAGATGTTTTCAATTCGAAACAATAGTTTCTGAGATAAGCGTGTTCAAACAAACATACAGACAAAATCTTCAGCTTTATAATATCTAATACTCTAGTTGTACCTTTTTTATTTAAATATCAGATTGGTTTCAGTCAGTTTAACAGTACAGTCGCCGTCAGATATATCGGAGCAGACAAAGTGACCAAATACTTCTGAACAGTTAAAATGTCAAAAAGTTTTATACACCACAAGTTACCATTAATATCTGAACATTCAGTACTTTAATAATATCTGAGCAGATGCCAATAACATCTAAACACTCATAACGTCAATATGTGTCACGCACGTCATGTGTCTTATTTAGCTACCTGTCTAGATGAGTGTTCAGATATTATTGATAATTTGTGTGTATAGATATTATTGAAGTAATGAATGTTCAGATATTAATGGTAACTTGTGTGTATAGAATTTTTTGACATTTTAACTGTTCAGAAGTATTTGGTCACTTTGTCTGCTCCGATATATCTGACGGCGACTGTACATGAATTTAATTTATTTCTGACATTATATCGTAGAAATGTGATAATGCATTTTATTTTCTCAATGATTTGTAACTCAAGCTCAAGTACGTATTTCACAAACATGCACAGAACGTGTATGATCATTAGAAACAGCTACTACCTTATTGAATACTTGCAAATGGCGAGTTAAATAGTCATTAAATCAAAAAGTCTAACTAGTACGTGCGGCTATTTCTTGTTATATTGATATTTACGACTTATTTTAGTACAGAACCCGTTGTATTGATGAGATTAATTTATTTTGCATTTATTTACGACATTTAAGATGGTAAGATACATGTATAATTACAATATCCAGTGTGATAGTGCTAGATAAATATGTATCTCATCATAATTAAGCATACCGAGTCTCTATGATTCAAAAACTTTCAAAGTGGAAAATAAAGAAATAAAACGATCCTTTGCTAGACGTCAACCCCTATACCTTTTACCGCGCCTTTATAACACCGTATGTCGCAAAATCGACCTTAAGGAGCTCAAGAATCGCAAAGTAAGGAGAGTTGTGGAGGCTTGGCTTGGGGACCTAAACTATGATGAAACAGAAAACCTACTGAAAACTTGACTAGTGCCGCAATCATTCACACACACCCTCACCCACACACACACACACACACACACACACACACACACACACACACACACACACACACGCACACACTTCACTTTCACTTTCTTTCAAATTTTATTTGTTTAGTTTTTAATTCAATTTATGTTTATTTTGTCATAATAGCTCATTGTTTTATATCACGCTCGAGCTGTGTTATTTAGTACAATATTTGGTAACCGTAGTCTGAACTCTGCGATACAAGCCATGCTTAGTGCAGGGTTCGCTAGTCTTAAGTTCATTGTAAAAGCATTTAACTGGCAAATAAATGATTTATTATTATTATGTTTGTTTTTTCCAATATCTCGGGACTACAGAGTCCCGGACTTTTGGGAGGCGTGCATGGGGCCGAAGCCAACACGTAGAGGCCCTTTAAAAAACAAGTATAATCTAAATGTAATGTGACACCGCCCGACGATTATCCCTGTATACACTATAAAATGCAGCCAAGGACAACCCCCGGTCAGTGCAGGACTATGGAATGGAGTGGAAGAACAAGGAATCTGGGCTATTGGGTTGAGGTGCTAATGGACTGGGTAACCGGGACTATGGGAAGGACTATGGCACCTGCCCGATCTATGTTTAAAAACACGATTAAAATGGGCAGGTGGTGACTCGCCATCTCACTGTCATGGGCCCCCCATTGGTCGCCCACTCAAGGCACGAAGCAGGAGCGACGGGGGGCAACATTGTGTGAGCGGCTCAGGGTGTGGAGAGGTGTGCACCGCTTTCTACCCAGTGGCTTACGCCACTGTGCCAACTCGCGACTTAGGCATCTTTCACTTCCACCCTGCGAGCATATAGCTCTGACGCCCCACTCTGGACGGCCGGCTAAGGCAAGCCAGAGGTGAGAGTCCTGCGGCCCCTGTGGGGTCCACTCCCACCGGCCAACTAAGGCAAGCGGAGGAAGGGGCCTGGTCGACTCTCAGGGGCACGGGTCCCAAGGGGTGTCAATCCCATTCAGCCCGCCACAAGCTGCCCTGGGGAGACTGACTGCACTGATAGAGAGTTGTCGCTCTTCATGGTGCGAAGATCATCAACTCTCACCAGCGGGCGATGGGCTCGTCACTTCCCTACGCCATTATTATTATTATTATTATTATTACTTGTTTAATGCTGGTTCTAATATTTTACGATTCGTAATGTGTCAAAAATTACTATCCGTTATTCTACGAGTCGTTTTTTCTGTCAAATTTACTTTCCATATCAGCTGTCATTAGTCGTCTGTCGGTCGTTTTTAGCTTACGCCACGTATACCTAATGTATTACTCTCCGTTACTAGAATTATTCGTTTTTCAAATATTGGAACTGGGCATAACTCGACATTTGCAAGAGCTGTAATTTGATTGAGAAAACCCAGGCAAATCTTTCATCATCTCATCACTGTTCGCAATCATCGAAACAGGTAAATAACTTGACAAACTATCCTATTTGACAATGTACAAGTAATATTTGTATTTCAACTTTGCAATCGTGTGCAATTTTGAATAGAATCTAATGTGACACAAAGTCAATGTTTGATTTACACGAAATCCTATTTCGTCATGCAGAGTTACGTTAGTAAGTTAAATTACGCTTGACATCATTTTAACTGAATTAAAAAAAGGACCGTACTTATTATATGTTTGTCAATAACTTCGTCGTTTATAAATCGATTTTGATAACTGTTTTTTCTAAAAAGCGATATTACTTCTGTCCAATCTAAAATAATTAGGTTTCTGAATTCGACCGTACATATATGTTCGCCGATTACTTCGTCGTTTGTGAACCGATTTTTATTATTGTTTTATTTCGGTGGTGCCATGACAGGCAGACCAGAATCTAATGTTGGCCTACCATAGAAATCGAAGGCGATTCGGTTGCTTTTTTTATTTTGTGAAAAATGTATAGTGTTTGTTTCAAATACTTTTTATCATTGTCGAGACCAAATCAGGCAATAGGTAAGTGGGCTGATAGATATCACGTATCAATGTTATCGAAGTGCTACTAATGTTGTGGTAGATAAGAGTGGCGAGATGATATTTTGTGGTCTAGTCTCGTTAAACAAAATCACGCTGAAAGAAGAATTCTTGAAATGAAGTTCCTATGACCCCTATTATAAAGACATGATTATTAAGTCAACTGAGTAAAGTAGTAATAGTCTCCCCTTTCACAAAACACTTTCCACAACTTCCTAAAGAAATAAGTTAGTAGTAGCTCTCTTTGACGTTGACATTTTTTTCTTACCCATGTAATGAATTGATAGAAATTAACCTACGATTCTAAAGTTTTTAAATATAACAGTAGCAACCTGGCACCGGCAAAACAAGACTTAAAACATTATGCTTTCATTTGAAATAAATTAAACTGTATGCCTCTCTAGGCCTTTTTTTGCAATATTTTCTTAATAACGCGGTGGTAATAATTTGTTTATTCATATAATGGAACTAATCCACTAAACAAATGATCGAAGCTGACACTTGCCAAAATGACACAGTTTGTCTCAAATCTCATTTGCTTATTTTGTCACTGACCAGTAATGTTTTTGTATGACTAGTCTGACATCATATGTAGTACCCGCACTATTTATCTCCGAGATTATTTCTGCTATGTACACTGATAAGGTGGACCGTGGAGTTTTTGGCGCCTTGTATAATGTGTGATGATAATAGTTATCCAACGTTATCTTATTTATTTATGTTAAGACCTGAGTAATCGTTTCGTGTTGACAATGTTAAGGATAAAGGGCAGGGCAAGGTGGTTGCCGATTTTGTTGATTTATTTTGATCTATTAGACTTTATAAAAGTCCCCAAATTCTACTGCCCCATAATGGGGGTTGTCGCGGTTTTGGCACAGAAACTAGAGGTATTTCACACACCCCATTTTTCCACAATACACCTATGAGGACCGAAAAGAAAAATAATTATAAAAAGAAGTGGAAATTGTAACAAATTTTGCACAAAAACATACAGTGTTATTGAATTCAATGTTTTTTTTTATATCGAAACCAATAAGAGCTCTAAAAGCGCTGTTATTATTAGTATAAAATATATAGACATAAATAATTGCCACCATTTTGTGTAAAAGTAGGCGTTGGGTTTTTTCCTTGTAAAAGCGATGGTAATTTTAAAAAAGGTTCTGAACCTATGATTCATTTTCCAAATCCCATTAATCCAATTTCATACAAAAACAGTCTCTAGATATCGTAGCACGTATTCAAAGCCAGTTCATTATGAAATAATATGAATACCAAGTTCATTACCTCTGTCATTTTATAAATGTTATATGCCGAAAGCCTTAGTGAAGGGTAAAATGCAAATTACGTTATTGTATCAATTCGAATGTACATTATTAAATTAATTATTTATTGACATGTAGGAGTAGTTAACATTTATTTTTAGTACTATTAGCGAACGGTGAGGCACATTTTTAATATGTCGAGTTCTATGAATTTTTATTCCATTTGAAATGCATGTGATTATAAATCAATGATTTTACGAACGTGGGTTGCGTTTTAAAAAGCTATAACTATTACAGTACCTGGTCTTACATACTAGAATACCTTGTTGAACCTTATACCATTGACTTAAGGTTCAAATAAGTTTTGTCTATTAGTTGTTTGATTGTATCATTCACTGCTAAGATAGGTTATGAATTTACCCACGACGTCGTAAAACTGTTGACATTATACAAATCATTAGCAATGACACGTTTGTAATTTAAAAGATTCAAGGTTAAAAGTTAAGAGCAGCTCTTAGCCATGGTACCTTTATCAATTTTGCACGGATGACATCAGTATAAACACATTAGTTAGTTACTAGTACACCTTGTGACGTCATTTGTTAATGACGAGATTAAGCGATTGATAGTTTATTCGAGTTATATTTTTATGTGGTACATGAGTATACTCAAGGCCTTTACCAGCTCTTTGATAAATACGAGTAGGTACCTACATCCTTCATCTAGTAGTCGTTTTAAAAGCAGTGTTTGTTTTCTGATGAGATTATCTGTGGTTGGATCTGAAATGTTCATTTGCGTTATTTATATACCTAGCTATTTTATTCAATTCATTGTTCCTACAGTCAGCCATAGAATAGCAAACATGGTTGTATAATAAGAAATCTATACGAATATGATAAAGCTAAAATATCCCTAAGTTAAACCTCAGAATTGATTTGTTGTTTTTTTTTTCAAGTTTCGGCTAAGAGTTTTGCTGACTACAAGTTTGTCGCCAGTGATCTTATCGAGCGTTACTTAACAAAACTGATTTAGTTATACTAGTAAGCACGCGAAATACCAGTAAACACGTTATTGATATAACAAAGACCTTGGCCCCACGTGTCAACATATTAATAGTTCCTAATTTTTCTTAACACTCCGAGAACTAGGTGTGATTAGTTAAATCGTTAAACTGACATCCGTGTCTTTGAGAGACGTTCAATGTCCTAATTAAGTTGAATATTGTTTTAGAATTCTGTCATTTTTCATGACAATATACTAGATAGTTTGCAAGTTTAAAGAAAAACCAATCCTTGCATAATATATTTTAAGATTATTTGCAGTGTTATCCCAATGTGAATCAGAAATCTTTTTACTGATATAAATTAAGATTCGATGATGCTACCTCAAGTTAGAAACCAAAAACAGAAAAGATACCGGCAAGAAACTTTGCAGTTTTCATTACATGTCGTCAGTATGATCGCGACCGTACTCCGTACCTACATAAAATAAGTAATTAATTGAATAAGTCAATACACCAATCAAACTATCTCAAACTAAGGTTTACCCTTGTCTTCCAGTACTAGAAGACGCATATTAACCAATCTCAACGCAGCGCACCCAAAGCTTTTATTACTTTCTTTCAGAATTTAAAAAGTGCGTTCCCGAAATTGTGCATACCTATTCACAAACATCGAAATCGGATTCGGAAACTAGATCTTGTTTTTACCTTAATAAAAACAATCAGATCGTAACGTCTATACGAATAGTGATCGTGCCTGACGTTTGTGAATCTGCCTTCTAACCAAAAATAAAAATTACACCTTTCTTTTAGGTGCCCTTAGCCACGACACCGAGGTCGTCATAAACACCTGGCCAATTAGCTACGTTTGCTTAATTGTTCTTGTTTGTGAAACATCTGTATTTCCTTGTTTACTCTTCTCATCTTCAGAATTACAGCCTACTCGGTACTGTGAGCATTTTGAGCAAACCCACGTGTGGCGCTATGTTTGCGCGTACTATTAAACGCTCCACGTTGTGCAAACTTAATTACCGCCCAAGTGTCTTGTGTAATCCAATGCCAAACAATGTTTTCCTTGAAAGAAACTTTACTTGTACTTTTGAAAAGTGTTTCTAACTACTGCAGTTAGAGTCCAACGACCATAAAGTAATGCTTTAATTTTAATATACAGCACTCTTATAAAAATATTGATCAATCATTTGCTTCAACCAAAAAAGTGAATTCCATATGATATTGAAGAAATGAGTTCACTGATTTGATGGGTTTGGTTAATACATTGAGGCGATTGGCATCAGACCTTTGTTACCTTCACGAGTGAAACCAATTTAGATCATAATCAAAGCTAACAGGTTAATATTGTTTTTCAAGCCTTCAAAATCCTCATCAAAACTGGAAAAGCCCAGAAATTTAATGTGTTCCCCGCGGGATGACCTCACGGCCTCCGGGTTTTTAAGCCCAAAGCTATAACCACTACTCATTTAACAAATGAGTATTCCACAATATTCAAGACAGGAAAATAACAGTTACATTCGATTAAAAATGTAATTATGTTCGTAACCTTTTTTTCCTCCTTTCGGAGAGTACCTATCCTAATCTATTACGTCATAGAAAAGGAAACTATCAATATGTCTGTGCATAGAGCAAACAAACAAAAAATATTACGGCGTACAGTCTCAAGCAGCAAATGTAAACACTTCAGCTCTTATGATGTTACCATAAGATTCACTTTAGAATCAAGTTGTAAACATAATAGTGCACGTGACAGTACATCTAGATCGTAAAATAATAATAATAATACATGGGACCACCTTGCCGTGGTGGGGGGGCTTACGGGAAGTATGGAACTAACTTTTGTCAGAACACCAGACGAATACTTAAAGATATGTACAGGCAATGAAAGGCATTAACATCTCAGCCTTTGAACCCTTTCTAACTAACGGTCCCAACCAACCCCTTTTTTAAAAAGATGAATAGTAATGAATGTCGATATAACTTGCGGTCGCTGCCCGGGGGTCGCCGGGGCACGTCTGGAGCCGGTGCTGGACGTGGCAGCATGCGGACCATCGGCGATGAGGAGTTGAGCAGGCGGACTCCCATCGAACAATATGCGTCAGCCGAAGAATACGATTCAACATCATCAGAGTTTACACTGGCGACTGATACTTTATCCAGTGCATCATCAACTTCTACTTCCACCGAGGATGTTGTGCAGTTAGCCCTAGAGGCTAATCAAACTGCACCCACTAAGGTTGGGCAAAGAACACGCAAGAAATGGACTAAACAAATGAACACTTTTATCTTGCGATCATATTTTTTGAACACAAAACTAGGAACAGATACTCATAAATACTTACAGGCTTTACATCTTGAATTTTCCAATGCGTTTCCAGATATAACAGTTAGTAAACAAAATCTAGGTGACCAATGCAGAGCTATATTCCGTAATAAACTGTTAAATGACGATGAAATAGGAAGGATTAAATGCGAAGCTGAAACATATATGCGTGCTAATGATATCAACATATCCGGTCTCGATCAATCAAATAAAATAGGACAGCGAAGAAGGTGGTCTGATGAAGTCAACGAAAATATAATGCGATGTTATTATAGAATAACAAAGTTAGGTAGAGATGAAACAGCTTATAGACAGTTATTATACGAATCAGTAACTACAATACATCCTGAACTATCAAGCGTGACAGTGCAAAGAATAGCAGATCAACGGCGAACTATAATAAAGAATAAAAGATTAAGTGAAGAAAAGTTATTAGAGATAAAAAGAGAAATAGAAGCTGAGCTAAACATTGCGCAAATAATACAGACTGCAGATATTAGGCATGATGAAGAACTAATAGCAGAAGCGGAAAATCTATCAAATAATAACACAGTACTTACAAATCCCCAAGCACAAGATACAACATCACAACAGTCACATGTCACTCATAATAATACCAGTCCTCCACCACAATCACACATTACTGAGAATCAAACACATAACAACACCCCTAGCATTCCAGAACTAGATCAACTTTTTAATCAATCTTTTGAATTTTACAAAAACACAGAACCTACACAAAGAGATACCATACCCAAACAAAGACCATCTAAGAAACTGGCTATTGCTATTAATTACTTGAATAAGAATGTTATCCCTAAGCATGTGAACAGAGATGCAAGTTATACAGTTTTGCAATCTGTATTATACTGTGCTGCATGGACTGCGGCAAAATATAACGGAGCTAGATTAGAAATTCCACCAACAGCAAGTTTAAGCAACAGACAGCGTTTAAACAAACCTCATTGGCAACGACGGCTTGAAAAAAGAATACAAGAATTAAGAACAAAAATAGCTCGGCTCACGCTATATATTGATGGAAATAGAGGTTTTAGATTGGAAAAACATGTATAAGAAATTTTAAAAAATTATAGAATACACTCCACACACGAAGCACCAAATACTGACTTAACGCACTTCTTAGACACTCTTAAACAAAAACTAACAGTAGCTTCTAATCGCCTCAAGCGATATACAGTATGTACACTCCGAAAAACTCAAAATACCCAATTTCAATTCAATGAAAAACAATTCTATAGGACACTTAAAACCTCCTCATCCAATCAAACGAGTGATAATTGTCAAAACAATGACGACACACCTCAAACAGATGAACTCAAAAACTATTGGGCCAGTATATGGGAGAACCCTGCTGAACACAGTGAAAAGGCCAGTTGGATTGATAATGAACAGCAGAAGTACCAAAATATAGAACCAATGGAATTTGAGACCATTACGTTTGAAATATTTGAGAATGTCATTAGAAAATTACACAACTGGAAAGCGCCGGGTACTGATAACCTTCACAATTACTGGTATAAAAAATTTTCGTTTTTACAGCCATTTTTGTACCACCACATTAACGCATTTATACAAAACCCACAGACAATGCCAGAGTATATCACAACAGGTGTGACATACATGTTACCAAAAGACAAAAATGATCTCCGTAATCCTACTAAATACAGACCCATTACCTGCCTACAGACTATATATAAAATAATAACCGCTTGCTTAACAGAAACTATTTACAAACATATAGATAGACATAACATTTTAACAGAACAACAGAAAGGGTGTCGCAAATTTAGCCAGGGTTGTAGAGAGCAACTAACAATAGATTCAGTTATACTAAAACACGTTCAGAGAGAAAAACAGGACTTATTTACCATGTACATCGACTACAAAAAAGCATTCGATTCAGTACCTCACTCATGGCTAATAAAAGTGTTAGAAATCTATAAGCTTCACCCACAGATAGTATCTTTCCTGAGTACATCAATGCAGAAATGGAGAACTAAATTAAGACTCAACACTAACAATCATACAATCGAGACTGAAACAATACAAATTCAGCGGGGGATATTTCAGGGAGACGCACTTAGTCCACTCTGGTTTTGTCTTGCCCTTAATCCACTGTCTAATAACTTAAACTTAGTAAATTCAGGATACACGCTCAAATACACAAATAGTGAACATGAAAACTGCCAATCTAAATTTCAATTAAATCATTTATTTTATATGGATGACCTCAAGCTATATGCGTCTTCTGAGAGTGAGCTATACTACCTAGTCAATTTAACAGAAAACTTTACAAACGACATTTGCATGGAATTTGGTATTGATAAATGTAAAATTAATTCAGTCAAATCAGGTCAGAGACATACACACCAATATCAATTACATACAGGAGATAATATAGATTCACTAGAAGAAAACGAGACATATAAATATCTTGGATATAATCAATCAAAACAGATACATACTAAAGAGACCAAACAGACTCTTACACAAAAGTTCAAACATAGGTTAAATAGTATACTTAAAAGTCATCTTTATTCCAAAAATACTATCAAAGCAATTAACGCATATGCCATCCCAATACTTACGTACTCATTTGGCATAATAAAATGGACAAAAACTGAACTCAAAAACTTACAACGCACTATCAATACTACCATGACAAAAAATAGAAAACATCACCCAAGATCCTGCATACAGAGGTTAACTCTACCGCGCCGTGAAGGAGGAAGAGGGCTGATTGATATCATGAATCTACATAACAAGCAAGTAACGAATCTTCGTGCATACTTCCACAGTAAATCTGTAGCGTCACAACTCCATAAAGCAATTGTTGCAAATGATAATTTATTAACTCCTCTTAATTTACATGACAGGGCGAAGCAAACGAACGAAACACAAACAGACCGACAGACGAAACTAGATCAATGGGCCCGGAAGTCACTGCATGGCAGACATCTCCACGACTTATGCCAAACAAACGTCGACAAAAGTGCGTCGAACGAGTGGCTTAGTCGAGGGGAACTGTTTCCGGAGACTGAAGGGTTCATGTTAGCGATACAGGACCAGGTAATAGAGACCAAAAACTATCAAAAATAAATACATTATCAGAGCTCGAAATCTAACCACTGACTCTTGTAGAAAATGTAATAGTGCTTCCGAAACAATCCAACATATAACAGGCGCCTGCAAAACCATCGTGCAAACACATTACAAACACAGGCATGATCAGGTCGCCAATATCATTCATCAGAAACTTGCGTCCATGTTTAATCTGTTAACTGAATCACCCGTTCCGTATTACAAGTACACTCCGATGACCATACTAGAAAACAGATACTATAAATTATATTTTGATAGGGCAATATTAACTGACAAGACCATACATTACAACAGACCTGACATAGTACTAATCGATAAAATAAATAAAAGTGCATTCTTAATTGATATTGCAATCCCAAACACACACAACTTACAGACAACCATTACAGAAAAACTAACAAAGTACACGGATCTCAAAGACGAAGTAAAGCGAATGTGGAAGTTACAGAAAGTAACAATAGTCCCCATAGTCTTATCAACTACAGGAGTCATCCCTCACCAACTACACAAATCACTCAACACACTTCACCTGCCACAATATACTTACATTCTGTTACAAAAAGCTGTCATATTAAATACATGTAGAATTGTCAGAAACTTCCTACAGATTGACGACGAATACACTACCCAAACTCCCCGCACTCAAATACAACCTAACATCCTCTCGCAACCACCTGCATCTGAACAAGCAGCCACAAAGTCAAAGTCAAAGTCAAAGTCAATTCATTTATTCATGTAGGTTACAAGTAACACTTATGCATCGTCAGAATGAATACAAACCAAAATTGAAGCTATAGCCGGTTCGGAACCTAATCCTACCGAGAAGAATCCGGCAAGAAACTCAGTAGTTATCCTAATCTTTACAATGTTTAGAGCTAGAGAACTTAAAAACTATGGTGTGCGAGCGAACAGACAATCATGTCCATATATGTTTATCGTTTAAATATTCATCAAGTTTATAGTATCCTTTTCGCATTAAACATGATTTAATATGGATCTTAAATCTATGCATAGGTAAATCAACAATACATTGCGGTAACTTGTTGAATATTTTTATACTTAATCCCACGAATGTTCTACTGGTTTTACGAAGCCTATGGTTTGAAATAGCGAGCTTATGTTTATTTCTTGTGTTAAAATTATGTGTGTCGGATTTCTTATAGAACAAATGAAGATTTTTACGTACATACATGATGCAATCAAAGATGAATTGGGAGGCTACAGTTAAAATATTAATTTCTTTAAATAATTCTTTAAGTGAATCACGCGATCTAAGGCCGTAAATAGATCGAATAGCTCTCTTCTGTAATACAAATATAGTTTGTATGTCAGAAGCTGAGCCCCACAGCAATAGACCGTATGACATTAAACTATGAAAATAGCTGAAATAAACTAGTCTCGCCGTTTCAACATCAGTAAGATGCCTAATTTTTCTAACTGCATATGCGGCAGAACTAAGTCTTCCTGCCAGAGCACATATATGAGGACCCCATTGTAGCCTCGAATCTATAGTGATTCCTAAAAAAGTTGTTGTATTTATGACTTCGATTTGTTCATTATTCATAACTATATCAGTTTTTATTTGCCTTACATTTGGCATTGTAAATTTAATGCATTTAGTCTTTTTTGCATTGAGGACGAGGTTATTTGTAGTAAACCAATGCAAAACTTGTGAGAGCGTATTATTTACATCGTCATAGGATTGCTTATGCCTGTCAACTTTGAAAATCAGAGATGTATCATCTGCAAACAACACAATCTCACATAGACTTTTGGCAAAGTGAGGAAGATCATTTATATAAATCAAAAAGAGAAGAGGTCCTAATATAGAACCCTGGGGCACTCCCATGACTAGTGGTGCGCCAGAAGAAATGATTCCGTTAACATTAACTTTTTGTATTCTGCCAGTTAAATAAGATTGGATTAAAGATATAGCAGGACTTGAGACACCGTAATGTTGCAACTTCAAAAGCAAGGTTTCATGATTGACACAATCAAACGCCTTTGACAAGTCGCAGAAAATACCAATGACATCCTGCTTTCTCTCCCACGCATCCAATATATGTTTGACGAGTGCCACTCCGGCATCAGTGGTCGATCTACCTTTGGTGAAGCCAAATTGTTTGTTGTGTAGTAGATCGTTTTCATTAAAATGTGTTATTAATTGATTGTATATAATTTTCTCAAAGATTTTACTGAGTGCTGGTAGTATGGAGATGGGTCGAAAGTTAGAAGGGTCGCTTTTTACCCCTGACTTAAAAAGGGGAATGATTTTACTAAATTTCATTAGATTGGGAAACTGACCCAGATCTATGCACTTATTAAATATGTAAGCTAGATGAGGGGCAATAGTAGTAATAATACTTTTTATTATCTCTAAAGAAATCCCCCATAAATCCTCAGTCTTTTTAATGTTTAACTCTTTGAATGTTTTAACAATTTCATGATGATTAATGTGAGTAAAGCTGAAGGAGGTTAGACATTCACATACATTAGACTGGAGGAGAGATTGAGCAAGATGCGGGTTAGAATTTATTCCACTAGTAGTAACTGTAGGAATTTTCGAGAAATATGTTTCAAATGCATTGGCCACTTCATTGTCAGAATCAATTGTATTTTCGTTAATTTTAAGAGAGAACTTGTTTTCTCGAGTTTTATTTTTACAAGTCTCTTTGTTAATAATGTTCCAAGTGGCCTTTATTTTATTAGTCGATTTCTTAATTTTTTCCTTAAAAAAATTTGATTTGGCTATTGCGCAAACCTTTTTAAAAAGTTTTGAATACATTTTAATATATTCTATTATATTAATATCGGTACTGTTGTGTTTAATATCATATAATTCAAAAAGTCTTCTTCGACTTTTATAAATACCTTTCGTCGCCCAATCACTAAATTTGATTTTAGGATTGTCTATTTTAATAACTTTCTTAGGAAAATGTGAATTAAATTGGTCTATAATTGTATCGAATAATGTTTTGTACAACTGATCAATGTTGTTGTTCATTATTGGACTAAGGGAAATTTCATCACGAATATGTTTCACAAACTTCTCAACGCGACTCGTACTGATTGGTCTGCAAGTAAACCTTGAAGAAGCTAAGGCATGATGATGCTCAAGCACTGCTTTCTGCCCGCTGTGGTCCGAGCTTACAAAATTTATTATTGATTTTTCCAATGCTTTACAGTTGCAAAATATATTATCTAAGCAGGTAGCTGACGTGGGCGTTACTCGAGTTGTTTACACAATTAGAAGTAACTTAAATGTCACTTCAGCGCGTAAATAAGGATATAAATAAGTACGAGTACGAGTTTTGATAAATTTACCTTCTAAGTGTTACTTACTTTTGTTATTAATGAGTTTTAGAATCCAAAAGAGATAAACAATGATTTTACAAATTCGAATCATGAACTGTCATCCACTCCGTAATTGTTGTTTCACAAACACTTTAAAAACTTAGATTACACCACAGATTTTTAGCTTTAAACGATAAACTTAGATTAATTGTTTGATTAGTGATGATTTAACTGGCCTTATTGTGATTTTAGTATTAAAAATAGAATTTAAAAATCGGGACAAACTGAATCAGATGTTACACGAAGTGTTGCCACAGAAAAAACCCACACTCACCCATCCACACAACAGCATATTTGATTAGTAAACCTCAGTTTCAAATGTAGGGATAATACTTGGCTTAGGCCCGTATACTCCTGAATTACCGGTATTTTATAATACCGAGTTACTTAATGTATAAATAATAAATAATAATAATAATAATAATCATTTATTTCGGAAACATAAGTCCATAATGTGTTAGTGACAAAAGATCTTAAAAAACTATGTTAGTGAGTAATAATGATGTTGACTATAATTTACTTTTGTGTCTTTGGCGAGTTGGACCTTAGTCCAGTGTCGCATAATGACACTGTCCGTGTCCAGCCTCGCCGCGACCACCCTCAGGAGGCTGTTGGAGCTGGCCCGTACGCGCCGCACGAGGGACGCAATGCGTTTCCTAATGATAGCCGAGAGGCTGTCTACCACACCTGTAGCTAACATCCCCGACGCGCTGCAGTGACGAGGCAGCCCCATCAGTCCCCTGAACGCGTTATTATATTGAGTGCGCAGGGCGCACTCAATATAAAATACCACCGCAAACGGAAATAGAGGATCAAGTTTTACGCGACTAAAAATAGTAAGAAGGCAATGTCCAAATTTTACGATCCAAAAAAGCAATAAAATATCGAATGTGATTATCACGGTCGATTGATTGATCCGCTTAAGCGTACGTTTCCGGAAGGATGTAGCGCAATCTTGTTAGAATGTAGGTCATCAGGGAAGGGAGGGGGGTAACTCTGCCCACCTGGGTCTTCTCGCAAACGCGTGATGTCAAATTAAATTTAGGAATGTCCTTTATAAGTAATTAAGTGGCCGATTAGCGTTTCATGGTCATTTTAATCAAGTGTAAACAATGGTTTCTGTAGATGAATAAATTAATATTACACACATTGACCTTATCCCAAAGTAATAAGTGTTAGGAGTTGTGGTATGGTAGGCAAACCTAACTGACCTCTTGCTTAATTATTTTCAGTAAATGTTTGGGTAGTTTTCGATCTATACGTACCCCAAAATACATTTACAAACATTCGTACTAAAAGTATACCGCTGAGAGCCGGTTTGTTACGCTGAAAATGGTTACAAACGGAAGCATGTGGTCTCTCTTTTCTTGAGAAAGGCTGTTTGTATGTATTTACAAACACCGAAACATGGAGTCATAGGTATGTGGGAATCGAACTTACTACCCTTGGTTCAATAGATAGAATGGCAAGCAATTGCTGCATTGTTCCAATTGGCTAATTAACGGGACAGACAGAAAGAACCTGCATCACACGGTAAATTACCAAATACATTGTTACAAAGAACAAAAAGACACTTACGAAACAAGAAATGAATTTCACATTCCCTGAAACTTAATAACTGATAAAAAATAATGTCTGCTTTCGGTTTTTTTATTTCGCCGCCTATTCAAGCATACGGGGTAAATGGTCGTCTTTCCTCCTTATCCCACAGGTCAACGACAAAGCAAAAGTAACGAAAAATGTGTCGCCGACATCCTGAGGGCCCTTGAGACGCTCCTTGGCAGATGCCACCACTCACCCGCCATGTGTCGTCGAGTATGTGCCTTATAATAGAGTAGGAGCTTACTGGAGTAACATTACATGGCAACGGTCTATGTACAGTCAAATGTAAACAGCTGAGCTCTCATCATGATACCATAAGTTTTACTTTAGAATGAGGTTATATACATATAAGTGAACTTGACTGTATAATAAACTTGGTAAAGTGGTAGATAAGGTCCATATACCTCTATTTTTAAAAGTAGATTACGCCTGCGAATTTGCATGATTGCATCCAGAATAAGATTATCTTGTATGTATTTCACAAATCATAAGCGTTTCTTTTGTTTATGTTGTATTTTGAGGGTCCATATTCGACCTAGTGTGGATGTAGCATGGGATTACGAGCTACCAGAATCAGTATAACATACACCTTACGCGTATACACACACACACACACACACAATAAATAACCTCAACCACAGTTCAGAAAAGACTGCTCGCTCCGGCCTCAACCATCAAACTCCACAACTAGTGATTTTTAAAGGGTTCGTTCTTATGTCATCTAAAAGCGTTTTTTAACAATAGATTCGAACTCATAATCTCAATGTTGTAGGCAATGGATGGACTTGTAAGTCTTTGTATAGATGCAGATAGGTGTGTTATTCTGCCCTGTGATCACTATTAAAAGATGTACCAGTCATCGAAAAAGCAATACTATAAGATCCGCTCCAGCTTGCGCCCGCGCTTTTTAAACCACACAACGATGAATTTATTAATTCCGCCCAAAGGGGACTGCGTGCATGAAATATCCGCTAGATGACATAACGTGGGCGTGAGGTCCAACTGTTCGTAATTAACATGTCATGGTGACACATCTGTCAATCAGGCCTAGCATACGCAATATGTCAAATTTATAGCATGAGACGACAAAAGTTTTGATACTGTTGATTGGCTAATAGCAAACCGCACTCGTATTTTCAGCCAATCAGCAGCTGACGCACTGACTTTAATCGATTTTAACGTTTGTTAAGAGCGCGACAAAATTTTGTCGCGTTCCGTAAGCTAGGCCTGAATGTCATGTCAAAAATAAGCAATCACGTAGTAGGTGGAACTCACGCTCATGTAGTGTCATGTAGCGGTTTTTTAACACGCGGTAGTCTCGTTTAAGAGCTATGTTTACACATAAGTCCTTTTTGACTAATAACTGTTAGGGTTCATGCTTGCAGTTTTGCTAGTTCTGCCCTCCTTCATTTTAATTAACTAAAAGCTTTATAATATATTCACCTACGTCTATAGGTATACGCCAGCTATTCCAACTCAGACAGCGTCTTCTCGCACGCGCGTGCATTTTCTATAATATAGCAATGATTAGTGCCGCTCGAGCGGACAGCTCTCTCCATACATTATCGGACCCAGTCCCAGTTATTAAATAGAAAACTCGGCCGATTCATCATTCCATTTCCTTGTTTTTAACAAGTGGTGCGTTTGAGATTTATCGATTAAGTTCTAATAGATATTAAGCGTACAAATGATCGTATTTCAAAGGTACGGAGAACCCAAAATGTATAGGTCCGGTTGTTAAAAGATATATTAAAATACTGCATTTCAATGGTGCTGACAATGCAATTAAAACCGCGTATGTTTTTGAGGATACACTTAGTATAGACATCCTTCATTTATGCAATTGATAGTTCAGGATTTTTACTTTCCAGCGGTTAAAACAAAACAGTAATAAACAGTTGGCAAGACCTATATTAAGAAACCGCAGGTAAAATATTTTTTTATAAAAAAGGATGCGTCCAACTCCGTCAATTTCCACTTTGGCGTTCGCCAGACCTACCTCGTCCGAGCGTTTACTACTGTATTTTAAACCGACACTCACGCTGACTCACAGTACCCACTGTAATTATAAACAGCAATAAAATTAAATGTCACGAGTTCATATGACACTCATGCCGGATGAACAGGGGAACGCTGATCTTCTGATCGTAAATTTGATCTATCTCATTCATGAATAAAATATCTGACTATAAAATAAAGGTCATTTCGAAATGGTGTCGCGGGTTTGTGTTGTTTCATTGATCACGATTGGCAGCTCCGATGTCCCGGAGACCGATTGGCGCCAAGGCGGCATCTCGTATTAATTGATTACTCGTAATTTCTTTGCGAGCGGAATTAATTGATAAGTACTTTAGCAGATCGCGTAGATAGCAATCATGGTGGACGGAAGATTTGTAATGCCAGGGGTTTCAATATTTTACGATTCGTAATGTGTCAAAAATTACTATCCGTTTTTCGTCAACCGACTACGAGTCGTTAATACAGTTCCATCGGTTCCATAATTTACTTCCCTTACCAGCATTACTCAGTCGTCCGTTGTTCGTTTTGAGCTTACGCCTCGTATGAAATGAAATGAAATGAAATGACTGCAAGTGGATTTACAATAAATTCTTTTGCACGTCAATTATTTTTTCCTACCAGCGCCTCGACGTTGGTTCTGACCATATAATTTATTACTATCTGTAACTAGAACAGATGGTTTTTTTGTTCAAATATTGGAGCCAGACATAAGGCGTGTAGTTTAATTGAAAAGATCAAAAATCGTTATACATATTTTTTTATTATTTAGATGTTTCATTAGTTTAAGTACATTGCGTATCGCGAGCCTTCGATGACCGTGACCGTATGAGTGACTTTTTAAAAAGTCGTAGTTTCATTCACTCCTTAAATCAATAAGACCAAGATGCAGTCTCACAGTACGCACGCATCCACATTTACCGAGACGACGATGATGGAACATCAGCCATTATTGACGTTGACAACGGATCTTCTAGAACGGATAAACGGAATGAGACCATCCGCAGATCGATGGCAGCAAAGTTATTTTTTTTTTATTTGTACATGAAAAAATGTATTAACAGTCTGGGGAGCCTTAATAAAACAAAAATTGGGAAACCCTATAGACGATTATAAATCATCCATTAACACTGTTGGTGCTGTACAAACTCATCCCAACAAGTTTACTCTCCAGACCGATGGACGCCACGTCGGTTTATTTATGGGTCCCGTTGCTAATCCCGCGTGCGCATCCGCATTTAGCCGTCCGCTAAAGGCAGTAATTAAATACAAGCTGCGTTTAGCGGAATAGCAACTATGTCTTTAAACGTGTTTGAGATCGTGTCACTGCGAGCCCTCCTAAGGACGAGGCCTCGCCGTTAGACTTAGTAGGTAACTTTACTTCTGGTTTATGTACTTCGTTCTGTCCTTGATCAAAAGTGACTTGTTGTATCCTGCATTTAATGGATATTGAACTTTAGATGTCTTTTGAGAGTATAGGTTAAAATAACACATTCGTTAATTGATTTCACTTAAACTCATAGCTACGATCAAAAAGTTTCCTTCCTATATATATCACTACATAGTATAAAACAAAGTCGCTTTTTCTGTCCCTATATCCCTTTGTACGCTTAAATCTTTAAAACTACGTAACGGATTTTGATGCGGTTTTTTTAATAGATAGTGATTCAAGAGGAAGGTTTTTGTTTGCAATAAATAATAGAAAAGCCAATATTTCTAAGTATTTAAATTACATTCGTGCGAAGCCGGGGCTAGTAGTATTCTATATACAACCTGTAACGGAAAGGGGGTAACAATGTAAAGTAGGTGGATACTATACCTTGTATAGATTCTATATACGAAATCCCGAGTTAAAATAAACACTTTATTGTTTTTATGAAATAAAAAATGATTAACTATAATGACTGACTAAAACGTAAACAAACGCATCACAACACTATTGAGGTCAGCGACCCCAAATCACGTTATCACTTCACGACAATCACTGCGATCCTGAATTTCTCCACCTCCTTCCTCGACATGCGCGCCTAGTACTTTCTTAGAAGATGCGCGAACATTATGCAACATTTGTGGTGTCACTGTACAGAACGCGGCCTTGATGCTTTCTATCATCTCTTCCCTTGACGAGCATGCTACAGCGTACACCTTCGTTTTAAATTAGTCCCACAAGAAGAAGTCCAACGGAGTGAGGTCTGGTGACCGAGCTGGCCATGTGATACGACCTCCTCGCCCAATCCACAGATGGAAACGAGCGTTTTGATGGTTTCGTAAATCTCTTTCTCTAGCTCTCGGTCGGCCATCACGCTGCCGTCGGTTGCTCCGACACACACTGGTCCGGATTTTTAATATGGAAGACTTAGGACCCAATGTCAATATTTCGGGCTGAAAAAAATCATGTGGATAGATAAATGAACGTTCATCAACGTTTGTTCTAGCAGTTTTTATGAAATTGGTTATTTTTGCGAAAAAAAAAACATTGAAAAAAAATTTGTATGGAGAAAAAGTGAAATTTTTTTTTTTTCGAAAAGTTCAAAACTGTTAGCAGTGAAACCTTTTGTGTGTTATTGTATTACACTTATTCGTTAATTCCATATTTTTTTTATTTGCATATACTTGCAGCCTTGGCCAAAATATGCATCGGAACTTTCATTGTATTTATTTCAACTATTTGTGACAATTTAATTTTTTTATTGATTTATAGTCACATAATTTACGCATATTTTCAATATAATAAATTTTAAAATCCATTAATGATTTTGAAAAATAGATTACAATTAAATTTTAAAAATCAAAATAATATTTTACTTCTTAGTGGTTAGCTGTTGCTCAAAGCGCAGTTAGTGATCGAATGAGGCATTGCCTGCTAATATTCCCCTCCCATTCCCTAATATTGCTATCTCTTTCATTTCCTACTATCGCTATCTCTTTCATTCCATACTTCTCTCTCTTTCGCTCCTTGAAACCCTTGCTAGTTGAGCGCTTATGAATCAAATAAAACAGACGGGAGCTCATGTTGGAGCGTCATTAGACATTCAACCCTTGAAGAGTCAACATACCTGGAAATTTTAACGTGAATAATCTAGCAACTTGATCATGGCTGGATTTGGCACTAACCTGGACATTTACGTGTTTCTGCGACAAGAGGACCTCAAGGATTACAAACGACTGCATCAAGCAATTTTGGATTGCGTTTTGCTTGAAATTTCGCAAGAAGATTCAGAAAAATTATTGAATTTTGCAAGATCTTTTACTGTGAACTTAAATCGTCGATGGACCGAGGCACACAGGGTGCAAAAAACATTCATGAAGAAGCATATGAACTGGTTGGAAACAAGAATTAAGTGGCCTGAATGTGAATCAGTAAATCTCACCGAAATTTTTGAAGGGACCGAAAATTTGGATCCTCGTTCTACAGAAGAAGAAGCAGCTGTTCAACCCATTCCATCTACTTCGAAGGCGACTAGTGACATTGGAACATCTACAGACATTGCATCAAGGAAGCCATTTGAAGACTTGGGGAATAAGCAGAAGAAAAGGCGATCGGGTACATTACTCGACTATCCGGAAGAGGAACTGACTTTTGCTTTTGTCACGAAGCTAAAGTCTAATGGGAAAGAAGGTCTTGCTCGCATCATCGATCACCTTGTGAAGAATCCTGAAAAGGTTGAAGCTGTCGAATCACTTTTATCAACAAACGAGAAGACGGACACTATGCAGGAAGATCAAGCGTTGGCCCTTACTGCATCATTGGATCTGTCAAAGTGGAAGTATCTTACTTTACGGTCAGCATTGTCACAGCAATTGAAGCTTCCGTCTTACTACAAGTTGTTGGAAGCTAAGCAGAGGTGTTATCCAGATACCAGAGATATTGAAGTATCAGAACATTTAGTGAAGGTGAAACTACAAGCACTGTTAGACGTGACAACTCGAAGAATACTGCAAGTCGTTGGTGATGATTTAAATATGTGCAGTGAAAACTTGAAGCTTACCTCCAAGTGGGGATTCGATGGATCTTCAGCACAGAGCAACTACAAGCAAAGAAGTGAACTGGCAGAATTCGACGACTCCTCTGTGTTCATGACGAGCCTCGTTCCTTTGAAGCTCGAGAGCGGCAATGTTGTTATTTGGAATAATCCAAACCCATCTTCAACATCTTATTGCAGACCTATTAAATTTCAGTTTGCGAAGGAAACGACCGAATTTGTTAAGCAAGAACAAGCGGCAATGGAGGAAGAAATACGAAATTTGACTATTTCAAGTTGCGGAAACTTGGAAGTTACTCATGAGTTGCACATGACAATGATTGATGGGAAAGTGGCTACAATTATTACAGATACTCCATCTGCAGCTACGTGCAATGTTTGTCTTGCAAAACCTAGTGAGATGAATAATCTTTCAGAAATGTTTTCAAGTCCTGTACGGGACGATGTGTATCAATATGGACTATCAACACTCCATATGTGGATTCGAAGCATGGAGTGTCTTTTACATATTTCATATAATTTAGATTTCAAAATGTGGAGTGCACGAGGTGACAACAAAAACCTTAAGAAGTTAAGGAAGGATATGGTGCAATCGGAGTTCAAACAACAAATGGGACTTTTGATTGATGTTGTAAAGCAGGGCTTTGGAACTACTAATGACGGAAACACGGCCAGAAGATTTTTTCGGGAATACAAAAAAAGTGCTCAAATAACGAAGATTGATGCTGATTTGATAAAGCACTTCGCAGTTATATTGCAAGTGTTATCTTGTGGAAAGGCTGTCAATATCGATAGTTTCCGTGAATACTGCAAGGAGACTGCTGAGATCTTTGTACATCACTACCCCTGGTACAATATGCCTTCCAGCATACACAAAATGTTGATACATGGCGCTGACATATGCAAACATTTCTCTTGCCTTCCTATCGGAATTTTGTCAGAAGAAGCAGGAGAAGCAAGAAATAAGGACTTTCGAAATACCAGAGAGCGACACACGAGGAAAACAGGAAGACTGCAAAATAATGAAGACATTATACACAATTTTTTGATATCATCAGATCCATATATATCTCATCTGAAACCTAAATACACCAATTTTAAGTCATCAAGGATGTTTCCAGAAGCTACGCAGTTGATATTATCAGATGAATTAATAGAAGTTGAAGAAGAAATTGAAGTTGATGAAGAAGCTCCAGAAAATGTGCCAGATCCTTTAGAATAAGTTTTAAGTTATTTATAACTATTATTTTGCGTGTTATATATAGATAGTTTTAGTCAATAACTTTAGTTTTAATTTCATTTTAGTTATTTTATTATTATTTCCTATTTACTAAATTAATGAAAAATGTATTAAATTTAATGTAATGTAAACAACCTTCAATTATTTTCTATTGTAGTTTTAAGTTATTTATATTAATTTGTATGTTATGTATAGATAGTTTTAGTTAATTACTTTATTTTTAATTTAATTACTTATTTTATTATTATTTATTATGTACTAAATTGATAAAAAATGTATTAAATTTTATGTAATGAAAACGACCTTCAATTTATTTTTTATTGTACTGCAAGAATTATGCAATAAACAATTTTTAGTTATTTTGTAATACATTTACATACATACCCTATGCTACTTAAAACTTCGTCCGCGTGAATAGCGTCGCGATAACCGACATTAATGCGGACGAAGTCGCGGATGGCCACTAGTTATTCATAAATCAACTTCAAAATGTATAACAAAATAACCAGAAATAGTTTATTGCACAATTCTCGCAGTACAATAAAAAATAATTGAAGGTCGTTTACATTACATTAAATTTACCGCTGCACCACTGAACCGATATAGATGAAATTTGGTATAGATATTCTTTGGGACACTAGATTTATTTAGTAGTTTAGGCGTGATTGAGCGACAGAGAGACAGACAGACAGAGTCACTTTCACATTAATAATATTAGTATGGATTTTATCTTAGTACCGAATTTACTTTCCCGAAACCACTTAAAGAAGCAAAAGTACTGATTTTAAATAAATATATATTAGGATAAACGAAATAAACGCCAAAGCTGCAAGTAAATATTTTGTATTACCAGTAGAGCTCTTGTCTATTTTATCTGATTTATAAGCGTGGAACACCACTTGTCTTAAGAAGAAAAAGAGTGAGCAAAAGAGAATGAAAGAGACAGCAATAGTAGAAAATAAAAGTGATAGCTATATTAGGGAATAGGAGAATATTAGCAGGCAGGCAATGCCTCATTCGATCACTAGCTGTGCTTTAAGCAACAGCTAACCATGAGAAGTAAAATATTATTTTGATTTTTTAAATTAAATTGTAATCTATTTTTCAAAATCATTCATAGTCAACAAATAATGGATTTTAAAATTTATTATATTGAAAATATGCGTAAATTATGTGACTATAAATCAATAAAAAAATTAAATTGTCACAAATAGTTGAAATAAATACAATGAAAGTTCCGATGCATATTTTGGCCAAGGCTGCAAGTATATGCAAATAAAAAAAATATGGAATTAACGAATAAGTGTAATACAATAACACACAAAAGGTTTCACTGCTAACAGTTTTGAACTTTTCGAAAAAAAAAAATATTTCACTTTTTCTCCATACAAATTTTTTTTCAATGTTTTTTTTTTCGCAAAAATAACCAATTTCATAAAAACTGCTAGAACAAACGTTGATGAACGTTCATTTATCTATCCACATGATTTTTTTCAGCCCGAAATATTGACATTGGGTCCTAAGTCTTCCATATTAAAAATCCGGACCAGTGTGCGACACAGAGAATCATCTCGAATATTCTTGATTGCTCAAAGACATCACGAAATATCACTAGGCTATCCGTAGTAAGTAGGTAATCCAGAAAGGCAAAAACACAAGATGTTGTCACGGCGACGACAACTCAATGACTTAACTGAATTGTCAAAATGAGAAACGCTAAACCAACAAATTTCAGATGTGATTCAGTAAACACTAAAAGATGAACCACCATTGTGATATTTAAATTAATAGCATAATAGGTAGGTACATCCAACTCTTTCGACGATTCCAACAATACTGTGATAGTGTTGTGCAAGCGTGACTTAGTCAAAATTTTGACTTGTATTTGACTGATATTTCAAAAAAAAATATTGAATCAATAAATGCGTGTACACAGCTACAAATGGTCCCATACAGTTTGTAACCGTTAACTGCTTTGGTATTTTTGATATTGTTATACCCTTTCCGTTACACGTTGTATAGCTTTTAGAAATAGAAATGACTATTCATTTCACTTGTAATTAATTACACACACATTTTTATTTCTCCTCCACATTTTCAGCTATTGCGTGGCAACGTTCGCTTTAATCAGTAAATTATATAGCTACCTGATCCCAAAGTAGGTAAAAGATCTTTGTTACAAAAACCGGTATGTACAATGGAATCACAAAATGTACTTACAACCAGGCTCATATGTTTTGACGTGTTGAAGATATAAACACAAATGTTAATTGTATTGTCAAAGTACTTAATTGAGGAAGTCACTGCTTGTTGTAAATTTCATTTAATTTTATACTAATTTATAACACGTTGATGATTTTATAATGTAGGTAGATGCCAGTAATAATCTCCAAGAACAGTGGGTACTAGCACTTTCTATGAATATAAAGAGTGGATTTGCAAACACAGCGGGGTATACTTTCGATTTTCTAATTACACAGTAGTCAGCATTGACGAGTATGAGAGTATCTTGAGTGATCTTACCAATCGAGTTGAGTACACTTGAAGCAACGTGACTCCTGATGATTAGTTCTTGTGTCTTTTACTATTATCGCGATAAACAACGATTTCAATGACTTCTAGCCACAGCAACCAAAGGTGAAGAGTTTGTTTGTAACTGTTGTTTGACACTCTTATCTCAGGGACCTAGCTATAGCATTTAGTCTATATTCCGCTGACACCAAAAGGAGCCAAGAATCTGTGGAAAAAATTTGAAAAACGAGGATAGTATGTAGGTACACGTGCGTGCGATGCCACGGCTGACCACGAATATTTCAATTCGGTAGTGCTTTTTTTAAATTGTTTTCTATTGTCTCGAAGACAAATAACTGTCATCCAATATTCACATGCCCTCCAGAGCATGGTCAAATGTATTTAATAAATAATCAGGTGATTCAACCCAGCAATGTCCTAACCAGACTGAGAAAACCTTACAATCTGAAAATGTTCCTCGCGTTTATTCGACTTTTGATTTTGGAGCAAAATGGATTACTGTTAGATAGTTGTTATTTTACGCAAAATACTTTGTTGTTATTTTTTCATGCTCCATTATTCTTTAATCTTATAAAGCAAACAGTCTTTATTCTTTTTTCTCCTTGTAAACCACTGACGCCAATATTCGTATATTAAACCTTTCTAACTAACACGTACTGATACATATTTCTAGCTACTACTTGCAGCAATTTTAACGACTCACGTTTCACGCAAATTTTAACAGGTTTCTACTAAAACACTGGTTAGATTTGTGCGCGCACGCAACGCTTAGCGGACAGTAGAAAATAACACATTAAAATTACCCATACAAACTGCAAACTAGATAAGAAATTCAAATACTGTATTCCATATCAAATTCGAAATTCCGCGTCTACCTAGAATAATCGCAAATGTAGTCGGTTAGCTTCGTCAAGTTGCTTAACTCACAGAGAAATACAATAACTTTAGCCGTAACCGGTGCAACTGTTATCTGTTGACAAATCAATTCCGACATCATCCGCTATCCGAATACAATTCAACATTATCTAATATTACGAGAAAACAATTACTTTCACGTTGTAATTGGAACGAGATTACATTACGAGTGCAGCGGTGGTCACATTAGAAAGACGCGTGATACAAAGTCACGAGTTAGAAAGTGAATTCGGCGGGTCCACCAGGCGTGACCGTGGGAACTGGCCGTGACGTCACCCCGCACCCACCGAAACATCGGGTTGCAATAAGTAGGTTACGCCTCCGCCATCGGCTGGTGCGAGAAGTTATGAATATGCATGACCCAAGGCCCGTAACGACGATCGCCTCAGTTTTATAGAGCATTATACACCTGGCCTTTGGTTTCCAGGTCAAAGTAATTGAAGGATAATAGGTAATGGGATTTTGAATGGCGTTATGATTGTAATTTGGTGCGGTGGGTGTCGATGTAATGTAGGGCAGTCAGACGTTCGCGAATTTAGACTGCCGTTGATTTTATAGGTATGCTGTCGAAGCGTATATTTTGAGACACTGCATCCTTGTTGACATTTCGTTTAAATCCATGTTCAAGAATTATCAACAAAACTTTTTGTTCTATAATGTTAGTCTAGAATGGCTTGGCGATCATTACTACGCAAGCGGCAGCAGTAGGCTTCCACTAGTTGCATCCTTGAAGTTTTTAACAACTTTAATTTGAGGGATCTTCAAGGGATTAAATGGAGACACCGCTTGCTGCCACAGGCCAATGCCTCTTACTTAACAAGTTATGTCTATAATAAATAATAAATAAATATTGGACAACATCACTTATTGCTCCGATTCTGTGGTAAGTAGCTTAAGAACTTGTGTTACAGAAATCAGAAACGATGATGGTACCACAACAACCAGACCGAGACACTATATAAAAGTTCATTTCCCATATTGACTTGACCGGGAATCGAACCCGGAACCTCATAGGCGAAGCCAAAGTCCGGCCCGCTCGCCTCTCGGCCACGGAGGTCGTCTATAAATCCTAAAAAAAACAATGCTACCGCCAGAAGAATTAGGCTAACTGAATCGTTTTTTTTAGACTGGCTCAGGCAAGACCTACACGATGGGCAGCGGCTGGGAGGGCGAGGGAGACGGTGACGAGGACCGGCGCGGGATCATCCCTCGAGCTATCCGCGACCTCTTCTTTGGTGCTGAGGAGCGCGCGGAGGAGGCGCGCGCGCAGGGTCATCTGCCGCCAGAGTTTTCGGTCCAGGCTCAGTTCATAGAACTGTACAACGAAGATATTGTGGACTTGCTCGACCCGGCGAAGGATCCGTTTGCTAAGGTAAGACATTTCAGTTGGCAACGGTCTCTACAACAAGACTCATTAAATCTTTACATGAGCCCACTTAAAGTAATCTACGCATGATCATTACAATCGTATTAGAAATCATCAATACCGTCTATTATGCTAGGTTTAACTGAAAATTATTGTCTTTTTTTCGAGAGAAATATTATCAAATAAATTATTAAAAAACAAAGCACGAAACGCGAAGTTTGAACCTTAATAAGATCGAAGGGCTCTATGCCTATAAGTCGAATATGCCCAGTGCCTCTAATGAGTGAAAAACGGCCTTACCTGCCCGTACTACTATTTTCGTTACAGCTAATCCTACCAAATAACTTATATTACACTTATTAGAATCTTAAGGAATTTCACAAGCAATTTACATTTCTGATTATATCATCCGTGCTGCCCTAATACGTTTCACTAAGAAACCACAACTACCTATGTTGATTATACGAACTACCTTCATTAACAGGCTCATTACGGCCGGTAACCAACCGTAGAAGAGCCAATACTCGCGGTATACCTAATTACTAGCCAAGGCTATAGAAAATAGAGCCGTCATAGTTAGTGGGCGGTTAATATTTTAATTAGAAGTACATGCCTTAGCGACGGTCGCTCGACCGTGGTATCGCGGGTAGGTACTGACGACGTCAAAATATCGTCGAGTGATCTATCGTTTATTAGTTCCAGTATAGGCAGTGACTGGTTGGTTATCGTCCTTCTATTCTAACCAACACAGTCACAAAACCACCAATTGGCCATGATAAACTTTTCATTAGTGATTGAATTAACTTATTTGGAAACATTTTATTCGTTTTACTTTTAATATTTATTTGTTAAGTTAATGCTTTTGAGGATGTATTTTTCGTTTTGGTTGTACCGCCTACATGATACGTGCGTATTGTTTGTTATGTCAAAAATTTCAATTAAGATATGAACTGGATTATCTTGTAGCTCTAAGCTTTGTATATGAATCATTATTTTTGTAGTGGTATGTAATTGTTAAATTTTTTGTGCAAATCCAAATTTGACGCCTACGAATTAATCGGAGTAAATTGGTTTAAGAATAGATAATCGACTCTAAAATCGTTAGTTGTATAGAAGTTTAATATCATATTCATGCCGTTAAACTTAGTTGATTACAACGAAATACATACTACACTTAATTTTATGTTATGCAAAAACATTATTCAAACCTCGTACTGAACACACTATCCGGCTTGAAGGACCAATAATTTTACTATTAGGCACTAGCTATTGCCCATGCATCTGCACTATTTTGGAATAAAAAGTATACTATGTCAATCTAGTATCCAAATCCATTCAGTAGTTTATGCCTAAAAGAGCAACAAACATCCCTGCATCAATGAAAATAAGCTTAAAGGAATATTAAAAGAATTATACATTTTGTAATAGCGTTAAGGACGCTCTGTAAAACAAAAAGGTTCTATTGTAAGGTACCGAACTAAAGCAACTGTCTTCTATTCTCCAGGGCGCATTAAGGATAACAGAAGACGGCTGCGGCGGAGTACGCGTGGTCGGGGCGTCCATGCGAGCAGTCCGCAGCATCAAAGAAGCATTAGGAGCGCTACGGGCGGGAGCGCTAGCCAGAACCACTGCAGCGACCAACATGAACTCATCATCCTCTCGGTCCCACGCGGTCTTCACGCTGCTAATGCGGCAGAGGCGGCTGGCGGCTGACCAAGATGCGACAGACCGGGAGGTGGACGCGGAGGCACCTGAGCAGTACGAAACGCTCACGGCCAAGTTCCACTTCGTTGATTTGGCTGGATCGGAACGACTGAAGCGTACAGGTATGATGTAGTCAAATCTTGCAGCGAAAATCACTGTAAATGCAGTCGCACGCGGCGTTCGTGGTGTTTGATACGTCGATGAATTATCCATTAACAACATGATGTACTTATTTAACTAACACAGAATTGAATCTGTTTCACACTTAGTAATATTTTTATGTACATTCTTCTAGGTTTAATGTAACTAACTTCATAATTTGATTACCTACAATATCTGTGGCTATTCCGTAAGGGAAGTTGCGAGCCATTCCCAATACAAGTGTCATTTAGACTACTTACCGGGAAGATTCTGCAAAAACATTGTAACAAAGATATTGGAAATAAAGATTTTTATTATTATTATTATAACTAACACGAGTCGTATCAATATGCAAAATAGATTTAGAGTTAAGTTGATTGTGACAAAGGCAACTGGTATTTGACCAGGATGCGATGAACTGATGGGGATTGGAGAAGGGGTGTGTGTAAGGCCAGTGACCGACCTAACAGTCAGATAGATGTTCTCAAAGCCTCAAATTACCTACCTTTGACCATCGACTTTCACTTAGGCTAAGCGACTAATATCAGCAGAGTCCTAATGCTTAACGTACCTTCCAGAGCACTAAAATTCAGACTAAATATCGTCGGTATAGTTACCCAACCCCAACGAACACTGAGTTGCGGCTTGCATAGTTTGATTTTCGTTATCATTTTAAATCGTGTCTCGCACACCTTACTTATATGGTGTGTAACCACTGAAAGGTTCGGCATTTAGAAAAGTAATAAATTCACTCATACGCGATGACATTCCTTATGCAATAAATTTGCAACACAAGAGAATACTAAACACATACGACATTTGCATAATATTATGTCGATTGTGAACTTGGCCTACATAAACGTGCTCCTAATTTGCATAGCTGCTTCTTTGCAAATAAATCATAAATCAGTAAGTAAACAGACCACTGTACGTGTGATTTTATCCGTTTCGCTCGAAGTAGATAATAAATACTAGTAGATGAACAGCGACATCTTTGTTCATAAGAATTTAGGTCTAGTTCAAACCTAGCCTGGTGGGGTAATGGGGTTTAATTCTTAGTCAAGCCCATTTTGAAAAGTATTTATTTTCAAAATAGGCTTGGATTGGCTTGGCTTGGCTTTGGCTGTGCTGGGTTGAGACTCCCACTCTTAACTCATAGCACAAGGGCAAAACGATTAAGAAATTAAACTTGATTAAAACCTATTTGACTATTTTTCAGGAGCGACTGGAGAGCGTGCCAAGGAGGGTATCTCAATAAATTGCGGGCTTTTAGCCCTCGGCAATGTGATATCAGCCCTCGGGGACAAGTCGCGGAAAGTGCTCCACGTGCCATACCGGGACTCCAAATTGACGAGGCTGCTGCAAGATTCGCTTGGAGGTAAAGTCTAAATTAGTTGTGAAACGAACATTCGTTAATCATCAGTGTGTTGGCGTCTGCTGAGAGCAATATCGAACAACACAAGTCTCCTTGATAGCACGTCAATGAAATTCTTCTTCAGCTCTTTGTTTCCAAGCGCTGTTAATATGTGTAAATTACTATCCCTCTTGGCTTGATGTCATCCTATACGAAACTTTACTGGGCGTGGTCTTTTTTACAAAAAATAGGGTCACGTGTGACCTGAATCTCACCTGATGAAAGGTAGATGTGACCTAAGGTGGTACAGTCAGTAGCTTTAGTTCATGAACAACTCTGTACCTTATTACATTAAGTCACTGTCTATCTGACTTGCTTAGTTAGGCAGAGATTTGGTATGACAAGGTACTGAGGTGTATACGAAACGAACTAATGATGCTGGCTATACACGTCTACTTAAGATATCTTCACTTAAGCCATAAAGATATCCTTATTACAACATTCCGGAAAAATTGATCCCGTCGAAGAGTTCCACTCCTTCGCCGTTCGCATAGTGAATGAAAGGGCAAATCGCTTCGTGCGGAAAAAATCTTAACTCCAGAGTAAATACAACTGTTATATTGCAATGACTATTGTTAGGTGAGCTATTGTTATTGCACTATCAGAATTAGCCACGCATAGTGTCTCCAGTGGTATAGTGACGTGCACTAACAAGTTTACAACTTAATTCTAAACTGAAGCATAAATTAACGTTATAACAGCTCGAGCGTATACCTTACATTGCTCGTGACTGTATGAAAACACTCATTGGCAATGTTGCTAAATGAAGTATTTGTACAACATAATTTCCAATCCTGCTTAACTCTTAAGCCGCTTGACATCAGCTTGTTATATGTCTTCCAGGCAACAGCAACACAGTGATGATAGCTTGCGTGTCGCCCAGCGACCGCGACTTCATGGAAACCCTGAACACGCTCAAGTACGCGAATCGAGCGCGCAACATCAAGAACAGATGCGTCGTGAACCAGGACCTGACGTCGCGCACCATCAACCAGCTGCGGCAGGAGGTTGCTAGGCTGCAGCTGGAATTAGCGGAGTATAAGCAGGTGAGACAGTAAGAGAAGTGAGAGTGAGAATCAGCTTTGGGGCTGACATTAATGATGTTTTTAGCTACCTTTTGACCATCTCCGTAGTCGAGACGGAAGTGGGTCGGACTTTGGCGTCTCTGACGTCTTCAGGTTGATTCCCGGTCGGGGCTGGTCTCGATGTTGCGGCACTATCGTTGTTTCCGATTTCTGTAGCAGTAAAAACAGTAAAATCTGTAAAGTAATAAGTATTGTAATTTTAAGGTTGCAGGAGATTAAATTATGCAAGTTTGTAACAACGAATGTATTACAGTTTCGAAAACTACACGTGACATCTCATTAAATCCCTACTTAATAATCTTTTTATAAATTTGAGAGGATATTCTTTAATATTTTTTTTATTTTCAAGTGAAAAATTATTATTTTAAACATTAATGTAAACTGAAGTCAATGCAATACGTACATTTCCAGGGCAAACGCATAGTGTCCGAAAATGGCGAAGAAGGTTTCAGCGACGTGGTGCAAGAAAACGCGATTCTTACCGCCGAAGCGGAGGCCTTAAGGCGAAGGGTCAAAGCGATGCAGGGCACCATCGAGCAGTTGTCGGCGCGGAACAGTGAACTGGTGGCGGAGAAGGCTCTTGGTAACTGGGCGCCAAAGGACGGCAGCCCTGATGCTGGAGACTGTTCGTTGACAGCGTTAGTGCAGGTACGTTGACTCGGCCGACGGCGCTGTGGCAGTCATGGGTAGCCCGGTATCCTATGGTGCCCTTAATAGGCGTTAGTACGAGTAATCGCTGCCCCTTTTGAGCGGGGGAGTCCCACACACGCCACTGTCTTCTCCACGCCAGCGGTATGGTGCGCAAAGCATTTACCCTCCCTCAAAAAAAAAAGTACGTTAACACGACCGTGGAGGTTGTAGTTGAAATTTATTCCTATGGCGTCACCACTTAAGCTGAGTGGTGTTGAGAGTGTGAGTGGGTAATCCTCTCTATTTACAGAGGTCAAGGAGTCTGAGACACGTTGATATCCACCCAGGGCAGCAGTACATGGCACCGATTTGTTTCTTCCTGTAAACTGTAAAAAAAAACTGCCACATTTGGCTCAGGTGCCAGTTTAATTTTTTATTAGGATTGCGAAAATCATTGTTCCTTATTTAGTCAAAATTATTAAAGATTTTTACTACATAAAATTTTAGATACCCGAGTTAATTATGTGGCAATATATAACTTTCTTCATCGTCTTGCGTTTCGGTAAATATTTAAATGAACATAAATCTTAAATTACCTGCGTATTTTTGCTCCTTTTATACCACGTAAGAATTATGTAAGGCATCATCGTGATTGTTCTTCATTTATCCATGTCTACCATTCCAGGGTTACGTGAGCGAGATAGAAGACTTGCGCGCGCAGCTGATGGAGGCGACGGCGCTGTACGAGGCGAGCCGGCGGCGCGAGCAGAAGGCCGGCCGCACGCGGCACGAGTCCGTGCACGACCCCTCCGCCGTACTCGATGACGCCAAGAAAGAACTATATAAGGTAGGAATATACTTTACTTATATCACATTGAACACGTCTGATAGCAATGTTAAGCAGAATTTCAAATATAAATTACCGCCTGGGGCGCCGGTGACGGTCAACGACAGAAGTATTTATTGTTAGTAAAATCTCAATTGTGAATCTAATTTAAAAAATATTAAACACGTAGTAAATGTGTTTAACGTAAGACGCGTCACTTATCGCCTGACTCGACACTCCGCTAGTTTCACTTGAATGAAAAGAGTAATGTTAGTGTGTAGTTCATTAGGTGTTAAGATATGTATCATTTTATCTAGTTCTATTAGCTCAGTAGGTTTGGTATGTATCATTTAACTCATTACATCATTCAGTTCAATTCAACATTAACTCGATCGTGGATAAAAAAGTGCAAATAAATTACAGACAAGTAAACTGAAATGCTATCTGACATGACGATGATAGACGTCACCGTGACATGTAATTCACCAATCACGTAGCAGTTGAACTTCACGCTAACGTATCGCCATCTAGCGGATTTCATACGCGATAGTCCACATTGTAACGATGACTCGATTTCAATGATGATGGTTTTCAGCTTGCAGTTGGTTTGTTATTTAATACTCAAATACTATTAAATGCGCAATATATAAGCGTAATGATTAAGCTAGTGACCAAAGATGACTGGCATTCAGTGTGATCGAGGCGTTTACCTACAGTGGAGTGTATGTACCGTGCTGATAATACTTTACTTTCCAGGAGAAAGAGCTCCTAGCGCGCAGCATGGGCGAATTAGAGTTCCAACGCAAGCTGGAGATGAGTGAGAGCATGACGAGCGCCGTGGAGGCGAGCGAGCGCGACGAGCGGCTCGGCGAGCGCGAGCGTGCGGAGGGGGAGAGTGCCGACGACTCCGAGCCCTCCGACGAGCACGACGCCTCCGACTCCGACGCAGACGACTCGGAGACTAAGGGTCAGTGCTATGCCTCCTCCACACTACTCGTGAAATTCCTTTTTTTTAGTCGAGGGGGAAATGCCTACCGCACCGTCACTCTCAGCGGGGAACAGAGAGTGGTGTGTCGGGCTCGCATCGACTAAAACCGATTTTTATATCAATGGATCATTTTTTTATTTTATTCCATTTGTAATAAACGATTGATTCGACGAAGACGTAACGATAATATTTTAGTGCATCTACAAATTTCATATGACGTGTGGGTGAGTTTTCAAGTTAGATATTACTGCCCAAAACCTTTACACAAATTTGTTTTACAGACAAATTAGAGTACAATTTAAGCCATCTTATCGCTAAAAAGCGATCTCTTCCAGAAAACCTAGGTAGATGAAATAGTAATTTGACAACACATGAGTACAGAAATTAACTATAAAACATCAAAAAGTTTTATTTCTCTGGAGGACTTATTTCGATGGAGGTGGAAATTTTCATCCATTTCACCTGCACGTTGACAAATTTATAACTGACATGTAACTATACTAACATAAGGTTGTATTTCACTTCTCAGGACAACGGGATCTATCAGCCCAGCTGGCAGCTTTAAGCGAAGACATCGACACCAAAGCACGGTTGATCGAGCAGCTGGAGGTGTCGCAGAGGCGGCTGGCGTCCCTGCGACAGCACTACGAGCAGCGGCTTGATACGCTGCATCATCAGATCAAGGCCACTACAGACGAGAGGGACAAAGTGCTCGCCTCGCTAGGTATGTGAACGGTATAAATTTTAAGACTTTCGCGTTCCATTTTAAACATTTCAAATTATTTAACGGGTCAAAACGCGACACCATTTTTATTTAGTAGTAATACGAACTACTTACAGCCCGACGTTTCGGTTAGGTTGCACCAACCGTGGTCACGAGCTGACTGGTCTTGCTCGCACCTTCGTCTGTTCGGGGGAGCTTGCAAATCTTCATCCGACCAAGAGAAGGCGAGCAAGACCAGTCAGCTCGTGACCACGGTTGGTGCAACCTAACCGAAACGTCGGGCAGTAAGTAGTTCGTATTACTACAAAATAAAAATGGTGTCGCGTTTTGACCCGTTAAATTATTTTATATGTGAACGGTACTTTACAGCTGACTGATGTCAAAAGTATGTCTTACATTTCCCAGCGACACCGTAACAGACAGGGGTTTTGAGCATTAGGGATATGATTGGCTCTTCGATGGAGATACTATTAAATACTTTTTTTGTTATAATAACCTCTGCGATTAGTGCCCTTTGTCAGATAGGTTTAGAGCTACGTACTAATCGGCTCGTGATAAATTCGTTGCAAAAATGTTTGAAAACCACGGAATCGATGACATTTATATTTCGAAGGGCTGATAAGTAAACTGGTATTGTTGAATTAGGTTTGACCTGTATATGGTAATTAGGTTATTAAATAACGAATGATTTTAATTAAAATGTAAAATGTATATCACAGCTGCGCAAGCGTCGCCGCCCAGCGAAAAGTTGAAGCGCGTCAAAGACGAGTACGAACGGCGCGTGTCGACGATGTCGCGCGAGCTGCGGCGGCTGCAGGCGGCGCAGAGGGAGCACACGCGCCTGCAGCGGTCGCAGCAGCACACGCAGACGCAGATACTCGCGCTGAGGAACGAGCTGCAGAACATGAAGCGCGATAAGGTACGTTGGAGTGATAGCTGCGCGAGCGTCGCCGCCCAGCGAACAGTCGAAGCGCGTCATATACTGCGGCGGCTGCAGGCGGCGCAGAGGGAGCACACGCGCCTGCAGCGGTCGCAGCAGCACACGCAGACGCAGATACTCGCGCTGAGGAACGAGCTGCAGAACATGAAGCGCGATAAGGTACGTTGGAGTGATAGCTGCGCGAGCGTCGCCGCCCAGCGAACAGTCGAAGCGCGTCATATACTGCGGCGGCTGCAGGCGGCGCAGAGGGAGCACACGCGCCTGCAGCGGTCGCAGCAGCACACGCAGACGCAGATACTCGCGCTGAGGAACGAGCTGCAGAACATGAAGCGCGATAAGGTACGTTGGAGTGATAGCTGCGCGAGCGTCGCCGCCCAGCGAACAGTCGAAGCGCGTCATATACTGCGGCGGCTGCAGGCGGCGCAGAGGGAGCACACGCGCCTGCAGCGGTCGCAGCAGCACACGCAGACGCAGATACTCGCGCTGAGGAACGAGCTGCAGAACATGAAGCGCGATAAGGTACGTTGGAGTGATAGCTGCGCGAGCGTCGCCGCCCAGCGAACAGTCGAAGCGCGTCATATACTGCGGCGGCTGCAGGCGGCGCAGAGGGAGCACACGCGCCTGCAGCGGTCGCAGCAGCACACGCAGACGCAGATACTCGCGCTGAGGAACGAGCTGCAGAACATGAAGCGCGATAAGGTACGTTGGAGTGATAGCTGCGCGAGCGTCGCCGCCCAGCGAACAGTCGAAGCGCGTCATATACTGCGGCGGCTGCAGGCGGCGCAGAGGGAGCACACGCGCCTGCAGCGGTCGCAGCAGCACACGCAGACGCAGATACTCGCGCTGAGGAACGAGCTGCAGAACATGAAGCGCGATAAGGTACGTTGGAGTGATAGCTGCGCGAGCGTCGCCGCCCAGCGAACAGTCGAAGCGCGTCATATACTGCGGCGGCTGCAGGCGGCGCAGAGGGAGCACACGCGCCTGCAGCGGTCGCAGCAGCACACGCAGACGCAGATACTCGCGCTGAGGAACGAGCTGCAGAACATGAAGCGCGATAAGGTACGTTGGAGTGATAGCTGCGCGAGCGTCGCCGCCCAGCGAACAGTCGAAGCGCGTCATATACTGCGGCGGCTGCAGGCGGCGCAGAGGGAGCACACGCGCCTGCAGCGGTCGCCTGCAATCTTCTTTTCGTATCAAATACCAATTTCAAATCCAATATAGCTGCCATAACTAAATAGCGAAAGTACTTATTAGGTACTGTCAAAGTAAATGTTTTAGACTTTTACGGCTCTTTTGTCATAAACTAACTTAGCCCGACATTTTATATTTACCAACGTAAATTGAAACGAAACTGTACCTATGCAACTTTGATTAAATTTCAGGTCAAATTAGTTCAAAGAATGCGCACTGAAGCAAAGCGGCACGCACAAGCCGAAGCAGCGAGAGCCAAAGAGGTAAGGATCACATTTAACCTCCTATTGATTTTCTCTGGAGTTTGCGACCTAAAAGCAAAATCTGAGACCAAAATATATTTATGTAACCTTTTTGTATATTTTTGTAACAGGTAGCACAGCTAAGGAAGGAATCGCGTAAGAACGCCAATCTCATTAGGTCATTGGAGGCGGAAACTAAACTTAAAGAACAGGTAAGGCGCCATTTATTGTGGTTTTTTTTTACCTATCAGTCCTTGTTTATTATACGACTTAAATAAATAAACAAGCAATTTACGCTATCGAAGCGTTTATCATAACACGCAATAAATTTGACGTATTACTAACGTGACCATTTGTTCTTTGAATCATAACGGGACATTGGTTTATTTAGGACATATAATTTGTCAATAAAGTAAAAACACTTATGTTATTTAAAGCTATTTATTCGGAATAAGTTGGTTGGATTAAAAGTTACCACCACAAAATATATTTATCAGAGGAATAAATTTATTTTAATAAAGGTGGTGACGATTTTACTTGAGAATGAAACTCAAATCGCTGGGCGGGCTGTATCCGGCCGTACGCTACTCAAATTTTCGCTCGGTTTCTGAAAACGGGACAATATTGCGTTTCGGGGACCCCGGTACTCCTAATTGTAAAAAGGGACAGTCCCGTTGAAAACGGGACGTCTGGTCACGTTACGTATTACACATGGTAGAAGGGATTATCGAACACTCTCCAACGTCAAACAGAGATTTATCATTTTTTAGAGATTGAAAATACTAAATAAGTGTTTTATCGTGCAGGTATTGAAGCGAAAACAGGAGGAGGTGTCGTTGCTTAGACGTGGTCACCGCGATAAGCTGAGCAGTAGGGCCGCTGGCAGGTTACATGGTATGTAGTTAAAAACATCATATTGTGCCCTACACTAAGTTACCTCGCGGTACCTTTTTATATTTAGGTACGCTGATTTACATAATGGGGGCGTCAATAAATTACGTGAGACGTTTAAGGGGGGAGGGGGTCGAGTCAAATCTCATCTAATCTTACGTTGGAGAGCGGGGGGGTCTCAGCAAATATCACGCAAGTTTTTGTTCCGATTGAAATAAAAAGAATAATACTATTTTGGTCCATTTCATGCTTGTAATCGAACGAAAAAACTGCCGCGCAGCCGACCTAATGTGACAGCGGTCTTACTTTCGAAACGACACGATATTAATTTGAACGTCTTTCGTACAGATCGCAATCGCAAAGCCACTCAAGTGGCGTGCCGCGAGGCGTGGTCCAAGCTGGAGTGCTGGGTGTCCCGCGCCGTCGCCGCGCGCACCACGCTCGCCGAGCTGGAGCACGCGCTCGAGCGGCAGCTGCGGCAGCGGGACCGCGCCACCAGGGCCGCCAGGGACGCGCGCGACCCCGACACGGACCAGCTGCTGCACTACCTGAGGACCGCGATAGCGGACACGCAGACGCAGATCATGCAAATTGAGGTGTGTAAGAGAGGGGCTTTCCACAGATAAAAGTCGGCCGTTGTTGGGAGACGGTAATGGTTCAAATGTTTGAGCTCCGCCCCGGCACGTGCCGGTCAGTGAACGAAAAAAACATGGAAGAATTCCCATCATACTAACTTCAATCGAATATTGGCACAAACACACACACAAATGTAAAGCACACAAGCAATAGATACGCAATGTAGTAAAAAAGTAACGATACAGTAGAACTCCAATTATCCGAATTAATGGGGACCGGGACCCATTCGGATAATCAAATATTCGGATAATGGGATTTTTAAAAAAAAATTGCAATTGGATAGAATAAAAGCTACGTTTTGATATTGCACTATTTTTTTATTGAATTAAATGAAAGAAACATGAAGTTTAGAAATAAAAATCATTGTTTTTTAAACATCTCCGTTAATGTAAGCTGTTTTGCGGTCTTCAACCGTTTTCGGGCAGCCAGGTCACGCATTCGCTTGAGGGTGAGCAGTTGCAAGTGGTCACTTTTTTGTGATTCGGATAATCGGCGATTCGGATAGTCGGAGTTCGGATAGTTGGAGTTCTACTGTACTTGAAAAAAACTTTAAGGCTATAATACATTTAAGTTGACAAAAGGACGTTCGTTAAAGGGGTCACGTCATCTCATAGAATGGGATGGGATGGAACACGCACTGTAATAGGTCCGCGCCTATGACTTGCGGCAACCGTGGAAACGGTATTCGTACCGCACAAAAAAGCTAGCTAAGCTACGCCCACCTGGTGTCACTTTCAAGCTTTAGAAATGCTACTATGTTTTTTTCGTTTACTGGTGGCAGTATCGTAAAAAGGAGAGCGAGATCACTACCTTGGTACGGAGGACATTTTTAGATTGGTTCCTAAATTAAAATAAAATAATTAATGCAGTCAGAAGTAACGTTCCATAGGAGATATAGAGGTTACGCATATACACCTTTCTATGTTCTCATTTATAGTCACTAGGAATCGATCTTTCCGAACATCTAGTACATTTAATTATTTTATTAACAGGAGGAAAATGATGAGAACGAGTTGCCGCAAGTTTTAGAACAAATAGTATCCGTGGAGGCGGGTCGGTACGCCCTCGAGCGCATGGCGGTGTTATCGCTTCAACACGCGCAGGAGGCGGCCAGGAACCGCAGCCTGCTCCAGGTCACCAATGCTCAGCTCAAGGAGGTACGACACTTTAGTTTTCCACTGACACACCATTGCAGCTTCAATGAGGGTAAAAAACTCACTAGATGGCGATACGTAGGCGTGAGGTCCAACTGTTTCCTGATTGGTTATGACCAATTATACCATAGCACTTGCCTCGCCTCGCCTACGTTTACACCATCGTTGCTGGCGTGTGCCATATCAAAACGAGATAAGTTTCTCTGAATAAATAAATAAATGTTGGACAATATTACACTCATTGCTCTGATTCTGTTGCAAGTAGGTGAAGCACTTGTGCACTTGTGTTACAAAATTCTGAAAAAACGACGGTACCACGGCACCCACACCCGAGACAATACAGTAAAGTTCATTTTCGTATATTGACCTGTAGCTACATACAGTATCATCTACACACACATCATAAAGCAACGTATTTACGTCGCGCGCCGCTCGCCGCTCCGTCGACATCCACGCGCCTCGCCGTCCGCCGGTCAACTGAGCGCGGGCCTACCGGCCGCGCCTATTTATGCGTGTGCGAGTTCGCGTCGCGCGCGCCGACCGGCTGATCGACGCGTCAACGCCCTCTGGTGTTTCTTTTAGTTATAAGTTTATATTGTTTTACTACCCACTAGTTATACTCCATTTTATTGTACATAATTTGATTCGTTTTACCAATATACACATTCTCTTCTCTACTCTCATCGGAGTTTCATTGAAGCAACCAATTAGGGAAGCAAGACTACCTAAAGTGGTGACCCTCTCTGGAAGAAAATCAACCTTCGAAGACCAACTTCAAACATCAACATGGCTCAAGCTGAAGACACAGGCTCCACTCCAAAGGCTTCCGAAGTCGCCGGTATTGCGCTATCAATGCGCGTACCGCCGTTCTGGCGTGATAGACCGCGATTGTGGTTTATTACGTTCGAAGCTGCAACCTGCGAATTGAAGAAAGGCCAAACCCAACTCGCCCAGCTCGTCATCGCCCAGCTGGAGAAGACCGACATAGAGCAAATCAGCGATCTGCTGTATAACCCGCCGGCAGAGAACTACTATGACGCGCTGAAGCAAAGACTAATCTCCGTCTACGAGGAATCCGAAGGAAGGCAATTCCAAAAGTTGCTTTCCGAAATGGAGCTCGGAGATCAACGACCGTCGCAGCTGTTACGTCGCATGCGAGACCTCGCTCGCGACAAAGTCCCCGAGTCCACACTCCGACTCATGTGGATGAACCACCTACCTGCCCACGTGAGGTCGGTACTCGTGGTCAGCGACAGCATCAGCAAGACCGCCGCACTCGACGAACTCGCACTTCTAGCAGACAAGATGCTAGAACAAACGCAAGAAATCAGCGCCATTTCACCGTCGCCGCGGGCCACACTTCGTTCGTCGCATCCAGCACTTGCATCATCAGCACAAGATACCATCAACACACAGCATCTACTTGATGAGATACGCAAATTATCTCTCGAAGTCGCCGAATTGCGAAGCAACGCGTATCAGTCGCGTTATCACCGCGGGCGCTCACCCTACGGGCGCACCGCGCAGCGCTCTCGCTCTAACGCGCGCTCTGCCTCACGCTCGCGCGCTTATCATGGCGCGGAGAGCTCGCCTCGCGCCTACTGCTACTACCACGAGCGTTTTGGGCGAAACGCACGTAAATGCCAATCACCATGTGCATTTACCGACTCGCAACACAAGAACAAAGATGTTTCGTCGTCATCGGTAAACTCGACCGAACGTTAGACGAGGCGGGGTCCGACGTTCGCAACAAATCCTACCGTCTCTTCGTGAACGACAAGAACTCAAGACTGACGTTTCTCATCGACACCGGTGCTAACGTCTCAGTCATCCCACGCAAGAGAGGAGCAAGAATGAAGAAGATGCCATTCACCCTGTACGCTGCGAACAACACTACGATCAACACCTACGGCGAACAAACCCTTGAGTTAAACCTCAACCTACGGAGACCGTACAAATGGAAGTTCATCATCGCCGACGTCAGCAAGCCCATCATCGGTGCCGACTTCTTGTGCCACCACGACCTACTGGTTGACATGAAGAGTCAACGACTGATTGATGACGTAACCAAGTTATCAATCCACACTCCTGGCCGCTACACGGACGTACCTACTGTCCGTAGCATCGATCTCGAAGAGTCGTACCACCGAATACTGAGCGAATTTCCCGGTACCACCAGACTCAACTCTATGAGTCTCACGCCGAATCACCGTGTGGAACACCACATCGAAACCTCCGGACCACCGCTGCACTGTCGCGCTCGACCTATTCCGCCACACCGATACGAAGCCGTGAAGAAAGAATTCGAGTCGATGATGCAGCAGGGCCTCTGCCGACCGAGCAAAAGCCCATGGTCCAGTCCGCTACACGTCGTGCCGAAGAAAAATGGCGATCTCAGAGTCTGTGGGGACTACCGCCGTCTTAACGCCATAACGAAGCCAGATCGATATCCAATACCAAGAATCAAAGATTTTACCTATCAACTCGCCGGAAAGACCATATTCTCCACAATAGACCTGAACAGAGCTTACCAACAAATACCGAACAAAGAAGCCGATATCGAAAAAACTGCAATCGTGACTCCATTCGGGTTATTCGAGTTCCCTCGAATGTGCCCGGGACTCAGAAACGCCGGTCAAACCTTTCAACGGTTTATCCATGAAGTACTTCGAGGACTCGACTTCGTATTCCCGTTCGTCGACGATCTGTTGTTAGCATCCGAATCAGAAGAGCAACATCAACAACATCTACGCACCGTGCTACAACGACTAGACGACGCCGGTATAACGATCAACCCGTCAAAATGCGTATTTGGCAAGACTTCAGTCAACTTCCTTGGTTATGAAGTTTCGTCAGCTGGCATCATCCCACCAAAAGGGAAAATATCATCGATTACCGAATACCCAAGACCGACTACAGTTCAACAACTGAGAACTTTTCTCGGTATGATAAACTACTACCGTGAACACATACCGAACGCCGCATCACTTCAAGCTCCGCTCAACGTATACTTACACAACTCGAAGAAACGCGATAAGACCGAAATCAAGTGGTCGACCGAGTCCATTCAAGCATTCGAACAAGCGAAAATATGCCTTCAAGACGCCGCGCTACTCGCACACCCGCACAGCTCCGCTCCGCTCGCACTATTTTGCGACGCGTCCAACACCTGCGCTGGAGCCGTACTACAACAGTACATTAACAAGTCGTGGCAACCTCTTGGCTATTACTCGAAGAAGTTTTCAACTGCGCAACAAAAGTATAGTACCTACGACAGGGAACTACTTTCAATATACATGGCAATGAAGCACTTTAGAAAAATGTTCGAAGGAAGAGAACTAATAATATTCACCGACCACAAGCCATTGATCTACGCGCTTCACAAAGCAACATCGGACAGCGAAACACCGCGTCGGTCAAGACAATTACTATTTATCGCCGAATTTACTTCCGACATCCGTCACATCAGCGGGAAGGACAACGTAGTCGCCGACGCACTATCACGTGTCGAGTCGATTACGTGTCCGACGCCCATCAACTACGAACAACTAGCCGTAGCACAACATCAAGATCCCGAGTTACCCACATTACTACAGCAAGCCAACCTGAAAATTAAGAAAATTCAACTGCCGAACACAGACTACGAAATCTACTGCGAAACTTCAACTCCGCACATCCGTCCATATCTACCTACTGACTTTCGTCGCACTGCATTTGACGCCGTGCATAAGGTCAGTCACCCTGGAACGCGGACGACACGAAAATTGATCCAACATCGCTTCTTCTGGCCATCGATGAACACCGACGTCGGTACCTGGGCAAAGACCTGTTTGCCCTGTCAACGCGCGAAGATTCAAAGACATACGCACACAGGCGTAGGTACATTCGCCGCCTGCGACCGATTCGATCACCTACACATTGATATCGTTGGACCGCTCGCAACTAGCGACCGCGGACACCGGTACCTACTTACAATGATCGATCGCACTACACGCTGGCCCGAAGCTGTACCATTGCAAGAAATCTCCGCGGAAGTGGTCGCAGAACAAGTCTACAATACCTGGATTTCAAGATTCGGTTGTCCGAAGTCAATAACAACCGACCAAGGCCGCCAGTTTGAGAGTCGACTGTTTCGCGCCCTTACACACCTACTGGGCGCGGAAAAAACTCGAACGACTGCCTACCACCCGCAAAGCAACGGGATCATCGAACGCTGGCACAGATCCTTAAAAGCCGCTTTGATGTCTCGTCTGGAGTCAAACACCAAATGGATCCATGAGCTACCTACTGTGCTCATGGGACTTCGCGCCGCAATCCGCACCGACACCAATACCAGTGCAGCGCAATTAATCTACGGTCAAGTTTTGCGCCTGCCTGGTGACTTCATCGCATCAACATCATCATCATCAAGCAACATGGATCAAGACTTCGTGGATCAACTGCGCACGTCAATAACATCGCTCACGCCGACATACCTACCGCATAGCAACAAGCGAAGTATGTTTGTGCACAACGCCCTACCTACGTGCCACTCCGTGTTTGTACGAGTCGACGCTGTACAAAGGCCTCTCCAACCTCCATACGAAGGCCCGTACCCCGTGCTGGAGCGCAACGACAAGTACTACAAGCTGCAACTTCCAGGAAGAGAAGCTGTGGTGTCAATCGACCGACTGAAACCGGCATTTACGGTCAACGCCCCTGACGTCACAACAGCTGATCCAGTCTCAAGCGCACCGCAGTTGCCTACACCATCTGTGAAACCTGATGCATCGCAGCCAATGACTTCAAAATTCGGCAGGAAAATCATCAGGCCTGTACGCTTCGCTTGAGGGGAGTACTGTAGCTACATACAGTATCATCTACACACACATCATAAAGCAACGTATTTACGTCGCGCGCCGCTCGCCGCTCCGTCGACATCCACGCGCCTCGCCGTCCGCCGGTCAACTGAGCGCGGGCCTACCGGCCGCGCCTATTTATGCGTGTGCGAGTTCGCGTCGCGCGCGCCGACCGGCTGATCGACGCGTCAACGCCCTCTGGTGTTTCTTTTAGTTATAAGTTTATATTGTTTTACTACCCACTAGTTATACTCCATTTTATTGTACATAATTTGATTCGTTTTACCAATATACACATTCTCTTCTCTACTCTCATCGGAGTTTCATTGAAGCAACCAATTAGGGAAGCAAGACTACCTAAAGACCCGACTGGGAATCAAACCTGGGACCTAAGAGATGGTGCGAGACCAAAGTCCGGCCCACTATCCTCTCGACTACGGAGGTGTTCGAAGTACGGAATGGATTTGGATTTCAGTAGTTTTTGCGTGAATCGGTAACAAACATACATTCTTACAAACTTTCATTTTCTCAGTGGAGTTTTGTCTTGTTTTTGAAACTCCCTCGGCTGTGCGCCCATAAGATACGTTATTTATTTGGCGGGGGGAAATGAGTGATGCATCTTACCTTGACTCATAGGAGGTGATATAGTTTGAAGAAGAGCAGACCTACCCACTCGGACATACTAGCCTTAATAGTAATGTTATCAAAGTCAAAGTCAATATTTTTTATTCATGTAGATTACATTTGTAATACTTATGAATCGTCTCTATACAATGCAAATGAAGCTACCTCCGGTTCGGAACCTATAACTACCGAGAAGATACCGGCAAGAAACTCCGTAGTTTTTTTTACAAATAACAAGCTAAACTTATTACTAATTTTGCACCAAGCCATACAGTTAGTTTGTCAGTTGGAAAAAAAAACACAAAAAAAAGTATATAATTATTGAAATAAATAAAATAAAAACATTTAAATTAAAATAACTGTAGGACTTCATGTGTGTGTGTATTCAAATACATCATTTTTATACATTTTGACCTACATGCTTCTGTGTGGTCTTAATCTAACATTGATTGAGAACACTTATTAAAATAATATTCAACGCGCAAGTACAGGCGAGCAGACTAGTTAGTGATCCACGCGTTCTTATCATTAATATACTCTTCTACTTTGTAATAGCCTTTTTTCAAGAGACAACTTTTAACATATGTCTTAAATTTATACAAAGGTAACTCAATAATTACTTCCGGAAGTTTATTGAACATTTTTATGCTTAAAGCAACAAATGAATTACCTATTTTATGAAGTCTACGTTTAGGAACAGCAAGCTTGTTTTTATTTCTGGTGTTAATGCTATGAGTGTCTGATTTTTTAGGAAACGTATGCAAGTTTTTGTAAACATGCATTAAACAGTCGAGAATATATTGCGATGCGACTGTTAGGATGTTAATTTCCTTAAATAACTCTTTCAGCGAGTCGCGTGGTCCTAGCTTGTAAATGGCTCGGATGGCCCTTTTTTGTAACACAAAAATAGTTTGAATATCGGCCGCAGTTCCCCATAACAGCAGGCCATACGACATGATGCTGTGAAAATAGCTAAAATAAACCAATCTTGCCGTTTCCACGTCGGTCAGAAATCTTATCTTTCTAACTGCATAGGCAGCTGAACTCAATCTTCCAGCTAGATTATTTATATGGGGAGACCATTGCAATTTCGAATCTAAAGTTATGCCAAGAAATATTGTAGAATGTATAAGTTCGATACGCTCATTATTCATTTCAATTATTGAGTTGACCTGTTTTACGTTAGGCATTGAAAACTTAACACATTTAGTTTTCTTGGCATTTAGTACAAGATTGTTGGATGTAAACCAATGATGTACTTGGTTGAGTGTATTATTAATTTCATTAAAATTTTCACTCTGCCTATTAATTTTGAATATTAAGGACGTATCGTCAGCAAATAATACTATGTCACATAAGTTCTTTGTAAAATAAGGTAGATCATTTATGTAAATTAGAAAAAGCAAAGGTCCTAATATGGAGCCTTGCGGTACTCCCATGAATAAAGAAGCGCCAGAAGAATTCGTTCCATTTATGGTAACTTTTTGAATTCGTTCAGATAGATATGACCGAATTAGACTTAGTGAGTTGTTCGAGACACCATAATGCCGCAGTTTCAATATCAAAGTTTGGTGATCTACACAATCAAACGCTTTTGATAAATCACAAAAAACTCCGATGACATCCTGTTTATTTTCCCATGCATCAAACACATGCCTGATGAGCGCTACTCCCGCATCAGTGGTGGATTTGCCTTTAGTAAATCCGTATTGATTTTCATGAAATAATTTATTAACTGAGAAATGACACATTATTTGATTAAATATATTTTTTTCGAAAATTTTACTGAATGTAGGTAAAATGGATATAGGTCTAAAATTCGATGGGTCACTTTTATCGCCGGTTTTAAATAAAGGTATGACTTTACTAAGTTTCATTAAATTTGGAAACCGACCTTCATCAATACATTTATTAAATATAAAAGCCAGGTGAGGCGCAATAGAATGTATGATATTTTTCAATACATCTACAGAAAGACCCCACGGATAGATATGGAAGACTTAAAAAACCACCACTGTACTACCGGTGTGAACTAAGATACCTAAACGAATATGCACCTTATACAGCTGGAAGAAAGCTCAGAGCGTGCTGCGAGTGCCCTCCGCGCGGCGGGCGACCAGAACCTGAACCCGTGGGGCGTGGCGCCGCAAGCGCTGCACGCCCTCCTGGCGCACGTGTCCTCCGGGACCTCCACGCGTGCCGTCTCGCCCACCGACCGGTACCCGGCGAGGGACCTCAACAGGAACGGAGTCGCGCACATCTCTACCGGCTCCTCGACTAGGCCCGTATCGCCTGCTGACAGGTACGTACGTTATAGATAGCACAATCTACAAAGATCGCGCTAAGAGTTACATGCAATAACAACCCTTATCCTATACTAGCGTTATGGTTTCATTAGTATATATAAAATATATCATTTTTATTTTCGTTGTGGCAGTATGTTGGAGTCGCACCGGCATTCGAACGGTGTACGCGAGGTGAGCACAGCGCCCGCCTCGCCGCCCGACGACAACTTCAACTCGCCCTTCCAGAGGAACACGTGAGTGCACACTACAAGTGTATACTTCTTTGTAAACACAGAACCTTGGCCCAAGATTGGCCTACGTCGGTCCAAATATATAGGCATTTTTATATGAACGAAATCGTGAACGCGGGTAGTACAAGCAAAAGCATCAAACAATACACTTTGGATTTTGCATCGCCCTTATGTCGCGCGCATAAGAACTAAAGTCGAACTGTAAGTTTTTACCTTGACGTCAGGCCCACCGCTAGCAGTTTTCTCGCCCGCGTGCAATACTGATTATGCCGCCCTACGACTACTTACTCTATGTTTTGTCAAAAAAACAATGATTTACGTTTTCTCATTGTGGTGTGGAACATTGTTGATCATAAATAGTTTTGTTTTGTGTTCGGAAATGTTGAAATTAAGTTAATAGTAATTGGTAAAAGATATTGGAATAGGGTTTGTGGATCATTGGACTGGTTTACCCCAGGGGTAGGTATTATGACAATGAGTTCAATTAGATACGTTATTAGTCGCTCGATTTGCCGCCCTCTTAGCGTGCCGCCCGTGTGCGGTGCACGCTTTGCACGCCCGCTTATGGCGGCCCTGCTTGACGTGCTGTTGACTGATTGGATAATCACAAGTTCATCTTACGGGAGGAATTACTTAATAAATTCCCAATAGCAAAAACTATAGCTAAGTTACTAGTGATGATAAAACTAATATTATCACATGATTTTTTTTTGTTATAAATAACAACGACCATCTTATGATCATGGTTAAAATGGTTTAAGGTCTCAACTATTTAGGCCAGATTTGTTATTCGTAACAGCGCCAAGTAACAAAAAAATATATCACTTGTATATCGATACCAACACATGACATCAAACTTATCTGTTGTTGTTATTGCTGCCAGTGGCCGTCGTGGGTCGGTCCGCCTGCGCGACCTCGGCGTGTACGGGCGCGAGGACGCCGACGGCGACCCCATGACGCAGTCGCTGGTGGAGGCGGCTCCCCCGCGACCCGCGCCCCTCAGCCGCGTGCCCAGCGCGCCCGGCAGCCTTAGGTATGGATTTTTTTTATTTTTTTAGTGCTTCAATTTTTTTCTCCTCACTTTGCGGTGAGGTATTTGTGAGAAACTTTTTATTTCGAATATTTGGGGAGATAGGGGTAAAACCGATCATGAAAGTAGTCCACGCGAACGACGACTCTGGGTCAGCTAGTTGTAGTATACTTTAGCGCAGTAAAGCGCCTCCTGGTATGTGGTCACTACACCGAGCGGTCGTCCGCAGAGGGCTGAGCCCGGCGGGCGCGCAGTCGCCGGTGTCGCCGCGCCGCGTGCCCGACAGCCCGCGCCTGCCGCGCCGCTACCTGCCGCAGCCGCCGCCCGTGCACAAGCCCGCCTCCTTGTACGTATGCGACACACACACACACGCGCCACGCGACACACTCACACACAAAACACAAACGAGCGCGCGCGCACACACACTACAGACCCTGCCATCTTATCTTGTTATCATAAGTAATTAGAATGAGGTCCTTTACATGAGTGCGCGTGACTGTAGGATTACCACCACCGTTACCACACAGAGATGCAACACTGTAAACAACATTGAATTGGTTCAGAAAACTAGTTTCATATAGATTTAGGATGCATACTAAAATAAAACCAATACAGCGCTCCTTAGTATTGTGAAATAGAACGAGCCATATAGCATGCCAGGTTGTGTTTAAAGCAAGTGTGGCTCCTTGTCGAAACTATGACTGAACCTTTAATTTAGCTTTAACTAACTGGACATGCAATTCCATCCAAAAAACTAAAATAATTCGGACGTTATTTAAAATACAATAGTTTGCGACATTGTATTAAATGAGACTTCTGAACCTATTTATAAACACTCGTAACTACAGACACGAAATACAAACTTATATATATAGATTCTTGCAGCATGTATTTATAGCATAAATTAGCCTGCAGTCTATTTTATCTTTAAATAAAATATAAAATATTCATACGATATGACACAATAAGATAAAATAAAACCCTGAATCAAATAATTTTACAATTAAAAACGTTTTTTTAATTTCTAGGGCTCATGAACTGTAGTTACTTCAAATCTGTAACTGGTTGTATTAGATTTAATGAATGCATGCACGTAGGTATATCACGTTTACACAAATGTTAATTTTCTTGTTGTAGTCTATTTTACATAAACACTAAATATACTATTAAGTTTTAAATAGGAGCTAATATATATGTGGAAACGTCTAATTTATTCAACTGATATTGACATTAAAAGACTATTAAAAAATCGGACTCAAGGATCAAACGTTAGAGTTTATGGTCCTTCGAGCCGGATTGAATAGAAAAAGTCAAGATATATCTCCACACATATATTACTCCGATTGTATTATAGCTCTCTCTGTCTCTACTCTTCCCTCTCCTTCCTCCGCGATCTCGCTCCCACCGCGTATCTGCATGGTACACAGCTTGGGTAAATGTGCAAGAGTAGTTTGGTTAGATGGTATGTAGTACTGTAGAAACAATTTTAATGACGTAATTACTCGTCTATGACCTACTTTTGTGTATAGTTGTTTTACTTCATTGCACGTAATTTAAACAATAAAATAAGTCCTAGACGAGTAGTTCCTATTTAATATAGTAATATTTTACAAGATTGCATGCTTTATTACGGAGATATTTTAATCAGTGTTTAATTTTGTAAAATATCTACTCAATATTAAAAGTATTACTTTGGGAATTATTGTAGATATGTAGTTGGGAGATATATGTTTAGAAATGCTGTTGGTGTCACATGTGTGCTGTTTGATGAGTTGTGATCACAGTTTAATTGCATTTATATTTAATTTATTACTTAAAGGTATTTTTGAGGTACCTTAATCTGTTCCCAAATAGTAAACTAGAGACACAACTTGATTTGATTATCTTAAATTGTCATATCACAAGTTACACACGTGACAATAATGGCTCAATTCGCACTTAGTTGGGCATGAGTAACGCGTTGAATTGTTAAAATTTAAATCCTTAAATACTAATATGTGCCGTGAGGAGCCGGTACATAAAAAAGTGCACCTTTTCGTCCTTGGGTATCTTAAGAAGGCGCCTAGAGGAGTACAGCCAAAATAAAACGTTTCCGTTTCCGATTACGGCAAAACTTTATAAAGAAGGGCTTCTATGACTATGCATCGTGCTGGCCTAAAGTATCCTAAAGCGATCCACATAGACGGGCTTCATTCATATTTTGGAATTCTACTGAAAATATGTGTCATGTGTCACATGAAAAAAAATGTCTTATGCGACAATGCCTTGAAAGGTTTTAATTTATATTAATAAAAATCAGTCATGCTTCGTAAGTCTCTCTCAAACTCGAGCTTTAGCTCGGATTGTTTTAGCTAATCGGTTTTAATTTTCTCGAAGTCCATGGAAGGTTTAAAAGGTAAGAAAATTTCGAAAAAGAAGGTGGCACGGCGTTCCCCGGGGCAACTAGTGACTAATTAAAAAACTAGCATCTCTATTTTTGGGATGGACTATACAACGCGTTACCCATAACCTGACAGTGCTCGCGTGAGTTGGAGCGGTGTAGGGGGGCGAGACCGGGACGGGTGGGAGGGAGTGGGGAGGGGGGATAGGGCGCAGGGCTCACTGTGCGGTTGCTTGCAGCCTGCTGACCGACCTCTCAATAGTGGAGGACTGACGCCCGCCGGGAGAAGGCTACTGCCAGCTGTGATGCCAATCGCCAACTAGAACGTACATAGTGTATAAAACGATCTGATACTGGGCTTAAATGGACACTAGTGCAAAGCTTATTTGTGTATTTGACGTCCTGTATGGTTACCATACTGCAAGAATATAGAATTTGGGACATTTGATGGCTTTGATTCGGAGGCTCGTGTGTGATTTTGAACTGAAAACTGAATTGTCAGTGTTCGACCTCATTTTTTAGCTATTGTAAATCCCTTTGCTTTTGTAGCGTCAGCATAGACTTTGATCACTAGGTCACAGCTGACGCACATTCACATTAGTATATAAGCAATAATATAATTAATAAATACGCTCTTGAAATTTCAATCAGTGAGATCCGCTTCTGGAAGGCCGATTGAAATGTGCAATCACGAGAATCACGAGAATCACGTCGGGGTCACCAATTTGGCTCCTGAGCGGGGAGACGATAAATGAAACAGCCAGTAGGTAGTCTAGTGATCAAGAGCGTATTTATTAATTATATTATTGCTTATATACTAATGTGAATGTGCGTCAGCTGTGACCTAGTGATCAAAGTCTATGCTGACGCTACACTTTTTTTGAGAAACTTTTTGGAGGATAGTCTTCAACTGAAAAGTATAAATAAATACTGAAATGTTTATTAAAAGGGCATTTAGGGGAGTATTGATTTTATAATGTATAAATATAAATATTTAGTAACAAATATCACCAAAGTGAATTATAATTTTAGGGACATTCTTATATTATTGTTTAATGGGATTTTTTGCTTTGATGCACATATTAAGGGTGTCGATAACATGGAACCTCAGCTGTTGTATTTAATGTATGTTTAAGATAATAACTAATTACTAATTATTCAAAGGCAGCCGTATATGCTAAAAATCAAGGGCGGATCAAAGTTTATTTAAAAAGTAGTTAAATAAACAACTTAATCTACTCATCATTTAATCTTGATAGTTTTAAGTTACTTACATATTTTTAAAGATTTTTAAATGGGAATAAATTAACAAGCACTTTGAAAATAATACTGATATCTGGCTCGCGCGAACCGTTTAAGGGAATTAGATTATTTATAATAATTTTACACTTTTTGTTTAATTGAAATCAGTAAGAGGTTTGTATAGTCAAGCAAATTTAGTACTTCCGAAATTAAACTTATGTCTAGGGTACTTGTCATTATTTTGATGGTCCGCCCTTTACTGAATAATTCTAGTGCATTTGTATAATAGTCGTAAGTGTAAGTAATGTAGTGGTCACAATGTACCGTAACGTAAGCTTTAATTGCAACCAGTAACGTAGGCTACCAATAAACGCTGTTGAACTGACCTTGTGTTTGTCTGCGCCTGCGCATACGTGAGCATGCCACACCCAAGTGGCATTTTTGATCAGGTATAGTTAAAGTTCGCTTCGATTGAGCATCGCTGTGTTACTTACGAAAATAATGCTTGAGGGAGCGTGAGGGCTTAGCAAAGCGAACTTTCGCTATCGCCACATAAAATCGACACTTGTGTACTATGGCCTGTGTATTTACCGCATGACTTTGCAATTGGTTTCCAAGGCAAAAAGCGCTTACTGATGATGATTCAAAGCAAACAAATGTAAAATGTTTAAAATGTAAATGTGCTACTTACAGTGTCATACGCTGACGTCATTGTGTGGCAGAGGTGAATATGTCGCCGTGCACATCGTGCGTAACATGCTCAGTTGGAACAGTGTCTTTCGCTGTTGAAATAATTAAATTAACATACACTAAGCGCTTTTTGTACCAAAACACCTTTTTTATTTGTGACAATTTCTAAGCCGGATCTGCTACCAGTAATTTAATAAACGCTATATGCTCCAGCATATTAAAGAAAGGACATTCTTTTTTTTATAATTAAAAAGTTTTGTTTCCTTTCTATATTTTGTTTTTTTGATTCCACATAAGTCGCAATTAAGCTTTCAAATATAATTTATATTAGCTATGAACAGCAGATCTGACTTAAGTATTTCTTTTAACAGTTGTAAATATTCTGTTTGATTAAACAAGTAAATAACGCACCCATATAAAAGAAAAGTAGAAACGTTTTTACTCTTAGATTTAAAAATAATTAAATAAAACTAAACAAAACAATATTGAATGTGGTTTTGACTACACCGTACAGAGTGAAATGTGTATAAATCTAATCCAATGATTCAAGACGTATGATCTGCTAGAACAAATTGAGCTAGATTGCACTAGTTGCTTGCAACGATGTAAGTATTATTATTGTTTAAATCGTTTTATCCACTTCGCTGCACATCTGCATGTTACCATCGGATAGCTCGGTTTAAATATCAGTTTGAATGCGTGTTGTTTGTTTGCACTGTAATGGCATATAATATGTTAGTTTCCTACTACATATGAATATATATCAGAACACAACATTTTTTCAAATTATAATTTTCAAACTTAACTTTTTTGTTTTATTCAAAGGTATTATTACTATAGAGATATTCAGTGTGAATAAAATATAATAATAATTTCCGACAAATAACAAATAATTTCATAAAAACATACATACATTTGACAACCTAAATATACATTAAAAATAACAATTCAGTCCGTTAGTCTCATTCTTCACGTTCAACAGATAACCTGATATATTCGTAGATACAACTTGTTTAGTTATTATTTGCGTTTCACAACAACATAATATTGTTTATTTTTCTAATAATCAATTTACAATAAGATTTATCTTATTTTTAAAAAATATTTTATTCGAAAAATTAGGAAACAAAACTAATGTAAATTCTAAGGTGTGTGGTAAGGTTTCATCTTCTTCATACAGGGTTGCCAGATTGATTTTAAAATGGGCACTCGTAGTCAATGGGCCTTTCGATTGCAGAATTAGCACAAAATAAATTTGTAAACGCTTAAGTCAATACAAAATTAAAGAGCAGCTTAAATTTTTGCATGTTGTCTAGTGTGTGTTCGCCTTAAGTGTCATGTTGGCGTTGTGAATTCCCAGTGGCAGCGTGTGTCTTCCCATCGAGCAAATATACATACTTCATCTACACAGATTATGGAAATTGGACTTTGAATCTATTAGTAGAAAATTGATGATGGACTGAGATAGAGATAACATACACGTATGTTTAACATAACATATGTTTTATCACGTTATAACGTGTACAGTCGCCGTCATATATATCGGAGCAGACGAAGTGACTAAATACTTCTGAACAGTTAAAATATCAAAAAGTTCCATACACCACAAATTACCATTAATATCTGTACACTAATCTATACAGGTAGATAAATGAGACACATGACGTGCGTGACACATATTGACGTTATGAGTGTGCAGATGTTATTGGCATCTGCTCAGATATTATTAAAGTACTGAATGTTCAGATATTAATGGTAACTTGTAGGAACTTTTTGACAATCTGTTCAGAAGTATTTGGTCAGTTTGTCTGCTCCGATATATCTGACGGTGACTGTACATCGTATATTTGATATAATATGACAGTAGCAACAAAATATTACTTAATTAAATATTTAAGAGTCCAGAATCCAGAATTTTTAATATTCCAATTCAACATTTTTTCTAACAGGAGTCAACCATCGCTTGAATCCTAAACTCATATCTAATCAGACGTTGTCATTCATAATTGCTATTGGCCCAGCAGAGCGCATGTGCGCATTCTAATGAGTTGGAATCACAGTGTTTAAAACCGATTTTTCCGAAAATGAACTGAGTATATTGTTTCTCGTTCTAATAATAAACAGTCTAAAAAAATTAGTGTATAAAAGCCTTTTAAAAAACGCGCCCGTATTCGCAGAATGAATAAGCACTGAAATATAAGCGCTAATAAGACGCTAATGCCAATAGGATCAAACTATGGGTTTAAGTGATCCTGGCTAGAAAGTATTTGTAATTATCATTTTTAATATAAATATAGTAGGTACATATATATACGCTACATTAGCCTGTACAGTACCTACTGTACAAAGTACCTTAATTCACTCCGCAAATGTATGAGTATTTGTTTGTATTATTAAGCGTAAAGCAGATCCATTTCGTTCGAACGTGTACAATGTTTTCTAGAATAAAAAAAAATGCTCAGTCCGTTTTTTATATCCACAACATTATCTAAGTTATTTGCTCGATATTTTTTAAACAATCGCTGAATGTACTGGCAACCCTGCCTCCGCTTACGTTAACGGCCGTACTAACAGAGAGAGCGGTGCGTGCACGCCGCCCGCGTCGCCGGGAGCCATGCGGCGCGCGCGCGACGACGACGTGTTCCTGCGGCTGGCCGGCGCGCAGCACGACAACTCACCACAGGGCGTCGTGCGGGAGCTACCATTGAAGGTATGTACACTATGTGTAGTACGGCTTGAGCTAGGCCGCACTTATATGGTAGCCATTAGTTGAGGGAGATGTCTCGCTCCCAAGCAAGGTTGTAGCTATGCTTGGGAACGAGGAGGCCTGGACGGCAGTTGCCACCTTCAGTGAGCGCATTGTCTCACAGAAGGAAATAGCAAGAGAGGGAACGAGAGGATGACCCCCTCGCCCCTCCTATCCATAGACGCAGAAGATTGCGCGCGAGGCGTTGCTTTGAAGCTCTCGCGCTTGTAAGCGGGGACCAGCTAAGCTTAGCTACGCTAGTTTAGTGCAGCAATCAATTTAAAATTCCACCGTCGTTTTTCAGTTTATGTAAAACCTACCATAATGCTGACTTTCGACGATTGGTGTTGTGCAATTGCAAAAAAGAAAAATTAATTTGTTCTTTCGTTAGACATTTTAAATACGTTGCATAGAGGATGGATATACTAACAATGATGTGTTTGTACACAGAGAAGTCTAAGCGGTCCCGGCGTGAACGTGCAGGCGGGCGTGGGCGGCGCGTCGTGGGTGCAGTGCACGCACGTGTGCGAGGGGCACGCGGGCGCGGCGCTGTCTCTCGCCGCGACCTCGCATCTGCTCTATAGCGGCGGCGTCGGTATGCACCTTTCCGTAATGTTTTCGAACAAAGCTTTCTTGCTCTTTATAATGTTTACAGATATTTAAACAGTGTTTGGCAGCTATATACACTATTACATGTGATTCAAGGAATTTATATACAAAATGTAAATACTTTTACGTCATTTTTAAATTTAGTTCAACACGCCGAAACCTTTCAAGTAAAAGACCTGCAAAAAGCACATTAAATGTGTTGAATACAGAAACTACACTGGAGCGACTTGGGTCACTACGCTACTATATGCCTGTAGGTGTAAAAGAGAGATACCTATATTACCATTCGCTAGCGAGTGTATGAAATTATTCTAGCTACGAGTAACGTTCTCTCTCACTCTCAGATTGACTGCGTTTTCCTAATTATAATTTGTTATTTCTAGGCCTTTCCCTACGACTGTGCTGTGAAGGTATCTAAAAGGAAGGCTGCGTCCGATCCCGCAAAGATCCATTCACAGTCCTAAGTGAAACAATCGAGCAGTAGCGAGTGTTTGACATTACCTACTATCGATGTGTTGGACCTTGATCGTGTTACGTGTTCTGTGATTAAGATATTGTATGCAGTGTGTTTGTCGTGGCAGACCGCACGGTGCGCGGCTGGGACGTGTCGGGCGGGTCGGAGGCGTGGCGCGGCTGGGGCGGGGGCGCGGTGAGTGCGCTGGCGGCGGGCGGCGGCGGCGACGCGCGCCTCGTGCTGGCCGCCGCCGGCGCCGCCGTGCGCCTCTTCGACACGCGCAGCCGCACGCCCGTCTCCACCCTCTGGTACATACATACCTACCTGCTCTTACATATTATGACACCACTCTAAAAATAACAAATTCATAATCTACTTCTCTTCCGACCTCACTCGCGCGCCTCTTCCACTCACGCAGCTACACGCCACTCTCCACGCTCTGGTACTCTTACATTTCATGACAGCACTATTACAAAACCCGACACAGTGTGACAGCCTGGTGACGAACGGATAGACAGGAAACGAAGTCTCAGTAATAGGGTCCGGTTTTTACCCTTTAAGTACGGAACCCTTAAAGAGAGATTGATATTCTACTTAAATTTCTTTTTAAAGTTTCCGTACACGCTAGTCTCCACGCTCTGGTAGGTACTGTTTTTACATTTTATGACAGCACTCTTAAAATAAGAAATTGAATTTCTAGTTTACTTCCAACCTCACTTCCGTAGACGCACACCAGTCTCCACGCTCTGGTAACTGGCCTTACATATTACGACAGCAGCCTTAAAAGTAGAAATTGATTTCTACTACTCTTCCAACTTCACTCGCGCGCCTTTTCGACACGCGCCGGTAAACGCCGTGCGTTTGCACGACGTTTACCCTTCCAACAACGGCCTGAGCCGAGGTCCAAGGTCAACTTTAGAGCTTTCTCCGGCAGTTTAAATTTTTTAGTGGTGTGAGCCCTCTGCTCCTCCGCAAGCTCGGAAAAGATGAAAAGGCCATCTGTGGCCATCATCTTTAGTAGTCTTTAGATTACACTTCAACATTAACCTCATCCCACCTGATGTAAGTAGTAATGAAATCCTAGCTAAAGGGCTACAAGTACAAGATAATAAAACTGTTACTGCACTTGTCGCCCTTACCTTGAAGGCAACCCCTGCTACTAATATAGCACCCCCCCAAGAGCTCTGAAAACCTTACTCACACGCAGGAACACAACATCACCGACGTGATTGTTATTTGGCTGCGGTATTCGGTAAGTCGGGCTGCTTAGTTCGAGCGATAAATCGCTATGCCCTACCTCTCTATAGTCGTCTAGGAACAAAACACATCATCCTTCGATCATGAATCGCGATAAAGGCTATGCCTAGCTGAATGGTATATTGTGTCGCAGGTCGTCCGGCGCGTCGGGCGCGTGTCCGTCGGTGCGCGGCGTGGGCGAGGTCGCGGTGACGGCGCTTGCCCTGGCGCACAACCATCGCGTCTACACCGCCGCCGGGGACAAGCTGCGCCTCTGGGACCTCAGGACGTATGTCACACTACTATTATGATTATTTTTATGTTCCAAACTTATTTAATGTAATGTTTAAAAAAATTAAGTTAAAATGATAAAATTAAACTATACAGTAGTTAACCTTTACCCAGCCCAGCTATCTTAAACGTAGTGGCCCGCTGTACGCCAACGTATAAATGTATAACAGTATCTATAGTACGAAAGCAAGGATGTGGCATAACGTCATATCGATAAAAAAAATTGATGTCTAAATCAAGATTTATTTTTAAATTTTGCAAATATAAATAAACCCTGATACATTATAATAGTAATTTGTTTTATTTTATAAACATTTTTAGTAAGAAAAACGAGTATCTATTATCATAGACAAAAATACATGCATAATCTTGCAACACATTTATTATAAAAGGCACTTCACTATTCATTTTATAACGTAGTCCGTTGACTTCATATCAAGTCGTTGGCGCTCGTGGCAAGATAAATATCTCAAATAGAAGTGTTGTCTATGCTTTTCTTTCTTCACCTTGAGTGAATCTCTCTCTATCTCTCTAGACGATTTGAATAAAGAAAAGACTGCTCTTGTACGGTAGTAATAAATCATAACAAGTATGTTACGGTGAAAAGTAAGACAAAAGAATGAATGGTCAGTTATTATTCGTATATTTTATAACTTTTTATAGTTTGTGTAAGTTTAACTTTCGATATTTTACTTTTTATATTTTCGATAATTATATTTAATGATTATTGTACGAAAAAAAAAACAGACGAGCGCACGTTTGTAATGGCCGGCACTATGACACAATGACCTTGACACCTGTACGCTTACGACGTCACAGGTTTACTTGCATTGAAGTTGGTGGCGCTCGTAGCACTGAAATCTTGTCATTGCGTAGAGATGGGTGTTGCAATATCGAAAATCCTAAATTAATTATAAATTAACTAGCTTCCGCCCGCGGCTTCGCCCGCGTGGAATTCGGTTATATTGCGGTATAAATCACAACTATAAGAAAACTTCTCATTTCCACGGAAAAATCTAAGAAGCGCGATGTAACGCTGGATACGATTAGTTGTTAAACAAAAACGAATGGTACTATATTATATAACTAAGTAGATGTGAAAATCAGTTTAGACGATAAAACGAATTGTACGTCATCGCTCGGGAATTCCTCATTTTCGGGGATTCATTATCGTATCATTTAGCTTCTACATTTACATGTTTATATTGATTAAAACGCCACACAGCGCCATCTCCAATCCACCCATCAAGCAAACTATATTTTTGTTTTCCCTCGGGGATATCAGTTTTTTTCGGGATAAAAAGTAACCTATTATTTAATCCGGACTTCTAACTATACGTCTGCAAAATTTAAAAGCAATCGGTTCCGTAGTTATGTCGTGAAAGCGGAACAAATAAACAAACTCACTATTAGTAAGGATCTTCGTGAAATAAATTAATTTTAATATTTATTATGTAATACGTTATTCTAGACCGGAATTAATTGTCAATCATAAAATCTATGAATATTTGTATAGAACAAAACAAAGTAAACATGTAGGATTGTAATGAATGCAACTATCGCGTCACATCACTAGCCTACTTGATATGAAGTCGTTGGCGTATGAGACATCAAAATATTTCAGGCGTTTTTGTTTTTATCTGTTTTAAAACACTATAAAGCCTGTTTCTTCTGGCGAAATAACAAAAATGGGCTTCAATCCTGTCCATCTTACAAAATTACAAGAGAAACAAATGTTTAATGTACCGTAAAGGTATTTAATTAAAGTAGGTACAACGAGTAACTTCTATAGAAGTAGTGGCGTTGACGGCACGAAAATCCTGAACTTGTATAGAAGTAGTTGGCGGTTATTAGGTTAATAGGGGCCTGTCTAAGCATAGGCTACAATCGTATAATACCACTGTAGTTTGTATAGAATATACCGACGATACTACTGCAGCGCTCTATATTTCGACAGTACCTTATTATGATAAATGGATTGCTGTTTGTTAGTCTCGCTAAAACTCGACAATGGGTAAAACAGATTTGGCTAATGGTTTTGAAAAATCGTGGAGGTCCAGGGAAGAGGTTTAAGAGGTAAGAAAATTAAAAAAAAAGAGGCGGCAATATGTACGTCGGGACAGCTAGTACAATTATAAAGTTTTTAATATATACGGGAAATTCTTAAAAGAAAGACATTAATTCACATTATGCCAAGCAGACGGCGCCAGTAGTTTAACAATATGTATTTTTATTTTGGTATATAATTAAAGCTGGTTTGTTACACAATTATACAGAATGGAGTGTGTGTGCAAAGTGTGGACTGGTCACGCGGCGGCCGTGATGTGCCTGGCGCTGGGCCGCGGCCGCTGCGGCGACCTGCTCGCCACCGGCTCCAAGGACCACGTCGTGCGCACCATTGACTTGCAGCCCATGGACACCGGTGAGCAACACTATAAAGGCTTTGATAATCTAGCAACGAACCCTATTTTGTATTTTAGGGGGGAGGGGGATCTATTGGTGCACCGTACCGCTGCCTGGGGAAAAGACAGCAGCGTGTGTGGAACTACCTCTGTCTTCAAGAACGGGGACTATCCACTAAAATACTCCTTTACCTCTCATCGAGTATTGATAGCGCCATGGGAAAATAGTGTAACGGCGCCATCGCCAACTTTATGAAACGGCGTCCGGTGGGTCGGAACTGCTATATTAATCACTTTTAACTTACTTTATTTTACTTAGGTATACACTTTGCATCATTATAAAGAGTATGGATTAGAATTGTTTTGTTTCTTTAAAAGTGTAAAGATCTGCATAAATTTGGTAGTGTAAGGAACGTATGTCCTTTACTAAAAGTGGAAGTACTTTCGCCGAGCTAGGTGTTATCTGCTCGGGGACCAAGGCCCAACTAGCAATCTTGGTTTGTTGTATATATACTTAGTGGCGACGAAAACTCTGACATCGCGATGTAGGATCGATGTCATGCATTACGTATGGAGCGTTGTTTACTACGCCAATTCTGCTGACGCTGTATTTGTGTCGACTTGCAGGTAATGTCGTAGGTCGGCACAGTAGAAATACAAGTTATTAATTACCTAGTTATTATTTTATTTTATACAATGAAAATCAAAAATAAAAAATTATCTATCACTTTTTGAGCAATTTCATCAGAATAGCCTCTGAACTCCCAATAGGCATGATTGATAAGCATTAAAATAAATCCCTAGCGCTAATATATGTAGTAAAGCAGTAGTTACGGCCCACCATTCATATGACTACCTCCGTACTGCGTCGCCGCTGACATCATAGACCCGCCTCCCGCACTTCTCCACCCCTGCGTAATGATGATGTTCACAATATCATGCAGGTAATTGGGAGGCTACCAACCGTCGAGTGCTCGAGCCGCCTCACTACGACGGCGTGCAGGCGCTGGCCCTGTGCGGGGACGTGCTGTACAGCGCCTCGCGCGACACCAGCCTCAAGCGCTGGAGCCTCGAGGACAACTCGCTCACACACGTCAGTATGAACCTTCCTTTGACGTCATCCCTCCAGCCGAAAAACTCGTACTAAATGAAGGTCTAACTTTCAAAGTCCACGCATACATCCCTTCCCTGACACTGTGATAAGATTGCAATGAAATGGTTTATTTCTGCTGCTGTTTGCTGATTTTCCAACCGGTGCCTCTGATTTGGTCTCGTTCAAAATAAGCACTAGGTCTATAAAGATATTCGCTTTTCTAAAAAAATATCTATTGCATAGTATATAAATTGATAATAAAGGTACCTAATGTTTTCACATAAACAGTGTAGGTTAAGTTTAGATTTGTTTTTTAAATCGAGGCATAGGCAAGAAAACCATTAGTTATCGGAAGTACAGTTCGTCTGCGCAAATGGTTTGCAGCACACTCGCACGCACTTAAGGAATTTAAATATATTTTAATTAGAAACATTTATATATTTTGCATAAGGGTTCATGCAATATAGTGTATTTGTAATAAATCTATATGAAGTGTTGGCAATCCCCCTTTTTTTTCGTAATATTATTATGCCTGCTGTGGTCGTTCCAAATCAGGTGATGTATTCGCGCAAAATGTTTTCGTTCGATTTCCTTGTTTTAAGTGATTATATACCAGATTTTACCCACAAAATTTCGAATCATGCTAACTATTTCTGCCACTGTGGCTATTTGGAACATGTACATTTGTATCATTTTGTATACACTTACTATTATTTTACGCGACTGATCACCACCACGCGCCTCTATTCATTGCGTCTGTACAGCTCCCGACGCCTCTTGCCGGCTTTGACAAAATAAGCAAACTATTTGAGCGCACGGACAATACAAAACGGTTCACTGTCACGTGACATGTACAACAAAGTATTTTCTGAAGTTCAGGCCGAAATCAGGAATGAAATTTTTTTTTTTTTTGTGCTATATTCTCTGCAATCAGTCGTCAGACTATAATCAGATGTGTTGAGTGTCAGCTGATTGTTAAAGAGCAGCTGGCCCCTGCCATACTGTCTTCTTAAATTACGTGGTTTCTTTTTAACCTCCTAACCACTTTGTCGTTCTTTAGTAATCCATAGGCGAGTGGATTGGGGTGATGAGTGAGACGTTGTACGTGTTGTTTCTTGTAGCGCTCAATTTCTGAGGCCACCGTTGCAATATTCAAGTATTCATGAATTTCATCATTCCTCGTAAACCATGGGGCATTTGCAATGTTCCTCAATATGTTGTTTTGTACCCTTTGCAGGCACGTGACATTACTCTTGCTGGCAACTCCCCACAACTGAATGCCGTATGTCCATATGGGTTTCAAGATGGAATTGTAAACTAGAAGTTTGTTGTCCAGGGAGAGAACTGAGTTTCTGCCCATCATCCAGTACAGTTTTCTAAATCTGTTGTTGATTTGGTCCCTTTTAGTTTTTATGTGGGCCTTCCAAGTCAGGCGTCTGTCCAAATGAAAGCCAAGGTATTTCACACAATTAGTTTGAGGCAGAGCATTATCTCCCAAAAAGACGGGGGGACAGTCATCTCTCCTCAAAGTGAAAGTTATGTGGTTGGACTTTTGTGCACTGGCTTTTATGCGCCATTTGTGAAGCCAATCTGATGTAGCATTCAACAATCTCTGAAGCTTTTGACTTGCCAACGTAGGGTCATTGTCTACAGCCAGGAATGCAATATCATCTGCATACGTAGCAACCATGACATCAGGTGAAGTTGGCAGATCTGATGTGTAAATATTGTACAAGACTGGCCCAAGCACTGACCCCTGTGGCACACCGGCTTTAATGGGATACAGAGAGGATCGGGCCTCTCCTTGCTTGACCTGGAAAAGTCTGTCAGAGAGATATGATTCTAGGATGTGAAATACTGAGTGTGGTAATTTTTCCTTGATTTTGCAAAGTAATCCTTTGTGCCAGACTCGATCAAAAGCTTGTTGGACGTCTAAAAACGCAGCAGAGCAATAGTTTTTATTTTCGAAGCTTTGTCTGACAGTGTCATACACGCGGTGAACCTGTTCGATGGTCGAATGTGCCTTTCGGAAGCCGAATTGGTGCTCAGGGACAACTTCAAGCTCATTCAGAATCATGCCGAGTCTCTTCAGGAAGATCCTTTCCCATAACTTTGAGAGAACTGGGGTAAGGCTTATGGGTCGATATGACGAACACTCGTGTGGTGGTTTGCCGTCTTTATGTACCATCACAATCTCCGAGACCTTCCACAAGTTCGGAAAACAAGAGATTCTAAACGTTGCGTTAAATAGGCAGGTCAAAAAGACTATACATTTTTTAGGAAGTTCTTTAAGAATGCGCGGGGTAATAAGATCGAAGCCAGGCACTTTTTTAGGATTCAGTAATTTGATTTCTTGCGCTATTTCCCTCGGAGATGTGGGGTCGATGGGTAGGCACAATTGGATATCTTGCAAAAGAATGTCATCCAGGTCTGACTCGGCGCCATCACCTACATTAGGTTTAAACACTTGAGCTAGGTGGACAGCAAAAGCCTCTGCTTTTTCATCATCAGTTCGCGCCCATGATGACGTATTCCTTATGGGGTGAGATGACTGTTGGGGTCTCTTTAGATGTTTAGTGGCCATCCATAACGAGTGCTCTCCATGTGCAGATGGTGACATTAGTTCAAGGGATCTCCTCAAACTATTGTTTGTATGTTCTTTTAACTTTATTTTTAGATCTTTAATAGCTCTATTGAGCATAAATTTGTCAGAAGGATGGCAGGAATGAAAATGCATCGTTAATAATAAACTGAAAAAAAAAAATTTTCTATCATTTATTCATGATCTATATTGATGGCCGACGAAAGTCAAATAGAACTAAAAAAACACAGAAAAAATCCTAATTTTAAATGAATTAATACTGGGATAAATCGGAGGTGACTGCAAATACACTTGCTGTAGACGAATCTGCAAGGACCCGCTCTAATGAATCGTCTGTTCGTACAGAGCGTGATGAACGCGCACAAGGGGTGGGTGACGGGCGTGTGCGTGCTGGGGGAGGCGGGGGGCGAGCGCTCGCTGGTGTCGTGCGGACGCGACGGAGCGCTGCGGCTCTGGAGCACGGGGCTGCGCGCGCTGGCGCCGCCTGCCGCCCTCAGCGACGCGCCGCACGCCGCGCGCACGCACCCCGACCCGGCCGCGCGCCTGCTCTACACCGCCGGCAAGTACGTCTCACTCCACACTCATACTCTCTCTGCCGCCCTCAGCGACGCGCCGCACGCCGCGCGCACGCACCCCGACCCGGCCGCGCGCCTGCTCTACACCGCCGGCAAGTACGTCTCACTCCACACTCATACTCTCTCTGCCGCCCTCAGCGACGCGCCGCACGCCGCGCGCACGCACCCCGACCCGGCCGCGCGCCTGCTCTACACCGCCGGCAAGTACGTCTCACTCCACACTCATACTCTCTCTGCCGCCCTCAGCGACGCGCCGCACGCCGCGCGCACGCACCCCGACCCGGCCGCGCGCCTGCTCTACACCGCCGGCAAGTACGTCTCACTCCACACTCATACTCTCTCTGCCGCCCTCAGCGACGCGCCGCACGCCGCGCGCACGCACCCCGACCCGGCCGCGCGCCTGCTCTACACCGCCGGCAAGTACGTCTCACTCCACACTCATACTCTCTCTGCCGCCCTCAGCGACGCGCCGCACGCCGCGCGCACGCACCCCGACCCGGCCGCGCGCCTGCTCTACACCGCCGGCAAGTACGTCTCACTCCACACTCATACTCTCTCTGCCGCCCTCAGCGACGCGCCGCACGCCGCGCGCACGCACCCCGACCCGGCCGCGCGCCTGCTCTACACCGCCGGCAAGTACGTCTCACTCCACACTCATACTCTCTCTGCCGCCCTCAGCGACGCGCCGCACGCCGCGCGCACGCACCCCGACCCGGCCGCGCGCCTGCTCTACACCGCCGGCAAGTACGTCTCACTCCACACTCATACTCTCTCTGCCGCCCTCAGCGACGCGCCGCACGCCGCGCGCACGCACCCCGACCCGGCCGCGCGCCTGCTCTACACCGCCGGCAAGTACGTCTCACTCCACACTCATACTCTCTCTGCCGCCCTCAGCGACGCGCCGCACGCCGCGCGCACGCACCCCGACCCGGCCGCGCGCCTGCTCTACACCGCCGGCAAGTACGTCTCACTCCACACTCATACTCTCTCTGCCGCCCTCAGCGACGCGCCGCACGCCGCGCGCACGCACCCCGACCCGGCCGCGCGCCTGCTCTACACCGCCGGCAAGTACGTCTCACTCCACACTCATACTCTCTCTGCCGCCCTCAGCGACGCGCCGCACGCCGCGCGCACGCACCCCGACCCGGCCGCGCGCCTGCTCTACACCGCCGGCAAGTACGTCTCACTCCACACTCATACTCTCTCTGCCGCCCTCAGCGACGCGCCGCACGCCGCGCGCACGCACCCCGACCCGGCCGCGCGCCTGCTCTACACCGCCGGCAAGTACGTCTCACTCCACACTCATACTCTCTCTGCCGCCCTCAGCGACGCGCCGCACGCCGCGCGCACGCACCCCGACCCGGCCGCGCGCCTGCTCTACACCGCCGGCAAGTACGTCTCACTCCACACTCATACTCTCTCTGCCGCCCTCAGCGACGCGCCGCACGCCGCGCGCACGCACCCCGACCCGGCCGCGCGCCTGCTCTACACCGCCGGCAAATACGTCTCACTCCACACTCATACTCTCTCTGCCGCCCTCAGCGACGCGCCGCACGCCGCGCGCACGCACCCCGACCCGGCCGCGCGCCTGCTCTACACCGCCGGCAAGTACGTCTCACTCCACACTCATACTCTCTCTGCCGCCCTCAGCGACGCGCCGCACGCCGCGCGCACGCACCCCGACCCGGCCGCGCGCCTGCTCTACACCGCCGGCAAGTACGTCTCACTCCACACTCATACTCTCTCTGCCGCCCTCAGCGACGCGCCGCACGCCGCGCGCACGCACCCCGACCCGGCCGCGCGCCTGCTCTACACCGCCGGCAAGTACGTCTCACTCCACACTCATACTCTCTCTGCCGCCCTCAGCGACGCGCCGCACGCCGCGCGCACGCACCCCGACCCGGCCGCGCGCCTGCTCTACACCGCCGGCAAGTACGTCTCACTCCACACTCATACTCTCTCTGCCGCCCTCAGCGACGCGCCGCACGCCGCGCGCACGCACCCCGACCCGGCCGCGCGCCTGCTCTACACCGCCGGCAAGTACGTCTCACTCCACACTCATACTCTCTCTGCCACTCTGTTCAAATATTTGTATACCATTTTGATACAGACTACCTGCAGCCGTAGCTTCAAATAATTATTAATAATATCCATTAGAAAAACAGACGTCAGTGAAACATGAAATTACATTGTTTTAAAAGCTTTGTTAGATTTATTATATACATGGAATGAACAAGTATTTCATTCAAATTCACGTTATACTCGTAGAAGAAGCTATTACATATTTTTTAACAACCAATATTCTACCACAACATTAAAAAATCTACCATATTCACTAAATTTTTCCTACCAGCGCCTCGAGGTTGATCCCGAGAAGCGTTGAAACAATATCAACAGATATGATCCTTTTTTTAACATATCTTCATTGACCTATGTTGTCAATGTATATTATTGTTGAAAATTAAAAAAAAATACACAAATGAACTATATAGATAAAACAATTTGCTAAAAATATAGCAACACTTCATGACCGCTTGGCTCAAAACAATTTGAGCAATATCCACAAAACAAAGTTCATATTCAACGTTCATATGACGTTCCGTTCATCTCGTATGTGGGTCCTCTAAGTTGTGAGTGTGTTGCAGCGGCGGCGAGGTGCGCGCGTGGAAGCTGAGCGGCGAGCCCTGAGCAGGTCGGGACCGATCACGGTTACATGAGCCTCCTCGTCTACCTACTAGTTACATTGTATACTACAACCAGTGGTGCCTCATGCCATAGTAATTTGAATCTTATTTGCCAAAGATGAGGTCCAAAACTAATGGAAAATAGATTGATGAATCTAATTAAAGGTTAACATTAAATTTATTAACACAGCCTACAGTGTAAATGAATTTAATAACTTAACTGTAGCAAACAGTCAAAAAATAAAAGGAATCTCAATAAAATCACGTAGATTACAGCAGTAACACATGTAAAGATGTATTCTGTACAAAAAAGTACGTAGTTATGACTGAAAAATGTTTTCTGACGATTATTCTGAAAAAAATCAATACTGACCTTGGACCCTGCGTACACTAGCAGCCACTTTTGCAAGCTACTTTACAAGATATTAATATCTATAAAATCATATCTGATGTGTGTGATCTAATAGTATGTGACTTTTTTGTTTGAAATGATAATATAATCACTCTAGTGATCTATTATTATCAATTCAAACAAAAAAGTCAGAAAAATAAAAGGTTTTGCACTAGATTTCATTAATGTAATAGGAATTATGTCACAAATCGAGTAAGTTAAATAATCGAAACTTTAACTGTGTCAGACTGTTTTATGGTTGTCAAATCCGTCAACATTTGAAAAAGGATATCTGTATCCTAAGTAACAGTAAAAGATAAGTTAGTGCAACTGCTGCTTGGTCACAAAATTATTGCCCAAGATCCCGATAGATGACCGAGGCTCATATAACTCGTATATCTTTGCCACTAGCGCCCTCTACGTACACTACCCTTCCTGAACATCACGCAAGCAGATATTTGTATATGCGCCTGGAATTGTAGCTTTATGTACAATAATGCCAATCAATTTAACCGTAAATCACTTGCATTTTCATGCATAGGTTTAACTGTTAATGAAAGGTTCAAATGTACTGGACACTACCATCATACCCATTTAGTTCCGCTACGAATAACCAGCGCGAGGCAGCTTGCAGCACGCCGCCGCCGCTTCACTCGACCACCACAGGCAAAACATCGCTTTACTATATCGAACCTTATTCACTAATGTCACAATGTTTGTTTTTCCTGTGAGTGTGCCAACAACGTAGTTACGATCATTCCTTCCGACTATTGGTCCAACCTCAACGGACTGACTAACCAGCTTTCAATGTAGATATCCTATTCTATGTACCATCATATATTAGCTTTTGTTGTTGTTTGTAGTTTCGTTATTTTTAGTGACTAACATTAATTTATCTGCGTAATTATTAACCTGGTTTCTTAAATTTTTATTAATTGTAGATCGATTCACTTTTACTATCATTACTTTTCTCATGGATCATTATCTTCTGAACAAAAAAAGTGTGGTTAAAAAACGTCAAGGCACGATGCACTACCAGAGTCGCTCGTGTACATTCACCATAACACCTCACTAAAGGAAACCAGTTTAAAGCACAGCCTCAATTGCATACTTGATACAATTACAGCGATGGACGTGTTAGATGTTGGCGCGTGAGGCTACCCAGATGACCCCCCGTGTTGGACCCCCGGCCCCCCCCGCCCGCGCCCCGCCCCCGCCGCGCCTGGAGGTGACCCGTCACCGCCCCCCGAAGATCTGTCCGCCCTTACTCGTTATCCTTGTAATCTGGATACGATGTGACTCGAGTTATTCTCACGAATTATGTAAGTAAACGCGTGACTCAACGATCCGGCCCGATTCAATTTATGTACCTACTAAAAACGTATAGAAAATTTAGTGACTCCGGCGATCTCAAAATTGCTCAAGTCGACGGATCTCTCAGGATGTTAGTCTGGCTAGTGAAAGTTGTCAATGACGTCATTTGTAAAGTTTTTCTTAGCTAAATATGGTAAAAAGGTGGCTTTCTTGCGAAATGTAATGGAAGCTTTCGCCATTGAATAATTGAAATAATTTCGCTCGCAAATGCTGATGAAATGTTAAGTAATAAATTGTACTTCATAAATTATATAAATTGATACCTGCCGTAGGTGATGTATCTCATTAGATAGGTAATAATTAGGTATATAAGGCGCTCCCACAACAGCTCGAGATTTTAAAAGCGTCAGTTATGGCGTGCGTCTGCGCATGTCGTGTGACAGTTTTCTAATGATTTGCTTCACAGATAGCTTTGATTCAAAATAGTTTGCATCATAACAATGGAAACAAAACAAGCACGCAAAATGGTCTGTAACACATCCAAACATATTTTATGAACAAATTGTTATGATAAACGTAAAATACGTTTGTTGTGTGAGCGAGCAGTTGTGGGAGTGGCTTTAGGAGTGCAGCGGGCTAGCGTCTGTCTTAAGATTGTAATGTGTAGGTCCAATCTCACTCGTTTTATTATGTAACCGATTTCACGTATACTGCTAGGATCGCAACCAAGGCCTTCGTACAGATAATAAGATACGTTATATTCGACCGAGCTATCATTAGTTAAGTACATATATTCTATATACAAATATATAATTGTGTAGACGATGTTAAGTCTGAGTATTAGCTTAGCGGCTTTAGTTCCTGTGATTATTTTGAGAGTACTGGGTAGAATGATAGAAAGCCAATGCCTTATTGCCAAATTGTTCAATATTTTACGCACAAAAAATGTCTTTAGCTACATCACTAACCCACGTGTTGTTGGGTGGGATTTTTGTGCATGGCAACCTCAGTGTAGTTACACTGTAGTAAGTAATAATTTCAATTTTATTTTATTAACGGGCCTTAATTGAAAAAACTTTAATCCTGCCACAATTTTGCTGATAATACTGTTAAATCAGTCATATGTAACAATAATTGTCCATTTCCTCTATTAATAATAACAGTTCTAGGCAAATTTAAGAATTAAAATTTTATAGAAATAAGTATTAAATATCATTAAAAAAGTAACAGTAAATGTGTAGATAATTATGGGTTCCCATTTAATTAGTTTTTATAAAAAACAGCAATATTATCAGCAAGGTGGATTTAATGAAAAGACTAGATTCGAACAGAAAATCAATTAGACCAAACTGTGATTAATTGAACTATGTATTATATATTTTTATACATTCCTGTGCTACGGGTAGAAGTAGACGATTGAATCATGATCGCATCACGTAGGTAGTGTTTATACTATGTAGGGGTAATGTTGGAGAGTTTTCTAGAGTTGAAAAGTTTAAAATAAATCATACTAATGTCCAAATAATACTTTAGTTTTAGTGTAATATTAATAATTAATAAATTACAATATAAGCTATGAATTTTAGTGAAAGCAGATTTATATTTTTTTTAGTCTTGTTTTGTCTTTTCTGTTATTTAATAGTATTCAAATCATTTCAGTATTAATTTACTATCTTCATGTTTGAAGGTACAAAGAGTTAAAAAAAACGATAAGATTTAACGTATATAACGAGCAGACGAGACGGTAACTCATACAAGCTTGCGAGGCTATGAAGGATGCTGGTAGCTTTACTATCTAAACAAAGATTATATCAATGTTGTTTGTCTCAAATTATTATGTTAAGCTTCGAACAATTTTAGACATTTCATGAATTTAATCTAAAGGATTTACCTAGAAACTAGTCATAAAGTGTGTTGGTTCGGTTATCAATTTTATGTTAGTTAATTACATTATTTTAAAATCAGTATGGATTTATTTCTACAACTAACATTATGTATGAGAAGACGTAGTGCTTTTAACATTTTCAAGAATGTTTAAATAGGTTATTTGTCACTAGTGCCTTTGTTAACGAATCTTTGCTCTCTTTCTCTTTTATGTTTTTTTAATAGTTAATTTTTTATAGGACACATGAAGGTATTTTAAAAAAATTACCTGACTACACTTAGGTTTGAAAAATACAAAAATATAGATTGTGTGAAATGTATGAGATTAATAATTTGATTTTGTGTGTTGTTTTTATTTACAATGTATCGAATTATACTATATTTTATCTTGTAAGAATATTTGATCTTTTTTACAATGATGATTTAACTTCAATGAAATAAACATTTTTAATGACTTTGTGTTTTTATATTTACCATACATACGGTTTCTTCGCTCCTCAGATAATCTCAGCTTAACCATTCCTCGACTCCATAGTGACGCCTCCTTCAAGTCTTTCACTTTGCAAGCCGTTCGGTTTTGGAACGGTCTGCCCTCCGAAACGCAACATACCCTCACTTAGGGATTTTTTAGAATGAGAGTTCGTGAATTCTTCTGTTCTTCCCCTTCCACATAGAATTTAATTTGTAAAATTAATTTGCTTTATTTATCTACTTGTTTGCTTATATGTACGTAGGATGTCGCGCAATGGAAAATATCTTGGTAGGTATAGCACTGAGTTTAATCAACTATTCACTAGTTACAATAAAGACACTACGAGAAATGTAGAACAGTTTTGTGATGACTTATTCACTCTTCGGTGGCTCGATTGTAAGTGAGCTCCGTCCAGTCTAAATCCAACGTCACGACTCTGTTGAAGCGCGCACCGGAAATCATAGTTGCGCGGACGGACCGCTTGGTGGCGCGCTTGCGTTACGTTTAGTGTCCGTACTCATGACCGAATGCGACATGTAAGTTTACTTTTATATATTTCTATAAGTATACATATTTGATTTATTTCTATTATATTCATCATGTAAATATGTATGTCTATGATTTTTATATTCTCGTAAAATATTTAGAGTAGACAAAGTTTTAAATTTATTGATGTTTGATTTTATTTATTTTGTTGTAATCCATTCACACATTTTTACTAAACTGTCTGTATGACCCAAGTGTGGACTGGTAGATAATGATATTAGCATTAAGTCCACCTTTTGTACTTTTTTGTGAAATAAAGTTAACAAACAAACAAACATACATACATCGTTAAGGTGGTCAAACACGGTATGGAAATGGGACCCACACATGGGACACAAAGTTATCTTGGTTTATTTTAATACTAACTTTTGCCGGTGACTCGGTTCGCGTTATATTGGGATAAAAAGCATCATCAGTGTTTTAAGTTCATCTAGTATCTGATCTATATTTCAACCGCTTCATTAAAATCTATCACGTAGTTTTAGCGTGAAACAGTAACAAACATACATACATCCTCTTCTTACAAAATCTCTCGTTTATAATATTAGTAGGAAATCCAGAAGTAAAAGAAGGTAAATTTCAGTGACATAATGAATTTATTTACAGCAGTAGTGATCGCATACCTCAATACTTGTACTTGGCATGCTTGGCGTGCTTCCTGTGGTGGTGCGAGGGCGGCGTGGCGGGCGAGCGGCGGCGTCTCTCCCTTTCCCGCTCCCGCTCCCGCTCTCGCTCACGCTCTCGCTCCCGCTCCCGCTCCCGCTCGCGTTCCCGTTCCCGGGACCTTTCTCTCTCCCTGTCCCGTTCTCTCTCACGCGATCGCGAACGTGATCGGGACTTTCGATCACTGTTAGTATACAGGTTATTTTCAGTAAATTTATTTGCTTTGATATATTTTTCAAAGGTTCCTTTGGTAAATAATTGGAATTGACAGTTATAAAGTTGTTTTTAACGAAACTTAAGACCTTTAGTTTTAACCATAAGATGCATAATGAATCAAATATTAAATAACATGAATACACAATTCTTATAAATGTCTTTTTTTTTATATTGCACTTCAAGATTGACCTCATCCCACCTGATGTTAAGTGGTAATGAGGTCCTAACTTAAGGGCGACAAGTAAAGCATAATAAATCTGTTAATGGACTTGTCGCCCTTACCTTGAAGGCTTGACCCCTGCTACTAACGTAGCACCCCCCAGGAACTCTGGAAACCTCACTCACACGCAGGAACACAACAACACAGAAGTGATTGTTATTTGGCTGCGGTCTTCTGTAAGGTGGAGGTATTTCACCAGTCGGGCTGCACCAGTTCGAGCGATAAATCGCTATACCCTACCTCTCTAAAAATCTCTGTAATTACAGAGTAAAAAATGCAATAACAAAAATGTCTTAGAGTAACATAACACGTCTGAAAGTTAATCACTAATACAACATTTACCAGAAGTATTATCATTAGTTGTATTTTTGTTATTTACCTGTAACGCGATCGTTTCTGTGGCGGAGATAATGAAGGTTCTCGAGATTTCTTTGATTTTTTGGAAGATGTTCTGAAAAAAAATTTAGTCAAAATTAAAAGTAGTCCATTGCCAATTAAGAACACTAACGAATTTTCTGAACAATAAAAAGTAACAATTGCTTCCGAATTAAAAATAAAATATTAGTACTCAAGTAGTGAATTTTTTTAGTATTCAACCAGCTATCCTTACTAATATTATAAATCGGAAAGTGAGTTTGTTTGTTTGTTCCACTTTCACGCCGTAACTACTGAACCGATTGCTTTTTGCAGACGTAAAGTTTAAAGTCCGGATTAAATAATAGGGTACTTATTATCCCGGAAAAAAATTATATTCCCGAGGGAAAACAAAAATATAGTTTGCTCGATGGATGGATTGGAGATGAGGTCGCGATAGATGGCTTTTTAAAATACGTAAGAAGTGGAACGCTATTTAGTTCTTGAGGTAAGCGTTAGATGGCGCTGAGTGTTTTTTAAGACACGTAAGAAGTGGAATGATATATCGCGCTTCAACCTGTAGCTCATACACTTATTCGTTGCACTTTTCGACTTATTAACTTACTTACTGTTGTATCTTTATTCACAGTTTTTCGCTTTTTTTGGTTCCTACCATTTTACATTGAATTGTGTATGTTGTGCTTTATACCACAATATAAACGAATTCCACGCGGGCAAAGCCGCGGGCGGAAAGCTAGTCTACTATAAATAAGATCGATAAAGCAATTGGACTTGTGCACGAAGGCAAAGAGGTGATTGAAACAATAATCCTTGTTATGCTCGCACAATGAAAAGCTCACGTAAGAATGGCGTGATGACAGCTCCTTAGTGAAGCGAAGTTTCGCTATCGTCGCACAAGTGTCACATCGATCGTTTCGAAGCAGTGAACGAAAAAATCATAGAAGCATTTCTAATGCTTGAAAATGGCACCACGAAAAGTAAGGCACAATAGGCGTTGCTTACAAAAGTAAACTAGCGCCGGGACCAATCACAGCGCGTTTTCCATCCCTGACATGACGTAACTAACGACCCCTTTAACGAATGTTTTTTTATCGACCTAAACGCATTAGCTTCAAAGTTTATTTTCAAGTGTCGAGACTTTATTACTAAATTGCTTGTGTGCTTTATACACGACTACTTTTTAATTAGTACAAAAAAAATTTGAGGTGTTGTTTGTCACCTACTGATCATATTTGCGTAGTTAAAAAGTTACGTGCATAAAAAGAGCGAAATTTTGGGATTAAAACAAACGCTAATAACTTTGATGTTTTCTCATATTTAAAATTATGATTTAATTCTTTGTACTAATTAAAAAGTAGTGGTGTATTTGTGTGTGTTTGTGTCAATATTCGATTGAAGTTAGTATGACGAAAATTCTTCCATGTTTTTTCCGTTCCCTGTTTCTACTAAATAAGCATGTCGGTGTATACTGACGTGGAGTAGGCGTCGTCGTCGGGGCTGCGCCGGCGCACGTCGGGCGAGCGCGCCTCCTCCAGCGTGCGCGCGCGAGCCTGCGACCGGACACACGCTATACGCTCTATACGACACGTCTGAGGCATTTAAGATAACAGCCGGTGGATGGACGGAGATCCTTATTTTTTCAAACTACATTTATGCAAAAGGTAAATAAAATCGTAGAATCATTTTCGAGTTACAAAGAATATAAATAGATAAATATACTACATACTTATATAATTAAAAAAAACTTTACAGAAATTGGTTTTACAGTTAAATTATAGTACAATTTAGGCTGTCTTATCGCTAGAAAGTGATCTCTTCCATACCACCGGCGAAAAGTATGAGTTAAAGAATAAAATGAAATTTATAACACTTTTTCTCCCAAAACAACACAAACGAAGACGCGGGCAACAGCTAACTCATGATACATTTTGATAAGTTTCGCCTTTCATAAGTTATTTCGTTTTTTTACGTTAGTGGTGAAATTTACCAGAAATATAGCTAACTGGATTTACGTGGAGGATACTTTTAACCCCGCAATAGCGGTAAACATAATTCCTTATACCTTTTTGATAAGTTTCCGCCTGTAGTGGTGTATCTGCTGCTGCGCGGTGAGGCCGGCGCGTCGCGGCCGCGAGCCCGCCTCCAGCTCGTCCGCGTACTTCAGCACGCGCACCTCGATCTCGCGGAGGGTCTCGCGCTTCAGGGATTGCTCCTCGCTGCCGAAACAACCAATCAGTCCAATTCAAACGTGTAATTTTAGAGCCGTTTACGACCTCCGCGGCCGAGGCGAGGGGCTTCATACACAAACCATGATCAATACCACGTCTTACTTTTTGTTTCTAAGGGGTGGGATATTTTTTAAGGTTATAATAGCATTAATTCATTAACAGCATCTTTTTTAATAATATGTAAATAAGTGGAATTGACTTCGAGAAATGTCATTGTGAAGCCGACCCCTACAGCGCACTCACGGGCACACTGAGATGTCGTTTTTAAAACTTCCTAGAAGCATAAATTCGGTGCTGACTTATACTGTAAAGTTCAATTAAAATGATCTATTATGCGGTCCGCATACAAATACGCATTGAGTGTTAAGCCACTTGTCCACGTGAACAACGTGCTCCATTCCCGAGTGTGCCTTGAAAAGAGCTTAAACAGAATATTGGCTTCCAAGGAATCTCAGAAAGCTATAGAGCACCAGACCGCGTTCTATCGTGAAATTGTATATTTCTCATATCACGTGACACTGGCAGAGGTAGATTTTACGCAAGAAGCTCGGTGGCTATTTCAAACAAGAATCATGAAAAAAGTATTAAAGAGATGAGCACTTTAGTGCCACAGGCAGCGAGTGTTTGACATGATTGTAACGTGCAGTATGGTGGGTACAAGAGCCGCCATCTCACCTGTCGGCCTGCGCAGCGCTGTCGGGCGCGTCGGCGAGGGGCGGCGCGTCAGGCGGCGCGTGAGGCGGCACGGCGGGCGGCGACGGCGGCGACGGCGGCGAGGGCGGCGACGGCGTGCGTCGCCACGGGTCGCGCGCGGCCGTCACGTCCACCGTCTCCCAGCGCGACGGCACGAACGCGCCGCCGCCCCCCGGCGACGCGCCCAGCCCCTCCAGCGGCACGCCGTCGATGTCTTCGTCCACTGTTATTATATTACAACAACTCATCATGACAGTGCTACAAAAATAAGTTAATAAGCAAATAAGTGTCAAAATAATTGTACGTCGATACGTATTCAATGACACCGCCACAATCAGAGTAATGTATGTGATATTATCATATGTATGTTTATTTTGCACCTCATTATTAATTTAAAGTTTATCTTATCCCAATTACTATTTTTTTTTTCTATAGAATCTGGGCCGCGCAAGATCAGATCTCTACTATACTCAACGCAGACTCGTGGCAATTGGTGCCATAAATCACTTCAGTAATAGGGATGCGCACGCGCAAATTACTAGACTATCGATAATACGGAATGCATGTGCTTTATCGATGCACAAACATACGCTCTTTTTCAATCGTTACTGATAATTGCTAAACTTTTTTTTCTTTATTATCTTAATACATATATATAATGTGAAGAGGGGTCCTACGTTTAAAATAGCTAATGTAGAAAAATTAACAAATGAAGCTATCGAAAATGTTACTGTTAAAGTGTGTGCGTCACGCACACACTTTTTCCTATTTTCTGGAGTAACTGCTGAAACTTGTCGATAATACGTCCCGCTTGCGTGACGTCATCCATTAAAAGTCCTAGTGCGAGAGTGTGCCGTCACTTTTGCACCATTTGCATTATATTCACGATTCATGATTATTACTGATGTAATTCACATGAAAATTCCATCATTACTAAATAACATAAATTACAGAATCACAAGACATTACAAAGTAATATCACGAATATTTACAAAAAAATGTTTAAGTTTGTTAGGTGTGGAGCATGTGACTGACCGGGCACGCCGTCGATGTCTGCGTCGAGCGCGTCGGGCACGTCGGACGCGTCGGGCACGTCGGACGCGTCGGGCGCGTCGGGCGCGTCGGGCAGGCCGCGGCCCGCCGCCAGCCGGCGCAGCGCCGCCCCGTCCAGCGGGCCTGCGCCGCCGCCGCCCTCCCACGACTCCGACGAGCCCGACGACCGCGCCGGGGACACCGCCGTCCCGCCCGCCGCGCCCTCCGTCCCGCCCGTCCCGCCCGTCCCGCCCGCCGCCTCGCCGAGCGGCGCCCCGCCCTCCTGCTAACACGGCATACAGTTCACCACTCCCGAATACAGACCTCACTTCCTGATTTCATTCCAAAACTTTTAAAATCCAGCAAACCAGACTCACGCACCGAAAAAAGGGTAAATTACTGTTGACATATATATATCTAGTATTTACTATGGCAGTAATGTGACAATGTGTTATTCATGACGCAAGGATTCCCACCAAAATGATGTTAGTTTGTTATCCGGAAAATAAAGTAAATTTGTGATTTATAACTGTGGTATCATTGGAAACCTTCTACAGTGACTAAAAAAATATATTTGGTACAACGAGTTTGATTCCAAATAAATAAGACAAAAATATTACGTTTTTAACTCACTGGTTACCCTTAGTTTGGAATCCATTGGTAAAACGATCAAAAACAATTTCAGATACTATCAGTATAGGGAGTTGAAATAACATCAGTAACATTTTGTTATACCAGAATGTGAGGGTGGATGAATATTTGCAAGCTCCACAAACAGACGAAGACAAGCAAGATTAGTCAAGTCGTAACCACGTTTGGTGCAAAACCAAAACGTCGGGCAGTAAGTAGTTCGTATTAACTAGTAAAACATGGTGTCGTGTTTTGACCCGTTAACCAATTTCACATGTTTTCAAACGCGAAAGTCTTAAAGGTTTAAACATTAACACCAAAAAACAACGTTTTATTTTGGTATACAGTCTAATCGGTAACCGATTTATTTCGAATTTGAAATTCAACAATAACAGATTAATTGCACCCTTTCTAACGATTTTAACATTTAACACCGAAATACATAACGTTATATTTACAGTTATACAGTTTAATGGATAACCGATTTATTTCGATTTTGGAACTGTACGAGAGATTGACTCGTTTCAAACTGTTTTAACATCTTTATCGGTTCCTGCACCAACCTTATCCTGTCCCAGGAAGACGTCGTTGATGTGCAGCAGGAAGTCGGTCGGGTAGACGGCCCAGTCGGCCCACGCCTGCAGGATGCGCGTGACGCGTGCGCGGAACCCCTCCCGCTGCAGCCGCGACGGCATGCTCGCCCAGGCCTCGTGGCAGTGCCGCATGATCTCCACCAGGCGCAGCTGGAACCTGACCAGACAGACACACACGCTATAATATCAACACTTTTTATATGTATAAATACGATTGAAATACATTACGTTTTATTACGGTATAATATTAAATTGGTAACCGTTTTTGGTTTTTGATTTGATTGATTGAAACATTTCAAACGGTTTCATACTCTTTCACGCAAAACCTACTGAATGGATTTGCATAAAATTTAGCAGCTAGACATATTACATTTTCTGTCGTTTGTGAAACCCCTGGGGTCTAAACAAAGAGGTTATAAAAACCAGTATCGTGTCAGTACTCACGCGCTCCGGAAGGCACTGGCGTTGGTGAGCTTGGCGCCGGCGTTGTGCAGTATGTCGGACAGCAGGTAGAGCCGCGCGACGCGCTTGTGCGGCTGCGTGTCGGGCCCGCCGAGTGCCTCGGCCAGGCAGGCCGCCACCTCGCCCGCCGCCTCCGCGTGCTCCAGGCACCACGCCATGGCGGCGCCCACGGACTGCCGCGCAGGGCTCAGCCCGCGGATCAGCTCCTCCAGCCGGTCGCGCTGGCTGGACAGGGGAAACAAAACGTTGTACATAGAGCGCAGTATACGCAGACTCCGAGGTTACCGAGACCATAGCGTCGGCGTTCTTCAATAATGAGGCCGGCTAAAAATAACACTCCACTACAGGAGCCGATGAACCGTGAAACACCGTTATAAGACAAAGTCAAATTAAACTACCGCTTAGCTGTGTCAGCTCGTACGCCCCTTGTAAATAAGGGGATTTGCGCATGAAAAATCCACTTGTTGACAATACACGAGGTGAATGTATGCACTGCTATATGATAGAGGGCATGCTTTGTAAACTTGTAAACCACCATATAAAGATTGTACAAACTTGTTGGAGAGAGTGCCGCGTATGTTCTCCTTGGCGGCGTCCTCCTCGACGAGCTCGTCGGGCATGCCCGCCGTGTACAGGTTCATGACAGGCGGCCGCCACACCGACCCCCCTACGAAAACAACAATACATAACACTTATTACTAGTTGTTTGTGCTATTTTCACCTTTTAAAACATATTAAACTTAATTTCTGTTTTTGGTTACAAATGTGTAACGATAAAAATGTATAACGATAATAAAAATGAAAAAAAAATTGAAAAAAGGCACCAACAATTCATTTAAAATACATTTTCATTGTAAAATTTGCATAGAAGTGTTCTGTTTCACGTGCCACAACACGCCAAAGAAAACGCTTAAATTACATTGCAAAAATTAATCCTTAAACTAAATTAGATAATCCGTTTTATCAAGTAGTAAATATTATGTTTGGTGAAAATATTTTAAAATTAATACCACATTTTGTAACAAAAAAGGCCTTCAGATATTACAAAATAAAACGACTAAATTTAAACAACCATTTTGTTTCAAACATTCTTAATTGTTAAATCTAGAAAAGTTGTCAAGCAAAGTGCAAAATTCATAAGAATATAATGATGTCACTCCTGTCAGCTTGTTTGCAGTTATTGGGTTTGTGTAAAAGAGTGATTTTAAAAATGCGATATATCGGTCAATTTTTTATACCTACTACGGTTGCATAAATCATTAATATATACTGGTTTGGAAAGACTTTCAAAACATTTGTTTTTTAATTGAAATTAGGTAGCTTCCTAATTAAGGAGTAAGTACCTTTAAACATCCGGAAGTCATTGAGCGCCCATTGCTTGGGCGCGTCGCCCTGCAGCATAGAGAACAGCTTCCAGCGATAGTAGACGTGCGCTGGCGACTGGTTCTCGAACAGGAACCGGAAGAACGGATTGTTCATCTCCTTGTTCATTATGATCGCCTCGAACATCGGCCCCTCGCGGATCACGAACTCGACCATGCGGTGGATTAGCATTAGAATGTTTCTAAAACGAGATTTTGTACGAGTTTTAATACAACAATCAGGTGCGTCCATTATGCGGGACTGGTCTGCTACAGCTTACCAACCAAAAAAAAAATATTATTTAAGTACTTAATGAGGATGTTTGCCTACGAAAAATCCACTATATGGCAATACGTAGGCGTGGGGACCAACTCCTACGTGATAGGTTATGATTTACATCACATTTACGGACATGTCACCGTGACATTTAAATAATAGTTAGACCCCACGTCAAGGTATCGCCATATACTTAGTGGATTATTCAATTGCGAACACCTACATTGTGTGATCGCTCAACATAACAAAACTATATTCGCGATAAGATCTGGTCTAAAGTGATCTACACATAGAAATAAGTTAGACACTGCTACTGTCACATGTCTAATGAGTTTCTTACCGGTATCTTCTCGGTACATATAGGTTCCGAAGCGGTAGTATAAATTCAAAACTCTTACTTTATTCGATTGCCGATCGGCATAGACAAATAAGGTCATAACAAAAGTTTGTATAGTGATCGAATTTATCCTCAAGTTGTAAAAACATTTTCGTCGAAATATAGGTACTGCATTAAATTTCGCAATCTTAGTTGCATTAACACAACGCAGTTTCATATTTGGAATTAAAAAGTATAAGTGGATTTTAAGGATGCCAAATTCTAATTTAGTAAAAAATATTTCTTATTTTCAATGTTAATAAATTATTAAAAAAGTATGCCAAATATTTTACCTTTCTGTGGGCACCACAACTTTGACGATAGACTGCGCCAAGATCTGTAAAAACGCATTTCATGATTTAGTTTACTGTCAATCCACACTTGATAACAATAGTAAAATCATAAATCGAATACTTATTACCTGCTCATACTCCTGACGATATTCCGGATCGTTGGGATAATACTCGCCGGGGCGCACTCGAGGTATCTAAAAAAAACAATACTATATTTTAGCTCTAAATTATCCCAAATTCTTTGTCTTCAAAAAAAAATATTTTTCTTTAAACTACATTAAGTTTATTAACGGGCAGTGTTGTAAGAGCAAGGGTCAAGAGCGAAACAACCCTACTACAAGTATTTTTAAAATTGCTTAAATGGGTTGCTTCACTGTTTGCTGAATTGTAAAAATCTTCGTTAATAAAAGTTTTTTATTTTTTTTATTATTATTTTTATATTATTACTTTTCATAAACACACACTTGTGTTGAGAACATATCTACTAGTACGGAGATGTGTTCTGAACAGAATGCCACTAATCATATCGAACACTACTTGACGACTCGCTCTGGGACGCCTACAGCCTACGGTAGCGCTTGAATGTTTCTTATTGTGGTGATAAAGCAAAGAATCACAGTTGATCTAATTAGAACTCCGCAGGATACCAGTGGTCGTGGCGTCGCTTTCTGACGTCACGGTTGTAACGATGAGCGGACTATTTTAGTACAGCACTTCGCAGTTCATTTGTTCGAAATTAGATCTTATGCGCCCTACATAAGGACAATGCAAAGTCCAAAGTGACGTGCTTTCATTTAAATGTTTCTCTAATTTATTCTTATTCTGTTTTGTATTTGTTTCTTCATGTTTTGGTACCAAATAAATATTTTTGAATTTGTTTTTACAGTTGAGATGATGACACGATACAATATAATTTTAAGGTATCAATACAAAAATAGAACCTTACAAAATGTCAACAAAGTTTCTTATTTGTAACTGAATAAATATAGAATAACATTACATACATTGCTCTGATTTTGTGCTTAGTAACTTGATCACTTGTGTTACAGAAATATCCCCCTCGAAAAAAAAGGGAGACAATAATTTGTTTGCATTTTACCTGAAACTTAGGATTTACAAAATGCTTGTTCGAAGGGTATAGAGTACATAGGTAAAAGGTACCTTGTTGCAAAGATGCTTGGGCGGCTGCGCGTTGAAAGGCAAGCCGGAGGGCGGCGGCGGCTTGGAGGGCTGCTGCAGCGCGGGCGGGATGTAGATGGGCACGGGCGGGATCACCACCGCCTTGCCCCACCCCAGCTTCATCTCGTAGCTCATTATCTCCTTGCCTATAGAGTATATTATTTTGACAAATTTTACTAATACAGATAATAGAATTAAATTGGCAATGTAGAACTTTATTACCTTTTTACGTGGTCACAAGTTGACTCACATTGTCAATCGTGGTCAGCTCGTGACCACAGTTGGTGCAACCTAACCGAAACGTCGGGCAGTAAGTGTTTCGTATTAACTATTAAATAAAAATGGTGTCGCGTTTTGATCCGTTAATTTATTTTAAATGTTTAAAATGTATAACTTTAGAGATATATTTGCGTACCATTGATACAGCGTAAGGCGCGCTCGCCGTCCTTCCTCGACATGAAGGCGACGAAGCCGCAGTTGCGGCCGCGCGCCTTCTCCTCGTCCGAGCGCGGCCACATGATCTTGATGCTGGCCAGAGGCCCGTACCGCCCGAATATCTCCATCAGCTGTTGCTCTGTAATCTGCAAAACAACGTACAGGAAATGACCCCCAGAACACGCTGTGAAAACTACACATTATTAAAAATGTTTCCGAATAATATTCTCGGAATGCTGAAACTATTAAAAACAAAGCGTTATTTGAAGGAATCTTCATACTTTTTAAGTGCAGTTTTATATGCAATTTAATATTATTCATAAAACAATTTACAATGTTATTGTGACAGAAAGTGAAAGTGTGGTTACGTATTCTTTAAGCATGTGGAAACTAGTTTTAACCACACTTGCAATTCTGACGAGCATTATGGGCCTACAAGTTTGACTCCATGTTGATACGGTTTCACCATTCTAACGGTTCCAGCAAACCCTAAGGCGCTTTGATGCACAATGTGTAACTTGCGAAATGCCCATTTTTATACACGCGCACAAAAGTACACTACCCTTAAACAAAATTCTATTGATTTTTAAGATGGAAAAAGATAGATACGCCTAGAGTGTTTTTTTTTTGCCCACAGAATGGGGTAAATGTTACCTTCGGATTCAAGTTGCCCAAGTAGAGGTTGGTGGTGTTGGGGTCGCCGGTGTCGTAGGAGCCGATGTCGGGGATGGCGTCGAGCGCGGGCTCCACGCCGAGCGGGCAGCGCTCGCGCAGCACGTTCTTGTACTTGTGACGCTCTGATCGCTCCTCTTGAATCCTAACATAACAAATTAATAATCCTGAGACATATACACAGTGCTAAATTATCCTAATCTGAGTAACAATCAGGTACTATGTAATATTGTAAAATATTTTCCGTTTGTATATCCATACTATACATACATCTACAACATCAATCTCAATTTTCATGCATATAAATGTTTGTATTAAACCAGAATCAACTGATTTCCTCAAACTTACAAGTACTTCACCTTAAAGAACCCACTGGCCTGAATTCCAAGCCACAGAGCCAAATGGTTAATGAATATATTTAAAATATTACGTAAACTATCATCATAAAATGAGAAAAAAATATTGAGAAACAATAGCATAATTATTAAATTATATAATTTTTACAACTCAATATCACTTTTTCATTGTAATATCACCAATACTTTTATGTTTAAAAAATTGTAATGCAAAAAAAAACAAGTATTTGTTCACAATCTATTAACCTAGTATGTAATTAGGTCTTAGTGACTTTGTTAGGAGATGGGTATGGTACACGAACTGGTGATTATGAGAACCGTAACATATTAAGTAGTATCTATTTGCAACATTTTTAATATATATAAATATACACAGCAAACTATTCTCCACAATCTGCTAACAATGGGGCGAAAAAGAAAAAACCACTCACTGTTTGCCTAATGGATACAAATACAAAGAAAAAATTGAAATCTTGTTAATTGTAAACCTTGATACTCATTTCATCGCATGAAAAGTATATTTCACAAAAAAATATATATTTACTACATGTATTTTTCATTTTAAAAAATCTCTTTAAATTTCCCACGAAAACGCTCTAAGCTGTCATGGCGCCTAAAATGACGTCAATGTACCCTAGCAAGATTAGAGCTGTCATTGATCATAGATTGTCATATTGAGTTTGTTCAATAGATGCCTTATGATGTTTTTTCTCGATATTCTTAATTTTATTTGACAATTCTTTTTTGATGTATCAAAATTACAAAAAAAAACCTTGAGTCATGACAAGCACAGAACCGAAATAAATTTTAATACTACTCAAGATATGACTTCAATCTCGATTTAGTTTCAATAACTGGTATTGACACCTTTGAATACCCAAAGCAGGTTTCAGTGCGCCACACAAATAAATTTTATCGCAATCTTACATATGTCAAAATCGTTAATATTCAGAGCGTCCTGTCGATTGGCTAAAAACTTGAAATTACGAGTACTGTATGGTAGCGTAAAATATGAATTATGCGTTAAATATAATATCATACAAAACAATCAACAATATGGATTTTTTGTCATCTCATGCGACAAATTTGACGTTACATACGCTAAACGTTACTATTAATATCTGATCATTCAATAATACTTCATCTTTTTATGAGTATATGCGAGTCAATAACCTAAATAGTACACACAAATAATCGATAATATCCGTAACTCATTTTGAAAAGAAATAGAGTTCCGTAAAATATTTGGGTTTTTCGGACACAAGGTTTAAAATCAACCAGAAAGGTTACTTATTTTGCGTACGCTGCCTAAACTATAAAAGATAGTATCATAAAATGTTCAAATTAATTGTGGTAGATCTTATAACTATCTACAAAAAAGTTCGCGACACACTATACCTATCTTTATAAGTCGAGTGAGGTACAACAACCATTTTGTTATTAAAAAATCTTGAATTTTTTGGACCACATTAAACCGCATTTATTTTCATGCTATTAATTCTTATCAATATAAATTATTTCATCAACTAAGAGCAGTTTTAGTATGGTGGTGATGGTGGACGAAATTAAAATATTATGATTTCTGCTGCACGGCCCGTTGCGAACTGAGCGTCACGATGGAAATATAAAATTATGAATAATAATCAATACTCAAAAATATCGATGTTTTAGACGATGTTTCAAAAATCATCGACTTCGCGTTCCGATTTTTCAAATCGAAAACATCCATAGTACGTTCATTATTAATCTGTGGTACAGAGTGGACACCCCTAAAATATGACATATCGGCTGCTGTGACGTTGTGACTTTCTGCTCGGCGTTTTCAGTCACGTGACTTAATGCCTATGCTATTGGATTTTCTTTTCTAAAAATATTAATAATCTTTGATATTTATGTTCTTGAAATTCGTATTTCCTTATCTAAATATCTTAATTTATCATTAGAAACTATTATCCTTCCGATTTGTTCTTAGTGGAAAGTAGCCAATTGGCTACTTGACAGTTTTTGAAAAAGTATTGCAAAATGTGCGCCCGTTCATTTTATATCCCAAGCAATTCGATTTATCTGGAAAAAATGTAAATAACCAGAGAAAAATAAGATTTTGTGTAACACATTTAAAAAGCGCGCAAAAACGCCAAGTCATGTCACTGTAGAAATTATGACGTCAACATTGTAGACAACGAACCGATACGCATAGGAACGACTTCATTTAGATAAACGGAAAATGTTTCAATAAATTCTTAATACGATTAAAGACACAATAATTCAATTTAATCGGTAAAATAATAATTGTTTCGCCACATTAAAATAAATTATTTTCGCCGACAGCTGTCATTTCCGAATTGCAATGGTGGTTTCCGTTTCGGTTCTTTTGTTCCACAGATAAAAAAAGTAAAATTTATTTTGCAAAATTAAAATACTAACTATGGTTTTAATTATAAAATAAAAATGTAAAATTATTACTTTACTAATAAGCTAACATATCTAACACTTTTCATATTTTATTGTTAACACTGTCAAGTAGCCAATTGCTAACAAGTTTGCTTACTGTCTTAGCTCTTCCTTGAACAACTCCAAGTTGCTTTTCTTCTTATCTTGCCCTTTTTGTTTGGAACGCAAACGGTTTGGTGGCTCTGCTCTCTGTGCCAAGTTGCGCACAATATCAACTTCATTTCCACCACGTTTCTCGTCAAGCCGAGATACTGGCTTATAAAGCTTGCCACGTTCAGACGTGTCTTCCTCTGTGAAAGATTATGTTACAGATATTGTCATTTGTAATCAAATCTTAGGAAAGGAACCTTAAACAATTTTTTTTTAACTGAGTTACACATTCCACATACATGACTTTACTAGAAAGGTGGTTGTTTTCCTTCTTGGTTTTTAAGAAACGCTCAGATACTGTGGCTTAAGAACTACTCCTCGTCCAAACTCCCTTATCAAATAATATAACCTTTAAAAAATGTTATAATTGTTTTTTAGTGGTTCTATCAAATCATACAAAAATATTAAACTTATCTTTTTTACAGACATTCAAAAATAATTTTGATTTAGGTTCAAAAGTCAAAACTAAATAGACTCCAGAGCAGTGAAAAAAAAACATTTATACTTACTTCTTGCTCCAGCATCATAAGTGCCAGCTTTCACCCAAACTTTGGAAGCTGTGCTGGGTACTTCTTGAAAAGTCTCTACAAACTCTTTGAAAACCTGTCAACAAACCAATAAGCTGACCTTCTTTTTACTATTTAAATGTGAAGCCTAAACATATTATAATTCATTTTCTTAGTCAATTAAGGAAAAATAGACAATCTTGAGGAAAGAAACAATCATTAGAGCGAGATTTAATGATTTTGTGCTATTTAATCATGACTTTGAGTAAATACACATGATCATTTGATACTTGTAGAACTAAGTCATAATAATTTTCCTAGTGCTCAAAGCGCAATAAATATAATCTTTTAAATAGCACAAATGTTTAATATTTAGTATTTGTAAGTATTGGCAGGTAAGTAAAATAGACCATAGATCAATATTGGTTCGGCAACAAGCAACGACGATAGACAAATTTATACTTATTCTCACATGAGCTGCAGCTTCCTCCTCCTCCTTTTTACGGAGTTCTTCAAGTTCCTTTTTTGATAAACCTCTGGAACTCATACTTATCACAAAAACTTCTCTAACAACACAAACAAATCCTAGGCATTAAGCAGTCCCTGTTTTTTAATCATTTTCCCTTTTAAGTCCTTACAGTAATTAAATCAACGACCGTTCACGAATTCATTTTAAAAATATGTTAAATTGTGTGTCTTAATAGTTATTTATTTTAAAAATTAACTATCTTTACCCAAAAATAACCTAAAGCTTGAATTGAGTACGCTACAGTAATGACAGTGACAGTTTTCCATACTGACAGTGTTTTTTTTTTAAATTAAAATACCGTTGCTATCGTTCTTAGAATAATATCTATGCTATCGTTACCATATCGTTACTTAAGTAGGTACAGCTCCAAAAATTATTTATCATCCCGTAACGATTTCCTCTAGGTAAGAAACATTTGCAGCGCAAGCGCAGCACTTTTACAAATATATGGGACATTTTAAATTGAAAGCTAGCCAATGTAATAATAAGATATTTATTTTAAATAGTAGAAAATAGTATTACACATCAATAATATACAAGAAAAAAAAATACAATATCGAGCCTTTGCCTCTTCCAGAGTTCCGGCAGTCCTAGAGCCTCTGGGTATCTGTCGGAATGATGGAAAGAGGCCTGACGGGATGACGCTCATTCCATGGAGTAAAGGCAAAGTTTTGGTTTGGGATGCGACTTGTGCTGACACTTGCTCCAAGCCACATCCACTCCACCTCTCGGAGCGCGGGGGCAGCCGCTGCCGCGGCGGAGATCCGTAAACTTTTTAAATACTCTGCCCTCGACGGCTGCTATCGTTTCGCCCCATTTGGAGTGGAGACTTTGGGGCCGTGGGGTCCAGAGGCCCGAACTTTATTCAAAGAATTGTCCGCTCGCCTTGTTGAGGTTTCTGGTGACCAGAATGCTGGAAAATACCTCGGCCAACGTTTAAGTCTGGCCATTCAAAGAGGCAATGTTGCTAGCATGAGCGGACTATCTTTTAGATATGAGACATTACCTGCAGGTCTGATCCTGATTGCAGGACCCATTGAGGAAGTAAACCGTGATACATTTTTGTGTGTTGATGATTTCCTGAGTTTGTGTATTTCCTAATTTCATGTTGATTTGTATGTACAGGCAAGTTTAATAGTAAGTGACAAATAAAATCCATGTCTTGTTTGCTTGTCCAGCTTTAACGTCTAAACGAATGAAATTTGGTATGGGTATAATATAATGTTGAACCTCTGAAACAGACATAAGCTACTTTTTGTTTTGAAAATAAGGGGGGATGGAGGTAATACCACCCTTGAAAGTTTATATGGGAAAATGTTTATTTTTAAGCTTAGATAGGTATATGAAACTTGGACTACTATTAGGGGAGATAGGGGTAAAACCGACCATGAAAGTATATTTATATGGAAAAATGTATAGTCGTCGCTGGCACGGCTGGTAAATTTATAAGGTGGACCGCAATCAAACGCGTATCGAGTGTCAAGCAAGCCACTTGCCTGCGCCACGCACGCTTGTCAATTTCAATGCCCTCATAACAAATATTCAGTTTGTCTACTCCTGATTGCCTTAATAGGAGGGTGGTATGTTATTAGCCAACCGACAGTTTAAATATGGTTGTCGTCTCATGCGAGAAATTTTACGGATCTCGCATTATAATAGACCACTTCAACAACTTGCCCCAGACCCGATTTTACCTTGAAAACAGCTTAGACTGGATGTTAGTTTTCACGGAATTCTCGGAAAGCTATAAAGCACTGAACACCACGGGTGTGCGTTCTAATCGTTCTATGGTGAAGTTGGAACAATTCGCATCTCGCGTTACGTTGGCAGTATACTTCGCAAGAGTTTAGTTGCTGTTCAATGCCTGCAAGATTCCAGAAGTCCTACTTTATACACTGATGTGAAATTATCTTCACAGTGAGGCTTCAACAGAATTAAACCCTGGTTAAAAGACACAGGAAGAAAATCAGGCGCGAAATGTATTATTCTTAACTTGAGCTTATCATCATCATTATATGGACCAATACGTTGCAATAAAAATACGTAATATTTGATTAATATATTTATTGAAAAAGTATACATCAAAAAGATTTCGATGTAAAATTAAAAAAAAAAAGTGTGTAGTGCTATGTTTGCATGGCTTTTTCTGCGTAGTTTGGGGTGTACAGGTGTGTTGGCCGGCCGCGCAGGACCCAATCACGCCAGGATTTTAAAAATAAATCAATGTTCTTGGTAAAGCGTGACTAGAAATGTAGGGTATGATGTAAGGGATATGAAACCTGTTTCTCTTATCAAACCCCACTTATTTTTGGTCGCATTTTAGCAAGTCCTGCTATGGAGCTTGTGGTAGTTACAGCATCTCTAAAGGTTTAGAGCTTCATTTTCATAAATATGATTAATCTTTGATTGCAACGTTTTTAAATATCAAAGTCTTTCCAAATAACGATTAAAAAAAATAAGGTACGATGCCATCAGGGACAACATTTTAATGAAATTTGATTTAATTTACGTCCTAGTAGTACCATAAAGTGCGGCTTCTGGAATTTTTCTTTCAAGGTCCTGTTACCTCAATACATCTGTAATAAATTATACCCAAATACCACACCAAGCTATTTAAAGCAACAGGGATCATCAGTGAAAAATAACCCATTTATCTAGAACACAATACATTTTATTGGTACTACCAGGAAGCATATTGCCTTAGTAACAACGCATTGATTGTGTAGATATGTATTCATCCAGCTGTACATTGTTCTACCCGAATCTGTTAAATGTAATAATATTTTAGTTTTCGCAAGCAATGCGCTGAAATATAATACCACCTCTTTTTCAAACTTTTAATAAGGACGACATTTGTCAAAATCAGTGTTTAACAAACGGAATATGTATGTCAAAAGTCAAATTATTCTAGCAATTATTTTACGAATAAAATACTGAAATATAATTTCAATAAAATAATTGCTAATTTTAATTTGGAGGAATCCTTTTCTGCATTAATCCGGCCATTAACTTTTTGTTATCGGGAGGGTAAATATGAGTAAATTCGGTTTACAGCCAAGCGGTATTGTCAAGACGATTATTAACAATGAAACAAATTGTGGAAATTGTTATAACAAGTAGCTTCAAGATGTAGGAGTAAGTAACTATTTTTCATGGTACTTAAAAAACGAGAAGTACTCACTTTCACAAAGTGGCAGTAAATACTTTTGGTTGGAATTTACTATTGTAATTATCATAGTACTACCTACGTACTATTGAACTATTGTTTTTAATAATTTTTGCTTCACCTTAAAGACTACATATCTATCAATATCGATTGGCTGTAAATTATACGTTATTTAATTTGTTCCTAAATTCAATATTAAAATTGTTTATTACCATTTAATACTTACTTTAAAAATACATAAATAATAATACAAATTTATGTCAACCGAAATATTAACTACATAGAATATGCATTGTATGTAAAAATAGTAAACGCTCATTATCTAACCTCGGTATAATTTACGAGCTATTATACTCAATCCATAATAAAATAGTTAATTAGAAATGGTACAAATTTGAGATTTGAAAATGAACTAACTAAATGAAAACGCAGTCGTGTTGTAATGGTTTTCATAAAAGCATACAAAGTGGACAGAGAAGAGGATTTATAAAACATAGCAAGTCTTTTGACAGATCTTAAAGCCTGCTAATATGGAATATAAAAGCCCAGTATTTGCACCGAGGTATAATTGCGAGTGTAATTATTTATTGATTTACGTTATAGATGTGCTTTACCATTGACACATTATGCTCGTATTGACTACAGCTGAAAGTATTACACGAAAGGACAGAATAGATAAACTGGGAGAGTATAACGGAACATATCTTATCGCCATACCGTATTTCTCTCATTTTACTAGCTAAAACAGCACATCTATAAAATATATCTATCATCAATGACAATTATTTTTGTGCATTACGAAGCTTATTTTACAAGAAAACATGCCACAAATGTACAAGATCATAAATTGTACAGCAAACTAATGTACATAGTCAAGTATCAGCGCGAGTCAAACTAAAATAGGCATTCATAGGCATGAATGATAGGTAGATCATATAACCAAAATTTGGTTACAATATTTGGTTTGCATGAACGTTACAATTCTTGAAATGTTTGTTTTTGCGGTTGGTATCTACCTACAAAGAACAGGTATTTCAGTGTAACCCGCACTTCAGTATAGTAATCATAAGACAAGTTGTGTGGTGACCGAACCACCGACGGATTTTATCATCGGCTCGCGCCTAACAAAGCTATAAATAAATGGTAAGATGCAAAATCTCAACTGTGAAATAACTGTAATTAAATGTATTGTAAATTTATGTTAATTTTAAATGATTTTGAGATAAATAAATAGTAAAAATGTATTAGAAAATGTATTATAACATTCATTCCGCTTAGAACATTAATTGAAGAGCCTTGTTAGGACTACGCGAGTCGCCTTGCGTTTCGTTTTACGCACCATTTGCATTTAAACAATATAAAACAGTTAAAAGTTTCATAAATCATTATGTAAAAAGTTGTACTAAAGGTAATAATTCAACAGATTAAAATCAAATGTATGGGTCACTCCCATCAGATCGAAAAGTTTAGACATTTGAAAGCGACCAAATGAGAGTGAACCTTTGCAACTGTTGAACTCTTTATTCATGACAATTAACACTTTCGTATTATTTTAACTACAACAGGTAATGAACAACACATTGGTTGCGTCACCGAGATAGCACAGTGACAATTTGTGAAGTACCCACGTAAAATACTGCACCATCGAAAATGGGTGCAAAATCGTCAAAAGTCAAAACATTTACAATTTTAGTACAATAGTCCACTTAGAGAATTACCTAATATTCTGAAGGCCACGGGCGGAATATCCCTTCTGTATTTTTCTGTTGCTTGCTCATTTAAAAATAGGCTGAGAAACTCGTTATTATAAATTGTCCAAGTTAGGGCTGTGCAAATCATGAACTGCCGATCATTTTATTTTCTTTTTTCATGCAACGCTACCTATCCATGTTGAACTGCACCTTTATACTGTACTTGCGGCATGGTATCGCACGCATATTCATTTGTTACAATAATGTAATAAATGAAGAGCCGTTCAACAGATTATGTACAAACTTCACATAAACCATCTACTAGTCCAAGCAAAGCCTAAACATTTGGTTTGGATAGGTGAGCCCGTTCTTGAGTTATAAAATTACAATGAAAAGTGACTTTTATGTATATTCAGCCCTATCTTGTAAGTCTTAACGAGCATTATTGCAAGCCTTCATTTTTTATCATAACAGCACTGCGAAGCCGCTATTAAATGGCACACCACGAGAAAATCTTTCTCTTTGTGCTTGATGTTACACAATGCCTATAGTGCCAAACTCAACAGTACCAGTTATTTTATTAGTAACCTTATTAGTAATTGTTACATGAGGCACGTAATGCGTCTATTCGTAAACTAAAAAAGGACTACAAACGTTCATCAACAATTTGCATATATGTTGCGTCCTTAGACATTACCTCCTGTATACAGAATGCGACATTATGGCACGCGGCTGCGTCTAGGCGCGACCCTAGCGGCGCAGTATGTAAACACCAACAAGGACACCACTACCGTCAAAAATTAAATTACATTACAGACTTACAGCCATGAGCAAAACGAAATACAACTATGAACCTTATCACATTGATATAAGCGATACAGCGCTTGCATCTCTTTGCCCATGGCCGTACGAAAACAAGTTTAATCTATTAAATGCATGTCGCCGAATATATTGTACTATTAAAATGACAGTTTATCGATTGCCCATGACTCAATAATAACATGTATATGCTAAATAAGAGAACTAATATTGTACTCGCGTAATTTGATCAATAGACAACTATTAAAATAATTTTTCACATACAATATACATTGAATATAATATAACATTTCATCATGTACGCTAACAGGCGCGTCGGTGGAGGTGCCGGCTGGGTGGTGTAAATATGTATATCGGTCCGGGCACGTCGACCGACGCACATATACTGTGAATAGTCAAATCCTCTCAACACATATACACTGTACAGGGATGAAGAATGTTCATGGACAGATTGTCTTCACTGTTACGTTACGTTGTGCTGCGTGCGCCGGACCAAAGGGGACGGCCGGCTGGCCGGCTACCTTGTACATTCTTGCATGCATCATACAAACGTTCAATATGATTTTTCGTTTCAACAACGAGTCATGCCGTTACCTAGTTACGTCATTTTGTAAAGAAAACACTTAGAAGTTGTATTTTGAGCTAAATGTAAACGCTTTCTAAAGTTGTACTTAATGTAATGTAATGGATACTATATAATAAAATAGAAAACTGCCCAGGGTGGTAGCAACGGCAAATCAAATCAGAGCCACATAAATATTAATGACATAGGACAGTAAGCATAATTAATAGGAATACAGCACGACTTTATTGATATTATGTTTTCAATCGTAGCAAGGTTTTTATTGCTTTAAGTTACAATTCGATTGCAATTAGTTTGTACTTCTATGCATCTTCTAACTAAGCCGAGATAACTTTATTCTAGAGGTAACACTGTATCCAAATCATGGGCGTTAATTTGTGCTTGCGCGGTTTATTAACCTGGGTGCCTAGAAATGTGCCATTTTTGTGCAGAGATAGAGAAAATCCGTTCGCCAGAGTATTGCTGTCTCAATAATACTATTTATGTAACCTATTGTCGAATTGCTACAACGTACAACGTTGGGACATCATACGACGGTAGGCGAATATTCACGGTTGACGCAACTCATCTGTTAGCATCAGACTATAAAGTAGTTGTCGAACTGGTACTCAATGGGTCAACATGTTTAGACCTGACCACGTTTGACACGTAACAGCAATAGCCTATCGAAGCGAACGTTCGCTATCGCCGCACAAGCACACGCCTCCTGGTCCAGGTGTCGTGCGTTGTGTGTGCCCAGTGTAGCCTCCGGCCGCCCCCCTGCCCCCCCCCCCCCCCAGTGTCGCCCAGCGCTGGGCGCTCAGGCGTCGGACTCCGCGCCCTTGAGCCGCAGCCGCGCGAAGTCCTCGAATATTATGTCGTCGTCCTGCTCTTGCCCGTTTTCGTCCCTGCGGGTAGAAAGAGTAGCATGTAGTTTATCCAGAAGCGTGGCAGTTCGTCGAAATATAAAAAAAAAATAGAATCAGAAAGAACCTGTTCCTAATAAACGATTTCTACTTGATTTCGCCCATAAAAAATAAAAATTTTAGATCGGTCACTGAGGCTAGCAGTAGTTTTATTAAAAGAATCAAACTAACATTAAAAAAAAGAAAGAAATAGTTTATCTATTTAGTGCCATACATCGAATTTATAAAACTGTAATTTAATGTTGTTCAATTTAAAATATTCACTAAAAAGACGAATTCATACTCGGCCTTTGCCGATTTATGATCTGCAGTTAAACTAATTAGAAACCTATTTAAAGCCTTCAGTAATAATTGGCTACTTGACAGTTTTTGAAAAAGTATTGTAAAATGTGCGCCCGTTCATTTTATATCCCAAACAATTCGATTTATCTGGAAATAATCTAAATAACCAGAGAAAAATAAGATTTTGTGTAACACATTTAAAAAGCGCGCGAAAACGCCTAGTCGCGTCATTGTACCAATTATGACGTCAACATCATATATAACGAACCGATACGCATAGGAACGACTTCATTTAGATAAACGGAAAATGTTTCAATAAATTCTGAATACGATTAAAGACACAATAATTCAATTTAATCGGTAAAATAATCATTGTTTCGCCACATTAAAATAAATAATTTTCGCCGACAGCTGTCATTTCCGAATTGCAATGGTGGTTTCCGTTTCGGTTCTTTTGTTCCACAGATAAAAAAAGTAAAATTTATTTTGCAAAATTAAAATACTAACTATGCTTTTAATTAAAAAGTAAAAATGTAAAATGATTACTTAACTAATAAGCTAACATATCTAACTCTTTTCATATTTTATTGTTAACACTGTCAAGTAGCCAATTTGCTATACGGTATTAGTGTTTCAAAAACCGTTAACACAGGCTTCAAACGTTTAATCAGGCGAACCAAATGTTTATTTGTAACGTGTGGTGTGTAAGGTACGTGTGGTGCGTGTGGTGCGTGCGGGTGTACTGACGGGTGCGGGTCGAGCTGTATGAGGTCGTGGTCGGCGGGCGCGGGGTCGGGGGCGGCCCGCGGCGGCTCGTCCTCGGGCTTGGGGTGCATCAGGATGAACGGCAGCTCCGCGCTCAGGTCGCTGCCGACACACAACCAATACATATACAGACAACAATCATCTATAATATAAAAATGAATCGCAAAATGTGTTGGTAAGGGCATAACTTAACAACGCTTGGGCCAACTTTGCCAATTTTTTTTAATGTTCATTGAAGTCTAATAAAGGTCTCTACGGCTACAGAGAAGAATTAGAATAATTTCCGGAAAAACTGAAAAGGACATCCTTTTTTCCAATACAAACAGTTTCTAACTAAAATGTAGAGTAAATTCGAACTTTATTGCTATTAAATAAAATTCATATTAAATTACTAGCAGTCACTGTTGTCTAAGCAATGCAGATGTGTTACTGACGTCATAAGAGTCAATTTACACTTTATTCCCGCAGCACAAAGTTCAAATTCAATCATATCTAATGTCGTTTTTTGCGCCCTTCTAGTCTAGTTAATTTACTGTTATAGCTAATTGTATAAAAATTTACTCACCCTCCTAACGGTCCGAGACACAGTTTCACTTTGACCTTGTATTGAACTATAATACCCAGATTTTCACGCTGGGCCGGGTCTGCGATTCTGAAAGTGGAAACAACAGTTTATGTTAAGTAACCTTATCGAATTTAAAAATAAAAAAATATTTATTATGCATATGTACAATTCCAAAGTTAGTAGAGAATCTCATCACTCATGATGTCACTAACGTAGGTAGTTACTAAAGTAAAAAAGGTTCACCTTCGGCACAATTTGTAGAACTGTGTCACGGGTCAAAGATTCCCGTCTTATTAAGAAGGTGTATTTTAAATATTAGCCAGTTGTCTTTCACGACCGGACAATACGTGGTAGAGAATGGTCTATTCAGTTAAGATGGAGCCTCTCCTCCATAAACGGATGTCTATAGCTAATATTTGTATGTTTCAAAAGTTTTATTCGTTAATATAATATGATAAAAGCATAAGCAAATTAAAAATCTATATTTGGGACTGGGTTTTAGTCTTTCGACCCTAGAATTGGTAGAAGTTGACACCAGTCACAAATGATTTTAAGGTGCCGTGAAAGAAGTTGTTATGTTGCATCGGCCACGAACATTATTTGCACATTCTCTTAAAAATGCTATTTTATATGGTCCGAAACTCATTTACATTAGTCAGTTGTGTTGATCGTACGAGTCGTAAGATTAGGACGTCATAGATTTCTATCTACACCTCTATGAAGGAATCGTTTTCACAGGTACTTGAAAGAATATCAATTAACTAGCCAATCAACTATTACGCAGTTATGGGCCTCGCTCATTGGGCAGTGATGGCGTATATCTTTACTGTCAAATAGATACTAACTAAGCGGCGTAACTGGGTAACGCGATACAATTTGACATATGTGAAATCGTTAATTACTCAATGGCTTGACTAGTTCACTCACAGTGTGCTGGAGGCGAGGTTGGTGTCCTCGTGCTTGAGCTGCCCGTCGAGCGCGAGCCCCCACTTGTCCTTGTTGTTGGCGAGCAGCGGCGTCAGTGTGAACACCTTGCTCAGAGTGAACCCAGGCCCCACGGGACAGCCCTCCCTGGAAAACGGAACACGAACAAAAGTTACAATCTATAATATGAAAAGGCACAAAATAAATATCGCATCATACATAATATAAATAAACTCCTCTGAAGTAGAATTGGCTACTTTCCACTAAGAACAAACCGGAAGGATAATAGTTTCTAATGATAAATTAAGATATTTAGATAAGGAAATACGAATTTCAAGAACATAAATATCAAAGATTATTAATATTTTTAGAAAAGAAAATCCAATAACATAGGCATTAAGTCACGTGACTGAAAACGCCGAGCAGAAAGTCACAACGTCACAGCAGCCGATATGTCATATTTTAGGGGTGTCCATTCTGTACCACAGATTAATAATGAACGTACTATGGATGTTTTCGATTTGTAAAATCGGAACGCGAAGTCGATTATTTTTTAAACATCGTCTAAAAAATCTATATTTTTGAGTATTGATTATTATTCATAATTTTATATTTCCATCGAGACGCTCAGTTCGCAACGGGCCGTGCAGCAGAAATCGTAATATTTTAATTTCGTTCACCATCACCACCATACTTAAACTGCACTTAGTGATGAAATACTTTATATTGATGAGGATTAATAGCATGAAAATAAATGAGATTTAAAGTGGTCCAAAAAAATTCAAGATTTTTTTAATAACAAAATGGTTGTTGTGCCTCACTCGACTTATGTAGATAGGTATAGTGTGTCGCGAACTTTTTTGTAAATAGTTATAAGATCTACAATTAATTTGAATATTTTATGATTCTATCTTTAATAGTTTAGGCAGCGTACGCAAAATAAGTAACCTTTCTGGTTGATTTTAAACCTTGTGTCCGAAAAACCCAAATATTTTGCGGAACCCTATTTCTTTTTAAAATGAGTTTCGGATATTATCGATTATTTGTGTGTACTATTTAGGTTATTGACTAGCATATACTCATAAAAAGATGAAGTATTATTGAATGATCAGATATTAATAGTAACGTTTAGCGTATGTAACGTCAAATTTGTCGCATGAGATGACAAAAAATCCATATTGTTGATTGTTTCGTATGATATTATATTTAACGCATAATTCGTAATTTACGCTCGTAATTTCAAGTTTTCAGCCAATCGACGCTCTGAATATTAACGATTTTTAATACATCAAAAAAGAATTGTCAAATAAAATTAAGAATATCGAGAAAAAACATCATAAGGCATCCATCGAACAAACTCGATATAACAATCTATGATCAATGACAGCCCTAATCTTGCTAGGGTACATTGACGTCATTTTAGGCGCCATGACAGCTTAGAGCGTTTTCGTGGGAAATTTAAAGAGATTTTTTAAAATGAAAAATACATGTAGTAAATATATATTTTTTTGTGAAATATACTTTTCATACGATGAAATGAGTATCAAGGTTTACAATTAACAAGATTTCAAAATTTTGTCAAGTAGCCAATTGTAGAATAATTTGACGAGCTCCGTTACCGACAGGCGAGTGGGCCGGGTTTTGGTGTAACACCATCTCTACGGTCCCGGGTTTGATCCCCGGTCGAATCAATATGAGAAACGAACTTTTCTATATATTTTACTTTAATAGAGAAAATTCTCCGGACTTCCTTCTGACCAGATCTTTTAGAATAATGTTCATCTTAAAATTAAAACTGATGTTGCTTCAGCTGTCAGTTCTTCGTAGGTTTGTTTTAAGTGTGTTAAGGATGATATTGCTGTTTTCAGAAATGGCAAAAAATACACATAATAGTACATGTAAACGATGAAAACTTCAAAGATTAGTTCATTTTATTGTTTAATTTTGACACTTGCTTATTTAATTTTATTTAATTTTGTTTTTGCTGATTATATTTTTGTTTTTATTTTAATTAATCGAATGCAATTTTAATTTCAATTTGATGTAACTATTTGTTTGTTTATCTGATATGAAATTTTATTCTGAAATAAAAATGATTATTACTATTATTATTAAACAAATGTTTATGCCCCAATTTTAAACTTTACCTTACGCCCCAATTTAGTTTCTACATAGCACCCGTGCGTAGTCGGGTCGCGTGGCTAGTGTTCCATAAATTCAGAGTAATTCCTACGCCAGAACTCTAGTACGTCACATGGACATACTTGAGTTTTTATGTGTGGCTGAAATATCCATAGTAATTAAAAAAAAACTCGGCAAAACATTGCTCCATGCGAAGTACAAAATTTGGAAGATATTTTAGGAGCTTGTAGTGACAAAAAAACCCAAAAACATTGTTAGATAAATGCTAAAGAAAAACATACTCATTAATTAATGAATAAAAATGCGATTATTTACAAAACGGGAAATTCTATTTCTAAAACCACGTAATGCTATATTTATAGTCATTTATTATCATATTAATGATGGATATAAATACAAACTGAACTGTTAAACACATTTTATAGGTTTCGATAAAAATAATTACTACAGGTAAAATCCCAACTGTAGCCGCTGGCATCATTAAAAGTACAAATATGTAGGTATTCAAAAGTACATGCACTCACACGCAAACAATTACTTACAGAGACTGCATTTTTAAATTCTTACTGAACATCGCAATGAGTGGAAATCTAAATACGTTCGTCGCCTTCGACTTTGGCTTCCTGTATCCAAACACATCAATTGTATGCTGTACTTATTTAAAGGCAAATGCGTGCGTGACACATGTAAACAAACTGATAAATGTATACGTCAATTGAAATAATAGTAAATAAATAAGGATGAATAAATGTAAATGAATGATGAAAACTCAATAAAACAATAAATAATATTGAAACAAGCAATGCAATGAATTACTGCATTGATAGTATCGTGTAACACGCAAGATATACAAATTGTATATGATGTTCATATGTAGATATAAAAGTTGACTCACACTCAGGGTAGTATTTGTCAACTTTTAACCGTTATTTTAGGATCGGTGTTGGAGATTGATTCTTACTATCACTATTGCAGCGATTATTTTCGTGACAACGTAATATGGTTTGTCATTTTAAATGTTTTTTTTTCAAATAACAACTTATACAAATACCATCAAACTTCACGGTTCAATCGCTTTACACGACAGTTAACATTATGCGCATGATGCAGAACAGGCAGATGTCGGCGAACTGCCGCACCAACAATTTGATGCGCTTCACGTGCCGGGGCTTGTCGCGCCACAGCGCCACTACTACGTGACAACACATCTAATACTGACTGCTCTCGGTCTCGGCGGCGGTGCACTTGTACCGCGCCGTGGAGAACAGGCAGATGTCGGTGAATTCCCGCACCGACACCTTGATGCGCTTCACGCGCTGGGGCGTGACGCACTACTAGGTACTACATGACAAAACAACAGATACTGACTCGCTCTCAGCCTCGGCGACGGTGCACTTGTACTGCGCGGTGGAGAACAGGCAGATGTCGGCGAACTGCCGCACCGACACCTTGATGCGCTTCACGGACCGGTTCGAATTGTTAGCTATGTGCACGTTCACGGCGATGTTCTCGCCGTGGTGGTATAGTTCCTGGGAAAACCAGAAAACCAAAGTGAATCTTATCATTGAGAAATGTGACAGTTATTTGCTTTGCATGGCGTAGACGCATCAAGACCTGCCATTGTTAGAATTTGCGTATTACACCACACTGATAGTTTTCGAAACGAGTTCAGAAGTTTGTGACAGTTTATTAAGTTTGCTATAAAAGCATAGGGCTTACAAACAAAGATCAATGTAGATATCTATATAATAACTATGTATAGTTGAGGTACTTTTAAAAGTTAGGTCAGCATATCATAATCATTATTTTTTCAGTTTTAATTAAGTACTAGATCCAAATCAAAGTCAGGACTGTGGTTATACCCTATTATTTTCATTAATTTTAAATTCGAATAAAACAATACAACATCCATGCAAGTGTTTCTTCTTCTATTTGACCATACCTTGTCTAGGGAAGCTTCCAGGTACAATTTGTTCGGGCTCATCATGAACTCTTTGGAGACCTCCACGGAGGGCTGCTCGCCCTGCTTGCTCGGCGCGTACATTATCTTCCTGATCGCTAGTCGCACTGAATTCCTGAAGAGACATCGTGAAAGTTTGTTAATTTTTTATGTTGTTAATAAATCAATATAGTATGTATATTAGAAGAATCTATTACTTTTCCGGTAAAGTATAGTGGTTTGGTCTAGTACTTAGTATCGTTTTTGCAGAGATAATCATGCACCGATACTGGGCTTCCATAAGATTAGGTCGCAGAAAAGACGCTTCTAGATAAGAGGCACAGGGCTGCCAGATGTGCGTTATTTTCTAAAAGTTAAAATGAAATAGAATATGCTTGGGGTAGGCCGAGGTTGTGTGACGCAAAAATATCTACTAACGACAGCTGTCCTATAATCGGCACTGATTGTATACCAGAGTTTACATTTAGATCATACCTCTTATGCGGCTTGTCGTTATATGCATCAGTGACAAACGCCTTCAGCTGATAGTCTACCCCGCATAGCATGCCGGTGTATCCGGGCGCGAGACAGCGTGACGGTGGCATAGTAGTTAGGATAGCCCGAAGTAGAAGATCATTGCCAGGCACTGAGGGTTCACGAACTCAAATGTCCTGTACAACACCGTTTGCACCTAGATCAATATCGTACCTCTTATGCGGCTTGTCATCCTGTGCATCGGCAACGAACGCCTTCAGCTCGTAGTCTACCCCGCATGGCTTGCCGGTGTCCCCGGGCGCGGGCTGCAGCGTGACGGAGGCGGGGCAGTGCGGCGGCAGCTCGAAGTAGAACGGGTGCGCGGCCGGCCCCAGCTTCCGGACCAGCCGCTCTTGTAGCCGGGTCAGTGGCCTCTTCGCCGTGTTCGTCGGTGGGTATATCTGTGATGACAGTCTTTACATTATAATTCCAATTAAAAAAAAACAACATAAATGCGGTCAAGATGCAGAAATACAGCGTCGCTATGTCACAAAACATCATAAAAGACGTAGAAAGAACACAAGTAGGTACGTGCAGCAATAAGCCATTGCTTTGTAAAGATTCTACTTTTCTAGCCACAGCGGACGAACACGTAGCAACAGGGAGCATTTAGTGCACAAATATTTTACTATTTACCACATCAATCACATCAGGAAAGCATTTTTAATGATTTACCTAATAGACGATCGCTTAAGGTCATTTTTCCAGTAAAGATATGCTAAACTGGTAAGCGGTTGTAGTAGGTATACGTAGTGCGTGTCGAATTGGTTCATCAGCATACATTTGGTCACGGCCAATCAAACACATCCTATCGACTTAGAATTACTGTACGATCTAAACTGCCTTATGTACGTACATAGCTAACATTATTAAAAGGCGTTCGTCGAGCGTTGCTAAAAGAGTTCGCTCAGTAATAGTAGACATTTATTAATTTGATGCAACTGTCAGCCTTCCACAGCCACAACATGCTCTCGAATAATCTCATGAGGGTAGGGATAAGCTGAAAACCAGCGCTGCCCGGGATCCATTCTCGAGACAGCATTAGCTGAGCTTTTTTCCTTTTGTCTCATAAACAATCCATTTATGTTTAGAACAGATTATGTTGTTTGTTATGTTTGTAAGTTGAGTCAATAAATGTTTTCTTTCTTTCTTTCTTTCATATTAAGTTTGGAAACAACTCAGTACCTACCTTGTCACATTAAGTTAACCTGTTATTAACTGGCTACATATGTCATTTATCAGGTTCAATGTGAATGTAGTGAAATGTTTACAAACGAATGATGCTGACTATACATCATAACCATGCATGTTATCTCGACTTATTTGGAATTGTTGTGGACTGGGTTAAATAAACCCAGTCCAAAAATATATATAAAAATGTATGTTATGCATAATACTCGTATCAACCGCTATGACCTCGTGACTCACAACTGCGTGTGGTTATCATATGTTATAATTATGTAAGCCATTATAATTTATTTGTTATTACATTTCACACAATTAGGACAAATTGATTAATATTAATGAGGCCGCCGTTAATAGTTAAGCTGTATTTAATGGGAGATAAGTCAGTAGGTTATCGATTTAATTAGTAAATTTGGAAACATTGAACACGAAATGGTATTCATTATTAACAAATCATGATTGTTTCCATTATTATACCGTTTCACCTTCAGCCACTAATTTAGAGGCTAAATTAATTGGACTTTAGTATTTTTGGAGTCATCTTATTATTGAACATTAACAATCTCAATAATAAAATGCGACAATTGGGTCTATATTAGATATGAAATTCCCAAATAATTTTGAGATATGAATTCCAGAAAAAATTAAGTTAATCAGGCAACGTCAGCATTATTTATTGTTTGCAAATTATCATTAAGAAGCTATTTTAATCCTAGCGAAACTTTTTGCTCATCAGAGTGTTGATAAGCACAATCGGTGACGTCATGGTTTCGTAGTAATCGTGTTTCGGCGGCAATTTAAAAGTATCTCAGAACTCAATCGACTGCCGAATCGAATCCTCTAAAGAATTCGGCGATTGATTTATTTTGGTGAAGAATTAAATTTTGAGTTAGTAACACTGAAAAGTTCCCACGTTCGCAATTTCGCGGGGAAAATCTAGTAAGAGATATCTTCCTATTTAAGTCATTCACATAATGTAAGACTGTCGTTGTTTTTGTAACTTTGTTCAGTAGGCACTGGGCACAGTGCCACGAAGCGACCACCTAACAACATACCTGTTGATTCTATCCATGTTTACGTTTACTATATCTACTATGTTGTGTGTCTGTCTGTGTATCGTGTCTATATGGAAAGTGCCCATCGCCTCAAGCAAGACATGATGTTTACACGAAATGTCCTTTACGCTGCAAACACTCAATTTAGTGGTGTCTATTTAAATCTACGTAAACCGCAATTCCAGATACAAAAAAATATATTGGTGGAACCAATAAGTTATTGAAATTTGAAGGGCTAATCGGATTTATTTTAGCATTTCTATTTTCAAAGGAGTTTTTTAGGGAGTCTTTCTAAGCTTGGATTAAGGAAAGACGCACGACTTTTGTACTTTTCTTTCTTTGAATATTATGTTTCTTAATTTTTTTTAAATTGCAGAACGTAATTTTATTAATTATTCATCATATTCGGATTTCTTCATGTATCTTCATTCATATATTTATGTAGATATGACGACATTAGAGCAGTAACAAGTTAAAATGTACCAACAAATACGGTAAACACTTGCAGTTTGATATTAGTTTTTACTAGTTATTACCCGCGACTTCATTCGCGTTATTACGAGATAAACGTTACCTAAATGTTCAAAGTCAAAGTCAATATTTTTTTTTTATTCATGTAGATTACATTTGTAATACTTATGAATCGTCTCTATACAATGCAAATGAAGCTACCTAATCTAGTACCTATCTGATCTATGTTTCTACCGAATTTTAGACAGTAACAAACATACATCCATACATTACGATTACAAACTTACGCGTGGAATAGGATATCTACGAAAAAAATAAGAACTTATACGAACTACAAGTAGTATTTACATTAATGTGCTGTTAATTGTCTATATAATAGTCATGCAAGCAAGCAAACAGTGAGTCCCATTAAGGAGAATAAGTCAGTGGAGAGTACAATGCCATGTTTTATTAGATTGCACTGAATCTGTGCTTAGAGCTTCTAGAATGTTCTAAAAGACAAGATATGTAATTTCACTTTGAATATACATAGTGCTAGGCTGTTAGAGCAACTCGCGGGTGCACTCTCATTCTCATGATCCTGTAGCACAGCGCCACTACTGATGTCATTATTATGTAATTCGATAAGATTAGTACGCTATGCTAATCAATTTTATCAAGCTTTTTCCAATAGTCAAAATTGATCAATTATATAATATGCTAATTGGATACAAATATGGGTCAGGTCTGTTTTGAGCCACTCATCAGTATCTATACACATACCCGTCATCTCATGTTAGAAAATTAAATTTGAGCTCAGGCTAAGGATACAGGTCTAGTACAGTCGCCGTCAGATATATTGGAACAGACCAAGTGACCAAATACTTCGGAACAGTTAAAAATGTCAACACAGGTAGCTAAATGAGACACATGACGTTCGTGACACATATTGACGTTATGAGTGTTTAGATATTATTGGTTAGTTGTGTATAGAAATTATAGACCAGCATCTGTTCAGATATTACTGAAGTATTTAATGTTCAGATATTAATGGCAACTTGTGGTGTACTGAACTCATTGTCATTTTTAACTGTTCAGAAGTATTTGGTCACTTTGTCTGCTCCAATATATCTGACGTGGACTGTACCCTCGCGTCAACTAACTATAAGAATGTTAAAGGTCGTAGTGTTATATCCATTAGCGGAATGCTAGTAGCTGGTACAAGCATGCATAACGAGGATGCGGGTGGAACTAATTACCGTTTTCTTGATTACCTGTTCGGCGGCCAGGTAGAGGTCCTTGCGGAAGGTGAGGCCGAGCACGTCGAGGTCCTCGCGGCCGTACCTGAACGCGGCCAGCACGTGCCCGAACACCTTCCTCTCCTTCACGTACTCCGGGTCGATTAGTACTACCCCGTCTGGAACGAGAAAGAAGAAGAAAGAAAGAAAGAAAATAAATTTATTGACATCACAAAATATACATACAAACACAACACAAGACAATTCAACAGATAAATATCATTATAAAATATCTTGTGAGGCCAATTTGGGTTCCACCTCAGCAAATGCCGCTACGACATTTTAACGCCGCAGCAGCGCTGGTATTCTGGTGGAACCCCTTGCTTGGGAAATTAGCAAATGCCCCGGCACTTGCTAGTTCCCCACGCAATCGAGTGGCGCTATAAAATATATAAATTACATTATAAACTACAAACACATACACTGGACGAAAGAGACGAACTGGAGAAAGTTGAACTATTACATTGAGTCGAATAGAGGTTCGTATTAAGCCGGGTCGTGTATAGAGGCTTGCTTGCAGCTTCGTCCACTTTTTTTTGGGTTTCGTAGCCAAATGGCGAAAAACAGAACCCTTATTTTTCCGGAACGTTAAGACCTGTACTGTTGAAACTTTGTGTGTACTTCTGTGAACCGCATGAAGATTATTCACAAAAAAAGAAAAAAAAAAAATTTTTAAAGGGCCCCATATTTAAAACTGATATCTAAGAATCTCAAAATTATTCTACGTGTAACTATGGATAGGTCTTTAAAAATGATATTGGGGTTTCTAGTACTATTTTATTCTAAATTGGATAGTTTGCGCGAGAGAACTTCCAAAGTGGTAAAATGTGTCCCCCCCCCCCCCCCAACTTTTAAAACAAGAGAAAGACGAAAATAATGCACTTTAATTAAATAAACTCCGATATAAAAAAAATTTAGTTGCTGCAACGGCACCCTTCATGGGCGACCGACTTGCACTTGGGCAGTTTTTTGAGATCGGACAGCGGCATACGTAAGAAACCTCCAAAAGCGGAGACTACCCTCCCCACTAAACTTCGCCTATATATATACCTCTCGCCGCGCAAACAGTGGCGCCATGGGAATAAAGCTTAACCAACGGCCAACTCTCATATCATGCCTGTCCTGGGGCCTGTAGTAAGTACCATTTGCCCCCTTTCTTATTAATAAACTAGCTGTTGCTCAGGACTTCGTACGCGTTACTTCGGGATAAATATCTTAAACCAGCATTTCATCTAACACAATTTTTATTCAAATTCATTTCGTTTTGCGTCTATACAATACATCCATACATTCTGATTTAAATTATCTCGTTTATAATATTTGGTCTGATTGGCCACCCTAGTCTCGGCTAGCGGATTATTCATATACCTACCAAAGCAAAACTAGACACTTAACAAGGGCCGCTACTTCAAAGTATGTAAATAAGGAGTACTTGAGCCGGATAAGATTAATTAAAAGGATGGAAGCATCAAACGAATGTATATAAATTGATCACATGATGTCATAGATTTTTCACTACGTGAACATTTTACTTTTACAAATTACTTGGTGTCAACGTACTATAGTGAATGTTATTTTTAAAAGAGTGAAATTTAGTTAACTAGGTATAGTATTTACGTTGTAACATAGTGCGTATGACAGTTACAGCTAGTTTCGTTTCACTCGTGACAGTTGCCGTAATTTAAAATTATCTCATTCTTATTGTTTAGTATTTCAGACCCACACATTTGTATTATAAGTTTTTTTTAATAATTAAATTATATTAATTTATCTACACTAAAATAATAAATCTGAAGAGTTTGTTTGTATGAACGCACTAATCTTAGGCACAACTGGTTCTAATTGAAAGTACCAATACGAGGCGCGCCGGGTCGCTTGTAATTAAAAAATATTCATATTGAAATGTCACATTGTTACCAGTCATGTGGTACTGGCATATGCCCTCCACACCGTGCTAGAGCGCACTGACTATAGTAAGATGCTTTATCTAAAAAAAATCTAAAAATATGTTCCGAGATCAACGGACAATCGTCCAAAGTCAAATGGCGACTCACTTGAGGCTTAGATCGTGCCACAACATAATTCCATTGTGTTTATTCAACGACCTATTTTCGTGCTACTTTTAATGGATTTTTAGACGGATTTTTTCTCTCTCTAAGACAAATTGGTTTGTCCGCGCGAAAGCCTTCTGAGAAGCGGCATTGACAGAATAAATAAGCTCTGAATGAATAAGACTAGCTTACAAATATACTTAGGCGCTTCTTTCAACTGAATCACTTGTTTATAAAAATGTTTGAAAGATTGTTAGGAAACGTCTAGATGGAAACATTGATTTTAGGTATAAACATACATAATCCCCTATAAGATATAGCTCTACGTGATTTTGCACGCGTACTACTTCCGTTTCCACTGATTATTCGCTCCTACCGGACGGGGCGTTATCATCTATACTTCTATACTAATATTATAAAGAAGAAAGATTTGTTTGTTTGTTTGTTTGTTTGTAATGAATAGGCTCCGAAACTACTGGACCGTTTTAAAAAATTCTTTCACCGTTGGGAAGCTACACTATCCTCGGTAACATAGGCTATATTATATTTTCAAAAAATTAGGGATACTTTCTAAAACTCCAATAATGTAACCCAAGGTGACCTGAAAAATTCCTTACATCGCGTGCGCTGCAGAACTATTGATGATAGAACAAAATCATGTACTACGACTTTGCAGAACTCATCATTATCTACGAAAAATGTTGCGACAGCATATGTCTAAATATTATAGTTATGTCACAATAAGCGGTTTTTTAATCAAAAAAATGTTTTTTTAATTATTTTGCCGCCGCTTGAAAAGGCTCTTTATTTGTACCTTGGTATTAATCCTTATCAAATTATTACTTACATAGATAGATATACTTTATTGCACAAAACTTTACAGAAATAGGTTTTACAGATTGGTTCTAGTACAATTTAGGCGGTCTTATCGCTAGAAAGCGATCTCTTCCAGGCAACCTTAAGGTAGAGGAAATAGTAGATGGCGAGGAATGGGTACGGCCGTGCAATATAAATAAAGTTTATACATAATATTCAATTACTTTATATTAAAGACGGCTTCAATACCTTTATATAACTTTTCGAATTATTCAATTCGGACATTTCATTCGGAAGATATCATGAGTTTAAAAATGCAAGTATTAGAAAAAAGTCGCGTGGTTGCCGCTCACCGCACTCAGCTAGCCGGCCTGCGATGTAGGCTCCATGTAAGCGTCATTGGGGTACGGGAGGAGTCAATGTAATAAAATAAAGTGCAATGCAAAGCCGGGGCGGGTAGCTAGTCTTATATTAAAAGCAGAATCTGACTGACTGACTGACATATCAACGCACAGCCTAAACGGCTAAGCGTAGGCACTTGAAATTTGGAAGGGACGTAGCTTAGGTACCGTAGAGGTGCACTTAGACACTTACGTTAACATATTAATATATTTTTAGTGCAACACGCTGGGCATTCTTACCTAAAATTAAAAATGTAGATTTTTTCCTCTTTATACATTTAAACATTATAGTGCTTAAATTCTTTGTAGGCGACATTTTTATGTAGTGAGATGAATAGCATTTCGCCTTTTAAAATCCTCGGATCACATCAATGCGTAATCTTCATAGAATACAATCATAGTTGATGTTGACTGTCTTTAAAAATTGTACACCAAAGCAATTATCAACAAAATGATTTGTTAGATTCCGTTGAGATAACGCCAAGACAGAAAATAAGCGCATGAAGAAAACTTTCTTCAGTTAACAGAGGTTAAAGTCTATCAAGAGGTCTATCCAACCAATTAAGTACGTACGAACTTAGTTTGAAACAAAACTGAGAAGGCAATTAATTCCCAATCTAAATCTACAGAGGTTATTTCGGCTGGCGGCGTTGAAACTAATTTCAAACTAGATTCATAGTTGAGGATCGTTTCGGAGTGCGGTCCATAAACTACTCCGATCACTAAAGCTCCTTCTATACAGACGGATAAGATAATTCTATGAAGACGTACTGTGTACGTCATAATGTCAAATGCGGGTTGGTGGTCCACTCAGGACCAAGCGCCGGTACTTAAACCATTAGAGACCGTCGAAGCGTTATTGTTACATTAATGTCAAGAACCCAATAACACATTATTGGGTTCACGTGTACAGATTTATTTAGTGCATAGGTTTAATAAAACACTTACCAATCGGGTCTACATGTGTTATGTGGTCTACGAAGTCCCTTTTTCCTAAATATACTGTTATCTGTAAAAGAAAAATACACTAGATATAATACCTCGGTAAAAAACTCTTTAATTAGGTGATTATAGTTAGTCTGTCAGTTAGTTTAACTGAAACATTTTATTTTGCTTCAAAAAATTATGTGGGTGAGTGCTTACGTCATTATTTTGTAAAAGCTGTACAGCTTGACTTCACTTACGACCAAGTGACGTCATGTTAATTTTTTATTTACAAGATAAAAGAAAAATATGCGTCTTATATTTTCACATATTTAATCAGGGTAAATGACTTCGTTATGTATTTATTTTCTCAACACAAACGTTACGTCATGTTAATTATAATTATGCCATATTGCGGTTTGTTTTCAATAATGGCGAGACATTAGACACTTATCATAAATTTTTTAATAAAAGTAAAGGTCTAGTTACACACGGATACAAATAATTGATATAAACGGAAGTCAGCCCTGATAATAATGTTGGCCGACAAATCATTACAACACTTATGGAGTTCCAGATTACATGTTTGAAGTAATTATTGGTAAAAGTTTTGATGCCTGCAGGAAAAGATGAGTGTTATTTCTTTGTTTTTGTTCTAATCGGACAACATCACATACAGTAAGCTAATCCCAAAGTAGGTAAGTACTTTAAACATTTGTGTAAAGAAAATCAGGGAGCTGATTTACAAACGTCAGAAACGATTCCGGTTCGGAAAGTTAATGTTTTGTCTTCGTTCAATGGTGTATACTAAGAAAAGGACAAAACACAGTTTCCAAATTCCAATCCGATTTTGACGTTTTGTGAATAGGTAAGCAGAACTAATGGTAGCACAATACACACCAATAAGGTAACAACAAATGTTCGTACTGGGCGGGAATTGAACCCACAACCATTGGTTCAAAAGCTGGAAACACTAATGACTGTTCCATCGAGCCAGGCAACAGTACACTTACAGACATAAATATATGACACAAAATCTTATGGAATGTTCTTTACATGAAACATATCTAAGTGGATCGAACAATCTTTGGCGCAAAAGATGGGGTCACTGACAAATGCGGCATCGTGCAAGTACCTACAGTAGGTACATTAGATTAGTTATACTTTATACTCTGCATGACGATGTACATAAATAATACTTGAGAGTAATAAGTAAGTAAGGGTTGACGGACAGAATAACGACATTTAAATTTTCAAAAAACAATGAATATGTATTGATGATGATTTGTTAATAATTGAGAGGTGTGCTTACTAATTCGTAAAAACTACAAAGAAATGATGTCGCGATCAATTTTAACGCAATGTATCTTAGTATTTTATTGTTTAGGTACATAATAAAATTAAAAGGCATATATTTTTTGGTGGACGAAACAAAAATTTTTAGTCTCATACCCTATTATTTATAACTAATTAGCCATATCTCAGGGCTGCCTAAGAGTCAGCGTACGGCTAAGCCACTAAGGTGTGTCATACATATAATGAGTACTTTATTAACCTTTCCATTGGGCGAGCTCTTCTTGAACACTCTCGTCGCCTGCCGCTGCTTGTTGCTGCCGGCGTCGTCCATCCTGCCGCCGCGGCCTCCGCACCACTGTTAAATATAAACATTATACATGTATGTGAAGATTAAAAAAAGTTATCTGTATATTACACATTATATGGAAACATGTTATAGACGTGACTTCTAAAGTCCATATAAATTTTTGGACTCAGATGGTTTTATTTTGATTAAGGTTGAAAAAGCTTGTATCCGCACAAATTAGTCGTAACAACTTGTGTTCAAATATGACTAACCCAAGAACCAAAACTGTCAAAAATTTTGAATTGAACATCATTATTTTAAAGCTTAAAATTACAAATTGACTGAATATTTTTTAAGATTATGTTGTTATGTTGCTAATGTATCATTGACAAAACTTATGACAACAGCATTGGTAATGGATTTGCAGAACAAGTTGCAACACTGCTTTTTGATATACATACTCCCAATCAACCAGCAAATCTGGCAGAGGCAATATGAGCAGGTTTTGATATTGACGCATACCGCCACGCGCCAGTCCAGTCCTCCACCCAAAAATCCCCACTCTACGTTGAATCCCATCAGCCTGATCTCAATTTCCTATTAGTTTTGTGCCGACCTACGACATGACCTACAAGTCGACACAAATACAGCGTCAGCAGAATTGGCGTAGTAAACAACGCTCCATACGTAATGCGTGACATCGATATCCTACATCGCGATATCAGAGTTTTCGTCGCCACTTAGTATATATACAACAAACCAAGAATGGTAGTTGGGCCTTGGTCCCCGAGCAGATAACACCTAGCTCGGCGGAAGTACTTCCACTTTTAGTAAAGAACATACGTTCCTTACATTGGTGACCCCGACTGAGCTGAACATCAGCAGCCTTAGAAGAAAGGAGCCTTCGCATCAGGCCAAGTCTCCATACCCTCAACAGCCAGCTTAGCCACGACAAGAGCACCGGACCACCTCAGCTGACAAAGCCACCTGGTTCCGGGCCCGTGTAATGAAGCAGGCCATCGCAGCCCTACGACCGAGTCATTGGTCCACACCGGTGTAGCAGCAGCTGCCTCCCTGCATACTACACGCATCGGGCACGTGCTTGGACTCCAAAGGGGGGGAGTACTGTGCCGACCTACGACATGACCTACAAGTCGACACAAATACAGCGTCAGCAGAATTGGCGTAGTAAACAACGCTCCATACGTAATGCGTGACATCGATATCCTACATCGCGATATCAGAGTTTTCGTCGCCACTAAGTATATATACAACAAACCAAGAATGGTAGTTGGGCCTTGGTCCCCGAGCAGATAACACCTAGCTCGGCGGAAGTACTTCCACTTTTAGTAAAGAACATACGTTCCTTACAGTTTCTTAAAAAGTAGATAGTGAAGTAACGATATGCAGACACAAGTTCGTAGAGTAGGTAACAAAAATTGGGACTTAGGAGGAAAAATTCTAAGTTGTTACTTACGCGGACACTTGTGGGACTCCAGGGTGCGCGCTACCGGCACAGTCTACCACAGCGCAGCCCACACCGCCCTGCAACAATGAAGGTTTACGTTACAATCTCTCAACTTTCACCCAATCACCCAAAAAAGTGTATATCCATGGAAGTTTTAGTACTGCGAGGGAGAAGCCAGAATAAACATCATCATCACGTTGCGTTGTCGTGCTGTTAATTTTTAAGTTTCTCAATGAGAAAATCCACTTAATATGTCAAATAAAGCGTTTTTTTACGTTTTTATGATCATAATTGTCTGAGTATTAAATAACCAATCTGAAAAGCGTTACTAATATTTTAAGTCTCTATTTTATACTTGACTCTATATTTGACTTTGACTTTGACACCCTTCGTGGACATTACGTACATACGTACGTTACAGCTGTACAATGTACATAACCTTAATGTCATACTGAATTATTCAAAACCCAGCCTAAATGTGTTCGTCACTCTCCATCTAATGAGGTTAAAAAAGATACTAGCGAAGTATGTTGAAACAAAGATTACTCTGAAATTTTATTTAAACATTCCAACCTCGGTCTGAAAAGTACATTTCTAAATAATCAGGGACTGATAACATTCACAAAGAATCATAGTCGAAATCATAATATTCATACTTAAGTACATATGTACTTTCTAAATTGGTTGCGCCAAATAAAGAAAGAAACAAAGAACAGAATACATATCAAAAATTAATAACCCATGGCCCGTAGGCTCAGCAACAGTAGTTCTCAAATAACACGACATCAAATACGTACTATTTTCTTTCAACGATATGAGGAAAGTGGGCGCAAATATCATCTACTTACCTCGTCCCTTAAGAAGCTATCGTGTAATTCAACCGAGTCCGGGATATGACGGTAAATACTTATACATATATATCTATGGGCAAAGCCCTTAGGCGCCAGAGCGAAGGGATAAGTTCATAAATGGACAGATTTTTCTCTCTAGATAACGTTTTTATAAATTTTTCCGAAAAATTAGGTTGGCCATTTTTAACAAGTTGCTTTTTTTCTCGTATCATAATGTTATTCGAAAATGATACCTTTTAAGTAGCGAAAATTTTCTATTTTTGCTTTTTAAAAGGTGTCATCATCTTTAGAAGCGCAAAAGTAAAATAGAATGAGTGGGCACTCCTAAGGGACGGTAACACATCTTCGTTTCCTCTAATGCAGTGAGGGTTAACATAGTGTCTTTAATTCCCTATTTATCCAAAAATATTTGAAGACACCAAAACCTTACGATTGAATTGAGTTTCCATTCTTGTCCTATTTAAACAAGGATCGTGTTTCCAAGATCTGTTCGTTCTAAATCTGTTCCTAATATTCGCTCCTAATTCAGTATATGTGTGACCAAATGCGATAACAATTGCCAACCAAGAGCCGGCCCTAGACGTTGGCTGAGTCTCGCCTAATCGGATTAAGCGGTATCACGGGACGACGGAGATTCGAGAGCTTTCTTGACCGGAGTCTAGGTAACATCTGCTCGGGTTATTATATACCCAAATGAATAGGGGCTACAAAGGTTAATAGCTTTAGAAAACTCGTTAAGTCCAGAACTATCGTCAAAAGAGCTCGTAAGAGTTAAAGTGGAAAAGAAAGAAATTCCCAAGATTGAGGCCGTGCTGATTTACATATTAAGAAATATTATGCTTACTATAAATTGTGCGTATATTATAAATTGTATTGTGCATGCACGAAGAAATATTATCATGGGAACTTAAGTTTAATCGATCTGTGTATCGTCGTTTTGGATTGGTTGAAGAAGAACACGATTCGATATAGAGACACTCAATTGTATCCACTAATTTCGTCCCATTCCCTGGCAAGTTAAGAATACACGCTATATGGGGAACCGATAAGGTACCTTATAGCACAGTATTAAGTATACACATTTATGCTTAAAATATTACGTGCCATGTAATTACATTCATAAGTAACTATTAAATTTATGTAATCATTTGTAAACGTTCTGCTAGGACCATCGCGCATGTTCTATTAACATACCGATCAAAAGGGACCAGGGCAGGTTAAGTAAGACGAGTGACCCGATATTACGATTAAACGCAATTCGCCGGACGCCGCGGACGTCGACGGTGCCCGGTAATCCGTTTACCCTATACACAGCCGGGGATGTATTTCGTGATTCCGTAAGCTTTTGCTTTTTTCTCGTCCCTTAGAAACTCTTGATTAAAATGTTTGCAATAAAAAGAAATAGCAATTTCTGGCTTGGATATAAAGTGCCATTTTCCATATCATCATAAGCTTTTATTGTTCCTGATGTTGTTTCATCATTGCAGGGAGCTTGAGCAACTCTCTCTCTCTAATTATTTATTGGCGTAGCGTATCGTATTTTAGGGTTATTTTGCCGCGCCGCCTACCCGTGGCATGGCACGATCTATATTATAGCCTAGAATTTGAAATTGGCAGAAGATTGAGCATCCAGAGGTGGGCATTCAACCATATTTGGGTAGAACAGAAGTATATACGTGTAAAGACGTATGAGACAGAGGGCACAGAGATAATTGTAGGAGGACATAGGAAACAAAATACATAGGTTTTTCGTTTGTTAGACAGGGTGAATAGAGGGCCCAATTGCATTTTTTTTTTCAGTTTGTTCAATTCATCGTTACTTTGTATTTACAATAAATGGCTCAGTTCTTTAAAATCCGTCCAAACAGTAGGAAATGCTGGATTAGACATTTATTATCTAAAACTTATCAGAAGTAGAGTGGGTCCGATCGCGGATTCTATTAAGAATGAAAGATAATAATGAACTGCGACCTTACTGACCATTTTTAAGAACCTTACAGAAGTTAATTCTGATAGTCCAAGGATGATCCGGATTCCTACGACATCAGCACTTCTGCCAATTGGCTACTTGACAGTGTTAACAATAAAATATGGAAAGCGTTAGATATGTTAGCTTATTAGTAAAGTAATAATTTTACATTTTAATTTTTTAATTAAAAGCATAGTTAGTATTTTATTTTTGCAAAATAAACTTTACTTTTTTTATCTGTGGAACACAAGAGCCGAAACGGAAACCACCATTGCAATTCGGAAATGACAGCTGTCGGCGAAAATTATTTATTTTAATGTGGCGAAATAATAATTATTTTACCGATTAAATTGAATTATTGTGTCTCTAATCGTATTAAGAATTTATTGAAACATTTTCCGTTTATCTAAATTAAGTCGTTACTATGCGTATCGGTTCGTTGTTTAGGACGTTGACGTCATAATTGCAACAGTGACGTGACTTGGCGTTTTCGCGCGTTTTTTAAATGAGTTACACAAAATCTTATTTTTCTCTGGTTATTTACATTTTTTCCAGATAAATCGAATTGTTTGGGATATAAAATGAACGGGCGCACATTTTACAATACTTTTTCAAAAACTGTCAAGTAGCCAATTAGGTTTATTTTTGTTTTTGGTGAGTAGTCTGACTTTTTTTCAGGACGAATCCGAGGTTTGATATGCATCTGAGGCATGCTGCTACCAGCAAAAAAGTTAGTGTCAATTTATTATATGCAGTCAAATCTGTCGTGTTTAAGTAGGTAGGCAATAGGAAGGTTTTGAAAAGAGCGATGATCACACCAGCTAAAACCGATCCAGCACCTAATTAAAGGTGCCGTATAAATATAGTGCCATATATATTTAACGTACCTACAATACCGATAAGCTAATTCAACTGCTTCATTTGAAACGTAGTATATTTAAGATACGGCACTGCGAACCACTGCATGTACAGGGCACCCAGAGATGCCAGCAATTCTGTCCGATACAAGCCTACAGTAACACGTGCTGCTCAGTACCTGTGCGGAAAGCCAATGAGGGCATCAATCATTATGTAATTTGCTCGGTTCGGAGGAAAATATCTCTAAAGGAACGTTCAAATATAACAAGCCGCACTGTTTACTATACAATACTGAGATAGATACGTGAACCTGTGTTGATTACGGAATTAGAAGAGCACTTAGAAAGTTTCGTACTCGCAGTTGGCACGCGTTTCCTAATGACTTTTATGTGTAATAGACTAGTACACTAAAAGCTGCGGTCCGATAAGATTAACCAATACCTATGTAGATATAGACGTGCTTACGCCACTGAACGGATAGATAAACATTCATAATTATACTAAACGTTTAATGGAATTGGTAAGTTTTACAGACAAATTATAGCATAATTTAGAAGGTACTATTGTACAGTACACTATAGACAACGATCTCATTTAGACGAAAATAATACTACATTCGAAATTTGTTCTAACTGACAAGTATTATGCTGTAGTCTATTTTTAATGAACTTTAAACGATTTAGAGCTAGGTACATTGGGTTTGTGACGGAGACGTTAGTACCTCATAATAAAACAGTCTTTACGAAGATGGAATCCCTGAATAACGGAGATGCTTGCAGGCAATCGCATAGCGGATGAGTTCATGAATTAAGAATTAACTCTATCGTACCATATTCCAGGACGGGATGACACATCATACCTACCGTCCTGGTATTCAAAAACTGTCACACTATATGCCCTGAAAAGATACAAAGACAAAAACTTAAAGGAACTTAGAAACAAAAAACGAATAACTTTCGGAAATTCAAGTAGATTCTAGCAGGTACTTTATATCTAGATTGCACCGGGCGTAAGCGTTCATATGAGCTAACACAATATCAGCTGCAATGACAGGAACACATTAACTCCCTGTGTAACTGGTGTTCTGAAAAAGGCCGGCTGCATATATACTGCACTTGACGATATCCGAATCCGAAAGGCGATGAGGTGGACTTTGGCAGCGCTCTATCTATGTGGTCCCAGGTTCGATACCCGGTCAGGAAACAACATATCACGACGGAGCAACGTGTCACGTCACGGTAGCTTGGATGAGATACCTATATGTAAATTTTTTACTTTGTTCAAAATCAAAATCTACTTACAACGTCGTCCACGTAACATTGAGATGTCAGAACATCAATTTCAAATGCATGGTTGTAACGTGTTTATGTGCTTTATAACCCTAAGGTTATATGCCTAAGCTATGATATTATTATGGCACAGATTCGACGATTCAACGATACTGAATATGCGCACTGTATAACGATTAGAGCAAGCTGCTTAAAGATAATACAAGTGCAGGTATAAAGTCTTTGCAAAAAACAACTCACAATTGAACTACTTGCAAAAAGAATACAACAGCACTTAAATTGCGCGATAGTTTCGCGTTTTCACTGACTCGTAATACCACTGACAAATTATATGGATTCCACTTCGTAAGCAACCACGATTCCAGGGTCTCAGCTGCCAGTTACACGAAACGATAGATCTCCGCGCGGTTACATCAGTTACATCGTTATTGCTTATGTGATAGAGTTCACATTAGTCACTGATATAGATACGGCGGCCGCGCTGGATAATTCGCGTAGTGTAACGCACCGTAAGGTTATGTCCGCGGACGGACCGTCTCAACAGGCACCGGACGTACGCACTGATGTGAGCTGACACACAATAATTGCCAAGTTCCTCGTCGCGCGCCCGCCGACAGGGGAGAACGGATAATCGAATTTTCGTCCGTCTACACGGATCCTACTAACACCATCAACTGCGAGGCCCCGCGGGACACTTCTTTGTAACAAACAGATAACTAACTCGACAGTGCAACGATACAGTATGGAGTCACGAGCAAACTATAAGTGGCACAGGCAGGTATCAGCCATTTGTCGAGGCAAATATAGTTCTACTATGTTTCGCATTCAATAGGCGATGAGTAGGTGAAGGGCCTAGTCTTCGCTCTGGAAGATTAGAGGAGTCTCTCCTCTTTAAAAAAGTATAAGACATTTAGGCAGATTAGGGGCCTGAATTTTAAAATGTGGCAAATTGCATTGACGAAATAAGAATTAGGCAGATACCGGCAAATACCAGAATTTTTTATGATATAATAACTCACAAATGATGAATTTGGGTCAAAGAAGGTCGGGTCAAATATTTACGGTACCTTATAATTATCAATTGAGGTCCGAAAAAACGACATTGCAGCAGGGACCAGAACCGGTTACCGTAAATATGGCTTTAGACTAGGTTTTATAAACTTCTTTTCAAAAAACCCTATCATCAGCTTACCCAATTTATAACCATTTCATTATAGTAAGTACTCAAATCACTAAGATACCCTTTGATAGGCCAACCAGCTAAAAAAGAACTCAGACGAGACAAAAGCACTAATTGCTCGTATCATCTAAAATCGTGGTCGCCTCAACATGCGGATAAGAGCGGCCGCCATCTCGGCTTGTTTACTTTCCCATTTATATCTCATTCCCCCAGATTGAGCTGTCCAGGCCTGATTGGACTTCCCGTCATTGTGCACCACGCTTTACTCCGAACGCGGAAAACTTGCCGAAATTATCGTTATTGTTATCCTAATAGGACCCCGTGATGCTTTGATACACTGAATCCTACCCGCGTAATTAGGCGATATTATTTAGCTGTCTACGAGACTTTAGGGGAGGTATTTAGGTTACGACTTAATAATTACAAGAGTCATAACGTCGTTACATAACAATGTTAACGTTAATTACAACTAACGTTACGTATTCTACGAATATATTTTGTAACAGTGATTGATTTGCCTCACTGAAACAGTTCTTAATCATGGTAACCTTTATTATTAATAAAGTACCTTCATTAGGACAAGGTCTATTTCGTGGAATAATTAACAACATAATGTAGTTAATATTTATCTAACTGGGTAGATGTATAAAGTGCTTTAAACAACAAGAAGTATGAAATTACGCCCGAAACTAAAACGTGTTTAACTAACTATTTTAACCTAATTTTCATAAATACGAATTTGGAACGGTGTTGGGTACAAAATATAGTCTTAATTTTCCACGATCCAGTAATTGGTCCAATTCTAATGACATTAAAGCTAGTAGGTATGTAGGTAGCTAAAATATTTATTGTCTTCGCCATTAATCTATTTTAATGTCCAATCGATATCAAGTGTCATAGATGTAAAGGTTACTTCTTCCTCAATTTCATGCGACATTTAATCTCTTGTAACTAGGACAATTGAACATCGAGTGGAGTAAACGAGTTATATCAAAAATATCTACTAAAATTTAAGGACAAGATGTGTCATGTTATATGATTCAGAAAGTAAACATTTTGTTAATGATAAATTAAAATCGGTTTGTTTATTTTATTTTATTATTTATAAAATACTTGCCAATGCTTGCATTAGATACCATTTATACACCTAATTGGATCGGGCAGAATGAATTTAATCCCTGTCCTTTCGATGTAAGTACTTATAAGAGTTTGCAAACTCAGTTATGTATTTTCAGTAGTACACGGAATCCACACAAAGTAGTTTAATATTCCAAACAATTTTTTAAAAAACAGTCAGTTAAACTGTTGCCTACCAGATATTTTACAAATAAACACTTTGCTACTGACAATATTTTTATACTAAACGATAGTACAGGCGAGCAGAGTTACAGTAAAAGAGAATCTGTGTCTTTCCATTTCCAATGTAATTGTTCACAAGTAAAGGTAGTACATATCCTTAAGTATTCGTAAGATTCTCGTGCGCATGTACGTGCAATATAAGTAGGTATTCACCCTCATTCTAAACTGAATCGTATTGCAACGTATGTGGATATACGTAAGCTGAAATATTTAAATTTCATTTCCCGAGACTTTACTATGGGAAAATAAATATTTCGTATCCAACCGACATCAACCATGTAGAGGTATTTTTTCAGGTTTAATAAATAGGCACATTAGCGGCGACGATGTTGCCGAACACGTACGTGCGAGGTATTTATAATTTCCCCAATAAATATCTAATACGTCTCCAACCGGCGAGTGTACGGATGTGGAAAACGCGAAGATTGATCAAGATTGCCGCAGATGAGGTTGACGCGACGCGAGGAATTCCGAGCACTCCGCGAACCGAACATAATAACGTTTTTATTGAATTCGCTTGTACGGTCACAAGAAAAATTGGTTCTTTTTGATGGCAATCAATATTTTAATCTCTACAAGAAGTTTCCGAATAGATTCTGCGAAGTGATACCTTACAGAAAAAGCAAGATCGATCTATTTCATTGGCTTTGCTTCAATAAACGTTAAGACTTCTACATCTACACTAATATTTTGAAGGCGAAAGTTTGTGAGTGTGTATGTTTGTTACTTCTTCACGCTAAAACTACTATGTCCGGTTTCAATATTTGAAAAATTATACGAGGCGTAAGCTAAAAAAGACTGACGGACGACTGATGACAGCTGATATGGAAAGTAAATTATGTAACGGTGTTAACGACTCGTAGTAGCTTGGAGAAAAACGGATAGTCACTTTTGACACATTACGAATTATACGAGGCGTAAGATAAAAAAGACTGACAGACGACTGATGACAGCTGATATGGAAAGTAAATTATGTAACGGTGTTAACGACTCGTAGTAGCTTGGAGAAAAACGGATAGTCACTTTTGACACATTACGAATTATACGAGGCGTAATCTAAAAAAGACTGACGGACGACTGATGACAGCTGATATGGAAAGTAAATTATGTAACGGTGTTAACGACTCGTAGTAGCTTGGAGAAAAACGGATAGTCACTTTTGACACATTACGAATTATACGAGGCGTAAGCTAAAAAAGACTGACGGACGACTGATGACAGCTGATATGGAAAGTAAATTATGTAACGGTGTTAACGACTCGTAGTAGCTTGGAGAAAAACGGATAGTCACTTTTGACACATTACGAATTATACGAGGCGTAAGCTAAAAAAGACTGACGGACGACTGATGACAGCTGATATGGAAAGTAAATTATGTAACGGTGTTAACGACTCGTAGTAGCTTGGAGAAAAACGGATAGTCACTTTTGACACATTACGAATTATACGAGGCGTAATCTAAAAAAGACTGACGGACGACTGATGACAGCTGATATGGAAAGTAAATTATGTAACGGTGTTAACGACTCGTAGTAGCTTGGAGAAAAACGGATAGTCACTTTTGACACATTACGAATTATACGAGGCGTAATCTAAAAAAGACTGACGGACGACTGATGACAGCTGATATGGAAAGTAAATTATGTAACGGTGTTAACGACTCGTAGTAGCTTGGAGAAAAACGGATAGTCACTTTTGACACATTACGAATTATACGAGGCGTAAGCTAAAAAAGACTGACGGACGACTGATGACAGCTGATATGGAAAGTAAATTATGTAACGGTGTTAACGACTCGTAGTAGCTTGGAGAAAAACGGATAGTCACTTTTGACACATTACGAATTATACGAGGCGTAAGCTAAAAAAGACTGACGGACGACTGATGACAGCTGATATGGAAAGTAAATTATGTAACGGTGTTAACGACTCGTAGTAGCTTGGAGAAAAACGGATAGTCACTTTTGACACATTACGAATTATACGAGGCGTAATCTAAAAAAGACTGACGGACGACTGATGACAGCTGATATGGAAAGTAAATTATGTAACGGTGTTAACGACTCGTAGTAGCTTGGAGAAAAACGGATAGTCACTTTTGACACATTACGAATTATACGAGGCGTAATCTAAAAAAGACTGACGGACGACTGATGACAGCTGATATGGAAAGTAAATTATGTAACGGTGTTAACGACTCGTAGTAGCTTGGAGAAAAACGGATAGTCACTTTTGACACATTACGAATTATACGAGGCGTAAGCTAAAAAAGACTGACGGACGACTGATGACAGCTGATATGGAAAGTAAATTATGTAACGGTGTTAACGACTCGTAGTAGCTTGGAGAAAAACGGATAGTCACTTTTGACACATTACGAATTATACGAGGCGTAAGCTAAAAAAGACTGACGGACGACTGATGACAGCTGATATGGAAAGTAAATTATGTAACGGTGTTAACGACTCGTAGTAGCTTGGAGAAAAACGGATAGTCACTTTTGACACATTACGAATTATACGAGGCGTAATCTAAAAAAGACTGACGGACGACTGATGACAGCTGATATGGAAAGTAAATTATGTAACGGTGTTAACGACTCGTAGTAGCTTGGAGAAAAACGGATAGTCACTTTTGACACATTACGAATTATACGAGGCGTAATCTAAAAAAGACTGACGGACGACTGATGACAGCTGATATGGAAAGTAAATTATGTAACGGTGTTAACGACTCGTAGTAGCTTGGAGAAAAACGGATAGTCACTTTTGACACATTACGAATTATACGAGGCGTAAGATAAAAAAGACTGACAGACGACTGATGACAGCTGATATGGAAAGTAAATTATGTAACGGTGTTAACGACTCGTAGTAGCTTGGAGAAAAACGGATAGTCACTTTTGACACATTACGAATTATACGAGGCGTAATCTAAAAAAGACTGACGGACGACTGATGACAGCTGATATGGAAAGTAAATTATGTAACGGTGTTAACGACTCGTAGTAGCTTGGAGAAAAACGGATAGTCACTTTTGACACATTACGAATTATACGAGGCGTAAGCTAAAAAAGACTGACGGACGACTGATGACAGCTGATATGGAAAGTAAATTATGTAACGGTGTTAACGACTCGTAGTAGCTTGGAGAAAAACGGATAGTCACTTTTGACACATTACGAATTATACGAGGCGTAAGCTAAAAAAGACTGACGGACGACTGATGACAGCTGATATGGAAAGTAAATTATGTAACGGTGTTAACGACTCGTAGTAGCTTGGAGAAAAACGGATAGTCACTTTTGACACATTACGAATTATACGAGGCGTAATCTAAAAAAGACTGACGGACGACTGATGACAGCTGATATGGAAAGTAAATTATGTAACGGTGTTAACGACTCGTAGTAGCTTGGAGAAAAACGGATAGTCACTTTTGACACATTACGAATTATACGAGGCGTAAGATAAAAAAGACTGACAGACGACTGATGACAGCTGATATGGAAAGTAAATTATGTAACGGTGTTAACGACTCGTAGTAGCTTGGAGAAAAACGGATAGTCACTTTTGACACATTACGAATTATACGAGGCGTAATCTAAAAAAGACTGACGGACGACTGATGACAGCTGATATGGAAAGTAAATTATGTAACGGTGTTAACGACTCGTAGTAGCTTGGAGAAAAACGGATAGTCACTTTTGACACATTACGAATTATACGAGGCGTAAGCTAAAAAAGACTGACGGACGACTGATGACAGCTGATATGGAAAGTAAATTATGTAACGGTGTTAACGACTCGTAGTAGCTTGGAGAAAAACGGATAGTCACTTTTGACACATTACGAATTATACGAGGCGTAAGCTAAAAAAGACTGACGGACGACTGATGACAGCTGATATGGAAAGTAAATTATGTAACGGTGTTAACGACTCGTAGTAGCTTGGAGAAAAACGGATAGTCACTTTTGACACATTACGAATTATACGAGGCGTAATCTAAAAAAGACTGACGGACGACTGATGACAGCTGATATGGAAAGTAAATTATGTAACGGTGTTAACGACTCGTAGTAGCTTGGAGAAAAACGGATAGTCACTTTTGACACATTACGAATTATACGAGGCGTAATCTAAAAAAGACTGACGGACGACTGATGACAGCTGATATGGAAAGTAAATTATGTAACGGTGTTAACGACTCGTAGTAGCTTGGAGAAAAACGGATAGTCACTTTTGACACATTACGAATTATACGAGGCGTAAGCTAAAAAAGACTGACGGACGACTGATGACAGCTGATATGGAAAGTAAATTATGTAACGGTGTTAACGACTCGTAGTAGCTTGGAGAAAAACGGATAGTCACTTTTGACACATTACGAATTATACGAGGCGTAAGCTAAAAAAGACTTGACGGACGACTGATGACAGCTGATATGGAAAGTAAATTATGTAACGGTGTTAACGACTCGTAGTAGCTTGGAGAAAAACGGATAGTCACTTTTGACACATTACGAATTGTAAAATATTTGAACCGCGCCTAAATGGATAAGGCTGAAATTTAATAGAAAACTTGATGAAATACTAGATGACCATTTAGGATACTTTATATCCCTAAATAACGCGAACTAAGTCGCGGGCAAAAGTGAGTGATCGATCATAAATAGAATCTACAAAGTGGTCCGGATTAAGACGCTTGTCAAGCGATTTGTCCATGTGGACTACATGTAGATATGGGTAACTTACTTCAGATCCGATTGTGCCTTAAAACGAGCATATATCAGATCATTGATCATTATATCAGATCAAAAAAAAAAAAATAAAAAAAAAATAAAAAAAAATCTACTGAGTTTCTTGCCGGTATCTTCTCTTTAGTTATAGGTTCCGAACCGAAGGTAGCTTCATTTGCTTTATATAGAGACTATTCATAAGTATTACTAATGTAATCTATGTGAATAAAAAAATATTGACTTTGACTTTGACTTATTGGACCTACAAGGAATCCTTGGAAAGTTGTGGAACGCCGAACATGTATTATATCGTGAATTAAACTCAATTATCACGCGACATTGGTAATAGACTTCGCTGAAACAGTCCATTTATCGTTAAGAATAAAAGCAACACAACACGTTATCGATTGTATTAAAAGGATGGAGCTTTATCGGAGCGATCAACAATTAACGATAGTAAAACATTTAAATGAAGTTTATTTTTGTTCGAGGTATACGCCCTGTGTTATCCGTGATAAAGCTATCCGTATTTAAAAGCTGTTAAACTACAAATTATGTCGGTCGGGTCAATATAAAAAACAAACTTTCCTATATTGTCTCGGGTCTGGGTATTATTGTACCTACCGTTGTTTTTGTGATTTCTGTAACATAAGTGCTTGGGTTACTTACCACAGAATCAGAGCAACGTATATACATAATGTTGCCTGATATTTATTTTTACAACACTACCGTAACAGTTGTGTTGCGAATACATACTAATCTAAAATAAATTATAGTTTTAAATAAATGAAACAACTAAAGTAAAATTTATCTAAATAAAATAATAAGATAACAAAATAATAAAAAGCTAACCTATTTTTAGTCTTGGGCTTGGGCGAATTGTCGATCAGTCAGTAATTCTGTCACCCAAAATGCCTAAAAGGCGCCCATTAAGTTATTAATCTTTTGACAATTATAATGGGCAAGCAGCACACATTTTGTATAGGAATCAAAAATGGCGGTATAAATAGCTATATGATATCTTCTCGATGTGCGAATAATCTACCTCCTATGTCAGGGGATTTGCCTTTTACCAGAGTTCAGTGATTTGGGCCAGGAGGGAAACTGTGAGACGTCACTGATTGATCGATCGACCTGTAATTGAATAATGTATGAAGAGAGAAAGGAAAGAGAAAAATGTGGTTAAATTTCGTTATCACTACCGTTAAGAGTCTGTGCACACGGCGTATTTTTAGTCTTGTAGCTTCAATTTCTTTATATTCATTATGACGATGCATACGTGTTACTTGTAACCAACATGAAATAAATAATTGATTATTATAATTAACTAGCTGTGCCCGCGACTTCGTTCGCGTGGACTACATCCTTTCATGGTTGGTTTTACCCCTTTCTCACCTAATATTCGAAACTAAAAGTAGTCTATATTTTAATCCAAGTTTCGAACTATATTTGTGCCAAATTTCATATCTCTAACTTCAAAAATAAACATTTTTCCATATAAACTTTCAAAGATGGTATTATCCCCATCCCCCCCCCCTTTCTAATAAAAAGTCCGTTCTAGAGATTCAACGTATACCTATACCAAATTTCAGCAAAATCGGTTGAAAGGTTTAAGCAGGAAAGCGTAACAGACAGACAGACAGACAGAGTTACTTTCGCATTTAAGGGTTGACTGGTTGAGAATGCCCCTAGCATTAAGTCCACCTGTTGTACCTATTTGTGCAATAAAGTTTTTTAAATAAAATAAATAAATAAATTTATAATATTAGTAGGGACTGTGTATTTATATTTTTTATAGATAATTTTATGACCTACTATTTTGTCTGGGGTTTTGCTAAAATTTTTTTTTTACCTGAAATATTTTTTTCCCCATCCACGGGAATGATGGGAAACTTTTAATAATAATGTATAATTATGTTTTGAACAATTTTACTGATTTTAAGCTTGTTGGGATTTTATACAACTTGTAATGTTTAAATTGACCGGAATATTAATTGGCTTGTTGATTTTTACCTGACAACTAGCGGCCCACCGCGGCACCGCGGCTTCCAATGCGTAGGCATCTATCACCGTTTCCACATTTTTTTACTGAATTTTTGCTTCTACTAGTCGTAGCGCGATGTTATAAAGCTTAAAAGCTTTCCTTAATAAATGGGCTATCCAACAAAAAAATAACAAATAATCATTTTTAACTAGTCCTGAGATTAGCGTGTTCAAATAAAAACAAACAAACTCTTCAACTTTTTAATATTAGTATATATTGAAACCACGGCTCTTACTTTCATTATTAATTATTGAAGTAAATTCACTATACTAAGTATTTCGTGAATATTTCAATTGATATAGCACTAATACTAAAAAATAAATATTTGTTTTTAAACCATGTTATGTTTTTAGTAATTCTTGTTATTTCGGAAAATGAAATATCATTAACTGACAGGCAATGAAGTCTTAGTAAAAGGAACCCGTATTCCCGGTAAGGAGCGCTTAAAGTAATCGCGAGTTGAAAATATTTACCAAACTGGAAAATAATAAGATTTTTACATTTACCAAGTTTAGCCGTAGCAACGGCAACTTTAAGAAACATGAATTGTAAATTTCATATCAAGAAGACAGGTGTACACAGACTTCAAGCACGAGATCTCTCATTTATTGGAAATGAAATAATGAAAGAAGATAACAGTGCGTGCCTGTTATATTATTCATGAGCGTGACTCTTTGATAACGATGAAAAGTTCAGTCGTAACAGTGAACAGTAATAATAAGGCAATAAATATTAAATAGAAAAACCTCGTTTCAGTATGTCGGCAGTAATTATATATCTGGAACTGTGTTATTTTGTTATCAGAGTTGTTAGCCCGGCACTAAAAGTTTGGAAAAATGTAGACAATTATTGGTCATACACATATATTGATTATATTATTGCTGTTGTTTTGTTTGATTGTACAATAACTTCAACTAACTTGTAAACGGTATTTTACGTGCTCTACGTCAAATTGCCTACCCTCACAAACTAACAAGCAATTATTTACTAAACTTTACGTCTCAATCGATAGTCTGATATCGTCGAAACACATAGAAAGTCGAAGCTGTACATACAACTTCTCAATAACGAGCCTCATATTAACTAATAAGGCTTCTTACTTTCGATCGATGTGGGGTTTTACTGTGAAATTGTATACTTATTAAAACTTTTCAATTCTTAAACCGTGTAGCTGCTGTTTTACAGGCTTTACGGCAAAGTCCATACCTGCATGATGATAATAATGGTGCCAGTTTGGGTGCTTCCGAAGGAACTTAAAGTCGTTGGCCCCGAGTCTGAATATAATAACAAAGAGGTTTGGTTTCCTTTGTAAGCTTTGCGAAAGACATATGGCAATCACTCCAATGGTATAACCAGGTGCTATATAACCGTTAAATTAAGAACATAGTCCCATAGCACCCCGGGTTGTGTATTTTTTTTTGTTATATTACACTTCAAGATTGACCTCATCCCACCTGATGTTAAGTGGAAATGAGGTCCTAGCTTAAGGGCGACAAGTAGAGCATAATAAAGCTGTTACTGGACTTGTCGCCCTTACCTTGAAGGCTTAACCCCTACTACTAATGTAGCACCCCCCCCCCCCCCCAGGAGCTCTGGAAACCTTACTCACACGCAGGAACACAACAACACAGAAGTGATTGTTATTTGGCTGCGGTCTTCTGTAAGGTGGAGGTATTTCACCAGTCGGGCTGCTCCAGTTCGAGCGATAAATCGCTATGCCCCACCTCTCTTAAAATAGTACACAACCGAAATATATAAACGTTAAGAGAATGAAGCGAGTAGCAAGAGTCTCCTAGTTAGCTTTGAGCAAACGGCTAAAGGGTTGTTCGAGAATCCTGATATCATAGTTGTTTTATAATAAATAAATAATAAATAAATAAATAAATATTTATTTTTCGTTAACAAAGTTTAACTTAATTAGTAAGGGGATGGAGTCTCCATTTAAGCTGAAAAGCCTGTGTTTGGAGACCCCGCTCTTCCTTATTCTATTTAGGTTTAAGTTTAACATCAAATTTACATAGTTATTTAACAGTTTACATAAGTAGGTAAGTAAGACATTTTAACTATACACTAGAGAGGTGTCATTTAGTGTGCGTGTATATATGTGCGCGCGTGTGTGTGTGTGTGTGTGTGTGTGTGTGTGTATGTGAGTGTATGGGCGTGTGTGTGCATTTGTGTGAGCTATTAATTGCGTTTCAGTACGGATTCTATTTCATCGTATGTTTTTATCTGAACCCATTCTTCTAAAAGCTTTTTTGCAGTCACGTAGTATGCGTCATATATATTTAATTCTTTATTAATTTTATTAAATAGGAAAGTGGAACGTGAACTGTATTGTCTACTGGCAAACACAGTCTTAAAGGAGTTCTGACAGGCTATGTTTTTTCGCCGCCTTGTCAATGGTTGTGGAACATAGGGTAGTGATTTGTGTTTTTTTAATGTGATTAAGATTACATACAATTTCCTAACTGAAAGCAAGCCACTGATGCAATACAAGCTGTCGGTAGGGAAACGTCTTTTTTTAAAATACATGACTTTTATTAGTGATCGTTGTGCTCTTTCTAGATTTATGAAGTGTGATTTAGCAGCACCTCCCCAAACTGAAATGCAGTAAGTAATGACTGTTTGTGCAAGAGAGATGTATACTTGGTTGAGAAGGTGTTTTGGAGAGTCTTTCTTCTCAAAACTCTTTGGTATTACATATCTAAGGGTTTTAAATATCCAGGTAAGTTTTCTTGTCCTACCTATAACATGATCTATGTGAGCGTACCACGATAACCTTTGGTCCACAATAACACCAAGATACCTCGTTTGTGGGACTTTTTCTATAGTTGGACAGTTGCAAGTGTTCCTACTGATATCTTCAGCACATAAATGTATTTTTAAGCGGAAATCGTTCCGCGGCTGCGTATTATTATTTATACTGAAGCAAATAAAATTTGTTTTTGAGGCATTCAGAGTAAGGAGATTATGTCGCAGCCAGAGAGCAACTCGAGCCAGTGTAATTTCTGCATTAGTTCCAACTTCTTCCCAGGTTTGACCAGCGATCAACACTGCTGTATCATCGGCATAAGAAAGTACTTTGAAATTAAGAAAGTTAATTTGAATTATTAAGAAAGTTTTATAGAATTGTAACTTGTGTCTTGATTCTTTGTGCTGTGTTAAGGAGGGCACGTTATTGGTCCGGACTATATATCTTTACAAAGGCCTAAGGCAGCTTGAAAATATTTGATAGCGAGGTTGTTGCTCATATTCACCAAATAGGTGGGTCAATATTTGATAATCGGCCGAAAACGACACCAAAAAAAAAGTTTGAATTTTTTGTCGTATTTGTACATGATTGATGTTTAAGTAATAGAGTAATGTTAAACATACATAGTAACTACCAAATTAATACACTTTATTGGATTTTAGGGATTTTTGAGCCATATTTGCAAATATACATAACAGGAAAATGACACTTGTGGCAGGATAATGAAATGGACCGACAGACGAATGACAGGACAGCAGGAAAAAGATAGAAACATCAAATAAATGAAAATTATCCTTTTATTAGTACTTATTATATTCATTATTAATCCTAGAATAACAATCAGTATCACAGAAATCAAAATAACATTGCTTTTCTTAAAGTTTTATAGAACAGACAATTATATTTAGTAAGTAACATATTTGACCAGATTCATTAGGAACTTTAACTTACTGCTTTAATCAACTTTTATATAAATCACGCCGGTTTTGTTGTACCCTTATTCTACCTTTAATCTAATAATAATCAACAAATAAGTAATATTCTTTAATTGAAGAGTAATTATTAATAGCTAAATCAAATAAAGAATTTTTAATCAGTTACTTGAAGAATGTATCATTCTACAGATAATAATATACCTATTAATTAGGTAGTTTAAACATTTCAACTTTAATTATAGTAAGTAATAAAAACAGAAATAATGTTTTTCATTTTTAAAAGTAATAACTAAAATAATATAAAAAATAGTTAATAGAAAAAGAGTAAGACCCGACAAAAAACTATTTTTCGAATACATCTAAAGCATTTTCGAACTTATAAAAAATACGTTCTCCTTTGAGTAATAGAGAAGGTTGAGGTAACTTCAAAAGTATATCTTCAACTGGCAGATCATAACAATTATCATCAATTATAAATAATTTACCATCACCAATTGTTTTTAAAAATGTAACTCTAATTTCGCCATCTTCTTCATCTACTTCTCCCATACACATAGCAACATATCTATATTCTGTATTTTTAGAACTACATTTAACAAGAATATAGTCGCCATTGTGGTAAGTTATATTTTCTTTTTTTGAAATGTTAGACGAGCTAGTTGACGCAGCGTGATCTTCAACAGCATCAATATTTATATTTGAAGTATTTGGATCGATGTTTTCTTTGGGTATTGGAATTTCGTGTTCATTCTCTGACTCTGAACTTGTGTAAATGTGTTGAGCTTTTTTAGCGTTGACATTAGCCATATAGTTTAAAGTTCCCATCAAATAATGTTCGCAGCTAAACATATTCGCACAAAAGCAACTTAAGAATTTCATTGCTAATTTGAAGCTATCTTTATTACCAATTACTTGATGGACTTTTAAAGTTCCCGAAAAAGGCTTAATTGAGTTTCCAACCAATTTTATTTGAGCATGTTCATAATCTTGTTGCGTCACTGTTATAATCTTAATGTTGGGACAGTTTTCTTCTAGAACCGTTTGTAATTTTTTTATATCAACTAAGTCTTCACCTAAAGAAACCATTCGATCGGCAGTGCGTTTACAAACGGCCCCAACACCATCAGGGGCACCCTTTCCGTGTCCCGCCTCACTATAGTTCCAAAAGAAGAAATTGTAATTTTTATAAAAATATTTAAGTTTGTTTGCAAGAATGAAAAACATGAACCTATTCCTATATTGGGTAACAGGTCCATCGCTAAGAAAATGCAAATTTGTTACAGATTTTAAATTTGTGGAAATCCAATCAAATATAGGGTGCAGGTGAGTCCATATGGCATAAGCATCATGATCTAAGAACTCGGAAATAGTACAGAAACTTTGACACTTTAATTGATTGTTTGTTTTCCAGTAAACAACACCTGTGTGTAAAGATATTTGACTTCTCGAACCTCCAAAGTGAAAAGCTTGCACTTCTGAACTATATTTTGTAGCGTAGTTCTCACTAAAATCAACATGAATAAGTACGTCATTTTCAGACATATTATCTTTAAATTTCTTTATGGCAGCATACTGATGAACAATATTTGTATGATGGTTCAAGAAGATAGGGACGCCATTTTCGAATTGCTCAACCACATCGTAGGGATTCAAGGTGTGATTAACTTTCGATATTTTTTTGACGATTTTGTATTTTCCGGTTCGTTTTAAAAATACCTGTTCACATATGTTTTCCCACTTCATAACATTAATTTTGATATTATTGTCGAATTCTCCGTAAACTATTTTTAGATTTTTACAATTCTTACATTTGCGACTTGTACACTCTTCATTGTATTTGTCACAGCAAACTGCTTCCAAAAAATGTTCAGTGCTGTGGACATTTATTATATTGTACTGATGTAAAGATTGAAGCAATAAGTCAAAATTTGCATGTATCACACACAAACAAGTATTACGTTCTTGTATATTTGGTTTAACAATCCAAAACGGACGACATTGACAAAATGCACTGTAAGATATATTTCCATTTTCTTTCATGTATATTGTATGAAGCTTCTTCATAGTCATTAATAAGTACCTTTTCTGTTTTTTAATTTTATTCTTTGTTACAGTTTCTTTTTTTCCGGCACACATACGACTGTTGCAATCTTGCTCCAAGAAATTAATGATATTCATTTTCACATCTTCTGAAATTTTATTAGATCTGTTTCGCCTCTGTGTATTTAACAATTTTAATCCAGATTGCACTTTACGTACTCTTTTTTCAGGTAGAATATGTTGTTTGGACAGAACTTTATATTTCTTAACTACTTCACCGGAAATAGCTTTGGCAAATACCTGTTTTTCAGCATGAGTTTTAAGTTTGGTATAATTTTGAGATAGCTGGTTTGACATAACTTCACTGAATAATAGTCTCTTCTTTATTTCGTTTATATCCCCTTTTTTAATAATTTCCTTGGTTTTGTTTCTTGGACTGTCTTTTTTGCTTTCCTTCATTTTAGTAATAATTCTTTGGTATTTCTTCAGTTTATTCTTTAACTTATTTATAGTTCTGCCCTGTTCTTGTAAGAGTAGGTTTTTTTTACGTTTATTTATTTCTGACCTCCTACGACCTTGTATTATTCGTCCATCTAAAACTGGCAACTCTTGGGGTACGACCGGAACTATATTCTCATCATTCATAGATGCTTCATTATCAGATTGTGGTGGAGATGTGTTTCCTAGAAATAAAGCAGTATTTTCCAAAAGTTTTTTTTTCTTTTCCCTATATTTTGCTGTATTTTCTCGCCACTCTTTTCTTTTGGCTCTTCGACACCGAGGAGTTAAATCATCTATATTTTTAATTTTACCCTCCTCTTTTCTTTTTAAATAGTACTCTTTTTTCTTTTGTTTCAATGCGTTTTTTTGTTCATTATCGTTCTTAATTCGTTGGTATCTCAGTTTCTCTAATTCTCGCTTTCTTTGTAACACTTCTTCTCGTGTTTTTTTCTTTTGAGCCATAATTATTGCACACTGAAACAAAAATACAATATATGAATAACACTACTTACCTTGTATTGTCATTTTCCTGTCACAGTGTCATTTTCCTGTCAAGAAAATAACAGGAAAATGACCACAGGAAAATGACAAAAACGCACATTATATTTCTTTTACATTCTAATAACTAATATAACTACAAAACTATAGGGTGATACGAATTATACCTTAATTTGTTAAAGATTATTATAAAAAGCAACATGATTTACTTACGGTTCACCTCTTAATTGCCTCACAGGTAAATGACAAAGTGTATCAACAATACGCACGCACATGTCATAACCATTTCTCAGCGCCGAAGCAACTGCCGATACCGCGTCACTATTCTCGCCAATCAGAAACATAGACACCGCGTCTTTATAGAATGCGCTCATTCGTTGTCCGCGACGTTATAAAACGCGGTAAATTCAAATTTGAATTTCGACAGCCTAATGACGCCGTGACTATTCCCTTAGATTTATTATGATTTTTTTTGAGTTTAATATCCTATTATGTTACATAAAATATTGAACAGGTTTAGATTAATGCATATACAATGTAAATATGGTCAAGCTGATATAATTTATTTTAGATTCCCCATGTTATGACTAAAAAATGTCACCAAAATAGGAAAGTCCACCAACAGGAAATATGACATTTAGCACTTTTTGTTTATTTTTAATATATGAAAACCAAACATATACTCACCAAAGTGTGTGTGTATGTAAACAAAGTATTTAACTACATTATTAAAATAGTATTAAGTTTAAATATTAAATTAAAATTACAAAAAAGTTATGGGGACCTGTTTTGGCCGATTATCAAATATTGACCCAGGTACCAATTCGCAAATGGCCTAAGTGACTATTTGTCATAGTAGAGGGAAGACATTTGTCCAGCTATGGGACATGTAAGGCTTAATTTGCAATTGTCGATAAAAATATACGTAAATAGAAATTTCATGACTACACTGAAAGTTTATAAGGCCTGTTATCGCAAACTCTTGACTTTTAAAACTTTTCCCGAGTTTCCAATAGTTTTAAAACTACACCGCACATAAAATACTATCGCTCCCGACGGACGGGGGTTAGTTCAAAGATAAAAAAAATAAAACTCCACCGTGCGGGCTCCCATGCTTTGCCAAAAGGATGTACAGTCAGCATCAAACCCACACGTACTCTTATTCTACTGATATTACAAGTGAAAATTAGCATAGATAAATTGACGATTCTTATTACATTTTCACGCAAATTTTAATAGGTTTCGATGTAAGTAATCTATCAGGTATGTAGATGATATACTGTTAACATATTCGGGTAATTTTATCCTAAAACAACGCGCATGAAGTCATGGGAATATTTCTGCAAACGAATTCCAACCTAATATCGAACGTAGAGTTTCAATATCGATATTTTGTCAGTTTTGGGCAGGTGGACGTGGTGCTGACTCTACATACTCCGCGTGACACGTATGTCGAACTTTGACATGTGCCATTTTCCTCATGGCCCGGTGGCGCGTGTGGATTTCTTTTTTACATTACATAACGAATATTGGCCATGTAACCAAAAGTGAAACGGTACAGGAAAGAAGACGTAGATTCAATTGGAAGAAAATTACATTAACATTTTAGTAAAATCAACTGGTTTAAATTTAAAAAGAAAATCGGAAATATCTACGTGAAAACACTATTAGCTGTATTTTCATTTTTAATTACCGTCCAGTAGCAGGGCAAAATACTCAATTATTGAGATCCATACATCATTAAAATAATGAGTTGACTTCACTACGCTTGCTAAATGTAAATTTGTGATCTCGAGCAACACAGTATGACGATAATATGTTCAAAAATAAGCCTGTGTACTATTGTACACAGTACTGTAATGCTTGAAGTATTTAATCATAAACTGTATTTGTTATTTAAGAAATCTATCAATAGCAGATACATTTTCACAAAACAGGACATTTCGGAAATTACCTAACATTATACATGTCGGGTCAGAAACAAAAATGGTAACTTTGTTGATATCATCCCAGAGAAATTGCTGGGAAACCAGGTTTTATATTTAGTTTAACCTACAACCAAGAAAGTAAAAAGCATTAAACCTAGCTCGTAATTTTTCGCGCAGAAAAAATATCTCGACATATTCATATCACAAGCTCACTTGGAGTACCGATAACAAACGATCTGATATGTATGGAGTACACCATTACAAGTAACACACTTAGATCGTGAATATTTAGCCAGACAAAAGGCTCAACACTAATTTCAGAGACATAATCAAGATTCGATTTGGCAAAAAAATCAAAATTTACAAAGTGTCCACGCTACACTCTGAACAAGAGAACATCTATTTATTTCCTAGAACACATCACAAAAATTCGAATAATGTATCTAACACGGTTTTTTGTATTATGACGATATACATTAAATGCTACTTTAAAGGCTAAAAACATTAACCTGACCGGATTGCCTACAATGAAATCAAACGTCAACAATCAAATTCTTGAAGCTGATCAGAAATCATCATAAAACGGCACACTGGGAGTTTTATCCGATTTCCATTTGACGTCCGAGGACCAGTGATTTCGTTAATGTGTGAAAGGAAGTTAAATCTTTTGTTTATGGATTTTCAAGTTGCAAATTTGCTCGCTATTTCGGCACGAATTTCGGAATGGACTTCATTGCATCTCCCCTTTTGAAATATTTACCGAATCTAATTTAGTATTGATTGACAGAGCATTTCCAGAAACCATTACCATGGTTACTGGAATTTCCCTATTTTGTGAAGGGTTTGAGCCTTTTTTTTTAAATTTATGCTGTACGGAATAAATTCTTACTCCTAACGCTTCTCCCAGAATACATACATGATAAACATGCATTATCTAGCGCTTTTCAATCAAATAACAATACTCTTCGTTCCAGACGAAGCACAAATCCAGTTAGTTAAACTTGATCGAGGATCACGAAGCAAACTCAGTACCGGTAATGGTTTATCAACACAAACATCGATCAAGCTGCAATATCTGCACATATGCATGTCATGAGAGTCATACCTCATGTAATCTGAAATATCACAGTGCACATTAACGATGTGTCACGCATGCAATGGCATGCGGCCGTGGAGCTAGTTTGTAGGAGAAAATTGCACCAAACCATCACTTGCTGGAATGTAACACGAGGCTCAACTGTCGTTAAGCTTGATACGTAGCCAATAAATTAGGGAAAAGTGGCCCAAATGTTAATATGAGTAATGAGTCAAGTATTAAGCTTTACATAATATGGAAACAAAAACTGTAAAATTGTTATGTACTCGTATTATCGGTCGATCTAAATGTGAGTTGGTTTTGCCGCAATAGGGAAGCAAACTAAACATTGTTTTTTAGTTATCTGTTAGATTATCCAAATATATGGGACAAGTAATTTTTGCATTTGCCACCTAATAAAAAATAAAAACAATATTGAGCTGAATTGTCACATGACGTCACTATGTATGAATATAGATAATTTGAGGATATTTTAATTACAATTTTAATCGAGAAATTTCGTAGCAAAGTAATTATGTCTACCCGGAAGTAAAATATATTTATTGAGGAGTAAATTTTATAACGTATGTATTCTGAGAAATCTACGACACGAATGCTAATATTAAACTTGTAGCTACATAAAGGTGAACATGAACAAGGTGGCCCTGCCAAGAAAGCATTCAGACAATTCATTTTAAAGCAATTGAAGTTAACATAGAAGCTTCAAGTAATAATAAAACATATTGTCTAAGCGTGCTGCCAAAGGGCTAGTAAGGCTATTCAAGAAGGGAAACGCTAGAAAGAAAGAAACGAGACTTTACATCAAAACGAAGACGTTTGTTTTTTTTTCCTGCTGGCTTTTAAAAGGCAAAGATATTTTTTAATTCCTCAAAGTAGACCCCGCTCTTAAGCTAAAAGGAACACTCGTGCTCAACAAAAATCACAGTGAAGTCGCATCAAGGTTGTAGCTATTTAATCCCTTATTGCATTCTCGCGTGAGAACGGCAAAAAGGTTGCAAACGAAAATAAGACGGCGAAATCACATTACGGTGCCACGGAGCGTTAAATTAGCGAACGGTAATAATAGTATATACTGGGTTTGTCAGATTTAGATTACGTTTAATATTTACGACGGTAAGTTAAGCAGATTTAATTGGATTTAGAAATTCAGGCAAGTTTTCAAACGCGTAAATGGTAAAATGGTAAATGGTCTTATTCCGCAAACAATAAGCATGTAAGTCACTGTTTACAATTAGATCTAATATTTTGAAGCATAGAAAATAAATGAATATTATTTGTTTTCTCTGTTGTACCTGCGGTTAATAGAATACCGATTCTAATAAGCTTTTTCTTTCAGTTTGTATGTGTGTTTTATCCATACCTAAAATCCCAACTTTTTAGCTACTAAATCCTGCTTATTGATTGATCCAGACTAACGCGCTATGTAAACTAACCTTGGCCGTCAAGGGCCAGCACGTGGCGCGTCCGTCTCCGAGGTCAGTCCGAACGTATCTCACTGTAATTTAGCGTGTTGTGACGGGCGCAGTAAACGCGCAATGTTTATGATGTTTGCCACCATTACCTGTGTTTGCAAGCATAAGCGCGGATTACTGCGCGACTGAAACTAAACGCACGATAAACCGGTCGTAACGACAATACGAAAACCAGTCGCGTGCTAGAACAAGCGCATAGACAAGGATTCCGTATGCCTCTTCTTTTCTAAAGATATCGATACTTCTTTTTTTTTATTTTCTTCAGAAACATACTACACGGTATGCTTTGGTTTACCGGAGTCACTGTCCGCCCCTGCAGCCGGTGACGTCATTGTGTGCAGTCATCTCTATCGTCCGACTTCTCAGTTCAACGACTGACCATGAAGTCATGATACAAAAACAATAGCGAACTAGCGCGTGCTATGTGTGTTCTATCAAAAACTCCATAGAATTTAAACCAGACATTACAATCCAGACTTTCATCATGTTTGGAGCACCTCCTTTTTTCGATTAAATGAACTTTTCTATTAAGTATCTCTCATATACAACGTACGACCACTACATATCACAGGTCTCACCTCAACTATGAGGTGAAATAAGCCACACTTTACCATGCGGCCTTCGTGCAAATTGAGCAGTGTGTATGTGTGTGTGTTATCAACTTTAATGTTTGATGTTTTTAAATTGTCTATGCTCAGTAACTTATTTTCAAATTAAGATAACTTATATGTTGCATTAATATAAGAGTCTAGGTCATGTCCTGTTTATAACATTATCCCCCCAAAAACTTAATGTTATAATTTCAAATCCCGCAAAAAGTTGTCCCAGTTCAGTTTAGGCAATTACTGCCTAATTGAAATATACAAATGACGTTTTCGGCCTATAAAAAGCACGTAGTATGGTAATTGCTGAGGTTCAGTGTAAAAACCAGGCTAGCCAAATCAGTATTATACTCGTAGGAGACACATTATGATAAAGAAGTTGCGTCAAATATTTATTTGCAAGTTGGCTTACCAAAAGGTTTTATTTGTTTAGTTGGTGAACCCTAGAACGCCATTAACTAGCGCAGTTTGATTGACTGTTTATGTGTCTTGCCGGTTTAATTTTGTTTGTAATTCCTGTTCATTATTCCCTGTTTCTTCGTTCCGAGAAATAAACTTTAAATTAGGATTTGCATACACTATATCCTAATAGAAAGAAATTAATGCAGCTATGTAAGTAAAGATTCCTCATACTTTTAGAACAGACGAAATGAATTTGCGTAAACCATTTACTCCCGACTTCAATACTAATTCATAAAAATTAAAAAAAAAGTTTACGTTCACCGTTTGAAATGGGCAAGAAGCCATTTCAATCGACCAAAACTTTATGTTCTGAGTTTCAACTTCGCAACCGCTGGCACAATATACCTACAGGGGAAATAAAATCGCTGTTATGGCTGCGCCCTGATTTTTAATGGAACCTAAGAAATAATATTACCGGGCGCCATCCATCACGGATCTTGGGGAGGCTGATGGAAGGGGGGGTGGGGGACTGGAGGGGTGTATTCAATAAACAACACTTCCTCTCTTTCGCGATCGCAAACAAGGCGCCATTGGCGCGTAATTATGTCAATATTCTGCAGAATTACGATGTGGAGCGCGCGGACCTTAAGGCTTTTCTATAAGGACTCCCTTATCGTGTTGCAGAACATATCCATGAGTTTATGTTCCCACTGACACATATTTCGTTTTATACAACCATTTTTCGGTATAAATAAGAAGAGGTATTTTCATGTAATTTTATTTTAAATCTTCTCTTTCCTTTGATGTTCGCTGCCAATGTTAAAAAACTGAGTAATTTTTGACGTATCCATTTAAGATGCGCTACGCGAATAAATTTTGAATTTTAAACACAATTTGATACGAGAGAATTCTCACAAAATGTAACACAAGACGTGTGTTCGTTGAAAAAATCGTTTTCATAATAACGCACTAAAACATGTTTGTTTAATATCTGCTAAAAATATACAACACAATGCGTTTTAAAGTATCAACAGTTACTAGATCAATTTTTACCTTGGTAAGGTATAAAAGGGAATTTGTCTTATGCCGGACCCTCCTCTCTATTTCTAAGAAACGTCTACCGGCCGAATTCAATATAATACGTTTTCTGAGTCATTACTTTAAGTCGAAAGTACTACAGTGTCGTTTGATCTTACAGAGCAATGGTATTTCTCGAGAAGGAAAATGTTTTATATGCTTTAATAAGATGAAGTAACTGAAGTAAAGAAAAATATATTGAAGACTTTTCGTCAGTCAAGTGTTAAATGAAAGGATAACAAGTGTAAACCACTGGAAGGACTAATAGCTACTGTAGTTCATGAGACATATCGAAAACCATATACTAATGAGAAGATGATTGCCGCGTCATGGCGTCGAGGAAGCAATATCATCACTTCTCAAGTACGTTTACGGCTTGCGCATACAACATTTTTGCAACAAGTCGCAGAAATATTTATGGAGAACATTTTACATGACAAATCGCTAAACCGATTTGAATTTGTATCTATACGTGCAATACAGTTGACGACCTCTGTAGCAAAAATGCGAGCGGTCCAGACTTTGACGTCGCGACATATCTGAGGTCCCGGGCTCGATCCCCGGTCGGGTCAATATGGGAAACGAACTTTTCTATATTGTCTCGGGTCTGGGTGTGGTATATGGTACCACACATCATTGTTTCTGATTTCTGTAACACAAGTGCTTAAGCTACTAACCACAGAATCAGAGCAATGTATGTGATGTTGTTGTCTATTACATCTGAATTCAAAAATGGTTTAAGAGAAATGGTTACTTTCGACAATTGGCAGCCTCGCCACAACACCTATTATTATTTAGTGTCTACAAACGTTGTTACTTGCTAGCCCGTGATTCACATACACTTAAGAAGTAAAATACTGACTCTTAGCCCGTACAGCACACTCACGTAGGGTCTAACAATACCTACGACTAATATCTCATATGAAATGACAAAAATGGCAATCATGTGATAAGCTGATAACATAACACCGTGGTATTTTCAACCTGTTACAATATCGTAACACTGGTACGAGACCTGAACTGGGCTCATCTGAAATATCTGAAGGAAGATTTTGGGGCCTTTTCGCACGGTTGGGTCGCCGCAAAAAGTTAACTAATTTAATAAAATGACTGAGACCTTCTTCCTCATAGCCAGAAGGCAAGACAGTCGGACATTGGCGTCGCGCTATCTTTTATATATTACCTACACTTCAAGATTGACCATATCCCACCTGATGTTAGGTGGAAATGAGGTCCTAGCTTAAGGGCGACAAGTACAGCATAATAAATCTGTTACTGGACTTGTCGCTCTTACCTTGAAACCCCTGCTAATAATGTAGCACCCCGCAAGAGCTCTGGAAACCTTACTCACACGCAGGAACACAACAACACAGAAGTGATTGTTATTTGGCTGCGGTCTTCTGTAAGGTGTATATCATCAGTCGGGCTGCTCCAGTTCGAGCGATAAATCGCTATGCCCTATCTCTGAGGTACTGGGTTCGATCTCTTTCGGGTCAATATGAAAAACAAAACGTATTGTCTTGAATCTGTGTGTTGTGGTACCGCCGTTGTTTTCGATTTCTAACACAAGTGCTTTAGCTGCTTTCCACAGAATCAGAGCAATGTATATTATGTCAAATATTTACATATTCATTTTATTTGTGTGCATATAGTTTGGCTGAATTAGGAAATAGTTGACAGACTGGCACATATAATTTTCCTGTACTAGATATCGGCAAAACTGAGAGATCTAAGAGATAACTATAATAATATACAACATCCTGAGTAGCAGGCACCATCTTTGCAAAGTGCATGCTTCCTCCATTGCAACGTAATTTGATTTGTGCATCAACACAACACGCGCGCGGCATCATATACGTGGTGCATATAGTATTTTTTTTGCTAATTTATATTTTCTTCAGGCTTTACTAGCGAAATTTAGAAATAGGGCAAACTATCACCGATTTTGCACATACACGGTTCCAATACGATTCGTAATGTGTCAAAAATGACAATTCGTTTTTCTCCAACTGACTACGACTCTGGAAGGGTTTTAGTTTACGCCTCGTATTATTTATTACTATCTGTAATTCAAATATTGGAACCGGGCATAAGCGAACAGACACGAAACGAAGAACGTCATTTGGAAAAATGGGTGTTATTTAAAGTAACCTCAGTAGCAAGTAAGGTTTCTTAATTCGATGGTATTTTTAGGTGTGTTCGTTGATAACTTTTTCGTTTATGAACCGATTTCGTTGGAAAGGAGATATCCAGCCCAGTGGCACCACCATGCAGTATAACCAGGATTTGATGATGGGATCGTGAAATCGTGGGAAGTCGGATTTTTGCTAAAAAAATATTATAGTATAGACAGAAGCACGTCAGACTTAATTTGGACGTTGTACCGTCCTTATATCGTCGGCATAAGAACGAATATCGAACTGCAAGTGTTTACCTTGACGCGCTGTCGACCGTACCTGATATTGTAAAACTTCCGGATCCGAAATACCGAATATTCAAACGTGCTTACCTGAAACAAAAATAGAGGTTTTATAAAAGGCAATTTTGATTAACGGATTTAATTACTAACTGCCCAACTTGACTAAACTTTTGTCTCGAATACTTCAAGGTCGTATCATTTACTTAACAGTAATCGGATCAGCTGTTTTTCCAACTAACTTGGATTTACTTTATCAATTCACTTGAATGGAGTTCTTCAAGGTAATTGGCCAGTTGAGAACAAAGGGAACATAAGTTTCTAAGGCGTTAAAAGTTGTTAAATAGTGGAGGAAACTTCTAATTACAATGTCCAAGTAAAACGTCTCTTTTACAGAGAGAGAGGAAAGTACTTAATTTAAAATGTAGCTTGCCAACGACTTTGAACTGGTTACTTAATGGAAACTCTTAAGTCAAAGCATCTAAAATGAATAAATCACATTATGAAACTGAACGCAAAGCCGTACGCAACCAGGTTTAGAATATCTCTTCTACCCCAAAGAAGTACTTACTTATATGAGACCGCCGCAAATAACCACTTCTATAATAAACGTTTGTTTGTTTATACTTGATAAAGTAGGTAGGACGTATTAAAATCATACTTATCATGTTTTTGTAATAAACTTATTCGTATGCATGATTTTGAGCTATATGTTAATAAATCAATTATGAATGAAGATTGAAAATAAAACATTTTAAAGATTAAATTACAAACTTCAAATTATAAATTTATCATATTCATTTCGATCACGCCCTTAATTCAATATAAATTCTAATTTAATTGAGGACGGGTGATTCAAATTAATTGTTCGCTAGTATATTTAACTAGGTAGTAATAGGTAACGATTTCCAGTAAAAAACCAAAAATGTGGATGCACCAGTTGGATGGATGACGTCTGCCATGTGGATTTCATTGCTATCATTCCATAGCCTTTACAGCATCATAAGTTATTTAATTTTAAAAATTTGTCATCCTTTCAACTTAAACTTAATATCCTATTTCCTCTTCTTCTAAATACAAGCGATACTTATGTAACTATATAAGAATGATAGGTATTGAATTATATAGCCAGTACCATTTTCTGACGAGTCTCACCTGTGACATTGCACAGCGGTTTCTCCAGAGGTCATAATTAAAAAAAATGGAGGTAGTATTTTCAAATATTGAATGCTGCCATGTCATTACCAAGGAGTCGTACTATAATGAACCATAAACAGGAACAAGATAGGTAGTTGCGTTCACTCTCTAATGAACCTACAAATTCAAGATACCTCCCGTTGCACGTACAATCATATCAGTGAATCAATAAGTGACCGGTCTTTGGTGGCTTATTTCTGAAAATTTCGTGATTTAAGTAACTATTTTTGTAATGGAGCTTCAACAGTCAGGTATGTTGTTTTGATTTATACATACGTTTTGTCATTTTTATGTAAAGTATAGAAAAAACGATAGGATCACGGAACGACGAAATTTTATTTTTGAAATCTGCTATTTTTTTATTTACTTGAACTTTTAACTTTGTTCTTAATCATAGATAATGGTAACTTTTTGTTAATTTTCAAGTAATATGTGTCTAGACTAACGGCCATAGACTTTTTTTTGCGGAAGTTTGCGGATTATCTAGTTATCAGTCTTCTAGTACCTCGCGTTGGCCAAGGCGTACAATCCTACTAAAATATTGCAAAATATAATTAATTTTATTTTTCTTTTTTCAGGTGTGAATTATGTCGGAACCTTTTCAAGACGCTATATATTTGAACTGTGGCTATCTACAAGTGGTTCAGGGGCCGAAAGAAGTCGTCAAATGTTACATCAGTTAACAAATATGATTCTGGATGCAGATAACTTAGATATTAGTAATTTGGAGAATGTTGTGAACTATATTTGTTCATCTATGCATACAGTGCTTGTACACGGTGCCATAGTTATTGAACATGCATTAGTTCCTATTGGTGAACTATCCGAAGAGGCTGCAGAAGCAACAAATAAAAATATAAAGGCGTTTAGGCTGAACCATACCAGAAAAATGTCTCGAGTCGCCACAAACACAGACCTTATGAACAGACTTCTGCTGAACTCAGACCCATTAATCAGTTCTAGAAGGAAATTGCCACGAAAAAAAAAGCTGCATTATCTACTAATGTTTTAAGTTTATTAGATTGTACTGAATAATAATAATACGGAAAAATAAAACTTTATTTGGCAAAAAACAATATTACAGCGATTAATTACCTTTATGTTAATATTTAAGCTTCTAATATAACATAGAATTCAAGATTTGACGATAATTGGTTAAGTTTTAATTTAATAAATAATTAATTTTGCTTATATTTTACTTTTCTGAACACATTATACACGTGATAAATCCCAAAACTTTTGTTTTATTGTTAATTTTCAAATATCTGTGCTTTAAAAGTATTTCCAAATAGGATATATACATATAAGTAATTTCGACCGCCTTACTAAGGAACGCAGCCCACAGTGCATTGGTGGAATCACTGCGTTGTTTCTAAACGCAGATTGGAGACCATTTAAAAAAAATGACTATGGCTCTGGAGAAGCATACGAAATAAACGAAACATCGCACTAAACGTGACAACGAAACAGGCATACGTGAAAACACTCATTCTTAAATCCTTCTGGGTTTGGTTCAGCGACGTAAAAAGCATCTTATAATACATACTTTTAATCCGAAAATAGAAAATTCAGGGTATATTCAAACCTACATGTTGAATATCATCCACCAAACATTACCTAGCGTCAAATTTAATTTGTTTAACCCATAAACGCGAACACAATTATAGCACTGACTGTCGCATGACACTTTGTAAATTAATTAGTGACGTTTCCCACGGGAGGCGGGGCCTTGAACACTAAACAGTAAAGGTCCTAATAGCTGAATCGGATCCATGACGTCATACGTAACAACTAAGCACTTTTATTTGGCCCAGTTGTTTATTGTTTTCATGGGAAATCTCATAAACTACCCATAAGGTTTGGTGGAACTACATTATTTCGCAGAATGAAGGAAACACTGGCAAATCGCTTCATTCTTATTGTTGAGTAAATAGCGGTTCTCGTGCCTATGCCATAGAGTGCACAATCTTGTGTTCGGCGTTAGGGCGCACAAAAGGTGTTCTTGCTATAGTATCCTTATTTGTGCTTTTCAGTTTGGCCAGAACAATTTTAGTTTAATTTGAATATCTGATAACAAAAATTATCCAAACTCTACTCGGTTTGCCGGCTTATCTGATTGAACCTATATGTTGTTCTACAAAGTCATATCAATAATATAAATTTAATAAGGATAAATATCTTCTATGGGGGTGGTATCAAAATTGATACCTCCCCCATAGATGATATGTGAGTGCCACGTCATCCATGGGGAAGGTCTTTGCCCAGCAGTGGGACAGTTATAGGCTAAGTAAAAAAAAAAGATATTTTGCACTTTATGAAATTAAAATTTAGCTTGTGGTATAAACTAGAATTCGGACATATATCTCTTACGTTACTTTTTTAGAAGGTACTTAATGATAATTCGAATATGAAAACAAGTGAAATCAGATAAGATAATTTTTATACAAATATAACACGCTAACGTATCCGCAAGCAAAAGCTAGTGAAACTATAAAAGCCTGGCCGATAGGCAAGCCCACATCAATTACTATCACACAGCTTAGTTTAGACAGAATTTAGTGCTGGGATTCACCGTGCTTTTTTTTGTGCAAGTACCTTAAAGTCTCTCATAAACCCGAATCCGTGTCAATGTGTCAATTAGCCAATTCACAAAGTGACATCAGCACGGGGGATTGACAGGGGTAGGAGATTACAACAAATTGGTAAATGCGGCCGCACGAATTCATGAAATATTACGAAAGCCCATTTTAAAACATTTTAACTTCGAATTCGAAACTCATATTTATCGCATCAATCATCCCTGTGTAATCCATTATGTAAAAAAGATACGTTGGCTTACCATAACCATAGTGTGTTTGTTTAATCCCCACAAACGCCCAACTGACGGCACATATTTGCATGAACATTACCCGAACTATAAAACGAGTAATGTTGTTGCACCTCATTCGTGAATGTATGTAGGTTCCAACTTTGCTCATAATCGGATTCATATCAGCCTCGAGTGGTTGCTGTAGGGAAGTTTCAAATACTAGTATGTAATAGGTATTTTACGATACTAGATCGCAGCTATTTTACTCTCGCAATAATTATGTGATTGCTGCTAGATGATCGGTGTATTAGCTATACCATAACGATTTAACCGAAACCCGCATATAGCAGACTTCGGAAAATCAAAGTTACAATTAAACGTAGCATAAAGTGAATACCATAGACAAATCGTGAGAAAGATATATCTTAGTAAAAAAAACCAGGAAAATAAACATCTGACGAAAATATGATAAGAACGGAATCTAACATTCTAATATTAGATACGCATCTCAAGAATTTCTCACACTACAAACTACGACTAGACCGATTATGCAAACATTGTTTTAAAACACTTGTAGGATCCACACCTTTTTGTTCGAAGGTTCGACACCTTTACAATATGGAAAATAGGAATTAAATGGTATTGTTAAGACAGAAAAAGTTTCCCGGGACAGCGACATTAAAATAAATAAAATAATCTGACTATTCCAATATAACTCGAATACAAATACTAGGTACACATCTAGCACAGGTATTGGTATGACATAACCCATCCCTAATGTTTGCTCCCACGGTGTCTGAGCTAGTTAAGCAGAGTATTCATCGGCCAACAAATGTTGTGCTTATTGCTTACATAAGATATGAGATGTGCACCGCTCCTAAAGGTCAGGCAGCAGCTGTTACGTGTGTTTCAGCATTATATAGGGCACGTTTGTTTTACTAGCAAATTTCTTTTATACCCTAAGATGTTCATCTGTTCTTTGGAGTGGCTTAAAAACTACATCGATATTTTCTTCTCAGCATGGTATTATCTTGTTCAAGTAGTTCCTTATTTTTACAGCACCTACAGAATTAAGAAAATAGAGTTGATGTTGTACAAAACATAATAGAAAGTTTGTATGCATTGAGGTTTTAAACTTTTCCCGGAAGAAATTATAAGAATGCATTTCTGATAGATCTATGTTTAAGATACTACATATTTTTTTGTGTTTGTGATATTGTTAATAGAGAAATAACGCGACAAATTTGAGCAACAGCCAGTTACGCATAAATATACGATTTCCTATTCCTATGGCAAATTTCATGTGTTATGAGAACATTTTTATGAAGTATGAGTTATGTCTAAAAGTAAAAAAAAGTTTTATTTTCGTTTGAGTAAAAAATTGTATTAATTATTTAAGTTGCTTGAAAATTAATCAGAATATAAAATCTTAGTGAACCCCCCAATCTGTTTCGCGGTAATATTCTAGCCACATGAATGATTAAAATACCTTTGTTTAACTGCATGTATAAAAGGAAGATGGTAACAGTTCCGTCGCACAGGAGATTGATGAATAGTCCATTTTCAACAAAAGAGCACTGCAATAAAAATATTTTCTCTTCTAACCCGACGCTTCGTTAAGGGACCTCACTCATTCGCTGCTCATTAATTTTGAGAATTAAAAGAAAGCAAAAATGCATAGCCTGAGATTCACAGCGTAGCCTAATGATGTTTCATTATCAATTTTTTTTTCCTAATTCATTACCTCTAGTTAAGGATTCGAGTAAGTAATATTTTGTGCAAATGTGTTTGCGTTGCTAGTACAATATTTGTCTAATTTTAAAGACTTAAAACCAACAACGTATTTTTATGTCCTCGAAAATGGATATTTTGTTCGCAGTTTTAGACACTACTGTGTACCAGGTCGGGTCCTAGAGCGATGCTTGTTTCATCAGAACAGGGATACGAACCTAAAGTTTAAAACGAATCAAAATATCGACACCAAGTTTTGTATTCCGATTTAATTAAGTACGAAGCCCATAGTAGAATTAATTTGTAAGTAAGTTATTGGGGGTAGATGCGCGATTTCAACCCGACCTTCTGAATGTGGTTCATTGTAAACTGAGTAACGGGAATCGCAATAACGAGGGTTCTAAAAATATCTGTGACAAAAAATACTTCATTCACAGATTGAGTGGCAATCTAGAGGACACTCACTCAGCAACGGATGGAGTGGACACGAGTGCTTAGGGAGTAATTGAGATCGCAGTAACAAGCAGGTACCTACCGTCAGAGCGAGTATTTACCATAAATTATGGAGATAAAATGATTTCAAATGTGTTGATTACCGAACTGTTAAAAGACTCCGCAGATCTCGAATGAACTGTCACAGCTAAGGAACAGTACAGTCTTATTCATATAATTTATCCTATAATCATTTTTGGCATAAAATGACAAACTTCCCATCGATTGTATGGGATGCCCTCATAATCTTTGCGTTTTACGGTACCACCATTGAGATATCCCCTTTCCAACAAAGCAAAATCATCAAAATCGATTCATAAACGATGAACTTTTCAACGAATACACATAAAATATGGATTACGGTCGAATAGAAATAGAACGCCCTTTTTTTGAAGTCGGTTTAAAACATGCATTTGTTTTCTCTCAAACCTAATCTATTGTGTAGTAAAAAAACAACCCAGCACAAATATCAGACGCATTAGGTATGCAGATTATCGTAAATCGTGAAACAACAAATCAACTGTCAGGTTAAGTAGCGATGTGGCACTCGCATATCATCTATGGGCCCAAAATTACCTCCAGTTACGTGACGGTACCGAGCGGTCAACGACATAACTACGTCGACGAACAATAGAGAAATGTATTTGTACCAAACAATGTTAAACAAGATATTAATCGCCAGGTTAGCGGAGAACATGGAGGGCACTCTCGGCGCAAGGTCGAGGGCCGGATGACACGAGTGCCTCGAGAGCAATCTCCAGTACTAACGAGCGGGCACCGATCTAGCTGAGCTAACACATACACGGGACCTGCATTATGCATGCATTTGCTTTAAACAGCAATTTTAAACTTAACTTTGCGGCAAATAGCATAAGATAAAGCTGCATTTTAGCGTCTGAATTATGCAGGTAGTCGTTCTGAGAGTGTTTTTGATGAAGTTTCGTTAAGCTGGTTTGATGTATCGTAAGACTCTTACAGATCAGAAGAAGACACGTTTGTATTTTTATTCTTAGCAATGAAATTTACAAAACGTTGTAAACGTATTTGTGTTTTTCTTTAAACAAATTGAAAGTGATCAGCTTCTGACGTGTCATTTTATGAAAAAAAAACTTGTAAAAATAACGGTCAATGGCTATCAATATTGTTGAAAGTTATTTGTACTAGCATCGGATTATTTTGCGCAGCGCCAAATTTAAATTTTCGCTGTTTAAATGCGTTAAATTGTAATCAGTTTGTTTTAGACGTCTGCTGTATTTCCCTAATGTCGTAATAAAGAACAATTCCCGAACCGCCCTTTATTCGTAAGCATTTAAAGATTAAGCTTCATTCTCAACATGGCGAAAGGACCAGTGACTGTATTTCAACGAATCTGTTCGAATTGCGCTGGGTCCGAATCATCCTGGGTTTTGCTGATTACGCATAGTGCGAACAAGGCCTTACTTTTACTGTCACTCAACATAGGTGTTAGTACAAGGTAGTGGTACTAGGTCAGGCTTACTTGACCCCGGTGCCCACACAAGCACTAACATGTGTTCGTTACCCGGCAGCGCGTCTGCTCATGACAGGGTCACGAGGTTTTCCACTACGTCTACATTTCTACACCTAACTAAAAGTTAGTAAAAATAAGTACTAACACCGGTTGGGAAGATGGACGCATAGGGTTAAAGTCTGTCGCCACATTGGCTAAGACTTTTTTTTTTTACAAGTTGATTCGAGAGAAGTCTGTTTAAATAGCAATTTAAAAAAAACATGGTAACCCTTGCTTTGGACAAAGAAAACTTTCTATTTTTTAGAAATTTTCAAGTATTCAGGGACCCAGCTATATTTAATTTATGTGAAGATAAACTTTAATTTACTGAAATAATTAATCATTTTATATGAAGACTACGTCATAACACGCGACTTTACTGTAATTGCAAAAATACAACGGAATCCTTAGCTATCTAGGGGAAGTTGTAAAGCACAATATTGCATTCGAGCACAGTTAACCGAAGAATACAGTAAACTTAAGCCGGTTAGAAGTCGTTCGAAACACATATTTATGCGAGCATTTACAGATTTCCAACAGCGTAATTTACAAATACTATAAATAATTAAATCGATGTTTGCGTAGATTTTCATGGGGTTGAGCTGCCACTTACGCATACCATCACATTGTTTTGACACCTTACGTCAATGGCTAGTTTCTCAACTTGCATCCCACGCATCCACGGAAGTTTACATTACGCTAATTCTTCGGATTTCGTAGAAATCGTAGAGGAATTCGGTTTTACAGGCACATAAGACCATCCTTTGCTATGTTTAAAGTAATCGAACGTAATTCGGTTAAAATATGTATAAAAAATATTAGCATAAGAGTAATGTCAGGAAGTTTTGTATCAAATTTAATTCTACTTATGGTTTCGTTGTATTCGCCGATGTCATTGATGTTAACACATGTGCAATAACGGTGACTTCTGCACTAGGCTCGAGGCCTGTATCGCAATAGTCTATGAGTGAGCATGATCCTGAGTACAATTTTAAAACAATGTTTAGCTGCAAGCTCCAGTTCTTTTTACTGCCAAAAACAACATGATAGTGATCTAGCTAAAAATTATAAAAATCCAAAAATAAAAAAAATAACTTCTGGGTGTGATTATCAAGAGAAGTATATGTGCGAATGTGTGTGGTGTGGTGGTGTGTGTGTGTGTGTGTGTGTGTATTTGTATGTGTGTGTGTAAGGGTGTATTTCTGTAAATGGATATGTGTGTTTTATGATTATGTGTAAGGTGTACGTGAGTGTATGTGAATTCTTAAGCATGTCATGACTATGGAATGATTTCTTCCGTTTCTAGGTAGTTTAGGTAACTTATGCTATAACAAATTTTATGCATATACAGCATTGACGATTTGCATGCCCTAAAGTAACACCATCTTTTACTGAACCTCCTTTTACTCAAGATCGTATACAGTGCACTTACTATAATAGGTAGTTATAAATCATAAAGTTTTTTATTTTACAAGAACCACAGAAGCATATTTGCGTCAGCTAAAAAATTTGCTTGAATTGATTGATTTAAAGTTACGTCCTCCAATATGGCACACTGCCCCCTGTTCCAGTGTGTTCCGAGTCTCCCAGGGCGAGCAATCTCTGTGTTTTATGACCGCTAAGTATTAACGGCTTATTCAGAACCAAGAACCGTGGCGAAAGAGCGCGCTCTAAATAAACGAACAAATACTGCTTCGCTTATAAAATGTATCACAGCGAGCATAACACAAAAGGTTTTCCTTTTAATTAACGCTCACACTTTCAACATGAAAAGGATTTTTTTTCAACTGTTCCATTTTTATTTGTAAAATTTCATTTTCCGATAATTAAAATGAATTGATACAAGATGCCGGAAATATAAAACTTTCAATATTGGTAATTTAGATATATACAAAAATAGGCGTGTTGGCATTAGACAGCATTGTTTATGGCGTTTGAATCGACAGGTATCTCAACACTTGTGCTATGGAAATCTGATGACATCTAGACACAACTACCAAAAACGCAATCAATAAAACAAAATAACAAGCTCAGGATGAAATATAAAAACAATTTAGCTAATTAACCTTTGATTCAAGCACTCTCACGCACTATTAAATTGTGATTACGTAAGCTACACGTGTATTTCGACGTATTTTGTTAGGTACGTATTTGTAACTGAAATTCAGTGAAATGTTCTCTTGCTCCCCATTAAATCTGGCATCTTTGTGGTATCTTTTAATATGGCAGTAAAAACTGAAATATTTTTAGTGAATTCATAATTCGCAATCCGAGTTCAATTGAAATTATTTATAATGAAACACTTTTTATTAGAAATAATTTCAATTAAATTCTCACTAGAAACGCCAACAAAACACACTCGCAGAAAGCAACCGGTTAACTCTGTATTTGATTTGAAGTCATGATATGAGGTTATTTATTAATCAGCATCTCCCTTAGGAATCGTGTACTGAGTTTTTAAGAAAGTATTGAAAAATAAAGACGTCGAATTTCGGCCAGTAATCAACGTTTATTTATTCAACCATAATGTTGGCAACTTTAGTTCGGGGCCAAAAACTTTGACGGTGCAAAATATGAAAATGACTTTTTCATCAACCTATATTTACCAGGAAAACTTCGTTTCAACACTTGACAACTCTTAAAAGGGTTCTTTCATCTTTTTCTGGCGATAAATGCGAAAAGGAGGAACTCATCAATATGTAATGCTGACGTCAGTCAATTTCACTTTGTTGGTGATAGATTGTTTCAAAATCCGTTTTCATTCTTATGTTTTTTCTATTGTTTTTTAAAACTAGTTCCTACTCGGGACTATGGACGAATTCTACATAAATTAATATTTTTTCTAAAGCTTCTGCCGACATACATTTTTTACAGAAGTTTTCTTTACCTGTACTATATTTTTAATCAGATCAAGGCCTTTTCAGTAGTTATCCAATAACCTAGGCGTATCATGTTTTAAGTCACAAAAGATAAACGGGTAATAAAGCTTCGCGTGTCTTGTTTGTAAGTCAGTATGCTCAGTAGGTCGAGTTATACTTTGATCAGTGTGATTACGAGTGCATCTAGTTCGAATAAAAGCTTAAGACGCAAGTTTTAAATTTTAAATTCGTCAAACTCACGAGACCAAAATAAGAATCACGGTGTACAGTCACCGATATTAATTTCTCATTGTAAAACACCTTCCTACAATGATTTTAATGGCGATTAAATGTTTTCAGGACTTACGCAATGAAATCGCAAACTGATGTCACTATCGCAATATTGATAGCGAAACTATGTTTACACAAGCGGAATGATCTAGCCGTGCTGCTATAGCTAACGAACGTCGGTCAGTGATTGAGTTGGCTTTGAAGTAATCCATATAAAACGTACTAGTAATCGTATTAAAAAAAACTGTTACGAATGTTTATGTCATCAAAACAATGGCGTATTTGGTAGAAGGCCAATATTAAGTTTGATCTGTGGAGATGAAATCAGATTCGATTTAATCTCGAACGCATCACACGTTCGTAATTTTTCGATCAATTTCTAGTTCAGGCAACATCTTGCGAAAAGTAATTTATTCGCATAAATCACACGCGCAGGTTCACCAGAACCAGACGCCGTCAAACCGCAATATCGGTCGAATCGCGAATGCATCGCGCGTCCGATTATTCCTAACTTTTCGATCCATTTCAGTAGTAGGGGCAACTGGGCTGATGGTTGTCTATTTGCATAAATAACACGCACAAGTTTACCAGACACCGTGAACCGTGGGGTTTCAATATCAAACGCATCCTATGTTCATAAATGCTCGATCCGTTCAGGTCTGTCGCGGCGGTTGTAATCTCGAACGATCCGATGTCTTTTTTTCCATTTTTACCACAGGTAGCTTGAAGTTTGTCTATTTTATAGATAGATTATACCCCCAAGATCACCGTCAAATCGCGTTGCCGAATGGATTAGATCTCGAAGGCATCAGGTCCGATGTAATTTTTTGATCCATTCCAATAGTAGTAGAGGCAGCTTGGCAGAATGCAATATTTTCGCATAAACCACGGGCACAAGTTTACAGACGCCTTTAAATCGCGTTACCGGGCCGATGCGAACTCTAACGCATCACTCGTCCGATGTTCGTAACTTTCCGATCCATTCCAGTAGTACAGGCGGCCTGGCTGAACGTAATCTATTCGCATAAATCACACGCCCAAGTTCACGAGACGCCGTCAAACCGCGTTACCGGATTCAATCTCGCGACAGACACCGCTGTAGGTACACGCGACATAAATCTCTCGGGTGACAAATATTCGCTGCTAAAATATTTTTTCGAGATTTACAAATCATTTCACGGCTTGGTTTATTTCACTTGTCTTTGTCTTTTTTCATTGAAGAAAATACCTAGCTTATGTCTGGCACGGATTTACTAGAAAGGTAGGTATTTGTCAGGCGTCTGGTTCCTAAATCGTTTCTGATACAATCCATCAACAAAATGTAACACGATTTTGGTAAAATAATCTTATAGGTACAACATCGTTACCTAATATTTCTGAACATATCTAGATCATACTATAATGTTATAAACACGAAAGTTTGTAAGAATGTCTGGATGTATAGATGTCTACTATTGTCTATATATATGTATGTTACTCTTTCACGCAAAAACTACAGACTGGATTTGTATGACAAAACTAGATTAAGATATAGGATTAATTCCGAAATAACGCCGGCGAAGTCCCAGGTCATAGCTAGTACTTAACTAAAAATTGTCAGTCATAGATCCCTGAGTCCTTGATGCCTACATTACATGTGTTATAGTTTCCGGACCAACCTCAATGGATGGTTCGCAAACTATAACACAACACCTTCACAACTAACACCTTTTAGTTCTTAATAAATATTATTACCGCTAGAGCCTCTTTGATCGGAATTTACACCAAGTTACGCTATCCGTAACAGCTAATTACAGTCCATAAAACGTAACATGATTAGAATGACAGCTGTCAGGTGCTGTGGCTAGTGCGGGGAAAGTATTCCCTAGTTAATGTTTATCGATATAGATAAATTATAATAAAATATTGGATTGGTTATTATAGAATATGCCTTTTAAAGTAAATTTGTAAAAGGGTTAATAAAATTAAACATATATAATAAATAATACACATTTATTGAGGTAATGGTGTACATCCCAGATCTATTTCATCAGAATCTGAGTCGCTGAAAAATTCTTGAAGGTTTATTATAAATTCATGGTCACACACGGAATCGAATCGTCAAAATCGTCTATGTTCGTAACTGGGCACTTTTTCTTCCTTTTAAGCGCATTTTCTTCAATAGATGACTGTCCATATTTTTCTTTGCTGATGCGCGACACTGTAGCTCTTCCAATGCCAAGAGCGTCAGCAACTCTGTCCCCTACTTGTGACAATGGCAACAATGGTCCGCCATTTTGGTACTCTCTTTCAAAATACTCACGCAAGTGAACTACAAACTCGCGAGATTCACTGTTCAACACAGTTTTTTTAGCCCGTTTTGGCATCTTCTCAACAAAAACGTAACAGTAATAACAAAAAACAATAACAAACTTTAACAAAAACAATGAGAAATAACCAAAACAACGAAAGAAACTGGATAACACGTAGCGTATATACAAGACCTCAGTACTCGTACTACCGTCTGACAACTTTGTCATCTGTTAGACAATGGCGGGGGCAGAGGCGGCTTAGTGTTACTGTTAAAAAAAATGGATATGAAAGTAATTTGGTTTTTTTTTTGTAAACAAATATTGAAATGATTATCACATTATTAAATTAATTTACCTTTATCGATGTGTCGCATCTCAAAGATTTTCGTCTAGAGACATAACCTTGTAAAGACGTCATAAATAATAAAGCTATCTTCTGTTTACTGTTTTTTTTGAGATTTTGTGTGTTTTTGAAACTTGAATAGTAATAGAAAATATGTTTAATGAAAATACTAATCCAAAAATATTTTTACTCCATTATAAACTGATAATTTTTCGTGTGTCAAAATCAAATAAATTCGAAACGCCCTTACAAGGTTCTAGCATAAGTTTTAATGACAGCTGTCATTCAAGTTATGTTTTATGGACTATAGATAGCAATTAGTGCCTCAACGTCGCCGGCCCAGGGCGAGCGGACGCGCGAATTAGTCACGGTATCGCAGGCCGGCCTTCGGAAACGACATAATGCCGCCGCTGTCACGACGCCGGCGCATCCGCCCTTTTGAGCACACCGGGGTGCGCGACCAGCGGCAACTAACAGCTATTCATTCGATGCTAAGGAGAAGTCATTGTAATGTAGGCATACTGTAGACTGGACAATTATCCTTTATATGAAACGAGGTCATAATGAACAATCAGCTAAAGTCATCAAGATATACAACTATCACCTATTGGTTGGGTTTCAGGAACATTAATCGAAGTTTGATTTTGAGAGCTCTTTTTTAAGAGAGGCAGGGCATAGCGATTTATCGTTCGAACTGGAGCAGCCTGACTGGTGAAATACCTTCATCTTACAGGAGATCGCAGCCAAAAAACGATCACTTCTGTGTTGTTGTGTTCCTGCGTGTGGGGGCAGAACTCGTGGGGGGAGCTACATTAGTAGCAGGGGTCAAGTCTTCAAGATAAGGACGACAATTTCAGTTATAGATTTATTAGGCTTTATTTGTGGCTCTTAAGCATTACCACTTAACATCTGGTGGGATGAGGTCAACCTTGAAGTGTAATATAAAAAAAATATATTTTGTGGTAATTGTTACTTTTTCTTATAGAATATATAATGCACTGTTAGTTCCTAGTTTACGAACAAGTCTTATATATAAGTTCTTATAGGACTTGTTCATGTCAAAGAGCGTTTTGGTTTAGCGAATCATGCGGATCGATTAGGATAGGAAATACGTGAGTTGAGGCCTATCTCACAATGGGAAAAGTTATATAACGTTCTTCACATATAGTCTCTTTGGGAACAAAAGTAGACTATCTACTTTCTCTTCAACTCTTTGAGAGCACCCTATCGACCCTTAAATAACATAACCTTCCAATACTATGTAGTGCGACAAACACACGTGACGTTCATCTACAAATATAGGGGGAGCGTGACTACATCTTCAATAAGACTCTTTCAGTAAAGACATTTGGTACACTCTTAGAATATTTTACCGGGCATAAGCGCTCTTAAGGGAGTGTAACTTCAGGTATGAGAATATGTTAAAAGCGAATATAGTGAACCGCGGGAACAAAAAGCCCCAGAGCTCCGTCTTGGAACTGAATATTTCAACACAAACCTATTTATGGAAAAAATACTACAAAATCGTATTATAATCGTGAAACTTTGTAAGAACGTATATATTTAGATTTGTATATGTTACTTTCACACAAAAACAACTAAATAGATTTGTATGTAGAAGAAAGATAGATATTGACGCAAGTTTTGTATATGATTGGCTAAGTTGAAAAGTTTTTTTTTATATAACACTTCAAGATTGACCTCATCCCAAGCTTAAGGGCAACAAGTACAGCATAATAAATCTATTACTGGACTTGTCGCCGTTACCTTGAATGCCTAACCCCTGCTACTAATGTAGCACCCCCCAGGAGCTCTGGAAATCTTAATCCCAAGCAGGACAAACCAACACAGAAGTGATCGTTATTTGGCTGCGGTCTTCTGTAAGGTGGAGGTATTTCACCAGTCGGGCTGCTCCAGTTCGAGCGATAAATCACTATGCACTACCTCTCTTGTCATCATCATCAGTCATCTTGGAGGTTGAGATATTGCATTTTCTATAGAAAACATAATAAGAGCACACTACTCTCACTACATCCTGTAAGGTAAGAAATAGCCAAAACGACACGCCCCTGTCGCCATATCATTGATTACATTAGGTAGACATAACATTACCGTACAGCTTGTTGTTGTATATTTATCCCAATTTCTATACTGCTGTAAGCTATACATAGATTGCAGGTCGACTTTAGATAAGAAAGTCCATAGACAAATAACATGCTCTCCCTCCGCCCAATGAGGAAGAGAAAGAATTTACACGCGCGTCCATTCGTGCGTGAACGCGTTCTACCCGATAGATATTTTTAGTTGTTATTCTAAGCATTTTGTAATTCAAAAACACATAGCATTCTAAAATAGTCCATGTGTATATGTGTAGTATTGCAAATAGTAAGATACGCTAGCCGAGCACGAGGTCAGTTTACAACAGAGCTCGGTAAGCTAAACAAATCGTCTCGTTCCCACGGCGCATTACGACTATGTATCGGGCTATAATCTTCTATTTACTGCGATGTACTATATATCACAGTATATCTACATACAGTATATTTGGGAGCGTTTATAAATAAATACATCCGCTTTATAAGTCGCTGTTAATAGATTCACTGAGATTCGAGAGTTTGATTCTATTTTGACGATTTCTCAAACCCCCACCGTCTTCCCACGACAGAAAAAAAAGTATTATAGACTTTAAAAGATTTACTAATAATAGACTTAATAAATTATGTTTAAAGAAATTTATTTCTGTCCAGACTTAAGCATGAAATCTTCTAAATCTATAAGGGTAAGCAGTCAGACTGATCTATCAACGCCGGGCCTTAGCTATAACGGCTAGAAAATTTAATTTTTGCACAGTGATTTCTTATAAAGCTTAGGGGAGCACTAAGACAGGATTTTTAAAATCCGTTTAGGCTCCTTAAAGGTAATCAAAATCTAATCTGGCTGCATTATTCCTCCGTTTAAACTAAATTTCATAACTAAAAAGCATTTGAAAGGTTACACGGCACGACATCAAACCAGTCGCACACACCGACTCGTCTACAACAAGATTTTATTACACCTATTTGCCAAATAATATTGAGCAGGTAACTGAATTTGTCGAAGAGCGTTTTGGTTAAGGTGAAAAAGGTGGAATTCTCCATAGTAACACTGATCGCATAGGAATTGAAATCGAATTACCTGGGAATATCGAGTTCATAGTAAGTACCTTAGTAAGTATTCGCGAGACTTTAATACGATTCAGTGTAATTACCCACGATGCTTACATTTTATATCTTTTTACCTTTCAGGTAAGCGTAAAAGGTACGTTACGCAAGTGACTAAGAGATGTTATAGTCAATCGATAAAATAAACTATTTCATGGTCTTCATCGTGTATTTATCAAATTACGAACGGTAATGTTTTTTTAACAACGAAAAAACTTTAAGTATTTTATTACATACGGTACTGGTAAAATTATTGGTGACGGACAATGTAATACGTTTTCGTTGTTTCCTACGTATCAAAATTCTTTATCAATTAGGAACATAACCAGTGTCCCCATTTGTCGAATACTGAGTTGCTTACTGTCTGCTGACTGACTGAACAGCGTTTTTCCCCTAGCGTTTTGCGTACATTACGTGCTGACTGAACACTCCAAAGAAATTATATAGGATATATAAGAGGTATCATTCTCGTTCTTATCACGACAAAAATAAATTTTTCATAACGCCAGCTACATTAACTTCACAAGGGTCTTTTCATTTTTATAAAAGTTACAAATTCACCAACGTGATACCTAATAGAATAAATTTGCATAAATTAAAAATACACCTTTAGATGTTTCTTTAAGCTTATGAACGTAAACGAAAATGTATTTGACTCGAGAGCCGTAATTATTAATCAGCTAAGATGTGTTGCTTTGTAAAAAATAATCATAAACAAAACAAATAAATTGTATAATTGGAAAATTGTGTGCTTTTGATATTTCTCACACTCAGTACAAACACAGTCTTAATGTTTTACAGATTAAGTCAGATGAGGCTTTGATGAAATTAATTAACAAAAAATGTTTAAATCGTCTTACAAATCTGGTATGGGTATTTCCATATTAATTCTCACCATAACTGGGATGTGATTTGTTGTAGTTAAATAAAGAACATTGCAAATTTTATATTATTTTATTATGCCAAAGTTCCCTCAGATTATTTTATAATTGGGCCTCCTTTATTCCATGTACAGATAAAACACACTTCTTCAACTTTGCTTCGCCCTTAACTCGTGCGCATAAGATATAATATAGAACAGCAAGTGTATTCTTTGATATGATGTTGACCATACATATTCTGTATAGGAATAGTCCCCCCCTGCGTAGAATATAAATAGTTTTTGTGCCTAACCTATATAAAATCTAGTATGCGAACTTTTAATGCCATAGGAGAAGTAATAACTTTGAATGTGCTTTGGCAGTGAATTGTATCCCTTTATATGAGGTTACCGGTCTACATCTCTAGTGATACCCGTTTACAATTCAAACTCCCTTTTTAATTTATGTGATACATAGCTTGCATGCTGTTGTGCGCTGTAGACACATACGATTATTAGAATCACTTTTTCATTATAATGGTAATCTAACGTTGGCAATTAAACCAAAGACGTTAAAATACGTATTAAAATTTTTCCCCATACTCCTGGTATAAGTCCAACCGGACAAAATAACAACTGTTTCTCCCAGTGTTGTTTATGATGAAGGCCATCGTAGCCAATGAAAATGTTAAGTGACAAGTTGACAGCCGAGTGACACGCTACGTGACAGCTACATCTACGCCGTAGTAGCCCGTGCTACGGACAGACGAATACAACTTAATAGAGCATACTCATTTTTTTGTTATTTAAGAATTTGAACACAAATAAATACTCTATTCTTTAAATATTATAAATACGAAAATTTGTAAGAATCTATGGAAGTCTGAATATTTGTTTGTTGCTCTTTCACGCAAACCGATTTAGTTGAAATTTGGTGGAAAAACTGATGAGTGACATACATTAACACATACGAGACTTTTTATCCTGGAATAAAGCGGGCAAGTCGCAGGAAATGTATAGGAATATATACTTGAATAATCAACCTAATTTTGGTTTTGTGAGTATTAAAAAGAAGTACTCTGCAAATTAATGAAAATAATATTTTTTGGTTTATCTTTCAAGATCAGACTTAACAAGATTTTTTATATAATAGACTAATATCGATTTACGTCTAGAATTTTAAAGAACAAAATAACTAATTTTATATCTAATCCACGTGGGTGAATTTGCAAAATGAAAAATAATAAACTGTTTTCTCTAGGTAGTTGAAGGTTGTCTAGAACGCATCGACTTTAAGATTCTAAAGATAAAACAATCTTAATTGGACTAGTTAGAATTTATCTGTAATAATAATTGAGTTAAATTTAATCTATGAAAGAAATAATTAACATACCCTCGAACTAGAAAACAAAAATATCTTTTGTCGTAACTTAACACAAAACGTTCCCAAATCCTTTCACAACATGCACGAAAATCAATCTCGTAACAGGAACCATTTGCGGGGTTATTAATTCTGATTATCACTATCAAACAAAACGACACTACCTTTTTTTGTGCTTGGTCAAATGCATTGACGCACCGTACCATCTCCCGGGGGAGGTGACGGCGTGTGTGCGACTGGGGGAATACCCACTAAAACGTCCCGGTTGACTTCTTCGTCTTGATGGTGAACAGAAGACCTACCACAGCATTACCGGTGGAATGGCCGCTATTTTTTTTTTTTGGGACTCCCTGCCCTTATGCGGGCAGGAATACCCACTAAAACCCCCCGGTGGACCTCATCGCCTTGATGGTGATGCCATGGGAACAGAAGACCTACCACGGCATCACCGGCAAGAAACCCTCCCTGTCCCTGGAATGTTTGTCCTTACACTTCTAAAACGACATCCTACTATTTCTTAATACGTTTCCTCGCATTCACAAATGTTTTCACTCGTAACATTTATGATGCCAGAGAGAACAACGTTGGGAATGCCCTTATGAAAGTGTGTTACGTTACGTTCAGCGAGTTATTTTTGTTTTAGTTATTACCTTTCTAGCGGTCCGTTTGAGCCGGGAGCCCAGGATCTACCTCTTGCCCCTTACGGAATCAGTCCGAGTACACCTTTATATACAAACAAAAATACGTCAGACTATACAGTTTGGACTTTGTAGCGCCGTTATGTCGTACGCATAAGATCTAATATTCGATATTGTTTAATTCGGCAAATGTTTATCTTGATTTTGTTAACCGAACAAACAAAAATACGTTAGACTAAAGAATTCCGACTTTGTACTTTAACCTTATATATTAGGCATAAGATTTAATATCGTACTGTAAGTCTGATGACCACATCATGCATCGACATATACCTACTATATGTAATTAAGTATACATAGTGGTACCACCGTTGATTTTGGATTCCATGCCATTAGAACAGCTCGAGCTATTTCCTTTGGGATCAGTATGAATGTTGTCTGATATTTTTATGCCGTGTATTTATATCATGTAGGTTGTGTAAACTACCTTCAACCTTAGCCCTTCAGAGCTGTGTACAGACAGCAGCATAACAACCTACCAGAAAGTGTAAAGAGAATGAAAATGAAAAATTAATGAATGTTTATCGTTTGAAGAACTTAACTTAAAAAGAACGATAATTAAAAATAAATAAATAAAGGGAGCTGATTTCCAAAGGTCAAAAACAATTCCGATTCGGAAAGTCAATGTTTTGAATCCGTCCAATCGTTTACGTTAAGAAGAACGTGATATAACATAGTTTCTGAATTGTAAGCCTATTCTGATGTTTTCTGAATAGGTATAAAACTAATATTGACAGGTCAATTTGGAAAACGAACTTTTCTAAATTGACTTGGGTCTGGGTGTGCTGGGATGACGCCCCCAGTTGGTTCCGTCGTCTGGTATTCATAGTACAAGGGAAAACCTTAGTTTGAGACCAGATGATTGGTGTGATTGTCTGGCGCATTTATTTATTTATTTATTTATTTATTGACATCACAAAATTTACAAACAACGCAAGACAAATGAAACAGATATAGTATAAATACTTTGTGAGGCCAATTTGGGTTCCACCTCAGCAAATGCCGCTGCGACATTTTAACGTCGCAGCAGCGCTGGTATTCTGGTGGAGCCCCTTGCTTGGAGAATTAGCAAGTGCCCTGGCTCTTGCTAGTTCCCCACGCAATCGAGTGGCGCTTATGATTTTATGCTTAAAACTACACAAAAAAAACGACAAAAACAAACATTGATATAAAACAAAAACAAACATTGTTGGCTGTGGTTAATTGTAAAATTACGATGAAATATAATAATTTGATTAAATTCTTCTTAAATTATATTTTTTTAACAGACTATGCACTTAACAGATAATCGGTTAATGTGGCAGACGTCACATATGTCAAAAATCACGATATCTCCCGTCTTTTCAATCGCGTGGCACCCATAATGTCTCAAGCTCTATTCCACGACTTTGCATTCCATTTCATTTCCTTAGAATTCAAATATTGAAGTATGTGTTTTGAATGAAAAGTATTCACGTGAATCTAATGACACCTTAACGGCACAGTTAGAATTAACGTCAACGTTATAAAGTGAGTTACGATTAACTTAATGACTTTACCTACTAACTTCATAGAGTAACGCGATTTCCTTATCCATAAAAAAATAATTTCGCATTCTCAAATTTCGTATTATAACTCACAGCTAGTTTTTTATTTAATATTTTTAAATACCGCATTAATGAATGATACAACAAGGAGATAATAATCTCCTTGTGTGATATTGCACGATACTAGGTGACGCCGTGAAAACCGTTCTGTCCACTGATTTTAAAAGTTGTTTAGGTACTTTCCTTATATCAGATACGGTATTCGGTAGCCGTTTAAGTACGATTGAAAGCACGTCATACTAATAATCACTTTGAGCTTTGCAACGCCCTTATGTCGCATAGGAATTAAAATCAAATCGCAAGAGTTTCCTAAATGTGCTGTTCACCGTACCTACGCCAGCTAGCAATAACACGGGCCAGCAGTATTCGCCATACGCAACGTGAGGAATGACGTCATAAACGCCATAAAAGCGCGCGATATTACACGCCATTAAATTCGTCATCTTTTTTATGTTTGCTTTGAAACAATACTTTCCCATTGTCGCTTAATATTTTGTTTTTTTGCATTCAACGTCGTATTCATAACCTTCCAAAAGCAATCTTCTAGCAATAACACGGATCAACGGTATTCACTATACGCGATGTACGGTATGACGTCATAAACGTCATTAAAGCGCGCGATATTGCACGCCATTAAATTCATCGTCGATGGACGAAGCGAGTAGAAAGATGTTTCTACTCGCTTCAGGGCCCGCTATCAAAACCTTTCTTCTCATCTCCTAATTATGAATTTTGCTCACACCTTGTATTCCTTCATCTAGCATTGAATTCTACACAAAGGTTCTAGGTAAAGTTACTAGAACCTTTGTGTAGAATTTACACCCGGCAACTCGCTTTAAGGGTGACGTCATAAACGAAAGAAAGCACGCTATATTGTACGCCATTAAATTCGTCGTCTGTTCGCTCTCTCCGGTCCGGACGTCAAACATTTATTTTGCTGTTTGTTTGATGTGTTGATCCTGTTGTCTTGATTCACAATAAAGCAGCATTGAAAATAGGGCATAGCTCTGTAGTTACAAAAAAATATGGCCACGACTACCGTCTAGTCTAGGGATCAGAAGTTTACCCTTTAATTTCATCAGCACTCCTACGTTTTTGCTTATTTTTTAAACTGTGGATTTTCAATTAATAATAAATTAAATTAAATCTTTAACAAAATTCAGCACTGAATATATTTCGCGTAAATGGATCGCAATCAAAAATAAACCCAGATTTTTTTAAATATGTATCTAATTAACAGATGAAAACGTGAGAACACTTTTGATTATTTTCAAAATTTTATTTTACATTTTGGTATGATAATTATGCTAAATTAAAGTTTTCTAGTTAAAACAGAATCTGCCGTTGGTTAAGGATACTTACAGAAAAGACGGTACAAATTAGAGACTACAAAAAAACATGACGTAGACGCCTATTTTTATATCCCCTTATAATATTTTATTCAGATGTTTCATAAGCAATACACATTTATCAATCACTAATGTACCTAATGATGTCGAGAAATGGGTCGAAATACCAATTACTCATCCTGAATTTTCCGTTTACCTGAATCGCCTATAAAGAGCTTTTTCAAACACTTTGTCTTGGATTTGAAAAGAACTCCCATTTCAATGACAAAATACGACGCGAAAAGTCGAAATTCAGTCTAGTATTTCTGAAAATAGATTGACAACTTAGGAAATTCGATTTGAGTCTGGTATAAGGGCAATATCCGGCGTTTAAAGCGGTTTGTCTACACGACAGGAAGCGCGGCCCCCGATACTGGAGATATTTCAATCAGAGTTCGCAATATTGCGGCGTCTACAATGTACACACTCCCTTCGCAGGCATCGATTCGAAAACGTTTCTGTGATAGGCGTTTGATGGTGGAATGATAGGCCATTGTGCTGTTATTGGCGTTAAATATTTTGAAGCCATTATCTTCGTCATTGTCAGTTACAGAAGTATTCAGAGAGTTCTTGTGACTTTCACTAATAAGGTTGTTGCCTAATTATTTAAATACCTTTTTATTCATTTAGTTAGAATAAAAATTTCCGGAGATACCACTTTTTTTTTTTCATTTAAAATCTGGCTGACATGAATCGGAACGAGTAGTTAATTTTCGGCATGCGGTACCTATGTATGTTTAAACAAATCTTTTCACATTTTAGTTTTTGAAAATGTTTTAAAGCAATAATTGCCTAAAATTTAGATGTTTTACAAATTTTAAAAATAAATTTAATTTTGAAAAAGTCCTTAAAAGGCATATTTCTGTGATATACGTATATCTTTAGGTAACGTCTTTCAAACATTAAACAATACACAAAATCAGACATAACAAACATGTCTTTCTTTCATTTGAAAGCATACGTTCTGCTATTCGTTTTCTGCATCAACAGAGGTTGGTTTTCCAGCAGAGTTAAGCTGAGGGTGTTTATTTAATCCACCAATATCGGTTTCATTCATAGCCTTGCTAAGTATACCGATTTGGGAAACACCATTTCGTGGCACAGGCTTGACGTCCCTCACTATTCACAATTACCATTTTTATTGGGAAAATTCCTTCACGTACCGTACTGCCACCTGATGGAAGGTACCGGTGAATATAGGACTCTTCTCCCCCGAAAAGGTCAGAGAATACCCACTGAAACCTGATTCCTGATTGGACGTCATCGCCTTCAGTGGGAAGATGCTGTGGGTATCTAAGCTCATCCAGAACCATCACAGCACCAACGGCATTATGATATAACCTTTCTTGAAAATCGTTAGTGAAAAAGCAACCTAAGAACAACACCAGCACTTGCTTCACCCTGATTTAATAAACAATATTAGAACAACATTAATGACTAAATATGTATGTCACCTTCAACAAATCCGTTCAAGTAATGAAGTAGAATTCCATGAATCGAGATTACCTAATTGAGTTAGTCAGCCTTGCTAATTCCTAGCTAAAATAACACGACGGGGCCTGAATGTAGACTAAATTAGTAACATATTAGCAATCTAACACCTGTAAACACCCTTTGAATTTCCACAGAGGTGTGGTTTCTTCGATCTGGGGATTAAATCGAAACATTCTCACGAAAGCAAAGTCAGTTACATCATAATCAGATTTATAATCCGTAGACACGGTCGGGCGCGCACTGTTTGACTCGGTCGAGATTAATTTACCGTTTAATTGCCTACATTTATGTTCAACATTGTGTTTACTTAGTTTTCGAGGGCGTTATTTAGAAGCTGCGTAGGTGTAACACGTTTACGTTATGTTATCGTGATTTGATTTCAGTTTGGGGCGCGACTTTCCCTTTTAATTTTCGAGAGGCGGTAATGAAAGCCGAGGTAGTTTGTGTATTTCACGAAACGCTTAATTGAATTGATATGTGAAGGTTGATTTTTGAAATGGGCGGTCGCGTTGAGCGGACAAGATGGCGATAATATTCTGTTTTGTTAGATTGGTAAACAAACGAATATTTTGCAAAAGGGACAAGTAGTCAACAACGTTATGATTTAAAAATATGTTCTTTGATAGTTAATGTGTATGGATAGGTATGTTTGTTACTCTTTCATGCAAAACTTACTTACTGAAAGGAGTTACTACTGGCAGGATGAAATTAGGTAGCTTTGCTGCACTCGCCCGAGTTTGAAGGCTGAGAAAATCGTTAGCTAGCTAACTAGCTCTACACATTGGATATTTAATATAAACATATAGGTTTTATCCCTAAACAGCGTAGTCGTGGTGAACAAAACGCAATATCCCTGCTAAATAAGAATAGACTAAGTATTTCTTATGGAGCCCAGGCCATGGACCAAGTTTGTTACCACATTAAATGATTATTTCAAAATCAACGAAAAAAATCGATTCGTTAACAGATGTTTAATGAATTTAGCACATTGTGTCGTCAAAATCGACATATTGACTTTTAACTAGTTTCGGTCAATAACGGCCTTGAAGACTATCATCTTCACCGAACATGCGAAGGGCAACGCAGAAGGCTTTCAAGTTTCGGAGAATTTAAAAAAGCATTTAAAGGATAATTTGCTAAAAAATAATATGGCCGTTGTAATATGAAAGTCCTCATATCCTTCTTACATATTGCATAAAGGTGTGGGGTGGCACTGCTAAGACAACTATGATAGGACTAGAGAGAGCTCAAAGATCGGTATTGAAAATCATGCTGTGCAAGCCGTATAGGTACTCCACCGATCAACTTTACAGAGAGAGCAAGGTCCTGCGAGTCAGGCAACTGTTCATAGCGAGAGGAGTATTTTTTAGCGTTGCTCTTTCTTTGCCGGACTATGCAAAGCTTTGCGCGCAACGAATTTACAAAATTCCTGCACCACCGGCGCGCACCACCTTTGCTAGACGTCAACCCCTATACCTTTACCGCACCTTTATAACACCGTATGTCACAAAATCGACCTTAAGGAGCTCAAGAATCGCAAAGTAAGGAGAGTTGTGGAGGCTTGGCTTAGGGACCTAAACTATGATAAAACAGAAAACCTACTGAAAACTTGACTAGTGCCGCAATAATTCACACACACCCTCACCCACACCCACACACACACACACACTTCACTTTCACTTTCTTTCAAATTTTATTTGTTTAGTTTTTAATTCAATTTATGTTTATTTTGTCATAATAGCTCATTGTTTTATATCACGCTCAAGCTGTGTTATTTGGTACAATATTTGGTAACCGTAGTCTGAACTCTGCGATACAAGCCATGCTTAGTGCAGGGTTCGCTAGTCTTAAGTTCATTGTAAAAGCATTTAACTGGCAAATAAATAATTTTATTATATTATATTATATATTATTATATACGGCACTGGTACCTTAAACTTATTTATGAATGGTGTAAATCCCGATTTATTCATTAATGCCCGGCTCAAATATTTGAATAACCATCCGTTCTAGTTACGGATACAAATAAATTATAAGAGGCGCAAGCTAAAAACGACTGACGGACGACTGATCGCAGCTGTATGGAACGGTATTATTTAACGACTCGTAGTCGAACTGGGGGCGTCATCCCAGCACACCCAGATCCAAGTCAATTTAGAAAAGTTCGTTTTCCAAATTAACCTGAACGGGAATCGAACCCGGAACCTTACGCGCTTTGGCCGCCTACCTTAGCCACTGCGCCACCGAGGTAGTCATCGGCGTGAGGAGAATTCGTAAATTCTGTTCCACGTGTCACCATGTCCTCAGCTTTATTAGGCCGGATAGGTATCGTCGCAATAAGCGGCGGTTTCCATGGCAATTTTTCTCATTAACTAAGTGCGAGTTAAAAGGCTGCGATATGGAACGATAAAGGTTTAATTCAATCGACGGTGCGCGCCACTTTAAAATAATGATGTTTGTCCCTCCGCACCCCTTTTGGTGCTTTTCTCTTAATAAAGTCACGTATTATTTTTTTCTTTTCCTACGTAAAATATACGACCAAAGCTACAGCTAAATTTACAGCGGAAAACTTAAAGGCAGAAAGAAGAAAGGTTATTAAGCCAACAACAAAATATTGAATTAGAAAAGTATACTTGCGAGCAAAAAAAAAACCGAATCACCCTCCTTAATTAAGTCGGACTATACTGAAATTTTACAACGTATAGGGTATCAAGTATAAACTGCAAAATATTTCAATCATTTAATTCGTAAAAATCGCTCGGAACATGAGACTGATTCCATTTTTTGACTCGGCAAGTAATTCGTTTTTTCTTTTATGATGTAAACAAGACGTGTGAAATACAAGTTGCTATTTACCAGGAAATAAGAGGGTCAATCAACTTTTATTTGTCCGGTGAGTAATATGTTTTGTCCCTGACCAATAATCGCAGTTCCAAAGAAAATTAAGTGGTTTTTTGGCATATGTCGCATTTATCTTATTATTAAGCAAACATACGAGTAAATTATTTTAAATAAATCACTATTAAACTGGAATTTTAATAGTTGTCCAGGTGACAAAACATCTGGATGTAGTGTTTTTTTATTTGTCCCCCAGTCGCTAATTACAATGAAACATTACTTGATACAAAAAAATACCATATGGCAATTAATTACGCTTGTACATAATTATTCATTACAGTGTTCACTTAGATGCTAGCATATAGATTATTGTTTGTTTCATAATTTTACCGAATTTTTTGCATGTTCGTTTTGGTCCCTATTATATTTTATTATTCCGACTTCCACCGGACAACGGTAAAAAAGTTCCGAAACCAAAACATAGATGAGTCGATCAGTGCCTTGACAATAAGTCGGTCGATTTGGTGACAACACTCATCTAACCGCTATTTTTATTTCATCATTGCTGCGGTGTCAGTCGATCGCGCGCGTTTTTAAAAATTGGGTGGCTTTATTGTGTGTCCACCGGACAACCAGCACAAAATCGTAAGTATTTGATATATCGTAGTAAATAAAAGTGAAATAAATTCTATTTTATCTATATTTTTCACTGCGCGTAAGACCTAATTCAAAATATCATTATTTATTATCAGGAAGCGCAAAGACTGATAAATGTCACTCGGACAACCAGTCACTTGGACAACCAAAACCGTTGTGCGTGGGACATTTTGATTGCCCATAGGACAATTAATGATAGAATAAAACTCGTATACGTCTTTAACTCAAAGTAAACACAAAATTATAAACATCATAAAAAACAAAACAATCTACATCTTATAATATATACAACACCAAAACAAACAACATTTAACAGCTTAATAGAACATCGTAATGAACAGGATGAAAACTTCAACTAAATAACTTTCTCACACAAAACAAAAATTAAATTACGTCGTCTTTCACATATTACATAAACATTTTATAAAAACTAGAAAAATAAAAAAAACATAAATCTCCTCTTTTTTCTCTTTTTATAATTCATTTTCTTTTCATCCTTTATTTCTAAATATTTTTTTTTTCTTTTGATTCCTATTTCGCCTTTTAAAAAGACACTATTGGAGTCTAATACGTTTCCTTCTATTTCTTGTGTCTCTTTCATCAAGCATGGTGTAATCTGCTTAAAATCATAGTTCCAACTATTTCTTGATAGGTAATCAAATAAATAATTTTCGTAACGTATTTCGCACTCGTAGGTTAACAGGTTCTCGTCATCTCCTTGAGGGTGTTGGACGCTTTTGGTTTTAGATACATCTTTAGTTAGTGATTCCTTCACTGTAAATGGTAAAATTTTCCGCACCATTCTTTCCATCACAACTTTTTTCTCAATTTCTTCGTTTCCAATGCTCTCTACTGAATGTTTTTTTTAGATTTTCCAGATGCTTGGTTTTCGTTATTTTATTAATATCCGTCGTGCATAATTCTAATGTTTCGCTTTCATCTTTGTTGATAAAAATTAATGACAATGTGTCATCGTCACTATGACACTGTGACATGTCGTCACTGTCAAGTTTTTCTTCGAATTCTGTTGTCAACCTTATTTTATCTTTCCCTACTGTGGCGCCATCTATTGCGTACTCGTCGTTTTTGACCTGCTCATCGTCAACATGATGTACTTTCTCTTCCTCATTATGCCTTTTATTAATAGCTTCTGCGCGTCCTAGGATGTTACTTCCAATTTGCGTACACTCTTTATACGCCATAGCGTCCAAATACATTTCTGCCATTTCCTGAATCTTCTCTTTGTAATGCTCCTCCTCGGTGAATTCGTCGTAAATAGCACTCTTAAACTCATCCCAACTCTCGTGTCTCTCTTCTCCCCGCAACCATAACGCCGCTAAACCTGTTAGAGAGCGCCTTGCTCTTAACAGTTTTTGACGTGAGCACCATCCAAAATATTCGGCTTGTTCCTCAACGTCTTCTAACCATTCGGATACAGGATAGGATTTATCCCGCCCGTTAAACTCTGGTAGCTGGAATATATTCGTCATTTTTAGTTCCCTTTCTTATTCGTTTTTATCTTCCTCACAATCGTCTCAAATTTCTTCACAATCGTCTTAACTTCTCCATCAACATCACAATCGTCATTTCGTGAAAAAGTCTTACGTCTTCAAAATTTTTCTTTTCGTCGTCGTCATGGTGACCGTCGTTCCTCGTAAAAATTTTGAAAATTTAGAATTTTGTATGCTTTTTCATTCCCATCCCGGACGAGCCCCCAAATTTGTAGTGGAATGGGAAATGAAAGAAGCAAATTAGGTATAATCCAAATATATTAGCCAAATAAAATTAATTTATCACACACACGTCTTACACATCGTCGTTCGTCGTTCAAATCTAACTCTGACATTCTCACCATTCGGATATTCAAACGTACAGGCATCGCTCATGCACAACGTTCGGATACATCCGCAATCCCACATTGATATTTTGACCAATTTCAACTTTTTACTTCTTGACGTGTGGAACACCGAGCCGATGATCTCTGGTGTCAGAGTTTTCAAACTACGTACTACTACTAGCAGTAGGCCTCTGTCTGACATGATTGTGTAACGACTGCCATTTAAATAATCAATAACTAGAGTCATGTGGATTTCGGAGTCAAATTTACTATTTTATTTAAATAAATCGTGCTGCTCTATGTGAATTCTTAAAATATAAATAATTATCTAAAGAAAAAATGTTAAAATATAAAAAAAATCAAATAAAATTAAAATACTAAAATTTATCATTGATGTACACTTAAAAGTTGATTGACCCAAGAAGCCCCTTACATGTAAAGGGTTCAAGTGTTTACTTCACATTTATCAATATGAAATAGAAAACGTGAAAGTGAAACGGCTTAGTATAATTTCCCATTGGAACCAACGCATTCCCTTATTCCTTCTTAAAAGGGGTGAGATTTAAATATGTAAAGGGCATACAAATTTATTTATCTAGCAGTCACAGTGTAGCTAGTTACATCTGTATGAAATTGTGCGCGAGAAACGACACTGACAACTTTTTCCTTTAAGAAAATTTTAGGCAAGAGCCTTAATATTCGTGTTTGTTTAAATAGTAATAGACAAGTCGGTTGCATGACCAAAAAAATTGTCAGAGAAGCAATTTAACAGCATACTAAACAATATAAAAGACATCTATATAGACAATTCCAAAAATATATCTCACATGTTACAAAATGAACACTCTACATCGTAACAAATAATAATAATAATAAATAAATATTGGACAACATCACATACATTGCTCTGATTCTGTGGTAAGTAGCTAAAGCACTTGTGTTACAGAAATCAGAAACAACGACGGTACCACAATACCCAGACCCGAGACAATACAGAAAAGTTCGTTTCCCATATTGACCCGACCGGGGATCGAACCCGGAACCTCAGAGATGGCGCGACGCTAAAGTCCGGCACGCTCGCCTCTCGGTCACTGAGGTCGTCAAATACCTGCTTGTCTAAGCATAATATCTAATAAATATTCAATGGTCCCTCCCCTGAGAAGTATATTTTTAATAAAATTTGTATTAAAATATTGATCTCTGAATCTCCATTACATTGCCCCTACGGGATATCAGTATTTAACAAAATGTTACGTTATTTCACTCCATGTTCGTACCAGTGACTTGCAAGTAAACAAATGAAACTAGTGGCCCGCAGCGGGTTCGCACGCGTACAATCCCGGTATATTCAAACTATTTATTGAAAATGTTCTCTACATAAAAACCACCTTGATAGTTCAGATTGGAAATAGCTTCAGCTGTTCTCGTTAGCAACACATTCAGCGATTCATTCTTATATTATAGACTAATAAATTTGAAAATGATTTATAGGAATGAAGCGTTAATTTACTTTTAACATTCGTCTTACGTATGTTTTTAACTAATTAGTATGTTCTACTCAGAATTAAAAGGCTCACATGTCTCATTACGAACTTTCTAGAAACATAAGAGTAGCCTTGAAAGTTTTCATACATTATCTACACACTAACTACCACTCTCAAAAGTAATTTCAAACTTTAATGCGACGATTGTTAGCTTAATGACAACAAACGCCTTAACGTGAACCCACTCGGGTTCTAATTTAATTGATTTATCAAAATTCGTTTAACCTTAGTTCAATGTTATCCCTATTTGGGCTCCTTCACTAATTAGCTTCGTTAATAATCTTTTTTGGGCTCAAGACTTAATTCCCCTAGATAAAAAAAAACTCGGGAACACAAAATGTAATAATTATAGGTCCGAATCCTCGCAATAAATATACAATTATTTATCATGCTCTGAGTAAGCACATTGCTAAACGCAGCACTTCAAGAACTCATTAATGTAACCAGATCTGGATTTTATTACTCGTTTGCAATTTGTATGACGATTCGACAACAGACACGACAGTAATTTAGGTACAAATAAAAAAAGCATACGAAAACTCGAATACTAGACTGACTTTTCTTTTAGGTGAAAAATAAAACTTTATTTATTAATTGAGCCTTCTAAGGTTTTGTACAACCTAATTTAACATTTTGTCGGTCCGTTAACCATATTGGAGAAATCTCATGTGCATCCATTTTTGCCTACGTCTTATACGTATTCTACAATAAAAATAAGAAAAAAATCCTACATTTTATGTTGTAATATTTTTCTTTGTAAATTCAATTATTCCGGCATACCTAGCGGCACACGATACAATAAAGGGAGCTTTTTCATAAAATCCATAGTTTCTACATTCGAGCGCCAAAGTGTAAGAGTAAACTGGCTAAGACGTTAAAAAATGATTTTTTTTTTGTTCTAGTTGCATAATTCGGCAAATAGTAGTTTAGTTACAACGTTACAAGCTACTAAGCTTAACGTACCTTCAACCCTAACCACTGACCACATGGCGCCATCTGGCCGTATCCTAATTCTCACGAAGCCGATCTTCACGCAAAGACCCGAGTCATCGAGTGTTTATTCGATAAGTCAACACCACCGTGTTTACAAGCACTCATCACATATCCTAATTTAAACTAGTGGCTGGCTTGGCTAGTCAAATATTTAGCTATCGAGAATATTATCATAGGTAATGAACCGATAACGACTATCGAGAGCACGAGACGAAATATCGGGATTATTAAAATTCTCCAATAAAGCTTATTACGTCGTTACGTTACGTTATTGCCCTAATTGGAAATAATTGTGTATGCGAAAGTTTATTTTCAATAATGTTATGAAAACCGATTTACTTTTTTCTACTTATGTTATAAATTATATCATTTACGTAAGTTTTAAATTTACTATTTATGTATTTTGGTTTCTATAAATACTGTGGTTTACGTTACGAAATCGACTATTTCAAAATGATCAAATAACTGATCGATAATGTACATTTACGTACACTAATATATTATATATACCCTCATTCAATAGTAAACCTGTGATGTAATGAATGAGCTTAAGTGTGTGCATTGCATTGCTCTGATTGTACTGGTCTAAAAGGGTGATTAATATCGTACTACAAAAATGTTCAGATGGATTTAAAGTATGAGTCTCTAAGAAATTTAAACTAAAATTAATCCAGCATATCGAACATTCGGTAAATGTCTACGAATGATCTCATAACGTAACTATTTCAAATACGTAATCAGCCTAAGCGTATTAATATTAAAGTGTAGCCGTAGAACCATACTAAGAATTCGGAGAAAAACTACACAAGGTCACATTCCTTTGTCTATTTAAAGGTAGAATGACTGTCCCCTTTGAACTAGCAGATTTCTTTACGGTGCGGTATTTCCCGAGAAAATGTATACATAAATAAGAATACTTACTGGCAGGTAAATGTTGTTTTTTTTTTAACCTAATAATTTGACATACCTACTTATATTATTTGTGCTTTTGTTTGTTCTATTTTCGTTATGAAAGATATTACTATATTTATTTATTTTCAAAAGTTGATAATGAATGTGTTAACAATATTAGGAATAATCCTAATATTTATCTTGATTGTAATCTGTTTTGATTTCCAAATAAATAAATAAATTACTCTTTCACAAAATGGCAAATGCTATCGTCAAGACATATCCATAGATAGAGAGAGGGAGAGAGTAATTCATTTTTCTTAAATGATATTGCATTGCTATATACTAAAACCTGTTAAGTAGTTTTACACCTAAAATAATTCCTAAAAAGTTTTTTTAATTGTTGTAGTTGCATTTCAAATGTATATTTTAAATTTTACCAAAAGAAAACTAATGCATAATGTAAGATTTCAAAATAGAGTTGTTTGTCGAAATTTGTAACGCTTATCACTAAAAATGTATGCGAATAAATTAGTTGAGGAAAAGAAAAAGTCACGAGACAAGCGTTGGGGTATCGCAAGGCGACAATATAAACGTCATATATAAAGCAATATTATCTTCATCGAAAGAGCAACCAGCAACAGCTTCATCTAGGATCTCATGAGCTACATGACATTCTCGAATAATAAACATACCGACTTTTTTGTTGGTTCTATTTTAATTGGTTGGAGTTCACTCAATAGTTCTTTAATATCCGACACAAAACAGAGCTATGATTAATTCTTTAGCTGATTAAGGCCACAAGTTGCCACGAACCACTACTTATTACAAACAGTGTTTCTCCGTATATCAAAATTTGGCTGCACATATTCAAGACACTTACTTGTTATGAGGCGGTTAGGCGACGCGGTGTTGCCGCGTGGTATCCACGCGTGACGAAATCATTCACCTGTTGACAAGAGACAATCGAAATTCAGCTATGTTTTTCATTGACTTTCTTGGTCTGTAGATAGCCAACGGTGCCTTACCGTCGTGTTATATCTTGTCTGTGTAATGTAGTTTCGGAGTTACGTTTTGTCGAAGAAATGTTTATCTGTCTATTGAACTCTCATACAATGCACTAACAAGCGTACTTTACCATTTTTACAAATTTTCCACTGATTTTTTATTTATATTGGTCGCAGCGTGATCGGGGACACTACTAACGATAAATGGACCATACGACAAAATATATATTTGACCAATTTCGTACCAGTAGTTTCTGGAATTAGGCGCGTTGTTTACTTACAACAAATAAACCCCTTGTATAGAAATATTAGTATACAATAGTTCAGTATTTTAGTCACTGCCTCCAAAGTAGCTTTCCCATTTTTTCGTACTGTTTACGTCACTGTGCACCTAACTTATATTTCTATAGCAAAACAAAGGAACCTTTGTGCGATCGAAGAGCTGTCAAACTGCAATTTCTATTTGCATAATGCAATAAGACATGAAAGCTGCATACAAGTTTTAATTCGAAAAATGACACCATCATCAAGCGGCTTTAGAGAAATGTAAAGGTTGAAATTTTATGAAAATAATAATTACGCTCTTAATAAATTACTCATATCTTCCCACTTTCCAATAATATAAGAGAGGTAGGGCATAGCGATTTATCGCTCGAACTGGAGCAGTCCGACTGGTGAAATACCTCCACCTTACAGAAGACCGCAGCCAAATAACAATCACTTCTGTGTTGTGTTTCTGCGTGAGTAAGGTTTCCAGAGCTCCTGGGGGGTGCTACATTAGTAATAATAATATAACTTTTCGCCCTTAAGCTACATTAAAAAAATACATTTGTGCCACAAGTTGAGAACCTCCGCCGTTTTTTTGCCGGTTAAAAAACAAGAGATTGAATAAGCGTACACCCCGAGCTCTCCGAATATTGTCATATTCGAGATATTTGCATCTTTATCAAATATTTTTCGAACGAGTAAAAAATGCCATCGCGAATACCCACGGCCATTTGAAGTGCCGTCATCAAACGGGGCAAGGAAAAGGTCATGATGGAAATTCTTTAGATATTTTTGTAGGTACTTTGTTCGGTATTCGGCGATCCGCTTTCAATGCTCCCGAATAAAATAATGTTCAAGGTAAACACTAGCAGTTCGATTGTAGCTCTTATGCTTACGACATAAGCGCTAAACAACGTCCACAGTGTAGTGTGGTCTGACGTGCTTTTGACCGTATCTACTTACAAGGATTCCATGCTAATATTATAATTGGAAAAGTGTATTAGTGTTTCTGTTCGTTTGTACATCGTTTACTGCAAAACGGAGTGACGAATTAAGGTGATTTAAGTGATGATAGGTAAAGGGATGGAGAGTGACATAGGCTACTTTTTGTCTCTTTATAACCCCCACTTTCCTAAAAATATATATAGGGGTTCATGTTGAACCCAAGTTCTTTACAATGTCCAGAAACTGAAAGCTTCTTTTCTGGTTCATCTTTGCTTCCTGTATCTAAATGGAAATATGTATTTGAAGCTTGGAAAAAGCTTCTAGGTTTTTTATTGAATTACTATATATCTACTATAACTGAAATTATAACGAGCTTAATTCTTAAGCATCATTGTAAACGTAAAACATAAATAACATTCTCTGATATTAATAATTTATTAAATGATATACAGGATTATTGCATTTCTGAGAATTGCGAATGTGATCCGGAGAAGTGCTTAGATATTATAAAGAAGCCATCTTTATATCTAAAAATACTGCAACAAAATATCCGTAGTTTAAATAGGAATTTTAATGAATTTTGTACCTTGTTACATCGATTGAAGTTTGAGTGTGATATTTTGGTTCTCTCAGAATGTTGGCTGTCATGTGTACAAGTCTTACCTTCACTTGATGGTTATGACTCTTTTTGCACAACACAAATCCACAATCAAAACGATGGGGTAGTTGTCTTTATAAAAAGGGAGCTCTGTCATAAAGTTGAGGAAATTAATCTACTTGAATGTAACTCACTGTTGATTGAAGTGGATGGTAAAACAGTTATCATAGCTATATATCGCCCATGTGAATTTAAGGATTTAAGTAAATTTTTGTCATCGTTAAAAAAGTTATTAGAAGACCTTAAATCTTATAGAAATATTATTTTGGTAGGAGATATAAATATAAATTTGCATAATCACAAAGAAAACACTTTAGAATACCTAGATATAATTGCATTTAATGGACTTATTCCAGCACACAACATTTCTACACGGAAGGATAGTTGTTTGGATCATGTAATAATTAAAACTAAATGCCCTTCGTTTACGTTAGTATTAAATACAGCTATAACTGACCATGAATCTGTTCTCTTTTGTCTAAATACTATTATTACAAATAAAATAAACGAAAAAACTGTTAAAAAAATAAACTTTGAAGCAATACTAGCGGATTGTAAAAAATAAAAAAGAAAATTTTCAATTTGTTTACGATACTACGTTAAATTTAAATTATGTTACCAGTTTATTTGTCAATAACCTATCAAAGAATATTCTTAAAAACACCTTAACTTATAAAGTTCCATGTCGACAAACAACCCTAAAACCATGGATGGGAACAGGTCTAATTAGATGTCTGCGTAACAGGGATAAAATGCACAAAAAACTTAAAAGATCCCCAAACGACGAATTATTGCGAGTTACATACAAGCGTTATAGAAACTTCTGTATTAACCTGGTCAACAAAATGAAAAGACAGTATGAGACTCAACTTCTAATCAATGTAGGGAAAAATAGCAAAAAGTTATGGAAATCTATAAATGCAATTACTAACCGTCAAAAAATTCAAACCGCGCCTGACGAATTGTGGAATATATGTGAGAGGAGGGAGGACTCTTTGAATGCTGTTAATTTGTTTTTTGCAAGGGTGGGGAAGAATTTAGCAAACAAAATTCGTCACTGTGTTCCACTGTCTGCAGGGATTTTTGATAACCCCAACCACTCTTTTGTGCTTTATTCTACAGACTGCCATGAGGTTTTCAATATTATAAGAAATCTAAGAGGTGAAAACTCTGCGGGATATGACACTATATCTACTAAAATACTAAGAAGCATTCAAAGTGTTATTGTACCCCATCTTGTATATATATACAATAGTTGCATTGAAAGGGGAATATTCCCAGATGCGCTAAAAAAATCAGTAGTTATACCTGTTCACAAAACTGGAGTAAAGAGTTCTATCGACAACTATCGACCAATTTCTATTTTAACTACTTTTTCCAAAATTTTTGAAAAAATCATAAACTGTAGACTTCTTTTGTATTTAGAATCAAACAATGTATTAGCAAATTCACAATATGGCTTTAGAAGAGGTAGATCTACTAGTGACGCAGTTCACGATCTTACTGATTTGATTGTACGTAAAATGGATGAGGGAAAGTTTTGTCTTACCATATTTCTTGACCTTAAAAAAGCCTTTGACACGGTGTCTGTGCCAATGCTTGTAAAAACTCTCGAAGCTTTGGGAGTACGTGGACTACCGCTTCTTTTACTTAATGATTATCTTACAAATAGAACCCAAACAGTTAAGATTGGAAATTTAGTAAGTGAAGAAACACCTATCACCTTTGGTGTACCACAAGGCAGTGTATTGGGGCCTACTTTGTTTCTATGTTACGTTAATAATATGTGTAACTTAAAACTCGACAATTGTAAGATAGTAGCGTATGCAGATGACACTTCTCTTACTTTTTATGGAGATGATTGGGAAGAAGTGTACAGTAAAGCACAGTTAGGATTTAATACAGTGTGTCATTGACTAGCCTCAAACTCCCTAACACTTAACACCTCCAAAACAAAATATGTTCACTATTCTATGCGACATAACCGAGATACTACCACAAACTTTCGCTTAATTGCCCACTCTTGTTCTTATCCTCCACTACACGGTTGTCTCTGTGAAGCTCTAGAACGGGTTGAAAGCATCAAGTACCTTGGTATTACCTTAGATGATACACTGAGTTTTCGGGAGCATATAATGGGATTAACACAAAGGGTTAGAAAATTAGTATATATTTTTAAACAACTAAGACATATCACAACTAATAAAACCTTAAAAGATATCTATACAGGGTCTTTCTAAATTAGCTGCGTTCCTTTTAATGGAGGCATCTATTCGTTGTAACAAATACGTCCACAAAATTTGAGTAGGTGTTTTATTATGATTTTACAGAGTTATGTTTTCTAACAAACGTAAAAATTCATTTAACCTTAAAATAGACATCATGCTGTATCTTTTACTAACACATCATAACTGCAGGGTATTGATTGTGTACATGCATACAACTCACACTACTACTGTACGTACACAATAGGCTGTTTGGTAGTTTACGGCTTACGAACGATTATCAGCTGATGCCCTACTGTGACTAATGATAGCTGAAAATTCGGATATTATCCGGCTCTCTCACACATCTAGCGTCCGAGAAAGAGTGAAAGAGATGAATAAAGCGGAAAATGCTCATACCTACTAGGTTGTAAATAAGAATGAAAAAGAGTTAAGACTAGGTACAATAATATCTAAAAATCAACAACACACGCAGTTTGCTCCTCTTAGGTCTTTAGTCAATGAAAAATCACTACCTACAAAAAATATGTTTGCGGCGCGTAAAGCATCTTTATTTGTTTTTAATTGTTTTTTACTTGTAAAGCTTTAGAGTCTGTCAGCTAGCTAGGCAAAAAAATTACAATAACAACTATCAATATTGGCCATCGTCAGAAAAGGAAATTTCTGTTAACATAACTTTCTCAGTTAATGTATTTTTTTAATGCCATTTATGAGTAAATAGGTAGGTACTTACATGTCTATGAAGAAAAAACAACATTTCAGTTTCATAACATTTATTTTATTTAATGATTATTCTTCACAATTTTAAAGCCTTTGGGCAACTTTTACAAATACTGCTGAAATTATCTACCCTGGATGTTAATACGGAGTTTCCACTTTCACAAGAGTGTCCGTTTTACTGAGCATGATATTAAAGACGTTCACTATGCGCTCCTTTAACTGAGTTACATTTGCCACTTTCACTGTAAACTAAGTCTTCAGCTCGGCCCCACACGTAAAAGTCGAGCTCGAGAGGCATCAGTCCGGGGAGGGGCTCGGTAACGGGACAGGTCCTCCACGACCGATTTACCGACAGCCATACGTCTCTGACAGGTTACACACCGCACCTTCAAACTGAGCTGGAGCACCATCCTGAAGTACTAATCCTTGAAGTACAGGCTGCGACGCGTATGAAGTGTAACCTCCGCAATCAATTCTCCCAGAGTTTCTTGAATGAATCTTAAGCACCGACAAAACTGGTTATCTGGGGCAAACTCCTGTGGCTTTAACTCCTGAACAAGCGTGAAGTGGTACGGACGTTGATCATCACACCGTAAGATAGGTAGGTACGCCACACACTTTTCGCCGCCACAACGAACGCATCTCCTGCATCGACTGTTGGGTGCCGACAGAAAAAGTCCAGTAGGCGGTTTCCTCGTTGCACTGGCAGGTGGGGTCTTCCACTATCTTCTACAGGCATGAACATACCCCAGTCCCAAAATCGTTTGAGAATTTACAGCATCTCTGTAAATGCTCGTGTACGTACGCGCAGCCTGCGCACAGTTATCATTAGAATCCGCATAATACAGTACCATGTGTAGATAATCCACATTAGTGTATGCGTATGGCATTAGTCGATGTAATTTACCAGAAAGCGCACCTTCGCGAAAGAATTCAAATCAACAACTGATGATTGATCCTCCGCGGCAAAATCAAAGGGCGCGCGCGTCTTTTGTGTTCCAAAGTGCGGCGCATTCGCCGAAAGGAGCGTGCCGAAAAGCCACGAATCGTTCACTCGGCGCGAGCGGCTCGTTTGCCAACAGTTCGACTAGCTTTCCACCAGATTCAACTCTTAAAACAACTAAAAAAATTTTTTTTACACTTAAATATTTCCCAATAGTGTTGCCAAACTATCGATAGTATTGAAGATCAATATCAAAATAACGATTGATATTATCGGCCATGACAATTTTAATAATAATTGATACTATCGATAGTATCGATATAATTGCGCTATCGATAAGTAGGCCATTATTCAATAGTATCGCGTATGAATATTGGTTGAGGTAGCTAGTAAACATTTTAAGGCTGCTATCTTGTATTTGGTTTGACTTGAACAGTATAATTTAAATACTGCAATAGTATTTAAGGTGGATTCCTTCTGCAATGAGAAAAGAAAATAACCATGAAAAATGAAGAATCAAAGAAAATTAATAAGAACGTAAGTGTAAGTGTAGTAAAAGTAAATGGCTAAGTGTGTGAGAGATCGCACTTTTAGTAATTGAAATTAAATTTCAATTATCCACAAAAAAATCCACCAGCCACTAAAAGCAATATTTCGCCACTGAATGGGTGGCTAAAACCACTAGGTTTAGTGGAAAATCCACTAAGTTGGCAACACTGCTCGTTTGTCGCTCTTTTGTAATCGACCGCTGACATTAGGGGTGCCAACTCCAGAATACTTTTTCATGTTATCAATAACTTTAATAAGATTCGTTTTAATTCTGCTCATGCTCTTAATACTTATTATGTTTTTTTATTATGGAATATCGTTAAAATTTCGAATTGGCTACTTGACAGTGTTAACAATAAAATATGAAAAGTGTTAGATATGTTAGCTTATTAGTAAAGTAATAATTTTACATTTTTATTTTTTAATTTAAAGCATAGTTAGTATTTTATTTTTGCAAAACAAATTTTCTTTTTTTATCTGTAGAACAAAATAACCGAAACGGAAACCACCATTGCAATTCGGAAATGACAGCTGTCGGCGAAAATTATTTATTTTAATGTGGTGAAATAATGATTATTTTACCGATTAAATTGAATTATTGTGTCTCTAATCGTATTAAAAATTTATTGAAACATTTTCCGTTTATCTAAATTAAGTCGTTCCTATGCGTATCGGTTCGTTGTCTAGAACGTTGACGTCATAATTGCAACAGTGACGTGACTTGGCGTTTTCGCGCGCTTTTTAAATGTGTTACACAAAATATTATTTTTCTCTGGTTATTTACATATTTTCCATAAAAATCGAATTGCTTGGGATATAAAATGAACGGGCGCACATTTTACACTACTTTTTAAAAACTGTCAAGTAGCCAATTGGCTGAAGTCTTGGTACACTGAGACACGTCCTAGCAAAAATGTTATCGTCTCTCGATAATTCTATTGCGCGAAAACATTTGGTAACTTATTGCCAATAATATTAATAGTATTTTTTTTGTGAAGAAAGATAACCCTTATACTACACTATTGAAGAGTTGAAAAATTTGTATTTCTTCACGTAGAGCGCGAAAAAGTGAATTGAATTTTTTTCTTTCTTTATACTTCAAATAGTACACTTTAGGGCACTACACTAAATCACTAAAGTGCACAATTACATTTTGTCAAGAGCCCAAAATAATTTATTTTTAAGATAATCCTAAATACTTAGTGGTAGCCCTGTTAAAATTATTTGATAATAATTTTTATCTAGCCGCATAGCTGCCCCGTTTCATAGTATGCATCGTAAACGTATTGTTTAATAGTGTGCGTTTGTCGACGATGTAGTAGTAGAATCAGCTGACATAGGGCGTTGTATTATGTTGACAAGAAGTATTGTTGTTTCCTTGATTATCTCCAAAACTAGCCTGAATTTTTGGCTCATTTTTTTTGGACGTATTCAGTATGACGTATAGAAACCCCCATTAAAAGGAATGTAACTAATTTAGAAAGACCCTATATATCCTTATGTCAGTCAATATTATCATACTGTATTACAATTTGGGGAGGAGCAAACAAAAGTAATTTCATGAGAATTGAAAGAGCACAGAGACTTATTTTGAAAATTTGCTTATTTAAACCTATACTCTACCCAACCACATCACTGTACGTTGATAGTGAAGTACTAACAGTACGTCAACTTTATGTTTTAAGTACCATACTAAAGCAACATGAGATGGTAAATTACACCCGATATACAGATACCACAGGTCGTAGATACATAAATGTATGTAATTTTGAATCTTTTAAAAAAGTGTTCACACGGAGATTTTTCTGTGTACAGGGACCAAGCTTATATGAAAAGGCCAACAAATTGTTAAATATCTATCATAATAATAAATATAAATGTAGGCACATTTTGAGTGAATGGTTGAAAAGTTTAACTTACCAGCAGACTGAAGATCTACTTAAGAAAATGTATTGGTAGCTTTATCTTACACTAAGTACTGTAAAATATTTGTAAAATTCTTTTAATCTATCTTTACTGTATAAACACACTTTTGTAATGAATAGTTTACCTGGGGGTGGAGACCTGGTGGTCTGTAACACAAGTACTTTTTTACTTATCACGGGTCACCAGTCTCTATGAACATTATGTAATTGCCAACATTAATGTGTGTCTTGTCTTTGCATAAATTACTATTATCTTGTTTATGGAGAAAATAAATAAACATTATTATTATATTATTATTAATGACTCCTGTATGTAATTTACAACATGTTTGCAATAAATATTTGATTGATTGATTGAAAAAAAGTGTGGTGGAGGTGGAAGTTTGGATAGGGCATTCCGAAATATGCATGTGTGCGATTTCGCAGGCGACAGCTAGACATATATGAAAGTATGTCTAAAATAAAGTTTATTATAGTAATACAAAGGGCATTGGCATTTTATGATTTGTTATTATAAGTTAAAATTACACTTCATGGAAGTAAAAAACTGCTTTTTACTTTAGCATAGACCACTTTATCTATAAAAAAAGTATTTTCTAAACTAACGTTACACGTAATGTGACTCCAAGTCTGACCTCTCAGCTATACGTTCAAGTATATTATATAAAAATAATTCAGAAAACATTCACATTTAATAAAAACTTCAATAAATGTGCATATTCATACTATCGGCAACGAGTCAATTTTCCTACGTAACTTTTGAAACGTCAACGGTAAAACTTTCATGAAGATACGAAATTAATGTAGTGCAAATTAAAGTGCACAGTGTTTTTGTTAACGAGTCTAGAATTATAGTTCAAGCCGTGTTAATCATGATATTCCTGTTTCATTCTACACCAACTCATGTTATTAGTTAAACAAACACTAAACGTGGCCAAACTGTACACGGTCCGCAATTTTTGCAAAATATAACTTTCTTTTATGAAAGTGGACCTTGTTGACTACATACAGACTACCTGCCTCGAAAACAAAGCCTTTCATTGACTATCGACTTCGTTGAAATTGCTTCCGGGCTTTTGGTTTCGTCGTTTCCGCATCCAACCTACCAGCTCCGGCCCCAAATAGACATTCATTTATTTAGGAGCCGTCACGTTTCTTGCAACAGATAAGTGATTTTTATTAAAAAACTTTTTTCTTTCTCCATCCACATCGGCTATTCCGGTTTTGGATCAAACGATAGGCAGTATTTCTGCTCGTTTTATTTACGGACAGCTTTTCTTACAAACGCCAAACAATATTTCAACCATCTCATTCTTGACAAATGTTGCGTTCTATACAGTTTTTCTTAAAATAACCAACAAACGTTTTAGTTCAATAACTAAAACCGGATTACTGAAATTCCGCGAAATAGAAAGTATAACCTATTCAATAAGTATGTATTGTGAAGCCGTGAGCAAATACAAACAATAATATGTGTCAGAGAAATGTGGAAATCGTGGATTTAACGTAATCCCTAGGAAGACTATCACGAAATCCCGGCAGATGGCAAATATTCTTGTTTAGTGTATAATGTGGATTTCTTCATTCAGTAAGTATTAAAACGAATACACTTCTAGAAGGATGCAAGGCTGGTTAAGACCAAGATTAAGTCATTTTAAGACGGTTCCAACGATATCTCAATTATTAATATTTGATACTACTAAACTTAATTACGTGGTTTAAAAGTTATAAGAGAACTGAGGAGCACATATAAATCAAGTTCTCGAGAATCGGAGAATAATGAGAGTGAGTGAGAGTCAGCTATGGCTTAGATTAAGAAGCGAGAGGTAGATAATTGGGTCACAACGACGGCTGGAAAAATTCTATAAGGCCTATCCGTATCACGGGAAGGAAAACAGATAGCCAAACTTTTCAAAAATCGTTTTTACATACAATTTATCTCTAGAAAGCGATCTCTTCTAGACAATCTTTAGGTAGAGGAAATACGAAATTCCATAGCAGAAACAGTAGGGTACATCGACGTGACGCTGTTTTCTTGTGTATTTCTTTCAGGCCCATTCTTTCACAGTTCACATTTTGACATAAAAAATCCCGTGACTATTCGGAATTAATGCCATATACCACCACATCTCTGCTACCACCCCGCTCTCCGCTGACTTTCTGAATACGCCTCAATATCACTCAACGAGCCTTGTTTCTCGTGAATGATTTACTCGTACATTTATCATGTCAACAGTAATTTCTCATAATCACAGTCATTCATTCATAACATGCTGATGAACCCAATGTAAACCGTAGCGTTACATCACACTATCCTATTTTACGCCTAAACAATTCTCGTGACACGTTATCATCAGGGTTGCCAACAGTACTATACTATTAGTATCGTACTATGTTTCGAGTCTGCGTACTATATACTATTGTAGAAATATATACGCAATAATACAATATTTTATACCCCTTAACCTACGGACGTTAGCAAAGCAATCGATGATGGGTAGAGTTGGAGAGTGAAGAAACATCTTGTGGGTCAGCATGGCGATGCTAACGGATAGGATACTACGGTATCAAATCCGTTCATCATCATCATCGCTATTATGGCTTACCATCAGACTGGGAGGACCTAATTTACTTCGAGAAAGAGATTTGGTAATAAAAATTAAATTTTGATTTTCTTTCATTACAAATTTATTCCGAAAAACCTTTCTGACTATTTTCTTAAAAAAAGCTTTTAAAAAATATATAATTCAAATTATATTTTTCTCTATATAATACTATATTTTCTTGGAATGTAATATATTTTTTGTAATTTAGTTTGGAATATATTTCTTCTTGAAATGTTGGCAGCCTTAGTTATCACATACATTCCGCGAGATAAGAGACCGGCAACGTTACTTAACAGGCCGTGTTTGTCGCTCGTCACTCACACTTGGCATATTTGGTTGATGATTCAGGATACTTACTACGTACAACGGCTTTTATTACTGTATACGCAAAAAATAAAATTTATTTAAATGCAAAATCCTATGAACCAGAAAAAGAACATGCAAAAAAAGGTTCGTGCTAAATCACGCCACCACACACGGTCAAAAGCATATACACACTTAGGATTTTGTAGCGTCCTTATGTCAAACGCATAAGTACTAATATCTAACTACAAGTGACGTGCTGTTGATCGTTCATTTTTTATAACAGCACAGTATATTGGCACCAGCCAGCCTGATGGTAATCAAGAGAGGAACCCACATCGCGATGACAACAGATTTGATACCATACTGGCCCGCAAGATGTTTCTTTACACATGGTTTCAGTATACAAAGTTTTTTTTTATGGCACAAAATAATAAATAGTTATGCATTTGGTTTGATCGTGAAAAGGTAACAGGAATTTTGTTTATAATTAAAGCATGGATAAGGATGCCGTTGCATGGTTTTCAAGGTATCATACAATTACGTTATTGTATTAAATAAGTTAAATTCCAAGCGGTTTTTCAAACCACGGTGTACAACTACAAGCATCATATTTAGCATTTCGCCTGCGATACCCGTGATTAAAAATCGACTGTAAAATATTTATTTCCTATGTCAACATAGTCATACATTGTTACCAACTGGACCTCAAATAATTTGACTTCTTCTTTTGGACACTAGCGGGCCGATTCACATGATTCCGATTCGGAAAATCTATGTTTAGGTTCTGTTCAATCGTTTACATCAAGAAAGAGACAAAAATAGTATCGGAATTCAAATTCGATTCGGACATTTTGAGGATATGCTGAGTGAAACGAAAAAGTACCTCAAACACTCCACACTGAACGCAAAAATCAACTCAATCAACGCAAGCGCGTGCCGTTTTGATTTTAAATTTCAAAGGCTCGCCGACTTTATTTATAACCATGCGTTAACAAATTAATTGCCATTTCATTTCGCTCTTCACTTTCCATTTGAATTAAAATCATACCTAAACAGCCAGACATAAGCCACGAAACAAGTATGAGTATATATTCAATTAAAACTTCTCCGTCGGCACACGGCGAGGTCGAACATCCCGCAAAGGTTCTCTTGGTCCGACATGCCTAAACAGATTCGATCAATAGAAAATTGTTCGCGTTCACGGGAGACTGTTCCGCTCCGTAGGTAGGTACATTATTAGATCTTCATTACAACAATATACGGTTTCCCGGAATCGATAAGGTACAGTAACAGTTCAGTGAACGTTTGCACGGTTTTTATAACGTAAGCACTTACTCAATTTGTGGTAAATTTTCGCTAACATTAAATTAATGTAGGTACTACTGTTATGTAGCACACGTGATTTATTTCTATTTGATAGAGTTAAAACGACTACATAATTGAATTAGAAAATAATAATTTTAGCAGCAGGATAATTTTATAACACAAATCATTGTTCACATTTAAACTAATTATTAATTTCCACAGACCAGCAGTTACCAGCGACCGTGTTCGCTTTACTTCGGAAAAAGTATTTTATATAGCAGATAAGTTCTTTTTACGTGACATAATAGCAAACATGCAGACATTCACACATTGATTTCATACTTTCGCGTTTATAATATTAAGAAGGATGATTTTAAATGTTCGAATTTGGCGAACCGAATCTTCTAACTAATAGTCTGCTTGCACATGTTAAATATTTAAGCCCGCTATGCGTGTCCTGTTAAGATTTAAGGTTTTATTTAGTTACTAGCTGTGCCCGCGACTTCTTACGCATGGACTACATACTTTCATGGTCGGTATTTCCCTTAATATTCGAAATAAAAAGTATTTAATTTATTAATCCAACTATATATGTGCCAAATTTCATATTACTAACTTAAAAATAAGCATTTTCCCACATAAACTTTCAAGGGCGGTTTATCCTCACCCCTTCATATTTTCGAGACAATAATTTATTCTAGAGGTTCAACGTATACCTACACCAAATTTCATCGAAATCGGTTCATTCAGACAGAGTTACTTTCGCATTTATAATATTAGTATGGATAGGTATGTCTTAAGTATCTGGAAGAACGGCGACATTATATTTACATAAGTCATGCTCGCACTGCAAAGCATATAAGACCAGCTTGGGCTGACAACGAATATAGAGCAGGAGGAGCACTCATGCAAATCAACGTATACGGCGCTCCAGAAATGTCAACATCACGTAGACAGCTTCAAAATTGAAACTGAATTGGGTACGTAACATCCGTCGCAACAGTCTGGTCCGCATAAGTTTTTATTAGAAACGAGACAAGCTCGAGAAACGGAAAACTTTAAATGAATTATTGTCGTAAACTTAAGGCGTCTCTGGGTTAGGATTACCAACGTAATAAAACGAGCAGCGGAGCTGTAGTAGGAAGCGAGAACAGTGAAGCAACAGGCACCAGTGTAAAACGCGTTATTGAGTTATTACTGCTAAATATCGACGGTTGGGGAATCAGCTTTTCTCTTGACATTATAACAAAGAATCATAGTATGAGGCAGGGTTTACAATATAGAGTCAACCGTGATAGCTCCAGTGTTGTAAGAGTCTAAAGACTACCGTAGCCCCAAAAGGTCGGGCTGTACGCTTTATTACCACAACCGTAGCATAATTGAAAAAGTAAAACTGGCAATTGCCACTAAGACTATTGCACCGAGGGTTTCGTGCCCTACTTTCCTATCCTTCAATTACTCCCTATAAAATATAATTGTATTCGCAAGAAACGTATGTTTACATTTTCAAGTAAAAACAATAAGAATTCCAACTTTTCTTTTATATAAATAAATAAATGCGCCAAACAATCTCACCAATAACCTGGTCTCAAACTAAGGTTTTCCCTTGTACTATGAGAACCAGACGACGGATACTAACTGGGGGCATCCCAGCACACCCAGACCCAAGTCAATTAAGAAAAGTTCGTTTTCCAAATTGACCCGACCGGGTATCGAACCTTACCTTAACCACTGCGCCACCGAGGTTTTTTTTTTATATTGCACTTCAAGATTGAGCTCATCCTACCTGATGTTAAGTGGTAATGAGGTCCTAGCTTAAGGGTGACAAGTACAGCATAAAAGATATGTTACTGGACTTGTCGCCCTTACCTTGAAGGCTTGACCCCTGCTACTAATGTTGCACCCCTCAGGAGCTCTGGAAACCTTACTCACACGCAGGAACACAACAACGCAGAAGTGATTGTTATTTGGCTGCGGTCTTCTGTAAGGTGGAGGTATTTCACCAGTCGGGCTGCTCCAGTTCGAGCGATAAATCGCTATGACCTACCTCTCTTAAAAAGAGGTCGTCTAAATCCATTGTAAAAACTAGTTCTGGCCAAATTTCACGTTTCTAGGTTTTGATACTCTTTTCACTTCGTCCAAATCTATAAATTTACTTATCCTAAATAAAAATGCATCGCCAAAATTATGTAGGCGCATAACTTCAGAAGGACTGCACCAAATTGGATAATTGTCTTTTGTTTTGTTCTTAATACAAGGACAAGGCTTTTTAAGAAAACAATCTATTGAAAACCCGCCGGGATCGTCGGCCTGCAAAGTAGCGGCAGGCTGCAAGTAGATTATAAAAATACAATAAATTACTAACTCTTTTTATTGAGTAGGTAGACCTAAAACCAGGTTTTTTACAACTCCAAGGGATCGCTGATAAAATATACGATGTAAATATTTTATCAAGATATAAATACTCGCGTTCCTGATAAAAAAAAAGGACAGACAGACGAACAACTAAGACGGACGTCGGTACAAGGTTTCTTAGTCACGAAATCAGCTGCATATAACACTGTGCTTACTCTAATCTAAGAAGTAAACATATAACTAATAATAAACATTTACCTAAAAGCCTAGTCATTCAACATAACAAATAGTAAACAGTAGTATGTGAAATGCGCATTATTTTAACTTGAGGTTGGTTTACGTGAGGGCAGGCAAAGGTGTGCCAATAACTTGTAGCTACACAGTTAAATTTCGAGAACAAAAGAATATCTCATTTACTTGTCAGTATGCTAATACGAATACATGACTACTCGGTACTTGGGAAACCCCAAAAAGATGTCAATCATTTCAAAGTTTTCAAGCGCCGCAAATTGCGTCGAAAATAGAAAATATTAAAAAAAAACAAATATGAATTAATAAAAAGTCGGTACGTGAGCGGTATTAAAATGAGTTTATTTGTACAGGACGGCATTAATTGTTAATTATTTATTGTATATAGCCCAAATAAACTTTGTTTTCACTTTTGTTTTAATTCCCATACTAGAGAGATAGACACTAGATTTGTAAATACTTTGTTATCGTTTATTTTCCTTTTTTTTTTCAAATAAAGACCGACTCCTTTCTGCGGTATTGCTCGAGGCAACGCAATCGTTTAGGACTGTCTCGCTCGCACCCCAAATTCACACGGGGTATGAAACTGCTCCTCTCAATAGGCGCTAGTTGCACCCATGAAACGTAGGATATAAGTGCGAGCGAGCTCAGTCACAGCACGCTTCACTTCGCTCTACGCTCCGAGAAGAAACCCTGCTAGAAGAGGAAACCCTGCTAGAAGAAGAAACCCTGCTGGAGCTCTGCCAGACTGCTTGGCGGAAACAACCGCAGCTCGAAAGCGTTGCGTCGCAAATACCGTAGAGGGGGGCCGAATTAACGTTTCGAAAACGTGTATTACTTGCCCCCTCTCTGCCTCCCTATCCCGTCGTACTGACCGCTTCGGGCCAATCCAGCAATACAGAGTGCTCCGGCACATTATTCATTTTAAATTTTTCCAGCTACGCCTAATTACCTGTCAAAATGATCTTCTAGGGATAAGCCTGAGGATTTTTTCTGCCATTGGAGATATTAATTATTTTTTTTGTACGATCAAAAGAAGCTCGCTTTAATTTTCTTTCGTCTAACGTGTATCTGGCTTGTGAGTCCATTATGGAGCCCGGGAATCGCTACGACTATGATATTTTTTACGAGGTTGGTTATCATTATGAAGCGATTGCCATTTGACCTCCGCAACCCTGACGCCAGGCCTATTTGGACCGTCGGGAGCACGGAATCATTATTCTCAAGGTATATATTTATATATATATATATATATATAAAACCATTAAACATAAGTGTATATTGTTTCTTAAGTTAATTAATCAATATATGGTATAAAACAAAGTATTTCTGTATGTCCCTATGTATGCTTAGATCTTTAAAACTACGCAACGGATTTTGATGTGATTGTGTTTATTACAAATTGTGATTCAAGAGGAAGGTTTTTATTTGCAATATAGAATAGAAAAGCCAACATTTCTAAGTATTTACATTGTATCCGTGCGAAGCCGGAGCGGGTCGCTAGTAGAGTATATATTAAAGTAATTATAAATTAATTACTTTAATATATACTCTACTAGCGATTATAGAAATATATTACTTTAATATATACTCTACTAGCGATTATAGCTTATAAAATAATTCCTCAACACAAACTATGAAAATTTCCGGCATGTGTTTAGTGTAAATTTTTTATTGGCAAGTGTCAACATGGCGACCAATCAATCAAGCCGTCATGTAAAAAAAATCCAACGGTTTCGGCCTTTTAGTACTGAAAAATAATTAAGTCTAAAACTGTTTGAATTTGGGAAGGTCGTATCGCCGTACGTATATGATGAGTGTCAGAGAAACTCTTTGCTATAATAGTACATGTAGCAGCGAGCGTTCGAGTGAATAATGCACATTTAAACGGTCTCGTGCAAAAACCCGACACGAAAAGAACAACTCAAACACTATTATCGCAAAGGTCACCAACATTTTTATTCACAAACGTCCCCTCGTTCTTGGCAGCTATTTGTTTTATGAAAAGTGGATAGGGCTAGGCTAGTTATGAATAGTGATGGGACTCGAACCGAAAATTATTACTCGAATGAATTCGAATCATTATTAAAATATTCGAATCATGATTCGAATTGATCCTTGATTCGTATTTAATATTGAGTCGAATTAATTCGAATGAATACGAAGATTCGAATTGGTGCAATTACTCGAATCAACATGAAATTATGACAAAAAATAACGTAGATGAAATGAAGCAGGTAAAACATCAAATAAATGTATAACAGATATTCTAAATGCGTTTAATAAGTTATATTATTAGTAGTATAAAGTTACTAAAATATACCTCTTTGGAACTGAAATCAAACAAAACTTAATAATTTTTTGAACAATAAAAACTGTCAGTTGGACAAGTTGAAAACTAACAAGATTTTGTTTTTAATAGTCAAATAATTAAAAAAAAAGTAACAATCAACTCTAAATTATAAACGTTACTAATATTATGAAAAATGTTTCATTAAGAAAACAGCCCAATGTTACTGCAATTTAGAAAAACTATTTAAAAATAGAATTTGATCAACTTTTTCAGGATCTAACCTATTACGTCGCTGGTTACACAACAGTCCAGCTTCCGAAAATACCCTTTCTGATGGAACAGAAGTTGCTGGTATACACAGATATTTCAGGGCCATTTTGTACATAACTGGGTTGGTGGTTTTCCTGTCTTCCCAAAATTTTAATGGATCACTCTTTCTGTTTACATAACTACTTTCCACATATTGCTTTACTAAAACTGCAGCATTAGTGATAGGAGCGCAATCAGACATAGTTTTCATTCTTTCATCGAAACTCGACCAAAGATCATCATCGTCATTTAATGTGTTATTGGCTGATTCTACTGACTGTGTAATATTTAAATTTTCTTGAAGGTTTTCGTATGTAAACAGTTGTTCATCTCTGGATCTGGTTTCTGAAATTATATGAGTTAACTCAGTTAAGCACCATTGTTGTGCTCTATCCGCAACAGAATTTGAACAAAATCCTTCTTTTTTAAAGCGTGGATCCAAAAAAGTACTTTTGCAGGCAGTCTTATTAAAATCAAGGATCCCTAATCTTTTATCCAACAAAGTAAGCAAAAGGTTTTTTAGCTTTTTTCCGACTTCTGATTCAGGATTTTTGCATCTAATTGAGTCTCTCATTGAATTTATTAGCGGAATAGTTGAAGAAAGAGTCGGGTACTTTTCTCCTGAAAGGGTTCGAGTCGCTTGCTCTGCGGGTTTCAATATTTTAACAACCTCTTCCACAGTAGTCCATTCTTCATTGGAAAGGTTATCGGGAGGGTTTGATATGGCAACAATGGTGGCACTTAGTGGGACTTTCAGTTCGAGGAGCCTTGACATCATGTAATATTGCGAGTTCCATCTAGTTTGAACATCCTGTACAACCTTCAATTCTGGTAACTCCATTTGCTTTTGTATTTGACGGAGCTTATATGAGGATTTGTCGCTGTGTTTGAAATGGGCAACAATAGTACGACATTTACTGAGCAAACTTTGGAAATTCGGCAAGTTCGATTCGGAGAGTTCATCAACATTCATACTTGTATTAGCATCAGGATTCTTGTCTTTCACACAATCTCCAATCACCAAATTGAGGGTATGCGCTACGCAATACTGGTTTCTTTTATTCAAATATTCATTGACAGCTCTCTTCATATTTGCCGCATTATCAGTGACAATTGCGACAATTTTGTCAAAAATCCCCCACTCGTCCAGGGTTTCTTTAATGGAGCGTGCTATATTAGTTCCATCATGATCAAAATCTGCTTCTTTTGTGCTGATTGTTAAGGCTTGTTGTTTGCCATCGTCAATAAAATGAGCGGTTAATGTTATGTAACTGCGATTGCTGTCACTGGACCACATGTCAGTGGTACAGGAAATGTAATCCACGCCTTTTAGTTTTTCTTGGGCAGCGGCTCGACTTATCTTATAATATTCGTCAAGCATGTTTGTAGAAATTGTTTTACGTGACGGAAGTTCGTAATTTGAATTTAGCATTTTGGAATATTGTACAAAACCTTTGTCTTCAACAATGCTCAGAGGTTGATGGTCCCAGATAATCAAATTTAATAAAGCTTTATCTATCTTACGTTTTTCAGCTACTGACAATTTGGAAGTTACCTGGAACAACGTTGTCTGTGACTTCTTTTTTGGAACTTCATCATTTTCTGCACTGGTAGACGGCTCTGGCTCTGACTCGGATATATTCATTTTATCATTGTATTGCATGGGATGTTTTCTTTTTAAGTGATTCACTAAGTTAGTAGTAGTATTTGAGTTTTTATATGCAATTTTACACATATTGCAAGTCGATTTTTCTCCAGATTTTGTGAAAAAGTCCCAAACTATGCTTTTTTTGGCTGGCGCCATATTTTTTAAGTTTTAATCAGTAAGTGTTTCTGTAAAAACTTTAACCAAATACTTTAAGTCCACTGTACTATCTTTACTAAAGTTCACTTTATTTTACACTTTACAGGCACAACAACAACAAAAACTGTATCACGAAATTCAATGTCACACGTAAAAATATATGAGGATAAATTCAGTCATTACTTTTTTGAAAGGGTAACACAATCTTTGTAAAGTCACCATGTAAGTTCACATTATAAACTTATTTGAAATAAATTTTTCTTACTTTCTAAAACACAAATAGTTAAATTTATTACAACATTCAAATAATATTTACTTAACTATTCTTCCAAAATAACTACATAAATACTTTTCTTAACGAGTTAAAGTAAATTTTAAGAAAAACACTGATTAAATCCTACTCATCTCATCAATAAGGTAAGCCTTCCGCGCACCCAACCATTCGAATCAATGAATATGATTCGAATCGATGAAAATGATTCGAATCAATCACCCGATTCGAATGAACATAAAATCTTATTCGAGTCGAGCTCTAAGTGTCATGGCTCGAATCATTCGAATCAAACGTGATTCGAGTCCCATCACTAGTTATGAATAATGTAAAGATAGTCATGTTGGTAACAAAGCAACTAGCCTTTTACGTATAATTACAAATGGACACTGTGTCTTAAAATATGCAATATTTAGTTACCGAATATTTATGAACTACCATAAGCATACCACTTGTTGTAAACATACTTGGTAGAGTTGGGGTGATGACTACGCAGTATGCGAAGAATACGAGTGATGAGAATAACATAATGCGACCGCAAAAGAAGGGAAAAATCATAAACTCTAGGACTGGCGGCATCAACCGGTCCGCTACACCAAACTCACAACAGCGCGTCTCTAAATTACGTCTTTACCAAATTTGACATTACCTAGCCCATATAAAATAACATGACCGATAAATTTGAAACGCTCATAAACACAGAAAACGTAAATAGCAAAAGAACACGTGGTCGAGCCTACCTGAGGAGTTACAGATATGAACGTATCTCAAAAGAGTCCTCATCTGTAATTCTTGCATCGAAACCATCAGATATAAACAATACATATGAGTCCCAGAACAGGAATAACGACCTACTAATGTTTGAACCATGGACCTATGAAATTTCACTAAAGACATCGTAACACGTGCGACCTTGCTTGAGAATCAACTCCATGCAACAATGTTTTAGAACCATTACGTCATTGGAACATTAAAGAAGCGAGCACAGCATCTAAACGGGCAGCAATGAATATGAAAGATCCTTTGGTGATCACGGATCGAATTCTTCGAGAATTTTTACTAGGACAGAAGATTTATTAGATTTGTCTGAGTACGCATATGATTCAGGACAATTTGTCATCGCCTGTCATAAGGCCAGTGTTCCATAATACAGAAGAATTTTAGGGCTGGTAGAATGTCAACAGATAATCTGATTTGGACAAGTTCTTTTTTTAAAGCTTTGCGTTAGATTAATACAGCATAGCACGTATTTACGTCTTGCTTGCGTTAACAGATCACACTATGCAACATATTCCTATCGCCTGTCAGAAGCCCAGTATTCCATAATACAGAATAATTTAAGGGCTGGTAGAACTGAAAATTTGATTTGGACAATTCCTTCTTTAATAGATTTGAGTTTCATAGATACATCATAGCCTGTACTTGCGTCTTGCTTGCGTTAACTGATCACAGTATGCGACACATTCCTAAACTTGTTCAGACAATGCTATGACGTGAACAAGTCGTGCCATCCGCACAGAATGAATAATGTATCGGTAATAAATATAGAGCCTGCGTCACGGATGGACATATCGTGCTGCACATATTTGTGGAGTGTGGAACAATGATAATTATCGTGTCAGCGCGTGACGATGCCGATAGCGACTCTGATAAACGAAGGTCGCTATTGATTCGATACCGGTTTGAATTGTTGTGGTTTATTATATTAAATGCTAGATACGTACTAAGGTTGCCAACCATACTGTTACAGCATTAGGTACACTGTTTTTCCCTACATTATACTTTTTGATGTTACTAAAAATAAAGTACTGCTGTTATCAGCACTTTGATAATGCTTAATGCTATGTTTAGTTAGGGGGCGATTTAGAAAAATGTATTTTAAGTATTACATTAATTAAGTGTATAGAAGGTATTCTTCTCAGACTTTAATAAACTGTATTTCTGGCAAAAGAAAGTTGACAACCCTAATACAACGATAAACATTGTGAAAATGCATTAAATGTGACTATGAACGAGAGTAGAGAATATCTTACAAGCCAGGCGGGAAGGCCATTCAAACTACGAGGTCTACATAAGGGAGTAGGAGGTATATGTAACGCACCGTAACGTTTTTCTGTACTACCCTCCCCCTTTCTTTCATCAAGGGATTCCCCGGAAACCGTAGGGAAACTAAAAGGGTTGACAATTTGGGAATTTCATTGCTTAGTTTTTATTGTAACTCATCGTAACGTTTTATAAATATTTTTACATGAAGTCCAATCAATTGAAGATCGTTTAAGAATTTTACTATAATAAACATTTCGCCGTATTTCCGATGAATCGTTTCGTAAGTAACTATAGTTTACTGACCATTAAAAGTTTCGGGTCGGGCCTAGAAGTTCTGTATGAGTTCCCTATGGGTTTGAGCGACTTGTGAGGATAGAGCCTGTAAACCAATTAACTGGACACATAATCAAGTGTGACGTGGGTAAACTGTCCTTAATGGTTAGTAATTGTCATGTTGAGTAGTAAGATACCAGATAAATGGCGAGAATGTTAAATTATCTCTACATTCCCGAGAACTTAACATTTGTGATTCACATAAATCTTAAGTTTTCCTAACGTCACCTGCACCATTACAATTTAAACGGCTGTGGGTTTGAATTGAAAACCTTTGCGATTGATAGAGTGCGTAACGCTTCGATGATCTACTGGTAATAATGGTACCAGTTTATGATCTCGAGTTCCAGATCACCTAACCGGACCTGTCGTGATTAAACCAGTATACATTGTTGTAAGGATGACCTAATTTGATTGAAGGCCTGCACCAAAATATGAGCCGAAACCAAAAGACTTTCCATTTGCGCGTTACAATAAATTGAAAGAATAACAAAGCCAATGCATTAACATAACACGGCTAAAAACATCTGAGCTCACGGTCACATGCTTTACTATGAAGTTCAAAACACCTTTAAAGAATGAACACATGATCGCAGCGTTCACTCAGGCCGTGTAAACAAGGCAGATGGCGCTACGGCGGCAGGTGCGCGGGCGCCGTGTCAAGGCCCGTGTGCGCAATGCTGTCACCAGCATGCTCGGACCAATTAAGTGCCAATAATTGCCATGTGCAAACAAACCGTACATGCTTAGGATGAATAGCATAATAAAGTAGAACAATAATAATAACAGAAGGCTTACTTCCAACGACAATTCTTTTTTTTTTCTGGCTATAGATGATGACCGCAGATGGGTTACCTATCCCTTTACCGAATTATTTTTGACAGATGCCACGCTTCACCGAACAACGTTTCGCCGAATCATGTAACTTTGTATGAAAAAAAAATCGGTAAAGTGATAGGTAACCCCGCAGATGGCCTTTTCGTCTTCGCCGAGCTTGCGGGGGAGCGAAGGTTTTCACCCCTAATCCAACGATAATGCAGTGTTTTATTAGTCTTTACATCACGGCAATAAGGTTAAAAACAAATTTCCACTCGTCACGTCAAATTCATATAAAAGTCAAAAAGGGCTTACCAGAGTTAGAAGCAGGACGATAAGAATTACTGAATGAAATCCTACTAGTTAGGATTTCATTGGTTTGATGCTAGAGCACACAGGATACTTTTTATGCCAACATAACGCGAACGAAATAGCGAGCAACAACTAGTATGATCTAAAGTATGTTTAAATGTATACTTCACATTGTTTCATGACAAACCGTGTTACCACATCATAAAAACAATATTTTATAGGTAGACTCAGTTTATAATGAATGACGTTAGTCTTACACAAAAATATTTAAGTAATGTTATTAAATTTTATATAGCGCCATATATCGTAACAGGAAATATAGTTATTTCCTGAATACATCATACAAATCGAGTACAAATAGGTAAATACAAATATGTAGGACAAGGATAATTTTACTAGTAAATGTATGATTTCGATTAAAATAAAAAATGTTAAAGCCACGTGAACAGTTTTGTTTTTTATTTTATCTTAAAACCTATTTTCGGTCTCTTTATCCATGCGTACTATAAATGCGAAAGTAACTTTGTCTGTCTGTCTGGATTTCACGCCTAAACCACTAAACCGATTTTGATAAAACTTGGTATAGGTATAGGTACGTTGAACCTTTAGACCGAACATAGTTACTTTTTGTTTTGAAAATCATGATGGGGATGGGGGTAATATCGCCCTTGAAAGATTATATGACAAAAAGGTTTATTTTTAATGTTAGATATATGAAATTTGGCTCAAGTATAGCTTTAAAATTTGTACTAAAATAAGGACTACCTTTTGTTATGAATATTAGATGAGATAGGAGTAAAACAGACCATGGAAAAACCTGTAGTATAATGTTGTCTTTAATTGTTGAGAATTTATTTATTAACACACTTTAATATGACACTGCAATTTTTTGAAACATCATTTGAAATCCATTTTGTTGTAAATATTAATTTACTTATTGGTAACAGGTAACAGTGTGTACGTAAATACATAGTTGGTTTGAATCACGTAACGCATCAAGGTAACGAGGTGTATTACAAGGAATAAATAAATCATTTACGTCAAACCGATTTAGGTTAGTTAGTTAGTTAGTAAAGGTAGGTACTTGGGTCGTTTCATTCACATTGTTTCATTAAAGGTTCATTGGAATTTAATCAATTTTATTTAGACAGAAATAGAATTTAAACTGAAAGCAGTTTAATCGTATGAAACGGCAAGGAAAATAATTTAAAAAAGTAGGGATTTTTTTGTTACTTTGCAACAAGACTTCTTTAGCCAAGTCCTTTTTACACGGGTGTTCGGTTTTCTATAGCTTTCATGGTCAAATCGGGTCCAAAGTAAGGCACGTGGCAAAGTTCCTTGACTCTGGATGAGTGGTTGGATTCGGTCCACTTAATAGATTATTTTATTGAAAAAACAACACTCTGAATTAGAATAAAGATAAATAAAAACCATTAAATTGAATAGACCGTTAGGATATTTTTAATAGATTTAAAAAAAGAGGTTTCTCTATTGAAACTTATGTATTTTTTTCACGTATAACTTCGTCATTTATGAACTGATCTTAATTTTTTTTAAAGGAGATATAATTGACATGGTACCATGATAAGATAATGACATCGCAGAGTAATCTAGGGAAGTATTAGAGGTATTTCCTTAGATGAAAGTAGATAGTAGTTTTTCCTTAGATTTATAAGAAAAAACAAGTAGTACTCGATACACTCTTGTCAATTGTTACATTTTATCAGACAAGAAAATAAGAAGTATCGCGCTGTCGCCCGCAGTCATTCGACCTCCGCTCCGCGTCACTAGGTATGCAGCGCAAGCAGATGAATAATAAATGCATAGGCTTCGAACGAACTGGGCTACTGTCACAACACACGCCACTGTTCCTTGAAAGCAATAATTCACTCGAAATACTCAACGAGGTCAATGACGCGCACTCCGACATGCCGATAGCATGCCGACGGATACTTCAGTTCAATTTTGTATCCGGACCACGGCGATGTCTATCGACAATACCTACCTTCGATCTAATATTCCTAGAACGCTTATTATCGTTGGCGCTCATCTCATAAAATAAACGATGCTTCGACGGTAATACCGAACCAAATTCTTCAGAGTTCTCCAATGCGTAAGCTCGAAGCTTGACGTCATCGGCCGACTCGTGCGAGTACGGTAAACGCTTATCTGTTCTCGGTTGGAAGCACATTCTTCATAACACTATTGTGATCGGGTCTATTCGCAGACTACGTGAAACACGCCAATGAGCAGAAAACGCCTGTATTTGACGTGTTCGATCAAATGTAATTTAAAGGTAAGACCGACAAACATTAGGTCCGATACGTTTAGATACGATCAAACACGTCGGCGAAACGGAAAACGTCGCTCATGCATACTTGATGACCCGTAGTCGAGGCTCCCCTCCTTCCGATGGAAAATGTTCGGGCTGGGACCCGCGGCTGAACGAACGCCGGCGCAAGTCAGCGTTCGCGCAAAGTTTTATTTTGGGAATCGAAACGTTCTAACCTTAATTACCAACAATAACTCACGGCAGAGAGATCAAATGAGTCCGGAATCAAAGGGGAGCGGTCGAATGTGCTTCGGCCATCTGGCGTTCGTGCTCGACTTAATCTTCGGCCGTCGATTTGTGACCCTTAAAATTAGTGACGGATATTCGTACTTCGACGGTTTGGCCAAAATCGTGAGTCTCGATTGGAGTCACATTCGGTTCGAAAAGCGTAATAAAACAGGCTCGGATATTTGGGTAACAAACTAGTTAATCTAGCCGGCGCCAGATGTTGAAAGCGAACAATAAGTTTGGAAAAACAAACGTCTTTGTGAGCCGTCCGCCTTCTGTGTAGTAGAGCTGCATCTGAGTCGTAAACATAGATCAAAGTCCTTCAATCTTACTTGACATTGGCGTAGGTTATATTCATGTAACATTATCTCATATATTGCTCTGATTCTTTGCTAAGTACCTAAACCTCAAGTGCTTGAGACCGGAGCCCATTTGGTTTACCATCTTGACCCGACTGAATACCGGACCCGGGACCTCACCTCTTGACTATGGAGGTAAAATTAATTGAAGTTAAGGTTTTTCTATGATTACATCGGATTTTCTACCTAAAGACTACATGTAATACTCTTTTCGACAACGAATGCTATGGGTAAACCCAATTCTGTAATTAATATGTTTTTAATCAAGAATACCAATACTCTTGTAAAAAAAACCAGCTTTTTACAAATGTATGCATGAATACTAATATTAATAAAGTTAGGTTCTCATTAAACTTCGACGAAAATTGCATGAATAAATATATTAAGACGGTAAATAAATACAGTGCAAGATTAATCCTTGAACATCAATGTCGATGGAGCCTCTATTGCTATTTTAACGGGAAAGGCAGTAAAGAAAAATGTCTTCTTTAATTAAAAAGACTTGGTTACGTAAATAGATTTCGTTTTAGGAATCAGACGGCAACAAAGGCATTTAAAACAGCGGTTAAAATAAGAGATCCTCAAACCAATTGGCGAAGCAGAAACTTTCATTATTTTCGTCGTTATTTCAGAGGAAGAAATATATATGTGTAATGTTGTCTCAATGCTTCTACGAAGCAATGCTACTTAGGAGCTGGTGATGGAAAATACCGCCTATTGGGACTGAATCACGGTTTAAGAAACTTAAAGAGTTGGATCAAAGGTTCCTTTAAATGGGTCGACACCGCGGCAAGTTGCTATCAATGTTAAAGTCTGAGGGCTCAGGGCACCACAGTAGACATTACACCCACAGTCTCCATAGCGAGGTAGGGTTGGTTCCGTTGGATCGGCCAGCCCTGCTTTCCCCGCGACAAACCCGAGTGGAAAAGACTGTGCCGCATAATACCAGCAATTCCGCCAATGTGCATTGGTGGCTATGGCTGAGCCGAGTTTCCTACACCTCACCTGCCAAAGGCAATGAGGCCAATCAGAGGGATTCAGTGGGTAGTCCTGCCCTTCTCAGAGCAGAGAATTTCACGCACGCCGTCACCTCACTCCGGCGACGGTACGGTACTTCAATGTATTTCCCCTCGTTAGAAAGGGGCACCGAGGCACTGGCTCACGAAGCATTTGGTCTATTTTTCTCTCTGAATATGGCTCATTTCCCGCTTTCATGTATAACTAGCGGCGATAAATAATAACCCCGGCCTTCACTCATACTAAGAACTGATGTACATTCGCATTATTAGTCGATTAGGTTACTCGTTTTTATATTGGAATAGTTGTTGTTGTTACAACAGAACGATAGTTTATTGTCGACTTTCTTTTCTTTCTAATTTTCGATCTTAACTTATGTAGCCGACGTTAGTTAGCTACCTAAAAACTATGTATTTACTAAAGTGTATGTAATTATTTTCTCTATAAATAAGGATTGTTGTAACATAGTCAATTTTATTAGTATTTGTAAATCCCACGATTCAAATAATTCATTCTTTCGAATGATAATAGATGATACTGCCTACCTTTTTTCATTTTAAAACATAGACATAGTAGAAAGAGAACAGTAGGTAAACTAACGCCTCGACCGAACGATAACTGCCTATACCCATAGGGCTGTCAGTGAAAACTTTCGACACCTATTGTTATGTTTGTCAACGCGGGTCGTAATATTGGACTTTCCGAACCCATTTCTTCGTCAGGTTCCGACATAGTGGGTAGCCTCGAGCAAATAAAATCACGAACTCAATATAATTTCAATTTATCAAGGTGCCGTAATTTTAACAATTTAAATTGGATTTATTCGAACTGACACGTCCGCTCGGCACGAGCACTAGAAATAGAATGCCCGCCCGCTCCGACGGCCGCATCCAAGCTTGACAAGGTATGTGTCACCGCTTGCGTTCGGTTGGTAGGGCGAGTGCCGATGTTGCCGCCGTTTGGCTGTAGATGGCGGAACGCTACTTCCGACATGTTTATTTCCCCGTATGGTATGCTAAGCACCAGGGATCTTATCTTCAAGAAGGTTGTAAAAAGTTACCGTGAAGAAAGATAATTTCTGATTTGTCGAGTGGATATTCAGACAACCGTACACACTGCAGTACCTGTAATATTTAGTTGTTGTACTAGCCATATTTAGGTGATTGTTATTACGATGCGAGCAAATATGTGTAAACAAACTTTTTGATCGGAAAAGTTCGCTGCAGTCTGACGCTGATGTTATGCTGTTATGACGCTTTTTAAATCACAACTTTAAAATCAACGAATATTTTTTTTTTGTCACAGTAGCACATGTTAAGACTTCATACATATATTTTAAGTTTTTCTTTTAAATAAATATTAAAATTTCATTTTTGTCACTTCTTTGTAATGTTTTATATGGTAATTTTATGATTTAGAATATAATTAAAAAAAATAACAAAATTATGCACAATCTCCGGTGATTCACCGGTTATCAATCGGTTATGTCAAATTCACCGGTGATTTTCTCCGGTGCCATAATTTCGCTCCGGTGCAAAGCCCTAACTGAGGTGACTCTGAAAGATTGTGAATATTTGTCAGTGTGTGCGTGCGACGCGCAACGACGGTAAAGGGCGGGGCGGGGCGCGCACACATAGTAGCCACGCTCCGTGCGTTTGTTGGAGGATTACATACTTCTCTCTTTCTACTACGACATAGACCTTAAAAATATCATATTTCATGCAAACTAAATCCATCCACGATTGCGCAGATTACATTATCATTGCAAATACAGTCGGCTCCTAATGACCCAGAATGTTCAGTATGTTCAAGATAATTCCTAAATCGTATTTACATATTAACCAAACATCCGTTCGTTGTATCAGTACACATTTGCATTGAGTGAACGTACATATATTATGAAGCTATTGTTAACACAATCTATTCAGTACCTAACGCCTATACAAATAGAGAAGGAAATGCAAGTGCATAAATGCATTGAACCTTATTGGGGTAAATAACTAAAAAAACCTGTTTAGTCTAACAGTTACATACCTAAAAAATATAAGACACGTAATTAATTTTTTATCATGTAAACGATAATGTTATAAATTTACAAAGATACATTGTTAAATTTAGCGCGACGTCACCATTTTTTTACGTATTTCTGACGGAAACAACCCCTCTATTCAAAGTCAATCTTTTTTATTCATATAGATTACATTAGTAATACTATTTGATATATAGTATTTTTTTTAATTGTTGAAGCAAAAAACTGGTTTTCATTGTATTTTGGAATCTAACTGACAATTAAATAATTGACTTTTTTCCGCACTCATCATTGGAGCTCGCACCAAACCAAACATCAACCTTTTTTTAAGAGTAAAAAAAGTGACCATAGTAAACTGCTGATTCCCTAAGACCACTAACGTAACTTACTAACTCTGTTTACTATTATGACCACACGCCATCATAATAGTAAACAGAGTTAGTAAGTTACGTTAGCCGACAACATACAAACTAATCTCCATTTGGGGATTACTCAAAGCCGTTGAGTTACACAGTGCGAAACTGATACGATCATACCGGCCTAAAACCAACCACTGTTAAAGGCCGTCGTTTTTATGCACATGAGAAATACAAACGGGTTATGCATTATTATAAAACATTATGTCAAAACGGATTACGCAACTTGAGAAGTGGCATCGCGTGCTTCCTGACCTCCTCAAAACGTTCCCACGGGCTCTCGTTCGAATAGCCTGCCAAACTAATAAAATCGCTATCCTTTCGATCTAAGAACTGATCTTCAATGGCTATGTTTTGATACTCGTGCCTTCTGGAGAGCCGCAACAATTTGTTCCGCTTATTTGTCCACAAACGATAGCTGAGTAGGGCTAAATCGACTAGCTGAAATATGGTCACTGTAAAAAAAGCTACTGGTGTTTACTCACGTACCTATGTCTGTAAACTGTCATTGAAAGTAAGTATTAGTAAGTATAACTTATCCTTTTTTATAATTTAAACGTTGTAAAAAAATAATGTTACATTAGGTGATCATTAAGCAACGATACCTCACCTCCGTTTCATTTTATACAATATTCTAATAAAAAAACAACCTCATTTAAATAAAGGTAATATTAAAAATTAAACGTGGAAAATATGGCGACGCTTTATAATTTTAAGGTCGAATCAATCTGCTGGAAACTATGCAAACATATTTTTATTGATACACTTATATTTCACGCGTGTAAAGTAACAATACAATTATGGCGTGCAAAGCCGCGATACCCGACACGCTTGTTTATAATTTACACATTCCATATTATCTATTTCTATGCTACGTTTATTTTAGTGGTCGTTAGGTTTTTTTATCGTTTTCTAAAGGGGCCCGAAAACCTTCCGACCAAAGCAGTAGTTTAACTTCAATCTAACGATTCAAAAATGCTTTTGTAAAAGTTAACATCAAGACTTTTTTTATATACACCTACATAACTGAGCCACCATGCCCATGACTAATCACTAAACCATGGGATTCCGAATAGCTGGTGAGTCACAACATAGGTAAATGGCTGACTTAAGACGCATCTGATTCACTGAACTCTTCGGAATCCGCTACTTAACACACACGTAACGTCGTTCGCATTAAATAGTTTCTCCCTTGATTCCTATTTCTACTTTCATCTATTCCGTTTTCCTAGGGCATGAAAAGCTTATTTTAAAGGCATTGTACACTCGTAAATGTGCCTGTTATCTTTGGCTGCAGCCCGTCATTTATCGAACCTATTTTTTCCAACTCAATCAAATGTGTCCACCATCAAATTCATTCGAGTCAGCTAAAACTTCAAAGAACTAATCTGCACATAATACCCGGTCGTAACTCGTAACAATCAGTCATAAACGACCTGTTAAAATTTAAAGGCCGGTTTTTACGAAACGCCATCAGATTCGGCAGATTCCCCGAACACATACATCGTATAAGAACTCGTTGGAGATTAATATTCCTGGCACACATAATTCGATGAGTAAGTGACGTTTAATGCAATGGACGCGCTCTGTGTGAGATGGAAATACTAATCGTATAAAGTCTGGCTTGCAGAACATCGGCGCCTGTAATCAAGACTTCGCGAAAATTAGTCCCTGATGTCGAGAGAAATGCAGTTTAGTATTGACTTTTACGTCAGCTCTTGTGTCAGCTTACACAGTTTGGTTCCCTGAGCCATAAGATCAAATACGTCTGTGTGCTTTATTGTACGATTATGTACATGCCACCGATGTTTAGCGGGTAGAATCCACTTACAACTTAGTGTTGAAATAAAGGTGTCTTTTTGGGATACGGTACAACTGGAGTATCATGCGGTATAATGGCTGTGGAGTCTATCATCACGAGCGCCCGAAGGCACAGAACAACCCTAAATAAAATGCACTTTGCTGACTTTACAAAAACCTATAATAATTAGGGATGCAAACGATATATCGATGTTTAAAAAAATCGATGTATCGTTCATAAACATCGATGTTTTTACATCGATGTTGAAACTCAAAACATCGACGATATATCGTTCTTTATGAACGATGTTTTATGACCGATGTTTACTAGCGCCATCTATTAATTTGTGCGTATACTACCAAGAACTCGTGCAACCTTGCTCGCTCAAATCCTTGCCATACAAAAACAATACTTTTTTAATATTTTTTGTTTTTTTTTGGTTTGCGTAGTTTGCGTAGTATCGTATGAAACATTTGCCAATAGTAGCAACTTCAGTCCCCAGTGAGCGGCTATTTTCTGAAGCTGGAGCTGTTATTACTCGAGAAAGAAACCGATTGCTTGGCAGTAGATTATCGAAATTATTTTTTTTGAATTCTATATTGAAAAAGAAATAGGTTGTTGTTTTGTTAAATTCCTCTCAAGTATAATAAATATATCTCCGTGTCTTTGATTTTGTTTATTTCATAGTTCTTCCACTCTTCATATCCTAGTAAATTATCTGTATTATTTAAAGTAGGTAGGTAAGTAATTTGTTTATCAGTAATTAGTCTAACTATATCAATCTGATAGGAAAACGCTTTTTCTCTGTATTTCAAGGCCATTTTGTCAATCCTGTAAGTATTTTAAAAAACACCGATATATCGTTCATAAACATCGATATATCGTTCATAAATATCGATATTTTCGACATCGATGTTTGACTTTTAAAAACATCGATATTTCGACATCGATGTTTTTCATGAACGATGTTGCATCCCTAATAATAATAACTTCGCACTGGAAGAACCCAAGATTCTCTGAGACACTGGCGCTGGCTATAAAATCGATCGAAAGAGTGCAAGGTGACAACTGACCCGACTTTTTACGCGATACCAATAATAAAAATCGTTCAGCCACAGTATAAATATATGTCGCATTTGTGTGTAGCAGTTATTTTAACAAGGCTTGCCAAGTCGCAGATAGAGTACTAGTACAAACATTACATGTGACTTGATAAGATATATGAGGCGGCGCATCAAGAAATACGCATTATCCAAACGTGTGCAAGTTTGATTTCTGGATTATTTGTTATGCATTAAACTTCAAGAATGTGTTTAGCATTAAACTTCAAGGACGGACATAGGTTAATTTTTGTTAGAAAGTAGGGGGGTGGGGGGTAATGCCACCTTTGAAAGTTTATATGGGAAAATGTTTATTTTTAAAGTTAGAGATATGAAAGTTGGCACAAATATAGCTCTTTTAAAAATAGACTACTTTTTGTTTCGAATATTAGGGGAGATAGGGGTAAAACTGACCATGAAAGGATGTAGTCCACATGAACGAAGTCACGGGCACAGCTAGTATTAAATATACCCAAAATATGTTCGAGAATCAACTACAATATTTATTATCTAATAAAATTCTTTATCAAAGCAAATAACAATCTAATCAGATCCCTTGAATTCAACTTTGTCATATCATAAAGGTCCTGTTAAAGATCTGCTTTTAATAATATATTTTCAGCATACATGCCAGAGGAGAAATGCTCTAGGATTTCTATTTACATGGGGTTAGTTATTGATAGAAAATATAATATCAAAATTTTTTTTTGGTACCCTGATATAAAAGTATAACACAAAGTGTCATTCAAAAACATTTACATATTTATGTATTAATGAAATTTTATCCTTGAGATAAGGTATTGTGCTGAATTGTAATTTTTTATTTTATTTTAAACAATAATATTTTAGTTATTACTACTTTATTATTTAGTTATTATTACTTTATTATTTAGCTGTTCCTAGTATTAGAGAGTCAATTTACTCTTACTTAGGCAAGATCTATAGCATATTTTTGTTGTGTTTTCTGATTTTACTATATTTCTACTAATCTGAAGATGAGTCTGAGCCTTTATTACCTGTATTCATTATATAAAATTAGCAAAAACAGCATACAAAACATGTATGATTTTTATTTGGAAAAAATTGTTTTACAATAATCTTTCTATCAAAGTTTAGAACTTGGGACTTATTTTTAAACTCAAATAATACAACCAAATATTGGAGACCAGAACCATGTACTCACAAAACAAATATATTCAAAAACTTGAAAATGTACCCCTCGTTAAATTTCACTTTTTTTTATCATTAGCTAACCCAGGGTTTCCCAAACTTTTTCGCTACGCGGCGCACTTCTGAGTTTAGCATTTTAGCGCGACGCCCCTTGCATTGGAGATTGGGAGCCCAAAAACCATCACTAATAGAGCTTAGTAGTTGTAATAGACCCCAAACTGTGCCATCTTAAAAAAATGGATCAAAATTTTGTATATATTAGGTGGAGAGGGAGGAGGCCCATTGAGCTGTCTTCCCTTCACGACGCACCAAGGCGTCGCGGCGCACAGTTTGGGAACCCCTGAGCTAACCTAATGATAAAAAAAAACAGTAGTTTAATCATGGAGTTTTTTTTAAATATTACATGGTTCTAAATGTATTCATTTAAATTTATAAAGTTTTTAATTTTTTTTATCTCTGTTACCAGATATGTGAAAATACCAGATGGCTCTGCGATAGTAGTGGATTCAATATATGGATTGTTTGCAGTAAGGTTATACAATATGGATTAAAAACAGACATATTTTAATGATAAAATTTAAGAATGGATCATTACTTTATAACACAAATTTACATAACTTGCTCCACTTTTTATTTGATCATTGTATACTATTATATGAAAATCCTTATTTTTTATAATTTTTGAAGTAAAACACACCTTGGAACTCTCTGACAAGACTTGATAAAGTATTTTGAAAAAGATTCAATATAATTATGGTTTATAATTTAGCTAGTATTCTAAACTTTGTGGATATAAAACAAGTTAAGATAACCAAAACTAATAAAGTATAACTAATAAAGTTCTGGGAGAGATAGTTATCTCACCATGATATGAAACAGTGATCCACCCAAATTCAATGTTGATAATTAAGTATTAATTAAATTTGAACTGAAACTAATTTATCTCCAGCAAGAAATCATTAGTATGCAGTATGGAGCTACCAGAGAACACTATCTTGCTTGATTGATATTCAAGGCCTACATTACTCACGGTTTATACTATGGCATTTTACCAAACTGGCAACGGTACAAAGGAATTTATAATTACCTTTGCACAAGTAACAGGTAACCAAAGGCAAATATTCGCTTGGTACCGAATTTTATCGAATAACAAAAATAGACCGGCGGAACCTGTATTGTGCGTATATAATTAGCTCTATAAACAACATTTAAAATGGGTTGTACTTACTGTTGATGCAGAATCATGAAAAAGTGTCCGTTCTCATTTATTTACCACTGAAAGTCCACCATTGAACACATAGCATTGCGCTTACAGCAAAAATACAGTAAATTACAAATGGAACACAAAAGCTATTGTAGTCAGTTTATAGATGTTACAATTAAATGTTACAAATTATAATAAACGTTTAAGTTCGAAGGCGCAACAGTGACGAGTAACACAGCTACTTTCTAACAAATTCAGAAGCATTCCAAGACTACAATAAAACTTCAATATTTGAGTCCACCACACACCACCATTATTGCGCACGCATTTGCTAGCATCCGGTCGTCACTTTTGAAGTGACAGATCTAAATCAGTATTGCCAGAAATGTTATGTAAAGATGTTTTAATGCCACCGTTAAAACGACGTCTGTATTAATTTACAATTTACTTACTCTATTGAAAGATGTGATTGATTCTTAAGGTTTAATATTAATTTATCTTTTGTAAATACTACTAAGATCAAGAACTTAAGGTAATATTATTAATTTTATTTTTGTTCTTCGAGAACCTCCATCCAAATTGTACATTGTGATTTCCGAACTGATGGCAATATGTCAAAACCAAAATCAACAATACCTGTCAACAAAACTGACGTGTACTTATGTACATACGCATTATTTATCGGATTATTACATTTTTCATGGTTTTTGAAGTATTTTGTGACTATGTCTGAAGCCGAAACACCTCTCCGCAATAGGGGATCACCTGAAAATGGCGCTGAAGCTTCCGGAGATGGTGATTCACAGCCACCAGCCTCTGAGCGCGAAGCTTATTTTCAGGCCCTTCGATTATGGATCCAGCAGGCTCAAATGTATCAAAATCTCTCTACATGCTTCCCATACTACATGATGACATTTCAAGGCCTCCAGAATAATGCTACCAATGTTCCCTTGTTGAATAACAACTACCAACTTCAGGGTCAACAATTCCCCTTTCAAGTACCTAATCCTCCTCGGAATGCTCCAGAACCACAAACTCCTAATGAACAACTCACTGCGGCAGAAGGTTAGAATCCAGTAAGAACAGGAACAAGTTACGAAATAATTATGTATGTACCTAATAATCAAATATTATAATGTGTTTTTTTCAGTTATAGCTCGTCATGGAGGCTATGAATATATTATACCTCCTTTATACAAAAGGCTTTTTGCAGAATTTATTGACTTCATGCTGTTATTCATTGTGAAACTCATAGTCACTTTTGTAGCTGTGGATATGTTTGAATTAATGTAAGTCACATTATGATTTAGTTTCCTTGATTTAAACTGACATGCATATTGACTTTACTTGGATTATTTGGAAATTTGATGTACCATAGTATTTATAATATATTTTTTAATACACTTACAGTGACTTGGAAAAGTTTGACTTTTATAAATTCAGCGAACATTATGATGACTACAAGTATGCTATGGAGCTTACATCTGAAATTTTATTTTTAGAAGTTATTTACAGAGCTATGGTATGCATATTTGAGGTGGGTCCTAATTTTTTACTTAAATATTTTTAATTAGTTTTTATTTTAATACTATTAATAAATATACAGTTTTATATATTATCTACAATGTTCAATTGAACAGAATCATAGACAGAATAATTAGACATCTCTGCATATTATTATTAAAAAAGTTTTATTTGTATGTGGGTAATGAAAAAAAAGTTTTTTTTTCAGGCTATATGTTTAAGCGGTAGTGTGGGACGCACTGGTGGAGCTACACCTGGAAAAGCTCTCTTAGGGCTCCGTGTTGTTACTGCTTCAGCAGTAGTACCTATTGAAGGTCGTCCAAAAGAAACAGTGCTGTTGCACCCTGGGCGACCTCTTACATTCCTTGTGGCACTGGTCAGATCTCTCATGAAGAATTTCCTTATCTCCCTGCTCTTTCCTCTTTGTGTAGTGCTTTTTGTGTTTCGCCACAACCGTACTGGCTATGATCTTCTTTGTGGTGTCATTGTTGTAGAAGAAAACATGTTTCCACCCAGAAGATTTGCTCCTTAAAATTATTAATCTTATTGATGTTGGCAACATTTTTGCGTGAGAGTCCAGAAAACAGTGGACAAAATTCCTGTTATGTCTAAAAACTTGTCTGTTTGTAAGGATATAATCAATGGTTGACTTATACTGAACTGCAAGTTTGTAGAATATGTTAATTTTGTCCCATAATTTAATTATTTAACTGAAAAGTTATATTTTGATCATAGTATATGTAAGCTGTAAATTTTTACAAATAAACGCTCATTTGGGCTTATGTTTGTTGACTTCTTAAAAAGAAATTCCGATTCTCAGCCATATGGCAACAATGACTATAATTTATATGGGCAACACTTCCAATCATTTTTAAAGTATTTTGGTGTTAGTGGTTTTAAATTATTTTGTTTGTATTTTTGCTGATGTTTTGTAAACATTATGTAGATTTGTTCTTGAGTTGGTGTATGTATCATGTTAATCAGAAAAAAGAAATCAAACCAATTATGTACCTATGATTTTTTATAATCATCAAATTCAGTATAAGTACAAGACCATGTAAATAGTATGAGTTCAAATTTGTGTGCCATCATGAGCTAGACATTATCTGATTTGAGATTAGAAATAGGTACGAAACATATTTGACTATTATTATGTTTTATTATGAGTCACTTGAAAAATTACATCTGCTTAAATATTTTTTTTATCAACAACACACCAACCGCCTTTATGATTAATACTTGTAATTTAGGTATCTGAGATAGGCTAAGCAATTTGAAGGATAAAAGCTTACTAGAACTAAATATATACAAAGGCTATGTCTATTCCAAAAATGACTTGATTTTGCACGAGATGTGCGACATTTTAATGCTAATATCTTTCTCTTCATACTCTTTATTTTGAGGTGTAAATATTGTAAAATGGAACTAGAAAACTGCTAATAAAAAACTTCTTTATCTTAGTACTTAGTGGGTTACTAAACCTCTGCTGAATTAAAAGTAATAAATAGAAGTCTTACCCAAATTTCCTTATCTGTTAAGATATTGTGATATTATCAATAAAAGTAATAAATGTGAATGTATTTTTAATATTTCAAACTAACTGATTTCATTGACACGTATTGGATCTAATTTTAGAGTGAATCAAAACCACAAACAACAATTGACCTTTGCTTTGAAAACGGAGTCGGGGGCCTAACCAGGAGCTTGAAATGTAGGATGCATCCCCTAAAGAAAGTGTATGCCGTCCATTAATCATCCCATGGTTTCAATGAAAGTGGTGTCTGGTGGTAATCTAAGATATAATAATCTGGGGCCATACCAGCGCCTCTTCACTGTTTAACTACTATCAAGTCAATACGATTTTATTTTTGATTTTGTAAGTAAGAACGTAAACATTTGGTATTAATTTAAACACTCAAGTTCATTAGTGAGTAAAACAAAATATTTTCAGTGGACTGCATTCAATCAAACGCATATCGAGCCTTGTCAGGCCTTGCAACTTGCTTCAGGTCAGATTGCGCCTTGAAATTAGCCTTAACTGATATTGACGGTAGCGGATTTACCCTACGGCCCGGTAGGCCCGGACCTAGGGCCGCTCCAATCGTGACAAAAACTTATTATGGGCTATTAGACCTTTCGCCACAAGGGCGGCTAATGCTTGGGGTCTAAGGCGACCGAGGCTGCAAATCCGCCACTGGATATTGACCTCCACGGAATCCTCGAACAGCTGTACATAGAGTAACGAAAACACCCGTGTTCTATCCGTGAAGTTGTATGTATTGTCAGCTATGTGTTTTACTGGCTTCTAAAAAAGAAGGATGTTTCTAAATATATTAATTATAACCCATCTAATTCTAAGGGATTTTCAATTCGATCTGAACCTTATACTTTCTAATTACTTCTTTTTCATTATTTTATTAGTAAAACAGATAAAATGTTAAATAGATATCTATTTACACAGACCACAGTCGGCTATATTATTAGACTAGCTGTGCCCGCGACTTCGTTCGCGTGGACTACATCCTTTCATGGTCGGTTTTACCCCTATCTCCCCAAATATTTGAAACAAAAAGTAGTCTATATTTTAATAAAACTATATTTGTGGCAACTTTCATATCTCAAACTTAAAAAATAAACATTTTCCCATATAAACTTTCAAAGGTGGCATTACCCCCCCCCCCCCCCCCCCTTACTTTCTAACAAAAAGTAGCCTAAGTCCGTTCTTGAGGTTCAACGTTCAAATTTCATCAAAATCGGTTGAGAGGTTTAAGCGGGAAAGCGTAACAGACAGACAGAGTTACTTTCGCATTTATAATAGGTATTATAATATTATAATAATAGTAGGGATAGTAGGTATGTCCGTGTCTATCTAGATACTTAAGCCTTAATTATAGTACATGCAGTTAGTGAAAAGCTTAAAAAAGGCAAACTGTAGGGCTTAAACCACACTACGGCTAAACCGCCGCGGATTTTAATCGCCTGATTGTATGACCTAAAGACACTAATGGAAGCGGCCGCTCTGACAGTTTTTCCGCGATTGATTTTAAACCGCTTTTTGTTACAGAATGTTTAGCGAAAAAAAACCTGGCAAAAATTTGTAGTCCTAGAACTTCAATTGGCGTCGCGGTTTTTAACCGTAGTTTTTAAGCATTTCGGGCGGCTTCACGGTTTCACGGTTTACCACTTGCGGGAAAAATCCGTAGTCCGTAGCCTAACAGACGAAAACTGCTTATGAATCCGTTGCATTATCATAATCAGAAAATTTTCTATGATTTATTACCTACGTATGGCAATACTATTTTTCGTTCAGGAATTAAAATGTCATTAGTGTCATATTTAATTTTAAAATTGTAATAATTCCTCAATTTATTACATTATTTTACAAAAAGTTGAGAAATTAAAGGAATTAATAACTCATTGACGTGTTTTTTTCCTATACAAGAATATAAATTGCAAAATAATTTTGCTGAGTTGGCTTGCGCGTCGCGCCGTCAGTCTGCCGTAACGTGGCGGCGCTGCGCTCGTGTGTGTGCAGCAGGAGTGGCTGGAACTGTCATTGTTCATGTAGTTTTCTGTGATAAGGATTTTACTGTGAAATTATAGTTTAGCGAAATAATTTACAAATTCACAATGTCTGCGTCCGGTGAATTCGGCAATCCTTTACGCAAATTCAAGCTCGTTTTCCTTGGCGAGCAGAGCGGTAAGTTCTGTGCAAATTATTGCTCCTCCATCGTACATTTTTAATATATAGTTTCGAATTTACGGTACGTAAGTATAGATTCGTCTAGACTTTATCGAATTACTGACCTACATTAGTCTGGGGAGGCAGGCGTAGACGAATTCTTAGGGGTTAACGTATCTTTCGGCCGGGATCGTTAGGCCATATTCGGTGATCGAAGTCTTGTGATGTAGGTTACATTCTCTAAGTACATTATGAGCATTGAACCGTCTCTAAACTGTTCTCACGCATCATACGGCCTCATGCCCGTTATCAATCAAGTTTTTAATTAGCTTTATAACTGAGAAACTGTTGCACTGATTTGTATTTTTTTTTCAGTGGGAAAAACTTCACTCATCACTAGGTTCATGTATGATAGCTTTGATAACACTTACCAGGTGAGTCAGAAAATCTTTAGTATATTAATAACAGTGCATATTATTGAATAATAGTCGGAAAACAGTGGTCAGATTTATTTGGCTATTATGACATCATTGTTAGTCATCAAAGGTCATTACTATGTTCCCACACAATTTATCTTGATCAACAACAAAATTTTGTAGTAATTCCATTGTAAACTTGTTGGTGATTTATTTAATTAATTTAGATAAACTTCATGATTTTACTAGTCTCATGTAGTATTCTTGCTAAATGGGGCTAAATTAAAATATAATTTATGAAGTATATTAAATGTCTAAATTATTAAGATATTTTTTTTTAATGATTGTTAACTGTAAATTTTATTGTGTACTATGCTGCATTAGTAATTTTAACACTACTGAATACAATGATGCTCTATTATGCATTATGATGTGTTTTAGGGTCAATACCCATCTTGAGAGAGGAAAGTAAATTTTTGAGAAAACAAAATGAATAAAATGTCGACAATATAATCCAGTTAGTTCATATAAGATGTTTCAGTACCACAATATATATAAATTGTATTAAAAGTACTAATCTAAAACTATTTAACAATGAAGTTAAATAAAATAAATAAATAAATAAATAAATATTGGACAACATCACATACATTGCTCTGATTCTGTGGTAAGTAGCTAAAGCACTTGTGTTACAGAAATCAGAAACAACGAAGGCACCACAACAACAAGTTATAAAATCCTTTGTTACAATTATAAAGTTTTTATTCAATTTTGATAACGTACACATGATATTAGACATTTGGCACATTAAAATTAAATAAATTACTATGCACATGTATACTGGGTGGTTTGGGAGTTACTTTGCGGAAAGTTCAACTTAGTACAAGCATCCATTTAATAAATCTTTGTGATTTAGAGTATGAATTCAACTATTATAGTATGAGTGTTGCTGATTGGTGAATGAATATTGAGGTGTTGCAAATGTGATACAAAACAATTAAAAATATTTAAAAAGCTAATTTACCAAAGTATATGAAAATGCCATAATAAATGATTTCTAAACTGGTTGTGTGTCAAAATATATCTTTTCATTGATATCTAAATCACCAAATATTTATATCTTTTGAACACACTCTTGAGAATTTTAATTAACTTAGAAAAGTGTTGCCTAATAATATAGGTTAATTGTTTGTTAAATTTAGCAATCATCTAATTATTCTACTCATACGTAAACAGTAACCTTCTGTATCTGTTTTTTTTGTTTAATATTTAATTTTTTATACTATTACTGATTTTTCACTGGTTGGAAAAGGTTTTTGAAAATATGAATATTTTTTTTATAAAATATTTAAGTTTAGGGCATTCATTGATTTAATGGTACAACACAGAAAAAATAATTTGCAAAATTTATACAACTTTTAGACATTAGGTATGTGAAAGGTACCTACTGAATATGGACTTTTCAAAATGTTTCTTTATGTTGTATGTTGAGTTATGTTAAAATTGATTTAGTAATATTATTTTTACTTATATACCTTACAATTGAATAAAAATATATGTATTATTGAAACTCTCATCCATGTGATATAAATGAAGCAAAATAATATATAACCAAAGATTTTTTAAAAGATTTTATTATCATTCTTTCTGGGCCAAGTATGTCGAAAGGCTCACCAGCCTTTGCTATGAAACACAAATGGATATGAATTAAAACCCTAGATAAACTAGATGAAAGTGTTCAATCAATCTATATGGAATAATAATTATTACATTGCTCAATTCGAGTGCATTAATATCACACATTAAATAAATTAATATTGGACAACATCAAATACATTGCTCTGATTTTGTGGTGAGTAGCTTAAGCACTTGTGTTACAGAAATCAGAAACAATGACTGTACCACAATACCCAGACCCGAGACATAAAAAAGTTCGTTTTCCATATTGACCCGACCGGGGATCGAACCTGGGACCTCAGAGATGGCATGTCGCCAAAATCGGGCCCGCTGGCCTCTCGGCCACGGAGGTCGTCAACACACACAAAATAAATTGTATGTATGATGCAGGCAACGATTGGAATCGACTTCCTGTCGAAGACAATGTACCTGGAGGACCGCACGGTGCGTCTACAGCTGTGGGACACCGCCGGCCAGGAGCGGTTCCGCTCGCTCATCCCCTCCTACATCAGGGATTCCACGGTCGCCGTCGTCGTTTATGATATAACCAGTAAGTTTTTAATACTAAATATACTACCTTAATACTGCCTAGGCTTAATACTAATTGTTACACCAAAACAGCAACCGGCTGTGACGTCATCACTACATTCCTGCCAAGATGGGGTTAAGGGTCAGTCGCATCAACTAACTGTTACCAAAGAGTTGACGTTTGGTAATTTTCAAAAACGTTTGCGATATGACAGTTTTGACACCTGTCAAATCGTAAGCCTTCAAATTTGTGTTGCCCCAACAGGTCCTAAGGGTGTAATACCTCTGACAAATACGGTTCGCAAATGCATTGGAACGACTATTATAAAATACTGGCCTTTAAAAAAGGTATCGCAGTCTGTGAAAGGAATTATAACAAGTGCGCTAACACGCCTCTTACCGATCTGATTTAGAGTAAGCCAAATTATGTTAACGGCTTTATCGAATACCGATATTGCTGAAAGCATGAATTGTATGGAATTGGTAATAGAAAAGATTGTTGTATTGATTTCTCGTCTGAATAGATTTTACGCATTGCAAATGCTAGCTTGAGCATTTCAGAGTTAATTTATCTGTTCTATGCGAAAACAAAATCTAATTTCAGGGTCCTGAGTTAGGCATAAAACTAGGGCCAAAAATATGATTTAGTTAAAAAACAAGTATTCAACTGAGTACCTACTTATGATGCAATGCATACTAATTAACCCCCATCTCTAGTCTCATACATTCTGCTTAAAAATATTGGTCTATTGATGTAAATAGGTTCCACTTCAAAGTCCACTGGTAGTTAAAATCAAGCATCTTCATTTATTTCTTTGTGCGAACCAATGATTGGGTAAACACAGTGTCGAATCTTTTTGCGATGCCATTTTAGCTTCTCAGCAGCCGGATTAACGTCAATCTCGCGACAGCAACTAGCCTACTTATGATGCAATGCATACTAATTAACCCCCATCTCTAGTCTCATACATTCTGCTTAAAAATATTGGTCTATTGATGTAAATAGGTTCCACTTCAAAGTCCACTGGTAGTTAAAATTAAGCATCTTCATTTATTTCTTTGTGCGAACCAATGATTGGGTAAACACAGTGTCGAATCTTTTTGCGATGCCATTTTAGCTTCTCAGCAGCCGGATTAACGTCAATCTCGCGACAGCAACTAGCCTACTTATGATGCAATGCATACTAATTAACCCCCATCTCTAGTCTCATACATTCTGCTTAAAAATATTGGTCTATTGATGTAAATAGGTTCCACTTCAAAGTCCACTGGTAGTTAAAATTAAGCATCTTCATTTATTTCTTTGTGCGAACCAATGATTGGGTAAACACAGTGTCGAATCTTTTTGCGATGCCATTTTAGCTTCTCAGCAGCCGGATTAACGTCAATCTCGCGACAGCAACTAGCCAAAAACCTATTCTGACCCTTATCCACATCTTTTTTCTTAACAAGTAATGGATTGGCTTTCCAAAGTCCACGTTAACGAGCTAGATGTTGAAAATGAATACTCTCCGGCTTTTAAGGTAACGGCCGTCGGACTCAGCCTAGTTCGCGACACACATAAGTTTTGGCCTGTAGTTTCCGAAGTAGTCTGAACCCTTATTAGGGTTCACAAAGATCTCTAAAATATAGTTAAGGAAATTTTAGTTATTCCTCTTTTGTTTGTTAAGGCCTTAAACACCGTTTGGTTCATACAAAGAAGCGCCTCGGCCTTTGTTTAAAATCACTGAAGCGGATTATTCGTCCAATTTACTACATTTGATCTATTTTTAAAATTTATTACATTAGGAATTGTATATGGCTTTTAAAAGAACGGCCTAAGTAGAAAAACATACGACATTTTTGTTGCTAATACAAATGGGTGCTTACCAATAAGTACCCATTTAAAGAGATGTAATCCTAAATTATCTTTATTAAACATGTAATATTAATTGAACAATTCGATTTCATTGCGTTAGTAGATTTACAATAAATTACGCTTTTATACATTAGACAAGTAATTAGGCATACAATCAATTTTGGTTGTTTGGTATAATTGTTTATTCTAATAAAATTGATATATGTAATTGTTTAATTATAATATGTTTGTAGTAATATTTCATATCGTAAAGTTTTTGACGGATACTATTTTACTTCACTATTTTGTCATAATGTCAGAGGAAAGTGTAGTAAGTTGTTCTGGCCTTAGGGCATGTGTCATCTGAACACGTTGCATCCGTTTGTATCTCGACAGCCCTATATCATATGAGATATAGACTTATACCGACTGTGAACGCGAAACTTAGACTTTTGGGTGAATCTAGAATCTATCTATCTTTAATATTTGATCACTGTTCCATCCTATGTTGTCTTATTCAATATATTGTTTGCAACCTCTATTGGAAATCCAGTAGGATCGATTTTAGGAAAAGTTTTTCACTCACACGGATTTCTAGATCTGACGAAAGCTTTTTTGGATGGTACTAGATATATGATTGACATTTGTCTGGTCTCGTAAAAGGTCGAATCAAAATAAAGCCTAAATAAAATGAGACATGCAAAGCTCAAATAACAGCGATCTGACATAAAACGCTTATGGAAGCTGATATGAAACGATTATCAATTATTAAAATAAAATTCAGTACTTGGTAGCTCTAAAATCAATGTAAGCAACATTATAATTAAAATAAAAAATAGATGGGAAACGATAGCGAAAGTCTAGCGGTCTTTGCACCTACAAATAAAACTGAAATTGTAATGAAAAATGCTGCAACACATTTTAAATTAAATACCTACACTTTTGAAAAGAAAACGGGTTGTATAACCGTTTCAGTAAAAGCTTGTGTATTAGCGTTAGACAGACGAAAATGGACAAAAGAGAGAACCGGCGTACAGTCACGAGCAATGAAATGTAAACACTCGAGCTCTTATTGCGTCAGTATAAGGTTCGGTTTAGAATGAAGTTGTATACGTGTGAATGTACATTGTTGTAGTCTGTGTTAAGGCAGCCGGGAAACGGGGTGGTTACAGCATGATTGGTTGCGCGTCTGCGGCTGAAGCACTGAAAGTGTGCCAATGGCCTCGCTGCTACTTGCGAAGGTTACGATATAAGTAATGCGTAATTTTATACTAACACTGCGTAATGAGACACCGGCTCGCGCCGCTGTGGCGGCGACTCTTCGCGACGGCCCGACAATCTCGAAAGATTTGATAGCGCAATATAATATAGGTCTATCTTGCCTTCAGTAAACGATTTACAATATTTTAGGCGACAGAAACTAGTGAGGCTTATGTTGGAAACCTACAGTTATGTTGGAAATCTACAAAGCGGCCAAGTGCGAGTCGACTCGCCCCTGAAGCAGCAAGTTACAGAAAAGTTCTTTTAGTTCGTCGTGCTAATTTGGATCGTGACGTATTAAAAAAAGGTAACTTATTAAATGTCCTTTAACACAATTTTCGGTGGATTTTGCATACTTTTATCATTATCTTTTTGTAGAGGTTACGAGGGGTGTGGAGGTGTATTATTTTTTGACATTTGGCTACGGAATCCAAAAAAAGTTTAATCGGAACACTTTGGCAACCTGAATTGGCCGCCTAGGCCTGGCGATCTAATTTACCGACCTCTAGGTTCGGGTCTGCTTACCTTGGAATTAAATTTAAGACCAACTGTTTTAAAGCCTTATCACAAGTTAGCGGTTAATTGAAAATAAAATCAGCCGGAAAAATACTCCTTATTTTATGTTATTAAATGTAAGTGAAGTTCTTATCGATTTTGCGTTAGAAACGTTGTAGCAAACGCAGTTGAAAGCAACTAGAAACATTTTATTACGAATGAATACAATCCCTACTAATATTATAAATGCGAAAGTAACTCTGTCTGTCTGTCTGTCTGTCTGTCTGTCTGTCTGTCTGTCTGTCTGCCTGTTTGTCTGTCTGTCTGTCTGTTACGCTTTCCCGCTTAAAATTCTCAACCGATTTTGATGAAATTTGGTATAGGTATACGTTGAATCTCAAGAACGGACATAGGCTACTTTTTATTAGAAAATAAGGGGGGGAGGGGGGTAATACCACCTTTGAAAGTTTAAATGGAAAAATGTTTATTTTTGAAGTTAGAGATATGAAATTTGGCACAAATATAGCTCGAAACTTGGATTAAAATATAGACTACTTTTTGTTTCGAATATTAGGAGAGAAAGGGGCAAAACCGACCATGAATGGATGTAGTCCACGCGAACACAGTCGCGGGCACAGCTAGTATACAATAAGTTGATGTGCAGGGCCTCAACTTCATTGATCAAGCTTAAATCGCCATAGCTAGGCTGACCAATAGGGTAGATGACTAAAAATGTATGTTTGTACCAACAGTACCAAACATATAAGACAAGTATGTTTTATCATGGAAACAATAATTTACGGGTATTTGAACTCAATACCTCCGGGTTTTCGAGCCCTACACACAACTAAACCGCAGAGTCATTTCCATTGCATTGTACATTTATAATGGAAACCATTAAAAAAAATAGACTTACTCCATTGCAACTTTTGCAGTGCCAATTTAAGAACAACGGAGTTCAATTTATCTCTGTTTGTCACATGAATGGTGTATTTGCTCAAACCGAATTTATTGAAAACTAGTTAAGGCGCAGATAAGCTTTAGGATTTTTTTATTTGACCTGCGCTTTATTATTAATCTTTAATGAAGTGCGAAGTTGAATTGCATTTGCAAAAGGGTCGAAATAATACCGTTTTCCAAATAAATGCAACTTTTAACTTATTTAAAAGAATCCATAGATGGAACTTTACATATAAAAGTAAGCCAGCTCTTTTGCAATTTTGTATTAGAGATAAGCCCTGTGTCGTCCTTTACTTCCATTCAATTAGAACTTTTCTGTTTAATTAGAAAATGGAGCTAACAGTGGAAATGTACATGAAATATACATGAGTTTGCAATTGCAACGAACTGAAAAAGGTTTCTATTAGGATTTCACAATTGTCGAAGAAAAAGTAATTGGCGTTTCTAACGATTCGTTTTTGCGATAAACTAATCTGGATGTTTATTCTAGTTGTGCAGTTAGTCAGTGTACTTCCAGTTCAATTTAAAGAAGATAATGATACATTATTCGTTGAAAAATATATGTGTTGTGTATTTTTTTAATAATTAAACTGTTGCATCAAACTGAAATATTAGTCAGCTACATTATTGTGAATCTGTTTAATTAATACCAGCTCACGTAAATAGCTTGCGCTTGACTTTTTATCTATTTGAGAGTAAAAATAAAAGCACTAACCATATTCCGAATAAAATACTGTTCGCGTGGACTAGATTCGAATTATTTTTTTCTTAAATAAAAGTAACAAGTTAAAGCCACGCGCGTCATGTTTTTTTTTTATATTACACTTCAGGATTGACCTCATCCCACCTGATGTTAAGTGGTAATGAGGTCCTAGCTTAAGGGTGACAAGTACAGCATAATAAATCTGTAACTGGACTTGTCGCCCTTACCTTGAAGGCTTGACCCCTGCTACTAATGTAGCACCCCCCAGGAGCTATGGAAACCTATCGCCTATCGCCGACCAGCGTCTTGCTTGCACTTTACGTGAACCCGACAAACCTATTTTATTGGATAGTTTTTTTAAAAGTACCTATGTTACTCCTTATTATAGTAGCTACCTGCCAATAAAAGTCCCGTCAAAATTGGTCTAGCCATTTCAGAGATTAGCCGAAAAAAATTAAAAAAAAAAATTTGGTTTATATACCGTAATATTAATATGCATGTCCTTAAGCCGCTATTTCAATGTTACGAACAGATACTCCAATTAGATTAGTGTTGAGAAAATGAAGTGTGTTTAGTCGTGCCCTTAACTCAGATAGACAGGTTTAGATCTGTTTGCGCGGCGAATGGCCTTCTATCCCCGTCACCGCAAATATTGGCCCTCCCGCCCTTTGTAACCTTAAATTTGCTCAGTTAGAACCTAGATGAGATAATCATGCAAGGCCTAGGCATTGTCTATATCTAGACATAGACTTACTTTATATTAAATTCGACGATTCAATTTATTTCGGAGACAAGTATCAATTGGTTACATTTTATTGTTTCAATTACATTGCAGAGCCCTAACGAGTTCTATGGTGTTCTAATTAACATTTGAACTATATCTACAGATAACGATTGAGTATTGAGTGTTGACTTGCTATGCTCACGGGTTAATTAAGAGCGTATTATGAGTGTTATACTTTTTTCTGTATCGCGATAAATCAACTTGCGATGTACTGTAACAAGTAATAATAAGTAAGTAATAACAAGTAATAAAATCAAAACTCAAAATGAATCCAATGATTAATCACTGGATTTATTTCTCGACCAGTGTCGCCACATTGTAAATCTTTTAATTTAAGTAAACCTAGCCTGACTACTGCGATTCAAGCAATATGCTTAGTGCAGCCGTCGCCGTACATCGTAAGACCTTTGTATAATTTTATTGGAAATAAAGATTTTATTATTATTATTATATTATTTACTGATACCCTTAAAATTAGAGAGGATTATGAGAAGGAATGAAAGCCATGTGTGCTGAACTCTTTTCACGTGATTTTTTAGGTTTTGCTTTTTGATACGGCATTATTTGAATTTTTATTTTCTCAAATTAATTATGCTGAGATACACGACAAATCCAGTTTTATTAAGAATGTTTCTAAAACTGCTTGAAACACCATGTGACACCATGAATGTTGTTCAATGGAGATGTGAGGACGATCGATGAAAACTGAGTGGATTGATGTTCAAAAGACTAGAGCCACTCAGGCTCTTGATAAGAAATTATCACAAAGGCAAGGATTTATTGTAGAAATTTTCGGTATTCCATAAAAACGACAAATTTGTTGAGAAACAAAGAAATTAATTTGTTTATAGTAGGTTATATGTAACACTTTTGAATCGTCATTGGATACAATGCAAAGTGATTCTACTTCGTTCTTACGTTAGATATACTTATGTGATTCTCGTGTAGGTACTATTAAAACAGATAGTTTCATTAAATACATCGCGGATGTAATTTTCGATCTCATTCAAAGTTAATAATAAATAAATATTCTAAGAATAATCATGTTACAAAATGTTATCTTAACTTACTCGGAGCGAAAACTTTTACCGAGAAAAATTGGCAAAATCAATATGACGGACCACCTGTTGAATCCCCCCCTCCTGCATGTCTACGACACCCCTTACGTTCCAAATGAATGTTGGATATTACCCCACTATAATACCACTTTGATGTCGGACGGATTAACTTATATATCTCTGAGGTAAGCGAAAGGGACAATATGAATTAAGGGCTAAATAAAGTTGATGAAGTTACGCCGAGCGAATATTGTTAACTGATCGCCCATCTATACTAAAACTAGGTGCTCGCTGCGACTTTGCACGCGTACTATTCCCGTTTTTTCTACATTTTCCACAGGTTCTCCGCTCCTATTGGCTGCAACGTAATGTTAGATAGCCTAAACCAGTATTTCCCAATAATTGTTGTGCCATGGCCCGGTAATTTTCACATTGCCGTTTCGTGACCCACGATAATTTTAAACTCAAGTTGGTTCCCCTAAATTATATGCATTTATTATTAGTACATAATGTTTTTTGAATTAGTATGATAATATTTTGGTATCGCTGTTTTAGTCACTAAATTTTAGTGCGAAGTATGGAGCAGTTTTTTTTTATTAAAGCATCCAAGTTCGCAGAAATTGATTAAAAATGCGGGAATGTTGCGACCCGGTATTTTATTTTGATGGCCTAAACCCTTCCTCGATAAAAGGACTATCCAAAGCCAACATAACTTTTCAATTCGAACCAGTAGTTCCTGAGATTAGCGCGTTAAAACAAACAAACAAACTCTTCAGCTTTATAATATTAGTATAGATCATAGTTTAACAAAACAGGTATGTAACTTATCCTTCTAATCTACTAATGCTACCAATACCAATCTGTTTTGATCACATATAGAAACCTTTTTCACACAACAGTAAATTTTAATCTTGCGGGCCGGTATGGCGATGCTAACGGATAGGATATTTCGATATCAAATCCGTTGTCATCGCGATGTGGGTTCCTCTTTTACTTTTTTTTTTATATATTGCATTCCAAGATTGACCTCATCCCACCTGATGTTAAGTGGTAATGAGGTCCTAGCTTGAGGGTGATCTGTCACTGGACTTGTCGCCCTTACCTTGAAGGCTTGACCCCTGCTACTAATGTAGCACCCCCCAGGAGCTCTGAAAACCTTACTCACACGCAGGAACACAACAACACAGCAGTGATTGTTATTTGGCTGCGGTCTTCTGTAAGGTAGAAGTATTTGCCCTACCTCTCTTGCTTACCATAAGGCTGGGAGGAGGATATACTGCGCTACTATAAAAAAAACTTAATGGTCGCTACGTGAAGTTGTTTATTAGAGAGATAGTCTTTAGGTATTATATTATACAATCTTACTATTCTACTAAAATTATAAAGGGGAAAATTGTTACGATAGATGTATGGCTGTATTGTACTCTTAGACGCAAAATACAGGATATATTTCGTAGTATATGTGTATATGTATATAGATAAAATGTAGTAGCTAAACAGATAAGATACAAGAATAACAGATATATTTTTTTTTATCACAACACAGTGTGAACGAAGTCGCGTGAAACAGTTAGTCCAACAAATTTGAATGATATTTGGTAACTAATTAGATTAGATACTAGAATAACATTTAGGCTACCTTTTAACCCAAATTATCGTAAACAAAGTCGTCAGCAACAATTCGTCTGTTATATTTTATAATTTTTGTTTTTTATTTACCTTCTTGACGTTGTCTGACGTACCTAAAAACTGAAGGTTGCGCTAATCTTTCGTCTAATATTATTCTTACATATGTTATTTCAAATATCTAATTCGTAAATGAGAAAACGTTGTCTCCTTACTCCATTTCATTGAATTTGTTTTTAATTACTGTTGGTACGGATTTATTTGCACGTAAAGAACCAGTAATATACTTTTTAGTATAGACGAAAAACAAGCATTACAGGACCAATGAAACCGAGATAAAACCTATAAACTAAACGCAATTACGTACTGTAGCTATATTTAGAACATCCAACGTACACTGGGTACCTACTTTGTTCCCGAGTTCAATCTGCTAGAATTAATAGTACCCTTTGTAAACGCGTAGAAAGTGTTCAGGAAAGAACTTTCCTAATTTGTTCATTCCTTTGTTTTAACAGGAACAAGTGCTTCGTGTAACACATGATGAAACGTACACAAACGGATGGTAGTTGTTAAGCGTGTTATTAGTTTTGCTAACTAATCAGCTTGTAACGTATGTTAACCTATTTTAAAAATACTGTTGTGTGAAAAAGGTTTATATATGTGATCAAAACGGATTAGTATTGGTACCATTAGTAGGATAGAAGGATAAGTAGAGCTTTAAAACTTAGTGCCTTAATGCTACATACCTGTTTTATTGAACTATCATCAATATCAGCGGCGGTGTTAGGGGGGGCAAACAGGGCAATTGCCAGGGGCCTCGTTCTTTTAGGGGCCTCGCGCAACAAAGCAAATAAAGAGAAAGATTTTACGCTAGAAAAAGTAGCAAATAACATTTTTAAAATTGTACATCTCTGTTGATGTGATCATCATATTAAAATTGTTAACCTTTTAACGTAAAATATTTTTAAATTAACATTTCCTGTCAAAATGACAATTCCGTAAATTTAGTATGTTACAAACGAAACAATCAGACCTACTTTATATGAAGGACAAAGGGCCTCGCAAGAGCTGCTTGCTAGGGGCCTCGCAAGACCTGCTCGATCGGGGCCTCGCATAAGGCCGCCGCTGACTAATATTATAAAGCTGAAGAGTTTGTTTGTTTGTTTTAATGGGCTAATCTCAGAAACTACTGGTTTTGGATAGTCCTATTATCGAGGAAGGTTTAAGGCTATTTATCATTATGTTGCAACCAATAGGAGCGAAGAATCGGGCTGCTAGTCCATTCTATATAATATTATGAATGCGAAAGTAACCTATCTATCTGTCTGTAGGTCTGTCTGTCGGTCTGTCTGTTTGTCTGTCCGGCTTTGACGTTTAAACCACTAAACCGATTATGATGAAATTTGGTATAGGTGTACGTTAAACCTCTAGAACGGACATAGGCTTCTTTTTGTTTTGAAAATAAGTGGGGCTGGGGCTAATACTGCCCTTGAAAGTTTATAAGGGAGAATGTTTATTTTTAGAGATACGAAACTTGGCAGAAATTAAGCTCGAGGCCTGCATTAAAATATGGACTAATTTTGTTTCGAATATAAGGGAGATAGGGGTTAAACCGACCATGAAAGTATGTAGTCCAAGCGGGCACAGCTAGTTCTCCATACAAGGATGACTTTAGATTTCGCTTTTACCCGTTAAGTCGGCGAATCGAACTAGATTTATTCGGCTTATTCGATTAGTATCACGCCACTCACGATTTAATAGTACTGTTTTAATTTTTTATCGTTGCCTAAAATACCTGGTTTCTAATACTTTATCGTCCACTGGCCTTTATAGTTCGATAGTGCTTGTACGACTGAACTCTTATTCAGAATTATTATTTACTAGGTGACCCGGCGAACTTTGTTCCGCCTTAGAGGCAATAAATGACTTTAAAAAAAAGCAAAAAGAAATGAATAAAAAAGTATCCTATGTCCTTCTCCTGGTTCTAAACTACCTCTCGACCAATTTTCAGCCAAATCGGTTCTGCCGTTCTTGAGATATAAATAGTGTAACTAACACGACTTTCTTTTATATATATAGATATGTAATAATATTTATAAGCAATAGTATTCTGGATAGCTTTACTTATAATTAAATAATCAGTCGTTATTAAGAATTGGTGAGTGTGAGTGTAGGGTATCGTCATTGTCTCTGGTTTTTGTAACATAAGTGTTTTAGCCACAGAATCAGAGCAATGTAAATAAATATATATACAGAACATATATACAGAACAATAGCACGTGTGCTATTGTTCTGTATATATATTTATTAGTCATAAAATTTTTAGTTTATAGAGTACTTGTTTACATTAGTATATCATTTTAATAATTGGAGCGAGCTAGGGAAAGTTTAAATCCTTAATGAAGAGTTTATTGCCACAATGTTAATGTATTAATTGTCATATGATATTTTATATAAGTATTTTCTGTGTTCATTACAATCAAAGACTTTGTAGATCCAATTGCATGCAAAATACAAACGAATTATTGTTAATTATATGACTGAGATGGTATGATTTTTTTTTGACGTAATGTCACATGCACGGTGAATGAGAAAAAGAAGGCTTCAAACAGTAGTTTGAAGCCTTGTTTTGCCGATGCCACTTTTTTGGCTGCAATTGTCCATCTACAAAGTATTTCGTTTAATTGTATCTCAATAAAATTTGATAGAAATTTCAAATTTTTATTGCATGTCACATGAGGTGAAAGTTGTCATTCTTAAGGCTAAGTACATACATGTGACGCTCTGTAGAGAGGGCATTGCAATGATTCTAAATATTATAAACATTATAACATAATTATATGTTTAAGCAGTCTAGCAGCACTGTATTGACCTGGGTTGTGACCGGGCAAAAATACGAGAAGTCACTCTTTAACTTTAATGGCTTTATTTTTATCCGAACAAGAAACGTCCCAACGTTTAGTCATAACAGCGGAGACATCAAACCAGCCAGTCGAATGTTAATTTTCAAAACAGTAAACATAATAAGTATTCGGCGTTTACATTATCGCTGAAGATAGCGCGATAAAACAGTAATTGCTCGTAAAGCCAGCGAATTCAGATAATGAACGAGTTTCGGCTAAAGGTGTCGGTGAGCGAGTTTGAAAGGCTTTAGGCATGACCTGGAAACGGTTCGCGTGTCAATTATTGGGACATGAGCGTTCATCGCGCAATCGCACTGACCTAAGCACGAGAAGAATCGGAACATTCCGAACTAATCGATGTTTAAAATTTAATAAATATATTGAACAACATCACACACATTGCTCTGATTCTGTTGGAAGTAGCTTAAGCACTTGTGTTACAGATATCAGAAACAATGACGGTACCACAACACTCAGACCACAGATAATATAGAAAAGTTCGTTTCCCATATTGATCCGACCGGGGATCGAACCCGGGGCCTCAAAGATGACGCGACGCCGAAGTCCGGTTCGCTCGCCTCTCGGCTACGGAGGTCGTACGGAGGAGGATTTAATAGTCTTATAATCTAGTACCGTAGCAAATTACTAGTTTTTCGTTTATAACGATGTCTCTATTAGTAGATAAATATCAGTTGGCTGATCAAACGGCGAATATTGTACGCAGTACGTGTATACCATTGAAATATGATACGGAAGCTATCTGAAATATTTAGCAGCTCCACTGTTTATCTAATGAGGGCAATGCCATAGTCTAATTCGTTTATAAAAAGACAGACATCTGATTATTAATAAAATAATCATATTTCGAAAGTTTATTTAGATCCAAGGCAGTCAGTAAAAAGAACTCTTTAACAATATAATTTACTAAAATATTTTTAAGGAATGCTACGTTTGTGGTTATTAGTTCCTCAGAGGATTTCAGTTACATTAACCTTACATACGAAAGAGCATAAAATATAATATAGCGATAATATTTTTACCGTTGTATTCGATGTTTTGTACCATCGGCGAATAAATGTTCATCCCTATTCCGAACTTGCGGCGTATTCGTGGCCTATGAATGCAGATGACTACTTAGGAACAATTGGCTCCGACAGACGTAATTGAGAATTAATTGGCGATCTACTTTGACTCGAATAACGAAGTCTACTTCAAACTTAGCCTTGCAGACTTAGCCCCGTCTTTCTCTCGAGGCTTTATTATTTATTTAAACAATTTTAGACCTGCTCCCTAGAGCTCGCTGCTCTGGCAAATTGAAAACTTAAAAAGTGCTTAAATTGATATCCGTGCTTTAATAAATTACACTAGCATAGCGGTATAATTATGAGGGTGTTTTACATCGGAATGTCTCCGTGGCGATACATCGCTAGGGGTCTTTCGTTTCTCTAAGAATTTCTTGAAGATTCGTAGCCATTATCGATGGTCCAGTAGAAAAAAAGGTGATACGTCGCGGGTTCGCAGTGAATACGTCGCGTAGTTAAATCTTTAAAAACGCTCGCAAGTTGCAAATATACTAAGGCTGTAATTTATGTACCTAATTTATATCTTATATATCCATTCAAATAAAATTGCTCATCCTTGTGCCCTACGCCTCACGTCCTGACACAAGGTCTTTGTTTGTTCTATTACTGAACTTCTTCTTTCTAAAGACGAGTGTGCATAAGATTGATGAAAATATACCCATTATGCATCATACATGTCGTATGTGCGAAAAGGGCGCTCCGATCTGTCAATCAGTATTTTTTTACACGTTCGTATTGTACTTTTCACAATTTTAAGGCGATTCCCGTTTTTTTGCTAAATTCCTATCCTTTTTAAGTAATATTGAGTAATTTTATCACTATTGTTTAATTGTGGTTTGCAAAACAATTTTTTTGTTTTTAGATATGATTTATTGAATGCTCAGTTTTATTTAGTCACCTAGATATTTTGGTTTGTGGTCAGTTATAATTAATAACGATGTTATCAAACCGCTATGTTTAGATTAAATGGGTGGAGCATTTGATCGATCTAATTGCGGCTTAATGTTCAGTTCCAATATTTAACAACCACTTTTGAATGATGAATAATGAGCTCATATAGTCGATCAATTCGTTTGCAAATGAAAGGTTTTTATTGGAATCGTCTTAGTCGTAGATAATTCTGGCAACAGTAACATAAGCTTGTCGTTTTTGAACATTTACGTTTTCATACATTTTGAACTTGTGGATACGATATCGAATTGTGGTCACTAAGGAAAAGTCACGTGATACTGAATATACCCACATATATTATAACTTGTTGAAAAGATATCGAATTTCAATATCGGTCACTTGGCCTACGACACGTAAAGTGTATCTCTGTGTCCAGTGAAGGTTATGGTTTACACGACATTGACGGACATGTCACCATTACATTTAAATCGCCAATCATATAGCAGTTGGACCCCACGACTACGTATCGCCATCTATTGGATTTTTCATGCGGGAACACCCTCCTTGCAATCGTTTAAATTAAGAAACAGATAAGATATAAATATTAGAAACAGAAAAATTGTGTCTCCCCTTGCGGTGCGGGAATCGAACCCACGACCTTCACGTATCGCGCGTGCTGCTCTTCCAACTGAGCTAACCGCAAGTTATCGTAGGCGATGAAATTTTTCTGCTGTATCAACCGTTAGCCCCCGGTAAGTGCCCTCTGCCGAATATGTTTAAAATAATAAATCAAATAAAATATAGTTTTCAAAATCGAATCCGATCTCGAAGTTTTGTAAATAGGTAGGCTGATTGTAGTTAATTCGTTAACGAAGTCAAAAAAAACTATCCATAGAGGATTAAAAAGTTTTGGTGATTGTTACTTCCAGATGCGAACTCATTCCACCAGACGTCTAAGTGGATCGATGACGTGCGCACGGAGCGTGGGTCTGACGTCATCATCATGCTGGTTGGCAACAAGACCGACCTGTCGGACAAGCGGCAGGTCTCCACCGAGGATGGGGACCGCAAGGCGAAGGAGCTCAACGTGATGTTCATAGAGACCAGCGCTAAGGCGGGCTACAACGTCAAACAGGTATACCACTTTAGGTGTTCATCGGTAACTAGATTTTAGTGAAGTCCATTAATGATGATATCGATACGATTGACTGGCCACACCCACACCCACGCCCACGCCCACACACACACCCATACACACACACACACATAATTTATTAAAAAAATGTTATTCATTTTACGCTTGTAATTAACTGTATCTAATTAAGGGCCGAAGCCTTAATCTTGGGAACTCATCAGACTGATGCGGTTATGTTTTTATCATTCACAAATCAGTTGAGTTACTTGAAATGTCGCCAAATAAAGAATTATTATTATATGATGTTTTAGGTTTATATATGAGGTTTGCGCTACTGTCTTTTGAACTAAGGGAAAAACATTTTGGTTCTTTGGCTAGGTGTTTCTAAATTCAAGTATTTTCAAGTGGTTTCAAGGATACAGGTGCTTAAGCTACTCACCTTGGGATCAGGTTATTGTGTGTGATGTTACCTAATGTTTATTTATTTCAATTCCAGTTGTTCCGGCGGGTAGCGGCCGCGCTGCCTGGCATGGACTCCGCGGAGAGCAAGCCTCCCGAAGACAGTATCCTTTTTGACTTAACATTTACCCGTACTCGTCATGTTTTTGTGACGTCACGATCAGTCATCACTGTACACTGACACACGGGTGTCGTTCACGAACATATATGTAGTTTCATACATGCTATGATCATATGAAGGGACGCGTTAATTGATTTTTGGCCCTTTTTATGATTTCTCAAGGTTGGATTCAGTCTGAATATGGAGCGGATTTGGTCAAAAACATCGATTGTTTTTAGTTCGTTAAATAGCTATTAAAAAAACATTAGACACGTATTTATTCATTTGCTAAACTAAATATATAACAGGAGAAACTGACTGACTGACTGACTGACATATCAACGCACAGCTAAACGGCTAAACGTAGGCACTTGAAATTTAGAAGGGACGTAGCTTAGGTACCGTAGAGGTGCACTAAGAAATTCCCACGGGAACGGGAATTAGCGGTAAAATCATTTTGTATGAATAATCTAAACCGCTTAAGTTAGACGCTTGAAATTTGGTACCTTAGTAAGCTTAAAGCTTAGTTGCAACATGATATTGCAAAATTTCCACGGGAACGGGAGTTAGCGGGAAAAACCTGGAAAAGCCCTGTAGACCACGCGAATGAAGTTGCGGGCACAGCTAGTTAATTATAAAATACTAGACAAAACTATGCCAAATTGCGGAATGGGGGCTCGTTACGTGACTGGTGGGTAAAAAAACGTATCCCCAAATGACGTCATGCGAGAATTCAATTCAATGTAACACTGTTTTTCATTTATTAGATGGAAAATGGAAAAATACGTGTCCCCTATATTTTGATGATCTAACTCGGGCTACAAACCAATGTTCCGTCCGCTTCCATATTGCATTCAATGCAGAATGAGAAAATTTTGACCCTTTTAAAAAATAATAGGAAATTAAAATAAAATGTTGCAGCTCATTTTTCGGCAGCAGATTCATGCTTGAATGTTCATAATGGGTGCGCATTTATTATATAATCATTACCATCGTTTGCTTGTGGTTTTAGAACCCGATCTCACTACACTGCGTCTGCGCAATTTGATGTTCGCAGATTGACAGCCGGTTACAAAATTGACCGGAGATTGTCAAAAAAATCTGGACATTAATCACTCGGATACAATCGTAGACGCTAATCGGCTGATTGATAAATTTATTTAATAATCTTATGCAAAAAAAAAATGTGTTTAATCTACATATTATCAGATTAAGTTAATGATTCATCCAGTGTTTTTATATGTGATTATAACACAGAAGCAATGACACGTTTGAATAGTAGGTTCTATCGTCATTTTAGAATGAAATCGTCTTTCATGGTTTGAGCGGACTGACTATTATCCAGTTTTTATCCATACCGTTTGTTTTTTTAATGAAGAACTTAGATAAAAAAAAATAACAATATTAGCGATGATTTCAATGTTTAAAATGACGGTAGGATGTTTTTTTGAATACACATAGGCGACACGCTATAGTCCACACGCGCACATAATCCGACACGTATTTACGTATGCGAAAATAATTATTATATTTGCTGTTTAACACGTTCCATGCCGCTAGTTCTGTTCCGTGTACGGTCTGTGTTGGCGAAGTGATGTGATATAACAATGGTGTGAATTTGTTATGTTTTTTTTTATTCACGTGTGAGATTAGCTGCGAAATTTGGTAATTATTTTATCATGACTGTTATCCAGGTATTTACAAATAGTGCGCTTATAATAATAAAGCGTGAACCAGATAATAACTAATGAACAATTATTATCAGCTAATATGAGAAACATAATATTTATAACATTTTATAAATATTGTTTATCATAGATATCTTTTAGAAAAAAAAAATGAAACTTTCCTTGATTTCTCTGGGATGTTTTATCAGAACCTGGTTTATTTATCATAAACTAATAAGAGTTATAAAAATCAAATATCACTTTGGAATGTATAATCTGGATACGATGACTGCACAGAATAAACGAAATACCTCGATGCCTCTCACATTCTTGTTTTGTATGAACGTGGCTAATTAAACACGTGAACGTATTGGAACATTGACTGGTGAGAACGCCCGGATCCGGTCGTGTTGGGTGGCGGTAGTTCGGCTAACAGTGTGTTGTAAGTAATATTACGTTACTAATCTGTATGAGCTTTAGTCATTCCCGGACCACACATTTGCTAATGACAACGCAGCTGCTAGGTGACCGACCATACTATTTAAATTGTTATACTAAACGTAAAAAATATAAATACACTATACGACGGTGTCACAACACCAAGACCCGACACAATGTAGAAAATATCGTTTTCCATACTGACCCGACCGTTATATATGTCGTTTTAGTATCGTATTTGTGTAAATTGTATCCAAATCGATAGTTTTTGCACGGAAGAGAAATAAAACATATATGTCGTATTCAAATATTTTTGAATGACATGACAGAATAAATTAAGACTAGCTTAAACTTATCTGATACCTAGTACGCAAAATATATTACCCATACGCATAAGGTAAAAATATTATTTGCGAGAACATAGGAAATTTTGTGCATTCATTAAATTAAACTGTTCGTAAAAATAACAATACAAAAAATGTTGTACAGTTTATTATTAAATTTGTAAATGCAAAATCCAGAACAGTTTATGCTTATAGCATTCATTTCATTCGCATAAAAAGAAAGTTCTATCGACTGCTAGTGCGTCATTGCAACTAGGATATTATTTTCCATATCACGTCCGGTTAGTAACGGAAGAGAAGATTACGTGCGGGAAATTTTAATCAATAATTTTCTAGTCACGGCGTTTGTACTATTATTGTATAATCGTTATATGGTTGGCACTTTAGTTAGGCCCAGTTTTTATGTCGTCAAGAAACGAATGAGCGGAATATTATACGATGGGAGTTTAACTGCATGTTACACATAATAATGGTTTATTCACAAAGGACGTAATCTGGAAACTATGTTTTTCCCTTTCTTAATATTAACAATGAACAGAGACAAAAGATAAACTTTTCGAATCGGATTCGTTTCTGACATTTGTGAATCAACTTCCAGTTCTCATCCATTATTTTATCAAATTCGGTGTTGGATACGGAATGAAGGTATGGGAAAATTAGATGTATAGCTTGAGCATGTCATCATCTGTGATGTTGGGTACATTGTTAAGTTATACAAGGTTATATAGAGGTTGGCTGCAAAAGGCAATGTTACGCATAATGAAAATGGCGGTAAAGTTTCATTTGTTAAATAGGGCACAAACAATAAAAATACATTTAAGTATGGTCCTATGAAGGTCATCTGATAGCTGCGTTGCGTTATTGCTGGGTATAAAAAATTAAATGGCAGTTTGTGTGATTCGGCTAAGGATTAGCCTTGCGTTATAAATTATACTTGTTTTTGACGTGAATCAAACTCACAGCTGTCATTTAAATTTATCCATATATTATGTTGCTTAGCTTTTTAACCTATATCTAATCATATTTGCATATACTTAACAGCTACGTGTAGAATAGCACCCCGCTTACTATTGCGAAGCTTATCCCGAACACGGTGTTATATTTGTGTGGTTTGACAGGGGTTCCCAATCTGTTTGTACTGGAAATCTGGATCTTTTGGCAATGCCTACGCTAACAATTTTTTTTTCGTTATCAAAAATGTTTATATGTAGTTGTTTTATCAAGTCATCGGAAAAACAGTGAATTAATAACACTGATAGATTTTTATTCCTAACTAGCTGACCTGTCAAACGTTGCCCCGCCTATTTTTTTCCAAATTTTCTAACCTTTAAACCTTCCCTGGACCTCCACAATTATTTCAAAACCAACATTAGCCCAATCGGTCTAGCCGTTGTCGAGTTTTAGCAAGACTAACGAACATCGATTCATTTTTTTATATTAGACTAGCTGTCCCGGCGAACGTCGTTCCGCCTACTATGTTCCAAATGTTCTAACCTTTTAAACCTTCCCTGGACCTCCACTATTGTTTCAAAAGCAAGATTAGCCAAATCGGTCTAGCCGTTCTCGACTTTTAGCAAGACTAACGAACAGCGATTCATTTTTATATATAAGATTTCTATTTTAACGATTTTGGACCTCAGACCGTAAGACCATTTAGTGTATAATTCGTCCATCATAAAAATTGTTTCGATCCGTCAAGCGGTTTGTTTCACCTTTTATTTTCATTTAGTCAAATATTAGTTAGGTTTCGTTTTTCCATAGCAATGTTTTGATTGGTCAAGTGTAAGAAAAGTACAATATCGTCAAGTCCGTAAAAAGGTTTTATTTTACAACAGTGGTCGAACAGTATGGGAACACCTGAAATACCACAAAAATGAGAGTGTATTTTTGCCTTTACTTCTAATTTATTTGCGTAAGAGCGTTCGAGTGGATCGGTGGTGCGTTTAATTAGTGTTTCTTTTGTTTCCTTAATGCGATGTGTGTCCAGTGCACGAGGTGATCCTGCGGCAGGCGCCCGGCGACAGCAAGGAGCCTGACGGCGGCTGCGCGTGCTAGGCGGCAAGGGCCGACCTCGTCTACGTTCCGATGGATTAAGGGAAACGGTTTCGTCGAACGAGGACAACTGTAAAGGTCAATCGTTACAACCACTTACAGTATCATTTTGAGGCATTCATGCCGTAAAAAAGGACTTTTTGTTATGTCGGCCATATTGTTTTTTTTTTGCAATTTATCATTAGAATACAATTTTAAGTTGCTCCGATGTTTCGGACTGACTGTCAAAGTAAAATTGTGACGTCACAGATTGCTATCTCCATTAAAATTCTATGACAGAATCGTGTTTTGATAGATATTTAAAAGTATCTCAGTTGAATGGCCAGATAGCCAGCCAGGGATGTTATATCACTAGTAAGAATGAATTTATCGGAGATTAAAAAAAACTGTGTTAGGCTTTTATTGGTTTACGAGGTTGATGTATTATTTCCCTTCCGTCTTTTTTTTATCTCCGTCTAACGTTACATAAAATAAATTGTTACAAATACAGCTACTAGATTTATTCAACTTTTAACTAGTAACTTTGTCCTCGTTTTGACGAAACGTATAGAAAAGGGAATATGTCAATGAATTATGTATCTAAACAAAATGGGAGTTGACACAGCTCATTACTGTTGATTTCCGCACGGTCGACTAAAACATTTCTACCAAGAGCTAGATTGTTTCATAGATACATAATGAACCAATGACATATTGTTTATCATAGTATTGTGACCAATGACAGGCAAGCTGAGCTGTGAGCAGCCAATAACGGCGACTGTGCAGTACCTGTTCAGATGTGTACTAATCTGCTTTTGTGTGTCTTACAGTGATATTAGATTTAGTGTAAAACCGTGTAGTTCTGTTTAGTTTACACTTTACTGTTACTTCGAATATGAATTGACAGTTATTTTAATTGATCCGCTATTTTCGGATGTTTTGATCATCGTCAATACATTGCCTTTTTGTGTCAATCTACGTTTTTTAAGCCCGCCTTCTCACTGTAGATTATTGTGTTTTAATTGACATGTTAACTTGTATCTTTAACATTGTTGGTTGAGTTATTGAAACGCGTAGAAGTTTAGGGTTTAATCTGATCTCTTTGCTTTTTACAAAAAGCAGATCCATAATCATACAAAGTATATATCGGATCACATTAAAATAGTTGTAGTTATATTTTTCGCATGTTGTACACAAAAGCACGATTACATTCGCTTAAAGGGAACGTCGGATTCGTGTAGGACAAGATAATTTAATCGAATTGTATAATTAAATCGATTAAGACTGAAACTTCATGTGACGCCCTCTGTTGGTTCAATCAAGCAATATATTTATGGTGAATATGGACAATTTACGTAATCAATTTATTATTATTAAAATGTAATCAGCGGCAGAGACATTTAGTGGCCTTAAAATAATAGAATTTGTAATCTTTTAGGTTCGAAATGGATTCCTTGGATATGGCCTATTTTTCTTGGATAACACAAACTTAAAAGGAATTGATTTGCTCTCGTGTCCATGATTTCGATGAGAATTTTATATATCAATATATACAAACGATGTGAATACGTAAATTGTTCTTGTCCACAATCCCGTTGTGTCTGTTGTAAGCGCCGGTTGCATCGCTTTAGGTGCAGCCGTTTAGTTCTACTGAAATGAGATATAAATTGCATTCGTCGAGTAAACCAAGCATAGCGTCGTCTCTCTCACACATTTGCATACAAAGATAACACTTGCCTTACTAGCGCTTGCGGCTGGTTTGAAATCATAGGGCTTGTTCTCTGTCAATACCTTATCAATAAATCAAACAAATGAATCTGTATTCAAGTAGATTACATACTTAAATCGTCATTATGCTCAATGCGAAGTGACTGTTCACTACCTACCACCGCATAATTCCTGTTCGGTATCTATTTCTACCGAGAAGATACTTCCGATATCGGTGTCAAGAAACCAGTAGATATGTTTCGGTAGTATCCAGTTACTATGGATCATGCCTTACTATTTTGGGTTAATAAGTGAACAGATAATTTGTATGTAGGTATGTAGTTGAGAGATAAACTGGAGCAGACCAGTACCCAAAGGTTGCATCCCAAGCGGCCTGTGATAGCTTGTGCGTGGTTTACTTCGCGAGTACAACGACGTCGCAGCGGGCACTGCCTTAAACGTTCATAACGCGTAAAGTATATTTTTTTTGTTAAATATATCGTTTCCTTTGCCAATCACTAAGGCCATAATACTTGTATAATGAAAAATTTGCTCGTGCTAATATTTCGTGGGTATCGGGAATTATGTCAGGTGCTCAACATCGCAATGTTCTTTCAACGTTGAAACAAAAGTTTAAAGGCAATAATTAAGATAATGGTTTTAATTGACGCGGTTAGTGTGATTCGGCTCTGCTACAGTGCAATAGAATATAAATGAATTTTAGAATATAGAAGAATAGAATTCGTCTATGGATTTTTTTCTTCTGAAGTATAACTTTATTGGAATGATCTGAATAGATCTAAAACTAACCTTTAAATATTTATATTTATAAAAAGTATATGATTAGTTTCCTTTGCTTAGCATTGTTTTAACAATGGTTAGCGCTTCAGATTAAACAAGTTAAACGAAGGGACGTAGGTTCGCTCTTCAACCAGGTCAAACATTAATGTCATTTATGTTTTGTTGGGTTGGGGAGAACTTAAAAGGACTTATGATGAAAAAATGAGTAAGGACTTATAGACACTTATTTTGAAATTACATCATTAAGTGTGATTTTGCGAACAAAAAGAAATTAATATCGAAATATTAATTTCTTTTTTATTTATATAATTCTATTACACTGTGGCAGAACTCAGTTTAACTAGGAACGGCGATGCAGGAGCTACCCAGTGTTGTATATAGCACGCGGCCACTGAACATTTTACCCACCAGTGTATAATTAATTGACTATTTTACTTAGAAATCGGATAACTCGGTCGTAGGATCGATTTTATGTTTCTTATGAAATCCTATTGCAATTGGTAGATATAATGCTAAAATATCAATTTGATGCGAAATGCTTGCTCATTCTTTTGGTGAGTGGGCAATTTGTGAAATGTTCCGTGGTCCTTGTACATTAGTATTATTTATTTACATAGTGCTTAAGAGTGAAATCTTATGGAAGTTTATTATGAATAATTGTTAGTGAGATTTTCACAGCTAGCTTACAAACAAATTAAAACATAATAGTTAACATGATGAACGCTCGCGTTCTTTAGATATCAAGTTTACTGGGATTTGAACAAGTTAGTTGATTGTGCAGGAGAATTGGGGCTAATTTGTGACATTCTTGGTGAACGAGATCTGAGTATGGTAATAAAACCTATCATTCCTACATGCTTCGTTAAAATTTTACATAGGTACATAATATGAGAGCAATTTACACATAATGAAATGTTTAGCATATCCTCATTTGTAGTTTGTATTTGAGAATTAATTATTATAATGCTTATTTAAATAAATTATTTTTATAAATACAATATGTTAAGATTTATATAACTTTTATTCCATGGTGAAAATGTACTCGCAATCAAAAATGTGCAGCTTTTCTATGTTATTTTGTTGACAAATTACACTTTATACAGAACAGATTTATACACATATAGATATTGCATTTGTAACGATTTTAAATTGCACATGATTTATGTATGTTATTAACTTATTCACTAAATAGGTGTCCGTCTACAGATTCGCTACTGGGTCAACAAGTGGCATACTGTACTTATTCGAGACAATAACTTTATGGTCTAACATTTATCAAATAAGATTCTATGAAAATTTTAAGATTTTATGTTCCTAAAGTACTTAAAACTAAATGAAAAATAATTGAGTGCCTAAACATCGTAAACATGTGCAATCTGAAAGTTGGATATTTTTTAATTGATTTTATTTTATTTTTGCGACATTATGATTATTTGTAAATATCACGCTGCCTGATATCATTCGGAATAAAATTTAAAAATATTAATAATTGTTTTTTTTTTTATAAATTTTATCATACTTCTTAAAACATGACCAGTTGTACCTACAGATTATCCTAACTTGGGTCCTTGCATTGAATACAATAGTTGTAAATTAAAGTTGTATCTTTCAAAAACGTGAACAAGTTAAAATAATTACATTGTTAAATTGAGTTTGACTAGGATTATTTTTTATCTTGTAATTATTATAAAATTCTGAGATTTTGTAAAAGACGTGAATAATTAAACTAACAAATCTGTTTTTTACCACAGTAAATATAGGAGAATTTCGGGAACGGTTTAAAATTTAACCTAATAACCGCCAACTACTTCTATAGAAGTTCAAGATTTTTGTGCAATCAACGCCACTACTTCTATAGAAGTTACTCATTGTACCTACTTTAATTAAAGAGTAAATTTCTCAACACGCCTGTCCGATCTATCAAACAGTGTTCTTATTAAACGCAAAGATTCGCAATATTTGTAAGGCGATACCCGTTTTTGCAAAAACCCTACTTATTTTCGATAAGATTGAGAAATGCCATGACCATTTAATTAACAGGGTTTTTGCAATATACGATCAAAAGAACATCAGAATAAACACTTCGGATGCACAACGCTGTTAAGTCGTACGCATAAGATCTAAAATCGAATTAACTTGATATGCTGTTTACCGTACCTGCCTTGAAGGATTTCAATTTCCAAATCTTCGATTTTTCAAACGGTTGTTGTTAAGGTTGAATTTGTATGTTTGTGTTGTTTCGATCGTTCCTTAACTCCGCCCGCAGCCGTGGACCTGCAGTCTCAGTCGCCGATGGGCTCGGAGCAGGAGGGCAGCGAGAGCGGCTGCGTCTGCTGAGCTCCCGCGCTTACCCGGCACAGCCTTCTTGGATATTACCCTTCGTAACTAGCAATATTCGTTGTCATCATTTGTACACATAGGCGTAATTTGTTTGTGCGGACCGCGCTTGGAAATTGAACGTTCGGTTTACACGCTACGACCTTTGGCGGAGATGCTAACGCGCGCGATTCGCAGCGACTTGTCTACTTAAAAAGCATGTAACGGAGATGCGTAAGAAAAATCCGCTAGATGGCAATACGTAGGCGTGGTCTAACTGCGCTTGATTGGTGATTTAAATGTCACGGTGACGTCTGTCAATGCCAAGTCAAAAATAACCAATCATGTTGCAGTTGGACATCGCGTGCGCTTATTTCAATTGGCTGGATTTTTCCTAAGCCATAGTCTCTATTCTTCTGCTCCTTAAATAATTTTAGTTAAAGAACAAATTTCAAAATCTCAACAAAAAATCATTCGCTACATAAAGCCTGTCACATCTTGAGGTACATTTGGGAATTCTATTTTATTTTCAAGTTTTTATAATGGCCCTTTAAAGAGTGTCAATGTGTTTTAGCAGCAGATATATTTGTGTTACGCGTTAAAAAGGCGCATTATCCCCCTATTTTTAACATGTTATCGTGGGTATCTCTGAAAACGCACTCGAAAAGGTCGAAGCGTGTAAAGTCTTATAGTTAATGTAGCGAGTATGGGTATTTGGAACTCGTCAATAAGGAAACGAAAGTTTAAGCCTTTAAAACGCGAACGAAACGTTGCCAAAAATGACTGATCAAAAATATCTATGTTAATATAGTGTTCGCAGATGATTTAAGGCTGGAAACGACCTGATATTGTGCATTGTATAGGTACATAGATTTAGAGTTGGAGAGGTCTGCGGTGCTTTTTACATTGTGTAACCTGACGCGACTACCTACCTCTATGAAAGTTTATGAAAGATAAATATGTACTTAGTTTTGCGCGTCAGGTTTGATGAGAAAAGCGCGGCGATCGTTGATGGTGGGAACGTTTCATTTATAAGCGCGGTTATGACATTTGATCGTACTATCGGACGCGGCGTAACATTTGATTAGAGTAAGGGTACAACTAGCAGGTGCCAGCGGCGGATGCACACAGAAGCTAACAAAATATGCATCCTGAGTGCAATAAACAATTTGTTGCTTCCCTATAACTACACTACAATGATCTGTCTTTCGTTTATTTTGGTATTGAGTTTAGATTGCAGGATAAAACTTAGTTTATATGCGATTCAAAATGTTTTGAGCACCTTTTCATAAACAGGTTCATGCTAGATAAATGGCTTTTCCACTGCATAATGAATTAATATTTTTGGGATACTTTTGTTTTATGTAATTTTATATAATAGTTTGTTGTTTTCAGATTTACATTAATATATTTAGCATTAAATGTTAAGGTGAATGACGGCTATGGAAACGATTCCTACGACTGCCTTATAAGGCGAACGGTGAATATAAAATCTAGTTAGTTATTAGCGAATGTTAATGTATGGCATCATCATTCATAAATGAGCAATAATAGAGCAAACGAGTGTAGGTAAGAAAATGAAAAGTTAGTCACTAATTTTGGGAGCCTAATGGGAGCCGCTTAAGCGAGAGACTTTTGGGCTAAATGAACTCTGTACTTGCTTTTATATAATAGGGATTATTTAGCCTGCGCTTTATTTTATTTTTCTTTGTGATTTGATTTCACTAAAAAAATACACTGGTTTGACGGTACATGTAAGTTTTATCATTATGAGGGCTGCGAACCTCAGTGCCTTGTCGTTAATTATCTAATTGACTTATTTACCTAGCGCATTTTTTTAAATCGTTAATTACTGAAGTCACGCCTCGAACTCACCGCAAGTCCGCATTGAATATCCCATAATCTCTAATTGGTTTTCGGTTTCTTCATTCACAAAATGATAATACTTGCTGCTGTCTTGCTAAAAACTTTTAAATCAAAAACCATAACGGAAATATCTTAAATATGGAAAGAATCCTGTACAGAGTTCCCCTTTGTCATCAAAGTTCATTTGGAAAACCTGCTGAATACCTACATTCCAACACCTGTCAAATATTTAAATAAATAAGTAACTTCGCGAAGTGAACCAAGAACTGAGATAAAGCGCTGCCACTTTATTTGTAGCGGATTAGTCGCTTAGGCAAATGGAAACGCGCCCTATGATTTTAAACCAGCCGCAATCGTTTTTGGGTGGAGCTAGATAGTATTCTGTCCTTATTATTTGTATTCATCAGACGATGCGTTTTACTTGGTTCATTTCGCGAGTACAGTATGTTGATAATATTTTGATTTTGTCTTTTAACTGTGTGTTTGCACTACCGGTAATATTAATTAATGTTTACTCACGTGTAAGTTCCAGCCGCTGGCAAGTCTGCTAGATATAATGACAATTTTCATAGCTTGAATTTTATACAAACTTGTTTATGTATGCGGTTCAAAGCTTGTCTCGCAGCCTAATGATTATTATAATATTGATACGATAATATTTGTGATCTGCAGTAGTTCACTCTATGTTACGGATCGTAATTGTGATTTCAGATTAACAAGTTATAAATGCTTACATGTAGACAAGAGCTGTTGCTTTCTTTTGTGGAGTAAAACGAAAATGAAATGCACAGCTTGATGGCGTATGTCAATTTGAGTAAGTATTTATAGTTGAAATAAAGCTGTCTAAATCTTCATTTAGAGGCTCAGATTATCAATATATGAATTCGTAGCAGTGTTGACATCACTTTTCAGTCTGAGAAATAACTTTAGTAAGCACAATTTTGAAATGAATTTTATACCTACAACATATTTAAACATTATTATTATACCAAAGACCAATGATACATTTTGTATTGTCGACGGAATGGAGATGGGCAAATATTTGGTATCTATCGTAAGATTTTTATAGTTTGTTTTTCATGTTTGGTTCAACAATATTACCTCGACCATGTACTTTGAGATCTATATTTTAAGTGTACGCTAATTGTTTGTTTTTAAATCCTGAATGATTTGTATGCGTGATAATTTACGGCTAAGTTTTTGTTTTCGTACGAAATGTTATCCCTACTCCAAAAGAAACTAAGTATTTTAGTATTTTGTTATTTTAAGTTAGATGAGAAACTAATATATATTATATTTATTATTTTCATTAAAATATTGTAAAGAACGAGGCAAGAAGTGAATCGGTAATACGAATCTAGGTTTATAGAGAAAGGGTGCCTGCTTTTTAAACATTGTAAATATTTACATTCGAGTATTATAGTCAACAATCGCTGGCGTTGCTGTACTACTATGATTCGCTAATCAGTGCGTTCTATTTTAAGTAACTTTGAAGCCATTTTAGATTGTGTCATGCGTAAGGGTGTCTGCTCAGTGCCCATTTTTACACTTAATTTACTTCTGTAATAAGTGTTTTGTATGTATTTTGATAAGATAAATTATTTCTTTTAGTATGAAGAGTGAGAATATTGACTAAATTATGTAATTACATATTACATTTTATTATCATTTCAATTTAATACAACTTGTAAAATATGACACAGGATGGAAGAATTTTATATTATTCGTAAATATTATTAAACTCATTCATTGAAATAATTTGGCTATAACAGAAATTGGCTTTAATTAATATTTTCTTGCATTTTCAATGCGGACTCAAAATTTGCTCACAGTTTGTTGCATTACTCACTATGAGATTTTAAAAGGCAAGGATGGTAGTATACATAAATAATCTCTGATTAGGTGGACAATCTAATTTATAAAATATCCGAGCATAATTGTAACTTTAGTATTCTTTATTTTTTGTTTAGGACACATATGGACAATTATTGAATGGTGGATTTAATTTAAATTGGTCAGTACATAATTGCACAAAATTCATAATAAACTTGATACGAAGTTTTACATAATGTAAAGAGCGGTAAAAAGTCCTTGATGCTTTCATTACTGTCGTATTATTTATCTGATTTACTATTTTCAATATCAAGGTATAGAGGTTTCTTTTCCTAACAAATCAAGATGATTTGAGACATACTCAATTTGAAATACTGAATAACCGATCGTATCTCTTAATAAAACGATTGACAAAAATGCTTCTGACATGGTTGGCTATGAGTTTGTCCTCTGAAAAAAAACTAGCTCCTTGCTTGTCATCTATAAGCTAAAACAGCCCCTATATTATACAAAACTTCGAATTCTGTAATTATGCTTTGTCTTATTCATAGCATGACCGATGGAACAGAGACAAAACACAGTCATTCGATGTTGGAATCGTTTTTGACATTTGCGTAAAAAGGGGCTTTCTATTTTTTTTCTTTTGTGACTGCTTTAAAGACTGTTTCTACAATATTGTGTTATCGTGTTAACAGCTTAGCATTTCAGATTTTCGTGATAATAGGAAACGCGATGAGGATGTAAAATAGTGATTCAAAAAATATTTTAAAGCAGAACTGCATGTTGTATGTATTAAGCACACTTAGTGGATTTGTTCCGATATCATCGTGTACCTACCTACGCGTAAGTTGATGACCCAGGCTTTTATTTTGTTTTAATCCTACGACAGCTAGCAATAGTAATGTTTGTTTGATTGAATAAAACTTTATTTAAAAATTTACTGTTTTATTTAAAATTTCCCATGTATTTCACATCTGCAGGTCAAGTATGAGATATAGCCGCTTAGGATGCGTCACTCGAATAAATTTTATCGCGTTCTAAACGGATGTCAAAATCTATAAAATTCGGTGGGTCAGCTGCTCTGTTTGGTTAAACGTAGGTATGATTGCGATGTACCATCAGCCAATCAACAGTTTCATAAAATGTGTCGTCTAATGTGTAAATAACCTAACAAAAATATTGATACCTAATGTTGATTGGCTGATTGTATTACACACTCGTATACCTGCTTAGTCAATGAAAATTAAAAAAACAAAAATTTATAAATTTGTACGATGAAAAGAAGCTCGATATTCTTTTTCAGGTCATATTAAAGCTTATAGTAAGTTCAATCTAAAAAAGAAGCGCCTCACTACTTTTGATCCTGGGGACCTCGCTGCGCATGAGGGGTAAGAGGGTGGCGCGGAGAGCTTTTGCCAAAACTCTGTTACGTACCCTGTGGACGTTCTGTATTTTGATCTAGTTTGTGTGTTTACCCCATTGCTAATTGATACCATGCCCATCCTCTGGGCGATGGAGGCACGTTTTCGTGGATTGAACTATCTGATTTCACGTTTTGGCAAACACAAATGAAACAAAAGACGGTACAACTCCATTTAATAAACACAATTACCCAAACTACTTGATCAGTACTTTACTCAGGCAAGTAGTAATGCTATTGCATAGCTACGTGTAATTGCCTAAGTTGAAACAAAATTGAGTACGTAGGTATAATTATTCATGCAGTCTCATGGAAATCGTCAAAATTGAAAGGAAGGCGGCGAAAATTATTTGATTAAAAGTCGGTGAATGATAAAACACAGTATTTACATAACATTTTTAATATCCTTTTTATGCCGTTGGAACAATATGAACATCATAAGAACGTTTCTCCCCTTACGTAATTGTACATAGTACCTATATAAAGAAAGAAACGAATCTTCAATTTAATTTGTTTCTTTAGTTACAAAATAAAAAGGCAAATTGCTACTGCAATTTTGACTGTAGGATTAAAAAAATCAATCGCATTTTTTTTATTAGGTATAAGTATCAAGCTTTTAATTCGAATCAACAGTTATTTTTAAATTATTTTATTTACCTAAATATAATATTCTTATTTTTACGGAAGATAATATGATGCACATATGAATTATAGCCGAAGAATCTGTATGCGTGTTGGAGAGGTAGCCAGAAAATTTGGATAATTTGAGTTTCAGTCGCAAACCTTAAAATGTATTTCTGTTCAAAGTTTTCAAAATACTTACTTTTCTTTTTGACTTAAATTGAACAATTTCAGCAGGTATTCCAAACGTTTTTGTACAACATTGAGAATCTATGGCCTTTATGAATAGTGCTCTTCTTCATATTATATAACTATAGATAACTTTATGGTTTAAATGTCCGTAAGGATTGTATACACTTTCGCATGTCTAAGTGCAAGATACGGCTGAATATGCATTGACAAAATCTGCAGATACGCAAATAAATTTGTTAAAACCCTATTTAGATTTCAAACAGACTTTGAAATGCTTAACGTTAGAAACTAATTTGTTTTACACATTTCCTCATAGGAGATTTCAAGATTAAAGCTTGCTTATCAGAAGTAACTAGTATGCTTGATAAAACTTGTCTACCTCTGACCAGGTAATTATGCTAATCTCCAACTTTTAACAACTTAACACTATGATAATACAAAAAACTACGATAATACAGTCAAAGTATTTTATAATTAGGTAGGTAGGTATGAACAGTGATTAGCAAAATGATAATTACATTATTTAGTTGTTTATATAAGTTAACCAAAGAACATAAATTGAATTCAAAAGAAAATCTCCCTGGTCAGGATTTAATTATCTATAGTTATGTAGGTACCTAATTATTACCTATTTATTCAAAGTGGAAGTTCATAATTACAATATGGCACTACCTTAGATCCTATCCTACGTTATGCAGTACACAATAAGTTTATGAAGTCGTTAAAAATTTACAACAGGTACAAATATTTCATTTCGATACATTTTGGCTAAGTATTTTTATTTGGTCCACGTAAAAACATATTCAATTCTAATCATGACATGGCATGGCATACTATGACAAATACAGTCAGCTTAAAAAATTGCACCATTAACGTAATTAAAGTATATCTTTATGACATTTAAGGCTCTATTAACGACTCTTCACTCATAACTTGATAACAAAACTTACGAATACGGAAAAAGATTAAAACAGAAATCCGACTGAAAAAGCCGATATAAGACAAATAATTAATTAAATTAGATTTCCTTCAAGCTAGCTGTAATTGCCTACGTCATATTAGGTGAATTATTAATAGTAATAAATGCAAATTTTAATAAGTTGGTAAATAGAGAAATTAAATCTATTCGTTTTCAATATACATACAGCACAGAATGAATACAACGCGAGTATAAAACCATCAATGTTAGGTCACAAACGCGATTTGAAAAATGTTGTAATGTAAATTTTTACAGTTTTGTTTATTCGCTGAATAAACATAGGTATGAACAAGTTAATGTAACTTTCAGAATATTATAAAAAGTACAAATTCAAATTACATATTATTTTTTATAAGGAGAACTACTTGAGAGATTCAAGGAGTAAAAGTCAGACTTCTTAGTATTTATAAATACTAACATTGTGTAGTGACCAACTATATTAAAATGGTAATTAATTATTTGGTTTTGTTAAAATCGTTCACTTATCTAACAATTATGTGCAAGAGAAAACAGTGTACATATTTAAAACTGGCTTCGCTACGCTGATTCTAACTAAGTTTTAGAAGTCTTCTATCAATAAACAATAATTACCTACATTATTTAATTTCAGAAAGTTCTGATCCAAGTAGGTACTTATGTAGGTAATTATTTGTTTGACTGAAGGTACCTATCAGAAGCTACCATGGAAAGCTGACCCGTCATGTCAAAGATGTTAAACAGAATTAAAATACTAACAACTACCTCTTAAAACGTAGAGTTTTTTTTCTGAGTGATCTCGAACGAAGATTAAAGGGTTGGTCGATTTAATCCTAGGTAGGATCAACGTCCATGTTAGCCTCTCGTTTATTATAAAACTGCCTAACTACGGGTTTAATACTAAAACTATTAGAAGTCTTTAACATTGACGTCTTGACACGACTGTATTTTGCACTCACGAACTTCCTCACTCAAGGAATTTTCCAAGTTCAGGGTTCCGTCACTACGCACTGGATTTCTTCTAATCGGAGGAGGTGTGATTAATTTTTTTGGAAGCAAATGTTGAGTTGATGTGATTGGCTTGTCCAATTTAATCTATGTGGTTGTTTTTGTTTCAAAAATTGGGACAGCCAATGACTTTAGTCCAGTTTTCTGGCGGAGAAGGAACGTCAGTTTTGTAAGCGTCCAGGGCGATTGCCATGTTGAGAAAATAGCAGACTTAATCATTTTTGCACTCTTCCAGGATCTACGCTTGTCAAATCTGATACTAGCAAATTAGCAGCACTTATCAAGAGATTTCTCAATCTCTAAGAGCACTCCGAGGACTACAGGCAGCTGTGCTAAAGTGATAGACGGGTGAGGAGGTGTCCAGTTTGAGGACTCACGCCCGGATAAGAAGCGGAGTCAGGCGTGCACGCGTGCCGCGTTAGACGTCGAAGAGCAGCGCAATATTGTGCTGCGAGGCGCGTCGCTAGTAATGTTCGGGGGGCGTGTGCGGGTGGTGGGGGTGGTGCGGGTGCGGGCGGTAGGGCCGGTAGGTGCCGGAGCCGTACGCGCTGTCGTCCGAGGGCAGCGGCCCGCGGCGCGCGGCCGGCCCCGCCCCCGCTGCGCCCGCGCCGACGCTGCTCGTCACCGACGCGCCTGCGCCGCTGGCGCCGCCCGCGCTGTACACCGACTCGCGCCGCTCGGTCACTGCGGCTCCTGCAAACCAAACATTACTCATTGTTATGGTTGCCAAGAGATGCTAGATAATAACAAGAACATGACATCCATACCATACCATAAGGAAGCCAAACCACTAACCACTATTTACTACGCCCATAAAGAGAACTATGGGATCGAAATCTTATTATTTCACAACTTATGCAATATTACCCACACAATAAACTACCTAATAATATCCAATCATCAAAATTAATTGGTGTGAGATGGCATTTTAAGCTGTTCAAAAGTACTTGGTCACTTTGTCTGCTCCAATATATCTGACGGCGATTGTACTAATTCTTATTCTTCATTGGTTAACGATCTTCTTCCTGCTACTCGGCCGATTCACTCATCGGCTTTATTTACCACGGTGCATAACAACCCCGTTTCCAAACTGTCTCTTCAATAAGTTACAGTATCGAATTTAAAGTTTCCACATGCCCTAATCACATAAAGATCCTCTATAAAAATAAATCCAAAAGCTGATAATATGTAATGTGCGATATACCAGCAGGTCCCGGCCTGGTGCCGTTGGCAGTTCCGTAAGCAGGATCCCTCTGCGCATTGTGCGCGTTTTGGTTGTGGAGGTGCGCGTGCGCGTGTGGCCGAAGCAGCAGCGACTGCGCCGCCACCAGCGGCCCGCCTGCGCCGGGCGTGCTTAATGCGCCTGTCGTTGCTGATGCCTTGCTGTACACTGACTGCGATCTGAAATACAAAGACGATGGTAGGTGTTGTATCACCAGAATAAAACTACATTACTTGAACTCGTCATGCGGCATCAGCCTCAAAATCGTAACCAGGAAATCGTGGCAAGTATGAAGCGAGATTGGCAAAAACTCGATATTGTTTTCCTTTTCCTCCAATTAGTATCGCCGCATTGGCTTTTTGCAAAATTTCTGTTTCTCCTAGCTCACTCTGCATGTTATGGGATACCTAGATCTCTAGCAAAGAAAAAATGGTGAAACATGCTTGAAAAGTTAATGCATAGTTTTTTGCAAAATGTGACTTCTTGTTTGCCCAGGAGTATCTAGCTATACTATACAGCTTGGAGTCAAATAGCATGCTGAGGCGTGCTAGCTCTCTACAAATGGACACCTAAAACTCATTCGCTGATAGAACACTCATAATTACGTGCAACACGGATGTCCATCTTCTGACCTGTGCAGCGGGTGGCGGGCGGGCGGCGGAGACCTGCAGTACAGGGACTTGGTGCCGGAGTACAGGGGCTCTGAGGTGTCAGGCCGCGGCGCCGCTGCGCAGTAGGTGCTCGCGTGTCTGTAGTGGTGCGGGAAGGTCGGCTTATCATCGTCCAGGTCACGTGGGGAGGAGGCGCGGGAGTGGGAGCCGCGTGGCCGCCGCGTGCCCCACTCGTGGACCAGAGCGCAGGCCACGCCGCCTCCCAGGCCACCCACCCAGCAGACCCAGTGGCTGTCCCAGCGCGACAGCACGAATGATGGGCCCAGTGACCGCGCCGGGTTCAGCGATGGCATCTGCAATTGAAGGATAATCGGTTTAGAATTTTTCCAACAGTGTGAATCCAAAATGACTCAGTAGAGCGTGCACTTTAGTAGTTTAGGCGTAGTTTAAAATTAATTTGAGCGATATAGAACATCTTTATTTTTTAAGGCATTATTTTAAGAGATTGTTTATTAACTACTTTGATGACCTAACTTTTTATGAAAATAATCTATCTACACGTGTCACGTAATCTTTCAAAGAGAGAGAGCTTGTTAAATATGCAGAAACAGTCAATAAATAATATTTTTTTATGTTTATATGACACGTGTGCCTCTACTACCAGCATACCTACCTACTATAGCTTTATCACACCGTTTTGAAAAACCGTTGTTCGTTTCCTACTCATCCTAACAACTGTAGTAAGAAAAGCGTAGTAGGAAAACCGTTGAAGGCATTTTTGTAATACCTACGTAAGCGAAATAACAAAGTTAAGATAGTTCAATTTTTTTCGCTTGACACCCGTGATCCGCGTTTAGAAAACATTTTTTTCCGTATTCGACAAACTTCCAGGTGAATGCGATGTATGAAAAAGCAAAAAAATTGCTGAGAAAACATGATGTGAGGTGAATTTCGTACTCATTCAGAGCACGGATTGGGGCGGATGCGAGCGAGCATGGCAAAAAACTGGCTAAGCGTGTATCTGGTTGAGCTTGGATTGGGTTCTGTAGTTACAGTGGTAATAATATTGTTTAATTACGTGGCTCTTTTTCAGCCTATAGCTTTTATGTCCCGTTGGTTTTCAAACCACTATCTATACTAATATTTGTTTGTTTGTAATGAATAGGCTCAGAAACTAATAGACCGATTTCAAAAATTCTTTCACCGTTGGGAAGCTACACTATACTCGGGTGACATAGGCTATATTATATATATTTTTAAATTAGGTATTAAAACTCCAATAATGTAACCCAATGTGTAAAAAAATAACCTGAAAAATTCATTACATCGCGTGCGCTGCGAAAACTATTGATGATAGAACAAAATCATGTACCACGACTTTGTAGAACTCATCATTATCTACAAAAAGTATCGCGACAGCATATGTCTAAATATTATAGTTATGTCACAGTAAGCGGTTTTTTATTCGAAAAATTTAATATGCCGCCGCTTGAAAAGGCTCTTTATTTGTACCTTAGTATTAACCCACATCGGCTTTCAAACATTTGTGTGTGCGGTAAACCGAACACTAGCTATTCGATATTAGATCTTATACTCAGGACATTAGGGCGGTGCAAAGTGGGTAGTCTGACGTGCTTTTGTCTGTACCGTAACTTTACTTTACTTGCACCGCAATAGGATTTAACCTACATTACCAATAGGGTGAACTACACAAGCACGAGAATCAAGAGTAAACTCTTTCTGCTTGCCAAATCTCAAGCGGTCCGCTGATCATACCTAAGGAACCCTGCAGCGGTATTGTGTCGAAGGGCTCGTCCGTACAATTACTCCACAATACACTACCTGGTATTGCAAGCGTCGGCAGGTAGCTCGGTACGTTTTGTTGTGCCTTGCGTGCTATGCTCCTACGTCCTGATTGTTGGGCGTTTTCAATGTGTCTATAGAATGTACCAACATTGCTTGAAAGGGCCTTAGAACACGTCAATGATTGCATTTCCTTCAAAATTATACGTAAACTATGTAACAATGTTATGGAGGTGTATTGTATACGAGTTCAGCCGTATTTAGGTACTCAATTAAAAATGAAGTAGATACCACTTACATTTTAGTCGTTGTAATCATGAATGACAAATATCTTGGTCATTAACTTATTTGTTAACTAGGTACTAGCAGTTACCTGCGACTTCGTTCGCGTTATTTCGTAATAAAAAGTAGCCTATGTTAAGCTAACATCTCGTCTACCTTTATAACAAATTTTATCCAAATCCATTCATTAGTTTTAGTGTGAAAGTCTGTAGTCTGAAAGAAAAAGCAACGATCCAAGATATTAAGGCAGTACAGCAATGAGCCGTATTTCGCTCATTCCAGCATCCTCGTTACATAAAAAATACAATCTCCTATCTAATAAAACCGTTCATCCGCAGACGTCACATCCAATACCATCGTCTGGCGCCCCTCTTTGCTCCACCTTTGTCCGACAGATGCGCACAAAAGCTTCCTTTCTGTTTTAGCGTCCGTCACAAAAGAAGGTACGTACATACAGTCACGCGCACTAATAAATAAACAAGCTCGTTCTAAAGCGAACCTTATGGTAACGTCATAAGAGCTCAACTGTTTATAATTCTTTGGTTGTGACTATACAGATAAAAGTACGGTAGATTACACTTTGGACTTTGTAACGCCCTTATTTCGTGTATATAAGAACAAATATCGCAAATGTTTAATTTGACGTGCTGTCTAGTCTACCGTGCCTATGAGCTATGGGTGTAGCGACTGATAGCCAGGAAGTGGTGACACGCTCCTTTAGATTCATGTGTTTTGATTCGTAAGGAACAAAAAACGTTGAGGTGTTTCGGAAGATTAATCAGACCTCTTCAGGCCCAAAATACTGGTTACGTATGTGGTGATCTTTAGGAAAGGATTTATTTTATCTATGTAATTTGGATCGTATGCCGCAACTTCAATTTAATAGGATTTTCAGTATACCAACTGCCTCTACAAGTCATGACCAGAGGTCATGGGTACCATTCATAGGGGTGAGATCCTTCTGCTCCCCCGAAAGTGCGGATAAGGTTTCGCAACCATTTTCAAAAGTCAGGAAGAAAGAATAAGTGTGATTGTGGTGGGGCAATATCTTCGTCTGTCGTTTTGAAAATGGATTGAATTTAGCACTTATCTACCTTAAAATATGTTCTAGACATTTTTCCTACAGTTAAAGAGCTTCTCTGTCCGCAGTCTTTTCTATAGCCTGAATGGGTTTTTTATAGAAAAAAGTTCTAACATACCTAGTAGTAGATCTCCTGACCTCCAATGATTAGTACAAACATAAAAGTCACTTAAGTGTCCCTCTAACCACTAGACATTGGCGGAATCATCGCGTTAAGAGTCTATACAAAAATGTCGCTTGTCGATCAGGATTTTCTACCTTCTATATTCAGGAAACGGACTTAAATTACCGTATTCTTAAGAGGTTAGAAACGGATAAGTTGCAAGTGTAGACTTACAGAGACTAGACTAGCAGCGCAATAAGCAGCGCCGAGCATAGCTGGCGCCGCTCCGGTCCAGCGCCGCTCCATGGCTGCGAAGTATGCTCCAGTCACCAGCGCCGACAGCACCAGCTCAGCTCCGAGCCGCTCCCACGCCGCCGCGCCGGCCCCTGGCAGCGCCGCCGAGAGGCTGCCGGCGTAACCAGGTACGCTGACACTGAAAATATATTGCTTTGTTAGTATAACGGTACTGTTTCGTGCAGTAAAAGGACAACGGTGATAATGGCTGTGGGTTCGAGCCCCAACGATTTTTTTTCTGTTTCTTTAAAATATTTAGATAAGTATAGTATTCATACCTACTAATATTTGAGGGACTTCCATAAACTAAGTTTCTCATTTAAAATATTTAAGACCATTTGCGTAGATACACTTGACGTTTTGAGTGTTCAGATATTATTGGTTCGTTGTGTGTCATTAACTGGCATCAGCTCAGATATTGTTGAAGTTTTGAATGCTCATATTTTAACGATAACTTGTACCTATTGTATGGAACTATTGACTATTAAGCTGTTCAGAAATATTTGGTCACTTTGTCTGCTTCTGACGGTGACTGCACATTTTGTGTAAATATTGTCTTTATAGACTAACAATATTTGCCCAAAATATAGTCAGACTCAGATATTATGATTTAGCAGACACTTAAAATAATGGCTGTTTCATGCGAAAATAAATAATCAAAAATGGATACTAGAATACATTTATAATCAAAACCCAGGCTCAGAAAAAACACAAATGTTCACCACGAATATTTATCGTCGGTAGGAATTAAACCTATTTATTTACCCTTTGTTAATCGGGTCAGTATATGAATAGAAACACATTATTTTCAAGCAATCTTAAATAATATTACGTTTATTACTGTGTTTACGTCAAGATGTACCTATCCTAGCATATTAGTACTGGAGCTGGTTGTGTACTACGTACACTGTACGCTGGTACATACTAAGAACAAAAAATCTTTACACAGTTAGATAACCAAATATTAAAAGCGACGTGTATTAAAATTTTCCGTGTAAATAAAATTTTACTAAGATTCTCGTACATACATTACGATTAATTTAGCGGAACGTCACTTCTTCGCACAGTCTTCTACGATTTGTTTGTCCCACTTAGTTAATGTCGGCGTAATAGGGCTTTGGCTCAGTTATCTTTTTAATCATCTCCGGTGGCGAGTCCTTGATGGACCTATATTTAGGCGGGCCTGCAAGCCAGCGAGGGTATTTGTAGCCCGCTCGATACCCCAGAAACGACTCGGACGCCAAAGGCTAACTTTGTTCGCTACATTTTTGGGGAAACGGCAAACAAAGCCATAATTTTGCAGTGTTATGAAATTAGTAATGGTTTAGATTTTAGTGAGAACACTCTGCTTGTGCCGCTCCCGAGTCATTGTGGCGTTTTAGTCGACAGTTTAAAAAAAAGTGTCTCGTTAATCTTATAGCTGTTTGCTCTGTTAATTTTATAAGTATCTTTAAACGAGAAGTATGTTCAAGAATTGCAATTTTTTTAATATTCTGAAATTATTAGCAATTATACAATTCTACTCCAATGATAGCCGTTTAGGTACAATGTGGATGTAAAATCTGTGACCTTCCTCTACGCGTTGATATGTGTACCACGGCGCAACGAGTATTTACCAATAATTTCCCACCACATTTCAACTCAATTTCGGTTCGCGCGTCACCGCAGCGTTACTTAACAGAGCACAATAGAGATGCGTCGATAGGAAACTGTTCGGGGCTGAACAAGGAGGCATTCAGTTGTTCAATATCTCTTGTTCAATGGCTGTTGTGAAGTGGGCCACTTGCGGCGACAACTTCGCTGTAACACATTCACTGTCAACTCGTATCACTTTAAAGACATTAGAAACGATATAAATATAGAGCGTGACACACAGCTGTGAAACAACACATTATGTTATGGAGGGATGTTGACTGACTAGCCAACTGAGATAAATAAAATAAATAAATAAATGCGCCAGACAATCACACCAATCACCTGGTCTCAAACTAAGGTTTCCCCTTGTACTATGAGTACCAGACGACGGATACTAACTGGGGGCGTCATCCCAGCACACCCAGGCCCAAGTCAATTGAGAAAAGTTCGTTTTCCAAATTGACTTGACCGGGAATCGAACCCGGGTCCTTGCGCGCTTAGCCACTGCGTCACCGAGGTCGTCAAATAAGATACTTTTAGATATCTGTTAAAACACGATTGCTAAATATATTTTTCCTAATACTGACTACTAAATAGTTATGGAGCATTTAAAGACATAGGTACTGCATAAAGTCCACTTTAACGGCATTGCTGCCTTTAAATTAGCAGAGAATCTAAATATATCAAACTGACTGACTGACTGACTGACTGACTGACTGACTGACTGACTGACTGACTGACTGACATATCAACGCACAGCCTTAACGTAGGCACTTGAAATTTGGAAGGGACGTAGCTTAGGTACCGTAGAGGTGCACTAAGAAAGGAATTTCCTTAAATTCCCACGGCAACGGGAATTAGCGGGAAAATTATTTTGTATGAGTATCTAAACAGCTTAGACGCTTTAAATTTGGCATGCAGATACTTAAGTAAACTTAAAGCTTATTTGTAACAGGATATTACAAAATTCCCACGGGAACGGGAGTTAGCCAGAAAAAACTGGAAAATCCCTGTAGTCCACGCGAACAAAGTTGCGGGGACAGCTAGTGATATATAAACTTCCGATGAAGGGATTTAAGTATTTATGCTTTCCACGTTAAATAATCAAGAATAAATTATAACATAGTAGTGATAAAATAGTTCATTTGTTAGGTTTCTTTATAAAAAAATAGTTTCTTTAGTCGCACTTGGGACGAACCGCTCTTCGTTATGACGCTACGATATCGAGTTCATCAAATTAAATGGTCTAAGAATCAATGTTGACATCATTTAAAATCCATTATGGTTATTACTGATTGCCCCTCGTTAGAATCGTCAAAACATGGAGCAAAAAGTTTATTACCGGTTATAAATCGATGCAACTATGTCTTATTAATTTAACTTTCAAACATTTCATTATGTAAACAATTAATAATATTTGTTAAATATGAAATAATCATCTGAAATTGTGAGAGATGAATTAACTGATGCGCAAACCCTGTTGGGGCATTAATCTCAACGCAATTAATTTAAAATTAATTGATAATGTTTTTAAATTCATATTAATAAAAACTTAATTGTGTTTCCTATGCACACATTTTATTTTATTTTATTTAAAAAAAAGAAATGTTACAGCCTGAGGATTTTTAAAATAATGATTAGGTAATAAAAGAAAAAAGGTAGTAAATTGCTTTCTTTTTCTATTTTTTTTAATACCTTTATCGTCATTTTTAAACACATTCTAAAGGGGAATTTGATCATTTTACACACACGTTATTTTTTACGAGGTCACCTTGGTATTTGCCTATGAAATAAAATATGGAAGAGGAAGTCCTCTCAATAAAGCTTGACTACACATCGTGCTAATGGTCGTCCATTATAACTCACTGAGATCTCATTATGTCCGTGAAAGACTGCTAAGCGACGGTACACAATGTGCCTTAATTAAACTTTTTATCAATGAAATAAATGAAAGACCGGGCCCGCCTGTCTCTATACATTGAGCAGAGGAAATGAGCAGGGATTGTTGTTCGAAGGACTGCCTGATCTTTTATCATTTCTATAGATAACTTCGCGGTTTGTATGGTACGTACAAGACTTCTTTGTATCTACCTACTTGCGGAAAACCTAACTTTTACGAACCATACTCAGAATCAAAACGTTATTTTTGAGTTGCATAAATAAAGGTGATATTTTCTTTTTTTAAAACACTTAATTTCGGAGTGAGTTGGTTACGATGATGAGAATTTAAAATTGTTATTCATAATTGGAAACGACATATTTTGTTTTACGGAGTAGGCCTTCTATTAGGGGAGAATCGGGTAGCTTCGACCAAATAACTAAAACTCATGATATCTTGAAAAAACCCCCCTCACAAACGTAGTTAAGTGTATCGATACGATTGATCGCATTCATGCGTCGATGCTCTATTTAAAAAAAATATCCTCTTTTGGCTAAATTGAACACATTTGCATTTTTTTCACAACACAGTTCCCTTCATGCCGTAACCGCGTATACAACGAGCACCTGTGTTGGTTTTTACATACTATTAAGGTAGGTAAACCGCCTAATTCTAATTCCATCTAATGCCGTTTCATTGTGATGCGATTACTGCCCTTTGGTATTCAAATACATGCGCAAACGAACACAAAATTTGATACGATTGGAGTGTGATTAGATTTAAAAGGGATGTTTTTTTACGAATTAGGGAAAGCACAAAGTGCGAGATTCTAATGTGCGATACTAAATGTATAGAGACACGTGTTTAACTGTAATTTAAGGATTAGTGAAAAACTAAAGCAAAATGTGATCGTAATAATAATTTGTGTTAAAAAAACTTTTCTCGCTGTACATAGTATATTTCTGATATTTTTTTTTAGTTATGCATTTTTTGATCTCCTAATTGAGTTAGATCTATGCTGAACAGTGGAAAGTATCGATAAGGTTGAAAAAAAAAACTGTATTTGGGTTTAAAAACCCCTTATAATTTACATTCAATAGTTACTTTTAAATGTGATCATCCATTACATAACGTAATCCTGTTAGCTGCATCCCTTATATTATAATATCGAGCATCCCGCATCGACAGATGATTATGCATAATTTATGCGCAAGCGCATAGGGTCAAGTGGGCGCGAAGCGACAAGCGCGTATTTATTGTCCTTATTTTTTGTCCCTTTGCTCTGAATGACGGCAAATTGTGAACGTTCGCACCTTATGTCGCGATGACCGCAGTTTTTGGCTATTGTCCGACTATTTGCTTATCATGTGAGAACAATGCGAGGATTAGGAGCTAGCGTTTTATGATGGGGTCAGTGGGCGCATAAAAATCACTCTATGTTGTTTTATTGATTGGGAAAAAATATGTTATGCTCCGTATTGTAACTAGAATGATGAACTGGGCAAATATATTGAGAGGGTGCATGGAGTAGGTTACGAAAAATCGATAAAGTAATGTATTTCGGCTTTAATTTACCTACCCATACAGTTCACAATTATTTTCCGTTTTGGCATCTAAAGCTCATTAATGAAAAACAAATTAAATTAAAATTACATGCTATCGTAGCATGACATATTTTATATTGGATAAATTAGTATTTATTTATCGTAGCATGACGTTTCAAAGCCTAAATCCTTCCTCGATAAATGGACTATCCAAAACAAAATTGTTCGAATCAGTAGTGCCTGAGATTAGCGCGTTCAAACCAAAAAAATCTTCCGCTTTATAATATTAGTTTATGATAGATTACATTTAGAACTCAAGCAGTGTCAACCATAGCCTGACGCGGCATCATGTTCCTCTTCCAACAATATAAATAAAAAAAAAGTTGGTAGGTGCTTAACCGACATCTTTGCTATTCTAAGAAACTAAATTATATAACCTGCTGAATCACACCTTTAAGTTGCTTTTGGTGTACTTACTAACATATAGTCAGGTGCAAAATTACTTACACAGTTCTGTACTAATTATTACAAAAAATAATGCATTGGTATAATATCTACGTAAAGAAAAATAAGTTAAACATTAAAATTTACCATCTGTTTATCTCAACACTGCCCGCCAAGAAGTCCGAAAACAAATATATCTCGTAACACCCGGCCCCTCTCAGTTAACAAGCGAACAATTACATTTAATTTACGAATGCGTTTTTTAAAGTGGTCCAATATGGGCCCTTCACCCCTCGCCCTCGGCCACGGCACCGAACCCATCCCTTTATCCAACCGCGACATTTGTTAAAAAACCCATCTCAAAAAGAGGGTATCTATTACTGTTTCTAAAAATTCAATTGTGACCAAGTGGCACTTGTCAAATGTACACCCTGTATCACAGGCCGACTCGACGACTCTTATTACGTCGAATTAAAGTTTAGTTTGATTAACCAATTGATCTTAAAATGGTTAGGGATACAAGTGCGCACATTAAAATTTAATGTGCAGTTGATTCGCTATTCAGGAATAAGTATTGCACGCTTAAATATGTATTAAACTATTATTGGAAATGTATTCTCGCTGAATCGCATATTATTATCTGAGTAAATTAAATTTTTAATGCTTTCACGCAGATAAAAGATCCGCGAATGCATTATCGCAATACGATGATATATTCATTTTGAAATGTTTTTCCCTTGAAGGTAAATTAAAAACGCCAAAATATTGAGATTCTCACTGAGCTTTTACTGTAAGATTATCATAGTTGGTAGTGCTAGAGTAGGTACCAACTTTTGAGTGGCATTGCTTAGGATCAGGAAGTCTACCCGCAAAATCTCTTATGCCCGGTTCCAATATTTGTAAACCAATCAGTTCTTGTTACGAATAGTAATAAATTACACGAGCCGTAAGCTAAAAACGACCGGCCGGCGACTGATGACAGCTGATATGGAAAGTAAATTTGAAATTAGAATTAACGACTCGTAGAAAAATGGGTAAGTATAATTTTTTTTTTTAAGACTTTCGCGTTCCATTTTAAACATTTAAAATAATTTAACGGGTCAAAACGCGACACCACTTTTATTTAGTAGTTAATACGAACTACCTATTTACTGCCCGACGTTTCGGTTAGATTGCACCAACCGTGGTCACGAGCTGACTGAGTCAGAAAAACGGATAAGTAGTCATTTTTTAAAATATTGGAATCGTTCTCGTTTGCCGTCGTCACCCCTACAAAGTCTACCCCATCATCAGTAAGCCTACTACCAAAACCGAAATGAACAAATTAAAGGTTTCTCGTTTCAAGCATAATCTAAAATTCGGGAGTTAAACAATGTTTTGTTTTGTTGCATAAATAATATTTTTTAAACGCTTTATTTGCATTCGAAGTGAGCTAGTTACTATAGTGCGAATTAAAAATTGCAACCGTCATCTGATTCGACATACATAGTTCGTTTTTGGTAGTACGCCTCCAGTTCCTGAAAGTGGACTTTGTGAAGCCACGTGACACAAATTAAGATTGTGCGACGAGTAGGTACGACTAAGCCCGATTATCAATACTAACGATGGTATTGCTTGTCAAAAATAAAAGACAATCGATACCTACTGTCAATTTTTTTTATTTGCGAGCAACAATGCTGTCCACGATACTCTAAAGTAACCAGTACCATAGCATAGTACCTACCATAGTAACCAGAGCACTACCAAATGCACCCCTTTATTTTTTGAAGGGGTAAATACTTTTGCGTATCGTACCGCTGCCTTGAGGACGTGTGTGCCACTTCCCCGCTCCATAGGAGCGAGCACCAACCTTACTTAAAATCCTTCCTATTCCTTCCTAGCGCCTAGTGACGGCGCCATAGGAAAAAAGGAGATGCATAACTTCCACTGCACCCCTGGCATCTATGTACTGCAGTTCAGCAGCAATTCATTAGTTTTCGTGAACTAGGTAATTCAATTCGCTGCAACGCGGTGCGCACGCCCGGCAATCACACTGCATCTCCGTTCCTTTCATAACTAGTTTAATTAAACTGACTTCGGATTTTATTCGAGAGCGAATTCTAGGTAGATGCCTCTCGAGTGCAGTTTGTTTGTGGAAGTTCAAGTTCCTGATTGAGTGAGTAATAACAGAAACTCTACTTAATCAGCAATGTGATGGAATCTGTTTTGTTCATATAAACAAACAATTTCATGCATGTGAATGAAATTGTTTCTGGATTTTTCTTAAATTATAACATTAACCTCAAATTTAAAACATGAAGTTTTTTAAAGAAATATATTTTTTTATCTTTCCTTTCCACGCTAGAGTGGAGCACTATAAAAATTAAAAAAAATATAAAGATTAAGCATTTTTTTAAAATGGCATGTAAAGCCATTTCATTTAGGAAAAAAAATACATAAAAATTATGGAATTATGACTAAATAAAATTTGTAACTACGCAGTTTCAAATATCAATTGATAAAAAATAATAAGTAACGAATATATAATAAATTTACTCTAAACCCGTGTTTAGAGTAAATTTTATTGTTATTGTTACACAAAATAATACTCTTAAGTTGTTAATTTCTCATGTTAGAGAGATTATCTTATAAGAAATCTTCAGTTACAGTTTGATTCACATATTCTGGCACACATTTTCAACAATTTTAATTATCAGGTAGTTTAAGGTATCATATAGGCCTGAAAGTATTTTATAAGGCACGTTTTTAAGTAGGTCTATTTAATTAGTACCCGAGTTTATTTAGACTGGAGATTGTCTTGATCCAGTCACCTTTTCAGTGCGAACGGGGTGCAGAAACTTTGAACTTAATTGTTATTACTCGTCTTTTAATTAAGACCTTTCGTCGGGTTCGCAAAACCCTTCTAAAAGTAATTAATTTTTGTACTCTCGTTTTCGAATATCATCTGTATCAGTTTAGCTCCAGAGGCTGTTTTGTGGCAGTACCTACTCTAACAAATTAATAGGATTTACAATTTAGGAAACGTTTATAAGAAATTTCAATAAGTTGAAACACGATCAGTCTAGACTCTAGACCAATCGTGTTTTTCACGTGCTAATAAAACATTTCTTTGTAAGTGTATACGAAACAGGATAGACTTATTTTATTGATAGCTATCTAAAATATTCCATCCAGTTTCGTTTTACTGTTTTTCGTTTAACGGGTTTACTATAGATATCTCAATTGTGTTCAAAATAGCATTTTCTTAACACCGAAATAGACAGATATTTTTATTCTAATATTAATGCTTTTTAATTACTTACGCCGAAATCATGAACTTTATCATTTTAAATTCCACATATTGAATACTAGTTGTTGCATGGGACTTTGTCCACGTTATTTCAGGATAAAAAGTAGGTATCCTATATGATTTTGTAGTGTCTGTTTACCTACCAAATTTCATTAAAATCCATTCAGACATATTAGTAGAACTAAGCACTCGCGATGCACCCTACGCCCGCATTTTCTAATTACCAATTAAACATTAACATTCTTAATTGGCACATCCGTGGGGCCACGTAGGACCCATTTGAATCAATATCCTTTCCAAACGCAGATTGGATTTCGCTGTATCGCTCTCACGGTTATTAGGATATATTGACGTAGATAAATAAGTACTTAATTGATATTAATTTAATTAAATAATTCATAGGAGTTTGGATTAGAGAGCAGAAACAAATATAAATGCAGAGCATTTGTTGCGATTACTGCTTTTTGTTTCATGTTTCCTTACGCAAAAAATCATTTTCACTTATATTATTTTAATTTTCTACATAATATCCCTTATAATCAAAACCCGTGACGGAAGTTCATAAGACCAAAGGTCTTTTTTTTTTTTGAGCGGGGGGAAATGCATTGACGCACTGTACCATCACCTGAGGGAGGTGACGGCGTGTGTGGGACTCCCTGCCCCTATACGGGCAAGAATACCCACTAAAACCCCCCGGTGAACCTCATCGCCTTTATGGTGATGCCATGGGAACAGAAGAAAGTTCATAAGACCTATTCCTAGCGTGTTCCAAATACAAAGGTGAAAATTTAACAGACTTATATAGTTGTACAATTTTTTGAGTCGATGCAGATACGAGCGATCCCGACTCCCCCATGACTGCGCAGCGTTTGGCACCGAGGGGGTTTTCACTCTGATTTCGCAGAAAGTGACGGTGCAGTATGCATTACCCCCTTAAAAATAAAGATACGGCCCACGATTGTTAGTGTAACTATCCAAATAGGATGCCTTTCCGGAATCACAAAATGCTTGATAGCCTCGAAATAAATAGCACCTAACATAATAGGTCGTACTTTTAAAGACAACTATATATTAAACATGAAAAGAATTACGATAGCTGAAGTAATTTAGATGAACATGCCAAACTGGGTAATATTATTACGTGGGCATATTTTTATTCAAGTTCACAGTTTTGTATGTCGTGCGCGTCATGTGCAAGTTCTGCGAGACCGGAGAGATTCATCAATACCTACCTGCCTCGTAACCTCAAAAATATCCCTACTAATATTATACATGCGAAAGTAACTCTGTCTGTCTGTCTGTCTGTCTGTCTGTCTGTCTGTTACGCTTTCCTGCTTAAACCTCTCAACCGATTTTTATGAAACTTGGTATAGGTATACGTTGAATCTCAAGAACGGATATAGGCTAATTTTTATTAGAAAATAAGGGGGGTATGGGGGTTATAGCACCTTTGAAAGTTTATATGGGAAAATGTTTGTTTTTGAAGTTAGACATATGAAATTTGGCACAAATATAGCTCAAAACTTGGATTAAAATATAGACTACTTTTTGTTTTGAATATTAGGGGAGAAAGGGGTAAAACCGACCATGAAAGGATGTAGTCCACGCGAACAAAGTCGCGGGCACAGCTATTGTAAATAAATAAGCTCAGTTGTGTATCACTATAGAAGAGATTTACTAGCATGGTGCGTCGTTTTTATGGTGCCTAATGTCAACAAGAGCGATTGTTTGAATGGACAGAAACATTCGTAGGCCACACGTATTGTTGGGCTGGAAAAGTTTCAAGGTCTACACAAGCTCTTAGAAGTATCATTGCCTCAGTTCCGACTTAAAGTAGGCTGGAATTTCTTATTCATGAGCACCAATTTTGCCCGTAAATCGACGCAACCCCGGCAGAGCAGTGAAGAATTCATTAATAGGAACAAAGAAAACTTTAGAGTGGGCGAGCACGCCGTGTCACCTAATTTCCTGAGGCATCCAAACAAATGGATTAAGTTCCGTATAAATTACCGCTTAGAGAACGCGGGAACACTGTGAACTATCTAGTGTTGTCCCGCACTTAAAGATTAGGCGTCCCAAATTTTAGGAGTTAATGCCGCAATTGAATGGCCATCCCTACCTATCGAAAGGTAAAATGTATGGAATTATTCCTAAATGATGGCACATATTATATTAAACATAATGTATATTATCTATCTAATTCCTCTAAAAATAAAAAAGGCTTTGAAATTGTAATTGTAAACAACGAAACTGCTCTGTAAACTTATGCATTAACGATAATTGGCGATTTAACACATGTTAAATTTGGAAATTTACTTTTTCACTGGACAATTATCACTTAGTATGTAAATTAAGGGTTTACATAAGTATATCGAAAAATATTTCAGTAGGTTGACAATGTGTTTGGAAGCTTTTGGGTAAAAGTAATGTTGGAATGAAAATAAAAACTAGAGACAGTAGACGGAAGTCAGAATCAGATATAAAAACAAGACTGAATGCTACACAATCCTGAAAAAACCAAAACCCACCAATATTTCATTCTACTCGTACTATACCTACTGTTCAAATAAAAGTACAGAGCTTAACCAATGCTACAGGTATTCCTCTCCTGTCCCAGAAATAATTATACCTAATAGTTACCCAACACTATGTGAACAACCCCTCGGAGTCCACCGGCTATATCATGCTTATCTAGGAAAAGTTGAAATGGAGCGTGGATTCCTCGATTTTATTAAGCTTGCTTTCTTCTATGATTTTCCCCAGCGGAATCTCTGCCACGTAAAATTCAAAGTTTCCAATTTTCAAACCCAATTACGTGCCTTATTTGGGATACATTTTCAATAAGATGTGGATTTTTTTACACGTTTTATGGTATATTTATATTTGGTATCTATTATGCGATGGCTATAATGGCGCAGTGAAATTGATGCGCGCCCGAAGCGTTAAAGGTCCCGGATTCGATACTTGGCCGGGTCAATTTAAGAAACTAACTTTTACTGGGTATATAGGGTTGATATCGCCGCGATCGAGTATCCAAAGTTTTCTGACTACGTATTACTAATTTCGGCCTGAAGCAGAAAATTTTAATGACTTAATAAATGTAACAATTAAAAAGTTTAACGAGCTTACCGAGCGTTTGCTTTTGATCTTTGAAACCAAATGACAAGTAAAACAAAATTCAATATCAAATGTTTAGTTTCTAGGGTAAGGCTTTGTAACGTTAACATAAAAGGAGAAGGTATCAACGATCTCTAAAGACCATTGGAACGAACATTACTCATTTAATCTCGTTCAATTAACATATACCTACATTTAGATATCTTGAACAACTTCATACTGTAGTTGTAAAAACCACATCAATTCGATTTGATGGATATGGTGGTATGCAATCACTAGCTATATAAATAAATCACTACATAGTATGAAACAAAGTCGCCATTTCTGTATATATGCTTTGATTTTTTGAACTACGCAACGGCTTTTGTTTTTTAATAAATATAATGATTCATAATGAAGGTTTATTCATTTTGCAAACACATTATATAATAGTACATAAAAGACAACCATATATTACACCCGTGCGACGGCTTCGCAAGGTCTGAAGTCGCTGAAGGTCGCTATTGAAAAATATTACGCAAAATCTTAAACTACCGAGTATTTCGCGCGTAATTTTTGCACGCAGTCATCATCCGTTCAAAGCTTCGCCAAGGGGCCCAGTTATTGCTTGAGGCAGCTTCATATAAATACTCAGATAAGCCGGGTAGCATGGGGAAGTATGAGTCATTGTACTGAAGTCTTAGCAAACCAGGATAATCGGCACACACAAAAATAATATTACGCACACAAAGTAGAAGTTCTCAACACGCTTGCTAATATGCCATCCTATTAATTTAAAATTTGAATAGCTCGGTCTGAAGCTTTTCTTAATCGACAAACGAGCCAAGAGGTGTACTGGTCAGACATTTGCATCGCCTCATTTCCGAGTACTTGTTCAATTCTCGGCTGGGGCAATATTATATTATGGAAAACAAACTTTCATATTTTGTCTCGGCCCTTTATGATATGATATAAATATTAATATTTATTTAAAACTTAAGTATGTAATGCAATAATTTTACAGCACAAGTGCTGATAATACAAAATATTAGTTTAGAAAACAAACAGAAAACCAAACAATCCACAGGGAAACCATTTGATTGATTGTTATCAGATCAGCAAAGAATCCGATTCAATATTACAGATATTATTGTGATGCATACTGTTGAATTTGAAATAGAACAAGATGTAAAGCTATTATTGCCACTGTACATAATATTCATGGTTTATTGTAAAAACTGAGGTGAAAGAATAATCTCTTTTCAAGTGAGATCAACAGCATAGCAAAAGGTTAATATTTTATTCTTCTTCACATTTGTTAATAATGCAGCACTGTAAAGGTATTTTCATCTCAACCACATCTTTTTAAAGAGTTTACAAAGCTAAATATTTGATCATAGCTATTATCACTTAAGTAACATCAACCACTGGCGACCAAGACGTTGGACTTTGCGGCAGGCTGTTCAGGGGCCTCCTCGGCCGGTGGGCGGTCCGATCGCTGGACTCTGATGTCATGACACTCTATATACTCATACCTTTATGTTGGTTCCGTCGCTGTTACTGATTTTTTAAACACACGCGCTTTTATCGACTTACCACGTAATTAGAGCACTGTATGCTGTTTTGTGAACTATTTATTAATTACGATGTATTAAATCAGCTTAAAATATAATTATTTTAATTCGCAGTGCTAAAGCGTAATAAATAAAACAAACTATTATTTAATTATTTCTTCTTATGCATGTGTTTAAGAGAGGTTAGCACCCGACATCGCAAAATGTCTCCTTTTAATTTATAGTCTTTTTGTGTCTGTCTGGCAGTATGCATTCACCTTGTGGGACGCAATAAAAACCGCGATAAAGACACGCCATAAAAATACTCGTGCAAGCGACGAAACAGTGGTTACAGCTGTTGTAGCTCTAGTTATGTTGTGGTGGCCACTTTGCAATCATAGCGAGGACAAGATAAAAGTAGAGTTTCATACGCATTATGTCAAATATAAAATGTTTGAAAATGTTAAATAGGTACTAAACTTTTAATATTAGAAACAGAAAAATTTTATCTCCCCTTGCGATGCGGGAATCGAACCCACGACCTTCACGTATCGCGCGTGCTGCTCTTACCAACTGAGCTAACCGCAAGCTATCGTAGGCGATGAAATTTTTCTGCTGTATCAACCGTTAGCCTCCGGTAACTAAGGTACTAAACTTCTTCCAAAATCTGTTTGATCTCATGTGAGAATTGCTATAATTTAACGATGGAACAAGAATGCTTTCCAAGAATTTCAATGTAAGTTCGTTGGTCGATTTATCACGTTACACGTGTAATTAATAATGAATAATTTACTTCTTTTAAGATTAGTCACTCAACGTTCTTTTATTATATTCGATTTTCAAGACCTTGCGTTATTTTTAAAAATTTAAATAATTTATTTAATTCTTATAATTTCTCCGAGTCCCTTCTGTATTTCCAATAAAAAATGAAGAGCACTTCCAACGAAACAAAATACACTGACTTTCGGAAGCCTTCCTTAGTTTTTATTCACAAAGAGGTACCTAAAACAACAGAGTTCACGGACATGACTTTCAGCTCTAATGACAACATACCAATTCCGGCTTTGGTACATTCCTTAAGAACCGCACAAACCTAAAAACACAGCTTAAAAGTAACCGGTCGAATTTAGGAAAAAAGAGGCAATTAAAAAAATCACATTTAATATCTTTCACAGTAAACGAATGTGAAGGATATTAACTTTTACTTGTGTTATTAAAACCATACATTCAATTTCTTATACATATTAGGGTTTAACGATCTAAACGTACTTTAAAGAGAGAAATTCGATGTCAAACGAGACTTCCAGTGGTCATGAACGCCATCCAACTGTTATGTCTACATCGCAAAGTTTTTGTAAAAAATGTTTTATACTAAATATCTTATAATATATTTTAGCTTGATTTGATTACGAACAGATTTTACTGTAATATTTTGTAAATTCTCACGCAATATTGTCAGAAGTGGACTTCGCTAAAGAAGTTACGTACAGGTAAAACATTGGCAAAAAATAATATCAGCAGACCTCAACATTTAAGACATACCTTACTAGCATGCGCAAATGTTTAATTTATGAGACGACAAAAGTTTAGATACTGTTGATTGGGTTATAGCACACTGCACTAGTATTTTCAACCAATCAGCAGTTGACGTACTGAATTTGACATTCGTTAAGAGCGTGGTAAAATGTATTCGCGCAGCGCATCCTAAGCAGACGAATGGCAACCCCTTCTAACGCAGTAAGTGCAAATTGCAAAAGAACACTTCTGTCACTGTTTTTTGTCGATCAGCTCGATCACCTCACGCCGCGCTGACATGTGTCGCAAGGGTTACGCAAGGGTTGTCTGTTGTTTTGTTTACAAGCGAACCACAGGGCAAAGGGCAAGGGCACAGTTCGCGCCCCCCGCTGGGCAGTAACTGCGCTTTTGCGGTAGAAAGGATTACAGATCATATTTATGTCGCGGAAACGTCTGACGTCTCCATTCAGAGTCGTTTTGCACAGCTGTTGTTTGCGCGCCCTCGGCCGTAAAACTGCGGTGCATTAGGTGCGAGGATCATTGCGGTGGTTTTTAGAACAATGCTTTTTATGAGGTTCAGAAAAAATATGATCTGTTTGCGTCAAAAAATATGGGATAAGAGAAAAAACTGCGGGTGAAATCTGTATGGTTGCTGTTCAAATCTTCTAGTAACTACTCATGGTTCCATTTGAATTAACTGTGTCTTGTGTCTAGATCTATTGTCAATTTAGGCTCCTATTTATTTTGCTATTCACCGATTCCAGGAAAAGTTCAAGTAGAAATTCTATTTCCATCAATTTATGTTATGAATGGAAATTCAAATCTACCAGCTGCTTTTTGCTAAAAATATAGATTAAATATACATTGCTAGAAATATGGTTAATTTAAACTAAGCTTGAAGAATAAGCTTCCACAATTTGGAAAACCTTTATTATTAAACTTCCAATCAAAGAATGCTTTATTTATTTATTTATTTGCATTCATGTATATACAATAAATTAATTACATATGATGTTAAGTAGTAATAAAAGTTAGTATACATGTACCCTGTTAGGGCGTCGCAATAGTTAAATGGTTTATAACATAAGTTTGTATTTAAGTATTTTTTTAACTTTAACTCTTTCACGTTCTTACATTTTTATAATGAGGCATGTATGTATATATGTATGTATATATGGTCAATAGCATATAACGATAAATAGCTTGCAGTTAGATATAAGTTCTTATAACCTCGTCATAAGGGCGGTACAAGGCCCAAATTATTAAGACTAATGTGCTTTTATTGTACACTAGCAACTCGTCTCCGCTTCGCACGGTTGCAAATTAGAAACTAATGAATTTTGGCTTTCCATTACTTTATTATTCGTATAAACCTTTCCTCTTAAAACACACTATCTCAAAAAAAGAACCGCGTTTAAATCCGTAGCCTAGTTTTAAAGATCTAAGCATACATAGCGACAGATAAGGGAAGCCTATTATACTAAGTTGTGATGTGTACGCCGTCATTTAATGTTACTTGCAATGATAAAGTTAATAACTCCTTTAGTACTACGACAGAGAACGATGCAGAAGCAAGTACCTACCTTTCTATTTCGCGATGACTTCCGTAAAGGAGTGTTGCCAGAATATAAGGAATTTAGAAACATTTATGTGTAATTTGAGGTACGCAAAACATTAACAGTGGTTGCGACTTTTTTAATATAATACCTATGAGGTTAAATGAGATCAGTTTTTATAACCAAACCAGTTAATGTTTTTTTAACGGTATTAACACACTTGCCAGAATAAAATTTAATCACCCTACTTTACTTTAATTAGGATAATGCCTAAGGTGCATGTATGAATGAAATCAGGATAATATCTACCTATTTAAAGTTGGGTTCATCTTCGTTTATCATTCAGATGTTAAAATCGTTTGGAATCCAACACGCGAGGGTGTTACTCTGTACTTCTTGCTCGCAAGTGTACATACCACTTGTGAACATCTAATTAATATCATAAACGCAAAAGTGTGCATGGATAACTCATTCAGATAAAAAATCTTAATTTACATGAAAATTAGAATTGAACACAGATGAGTTACTAGATTTACATGTCATAGCACCCTTTTTATCTCGACATAATCTGAAAGAAGTCGGAGGAAAAAGCCAATTTACTATACATACATCCAATATAATTTCCGAAAAAGCCTAGTTAAAATGGTTGGTACAAAGCGTTCATGCTCTACCAACCTCTTGCCTGACAATATGATATTCTCGTTTCTTTGTATATGTATATACTAGCGGCCGCCCGCGACTTCGTCCGCGTGGATTTCGGTTTCCATACAAACTTTCATAATAGTTGTAGCGTGATGTTATAAAGCCTAAACTCAAAAATAATTTTTCAATTCGAACCAGTCGTTCTTGAGATTAGCGCGTTCAAACAAACAAACAAACTCATCAGCTTTATAATATTATAGTATATAGTATAGATTTTGACGATACTGATGATTTACACGCGAGACAAGAGGCAACAGGGCGTTTGAGCAATTGTTTTGCAATGATATTTTACTTCAAACGTGTTCAAAAGAATAGTTGCACATACACACATAAAGCCAAGGCATTTCCTTGTTCTCCGATGTACACACGTGATACACAAAAATGGCAACAAGATTCCTTTACGAAGTCTACCTGTACCAGTATCAAGTGAAGTGAAAATTGACGCAACTTCACGATAGAACATGGGTGTTCGGTGCTATATAGGCTCTATACATGTTTCTAAGGCTTACGTGGAGGCCAATATCCAGTTTCAGCTCGTTTCAAGTCACAATCGGGTCTCAGGCGAGTTGTCTAAGTGGACAAGTGGCTTGACACTCGATACGCGTTTGAATCCAATTTACAGATGATTCGTCTTTCACTGAATGTTACTGCATAAATCGAAACCAACTTTTTAGACTAAAACGAAAACTAAAATAAATACTAACGAATCGGACCAACTGTGCTTTTTTCTCAATTACCCTCCATAGAAACATTACACTGGTCTTGAAGTTATTAAAGTTTTATGGCGTTGGTAGATCATTAACGCTTCGTTCAAACCATTTAAACAAGGCTTTTTTCGAAAATTATGTTTGTATTTTTTTCGTACTTAAGTATAGCAACACAGGTCGTACTTCCGAGACAAAGAGCTGGAGTTATGGTCCGTGATATTTATTCAATGGACCCGCCTCGCCAGCGGCATACTTCTTGACATACCGAGAAAAGCTTTTACATCATAAAAATGTTGACTTGGAATATTCGTGGGGCATTTTAAAGGGGACCTTCCCGCCTCAATGTGTTGAAATATTACCTTAAACCCTCGAGAGTTGAGGGAATATGGAATCAACTCTCGGTATTTACCCCGAACTGCATGCTCTGATTCATTTATCTTGAACTTCGTGAAACAAAAATATTAATGGCAGACAATGATATCAATCAACTCGTCTCAAACTAAGGTTGTACAATAAAAAAGCACGTCATCCGTTATGGATTTTATGCCGTCCGCATAGGAACTAATATTGAACTGGAAGTGTTTACTTTGACTGTACACTGATGCGATAAATCGCTAAAGCACTCGAGTAACAGAAATCAGATACAACGGCGGTACCACAACACTCAGAACCAAGACAATTTACAAGTTCCTTTTCCATATTGACCCGACTAAATCGAACCTGGGACCTCATAGACAGCGAGACGTCGGCCCGTTCTCCTCTTGGCTACGATCGTGTAACATTTGCATTTAAATATTAATTCTTATACCCACTACATAAGACGGAAAGAAAAGAATAAGTAGAATTATGTAAAAGTGGTTAAATTATCATTTACTGTTAAATTTAAAGCATATTTGTAGTGCGCGTTTGTTCCCAAACATAATTATATGGCAATTATCTAGGGCGACAAACTTAAAACGTTGTTTAGTAAATCATTGTGGTGCGGCATGGCGGAGTATGGCGACCACATCAGTGTGGTCGGCTTCACATTACAATATGTGCACTCTGGGATATAAAATATCCGATACGGACCGTCTGAACACGTCGCTGGAATCACTTATAGTATATTAGTTCTTATGACCATGACGTAAGGGTTAAAATATGTTAACGGGTCAAAACGCGATAACATTTATAGTAGCTAATTGCGAACTACTGTCCGACGTTTCGGTTAGGTAGCACCAAAATGGTCAGCTAGTGACTATTTAGGATAGCCAATTTAGCCGGCGCTGCACGAAATTTTATCGAGTTCTTAACAAATGTCAAAATCGATAAAATTTAGTTGATCAACCGATGATTGGTCCAAAACACGAGAAGCATGATATTATCCAATCGACATCAACTTTATCTCGTTGCACGTGAGATATTTGACGTGTTGCGCAATTAGCAGGATGTGTAGTTAATACGAACTACTTACTGCCCGACGTTTCGGTTAGGTTGCACCAACCGTGGTCACGAGCTGACTCACTGAATAAAAATGGTGTCGCGTTTTGACCCGTTAAATTATTTTAAATGTTTAAAATGGAACGCGAAAGTCTTAAAATTTATAGCAGGATATGTTTGTGCGGCCTTTGTATCGTTCTAAGAAACAAAATCCCAAATAAAAGCACATAATAAGTAAGTTCTATAAAGCATGAGCTTTTCTACCTAACAAAATTTATGCAAAAGCTGGTCGTTACAGCAAAATTAATTTGGAGCTGCGGCAAAAGAGATATACCTATGTAAGTAGTTTGAAGCGCGTGAATTTTAGTTTTAGCTTATTAACTAGCAAACTTGCGTCGTAAAGTTGTAAGTTTTAAGGCTTTGAGGCGAGCACGTGTAGTATAAACCTACTGTAATCTAGAGTAAAATACGTACTTAGGTACTCAAAATTATAATACTAAGTTGGATCCTTAGACTTTTAATTTAAATTTCGGTTTCATTTATAGACACACTAGCTGTGCCCGCGACTTCGTTCGCGTGGACTACATCCTTTTATGGTCGGTTTTACCCCTTTCTCCCCTAATATTCGAAACAAAAAGTAGTATTTATTTTAATCCAAGTTTTGAGCTATATTTGTGCCAAATTTCATATCTCTAACTTCAAAAATAAACATTTTGCCATATAAACTTTCAATAGTGGTATTACCCCCATCCCCCACTTATTATCTAATAAAAAGTAGCCTATGTCCGTTCTTGAGATTCAACGTATACCTATACCAAATTTTATCAAAATCCGTTCAGCCGTTTAGGCGTGAAAGAGTAACAGACAGACAGACAGAGTTACTTTCGCATTTATAATATTAGTATGGAGTATGGATAATGACAAATAAGAGTACAAAGTTTCACATGTGTGTATTACATAATACTCGTAATATATTAACGAAATAAATGTCAAAAGCATGTCGTAGTTACACGTTTATACGTCCTTATTTCGTGGATAAATGATCTTTATTGAACTGCATGGGGTAACCGTGAAAATGTTTTGACTGTACAGTGATAAAAAAACAATTCTATTGTGCATCATGATCGATACTCCAAGAAAATCTTGTCGCAATAAAGTCGCCCAATGAGGTGATAAATAAAATATTAGGATTTTTTTATACCTTTTATACAGAATAGGCTTACGTTTGATCTCAGGTTGCACGGTTGATGGCAGTCGAAGATAAGGCCTGAGATGGTACAGGTTTGCTTATGTGTATTTTAACTTTGGGGTGGTTTGGGTCGTAATACCTCCTTGTGTGGCTGCTTGTGATTGGTTCCTGAGGATTCTCGCGAATCCGAGGGAAGTGGTGCAAGCAGGCCTGGTGTACACTAGGCAACGAAGGCTAGCGAAGTCCTTTTTAGAATCTCTCTCTAGTCAACGGCCGAAATTCCGGCGCAAGGGGCCAGGAGGGGTAGTGGATGTCGATTTCGCCCGAGACCAGAGGGGTTTTTGGGGCCCAGAGACGTCTAGCGTGGGGTAGGCCTGGCGTTCGTTACCTCGATACCGAGGGGGTGGGGTATGTCAGATGGCCTGGCATGCTTCAGCCGCCCAGGCCGCTTAGCGTTAGGCGCTGTGAGGAAGCATGTACAAAGTCTGCAAGGGATCTCGTCTCCCCCACAACTACGCAGCTTTGGCCACCGAGGGGTTTAGTCGGTGTAAGTCCAACACACCACTCTCTGTTCCCCTTGAAGAAAAAAAAGGTGTCTATTCACTTTGATCTCAAAGTTTTTTTTTTATATTGCACTTCAAGATTGACCTCATCCCACCTGATGTTAAGTGGTAATGAGGTCCTAGCTTAAGGGCGACAAGTGCAGCACAATAAAGCTGCTACTGGACTTGTAGCCCTTACCTTGAAGGCTTGACCCCTGCTACTAATATAGTACCCCTCAGGAGCTCTAGAAACCTTACTCACACTCAGGAACACAACAACACCGAAGTGAATGTTATTTAGCTGCGGTCTACTGTAAGGTGGAGGTATTTCACCAGGGCTGCTCCAGTTCGAGCGATAAATCGCTATGCCCTACCTTTCTTAATAGATAAAGATGTCCAGATTATAACGTTCCGAAAAACTGACCTCAGTATAGAGTTCCACTCCTTATCCGTTCGCATAATGAAAGGAGGCAAACCGTTCATGCGTAATGGCGGAATATCTACAACATAAGGGTGAAAAAGCTATTCGCGTCTACTCATTCTGGTCGTAGCCAATGTGAGTCTATTTGTATTTACTTATTTCGGATAAATTTCACTACAATAGTGTTAAACATAAGTGTTCTTTCCCATTATTGTACAATATTTTGTATCAGCACCTATGTAGCCTTGTATACCTGGTTTCTTGCCTTGAGTGTATTAAGAGCGTAAATGTTTTGCTATAAGGGAATATATTCCCCATTAGGTAGGTATACAGCAAACAAAATAATGACAAGAAATTACAACTAAAAGTTTTCAGTCTTTCTTTTACGCTTGATCATTTAATTAGGTAGCTATACCTAAACATTTAATAAGTAAACATTGCTTTTTGACGACCTCCGTGGCCGAGAGGCGAGCGTGCCGGACTTTGGCGTCGCGCCATCTCAGAGATTCCGGGTTCGATCCCCGGTCGGGTCAATATGGGAAACGAACTTTTCTGTATTGTCTCGGGTCTGGGTGTTGTGGTACCGTCGTTGTTTCTGATTTCTGTAACACAAGTGCGTTAGCTACTTACCACAGAATCAGAGCAATGTATGTGATGTTGTCCAATATTTATTTATTTATTTATTTATTATTGTAGACCAAAAATGAGATTGTGCTTTATAATTAAGGTAATTACTATATGTAACAAATGGAGGTTCATTCAATGCTTCAATATAACACTGTCAATGGATAATTCGATCTTTATTGCGATAGTAGATAGCTAAATTATCCGACTGATTATTCCGGCTGCAGCTTCAAATGAAATTAAACCGTAAAACACCCGAGAATAAACCGCTTAATCCGTTGTAGGGAGATATGTTTGCGTTCAATTTGACCAATTGCTCAGCCGGTGGCGTGACTCCGCATTTTAAACGGGATTTGGTTCCTTTGAAGAATCGACAGGCCAGCGATCCTGAGGCGGGTTGTGTCGATAGACTTAAAAACAATTAAGTCTTTATTCATTTGGCTATTCAACAATGAGATAGTGAAATTTGGTAATCAAATTGTAGAAAACAAAATGTTAATATACAATAATTGGCTATTAAGTAAACTTACCGAAGTTTATCTTATTAATTAGAGGGTTTTAAGTGTATGGTGGCCGCTTTTCTCAGAGGAGGGTAGCACCACATACATTTCCCTCCTTATAATCATTATGTATTTCTCTGTTGACGTGGACTGCGTAGGGTGGTACACACATTTTTGTAATTTTAATGTAAACTTAGGTCCTAAATAGGAATCTTATTTTATTATCATTGTAACGAGACGTCACAGTACTTACTTCAGTATTGATATTATCGACAGGCAGCCAGTAATTATTATGAGTATTTCCCAACATCAGATAACTTTTTGTTCAGACTAGCCAAGGATTCATAAAAGAAAACGTTAGATATAGATACCCGCGCTAAATCTTTATTACCTACTAAGAAACACAGCTAAGCCCTTTCCTCTCAACACGAGATAAAGTACTTAAGAGGATCAAATAGAGGAGAGCGCCTTCTGTGCAAATGGCCTGATTAAACGTTGTTGTTAAGGGCGTACGGAATGGTGGACCACTTCATTAATCGCCCGAGAACATCGAAGCGTGAAGTAACACCACGTAATGCCGCACTATTCAGTTGTATTGTACGAGAATACAACACTCAGATATTTCTATATCTCACGTGGACCGTTTTACTGTAAATGTTGTCCGGTATGCACACATATTTTAGTCTGGAGCGCTCAGTTGCTACAAAGTGTAATTTTTAACCCTTGCGCAAAAAGAGGGGTGTTTTATGTTCGTCTATGGTACCATAACTCTTATGTAAACAGGTTTAGTTATTATTTAAAAGTTTTTTTCTAGCAATTTATTTAAATATATTTTTGTTTTCCAGTCCGACCTTAGATGAATAATTGCTATTATTAGGTACGTTGGTTTTGGGTTTTCTAAATTAAATGAGTAATAAATAAGATACGTGTCTGAATATAATATATGGTGAACGGCACATCATTTTTAACACTTGCAGTTCGACTTTTGTTCTTAATGCTCTCAACATAGGTCAGGTTGGTACAAAGTCCTAAATGTGGGTGGGTATAGTTTGACGGGCTTTCGACCCTATATTTAAACAGTATTCGATGCCCTACAGTCTTTTGCCTAGGATATCCAATCGTAGGTAGACTACTTAATACATTTACTTAAGAAAGTATATGTAACAAGTAAAAGTGGTTTAATAGACGGGCACTATAAAACCATTGGATGCATTTTTTACGAAAGTAGCTACAAAAGTTACATCTTAAAAGTAGATGTCATGCTTGTGAACAGGTGCCACCTTTGGGGACTGGTCTGCTCCAGCTTACCTCTCGAAAGTAAAAACTTACTTGAGTACTTATTTGTTTCCTCACTCATCAAAACCAAAACTATATGACTTGGTCCAAAGTGAGCTACACATAGCAATAAGTAAGATACTGATACTGTAAATGATCTGCTGAGTTTCTTACCGGTGTCTTCTCGGTAGATATAGGTTCCGAAACGGAAGTAGAATCACTTTGCATTGTATTCGATGACGATTCAAAAGTGTTACATGTAACCTACTTGAATAAAGAAATATTTGAGTTTGAGTTTTGAGTTTGAGATGGTGTTGAAAATCGACTAAAAATATCTCAGCTCGAAATTTTAGTATGAGTGAGCGAAGGAACTAAAACTAAACTGATTGCATCACAGCGCTGTGACCACTTGAAACAGCTCAAGCGCGGCCGCTTTGTCTCCGTGAAGTCTGGCGCGTCAGGAACAGCTATACTTAAACACTACTCATATCGCAGCAGACGCCACCACAATTGCCGAAAACAAAGGATACCTATAATTTTTTACAGGACCAAAAAAAATTCATCTCCTCTCGCAGTGTAAGATCGGAGCCCACGACTGTTGTATGTACGTCAGTAAGTGCGATACGACAGTCACGACCCACGACGACGACCAACTTCGTTGACCAACGAACAAATTAAAGAATTTGTTTTTTAAGATTAGTCGAAAGTTCGGGTGTTTAAACGAGGTTATTAATTTTCACAAATAATATTTTAAGACTTTCGCGTTCCATTTTAAACATTTAAAATAATTTAACGGGTCAAAGGCAAACTAAAGGGCAGTAAGTAGTTCGTATTAACTACTAAATAAAAATGGTGTCGCGTTTTGACCCGTTAAATTATTTTAAATGTTTAAATAATATTTTGTTTTATTTTAAAACGCTTTAGTTGCATTCGATATGAGTATGTTAAGTTTATGAGACTTTATATCCGACATATTTCGGTTTTTGGGAGTAGACCTACTGGTCTTCCACTCGGCAGACTTTTATCAAAATTAACAATTTCCGACGGAATATTGAAGTAACTAAACTTATTCCATCATTTTGCCGCTTTGTCTGCGTGAAGTCTGGCGCGCTGTCGACAAGCCACTACTTAAACAAGTATTCATATTTCAGTAGATTCGACCACAACCGGCGAGAACAAAGGAAAAGAAGTCCTTTTACATTCTACCTATGTAGTTCGTCACCTTATTACTATGACCTATTAGCCGGTGTACACGACTTCGTACCTACACGGGTGGAGTGAGTTATTTGCTAATCATTATATATAGGCACCGTTTTCAACCTCAAACGGAGGTTGATTTCTTAAGGTAATTGGTACACCTCCATACTACCTTTAGAGAATACATTAAATTTCAGTTTCTTACCTCCCAAAAATACGACTTTCATACAAACTTCTAACCCCATTTTCTCCCTCAGGGGGATGTAATCACCCTATAAGTAGCTGAACTGATTTAAGATGTTATAGTTTCGGAGATATCTTGATTAATCACTCAAACAGTGATATTTCGCTTTTAAATAGATAAATTTCTTGTCTGGTTTGGAAATTTGTGGATTTATTACAAGAATTTTTAATAAGAAGAGTAAGTATGCTTTGTGAATGGATATTAAAAAATTGGCACTAAGCTTAGGCTTCGTTCTGCGGTTCCATTGATTTTGAGAGTAAAGTTGGCTGATGTTATCAAATTTAATAACTAGAGTTTTTACTCTACCTATCCTATCATCTATCTCTTTGTTGCTACGAGGCTACGGAACGTGGCCGTAGCAAGTAATCGTAGGTGTTGGACTACGAATTCTACAAACAAATTGTGAGTGAAATTTCTTTTCCTCGAATTGTGGTTATCTCGGGTTCACGAAGTTCTTTACTGGAACAAGATTGTGGTAATAAATATGGTAATGAAGTTTTTTTCGTGTACCACTGAACATATTAGGTAGGCACGAGTAACACAACCTTTTACAGTTTCACGAGTATATAAGGTTATTTATTTGTTTAATCTAGCATTAAGAGAAAGAACAATGGTAAACAAACATACGATATTTTCTAACCGACAGTATGACAGAATGATTTGTAGCAAGTTTTATTTTCTCCACCATGAAAACCTTCTGAGCAAAGGTATCAATATCCCAGTCGCAATGAGTAATTTCAAATTAGTAGGTATAGGTATATTTGTGTTCTAATTTCTATGACATTGTTTAGTAAAACTAAGAGAACAGAATAATAATAACTGTACGATCGTAGAAAAATCATTCCAGTGTTTCACCTGGCAGTCTGAAACTTGTGAAATAACGACTGAAAGTTCAACATACACGGTGTCAGAATGCGCCATAACGAACCGTGGACGGAATACGGGCCCACCACATAACAGGATATAACTAACGATGCCTGCAACGAACTGGATTACACGAGATATAGTAGATCCGGGAAAGTAGGATTTATTTGAGAGATTCGCGTTCCATTTTTAACATTTAAAATAAGTTGACACATCAAAACAACTGATACACTGTTTTGTAAAATAACAAGAATACTGCTGAACACCATAGAACGTAATTCGGTTTTAAACTCTGTGAGTGTATTAGATTAATTTGCAGTTGTGGTAGTTTATTTTATACATGGGACTAACTAAGCGTACAATGGCTGAAAAAGACAAAGATCTACTCGATAAAGTATTCGCTGTTTGAATTAAGACCGTCAGTAAGTAATTGTGTAACGGACTGTAACGATACCATTTGAAATAAATTGTAATGTTCCTTATTCGACTGTTATTTCTTAGTTGAAAAATCACCTCTTAGCTATATATGTAAGATTAGCTTTATATAATATAGATTATATATACTTATGCTCATATGAGTACTTCTGCTGGTAGACCTAATATCAAATAAAAATAAAACATAAATTACAAGTAATATGGCCTACTTTCACTTAAGTATACTATAACTGAAAAACAAACACACTTGAACTGTGCTTCAACTAGGCACTATCTCGCCGGGTCATGCGTAATGAAGGTGTGAGAAGATTAGATAGAGAAATTTATTTGTTGTCTTATTTAAACGACCTTTCTCTACATAATACAGGAAAAGTCTCAGTGAACTGGAAAGTTTAAATCACTCTTTAGGCGATTGTAATGCCGTTCTAGCTTTAAACTCTTTGGGATATGTAAGGGAAATGTATAATGGTAATTCTTTCGAGTTAACTATGAATGTGTATCTCAGCTCTGTTTTAGGTAAACTAAGGTTTTATGAAAGGTTTTGTATGTCGACTTTACCTCCATATTTATTACAAATCTAATAACACCTAACAACTCATCATCTGAAAAAAATGTGTCAAATTAACATGAAAAGAAAAACCTCTTGAAATCATCAAATTATTTTCTTCGCAATAAAATTACTGATTACGAGCTGTAGATGTTGGGACGCAACGACTGCATGCTAGCTGGAAAAATTACAGCATATAAGCCAGTTTAGATAATGATCTGCTTTTACTTGGATTTTTTCATTGAGTTTTTACAGGTACCCTTAACATTATTGAGAGTATATATATTTTCACGCCAATGCAAAAAAAATATAACTAACTTTTCTTTTCTTACACAAAAATGCAATCGATTTAAATAGACTTGCTTCCTAGCGTGGTGTACCTACAAGTCAACAAATTTTAGCATTTTTTCCGATAAAGCATTCTGCGTGCCTCTTTCAGTAGTTACCTCTTGTTCCATTATGGGTTAGCGAGTAGAGTTCTTGAAACGCAAAAGCAATTAGAATAAAAGTGAAACTACGTGTTTTGATAGACAGGCTCAGGAGTTTGTTCAGCGCAGCCGAGTTGCGAACTGCCTCGTAACGATATTAGCTGCGCCTAATGTGCCCCGAATACGTCAGGCGCCGACTGCCACAGAATAGAAAGATCAGTGAGTTACCTATCTTATCTATAAAACCTCTGGGCTACTACTGGTCACTCGCTGTAGTACTCCTCCCAATTAATTCCCAAGCTTGAATACATTCAATGAAACTATAATTTTTGGAGTAACTATTTCCTTTTTATAGGATCGGCGGGAACACAACGCCATCGCGATGTACATAGGCACAGTGCCATCTCTTGGTACACATCGGAACTAAACTTGTAAACAAACAAAATCCTAAAACTTCTGCTACGAAAATACATTTGGGTACTTTAAGCTGAAGAGTTGGTTTGAACGCGCTAATCTCACAGGCTACTGGTTGGAATTGAAAAGATCGTTTATTATAAGATCAATCATCAATCAATCACATACAATCTCATGGTAAAAATTCCCCTAAAACCGTTCTATCCCACTTATATAATAAGGTGCGTTGATGGATTTCGAGTCTTTGAAGAAAGAAATGAGATGATCTTTGTAGTTGACGGTCACAAAACTTCAACATAATTTGCAGGTTGCCAAATATATAAAAAGGAAGAAAATATTATCGGGGTTTATTGTATAGGGGAGTTTTAAATTAAGTAGATTTTTGAAAAATCAATACCGCATCATTTGTGTTGAAGCCATCCTTTACAGAAATTGCTTATCATCAAACCAACTGACTGCTTATATGACAGCATTGTAAAGCTTTTTCATTCGTAAAATATTAAGTGTGTGCTGTGATTTTCCTTAACTTTATTGTAAGAACAGAGTTTCGTCACCGTTCCATGTTTCTGTATATCTCAGTGAGCCGAATAGGCTTGAACAATAGACCCATTACCGCTACATGCATTGGAAATTGAACTTTGGAAGTTTAATGAATGTTCTCGAATACTTGCTTCCAGTGACCTACCTAATCAATTTAATACGATAGGATTGCTCTCTGAAATAAATATAGGTACGTGAGATTTGTAGTATAATGGTCACAGGGCAGGCGAAAATCCTTGAGGTGCAATTTCAAGACGGATTGCAGACCGCAACTGCAAAATGAAAGTATTGCGACAGATGTATGCCCGATTCCAATATTTTACGATTCGTAATGTGTCAAAATGACTATTCGTTTTTCTAAGAGTCGTTTATTCTAATTTCAAATTTACTTTCCATATCAGCTGTCATCAGTCGTCTGTCGGTCGTTTTTAGCTTACGCCTCGTAAAACGTATTACTATGCGAAACTAGAACGGATCGTTTTTAAATATTAGAACCGGGCAGTAATCGACCGCAGCGGCACTGGGTACGCAAAAAATATAACATAAAGAAAGAAGAAGAAAGAAGAAAAAAGAAAGAAAAGACATTTATTGACTATTAATACACAGATACATACATAAACAAAATACAAAAATAAAAAAGTGTACAATTATACAAAGTGAAAATGTACAGAGTGATCAATAGGTGCCTGCCTTAGCATAAGCTACAGTGGTATGGTATTACATATATACATACGATACCACTGCAGCGCTGGTCTTCCGGCAGTACCTTGACGAGTGACGAGTGTCAGTAGAAAAATAACATATTTTATTACAAAAAACGTACTTAAAGAAAGAAGAAAAACATCACAACGCAGCCATTCAAATTCATAAATTTGGGTTTCGAGACCAAATACGACAAAAAGAAATTGCATTGTCCTAGCTAATTGCAAATCGTGGTGTCTAAGATAAAAGGGCCTCAGCATAAGTCATAGCCCACGACGTAGGATATGATACTGGTTTTCAATGGACCCTGACGAGTGGTTTCCATCACTATAACACGCTACACTACTGCTTCGTAAGGATTTCCAGAGCGGTTATTGTCTGCAGTACATTATTTCGGATTAACATCTTTAAGTAGCACCAGGAACCAGATCCAATAGGGACCCCTTGACCAAGATCTTAAATCAGCCACCAGAGAGCCGGTGGAATAAATTTTCTCAAGGCTTCGGTAAAAACCAGCACTCACTTGCCTTGAACACCTACATTAACCTGCAGACGGTATGCGTGGTGGAGGCCCGTTTAAATATTGAGATGAGATTTATACACAGCATTGGAACCTATAAGGCATACCATAATATGTTTGGATATTGAACTAATACATAGGTAAACTGTCATGCATTTTTGAGTATACCAAATATTTATTTGCTCTTTCGGTGTTGCTGTAGTTTCTGTTTTTACCTTTTTGCTTATTTATAAAAGAAAAGGTATGTAGGTGGATATATTGAGAATAAACTCTGCTTTTCTATGAAAAGCTTTACCTATACACGATATGACCGTGCCACAATTGATTTCTTTAAAACTACAAATGACGTCAAGAGAGACGTAGGACTCTAACCCTCACCCTTAGGTAGTAACTTGGGCCAGACCACAAAGATGCGGTACTCCTGCCACTAAGGATTCTAGGTGACGTATTGCGCGCGTGAGGGCCGCTGAGGGACAGAGGGAACAAGAAAGAATGACGTAGTAACTTTATTTGAGTAACTTTGTAATATTTCAGCGAGCTACCCTATCCGTTGTGCGGAGAGATACGGCAGTTCGTAATTCGTATGCCAGTATGTGCGACGGCGGAAAAATGCGGGCTTATAGCCGCCTAGGGATGAAGAGATCAAGTGGAAATGACGTAGAAACTCTAGCTGAGTACGGTATTAATAATATTGCAGAGCCTTAGTTATTCGTAGATGCGGGTGAGATATAAAAATACGAAGGTTGGGATCATACAATTTTTAACTTTCCGGTCCTACATCCAGTTAATAAATATATGCATACAAATAAAACAATGTGTGGTGAATTAATGTGTTTGTTGTAGGTGGGTGTTTATAATTGGCTGAAATTTATATTTTTTGCAGTATTATTGTAAAACTTTGCATAAATTTCAAATTCCAATATTGCAGGTCGGAAGGTTAAACTTTATTTCTATATTTAAACTTTATGAATATGTAATTAAAATTAGTACTTAGAAAATGATCTTAATGACTAGTGGTAATTATTGCATTGTATAAAAAATTATAATCGAGAGTCATTCAACAATATTTGAATGTATTGATAAACAATATTCCCGGCAGATATTTCTATAGTAACAACACCCACAAAATATTATATAAAAATCCAGATATCTTACATAATCTCCAACCCAAGTGGATAAAATGATTCAATGAAAACCACTGATCTTTTAAAATGTTCCCGCAGTGATTTCAAAAACAAATTAAGAATTCTTCATGCGGCTTATTGAAAACGTGACAGCAATGTAAACAGAAATATCTCCAGAGGTCCAATATTGCAAATTTTTGCAACTCACCCTCAGGTTTCGAGGGGAAGTCGCGAACATCCCTCAATGTCACGAAGTTTGGTCAAGTATGTAAATATTTGTGCAAGTCCACTGAAGACGTAACGGCCTAATGATTGTGATTAATGGTAGGGAAGTAGTTACAAATTGAGTTAACCGCGGTTTGGGAAAAGTAATATAGAACATGTTTTTAGAATGAAGACCGACGCTTTAAAGCATAAACTGTTTTCAGAACCAAGCACTACAGTAAATATTGTTCTAACCTCATTTTTAAATGTCTGCGTGCTCATATTGCGTGGTATTGGCTTCCGTATCTTTATTTTTTTTTGTTTTCGAGATGAAATACATTGAATTAATGTATAATTACCGCCTTATATATAATTTTAAAGAAGTATTGTTTGTGTAATAATAATAAATTGAATTAAACGCAAAAATACCTGACAAAGGTGACGGCGTCTATGAAACTAAGGTCAGGAATACCCATAAAAACCTCTCTACGGACCTCATCGCTTTGATAGTGATGCCGTGGGAACATAAGACCTCCCAAAGCATCACCGACCAACCCCCTATCCCTTAAAACCTTTTTCATTCATTAACATTGATTCGCATATCAAGATCCCTGATTTCTAACGACTTTAGAGCACCTTTTGATCTTTACTACCAGTCTTGGATTGTAGTTTTGGTTAAAAAAAGGGCTAACCCTTTTTAAACAATCCATCTTTTAAAAACATAGTGAGCGGCTAAAAACTAAGTAGGTAAAATAAACTACAAGAAGAAATAAGATCTACAATATGGAGACAAAAAATCTACTGAAATCAAAAGTTATTGACAAACTTTTTATTGAGACTTTTCTGACATAGCGTTATATCTAACGTAGAACAATTTAATAAAACTCGTGGGGACGTGCATGCATCACTATATGTTATATTATTTAATAAAGTAAGAATTTCTGATGTTTTTGCATATTTTATACGGTAACAAGTACATAGAGGTCAAGATTTCATTAGCAATGGTTCCAACTATTAACGCGAGAAGTTTTATGAAATAGTGCAACAATGAGGAGACCTAGGTAATATATTTATGGTACTTATATTAAGTTGATATATTCAGGTAACATTTCAAAGTTAGTCCTAAAACTTAGTGGTGTGGCCTTTAGAACATCTGAAATTCTGGCGGTCTTTGCATAGGCAACGTGTAATGTTTGAGGTAACTTGTTAAGTGTTTCATAAAAACCCCACAAAGAATATCTCTACTCTGAACAGTCATAATTTCTCAATGAACATCGGACTTGACATAGAAATTAAGACATTTGCGATCAATTTTAAACATGTAAAATAAGTTATCTGGTCAAAACGCAATAACATCGACAGCTCGTGACCACGGTTGGTGCAACCTAACAAAAACGTCGAGCAGTAAGTATAATTACAAGAAATGTTAGCGGGTTTTGGCCCGTTAACTTGTTTGAAATGGGTCTTGATGTTGTGAAAATAACGTGACATATTTGAGTAGGATATTATGCTTTGAAGACGATACTAGCAGGTGAAGATTAGGTTTCGTTACATAACTGTTAAAATTCCCTATCATAGTCACAAGCGATGATGATAACTCCTAAATTTAATTGGGCTGATCGAACCTTAGTTTTTTCGAAACCCTCTTGCAACTAATGGCATTTTTTTCTGCATTCCTTCGCATGACTAATTTTAGACAGGGTCGGCAAAAAACTGTAATTCGACCGGGCTTGGAGCGATTTAGCGGAAGAGACCCTATTTAACGACCGACGAAATTACGGTATTCTTGAATATCTGATGTGACTTCGTACTTATTTATACGGCATTTAGGTGCTTTCGTCACCTGGAACGTTCGCTGTTAGATCGAATATGTGTGGACCATTATTTAACCGAACATAACTATGCGTTTATTACTCTTAAATACTGATAGGTATAATCCGTATAGTCCAGACTGAATGCTATTTCGATTTATCTTTTTGCTACTTATTAAAATGGCCATCTTTGTGTTAATAGTCAATAGTTGACAGAAATACCGGAATGATTTCCAAAAAATAGTTAATCACATTCTGATAAAAAATAGCATGGCTACTAATCTTCAAGTTTGTTTAAAAGCCCGTGAAATAAATATATCCTAGAAACGTAGAATTATTTAGAATTTGCAACCAAAAATATCAGTACGTTAAATAAATGAATTAGAGAATTACTTATTTCATTATGTTTTTTAATACTGTTACGAGCTTCGGGTTCGTGACAATAAAAACAGCCGATAAAAATTACCAAAAGTCACACTTTAATTGAACGCCACTAATTACAACCTTTAAACGCACTAATTAAAACAACAATCGCTCCCAAGTCGCTCTTGGGTTTGTTCTCGGTCAAGGTCATTGTTCTAGTAAATTCTGGCGTACGCGTCTCGACTCTCTGTAGTCCCGCCTTTCCACACTAGATGGCGCTGGTTACTACGAACGTTAATCGTGGCGCGTAACAATACAAAACGGATCTCTGCGGCTTCGCCCTTTTCTACGGAGTCTTAGCCTCTATTGGTCGTATACACATGATGTTATATAACCTAAAGCCTTTCTCAAAATAAATGAACTTTAAAAGAAGAAAAAAATATTATACCAGTATTCGTTCCTAAGATTAGCGCGTTCTAACGAACAAACAAACAAGCTAGTCAGCTTTATAATATTCGTATATATTGGAAAAAAGTACAGATAATATCAGATAATTGGCACCATTGTATGTACATATTCTTAGTATTTGCTTACTTGAATGCTTGGGTTTTCTTTCTCATTGATGCATTGTTCTATTTAGGGAACATTGAACTGTTAAATTACAGCAGAATGTTCCCGGAATACGAATGAGGGAATACTTAACATTTATTTACATTTTTATTAAACCCTGTCACATTAAAGGAGCGGGCACCCACCCGATGTCCTTAATCTCTTAAAAAAATGCACATCTATTTACAGTACCACAGACACTTCTGAATTTACCGCGCGTACAGTAGATTACAGTTCTAAAAAATGCGTCGCGTGGTGGAAAAATAAAAGCATTTTTCAAAATCTTGGCCTACTTTGAGCATGTTTGGGTGTGCTGGGATGACGCCCCCAGTTGGTATCCGTCGTCTGGTACTCATAGTACAAGGGAAAACCTTAGTTTGAGACCAGATGATTGGTGTGATTGTCTGGCGCATTTATTTATTTATTTATTTATGTTTGCAGATGTTACCAGCCGATCTGTGATGATAGTATTTGATTTAAATTTTATGTTTTCTGTATAAATAGAATGGAAGTCTGGATATAGTGTTGTTTGTTACTCTTTCATGCAAAACACTATAAGAAAATAACAGTAAAAACAAACAAAATGTACCTAAATGTTTATAACTATATTACAAGATAAAAGTCTACCAACTTACTGGTTTTAAATATTTATATCTTTAAATCCAAACCTGTAATCTCATCTCAAATAAGTAACAGTACACACTTGTTACAGAGAACTAACGATGATACAACAATACATATTTAAAGCTATACTTACTAATATAATAAAGCTGAAGAGGTTGTTTGTTAGTTTCAACGCGCTTATCTGAGGAACTTCTGTTTCGAATTGAAACGATTTTTTTGTTGTATAGTCCATTTCTTGAGGAAGGCTATAGAATTTATAACATCATGCTGTGACCAATAGAAGCTTTATAAAGAGGGAGAGGATTTATAAATGCCCGCACACGGAACAACACACAAATGTTCATCACAAGAAAGTTTGTTTTAGTCGGGAACTGAACCCACGACCCTTAGTTCAACTTGGTTAAGCCGTGACCAATAATATTTCCGCCGAGCCAGTAAAAAGCTATGGTTCTCAGCCTCCTAAGAATGGCTTTTAAAATAAAACTTTTAAATAATACTTTTTTTCGCTCAATTTAGTAGATCGCACACAAAAAGCGACGATAAATCTCACAAAAGATTATTGCAATGTTGACGCTGATAGCGCTATTAAGCTGTATCGTTCAACAATAAATGTGGAACATTTATTCCTCAATGGGGCATTTCCAAGAAAAATAAGCACATTTTGTGTAACAGTGAAATATCAGATTTAGAAGAAACTACGCTTTGAAAGGTTGAAATGAAATAGTATTCTCGGCCTGGATGTGGGTCCCGTAGTGTTGGCTTGAGATGTCCAAGGGGACGTCCCGATTTTACGTGATATTTAAACGCGTACCAAATATAAAGCTTTAATTGTTGAGGGACATTCAAAAAAGTAAAATTTTTTAATTCATAGCGTGATTAAATATGTAAGCAATTAATTCAATCTAAGAGTTGCAAAAATTAAAAGCTCTAAATCTGTGGACACTGGCTACCTACTAGTGGTACCAATGGTCTAGAACAACTAATGTGGGCTTTAAGACATTCTATAATCGGCGACCCGTTCTATAGCCCGCATTATTTCGGGATAAAAAGTATCATTATATTTTAATTTATCATGTTGTGGTATCCTGTTATTGGCTTAGATTTATGTATCATGTTTGGTTTTTTTATGTAAATTCATGGTATTGCTGTTGGATATCCTAATAAATAAATAAATAAATTATATTATTTTGTGTTATCTTCCTTTCTACCAAATTTCATCCGAATCCGTTCATTCGTTTTTGCATGAAAGAGTAACATACAACACTACATCCAGAAATCCACACATCGGTACAAACTTTGGCGTTTAAAATATTAGTGAACTTTCTACAAGTGAAACAATTGGGTAGTCTATGGCAATACACCTTAAAAAAGGGACCTCTCTTCTATAAGAGTTTTGAAAACTTGTTGTTAATTTAAAGTGCACCATTTCTAGCGTAAATACAGTGCTAAGCCCGGCCACTACCTGGAGTTCATTTTCCAAATTGACGTCACCAAGAACACTGGCGGTCACTGTGCCACAAAGGTCTTCAAAAATGGAATACATGTTATGTATTCGTAGGTATTGCTTGCATCTTATGCAGCTGTTTTAGTATTACGTTTCAATATTATAACAGAGTAGCAGCACTAGACCGCGGGTAGAAGAAAGATGGCGGGACAGCTGCCGGCCGCGATGCTACCGTGATCATACCCGTGTCGCGTTAGCCCAAGTGATAAGCATGGCGAGACTAATGACAACCGCGAAAACTGCACGCTTATATTTATTAGTATGAACGAAACCACACCAGGCTACACTTTGAACTTTGGGCCGCGCTTACGTCGCGGACTTAATAACTAAAACCGAACGGCAAGTGTTTACTTTGATCTGTAGTTCACAGTACATAAAATAACTCCTAAGAACTAAAAGTATAATTTTAAAAACCTGTCTGGTATGTAAGGTTGATAGAACTTACTAAATTGTGTGATAAAATAAAAATAATTGGATGGGATCTAATGGAATGTCTTATTAATTACTAGCATGCGTGATAAGTTTAATTTCACACGTGAGACGACCAATGTTTTGATATTGTCGATTGGATGATAGCACACCGCACAAGTATTTTCAGCCAATCAGCAGCTGCTGAAACACAAAATTTGACATTTGTTACGGGCCCGATAAAATATGTTCTCGAGGCGCATCTAGAATATTATACCTTATTATCCAACTTAACTTCGTAAGGCCGAATGTTCTTTTAAAAGCCAGACAATATTTGTTTTCTATAGTGATTGGTTTTTTGGGTGTCACGTTCTCAATAGATAGTATAATTTAATTTTTCAAACTGGTTGTGGCCAAAAAACTTTAAAAACAAAACAAACACAGAACAAATACATTTTTAAAGAATAATAAAAAAATGCTGTCGCTCTTGCCTTGTCCCGTATAAAAATGAATTGCTAGTGACAGCGGCTTGCACCCTAATCAGAAGGCGACAGTTCAAGAAAGAAACGTCTCTGCCTCCGTCCCGCCCGCGTCACGCGCCCGTCGCGTCGCCGGCTTGATAACGCTACAGTAACCGCCACTTTTAGCGGTACTCAAGCGGGAATGACTGATGAAAGATAATCGTGCGTGGTAAAAAGTCTTACCCTTTCAGTTTAGTGCCCTACTAAAAAAAGAATAAAAATACGTTATTTTTTTGTAGAAAGTTATTTTTTTTGTCTGTGGTTAATGTTATCCACATGTAATTTTCTGTTTAGGAGAGGACTAGAGAAACAAACCGAGGGAAAGTCGGTGGTTTTTTTTTGCTAAAAATGTATATGTTATCTTTCGAAAATTATTAAAATGGTATTGTGTCAAACTAACAGAACCAAACTTACAATCATCTATTTTAGTTTTTCATGTGTTAAGTATTTTTGTGACATAAGTTAACTAACTTATATACCTACCATTGGTTAATAGGTAGGTATAACACATTTGTATGTATAGATAATATTTAAATCAGATTGGTCACTTTAAAGTACCCACGTAAGTATTTTGGATTTTTTTGAATCAACAGGAGTACTCAAAACTACGAATAAGTATTCGTTAAAATAATTAGTGGATAGATATAGAGCAACCATAAAGTAAGTAGGTAGACTAGAGCGCGGGGCCATCATTTTTACTATGTAATTATGTCGACCGCTGAAATCGGTACACTGGCGGCAAATATTTAAATCTCTAGTTTCCAAACACTCACTTGCCAAAGGAAGCGTGGAACGAACATTCAGTTATTATTTCCGAATGTAGCAGCATAGGTCCCGGCAGACGGCGACTATAACAGCTGCTTAGTGATGCCGATCACTATCGATATATGATCGACTGTCTATCGAAAATTCAACAAGACTCATTCATCAACTGGCGAGTTTTACGGGCCTAGCATGCACCACGCGAGTAAATTTTATCGCGATCTTAAAAAATGACAAAATCAATGCGTCAACTGCTAACTGGCTGAGACTTTTGTCGTCTCATGCGATAAATTTGACGTATTGCGCAAGCTAGGTCTATTAGTCTCAAAGGTGCTCAAATTGCATATTCCAATTTATTCTATTTTTGATGTTTTCCTTAACAAGAACAGTTATATTTAAAAAATAATAATAATGCAGTAGTAGTGGGTTTGACCTGAGATAAACTTTGATTTGATGTAACTTTGTGTTGCTTTGTGGCAAAATTATTGTTTCCGAGTGAACATATTCTTTGTTTCAGATACACTTTGAATGTATGATATGGTACTATTTTAAAATAACATTTACAATATTTTTTATCCCGTAATAACGCAAACAAGGTCGCCACTTGTTACTACATAATCGCACCGAACATCGATATTTTTACATCACAACACTAGTTTCACACTGCGGTGCAGTGCATTTTTGTTCGGCGCGGAAACCACAGCGAACCTCAAAATAAAATAGACTTTAGTGAAAACACCCTTTGTTACGACCCTTTTGAAATCAGAGTTTTATATTTTACGTTCCACTTTTGAAGACAGGATGTGGTGGGTACCTACTATCATGCGGATTCATTGTAAAGCAAGGCGTATTATTCATCATAAATCCTTTTCGAAAATAAATATTTTTTTAAATATTGGTATTCATATGAGTGAGAGCAAAGTTATTTTATTTTTATATGTGAACCATAAAATTTTCTAATGTTCTTTGTTTAATATGAGGGTAGATATATTACGAGCTGTATAAAATTAAGCACGAACAAAAACCTTTCTATATGAGATACATGAAATACATGTTTGTGTATTGGAATAGAGTATTTTTCAACCAGAAACCAGAGGTACAGAAACCAGAAACAACGACATTCGTTTTCCATATTGACCCGACCGGGAATCGAACCCTGGACCTCAAAGATGGCTCAACGCCAAAGTCCGGCCCGCTCCCCTCTCGAATAGGCTCGTCAAATTATTATAAACTATTTTATTTATCACTCACAAATCAATAGTTACAGATTGTGAACCGGTGGTCGCATCATTTGGTTACAAAAGTAATTTATATCTACTTATATAAAAGCTTTTGACTTCGGCTATCTGCAGTACACAGCCAATATTTATTGTGTCCTCTTTGCGGCAGAGAAAGGATTAGGCAAGTTAACTGTCTATGATTTATCAATTAGTTTACTACAGGTATAATGTGACAAGGTTCTTAAATGACTGTTGCCAACTGTACTTATTAGAAAGTTTACTTCGTTAAATTAAACTTTTTACATTCCATAAAATGTATTCAAATAGCGTGAAACTTCGATAATTAGTGACTAAATTGAGAAAATTCGTTATAATTAATGGCTGTGTCTGCCTAATGAGAAGAAGTTTATTAACAAAATTTGAGTTTACTTCTGCCTGTCTACATTATACATACCTAACACATTATACGACCATTGTCGTTAAGGTATAACTTTTCACCCAGTTCGAACTAACCGCTTAGGTAGTACGAGTATAGGGCTTACTAATTGAAAAGTCTAGTTACTATACTTAAAACGTTTATCAACATCCTATTAGTATAAGTACACAGATATATGGATGTCCGTTTATCTAGATGCCTGGTTGTATTAATGTAAACTACTCAGTGGATTCGAATGAAATTAGGTAGTGAGACAGATTAAATAACAGTCGCGCTCTATCACCGCCTGGAGACCGGCCGGCTGATGGTGTGAGGGCACCACAGCTGGCATTACATTCACGGTGTCTACTGCGAGACGGGGAAGGTCTAGTGGATCGGCTATCCTCGCTCCTCCCCCAAATCATTTCAGGGGGAGATCAAGGGGATGCTTAATTAGCGGCCATTCTGCCGGTGATGCTGTGGTAGGTCTTCTGTTCCCATGGCATCACCATCAAGGGGATGAGGTCCACCGGGGGGGGGGGGGGGGTTTAGTGGGTATTCTTGCCCGTATAGGGGCAGGGAGTCTCACACACGCCGTCACCTCCCTCGGGTGACGGTACGGTGCGTCAATGCATTTCCCTCAGAAAAAAAAATTGGATCAAATTTTGTACGAATGTTTACCCCGGGTTAGAAGTAACTCAAGGCACTGCAAAATTGAATGGAAGATGGAAAAGAGTGCTCGCGGACCCTTATGCACCCTTTTATGGACCCCATGGGTTCGCGGACCACAGGATAAGAAACACTGATCTACTGTCATCTCTTCATACCAAATTTCATTCAGGCTCTCGTTTTCCAAACATTCTTACAAGTATTCGCGTTTAGTATATAAGTAAGGATACATCTAGCAGCAATGTCCGTGGGATAAAATTAAATTGAACTTGGCGTTTAATAAAGGTGGGATGATTTACACGGCTCGATAAAAGTGGAATACCCCGGGCACGGCCTCATTTGGCGACGCATAACTCACCTTTGAAGGGCCGAAGTGTTTTAATGGCGGGCGAGGAGTTCGCGGCTTACGGATCAAATAAAAAAGTTGCGTTTATTAAAACACCGACAGTCATAGTAGAGATAATTAAATTTATGCATACCTACATGAACATAAGACTTGTTAAATGTTTGCCAGAAATAAATGAGTTTGAGAATCTTTGAACTTTGACGTAAAAGCCAATTTCATGATTTTAGACAACCTTTTCACTTAGGTAGGTACTTTAAAAGTTCTGAAAATAAGATTAGAGTAAGCACTTTTTAAGTTCTGTTTTATTTAAAACACTAAATTTCAATTCTAAATGGACTGTTAGCTGACGGTCCTTAATAAAATTGAAGGATAGCAAAACCAATTAATGAAACATGAAACATTTTAATAAATTAATGATTCGTTGTTTAAACTTTAAACAATTTTAATCCGATTTTCAATCATAAAATGGAAACGAATACATGAATTACAAAAACGATGTCAACTTGAAAACTAATCAGAAAAATGGAAAAGAAGAATAAAAATGAACAATACCATTGCATTATTCATTAAACGTAACCATCTCGGAGAAAGTATTTCAAAAACGTGCTTGGTACTCGTAGGTAGGTACTATTGCTTAAGTTTCTATAAAACATTCAAAAGAAATAAGGTAAAATTTCATCTTTTACTTAATTTTGCGTTTTGAAAACGTCGGAGTGGTCAAAAACAAAATCACGTCAGACGGACGTGCTGTCTATTGTACATAGTTTCCATTTCTTTTAAATAAGTAACTTACTACACGCATTAAGTGGATACTGTACAAAGTAAGTAAATAAGTAGAAAAGTAACCTACTACAAATCGCATAAAAGTTTAAAATTTTACTGTAGTTAGCTTAATAAAACTACACTAACCTTTTTGAGTAGGATTATTTCGGAAAACTATACATATTGTCTGATTCATCGTATTTATATAGTAAAACGACTAAGTTTGATATTAGTTCTTATGCCGACGACTTAAGGGCGATACTTAGTCCAAAATTTATGATAGATATGCTTTCGACTGTAGGTAGGTACATAGCGCTCTCGTTCTAACCACAAAGATGTTTACATATAAAAATTTAAAGCTTATAACTTTTCAACAGGTTGAAGTTGTTTCTAATCATTTAATTTTTTTTCAGTTATCCTAAACTGGTAGTAATAAAACCAAAATGTGTTTATCATTGAAACGTTTTTATTATCTTTTTGTGCGCTTTGTGATTTTTGTTGATCTTAATTAGGAATAGTCTTTATAATAAAAAGTTTGTGTAAAATAATGAACGCTCCTTGTCAGCTAAATCTAAGTACAGGTAGCAAATTAGTAGTGACTTACGATTGCAGCCAAGACAAAAAAAAGTGACATCCGTTTGTACGGGTTATAACAGCGTATAAAGTATTGTTTGAAAATTACTGGCTGAAGAATGCCACGAAAAATATGATTTTTAAGATCATCGGCAATAAGCAAGTTCGGAGAGGTAAATTGGCCGATCCGTCAGAAATCTGTTATTTCCTCCGACAGATGTCCGGAGGAGAGGGTGCCGTTAGCGCTCGTTACGGTTGCCGCATTTGTCACTGAGTGACACTGTTTATGTCAATGTCACTTAGATTTGATTGCTTACTACACAGTTTGGCTGGCGATTCGCTGTGGGAGATTCGGTGGTTGGTCGAAAGGAAAAGCTTGGTCGATCCAATTTATTGGTTTATATTAATGATTTTGTGAATTTAAGTGTATATCCGTTTCAACAGGTCGGAGTTGTTTCTAATCAAGTTAGTCATAAAATTTAAATATGTTTGATCATTAAGATACGTTTCTATTATCTTTTAAACCTACTTTAAAAAAAGGAGGAGGTTTTTAATTCGACCGTATATGTATATGTTTTTTTTTTTGCTTATGTGTTTGCTTTGTGATATTTTATTAATTTTAGTGTGCATTGGTTCAGAAGTGATTGTTAACATAATCTACTAAGTGGACCGCATTCAAACGAGAATAGAGAGTCAGATGACTTGTCTAAGTAGTTAGTTACTTTAGACCCGATTGTGGTTTGAAACAAGCCTAAACCTGATCATTGGCCTCCACGACATCCTTTGGAAGTTATAAAAAACCGAACACACGTGTTCATCATGAAAACGGGATGATAACCCGGTAAAAATAAAATAACGACACTATTTAGTAAAATAGAATTGAGAAGTGACATCGCGCTTAATTTTAACGCAATGGGTCTGAGTAATTTTTTTTTCATGATATAGAAAAATACGTGATATATTTTTTGGAAACCTAACTGATGGACTAAACAGACATTTTTAGTCATTTATTGTTACCCTAATGTCAACTTTCAGGCGACATTGGCAGAAGTAGAATTCCCTCACGCAGTCTCCTTTTGTGCCGTGTCTATCTATACACTTGACATTGGCCTAATCACTACGTTTTTTTAAACGAGATAGAGAACGAGAGATTTGGGATAGAGTCCATAATTTAAAAATCAAGCTTATTGTCTTTAGTTGCCTCGATAAATACCCAAAAGTCGCGCGTGGACTCGAGAATTTGAGGTAATACCTCCTCTATTTGTTACGACGTCTTAAGATGGAAATAATACTTTCAGTGAAATTATACTTCGTGAGCTACCTTTTCTATAAATATACCTACTTCTGTTTCATGGCTCTATAAATATACATCTGTACCTAATAAAAGGAGGCTTCTGGTAATGGACATTTCATAATTTGATTATTTTTGGAAATATATAATTTCCACTGTATTTTTTTGAGGAAAATCATTTTTAGACACAATTGTTTGTTAAAAAGGTTTTTTCCATTTGGTTAAATTAGCAAATTCCATTTAGATAGGTAGTCAAGATTATTTTACGTTGTTTATGTTCCTCGATTTTATTATGAAGGTGCCTTGATTCCATTTCTAGTAAAAATGGGTAATTGAACGAGGTTTTCTAAATAATCCCATAGCTGTTAATAATTAAAGCTAATACTATAAAATATAGAACTAAATACTTAAGTGTGAAACCAAGGCATATATGCTAGACAAATGCCAGTTAACATATACCTAAGAAAAAATCGTTTTAAAACATAGCACACATTAACAAAAATCTTCCCACCTTCTTACATATAAACTTTTATAAATGAAACAACTGAAGTTATTCGAAAATTGCAATACAAGTTGTGAGTCAATAATTAACTAATAGATTCACATAAGTAATTTGCTTGACACGCCAAGCTCAAATACTTAAATCTCCGCCCACATTAAACTGAACTCAAAAAGACCCTGACTATGAGTAATTTAAAAGCAATAGCATATTTTTTTTCCAAAGCACAGGGGCTCCTCCTAATAATAAATGTAAGTAAATTTAATCTTAGTGGTCACCCATCAAGTACTGGCCCACATTTTAAGTAGGTTCACATTCGGTACTATTAGTCTGTTGCGTCACGAGCATTCAGGCATTTGCCGACTTTGACTTAAAATATACCTAACAAAGTTTCACTTACCTACTGAAAGTTTTAATTGAGGCACACCGCACACACGTTCAACACTTACCTGCAAAAGAAAAGAAAAAATGAAACATAGGTACAAAGTTTGTACTACAAACACTCTCATTAACAATGGTAAAATATTTATTAGTAGGTTAGAATTTTTCTTATAACTTCGCAGGAAGGAGTGACATTTCGCGTTTTTCCTTTTTTGTGTATATTAAAATGTCTCGGCTGAACGGAGGATATGAATGAGGCTGAAAGGACCTCGGCAGAGCCTCGAGCATTTTGCTTGCTCCAGTTTTTAACCAGTGTTGCCAGATACATATCCGTACATATACGTAAAGTGCAGATGCCTATTTTTTATGACTAGGGTAAATGTTTTAACGCACCGTACCGTCACCCGAGGGAGGTGACGGCGTGTGTGGGACTCTCTGCCCTTATAAAGGTAGGACTACCCATTAAAACCCCTTGGACCTCATCGCCTGAGAGGTGGTGCCGTGGGAAATCGGATCAACCTGACCAACCACAAAACCACTGGCAGAATGGCCGCTTATGCCGCACCGTCTCCCCCACGGTGGGTGGGTGAGAGTGGGGATTGGCGATCGCAGTGGAGACCGGTGCAATGCCGGCTGAAGTACCCTCAAATCATCAGAACATACAGATACCTAAAAGCATTTGCTAAGGTGTAACCCAATTGCCCATAAAATGTTCGGTGTGTATGTTATCTTGTCTTTACATTTTGTTTCGGTCAATAAATTTATTTCTTTCTTTTCTTATACTGACTTTTGCTATCTCTTTGGTTACTTTTGCGTTCAAGAGCCTTCACATTCACAAAACATTGGAAACGAATTCAAATTCAAAAATATGCTTAGTCCTTTCTTAAGTTGTATTGGACAGAGATGAATATAGAGTTTCTGTATCGGAGTCATTTCTGAAGTTTATGAATAACGAGCAGGTCAGGTCAGGCAATTCTAGTTAATCATTGACAGGCAGAGCTGGATTTGTTGCTAGTAGATTATTGCATTCAACTAAAAAAAACATAATTTTAGAAACTTTTTTGGCAAAGGATGTTTGTGTACGTTTGACTCGTTTACTTCTTGTTTTATTGTTATTGTTTAAGCTAATTGATTAATAAACCTTCATAAATCGATTGGTATAAGAAGGTAATATACCTAAATCAAAATTAAACCTGTCTAGTATTTTCTTGGTACGTTATTTTAGACGTAAGTTTTTCTGTATAAACCTTTAAAATATGGCTATACCCTGGAGTTATTTTTATTACAAGTTACTGGCAACACTGTAGAAACACCCGCAGTTAGCTTGTAATGGCGAATGTGTAGGTTAGGGTGGAGTGATAATGTATGAAAAAAATTTTTTTTTAATGGAATAGCAATACAACTTGCCTTTCATTTTCAAGGATGACACGCAAAATCGTGAAGCGTTCCACATTTTTAGGCCTATTTCACTTATATCGTGTATGTGTAAATTATTTCATTTAATGATTGCAAAACGTATAGAATGGTTTGTTGAATCTAACAAAATATTAGCAAATAGTACGACAGGTTTCAGAAGAGGACAATCTACTTTAGATAGTATTACTAGGTTAGTAACGCAAATACAGATTGGATTCTCGCAAAGTGCGCCTACATTGTCCTGCTTCTTAGATATTAATAATGCATACAATCATGTATCAGTCGAAAAAGTAGTATCTATATTAGATAACATCCAAATCGGGCAGAAAATTTGTAAATACTTATGGTCATTTTTAAGCGAAAGACATCTTAAAATAACCTTGGATGAAGACCGCAAAGTAATATATACTAGATGGACCAATAAAGGCCTAGCCCAGGGGGATCCTTTAGCACCTTTGTTATTTAACATCGTAACCCTTGATATATGTAAACAGATCCAAATTGTGGAAATATCTCAATACGCTGACGACTTTGTCCTCTATACTACTGGTAAGCATATTGAAGAAAGCGTTAATAAAATGCAATCAGCTTTAAATCACTTAACTGTAACACTTGATACACTGGGGTTAGAACTACAGCCCATGAAATCTCATGTGCATTTTTACTAGAGACACATTATACAATTACAATTTACGAATAGGGTGGCTTAATAAACTCAAATTGAACTAAATCTATTTACGATAGAAACTACCCTATTCAATCGGCTGAAAGCTTCACCGGTTACAATCGCCATGGCAAAAGGTTAAAAAGATTAAGAAATCGCAATCAACATCGGGACTGCGTTTGAAGCCGGGAAAGTCTCTGAAGAATTCACTGAGCCTGACTATCGCTAAGCCGCTTGAGTTAGGTCAGAGGTAGGGTTGCCATGCGTACGGATTTTCGTGGATCTTACCAGTTTATCCCTTTAAATTGGAAAAATCTGCAAGCCGTTACATCTGTAAAACCTCTGTTTACGTATCGAATAATAAGGTAAAAGTACCTACTCTTTACTTATTGATCTAAACTTATGAATATAGCTTTGATGCGATCAATTCAACACGGCATAGAAAACGTCAGATTCGAATATGATTTATTGCCAAAGTTGAGATGAGTGACAAGTAAATTAAACAATTTAAATATAGGAATAGCATGAAGATATAACCTCTGACTACCAACCTATATTATAATACGTGTCGTGTGTTAATAGTCCACTTTGCCAATAATATATTGAAGGATTTTTTCAAGCGTTCGTAATATGGTAATGTACGATGTGTAGGTGCCAAAATCAAGAAAATAGCTGATGTGATTGAACTCGTATTAATATAATTATCCCATATCTTTTCATAAATACGACATAGGGTTTCTTTAACCACATTTGAACATTACCATAGCACAATAAAATTACAAAAATATCAAAGATCTTATTAATGGGCTCTATTTTGACGACCTCCGTAGCCGAGCGAGCGAGCCTGACTTTAGCGTCGCGCCATCTCTGAGGTCCCGGGTTCGATACCCGGTCGGGTCAATATGGGAAACGAACTTTTCTATATTATCTCGGGTCTGGGTGTTGTGGTACCGTCGTTGTTTCTGATTTCTGTAACACAAGTGCTTTAGCTACTTACCACAGAATCAGAGCAATGTATGTGATGTTGTCCAATATGTCCAATATATATATTTCTATTATAATTTGATTAATGTACCTATTAAATAGCTGTGTTAAATATGAAATAAAAAAAAATATATATTTGTATTGCTTTTATGCACGGTATGGTGGCCCTAGCCAGTCAGACTTAGTGAAAACGGTATATCCGTCGTGTCGACGTCAAATCTAGGATCAAACGGCATTTCCCATTAACAGTATCGACTGCTCCAGTTACGAAGCCTACCGATACATCTATACAGATCCTAATCTCGGATAATCAAACTCTTAACAAAATCTTTCTTAACAAAAAACTTAACTAAAGCCCGGTTCCAATATTTGAAATACAATCTGTTCTAGTTACGAGTACTAATAAATTATCTGAGGCGTAAGCTGGAAACGACTGACGGACGACTGATGGGAAGTTTTGAGAGAGGTAGGTCAAAGCGAACTGGAGCAGCCCGACTTGTGAAATACCTCCACCTTACAGAAGATCGCAGCCAAAAAACAATCACTTCGGTGTTGTTGTTTTCCTGCGTGTGAGTAAGGTTACCAGAGCTCTTGGGGGGTGCTTCATTAGTAGCAGGGGTCAAGCCTTTAAGGTAAGGGCGACAAGTCCAGTAACAGATTTATTATGCTGTACTTGTTACCCTTAAGCTAGGACCTCGTCACCTCGCCGTGGCAGTCATGTGTCACCCGATATCCCATGGCGCCGTCAATACGCGATGAGAAGGTGGGGGAAGTTTTTAGTTCCGGTAGTCCTCTCCCCGTCTGGGCGGGGGAGTCCCACACACGTCGCTGCTGTCCCCACGGCAGCGATATGGTGCGAAAAGAAGGCATTCTCTCCCCCTTAAAAAAAAAGAGCTCGTTACCTCTTAACATTAGGTCGGATGAGGTCAATCTTGAAGAGCAATATAAAAAAAAAGTAAATTTGAAATTAGAATTATCAACTCGTAATCGGTTGGAGAAAAACGGATAGTCATTTTTGACACATTTCGAATCGTAATATATTGGAACCGTGCATAAGAGCTGATTTTGCAATCGACGGATAAAGAATGAACTGTTTGCATTAAGAACGACGTTAAATAATTTTCTTGCGAAATATTCTATTAATTTTTAACTATCCGGTACCAATGGCGGTACCACTATCAAAAAAGTTTTATGTAGCTTATGTTTAGAATCAAAAGAAAAAAATCCAACCCACACATTTTCAAAAGCTTATCAATGTGGTTCTTATATCAAGAGAAAGGAACTTTAATTCCTATTTATTATCAGCGCGCAAGAACGGCAGATGCAAGCGTGACAGACATATTGCATTACAGCGCTGTTTTTTTTCTTCTTTTTCAATTTCACATGAGCGTGTAATCTGTGGTTATGACGTCAGGAGGACTCGTTCCAGCTATTTATACCGCACCGTTTTTGCACCTGCCGGGTAACATGTCTTTGCTTTATTTGCATTAATGTATTTTGTGGTTTAAAGGTACGGAGAATAATATAACGGCTCGAGATAAAAGCTCGCGTAAAAGCAACCTTGCGTAAACTGAGGAATTCTCGTAATTGCGGTTATGAGAATAAGTCTTAATTTTTAACGGCGCTTTTTGTCAATTTGCAGAGTAATAAGATTTTGACAAGATGTCCGAGGTATTTATGACTATAATGTACAACTGATTTAACTTATGAATTTGTTAGAATTATTTTGAATTTATAATAAATAATAATAATAAATAAATAAATATTGGGCAACATCACATACATAGCTTTGATTCTGTGGTAAGTAGCTAAAGCACTTGTGTTACAGCAATCAGAAACAATGACGGTACCACAACACCCAGACCCGAGACAATATAGGTCTGTAGATTATGTTCTTGTTTCTAATTTTTATTCTTATTGAGACACAATGGATATTTCTTACCTTCCTTATTCTAAGGAGATCCCAACCAATGCTTTTTTTTGGCTTGACAGATATGTCATATGTTACCAATATGATTCTCAATTTGTTATTGTTTAATTAATGAATAATAATTTGTTAAATGTTAAATAATTTTTACAAAATAGATAAGTAGGTGTAACTAGATGTACCTCAAACTTGTTTGCGATGTACCTACATGCGAAGTATTGACCGTTTCACATTTTAAATTCCTTTATGTATATTAACTTTGGACTCTTAGGTAGGTTCTGAATTTTATGTTATCTTAGTACTTGCATCTTGACGACTGAATAATAACTTGCTCGAAACTAGTAGGTACCTCCGTTATCTACGAAATGCTGAGCTCGAAATCAATTTGTAGTAATCTCGTCTCGAACAGTTGATCAGTGGCGCAAAGCCACCGTGAAATCGCAATATATGTAGATAAAATAGTGTTACCAAACTACCGTGAGAAGTATATATTAATAGATAGTCGACTATTCCGCTTAGGATGCACCACGCGAGTTCATTTTCTCACGCTCTTAACTGATGCAATTTACGGTTTGAATTAGCATACACAAAACGTCAAATTTTTCGCATGAGACGACAAAAGTTTAAATATTTTTTATTGGCTGATAGCACCCTGCACTTGTATTTTCAGCCAATCAGAATAACATTTGTTAAGAGCGTGATAAAATTAACTCGCGTGGCGCACGGTGGTATCCAGAATTTTGTCCTCTCATGCAAGAAATTTGAATTGCGAATGCTAGTAGGTTAATTGTAGTCTATCGATAGTTGACGTTATATCAATAGTAGCGGTATAGCCTTTTGATAGTATCGCTAGTCCGAACAGGCAATACTATTGCATAGAAGCAATATTAGTTCTTATAAGCACGATATATAAGGGCAGTGCAAAGTCCAAAGTGTTTTATTCTATATTGCACTTCAATATTGACCTCATCCCACCTGATGTTAAGTGGTAATGAGGACCTAGCTTAAGGGTGACAAGTACAGCATAATAAATATGAACTAGACTTGTCGCCCTTACCTTGAAGGCTTGACCCCTGCTACTAATGCAGCACCTCCCAGGAGCCCTGGAAACCTTACTCACACGAGTGTAGTCTGAAGCATGTTTGTCCCTATATCGTTCTAATTATTTTTGTGATTTTCTTGTACTCGCGAAGCAAGTAGCTTAAGTAGGTAACTACTGTCTCAGTACAATTAATAATTCTTGACTTACCCAGCCGCGGCTTATCTCAGCTCTCATTAGCCGATCTGAGCGTCGTTAGCGAAAGTTGAGCCCGTAATCGCCGGTTTAAGACTAATTAAGCGAGATGCATGCTTCTTGACTCTCCATTAAAACTCTGTTGTGTACTTCTGTATACAATGTCATTTGGCAAACAACGAGACAGCAATCTTTTATACAGCGGTCACATTTATAGTTGATATGAGTGGAACTATTTATTAGTTCATCGCTCTTCCGTAGTTCGTAGTAATTATGGACGTTGTTGTCTGAACGTTTAAGTTTAATTTTAAAAACCCTGCCCATTCTGTAACTTTAAATTTTTGGCTCATGTGTAAAAAATAAGATGTCTGCTGAATTTAATCTCAACAATAAATGGTTTTATATAGTTAGTTTAAAATTTTCTTAGAACAAAAACCATTTTGTTAATCAACTCAGACTGTTTTTATTCAATACTGCAGCCTCTTGAAAAAAACATGCCTGGTTCATAAATCACGCTGTTAAAGTTGCTCGGGAATCGTCTTAATCGCGAGATTACGAGCAATTTAGCAATGCATGCTTTGTGACACTCCATTAATTCGCAGCCTCAGCTTATTTTGTGTATCTTTCTTTATACACTCGTTATAATTCGTTGCCATCACACCCATCAAGGTCTGCTAATAGAAGTTCTGGTGCAACTTTGTCAACAGTTTGATTAGTTGTGTGACTGAATGATTTACGCCTGGTTCCAATATTTGAAAAACAATCCGTTTTAGTTTATGGACAGTAATAAATTATCCGAGGCGTAAGTTAAAAACGACTGACGGACGGCTAATGACAGCTGGTATGGAAAGTAAATTAGAAAAACAGATAGTTATTTTTCACATTACCAATAGTAAAATATTGGCCCCGAGCAAAAATTTATATTTTTTATCATATTTTGGAGATTTAAAGTTCTTCTGTTTTTGACGATAAAAAGTACATATTTGATGTCGTCACTCCCGCGTATTAATTCGTATACGGTCGATTTAAACACTTGCTGTTCGGTATTAGTTCTTATGCCCACGATACAAAGTCCAAAGTATACCTATAGCCTAACGTGCTTTTGATCGTATCTGCTATATTCTACTCTACTCTCTACTGCTATATCATAGTAGTAAAAATCATCTTGCATGTGTATTTTTCCGTTTAGGTAGTCTGACGCGATTACGTATTTATCTTTTATTACATTCAAACTTTCGCATTTGTAAATACTTTATTTACTTACTTTTGACACAATATAGTTTGAAAAAGATTTCTATATGGCGTCCTACTAAAAGTCTGCTACTCTAAACTACGTTATTTATGACAGTTTTTCTTATACGAAGCGTCCAAGTTTGGAGTGGTTCCACTCGCAACATTGTCACAAGTCATATGCCATTGGAGCCGGTTACCTTCGATAGTATGATCAAGTTTTATAAAGTTCGGCGAACAGGTGATATATGTGTGTTCCTTTCAAGCAGTTACTTACTGCAAACTCGAATTGTATTTGTTTTGCTTTTATTTTATGTCTCTGCTGCTTTTTGTGCGGTTAATTTGCTCCAGAAACATTTATAGTCACTAAAAGTGTTAAAGGACCTTCTTGAAACCGACGGATGGTACGCAGTGAATAAAAGCCCGAAGTATCGTCAAAAAGCGTTATATTAAAAAGCACACTAAAATTACATCGCAAACTATGGAGAGACAACAACTGACACTTGGTGTCATATAAGCCATAAAACCATCAACAAACTAAAAGTAGGTTTTATTAAATTATAAAACTATTGAGCGCGCCGCTAACATACCTACTTGGTGACTTCTCTTTTTGACTCATAAACGTATGCAGCATCCTTTTAACCATTGATGTTTGTACTGGAGCCAACAATATCCGATATTAAAAAAACTAATCAGAGTCCGATAGAAGTGTATTCACTATTAAATATTGTTTTTAAAAAACATTTGGAAACTTCTGCAGTGTGATATACTTACACACTTGTTCTAAAACCCTCCGCTAAGATGGTTCGGCAACCGTTGTTTTTAATACGCTTAATATGTCACATAAACAAACACCCACGTGAAGGTTTCGTAAAATTATAACCTCGCAAGTGATCCTACTAGGGCTGCATGATTTATCAGAGGCATCCCAAAAACAACAGACAAGTGTACAGTCTACCGCGAACCTGCAAAGGGTTCACACATCACTGTGAACAAAGAAACATTAGGTCTTAGCTATTGGACATTTTATACAATGTTTAACGAAGCAACTATAAAGACATTTTTAATAGAGAATCGAGCATATATCGCTCTCGACGTACGAGAGTACAGTATGCGCAGTAGTAATAATTAAATATTGTATTGTAATGTAATTTAATAGTGTAATTTACAAAAAAAAATAGTTGTTGTGAGTAAATACATAAGATTCCAGCATTTACATTTTTTTTAACTGGCACATCGAAGTTATGGACAGGGCTCCTGACTATTAATCTTAGGGCCGTGGGTTCGATTCCTTTAGAGGACAAACATTCGTGTGATGGCAAATTTTCATTATAATAAATTATGGTCTTTGTCTGGGTGTTAAAAATTTATTGAAATATTATTTTCACCGTTGACTCGAGTTTCCATCACACTACTTAAGTGACTTGCAATAGGATTAGATTAATGTTATCCTATATTTATTAGATTGATTTTATTATTTGGTACATTTTTTTATTCAGTGAAATTAAACATTTCGTTATATTATTGTCTTTAAAACAAAAAACTCCAAATATAAATAAAACAGGAGTCGTGTTTTCGAAACCGCAGTGTTTGAAAAAATATGAATCCTGTCTCATAAGCTACCAATAACGAAATATGTCGGTACTAATAATGTGAATAAAACGATTTTAAACAAAAAAAATGTTTTCTATGCAAAACAAAAACAATATTTTAATTTCAGAACTTCCTATTAATTTTCGAAAACGAAGCCTTTCCTTTGTTCCTTTCGTTTTTGGAAGTAGGTAAACCAACTGCATAGTAGGAAATAGGTCAACGTGGTACAATAACAATTTGAGTGTTATTCTCGCAGCGGATCCGCTTTGATTACTGCCCTCGATCCGGATTCGGTTTGAATGGCGCTTCAATCCCATTCATCGGACAGCCGCATTAGTTTGTCATCTGACAAATTAAATCGCTTCCCAATTCAACACCCGATTGTTACGCAAGATCTCCCGGCATGAATTTAAGATTGGCCAGTGTGCTATTAATATAGAATGTTTAATTAATTATTGCATTAACGACAGAGGGTTGCTGACACCATTCATAATTAATGCAATGCGTTAATTCCGTAGAAGTGGATCAAGCGAGTATGTTAAACTATCGAACAGTAGGTAATAGTAGCCATCGAAAAATTCGCCAGGTGGTAATGCGTAGGTTTAAACGGTTTAAGGTTTAACTGCCGCGTGATTGGTTGTTGTTGACATGCCATTGGCACACACGTCAATATGACATTTAAATCACCAATTATATTAGATTGGATCTCACTAAATCAACTCAAACGGCAGAAGTGACCAACCCTGCCGCGCGTTGTTGAGCGCGTCAAATATTCACGGCACGCCTCGGGGGACTATTACTGCGTAATTGTTGAACGAGTTCGTTTTTCGCTTCTGCAGCGACTGACGGCGCTTCTCGCTCATCTCCAATACATTGGAGCTGGGTTCGGAGAGCCTGGACCTAATTGCCTAATTCATTACCTACGCCTTTTAGGACTTGGACACGTAATTGCCTTTCTCTGCGTGACGTGAATCAGGGATCTTGAACATGGCGATCTCCGAAGCGGTTTTTTATTTTTGGAAATCTCTTTATATGTATAGGTAAGTCTGAATTGTTTTAAGACCTCTGAGTCTAGACACATCACTACACACGGAAATTAAACATAGAGGCTTTATTAATGTAGGTATATGCTTTATTAATAGAGAAAGGACCACAGCTATGGGTAGAGAAGCATTATAATATAATATATCGATTGAGGCCAATGGCTTAATGTGGCTTTTGGAGATTCTGAGCTAACGACTTTCAGTAAATTCGATCAGAAGTTTATTCATCCAATATTCTATATATACAATATCCATGTGTGGAGAACTAAACTACCAAAGGGATTCCACAAGGATCCCTTCTGACCCCTTTAGTTTACGAGTCGATACAGGCCGAGACACCGCCATTTAGCGCCCGAAAGAATTGATAGTGCCATTTAGCTAAATAATTAAGGCAATCAAACTAGCCAGGTAGCTTCCATGTGCGGATACAAGGAGGAAACGCGGCTCTGTGTTCGCTAATAAGCGTGTAATCAGGATTTATCCGGCTAAGGAGAATTAATGTGACTATAGTTTTAAGGTTTGTCTCCGAGAAACCCCAAATATTGCATGCAAGCGAATCGTAATGGTACGACCATAGTGTAAATGTATCTGAGGAAACGACTGAATAAAATGGAGAAGGTAATTTTTTTCCAGCTCTTGAAGTTCGCCTAAGCCGACTCATTTACCTTAGTTTTGACACATGACTCAAATAATTACTTAATTAGTGATTAAATATTACTAATATCAGAAATGCAAAAGTTGGAAGAAGTAGGAATACTCTACTAGTCAAAGATTACTGAATAGATTTGGGTGAAATTTAGTAAAAAGATAGTTGAGATAATAGATTTAAAAATAGAATACCTACTTTTTATCCCGAAACAATGCGTGAGCAACGTCTAGTACTAAATATAGATTGTATGTCTGCCCAAAGTCATACAATTAAGCTCTTTTATCATTGAGATAATCTTTCCAGTCAATGCTGTATAAAAATAAATTAATAAAAAATATTGCTTTACATGTTTTTATTCTACAAGCCTTTGTATCGAAAACTTCTAAAAAGTTTATACCAAAACATGATTAAAATGAGGTAAACTTTAAATTACCAATTTACATGCGTAAGTACTATAAATTTGATTTTTTTAACAATATCTAGCGTTTCGAAAAGTTTTTGTTAACATTAGAATACAAAAAGGGTCTAAATAAATAAGCAGAAAACGTTCAAGTGCTCCAAAAACTACAAATGATTATGTTACACGTAAAAACACGAGTAGGTGTGTGTATACTTTCTCACGGCTACTGCATAAGGCAGGGAAGACGTAAGTTTCTGAAATATGGACGCAATATTGAACCTTTAGCTATGGTAATAACGATATGAACCCTTTTAGGCTAACCGCGCCTATTAGCAAGATTGTTATGGTTACCTACTGTGTAAGCAAATAGTGCGCCATCTTGCAATGAAAGGTACACATAAAGATAATTTACAAATAAACTTTACACTTTCCCTTATTTGTTTTGTTTTAAAATTATGGGCTTTGTTCAGAGGTTTATTTTTGGGTAAGCAGTAAAAGAACTTGGCCTTAAGTTTACCATGTAAGTACTTACTAGAATGTTTAATTACAAAATCAGGTTTTTTAATATAATACATTTAATCTAACGATTTTCAGCTGACTACTGACTGACTGACTGACTTAACAAGTAAGCAACTAGAATTGGCTTGTCAACTGTGACACTTTTTTTTTTTTTTTTTGACGGGGGGAATGCGTTGATGCACCGTACCGTCACCCCGAGGGAGGGTGACGGCGTGTGTGGGACTCCCTGCCCTGAAAAGGGCAGGACTACCCACTAAACCCCCCGGTTGGACCCTCATCGCCTAAATGGCGGCGCTGTGGGAAATCGGCTCAGCCTTTGCTTCCACAGCGCCGCCGGCGGAAAAGCCGCTTAAGCGGCTCCGTCTGCTCCCCCCACGGTGTTCGGGGGGAGACTGGGGATGGCCGGTCCAACGGGACCATCCCCACCTCGCAGTGGAGACCGGTGCAATGCCGGCTGAGGTGCCCTCACACCATCAGCCGGCCGGCCCCCACGCGGTAGCTGGGCGCGGTCAAATTGGCGCCGCGCCCTAAGCCGCCTTCTTCGGCGGCAGGCGGGAGCGGATGGATCATCCTCCCGCTCCCGCTCTGCGGCCTCCTTCTGCGACATAACGTCCTCGCAGAAGGAGGCCATCCCGTCCCATACCGTCTCACTCCCGAGCATGGCCTCGACTATGCTGGGGAGTGAGAAGTCCGGCCCCACCAATACGCGCAAAACCGCGCGCTGCGCATCCCAGGCAGGGCACACTAACAATGTGTGCCCCGCCGTATCCTCCGCCGCGCCGCAATGGTGGCACGACGGAGACTGCTCCCGTCCGATGCGGTGCAGGTACTGCCCAAAACAGCCGTGGCCGGACAGCACCTGCACCAAACGGAACGTAAGAAATCCCGACTTGCGCTCGAGCCAGCGAATTATTGCTGGCCCGAGCGCATCAAGAGTCCAGCGGCTCGCCGGACACTCCTCTAGGCTGTGGGACCAGGCCTGGACCATGTTTTCCCGGGCCTCCCGCCGGACGCGCGTCAGGTCCTCCGGGTAGAAGCGCTCCCCGGAGGCCTTCTTGTCGGCCTGCCATCTGTAGGCCGCTGCCAGCACCTGGGCTTCCAACTCCCAGGGCGGCGTCCCGGCCATGGCACACGCGGCTGCAAAGCCGACGGTGCGGTATGCGCGTCCGACCCTTTGGGCGATTGCCCTTTGGGGGCGGCGCAGGCTTCTTGCATTCTCTGCCCTCTGCAGAGACTCAGCCCAGATGGGGGAACCATACAGGGCCATACTGCGGAGAATGCCGGCGTAAAGCCGCCGGCATTTGGCCCTTGGCCCCCCAAGATTTGGCATGAGCCACGAGAGGGCGTTAGCCGCCCGAAGGAGGCGAAGTGACAGGGCCCGGAAGTGTGGGCCAAACTGCCACTTCGCATCGAGGACGAGGCCCAGATATTTGATCTGGGCCCCAACCGAAACCCGCACGCCCCCAACGATAATATGGGCGTCGGGTGGGCAGCGCTGCCGAGGCCCCGGGAAATAGATGGCCTCGGTCTTCTCCAGCGCCACCCGAAGCCCAAGGCGCTCAATGCGCCCGACCACAAACGTCCCCCCGGCGGTGGCAAGGCGGGCCGCCGAACCAAAATCCTTCCCCCGGGCAGTCAACAGGGTGTCGTCGGCGTAACAAATGACACCCGTGCCCGGGAGAAGGGCGCCCCGAAGCACGTAATTGAAACCTATGTTCCACAGGAGTGGACCCAAAACCGACCCCTGTGGAACCCCAGCCTGGACTACAAAACTTTGCAGGGCCCCGTCCCTACCGACGCAGGAGACCCTACGATCCGCGAGGTAGTCCCCTATTAGGGAGACAAGATACGGGGGAACGCAATGGTAGCGTAGCGCCACCATGATGGTCGAGTGGGGGATGGTGTTGAAGGCGTTGGCAATGTCAAATGACACTGCCAGAACACCCTCCCCCCTCTCCCACGACTCCATTACGACCAATTTCAGTTTGGACAGGGCGTCAATGGTCGATCGCCCTGTCCGGAACCCAAACTGGGCATCCGAGAGGTCCGGGCCAACCTCTCGGAGATGCTTGTTTACCCTCTGGGCAACTATTTTCTCGAACAGCTTACCGGCCTCATCAAGTAACACTATGGGCCGGTAAGCTGATGGAGAGTCCTGTGGCCTCCCCTCTTTACGGAGGAGGCAAAGGAGACCCTCTTTCCAGACGGTTGGAAACTTCCCGACCCGAAAGCAAGAGTCGAGAAGTTCCCTCATTTTGGCCTCCATGGCCACGGCGGCCAAGGCCACAATTTTTGCTGGGACCCCATCCGGTCCCGGCGCCGTCTTCTTAGCACGGAGGCAGAGTGCCACCGTGCTAAATTCTTCCTCCGTGATCGGAGGGCAATGCCCTTCAATGGGCTCGAAGCTGCCCGAAGGGCCCATGACCGGCGGGACGAAGCCGGGGTCACTGTCCGGGAACAAAGCCCGGACGATATTGGTGAGTAACCCCGGCTCGAGGGTCTCGGTTAGTGGGGGACCAATTGGGCGCAACTGATTCCGTGCAGCCCTGTACGGTCTCCCCCACGGATCTTGGTCGAGACCCTCTAACATCTCGGACCGGGCGCGGTCCTTGGCGGTGCCTATCTCCGCCTTGAATCTTTTCTTGACCTCGAGGTAGGCCTCGTAAAGTCGGGCCTCACCTTCGAGGTCACGAACTGCCCGGCGCCGGCTCCGAGTATAGGCCCTTCGAGCTTCGACGGTCCTGGCCCGAAGAGCAGCGAGCTCCCCCGACCACCAAAAACAAGCGCGCCTGGGGGGCGGACGACGGGACCGAGGCATGCAAGAGTTGCACACCTCGGTCAGAGAGCTGCGGAGATGCGCCGCGGAGCTGTCGACGTCGGGGCCGGCCAAGTGAGGGGAAAACCAGTCCTGTAGTAGGACCGCCTCCCTGGCCACGTCGCGGTCCAGGCGGGACAAAGCCCACCTGGGAAAGGGGGAAGACGACGATGGAGGAGGGCGGCTAGAACGCCCCGGGGACACGGCCGAGATCTCAAATCGAATATACTTGTGGTCGGAAAGAGTCTCGGCCGGATCAACGCGCCAATTGCGGACGCGTGCGGCGAGAGCAGGGGTGGCGAACGAAAGGTCCACCACAGACCCCCCCTGCTGTCGCACGCACGTCTGCGCGGAGCCCCGGTTTAAAAGGGACAAACCCGTTGACGCCGCCCAAAATTCGACCAGCTGCCCTCGCCTATTGCAGCGGGCAGCTGGATTCCCCCACGTCGTGGCCTTGGCATTGAAATCGCCAAGGACCACGACTTGCCGACCAGAACTGGCCCCACGTGCGACAGCCCCCTGCAAGGCCCCCAGAAACAATTCAAACTCCTGGAGTGTACGGCTCGGAGAGCAGTACACTCCAAGAACAATGATGTCCCCCCATAAACCCCCGACGATGCCGGCGCCCCTCTCAAGATGGGAAAGAGGGGGGGAGGACGACGAGGCCCGCCTAAAAATGGCCACTGTGCCGTCTCGGTCCCCCAGCCAACTGTTGGGGACCGAGTACGGCTCGGACACTACGACAATGTCAGCCAACCACTCCGCTGCGGCTTGGGACAAGAGGTCCTGTGCCGAGCGGCAGTGGTTGGCATTGATCTGGAGGAAGTTGAGTTGGCCCATTATTATTCGGACATCTCAACTTCCTCCACAGCCGCAGGATTGGCTGCTGCGGCGGCCGGCCGGGTCTTGGCCGTCGCCTTTCCTTTCTTGGGGGGAGGTCTGCAGTTCCGCCCCCCCATGACATGACCGACAGGTTTCCCGGTTTCTGCACAGACCTGACAGCTGGGCTTCTTCACGCCACAGGCGGCGGCTTTGTGCCCAGGTTGCCCGCAGCGGAAGCACAAGTTCTGCCGTTCCGCTGAGGATGGGCAGAGAGGGCGGGTATGTCCGATGCCGTAACATTTATAGCACCGGAGGGGCTGCTCCTCCAGTGCACGGACCGACGCCGAGCTGAAGCCGATCAGGAACCGGCCGCTGTCCAAAACAGCCTTGGCAGCGGCAACGGGGCACTGGACGCGGATTGTGCCCATGCCCATGCGCCCGCTCCTGATCTCCCCGGCTTTAACTTGGTCCGCCGGGCATTTCCCTATCCCGGCAACCTTTTCGATGATCTCAGACCTGGACACTGAGTCGTCCAGGTCTGAGATGACAATTCCGGCGTACTTGACGGGCCTCACCACTTTTGCGAGGCCCTCCGGCAGCACCTCCCGCATCTTGGCCGCGAACTTGTCGGCCATGTCCACCGAGCCCGCTCCTGGGAACTCGATGAGTCGAGCCCCAGCCTGGGTCTGACGGAAACGCAGTGAGGAGGGCGATGTTATGCCCAACTCACCGAGATCCATGCCTTCGCGCCGAGATCCATGCCTTCGCGCCGAGATCCATGCCTTCGCGAACTGTGACACTTCTTTCAATACCTGTCAACCTACTATTATGTCCTAAACTTTGACGTCATTGATTTTACTTATTCACCCAGTGACTAACTTTTGGTGTGTTTTAAAATAGCTTTTTCAAAGATAATTAGAAATAAAAAATCATTATGGCCGACGTTACATAAAGTCCTATTACGGCTTTGAGGTATCAAAATGAATAATGTCATCATCTAAATTGGGATAATGACCCATCATAGCGATAGCGTACCCGGTAGTATGGAAATGTCTTATGCATGTTGAGATGTCCAATATCAATGGAATAGCATACCACGACTTTTTAAAATCATTAAAATAGCAATTTTTAACCTTAGCGTAATTACATATGGTACATTGCTGTTCGTCACCTCTATTTATGTCCACCATATAACGGTGGTGCAAAGTTCAAAATGTGCTTTTAACCGTTCATTCAGGCGGCGGCGACGTACGGATATTGATTTCAGCCCCAGGGCAGAAATTTATTTCTATGTTTGCTTAAAATGGCCATTGTATTTTATTTTACTTCGATCAAATTACCTTTCAGCGCAGCTCAATGACGATATATGAAGGTTTTTTCGCAATTTTATTTAGAATAAACGCTAACATGAAACTGACTATCTAACGAGGGATAGCTAGATCCAGATTGGGGCTTCCGATTTTTTTTTATATTGCACATCAAGATTGACCTCACCCCACCCGATGTTAAATTGTAATGAGTTCCTAGCTTAAGGGTGACAAGTACAGCATAATAAATCTGTTACTGGACTTGTCGCCCTTACCTTGAAGGCTTGGCCCCTGCTACTAATGCAGCAACCCCTAGGAGCTCTGGAAACCTGACTCACATGCAGGAACACAACAACACAGAAGTGATTGTTATTTGGCTGCGGTCTTCTGTAAGGTGGAGGTATTTCACCAGTCGGGCTGCTCCAGTTCGAGCGATAAATCGCTATGCCCTACCTCTCTTAAATTAAAGTTTCAAGTAGGTATATCTTTAAGAGTACAATCCAGGTAAATTTAAACTGTATTTGAGTTTGACTTCTATATGCATCGTCGTACGTCATGGTATATTCTTAAAAATAATTAGGAAATCGGGTCAGCTGTTCTCGAAATTTGCGTATAGCAACACATTCAGCGATTAATTTTGATTCGATAAATTTTACTTAATTAAATTATAAATAATACCATATCGTTTTATGAGCTCTCATAAATAAAAAACTAAATTTTTCATTTACTTCTATCTGTATTGAATAGGCACCAAGCTTCTTTTGCGAAGTCTACTTCTGGCATGAAAGAACACGAGCGTTTGGTGAGGTATAGTTTACCGAGCATTCTGATATTTATATTATTTATCATTCACTATTGAACTTTACTGTACAAATTAACATCAAATTTAAACAATTCAGTCTAAACAATACAAGTCCAGTAACAGTTTTATTATGCTGTACTTGTCGCCCTTAAGCTCACTACCTCATTACATCAGGTGGGATGAGGTCAATCTTGAAGTGTAATATAAAAAAAATCTTACAAAATCATAACTAAAAATCAATAAATGTGACCGAAGAAGCTTTCCGCTCCATTATCTACCACAAAATCTCTTGCAATTAACTTATATTTTAAACCGCGTCTCTATAATACATCGTGATGGTAATACCCAAGGACAATAAATGTTTCATTCAACGATGTGATAGTGCCATTTCCTTTTTAAACTTGCCAATAACCGGTCTCGCCCGCCGTAATCGTTGGCACCCCGCCAGCGACTCATCCCTTGCAGTAGGCTGGCCAACCTTCCGCGGGATTTGGAGTATGCCTTTGATACGATATAAGGGGCAACCTTTATATTTTATGCCCTTAGAAGAATATATGTAGACTATAATAGTTTTCAAGTAATTAGAGTTATAAACAGACCAGATAATTTTACAGTTTAATGAGTTTAACCTGTATACTGCATGCGTGCTTACTTAGAGCCTTAACTGGGCTGAAATTAACACATTTTACTCATGAAGTGACTAACATTTGTAGGCGCTGTGAAGAAGGAGAAACACCAAATTAAACACCTCCTCCCATATAATCCCTGTACCCTGAATCCTCCGTCAGTTATTGATACCTACTCGAAAAATCAAGAAAATATTATACTTTGTGAAAAACGATTGAATCACCCTAGTGTATTTGCATCCAAGCGATAGGCAACACCCGTTAAATTATTTTAAAGGCAACACTAAATTGTTAATGCAGATGAACCATAATGTTTAAAAGGATATATTACAAAATTATGATTGTCCATATAATAATCACATTTCAGGAATTATCCTTGATAAGAAAATAAAGAAGGGTTATTCACTTCTTCAGTTGTTAACTCTATTGCATTTCACACGTATTGAGGAATCGTAATCTCTCTTTTATTTTTTTTACTGGCTAAAAGTCCCAAAAATTAGTGGACAAAAGTTGGCAAGCCTCAGACGGAGGACATCATCGCCTCGTATGAGTGTTGTACCCTTAGCATAAAACAATGACTATTTGGCATTATATTGTAGTTATGGAAGGGCCAAAGGGTTTATAGAGGTCAATAAACTCTTGTCATCCTGTAAATTGGTTACAACTTGCCTATTTTACAATATTTTTATGCTAATTCTTATTTTCCAGAGTTTAAAATAGCGAATGAAATACTTAACATGTTTTTGCGCGAATAATTACACAACATCGAGCAATGGATAGCATTAATCGTGAAAACCTTTGTTCAAGTCACATAAAAAGTAAAAAAAAAATATTTGACATTTCAAAACGACTATAGTATTTTCCTTTATTTTCAATAATTTACAAACTCATTGAGATGCCAATATCTATTAAGACTTAAATAAAACCAAACTTTGTTCCTTCTCTGTGATTTAACCTGTCTCAAAACTCTAAAACTGTCTAATTTTCATTAAATTTATAGCTGTCTTAACTTAATTGAAAAACGAATTCCTTTTAACTACCTTTTACGAGCGAAACGTATTAAAAGCCGCGTTCACACTGATCGGCCACCAACTGTGAGCGTGTTTGTAATAAGTTGTACTTGCTTGTCTAGAGTGCGTTCGACTTTTTGGACTTTAGGAATGTTTAATGCAGTCTATGATTGATTAAAAAAAATACAAATCAGCCTTAGTGATCACCGATTTCCATGGACATTCGTGACACAAATTTAGCCCCAATTGCTAGCGTAAAGACACTCTTGCAAAGGCAAGAGTATATAGGTATACTAAGTAAATTAAATACAAACATTCACACATATCTGTGTATGTTTGTATTTCATATGTGTACTTGTAGGCAATTTGCTATCAGTTACTTACTCCGATGGCTCAGCGACCCAAAGTGTGTCGTGGACTCCAATACGACAACTCGCTACCTACCGGGACCCTAATTACATGATCGATTTTGAAGAGTGGTTTTAGGAAGTCAGGAAATCAATATTGCAAACGTCGGCTATTCAATTTCCAATTGACATCTTTTAAAGATAATTTCTAGTCGATGGGGCTTTCTTAGCTAATTGCGTTTACTAAGTTGTTCGACGTTCGGTGTGAACACAGACTCGGATCGCAAAAACCACAGCGTACAGCTTTGGAAGGCAGTAAAAGTGTTTCGTTAATGAAGTTTATTTGTTATGAACAGGACGTTGTTAGTTAATCTCGTTTGTGTTCGGTCGATATTGGCGAGTCGTCGGTAATAAAGAGTTATGTCTATAGTATTAGGGATGGGACGTGACTCGGTGGGCACAGCGGGATGGGTACAGTCGGAATCATTTGATGTGAATGTCGGTTTTTTTCTGCCTGAGTAACGATGATGGCTGAGAAGATTTATCTTCGGCTTTAGAGATAGCGCAGGAGGCTGTCATTCCTACATGATTAAGGCAACAACCTCGGCTCTGGCTGCTACTGAGACTTGGTAACCTAACCTACGTTTGTGGAGCGAAGCGAAGCGGAGAAAAGCGACTCGAAAAGAGGACCCTGCTAAAGAAAGACACAACAAGCTTTGTAGTAATACTTATTCTAGTAGCTAATATTTATTAACCGACATTAAAAAATAAAAAAAGGACCTCCTTTTTTCTCCTTCTCATTGCGACTGTATTTTTTATGTGATTATCATAGACATATTATAAAAGTAGGGAAAAAGTACTTACTATGGGAAAGGAAATCGTCAATAATGTAGATAAAATATTTTTTTTTTTAATTTATTTTATATTAAGTCATAAAACTTTTCATTGAATACTTTTAATCTTTTATTATAATTGGCGACTAAGTACTTTTGTAGTCGATGGACATAGAAGTAATTAATTTTATTATTTTAAAATTTTCACCAGACAACACATTTTATTAAAAACAAGCATCGAAAATATGACGCTCACTGTACGTTGGTCAAACTGGCCTTAGCCTCGCTCCGAAGTTCGATTACATGAATTGTGATTACTTACTTAAAACAAATATTAAGTATATAGTTATAGAGCTCTACGGTCAACGGCCCGTAATGTTATTAGAAACTAGAAGTTCGAAATTAGAAATTATTTGTTGAAAAGGGTATAAATTCCACGCAACCAAGAAAATTGAATTGTATCAAACAAAATTGGTTCAGTAGATGAGATAGAATAAATTTATTTAAAAAAATATGCCACTCCTTCAATATGTTTGATATTTTTTTGTTTGAAAGCGGATTTATAAATAAAAAGCTTAATTTTATAAATTGCTTCGTAATGAGCCTTTTTCTTTTACAAATTTTCGTTAGTGTCTTTTTTCGATAATTTAATCATAATCTTTATTATGCACTAGCTGTGCCCGCGACTTCGTTCGCGTGGACTACGAAAAGTAGTCTATATTTTAATAGAGCTATATTTGTGCCAACTTTCATATCTCTAACTTAAAAAATTAACATTTTCCCATATAAACTTTCAATGGTGGAGGTTCCATAACAAATTGTCTGACGTTTTAGTTAGGTTGTACCAAACGTGGGATGTGCCGTGGTCACGAGCTGACTGATTCGATTGAAAAATATGAACTATTAAAAAATGTTGTCGCATTTTGGCCCGTCAACTTTTTAAATGTTAAAATCTGGCACTACTATAATTCAAACGCAAAACTGTTTTATAAATGTTGACTGCCACCGATACGTCTCGATTGCGGCGAGGCGGCAAGTGAGTAGCCACTGTTAATAGGCAAGTTTATTATTATTTGCTTACGACGGGCGTGGGAACGGCGCTCGTGTGACGACGCTCCCGGCCACAGGGGAGAGAATGGAAGTAAGCCAGCTCTGAGGAACGCCTGTACATTAACTTAAACCAATTCGTGAGCGAACCAAAGTAGAACTTAGCTTGCAATACTTAGGACTTCTACTCCTTTTGGCTCTGTCCTAAACTAAATTTCTATTTAGCATCACATTATACGCGTACCGTCAATGCTGCTAATGACTAGACGATGACTTGTACTGTTTTAGATCGGATTATACAAAACAAAGGTTAAAGTTCTAAAAACCTAAGTAGACTAAGAGCATTAATTCAGTCAGCTCAACGTTGTGCATCAGTGGTTAAAGCACAGATCTGTTCTCAGTAGCTGATAATTTTTACTTATTTTATTATTTAATGGTACAATTTTGACATTAAATCCAATTATGTGTAAACTTCAAAGTTTATATACCTATGTCGCATAAATACAGTTGTATGTATTAGTATTATTTTTATATTTGTAATCAATAATAACTCATCAGAATACAGATACAAGCCTATTAATTAAGCCTATTTCATTGATATCGTCTTTACTGTGTCCCGATTCCCAGGGGACTAGGACGGGTTAGGTACGTTAATGGGCCGAAGTAGTCTGAAATAGAAGACTCTACTTAATGTGCTCTTATCGGATACGTGCTATTGCTAATCTGCTGTAGTGAAACAGAGCTTTACGGCATCTGAAGATTGGGATGATATTAGAATAGAAGTATCTTTATTCCACAAATTCACATCTTAGAAATATAATCACTATCTACTGAATCCCGTAATGTAGTTACTACCACATACTGAATAATATAGGTTCTGTTCCAGCAGTAGAGTCACTTTGCATTATATTCAATGACAAAAGTGTTAATGCAGCCTTTTTATCACCGCGCCACTCAGCTTAAGGTTCCGCCAGAATACCAGCGCTACTGTGGCATCCAATGTCGTAGCAGCTCATGCTGAGGCTGGGACCTTGTTAGCTGCGCAATCACTATGTTTTTCCTTTTCTTTTTATGTTAGTTTACATCTACTGTACCTATTAATTGTTCGTATCGTGTCATTTTTATGTCTGCGTACTGTGTATTAATTGTGTGTGCTAATAAATATATTCTTATTCTTATTCTACTTACTTGAGTAAAGAAATAATTGACTTTGACATGACCACTGAAACTTATTGTTTCGTTCAAAAATAATAAACACGATTTTGTTTACTATCTTTCCCTACTGACATTGAAGTTTTCTGAAGAATAAACGAATGATTTTTTTTATCACTAGCGACTGTACCCGGCTTCACAAGTAATACTTATACAATTTTCTCGTGAATCACTTTATCTAGAAATACTGCATCAAAATCTGTTGCTCAGTTTTGAAAGATTTAAGCATAGATAGGTTTTAATACAGTTTATTGAATCGATGCCTGACACATACATCATACTTGTTAAGAGGTGCCACCTTTGGGGACTAGACTGCTCCAGCTTACCTATCAAAAATAAATATTAATCACAATAAATATCAAAACAAAATTATACCAGTTGGGCTAAAGCTGAGCCGACCTACACAAACCAATAAGATCGATACTGTTTTTGTAACTCATCTACTGAGATTATACCAGTTACGTCTCGTTATATATAGGTTCCGAAGAGTAGAGTTTGCATTGTAGTCAAGGACCATTCAAAAGTCTTATACAGTCTAAGAAAACCAAACACAATAGAAAATTATTTGTGTTTGACTTTTAAAAGGATATTGGGCCTTACGAGGATATAGGTGTAACCTAATTGAGAAATAAATTTACACTAATAATTCGAATCTGACTCTTATATAGTAGACATACTGGCGATACAGATAACAATTGTCTGACGCTCTTTTGCTGTTATGTACTACGCGAATACTGAATTGTCATACCTTTTATTAAAACGACGTCTGTTACCGAAACGTGTTTTACGGTCGCAACTACGCCGCATATTCTCTGCTTAGTGTAACGAAAGTTTTTATGGCACATTCACTTTTATTGTTTCTGTTCATTTCTGTCCGATAGACACGAACGATAACTTCGCAGTATTCATTTGTATTGATACCGAGTCCAGGAGACTATATTTACTGCCTTTTTATTGTTTCAGGGATGTCTGATGACATTCAATATCGGTTTGGTTTACGGATATGTTAACTATCCTTTACCTATAGGTAACGCGTAATACATAATATAATATATTTTGAGTTAGGTACACGTGATAAGATAACAAACATTTTTAGTCCTCTACGTAATAAAAAATTACGTAATCGTAAAATTTTGATGCGGTTTTTTAATAGACTGCGGTATTTAAGAGAAAGATTTATGTGTTATACAAATATTTTACAAAAAAATTTGAATGTACACTGCATCTGTTCGAAGTCCTGATATATTTTGTAGTATTATTCTTACTGATAATCCCCGATTCCTTCGATTCGATACTAAGTAAAATGTTAAATACTACAAAATCCCTATAAATTTAATGCAGTCTGCACTGTGTACAATAAATAACTTTATATCGTATCACATGCGACATGCGAGCGAAATATTGCAAAGTTAATAGTTAAAAGTCGCATAAAACTGGATCAACATTTATGAGGGTCATTCCCGAATGCTAGATTGCTGTAAGATACTAACCTAACCTAAATCAAGCCGTAGGTGCAGTAACCTGACAAAAAATCTTACAAACCGAAACTTTTAAAGGACCAGGAGGTCTACTCTCAAAAACGAAACGAACAAACGAAACGTTTCGTTTTTGAATTAAATTATTTATTGTTTTTATAAAACACTTAATTCGCATTCCATGTGAATTGGTTATGACTATGAAAATTAAAAATTGCGATCCGTAATCGGAGCCGACATATTTCATTTTTGGGAGAAGACCCCAAGTTCAGGTAGACATTTATGTCTTATCTATCACTGAACGCAGGCCTCGTCTTGTGTATGTGATGAAAAATACTTACTCCAGCAAGTGGGTTCAATGGGATTGGTTGTACCGACTTAATGTTAACTACTACTGATTAAATTTATATCAGCTTATTACTTACTAGTATATGGGATTGTTATTCCGAAAGACCGACGGGTACACTTTACAGAAGACATGATGTACCTACCTACTATTAGTAAGTGGAGAACTACTTTTGTTCCGAGTACAATAACTATGATATGTATTATATTTATTTGCGTGCTGCATATAACTTTATAAACAATACGTAAATTAGGTAAAAACATGAATGCCTGCATCAATCTCCAATTATAATTAATGTTTGAACTATTCACGATAAAAGCATGTTCAAATATAAAGTTCATTTATTGTTTCAGTAATTTATTCAAGCAGAATGTTTGCGTTTAATTGATTTGTTATGCCTACCTATCCATATATTTATATATGTGAACAATTATGACACATGTAATGAAATAAATCAGTCCATATATTATATTACTAGGCTCGTACTTTATTACATCTATGAGATGAAATAGGTATGTAGTTGTTAATTGCGAGAGACAATAAATGTATATAATTTTGTCCACCTCTAAAGCTTTACTAGATAGGCCGAAATACGTTGGCTCACACAACATACAACAGCTACAACACAAGTTGGTAGTGTCATGACATGGAGATTACGAGGCCGCCCGCCTGCATCAGACGGCTGTGTAAGGCCGAACTTACTGACAAACACCAAATGCATGCAAGACATGCACTTCAAGTTACAAACCCGCGTTAGTTGCACAACGATGTTTTTCATTGTAAACTAAGAAATCTATCTTTTTACTAATCACTAATCGAACTTAGATATCGCTTGGACAAGTTTAAATTTTAATGAATTGACATTTCAAGATCACGTGACTTTTAAGCGTAATGACAATGAAAACATTTGACACTTATCAAATTGATATCGATGTTCGACAACTATCACTTGGCTGAGCCCTCTGAATTTTGAATCGTCTCAGAAATCATTAAAAACGTGAGAGATGCAAAGATTTTGTTCAATAATTAATAAAAGATAAAAATAGTGTTTTTAGTAGTTTTTTCACGTTGCTTACCTATTTGTTTGGAAAATGACTTCATTGTATAACATCATTTACTTAACTTTAAACCAATAAGTTAACCACAAAGTTTACTTTACATGTTGCTGCATCAGCATCTTAGGTAATAAATTGCCAAATAACTGCTTTGCAATAAAATACGCTAATGTTAGTAGGAAGCGCTTGGTTAATTTATTTGCTTGCTAATGTTCGATATTCACGATTCATGAAGTTCCACATGTAAGTTTTAATAAGACTTGTTCTTTAAATGAGATTAAAACTTGAGAGAGTGAGTCAATAAAAAGGTATACAATCTTGATACCACTCATAAAGCCTATTTATTTCGTATCTAGTGCTTGAATTAAGCTTAGTAGCTTAATAAGCTTAGATTTAATCACAACTCTTATCATCATCGTCTCATCGAAAACTATCTGTACTTACATAAAGCGCTTTAAATTTAGCCTCAATACCAAAGATAATAAAATACTGTTTGAGATAATTCTGTGCGCTGTATGCAACAGCCAATTAATAAAATTTTCAGGGTAAAAGCAAAGCTTTTTGTTTTATCTACTGAATGCGACCCCTACAGCGGAACATAAAGTTGACATAAGAGTAAAAATAAATAAATGCATTCATCGCTCACATCCCAGCTGTTACGTTCGAGCCTTGCAACACGCTCATGTACACAGGCACTATTTGCAGAAGCATTAAAAATGGAACAGTTTTACAACGAAATAAACGTGGAAATTCTGATTCAGATTTTTATATTTTTAATGTGCTTTCCTCTCTATATTAATGAGTTGTCCTTTGCGAGAAAAAGCTTGGAAGTGTAAATAAGTATTTACGAGAAACTGATTCCACGGAATCTCGAAGCACGGAAGGTCGATGTTACGTAACTCGTATGTTAAAAATCCCGATTTAAGGAATATTGAATGTAGGGTCGATATACCTACGCGAGCCCGAAGCACACACTTTTGAAATGTAGACTAATGTCACTTGGAATGTATGCTAATACCAAATATGGAATTCCGAGGTAAATGCATAAAAGTACATTTAAATACCTTTCAAACATCGGTGAAATATTTCGTAAACATTTTAAAGTGGATGAGATTAACATAGAACATGAGACGCATCTCCTATACGTATTATTTTTCCAAAAATCGAAATAGACACCTAATTTCGATATTTCATATATCGGGATTTTATACTTTCGAGCAACCGAATAAGATTCCTACAAGTATTTTACATGTTTGCAACTTAAAGCATTACACCTGCCGCGCTTAGATACTGTTAACCATCTGTTTATGTAACACTCCGTTTTACTAAAGGAGTTACATAATCATAATAAAGCTCCATATTAAAATAATCCTAGAGGTAACCACCTCCGTTCTTTAAAATCTGACGAAACAAAAGCAAGGACCGACTTGAACACTAGGGTCATTGCATTCTCCAATACATTCTCCACATGCTGGGAATATGTAAAGATTCCCGGAATGCGTTGATGAGTGCAGCCGGACACGTGCAGTGGGGTGGGGAGAGGAGGGGGGGGGGGGGGCAGATCGATACAAAGCCGCCCATAATGGCCATGAATTGTCCAGATGGTTACATGGGATGGAAACCGTCGGCGCTCGCCTACCCGCAAAGGATTGAGTTTCCCCAATGTATCTATTGTGGTGTCGTTTGGACAATCCAATTTGTAGGTTCAGGTCACTGTTTCTATCCATTGACCTTTCAAATAACGAAGTAGAATCTTAAAAGTCTTACAAATTAGATATAAAATGTCGTCAGAATCTATTCTCTACTTCTATTCTCCGACTTCAAAACAAGGTCTTTAAGCGTTGCACGTTGTTGACAAGATAAAGTTCGAAAAGTATGACGGTTGTAAACTTCAAGCCACACGGAAGGTAGAAGTTTCCGAGGTGAAAAGAGTTGCATTTTAATAAATATTTTCTTACCGTACCTGTACAACGGATAACGGATTTTCGCATTTTATTTTGCAAAAACCTCTGAAACATGGATTTTCCTAGCTTTAGCCGGCATTATCGAGAAGAAAGCTCCTCATTACACAAAGCAAAATCTCGTTTGAAAAGCAAGAGGATTATTTTCCCTAATTTGTAGTGGATGGGAAATGAAACAAAACAATTTGTAAATAATTCAAATGTATTAAGGCCAAATAAAATTTAATAATCAATACGTCTTCCAATATTCTTTGAAGTCAGTTTTCATTTTAAAGACCTCTATGTTCTGAACACTATCCGAGAATTTATTTGCGTTTCCGAAAACGAACCCTCAGATAAAAAAAGTTCAAGGAAAATGTCAAGTCTGTACCTTTTTTTTAATATTTCGAGGGAACCTCTCGTGAAATATTTTAAACATTATCTGTTAAGTGTCATTGGCCGCGCAATATCTGATGCGATTACACCGCCTGCGTCAGGGAGACGTATTTCATACGCCGCTGCATTTTCCGCTATCTCGCTCATAAATCTGTCACAGGTATCATCCGATGCTATAGATATAGATACAAAGTAATTGCTATGTGACTGTATTATTTTAATGACACAGTTTAGGGATAATGCGATTTCAATTTCGTTGTGAATGATTTGTTCAGTATTTTACGTGTGTTTTCCTAGAGACAAGGCATTGAAGATGAACTAGACGACTTATTTTATGCATTAACATCAGTTCTGCTCAACTTAGACACGGTAATTATTACGACAGTGACTAAGATCAAATAAGTGATCGTAAACAAACGTATTTTAATTTTTCCTTATATTTTAAACAAGATACACAACTGTATGACAATAAACTTCTGGTTAAGTTACATTTGGGTTCAAATACTTACCTAAACGTATTGACAGAGGACCAAAAAAATTATTACTTTTAATACGATGTGCAATGTTAATGAAAAAGATAATTGTTAGTTAGAGACCAGACCGCGGGAGTCATAGAAAGCCATAATAAGGCCACAATTGAATTGTTACCGTGATGAATAAAGAAAAAATGGCCGTATGTGTGCATAAATATGGCGTGGTACTTTAACCATCTCTTGGGAGCACGTTTAATCTGGCGGGAAAAGTAGGTAATTTATTTGTGCTATTAAGTATCATCACCCTATAATTCTGAGAAACATTTTTTTTTCAATACACCTCGTCCAGATTGCTAATCCCTGTACCTAGTATTGTTTCTCCAATATTAAGCTTAAAACAAATATCCTGTGGAGATGTGTTTCTTTGAGCAAATTCGTGCTACCATTGGGCAGTTCACATATGCCGTGGAATGGATTTTGGGCCAAGCAGCTCCTTGAGTAGAGACTGCGATTCAGCAACCATAGAGTGGGACGCCCTTTAACTCGGTGGAGATATGAAATCCTTAGAGCAGCGACTAGGTGACGAGTATGAAGACCGACCTCATTGGCATGCCATGGAAGATGGGCTTTTGACGTTTCGGACACAAAATATTCGGACGCTCGGTCCGAGTCGACACTTTTGAAATTTAGATTTTTTTGATATACACCAATAATAATTTGACCTGTATTGTTCATACTGTAGTGAACTGTATCATTAATGCCGTCCGAATGGTAACTAAAAATTACATAAGGGTCGACTTGGACAGATTGTTCGAACGTTTGGCGTCCGACGTCTGATAACCGAAAGATGTAGTGATCAATCCAGCTGATGATCACTTGCTTTCATAAGTTAAAGTCATCATAAACACTTATTTTTTTACAATTTCATCTTGCCAATGAGCAAATGGAGCAACGATTATATTATATTTATAGATTATAGGTTGAAAGGCCTGGGGTACCTGAGGGAATTGTGATTGGTAACTCTGAAGTCAACAATAAAAACGGAGCTAGCAAAACTAAATTAATGTTTGCACTATTTCCATCATCTGTATTTTAGTTTATACGCGTTTGATTTGTAGCGTGTTAAATGATTAACAACTACACTTTTGAATTCAATTTAGTAACATAGAACAATTATGTCTTTATTAAAGTAGTTATTTTAATAAAGAAATATTTGAATAATTGTTTGATTAAATACATGTCTTACTCGGTATTGATGTAAAGGGCAATTAAAAAAAAATAGTGTCACGAAAGAAATAAAATATTTTCGAAATTCGAATCCGAGTTTCCGTTCAATCGTTAATGTCACGAAAGAGATAAACTATATTTTCGAAATTCAAATCCGATTCTGACTTATTGCACATGAGTAAAGAATTTACACCAATTTATTTGTTTAAACACCAATTTACACTTCTTACGTCATTTATTAACTTGTACTTAGTGCAGTTAAATGGATTCATTAGGCATAATTGTTGCCATCATCAAACTGAGAGTAAATAGGCAATATTTGATACGTGGAAAATTACCGGGTCCCGAATTATACGTGTGTGGATCATGTTACTAATATTGTGTAAACAATTACTGTGTTTCGCTGCGGTTAGAAATCTAATTCTATTAAATACAGATGTCGAATTTGATAAGACAAGACCGCGCTCCTGCGGTTTACCGCAAACAAGAGAATGAACATAGGAACAGAAACATAATTTAAATACTAATCCGGAATACTCTGTGGTGTTCATTTGTGATGTCAGAAATATTAGCGGGGTATGTAGGGCACAATAGGGCCGCAGTAATTCCAACTAATTTAATACCTGGTTGGCAATTTAGGACACTAGAGGTTTATGTGTGACCTCAAACTTACATAAATTTCATCAATTTATTTATCACGTGCGAAAATGAGAATGGAATTGAAGCTATTAATATTTTATTATTTCAGCCCAGACATTCTCATTCTTCCTTATATAGATCTACACGATCAGAAAGTGTCTAGTGCGCAGGGCCGCCTATTTACGGGTCTAACAACATGGATATTTTTCCTTATCAGAAATTCGAGTGATCATTCTGAAAACGTATATTCAAAGTAGACACAACACAAAAAAAGAATATCACCGCGGAAATCAAACTTATGACCTCCGGGTTACGAGCCTAAGCTTGTTACTACTAGACCATAGAGACTTTTCAAATTATTCGAGCAACAAGCGAAGTTTCTGAACTAGCCAGCTTCAGTGTTGCTTGAAGTTCAAAATACTTAAAAAGTTAACCACCACTAATCACAGATTTCATTACAACATAATAGACATGGAACTTAATTATTTACGTTTTAGGTACAAATTAGTACTGCCTAAAAGTTTAGCCTGGATATTAATGTGGTCGAAAAAATTATGTGCATACCTATTTTCAATAAGTCAGAATCGAATTCGAATTTCGAAAATATTTTATTTCTTTCGTGACACTATTTTTTTAATTGCCCTTTAAGATTTACCTCGTCCACCTGATGTTAAGTGGCAATAAGGTCGTAGTTTATGAGCGACCAGTACAGCATAATAATTGGACGGAAATGGACGGAAACGGCATTAACGATTGGACGGAAACAAAACAACAAAGTTCCGAATCGGTTTCGTTTCTGACGTTTGTGAATTAGCCGCCTGGTCTCAAACGACAATTTGCAAGCGAATTTGTCAATATCAGTTTCAGTTAAACCGGAGCGCGAGTGGGCGACCTTTCATGGCGTAAGCCGAAGGGGGCAGTTTAAATTGGCAGCGCTAAAACTGACACTGATCGGCACATAAGCTTTCACGGCGGACCGTCTAATAATTGAAAACTGTTTGGTTTGCTTCCTTAGACCAGTTTTGGGATAATGGTGAAGTACATTGGTAGGATACATGCATGCCTGATTTTTCTTTTGTCAAATAGACTATATGACAATATAGATAGACTATCACTAAGAGAAGCTTATGAGAAAGCTTTTGAACCAAGCTCATTTCAAGACGCTTGTCTGCGGGTTTGTGATGTTGTCACGCAAATCTACTGGATCAATATGTGTTTTTTTTATGTTACACTTCAAGATTCTTAACATTAATACCGTTAAGATTATAAATACCGTTCCATAAAGCTATCATCAGTAGTCCGTCTCTCTTTTTTAGTATACGCCTCGTATAATTGATTATACTATCTTTAACTAGGACGTATCGGTTTTCTTTTTTTTTGTTTTTTTTTATATTGCACTTCAAGATTGACCCATCAAAAAACTTCGCAAAATTTCATCATGTAGCTTTGTGAAATCCTAGTATGTAAGTAAATACTCGTACATTTTACTAAGATTATCGAAAATAATAGGATTTACTTAAGTAGGTTTTAGTTTGGTACTTTTAACTGAATCTGCCAAAGGTTCTAGCCAATTAGACAACTACTTAAACATATGCTCTTTGTAGGTTCCAGGTCGGTACGCCAAAATTATTAACCTAAGTTTTGTCTCAGTTAAAAAACCTAGATAAGAGCCTACTGAAAGTATGCTTGTTTGAAACTAAATAACACATTCGATGCATTAGCGTTACTCTTGATGTGATATACAACTAATTTGCAAAGTAATCGCTCGCTGATGAAGCCGGTCGCAAATTGCATGCTGTCAATGGCAGAGCAGCCTCCAATATTAGCACTTCATTAGACACGCGACGGGCTGTCTATGGAGTCCGTGAGTTTGGAATGGATTCAAAATTGGATTATAGAAAGAGTATATCGTAACTACTATGTTGCCTTTGCTGTGCCTACGTTCCAAAGTATATTAATGTTCAAAAGCCTTAGCGAGAAGGATATCGTCGCTGCGCATGCAAAACCGCGTGAGAACAGTTTGTAAATACCACCTCTCTAAGGTTTTACAGAAAGTTAAAAAAATACAGATTTCTTAGTAATTTGGCAATATTTTACGGTCTATGGAACTACGTAGCAACTTTTTCGTGACTTACTTTATAAGAATGTAACGTAAATTTATCCATAAGTCGTTTAGATGGCGCGATATTTCGATTTGTGTCTTTTGCAGTTACGCGGTTTTTACATACTGCTTTTTCACGAATGTGAAATTTATTCAAAACAATCGGTTTATAATTACCTGGAAAAAAAACTTTCAACAACAAGTTACACTTGGTAAATAAATCATACACTTAGTATTTTATTTAGGTAATTTAGAATGGCCAATATGACAACGCATCGAGGACATATCTCACGCTCCAAAACGTATCTATCAATTTCCACTGCGTTCACTGTCATATTGTCAATTGAATCGTAAATGTGGATAACTGAATAGCCTACCATACGAATCGACATATCGAACCGTGAACACGCTGCCAGAGACGTATTGCCATCGGCACTCCATCTCGCGCTCGTCAACGGTTGAATAAAAACAGTGGGAGTTTCTAAAATTAGGAGAACAAATCTGAATATTGAAATCAACATCCGTAAACTCAGGCTGCATGAAAGTGCCGGTGGTGCTGTCACTATATCTGCGTTTCATGCAGATAAACACTAACGTGGAAAACTCTGTTCATTTCAGGGCCTAAGGGGGATTTTAATGGGTAGTCTCTTCCTCTTTTGAAGCAGAAGAGTCCCACATACTCTGTAGTCAGGTGAGATGTTTAAGTTAAGCTTGGTCAAGTTTTAGACTTTTTGAGGGTAAACCTTCGAAAAAAGGCTACATCAAAGTTGTATTTTTGTTAGTGGTTCAATCGTCCTATTTAACTTGGGTAGACATGGACCTTTGTTTTTATGCATGTACGGCTTTGCATACTCCGCCTTCTGAATCTGCGCTTCACTGTCATTTATTCCAATGCAAGTACATTTGGTAAAGCAACTGGTTAAGCTACCTTCCAAAAAGAAAGTTCTCATGTTAAAAGTTTTTTAACGCGGTTGGAACTATTCATTATATTCTGGCCTGAGCCAATCGCAACTTATCTTCAGTTTTATTTTGTTTTAATACGGGACAACTTAAGCAACACATCAGCACCAAATTTAAAACGGTAATGAAGATAGACGAACCTCGGGTACGTGGGAAACGCCAGTTGGATCCGCGTTTATCCCGTTTCATCAGTCGACAATGAGAATGGAATAGTCATTGCTCAGTAATGTTCTCATAAAGCTGTATCAATCCACGTGCCTTTGTATCCTCGTCTGGCTGTTAACATGAAAGGGATTCGTTGACGCATTCCCATTAACACAAGTATATTAAAACTATCCCTCAGTAGGTAATACTAGTGGGTTTCGAAGATGTGTTCTTTTCCCTTTTTAGGGTTCCGTAGTCAACTAGGAACCCTTATAGTTTTGCCATGTCTGTCTGTCTGTCTGTTCGTCCGAGGATAATCTCAGAAACCGTTTGCACTAGAAAGCTGACATTTGGTACTAATATGTATATTAATCACGTCAACAAAGTGCAAAAAGAAAAAATTAAAAAATATGTTTTTTTAGAGTACCCCCCTACACGTAAATTGGGGAGTGATTTTTTTTAATGTTAAATCCCAACATGTGATATATCGTTGGATAATGAACAGGGGTTTACTAAGACCATTTTTTGATAATTCTAATTGTAGTGTGTGACGCACCTCTCCACACATGTATTCATTTAGTATATAAGTATTAGCCCTAAGTAATTAGAGAGACAATTAAAACTATACTCAAGTTGACAACACGTCTTTTCGATCACTCCCGGTCCCAACATTACATGGCGACCCTGCCAGTGCTGCCTTTTGGGCAGTGCTGCGCATGTATTTTTTTTAACTAGTTAAATGTGAAAAGTAATAAGTGAAACCGGACTACAGAATTTAAATAAAAAAAGTGTTGCTTAAAAATAAAAAAAAACAGTTCCTGATAGCAAAAAATAATTGTGTGATTTTCCTGGGCGTCTGGCAAATCGTGGCACCAGACGAATTTTTATATGTGCTGTGTGCTGCAAGTGATGATGTTGAAAATGAGAGAATGCTGGCAGCCGGGAGAGTACGAGTCAGAGGTTGGAAAGTTGCTGGCTGCCGGGAGAGTCGGTGTCCAACATGAGGTGATGACCGTTGAACGCGCCGGGAGAGATATGTGAACATGACACCGAAGCGGGATTTTTTTTTATTTAATAACTTTTATTTTTGTCATTTCTTTTATTTAAAGATTTAAGGTGGTTAACTAGCTGTAGTATTTAATTAATGGGCCCTACCTTACTATTATCTGCTTATATTTTAATGATTTTTTTTAATAATTCCTTTTTAATAACATTTTAAAATGTAACTTTATCCAATAATAGATACTCTCAATTAATTAAATTGAAATTTGAAATAATAATTACCATATGTATTTACCTAATTCATTCATTTTTAAATGAATCCTAGTTTTGTGTAAATTTAAATAGATTATTTCAAATTACAGCAAGATTTTGTAGATGTTGATAATTTTGGTACAGAAAGTTAGTAATGTTTTAAATTTAAACTACAAGTTATTTGACAATTATGTGTATTTTAATAATTAATCGGCTTGAACATTTGGTTCCTTAAATTTTTATTTTATTTTCAAATTTCTATAATCAGGTTTGATTAAACATTAATTTACATTAAAAACGTAACCGTATTTAAAATTATTTTGCTATCTACTTTGTTAAAAATCACATAGCAATGTCCATAGTAACAAATTGTGAAATTGATGACCTTATTAGCGAACAAAGTAATGCGCGCTAGTAAATGACACCACCTCCGAATAAGGAGCGTGCTTCATAAACATTGAAGACTTTTGCACAGTTTATCGATGGTTTTAATTAGACGTACTAATAATTTTGTCTTATGTTCGAGTATGATCTAGACATTTTAGACAATAAATCATTTAGAAATTTAAATTTTTAAAAGAGTTTACAGCATTACTTTTTTTGAACTTTAATGATATATTCGAATGGAAATTTAATTTTAGATACAAAACTATAATTGTTTTTTTTTTGTTTTATGTGTATTTCATTGATTGATTAAGGTATGTTTTGGATAGTTTATTGAGTGGTTATGAGTTGGGAATGATGTATTTTAAATATTTTGTATTACAGTTGGACTGATCACCCAAAAGCAAACAAAGTATTTTCATACTGAAGGATTAGGTCTTTTGGAGGTAAACGGATGTCTCAAATAATGAGTTAATGTTATAATGAAGATGGGGAATAATATGAAATGCGTAAAAAGGTACAGACTAGGGCTCAGATCCTTCATTTGATCATTGGTGTCGACGAGTTTCGCTCCGTGAAAATAGTTGGAGATCGGTAAATCTTAAACCTGTTGACCCTATGAGTAATTATGAAATGTGTTAAATGATAAGTGGAATAAATAATTGTCTGTACCGTAGGAATATAATGATGTTAATGAGAAAAATGAGTTCGGGCAAAGCCAGCCCAAATTATGATAGGAACCCCAGGAGATATGATATGAGTAGCAGATATAGAAATATGAATGTAATGGAATTTTTTCCATTATTGAATTAATAGAGGAAGAAAGTAATGAAATAACACAATAAATTAAATACATATGAGGTTTAATAAACTTTGGTTTAATAGGCTTTAACTTTACGAGAATTGTTATGCTATGTGTATTTGTACTCTGAACAAATCAGGTTTTTTTTTACCAACACTTGTCTTATTCTGAAATATTAAATCAATATTTTTTTTGAGCAAAAATGTTTACTATTTGTAACTTTGAACAATATGTAGAATAATATTTGGATAATGAGAGTATCTATCTATAAAATCATGTTTTTGTATTGCTTAACATTATTCATAACTTTTTTATTTAAAAAAAAAAGTAAAGTACTTATGTTTTTTTTTTTTTCAATAATAGGGGAGGTGTAGTGTGTGACGCACCTCTCCACACATGTATTCATTTAGTATATAAGTATTAGCCCTAAGTAATTAGAGAGACAATTAAAACTATACTCAAGTTGACAACACGTCTTTTCGATCACTCCCGGTCCCAACATTACATAATATTTTGGGAAATAATCGCTCCAAAAGAAAATAAAATTGTGTCCCCCTCTAACTTTTGAACCATGAGTTCAAAAAGTATGAAAAAAATCTAGAATATAGAACTGCATAAAGGCTTTCTAGAAATAAATATTTTGAATCTGATGGGTTTAATAGTTTTTGAAATTTTTGAAAATATATTTTTTTAACTAAAGTTGCAATTTAAGCGTATATGCTAGCATTTTTTTTCTTACTTTACATATTTTTGTAACTTTAAGTGGGGATACTTAAGTATTGTGATGCACTGAAAACTACGGAACCCTACACTGAGCGTGGCCCGACACGCTTTTGGCCGGTTTTTTTTTATAAAGTTTTTAGTGTTAGGTCGTCTCTTATTTAACAATTAATTCGTCGCATTAAGAAAACCTGTACAAACTCATAAACTGTAGCAAACCATATTTAATATAAATTTATTTTTTTAATCTATTGCTTAATCGAAATAACCTACGTACATAATTCTGTATTCGACTAATATTACGTTTTTTTATATGTGCGTCTTCTAAGAAACTTTTAAATTAACTTAACTCAAGCGACACGAGTCCTCTGGTTTTAATCCAACTAAAAACATAAATTTAGAAAGGCCAAGTTCGGTAGGAATGACCTTCAGGAATTTCTAGTTGAAGGCACCGACAAAAGAGTTGAGGATTTAACGAGTTACTTATTAACTTGACAAGTTTTAATTTAAACTAGGTATTATAAATAGCTTTATAATTTAAATTTACAGTGACAGGTACATTTGCGATGCAATATCGATGCGTCCGCGAATTGTCTATCCTTGTAAAACACATGTTGTTCTAATACAATAGTTAAAATGAGTACTTAAAGGCTGAGGGCCTAACTTTTCCTGGTACTAACAAATCACTATTAAATAATAAGATTTTTAATCAGGAAATACCTTAACATGAACTATGCCAATACAAACGTGTAAAAGATTTTTGCACGAAAATGGGTTATCGTATAAATAAAAATTTTAAAAACGGCTCTTTACGATTCTAGTGTTATACAATATGTAGGTAGGTCATGAAAATTATACAAAGTCGCAAAATTCAGCGGGATTCCATTCTGAATTGTGAACTAGTTCTAATTCACAGGTTTTGTTGCATCGCATCGGCTCGAAACAACCGCTTATGAAAACAAAACCGGGATTGTTTCGAGCCTTTATAGTTCCTCTCCTGTGAAATGCAAACAGCGAAAATTTGCAGCGACAAAACGCGAAATAAGCAGAACTTTTTCGCTTAGATTCACGAACGAAAGATGAAAATTTAGCGTTTTGTAGAACATAAATGTACACTGGTTAGAACCAGTTCTATCTCGTTAAAAAGAGCATGACATATCCCATTTCTACGATGTTAATATTACAAACAGGAAAGTTTGTAAGAATGTATGCTTGTTACTCTTTCAGGTAAACATACTGTCTGAATTTGATTATAATTTAGTATAGTATAAGTAAGACTTAATTAAATTGACTAATGTTATTTATCACTAAATTATCACCAATTGATATAGCGAGTATGCTACGCCGTGGCATCGCAAGAGTGGATCATTTTTATACCTTGAGTTACATTACTATGATTTAGAAATACTCCCTAATTAGAGGTTGCCTGGATGTACAAGTATGTTTGTTGATCTTTCACGCAAAATGTACTGAATAGATTTTAATAATAAAATTAAGTAGAAATATAGATGAGATTGTTGTTTAATACAGATAATTGGTAGCAAAACATTATTTAAACAATGTGGACTTCAAAAGCTCTATCAGGATAGCAGGGTCAATTTGGCAGAATTGAAAAAAAAATATTCCTGAATTTGTAGCTAATTAGTTGCTAATTAGTTACCAAAACTACGATTTTGTTGCTCAAGCCGATCAGGAGATATCGCAAACCATGCTAGCTTGATATCAGGATAGCAGGGTAACTCATTAAATTGCATTGTTTTTACTATGACTATGGCGAATGATTTTGTTGCTAATTTGTTGCTATAAGTTGAACTTGCCAAAAATTTGAAAATATTTTTTTTCTTTTTTAATTGAAAATTTTTCAGACCATGCTATCTTAAACACGGTTTTACTTCGAAATAAAAGAACTTTGAATTTGTTGCGCATTGAAACAGTACTAAAACACATCCGAAGAAACAGCAACAAAATAATCGGTACCGATCGGCCGATTTTTACTATTTTTATATATTTTTCCTGTTTCTGCTATCTTGAAATCGATTTTTTCTTGAATAAAAATTGTTTTAAAATTGTTGCCGACTAAAATAATGCTGAATTGCTGGTAATAAACCAGCAACAAAATAATCGGTACCGATCGGCCGATTTTTACTATTTTTATATATTTTTCCTGTTTCTGCTATCTTGAAATCGATTTTTTCTTGAATAAAAATTATTTTAAATTTGTTGCTGACTAAAATAATTCTGAATTACTGGTAATAAACTAGCAACGAAATAATCGGTACCGATCGGCCGATTTTTACTATTTTTTATATATTTTTGCATGGGCATGAACATACCCCCGTTCCATAACCGTTGCACTGCTCCCAAAACGATTTGGGAGCAGTGCAACGGTTTTGGGACTGGGGTTTTTTCTTGAATAAAAATCGTCTAAAATCTATCGTCTAAATTTTAGTTTTTTTATCTGTGGAACAAAAGAACCGAAACGGAAACCACCATTGCAATTCGGAAATGACAGCTGTCGGCGAAAATTATTTATTTTAATGTGGCGAAACAATGATTATTTTACCGATTAAATTGAATTATTGTGTCTCTAATCGTATTGAAACATTTTTCGTTTATCTTAATTAAGTCATTCCTATGCGTATCGGTTCGTTGTCTAGGACGTTGACGTCATAATTGCAACAATGACGTGACTAGGCGTTTTCGCGCGCTTTTTAAATGTGTTACACAAAATCTTATTTTTCTATGGTTATTTAGATTATTTCCAGATAAATCGAATTGGTTGGGATTTAAAATGAACGGGCGCACATTTTACAATACTTTTTCAAAAACTGTCAAGTAGCCAATTACTGCACTTGCGGCTACTTTCGGCCTTTGCAACACAAAAGACCGACCGCCAAGAAAAAATCGATTTCAAGACAGCAGAAACAGGAAAAATATAAAAAAATTGTAAAAATCGGCCGATCGGTACCGATTATTTTGTTGCTGTTTCTTCGGATGTGTTTGAGTACTGTTTCAATGCGCAACAAATTCAAAGCTCTTTTATTTCGAAGTAAAACCGTGTTTAAGATAGCATGGTCTGAAAAAATTTCAATTAAAAAGAAAAAAATATATTTTCAAATTTTTGGCAAGTTCAACTTATAGCAACAAATAAGCAACAAAATCATTCGTCATAGTCACAGTAAAAATATGTACTTTAATGCGTTACCCTGCTATCCTGATATCAAGGTAGCATGGTTTGCGATATCTCCTGATCGGCTTGAGCAACAAAATCGTAGTTTTGGTAACTAATTAGCAACTAATTAGCTACAAATTTAGGTACTATTTTTATTCAAGAAAAAATCGATTTCAAGACAGTAAAAACAGGAAAAATATATAAAAATTGTAAAAATCGGCCGATCGGTACCGATTATTTTGTTGCTGGTTTATTACGAGTAATTTAGCATTATTTTAGTCAGCAACAAATTTAAAACAATTTTTATTCAAGAAAAAATCGATTTCAAGATAGCAGAAACAGGAAAAATATATAAAAATAGTAAAAATCGGCCGATCGGTACCGATTATTTTGTTGCTGTTTCTTCGGATGTGTTTGAGTACTGTTTCAATGCGCAACAAATTCATAGTTCTTTTATTTCGAAGTAAAACCGTGAAAAATTTTCAATTAAAAAAGAAAAAAAATATTTTCAAATTTTTGGCAAGTTCAACTTATAGCAACAAATTAGCAACAAAATCATTCGCCATAGTCATAGTAAAAACATGCAATTTAATGAGTTACCCTGCTATCCTGATATCAAGCTAGCATGGTTTGCGATATCTCCTGATCGGCTTGAGCAACAAAATCGTAGTTTTGGTAACTAATTAGCAACTAATTAGCTACAAATTCAGGAATATTTTTTTTTCAATTCTGCCAAATTGACCCTGCTATCCTGATAGAGCTGACTTCAAATCCAGTTAACGTCTGAGTTAAGTGAACTCAAAAATAAGTAATAAAAATAAAAGTTACATTAACATGGGAGATTCCATGAAATATCCAACCAACGAAAAAGTTCAAAATAACATGAAATATTGTTCATACTGAGTCAGGTAAACATTATTTTCCCGGAAAACATTCATTGTTTTTTTCAGATAGAGATATGTTGCATAATAGGAAAACGATGTTGTCTTTGATTTGTATTTCGGTCGACTTCATTTCCTATCAAGCATCGGAGTTTTATGGTTCTCGTTTACACAGGGTAAAAAGAAGTAAACAGACTTCAATAACTTGGCTCTTTTTTATCGGAACTTCAGATATTGCAATATTTCAACAGCGTTGTTTTGTTTGAAGATTAATTTTCCTTTTAAAAGCAAGGTTTTAGCCAATTTACATACGTTGTTTTGGCTAGATTAGATATGCGTACCTATACGAAATAAAAGCTTTTACCATATGCCATCGGATCTCATGTCACCTCTCTGCCGCTGAAAAGAAAAGTTGTGAGGAGCGCAAAGACGCTCAAGTTGAAATTACTTTCAACTAGGAAAGAGAAAAGTTAGAGTGGTCACATATACGAGTTGGAAGCGCTTGGTTCATAGAGATTGCTCCAGTCTTAAAAACAAAGCTCGTTACAATGATGATATGAGCGTAGAAACTCGGAATCCAGGTTCAGTTTTGGATCGGTTTTCTGTGTTGCCAAAAAAAAAAACATTTTACGTTAAAAAAAAAGTTCGTTTCTCAAATTGACCTCTCAGAGAATACAACCTGGGACCTTTCGTGCTCTGAGATAATGTGACCACTGCGAATTAATTGTCGATGATAAGTCTTTAACATCTTCGGGAAAAACAAAATTTTCTTTACATCAACATCTAACCGTATGAATATTCCGTTTCGTAGTATCCGATTCAAATTCACTTATGTAATGAATATGTTGGAAGGAGGATAAGGGAAATGGATATTCAATATTATTTTGGGATCCCCCTATAAGCTCCTCAGAGTTCTTCACGCAAACAAGTATTTTGAGGATGAGGTCATTTGAAGGACTGAGTTGAGGATGCAAATCGTTGTATGGTTTTATTTATTGCTTTTGTAATATTTTTATTATTGATAAATTTTTCAAATTGAATATGTTTAAATATCAATTGTGTCACAGCCTAATTATGACAACATCACATACATTGCTCTGATTCGTTCCTACGGTACCACTCCAGCGCTGGTCTTCCGGCAGTACCTTAATAAAGAGCGTGGTTTCTTAAAATAATATATCGACACGATATCACATACATTGCTCCTATTCTGTGTTACAGAAATCAGAACCAACGACAGTACCCAACATCCATACCCGAGACAATATAGAAAAGTTCGTTTCCCATATTCAGCCGACCGGGGATCGAACCTGGGACCTCAGACATAGCACGACTAAAAGTCTGATCCCCTGGCCTCTGGGCTCTGGGCTCTGGGCTAATTTATTGTTAAACGCACGTATTATTTCACCAATTTCAGTATTTTATATATCTGTGCACTAAACTATACTACGTAAACCATCTTTGAAAACCATCCTTAAATGTAATAAAATTAATCGCCAAATAATTCAACTAAAGAATAAAACAAATAACATAATACAATTTAATTGAATGGTAGATGGAAATCCAAAGTCGTTACTATCAATTCTCAAACGAGACCAAGAAAGTTTTACTTGTACTAAACGAATTTTGAATCAAATTATTTTATCCACACCTATCTTTGTCGTTATTTCTTTGAGGCATAAATGAGGTGCCAGTCGTTAAAACAGCGACAGGCAACCTTGTCGACAATTTCGATTGCGATCATTAGGGGAAAAACGAAACGCTCAATCAGGATCCCTTTGATTCTGTTCATCAAAAAGCCTAATACCTGCAGATATCTAACTATTTACCTTTGACTTAGGTATCTGCAGATGCCTGACTTCACTAACGACGTCTCTTTAATGTTCTTTTTTTATGTAAATAACAAAACCTTACCATGGACTTTGAGCATTAAGTGAATTGAGAATGTGAAAAACATTTTGGATATTCTGTGGTGGATATTGGAACGTAGACATTATTCAGGTATATTGGATTTTCTTTTTTTATTTATTGAATTTCAGTTGTAAATTGGGTATTGATTTCTTTAGCGATGTTAAGTAGTAAGTGGTAAATGATGGACTGTAAAGTCGAGTGCATTTAAATGTGCATTCTACACGTTGACATGTTAATTTAAATCTCTTTGTGCCTTGAAACGTACCGCAATCTGATTATTGATCACCAAAGAATCCTTGGAAAACTATTGAGAACAAATTACCGAAACAACGTGATCGTAGCATTGGCTAAGAGGGACTTACCTAAAGAAGCGCAGTGCCCATAAAAAAGGAAACATTGGTGTGTACTTTTATAGACATCAAAAAGTAACGCTCACCAACTATTGATAACCGACATAACCAGTTATGATCAAAAGGACGTAAGACTATAACACTTTGAACTTTGCACCTTTATGTCTTTGCACCTTTAACCCTTATGTCGTGCGCATAAGAACTAATATCACACTGCAAGTGTTTACCTTGACTTTCTGCTGACCGTACTTAGTGGGTTCGGGAAAAGTGTAAAATAGCACTTAAATGCTAAGCGACTTGTTTGAAGTAGTGTAGAAGGTCTTCCGATACGAATTTGCTCTCGACCTATTTTAACGCCTCATTGGTCTGGTGGTGTGTCCGGAGTTCTTGAGTCCCTAATCGAGCGAAATGTGTTCCTCCCTAATCGAACGAATTTTCGGAGCATTGGTTGGGTTTGCGATCGCCAAACTACATTAAGCCAGTGTTGTGATTAAGGCATCACCTATAGTTGAAACAATATCCACCAGAATCATTAAAATTCTTGCCCTGCAATGGGGCATTAATCAGACTGAGACAAGATTACGTAGTAGGTACCTACTCAAACATTTAATCTAAATAGGAATAGCTTTAGAGAGAAACAAAGCGGGGAATCGTCTGTCACAATGGGCTGTCACTCCTAAATGTAGGAAAAGTCATAAACTAAGCTAGTGTTAGATTTTTTTTAACCAATCTTTACTCGTACTATAAAGCTGAAGAGTTTGTTTGTTTGTTTAAACACGCTAATCTTAGAAACTACTGATCCGAATTAAACGCATCTTTTTGTAGTCGATTTACCAAGGAAGACGGCAGCCATTAGTGATTTAAAATAAGTCGGCTAGAATAAATAAATAACTATAACAAAACGATTACAAAATATAAAGTCAAGTAAATTTTGCAGATGACAGTTAGGTAACTTTGGATTTACAATGCGGCACTATTTTTTTATTTACTAGTTGCATTGTGTTAGTTACCTTTTCTTAAAAGTAATCATTCAAAAAAGTATGTGCAAGACTAAATCAAAATATCGGATAATATCATATGAAAAATACATATTTTTTCCGTTCAAGTCTAAAGAAAGGCACACACCACGTTCGACAAATATGCGAAATATTAATGAATTCGAGGCATCGATCACTGTCGCCTCAGATACCGGGTCTGCTGATACTGCCTCATCAGCCTATCAATCAAATATTAATTTCTTCCTAAATCTTGCAGGAGAAAGGCCCGCCTTCAATAAGGCACATTACACAAATATTCCCTTATCTTATCTATTTACCATACGCGTAAAAGGAGCTTTTGTAAGAAGCCTAATAATGTATTGTTCTTTGTGAAATGAGGTTCCAAAATGAATTTTGTGTGAGTTTATTTTACCCTCAACTTATTACCTACATTATGAGTAAGTACATACAATGTTTAAATTAAACGCGAGTAACGAGGATAAGATAAGCCATCTCATGAATAAATTCTATTTCTTAAAATTTTGCTTCTTACAGTGCTTTCAGACAGTTATTATTAAAATAATAAGGTACCTACCAATTCTTAGTTCTTCTCTAAAAAATTTTTTTTTTCTGTGGCAGATTCCTTTTTTGGTATTTAATTTTTAAAAGTAATAAATAAATTTGTAGGGAGGATACAACGTTACCGTTACAATATGCAGGTGTAAAATTGGATCTGTTTAAAATTCTGATCATGTTCAAAGTAAACCAAAGCCCGGAGGTTAGGTCACGTATATTACTTGCGGGGCTATAATAATCAGTACTTTGTGTTACTTCCTTGTACAGTAGTAACTAGGTATATCTACATACTGATTAAATACCCGACTTCAGCGCAGCTAAAAAGGGGAGGTGATAATTTTTTACCTAGATTTGTACCTATGTCTATTTTCGAACTGCTTTCACAACTTTCCTCTTTATAATTGTTTTTTATGTAAATTTAAATGTTTAAAACATTTTACATAATTAACAGATCAAAACGTGGCAACATTTTGTTGACTTTCGCGCACAAACGTGTAAACGAATTTGGATCAATTTTAGTAGCAATTATATACTAGTATGACACGATACTATTAATCCCGAAACATGTGAACGAACTCGCCGGCAACAGCGGTTACACGCAAGAAAAGCTGACAAATACGAAATTCAACCAAGCTTACCTACGTAAATGTTTTCCTCTTGCAATATCTTTACATATTTATGTGTTATGCAGTCTGCACACTCTGTGGGCGAATCAGCTGGCTAAGTATGGTTATGTGCTAAGTTTAAAGTGCCGCTCGAGCTTAAGTGCCAACAGACGTGACCTACGAAAATTAAATTATATTATCTCGTGAAATTTTGTTTTGATGCCAATGCGGCCGTTAACGGCGTGTAGTCTCAACTTTAGCTGTAGACTGCTAATTCGTGACTACAGATGATTTTGGTTCCCATAACAGTAAAGGTTAACTTACTTACTTTTGAAACAGGTCGATGTATATTTAAAAGAAACAAACAAATTTCATGTTTCCTTGCAGTATGGGATGACAATGTAGTGAGGGCACTTACCCAAAGCTAAGCGGTAAATACAACATACAATTTAATCGCCTACAATAGCTTGCGGTTAGCTCAGTTGGGAGAGCACCACGCGCGATACGTTCAGGTCGTGGGTCAGTCCCACACCGGAAGAGGAGATGATTTTTTTCTGTTTCTTAAAAAATGTTTTAAGTTCGCGAATGCGACGCGAGGCACTATAATATGTATCTGTATTTAGTGCTGTATTTTAATTAGATTGCATATTTTTGTCACTGTTGTTTCTGGTGGCACACAAGAGCTTACTAGCTTTGGAAACAAGCCTATAAATTAAGAGTTGTCTGATATTTATTTTAACTAAGCGCTGAGGCTCAAGAATGCCGTTCGTGTTAAGTAATTGGTGTAAAAAGTATTCTTATGTTTATCTAGTGTCTTATCTACCAAATATAATTAAAATTTACTTAGTAGTTTTTGAGTGAAAAGGGAAAAATAATCAGCAATACTAACTTTTATGCTACCTTTATTTGAATTACAAAAACCTTTCATGATAGGATTGATAATGCTCAAAGATCGAAGAAGAGTCTCAATGAATACTCTGTCCTTCCAAACTTATGAATTTATATTTCTATATATCCCTCCTGTTGCCGATGCAAACCTTTTTATATATTTTGTTAGTATTTATTTTTAATTCTTTTAGATATTCTTTTTGATTTTGAAATATTTTTACTTGTCATTTTGTAAGTCACAGGAATAAATAAGAAGCAAATACAATAAAAACCCTCAACGCAACCGATTGTATTGTATTTGCTTCTTATTTATTCCTGTGACTTACACCTCCTATACCTCTCTCCTCCTATTTTCGTCCTATTTATATTTCAGAGGCTTTCCTACCGGGCAGATGTATGTTTCCTGCTCCAGAATACAAAAAGCAAAGAAAGATGTCTCCTTGCCGGAATTTTAATAGAAAATACTTCCCTCACAGCGCATTCAACTCCTTAATAAAAAGTTGGTACTCCTGCGAGATGTCATTTCCTTTACAGCTTGATACGGACCCTTTATCCTCTCCACACGCAGGAAAATGAACTTTATTCGGAAGGAAAGAAAATGTTTTTTCTATCGCCGATGTCTAGATTGCACGTGTCAAAGCTGTTTTGTCGTGCATAATGAACTTTAGCCCTTGAATATAAAGTGTTATCTGCTCTGGCGTAGTATTCGGTACCATACACGTGTCGGTGCAGGTTGCACGTGCATGATGCGCCCGCGCACCATCTGCTGCATTATAGTGTTGTCGATAATGTTATCGATGGTTATTGTTTATATGCCAAGAACCGGCAGATTCTTCGAGCTGATCAGTTTTTTTACTCCCTGTTTTTATAAGTCAAAAAAATCTAGTAAAGAAGATTAAATGTGCAGCTGTTTAATGTTACCTAAATATTAAAAAGTATCCTATATGTTATTCTAATATCTCATCTCTCAGAAATTTAATCCAAATCTGTTTAGTAGCTGCGTGAAAGAGGAACTAACACACATCCTGACATCAATACGTTCTTAAAAACTTTTTCGTTTATTATTATTATTAGTAGTAGTATACAACCTGTAACGGAAAGGGGGTAACAATGTTAAGTAGGTGGATACTATACCTTGTATAGATTCTATATACGAAATCCCGAGTTAAAATAAACACTTTATTGTTTTTATGAAATAAAAAATGATTAACTATAATGACTGACTAAAACGTAAAGAAACGCATCACAACACTATTGAGGTCAGCGACCCCAAATCACGTTATCAGTTCACGACAATCACCGCGATCCTGAATTTCTCCACCTCCTTCCTCGACATGCGCGCCTAGTACTTTCTTAGAAAATGCGCGAACATTATGCAACATTTGTGGTGTCACTGTACAGAACGCGGCCTTGATGCTTTCTATCATCTCTTCCCTTGACGAGCATGCTACAGCGTACACCTTCCTTTTAAATTAGTCCCACAAGAAGAAGTCCAACGGAGTGAGGTCTGGTGACCGAGCTGGCCATGTGATACGACCTCCTCGCCCAATCCACAGATGGAAACGAGTGTTTTGATGGTTTCGTAAATCTCTTTTTCTAGCTCTCGGTCGGCCATCACGCTGCCGTCGGTTGCTCCGACACAGAGAATCATCTCGAATATTCTTGATTGCTCAAAGACATCACAAAATATCACTAGGCTATCCGTAGTAAGTAGGTAATCCAGAAAGGCAAAAACACAAGATGTTGTCATGGCGACGACAACTCAATGACTTAACTGAATTGTCAAAATGAGAAACGCTAAACCAACAAATTTCAGATGTGATTCAGTAAACACTGAAAGATGAACCACCATTGTGATATTTAAATTAATAGCATAATAGGTAGGTACATCCAAGTCTTTCGACGATTCCAACAATACTGTAATAGTGTTGTGCAAGCGTGACTTAGTCAAAATTTTGACTTGTATTTGACTGATATTTCAAAAAAAAATATTGAATCAATAAATGCGTGTACACAGCTACAAATGGTCCCATACAGTTTGTAACCGTTAACTGCTTTGGTATTTTTGATATTGTTATACCCTTTCCGTTACACGTTGTATAATGCGGCCGTGAAGATAACAGCTTTATAACTATTGATGCCTGTATGATTGAATTACGGGGCTATACTGGCCCGGGTTTGATTCCTGGGTCGAGCAAAGCATGTTTCAGATTTTAACGTTGGGTTAGTGATACCCGTCCCACCCGCATTTGGTAAGCGTGACCATTAGGGCAGACGATGACTTTAATTCAATGATTAAGCCTTAGCCTTGTAATAGAACAATAAAGACACTGATTTTTTTATGCGTAATTACTAGTTTTTCATCTAAATTGACATTCAGTACAGTTGTGTTAATCAGTGTGATTGATATATTATTTTACGATTCTTAAAGCAGGTGGGTAGTAGGTACCATCGATATAAATAGGTATACCCTAAGCCGGCACAGCACTAGTGCACAAGTTCACTGACTGCAACACACATGGTCGAGGATCATGATGAAAAACGTGAACCGATTATGTACGGAAACTTTTTGTTAAAAATTATTTTAGGAACAGCTATTAAGTAAGGGATCCATAGTTACAATAGTATAAAACAAAAAATTTAGAAGCCAAACAGTATTTTAAGCAATACATAATGCTAAGATTATTATATGACCCGGGACGGATTAACCATATAGATAGATGGGTACCTTCCTATATGCCTGATATCAGAACCAATATTCACAAAACATCGTTAACGAATTCGAATTCGGAAATTATGCTTTGTCTCTTTTTTAACATACACGATTAGACAAAACTCAGACTTTTTTAATCGGAATCGTTTCTAACGTTCAAGAATAAGGGCGCTGTAGTAGCAAATCTCTAGGCATCTCAGTTTCAGATAGACCCCGGATTTGTGGCAAAATACTGAGATCATACCAAATCTATTGGTGCCCACTTTTTGGTTACCTTTTCACTACATAAGTGATTAAATTATATTTGCGTCTTAAGGCCCCGCGTGATTCATACCAAATGTATCTAGTTTAGTACGAACCACGCGCGAATTTAATCCGCAACTGATTACGATGTAATTATTTGAAAATTAAAAGGAAAGTAAATGTTACTGTTCATGTTATTACAGACTCCTCTCTTTAATGATGCTTTTTTAGTTTTTATATAATTGAGAATCTGATACTTTTCTGTTGTTCTTCCTGTATGTGAAGTTCACTCTCCTCTTATTATGTCTATATTTTTGTCAGCTTCTTTACCCATGTCATGATTACAAGTTATTCAAAACATCAGTAACCATTTGTTATACGTTAAAGAAAACCATACGTTACGAAGAAACAACGCAAATATTTGCATTTCACACTTATTACATTTCAGTCAGCTTTGCCCAAAACTACGGGTAGTGCGTAATTTTATCACCTTGTCGTAAATTTATTACGGTCCTCAACCCTCTTAAATAACCCTATTTTACTACCCCCTCCGTCGTCTACATAAAAATTCAGTTACCCACCTAACAGATTATATTATTGTCATAGATATCGCCCAGGACCCGAAATGCTGATAAGGAAAGAAAATGCTCACTGTGCCTATAATTAATTTTTACATTCAAGTGGTTCAAGACTGTAAAGTTGAATGGTAGAATATCTAAAACATGATATCTGTTCTAGAAACTAATGAACAATTATTTTTTTCATTAAAAGTAAAATCCCAAATTATAGGAAGGTAGGTACTCATTTTTCTCGTAGCTAAACCAAATTTAGCAACGTTTCTAACAAAAACACTTGACCACGTCGTTTAGAAAAAGTACAAAACAATAAGAATAAGAAGCTCATATACATATATATCAAAAAAAAAATCTAAAATTCACCAGCAAATCATTTTTCCAAAGAGACAGAATAAGTGAATCGTGACTTGAGGACAATCCCTACTTTTCTCCATATACCAGTTTCATTTCTTTATATTTTCTTACAATAAAACTGTTCTTCAATCTAGTTTTGGTTTAGGAAAGGCTCAATCGTGTATAATTTACCTATTGTTGGATCTGTAGGCACATTGAGATACGACTGGCCGGCACTCTAGGCAAACACGTTTAATCTTCGATCCCGTGTCAACAGCCCTCCGATAAAGCCAAACATTGTCCTGTTTATCCTAAAAATTGGGGCCTACGTAACTACGTTTTGTAGTTGACGACAAAATAAACCGGCACAAGAAAGTACACCTACTTACAAGAACTTGAAGTATTGAATCACGATATATAACAATAAATGTCAAGTTTCTAAAGACATAAAATAATCAATCTTACGCTTCCAACTCACGACACGCATATCTTTCGCACCCATCGCGGTTAAGGAATGTCGTTTTAATTTAAAAACACATAGATGACGACTTGGTACGGCAACGGTGCCGTCGCGGTTGCGATTTTCGACCGCAAACAATCGCACACGTAACGGCAGCGTTGAGACCAAAAGAATACGTTAATTAAAAAATATTTTGTGATTCGAGACCAAGCCAAAAGCCTCTTAGAGCTCTGAACAAATCGAAAGTATGGCATAACGAAAATAAAACTTCATTTTAATACAATTGTTCAAGTATCTAATAGGTACAAAAACAGAAATATGGTACATCTGTAATTAAAAGAGGTAAACGATCGTTCACATTTCCGTGTCCATTGATATCCAAAACCAAATAGCATATCAACATGTCAGGAATGTCATATTAATACAAGTAACGTTCTCGCTGATGTTTGCTTTGACCTGTATAATTTTGCAGAACAAAGCTATCTTACATAACCTTAGTGTTGGTTGTATCTCCCCAAAGTCACAGCTACAATTGTCACAGCAGTATGCTAAGATAACATTCAGTTTAAGCTTAGAAGTTCAAACCATATTTCTGTGCACTGTGTTCGTAACTATTTATCAGTATTATGACGAAACTTGCAGTCCAAAATGTTTAAATAAATTTTTTATTCGAGTTTTTAACTAAATTGTTTGTTGATGGAATCTTTTTGAAAAGTGCAATATTTAATATGAATACAACTGGATTTAAACTGGGGATTTTAAAAAAGTCATCATGTTATCAAAGATCGATTGTAAATACAGTCATAATTATTCAGCTTGAATGAGGTTTATAATCTTACAAAATCTCGTTCTCTAAGCTGGAATTTATTTGGTTAGGATAAGTCACGTAATGGAGTATAGCACAGCATCCATCTAAATTGAAATGAGAGGCAGTAAAATGGCGGTATACCCTTCTCCTGGGTAAAGTTATCAGTGTATCATATTGAGAGCCTTAGTCATATCAGTCTTATGACAGCTTAGCCAGATCGATGCACCATCTTTTTCGTGGCCTCCCGCGATAGCCGTCCTCCTATTATCTAAACAAGTACAAAACATCTGCATCAAACATTTTGATAATTCACTTCAAGCATTGTTTCATTATCCGACCTAACGGTTCGTGTGTGTTTTCCATACGTTGAACTTGCGAGTACAGAAACTTCCTGTATATCTAGCAACTTCAGGCAGCATTAATTATTGTAATGAGCAAGTTCTTGCTCGACGCATTCATGCTGGAGTACCTTCAACATCAAAATAACATATGGGAATATAAAGTAGGGGTTTGATAGAAAACAGAATCACAAAGATTCTGTTTTGTGTGACAGACTGATCTTTTTATATGTATATAATCGTACGAGTGACAGTTTACATGTATTTCCGTATCTATTACAGACAGCGAACTCTTACATTTTCATATAATATATTAATTTTATTAATATTTCTGTCCTTAGTGTGATAAAAATAAAATTATTATTAAAACATTAACATAGGTAACTAAACCAATATGTTATTAGTTGTAGTAAACTAAAATTATATGGTGTCACGTAGTTGTTACCTACATATAACCCTGGTTCTTTAATATTCTCATTAGTAATATTTTTTTTATAATTTAGAAAATGTTTCTAAATTTGTAATCTTTACAAGATGATTTTGAATCAGATTGTAGTAACTTTCTAATTACCATTTAAAACCGAGCTCTGTTTCGATAAAAATACATAAAAATCGAACTTTAACTAAAGAACGTATAGAACGTAAAATTAATGATTAATGCTTAAACAGTATTGCATACTTCATTATTTATTAGTTAAAGCACGACAAGGTGAGCACTCAACAGCTAATGGAAGTCCCTCACTCTACATTAAAACAAATTGCCCAGTGGTGCTAACGTAACTTTTTTTTCCTAAAAACAGTTTTAATTTGTTTTCTAAAGAAATTCGTTCTCGGTATTTAAAAATTTTGATTGGTTATTTAAAATTTGGATAATGTTTAAACACACCATAGCGATTTATCGCTAAAACTGGAGCAGCCCGACTAGTGAAATACCTCCACCTTACAGTAGACCGCAGCCTAATAACAATCACTTCTGTGTTGTTGTTTTCCTGGGTGTAAGTAAAGTTTCCAGAGCTCCTGGGTAGTGCTACATTAGTAGCAGGGGTCAAGCCAAGGTCAAGTTAAGGTAAGGGCGACAAGTTTAGTAACAGATTTATTATACTGTACTTGTCGCCCTTAAGCTAGGACCTCATTACCACTTAACATCAGGTGTCAATCTTGAAGTGTAATAAAAAAAAAATTATAAAATGATGTTTGCTTAGTGCTAACGAGTTACTGCCAAATTCAGAAATTTCAGTCATAATAGCGCCAAGGCTGTACAAAAATGTTTAAAGAAAGAAAACCGTGGAAAATGCTGTTAACAATGAAATTGCTAAGTCCAATACAGTCCTCGGGTTCAGTAACAATATTGTCTATATGTATCCGATAGAGACGTACATTGGCAGATTTAGGTGAAGGCAACCGTGGCTTTAGTCCCTGGGCCTGCGCAAAAAAAGGGCCCCATGATAGAGACTTCGGAAAAACTCAAATTCACTACTTAACTTTTCTTTTGATAATATATTGGCGGTTTATATTTACCTACAGTGTAAATTGTATACTAACATTATTTTATTTCATATTTGTTAGTTTGGGGAGTAAGGGGAGAACGGAAATACCATCTTATCCGGCCCTACTGTCAACCTCACCTGCCCGCATCACAATTATGGTGGCAGCAGCCAATTGGCTTCTGTGGTGCTCCCTGCTAGACAACAGACGAGGCTCTGGCGACCGAGCAATGGCGGTATAACCATACTCCTAATCAAGCAGTTGGTTAGAAGAGGCTACAGCGAGCCTTGGGAATCAAATACTCCCCAAAATGACTCGGGTACAAGATAGAAGATGATATATCATTATGGACGCAAGATTGAAAGAGAAACTACCCCAGGAGGGTACCAGCTTAGCTGGAGAATCCCTCCCTGAGTCATCCTCAGGCAGCCCCCATCGTATTCTGGGGGAGGGCACAATTTTGCTACGAAATGAAGACAAGAAAACCAGCGAAACAGAAAAAAAAGATGTGGATGTGAGTGATCAGATGTCTGTGGTTGCATCTTCCACATCAAATAAAAAATTAATACAACAATCCTTTCATCCAGGCCTATTTATCAATAGACCCAGAAGCAATTCTTTGGGCAATGTCGCAAAACACTTTAACTCGAAAGACACTACCACACTTCATAGAAAAGAAGAAACACCCCCACCTCCAGCTTGGCAACGAGTTCCTGAACCTAGAAATCCAAAACGGAAGAAGATGTGTACGTCTCCGCCACCTGAAAGTCTTAAAACTTCTAACAGGTTTAGTGAACTCCCAATCGACCTGACTGATGAAGAACCTGTAGAACCTCCTACAAAAAAAAATCCTAAACCGCCTCCAATCATCCTGTATGGTGTGACTGATGTCAACAAATTAACCGAACTTTTAAAAACAACAGTTCAGAATGACCAGTTCACTTACAAAATTGTTACTAAAAACCAACTAAGGATTACTAGTACTAATATAGAGGTGTACAAGAAACTTATTGCTCTTGTTAGAGAAAACGGGCTTATAGGTCACACCTTCAATGCAAAGGATCAAAGGTTCTGTAGAATTGTGATAAGGAATCTCCATCCAACAACTCCGCTTGAAGCTATTAAAGAAGCCATAGAAAATACTGGTAACACAGTAGCGAGTGAAATAATAAATGCTAGGTATGGCCCACAAAAGAAAGCCACATCAACATTCTTTGTTAACATGCTTCCAGGTCCTAATAACAAAGCTGCAAAAGACATAAAATATATTGCCCATCAAGTAGTTGTGATTGAAGACCCCAAAAGAAAGACATCGGTAGTACAGTGTCAAAGATGCCAACAGTATGGACATTCAAAAAATTACTGTATGCGACCACACCGTTGTGTCAAGTGTGCCCAACCCCATAAGACCTCAGACTGTCCAAAAACTGACAGATCTACTCCTGCTGTTTGTGCACTTTGCCAAGGTCCTCATCCAGCGAACTATAAAGGATGTGAAGTCTATAAGGAAATAATGGCCAGAAGAAGTGCTAAAAGATCACAAACAGTCCCAAATATCACTGATAAATTTAAGAAAAATGGCAATATCTTTAAATATCCACATAATGCTAATGTGCCACGAGAAGCAACCTATGCAGAAGTAGTTAAAAACCATGCAGACACGCAGCCGACGCAAAATCATTTAGAATCGATACTGCACAAACAGTGTGAAAACTTATCTTACAACAAATGAGTTCGATGATGCAGCTCATAACTAAACTCCTTGAAAAATTAGTACCAAAATAGGAACCCTCAATATAGCTGCTTGGAACATTAATGGCCTAGCACCTAATAAACATGAAGTACAAATCCTAATAAAGGAACATAACTTAGACATTGTCCTCATATCGGAATCACATTGTACAGCCTCTACTAATATTATCATTCCAGGATATAAAACATATTTAACTGGTCATCCTGATGGTACTGGACATGGTGGTACGGCAATAATTATTAAAGAGGCTATGAAACACCACCTGATGCCCGCATATCAAACTGAACACATACAGGCAACTACAGTAGAGATTGAAACTAACTGCGGAAGATACAAAGTGTCTGCTGTCTACTGCCCACCTAAATATAAGGTCACAGAGTTAATGTTCACCCAATACTTCCGAACCTTAGGACATCGATATGTTACTGGTGGGGACTGGAATTGTAAACACACGCACTGGGGATCCAGATTGATATCAACTAGAGGTAGACAACTCAAGATGAGCCTGGATACCAATAATTTAGCCACAATTTCAACTTCTGAACCCACCTACTGGCCCACAGATATAAACAAAATCCCAGACTTATTGGACTTCTTCATAGTGAAAGGGATGATTGGAGAATACTTTAAAGCTACTCCATGTTACGATAGTACATCGGACCATTCTCCTATACTACTGACAATCAGTACATTACCTATTGACTACACTGAACCTGAAAAAATTTACAATAAGCAAACTGATTGGCACTCTTTCAGAGAATACTTGGAAGAGAATATAGAATTAAAAGTTGCATTGAAAACCTCGGAGGATTTGGAGGATGCAACAAGACAAATAACCATGCTTATTCAGGAAGCTTGTTGGCTTAGTACACCTGCACTCCAGAAAAGAAAGGTGACAACTAATTTTCCTTGGTATATTAAGCGGAAAGTTTTGGAAAAACGCAAATTACGCAGAATATGGCAACAGAGTAGAAGCAAAGAGGATAAAAAAGCTCTCAATGCTGCAGCTCAAGAACTGAAAAAAAATATCCAAGATTGGCACAATACTGCCCTCCAATCAAAGCTGGAATCTCTTGATGCTACAGAGGCTTCCAACTATTCTCTATGGAAGTTTTCAAAGGGGTACAACAGACCCCAAGAGATGAAACCACCCTTACGAAATGCTATTAACCAGTGGGCCCGTACTCCACAGGAAAAGGCTGACTTCTTTGCAACACATCTCTCAAAGGTCTTCATTCCGCATGCTATCTGTCACCCGTCAACGGAAAACGAAACGGAACGTATACTCCAACAAGACTTCCAACTGTCTCTTCCAACAAAGCCATTAACACCGAATGAGGTTTGTAAAATAATAAAAACACTGAAAGACAAAAAATCACCAGGCTTTGATCTTATAACTAAGGAGGTACTGATACAGTTACCAAGAAAGGCAATCGTTTTTCTCACAACATTGTTTAACGGGTGTCTTAGAGTACAATATTTCCCCATGCTTTGGAAAGTGTCACAAATCTTGATGATACCAAAACCGGGTAAACCAGCTAATGAGGTAACATCATACAGACCTATCAGCCTGTTGCCTGTGCTTTCCAAGCTTTTTGAAAAAGCATTACTTAGAAGAATCCTACCACATCTAGAAGAAAACAATGTTATACCGGACCATCAATTTGGCTTTCGAGAGAATCACTCCACAGTGGAGCAGGTGCACCGAGTATGCAATAAAATTAGGAATACCTTAGAAAAAAATGAATACTGCTCTTCGGTTTTCCTGGATATAGAGCAGGCATTTGATAGAGTGTGGCATGATGGGCTACTGACGAAAATAAAAACATACTTACCACACTGTTATTATCTGCTCCTCCATTCTTACCTCCAGGATAGATTATTTCAGGTAAAGGACAATGAGGTAACATCAAAATTCTACGAAATTAAAGCTGGAGTCCCTCAAGGATCAGTCCTGGGACCTGTTTTGTACATACTGTATACTTCAGATCTGCCGAAAATTAATAATGTCACCACTGCTACCTTCGCTGATGATACTGCTATTTTAGCTAGCCACAAAGATCCAATAATAGCCACAGCCACACTACAGAGAGGGCTTGATCTGGTGACAGAATGGCTGCATAAATGGAAAATCAAAGCCAGTGCAAACAAGTCGGTACAAGTCACTTTCACCTTGAAAAAGGGAGACTGCCCACCAGTAAACCTCGAAAATGTAACTCTGCCACACAAGAATAGGGTGAAGTACCTTGGTTTACACCTTGATCGTAGATTGACATGGAGCCAACACTTAAAAACAAAAAGAGAGGAACTAAAAATTCGGTACAGAGATTTACATTGGTTAGTGGGGCGAAACAGTAAGCTCTCAACTGACAATAAGCTCCTAATCTACAACGCAATCCTCAAACCAGTATGGATGTATGGAATTCAGCTCTGGGGTAGCACCAGCAATAGCAACATCATGATATTGCAAAGAATGCAAAACATTATACTCAGAACAATCTCTACAGCCCCATGGTTGGTCACTAATGTCGAGATACACAAACACCTCCAAATGAACACGGTAAAGGAAGAAATCCAAGCCATTGCCAAAAACTACGAAAACCGGCTCAAAAACCATACCAATGCACTTGCAGCCGAATTGACCCAACAAAGCTATGTCAAGCGTTTGAAAAGGAAGGACATACTCCAGCTACATAATATATAAATTAATAGAAAATGAGAAGTAGAAGTCTTCGCTGGAAGACACACTTCACTCGACATAAATCACTCATCAAATCCGCTTATAGTGATTACCTGCTGATTGTGGATTAAACAAAAAAAAAAAAACAAAAAAAAAAAAAAAATATTTGTTAGTTTCAGATATTCTTGTGTCCGATTATATCTTTATGTTAATTTATAAATTATTAAATCATTGGAATACTCGAGTAAATTACCCCTATATATACCCGAGGCCCCAGTGCGCTAAATCAGGCACCGACGGCGGAAATTTGATTTTTTATACATACAACAAAAAAGGTTATTTAAGAAACGTATTAAGATTTCTAAGGATTATTGATGGCGGGAAAATATCTTCTGGGAGCTAAGAAACTAAGTATCTGATGGCGTAGATTAATGGATCTGGATCAAGCTCCAAAATGTCTACTAACAATTTTTATTTGTTACTTTTGACAGTTATTTTCTTAAAGTAATAAATAGTATACTGGAATTTGAATTCGTTACATCAACATATATATTCGATAGCTTGTTATTTATACAACTTTCTATTTTTTGCGACGTCACGGGAAAATCTTTGAACTGACATTGACAAAATTTGTGTTACATGTTAGGTTTGGAATTTGCTCCCAAGGAGTGTTTCCGGATAAGTATGACTGGGGCACTATTAAGAAAAGAGAAAACTTGTTACTAGCCCAGCGCAAATCACTGACACCATCAGATGAGAAACCATTAGCTGTTCAGTTTTCAATAAAACAAAGAAACATTGAATAAAAAAAATCGCACCTATTGGGTTTATATACACGTAGCAAGGTGTTTTCGTTGCCGTTCGAAGGGAGTTTCTGTTGTAACATCGTAAACTCTTCTAATTTACTTTTATAAGCGTCCAACTTTACCCTGCCGTTCCCAAGTTAAACTATTACATTTTTCTTTTCCCCAATTCTGAGGGGCCGGCAAGTTATCCCAGGTACGAGCTCATTGCCATTCTTCAGCCACTCTTCGTTTAAGTTTCTCCACTCCAACGTGTTGCATATTAATTTACTCGTACTTTAGATGCTCTCTGACTAATTGGTGTGGAATTAAAATGTATTTTGTAATGTAAGCCAGCGAGGGTCGAGTTTAAGCTCGTGGGCGGATGATGCTCCTACTTTCACTGGTCGCGGTATTAAAAATTTAAATCAAGCGTGCTCTCATGTTAGGGATGGGCGATCTCAGTACTTGTAGTCATCTGAAATATTAATTATATGATTACCTAGAATTGATACCACATCTTTGTAAAAAGCGGCCAAGTTCGAGTCATACTCGCGCACCAAGTGTTTCGTATAAGCCTAGGTATTTTCTGTATAAAAAACTGATCAGCTTAACATTTTGATATCTAAATACATTTATCATACTAAATTAAAATTATTAATTATTATTTGTTTCTAAAGTTAATCAAAATTAATGGTTTTGTAATTTTCTAGGCTAAAAATCATTGCTTTGTATAATATGTAAAACTTACCCCAGGAATAATCGTATAAATTTTGATTCCCTTGCGATAGTGGAAAATTTGCGGCATAAACGACTGTACCATAACTACACGTTCCTTAAACAGGGTCTTGAAAGAAGGATGGTCGGAGAAAGTGATTTTAAAAGCCAGGGGAATATAAACTGATCATTTTCAATCGATTGTGCGAAATTCTTTAAAAAAGTTAAGTGTTATCAAAACCAGCAAACTTCCTGAACCACAAGACCATGAATATACTCGTAACATAATACAACCTGGCCAAAGTTTGGGCCGATTTTTGGCTCCAACCACCAAAACTACAAACGCTGTCATGGCTTAAACAGAAACTTCGAACAGTAGGTAAGGATAGCGGAAAGCTGCGTAACTAGTCCACAATTTTACTACTTCGCCCAGAATTTAATGGGATTAGTCACGAAATCGAGCTGAGTTTCCTGCATGTGTACGTTCGAGCGCAATTCTAAACTTACAATACAATGTGTTGCAAAGTCGGTGGCAAGTATTGCCGTATATTACACTAATAGCGAACTAACTAGCAGCGCCGACGTTTATCAAATATCCGAACTCCTGTGTGCTACTAATTGTGTCTTACGTAACAAACACAATTCAAAGCCGACTGTTTGCAACAAAAGTTTTCTACATGCGCTTAATTCAGATTATATACGGATCTAAATATGGTATGGCGTGTTTTGAATCTATGGATGAAGGAAATAAAATAAAATATATTTTTTTTATTATTTCTGCAAGTAATAATAATATATAATAATAATAATAATCATTTATTCATAACCCGAAATTCCGTTTACAGTTCATATAATATAAGTCTAGGGTTAATCAGTAGGTATATTTGAATCAAAGGGATGAATCCCTGACATCGAAACTAGTAAAAACTGTATTTTCAATGTCAGTAATTCCTCGACATTTAAAAAGTTAATTCCACAACATTACAATTATAGTCTTGGCTTAAGGATCATGAACACAAAATACGTAAAAAAGAATGAGTGTGTTGATGTGTGTGTGTGTGTGTATGTGTGTGTGTGTGTGTGTTTGTGATTAATTCCAGGAATGGTGACTATTTATTCTAACAATAATATGTTTACTAAATATTTGTTTTTTTTTTATAAATATGGTTTTATTTATTGACAAGTACACGAGTTAATTTATTTAAGGAGATTTTCTGTATCGGAATACGACATTTGCAAAATAAAAGCTGTGATTACTTTTTTTGCCTCAAATTTATTAAGATTGTAGATGTGTGACATTTTATGTATCCTGTTATATAATTTTGAAGAGAGGGCGCTTGGCAAAAACTGTTCGGCATTTTATAGTAGGACATACGTGGTTTGCCGCCCGTCGATGACTGAGGATACTTACATCAAAAGGAAGAGAGGAATGTCTGCGCAGTACAGTTCGAAGAACATATAATTGTCGAACGGTTGGAACTTGGCACTCCGAATATAACAAATTTGTAGCGAAACGTATGTTTTTTCGGGTCATTACCTTTAGGATGGTTCTTTGTGCCCGTTCCAAAGCCAGCATCACAGTGCTGCCTGCTCCTCCCCAGATCGGAATACAGTATGATAAAATAGATTGACATAAGGCCAGGTATATAGTTTTGATTGTGTCTTGGTTGACCAGGTACCTCAATATCTTAAAAATATATATTAATTTACGAATCCTACCATTTAGAGCTTCAATTTGAGGGTGCCATTTTAGGTTGGAATCAATAATGACCCCCAAGTGAATTTACAATAAATTATTTTGCACGACAATATTTTTTTGCACCAGGCAAATCAGCCTCCTAAGGAAGTACCTGTTCACAGGCATGATGTATGTGCCAGCTATTGCTTTATCGTTAAATTACCAACCATTGCTGTATTAAAAGAGGATATTCGTGTGCACGCTCTAAAACATTGCCCGAGAGGATTATAAATGTAACACATTTTGGACCCACCCTAACAGTTTTAACTGTTCATGAAATGTTCCTCTGCTTGCTAAAAGGCTAGTAAAGTAAAACAATGTTGTCAGCCCTATCTGAAGCTCAGTCACGCTTGATCCAGGGTTTAATAAGTGCTCAGCTTCAGCCACACTGACGTTTATGAACGAGCTTGATAACACCATTAGGGGGCCATTTAATCGACGGATGCAAAGTAGGATATTATTATTATTATTTTAGTAAATTCGTCGCGATTTAGAGATTTAAGAGACATACCACTACCAGATTTCGTAATGGTTCAACGGAAGATCTTACTCGAGATTAGCACTTTGTAAAAGGTATGAAAGAAAATATGTTGCTAAACAAATAATAAGTTTTTCGGTATAGCAGGGATTAGATAGATACGTAAATACTTTTCTAAGGTTTGAAAAATTTATCTAAATATAATATTATCCATAGTCCATTAAAACTATGAGGGAACTAAAGCCAGCTTTCAAGAAATGTAGACAGTAGTGACCTGACATTCCTTATTCCTTAACGCTAAAGCGGGTTTCCAAGTTTTTGCCTAAGTATTGTTTACATCAAAATATCCAGCTATTCTAGGTAAACGTTTCAAAGCTGACGTTTAAGGGATTAATTGCCGCCTTAGCCACAGCTTGGGCTGGCAGATATAAATGGTTTCAACAGCGGAATAACAATTTCGCGTCGGCTAAATAAATTTCGGTATTTGAACAGCGCATAGACTTTTTGCTAATAAGGTTTTGGGTAACCAGCCTTTTTTAAATTATTTTCTTCTTAAATATTTGAATAGGTACCTAAATGTAGATACAAAGGAAATGCATAAAGATACGCTTATCAAACCATGCCAACCGACATAACTATGAACCTACTTCCATTCGAGCCAAAAATATAAATACAATGAAAAGGTTACCTGCCGACACATTGTCCAATATCGTCCGCAGAGCCTTTAGTAAACTAACTCTGCAATATATCACGGACATCTTTGAGTCGTGTCAAAAGACTCTATACAATAATACAATATAGCATCATTGTCTGGTCGCCCTTTATTTGGGCAGAATTTTACCTGGAACACGTTAGTTGAACAATTGGGAGGCAGGTGATTCAGATTGCTGACGTGCATGTTATCCGTTAAACTGATTAAATTCTGGCAATCGAATATCGAATATCCGAGAGTGTTGTAGATTGAAGTTCCGTACATTGTTATTTATAGCCTTGAAACCAAGCGGCTATCTTATCTAGGTCAGTACAGATTTGCGTCAGCTTAGGAAATAAACCTGATGAATGCATTTGTGCAAATCTACACGGAATTGCACCTGTCTATTATTCATTTGGGTAGATATTTTAGTTGGGTCATTATTGAGTTGCTTTCAAACGTAAAAATATCTTGCACAAGGATCGATCAAAAATATAACAAGTACAAATAAGCCAGGAAAAGCGACATGATTGAATTGCGAAATAGATTGGCATAATTTCCTATGGTGATCAAATTTTTCAATCGTCCAATATTGGAAACAGTAATTGAATTGTCAACTCCATACACTTGTGTCACATATCGTTTTATTTTAACTACATTTCATGCATGATTGGCAATATTACGCTCCAATTTTTCTGCTGTGTCGTGATGCGAAGGCTGATTTTGTATCTTCGCCAAATTTAGGAATGTCTGAATTTGTATTCTTTACTACGTGCTGACATTATTCAATCTAAGGTTACAACGTAGAAATTTGGGAATTTATGGCTTGGCTTAATGGTTTTAAAAGTACTAACCTTTGAACAGATGCCCTTTATTCTAAACTATTAAAAAAATAGTTATTTTAGCTAGTCATAGAAAAGTAATACGGAAGGATGAAAACGGAAAAGTACTTATTTTGAAAAGAAGAACGATTTTCTTGATATACGACAGCAGTTACTAGATTTACTATCATATTCACAGCTATTTATGTGATGTAGTATAATATTTATTTATTTCATTCATTATTAAACACAAATGTTTTTTTTACTTAATAAATTTTCATAAACACTGTTTTATGCGCGCTAGTCAAGGCTTTACTTATAAACAATTTTCTAAGCTAAAGAGAGAGATTTATCATAATGGACTGAAGTAGAAAAACGCAGGGGCTTGAAAAGAGCTGCTTTAAAAACACCTCTTTTTTCCCCGCTGGGCTCCGCATCCTGCGGCGATGGGGGGGCTCAGTAACCCTGTGGTACGGTACATCGAGTTAGGCCTTGTCACCCTGCCTCACAAAGCGCACAGGGTGAAGCGAAGCCGTATCTCGAAGTGGGCCGCGAAGATCAGGTGAGTCTCTACTGCGCTTAGCGACAGGTGCGGTGGGGTAGTCTGCGTAGCATCAGCAAGGGATCTTGACTACCCCACATGTGCGCATAGTTGGCAACCGAGGGTAATTGGTGGGTGCGTGTCCGACACACCACTCTTTGTTTCCCATTTCCCAAAGTGGCATTGTGGTAGGCGTTTCCACCTCAAAGGAAGAACACCACTTTGGACTCTTCCAACATTACTAGAATGCTTTGCAAAGCACCGCCCAAGAAATAATTCAGTAAATTATGACCACCGCTTTTTAACTAGATGGCGTCATCTTTTCTGTGTATTCATATTTCCTCTTAATCCATACTTATCTATTCATGATAAACGTCTAGATGTTGCAGCACAGACAGATGCGATATCGATTCGACATGTCCAAACACGCGTCAAGGCTCGTTCAAACAGGGTGACGTGTTTACAGAGCGATAGGAAAGTACTTTGATTGGTTGGTGTATATTTTATCGACTTGTATTTAGTTCAGTGGTGTTTACTTTGCGTGGGAGCCCCTTCGAGCGTGACACGTTAACAAACTTTCATATAATTAGGGAATGAGTAGTGGTACACTTCATCTCGAATTACAATGACTGTTTATGGAACAACCGTGAAAAATAATTATTGTGACCGATTGAAACGACTTACATATAATGGAATGTCCAAAAAATCATCCATATATCGCGTTAAAATTAATGAGAAAGAAAAAGGTAGGTAGGTAAGTAACTAACTGGGTTAATACAAAAATATGTTTAAGGAATTTGTGTTATTGTTATACACAATCAATATTCGTCTATTGCAAATCACTACATAGTATAAAATAAAATCACTTTTTCTGTCCCTATATCCTTATGTACACTTAAATGTTTAAAACTACGCAACGGATTGTGATGCGGTTTTTTTAAATAGAATGAGCGATTCAAGAGGAAATTATTTGTTCTGCAATAAAGAATAGAAAAGCCAATATTTCTTAATATTTACACTACATCCGTGCGAATCCGGGGCGGGTCGCTAGTAATCTACAAAATTCAATTTTAAATGCTCTGTGGTTTAAAGGTCTAATGCCTGCTCCACACTACTCGCGAAGTTACTAGGCGAAGTTCGCCCGAGGCGAGGCAAAGTTTAACGCGGCGAGCACGAGGCGAGCCGAAGTGCCTCTCTACACTATCGTATTCGTCTAACTTCGTTCAACTTCGCGAGTAGTGTGGAGGAGGCATATGAGTGTATTGATAAGTATCTTCATAAAAAATGCATCAAGGAATCGTGTTATGACAGGTATTTAAAAGTATCTCAGTGGACTAGCCAGTCAACACCCCAATTGAGGTAATTTAGTATGCTACGTCGCTTAATAAAATGAAATTATTCCCGTGTCAGTTGGCGACAGACGTTGTTGACGGGCCGAAATATTTTCCTCCATAATTTTTAGGTCGCGTATTCCGAAAATGCGAGTAAAACATGTAAGAACGCAAACGAAGCAAGTTCCAAGGACGCAAAGAGAAAGGCTCCCTTTAGAAAATTAATTACACAAACAAATATTGGGTAAGTTTTAAACCTGAATTATAAACTTTACCTACCTACGGGTACAAACATTTCTTACCAAAATGCCATTATTCCACATAGCCAGCCGTGATTTTAGAACAATCTTTTGCCAAAGTGCAATATACATATACGTCAGTAGATATTTACTGGCTTTGCTGATCTTCGCTGATAACTTCACAAAAAAATATATTTTGTTTTATCGTCTACTAGCTGTGCCCGCGACTTCGTTCGCGTGGACTACATCCTTTCTTGGTCGGTTTTACCCCTATCTCCCCTAATATTCGAAACAAAAAGAAGTCTTTGTTTTAATAGAGCTATATTTGTGCCAACTTTCAAATCTCTAACTTAAAAAATAAACATTTTCCCATATAAACTTTCAAAGGTGGCATTATCCCCCCCCCCCCTCTCCCCTTACTTTCTAACAAAAAGTAGCCTATCTCCGTTCTTGAGGTCCAACGTATACCTATGCCAAATTTCATCAAAATCAGTTGAGAGGTTTAAGCGGGAAAGCGGGTAGGAAAGGGATATCTTTTGACTTGCCACATTGACCACATTGACACATTGATGGGGAGGATCAAAAGTTGTATTTCTATTTTTAGGAATATTTATTCCTGAACCTTAACCTTACATTCAAAATACCGGTTTATTAATGTCTTAATCAACGTTGGAAAACCCCACCATTTAAACCATGACTACTTCCTTTTGTAGTTCAATCTTCTAACTACAACACGACGGAGCCCTTCCAAATATTATGTAGTACAGTAAAAGCTCCATATTCACGGTTCCCGTATTCGCGTTTTCACTATTCGCGGATTAAAAAATTGCGACTAATTTTCTGTATTCGCGGCAAAGAATTCCATATTCGCGGATCTTGTAAGTTTCGAGTAGAATAAATGGGCTAATCTCAAAGTTCTTTAGGCACTAAAAAAGTTATCTTGAAGAACCTTAGCGAAGGATTATGGCTTTCTGGTAGCATTAACCTGAGAAAATGGATAGGTAGTACTTTTTTTTGTGAAAATTCTAACTAAATTCATCAATAACTTGTCCAAACCCTGACCATTTTAGTATAACCAATTAATTAAAACTTAACCCTGGAACGTATCTCCTACAACGCCATACAAATAGCCGTTCCATGTTCACGGTTTCCGTATTCGCGGCATATTTGTGGAACATAACCCCCGCGAATAAGGAGCTTTTACTGTACACGCTTTCATTGTAGCATAGTCTTTATGATTAAAAAAATATAGATAGACGCCACAGGCAACAAGGCAATGCTTTAGGAGTTCGTATCAAAAGTCATATAATATAGTTATTTGTACTTACAATGAAGTAATTGTAAAAGTATAAATTTTGTACTGAGAACAAATTGTGTGACTACGGTATGATAGAAATATTGTTTCATATTACGATAAAGGCTATATCACCAACTTTCTCGTACCGTTGCCAAAACCTAACTTGTACCCACCAAGGCAGGCTCTCGGGACTCCAAGATCAGCTACTAATTAATTAGGCTCCCCTTGTTCCTGGTTACTCCTCCATAAATTAATTCACATTTACTGCGCCCCGAGGATGCTAGCCTTCCGTTTCGCGTATTAATTAATATGTCGTTCCGCAAAATTATTTTAAAACGTAATTTTATGCGACGAAATGGAATCCTTAATTCGAAATTTTATTATTGCCGATGGTGCCTATGTAATTTCGAAGTCAGAAATCTGAGCATTATAAGGATTCTTTTGTAAACGTTCGTTTTGTGATTTATTTTTAACTTCCGTTATTGTAGTTTTCTTCTATATGTCAGTTGCATGCAGCAATGAAGTTTTCTACCAACCGTTTGGCGTTATCACTATTGTTTAGTTGGTCGTGGTGCTTCTGGTCAAAAAGTATAAAGGCTATAATATAATTTACTTTTTTTGTTTCATCGCTCCTGACAAATGTTTGTTCAACTACATCCAAATTTAAATAAAAGAATTAGTTCAATGAATTCTCCAATAAAACCAACTCCAGTCTTTCTTGTTGAACAATACGCAAAGGATGATCCTTTAAACGAAGGATCGGGTGAGTAACGAGTGAGGACAGCTCTGTCCGCGGCAGTCACAAAGCTGTCCAACAGCAATTTCAGCGGAAACTTTCCTCATCTCGAATTTAATTTCATTAAGGCTTTCGTTTTAAACTGTAGATTACTACTCGGCTTGCCTACCGAATTCTCCCATACCAGAAACAAGTCACATTTAGATCTATTGTTTTTTTTTTTTGGTATAATTTGGAAGAAATTCTTGGGCTTTTTTGCGAAAGAAGCCATACTATGAAGGCGTAATGACGCTAATAAAGTACGCAGGCTCAGGATAATGACTCTTAATATACATAATATTTCAATTAAAGCAGACCTTGGTAAAAGCTGTGGAACGTGTAAGGGATTAGATCAGTGTTTTATAATTAAGCAGCTTCTGCAAAATGTATGTTATCAACATTGGAGAAAAATATAGATAATATTCTAATAAGCAAATAATATGTAGGTACCAACAGATTTAACATGTAACTTGTAAAGTTAAAAGAACAAGTTTTAGGTGCATGTGAGTTAATAAACTAATTAATTGAAGTAAATTCGTCGCAGGCTACCGTTTTTCGAAACAAATCAGAGTGGTTCAAGGAGAAATGGTGATTAGTATTTTAGGTTTAATTGACCAAGGATTCTTTGGTTACGTCCACATTATGTGTGGGGACAGGCCCTAATCAAACCGAACTTGATTACTTGGGTCCCCTGTTCAGCCAGGAAACACAAATAAGGAATAACAAACCTAAGTATGTAAGCAATAGCGAGGTCGCCACCACGCAGATTTATTTTATGCGAAAATCACAGACCATTTATTGAAGTTTGCTTAAGAGCCCTGCTATATGTCTCTCAAGCTATGTTGGGAACAGCTATGTTTATATAGCCCTTCCTAAATATTGAACAGGAAATATCATGCAACGAGTTCTTTGTTTCTTTTGTGTAACCCTCTTATTTACTATGTATAATTATAGTTCCTATTTAAAAAACTACTTCAACAACTACGGTCAAAGAAACATTTCAAAGTCAATTCGGTATTTATTCTCAAATAAGTACTTAGTCCTGTTACTTTAAGCATTTTGATTCGTATTAATGCTATCAAAAGCATTCACAATATATACTTAATTTGTGAAAGCGCACGTGTAAACATCAATAGCATTTCAACATGCAACAATTGCAACTGGCAGTAAGCACAGAGTGGGCTTATAAACTGTACCGTAACTGACTATTGGAGTTGGCATTCATATTTGGGAGTGACAAATGTGCCAATACGTTGCCGAGTAAAGTTTCTGAAGTATTTCAGCAATTGCAAATGTATTGTGTCAAGATCACTTATGAAACTGCATAGTAAAGTTCCACTTTTTAGTGTTATATTTAGAAGGTAAGTGTTTATCTAATAGTCATACCTATTATGCAAAATATAATAAAAAAAATTGTGTCAGTACTGTGAAGACCATTTTGAAGTAAAATCAACTTATTTACAAATTGATTGGTAACATCAAATAGGACCTTTTATAAAAACGAGGGGAAATACATTGAAGTATCGTACCGTCACCCGAGGGAGGTGACGGCGTATGTGGGACTCCCTTCCCTGAGTAGCCCTGATACAAAAAAAAAACAATTGGTCCTCATGGCCTCATGGCTGTGAGAATCTTGGCTCAGCCATAACCACCACAGCACATGAACTAAGACCTGCTATTATTGATTAATTGTACAAATCAATTTAAAAAGTATGCTGTTTTCCAATATAATGGCCTCAATATCAATTACTGCGTATTCTTAGAAACCAAAGCAGTTATATAGGACTGTTCATAAACTTCGTAAATGTTTCATAGTTTTCTTACTTTTTTACCAAATCTCTAAAATAACCGGTGCCACTGACACACGAATGCTTTCACGACACGATCGCACCGCTCAATAGAATCGTAGAGAGATTTTCCAATTCCAGTGAAAGGGTAATTATAACTATACTGAAGTTAAGATCACTTCGAATGACGCACTGAATTGCTAGTCTGGAAAGTCTCCTGAATTTTGATTACGTTGTCGACGACTGATTGCTCGGGGTAAAACAGTTCGTTTAACAGGAAAAGGGGCTGGCCATTTCTGCTGATTCCTGGAATCAGGCACATCTTTGGGAACTTTTGAAGGCAAGGAATTACAGAAGTTGTTATTTTTGAGTTTAATTATCAGTTAATTTGTGTTTATGAGTATAAAACATGCAATCGATTTAAGGTTTGGAATTAGAATTAATGAGATTTTAAAGCCACTTGCAACTTCCCTTGGAATTTGACTTTTTATCCCTTTGCAGAGGGAAATATTTTCTTAGCGGATGCTTACCTACGTAACGCACGTAACGTAGTAAAACCTATCAATGTGTCAAATTTCAGTACAACCCGTTCCGTGGTTTGAGCTGTACGATGCTATTGGTCAGTAACGGTTGTTTTAGTAAATGTATTGAAGAAGACGATGACTTTGCTCTTCAGCTATAAAACAAGCTGGGCCAATGTGGCTGGTGCAAAGTCCGGATTGCACCAGCTCTGCGATTACAATTCCGCAATCGTAATTGCGGAGTTCCGGAATTCTCGCAGACTATTTGCGGTACTCGTACGTGTACATAATCAATTCAACTCTCGGGAGAGGTGGTGTACTCTCTGAAATATTACAAGATTTCCAAAACTATCGAACTCTGCCGAGATTCACACACAATGTTTGAAATATATAACATCGTAAGTCACATCTCTTGTAAACTAGAATTTAGGTTTAGTATCCACAATTTTTATAAGTATGTACCTACTTACATTTAACTCTTATGTCGGTGGATGTAGCCAGCTAAAAAAAAACCAAAAAGACGCGAAAGGATATTGATCTGAAATTGGCATCTTTCATATGAATGTGTATACCATATAGCAGTGTTCGTCTCTATGGTCCGTGAACTACCAGTAGGTTGTCCTTTAGACAAACTAATATCTCCCCTAGTTGGATTAAAGACTAAATTTTTACCCAAATAGAACTATTCTTCATTCCACACCATAGAATTTTTGGACTTTGGAGTTGCAGTTCAATCGACTTCAATTAGGTGGAGTTAAGGTAGTGAAAAGTATAACTGACCTCCTCATGAGGAGAATGTAAGTAAGTATATAATATAGGTCAGGAATATGGATAAAGCCAGTTGCACACAGAACATTATCCGATCTTCACTGCAGTCGTGCTGCACCGGTTACGTACTCCACGTTATAATTGTTGTTTGTTTTCTCAACTCACTAACTATTCGCACGGTTGCTCGGTGCATGTATTCAATTTACAACTGCGCTCCTAATGTTAATAATATTGTTTGTGGACTTACCAGTGCACAAACAATGTTTGTTCTGGAATGAATATTGAGCTTGCTTAGTTGTTTCGTTAAATATTCATAGCTTAATTACTTGACTTGCTTTCAAGGACTGCAAGTAAAATGTCTTCTTGATTTTCGATTATGAAATCAAAAGAATTAAGTAGTCTAACTAGAATAATTAATTACCTACCTAACAAGACATCTTTTCTTATGTGTTTAGTTCATTATCTTGATCGGAATAAACTTTCTGAATTAGGTGGGTTTGTAAAACGTTTTGTTATGGGCTTAAGCTTTTTGATGATGGTAGCATTAGCAAGCATTGCGAAAAGCTAATAACGAAATCTTTGTAGTTAAAGTATTCTGTTCCTGAAATATAATAAAGGTAGAAACCACATCAAAGGAGAGAGGGCAGAGGGAAATCCCAGGATTAGGACCTTTCCTTGGAATAGGACCAACCTTAGCTTACCAATATAGGACCACATAGCATAGACCTATTTCAGAAAAGATAATCCTGAAAACTCCTGCCAAATCTGATCAAACTAGCCTGATGTTCAAAATGTTTTGTGCTATGTTATTAATATACCTGCCACTCTTTGTTAAGTAGGTAGTTACTACTAAGTAGTACTTTGCATGACCCAATGGTAGAGAATGCCCCTAGCATTAATTCTGCCTGTTGTAATTTTTATGCATAAAATAACTTTATATATACAGTTAAATGTCGATTACTTTAGTTCTCTGCCGGATCACCTCATTATGGATTCGATCCCTTAGAGAAACACCGAGCATAGCTCTTTCCATAGCCCGCTGAGTGACTTTAAGTCTGTGAATCAGTCGTGCCGTCAGTGTCCACGTCTCGGCTCCATATGTCATAACAGGTAGAACGCACTGATTGAAGACTTTTGTCTTTAGGTACTGTGGGATGGACGATGAGAAGACTCGACGTAGTTTCCCAAACGCTGCCCAGCCCAGCTGAACCCTTCTATTCACCTCGTCCTCTAGGTTGTTTCGACCCAACTGCAATTTTTGCCCGAGGTACACATATTTTTGAACAACTTCGAGGACGGCGCCTTGGACTGCAATCGGTTCCGGTAGAACATGTTCATTAAACATCACAGTTCAGCTCACAGGATTAGCAAGCTGAAGTGGCAGTGGGCTGGCCATATCAGCCGCAGAGCCGACAACCGTTGGGGTAAACGAGTTCTGGAGTGGAGACCACGCCTCGGTAAACGTAGTGTAGGACGCCCTCAGGCCAGGTGGAGTGACGATTTGCGCAGGACGGCTGGCGGGAGCTGGATGAGAGTCGCCGAAAATCGAGCGAAGTGGCGAACATTTGGAGAGGCCTATGTCTAGCAGTGGACTGCAACAGGCTGATGATGATGATGATGATGATACAGTTAAATAATAAACAACCCAATCACTTTCTCGTAGATTTCCATCTGAGATCTCTTGATACACATTATTGTATCTAGGTAGCTGTTGCGACTGAGACCGCAATGTTTTCGGATAAAATGTATTCCACACTTTAATCTAGTATCTCATCTCTGTTTCTAAGAAATTTGTTCAGTGGTATTTGCGTAAAAGACTTACTTCCTCTTTGCCTGTGGGGCTGTTTACGAGTGGACGTGCGTTCGGCTGCGCTCCAATAGGGAACAAATTTGCTTAACAAACTGAATAATCGTACAAAATTTTTAATAAACATCCGAGGTCACGGACGCAAGCAGCGACGCGAAAAAGAGACGATTGACATAATTGCTCTCTCGCTCACTCCACCGCGTATCGTTTGTGTGCTACGATAGACTGGTGCTACGAAACAACTATTGGACCCGCCCCCTACGTCTACGCCAACGCTACGGCCTGAGTGCTGCGCTGCTACGAGTGTACGAACACCTTATACGCACAACTGTGAAATGGCGTTTTTGCGAACACCAGAAAAATCGAGCTCCTTCCCAGATATATCAACGCTGGATCATACAACCCCACCCAGCTTTGTGATGGCGTTACAAAAGAAAAAGACCAGAAGAGATCAACCCTAACGATGCTGATAAGATAACAAACGACATAAAAAAGGATATGACCGAACTTATTAATAAACTGGTCGAATCAAACAATAGTAAGATAAACACTATTCTGGACACACTTAAGGATATGCACCAGACAAGTAGCATGGTTCAAACTACTTTAACGTTTCTTTCGGAAGAAAACACAGATCTCAAAGCTAAAATAGAATCACTAGAAAAACAGTCAAAAAAAGATAAAGAACAAATTATATTACTGGAAAATAGATTAGAAGAGAGTCTAAGAATCGAAAGGAAGTCAAATATCGAAGTAAAAAATGTCCCACTGAAAGGAACTGAGACAAAAAAAGACCTGGTACAAATGATCACAAAATTATCCGAAAACCTCAATGTTAAACTAGGAAGATCTGATATTAAGGATATTATGAAGACGAAAAATAAACAAAAAGAGAATAGTACAGTTATCGTTGAACTTACAAATACTCTTGCAAAGACTGATATTTTAAAAGCCGCCAAAGACTATAATAATAAGAACAAAAATAACAAACTAAATGCATACCATATGGGATTAAAAGTCAACTCCAACACTCCTATATTTTTATCTGAAAACCTCACTCCGTTGGCATCCAGGCTTTATTTTTTGGCTAGAGACTTCAAAGAAACGAACAAATATAAATACTGCTGGACTAGTTATGGTAAAGTTTACCTTCGATATGATGACAGTGCGCCAATCATACAAATCGCGCGAGAAGCACAGCTACAACACCTTTCAAAAAAGTGACTAGGTGTCAACGAGAAAATACGTGCACATCCAGATGAACCAATGTTATATCCTTCAGCAATCTTAAATCTTGTGATCTGTGCTGCGCGCTTGCCTACATGCATGTTTTTTAATCTTCTTCTTAATTTTTGCGTAAGTTATTTAGAACATACATTGCATAGCCAACCAACACACATTACATTCTTATCAATTTACCTCAAAGATAATCAATGGACGCAACCCAAAGATACAACCCAAGTAACTACTTATCACTCATATTACTTCAAACACACAAATTACTACATTCACACAAAACACTCCACACACACACAACAGTTCATCCACGCACAACACTACATCTACGCACGACACTTCACCTACGCACAACACTGCACATACACGCAACACGTAGTACACACTTGCAAAAACTTATTTTTACCTTTATTACTAATAAATAACACAGAAACATTATTCACCCTCCACACAACAAACATACAAAATGGATAATACACATAATACAATTTTGCAGGAATTAGATACTGTCAATCATATAAAATCAGTCAGTTGCTCCATCCACGAGCTTAAAAAACACCTTCCATCTAGTAATCCAAACCTCTCAATAATCACTCAAAATATCAGAAGTGTCCATAAAGTAACTAATATTGACGACTTGGAAATTAATCTAGATATGCTTAATCATGCAGTGGACATTATAATTTTGACTGAGTGTAGAATCAATTATAACAAACCACTACCCCTTAAATCAAACTATACGACACACAGCTCGGTATTAAAAACAAAACAAAATGATGGAGTAGTGGCTTTTGTAAAAAATAATATACAACATTCCGTCAGAGAGATACCCCTCCATGGTGCATCATGCTTGGAAATAAGTATACCAAACTACAGAATACTCTGCATCTATCGCTCACCATCAGAAAGAAATCCATCTAAGTTCATTCACTCTCTTGACAACTATCTAAACTTACCTCAGGCCAAGACGAATATTATATTAGCTGGAGACATAAATATAAATATTATGAATGGAAACGATGACAATTTTTCTGACCACTACCTTGACACCCTTGCCTCAAATAGCCTATTACCAGGACACAGACTAGACACTAGAATAAATAGCTGCCTCGATCACATATTTTACAACCTTAACCCTTCTAAAGCTGAGGCAACGATAGCAGTATTAGATACCACAATAACAGATCATAGGATGGTTCTGGTATATATATATGACAAATTAGCAAATATAAAAAGTAGAAAATATAAAAAAATAACCAACCTTGTCGAAGCCGCGACCGAATTACAAACTCAAAATGTTGCCGAACTACTCAACCTACACGAACCTAATACACTGTGTACTAAACTAATAAATATAATATCCGAATGCTTAGAAAAACATACAATTATTAAGAAAATACCTTCAAAAAAAAGAATTCTAAAGCCGTGGATTACAAATGGTATTCTAAAATGTATACATAACAGGAATAGACTGCAAAAACAAGTTCGTAATGATAGCACTAACGAAGTTTTAAAAATCACTTATCGAAGATACCGCAACTACTGCAATAACCTCATTAAAATGTTAAAAAACCAATACGAAAAAGAACTATTATACAAAGCTCAAGGTAACAATAAAGCATTATGGAGGAATATAAAAACTATCACAAACCTGAACAGACAAAGGAACTTTAATACAGAACTCAATTATATACGAAAAAATCCTATTGAGTCTGCGGAATACATTAATAATCATTTCATTACTGTTGGTCATAAATTAGCAGAAAAAATTAAAATTAGCAAAGACCGTGAAAATAATTACTTCTCTTCTTTGGCCTCATCCACGAATTCAATTGGTGTAATTTTCCCTGATGTTACTGAAATAGAACTATTAATAACAAACTTAAAATCTGATTCTGCTGTTGGAAAAGACGGAATCCCATCTTCTTTTTTAAAAATGACTAAAAACGAGCTTGCTCCTGTTATTACTCACCTGTGTACATTATGCCTAGAACAGGGAATCTTCCCATCAAAACTAAAACAATCAATCATTCATCCGATTTTTAAGAGTGGGGACCGGGGCGATATAAATAACTATAGACCCATTTCTGTCCTACCAGCTCTCTCAAAAATTTTAGAAAAAGTCATAAACACTCGATTAGTAAAATTTTTTAATGCAAATAATCTTCTCTCAAAGTCACAATATGGTTTTCGGGAGGGTATAAGTACTGAAGATGCAATTAGCACTTTAACTAAAACTATCACTACGTCTTTAGACAAGAAAAAGAAAACTTTATGCATTTTTTTAGACCTACAAAAAGCGTTCGATACCCTCCCCGTTCCCGCACTTCTTCGCAAACTTGAAAAAACCGGCATAAGAGGCACTTTTCTAAATTTAATCAACGACTATTTACAAAACAGAACACAATGTGTTAAACTTAGTGACGAACTGTATAGTAATGATAAAATAAACTCAAATTTTGGCGTCCCACAAGGAAGTGTCCTTGGTCCGACACTATTTCTTGCGTACATAAACGACCTTACTGAACTAAATCTAACCAATGGCAAGATTATATCTTATGCTGATGATACAGCTCTGCTATTTTGTGGCGATAGCTGGGCTGAGGTATATACCTCTGCTGAAACTGGTCTATGCGAAGCTATTAAATGGTTAAATATTAATTTATTATCTCTTAATATCACTAAAACAAAATACATAACTTTTTCAATTCGTAACTCTCAACAACCGGACCCTCGACTCAGCATTACAGCACATCACTGTGAAAATACAGCCTCATCATGCGAATGCAAAGTATTAGATAAAGTAAACAATATTAAATACCTAGGAATAAATCTTGATCAAAATCTATCATGGAAACCGCATCTCGAGTTAGTTGCAAACCGCGCCAGAAAATTAATTTGGATTTTTAAATATCTAAGAGATATCACTGATAAAAACCTAATAACATACATATACAAAGCACTGATTCAATCTATACTCCTATATTGTATATCAATCTGGGGTGGAACCCACAAAACAAAATTTATAAGTATTGAGAGAACACAACGATCTATCCTAAAGGTAATGCATAAAAAGACAAGACTATTTGAAACAAAAAAGCTGTATTCCGAAGCAAATGTCCTTACTGTTAGACAAATATATATACTTCAATGTGCACTTAAAGCTCACAAAAATATTACCATTGATCCAATAACTATTAATAAGCGTAACAAATATTCAGTAATTAAACAAATACCTACTCGTACAGTATTTGCGTCTAAACAGTTTACTAGCCTGTCCATTAAAATATACAATAAATTAAACAGGAAATTGAACATTTACACAAAGACTCTAGTAGAATGTAAAAAATATATAACTACATATCTACAAACACTTACTTACACTGAAACAGAAGATATATTGTCTTTTGGTAATTAGACTATGCAATATAGATAGACACACACCCTTAAACAATTCCAATATACTCCCAAAACAAACACTCATACTCATATTTAAGCACATGCACAAACACTCACACACGCGCCAACACTTACACACAAACACACACACACACACACACGAAATAAATAACTAATTTTAGGTAACACGCGCAATACGTATTTTTATTATTATTATAATTTTTTTTTTTTTTTAACTAAATTTTAAATTTTGAAAAACTTTATTTGGATTTAACTTCTCTCTAATTAATATTTATTAATCCTTAATTGCATGACAAGTCCCGCAGCTAAGAGGGTGCTGTTCTAATACAAGTTATTTTAACTTAAAAGAACTAGCACCAACCCTTGTAAAATTGACTTAAAGGTTTAATAAAGATTATTATTATTATTATTATTATTATTATTATAAACAGACAAAGACATCCAGACACATATACATTCATACAAACTTTCGCGTTTAAAATATTAGTAGGACAGTTTTTTTAGTTAAGCACTTACCCATAGACAGCTGCCGCACCAGCGATGGCGCCGCCGCACTGCGCAGCGACATACAGCGCCGTGCGCAGCGGGGACACGCGCCTGCGCACACACAGAGCCACCGACACGCCCGGGCTCACGTGGGCACCTGCAACAAACGAACTATGTACAACATAGCTCCTGGGGGTGCTACATTTGTAGCAGGGTTCAAGCCTTCAAGTTAAGGGCGACAAGTCAAACAGCTAATATTATGCTGTACTTTTCCCCCTAAGCTAGGACCTCATTACTACTTACTCGTAACATCAGGTGGGATGAGGTCAATATTTAAGTGCAATATAAAAAAAAAGTAACAGGATACCAGATTATACAAAACCTCTGTACAAACTGATAGCAGGGTCTGTGTCAGGATCATCTGCTGTGGTGGTTATGGCTGAGCCGAGTTTCCCAGAGCATCACCATTTTTTTAACGGGCTCACATATTTTTTGCAAATCTTTTTCGACCAACGCTAGGTTTTACCGAAAGAGTTTGTTTGAACGCACTAGGCTCCGGTACTACTGGTTCGAATTGAAATAATGTTTTTGTGTTCGATAGTCTTTGTATTTATTAAGGTTTTAGGCAGGAAGATTGAAGTCGGTTAAAAATGTTGAAAAACGGAGATAGAACGGGTGCGAACCCCCAGCAGTCATATATATTTATCTATAAAAGGTTGAAACAATTAGGCATAGTGTCATTTATCTTCTACGTTAGCAAACATGCCCCACAATCATTTTTCGCTCAGTACAATTCTATGCTACCGTGCCAGGAGTAGTTCGAGCCCCTATCCTGACCTGCATAAATTATAGCACTTACTTTTGATTCAAATCCCAGTGGTGTTCAGAGTTCGTGTTCGTTTGCATCAGCGCTTACTAAAGTGGGATCCGTAGAACTCAACGAGATCTCCAGAAAATTACAAGGGTTCCGGGAAATCAATTTACTATTAACTGCGGCCCTATTCACAAAACTCGGTATCGAAACGTATACGGGAAGTTTATTTTTTGTGACTGTCAATATTTTGAGGTAGTCAAGTACCTTGTTGGGTTTAATTAAAGTAACACACAAAGGCTAGTTTTCGTGTTCGATTCGGTTACCGAAATTTTATGACTATTTATCAACAAAAAGTGTTACAAAAATCAAAATTAAGGAAGGAACCACAATAAATACAAGCGGAGATTACGACATGAATACGAAACAAACAAAAATGTTCACTATAAGTATTTATGTATACCCCGAATAGGCAACTAACCCGCAAAAATGGCTCAGACTTTGGAAATGCAATGTAAAATTACACACGAGGATCTAATGGATGCCCTTAATAGGTATGAGTGGGAAGATAATGCTTCGTAGCAGATTTTGGCTACATCCAAGTACCTTACTGCTGAAATGAACATTGCACAAGAGATAATGCACTATCTCAAACATGTAGGTATACTTAAACGTAAGTGCAATGCCGACCTCAACCTTATTATCACCTGAATGAATTACACCAAGTGAAAAGAATTCGTATATTCCGAGTTTGTTTATAATTGATAGAAAAGAAACCTAGTATTTATCACAAAAAAGTATTTTAGTGGATACTAAGATGAGAAAAGGATGCCATCAGCTCAAAAGCTGGATACAAGTATCTATCTGCCTATTTTCAATGGTGGTTAATGGTATAGAAACTTTTGTTGTCTTATACGAGAAATTTGACGTATTGCGCATGTTAGGCCTAAAAGCCTACTACAGTAGGAGTAGAGTTAAAAGTATGATCAAAAGCCTATTAGACTATACTCCTTGGACTTTGCATCGCCCTTATGTCATGCGTATAAGAACTAATATCGAACAAGCAACACTTTGACATGCTGTTGACTGTACTTGGACTTTGTATATCCTTTATTTCGCGGACATAAGAATTAATATGCAACTGCGAATGTTTACTGTGATATGATTTTAAATGTACCTTCTGAATTACACAAAACAAAACATCTTATAGAATGCTAGAATATTTTATACTCAACGTATTGACTTATATCGTTGCAATGACAAGTGGCCAAACAAGTTTTAAACAAGAGTTTATTCAGAGGCGCATAGCAATGGATTTGGTTTTTTGGTAAAAAGTATATTCTCCTATGCTCTGTGTGATGCAAACCCAACGATTACCAACACAAAGCAACAAAATATTTGCCACAGCCGTTCGCTAGTCACAGGGAGTCGGGTTGTTTTTTCATAAAATCAGGTAGCAAACTCCATAATAGGGTGGCAGGCAGCGATCAGAATAGCAAATGTTTCGGCCAGAAATCGGTTTGGTTCAGTGAAGTCTACGGGCGTACCAATTTGCTGGTACATTTACATGTAGAATCATTTATCTTTCAAAGCTAAAAAAGTGTGAATATTTCTGACTTAAGTGTGTCGTAGACAGTAATATAAAAAATCAACCTTTAACTTTATACAATATTACCTGCCTAAAATTACATCTACTTTTTGTGGCACATAAAAATGTGTTATTTCAACGTTATTATCTATATCAACAATGTGGAAGTGTGTATTTATTGTATACCTTTAATTTACATCTTGTATAGATAATTCTAAAAGAAAAAATAGAAAGGACTTGAATAAAAAGCACGCGAGCGACAAGAGTTATCATTGAAAACAATCGTACATCCCAAGGGTCAGTTTCAATTCAATTCCAAATTGCTCAAAATATTTTGGATATAAATATATGACAATTTTGACAGCTACCGAATTGTCCCGTTACCGTTATGGTCAAGTGGGTGCATCTAGTCTAACTCTAATTTATTGATAGGGTCAAGTTTTATTTAACAACTCATGATAATTATCATAAGGACCTCTTATAAGAATTAATTCCCACAGATTAACTCTCTAGTACACTGACGCAGAGTGAAATAAAAACGTTTGTACCAATTTTCTCAATGAAACGTCAATAATAAATCAGTACCAGATTATACTGTTTGTCTTGTCGTTACTGTTCGCCTTAGTATGCCGCGCGGTAGCGTTTCTTGGCGCGAATCGGTCGGAATAACTAAATTGGTTTTTATGAAATATATTCCGTAAGTCAACGCCTGGTATACGAGCATGTGCCTCGGGAAAGGATCGGGGCGACGATTATTTTTTATACGTAACAGTTTGGGCGCTAGTAAAAATAAAGGGAGGTTATAGGTGTAGCCTTGGAGGTAACATTTTGACTCGGCGTATGCTGTAATATTGGCTTTACAAGCCTGCACTAAATTGAGCCTTATTAAAACTAGGCACTGCGGTTGATTTTATTAACAAAGTTATGTATCGGCCTATTAATGTCCCACAGGGCAATTGTTTTTTTAATTGAAATCAAGTCATTGTACCTGCTTAATACCGGAGCCTGTCCAATGCGGTTGATGATTACAACTTTACAAGTGTAAGCTGGAGTTGGTAACGAAAGGAAATGCAGGGATCGTTTTATCGTGTTTTTATTTGATATTAATTCGCTTTAGTGTTTTAATTTGGTGTTTATTTGTACAGGAAATCAGATCAGTAGTTTTAATAAAATAATATGTACATAAAATCGACCGCATTTAAACGTGTAGTTAGTTGATGGCTAACATGTGCCACCGCCTCGCAACAATGAAAGACAGAAAGTTCCATCTGGAACATAATGAGTAAAAATCCAACTCCAGGTACATTCCTAAGTGGTATCCTTGATGAGTACACCACTGTGTATACTAAGATTAGTATCCCTATACTACTTATTCGCCCAGGTTCAGTATGTAAACTAATGAGCATTTACTTTAACAGTGGCTCGCCAATGCTACGTCCATACATAGCAACAGTCGGGTACTAAATGCAATGTCGTCATTCATCATATCCCGACCTTAGTACCTACCTGAGTACCACTTCGGACTTCGTAAATACCGGTTTTTCCAACAAGATACAACCCATATCACTACTGTGTATTCTGAGACCACAGGGATCAACCGCTGAGATTATGATAAGTTTAATCGTAAGGTAAGTAAATGGGTGCTGTACAGTGTCTTTAGTTTGTATACAACTCAGTACCTTGTCTCATTAATCAAACTGTCTATTTCACTTACTCAATCACATGGACGTTTAGTGTGACAAGGTACTGACGTGTATACCAACTAATGATGCTGACTGTACGTCAAGGTATACACATAAATAAAATAATAAATAAATATTGGACAACATCACATACATTGCTCTGATTCTGTGGTGAGTAGCTAAAGCACTTGTGTTACAGAAATCAGAAACAACGAAGGTACCACAACACCCAGACCCGAGACAATATGGAAAAGTTCGTTTCCCATATTGACCCGACCGGGGATCGAACCCGGAACCTCAGAGATGGCGCGACGCCAAAGTCCGGCCCGCTCGCCTCTTGGCTACGGAGGAGGAGGTACACATGCAGTATGATATTAGTTCTAATTCACACTACATAGAAGCATTACAGTACAAAGTCGAAAGACCTCTGCTGTGCCTAATTACCTTTTATTCCCTAAACGAAACGTTCTTGCAAACCCCTGAATTTAAAATTACTGTGACCCAATTCTGCGTGACCGCGTAGGTAACATCCAAGGAAGTTATTAAAAAAAAATTCACAAACAACTTACAAAACAATTTCGAAGTCACATTAAATACCAGTAGGTAAACGCAATTTACCAACTGATACATTAAGAAACAATTATTTCTGGAAGTTAAAAATGTAATTTAAATAAACCCCTCCAAATTTTACGAAAGCACTCACTTCGTTAAAGGTTGATTTAATTACCTTTTATCTTGGCTCAAAACGCTAATTGAATCAAGTTACTTATTTATTTTGAATAAGTAAAACGATTTTCTTCGAAAGTGTTATATAAATCAGATCATGATGGGCGTCGAATTGGAAAACATCTTTTTTGCATCGCGGAGCCTTGAAAATGTATCAAGGTATGTTAGAGTAGGTATATGTGTATTTTAATATCGATTTTCAATTGTCGTATGTAGATACATGCAGCCACCATCGTTGATGAAAACATCAAGTGGTAGTTGTCGAACATCACATGATCTTGGAATGTTTATTCCATACATTTTACTTGAACTTTTCGTAACAATAGAAAAGATCGATAAATGCTACTTGGCTAGGCCCACAGTATCCATAAGAACGGTAAACAGCACATCAAGATAAACACTTGCAGTTCGATTTAGTCCATATGTCCACGTAATAAAGGCGGTACAAATTCCAAATTGTGTTGTCTGACGTGCTTCCGACCGTACGTTAGATAATATGATCGTTTTATAATACTTAGTAGATAGGTAGATACTGAAGTGGGCATCATCTCATAATTGCTACCGTATGTATCTATTAATGGTATTCAAATGGCGGTGAAATCTGTTAATAACAGATGGTGTGTTTAACACGCTTTTATTAGCTTGGGTTGTATGTATCTATGTAACGGAATCTTTGAATCTTAATTTGACCCACTTCCCGGTCTTTGATTAAGATGAAATTTTGCACACGCTCTGAGTTCTGATGACAATACATGACTAGCTAAGAAACGTCATTACAAATCCAATATGGCGGCCTCCCCAAGATGGCGAACTGACTGTTTGAAATGCACTTCCATGATATGGGTATCAAAAGAAAGGGTTTGCTGTCAGGAATACGAAAAAAATAGTCACGTGATTCAAATCCAATATGGCGGGCGTCCAAGATAACGGACAGGCTATTTGAAATGCACCCCTATGATATGGGTATTAAATGAAAGGGTTTGCTGAATGGGATACGAAAAAGAATTATATAATTATTGATACATGAGAAAACTAAAAAGTAAAAAATAAAAATAATAGTTTAAAAAACTAAAAAACACGCTTTTAGCTCGCACTAAAAATTACAAAATAATTCAGACATTTAAGAAAGAAAGCGTGGAGCGTTTATGTTATCTTTACTCTTTTTGGACAAAACGCTCCACGCTTTCTTTCTTAAATGTCTGAATTATTTTGTAATTTTTAGTGCGAGCTAAAAGCGTGTTTTTTAGTTTTTTAAACTTTTATTTTTTGCATCTATTTATTTACAGCCGTTTCCATCATTATTACCAAAATTGAGGTACAAATTAAACACTATTTTATGTATAACGTATGCATAGATGGATGTTCACAGCCTATTCAATCACACTAAAATAGTTACATAGACCAGTTTAGTATTCGTTCTAGCTTCATTATAGTTATAAATAGTTCAAAGGGTACTTTTTATTTCACGTAAAACGTACACGTAGCCACTCCGACTAAAGCAAAAGCCAGTTCGACTTTTCAACTTTTGCATTTTTTCGTAATGTATGTTACTAGCTGTGCCCGCGACTTCGTTCGCGTGGACTACATCATTTCATGGTCGGTTTTACCCCTTTCTACTCTAATATTCGAAACAAAAAGTAGTCTATATTTTAATCCAAGTTTCGAGCCATATTTGTGCCAAATTTCAAATCTCTAACTTAAAAAATAAACATTTTCCCATATAAACGTTCAAAGGTGGCATTACCCCCCCCCCCCTTCCTTTCTAACAAAAAGTACCCTATGTCCGTTCTTGAGATTCAACGTATACCTATGTCAAATTTCATCAAAATCGGTTGAGAGGTTTAAGCGGGAAAGCGTAACAGACAGACAGACAGAGTTACTTTCGCATTTATAATATTAGTAGGGATGAGATGTTTACAGTACATTGGCAATAGTTGCGAACAGTGCTTGCAAAGAAAGAACCTATTATAGTCCGAATACCATATTTTCTTCAAACAAAATCAGTTTCGAAAATGCCTACGCAATTAAGTCGAAAATGTCGTAGCTCGCCTTTATTAAAAACTATAAACACATTCATAATGAGCCCGTTTAATTGCCCACGTCTGAGATTAACCCCAGCGAGCAGCTTGCAGCGAAATATTCTGGTAATAACAGCTTACTGCCAGATTACCAGTATAACCGGCATATCATTATATTTTCCAAGAAAGAAAATTGAATTTTTCACGGTGATTTTTCGAAGTATTCGTATTTTAACCATTATGTAAGCTAATTACATTCCTAATCCTTTTTTAACAAAACTGAATATCTGAATCAGGTAATCTGTAACTTTTTGTAAGATTTGAAAGTTAGTATAATTAGGAACAATGTTATTTAAATAAGCAATTTACAATCCCATAAAATTTACTAACACTAACTTATGAACTAATTTAATGGACTAATACAAAAAATATTACCTTACCTACCAAAAAATATTAAAAGATCGGCCTCGTGGTAAAATATCAAAATGCTGGGAACATTACCTCGCTGAATGGTGATATTTCATACAGCTTTGGGTCCCTGTAGCGTAAACAAATCTTTTGGATATGTCTTTAAATATTGAGTGTGCATATTTTTTCTAATTGATCCGACCGGAAATCGAAGCCGCCTAAAATACAGCCTGCTCACCTCTCGGCTACGGAGGTCGCATACTAAACCACTGATCGTAGAGATGTAAACCTTTCAACCCACCCACAATATATTATTGAATATATTATTTTTGATATAAAATAGTATTCATCCAATGAACTGAGTGAAGGTCGTTTTTAATCGTATCCTCTACTATAAGCTTTAGGTTCAGCAGACCAATATACTAAGCTGCAAATCAGTTTTCAAAATGTTCTCGACCTATATTATTTGCATTAACATTTCCCAGCTAAATCAAGCACCTGAATTATTTATACTACCCTTCCAGTGCCCTCAAATGCCATACGGCGCTAAATAGCAGACCTACTCCAACTCAATTCACATACGAATCTGTACTTTATTGCTTGCAGTTAGGGTCGCGATGATATAATCTTATCAGCTAGCTTAGTAATCGGAAAAGTGAGAGGCGGGTCCCAGGAATTCGCATTGCCGTGTTATCCCAAAACCGATGACAGGATATCTCATACATTTTATGGGCAGCTCACATCTGTCAGAGCTGGGATTGGGATCGGGTTCGACAGGATTGTAAGTAGGTATGCATATTGATAGCTAATGGGTCAAGGTCGGAAGTCCATCGACCAGCTTCTGACGGACCACTCATAAATAGAGTTAAGTAACTATAGCCTAAACTTTATATATACAAATACAAATATTTTGCTTCGGTAACCTTAAGTCTATTACATTTGTGGGAACTCCCTATACTAGATGTGGGAACTCCCTTTTAGGCAAATGATTGCCTGTGGTACGAAGAACCGCGATACCGCTAAACTTAAAGCTACATAATTTATTGCCAAGTGTCATCCATCCATCCATCCATCAGCCTCTTTTCGTCCACTGCTGGACATAGGCCTCCCCTACAGAACGCCACAACGCGCGGTCCTGCGCTTTCTGCATCCAGCGGCTCCCCGCACATCTGACGATGTCGTCAGTCCATCGTGTTGGGGGCCGCCCCACGCTGCGTCGTCCGGTACGTGGTCGCCACTCGAGGACCCTCTTTACCCAACGGTCGTCGGTCCTACGAGCGATGTGGCCTGCCCATTGCCACTTCAGCGTGCTAACTCTTCGGGCTATGTCGAATACACCGGTGATGCCAAGCCAAGTGTGATGAAGTGTTATTCCGTGTGGTGGAAATCGAAAAAATGTAAAAACGCGAAAGTATGTAAATGCCTGAATGTATGTTTCTTACTCTTTCACGCAAAAACTGCTTAATGGATTTGTATTAAATGTAGGACGAAAGAAAGATGAAATACTTGATTAAAATATAGGATACTTTTTATCCCGAAACAAACGCAAACGAAGTCGCGACTAACAGCAAAATTGGTGCGCACAAACCTGAGCACACACTTGTAATTCCGTGATATACTTTGCTTGACCCGGGAATCGAAACTAAGATTCTCGACAACACTTTGAAGAACAAAAACGTACCAATAATGCAGTAGTTACGCATCAAAAAATTTTTTTTGCAAATTATTTATTTATTGTGTCTACAATATATACAGTAAACTTTAAGTTAAAAACTGCATTAGTCGTATACTGTGTCGCAGATCGAGTAATTAAAATACAATTTCACTTACAATGCTGTAAACCAGGGAGGCTATGAAGCATTGAATGTGAAACTTTTTTAACCTACTCCATGAAATAGGTTTGTTTGTTCGCCCATAACTTTGTTTCGTTCGTTATGAACCAATTTTGATGTTTTTTTTGGAAAGGTGATATTTTGACAGGTGTACCATAATACGAAGGACCTAATGAAGCTATCCCAGACAAATGGAACGGAAATATTTTTTTATGTTTGAGGCCCGAAAATTGTAAAAGTCAGAAGGTTATGGAGCACATGAAGGAGGACCGAATATCCATAACAAAGTGCGGTACAAAATCCAAAGTGTATCTGGTCTGATGTGCTTTTCACTGTACTGGCATCCCTGCTAAATCTCAATACTAAGTAAGTACACAGTTGGTAGTAAGTATATTGCGTTTGAAAGTCTCGCTCGACTCATTAAGGCGAAAGGGTGGACTTTTATTTTAATCCACAACAGATCCAACGGCATTACCCAGACGAGTGCATCCTGAGTGGGCATTGACAAACGAATGCAGCTGCGAATAAAAGGGAATGCGCAAAATGCGGACACAGTGTAGGAGAAGCCGGTGAAGTAAGCGCAAATATGCGTTCTTAGATCAAACGCATTACTATCGAAAATATATGTTGCTACCATATTGTGACATTTTTTTATTTTTTTTATTTCTTAAGTACACATGACAAATTACAATCAACAAAGAAATAACGTATCAAAGTATACAGTTTCAAGCTAGACTGCAATTCACAAATATGTGCACACATGAAAGTGTAGTGGCTTAGCAGCAAATTATAACAACCTTAGCCTTACATAAAAGTGCGAGAAACAAAAAAAGAAAAATATTAACACGATTGTATAAAAGTTATTCACATCGTTGAGCAGATGTGGAAAACAGTGAGAGTATTCCACTCAACACAACGTCGTGTTAATTTTACGTGGCGCAGCATAGAGGATATCCTTGAGTGTTTTAATGTAAAGTGTGAGCTTCGGGGTAAAAATATCTAATACCTGGTTGTCTCTTGCCATTTCATTATACTGACGAGCCATTTTAACAAGGGGACTGTAAAACGAAGTAATATTTTGGTAAGTCTTTAAAGTAAAAAGATTTGTTGCGTTGGACCTACGCGCGCTGTATTTAATATTGAAAGATAATTCAGATAATAAATCAGAGGTGTCTACAAGAGAGTGAATTATTTTGTAAAAATAAACTAAATCAAAGCATTTTCGACGTGATTCCAGCCTTTGAACCTTAAATTTGGTCAATCTAGCCTCATAATTAAGATACGGACGACCTAGCTGTAGACGGTAGCATAACATTCTTAAACATTTTTTCTGTATCTTCTCTATTTCATCAGTATGTACTTTATAATGAGGTGACCAAACATGGCTACCATATTCTAAGATGCTTCTAACAAGGGTATAGAACAGGTATAACAGAGAACGAGGTTTCTTAAAACCATTTCTTAAAACATTGACACGACACATGTAATTATATATATTGTTTCCAATTTTTGTCTGCTAATCTGGCTTGGAAGTGGGGCTGGCACGGGCAGAAAGCTGATGGCGTCGTGCTTTACGGCGGAACCACTTTTGATTTATCTGGCATAAGTTACTCATTAAATTTCTTTAGAATTATTGTCCTATTAAAAAAGGTATGGGTCAGGTTCACCCGACTGGTGAAATACCTCCGCCTTACAGAAGATCGCAGTCAAATAACAATCACTTCTGTGTTGTTGTGTTCCTGCGTGTGAGTAAGGTTTTAGTTAAGGTCCAGAGCTCCTGGGGGGTGCCCCAGGAGCTCTACTTATCTATAAGCTAGGACCTCATTACCACTTAACATCAGGTGGGCTGAGGTAAATCTTAAAGTGCAATATAAAAAAAACATATCTTACATAAATACTACGAAATGTCTATTACTAAACATAGTGTAATAAATAAAATACATGGTATCAAATAATTCTACGACCATATATACATATTGAATTTGTTAATCGTTACTTGATTTTATAAATACGGACAAAGCGGTGTCTTAAATTGTATGTAATGCTTAATTTCCTAAGAACTTTTCTTTAAGCGTATAGCAACTATTTCAAAGATAAAATTTAAGACACCGCTTTGTACAGCTAGAAAATATTTTTTAGGTCTTTACTTATGTTCAATTCACTGTGTACCAATGGTGGGTGGTAAAAACCGGCCTTGATTAAAATGCTGAACAGAATTCACAACAAGCACCATTTCGCATTTTGTTCGATAAAACAAAATTTTAGATTCGCATAAAACAAAATTTTATCAAATTACTAAAATTCCACTTGTTAACTATTTTGTACGTTTGAAATGATTTATTTCCTAGAGCTGGTGGTTATTAATGTCAGCATGTCTACGTCTCAAAATCACACGAAATGTAAAGGTATATGCAAATCAATGCTATGTAGCTCTTATCCTAACGATATAAGGGTGGCAAAAAGTCTAATGTGATTTAGGCTGTTACGACAAAAATTAGTTGTTGAACATTCGTTGTTTGAATTTACATTTACCTGTTTTCTGACTTATATCTTTGTGGGAACGTAATCATTACTGTTAACACTTTGTTTTAACAGTATTTTGATTGTCCACCCACTGTCCAGTGCCTTACCTTACAGACGTAGTCATATAGCTCTACTGAGTTACCTACTATTAAGTTTACTTCGTAACCGCTTATATGTGTATAAGAATGTTAAAACCAATACCTATCCATGCTTTTAATGATGGAACAATCACTCAAAGCAATGTTTCCCGTTTGCCAGGTCGCGACCCGGTACCAGGCCATCAAAATAAAATACCGGGTCGCAACATATCCGCCTTTTTTTTAAAATATAGATAGATAGATAGATATACTTTATTGCACAAAATCTTTACAGAAATAGGTTTTACAGAAAAATTATAGTACAATTTAGGCGGTTTTATAGCTAGAAAGCGATCTCTTCCAGACAACCTTAAGGTAGAGGAAATAGTAGATGGATGATAAAATATAATACCTGCTATCGATCGACGCAACGTAAATGAGTGCATTCGGAAATACTCTAGCAGCTAGGGTGACTTTAGTGACTGAAATGCGATACTAAAATCCCTACTAATATTATAAATGCGAAAGTAACTCTGTCTGTCTGTTACGCTTTCCTGCTTAAACCTCTCAACAGATTTTGATGAAATTTGGTACAGGTATACATTGAATCTCAAGAACGGACATAGGCTACTTTTTTTTAGAAAATAAGGGGGGGATGGGGGTAATACCACCTTTGAAAGTTTATATGGAAAAATTTTTATTTTTGAAGTTAGAGATATGACATTTGGCACAAATATAGCTCGAAACTTGGATTAAAATATAGACTACTTTTTGTTTCGAATATTAGGGGAGAAAGGGGTAAAACCGACCATGAAAGGATTTAGTCCACGCGAACGAAGTCGCGGGCACAGCTAGTTCATAATAATGATGAAACATTTTTTCTATATTAAATGTGTATTATATAGTCTAACGGTACCAAGGTTGAGTTTAAAATTAATAATAGGTGAGTCACCGAAGGACAGTGTTAAAATTACCGGGTCATGGCAAAACAATAAATGGGAAACACTGACTTACTTAAAGTGTTTAAGAAAGCACAAAGAAGCAAGGAAAAACCTCATTTCCATTTATGCACAGATTTAGATCCAAGTTAGATGTATTCGAACTACTTAGTATTTAGGAAACTTATGCTTATTCAGAATCAACAAACTGCTAAGGACTTATTTACTTATTCTAAGACTGCTTTGGAAGGATTATGGTCAGCTACCAAATGCAGAATATGTAGGTATAGTTTATGCGACATTAAACTAGAAATTGTATGGTTAAATAAAACCTTTATCCCAAAGATCGTATTTGCCAATGCTAGTCGTAATAATGATATATTTCTATCTACTGCATCTTAAACTTCTATTTTATTGAAGATTTGTGCCCTTAAATGTCTCATGTCAGTATAAATGTGCCAGTGTAAGTTTGTTAATTTTACTAATGATGTATAAACGAATTAAGAACAAATTAATTTCTGGCACGAGACCGACTAACAATAACAAAAACCTACCAAAACCAGCAGATACAATAAACAAAGCAAAAAAACTGTTTCCAATACAGCAAGTCAATAAATAAAGCTTGCGTTTAAATCGGATTGTCCCGTAGTGTGGCGCCTATCGCCATCTGATAAGTTGAAATTTCATTTCCGCGAAACGAAAACGAAACGCTTCTTGTTGTAGATAAAAATATCAATTTATCAAGGACAGATATCAAGGATAAGATACTTGTTATTAATTTGGCCGATTGGGTGCGGCCAAGGAAATGTAGGTCAGTACGCATCATCCACGTCTTATACCGGTTGTGCATCCATTCGGAGGCCCGGATTTTGATAATCCTGATTTGAGGTATCTAGTTGTCACATTTGCAGCCATTGCCATCTGACCTTCGCAAACTTATAAGGGAAACCAGATCAATTTGGATCATGGTTGATACCGACGGGATAACATGCCTTCCGAAGAACAAAAAGTACTTAATTCTTATTGGACATCTGATTTATTAATCATATATCAAATTGTTCAACTTTACTTAAAAGTGCCGCTCTTTGTAAGTAAGTATTCGAACGAACGACCTCCACGTTTCGGAATCCAACGCTTATGCCAAAATAGAATAATTCCGAAATAAAAAAAACTGTAGCTAGCTGTCACTTGCGCACCCGGAGCATAAAGCAAAACGCCACTCTGCCTGACTAAGCCTTAGAAAAGAGGATCTACCAAAAGGCAAACAAATACAACAAGAAGAAAGTAAAACATCATACTTGCGCCCGAACGAAGCAAAACAAGTCCGTAAGACAACTAACTTGTCTCCCCTCTCTTTTCTTATACTTCTATGTTTATTTTAACTTTGTCTGAGGAATCTTTTATAACAAGTTCTATCAGAATTTCACGGTCCCATGAATATTAAATTCTTGTGGTACATCAACACTTGCCTCCGGCTTTTAAGCTGTCTTTCCGCTGACCTTGCCGGCGGCTTTTCCACACTACCACGCCGTGTAGAAGCCGCTTGCCGCCGGCATTAAAAAGCCGCATGCGTGTCGCCGGACCTGTGTGGATGCCCCATTTCATAGGTATATGGGTTTGTACATGAGCAAAACACGTGTATAAAAATTTCTTTTCAAAACTAATTATGGTACGATCCAGGCGGTCTTATCGGTTGGAATGCGTTGTTTTCCTAAAAACCTGATATAGGAAACGAAGCATATGCATTAATAGATATTGTATAACATTTCTCGAACGGGTTGTCTCAAAAGGTAAATGTAATTAAAATTAAAATTTTACACGAACACGTTTTACATGCTTTTCAAATAAAAACAAGATATATTGTCTAAGGCATGATATCTCGTAATTTAAATTCTAGCCGCAAAAATATCTTTCTAGTCATTAAAATAAACGCCAGTGATAATTATGTTCAGAAATCACACTTTGAACTATGCAAAGAGACATAAACTTTACATTCCGGACAAGACAATCACAAACCTCTCCACATCACTACGCAACAAATATTGGAAGCTTTCGCATCGTTCCCATAAACGGCGAATTTATTCTTAAAACGCTAATTTATGATAACGAGAGGCCGTGAGCGTTATCATGCATGCATCGATTAAAACTTCGGTCCACATTAGTCGGGTCAAAACGGGTCTGTCCAGCCATTAGTGAAAATTAGGGCGCGCTGAGCGGTATACATTTTACAATTTATGATGAACGATGAACGTCAATAGGTAGGAGATAAAATGCATCAACTAAAAAGATTAACGCATCAACTATTGAGATGGATCGGGCCATACTACAAAAGGGCTCGGAGCAGGTGAACATATTGTTTCCGCAAAAGAAGTCTACTTAGTTTCCATTGTTATCAATGGAAACTAAGTAGACTTCTTTTGCGGAATCTATTTCTGGAAATGTCGCGTGAGCGTTGAAATAATTTTATAAAGAAGGGCTCTGGATTGTGGTTGGTTTCTTATAGTTCCCTAGGATTCAGTGTAGGTCAATGATCCTGTCATTTCAAGGCAAGGGTCTAAAGTAAATTATTAAATGTTATAGGATATTGGAACTGACTAGGAATCTATCCCGGGACCTATGAGATGGCGCTCGCCAAAGTCTAGCCAGCTCGCCTCTCGGCTACGGAGGTCGTTCAAGTTATTATTTTTAATTTCAACATCCCGGTCAATAATTTTCACATCGGTCACAGCCACCCTAGCTGAGGCGAAGCGCGAACCAAAAATTAATTCAATTGTAGCCAAGAGGCGAACTAACACCTCGTGTCATTTTTATTATCCGACAATTTAAATTGTCATTGTAACCGCATCTCTGGGAAGGGGTGAAGGGGACGCACGTGTTCCCCGGTTAATAATAATATAATACTGTAGTTTAATGGAGCGATACATTTTATATCATTGAAATTACCTAAATGTTTACTTAATCTTCCGTGCTTCATATTCACTTTAATATAATCAATTCTACTTAAAATTACCATCAATAAATATAGAGGTGTCCATTGACAATTATATCAAAATTGTCTGCGTGCCAAAGGGATTTGACCACAATGAACTCCAACTAATTACCATGTCCGACAATCATACCTATTGGTATGATTGTACTAACTGGCCCTAACTGGTCTAAATAGAACTTAGTAGGGTTTTAACTTGTAAGGTCACAAGCACGTCAGACTATACACGCTTATGACGTGGGAATTAAAACTATTATCGATATGCAAGTGTAAACCTTCATGTGCTTCTGTCTGTTTGTTTAATGCCTTTTATTACGAAGTACCTACTTACCTATTTATTATTGGACAACATCACAAACATTGGTTTCATTCAACTTGCAACTAGTGTAACACAAATAAAAAAGAACAATAGTACTACAACACCCTGACCCGAAACAATAAAGAAACGTTCGTTTTCATATTTATCAGACCGGGAATCGAACCTGGGACCTATGAGATGGCGCGATGACAAAGTCCGGCTCTACTCTCTTCTCGGCTAGGAAGGTCGATTTTAAACTTACATTTTTTTTTCATTCATAAGATATCATTGTAATTGAAAACAAAGTGACGAAAATGCAAAAAGTTTCATCCGCAAAACTCCGTCATCATCAGGCGACCACTGAAAACCAGCGTCGTGGTGCCATGCAGTGGTATCACGGCATAATGCTGAGATGGTTGCCTTTTTAGCACACTATTAGGGTAAGCAGAATTAGATGTAAGCTGTTACCTGTTTAGTTTAATTTGTAGCTCTAAAATAATTCCTTGTAACATTGTTTTTTTTTCTTTTTGTGTGCTGAATAAATACTTTCACTTTCACTTTCAAAACTGCGTATAATTACGTCAAACGATTAAGTTATGTGCCCGAACTTATCACTTTTAACTCATTCACTAGGGATACGAAGGAAATTAAAAATTTCCAGTACCTTCGGGAAATCTGTAGACAGTTTGAGCGCTAAGAAACGTGATTTTATGCTTCATCGGAGTAATCTCGCGCACGACGATTCCACCTTGGAACTCAGAAACGGCAAATAGCTCTATATTATCTCCGTATGCAAACAGCGGCAAATTAAACTAAATTGCAAGACAGCAACACGCGGAAGTTTTCATCCAGATTAACGCTGCGCTACAAGGAAAACTCAGAATATGTTTCATCTTGAACGTTTTGTTCTTGTATTTAAGAGAAATGTTCTGAAGCATTTTAACAAAGACACGGGGAGCTATTCGCTTTATTATGATAATATCTCCTAGATCTTTCGTTCCCTTTTGTTTGTGAAAAACATGTAGGTAATAAAACCTTATAGGTCGCTACCAAGGTCCTGTTTCGCTTTGATATGTCTATTGTAAAGGAAATAACAGATCAGAGAGCATCTCAACAAAGCCTCTCTAGAGTAATGAAGAATTTTATTCGCAGGGTTTACCGAGATGATTGGAAAATATTATATCTACAAGCGAAATTTGCAACGTCTCAGTCAAACTTGTCTACGCACATAATCTCGAATCTTATCTCCCAACCCACGATCAGATTAAAATGCAGTATGGTCGAGCGTGCACCGCAAAAGGTGTTCCGTTGAAAAAACGCTAGCTCTCGCCGAACGACCCTCGTTAAAAAGGAGCGCGTAATTGTGAACATCTGCCCGAGTGGCGTAACTCATCCGCTGCCGCTATCAAGTGGAAATAAATTATGGTTGGGGTTAATTGGCCTCTAGGCGGCACCAAATATGATCATGAGTCTCTACCCTAGAAAAGCAAAACATAATTACCGCATGTATCCGAACACACCTGCTACGATATTTAAAAACATTAGCCTGTGTTAATGGCCAGTGCCCGTGGGACAGATATTTTTTATTTTAATAATAAAGTATACTAGAAAAAAAATCTAATTCTCTAAATGTACGATACTGTAGCTATTTAATAAGAATGTACAGAAATGTGTTATATGATAATCATACTAAACAATTTCTGAAGTTAGTTTTTATACTGTATTATTTAATCGTATCTTACGCCCCAACTATTTATAAGTTGGTTTCACTATCGTACATCTATTCCAATCCGTTTCCCACGGCGAGAGGTCTTTTTGTTTTTATTGTCAACATTAATGTTTATTTGTAGTGTTTGCGCTAAAGCGGCCGCTGACATAAACATATACCTAGGTAAGTTATTTGATAGTACAAGTACACCTACTAAGAATATATATGTATGTATTTTATACGACATACTATAACTACTTGGAAGTATAGGTACCAGCATTTACCTAGTACGTCTTGGTGCAATATTAGTAATAATTTTAGCTTTTTATTTGTAAAAAAACTACTGAGTTTTTTGCCGGTATCTTCTCGGTAGTTATAGGTTCACAACCGGAGGTAGCTTTTGCATTGTATACATATAGAGACGATTCATAAGTAATCTACATGAACACAAAATATAGACTTTGACTTTAACTAGAGACTTCTCTTTCACCCTTTTTTCATAAAAGTGTAATAAGTGTAGTTTTTATTTCCATGACGTATCCTTTAGTTCAAATCAGAGTATATACACAAATAAATAGTCCATAAAGTTACTATAGTGATTTATCTAGTAAGTAAGGCTGATTATAAATTTTACACACTAAATAAGTATTTTATCTTACCGGTTTTTTAAGTGTAAACATAATAAGTATAGTACTGATCCAAATATTATCATCTTTCTCAAACTATAATTACTAAGATCATCCACTAGAATACGCAGTTCTCCTACATATGTTTTACACTGAAAGTCAAATTCGTAAAATTTGCATCTTGAAAAACGAATTCGTTTGTTAGCCAAATGTTCTATATCACTGGACCACCCAGGTTTGACTCAGTAACTTACCAGAAATATTAGCAAAGCACAAGGTCAAGGTGGCGATGGCACAGCCAGAGGCCAAGGCCGTGGCCAGCAGCACCGCCGAGGCCGAGGCCCCGACGCCGGCGCCGCCTGCCGCCCCGCACACTATGAACACGTACAGGAACGACGCCGCACACTCCGCCACCACCGCCTTCCACAACGACAAGGTCCTCACTTCCATCCGCGCTGGCACCCGCCCCGGCAACCCCTCATTTGCGTTCGCATTACTACGCAAGCACTCCAACTTTTCAAACAACGTTACTATGTGCTGTTCCAAATTGTCATCGGCTATCGAAAACGTTTGCTCACCCATTTTCAATTCGAAAAAAAACACTAAAAAAACGGACTGTCAAAACATTGCCTGCTAAAAAGTTTTAAAAAAGAAAAACAATTGACGTTTCCGGGAAACGCGCGCGAAAACGAGAGACGCGTTCGGATACGTCTCCGTCGTAGCCCGCGCGCGACGCCTTCACAGTGAGCCGGCGCTCGAGTGAATGGACTGCATTGAATGGGCGAGCGGGGGCGAGCGTCCCGACCGCCACCCGTCCCGCCACTTGTTACACCCCGCACGAGACCTGTGAGGGTGTAATCAATTCACCAACTCACCGAGAATCACAATAGCACTTAATTAGATAAACATTATCGCGATGCATTTTACGGCCGCTAAAAGCCGGTTGCTGACTGGTTGTTATTTGCATCTGCTTACATTTTTGTTTATGTAAACCCACTCTTTTCCTACTCTTCGACGTGATAGCCTTCCAATAAGTCAATGGTCCATTTAAAATAATTTTGTATGCAGGGCGTAACGAAAGAATACTAAGTAAACAACAATGCACCTGGTTTTATGTAACTGCTCGTACTTTATTCCATAAAGTTTCGCATATAAAAGCCATAATTATAACCAAGGCAAATGGACTATCACCACCCGTAATCATCCTGATCCATAATTTCAAAAAACAAATAACAAGAACAGTTTTTAACGGTTTTGGGTGTGCAATGTCTACTCAGTTAAAGTACAGGCGGACCGGTTAATGATAAGTAAGTAGGTAAGTAAGTATTCTGTAGATAAGTACATGGTGTAAGACTATGGTGATATTCTGTGTTCAACCAGTACCAGGACCAGACTACACCTATATAATAGCATGTTTTAGAAATTACCGTGTAGCCACCCTGATTCTGGGGACCTTATAATATCATGAGCCATTGTTAATTTGATCTGTCATTGAATTGACGCCCCATTAAAGGGACCTAAAAAAATCGACTACCTGGATATCCACAGATGATGGCCGTTTTTTTTAATACTCTATTTGAGATTAGCCCTGGCATTCAAAATCCTCCTCGACAAAAATGACTATGGGTTTCGTCCACGTCTCTGATAGTATAAAACAGCCACTAGAGACGAAAATGCGGATAAAGTCATATGTATGTATAAATACGTCGTATAACCGTCTCAATATAAATAAATACAGATCTCAATCTAAGGTTCGTAAGTACCCACTATACCAGACAATGGATACCCAGAAACAAACAAATGTAGAAAAGTCCAATTCCCAAATTGACTTGACTGCGAAACCGGACCCAGGATCTTTAGCGCTTTTAACGCCTACTATATCTTCTACACATATATCAATGCTGACAATATTTTGGAGGTAAATGCCATTATAGCTAGCTGCGTAATAAATAAGTCATAATGAGACGACAAAAATCGTGTCGACAAAACTTTCGATTGACTGTTAACATCCTCTTCTTTCAGCCAATAGCCAGCCAAAGCAGTTGACAAATTAAATTTCATCGATTTTAACAGTAATTACGAGCGCGTTAAAGAATGGCGCATATTAAGCAGCCAAGATTTATATCGCCATTTTGAAATTATCATCAAGTAACGTTGTATCAACAAGCCCTTGTAAATGTTTTTTAGACATTGCGGCTGCTGCTAACACTTTACTTAACTACAGCAATATACTCGTTGGTAAAATAATAGCAAAGTGGAACCTCTTTGGTCCCTTGCGGTAAATATAATTTATGTAACAACTACGGTGGCGGGGCTCGGAGGATGCTAAGGTTCCTCCGGGCCGGACTAATCATTACTGACCCCTACTTACCAGTAGATTAAACAATTTGTCCAATGTCTGTTCGTAGGGTAAGACGGAAATAAATCCTTCGTGCCGCATCTTAGATTAGAATGATACTTCTTATGAGTAGATGATTAGAGTGATAAGAATTCGATTCTTCATAAATGTAAAATTTGTTTCTATCTTAAATCATTTTTTTTTGGTTAAAGCAAACATAAATTACTCACCGTAATTCTTAGAAGACATAGAGGTCCATGCCCTTCAGAACCCCATAATAAGCTCAATCAATTTTGTTAATTGGTAATCAGACCACGCTTGGAACGAAGTGCCTTGTTGTCGATCAAGTGAGCACGACATCTCTGGAGTAAACAAGTAGGTAGCGACGTTAAATTTAACAGTAAGTAGAACAAACGTGGGTGATATTCAAGAACTACCACTAACATCACGACTTTTGACTAGAACATCCGCCTTTGGTGCAACAAAGATGGAAACTTACATAAACAGGCCTAACATGCGCCACGCGACAACATTTTATCGCGCTCTTAACAAACGTCAAAATCGATTGAAGTCCGTTACTCAGCTGCTGATTGGCTGTATTATGGTAATATGATGATACAAGTGCGGTGTGCTACTAGCCAATCAACAGTATCGAAACTTTTGTCGTCTCATCCGAGAAATTTGATGTCTTGCGCATGCTTGGCCTAAAAGACATGACAACATAGCAATGTTAGGCTGGAAAACAAAATAAAAAAACATAGAGCGAGCATTCTCCATGCCAACCGGGCGATGCAGACGATGGCAAGACGTGATATCAGAAATGAAAAGTCTCACGTCGCAGGACAGGTTATTGGTTTCAGGGGGCTGTACTGAATGATTTCCACGGATACTGGCAGTAAGAGCTTGTGTTTATTCTGTGTTTGCTATGGTTAACTGATTACTCTCATAAGTAGAGCTAAACATTAAGTTTTCCTCTGTTTGAGCCCGACACAACACTATCTTCTGTCTCCACATCGTAGAGTGGTTACTCTTGTCTCCAAAAAAAGATAGAGTAAAGCCATCCATAACTAACTCACGTATGTACAATATATATATATGTATGTATGTGTTATTCCTCATCCTTATCATTATCAGCCCACGTCAGTCTACCGATCCCGATCCAAATGCTGCCAAATAACAATCACTTCAATGTTGTTGCTTTCCTGCGTGTGAGTGAGGATTCCAGACCACCTGCGGAGTAGTACATTTGAAGCAGGGGTCAAACCTTCAAGGTAAGGGCGACAAGTCCAGTAATAGCTTTATGATGCTGCACTTGTCGCCCTTAAATTAGGACCCCATTACCACTTAACATCAGGTGGGATTAGGTCAATCTTGAAGTGCAATATAAAAAAATCCTCAGGTCTCCTTATCCAGTCTCTGCCCTCTGCCCTACGTATAACTTGCTCTACCTTGTTAAAGGGCTTCCTTGTTGCCTTTTTTCCTACCTTTTTATCATTGATTATAGCTGCGAAACCTCATCATCTTCACCGATTCGGTAAAGCGCAGATGGCTCTCACCCAAATATTACGGTTGCAGATCCTGTGTCCTTAGTCGCTAAACTAATGTAAGTAGGTAGGTATTGAAACCAGATGATTTATGACAACGTTACTACCTACTAGGTAATTCTATTAGCCATTTTCAAAACACTATATCTGTAAAAACTCAAAGTCTATAATTACTTCTAAACTAATTGACTCTACAGTCTTCTTTATATCAAGATATCATTATGGTATTGTATTGTAATTTGCGATTAGATATTTGGACTTCTCGCGACTACCTGCAGAATGCGCACCTGTTAGAAACATCTGCTTACTTCTACGTGAGTGGCAGAGTGATCATTGAACACACACGATATCTGCGTTCAGTTCGTAGTAGATAGACGACTAAAAATGCCTGTTTTGTTGGACAGTTTGATTTTCTTTTTTATCATGTAAACAAGAATTTACTAAGGTAGGTAGGTTCTTTACAATTAGAATTTAGAGCGACGTCACTTATTCTTAAAGTTTTTACGTATTAGTGACGTTAACAAACCCCTCTGCTAGACTTTGATGCGATGTCATAAGTTGATTTAATGTTCAAGCAAAAAAAAGGGCGATGGAAACATTATAAATGGGGCTAATAGTACTTACATACCCTTTTAACAGAATTTGTTGCTACATAGCATTATATACTGAAAAATCTGCAAAATAGTTGAAATAGCACACTGGTATCTGGTATGTAACAATGGATTCACCTTAACTATCTATTCTCCGCTATTCTCGTAACGTGTGTTCAATATTTATGATGTGAATGTACACGGTGCGTTATCGCTGGTCATTTATAACTTACCTATACTCGTACCTATTAGGTTACCTAGTTACCGAGATAAGAATTGTAATGAAGATGCACAATTCCTGTTTAGTAGTTTTACTAACATTTATTTATTTACTAGACGTTTTGAACTGTGGATTGGTTACACCTTTGTATGGATTTCATAGATTCCCATCAATTTATTTTGCTTTGTGTAGTTGTCTGCCCACAGCCTAGGTTAGAAACTAAGAATATACACTTGCCCGTGTGACACGAACTTTTTCATTCGGAATTCCTGCATCTCAATGTTTTAACTTGTAATTATTTGCTGGCAATAGGCAGACATTGTTTGCAAAGATAAGTAAATATAAATCTACATATTTGTAAGTGATCCTGTGAAATGCGTCTGAGTTTGAATCACACTAATTACCTACATCTCAAGCAAGCACCTTAAGTTATGAAAATTTGTTTTATTCTAAGTCTGATTTAATATTACATATTATTATATAAGTGATTTGATAGGTTTATATCACTGTGCAACGTCACTGGCATCGGTGTAAATCATAGGTGTAAATCTCACAGCAGGGTCTACCATATTAGGTCCATGGGGTCTACTGAAAACCAGCGTTTTTTTATGCTAAATAGGTACCAAATAAAAATACCGAACACCCGTACTCTATTTTTAACTTCGTGCAACAAGGAGGTTCGAAAATCTGTGTTGCTCGAATACCGTGAAGTTGTATATGTCACCGTAAGATTGTAAAAATCGTTAGATTACAATCTATCTCGCGAGATTGTAAACTGTCGACAGATTGTGAACCGTAACATTATGATTGCAATTTAACGTGTTATTTTTCGCTATATTGTAATCTATCGATGGGAATCGGTCAAATTGTGAACTGACGTAGAACGAAATGCATCTCGCGCGCTGATTGGTTGAGAGTTATGTGCCCCCCGCGCGTCCCCGTCATTCGCCATATTTGTTTGTAATTTCGTTTGTTGTTTTTATACTATTAATTTATGGTATGTTTAAAGGACAGGAAATATTTATATTTGTTTATAAGAGTTTCTTAAAATTTTCCAATTTTAATTTGTGTTAAAAGACAAAATAATTGTTTCATTTTGTTGTAATTTTCAATTAAATTTTTGAGTGTTTGAAGAATAAATATTTCTGTACAATTATTTCTCAAAGTATGTCAGGATTATTGATTACCTAGTAAATAAATACTTGAAGATTTTTTGAAGTGCATTTAATTTATTTAAACGACATCTCTATTTTTTTAAATAAAAGAAATGATTTGATTTGAATTTCATTCCTAACTTTACGGGGACCTAGAAAGGCTGGTCGTGATTGGTCGCTCATACAATAAACCGACCAATCAGGAAGAGCTTTCGGACAGTTGACAGTTTAACGCCGGAGAGATTGTAATTTAACGGTTTCACTTCGATAGATTACAATACAGTGAAAAATAATCCGATAAATTGCAATCCCAAGTTACGGTTCACAATCTGTCGACAGTTTACAATCTCGCGAGATAGATTGTAATCTAACGGTTTTTACAATCTTACGGTGACATTGAGTTGTATCAATTCGCGTGTAGGATTAAAACAAAATTTTTCATTAACATGAAAAAACTTAACTTATGAAGCATGAACAAACCGGGGACAACGGTGAAGACATTCAATAAAAAGGCAAAAGAAACATAATAAAAACATGGACTTAGTATAATATATTAAGTCCATGAATAAAAATAGCTTAAAAACTGTGTATTCTAGCCTTAGTCATAGACAATAAAAACTAGGAAAATGTCATTAATTTGACATTTCGGTTTTCTGTCATCTGTGACATTTCGGTTCTAACAGCGCCCTCTCGCTACGAAATTTTCAAACTGGTCCTAATGGTGGTGATTGAAGTGAATACTGACTGATCGCTTCTATTTTTATTTGTATTTTATAGATAATTAGCGTTAATTGTAGTATTTAATTAATGCATTGGCTGCGGCCATAACATGCTTTCTTATGTCGGGTATAGCTAAAACGGCAGTGTCGGCAGAGGAGGGTGGAAATCAGTGTAGAAAACGTTCCCTTCCTACCAACGAACAGTGCAATAATAAAAGATCAAAAACAGACGATATGAGTGCCAACGAGAAGAAATCCAACTTTTCAATGTTGGCCCCGAACACCAACGGGACCATCACGACGATGATGAACAAACCGGGGGCAACGGCGAAGAAATTAGTGATAAAGAATTTCAAAAGTGTGTTTACGCTTTGGTTGTCGTCATGTCATTGATATAACCTAAATGTTGGTGATGTTTAGAAGGTGTTGATGTTTCTAGGCAAACCGAACCTGCCGGAGAACTACCAGGAGACGACATGGAGCAAGCTCCGCGAGGCGGTGATCGCTATCCAGACGTCCAAGGCTATTGCCTATTCACTGGAGGAACTCTACCAGGCAGTAGAGAATATGTGTAGCCATAAGGTAAACAAACTCCAACTTGCTCAACTTTTTGATGCTACTTATTTTATAACCTAAAAAAATACCTGTTAAATAAATAATCCATTCCACCCGACCCTGAATCAGGTTTATTTAAGTTTTTTTTATTGCATATCACATGGGGCAGAAGTTCATATTAACCTGTTATTGTATTTTTGAGACACGATTATACTTTTGTCTTTTAAAAATGACATTAATATTTGCATGTGTTAAAGTATAATTAATTATCAAAAATTAAATTGGTTTGATTAAACTGATATTCATTCTAACTTGCTTTAAACTCCTTTGCAAGCTTGATGAATGTAATAAAAAATACAACACTATTTGTCTAGTATATATAATTTATGGCACATGATTGAAATTAAATCATTTATAGTAAATAGACAAAGATTAAGGTACAAGTCAATTTCCTGAATTCATGTATGTAGACAGTGAGTGTGATCAATTAAAAAACTATCAATAGTTATTAATTCATTATGACTAAATTACATTTATTGATGATTATTAATAAATTAACAGTAATTAATTGATAACGGATGGAAAACCAGAATAGTGTGTCAATTTGACATGTATATATGTATATGACCAAATGCACATTTTCAACTGTAATCAGAAAAATCAATCTAATAAAATATAATTATCTTTTGATAATATAAATATTACATATTTGCAGTATTTTATAACAGATAGCAAAAATTTGTGGTTTTTTTTGGTCACTAACCTATCATAATTATTTTTGTAATGACAAAATAGTGTCCTTTGAGTAAATTATGTATAAAGAAAACTGGAAGAGATGAGTTTAAATTTTTGTATTAACGTTTACCAAAGCATAAGACAATAATTATTAAAAATTGGGTATCATTATTTTATAAATTATCAATATTTTTTATTTCATTGTATTACCACACAATTATAGAATCTAATTAACAAGTAACCAATAAAATTAAAAGACCACTGTGTTCTTACAAACTATTTTATATCTTCACTGTTTTGTCTAACTTAGAAGTAAATAGCACAATAACAAAGGAAAATAACTAAAATCAATTGGCTACTTGACAGTTTTTGAAAAAGTATTGTAAAATGTGCGCCCGTTCATTTTATATCCCAAGCAATTCGATTTATCTGGAAATAATCTAAATAAGCAGAGAAAAATAAGATTTTGTGTAACACATTTAAAAAGCGCGCGAAAACGCCTAGTCGCGTCGCTGTTCCAATTATGACGTCAACGTCGTTGACAACGAACCGATACGCATAGGAACGACTTAATTAAGATAAACGGAAAATGTTTCAATAAATTCTTTATACGATTAGAGACACAATAATTCAATTTAATCGGTAAAATAATCATTGTTTCGCCACATTAAAATAAATAATTTTCGCCGACAGCTGTCATTTCCATATTGCAATGGTGGTTTCCGTTTCGGTTCTTTTGTTCCACAGATAAAAAAACTAAAATTTATTTTGCAAATATAAAATACTACCTATGCTTTTAATTAAAAAGTAAAAATGTAAAATGATTACTTAACTAATAAGCTAACATATCTAACACTTTTCATAATTTATTGTTAACACTGTCAAGTAGCCAATTATGTTTTGAGTTTGCATACAAATTAAGGTGGATACTGTCCAATGTCATTAGTACATATTAACCTTCATAATCAATATAATGGACTAATTATAAATTTTATGTTTGTGTAACATTTAACCTTTGCATTATATCGGTAAAAGTTTATTTATCATATACATACTTTTATATAATTTAAATGGACAATTTTTATTTACAAATTGATAATATTTTAAATTTAAATTATGCCAATAACTTGTTATTCCCTAATCAAAATGGAAACATACCTAAATAAAATATGAGTTAACTTTAACTGATGTAATTTATTTATTTACATATTAAAATTATAGATGGCATCGCAGTTGTATGTAAACCTGACAAACCTCGTAGAAGCACATGTGAAAGCCAACATTGAGCAGTTTCTCTCAGAGAGCATGGACCGGCAGGTGTTCCTCAAGCGCATGGACGACTGCTGGCGCGCGCACTGTCGTCAAATGATCATGATCCGAAGCATCTTCCTCTACCTCGACCGCACCTATGTGCTGCAGAACCCCAGCATACATTCTATATGGTAAGGCTTATAAGTCAGGATTGATTATTACAGTTCTTGTAATGATTTGTGATTCCTCAACCTGTTTAGTGAGAACAAGCCATATGATAGGAACTACCGGCCCGCCACAGCTTTGCACTCGTATTATCGCTCCCATTGGTCGTAGAAAATATCTCAATAAGTGGCCTATCCAACACAAAAATATTTGTATAAATTGAACCAGTAGTTCCTGAGTGCTTTCCAACAAACAAATTCGTCAGCTTTATAATATTAACGCTATTTCAATTGCCAATATTAAGCCAGTTTCTAATATCGTCTAGGCGATTGTGAATATTTTTTTTTTCATATAGATGCACATTTGAAACTCAGTGGTCCGCACCGATTGTGAACATCACCAGTCAATGAAAAATTAATCACTATGAAATAAAAAAAAATTTCTGCAATTGAAAAACTTTGCACAAATGCAAACTTAAACACCCAAGGCTCTGCATAAAACTAAGCTGTGTGCAAAATATTAGTTATTTTTCTATTCGGAATGCTGTGCTTCAGGAAGATCCGCACTGGGCCACCTGTGCTACCTACCCTGCTGTTCTGACTTTGACTATAATAGAAATATCTTCCAGGGACATGGGCCTGGATCTGTTCCGGCACCATATAGCGATGAACACGCTGGTGCAGACGCGCACGGTGGACGGCCTGCTGCTTCTGATCGAGAAGGAGCGCGGCGGCGACGCCGTCGACCGCTCGCTGCTCAAGAGCTTGCTCAGGATGCTGTCTGATCTACAAATATATCAGGACGCTTTTGAACACAAGTAAGACACCATTCTTGTGTAAGGGGTAGTCTTGAAATACTATCGAATTTGGCCACATATATTGTACTGGTTATAAATAGCAATAGCAGGACTGCGCAACGATAATCGCTATGAGTACATCGGCTCGCTAATCTCATCAGATGCTTGTGCGACGGCTTCTACCTCCACTAAAGATCATGATTTAGGTCTTGCTACAGTAGCCGCAATTATGCAAGCTGAAACCAGAACCGATGTCTCTTCGAGATTAACTTGAACAAACTGTCGAGCTTTAAAACTGCTTCTTGTAGAAGGCTAATATCTCCAGTTCGCCTACAACGCTTTAATGACAGTTGTGCCCACAAGCGTCAAGCAAATTTTATATATTATTAGCGCCCCAACCCATCATCTTTATCACATATTAATTAGTAATACATTCTAGATAAATTTACAGAACTTCTCATTGGAAGGGAGGTTTGGCAAACACTCGCCATGCCTTTTGTAAAAATGTAACCTGAAAAAGAGTACAATAATATTGGGGTATAGGGTATATTTGTGTGGAATAAGGTTTATGTGAATGTTTTATTAGTTTGCCTAATGGTTTTTTGGGGAGAAAAGCGCCCCGGCACATGCCAGTAATAGAAATGACGAGTGTTACCTCTTGCAGGTTCCTCCTGGCGACGGAGCGGCTGTACTGCGCGGAGGGCCAGCGGCTGATGCGCGAGCTGCCGGTGCCGCAGTACTTGGCGCACGTCGAGAAGCGTCTGCGCGAGGAGAACGAGCGGCTGCTGCACTACCTAGACCACTCCACTAAGTTAGTCACCTTCAGGGACCTTTTATTGGGTGGAGGGAAATTAAAGAAAGAAAAAAATACTTAAAGATAGCACAACACAGACATATAAGTAAACAAAGCAATAAAAAATCGGAGACAGAAAAATATAACTACAAAAAAAAATTTCAAATTAAAGCAACCCTGACTCTTCTTTTAGAGATGCTTAACCCTTAACTATCCAGAATACTTTTGTGACGTAATTGATCAGAAGCGTCCAACTGACTCATTGTATAAAAGCTATGACGAAATAAAAGGAGGTTCTTTTGATTAAAAAGACAGTAAAATATATACACTTATTTACTTACAGATATTACAATTTCTTTTTTTTTACAGAATGTTCAAACCTGATATTGAGGTTTCATTTATGACAAAACCGTTAAGAAGCCCTTGATATTTTCAAGGGCAAATTTAACGACGCTTCTTTTTCTACTAACAAAATGTCGGACAGTGGTTTTAATTCGGAAACTCTAGGTTTTTCTAATCTAGACAATTAGGTATAGGTAATAGGATAGTGTCAAAACATACATTTACGAATCGGAAACGAAGTTTGTGAATACTGTAACGGATCTCTATAACTTTGGAAACACTTAGTTCTAATTGTTTTTGTTTAATCAGTAACACTTACGAACCGGGTGAAAATACTAGTTAGTGAATACTAGGGATGTTGATCGGCTTTTCAACTGATACCTACATTTTTAAATATCGGACGAAAAACAATTCCTTCTCAGATTGCCTGTGAAGAAATCTGTTAAATACAGAACGTTTGTTTCGCATTTGCTACATCGATTTCCTTATCAACATTAATTAAGGTTTGTTTATTTAACGTTGCCTTATCAAGTTCAAGAGACAAGCGTTTAATACCTTATGGCATTTGGCCCTATAAATATACCAGGTTTCAGAGCATTTTGAAATCAGTTTTTTAAGATGAATTGCTAAAAATGTATATGACTGATGTAACACAAAGTCCTCTTTGACAGCACATCTTGATTGTGAATGGTGTCCCAATTCCCAGATGGCAACTGATCCACACGGTGGAGCGTCAGCTGCTGAGCGAGCACCTGACGGGCATCCTCAGCAAGGGCCTGGACTCGCTGATGGACGGGCCGCGGCTGGCCGACCTCACCACGCTCTACAGCCTCTTCAGCCGCGTCAAGGACGGCCTCAACGAGCTCTGCAACCACTTCAATGCCTACATCAAGGTTACTCTTCATGCTACTTAGTCTATTTGATAACCTCTTTGAGGATGCTGGCAACATACCGACGTATACGTTCCTTAGCACATGAAACGCTTAGACCAATAAAAGTTAGCCGAAGTCATATTAAAACACTGGTGTTATGGAAATCAGTACCAAAGGTGATGCCAGAATATATACTTTATCATAACTGTTATTAAACATATTATCTGTCTGTCCCCATATATGCTTAGATCTTCAAATCTCTACCTAAAGGTTGTCTGGAAGAGATCAATCTAGGCGTTTTAGCGGTAGAAAGTGCTATAATTTCTCTGCAAAAATGTTGCATGGTCACCAGGTCGAGGTGAACATTTGCAGTACAATATCGAATCTTATGCGCAAGACATAACTGTCCAAAGTGTGTATTCTGACGTAGAGTAAAGTATATCGACTCTCGTTCATGAATAATGAAATGGATCCAAATCCAAAAAGCCAGTGGCTGTTGTACTAGACAGGCAAGCCAAATAAGAAACAAAAAAGTGAATCCAAATTTAAAATGTCGTGAACATTTAAAATAAATTTAACGGGTCAAAACGCGACACCATTTTTATTTAGTAGTTAATAGTAACTACTTACTCGTACTGCCCGACATTTCGGTTAGGTTGCACCAACCGTGCTCACGAGCTGACTGACGAAAAATGTTTAAATTGGAACGCGAAAGGCTTAAAGTTTCTACTGTCTTATTATTATTTGTTTTTTTCCAGAAAAAAGGTAGAACGATAGTAATAGAGCCGGAGCGCGACAAGAGCATGGTGGCGGAGCTGCTGGAGTTCAAGGAGCAGCTCGACCACGTGGTGAACAGCTGCTTCCAGCGCAACGAGAAGTTCACCTACTCGGTCAGGGAGGCCTTCGAGTACTTCATCAACCAGCGGCAGAACAAGCCCGCTGAACTTATAGGTATTGTATTTTATTTCCTACTAGCGGACCGAATTTAAATTTTAGGTAGAAAACGTTTGTACTGGAAAAAGAAACGCTTTAGAGTTTTCCCGGCCATTATGCGAATTTTTCTCGCCGTAAAAACTGTCCTTGGACTTCAACGAACATATTAAAAAAATAATTGTCAAAATCGGTCCAAGCGTTGTCGAGTTATGCGCCTACCAACACATTTTGCGATTAATTTTTATACACCACTACTTTTTAATTAGTACAAAGAATTAAATGGGGTGCTCCGTATCAACTACTGATCATGTGTGCGTAGTCATAATTTAAAATATGTGAAAACAGCAAAGTTATTAGCGTTTGTTTTAATCCCAAAATTTCGCTCTTTTTATGCACGCCATTCAAAGACGTATCAATGAAAGACCACTCGCTCTCGCGACCTTTGCTCTCTCGCTCGCACTTGCTATGAACGAAACTAGCAACAGCTGTTATCATAATTCACCTATTTGAAAGTTTAAAGTCTAACTTGTGTCATTCAAAATAAGGTAAAAAATAAAATAACAATGCAACCTAAAGAATTTAGATAAATTATGGTATTCTAACGTTTCCTTCATACTTAAACCGGGCTTAGGACCACAAACAAGCAGCAAAAATACTTAAAAAAATCAAATCAAATTCTACCAAAAAGTAATTTTGGCGTATTTAAAAAGGTAGAATTAGCTGCTATTTACATTCTTATTTACAAAACTTACCTAATTACTTACCTGATTCAAAGAAGTGTTTACCAATTATTGCATATTTTAATAGATAGTTTTGCGATTAATTTTTTTTGTTTTTTAATTACACAATTAATATGATCAGTAGGTGATAAACAGCACCTCACATTTTTTTTGTACTAATTAAAAAGTAGTGGTCTATAATAGATGTGATTATATCGATGATGGCTAGGAAGTCTTATCATCTTCACCGAGCTTTAGGGGAGCGTAAATGGCTCTTACCCTACTATAGGTTTTGTTACTATTGGCTTATTGTTATAAAACACTAGCTGTTGTCCGTGACATCGTCCGATTTTTTGACGTGACAACGTCTAATAACTCGATTCTACCGACTGCATGCACGATGCAAGATGACGTCATTGTCGCTCATTGTCGCGTTCCGCAAGCGAGAGCGCGGCACGAAGGAGAGAGAGGCATGATCGGCTCAGCGTTGTCACGTCAAACTTCTTCTTCTTATGGTGCCGTCTCCTTTCGAAGGTTGGCGATCATTGAGGCTATTTGAATTCTGGACACCGCCCCACGGAAAAGCGATCTAGTACTTTTGCCGTACCACTCCCGAAGATTTATTAACCAAGACCACGTCAAAGTACCGTCTGTAAACCGAACTTACAGACAACCTTTAGGATAATAAGAACGAGTGTATGGATACGAGTAACAACAAAAATAATAATAATAATAATAAATAAATGCGCCAGACAATCACACCAATCACCTGGTCTCAAACTAAGGTTTTCCCTTGTACTATGAGGACCAGACGACGGTTACTAACTGGGGGCGTCATCCCAGCACACCCAGACTCAAGGCAATTTAGAAAAGTTCGTTTTCCAAATTGACCCGACCGGGAATCGAACCCGGGACCTTTCGCGCTTTTGCCGCCTACCTTAGCCACTGCGCCACCGAAGTCGTCATAATGATAACAAACTAAACACTATAGACATATTTTTACAAAACTTACATACATAATAACATTCGCGTTTATAAGCAGTACGATTTCATTTATTTTCATTAATATAAATATAATTTAATAGAATACCATTTATTTGCATAAATGGTTTTTAAAAAGGTCTTAAATTTAAAATACTTCAGCGCATTTTTCACCAGTTATTATAGCATGCAAAAACTATTCTGCTAGGGATAAATTACAGGCTGAGCTAGTAACTTATAAAATAAGTTAAATGCCATGCGGCCACGAGCGTCCTAGTTACAATAGGCACCCTCCTTTTTTTTGGCGGGGGGAAATGCTTGATGCACCGCACCGTCACCCGAGAGAGGTGACGGCGCCCTGAGAAGGGCAAGCCTACCCACTTAACCTTCACCTTAGTGTTAATGCTGTGGGAAAGTTATTAGAACCACCACATCACCGGTAATAGACACGCTACTGAGGGTCGCGCCGCCTGCTTTGAAAAAAAACCCTATAGTATTTTCTCACCATTGCGGTGTTGTTATTTTCAGCCAAATTCGTCGACGTGAAACTTCGCGCCGGCAACAAAGAAGCGACGGAAGAGGAATTGGAGCGGCTCCTAGATAAGATCATGGTGCTGTTCCGGTTTATACACGGGAAGGTAAAGTTACCTTCAAGTGAACATAATCCGGAATACGTTTTGATACGTTATTTTAAAGACGATGTCGGCTATGCATGATTTTAACGCAATTTAAAAGATTTGGGATTGATTTCTTTTGTTGATGTATATTCCTCGATATTGTGTCAGCAAAGTAAAAAGGGTAAATAGGTACTATATGTGGGCAATGGAATTTAACTATTATATACAAAAAGTTACAACAATAAAACTTCAAATAAGGTTGTCTCGCCAAACAAATCCTACAAGACGATATAGGAACACATTGAATGTGAATGAGAATAATTTTTAAAGAAGAAAGAAAGAAAGAAAATTTTATTTGGCACAAAAAAACATTTAACAGTAATTATATAGGTACATAGTTTTAAGTCTACAATGTGCCAAAAAGGTTATCCACTCAGCATTATGCCGTACATTTGGATAGGAGGCCCAAATGTAACGACGCTGGTTTTCAGTGGTCACCCTATATCTAAAAACTAGAGGGCGAGTAGGGTGTGGTTCTATCAACAAAATATGAGAGGAAAAATACACCTGCTCTGCAATAACTTAACTAAAAATCTAAATAAAACAGAAAATAACAATAACATACAAATAATTTTATAGTAGACTAGTCGTGCAGATTATTATCATTTTCAGGTCTTGACTACAACTAGCATTCACAAAACACTTATTTATAAATTTAAACAGGCATTTCTTTGAATATCCAGGAGATAAGTTTTAAATTTAGTCTTGAACGCATATTTTGACACAGAGTTTCTGATTGGCGGTGGTATATTATTCCAGCATTTTGTGGTTGCGTGACGAAAGCTGCCACGAAACGCTGCGGTCGTGTGCCTTGTGTAGGTCAATTTGTAAGCTGTTCGGATGGGCCTATGTGAAAATTTAAATTTTTTTTTTGTTTGTTACCTATATTGCTCTAATCTGGATAAATGATGAATTAGTGGACTTATTTATGATCTGCACAGTCCGTTCTACCATAGGTACCTACGTGTGATTGAAAATAGAATAAATAAATTGTCTTTTGCGTAGATCTACATTCTTATCCGGTAAAATGTATTACAGTTCTTTACGTTTTCGTTTAACCGCGTTATTCTTACATCCATCTGTCTCGACTAGTTTAAAAGGTAGCTCAGTTGACAAGACAGCGTTAAGAAATAACTGTCTAGTAAACTGATATACTTTTAAGTACCTGTAAAATCGTGATTGCTTTATATATTTACTATGAAGATAGTACAGTCAGCGTCATTAGTTTGTATACACCTCAGTACCTTGTCACACTAAACGTCCATGTGACTGAGTAAGTGAAATAGACAGTTAGATTAATGTGACAAGGTACTGAGTTGTATACAAACTAATGACGCTTACTGTATGTGCTTATCAAAACACTGACCGTTAAAAAAAAAATTATTGATGAATGGTTTTAACAGCCTAATTGGCTACTTGACAGTGTTAACAATAAAATATTAAAAGTATTAGATATGTTAGCATATTAGTTAAGTAATAATTTTACATTTTTATTTTTTAATTAAAAGCATAGTAAGTATTTTATTTTTGCAAAATACATTTTCCTTTTTTTATCTGTGGAACAAAAGAACCGAAACGGAAACCACCATTGTAATGCGGAAATGACAGCTGTCGGCGGAAATTATTTATTTTAATGTGGCGAAACAATGATTATTTTACTGATTAAATTCAATTATTGTGTTTCTAACCGTATAAAGAATTTATTTAAACATTTTTCGTTTATCTATATTAAGTCGTTCCTATGCGTATCGGTTCGATGTCTAGAACGTTGACGTCATAATTGCAACAGTCTCGTGACTTGGCGTTTTCGCGCGCTTTTTAAATGTGTTACACAAAATCTTATTTTTCTCTGGTTATTTACATTTTTTCGGGATAAATCTAATTGTTTGGGATATAAAAAGAACGGGCGCACATTTTACAATACTTTTTCAAAAACTGTCAAGTAGCCATTTGTGTTTTTTTTTCCAAGGATGTATTCGAAGCGTTCTACAAGAAGGACCTCGCCAAGCGACTGCTGGTGGGCAAGTCCGCGTCCGTGGACGCTGAGAAGTCGATGCTGAGCAAGCTGAAGCAGGAGTGCGGCGGCGGGTTCACCTGCAAGCTCGAGGGGATGTTCAAGGACATGGAGCTGTCCAAGGACATCAACATTACGTATAAACAGGTACCGGATTTAAATCTCTAGTGTAGATAGATCTATTTTTATAACCTAGATGTTGTTTCATTGTTTTATCAATGGGGACTGTGTGGGACTCACCTCTCCCTAGGCGTATTCATTGTAGCCCTCATTAATAAGGGAAATAATCTAAACTAATATTATAAAGCTGAAGAGTGTCTTTATTTGAAAGAATCTCAGGAACGACACTGGTCGAAAAATATTTTTGTGTTGGACAATCCATTTGTCGAGGAAGGCTTTAGGATATATAACATCATATTGCGACCAATAGGGTCGAGGGGAGATTCAGTGGAAATGGCGGAAAAAAATGCCAATTACGCGTGTGAAGCCGCGGCGAGCCGGTAGTAAACAATAATCGAGGTGACAACACGTCTTTCCAATCACTTTTGGGTCCCAAAAGAGTATCGCACATGAAAAATCCGCTAGATGACGATACGTGGCCGTGAAATGTAATTGCAACGTGATAATAATAATAATATTTTCTTTTAATAAAAATAATATTAATAATCACGCCTCAATTGGACCTTTCGCCACGTATTGCCATTAACCTTTACCCAGCCCACGTATAAATGTATAACAGTATCTATAACACGAAAGCAAGGATGTGGCATAACGTCATATCGATAAAAAAATAGATGTCTAAATCAAGATTTTTTTTACAATTTTGCAAATCTAAATAAACACTGATACATTATAATAGTAATTTGTTTTATTTTATGAACATTTTTAGTTTAGAAAAACGAGTATGTATTATCATAGACAAACATACATGTATAATCTTGCAAAACATATATTATAATAGGCACTTCACTATTCATTTTATAACGTAGTCCGTTGACTTCATATCAAGTCGTTGTCGCTCGCGGCAAGATAAATATCTCAAATAGAAGTGTTGTCTATGCTTTTCTTTCTTCACCTTGAGTGAATCTCTCTCTATCTCTCTAGACGATTTGAATAACGAAAAGACGGCTCTTGTACGGTAGTAATAAATCATAACAAGTATGTTACGGTGAAAAGTAAGACAAAAGAATGAATGGTCAGTTATTATTCGTATATTTTATAACTTTTTATAGTTTGTGTTTACCTTTCAATATTTTAGTTTTTATATTTTCGATAATTATACATATTTAATAATTATTGTACGAAAAAAAAAAAGACGAGCGCACGTTTGTAATGGCCGGCACTATGACACAATGACCTTGACACCTGTACGCTTACGACGTCACAGGTTTACTTGCATTGAAGTTGGTGGCGCTCGTAGCACTGAAATCTTGTCATTGCGTAGAGATGGGTGTTGCAATATCGAAAATCGTAAATAAATTATAAATTAACTAGCTTCCGCCCGCGGCTTCGCCCGCGTGGAATTCGGTTATATTGCGGTATAAATCACAACTATAAGAAAATTTCTCATTTCCACGGAAAGATCTAAGAAGCGCGATGTAACGCTGGATACGATTAGTTGTTAAACAAAAACTGAATGGTACACTATATTATATAGCTAAGTAGATGTATAAATCAGTTTAGACGATAAAACAAATTGTACGTCATCCCTCGGGAATTCCTCATTTTCGGGGATTCATTATCGTATCATTTAGCTTCTAAATTTACATGTTTATATTCGTTTACAATATTTTACCTTGAATAAAACGCCACACAGCGCCATCTCCAATCCATCCATCAAGCAAACTATATTTTTGTTCCCTCGGGAATATCATTTTTTTTTTCGGGATAAAGAGGAACCTATTATTTAATCCGGACTTCTAACTATACGTCTGAAAAATTTTAAAGCAATCGGTTCAGTAGTTATGTCGTCAAAGCGGAACAAATAAACAAACTCACTTTCCGATTTATAATATTAGTAAGGATCTTCGTGAAATAAATTAATTTTAATATTTATTATTCAATACGTTATTTTCAGACCGGAATTAATTGTCAATCATAAAATCTATGAATATTTGTATGGAACAAAACAAAGTAAACATGTAGGATTGTCATGAATGCAACTATCGCGTCACATCACTAGCCTACTTGATATGAAGTCGTTGGCGTATGGGACATCAAAATATTTCAGGCGTTTTTGTTTTTATCTGTTTTAAAACACTACAAAGCCTGTTTCTTCTGGCGAAATAACAAAAATGGGCTTCAATCCTGTCCATCTTACAAAATTACAAGAGAAACAAATGTTTAATGCATCGTAAAGGTATTTAATTAAAGTAGGTACAATGAGTAACTTCTATAGAAGTAGTGGCGTTGACGGCACGAAAATCCTGAACTTGAATAGAAGTAGTTGGCGGTTATTAGGTTAAACGGATTCTAGTAGCTCAGATATATGGAGTTGTCCAAGGACATTTATATTACATATCAACAGGTTGTGTTAGAAGTTCAAATGAAAAGTAAAGAAAGATGTTTTTGTCATATAAAAGAGGTCGCACGAAAAAGCTAGTTATTTCGAATTAATTATCAACCCTACCAAGTATGTAGTTTAAAACCAATTTGACTTAAATCGTTAGTTTGTAGACACCTCAGTACCTTGTCCCATTAAACCTCCAGTAACTAAGTAAGTCAGATAGACCGTGAACTGAATGCGGCACGTGTATGTGTACAGTCATACTCTTCTGTACCTTGTCCCATTCAACCTCGCATACCTGAGTATGTTACGTACACAGCGATGCGGATGCGACAAGGTAGTGACGTGTGTCCGTGTGTGCAGCACCTGGCGGCGGGGTCGGCGGCGGAGGGCGGCCTGGAGCTGTCGGTGTACATCCTGACGATGGGCTTCTGGCCGACGTACCCGCCCGTCGACGTGCGTCTGCCGCCCGCACTGACGCGGCACCAGGACCACTTCGCCAAGTTCTACCTCGCCAAGCACTCCGGCCGCAAGCTGCAGTGGCAGGCCACGCTCGGACACTGCGTGCTGCGGGCACACTTCACACAGGTACACCGCCCATCGGCACCGAACACACTGAGATGCACATAAAGCACACACGCAATAGATACGCATACTGTAGTCAAGTATTGACTCTTGAAACAAAACAACTACGTCTAATTGGCTACTTGACAGTGTTAACAATAAAATATGAAAAGTGTTAGATATGTTAGCTTATTCGTTAAGTTTTACTTTTTAATAAAAGCATAGTTAGTATTTTATTTTTGCAAAATAAATTTTAGTGTTTTTATCTGTGGAACAAAAGAACCGAAACGGAAACCACCATTGCAATTCGGAAATGACAGCTGTCGGCGAACATTATTTATTTTAATGTGGCGAAATAATTATTATTTTACCGATTAAATTGAATTATTGTGTCTCTAATCGTATTAATAATTTAATAAAAAAAATTCCGTTTATCTAAATTAAGTCATTCCTATGCGTATCGGTTCGTTGTCTAGGACGTTGACGTCATAATTGCAACAGAGACGTGACTTGGCGTTTGCGCGCGCTTTTTAAATGTGTTAAACAAAATCTTATTTTTCTCTGGTTATTTAGATTATTTCCAGATAAATCGAATTGCTTGGGATATAAAATCAACGGGCGCACATTTTACAATACTTTTTCAAAAACTGTCAAGTAGCCAATTTTACGTTAACTTTAAGGCGTTAGTTACGTCATTTATAGAAAGGGCGTGTTCCACACACGCGCTGTGTTTGGTCCGCGCCTGTGCCTCGTTGCGTCCTTGGAGACGGAATGTGTACCGTCGAAGCTCATTTTTTTTTAAACCATGCCCACTGCCCTTACTTGTGGCGCCATTTTCAACGTCAGAAATGCTTCTATATTTTTTTTTTAACTGCCTCCCTCGTCTTGTATAGGAGGAGGCCCTCCTCTTACATTTAAAATAGTTTTACAAATTTTTAATTGAGTTTTTGAAGTTTGTCTAATGTGTTAAATTTTCCATACAAACTTTGAAATCTTATGTCCCCTTAGGTTTGAGTTTTGAAAACTCCCTTCTTAGCTTACAATTTGTGTACCAAATCTCAGTGATTGTAATTATGCATTGATTGAAACCTACTACTTGCTTATTAATAAATAAAGAGTTTTATAGAGTATATCCTAGTACAATTTGATATGAAAGTATATACGAGTATATCTATTTACCATATAAAAATGAAAACATTTGTAAATTAAAATGTCTTTTTCAGGGTAATAAAGAGTTACAGGTCTCGTTGTTCCAAGCGCTGGTCCTGCTACTTTTTAACGACGGAGACAATCTCTCTTTCGAAGAAATTAGAGCTAATACAAATATTGAGGTAAGTTTGAATAATACTGTTCAAATAGATACATAATCGAAGGGACAAATTAGACAAACGTTAAATAAAACTGTATCTGTACATTTTAAAACGTTTTGATTTTATGAGCAAATCCACAGCCACATAAGAATTTTTTTTTTGCGTTTTCTAAATTTGTCCATGAATGAGATTTAACTGACCAACTATGGTGGTGACTGCACCCCCATGGTCGGTCAGTCACTGGGCTAAGGACCTAAGAGCTTCAAAGTTCGAAAAGCTGAGGGTTTGATTCTCAGTTACGCTAACTTAAGTAATGTGTTAAAAATGTCATTACTTTTTTCTCCAACTGACTACGAATTTGGAATGGTTTTAGTTTACGTCTCTGTATAATTGATTACTATTCGTAACAAAAACTGATCGTTTTTTAAATATTAGAACCAGGCATTAAGAAACGAACATATTGCTTGGGTGTGAGTGTGCTACGGTTAGGCATCGTGAGATTCAATGGAAAGCTTTAGTTAGAATGTCCGTATTGATAGTTATTCCACGACCTCAGTACCTGAGAGTCCCAGGTTCTAATCCCGTGCGTGTCAAGAGGGCTCATATCATTTTACAGAATATTTTTCCGCCAAACCATACAAAGTTCAATGATTCGGCGAAACGACGTTTGGTGAAGCGTAGCGTCGAGCGAAAAATATTCTGTAAAATGATATGAATTCGGTCTACATGGGAAACAATGTATGCATATCGTATCGGGTCTGGGTGTTGTGTCATTGCGGTGGTGTGTGTGCACAGACGGGTGAGCTGCGTCGCACGCTGCAGTCGCTGGCGTGCGGCAAGGCGCGTGTGCTGAGCATATCGTATCGGGTCTGGGTGTTGTGTCATTGCGGTGGTGTGTGTGCACAGACGGGTGAGCTGCGTCGCACGCTGCAGTCGCTGGCGTGCGGCAAGGCGCGTGTGCTGAGCATATCGTATCGGGTCTGGGTGTTGTGTCATTGCGGTGGTGTGTGTGCACAGACGGGTGAGCTGCGTCGCACGCTGCAGTCGCTGGCGTGCGGCAAGGCGCGTGTGCTGAGCATATCGTATCGGGTCTGGGTGTTGTGTCATTGCGGTGGTGTGTGTGCACAGACGGGTGAGCTGCGTCGCACGCTGCAGTCGCTGGCGTGCGGCAAGGCGCGTGTGCTGAGCAAGGCCCCGCGCGGGCGCGAGGTGGCCGACACCGACGCCTTCGCCTTCAACGCGGACTTCACCAACAAGCTGTTCCGCATCAAGATCAACCAGATACAGATGAAGGAGACGGTCAGTGGACACGCGATCATGATTACCAGGCCTAGCATGCGCAATACGTCAAATTTCTGACGACAAAAGTTTCTATACCGTTGATTGGGTGATAGTGAACCGTACTCGTATTTTCAGCCAATCAGCAGTTGACGCATTGATCGTGACATTTCTTAAGAGCGCTATAATATTTACTCGCGCGGCGCATGCTAGGCCTGTACGACTCCATAAACAAGCCATATAACGTAGCAATGCCGTAAGAGAAGAGTTTACGAAATGTCGGCCATATTAAACATCACTAAATAGTAAACAAAGTCACTTTACTATATGTCCCTATGTATGCTAAGATCTTTAAAATTACGCAACGGATTTGATCCCCGGGTGGGTCAATATGGGAAACGAACTTTTCTATATTGTATTGGGTCTAGGTATTGTGGTACCGTCGTTGTTTCTGATTTCTGTAACACAAGTGCTAAGCTACCACAGAATCTGAGCAATGTATGTAATGTTGTCTAATATTAAAAAAGAAATATTTTATGTCTAGCACTAATACTAAACCTAGCTATGATTATCTAGAGGGTGAGAGGCCTTTCGTTTTTTTATAACGAGGGGAAATACATTGATGTACCGTACCGTCTCCCGAGGGAAGTGACGGCGTGTGTGGGACTCCCCGCGCTGAGAAGGGCAGGAATACCCACTAAAACCCCCCGATTGGACCATATCGCCGTTAATGTAATGCTACGGGAAACTCGGCTCAGCCAGAACTGCCACAGCACCACCGGCAGAGGGTGAGAGGCCTGGTGTTCTAAGACCAATCTAATCAATTGTTTAAAGTTTTTGCATTGCCCTGTAGAGTAAGTTTCAACTCGATGTAGTGTTGAGAAAATAAATGTTATATGATTTTCACGTTCCACTTCGTTCTGTGTACAGAGCGAAGAGCAGAAGGCGACGGAGGAGCGCGTGTTCCAGGACCGGCAGTACCAGATCGACGCGGCCATCGTGCGCGTCATGAAGATGCGCAAGGCGCTCTCGCACAACCTCCTCATCTCGGAGCTCTACAACCAGCTCAAGTTCCCCGTCAAGGTGAGACGTGAGAACTGCTGCCGTGCTTCCTCGCACTATACCGTATTCGGGGAGTGCACAGACAAAAGCGCGTTTGGCACGTCACACTTTGTACCTTTTGTACTTTGTGTGCAAGTATTACGTAACGCAATTTTTGAAGTTATTTTATTAGTACGTTACTCGCGTTTTATCACGCTCGTAACAAATGTCAAAATCATGAAAACGATTTTAAAAATGAAATTATTTTAATTAATACAAATATGTTTTCAATTTAACTAATCATTGAATTTTAAATATCGTTCATTATCAAACACACGAGGGTGATTCCATTCTCTGCTCGCAATTATAGTTTCATTTTTAGAAACGATCTCAGGCATGAAGCCACCGTCACAAACATGCGTATAGCATTAGTGGCTTCGATTATTTTGAAACATGCATTTAGTGAAAAAAAATCCAAACACATGTGGCCTATAAAATAACTATATTTATAATTTATTTATTGCAGCTAGTCCGGATTTATAAAACGAAAAAAAGCTGCTGTTACATATATGTATTTCTTTAAACAACACTTTGTTATTCCACTAGCCCGCCGACCTGAAGAAACGCATCGAATCGCTGATAGACCGGGACTACATGGAGCGCGACAGAGACAACCCCAACCAGTACAACTACGTCGCGTAAGATCCCCCCCCCCCCCCCCCTTCCGCAACACCAACACCGCGACTCCCCCCACCCACGTGTTCCTCCCCATAATTCCATGACACCATTTACATGGTAGATTTAACTAACACAGTTTGTTTGAACAATTGAACTTGTGATACAGTTCTATTGCTCCATTTCATGGAGCTAGTGGGATTTATTTCCTAACGCGACCAAGGCTCATGCTTGTTACTTATGCTCTAGAAATAAATGGTTATCAAACATACGACTATTATTTAACAGAAGATCATTGACAAACAATGTCGATCGAAAGCAGGAACATTGTTAGTGTCGTTAAGAAGGAACGATGTTTTTTTTATGTTACTGGCTATACGATGGCGTGACCTTTGAACTTGCACGGGTGTACGCATGCATTCTGTCAATTTAACGGTGATAGAGCCCCACAGAGAAGTCCGGCCAAAATAGCTACAGCTAGATAAAGGATACGCCCACTATCAGGATGGCATTGCTAAGGATTTTTAGGTGACTATCGGTTCACTAAGGTTGAAATTTACAAATTTAATGATTTTAACAAGTTGTGTTATACTTAAACCATTATTTTTTATCATTTAGGAAATACAACCTTAGCTTATAAACATAAGGTACATTGCTCTCCCAATCACTTTAAAATCCTTTGCCGTGCCGTCTCGATATTGAGCATCTTACAGTAACTATTGAACTATAGTATATCTATCAATACGACGTAAAAACACTAGCTCCAATAATTGCATAATATGGTTGATTTTAAGTCAACCCGCAATCACCCGCGCCTGTTTTAATTTGCAGCTTTATTTCGTCTAACAGCGAATGTGTGATATTGTGCCTAAACATCCCTACTTCTTTTAATTACTTATTGAAGCAACCTAAATGTTTGTCACACAATCGTTTTCAGACTAATGGTTATTCCTATTCACATTGATTCCGTAGTTACTTTGTAACCAGTAAAAGAGCTAAAGCCTTCGTTTCCTTGCAGTTTGATAATAATAGTGGGAATATCCCAGATTTACAATTGAGGCTTTCAATGTGTACGACACTAATAAATGTAAATGGTGTTCTTGCCTCTAACTGCCAGCGTATCAGAAAAATAAGTGGCTTATTTGGTGGGATTAAATATTACTATGTACAATGTAATGTAAACGTAATAGGATTTCCAATAAATTATAGTTCTTCAGAAAATAATTAGTTATCTCTTCAAATAACTGCAACAAAGTTGAAAATAAATTTAAATAGGAAGCTAGAACATGTAAAGGTAGATTTATCGAAAAGTATTAACGGAATGATTACGTTAGCTGTATCAAGTATGCTCCGAAAACCATAAATAAGCATTTGCATCAACCAAGTCGTATCATGCAAGCAGTGCCGGATTTACCATAAAAGCTAAAGCTGATTACTTTTATTTGTACCACAGTTTATAGGGCAGTCTATAAAAATTGGTACAAATAAAAATAAAGCCACGAACACGAGGTGGGGCTATGAAAAACATATTAAATAGGTTTGTGTTTGCAAATGACGTTTCTATTTAAAGCGTTAGTAAACAATGACCAAGAGGACAGTTGGAGTGGCACACATTTTTTCGCTTTAGAGCCCCAAATGTGTAAATCTAGCACTGTTTATTCACAAACGTCAGAAACGACTATCAATAATTGGACAAGAGACAAACGAAGATTCGGAAAGTCTATGTTTTCCGATTCAGGCGTTTTGTGAATAATACTGTAATGATTACCTCTATTGTATAATTCAACTGAGTAGATGCCTTGAAACTCTTAAGATGTGATTTTTGTAGCATACTGGTTGTTTGGGGAAATATCATCTGGCTCCAGCTCCGTACTTACAATTCAGAATTTGTAATTTCATTAAGCACCGCATCCGCTTTCTGGGACCGAATAAAACTCGGTATTCTCTTAACTAATGAAACTAGCTCATGTAACAGACAGTCGCGGGTCAAATGTAAAAATTAATTTGAGACGTACGCCCTAGAGATATAACGTGTGATATTAGGAAATCGGCCGCCCTCCGGAAGAAGGCTTATTCTGATAAAATAAGGCTTTTCTTTAGTTCACGTTGTAATTTCAGTTAGATACTTGCGTCATAATAATTTGAAAGTGAAATGCACTTGTATAGGTTGTATTATATGGCTTTGTGAATGTTTAGAAAATTTCTTTACGTAGGCTAGACGTTTAATTTTGTCATCCAAGTCATAGTACTATCCTAGATAGATACAAAAATAACGAAAAAGTGTGTACAAGTGTAACCTTTAGCGACAAATAAGCAGTATCACTATTGTGTATTTATTTCCTTGGGATATTTAATCTATCGGAGATCGTACTAAGTTTTGTTGATGACGTTTGTGAATATTTTAATATTGTCTCGGATACATGCAAAGTGTGTACTTACTTCAAATTCGAGTACCCTGACATTTTATACTAGCAAATTTTATACTTTTTTTTATAATTGGTGATTTCTGACCTAGGCGTCGTCATTGGGGTACATAGTGGAGGCCAAGCCTTCCACTGTAAATGTCGGATTCAGATTTTAATGCGGGTTGAAGACCAAGAGCTAAAGATAGCTGACGCAGTTTTCCATACTTGTTTGTTGACTGCAAACTAATCTTTCTCTAACTGAGCTCTTGGTCTACAACCCGCCTTATTTGGAAAATATAATTTGTCTGCTTCTTAACTTAAACGGTCAGTGACAAAGACTTTCCGGATCGGAATCGTTTCTGACGATGACTGAATAAGGGATCCCCACATAAAAACAACCCCAATGACTCACACAACTTGGTCAATCAACTGATGACGCCCTTGGCTGTGAAAGGCAAGAGACACGCGCCCTCTTATGATATATCTGCAGTCGTCAAAATCAGAGTTTCTACTCAAGGTTTATTTATGTCTTTGTGAACGGATCACTAATGTAATTAATAATTACATAAGTGTTATATAATTACTTATGTAATTAATAATTACATAAGTGATTACATAATTACTAATTATATAATTGTTTGGTTTACTGAAACCCCTCAAGCCAAGCGTTTAACTCGTAACAATAAATAACTTTTATCCTGTACGCATTTGAAATCCGATAGAAACAGAAGTTTTCATACTAAATTGAATTAATTGTGATAAGTAGAATAATATTACGTGCAGAATCATGAGTTAAATACTTGCCTAAGAGGTTTTTAACACATCGTAGGCCTTACTACGGACGTTCATAAGTGCGGACTATGATATACCCGTCCATTTTTCCCTTTCCGTGTGAGCCCTTCGAGTAACAGAGACAGATATATCTTCGCAGCCCATGCTTACGAGCATCGGTAGTCGGGCCTTTGGAATGATCCTGTAATGAAAGTATTTGAAAAATATTTATGTTCCAAATGTTGAAAGTGTTTAAAGTATGTATTCATATAAGGCTAATCTGGAGGGTTCACTGATTAAAACTCTATTTATAATTTTCAGTCATTGTTTTATTTATACAATATCTACGAAATAAATAATAAAAACAATTATGTACATAAAAGATCTTGTTTTTGATAATCTAAAGGATTACCCCTTTTACCTACAATGAGCTGAGACGACAGAATGAGAGGCTATTTACATTAAACATGATATTGTCAAATAACACATCTCTCAAATACATCATTAAAATTTACTGAGAAACATGTCTACTGCTCCCTATTTACATTTTTCAGTCATCCATTTTCCATACATAAACTCATTCAAAAGTAACCAAAGGCAGTGATCGTTATCTTATTAAATTTATTATTTAACATGACTACAACAAAAGCGCAACAGACTACACTCCAGACTGTGTATCTACTGTCTTTACATCATAGTAGGAAGAACTGCAAGTATCTGATGTGCTTGTTTTTACACAAGCATTGAAAGATTTGTCTACTCACAACTTTAAAATGCAAACGCAAAAAGATGACCTACCAATGTGCTAAAATGGCAAAACAGACCGCTCCTAAATGTTGACTACCAAATATTCGAAATCAGTAGGTAGCTGGCTTGTGATAGAAAACTGAATCATTACATTCAATGGTGCTATCGCGCATTGAGACATAATCAATAATTTAGCAGTTGGACCTTACAGGTTTTGCCGTATAGTGGATGGAATTTTTTTACAGTGGTACACGCCGATAAGTATGTAGTTCAGAACTCCAACGGCAGAGGGAACTTACCGAAGGCTAAGTGGTTAATACAACAGATAAATTCATCGCCTACGATAACTTGCGGTTAGCTCAGGTTCGAATCCCACACCGCAAGAGGAGACACAACACACCAAATAGCAATGATGCGCGAATTCACTATTCTTGTTTTCAATTGAACAAGTCGATACTACCGAGTACTACCGAAATATTTGATGAACTGAGATGAAACCATTTTAATTCTTTAAAATAGTATATGGAACTTGCACCATAGCCCATATTCCATACAAAACAATCCAACGATACCAACTTTACATTTCACTCTAAGTGTTTTATCAAATAGCACCACAAGAAGAAAGTACACATAGTACTTAGTTTCATAGGGAAGATCATTAAAAGGGTCTTAGGGCGTAAAAATACGTATCTAAATGATATGGAGAAGAGACGCAGCCTTGTAAGAATGTATTTACCATACGATGTTTCGCACAATTTATAGGGTCGGCGCCATGTTTCCAATTTCGTCTATTCCCAGTTATCACCACGGATTACAGTACATGTTACTTTAATAACTACCTAACTACAATGTTAGAAACTTTCTATAGCCTAAGTGAAATTATCAAATAAGGAGCAGGTTTTAAATTAATTATTTCATGCTTTCATTTTCTACGACGGACCGAGTAATGTACAGCGATGTGGAGACAATCACTTCCCATATGCCACCGGTGGCAATCCATGTGGTGGCAACTGGCAATAGACGTTCCAATTAATGACCCTTTGGAACAGAACGACAAAAAGTCTAGACATCAAATTTCACCAAGGCAGCATTCGACCTGCGAATTGCCTTCAAGTCCACTCCAGATTCATAATTCATCTAAGCTATTACTCTACTTGGACTGTAGGTACTCTCTCTCATTTGTTGATGCGACTCAGCACGTGGTCCAGGTGATCCTTGTGGTAGTCCAGTTCCTCGGCCAGGGCGCTCGCCAGCGAGTGCGGAGTGATCTCAGTGCCCAAGTAGTTCTTAAGAAGGATCTGTACATAAAAATGAAATAAATTAGTAAAGCATTTTACAATAGTTTCCTCATATGTATCTACATCTCAAAGAAAAGGCTAATTGTCCTTGGAGTACAGAGTGTGGATCGATCGCGTTAGGCCCCTAAGGCGATCGCTCCACTCACTCTACTAGGGGTCACTACATAAAAGAGAGGTAGTCGGTCGAGGATTGTAATCGGGGTGCGCCACTGTCTAGTGAGACGCTGACACCACGACCTAGCGAGGCACTGACGCCACGGCATAGCGAGATCCTGACGCCACGGTCTAACGAGTCGCTAAGGTCACGCCGTAGTCAGGAGTTGACGTCACGGCCTATCGAGCTGTGGCGTCAGGGGTCACGCCTCGACACGTTTCGCCGTGTGAGCTTATTGACGTGCACTGACCTGCGGCGACACGGCCCCGCCGTGAGCGAGCACGCCCCGGCGCAGGCGGTCTCCCTGCGCGCGGCTGACGTCACAGCTTGGTGACGTGCACTGACCTGCGGCGACACGGCCCCGCCGTGAGCGAGCACGCCCCGGCGCAGGCGGTCTCCCTGCGCGCGGCTGACGTCACAGCTTGGTGACGTGCACTGACCTGCGGCGACACGGCCCCGCCGTGAGCGAGCACGCCCCGGCGCAGGCGGTCTCCCTGCGCGCGGCTGACGTCACAGCTTGGTGACGTGCACTGACCTGCGGCGACACGGCCCCGCCGTGAGCGAGCACGCCCCGGCGCAGGCGGTCTCCCTGCGCGCGGCTGACGTCACAGCTTGGTGACGTGCACTGACCTGCGGCGACACGGCCCCGCCGTGAGCGAGCACGCCCCGGCGCAGGCGGTCTCCCTGCGCGCGGCTGACGTCACAGCTTGGTGACGTGCACTGACCTGCGGCGACACGGCCCCGCCGTGAGCGAGCACGCCCCGGCGCAGGCGGTCTCCCTGCGCGCGGCTGACGTCACAGCTTGGTGACGTGCACTGACCTGCGGCGACACGGCCCCGCCGTGAGCGAGCACGCCCCGGCGCAGGCGGTCTCCCTGCGCGCGGCTGACGTCACAGCTTGGTGACGTGCACTGACCTGCGGCGACACGGCCCCGCCGTGAGCGAGCACGCCCCGGCGCAGGCGGTCTCCCTGCGCGCGGCTGACGTCACAGCTTGGTGACGTGCACTGACCTGCGGCGACACGGCCCCGCCGTGAGCGAGCACGCCCCGGCGCAGGCGGTCTCCCTGCGCGCGGCTGACGTCACAGCTTGGTGACGTGCACTGACCTGCGGCGACACGGCCCCGCCGTGAGCGAGCACGCCCCGGCGCAGGCGGTCTCCCTGCGCGCGGCTGACGTCACAGCTTGGTGACGTGCACTGACCTGCGGCGACACGGCCCCGCCGTGAGCGAGCACGCCCCGGCGCAGGCGGTCTCCCTGCGCGCGGCTGACGTCACAGCTTGGTGACGTGCACTGACCTGCGGCGACACGGCCCCGCCGTGAGCGAGCACGCCCCGGCGCAGGCGGTCTCCCTGCGCGCGGCTGACGTCACAGCTTGGTGACGTGCACTGACCTGCGGCGACACGGCCCCGCCGTGAGCGAGCACGCCCCGGCGCAGGCGGTCTCCCTGCGCGCGGCTGACGTCACAGCTTGGTGACGTGCACTGACCTGCGGCGACACGGCCCCGCCGTGAGCGAGCACGCCCCGGCGCAGGCGGTCTCCCTGCGCGCGGCTGACGTCACAGCTTGGTGACGTGCACTGACCTGCGGCGACACGGCCCCGCCGTGAGCGAGCACGCCCCGGCGCAGGCGGTCTCCCTGCGCGCGGCTGACGTCACAGCTTGGTGACGTGCACTGACCTGCGGCGACACGGCCCCGCCGTGAGCGAGCACGCCCCGGCGCAGGCGGTCTCCCTGCGCGCGGCTGACGTCACAGCTTGGTGACGTGCACTGACCTGCGGCGACACGGCCCCGCCGTGAGCGAGCACGCCCCGGCGCAGGCGGTCTCCCTGCGCGCGGCTGACGTCACAGCTTGGTGACGTGCACTGACCTGCGGCGACACGGCCCCGCCGTGAGCGAGCACGCCCCGGCGCAGGCGGTCTCCCTGCGCGCGGCTGACGTCACAGCTTGGTGACGTGCACTGACCTGCGGCGACACGGCCCCGCCGTGAGCGAGCACGCCCCGGCGCAGGCGGTCTCCCTGCGCGCGGCTGACGTCACAGCTTGGTGACGTGCACTGACCTGCGGCGACACGGCCCCGCCGTGAGCGAGCACGCCCCGGCGCAGGCGGTCTCCCTGCGCGCGGCTGACGTCACAGCTTGGTGACGTGCACTGACCTGCGGCGACACGGCCCCGCCGTGAGCGAGCACGCCCCGGCGCAGGCGGTCTCCCTGCGCGCGGCTGACGTCACAGCTTGGTGACGTGCACTGACCTGCGGCGACACGGCCCCGCCGCACACTGGTCCGGATTTTTAATATGGAAGACTTAGGACCCAATGTCAATATTTCGGGCTGAAAAAAATCATGTGGATAGATAAATGAACGTTCATCAACGTTTGTTCTAGCAGTTTTTATGAAATTGGTTATTTTTGCGAAAAAAAAAACATTGAAAAAAAATTTGTATGGAGAAAAAGTGAAATATTTTTTTTTTTCGAAAAGTTCAAAACTGTTAGCAGTGAAACCTTTTGTGTGTTATTGTATTACACTTATTCGTTAATTCCATATTTTTTTTATTTGCATATACTTGCAGCCTTGGCCAAAATATGCATCGGAACTTTCATTGTATTTATTTCAACTATTTGTGACAATTTAATTTTTTTATTGATTTATAGTCACATAATTTACGCATATTTTCAATATAATAAATTTTAAAATCCATTAATGATTTTGAAAAATAGATTACAATTAAATTTTAAAAATCAAAATAATATTTTACTTCTTAGTGGTTAGCTGTTGCTCAAAGCGCAGTTAGTGATCGAATGAGGCATTGCCTGCTAATATTCCCCTCCCATTCCCTAATATTGCTATCTCTTTCATTTCCTACTATCGCTATCTCTTTCATTCCATACTTCTCTCTCTTTCGCTCCTTGAAACCCTTGCTAGTTGAGCGCTTATGAATCAAATAAAACAGACGGGAGCTCATGTTGGAGCGTCATTAGACATTCAACCCTTGAAGAGTCAACATACCTGGAAATTTTAACGTGAATAATCTAGCAACTTGATCATGGCTGGATTTGGCACTAACCTGGACATTTACGTGTTTCTGCGACAAGAGGACCTCAAGGATTACAAACGACTGCATCAAGCAATTTTGGATTGCGTTTTGCTTGAAATTTCGCAAGAAGATTCAGAAAAATTATTGAATTTTGCAAGATCTTTTACTGTGAACTTAAATCGTCGATGGACCGAGGCACACAGGGTGCAAAAAACATTCATGAAGAAGCATATGAACTGGTTGGAAACAAGAATTAAGTGGCCTGAATGTGAATCAGTAAATCTCACCGAAATTTTTGAAGGGACCGAAAATTTGGATCCTCGTTCTACAGAAGAAGAAGCAGCTGTTCAACCCATTCCATCTACTTCGAAGGCGACTAGTGACATTGGAACATCTACAGACATTGCATCAAGGAAGCCATTTGAAGACTTGGGGAATAAGCAGAAGAAAAGGCGATCGGGTACATTACTCGACTATCCGGAAGAGGAACTGACTTTTGCTTTTGTCACGAAGCTAAAGTCTAATGGGAAAGAAGGTCTTGCTCGCATCATCGATCACCTTGTGAAGAATCCTGAAAAGGTTGAAGCTGTCGAATCACTTTTATCAACAAACGAGAAGACGGACACTATGCAGGAAGATCAAGCGTTGGCCCTTACTGCATCATTGGATCTGTCAAAGTGGAAGTATCTTACTTTACGGTCAGCATTGTCACAGCAATTGAAGCTTCCGTCTTACTACAAGTTGTTGGAAGCTAAGCAGAGGTGTTATCCAGATACCAGAGATATTGAAGTATCAGAACATTTAGTGAAGGTGAAACTACAAGCACTGTTAGACGTGACAACTCGAAGAATACTGCAAGTCGTTGGTGATGATTTAAATATGTGCAGTGAAAACTTGAAGCTTACCTCCAAGTGGGGATTCGATGGATCTTCAGCACAGAGCAACTACAAGCAAAGAAGTGAACTGGCAGAATTCGACGACTCCTCTGTGTTCATGACGAGCCTCGTTCCTTTGAAGCTCGAGAGCGGCAATGTTGTTATTTGGAATAATCCAAACCCATCTTCAACATCTTATTGCAGACCTATTAAATTTCAGTTTGCGAAGGAAACGACCGAATTTGTTAAGCAAGAACAAGCGGCAATGGAGGAAGAAATACGAAATTTGACTATTTCAAGTTGCGGAAACTTGGAAGTTACTCATGAGTTGCACATGACAATGATTGATGGGAAAGTGGCTACAATTATTACAGATACTCCATCTGCAGCTACGTGCAATGTTTGTCTTGCAAAACCTAGTGAGATGAATAATCTTTCAGAAATGTTTTCAAGACCTGTACGGGACGATGTGTATCAATATGGACTATCAACACTCCATATGTGGATTCGAAGCATGGAGTGTCTTTTACATATTTCATATAATTTAGATTTCAAAATGTGGAGTGCACGAGGTGACAACAAAAACCTTAAGAAGTTAAGGAAGGATATGGTGCAATCGGAGTTCAAACAACAAATGGGACTTTTGATTGATGTTGTAAAGCAGGGCTTTGGAACTACTAATGACGGAAACACGGCCAGAAGATTTTTTCGGGAATACAAAAAAAGTGCTCAAATAACGAAGATTGATGCTGATTTGATAAAGCACTTCGCAGTTATATTGCAAGTGTTATCTTGTGGAAAGGCTGTCAATATCGATAGTTTCCGTGAATACTGCAAGGAGACTGCTGAGATCTTTGTACATCACTACCCCTGGTACAATATGCCTTCCAGCATACACAAAATGTTGATACATGGCGCTGACATATGCAAACATTTCTCTTGCCTTCCTATCGGAATTTTGTCAGAAGAAGCAGGAGAAGCAAGAAATAAGGACTTTCGAAATACCAGAGAGCGACACACGAGGAAAACAGGAAGACTGCAAAATAATGAAGACATTATACACAATTTTTTGATATCATCAGATCCATATATATCTCATCTGAAACCTAAATACACCAATTTTAAGTCATCAAGGATGTTTCCAGAAGCTACGCAGTTGATATTATCAGATGAATTAATAGAAGTTGAAGAAGAAATTGAAGTTGATGAAGAAGCTCCAGAAAATGTGCCAGATCCTTTAGAATAAGTTTTAAGTTATTTATAACTATTATTTTGCGTGTTATATATAGATAGTTTTAGTCAATAACTTTAGTTTTAATTTCATTTTAGTTATTTTATTATTATTTCCTATTTACTAAATTAATGAAAAATGTATTAAATTTAATGTAATGTAAACAACCTTCAATTATTTTCTATTGTAGTTTTAAGTTATTTATATTAATTTGTATGTTATGTATAGATAGTTTTAGTTAATTACTTTATTTTTAATTTAATTACTTATTTTATTATTATTTATTATGTACTAAATTGATAAAAAATGTATTAAATTTTATGTAATGAAAACGACCTTCAATTTATTTTTTATTGTACTGCAAGAATTATGCAATAAACAATTTTTAGTTATTTTGTAATACATTTACATACATACCCTATGCTACTTAAAACTTCGTCCGCGTGAATAGCGTCGCGATAACCGACATTAATGCGGACGAAGTCGCGGATGGCCACTAGTTATTCATAAATCAACTTCAAAATGTATAACAAAATAACCAGAAATAGTTTATTGCACAATTCTCGCAGTACAATAAAAAATAATTGAAGGTCGTTTACATTACATTAAATTTACCGCTGCACCACTGAACCGATATAGATGAAATTTGGTATAGATATTCTTTGGGACACTAGATTTATTTAGTAGTTTAGGCGTGATTGAGCGACAGAGAGACAGACAGACAGAGTCACTTTCACATTAATAATATTAGTATGGATTTTATCTTAGTACCGAATTTACTTTCCCGAAACCACTTAAAGAAGCAAAAGTACTGATTTTAAATAAATATATATTAGGATAAACGAAATAAACGCCAAAGCTGCAAGTAAATATTTTGTATTACCAGTAGAGCTCTTGTCTATTTTATCTGATTTATAAGCGTGGAACACCACTTGTCTTAAGAAGAAAAAGAGTGAGCAAAAGAGAATGAAAGAGACAGCAATAGTAGAAAATAAAAGTGATAGCTATATTAGGGAATAGGAGAATATTAGCAGGCAGGCAATGCCTCATTCGATCACTAGCTGTGCTTTAAGCAACAGCTAACCATGAGAAGTAAAATATTATTTTGATTTTTTAAATTAAATTGTAATCTATTTTTCAAAATCATTCATAGTCAACAAATAATGGATTTTAAAATTTATTATATTGAAAATATGCGTAAATTATGTGACTATAAATCAATAAAAAAATTAAATTGTCACAAATAGTTGAAATAAATACAATGAAAGTTTCGATGCATATTTTGGCCAAGGCTGCAAGTATATGCAAATAAAAAAAATATGGAATTAACGAATAAGTGTAATACAATAACACACAAAAGGTTTCACTGCTAACAGTTTTGAACTTTTCGAAAAAAAAAAATATTTCACTTTTTCTCCATACAAATTTTTTTTCAATGTTTTTTTTTTCGCAAAAATAACCAATTTCATAAAAACTGCTAGAACAAACGTTGATGAACGTTCATTTATCTATCCACATGATTTTTTTCAGCCCGAAATATTGACATTGGGTCCTAAGTCTTCCATATTAAAAATCCGGACCAGTGTGCGCCGTGAGCGAGCACGCCCCGGCGCAGGCGGTCTCCCTGCGCGCGGCTGACGTCACAGCTTGGTGACGTGCACTGACCTGCGGCGACACGGCCCCGCCGTGAGCGAGCACGCCCCGGCGCAGGCGGTCTCCCTGCGCGCGGCTGACGTCACAGCTTGGTGACGTGCACTGACCTGCGGCGACACGGCCCCGCCGTGAGCGAGCACGCCCCGGCGCAGGCGGTCTCCCTGCGCGCGGCTGACGTCACAGCTTGGTGACGTGCACTGACCTGCGGCGACACGGCCCCGCCGTGAGCGAGCACGCCCCGGCGCAGGCGGTCTCCCTGCGCGCGGCTGACGTCACAGCTTGGTGACGTGCACTGACCTGCGGCGACACGGCCCCGCCGTGAGCGAGCACGCCCCGGCGCAGGCGGTCTCCCTGCGCGCGGCTGACGTCACAGCTTGGTGACGTGCACTGACCTGCGGCGACACGGCCCCGCCGTGAGCGAGCACGCCCCGGCGCAGGCGGTCTCCCTGCGCGCGGCTGACGTCACAGCTTGGTGACGTGCACTGACCTGCGGCGACACGGCCCCGCCGTGAGCGAGCACGCCCCGGCGCAGGCGGTCTCCCTGCGCGCGGCTGACGTCACAGCTTGGTGACGTGCACTGACCTGCGGCGACACGGCCCCGCCGTGAGCGAGCACGCCCCGGCGCAGGCGGTCTCCCTGCGCGCGGCTGACGTCACAGCTTGGTGACGTGCACTGACCTGCGGCGACACGGCCCCGCCGTGAGCGAGCACGCCCCGGCGCAGGCGGTCTCCCTGCGCGCGGCTGACGTCACAGCTTGGTGACGTGCACTGACCTGCGGCGACACGGCCCCGCCGTGAGCGAGCACGCCCCGGCGCAGGCGGTCTCCCTGCGCGCGGCTGACGTCACAGCTTGGTGACGTGCACTGACCTGCGGCGACACGGCCCCGCCGTGAGCGAGCACGCCCCGGCGCAGGCGGTCTCCCTGCGCGCGGCTCAGCGGCTGCGCCTCGAAGTTGCGGCTCCACACCGTCCACGCCGTGGCGCGCGAGATCAGGTACGAGTAGTACTTCGCGCCGTAGCCGATCAGGTGGCTGAAGCGGTGCTGCCACGCCTGGGGGAGATAAAAGACACGCAAGATTATCTTAAAAAGATTTGACTTATTGATGTTAAATAAATGCTAGAAAATACAAATAACAGCATACGTAATAAAAGTACAACTATTATTTTTATAATGTCACAAAATGTTATCTAAAAGTTTTAAAAATAGAGATGTTGACCAGATTTTAAGTGCCTGTCACGCACGATTACTTCAAAGATGTTCTATGAAGATATCAACCTGTGACATCACAATTTTACTTATCAACAAAGATTAATAAACTTAATTGGAACATATAAAAGATAATTTAGGCGGTGTTTCCCCCATATTTTCAAATAAAAAATAGCCTATGGCCGTTCTAGATGTTTATCAAATTTCATCCAAATCAGTTCAGTAGTTTAGTCGTGAAAACCGCACAGACAAGGAAGAGTGACTTTCACATTTATAATATTAGTATGGATAGTACATTAACTGACCGTGTTCTCGACGTAAGGTAATCCGTAGTACTGCTTCTGCACTTCCTGCAGCACATGCGTGGTGCGTCCGCCGAACGAGCCCTGCGGCCCGTGGTAGTGCTGGTCCAGCGCCGAGTAGAACACCTGCAATATACAATTTGAGCACGATAATCTCAAGAACTACTGGTTAAAATTTAACAAGTATGTTTGTGTTGAATAGTCTATTTATAGAGGAAGGCTTTAGGCTGTAGGACCAATAGGAGCGAAGAACTAGTGAAACATGTGGAATTATTGGTGTTTATAATATAGTACGCGTGTGAAACTGTGGTTGACTGCTAATTTATTTATGTACATAAATACAACGTGGTAAAGCTCAATAAATAGTAACGGAAACCAGACTGATAAAGTCAAAACCTATTAGTAATTTCAAAGAAACAGAAAAAAAATCTTGCAGTGATGCTCTTCCAACTGAGGTAACAACAAGTTATCATAGGCGATGAATCCTTTCTATTGTTACGAGCTTCGGGTTCGTGACAATAAAAACAGCCGATAAAAATTACCAAAAGTCACACTTTAATTGAACGCCACTAATTACAACCTTAAAACGCACTAATTAAAACAACAATCACTCCCAAGTCGCACTTCAAAATCGCTTTCGAAGTAATCACTTGTATCGCTAATTCAATACTGTCCCGGTCGCGGTGAATCCCGGCCTTTTATATTGCCGCGGCCGTTCCCGAACCTTCCAACGCAGAAACATCCGGAACATTCGCGCGCAGTGCGGCCTTGAACGGCCGTACGCTCGGTCAAGGTCATTGTTCTAGTAAATTCTGGCGTACACGTCTCGACTCTCTGTAGTCCCGCCTTTCCACACTAGATGGCGCTGGTTACTAAGAACGTTAATCGTGGCGCGTAACACTGCCCCCTCCTAAGACATGCTCGTCCCGAGCATTTTCGGCTCCATAATAACGCGCCAATCGATCCACATGGACGATCTTAGGAGTACCCCTCGCACCTTTTTGTATCCGGTAGGTTACGTCATTGATCTTAGTCACAATTCGATACGGCCCTTCCCATTTCGCCTGAAGCTTAGGAGATTTCCCCTTGCTGCGGATTGGATTGTGCAACCACACTAGTGAACCTTCGTCAAACTCTTTACTGTTCATTTTGCGGTCATAGCGGGTTTTCATTCTTTCAGACATTTGCTGGCCCGATTGTCTCACGTGCTCACAAATGTCATTCATCTTGTTCCGTAAGTTATTTGCATAATCTGTTATACTGCATGGGGAATCAGGTGGTATTCCGGTGATCATGTCTGCAGGCAGTCGTAGTTCTCTTCCAAAGTTTGCGAACGCTGGTGTTACCGATGTACTTTCGTGAACAGCGCTACGATATGACAGCAAAAATGGTTGTATGTGCTTGTCCCAATCTCGTTGCCGATTTTCCACAACTTTTGCCAAGTACCTCTCTAGTGTCTGATTAAATCGTTCCACCATTCCATCCGACTGTGGGTGGTAAGAAGTTGTTCTTGTTTTATGAGTTCCCATAACTCGACAAGTTTCCTGGAATATTTGGGACTCAAAATTCCTTCCTTGATCACTGTGGATTTCCAAGGGAACTCCAAAACGACAGAAGACTTCATAAACTAACTTATCAGCAACTGTCGAGGCCTCTTGATTTGGAATGGCGAAGACTTCCGGCCACTTAGTGAAGTAATCCATCACAACCATGAAATATTTGTTACCACTTTCACTTTCCGGGAACGGCCCCGCAACGTCAAGGGCTATCCTCTCCCATGGTGCGCCCACATTGTACAGCTTCAATGCACCTCTACTACGAGTCTGAGGTCCCTTTACAGCCGCACAACTTGTACATTTGCGACACCAGTCCTCGACATCGTCCCGACAGTAGACCCAGTAGAACCGTTCTCGTATCTTAAGTAGTGTCCGTTTTACTCCCAGATGACCTCCTGAACAACCATTATGGTACAGCTGTAGAACATCCGGTACTTGACCTTTGGGGACAACCATTTGCAGATGACAGCTGTCTCCACGAGCATTTTCCCATCTACGGCACAGAACTCCATCCTGAATCACCAAGCTGTCCCATTGGGCCCAATAGCTCTTTGTGATCGAACTCATCGCTGAGACGTCGCTCCACCTAGGCTTAGGAACTCCGGCCTTCATCCACTCCAGAATCGGCTTGATGTCCGCATCCTCCTGCTGTGCACGTTGTAGGCTTTCCTTCCACTCGTTGCTAAGGTCTGTCTTGAGCATCCTCACAGGAACAACTTCTTTACTTTCTTGCCTGGTACAATGCTTGCAGTCTTCAGGACAAGGTCTTCTTGACAATGCATCTGCGTTACCATGAGATTTTCCGCTGCGATGTTCCACCACAAAGTCGTATTCCTGCAGTAATTCAATCCATCTCGCAACTTGTCCTTCCGGATTCTTGAACTGCAAAAGCCATTTCAGTGCAGCATGGTCAGTTCGTATGTGGAATTTCCGCCCCAGAAGATATTTGCTAAAGTGCTGCAACGACTTTACCACAGCAAGCAGTTCTCGTCTCGTAACACAATAGTTCCTTTCAGGTTTCGACAAAGACTTGCTGAAGTAAGCTATCACAATTTCTTGATCGCCATTCCGCTGGGATAATACACCGCCAAGTCCTATGTCACTGGCGTCTGTGTCAACTATGAATTCCTTGCTCACATCAGGGTATCCCAAAATAGGTGTTTTGCACAGACGGTCCTTTAGCTCCTGGAATGCGATGTCACAACTTCCATCCCAGCAGAATTGTCGCTTCTCCTCCGTTAGCTTATGCAGGGGTTTTGCTATATCTGCAAAGTTCTTAACAAAACGCCGATAGTAGGAACACAAACCAAGGAATGCTCTGACCTGCGTCTTGTCTTTTGGGATTGGCCAATCCTTTACAGCAGCGATTTTCTCTGGATCCGTGCTGATACCTTCTTCAGACACTACATATCCCAAAAAGCTAACTTGCCGTTTGAATAGTGAACACTTCTTCGGGCTTAACTTGAGGTTGGCACTCTGGATCTTCATGAGCACGCGTTCCAGATTTAGAAGATGTTCTTCAAACGTACGGCCTACGATGATTATGTCATCCAAGTAGACTAGACAGGCATCGCCAATCAGACCGGTAAGTACAAGTTCCATCAACCTTTCAAACGTTGCCGGAGCGTTGCACAATCCAAACGGCATGACTTTGAATTGCCACAGACCCTTTCCTGTCGAGAATGCAGTCTTCTCCTTGTCTTTAGGATCAATTTCAACTTGCCAGTAACCACTTTTTAAATCTAGCGTGCTAAACCACTTTACTCCAGTAAGCATGTCCAGCGTGTCATCAATTCTTGGCAAAGGATAGCTGTCTTTCTTTGTAACGTCGTTCAGACGACGATAGTCAACACAAAACCTCATGCTACCGTCTTTCTTTCTTACCAGCACTACAGGTGAACACCATGGACTAGATGAAGGTTCAATAACACCATCCTTCACCATTCCCTCAATCATGGTTTCCACGTCCTTTTCACGTGCTACGGGCAATCTCCTTGGCCGCTGACGGATAGGCAATTCTTCTCCTGTGTTAATTTTGTGTTGAACTAAGCCAGTCCTTCCGATGTCAGCATCGTTTGACGAGAAAACGTTGGCATACTTGAGCAACATTTGTTTCGCCTTGACCATTTCATTTTGGGACAGAGCGCTGCGGCAGTCTTCTAAAAGTGTGGTCACTCTCGTTTGTGTATCTTTGCTGACGGTCCCGGTCGATTGATGTTGGCATCGACGCAACCAATCCACTTCCTCGCAAGTACCAACTAGTGTGCCTTTTTCTATAACCTGTTCCTGGTCACAAAGGTTCAGCACACGTACCCCTGAGATGTCGGTGGCTCTAACCAAAGTGCGTGCCACTTTCCATGGAAGGTCATTTTCTACCCTTTCCACAAGTACACAACGTTGAGTTTGCCCAGGATTCCGAGGAAGACTAACCGGCACAATCGTTTCAGATCTCGGCGGAAGAACAATCTTTTTAAGGCTGTATACATTCCCTGGTAACGCGCCTTCAACGAAAAGTTCCTCTTGTCCACATTTCAGAACACCTTGCTTGACGTCAATTTCGCAACTATTCTTCCTCATAAAGTCAAGGCCCAGGATGCAATCGTCCATTATATCCGCCACAATGACATTATGCAGGTAGGTTCTGTTGCCTAGCTTCAGCCCCATCTTCTTCTCTCCATGGACGGATATGCGCTGACCGGTGGCTGTTACCAAATTAATGTGTTCTCGGTTGTATGCAGAGTCCCCAAGGGACCGTCTCATAATTTGGGAACTGACAACCGTGCGAGAGGCTCCAGTGTCTATAGTCAGCTTACACGGCGTTCCGTTCACCTCGCCCTGGATGACTAGGCTGTTCCCGTCTTGGGTTTGTTTGATCGAAACCCTTGGGGCTCTTTGAACCTCAGCCAGCACCCGCCCCGCAGTCCTGGCTATTACTCGTTTCCCTGCTGCTGGTGCTGGGCGGTGCTCTTAGCTGGACTGCCGTCTTCTACTTCGGCAGTTCGCTTAGGGCAACTGGATCGAAGGTGGCCCCTTTCCCCGCAGCCGTAGCACCTAGGGCTGTAGCTTTTATTGCGGTCGCGAACTGAAGCAACCTCCCTGACGCGATGGGAACGATGATCTTGCCGCACAGCTTCCACTTCCAGGGCATGGGCCAAGGCATCCTTTAGCGTCTCGTGGTGCCCGAGCCTCACAGCAGCCCTAACTTCAATATCGCGGATGCCGTCGATGAACACCTGCACCAGGTTCCCATCAATAAGCGCTGGTACGGACTGGTAAGCTTTACGCACCAGCTTCTCCACTTCAAGGGCCCACTGCTGCAGGTTTTCGCTACTGCGTTGCACGCGGTCCCTGAGCTGTGCGCGAAACACGTGTTCCAGGTGAGCGTCGCCATATCGAGCCTCCAATGCCTCAAGTAGCTGCTCGTAAGTTACTTCCTTACCGAGAGCTTCCAAGACAGATAAGGCCTGGTCACGAAGGCCTAGGGTGAGGGCAGTCATGGCCTGATTTTTATCCCAGCCGTTCGCTTTCATGACTGCGTCAAATTGAATTTTGTAGGCCGACCAGGAAGAAGTTCCGTCAAACGGTGGCACTTTGAATCCACGTAGCGAAGGTGTTGTAGCTACGGGAGCTGCAATTGCTTCTCCAAGTTTAAGACAATCCAGCGTTTTCTTAACGTCTGCCATCACGGTCTTCTTCACATCAGCCACTACGTAGTCAACCCGATTATTGACTTGGTCGATCCGTATTTCAGCTTCCAACAGGCGGTTGTCATGTTGAGCAACCTTATCCTTCACCTCCTTTATGTCTTTCCCGAAAGTAGCGTGAAGGTCCTTCAAAAGAAGCATCTGCTCATCTTGGCGGCGAGCCTGTTCCTCCTGGCTGCGAGCCTGTTCCTCCTTGTCCCGCTGAAGCTGTTCTTCCAATCGACGAGCCTGTTCCTCCTGTCGGCGAGCCTGTTCCTCCTGTCGGCGAGCCTGTTCCTCCTGTCGGCGAGCCTGTTCCTCTTTGTCCCGTTTAAGCTGTTCTTCCAGCCGACGAGACTGCTCCTGCAGCATCATCATCAGGGCAGCAAGGTCTGGTGCTGCCGATGCTGCTGGTATTTCTGTGGACGGGCCAGCCTCCGTGGTTAATAACTGGCTCTCCGACTCCTGTGGCAAAGCTCCACCAAAACGTCTCTGGTCCGTCTCCAGTTGGCGTTGACTCCGGGTACGGATACCCTCCGTGTCGTCTTTAGGTAAAATCGGCATAATTTAAATCCCACTTCTGACACCAATTGTTACGAGCTTCGGGTTCGTGACAATAAAAACAGCCGATAAAAATTACCAAAAGTCACACTTTAATTGAACGCCACTAATTACAACCTTAAAACGCACTAATTAAAACAACAATCACTCCCAAGTCGCACTTCAAAATCGCTTTCGAAGTAATCACTTGTATCGCTAATTCAATACTGTCCCGGTCGCGGTGAATCCCGGCCTTTTATATTGCCGCGGCCGTTCCCGAACCTTCCAACGCAGAAACATCCGGAACATTCGCGCGCAGTGCGGCCTTGAACGGCCGTACGCTCGGTCAAGGTCATTGTTCTAGTAAATTCTGGCGTACGCGTCTCGACTCTCTGTAGTCCCGCCTTTCCACACTAGATGGCGCTGGTTACTAAGAACGTTAATCGTGGCGCGTAACACTATCATGAACCTTTTAGCCTTCGGTAAGAGCCCTCTGTTCGTTTCCCATATTGACCCGACCGGGGATCAAACCCGCGACCTCAGAGACGGCGCGACGCCAAAGTCCGGCCCGCTCGCCTCTCGGCTACGGAGGTCGTCAAAATGCTTTTGGATTAGTACAGTAAACGGAAAAACCATGGAACATTTCTAACGCTTGAAAATGGCACCACGAAAAGTAAGGCACGGTGGGCGTGGTTTCCACAGGCGCCGGGAGTCAGGCGCGGACCAATCACAGCGAGTGTTCCATCTTTTTCTATGAGATGACGTAACTAACGACCTTTTGAACGTCCTTTTGTCGACCTAAACGCATTAGCCTTAAAGTGTTTTTTCAAGTGTCGATTGCGTATTACTACATTGCGTATCTATTTCTTGTGTGCTTTACTATTATGTGTGTTTTGGTGTCAATATTCAATTGATGACGTATGTTAGTATGACGGGACTTCTTCCTTGTTTTCTTCGTTCGCTGGCCCCGGGTCACATACCACGTTTAGTAGGATATCAGACTGTACCTGCAGCTGCATCTCGCTGGCGCCGAAGAGGAACTTGGAGGCGCAGAGCCGGTGCAGCATGTCCTCCGGCATCGGCTCGCGCGTCTGGAAGTGCCGCGCGAACCGACGCACCACCTGCGCACGTAGACGTCATAAACAACCTGACTAGAAATTAGTGTTTAGTTCCGTCTTTTAGATTATCCAAAAATATGAATTGGAACTGGAAACGCGAACTAAGAGAGGTAGGGCATAGCGATTTATCGCTCGATCTGGAGCAGCCCGACTGGTGAAATAGCAGCCCGACTGGTGAAATACCTCCACCTTACAGAAGACCGCAGCCAAATAACAATCACTTCTGTGTTGTTGTGTTCTTGCGTGTGAGTAAGGTATCCAGAACTCCTGGGGGGTGCTACGTTAGTAGCAGGGGTCAAGCCTTCAAAGTAAGAGCGACAAGTCCAGTAACAGATTTATTATGGCACGTGCTGGTGCCGGGCGCGGCCCAGCATGCTGTGCAGCGCGTGTAATACGATACCTCTGGACTGCTCGCGAAGTACTCCATGAGCACGCTGGGCAGCTCGGCCAGGTCGGTGGGGCAGCGCGTGCCGGCCACGTGCTGGTGCCGGGCGCGGCCCAGCATGCTGTGCAGCGCGTGTAATACGATACCTCTGGACTGCTCGCGAAGTACTCCATGAGCACGCTGGGCAGCTCGGCCAGGTCGGTGGGGCAGCGCGTGCCGGCCACGTGCTGGTGCCGGGCGCGGCCCAGCATGCTGTGCAGCGCGTGTAATACGATACCTCTGGACTGCTCGCGAAGTACTCCATGAGCACGCTGGGCAGCTCGGCCAGGTCGGTGGGGCAGCGCGTGCCGGCCACGTGCTGGTGCCGGGCGCGGCCCAGCATGCTGTGCAGCGCGTGTAATACGATACCTCTGGACTGCTCGCGAAGTACTCCATGAGCACGCTGGGCAGCTCGGCCAGGTCGGTGGGGCAGCGCGTGCCGGCCACGTGCTGGTGCCGGGCGCGGCCCAGCATGCTGTGCAGCGCGTGTAATACGATACCTCTGGACTGCTCGCGAAGTACTCCATGAGCACGCTGGGCAGCTCGGCCAGGTCGGTGGGGCAGCGCGTGCCGGCCACGTGCTGGTGCCGGGCGCGGCCCAGCATGCTGTGCAGCGCGTGCCCCACCTCGTGGAACAGGTTGTCCACGGCGCCCGCCGACAGCAGCGCCGGCCCCGACCGGTGCCCGCCGCTCAGGGACAACATTACTACCACTATTGGGTTCTGTGAACGGAAGCCAAGAATTAAGACGGTTAATCTAGGATTGAGATGGCAAGTCCAAGATTGGTACGGCAAGACCAGGATTGAGACGGCAAGTCCAGGATTGAGACAGCAAATGCGATGCGAACAATCCATCCATACTCATATTATAAATGCAACTGTCTTGTCTGTCCGGATTTCACGCCTAAACTGAACCGATTTTGATGTAATTTGTAAAAGGTATACGTGGAACCTTTAGAACGGACATACACTACTTGTTGTATTGAAAATAAGGGGGGATGGAGGCAATACCACCCTTAAAGGTTTATATGCGAAAATGTGTACTTTTTAAGTTAAAGATATGAAATTTGGCACAAATGTAGCTCGAAACTTGGATTAAAATATGGACTACTCTTGTTTCGAATATTAGGGGAGATAGGGGTAAAAACAACTATGAAAGTATGAGGTCCACGCGAAAGAAGTCACGAGCACAGCTAGTTTATACATATTTTCTTGCATTTGGTATATCTTCGTGGCCAATAAAATGACCTTCGTAGCGTTTGTTTTTTTTTTCATTCTAGGGTAATTATATCCAGTAGCGAAGTGGTGACGAGGTCTGACCTGGTAGGTGCCGTCCGGCAACAGCTTCCCGCCCTGTATGGTGAAGTGGCAGTCCTGGTGCGGCTTGCCGGGCCGTTCGTACAGGTCGCAGTATATGTGCCCCAGCAGGCCCTCGCTCTCGTGCACCACGCCCAGCTTGTACACGTCCGGTGACCAGGACTCACCTGTCCACAAACAGAAGAACATTATCAGCTGCACCGAATTTTCACACTTATTTTTCCTGGCCTGGCTTTTCATCTTCACCGAGCTCGCGGGGAGCGGAAGGCCCCTAAAGCGGAAGGCTCTTACCCCTTACCATTTTCACACGACTTGTAGAGTTTCAACTGGTTTTTATATGATTGAGAATTCTGCTCTTTTATGACATGGCCATTGCCTGCGTGACCACCTCCATAGCCTAGAGGCGAGCGTGTCGTACTTTGGCGTCGCGACATTCTGAGGTGCCGGGTTCGATTCCCAGTCGAAACAACTTTTCTATATTATCTCAAGTCTGGTACCGTCGTCGTTTTGGAACACGAAGTGCTTTAGCTACTTACCATAAAATACCAAAGAGGTAATATAGAAAAGTTCGTTTTTAATGTCCATATTGACCTGACCGGTAATTGAACCAGATCGGCCTCGAAGATAACGCTCTTAACTAACGCGTTAAAGTCTGGCCCTCTCAGCTACGGAGGTCGTCGTAGTCAAAGGAATCCATCTTACGTAGGTAGCAACGTAGGTAGAACTGTAAAAACAACTACTACACTGTGTGGTGCGGTCGCTTCACGTGTTGGGTCTAAGAGGGTCTTGTGGGGAGTTTCTGCCAATCTTTAATAAATTATGTTCAAACTATATATCAAGAACAATACCTTGCCCTAATTAGGAAAATTAAAAATTATCAATTGCCCAGTTATGATAGCGGTATGTGTAGCGGAGACTGTCCACTACCAAGAACCTATCATCACATCGTAGCAAAACTATAATAGCGACTCCAACATAAGCCCCTTAGATTAAGGGGCCGGTAGGAACCGCTGTGTAGGTGCGGAACGATTCACACGCCCCTAAAAGGCCTATTTTTCAGTTACATACATACAAAACATTATTTCAACACTTACCAGGCAACATTTCTTCGGAAATCAAGCTGATCCCGTACAACTCTTGGCACAGCATGTTCAAGCCTTCCATGCAACCGCCCAATGAGAAGTACGGGCTGAAGTCCGTGTTGGCAACATTCAGCAGCTGTGTCTTCGCCTTGTGCGTGAAGTACGGCGTGTCCCAGCACATGAGCTGGTCCTGGTACGGAGTCTCCCGCCGCTTCATCTTGAGCATGGCGTCGAAGTCCATCTTGGCCCGGTCGTGGAGGTTGTCCGAGAGGATGTCTAAGAACTGACGCACGTTGGACGCCGTCTCCATTGTACTCGCTTTTATGGCTCTGTAGAAATACTGTCGGGGTAAATAATAGATGAAGGGAGAAGATGGTTTTCTTAATAACTGTATTTTTACCTAGTTCTGTAAAAATATCAGTAATCGTCATGACATGTTTTTAAAAAAACCGACCAAGTGCGATTCGGACTCGCGCACGAAGGGTTCCGTACCATTATCTATTCAACTTTAGGTAAGATTATTTATAACTGAATATTCTGTGAATATTTCAAGCGTCTACCAGTTGCTGTTATTTAACATCGAGCAAAAAACGGCTAAAAATAAGGTTAAATTGTTTCTCGGTAATTGAACAATTATTATTCACGATATCTCGAGATTGCCCACCACTATATATCACGATAGTGAGCAACCCGCCCTCACCCCGTCGCACTATAAACGTTTTAGACTTTTCATCGCCCTTATATCGTCCGCATAAGATCTAGTATCGAACCTCAAGTGTTTACACTGACGTGCCGTACTTCAAATGGCCTATCATTCACTTCGAACCCTGCATATAAGCGTAAAACCAATAAGGTTGTCGAATATATTTTAAGATAATGTACGTTCAAAAGCCTGTCAAGGTAAACGGTTAGATATTAGTTTTTATGCCAACGAAATAAGGTCGATGCAAAGCCCAAAGAGTACGACGTATTTACTTTTTATTGCACTTCCAAGTAAACTGACATTATGGTGCAGTTAAAAATCATAACATTAAGGCCCAATACGAAGCAATGGACATTACCCGTTTCGTGGCGAACCGCGCGCCATCTATTGAACGCATTTGGCATTAGCTCGTGCTAGCGCAGCACGAGTGTGCGGTGCTAGTACGAGCTAATGCCATGTAGTACTAATACAATAGAGACAGCATTGCGTACGTATTAACTTATTAAATCTTACTACTTTGTAATATTAGTAAGTACCAATAGATTAACAATTTTGTACTTTATTCGTTACATACATACAAACATATCGATGGCTCCAACGAATAAACGTGCAAACGAAAAACTACAACTTTTGAAATCCAAATTAAAAAACGTTTGAAATCACATTACTTTAATGACGTAATGAATAGATATATTGAATGTATAAATTATATTAAAGGTTAAACATATTTCAGCTCATATATTTTTTAAGAAAATAAATCTATCGATTTTCTCAGTATTCAAGAAAAAACATATAATTTTATTATTCTAGTAAAAAATTTGTGACTTGTTAACAGAAATGTATCACTGCACGTTTATTCGTGTCATAAATGAAGCATAAACAAGTGTAGTAAAACGGTGCACGGTTATTCTACAGATTAGTAAAAGATAATAATTCTATATTAGGATAGCTGTATTAAAATTTTTGCGGTCTGCAATGAAGCATAACTAATAAAAGTAGCTTCCATTTTTACACGAATAATCGTGTCTTTTTTTTTAAAGGAGTTATTACCCAGAGGAAAGGTTAGACACAAGCGGCAGATTGATTTAACACGTTTATTTTGGTGTACTCAAAGAAACAAATATATTCAATAGTATAGCTGGGCATTAACTCGTTAATCCGTTAATCGTTAATTAACGAAGTTAACATTTTGAGTAACGGATTAACTTTTAAGTTAACTTTAAAAACCGTTAACGGACTCATTAACTTCCGTTAATAATCAGGAAGTCCGTTAATCGTTCATCCAATGCCTACTATTCACTGCATGGCAGCGAGTGCGAGTGAGAAAGCTGCGAATAGATTCATTTTGTTAATTTGATTTCAACAAAATTATAAAAAAGACATTATCAGTATATTGACAAACTGAAACACTTTTAACTGTTAACTGTTATAATAATTATTATTTTTTATTATGTTATCATTTATATGTACGTAACATTTATTATTACTAATTATTATATTCATATATTTCTAATTATATATATGTGTGTATGTGTGCGTGAGTGTGTGTATATATAATACATAGACTTATCTATTTTTGATACCCATTATTTATTTATTTATGTAAGAACATGTAAATAACATGTGTGCAAGCAACTTATGTCCGTTCGTCGCTTTGTCATAAAAATATTACACAAATGTAATTAAAATCCGTTATTAGCTGTAAGATTAGCATTAAGATTCATGTTAATAATTTAGTAAGAGCTGTGGATTTTGTGCAAAATAAAAATAAAAATAATACATGTCGGATCGGGAAGGGTTCTCCGGAAACCGTACGGTTTGGCTTAAGTTTTATTGGACCGCTTCATAGCGTTTTACATAGTCCCCCCTCCCCCCCCCCAAATTACGTTACGTAATACTCGAACGCTCCATAAATTACTGACAGTGATCATTTGCGTGTGGATAATCTAGACTAATATTATAAAGATGAAAACTTTGTTTGTAATGAATAGGCTCAAAAACTACTGGACCGTTTTTAAAAATTCTTTCACCATTCAAAAGCGACATTATTCAAGAGTAATATAGGCTAAATTTTATTTTGGAAAAAATTTGGTTTCATAAAGTATTTGGGTTTTTCGGAGACAAGGTGGAAAAAATCAACCAGAAAAGTTACTTATTTCGCTGCCTAAACTATAAAAGAACCATAAAATGTTCTAATTAATTGTAGATTTATGGAAAAGTGTATGGAAAAGAAGGAAAAAGTATGTAATAACATTTAAAGTAAAGAAAAAGAGATGAAATAGGAAGTAATGCATTTTCAAAGTTTTATTATATTAATGCAGAATTTTTATGAGATAAACAACAAATCCTTTAATTAAAAATCACTATACTTACCAAGTTAAAATCTAGACTAATATTATAAATGAGAAAGTAACTCAGTCTGTCTGTTTGTCTGTCCGGCTTTGACGCCTAAACCACTGAACAGATTTTGATGATTTTTGGTATGGGTAGGTAACCGTTGAACCTCTAGAACGGATATAGGCTACTTTTTGTTTTGAAAATGAGGGGGAAAGAGGTAATACCGCCCGTAAAAGTTAATATGGAAAAATAATGACTTTTTAAATTAGGGATATGAAATTTGGCACAAAACTCAACATTCAAAACATAGCTCAAAACTTGGCTTAAATATGGACTACTTTGGTTTTGAATATTAGGGGAGACGGGGAGGGCTAACAGCGAACATGAAAATAGATATATATATGTCGCAGTCATCTGGTTTAATCAGCTATTTGATTGGATCACTAGCGCGTTCATTGAATCACGACGTTTAATTGAATGACTAAAGGACAACTCGTCAAATTGTTTAATATAACGTTCAACTTCTTGACTGAACGTCATTTAGCATAGTCGTTGAATGGGACATAGCTGACTTTTTAATGTTTGATTAAGGTGACCATAAGTTCACCACTTAAAAGATAACTAAATTTAGATAAAAAAAAATGAAGACATGACATAACACACCCTAATAAGATTTTTAATGTTTTAACAATTTTAAGTCTTAAGACAATTAGGCTAAAAAAATATTTTTTTACGAATAAATCACTTTATATCTCAATTTCACTCTAAAAATTATCAACACAGTGCTATTCGATTATATCTGTACCAGCTGTTTGACGCCATCTTTGTTTTGATGAGCACTAACGCCGCAGTGGAAAAAAAATAAACTAAATTACAATCACCTGACTGATTACGTCCGCTATGTTCAAAGGGCTATGTTACAATCCGCTAACTTGTTAGACGTTCAGTGAGTCTTATTCATTCAACGTTCGGCCTAGTCATTCAATTAAATGTCGTCATTTAATAAACACGCTAGTGATTCAATCAAATAGCTGTTTCAACCAGATGACTGCGACATATATACGGAAAACCCTGTAGTCCACGCGAACGTAGTCGTAACAGCTAGTACCTATTAGGTAAATTGAAAAAATGTACTGAGCAGTGCAGTGATCAAACCCCATGGACTCGGATAATCAAAGACATGGAATCGGATTCCAGGTCCTGGTGAGAATCGATAACCATTCATTCATCTATTTGGACTATATTTTAACGGATTAACGATTAACGTTAACTTGCGTTAATTCTTCAGAAATGTAACGTTTTAACGATTAACGAAGCTAACTTTTTTTTAACGGATTAACGATTAACGAAGTTAACTATTTGATTAACGGTGCCCAGCTATGTTCAATAGACGCGTGTTTTGTTATTCATGTGATATGAAGGTATTTAATTTACCTACAATAAACGAATTTTGTGCTATAAAAGTCTTATTTGAAGTCCAAAATTTACAAAAAAAAATGTGTAGGCGTATCATAGGCCATTAAAACGAAAAAAACGAAAAAAAAATTTTTGGGCAAGAGCTCTTACGTACGAAAAATAACTTTACGTACTTTGAAATTATTGTTCTTGTGAGTCTTACAAAAAGTCGTTGTAAAAATTGCAAAAATAAAAAATTAAAAACTTCATTCTGTTTTCTCCATAGTGGGGGTTAGGTCCTGAGTGTGTTAATTCTTACTAGACAATTCCAAGCAGTCAATCATACCCCTATGACAATATATGACATTATTTGCCGTCTCTGTGTTTGCACTTCCTCTGTTCATTATTTTCCGATATGTGAATTTCGTCGACTCGCGTGCAATACCGTGTAATGACATTTACCCGTAAGTTCTAATTTGGATTGAAATAATATGAAATAACAGACAAATTTAATCTTTATGGCAAATGCTACATACGCGTATTGCACGCGCGTCGACGATTTGCATTTTTGAGTTTCTCACTTGCCTAGAAACGTATAATTGATCAGTTTAGCTATTGTAAATAAGTAAAACCGGCCAAAAGTGTGTCGGTCCACGCTCAGTGTAGGGTTCCGTAGTTTTCAAAGCATCACAATACTTAAGTATCCTTAAATTACAACTTTAGTTAAACCCATCAGGTTCAAAATAATTTTCCTAGAAAGCCTTTATGCAGTTCTATATTCCAGATTTTTTTCATACTTTCTGACTTATGGTTCAAAAGTTAGAGGGGGGGGGGACACAATTTTATTTTCTTTTGCAGCGATTATTTCCCAAAATATTAAAAATATAAAAAAATGATCTTAGTAAACCCCTGTTCATTTTTAAATACCTATCCAACGATACATCAAATGTTGGGATTGAAATAAAAAAAAAATCACACCCCAATTTACGTGTAGAGGGGGTACCCTTTTTTTTTGTGCGGGGGGAAATGCTTGGCGCACCGTACCGTCACCCGAGGGAGGTGACGGCGTGTGTGGGACTCTCCTGCCCTAAAAAGGACAGGCCTACCCACTAAAACCCCCCGGGGTACCTCATCGCCTTAATGGTAATGCTGTGGGAAATTTTTTAAGAACCACCACAACATCACCGGCAGAACGGGTACCCTAAAAAAAAATTTTTTTATTTTTTTTATTTTTGCACTTTGTTGACGTGATTAATATACATATTTGTACCAAATTTCATCTTTCTAGTGCAAACGGTTTCTGAGATTATCCTCGGACGGACAGACATATAGACAGACATGGCGAAACTATAAGGGTTCCTAGTCGACTACGGAACCCTAAAAATGCAGCCTAAGCAGCCTCCCAACAAAAAAGTATTTTACAAAAAATATAATCTCAAAATGGAATTTTCGCAATTCGAGCTGCGTTGTTGTAATAAACTCTTTTTATTTTAGCCCTTAGGTAATATTTATTTCTTTTCCTAACATTATTTCACCGTTATAGTAAAGACTACGCGTATAAACCAATTTATTTACTATTTTCAAAACGGACAACTAACTGCCGTCACCTGTCAACACTACCCATCGAAGCACATGAACGGCAAACTTATCTAAGATAAGAAATCTAAGAATTATGCAATTTAATCAGGCGTTTGTGTTTAAAATGAATTATTTTAATAACTAATAGATTATATAAAAAATGAAGAAGGCGGCGACCTTTGGAATCACAATCCTAACATTTTTTAGTAAAAATAATTTTTTCTAAATATATATTTACAGAGTTTTGGAAGAAAAATAATTTGAAGAAATCATTTTTTAACATTTTTTAAAAACGGTATAATTTTTATATATTCATTTATTTTAAAATTTCAAGAAGGCGGCGACCTTGTAAAATATCTGAATTAACGTACAAAAAGTGATTTAATGCTTAGAATTACTTGAGGTCATCGTTGTAGTGAATAGAAATACATGAAGTTTCGCTAATTCTCTTCGTATTGGGCCTTAAAGCGTGCGCCTAATTCCTAGCACTTCAAGTTTCCGCGGTGTTAACGATTTCAACTCCCGTATTTAAGCGTAAAATCAATATATATTTTAAGAGGATGTACTGCTAAGAGCATTATGGCGGACCTGGGTGATATCACCTAGGTGATCAAAGTAGAATAGATTAGTCTAACTTAATCACCCCGGAAAGAAATCACCTGGGTGATATGATCTAGGTAAACAAAGTGGTATTATAAGTCTATTTTGATCACCTCGAAAATAAACCACCTGTCCCAGGACGCTTAAATAATGTAACTCAAATTTTAATTTTAATTTTGATTGTATCTTATAAATATCTGTATGTTTCTCTCACCCAGATTATTCACCTGCGTGATCAAAGTGGAATAATACCTTGCCGAGACCCCCCCCCCCCCCCCACTCTTCAACATAAGATTAGATGCGATCACAATTCCCTGCCCCCCTGAAACGTACGACGTAATTTATAGACGCGCCCCAAGGTAGTCGAAGGAGGGTGAAGTTAATTGGCTGACCTGTCAGCGTATGCGCTGAAGCCGCAGATGGCGGCCATCTCCTGGCGCGCGTCCAGCGTGGCGGCCAGCAGCGTGTCCTGCGAGGCGTCGGGCGCGAGGTACAGCCGGTAGGCCGCCTCGCGGGCCGCCGCCTCGCCGCACTCCGCGTACACGCCGCTCACTATTATACTGTCGCCTTCCGTGCTGAAACTAAACATAACGATTTATCGCTCGAACTGGACCAGCCCGAATGGCGAAATACCTCCACCTTATAGAAGACCGCAACCAAATAACAATCATTTCTGTGTTGTTGTGGTGTTCCTGCGTGTGAATGGGTTAGGTGACATCTCGCCTTCTTGAAATCTCGCCTGCGGGCGAGTTGTACCCTTTGCTAAAATGCTAAGGCCGCACTCGCCCAATAGTATTTTTATGTTTGGGCCAGCTACACCCCTGAAAAATAACTAGGAGTCAAGTGGACATTTTTATTGATTCTTATACTGATATGATATGAAAACCTTACAGTATCAGACAAAGTTTTTACAGACATGGTATAAATTCAATTTGTATGTGGGACTTCATAAAAACATTAAGAATTTTAATCACATGATATTTATCATTGTAACAGTGATTAACAAACTTAAAAATATTATTTCAAAATTAAATAAATCAAGTGTAAAAATAAGTTTCCTACCAAAAAAGCCTTATTCAAGCATGTGATTCTAATTTGGCTTAAATCAAATGCAAATTATTATACAATGAAGTTAAATAAATTAGGTATATAAACCCGATTTTTGACACAATAACTCAATAATTTCGCCAACCAATTCCTCGATAACGTATTTTATCTTTTTCTGGGCCCACATACATTCTGTTTTTTTTTTCAGATTATGAATCCGAAGTAGTACATACAATCTTAATATAATTGGTGTAATAATACCGCAAATTTTGTTTGGGTTGCATTGTTATTATATATCTTGACAAAAAAAAACAATTTTATCATATACATATCTACCTATTTAAAACCCCCATAGAAGTTGCCTAAGAAAAAATAACCTTAATTTATGGTGTTTTTTTTCATTTCTTTACATGTATATGGAGGAAAGCTAAACAACTACGTATGAAAAAAATATTTACATGTGCTACCCATATAAAACGCTGTTCTTAATTGAATAGTTTGTGTGAGAGGCACTTCCAAAGTAATAACTACATTGGTATAACTATTTGCATTTGATTTAAGTCATATTAGAATCACATGCTTGAATAAGGTGTTTTTTGGTAGGAAACTAATTTTTACACTTGAATTATGTGATTTTGAAATAATATTTTTAAGTATGTTAATCACTGTTACAATGATAAATATCATGTGATTAAAATTCTTAATGTTTTTATGAAGTCCCACATACAAATTGAATTTATACCATGTCTGTAAAAACTTTGTCTGATACTGTAAGGTTTTCATATCATATCAGTATAAGAATCTATCAAAATGTCCAGTTGACTCCTAGTTATTTTTCAGGGGTGTAGCTGGCCCAAACATAAAAATACTATTGGGCGAGTGCGGCCTTAGCATTTTAGCAAAGGGTACAACTCGCCCGCAGGCGAGATTTCAAGAAGGCGAGATGTCACCTAACCCGTGTGAATAAGGTTTCTAGAGCTCTTTGGGAGGCCACATTGGTAGCAGGGGTCAAGCCTTCAAGGCAAGGGCGATAAGTCCACTTAACATCAGATTGGATGAGGTCAATCTTGAAGTGCAATATAAAAAAAATCAATAGGAAATGAGGACTGGGTTAAAAAAACTGGCCGGGGGTCTTTCACTTTTTACCGTTCACTAGAATACCAAGAAAAATGGGAAAAATGAAATGTTTTTTTTTATATTTGAATTCATTGAATTAAAGGCATGCGGATCAGGATTATAAAAACTACTGACTAGATCTCGTTCAAACTAATTTTTGGTGGGAGTTCCGTCGTAATATACATCATGTAATTGTTTCATTATTCTTAAATTCTAGAAATTACAGGGTGGGCACACACATTGTAACACTTTGGTTGTCTCCAAGTTTGAGGGGTCTTTCAATTCAGTATAGGAAAGGCCCGCACGCCATCTTCTTCGAAAGACGATACTGTTTATTAAGAATTACCCGTTAAAATTAATACCTGCTCTTTTGGTAGTTCATTTATCAAGGTAGACTTTAGAATATATTACATCATTGCTGCGACCAATAGGAGTGAAGATTCAGTTGATATTGTGGAAATAACGCGGACAGTTACGCGTGAAAAACCGCAGCGGGCCGCTAGTATAAAATACTTACAATTGCCTAATGTTAGCAGGTACCGCACTTCTGGGCACCTTCCTCGGCTTAGCAGCTCCGGCCATGAATCGCTGCCCCGTCTGCAGGATCAGGTCGTTGAGAGCCACGACCCTCTTACGCGGGCCCTCTTCCAGCTGTATGCCGCTCTGTTCGAAGTCGAAGAGGAACAGCTCCGCCAGGTGCTGGTCACCTGACGTGCCGCGCTTCACTGAGTCGCGGAGGGCCTCGTATAGGCCTTTGTGGGTGTTCAACCTGGCAAGGATGGTTATTCAATAAATATTGACAAAAACATCTTGAACATTTAAAATAAGTTAACAGGTCACAATGCAACACTATTTTTAGTAGTTAATGTTTAAAATGGAACGCGAAAGTCTTAAAGTTAACAACATCTTGAACATGACCCGCCCACTGGTGAGATACTTGCTATTGAACATGCTCAGGGACGTGCTATGTGACTAACAAAAACTATGGATAATCTTTTCCCAAAAAATATTGATTTATATAGATATAGAAAATAGATAATGCAGTTATCAAATAGCGCTTGCCTAACTTGCTATCAATCTGATACAAGTTCGAATCAGTGTCCACATAAAAACTCACTTTTCGACCACTCCACTGACGCTGATGCAGGCATCTTCTGCGGCACTTGCAAAGTGCGACTGGGGATGTGCTATCCTCACGAACTCCGCGAGATCCGCAACCTTGCATAGAGTGTCTGAAAGCTCATCGAAAATCTCCACCATCGGCCTTGTGGGGTTTGTCGTAGCCTCTTCGATAAGCCGGTCCGTTGCAGTGATGGCCTGATCTTTCAATGCATAGAAGCCTTCGAAACTTGTTAATTCTGGCTTGTTGAAGAGTCCCTACAAAATTTACAAAAGAACTAAATTGAAAGCCTTTCTTACTATGATAACAGGGATGATGTTTCAGTAGAAAAAACAATGATGCTATTTAGTTGGTCTTTTCGATTTTCTATATACCTACAATTGACATATAATATTTGGATTTAACAAATAAATCAAAATTGACGATGATACAGTGCATCAAATTGTATTTACGTCACTTATTCGTAATACTGTGCAAAAAAGTGACGTCGCGCTAAACTTTAAAACAATGTAATTTAGTACCTAATTCATTGGTAACATAATAAAAAAAAAATGTCTTATAATTTTTGGAAATCAAACTGTTGGACCAAACAAATATTTTTCGCTATCTACCTATTGATATTTTTTTCTAAGATAAATTGAACTGATTAATATATGTATTTAGTATATATTGCTAAAACTACAAATTGATCCTGCTAAGTTTTCTGAACACAAAATCAAACTAGAATACAAACGGCGGCAATCGTTAGGGGGATAGGTTATGCCGATCTTCTCACTTGTATGACTGCTTCTTTGAGCTTCTGAGTCTTTCATATTAAGGATCAATATTCATCCAACATTGAATCAAAGATAGGGCTGGAAATGCGCCTTGTATTGAATACTGTGGCTCACTATTTACTAAAATATCCCAGTCTCCTAATATGTATGTCAAAATTTGGTAATGGATATTGAACCTTAAGTTCTTCAATATTTAAGACAAAATCGTTTGATTATAGTAGGTAGGTCAGTGATAAGAGTGTACACAAAAATCATACTTACTGTCCTCTCCCTCAATGAACCAAAAATAGGTCTAGAAGTGGGCCTCGTATTGAACGCTGTGGCGAGCGGAGACCACGTGCTGACGCCACGGCCGGGCCTGCGTCGCCCCAGCGCCCATAGCGGCTTCAATAGCTTCATTTTCATGAGTTACTAGAACAATCAACAATCAATTACAAATTAGTTAAATACTCTTAACATAGACAATAAAGTTGATGTCACAAAGGCCAAGTTATGTAGTATGTCTTTAAATTCCTGTTTTTTAACATTGGTGGCATTTAAAACCACCTTGTATGTAATTTAGACAATCCCTCAGATTCGGAAACAGTTCCTTGACCTGTGGAGACACAGGGGACTATTAACAGAGGACTATTTTATTTTATTTTGATTGGTATGCATTGTAATTGGCCCATTTGTTATTTGCAGTAATTCAGAAATATTGTTAAATAATTTTAATTCCACATAATTGGCTACTTGACAGTGAAAACAATAAAATAGGAAAAGTATTAGATATGTTAGCTTATTAGTAAAGTAATAATTTTACATTTTTATTTTTTAATTAAAAGCATAGTTAGTATTTTATTTTTGCAAAATAAATTTTACTTTTTTTATCTGTGGAACAAAAGAACCAAAACGGAAACCACCATTGCAATTCGGAAATGACAGCTGTCGGCGAAAATTATTTATTTTAATGTGGCGAAACAATGATTATTTTACCGATTAAATTGAATTATTGTCTCTCTAATTCTATCAAGAATTTATTGAAACATTTTCCGTTTATGTAAATTAAGTCGTTCCTATACGTATCAGTTCGTTGTCTAGGACGTTGACGTCATAATTGCAACAGTGACGTGACTTGGCATTTGCGCGCGCTTTTTAAATGTGTTACACAAAATCTTATTTTTCTCTGGTTATTTACATTTTTTCCAGATAAATCGAATTGCTTGGGATATAAAATGAACGGGCGCACATATTAAAATACTTTTTCAAAAACTGTCATTTAGCCAATTTAAAAAAATAGGAGTTTATTCAATTTATTCAAATTGTATGTCTCATTTACATCTTAATGAGGATTTTAACATTCAAACAATAATGGTGGAATGAATTAAACAATCTGCTGAATTCTAATACTAAATGTCTATCTATGAAGTTCAGTGTGAACCAACTACTGACCCTGCTTGGGTGACTTCACATGGACTAGTTTTAATGATCTTTATAATGACCTTAACACAATAAAATTGATTTAAATGGTTTTCTAACATTGAGTATTAATTAATGAAACCATTTATTCTTGTAGTTAATTGCGATATTTGTGATATTTTAATATTTACTAATAAAATGTACCTATGTTTCTCAGTTCCTATTCAGCAAACAATAACTATAAATGAAATCCCTAAAAACTACCAAATGTCTTATAAATTACAGCTATCTACAAACCTACAACACACAGCATTTTTTCACACATTTTTTAAAAATAGTAGTATTATAATAGTTATTTATTTTCAATATTTCTTAACAATATATAGATAATCTTTATGTTCTAGCTGTAGCTTCATTTCAGGGGCATAAAATCCATTAATCTGTAAATGTTATTTATAAACGTTGATATCTCTGTACCTTTTGATTATTTGTGAAACCTCTTTTAATATTTAAATATTGAAATTATATAATTATTTGTATTAGCAAAAACTTATTTTTTATATTAGTTAGGACCAACCTATTTAAGCGAACAAACAATTTACATCTCTACATAGTTAAGGATAGGTGACACTGGCTTTCTGTAGCCCTGTTCACAGTGTATATCACAGACCAATTTAAAACTTGTGTCATAGAAACCACTTCTTGGTTAGTGCTGTCATAAGTGTTTAAAAGAGGTCAGAAGGTTTAAGTTTTTTATTTATTTCATTACCAGTTGTGGCAGCACAGAGCCAACACAAATGTTGATAAAATGAACTGTTTATTCCGAGCGGGGATAGAAATTACTACCCCTGAGGTAAGGGTAACCACACAGTAAGTCTGAAAATCCAGTCAATAAAATTGTGTACAGAATGGAATATATATATTTTGAAAAAACAGAACTATTGCATTGAAGCAATTCAAAATATTGAATTGAACCGATGGCTTATTGGACTTTTGTAATCTTTAAAAACTTGAATCAAGTTTCCAAATTTGGTTATCAATGATTTATGTAGGCTGAACGGTGCGTGGGTACAGATTGTGTAAGCTTACCAAAAATAGTTTTCTTAATGATGTAGATTTGGTTTTCGTACCAATTTTTAACAGAATATTTGATAAAATTTAATTCACATTATTTGCAACAAGTTCTCTTCGTTTTTGGGCTTTTGACAACTGGATGTAGGGATGCAAACGATATATCGATGTTTAAAAAAATCGATATATCGTTCATAAACATCGATGTTTTTACATCGATGTTGAAACTCAAAACATCGACGATATATCGTTCTTTATGAACGATGTTTTATGACCGATGTTTACTAGCGCCATCTATTGATTTGTGCGTATACTACCAACAACTCGTGCAACCTTGCTCGCTCAAATCCTTGCCATACAAAAACAATACTTTTTTAATATTTTTTGTTTTTTTTTTGTTTGCGTAGTTTGCGTAGTATCGTATGAAACATTTACCAATAGTAGCAACTTCAGTCCCCAGTGAGCGGCTATTTTCTGAAGCTGGAGCTGTTATTACTCGAGAAAGAAACCGATTGCTTGGCAGTAGATTATCGAAATTACTATTTTTGAATTCTATATTGAAAAAGAAATAGGTTGTTGTTTTGTTAAATTCCTCTCAAGTATAATAAATATATCTCCGTGTCTCTGATTTTGTTTATTTCATAGTTCTTCCACTCTTCATATCCTAGTAAATTATCTGTATTATTTATTGTAGGTAGGTAAGTAATTTGTTTATCAGTAATTAGTCTAACTATATCAATCTGATAGGAAAACGCTTTTTCTCTATATTTCAAGGCCATTTTGTCAATCCTGTAAGTATTTTAAAAAACACCGATATATCGTTCATAAACATCGATATATCGTTCATAAATATCGATATTTTCGACATCGATGTTTGACTTTTAAAAACATCGATATTTCGACATCGATGTTTTTCATGAACGATGTTGCATCCCTAACTGGATGAAATCAGAAATCTGACTGAATCTGTCAAAAATGTAACCTAGTGTTTTCAGATTTCAATGTATTTTTTTTAGGAGTGGAGCAAATTTTTTATTACTTATCTTTCAAAGACTTTCTTTACAAAATTTAATTAAATCAGAAAAACTGTGAGAGATACTCATATAAAAGAAAAACAGTAAAAGTCAGGGTGAATGTTTGTTATATCATGTATATATCCGAATTTATATCTGCGTTCTCTTTTGGGGTTCCGTTAAGAACAAGAACATGTGAAATTTTTATTATAGGTAAATGTTGCTTGTATTTAATTAATCATATGTTGTACTCGTCGAATGGGAATTCTATAAGCTCCTATAGGTTTTAATATAAAATCAAGTGATTCGGATAATTTAGAAGAACTCCACACACTACATACCTTTTTATTTTATTAGTTATGATATATACGGAACATTTACGAATACTTCGTTATGTCACGCTTGGCCTTGGTATGCCATGTAACGTCAAAATATGACATCACGCACGTCAAATTGTGTCAAACCGAAAATGCAAGTAAAGTCATTGCAGTTTGTAAAATTGGAATAGTGTTTTTGTATGCACTGTGCATTATTGAAATGCAATTTTCAAACATGAGTACGTAGCATACGCTAAGAACTTAATTTGCACAAATTCTCTTGTCAAAGTACCATATGTGACTCAAGTTTCCATCGTTACAATGGTGAGTTGTAAAATTTTTTGGTGCATGCTTTTGTTTGGAGTTGGCGCGCTATTACTGTGAGGTATTACACCGTGGTGCCAATCTAGAGTTAAAAGTCTTAAAGCAAGGGGAAACGACATTATTTTTGAGTTGCTAAAGAGCCCTGATGAAATTTAACAACAATTTGTTTACAACACTGCATGCACAGGTATAAGCGGCAGCATGATAAGTTCTATGTGATTTTGTTAATTGCAGTCCACCCCACCGCCGCCGCGGCGCTCCGCCGGAGAGAGCAAAAGGGTCACACCACCAGCCTCCAGTATTGTGACCAGAAATGGAGCACGCAAAGCCAAGATACAAACGCGCGCAATGTCAGCCAACACTGCTAAGGCAAGTCCTTGAAAAAAAAAACGTTGTTTGCAAACATTTTGGTAACAATAAACAACAACAATAAACTTTTTGCAAATGATAAGATTATGTTAAGAATGTTGCTGATTACAATATTTATAAGATTAAGATTTTATGCAAATTTTGCCTGATAATTAAAGATGAACAACCAGGAAATGATGGATGCCTATCTTCCTGGAGGAGCATTATCTTGTACATAGGTTATGTACAGACAAAACCATGTCATTGTATAAAGACAATTCATAAGTATTACTAATGTAATCTACATGAATAAAAAATATTGACTTTGACTTTGACACACTTTGGACTTTTACCAACTTTATGTTTTGGGTGTGAGAACTAATATCTAACTGCAAATGTTTACATTGGCATGTTGACTGTACAAGATATTTGCTCAAAACACCAAAAATTAATTCTAAAAAGGCAATTTAAGCCAAATGTTCATTACATCACATTATACTTATAATTCTTTATGACTTCAGCATACAATAGGAAACCTTTTGTACAAGATAACCACTTTTATAATTGAAGATATTATTATGTATTTTTCTGAAAAAATATAACTTAAGACAGAGTAACTAAAGACTTGAGCTAATAAACAGATAATTACACTGTTTACTGAATAATCTGCATATTTACCATAATTTGTTCCATGAAAAACCATGTGACTATGTAATTAAAAGATTACATTAATTAACATTACTTACAGTTTCAAAGTCATTCCGCTTAAAATAGACAAACACACATTTTTCTGTTTCCATTGGAATAAGAAAATAAATCCTAGTGTAGTACTGAATATAATAAAGATTTATCAAATATTACATAACATTGACTGATTTGACATTACCGCTATTTCAGTTAAACTGGGGTCTGTTTATCTGTTTAATCAGTGTTATGATGCATTCAGTGTGGAGTTGGCAGATAAGATAATAATTATTTCACTGTTTGTTGTATAGCCATCAGCATCAGTGCTTGCTGCTAAGAAGAAGGCTCAGCAGAAAAAAAAGCAAACAGTTGACACTGTTCTCCGTGATCATTATCAAGTTGTGAGTAAAACTGATGTAATAATACTTTGTGCATATTTGTTTAATGGAAGTATTTATTTATATATTATCGAAAAGGAGTGTTTGACTTTCATGTTATTTATGAAAGTTTAATGCAATCAATAGTTATTGTACTAGTTTATTATTATTTATTAACTATGTTAATTGAAAATTATAATAATAATAAAATAAATATTTTAAATAACAATGATGGTCCCTGTGGTAAGGTACCCAAAATCGAGGGTTTATTAAATTACCTCACTAAATGGCGATTGAGAGACACTAGGCGAGGTAGCAGTTAGCTTTTGGGTCCCTTGTAGAGTTGACTAGTCCTTATGAAAAGTCAAATATTAGTAAATAAATTTGTCTTCCTTATGTAATACATGGTTAACAGTTTTATAAAAAATAAACAGAATATTTTAATAAATCGTTATCTTATACAATTTAGTATTTTTTGGTAAATAATCAGTAACAATCTAAAAAATAACTTAATTTCAGGCAACCCATACAAAATTTATAGTAAATTTATAATATAAGATACACCGTGTAGTTATAATAAAGCTAGTTTAAAAGAAACATACAAAAAAATTATGTAATTAAATTTCACAGGCCATGGAATCAAAGAATAAGGTAAAGGGACCAACGGGGTTCGTCACGGAACCTCGGATGGCAGAACATCGCTGTCTGTGGGATGATAAATACCCTGAATGCCCAGAAAGACTGATAGGAGTTCTAGACAGGTGAATATTTTTTTATCCTTAACAACTAACATTTTCATGATAATTCATATCATGAAAATGGTATTGGTTCATATCATAGTTCAATATATCTTCAATTTGATTGACTAGGAGACTCCTTCTCAAGTTTGCTCTTAATGATGATGACCTTTCTATAGTTTGAACTTACTAATTGAAGCTTATGATATAAGCAAAGATTATCCACACTTTATCAACATACATTAAGGCCCAATACGAAGCAATTGACATTACCCGTTTCGCGGCGAACCGCGCGCCATCTATTGAACGCATTTGGCATTAGCTCGTGCTAGCGCAGCACGAGTGTGCGGTGCTAGTACGAGCTAATGCCATGTAGTACTAATACATACATGTCATGCTGTGCAGAGTAATTTTGATTTAGAGACAGCATTGCGTACGTATAATTTATTAAATCTTACTACTTTGTAATATTAGTAAGTACCAATAGATTATCAATTTTGTATTTTATTCGTTACATACATACAAACATATCGATGGTCCCAACGAATAAACGTTCAAACGAAAAACTACTACTTTTCAGGAAACCATAAAAACGTTTGAAATCACATTACTTTAATGTCGTAATGAATAGATATATTTAATGTATAATTATATTAAACGTTAAACATATTTCAGATCATTATATTTTTTAAGAAAATAAAACTATCGATTATCTCAGTATTCAAGAAAAAACATATAATTTTATTATTCTAATGAATAATATGTGACTTGTTAACAGAAATGTATCACTGCACGTTTATTAATATGGCTAAGGTAGGCGGCCAAAGCGCGAAAGGTCCCGGGTTCGATTCCCGGTCGGGTCAATTTGGAAAACGAACTTTTCTAAATTGACTTGAGTCTGGGTGTGCTGGGATGACGCCCCCAGTTAGTATCCGTCGTCTGGTACTCATAGTACAAGGGAAAACCTTAGTTTGAGACCAGGTGATAGGTGTGATTGTCTGGCGCATTTATTATTATTATTATTATTATTATTATTATTATTCGTGTCATAAATGAAGCATAAACAAGTGTAGTAAAACGATACACGATTCTACAAATTAGTAAAAGATAATAATTCTACATTAGGATAGCTGTATTAAAATTTTTGCGGTCTGTAATGAAGCATAACTAATAAAAGTAGCTTCCATTTTTACACGAATAATCGTGTCTTTTTTTCGTGTAGGAGTTATTACCCAAAGGAAAGGTTAGACACAAGCGGCAGATTGATTTAATACGTTTATTTTGGTGTACTCAAAGAAACAATTAGATTCAATAGACGCATGTTTTGTTATTCATGTTATATGAAGAAATTTAATTTCCCTACAATAAACGAATTTTGTGCTATAAAAGTCTTATTTTAAGTAAAAATTTACAAAAAAAAAATGTGTAGGCGTATTCTATGCCATAAAAACGAAAAAAAATTTTTGGGCAAGAGCTCTTGCACGTTTATTCGTTAGGGCCATCGATATATGGGGTGTAATTGAGCGTTTGCAGCGTGTATGCTAACCGACCTTTCAAAAGGTTCTGTACATGAAGTGCAGAACTGCAGACGGTACACGCATCCTCATCGGTGGCTCCAAGTAGCTGTGGTACACACAACGATCACACCCCGGCTTATTACGTCGGCTTGTGAGCTAAACCCGATGAGGAATCCTGCATGCTTCGGTTGGCAGGTCTTGCGGTGGAACCTCCTGCTTTGTGTACAAAGTCTAACTCGGCGGTAAAGGCAGTCCACGCTGATAAGCATAGGGCAAGCTGATAGGGCAGAGGTCCAGTTTCATACAGACTGGGCTTTGTCCGAGGCTTGCACTTGGACGGCTCTGGGGATTAAGTTGGTACATCGTGGTCGCTTTCACTCTACACCGGGGAGATAAAGAGGATTCGGCAGCACCTTAGTGACAAAGGTGGCCTGTTTAGGGGGGTACTGCTTTGCCTGCTCAGCCGGGGAGGGGGCTAGAAAAGATGCCCTAAAGAAATGTTCACCCTAACCCACACGGATGGTAGTAACCGCGGCTGCCTCCGCATCGTTTCACTCGTAGTCGACGATACAATAAAATACGGTTTTTAAAATCACCTAATATGACTTCAGGCGCGTAGAACGTGCTAACCCTACTTGATCACAACTCCAACACCTATCCAGAACGGAAAACCGCAATTGTTCTCGGGAACTTAGCAATTCTTCGAAGAATTAGCGCGCAGTATCAAGAGTGTACGTCCAATCGAGCTGGTACTCTTGTTGGGCGCCAAAATGGCTCAAGACTATGAAGGCTGGCTTAAAATCTTAGGCAGAAACGGAGTGGGTAACATGAACTAGAATGGTCAGCTACTGCTCAATTTATGTGCACAAATTCTTGCTATTACAAACACTTTGTTCAGCCTCCCCGCGAAGCATAAAACTACATGGAGCACCCAAGGCCCAAATATTAGTATCTAATAGACTATGCGAAAGTACGGCAAAGAGACGTTTCCCAAGTCCTAATCACCCGCGGGATGCGTGGTGGTCACTGCTAGACTGACCACAGACTTGACGTTATAAAACTAGGTCTTTGCTTCCGGCGTCCTCGCAGATCCAGTCCATCCAAGTCTGCATGTTTAAACGGTATTAGGCTTATGAATCATCATCATCATGAGACAATGAAGACATATGCTGAAGCGCTAACAATCAGTTAACCGTCTGTAAGCCCTGAGAGCAGTGATATCGAAAAGAGCTGGTTGGCTATATCTTCTCATATCTTAGACACGGCTAAATTCACTCAAGGGCTAACAACCAAAAACATGAAAATTGGTTTGTTGAAAACGATAAAGTCATAGTTAGCGCAATCGACAAAGCAGAGCAATTCACCCTGAAAGTGTTGTGGAAATACGACGAGAGTAACCTGAAGTTTCGTCGACTATCTTGGGAAAGGATCGGTGGTGGCAAGACAAAGCTCACTACATGCAGTGGTTTCCTGACACAAACTAGCTTGGGGTGTTTTACAGTGAGGTTCGAAAGTTGATTAGCACGATCCCCTTTTCAAAAGCTCCTTTGAAACCATCGAATGGTGAAGGACTTCTCAAAACAAAGGAGAAAGTGCTCGAGTAATGGATGGGACACTTCAACGCTCTACTCAACGTGCGCTGGTCTCTTGACTTTGAATATGTTCTGTTGATATCTGAACTCTAGAGCAACTACTTAAATCCGGTGGTGACGGGTTTCATTCGGCTATATGGAGCCTTTTTGTACTTTGTGGGAAAAAGACCAAGTCCTAGCATTTTTACAGTTTCTCGCATTGTACCGAGGTATTTTACTATTATCAGCCCCTGGGAAAATCTTTGCCAGAGTACTCCTAAAACACACCGAAGAGCACCTGCCTGAAACCCAATTTGGATTTTGGCCTGATCGGGGCACGTGCAAAGCTAATTTTTCAGTGCGTCATCTTCAAGAAAAGAGTTGACCTCGAGAAGGCTCTCGATGGCGTGCCCCGGAAAGCTCTCTAGATGGTGCTAGGGAAGCTATGATGCACGGAGCAGTTCTGTCAACGACGAATAGTCTGACTTTTTTCCCCGTCACCTGTGGTATGAAGCAAGGGTATGTACTAGCCTACACTATCCGCGCTGTATTTTGCATTGGATGTCAGGGATGTCTCAAGGACTTCTTCGAAAGGTTTTCGCATCCGGTTCCTCACTCAGGGCTTGCACGAACGTGTTACACACGCTATGATTAATGAGATCTTGTACGTAGATGACCATTGTTTCGTGGCAGAATCCCCAAAACCCTGCAGCAAATCATGTCGGATTTTCACCGTCTTGCCAAAAATTTGGTCTAAAAATAAGTATCAAAAAGAGGAATGGCTGTCGAAGGACGTTAATGGTCGCGAGACACTGAAATGAAGACTTGGTGAGGACTAGTTGAAGCGGGTTGACAAATTCCGCTACCTGGGAGTACAATAACACCCAAGTGCAACCTCGATGCTGAAATAATAAGCAGAATTAGTGCTGCAGTCGCGGCATTCAGTAAGCTAAATTCAGAGGTCTTCTGCTCTCAAGACATCAAACTTGCTACCGTCAGGTATACATGGCGATCATGATCGGTCAATTCCATCTCAGATGCCTACTGAAGATTATGATTGGCTTTTAGCCACATGCGACCACATTTTCTTAATAGGTGCATCGTACGAAAAATAACTTCACGTACATACTTTGAAATGATTGTACTTGTGAGTCTTACAAAATGTCGTTGTAAAAATTGAAAAAATTAAAAATTAAAAACTTTATTCTGTTTTCTCCATAGTGGGTTTAAGGTCCTGAGTTTATTAATTCTTACTAGACTCCAAGCGGTCAATCATACCCCTATGACAATGTATGACATTATTTGCCGTCTCTGTGTTTGCACTTACTCTGTTCATTATTTTCCGGTTCGGTTGTGATATTTCGTCGACGCGCGTTCAATAACGCGTAATGACATTTTCCCGTAAGTTCTAATTTAGATTGAAATAATATGAAATAACAGACCACTTTAATCTTTATGGCAAATGCTACATACGCGGTATTGCACGCGCGTCGACGATTTGCATTTTTGAGTTTCTCACTTGCCTAGAAACGTATAATAGATCAGTTTGGCTATTGTAAATAAGTAAAACCGGCCAAAAGTGTGTCGGTCCACGCTCAGTGTAGGGTTCCGTAGTTTTCAAAGCATCAAAATACTTAAGTATCCTTAAATTACAACTTTAGTTAAAAAGATATTTTTTCAAAAATTTCAAAAACGATTAAACCCATCAGGTTCAAAATAATTTTCCTAGAAAGCCTTTATGCAGTTCTATATTCCAGATTTTTTTCATACTTTTTGACTTATGGTTCAAAAGTTAGAGGGGGGGGGACACAATTTTATTTTCTTTTGCAGCGATTATTTCCCAAAATATTAAAAATATAAAAAAAATATCTTAGTAAACCCCTGTTTATTTTAAATACCTGTCCAACGATATATCACACGTTGGGATTGAAATAAAAAAAAAATCACACCCCAATTTACGTGTAGAGGAGGGACATTTTTTTATTTTTTATTTTTGCACTTTGTTGACGTGATTAATATACATATTTGTACCAAATTTCATCTTTCTAGTGCAAACGGTTTCTGAGATTATCCTCGGACGGACAGACAGATAGACAGACATGGCGAAACTATAAGGGTTCCTAGTCGACTACGGAACCCTAAAAATGCAGCCTAAGCAGCCTCCCAACCAAAAAGTATTTTACAAAAAATATAATCTCAAAATGGAATTTGCGCAATTCGAGCTGCGTAAAGACTACGCGTGTAAACCAATTTATTTACTATTTTCAAAACAGACAACTAACTGCCGTCACCTGTCAACACTACACATCGAAGCACCTGAACGGCAAACTTTCATATCTAAGAATTATGCAATTTAATCAGGCGTTTGTGTTTAAAATGAATTATTTTAATAACTAATAGATTGTATAAAAAACGAAGAAGGCGGCGACCTTTGGAATCACAATCCTAAAATTTTTTAGTAAAAATATTTTTTTCTAAATATATATTTACAGAGTTTTGGAAGAAAAATAATTTGAAGAAATCATTTTTGAACATTTTTTAAAAACGGTATAATTTTTATATATTCATTTATTTTAAAATTTCAAGAAGGCGGCGACCTTGTAAAATATCTGAATAAACGTACAAAAAGTGATTTAATGCTTAGAATTACTTGAGGTCATCGTTGTAGTGAACAGAAATACATGAAGTTTCGCTAATTCTCTTCGTATTGGGCCTTAATGCTAGATATTGCCCTTGCGATATTCATTTTCTTTTCAAATAGGCACATTATAAATATTTTGTATGTAATAAATATAAGTGATTTGGGATGAAAAGGTAGAAGATAACCAAAAAGAGTTATCTATATATATAAAAGGAGAAACTGACTGACTGACTGACTGACTGACATATCAACGCACAGCCCAAACGGCTAAACGTAGGCACTTGAAATTTGGAAGAGACGTAGCTTAGGTACCGTAGGGGTGCACTAAGAAAGGAATTCCCGAAATTCCCACGGGAACGGGAATTAGCGGGAAAATCCTTTTGTATGAAAAATCTAAACCGCTTAAGTTAGACGCTTGAAATTTGGCATGCAGGTACCTTAGTAAATATAAAGTTTAGTTATGGCTGTATTTTGAGAAATTCCCACGGGAACGGGAGTTAGCGGGAAAAAACTTTTGTATGAAAAAATCTAAACCGCGTAAGTTAGATGATTGAAATTTGACATGCATATACCTTAGTGAATGCAAAGTTAAGTCATGATTGGATTTTCCAAAATTCCCATGGGAACGGGAATAGCGGGAAAAACTTTTGTACCGCGAGTTAGAGGCTTGAAATTTTTTAGTATATGGGTATCTTAGCAAATGTACAGCTTCATGGGAATGGGAAACATCTTTTTCAACGCTGATAGGTAGGCAGTTGAAATTTTCACAGGTGATGTTTTTCTGTTGCCGCTACAACAACAAATACTCAAAATAAAAATATAATAAATATTTAGGGGGGCTCCCATACAAAAATAGTGATTTTTTGCACGTTTTTACAGATGAGGCTGTATCTTATGAACCGTGACAGTAAGACAGTTGAAATTTTCACAGAATATGTATATCTATTGTTGCTATAACAACAAATACTGAAAATAAGAATAAAATAAAAAATTAGTGGGGTCCCCATACAACAAACGTGATTTTTTTTGTTAATTTTGTACGGAACCCTTCGTGCGCGAGTCCGACTCGCACTTGGCCGGTTTTTAGTTTTCATGTGGTCAAACTTTTACTTTCATACCGACTGACATTCACATTCACACCTCTGAACTCCAGACGAAAGCCTATAGGTACTTTAGGGTTATAATAGCCTCCCCTGATCGTTTTATCCTAAATTTATAAGAAACCAAATTATCCTAAACTAATAATCTAAAAATGAATAACAATACATTATTCAGCTGAGCTACTTATACTATAACCTAATTTAAAAATAATAAAATTAAGCATTTTTTAAACTTTTCTCCAACACCCACAAAGATCTCTCTTTTATAACACGCCACGCGGACGAAGTCGCGGGCAAAAGCTAGTTAAATATATTTGGAATGTGAGAAACACTACGCGAATGAAAACGTTGTGAATAGTTCTGTGAATGCTAATAAGCACAAATGGAAAAGGCTATATTGCGCTGATTACCAAATAACTTGATAACAGGGCTGGAGAATGACGACAATGATGAGGTGCTAATAATTTGTAAGGGCAGACAGTTTGATAAGAGCAGAAAAGTCAAGGATATTTTTTTACAGGTGTCGAGAATTAAACCTTATAGACCAGTGCCAGCAGTTCCCACCGCGCGCAGCCACTAGGGAGGAGTTGAACACAATGCACTCCCCACTTGTGTACGAGTTGCTCGAGACCACCCACCAGAATAATAATCTTGAATATTTGGAGGAAGTGTCTTCCAGATATGACGCCATTTACATACACCCTGTAGGTGATACATTTTTAAATAACTTAAATTACAAGTCAAAAAATCCATGTAAATGAACCACCAATCAACATGTCCCTAACTAAGGTTTAAGGGCCGTCTCACCTCACGTCAATTTGATATTTCAAGTCGGAACTATTCAAAAGTACAGAAAAATTCAAAAGTATGTACACAAGGTTTTTCTTATGATAAATTAATTAGTATTAATTCTTAACTTTAAGATATTCCACTGTAAAACGCACGAAAGCTAGTCTTTGGTGACTGTGAGGTCCTTAACTTTGTCGAAACCTAACCCAAGGTAGATGTCAAAATATTAAACTTGGCTCCCATTTCACATTCACAATCACAATGTATTTAAAGGGTCTACTTGTTGTATTATCAGAGGACCTCGCGAAATTTACAGTCAACTGCATGATAAGGTAATCACTTGCAGTTCGAAAAAAGTTCTTATGCCCACAACATAAAGGGGGTGCAAACTCCAAAGTGTGTAGTCTGTCGTGCTTTTGATTGTACATTGCCCTCATGAAATTTATTAACTAAAAATATGTACCTCTTTTATCCCAAAAAGGACACAGATGAGTGAGTGAGTCAATCAGTGGGAATTTAGCTTCACTACATAGTATAAAACAAAATCGCTTTTTCTGTCCCTATATCTCTTTGTACGCTTAAATCTTGAAAACCACGCAACGGATTTTGATGCAGTTTTTTAATAGATAGTGATTTAAGAGGTAGGTTTTTATTTGCAATAAAGAATAGAAAAGTCAATATTTCTAAGTATTTACATTAGATCCGTGCGAAGCCGGGGCGGGTCGCTAGTATGTTTTGCGCCGTCACTGCTAAGAGTTATAATAGGAAACTTTGCAGAGCACCCACGAGCTGGCTCTCATCGCGGCGGGCTCCACGATCGACATGGTGGACCGCATCCTGTCGGGCGAGCTGCAGGCCGGCGCGGCGCTGGTGCGGCCGCCCGGGCACCACGCCCTGCGCGCCGAGCCCTGCGGCTACTGCTTCTACAACAACGTCGCGCTCGCTGCGAGACACGCCATACAGAACCGAGCCAGGAACAGGTATGTTCCCAAACAGGAAAAGAAAACACCTTTTCACCTCCTATGGAACTGTAAATCTCTGATCCACAAATGAGAGAAGTAGGTTTAAGAGAGGTAGGGCATAGCGATTTATCGCTCGAACTGGAGCAGCCCGACTGGTGAAATACCTCCACCTTACATAAGACGCAGCCAAATAACAATCACTTCTGTGTTGTGTTCCTGCGTGTAAGTTTTCCAGAGTACTTGGGGGGTGCTACGTTAGTAGCAGGGGTCAAGCCTTCAAGGTAAGGACGACAAGTCCAGTAACAGATTTATTATGCTGTACTTGTCGCCCTTAAGCTAGGACCTCATTACCACTTAACATCAGGTGGGATGAGGTCAATTTTGAAGTGCATAATAAAAAAAACGAAACATGCACGTGGGACGACACTGGATGAAATAAAAACTCTAAAAGCCAGGAAGATACTAGACTTTCTAAAATTGACCCGGCTAAAATAGTTACTTTAAATTGGTGGCGAGTCACAATAGATCTGATAGGTCGCAGTGACCACAGTTCACTAGACCTGCACAGCCCCAAGTACCTTATAGATGATGGCCGTAAAAGGCCTTTTCGTCTTCACCGAGCAAACTCAAACTCAAATATTTCTTTATTCAAGTAGATTACATATAACACTTTTGAATCGTCGTTGAATACAATGCAAAGTGATTTCCCTTGGGGGGGAGCGAAAGGCTCTCACCCCTAAAAAAATTAAATAATTGCCGGAGGGCACCGCATAGCTCGGACCTTGGCTCGGGCCATCATGTCTTAAAAAGAAGCCTACCAGTGCAGATCGCGGCGTGCGTCCACGCCGGCGAGGGCGGAATAGCGGTCGGTTTGTCGTGTGCTGTGTCGTGAGCTTTAGCGGCGGCCATAGTGATCGTTATGGTATCGTCGGGATCTAAAAGGATATTCCTAGGCCTACGTTTGCGTGGGCGGACTACAAAAGGAAGGCGAGGTAACGGGTGCCACTGCTCTGATAGCGTCAGTCTTCATCGTCGATGCGGTGCATGATCCTGATCAGGCAAGGATCGGTCAACAGACGACAATGTACTGAATGAGGACACGTTCGCTTTACGTTCGCTTGATGTGAAAAAATTCATAAGCCTTAAATATTTTCTTTTAAAATACAAGTTTAAAGACAAATATGTACTGCATGCACTTGGAAGTAATAAGACATTTTTATTTTATTAGGATATTGATCGTCGATTGGGATGTGCATCATGGACAGGCAACGCAGCAAATGTTTTACGACGATCCTAGGTAAGTTGATTTTGACTTATTTTCATATTTACGCTTGTTAAAAGAACAGTTTGCAATGTTCTATTCTCAAACTATCACGAAAAAAACATATATATTTCCAATTCATAAAATTATTAGTGATGCGCCGAATAGTAATTTCACCGAATAACCGAATACTATTCGGTTCAATCTTTATCGAACCGGATATTCGGCCGAATTATTCGGTTTACCATTTCACTGCACTAAGTAGGTTCAAACATGCACGCCGCCTGTCACTGCTAGCTACGAACACGTGCTTGGGACTTTTTTGACGAAATGGAAGATGACAAAACGATAGTAAGTGCACTTGGTGCGATTGTGTTATTCCTCGCGGTGTACAGGGCGTAGTGCTTCGACTAGTGAAATGACAAATGATTTGAAGGTGAAAGCACAGTCACCGTGGAATTAGACATTTATGAAGCTGGAAGCTTACTACTACCAAAAAACCAGAGGGTTTCTTGGTAAGTACACCTTGGTTGGATTTGTGGACCAACCATAAGTCAAAATATTTTACATTAAGCTGATTGAGTTAGAGTGTTTCTAAGTGCTCCTGGTAGTAGTGTGTACAAAAAAATGGGAAATCATGTTAATTTATGAAGTTTAAAATCAATAGTAAAATAAATATTGAAAATGTATTGAAAAAATAAATGTTGAGTTAAGTTTTATAATGTTTGTACTAGCGACCCGCCCGCGACGTCGCTCGTGTAATACTTAAACCGAATATATTCGGCACTAAAACCGAATAATTCGGCCGAACACAAATAGTGGAAAATATGCCGAATATGCCGAATACCAACCGAATATTCGGCGCATCTCTAAAAATTATGTATTTGTGTTACAAAACCATAGTGTTATTTTGAAAACTTTAGCTTGACCAATTTTTATTTTCTTTCTATTTTCTATTGCAACATGACATATAATATTTAATATTTAGTGTCATAGTGCCATCCTATTAATTTTAAATAACTTTGTTTTTTGTTGTTTGTGAAACATTTAAATTTAACAGAACCTTTGTTGTTTGTACTAATTACATTTTTTTTCTTTTTATATAATAAGTGCCTTAAAAAAATACTGTCATGGTAATTGATGCAGAAGTACAAGAAGAGTACAAAAAGAATACAAAGTAGGTTTTCCTTCCCTACGTAGGTACGATACAGATAGCTTTATTTAAGACGGTGCTAATGCGAGCTAACAGCTTACTTACGGAATGAACCTTAAACCCCTGCCCAATAGGGTGGTGTATTTCTCGATACACCGGTACGAGCACGGCTCGTTCTGGCCCAACCTGCGCCAGTCTGACTTCCAGTACGTGGGCAGCGGCCGCGGCACCGGTTACAACTTCAACGTGCCCCTCAACAAGACTGGGATGACGGACGGCGACTACCTGGCCATATGGCACCAGCTGCTGCTACCTATGGCTCTGGAGGTATGGTTTAAGATATTTAAAAAAAATAATATGAATTCGCTTTCAGAAATACAGACAAAATATTTACATAAATGCAGTGTACGGTAAATAAATAATTAACATTACTGTTTCAATATTTAAATCGATAAAATTGTTTGAGTGATACCGAAGATAAAATATGAGTGTGGCCGATGGATGGTTTGAACATTTTTTTCGTGTCACACGAGCATTTTGATGTATTGCGCATGATAGAAGGCCATATCGATCATCGACCAACGTCGATTGAAGTTGACAACTGGTCTAGTAGCTTTAAGTTAGCAACCGTACCTACTGCGTACGTTCCGACTGCGTGCCGTATATACGGTTCGTCTAACCAATCGATCGATTCCATCGGTCGAATTTGTTCGATTGGTCCGTCTAATCTATCGATTAATTAATAGGATTTTTACAATATACGCATAAACTAATGTATGGATTTTGATTAAATTAAGTGGCTAATTTTTAATCCAGAAATAATGGGCCCCTACTATGTTTTAGTCTTATTTTTAGTCATAATCAATTCATTTATTCATGTTGGTTACAAGTAACACTTATGCATCGTCAAAATGAATATAAACCAAAATTGAAGCTACAGCCGGTTTGGAACCTAATCCTACCGAGAAGAACCCGGCAAGAAACTCAGTAGTTATCCTAATCTTTACAATATTTTGGGCTAGAGAACTTAAAAATAGCGAGTGAGCGAGTGTGCGAGCGAGCAAATAATCATGTCCATATATGTTTATCATTAAAATATTCACCAACGAGATTTTATTAGTTTGACATGTTTGTCGGTCTGTTTGTAGCAGCGTAGCTTCTATGAACTGACTTTGATTTAGTTTTTTATATTTGTAAAGTGACTAAGCCGGGATTTTTCTTAGTAATGATTGGTAGGAATCGGTTAATGATGGTGGATCCTACAAAATATCGAAGTACAAATTTTGACACCACCTCTTCAAGATAGTTATGAAATAAAAAGGCGTGATTAGTATTTTACACTATGACAAATTTCAAATCTAAGATGGCCACCGTCACAAAATGGCGAAATTATACAATAGGTACAGTCAACGTAACAGTTTGGACTTTGACCGCTTTATGATGACGCGTTATATGCGCTAACATCAATTTGACGTAGGTTTTTTAAAATGTTGAATTAAATGCATATCAAATTAAATTGTTAACTTTTCTCACACTCCAGTACCAACCAGAGCTGATAATAATATCGGCTGGATACGACGCTGCGATTGGCTGCCCGGAGGTATAATATCTTAATTATTTTACTTATTCTAGTAACTATACCTGTCTCTTTCAGTTCTCGCCTGAACTCATAATCGTGTCGGCTGGGTTCGACTCGGCATTAGGAGATGAAAAGGTGCGATTTAATAAAAAGATGATACAGATTTTTTTTATTTTGCTTAATGTATCTTCGGAATAAACATGTGATTCTTTTGGTCATGTGATTGTCATGGTAAATGGTACCTTTCAAAGTGTTTGCGATGTTTGAACTATTTTTGGTCAATCTATATCTTCTTTCAACTGTTTCAATATTTCAATGGCTATAAATGTGTATGTATTGTTTATTTTATCTATCATTTTGTAAAAAGTAGATTACTAAAAGCGTTCAATGTAATATGTACTGTCCTTAATCTGACAACAATACGTGTTATATTTTAGGGTGAGATGGAGGTGAGTCCGGCGTGCTACGCGTCGCTGACGCACATGCTGCAGGCGGTGTGCCCGTCGGTGTGCGTGGTGCTGGAAGGCGGGTACTGCGTCCCCTCGCTGGCCGAGGGCTGCGCGCTCACGCTGCGCGCGCTGCTGGGGCACGCGCCGCCCGCACTCGCGCAGCCGGACCCCGGCCTACAGTGAGCATACCGACAGTTTAGCTCAGTATATACATATATACGCGTCGCTGACGCACATGCTGCAGGCGGCGTGCCCGTCGGTGTGCGTGGTGCTGGAAGGCGGGTACTGCGTCCCCTCGCTGGCCGAGGGCTGCGCGCTCACGCTGCGCGCGCTGCTGGGGCACGCGCCGCCCGCACTCGCGCAGCCGGACCCCGGCCTACAGTGAGCATACCGACAGTTTAGCTCAGTATATACATATATACGCGTCGCTGACGCACATGCTGCAGGCGGCGTGCCCGTCGGTGTGCGTGGTGCTGGAAGGCGGGTACTGCGTCCCCTCGCTGGCCGAGGGCTGCGCGCTCACGCTGCGCGCGCTGCTGGGGCACGCGCCGCCCGCACTCGCGCAGCCGGACCCCGGCCTACAGTGAGCATACCGACAGTTTAGCTCAGTATATACATATATACGCGTCGCTGACGCACATGCTGCAGGCGGTGTGCCCGTCGGTGTGCGTGGTGCTGGAAGGCGGGTACTGCATATCCTTTCTAAGCGAATAAAACACTCAAGTACTTACTTGTTTTATGAGAACCACGATCAATGATGGTGCCAAAATGTAGTTTTAAGAGAGGTAGGGCATAGCGATTTATAGCTCGAATTGGAGCAGCCCGACTGGTGAAATACCTCCACCTTACAAAAGACCGCAGCCAAATAACAATCACTCCGGTATTGTTGTGTTCCTGCGTGTAAGTAAGGTTTCCAGAGCTCCTGGGGGTGCTACATTAGTAACAGGGTTCAAGCCTTCAAGGTAAGGGCTACAAGTCCAGTGATAGCTTTATTGTGCAGTCCTTGTCGCCTTTAAGCTAGGACCTCATTACCACTTAACATCATATGGGATAAGGTCAATCTTGAAGTGAAATATAATAAAAAAAAATTCAATAATGTAGAATATAATATAAACATACTTATTTGGTTCCTCCCTCACTTTCTTCTCTTTTTTTTCAGTTTCACTCTGTATAATTTTTTTGACCCGCAAAACTCTATTTTAACTGTAATTTCCTTTTTCCACAGGATCCAGGAAACCATCCTAAACTGCATATACGCACACAAGCAATACTGGCGCTGCTACAACTACCAGCTCTCGTACAGCATCGACGACACGGTGCCCAACGTGTGCGACAGACAGAAACAGAAGCATACGGTGATGGTGAGGTGGGAGGGAGACGAGACGAGGCCGGACAGGTTCGCAACTAGAGACTGCTACCCGCTGCAGGACAATGAAACGATACGGAGGAATATGGAAAAGCTGAACCATTTGAGGCTAGGTACGTATGAAGCGTTAAATTAGTAATGAGGTGCAAATAAACAGGAAAATTGATGTTGACACCATTTCCAAAAAAATAAGGTATCAATGCCGAAAAAGATAAATGCTACATCGGCCAAATCGATTTTTTTGTTGTTTACTGTCTTTAAGAAGCTCCGAAATTATTTAGAAAATCTATAAATGAGTTTTGTTTTGATAGGTATTTTAAAGTATCTCTGTTGACTAGCCAATCATGATACCCTTATATAAATAAATAAGAAGATTGGCAATTGCTACGGAAAATTCATTAAAACCTATCCAACTATTACAGTTAGGTTAAGTTACCTTTAATCGAAATCTGGTGAAGGTTCGGTTCACCTAATGCGATTGTATAACCATCCTTAATTTTTGTAGCGATCATTAAATTTTTCACCAAAATAGCGTATTTAAATTGTTGAGTAAATGAGTAAATCAGTGACTCTAAAAAATATTTAAATATGGAGGGTGTGTGTTGTGTGAGTTTAATGATTATTATCATAGTACATATATCAAAATGATTACACTTTTCACTAAAGGTTCTCATTTTTATTTATAGTGACTGACTTATCATTGCCGCAACATGCTGTGGGCTACATTTACGACCAGGCGATGTTGAAGCACAGAAACATTTGCGAACCGTGAGTTATTTTCATTATTATTTCTTTTAACGCCTTTTCTTTCTGAGTATTAACTAAATACATGAATGGGTAAAACACATTAGGCGATTGAGGCAAGTGCTTTTGATTTAATGTACAGATCATAATAGAGTAGATGATTAAAAAAATATGTCTGGTCAACTGGTTAGATTACCAAAACGCATGACAATGACGTAGTTTTTTTTTTATCATGACGTGTTAACAAATCTGCGAAGATGCAATGCGTTAAATTTAGCGCGATGTTACTAATTCATACAGTGTTTACGAAATGGTGACGTTAACACACCGCTCCACTGCACTTCGTTGTGCTGTATCATCATCCATTTTTATTTACTTGTTGGAACTTGCCTTAATTTAAATAACGGACTAAAAAGAAACATTGTTTTTTTTTTGCCGAGTCATCAACCCTATTTTAGTCTCATACAACAAGGACCACATGAATTTAGTTTTTGGATACTCAAAGTTTATACTCGTCATCAATCATTTAAGTTAAGAAAGAGAGAGCGCAGTTTCCGAATTCGTTCCAATGCTGGTTGGTTGACGTTCTCACTAACGTAACATAAGAAAAAAAACTTATTAAACTAGAGAGTTGAAATAACTCGATACAAGATGTATCGCTACAACAACATAGGATGTTCCAGAGGCCACGTGGAGTGTCCGGAGCGTATCATGCGCATACACGAGAGGCATCGCGACTACGGTCTGCTGGACCGCGTGCACCAGATACAGGCGCGCGCGGCCACCGACGAGGAGATACTCGCTGTGCACACGAGGACACATCTTAATAGGTCTGTTATTTGAATGTAATAAAGTATTATAACTTCGGTCTGTTAGACCGCGTATTATGAGCTTGTCTGTCAGACCGCGTCTTCTGAAATTGTCTGTCAGACCACGTTTTCAGAGCTTCTCTGGCAGACCGCGTGGTCGGCGTTGGTCTGCTAGACCGCGTCTACAAGAAAAGCGACCTATGAAATCCACACTACTCCAAGATCAGAGAGGATGTTAATTTTAAATAAAATTATGTATGAGTATACGCTCAACTTCACAAATGAAGCCTAGTTGCATTTAAAAAAAGGAATGAACATACATTTATGGCTATAGTGTGTACCTGTTACCAGTAATAGGTATGTAAAATATTATAGAAAAAAATCTTTATATTTTTAGGCTCAAAGAATTGTCGACGACAAAGTTAAGAGACCTAAATAGCCAGAAAGAAGCATATGATTCGGTCTACTTCCATCCGGAATCACTCGAGAGCGCCACCGTTGCGACAGGATGCGTCTTACAGGTAAGCATTCTATCTCCAAAATAAGTAATGTTCAATGCCAAACTTTAAAATGATTGACGTTCGTAAATATAAAAAAAATATTTAGGGAATGTTATGTCACCGTTAATAAATTATCACTATTTCGTAAAAACTGTGCGAAGAAGTGACGTTGACATTAAAGAAAAAATACGTGTCTTATATTTTGTAGTAATCAAACTAGTGGCCCAAACAGAACTTTTATGTCATCTGCCGTATTACTAGAATCTGGCGAAAATACGTTTACTATCAAAACCATCTATGGTCTTTTTTAACCCCCTACACGCAAAAGATAGGGTGTGACGTGTCTGTGTGCCTGCCTGTATGTGTCAAACAAAATGTCAGATACCTACTTTGACATAACTCAAATAAAGTAATCAAATATAAGGCCTTTATTAGTACAACACACTAAGACATATTCCAAATCCAAGATGGCCACCATCACAAAATGCCAATATTTTTTAAAAATAGGAATAGTCAACTTTAGTTATATGTACTTATACAATGTTTTTTTGTCGTAAATATAACGCTAAGATCAGTCAGGGTATTTTTTTAATTTTGATATTTTATTTAAGATGGTAGACGCCGTCATGTCCGGCACGGTCGGGGCGGGCGTGTGCGTGGTCCGCCCGCCGGGGCACCACGCCGACCAAGAGATGCCGAGCGGCTTCTGCCTGCTCAACAACGCCGCCGCGGCCGCTGCTTACGCGATACAAGCGCACGGCCTCAACAGGGTACTGATACTGGACTGGGACGTGCACCATGGTAACGGCACGCAGAGGATCACGTATAGGGACAACAAGGTGAGCAGATGATGACATTTTTTAAATATTTAATGCACTTTGTTTGAGCCACCTCAAACAAAGGTGTAAGGTTGTTTACTGGCCATTCAACCGAGAAAATACGAATCCGTCGTAGATTTTTTATGAATATAGCTCAATGTCACACTACAATTTTACTTATCAACACACTGACTATTAAATAGTTTTGGAGTATTTTAAATGGTGTCATTGTCTGTGGCAAGGTACTGAAGTGTATTTCAACTAAATATGGTGACAGTACATAAATGAAGCAGCGTTTGTATACATATTATGTTTTTTTCAGATCTTGTACATGTCTATTCACCGGTACGACAATGGCTCCTTCTTCCCCCACTCCAAGGACGCGGACCATACGGCGGTAGGAGAGGGCAGGGGGGAAGGGTTCAACGTTAATATCCCTTGGAATAAGGTTAGTTCCAATTAAACTGACGTATTCAGACAGATGACAGAATTCACATAAAGGAAGCTGCGGTTTACTAAAACCATTAAGATTGCAAATTTTAACCTGAGTGTAATAACGTAAGGTACATTATTGTCTGTCACCTAAAATCCTATGCCTTGCCGGGAACCCGGGGCCTTTAGGATGGCGCGACGTCTAAGTCCGGTTTGCTCGCCTCGGCTCATTGGTTAGATTATAAATTTAAGCTACGCACAACGGGATTCCGTATGGGGTGGATTGCCATACATATATCACAGATTTCGAATGACTTTCTTACCCTTTGGTCTCAGCTGATGTTGATTTTAGTTTTAAGCTTATCATAAGGCATTTGGCGTTGCACGCTCAAGGCATGCAAGAAGGGCCGTTTAGGCTGCTACCAGACGTCTACGAATCCATTTTAGCATTTATAGATAGTTTGGTAGAAACCATCGACCGACATCGACTAATCGATTCTACTATCGATCGATCGATTGGTCTGGTAACATGCTTGTGGCGGGCGCGGTGTGTGAGCCTGCGTAGAATCCGTGCGAGATCCCGCATCCCACACAACTGCTCAGGTTAGCCTCCAAGGGGGTTTTAGTCGGTGCCAGCCCGATATACTACACTCTGTACCGCGCAGAGGAAGAAAAAAGCTGCTTACTTGCCTTGAACTTCACTAGTGGTGCGTGTGAGATACTTGCTTACGTTGCCAGGAGTAAGATGAATATGGCTAAATTAGTTGTTGTTTATGTAGCGCGGCATGGGTGACGCGGAGTACCTGGCGGCGTTCACACAAGTGGTGCTGCCCATTGCGTACGAGTACAAACCTCAGCTGGTGCTGGTGTCAGCCGGCTTCGACGCCTGTGTCGGCGACCCGCTCGGAGGTAAGGACAGTTGCGCAACAGACCGCTAGTTATACAGTTTGAATCAGCTTTGTACAAGTTTCTGTATGAAATATACTATCTGGAAGATATTCGCGGTCGTTGTTTCACATAGCATTAATGTTTTATCAAAACTACCATCAGTAATCCAAACTACCATCAGGTATCAAAACTATTATCAGTTACCATCACTTATTAAAACTAGAATCAGTTATCAAAACTACCATCAGTTAATTCCCCGTGTCCCCAGGCTGCAAAGTGTCCCCGGAGTGCTACGGCCGCATGACGCACTTCCTGCGCGGGCTGGCGGGCGGCCGGGTGGTGCTGTGCCTCGAGGGCGGGTACAACGTGACCAGCATATCGTACGCCATGACCATGTGCACCAAGGCCTTGCTCGGCGACCCCATCGTGTACCACTACGACCCTAGGTGAGTTTCATTTATAACTAGTTTTAGCTAGTAGTAACTCGATGGTTTATGCCCGGTTTCTATATTTGGGAAACGATCCGTTCTACTTACAGAAAGTAATAAATTATACGAGGAGTAAGCTAAAAACGACCGACAGACGACTGATGACAGCTGATATGGAAAGTATATCATGGAACGGTATTAACGAGTCGTAGTTGGTTCTAGAAAAACGAATAGTCATTTTTGACACATAACGAATCGTAAATAAAATATTGGAATCGGGCATGTGGTTGAGTGCCGAGTCGTTGAAATGAATATACGATCAAAAGCACTTCAGACTATATATAACTAAGATCTAACTATAAGTGTTTGGACCTTAATGTACTATTGACCGTACAGATTAAAAAGGGAATTGGTAGACATTGAAATCACATAAAAAAAAGCTAAACAGCAGTTATAGTCGAAGTTGAGTATTAGCCTATTCCTGTCCTACTGCGGGGCTCCATCATTGAAATCAAGACATTATTACAACAATAACTGTTGCCAAGGACTAGGCCCACGTTTTATAGGGATAAAAAGTACCCTATTTGTTAATTTAGGATGTCTTTTTTATTCCTACCAAATTTAATTCACACCCGTAAAGTAGTCTTTACGTGAAAGTGTAACAAACATCCTTACATTCTTAAAAACTTTCGCGTATATAATTTTAGTGGGATGAGAACTAATAACCACGCTAAACGAATGCGTGTTCGTGTTCTAAGAAAAGTATGTTTCGGATTTTTCGAACACAAATCGCACCCGGGAGCTCAGGGATGGCGCGACGCCAACGTCCGTCCCTCTCGTCTCTCGGCTACGGATGTTTTTTTTTTTATATTACACTTCAAGATTGACCTCATCCCACCTGATGTTAAGTGGTAATGAGGTCCTAGCTTAAGAGTGACAAGCACAGCATAATAAATCTGTTACTGGACTTGTCGCCCTTACCTTGAAGGCTTGACCCCTGCCAATGTAGCACCCCCCAGGAGCTCTGGAAACCTTACTCACACGCAGGAACACAACAACACAGAAGTGATTGTTATTTGTCTGCGGTCTTAAAATAAATAAATAAATGTGGTTAAAATGTTTAAAAAAATGTGCTATCTTATCCGCAGGCCTTGCCACTGGTCCGCAATCGAGTCCATAAACAACGTCATCACAACTCACAAACAGTACTGGAAAAGTTTAATATTCCAACTAGCTTTACCCATAGAGAACGTACTCGACGATCCGCCTCCGTCCCGAGGTCTCGTCCTCGCCGAAGACCAGAACGCGACGTATGAGTCAGAAAAACTTGCGGAGCTGTCTTTAGCGAGCTCTCTAGATGACTCTACGAAGTCGCTGAATTACAAAAGTGCTAGTCAATTGGATGGGTCCTTGGAGGGGAATATGGCGAATCTGAGCTTGGGCCGGCCGAAGTGTGACGACGGCATTCACTGCGGCACCGATGACGAAGAGGATAAAGCACCTGAGTGTTCTAAAGAGGGAGCGTGTGAGAAGAACGAGAAGGGGCAGAGTCAAGGAGGATCTAGTGAATGTGGCGGTGGTTCCAGTAAATGCGAAGAAGGTATGGCTATTTATCATAGCGGCTGCACGCGAGTTCGTACGCGTAGAAACTACTTTCCCCTGTTTTAACCCTAAAAGGGGATTGATTTGTAAATAAACAATACTAGCGAATCACTGCCCATCTTTAACCAAATAATAAGTTGAAATTTAAATTCGTCTTAAATACATTAGCGATGAGAAATGCAATGTTTTGTAGTATAACACCTGGAAAGTAACACTCAAAGGCTCCTATTCAAACGTTGATTGCGTACGAAGTGGTACACAGAACTCCTGAAAATGTTATTTAACAATTAGTCCTATCCTATTCAATCAGGGTGTTCTCGTACGAAAAATCCACCAGATGGCGATACGTAGGCGTGGCAGAACATCTTCATTCCGTTAGATAACACTTTTGCTTGCATGTAAGTTAATAGTTCACCGCCTACGCCTTTTGCAGGGTCTAGTAAAAACGTTGAACAGAAAACGACCCTAGTGGATTACCTAGCGGAGAACATGCAGGCCATCGTGGACGGTGAGATGTTCGCGGTGATACCCCAGCCCTGGTGTCCGCACCTGGAGACGTTGTACGCGATTCCCGCAGACGTCAAGTTCGAGCAGGGCGTCAAATGTGTGGAGTGCGAGGAGACTGTCGAGAACTGGGTGTGCCTGCATTGTTATATTGTGAGTATTGTCATAATATATCGCAACACTAGATGAAAACTCCAAGTACTCAAAAAAACATTTATTGGATATGACAGATTTTTCTTTTAAATATATAGCTTTGAAATTAAAAGTCTAAAGAGGCATGCTGAAGGGTAACGTGTTCTTCAGCTTGTTGAAATAGCCTGACAGTGGGTTAACCTAAGTTTTAGACATTCGAGATAGTAATTTGTAAATGCCTCTAACTCGAAATGCATACTTTATTTAGCTAAAATATTTGTTCCAAAATTTTCTTTCCTGTAGTATAATTCAGAAGATCAAAATGTGCCTATTTGTGATTATACATGTGTATTTTTGCATTAGGTAGTTCGGTTATCGAGGAAGGCTTTATGCTATAACATTACGCTGCGCCCAGTAGGAACGAAGAAGCAGAGGGAAAAGTGAAAAAAACGAGGATAGTAAGAGTGGTAGTAGTAGTAGTACCACCACCCCTAATCTGCGCAACTTAACCACTGCCACCGCCCTCCCCCCTCTGTACGTCACCACTGTATAACTGACGGTCACTCTAATCTCCTCAGACGGCGTGCGGCCGCAGCATCAACGGGCACATGCAAGCCCACCACGCGACCACCTCGCACCCCCTGGTTCTGTCGCTGCTCGACCTGTCCGTGTGGTGCAACGTGTGCGACGCGTACGTCGACCACGAGCTGCTCTACGACGCGAAGAACAACGCGCACAGGCAGAAGTTTGGGGAAGATATGCCGTGGTGCTACCGGTCTGATACGCTGCACATGCATTAAAGAGTAACCAGAACGACAACTGAAAGGCAGTTTATGATATCTTTCACATTTTATTGCCTTATCTCCCCTAGGATTTTTTTTACATTGGTCCTTCGAGCAGGATCGCCATACCCGTTTTTGATTTTGAAAATCTATGGGTTCCATAGTGCAACGCTGTAAAGTTGGCAAAGTTACCTTCTAATGAGAAGTCAGAAAACAGCAGCGGCAGAGTGTAAAGTCACGTCGACCTTTACGTATACAATCTCATTTTAAAGTTAATTTTATGGATCTAAAATAACAGCGCAAATATTAACTTTTCGTGACTGTAGATGTAAGGATTCTAATTGACCAGTAGCGCTATTGTCAACCTCACGATATCACTATACTTTAGCCTGTACTTCCTGGTCCTTCATCGAGGATGAATGTAAAATAGCGTCACGGTGATTCATAAGTAGATTGTGTTAAATTATTTCTGCCAATATTTTGATTTAAACTTTTTATTTAATTTGACATAAGTTCTAATGAAAGGTTTTAGCTACGCCAACATTACAATATCATAGAAATGTTACTATCTTTTCAAAATAACTGTATAAGACAGAAAGTTTCCAACGAACCAATAATAAAAAACACAAAAAAAATCAAAAATGATTGCGTTATACCTAATACTATTTGACATATTCGTTATTAATAACTAACACTTAAAATTAGTAAGTAGTTATGGCTGAAGGCTCAATATTAGTGGACAATAAAGTCTTACCACAAAGACTGTAGCGGGGTATGGAATAGTAGACAAATTATATTGTGTGTGTTAGTAATTAAAGATTTTAACCGAAACTGCATATTCACAAGTAAACGGCCAATTTGATTTAACTGCATAATGATGAAATTTAAAAAATGCTATTTATTTTCCCAGTTTATTATTTCCAACAATAAATATTTACATGTAAAAGTGTTTGTAGCAGCATAATTTAATGTTGTATGTAAGTTATGTCGACCTCCGTAGTGGACCGGAATTTGGCGTGGCACCATCTCCGAGGTTCCGGGTTCGATCCCCGGTCGGGTCAATATGGGAAACGAAGTTTTCTATATTGTCTCGGGTCTGGGTGTTGTGGTACCGTAGTTGTTTTTGATTTCTGTAACACAAGTGCTTAAGCTACTTACCACAGAATTAGAGCAATGTATGTGATGTTGTCCAATATTATTATTATTAGTACATGAGCCTCAACTCCCGCTGCGTGACCCATACTACGGGTCAATGTAGTTTACATAGTCAAGCAGGGGATACCTTCCCAAGGGTAAAGATTTCCGGATATCCTTTATATTAACTTATAGTTTGATGTGCACTTGTATGTCTGTATAAAGCCCTCATGAAGGTAAAGTTGCACATAGACTTCAAGTAATTTGGTCGAAAAGAGTGCTAAAAAGAAAGAGCTCTCTTTCCTCATACAGATTATTAGAGTAGTAAATATCTATTTTTGCATTTGTGCAGTTATTTTTATAGTGACTTTATTATAGAAGAAAATAAAAATACGTTATATAGTACAACGAAAATGTTAAATGCAAAAGTACAGTGGATGACTGATCAGGTGATTTAATTAATGGTATGTTTAACGTGTTATATATTGGTGTTTAAGATCACTAACAAATTAAAGTTATTCATATTTTGTAAATTTCGTAGACATTATTTACTAGCTTATAGCATTCAATGCAAAAAAATGTCTAACTGTAATTGGAAAGAAATGTTAGGTATATCTTAGTATTAATTATGTTGCCATTTCACACTATAAAGGCCAGTATAAATAAATTGCACATATTTAAAAAAGTTCAGATACATTGGTGTAAAATACCTTAAGTCGCATGGTAAAAATAACAGTTTTATTATTTATCAAAACCTGAAATCCATGTAGTTATTAAAAGAAACGCTGATAAGATTAGGATTAAAAAAATACAAGAAACTTTATAGGCATGTGAAAGTTAGAAATAGTGCTCAAAGATACATATCGCGTTCGCGATAGACCAATTACTGATCAAATACATATGTACTGCAGTTAATAGATGAGGCTTATTGTTTAAGGAAGTCTGTGGACTTCATCAACAAGTTTTGTAACGAAAATACTATTTATTTTAGTCGCGCTTAATACGTGGGCATAAGAACTAATATTAAACTGAGAGTGTTTACCGTTTCGTGCCGATACCGTACTTGTTATAACTAAGTCCGCGATGAACTCAAAATAGTCAGCGGCCCATCCCGGAAGTCTCTTATGAGAATATAAAATAGAGTGTGATCAGGATTTAGGAACAAAATCAGCAAAAAATTTTGGTTTGAAGCTTTATTTTGAGCGCCATCAAACTTCTAGAACGACCTAAAAGCATTGTATATATTTTATGTAAATAATTTCTTGTACTTTTGTAATATTTATTGAATGTTTTTATTTACAACATTTTTTTTTATTTAACTTTAGCATCCTTGATTTTGGGTTATTTTAATATTATCTGACTAGCGATAATGTGTCTGCAATGTGTTTATTGTAGGAATTGGTTTTAAATATGTTTTAAATTTTAATCTAATTCACAAATATATACAATTATGTAGGTAAATAATCAATATGCCTGATTCTTATCTGATTATCGTATTTAGATCCCATAAATACCTGTATTCTCATTGTTTTTGAATTACCAATCATTGCATTTAGTTAAATTACCATCAAGTTTAGTTTTAAAAATTAATAATTGGGTTATTATTCTTATTACCAGTGTAAAATTGCATGACCAAACCCAATTAAATTAAATATTATTCAGAGGCAGCATTTTTATATAAGGTATATTTTGTTTGATGTGACGATTTTTACTAACAGTATTGTACTAGTTTAAATAGGTATAGCACCAACTTCAAGTTAATAACGGTCAAAATTAGCTTGATGCAACTGTACCAGTGTTTCCAATATTTTTGTACACATTTTGTAAGTATCAAAAAATTACATCTCGGGCACTTCTTAAAGGAATAAGCTTGACGGTCTGATTTCCATCTTCTGCACAGTTAGAAGATTTGCTTAAACCTTAATTTCATAATATGCCACGACCTTAGTGAAAAAGAAAGTAAAAAATGTGTAATATTCATCTAACACTTGGACAGGGATCTTCCCCAAAATGTGCCTGAGAGAGATGTGATGGAAAAATCTTGTTTAAAATTTTTAGAAAAGATGTAATATTTTATTAATAATTGTAAATTGTACGGATTTGTATTGCAATGGGGACTACCGCGCCTGAAAAATTCGCTAGATGACACTACGGGGGCGTGAGGTCCAACTGCTTCGTGATTGGTGATTAACATGTCATGGTGACACATCTGTCAATGTCATGTCAAAAGTAACCAATCGTGTAACAGTTGGACCTCACACACACACGTAGTGACATCCAGCTGATTTTTCACGCGCGGTAGTCCCCATTGGTTTGACATGTTTAAAATACCTACAAAGTACAAACAGTACTCTATTTAGGTATAATATTTTTGCCATTTTGTTTGCATTTCGTTTTTTTTTTTCAATTATTTTCGACGGGAAATGGTAAAAATGTCTGGCACCAGTCCTGGATCTTCCAATTTTTTAAAACCAAAGCAAAACCGTATAATGGCGCGCCTACTGTGTAAAAAAGGTCATAATTGAAGCTATCAATATTGGTCAACTGTTAGGTCCATTCAGAATGCTCTGCGATGCGGATTTTACAACCTCTCGCACGAATGTAATTTGACATTCGCATCAAAAACTTTACAAGGCCAACTTTGGCTGGCGAAAACTTAAAATATGAATATTGAAAAATAAATAGGATCATGACTCTTGTATAAACATGGTTTACCTGCCTCCGTTTGAAGATCCGGACCTGTATGTAGGCAGAGGTCGGAATTAGGGAGAATGATTTATGTATTTGTAAAATGTTGATATAAATATGGATATTCCCGGTATTTTTTAATGATCGATCTCTTGTAGCCAATCTAGCATATTTCGTTATGCGGTGAGTTCCCCGCATTGCTGCTATTGCTTTCTTTTGTTTTCATAAGCTGTTTTGTGCGAATGACAAATGTAGCAAAATCACGCGCAATTCAATTGGAATTTTTCAATACACTTAGTAGACGTAAGTTTAGCAACACGCGCGGGCAGTGATTTAAATTGTGTAAAAATTAAATTCGGGTTGTGTGACATATCCACCTTATTATATCGCTGTATGGATTTAGTATGAACATTTATAACTTTATACCTATTCCGAGCTCTGGTTATAAAAGTAACAATTTATTTTATATAAATTGATGACCTTTTAATGTTTTAACATGTAACCTTATAACGACAATTAAAACCATATCACAATCTAAACATGTATTATTTATTTTTACATACTAAAAGCGTTAGAGAATTGGCTAATCGACAGTTTTTTTTAAAAGTATTGTAAAATGTGCGCTCGCTCATTTCATATCCCAAGTAATTTGATTTATCTGGAAAAATGTATATTATCAGAGAAAAACAAGATTTTGTGACATTTAAGAAGCGCGCGAAAACGTGCCTGTTGAAATTGTGACGTCAACGTTCTTTATATCAAACCAAAACGGGTCCAAACTACTTCATTTTATGAAAATATCGAATTTTTAAATAAATCTATTGAAGTCAGTGCGTCAGCTGCTGATTGGCTGAAAATACGAGTGCGGTGTGCTATTAGCCAATCAACAGTATCGAAACTTTTGTCGTCTCATGCGATAAATGTGACATATTGCGTTTTTTTGTTGCTTGGCCTGAAAGACGAGTCTGGCCGTCCGTCCATCCGTCTTCCTTTCACCAAGCTGTGTCGCAAGAACCGTATTAGCTAGAAAGTTGAAATTATCACAGATTATGTATTTCCGTTGCCGCTTTAACAACAAATACTAAAAAATAATAAAATAATTACATATTTAGAACGATAACAGGTAGACGCTTATACTATTTACATAATATTTTGTTTTATGTTTCCTTTAAGTAAAATTAATAAAAATTAAATAAATAGTAAAGGGAGCTCCCATACAACCAAATTTTTGGCCTATTTCTGCTTGATATCGCGGCCTATTTTTGCTCGATATCGAGCATGCACCACGCACCTAAATTTTATCGCGCTCTTAACAAACGTCAAAATCGATGGAAGTCAGTGCTTCAGCTGCTGATTGGCTGAAACTTTTATCGTCTCCTGCGTGAAAATTGACGTACTGCGCATGCTAGGTTAGCCCATGGACTTGGTATAATAAAGGTTAGCCTACATAACTCTAAACACATGACAGGCAGAATCACTGCGTTGTTTTTAAGCGCGGGATAGAGACCATCAGTGCTACCAAACTCACAGTAATTAACTGTAGATCTAAATTTTTTTATGCATATTCCTTTGTTACAAAACAGTGTGTTAAATGAAGAACCGGTCGATTGATTTTGTTGAAATTTCATAAACCATCTACTGAATGCCCGAACAAACCCTAAACATTTGGTTTGGATAGGTGAGCCCGTTCTTGAGTTATAAATTATCAACGAAAAGTGACATTAATTTTTAAATATTTAAATGCTAGTGTACAATATTTTATTAGTCCGTTTCAGTAACACCTACTACGAGTAGCTAGTGAGATTAACTAACAATAACATCAACATGTATGTAGGCACTTAAAAGTAGCAACATGATGAAGAATAAAACTTTGATAACTATAATTTTTCTTGTTTTAAATACCCTCCATATAATTAATTATATTTTGTACCATCATAAACAGGTAATATAAGGTTAAATATGTAGATTTACTGTTTTTAATGTGATGTTTACAGTTTTCTATAGTTTTTTTTTTCAAGCATATCTACAGTTTTATATTGGGGCTGGCAACACTGGAGACCATAATAAAAAAAAGTCAATTTGTCAACAAAATGAATGGCACTACAGCGTTGCTGTTAACAGTTTTATTTAAAAAAAATCCATAGCGCGCTTAAACGTATAAGATAACAGCCTTCGTAGGGCGCGTAGATAACATGTTTTTGAAATCGGAGATTCTTAAAGCGATTTCATTCAGAAATCCAGTGAAACTACCGCTGTCGTACTGGGCGCTCGTCTGGTTACGATTTGTGCTTACATTGTTGCCGCAGCGCGGATACATACACCCTGATGAATTCTTTCAAAATGTCGAAGTTATTGCCGGTAAGACTATATAACTATTACTAATCTTTTAATTTACAATTCCATCTTGTTTTACACGGAACCAAGAAAATATTTTGATACGTAATACTCGTACGTAATTCGTTTTCAAAAAAGACATCCGTCTTTTTACCAATTACTTAGTTACAATTACACAAGTTAGATGAAAATTGCATTTCACAGTTTATTTCATTACTCTGACAAGATATACCTACTTTAGCCATTGTTGTGGGAGTAGCATAACAAAAGTTCCGTTCAAAAGAGTTAGACAGGTGCATTATTATTTTGTAGCAATTAATTTTAATTGAAAACAATGTTGACAACCTGCCGAAAATCTATTAAGTAGTTCCTAAGCTCAACTAAAGTGTTACTAGCTAGACTAGTTTTAGGCTAACAGAAGACCTTCTATGAACTGTTACTTTCTGCTACAGGTTTGTTTGATAACATGAAAAATAAGTGCTATTTAAAAATGTTTTTTGATTTGTAAGTCCACCTCACACTTCACTAGATAGTTTCAATATGCATTTAGTGAGAATATTTAAATAGAGTCCACAAGCAGTAAAAAGTAAAGATATCCTAATAGTCAGTTGTCTGTTAGGTCAAATGGTTACCTTAAAATAGGGTATTTAATCTATTTTTATTATTCTTTGCAGGAGATGTCCTCATGGTGGATGTGTCCAAAACATGGGAGTTCAACCCAAAATTTCCCATAAGAAATATATTTATACCCAAAATGATACTGGGCCCACCTTTGCACTTAATACGTCTAGCGAGTCCTTACACAAAAGCATACCTAGGTGTAGACCTGAGAACGCCATACTACCTACTAGTCATTCCTCGTATCTTTATTTGCTTCCTCTCACTCATAAATGACTATTGTTTGTACAGGATATGTGTTTTATATGGGCAAAATTTTAGGAACAGGCTGAAAATATTTGCTAGTTCCTATGTTGTCTTCGTTTATTGCTGTAGAAGCTTCTCCAATGCGTTTGAAATGATATTCTTCTCAGTTTTGTTACTTTTAGTTGCTAAATGTATGTTTAAATCAGACAAAGTAATTTATCATGATGAATTTCTAAGAGAAAAGTATAAGCAGGCAAAAACTGCTGTTGAGAAGGTTAAATTGTTCAAGTTATCCACACATTTACCGGAGCATTCTCTGAACCATGTTATGTTCTTATCTTCTCTAGTTATGGTTGGAATCTTCAACAGACCAACATTCGTTGGGTTTGCTTTTCCTCCTGTCTTTTTCTGGCTCCATAGAGGCCTAGGTTCGAAAGTGGTTGGATTCAAAGATTTCCACTACAGGATTTTTATGCTTGTTATATGTTGCATTCCTACTATCTTGTTATTGATCATAGTGGACTCAAGTTACTATGGATATCTGACAATGGCTGATATCGAATTGTTTAAATTAACTTGGGATAATTGGGTCGTGACTCCTTGGAACTTCTTGAAGTACAATTTTGATATGAAAAATCTAACGCAGCATGGTCTTCATCCTCGGTGGCTTCATCTGGCTGTGAACATTCCACTTTTGTTCAATGTGCTGGGAATATTAGCTGTGATCACACTCTCAGGACATGCCTACAGGTTGGTGTTATGTATTTAAATGAAAATTAAAAGAATTCTAAACAAAAATTTAATCATCATAAACAGAAAATGTTTATCTCTCCTTGCGGGCCGATAAGTATGTAGTTCGGCAGAGGGCACTTACCGGAAGGCTAACGGTTGATACAGCAGAAAAATTTCATCGCCTACGATAATTTGCGGTTAGGTCAGTTGGTAAGAGCAGCACGCGCGATACGTGAAGGTCGTGGGTTCAATTCCCGCACCGCAAGGGGAAATAAAAAATGTCTGTTTCTAATATTTAAAGTTCGCTAGTACGGCGTATAGTACTATAAAAATAATAAAATCGAAAAATTTAATCAGTTTTGATAGACAACCAAAGCTTAAGTGCCTTCAAGGACTCTGTTTGAAATAACAGTTTATGATTAAATAATGATTTCATAAGGATAGCCTATTCAAAACCTTGTGTTGCATGGTAAGAATATATTGAATATAAAATAAGTGAATAGAAAACAATTGATTAATTACACTGGTCAACAAAAAATCATTTTTGGCGTGTAACGTGAGAACTTTTGTCTATTTATGTTAAGGGCAACGATAAGGATACTAGAGATAAAATTAAAATGCTTCAAATACGAATAGTTTTTTTGTAATACCATTTTATAACATTTTGGAAATTTAGAATTGTTACAAACAAAAAAAAGTTATTTTGATTTATTGCTACATTAATATAAATTTATTTTTATGATTTTTGTCTGTATTTTGCTTCGTTTTAATGTCCAACAGTAATCCGCTAACATACGTGGACTCTCCTTGCCCTGATATATTTTTTTGATACTAAAGATGTCTTGATGGAATCTTTCACCGTGTTCATCGCTGACGATGCCCAAATTTCCAGGAAAGATATCAAAATGTGAATGGAGAAAATGTATTTTCAATGACATATTACAGCCCAAAGCTTTATATGTCGATAAAAGCTCCGTGAAAACATTCATAGTCACTTGATCGCTGATTCCCCAGAAAATTTAAAGTTACTATCATGTAAGATTCCCAAGCTGATTTTTCAAAATTACTAAGCTTTTCTTTAAATATATTATCTTTGATTATTAATTGCCTGATTTGGAGCCAACAAATATGCCTTATTTCTCTTTCTTTAGGAAGTTTCTTGAAATTCAGGATCCAATGTCTCTTTTTTCGACTTGTGGCGTAAGGGACAGATCGCTAGTTTGAGGTGTTTCTGGTACCGATAAATTTTCTCTATGAGGGATTGGTAATTTAGCTGATCAGGATACTTGATTTTACTTTTTGTTTTAATTGTAATATCTTTTGTATCAGTGAGACAAAAATAACAATCATATGAGTGGTTCGTTGGTTCCGTTCAAATCATAGGGATTGCAAAAGGCATAGATCGAGATCTTTTCGCCCATCCAGTAAGAAGACCCACCAATGTAACACACAGATGTGTGGAACCCATGCTTTGTCTTGTTGTCCGATGGCAAAACCAAAATACTGTTGATATAACTCAGTTACGAAAATGGTGTTAAATTCATTCGCTTAGTTTTAAAAGTAATGTCACCACAAATGTAAAAAAAATGTCAGGATCATTTTTACACTTTCTTGACATTATTTAAGAATTACTTCACTCTAAAAACAGAACAAACCACTATGCTCTTCAAATAAACAAATTCTGTGAATGCGAAAGTAAAATAAAAACGGTTAACTTTTAATTTTGTGGGTAGTAGCTGTAACACGAAAACTAGATCTGATTGAATCAAAATAAATATGGTTATAAAATGAGGATAGGTAGGTAATTTAAAATTAGCCAGCACCTTTCTTGTTACAAAGTTTTGTTGACCAGTGTTATGGGTGGAACAATGTGATTAAGTTCCCACCAAATTAACAGTGCATTGATCTATTTACAGCAAGTGTGTTTTTTTTCACAAATATCACAAGTTTCGAGCCTTCTCTATTAGACAAAGGTCCACTTTTTGTCTAGTAGAAGAGAGGGGGGGTAGTTGAGGCACACCTCTTATCTACTTAACAATACTATATGAATTCGGACACATATACATGTCCTCCACATGTCGCCTGTGTATGTTAATTAGTCCAAAAGTACGGCCGAACAGGCCTAGCATGTGTCACACAAGTCAACTTTATCGCTCTCTTAAGAAATGTCAAAATCAATGCGTCAACTTCTGATTGGCTGAAAATACGCTTACGGTGTACTATAATTCAATCAACGGTACAGGAACTTTTGTCGTCTCATGCGAGAAATTTGACGTATTGCGCATGCTTGGCCTAGAAAACACGTCAGACGACAAAGTTTGGACCTTGCACTGCCCTTATGTCACGGGCGAACTAAAATCGAAATGCAATTGTTTACCTTGATATGCTGTTCACCGTACATAAAAATACTAAGGCTCACAATTTTAACTTTCAGATTTATTCGCGGACAATACAGCAAGCTGCCTAGAATCCAAAGCATCACAGGTCTCATGCTGTTCTCACTCGTAACACCAGTGGCTTTACTTTCTATATTCCCGCATCAAGAAGCGCGGTTCATCATTCCAATCCTGGTGCCTCTAGTTTACCTCTTCGGGAATCATCTGCATGTTAACGAGAGTGATGGACCGCATCATAGAAGACTGAAGAATATGCTGCGCGCCAGTTGGTATATTTTAAACATCTTAATGACGTTGTTCTTTGGTTTCATACATCAAGGGGGCATATACCCGTTTGTAAATAGCTTACATCGCGAAATAAAGCGCACTTATGGAGTCCATACTCACGTCATCACGACACATAGTTACAGTATCCCCACTTTCTTGCTTCAGCTAGATAGTACAACAAAAGTGTGGAAGGACAGACATACCGGCCACAAATATAGACTGGCACCAACTACTTTCCTTTACAAATATGGCTCGATGCCTATGGATGAACTATTTATGAAAGTAGACGAAGTGCTGACAGAAGCAGAGATGATGCTGCACAAATATAAGAAAAACTACAGGTTTTACGTAGCGTCTCCATGTTCGCTTGAAAAGAAACTTGTCGAATCGGCTCGTAGTTACTATTACATAGATATAGCGGAAGACTTTTCATACTACCCGCACTTTTGTACTGAGGCTTTGCCTAGCTTTCCGAATAGTCGCGATCAATACTGTATAGAGAGTAATTTTATTCGGACTAATGAATCACGTGTCATAGATCTGAACTTGTACCAAAGAATCTCATGTTTTTTAAAAAGGTTTTGTCTTAAGGTTTATAGAGTGAGACCGAAAGGGTCTTCATAGTTGATATTATATCAGTGCGATAATGTATTTAAATGGCTAAGCAATATTACAAGACCTATATACCTATATATATTTTGTTTGGACGTTATGCATTGAGGGATTCATCCAAGGTGTACCGAATTTTTTTTCATGTATTTTATGAAATCTGTGGTCTATGAGTACCTATGCCTTATACAAAACGCTTAAGGGTTTTAGTGCAATAAGAATACGTTTTGAAAAGCTTTATCATAATATCTTAATTTAGTTACACAATGCTGTTTAATTCCTGATCTTGCATCACAAGAATAAGTCTACATAGCATTAATTTTACCAAAGTAGTCCAGGGCTTCAAAAATTTTTTTATATATGTTAGCTGCTATCAATCGGCAGACTTTTGTCATCTTTCCACTTCAAGCTGGCTAGTGGCTTACCATGTATTTTCAAAGCATGTTGTTGCTTATCAGCCACATTGGCATTGTCCGTATGTCTCGTGGCAATCAATAATATCTGGCTACTATTGGTTCTGACGTAATGCAGCTCATAAAAGACATCACATTTGAATCTCACCGATATAATGATAAGACTCGCCGAAATGACATTTAGTTTAATTTGTGTTAGAATAATACAATGTAGTCTTATTTTATGTTACGTATGCTTATTTATTTATGGCACTGAAAAAATATGTAGTGAAGATGGTATGCGGGTATGCTTATTATAATTAAACCCCAAAAATGCCATGCCTATCATTGTTTAATTTTATTATCCGTCCAAAGCCTAAATACATCACATTAAGCAATGTTTGTGGAGCAATCAATGTATTTTATAGTTAAGTAATATTATTATTTATTTTTACTTAACATGAGATTATTTAAGAAATTTACGGTTGTAGATACCTTGAAGGTATGGTTAAAGCATACATGCATAAAAGGGATGAAATTAGGTATTTCTTTTTTACGATCTTTGTGGCGTTGTGACTTATGCCCGGCCCCAATATTTTACGATTCGTAATTGGTCAAAAATGACTGTCCGTTTTTCTCCAACCGACTACGAGTCGTTAAATAATACTGTTCCATACAGCTGTCATCAGACGTCTGTCGGTCGTGTTTAGCTTACGCCTCGTATAATTTATTACTAACCGTAACAAGAACGGATGTTTTTCTAAATATTGGAACTTGGCATTAGGTCACAACGTCGATTCTTAGTCAGATCATAATGGGGAACAATGTTTTCTAGGTACGGTCAACAGTTTGTAAACACTTGCAGCTTAATAATAGTTCTTACGCGTACTACATAAGGGCGTTGTCAAGGACCAAAGTGTGGTCTGGCGTGCTTTTGATCGTACCTATATCTGTATTTTGGTTGTTAGTAAATAGCGCCCGCTAGGAAGGATAATTCTTAGCGGTGATATATTGATTGTTGTTTTCTCTTAATTCATTTTAAAATTTAACGCATTCACGTGCACTAACATGTATACAAACTCATTTTAAAGCGCACCTTATGGTAACGTCATAAGAGCTCAAGTGTTTACATTTCATTGCTTGCTCATGACCGTACATAATATATGTGGCGCAGGCATTTTGAATAAATCCGCCGTTTACATACGGCGTCGTCGGTTAAAAACGAATTCTGGTTTGTAAAATGCCTAAGACAAAATGTCATTATGAATAATGCCGCGGCAATGTAATGTGAAGTATAGCTTGATAAAGCTATGGTGACCATAACATTTGGTTTGCAAAGGACAGTATTATTAAAATTTTTAAAACTAACGAACTGTCAATTTAATCTATATATATATATAAAAGAAAGTCGTGTTAGTTACACCATTTATAACTCAAGAATGGCTGAACCGATTTGGCTGAAAATTAGTGGGGAGGTAGTTTAGAACTAGGATAAGGACATAGGATACTTTATTATTATAATTTTCATTTTTTTTTTAAGTCTGCTAATTTATTGCCTCTAAGGAGAAACGAAGTTCGCCGGGACCGCTAGTAATGTTAAAAATATGGAATGTTTCAAATATATATGAAATCCCTAGTAAATGACTTTCCTACTGTTCTATTTTTTACTGAATATAATATTATTACAAATGAGCTAGACGTGGCGCTTCGCCGGCCGCTGTCGCGGCACGTCATTTTGCCTGATTTTGCATTCGGCATATCGTCGTTGTCAAACGAAAACCTGCTATGTGTCAAATCCGTTATAAGTGATTTTTATTCTCTTTAAACGAAATAATAATAAAATCTACTTAATTTACATGTTTAGAAAACAAATAAATACAAGTGTAACAACTATAACTCTCATAGAAAATACTTCTAAAAATAAACCTTTGTATGATTTCTGTTCTGGAACCTCTTAATATTTGGAAATATTAAAAAATACTTTTTGCACATAGCAGTTTTTGGTTTGACAACAACGATATTACGTATTAGCGTAAACGGCGGATTCACTCAAAATGCCTGTGACATATGTATATGGTACAATTTCGTACAAATTTCAAATATTTTATTGATATAAGAACGAAACTTCCTACAACGTCATGTCACCGCTAGAAAGTATGACACCATTTATTGCTATCTGAGGTTACTATAATTTTGTCATTAGGGCTAATGTACTCTTGTCCATCAGGCTTAGCATGCGACTAATATTCATCGCATTCTTAACTAACGTTAAAATCGATTGAAGTCAGTGCGTCAGCTGCTGATTGGCTGAAAATACGAGTGATATATTTATTAGCCAATCAATAGCATCGAAACTTTTCGCGTCTCACGCGAGAATTTTTTTTTTTTTCCGTACTACAATCTGTCGCCTTTTATGGGACATTCAGCAGTATGTTGGGCGTTCAGCGAGAAATTTGACTTACCTATTGCGCGTGCTAGGCCTGAAAGTCATCATGTGTGGTATAATTTAAGCAACCGTGTATTGCCATTCTTTGTCAGAAAGGCTTTTGTCCGGTTTTCATAACGAAATGATACCTCATGTTTGTTGACCTATTTATGTATATTTATCTAGTTTACCATGATATTGCGATTTGTGTGGTATTGTGCTAAATGTAGACTTTATATCTACACACTATAGGTACATATGTATTTGATTTATTTTATTTAGATGAGATGTGTTTTTTATTTATTTATTTATTTTTTATAATTTATTGACAGCTACTTGAGCTTGTGCCATGGCATTATTCTGCTTTCGAGTAAATTTTGATAAGAATTTGAGCATTTATCATTATTAATGAATATTATCAATTGATTGTGTTGTACCTACCAGTCGAAGGTAAAAAGGATTTTAAGCATTCCGTCTTTGTTTGAGATTATATTCGTGAAATTGATCGACTATTTTATTAGAATTAGCCTAATTTGTAATTTATTGTTAATAAACGGAGCTTTTTTTCCTAAATCTTTTACAGTTTTTTATTATATCTAGATTATCTTCAATGGCGCTTAAATGTGTGGGTGGTGGTACACTTCATTTTTTTAAACTATTTCATGGTAAATAGATACATGAGCTATCAAAACCGGATAAATTAATAACGCCGCACTAGTGAACTTTAAATATTTTAATAAAACAGAAAAATGTAACCCCTCCTGCAGTGGGATTCGAAACCGCGGCCTTCACCTATCGCGCGCGCTGCTCTTCCTACAAAGCTAACCGCAAGGTGTAGATTAATTTTTCTGGTTCTGTAAAATATTTTATTACTCAGTACTTACCTAACATTTTAAATATTGAAAGTATCTACTTGGGCTCTGTTCTCAGGAAAAAACGTTTTTGTTAAGTATCATCTGGTATGCTTTTAATTGCTTTAATAAAACGTTCTCATGATGCAGAGAGCTTTTAAATGAAACATAGCTGAGTTTCTACCTTTAAATTAACCTAATAACCGCCAACTACTTCTATAGAAGTTCAGGATTTTCGTGCCGTCAACGCCACTACTTCTATAGAAGTTACTCATTGTACCTACTTTAATTAAATACCTTTACGGTGCATTAAACATTTGTTTCTCTTGTAATTTTGTAAGATGGACAGGATTGAAGCCCATTTTTGTTATTTTGCCAAAAGAAACAGGCTTTATAGTGTTTTAAAACAGATAAAAACAAAAACGCCTGAAATATTTTGATGTCCCATACGCCAACGACTTCATATCAAGTAGGCTAGTGATGTGACGCGATAGTTGCATTCATTACAATCCTACATGTTTACTTTGTTTTGTTCCATACAAATATTCATAGATTTTATGATTGACAATTAATTCCGGTCTGAAAATAACGTATTACATAATAAATATTGAAATTAATTTATTTCACGAAGATCCTTACTAATATTATAAATCAGAAAGTGAGTTTGTTTATTTGTTCCGCTTTCACGCTTTTCAAATTTTGCAGACGTATAGTTAGAAGTCCGGATTAAATAATAGGTTACTTTTTATCCCGAAAAAAAAACTGATATTCCCGAGGGAAAACCAAAATATAGTTTGCTTGATGGATGGATTGATGGATTGGAAGGTAAAATATTGTAAACGAATATAAACATGTAAATGTAGAAGCTAAATGATAATATAATGAATCCCCGTAAATGTGGAATTCCCGAGGGATGACGTACAATTTGTTTTATCGTCTAAACTGATTTTTACATCTACTTAGCTATATAATATAGTGTACTATTTAGTTTTTGTTTAACAACTAATCGTATCCAGCGTTACATCGCGCTTCTTAGATTTTTCCGTGGAAATGAGAAGTTTTCTTATAGTTGTGATTTATACCGCAATATAACCAAATTACACGCGGGCGAAGCCGCGGGCGGAAGCTAGTTAATTTATAATTTATTTAGAATTTTCGATATTGCAACACCCATCTCTACGCAATGACAAGATTTCAGTGCTACGAGCGCCACCAACTTCAATGCAAGTAAACCTGTGACGTCGTAAGCGTACAGGTGTCAAGGTCATTGTGTCATAGTGCCAGCCATTACAAACGTGCGCTCGTCTGTTTTTTTTTCGTACAATAATCATTAAATATAATTATCGAAAATATAAAAAGTAAAATATCGAAAGGTAAACTTACACAAACTATAAAAAGTTATTAAATATACGAATAATAACTGACCATTCATTCTTTTGTCTTACTTTTCACCGTAACATACTTGTTATGATTTATTACTACCGTACAAGAGCCGTCTTTTCTTTATTCAAATCGTCTAGAGAGATAGAGAGAGATTCACTCAAGGTGAAGAAAGAAACGCATAGACAACACTTCTATTTGAGATATTTATCTTGCCACGAGCGCCAACGACTTGATATGAAGTCAACGGACTACGTTATAAAATGAATAGTGAAGTGCCTTTTATAATAAATGTGTTGCAAGATTATGCATGTATTTTTGTCTATGATAATAGATACTCGTTTTTCTTACTAAAAATGTTCATAAAATAAAACAAATTACTATTATAATGTATCAGGGTTTATTTATATTTGCAAAGTTTAAAAAATTGATGTCTAAATCAAGATTTTTTATCTTGATTTAGACATCAATTTTTTTTATCGATATGACGTTATGCCACATCCTTGCTTTCGTACTATAGAAACTGTTATACATTTATACGTTGGCGTACAGCGGGCCACTACGTTAAAGATAGCTGGGCTGGGAAAAGGTTAAGGGGTTGTTTAATTAATTCGTCAGATTGTGAGAGGGATAAAGCAATTAACCCATAAAGTATTATTTTTCTCTGTGTCTACCCGTCTCTAAATATTGCCTCATGTTGAATCGCAAATATTCTTAGAATCTATTATTTGCAAATAAACAAAATTATTAAAAACGGAGTTAAGTGACGACTTGCTCTCCAAATCTATAGGTCACGCCATTTCAACTACCGTCCGTTCCTAATCTATCAAATAATAAAAATTATTCAGGTTTGTTGACGTTTCATCGAGCGTCTGACAGTCGTTCAAATAAGTAAAAATAGTTCGATGGTGTGTGTCTAATTTGTAATTTTCACAAGAAAGTTTCGGAAATTCAGATTTTAATTAATACAACGCATGAAAATGTTATCACATGAAGAAACAATAAGGAGAACTCTAGAAATGTCGTTAAAAGTGATACGCGCCTATGACTGGCTTCTAGACTTGTATGTTTTGGTTAGTGAAATATATTTACCCACATGTTTCCAACATATCATAAATTCTGTACAAATATGTTTAAGTATGTTACATTTCCGCGTATATAATAATTGAGTCCGAATTTAAGACGACGTACATAAGTGTAATTATTTATTATTCTTTAAAGACTAAACTGAAACATCCCATTGATCTCTTTTCATTGGGAAGTCAGCTCCATTAATTTTTGCTCTAATCTTGATCTTAGGCTACACTACAGACTATACACAAAGTGAAGTATCCCTTCAGAAGACTCCCTATCCACAAACAACTAGACATAGAAAATGTCCGTCAAATCAGTCCCTGAAAATACATCCTAAAAAAAAATTATTTACAAAAGTAAAACATTTGTTGGCCATCGTAATTACTTTTGTACAAGAAATACAAAATAGATTAATATATTGTGCACAATTATAAATATGTACAATAGTTAAATTTCGTTTACCTTTGATTTAGTATGGGTATTTTATTTCCAGGACTTCTTTGTTGATGAGCACTGGGACAAATTGCCTATGTCCTGGCGTGAGGCTTTTTACAACATGGACCCCCAAAGTTTGGGTCATATTTTAAGTGGAAGACTGTCCTTGAAAGTCCTGCCTCTATCATTTTTATCTCTTCTAAAAACAGTCAACACTTTAAGCATTGCAAGACAAAACACTAGTTATTCTTACAAATGGAAAACTGATCAACAGATTCCCACCAATTCTTGTGGTAGTCATCCAAGATTAAAAAATCTATTTCTGAAGCATGTAAAACTTAAAAAGAGGCATGAGATCAGTCTGATGGCTGATGTTGTAGAGGCTGTTGCTTCCCAAACTAAATGTGGTGCTGTGTTAGATTTCGGCTCTGGTCTGGGACATTTAGTGAGGATGCTGGCATACAAATTTGACCTTTTTGCTGGTGGAATAGAGTGCCAGTCACAATTGACAGAAGAGGCTAGGTCTGTACTGTTGGTATGTATATTATTTGCTTAAATATGATGAGTAACTGTTTCCTTATTAAAGAGGAGTAATCAAATAAATTTTTTTAACAAAATCATAGTTATCTTTATACTATTTACACTGAAAGATTAAGATTGGTCTTTCAGATCAATTAAATACACTGTTTCAAACAGTATACAATAGAATTATTAATCATGCCATTATAGGTAACAACTGTTCTAAAGGCATATTAGACATTTCATAAAAAAACTTATGGCTAAGAATTTTACACCACCATATTATTTTAGGAAACTGGACCTTGAATTAGAGTACACTGCAAGGAAACACCTCTCAGATCAGAACATGGAGAATTTAAAAAGACCAACTCATTACAACATGACTCTGTCTTCACACAAACAACTGCTAGAGCTGGAACCCCCTGGCGCCACAAATGGCTATGGGCTGGTGGGGCTCCACCCTTGTGGCGACCTGGGCCCGCTGCTTCTGAAGCATTTCGTGAACTGCGAGAATGTCAAGTTCATCTGTCTAGTTGGATGTTGCTTCATGAAGTTAACGTCAGATGGGTACCCGATGAGCAGCTATGTGAAGGGCCTGAATAGCAGTTTGTCTTACACTAGCAGAGAAATTTCATGTCACGCTATTGAGGTCTACTGCGAGAGGCTGAGGCAAGGGAATTATGAAGACCTAAAGGTTAGGAATATTCTGAGTCCATTTTTCAGAACAAACAGTAATTTGATTAACATTTTGTTTCTTTTGTTTGTTATTTAGTCAATTTTCATTAGTTATTAGAAAAATTTTGTGTGTGTAATTTTTAATAATTTTACAGATACATGCTTATAGAGCAGCCTTAGAAAGGATATTAGTGGGAATTGATCCTGCACTTAAGCATGCGCCTGTCAGAAGCATCAAACACTCTGATTCAATGACATTTGAAAAGTAAGTTGTAGTTAAAAATAAAATTAATCTTTCTTCTTTCTTTTTAGTTTTTTGCAATCCTAATGTTTACATCTTCATCTTCCAGATACTGCAATCTGGCGTTTGAGAGGCTCCAGTTACCCCTGCCCACAGCCGAGGAGGTGTGGTCCTTCGGTCTCGCAGACCTGTCCGCGTGGCGGCGCGTCGTCATCGTGTACACACTGCGGCTCGCGCTGGCGCCGCTGGTGGAGACAGTGGTGCTGCTTGATAGGCTGCTGTATGTGATAGAACAAGGTGAGCCTGAACAGTGTCTCGAACTGTTTCCATTTAAGGACTTGGGAGTATTTTATCCTCATAGGTATAACATTTTTAGGTCAGCTCGTCCAAGGCTTACACTAGGTTCACTCAGCGGTTTTAATAAGCACTTCGTTTACACTTGGTTAGTGATTAGTCGAGTTTATACATTTTCTGCGAGATTTCCAGGTGGGGGGCAGCCCACCTCCCTTGGGTACGCCCATGCCTATCCTATTTATTATTGGATGTCCCAGACTTTGCCGTATTTGTAATCGACAAATAGTTTATCATCAGTGCTGGATTTACCATAGAAGCTGAAAAAGCTAGTGCGAAGGGTGAAAAATATTGACCTAAAAAGTTAGTACAAAAAAGTAAGGTCACGGAGGTGGGTTTACAGGTTTTTTAATTTAAGTTTATATTTGCAGATTACGTTTCAATTTAAAATGTTAAGTGTACCTATCTTATTTTTTCTGCAATCAATTTAATTAAAGCTTTGGGTTTAAATCCAGCACTGTTATCATATTTGTAAAGAGGAAAGAGGAGTGGCCAATTTTTATGTGGGGTCATTTTATACATACTGAATACCACTCAAATGAGTACAATAATTGAACACTGTTTTTTTCATTTAATCATTTAATATAGAAGAAAAATAATACATATTGATAATTCTATTTATTTACTATACATTTTTACATACAACAAGACAAACATCGATTTGGTTCCTTAACCAAATATACACACGTAAAACCCTAAGGTCATATGCCAACCAAAATTAAGTAAACAAGGATATTTAAATACTGATAATAATACTGTCTTTCTAATTAAATCTGGTTTGCATAAATATGGCTTAGCTTAACATACCAAATATTATATAATATATCAACTAATATTACTTTTTGGCACTTTCTCTTTGGTTTCAAATTAATTTGATAATAAAAATGAATTAATTTACAGTGGAATTTATATCACTAGTGTGTGTGGGACTTTAACTATTAGTAATGGATTACGGTTGCCATCATCAGAAACATTAAGTGGTGCAACTAATTCTAACATAAAGGAAATAAAAAATATATTTGAAAACCGGAAATATTTAGCTATTGACTTATTACGATAGATTACTTAATCTCAAATAACAAGTTAACGCACATTTTCTCAAAACAAAATAAAAACCTTTTTGGGTTTGCAGGATAGTATACACCCGTTTCATTTAGTATAACATGTTTATTAATCTTAATATTATATATAAATGAATCCCTATTTCCCTTGGTGGTGGTTCTTATGAAAGAAAGAAAAAAAATAAAGAAGAAGAAAGAAGAAATATATATATAAAATTAAATAGTCGCCGTTAAGACACGGCAACGTCTGTCGGGTCCGCTAGTTAATAATAAATTGAAATATATAGATTACATAACGATCAACGAAAAAAAAAATACACGACCCTGTGTTCCCCACATAACTAAATTAGATATTTAAACAAATGCATCATAATATACAATTTTATCGGTTAGTTTGGTAAGTAAATGACTGTCGAGTTATTCTATCTCAGTGTAATAAAATACGTTTTATTTTGGAAAATGTGTATTTAAAACAAGACACTTAAATAAAATCTGAACGTCATATATTTCTAAATAAAACGCATTCAAATAATATACGATTGTATAAACAAAGGTACTTGTTATATTAACAAAAGGTGCAACATCACTTGTGCATTATGGTCAGTAGGGACGATGCCTCGGAAATAAATAAATATTTGTTTCCTGTTAATATTTTCTCAATAAATGTTTTGCACGGCCGCACCCGTTTCTCGATATCTACTTTTTCCTCTACCTAAAGGTTGTCTGGAAGATATTGCTTTCTAGCAATAAGACCGCCTAAATTGATTATGTCTGTAAAACCAATTTCTGTAAATTTTTCTGTGCAAGAAAGTGTATCTATCTATCTTTTTTTAGTCCGTCTGTAAAATGTTCGACTTATTATAGGCAAACACATTTTTACTTTAACAAATAAGTAAAAGTTGATTATTATACAGCGCATCATAGTACAACAAGAAGCATTAACTTCGCGCTAAATTTTAACGTAATGTATCTTAGTATTCTTTGTTTACATAATAAAGAAATAATATGTGCCCTATACATTTTGGTAAAGTAACTTATTGATAAAACAACAAGAAACAATTTTGTCGAAATATTAAGTACCTACAAACTGTGTGTATTTTTTTGATCAAAATTGTGAGCGTAATTGTTATTATGGATTCAATGGCTACTTGACAGTTTTTGAAAAAGTATTGTAAAATGTGCGCCCGTTCATTTTATATCCCAAGCAATTCGATTTATCTGGAAATAATCTAAATAACCAGAGAAAAATAAGATTTTGTGTAACACATTTAAAAAGCGCGCGAAACGCCTAGTCTCGTCGCTGTTCCAATTATGACGTCAACGTCGTTGACAACGAACCGATACGCATAGGAACGACTTAATTAAGATAAACGGAAAATGTTTCAATAAATTCTTTATACGATTAGAGACACAATAATTCAATTTAATCGGTAAAATAATCATTGTTTCGCCACATTAAAATAAATAATTTTCGCCGACAGCTGTCATTTCCGTATTGCAATGGTGGTTTCCGTTTCGGTTCTTTTGTTCCACAGATAAAAAAACTAAAATTTATTTTGCAAAAATAAAATACTACCTATGCTTTTAATTAAAAAGTAAAAATGTAAAATGATTACTTAACTAATAAGCTAACATATCTAACACTTTTCATATTTTATTGTTAACACTGTCAAGTAGCCAATTATCGAGACAAGTAGTTCTTGACGTAATAGACTTTTGTTACATATAACTTTATTCATTCCAGGTTTCTCGTGTGAGATTCACGCAGTATTCGACCCTAAGATATCACCAAGGAACCATATTATGGTAGCAAAACGGATATAGGCATGGTGCAGGAATAATACTATTTTACATGATTATGTACATTTAGTAAATTATACTCTTTTTTACAATAAATTGTTTGAGTTAACTAGATGATTTTGATTTTAAAATTGTGTTATTTATTGACCTTACACAAGCTTTCGTTCTTAGAAACATGGTGTATTATAAATAAATTAAGAGAGATGCTTTACACTCTTGAATCCCTACTAATATTATAAATGCGAAAGTAACTCTGTCTGTCTGTTACGCTTTCCTGCTTAAACCTCTCAACCGATTTTGATGAAATTTGGTATAGGTATACGTTGAATCTCAAGAACGGACATAGGCTACTTTTTATTAGAAAATAAGGGGGGATGGGGGTAATACCACCTTTGAAAGTTTATATGGAAAAATGTTGATTTTTGAAGTAAGAGAAATGAAATTTGGCACAAATATAGCTCGAAACTTGGATTAAAATATAGACTACTTTTTGTTTCGAATATTTGGGGAGAAAGGGGTAAAACTGACCATGAAAGGATGTAGTCCACGCGAACGATGTCGCGGGCACAGCTAGTCTGAAATAAACTTCATATAAGAATGTATAAACGGATGGATATTTATGTGTGCAGAGTATATTCAATAGCCTGTCTATCGCGAAAATTTAATATCTGGCTTTTCAAATAAATACGTACCTACATTAAAAGTACATATATGAATACTAGCTGTGCCCGCGACTTCGTTCGCGTGGACTACATCCTTTCATGGTCGGTTTTACCCCTATCTCCCCTAATATTCGAAACAAAAAGTAGTCTATATTTTAATAGAGCTATATTTGTGCCAACTTTCATATCTCTATCTTAAAAAGTAAACATTTTGCCATATAAACTTTCAAAGGTGGCATTACCCCCCCCCCTTTACTTTCTAACAAAAAGTAGCCAATGTCCGTTCTTGAGGTTCAACGTATACCTATGCCAAATTTCATCAAAATCGGTTGAGAGGTTTAAGCGGGAAAGCGTAACAGGCAGACAGAGTTACTTTCGCATTTATAATATTAGTAGGGATTTATACACAGTTATATTACATGTTTTTACAACATAAACTAATAACAAAATTAAGTACATTGGTAAATTAAAATCTTACAAAACAAACATTGCATAAATAATAGGTATACGTATAAAATTAAATGCGTCGTAATAATTTAGTCATTAGTAAAGTGTCAATCAATCAACCTTAGGCCACGTACAACCCTGTCGTAAATTGTCGTGTCAATTAACAACTGTGACAGATAGGTAAGTACTTGAATATGCTAAAGAGCTAGATTTTAGCATTTTCAAGTTACCTCTAGTAGTTATGCACACCACAAATGTTTATTACAGTTGACCTCCATGAAGTATATGTTTATGGAATTGAAAATGAGGCCATCAATGTAGAAGTGGCTTAACCTTGCAATACATAATGGAGAAATGAAATGGAGTATACAATATAAGAGCATAAATAAAACTAAAACTTATTATGGGCCATTTTACTTATGTCTAAGACATTACGTTTTAAAAAGTAAGCAACACAAAAAGTGTTGGTTAGGCCAGTTTTGCGTTTATGACCTCTTAATTAGATCAAGTTGCGTCTAAACATACGAAGGTAACTTTTAGAATAAGTCTGCTTTCTTCAATAACTGCAAAAGTATTTCTGACAAGATCCTCTGGTGGCCTAAATATACCCATAGCCTTGCTTTAAGTCGTTCATGCTTAGAACCTAAGTACCTACTCGTTTTATAAGTACGTAGGTACTTTCCATACATCCGCTGCCTTAAAACAATAGCAAACATTGAAGCCTAGCAAACCACCATACATAAAGCAATCGCAGGAAATTACTTTGTAACTAGACAGCCATCATATCCAACCTTTGTCTTTGAAAAAAAAATCCATACCTAGAAAAGAAGAAAGAAAGAAGATATGTTTTATCTAGCAAAACATATCTACTGAGACTGGAGAATATAAATTTGGATTTTAAATGTGTGAACCAAAATAAATATGCCTTGACTAAACTCAATAAAATATTTCACTAGACAATACGTGTAAGAAGGTAGGTATGTAAAAATGGTCGTCATATTATTTTGGCGCCTTGAAAGTGGATTTAGACACATACTTAGAAGGCTTATTTGCCCTTTTTCTTCTGTAGGTTTTATTGAGGTAAATCGTCTCCTATTCAGAATTAACTAGATCTGGATTGCTCCAACTGCTGTTTCTGGTTTTTAAACACAATCTAAGGAATAAGGCTAATTTTAACCGTAAAGGAACAGATATCCGATTTAGTAGCAGGGAGATGGTTGTCCGTGTTTCATATCATATGAGTACATATGACTCATATGTACTCATGTGTATGCTTATTGGCGTAAATTTATTGCGTCGAGCAAGCATCATACCTACTAGGGCAGCCTGAGCTTGCAGGTCTGCCAAGTTTTTAGCTGGTCCAGTTCATATTATTAGGATATGGCGAGTGGCCGCGGAAGAGTGGGCAAGTTAAGGCTGTATCTAAGCACGTTCAGGGGAAAAGGTGAACTTGCATTTGGTAGGGACAGCTGTAGATACAAGTTGTCTAGATGTAATGCAGACGTTTCGCCGTGCGAACCGCTGGTGTGCTTATGCGTTTTGTGGGTAACAGACTAGGGTTTCTGTGCTAGAAGGTCCAGGAGGTCTACTTCGAAAAACGTATCGTAACCAAAGCACACACAAACACAAATAATAAAATATTATTTCTGCAAATCAAAAAACCACGTTTCATTTCCCAAAATTTTGGTTTATGTTCCAAAAAGAAATTTTTCGATTGTTCGTTTCATTTTTGGAAGTAGACCCCCAGAATCCAGCAGCCTTTTTCGGTTGAATATTCTAGCTATGGTTATTATATACAACTGCTGTTTTAAAAAATATTTTGATGAAAAAGGCTGATAGCGTTCATCAGAAACAGGTCTAGCGTACATCAGGCTGTAGCGTGCGGTGAGGTGCTCTGCGCAGGTCGTCGATGCACTTCCGCGTCGTGCAGGCATCAGGCGGAGGCGGGCAGGTGTGGCGCCTGCGCCTGCAGGTCCTCCAGCTGGTCCAGGTGTTCGAGGCGCGGGTGCGGGTATCAGGCGGTGGCGGGCGGCCGCGGCAGCATGGGCGCGGGCTCGTCGTCGGAGTCGTCGGAGCGCACGCGCGTGAAGCGGCGCCGCTCGAGCTGCAGCAGCCGCCGCAGCTTGAACTCGCCCTGCCCGTACTCCCAGCGCCGGCGCGTCACGCTCTTGCGACCTGCGACACCGCCACCTTGCTTACTTACCGCTGATTAAGGTAAGGAATTGCTACAGACAGTGCCTACTGTTGTTTCAATATGAAAGGTAAAATTGTAAATGCGAAAATGCTTATGGTCAAGACAGATAAGTGGCATTTTTGTGGCAGTATTCAGCAGAATTCTGTACCGCTGGAATATTAATCTGGGTTATACCTAGTAATAAAGTTAAAACTTTTGAGCTGAGCCCTCTTTTGTAGTATAGTGGATAGTGGGCAAATTCCGAAGTATCCGCCGTTCAATATTTCCTGGTTAATGGTTGCCTTCAAGGTTTTCGGATTCACCTTATACGAAGGCCATAGATTTAATTGATGGCGTTTTATCATAGTCCCTTTAGCGACAAAAGCCATATTCAAGTGCGAACTTCAAATTGTTAATACGAAATTGATCTATCGAAAGCTGTATTTATTCGCCATCAGAGTTGTGACATATTTGAAATACTTGTATTTGAAATACAAAATACGTATTTTGTATTTTGTATTTAAATACTATTTTTAAAAAGTATTTTGTATTTTATTTGAAATACTATTCGAGACGTATTTTGTATTTGTAAAATGGTTTGTAAAATACAAAATACTTTTTTATTCTTAACTTCATTTTTCTAAAGCATTCCGCGATTCAGAATAACAAAAAATGGCCACTAGTGGCGCAGCAGCTTTGAAAGTCAATGCGAATAATGACAGATGAAACAAAACGCATATAAAACCTGACCATTAATCTAAGAGGGACCACTCTTGACAATCCTCAAAGTAGTGTTGCCGGATAATCGATTATCCCCCCCTTCAATAATCTAATAATCGATTATATCGAAATTAAGTTTAGGTCAATATAATCGATTATTATATTATAATTGTTTAGATTAGACAATACTATCGATTAAATCGATTATTATGTTGCAATCTATTAATTTGCAATTATTTTTAGATTTAATCGTCATTCATATTATGTCTTATACATAACACATTCAAAATGAAACCGTGAAAAAAGTTATTTGTACCCTACTTTTTATTCATAAAACGTGATTGCTAAGTTGTGTTGATTGATACTTGGTACCTAAACTGTACCATCATAGCGATACTATCTTATCCAATAGGTAAATAATATCGATTATATCGATATAATCGATTTCATCGGTAGTATCGCTTCAAAACTTGATATCGATACTATCGATTATATTATATTTGAGTACGCATTATAATCGATTATATCGATTGTCATATCGATTATTAGATTATTTGGGCCCCTTTTGCATAATCGATTAATAATCGATACACAATCGAATCGACGGCAACACTACCTCAAAGTCACTGATACGTTTTGCAGTGTTGTTCGTTCGAAATGTCTTTAACCATAAAGTATTTTATTTCAATAAAGTATTTTGAAAATACATATTTTGTATTTAGTATTTAAATACAAAAGGCAAAAGTATTTTGTATCTTGCATTTGAAATACTATATTAAAAAAGTATTTGCATTTTGTATTTAAATACTTTTCGAAAAGTATTTTGTACATCTCTGTTCGCCATATGTTAAATTACCTGTACATGTGATGTATTGTCTATGACATAATAGTAGGTATCTACTTACCTGAAAGGACATGCCAAAATAGTACCTAAATCACAAGGACTGAGTGATATTTATGGATTTTTTTATGTCCAACGACAAGTACCAAAATGAATGGTTAGACAATAGGAATTTTGTAGCTACCAAAATCTTATTAAAACCCTTAAACTAGGGGAGCGGATTGTATCAAAATACCACATTGTATTTAGTTCGGTGAATAGCTATTAAAAAAATATTAGACACGTATATTATTTGCTAAATTAATGAAAAAATACTAAAAATAAAAATAAATCGATGCCAGTTATGCGATGGGATTTCGTTACATAACTGGTGGGTAACAAACGTACCCACTAATGACGTCATGCGACAATTCAATTCAATGTAAAAATACGTGTCCCGTATTTTTGGATAATGTAACAGACGGAAAACCCCCAATTTTTAGTCCGCTACCCTATTGTGGTGAACTATTATTTATTTATAATTTATCTACGTTGCTTCCTATCTAAGTAGATAAGAATTAAAAAAATGACTCGTAAATAAAGTGCATTTTATTTTAAGTGTTCAAAGCTGAACAAAAAGGTGCCATGCGGAGATGCGTCAAAATAAAAACCAAAAAGCTGCTTCCAATAAATATATTTGTATAAATATTCTTACATCACATCGCTTATTAAGTACTGCCTACAGATCACAAATCACAATACAAAAAGCCCAACTTAAAATAATATTTGTGTATAAAATATAAATGCAGACATTAGACGAAATAATTAAAAATATGTATAGAAAACGTTAGAATACAGAGTAATCATTTTATCACACATAAATATTTATATTTTTTGTCACATCACATAATTGTATTTACATCCATTAAAAAAAACGAAATTACTCTGTATTATAATATATCTATGAATTACACATGCTTTTAAACTAGAATTCTAATTAAAACAATTGTGAAATTATGGATTTTATTTTACCATACACTTTTTTATAGTGGAAGGCAGGACAGACTTTGGACTTTGTACCGTCCTTATGTAGAGGGCGTAAGAACTAATATCGAACTACAAGTGCAAATTAAACACCTTGATCTACTGTTGACCAGCATCATTAGTTCGTATACACCTCAGTACCTTGTCACACCAAATCTCCGCGTAATTAAGCAAGTCAGATAGACAGTGACTTCATGTGACAAGGTACAGAGATGTTCACGAACTAAAGCTACTGACTGTACATGTACTGGGATTTTATTATATTATTCGTTTAACTTTATTTTTTTCAATCAATTAAATTAGTATTCGTTGTAATTAAATCTCGTAATTTCAGTATATAAATCTCTCTGTTGAACGTAACAATAATAATGGAATGTATAAGTCTACCTCTCAAAGAGGGGTCTAATAATTATTATCTACCTATGTTACCTTGTTGAGATTACAATAGTTGGTATAATTTTGTTTTTCAGGTCAGTTTCTCATAGTCATTACCAAGTAATGTAATGTAATAATAAAGTACTATAGTATTAGTTTTAAACCGACTTCAAAAAAAAGGAGGTTCTCAATTCGACAGTATATTTTTTTTTAAACCGAATACTATTCGACTTTTTAAAAATGTCATATGAGATCGTTTTGTATTTTACATTGTTATTAAACTGAAAAAGTATTTATCAGCTTAGAAGAGGTCTGTTTGTCAAGTATAACAAGAAGTGTACTTTTGAAGCAAAAAAAAGCAAGTGCAATTTAAAATTTAAGTTTTAAGTTTATGTAACAATATGATTCAATTTCAAATTGAAAAGGTTATTTAGAAAAAAAAAATGTTTTTTTTAAATAATGTAATAAAGAGATAGTCCCCTATATTTATTGCAGTCGTACAGAAAATCTTTTAAAAAATACACTGCTAGAGACCGCCATTAAAATATGATATTCAGATCTTATTTGTTGTGATGTATTTAGTTTAGACTAGATCTTTAAAAGTTTGAAAACAGATCTATATACTAAGATGACACACTTATGGTGGTGTGTTCCTATAGTGAATAACATTAATTGTATTTTTCGTGAGAGATTCACTCATAAATTGTGAGTAAGGGCTTTAGCTTTTTAGGCTAGTCCTTATGGCTTGGTCTATAAATTGTATCCATTTCAGATCCAATAAGAATCAAGAAGATCCAATACCATTAAGGATATCAGGATACTCTGAGCTATGCTGCGTTCGCGGAGTCAACCAAGTAGGTAAACATACCTTCGAATCTGTTGTAAATAATACGCGAGTGTTTTTGGCGGGAGTTCAAGAATTGGCTACTTGACAGTGTTAAAAATAAAATATGAAAAGTGTTAGATATGTTAGCTTATTGGTAAAGTAATATTTTTACGTATTTAGTTTTTTAATTAAAAGCGTAGTTAGTATTTTATTTTTGCAAAATATATTTTACTTTTTTAATTGTGGAATAAAATAACCAAAACGGAATTCACCATTGCAATTCGGATATGACAGCTGTCGGCAAAAAATATTTATTTTAATGTGGTGAAACGGATGAATATTTTACTGATTACATAATCACGATAACCATATCAAGGATTCATTTAAAAAATTTCCATTTATTTAAAAATTCGATATTTAAAATTTTTAAAATCAAGTCGTTTCGACCCGTATCGGTTTTATGTATACAACGTTGACGTCACAATTTCGACAGTCACGTGACTTGGCAATTTGCGCGCTTTTTAATTGTGTTATACAAAATTTTACACAAATCTTCCAGCTAAATCGAATTGCTTGGGATATAAAATGAACGGGCGCACATTTAAAAATACTTTTTGAAAAACTGTCAAGTAGCCAATTGTATATCGTTATCATTAGTCGGACCGAGCCTAGTCGGCGAGTAGCGCTTGACCGAGCTTGTCCCTCGCGGCGGCGCGCTCACCTTGGTTGCGCGCGCGCAGCAGCGCCGCCGCCGCCAGCGCCAGCAGCGCCGCCGCCGCCGCCGCCGCCGCCGCGCCCAGCGACCACGCCCGCGCCGCACCCTCCCGCCCGCTCACCTCTGCAACACGCACACGACGGGACTGTCACGCCGGGCCCTCGATTCTCAAGGCCCCCGTACACGATAAAAAAAAAAAGTTAACTTAAGTGGACCAGAAAACTATTCAAACAAAATTGATTGTTTACAAAGGTTTACGTGACAACTGTGAACCGATCGCTCGAGCCGATCGTGCCCCTCTCGTTCGTACCGCGCGCTGGCTTGCTCGTAACGGAACAATGACGTAATTTTAGACGATTCGAGGATATTTGTTAATTAATTGCTTGATGTCAACTCAAAGTACTTACGTACACTTTCATTAATTTCCGATTTTAATTATTAAAGCTAAGTAAGATTTTTTTTTTCAAAAATCTCTTATTTTGTATCTATTTGTACTAATTACAAAAAATATTATTTTCCTTTTCTTAAAACAGTTGCCTACCTTTAAATTTCAATATTAAAATATGTGAGTGTATCACCAAAATAAACTTAAAACATATCAAAGCCCTTAAAACATTACAAATTTAATTAACAAACACAAATCTTCCTATAGACATGATATAATCAACAACACATCACGATAAACATGTGCAGTTTGTTACGGGATTTTACAATAAGGAATATGCTAAGTTGCAAGTACATCAATCAACATTGCACTCGGCCCCAATAGCTGAGTCAGCGACCTATAGACGACCTAAATTTGCGTTGCTGACGGAAACTGCTGTATCATACACTGCTGACTTCGTGCCTACGTGACCGGACGAAAGGCTCACTTCGATACATACATCGGTCGGGTCAATACTTTAGAAATAATTATAGTTAATAGATTTTATTGTAACTCAATCTTGAGAATTAAATACTTTTATAATTAAATTCGTTTTTTTTGAGTTCTCCGGCTGTGGCTAACGTAATTGGCGCAGTCGGTAGGATTCCCGGGTTAGTGCGCGCAAAGGACTTCTCACCGTATTCGTCGCCGTCGCGTCTAATTGGTTATCAAGCCTTCACCGGGATTCCTGCAGATCGAGCGAGCCTGCGCCGGAGTATCCAGACATCGATAGAAGCTCAAAGAAACCGAGATAATATGATGTTCATGTAAGTGCACCTCTGAATTTTCTCTGTTGTTGCGCTCCTTATTAGTCCCTAGATTCCTTTTTCTTAGTTATTATAAATCCATCAAATTTTTTTCACCCAACGAGTGATAGGGCCTCTAAAGTTGTAAAAGACACTAGGAGAGCCCGTGCTAATTTCGATAGCAATCGAAATCTAAAAAGTAGTGATACTGAAAGTAGCCCTAGTAGTAGATCAGTAAATCTAGAAGTCATGTCTAATGATCCTGACGTTATTATTAAGGCCTTACGCCTGTTGCCCGAATTCGATGGCAACCCTAACGTACTTACGAGATTTGTGAGACTATGTGATCAGTTAGTGGAATCTTATGGTGATCAAGCAGACGCCTTAGCCAAGCTTTTCCAAATAAATGGCATACTTAATAAAATTACGGGTCCTGCCGCTAGGACAATAAACTCGAATGGAATTCCTGAAAGTTGGACTGGCATAAAAAAGGTTCTCATAAATAATTTCACTGATCAACGGGATGAAACAACCCTTTATAACGACCTAGCTTTACAGACCCAAGGGAACAATACCCCACAGGAATTTTACGATAAATGCCAAACTTTATTTTCCACTATTATGACGTATGTGACCTTACACGAGTCAGTAGAAACAACGATCAAGGCAAAACGTGATCTTTATAAAAAAACTCACGATGCAATCATTCGTGCGTGGACTCAAGGAGCCTCTAGGTTCTCGTATAAGGTGCATGCGCCCTGTCACAATAGAAAAGGCACTGGAATACGTACAGGAAGAATTAAATACCATGTACTTGCAAAGTCGTAACGAAGGACTTCCGAAAACTAATCAAAATGCGTCTAATCATAAACCACCCGTACATATACCAATGCCTAGTAATGCTTTTGCACCTCCAAGACCATTCGTATTCCCTCATAAATTACCAAATATTCAAGCTCCACCCCCTCGCTTTAATAACGATTTCCCGCCGAGACCACAATTCCTTCAACAAACCTTACGTATGCCTACGCGCACCCAACAAATGTTTGGCGCCCGTCCCCCTAACTTTAACCAGCGAAGCGATGTCTTTAGAATGTCACCTCGACCGAACTTTAATTTCGGCCCAAATACTCATGCTCCCAAACCAATGAGTGGAGTAAGTCATTTTACCCCCCGAGTTTTACCTCGATCTGGACATGACTGGTCCAAGCATGGCAATCCACCCCCAATAAACTATTTCAAAACTCGCGACGTAAATGTAAACGAATGCATGCCCTACGACGATAATTTCAATTATTATTAAGATGATAGTTACAATTCTGACCCTTACTATACTACGCACGATCCATGTTACGGTTACGAGTTCGATGGTTTGGTCCCTTATCAATATGAAGAGTCGCCACAACCTGAAATGTGGCATGAACGCGTAGAAGACTCAGCTCAGCCCTCCACAGCCTCGCAAAGTGACAATCAGGATTTTCAATTGGACAGGAATTCAAAAAGCTCAAAATAGAAGTTAACCTTCAAAGACAACTTCCTTATATTTTAAATTTAAAAATTATTTGATTTTTAGAAATCAATGATGAGGCTAGCGGTGCATTTCGTAAAATCGAACCAGACAATGGTATGTGAATTGATGATGCTGATATTTTTATATTTTTATTTGCAATTAGTAATTAACCAACTTTATATTTACAATAATGTTACTTGTAGATACTGTACCAGTTGATGTGGACATAGCATCATTGCCGGTGTGCCAAACGCCGGTTAAAACTCCGCCCAACACGTGAGTTTCTGATTTCAAATCAGAGTATGTAAGTTAAGTGTTTTAAGTATCGACCCAGGGATATATTTTACAAGTTTTCTTTTTGCTATAAGTTAGAAGTTGGCACATTGGCGCCGGCGTCTGAAGTAACTAATTTTTTCTCTAATGTTCCATTAAATCATGACCCTTTCGAAGTTACAAATATTCACGGAATCAGTAGAAGTAACCATTCAATAACGCTACCTTGTTTCAGGGAATTTGAAAATGAGGATGATATTAAATTTTTTATTTATAAATTTCACGATTATTTTGACGGCCTAATCGGACTCGATTTACTTACACAATGGGAGGCTACAATTGACCTAAAAATAAAGTACTTAATACACGAACGAGTACTAACCAAATTAAAATGTATAACTCAAGAAACGTTAACCTTTATGAAGATGTGATACCGGCAAATTCTTCGAAATTAATAAGATTACCAATAAATGTATCTGACGGGGACGCGATAGTTAAGGAACAAATCTTATGTAACTGTGTTATTTCGGTATGCCTAACTAATGTTAATAATAACCGAGGATTTATAGAAGTAACTAATCCAACGAACAACGACATTATATTTTCACTGGACCGACCCGCTGAGGCAGTGTTGTTTAATACTGAGTCATTCGATGTTAAGTTTAAGAGAGATAGGGCATAGCGAATTATCGCTTGAACTGGAGCAGCCCGACTGGTGAAATACCTCCACCTTACAGAAGACCGCAGCCAAATAACAATCACTTCTGTGTTGTTGTGTTCCTGCGTCTGAGTAAGGTTTCCAGAGCTCCTGGGGGGTGCTACATTAGTAGGAGGGGTCAAGCCTTCAAGGTAAGGGCGACAAGTCCAGTAACAGATTTATTATACTGTACTTGTCGCCTTTAAGTTAGGACCTCATTACCACTTAACATCAGGTGGGATGAGGTCAATCTTGAAGTGTAATATATAAAAAAAAAAGTACATATGCACCGAACATGGCAATAGCGCGCGCGTTAACAACGTCATAGAAAAATTAAGGACAGAACATTTAAACCCGGAGGAAAAGGCCAATCTTATAAATCTTTGTTCACAATACGCAGATATATTTTACTTAGATGGCGAGCTATTGCCTTTCAGTAACAAAATTAAACACTTTATTAAAACATCTGATGAGATGCCCATTTATACCAAGAGTTATCGTTATCCCTTTGTACATCGTGACGAAGTCCGGGAACAAATCGCAAAAATGTTAGAGCAGGGTATTATACGTCCTTCAGACTCAGCGTGAAGTTCACCCATCTGGGTCGTGCCTAAAAAGCTTTATGCGTCTGGAAAACAAAAGTGGCGTTTAGTAATCGATTTGAGAAAAATAAATGAAAAAACAATTGACGACAATATCCAATCCCAAATATATCAGACGTTTTAGACAAGTTGGGTAAGTGCCAATATTTTACGACCCTAGATTTGGCAAGTGAATTTTATCAAGTCCAAATGAACCCTAATGATATCCACAAAACCGCATTTAATGTAGAAAATGGCCAATTCGAATTTTTAAGAATGCCCATGGGTCTCAAGAATTCTCCATCAACCTTTCAGAGGGTGATAAATAATGTCCTGAGAGGGCTTCAGAATGTTTTGTCTGGTCTATTTAGATGACATCATAGTATTTATATGACTGTTGACTTCATATCAAGTCGTTGGCGCTCGTGGCAAGATAGAAGTGTTGTCTATGCTTTTCTTTCTTCACCTTGAGTGAATCTCTCTCTATCGCTCTAGACGATTTGAATAAAGAAAAGACGGCTCTTGTACGGTAGTCATAAATCATAACAAGTATGTTACGGTGAAAAGTAAGACAAAAGAATGAATGGTCAGTTATTATTCGTATATTTTATAACTTTTTATAGTTTGTGTTTACCTTTCGATATTTTACTTTTTATATTTTCGATAATTATACATATTTAATAATTATTGTACGAAAAAAAAACAGACGAGCGCACGTTTGTAATGGCCGGCACTATGACACAATGACCTTGACACCTGTACGCTTACGACGTCACAGGTTTACTTGCATTGAAGTTGGTGGCGCTCGTAGCACTGAAATCTTGTCATTGCGTAGAGATGGGTGTTGCAATATCGAAAATCCTAAATAAATTATAAATTAACTAGCTTCCGCCCGCGGCTTCGCCCGCGTGTAATTTGGTTATATTGCGGTATAAATCACAACTATAAGAAAACTTCTCATTTCCACGGAAAAATCTAAGAAGCGCGATGTAACGCTGGATACGATTAGTTGTTAAACAAAAACTGAATGATACACTATATTATATAGCTAAGTAGATGTAAAAAACAGTTTAGACGATAAAGCAAATTGCATCCCTCGGGAATTCCTCATTTTCGGGGATTCATTATCTTATCATTTAGCTTCTACATTTACATGTTTATATTCGTTTACAATATTTTACCTTGATTAAAACGCCACACAGCGCCATCTCCAATCCATCCATCAAGCAAACTATATTTTTGTTTTCACAAGTAAACACACTCACTTTCTGATTTATATTATTAGTAAGGATCTTCGTGAAATAAATTAATTTTAATATTTATTATGTAATACGTTATTTTCAGACCGGAATTAATTGTCAATCATAAAATCTATGAATGTTTGTATGGAACAAAACAAAGTAAACATGTAGGATTGTAATGAATGCAACTATCGCGTCACATCACTAGCCTACTTGATATGAAGTCGTTGGCGTATGGGACATCAAAATATTTCAGGCGTTTTTGTTTTTATCTGTTTTAAAACACTATAAAGCCTGTTTCTTCTGGCGAAATAACAAAAATGGGCTTCAATCCTGTCCATCTTACAAAATTACAAGAGAAACAAATGTTTAATGCACCGTAAAGGTATTTAATTAAAGTAGGTACAATGAGTAACTTCTATAGAAGTAGTGGCGTTGACGGCACGAAAATCCTGAACTTGTATAGAAGTAGTTGGCGGTTATTAGGTTAATGAGTGCACTATCTGTGGGCAAGCTAAATATGACCGGAATCCCATACGCCCTCAATTAAACATTGTACCCCCAGCTACCAAGCCCTTTGAGATCGTTCATATGGACCTATTTACCGTCCAGAGCGAAAAGTACGTCACATTCATAGACGTCTTCTCTAAATACGGACAAGCCTATCACCTTAGGGATGGTACAGGTCTTAGCGTTATTCAGGCTTTATTACAATATTCTACCCATCACGGGTTACCTCTGACCAAAATCACCGATAAGAGTACATAAAATCACGCATCATAGATCTCTTGCTAATTCACCAAATGATAACGGAAATGTTGAAAGGTTTCATTCTACATTACTAGAACACTTAAGAATACTCAAACTGAAGAACAAAGATGGAGCAGTCATTAACTTTATGCCGTACGCTATCTTAGCATACAACAGCTCCATTCATAGTTTCACCAAATGCAAACCTTACAGCATTATAAATGGTCACTTTGACCCTAGAGATCCAGTAGATATAGATATAACAGGACATCTTATGCAACAATACATTCACACTCATAGAAACCAAATGAAAACTGTCTTTGACCTGATTAATGAATCAAGCTTAGCTAACCGCACTGCTATAATCCAACGACATAATAAGACCCGCGAACCTGAACAAGAATACCAACCTCAACAACAAGTTTTCATTTCAAACCCTCTAGCAAATAAACAAAAAATAGCCCCACGTTATACACAGGATAGAGTATTAGCTGACTTACCAATACATATTTATACTTCAAAAAAAAGAGGTCCTATAGCCAAATCTAGATTAAAACGTGTACCAAATAGCGCAAAATTATTACAGGATAATGCTGGTTGTGTCCCTGACGTTGGGACAGGCGCAAGAAATACGACTTGAGAGTTTAAACGACAGGCCAGGACTTCTACCGTTTAAACTTGGACCCATGAATCTCATTACTCACCACCACAGCTTCCTTCAATATATTCAATTAGATGATATTAATAATAAAATAAGTTTAGTTAAAGGACAACTTTTAGAATTAAAAAGCAAAATATCAAATGTAACTCTCTCTTTATTAGAAGTACAGATTGAATATCTTAGTTCTAAATTAGATAAGGTTAGCTATCAGTTAGAAAGTTTAGTGCCACACCGATCAAAGCGAGGTCTTATAGATGGGTTGGGATCTGTCATAAAATCTTTAACAGGAAATTTAGATTACACTGATGCAATTAAATATAGCAATGCCATTAAAATACTTCAGGAAAACCAGAATAAAGTTAATTCTCAATTAAATAATCATATTAGTCTCAGCAAAGATTAGATGATGCAACATACAAAAATTGTCGATAGTTTGGTCCAAAACCAATTAAAAATTAATGATACGATACATATGGTTTTAGATGCAGAAACTTATGTAAAGAATAGCTTAGTCAAAAACACAAAATTAATTCAACTAATAAGTGTTATAACTGATAATGTAAATGATATATCTCATGAGTTAGAACGAATAGAAAATGTTCTTGCCTTTACACATACTTCTAGTACGCATAATTCCATGTTAGAGTTTATGTAGAAAAATGTTAGATAGTTTAGCACATTCCTACAGTAAAGATCAAATTTTAGACATTGAACGTAGAGAGTACTATGACGTTATAGAGACAGGATCATTTTATTCAGACATACAAATAATTATAGTTTTCAAAGTACTAATAATATCACCACACACATATGAACTCTATAAACTCCCTATAGCACCCAATAAAGTCAATCAAGCCATTATTCCCCCCTATCCCTAAGTAGCAACATATGAGGATTTTTACGTGTACATTGAGGCTGAATGCCCGAAGTACAGTACTCGGTATCTTTGTAATGAGAAATTCAATCAACGTTTAAGATCCAGCCCAGATTGTATTCAAGAACTCCTCCAGCATCAGCGACTCAACGAGATGTGTAAAGTAACTCAATTAACAATTAAAAGGGAATCTGTACAAAAACTAGATGATCGTCACTATGTAGCCGTTTTTCCAGAGCCAACACAAGACTAACTAATCTGTGAACGCAATGACTATCAGATGCTGAAGGGCAGCTACTTCATTACGATCCCATCTCGATGCTCACTGAAGACGAGAGATTCCGCAGTATACAACACCAACGACAAAGTCGAAGGACAACCCGTGAAGATACTGGACATATCAACAGACGCAGTGCCAGAAGCCGCTTCTCCAGCTTCAGTACCACTTTCATCAATTAATCTCAATGATCTTCGAATGATATAAGATAAGATTGCATCCCAGAGTACATCGCAACTTGAAGCAATTCCTACAGATTCATTCTACCACACTACAGTACCATTATACGTGCTACTGTTTAGTGCACTTGCACTCGCTATCGTCTTGTTCTGCAAAAAATGTGCGACGTGTTTAAAAAATCCCGTCATTAAACCTGAGATAACACATGTAGATCAAGGGAGTCCCCACACATACGCTACGCCGGGACCCAGCAACACTGACAAACCACGTTCAGCAATATTTTTGAAGCTTGCCCAAAAATAGTTGCTGTTCTTCGGGACAGAGATGTTACGGGATTTTACAATAAGGAATATGCTAAGTTGCAATTACATCAATCAACATTGCACTCGGCCCCAATAGCTGAGTCAGCGACCTATAGACGACCTAAATTTGCGTTGCTGACGAAAACTGCTGACTTCGTGCCTCGTGTCGCCATCACCGCGGCCTACGTGACCGGACGAAAGGCTCACTTCGATACATACATCGGTCGGGTCAATACTTTAGAAATAATTATAGTTAATAGATTTTATTGTAACTCAATCTTGAGAATGAAATACTTTTATAATTAAATTCGTTTTTTTTAGTTCTCCGGCTGTGGCTAACGTAATTCGTTCAATATTAGTTTCTTGAATTGCTTCATATATTATTAAATCTTTCCAATAAAAATAGATACAATACTAGCTATTTCGATGTGAGATATATCAAATAAGTCAACAATTTTCATTGGCACTTTTTATCGTTGTATATGATCAAATAATTATCTTTGATAATGAAAACATTACAAAAAAGTCTTCGTTGATCGTTAAGCGTTACATAGATAGATAGAAACAATTTATTGCACAGAAGTTGGTTTTACAGACATATTCAAGTTATTGCCAGAAAGCAATCTCTTCGAGTCAACTTTTAGGCTGACTCGAAAATATAAATTGAGAAAATATTACCAGAAAAGCTAAATAATAGAGCGTTGTAGTAACAAAACGACAAGTTCTTTGAAAAATATTAGGAAGTTATTGATAATTAACGGCCTTAAAAAAATTAACGAGCCTGTTCAAATATCAAAATTTTTACTTAAACGTTATCTCATTTATAACGTACTAGTACAGTTTATTCGTTTCTCAAAACACGTGTTAATTCGGGTAATTCCTTATTTCAAACTTAGGTAATTAACGGATTAACCCAGCACAGCTATGATACTATCTTAGTATTTAAGTATTCGCGCATCCACCCGTTTAGTAAAGGCGCGTTCTCACTGGGACCATGGTCCGCCGCCACTTCGGAACGTTGAGGGACTCACCGACTATCGCGGTTGGCTTGCCGTGAGTCACGTTGGCCTTCACCTCCAACGTATCTTCAGTCTTCGCCGGCTCTCCCACAAACTTGTGCACCTTTGAAAGTAAAATGGTATTGTTTTATTTGTTAGTAACTTCAGGACGAGGCTGCGAACGTAATGCGCTTTATGATGGGAAATCCAACACCATACTTCGCGGTTGCCTATGCGGTTTTGTTTAGTATATAATGTGATTCAAGATGAAGGTTTTTATATCCAATATAGAATAAAAAACCCTGTAGTCCACGCGAAGTCGCGGGCACAGCTAGTACCTTATAAGGGTCCAACTCGGCGACGTAGACGGCGCTCCCGTCAGGCGTGACGACTACGTCGTGCGGGTTGTGCAAGTCGCCGTCGGGCGCGAACGTGCCCACGAGCTTGCCCGACGTGTACTCGATGACGTAGCCGCGGACGCGCACCGCCGGCCGGCTGTACGGACCGTTCACGATGTACAACAGGCCGCCTAGAACAAACCGACATTGATAAATTACACTTAACTTAACTTTTCTGTATCGTCTCTGGTCTGGGTGTTGTGGTACCGTCGTTGTTTCTGATTTCTGTAATACAAGTGCTTAAGCTACTTACCACAAGATCAGAGAAATGTATGTGATGTTGTTCAATATTTATTTATTATTTTTCTTATAATTTACATAAATGATTTATTTATTTTTCTCCACTATTACCGCACTCATATACGAACTATCTGCATGACCCAAGGGTTGACCGGTAGAGAATGCCCCTAGCATAAAGTCCACCTGTTGTACTTATTTGTGCAATAAAGTTTTTCAATAAATAAATAAATCTATACTAATATAAATAATAAAGTTGAATATTAGGAACTACTGGTACAGATTTAAATAATATTTTTGTGTTAGGTAGTCAATTTATTGAGGGAGTCATGGACATATAACATTACGCTGCGACGAAATACTAGCGAAGAATTTGTTGGAAATGTGGAAAAAACAGAGATAGGAATATACAGGAATATTTTTTAATTACCAGAAAAATTTTAACCACAGTATCAGTATCAGTTACTTATTACATTTATGTATTTATAAATAAAAAAACGGACTAAGTAATTTATCTCTTTAAAATAAGTAAATAGCAGGCAATCTATCATTTTACTACGACTAGCGCGCATCAATACTACGTTTTCATTGAATAATCGCATCGTTTCCCTGTTTACGCACACACACTCATAACGCGGGTGTGTGGCGGGAGAGACGCAGCGGGCGGCGAGGCACGGCTCGGGCGCAACCCCTCAACCCCGCGCCCGCGCAACCTACTAGTTTCGTCTTGACCGTTGACCGTGACCTACTTAACGTCACATGACACGCGCGCGCGTAATTAATCACTGGACTGAGAATTATTTCTTGTGGACCAGGCCACACGGTTCGTTTTACGTGAGTAGACATGCTCAAGGACGAGGAAGACCGGCGCTCTCACAACACTTGTACGACGACGTGGTTGCGTACTTCGAAGAAGACCCGCGAGGAAGCACTAATGATGCCGCTCGTCAGTTTGGCATATGCTCAGTACTCCGCCTGGAAAATAATTCATTCGGACGGCTTGCCGGCTTATACTATTACCAAAAAGTACAACAGCTGACGTCCGTGGACCGAGCGCCAAGGATTGCTTTGTGTAATTTATTGTTAAACAATCCTAACGCCAATGTATCGTTTTCGAATGAATGCCTGTTTACGCGGATTGGAGTCAATTTTTTTATTGAGATTAAGTGAAGTGTTTATGTTAGTGAACCAAACACAGTTGAAGTGTTAAAGCAGTGAATTTTAGACGCTTTTAACCAAGTGCGACAACAACAAAATGTCCTTATTTCTGTAAAAAGAAACTGACATAAAAGGGCGCGCCTGTGCATTGATAATGAAGGTAAACATTTTGAACAATTATTAAAATCCGTGTAGGTAGATTTTGTGTAGATTTTAGGACAATACAAAAGTAATGCACACAATAAATAGCTCAACGCCAAGATTCGTTTCAATTGTAGGTTAGTAGCTACCTAGTTATGAAAACGTGATATTTTCGACAGATAAGTAGATACCTAATAACTAAAACGTAACGTAACGTGTTGCAAAACGTAACGTGTCTTTCCTAAGCAAGAAAAAGTATTAACGGAGAGTAAGATTACAAAATGAAAGTGTTTTGACTAATTTGATTATTATTACGCTTACGCGCGGAAGCGCCCTTTTGGGGAACTCAGCTGAGTGGGCGTTGTCAGTGCATTCTCAACCTTATTCCGATTCTATGTTAATTTGTTTTTCTTTGAGAACGGTAGTAAGGTAGTAGGAAGTAACCTGCGATAGTGAAACAAGATGTGCGTAGGTATTTCATTGACATGTTGCGTGCCAATAGTTTCATTGAGTAAAAAGACGGATGTCCACACATTTTTTGTCAATTTCAGTAAAAAACAAAGCGTAATAACTCTGTCATTTTTAATCGAAAAAAAAATCGGTTTGCACTTTTACAATTAAGACTTTTGTCTACATACGTGATTAAATTTTTTATGGTAAATAAAAAATAACGGTGTATATATATATACATATTTATTTTTACGCTTTATTCGCATTTTAAGTATGTCAGTTAAGGTAATGAAAATATAAAAATTATCCATCTTCGGATCCGATATATTTTGATTGCTTACCAACAAAAGCTTTACAGTTCAGTGCAGCGTTTACATCATTATTTCGTAAAAACTGCATGAAGAAGTGACACCGCGCTATATAAAATATAAAACCAATGATTTCTTCAAAATAATTAAAAGTGCATCACGCTGCTCTAATGATCTTTAAACATTTTTTAAGAAGACAGAAGGGGAGATGAAATGTTACTGTTTTTCTAAGACTACTATACTGATAGGGTACCGTGCGCAGGCGTGTACGCGACGCTGAAGAGTCGGGAGCCGAACAGCCAGCTGGTGTAGCTGTGGTCGTAGGTGCCGTTGTCGCAGCGGAAGCACGCCACGCGGCCTCGCTCGCGGTCGGCCACGCACACGGCGCCGCGGTCCTCCGCCAGCGTCAGCGCGTGCGGCACGTTCAACACGAACACGTCGCCGGGGTGACCGTGAGCTGACAAACAAACTTTCATTTAACTAAAACTTTTTTTAAGAAACGTAGGGCATAGCGATTTATCGCTCGAGCTGGAGCAGCCCGACTGGTGAAATACCTCCACCTTACAGAAGACCGCAGCCAAATAACAATCACTTCTGTGTTGTTATAATTCTTGCGTGTGAGCAAGGTTTCCAGAGGTCCTGGGGAGTGCTCCGTTAGTAGCAGGGGTCAAGCCTTCAAGGTAAGGGCGACATGTCCAGTAACAAATTTATTATTTTGTACTTGTCACCCTTAAGCTAGGGCCTCATTACCACTTAACATCAGGTGGGATGAGGTCAATCTTAAAGTGCAATATAAAAAAAAACTAAAAAATATTTTTTTCATGGTATTCTGTTTGACTTTTAGGTAGGTCGTACAGGCCGCTTTTTTTATTGACAACACAGACGGTGTCTTCATCCAAGGTCAACCGAGAATCGAACTCTCTGATCTTGCGCCTTGTGCGCCTGCCTTAAGTTTTGACGACCTCAATGGTGCAGTGGTTAAGATCAGTATCCTAATTTTGATCTAAAATTTAGATGGTTGATATGCTGCTGCTTGTACATAAACTACCTACATTTTCTTCTACACGCAAATGATACTTCATGCACAGCAAATAAATACATAATAAATAACGAACATTTTACTGATTCTGCTACCCCAATGATCTGACGAGAGTAGGTACATTATGTCAATTACACCTTACACCTAAGTAAGTTGCCTAAGGAGTATTCATTTCACTGTATAGCTCACCAATTATGTTAATTAATTCATATTGTATGTTCATTGTTTTTGCTGAACTATATTATTTTCCTGTAGGTAAAAACCAACAGATAATTAATACTCTGTTGTACACAATTACTAATGGAATATGTTATAAGTACGAGCATGAGCAATAAAATGTAAACCATTGCACATTTATGTCATTACTATAAAGTTCGCTTTAAAATGCGGTTTTATAAGTAGATAATGCATGTACGGTCAGCATCTTTAGTTTGTAAACATCTCTGTACCTTGCCACATTAAGTTTACCATTTAATTGACTAGATATTTTATTTGACAGGTTTAATATAACATGGTCTGAGGTGTATATCTATATTTTATTTATTTATTTATTTAAAAACTTTATTGCACAAAAAAAGTACAACAGGTGGACTTAATGCTATGGGCATTCTCTACCAGTCAACCTTTGGGTCATGCGGAGAGTTAGTTTATGGGTGCGGTAATAGTGACAAAGTGCATAAGTAATCTAAAGAATAAAATAAAAACATAATACACGAGAAAAGTAACTATCAAGCGTTACAAAATTCATTTCGGAAACAATTAAATATACATATAGACATAATAATTATTAATATACTCTAATGATGCTGACTGTACAGACAAAATCAAGTCAGACTACACACTTTGGACTTTGTACCGCCTTTATGTCGTGCGCATAAGATCTAAAATCGAACTGCAAGTGTTTACGTTGACTTACTGTCGACCGTACGTATTTAATACCTACCTGCACTAAGCTAACGTGGTGTATTGCCTATAACCAAAAGAGGCGAAACATTTGTCGTGCAAAACTCACCCTTCCCCCACTGCAATATAATCTGCCCGTCGGGCGAGAACTTGATGATCCTGTGGTTGCAGTACCCGTCAGCTACGAAGAAGTCTCCGCTAGCCATGACTGCCACCGCGCTCGGCTTGCAAAAGTGCTCTTCATCGTTCCCGGGGACGAATCTGATACAAATAAAGTTACAAATCAAAAGAAACAAGCGAAAAGCAAATAACTGTCCGCGTTAAACCAGCCTTTTTTTAACGGGGTGTTCATTTCGTTGTTGGAAAACGGCGTGTGTGGAACTCCAAGGAGAAGGCAGTACCCCAGCCCCATGAATAGTTTTGTCGAAGCTTTTAGGTAACGATAGCAAAGATAGGTATATTTTATTAAGTATAAAGCATTAATTTTAACGTATTATGCTACTTAATTAATCGTTGAAACTTATTTTTATACATAAAAATTAATGTGTGAATGGAATAGTGGATTATTTCGTTATTGCTTTATGAACTTTAATATAAATGTATAAGTTAGTTTGGGATTAAAACCGTAACCAACAGGAAATATTCCATTGAGGAAACGAGACTCTGTCATGCCGAATGTAGGTAGATAAACGTAATATTGATCTAATACCAATAGCTCCACTTATGCCACTTTTGGTGGACCAACACCGTCTCTGCAACATCTGGTTGTATGTACTCACTTCTCGCCGAGCACGAGGGCAGGCTTCTCCCGCTGGTCGGGAGTGAATTTGAACACCTGGTGTAACGCCACGTCCGTCACCCACACGTTGCCCGCGCGGTCCACCGTGATGCCGTGCGGCATGAAGAACCTGAGACGGTGAATTGGCTTTAAATTTCGGCAAATATCACCCAATTTTGTTTCGATTGAAATTAAAAGAATCATACTTTGATCCATTTCATGATTAGAATCGAACGAAGAAAATTTAAGAAAAAATAACAGAAAATTAAAAAAACACCTCACGTAATTTATGGACGCCCCCTAAGACATTAGAAATTATAATAAAGTACGTAAAACATAAGTGAAACCAACACAAACAGTGGCACCACAATTTATAAATAGCTTATGTGATCTTGGGGGGGCAGGAGTAGCGCAAAACCTCACAACACATCCCCAGTAGGAGGAGATCTGAAAAGACGCTAAAACATCTTAAGTTGAATGCCGTCCTTAAATCCTCAGTTACTTTACATGTCAATTATTTCTAAGAGAAACATATTTGTTTCCACCCTCCCTTTGCAATGTGGTATTCCACAACATTCAAGTATGCGACGAAATGCTTGTTTAATATGAAGTGGCCTCTGCCGTTTGGCAGATCATATTAAAGAGGCATAGGCAGAGGGCACTTCGTATTAAAGAAGCAAAGTTTTTAGTGTTTCTTTAAAAAAAAAATTAGAGAACGCTAGAGCAGCGTGAAACACAGTAAAAGTTGTACGAGTCTAATTTCAATGAAACTTAAAGCATTTACTTACAGGTTCTGCCCCCAGCTATCAACAAGGTGTCCCGTATCGTTGAACACCAGAATAGTGGGCCCCTGAATCGGCGGCTCACCAATGTTCTGGTACACGTGCCGGTTTGTGAAGGTACGCTCGTCCCACACGTTCCGATCACGGTGGAACACCAGCAAGCGCCCGGCACCGTCAAGAGCCAGCCCCGACACTTGACCTAGATTGACTTTCGGGTCTGGCCACTCCTTTACCCATTTTGGGGCTAAATTAGTCAAAGAAAATAATGATTGCTCAATGGAGTCTGGTATTTTTCTTCACCCCAGTATTTATTTCACACAATCGAGCGCCTTTATATGACATCATTAGACCTTTTAAACATGGTCAAAAAAAAATATACAAATAGATAAGATTTAACATTATTCACTTTTTTGCTCATCACTAAATTAGTGCTTATCGGTAGGACAAATCACTACATAGTATAAAACAAAGTCGCTTTTTCTGTCCCTATATCCCTTTGTACGCTTAAATCTTTAAAACCACGCAACGGATTTTGATGCGGTTTTTTTAAATAGATAGAGTGATTTAAGAGGTAGGTTTTTATTTGCAATAAAGAATAGAAAAGTAAATATTTCTAAGTATTTACATTAGATCCGTGCGAAGCCAGGGTGGATCGCTAGTATTTTATAAAGCAGTTTGAAACCTCATTGCTAAAAGATTTAGAACCGAGCTAGACTCTTGCCGTAATGACAGTACAGTACAATTTGTAGGTGAATTACATTTAATAGTCATCTGGGCATCATATGAACTTACATGTGCACTACAAAGCCAGAGTAACAGAACAACTTATAAATATGTCTTTAAAATCCATAAAAACAAATCAATGTCTCTAGTCTCGAGGCACAAAACCAAGGTATTATTTTTGATTGCTCTTTAAAAGTACCTTAACTGATGCGTTTAGTCACCACCAACACACTAATATAATCGTAAATTTTTCATTTACCAATGAAAAACCTGTTAACTATTTAGAGTCACCTTGGGGTTTTCAAATATTCTAGTTCTGTTGAATAATTAATTAGAATGAGCATGATTATGCTAATCAGTTTCAGAATTGACTGATAATGCTGTACTATTACGCTGTGGTTATTAACAGTTAATTGTGTACTAACATATCTGCCGCTGGTGTAAAAATATAACACTCCTACTACATTCAGAAAACTAGAACTAGTGGGAAGCTAGTTATAAAAAGGAGGGATGGAGGATCTTTGATGCAATTTTTTTGATAGTTTTTTATTGTGATTATATTATTTCCTAGTTTGGTCATGCAGTAGTTAACTGAAAGATTTTGACAAACTCACATTAAGTGAAAATTTTAATTTGATTTTGATAGCTTGAACAGTTCTTTACCCGTTCAGAATATTTTAAACAGGTTTGTATGCTGATAGTGATAATAAATGTTTGTAAAATTTCATGATTTTGTGGTTTATTATATACCTACTATTAGAAATTTTGTGCGGCAAAATAAATTTAGACAAATGAATAATCCTACTAATATTATAATTGCGAAAGTTTGGTAGAATGTTAGATGCATGTTAGTTACTCAAGCACACAAAAAATACTGTATGGATTTGGATGATATTTGGTATTCTGTTAGGTTAGATAATAGAATAACACATAGGATACTTTTTATCCCGAAACAACGCGGACAATGTTGCAGGGAACACCTTACTAGGTGCAACACAATATATATTCACAGAAAAATATAAATATTAACTAAAAAAACACTACATTTGAGTGACGGTTTTGTGGAAAACGTGAATTGGAAAATAATAAACGAACTATGCGGCACAATATTTACTTACTGTGCTGTAGAGTCTGTATTGCGCTATTCATGTTCAACTGCATCGACTGCGAATCGTAATAGTTATTTCCCATGTAGTATCCATCTTCACGGTACTGCACCTAAATTTATTGAATAAAACGATAATCTCAACTAATTTTCACATCATTACATCAACAAAATGAGCGCAAAAACCACTTACTGTTCCCGCACTAACAGAATAAACCGTCGAACACCAAACAACAATTAAGTTGACTATTTGTGTGAATACACCTGAATAATTCATTATAAACACGCCCTCAAGCTCTGATACTATAAATGAACTGTTCAACCCCGCATTTGATGATTGATTTTGATGAGATCAACAAGTATTTCCCCGCTTATCAATTATCATAGCCGTACGCACAGACCAATAATGAATGGCCGTACGGGCGGGCGAACGACGGACGAAACCAGACGAGACAGACAAGACAACACGAGTTAATCGAGAAATTTGACGTTTAGTTGATGACGTAAACTGACAGATCAAGAATAGTGACGTGCTACATGTATCGTTACATAAAAGTTTAATCGTGATAAATGAGAATAAGTTTGTTTTTAAAAATAGTAATGCCCTACAAGCCTAATAAATCTGATTTTATGAACGTTTATTAATATGAAAGCCTAATAATTGGGTTACTGAGAGGTTTGTAACTTAGATGGTAACATTTTAAAACATTAATGTTGTTTTAACAAATTGGTGGCATGTATGAGCTGCCAGTGGCTAAAGGGTTAAGCTTTTTTTCTTAACAAGAAGATGTCAAAGCCTTAGAAGAATATTAGGCTAAACTAACGTTACACCAAATTTGATTAAAAATTGTTAATTATTTCGGCGTGAAAATGATAACACAGACAAGAGAAACATTTACTTTGACATGGGATTTAGAATTATGGCTTTCCTCCTAATTTACATCTGTTAAAATTCTTAATTAAGAGCGTTTGAGTCGAAATAGGACAATATTTTTTTTTATAATGACTGGTACCGGGACGGCGAAGAGGATATAATAAAATTACTTTTAGATGCTTTACACTAAGAAGTTTATTTAATTAATATGCACAATGAAGTGCTATCATTACACATGACCGGCAAGTGAGAAAAACATAAATCGATCCATACAATGAGATATACATCCCTCATAGACTTGCCGGTGTCGCCGGCGCGGTGCGGCGCTAGCCGTCCACCCGCCGCAAAGAGTGCTTCCATCTTAATTTATATTTTATACCCTACTCAAGAACGACACCGCCTGTTCTTGAACCCTCTTCATTTTCTTCATAGCCTTATACGACATGCTTTCGTTTCTGTACAGCGATGAGATGTGCGAATTTAGTTTCCTTGCAAGTACGAGCCGCGATTTCTTCATAGCGCTGTCCGCTGGGCGAGAGTTCATTACCCTGCTGTGGTAGAACTTCAGTTTCCCAATCGTTGCGTACTCAGACTCCTTTCTGGAATGGGTATTCTCCTTTCTAACGACATCGTTGCTCACATTCTTCACGATCTGAGGAAATGCTTGAGCTACCGCAACCGGGTTTATATTTATGTTTTGCTTTTTCCGCTTTTTGGACGTCAGCTGGAATTTACCTTTGTTTCGCCTTTTGAGCGTGTTTCCCTTGCTTGAGACGTAGTACATGTTTACCAACTCCGCGTAGTCGTCTCTCGGTATCGCGGTAAAAATGGAGTGGTAATGTTGCCCTATCTTCTTACGGAGATTTGCAGGTATATTTTTCTGTCTGTAGTTAGTGAGTTTTTCGTGTAGCAAATGTAGTTCACTAATGTGCGTCGATCCCTCGGCAAGGCCCGCTTGACCGAGCAGGACCATATTCAGTTTCTTGAGCATTTTGTTGATGTCATTTCTGTTGTTCGACAACTGTTGCGGGCTAATGATCTTCTGTTTCTGAAGTTGCTCATGTTTGTTTTGCAAGTAGTTTAACTCTTTGTAAATATCTTTGGGATCACCCAAATCATTTTTTAACGATTCAAATGCTTTGCCCAGTTTTCGCAAAACATTATTTCTATTTTTAGGTATATTGGCGCTGAATTCTGACTGGTTGTTTTCAGTATCAATCGAGACGTCGCCCTCGTTGTGTGTGTTTGGGTTCTCATTATTTCTGGGATTCAACCAATCCTGGAGGTCTCTTTGGAAAGCTTCCTGTTCAGCGAATTTTCCTTTAATACTTAAAAATGAGTGCATATCCGCATTTTCAACGATGACACTGTGTTTTTCTGCAGTTTCCCTCAGCCAGGCGGTGCCCTCTGGCGTCTTGAGTCTCTCTACGATTTCGTTGGTAATATAAATCCTTGCCGAAGTGACCGCATCGCTCGTATCGGAAACTTCGTTATCCTGGATCATCTGACCCTGTTTGTCATGGTTCATCGACGTTATAGGAATGAAGTCAGGCGCCGGTTCCACGCTCGCCGAACCCTTCGGTGCCTCCACGGCTCTCGTCTCTTTCCCTTTGGCTTCCTCCTGGATTTTGCCGTGGGAGTTCTTCCTCTGGCGCTGGTCATTCGGTTTCGGCTTCTCCGGTGTTTCGGGGACTTCGGTGACAGTCATGTTCTTTTTCTTGTTGAGGTGGTGCTCGTGCAAAGTAGGGGACTTGGACTGGCGTTTGTTTCGGTCAGGCCGCTGGGTGCCGGAGGTGACGGTGGAGTCTTGTGCGGAGTTCCTGTGCGGCCTGGCCCTCGGCGCATCCTGGGGCTGTTCCTGGGCGGGCAGGTAGACGGGGCGGTAGAGCGCGACGTAGGGCGAGTTGATGGGCAGCCCGGAGAAGGGCAGCGCGAGGCGGCACGTGTGCACCAGGTGGCCGCGCCGCGTGCAGCCGCTGCAGTACAGCTGGCTGTTCTTCTTCATCTGCCGGTTCTCCACAAGCGGTGTCATGCCGCTGATCTGAAAGACATGAAGGGGAATGTGTAAGTCTTTATAGTACAGTTCAATGACGAGTCTTGTCATCTAAATAGGGTGGACCATAAATGATACAAATGGTTCTTTTGGTGGGTCAAAAAATATAAGACACATATTTTTTATTTTATAATGTGAGCAAAAGTTTAACAAGTCGTCACTTCTTCGCACAGTTTTTATGAGTGAAGGACATAAACACCACTGAACTCTGATGCGCTGTATCAAACATATTTGTTAAATCAAAATACAATGTTTTCATTCAAACGAAATCTTACTGACCAGCTAAATATAATTATTCTTTTACAAAGTCAATCCCTAACATGACCGCTGTGCATTAGTAGACGCGCAAAACATGTATATATTCTGCTTTTATTTTGTTGTTCAGATATATGTGAAGACAGACACCCACTCAAACAACTCTGCAAAGCTAATACACAGCTTGAGGATTCATTTCTGGAGTTAATGTGTATTTTAGGAGTGACTGAATGTTACGGAAACCCGGGCCGGCCTAACTAAAAAAATCCCAGAACCAACAAGCATGTCTTAGTAGAAGCTTATTAACAGGTCTTACCGTGTTGTGGTACCGGCGCCAGATGTCGGGACAGTGGCTAGATGGGTGACCGTTCTGACCGCACTCTGCGCAGCGCACGTGCCCCCAGCTCGAGCAGTTGCGGCACATCGTGGAGTACATGTGGTTTGGGGACCCGCACTGAAAATATAATATTCCATGTTAAATATAATAATTACAATGCAATTTACTACATTAACTGTTGAAAACAAAATAAATATAATTCACAATATAATCATTGTCTTCATAATTGAAATGTAGAGATTCGTATTAGAATACGAAATCAAACAAGCGTACAGTAAAAACGGTAATGGCTGATATACTGAGTTGAGACATATGGGTCTCAATACTTCAGGAAGCCCTGGGCACGTGCCCAGTGTGCCCAGTGGGGAAGATTGGCCTTCTTCGAGGGACGAATAGTTTATTAATGAACTCACATTGACGCAGATCTTGCTGGGGCAGCGCGGCTCGTAGTGTCCCGTGGAGCCGCACATATAACACACGGGCGGCTTCATGCGGCACGTGTCGTCGCGGTGCCCGGTGCGGTTGCAATAGTTACATCTGGAACATCATACATTCATATTAGCAACCTTACAAAATAAATAAAACGCAGAGATGTGAGCGCATAGCTTCGGAATGCAATAAATTGGTTGGAAAAAATTGTGTTTGGGTTTTTTCGACATTATACACTAGAAAAAAATCGCCAGCGCATGTCTATTATAAACATAAACTATAATATAAGCACTTGTATTTCGAAATGCCATAATCACCACAATAAATATCTCAATATTATAAATACAAAATATATATGTATGTGAGAATGTATTGATGTATGTTTTTTACTTTTTACATAAAAACAATTGAATGGATTTGGAAGAAATTTAGTAGAAAGATGGATGAGATAGACTTATATGTTAACAGAATAGGATACCATTCATCCCGTAATAACACAAGCCGGCAACAGCTAATATCTAAATAAATGTCAAAATACAGAGTAAATAAAAATGTATATCTTATGAATTTTGTACTAGATGGGAATGGGACGCACACATTAGGTGCAGAAACAGTATCCCACACCCACATATGCAGTCAACATATCAAGATGTTTAATATAATACATAATTAAGTTGATCTTTTTTTTTTTATATTACACTTCAAGATTGACCTCTCATCCCACCTGATGTTAAGTGGAAATAAGGTCCTAGCTTAAGGGCGACAAGTAGAGCATAATAAAGCTGTTACTGGACTTGTCGCCCTTACCTTGAAGGCTTAATCCCTACTACTAATGTAGCAACCCCCAGGAGCTCTGGAAACCTTACTCACACACAGGAACACAACAACACAGAAGTGATTGTTATTTGGCTGCGGTCTTCTGTAAGGTGGAGGTATTTCACCAGTCGGGCTGCTCCAGTTCGAGCGATAAATCGCTATGCCCCACCTCTCTTAGATCTTGGACAGATCTTTAAAAAAGATCAGTCCTGTGTGATATGGCGTTTTCTATATGGCAATGGGTAATGGTGAAACTTTATTAGGTTACATCTTGTTAAGCCATGTTTCCATGCATTTTGAATTCTTTGACTACTTATAATGTTGGTGGTGACCAAATTATACTTACGTTACTTTTCTCTTCGACAAGGCTGGCATTCTGTCCTTGGGGTCAATTACCCACAAACTCTTATCCCCTGAAAGTAAAATGCCAAATTATTGATAAATTGCCAACAATTATGTGTCCAATTAAACATTGACGCTCAACACATCTGATTATAGTCTGGCGACTGATTGCAGAGAAAATAGCACAAAAAAAAAATTAAACATTAATTACTGGGTATTAGGTAATAGCTTCTCCAATTTAAAAAACTAATTACGTGAGATCATTTGTGATGTTAATGACGAAATTTAAAGTTCCAAGACACTTCAAACATAATATAAGTAATAGAAAATAATTTAATAAACCCTCTGACCACAATAAGATCCATTTTCACAACTCATTTAGCAAGCAAGCTAGTATTAATAATTCATAAAACTGTAATACTTCCCAACTGTAAGAAATGTATTTGTAAGAAAAACTTTCTAATTATAAGTAATTAAGTAATATGAAACATAATTTGTTGTGTGACTCAAATACCATTGAAAGCATTTGTGAATTATTTAATGAAATAACAGAGTGAATCTTAAATCAGCTTGTCAGTTAGAAATATAAAGTAGGATTTGAATTAGAATTATTTTCTCACATTATTAATTTTCAATATTGTTGCAGTTACCTATTTTTAATAAAATTAATTTTAGTAAAGAAAGTTAAACTTACGTGACATATATTTTTGAATTTCTCTGTGATTAAAATCCTCTCCACCCCAGCTCTCATTGTAGAACTTTTCCATTTCAGCTCGTAGAGTTGTTAGAGAGTATCTCCTTCGTTTGCACACTTTATCTTTGCCCTTAAGATTGTCAAAGTCAAGATTGTCAAACAATATCTGTGGAACTTTGGTCGAACCAAGCTTAGGAGCATCATTGTGGATGAACTCGTCTCCATAATCCTCCGACTCCGGAAATCCTGTTATATTTGCCATAACAATGTCCTCGCATATATCTGAATTGTCCAGTGTTATGAAATTATCATTTTCAGTTAGATCTACTATTGAATTGGCTGTCTTATAAACTGAGCTCATGTCGCTTTGTTTCGAAATAGTGCTTGTGTTTTCATCAGGCTTGTTCTGATTAATGGTAACTTGATTTGATTTTTCAGCATGATTAGGTTTCTCTTGATTGATGTTAGTATCTGGCTGGCTTGAATCAGATTCATAAATGTCAACACATGGCAAACTTTTCTCTGTAACGGAGTATTTTCCCTGATCTTTGGCAGATTCTATAACAGATTGGTTACTGTCTGAATCATATACATCTGCGTTTGGTACGCTTTTTTCTGATATTGTGTATGATTTTGTCTTTTGTTTCTTTTCCTTCGCTTTACTTTTTGGTGTCGCAAAACATGAGTCTAAGGAGGCATTTGAGGGCCTCTCTCCTGCTGCGCTTACAGGTGTAGAGGTGGCAGCCTCTTTAGATTTCTTCTTTTTCTTTTTCTTTGCTGGTGTGACTTGTCCAAGAAGGTCAGATCCATGGAGACTGAAGTCGAAGCTGTGGCTGTCAGGTCGCCGTGAAGAAATGTTTAAAGCGATGCAGTCACTGCGGATAAACTCATCAGATACTGACGAGACCACAGATGGAACAGGACTTGCTGAGACTGCCCTTTTATTTGTGTTGGGTGTACCATTTTCAAGAGTGTTCTTTTTATTTTGGTCTTTGGATGGAGTTTCCTGTTTGGATACAATACATACTTCATCCTCGTCTGAGCTTTCGATAGTGATGGTTGGTTTAGGCGGAAGTACTACCTCTTCTACTTCATCTTCATCACTTGTTTCCAGTTGCACAGTATTATCCTCGTGGTCCAAGATTTCAATGGTTTTTTTTACAAGTTGTGGCGGTGATTGGAAGATAGACAAATCAACTGTAGTATCAGCTGAGGTTTCGGTTTTCACTTCCTTTGGTTTTATGCTGTTTGTGATAGTCGGGTGATTTTTGTTTGCAGTTGTCGGATTTTTGTTCAGAGATGTCGGGTTTTTGTTGGCGAGAATCGGAGCAACGTTTTTCGGAGTATTTACTTTCTGGTAGGTGGTGTTCTGGTCGCCGCTCGTGCGCCAGTAGCGGCGAAAGGTGCTCCGGGGCGCACACTCCACAAAGCGTGCCGCGTCATATTGCGAATCGGTGTCCACGGTAACCTGCGTCTCGTCAACATGATGTAGCATAGCATACAGCCTCCCCTCTAACTCATGTTCGTTAGGCTCCTGAAAAACACACGACTTATTGCAAAATTACCACGCAACGCGCATCCTTATTGTGACACAACAAAAATATGGTAACCTAGCACTCACCTCTTCCATGTTTCAGCAGTAAATTTAAAGTAAGCAAAATTTTACGCGAAATTAACATAATCGTAATTGGTATTTGGAGCCAATATTATAGTGCTGAGTACATTACAAGTAACTAAAAAAGGATTTATTATTTACGGACACGTCCATCACTCCATCTCGAAACTTAAACTGACATTTGTCAGACAGATGGCCTAATGTTGCCATATAAAAAAACTGCGTTTCGTTTCTATCTATCATTGTTTTCTTTTGTTTTTGTGTCTCAAAAGGCCACGAGCTGAACAAGGCCTTTATTTTACATATAGGAAGAAAAATGCCGCGCGAGGTTGGCAAATGCGATGTCTTGCTTTCTTGATGTAATAATAAACTCTACTTTATGCGTTGCTAGCAAGGCTCAATTCAGTTCATTGACTTTATGCAATTTTGGCACTAAAATATGTAAGTTAGTAAACGGCAATATTATATTATTAGACGTCTGTGGTAAACGGTTTTATTACAATTTTTGGTTATGAAGAACATTGTGTTTATAAAATGATTTCAGATTTCATTCAATAAAACATATCTTAGGGCGATATTCAATGTATGTTCTAACCCTGAACCCACATTGGGCGTTCACGGAGCGTGCGTTGTTCAAGGTCTCAGAAAACAGGCGTGCGCGGTGTGCTCGATAGCTCGTCGCGCGAGCACACGCTCGAAGAACGCGCATGCCCAGTGTGGGGTCAGCCTAAGCGTTTTTTGTGTACCGTCAAGAGCGCGTCAGGGTTAACATTTGATTAGATTCTATGCGCACGACATAAGGACGGTGAAAAAGTGTCTGACGTACTATTATTGTAACGATAACTTGATATGAATGAAGGAAATTTTTACCCTGCAGTGGGATGATTGTACTTACCAATTTTTCAAATAATTTCAATACATTTTTTTGTTTTAGTTTAGTTGAATTTGTAAAAATATTATCTTGTGAAAATCGTTTGAAGTACAACCATAATGGAATGGTGTTGGTGTGTACCTAAGTGTTTATTATCTCGGGTTCTTCTCACTTATAAATTTTCAGAGTATTTCTTAATATTCCCACAAAGTAAAAATGTATTTAGATGTGTAAGTAAGAAAATAGGTACGTTTAAAATATAGATACGTAGTAGTAGACTCATAGTTTATTGGAATATATTTAATCGACCAACACTCGATTCAGAATGGCTTACGGCTATTTTTGTTCCTAACTAATTATTGATTATGGCTGCAGTTAGCCATTTCATCTCCATCGGACTTAGGGGGAGTGGAAAGACCTATCCTAAGTAAGATCGATTTCGTCTGGTTGTCAAACAATAATGAGTGGCAAAAGTTTTTATTTGCCTTATAATTCAGTCGTGCGCGCACACTCTCGAGCGGCAGGTGTAGCGTATCCTCGCTATTGATTACGTCTGAAAAAAAAATGTCGTGTACTGTGAAATGTAACTTCTTCCTTTTATCGGGATCAATAACCGATTTTTCGGGATTTTAGGGCTTTGGTCGGGAGAAATAAAAAGTTAATAATATTAAATTTTAAATTTTTCTATGAGTTCTAAGAGATCACTCCATGTGAACAAATTTTCTTTTAAAGTTTCGTTAGACGAAAGTCGGGAGATTATTCGCTTTGTCGGGAGTCGGGAGGACAAGCAAAAAAGCGGGAGAATCCCGCCAATTCCCGACCGTCTGGCAACCCTAAGATACCATGTCTCTTTACATGATTTTACACCACTTTTATCTTACCTCTCGGGTCAATAAAAAACACTTAATCGGGTGCATTCTTTGTTGTATTTTTGCATTTTGGTACAATACAATACTTGTACGTCGGTTTCTTTTGTTGATCCATGCTAAAATACTCGTAAAAACAAATTACGGAGCACAGTTCTTCTATTTATTGTCACTGATTGTTTGACAAATGTGGACTATGACGTCACGCCAAAGGACGCCCAGATAGCGGGCGTTTTAAAGTGCCAACATTTGTTCATTATTTTAATTATTTTTTTCCCCCTTTTATTTTACTTTTTTTAGCACTTTATATTTTTTTACAATAATGTATCGATGTTAGTAATATTATAAAAATATAAAAAAAATACACGCATACTCCCTATTGCAATATAGTGATCGATGAATTGTTATCTTATATACAAAATAAGGTATCAATTGCGGATGAAGAGAGCCTAGTGAGAATTTGTGTTTCGTCTTTTACGAAAGAGCAAATAGAAAAATCAAGCAAATTGTTGTTTGAGTCTGTGTCATCTGATTTACGAAGAACTAATCGAAAAGGGAAGGGAAAAGAACATCGTGCATTGCTCGACATCATCAGTTTTTTCAAGGCATCTAACCCTGAAGTGTTACCGGTTTTTGTGGCCCGGGACTTGCATAAGCTACCCCCTTTAACTTTCGATCATCTTGATGTCTCCAAACTGTTAAAAGATCTGGTGTTAATACAGGAGGAAGTTAATGTTATCAAATCTACATACGTGACCACGGAGCAGCTAAATAAAATCAAGGATGACTGCCTTAGGTCCAGGAATGTGGCATCAGCATCGCCCCCATTTTCGGCCGTAAAAGTTAATATGAGAAGAGGCGCATACCGGGAGAGTGGACCTATGGGTCTGTGGCAAATGGATGAGTCGCTACTCACTGGTGATCAAGAAGAGAAATCCAGAATAGAAGACGATGAAAATAACCTGCGTTATAGAAGTATCATTGACAATAATCAGCTAGAGGGTAGTATTGGGATCAGTGGACCCGATATTCAATCATCGGGCGGTGGGTGTAAAGAACAAACGATCTACGACGGCAATCAACGACCAGCTGAGCGCGATGAATCATCAGTTCTTATGCCCGTTATTGCTAGTACTGCAGCGAACGAGGTGAGCGGACATGAAAGTAGTGAGCGTGTATTTGAAAATGAATCGTATGCGCAGGTCTTAAAGCTGGAAGGAGAATGGACTGTAGTTCCAAAGAAAGGACGCCGAACTAAAAATGTTTTTGAAGGCAAAACGGGCACGGTTACTGTAGCAACTCACGAAAAGTTTAGGGCGGCTGAGAGAAAAGTGCCTATGTTTATCACGAATGTGGACAAGAGCACGTTGGGTTCAGATATTATCGACTACATAAAGAGAAAAACGTCAGAAACCGTTAACCTGGAAAAGATATCGATAAAAAGGCAATGTGAATACAATGCTTTTAAGTTTTTCGTGCCACAGTGTAAAATACACTTATTTCTAGACGAAAGAATATGGCCTAAGGGCATTGTATTTCGACGTTTTGTTAATATTAAGAACAACCGTATTTTTGAAACCACCAAGGTGGATAATATTGCAAATAACAAACAACAATGAAAAACGACTTATACACATTCGTTACTTTTAACTGTAAGAACGTTAAACGATCTATAGAAGCTTTACGGGATCTTTGTAAGACAGCACACATTATAGCGCTCCAGGAAACATGGTTGTTACCGGATGAATTGCCGTTACTTAGCACCATAAGCGAGGATTTTTGCTGCACCGGTGAGTCGGCAGTGGACACGTCTACGGGTATGCTTCGAGGCAGACCTCACGGAGGAGTAGCACTATTGTGGAGGCGTAGCGTATTTCAAGATGTCAGTATTATCCAGTGTCATAACCCTCGAATGTGTGCCATAAAAGTAGTGATAAAAGACAAAGCTTTATTAGTGTTTAGTGTGTATATGCCAACGGATGCAATGGTAAACCTAACGGATTTCACAGATGTTCTTAGCGGGGTGAGTGCAGTTATAAGTAGCTGTAATATAGACTGTGCTTATATACTAGGAGATTTTAATGCTCACCCGGGTGAGTTATTCTATAATGAACTTTTAGACTTTTGTGCAGATCTAAAATGGCGCTGTATGGACATTGAATTATTAGGATTATTGTCAAACACGCACACTTTTATTAGTGAAGTGCATGGATCCAAGCGATGGCTCGACCATTGTGTAACTACCGAGGCGGCAGCTAAGTCTGTCCGGAGATCGTATGTGAAATATGATATGTTATGGTCCGATCATTTGCCTGTGGTTATAGAATGCAGTCTAGATGTCGTATTATCCAAAAAACCTACAAGACAAAATTTAAAAGATAATCGTGTTTTATGGGGAGATAGAAACCCTCATGAAATAGATATGTTTAAGAATGAATGTCACAGTATGTTAAGTTTAATTGATTTTCCGTATGAATTGAGCCATTGTTGCGATGATATGTGTAGTGATCCAAAACATAAATATGTTATTGATAAATTATATGATGACATTGTAAACTCTTTAAGTAAATCAGCCATTTTAGGTCGTGAAAGGAGAAAACTTACAAAGAAGGTAGTAATTGGCTGGAATAAACATGTCGCCAAATTCCGCGGTGAGGCCCGACAGAAGTTTCAACTTTGGTTGTGGCATGGTAAACCGACCTCGGGGACTGTGTATAACAACATGTGTGTAGCGAGGCGGCGTTTCAAGTCGCGACTTAAATGGTGTCAGAATCATGAAGCACAAATAAAAATGGATAGGTTAGCTTTACATCATGTTAAAAATGATTTTCGATCTTTTTGGAAGCATACTAATAGACTGCAATGTAAGCCTGGCCTTCCCGTGAGCGTTGGAGCGAAAACTGAGCCTGTAGAAATAGCTAATATGTTTAAAGATCATTTTTTCGTTAAATCCACCTTGGGACCCTCCCGTTATGTGCCTGATGCTGGGTCGGTCATGAAAAGGAAATTCCATATCTCTATCAAAGACATTACTCACACGATAAAATCCATGTCTAAGGGGAAATCTCCTGGCCATGATGGACTCAGTATTGAACACCTAAAATATGCGGGGCCGCATTTGCCTAGAGTTTTGTTTATGTTGTATAACTTTTGTTTAGGTCATGGCCACCTGCCGGACAAGATGCTACAGACTGTTGTTGTACCTATAGTCAAAAACAGGACGGGGGATCTCTCTGATAAGACCAACTATAGGCCTATCTCATTAGCTACTGTAATATCTAAAGTGTTTGATAGCGTGCTTGACGCACAGCTGAACAGGTATGTCAAACATCATGACAACCAATTTGGGTTTAGACATGGCCTGTCTACTGAGCTGGCTGTCCTATGTGTGAAGCATGCTGTTTCTTACTACATCGAGCGTGAGACACAGGTAACTGCTTGCTTTCTCGATCTCTCTAAGGCGTTTGACCTGGTTTCCTACGACCTGCTATGGCAAAAGCTTGAAAAGACTCAATTGCCAGTAGAGGTTTTAAATATATTTAAATACTGGTACAGGAACCAGGTAAACAATGTTTGCTGGGACGGAGCTATGTCAAAACCGTACAGGTTGGAGTGCGGGGTGAGGCAGGGAGGGGCCAGCTCAACAACGCTTTTCAACCTGTACGTGTATGAGCTTATAGAGGAGCTCAGCAGCACTAGGGCTGGGTGTTATATTGACGGCGTTAGTGTCAACAATATTAGTTACGCGGACGATATGGTGTTGCTGAGTGCATCTGTATGTGGTCTGAGAAGGCTTGTAGCGATTTGTGAGGCTTACGCTAAGTCCCATGGACTAACGTATAACGTACTGAAGAGCCAGGTGATGATCTTTGGGAAGGGGCGTAAGAGGTTTGAACGAGTTCCAAGCGTGTTTTTAAATGGTTGCCCGTTGCAACGTGTAAACAAGTTTAAATACTTAGGCCACTTGTTAACTCCTGACCTTAAGGATAGTGAAGATGTTGAAAGGGAACGTAGAGCGCTGTCGGTAAGGGCAAACATGCTGGCTCGCAGGTTCTCACGTTGCACAAAGAATGTTAAGATTACTCTCTTCAGAGCTTACTGCACCAACTTTTACACGTGTAGCCTGTGGGCCAACTGCCCCCGTGGATCGTATAGCGCCCTCCGGGTCCAGTTTAACAACGCATTTAGGGTGCTGATGGGGCTGCCCAGGTACTGCAGTGCATCGGGGATGTTTGCAGAAGCAAGGGTAGACTGCTTCTTCGCGACCATGCGGAAGCGATGCGCCTCCCTGGTGCGTCGTGTGCGGGGCAGCCCCAATAGCATCCTAGCTATGATAGCGAGCAGGCTTGACTGTCGCTATATGAGGTACTGTAGCACTACTTCTGCTGGAGTTGTGCATTAATCATTATGTTTTATAAATGTATGTACTAACATAGGTTAAGTCTTTTATAACTAACTAAAATGAGTCTTGTTACTTGAAAATAAATAAATAATAATAATAATAAATTTAAAAAACAATTGGCTAGCTTATTAGCCTACAATATAAATATTATATTTAATCAGACATTGGAACTCGTTCCAAATAATTTAAATGCTTGCTTAAGACAATAGAGGACCACTCTAGCAAACATGTGACCAAGGAAAAGTCCAATTACCTAAATATTATTCATCAAAATATACAGGGCTTTTCTGGTAAAGAATTAGAAATAGAGATATTTTTAGAAGCAGAGAATGTTCATGTCTTGTGTATTATTGAGCACTGGTTGAAACAGTACGAATTAATTATTAGTATTCCCAATTATAAAGTTAGTAGTTCTTTTACCCGAAAATCCGCGATAAGAGGCGGATCACTCATATTAGTACGTGAGGCCCTTAAGTCTAAAGAACGGAAAGATGTCGTTTCTCTTTCGATTGAACGAACAATTGAGTTAGCATGTACAGAGACAGAGCAACATATTATTTTATGTGTATACAGACCCCCCTCATCTAATTACATGATCTTTGAGTCTGTCATGGAAGATGTTTTAAAAAAACTTTCTCAATCAAATAAAAAAATCATAGTGTGCGGAGATTTCAATGTCAACATATTAGATACGACTCAAAACTCAACAAGGTTTCTGAATCTTTTTAATTCATTTAATTTGCAACAACTTTTTAACGAACCTACCAGAGTTACTCCCACAACAGCAACTTGTTTAGACAATATTTTTTGCAATTGTGTTGTGTTGAAAAAATCAATCATTAACTTTATAAATTCAGATCATTCTGGTCAATTAGCTGTTTTTGAACACCGACATGCCCCCTCTTCGTTAAGTATTGTTTGTAGACCAGTCACCGCATCGCGTGTAGACAGATTTAGAGAAAAAGTTTCTAATAAAGTATCTTTTCTAAGTTTCCATGGTAACAATGTTGATCAACTATATGGAAACTTATTTAATATAATTGAAAATGAAGTTCGTGAGATTTTTACGAAAAAAACAATTAAAATCAGTAGCACTGAATCAAAATTTTGTGAATGGGCTACCACAGGTATATATAAAAGTAGAAGAAAATTGTTTGAATTGTATGAAATAAAGGCGAACTCAACCGATCCTTCAATAATAGATTATGTTAGGAAATACTCAAAAATATTTAAGCAGGTATGTTTATTTGCGAAATGTAACTATTTGAAAGGAAAAATAATATCTGCTCCTAACAAAAGTAAAGCAACATGGAACGTTATAAATAAAGAGACTTGTAAAAACAAAACACAAATCAACAAGTTCTCTCTCAAATTAGACAATAGGCGTTTTGATTCCGATTCAGATGTTGCAAATGTATTCGAATCTTTCTTCACAAATATACCTGTCACTACGACGAGTAGCTTAAACTCCAGCCCCCGTCTTGCTGAGTCTCTCCTGAAATCTCATGTAGATAAGTGTCAAGCTGATTTTAACTTTACTCATATTTGTCCTGCGGAAATTATAAAGAGTTTTAAGAGTTTAAGTATGAAAAAAACTGAGGATTTATGGGGCATTTCCATTGATATACTCAAAAACATAATTCATGGAATTGCACCTTATTTATCCTTCATATTTGATAAATGTATTGACGCTGGTGAATTTCGTAATTTAATGAAATTAAGTAAAATTATACCACTTTATAAATCAGGCGATAAAAGTGATCCGTCTAACTTTAGACCAATTTCCATATTACCAGCACTTAGCAAAATCTTTGAAAAAAATTTTTTCAATCAATTATTAGCTCATCTTACAGTTAATGCTCTGTTACATAGTAAGCAATTTGGATTCACTAAAGGTAGATCTACTACGGACGCAGGTGTGGCACTTATCAAACATGTTTTCGATGCTTAGGAGAGAAAACAGGACGCCATTGGAGTTTTTTGTGATCTGTCAAAGGCATTTGATTGCGTTGATCACCAAACGTTGCTGATGAAGTTGAGGCATTATGGTGTTGTAAGCACTTCACTGAATCTTCTACAGTCTTACCTTTCTGACAGAACTCAAAGGGTCAATGTGAATGGAACTAACTCTTCTGGTGCACCTCTAGCGATGGGAGTGCCCCAGGGCTCAATATTGGGACCTCTGTTGTTCCTTATTTAACAAACTAAAAACAGTGCGCATTCAGTAGAATTACAACATCTTCCTAGAAATGTATTACATCAGAGGTTAAACAGATATCGCTTTATGAGTTATTTATAAAACGAAACAGTGTGATAATAAATCTATGAAGTTTTTGGCAGTTGATAAATCAATAGGTAAGATGATTGCGTTCTTCCCCCTGAGTTCCGCATCTTGTTGTGATGGGGAGGATCAGTAACCATGTGGTCCGGGACCTTGAGGCTGGCCTTGTCACCCAGCCTCCGATACCGCACATGGTGAAACAAAGACGGATCCCAAGCTGGGCCGCGGAGAGCATGTGGCTCTCTGCGGCAAGCTCGCAAAGGCAGAGGTGGATCGCGGTGGAAGAGAAGGACCGCGAAGTGTGTCGTCGCCGGCATCCGTGTCCTCCGTGACCTGGCAGTGGCACGCGGGGCGCAAACCGCGTCGTAGTGGGGTCGAGAAGGAAGAGGAGGATACGGTATTACGTTTACCGGCCTCCCTATCCTCCGCGGCCGGTGGGTTTCGGGACTCCGTCTGACTCTCGGAGGGAGAGCTGGATTGAGAGTCTCGGGCGTCCGCAGAGGCGGTAGGCAGCGGAGCCGCACAGCAGATCCGCTGCTGGGACTGGAGACGCCAGGCGTGGAATAAGCCTGACGTCCGTTACCTCCCGAGGGGTTGGGGGGTGTCAGGTGGCCTGTCACCCTCCAGCTGCGTATTGCGCGGCGAGGTGGGCCGCTTGGCGGTAGGCGCTGTGTGGAGCCTGTGTAGAATCCGCAAGGAATCTTGACTTCCCCGCAACTGCGCAACGTTGGCCACCGAGGGGTTTTAGTCGATGCGAGACAGCACTCTCTGTTCCCCTCTGAAAGTGACGGTGCGGTAGGCATTTTACCCTCGACGTTCGACCCTCCTCGTTGGAAGACCTTCCGTTTAGTTTCGTTGACAGTGATTACAATTAAAATTAATAATTATATTTGCAATTCCGTGTAAATTAGAAGGCTTGAGGTTTGTGATTAATATTATAAGAAATTTGTATTATCTTTTAATTTATCTTTTTGTTATTGACATCTTACCTATTTTTTTCGGATGTAAATATTCGCAAAATATTCGCATATTTTTTGCGAATGGGAATACGAATGTCAAGAAATATGCGAATATTCGCGAATGCGAATGCGAATATTCGTTACATCACTAGTAGGTACATATGTCTCATACATGTCTGGCTTCTTAAATACGTTAAATGTGTAATACTGTTTTTACAAACAAACAATTTTCTAGTCAGCATAATATTTACTTTATTGTTAGTTTCGTTTACATATATTTTGGTCTACCCTCGTGTCGTGGGCATATTATGGTTATAATATTTAACTGCAAGTTTAGAGGACTGTTAAAAGCTTTAACGGGTTTAATCATAAAACTTTATTAGGTTACATCTCGTGTCTAGCCGTGTTTGCATGCATTTTTAATTCTTTGGCTAGTGATGATCTTAAACCCGTTTAAGATTTTGACAGTCCTCTAAAACTAAAAAAAAACGATTAAATTATATGCTTGTTTGTTACAGAAAACAATGTTGAATAGTTATTTTATTTAAATACTTTTTTTTTAATAAAAACATATGTTCGTTTTGCTTGTGTTTTAAATAAAACTATACAAAGAGAACGTAAACTTTTTATTATAAAATTAACTTAAATTCTAATATCTACACAATTGATTTACCTAATAATAATAATTCCTGTTACCAGAACTTGCATGTAAACTTTGTCGTTGATTTTATTTTTACCTATTAATGGGTAAAAAAATACAATTTATGTACATCACATTGATAAATTAATTAATTATTTTAAGCCATCTGCCGATGTATTCTCCTGCCTTTTGAGCGGCATTCCTGAAATAGAAAACATTTTAATTATTAATCCACTAATGCTAATAAAACTCTGTGTCTGTGCCAGTTAACGGGTTAACGACGATAGAGCTATCTTTTATGGGGTTTTATTGATCTCAATAAAGCTGCAGGCGTTATGTTTCTCAATTCAAGTCATCAGAATATGTCAGGCAAGTAAATAGACTTTTTATATACAGAAATAATGTAAGAATACTCTTACAGATACGTGTATGTTAAGTTTTGTACTATTTTTATAATAGGAGTAACCAACATTTAAATTAAGTCCATTGATTCGTACAATGAAAGATTTTAGTTGAGATAGGGTAAAATCATAGATTTATTATATTCCTTATTCTAAAGGTAAAAGCAATTCGCGTTTTAACTTTCTCATCATCCAAATTTTAGCTCTTAGATAATCTCAGAGTTGGCTAATGGGTAGGCTTTACAGCAACCGGTCACGTGCCATTTGCTGCTCTTTTTTATGTTTAGGCAAGCTTGCCATAATAAGCTTACTCTTTCCTAGAACTGGGGCTGGTAGTGATATTACTTTATACCTGGGAAGTAAAGAATATATTGCCAGTTTTTGTTTAGTTTTAATTTCTAAATAGTGAGGAGGATGACAACTTGCCTTATCGAGAATCTAGCGGTATAATGTGTGTTGTTGTTTATCAAGAGAGCGTTGACGAGTTTCTCAGCTGCCTGCTCAACGTCGCTGCATCGGCCCACCCACACGGCCTGGCACTGTGACCTGTAGACAATTTAAAACATGACAAATATCACCATCAAAATAGTAGGTAGGGTAAATCAACATCTGTTAAACAAGGTTCGATATGTACGGAGAAATGCTTTGGCGAATCGTATGGCTGCCTGTGGGCAAATCAATGGTGTGTATGGGGCACTTAGAAGTATGGGTACTACCCACTAAAATATCTGCACCTCTTCGCCTAGCGATGGTGCTACGGAAACAGCTTAGGATGATGCTGGAGTAGTTTTACGTATAAGTAACAGTAATATCAGAGTTGTCTTGCAAATAATATGTCAAGACACATTTTGTTTTTTTGTGTAAATTGTATATGTAATATTAATTACTAGCCGTGCTCGTGGTTTTTTAATAAATTTTTACTAAAATATTTTTTATAAATAAAAGTAGCCTAAATTACTCCTATTACATCAGTTACCTGCCAATAAAAGTACCGTCAAAATCGGTCTAGCCATTTTAGAGATTAGCAGAACAATCCAACAGAAAGACAGAAAAAATTGTAAAAATATTATTTTGGTGTATTTTTATCTTATAAATATTTCTTAAGCATTTAGTAAAAAGCGGTAATTTCAATATTACAACCACCGATGTGTTGAAATAAAATATCTTTTATATTTTGTTATTTGATCCCACGTAGTTAATGAACACCTTCACAGACTTCTTCAGTAGGAGATGTCTTACATTTTAGCAACATGCTGCAGATTGGCCTGTAGCACTGTGTCAAAGGCGTCGCCCGCTCCGTCCCAGGAGCTCGAGGCGGCTGGGAAGGCGCCTGCGCACGCCCACACCAGTGAGCCCCCGCGGTGCACCAAGCTGGACAGGGACTCGAGAAACTGGAATTAGAAAAATACCGGGGTTTAAGTGGAAGGTAGTGAAAGACAAAACACGAACGATCCAATTTTGGTTTTTATTTATCATAGCGGCCCACCGGGGTTTGGCACGCGTACTATTTTCCACATTTTCCTCTGATTATTCGCTCCTATCAGTCGCAACGTCAGGTTATATAGCCTAAAGCCTACCTCGATAAATAGATTATCAAACACCAAAACAATTTTACAATTTGGACCAGTAGTTTCTGAGATGAGCGCGTTCAAACAAGCAAACCAACTCATCTTTTTTCTTCTTCAGTTTTATAATATTAGTATAGATTTAGTGAATTCGGGTATATATATTGTGTGTTCCGTTATGTTCAATAGGGAGTCATATACAAGATTCTATAAAGTGGACCGCATTCAAAATCTTATCGCGATTCAAGTGACTCTTACGTGTGGACTATTACCTAAGTAAACTTTATAACCGACAGTGCCGCGAAACGAGCTTAAACTGAATTCGTCTCCACGAAAGTCTTGCTGTAAAGAGCACCGAACCCATATGTTTTTTCGTGAAATTATGTTTAAATCGTGAGATTAGAAAAAACATACTAAAAAGTCTTGTACCTAGCAAGTAACCCTAAAAAATTTTAAGGGTGGCAGACTAAAGATGGCGCCATCGATCGCACCACTAGAAGCTAAGCAGGAAACACCAAACCAATAATTAGAGTTTTTACAATAAAATTGACGTTTAAGTTATTTTGTCCTTGGTATAGTACGTAACCTAAGCAGTGAAGTGAGTTAGAAGCTCTTCGCTCTATGGTTGATCCACTACTTACCCTTTGTCATGTACCTATGTAATATAATTATCAAAAATAAACCGTGTGAAATAAGTTTGCTACTTTTTATAGACGTAGATACGTATCGCGCCCCTATTGATCTGCGCAAATACCCGAAACCCTCCCTAGAACCCATATTAAATACAAACTTTAAGAACCCTTAGAAATGCTCATTTGCAAATTCATGTATAACCATTCAAGGACTCGTTAAAATAATAATAAAAAATACTTGTGGAAGATTGAGTAATTTTAACACTGATAAACTTTGTTACTTCAATTAACGTCTTAATTTACATACAATTTTGTACTTATGAATTAATTAAGCGCATACGACCATCTTAATTCACGCGGGTTTAAATTCGCGGGTATTTTGAAACTTCCTTACCACACTTTCCTATTTCGAAACTTTTAAGTGTACATAATTTACGTCCACTTTTCTTACGAGATATATTTAAGTTTATCCACTCTGTTTACCACTTCAATACCGACAATTTCTGGCGGATGTTTAAAGTCACTTATCGTTAAGTTACAATATTTACCTTTAAGTTATTGTACACATCCTCGCTGACTAATTTCGCCATTCCCTGCAAGCCCGCTTGCCTCGGAGGGGAGAAGGCGCCGACCACAACAAGTGCGTCCACTTTGTCCGTTCCGCTCGCTTCGCTTATCGTATCGATAGCATCGCTCACTTCACCGCTCGTTTCGCTCAACTCGTTTCTGGCCGCTTCAGTCAGCTTATTATCTGGTATAGTGTGCACGACACAGCCATGTGATTCTAGCCTATTTTTCAATTCTTTTCCTAGTAAATTCGACGAGTTTGTTAGCTGTAACAAATAAAAACAAATATTTTTATATTTGTGTATCTTGAAGAGCTCAGAAGATTTATATGAAAGAATGGATTAGCATCTTTAATTTCAGACCATATTCCGTGACATCAAGAAATTAAATTATTTTATTCAATAGTGTAAAGTAATTATTCAATAGTGTAATTATATTAATCAATAGTGTAAAGTTATTGACTGCAAAGAATGTCGTACCTTAAATTAGGCCTGACCTAGCAGTGGTCTGGACAGAGTAGAGAGGCGTTGAATTCAGCAGACCACGTACCGATGAAAGCATGTCAGACTACACACTATAGACTTTATATCGACCTTATGTCGTGCACATAAGAACTAATATCGAACTGCAAGTGTTCCCCTTGACGTGCTGTTGACCGTACAGTTGTAGGTACGTCGTAAGTATCGTAGGCAACAATAGTCAATGCTAAGTGGTTTAAGTCTTGATATTTGGGTCCAAGGTTCGATTTCCGGCTCGAGCATATTATATTCCGGATTTTCCGAACATAGGTCGGGTTTGTGATTATTACCAACCCGTATTTGGTTAGATTCTTGTGGCTTTCAAGTCAGTAATTGTTGTAACGACGATTTTATTGCAACTGAAGGCCTTAGCTCTGCAGTGGTACCTACAGCCAGCATCATTTGTTCGTTTACAAATCTGTACCTTGTCATACCAAATATCCGCGTAACTAAGCAAGTGAGATAGACAGTGACTTAATGTGACAAGGTACAGAGTTGTTCACGAATTAAAGCTACTGATTGTACATTCAATAAGTTGATAGTTACGTAGGTATTAAAGATAACCCACGCTGAGTGCTGATTCCTTCAGTTACGATGGTACTTACTAGTACGGTCTTGACATGACGCGGTTTCCTTACGCGCCTGCCCACGCGTCTCCTCGCCGAATACGCGAGGAGGGCAGAAGTGGCGAGCAGCAGCGAGCCCCCCTCCAGCGTCGCCAGCAGTCGCCACGCCAGGGACGCGCCGCCCTCAACCATCTCCGTCATTAGGGCCTGGAAGAGATTTGATGACAGTGAGAAGAAAATTGATGGTATTTTCGAGAAGTATATTGCACTGAGTGGCGGATTGGAACGCATCTTGACGAACTAGCAAGTATCTGAATAGGATCCTGGATTGGTTGACAGTTAACATAAAAGCTTACATATCTGACACTGGTTAATCACAACATATTCCATGAGCCGTATGTATACGACTGATGAGATGAACAACATGGAGGCATCTCGTTTCCTCGCTCATTCACGTAAGCAGTGTGGACAGTACATAAGGGCATCATATAATGTATAATAATAAGTCTTGTGTTGATAGCTTGAGGTAAGCCTGGGGTCTTTAAGACGGGGATTTTACTGCATAGTTGATTACATTACATATCTCGCAGGCTGCGAGATATGTAATCAACTACGCAGCAACTTCTACAAATCAGGTCCTGGGCTTGTATTAGGTATGAATGAAGCATAATAGGTATCAACTGCATCCAACATGACCTCTGCGTTTATGGCTCGTTCCTTTCTTAAGACCAAACACACGACCAGGCAGCCGTGTCACTAGCCTAAATATATGCCTCTAAGCTGTGCCTTCATTTGGCTTACTGTAAGCGTGTAACTAATTGTTATTTGTTTGAATATTCGATTGATATTGTCACATCGATAAACAAGTTTACATATTCTAATTCTTTCTTCTTCTCTTTATTTTGGACATATTAAGACGCTTTAACGATTTGTAGGTACCTCTGCTAGTTCAGATGAGGTGCAGTGGCGGATTTACACTTTTGCCGCCAGTAGGCTATTTAAATTTACTCCCCCCCCCCCCCTTCCGACAACAAAAAAGATTTTTTTTTTACTATTAAAAGACGATGATGATGAAGAACTGTACGGAGTTTGAAATTGTATACATACGTGCAAAAAGCGCGTGAGCATCCAAAACGAATACCTACATTCCTAAGAAGTTTTAGGTATTTATTTTACAAATTTGCCGCCCCCTAAAATCTGCCGCCCTAGGCTCTAGCCTACTCAGCCTTCTGGTAAATCCGCCACTGATGAGGTGTAATACAAAAACACGATATAACACGGGTGTTCGGCTTTATAGCTTTCCAATGATTCCGTGAAGGCTAATATCTAGTTAGGGATTTTTTCAAGGCACCATCGAAATGATGAAGCAAGTAATTACGTGGGCAAATGGCTTGACCTTAATGCGTGTTTGAATGCGGTATACTTTAGATTTTTTACAGGCTATTATTAAACGTTATTGTACTTATCAACACCAAGTTTATACAGTAAAAGCTTACGAAACCACTAAATTGGATCGACGGCCAGTGTTGCCAACCCCAACATAGGGGAAAACTGTAGATATGCTTGAAAAAAACAGTAGAAAACTGTAAACATCAAATTAAAAACAGCGAATCTACATATTTATTCTTATGTTACCTTTTAATGATCGTAAAAAATATAATTCATTATATAGAGGGCATTTAAAACGAAAAAAATCATAGTTATCAAAGTTTCAGTAAAATTAAATGCCCAAGTCAAGTATCATATCCAGCAAGTTGTTACTTTCAAGTGCTTACATGTTAGTTAATCTCACTAGCTACTCTTAGTACGTGTTACTGAAACGGACTCATAAAATATTTGATACTAGCATTGAAATATTTAAAAATTAATGTCACTTTTCGTTGTTATTTTATAACTAAATAACGGGCTCACAGGCTTTGTTCGGACTTTTAGTAGATGGTTTATGTGAAGTTTAAACAAAATCGGTCGACCGGTTCTTCATTTATCACATTGTTTTGTAATATATGAATATGCTTAAAAAAAATTTGGATCTACAGTTAAAACTGTAGGGTTGGCTATACGGTCGGTATAGCTGTAATTCATAAATAGGGATTTCCCCGTGCATATAAATATAAAGAAGATACTGCCTTAAATGTAGTGTCAATGCGTTTTATTACGTAGTGGTTTGTCATTGCGTTTTATTGCGTAGTGGTTATCAAAACATGTTTGCTTAGTAGTGTATTAGGTGGCGCTGAACGCGAAAAACAGTAGAAAATAGGAATGAAACAGAAAACATGGTTATCAATGTGACAGCAAATCTACTGTTAAAACAGTAGGGTTGGTAACGCTGTCGACGGCTTACTAATTCTAATCATAGTATTTTAAATATTATAATACGCAAATAAAGTTTGCCGCTCACTCGATATAGTGGACATTGAGTTTGCGGCCGATTCGCAGCAGCTCACTGTTCAGTCAGAACACAGCTTATGTCTTCATCACGCTAGGGCTTGGCCAAGGACTATTGCCTTGCATCGTTATCCAAACGTAGGCTTAAAGTGGGTCACTACGCTTCTTCGTTTGCTTAGCTTATTAAGGCTAGATAGGTAGGCTTTTAAGTGATAATTAAATTAGAACTTATGAACATAACACTAACATAAATTTGTGAATCTTATTCTCAAGGTCAGAAAATAAAAATTCAAACAGTTCTTCCGAAGTTGTAAGAATACCATTAAGACAATAGCGTTGTTAGAGAAACCGTGTTGATGAAATTGCCGTTTTACTTTTTTTGGTTTTCGACACCATGGCAAAGACAAGGTCATGTTACGGAACAGTTGGAGGGACTTTAATAAGTTTAACAATGCAGTAATAACAAAATTTCATGTGCCAATCACTTTATGCGATTCCATGGCCTATTGACAATGAATTTTTTCCAACAAACATGGCGAAACACCTAAAAATTTACGACTATGTTACGACCAAGTAATTTAACAAAGTTGCACAATTTAACGGTAGGTAGGTACTGCGTGTTATTTTACTCCTATTATTATTACATTTATAAATCTCGAAGGCACCTATTTTATCATTAGAACCAGGAGGCCTACAACCAAAAACGAAATATGTCGGATAGCAATTTTTTAATTCTCATTATCGTAACCTACTTCAAAATATTTTTTAAGTTTTTTCAATTATACGGAGCAGAGACATGGCCATTCACATGGCGACTGATTCAATAATCTGTGAAGAGGAGCAATTATATCTATAAATCCGAATTCGAAACGAGGTAATCCGACAAAGAATCAAAATTATCGGCATAGCATAAAGAATGAGCAAGCTTAAGTAGCATTGCGCTGGCCACATAATGCCGTAGAATGGAAAACCGGGGTAGAGGTGAGGGGCTGGAGAACCACGTCTTGGCAAACGTAGCGTAAAACGCCCTCCAGTTAGGCGGACTGACGACTTACGCTATGTGGCCGGAGACGGTTGGACATTAAGAGCTGGAGAATATCCCCTTACATGCCGACGTAGATGATGAAAATAATAGAAACTTACTAAGGGTTTTGTAGTTCCAAAAGCGCGTTCTGTATATTCTACTTTTGAAAAAAATCCCCGTAGCACACTCAAAGGACCGACATCCACCGACATAGCAATAAAATATGCAAAACTAAAGTGGTAATTGTCAGGCCACAGGCAGCTCGTTGAACCGATAGCCGATGTGGCAGAGTGTCCCCACAAGATGCACAGACGGCCTTGTCCTTAATGAGAAGGTAAGTAATGGATACGAGAGGAGAGATACAGAAAGTTGTTGAAATATTAAGGGGAGGGCTTTCGTTCAGCAGAGAGCGTTCTTCGACTGAAAAGATGGCGATGAAGACTCATATCCCGTAGTTGTAGACAATATTTCTGTTTAAAACTATAAAAAAAGAAGAAGGTTCTTAATTCGTCGAGCTCTTTTTGGTCAACATGTTACATTTAAAAAAAATAAAAATATCGTTTATTTCCTAAAAATACGGTAGTTACACGGAAACAGGTGTTACAGAGAAAAAAGTACAGCATATTTTACCATAAAAGGCGTAGAAATGTCATATATTAGTTTATTAATTCAGTAAAATTAAATAAATCTATAATTAAGTCACTAAGTTATAAAAAAAAGCGTCACTTTTAATTAAATAACTGGATTAAATGACAATTTTAAATATGACAATAAATATTAATAAATATAATCTCAAGTTAATCTTATAAAGCGTCACTTAAAAATTGTGAAATGGAGTAAGAACATTTATCAAGTAGTCGTTACAGTTATTTTTTAAATAGATGTAGGGTCAACGTTTTTATGCTATTAGGTATTTTATTGTAAACAATGGAACCCATTCAAAACACACACTTTAAAATCCTACAGATTCGACACAGCCTGGTAAAATTAACATGAGTTACGTTCATAGTTCAGATGTAACTATTAATTAATGTCAAGCAATTACGTCTTTCAAGATTCCGCATCTAATTGTTATGTTGCAACGTAATAATTAGAGAATTAATGTAAGGGTTAAGAGATCAAGTTCATATTTGGATCTGCGGTGAAGGTAATGTGCAAAGTTCCGTCCAACTTTATATGTATTACGAAATGTAAGGTCGAAAGTTCTTGTATACTTGCGTTCTAATTTACCTTTTAACCTTGTATATATACTTAGTTTATGATAGTGAGGTAGATTAGTATTTGCATTGGGTATTTGTCAGTCTGTTTGTATCGTAGTATGAGGTCAAATGGGTTGAAGAAAGAAAACCGTGTAAAGACGTCAAAATATCATTTAAAAGTGTCATTTAATGAATAAGAATAATCAGTAAATATATGAATATACGATAAATCAGTAAAATAATTGGCAAAACTCTTTTAGTAATTTGCAATCATCTTAGAAGCGGAAAATATGCTTTTTTTCCCTTTTGAATATTAATGAACATGTGCCAAGATACTAAGGTTTGTGGAATGTAAAGTAGGTAGCATTAATCATTAGATAATGGCGTATCCATTTTATATACCTATATACTTCGTACTTATTACTTCAACGTGTAAATCATGAGTGCTGAATTTACTTAATATCCGATGTAAGCCAATTTCAGAACCGGTATTGGTACAAATAATATTTTCAGGTTGCTTTTTATTATGTATAATCTATGATTGGGCATTTGCAACGATAATTCTAAATAGACAATACAGAGTAGGTAGTTGTTGTTTTATTTATTTAATGCTAATCTGTAAGCAGTAAAATTGTTCTTTAATGAAATAGGATAGAAACATTGGTGAATTTTATTATTTTTTTAGAACGTATGCTGTACATGTAATCTTTGTAATAAAAACAAAGACAACAAAGTTGATAAAGGATTTTACGCGTTCAATATTCAAATTAATTTAATAAACTTGGCCAGTTCCACGTAAGATGCGTCATCAATCACAAAGGCAAAAAATATTACTAAATAGGTAACGACCAAACAAAAAAATGTTCTCAGAACGCTAATTTGCATAAACGTAAGCAGTTAATAAATCTAAAATAAGGTAAGGCAGGTATTTATATGATCACAATATGTAAAATTTTATTACCTACAGTCTACTAGTTGCAATGTAGAAAAAACTAAATCACGTTTAAATGTTGTTTTGGAAATAAATTTATAAATTCTGATCACAGGAAATTTAAAAACAATTGTGATTTGATATGTGCGTGCACCTACTAATACGGAATATCCAACTATTTCAAGTTCCCCAAATGCCTCCATCATTAAAATCAAGTCATCGTTACAATTAATTGCGGATCTAAGCCTCATCATCCATCTTCCGGGGGAGTGCTGAGGGCCTCACCCATTTTTTTAAAGGAGGGAATTGCATTTGCGCACCGTACCGCTGCTACCTGCGGAAAAGGCAGGGCTGTGTGGGACACCCTTGCTTTGATAAGAGCGGAGACTACCCACTAAAGGCATCTCACATCGACTTATGACTGGGCCATGGGAAAATTGTTAAACTATAACATAGTGCTCTCAGTCATGTTCATTCGTGTCGTTTTCTTCGCCACCTCTTCCCTGTCTCACATTTGTCCCACTACTCCCAAAGTAGACGTAAAATATCGTAATTGTGAGCTCCAGAGCGGGACCAACTAGAGATTTTAAGCGAAGACAGCCATCGAAATAATGGTATAATATCATATACTTGTTATTTCACTGAGTATCAGGGTTGCCAATGCCAATTCATCCTAATCCCCAAAAATCCTGATCGAATTCCCCCAATTTGGGGATAAAAATCCGCTGATTCCCCACAAATTCCCCTCAAAATTTTTTTTTATAAAATGCTCGTAAATTCGCTACTTTGACAGAAACAAACACAACTTTTTAAAACTTGGATCTACTAATTAACTACAAACAACAGCGAACGAAGCCAATGCATGCATTACATGTTCAATCATTCATTTATCAGTCACAAAACAAAACATTTAATAAAGAAGAAAAGGAAGGGATGTGCCGTCATATCATAAGTACTTGAGCATACTTAATGATTAAAAAAAATGTTGTTATCCCCATAGCTGGGCACCGTTAATCAAACAGTTAACTTCGTTAATCGTTAATCCGTTACTAAAAAAGTTAGCTTCGTTAAACGTTAAAGCGTTACATTTCGGACGAATTAACGCAAGATAACGTTAATCGTTAATCCGTTAAAATATAATCAAAATGGACCAAACCTAGAATCCGATTTCATGTCTCCCATGATAGGATCACTGACAGTAATTTAGTAAAACGCTACAATGCATTTCAATAAAAAAATAAGTTAAGAAACTCCCATTTGGAACACTTTTAGTTTCCTTACGGTTTGAACGGGTAGTCCCCGATTGTATTAGTGTGGTCGTCTTTTTTTGAAAAAAGAGTGAGGGGATTACTGAAAAATGTTACGGTGCGTTACGTAGAGTAGGGGGGGATCTTAAACAATGCGTTCCGTAATACTTGTACGCTCCCTTCTTTAAAACAAACACAGCAGTCGTCATTCTAACTAAACACCGACGAAATCAAATGTACATTAAAAATTTGAAACAAAACTCACGACAGTAAAAATCGGGAAAAAAATACAACCCCCATTTTAACCCAATTATCATGTAACGAAATATTATAATGGACGTAAAAATACTTTCTAAAAAAAGGGTTGATATCTCGGGAAATTGGTAATAGATATACTATAAGTACCTAAATAATGAATATCGATGTTTACAGTTTTTTCCTGACGTGTCTGGGCGTCTACTCTCGAAAACGAAATATGTCGGATCCGATGACGTTTAGCAATTTTTATTGCTCATAATCGCAACCAACTCACTTCGAATGCGAATAAAGCGTAATCAAAAAACAAAATATCATTTATACAAATCAAAAACCATGTTTTAATTCCCTAACTTTTGATCAATCTTCAAAAACGAAACCTTTCGTTTGTTCGTTTCGTTTTTGGGAGTAGACCCCCTGTTTCTCGGAGATATACTTACGAGTAAATGAAGCGATAATAATTTTACCATATTGATACATAACCGAGGAATATCCGTCAGGGGCTGCCTTCCCTATGTGAAATTTCAACAAAAAATTAATCATACTCATAAGTGTATTTTATGTTAAACATCTACAGTTCTTCAATAATTATACGTCACTAGAAAAACTACAATATTTTTTGAAATCGAACAATTCGTTTTAATATTATTGCCATATTATTTTGCACTAATATTGTAGCGCCCTCTAGTGAGTTATAGACGTAATTTTTATTATTTGGGAACATGCATTTAAACTACCACGTACACATTTCTGAAAATTGAATTTGAATCGGACATTTCGTTTTGATTATATTGAAACATTGTTTTACACTAATATGGCGGCGCCCTCTAGTGAGTTGGCGCCCTCTAGTGAGTTACAGCCATGACACCTATCTAAGAACATGAACTCACCAAACACAAACCCGTTATTGAAAACCGCATGAAAATCGGATCATTCATTCACTAGTTTAGAAGATAGGTGGCAACATTAATTTGCACAAACGCACACACAAACATAGCTCACCCTAAACGCATACACCTGCTCCGTTCCGTTGTGGGTAAAAATGAATCTATTCGCAGCTTTCTTACTCGAACTAGTATTTCACTCGCGCTGCCATGCGGTGGATAGTAGACATTGGATTAACGATTAACGGACTTCAATATTATTAACGGAAGTTAATGAGACCGTTAACAGTTTTTCAAGTTAACTTAAAAGTTAATCCGTTACTCAAAATGTTAACTTCGTTAATTAACGATTAACGGATTAACGAGTTAATGCCCAGCTATGGTTATCCCTACTAATATTTTAAATGCGAAAGTAACTCTGTCTGTCTGTCTGTCTGTTACGCTTTCCCGCTTAAACCTCTCAACCGATTTTGATGAAATAATAAATGACGAAATATTCTCCGATCGAAAATCCCCGCATTTTCCCCACATAATGCCAATCCCCAATAAATCCCCAACCATCTTGAGATTCCCCGCAGTTTGGGGAATTCCCCACAGATTGGTAACCCTGCTGAGTATATTCTAGACAGTGGCGTGCGTTTCATAAAGACAGAAAGACACTGCCTACCCTAGGTCTGATAATAGATACAATGTTTCTTTTCAATAAACAAAATAATATAAAAAACTTAAATCATAAATTAGCTCCACCTATGCCGGTGGTATCATTAAGATAAGATCGACAAGTAATTTGATAATTTAGCATCACCGATTCGCGCTGCACTAGCGCCGCTTCGCCCTTGCCACGGCAAAGACACAAACTATATATCTCTTAAATTTTGTATGTGTGCCCTCGTGGTAAGTCGAGTCATGCGGATTTAATGTGTGTGCGTTCCTATAGCTACGTGGGCTTTGCTGACACACAATGACAAAAATCACGCACACAACTGCATAAAAAGCCAGTGTCTTTTTTGTAGTTATTCCTTATAGGTAACAAGAAAAATTACGACTCTTACCGAACATTTCCGAATGAAAGTTTGTTAAGCAATGCAAATATTTTTCATTGCTTTTTCATTGAATTTTATACATTTTGATGGCCATAATTTTTTTGTCGTATTATATTTCTCTTTTTTACTACATATTGTTCGATGTGTGTTGTGTTTGTGACTACGCTATCAGATATTTAGGATTTATCGTTGTTAATAGAGTGAAAAATGGATAATATTGATTGTAAAAGATGTTTAGATGGTGTGTGTATTGAAAAAATTAAAAATGATCACCACCATCTTTTCACTGCTTTCATTTCAATTTTGCATATAATACAAACATTACAAAACATTATACAAACGCGCAGAAAGGCCACTTCGAATATCCGTAAATTGATATGTCTATAAAATCAGTCAATCTATGGATATTGAGCCAGCATTTGGCAATTACCTACATTATCAGTCGACAAGATGATGAACCAAAACTAAAGTATTTTTGGTGAGTAAAATTATCTGCCTACCCTGTCTTAAAACTGTGTGCACGCCACTGATTCTAGGCAGTCGCAGATAACGTTGAACTACACTAAGCGTCTTGTGACACCATTGCCCCAAGGTGACTGGGACGATTAATGATTACCCCGATCGCTAGTCATTACTTCCATGCGACTGCACGCAAATTGCATTGTGCTCGATGACGGTTAACACCATTAGACATTGTACTGCAATTATTTTGTGATTTGTTTTTCCTATGGTGCAGATTGCAGGTGTTCTGGTAACTTATCTGCATAGCTCGCGCTGATTGGGTGTTCATTTTTGGGATCGGTAGTCCACGTCTCCCCCCGACCACCGTGGGGGGAGCAGACGGAGCTATGTAATACCTAGTGGCGATCTCGCTGGAGGTGTTGTGGTTGGTCAGATTGATACGATTTCGCACAAAGCCACCACTAAGGTGAAGTCCGACTTTAGTGGGTAGTCCTGCCTTTTTTACAAATGCATTGATAGCATTTCCTCCCTTCACAAAAAAAGTAAGATACTATGTTTGTACAAACGAAGGAATAACTAAATCCTCAACTATCGTTGATGATAATAATTGTGTACTTAATTTGCCTTCAGGTAACGTACGTGTATCTACCCGAAACCTAGAGCCCGAAGTTAAAATGCAATGTAATACAAATATTATTTAATTAATCAGTCAGCTCGTCACCACGGTTGGTGCAACCTAACCGAAACGTCGGGCAGTAAGTATTTCGTATTAACTACTAAAAAATGTTATCGCGTTTTGACCTGCTAACTTGTTTCAAATGTTTAAAATGGAACGCGAAAGTCTGAAACTCTAAATTTCATACTGATCAGTCTTTAAAAAAATCGCTTGATTTGAGTAGTTCCCTTGTTACTTACTTCGATCGCATGACAGTCTCTTAAATAATAAAAATAACTCGAAGTGTTTATTGTCCATTGAGTAATTCTGGACCATTTTTGGCAAGTTGCCGCGCCGTAAATATTTAGTACCAATTTTGGAATGGAAAATTAAAAACAATTGCACAATTTGAAAGTAACTTTAAAGCTTTTTGCCAAGCCAAAATAAAACCGTTTAAATAGTCAAAGAAAAAGATATCAAGATGCCGGTTTTGTAAAAGGCATTTATACAAAATCTTCTTTTCGTGCCAAACCGGTAATATTTTGAGACCGGTTAGAATATCTTCGACCTTCACGTTAAGTATTAGAATTACAAGTTTCGATTGTTTAACTAAGAATATAGTAATATTTTTCTTTTGTAACTAATTTCTAAGTTTGCTACTTCTTACGTAGGATTTAGGTAGTTTACCGATTGGATTACATTTGACGTCTGTGATTTACGTCATCAACCAAATGTTTTATTAGTGTATTTTTTTTTATTACATTACTTTACGTTTGCTTTACAATACAAATACAAGTTTACGAGGGATTAGTGTAGTTTGACGGAGATTTTAAATTGCACTGAACCCATTCAAGTAAAACCGGCGTTCAAGTTAATAATATTTATTATGTGTAGAATTTTAGACATTCCATTTTAAGCATTTAAAACCAGTTAACGGGTCAAAATCCGACAACATACTTAGAACCTTATAGGAACTACTTTGCCCGACGTTTCTTTGTATTATAATTTTATTACATCAATTCAGTATTTAGTAATTCCATTTTAAACGTTTAAAACCAGTTAACGGGTCAAAACACACCCGACCACATATTTAATACCTTATACAAACTACTTTCTGTCTGTACAGAGGGCCTAACAGAGGCAGGTTATCGAACTTCCATAACATTTGGATAAGTTTAAAATGTATGGTATATGTATGTACATTGAAAAAAACTGAAAAAATGATAACGAAATTTTAAAATTGCTACTTGGGGATTCTATGGAGGGTAATGGGGGGAAAAGCATGGTAGATCCGATTTATAGGTTTTTATTTATGATTTAGTGTGTATTTTGGTGTTATTTTGTACAACAAACTTCAGTAATGAATGAGTGATATATAAAACAATCTGCGAAGAAGACCACATTCAAACGCGCAGTGTCCAGCCGCTTGTAAACGCGAACAACTTGCTTCAGACCCGATTGTGCCTTGAAACGTCCATCATATTAGCTTGTCTTTGGCCTCCACGAAATTCTCCTAAAGCTACAGTTGACAACTGTACAGTTGTAATTTCTCACTTTATATGATACTGATAGAGGTAGTCTTCGCAAAAGAAGCTTACTTTTCATAATCTTATACACACAATTATTCGGACTATTAATAAAACACAGAAATAAAAACTGACTAGGTCTCTTTGTCAGCGCATCCCCCCCCGCCCCCACTATTGCGCAGAGTAGGACCACCCCGGGAGTTTTAGTAAAGGATTTAATACTGAATTTGTACTGAACTTCAACGATAGGTCCTTCGTCTTCGGTTCGAGTCCGACACACCACTGTCTTCCCGTGGCAAAGAGTGACGGTGCGTGGACTTTTCTCCAGGGTCACAAAAAAAGGTCTTTTTGTCACCTCTCTTTGCCCATATGAAAATTAAATTTGACTGATTTGCAAAATTAGCAATCATTTAAAAAATATATATAATACATTTACAGTAATCCGTTTGTAGAATGTCTAGTTGAGAGGATTTTGGATACCAGGGTCACGTCGTATCGCGTAGAACTAGTTTATCCAGTTTGGTATCCAATCTTCGACCTTAGCAGTTAAGATAGTAAAACTTAATTAATATTTTATTACAACACCAGCGATTCGTGCATGCATATTGCAAACGTATGAGGAATATTTTTACTGTCTTATATTCTGATATTTTTTCTCTATGTTTTAAACTCTCACATTTCTGCAATAAACTTCTAGGTCATGGTTTTAGAAATATTTTAAAGATTAAGGCACCGTTGAACATTTTAATGGTCCTCACGATTTGAATTCAATAAAAATCATGGTCGCAACACCGAAACAACTAATTGCGCAAAGAACGAAATGATAATTTTTGTATAACGTCAATCAATCTTTATCATGCGTGTGTTACCCTGCAAAAATGTTCTTTCTACAAACTGGATAAAGCTAATAATTAAAGTCATATCTTACGAATCCTTCACTTTAATTTATTGTTTGTTTCTACAACGATACAATACTGAATTAGTACTGAAGATTCATAGGGGCTTTTGTAAAGCTTACACGAACATATTTCCTATTCTATTCGTTGTAAAAACACCCGATATTTGAAAAGTAAGCCTTCGGGTGGTTTAACTAACAGTATTCAGAAAACAGTTTTGCTGGGGTCATGAAATTTGTAGCTTACTTATTTTCATCCTTTTGTTTCGTTCTTCTGTTGACTTCAGATACTGAAAGCCTACTACCAAAAACTAAATATGTCGGATCAGGAGATGGATTGCAATTTTTAACTGTCATAAACTAAACACTTTAAATGCGAACAAAGCGATAAAAAAATAAGCAAATCAAATCCACGTTTCAACTCCAGAATTTTATTCATCTTCGTTAGAGGCATCTGCTATACCCCGAAAGCTCAGTGAAGATGATAAGGCTACGTAGCCATCATCGACGTAGGAAAAAAAATCGATTAATCTTTAAAATCAAAACCTTTCGTTCGTTTTTTTCGGTAGTAGACTAATCATTCCAGATGTAACACATAAAAATTCGAAACTTCTCTAATTTAAAAAAAATCTGCGAATCATAGACACGAACGAATGATGAACGAAATATATCCATTCGACTTTGTGGAACCCAGCGCCGTCCGTCTCACACTTGACCGATCATTTTCCAAATACTTGACGCGAAGGTCTGACCTACATATGACCTCGCTTCCGTATCTAGTAGACACCTACTTGACACTTGAAGCACCTCTTCGTGTAGCGTGATTGACGTGTTTACTTTATTCGAAGTCGAGCTACCTGAGTCAAGTTCACGTCACGTCACAACAGTTCCATTTGCTTTTACAAGGTTGGTTTGGTGTACCCTCGATATCTAGTGGTCTCTAGAGATAGGAAGGTCCTAACTGGATGACTCATTCAATTGAAGCATGGTCAAAATTTCATCGAGGTCTACACTTGCAATTAGTTCTTATGTCAATGACATAAGAACGATGAAAGGTCCAAAGTATGTAGTCTGACGTGATTTTCACTGTGCTTCACCTGACTAATTCATTTTTAGGGTTCCGTATTGAATGGGTGAAGTCAGGACTATATTGCTAAGACTCCGCTGTCTGTCCGTCCGTCTATCACCAGTAGAGTTGCCAAACCATCGAAGTGTAACTATTCAATATCAATAGTATCGATAATCTAGTCATCAGGCTGTATCTCAAGTACCGCGAGAGCTAGACCGTTGAAATTTTCAAAGTATGTATTTCAGTTGCCTCTTTAACGATAAATACGAAAAAGAAATTAAAATAAATATTTAAGGGTGACTCTTATACCAGAAACGAGAAAAAATATGTTTCGCCCTTTTTTGCTCGATATTTTAGTCTATGGTACGGATCCCTCCGTGCGCGAGTTTGATTCGACTCCGACCGGGAAAAAAACATTTATTGGGTACCTACTGAATAAAATGCCGTATAATTATTACACTTCCAAATACAATATACTAACACGCAAATGTTTTTACATTCAGAAAGTACTTTTGCACGAAATTGACCCCTACAGGCCCCAAAAGCAAGGTCTATTTTAATAATTGGTTTGTGTTCTAAAACTTTAAACATCCATTCTCTCTTTGGTTCGCCTTGATATACTAATGCAGAGTACCTAACTGTATCATTTAAAATTTCAAAACAAAAACAAATGATTAATCGGTGAATGGCAGATCATAGACAACTTACTCTGATGCATGAAAGGTCATTGACAACTTCTCTGTGGTTTATGTAATCGAGTTGGCTAATTTAAGAATGACCCACATACCTACGCACTGATACTATCTCAAAAGTGTCTAGTGGACACTTATAATTTTGAGATTCGAGAGACACTGACTAGTGGTCACAATTGTGTTTTGATACCCGTTTGAACATCTTAGGGAAATTTGTAAACTCCTTTTTGAACATATGCTTACGCCATACAAACCATCTGTGAGTCAGATTTGAATGCACTACGTTAAGTGGATTGAGTTATGCATTAATAGATCAGTCTATAAAAATGTACTTATACTAATTATTAGGTATAAAGAGGAAATTATGATAGTGTGTTCGCATTGCTTAGGCTCCGGAACTAGGTACTCAACTTATTTTGTAGAAATAGTTTTACTGATGGAAAGCTGCATATTCCAGGGCGACAAAGGCTATAACAATATATTGAAAAATATGGGGATCTTTAATGAAACTGCAAGAATGTAATCCAAGGTGTAATACATGTATACAAGACCCATGCGATGCCGGGGCGGACCACTAGTTAGTTAGGGTTATCATAACATAGTATAAAACAAAGTCGCTTCCTGTTGTCTGTCGGTCCCTATGTATGCTTTGATTTTTTAAATTATGCAACGGGTTTTGATGCGGTTTTTTTAAAGATAGTGATTCTACCGATAATTTTATTTGTATAGTACAAACATATTTTATACCTACAGAAAATATTAATTAGTACCTACATTGCATCTATGAACGCTATGCTATGCGCATTTGTGTGATATCACGAGAACGCACACACATAAGTAGATATAAGTTTTCATTGTTACTAACACTATGGATCTTAGTAATCTGAAAATAAAACATTTTTATTTTTATTTTTTTTTAACTAGCTATGCTAGTTATATATAAAGTATAACATAGGGATTCTTTATTGAAAACGAGTCCTCATTACAATAAATTGTATCACCAACTTGCCAAACGCGAATCACCGGAACTACTTATTCACTTCTCACTCTTGTTAGATTAACCTAGGACATCGAGATCATAACGCAGTACTTACACGACATAGACCATCGGGGCATTTTATATAGACGTCAATAAATATTATATAAAAATACTACAGACAAAACATAATCTTAAAAAAATACAGATACGGATCAAAATGAGCTGTAAAAATAATTCAGTAGGTACCTGCCGTTCAATTAGCATTACCTTAGAGTTAGCTTTTCTTTGTATGCTCTAAACACTCGTAGTAGGTAATTAGTGAGTTCAAAGACTAATGAGATTCCGAAAATGTTTGTTAAAATAACGCATTGTTTAAAAGCAATTAGTAGTAAGTTGGTGCTGCAGAAATATATGAATAAACAGCAAAATTGCTTAAACGGAACAAAGTGGAAAGCCCATTGCCAGGTTAACTGTTGTCCCAATCAATGGGTGCCCACTCCCGTTATTCAGCTTTTCTTACTGTATGGTCAGGTTTTTATCCGGCTCGAAGGACCACAGGTGTCACTGGCGACTTTTAGTCCGTCTATATACATTCACACGGACTTTCTCATGCTCTGTTCCAATATTTTACGATTCGTAATGTATCAAAAAACAGATAGTCAATCCGTTTTTCTCCAACCGACTACGAGTCGTTAATGCAGATCCGTAATTTACTTTCCATACCAGTTGTTATCAATCGTTGTCGGTCGTTTTTAGTTTACCTACGCCTCATATAATTTATTACATGAGACGTAGGTAATCGTTTTTCAAATATGGGACAGGCATCAGTTATCGGTTTTACGGTCGATTCAAATATCTTTACTTGATAGTGGCGTTGATTGAAATTGCAAATATGTACTCGACATACAATTAGCAATAAGTGTAGTTTTCCTCGTAAATCAGGCGCAAAACCTAGGTAAGGACAATGGATGGAAATTCTCATGACCATTGTTTGCTGTCTCCATTTTCTTCTGTCCTGTTTCCCATGTTATATTGTTATTGTCAGTACCCGCGTGTTTCCTGCTATAAATAAGACAGATAAGCTCTTGCCCGCGACTTCGTCAACGGTATTCAATGTTGAATGAATATTGGCGCCATCGACACATTCATTTTCATGATACTGATGAACGAATGAAATGTTTGAACGCGCTAATAAGGCACTACTGGTTAGAATTTTGAAATTATTTTTGTGTTTGATATTCCATTTATAAAGAATGGCTTTAATCTGTATAATATCACGCTGGGACCAATAGGAATCATTGGAAAATGACGACCTCCGTAGCCGAGAGGCGAGCGCACTTTGGCGCCGCGCCATCTCTGAGGTCCCGGGTTCGATTCCCGGTCGGGTCAATATAGGAAACGAACTTTTCTATATTGTCTCGGGTCTGGGTGTTGTGGTGCCGTCGTTGTTACTGATTTCTGTAACACAAGTGCTTAAGCTACTGACCGGAGAATCAGAGCAATGTATGTGAAATTGTCCAATATTTATTTATTTAAAATGAGGAAAAAACTGGGATAGTAGTTGTGTGAAGCCGTGCGGGTGTCAAGAATACACTTCATCATCATCATATAAGCCAAAGGACTTTTTTTTGATTTGGATACAAATCCATTCCTCCAGTTTACCTCTCAAAAGTATATACTTAATGTTTTATTTATTTATCACTTACTTAAACAAAACTATATGACTTGGTCCAAAGTGGTTTACACATAGCTATAAGTTAGATACTGCTACTGTAACTAATCTGCTTTGTTTCTTACCGGTGTCTTCTCGGTAGATATAGGTTCCGAAACCGGAAGTAGAATTACTTTGCATTATTTAAGTACAATGACGATTCGAAAGTGTTATTATATGTAACCTACCTAAATAAACAAATATTGAATTGGAATTTGAATTCACTTGATTACGGGTGGAAGAGTAAAAAACATCTTTACATTGATACTAACAATCTTTAAGGTTTGAAATATTAGTAGAAAATACTTAACAAGCACCAATTATGTTCCTATTCAAAAATATTTATTGCATTTATTTTAATATCGGTACTTAATGAGTTAGCATTGAAGTGAAGATGAATGACATTAGATATTCATAATGCGACGTTCTTAAAGTAGACACAGACACAAAGACACCACTTAAAATAATGAATCTTTTAGAATTAATTATTATTCTATTGGTTTAAAAGTACAAACAATATATAACGATGCATTACCTACCGTTTGGTGTTGAACTAAATGGTGGATAAATACTGGACAACATCACATACATATAAGGTAAGTAGCTAAAGCACTTGTGCTACATAAATAAGAAATAATAATGGTACTACAATACCCAGACCCGAGACAATGTAGGAAATATCGTTTTCCGTATTGATCCGACCGTATCGAACCCGGGATCTCAGAGATGGCCCGACGCCAAAGCCCGGCACGCTTGCCTCTCGGTAACGGAGGTCGTCCAAAATAAAAAAGATGTTGTGTGATGCCTAAATCCACCTACAAATGGTTCTTATTGCAGAACCATTTGGGCCTTCGCTCGTTTCCACAATGTAGCAACGAAAAAATTATCACTTTGATCGTGCCCTTCGTTAGGCTGTTTCGACAGAGTTACTACTCACGCAAAGGCCGTGTTTGTAGGTTAAGGGCCACAATTACTAACTATATCTTGTTCAGAAGTAAGTAGCTTTGATTCTTAAAACCAAATATTGAAACAAAGTACTTAGTTAAGTGTTAAAGACTATTTGTCTTAAAGATTACCTATGAGATGCAATCCAATGATCGTTAAACTTGTAGCTTATAGTAATGGGCTTGGATCATAAATGCTTCGTAAAGAACTGATTGTTTTAAATATTATAATTGATACCTTATATGCTTATCTAGTATCTTATTTACATTTCTACCAAGTTTTAGCCAAATCTATTCAGTAGTTTTGTGTGAAAGAGATATTCAGACACTCGCACTGGAGCAGCCCGAATGGTGAAATACTGGAAGTATTTCACAGTATTTCACCAGTCAGAAGACCGCAGCCAAATAACAATCACTTCTGTGTTCCTGCGTGTGAGTAAGGTTTCTCGAGCTCCTGGGGGGTGCTGCATTAGTAGCAGGGGTCAAGCCTTCAAAGTAAGGGCAAAAAGTCCAGTTACAGCTTTATAAAGCTGTACTTGTCGCCCTTAAGCTAGGACCTCATCATTACTACTTAACATCTGGTGGGATGAGGTCAATCTTGAAGTATAATATATAAAAACAGCTTTATAATGCTGTACTTATAGCCCTTAAGCCTTCTAACTTAAGGGCGACAAGTACCTCATTACCACTCCTCATTACATCTTAACATCAGGTAGGATGAGATCAATCTTAAAGTGTGATATAAAAAAAATGATGTAATTTTTGGTGTGTATTTTTGGTTACTACTTACTCGATTATTCAGGGTTGTGTCTTAAAGTACCTATAAGTATTTCTGCGTGTAGCTTTCAAAATGTTCGATTCTCATAAATTTATCTACTAATTAACCAAATATATGGTCTAAAGTTATCGTATTTTTTATTATTTTTTTGTACTATACGCCAAAAGTGGATTTTATAGCAAAATAGCCAATGAAAGTTTTACACTTATGGAGTATATCTCTCGCTGGTACTCACTCGACGGTAATGTCTTGTCATAAGTGCAAACGCAAATACTTTAGATTTCGGAAGTTCTTAAGAACGACCATGCTTATAACATTGACACAAATCCGAATCTGCGGCTTCAAAATTCAAAGTAACAATTCCAAGGCCAACGAGCTTGACCAACTGATGATCTTCGTTTATTGCAAACACATAAAGGCTATAAATATTTATGGGTACGTTCATTTTTATAATGTGTATCAGATTTGGAAATCTTAGTAGGTTTATTTTTAAGTAGTGACTTTAGTTTCCTCTGCACTAAGAAAAATGGTCTTCGATTAGTATTATGAAACCTAGAACTAACTAACTTATAGAAAATAGTAGGTAGGTATAGAAATTGTCCAGCGCCGCAGCGGTGAGTTTCGGAACTACTGGATTTGTGTTCGTGCTAAAGGTAAAGATGACTCTTTGATAGAAACTAGGCAAAATGTGTCTATATACATATACATTTATTGAAACGGGTAATATCTCATTTCGAATCAAAATTTAAATACAAAATAGCCTATTTATTTTGATTTTGATGCGTATAACGTAGGTACCCTTTAAGGTTATAGGTACGCATCAAAATCAATATAAACAGGGAATCGTTGTTTTAGTACTTTTTTGTTGTGCAATTTGCATTTAGAACACAATAACAAAATTCACACTGAAGTGTGAACTTAAAAATGGTTTTGGCGATTAATTTTTATGGGATTGACAATTCAAGATCACGTGTATTTCCCGTACATTTAAAATTTGTGATGAACATTTCCGGTATTTTTTTTAAATATATATCTCTGAACACTTGACATTGCCAGAATCATCGCGTTGTCTTGACGCAAGATTGAGAAAAAAAATAAGCTTAAGGAAATAGGATAATATTAAAAGGAATAAGGATTCTAAGGTGGAAACGATTTCGAAATTCGATAACCGCCACTTGGCTCCTAGTAGCAATAGACAAGTAGCTGAGGGCCTTTGGCTGAGGTCCATTTTGAAGGGCCGGCACTAGCCGTTCACCTTCACGGTGCCGAACGCTGGACTGGAGATTACTGATAAAGGGCCCGATCAATCTTGGTTGCTTGCATCATATGCAATTTCAAGGCTGACTGTAGGTATTGTATAGAATATCTCGATAGTTTTGTGAACCAACATTTGGGTCTATTGAAAAGAGTTTCTATTGTAATAAATGGTCTTACTAAATATGCCAAGCATTATTCAGAGGTGTAGAAACTCTCGAAGGGATTACTAGAACATTGATACATTTTTAATTTGCTTATACGTCTAATAAAGCTGTTTGCAAAATAGTTATTACTTCAGCTTATAATACATAAAATATAAATAACAATGCAAGCAATTTCGTCTCGTTACAAAACAAAACAGATTACTGTATTACGTAAATTATAAATCAACATAATCAGACAACCTCGCATCGATGGATCTGCTCATCCTAAAGTACTTACTTATTTGTTTGGCCTGATAGAATAATGGTTGGCGTTCATGGTTGAACCTACTTGAACCAAATGTCGTGGGTTCGACTCGAGGGTTCGATTCTTGCTCAGGTCAAACATCCGTGTGATAGACACTTGTGTTTGTTCTGTGTCTTGATGTTTTTAAATATAGGTAACTAGCTGTGCACGCGACTTCGTTCGCGTGGACTACATCCTTTCATGGTCGGTTTTACCCCTTTCTCCCCTAATATTTGAAACAAAAAGTAGTCTATATTTTAATCCAAGTTTCGAGCTATATTTGTGCCAAATTTCATATCTCTAACTTAAAAAAAAAACATTTTTCCATATAAACTTTCAAAGGTGGTATTACCCCCCTCCCCCCTTATTTTCTAATAAAAAGCCTAGCCTATGTCCGTTCTTGAGATTCAACGTATACCTATACCAAATTTCATCAAAATCGGTTGAGAGGTTTAAGCAGGAAAGCGTAACAGAGAGACAGACAGACAGACAGACAGACGGACAGACAGACAGACAGACAGAGTTACTTTCGCATTTATAATATTAGTAGGGATAAATAGCTGTTGCCTGCGACTTCGCCCGAGTTAGTCCGGGGTAGGTACAGAGTATCCTACAATTACTAATTTATATCATTTATCTTTCTACCAGATTTCATCTAAATCCGTTTGGTAGTTTTTGCTTAAACGAGTAACAATGTTTGTTACTCTTTTACGCAATTTATTTTTACAAATATTCACGACCGTAATATCGTATACATTGTGGTACCAACGATGGATTTCATTTTCACAACTCAAGCACTTGCATAAGCTACTTACTTTTAGATCAGGACAATTCATGTAATGATATCTGGTTTATTAAACACTAGCGTTCCGCCGCGGCTTCTTCCCCATTTACCGATCCCAGTAAATAGGGATCGTAAACGCTCGACATTTTTTTTTTAATCTTGCTATTACAATTAAAAATATAAAAAAACATAATTCTTCAACTTGGTACTTTTAAAGTTCCTTAAACACATTTTGGACGAATCATTTTTTTTTTCAAGAAAAAAATTAATTTAATATATTACACGAAGTACAAGCCACTTTGAGAGTGCTATTTACTATTGACAAAAAAAACACTAAGACCATCTTAACAATCTACAGACATTAAATTATTAACGAATGGCAACTCATTAACGTATTTACAAGTTACGAGGTTACATGTAACTGGTTGAAATAAAAATGAACGTGATCAAGGTTCCCGTCGTCGGTACGGCTATGTGCACTAACATGTATACAACCTTATTATAAACCGTATGGTAACGATATAAGTGTTCAAGTGCTTACATCTTATATCGTAACTGTACACAAATTTTCTTAAGGCCATACGATTGGTAAACAATATTTTTAGAGCAAAATTATATAAGCCAGGGCGAGTGACTGAACAACCTTACTATCCAATATAGACGTGACGACCAATGGCGCAGTGGTTTGAGTGTGCATGCGGTCCAGGGTTCAATCGTAAAAATATTTTAGGTTATCAACTCCTTCAAAAGTGTTAACACCATCAAAAGTTAAAATAACAAACATATTGCGCTGACCCTAAACAAGTAACTGACGATTAAACGTACAAAGGGAAAGCTCTAATTTGAAGAGTCAGATTATTATGCTGCATTTTGTTCAATTTCAATTATGTTGTAAGTTAAAATGTATGAATGAAATGAAGATACCATGATTAATTTTACTGCTGACAATTCTCACTATTTTGGCCGAAACTCCGCAAGGGACTTCATTAAAGATACACTCTAGGACTGTACCACACCGTACTAAGGTACAAGACGAGCACAAATATAACTACAAATAATTATTATTGTTATTATCAAACAGTTAAAGTGTTATGATTGCGATTTCAATTTAATCCTCGGCTGATTGCACTCATAAATCTGCTAAAGGCAATGTTGAAAACGGAGGTTTCACAACGAAGCCCTAGGCCTTAGTGTGTGCTATGAACGTGGACTCCCGAGTAATTAGCTACGATAGACCGGTCGGTCAATGACCTATCGCGCCGCGCTGGTGAGAGCGGTGCAGGTAAACTAATAAGGTCATTACTGACCTCTGTTTATTAGTTGATAAAGTATAATTTTGAGAATCAAACAAAAAATTGATTGAAAATACAACTTGCGTTTTCATGAATGGTATGACGTACGTTAAATAGGTGTCCTCGTCTTTGGCGGACAATAGCCTGTTTCTACCTTTAGTTATGCGCTCGTCCGATGGAATCTACGGCAGAAAAGAAAATCACAAAAATTCCAACATGTTAGAAACGAGTAAACATTTGAGAATACATATTATGATTTTTGTTTTGATTATTATCAGATGTAAATACCAATGGCGGTCTACCGAAAACGAAACGAACCAACGAAAGGATTCAATATTAAAGATAACCTACCAAACTATTAATTTGAAGATTAATTTTGTTTTTTTTTAAACACTTTATTGGCATTCAAAATGAATTGGTTACGTTTATGAGGATTACTTCTTTCGTAGATTAGAATTTGAACTACACACTTATTTTGTTTTGGGCAGTACCTACCCTACCTATGTAGGTGTATTCATATGATTGAACCTAAACCGACTTATTTACCTTTTATTTGACGACTATCTAGGTCAAGAATACAAATATTATAAACGCCAAAAACTTAACATCATTCCATTTGGAAAAGTGCATTTTGTATAAAAAACATTTTGATGTTCTTCATTTTGTTCTCAGAGATTTTTATAAATTGGTTTTGTGATTGATTATATAAAATTGCCTCCAACTATACTATCATTCTTTCTTGTCTTAATTGTAACATAAAAATGTCCTAATAGAATGACGAAACTAGCCGGTAGCATGTCTTACACGGTACCGAGCTTTTGAAATTGCAATTGGGGTCATCATGACCAAAATAAATGGTATGCAACTGATAATTAAAAATCAGATAGATATCTACTTTATTTGTAACCTGTCAGTAACGCAGATTCTGACCATTTTATTCCGAACTATACCTACTCTTTATTCTTGAATACCAAATGCATACCCATTACGTCAAAATTCAGTATTATTTTAAGTTCGCCACAATTATAGAAAGTAGGTAACTAGTTTTAAGAGCTACACTTTATACCAAGACTCGTTATATCGACATTAGTAGTGACAAACAGGCTGGACATCGGCGTCGCGCTATGTTTGAGGACAAGGGTTCGAATCCCAGTTGAGTCAATATGACGCACATTGATATGTGGTTTCGTGTCTTGGATGTGGTGGTGCCGTCATTATTTCTGACTAGCGGCCGCCCGCGACTTCGTCCGCGTGGACATTTTTTTAGATCATTTCAATAGGAATTATTCTTTCATACATATATTTTTGGTATCTTGAACCGTTTTCGCAGCGCACGCAACGGAAGCCCTCGAGGATGAATAATTTTCCCCGTTTTTTACACATTTACCGCTCTGTCTTTGCTCCTATTGGTCATAGCGTAATGTTATTTAGCCTATAGCCTTCCTCGATAAATGGACTATCCAACAAAAAAAGAATTATTCAAATCGCACCAGTAGTTTCGGAGATTAGCGCGTTCAAACAAACAAACAAACAAACTCTTCAGCTTTATAATATTAGTAAGTAAATATAGAAGTATAGATTTCTTTAAAACAAGTGCTTTAGCTACTTACCATTGATCAGAGATCTGTGTCTATGTGATGTCCAATACTTTTATTTTTTATTTTCCTTCTTTCTCTTTAAAATGGCAAGTGTCATTTTAATCCTGTTTACTTTATTTGGGTGCCCACGACACAAGTCTTTACTTGTGTAGTCAATGCAATTTTGTTTGTTACGTTATAGTCTGCCTTGGCTTAAACTTGAGCCTATCTTCTCTTTTACTACTATTTATTTGTAAGTCAATTTATTTAATACCTAGTTGTGCAAGGTCATTTGACGAAACGTTTCGGAACGCGGAGCACCGCTGAAGTTATCTAATATCATTCTCAAAATCTTCAGCAATCGGCCTCGTAGTTGGTCAGTGCAGGTATCTTTTATTTTTAACCAACCAAGCGTCCAAATCGTTTTGTAACTAGTCTAAAATGTAGGCTACTCTATTTACTACTTTAAGTCTTATTTGCAAGCTTTAAGTAATATTATGATAGACAACATACACGTAATATAGCTAGGTATAAACATTATATCTTTTACCTAAATAATATTAAAGTATCATCCAATTGAAAGTTCTACTGCTAAACTAAAGCTTGAATGAGGATGAAATGAGGGCATTTCATTTATCGTTACAACAATAGATCGTATTTTGCTGGTATAGTATGCTTTTATGTACCTACTATGTACGTATTGTATAGATATGCATAAGACCTTATGCAAATAAACCTTCCTTTTGAATCACTCTATCAATTAAAAGCTGTATTAAAATCCGGTACGTAGTTTTAATGATCTTAGCGTAAAGCTTGCACCGAATAAAACACCCACGGTGGTCAACGCTGCGCAGTTGTGCGGCAGTCGGGATCCCTTGCGGACTCCAGACAGGCTCCCCCACAGAGCCTACCGCTAACCGGCCCTCCTCGCCGCGCACTACGTTCGCACCTGCAGCGTGCAATGCCACCTCACATGCTCCACCTCCTCAGACCGAGATAACAGGCGCCTGGCTTAGGGACCCCACGCCTGGCGTCTGCGATCCAGCAGACGCCAGGCGTGGGGTCATTACTTATGCGTGGGGGCATTACTTATGCGGCTCTGCTGCCTGCCGCGGTTTCGCACACGATCCTTCTCCAATTGGCACTAGGCCCGTGTGATGTGTTATTGTGACCTATTATTATTATAATCCGTTCCGTGGTTAAGTAGTTAACACGAACTACTTCCTGCCCGACGTTTCGGTTAGGTTGCACCAACCGTGGTCACGATCTGACTGATTAACTAAAGAATTTGTATTACATTGCATTTTAACTTCGAGCTCTAGGTTTCGGGTAGATACAGGTACGTTACCTGAAGGCAAATTAAGTACACAATTATTATCATCAACGATAGTTGAAACTGGATACAGTATTATCTTAAACGCTAAAACTACTTATAAAAGAGATCATTGAGAGTATTCTTAGAGATAAGAAGCGTAAAAAAATTACACAATCAGTAACTTAAACATCCCGCCGAAATACCATATGGGGATGATTAATGATATAATGACGTCGACATAATGGCGGTAAACGGGTTGTTTTTGCAAGCGTTTTGTAACTAGAACAATTGAGGCAACGACAATGCGACATCTTACCATACTTAGTTATTACGGTCATTTTCCTCAGCTACGGTCGTAAATAGACTTTGTCACCGACACCGCGACGTACTGATGATATCTCAAAAGTTTTTTTCGCAACATACTTAGTGGTCACGAACAAAAAATAAACCTTAAGTGTCATAAATGAAATGAAATACGATGCCTTGGTATGAGGAAACGTGAGCTTTGAAGTAAGTAAAACATTACTGATACTGCGACTACTTAGGAAATATCCATGAACTAGCGACGCGCCCCGGCTTCATTGTATTATTCATTTAATGTAAATACTTAGAGAATATGGGCTTTTTTATTCTTTATTGCAAATAAAATACTTCCTCTTGAATCACTCTATTTATTTAAAAAAACCGCATCAAAATCCGTTGCGTAGTTTTAAAGATTTAAGCGTACAAAGGGATATAGGGACAGACAGAAAAAGCGACTTTGTTTTATACTATGTAGTGATATGATATCTTAACAATAACTTGAATGGGATTCGATGGATTTTGAAAAATTAAAACTATCTACGAGTATAATGTGGCCGCATTCAAAGCGCATCGAGTGGCAAGCAACTTAATTATCGTGGACAACTTGCTTTAGACCCGATTGTGCTTTGAAATGTGCTTAGATTGGATCCCAGTGATCATCCAGGATGTCACCTTCGTGACATCCTGGAAAAGCTATAGAGCAGCGACCAACCGTGATTTATCAAAAAAATATGTTATTTTTCACGCGACACAATTAGGCATTTACTAGTTGCCATAAAAATAAAGCTATATTGGTCATAAAATATAAACATACAGACTGTGAAATGAAACAAATAATCACTAAAATACGGTCAGAATCCCTTTTTTTCTACTACTAAATACGTGATGCTCATGAATAGATGCCACCTTTGGGGACTGGTCTGCTCCAGCTTACTTCAAAACTACTTGCTAATTAAGGTACTTAATTGTCACTTCTCTCATCCATTCTAAAGTTATATGACTAGGTCACAAGTAATTTATGGGCAACTAGCTGTGCCCGCGACTTCGTTCGCGTGGACTACATCCTTTCATGGTCGGTTTTACCCCATTCTCCCCTAATATTCGAAACTAAAAGTAGTATATTTTAATCCATGTTTCGAGCTATATTTGTGCCAAATTTCATATCTCTAACTTCAAAAATAAACATTTTTCCATATAAACTTTCAAAGGTGGTATTACCCCCATCCCCTCTTATTTTCTAATAAAAAGTAGCCTATGTCCGTTCTTGAGATTCAACGTATACCTATACCAAATTTCATCAAAATCGGTTGAAAGGTTTAAGCAGGAAAGCGTAACAGACTGACAGACAGACAGACAGAGTTACTTTCGCATTTATAATATTAGTAGGGAAGTAGGGATAAGCTAGATGCAGTCACTGGAACATATCTGAGTTTCCGGTACTAGAAATAAGTTCGAACCGGTAGTAGTCACATTTCGTTGTGTTCAATAACGAGTGTTGTCGGGTCAAATGATTTAAGAATTTTTTTATTGATTTTATGACATTTATGCGAGTTGGTATACCTATTGTTTGCAATATTTACTGTCAAAGTTTTACATAAATCTCAGTTCAACGAACAGCTCCAATAGTAGATGAACGTTATAAACAATGGTAATTATTAAGTTATTGAAAAAAAACATATCATTTGATCCCGGTGCTGTAAAAGAAAAATGTGCGAATTTCTTTATTATATAGGAAATATTGTCCGGGAGTTTTTTTAGGTATACCTTACCTACATTATTGTGTAACCACAGAATCATTATTATTTTAACAGCAAAACTAGGTGGGTTTCCTCATTGTTATATATTTTATTGATATTGCAAAAGTACTACGTAATTTAAGCTAATCAAAAGGTAATATTGGCACGTAATAAACCTAATAAAATTAAATTAGTTTTACGATTAAATTGCGGATACGAATTTTTAAGTCTTTCTCGCAGTAACTCGCACAAGTCGCGGTTGTACTTAGGTTCGATTCCCGAGTAACATTATTGTTACAGCCGTCATTGTTTTGGTAACCGATATTATCATCATAGTACTACAAACATATAATTGGGTCTGGGTGTTTAAGGTGTCTTTCTATCGCTTGCAATTAACCAGAAAAACAATTTTAATCAATTAAATGCTAAAACAATTTTATTGTTTAAGTTTATTTATTAGCTTCATTTGGATTCAACTACTTAAGTTAGTTTTTGGCATTTAAACACTAGTGTACTAGAATGATCAGATTGAGTTAACAGAGAGAGCTACAGGCCTTTGGGTTAATGGTCCAAATACCGTAACACGCAATGGGCCTTTCGAAAAACCATAAACAGTACTTAAGGTTACCTCATTTCAGCTAAATGCCGATGTAAAACACCTGGACGTATCTAATTATGTAATTACAGGGTATATAGTAAAGGTACAAGAAAGTAAGTCATCATTACAGGCAGAACCTGCAATCTTGCAAAGCGTGCAAAGCAAACAGCTAATCAGTGGGTACGAGGTCTTAAGTCAGATGCGTAAAGTTTTCGTTTACGTATGATAAAATTACAGAAGATATAGGATGTTGCAAAAGCATGGAAATTCGATAATGGTGATACCATTCCTGTTATTTTATCGAAAATAGATAGGATTTTTGCACAGATAGAAAAAGTTGAATCTGAAAAAAAAGTGTAAAAAGTTTATACCTAGGTAGGTAGGTAGGTAAAAAATTAAGGCAAAACTTACTGTCTAGCTACCAATTCGGATAGAAATGACCCAGCAAGGAAAAGCAAGTCATTCAGAATTGAGATAATTCAATGTTAGTAAAACAGCAAATTTTCCGTTTAACTTTCATCACTATTGTCTAATTTTTTTTGCGAAGGAATAAAGACCGGTAAATCTTAAAAACCAATCAAATCCCGATTTCTTGATAGATTTCTTAGAATATACGAAACTCATTGATTTTATTTATCGGTAAACTCACTAACAAATTATTTCCGTGTGTTTTAAAATAGCTTTTTAATGATACTTTGCAAACAATACATATAGCCAACGTTACACAAAATCCTCTTTTATGGCATTGAGACTTTAAAATGATTTGTGAATTGTGTCATTATCATAATTCTTATTTTTCGTAATACATTTTGAAGCAACTGAACGCCCACAAGATTACGCCTACTAAAACAATTGATATATGTAACGTTGAGTCTATATAATGTACCTGCGTGCACGCCTGCTGTGAACATTCATGGCTACTTACAGGACTTTATAGAACAGTTGTAATTTTATTTTATTTTGATTTGCATGGGTTACGGTGCTGTTATAAAAAAGAGACCTCTAGTTATTGGAAAATACTTTAACTCTTTTCTTATTTATATATTAGAAACAGAATTTTTTTATCTCCCCTTGCAGTGCGGGAATCGAACCCACGACCTTCACGTATCGCGCGTGCTGCTTTTACCATATAACATTTTTCTATTTCTAATATTTAAAGTTCGCTAGTACGGCGTATAGTACTATAAAAATTATAAAATATATTCTTATTCTTTCGTTTTTTGATTATCAATTCCTAACATGAAAATTTAATTGAAGCCATGTTAATTTGATGGGTTTTTTGCGACAATATTAAGTACTCAGGGGAAGGCAGGGAAGCTGTCATTTATTTATTTAAGTAGATGATGGAAAATCCCCTGGCCGAGTACTTAGATTACAACTTGTCAATTTTCTTTCTTATACTATGTCTGTATCTAAGTATTGTATGTCTTATCAAGAACCTAGATCAGAGGTGGTTAGCGGTGATGCATACAGCAATTAAACCGACCATTACAAGACAAAGTTACTAACGATAATACAACTTAGTTTTCAACTACCTACTCTTCTTTTACCACCTCCCTGGGAAAACCAACTATAATTGAGTCAGAAAATTAAATCCCCCATTAAGGTTCAACATAAGTATTGTGATATAAGTTAGGATACGTATGTATAGCGTATCAAAAGGATTTTGTGTATAAATCTTTTACTAACTACCTTTTATCATAGTTTTACTTTCGACACGTCCGTCCTTCTGTCAGAAACCCAGCTAAGAGTATATAATATAGTACTTGAAGGCTAGAAATTGTCAGTGATGTACAAATTAGTTACCTACGCGATCTAACTGAAAGATGGAAAATATGTATGTTTAAAAAAAAATTTTTTAGGGTTCTTCCCCTACTAGTCACAGAGAACAGAGGTTCTACGCTGAGAGTAAGGGTGTAGGTATTCCCTCCGCGAATTAAATCATGCGTTTGTCTCGATATCTCGACCAACTCGCTCCAGATTGTTACGCGGAAGGGATTGGTTTTAGATAACTTAACTATGTACATTTGTTTATAATCTAACAAACTGATCGGTTAACCCACATTATTGCAATAAGGGCTGTTGTTATTTATTACAGCGCTGCCCTTTCGATAATCTAAGCTATATTGCTCGCTGCATACCTAGTCTCTACCTATACAAATAAACAAAACAGCGTCTCGCTGTCTTGCGCTATGTAAGCTTCGAACTTTTAAATTACCTACTCAACGGATTGATGCATTTTTTTATGTATTAAACAAAATCGCTTTCCTTGTCATTCTTGATCGATCCTTAAAACTACACAACGCTTTAATAGATGAACTTTTTAAAGACAGAAGATTATTTGTACAACACATTCATATTATAGTATAGAAAAGCCATTTATTAGTATCATTGCACCCGTGCGAAGTCAGGGCTGGTCACTAGTTGAAATTGAAAATGAATCGCCGAAATGTGTGTACGTGCAAAAGTAAGAAATACTGGACCTAATTGAATAACTCTTTTTTTGTTATGTTCATAATTATCAGGACAAGGAGGACAGAATAAATATACGATTGGGATGTTGACACCATCTACAAATAATTGTAAGACAACCTTACAATTATTACCGTTATAGAAGACATAATGATACATCAGTCATATTGATATTTTTTGCATTTAATCTTTTAAATGCTAATTTAAAATGCTCCAAAACAAATGAATAGTCAGTATGTTGATAAGAACTTTCAGAAGACCGTAGCCAAATAAAAATCACTTCTGTGTTGTTCCTGCGTGTGAGTAAGGTTTCCAGAGCTCCTGGGGTGCTACATTAGTAGCAGGGGTCAAGCCTTCAAGTTCTTATGTAGGAAAGACGAAATAAATTAATATCTAGTCTTGGCTTAAATGTTTTGCCGACTTTTTATAGCGAAAAAGATATATTGATAACTGCATAGCTTTTTAAAGAGCTTTTGACATTTTCAATTAAATGTTATTGTCATTTCAACTCTAAAGGTAGTTTTAACCAGCGGAGTGCTCTTGAATTTAGGCAACAATCTATTAATTCATCTAAAAATTCAAATTAAATTAAGATATTTTATTTAAAAATTAATGATGACTCAATATGAATAAATTAGACAAACCTTGAATGTGTTCAGGGGTATCCAAACTCCTCTACACACTGACCAGAATTATTTGAACAATTTTGCTGTATATGGTCATTTTGATTTTTTTTATAACCACAAACGTACACAAGAAATAATAGCACAATGTCTCACACACTACTAACTGATTTAAAAAAAAAATCAAATTTGTTTGAAACACGTAATTTGAATTTGACAGGTCGCGCGTGCGCGGTTCGCGTCTGTCCGGCAACGCGTTTGATTCGCTACTCGCTAGCGCGCGAAACAACATTTTCTTTTCATTGACGACTGGCTGCAGCCACTCACCTTGATTTTCCGGATCGCCGGTACAATTTGGGTCGATTAGATTTATTTGTGTACAAAATGTGCACTAAGTAAACAGTGAGATGTAGGACTGATTCTTTTCGAAGTTAGTTTCTGACAGTTTTTGAGAGATTCCTGAAGAGGCATGATGATTCGGTAAAAAAATATATTTAGTAAGTATGCCAATTTGAATAAATTAAAATTGGTGACACAGTATATCAAAGTTCAGATGAGAAGAGGAGAGGTGTATTCACATCACCCCGTGCGAAGAAGTGACGTCATGCTAAATTATAGCGCAAGTATCTTAGTAAAATTTTGATTACATGATTAAAGAAAGAAATCTGTCAAATATTTTTTGGCAATCTAACTGTAGGACTGAACAGAAATTTAGTCATGGTGACAAAATAATAATAAAGTCCTTTTTTGGAAATAAGTTTATGTACCGGAAAATAGAAGTAAAGTTAAATTACGTAAATATTTTGACAAATATAGGTACTGGTTATATTTAGCCCCATTTTTCACTCACTCTTAGGTAGAAAATGTAGGCTTAAATTGACTTTCAATACCGAGGCTCATTTAACAATTTCACTGTGTCATGATGACTCATTCGTTGTGCCTTGCCGTGGACACTAGAATTGTTTGAACTTGAAAACACATTGCATAATGATCTCGCTGCCATCAGTAGACACGCATTCACAGGTGGAAGCACCGTGTTTTAAAGAATGATTAAGCTATTATTAATATTATTATTGAACCTTGGCACCCACCGAGATAGCAGACTCATTCTGATGCTATATCGTTTTTGTGCAATTTTTTGGCCAATTTTTATCCTAGTTTGTGTAAACATAGAAAAACATATTGTTTTGTACCTATTAAAATGGGGCACTCAGAAAATTTTGCGACAAAAAGTTTACACGTGTTACTTGTAATTATTTTGGAAACTTTGGTTATTTAAAATACCGTTGATCGAATTTCGCTCTACATATTTTTTGGAAAGCAATAACAAATCATCAATTCTTATTTAAATATTAATGAGCGCATTTTCGTGTGATGATTAACTACTATTAATTTCTCTTTCCCTCTCTTTCCTTCTCGCCATTTTTCTGCTTCTTTCTTCCGTTGTTTTTCGTTTGCGCCATTCAGCTAAAGTTCCGCCAGAATACCAGCGCTGCTGCAGCATTGGATCCAATGTTGTAGCAGCTCATGCTGAGGCTGGGACCTTGTTAGCTGCGCAATCAATATGTTCTTCCTTTTTTTTTGATGTTTGTTCTTTTTACTGTTTATCCTCTGTTCGTGTTACTTTATTGTGTATGTACCGTGTATTGATAGTGTGTGCTAATAAAATAATTTCTAATTCTAATTTCTAATACTATTTTAAATGTGTCTCTATATCTCTATTTGTCTATTTTCAAATTTGTCTATCGCTGGCATATCGACTTCAAGCGCGGTCGCCTTACTTTGGGGGATGAATAAAGGAGTGGTCGTCCTATACAATAGTATTCAAGAATCGAGCAAATTACCCTCTAAGAGACTCAACAATCACCATTACGACACTCAAGCAACATCAACGCCGAATAGTACCAAGAGAATGCCTGCCAGAAGGTTTGCAAAGACTTACAGCGACTGAGCGACCGCTCCCGCGTACTCAACATTCAATGCGAGGGTCTTCTTGGACACCACACCGGGCAGACTCTTGGGGCAGTCTCTTTACAGTTCGGATCTGGAGTTATGTGACTTCTTTGGGTTCCCTAAAAAAATCTAAAAAAACAGTTTTCATCGCCAGAAGACGCAGCTGACAGCGTTCGAGCAGTCCTGTGTATATGGGGAGAAATTATTTAATAAAAAGGTTTTACCCATATAAGATAGTGTTTTAATTTCCTACTATTGACTTGGATTCCTTCGAAAGGAGCGTAAAGAAACATCTTGCGGGCCAGTATGGCGATGCTTACGGATAGGATATTACAGTATCGATCGAAACCGTTGTCTTACGCACTGACATTGTTAAATTTTGACGTTTGTTAAGAACACAATAAAATTTACTCGCGTGGCGCACCCTAAGAGGCCAAGAGTCTCTTTAACATTAAAAAAAAAAAATAAATAAAATAAAATAAAATACGTTTATTGCAGACTAATTAATTGTCCATATTATTGTTAGTATACAAAATACAAAACTATGTTAGTAATTTACAAACTATTGAAGGTATTTGCCGCCCTCCGGGGCTCCAGGTATATGCGCATGAGTTTGCACCCAGTGCTGCACGAGGGGGCTGTCTAATTTATCCCTCAACACGCTCAGGATGTTGTTAGGGCTCCGGCGCACGCGAGACATCAGCGAGGCGATACGGCGCCTCAGCACAGTGTGGAAGCCATCTGTGTGCGCGTGCGCGAACATCGCTGATGCACTACAGTGCCGCGGGAGCCCCACCAACACCCTGAACGCGTTATTATATTGAACTCGGAGAGCGTTGATGGCCCGCTGCGTGTAGTTGACCCACAGATTGCATGTGTACAGAGTTTGGCAAAATGCTTTGAAAAGAGTTATCTTTACCTCTAAACTACACCGTGCGAATCTGCGGGCCAACATGTTACAGCGGACCGCCATCGCTCTCCTTTCTCTTTCTATGTCGCTATCATCCTTCAAATCCTCAGTTACCACATGACCGAGGTATTTGAACTTTATCACCCTAGTAAGAGCGATGCCATTAAGCAGCACAGGAGCCACGTCCCCCAGTTTAAGACCCTTGACTTGAAACACGAGTAGTTCACTTTTTTTAACATTATACACAAGGCCGTGTACTTTGGCGTACTCCTCACATACACCTATCAACTTTCTGAGCCCAGCTATTGATGGGCTGAGCAGCACCATATCATCTGCATAACTTATACTGTTAATACATTGACCGTCGATTGAGCAGCCTACTCCAGTGTCACTCAACTCACCAATCAGCCCATTCACGTATAGGTTAAAGAGTGAAGGAGACGTTAATCCCCCCTGTCTCACTCCACACGTCAACCCGTACTCATCTGAGACCTCTCCTAGCCACCTGACCCGATTAGTTTGATGATCATACCAATATTTGATAATATTGGTTATATCACCCGGAACACCAGTGTCTATCAATTTACGCCAAAGAATATCATACCTAACCAGATCAAACGCTCTAGAGAGATCAAGAAAGGCCGCATAAACTGGCGTGTTTCTGTCTGTGTAGTACCTGACAATCTGCTTAAGAGACATAATCGCACTTTCTGTCGAGAGTCCAGGCTTAAAGCCGAACTGTGCATCATGTAGCCTAAGATGTTTTTTAAGATTCCCCTCAAGCAGACCGTCAAGCACTTTAGATGTGGTTGTAGCCAATGATATCGGGCGGTAGTTGCACTTGTCAGAGCTATCTCCGGTTTTGTTCTTGATAATAGGCACTACCACCGTCTTCATTAACTCATTTGGCAGGTAGGAATGTCTAACACAGAGAGTAAACAACAGTGCCAAAAGTCTCGGGAGGTGTGGCCCCGCATGCTGAAAATGTTCAATGCTAAGGCCGTCATGTCCGGGCGATTTTCCTCGCTTCATACCTTTAACTATTAAAGCGATTTGTTTTGCTGTAACGCGCTCTGACATCGCCGACACAACGACCCCCGCATTCATGTTTTGCTCACCCTTTAGCGGAGACTCCACTTGAAAGTGACTTCTAAACATGTTCGCTATGTCTTTTGGTTCACTGACGCCATCAACACTCACCGGGACACCAGGTTTAGGGCTCAACTTTTTTGTTTGTTGCCAAAATCCTTTGAAATCCTTATTTTTGTGTTTAGTAGCTAAAATATTCATTTTTATTAGTTCCTGATTATTCTGACACTGACGTAATTTACTTTTGAAGATTTTCCTGGATTCACGCATATCATTATAAATATTGCCAACGTTAGGTCGACCATACCATACCCAGATCAAAAACTTGTGCCTAGCATCCCTGTGAGCGTCACGGACATAGTTATTCCATCCAACAATATAACGACCACGGTGCTGATTGCCGCGCCCCCCACGCACAGAATAGCTGTCAACAGCAGCCCCCTGTAACGCTGCCACAATGTCACTATAAAGTGCGTCAATCGCTGCCAAGTGAACCTTACACTTACTCTTACATACACTATCATAACACTCGCAAAATTCACGAGGGAAGTCAATTTCCCTTAATTTTTTATTACAAAATTCTGTGTATATTTCTATTTGGCTTAAGTTCCTGTCGCCCCATATTACCTTATTCTCAATGGTCTTAGGCCGCTTAATGGTTTGACAAGCTGATTTTAAGCTACACTTAATCTCCAAAGGATAGTGATCAGACCAGTAGATGTCATAGCATATTTTTACTGAAAGAACCGTCTTTAATGCAGCGTCGGTAACAATACAATGGTCAAGCCAACTGTGGCTGCCATGCGCGTCACTCACAAAAGTATAGGCACTCGAATTATTATTAAAAAAGACATAAAGAACAAATGAAATGCCACCAACTCTGAAGTTTTGCAAGCTCCACGCGTAGTGATTAGCTACCGAGGGATAGCATTTCGCGCGAGTTTATTAGGTACCTAGTTCACCGGTTGGCAAATCTGGTAGACGGAGTGCCCTTAGTTATAGCTGTTACGTTACTTGAAACTTGAATTAAATGCTGCTGGTATTTCCTGGTTCAGGGCTCGATTACCTTTATTAATCATGACACACGCCTTTATACCTCGAAAATTTGTCGAGATTAAAACAAGCGTGGTTGGGCTCAATCGGGGCCAATTTTTAGAGGTCAACCTCACGGAGCCTGCCGGTCTAGATAAAAAAATGGATAAGTTAAAAAGAGATTTGTTTTGGAAGCAAAAAAAGTGCTTTAGGTACTTGACCACTAACCGGTGATGTTGTGATTCTAAAATTTTCCCACAGAATTACCATTAAAGCGATGAGGTTTTAGTGGGTAGGCTGCTCTTCTTAGGGCAGGAGAGTTCCACACAGGTCGTCACCTCCCTCGGGTGACGGTACGGTGCATCAAGCATTTCTCCCGCCAAAAAAAAGGTATTTGACCTCTAGACAAGCTTCTGTCAATGAATCTTTATATTAAAAAGTGTAATTGTCAACCACAGCATTTTCCATTTCGAGACCAAGGGACTCCAAAAGTCTCGAAAGCAGAGAAGACAGGAAAGCTCATGATTTATCCAATATTTCCCTCGGGCATCTGATTAAGTGTTAGTCACTGCATAAGGTAAGGTATCTAAATGGCACCGGTTCAAATAAAATATAAATAAATAATAATAAAAGCGTGAGATTGTTAAAAATATCTACAATCTAAATGGCGACTCCGGCATCTCCAACCGACGGATCACTGTTCAATGTGCAGTGTCAGTTTTACACACCTTTTTTGATACGATGTTGAAGACTAATGCTTAGGTCGGAAAAGTCGCTTGTTGCACTATAAGTAATTATAAGATTATGTCCAAGAGCCTCGGAAAATTCGAAAAGCATCAGGGCATACCGTTATTATACAGTATGCGCCGATGCTGTACAAAAGTAATAGGTACTACGACAGCCATTTTTAATTTTCTTAAACGTAACTTAAATTTGTTTCGAATGCAAATAAAGCGTTTAAAAAAATTAATCAAACCAAAAATCAAGCTTTATTTCCCGAATTTTCGATTGATCTTAAAAATCGAAACTTTTCGTTTGTTCGTTTTGTTTTTACCAGCTTTTATGTATTTGTGCTTTGGCTTACAGGTGCGCCGGTTGGCGAGCCCTGATCTCTCCGCAGTGGAACCTGTCTCGTATTACATCTGGACGTTACGCGCCTCACGTAATTCTTGCCCAACCAGTCGCCGCGTCCACCGAGGATATGCCCAGAACGTTAGGCACAGCGACAAGTGTCCATTAATCGTAATATACATTTATATGAAAACGATTTTAATCGTTGAGTTGAGCAAGGGAAACGCAAACTTAGGTAAAGCTTCAAAAATATCTCGTGAAGTATATGATAACGAAATAATGAATATACTTCTAATTAAAGCGATTGTGTTACTAGTGGCCCGCAATCTTCGCACGCTTACTATTCCCGTTTCCCACATATTATAGTGATTCTACGCCCCTATTGACCGCAGCGTGATGTTATTATATCCTAAGGCTTTCTCTTAATATAAATAGATGATCCAACACAAAAAAAGATAATTGAAAAAATAGTTTCTTTTTAATTTGAATTTGTATTGTATAATCAATTTGTCAAACCGTTTAACAAATTGATTATACAATAACAATTTAAATTAAAAATAAACTATTTTTCAATTATCTTTTTTTGTGTTGGATAGTACATTTATATATTTACATATTTTAGGCTATATAACATATATATGTATATATGTTTCTTGCAGCCCAACCAGGATCGTGATATGCGGTCCTCACGTAAACTTCTCCTTACTTTTCCTACTCATTCTTCTGAATTCTATTCCCAATCCTTCACTGTCCAATCTATACGCTTATGGAATTCTTTACCTTTATCTATCAGATTATCTGAGACTCTTCCTATTTTCAAAGCCAGGGTTAAATCGTACTTCCTCTCACTTGCTTAATGTTAATTTATGTCTTTTATCTATAATTTTAGCTGGGCATGTTGGTTGTTAGTAAGTTTCATACACTTATCCATATTAACTTATTATTATTATTATTTTTTTTTTTTTTTGAGTCAAAATACTTTACTTAATTTTATATTTGATAAGCATGTTTATTTGTATATATATATATATATATATAAATATATATTATGTTATATATCTATGAGTTTATGTATGTTTATAATGCTATACTATGAATATAATTCAAGAAATAAAACTTTATTAATGTTGCACGGCCGTACCCATTTCTTGCCATCTACTATTTCCTCTACCTTAAGGTTGTCTGGAAGAGATCGCTTTCTAGCGATAAGACCGCCTAAATTGTACTATAATCAATCTGTAAAACCTATTTCTGTAAAGTTTTTGTGCAATAAAGTATATCTATCTATCTATCTATCTATAACATCAATCTTCAACTAATAAAAGCGAATAATCAGCGGAAAATGCAAAAAAAAACGGGAATCGTAGGTAGGTACGTATGCGTACGAACCCGCAGCAGGCCGACAGTATATTATAAACATGAAAGCTAGTAACAATAAAATTTATGCTTTTTAATCGCGGTCTTACCAAATGTAAGATCGATAAAATTCTATGCTTGAACTGCTGCTTGGTTGAAAATACGAGTGCTTTGTGCCAACAGCCAATCAACAGCATCGAAACGTTTGCTGTCTCATTCGAGAAATTTGACTTAATACGTCGCGCATGTTGGTCAATACAATAGTGAGAAACAATATTTAGGACAGAATAGTTTATGTACAACTATAATACTTTAAACACATAGTAGCTCCTACCAACATTCCATATCGTGGGAATTTGATATGAAGACGGATGGTCAAAGAAAAGACATGAACGAGACAGCGCACACTCGTGACAGCTGACTACGACACGACCCTCTACTAGCATGCGCAATACCTACATCCAATTTCTCGCATGAGATGACAAAAGTTTTGATGCTGTTGATTGGCGGATAGCACAACCCACTCGTTCTTTCAGCCAATCAGCAGCTGACGCATCGATTTTGACATTTGTTAAGGGCTCGGTAAAATTTACTCTCGTGGCGCATAATAAGCGGGGACGAGCGACTCTTAAGCTCTGTAATCACATGAGGCCCAAAGAAGTTCTGAGGGGGGGGGGGGGGGTCCGTACAAGGTATGATATATCTGTATTTCATTAAACCCCTTCCGGGTTTAAGACGCGTGTACATGACATTTACACACGTATGTATTTTTCGAAACTTAACATGCAACGCAGTTATGCCGCCTGGAATAGATAACGCTAATACTTTCATTATTCTAGTCGGTTTGTCACCTTATATAGGTATATTATTATTTTCAGAATTTAATTCGCTTAAAATATTTTTTTAACATACACTACTGTGTCCAAACAAATACATGTGATGGATAGGGGGGAGAGAAACGTACTCAACGTCCCAGGGGTTTATCATGGAGGGGCCCTAACAAAAAACCCGCCCGACCATTTGTTATTTCCTAATTTTTTTTACACTTAAGAGTCCATCCGGTCGCGCGAGTTTTAATTGAACTGTTTGGCAGGGCGTCTCTCCAGCGTCAGTTACCTACTCATTAATAATATTTTAATAATACTGATATGTAGGCACTACAATTTTATTTATATGAGTAGATAAAAGTCTAAAATTTGTCCCTTTATACATAATAGCCCTGCAAGTCTACTTGATTTAATTATGTATACAGTATGAATTTAAGGTTTTTCCTGACGCTGAGCAGCGAACCGCGTCGCCGATCGGTTTCTATCGGATGCTAGGTAGTTGCACACCAGCGTTTTTGACCGATCTAGGTCAGTGTTTGACATGATTGATTGTTAATAACATAAGATAATTCTCATATTAACAATCTATCATTATTAAATCTCATAGTGAAATATCCTTCTAAGGCCGAATGTCTTAAATGCCAGAGACAATTTTGTTTTTCTTACATGTCTGGTTTTCTGGGTCCTACCACATGAAACTTAAAAATATAAAATTTGTATATTGTACCTACTGAGTAATTAATGTTGCAATAACATGATGATGCACACACTCAGTAGAGTAATAATTTTATGCATCATTATGTTACTCTACTGAGAAATTTTATAATGAAGAAAAAAACTATTCCCTCACCATTAATGTATTATTCACCATCCAGCCAGCCGGGAAAAAATCCTATTGAGAAAATATCGAGTACAATTATTTTTCTCTTACAAAAGAGCTGATGTACTACCAATTGGGACGTTGACACCATTAAACAAATAATTCTAAGGTATCAATACCGTAAAAGAGGATCCGCCACATTGATTTCTTGTATAGGTATTATTTTTAAAATTATCCGAAACTATTACTATAATATACCTTCATAGAAAATCTATGAGAAATCGGGTTTTGATATTTATTTCAAAGTGTCTTAAGTTGACAATTTTGACAAAGCATTTAACATCCCCATTAAAATCACCTTGAGTGTTAATTAACAGACATATGTATGTTCAAACGATTTAACGTTACCACTATGTTGTATTCTAAATATTGTATTCTCATTACTTTGTGAATTGGGCAGGCCAAACAATTTACCAAATGGGATGAATAGGAAACATATACTTTCGATATTTAGTAAAATACACTGTCTATTTCGTATCAGTTCAAGATGATAGATCATATACCATATTAACCTACATTTTGTAGACACATGAAAATTTACTGTCAGCTGTGGTTACCTAACAAAAGTAAAGTAACATAATTTGTTTAAAATAACGTGTGTGTATGACTACACTAATAACCAAAGCACCAAATACAAAAAATAATTGTATGCCACGTTCATCCATGACTCAAGTGCACACAATAATCACTATATTCATGACACACACTTTTGCCCCAAGCGGGTTTTGAACCCGCGGCCTTTGGACTCGAAGTCAAGGTCTCTGACCACTTAACAAACGGCACTGGCGATTAAACTTAAATTATTAAATTTGTTAGTGTTCAAAAGCGTATCTAATTCTTATAATTTTTCCATTGATGCCAACTTGAAGTGACTTCAGAAATGACTTGGTTCCAAACATAGATTTATAGCTTCCTTATTCTATAAGGTAGGAAGGTTTAAAATATGCATCTAGGCAGTTTAATGTTGCTTAGTATTTATTCTGCTAACACTTTGTGTTCAAAATCACCAACAAAATGTTATGTTCGTCTGCATTAAACTCAAAGATTTGATATTATAGGTCGCAGACCCATCCTCTCTGCTAGGTACTTGCCCAGGGCACCCCAATGTATAGAGGCACTCTAGACCCGACTTTTTTTTAAAACCATAACCTACTTCTACTGAACGTTTGCATGAAAATTTTGAAGTTTAATACATTTATTGAAATTATTGAGAAAATCATAAGCGAATTGTTTTTAATGTGTGATCAACAGTTACGGTGGTGAATTACGTTCAAATGAAGCGAAAAGACAAAGCGTGGAATGCGTGTTTCGAACTTTATTATGATCTTAAAGGCTCGTTATTCTAATGTGTCCAGCAGGCCTAGCATGCGCCACGCGAGTAAATTTTACCGCGCTCTTATGAAATGTCACAATTAATGCGTCAACTGCTGATTGGCTGAAGACACGGGTACGGTGTACTATCACCCAATCAACAGCATACAGGCCTAGCATGCGCAAAACGTCAAAATTCGCATGAGACGATTAAAGTTTCGATACTGTTGATTGGCTAATGGTACACTGCACTCGTATTTTCAGCCAATCAACAGCTGACGCACTGACGTCAATCGATTTTGACGTTTGTTAAGAACGCGATAAAATTTAGTCGCGTTGCGTATGCTAGGCATGTTTGACGTTTGTTAAGAGCGCGATAAAATTTAGTCGCGTGGCGTATGCTACGCCTGATACAACCTTTTGTCGTCTCATGCGAGAAATTTGACGTATTACGCCTGCAGGGCTCCTTACATGCCTAAGACCGCCCTGGTGTTTCGATATGGCAAAGTGTACATAGAGATACAACGTGGTTATAAAAATTATGTGCACTGCAATTTCGCAATACGGGTGTAAGAGAACAAAGATATTAAACAATGTTGTGGTTTATTTTGGACAGTTTCGCAATATTTCATTATGACTGTCGGTAGTTAGTGTCTAGGTACACCGTGGTGCAATAAAAGTGGCCAGTTAAATAAATTGCTTGCGAGGTAGACCTAATATCATCAAGTGTAATTTTCAATCTACTTTTAATGCAAACTTGGATCATAATTTAGTCTATTTTGACTGGACTATTTGTTAGATAGTTTTAAAGTCATCGTAACTAAGAACTACCACGATTTCAAAACTATTTTGGCGATAGAACCTTTAAAAAAACAAGTACAATCCCCGTTAGGTAAATATTTTATCCTCGAACATTCGTCAGGAGATAAATAAAATACGATTTTGACGTAGGTTAACAGGTGGTTAACAGCCTCGGATCACAAGAAATTACAAGCGCAAAAATTATTCGCACCCACCATATTCATGTCATTGCAGTTTACGTCGACGGAATTACGTTGAAACAGATATGAACGCCGGTCCCCATCTTAGTAGACGGTATTTTTATTAAACAATTTGTGCAATCACTCGACTGAACAATTTGCTACAGGCGTCTAAAAATGTGATGGCCTATTTTAAGAATAAAATTGATTCTACGATTCTGTTTTTGCGGTCATGTCCAATATAAATATATTCTACGATTCTGTTTTTGCTGTCATGTCCATAACGACACTAATAAGATAGTTGACTAAACAAAATAAAATAATCAAAGTTTTTTTTATTTTCATAAGATACGATCTTGTTAGGCGCATAAGGAGTCAAGATGTGTGACAATAACGTCAGTTTCAGCGTAAAATGGAAATGCTGTTTTAAAAAGTACGCAATTTTTTTTGGTCATAAAAGTGTGTCTATGGGCGCGATTTAGGTATTGTTACATGTTTGTAGCCTGTTTCAATATAAACAAAAAATCTCCTAAGATACTTAATATCAAATCAGTTAGTGTTTCATTCAACTGTAGGTAGACGTCTAGCAATTTTCTCCAAACTAAGCAATAGGCTGCGGTTACTCTGCTATGTTATCATCCTAGACGCAATGCTATGTTTTCCTTCGTGTGTTTACGCACTATTTCTTTCCTAATGACAGTATTGACGTAAGAAGTTAGTAAAACTACTCGTGACTTCGTGCCATGTTAACATGAATTAACTTTATATTTTTAAAGAGCTTCTATTGACTGAGAGAAGTAGCGTAAGTTCATGATAAGTCTAGCGACAGTAGGTCTACTCCCAAAAACGAAATATGTCGGATCCGACGACGGATACCAATTTTTAATTCTCAAAATCGCAATTAACTCGCTTCGAATGCGAATAAAGCGTTATCAAAAAACATAAATATTATTTAAACAAATAAAAATTCACGTCTTGATTTTAAAATTTTTGATTGTTGTTGAATAACGAAACATTTCGTTTGTTCTTTTTGTTTTTGGGAGAAGACCCCAGGAGGTCTACTCTCAAAAACGAAATATGTCGGATCCGACAACAGATAGCAATTTTTAATTCTCATCGTCGTAACCAATTTACTTTGAATGCGACTAAAGCGTTTAAAAAAAACACAATATTATTTATGCAAATCATTAACCACGCTTTAACTCCCGAACTTTTAATAAATCTTCAAAAACGAATCCTTTCGTATGTTCGTTACGTTTTTGAGAGTAGACCCCCAGTTTCGGTTTCGTAAACAGAATTTTCTTGGGTGGTTATTTGTAAAGTCATCAAGTATATTGAATTAAGTCGAAAGGCGGTTAGCGTACAGGCAAATGCCTTACCAGGGTTTCATCCATGGACCACTTTCTGTAATATGTACATAACTCAAGGAGAGGGGATCCAGACTTGCGCTTATATTATATTCGTTACAGAACTGAAATAACAGAATTCAACTTAATTATTTTTTACGAGACTAGCTTAAATATGTTAATTCTGTCAGTTATGCTAATAATAGAATATGCAATGTGAAAGCATTGAAATTTTGTTTCTTTTTATTTGCGCTGACAAAATCGTCTACAATAAGCAACACTAGCTGTAACTGTTGTTTGGCAATTAAAAACGTAGGTGTTTTTAAGTTTACCACAACAAGGTAGCCTTATGTCTCACCTTGTCTCTGCGGTCACCAACATTATGTCAGCTCCAACTTCACACCTTGTGTGTACTTCACCGAAAGGGGTCAAGACTGATGTTGTTTGTGTGAGAGACGTAACAATATGTTATGCCTGTCGTGTTAAACTGATGCTCGATTTCGTATTATGCATGTTGTTAAAATACAGATTTAATTATTTATTTTCGACGAAGGAGGGTGCGGCTACAATTTCCACACTACGCTTAAACTAACCTGCCGTTGTTATTTGTACTAAGCGAGGACTAACTAAAGGCTTCCGTTGGCCCGGCCATCCCCAGTCTCCCCCCGAACACCGTGGGGGGAGCAGACGGAGCCGCGTAAGCGGCTTTTCCGCCGGCGGCGCTGTGGAAGTAAAGGCTGAGCCGATTTCCCATAGCGCCGCCACGTAGGCGATGAGGGTCCAACCGGGGGGTTTTAGTGGGTAGTCCGAGGATGGTAGGAAGGTGGGAGTCCCACACACGCCGTCACCCTCCCTCGGGGTGGCGGTACGGTGCGGTGCATTAAGCATTTCCCCCCGTAAAAAAAAAGTCGTTGTCATCGCGATGTGGGTTCCTCTCTTGCTTACCATCAGGCTGGGAGGAGCCAATATACTGCGCTACTATAAAAAAAAATTGTAGGCTTTGCAAATATAGGTCAATAAAAACTCGATAATACTAATAATACAAGATTATCAACAGTGCCGTCCGGCTTTTTAACCGAAATACCCGGTGAAACTATCTGGTATAAACTAGCTCTGTCGCCTGTAGCGCAGAATGAGCAAAAAAAATTTTTTTTTTTGTTGATTAATCACATCTGATATTTCAAATGCAAAACAATGCATTTCTAAGCACTAAAGAATCTTGGATTTACGATACTTATTATCTTTGTGAAATAAAGATTTATATTTAAAATCAATAGGGACTTTTGTGGGCCAATCCCGGCGGCACTGCAATGCCGGGCCGACCCGTGACAGGAGTGGAGCGAGCCCCGAACATCCCATCGAATTTCAAAAATCAGTTTAATATACTGGTCCCTCAGTGAGGGAACTTTCAGATATTAAGCTGAAAAGAACAGATACTACACTTTGATCTTAGCCAAAAGGCCGAGAAGCGATACTGTTAAACATTGAGCCAGAGGGGGTCATTCAGCGGAGAAAAATCTTGTCACCGCGATTCAGAAATATTTTACGCGTAACTTTATAGAGACATCTAGCGAAATCAACGTGCAAACATAATGTTGAAAGCAAGCGAGCGCTGCCGACGGACTACGGTGTCAACGATATTTAGGTTCTCTAGAACAGGTGCTGCCATCTTCAAAAATGTGACGAAACTGCCGTCATTCTTTATACCTTAGTATTTCTGTACATAATAGGTAGGTGTCGCTACTGTCTCATAATTTTATTGTTTCAAAAACTATGTTTCAGTGACGAAACACATAAAAACAGTTTAAATTAAATTAATTTACTCATTATTTTGAATTACGAAAGACTTTATTAACTTAAATTAATATTTAGATGAGTAGGTACATTCTTGATTACATTACGTCCAAGTGGCTCTGAATTATAAATATAGGCAAAAGGTCTATTATAATAGAATTATTTGTTTGGTAATTTAAAACATTACGAAATATTTACGTACATAAATATACTTTTTACGTCTAATTAGGTATCACATGATTTGTCTTCACTACAATGCTCGAAAATAATTATAATTCAGCACTAAGTTTGCGAATATTGTTCGTATTTAAATAAGATCTTAGTATAATTAAGCTTCTTAGGAAATTAGTTTATATTTGAACTACATTTGTTATAAAAATAATATTTGTAGAATTGGTAGAATTTTGGTTCCGATTCTGTTGGAACAAAGTAAACAAAAATGTTGTTCCAGAACAAAAGTACTTAACATAATTAATTTTAGTGTATTAATTATGACAAAGCTTGAGTCAAATCCTTTTATTTTAGCTATGTTACTAAAAGTAAATGCAATATTATAATACAGAGTTTGTTAGCTTGTGGCAACAGAATCTTCAACATTTTCTGATCAGACATTGAGTACTTAATCAAACAAATAGTTCTATGCTTATAATAACGGAGTAACACAAATATTATGTACTTAAAACACTTAACTAGGCAGAAATTAAATTCTTTTTTTATATTCTACAGAATTCCAGATTAAAAATACATAATACATTGACAGCTGTTAACCAACAGACAACATTAAATTAATACAGGTTAAAATTACAGCAGCAGATTATCATTTAGAGTTCATCCTCACATTAAAATACAATTAAAACTAAAAGGATACATGCCATCAGTCTTGTTCATCATTACTGCTGGAGCTCTCATCACTGGACTCATCGGTAGACTGATCGGTCGACTCGTCGTCTGATCTGTCACCTTTTGCCGCCTTTTTCATCATCATCTCCTTGAACTGTCTGACGGTAATTTTACGAGGCATGATTTCTCGCAGGAAGTCTAGTGTATCATCGTGTTGTACTACATCTGCTATATGTTTGTATTCTAGTAACGTACTTTTGCTGTTTTTAAACGCTCTTTTCGCTAAATCGGTCACAAATAACTCCTGAAAATTGAAATACATTGAATAAGATCTCTTGCCATCACAAAGATTATTTGAAGTAACTAATATATTACTATTGAGCACAATTATTGTAACTAAACACTTTTAATTCGGTTTATTCTTGAATATATCGATTTTTGCTCAAAACATGATAATGGTAGAGGTTATGTTTGGGATGGTAAGTACTAACAGTGACTTTTGTAACCAAATACAAAGGTTCTGGACCAACGGCTTCAACATCGGGAGAGCTTTTCATAATGGTTTTCACTCTGGATAGAGGTAAATGTAGATCTTTTTCAGTTTTCGGCGTCGCCATCGTTAATCTTTGTTTACGTTTTGTTCTACTTGTAGTGTAGATGTTACAAACGTTGACAGCGCAGTGACAGCAAGAACATGAGGTTAGAGTTGTACCGTGGACCCTATTACGTATTTTGGTTATTATGGAACGCGATTCGGAAGAAAAGTTATATTTCTAATTTATTTGTTTCTTTATCAGTCTAAACTTTGGTGTGTAAATTTTGTCAGTATACGAGTATTTATAGATCATTGCTCCTATGGAATCCTTTTTTTTTGTCAAGGGGGAAATGCCTACCGCACCGTCACTCTCAGCGGGGAATAAAGAGTGGTGTGTCGGGCTCGCACCGACTAAAACCCCCTCGGTGGCCAACGCTGCGCAGTTATGGGGGAGTCAGGATTCCTTGCGGATTCTACATAGGCTCCCCCACTGCGCCTACCGCAGCAATACGCACCTAGAGCGTGTCAGGTCACCTGACACGTCCCACCCCCACAGGACCGAGGTAACGGACGCCAGGCTTACCCCACGCCTGGTATATCAATCTTAAACTTCCCACGACTTCGTTCGCATGGACCTCATGAATAATTTCTTTTTTACAAAATAAATTATTTTTCTAAAATAAAAGTAGTCTTAATTACGCCTTATTATATCAGATACCTAGTAGTAAAAGTCCCGTCAAAATTTGGCCAGCCATTTCAGAGATTACATGGAACAAACAGACCGATAAACAAAATTTTAAAAAATAAATATTTTGGTACATTTACTGTATACATATTCATATGCATGTAGTAAAAAGCGGTAATTTTAACAAACAGAAAATCCAATATCTATCAAGTATAGTACTGATAAATGATAAACTATAATTTTTGGTGCCAATATTCGATTGAACATCCATATTTTTTTCGTTCACTGTTGTGGATTTACACAAAAACATAACTCCAATTTTCATCAGTGATGTGGCTGTAATTATATAACAAGTTCCTCAAAGTTCGCCAGTTAAGACACTAATTATGTGATCATGTTGTTAAATCAGAATATTTATCCATACTGTTGATTGGTTATTATCATAGTACATACTCGTATTTTCGACTAACACGATTGCACACGATCAAAATTAATTTGATCGGTTTTGGCATTTGAAAACCTTGATGACAATTATGTGTAGTGCATCTTAAGCCATAACTTTAGGTCTGTTAATTGATTTCAATAGTAGATATTGTATTTAAAAAAACGGGCCACTAGTAGCATTATCTATCGAAATACATGTTATTAAATTATTACTTTGCCTATTACCTGTCATCAAATTGATTATTAGTTAGTCAGATATTTATAGATAGACTTTGATCAGTCAATGGGTTTTAGTGTACACGTATTTCAAGCAGTGGAATTACTAAAATAATATATTAGGTAAAATATCACGTGAAACGTGTTGCAGCACTATAAAAAGTCCCTAGAATTCGAAAACAGGAGGCAGAGGGCAGTGTTGGGCTTTAATCAATTAATTTTTCAATTACCTTGTTAATTGACTAAAAAAGTATTATCGCAATTGAACTTTTAATTGTACCTTGCAATTAAATTAATTTGATTTACGTGTGACAATTGCAACTCAATGAAAATAATTGCAATTAACTTTTTTAGTTGTTTTATAAAACAATTAAAACTAACAATTAACTTTCTGTATCAAAATTAAATTAGTAAAGATTTAGGAAAATGAAACTATAAGTGAGACAAGTAAATTTGCAGAGTATAGCCTAACAATTTAAATAAGACTTTAGAAAATATGTGAAAGAAAATTTCTTATTAATAATTCCAAATATACAATAAAAAGGTATTGATTATTATTTAGATCAGTCTTTTACTTCTTGCCAACATATTTATTTAACAAAACAATTAAAAATTAATTAATGTTACTAATACAGTTAACCATTAAATAATTGTTAATTATATTTTTTCACAATTACAATTGATTAATTGTTAGTTGTTGTGGTAACATTTACCAATTAATTAATTTTTAATCTTTAATTGTTTTTGCAATTAAAACTTGCCCAACACTGGCAGAGGGCAATGGAGGGAAAAGTATACGTAGTTGGTCGGCAATGCGATACATTACTTTCTATTTATGATTGTAATTTTTATTTTATGTATTTGTAATTTCAATGGGGAGTAATAAATTAAATTAACTTTAGTGAACTGCATTCAAACGCGCAGTGTTAAGTCAGTTGTCTATGTGAATAAGTTTTTGACCTAATTGTGCCTTGAAATGAGCATAAATTGATTATTGGATATTGTCCTCCTCTAAATATACTCGTACTGCCAGAGCATAGAACATCGTCACGCCGTATCGATTCTCATCTCAGATAGAAGTATACTTCGCAAATGAAGCATTATAATGTAGTATAGTATAAAAGAGAATCTAGTTTCAGATAAGAATCGAATCCCAAATGTTTGACAAACATGAGAAATTGATTACAAATCCTACCAAACTACTTACCTACCAAATAAATTTATATTTATTTCGGTTGATTAGGCTGACCCCACATAGGGCGTTCCCGTTCCCTTCTGCGAGCGAATGACGCGGGACGGTGCGTTTCAGTAGAGCTTTGTTAGTGATCATAGCGAACAGCCTATGTAGGGTCAGCCTTATTTCAGGGTAGGGTACACAGAGTTAAATAAGAAACATTATTGGTCTTAATGCTAGCTGTCTTTATTTTCCATTTCCTTATAGAAAATACTTTTACTCAAAACAGTATATAGGGCCGCCCGCGTGCCCGGGCGCCGCGATGGCGCCTGACTAGTTCCGCCGCCGCCCTCCAACGTCCAATACTTACATGAAACGATAAATAATACAAAAAATACTGATAGCGCGAGATCGAAAACTTCTTACAACGACTTCTCGATTTTGATCAGTTCAGCGATGCCGTCGTGCATCTCCTTGACGGCTTCGTACTCGGTGAGACCCATGCGGCGCTTGTTGGAGATGTCGTAGACTCCGCCCTCGGCCTCGGTGTGCTCACCGCGGGTTCCGCGCACCTGCAAGTGGTACTTGGAAGCTACCTCCTCCAACTTCGCCTTGTCAGCGGCCAGCTTGGGCAGCTTGATGTGCACCGACGCACGGACTGTGGTGCCCAAGTTGGTGGGGCAGAAGGTCAGGAAACCGAGACGGTCGTTGTGCGAGAATGGGATCCTCTTCTCGATGTCGTTGACAGCAGTCACCAGCCTCTTGTACACCTGCTTCAGGTCACCGCCCATCTGCATGGAGATGAGGCGGAGGTGGTCCTCCTCGTTGCACCAGACCAGGAAGGTCTTGTTCTCATTGTGGTAGATACCACGGCCGGAGGGCCAGAAGCGGCAAGCGTTGGCAGCCTGGAGGAAACGGTCACCCTCCTTGAAGAGGAAGTGGTCATCGATCAGCTGCTGCTGGGTTTCCTTGGACATGCCAGTGAGAGGGTAGAATGTACCCTTGAGTTCACCCTCGAGGCCAGAGAGGGTGGTGGAGACTTTGTCTTCCATTTCCTTGTACTGGGCCTCGGTCAGGCAGGGGTTGAAGGGGTATCCCTCCATGGAGCGTCCGCAGCGCACGCGGGTGGAGACGACGAACTCGCCGGCGGGGTCCAGGTTGCCCAGGGTCTCAACATCACCCCAGTTCTTGGCGGGGTGCTTGTCAGTTTTCTTGAAGCCATTGTGGTAGTCCTCGATGATGGGGTCGAACAGGTCGGCGAAGACTACGTACGCCTCAGCATCAGGGGCGTAGATTCCGACACCGGAGTCCAAGTTCTCAACACCTGAAATAAATTGACAAAATTAATTAAATTTATATGCTGTACCAATGCTGTTGATTGTCTGAACACATACCACACTCGTACAACTTAATCTTTTCAGTCGATCAGCAGTTAGCAATATAGATTTTATTTTATTGATTTTAAAACACTGCCATAATATTTACTTAAAAATTTCTAAGCTTATACATTCTTCGGGAGGTTTGGTTTAGATTGCATAATTTTTTTGAAAATAATAAATCTCACATACCTATTCACTAATAGAATAAAAAGTAAACTGCTACTTGCTAACTATATTTTTTCTTAAAATGTTTAATGAAAGTCTATCTCTATATCGTTCAATAATACCCAAAGCTTCCAAGTAAGAAAACCAATGTATTGATTAAGGACTGATTACGTAATTCAATGTCGTTCAGAGCTTGTGTTAATTTTACCCTAACACTCAATGTTAATCACGTTATAATGGAACAATCACATTATCAGTTATGGTCTTCCGATAGTATCTATCATTGCTTTTATCTCTTTGATAAGCTGCAATAGGAACTTTGTTCTTTTTTTCTTTACCGAGCTTCCAATATAAATATGTTAATCTTTTTTCCAAAAAAAATCCTAGGAAGAGGAAGAATATATCTATAATAAAAGAAGCCATGTAGATTTAAACTCAGTGCCAGTTCAAAGATGGTTTGAATCGTATCTCAAAACACTTAAAAATCATAAATAAATGGAGAGGTCTACAAAGTCATTGTACAAGGCACAACTGTCTATTTCATAACAGTTTTTGTTATGTAAGTGCGTTTCCCATAATACCTAAGGTATCATTCGAGAGAAGCTACTTTGAAATAAAACAAAAATGCACACTTACCCGACTGGATACAATCCAGGAGCGTAGAGCCGAAGGAGGTCTTCTTGTTCTTAAGAGCATCGAAGACTTCCCTGGTGAGGTACTTCTTCAGCAGCGACTTGGAGTCGGATCCAGCGAGCTTGCTGAATCCAGCCTCCAATTTCTCGAGGGTTGCGGCGTCCACCATTGCTGCGGCTTTCCTGCAAACAAAAAATACATGTTACACAAAACTTTCAACGACATGTAACACAAATAAACCTAATTTTGCCAATTCTAACGCTTTTAGAGCTGCACATGTCGCCCGAGTACACATTATCGTTGATTAAAATGTTGTTTTATTTGATATCCACTCAATTCATACAGAAAATTTCAAACTGGAAAAAATCGCGGCGGTTTTCTTTCAATGAATCAAATGAATGACGTCAACATTTTTTTTAAAGTGGAAAAATAGGGACGTACCCAGTATCTCCAGAATCGATTGTTGGGAACGACGAACTAACAAAAATAAAGAAAAGTAAATAAATAAAATAATAACTATACTTTCACTTTAACCGTAATTACATTAAACTGTGAGTAAGCAGTCGCAAAAATTTAAATAGTGAGGGTATGTTAATAACTCGTCGGTGAGTTCTAAAAACTTTAAATAGGTAAACTTTATGCAACTATTTTACAAACCTCCTGATGAGGTAATATGCAAGCACAGCACCACCGCAAACGACCACAGGGATTGTGACTTTGAGTTTATAATTCATAGTAATGTATTATAACAAGCCACTGATTTAATGTGGGTTGAGGGATTTAGCAACTACAGGTAAGGGAGTTGTTTTACGGACTGACGGAGCTGGGATTGTTTTTCGAACACACCCAAGAATTCACTTGAATTTGTGGTGGAATTACGTAATTTAGCCAGAGGTCGCCTTGACCGACACGCGCAAGTCGAACGGATGTGTCAGCTCACTGCGCACCGGTGCTGTTTCACAGAGCGCAGCCGTACCTCCCACTTGCGAACAGTGAACGAACGTGTTATCGCGAGTTTCTTGTTACTTATTTCCAATAATTTGTATTTGAGTAGGAGCTGCAGTAATTAAGCATCGTCAGATTACGGTATCCACTTATCGTTCGTCGAATGATATCGAATATGATAACGTATAAAGTACCGGTAAGAATGCAAAAACAGCGCCGAAGAAAACCTCAGAAACTGCATGGCGGATGGAATAACTTTAATGTTTCCAACGAGAACACACTTTCTAAAAAGAATCTAATTACAACATTAATTATTACAATAATTTAGCTATCACAAAAAAATATTTTAAATATTTTTACAAATGAACAAAATGACATTAGGTACTGAAAATGAATTACGTATTTTAATTTCACTTTTTCTAATCGCGCACTTCTATCTCTACACTATTGTTTTAAAAAATCATTATTTTATTACAATTAATTAATTCGCAATTTAGTTCAATGAAAAGTTCACACATTAATGTTAATTACTTAAATTTTATTTTGCGAGGTTTATGAACGTAGAAAGTCTTGGTTTGGTTAGCTTAACACTATTTTATATGAAAAGCAATTAACATCCCGCATTTTCACATTTAATGTATTCGACACGAGAGATATGCGCCGGCCGGAGACAATACGCACCCATCGGCATCCTCTGCCGGCTTATTTTCCTTGTTTTCTTTCGTTGCACAGCCACCCATTTTCACAAAAACGAATTTATATCTTTCTAGCCGCTAAAACATGCACTAAATCACGTAAAACTACAGCAAACAAAAAAGGAATGGAGAATACTAAAATGGAATGATATTTTGTCCAAATGAATGTATCGGAGCCGGGAGCGGTGAGGGCGAGGGTTCGGCCGATCGATGCGCGGCACGCACCACGCACGCGGGTCTTACGCTTCCCGCCCTTCGGGAATCGCTTTGAAACTTTTCGGAGGGAAACTTCCCTCGCCTACTTCTACCGGTTACCTTAGAGCGCGACGTTCAAATGCAGCACCTTATTTCCACAGAACCACTGATAAGGGCAAATGCACCACTTGACGTTATCATTCACATCTCGAAATGCTTAAAGTTGTCACACATCAAACATAGCCGATCGGATAGGTGATATGGGCGCGACAGCCGTTGATATGTTTCGACGGTAGATTAGAGTAAGTGGCCACGGCTTACCTGGCGCTTGAACAACCGTCAGAGTCGACTGCGAGGTGCAGAATGGTCTCGGCAGGAGCGCGCGGAGCGTTAAGCCCGCGTCGCCCCGCGCCCGCACCGCAGCCCTTCCTCTCTCAACCTTGGCCTTGCTGCTGGCCTGCGTGCTCGCCTGGCCGGCATTACGCCCGCCAGTATGAGCGTTCAGTTCAGATTTTGACTGTCATTGCAAATGAAGCTGGTCCAAGGATTATTGCTATGCAGTTAATTGATAATCTGGCACGATCTTCTGGTAAATTCATCTCGTCTAACGATATCGTACTAAGGGGGATGTCTTTATTCAGTCTAGATTAAATTCAATTCTGTGCTTGTTTTATAAAATAAATACCTATATGGTTAGTACTATTTACAAAATAGCTCATATAAACAATAGTTTGAATACAAAATTGACACCGTGTTATTTTGGTTATTAACTGAGTAAATACTTCAAAAATATTTTATTTTCAAAAGCCAATTATTAATTTTAATTAGTGTTGCTAAGCGAAAGATTCAGTACATACGCTAAGCAGTATTTTTTAGAAAATTTCCCGACAGTCCGACATGTATGTTACGAAATATTCGAACAACGTTGTATCCTAAAATTTAAATTTTGATCAATTTACAAAATAATTACTGACAATTACGATCATAAAAAGATTATCTAGGTGTGAATATTTAAATTTAGAATGTTGCTGGTTCTTTTTTTTTACTGGACCAGGGCCAAGACATCAACGTAAGCCGTATCACGTCGATGCCAATGTCAAGTTTGTTATTTTTCACTTTCATTGCATAACTCTCAGGTCTCCCAGAACCATTTTTTAGATCATAGAAATAATTATTCCGCTTACTATTTTTTTTGGATCTTTAAGATAGTGTTGTTTATCTATTTATTAATTTTATTTTCAATGTCGTACTCATATCGCAAACATCTAAAATCAATTTCATGTCTAAAATCGATTTATCTTTCGGAAGTAGGTACTTATTCACCCATCCCTAGCCGGAATAGGAAACTGACCTACAGAAATCATGTGAGGCTTTATTTTAATGCTAGATTGTTAAGTACCTTAAATTCTGAAATAATTTTTATTCGTTTAGATGTTCAAATATTTATTATTGCGAAAATGTTAAGGAATAAGTTTAAAATATTTAACGTTACTAGTAACATAATAAGGGCATTTTTTTTCCATCGAACTGACCTAGGTACCTACTATTACCGATGATGGCTGCGAAACCCCTTTCTTTTTATCTTTATCCTCTACCAAACTTTCGGAGAAGCGAAAGGCTCTCACGCCAAGAGATATAGAATTTTAAATACAAATCGCGGCCATTTTTCGAATCCCAACGTTAAAAAAAGTGAAAAGTTTATGAATGACATGCCGACCGACCTCCTTTCTTCGAAATGCGGTGTTCGGCACGTGTTGGGCGTCCTTGACCTTACGTCCTTGGCCCCACTTGCCCCGTCGGGGTTGTGTTTAACGAAGGGAAACCATAAAAACGCCTCGGGTTCTCGTCTAAGCCTGCCACGACGCAGCCAGGTATAATGACCTGTGAACTTGACCTTACCTTTTGTAATGGGGTTGAGTAATTTGAGAAAATCGTTCTCCAATACACGATGCCTAAAATGATCTGACTAACTTTGGTGACTGTTTGGTTGTAATTTGGTTAGTTATGGTCTTGGTTACATCATTAATCTTAAACAGTTACTCGTCTAAGTTGAGACACTTAATTTGTAATAAAAACGATTAATTTACCTATTAAAAAGAGGAAATATTTGTATATTTGTATTTCTAGAGATTTAACTCTAAACTACTGGACCGATTTACTTCGGCTATCTACGCAGTTTGAATCTTGTCCAAGGAAATGTTTTTTTTTATTGAAATTAGTCCAAGATGGCCGCCGCGTACAAAATGTCCGATAACATATTTTCACGCAGCTCCCCTAATGTAGATATCAAGCTCCCAAGTAAGAGCTTAGAATGGTATATCGAAAGACTCTTCGTCGATAGATAATTTCACCGAAATCACCTTTAGTCGACGGTTGGTTTTACGAATATATCCTTCATCGATATATAATTTCACCGAAATCACTCTTAGCCGATCGTTGGTTTTACGAAAATCTCCTTCGTCGATAGAACGTTTCGCCGATAGAACGTTTGGCCTATATCATTCTATCGGTTAATTTCGTTAACCAAAACCAAAATACAAATATCAACAAAAAATCATGTACATTATACAAAGTGTCGCGTCGTCTGTGTCGTCGAAAGTGAAAGTGAAAGTATTTATTCAGCACGCAAAAAACGATATAAAAAAAGAAAAAAAAACAATGTTACAAGGAATTATTTTAGAGCTACAAATTAAACTAAACAGGTAACAGGGTAAAAACGCTTGCAGTTTTGTAATGAGCCGAATGTAAAATCTGGCAAAATAACAACTCATTAAATTGTTAAGTCTGACATTTGGTTTTAGTTTGGGGACTGGTTTGCTCCAGCTTACCTCTTAAAATAAAATAATACTTAATGTTTTTTTTCACTCATCAAAATAAAAATATATGACTTGGTCCAAAGTGTTCTACGCATAGCTATAAGTTAGATACTGCTACTGTAACTGATCTGCCGAGTTTCTTACCGGTGTCTTCTCGGTAGATATAGGTTCCGAACCGGAAATAGATTCACTTTGCATTGTATTCAATGACGATTCAAAAGTGTTACATGTAACCTACTTGAATAAAGAAATATTTGAGTTGAGTTGAGTTTTGGGGTGACCACAGTTTGGAAAAATTTGACTTTTCAGATTTCGGTTCCCTTTTAATACTTAATTAAAATATCAAAGTAACGAAAATGACTTTTATTCTTAATTCTTTCAATAATACTATCCTTTGAACGCCAAATTCTATGGATACCCCAGCGTTTTTTAAAAGTTATACTTACTTTAATTTGGCGCGGCATTTTAGAGATGGTGCGTGGCGTGAGAATCGTTGATCAAATGTTTAGGCAAAATACATAATGACACGGGAATATATATTTTGTCTTCGGCATTTTACAAACCAACCAGTATTCGTTTTTTAACTGATGACGCTGTATGTAAACGGCAGATTTACTAAAAATGCCTGCGACATTTCGATTGTGATCCTTCTATTGTTATTATGGTTTTATCGGCAAAACAGTTATTTCGGAAAACCAACTATAATTGAAGGTTGATATCGGTGAGATGTTCTATCGACGAAAATAACCGATATAATGATATAGGCCAAACGTTCTATCGGCGAAACGTTCTATCGGCGAAGGAGATTTTCGTAAAACCAACGATCGGCTAAGAGTGATTTCGGTGAAATTATATATCGATGAAGGATTTATTCGTAAAACCAACCGTCGACTAAAGGTGATTTCGGTGAAATTATCTATCGACGAAGAGTCTTTCGATATACCATTCTAAGCTCATCAAGTGAGCGTAAAAGGGCTTGACTAGCACTAGATAAATTTACATTACAACTTATTTTAAATCCAAGATTATTGATTAAATTAATATGCGACATTCATAGCCGAGAGGCGAGCGGGACAGGTTAGTTTGGCGTCGCGCTATTTCTCAGGTTCTGAATTCGATTACCGGTCAGGTCAATATAGAAAACGACCTTTTCTATCAGATATTATATATTTTCTATAGATGATTATCAGACTTGAGGGATATAGAAATTACAGTCGTTGTTCCTGATTTCTGTAACACAAGTGCTTGAGCCTACCACCACAGAATCAGAACAATGTATGTGATGTTATTTAAAAAAATGTGCTTACTGCGATGCGCGATTCGGAACATTGGTTTCATTTAGGTACTTCGCATCCTGCGTTCTCATCTCCAGTGATGCGGGCCCACGTTGGTCATTGTTGTTGGCTCCAAACCGGTCGTGGGAAGCGCCAGCCTTGGCAATGACAGCGCTGCGTGGCCTTCAGCTAGCGGTCCGCGCAAAAATAAAAACTGGCCGGTTTGACCGATACGTTAAATCGACGAGAATATTCCGCTCAGGGTTATTTTGTACTCCGAAAACCTTGGACTCTACTCCAAGGGTTTGGTAGAGAAAAGTGTCGATAATGAATGAATAGATGAAAGTTGCAATGGGGATGTAGGTAGGTGTTGTAATCCCTACTTGCATTTTTTCGAATTTCATAATACTATTTGTTACATAGAAATCCATGAAGGGACCGCTACTACCCGTCTCCTTCTACTTTCAAAAGGCGGTTGATACTGCTTTAAGTTTTGGTTCAGCAAAGTCTGCTATTACCAGATACTGCCATTAGGGTAGGCTAGCCATCACATTGATTAGTTTCCGGAACCCAGACTATCAAGTCAAAAACTCGACATTTTAGTAAAATAAATAGTTTTATGTATCTGGAATCATATTAAAAAAGTTGTTTTGAAATACTTTTTCATTTATATAGGAAATCAATTTAAATTCAACAATGCAAATTAAATGAAATGTTTTATACACAATCTCAATTATATAAACTGTTCTGGCAAAAAATATAATCACGTTCTTATTTTTGGCAAAAACATAGTTTATCCGTAAAATACCCGGGTTTAAAATGGACACTATTTCAGAACCTCGTGCGGACGTTCCCCGACAACTTGCAAACTAGGAAAAATCCGGACTGATGGTAGCCCTACATCAGGAGAGCATGTGCGAGTTTGGCTAGTTAGGCGGTGTATTTTTCACAACTACTTTTAATTTTTCCTAATATGTACTCCATTTAATTTTTTTAGGCAGGCAAACTAAACTGTAGCCACTCACTGCTTGCCTAATAGGAACATAGCCTTATAACTTTTTTCGACCATTTTTGTGACTGCTTCTGGTGCAAAACAATATTTAAATTCAACCCGGATCAAGATCGGTTTCGAACTGTCAACAAGGGCATCTTCAAGGGGACTTTTAAATCTCACCACCTCTAAGTGTTGTTTTGCCTCCCAAATCAAATCATAACAAACCAAGATTTTAGTTTAAACATGTTCCAGATGGAAATAAGACAAAAGGATAAGGAATTCGACATAGGGGTAAAAGGGAAGTTATAATGGAAATACAATAATAAAACAGATTAGAAAAAGAGAAAGAATAGACAAAAAAAAATAAGAAAGTCAAAGAGGCATTAGAAGAGATATATAAATAAGTATCTATAAAAAGCTTAATTTATAGCCTAATGAATATGCTAAATTTGTGTCACAATAAAACCGTTTAATGTTGTTATTTCAGTTCTGTAACGAATAGAAACCAGAACACGACAGTTCAAAAATTTAATTAGGTTTAGTTTGTGCCTGCAAACAAAGTTGGCACCAGTGGGTTGATAGATAAATTTGTGACGTCAGTTCATAGAACATCTACGAAGGAATCGTGTTTTTTGACCGGTTTTTAAAAGTACATACTCAGTTGACAAGCCAGTCATCGTCCCTTAATTGGCTACTTGACAGTTTTTGAAAAAGTATTGTAAAATGTGCGCCCGTTTATTTTATATCCCAAGCAATTCGATTTATCTGGAAAAAATGTAAATAACCAGAGAAAAATAAGATTTTGTGTAACACATTTAAAAAGCGCGCGAAAACGCCAAGTCTCGTCACTGTTGCAATTATGACGTCAACGTCCTAGACAACGAACCGACACGCATAGGAACGACTTAATTTAGATAAACGGAAAATATTTCAATAAATTCTTTATACGATTAGAGACACAATAATTCAATTTAATCGGTAAAATAATCATTGTTTCGCCACATTAAAATAAATAATTTTCGCCGACAGCTGTCATTTCCGAATTGCAATGGTGGTTTCCGTTTCGGTTCTTTTGTTCCACAGATAAAAAAAGTAAAATTTATTTTGCAAAAATAAAATAGTAAATAAGCTTTTAATTAAAAAATAAAAATGTAAAATTATTACTTAACTAATAAGCTAACATATCTAACAGTTTTCATATTTTATTGTTAACACTGTCAAGTAGCCAATTATGGAAAAAGGCTAGTGTTGAAGCTATTCTCATTTCAGAAGATAAAAAACCTCTTTGTTCATGCTGGCCACAAATAATTTGCGGTAAAAAATATAAAAGTTCTAATGTCAAACAAATGAAAAAGAAAGCATGTAGGTACGTTATAAATTGTAAAATTAATAATTCTGAAATATAAATAAGTCCACGTTGAAGTTTAGATATTTTATTTTCATATCAATTAACACCAGCATATAGTTCTACAAAAAATGAGTTTATACAGCTAGGCTGAGCTCGCTATGAGAGAGAGAAACTAACTACTGATAGTCGTCCAATAGGTATCACAAAATCTTGGTTGGTTAGATGTACCACATATCATGCTAATCGGATAGACAATGTCTGCGCATTAAAAATCTAAAAAAATCAGTTCTTTTCCTTCGAGCTTAGGTACAGAATCACTCGAGCCGAAAGCAGTTACTGGTCAATAGTTATTCATATGCAACCAAATTATGATCATCTTTAGGTCGTTACGATAAGCAGAGATGAAATATGGCGATTTGTTATTCCGGCCTTCGTAATGGAGTCTGCGGACCGTGAAATAACGCCGCATTGTCTTGGAGCAGATAAAATGCATCGTTGCTTTAAGCACCCTCCGCGACGTGGAGATGAAAGCTGATAAGTGCTCAATGATTTATTTGTGTAATAAAGTTCAACGGCATCATTATGTAAGGCAAATAAACAGCTCACACCTTGTCATTTTGAAATACCGCTCACTACTTACTGAATCACCCTAATTATAATTTTCCTTGTGTATAATAATTGTAATGAATACGACATTTTGAACATAATTTTAGTACATCTCTCGCAGTGTATTTAAACACAATATTTTAAAATTATATTCAAAGTTCGCTAGTGCGGCCATACTACACTATAAAAACTGTGCCTTTATTTTTTCTGTGACATTTGTATCTATACCCACTGTGTACGACAACTTAACCAGTTAACTTACTTTAAATTGCTGATTGCACCTCTTTTAGTAGTTTGGTTGTTTACATTCATGATGGCTACTGCCCGAGACTACATTCGCGTTATTTTGAATACAAAGTATCATATAGGTATGTTCATCTAGGATTTCATCTTTCTTCAAATTTCATCTAAATCCATTTAGTTGTCTATTAGAATATATACCAACCAGTGGTGGTTTTAAACTTTGCCCCGACAACAAGAATGAAAATATTTTAGAATTAAAAGACCAAAAAATTATTAAATTTAATCTAGGATTTCATCTTTCTTCAAATTTCATCTAAATCCATTTAGTTGTCTATTAGAATATATACCAACCAGTGGTGGTTTTAAACTTTGCCCCGACAGCAAGAATGAAAATATTTTAGAATTAAAAGACCAAAAAATTATTAAATTTAATCTAGGATTTCATCTTTCTTCAAATTTCATCTAAATCCATTTAGTTGTCTATTAGAATATACACCAACCAGTGGTGGTTTTAAACATTGCCCCGACAGCAAGAATGAAAATATTTTAGAATTAAAAGACCAAAAAATTATTAAATTTAATCTAGGATTTCATCTTTCTTCAAATTTCATATAAATCCATTTAGTTGTCTATTAGAATATATACCAACCAGTGGTGGTTTTAAACTTTGCCCCGACAGCAAGAATGAAAATATTTTAGAATTAAAAGACCAAAAAATTATTAAATTTAATTAAAAAAAATGGAACTGTATGGAGTTTGCAATTGTATACAAACGTGCTGAAAGCGCGTGAGCATCCAAAACGAATACCTACATTCCTAAGATGTACGTATTCTTTTTTTTTCTATTTCTGTAAGACAAAAAAAAATTTTGGGGTAAATTTGTCGCCCCCTAAAATCTGCCGCCCTAGGCTTCAGCCTACTCAGCCTTCTGGTAAATCCGCCACTATACCAACTTAGAATATTAAACCTAGTACTCCGATAAGGAAATTTGTTTGTTAAAACGTAATATTATCATTCGATACGTGCGTGGAATTTCATTGAAATATTACACTACTTCCAAATACTACCTATCTACACTTAATATTGGTAGGATAAATATATAAGAATATTCAATTTAGTTTTTCAGAAAAAATATGATTGCGTAATGAAACAAATTAGATGGTCTATTTTTAACCGACTTCAAAAAAATGGAGGAGGTTCTCAATTCGACCGTATATATTACCGTAGACAATTGGATTAGACGAAGACAATGGTCCATTTTCTTCATTAACATCAACTTAAAGTCTAAGTACGAGTTCAGGTAGGATCAGTTTTTTACCGCCTGAAACTTAACCGAACGATGGACTGAACAACGAGCCATCACTCCATAGTTCAAAATACCTCCGTAACATCCAAATGTAAAGAGTATTTCATCATTCGCACCCACCCACTCGGCCCGGTCATCAATGGCAGCGAGACCAACCGCTCGGCCTTGGGAGGTGCTCAAGAGGGCAATGTCAGTGCCATTGCGCCGGGGCCGAAGTGCCGAATGACGGTTGCCGGGTAATTCGACTTAAAACGCTTTTAACAAAGATTTTCAGGTTGGGAGGAAGCTCTCTGTAAAAAAATCCATTGAGAACGCATTCGCAAATTTGTGGTAGGTATTTTGGGAGCAGTGACGGCCGGAAACCAGTCAGTAATGAGTATCTATTTACATTTTGACTGTCAAGGATGGAGATATAGTTTGACAAGGCTTGATGAGTAGAAGGTTGATTGTTTTTTGGCGAAGAGACCATCAAGTATACCGTATTAGAAGTATAAGTGTATTTTAAAACTTAAATAAAATAATTAGTTTTATATCTTTTTCAAGAACTTTTATTTTGCTGATGGTACTTAAAATGACAAGTCTTTCAGAGTGTACTGATATTGGAGCTTTATTCAAGGTATGATTTTCTTCTTCTTTCGCCATAATGTATTTCCGACCTCATGTGAATATTAAGAGGTCAATTTATGTGATATTGTCTGGTATTATTTATCATCTGGCAAAACTAATGTTTTCGACTGCTGATTAACGACAGATGTGCTTGCTATAGGTAGACAATTTATTTGCGGTTCAGGCAGACAAAAACAGCGCAGGGTATTGCTAACGAAACAAACAGATGCTGATTGCTTTCAGTAAGCTGAAAGGTTTACGTTTATCACTGCTATCTATTTTCGAGTTGTTCGATCGCAATTAATTCCGAACGTTAGGCTTAGCCGTGCCTTAAAACCATTTTTGGTTTATTACATTATAACAAAAATAGTAGAAGTAAGTTACTAAACTACAGATCGCGAAACATTGAACTAAAATGGCGATTTTCAGTTCAGGTCCGTACCTGAACGTACCTGATGGGGATAACTTGTGTCCGTACACAAGTTATCCCCATCTAGGCCGTCTTAAACCAGCCTGGGGTCCTACGGCATATAATAATCTGGGGCCCCTGTTTCTTACAAGAATTTGGGGCCCCTGTGCACACAAGAATTTAAAGCTCTTGGACACACAGGAATTTGGGGCCAGTTTTAGAAAAAATAAAACTTATCTATGTGCAGCGGTATTACTATAACTTCTGAAAATTACATTAAGTCATGCTGCATGAAAGCAACCGATATAACTGAATTTAAGACTCGATATAGTACAAAAATTTCGGTAAAGATTCATTATAAAGCATTCGTTATAGTTTTCAATTTTCAGACGCAAGATTAAAAGAGAGCAGGACCAGTAGGTTGATTGATTCTGTCAAGATTACAGTTACAGAACGAAAAGATATACTCACCCTAAAGCTTGCCATAGTGCAGCGGTATTTTTTTTCGAATCTGATCCCGGCTCTGCCATTTTTTCTAAAATAATAAATATTTTGAACTCACACCACCACATCAACAAAATGGTGATGATTTTTGGTATACCACTTACGTACTTTTGTTCGTAAATAATATTTAATTGTTAATTGATGGTCGAACGTAGAAGAGGCCACGCAAAAAATGGAAGGACGACTCAAATTAACAGTATGGAGGAGAGTAGCAAAAGATAGAGAACAGTGGAAAGGGTTAGAGAAGAATTTTGCCATGAGGCACACTGCACTCCATGATATACTGTAGCGGAAATATATTAAAGAACATAGATCACGGTGTTTCAGAAAGGCTGTATTATTATTTTTTTTGTTATAATTGATGGTGAATGTAAAAATGCGAGTACCTACTGGAGAAACTACAAGGCTGCCGGCGAAATGAAAGCTTCCGCAGTTTAAAAAAAGTGAGCTAAAAAAATTATAAAACTAGTGATTTAACATATTTGACTACTTGGCGGTTGTTCAGTACTAGCTTTAATAAATTTGATAAAACCTCTGCTTCATGATTATATTTATTGGATCAATTGAAATGATTCGATGCTACGCTACGTATAATCCAAATATAATAACCACAGATTTCGCGCTAATCACTGCAAAATAATTCCAACCAAAATTTTCCTGTTCCATTAAATAACATGAATGGCTGTATTCATCAGCATTAGTCAACTATAGCTCTGTTTAAGTGTACTAGGACTCAGTTAATGGAACTGTAAGCAACATCAATGGACCCTACATACGTTAATGTATGTGAACAATAATATATATTATTTTAGTCATTATACAATATGCTAAATGAAAATATGATGACATAATTAATTACTGCATTATCAGCTACGAATATACGGATGAAAAGCTGTTTATCCAAAAAAGTTACTTGATGTAGGTACAACTATTGTACCTATACTTAAGTTTTAAGACATGGATTGACTTTTAATGAGGAATTTGTAGCAATTAGTTTAATTCGATTCTGTCGAATTGTATACTTCTTACGATTTGTTCAATAAAAAAAAATCCCTTCACATATTTAAATTACAACATAAATCAATTTTCATCAAAAAGCAATTTGGAATATTTTTTTTAATTAAGTTTAAATAATAATACACCCTATTACTTACATTTTAAAATGAAATTTTTAGTAAAATTTAATCTGAAAAAAACACGCTCCAGAAAACTTTGCATAATTCATACGTACGTATCTTTTTATTTTTAGCTTAATCAATTTCCTATCACCATTGTTTGTCACAAGAATATGATTATATATGTTTATATATTGAAGATATACATTATGTGGGTTCATAATCTAATACATAGATCTAAATAATCAAATTCGACTCACCAATATAAACCGAACACAAGTAATCCGAGTAACGTCAGAAAGGACAATCGGATCCATTTTCTTGGAACTAATTTGAAGATCAAAAAAATCATGGCGAAAGGTTCGCGAACCAATTGACGTATTTGACAGCTAATCAGCGTTATCACCTGATAATGTGATCGGAGTGCTTAAAATTACGATTAATCTCTTATCGCTCAGTCTGGATTTGAATCATAAATCCTTTAATAAATATAACTTCGTGATTATGTTAGGACGTTTTACTAGAGTAACTTTTACTTCATTAAAATAATGAATTAAACTTGAGGAATTGTGTCAAGAAAAGAACACATGTTAATGCTTACAGGACAGTATAAATCGGCAGATTATGTATTTAGTGAACTATGGTGAACTATAACATCATATTTGACGGTCTACGTCTACTATTAAAAATGTAACTAAATTTTTTGTATTTAAAATGGCTGAAGCTTCTTTCGCGTAGTCTATTTCTGCGCCTGTTCAGTGAAAAATTTATATAATTTTAGGGTAAATACACTCGTGTTCGGTGTTCTATACTTTTCCAAAGAATCAGTGGAGGCCAAAGATCCAGTTTAAGCTTGTTTTGAGGCATAATTGGGTCCAAAGCATGTTGTCCACGTGCACGTGCAAAAAGTATTGCGTTACATGACGTGATCGACATTCTGTTCAAATACAAAAAAATGCTATTTCCATCTTCATTCGATAAAAACATTTCAAGAGTCACTCTCAAAACTGCATTTGGCTTCTTTGATCTGTGCACGAAACCGATACCAACGCCAATCTTCTTTAAGATTGATGATTTCACGACTTATTTAGGACACATAGCAACTCTGCAAATTATCAATCGCACGGTATCGGAAAGACGCGAAATAATCTAATCACAGTTGTTATCAGAGGAGTTACTCAGCAGGTGCTAAGTAGGTAAGTAAGCAAGGATGGAGAGCGCTATTGACTGATTGCAAAGGACGACCTTATCTCGCACCTAATTGGACAAATAATGTTGTATCTAGATGCTCTGCTTGTATTGAAGCGTAGGAACCGAACTAATCACCTAACCATATAACTACTGCCGGACAAGCTCCTTACTTAGTAAATTTTACTTGCATAAAGATAATGTTTTTTCTTTTTATACATTACACCTTAATAAAAGCCCAGTCCAGCTTGATTTACCTATTATTCCTATGGTCTTTAAAGACGCGGGCAAAAGGTTTTTAAGGATGAACTGGAGACAATGTTCTCAACCCTAGAGAAAGACATAGGACTAATCAAAAAGTAGTCATGTATTTTGGTAAGGTTTTTAATTTGGGGTCCTAATAATATTAGAAAATTCTCTGAGACTGACTTCTCTGGGACGCCATCAGCAGTACTTGGTAAGGACACCAGTCCTAATCATGAGATCATCCTTGAGATCCTCCTCCTTTCCAAAATCAAAAATCATCATAGTAGCGAGGTTATCCTTAAACACACATAGAGAAATTACGGTTTAATTGGCAAACCTCCTCCTTTCCTTGAAGTCTGTCTGAAGTAGAAAAAGTATTTCTTCCAGACAAAACGTCTAGCTTTTACGCCAATGCTAAGAGTCCTAATCCAGTTTGAAGCGGCCGCAGCCCCGCTGGCGGGCGTAGGCCGGCAATCAGCGGGGCTCCATGAGGCGCATCCGGCCTCACTCGCCAGCATCAGATACACAACTACGACTATTGGAGAAACTTCCAGTCATGGCACTTTGGTTTGGGAATCAAGAACACTCCAATAGCAATACGTCAAATTTCTCGCATGAGACTGAAAAAGTTTCTATACCACTGATTGGGTGATAATACACCGTACTCGTATTTTCAGTCAATCAGCAGTTGACGCATTGATTTTGACATTTCTTATGCACGCGATAAAATTTACTGGCATGGCGGATGCCAGGCCTGTAAGCCGCTTAAGTTGCGCCACGGGAGTAAATTTCATCACGCTCGTAACAAATGGTAAAACTCTCTTTTCTCTCTATCGCCATCTTCCAGAAAACAATCGGGAATGAAGCGCAGGAAGTACCTAATACATTCGTGGTCTTCGTACTGAGCTGAACCATATAACTAATAGTAGCTCCTCCCCATTCAGTTTATCATAACTGCTTTTATCATTGCTTTAAATACAAAATCTTCATATTCTGATGTATTGAAATTGTTCCTACTAAATAGTTAATTAATCGTAATCATTTGACCGCTAACCTCTGATTTTCTATTAAAGATAAAATTTAAAATAATTTAACGGGTCAAAACGCGACACCATTTTTATTTAGTAGTTAATACGAACTACTTACTGCCCGACGTTTCGGTTAGGTTGCACCAACCGTGGTCACGAGCTGACTGACAACAAACAACTGACAAAAAGCGTTTTGACCCGTTAAATTATTTTAAATATATAAAATGGAACGCGAAAGTCTTAAAATTTATAAAGATAAAATTGTTTAATAACTAGACAGGTATTTCGTTGAATCCATTATACGTTCATATGACTGCAACATAAAACATTATGGTTATGAATCTTGTCATCATGTTGCAATTGGTACATAAATGACTGGCGGGCATCAAAAAGCATATGGCATGCCCATTTACTGTTTATTTACATAATATTGGTCGCTTCCATAGAACTTCACAAATAAATCTAAATATCACCTGTTCCAACATCCTAGGATATTGACTGAATAATAAAGACATTTGTCTATTTCAATATTAAAGTTTTCCACTTATTCGTAACATTTTACTGTTGGGTACTAATCTTACCAAGTCTATGCCATCTTTCTCATTAAGGCTGTTGGCTATAACATTGACCTATTTCTTCATAACGTAATACGTTCAACAGCACGTCAAGTGAAACACTTTCACTGCGATTTTAGTTCTTATTCCATAGGCATAAGGGCGGTATGTGGTTTCGAGCGAACGTACTTGATTAAGTTTATCTCTTCGAATCGATTATATCCTGGTCCTAATGAATGGATCTAAGTTGGCCTAGGTTGGTTTACAAGCAAGAATTATACGAATTCAATAAAAATAAACTAATGGTTTGGTATTTCGTTTAATTTGAATAAATTACCCTCCCAAGATTAATTTCATACATTTTCCATGATGACTTTGTAGAAAACACATTTTGGGCACTGATAACGCATCGTGCCCTAATGTTTTAAAAAATATGTCATAGATAATCTAGGTAGGTATGAAAATAACAGCGATTTAGGATCTCTGGCAAATTCCAAAAACATTTACTATTATGTGTAGGTACATCTAACTTTCATTGACAAAATGTTTTGTATGTACTTTCTTACTTCCTTTCAGCTCTTACTAGAACATTTTCTGAATTGAACCCTTTATTTCGATGGTCTTCATTCTGAAACAAATGAGAATCATCAATAAGTTATGTTCTATAATTGAAAAGATCTAAAAATATCGCGTTCGAGGAGGACGAAAATGGAAACGTTTAAGATAAATTAGTGCCAAACAGTGATAAAACAAAATAATTTATTTTTAATTTATTTAATTCAGGTCATTTGTCTCACGCTTTTCACGAATAGTCAACGTTTGGTTTCCGATTTTTTTCTCATCTTTAAGAATGGTATCCTAAGAAAAATTAAAAAGTTATTTTCTTATATTTTTCGAAAGATTTGTGCTTTGTACTTGAACAACTCAAGTATCCCAGTAAATTAGAAGTGGCACATAAAATACATAGGCTGAGTACCACTAAACAAACTATTTATCTAGGTAAAGTGTACAGTTAGCTTTCGCAACGGTTCATCGAATGCTCGCTAATCAGACCTAGCTTAACGAATCCTTGTGTGTAAGCTAAAGTTTCTCATTTGACGCTTACCCATTAAACTGTGGAACATGCTTCAAACATTAGTAACTAGTAAAACAGATTTTACAGTCCACAGGTTAGCCAGCAAAACACGTCCACAGCCGGACTTATGATTTATGACCAGCTCAAGTAATTCTTTTTTTTTTTTTTTTTTTTTTTTCCTTTCTGCACTATGGCAATCTGTTCTAAAACAATAAGCCACTTATTTGGTTGGAACTACATGTCCTGGTTATATTTAATGGTTTTCTTCGAGGGCCAATCAATTGCTGAACTATCCAGCAAACCCTCCTTTTGGCTCAGTTAACAAACCTTTGGGCGAGTCTGGGAATGTCTTGTCTCTTTAGTCGGTTATAATGTAGTCCACCCTCTCCACTTAAGGCCTGTGCGAGTTCGTTTGCATGGGTTGCTAATTTCTCCTGATATTTTTGGCTAGCCTTGACTATTTCCTCACGAACAGTGTTTATGCCTAGGTCGAGATAAATGTATTTGTTGCTAATACATTGCGGTATCCTGAATATTAATCTTAGCACTTTACTTTGGATCTTTCCAGTATGTCGATGTTATTCTTGCTGGCTGTTCCCCATAGCTGTATACCATAAGTCCAGATAGGTTTTAAAATTGCTTTATATACCAAGATTTTGCTGGTGGTATTGAGTTGCGACCTTCGTCCGATTAACCAGTGTAGACTATGAAGTTTTGCATCTAATGTCTTTCTTTTAGCCCAGATGTGCTTCTGCCATGTGAGCCTTCTATCCAGGTTCATTCCCAGGTACTTTGCATTATCTGTTTGTGGTATTTCTTTGTCGTTTAGCTTAATCGGTGGGCAAGTGCCTCTCCTAAGAGTAAAGGTTACATGGGCAGATTTGGTCTCATTTGCTTTGATCCTCCATTGCTTAAGCCACGATTCTACTTTATTAAGATGATTTTGCAGAGTGTGTGATGCAGTTTCTGGGTCATCATGAGTGGTCAGTAGTGCGGTGTCATCAGCATAGGTCGCTGTAATTGTTTTATCATCTTCTGGAATATCTGCAGTGAAGATGAGGTATAGAATAGGTCCCAATATGCTACCTTGGGGGACGCCCGATTTGATTTCGTAGAGCTCAGAGCTGTCATCATTGCATTTTACTTGGAAGCTTCTCTTATCTAGGTATGACTTTAGGATCTGAAGGAAACAGTGTGGCAGTGACTTTTTGATTTTAAAGATAAGGCCCTCATGCCATACCTTGTCAAAAGCTTGGCTGATATCTAAAAACACTGCAGAGCAGTATAGTTTATTTTCCAGACATCTACTAATAGTGTCGACGATACGGTGAACTTGTTCGACTGTCCCATGACATTCTCGGAATCCGAATTGGTGCTGTGGTAATATGGTGTTTAAATGTACTTTCATTCTGTTAAGTATTATCCGTTCAAACAGTTTTCCGATGACTGGGAGCAGGCTGATGGGTCTGTATAAGTTTGTTTGTTCCAGAGGTTTACCAGGTTTGGGAATCATTATTATTTGTGCTATCTTCCACTGTCCGGGAAAGTGTTCAAGTCTTAGGCAAGCATTGTATATGTGTACAATTTTCATTACTGCCTTGTACGGGAAATTCTTTAAGAGTGTTGCATCTACGTAATCATACCCAGGCGCTTTCCTTTCCTTCAGCTTTTTTATTTCTTGGAAAATTTCGATAGGACTAGTACTTTGTAGTGGTAAGCACATTTGATTTGGTGATTCTAAGTAGGTTATTACTTCTTCTGTATGTTCGCGACAGCTCTCTGGGTGTGGATTAAAAACATTGCTCAAGTGTTCGGCAAATGTTGTTGCTTTTTCTTGGTCAGACCTAGCCCATCCTCCTTTATTGTTGTTGACGGCAGGTATATGTGTTTTTGGGCGCTTCATGTTTTTGGTGACCTTCCACAACGAGTAGTTTGTATCAGCTGTCGGATCAAGGTTTGAAAGCATGTTTTGAATTTTGTCGTTCTCTTCGTTGTTTGTGAGTTTTTTAAGCTCATCAGAGAATTTATTAAATGCATTTTTATCACTCGGATATCCTGTATTTTGCCACACCTTTCTCAATTGTCGCCTTTTCTTGATTTTCTCTTTTATTTCTTTAGGATAGTTGTTATTTTTTGGTGGCTGACCCTTTCGTTTAGTGGTCGCTAAGGTGGCTGCTCTATGTATAAGCATGTTAAGTTTCTCGATCTCATTTTCTATGGCTTCCATTGTATCGATTTTTGTTTTAAGATTGATTTCTGATTTAATTATCTCTCTGTATTTTTCCCAGTTCGTGGTCTTAGTGTTATAAATTTTTGGAGAAGGATCTACTAATTGAATTGTAGAATTAACGTTCAAGATTACAGGAGTATGATGTGAGGTGAGATCAGTACAAGATTCTATTGTTATGTAGTTGCCGTCCATGTTCTTCGTTATAAAGAAATCAAGCAAGTCAGGACATCTATCTTTATCTGTAGGCCAGTAAGTGGGTTCTCCCCCAGACCAGTAATCCAGTTTCATATCCTGTGTTACCATTTGTAATTGCCGTCCCCTTGTAGTGGTCAACCTGGAGCCCCAATGCAGATGTTTTGCATTCCAGTCTCCAGCACTTACAAACCTTGTACCAAGAGTAGAAAAGTAATCTTTGAAATCTTGAACTGTGATTGTATGCCTCGGAGGACAGTAGACAGCAGAGAAAACTGTCTCAATATGTTTTTCTAGGACAACTATGGTCGTGGCCTGAATTTTCTCTGTGCGATATTCTTCCATGGAATAGTGTTTGATATTATTTTTAATGATAACTGCACTTCCTCCGTGGCTGTTTCCGGAGGGATGGTTTGTTGCATAGATTTTGTAGTTATTAAAAGCTATGTGAGACTTGGATGTGAACCTAGTTTCTGAGACCAGTGCTAAGTCAATCTTCTCCATTTCAAGGTAAATTTCCAGTTCTTGACGTCTGTCCGTCAAGCCATTGGCGTTCCAAGTGACTACTCGGAGGTTTTGGATCATTTTTTTAAAAGGCTGCTGACTAACTGAACCATGCGGTCCAACATTTTGTCCATCATTTTTTCCACTATTGTAATCAATGTATGCTGTAGGTTTTCTAGCATAGTCTCCATGATATTAGTGAAATTATTGGAATCGTTGTTTGTCACGTTATATGAAGTGCTATTTTTTTGTGCAGGTAGAGTACACGTTTGTTGTCCAGTTTTAGTAATTTCAGCATAGGTTTTGCTTGAATTTGTTTGTTTAAATTGATATTGTGGTTTGTAATCATCTATTTTGTTATTGTCAAGGCTCATTATTGGTTGTTTTTGTTGAGGTTTAGAAGCGACTTTTAGGATTCTTTCTTTATATTGCTTGTAAATTTTGCATCCCTTGTAGCTGGCAGGGTGTTTTTCGTTGCAATTTGCACAGGTAGCCTCAGTGTCAGGTTTTTTAATACATTGTGTTGTAGAATGTTCATTGCCACATTTGACGCAACGATAAGGTCTGAAACATTGATTTTTTGTATGGCCGAATCTTTGGCATCTTTTACATTGAATAATTTCCTTTTTTTTATAAGGTGCTTCAATAGTGATTTTCATTTGATTTAAATATCTGACGTCAAATATCTCTTTGTTGTTTTGCTGTGGCTCTAGGTCTACAAAGAATATAGGAAGTGATTCTTTGGTAGATCTATGTCTAATGTTGACTATTTGTCTTACTTTATGTCCCATGTGTTCCAGTTCTCTAGTTATTGCTGTTGTATCCTCTGAAGCGTGAAGTCCACGCAGAACCACTCGGTAAGCTTTTTCGCTTTTTAACTGGTAAGTGTAATGCGAAATATTGCTAGCGATGAAATGTTCTCTAATCATTTTGTATGTTTGGATGTCTTTTGGCATGATTTTTATAATGTGTCCAGTTCTGAGTGTAGTCATGGTATAAAGATCATTGTCTAAGATTTTGTTAAGTACTTCTTTGAGGGATGTAATGTTGATGACTCCTGTGACAAATATAGGCTCGGGTTTAGGAACATAAACTCTTTCCTGTTTGTTGGTTTCCTGAGCATGTATGTTGTCATCATTAAGTAACTCAAAACTGTTTTGAGTTGGTATAGCAAATTGAGAAATATTCTTCTGTTTTTTGTTTGTATTGTTTATTGGACTGGTTTCTTTCCTTTTTTTCGGTTTATCTCTCTGCCACTCGTTTACGTTTTTGTTTGTATCTTCCTGGTCACTAGAGTCTGTTTGGGTTACTATTGTCTGTTCGATAGGTGCTGATTGGTCAACTACAGAATTTTTATTTTCTGTAGGTATTGCACCGAGGGAGTTGCTTCTTGTTCGTTCAAACATGCTACGATTAAGTGTTTGTTGTATAAAATTTTTTGTTTTATTTGTGTTAGGGGTTTTTATATTTTGAAAATTATCCATATAATTCCCACGAGTATGGACGAAAAACAGGTCGCTCACAGGGTGACGCCATTCCTGTGAGAAGGCTATATACAATGATGTTTGCCAGGTACACCAAGGTTGGCGCTAGAGACCTGCCTCCCGCAAGCCATACATCCTGTCAGCGCGTGTCCCACCTTAGGATTAGGGTAAATTTTATGGAGGTTTTCTACCTCTTGGTCCAGGCAATTAAGCCAAGGCCCCCGCTTCTATGATAGACTGACGGGTTGTGAAGGTCATTTCCTACCTTCAGCTAATTAGACTTGTTAGGTCTTCAGTTGTCGGGTTAATTAACCGTCGCCAGATGCTCGACGTTGACCTTTTTACAGCTGGTAGGTCTCTTCTCCTCAACCAACCCTCCTCCTTTCACATACGGGCTTGGGACCGTCAACGGCGGAGTTCGTCAACGGCGGAGTTTCAAGTAATTCTAACTAAAATATATGGAGACAGCAGGAAGCGAGCGCCGACGATGGCGGCGGAGTCATCACGGCACCAATTGTGCCTGGCACAGTGTAAAAATCAGACCAGAACACCATTAATCTTTTGGCAAAAAAGTATAGCTGAGAATACTGCATTATTAAACACATTAACTCGAGAGTGCACTTAAAATTATTTTCTTCACTCTCATGGGTGTAATGTTGGGCTCATCATTAACGCAAGATTCTGTTAATTTTTTCAAAATTTTGGCCTTCACTAAAAATACGAAAAAAACTATTATAACGTAATAATAACATTATTAACTATTTTATGGTAACAAAAAAGTATTTGGGCCGTATTTGGACTGTAGTAGGTAAATAAATCAGTTGCTTACATGAAGCAGGAAATTTTTCGCTAAAATGTCAATATTTTAAGACACTGACATATTACTCGTATTAACGATTTATTTTCGTTGGATCCCATTTTTTGATCCCAATTTAATAATTTTGCCGTTGGGTCCCACAAAGAATTAATTTTTATTGCCGTTGGATCCCATATTTAGAAAATAGAAGATAATTGTCGTTGAATCCCAAAAACTATTTTCGTTGGATCCCAAAAGCTAAGAAACATTTGAATGCGGGTACTTTCAACATGAAAATTGTATCTAACACAATCACAGTTCAAGATCTGTCCTCTCGGCTAAAAATATTACGCTATAGAAATTATGCTAGCATTAAAAGCACGCAAAGTCATGAGTACACGCTTATATATGTCTCTATTTTGAATTAATATAAGCTAGGTGACTATGATAAGGTTTCGCAGCCATCATCGATAGTCAGGTAGGAACATTTTTGCTAACGATGGCTTTTCATTTCGAGATACTGATGAAATATCACCTTATTTATAAATACATGTGTCTTAATTTAGTAGTTATGCGAGAACAGATAGACATACGTACATAATATATTAAATACTGGTCAAAATCATAGCTGCCTTTTTTTTTCGTCAAAGTCGGGTAAAAATAAGAGTGAAGAAACTACCTATATGTCTTGCAACAATATAAAAAGAGAAAACTGCAAAGGACTTTGTGTAGAAAAGCTTAAAGTAAAAAAATAATTAATAATTATTGTTTTTTTCTTTTTGACGCTGACGCTGAATTGGTACCTCAAAATGTAGGACATTTTAAAAAAAATCATCTGCGTTTGTGTACAAAGTGAAGTTGAACCACGCATTATTATCTATCAGGCCTAGCATGCGCAATACGTCAAATTTCTCGCATGACACGACAACAGTTTTGATACTGTTGATCGGCTAATACCATAGATATATTACTTTCCTTATTCTAAGGCTAATACCACAACTCACTCGTATTTTCAGCCAATCTGCTGCTGACGCACTGTCTTCAATCGATTTTGACGTTTGTTAAGAACGCGATAAAATTTAGTCGTGAGACGCATGCTAGGCCTGTTTGACCACAAAGATTTAAATGTTCATGATATGAGGCAGCAAAAATTTGCTCTTCTTAGTCCTGTTACCAGGTAACGTAATTAGATAGGTATTTAAAAAGGTTAATCGCATATCCATTACCTAAAAAAAAACTTTTATCTAGAAAACGCCCAGCAGTGCTGAATAAAGAGAGGTAGGGCATAGCGATTTATCGCTCGAACTGGAGCAGCCCGACTGGTAAATACCTCCACCTTACTGAAAATCGCAGCCAAATAATAATCACTTCCGTGTTGTTGTGTTACTGCGTGTGAGTGAGGTTTTCAAAACTCTTTGGGGTTGTTACATTAGTAGCAGTTGTCGAGCCTTCAAAGTAAAGGCGACTAGTCCAGTAACAGATTTATTATGATGTACTTATCGCTCTTAAGCTAGGACCTCATTACCCCGTAATAGGGGCCAATCTATCCTTGCTCCCGAGCATGGCTTGGACGATGCTCGGGAGCGAGGACGCCTGGGCAGCGGTAGCCTCCTTCTGCGAGAATCTCGTCTCGTAGAAGGAGGAGGCAGAGCGCCAAAGGGAGGACGACGCGTCCTCCCCAGCGCTAAGAAGGCGCCGAAGACCCAGGGCGCGTCGGCGCTACGACCGCGCCGTTGTTCCGCACGGAGACCTGGCTGGTGGTGTGAACCCCAGTCGGCATTGCACCCACGGTCTCCAGTGCGAGGCGGGGATGGTTCAGTGGATTGACCACCCCCGCTTACCCCCCCCCCCCCTACCACCCAGGGGGGAACTGTGGATGGAAAGGCTAAGCTAATCTCCCACAACGCCCGCCACTTAGGCGATGAGGTCTACCGGGGAGTTTTAGTTTGGGTAGTTCTGCCCTTTTCAGGGCAGGGAGTCCCACACACGCCGTCACTCCCCTCAGGGTGGCGGTACGGTGCGTCAATGCATTTCTCCCCGTCAAAAAAAAAATTATAATAATACCTAAACCTAATCGGACTAATCTGGCACACAAAACCTCAATTAAATATTGAACAAGGGTAAACCACTTTTCTTCTGCAAAGTACACATGTGGTTTTAACATGGGATCCAACGAAAATAGGAAATGGGATCAATCGTAAATACTTAAAAAATGGGATCAAAAATTGGGATCCAACGAAAATAAATCGTATTAACTACCGGGCGCCCACGACTTGGTCTGCGTGGAATTTAAACCCGAGTTCAATCACTTTAGACGCCTTAGTGTCAAACAGCGTAATCTCTTGAATGACTGAAATGTCCATGAACCACGCAATAGAAAATAAATTGTTTCTTGACGTACCAATGAGTCATAAAGTGGTAAATAAACTAGGGTAGGGTTAATAGATCATCAATTATGTTATCTACCTGTTAAATAATAATAATAATAATAATAAATATTGGACAACATCACATACATTGCTCTGAATCTGTGGTAAGTAGCTAAAGCACTTGTGTTACAGATATCAGAAACAACGACGGTACCACAACACCCAGACCCGAGACAATACAGAAAAGTTCGTTTCCCATATTGACCCGACCGGAGATCGAACCCGGAACCTCAGAGATGACGCGACGCCAAAGTCCAGCACGCTCGCCTCTCGGCTACGGAGGTCGTCTATACCTACCTAATAAAATAGAGAAGTTTTCAATTATTTCACGACACATAATTTCCCACTAGTTTCTATGGCATGTTCTTAAATAGATTTTTAAAATTTTTATAGTGCTTCACGCCACACTAGCGAACTTTAAATATTTTTAAGAAACAGAAAAATTTCATCTCTCCTTGCGGTGCGGTGCTTGAACCCACCTTCACGTATCGCGCGTGCTGCTCTTCCAACTGAGCTGACCGCAAGTAATCGTAGGCTATGAATTTTTCTGTTTTATTTACCTCTTAGCTTCCGCATGTGCCTTATGTCGAATGTGTTTAGAACTACTTATCTTAAATGTGTACTTAAATGATTTTAAGAAAACAGGGTTTTCTTCACTGCACTTGACGAAGCTATAACACGTTAGCTGCAACAAGACGCGGCCTCCGCAGCGGATAATGCAGCGATTTAGTGCAATTCTGTGATTTGTTGCATTCCTTATGCGTCCACTGGGTGGGGATCATCCGGGATATAGTCTGGCGCGGGTTTGTCACCGGCATTATGTGAGCTTACTCGAAGCCAGTTGGGTAATGTTACGAATAAAACAACACTAGCTTGTTGTCTGAGATTTTTGCGCACAATTACGGGACTAATACTATTAAATATTTCACAATTGGGAAGCTACGCTACCCTCACATTATCGAGAACCCTCTTATTAATATAATAGAGCTATGTGATTGCTATTATATTATTAAGAGGGTTCTGGATAATGCCACACAAGGTGGTGGTAGTGGCGAAATATGTAGGAATATTAATCTTTTATACATCTTAACATACTAAGTCTATGGACCATTATTGCTGACCTTGCCAACAACATAGTATCTATCCATGTTTCGTGAAATGTCTTTAAAAAACAAACAGTTTATAAATAAAAAACAACTTATGCTAAATATTTCGTTTTTATCAGACATAATATACCTTGATCTGATCGTAAAGTAAGTAGCATAAGCATTTGTATTACGGAAACTAGAACAACAGTGGTATTACAACATAATACTCAAAAATACATTTATAAATACTCAGACACAAAACAGACTCAAATGTTCAGCGTTCAAATGTTTGAAATCCCGACCCATCGATCCTACGACGCGGTGCGCTAACCACCGTTCCACCGAGTTTTTAGTTTGACAAATCTGTAGTATTTTGTCTGATGTAAGTATACAACATAAAAAATACTACCGCTTTGCTATACGAACGCCGCTACCACCGTTATCCGAAATTCCGCTTTGATTGTATAGCATTGCTCCGAAACGTTCAAAGCCCTTTCGCCCACTTCCCTGGGCCCTCACAGAATAGCAATCGCAGCGACATCCGACCTGCGCGTGCGCCGTAATGGGAGGAGTGAGTCACCGGTCGTTGACCTGCGCCCGTCTCCAACGCACCACGTAGCTTAAGTTATACCGCCTTTTATTATTTCCTATCTGACTAATGATGATGGCTGCATATAACCCTATCATCTTTATTGGACTTTTGGGGGAGCACTCCTAGAAATTTACACTAGACAGAAAAAGAGGTAGGCCATAGCGATTTATAGCTCGAACTTCAATAGCCCGATTGGTGAGATACCTCCTACCTTACAGAAGACCGCAGCCAAATAACAATCACATCGGTGTTGTGGTGTTCCTGCGTGTGAGTAAGGTGGCCAGAGCTACTGGGGGGTGCTACATTAGTAGGGCGACAAGTCCAGTAACAGATTTATTATGCTGTACTCGTCGCTCATTACCACTTAACATCAGGTTGGATGAGGTCAATCTTAAAGTACAGTATAGAAAAAAACACAACTGCTGGAGGCGCCCCATAGTTGGACTCGAACCTCTGCTCGGGCCGATGTAGGAAAGGAGTTCCTAGGCATGCATATGTGGGGGTGGTCTACGGGGACTTATGGTATACTAGCGACCCACCCCGATTTCGCACAGGTGCAGTGTCGGCTAAATTATGGCGATTCTGAGCAGCTCATCTGTCCATGAGAATCTGGTACTGTTGATCAATCGATTTCCTCTCGGCAAAAACTCCATTCTGATAAGGGATGAGAGTGAGACTGAAACGAGATTGGAATAGATGTCGCTGACTTTTAAACTGCAGTTGAGGTTTGCAGGTCACCTAAACTGGCGTTTACAGAGCTAATATCTGTCAGTTTTCGACTAATACATTTTTGACTAACTCGATGGTTCAATCGTAAGCGTTCATGTTAGTTGAACTTTATTACATTTCACGAGTATTCATGAGATGAACACTTGTATCAGTTTTATAATTTACATTCACATTTAGGTAAAATCCTTATGAAAAAAGAGCAATCAAATTTGATTGGTTTCTGTTTTATATAAGAATGTGACGGTGGCTGTACATTATGTCACATAATTGACAACATTAATTATAATCTCGGGAGATTCATATTTATTATATGTATTCATAGGTCGGGACCTATGAATACATTCCAGATATTCTTTGCAGCACTAAAAAATACAGAGTAAAGTCTAATTTATCTACATTTATCAACGCCTAAGGCAGTGAATGACAAAAGATTTATTTTGGCGATTATTTATGTGAGAGTTAAATTAGGCGAAGAACGCACCCTATTTGTCGGCGTGCCAAATAGCACGTATTTAATGTTCAATGTTTATAAACAATCATTACACAATCATTATTCAACTACAGACAAGTTTCATACCTAATGCCAACCGCTACTCTGACCCTTCCTTCTCATGTATATCTTTTGCTAATTACTGGGTTAATTTTAATCATCTGACTTGATAATAGATTTCCAATCTCAAGAATCGTGTGGTGAAAAGGTCAGGTCAAAGGTCAACTTTTAATTTATTTTTATGATCAGTAAGAACGAAAAGAGATGTGGGACTACTTCTAAAAACGAAACAAACAATCGAAAGGTTTCGTTTTTTAAGATAAATCTTAAGTTTGGGAAATATTTCCAAGATATTTTGTTTTTTGAAGACGCTTAAATTGCACTTAAAGTAAATGGGCACAATTATGAGCATTAACAATTTGCTATTCGTCAAAATTCCGTTTTTGGAAGTAGGCATCCACGCACAGGACTATTAAAATGCCATTCCGACAGCATGATTATTCCCATATCAAACAATCAATCTACAAATCTCCTATCCAAAGTGTAACAACACACAAAGATGTTACCCCCCCCCGGGAACCAAACCAACGACCTTTCGCGCACGAGCCTATGCTCGTTATGACAAGACCACTGAGGCAGTTATTTTACCGGTCCTATAAAAGATCAATAAAAAAGTCGCGCATACTTTTCTTTAACTTTGTACTACTTAGTAGGAAGTTCTCGCAATAACGAAAGATAAATGTTCTCGGAGAAACATTCCGAAAGATGACGAATAGGTACATTTGATGTCATTGCGCCATAATTTTACTGAATGTATCATCATCATTACCGCACCACTATAGCACAATTTCATAGGGAAATTATGGTACTCTGAACCACATGAAGCAGTATGCCATCATTAGAGTATAAGCAACAATGGTTATGGAATGTACCTGTATTTAGGGTGGGAAAATACGTTTGCGCTGCCCAGGGAACAACAGCGGCGTGTGGGGAAGTCCCGCGCTCTGTGATAGCGAGGACTACCCTAATTATTACACCCCCCCCCCCACAGACACCTTCTCATCAAGGGAAACAGAAGACCCCTAACTGCCACGCTATAGAAGGTACCTGCTCGAAATATAGACTCACTATGATGAAATAGGCATTTAAAAATATAGTTCCCTGTGCAAACCCATAGTGTGCTCTGATAGCTGGTTTCTTGTGACATTTCTTGTAGTAAAGGGAGAAGAGAAGTATCCTTCAGGTTTATTATGGAATTGGGTTACATATCAGTGCAATATCTAACCTTTAAAACGGTTATACATGTAATTAGATTTCATTGCCTCCTTTTTTTTTTTGGCGGGCGGAAATGCTTGGCGCACCGTACCGTCACCCGAGGGAGGTGACGGCGTGTGCGGGACTCTCCTGCCCTAAAAAGGACAGGCCCACCCACTAAAACCCCCCGGGCGACCTCATCGCCTTAATGGTAATGCTGTGGGACAATTTTTAAGAACCACCACAACATCACCGGCAGATTTCATTGCCTCCAAAGAAAGGCTTGTTGATGAAACTAATTCTTGACTTTATGTGGGCTCCTGTCTGGATATGCCAGCAATTTCGTCTGGTGGATTGTACAGATTCTGGCAGTAGCATTGCCATAGCCAGATTAGCTGCGGCTTGAAGGTGGTCAAGCATTAGCTTGAAGGACATTGTTGCTTAATCCACTAGATGGGAGGCAAACGCCAGGTTCTTGTTGTTGCGTGCCCGTTTCAGGACTATGTCCAGACATCCGGTTGTAGAGATTCTTGCTCTAGTCATTGCCTTGCCATAGTCACACTAACTGTGGCTTAAAGACGAACAAACATTAGCTTGCAGGGCAAAGAGTTAGGAGATCATCTACTTTACTTATTTATTTCACCAGATGGGAGGCAAATCCCAGGATGTTGTCGTTGCGTTACCCGTACCAGGACAATGTCCAGACAAAAGCATCTCAGACTACCCACATAGGACTTTGCACCGCCCTTATAGTCGTGCCCTTAAAAACTAATATCCAACACGCTACACATTTTGCATGAGCAATATGCAGTATCCAAGTGCAATGGATACGCGTCAGTCCCAAACCGCATTTCGCGTCTGGCGAGGAGGGAAAGGCGCCTGTCGCAATCGCGGCCGGTGCAGCTTTCTGCGAATCTATTCAGCCGAGCCGTTGAGAATCGCCCATTCTTCTGTTGTAGGCTTGTAGAAACTTATTCATTACGTGAAAGTTGGGGTACGCTTTTTTTCGCACGGCCTGTATGTTTAGGCTACAATCAAATGTTAACTTCAGTTTCATAACCTAGTGTGTGAGCCAGGGCGGATTTTTTTAGGACATAAATTGCGGAACTGGGGACTACTCCCAAAAAGGCTAAAACGTGAATCCGATGACGAATAGCAATTTTTAATCCTCATAATCGTTACCAACTAACTTTGAATGTGAATAAACCGTTTTCAAAAAACGAAATATTACTTATGCAAATCAACAATTACGTTTTATCAGATTTTTGATGAATCTTCAAAGGAGAAACCTTTGGTTTGTTCGTTTCCTTTTGGTAGTATATTTTGGATAAAATGGGATAAATATGTTTTATGTATAATAAACATAACATAATTGTTAAGACAAGGTTTGTAAGGAAAAAACATATCTGGAAATTCAGCGGGATAGTACTTACGACACGTGCAGAGCCGCGGCAGACCGCTAGTTTATTACGTTTCAAAAGCTTATTTCCATTATTACATGCAATGACTCAATAGATACAATATAACAAAGTCAAAGTCAAAGTCAATCTTTTTTATTCACATAGATTACATTAGTAATACTTATGAATAGTCTTTATATAAAGCAAATGAAGCTACCTCCGGTTCGGAACCTATAACTAAAGAGAAGATACCGGCAAGAAACTCAGTAGTTTTTTTTTACAAATGAAAGCTACACTTATTACTAATTTTGCACTAAGACACACAGTTAGTTTGTCAATTGTAAAATAAAAATTAAAATAAATTATTGAAAAAAAAATAAAATAAATAAAACAAAAGTATTTGTAAATTAAATTAAATTAACTGTGTAGGACTTACATGCGTCAACGGGCTCAATACTGACATTGATTGAGAAAATGTGTCATACTATATTTTTAAAAATAATATAAAACACGCAAGTACAGGCGAGCAGACTAGGTAGTGATCCACACGTTCTTGTCATTCAAATACTCTTCTACTTTGTAGTAGCCTTTTTTCAAAAGACAACGTTTGACAAATGGCTTAAATTTGTATAAAGGTAACTCAACAATAACTTGAGGGAGTTTATTAAACATTTTTATACTTAAAGCAACAAATGAATTACCTATTTTATGTAGTCTACGCTTAGGAACAGCAAGCTTGTTTTTATTTCTGGTGTTAATGCTATGATTGTCTGATTTTTTTGGAAAAGTATGCAAGTTTTTGTATACATGCATTAAACAGTCGAGAATGTATTGAGATGCGACTTTTAAGATGTTAATTTCCTTAAATAATTCTTTCAGCGAGTCACGCGGTCCTAGCTTGTAAATGGCTCGGATGGCCCTCTTTTGTAATACAAAGATAGTTTGAATATCGGCCGCAGATCCCCATAACAGCAGGCCATATGACATAACGCTGTGAAAATAGCTAAAATAAACCAATCTCGCTGTTTCCACATCTGTTAAATACCTTATCTTTCTGACCGCATAAGCAGCCGAACTCAGTCTTCCAGCCAGGTTCGATATGTGGGGTGACCACTGTAATTTTGAGTCTAAAGTTATGCCAAGAAATATTGTGGAGTTAATAAGTTCAATGTGTTCATCATTCATTTTTATTATGGTATTGACCTGCCTTACATTAGGCATTGTAAACTTTATACATTTTGTTTTCTTGGCATTAAGCACAAGGTTATTAGATGTAAACCAATGAAGTATTTTATTAAGGGCATGATTAATTACATCAACATTGTCACACTGTCTATCCGTTTTGAAAATGAGAGATGTATCATCAGCAAATAATACTATCTCACATAAGTCTTTTGTGAAAAAGGGCAGGTCATTGATATAAATTAAAAATAGTAATGGTCCCAATATCGAACCCTGGGGCACTCCCATGAATAAAGGAGCGCCAGAAGAGTTTGATCCGTTCACGCTGACTTTTTGAGTTCGGTCAGACAGATAGGATTGAATAAGACTAAGTGATTTGTTCAAAACACCATAATGCCGCAGCTTCAATTCCATTGTTTTATGATCCACACAATCAAACGCTTTTGATAGATCACAAAAAACACCTACAACATCCTGCTTATTATCCCATGCATCAAACACATGCTTAATGAGAGCTACTCCTGCATCAGTTGTGGATTTGCCTTTAGTAAACCCATATTGATTTTTATGGAATAACCTGTTAACTGAAAAATGAGAGAGTATCTGATTAAATATAATTTTTTCAAATATTTTACTAAATGCAGGCAAAATGGATATGGGTCTAAAATTCGATGGGTCACTTTTATCCCCGTTTTTAAATAAAGGTATAATTTTACTGATCTTCATTAAATTTGGAAACTGACCTTCATCGATACATTTATTAAATATAAAAGCCAATTGAGGTGCAATAGAATGTATGATGTTTTTCAGTACTTCTACTGAAAGACCCCACAAATCCTCAGATTTTTTCACATTAAGCTCCCTGAATGCTTTCAAAATTGTCCTATAATCAATATAATCAAAGTTGAAGGGAGTTATGCACTCATCCACATGTGATTGGAGCAGGGATTCGGCAATATATGGACTTGAGGATAAAACGCTAGTTGTTGTGACTGGAATATTAGAAAAAAAAGATTTAAAAGCGTTTGCTATTTCAGCATCTTTTTCAAGAATACTGTCATTTATTCTAAGAGAGAGCTTGTTTGTATGTATCTTGTTTTTACAAGTCTCTTTGTTAATTATTTGCCATGTTACTTTACTTTTATTAGTAGCCTTTATTATTTTGTCCCTGAGAAAATTAGATTTAGCTATCGCACAAACCTTCTTGAACAATTTCGAATATTTTCTAACATATTCTACTATTGAAGCGTCATTTGAATTTGCTTTTAAATCATACAGTTCAAATAATCTACGTCTACTTTTGTGTATACCTGACGTAGCCCAGTCACTGAATTTTGTTTTTGAACTATTTATTTTTATAGTTTTTTTAGTAAAAACACTTTGAAATTCTTTTTCAACGGTGTGAAACAGTTTTCCATAACAGTGATCAATGCTGTTATTTGGCTTGAAGTTTAGCAGAGACACTTTATCGCATACATTTGATTTAAATTTTTCTACGCGATTTGTGGTGATAGGCCTACAAGTAACATATGAAAATTGAGGGGCACGATGATGTTCGAACACAGCTAATTGACCGCTGTGGTCAGAGTTAATAAAATTTATAATCGATTTTGAGATTGTACTACAATTGCAGAATATATTATCGAGACAAGTAGCCGAAGTGGCAGTGACTCGTGTGGGTTCGTTATACAGTTGACATAACATTAACATAAAATAAACCTTTATTATACACAATCAATATAAACCCTGAATCATAGGAAGTGCTTCTGACGCTTTGACAAGGCTTCAGGATTTAACGCCCGAGTAGAAAAAACCACGGTCAATGTCTTCGGTAAAGTTGTATTAGGTATCTAAGTACTTATATACCTACTATGGATTTAAAAGTCATTGTGTCACGTGAATGATAGACATGTAAAAAATAGAATATAAATATAAATTGTAATATCAAATAACATCGGATTAGAACTCGAATGTTAAACTTTGTCTGCAATAAATTTGTTTGTTAAATAATCCCTACTAATATTATAAATGCGAAAGTAACTCTGTCTGTCTGTCTGATTTTGATGAAATTTGGTATAGGTATAAGTTGAACCTCAAAAACGGACATAGGCTACTTTTTGTTAGAAAATAAGGGGGGGATGGGGGTAATACCACCTTTGAAAGTTTATTTTTTTAAGTTAGAGATATGAACTTTGGCATACAAATAGCTCGAAAATTTGATTAAAATATAAAATACTTTTTGTTTCGAAAATTAGGGGAGATAGGGGTAAAACCGACCGTGAAAGGATGTAGTCCACGCGAACGAAGTCGCGGGCACAGCTAGTGTTAAATAAATATTAGACAACATCACATACATTGCTTTGATTCTGTGTTAAGTGGCTTAAGTGTTACAGAAATCAGAAACAACGACGGTTCACAACACCCAGACCTGTGACAATATAGAAAAGTTCGTTTCCCATATTGAACCGACCGGGGATCGAACCCGGTACCTTAAAGATGGCGCGACGCCTAAGTCCGGCCTCATCACCTTGGCTACGGAGATGGTCAAAAATTATTACAACTTATTTTTGGAAGGAGTCTTTATATTTCTTACGTAGTCACAAAATTTGTATTTAGATTTGAAAGGCATCAAAGAAAATTCCATATGATTTTACTGTCCAACTCACAAATATGAACCGACTCACTTACACCTACATACTTACGCCCAGATGGAACTGCGAACTGGGATGAAGTCTTTTTGGACACATATCGAATAATGGTATTCGTCGTGTCCAAAAAGATTATCCGTTTTTCTCCAACTTTACGAGGCTGTAACGGTTTTAGCTTATGCCCCGTATAAGTTATTATAACTATCCGTTTCGTAACTAATACGGAACGTTTTTAAAAATTGTAACAGGGCATTAATAGAGCGCTTAAATTTTACTTGAATATGTCAGTTAAACCAATATCTGTATTTTTTTCTGTAAAAAATAGATACCTATTCTATCTATATATATTTATATAATACTAGCTGTGCCCGCGACTTCGTTCGCGTGGACTACATCCTTTCATGGTCGGTTTTTCCCCTATCTCCCCTAATATTCGAAACAAAAAGTAGTCTATATTTTAATAGAGCTATATTTGTGCCAACGTTCATATCTCTAACTTAAAAAATAAACATTTTCCCATATAAACTTTCAAAGGTGGCATTCCCCCCCCCCCCCCCCCCTTACTGTCTAACAAAAAGTAGCCTATGTCCGTTCTTGAGGTTCAACGTATACCTATGCCAAATTTCATCAAAATCGGTTGAGAGGTTTAAGCGGGAAAGCGTAACAGACAGACAGACTTACTTTCGCATTTATAATATTATTAGGGATAGATATCTATAAAGTGTGCTAAAAAAGATATATCTATATAGCCACATACTTGCACGTAAGCCGTTTTAAACCGACTGCAAAAAAAGGAGGAGGTTCCCAATTCGACCGTTCAATATATATTTTTTTACTCTTGCATTTGTCCTCGACATGAACCGCCAGTAGGCACATTTCCACACATCACTGAGTTTCGGACAAAACTCAACTGGTCACGGACCACTGGTATCGTTTAACTGCTGAGCACAAAGGCTGCATTGAAATTGCAATTTGTGTATCGGAACACAATTCGAAAAGTTTTTGTGTTAAACAATTTCAATAATGTTTTCACTTGGTGAAATAGTGCCTCTTTTATCTCAAAAATATTAAATTGGTACCTATTTGTATGTCTAGGTAAAAAGCAATTGATAGTTCGGTAAAAAGCTCTTTTTGTGACTATTTTACCTTTTTTATTTTTTTTTAGGAAGCACTACTTTCTGCGTAGCATTTTCGTTACATAATGTGTCAAAAATAACTATCTGTTTTTCTCCGAGCGACTATGAGTCGTTAAATATTGCCGTTCCCTTCGGCTGTAATCCGTTCGTCGTTTAGCTTACGCCTCGTATAATTTATAACTATACGTAACTAGAACGTATCGTTTTACAAATATTGATTCGGACATACCTACATATGAAAAAATAATCTCCGTTTGTTGTATAATCTTTTGACGACCTTCGTAGCCGAGAGGCGTGCGTGCCATGAGGTTCCGGGTTCGATCCCTGGTCGGTTCAATATGGGAAACGAACTTTTCTATATTGTCTCGGGTCTGGGTGTTGTGGTACCGTCGTTGTCTGATTTCTGTAACACAAGTGCTTTAGTTACTTACCACAGAATCAGAGCAATGCATGTGATGTTGTCCAATATTTCTATTTCTATATCTATTTCTTAAGGCCCAATACGAAGAGAATTAGCGAAACTTCATGTATTTCTGTTCACTACAACTATGGCCTTAAGTAATTCTAAGCATTAAAAAAATCTGTACTACACATAAAATAGTGCACAATCATACTTCGTTTCTCGTAAAATCTTTAGTACCTACTCAAATAATTAGTTCTTAATCTTGATTACCCTATTTTTTTGGTCACAAATCTTCTTACGATTTAATGTTGGATTGATAGGTACATCAGATTTTGTAATTATAACAAACAAACAAACAAAACATTTATTTTTATTTTAGTTATCATGAGTATACAGCAGGTCTTATAGCTATACCTAGAATAAGTACTTCATGATACCCACTTTGGTATAGCAAATAATTGGTAATTTAAAAAAAATTAGCAATTTTTACTATATTTTCTGTTACATCATATCTATATTTTTTGTATGGGTACTCGATTGTTTAGTTACGACTGAGTATTTCAGTACAGTACCTAGTAACATGATGTTTATTTGTCTCACTCTTTCTGGCACACTGACTGTAAACATATCAATAAAAAAACATGTTTACAGCGATAAGGTTATCCTAAAATATTTTTTGTTAATTATAACTTCTGTGGCTGATTTCAACTTACTAAATATTTAACACAATAAAAACAGAAAAAAGAAAAGTCGGTAACTGATTCGGATTCAGTAACTATGTTTTATCTTTTTAAACTTACTTTGACATGGATTCCTTCAAAAGGAGCGTGAAGAAACATCTTGCGGGCCAGTATGGCGATGCTAACGGATAGGATATTTTGATATCAAATCCGTTGTCATCGCGATGTGGGTTCCTCTCTTGCTTACCATCAGGCTGGGAGGAGCCAATATAATGCGCTACTATTAAAAAAAAAGAAAAAAGGAAAACTATTGGACGACACTGATGTACCTAAAGTGAGCTTTATGTTACGGAATGTACTCTGACGTATGTGTAATTACGACCAGCCGCTTTATTATGTAAAATAATTAAAAATAGCGCTGATTTTGTTGATTGTTTGACAATCAGACCAATCAATCTTTGTATAATGATTCCCAGACGACAACAAAACCTAGAGGAGCGTTAACCAAGCATACCTATTCGTTTCCTAAATTAACCTGACTGAGAACTAAACCCGGGACTTTGAGCGCTTCGGGCGACTTCCATAGCCACTTAAACTATGAGGTAGACATGAGTATATGGTTCGTAAATACTTGCAGTTTGATATAATTTATCATGTGTCGAGTTTCTTGCCGGTTCTTCTCGTCATGATCAACATTGGGAACACGACGGTAGAATACGTAATTTGTGTTGACGATTCATAAGTGATTTTGTAAAGCTCACATGAATAAAGATGTTTTCTATTCTAATTCATATGCCCATGATATAAGACACAGGCGTACCATCTGACTTGCTTTTGATTGCGCATGTAAAAAAACATTAGTTTAATTTCGATCACCAATCGAAAACTGACTGCAGCTGACATTACAATTAGACTTGCTTTCAAAAGAAGACAGCACAAGTCATCGCGGCAACTCAAAGCGAGAGTAATAAGAGTACAAATATTTTCAAGAGTTAGCGCACTTCGCTCAAAATATTTCATAACATCGTTTATTTTCTGCGGCCGCGCCTCTGGGCCTGCGCGTGCGTCACTATCGTTCATGAAATATTACTCTCGGACACAATCAAATGAACGAAGAGGAGGCAGTTACAAAGCTAATGCTACAACCAAATACAGTACAGTGCTATGCATGTTCCTTAGACAATAAATGGCGAATATTTTATATCAATACTACCAGTCAATCGTTAATGAAAGAGTCAAAGAAGTATTCCGCATTTAGTGCATGCGAGATCAGACCAACATAAAAAACAACTTGACGATCCTGTAGGCCTACTCCCAAAAACGAAAAATGTCAGATCCGACAAGGGTAGAAATTTTTATTTCTCATAAGTACAGGCTTAGCATACGCAACGCGACTTAATTTTATCGCGCTCTTAACAAACGTCAAAATCGATTGAAGTCAGTGCGTCAGCTGCTGATTGGCTGAAAATATGAGTGCGGTGTGCTATTAGCCAATCAACAGTATAGAAACTATTGTCGTCTCATACGACCAATTTGACATATTGCGTATGCTAGGCCTGATAGTCGCAACCAATTCACTTCGAGTGCGAATTAAGCGTTATGAAAACAAAATATTATTTATGCAAATAAAAAAGCATTTTTTAACTCCCGGACATTTTGATAAATTTTCAAAAATGAAACCTTTCGTGTGTTAGTTTCGTTTTTGGCAGAATCGAATGAGGGGGGTTCGATTCTCGGTCGAGTGATTGTGGAAAACGAACCTTTCAATGTAGTTTCGGGTCTAGGTGTTGTGGTACCGTCGTTCATTCTGTTTTCTGTAACACAAGTGATTTAGCTACTTGCCACAGAATCAGAGAAAAGTATGTGATCTTGTCGAGTATTTATTTATAACTCGCCATTTCGTTTAGATGGCGGGGCCACCGGTAACAAATAAAATAATAAACAATTTTATTTCAGTAATTTCTTAAATACTATCTCGTAAGCTAATGAAATCTGCAAAGATCTATAATATCAGATACACATTTAGAAAAGTTTGCCGTCAACATATTTTGAAAGAAGATTCTTTATTCTTTAGATATTAGATAATTTAAAATATTAAATTCTTTGTTTATGGTTAAAACTAATATTCATTGGCCGTATAGGACACATGTTGCTGAATTAAGATTTAAATAGTTCTCTGTTAATCTTTACTGTGGTTAAACGTAAATCTGTAATATGTTTACCACTCCATCAAAAAAATTTAACCAAAATAAACATTTCCGCACGTTTCAATAGAGTGGTTTAAATATAGTTCGCAAAAGTTCAATCTACGCAGAGTATTTTAACAATTTACTTACCATTTTAAATAATTGTCTACAACTGCTGTTCTTTTCGTGGCGTCCCAAATGTTGTTTTATTTTATTTTATTGATCGTTATTAGATTGTTCACCAATTGACATTTAGTAAGCGTGGTGACTAAGTCAATATCCAAAAGTATCAGTATTTTTGTTAATGATTCAGGTTTAAAAAATAGCAGGTGAGGAGTCACACTAACCGCTTCATTCCCCCCCCCCCCATTCATTCCAAAAACTATTATACTCCACATACGCAAAAAAAAAAATCGTTAAATTGAATCTTCGGAAACAGACTTTGGGAGTGAATTCCATTCCTTAGCGAATGACGATGCAAAACTCTTTCGCAATTAATATTTGATTACCGATAAACAAACCTATAGGTTATTTAACGGCTATTACACTTACGCAGTTTACATAACTGGCCTGTATCGAGTTTTTGTATCAACAATGCCGACCCAGTTTCAATATCAAACTGCAAACGCTAAAAATAAATTTTCACATTTCATTCCTACACGTCCAAATATCTTATCGATCTGAATATTTTCACGCAAACAAAATATGACGAAACGATATTTTACATTTAAATACTACATTTATTTATTCTGAATACGCAAATAAGTAATACTGATTACAATCAGAAATAAATATTATATGCCCAAGCTAAGTTAAAACAATCTGGGGGTCTACTCTCATAAACAAAATATGTCGGATCCGACAACGGATGGCAATTTTTAATCCTCATAATCATAAAGAAATCACTTCGAATGCAAATTAAGCGTTTTCAAAAAACAAAATATTATTTATGCATATCAAAAACCACGTCTTCATTCCCAAACTTTTGAATAATCTTTAAAAACGAAACCTTTCGTTTGTTCGTTTCGTTTTTGAGAGTACCCCTCCTGTTTCCGCTGGTACCGTACCTGGTGGTAAGCTCTCAAAATAAACGACACTTAGGGCTTTATCACCACACTAGCGCAGGACTTTCAAAAGTTTTCGTTAATGTTAACCACCCTCATCACAAAGCTCAAATATGGTAACCCAGACCGAAACAGCGATGATATTTATAGGACAGGAGCTGAAAGAAGCCGAAGACCGGGTGCAGTGGCGTTCTGCTAAACCTATGCTTAGAAGCAGCAGTAAACAGAAGAGACGTAATCAAAACAACGAATAACTTAATTCTTTGAAATCTTACTATAGCTTTGTATACTTTATTTAAGTACCTAGTTTAAGGACACATTGTTATATTTGAAAAGAGTAAGTGTCGAGTTTCTTGCCGGTTCTTCTCGACATGATCAACATTCCGAACACGGCGGTAGAATACTTTATTTGTACTGACTATTCATAAGTGCTTTTGTGAAGCTTACATGAATAAAGATATTTTCTATTTCTATTTCTATTTCAACAGAAAATTGCTTCAGAATGGTAGCCAGAGTTGTCAGATTATTTTCACACTAGATTTGGAATTTTAGTGAATATGCGAGGTCCTTTCCTCCAAGGGGGATATAGTACGCATAAGAGAATAAAAAAGAGTGAAAGAGTATGAGACGATGTTGCAGCCGCACGCATCCCTATCTTTCGCATGCTTTTCGTCATTAGTCCCCCTCAGATGAGATATCTATATTTGCTTATGCTTTCTGAGTACACTGCACCCATGGTCATGTCAGCACCTAAAGTTTTGGTGCTGTGGCCGTTTAAGTTTAACTTTATTCCCACGGCGCCACTAATAGTGTGCCAATGCATTTTCGTCCCTTAAAAAAGGTCATCACCTATAGTGAGACAGGCTTAGGCCTGTCCCGTTTTTGTTTATTACATTACTTAAGTTTTGATTAAGCAATCGTGATATCCCGCCAAAATCGTGACGCCTGGCACCCGATATTAGGGCACCAGCCGATTCACATATCTTCTAAAAGTCACTTACGACACTTCTGTTATGATTAGGTATTAAAGTAAGGTACCTATTTAGTAGCTGGTGACTCCGGGGACTGTCCTGGAGCGGCCACTGGTGTAAGCGGTGGCCACTCGCCTTGTTGTTGTGTGTTAGCCTGTTGTGCTTGGAACTCAGGACTCGGCATGTATCCTCTGGAACAAATAGAACATTATTGATCCTGAGATTATAAGATACGGCTAGGTAGTTTCCCAGGTTCGATCCGGAATCCTGAGCGAATTGACTGGGCGGTAGAACAATGGTTAGCTATCCTGGCAGTCGAACCAAGAGGTATAGGTTCAATGTCCACCGGGGACAAACATTTGTGTGATGAAAATTTGGTTTGTTCTGTGTTTTTATATAATAATCATAATCTTATCCAAATTATTTATTTATGTAGGTTACAAGCATAGCTGGGCACCGTTAATCAAACAGTTAACTTCGTTAATCGTTAATCCGCTAATAAAAAAGTTAGCTTCGTTAAACGTTAAAGCGTTACATATCTAAAGAATTAATGCAAGTTAACGTTAATCGTTAATCCGTAAATTGGTAATCAAAATGGTTCCAGGTCCTAGTGAGAATCTTACCTAATATTACCTACACACTTCCATATGCACACGCAAATGTTCACTGACAGTCATGTAAAACGTTACGATGCGGTCTAATTCCCATTTGGAAAAGTTTTGTTTCCCTACGGTTGCCGGGGAATCCCTCGATTGTATTAGTGTGGTCGTCTTTTTTTAAAGGAAGAGGGAGGGGGAGTACAGAAAAATCTTAAAAATTTGCGCTGCGTAATACTTGAACGCTCCCTTTTTAAAACAAATACAGCGCTCGTCATTATAACTAAACACCGGCTCTAAGTAATTATACAAACCATATTTGTATTACAAAAGAGAGCTATGCGTGATTCACTTAAAGAATTATTTAAAGACATTAATATTTTAACCGGAGCCTTCCAATTCATCTTTGACTGCATTATGTATGTACATAAAAATCTTCATTAGTTATATAAGAAATGCGATATACATAGTTTCAATACAAGAAATAAACATACGCTCGCTATTTCAAACCATAGGCTTCGTAAAACCAGTAGAACATTCGTGAGATTACCTATAAAAATTTTCAATAAGTTACCGCAATGTATTATTACCCATGCATAGATTTAAGGTTCATATTAAATCATGTTTAATGCCAAAAGGATACTGCAAACTTGATGAATATTTAAACGATAAACAAACATATATGGACATGATTGTCTGCTCGCTTACACACCATAGTTTTAAGTTCTCTAGCTCGAAAATTTGTAAAGAACTACTGAGTGTCTTGTCGGATTCTTCTCGGTAGAATTAGGTTCCGAACCGGCTGTAGCTTTTTTTTATATTACCTACACTTCAAGATTGACCTCATCCCAACTGATGTTAAGTGGTAATGAGATCCTAGCTTAAGGGCGACAAGTACAGCTTTAATTTTGGTTTTGACGATGCATAAGTGTTACTTGTAACCTACATAAATAAATGAACTGCTCTTGACTTGAATCTTTTCGCAGCTTTCTCGCATGGCACTCGCGGTACCATGCGGTGAAAATTAGGCATTGGATTAACGATTAACGGACTGCTGGATTATTAACGGAAGTTAATGAGTCCGTTAACAGTTATTAAAGTTAACTTAAAAGTTAATCCGTTACTCAAAATATTAACTTCGTTAATTAAAGATTAACGGATTAACAAGTTAATGCCCAGCTATGGTTACAAGTAACACTTATGTATCGTCAAAATGAATACAAACCAAAATTGAAGCTACAACCGGTTCGGAACTGCTTTCTTTCTTCGGTTCTGGGTTTTCATAACACAACAGTTGTAATAGTCGTTTACTATTTATAAACTGTGCCGTGAAACATTATACTTACAATAAACTTTTTATCTCAAGAATGAAATCTGTGGTCCTCGAATGTGAAATGTAAATCGAAAAAAAATACGGAAAACGGTGCCGTTTTAACCAACTTCAGGAAAAGGATGCGGTTTCCCAATATGAATATTTACTATATAGGTACTAAATATATATATGCATATTTATTGTAACACAACTTCATCATTTATGAACCGATGTTGATGACTTTTTGTTGGAAAGAAAGTTAGGTACTACGACGGTGGTGTGGTCAACAGCACATCAAGGGAAACACTTGCTGTTCAATATTAGATCTTATGCTCACATCATAAGGGCGATGCAAAGTCCAAAGTGAGTAGTCTAACATGCCTGTAACATGTCTGTACCATGACATTTTTAAAGAGGTAGGGCATAGCGATTTATCGCTCAAACTGGAGCAGCCCGACTGGTGAAATACCTCCCCTTACAAAAACCGCAGCCAAATAACAATCACTTCTGTGTTGTTGTGTTACTGCGTGTGAGTAAGGTTTCCAGAGCTCTTGGGGGTGCTACATTAGTAGCAGGGGTCAAGCCTTCAAGGTAAGGGTGACAAGTCCAGTAACAGATTTATTATGCTGTACTTGTCGCCCTTAAGCAAGGACCTCATTACCACTTAACATCAGGTGGGATGAGGTCAATCTTGAAGTGTAATAAGCCTTCCTCGATAAATGGTCTATTCAACACAAAAATAATTTTTCAATTCGAACCAGTCGTTCCTGAGATTAGCGCGTTCAAACAAACAAACAAACTCTTCAGCTTTATAATATTAGTATAGATAAACCAGGATCTGATGATGGCATCCAAAAGAAATCGAGGAAATTCTTGTGTATCATTTCTGAACCATTTTAAAACGTTAGTTTGTGTGCCCGAATCCGTAGGTTTAGCTCATAGTAGGCTCTCTGATTTAAAATGTTTTTTGTTGATTAAACTTTTGAGTCCCCCCTGCTTTAAATAGGACTCAACCGGCCATATCTATGGTTATGTCTTGACTTGGTATCTTAATACTTAAGCAACTTCAATAAACCTCAGATATACGCGAGTATTAAGTTTAAATAACTTGATACTATTACGTGTTCCCGAGTAAAACAAGTTTTATTATGCTGTACTTGTCACCCTTAAGCTAGGACCTCATTACCACTTCACATCAGGTAGGATGAGGTCAATCTTGAAGTGCAATATAAAAAAAAATTACACGGACAAACTACAGACAGACAGACTATAAAGTGATAAAAGGATTCCTTGTTTCCTTTTGAGGTATGTAACCTAATGAAGTATCAATGATTTGCCCGTGTTATTCAGACACTGTTATTTTCCCCATCACGTACACCTCATGAACAACTTATATTTGTTTATTTTATGGGGAAAAAGTGTTCCATATGACGAATTTATTTACGGGTGTTTACATATTGACATACAGTTAGTCATAAAGTTTGGCCAACAAACATTTCTAGGAAACTTGCTAGGGGTCTTTCAGTGACCAATTCAATCACTGGCAGGGATTAAAATATCTTTATTCATAAAAACCAATCTCTGTCTTTTAGTCTCGCTAAAACTCGAGCACTGCCAGACCAATTTAGCTGATTTTGGTTTTGATATAATCGGGGAGGTCCAAGAAAGGTATAAATTTGGAAAAAAGGAGGCACTACGTCATTCCGGTCTCGGTTATTATTATACGATTATTAAAAAAAAAACGTTTAAACAACAAGTCAAGCTTGTTCAACAACTTCCTATGGGTCTTCATCTAATTGTGTCATACATCTTGGGAATAATCGTGCAAAGGCCATCCCTTCTTTTTTTCTTATGTCAATCGTTCAACCGAATCTATGGCAACGGTTGCATTATAAAATGGGATATAACTTTTTTATTTCCCAAGATGTATTAACAAAAGAAATAGTGTTTACTGCTTACTTAACTGCAGTGTTAATTTACGTACACAAACATTGCACAAGACCAGACCAATTTTGCACGCCTTTCAAACATGAAAACTTAAATAATCCGGCATTGAACTTGACTGAAAAGATCTCGAAGGCCAAGTCACGTAGACGCGACCGAAGCGTCAGCAAATGAATTATCACCTTCAAAGACCTTCGCTTTCAGACGGCTCGCAGGCATGTGTTAACAGTGAAATATTGACGCAAAATACACTAGATAGGTAGGGTCGGCAAAAGCTTCACTTCTTCTCCCATTTAATCCAGAATTACGTTGTAAGTCACTTTACAAATGGGCGCTGAGCAGAGTTTTTGGCAAGTTTTTACTGAAAATTTGGCATTCTTTCATCGCAGGATATAGTAAACAAATGAGAAAGAGAAAGTAAGAGAAAAAGATGCTGTCGCGGTTTCACACACTCATTGCTTGAGGAACACGAGCACCCTTCCTCATAACCTATTCACAAAAAATTGGAATCAGATTCTAATTCGGAAGCTATGTTTTATCTCTTTCTTGACATAAACGATTAGTCAGGGTTCCAAGATCTCTCAAACTGGACAATTTAAGGCTTTAATGTGACTGTCGTAATCGACGTAACGTGTTACGTCGCTTAAGACTTTATTCGCCGGGGAGTGCGGTATGTTCATACTTTTCAGAGATGGGTCTTGATTTCAATTCTAAAGGATAAAAACTAAATGAAAAAAGCGCAATTTATATGGCAAACGATTATACGTCAAAGTATAATGTAACGATTTTTACAATTTTACGGTGACATTTACATTTCATAGTTATGTACTATCGAAGTTATCGGTGCTCGATTTATTTGCTTTCAGCAAATTTAAGTAGATACGTACTAAATGTAAATATTTTGAATTTTGTCAATATCAATCGGAATATTTAATGTGCAAACAGCCTTGATATTGCCATTGCTATTTGAGGCGTTTGTTTGAACAACATCGCACACACTTTTTTCACTTTGTCACCTACTAGCCAAATCATTTGTATTACGAAAATCAGAAACAACAACAGTTCAAAAATAACCAGTAACAATTTAATTTAAAAACTTCGTTTTCTATGTACGTGGATGGATTGAAAAGCTCGCGGCCTCAGCAAGTATTTTTCTTTTTCTACGTAATCTCCGTTTCCAACGCCTGTATGCCAGCAATAAAAAAAAATTCTTCAAGGTCAAAAAAACACTGCAGCACCGACCTTCTCATTTGTTTTTTTTTTGACCTCCAGGGTGTTTTTTAGTTTTGGGAATAAATGAAAGGCTGAAGGTGCCAAATCAGGGAAATAGGTCTAACATGATGACACCTTCAGCATTCAAAAAGACTGAAGTCATCACCTTGTTATACACGGGTGTATCGGGCTCGAACCGACTAAACTCCTTGCTTACTGGTGGGGAAGTCGGAATCTCTTGCAGATTTTACGCCGGCTTCTTCACCAAAACATTTTTAACCTTACCTAACTTAAATAGACTACTACTACTAGATAAAATACTGAATATCTAACAAATATTTTTTTAATATGCATTTAGGACTTTTGGCGCAAACGAGTTCATTCATACAAATTTTCACGTTTCTGAAATTGGAAAGGCTGGGTGAATAGTTATGTAGAATGCTTGAAATTTTGAGCTGTATAGCAACCCTATAATCTTTTACGGCATGCTGAAGCAATATAATATGGTCTGCTGTGGCAAATAAGATCTCATTGTCTTGATTTTAAAGATCATTCTTTTTGGCATCCTAATACGCCATTTAATACGGCCATAGAGGACATCCTATCATTCAAATGTGTTTTGTTTCGTTCAGATCCGACATGCATATGGTAATAATGATCCATAATGCATACTCTGGTCATCTAAAGTAGGTAGCCATTTTGAAATACGTTGTTACTAAGTACGATTTAAAGCTGTTTGTGAAAACATGCAGGTGTTATTACCTTGGCTGCTTGTTTTGAAAAATGAACTTGCTGCATTATATCTTACACCATATATATTTATTTGTATATTTATTTCAAACCCCAGTGTCTGCTACTTTTATGATCCTGATAAGACAAACCTGGTTATAACATTCAAGAAAGTCTTATAGCCTCTGCAACCCTTACCAAGGTAACCAAACTGTTTGGTTCAAAGCCAGGACAAACGGCTTAATGTGCTTTTCAGACCATGGAATTATCATTCTTATGGGACAAAAGATGATTCAAGCCTGCACTGTCCTAACCAGACTGATGTAAAAAATTCCCCGAGAGATTTAAACCCAGTACCTTTCGGAACTTATAGCTCTAACTACAGAGGCTGAAGTGTTGAATCTTTTATTATAAACCTTTTCGCATCTCATTTCCATTCTTGGTTTACTTTATTCCGATCCTATATTTAATGCCGAAATGTACATTAATTGGTAACGGTTAAAATCCAAATTATGTTCTATTTTAAGAATACTTTTATTAAAATAATACAAAATAATTTAGAAAATAAACAACACGTACAAATAATCTTTAAATAGCTGTAAGAATATAAACAATATAATACAAATTGCTTTCAATATCGATTTAAAAGGTATTTATTATTCTTCATTGCCATCATCTCCATCGCCATCGCCAACAGCGTTTGCTTCCTCAAACGCATTCGTTTCATCATCATCAGCGGCGTTATCATTGGCAACGTCTTCGTTCTCAGCAGCCGCTGGTTCATCAGCAATCTCTTCCTCAGTAGTTATTACCACGAGATTCATCGGATGCACCGCTTCAACGTCAGTACAAGAACTCTTCTCTGATGTACCTTGTGTTTGTGTACCTTCATGTTCCCCCCTGGATTTGTAGTCTCTGAAAAGAAATCAATTACATAAGTTTCTTATTCAATGGTTAAAACATTAGGTTTAACAACATATACAAATTTAACAAATACTTTACACCCAATCACTAAACATATTGCATTAAGGTACAAACTAAATGTTAGCCGTTACTAATGGTTTCAAATCGTTAAAGTGTGTATATTCAAAAAAAGATTAGCGTAAATCAATAGTAATAGCCAAAGTATAGTTGGTACATTATTATAAATTTTGATTTCCACTTAAAAAAATAAAAATTTAAAAATCTTAAACAGTATGGATAAATATTTCTGAAACGTTACTATTCTCTTTGAATGCCAATAGTTATTAAAAATAAAAGATTCAAAACAAAGTAAAAATAAAGCATACCGTAAAATACGTGATGATCAGAGTATCAGCGGTTTTCGTGGTAAGAGCACGATAAAAATACACTGTTTACAATGCGTAAGGTATTTTATAATGCCAAATGGCATTGGCAGTAGGTATAATAGAGTAATTGGTAGCTCCTCGCCTCAACCTAGCAACTATTAGCTAGTTTTGAAGTCTGTTACACTTGGAGAATGTCCAATTTGAATATGAGCTGAAGGTTATTGTGCGTCGATAGCTCCGGGCCAGGCCAACGTCATGTGGATTTCAGTTTCATTTAAACAGTATTTGCTTAGTTACAAAACCGCAATCGTGAACATGTTTAGCAGTCTTAAAGTCGCCGTTGTCTTTATTTTTTTTGTTTAATACAAGAATATCCAACAAGTAAGTATTTAAATTAAAAACATAAACGATACATTCAGATTTCAAGCCTAGTTCACGTTCGCATGTCTAAGGGGGGTGGACGCAAAAGTATGCAACCTGAATGTAGTCAGTCAAACACCCACTTGAAATGTACTAAAGTACCAAGCATTCAACAACCATTCAGATCAGCCAGTATCATGGCTCCCGATGCATTGCGTGGGCTCCCGAGCAAATCCTGTTCTCAGATTCCTACTAACCAAGTAAGTAAGTATACATACATAGGCAATTTTAAATTCTAGACCAGTTATTTCTAACAATCCATGTCAGGATTTTCGTAAGATGGTCAGTAGAGTTTATGATAACATATTTGGCTGCGTAAAAAGTCTACATTTACAACATTTGGGACACCATTTGCAAATCATTTTGGGATCAATGCCGTAAAATAAGATCGGTCATATTTATTTTTTTAAAATGACCTTTTCCAGGCTATTTAAAAATGCTCCGAAACGAGTCAGTCAATCGTGAAATTGTCACGATTACACCAAATTGATTTAAATCCTTTCCTTAACAAAGTTTAATAAAATACTTATTTTTAACAATAAATATTTAAACAAAACCATAATTTTGTATCCATCTGTGATGATGCGTCTCATTTTATTTCTTTCTTTTCTTCAGACTTAAAATTATCTACAGGTTTATATTCTACATTGATATCGGGGCCCTAAACCTATTCGGGAATAGATCCAGGTCCAGTAAAATCACCAACCCGCATATTCCAGGCGTGATGATTCAGCCGAAACCTATGCAGTGTCAGGAATGAGAGTACAGTACTTTGTTGTTCTACCTTCTCACATCTTTATTAAGAGTCTAGTCATGTCACGAATACCATCATTGAGTAAAAGTTAAAACCATCAGGGATACGGGCATTACAAATTGAGAACCCCTGGACAAAAATTACTACCTACGCCTGTAAATGCAACGCTTCAATAAACTCTCCCGAACCAGAAGCTGCAATATTACTGACCATTGTGTGTAATGTAGTTCTAGAAAATTATGTTCGTTTAAATATACGAACTCAGGCATCTATCTAAGGTATAACACGAAATTCAATAGGTTATCTAGGGCAAATTATCTGCGAGAACATTATTTACCTACAGTAGATAAATTTAATGCGTATGTACATTTGCTCTGAATGTACTATTAAATTATTCGTATCAACATAAGCAGATAAATGCACCAGACAATAACACAGATTAGCTGAAGTTTCCCTTATATTATGAGTATGGGATGAGTAACACTGATTGGGACGTAAACCAAACATATCTAGACTTAAACCTATTTAAAAGTTATTGGACCCGGAATTGAATTCCAGACGTTTTGCATTTCGTACGCCACCTAGGTCGTGTAATCTTTTAATGAAAAGGTCAGAAATACCGTTTTTATTCCATAGCCTGAGTTCCATAGAGTGACGATAGAAACACACGATTATTCTCAATTTTAAACACACACTATAACTACCATGTTGTATAGATAGATGATTGCATGTCATGGAAGGCAGTCACATGCCTTCAAAAGGTTTTTACATTTTGTACCTACGTTTATTGTGAAAGTTAATTCTAAGTTTTTTTAACGTGGTTATCTCTGGCAGTGCAAATAAATAGAAATATTTGACCTAGCAAGATTTATTGTCAAAAGGGCTATTACAAGCGTTAGTATAAAAGTGTTTCCTATGTAACCCAGCTCCTCAGACTACGAACAAGCCGTTCACTAATCTGTTGGCTACTTTCCAGGATTCCGCGACGACCAGCCACTACTGACGTTAACATCTGATACTATTTGATTGTTTGTTTTGCTTTGTGTTTATTAGGCATTTTGGTTTGTTTCTAATGTGGAAATAGGATCTAACATTTAAGGTAGAAATAAAGAAAATACATTTATTGACATCACAAAATTAACAAACAAACACAACGCAAGACAATTATTACAGATAGGTATTTATTTATAATATCCTTGTGAGGCCTATTTGGGTTACACCTCAGCAAATGTCGCTACGACATTTTTAACACAGCAGCGCTGGTATTCTGGTGGAACCCCCTGCTTGGAAAATTGTCATCTTATCTTGTTTGTTGCGAAAATATTCTTGTGTCATACTTTCTTAATGGACACCTCTTAAAAATGGCTGAATTTACAATTTCAGTGGCCATTTGGTAAAAATATAAGTACTTGTTTAAACTTCAACCTGCCTACCTTTTTATAACACGCCTGAATCGGATTCGAACGTAAACTATGTTTTGTCTTTTTCTTAATATAATCGATTGAATAGAGCCAACACATACAATTTACGCTTAAGAATCGTTTCTGACATTTGCGAATCAACTGTATAGGTATCTACCTCTAATAATAAATTAAGCCTGGACCCGAATATTTCAAACCAGTGTGGTCGATTAGTACATAATGCTACTAGTATTAAGTCCGCTTTTGGTACTTTTTAAATATGTATTTAAAAGCTGTTTTAATAAATAAATATTTGTATTGTTAACGGAACTCCGTGATGACAACACTAATGAATATATTTAATAATTAGGGACATCAAGCATCAATTACATTGAAATACGATATACGAAATTCTGTTTTGAGCCGATCAAGTCAACAATGTGCAATCTAACTCTGTGAGCAGCGCCCAACGACTGCTGCAGTATCTACCGTCGCTTTAAATAACCCGACGCATCGCCAGATTATTGGCGCTTCTCAAACTAACAAACAACACATATATTAATACATTTAATGTCCGTATCACAGAAAAACAAGTTAACGGGTAAATACGCGACACAATTTTTAGTAGTTAATAAGAAGTACCCGTTTTGACCCGTTAGCTTATTTTAAATGTTTAAAATGGAACGCGAAAGTATTAAAGTATAGTGTTGCATAAGCTAAAAATCTTCTCTTGTGGCACATGATAGTTTTTAACAAGATATTAATTAATTTCTAAGCACGGTAACAACTTTCCTCGCAGTCTTTAGACTTAGATAAAGTGGGTAGTTTCATCATCATCATCGACAATTTACATTTCTTAGTTTTATAATTGAGACCTAAAACAAAGGCGAAATTTTCTATGGGTTAAACTAGTCTTTTACCCCTTAGACAAAAAAAACTTTGCTAAACCTAATTTAACCGAAGTGCAAAAATTATTGTCTGATAGTTGACTACATAAATTAGTTTATCATGTAAGTAATTGTGGGTCGCCTATTAATTTATTAAACATTTTAGAAAACATGATTGAACAGAAATGATTATTGTCTCCAGTTTAAAAAATTCTTATTTAAACAATTTTATTCTTTGAGAGTTTTAAATTTTCTTCCTCTTGACTTCCTTAAAACTCTGTAATATCTTTATTTACACCACCATGTGATAGCATGATTGATCAATAAGAAGATTCTATGAGTATATAAATGTCTGCGTGTATATTTTCCACGCAAAAAATACTGAATGAATTTAGACGAAATTTAGAAGAGACAGATAAAATGCTAGATTAACACAAAGGATACTTTTTATCCCAAAACTAGCTGTCCCGGCGAACTTCGTAACGCATATTTTTTAGTTTTTAACCTTTTAAACCTTCCCTGGACCTCCACAATTATTTCAGAACCAAGATTAGCCAAATCGGTCTAGCTGTTCTCGAGTTTTAGCGAGACTAACGAACAGCGATTCATTTTTATATATAAGATAGCTTTATATAATATAGATAACGCAAACGAAGTCGCCGGCAACAGCTAGTTAAATATGAAGGTATAGTGAACAGTAGATGCAACTGAGACAGCGGGAGCGTCATCCGGCCGCTCCCGAGGCGGGCTGCGCAGACGCACGCGTCTATTTGCGCGCGGAGCAACAACCGCGCACCCGTGACATTAAACCACGCCGCATAGACAACACACTAGTATAGGTAATGCTAATTTATTTATTTTATTTAAAAACTTTATTGCACAAATAGGTACAACAGGTGGACTTAATGCTAGGGGCATTCTCTACCAGTCAACCCTTGGGTCATGCAGATAGTTTGTATATGGTGCGGTAACAGCTAACAATATTATAGGGTTAGATTTGACTTCTAGCTTTTTTGCTAGAGATTTACCCAGGAAAAAAGTAAGTAAGTAAAAAGTATGGAAAAGTTGGATATAGCAGGTTTGTATGGTAAAGGATCTAGATCTAAGAGTACATCAATACATTTTTTTTTAAATTTGTGCATTCGTTTTTCTGCGGAAGATAAACCAATAAATAGATCTTCGCATTGATTTTGAGCAAAAAAAATTTAAGAGGCTAACAATCAGTGATGTGTGTGATCGCAACGGTAATCCCAAATCGTCATTTAAGTATTTGTAATTTGTTTCTGAGTTTATCCTTTTATATCAAAAGCAGCTAATAAAAATTCATTGGACTTCCTACCTACTTTATAAGCGCTTCAGTATTCGTCAATTTCGATCGATTTTTTGCAAGTCAAAAAAACAAGCCGCGGAAAACAGAATAACAACTCGGATTTTGCAACAAAAAACTTAAACGACGCGACGATGTTTATTCCATGCAAAGTGTCTACCAGAGATCTTCATACATATTCAAGTACCTACAGACTCACATTTGTCCACGTCGTATCGAGTAGTGTATGTCAATCGACCACCGTGCACAGATCAAGCAATTCGTCAAGATTAATTGACGGAGACAGAGGAAATTGAGTAGCATAATAGCAGCGATTACACAATGTAACTAGGAAATATACGTCTACGTTGCTTCCCGTGAGGTTTGTCATCTGATATGCAGGAGGTTGGCAAAGGAGGTTTATTTTTGAAGTTAGAGATATGAAATTTGGCACAAACATAGCTCGAAACTTGGATTAAAATATAGACTACTTTTTGTTTCGAATATTAGGGGAGAAAGGGGTAAAACCGACCATGAAAGGATGTAGTCCACGCGAACGAAGTCGCGGGCACAGCTAGTTTGTTATAAGTAAAACAAGTTCATATCAAGGTTGCCGTTGAAATTGATGAGCAATATTGCCTTAAATAGAGCATCATAAAATGATGAAAAGTTAAGGATAACCACGAGTATATCATTTTATCTAATATATGTGGGATAGCGGATGTATACGAATTTAATGCATGAGCGACAAATGTACGTATGAATATCCGAATGGAGAGAATTACAGTTAGATTTGAACGACGACGGTTTGGAAGACATATTTTAAAAATTTAATTTAATTTTGCAAATATAATTCGGATTATTAATAATTTACTTTCTAATTTATTTGTCATCCACTACATATATTTAAGACAAATAGTACAAACAGACGTTATGATGGGTTATAAAAACTATAAGGGAATTTTTTATTCCTCTTACCAAAAAAACCTGGGGGCCTACTCCCAAAATCGAAAAATGTCGGATCCGATGGCCGATAGCAATTTTTAATTCTCATACTCGTAACTATCTCACTTCGAATATGACTGAAGCATTTTAAACAATTATTTATTATTTGTGCAAATCAAAAATCATGTTTTAACTCCTGAACTTTCGATTAATCTTCAAAAAGGAAACCTTTCGTTAGTTCATTTCGTTATTGGAGGTAGACTTTGTATTGTAAATATAATTTTCCATCCCGACCGACCACGCCTTTTTGTAGTTGGAAGTCTGTGGGCAAACCTGGCCCAATAGTGTGAACTGGCCTGAGCTATGGCTGCCAACAGTGCCGGCTCGTAAACGAGGACAAATGCATTTCCCGGTCCGATTCATTATTCCGACTGCCACAAAGGATAGCTAACCCGTTGTTAGACTAATTCCCAGTTCCAATATTTGAAAAACGATACGTTCTAGCTACGGATAGTAATAAATTATACCCGGCGTAAGCTAAAAACGACCGACAGACGACTGATGACAGCTGACATAGAAAGTAAATTTGAAATTAGAATTGTCGACTCTTAGTCGGTGGGAGAAAAACGGATAGTCATTATCGTAAAATATTGAAACCGGGTATTATATGTCGAACACACGTACCTACCTAATGTGTACTTATTTGATTAAAAAATTGGTAAATTCGGCATTATTAAAAGCTTTTAATTCTGAAGTATCAGAGAAATTTATCGTTTAACATTAGATCTTCAAATTAATGTAAATGCGACGCGGTTTATCAGCGGTTTGCCACTGGTAAACCAGTTGCTGAGCTATTGCCATTCTCTTTCAATGAGCCACACAAACCACTCAATCCATGTTGCACCATTATGATAAATCTGTATCTCACTTTTTATTACATGCACGATAATATTCACACACCTTTTGTAGGTAGTACTTTGAAATACACCATTCATCCTAGTATTAGTAGCTGCGCTTTGAAGCAGTCCAAAGGGTATATTCTTGAGCTGATTTATGTGTCACCTCAGATGTTCTGATTTGTGGTCTACATGGAATGTCTAAATTGCCCAGCCATAGAAGCAAGGGAGACTCAGAGTTACCGTTATGAAGCAGTCGGTGTGGTACAGTTCTTCGCCAAAAAATGCTCAAAAAGCTGATAAATTTGTGTGTCAACTTTGACATTAAGCCTACTCATACCCAAGGCCGTCTTAAACTAACCTGGGATCAGTGGGCACACGTGAATTTCGGGTCGTTTTCGAAAGTAAAAAAAGCGAATTACAAAATTTATTGATATAATCTGTCATTTATGATAATTCTAATATCATAAATGATAAGCTGGTGCTTTGGTTAGAGAAATAGTCGGTCCATCGGGTCGGGCACGGGCCTTGAGTGTCCTTATGATGAAGACGCTTATGCTCATACCCTATATCACGACAAGTGGGTAACTGCTAGTGGTGATAAACATGTTTTTTTGCTGATTGAGGGCCTCCACTACGTTATTTGATAGCTTTTGCACAGAAATTTTGTGTTTATCGCGAACCATTGATTAAAGTATACTTCTAGTCTTTATAATATTATATAAATTCGCTATTTATGTCCCTTTGCTGTGCATAGGCCCAATGGAATGTACCTTACGCAACAATGCCGGCCCTATCCGGATTGACCCCTCAATTTTCAATATCTTTAAAAGACTTTAGGAATCATGGAGGTCCAATTCTTTGTAGATGATGACGTCATATCCTGTACATTGGGAAGTAGTGCCACTTGCTTTTCTCTTGATGAAAGCGCAGGGAAAACAATGCGCACTCAAAGTATATAGTCAGCATCCTTTGTTTCTACACATCACACACAGAACTTTGTGGAATTAGACCTACGCGTATAAGTTCGTCAGTTAGGCAGTTAACCTAATGTGACAAGGTACCTACGATTTGTGGACAAACTAAAGGTACTGAGTGTACATCGATTTGTCCGAGGTGTGGGCGCGTGAGTGGGCTCGGTCCCTGTCATCATCACTCATCGGGGTGCAAGGATTAATAAATTCATATGCATGAAAGTTTAATGGCCCGTGAATGGTATTTATTGGCCTATGGTCGACTTTTTGCAACAGTTCTCAATAAATGTTAGCAAGAGCGAGGGAAACCAACTTTCCTTATGTTTCTCGGTTGGATATTACCCAGACTGAGTAAAACTGGAAATAGTAAATGTACTATAGATATAAAAAATAAATATTAGACAAAATCACATACATTGCTCAGATTCTGAGCTTAAGCACTTGTGTTACAGAAATCAGAAACAACGACGGTACCACAACACCCAGACCCGAGACAATATAGAAAAGGTCGTTTCCCATATTGACCCGACTAGGGATCGAACCAGAGATGGCGCCACGCTAAAGTCCGGCCCGCTCGCCTCTCGGTTAAGGAGGTCGTCAAATTATGACTGTGAGTATTTAATATAATAAGGCTGAATTTCCAATTACGTAATCTCTTCTGAAGTTTAGGTTTTGTTTTGGTTTTTATGAAGACAAGGACAAGGACAAGACGCTAACTGTTAATACCTGTATCGGACAGCAGGATTCACACGTTAAGACGTACTAGGAGGTATCTAGACACCGGCAAGTCGGCTTGATCGATCGCGGTTTGATCATCAAACGACGTACCGTGCACAAGATATAAAAGACGTAATCAACTTGCATATTTCGATAAGATACGAGTAGGTACGGTCTTATTTTTAGCCGGCTACAGGAATACAAAATAAAGAAGTTAACAATTCTTGTTTGACACCCGATAAAACGGATTTTGAACTAAAGTCAATTTTGATTTTGCTATCAAGTATGCTTAAAGGATAATTCATCACTGAATAACAAAAAGTATTGAGATGAGCAGCAATTCATGTCACTGGACGGGTAGTAGGCAAAATAATTAACGTGGAAAAGATTTTTTTATAAATCCACATCTATTGCAGAAATAAGTCATTTCATTTTGACGACTTTCATAGCCGAGAGGCGAGCGGGTCGGACTTTGGCCACGCGACATCTCTTAGGTCCCAGGTTCGATGGATGGGTCAATACGGAAAACGTTTTTTTCTATATTTGTCTCGGGGCTAGGTGTTGTGGTACTGTCGTTGTCACAGAACCACAGAATAAGACCGCCTAAATTGTAGTTATATATGTCTGTAAAACCAATTTCTGTAAATTTTTCTATGCAATAAAGTGTATCAATCTAACACATGGGATACTTTTTATCCCGTTATAACGCGAGCAAAGTCACACACAACAATCATTTCGTGAATATTTTGCATTGTGATTCAGTGATAATCTACAGTCCGTTGATTGTGAAGAGTACTTCAGAGAAGTCTCCCTCATTTCAAAATATTACGACTATTGTTATAATTCAAAAGCATATATTTAAAGCGGTCCAATTATCACAAGTTGGCACCACATTTGACGGCTGAACAAGCGGCAGCGACGACTCAGGAAAACAGTTTTTTATGGACTCTTTGTGTTTACGAGAGTTGGTTACGTACAAATGACGTCAAATGTAGGTAACACGCCTCTTTACGGATCTTAGGTAATAAGTCACTATAAATACAATTGCTATGAGAGCAAAGTCTGTGTATTTTTGCATTTAGCCAAACCGGCTAGTCTAGCTAAAGGTGCAGTGTTTCGCTTTCCATTACTTAGGATCAGGTAAATGTATGTGTCGTTGTATGATGTATAATTTTGGGACAAAAGAAATTCTGCTAGTAATTGGGGATGTGAGAGGATATTCAAAGATTTACTAGCGTTATAACATATATTTTATATTATTTATATCACGACCTCGGTGGCGTAGTGGCTAAGGTAGGCGGCCAAAGTGCGAAATGTCCCGGGTTCGATTCCCGGTCGGGTCAATTTGGAAAACGAACTTTTCTAAATTGTCTTGGTTCTGGGTGTGATGGGTTGACGCCCCCAGTTAGTATCCTTCGTTTGGTTCACATAGTACAAGGCAAAAAACCTTAGTTTGAGACCAGGTGATTGGTATGATTGTCTGGCGCAAGTCTTTATTTATTTGAGGGACTGTTCTGGAAAAAAAACATCAAAATACATCTGACTTACTTTTGTGGAGTTGCTAATAAAAAGCTTGGAAATGTTTTCAAGCAAAATAAATGAAAAAAAATCGGTTTTTAATCGAAGTCATCAAAAGGGAAACAGGAACTTCCTACTAATATTTTAGACGAAATGTTTTAAGAATTTATAGATATCTTAGATGTAGGTTTGTTAATAAGACAAGTACCACCAATATAATCTAGCCGTTTGCCAGTAGCAGTTCTATACTCAGCTTCGCCATAAGGAAGCGTTGTCTATTCGCGTGCGCGCGCGCAAGTACCGCGATGGCGTAAAATTAAACCGGCCGGTTAGAGACAAAGGGGGCATAGACGCATCTGGGTGCCGTGCCCATCTAAGGCAAGGGGGATGGTGTCCTGAAATAGTTCGATGTCCTTACAGGGCTGCCGATACACATTACTCATAGACACATGCCTGAATAGGCGGCATTAAGTCGAAAAAAAAACACCGACTTTTCTAACCCTTTGCTGACTAAGCTCATCAGTAATTCATGTGAACTCTTTGTGGGATGATGATTTGTGTGGTATGAGCAGAAAATGCACATAATGAAGTAGCATTATAATGGCTTGATTAGCTAAAAGTACACAACAGTCCTAAGTCAGTGCTTTTAACGACTTAGGACCAATCGTAGTCAGCTCACGGTTGTTGCAACCCAACTGACTCGTTAACTTATTTTTAACCGACGTGGAAAACAAGATTTTGTAATTCGACCGTATATACATTAAAATTGTATGTGTCTTGACCTATAACGTTGTCGTTTAATCGAAGAACTGATTTTAATTAGTTTTGGTGCAAAGAAGATACCTTAACGCTGGTACCATGAAACAGATCTAAGGGTCTTATCCCAAAAACGAACTAAGTATAGCGGATCCGACAACGGATAACAATTTTTAATTCTCATAGTCTTGACCAATTCACTTCGAATGCGAGTTAAGCGTATTCATAAAAAAATATTTTTATGCAAAGAAAAACTACGTTTTAACTCCACGTTTGGGGTTTAGATCCCTTGATGATGACATTCCAGAAAAATCGACGGGAAATCAACTATTTTTTTGCTAAAAATAATTTAAAATGCTCGTACGGGAAGTTCTTAAATTGTCTAAGCAGGTGTTTACTTTCCCGGTGATGCTGTGGTAGGTCTTCTGTTCCCATGGCATCACCATTGAGGCGATGAGGTCCGCCGGGGGGTTTTAGTGGGTATTCTTGCCCGTATAGGGGCAGGGAGTCCCACACACGCCGTCACCTCCCTCAGGTGACGGTACGGTGCGTCAATGCATTTCCCCCCGCTCAAAAAATAAAAAAAAGGTGTTTACTTTCTCCGTTGCACAGCCCTGTTGCACCGATGCAAATAAGGAAAGCACGGCCAACGCAGCGCGCGCGTGTGGCGGCTGCATTTAGACCGCTAAAAGTGACCCGTCGCTATGCGCTCGCGACCACGCGATGTCGCACAATACTTATAATAGTCCTGACGTTACCATTTAACACTGCAATAATCAAATTTAAAGTATTTTTTAGCTGAAAATATTTGTATGGAATCCTGTCGATATTTTATTCAGAGAATTGATAGTTCAATCAAAAGCACGTGACAGACTATACATATGGAATTTGTACAACCCTTATCTCGTGGGAATAAGACCTGCAAGAGTTAACCTTGATGTGTTGACTGTACCTACATACTTTAGGAGCCAATGTTATGAATCTATGAACGAATCAAAAATCCTTTATAGGCTAAAGAATATAATTATAATGTACAGTTTGAAAGTAGGTTTGTAGGAAATATCTCAAAATACTCATATGCTAAATAATATAATTATAATTAGCACATTTGAAGGAAATCTTTTGAAAATCATTCTTCATATTCAAGACCTAAATTTCATATTATTGTCATGACGACCTCCGTGGCCGAAAGGCGAGCGTGCCGGTCTGGGTTCAATCCCCGGTCGGGTCAATACTTTTCTGTATAGTCTCGGGTCTGGTTGTTGTGGTACCGTCGTTGTTTCTGATTTCTGTAACACAAGTGCTTTAACTACTTACCACAGAATCAGAGCAATGTATGTGATGTTGTCCAATATTTATTTATTTATATTAAAAAGTAAGATACATTTACTTCAGTAAGGTAAAGTAATACGTTGTACGCCGTACCTACTATCATATGACTGGCAACAAAAGTTCCAAGAATAGTTCAATCAATGTCACCCAAGGACAGTGACATCCTATTCGTAGAAGTAAATAAGAACTTCACTTCGATATAGACTACAAGCCCATGGAAAATGATTAACCTGTGAAATGAGCCAACGTGAATAACGCTTAGAAGGCTGTTAATACATCATGATTAAATTTATGAGAGGCAGGGCAAAGCGATTTATCGCTCGAACTGGAACAGCTCGACTGGTGAAATACCTCCACCTTACAGAAGACCGCAGCCAAATAACAATCACTCCGGTGTTGTTGTGTTCCTGCGTGTGAGTAAGGTTTCCAGAGCTCTTGGGGGGTGCTACATTAGTAGCAGGATCAAGCCTTCAAGGGCGACAAGTATAGTAACAGTTATACTATGCTATACTTTTCGCCCTTAAGCTAGGAACTCATTACCACTTAACATCAGGTGGGTTGAGGTCAATCTTGGAGTGCATTAGAAAAAAAAAATGAAGTAACTCTGAGCGCTATGCCGTCATTTCTTAGCGGTACAGGTGAGCATACGTGAGTAAATGGGATTTCTCAGGTACAAGTAAGGAATTACGACTACATATTAATATATGGCTTCTTATAACTTGTAGATAATTAACAATAAATGTCTAAAAACCTAATGCCGTACTAAAATGGTGGTGCTGAAGTTAGTGCAAATTTTTAATTCGCCGATAAATTGTAGAAGCAGTATAGGTCATTTAATACTGTACGGCTTTTGTTTAATTCTTTTTGTGTACATATACAGATACTTTACTCATGAACACCGTACATATTTTCAGCGCAGGAGTCGAAAGCCAAGGGTCGTAACCCTTCCCATACACCCATCCCTACTAATATTATAAATGCGAAAGTAAGTCTGTCTGTCTGTTTGTCTGTGTGTCTGTTACGCTTTCCTGCTTAAATCTCTCAACCGATTTTGATGAAATTTGGTATAGGTATACGTTGAATCTCAAGAACGGACATAGGCTACTTTTTATTAGAAAATAAGGGGGGAGGGGGGTAATACCACCTTTGGAAGTTTATATGGAAAAATGTTTATTTTTGAAGTTAGAGATATGAAATTTGGCACAAATATAGCTCGAAACTTGGATTAAAATATAGACTACTTTATGTTTCGAATATTAGGGGAGAAAGGGGTAAAACCGACCATAAAAGGACGTAGTCCACGCGAACGAAGTCGCGAGCACAGCTAGTATGATATAAGGTCATTGAAAAATGTACGGCATCTTGTTGAAAATGTTATCTTAGACAGATAATTATGTTTGATAACTATGCCGTCCAAAAATTATTGTTAATATTTGTGTAAGTAAATAATTATGCTAATCAGAGATGGTTGCAACCCTTGGCTTTCGTCTCCTGCCCTGAACTTGTTGAATTACCTAAAATTACTGACTCATACTTTAAGCTATTTAATTCGAACTATCAACTTTGAACAAAGACTGATGTCTTATTCAAATCAATGAGGGGAATTTATTGTCATATGTGCGATTCCCATGAAAAGTCACATATGGCCGGCGATTCTTACAAAAATAGCCTGGCATGTGACGTAAATTACAACTCATTGCAAGGCCAAATAAATTAGCATAATCAAGAAAATAGGTACAGTTATTTTTTAGTTTTAAAATGTTTTTTAACAACCTTTATTCATTTGTCAAGTCACTATCTTATTTTTTTTCGGAGGGAAATGCATTGACGCACCTAACCCGACACCCGAGGGAGGTGACGACTTGTGTGGGACTCCCTGCCCATATGCGGGCAGGAATACCCACTAAAACGCCCCGGTGGACCTCATCGCCTTGATGGTGATGCCATGGGAACAGAAGACCTACCACAGCATCACCGGCGGAACTCACTACCTACACAAGTAATTTCCCCATGACATAATTAACTAGTAGATGTTTTTTGGAGAAAGATGATGCTCATAAAGTAAATCATATAATAATGACACAAAAAAAATCACAATTGGCTACTTGACAGTGTTAACAATAAAATATGAAAAGTGTTAGATATGTTAGCTTATAAGTAAAGTAATAATTTTACATTTATATTTTATAATTAAAAGCATAGTTAGTATTTTAATTTTGCAAAATAAATTTTACTTTTTTATCTGTGGAACAAAAGAACCGAAACGGAAACCACCATTGCAATTCGGAAATGACAGCTGTCGGCGAAAATAATTTATTTTAATGTGGCGAAACAATGATTATTTTACCGATTAAATTGAATTATTGTGTCTTTAATCGTATTAAGAATTTATTGAAACATTTTCCGTTTATCTAAATGAAGTCGTTCCTATGCGTATCGGTTCGTTGTCTACAACGTTGACGTCATAATTTCAACAGTGACATGACTTGGCGTTTTTGCGCGCTTTTTAAATGTGTTACACAAAATCTTATTTTTCTCTGGTTATTTACATTTTTTCCAGATAAATCGAATTGCTTGGGATATAAAATGAACGGGCGCACATTTTGCAATACTTTTTCAAAAACTGTCAAGTAGCCAATTGGGACGGACTTAATATCTAACAGCATTAATTAATTATACGAGGCGTAAGCTAAAAACGACTGACAGACGACTAATGACAGCTGATATAGAACTTTGAAATTAGAATTAACGACTCGTAGAAAAACGGATAGTAATTTTTGACACATTACGAATCGTAAAATATTGGAACCGGGCATTAGTAATCCCTACTAATATTATAAATGCGAAAGTAACTCTGTCTGTCTGTCTGTTACGCTTTCCTGCTTAAACCTCTCAACCGATTTTGATCGAATTTGGTATAGGTATACGTTGAATCTCAAGAACGGACATAGGCTACTTTTTATTAGAAAATAAGGGGGGGATGGGGGTAATACCACCTTTGGTATTTTTGAAGTTAGAGATATGAAATTTGGCACAAATATAGCTCAAAACTTGGATTAAAATATAGACTACTTTTTGTTTCGAATATTAGGGGAGAAAGGGGTAAAACCGACCATGAAAGAATGTAGTCCACGCGAACGAAGTCGCGGGCACAGGTAGTTATACAATAAATAGTGATGTAGGTTATTCGACTGTTAGTTATTATATGACGAATAAAAAAAAATGGGCCTAAATGATAAAAGTAAATATAATATGCATACCTAGCATAAATATTTATATACAATCTAAAACTCGCATAAAATTACAAATAGATAAAAATAGGAAACGAAAATTTTCTATATTGTCTCGGGTCTGGGTGTTGTGACACCGTCGTTGTTTCTGATTTCTGTATCACAAGCGCTTACCACAGAATTAGAGCAAGGTATGTGATGTTTTTCAATATTTATTATTAATATTAATACACTTACCTTGATATCATTAGATCGTGTAAAGGTATCTACGTAGTTCAAGCAGCCAACAAATTGAATTATTGTCAAAGTCAATATGTTTTTATTCATATAGATTACATTAGTAATAATACTTATTATAAATGCGAAAGTAAGTCTGTCTGTCTGTCTTTCTGTCTGTCTATATGTCTGTCTGTCTGTCTGTTACGCTTTACCGGTTAAACCTCTCAACCAATTTTGATAAACTTTGGCATAGGTATACGTTAAACCTCAAGAACGGACATTGCTACTTTTTGTTAGAAAGTAAGGGGGCGGGGGGGGGGTAATGCCACCTTTGAAAGTTTATATGGGAAAATGTTTATTTTTTAAGTTACAGATATGAAAGTTGGCACAAATATAGCTCTATTAAAATATAGACTACTTTTTGTTTCGAATATTAGGGGAGATAGGGGTAAAACCGACCATGAAAGGATGTAGTCCAAGCGAACGAAGCCGCGGGCACAGCTAGTAGTCTCTAAATAAAGCAAATGAAGCTACCTCCGGTTCGGAACCTATAACTACCGTTTTGCAGAGAACGTTAAGTAAGCCGAGGTAATTCAGTGCAGGTCGACAAAAGAGGTGTACCACCACACCCCGCAGTTCCCACGATATCATCAGGGCAGCATTGTGGGAGGAGTGCTCAATCATTGGAGAATCAGCCAATAGGCAAATCACTTACAGTAATTTTCCAATTTGCATAGATGTTATTGTAAACAAACTTGGGTTGGACCGAACATATCAACTTGGTTTAAAACTACCTTTAAGCCGTTTAAATTACAAACAGAGAATTAATATGATATGGTTTAGAGCGATTTCGGACACTTTCGCCCCGCAAGTTTTGGCCCATACTGTTAATCAGTCTGTTCGCACCATGAAGTTTAAAAATGGTTGTGTTCGCCCCTTGTTAATTTAAAAAATAGGAAAAAGTTAATTTGTCTTGAAAAAAAAAAAACTATCAGTAAATTTCAAGAGCATAAGGGCGCTTCAAAAACATTGAAAATATTTTCGGCCCGCGATGAGGGGGAGACTATATAGGGCATGAAATGACACATTTAGGCAAAGAAGTGAAAGATACGTGGTGAACCGAGTGCGAGATCTTCAAAGGCAAGGTGTCTAAAAATGCTATCATTTATTAGTATCTACAAATTAATCGTGCGAACCCGGGACTGGTTATTAATTAGTTCAAGACCAATTAGAAATCATAAATAAATGTTCGTCACTATACCTACACTATATGCCCAGCGGGACTTATAGCCATTGCCGTTGCGCGTTTTTACGGGATAAAAAGTATCCTAATATTAATCTAGTATGTCATTTCTCTTTCTACCAAATTTCCTCAAAATATGTTCAGAAGTTTTTGCGTTAAATAGTAACAAACATTATCTAGACATATCAACTTCTTTATAAACTTTCGCGTTTATAATTTTAAAAGGATATATTGAGACATATGTTGATCACAACAAAAACAATTGTAATAGGTCCTTACTACATCCTCAGACCATATTGCTCTTTGACTTCACTAGATAAGGAGGCAATAAATTGCAATAACGAGTCTATTAAAGATCAAATTAATATTTGCGTTCTTTAAAATTTGCTTCGTTTGTTTTTAATGAGGATAGATACGACCGATTAAAAATTAAAGTAGTGGAATCGCTATAAAGAAAGTCAGTTGGTCGGCTGAGTTCTAATAAAAATAATACTAAATACACGCTCCTTGTATTATCGTGGGAGTAAGATACAAAAAGTTTCTGGCTTGCCATTGGTGGACGTCTGGTGAACACATCTTTCGATTATCAAACGATCTCAATGAGTCAGCTGGAGAAAGGATGGTAGCGAAGACAATATCAAACAAAATAAACAAGCGTGTTATATTTTGAATGGAGCTTTCATTTCACCAGAACAATATCATATGTTACTGGCGGTCCGTCACGGCTTTGTACGCGCACTATCCCCGTATTTAGGTAACCCTTATGGATTCGTCACGTCTGTCTGTCTGTTCGTTCGTATGTCACAGCTACTTTTGATGTTCTGGGTCAAGCAAAGTCTGTTTCGGATTTCCCCAACACAGCCCGGGTATGTAATCATTAGCCTGCATTTGGCTAGTGGTGATTAAGCCAATACCAATTGCTGTAATAATAATGACTGGACTTTCAATAAATAACATCTTAAAACACAAAAACATCAAAAACTGGCCAAGCGCGAGGCGCAAACTCGCGCACGAAAGGAATTGGCTACTTGACAGTGTTAACAATAAAATATGAAAAGTGTTAGATATGTTAGCTTATTAGTTAAGTAATCATTTTACATTTTTACTTTTTAATTAAAAGCATAGGTAGTATTTTATTTTTGCAAAATAAATTTTAGTTTTTTTATCTGTGGAACAAAAGAACCGAAACGGCAACCACCATTGCAATTCGGAAATGACAGCTGTCGGCGAAAATTATTTATTTTAATGTGGCGAAACAATGATTATTTGAATTATTGTGTCTCTAATCGTATTAAGAATTTGCTAAACCGAACTATGCGTATCGGTTCGTTGTTTAGGACGTTGACGTCATAATTGCAACAGTGACGTGACATGGCGTTTTCGCGCGCTTTTTAAATGTGTTACACAAAATCTTATTTTTCTCTGGTTATTTAGATTACTTCCAGATAAATCGAATTGCTTGGGATATAAAATGAACGGGCGCACATTTTACAATACTTTTTCAAAAACTGTCAAGTAGCCAATAGAATAGAATATCGAACAAAAGGGGCAATAAAATCGCGTTTGTCTATTGGAGGTATGTTGTTATAGGGGCAACAAAAAATAGTTTGTTAAAATTTCAACTATCTATAGCTATCGCAATTCCTGAGATACAGCCTGATGTAGTCAGACAGCGAAGTCTTTGAAGTAGATTCCCGATTTTAGCCTTTGGGTGGGTAAACACCCTAAAAACGCCCCCACTGCTGACCCAGGCCTCATACCTACAGGATATCCAGACTCCTCCTCATGTACAACCTACACTGCTTAAATATATATATGACCAGTAATCCTATCTTCAATCCGGACCAAACTGACTTCCCATGTCCGTTATCACAATTAACGAATCGCAAACAATTAACCTCTCCTCATTAGCTTATTGACCGAACAAGTCCCGACCTCATGCTCCTATACCCCGAAGTTATCAGACGAGTCGGAACCCAATTGATAAATTAACATGTGCACTCTCATCACCCTGAGATAACTCAGTTGGTGGCATTTATCCAATTGATTCAATTAAAACGAACGAAATTGCATTGCCAAAACTGATAAGATGGATATGTGCGAGTGGTAACTTAAACGAATCATTCGTTATATTGCAATTCGTTATTGGGGATATAAGAATGCACCTTAAGATAACAAGATTTGTCTACACAAATTGATTCTTCCTTCTTCGATAAAATATGAAATATTAGAAATTAAAATATTTTCATAAGTTATCCAATTTTTGTTTTTGCTCTTTCTTGAAATTTGGCATAAAAAGACATAAGGGATATAATTTTCTCGTTTTCGTAATTCATTGGATAGCTAGTAGATCCAAAACGGGCGACTCTAAAGTAATTTTCAATTTTGTTATTGCTTCTATAAAAAAATATTAGGATATAAGATCAGGGTGAGATGAAGATAACATGATTACAACCAAAACTTCTAAAAATTGTATAATGGCATTGATTACTATGAGATCATATCATATCTGAAATCAGGGGCACGGGTGCTAAGCTGATTCTCAACCTTTTAAATTTCTTCTGTAGAAATCAATTTAGGAATATCGTTTAAAATATGTAGAAAGTAGCTGTGCCCGCGACTTCGTTCGCGTGGACTACATCCTTTCATGGTCGGTTTTACCCCTTTCTCCCCTAATATTCGAAACAAAAAGTAGTCTATATTTTATAAATTTTAAGACTTTCGCGTTCCATTTTAAACATTTAAAATAATTTAACGTGGACAAAATAAGGAGTTTGTTGTCAGATACAAATGTTTACAAACCTGTATCTTATAACCCGACAGCCAGAGTAACAAAACGCATTCGTGCCCTAATCCATCAACACAGAGATATTTTTACAGAAGACGAGTACTTTCATTTACATAGACCAAAAACTGTGCAACCGCCCAAGTTGTACGGCTTGCCGAAAATACACAAAAGCAACATTCCATTGAGACCAATCGTAAGTCAAATTGATTCACCCACCTACGACTTGGCGAAACATGTTGCTGGAGTACTGCAGCCGATAATTGGACACACACCGTCTTTTGTGAAAGATTCTTACCACTTCAGGGACATCATAAGGAGTATTAGGTTGGAACCTGGTGACACAATGGTGAGTTTCGACGTTGAGTCACTTTTTACGAATGTCCCTCTTAAGGAGTGCCTCGATATAATCAAGAGTAAACTTTGCGATAGTGAGTGGCCTAAAGAATATATAGATCTGATAGAAAATTGTTTAGACGGAAATTACCTTTTATTCAGAAACCAGTACTACCTTCAGATTGATGGTGTTGCCATGGGTAGTCCTTTAGCCCCGGTGATAGCTAACATCTGGATGGAACATTTTGAAGAAACAGCCCTCGCCACTGGACCGTGTACTGTGAAACTCTGGAGGAGGTACGTTGATGATATTTTTTGTATAATCAACGGTGGTCAACAGGAAGTAGATCTATATCTAAATCATCTTAATTCTATCCACGCGAAAGTAAAGTTTACCTATGGAAAGGAACAGATCGTTGGCATTTCTTGATTTACAAGTGAGTGTTAAAGATGATGGTACGCTGGCACACTCTGTATACAGGAAACCTACGCACACTGACAGATATTTGCACGCTTCTTCGCATCATCACCCACGACATCTTCAATCTGTTGTGACGTCTCTTACTAACAGAGCGCATAACCTTTGTGACCCTGAACATTTACAGGCGGAGCTCACGCATGTTCAGGAGGTACTCAGACGAAACGGGTATGAAGTGTCGAGGAAACCAAGAAGGTGGAAATCAAAAGGAAAGTGTCCTGAAGTCAGTCGACAAGCAGCGTTTTTGCCGTACATAAAAGGCGTAACGGATAAAATTGGAACAGTACTTAGAAAAAACTCCATCAAGACTGTATATACACCGTTATGCAAAATGTCAAGATTACTGCGAACGCCGAAGGATGTTATTCCTTTTCAAACGCCGGGAGTTTATAAAATTGATTGCAGTTGTGGTAGTTCTTACATTGGACAAACTAAGCGGACAATAGCTGAACGAGTGAAAGAACATATCACGGCGGTCAAAAATCGTCAGACTAATAAATCCGCGGTAGCAGAACATCTGTTAGAAATGGGAGTTAATCATTGGATGGAGTTGCACGACCCTAAAATCCTCTCGACCGATCGCCACTACCATACTAGGATAGTACGTGAAGCTATTGAAATCAAAAAGTACAAAAATTTCAATAGAGAAGACGGATTTAAGTTATCATCAGCATGGAATCCAGTGATTAATAAATGTTTACCGCGATTAGAACGAACAAAAACAATTCCGGATACTGTCAGTGTAGTGTGTCGAAGTGACTTCAATAATATTTTGTTATGTGACAATGTGCGGGTGGATGAAGATTTGCAAGCTCCCCCGAACAGACGAAGGCGAGCAAGACCAGTCAGCTCGTGACCACGGTTGGTGCAACCTAACCGAAACGTCGGGCAGTAAGTAGTTCGTATTAACTATTAAATAAAAATGGTGTCGCGTTTTGACCCGTTAAATTATTTTAAAAGTCTATATTTTAATCCAAGTTTTGAGCTATATTTGTGCCAACTTTCATATCTCTAACTTAAAAAATAAACATTTAGCCATATAAACTTTCAATGGTGGTATTACCCCCCTCCCCCCCTTATTTTCTAATAAAAAGTAGCCTATGTCAGTTCTTGAGGTCCAACGAATACCTACACCAAATTCCATCAAAATCGGTTGAGAGGTTTAAGCGGGAAAGCGTAACAGACAGACAGACAGAGTTACTTTTGCATTTATAATATTAGTAGGGATTTATTTCCATACATGATAATAAAAACAGTAGGATAAAACGGCGTAAATATATGTGAAGTACTTTACAAAAAAATTTATGCAAATCGCGATTCTGCATTTGCGTGAATATCACAAGATCATCATCATCTGAATATGCATATTGCATATTTATCAGAACTGTGCTTTAGATCAAAGAGCGTTTTCTTTGCGTCACTTTGTAGTCGCATAGGCAGACATTAGAATCTTCCATAACAAACACGGCTCGTTTTATGAGTCATAAAATGACGGCATGCATCGAGCTAACACAATGGCTCGATGGCGGCCCCTTGCATAACTAGCAACAGTTTAGACAAGATGTAAGGCATTTTATTTGCGCTAACGTGTACATACGATGTACTGAACGATACGTGACAAGAAAAAGATCACGTGTCATAGTTAAAACCAAGTAGATCATTTATAGAAGAAATATAAATTGAACTTTTAGAATCAAAAGACAAAGTGTGCAGGACACTCTTATAACGAGAGATATAGAGCCGATCGTGATTAAACTAATAAATATAGTTTTGGATTTAAAATGACTAATTACAAATCATTCAGCATCAGATAATAGGTTGAACATCACTTCCACATACTATAATACACGCGTAACTAACTACTAGTACCTAAGTATACGTAGTTACTTTTAATGAAAATTAAGAGAACCCAATCATCATTTCTATTAAATTTTCTCCCTGAGTAATTGGCAATACAATTTCAATTAGTAAAAATCGAGGCCATAAACTTATGTGCAATTTAGGGAAATCACCTTTAGGTTTTCCTACTTATAAGAATTTATAAGACAATGAAGGCATTAATTTTCGTGTCATCATATCATTATATGAATACAATGGAGGATGCCTATTATAATAATTCAATACATATTCTGATGTAAAAGTAGCAATTATTTTCCAAGATTACGTTTCTATCTATTTCCTAATCTTATTTATACGTATTTTTGAAGATTATCAATATACGCTACCTGCAATCTTATTATAATTTGCGTCATTCGATGCTTTGATTTTATCTAAGTATAAGTATTGTCCATTGGAACACAACTGTGGATAAAATAAAGGTATTGTTGAGAAAGTTTTTAAATTACTAACTGCTGCAAATCGACCCCTACTAGCAAATGCTTTCGTCTTGTATTCTGTCCGTCTTGATTATTGGCTTTTAAACTCATATCCGGTATACATGGGGCCGATCCAAACTAACTTAGAGTATCTTCTTTTATTACGTGAGTTATTTCATGACGATCATTGACTAATCCCCTCACTCTGCCCGTTCATATTATACAGTGTCTTTACTAAGAACTGTACGACCAGAGAAAGTATTTTCTCATTATTTCGACAGTTTCTGTGGTTCAAGATTCCTAGAAGTAGTTTTTGTAATGAAGAGTAGCGGATTTATGTAAAACACGCCTGGTAAAATGATGACCGAAATAACTTATCACTCCTCGCACTTAGGGGAGAGAGTCTTCTGTATCCCAAAATTTTAACTAAGATGTCGATGGCTGTTTCATGGATAGTTAGGTAGAAGAAAAGTCAGTGAAAGCCGACCGGCCACTAACGCTGACGGTATGACACTAACGCTGATTGGACATCCTGACCTGGGTAACTTAAGCTGTTTAGGCAGAATTTGTTTTTCACTTCGTGAATCGAGATTATCAGTCTCGGACTGTCCTCTTTGTTTGAGCCAACCCTGTTCCAAGTGAGTCAAATCTTGCTCCCAGACAGACATAATAACTATTCGGTCTTCCGCCGTCGGGTCACTGTGTGAAGTGGTTGTGTCCAGCCGGAAATACGCTACCAGCCAGTCATGCATATTTGAGGTCTGTTATCCACGAACGATGCTCATAAAAAAGTTTTCATTTATTTTTCTGCGTAAATCAGCGTTAACAAACAAATATATGAGGCTTTGTTAATCTAGTTTCTCTGTTTGGTAGGCGTAGGATTTTATGTTTAATCAATCAAATTTTTTATTTGTCAAACATAGGTATTACAGATAATATGTTACAATATGATTAGTATCACTATGTCTTGCCTCATTTTGGCGTACAAATATGTAGTTAGTCACATATTCAGAATTGTAAGAAAAGCATTAGAATTAATAAATTGAAACTAAAATTAAAATCGGTCTGTTAGAAACTCCGTTAGTGCGGATATAATACAATGAAGTCACATCTTATTACGTATTATATTCAACTTTCATTAGATCAAAAGCTTTAGTTAAATCATATACTTATGTAGCTAAACTATTGATCTAACTTCTCACTGTAGGTATTTAAAAATTTAATTAAATTTTGTTTCCAAGTGCATACGGTAAATCATAAAAAATCCTAGAAACATTAAATCATAGGTACAATACAATTGATGAATCAAATGCTGACAAAAGATACCTAAAATAAAAACACAAAACAACAAAATTGATAAAAAAATTCCAGGGTGTTTCAGAGCTAGCAGCGAAAATATTTTCATTGGGAATGAGGAACACGTGACGGAAAATTATACTAACAAAATAAAAACCACACGGTCAACAATGTCAACGTGTGGAATAACAAATACAGTCCACCCTTAAAACAGTTGAAGAATTTTAGTCTTTATTGTAATATAAACAAGATCAAATATATCGCTTTATCTGAGCCACCTAGTCACGGCGGAATTTCGCAATGATATCAAGGTCAAGATCAGATTAGAGTATCTGGATGATTCGAAAGATTATGATGATATCTCGTAAACTTGACGCGCAAATCTTTAGTTTTTCCTTTCTTGGTCATAAAATTAAGTAACAAAACTGGAATTTTGAACATTTTGATAAATTAGAGACCTATTATGGCTAGAAATGCTGAAAACTATTGATAATGCATGTATGAAATAATTTAAGAAGAGCAGTTACTTTATAACCGAATCCTTTTTATTAATAGGTCAATTTTGCCAAATATAAATCGATTAGTTAGGCATGTGCATATCCAGCAGAGGCAATTTTACAACATTTAAATACGAAATAAGATTTTATCGTTTGAAATTGAAAACTCCAAGGAAATAAACCAATAACCGTATATTTTGGCAGACGGCTCGCGTTCACCTGATCAGTACTAGGAAGACATAAGACAGTAGGTTAGAGTAGAAATTAATTTCACGACGCATGTATAAATACGCCTTATAGTCAGCTGTTTGTGCCAAGTCTGTATCAGGATTTCTAGTTAGAGTGATGGCTGACCGCGACCGTTTATTTGCTATTGCCTATAATACACCGCCAAGAGCGAGTAGGACTCGCGTATGAAGGGTTCCGTCCACACTTATAAAAACGATAAAAAACCCGTATTCCGCTTTGGGTACGGAACCATAAAACTAATGAACTTAGCGCGCGTACAAATCCCGGAGTCCTGTAATCCCGAGTACGTCCTATGTTTTTTTCTTTTCTATTCTTCGTATTACAAATGTGATTTGTCAGATTTGACAAACGTCAGATTGTGACAGACAAAGGACTATGGGCGGAATCGTCCCCACCCATCAACAGAAATGAAATGTAGCTCAATTAATATCTTGGCAAGATGGTATTTTTATACTATGGCGACATTGCCCACATGCATGGGGTTCTCATGGTATCTTACGTTTAAACAAATATCTCGTTAAAGTATTATTGACGACTGATTCCAAAATACATGCTCATTTATCTATTGATTAGTGCACAGCGGCGGGCGGCGCATGCACATAAAGATAACAGGGTACAAAATATCCCCCTCCCACCGCTCTCCAACATTCTCCAACAACACATTTTGTTTAGTTACTCAATCATATTTAGTACTGTAATATAACAATAATGTTCAAATAAAAATTACAAATTGTTTTTTTTTAAATGTATATTCCCACTGATTTATCTAAAACAAAGGATTTTAATTAAATAGGGGGCACTTTAGGAACACATTGTACCATTTCCATGTTTGTTGGTAGGTGGGGACGGTGCTCATACATTTTTGCCCATAATCCTTTGTCGGAAATAGTTCAGATGAAGTTGTTGTATTACATCTGACTTAGATATAAAATATCTAATGAGGCGTACCGGCCCGTATTTTATCATCAGACCAACAAGTCGCGTCATTAATGTTTACGTTTCTGATATTACTCATTCATACTCCATTATAGTTAATTAAAAGCCCGCATGAGTGGAGTCCTCGGTCGGGTGCCCTGATTATGAGTCTAACGAGATATTTTAAAGTGAAATTTTTACTGACACTGTGTTGAACCCGTATCCCGTAATTAGCATTTGTAAAAGTAGGTTTTTTAACAATTTGTTGTGATTTGCCGGGGCTGGTGTGTTTGCATAGTTTTTAGATATATAAAAAATATTATTTCGGGTTAAGTTTTCAATTTTACACGATAGTTTTAGGTTGGAATTTCGTAAAGTTCCGCATATCTGATTGTAACAGATAATATAACTTTTGATAATTTATCTGCAAGAACTTTGCTTTGGAATTTCGAACACTCTCTTTGAACGTTTTATCTAAACCTAAAAAAATAAAAGGCAAGGGTTACTCTTATGTAACATTCATTTCCCATTAGGACATTACTATTACATCTAATTTTCTGTTAGAAATAATTCGCAAGTAAAATATTAACAAATTACTCCGGCTCTCCCTCAGAGAGCTGAAGGCTTAGATTGTCCTCTTCCGCCGCGATCCACCTCCCATATCCAAAAAGCCACCAGATCTCTGCGGCCCATCCCGATTAGTCTTGGCGTCAATGTGCGGTATCACACACAAGCTACGTAGCAAGGCCAGCCTCAACACATCGGATCACAGACTTGCTGTGAACACCCATCGCGACAATATGTGGAGGCTAGTGGGCTTTCACTCCCAAACCAAGCGCAGTAAGGAAAGTTTAATCGTGGAAGCAGGACTAGCAAGTGACAATAACTTTGGAGAGAAGCATTTCAAAAGCTAAAATCCATTGGTCCAGCATTATATAAATTACCACCAAAGAGATTAAAATAGTAGGATAAAAATTTGAAAGTTTTAAATAACCTTTTTTTTTTTTTTTAGCGGGGGGAAATGCTTGATGCACCGTACCGCCACCCTGAGGGAGGGTGACAGCGTGTGTGGGACTCCCACCTGCCTACCTTCCTCGGACTACCCACTAAAACCCCCCGGTTGGACCTCCATCGCCTTAGTGGCGGTGCTGTGGGGGATCGGCTAAGCCTTTACTTCCACAACACCGCCGGCGAAACAGCCGCTTACGCGGCTCCGTCTACTCCCCCCACAGTGTTCGGGGGGAGAATGGGGATGGCCGATCCAACGGAACCATCACCAACTCGCAGTGGAGACCGGTGCAATGCCGACTGAGGTGCCCTCATACCATCAGCCGGCCAGTAGCTGGGCGCGGTCATATTGGCGCCGCGCCCTCAGCCGCCTCCTTCTGCGACATGACATCTTCGCAGAAGGAGACCATCCCAACCCATGCCGTCTCACTCCCGAGCATAGCCTCGACGATGCTGAGGAGTGAGAGATTTGGCCCCACCAATGCGCGCAGACTTGTGCGCTGCGCATCAAAAGCGGGGCACACCTGCAGTGTATGCCCCGGCGTGTCCTCCGCCGCGCCGCAACTGTGGCACGACGGAGACTGCTCCCGACCAATGCGGTGCAGGTACTGCCCAAAACAACCGTGGCCGGACAGCACCTGCACCAAACGGAACGTCAGGAATCCCGACTCGAGCGCATCTAGGGTCCACCGACCCGACGGAGCCACCAGTAAGGACTCCGCCCAACGCCGGACCACCTCTTCCTGCGCCTCCCGGCGCACACGTGACAGGTCCTCCGGGTAAAAACGTTCCCCGGAGGCCTTTCTTAGGGCCTGCCATTGATAGGCCCTCGCCATCGCCCGGGCCTCCAACTCCCAGGGTGGCGTCCCAGCGAGTGCGCACGCTGCGTCGAACCCAACGGAGCGATAGGCTCTACACACTCGCTGGGCAATGGCTCGCTGGGGGCGCCGCAGAAGCCTCTGGTTCTCCCGAATGTGGAGGGAGTCGGCTCAGATGGGCGAGCCGTACAGGGCCATGCTGCGCAAAATGCCGACGTAAAGTCGCCGGCATTTGGCCCTAGGACCCCCCCATTGGGGAGAAGCCACGCCAAAGAACCCGCCGCCTTAATGAGGCGCGGAGACAATGCAGCAAAGTGCGGCCCGAAAGACCAGCGATGGTCCAAAATGAGGCCCAGGTATTTCATCTGGGCCCCAACCGCCACCCTGACGCCCCCGACGACGATGTACGCGCCGGAAAACAATCTTTGCCGAGGCCCCGGAAAGTTTCAAATTACCTTTCATCGACCAACCGAACAGCGTCATCTAAATCAAAGTTTGGGTACATTACTTACAAAAACTGCATCGTATTTAATCGATTTCATATTTAATTGGTTACTGGTGAAGTGCCCCTGAATAACTATCTCGGTTGACAGCACAATGGCGCATAAAAACGGTATCTAATTACAGTTTATAGGCGTCTCCGCGGTTCTTGTGGCTACAGTGGTGGCTGAATTGAATTTGTGGTTTCTGGTGAAAATATTTGTGATGAATCACGTTACATCGATTTCAATCACTACCTTCAACTATTGAAAAACACCCGTTTATATATCGTATTCAGTTAGGTTGTAATTTTATTTTGTTTTGACAACAACCTTTGGCAGATTTGTTTTTTTTTTTATATTGCACTTCAAGATTGGCCTCATCCCACCTGATGTTAAGTGGTAATGAGGTCCTAGATTAAGGGTGACAAGTACAGCATAATAAATCTTTACTGGACTTGTCGCCCTTACCTTGAAGGCTTGATACTGCTGCTGCTATTTTTTTGTAGAGAAGTTGCGCAAACGCAGCACTATCCGTTCCTGCCACTTGTTTAAGAACAAGAACACATTAATAAACCCTCGAAAACAATAACAACGTTTAGAACTTCTTATTTTTAAACACATTATGCATATGAAAGCATAAATTGCGTTCAATCTGTTTAAAAAATTAGAACTCCAAATCAATAAGTAGTGATTTATTAACTGATCCTACCCAAAACGATACTTAGTGACATATGGTAGTTAAATAAGACCAGACGAACATTAGAAAAGAAATATTCAGGATCATGACACAGGTTAAGTTTTGTAACTAAACCTATGTCATGGTCCCAGTAGGAAACTAACAGTAGTTTGGTATAAAATCGCGCACTAAATGGCAAAAATCCGCCAGCTTAAATTTGATTTCACCAATCTTCTAAACTTTGCTTACAAAACTGTTTTCAGCTACCTCAGTCCAAACAAACAACCTTTTCAATTGTTTTCTAAATACTGTATCAGCCAATAAAATATCAAAAAAGACTTGAGCTCTAGAGTCCGCTAGACGAGCGTCTATAAATCCTGCGCGCGCGCATCCACGTCGTAAACACAACGCGTCGCGTCAGACGCGGCAGTTCCCCTACTAGTGTGCCTGTTCGTGGCATCGTATACCTATTCCAATCGTAATTTTGATTTTATTTGTGTGAAATAGTTGGAAGTGTTTTTTACTGAAATCTGTTCAATGGATCCCGTCACAAATGTGGACAACGGCACAACTCCTTAAAGTATTAAAAATAACGAGTTCACATTGTAAGCCACATGTCCCAAAAAACTATTATGATGAGAATGTTTTTACTCATTTAAAGTTCATCAATTCGATTTTTTTTGTTACCCTCAATATTTAAAATGTGTTTTTCTTCAAAATGTATCAGGTTCAATTTACAACATCCAAAATTCAAACCAAACATACCGACTTAAAAGTATAGTATGGTATATAGTTTTTCAGATAAGAAATGAAAGTAACAATCAGACAATAAAGCATTACTGAGCAGGGAAAACCTTAATTTATTATAATCCACAAAAATAATTAAGTCATTAAATAATGATATTTAAAAAAAAAGAACAGGCACAAGTTTTTTAGTTCTTGAAGGTAGAACATATTATTTGTAGGAATAAGTATTAATAATTATATTTTTATGCTTTATATTATATGCTGACGATGTTTGGACAATTGGATGTAGGATCACACATAATTTACTTAAAACCAGCAATATTTAGAAGCAGCTGAAAATGCTGAGTACTCGAATCGTCTTCGAACGAGCGCTCTTTCGAATTGTTGTTCCTTCGTTTCGATATACCTACAGCACCAACGGCAACGATTCTAATTCATAGTACGTGCTAAGGTCTTGGATGCGCGCCAACGCTCCCAGCACGAATAATACGAGAACGGAATTCGGCAATGAGCAAATAAAACGAGATAAGTGAAAGCTTAATGTAATTAGAACCGATGAGAGTATGCATAGCTTTGCATTCGATATCGGTTGGACAGTTCAGGTGTAGTCGATATAGGTAGGTAACAAAAAGTGATCTTTGGTCCGACAATTGGATTACAGAAAAAAGAAGACGTATATTTTTTTTTTTCTATCTTGTTGACAACAAAATACTAAGATACATTCAAATTTACGCGTGACGCACTTCTTCGCCCAGTTTTCACGAATTAGCGTAGCAAACACATCCCTCCACTGAACTTAGTTATGTATACAAGAAAAGCAATTTATTATATACTAACTGACCCCTCGCGACTTTGTTCGCGTGGACTACATCCTTTCATGATCGGTTTTACCACTATCTCCCCTAATATTCGAAACAAAAAGTAGTATTTCTCGTATTTTCTTGCACTTTGGATTCATTTAAATGCTAAAAACGGTAAAATTAATTACTAATTAGAACTGCTCAGGAGGGGTTCTCTCAAAAACGAAACGAACAAACGAAAGGTTTCGTTTTTTTTTTTGAAGATTATTCAAAAGTTTGGGAATGAAGACGTGGTTTTTGATTTGCATAAATAATATTTTGTTTTATGAAAACGCTTAATTTGCATTCGAAGTGATTTCTTTATGATTATGAGGATTAAAAATTGCCATCCGTTGTCGGATCCGACATATTTCGTTTATGAGAGTAGACCCCCAGGACCGGGTCAGTAATGCAGTTGAACTGAACGAAGTAACGAGGTATATACTACATACGAAGTAAATGAACTGTAAATATAAATAAATAATAAATATAATTTTTAAAAATAAATATTTGTCTAAACTTTTTAAAAAATCTACCATACTTTCCTCTAATTGCAAACTAAAAATTGCGATTGGCTTCAATTCGAAACATTTACAAAGATTCCAAACAAATTGTTGAGAAATGAGCGGAAGTCCACCTACACACCAAAGAATGCAATTACGAAATGTATTGAACAGGAAGATCCAATCCAGATTCTCAATCACGTACGTGAATCGGTTTGTTTGCGCCACACTCGAGGTGCCTATTAAAATCGTAAAACTAACCACGTAATGATTTTACGTGTTGTTGGTCCGCCATTCAAGTCATATAAAAACCAAAAAAAAAACCAGAGTATATCTGGTTTTTTTATAAGTTGGACTAAAGTTTTACATGAAAAATGATACCTAACACATAAGATAATATATTGATTAGATTCACAGGCTCCCCCATACTCAATTCATTGCTCAATTGATGCAACTTTAATACATAATTGATATCACAGAATGATTTATAAGAAACTAGCTGTGCCCGCGACTTCGTTCGCGTGGACTACATCCTTTCATGGTCGGTTTTACCCCTATCTCCCCTAATATTCGAAACAAAAAGTAGTCTATATTTTAATAGAGCTATATTTGTGCCAACTTTCATATCTCTAACTTAAAAAATAAACATTGTCCCATATAAACTTTTTATATTGCACTTCAAGATTGACCTCATCCCACCTGATGTTAAGTGGTAATGAGGTCCTAGCTTAATGGCGACATGTACAACATAATACATCTGTTACTGGACTTGTCGCCCTTACCTTGAAGGCTACCCCTGCTACTAATGTAGCACCCCCCAGGAGCTCTGAAAACTTTACTCACACGCAGGAACACAACAACCCAGAAGTGATTGTTATTTGGCTGCGGTCTTCTGTAAGGTGGAGGTATTTCACCAGTCGGGCTGCACCAATTGGAAATTGGCTTTGTTTCTTGTTTGAATTTTTCAGTCAGGGTGCTCCAGCTCGAGCGATAAATCGCTATGCCCTACCTCTCTTAAAACTTTCAAAGGTGGCATTCCCCCCCCCCCTTACTTTCTAACAAAAAGTAGCCTATGTCCGTTCTTGAGGTTCAACTTATACCTATGCCAAATTTCATCAAAATCGGTTGAGAGGTTTAAGCGGGAAAGCGTAACAGACAGACAGACAAGAGTTACTTTCGCATTTATAATATTAAGTAGGGATGTAACAAATTCGGACAACAACGAAAGCGACACTGAAAATTAAAAAAAAATTAAACTTTAAATTAAAAACTTTTATTTCGTTTCATTTACTCATTCAATTTAAAAACTGTCGGTCCGTATTCCATGTGCATTTTGATATACTGTACAAACGTTCACCTCAGTTTAGATAAGGCTTAACACTTTTGCATTTCGGTATGGAAATCCATAAAATGAAATCATTCGTGTCTCAATATTCCCTCGGAATAAACTTAAGCCATATCCGCACAGAATCAACCAATTTACCAAAAAACGCTGACAGATTTTGAACGTAAGTCCGTTTTTTGTATGCTAAATTAGCCAGGGCCTGAATTAGGTCACAGTTTTATTAGGTCACAGCGTCCTCTGCCCTTTAGCGTTGCGTTACGTAACTCGGTTGGAGTTGGGTTGCGGGAGTGGGTATTCGGCCAACATTATCCTTTCGGGGCAATATCCAAACCCTCACAATTATAATCTTTAATAATAACTTTGACTAAGGTATTATTAAAGAATATAATTGTATGCATGTACTCTCTTGAGTTGTTGGCAGTGTAAGTATTTTTAAGTGTAACTTTGTTTTTTTTGTAGGTATTACTACTATTTTAGTTTAAAACCATTTATTTTAATATTATACCTTTTAAAGTCTGAGAAAAGTGTAGATAGTTGCTGAGCTATTAGGGTAAGTAACTAAAGCACTCGTGTTAAAGCAGTGAACGAAAAAACATAGAAGCATTTCTAACGCTTGAAAAGTAAGGCACAGTGGGCGTGGCTTACAAAAGTGAGCTAGTGCCCGTACGAATACCGTTTCCAAGGACTCAACGTGTCACAGGCGCGGCCCACAATTACAGCGCTTGTTCCTTCCCCTTCTATGAAATGACGTTAGTAACTAACTGTCTATTTGTCGACCTAAACCCATTAGCCTTAAAGTTTTTTTCAAGTGTCGATACTTTATTACTGTATTGCGTATCTATTGCTTGTGTGCTCTACATTTGTATATGTTTTGGTACCAATATTCGAATGAAATTAGTATGACGGAAATTCTTCCATGTTTTTTTTCGTTCACTGTGTTACAGACATCAGAAAAGATGACAGTGCCACAACACTAAGATATAACGCAACGCCAAAGTCCAGCGCACTCGTTTCTCAGCTACGGAGATACTCCAGTATTTGATTTATTTCGCGAATACGAGTAAAAGGTAGATAAAGTTTCAAAATACGAAGTTATTACTCGACTGTCAACTGCTTTTAACTATCTGCCTCGTCAGTAACATTAAAAAAACTGATAAATATATCACACAATCCAGGGATGTAGCTAGACTCCAATTTGAGGTAAGGCGGCATTGATTACAGGTAGGGTGTAAAATAAATCAGAATTGAAATAAACAGAACAAAGAATTATTACAGAAATTAACGTCTCGTACTGAACTGATTCGGAAAATTTATGTTTTTTTTTTTAATTTTCATTACAAGTTAAGTGCCCTACAGTCCAACCCCCCCCCCCCTAACTTCGGTAATGACACGAATCTCTTTCATCGAGAGCCATCACAGCAGTCAGCTGAATGTCAGCTGCGGCCGTCGTAGGTCGCGCGGCGGTCGATACCGCTCGACCTTCCACAACATACCCTCTCTAGAGCTAGCTAGTACGTACGTACCAGAGCTGCTGGGTACGTTACGTAACACAAGCGCTGTTACTGAGACAATGAGATTACGATCACGAGAGGTTTTACAAATAACGCAGTAATCTATATTGCTTTAGGTCATGCGGAGAGTTAGTTTATGGGTATACCATCTGGCAGAATAAAGTGTTAAAAGAAAGATCTGCATTCGCCGCAGAAGGAATCAGACTTTGAATTAGTCCTAGCAATTGCAACGAGCTCCCATATACACAAATCGTCGGACACGGATCCGAATTCGGAAACCACGCTTTGTCTCATTCTTACCTTAGGGCTGTGTCCCCAGTAGGCAAACTGTTAGCGGCCAACTGAGTTTGCGGCGTACCGATTTAGTATGCCTTTCCATATATTTGAAATGGAGTGTCCACAGTCTGCTAATTTTGCGCTCACTATACGTAGTTTGCAGCGTTACGCGCGCTGACTATAGCAGTGAGCGGCCGACTCCCACCAAAACCGGTTCTAGTCGGCGGCGGCGACTTGGTTGTTTTGAAAATTGATTAGAGTTTGCAGCTAACTCAAATTTCAGTTTGCCACAAATTTGCGGCTAACTCAGTCGGCAACTAACAGTTTGCCTACTGGGGACACGGCCTAAAGGATTAGATATAGACAAAGCATACACTTTCAGTACTCAAGGAGGTTCTCACGTTTGTGAATAGAAGAGTCTCTCGCTTTTATCAAACTTGGCACTCCCTAGAGCGCGCTCTTCGTGGTACGTGGCTACTTACTTAAAGTTTGCCGGCTGCCTAAATCTACACATGTATTCAGAATAACAAACTGCCAATCGGTAAGTATTTTCCATAGCAGTTCTCGTTTATGTATCTCTAGTTCTCTAACGAATCTATATACATATTTATAGTAACTGCTTATTTTTCTTCGATGATGCGATACTTAAAACCTCCTAAGGGATTTAATTTGCAGTAAAGGCACCAGCCATCGCCTTTCATCTTCCATATTTGTTTTTTTTATTCAGGGTGGAAACCTATCTCTTAGACTCTTTTTAAAATCATTTTTGCTGTTCTAATATAACAAGATCGTACATTTCTCATTGCTTACTAATTAATAAGTAATGAGGGATTTCACACAACTATCATAAGAGCCGAACTGGCCCACAGAAACCTTCACAGCTCTAAGCCAACCTGGGTCTTACGTAACCTGGCTACATAGCATCATAGTGAGGATGTATACGCTGGGGAAGGTTGAAGCTATCGACCGCCACCCCACGGGAGCTTTGTCAGCTCTTGAAGCTTCAATGAATGAGCCTGAATAGGGAAACACATTCACTTTAAAACTAACACATTCACATTAAATTATTTGGAAAGTAAAATTATCAGCTTTGTAAAATAATTATTCAGATCATCATGTACTGTCAGATGAGCTCTCGAAATAAAACTCTGTATCAAAATTAAGTCCAATAATTATCAGCGCCTAAAACTAACTATGGAAAGCAGACTAGCACATTTGTGGTGTGACACACGGACACACCTTCTATGGCATAAACTAGTTTGACACAAAATAATATTAATGCCAATCGCTCTGATCCACTGAAATTGGCAGTTTGTCTTTCTCACTTTTCCCTTGTCAATCTCACTCTTAGGTTTGGACAACTCACATACATTCCTCTGATTACCACGGGTACATAAATAGCTGAATCATTTGTATTACAGAAACCAGAAACAATGATGGCACCACTCTATTAAGACTGAGAAAATAAAGAAAGGTCCGTTTTCATTATTGATCCGACAAGGGAGCTCAGAGATGGCGCGAAACCAGAGAATTCAAGTGCCTTGCTGACGTCTCAGCAATATGAACTGTTCAAAGTAACTTTGTTGAAAGCATTCTCCCACATCGACTGTAAATTGAAAATTAATCGAGGAAATATTATCCAATACGATTCCAGTGCCGCCTCGTTCCCACACGAAGGTCGTTGGATTCCACCCCGGAAAGCATCCGCAGAATGGGCCCCAACCCCCATTTGGAGTGTGGGGCCCGGGGACCACCTTCTGTTACGCAACGCTCCCAGCATGACCTAGATTTGGAGCGCTGAGAGCCTAAACCTGGGGTCTGCAACATTTTAAAACGGAAATTTGGTCGAAACAAAAGATGAAAACTGAACATTTCATTGCGCGTTTATCTGATTGCCATCTTTGTGTGTGAGGTCTGAATAAAAAAATCAACTAGCAGCTAAAACATATAAAAAATATACTTAGTTATCGGGAACTGATACTCCAGTAAATTATACATCTCAATTATACATACATATATGTGTTGTAGAGTATATCTTAATACAACGGAGAGCTCATTGCCAACTTCTGCAGGTCTACTAACAAAAACGTTCGTTTTTTTATAATGCACTTTGAGATCGACCTCACACCACCAAGTTAAATCGTAAGGATGTCCTAGCTTAAGAGCAACAAGTACAGCATAATAAAATAAAGCTGTTACTGGACTTGTCGACCGTACCTTGAAAGCTTGATCCCTGCTACTAATGTAGTACCCCCCAGGAGCTCTATAAACCTTACTCACGCAGGAAAACAACAACACCGAAGTTATTGTTATTTGGCTGCGGTCTTCTGTAAGGTGGAGGTATTTCACCAGTCGGGCTGCTCCAGTTACAGCGATAAATCGGTATCTACCGCTACCTCTCTTTACTTATTAGAATCCTCGTTTTTCTACCGCATCATCAACCTTATCCGCGCTTAAAGGTTGTTTATTCCTGAGGCAAGCACTCTATTTGTGCTTATGACGGCTCTTTGGTACGAGGCTGATTCATGAACCTAACTAATTCTGACAAAAAAAAACTCAGAAAGAAATTCAATTTCATTTATAAAGAGTAGAATACTGAGCCAGTGACGTTATGCAAATATTATAGTAAGAGAAAAAGTCTTACTATCGGACAAAGTTTAAATTTAAGTTTGAGCTTAAACTTGAGACCGTATAAGTATATTCTTCTTCTAAAAATGTCGATGAATCGCATCGAATTGAATTTTTATTTAATTTAATATAACTAAATACACGACAAAACACCTTTAATTATGAGATCACTGAAGTAAATCACCTATGCGATGATTGATTATATAGTACAGGCAAAAGCTCGTCTGACTGCACCTTTTAGACCGCCCTTATGTCGTACGCATAAGAGGTATTATCGAACAGCAAGTGTTTACGTTGAATTGTCCAATCAGCTACAATATAATAAAACAACTCACGTGTTTTACGTTTCAGTACCACATGCGGTTTGATTCACATGAGAATCATATCACATGGCATACAAAAATAAGTGCATTGACAATAATCAGATAAAAACATTTTTCCTTTGATAGTAAAAAAATCTCAACTTTTCCTTGAGCCATCATAAAGGTATGGTGACTAATTTTTGGGACTGTTTTCATGTTAAAAAATGCACGTAAATTTAAAAATATTTTCTATTCAATTATACTAATTAAAAAAAAAATTATTTCGTTAAATTTTTGCTTGAGTTCAGTTAATTTTTAAACGCATATTTACACTTACAAAATATGTTTTTCACCATTCTAATATTCCCCGCTAAAGCGAAATCTTATTTTTTCATTACATTAGGGCGGTAAAAAGACCAAAGTATACATATAGTCAGACGTGCTTTTTAACCGACTTAAAAAATGGAGGAGGTAGTCAATTCATCTGGATTTCATTGATTGCGCGACAATATTACAAAACAATCATGGAACTTCGTACTTTTTGAGACAGTCCTATATATTTTTCCAGAGCTCTTGGGGGATGCTACATTAGTAGCAGGAGTCCACTTAACATCAAGGGGGATGAGGTCAATCGTGTGTAATATAAAGTAATATAATGTGTATATATAGTCGCTTTATACAAATTTGATTGTCAGTACCCTATTGAAATTGCAAAGGTGACACGACCCATGTTGAAACTTTCAACACGAATCTATTGTAACCTGCTCATTTGTAGCCATTTGCCTATTAAATACAAAGGTCACATTGAAATAATAAGCCCTACGACATTCACGGTTGTTCAAGGGCTCCGGTATTTATAAAGGCCTAGAGAAATTAAACGCTCTGATGGTTGGAGCCGCGTACAATGCGACATTGGACGAAAATAGAATGATAATTGTGACAGCTAATAACGCGGTGCTTACAACGTTAATAGAAGCAGTTGTTGCAAATTTGAAAAACACGTGAGGCACAAAGATCTATTGCACCTACTTTTTCACAGGCAATGCTATGATTCCGCCAATGTCAAGTGTAGCTGATGATTTGACATCTGTCAAAACTGTCAACCCACATACCCATACTCATCTGCCTCCATGGGCTAGTGGATAACGTACCGGGTACGGGCACGTGATCTGGGGTTCGATTCCCAGTTCGAGCAAAGTATGTATCGGATTTTTCAAAATGCTCGTCTGATCCGCATCTGACACGCGTGAACCGTGGTGACTTAACCAAGCCAAGTAGGTATGTACCCATTTTTATAAAAAACTGGAAATAACACACAAAGATGTTGCTCCCGTGCAAATTGAACCCAGAACCTCTGAATCACGAGCCTTACCTCGTTGCCACAACACCACAGAGGCTGTTATAATTGAATTTGTTTAAGATATGTATCTAGTAGGTATTACGTTTTGATTTCGTTATAGGTAATGAATAATTGCACCAACAATTTAAAAAAATAACTATAGTTTAAGGAACACACCTCGAAAATCGAGTTGTTATACGCTAAGAATGCCTTGCATCATTTAAAAAGAAGCTGATACTTTTAAACTGCTGGATGGGTAATTAACCAAACATAGCTCAAATCCACCGCGTGGAAACTAGCTATCAAATAAATAAATCTCATCGAAATAGGTGCATTCGTATGATACGATACCACAGACAAATTCACATACACATAAACAGATAGACATCGACGACAAACTTCAACACCCCTTTTTTGCGTTGGCGATTCAAAATAAATACGACCGACTCATTCCTACGAAGAACTACGACGAAGCGTAGCAATCGATCGCGAAACAATTAGGTACAGTCAAAAGCAAGTCAGACTCAAACTCTTTCAACTTTGTACAGTCCTTATGACACAGGCACAAGAACTAAAATGGAGTACTACAGGAAATAGTTTAGGTACCGTGAATTGGCGATCGTATTTCCGGCATACCACGAACTTATTAAATTTCAATTACCTGGTCTGGAAATATAGGTATATACAACGTGTAACGGAAAGGGTATAACAATATCAAAAATACCAAAGCAGTTAACGGTTACAAACTGTATGGGACCATTTGTAGCTGTGTACACGCATTTATTGATTCAATATTTTTTTTTGAAATATCAGTCAAATACAAGTCAAAATTTTGACTAAGTCACGCTTGCACAACACTATCACAGTATTGTTGGAATCGTCGAAAGACTTGGATGTACCTACCTATTATGCTATTAATTTAAATATCACAATGGTGGTTCATCTTTTAGTGTTTACTGAATCACATCTGAAATTTGTTGGTTTAGCGTTTCTCATTTTGACAATTCAGTTAAGTCATTGAGTTGTCGTCGCCGTGACAACATCTTGTGTTTTTGCCTTTCTGGATTACCCACTTACTACGGATAGCCTAGTGATATTTCGTGATGTCTTTGAGCAATCAAGAATATTCGAGATGATTCTCTGTGTCGGAGCAACCGACGGCAGCGTGATGGCCGACCGAAAGCTAGAGAAAGAGATTTACGAAACCATCAAAACGCTCGTTTCCATCTGTGGATTGGGCGAGGAGGTCGTATCACATGGCCAGCTCGGTCACCAGACCTCACTCCGTTGGACTTCTTCTTGAGGGACTAATTTAAAAGGAAGGTGTACGCTGTAGCATGCTCGTCAAGGGAAGAGATGATAGAAAGCATTAAGGCCGCGTTCTGTACAGTGACACCACAAATGTTGCATAATGTTCGCGCATCTTCTAAGAAAGTACTAGGCGCGCATGTCGAGGAAGGAGGTGGAGAAATTCAGGATCGCAGTGATTGTCGTGAAGTGATAACGTGATTTGGGGTCGCTGACCTCAATAGTGTTGTGATGCGTTTGTTTACGTTTTAGTCAGTCATTATAGTTAATCATTTTTTATTTCATAAAAACAATAAAGTGTTTATTTTAACTCGGGATTTCGTATATAGAATCTATACAAGGTATAGTATCCACCTACTTTACATTGTTACCCCCTTTCCGTTACAGGTTGTAGATTCTCATTATTGCATAACTACAGAATGTGGTTAGCAAAAAGATTGATTTAATTAAGGCAGTCTTTATGCCAAATAGCTGTGTTCAATACAATGTATAAAAGAAAGTTATGAATCTCAAAAAAGTATGGGTTATTAAAGAAAGTCTCCCTATTTTCTGACCTCTCCGAATTTTTAATCTGTTTTCATTGATAATGTCTATCTGACTTGCTTAGTTAAGCGGAGATTTGGTATGACAAGGTACTGAGGTGTATACGAACTAATGATGCTGGCTATACCTTATACCGTGGCTTTTAGTACTTTTACTATTGCGTGGGCTGACGTGCTTCTGACATTACGAGTCAACCAAGGACATTCTGGGTCAATAATGACAATAGGTACCAAAAGGCAACATGTCATGTCTACCGCCTATCACGCCGACTTAGCTGTCTACAAAGCTACACAAGAACACGTAACATCACGGTTACGAGTTACGAATCCATCAGCCTGCCTTCACAAACTCGGCTAGGTAGACATTTTGCTAGAAAAATACTGAATTACGCAAACGCCTACAAGAAAATTTTGTGTAGGATGCCCCCACTATACATTAAGGCATAAAAATACCACCGCCTTTGGTCTAATCGTTACTACAGGCTTACTATTTTTGTTAAGGACGGTCAAAGCGAAGGTTATAAAAGGAGCTCAGAGTAGGTACATAAATATAATAAAGATAATAATAAAAATACAGACTTGAAGAGAGAATTTGAACAGACAAAACAGGATAATAAAAAAAAGTAGCAGAAAAGAAGTATACTATAAAAATCTAAAATAAAAAAAGCACCTACGGGGTCTGTACCAATGACATTCTGTATATTTTATGTTCCGAATATATTCAACGGCTTTGCACTTCACTCAGTTGAAGGTGGTGAAATAATGGCGTAGAAATAAAAAAAATAAAACAAAAGATTTCTGGATAAGCTATTTTGCTAAGGAATTTTAATATTGTTATTGACAGACGTCTATTTTTATTATTATTGTTAAATATTTAAAATACTTATTGATGTTTACATTTATATAAAACTATGTAGTTTTAATAGGCCACATTGAATTTTTTACTGATTATAAATAAATGTCACAAAAACCGTTGTTTTTCAAATTTCTTGCTTCTTGCTCCTTTCCTTTATAGCTCCCATGCTATTTACGGATTATGAAATTGTAGAAAAAAAATTGCTTTGCTTCTAACATTTTTTTATACATTAAACTGTTTTCGAGACTTTCATAATGAACCAGAGGTGTTAACAACTAGAGATGGTAATTGTACTTCTACTTCTAAAGCGCAGATCCTTCATAAGTCAAAATCGCTGGTAGCCCTACGCGTAATGGAATCGCGTGTTTCAGAAAATTTATAGCTTTCGAACTTTCCTCGGAATTCGTGTACAACTCTTGTACACTGTTTGGTGCTGTGATAGATACTGCACTATACCACGTTATATTTAGACCTTGACTTTTCAGTTACGGCATATTTGACTCGTAGGCTTTCGAGGGTAACGATTGGAAAATAAACAAAGACCATTGAAATCAATTTATGGCTTTGTAAACTTTGAAGTAGAAGTACAGACTATCATGGTTTTATAAGAGTAGTTATCAACTAAGTACTATTTTTACCGGCTTCAAAAAAGGTTCTTTCGAACGTATATATTTTTACTAGTAGATAGCTCAATTTAGGAGTACGTATAAAATTGACAATTGCAAATAGGTACGGATAGCCAAGGTATCGCTTTGTATTTGAATACAAGTTATTAACAACGTTTAGTGTGATTAAAGCACGTATAAGTTTAAAACGAAAAATATAAGAAATATTAAAAATATTAAGAAGTTAGTCTTATCTTACGAAATTTATTTACGGTTTTATAGGAAATTCAACCATAATGTGTAACATTGTGATAATATAAGATTCTTGATAACTGTAATTTGCATTTTTTAAAGATAGAACGTGGATAATCGGTGTTCTACCTTTTTGTCATGGTTTCGTGAAGCCCAACGATCTAGTTTAAGCTCATGGCGAGGCATATCTGGTCTAAAATATATTTTCCACATTGAAAAGTCGCTTGAGGCTCGATTCAGGTCTGAATGTAGTATAATATAAAAATAAATTATTTTATACCACGCACTTTTGAACATAACTGACTATACATACCCTCTCCCGAATCCAAATAGGTATTATAAGAAAGAACGAAAAAAAAATACCCTAAAACAATAAAGAAAAAGATCTGAAAAAAAAACTATGACTACATTAACAAGGATGTAAATGGAATGACTTACGAATAGAAGCCGTACGCAATGGCGATGTACCACAGGAGGAAGATGAACATTATTCTGCTTTTACCTAGAACAATATCATTTAAAATATAAAATGAATATCAGAATAATACAAGGCCGTTTATCCAGTGATGTCCCACTAGGTGGACAGACGATCTTGTCACGGTTATGAGAAGGCGAGGTGGCCTCCTTCTACCTTCTACTTCTAGCTACCGCGTGGGGACCGGCCGGCTGATGGTGTGAGGGCACCTCAGCTGACATTGCACCGGCCCCCACTGCGAAGTGGGGATGGTTCCGTTGCACCGGCCATCCCCAGTCTCCCCTCGAGCACTGCGGGGGAGTAGACGGAGCCGCGTAAGCGGCTATTCCGCCGGCGGTGTTGTGGAAGTCAAGGCTTAGCCGATCTCCCACAGCATCGCCACTAAGGCAATGGAGGTCCAACCGGGGGGTTTTAGTGGGTAGTCCTGCCCTTTTCAGGGCAAGGAGTCCCACACACGCCGTCACCCTCCCTCGGGGTGACGGTACGGTGCATCAACGCACTTCCCCCCGAAAAAAAAAAAGGCGATAGTTGTAATGTAGGTAAGTGACAAACAGCCGGATGTCGTGGAAGTCTTGGAGAGGTTACTTGGAGAGTTAGGCTGCGTTAAGCAGCAGTGATAGGGCAATACCACCTTTGAGAGTTTACACAGCTAGTATTAAACAAAATAAGAATAATTTTCAAAATGTTATCTACTTACACTGATTTCACTCCATTTTAATTTCGATACATTTTGGGCTAGGTTCAGAATGAGATTAATAAACGTGTAGGCATTTTATTAATGCCTGCTTTGCATAAGAAACATTATTATATTAGAGATTCTTAACAAATTTGTTTTTTGTGATTATGTTTTGGACGGCGTTATTGAAATCGTTGGATGGAAAAATGACGCGGGTATGACTTTGATGTCATTGTCATTTTTCCATTGAGGTTTTAAAGCAAGCGTCTTTGTCGAAGATACCTACTTTCTCTGGTCGAACATTCAAATAATTAAAATATTTAATTATTCTGTATGTAAGTCTTACAAGAGACTTACCACCAGGTCTAGCATGTGCCATGAGAGTAAATTTTATCGCGCTCTAAAGAAATGTCAAAATCAATGCGTCAACTGTTGATTGGCTGAAAATACGAGTACGGTGTATTATCACCCTTTCACCCAATCAACGGTATAGAAACATTTCTCGTCTCTTGCGAGAAATTTGACGTATTGCGCATGCTAGCAAGCCTAACATACGCAACGCGGCTAAATTTTATCGCGCTCTTAACAAACGTCAAAACCGATTGAAGTCTGAAAATACGAGTGAAGTGTGCTATTAGCTAATCAACAGTATTGAAACTTTTGTCGTCTCCTGCGATAAATTTGACATATTGCGTATGCTAGGCCTGTAGGCCTGTATGACTTGTCAAGACAAGACATTATTGGGAAGTGTGACGGCACACAAACACAGAATAATTATAATTGTACCTACACAACATTACACACTCCAGCGTTTCGCTTACTCGATTGAAAAGTAAGGCACGGTGGGCGTGGCTTGAAAAAGTGAGCTAGCGCCGGTACGAATACCGTTTCCACGGACGCCGCGAGTCATAAACGCGGACCAATCACAGCGCGTGTTTCATTCAATTCTATGAGGTGACGTAACTAACGACCCCCTTATTAACGAAAGTCTTTTTGTCGACCTAAACGTATTAGACTTTAAGTTTTTTTTTTCAAGTGTCGATATTTGATTATTATTTTTCGTTCACTGGATTGACTGACTACGCTTGGCTATAGGTATCAGCGGAAACTGAGATTTATTTCATATATCAATAACCTGCCGGTTTGGGTGCAGTGGATCTAAGAATCAGCTTATATCTAATTTAAATGAAATCAATTTGTATCACTTACCAAAATATTGTATTTTCCAAAATTGCAATGTCTAATTTATTAAGTTAAATTGACATTCGTTGTGGAAATCTATGGAGCCTTGATATAATGTTATGATGGCCGTTGTTGCCAATAAAAAAATCGGTACAGTCATACAAAATACTTACAAAGTAGGAAGGTTTTTCTCAAAATCAAAAACTCAAAAATTCTTTCATTTGTTTACTGGTAGCTATATAATTGTGAGTCATCTCTTTTTAAGTTTAAAGATAAAGGTACCTGTGTTAGGAGAAGGCCGCTTTTTTGTGAGATATTTAATATAAACATTAAAAGTAAGCGTTAAAGTTGAAAGATTGTCTAGTCTTTAGTAGATGTGAGTACCTACTTATATTATGTGGATTAGGAAGGTGTGTGTGCGGGTAAGTGGAGATAAATGTGTGTTTCTGTGTGCGTGATGCGTGTGTAATGTCTAATATATTGCCTATTTATATAAAGTAATGTTTAATTACGATTTTAGTTTATTTGTTAAATTCGCATACAATTTGTTTATGGTAGCAGTCGCAGTATCATCGCGTTAGGCATAAAACACATTTTACTCCAGTCAATTTATTACAAAGAAGTATACTTATATTTACTTCTATAAGTTCGTAATCTTATCGAAGGTTTCAGTAAACGGGAGCAGAAAAGCCATCCTTCTGGTTTTGCACGTAAGTCTGGCGACAGTCCATCTGGTCGCAGGGCCGGTTGTAGGCGCGCCACACTGGGTGCCCTATGAAGAGCCGCTTCATCTTAATGTGCTCCTGGAAACAAACGGTACTAAGTAACTAATGTACAGAATAATCCAGGCCAGGTAATAACTGGTCTAGTGTTTTAAATAAGTACAAAGACAATTTCAATGTACTCAGTTGGAGCAAAGCGTGTTGCAGATTAACATAGCTCAAGTTTGTGATAGTCTATACTGCATTTAGCAATCGTGGTGGTAACTAGTACCTATGTGGTAACAATGAAATGGGCCTCCAAATACTGTTAGTTCATCTTATTATGAGCGGTCCGAAACGGGGTATCAAAATCTCTGCATGCCTTACTATACTGACATATTCTTTAACATTATACCTCTTGATTGAGTAGGTAACCTACTGGGTAACTATAGACATGTTACTAAACTGCTGAGGTGGAAAACTGGTAAGTCAAACATTTACCCGTTATATATATAATGTTCTGACTGCAGGTAAAACATCGCCAGCACCTTCCTACCGCTTTATAAGCCGTATCAATGATTAGGAGTCCCCAGGCTACTAAGGCCCCGAACGTGTGTAAGCAAAAATTACAAAATGTTATCCACAATGTCATTTAATCTTATACTTCCCGAAACTGCCTTCCAAGACACGCTACGACACTGATGCCGAATCAACACATCCCTCAATGCGCCTTTGAACAGATCCCCCTTCCACCATAGGCATATGACATCTCAGAAAAACGCAAAATTTCCCAAAAGTAAAGATAATGCCTGGGTCCCGGAAACTCAAAGATAGCCCGACAAAAATCCGGCCGTTAATTTATATAGAAAGACTAGCTGTGCCCCCGACTTCCTTCCCATGAACCTCATACTTTCATGGTCGAGTTTGCTCCTATCTCCCCTAATATTCGAAACAAAAAGTACTCGAAAGTTTTTAGCTATTATGTGTACCAAATTTCGTATCTCTAACATAAAAAATAAACACTATCCCATATAAACTTTCAAGGGCGGTACTACCCCTATCCCCACTTATTTTTAAAACAAAAAGTCTAGCCTATGTCCGTTCTACAGGTTCGACATATACCAAATTTCATCAAAATCGGTTCAGAGGTTAAGGCCTGAAAGGCGGAGACAGACAGACAGAGTTATTTTCACATTTATATTGTCAGTATGGATACAAACCATTTTGTCAAGCGTGAACCTGTGGTAGATTCCGCTTGGCAACACGATGAGGTCTCCAGCGCCCACCGCGATGCGGATCCAGCGGTCTTCACCGTCTCGCACGTCGAAATAACCGGCACCAGCGTAGATGAACCTGGTGATAGAAAGAATAGATCAATAAGTTAGTCTGGTCTATTGGATTAATGGTTAGCAACCCTGGCTGTAGAATCGAGGGCCGTGCGTTCAATCCACCTGAGACCACAATTCACTTGTAGGTATATTTGTGGTTGGATGTGTTTTAATCCTGCTAATTTTATAAACGCGAAAGTTTGTAAGAATGGATGGATGTCTGGAATACATCCAAATACCATCAACCATACAGTTTGTTACTATTTCACGCAAAATCTACTGAACGGTTTCGGATGACATGTGGTAGGACGAGTGATGACATGGTATTGAATACCATGGGATACTTTTTATTCTGAAATAACGCGGGCAAATTCGCGAGCAAAAACAAGAGTAAAATATATAGTTCCTTAATTTAGGATCAGGTCGATGTTTGATATGTCTAATAATTGGGCAATGTACTGATTGGGATCTTAAAGAAGTAGAAGACCAAGAGTCATCAAACTTTTAGGTGACCTGACATTGTACAGGTTGGAACTTAAAGTAATTAGACAAAAAATGAAAATTCGTCAACTTTTCTTTATTTCAAACTAGCTGTGCCCGCGACTTCGTTCGCGTGGACTACATCCTTTCAGGGTCGGTTTTACCCCTTTCTACCCTTATATTCGAAACAAAAAGTAGTCTATATTTTAATCCAAGTTTCGAGCTATATTTGTGCCAAATTTCATATCTCTAACTTCAAAAATAAACATTTTTCCATATAAACTTTCAAAGGTGGTATTACCCCCCCCCCCCCCTTATTTTCTAATAAAAAGTAACCTATGTCCGTTATTGAGATTCAACGTATACCTATACCAAATTTCATCAAAATCCGTTCAACCGTTTAGGCGTGAAAGAGTAACAGACAGACAGACAGAGTTACTTTTGCATTTATAATATTAGTATGGATTTCAACTGACATTTTACCTAAAGATCTAAATAGACGTTAACAGCCGCTTAGGATAAGTCATGAGTAAATTTTATTACGCTCTAAACAAATATCAAAGTCGATAAAATTTAGTACCTTCTGCAGCTGGTGGGCTGGAATACAAGCTGTGCTATCAGGCAACCAACAGTTTTGGAACTTTTACGTTTTATCGGATAAATTTCACGTTTTGCGCATGCTAAGCATGAAACATCTAAAAGGATCCATCGTTACCGTCGAATGGCTACATATACTGTATTTAATATGACACTTGTTCAGCATACATTATACTCTGGTATTTAATTTAATTCAATTTATTATTATTTATTTTGTTCTCATCCATACACTCCACTAGATAAACCAAGTAGGTGTACCTACCTACCTAAGTAGTATACAAAAGTGTGTTAGATACAGATAAGAGTAAGTGTTGAGTTTCTAGCCGGTTCTTCTCGACATGATCAACATTCCGAACACGGCGGTAGAATACCTACCTACGTTATATGTAGGTACTGACGATTCATAAGTGCTTTTGTAAAGCTTACATGAATAAAGATATTTTCTATTCTATTCTACTTCACCTGATCTCCTCATCGCTGTGCAGATGCTCTGTGTAGAAGGCCTTCAGCTTCTCCTCGCTTTCCAAGTTTCCCTTGGAGACCACCAGCTCGTCTTCGTACGAGTAGCCGCGCTCTCTCTTCAACTTGTCCAGGACACCATCGGTTTGGTATGTATTTACGTTTAACTGGAATACAAATGCAAATAAATCTACAATAGATAGAGATATAACGCCTCAATGTTCTAGTATTTAAGTACCTACCTATTGGTCTATAATGTCGACTTTAAGGGTTATTCAGTTCTGGCATATAGGTACGGTAGCTATCTAAGATATAATAAAAAGTTTTTATTTTCGCTAGCTATTACATAATCATGTTAGATATAGGTAGGTACACCACACATACTTAATCTAAAAAATCGATGCAAAATAAGTAGGTATCTACTTTCAACGCTAACCTGTTCCAACGTTCAAACACTCTAACATAACATACCTACTTATTATCTTGCAAGCTCAATGGTTACACACAAAATTCAAGTCGAGAATCATATTTATTATCAAGCTGTCAAAGAGCAAATTATTATCGAATTATTTTTGTCATTGTGCGTTATAGGTACTTAACAAAAATGTGTATTGAAGAGAAGTACCTAATAAGATATATCTACTTACAGTTAACACGTGACATTCGATAACGTATACAGATTTGTGATACTTTGTATTTACTTCTATTGCTGAACACTTCAATAAAACTTGAGTTTTCTATCTATATAGAGCTAATTCCAAAAAATCCATACTTACTAATATTATAACTGTGAGTCTGTCCGGCTTTCACGCCTAAACCACTGACCCGATTTTGATGGAATTTGGTGTAGGTATTCGTTGGACCTCTAAAACCGACATAGGCTACTTTTGATTTGAAAATAAGGGGGGGGTAGGGGGGGTAGGGGTAATATCACCATTGAAAGTTTATATGGGAAAATGTTTATTTATTAAGTTAGAGATATAAAATTTGGCACAAATAGGTATAGCTCGAAACTTGGATTATGAACTACTTTTTGTTTCGAATGTTAGGTGAGATAGGGGTTAAACCGACCAAGAAAATACTCGACTCCAGCTGGTGGTTGTTATTCGTAGTTTATACCTTATTAGGAACATACAACCAGTAAATAACAACTCAAAACTTACCTCGAAAAATTCCACACCAGTTTTCTCGTGCAATTCTTTTAGCGAAACGAACTCTGGCGGATCCTTATGATTTTCTAAGCTTGGGTCACTCGTATTATCATTCATATACCACGCTTTGGTCATGTTTGTTTTAATTTATTTAAATAATTATGCAATAGCGGACCGTCCGCCTCGAGATCAAGATGGAAACTGCGTTGTTGATAATTATGTTGATATCTGGTTTTATTTGCGTAAGTGTCGGTATGTCGCACAAAAGATCTGATTCTGTAGAGAAAAGAGATATGGGAATATCTTAAGTCTACCAATATTATAAACGGGAATATTGGGATATTCGGATTGTTGTTTTTCTTCCACTCAAAATCTTCTGAATGTATTTGGAAGAAATATGGCAACTAGAGTAAATAAATTTAGGTAAATAAATTAATAATCCCAAAATAAAGTAAGTAACGAAATCGCCGACAACGCCTAGTATAGAAGTTTAACAATGAGTTTAGTGCGAGCCAGAAACCTTTTTTTCAAACAGTTTTGCAGTTAGGTACAATTAATAATTTATTTATCTAAGAATATAATAAAATATTATAATCGATTATTGAGTTGTGCTGGAATTCCTTGCATAAACTCACAGAGCATTCAATTAATTACATAAGTAGGTAAAATTTTAGGATTATATACTATGTTCATTATAGAAATTTTAGCAGATGTATTTGTAAAAAAAAAAACCTTACCTCCGAACAACGTACTATTTAGCGTGCAAATCAACAAAGACAACAAATAAATGGTATAACATTTATTCAAAACATGTAATATATCAAAATATAACAATATACATACAACTATTTAGTTAAAATCACATCTGCTCATATAATATAGTACAAACATTCTTAATTATAAATATTTATCCTTGAATACCTATTTAATTAAAAACATATTATATTTTTTTAATTTGCAATTTAGAAAAAGCAAATAAGTTTAAAGTAATACACACTATTTACCATGGCCAGTTTATTTATAATTAGTTTTAACTTTATATATATTGTTCAAAAATATTTGAATTGGCATTATATAATACAGATTCCAAGCTTTAAACTTACGAGTACATGGCTAAATATATGAGAAGTTGTTTTTTATGATAACGAATCCTCTTTTTGGGACCTTTGAGCAAACATAGCTTTTTCAAGCGTGAACAGATTTATCAATTAAGTTTCAATCTATACTAATATTATAAAGCTGAAGAGTTTGTTTGTTTGTTTGTTTGAACGCGCTAATCTCAGGAACGACTGGTTCGAATTGAAAAAATATTTTTGTGTTGAATAGACCATTTATCGAGGAAGGCTTTAGGCTATATAACATCACGCTGCAACTATTATGAAAGTTTGTATGGAAACCGAAATCCACGCGGACGAAGTCGCGGGCGGCCGCTAGTACACTATATGAATGTCTTTCATGAAATAAAAACATAGAAACATATTAATTTAGTGTAAATTATAATTAATTTAAATAACATGCTGCCTGTTTAAAATCCTGCACAAATACAGTATCCAAATTAACGCATCACTACTGACAACGAGCAAAAAGATACCAATTTAAGGAAAGTGCACTAGATAACGCTTAAACTAATATGCCATAATGAACCTTTGAACTATGGTCCAAAGGTGTATTTTATATTATTGTCATGTCACCATTGCGCCTAACGGGCACGCAGCCTTTTTCAATTAAATTCCATAACTGCTAAGCATGAAAGTGTTGCTGATATATATCTACTACTCCCTTTGCCACTGAAAAATATCAACTATATTACAAATACACACAGTTTGTGTTCGTAAGTATGATTACTATGTTAAAAAATATACTCTTTTAACCCCTAACGCAAAAACGACGCTGTGTTGTTTAACGTGTATTCCGAAACGAATGAACCGATTTAGATTTTTTTTGTTTGAAATGTCAATAAGGTAGTCAGTATTGTTAATGTATACTTATTTGATAAAAATCGACACAATATGGTAGCCGCCACAAAATGTCGGATAACATATTTTGATGCAACTCACTCATTACATCGATTTTATTATTTTTATAGTACTAAGCGGCCGTACTAGCGAACTTTAAATATTAGAAACAGAATTTTTATCTGCCCTTGCGGTGCGGGAATCGAACCCACGACCTTCACGTATCGCGCGTGCTGCTCTTACCAACTGAGCTAACCGCAAGTTAACTAAAAATAAATTGCGGTTTTTTTTTAACTAAAAATAACTTGCGGTTAGCTCAGTTGGTAAGAGCAGCACGCGCGATACGTGAAAGTCGTGGGTTCGATTCCCGCACCGCAAGGGGAGATAAAAAATTTCTGTTTCTAATATTTTCTCATTACAGGTATTAAATAAAAGGGCTTGATTACACACTTCGACAAATTTCAAATCCGAGACGATCGTTATCGCAATCGCGAATTTATAATATAGGTGAAGTCGACGTAACACTTTGAGACTTATTATATCGTAAATTTAAGCGCCAATATCAAAACGTCGGGATTTTTTATTCATTTCATGGTGTAGAAGATAGTTATGGTCAAGGCTGCCCAAATTCAACAAAATTTCATGGGCTCATACGAGCAATAATAAAACTAATTCTATAAATGTAATTTACTGTACCCTCGTTTTTTTTTCCTAACTGACTATAGATGATGGCCGCAGATGGCCTTTTCATCTTCACCGGGCTCGCGGGGGAGCGGAAGGCTCTCACCCCTAAACTGTACCCTCGTCTGAGTACTGTTGCTTTTATACCCTGTGGTCTGGTCTGAACAAAGTCTTACGCTGCCTATATTTGATTGGTCCCTAATCTGAAGTATTGGGCAGCCTTGTACATGAACCTTCGTTAGACGCCAGTGAACTAACCATTTGAGTGAAGCGATGGCTGGGACATACGTCATATTTCTGAACAGGTGTCACCTTAGGGGACTGGTTGCTCCAGCTTGCCTCTCAAAAATAAATACTTAATGTTTCTTCACCCATCAAAACAAACCTATATGATATGGTCCAAAGTGTTCTACACATAGCTATAAGTTAGATACTGCTACTGTAACTACTTACTGAGTTTCTTACCACTGTCTTCTCGGTAGATATACATAGATTCCGAATCGGCAGAGTAGAATCACTTTGCATTGTATTTAATGATGATTTAGAAGTGTTATATCATCAACGCGCTTGCAAAACCGCGGAAGAGCATTATGTTTATATCATGTAACTGCAAAAGGTGCGGCATTGAAATATCGCGCCCTCAAAACTAATTATGGATTAATTCACGTTACATTCTCATAAAGTCACCAAATAGTTACTACACTGTCCGGCCCATACTATAATCAAATGAGTAGCCTGTCCAGGTTATTTCACCTCCTAATCGGAATCGTATAAAAGCTGATACGCGGTATTTACGAACTGTTCTTACGCGGTTTTGCACGCGCAACGACGATTAGCCTCGGCTATTAGGCGGCAGTAGAGAAGCCTTGTTGCTGGCTCTGCAGGTACTCCTTGCGGCAGTCCATCTCATCAGCCGGCCGGTTGTACGGCAGCCACACCGGCTCGCCGATGAAGAACCGCTTCGCTTTTATGAAGTTCTGGAACGTTACATATGAAGACATAAACATGGGTATGGAGTAAAACCGGCCAGTACGAGTCGGACTCGTGCACGAATGGTTCCGTTGTTATAGCGGCAACAGAAATACATAATCTATGAAAATTTCAACTCTCTAGCTATCACGGTTCTTAAGATATAACCTTGTAACAGACATACGGCCCGTCGCACATACAGCAAAGTCTTAGTAATAGAGCCCCGTTTTTACCCTTTGGGCGCGAATACTTAAAAATGGAGTAACTTCTCCCGTTTCTGCAACATTTCCCTTCACTGATCTGCTCCTATTGATCATAGTGTTATGAAAAGTATACAATAACCTGCCCAGGAGTATGAAGAATAATTCTACCAAATTTCGTTAAAACCCATCGAGTAGTTTTTGTTTCTATAACGTACATACAGACAGACAGACAAACATAAATTTTACTGCTTGCATTTTTGACATCAGTATCGATCACTAATTACCCCCTGATAGTTATTTTGGAAATATATTTAATGTGCAGAATTGACCTCTACAGATTTATTATAAGTATAGATTATGTAATGTAAACATGTATAAATCTGTCCTTATAATTTGTATGGAAATTCATGCAAACTTAGGAAATATGAAAAACTAGCTTTCCGCCCGCGGCTTCGCCCGCGTGGAATTCGTTTATATTGTGGTATACCAATTTACATTGAATTGTGTATGTTGTGCTTTAAAATACACAATTCAATGTAAATTGGTAGGAACCAAAAAAAAGCGTAAGCTATTATTCCACTTCTTACGTATTTTAAAAAGAACATCGTCACCATCATCTAGCGCCATCTATCGCAAACCTCATCTCCAATCCATCCATCAAGCAAACTATATTTTTGTTTTCCCTCGGGAATATCAATTTTTTCCGGGATAAAAAGTACCCTATTATTTAATCCGGACTTCTAACTTTACGTCTGCAAAATTTCAAAGCAATCGGTTCAGTAGTTACGGCGTGAATGCAGGAACAAACAAACAAACTCACTTTCCGATTTATAATATTAGTAAGGATAAGCTCACATTAGTGTCAAGTGTGAAACGGTGGTAGATGCCGCTGGGGATGACTATCATGTCGCCAGCGGACACTGCAATGCGGATCCATTGGTCGTCGCCATCACGGACGTCGAAGTACCCGGAGCCTTCGAGGACAAACCTGGAATTGCAATTACGACAACCTTTACAAATAATAGGGAGCTGACTTGGTCAAAAATATTAGATTCCAAATTCAATAAAAATACTAAGATAAAACGATGCCAGGTTGCGGGTTTAAATCTCGTAAAGAAATTGTTTGACTCATATTTAATAGTATTTCTAAATAGCTAGTAATTGTACCTATTGTTTTCCCACTATGATGTTAAACAAGAAACTCACAATTTGAAGGAAGTCTTCCTTTTATGAACACACACCACAAAAATGGTCTTAAGGCTTTAAATATAAAAAAAATTGTAAATAACTACATACTATACATTGTTAATTCTATGTGTTTTCTTCATCTAACTTTTTTGAATTACTTCCTACCCAATTCATGAGTAGTGTTAGCAGTGTGATGTTAAATTTTAATAACTGTTTAATTACACAAACAAATGAATACCTGATCTCCTCATCAGTATGCAAATGTTCAACATAGAACGACTTGATTTTCTCCTCATAGTTGGGCAAGCACTCTTTAGAACAGACTATTTCATCTTCATATGTGTAGCCCCGTTCTTTCTTCAACTTGTCCAGAATGCCATCTGTAGTGTATGTGGTGACATTCAGCTGTAATGTGAAAATTATTTGGGTTTATTTCATAGATATTGGTAGATCTAATTAGACGCAGGCCTATACTTATCTAAGGTATATACATATAAGGTAAATCTTAATAGCACTTTTTGTAAAGGAATTGCTAAAATCCATATAAAGGGTCTACAGCACAAATAGTAAATGTCTAAAGTATATAAATTCTAAGTGACCAACATTAATCAGTCAAATTACTATTGATTGTAATCACTAGCATTCCCAAATTTGAAATAAAAAAATCAGGCTTTACTCAGACAATGGTAGAGTTCATAATAATAAAAAAGAAGCATATTCTATTTTCTCAAGTACAAAATATAAGTAATAATTTCATATAGCTAAGGAATTCAACTGATTATGATAGGTAGCACGTAAGATTTTGTTTTTTCCTGATCAATTAAATAGCCACAGTTGAAGATTAAAGAGGAAAACTTGACATTGAATTAATTGACAGGAATAAATTTAAAGGCAGGTAAACTTATAAAGAGGAAAACTGGGCTTCTCCTTACTTATCATATGCTTTGAATGATTTAAAAATTAAAATTGGTTTTCAGGTGAGATTTTAAACTGTAATAAATCAAAATTTCTTTTTCTGAACCTAATAACATTACTTATCCTCTAACAAAATTAATATAAATGTCTTGTTTACCCTAATCTAGTGTTTTTTTGTTTAATTTTATTTACCTTTTGTACAAAATGCCAAAATGGGATGATTGCAAAAATGTTAACCTTAATTGTCTTGTGGATATAGATATTGTTTAATTATATAATTCGTCATATCTTTTCTTAGGTTAACAGCATTAATTTTACAAAAGCAACACAGTTTAGATAAGGGCTGATTTAAAAGTTTCTCTGTAGAACTTGTTGACCTATGAGGTCAAGCTAATTAAGTCGATAAAAACACACAACGCATTAAAACCGTTATAAAAATTGTATCACTAACATTTATCGAAATATTTCGCTAATAATCCATGAAAGAACAAAACTTACGTTGAAATATTCCACACCGGTTTTCTTGTATAAGTCCGCTAAGGTTACAAACTCCGGCGGATTTCTGTGATGCTCCAAACGTTGGTCACTTGGATCATTATCCATATACCAGGCCTGCACCATTTTTATAACTTGAGCGTACCTAACTTTAAAATACAAATTTTAAAATACAAAACACGCAAATACAAACAAGCCCAGTTATTGAATGAATGAATGATGAACTGACACATAGACGTCAGAATCGATGTTGCCGTGATATGTTGTAAGCTTTTTGCACACTTTTTGGGATTCGATCGGTGGAATCGGCTGATGTGTTTTTATGTGAAATAACGGCTGGATAGGCCGGATACCGCATAGCAACCAGATATCCGTTGCATCTCTAATCTGCACGATAAGGGTGACGCGGTAAGGTATTTTTCAGTTGATACAATTTGACTTCAGGACCAAACGCAACTTATCAGAGTTGGGTCAGCTTAAACTTGTTGTGCACAGCATACGCACATAATATTCGTAATGATAGTTTGATGATAAGGGTGCTCAATAGAATGCCGCCCCGGGTGCCAACCCATGCTACGTCGCCATTGTGAGGAAGTACCCACTAAAACCCCTGCCTTCCCCGAGGCAGCAGCGGTACGGTGCTCACTCAGATCATAGGTTATTCATATTTGTGAGTGCTCTAGTGCATTTTTCGCCATTAAAAAGGGAGGTAGGTACATAATGAGTACAATCAGACTTCATAAAAGTAGTCATTCCTTAATATGGATAAGTATCAAAATATTTAATAAGTTAACGCAAAGCATATTGACTTGCCCATGCACAGATTCAAATCAAAACATGGCTTATGAAAAAAGCTTATTACACTGTACAATACTATTTTTACGATAAAAGTGTGGAATACTCAGTTAAAATGTCCATCTGTAAGGTAAATGTACCATATTACGTAAGTGTACGAAATTCCGTAAGTTTTCGGTTTAGGCCTGAAAATAAGAAAACTACTAATTGTATCAAAAAGTTATAAATTTTATCTATTAAGTATGTACAATAGAGCGTCAATTACACACGTTAAAAAGAACTGCAACCATCGCCGGCTCAGTTGTCACGTCTCCCTCGGTCAGTCTGCGCCAAACCGCCATAAAGGTAGTGTGTGTGTTGCGTACGCGTAAGCTACCGCGCGGATTTTCATAAGGATATTGCGAGTGATATGTAAGTATTTTCATAACTAAGTACTGTAATTATTTTTAAGGGTTTTAAAACAAACTGATTGATTACCGTTTCAAGTTACTTCATTTAGTTTTTAGCGAGTTAATTGAAATTTTCTAATTGCCGCAATTACCTACACCAAAAACCAACCGTGTCCATTATTACGTAACCATTACGGAATAGAGGAAAGGTAGGTGATTTTATTTTTTGTAATTTGTCAGGAACGGGATGAGATAAGTAAACGAAAAGAGCTGTAACAGGTCTAATATATAACATAGTTTCTTGGAATCAAATTACGTATTACGATTTTATTTATCTATGTTATGAAATACGAGTGTAAAGAGAAAACATTTTTTTACTTTAAACAGATTCGTCACAAATAACATCGGTACAAAATCATTAATTTGTTTAACTTAATTGTATCTTCCAGTATATTTTTTGGTACCTATTACTAGTATGATTGCATTCCTATACAATTCAAGTCATTTTATGTTGTTAAGAAGAGTTACTCGTTAGAAATTTATGTTAATCTGACTACCGCAATTACCTACACTGTTTTTGGCTGTGTCTCTTATTACGGTAGATATAGAAGTACCTGAGTGAGCTACTGCATTTTAATTTTTTTACAGGTAGAAATGTCAAACAAAAAGTACTCCAACGAGGACCTCGCCAAAGCTTTAGAGGATATAAAAAATGGAACCATGACCATATATCGTGCATCTAAGGTATATAACATACCCAACCAGACCTTGCATGACAAAATTAATAAAAAATACAAAAAACAAGAGTCAGCAGGAGCTCCAACAGTCTTGTCATCGACAGAAGAAGGTTTGTTGGTAAAATGGGTACTGCATATGGCCGAAATTGGATTTCCAGTTACGAAAGATCAACTGCTACACTCGGTAGCTAAATTACTGATAGGATTGAACCGACAAAATCCATTCAAGGACGGAGTCCCTGGCAGACATTGGTACGAGGCCTTTCTGAAAAGAAACCCAATGATAAGCAAGAGAGTATGTCAAGCATTAACTACTGCCCGTGTAAACGCTACTGAAGAAAAAATAAGGGGCTGGTTTCAACGAGTCCGAAAATATTTCGAAGACAACAATCTCATGGCTGTCTTGGAAGACCCCGCACGCGTGTTCAACTGCGATGAGTCTGCCTTTTTTTTGTGTCCGAAAGGTCAACCAGTCCTTGCCAGAAAGGGGGTGAAAAATGTTCACTGCCGATCTGGTAATGATGATAAAGAAAATCTAACGCTCTGTCTCGGTGCGTCAGCTGACGGGAAACTAATGCCGGTATTAGCAATATTTCCATATAAAAGGATACCACAAAATATATTATTGAAATATCCTAAGGATTGGGCCATCGGACGTACTGACTCGGGATGGATGACATCAGAGGCATTTTATGAGTACGTGGCTAATCAATTTGAGCCATTTTTGACGAAAGAAAATATTACAAGACCTGTAGCTTTGTTCCTGGATGGTCACGTTTCTCATCTGTCGCTTCCAGTATGCGAATATTGTAAAGAAAAAAACATTATACTGATAGCTCTGTTGCCTAGCGCCACACATGCTTTACAACCTATGGACGTTGCAGTATTTCACAGCCTCAAAAACGCTTGGAGTAAAGCAGTATATACTTGGAGGATGGAGAATAATGGCAGACGCTTGAAGCGGGAAGATTTTGGTCCCGTGCTTGAAAATGCCATCAAAACGACTCTGCGACCAGAAATTATTCAAAATGGTTTTCGAAAAGCCGGCCTGTATCCCTTCGACGAAAATGCAGTTAATTATAAAAAAATACCTAAATCTTCTGCGGCAACTGCGTCAAGTTCTGGCACAAGTACACCTACAAGTTTGAGCTCTTTAGAAAGCAGCAAGCAGTTACAATCTAAAGAGTTTATAAAGTGGTTCGAGATGAATTTAGATGCTCATAAATTAAATGAGTTCCGGCAATGTTCTGGAGAATGGACAGGCAATGTAAAAGACGACAGTCTGTACTATTTCTGGAAGCAGATCTGCACAAGTCATACACCAACACCAGATTCAATGAGTCTAGGCAACACCACTCTTGCGGAAAATGACTGTACGTTAGCCGATCTTGACCTTAATTGGATCAATGAAGACACGATAGTTGAATCGGCTCTTCTTAACGAGATAACTTTGATCAGTGCTTTACCTTGTTTGACTCCTAAAAGTCCAAGTATTATTGAGACCATTACTTTTCAAGAGACGCAACAAGAGTTAATAACAAATTCTAAAGAGGCAGACGATTTGCTAGATGGTTCAAGCAATATAATCGGTAGTATATCGAAAATTTCCGAGCAGGATAACGTTAGTAATGTCCCCGTAATAATAGTACCGCCCCCAGAAACCATACTTCTCACACAAGAAGCTATTCTGGAAGAATCCTCAGTTGTCTTACAACAAAATGACCCTGGTGATGTTCCTACAATCATACTTCCCAATGAAAAAGTCGCAAATAGGGACAACGATAAATTATTTAAGCCATCGGGAACATTACCAACCAACAATTCAACTCTTTCTCTGACTACGCCAGTTCCTCAAGAAAGATTCTCACCACCTAATGAAACGGATCGAAAAGTAGAATATAGCAAACCTATCATTTCCAAAGAAGCACTAACTTCTCAAATAGCATCTGTAATACAAAATGATATGAATAAAGCTGCTGATAAACACGAAAAATGCGTAACCCCAAACAATCAGGCTAAAAAAAAATCATCCAAATCTGGTGAAAAATCTTTTTCTGACCAAACACCTATAAAGATACTTACTAGATCTGCTGATGATACATTGGAATCGTCTCCGATTTCGACGTCCCAGAATAACAAAAAATATTTAGATTCTACCAATATTCAGGATTCCGTTACTGAATCAAATTCCAATACTCAAGATCAAAGCGAAAATTCTCAAAATTCCAAGAAATATGCATTTCCCACACCCTTCAAAAATGCTTTGTTGTGGCCAGAAACTCCGTCGACCAGTAAAGGTAAAAAACTTATTAAAAAAAAACTTGCTCCCATTATAGGAACTGCCGATGAATACATTGCATATGAAAAGAAGCTTAAAGAAGAAAAAGAAGACAAGCTAAAGCAAAAAGAAATAAGAAAACAAGACCGTGAAAATAAAGCCAAAGAAAAAATAAAGGCGAAGAACATAGGAAAAGAAAACAAAAAGAAGTCATCCAAAGTTCCAGATCAAACTAATGAACCTGGTCCTTCGAGAACAACAACAAAAAATAGAGAAAGTGAAACACCAGCCATAGTTTCAGATGAAACGATTGATTCTAACTCGTTGAAAATAACTCCAGGAGATTATGTTATAATTATTTATGAAGGAGAAAATTTTCCGGGTTTAGTAATGGAAGTTATACACGATGGATCTGAAACAAAATATAAAATAAAAACTATGACCATGAGCGGTTTCGAGATAAGTGGGCGTGTGAATTGGCGTTGGCCTGAAAAAGATGACATTTTAATCTACGACGCTAAAGAAGTTCTTCAAAAGATTAAGGCCCCTATGGCGGTAAATAAAAGAGGCGTATTTTCTGTTCAAAGTTTAGACTGTGGTGATTAAATTATAGACTTTAACGGATTATTTCATACATAAATAAATAAACGAATATAATATAGTTCGCTTAACCATGCTAATTTAAATCGATGTAAGTTCATTTTGATCTCATGAAAGTACAAAGTTACTTTAAGTACCTAAAATATAAATATAGACTGATGATTAAATTTAAGACTTTTAAACGGATTTCTTACATTATTTCATATATAAATAAATAATATATAAATAAATAAATATAATATTAGTTCCCTAAACCGTGCTAGAAGTAAGTCGAAGTAAGTTCAATTTGATCTCATGAAAGTTTAAAGTTACTATAAGTACCTTAAAATTTAAATAAACTGTTTTCCTACACTTATTAAAAAAAGTTGTTTTATTTAGAAAACGTCACATTAAATTTATGTTTCATATTTCATGTAATCCTGCAAAAAAACGGCATTTTTATGCATATGCCGGAATTACCAGCACCCATTTACGGAATTACCTGGAGAGTCAAATTTTATACCGTAATAACGGACATTTACGAGGTCCAGAAAAATTACGATTACTTTTATAAAATAGTTTTAATGCAGTAGTGTTACATATCAATCTCTTCTCTGAAAACCTCTTTTTACGACTAAACTAACTTCAATTCGCTGATTTTTCCTGCTTTACTAGAAATCGCTAGGAAAGACAAGAATGCCTTAATACTCCGGAATTACGTACATTTACCTTACCTAGATAATCTTTATTAATAATTTTTAAATTATACTACTCACTAATAATTATAAACATCACAATATGGCATTAATTTATTTTAAAAGAGGATTTCTGTTGAGTTTGTTGCGGCGCTTCAGAATGACGATAACACCTACCTAGGTAGGTATTAGGTATTAAAAGAAGGTTCGATACATATTTCAGAAGTATGTAGGTACGCGTCAGATAAAAAATTGACGATGCTGATGTATCAAATAAATAACAACAAGGTGTGCAAGTAAAAATAGATTTAATACCATCATTACAAATCTAAGGTATTACAATACTAATCTGTTTCACAAATCAAGTAGGTAGGTACATTATTTCTTACTTACAAATAATTGGGGGTTTATTTTGTATCTAATTTCTTTATACACAAAAAATATATTTTCCTAGCACCTGAAAATTTAAGAAACAAAATTTGAAAATATTCTTCCGTTGCTTTGTTTTACCAGAAAGTTATGGCCACTTCATTGATTTCAGTTGTGATTACTTATAAGACTAAGTACAAAATAGTTTCGCAAATAAATAATGAAGATAAAACACATTTACTCATGTAGATGTAGAAGTTATTTCACAAAATTATTACCAACATTATGTAACACGGAATTCATTTTTTCGATTTCAAATAAATGACTTTACAATGTTATCCTATATTTTTATTTCATACTGTGTTACTTTTTTAAGTTTGCCATTTAAGGAGAATAAATCCGAATCACATTAATAAAACCTGTGATCACAACAACATAATATTATAATCTGTGTTTTATTTATTTTTACCTTTTATTACCTTCTTACTTTTTTTTATTTCAAAATAATTATGTGAAGTTAAAGCTTCAAATTCAAAATGATTGCAAATGTTTACTTCACACAGTAACATACATACTAGCTACTTTGATATGAACATTTTAATAATAACAAAGCTATATACCTAGATATAGTTTAGTACATATTTTCAGGTGGTCAATATGTTGTTCCCTAAGCAGATGGATATCGTTTTCTAAAATCGAAATGATTAAGTTTTTGTAATATTTTGTGAGTTCTAGTAGGACTTGTGTTCAATTATCGAAATATGAAAATAAAATGTATTGATAATACAAAAAGCAAACAATGACTCAATCTTTCTGAATCATAGATAGGTACAATCAAAAGCACGTTAAATTATATATTTTGATAATCGCCCTTATGTCATTAGTATAAGAATTAATTTCGAACTTTAAGTTCTTACCTTGACTTGCTGTTGACCGTACCTTTATTTATACATATATATATATTAATATAAAATGAACGAGTTTTTTAACTGGACTAAATAGTGAAAAAAACACATAGTTACTTTCGAATAGATGCGAGTCCAATTCCCTTTCTAACCATATAAAACAACCATATTTTCAATATAAAAACCATCAACGCTTTAAAAACTAATTGTCAGAATACATAACGTAAATGCAACAAATCATTCAAGAAATAAAATCAATGGACGGAAGTAAAAATCACGAATATAATCTAGTACATTAAATATTTTAGTTTCATAGTTATAGTAATCGTCGTTGGTTACGCAGTTTGGTTTGAAAAGATTAAATGAAAAGTTTAATACATAACAAGATACATATTCACAGGAATAATTGTCAAATACAGATTGAATTAAAACATGGACTTTATTTTACTTATTATTTACATATGCTCCTGATTACTAAAAATAGAAAAGGAGTTACCAACCATACTGCTGTAAAAATTAATGAAAATTTTGGTAAAAATCACATTTATTGGAATCGCTGGAATTTATACAGATTTCGCGAAAATGTTACACAAATAACTTTTTACCCATAAAACACTGATCCAATATATTTTTAAATTGGGAACCAAAGTGACGGAAGGCTGGAGGATATTTTATCAAAAATATACCTACAATGTGCCCATTTTTAATGGCAACTGATAAATCCTAGATTGTTATCTCCCAGATAGCGTTGCCTAACTGATAGATTTCTACATTATTAAGGAATTTATCATCAATCGGTGAAGAAGCTTTTAATATTTACTAATAGTGGCGTGGTATCCATTACGACTTTAATTTGAGGCGGAATGCAATCTCTTAACCAGAATGGTAATGTATAATGGTAAAGCAACAGTTTCACAGAACGCAATCAACCTTGCAAAAATGATTGGCAGTCTACAAATTTTTTTTATCGATTTTGATATTTGAAAAGCATTTTTGCGCATTAAATACAGGCCATCCAATAGAAGGAACTGGTTGCCTCCACAATGTGTCCTATACATGCATTTCAAATGCATAAGGAATCACATAGTAACCCCTATAAAAACAGGTTTTATTCCTTCCAGCTGAAACCAATTCTCACTGTCAGCCATCTTACTGAAACAACTCAAGTGTAGTTTTATGTAAGGATTCAATACAAGCAAATTGTTACATAGCAAGGATTAATTGTTAAATATCAGATGACCAAAAATTTGAATTGGTATTTTTAATGTCGGCCAGGGACGCTCTCAAACGGCTGTTTAGACAACCATTTTAAATTCAACAAAACACTGAAATTGAGATCATAACATAATATTAACTCATCCAACTACTCATAATTTTAATTTTACTGGTATAATACAATTTATAAAAGGGGTCTGCCGAGAGAGAAATAGAAATTGAACACCGAAAGTATAATATTTTATGATTTCTTTTCCAAATCGATAAACAATTATACTAAAACAATGTTGGCACAAACATAACTAAACTTAATTTTGGTTATAAAATTATTTTCCACGGTTAGACATCAAACTAAAGTGTTGTCATGAGAAAATAGTTCAGTATATACCTACTTTAGTTTTGTAACAAAAAATAATACGAAGAATAATTTAGTACCTACATATGTTCAATTTTGTTTGTGCAACCAGATATAGCTCTATATCGGTTTTTGAGATGACTTTTCACACGAATCATGGTGAGGCAGACATGAAATAAAATATGTGCAAAATTACAAAAAAAATAAAGATAAATCATTAATCTAACGAAAAATATTATTATCACAACAATCACGTATTTACACTTACTTAGATGTATTAAAATAATGTCAATTACATTCAAAGATAAATTAGTAAACATTTTTTAATTACAATTATTAAAATCTATTTATTAAAATATTCAATAATCACTATTAGCTAAATATCTTACCATTTGATTGCATTAGTTTGCGTCCATTATTAAATAATAAGGTAAAATGTATTTAGAGTTAGATAATAACTATAATTATCTTAAGTACGAATTACTGAAGTCATTATGAGATGTCATCTTTACTTTTAATTCTGCTGAAAAATGTTCTTGAATCCATGAGTATGGTTTTATATTATTTTATGCAATATATTATTTTGGGGTGCAGATTCTATGGAAAGAGAATTGAAAAGATAAATTATAACTTCATTTATACTTCATCATTTTCGTTTGCACAGTCAAAAGCACATCAGACGAAATACACTTTGGACTTCATACCACTCTTATGTCTTAGCCATAAGAACTAATATCGAACTACAAGTGTTTACCATAATGTGCTATTAACGGCACCTATTTAAAATTTAAAGGGTAGACCGCATTTACTTTATCTATCAAAGATGACATCAAATCACTTGTCGATAAACTCTACTTTCATAGACGCACATTTAGATACCAAAGTCAAATTCTTTACACTAAAGTCATTACTGGCAATGTCAAAACTCTAAACACAGAGACTACAATAGTTACTTGTAGGAAATGTAAAAGGTACGTGACCTTACACTAAAAAACGACACACTATTCATGACTGAGGGAAAACTCCGTTGATGGTTCGGAAAACACACACACTCACAGCGTGTTTACATGACAGTTCACGCGAGAGGGCTTTTATTCAATAATAATGTTTATTCCTGTAAGCGAAAGTCCAAAATGTACCGTAAGTAGTTAATTGTTAGTTCTTATTAGTCAATATTCATCGCCACCGCCATAATACTCTCTGATGTCAGTTTTAAGGTACGGTTACAATTTGGTATGCTTCACAGTGTCTGTCCAGTAGTTCTGAATGGTCATCGCCTCGAGGGAGTTGAGGAACGAATCGTTGTCCAGGCTGTACATCTCCTCGGAATTGTCCTGAAACAGTTTAGGGCGAATATTATAATTTAACTTAAAAAAAACTTTTTATATTGCGGAAAATCATAGTTGCTTCGTTGTTGGTCCCATAAAAAACTATAAAATTAAAAAACCACAATATTTCGATATTAGCTCATCTTGGATTAGAAATGTATCATAATGTACTAATAATATACTATATACTCCAAACCATTTTATTCGGTACCTATAATTTATTTATTTATTTATTTATTTATTCAGAATGGTCGACCAACAGTTTTTATAATGTTACATAATTTAGTTAGTTAACATGCTATAAAACTAACTTAAGAGTTAAATATAAAAACCAATTACTGGTTGACACCACATGACAAAAAGGGACAAAAATAAATACTACTTATATAATATGGGAGTCAATACGAAATTTTATGGCGGCGGCCATCTTAGACAGAATTCTATCTAACAAAACAAGCCAAGGACATTCCCAACTTATTCACATTTTTAAACATAAATATCAAAATCGATTAATGCGTTTGAGAGCTACACGTTAAATAGTACAAGACCAAGAAAACGACGTGATTTGGTCTGCACTAAAGGATATAAAAAGTTGGTTTTGCCAGTGGCTACAACTTTAAAGCCTGGATTAGGGTTGGTTGCGTATCTATTACGGAAACTGGCAACATGACTTGCATGTGCGCAACATCGATTGTTTTTTAAACAACTTAAAAAAAAATAAGGAGGTTCTCAATTCGGCCGTATATAATACAAAAAACAAGCACGTATTATATAAGCACTTGATTTCTTGCGATTTTATCGAGGTGAGAAATACCCTGTTCTAATGTCTAATCTGTTGAGTCTCCAGATCCATTCAGTACCTACTCGTAGTTCATGCGTGTAGAGTAGGTAACATATATCTACATTCTTCACGTTTAAAATACTAGTAAGATTTAATTGCTAGATGCTACAATAGCGGCTCCATCTGCATCATGCACCTAAATTGCATGGACCAAAATATTTACCATTCCAAGCTTTTCATATTCATTCACATTCAAATTGTCACATTACATTCACATTTATGCGTCATAAAAGTAAACATAAAATTCGTGTGAAATGAATACGCAAACCGCTTTCAAGAAAGCTTTAAATAGATTTTATCGCTTATTTCATTTCATACACGAGTCAAAACGAATGAAATGAACTGATTTTTTCACGATCTATTTCCAAAACTTCACTTTGAACAACATGAGACTTAAGAGAGGTAAGGCATGGCGATTTATAGCTGGAACTGGAGCAGCCCAATTGGAAAAATACCTCCACCTTACAGAAGACCGCGGCCAAAAAACAATCACTTCGGTGTTTTTGTGTTCCTGCATGAGAGTAAGGCTTCCAGAGTTCTGGTGGGTGCTACATTAGAAGCGACAAGTCCAGTAACAGCTTTATTATGCTGTATTTATCGCCCTTAAGCTAGGACCTTATTACCACTTAACATCAGGTGGGATAAGGCCAATCTTATATAAAAAAATATATAAAAAAAACATGAACAATTACAGACGATACATACCCTGATAGTGCTGTCGTCGAGATATCCACTTGAGTCTGGATTGGAACATTTGTCATTCAGCGTCTGCGGTTTGTTCAGATACCTCCGCCGATAGAGGACAAAGGCGGTGCTACCAGCGAGAGCGGCCAGCACCAACGCTGCGAACGATATCCCAGCTATCGCGCCCATGTCCATCTCTCCCTCCCTCCCTGCGGGATCCTTGATCCTCGGCGACGACTCCACGTTCACGTCAGGAGTTCTAGTCTGGTAAGTGGGCTCGTGCGTCAGCGGTTTGCCGGTCACGATCCTGCTCTCCGAAACACCTTCGAGACTAACGTCGTCTTTAACGTAGTCGTGTCTTGTGAGGTTGCGCTTTTTGGATGCGAATGTCGCATTCTGTGATTCTGTCACGTTGTTGTCTGACGTCACGTTGGGATTAGTAATTGTATTATTTGGTAAGCTGGTTGTGTTTATTATTTCGGATGTGTACGTTGGGATCCATTGTGTCGGCTGGACTGCTTCTGTGGTAGCGTTGTCATTTGTTATGTTAGCGATCGGTGTTACTGGTTCTTGGGTGGTTTGATTAGTGGCATTGAGAGCAGGCCTTGGTGTCGAAGAGGGAGGCGTCTTTCCGTAGTACATGGCCCGGGCCTGTCGCTCCATGGGCCTGCTCAGTTCAGGCATATCCGTGGTTACGTCAATTTCTTCAGATTGGGGTGCGGCACTGGTTCGACCGCTGCTCTCTGGAAACAAAAGAAAAACATAATCAACTCTCTTGTTGCAAAATATTCAATTGACATGATATTAATTAAAAATACTGATACATAAAATATTATTATGCTTTGTTTTGTTCTCATTCTAATATTGTTATAGATTAAACTGTAACACTTTAGGCCTTTTTTGCAAAATGTAGTATTTGCAATGAACTGTGGATGTATGAAATATTATGAGCCAAGCTGAGGCCTAAATAAAAACACACATAACAATATGTATATTTACGATTCGATAGTTTTTGATTAGATGGTTTCTAAAAAAAATAATCTTTAACAGTTGATTAATTTTAAACTACATATACTTAAGTATTGTCTTTATACATTTTACTTTATCCGGATCAAGTTAAAATATAAGACAACCCAAAAACAAAAGCTGATTTGAAAAAGTAGACAAATATTAATAAAAAAAATACTAAAAGTAAGCAACTTTAAATGAGAAACACCGGTTCATTCATAACAACAGATAATGGTTTATTAAAGCGAAACTGTCATTACGTTCCCAATTAAGTTAAAGTGAGGTGACACACGAAATCATATAACTCACAAATCAGAACCAGCAAGGCTTGAATAGAAACACATAACTCAGTAAAGTGATTTAGTAAAATAGGGTTCAGTGACTCGAAGGAGCGTGGCATTTGAAATTCATGAAACGGTATTACTTTCTTAACCCTTAACCACCTAGCGTCGGTCACAGTGACTCCATTCGTAAAAACAACAACACGTAAAATTTTTTAAAATATTTTGTAAGTCAATTTTTAAAAACGATAGTAAAATATAAAGTGGTATTTTGAAAATTTTATTAAAACAATTTGAATAAAAACAATTGGAAAATATAATGTAGTTTTGATTTACAGCAGTTTTCTACCTTCCTATTAGTACTTATAGGCAAGCGGTCACCATCACCGACGTTAGGTGAATGTGTTACTAGAATACACGTTAGGTGGCTAAGGGTTAATTTACATAAATGCGTAACGTGTCTGATCGTTGTCAATGCACATCACTTCAAATGTGGTACCGACATGTTTTAGAAATTCAAATGTGATTCAATTAACATAATTCATTTTCAAATATACATATATTTTCAGTCAATATTTTACTATCTTCTCTCGCACGAAGGGTTCCGTACTACCCCCTTAATATTTCATTAATTTTATTTTATTGTAAAGTAAATAAAGTAAATAAACAATTATATATTTTAAATGCCTACCTGTTACCAGTATTGATATTAAACCAAAAAATTATTTATATGGCATCCCCCCTTAAATATCTTTTAAAATCCAAACTTACTTATAGTATTATAGGATTTTAGTACGAACAAGGTTTTTAAAATATTAATAATGCAAGAAATTAGTAAAAATAGATCGGTACAAGTATCAAAAACTATGAACGAAATCAATTTATAGTGTCGTTGCGAAATTCTTAAAGTCATAATTTTCGCGATACTGGTTACCACTGACTTAGGAGGATTATTCATCGTATTTTATAATAATCCTTCTTTGTGGTATGTTATTTACCGAACACAGAGAACTTCTGTAACTTTTTATTATTGTATTAACATTCATATGTAATTGTATCATGATCAAGACGTATCTATATGGTCTGGTATCTAGAAACAGTTGATTTTGTTATGATGTGAATCTTAGCTAAATATTTATCAATAAGGACAGTAGTGATGGGAAGATCATACATGAGTACGAGGTAGAAACATAATGAAATATTGCTAAGTCGTAATTTCCTCATTTCCTTCAAGAATTCTTATTAATTTCGGAGACGCTGTTCTCCAAGCTCGTTGTGAGCAGGGTGCATGCAAATAGACGTTTCTTTCGGGCGAAGACGCAATAGGATTTACTTTACGACGTCGTTTATCTTCAGGAGACAGGGTTGTCAAGGAATATTTGAGAAAAACCACCGCTTTAATAGCAAGGTTAAATCAAACGATCCGGACAATCACATCAACCAGCTGGTCACAAAGAAAGGTTTTGCCTTCCACAATGAGTACCAGAGGGATACTATATGGCCTCAACCCTATATCCTCAGACTCAAGCTAATTTATACCAAAATCTAATCTGATACCTGAAAGGTATTATTACTTAGTAAATTGGCCACTGTGGCGCTGAGCCACGGTATGCCGCCAATAGTTCATCTTCATGGAAATGGCCTGAAAGGGAGGTCTTCGAAATCTCGTTATGTCTCGGTAAACTGATATAGACGGTAAGGGTCATTATTGCATGAAAATCAAGCCTTACTTAGGACGTAAAATTTGAAATCAACATAGAAGAAGAAGCTGCTTCAGGGAAGTTGTCGCACTATGTATATCGACTGCGAAAAGGCTTTTTAAAAATCCCAACACCGTGTTTCGGTAAAGGCAAATCTAGCGTAAAAAAATTTAAATGGCCTCTGGAAAGTCAAGTACCTAGCCTAAATGCAATTACACAGTTTCAAAATAAACGTCACTTACCTAATAAATTGCATTTCAGATTTTACAATCTAATTACTTAAAGTTATCGATTTATTACGTTATTTCTATTTCACTTGTAATTCAGAATTTATTTTCTCAACAGGTTTTATTGGAGTTCGGTTTTTAAGGATAGTTTATAGCAAAACAGAAAATAAAATATAATTTTATGTCGAGTCACTGTCTTGAGGTATTTCAAAAAGGTAAGTTAAATCAGGTAACTGTTCAACACTTGAAATTGTATGAATAACCCTTCGTTCCTCAAAATTGTACGCATGTTTAATTACGATTAGATATAGATTTTGGGACAATTGCTAATGTAAATTTCATTGTTTTCGTTTAATCTCCCCATGAAACGGTCACCTTTAATTGCCCATGCCCCATTGTTATTGGACCATCGACTCCTAACCACAAACCGTCTCTTAACTAGCGAGTACTCGGCCTTTATCTCTTGACTTCTCAATTTAACGGTAATGGGGTCGCAAATTTTATTTATTAATAGAGATATAGTTAATACTGAAAGCGCGAACTTCCTAGCACCAAAATTTATTCTGCTTTGTGATTATTAAAAATGTAGTTCGATGGAGATGTGCGTACTCTTTTCTTTCATATTCTATGTATGTTTATTTTGTATGTATGTGGCCAACCGAACCTACTACCTACCTATTTTAATTATGGTTTTTAATTTGATGTATATTTTTAATATTATTTTTGTTTACTTTTTGGTTTGTCATTCTTCTTCCTTGCTGTCTATCATATACTCGCATAATACATTATTTTTTCATCTTTTTCTACCCTGATTCCTCATAACGTAAATTGTACTATAATTTATCTGAAAACCAATTCCTGTAATGTTTGTGCTAAAAATTTTATATATCTATCATCAGTTCTCATTCTTGCAATCTATGGTCTTTTTAAAAATAATAATTCGCGAAAACCTCTGAGTTCAATAGGCTCTGTTTTTAAAGGAGTTCCTTTAACAATTGCAGTAGTAGGTATCTACCTACTTCAGAAATGTCATAAATTTTTACTCCCTCAAGGCGAACTCTGTCATAAATTTGAGCGTCTCAACTTGGCAACCCTGCTCCAAACTAGCCTAAGGGAGAACTTTTCCCAATATTTAGGAACACATCAAAAGTGGATTATCGTGTTGTTTTTCCCACAGTTCCCGCTGATATGGGCTACGATTCCGTTCGATTATTTTTTTCTCCTCGTAAAATAGGCTTGGCTGTCATGTAAACTTTTCAAATTAAGTTTTTTATAATAATTCCATCTTGTAGGGGAACATCTTACGCTACGTTTTCTGATACGCAGAACTAGAACCTTTTTACCAGATTAGCGCAGCGTTGACGTTTCAGGTATATTCTGATATTCAACCTTTCGAAGGGAATGTATGGCGTTGTACAAAAAGGTTTTTGAAAATCTAATTATAGATCAATAACTATTGTCATTTGTTTACAAATGCCAAATACTACTATAACTAGCAATTTTCCTTTCTTCGTATTACTTTGTCTATTGCACCCTAAGTGATTGCTCTTACTCTGCAAAACTTCCAGTTACAATGCATTTACACGATGAATATATCAGAAAAATATACGACTAGAAGAGAATTCCAACTTCAACATATTTTAACGACAAAAGCTCCTAAACTCGGGACTCTGTAGTTACGAACACCAAGAATTATAGCAAAACATAAATGGTCAACCGTATCTGCTTTCAAGTGGTCCCTAGTAACAACTCATCTATGCGTACTCTACCCGCACATATCCCTGGAACTAATTCCAGACCCAACCCAATTACTGTACAACAAACTAGGGCCGAGATGTTAGCTGAAGGTCGCTCGTTACGTCGCAATGTAAACCGAATACTTGCCAGTTTATATGGGGCGATACTGTTTATTATCAAAAAAATCGCTGTTTCGATATCCATTTATTGTCATTTTTTTGAGTTTATTTAATATGGAATGAATTTGTTTTTAATTTGTAAATTATTTTCATTGTATAGTGGACTACATTCAAGCGCGTTGTGTACACAAATTAAGCAGGTGAACAACTAATTGTAGACTAGTCGGAAGAATTCTGTCGACGTGGCCAGAATATTTGCATATGGATTTTTTTATTGGCAGCCATGAAAGTCTATCATGAAAATTATTTCAATTCTCATGCATCATTAGCAGGAATAGACTTCACATAAGAATACTGGGAAGCCAATTAACCTTTAAAAAGTATTACGACAACAATTACTATTGCCAGTTACACACAGGAGACCAATTTAAAAATCTACGACACAAGGCACCATATCTAACGCGCCCCACATATTCGCGCACAGTTATTCACATTACACAACAACATTTTATAACATAGCACCATAAACATTGGGGTTGACCACTGAACCGTCCAATTACATAACGCATTCAGCTTTTCAGTGCGGCCTATTCGATTACAAAATGCGATAGACTACAACACGCAATGGGAAGTGGAGTCGGTAGTAATGAACCAAATCGAATTATGTACGACGTGAATTATGTTAGGCGATTAGGAGAACGTTTGAAACATTGTCGCGTGATGTACATAGCTCAAATAACATTAATGTGATTTTATGAACTGTGTTAAGGTTCAATTCAATTACATATGTTTATTGCATGTCATGTGTTTTTCTTCTTCTTTTTCCTACTTGATGTACTACTATCGATGTTGGCTGCAAAAGCGAGATTAGGAATAAAATTAAAATTGAGAGTACATTATTTTAATAAACGGAATTTTCAATTTGATTCAGATATTTCCACGCTCGCGAATATTTTTTGCATCAAACATACATTGCAAAGAACACGTCGTGATAACTCTTCGCATTGATTTGGAATCCTCAGCAAGCGCCAGCAAAAAGTATTACGTACATAAATTATAAAGCCTCAAATTGTCTGCTCACATAAATATTTGTTATGACGTCATTTGCGTATCACCCACGAGATGGTATCACGCCCACATAACCTTCCCCGCACTCAATTTAGATGACTGGATAAGTGGAGGGAGGAGGGTAGGTTCGGGGAATTAGGGGAAGATCAGATTATGTACTCTTTGGAGATGCACTACATTATTGAGAAATACAATTAGATATTATACTATATTGCAGAAAGAAAATTCAGAAATTGGTTGTACAGATAAATTACAGAACAATTTCTAGACAACCTTTAGGTAGACGAAATAGTTGATGACGAGAAATGGGTACGGCCGTGCAGAGATATAAATAGTTTCATGTGCAGAATGCTATAAAGTTTATTATTATATTTACAGAAATGTTTGAAACCTATTCAGATGCCAATGGGTCTTCTATTCCGTGGTTTTCAAACATTTCTGCAACAAATGTGCTACGAGCCAATATGTATGTAGTTTAAGCTAAAACAGGTCCCCTCGAACGAATATTCGCTCGACAAGTCTTTTTATTTTTTCGTTGTGATTCTGGTTTTTTTTCTATCATCTGTTTTCTCTACGGTACCTTTGCACCGTACACTTCCATTAAAATGTTTCATCGGTTCACGGTACCTACACTTTTTTCGCGTACAACCACCTCAACTCTTACAAAAATCATTCAAATAATTTCCCATTTTGTGCGTCGTACGTAGCCTTTTTCGGTAAGTAGCAAACACACCTTGTTTACAAACCAGTAATGACTTTATACCTTATTGTCGTTACTATAAGACCATGTTTATAAGCAGGACCTTTTGAATGCAATGGCTGGCATTGTGGCCGTTTGTTCAGTCATTTTATGGGCTTTGCAAATCTTTTGTGCGATAGCTAAAGCCAACATTGGCTGGGTCGATAAGTCAACACACAATAGTCTTATGGGTTTATCTGTTTAAGTAAGCTGCTCGTGTCATTTGTGTAAACAGTTTAAAAGCCACGAGTTGTTTTATTATACCTGGTTTAGGTAGCTTTGAAGAACTCGGTTTATATTCCTCTTCTGATTTTTAATTCAGTGTCATATTATGCAACTATAGCAGAGTCTTTTATCTTAGAGCAATTGTATTGTTTTACCGGTAATGATAATTGTTACAAACAATTGTATCTGTAATTGGCATAGTATAACATATCTAATTACACGACAGCAATCAAAGAAGAAGACTTTCGTCTTAGAGTAATTATTTTTTATTTTTGAAAAAAAAAAACATAACGTCGGTATTTACACATTTTTATGAAAAAAAATACAAGTTTGTTGGCAGTTGATGGTGAAGACGAGGCAGAAGTTTCTAGGCCAGTGGTAGCCTGTACATCTTGAAAGTACTCAAGTCATACGAAAAGACAAACTTTGGGAGCTAATGCCATATCTTAGCAATACTAGCACTATAGGAGAAATACATTATCCGATCTATCGGAGGTCTAACAATATAAAGGATTGAACAAAAGAATGTCTTTCAATGCTTAGTGATGTTAAGGAGATGGTGGAATTACATTTTGTAATTCTTGTGCACATTTTTCAAAGTGTATTTAATAAAAAAACAGGCAAAATAGCAATTTCACAACTATGATCAAGGTTTTCCAGTTAATATTAAATAAGTAGCAAAAATAAAAAGACGAAAGTAAATCCATACTAATATTATAAATGCGAAAGTAACTCTGTCTGTCTGTCTGTCTGTCCGTCCGTCTGTTACTCTTTCACGCCTAAACGGCTGAACGGATTTTGATGAAATTTGGTACAGGTATACGTTGAATCTCAAGAACGGATATAGGCTACTTTTTATTAGAAAATAAGGGGGGGATGGGGGTAATACCACCTTTGAAAGTTTATATGGAAAAATGTTTATATTTGAAGTTAGAGATATGAAATTTGGCACAAATATAGCTCGAAACTAGGATTAAAATATATACTACTTTTTGTTTCGAATATTAGGAGAGAAAGGGAGTAAAACCGACCATGAAAGGATGTAGTCCACGCGAACGAACTAGTATACAATAAATTACCTGGAACCCCGAGATAGATCTAACACTACGAATATATTATTATTAAATAGCCAACGGTACTGTTATACGAGTAAACATGAAACTAAAGAGGTTATGGAGGCAAAGACAACGTGACTCGCTTTGCAAAGATTTGCACAACAAGGTAAATGTTAGGAAATGAAACTGTCTTGTATTAGTATCAGGCGTGCATTCAAGTACATAATACACATATTATGTGCTTCGGCTAAGATAATACTAGGAAGGATGCTACTGGGGAAATTTGTATTATGCTCACCTGTGGTAATTTGCGAGAGGTTAGATCATACATAATTATGATGCCGTTCGAGGAAGCTTGTAAGTATTCAGTGCTGAAGAAAGAAAATGGACTCTGAACACGGTTTAATTTTAACGAGATTTATTTTAACAGATTAAGGTGGCATTATTCAAGCTTGATTTTACAATCTGTAATATAATGCTTCATTCGACGATGTATTTACTAGTTAACGACTACGAGTATATCTAGAAACGGAGTTTCCTTGAATAGTTGCGAAAATGTTTAAGGATTAGTTACTTCGCCTGCATATGTGCCATAACAATAATTCATATGATAAATGTTCGTGTTAGTTTAGTGGTTGAGTACGTTTATGTATTTATTGCGGTTCGATTCCCGGTCAGTTTACGGTGAAAAAAGGAACTTGTTCATACTGCCTTTGGTCTGAGTATGCTGGATTGACGGCTCTAGTTAGTACCTGTCGTCTGGGAAGGTTAGGGTGTTCAATGGAAAGATCATCAGACAATACACTCCCTTACGGCGTTGGTATAAGTACTAATATCGAACTGCAAGTGCTTACCTTGACGTTTTGTTGACTGTACAAGGGACAACATTACAGTCTAGTTGTCAGGCGGATTTATTTATTTTAATCTTAACCTTTACATTAAATTCTCTTTTCCTCATCACAAAGATAGAACCAGCATTTCTCAGCAACACATTGCAATTAAAAGACACTTATCCACGCATTCACACGCGGCTTCAAAGAGTATTTCTAAATACGGCAGAAATGCGCCACAGTTCTCTTAATGGCATTAACCTTGGCATATATCGGTAGAGCCACGCTTGCGAAGCGAAGTGACTCACACTTTATACCTGATTAAAGTAGAAGGCTTCAGGATTACCCCGTGCGTACGTCATAAGTATGAAGTTCAGGACATAAATAGTCATTCGCGTGTGTGGTGCGCAAGGACGACGGCGGTGGCTATTTAAAAACTTTTTAGGCAATTATCATGCATTTGTCGACGCATCGATTATTCAAGAAAGGAAACGTTATCTTCACTACATATAGAATTAAACAAAGTTGCATTCCGTATATTTTATGCTTAGAATACTAAAACTACGCAACAAATTTAGGGGCGCTTTCTTAATAAATCAGATAGAATCAGTTATGAGGGAGATGTAGGTATATGTATAATACCTACATATATATTTATTATAATACAAAAAGTATCAACTTTGTACCCGTACGCAGACGGGGCGGGTCGCTAGTTTCGGTTTAAAGTCCGCATTATGTTTCTTCCCAAGAAAACTTTACTTCTTTTACCAGTACTGCGAAAGATTTTAATAACAAAAAAAAACTGCATTCTCCATTTGCCACCCAAGAAAATACAGCATGAGTTGATCCCTGAGAATCGTAACAAGTTTCTCAGTTAAACTTTAAACAATGCTGCATCTTCGTCGACCAGTGACCTCCCTTGCCTTTGCCATTTACTTTAAATGCCGCAGAGGGAACGGCCTCCTTACCCTTTAGCGTTTGTCTTGCGACACTAACTTGAGAACTACGAACAGTATAACATACACTCAAAGTTTGTTTAACATGTTTGGAATAATAAAGCCCTAGACAGCACCAAGAAACTTAAGAGTTATCGGTCATGGAAACTTTTAAAATTGTCAACCAGCAATGGGAATAGCTAGAGGCAAAATTTACTCGCTCTTTACGAAGTTGTATCAATTTTCACGTGACACTGGTAGAGATAAACTTTGTTATAGAAGCTTAGATGCCATTACCAAGAAGATAAAATTATCAAAGCACCTTAGATGTAGCGTCACATCGACTTTTGGATCGATGCATTGACGCAGATTATCGCCATCATAGACAGGTGGCGCCGTGTGTGGGACTCCCTGCGCTAAAAAGGGTGGGACTACCCACTTAAATTCCCGGCGGACCTCATTGCCTTATTGGTGATGCTGTGGGAACAGAAAACCTACCACATCATCACCGTATGCATGACCGCTGACAAGCCTGGCCCGTCATCTCTCCCAAGATGGTTTAGGTAAGATGGCCGATCCTCAAAACCAGCCCCACCTCGCAGTGGAGACCGTCAGTAGTGTTGGTGTGAGGGCTCCTCAGCCCTCACACCAACAGCAGGCATTGTACTGACTGGTCTCCACGCGGTCAACGTCATATCGACCAAATCTTATGTGTCAAATTTCTTCAAACTAATGTCGAACGCACAGGATTCCTTATTCATTAAGATATTTTGACTGATTAAAATATTTCGATGTATTGCTATCTTTACAGTCAACAACACGTCAGACTACCCAAAATTATCAAATTTCATGTACAAGGCGTAGAGTTCAATGTCCAGTGTGATATTTTGATTATTGTAGGCTGATGTCCTGTTGGCCGTTCGTTAGTATGAGAACTCAGAATTGAATGTTTATTCAAAATAAACAAAAGCCTGCCATAAAACTCGTGCAGACAGAGAGAAAACAAAAAAAAAAACTTCCTGTGTCAGGCATAAAGGTTAAGATTTTGATAAGTTTAAGCTGAAGAATTATGATCTTAGGTTAGATTTACGTTCCCAGCAAAATATATTACGGATATTTCGAACATAGCTTGCTTGCTTGTATGTAATCACAAATAGAGTTTATTTGGCAAGCGTGATCATTATTATTTATTACGCCATAATCCATAATTGTAACAATGACCCGATTTCAATAATGGAGGCCTTTGCCCTCTGCTTTATTTTAATGAGTTAGTAAATTGTCAACGGTACAATTAAGCTTCCAAGGTTTCGAGTTAAAATTCATTCGAATTCCTTTGTACCTGTCCTTCATGACGTAGTGGTAGCATAAATCCTCCGTCTAATCCTCTCTGAGGGCGCAAGCACGTACCGAGTGGGAGGGCAGAGAAGTAAGTACCTACTCCGAACTATTCCAAATGAATTACGTGCGACATCATTAGAAGTACTTCTATATGAGATAAAGTTACAGGAATAGGGTTCTCTTCGAATAAAAGAGAAAAATTGCGAATTTAGAGGGTACAAATGAATGGAACACAACAATTAATTTTTTTGTGCATTTACGTATGTTATCTATCGTCCTCAAATGGCAAAATATATTACGAAAAATTTCAAAGCATGTTTTAACTATTATTATATTTTTTGGGCCGTTTCAAACTTTAATTTCATTGTAGGTTTTAGTCCACGGTAAAGTCTCTTCAATGTTTTAATGCATTATAACAGTCAAGGATTCCATGCATCGAAAATCCCTTATAGTTTCCCTTTGTTGTCAGTCTGTCTGTCAAGCCCCTTTTTCTCAGCAAAGGATGGAGGGGAGGTATAAAGCTGAAATTCATTTCAAACAGTCAGGTTTACTAGCCTTTGGAGCACGAAAGCAAATTTAAATAAACCAATACAATAAAATAGGTAACGTATCCAAAGTTTGTATTCAAAATGTTACAAATCATTTCAGTTAAGTGGTTGGTTCCGATATCGAGCCCAGATTTACTCGTAAATAAACCTTTATTAGCTATTCAGTACCGAAGTCTCGCAGACGTATGGGAACGTGAGCCTCACTTTAGACGTTCATTACGTATGCAAACTGGAGAAGTCCTTGAATCCTAAGCATACTTAGCGATGGCTGCCATAGCTCAAGAGCTGATGTAGAATTCTGCAATGAGATGCTACAGTCAACTTCGTATATACCTACGATCTCTTGCAACCAGACAGAACGTAATATTGCTTAGAAAAATGAGGTAAAAAAGATGGAACAGTCCTGGTTCGCGCAAAAGCGGTTTTGTACAAAGTGTATGTGTTTTACCTTAACTTGTGCTGACTTTCTTAGCCTAATTTGCCCGTTTTGATAATTTTAAACAAACAGAAAAAATTCGGACCTAAGGTCGGGAAAATTCACTAGTGCGGCGTGAATCAGTGTATTTTTAAATAATACCTTTTTTGATACTCCTCTGTGGTATGTAGCAAATTAAGGCTCAAGAATAATACGAATAGTAATTATACGAGGCGTAAGCTAAAAACGACAGACGACTGATGACAGCTGATATGGAGGAAAGTTATGGAATAGTATTAACGACTCGTAGTCGGTTGTACAAAAACGGATAGTCATTTTTGACATAATACGAATCGAAAAACATTGGAAACAATATGTATGTAGACGACTAAACGGTTACATTAATGCAAAGTTGTAACCTAAAAAATGCCACCCGCAAAACAAGGCATTATGCAATCAATGCCTTGTTTTGCGGGTGGCATGAGAGCATTCTCATTCGAATTTTGAATTAGAATAAACTAAAAGACACAAACTTTTTGTGCAATATGTACAGTCAGCATCATTAGTTTGCATACACCTCAGTATGTTGTCACATTAAACCTGCGCGAGACTAAGTAAATCAGATAGACGGTTGACTTAATGTGACAACTTACTGAGTTGTTTAAAGATGATGGCAATTAACTCTGGATCTGAGAAATATACGATCGAAGGTGAATACATAAAAATCAAATGTTGTAGTAATTTTAGATACGGGTAAATAAACATATTTAAATAGATATATTGATAATTGACGACCTACTTGTCGTATTTTCATAGCTAGGTCAATGGAAAATACGTCAGAACCTTGAAGCGACTATTTCAACACTAACAACGGTGAATAAGTGATGCACTGCGACAGCGCAATGAAGATTGATGTTTTATTTTCTAACTTTCCCTACCATAAACATCTTGTCTAAACGACGGGAACATTTTATCTCTTCTTTCTACTAGCGTATATCCTTCTGGTTCCCATCCCATTACAGAGTCCGGGATCTGATACACTTAAGAACCTGATGAACGAGTCTAAGGTATTATTGAGCGGTTGCCATCTGACTTCAGCAATTCTTACAAGGAAACCAGACCAGTTGAAAATAGCACGGGATCACTAGCTAAATATAAATCAATATTAAGGTTTAAATGTTCCATCCGTACTTATATTATAAATGCCACAGTAACTCTGTCTGTGTAGCAAATAAGGGGGGGGGGGGGATGGAGGTAAAACCGCCTTTGAAAATTTATAAGGGAAAATGTTTATTTTTTTGAGGTTGGAGGTATGAAATTTGGCACAAATATAGCTCGAAACTTGGATTAAAATATATACTACTTTTTGTTTCGAATATTAGTGGAGATAGGAGTAAACCGAAACCGGGGTAAAACCGACCATGAAAGGATGTAGTCCACGCGATCGAAGTCGCGGGCACAGCTATTTTTCTTTATAAGGCCAGAATACGAATCATTGCATTGTAAAATATGTTCATACAATGAAATACTACTATTTAGAGGTAGATTTCTTATTGTCCTCAGTTAAAAAGACATGTGCCGACCTACGGCATGACCTACAAGTCGACACAAATACAGCGTCAGCAGAATTGGCGTAGTAAACAACGCTCCATACGTAACGCGTGACATCGATATCCTACATCGCGATATCAGAGTTTTCGTCGCCACTAAGTATATATACAACAAACCAAGAATGGGCCTTGGTCCCCGAGCAGATAACACCTAGCTCGGCGGAAGTACTTCCACTTTTAGTAAAGAACATAGTACGTTCCTTACAGACAGTTTGATATTTTAGTCATCGGTTCTAAATTAAAGTAAATACAAAAAGCCGCGACAGTAATCCGCCACGATAATCTTTCCTAGAGTGTTTACAAGAGGCTTTTCGTCATTTTGCCAATTTGGTAGACTAAGATACAGTAACAAGAAAACTCCAAAGAACTTTTTCTTTATTTCGAGAATATTGCTTCAATTCAGAAAACAAAAACAGATCAAAATTAATTTTATTTTAATGAAAACTGTATGACAACATCTGCATATTAGTCTTAACAAAAGTATTTCTGAAATTGAAGCGGGTAGGTACCCGTCACCTTGAAACAATTAAGTGAAGTAAGCAACGGAAATGCAATTGTTAAATAATAGCCACGATGTCATCGAGACCCTTGAATGCATTATGTAAACGTGGCGGTACTAAATACAGTGATGTAGTTGCGAAGTTCCAACACGTTACACGGTACTTAGCATGCTCATGTTCAATTATCTAATTTGTTAAACCACTGGTGCAGTTTGGATATTGTCAGTAAGCCACACGATGAGAAATTGTATCGTCACATTACATCTGATGATGCAAGCTTACAACCATTTGATTTTCGCAACCTTTGCAAGGGAAAGCAGACCAACTTTTGGGTCATATTCGGGACCAATGGCTTCACATACCTTTCAAAATTCTCGATCATTGGATACGTAAGTAATTCAAGCCTGCAAAGTCATAACAAAACTGGTAAAACCTTACAAAGCGTAATTTTCAATAGCGGGGTTCGAACCTAAGACGTTTGAACCCAAACGCTTAACCACTACCGGACGAAGGCAGTTAATTAATGTTATTTAGTATTAGAAAGAAATAATTGACCTTTTAAAACTAGACCCGGTTAATGTTTCTGAATAATTTTAAGAAGATGAGATAAGATAAGCTTTGTTATGATAACAGTATTAACAGTAGCTCTATCTTCTTAAAATATAATAAAATACAAATGATGTTGCGATGTCTATTTGCAATTTATTGCACTGTGCTATTACAACCATGAGTTTGTAATTAAGACAATTACGTGAGGATCCTCGTTACTGTTTTAATTATAACGTTTGTTACGCTCCGTTCCATTAGTTTCCACTGAAGCGCAGCTAACGCCTTTTACGAGGTCACCTTGGTGTCACTATGTCAAAGGATAAGGTACAGTTAGCTAAGACAGTGCAGTTCGTAGAAAGTGCCAAAACTTTCTGTTTAACTAGAATAACATCAATGTAAAGTTTTCCTGATCACATCACAGATGTCATGGCAAAAATAACCATAACATTTTGTGTTACGCAAGTGGCATTCAACCTTGAACCACGTTTTTAGCCGACATCTTATTCCGTAATATTTTATTTGTATGTTTACATATTGGTGTCATCATTCTTTCTGGTTTCTATAATAAATGTGCTTAAGTTACATTGGCATTCAAAAGTTAATCTGATGTTTTTCAATTTTTGTTTGACTTCAAATGAGGACAGTTACGATATGTCTTAGATAGAAAGAAACTTGAATTAAATACAAATTCTAACTATGTATGTTTAAAATGGAAACTAGTTGCTCGCTACTAGCAGAAGTCGGTTCGTTTTAGGACATTTCGACTGGCCATTTGCTGTTTAAGACACTTTCGATAGGTGAATCATCATGAATCCTTAAATAGCTCGACGATTTTATGTTGATTGTATGTTATGATTGTTGTTTTCTAGGTTTCAATATTTGTTGGTGAAATAATTTCTACTTTGAAGACCTACTTTAACATCGATTTTATTTTTTAATTTTGAAATCACCCATAACAAATTGGCGATAAAACAGATAATTAAGAACCGTCAAATAATCGAATTATACAATTGAAGAACCAATTTCATATCAATATTTATGTTACGCTAGCCACTTAATCATTAAACGTATTGAATTTCTACGGAGCTTGGGAAGGTTGCGGCACATCTAAAATAGATTTGCATTGGCTACTGAGATCCCATTATAGCACCAAGAAAGTTTATTCAACAAGAAATAATAAGGGCTATTACACCTCCTTGCGGCAGCCTCGACCGGCTTGAGTGGAACAACCTTTTGGAGTAACAGGAAGCTGCGGATTGAGTGTGCAATGTTGTTCACACTTATAGGGGCAATGTCACACTCCAAGGCTCATTCTGTTATTAAACTGAGGGCAAAGCTGTAAAGTAAAGCTAAAGTTATAAATAATTCATAGACATCGAATACGATTACTGTATTCCACATTCATAAGCTAAGAGATATAACGAAATACATACGTACTTATTTTGGGACACTTAATTCTTCGTAGCCTTGTGTTCTGAAACTGTAATGTTATTTTGTGTTTTTTTTTCAGTGTTTACTTCAGAAAATAGGAGAATCTCAGGCTAATTAACCGATATAACCCTTTTCCTATAACCGTTACAGATCTATTGATTTTTAAATATTATGTATTCGCATCTATTGTTTCAGTCATAAAGGCATATGTTATCGACATTGACGATGGCCTTAACGCCATTACATACCATAACATTGATAAACCATTGATTACTTGAGTCTATTTTTATACGGTTTTAAGTATTGCTTTTGATACTGTCATCTAAAGCTATTACTTACGAACAAATGCATTTTATCGTTATTATTTTGTTTTCAACTATATTGTATCTAAGTACTTAATACAACGTCCTGAAAAACTACCCAATGAATATCTCTATGTGTTACGAAATTATCTGCTACCTACACAATCAGATACAGATAATATCGATACAGGCAATTTTAGGACTAAAATAGATATTTAAGGATAAAGAGCTTTTAATCTATTTGACACGGAGGCGTTTTACCTTTTTAATGTTTCCTTAGTTTGATTAAAGTTGCATTGTAGCAAGAGACTTTGATGTAGGTACACAATAAAAAAAATATTTTAATAAATCAGTATCTTTAAGGTATTTTATAGGAGGATTTGTTAATTACAACTAGGCTTTTGTGTCCTATCTGATTGATTATTATATTACTCCATGGAAGAAAGAGAAACAATTGAAATAAAGAGTTTTATGTAGACAAATTCACATTTAGATACAAATGAAGTCTTTGACGTCACAATATATATTTATTTACACTCCTGTTCATTTCCTTGTTGAAAGGTGTCCAAGATCGGGTAATGTCAATGTCACAATTACATTATGCGTGGTAAAAATATTATGACAAAGATTTATTTAAAATTACGGGTCTATGCAAACCCGATGTACTTCTATGAAAAATTCTTTATATTATTAAAAAAATAGGAATTATAGTTTTTCCATCTTAGCATAAATAAGAGAACTTGAATAAAAATATATTCCTAGTAAAATATTTACTCAAATCTTGAATTTTACTTTCAGGAACAACCAAAGCAACAAGTTAAAAAATAAATTTCATAGCATATTTAAGCGTGACCTTTAAAGCCTGCTCATTATTCAAGCAACCCTTTCAAAATGGACTTTGTAAATGGATACTTGTTTTAGTCTTCGTTTTGTTTATGCAAAGGCATATTATGGGTATCGTAGCCTTTATAACGAAGTTCAAAGTTAACAATCGATAATAAGTTTTCGTCATAATAACGTTTGGAAGTACGGTAAATTAACATGGCTGTAGGAAGAGCTAGCTATACTACAACTTGTATATTTTTAGGGTATATTAAATTTCGTTCTCTTTAAACAATTTTTTTTGTATATTGCACTTCATGATTGACCTCATCCTACCTGATGTTAAATGGTAATGGGGTCCTAGCTTAAGTGTGACAAGTACAGCATAATAAATCTGTTACTGGACTTGTCGCTCTTACCTTGAAGGCTTGACCCCTGCTACTAATGTAGCATCCCGTAGGAGCTCTGGAACCCTTACTCACACGCAGGAACACAACAACACAGAAGTGATTGTTATTTGGCTGCGGTCTTCTGTAAGGTGGTGGTATTTCACCAGTCGGGCTGCACCAATTGGAAATTGGCTTTGTTTCTTGTTAGAATTTTTTGTTTTGAATAGCCTCTCATTATCAAATTAAGGTCCAAAACCAAAAAAAAACATTGTAACATGCTCTCTCGAATTAAGGGTTAAGGACACAAAAGTAATGCTTTTATAAATAAGAGCAAGAGGAGAATGTGCCTACTGACTTCTATTTATAGTTTAATCAATATTTTCACTATCAAAATCTCAATTGCGTTATTGTGTTTCTTTCCCAATAGAATAACTTATGCGTTTTCTAAAATAAGCTAATCCGAAAATAGAAATCCGAAAGTGTTATTCTCGCGTGTCGTGTGTATAAATGTGTTGAATACAAATTTTGGCCCAGTACAATGCAATAAACAATGTTTCCGTGTAGCGACAAGATCGGGACTGTACTCGTATGTACATTATAGTGATTTACGGCTTTTAATAAAGCAGTTGCGGGTCTAAATTTGTACTCTAGACTTGCTTTAGGCATTAGAGAAACGTACGGAAATTGCGTTTAAAGGTTAATATAGCCGACTTAAATGTTACTTGTGAATGAACAATCTTGTTTCTAAATATGGATTTGTAGTCTTCTACATATTCCAACTATGGCGTTAGTCAGTATTCTCTTCATAAAAATCTTCAAAGCCTACAGACTAGGCTCATATCCAGAAGCAATCAACACAGGCTCAAGGACAACTATGTAGCTAGCTTCAATGCTGCAATTAGATTTATAGCACATACCGAGAAAACCACATCGAAGTACATTCTTGTAGTTCAATAGTCGATTGTTTGCTTAAAACATATAGGCAGTACAAAGTCCAAAGAACAGCTTCAGGTTTTCTACCGATGCTATAGGCTAAGAAGAAGATTTGGGTACAGGTCAGATTTCTCTTAAGCGTTTGATAATAAATAAAATAACACTTACCAAGTAGAATGAGCGCTGTGACCCAGAACCAGTGCATCCACCAATGCAGTGTCATGACGTCAGCTTGACAACCTCTGCCCTAACGACCGACCTGCAACAAACAGACAGACAGCTGTTAGACTAGTTAACTATGGAATTATTTGACCAGTTACATTGACTCCGGCAATGATTTTGACTGATATAGCTATGAGGATTATTTCCGCAAATCCTTTCAAACAGATGATGAATATGGCCTGACAAAAGAAGAAAATAAGACAAGGTACAATAAACATATAAGGACTAGCTGTGCCCGCGACTTCGTTCGCATAGACTACAGGGTTTTTCCAGATTTTTCTCGCTTACTCCCGTTCCCGTGGGTATTTTGCAATATTCTGTTGCAACTAAGTTTTAAGTATACTAAAGTACCTGCATACTAAATTTCAAGCGTCTAACTTAAGCGGTTTAGATTTTTCATACAAATGGATATTCCCGCTAATTCCCGTTTCCGTGAGAATTTCGGAAATTCCTTTCTTAGTGCACCTCTACGGTACCTAATCTACGTCCCTTCCAAATTTCTAGTGCCTACGTTTAGCCGTTTAGGCTGTGCGTTGATATGTCAGTCAGTCAGTCAGTTTCTCCTTATTAGATTATTCTTCAGGCAAAGGATTTATTTTTCAGATGACTTTAAAGGACATCTATGGGTGGCTTCATGCAATGGTGGCACAGCAAGGAATTCTAACCTGTATTGCCATAAAAATGCTATAGCATCGCCATATAAAGGAATTTGATCAGCAGTTTTGAATGTTATTTGTCCTAGAAGGACAGCATATAAAACCAAGCGATGAACTGAAATCAAACAATGAGTGGCTATATTCCGCAAATCAAATCCGTTCGCCTGGCGATATTATATATATATATTATATTAAGTTTAAGGCTGCTTTTCCACCTAAGATGTGCTCAGCAAGCTTATTGTGTCTCCAGCATAGACGAGTGTCATTTATTTTCAAAGGTTTACTTCCATAGCAATGGTGGAAACGAAAATACATTCTTTAGCGATGACCATCTGTAGAAAATCCGTTTATGATTTTTTTTCTAGTAGTTCAGTATATTGGCTCCAGCCAGTCTGATGGTAGGCAAGAGAGGAACCCAGTTCGCGATGACCACGAAATTGATAACGTAGGATACTACGGTATCCGTTACCATCGCCATACTGGCCCGAAAGGTGTTTCTTCACGCTCTTGTGGGTGTATTAAATTCGATTAGCGTCGTACTCGAACTGGCTATCTTATCCCTTTTGGCCTAAAAATAACACAGCGACACGATACCAAGAGTATCATTTTCACGGCTACCCTGGAAATAGAATTAACACCCGTCGGGTTAACATGACCAGTAAATACAGCAGCCAGAAATTCGGCTTAATTTATTTATTCGGTGACATAATTCTGTTGTCTGAGCTTATGTGACCATGTAACGTCGTTGTGTCGTTGTGGTGTGTCAAAAATATGAATGAGGATTTGTTATAATTAAAAACACCATTCCTTAGGTACTTTTCCCTTAAATGGTGTGCTATTTACGTTCTTCAAAAACTACAAGAATATGTGAACTTAAGTTTTAAACATGCATATATAAAAATACAGTATCCTGCCTCATTGACTCTAAGAAGAAATTTGGAATACATTATGTATAACTAAAATATTTGAATACCGTAGTTTGAATAAACAAATAAACATCTTTAGTTCGGAACCCATTGTATCTAAAATGAAATGAAAACAAAAAACCTGATTCAATAAATATTCTTTGCGTATCAAATATTCTTTGCGTATCAATAACTACTAGTTCCAGTTGAAGATATGTTTTTGTGTTGATAGTCCATTTATCGAGGAATGCTTTAGCCTATTACATGCTGCGATAATAATAACGAATAATGTGAAAAGAAACGTGGATAGTGCGCGTCCGAAGCCGCTAGTAGTAAAATACGTCTCAAATCGACTGCTAGAAGACGTGCTTTTAAATTAAAAAAAACCGGTCAAGTGCGAGTAGGACTCGCGTGGAGAGGGTTCCGTACGTTGGGCTCATAGGTCACAATAAACTAAACAATTATTTATCAAATGTAGGTAAATAAGTTACAGTTATTGACGTCGATTTTTAAAGTAATTAATTCTTCTTATTCTTTAGCTAATTTACTTTGCTTTGAAACGTGTTCATGGTAAAAGGTTTTTAAATAATTAAATACTTCTGGAACCTGGTAAGTACTCGCATGAAAAAACTATATATGGCTGAAAATAATCACATGGCACAGGCAGGTAACAATAAAAAAGCGTAAATTTAACAAAACAACCCTTTTTTTTAATCCATGTACTTCTCATACATTTTCCTGTAATCTATAGGTAAAGAGCTATATTCCGCATTAATTTCAAAATTTTTAGCCTAGTAGTTTCGGAGATAGGGGGGGGGGGGGGATGGTCTATTTTCTTAAATAACGTTAAAACTATTTATTTCAAGATTATAAATTATATAATTATATTTGCAATCCTTACAGCAAGATCTTTCATTTGATATGTCACACGATATGGTTAGCGAATTTTTTTTTTAATGTTGTGATTTACCCTCCAAAAGTGACCCCCAAATTCATAATTTATTTATTTACGTTACACATGCACCTTTGGGTCTTTAACTTACATATGTGTACCAAATTGCATCTCAATTGGTCCAGTGGTTTCAGAGTAATCGGCTGTGACAGACGGACGGACAGATAGACACGCGAGTGATCCTATAAGGGTTCCGTTTTTTCCTTTTGAGGTACGGAACCCTAAAAAGAACCGGTTCACCCGTTGATGAACTAGTGTGCCATAGATAGACTTACGCACATAGCGTTCAAACTTATAGCCCTCCTTCCTTGGGTCAGCGATTAATAAAAAGATCGCAAATCTGGTTTCTTCTTACCCCACTATCCCCTTTTATTTCGCCTCATTGAATTACATCCCATTGATTCTGCTCCGATTCGAAGTTGCCCTTTGAACAAGCCTGACCCGGTTTTCGTTTCTTTCCCTATAAGTACAATCTGTTAGTGAAAAAACAATCTTGTCAAGCAAAATGTATATGTATACCTGTTCAGCAAGCTCGGTTAAAAGAGTGTTTCAGTGTACATAGCTCAACTAAAAATGACGGACAAAATCACATACTTCGATTTGATCACAAAGAAAAAGCTTAAGCACTTGCTTTAAGGAAAGCAGAAACAGCAGTGAGTGGCTTATACTTAAATATTCATCAACATACAGACACAGAACAACGTCTGTCTAGATAGATTTGATACTAGAATAACATTTAGGATACCTTTTATCCCGAAATAAATTAGACAAATAATAAATGCGCCAGACAACCACACCAATCACCTGGTCTCTAACTAAGGTTTCCCCTTGTACTATGAGTACCAGACGAGGAACACGAACTCGGGACGGCGTCATCCCAGCACACCCAGACCCAAGTCAATTTAGAAAAGTTCGTTTTCCAAATTGACCTCACCGGGAATCGAACCCGGGACCATTCGCGCTTTGGCCGCCTACCTTAGCCACTACGACAACAAGGCTGCAGGTAAAAGCTAGTAGAAGTAGTATAAAGAAGGTTTGTCTTGAAGGTTCTCAAATTTACACGAGTGTCGTAAAAACGTTAATAAAAACAACACAGAGTAGTGTCTATTCCCAGTAGAGAACTAGGTGAAATAGGGGATTTTCATTAGAGCGTCCTTCATTATCCACTAACTCAGCTGATTGCTTAGTTCATCAGCGCTCAAAGCTCTGGTCTGCGGCAATTTTCCCGTAAATTAATTCCTTTCAAGGTGCCGCTAAACGGGCGTGAAACGAGCTCCATTGGGACAGGCTTCACTCGTGAGCGTCTCACATATAACGTTTATCACAAAATCGATTAGCACATTTTTGTATGTTAAATAGCAACTAGATTTCCCAATTGGACAAGCAGAACGCGCAATACGTGAATGTCGTGGGATCCAATACAACGCCGCAAAGGAACATGAAATTTTACTGTCTCTCAAAAATAACTAAGAGTTTCTTCATCAAAATCTATCACTGGTAATTTCACGTTAGTACTGACATAATTTCTCGACAGAACACAAATGTTCCAGGTCTTTACAAGGATTCCGTGGAAGCCCAGTTTAAGCTCGTTTGAAGGAATAATAGGGTCTAAAGTAAGTCGTCCACGCAGACAAGTCGATGCACTTTCTGCATTCTTTTATTAATTGCTAACTATTAAACATTACTGAACCAATTCACAACACTATAATCTACTAATATTATAAACGCAAAAGTTTGTATAAATGTACGGATGTATAAATGTCTCTTTGTATGTGCTTAATCTTTGACGCAAAAACTACGGAATGAATTAAATTAAATTTGGTAGAAGGATAAATGAGATACTAGATCAACACATAAGATATTTAATTCTGAAATAATACGAACGAAGTCGCGAGCAACAGTTAGTGCTAAGTAAAAGCCAATTAATTTTACAGCCATGCCCTTCCTTCCGCTATTCGTCTCCACCCAATTCGAAAAGCTCATTTATAATAGTCGTAGAAATAATAACAAGAGAAAAGAGGCCTTGGTAAAAAACAACGATTATGAGTATATTGTTATTAAGTCCATCCAGTAAGATTTTTAAAACATAATAAAAACGTAATTTTTCTCTTATGAAATAATATCAAGTTTTAATAATACAGCGCATCAAAGTTCAGTAGAGCTTTTGGAGGGATGTGATGACGTTACTGTTTAGTAAAAAACTGTACGAAGAAGTGACGACACGCTACACTACAGGCAATCCTAGTCATTTATGTTAACATGATATAAGTAAAAAAAATACATATATTTTTATAATCTAACTGATGGTGTCCAAACTGAAAACCAATCTTCGTGAAATTATTAACGCAGAGGATGGCATAATTAACTCTGTAACGCAAAAACAACGGCATGATTAAAGACACGTTTATAGCATGTGTTGCAGTGATTGCCTATTCAGCATAAAAAGATTTCAATCCAGAAGTCTAGTAACGCAATATCTAATCACTTGCGTCACATAATGGCTGGCACCCATCCATCATTATATATTACTTAAAGCTAAGTGTTCGCATCGTTATTTCAGGAATCTCGAATCGCAGGCATTTCGTGCGAGTAACCACTTCACTTGAGAGAAAAAGACAACAATAATAATTCACTTGGTACTTTTAGTATGGAACATTTCTACTAATATTGTACTGTTCTGTACGGGGTCACTTACCAACCGGACTCAACTAATGGTATCTCAAGACCAGTTTGTAAAAAATATAAACTTTATCACTTTCGCGTTCCATTTTAAACATCCCTACTAATATTATAAATGCGAAAGTAACTCTGTCTGTCTGTCTGTCTGTTACGCTTTCCTGCTTAAACCTCTCAACCGATTTTGATGAAATTTGGTATAGGTATACGTTGAATCTCGAGAACGGACATAGGCTACTTTTTATTAGAAAATAAGGGGGGGGAGGGGGGTAATACCACCTTTGAAAGTTTATTTGGAAAAATATTTATTTTTGAAGTTAGAGACATGAAATTTGGCACAAATATAGCTCGAAACTTGGATTAAAATAAAGACTACTTTTTGTTTCGAATATTAGGGGAGAAAGGGATAAAACCGACCACGAAAGGATGTAGTCCACGCGAACGAAGTCGCGGTCACAGCTAGTTTAAAATATTTTAACGGGTCAAAAGGCGACACCATTTTTATTTAGTAATTAATACGAACTTCTTACCCATCGCTCGGCCGTCGCAAGTTTCGTGCCCGCAGACTTACCTAGTATCGCTAAAACTCGACAACGGCTAGATCGATTTGGCTAATGTTGGTTTTGAAATAATTTTCAAGTTCCAGGGAGGTTAAAAAAGGTTATAAAAATTGGAAAAAAAAGGCGGCACGACTTTCGCCGGTACACCTAGTAGAAAATAGAAAACTGTTAACCCATAAGCCTCCGTTAGAGTCTGCCAAGGCACTGAAATATCAATTGGAAACAAGGACATTAATAAGACTTTTACATGTTAAGCATAACTTGGACAACACAATCGAATTAGCGACTGAGCTTTTAATTTATTGAAAAAAATACAAAGTATCATAAAAGTGGCCCTTGAAGTCCTATAAACAACCTTACTTCGCCTCGAATAGAGTTTCTAGCAAGGAATATTGGAGTTACTCGTAGTTGTGTCGAGCAATTACCCCGGGTATCAGCCCCAGCCTGATCGATGTGTCGCCGGCAAGCGGCCGTGAAATGGATCCTATTCACGCCCGCGAACTTCATTGATTCCTGATCCATGTATGATAGCAAATTATACGACAACATTAGTGATCATGGGGTCGGGGGCGAATTTGCTGAGTAAATTGTGTAAAATATAGTTGATTACAGAAAACTACCTACCTCCTCGAGCGCTTGCGACTGGTTTAAAATGTTCGGGTATATTCTACTTGGCTCAATATTGTGGGAACGCAATAACTCAGTGCTTGGTTTACACAGTAAATACGGTAGAGCGCCTTCAAAATAAAAAACGAATTGATATAAATAATTAAAAAACAACAATGTACCTTGTCACATTAAGTCACTGTCTTCTGATTTGCTTAGTTACGCGGAGATTCAGTATGACAAGGTACTGAGGTGTATACGAACTAATGATGCTGGCTGTACCTCGTTTATAGTCGTAAGACTCAGACAACCAAACGCAATAGAAAATCAATCGTGTCTGGCTTTTAAAAGGACAGTTGGTCTTATGAGGACAGTAATCAGCGTAAAGAGTAACTCCATCATGCTGGGCGATATTAAACGGTCGGCACCAAGTCAAGGTAAACAAACAAAGTGCAATGTCTAAGATGTATAGACTGACGTTCTATTGTTGAACGAACAACCCATGCGTAAGCAAATTTAATATCTAACTAGTTTATCCAAAAATAAAGCGTACACAGAGCTGATTTCATTATAAAGTAACATGAATACGTTATACACGTAAACGTTACCTTCCTAAAATACTAAATTTTGATGATTTTTTTGTGGCACGCACAGAGCTACTCTAGCTACTTATGAAATGCGCGCAAACTAATGATATCGCGATGTAAAGTACTACAGCGACATCTATTGGTAGAGCGGTCGTACTTAAGGTATTAATAAAACAGGTGTAGCCAGTAGCATAATCATTTGGGGCCAGAGTTGGTAAAATACTATGCAAATAAAAATCACCGCCTTAATATTAAACTTCATTTTTTAAAGCCTTGCATTCAGTATCTTTGCCTTATGCGATGCATGCAAGAGTCTAAAAAATCTGAAAGGAACTTTTAGAAGGGTGTAATTAAATTTCCCTTCATAAGAAAATATGATTTTTATGTACGTATTTTGGCATTTGATTAATCAAACATCATTGCGAAACTCAAAGTAATTATTTTACTGAGACATGCTTTAAAACTTTTATGACGTCCTGAAAAAAGGTAAGCCTTACAAGTGTTTGTTTTCCTTTCAGCAAGTTTTTAACAAAGCTTGTTAAAAGCAAACAAAAGTTAAAAATTAAATAAGTCGTTTACAGAAAGTAAGTTTCGTAAATAATCGTAAATAATTTGATCGAAAAGCACCGCTAGATGGATTAGAAATATAGGTTATATTTAATGTTTTGGTACTGAATAAATAATTTTGGAATTTTGAATTTAATATATAAATAAACAATCCGTTATTCTGAGTTTTACAGACCGTGAAACTAAACCTTATGGCGCGCCCAAATATTATCACCACAGTATCGTTGACACACAGTAAAACATCCATATATAGAAATAAAAACAGCATTACAAAAAAACTAGCATAAAATTAAACTTTACACATTTGTTTTTGTCAACAAAAGGAAATATAAAACGACGAATTAATACTTGTAGTTCTAATTAAAATCAAAATTTAATGCTAACGTACCTTTTAACTATCAAACAAAATGCATTTACTCCAGCAGTCGGCCCTGGTTTTGCCTGGGTTTATATGTATTTTTGTAAATAATGATATACGTATGTATGTTAGATTATTTTTTTCCATCATCAAATAGTTTACGCAGCGTACGAGATAAAAGGAATATGTTTGAAGTATTTTTTATGCTTTGAGTTACATTGGAGTTATAGGTAGAAATCCTCATTTGTTGAAACTATATTACAATTTATGATCGTCATAATGTAACTTTCTAATGGTAAATTCAGTTTTGAAATTGGTCCAATAGTTTTTTAGTTTACTTATATTTCAATACAAAAATGCATAAATAACATTATTCCTCTTTACTATGCTAGTGTAGAAGTGTGCTGTATCCACGACTATAAGCAGGTTTATTTATATTTTGTCCTGTACCCGCGGCCATGAATCAGCGTAGTAGACGACTACATCGCGGTACGTCTATGTTTAAATATATTTATTTATGTAATGATATTTTACCGACTATATCAACTCTATTTCAATTTTCAATGAGTGATTATCTTTAGTAAGGTGAATTTTTGGCTCTATCTGCTTTAAGTCCTAAGTAGTTGTCATACTGTTATCTAAAGTAGTGTGGCTCCGCTCCACTGGCTTCACGGTCCCGGGTCCCAACTGCATGTTGTTGGCCTATGCAATGCCCGGAACCCAATCCTGGTACGCGACCGAACTAACAAACACAGGAAACGGGCAATAAAATGTACGGGTCTTGATATGCTAACGAATAATGCAACTGTTTCATTGCATTTATTATTATTATCTAAGTTCTGATGTATGATGATGAATGTTTTACCTTCTTTATTGCATGTCACATTACAGATGTTTTATTACATATGCTTAGCATGCGCAATATGCCAAATTTTTCGAAAGTCTTGGTCAACTCATCCCGCTTATAAGTTATCCAGCAAGATATTTCATATTTATATTTTTCTTTGCACAACGCATCCCGCTTTTAAGAATAGGTAAATAAACTATTGTATTATTTGAAACATTTGCATATTCTTCAACAAGTAAGGGTAAGAGAGGTAGCGCATAGCGATTAATCGCTCGAACTGGAGCAGCCCGACTAGTGAAATACCTCCACCTTACAGAAGACCGCTGCCAAATAACAATCACTTATGTGTTGTTGTGTTCCTGGGTGTGAGTAAGGTTTCCAGAGCTCCTGGGGGGTGCTACATTAGTAGCAGGGGTCAAGCCTTCAAGGTAAGGGCGACAAGTCCAGTAACAGTTTTATTATGCTGTACTTGTCACCCTTAAGATAGGACCTCATTACCACTTAACATCAGGTGAGATGAGGTCAATCTTGAAGTGTAATATATAAAAAAAAAAGTGTTTGGGAAAAACATAAATTAAATTATTACTTATTTTATTCATTGAATTGAATTATTAGTTTTAGATAGACGAGAGTAATAGTTGTCATTATTAATGCACTTATTAAAAAATAAAAAGTTACATTCTCATAAAACTACTTATTTTAATAAATATTACCAAATTTTGAGAAGTAGCCTAAGTAAGAAGTAGCCCTAATCAGTAATAGCCAAAATAAGAAATATTCCAGAGTCGGTGGCATAATGAGAATTTAACCCTATATTGTTAAAAAATATAAACGTATAATTTTTGGCACTTCTTATTTTTTTACATTTTAAGTAAAAAAATAAGAAGTGTTTTACAGTAACACTTACTACCCCTACTCATACATAAATGTATGTATGTAAATAAAAACGGTCTCAAGACATGTATGCTGACGCATTGCCTCAGGCTGCCCCTTTTTGCTGAATTCTGTTTTTGTCGTGTTTATGATTGATTGATGATTTAATTTCAATATATATTTTTTAAAGGATACGAAAACGAATATTTGTAAATTCAACAAGACTCGCACGTGCGCACAACCGTGGCAGGCAGCTGATAAATCCTACTTTATATTATTAAACGTCAAATTTGGTATGGACGTAAGAATGTTTGTTCAATTTTCAATTCACGATAAAACCACTGATTAGATTTTGACAAAAATTTGTAACTAGACCGATTAGACACTAGAAAAATATAAGACACTTTTTATCCTGAAATTACGCGAAAATTTTCGCGAAAATAGCTAGTTTGACTAAGCCTCGGAAGTTCGGATATCTTTTTGAAAATCAGACACAATTAATTATCTATTGTGTCCTGTTTTCTGGGTCTTCTGACCATATACTCAGTTTCTTTGTTTTTTACCTTTACAAAAACTTTCATGAAGATTTAGATTGTATGAGAATTGGAGAAAAGCAATTGGCGAGTATTTGTATTATATCAGATTATAATCTATACTAGTATCCTAAAGCTGAAGATTTTGTTGCTTGTTTGAACGGGCTAATCTTAGAAACGAAAAGTTATAATTAAAAAAATATTTTTGTGTTGTATGGTTTTGTGTTGTATTTTTGTGTTGTATCGAGGAAGGCTTTGTGCAATATAATATCACCATACGTGCAATAGGAGCGACGAATCAGAGGAAATTTGGAATAAACGGGGGAATTAAAAAAATCTTTATAACACGTGTTAATCGTCGACGGGTCGCTATTAGGAATAAGCAAAGATCTCCATTTAAAAATATCGAAATACAAACACCGTTACGCGGTTTATAACATACTTCATAATTAAAATGTAGGTCAAAATAGCTTTGTATAGAAATAATTACCTTTTCGCTTCAAATTGTAAATGAGGATAAATAAACTAAATTGGTCATTGTTACATTCAATATAATTGCGGTCTGTATCACTGATACAGACCGCAGGGTAAATACTGATTTACCCTATTATTCCCAGCTTTACATTGTCCTGCGCAAACAAACCGCTGGAAATTTATAATTGGCTGTGTACTATTTGCCTAGTAAATTATTAATTAAAAATTGCTACCTACATACACATTATGTAAATTGTTATCTTCCAAGCTATGTATATAATTAATTTGCTGGCCGTAGCCGCTTCGCACGCGTATTATCCTGTTTTTTTTACATTTTCTACTGAATCTTAGCTCTTTTTAGTCGCAGCGTGATGTTATATAGCTTTAATCCTTCCGCGATAAATGTACTATCAAACATTTTTTCAATGCAAACCAGTTGTTCCTGAAATTAGGGCGTCCAATCGAACTATCGAACTTTTCAGCATTTAAATATTAGTATAGATTTAATATATCGCTCGTTTAATACAAAACAGACGCAATCCAAAATACCTTTATTTTACAGGACGTGAGAACAAAAAAGTATATAAAACTTATTGACGTATTTTTTATAATTTTTTAAAGGTTCTATTTGTTTATACATCATTGAACTGGAACTAACAAAAAATTATAAAAAAATACCTCAATTACTTTTTTTTTGTTTTCACGTACTGTAAAAGAAAGGTATTTAGGATTGCGTCTGTTTTGCATTTAATGAACGATATGTAAATGTAGAGAAACACTTTAATTTACACAACTACCAAACATTTACACCGAGCCCCATGACCTATATATACCTCTTTGTCATTATTTATAGCTCCTCATCCAACTTTTCGATTCACATTAAGAAATTTTCTTTACGTCTCGTTGAAAGATTCAAATTAGACACTACATTTGCTCGCACGCAAAGAAAACGTCACGTTCAAAAACACGCTACATGAAAGTAAACAAGACGCCTAATAGTATTTGACGAGAGCCTTTGAAGTACTGTCGACATCAAAGTTAAGATTCAGACGAGATGACGTCAAAGAGTCAAAGCTACAGATATACAAGGCTTCATTCATATGTCACCGCGAACATGGCGGCTCTTAAGGCTCCCTCACCAATACATTTATTTTATACTAGCTGTGCCCGCGACTTCGTTCGCGTGGACTACATCCTTTCATGGTCGGTTTTACCCCTTCCTCCCCTAATATTCGAAACAAAAAGTAGTCTATATTTTAATCCAAGTTTCGAGCTATATTTGTGCCAAATTTCATATCTCTAACTTCAAAAATAAACATTTTTCCATACAAACTTTCAAAGGTGGTATTATTGGTGGTTAGTATTGCTGTGCGCCATACTGATGGTTTCCATGCAGTGATGCGCAATAAAACAGTATCTCTGATTGGTAGGTTGCGTGGCAGTCAGAACAGCCTTCTGAGGACGGTGACTGACAGATACACATCACCTATCTGGCGGTGTTTGGTAGAGAGAGTGATCAAATAAAGTTTGTTCACTCTCATATTGTGTCCACTCTCAACTTTATTTTATACTAACATAGCATTTAAGATCTTTGTAATACTAACCCCTTTATATGAGCCACTCGCTGCTCGAAATAAATGATTTTTATTTTATTTTTATTTTTATTACCCCCGTCCCCCCTTATTTTCTAATAAAAAGTAGCTTATGTCCGTTCTTGAGATTCAATGTATACCTATACCAAATTTCATCAAAATCGGTTGAGAGGTTTAAGCAGGAAAGCGTAACAGACAGACAGATAGACAGACAGACAGAGTTACTTTCGCATTTATAATATTAGTAGGGAGTAGAAATGTATAAAGATACAATACAACTAAACATATTGACTGATATACATCATTGAACGCTACATTGCAATACTTCCACCCTGACTGAAAGACTACAATGTTACGTGTGTATGTAAATATAAAGATAGACAATAATCTGACGAGCAATCAAGTGTAAAGTGATAATGTGACGATCTCCATAGCCGAGAGGTGAGTGGGCCGGAATTTGGCGTCGGGCCATCTCTGAGGTCCCGGGTTCGATCCCCGGTCGGGTTAATATGGGAAACGAACTTTTCTATGTCATCTCGGATCTGGGTGTTATGGTACCGTCGTTCATTCTGATTTCTGTAACACAAGTGCTTGAGCTACTAACCACTAAACCGAAATGCTAGTGTTTACCGTGCTGCCAAGTTGATCGCACATTCATCTGTATTTATTTAGGCTCTCTCCAATAGGTAGTTAATTATCGAAGGTGAAGGGGTTTACCAACGAACGTACCGGGTCAGAAAGGCCAGACTTCCGATTGCGATCCACCTCCGGCCTCAGTTTCCGGTCAGAATTGAAAGCTCTCCGGTCCCTAGTGGTTTACAGACCACGTAATTTTGTGGCCGTAATATTTTTTTTTATATTACACTTCAAGATTGACCTCATCCCACCTGATGTTAAGTGGTAATGAGGTCCTAGCTTATGGGTGACAAGTACAGCATAATAAATCTGTTACTGGACTTGTCGCCCTTACCTTGAAGGCTTGACCCCTGCTACAAATGTAGCACACCCCAGGAGCAACGGAAACCTAACTCACACGCAGAAACACAACAACAACGAAGTGATTGTTATTTGGCTGCGGTCTTCTGTAAGGTGGAGGTATTTCACCAGTCGGGCTGCTCCAGTTCGAGCGATAAATCGCTATGCCCTACCTCTCTTATAGCAATATATAACAATAGAGCAGGTTGGTAGAAACAATACGATAGCCAGAGGTATTGAATTTATTAGGCGTTTATTATTGAGATATTCTATTCCAAACTCCTTGTAAATCTAAATAGGCAAATGAAGAGGCGAAAATGCAGGGTATTAGTACGCATTATGCGCATTATCACAAACAAGTATTTATATTTATGTCTGCAGTATATGCATAACAAATCAGGACTATTATTTTGGTACATTGGTTTGTAGGTATTAGGTAATATTCAGCAAGTTATTCAACATCGATTTATTTAAGAACTATGGACAGAATTACAAACATGATTATTTCAGTCGTTATAAGATATGTTTTGCTTGGGGCTTTCTATAGATTTGTAATCTAGCCCATTTCTAAACTTTAAACAGGATTTTTTTACAGCTTTGCTTGTATAGACGAGGAATTATTCTGTGAATAATTTATGTTCCGCGATATTTCAGTAGCCAGTGTCAGTTTTTGAATAACAACAACGACTTACAACCGCTCGCAATGTCGTCACGTCTTTAACAAACATTCAGAAGGATTCATCTATTACATCAGCAGTATATCTTAGACGCACATAGTCTAAGTACTCTATACACCGCAACTTTGACATATTATGACTCAGTGCACAACAAACAGTGCACGCAATGTAACCTGAACTACACGCAACCTTTGTTTCTCGCCGTTTGTGAAACCGTATTTTGCTATTGCAGCAAAAGTCATGTCAGTTTCTAGGCTCGTGAGTTAGGCTCACGAAATTCCACTCTTCTTGCCCAAGAATCGTTGATATTACGAATCGTGTAAGCTAATTCGTGTGTTTAAATTCGAGTGTCTGTTTTGTTCCGTATCTATACTAATAATCCCTGACTAAAGGAATATCTAAAATTAAAGTTTGTGAATACTTCTCTCTCGCTAACAAGTAATGATAGTCATGAATTTGTGAATTGCTGAAGCAATTTATTTATCTTCTGAATTTATTGTTATATATTTGTTTTTATAATATATATTATCAATATTATGTAAATCTAAGAATACCTTCATATTTTATGTATGTATATTAATTTAAATAGTATGTGTATTATCATTGTATGTTCAAAATATACCGTAATGTTATTTTTAATGCTTAATTTATGGTTGTTTAAAATTATTTAATTTTTTTTCTCTCCTATGACCGCACACATATACAAACTATCTGCATGACCCAAGGGTTGACTGGTAGAGAATGCCCCTAGCATTAAGTCCACCTGTTGTACTTAATAGTGCAATAAAATTTAAAAAAAAAATATAAGGCTTTGGGCTATAAAACATTACTTTGCGACCAATAGAAGCGAAAAATCAGTTAAAAATGTGAAAAAAAAACAGGGATAGTATGCGTGTGAAGCCGCGGCCGGCCGCTTGTTTAGCCAGTGCACCGTTAATGTTACCCTGTAACGTATGTAGCACGCTAAATATTGTCGATTGTTCCACGGGCCGAATAACATCTGAGATCGAAAAAGTCGTAAGTGACATTTTGGCGTCCCTTTAGGAAATTTTAACGCCCTTTCATTAGAGATACATTAATAAAACATGTCAACTTTACCGTAATAACGCGATACTGAAATCCTTGGATGTAGTAAGTATACGAAGATTACAATAGCAAGCAAGTATTATTTAGTAGGTTAAAAAGTAAAGCGCTTTTGCTTTATCAAAGGCATAAACAATTTAAGCTGTCGAGTAGTTCATTTATTTTAACTTACATTAGTCAAGTCACGACTTTCTTCATTCTCGTGACATGTTCATCAGTATTTTCTTTGTGAATCAGAAAAGCGTGTAATTGTACCCATTTACTTATGCCTGTACAGATAAATTTGTTCATTATATTAGTAAACTATATCTGTTAAGCAGACTGGACATTCAGCTTTTCAACGTTGAATTTTTCAAGAGACGGGGGAATGAGTGATGTACTTAGACAGTTCTGTCATTCAATTAACTACCGTTGATATAATACTCGTAGGAACTAGTATGAACTTTAACAGTGTTGCTCATTTATGAGGAATTTCCCATATTCGGGGAATTTATTGAAAGAGCATCGATGTAGGGAAATTCGGGCTTCCCAAGATTTCACAGTAATTATTTAAAAATGGCAATGGAGGGCAATAAAAACGGGTTATTACTGGACGATTGTCCCTACTTTTGAACTATTTTGTCATATATATTTGTTAATAGACAAAATAGTTTTATTATTCGGTGACAAAAGCAGTGTCAACAACTACAGGCCCATTTCTGTTCTCCCAGTCTTATCCAAAATTTTAGAAAAACTATTAAACCAAAGACTAAAAAATTACTTAGACTCTAATAATATCATAGCTGCTAATCAATTCGGTTTCAGAACTGGTAAGTCAACAGAAAACGCAATTTTAGAAATGACTGACATGGTAGTTAAACACTTAAATTCAAAATTAAAATCATTATGTATATATTTAGATCTTACAAAGGCTTTTGACACTGTATCTGTTCCCATTCTTCTGTCAAAATTACAGCGCATCGGAATTAGGGGAATAACATTAAAAATATTTAAAAGTTATCTCTCGGAACGAGTGCAGTTTGTAACTATTGGCAATTACACCAGTCGGGCAGAATCTGTGACATTCGGTGTTCCGCAGGGTAGTGTCCTCGGCCCAACTCTGTTTCTTATCTACATAAATGATCTGTGTCTTCTAAAATTACCAAATAGTAATATAGTAACATATGCAGATGACACGGCGATCATAATACATGGCCAGAGTTGGGAAGAGGCGCGATCTCATGCTGAATCGGCATTGCGTGTTATCAGAAGTTGGTTGACCCGTAATTTGCTTACCTTGAGTCTGGACAAAACAAAATTTGTTACTTTTGCTCCAAAACTTTTATCTCAGCCCGACTCTTCGTTTTCGATATCGGTTCACCACTGTAGTCTACTTCCTTGCTCCTGTCCACAAATATCGCGGGCACACAGTGTCAAGTATCTCGGTGTCATTGTTGATAGTGTTCTGTCATGGAGTGAACACATCAAGTGTTTAACGTCGCGGATACGTAAGCTAATTTTTGTTTTTAGTAAACTAAGAACTGGTGCTGACCTTGCCACTTTGAGGACTGCTTACTTTGCCCTGGCTCAATCGGTCATCACTTACTGTATCACAGTATGGGGTGCAGCAGGAAAGATTAATGTTCTACAACTCGAAAGAGCACAAAGAGCAGTATTGAAAGTTATGGCCTACAAACCAATCAGATACCCGACCAACCTTATATATAGCTTCTGGGAAGTGCTTTCTGTACGTAAACTATTTGTTCTGAATACTGTCCTTCACAAACACAAAACTCTTATCTATGATCCTAATTTATTTGCTAAGAAACGAAGAAAAGACCAAATATGCCTGACATTGGGATGTAGACTTGCATTGGTAAAACACCAACATGATTTCATTGCTCCTCAATTATATAATAAATTAAATAAAAAATTAAATATATATAAAGAACCTATTTACAGATGTAAAATTATTATAAGTGAATGGCTTCTTAATCTTGATTATGATACAGTAGAGGCTCTTATGAAATAATTAAATTGCACAAAAATCTAGATTATACATTTCTTTGCACTGTAAACATATACATATATAAATTAGTTAAGTTATATCTAAGTATGTCTGAAACGCCTGTTCAGTTCTGAGGTGGGCGCTAACATTTGCGACACAGTCCTAGACTACTGCATGTGTTAACGCTAACCATAATCTGTGTAAAGTGTTTTTGGTTTCAATAAATTATTATTATTATTATTATTATTATTACTAGCTTCTGATTGCCGTATATTCGGTAGAATACCTATTCTAGAGCCAGGGAAATAATATAAAGTACTCGTATATGTACAAAATAAAAGTTTTTCAAGAACATTTTCCATAAAATTTTAGTTATTTCTACCCGCATGGTGAGGACTTCGCTAAACTATACACATAAATAGAGACCAGTCACATTAAAAGTTAATTTATCAGTTTAATTAGTTCTCAAACGTCAAAAACAAAGTAACATTTCCAAGCCCTATAAAAATTTCCCACCTTGTTTTAATAAAAACCCAATCTCATTCTGAGGTCACAATTCTTCGTGCACTCCAACGTAATGAGGTCTCAATTCTGTAGCTCCACACTGGTAGGGGGCGCATTGTTCGCTGTCAAACAATACAAGACTGGAGCACGAGAGCTGCGGCAGAACTTGAAACGCGTCACCTATTCACTAGAGTAGGTATCCTCAACATGCAGCATACCTTTGTATATAGGGCCCAAAGATAAACTATGATTTTTAAATTTTAGACACGCCACTAGGCTGACTTTGCCATAGCCTTTTTTTTGCGGGGGGAAATGCATTGACGCACCGTACCAACACTCGAGGAGGTGACGGCGTGTGTGGGACTACCCTGAAGAATACTCACTAGAATCACCGGTAGACCTCACCCTCAAAATTGATGGTGATGCAGCGAGAACAGAAGACCTAACAGTCCTACGACAAGATCACCGGAAAACTTATAGAGCTTATAGAGCTTAATCATAATCATTTCATTTATTATCTTGGTTATCGTGTATCGTCAATACAAACCAAAATTGAAGCTACAACCGGTTCGGAACCTAATCCTACCGACTAAGGTTCTTTCTGTGTTTATGAGGCCAATTTATAATGTTATCAATAAAAAAATATCTTTATTTAAGAAGGAGTTTTTATACCACTTTTGAATCTACATTGAATACCATGCAAAGTAACTCTGCTACCTACCTATTTGTGTCCTACCTATCTTTTTCTACCGAGAAGATATCGGACAGAAGCTCAGTAGATAGGTTACAATGGAAGTATCTTAGTTATGCGTAAATTACTCAACTTTGAATTAGGTCATGCAATTAGATTGATGCTTGTAGTGACAATTAGGGTTTCAGAGTACGAAAAATCTACCAGATGGGAATACGCAGGCATGGGGTTCTACTGCTACGTGATTGGTTATGGCTTACTTGACATTGACAGACATGTCACCATGACATTTAAAACATCACGTTTCTTGTCAGTTTTTCTTAATTATTACAAACCGAAGATTATAATATTTCATATTTTAGTGGAAACAATTCTTCCAAACAAGGCAATAGGTTTAGGTATTTCAATTTGACGAGTCTAAAATAGGGGAGACCGGGTACATTAAATAACAGTTGGTCCCCACGTCTACGTAATCGTCATTAATGCCCGGTTCCAATATTTTACGGTTCGTATAAATGACTATCCGTTTTTCTACGAGTCGTTAATTATGATTTTAAATTTACTTTCCATATCAGCTGTCATCAGTCGTCTGTCGGTCGTCTTTAGCTTACGCCTAACTGGAACGGCTCGTTTTTCAAATATTGGAAATCGGCATTAGAGGATTTTTCATGCGGGAACATCCTCATTTAGAGAGTAGGTAAAGACAGTACTCAACTACAAAATAAAGCACCACACACACATTCTCTATTGTACGACCCTCAAAGCAATATGTAATGTAGCAAAATCAAATCCGTTTGAACGCGCTATCGCTAGTACGCAGAAGAGATCAGCGTGTGCTGTTTCATAGTAATCGTAGATAGACATCTTGCCAGTTCCTGGAATACTGGGAACGTGGGGAGTTCGCTATAAATATGATGCATAGCGTGTTGCTATGCAATATAATCGCACTTATGGTACAGTGGGTCTTAGAAGAGATGTGTGGGGACAAAATGTACGTAAAATTAAGAAGCGTTTTAAGTGCAAAACTGTTTTCACCACTGTATAATATACACACACAGTTTGAACTGTTATTACTATGAAATTACCTATGGTTTACAGCTAACTAGGATGCTTGTATTTTTTAACTTATTGTCAGATAGACAATAAGTTAAAAAATACAAGATTTTTTAACTTATTGTCTTTCTTTTGATAAGCTTTCCTTTATCATCATTTTGCTGACGAAAGCTTTTTCAATTAACGAAGAATTTTACTTTAAATTTTAAAATACTCCTAAACGAAGGATCGTTCTCTTTTCTATCATAAGCACGGAGCTGGCAGTTTTCCAACACGGTGGTTTCAGCGCCCCTGGGTTCAGTTATTCAATATCAGCAACGCAACTTCGCGTGTATTGGACAATTATGATGCATTCGATGCATTTGTCCGATGACGGCCATACGATGGACAACACTACGCTTCGTCGGAGTAGATATTTGGGATCGAACAGCCGTTCGTACGTTGTGAGTCACTAATATATGATGTCATATACGTTTCGAGATGCGACGTGTGACAAGAGCCTAAATTTCAAAATATTGTGCCGCTTTCGTACGCAGGCACAGAACAGTGCATCTCATTAGCGTTATTATGTCTTTAGTAAACCTAATTATACAGAATATTCGTTTCATTCTTATAATAATTTAAGACAATTTTGAACCAACCTAAAGAGGGATCAAATTACTCGCATAACTTAATGAAGTCAAAGTCACTAAGATTTTTTTGAAACTAGTTTTTCCGACGACTGTCGTACTACCTATTTGTTTTTCAAAATTTCAAACTTTTTATGCTTTCTCTGAACTACGAAAAATATTTAAAAAAAAACAGTTTTAGCGAGACAAAAGAACCACGGTTGAAATTGATTTGCATAAAAAAGTAAAAATTGCAAAGAGAAAGAGACTAAATTGCAATAAAATATATACAAGCAAACATTATTGATGCAATCGCGCTTTTAATTACAGGAATAGATATTAAGCAGCCGCTACAAGCACGATTAGATACACTCTTAAAATGGAAAATGTTAATATTTCATCTGATATTGAAGTTAATATGCTGTTGTAACAAATGAGATCAAAATTTTAGGCAATCGCATCAATGTAGGTTAATTTCACCGTTTATCTACACTCCTTCCGGTACGTTATCTGTGTAGCTGGTAACTTGCGAAACCTCAATGTGTTAAGGTCATAAGCATTCGAAGCAAACAAGCATATGTAATATAACTAAAATGTTAATGAGTATGGCGAAAACGGAAAATGAGTCAGGGCCTCGTAGCATCTTAACGAAACAAGGAAATCAATGGTATCTAAACTTTTGTCGTCTCATGCAAGAAATTACACGTTTTGCACATAACAGAGACAGGGCATAGCGATTTATCGCTCGAATTGGAGCAGCCAGCAACTGGTGAAAAACCTCTTACTACCATACTACGACCGCAGCCGAACAATAATCACTTTGGTGTTGTTGTGTTCCTGCGTGGGAGTGAGGTTTCCAATGCTCTTGGGGGGGGGGGGGGGTTAGATTAGTAGCAGGGGTCAAGCCTACAAGGTAAGGGCGACAAAAAAGCTAGTAGGGTCAGACAGAAAGTTCAATACACGAACATTTAAACGATATAAATACTAAAAATATTTACCGAACGACTATCGGCCTATGAGGTCACCATTTAATCATCTGTGCTTTGCCAACTGAGACGCCGTATCTGAAAATAAAGAAAATTCAATTAAATGACGCCATTAAACGTGACTGTGCCTGACACATCTAAACTGATTTGACAAAAACTTTTTAACTTGTATTAATCTCTATTTTCCAGTAGCTAGAGACTAAATCTGAACTAATTGGCTGACCTCTAACCACATATCCAACTAGATAAAAATCGTATTACAAATAAACATTAAAAGAGATTAATAACAGTACAGTAGTAGATATAAGTAATCTTTCAGGGATGGGATATTTAGGCCTATTACCAAAAACGAAACGAACGAATGAAAGGTTTCGTATTTGAAAGTTAATCGTAAGTTCAGGAATTAAAACGTTTTTTTTTATTTCAATAGTAATAAATCGCTTTATTCGTATCCGAAGTAACTAACTTGTATTTGTGATTAAAAACTCCTATTTGTAATCGGATCCACATAGTTCGTATTGGTAGAAGGTCTCCCTAATTTCTGCAAAAATATATATATAAGTCAAAATATGCTCAAAGAAACTTAGAACACCCTATCCTTGTTTTTTTCCTGTTCTTTGATCTTTACTTTTCAGAAAATGAGAATAAAGCCTATTGTTACATGACACGTCAAAAACGGCGCAAAAAGGTAGAGTGATATGTCACCTCCATTTCATAAACTGAAGTGGGTTAATAAATATTTTCACCGAACCAATCTGATATATCAAAAACATGTTCTCTGAGTTTAGCGATGATATCTCTGGACCCTTCTCAGTTTAGATATTGCTGGTCTTTGTATCTTGTAAACACGTTGTATCTAAAATATCTGTTTTCTTATTTGCTGAAAAAACATTAACATTCTACCTATCAGAACTAATAATATAACTACTAACTATTTCTTCAGCATTTCTATGATCTGTTCTTTTGGTTCTGTGTATTCTTACCGACTTCACATTAAAATGACACCAAGTTCCTCTAAGCTAATTACTCTAATATAGAATGTTCTTACTTGATAACTTAATTTAATTAGACAATTAAAGCTAAAGTCACTTCATCATACCTATTCACAAAATGATGGAATCAGATTCGAATTCGAAAACTATGTTTTATCTCTATCATAATATAAACGACTAGCTGTGCCCGCGACTTCGTTCGCGTGGACTACGGGGTTTTTCTAGTTTTTTCCCGCTAACTCCCGTTCCCGTAGGAATTTTGCAATAATCTGTTGCAACTAAGCTTTAAGTTTATTAAGGTACCCGCATGCCAATTTCAAGCGTCTAACTTAAGCGGTTTAGATTTTTCATACAAAAGGATTTTCCCGCTAATTCCCGTTCCCGAGGGAATTTTGGGAATTATTTTCTTAGTGCATCTCTACGGTACTTAAGCTACGTTTCTTCCAAATTTCAAGTGCCTACGTTTAGGCGTTTAGGATGTGCGTTTATTATGTCAGTCAGTCAGTCAGTCAGTTTCTCCTTTTATATATTTAGATTGGAAAGAGGCAAAACACAATCGTGATCGTGATCGCGAGCGTTTATGTTATCTTTACTCTTTTTGGACAAAACGCTCCACGCTTTCTTTCTTAAATGTCTGAATTATTTTGTAATTTTTAGTGCGAGCTAAAAGCGTGTTTTTTAGTTTTTTAAACTATTATTTTTATTTTCTACTTTTTAGTTTTCTTATGTATCAATAATTATATAATTCTTTTTCGTATCCCATTCAGCAAACCCTTTCTTTTGATACCCATATCATGGAAGTGCATTTCAAACAGTCAATTCGCCATCTTGGGGAGGCCGCCATATTGGATTTGTAATGACGTTTCTTAGCTAGTCATGTATTGTCATCAGAACTCAGAGCGTGTGCAAAATTTCATCTTAATCAAAGACCGGGAAGTGGGTCAAATTAAGATACATACAACCCAAGCTAATAAAAGCGTGTTAAAAAAGTCAATAATCGTACCCGATGAAATAAAAATCCTGCGAATTCGTTAAGAAACTCGCTCTAAAGCACATAAATCCAACAGTATCCAATTATTCTCCTTCGAGTTTGCTCTTGTACATTACGAATTGAAACTACTAAGCCCTCTGTGTCAACAGACTCCCAGAAGATCGGGAACACCTCCAAATATTGTAGGAAGGCAAATATTGTATGATTGCGGTCATCTGCCGACTCTGCAGTATTTGCGTATTCGAAGATGCTCAAACTTCGGTCACACTGTCCTATGTTGTAATCTTGGTCAATTATCTTACCAATATAGCTAACAGTTCCAAATACTAGTATGAATATTAAGATAACACTGAACTTTACTGTCGCTTCGTAGATTTTTTTTATATGTATATAAGTGTAGTATATTCGCTCCTCCTAACCTGATGGTAAGCAGGAGAAGAACCCACATCGCGATGACAACGAATTTCATACCGATATATCCCATCCGTTAGCATCGCCATACTGGCCCGCAAGATGTTTCTTCACGCTCCTTTTGAAGGATTCTATATCAGAGGAAGGAGGAAACACATTCTTGAAAAGATACCACACAACCAACCAAGTAGATGGATTTTAACAATAATAGGGAATTTGACTTCATAGTCAACTGTGATACTTTTAGACACTTGTCAAGACACGATTCCTTTATAGATTTTCTAAGAAGATAGCTCATGAGACGTCACAATTTTCATTATCAGCAGTTAGCTCAGCTTAAGTAAGCTTGTTTTAACTCGTTAATTTATTTTAAATGGAATGTGTTAGCTATAAATTCTGTAATTAAAACAAACTCAACCATATGCAGTATTTTTAGAAATAAAATAAAAAAGCAAAGAACGTCGCAAAATTGTGTAGAATGTTCAAATCCTTATCACAAACTAGAATTCCAGACACAATAACAATCTACTGTTTCTTGATTCGAGTCATTGGGACGCGAAAGGTAAATTTCAATAATGTGTGTTTAAATAAATCTACCTAAATCACTACATAGTATAAAACAAAGTCGCTTTTTCTGTCCCTATATCCCTTTGTACGCTTAAATCTTTAAAACTACGCAACGGATTTTGATACGGTTTTTTTTAATAGATAGAGTGATTTAAGAGGAAGGTTTTTGTTTGCAATAAATAATATAAAAGCCAACATTTCTAAGTATTTACATTACATCCGTGCGAAGCCGGGGCGGGTCGCTAGTAAAGTATATGAACAAGATAAAGATCATTCAATACCTTAACTTGGTAGTTAACATAACATTTCTAAAGTTTCGCCCAGAAAAGTTCTTCTTTGTAACAAAAAGATCAGAAATGTGGACCTATTTTTAAATCCAAATGGCTGCAACATTAACGATAAGGAAAGTTTGAAAACCGTTTGTCCAGAGCTCAAATATTCAAACAACTTGAGACCTTGAAGTGAGGTCGCGGCTTACGAAGCAGTCGACGACGAAGATTGAATCATAACATTTTGCGAACTGTTGAAATAATCATTCAAGAACACTGACATGAGATTGTTTGTACTGCGATGAGACACTTATTTGGGATTCTGACCAAAGTTGAAGATTCAAATCAAATTTTTTACGGTGTCATCCCACATTGGCGAACTTAAGGCTTTATGATGCACACGTGTCGTAAAGGTAATCCTATCGTTAACATGTATGCGAGACCAGTAATGTTCTACAGACGAAACTCTTACAGAAAACATTCACGATAATTGGCATTAATCATCGTAGTCGGATAAGAAATTTCGAATTCGATCAAATGGAATTCTCATCTCGTAACCTTTAAAAAGTTTTTATGCCAGTCAGGTGAAACATTTAGTGCATATTTCAATTCAGCTGCATACGCGGGTCGCAAAAAGAAGTCTACCAGTTTTAGGCTATGTTCTTACCAAATAACATTATGGAAACATGTTCAGGTGTTTGAGGTGTTCATATTTTATATTCATCTCGATTTCACCTGCGTTCACCAAGCTCCAGGGCTAGATAGCAATAAGCCGGTTTCATTTTCATTTTCACCTGTCATGTTCCAAGTGGCAAATTATCTTTACCAGTTTGTCTTTCATCTGTGAGAAATAGGTTATTTTCTTGAATAGCTGTTTTTTACATGCGTAAATAAAATTCTCAGGACCCTTTAATTCATCAATTTTTATACAGCAATGTATGTTAGGCATTTCTCGGTATGGGTTGTTCATGTGCTTTATTAGAAACCCCAATTTCACCAATACTTTATACAAATAAGTAAACATAATTTTATTAGAGAAATAATTACAGAGGCAACTTTTTATTAATTTGTGCGCCACAGTCAGTATTTGACTGCCCAAGCCGAGTGTGTCACTTATACCAGGTTCCAATATTTTACGATTCGTAATGTGTCAAAAATGACTATCTGTTTTTCTACGAGTCGTTAATTCTAATTTCAATTTTACTTTCCATATCAGCTGTCATCAGTCATCCGTCGGTCGTTTTTAGCAACCTCGTATAATTATTACTAGGTACCCGTAACTAAACCGGATAGTTTTCCAAATATTGGAACTGGCCATTATTAAATTTGTCCCCAACCTATTATTTAGATTAGCATCATTTTGGTGCTCGATTAAATAGAACCCATCTAATTAGTCAGCCAACGTAATATGACAAACAATTTGATGCTTCGTGAAGTTCCTATCTTCCTACGCACTTGTCAGCTCCAGCACCTATCTACCTGATATATTGGCATGCAGAATGTAACTCGTAGATAAAAACGGAACAATGTTGACGCAGTACTTCAAACACACGAGGAAAGATATTGTAGAAATTAACTTTCACACTAATTTTGTAAAACATGTACAGACCAAAGCACGGCAGACTAGAGAATCTGGATTTTATACCGCCATGTATTACGTTCAGAGCAAAATAACGAATATCGGACTGCAAATATTTACCCTAATGTGCTGTCTACCGTACCTCGTAACTCCTAATACTAATTAGCTTATCCTACTATAATATTATGTGTATTTTTTTGTATACAATCTGTTACACAGAAATGTCTAGTCCCCATTCACAATAGTGTAACTATTGTGAATGGGGACTTAAAACAAACAAATCACCAATGAAAGCATCTCAAATGATCTGGTGGTATACAAATCCCTGCGGTCTCAATTCTTCTCGGTATAATTAGGTTCCGAACCGGCTGTAGTTTCAATTTTGGTCTGTGTTCATTTTGACGATGTGTGGCCCCGCGTATCGGAGCGCGGTGCAGTGGGATAACAGCCTTGATGCAGTATTATGTTAAGAAAAAACGTGCTTAGAAAAACACCCTTTCCATCAACCATTACAAAATCAATCTACAGAGAAAAATTTAATTAAAACCGTTCAATACAAAAGCCTTGAGGCATTCAGCAGAATCGGTACCGCTAATTTTAATTTAACGCTCTTCTAGTTATTTTGAAACTGATGAATCAATTTGAATTAAGCAATGTAGTGCAGTTATTTGGTAATTTTACCTGGAAAGTTTACCAAGAGTTATTAAATGAGTATTTTTATAGATTTGGGTGTGCTTATTAACAAGTTACATTTTACCACATTCTTTTTTGCCGCTCGCGCCGCTGTTTGCCCCACCTTTACAAAAACAGACTACGCATTGTTTGCAAGTATCAAGGGTAAAAAATACAGTAAAAACGCCATTTTTTATTATGAAAGTTTGAGCTGCAAAAATAGATCGCAAAGTAGATATTCTAAAAGAACACACGTACTGTATTATACCAAACTTACTTCGTTTTCCCTCATTTACGTCCAAATAACTAAACTAAAATGTAGCACAAAAGATAAAGTAATAAGTAAACATGTTTTTATGAAAAATAAAAGTTGGAAAGTTACATAACGTTAACAATTAGTAAGGACAGGAGAAAAATGAAACCAATATTTTTCAGTGAAACGTGAAAAAGGCGTACTTAATACTATCGTAGCGTAAATATCTAACTTAAAATTTCTTTCAATTGAGAGAATTTCGTCGACATCAGAATCCATTAGAAGGGCCCGACCAAATATATGTTTCCCATTGAATTAGCACGAAAATGTTTACAATTATTTTTATTTTGAATTTATCTTTATTCGTAAAAACGAGTCGAGGTAAATTTAAGAAAAAAACATGCTTATAATAAATACTTTTCAACAAAATTGGTAGGAATTGATAAGTTCATTAAGAAATGGAAAACTTTACTCGAAAGCTACTTTTTAAAAAGTTAGTTCAGTTTTTTAAAATCGTCATTGATATCAGCTCTCGCAAATGTAAGAAGTTAAGAATAAGAAGTTATTTATTAGCACACACAATCAACATATAAAGTACACGGATATTAAAGCGACACGAACAAAAGATAAAGTAAAATAACAAAAATAAAAAATATATATATAATAATAAACAGAAAATATTAAGATTGCGCGGCTAATTAGGTCCCAGCCTCAGCATGAGCTGCCACGACATTGGATCCAATGCCGCAGCTGCAGCAGCTGTAGTTATCCTTTCTCCGATTCTGTTGTAAATAATTATTTTTGACACTAAGAAATATAATCTATTGCATTGGATTGCATTGATTGATCCAAAGAAAGTTCAGAGACGTAGAGACATAGAACCATTTCAGCAAAACAAAAGTGTTCCTTGCGGGGTTTTTAAACTCAAGCTCTAGCTCAAGCTCTAATCTCTAAAGCAAAGAGGTAATCTCAGCTCCAAAACAATCAAAGAATTAAAATAAAATTGCATGACTGCCTAAATAGACGTAATAAATTAACGCCAATCAGTACTCGAGAGCTAAGTGGTACTCGTAAACCACTTACGACTAGACCCTTCTATCATTTCACCTCCATAAAAGCGTCAAGCACCGTTTTACCAGATCTCGCTTTTATATCTGCAATAAATTGATGCCTACATCTATCTCTCGTCTAAAACACAAAGCGTCTGGTGCAGGCCTTTGATCCGATGCAAACTGTTACGTACATTAAGGCACAATCTAAAATGAACCTTCCCTAAATGAATTGAAAGCTCAAGTGCACATGTTTCATTGTAGATCAGATATTTATGGTGCGTAGATGTACTTCTAGCTAGACGCTTTTTGCCCATTTTGTGATGAATGGAAACAAAACCATTCTTACAGGGATGCGACAAGAAGTTTGCATACTATTTCTGTTTTAACGCAATATCGATAGAGTGTTATATGTTGCACAAGTCTGTCTGTCTGTCTGTCTATCTATCTATCTACCTATCTGTGTGTGTCAATCGGTCAGTGACAGCCCACAAAATGGTGGTAAACATATTTTGACAAACCTCTCCTAGTATAATTTCAAATAAAAGGGCTTGACTGGTAATAAAAATATGACAAATTTCGAATACAATAAAAAAAATACATTTACCCATGACATTCGGTTATTTGTTGATATTCAGTTCGATCAACGGAAATTTTTAAATGTAAATATCTATTTGATGCGCGACTAGTTTATGCTTCTTTTAAATGGTTACTGGTATCAAAATTGCAACTTTCGTTTTTAGATTTACTTTTTTCTTTACAGCGTTTATCTCTAAAATCTGTTGTAAAGAAAGTGTTTTTTCTAAACCTATTTAACCAACCAAGCTAAGCGGTTATCATTAAAACTGAGAAGTTTTGCTTTTAGATCTAGACAACAGTTATCTTTCTAGGCAATCACATCACTTAAGACCACAAATATTAAGGAACACGGCGAAAGTATTTTTAGATCTTCTTTAATTAATCAAGATTAACAATATAGATACATGTTTAGTTAGATGATCTCCAGTAGTGTTTCTCAATACTAAGGGTCGTGTTGATGTCTATGAAAACGTAAATCTTATTAAACTTGGACTAACATTATCCGATTAATTTGAAACGAACAGACTTCTTATTTCGTTTGGTTTATTCTTTAGACCAGGTTAAAAGTTAGTAAAAAAGAAAACTCTTGTCTAATAATGTGGTAATACTTTATAGTAGTTTAAATTAAGTGATTAGACTGCACGCACACAGATTTACAAACTGACACAAACAAATATGCCATAGTCCATAAGCATGCTCAATACGTCAAATTTCTCGCACGACACGACAAAATTTAAAATTAGCTAATAGCACACCGCACTCGTATTTTCAGCCAATCAGCAGCTGACTACAATCGATTTTGACGTTTGTTATGAGCGCGATAAAATTTACTCGCGTGGCGTAGACTCAATCTGACAGTGGAGTTTTAGGTTTGAGACCACACAAACATGAAAGACCTTAGTAGCGTTGAACAATGTATCACTCGTTTTTATTTCTCGTGTCTCTCAAGCGATGTTAATATCAAATACCGCATCTCTGTGGCATTGAGTGTATGGCAGATCGGTAATTCTGTTACACGAACATAAAAGCGCTTTTGTAACTTTCGTTCCTAATGGTCCTCGATCGACGAAGACACGGCAAAGGGACGACGTAATCCGATTTCAGGTCAACGATTTTCTATTTTAACCAAGAATTTTTTTGGTCACGGTCCGATACGTTTTCGTCGAATGTCTTCATTGTAGCCAATCCTGGAATTATTCGGGTGGAAATATTCCAGTCTGTTTCATTGGCTTTTAGGAGTCTTAATTTACTGACAATTTATAGGCAGGTCGTTGATTAGTATTAATTATTTAATTAGCTGCGACTTTGCTCGTTGTCACTACATAAAAGTTACTTCCTCTTTTCTGTCTGTCCTCATAAATGGTTAGACCTTTAAAACTATGCAACAAATGATAGTGCGTTCTTTCAAATCAAAACTCTCACGTTTGTAAGATAAGTTAGTGGTCTTGTTTGGTATTCGAATTGTGATAAAAAGGTAAACCAATTTAATTGTCAGAGTGGAGTACTGGTTACGTAATCCTTAATACTGAAATAAAGGAAAACACTCGTATAAAGATAAGCGTTAACTGAAAGACTAATTAACATTCAAGAAATTTAAATCGAAATCCATCGTATGTTTGTAGACCGAAAAGGAATATTTAAGCTTCTACAAAATAAAAAAAAACCATTAGTTCCATCAAACTACTAAGAAATCTCACAAAAAGACCACGATTGAAATAAAGCGTTGATAATCCGAACTGTTATTTGGATTTCACTTCAAAGCAACCACGCCTCGTTTACACCTATTTACCAAATTATTCGGCATAAATGAAAATGGAAAGTTCTATAAACATTTTAAATCGATTTACATAAAAGCAAAATACCACTCCCTGACTTACTGACTGACTGATAATTCACGAAACCTCAGAAACTATAGGCTTACAAGGTGTAGACATCCGCCAAGAACAGATTAACTTCATACCAAAGGGGGAAAAAACGGGGTTTGGAATTTTATATGAAAGTCACATGTTTTTGAAGTTATATGGGAAAATCACTTATTACATGCTCTGGTTCTGTGGTAAGGTATCAAGTAAAAGACTTGAAATTTAAAATGTATACTCAGTAAATGGTAAGGAGGAATACCTACTAATAATGGTTTTTTTAAAAATCATTTTTACCTTTTAACAAATTTCACATCTACAGAGATGCGTGAACGGCGATATTTAAGATGTTTCTCAAGTTTCGACAATGTTTTTTCATTCTTAAGTGAACAGTTAAGATTTCTCTATCTACAAGTCGCAGGAACAGACACATTAATTTTGTCCAGATAGGGCCAAACAAGAAAATTTCTGCTTTAATCCTTGTACTCCTAGGTTTCAAGTTAAACCCAAGAAGTGACCAATTCAAGTCGTCCCACCGGTCGGTGTAAGGCACACTCCAGATACCGTCGCGTGCGCAGCTCCGGTTTCAAGGTGCACGCTCCACAGCACAAATACAATAGGGTTAAATACCTTATAGGGTTACTACACTCTTAAGATACAGTCCTCATTCGTGTTAAAGATCACTAGATTCACTATAACCTCGTAAAACCGAATGTCCATTAAAAAGCCAGACTCAATTGATTTTCTAGTGTCTGGTCATCTGGGTCTTACGACTATTACTAAGTTTAGAATACTTAGTATGGCACCAGATTTGTTAACGTGTATCTTAAATCATAAGTTAAACAAAAAAACATGTTTAACGAATACTCAATCTACTGCCAAAATCAAACTAAACCAGTTATCTATTTTTATCGGTAGATCCTAATTTGATGCAATTAACTAGTTTCTGTCGTCTGCCGTCACCTGACTAAAGCAGTTATTATCGTTTACATACTAAGTTAAGTCCTTAAAATAGTACCAAACTAAGAATTTAATATTATTATAATAGTTTTTTCGTAAAATTTAAGAGAGGCAAGGCAAAGCGATTTATGGCTCGAACTGGACTGGTGAAATACCTCCACCTTACAGAAGACCGCAGCCAAATAACAATCACTCCGGTGTTGTTGTTTTCCTGCATGTGAGTAAGGTTTCCAGAGCTCTTGGGGGGTGCTACATTAGTAGCAGGGGTCAAGCCTTCAAGGTAAGTGCGACAAGTCTAGTAACAGTTTTACTATGCTTTACTTTTTGTCCTTAAGCTAGGAACTCATTACCATTTAACATTAGGTGGGATAAGGTCAATCTTGAAGTGCGTTATAAAAAAAAAATATAGTAATATGTTTTTTCTATGTACATATATGTCATTTGGTCTGCAGTAGGACATTATGACATAGGTACTAGCTGTGCCCGCGACTTCGTTCGCGTGGACTACATCCTTTCATGGTCGGTTTTATTCCTTTCTTCCCTAATATTCGAAACAAAAAGTAGTCTATATTTTAATCCAAGTTTCGAGCTATATTTGTGCCAAATTTCATATCTCTAACTTCAAAAATAAACATTTTTCCATATAAACTTCCAAACGTGGTATTACCCCCCTCCCCCCCTTATTTTCTAATAAAAAGTAGCCTATGTCCGTTCTTGAGATTCAATTTATACCTATACCAAATTTCATCAAAATCGGTTGAGAGGTTTAAGCAGGAAAGCGTAACAGACACACAGACACACAGACACACAGACAGACAGAGTTACTTTCGCATTTATAATATTAGTAGGGATTAGTTTACTTAACTTTTATTAACATGAAACCAACAAATATAATTTACTCCTTCTTAAACCACAATCCTTAAGTCAACCCCATCCCTAATTATAAAGGGGTATACATTTCAACTGCTGCTTTACACAAGACGCCGTGTGTCGACATTAGGGTAGGGCTGCTACATTCTGAGCAGGTTGCCCCAAATTTGCTTTGGAGCGTCCAGTGGCGATCCGGATGCGGTGTAAAAAGCATACCCGATTAATTAAAAACCGGCGATCAATCTCATTGAGATTAACCAATAAAGCAGGACTATGTTTTAGTGCCAGAACGTTTTCGCAACTCACAAGTGCTCTCTCTCAGCCTTCGCTCACATAATCTGACGGACACAACCGGAGCTCTCTCCGGTGTCTAGAATAGATTTTTGTTTAGATAACAAAAATCATTCAAAAGTCCTTAAGCTAGGACCTCATTACCACTTAACATCAGGTGGGATGAGGTCAATCTTGTAGTGTAATTTATATATAAAAAAAAAGAGATATCCCAGTTGATCAAAAGTGCAACAATAAGCAGGGATGTTGCCTCATCTAGCCTATGACGAACTTGGGCTCGTTACCGCTAGAGCACAGAATCAGTTACAAACATCGATTAAAAGAATATACAATTTTGCGAACACTATTTCTTATATTCGTTATCAGGTAGAACCAGTCGTCTAGCTAGCTGTCAGATCTGTTTTTTACCTCAAAAGAACTATTTGGTTTCGGTATCAAGAAGTTTGTCTACAAAAGCCAAGTTCATAAAAACTGTCCAAGATACCGTTTTGGTACAAAGATGTTCGTCTTCGAAAAAAATCGATGAGTTCACAAAAAACTCTCCGAGGTTCGACAATTTTAACCTCTCATAATCATAATCAATTCATTTATTCATGGAGGTTACAAATAACACTTATGCATCGTCAAAATTAATACAAACCAAAATTGAAGCTACAGTCGTCTACAGTTTAGGTGTTGGCAGCCCTAAGTTAAGGGATTATTCGTCTGAGGCCGTCTTTTGTGTTTAGCAGAATGACGCGTCGGTTTTGAAACAGGCATTTCGTGAAAAATGACAGTATTGTTCGCTCGGAGCCCGTACGAATATGGATATGAGTGCTTTGCGAAGTATGACCTACATTACAGTGTATCTATGCGTGGATTCTGTTTGAAGACAGGTAGGCGGATAGCCATAGTAACGCTTGATGGCAAACAAACAAAGTTACGTAGGAATCAAATTGTTCATCACTATGTTTGTTTATTTGTCTTGATTACATTTCTGGGTGCTTACAAGGTAAATTAATGTAGTGGAATGTTCCACCATAGGTTTTAGTTTCCATACGTAATACCTTACGCTACTTTCTTTGAGATAAGAACAACGTATATGATGTTCCCTGAAATTAAAAGTAGCAGTAATGTTGTGTTTACCTTTGATTCGCTCATATGTTTTAAGCAGACTGGTTTCGTTTGTGGATTTATGGTCATGTGGAGACAAGACACTTGGTGCTGAAGTTCGTTGGATAACGAGTGAACTCAAGAGCCTACCATTGAAAATATCTGTATTAAGAAGTCAATCTTCTTTGTTCTCCTAGCGTGTATTCCGGTTGTGCATCCATTACGGAGCCTGAGGTCTCGGCCCGGCCTCTCCAAGTATGATCCGAATTCACAATGGAGCTATTTTTTACCTCCGCAACCCATACTAAAGGCACCAGACCTACACGGATCATACCCTAGGTCCAATGGCTTTACTTTATTCGCATTTAACAATTTGCAAGAATATTTTGATACCTACTTAAAAGGAATTTAATGTAAATAATAGTAATGCGTAAAAAATAATTAATATTGCATACCCGGTCTGGGCAAACTTTCTCATGTACCTTAATTATGCAACTACAACAGCAACAAATGTACACAGTACAAAGCAATAAATGATTCTTTTTCTTATTATTACGAGCCTTCCAAAGCACAGAATCATAATTCATATTGGTTCATCAAATGATTTAATATTTTATTGCCTTGTGTGAAAGTGTGTAATTTGACACGACGCTTTAACTACTACACTACTGAGGCAATGACACATTCTTATGATAAATACAACATATTAAAACAAAGTCGTACCTATGTATGCTTAGATCTTTAGAACTACGCCACGGATTTTGATAGGTATTATTATATTGATTGAGTGATTCAACTGTAATATTTGTATGTATAATACCCACATATTATATCAGGGGATTCGTTAGTCTCATATTAGCGACCCGTTTAGCTTCGCACAACCGTCGCTAGTAAACAATATTAACTGACAACTCGAACAGATTTAGACGTCTCCTAATTCCATGCTAATGTGGTCGAACTTTTGCCTTGACGTGTTGCATCACATCTCTTCTTAGCCATGATGTGCGCGCGCGACGTTACGATAATTATGCATTACTTTAAATACTACTAGTCTTTGTCTAATATGGAAGTGGATTGGATTAAAAATACCAGTGTTTTTTCAGTTTGTTAAATAAATAAATGCGCCAGACAATCACACCAATCACCTGGTCTCAAACTAAGGTTTTCCCTTGTACTATGAGTACCAGACGACGGATACTAACTGGGGGCGTCATCCCAGCACACCCAGACTCAAGTCAATTTAGAAAAGTTCGTTTTCCAAATTGACCCGACCGGGAATCGAACCCGGGACCTTTCGCGCTTTGGCCGCCTACCTTAGCCACTGCACCACCGAGGTCGTCGAAATCACTATTAGAAACGTATTTTTTTTCAGTTCCTTAATTAATCGTACAATACTTGGATAAAACGATGTCAAGTTGCGCGGTGGGGGCTCTTTACGTCACACTAATGAAATCATCATGTGACAGTTTACCAAATGTATCGCCGATTTTTTTTTATTAGGTGGAAAATTCAAAGATACGTGTCCAATATATTTGGTCCATCAAACAGACGATTAAGAGATTACCTGTCACTTTTTCTGGGAGTTTTGAAAATTGGCGTTTTTACAGATTTTGGTGTGCTCTTTCCGAATTTTATATTTTCCCATCTCGTTATTTTGCTACCCGCACCGACATTTTCGAAACTTGGCGTCATTTGCAGATTTTGGTTGTAACTCCATACTGTTTATCTTATGAAAAAACGACAAATTAAAAATTAAGTACCTAACAACTTTTTTCGTACAATCAATAGGTAAACGAATTAGAGAAGAGTAAATGCAACATATAACATTTTCAAAACTTCGCAGATAAATCCACCAAATACTGTACCACCCATAAATTTTAAAGTTTAAATACAAGCCCAATATTGTAATAGTCAGCTTCACCTTCGCTCACCATCAGGTAAGATAAAAGTCAATCTCTGGTCAGCTTTGTTATATAAAAAATGAAGCAACTACTGCAGTTCATATTGTTGTCTTGTTTCTTAGAAAAATAGTCATCCTTCACTTGAGCAACAGACTCACCAATTACAACAACTGTCTTCCATCTCCTGATTCGTTAATTACTCCTAAGCGTCGCCACATCTTATTTCCTCGTATTTGCTTCCGACTACTAGCATCGACATAATAATATGATTTCCCAACACTTAGTTATGTTCTGTTGTAGTGATGATAAGCGTGATATAACAAGTAAAGTGTATTTTAATGCATCGGAAGACGTAATAGCTACCGTTATGATTTTAGATTAGATTGCGAGCAACATTAAGGAAGTGTATCTTACATATAAATTAACCACGGCACATACAAATAATACTCGAAATCTTGTTCTTTGAATAGATTTGAATAATTTTTTAAATTTTCTGAACATGATTTTGCCATTTTTTTTACTTTTTTTTTCCTACCTGACTGTCGATGATGGCTGCGAAGCCTTACCATCTTCACCGAGCTTTCAGGGGAGCGGTAATGGCTCTCACCCCTTTCATTTTAAGCAACATAGTAATTTTAAGCAACGATGTTCTCGCAAAGGTTTGACTGTCAGTACCTGAACCCCTGATCTATCGTTTATGTACTGACTAATGAGCAAATTATTAGGATAAAATTGCAATGATTAAAATATGCCTCTTTTCTAGAATTATTGCATAGTCGAGTTTGAGTTAATTTATTGATTTTACTGGATATAATTTTAATTGAGTATGTTTTTCTGGATTTGATTTTTTTTTATATTGCATTTCAAGATTGACCTCATCCCACCTGATGTTAAGTGGTAATGAGGACCTAGCTTAAGGGCAAAAAGTAAAGCATAAAAATTTGACGACCTCCGTGGCCGAGAGGCGAGCGTGCCGGACTTTGGCGTCGCGCCATCTCAGAGGTTCCGGGTTCGATCCCCGGTCGAGTCAATATGGGAAACGAACTTTTCTGTATTGTCTCGGGTCTGGGTGTTGTGGTACCGTCGTTGTTTCTGATTTCTGTAACACAAGTGCTTTAGCTACTTACCACAGAAAAAAAAATCTGTTACTGGACTTGTCGCCCTTACCTTGAAGGCTTGATCCCTGCTACTGATGTAGCACCCCCCAGGAGCTCTGGAAACCTTACTCACACGCAGGAACACAACAACACAGAAGTGATTGTTATTTGGCTGCGGTTTTCTGTAAGGCAGAGGTATTTCACCAGTCGGGCTGCTCCAGTTCGAGCGATAAATCGCTATGACCTACCTCTCTTAAAATTGATTGATTTTATGTTATTAGTTTACGTTTTATTAGTTACAATGAAATTTGAATCTGAATATATTATGTATCAACTATGGATTTTTTATGAAATAAATAAATTGAATTGAAATAATTCCACGTAGGTACTTACCCCCCAGTGAAATGGTAGAAAGCACATAAGACTACAGACTTTAAACTTTGTATCGGTCTTAAGACGTGGGCATAAGAGCTAAATCGAACCTCAAGTGTTTACATTGATAGGCTGTAAATTGTACTTCCAGCGAGGAGCAATTACTCTGACGTTTGATGAAGTTTACTGATTTAAAATGCATACCCGACTTTATGCGAAAATAGTCCATCTTATTAAACAAAATATGGGGATGTTTTTTCTATGCGCTGTTAAGTTTCTACTCCACACAATAATTTAAACATGTCGTCAAGGAAAATGTTTGTCCAGAGTCCAAAGTGATTACGATAATCTGAGGTGCTATTATTGACTGTTTATTACTAATTTTACAAGAAGGAAAGAGACAAATACAAATGTTTGCATAAACTTACATAAGTGAGTAATTTTTTTACATTAAAGTAAGATAAACGTTATCTCAAAAAGTTTTCAAGACTTGTTTTCCAAATTGGCACTATTACATTTAAAACATAAAACGTAGAATTACTTACCCCGTTCATGTCCAAGGCCACTTTAAACAACTCAATTAATTCTCGCCCGGCCAAGGACAGCAAAAACAGTGAAACAGCTAATTGCACAGGCGTCACGTTACCGTGTAGCAACGTTCCGGGTCAGGAGGAACACGAAATTGATAAACAGCCGTGAATAAAAGGAAAGACTAAGAAATAAAGATCACCGAACAGTTTCTACCATCAGAGCTGCCGTATCTTAGCTCGAAAGTAATTTAAGAGAGGTAGGGCATAGCGATTTATCGCTCGAGCTGGAGCAGCCTGACTGGTGAAATACTTCCACTTTACAGAAGACCGCAGCCAAATAATAATCACATCTGTGTTGTGTTCCTGCGTGTGAGTAAGGTTTACAGAGCTCTTGGGGGTGTTACATTAGTAGCAGGGGTCAAGATTTCAAGGTAAGGGCGACAAGTCCAACAAGGACAATGGTGGGACCAAATCTTTTGCTACCGAGTATTGAAGCCGTGCTAGGGAGTGAAGAGGCATGGAGAGCAGCCGCTTCTTTCTGTCAGGATGTTATCTCACAAAAAGAAGTGGCGGAATTTCCCTCGGTACAAAATAGGGGTCATCCATAAAATATGTCACACTTTCAAGGGGATGAAAGGGGGTCCACGAAGTGTGACAATGTGGGACAAGGGGGGTAGGAGATACCTAAATTTTGTGAGATCACTTTTCAACATATAAGTGTTGCCTAGTGGTAATTTCTTGTATCTATTTAATTTGACAATTGACGTCGCGTTCTTAGTTATGCTATTTGTGAGTCTCACAAATGTAACTATCAGTGACAGGGAAATGATGAGGGACGAAAAATTATGAAAACAGTGTGAGGTAATTAATGAATAACCTCTTAATGTAGAGAAGAGAGGAAGTAATTACAATTAGTGTAGGAAATTACGTGCTTTAAGACAAAATTCCCGGCACTTTTCTTGAGACGCCATGCATAAAACTATCATTAAAATCTTGTATGACAATACAGTCTGCATGTTTATCACTTGCTGCGATTATTTTTTCGGAATTAAAATGAATTTTACTTGAGTAAATCTTATTCTATATGTTAACCAAATATTTATTCAAACGTCCGCATTTATAAAAGTAGTCATACTTAAGGTATTGTCCAAAAACGCAAATTTTATACGTGGTTTCTGCGCAAGAAGTTTACCACATCAAAATGCCAAAGTTTGTAATGACTGATACTTATTGCCTATAGGACTTACGGTAAACCGTTTTTTCTTTTATTCTCAAAGGACAAACAATTGCATTTCATTATTAGTCTTTACTCAACATTTAAGGGCTCGAGTTACGCCTCGACCTCTATGTGTAGCGAGATAGAACACAAAGTCGTGAATATCGGTGTTATTTACAACGTGTGAGTGTAGAGACCTAAGTCGTGTATTAGCTAAGTTTACCTACCAACTTTTTTTAATTAAACTAGCCGTCCCAGCGTATTTGGGGCAGCCATAGAAATTTTTCATACAAACATTGTCCTGAAAATAAAACACAAAAAAACAAATTTTGTGCAGTCGTTCGGAACTCATACGGTCGAAAGCAGGTCAGAATAGAACACATTGGACTATGTTCGTTCTTATGTCGCGGGTAATAAAATGAAAGTGCGAACTGGAAGTGTTTACCTTGATGTTTAATACATTTCAGCGATTTTTTTAAGTATACATCTATATTAAATAATTAATAAATAATAAATATTGGACAACATCACATACATTGCTCTGACATTGACAATATGGAAAAGTTCGTTTCCCATATATGCCCGACCGGGGATCGAACCCGGAACCTCAGAGAGGGCCTCGCTAAAGTCAGGTCCGCTCGCCTCTCGGCTACGGAGGTCGTTATATATAGTCGTATATAGGTAGCCCATTTTATTTAAAAAGTTGTTACATAATATTGATGTAATCTCACATTTATGTAAGTTAAAATACATAAGTATTTTGCGAAAACTTCTCCTATTTATAATCAAGCGTTGTGTAGTCCCTTAAAACGAGATCACGGGCCTGTTTAAAATATATAAGGTACGTTCTTTATTTATGAAACAATTCGCAAACGATTTCAGAGCTACTTAACTCATTGCACTGTTAGTAAATACGCGTAACGGTCATCGACCTTGCATACAGTCGTCTGAAGGTTTGCATTATCTGGTGCAAGTCTAGAGATTGCCTAAACCGGCGCTTAGATTGTAGTTGCCTTAGTACAACACCTTGGGGAATACTGTGATTAACATACTGCAGAGAAAAGAAAAGGGTCTTTAGTGATCAAATTTTAAGATAACACCTTGTAAACACTACAGATGCAATAAAATATTGAGTATTGAAATATGATTACTGTATTATAGATCTTATTTAACGTCATGATACATCTTGACTCCAGCCCACTTAGTATCCTAAGTCACGCGAGTAAATTATATCGCGCTGTGAACAAAAATGTCACAATCGATAAAATAGTGTGCGTCAGTTGCTGATTGGCGGAAAATACGAGAACAAAATGAAGTTAATCAATTAAGTATTTAATCTTGTTAAAAGAAAATAAATCAATAGTTATTCTAAACAGTTTAATGCCAACTAAGAGAAAATGTTTCTCAGTTGGCCTTACTACTACTTATTTTATTTATTTATATTATTCGAGTATATATTATATTAAACCTTTTCAGGCACTTACGAGAAGGCGGGTTCTTAGTCCATAAGGGTTATCTGAGTGATTTATATCTAGAACTTTTTCTGAAGTTAACGGGCGACGTTTCTCCGGAATATAGATGGTTCCTATGGGAATCAACGACGGGTGTATTGAACTTCTATGGGTATATTTATTTTAGTTTTTTTAGCTAGGCCTGCCTCGTAGGCTTCCATAACCAACAGAGCCTCATGGTTTCTATAGTTTTTATGCATTTAAGTTCATTAACCAAATGAAAATCGTATGAAATAGGGCTAGAGGTCTGAATATGAAATGACAAGGGTATGAAATATTTTGGATCATATGCTGAATTAGTGATATATCATATCGTTAATATACCATTTCTTTCATTTCATACTTGTAATAAAATCCGTTCTACTTATTTTCAACTTAAATTTATGCGAGAGCCATCTGCACTCCCGCGGAAGCTCGGTGAAGAAGATAAGGCTTCGCAGCCATCATCGGTAATCAGGTAGGAAGAAAAATTGTAAAACCACTTAAAGTAAAAACTTAAGTTGTTAATATTGTATCACAGATTTGGTTTAATAGATTTTGAAAATTACAGTCCTTGAAGTAGTTACCAGTCTACATTATTCTACTAAATAAGTAAAATTTTCTTATTTTATTATTATTCACGTAAAACTTACGGTTTAAGCATTAAAATATTTCGTCACTAGCAGAGCGGATGCAATGCCATAAAGACCAGAGCTTAGCGCAATTTAATGATTCAACTTGAATTCGAAAGGGAGGTTGTCCAAATGAATCAGAGCCGGCAAATTCAGTAAGGTCATTGTACTGACAAAAGCACGTATCGCCCTTATGTCCTGCACATAAGTACTAATATCGAACTGCAAGGGTTTACCTTGACGTTTTAGTCGAATGCAGTCCTAATTTCACGTATGAAAAAAAAATATTGGTTGGTCGTAACAATATGAACGAACTTGTCTCGGGTCTGGATGTTGTGGTACCGTCATCGTTTCTGATTTCTGTAACACAAGTGCTTAAGCTACTTACCACAGAATCAGAGCAATGTATGTGATGTTGTTTTGACGACATCCGATTTAAGACTTAAATGGGATGCGTCAGTGGCGCGATTATATCATTGAAGCGATTGCCATCCTTCCTAACCATCCGGAGGGGAACTAGACATGACATAAATAAACGTCCTAGTCGAAATATAACAGAATCGATACTGTTAAGGGTACAGCAATCAACAATCGGAACCTTCCTAGAATTGTGATGGTTGACTGTCAAGATTTTTTCCTCGGGAAACTGGTAGAGAAGTCAAACTTAAATAGATCGATCAAATACTCGGGGTTTCTTCTTTTTGGAGGAAAAAGGTTTTAAGTATTGCCATATGCTTAGATCCAAATTCTAGGTATTTGCACCACTAGAAAGGAATCAAAACCTTTGTGGTATTTCCCCGTTACTGATAAACGTGCAATTTGTAAAGCTTATACTTTTTTAATGCGCCAGATAATCACACTAAACTGGTCTCATACAAACGTCTTTTCTTCTAATATGAGTATCAGACGACGAACACACACACAAACAACAAATTGACCAGCCGAGAATCAAACCCGGAACCTCATACGCATTGAGGCATACCTTAATCACTAAGCCACCGATATAACAGCTAAAAGCAATCTATACAATGCAAATAGGGAAAAACTCATGAACTTGATCTTTGAGCAAATTTTAATTGAAAAAAAAAAACATAATTATTCCGTCAGGAAAAAAGTAAAACAAACAAAGGAAAATCTGACGGGACAGCGCGCGAGTACGACTCGCTCTTGACCGTTTTTTTTAACCAATAGCAAGGCTGTCCGACTTTCAAGAGACAATGGCTGACATTGACCGCCAGCTCCGCTCTCGCAGGACTGTTCTTTCGTCTCACCCTTGAGGAAAGGGCCCATTCAAAAGGTCCGGTAAACGGACGACCTCTCCCTACGATTAAGATAATGCGCCTATTATTTTCAAGCTACCTGTGTAATTATTACTGCTGCGTTTGTAGCCAGTTTTTTTTGATAGTATCTCAGTCTACTGCTTTGTAATTTGTAGGTATAATGCATATTGTTTATCTCTTTCGTAAATAAGCTTTCGGTTCTTTTCTTTTCATTGCTTTGTTTTACGATCGAACAACATAAAAAATACAGGTTGATCAAATGCAATCAAATAACTTTACCAGCAGGTGGTACATTTAAAATGTTTGTGTATTCATTGAGCAAAGTGACTCTACTACCGGTTCGGAACGTATTCCTAGTAGATAACTTATAAACTGGATCATGTCATACAGTTTCGTTTGGTTGAAGTACATTATCCTACTAATTTTATAAACGCGAAAGTTTGTTAGAATGTACAGATGTCTGTAATTTATGGAAATCTGGATGTGTGTTTGGCACTCATTCAAATAACTACTGAACGGATTTCAAAGCAATTTATGAGGAGAGACGACACACTCGATTATATAACTCTGTATCTTTCGACAACATAAAGGTTTTTTTTTATCTCAAAATAAGCAAGCGAAGTCGCAGGCGACAGCTAGTATATAGACTTGGACAGTGAATTGGTTTATGGAAGAACCATTTAATAAATAAAAAAATGTAAACGGTCGATTTGAGAACCTCCTCCTTTTTTTTAAGTCGGTTAATAACGAAATTCTTCATGCAGATTCACACTTCGGTGCACATAAACCATTATTTCCAGTGTTAAGGACATACCTCATCTTCACTCTATTCTTCACTATGTAGATAGAGTGTGTATTGGCGGAGGAGTGATAATAAGGGAAGCAACTACCCTTTTAATCAATTTCCAAGGTACCAAATTGGAACTAAATATACCTAACGGCTTAATTATGCATAACAGTTTATTAAAATTCTAAAACATTCAGGATAACCAACTTAATACCAGTTAATACTTTAAGGGCTTCAAACTTCAGGCTTTGTCGGAGTAACGAGGGCGGTGTAACGAAATGCTACCAAACTTTTAATTAAACCAGCAGATACGTGTTCTACGGTCTAAGTTTATTTAATTAGTACCACCTACACGTTTCCCCATTCGCACGACAATATTCTCCGTGAGAGACCTGATGCCGAAATGACTTAGTACCAATTACTGGGTCAAAACCGAATGCAAGCGAAAAAACTGGCGGAATAATTAGTACTGGCAGCGGCAAAGGTCAATACAAAAGGGAACGATTTCGCTCAAAATTGATTTGTGGAAAAAAACGGTTGATAGATCGTCAGATTGTTTGAAACCAAAATTATCAGATACAAGGAATGTTAAGTGATATAAGGTCAGACGGCAATCGCTCTATTTTAATAACCAGGCTCGCAAAATCGGAATCTACTAATGGATAAACGCCACACAAACATTAAAGAACATTAAATATTCTTCTAATATAATCCGAACTTACAAACTCGAGAATAATTTTTAATTAACTAAGGTAGCGTCGGGTGAGTTTTATTGAATTTTCACACGAGCAACTGCAGTCAAAGCTAACAATAATTTAACACGAAGATACATTGCACGGACTATTTGTTATGAACTTATATGAGAATATATCTTATCGTATCTCAACTGAAAACGAGTTTCCTAGGCTTGTACAAATCACACGGATGAATCAAAATGTTAATCAAAATATTGAAGACTAGCTGTGCCCGCGACTTCGTTCGCGTGAACTACATCCTTTCATGGTCGGTTTTACCCCTTTCTCCCCTAATATTCGAAACAAAAAGTAGTATATATTTTAATCCAAGTTTCGAGCTTTGTGCCAAATTTCATATCTCTAACTTCAAAAATAAAATAAAATCCATATAAACTTTCAAAGGTGGTATTACCCCCATCCCCCCCTTATTTTCTAATAAAAAGTAGCCTATGTCCGTTTTTGAGATTCAACGTATACCTATACCAAATTTCATCAAAATCCGTTCAGCCGTTTAGGCGTGAAAGAGTAACAGACGGACAGACAGACAGAGTTACTTTCGCATTTATAATATTAGTATGGATTTAACAATAATATTTTACCTGACGTAATCTTCAATGCCATTTGAAAAGCGACTTAGAATCATCCTGTTATTTGGGAAAATTACAAACATTATTTAAAAACAAGCAAAAAATACCAACTATAAGAAATTTGTGTGCTAATAGGAGGTCTCATTTATGCCCAGTTCCAATATTTTACGATTCGTAATTTGTCAAAAATGACTATTCAATTTTATACGAGTCGTTAATTCTAATTTCAAATTTACTTTCCATATCAGCTGTCATCAGTCGTCCGTCAGCCGTTTACTTTACTTACGTTACTTAGCTTACGTCTCGCATAATTTATTACCGTACATAACTAGAACGATTCGTTTTTGAAATATTGGAACCAGGCATTAGCACACACATAACTTTTATTACCATACAGTACTTTTGCTAATGCTTTGCGATCCTATTAACACGACCATCCATGTTTGACATTGACAAACATCGACTGGACAATGCAAAAAGCACCAATAGAGTAACAGTTTAGCTTATATTTGGCATCAGTTCAACGCCCTCAGATCGCCCAGCCAGTGTCAACGACATCACACGATACTATCATACTCATAGTATATACGGACTCAATAGGCAGACGGCTAGTGGTTTAAGGGAGATGCTAATCTCATTCACAAACGCTCATGATAATGTGCCGCCGTTTGAATGGATCGTTTCACTTAGCTGAACCAGCTGTTCGAGTAGCGGTACCATATATTGTTTTGTATGTGTTTCTGCTAAACACAGTTTGCAACAGTCCGTCTAGGTTTTTAATCATAGGGTTCGTGCGAAACTTTACACAATTTCTTTAATTTTTTTTTTTTTTTTTTATAATTCACTCCAAGATTGACCTCATCCCACCTGATGTTAAGTGGTAATGAGTTCCTAGCTTAAGGGCGAAAAGTATAGCATAGTAAAACTGATCCCTGCTACTAATTTAGCACACCCCAAGAACTCTGGAAACCTTACTCACACGCAGGAATACAACAACACAGAAGTGATTGTTATTTGGCTGCGGTCTTCTGTAAGGTGGAGGTATTTCACCAGTCGGGCTGCTCCAGTTAGAGCGATAAATCGCTTTGCCCTGCCTCTCTTAAAAAGGAGTTTCTGGAGTTGACTGCCGAAGATAGTCAATCTTGAGACTGCGAGACAGAAGTTTGGACCATCGATGATAGGTTGGGTTATATTACTAAGTATTTTAATGATTACCCCATGGGTACCTTTTTTACTATGATCTCCTTAAGAATTTGAAAGTTTTTTGGGCCTTTGCTGGAAAATATCATCTTTCAATCGTAAAGTGTTCCGTAGAGCTTAAAATAATTGTCATATGCTTTCAATAATGAGTTGGGTTATATTAATGAGTATTTTAAGGACTAGGCCAGGGGTTTCCAACCTTTTTTAACTATGACCCGCTTAAGAATTAGAGTGTAAAGTATTCCGTAGAACTTAAAATAACTGACAAAAGAGCCAGTCTAGAAGAATCCCTAAACACCCCCTTAAAAACCCGGTTAAAGCATTTAAAAGACATCAGTTGAGGGAATCAAAGGATTCCTATTGAATAAAAAACAAACGAAAACATTAACTCATATATAACTTAAAATAACGAAAGATAATAAAGAAATTAGTTTTAAAATAACAGCAGGAACAGATTAAAGCAACTGGGTATCACGAACTGGTTACAGTATGTAATGAACGATTGCCAATACAGTGCCGCATTACATTTATCGTTTAACAGCACGCAAAAACATACCATTACAATAATATCATCAAAGTCGTTAATGCTGACATCTTAATTGCAGTAGTCACCTTTTTCACTAATACACGTCGAATCTCGTTAAGTATTCATGACAGAAGTTTCGTGACTTTAGTGCCAAGTTCCAGCTTCAGTTTGAAGTGGACAGTAATTGCTCCCGACAGACACCGGGTCGTTTACCTCACAAACAATGAACCCAGTCATTAACATCCATATTTCATACAACAACTTCGTTCACCGTTCACCAACGCTCAAAACTGATTGGTTGTAATTTGCGTTTTACAACAAAACAATATATGTACACTTTAATCAATCACGCAGTATCTAAAACTGATACACATTACTCGCACAAACAAAATCGAACTTTAAGTCCGTAGTGTAGTGTTCTGGTTTGTTCTGCAGTTTTTTTGGAGATCAAAGATCTTTACGAATTGAGGTGCAATAGTTAAAAGCGGCAAGAAATATGGGTCAAAGTGTTTGTTTTGTTTAAAATATAATGGTAAAAACGAAAGAGTAATTATGTCAGTAGGTCTGTTGTGTTAGGTTGCGCTCGCGCAGGGTAGAGATTTGAGACGTAAGATGTTGCAAGATTTAAAGTATCGATATTTTAATCAATTTAAAAACATTAGTTCAATCAAATAAATAATAACTGTGGTCAGCCTTATAACCATAGGGTTAGTTTAATTAGATGTGCTAAAATGTATAGATAATATTCTGTGTGTGCGTATTATAAAATGTTAAAGACAAATATAAATGCACCTTTTTAGCAAATTTACCAAAAGACTCATGGCTTGTGTACATTTAATAAATAATTTTAAAACAAATTTTTAATTGTTTTCAACCTACCACTACCTATGGATTTTGGAGTCAGCTTTAAATCTATCTATACCTAATATGATAAATGAAATTTGTTATAGCTAAGGGCAAAAACTCGAAAACGACTTTTTTTTTAATGTAACCATAATTTTACAATCCGCTGGCGTAAATAATATCGATACATTGAACACTACGTCACTCCTAACCCGCACGCTACCTCGGAGTTACATTCGAAACGGTTTTTACTTTTCATTTCACTTCCACTAGTTGCTAAACAATATGCTATAAACATTTTACGTTTGCGATTTAAAATGAAAATCATTCACGAAGAAACTCATATGGTGCACATTTTTACGCTTTCGAGGCGTGTTTTGAGATTGAACGGAGGTAAACAATTACAGTTCGATTTCAGTTCTTATGTACGTGGTACAAAGTATAGCCTAAAAGTTTAGCCTGACGACGAGCTTTCCGCCATACAAGTAAATAAATATCAATACATTATTGTGCTAATAAACTTGTATATCTATGTTCCAAGCGCCAGAAACACAGTTCCATTTTAGATAATGTGGTATCATTTTCCAGTTCAACCCGTTCTTAATAAGTATTCTTAAATCATAAGTATGTTAGACAAACAATAAAATATTAATAATAGTCTTTATTGAACCGAACACCAAAACAAAGCTTAATGTGGCCTCGGCTTCTGAAATAGGAGATCTTGTTTTATTTTATTTTTGACTTCTGTAGTCAATACCTTCTAATAATGTCAACATTGAGCTTCGTATCTCTACAGGAGAAATAGGTGTTGAAATAAATAAGTGACTGCTAAAAGAATAATGTTTATTACTTGGAAGATCAAAAGGGAGAGATGTTCGTCTTAGGATTTCAAATTTAAATCATAATCTTTTGACTTAGGTTTCTTTTTGGCTTATTCTACATTTTAAGAAGCCGTTACTCTTAGAACAAGGTGATTTAAACAAGACCAATCCGTTGTCCAATTGCCTGTCTACCCGTTTAGATATATTTTTTCATAAATGTGTGTAGGTAGATATATTTTTCATATCTGTTGTCTCTTGAAGACTGGCACCATATTAAATTGTGGTTATATATCATACGTTATTGATATATTTGAACGATTCAAAAACTTCTCGGTAATAGTATTTTTGAAGTTTATGCGCAAAGGCTCACTAAATATACACACACCAAAGCTCACTTAATATATACAATATTTTATGTTATATATTTAGTGAGCTTTGGTGTGTTAATTTGTTATGCTAAGTAATTAATTGTTTGTGAGTGAGTGATTGATTGATTGTTAATGTTAAGTGATAAAATTATATGTAATCAACACGATTTACGTAGACAATTGCCACCTTTGGAGCCCGGTCTGCTCCAGCTTACCTCTCGAAAGTAAATACTTACTTGAGTATTTGATTGTTCCATCGCTCATCAAAACAAAACTATATGACTCGGTCCAAAGTGAGCTACGCATAACAATAACTTAGATACTGCTACTATTACTAATCTACTGGCTTTCTTACCTGTGTCTTCTCGGTAGATAGGGGTTCCGAACCGGCAATAGAATCACTTTGCATTGTATTCAATGACGATTCAAAAGTGTTATATGTAACCTACTTGAATAAAGAAATATTTGAGTTGAGATGAGTTTCGTTGATAATCGTGCCTTGAAACTATCTTCAAATTGATCGTTGGCTTTCACGGAATGCGAGAATAGCTATATACCACCGAACTCCCGTGTTATATCGTGAAATTATATCAATTTTCACGCTAATCGCAAATAAGTCTAATTGACATTTAACGTAAAAGAAAAGTCCCAACTAATTACTACAAAAAATATTGATTATTCTACCTTTGCAACATTTTTCTTAGAATCAAACGTCGGAAATAGAACAAAGAACAACGCCAACGCAAAACTCCGACCTGTAAAACTTGTGCCAGCACGGAATGGCTGTGAAATGGTTTCCAAGTTTCAGTGAGTTCTCAATCGACTCGGGAAGTCATTAAAGTGCAGTTGCCATTCATAAAATGCTGTATTCCCGTAAACGCCCACGTTGGACTAACCCAAGAAGAAAGAAAGGAACTGTAGGTTCCGAAACGGAGATTCATTTGGTTTATGCAGAAACTATTTATGAATTTTACTGACTATTACTCAGGACGTCACCCGCGTTTTTCGGGATAAAAATTAACCTATATGTAACTCCAGTATGTCATCTCTCTTCGCAGCAAATTTCAACTAAATCCGTTCAGTACCTTTTGCGTAAAACAGTTACAAACATACATTTAGTTATCCCTATATTCTTACAAATAATATTAGTAGACTATAATTTACATTAATAGTCAAATGAAAACGAATTTTTTGTTACAACAAATTAAGAAAAAAAAACAAGACCACGAGTGTGTTACATCACTATTTCGGTAAAACAGTACGAAGAAATTACGTCACGCTAAATTTTAATGCGATATATCTTAGGTCTATATAATAAAAGGAAAAATATTATGTGTCTAATAATTTTGGTCACCTAACAGTAGAACTAAAAAAAATTTTAGGCTTTTACGTTAATGTCTTGTTGCAAAAAGTTCGTATTGTATAGGGGTCAGAAAGGAACAGTCAAGCTGAAATTAGTACAGAAATTGTGTAGTTCTACTCCTTTAGCTATACAAACGTGTTGAGGCAGACATTACATAAATTTTCACTAACTCCGAGCACACGCACCGAGGAAGAGGTATAGTCGTATGCAAAAATTAAACTGCACATATTTTGCGCAATGTGCCGCGTGTGAAGTGAAGAAAACACATTAAATTATAATGTGTAAAGGCAAGAAACAAAATTAGCAATTTAAATAAATATGCAATGGTAATTTATGCTTGGGTTTAATGATTGGAAAAAAAATAGTGTTGAATTTAAATCTAGATACTATTGAAGAATACTTATTCGAAGCATGTGTATTACTGTTTTTTTTAAATTAAGTAGTGATAAATATGCTATAAGTATAGATACTTGGGTTATATGATTGAAAAAAATGTGTTCTGGCGTTGACTTTAAATCTAGATTGCTACTAATTTAAAAATATTCAATCGAAGCCTGTGTGTTACTGATTTTTTAATTACGAAGTGAGAGGTTAAGCTGGTTAAGAACCTAATTGATGAGGTGTCCTGATGACAAATGAGTATCCAAAGCGATAATATAGTTATTTTTTATTTTAAACAACCAAGTGTCCACAAATAACAATTATTGTAAAATTGCCTCAATCACAATGTATTGCGAATTAAAATTCCATCCATTTCTAATAAATAAATAAACACTTAACACCTTTGCTCGTGAGTGTAGAAAGCATTAACCCATTCAGTATCTTTGTTTACCCGCAAATGGCTTGTAAGGCGGTTGATTTGTGTGTTTTTTGGCCTTCATTCATTGAGGTGGCTCCTTGTAAACTGTAAAGCTTACTTAGATTCGTAGACGTAACGGCTGTACCACTTAAAACTATCTCATATGTTTCCTGACTCAAATTGTTGCAGACACATTACATTTTAGGTCCAGATTTTTCAACCGACTTCAAAAAAAGGAGGTTCTCAATTCGACCGTATATATTTTTTAACAAATAAATACTTCTTTCTTCGTGGTGTAGTGGTTAAAGCGTTAGGCTGAAACACGCGGAGGTACTAGGTTCAAATTTCGCGTTAACACTTTCACTTTGTTATATTTTACCAGTTCGTTTAGGGAAAGAAGTGCAGTATAATAGTTTGTAGCTTACTGAAATTGCATTCAATGAGTGCATAATGGATCATCAAGCTCAGTGCCTAAGCGTTGTAATCGACTCAAATTATAATTTTATTTGTTTATTTATTGATCCATAAATTAGGTACCTAAATGAAATAACATCAATTAAATTTTGGTTCAGAAACATCACTATATGTGCGAACAAGGCTGCGAGAATGATCCATAACAATAAAATTTAGTGTAAGTCATTTATATATTATTTATGGTCCATTGTCTTCCATCTTGGATGGCCCATTGGAAAAGCAAAGGTATTATTAAGACAAGTCTTAAATTTAAATCAAATAATTTATCATTGCCTAAAAGATTTCATCAATATTAAGAAACAAAACAATCAAATTTAAACTACTCTTAGGTACATGTTTATTATAAGATGGGACGGTCCATTTTTACCATACGGCCCACGCGGATAATCATTAAAGCTAAAATATAGGTATGTGGACAAGAATATTTCATTGTAACACTTTTGAATCGTCATAAAACACAATAAAATGTGGCTATGGAAGCTTTATCTATCGAGAAGATACCGACAGGAAACTCAGTAGACATTATTTCAGTAGCAGTAGCTTACTTATTACTAAATGTTAATGAGTTTGGACTAAATCATACAGTTTCAGTTTTATGAGTGTTACTTCAATTAAGTATGCCGTTTAAAACTGTCATGAGAAATTTTGAAAGGCAAATGACACATCTAACAGATGTTCTTTAGATATACATACATACATACAATTTTAAATAAACATGACAAATCACAATTATCCTGTTATGGACACTCATACTAATTGTTCACAAACCCACTGAATAAATATGAAACTCAGAAGGTAGGTAAATGAATAAGTAAGAGTTTTAAACAGGATATTATATTAGTTTTAATATTGTTTAATAACGTTCCTAGTACTCCTTGAGAGAATACTAGAAGTTTCTGCATTTTATAATTAGCAAAACTAACCTTTTATTTAAATGTAACGCCGCGCATTTGACATTTAAAACGTTCGGGGTATTTCGATTCCATGCATAATAAGTAGATAAAATATTCATTTGAACAGAAATAGCACAAATTAAAGACATTTTAATATTCATACGAGTAACAACATTATTTTTGCCAATGAATGCTTTTCCATGAAATAACTTATAAAGAGGTGTTACCAAAACAAGTCGAAAACACTTATTTAATTACTAGTAAAAAAGCTGCAGTATTTCAACCGTTTTAGCCGAAGAAGAAAAAAGATAAAATACATCTTAGTGTATGTTGCATATAAATGTATCATGGGTGGGATCACATCCGTGATTCCTTTTTACGAGGCTGAGTCATCGGTTTTATACCAGTTCATTACCTACTACCAAAACTCATTCATGAACGTAATCTAATCGCAAAACGATCTGACATTTACGAGAGGAGGTAATAACTAACTGGCAAATTAATACATTATTACCCGAATTATACAAAAAGTGCAATAAAATCGTGGTTTACCTTTTACTAGACGTCACATTTGAGCTTCCATTCAACTAAATGTCACACACACAACAAAATCACTAATAGTTATAATAAATTGTTTTAAATCACCCAAATAAATAAATACGGCACTGCGTTATTATATGTACCAGGTTCACATGAACGCGATGGAGGTGGCGTGCGGCAGAAACGCGCGCCAAACCGCGACTGGCTGCGTCGGGCAGGTTTACGACCAACCACAGCATTTCAGAGGATACAGACTAGTCTACACCTTCACTTCTACTTCATTATTTTCCATAGTGCACCATAAGTTAACAAACATAGCAATGGACATGCCGCGAAGCAATATTTTAGTGTTCAATAAGTTAGCAACACGTCGGCAACCAAAATTGTTAGTAATTATCTGTCAATTGTGCAACATTTTAATAAAACAGTCAGGAAATGCATTGCAGATAAGCAATTAATTTTTAATTGGTTTAAGCTTTTACACGGTAGGTAGTAGTAAAATAAAATAAAATACACACCAACAGTTTTGGAAAGATCGGTTTAGATAAGTAATCACGACTAGGCTTCCGACTCTCATTATTTGTAAACTTCAACATACATAACGAAATTAACATAACAAATCTGCATAATATTCAAATAAATTATTCGGTACTTACAAAAGATAATTATTCAGGCACACGGAAATGGGTAAAGAATTATGAGGAATGGAAAAATAGAATAGAATTGGGGTGAGGGGCGATAAGTTTTTGGCTTTAACTCTATGCGGTGTCCGTGACCTCGATACACAGACAACCTTCGACATTTTATGCTCGCCTGGTACCAGTGATATATTTACGGTAAGTGTCCTCCAGAAACAAATTTAAATTATAATGTTACTAGCAATAATTACACTAACGGTATGTAATGCAATTAAAAATATCTTGCTAGAAACTTAAAGATGCTTAAAATTATAATATTATTCAGTGTTACATTAAGAATGTAATTGGACGACACTGAAGTGCAATAAATCATTATGAGTGATGATAAAAACATGGATAGCAAAACTTCTTTTATAAAATATCTAGATATAAATATTATTCACTGGCAGCTAGTAGACTAAAGGTCTGAGTATAAAAGTCGTTCAGTTGACGACCAAGTTATATTCTAGAGCACGTTTATGTATGTAACATTTCTAAACCCATAGTGTGTAATTGTGCAGTTGCAAAATCTGGTCGATCTCATGAATAGATTCTCATGGGATTGTTAAATAAGGGCAAGGATAAAACGAGCTTTAATAATGATCAAAGTTGCAAATAGAAACTGGATTATTTTTGTAAAGTATTTTCCCCAATTATTTTTTCTCCTAACGTATATTCCGGTGGTATCCATTACTGAATTCACGAACGTCATTCTATTTTTTCTCTTTCCAACCGTTTAGGGTAACAAACAGATAAGACATTGTTTGCAAATTCGAATCCAATTTTGGCGTTTTGTTAATAGGTATGACTTTTGTCCTAATTTGACTAGTCTGGTTTATTACATGGGATGTGATTACAATCTAATCTCCGCATCGCCTACGAGAGAAACCAGATTAAAATTAGATCATAGTTGGGACCAGCGGATTCATCGTGCCCACCGAAATATGGAATAGTCATTATAACAAGACAACCAGGTAATTGAAGCCAAAAGGCTTGCATTGCGTGGTGGAGAGTGTTGGCGTTTGTGGGACTCTTCTGCCCTGAGAATGGCACGCTCACCCACTAGATAATTGAAGTCTACAATGTCCTAATCAAACTGGAAAAACCTCAATATTATAGTGGTTTTCCAAGTGAATCGAACCCATGATACCTAATTATTACCACAGAGGAACTTTTTACCAAATTGAAAATTAACTTTGTAGCTTTGTGCAATTTATAACTATTGTAGTTCATCAATGGCAATCCAAGGACGATCGCCTGAATGTACATAAGCATTATTTTTTCTTTCGAGTATTCAATTTAATTGACAATGGAAATTACAGGTATGACATTTTTCGACGATAAATGAAATTACAACACGTTACACTATGTTAATTTAACTTTGTGCCTCGTATTTGGTTCCAGCAATTTGCCACTTTTCGTCATGATAAATTCCAACAAAGGAACGGCAACACAACCAGAATACTAATTACACCCTACCGAGTTAGAAAGTAATTTGCGCTTTGGAACTTTTACAATTTGGTAATCCAAGTGTTCTTGATGGTCTGAAAGGATTACAACAGGTATGTTTATTCAGTTCGGCTGTTGGGTACAAGGAGAACTAACAAACATGATGAAATAGTAGAAGTTTTGAAGAAATTTTACAGCGATCCTCCCATAGCGATCCAAATTTACACTTTATTTTCAACAACTTTAAGTCTAATATCTGTTAAGGAATTTCGACAGAATATCACACATTAGTCAGTTCTGTGACCGTGGGTATTATGGCTTTGAAATTATTGTTTTGACAGCTCGTGGTATATTTCCAGATTGCAATCGTGATACAACTTCGTATATTATTATGATACCATTCACAATACATTTTTAGTCTGAAAAAAGAATTTGTTCGAGTCCCAATATTATTAAGCCAAGTGTAAAATCGCAACTCAAATAAAACTAGTTTTGAATAAAGAATAAAACCAAATCTTTACTCTTTAGCATAGCGGTTTTATCCTTACCATTCATCGGGCATCCGTCGTCATCATTCGTTTTGTACAATTGTAGAGGCAAAACTTGTTTCTTTTATTACGAACCACACAAAAAGAAATGACAATTTGATCGCCATTGCTTTTTTTGGATTCTTGTATTAATAATTATTATTTTTGTCAAAATAGGCACAGCTATTTTGATTACGTAATATGTAAGAATTGTAATACATACTTTTAAGTTAAGACTTCTCCTTTTGTTCCGCCCACGGATCTTCAGGGCAAAGGAAAAGTGAAGGTAATTTTATTAAGCCCCAATCGGGGTCTATTTTGAAGAAGTTTTGTTTTTTATAATTGCTTACTGCTGCTCGCGACTTTTTCCTCTTTATTTTAAGGATGATGTGCATCGTACGTGTTATTCTATCAGTACTGACATTACCTATTAAGTTAATTTTGTTTGAAGACTCGAGTAAAAAACTGCTATTTACACTAAGTATTGAGGCATACAATAATAGTGCTTGGAAGGATGTTCAATATCAGTGTGTTTAACACAATGTAAAAGAGTCCTTTTCTTCTAATATTATAAACGCAAAATTATACATACGTTCCTCTCTGACTTCAGTATTACTTCAGAACATCTTAATTGATTTGCGCAATTAAGATTTTGATTTATGATGTCTTAATCAAATTATCTTCACGTCTCGTGGTATCCAATTTCGGCGTTCTTTGATGAATTAGCGACAATAACTTTATTAATTACTCTTCCTTGAAGCAGGACCAGTTCTTAAATATAATCTTACTAATATTATAAAAAAAAGAGAAGATTTGTACCTATTTTTGTATGTTTGTAATGAATAGGCTCAAAAAGTACTGAACCGATTTAAAAAAATCTTTCACCAATAGAATGCTACATTCTTCAAATTTGACACAGGCTACAAAATTAGGGATCCTTAGTAAAATTTGAAAAAAAATCAACAGAAAAACGGGAAAACTTCTCTAAGGCGAAACGAAGTTCGCCGGGACCGCTATATAATATACTAGCTGTGCCCGTACTTCGTTCGCGTGGACTACATCCTTTCATGGTCGGTTTTACCCCTTTCTCCCCTAATATTTGAAACAAAAAGTAGTCTATATTGTAATCCAAATTTCGAGCTATATTTGTGCCAAATTTCATATCTCTAACTTCAAAAATAAACATTTTTCCATATAAACTTTCAAAGGTGGTATAACCCCCATCCCCCCTTATTTTCTAATAAAAAGTAGCCTATGTCCGTTCTTGAGATTCAACGTATACCTATACCAAATTTCATCAAAATCCGTTCAGCCGTTTAGGCGTGAAAGAGTAACAGACAGACAGACAAACAGAGTTACTTTCGCATTTATAATATTAGTATGGATAGTTGTCTCTTCTTGCTACAAGGACTATGGACCATTACTGTTAAATTACGATTTACTTTTTTCACAACTTAAAGCTGTCTTGGCGTTACTTGTTCTAGGACAGAAGGAAAAGATGCCATAGCATTGCGTTGTATGTAAGTTCATAGATTGATTCTAAAATTCCGTATTTTTCTAGTTGGACGGTAGTTATTTATTTACACTGATCTGAATTCTTCTTTAAAATCGACACAATCTTCTTGACCAGCCCATTTATAATAATGTTTATAACATTTACACAAATCGAATATCTCATTATACTTCTATATTACATACAAATACATCCATTAGTTTTAGCGTAAAAGAATAATCAACATTCATCCATATTATTATATCCATCACTACAATATAACAAACTTATATTTTATAACAGAAACAGAATGACATTTTAAACTACTATAAGGCTTAAAACTTTAACTATATCAATTTTATTAAGATTTAGCAAATTTAGCAAATAACGGGGAATTAGAATGGCTTACAAATAGTCGGGTGGCCTTGGTCACAAGTATGATTTACTTCGGGTACCTATCATGGAACTTACTTTTACATTAACTTAATCATCAAGTAATTTTATTCCCATCAATCCAGCTACAAGGCGATTAACGTACGGATTTATTTCATTTGTAATATTTGAGTGCGATGCCATACCTTGAAAGATTATTATTTGACACAAGTCTCCAATCCAACCCATACGATATGATATATTGCCCGCGACTTCCGCCGCTTTATTTGAGGTTAACCAGAATTTCATACAAATTCGTTCAATCGTTTTTGCGTAAAAACGTAACAAACGTACATCCATTCTTATAAAGTTTCTCGTTTATAATATTAGTAGCAATGGAACTTCGAGCAAATTTGTATTTTTTTTTTTATTATTTTCTGCCAAACATGGCATCATGCAGACACCACGATCAACTCATCGTTTTGCGTGTCTCAAAGGTCGTTTTTTCGGCATACAATATATATTCTGAGCAGACTATATTTTCACACACGAGCGGCTTCCCGGATGATGAATTAAACATATTACCGCATCAGTGGCCTGTGCATCAGCGCACGGTAGTCTTCGCCATTCCTTCCTGGTAATTAACGGTGACGCTAATGACACAGTATTGTTCGTAAGTTTGTGGACGGACCGACATTCGCACTGGGACATCGAAATCATTGACACGGGCAGGCAATAGGGTATAACCAATAACCATGTGTGTGATAATGATATAATCCCTTTTTTCGGAGGGAGTATTCCTTTATGGACCGATCCGGCATCTACGGGAAGGTGATATAACTGGCGTAGCCTAATTAAGGACGGGGGGCTATACCCCCAAACGAAAGTAGGCAATAGACAGGTAAGCCCAGAGAGGCCCAAACCTTGACCAGGTGGAGAATTCAAGTTGGCACCTTACATCTTCCTTCTTTATCAGCTCCTATTTACTCAGTGCCTAGGGCGACTGCTCCAATCGCTCCAGCTAAGGGCCGATGGAGAGAAGTAGAAATTTCCTGTCGGCTCCAGAAAGCAATGCCACGCTACGGATTCCTGCGCCTTGAAAAGGGCAGAGATTACACAATACTAACACACTCGTCATTTAAAAGTTTTTTGTAACCTGAATAAAGAAATTTTTGAATTTGACTGTAAATGTGGGTATAATAATCCTTTACACTCAAAGGTTCCATGTTTCTAAGGCTATTGACACAAAACAATAGAAAAAAAGAAAGTTCCACTGACCCAAGCCTCAATAGGAATTAAGAACCTATTGAGAGCCATTTACTCCTATCACGCCTAGTAAACGGCATGTAGTGAGCCGACGCGAATTAATTAGCATAAATGAATGAAAAAGGGATTCTCCGAAATGCAAGCGGGCCGGACTTCGGCCACATTGGTGTCGCGCCATTTCCGAGGTCCCAGGTTCGATTCCGGTTACTGATTTCTGCAACACAAATGCTTTAGTTTGTTACCACTCAATCAGACCAATGTTTATGTGTTGTTGTCCAATATTGATTTATTTGAATTCATCAGCTATTTGAAGGTTTGAGAATATCTGACAGAAGATTGTTACATGTCTATACAAACAACATTTAAACCAATATCATGTTTAAAACAACTAGTTGAATTCTTTCAAAATCAACTTTACATCTATAGTACAGAAGGAGAATCATGGAAACGAAATAACTTAAAGAGTTCAGAATTGTTGCTAGGTTTTTAATCGGGCAGAGCATCGCCTTGCAGAACTTTTTTTATAACTTGAATACCATACTTATACAAAAAAGTTAACTTAAATAAACTGGCACCGCCGTTATTTATTTTCTACTTCTTGCCCGTGGCTTCGATCGCGTCAAATTCGGGGTAACACGGTTTCCCTTACTTGATTTTAGGGGCTGGTAAAAGATTGTCATGAAAAATAAGGCTGGTATTTTTCGGTGCTAACGCAGTCTATAAATCGAATTTTAGCTTTTTACCTTAAAAATTGCGCAATGATCCACACAAGCTCCCACCTCCTATTTTAAAAAAGGATCTACATACACTTCTCCATTTATAATAATTAGATCCATACTAATACATAATGAATTACAAATTAATCAACAATTTTATCGAAAATTCCACATAATATGGCTCTACATATTTGGTGCTACGGATACGATGGTTCTGTTTAAAAATGCCCTTGCAAAAAAATATACCAACCTCTAGGTCAACAAGCCCTTATACTATGCACTAACTAGACTCCGGAGGAGTGAGATGGAGCCGCGCTAAGTGCGACCAGATGTCATACATTATGTATGGGCGGAAGCGGTACCGCGGGCTGCTCTAGTTGTGTTTCTTTCACTTTTATTTACATTTAAGCTAACGGACGGTTCTGTTTACTTCTTACCTATGCATTTATGATTATTCTAGAAAAGCAGATAAATATAAAGCACGTGGGAATTTTATAGGTTAATTCTTTTAGAGACAAAATCATCTAACCAACCCATCGTCTCAAACAGATGTGTCTAAATCTAAATAAATTACATTAATTTAGCAAGCCAGATATTAAACATTTAATTTTATTTTTAGTTAACGGGGGGGACGGCGCGTACGCAGTCCCCACTACCAAAAATTACGCATTCGAGTTATCCACATTAGGGATAATCGCAAGGGTCAACCCCACCGCAGTGCAATGGTAAGGTCTCGCCCTGGGGGAACCGCCTTCTTGATCACGGTGTCCCCTATGCCAGGTAAGTATGAATGCAAACGCCGAATGCGGTGAAGTCATGTTTCCTAGGAAAATCTCGTCACCGCGATGTAACTAGGGACAGCGCCATCTAGTTCAAAACGGTGGCAACATCCACTTTTAGTTAGTTGGAACTGTTGGAAGTTGGAATATTTCAGTTTTGTAAAGCAGTGATGAATTTTGTCAATGTAAGTAATATAAAGTGGATTAACGATCAAATTAATAAACCTAAAATTACGTAAGATTGCCTCATAGTTTTTAACATAAAAATCTATTTAGCCTCAAAGGTACTAAAGTAATATGTACCAGTCACTTGCTCACCAATAAAAATGATAAAGTTTTATTCTATAGCCTAAAATTGTAATTCCACTACGTTTAGTCATTCTTGCAATTGAGGATAAAAAAAAGTCATCATTGCATTTTTGGCGCTTTTGAAACCGTGTTTTTGCATAGCCTTGGCGCTATCTTAAGACCTAATAAAAAATATGAAGATAGCACCCAGAGAACCTGCCTCCTGCCTACTAGATTCAGGCCTAGTACGTTACTACATAAGTGCAAATTTGTGTAACTTTGATAAACGATAAAACCACCTCGTGTTTACCCGCTCTTCAGACTATTACCTTTACTCTGGTGTAATGCATTTTTATTCTGCATCATAATTTTTTTAAACTCCTAGACGTTGAATTTGGCATCCCCTAAAATTAAATTTTCGCATCCCCTCAATGTTAAATTTGGCGTCCCCTGGCAGTCGATTAAGGCGTACTACTAAAAGTCGATTTTAGCACCCGGCTTAAATTAAATTGTAGGGCCCCCAGAATGCCGATATTGGCGCCCTCTCAAGGTGTCTCACACAGGCACTAACCCGTCTAAAGTTTTTGGGGCACTCAGAATGTCGATTTTGGGCCCTCTCAAAGTACTCCCCCAGGAACTAGCCTGTTTAATTGTAGCCCGGTTACTTTTTAATAACTACGCTAAAAATAGGTTTAGGAGCCCCTAGAAAATCAATATTAGAGCACTCTCAAGAAGTCTCACTCAGGTACTTGCGTCCCTAGATCAGACCCGTTACGTTTAAAATAAAAGTGCTATCATCACTTGTGTAACTCGAGATGTTATATGATCAGTTGTGTTAACCCTCTCTTGCACAGGTATAGTTTCCGTTTTGCATAACATTTGACCGGCACACACTCCATTTCGTTTTTAATTTCCATTCATTGGCTATTTGATCTGGTTCAAAATACATGTATCAGACGCTATTTATTTCTTTGCTGTCTGTTTGATTTATAATTGTATAACATCTAACACCAACTCGTTTTAAAAATAACAGTTAGGTTTCAGTTCATTTTAGCTTGGGGACGGTCTTCTTACCTGTGTAATTTTTCTTCATTTTTTTTATAGTAGCGCAGTATCAATATATACTAGTAGGAGCCAATGCTCCTCCCAGCCTGATGGTAAGCAAGAGAGGAACCCACATCGCGATGTCATCGCTTCACCGTGGAAAATATGCCATCACGAACAAAAAAGTTTGGTAACTCCTATCTTTGCCGGACCATATAGAAGTGGAACTCGTTGCCGGCTCATGTGTTTCCTCCTTCCTTTGACATGGATTCCTTCAAAAGGAGCGTGAAGAAACATCTTGCGGGCCAGTATGGCGATGCTAACGGGTAGGATATTTCGATATCAAATCCGTTGTCATCGCGATGTGGGTTCCTCTCTTGCTTACCATCAGGCTGGGAGGAGCCGATATACTGCGCTACTATAAAAAAAAAAGATGACAATTTAATCAGGTCTTACTAATGTCAAAGGCGCAACTGATCCCTCAACAAACGCAACCTTCGTTTCTTCTTTTCGTTTTTGAGAATAGACCTTCTGTGTCGGAGCTTGCACAACCATCAAGCAAACGTGTAAACCTGCCGTGATGACATCGCCGATACACATTGACACAATGACCGACACAATGGGATCAAATGCGACACAATTCACACAGTTCACTTTCCATTTCGGCGTGTGCTCTGTTAAGTCAGTATGGTAATTGCCGCAGATATGCGACGGCATACGTTTACGCACGATGAAAGCGCGATAACGTTTCGGGTTAACGTTAACGACGGCTGGGTTACTTTTACTCGCACGTTAATTAGACTATTCGGTTCTGTAAATAGGGAAACGACGGCGACCAAAGCTGGTTGTTAGAGACCAGTCTTTTGTGATGACGGGAGTAGAAGTATGAAATCTATACATATAAATGAAATTAGAGTGCTTGTTTGTGATATTAAAATAACCACTTTTTACTTCATGCATATGAATATATATACGGTATATGTACCAAAATATTATTTTTTACATTTTTTTTTTATTTTAGTATTTTTTACAAAATCTAAATCATGTAGTCCACGCGAACGAAGTCCCGGGCACAGCTAGTATCGAATACAAGTTCATATTACCTGAAATATACCATTTATGGATGTCGACTGTGTAGTCAACTGATATAGGTAGGTACTTGAAAACCTGTCAAACATGATTCTCACTGTGACGTCACAATTTTACTGAAAACAACCTATTAATTACTAATCGATGGAGCTCAAAAAACTAAATAGAACATAAAAGTATTTAATTTTTCAAAAATGCATAAGAGAGATAGGGCATAGTGATTTACCGCTCGAACTGGAGCAGCCCGACTGGTGAAATACCTCCACCTTACAGAAGACCGCAGCCAAATAAAAATCACTTCTGTGTTGTTGTGTTCCTGCGTGTGAGTAAGGTTTCCGGAGCTCCTGGGGGGTGCTACATTAGTAGCAGGGGTCAAGCCTTCAAGGCAAGGGCGACAAGTCCAGTAACAGATTTATTATGCTGTACTTGTCACCCTTAAGCTAGGACCTCATTACCACTTAACATCAGATGGGATGAGGTGCAATACAAAAAAAAATGCCCTTGAAGCCCTTTGACATTAGGAACCATTTATATCTAGAATCCCCAATGTACATCACAACTTATGTTTTCTTGAGTGGGAATCAAACCCGAAGACAATTTTCCATCGGGCCAGTCATCTAATCTATTTTATACCAACAAATTTTAACCAACAGTCCGCAGTAGTATTGCAGTTACTCTTTGGAAGTGTGACGCTTCAATTTGAAAACAGTGCCTACATTAATATTCATGTTATTACGGGTTATGAGAAATGACACCATATTAAGCGGTGCTCGTACTTACCTAAAATTTCAAAACAGGTGAACCGGTTTCTGGAACAAAAAAATATGACAATTATTTGACTTGTTAATTGTATGAGTCAATGTGACAATTAAGTTTCCAATATTTGATAACAATGTACTCTCGTCTTATCTTGAAGATTTATTTTTCAGAGTTGCGTCTTTAAGTCAACGCACTAGCATTTGTTTGAAATTCATCTTTTTTATTTAAACTTTGAATACCTAATATTAACATAATTGTCAGAGCGATTATGAAAATAATGATTTGTGAAAGACATAAAGAAGGAGAACAAATTATCTCTATCGAGATATTCTCTAGCCATAAATATTAGTAAAATATTATACGCTGTTACATATTAGTCATCAATCAGAGAGGGATACATCAAAAATAAATCCGTATTAAAAATTTCGATGAAATCTCCTAACAAATGGACAAAACATAAGCACAACACATAGGGAAGCGGACTGGGTAAAAAAAGAACACTTATTTTTATGTCTATAATCAGTTATTAAAACATAATAGACACATTTATTTCATTTGCCAAATTAATAAACAAATTTAAGATAATAGGGGCCAAGTTGCGATCTTGGAAGTCTTAACGTCACTAGTAAAAAAATATACGTCACACGAAAATACGGCTTTTTTTTGGATGACTTACGAAATCTTTAGATCTCTCTGTCTTTTTCTGCCTGTAAAATATTGCGCAGCGTAAACGCGACAGTGTCCCTAATAAAACTGAAGACAATGTTTAATTTTATGTTTTATAAGAAACTACTTGTAAGTATTTGGAAACTGGTTTTAACTTATGACCCAGGGCTTCTACTCTTGAAAACGAAATATGTCGGATCCGATGACGTTTAGTATTTTTTATTGCTCATTATCGCAACTAACACACTTCGAATGTGAATAAAGCGTTATCAAAAAACAAAATATTATTTATACAAATCAAAAATCACGTTTTAATTCCCTAACTTTTGATCAATCTTCAAAAACGAAACCTTTCGTTTGTTCGTTTCGTTTTCAAGAGTAGACGCCCAGGTACTGCTTCCTTGATGAAAGGACTTAAACACGAGTGGAGCTCGAAATTAAAATAAAGACTAGTTTTTTTGGATGACTTACAAAATCTTTAGATCTCTTTGTCTTTTTCTGTAAAATATTGCGCAGCGTAAACGCGACAGTATCCCTAATAAAACTGAAGACAATGTTTAATTTTATGCTTTTTAAGAAACTACTTGTAAGTATTTGGAAACTGGTTTTAACTTATGACCCAGGTACTGCTTCCTTGATGAAAGGACTTAGACACGAGTGGAGCTCGAAATACACTTAATTAAGCGGGGGGGACAGCGCGTACGCAGTCCCCACTATCAAAAATAACGCATCCGAGTTATCCACATTAGGGATATTCGCAAGGGTCAACCCCACCGCAGTGCAATGGTGAAGTCTCGCCCTGGGGGAACCGCCTTGATGATCACGGTGTCCCCTATGCCAGGTAAGTATGAATTCAATAGCAGAGTGCGGTGAAGTCATGTTTCCGAGAAAAATCTCGTCACCGCGATGTAACTAGGGACAGCGCCATCTAGTAAGCGGCTTGGTAAACTACTTCAATAACCCACTTTGTTTATGAAGAACAGCTTAGCACCTATTCAGTCAGAGCTAACAATGACTGGTTATAAGCTTACAGGTTTAAATAAAAGAGGAATAATCATATATTTAAAACGGATGAATGCTTTCTGAAAATACGCAACAGTGTCAATGTCAGTGATCCAAATATTTGAAAGAGATGACGTCTAAAAATATCTCATGATATGACAATGTGTTGATCATTCAACACAACACTTTCTAACTTGGCGGAAGGATACTTTCAGTTACATTCATTAGACCGGATATAACCATTTACATCTTATCTCTTTAATGAGTTACCGAACGCTAAGGGACGATCAATTTGTTGAAGTTTTAATTCCGTAAAAGTCGAATAACAAAGAGAACGCGAGATCGCGGTAAAAACCTTTTTAATACCGAGATTCATTAGGCGCTGAATATTGCAGGATTCAACTAAGCCCGTTCCTTTCGGATTCAATTTACGGATTACGGCTCGTAATTACCGAGGTCGAGTTGAAACAAAGTTAATTGGGTGCGGATGTAACACACTTTCGACGCAAATCCAGATATTTAAAAAATAAAATAATTTTCCTTACATAAATAATGAACATAAATAATGAAGTAGCAGTTAAGTACTTGGGACGAATGATATCGGGTTATGTGACTTCAATCTCAGTTTTACGGGGGGGACAGCGCGTACGCAGTCCCCACTATCAAAAATTACGCATCCGAGTTATCCACATTAGGGATAATCGCAAGGGTCAACCCCACCGCAGTGCAATGGTGAAGTCTCGCCCTGGGGGAACCGCCTTGTTGATCACGGTGTCCCCTATGCCAGGTAAGTATGAATTCAATAGCAGAGTGCGGTGAAGTCATGTTTCCGAGAAAAATCTCGTCACCGCGATGTAACTAGGGACAGCGCCATCTAGTAAGCTGTTTGGTAAACTACTTGAAATACCCAACTTGGTTGTGAAGAACAGCGCCCATTCAGAAATAACAATGTCTACTCAAAAACTTTAAAGTAAAAGTATAAATAAAGAAGGAACAATAGAATATTTAGAAACAAATTCAAGTTGGTTACATATACACTTTTGGATCGTAGTTGCACACAATGGAAAGTGATCTCAGTACTGTTGTACGCAGTATATCATGTATCTAGTTTATTGCAAGACATACATTTTATTTTCGATCTGGTTATACAGTGTTGGTTTGGTAAGTCAAGAAAACATTAATTAAGTAGTTTGTGAGGCAAGCTAAAACACACCAGCCCCCGATCATCTGTTGACAAACATAACAAACGTGCCAGGCTTCACTCAACCATAAGTATTTAAACACAGTTACAAAAACAACTTGACACAAAGCATCCCCACAATTATATTGCATATATTTATTTGAAGCAAGCTTTGTAACATCACTACAAAGTATAAAACAAAGTCGCTTTTTCTGTCCCTATATCCCTTTGTACGCTTAAATCTTTAAAACTACGCAACGGATTTTGATGCGGTTTTTTTGATAGATAGAGTGATTCCAGAGGAAGGTTTTTATGTGTGATAAAGAATAGAAAAGCCAATATTTCTAAGTATTTACATTACATCCGTGCGAAGCCGGGGCGGGTCGGTAGTTTATTATATGTAAGACAACGACATGGATGAATTTCTAGATAAAATTAACAACACATAAACTATTGATGCTACCGGATTTATTAAAGCACTAGTAAAATCAACTGGTAACTACAATGACTAATTAACCATCATTCATTGTCAGTTATGCTATGTATTATGTTATCAACGCAATGACGTAACGGTCGAATAACTTAGAAGACAAAAGCCGTAGAAGGATCATTGTACTTTAAACACAACAGTGGTGCCGAACAAGATGTCACGATTCGACTGTTAAGCTTCATTATAATATAAGAATGGTTTAGCTAATCCTCTACTTAGTAGAACTCAATGCTGAACTTTAATAGACATGCCATGTCACATCAATGGCTAGCTGTCTGTTTTTTAATTTTAAACCTTTTTTATACCTTCCCGATTAATCCAGCTATTCTGGAGTTTTAGCGCGACCCCCGAGCTATTCGTTTTTATTGATAAAGATTATATGTCGTTTAGAGATAGGGATTCAATGAGAAAAGTTCCTGATTACATAAAACTCAGACGGTATTTTAGCGATTTATATTTGTATTGACTACTGACATACCATTATCAATAACAAAAATCTAATCCGTAATAGAAGCGTTCTTGCGATTGGGAATTCTATTTTTAGCATGCCTATTTATTTTTGGATTACTAAAACATGGAATTGAGTAAAATTACATAGCTGGATTAAAAAACACATACATAAGATGAAGATGGATACACTATTTAAGCTTCTATAATGTACGTAGGTAACGTTGGGTGTTAACCACGTGACCGAAAATGTATGTACATGATTTGAGTTACCAATATTTCAAGAGCCACGAGACACCATCCACTGCTCCGACAACAATTCGACATAGAAAGGTATTTAGTTGACTGGGAGGTCTACAAAGGCTGGGTATTCCTGATAGTCGAATGTAAACAATATCAAGGTAAACAGCTTCTCGTCTTTCTAGGGGGAATATGACAGTCTGCCATCAACCAAATCGTAAACTAAGATACCGTCTATTGCAAATGCCAAACGTGATGCATGGTCTGACTATATTAACATGACAGTTTTTTGAGCACAAATAATTTCGCATACAATTTTACTAAACAAATCCATTTAAAGTATAAAAAGGCATAGTTATGACCATTCGAGGTAAAGGTGACTTTATCAAGCAAACGCTCAATATTCGTAGCCCTCGTTGCATGCAAAATCGCCATAAAAACTTGTTTATCGATGGGAAGTTGTAATGTAGAACCACAACACCTTTGAACAATTTATTGCGAATAAGTCTTCAAGTACAAACCAATAGAGATACAATCTTTTTGATCACATGAACTACTTCGTATTTTAAAATTAAGGGCTTGCAATAGCTATTTCATGAACGCAGAACCATTAAGCGCAATAAAATCGTAACAATTTAAATTTGAATTTTAAGACAGATGTCATATTTGCGTGTCTTCAAGTGTTGGCGAAATAGACGCGTTTCGTTTTTATTAGTGTCTTATTAAACCGAAGAAATAATAATCACGTAACTATTATCAACAACGTGATGTGACGTTTTAGTTCATCCTACACAAACTTAACTAGGATTTAAAGTGTTATCATTTTCTTTTCTGTCAACTGTAACAATAATACACTTCGATCACATATTTCGTAGATACTCTTGTTACAAAATGCATTATATAAACAAAATTATCAGTCATTGTGTAAATTAGCAGAAAAAGTCTCAAGTGTCGCACAGTTATCTATTTCAATCTATAAATTTTTGATCGCGGATAATACACTTGTATTAAAATAAACAAATTGTCACCTTTGGTACTTAATGGAACGACTCCTTTACGGATCTTGTATAAAGTTACTTATTGCGTATGGACTGTCACTTCTTTTATTGTTTGATCTGTAAATATTTCTCTCTTCTGTTAATTGCATATATATTTTTCAATTACATTTTTAAAACTTATTTTTTTCTCACTTCCCTCCGCATAGCATTTTATTTTCAAATAGAGGTACAAAATACTCTGTTACTGGCACACTAGGGACTATTTTTCGACGCAGTTCAACCAGCGTTTTTTCCAAAACCGCTAACAAGTGCGCTTTTGAGCTCCGAAGCGATTTTCGTTTAAATTTTTGAGAGACCATCGACATTTCCATTCGGTAATTCAGTTTTTTCTAAAGCATTCGTTAGGATTGTTCGGCTCGTCAATTGATCCTTGACGATTTAATTGAATACGTGTACAAGTGGAGAGAATTCAACTTTTTAAGGGCTCAATTTTATTTCGAATATTTCATGCTTCTTGAGAACAGAATAGGTATGGTGAGCCTTAAGTAGGTGAACAAGATTACTCTTCTGTTGTTTGGAATACTGGTTAGTAATGCTAGGCTACGTTGACTTATTGTACTATCTTCACGTCAAAATCCTTTGAAAAACCATGTGTTCAAACCAAAATGAATGAATTTCCAACGTTTTAAGTACCCGTTCCGTTCCGTTCTGCCAACCAGTGCATTTTCTATTGTGTCTGGGGTTTCAATGACTAAGACTTGCGGAAAAACTACAGAAGGACTCATACCTCGCCAAATAAATTCCAATGTAGAAGTAGAGGTAAAATTTTTATGTGAACAGTTGTGAAACTGAACAATCGGTGCACCCACTATAAATTTGACTTAGGTCAAGAGTTTTATTTCAGCATTAATTAAGTGGACAGTTTTCTATTTCACGCTGTCGTGTAATACTGTTATTACATTGCATTCCGAAGTTCGAGTTTAATGTAATGTAACGTATGTAGTGTTCGTAACAAACAAATTAAAAGTCATCCCAATGTTCTATAGAGAATTTAGATATGTACTATCATCATAGGAAAATATATCCTATATTGCGCTCCATCAAATGCATCGTATAACGCAGTGGAATAAAAATAAAATTATCTGTTAACCCACCACGCTCTTCTGATCAAAGTCTTGTCCGCACACCCTTTTTTGCCAGACAGTGAGTTGCCGATGAAGCAACATTCGCCATGACTAATGCAAGTTAATAGTTGGGTTGCAGGCTTCCGCCACGGCTGAACGGTCGATCGAGTCAAGGGCATTTGAGCAGAGACACATACCGGACACTCTATACAAATATTAGAGACGCAAGTCAGACTTGAGAATAGTTTATTACATAAGTGATACCCACGGATAAAAAGGATCGTGAAATAAGTTCAAGATCGAACCGATCTTTATGGCTTCATTCGGTGTAAGTTTTTCATACCGGATCAAATATTAACATCAACAGTAAACACTGATTTATGCAAATTGTAAGTCTAATTGCGTCGCAAAAGACTTGCTTTTAGCATTTAAAAAATTCACAAAGTTAAAATTTCAGGACGACACTTTTAATGACTCTCGACGCCAGTGACCTAAATCTCTGTTTTTAATACGCTGTTTATTTTTAAACTGGTAAATTCTAGCAAAGTAAATGGGGGAGTCTGGAAATTAGGTCGGGTTAAATAACAGTCGTGAAAGAACGTAAGGATGTGCGAAATTTAAATATGTGGACTGTGATTATGACTTGAAAGGTATTTATATATTGTACCTGGAGCTTAATTGAATTTCGCTACTTAATCATAGAAACACCGCCGTATAAGAAAAACAACATTGCTATTTCTATATAAAAGTTCTTGAGCTTTATTTTTACCGACAAAAGGTCGGGATCATATACGAATTTGGAAACTATGCTATATCGTACGTAAACTTGTATGATTAGTGTGATTACACAGTCACAAGGCAGTTTAGAGCGTTTCGTATTAAAAAACCGGAAGACGATGTTGTTCAATATTGATTTATCAAATGCAGTGAATGCAACGTCTGAATATGTTATCGAAATGAAATGAAGCTTACATTCAAAACAGAGTTGGAAAAGAGGATGGGTTAAATTAGAGTGTCTTTGAAATAAACATAATGATGATACAAAATATGCAAAACTGAAATAAAAAAATAGTCGCCTTAGGGAATTTTTCCCGCTTTTCTATTGAAATTTTTCAAATTTTACCAAGGATCCCTAATTTTGTAGCCTATGTCAAATTGGAAGAATGTAGCATTCTATTGGTGAAAGAATTATTTAAATCAGCCCAGTACTTTTTGAGCCTATTCATTACAAACATACAAACATACAAAAATAGGTACAAATCTTTCTCTCTTTATAATATTAGTGTAGATAAACATTGGAGAAAATTACATACATTGCTCTCAAACTAAAGGATTAAAGTAGCTACAGGACTTGTGTTTACAATAACGGTACCACTAAACCCGTTCTCTCCTCACGTTTTTCATAATTTGACCCGAGCGGGACCTTGACGGGAAGATGAGACTTGAAGGCCGTCATCTTTTCGTCGCTATTAAATCACATTAACTGAAAGGATTATTTTTCTTTGCGGACTTTTTATTATTTTTTTATTGTGAGATCTCTAGCCAGAGGTACAGACAAACAATTTAAAACGCCTGTCGGTTCGTTGCGCAACAACTTCCCAAACAAGCGGGACCAGAGACGCCCGTCACCCGTTGTCAAGTTGCGTCACCGACTGTCGTAGGATAGAATACCCGACAAGTAATTTTATTTATTTGGTTGCTGCCCCGTTTAATGTCTTTAGACAGATAACGAAACAATCCAAATAAAATTATTTTGCTTTTAAGCAAATAAAGGCTTCGTTTTTGAAGATTAATCAAATGTTTGATTAAAGTTAAGTTAAAACGTGGTTTATGATTGGTTTTTTTAAACGCTTTGGTCGCATTCGGAGTGAGATGGTTACGATAAGGAAGTTTCAGTCCTTGTCAAAGCCAGGGATCCTAACATAGGTACGTTTTTTTAGTTCGGGTAGTCCCTGCCCCTTTTGGGCGGGGGAGTCCCACACACGCCGCTGTCGTCCCCACGGCAGCGGTACGGTGCGCAAAAGCATTCTCCCCCCCTAAAAAAAAAGGTACGTCGATGTCCTACCCAGGAAGCGGTACGATGCGTGTCAAGGAATCCCCTCCCCCTTTCTCCCGACAAATAAAGTTAGATTTTCAATTGGCAAAACCATATTTTTATGGACTACATAATATTCTATCTTATGAAGTATTACGATTAATAAAAAAAATTGCGCTAAGTTGCGGTAATACCACAGCTACACCTTGTACACACGCTACCTGCATGTCATAGCATACTGATCATAATATTTCGGATAGTAGTTTACATTGTATTACAAGACTAAGGCCACATATATGGTTTGCGCGAATTTTTCAAACTTTATGAAGCTAACATTTTGAGAAATTCCTAACGGGGTAACTATAACATATTTTATAACTAACCAATTGATACCTATAAGACAGAGTATGATTATCACTTATATGGACTACTTTTCATTGACTTGCATTAGTGATTGCGTTCAGTAAAAACGTCAGTAGCTTTACGCATCATGACATCGAGTATAATGCACTATAATTAGCCATTTACGCAAACAAGATGTGATTAGAAACAATTACCTGCAATAGGGTCATTAGCGACACGAAAGACAGTGCCACTTTAGTCGTGTGAGAAATTTGCAATTAGCAAATAATTCTCGAGGAAAAATAGATAGGACTTGTTTTGCTGTACAGCACTTCCTTCTGATAAGATCAAGATTATTGTCAGGCGTCCACACGCAGGCATATTGACCTTCATAATATATTCCCTTCCCGACTTAATTCTGACTTTATTTCAGGTCATTTACGACTTAATTTTGAAGTAAATAAAGTCCGACTCTAATTTCGACAGATATCGGTAGGATGATTGATGAGTGCTGAGTATTATGTTGTCTGAAAATTACTTTAATGTTCTGTGCACTTTGAATTACAATACTGCATATCGTGATGGTTTTTTGTTATAGAACAACTATCATTATATCTTGATAAAGCTTCGGCAGATTGCTAGTAATACAGACAGAAGACAACTGCTGTTATGTATGATATCTGTAACAGATACGAATCAGTATTATGCATTGAACCGGTTAATTAGCTAAAGTAAAAGTAGCTCCGATTTCCGAAATGTCAAACGGCATTTACCAATAAACACACCAAACTGCAAAGTAACTAAATTTTCTCGTAAATCACTGTAATATTGGACAAAATATTTGCACGCAGTAAACTTTCACCACCTTTTTAAGTTTCCTCTTAAATATATTCGCTCACTTAATATTTTATTGAGACAGTTATTCAGTAAAACATTTTTGCTTGCATCACCATTGACGATTCCTAAAATGTATAAATGAGTTAGTTAAATAGTGTTTTCAGAAATTATTAAATGTCGGTAATGGATTCGAATTATGACGACTTCCGTAGCAGATAGGCGTGCGGGCCTGACTTTGGCGAGCGCCATCTCTAAGGTCCCGGGTTCGATCCCCGGTCGGGTCAATATGGGAAACGAACTTTTCCATATAGTCTCGGGTCTGGGTGTTGTCGTACCGCCGTCGTTGTCCAATATTTATTTATAAATTTCGGAAATTGTGCAGTCTCTTTCTCAGCCAATACTATAAAATAGAGACGAAACATATACTATTCGTATCGGAACCCATCATCCACCCATTCACACAAAACGACAGAATCTGATTAGAATTCGGACTCGGATATACAGTATTATCTCTGTATTAAAATAAATAAATAAATTAATTAATTAACACGAACAATTGTACATAGGCAATATATCAATATCGTTTTTGACCGTTGTGAATCAATTCTTTTGGTTTTTTTAAGGGGGTAAATACCGTACCGTTAGAGAAGGCAGTGGCGTGTGCGGGGCTCCCCCGCTCTAAAATGAGCAGAGACCACCCACTAGAACTAATCAGCCCCCTGGCGTTTGTGAAGATGTTCTGTTACATCATACCCCATCGGGTATTAAAAAAATGTGCGATTTCCTATAGAAAAAGTAAAACTATGCTGCATAGGTATTCTTCAAGTTTTGGGTGTCGTCATCTACGTGCCGTGACGTCGTGGGTCGTGCACGACATGACTGTATCATATGAGTCATCAAGGTATCAGCGGTGCGATCGAATTGGATATCAGCCATATCACGGATTGCCCGGCGTTAAATAATCAGTAACGAGATTTAAAGCGGCTAACGTTATGATGTAAGTTCAACACCAATTACATCAGAACGTCTGATTGAAATGTTAAGTTACAGGGGTAAAGTACTTAATTATATACTCATACAGTCAGAAGCACGTCACATTCGGACTTTTGAAGTAAGCACAGTCGCGTGCACTAGTATGTATATGTCGCAGTCATCTGGTTTAATCAGCTATTTGATTGGATCACTAGCGCGTTCATTGAATGACGACGTTTAATTGAATGACTAAAGGACAACTCGTCAAATTGTTTATTATAACGTTCAACTTCTTGACTGAACGTCATTTTAGCATAGTCGTTGAATGGGATATAGCTGACAGACATGACATAACACACCTTAATAAGATTTTTTAATACGTTTTAACAATTTTAAGTCTAAAGACAATTAGGCTAAAAAAATATTTTTTTACGAATAAGTCACTTTATATCTCAATTTCACTCTAAAAATTATCAACACAGTGCTATTCGATTATATCTGTACCAGCTGTTTGACGCCATCTTTGTTTTGATGAGTACTAACGCCGCAGTGGAAAAAATTTAACTAAATTACAATCACCTGACTGATTACGTCCGCTATGTTCAAAGGGCTATGTTACAATCCGCTAACTTGTTGGACGTTCAGTGAGTCTTATTCATTCAACGTTCGGCCTAGTCATTCAATTAAACGTCGTCATTTAATAAACACGCTAGTGATTCAATCAAATAGCTGTTTCAACCAGATGACTGCGACATATACAAACCCATTCTAAAGTGAACCTAACGACGTCATCATAAGAACTCTAATTCTATTGTTCGTGACTGTATGTATATATTTTGATAGCTTTTGAACAAGCATAAACCTGATCACACGATAGTAAAATAAATCGATGCTGTCAATGACAATGTTGTCTACAATGTTACTAAACGTTTAAGAGAGGCAGGGCAAAGCGATTTATCGCTCGAACTGGAGCAGCCCGACTGGAGAAATACCTCCACCTTACAGAAGACCGCAGCCAAATAACAATCACTCCGGTGTTGTTGTGTTCCTGCGTGTAAGTAAGGTTTAAAGGGCTTAAAACACCAAAAAATATTCCTAAATATTTTAAGGGGGCAAATTTGCCGTCTAAATTTGCCGCCCTAGGCTCCAGCCTACTCAGCCTTCTAGTAAATCCGCCACTGATTGTATAGGTATGATATCTAGATGATGGATAATTCAAACTTGCACGATACTGTTGTAGGAAGAAGGTAAGTGTATAACAAATCTTTTTTTTTTTGCTTTTGAACGAATATGGTTTGCGAACGTCAAATGTAAATCCGAAAATCTCCATGGTGCCATTCTTAAAAAAATTCGAAGCCTTTTTAAATTTAAAGTATGTGTGTCCGTTTTCCAACAATTTATTACACTGTAGGCCGTCTTATCAGTCACCAACTCGTATTACATATCGATTCAAGCGAAAGAGTTGATGAAATATCGATTTAAAACAGGCGTTACCGAGAACAATTCTCTAATTGGTTCCATTGATATGCTGACAGTACGCTTGGCAAATTTAATTATCTACGGCTTTCGTATCCAATTCCAATTTATGCTACATTTGCATACTCGGATGCTGTACATTCCTATGGAGCGCGTTGGCTATGCGCGCTTCAAAATACGGGCATACTAGCTTAGTCCCGCGGCTTCGCTCGCCTTACATTTAGGGTAACACGGTTCCCCTTTACTGATTAAGAACTCAGAAGAGAACTCAGAACAAAATATCACATTCAAAAACTCGCTTTTATAGCAAATCCAACTAAAAAGTAAACAAACATTTGTATTACAAACTGAATAATTCGATTCTGCGTGCATTTTACGATAATTTCATAACTTTCTTAAAAAATAGAATCTCTCTCTCTCTCTCATAAATATAATAATTTTAACTTTATACATCAACTAGCGGTCCCGGCGAACTTCGTTTCGCCTTAGAGAATTTTTCCCGCTTTTCTGTTGACATTTTTAAAATTTTACCAAGGATCCCTAATTTTGTAGCCTATGTCAAATTGGAAGAATGTAGCATTCTATTGGTGAAAGAATTTTTTAAATCGGCCCTGTACTTTTTGAGCCTATTCATTACAAACATACAATTTTTATTTTCTACTTTTTAGTTTTCTCATGTATCAATAATTATATAATTCTTTTTCGTATCCCATTCAGCAAACCCTTTCATTTAATACCCATATCATAGGGGTGCATTTCAAATAGCCTGTCCGTTATCTTGGACGCCCGCCATATTGGATTTGAATCACGTGACTATTTTTTTCGTATTCCTGACAGCAAACCCTTTCTTTTGATACCCATATCATGGAAGTGCATTTCAAACAGTCAGTTCGCCATCTTGGGGAGGCCGCCATATTGGATTTGTAATGACGTTTCTTAGCTAGTCATGTATTGTCATCAGAACTCAGAGCGTGTGCAAAATTTCATCTTAATCAAAGACCGGGAAGTGGGTCAAATTAAGATTCAAAGATTCCGTTACATACATACAACCCAAGCTAATAAAAGCGTGTTAAAAATACGTACAAATCTTTCCTCTTTATAATATTAGTCTAGATATATAATAGCGGTTTTGACACTGAACGTTTGTAATTAAATTTTTTTTTATACTTTTTATAAAAAAAATTTTAATTACAAACGTTTTGGATGTTACTTATCTGAAATAAATGTTATTTAATTTAATTTAATTTAATTTAATTCAATTTGCTATAAAAGCGTGTCTTTTTAATTTTTTTTTAATTTGACATATTCACACAGACACAGATACAAAATATAGACGTTCCGTGCCGGAAGCGTTTCAGAAGTTTGTGAATAAGGGCGCAGATTAATTATAAAGGGATTTTAATTTGTCGTATTCCGTTGCATTAACAAATAAACTGACGTTCGCTAACGAATGACGTAACTAAAGATCCGCGACACTGTCTCAAGTCATTGTTTTAGTCAAGAAACGTTTGGAATTTAATTTATGTTTACAAGTCCGATTCAACGGTGCTCACGTAATAGTGTCCCACATCTGACCTACTGAACCCTACCGAGGTACTTCCACGATTTCAATTATGTAAGTTGTGTTATGCCGGGTTCTAATATTTGGAAAACGATCCGGTATTTTCACGGGTAGTTATAAATTATACGAGGCGTAAGCTAAAAACGACTGACAGATGACCGATGACAGCTGGTATAGAAAGTTAAATGAACGGTATTAACGACTCGTAGTCGGTTGAAGAAAAACGGATAGTCATTTTTGAACGACTACTAACGTACTAACGAAAACGAATCCTAAAATATTGGAATCGGGTATAAAAGAATACCAAATTGTATGTTCTGTCTTTGTTACAAAACATTAGCCCGTTGCCGAAAATGGCACACTTCCTTTATTAGAAGAGATCAGGTTCCTTCATGACGCATACGCATATACAGTTTTTATAAAGAAAACTATCTGTGCTTGCAACTTGTGTGTTCGCGTGGACTACGGGTTTTTTTTCCAAGCTTTTATATAGTTTTTCCATACACATATACTCCCATTGTCGGTTATACCCCTTTCTCTCCTAATACTGCTTCGAATGCTGCTACGAATGTAGACCAAAGGAGCTCTGGAAACCTTACTCACACGAACATGGAACACAACAACATGAAAGTGATTTCTCTTCTGTAAGGTATAATCATCAGTCGGGCTGCTCCAGTTCAAGCGATAAATCGCTATGCCTAACCTCTCTTAATTCTCCCAAAAGCACTTAAATTCCTTAAAATGTAGAGCAAATTTCGGTTAACATTTACACATTACAGAATATCCATTCCCACCAACCAGCAGACCAATTACCCCTTCGTCTTCGAATGTTCGACGAAATCCCACACTGAAAACGTGCGAAACTCGCAATAAAACGGAATTTATCCATTACCGTCGTACCGTACGGTTAAGATAACATAAAATAAGGTAAGTTATACGAGCAAAAAAGTGGTGTGCGAATGTACGTGCTATCTCAACGTATTGACTGGATCGGAGATGACCTACGATATAAGTTTATATCACCTGGGAACTGCCGTGCGACACATTGTTGCTTTTCCTTGGTTGTGGAAAGATTAGGACGCCTATTCATGATTAGCGCATTAATAGGTTAATTAGAGGCAAGAACCTACACCGATTTCCTAATTAATGATTTATGTTACGTAAACGCAATACAAATAACATGGAAGTTATTACTATTCCATTGAAATGTGTAAATTTTGTTTGCTTTGTTATTTTCGTTTTTAAGACAAAAAGTTTTCGTATTAAAGTTGTAGAGAATTTTAAGTTCTTGTAACAAAAATATTTTAATGTTATTTGTGAGCCTATAATTAAATAGTTAAATAAACCATTAAAAACCATTAATTGCACACTTTTTTCTCAAATTGGCGGCCAAAAGACAAAAGTTGCGAAATCACAAACTTACACCTTTTAACTTTAACCCCTAAAAATAACAAATGCGTCCTCTAATATTGGTAATAAAAGTTAAGATGGATTTAATCTCCCACCCTTTAGATCTCGAACGTTTGGAGAAAAAGCTGGTTTGCAAGTAATAAATTAATTATATTGATCATGTGTCACGTTTTAATGAACATCTTAGATGACTTAACAATAATTAACCATTAATATTCATATGTCGGTACAACAGGCTTACTTTTGACTAATAGGTTCGGGGGCCGTCAATCCGTTTCGTATGCAATTACTTGTAATCCGTTTACCATCTAACTGAAATGAATGGAACTCCTTATTAATATCTAGAAAATAACAACAACTGAACAGGTAACTCATGCTTCAAATGTAAACTATGATTAAATAGCATGTATTAAAAAAACTACCTTCGATGCAAATATCAATTTAAGTTACCATCCCATTATTTCCATTGCTTCGTATTCATTGTCATTGACAAAATTTTAATGAAAATGGGATATTTCTTTTCTTCATTAATATAGATTTAAGTGGCTCCGCTTCCCTCCATATTCAAAATAACAAACGAAATCACACACACACCGGCCAAGTAATAATTAGAGTTATAATTTGATTTAACTAAGTGGGTCAGGTACTCAGGTCAGTCAATACGTCTGGCTGAACGCAATACCACATAAGTGTGCTGCTAACACACAAATATAACTTAATTTACATAATAACGAACCGGTAACAACCGTCCCATTTACGGTAATCGCATTAAGCGGCTGAGCGTGAAAATCCCATTAAAATATAAGGACAAAGTGGCAGACTTTCGTGGTTCTGAATAAATTACCAAGGCCTAGGTAAACATTCATTGAAATTTCAGTGCAAACGGATAACGAATGCAGGGATGCCGCCTTCGAAAAATTTTATTTGACTCATGTTATTTCTATCTTTAAACCAAAACGCGGTAATGAAATCCTGATAATGGCAAAATCCAGTGGACGGACTTTGACTAAAATGATGAGGATGACAATTAGAAAGATATTATATCATGCAATTCTATTGTGGACGCCATTCTGTTGGTACAAGCTACACTAAGTAGATAAAATAAGTAAAATTCAGTTACTTGTATTAAATAAATACTGAAACGAATACAAAAAACAAAAATTCAATATGTAAGCGCAAACGTTTAACTTTGTTTGCTCAAGTGCCTACAAAATCACCATTAATAAAAGGTGGACGTAATATCTAGTAACCTGTAGAGGTTACTAGATATTACGTCCACCTTTTTCCAGCCAACCCCACAAAGTATAATACATGAACATATTTTAATAATAAATATACCTCATTCGGTCAAATTAGGAAACTAGGGGCACAAAAATTTGTACGGTGGAGACACCGTGAGATGGCATAATTTGACCACAATCTGCCAACTACAACCTATTCAGCAGAGCAGAGCTATTCCTTATTGACAGGTCTAATGGTGGAGTTGGTAGACCCAGAAAGGGTCCAAAACAATGGTTCATGTACAAATCACCCAACAGCATTCTTGAATTTGGGCATGAACAAAGTTACCATTATTATTTATTTAATTGAAAAATTTGCAGCCCTAGTACGAAACCCTTTTGGTTCCTAGTAGCTTTCTCAAGTAATTTTGAATTAAGCTTTAATTTCAAAGTTTCCATAGGATTAAATTGATCCTAACGAGCTTTCTGATTTATTTCCTTTGTGTCTAGAATTGGAAATACTATTATCAGGTAAGGACTTCAAAGTGGTAATCATTATTGGTTTTTTAATCTGGTATGTGTTGCAAAAAGTAATCACTTTATTGTATCAGGGCTCAGTCAGGACAGCTCAGATATTCAAGTCACGATCACAATATGTGTACTGGCTTAATCACCACGCTAGCCAAATGCAGGTTGATGATCACGACCTATGTTCGAAAGATCTAAAACATTGCAACCCGGGAATCGTATCTAGATTTAAAATCTCTAGTCTTTTCCAACGATTGTTTTGCCATCACACTGGCCTTCTTCATGACTCATGACATGAAAATGTCAACCATTTTACCTACAAGTCATATTTACGATACTATTCGGCATCTTATATTGATGACGCGTTACCAGGCCGCGACATGGCAAATGGGTAACGTTGAACTAGACCATCGGAACATTTAAGGGGAGAAGTTCAACGATTGAGGAGTACTGACCTCCTATTTTTTGTCGGTTAAAAATGCTCAGTTTGCGACAAATGCAAACTTGTGTAACGCTAACACAAGCAACACTAAACTAATTGAACTGCTTGCAGAAGCAATCAAGCACGTAAGCAGTAATCGGTGGTTGTAGCATTGGAAAACGAAACCAGCGCGGTCATGCGCGAACGAGACAGACGATGAGAGTTCCGTGATAAAATTCAAATAGCCAGATATTCCGTGCTGTAGTGCATTATAGGATTGTCTTTAAGATCTCTTGACTAGTCCAGGGGAATTTTAATGCTCGTGCTTGTGGAAACCAGGACTTTGATCCAACCTTGAACTATCATTTGAGTGATGAACATTGATGTTAGTTTCGTGTTCTTGGTTAGCTCCGGTTTCTTACACAAGTGCTTATCTATACTGACTCATATTATATAAAGCTGTAGAGTTTGTTTGTTTGAACGCACTAATCTCAGGAACTACTTGTTAGATTTGGAAATTTCTTGTTGGGTTTGATAGTTCGTTTTTCGAGGAAGGCTTTTGGCTGTATAGTATCAATAAGAGCGAAGAATCAGTGTAAACTATGATAAAAACGAGGATAGTACACAGGAGGTATTATACTTTGGAATCAGACCCCTTATTTCTTTTATCCCCTTATATTTTGCATATATATTTTTTTAATGTTGCTTGCACGTCTACACTGCTCAACATCCGAACATGCAAGGCGTAGAGCAAAGTTGTTTTTTGAGCTGTAAAAATGTTTCAGACCTTTTGTGAAAAGGATTAGAAAAGGGTGGTCTATAATTTTATCGCAATATTTTTAAAATTTAGGATAGATTTATTTCACACGGAGCATTTTTAGGCCAGTTCAAATTCTCTAAACGGCATACGCCTAATCACATCAGCACACCTAGGACTGTGTTTTTTATACTGATACATTACTTTTATCAGTTCCTTTCGTACATAATCAACTTAACGGTCTGATATCGTCACTAAACCAAATGTCGCAACGTAAAGCTCTTCGACACATGAAAGCCATTCAAGAACCATTTCTCGCTCCACATGTTCACATCGCCCATTGTTTGGTTTCTCATATTGTGTGCCTGGCCACAAACTGTTTTTGTGCACATTTTCGTCACTAAAGCGGTACACTTTCTTTTTATTTTGTTTCCAATATCCCCATTTTCAATTGCATTTTTCTTTTATGCATTCAGCTATAAAGTTATTTTTGGCTTCGGTTCTGATTTCTTACTAATGTATGCGAAAGTAACTCTGTCTGAGGCGCTTTAACTCTAATACTCATTTAAATGATTCATATTCATATTATTTATTGCACGCCATAAATAAGTAATGATGTTGCATGTAGTTTCTTAAAAACTTAAAGTACAAGTTATGGACCCTGGTGGGCACGGCAAAGATAAGAGAGGGGAAGATTGAGTTTTATGTTAGAGAGCAATTTGTGTAAAATTAAATAAATTAAAAATATTATTTGTAATTAGTAATTTTGTTGGTACATATATGATAATTATATATTAATAACTTGTCTTGTAGGTAGTCTTAAATTGTATAATGTTTCTTAATTAAAAGTTCTTTCAGATGTGATATTTGGTACCCATATTGTCTAGAGCCTGAGAGAGGACATAAGCTACTTTGAATGCTCAATGAGTTCACAAAGGATTAAACGGGGACGTTAGAGTTTGTATGGAAGTATCGTCATTTTGAAAGCTAGATCCTTGAAACTTATTGGAAATATCGGGGAAGAATAACTTATTATTCTACGCGAACTAGCAGCTAGTATAAAAACCATTTAATGAAACTCTGTGTCTTATTAATTTGACCACATCATTGATCATTAAAATTATCGACCTATTTTGAAAAAGGACTACCGTGATTCGTGTTTCAGTCACGATCAATAAAATTTAACACTATCTTCAATATCGATATGGTTGATTTTACAATGAGGTTGTGCGTTATATTATACCGGTACCGCTTACTGCACTGTAAACATTTTAAAACAAAGGAAGCGTTGTTTAGTGTAATGTACGGACTATTTGGACCACAAATTGAGGTCTATGACAGAACCCTAACAAGAATCAAAGAACTGTTACGTGACAAGCTGAATCTATTTTAGAATTACGCATCACGCGATACAATTAGCCGGTTAAGCATTCGACTTGTTTGTATGGTAAGTGAGATAATTCTAGTTCAATTTTCAACGGTCCGTTGTTAGTATTAAGGAGGGCTTTGAAGTAGTGTTGTCGACTGATATTAAAGTATCGATAAAATATCGAAAATAACGATAGCTTAAAACCAGGCAACACATTTGCTTGAGAGCATAATACCTATAGTATGAATGGCTTAAAAATAGGCCCTACTTTTTCATGAGAGCAATATCTAACATTTATAGAATCGTTGCTCGTAAATATTAATAATATCGATCTTATAGGTACACATAATGCTAGTGTGATAGTACCGATTGACTATAGAAATTACAATAGTATTGACTACATTTTAAATATTGTTATAAAATGAAAGCAAATTACAGGTTAATTAATTTATAGCATTAGCAACAATCGGTAACAATATGAAATTAAGCGGCATGTTCTTAATAACATAACTAAAAAACTTTTCCAATAGTATTTTAAAATGTAAGCTATCGATAGCCTATTTATTTATGAAGTTAGTACCGCAAGTATCGATGGTAATGCTTTTATGCAATAGTATTTCCTGGTATTGAGCTATTTATATTATCGATATTATTCGATTAATAGTTTTACTATTGATACTTTGGCAACACTAGTCCAAAGCAGTATCTTAGCTATGGCATAAGTATTAAGTAGACCTATGCCTTTTTAGTAACATTATTGTATTTTTAAGTTGCTGTTCTTTATATGATATTTCGTGTCACTAAATAAACTTCTCTTTCTTTGTACATTTCAAACAAAAATAATCACAGCGTTGACTTCGATCTTCACCATCGCCGTGTTACGGCTGTGGTAGTTTCTGATTTTTTATATAACGAAATATAAAGTGAAGGCGTAATAATAGAATTTGTATATATCTTCAACCAAGGAGTCACTTTAAAAGCAATATTCAAGACTTCGAACCAAAACATCCGACACTAAATCAGTTCTAAGAAAACAACAACTGCTCCCAATTCATACGGCACCATTTTAACCGGCCATTATGGCGGAATCGTGTCATTTGCTAGTTTTTTTACCCAAATTACGCCTATTTTCGTAATGGCGACATAATGAGCTATTGTCCGACATTACGTGGACAATACCAGTAATCTTAAGCTGCGCAAGATCGCCATCTTTCTGTGGAACTTCTCATACTAAGGTGCTACATGTATAGAGTGAAAAAGGGTAATTCATATCTTTGCCGGGCCATAAAGAAGTTGCCTTCTCATGTGTTCCCTCCTTCCATTGACATGGATTCCTTCAAAAGAAGCGTGAAGAAACATCTTGCGGGTCAGTATGGCGATGCTAACGGATAGGATAAATCGGTATCAAATCTGATGTAATCGCGATGTGGGTTCCTCTCTTGACTCGATAACGCTTCATTAATAGACTCGTAATATGAACAACGGATACTTATTTTGTTTATAAGAAATCTTATAAGGTACCCTAAAAAGAAGTTAACAATCTATATGTCAAAGATCAACCATGCACACAAGACACCTAATAGGTAGATTTCCTGTCTTGTGGATCACATTTGATTCACGGGCAAAGTTTAACTACACGAAACAAAAGTAATATGAAACAGGTTTAGGTTTATCTACTATTTTAACGGGACTTTTATTGCCACGTAGCTGATGTAATACGAAATTACTTAGGCTACTTTTATTTAAAAAAAAACATCAATAGCTCACGCGAACATAGGTGCGAACACAGCTAGTAAGAACTAATACCGAACTGCACTATACACATTTATACTTGTATATAATATGTACTATATACTTGTATAAATGTAGGTATATAGCGTGGATCCCACCAACTTGTAAACTAATATAAAAAAAAACTAAACTCTTCGACAAGACTCTCAGTGAGCTCAGCCCCTAACTCTTCTCGAGACAATCCGCATTGTTTTTCTTAGTTTTTAGTTACAGCGGAACTCAGAACAAAGGTGTTTGGGTACTATTTTGTTCCGCCGACCTACAATAATAATATATCTGGTTGAAGATCTTTCGCAGTATTTACAGTCACGAACAATAAAATGTAAACACTTGAGCTCAATGCCGCTACCATAAAGTTCACTTTAAAATGAGATTGCACACATATTAGTGCAGGACTGTACCTAACCTTTCAATGTAAGCAGACAGAATCAGACGATGGTAATCAGTGCGTACAGCTTAGTTTATTGTGTTGTCATAATAATGTGACTGAGTGCACTTTGTGTCACGGTCATAAGACGACATTTGTCACAACCTCCAGTCACGTTAATCATATTAACAAAATAACAATATGCTTGGAATGATAGATGATCATAAGAGCACTTTATTCGGATGAAAATAAATACATATAATATAATATACCTACCTAAATATATAAGTAAATATTTGACAACACCAGATACATTGCTTTGATTCTATGGTAAGTTGCTAAGGCACTTGTGTTACAAAAATCAGACGCAACGACGGTGCCACAAGACCCGAGACAATATAGAAAAGTAAATTTCCCATATTGACCCAACCCGGAATATAATCCCGGACCTCAAAGTTGGCGCGACGCTTAGGTCAGGCCCGCTCGCCGGAGTCTACGGAAGTCGTCACAATACGGAGGTCGACAATGGCTCAAAGATATTGTTAGCGACCGAAAGATATGCTTAATGCAATTATTTCAAGAATTACATTGTTAATATAATTTATTACAATACGTAACTAGAACAGATCCTTTTTCAAATATTGGAACCGGTTATTGTTAAATTTGTCACCGACTTATCGTTTAGGTTAGGTAAGGTTAGTATTTTCTAGCTGCTCAATTAAATAGAACCCTTTCTAAACGCGGGATAAAAAACAAAAGTTATCTGTATTTCACGGCGCAAATTCTACCCAAACTACAAAAACAACTTCATTGTGGATAAGATTGGTAAAGATTGGAAGTCGTGGTTGTCTGTTTTGACGCCACCAATCTGTGAAATATAGACGGTAAAATAGCAAATAAAGGTATTTTTTTTTGCTTTTATTTAGGTACAACCTTATTTTTATCAGCATAACTACAAATATTGTGAATTTTGACAACGGTATTCGCCGTCGAAATGTTAAATTCACTAGCCTCGTAAAACAAAACGTTTTATTGTAGTTACAATTTTCGTTTGGTACAATGCTACATCTCAGTTCAAGATATTTAATTTAAACTTTTCCTTCTGATTTCTAGTAAAGAAGCAAGAAGTCCGAATTGCGTATTAGACGTTTATTGCCTTTTAAAATAAAATTATTGAAAACTTCTTGCTCATAAAGACGACACTTTGAAAATGTCCAAGCCGAAACAAGAAACAAAACCGCTTATCTGATGATTGAAGGCTGCCGACTGGAACTGCGCGACAAGGACAAAACACAAGCAGATCATACGAACAGAGAAGGACAGATAATTCACTTATCTTCGGAGCCACGGAGCGCTCCGGATGAAGTAATTGGAAGGCTTTTTCTTGAAAAACAACGTTGTTTGAAAAGAAACTTTGGACGGGAGACTTGAGTAATGTTCTTTTGATTACTTTGTTCAGGTGAATCTGTGAATAATTAATTCCGGTACGCTCACCGTAGGTAATTAGAAAATGAATACAAGCTCCCCTTGTTTTAGTAACACACTTTCGCCTTGGTCATACTTTGTTTTATTTGGCGAACTCGCTGGCGCGGAATTACTTCTTTCGCGGTTAGTTTTGCGTCCTCAAGAGGGAAATTATTAAAATAAATAATAACAACTAAAATAAATAAATAACCCTGCTGAGGTTTTCACTCTATGCGACTACTGTATAGGGTTTTTAAAGAAGGGCGTAAATAGGTTTTTACGGGGTTGGCAATATGTGAGTGATATTTTGTTCCGTGGGAAGGTGTTGGCTCACAGTGGCGTCTGTAGGAATCCCCAACTCTGAGAAAGGTGGCGACTACCCACTAAAAACCCCTCGTCTTGTCATTATCTATTGGCACCACGCCATGGAAAAATAATTTAACTAAAAAGCGTCCACAGGCTTCGGCAAGGCTATTTTACACTTCATACATTAAAGCTCCGACCCAAAAACCATGGGGTGTTAAAAGTTTGATGTCTATACGTGTCTGTCTATGGCATTGTAGTGTTTCCGTCGATTTGATTGTATATCGATTATAATCGATTATTCCAAAAGAGGCCTAAATAATCTAATAATCGATATGACAATCGATAGTATCGATACTATCGATATAATCGATTATATCTAATAAAAATAGGTATCGATATAATCGATTATATCAATAGTATCGATTGTCATATCGATTATTAGATTATTTCAGGGGGGATAATCGATTAATCGATAATCGATTATCCGGCAACACTATGGCATTGTAGCCCCCAAACGGATGCACCGATTATGATTTTGTTTAATATTTTGTTTGAAAGGTGAATTAGTCGGTAGTGTTCTATGCTATGTTTGTTGGAAATCGATCTGCCACCACAATGTCGGATTACATATTTTCTCACAATTCCCTCAATATAGGTATCAAATGAAATTACTTGATTAAGTACTATACATTACGACAATTTCAAATCCAAAATGCGCTGATTTAAGACTGACGTGGGTTTTCAAAACTTTTAATCTTTTGATTACCTAATGCTTTGTACGTAATAAGAGAAGTATGTAACTATGTATAGGTAGTGAATATTATAAGAAACAGGTACCTGTTTCCAAAGCGAGGTTCGCCAACCAGAGAGATTTTACTTACCTTCCATTTTTAAATGGTACCATTTAAAAATGGAAGGTAAGTAAAATCTCTCTGGTTGGCGAACCTCGCTTTGGGAAATTAGCTGAGTGCATTCGGCCGAGAGAAACGCATCCCCACTGCAATTAATCGTGTCGAATAATGGTTGGTGAAAAAGCTTCGGTTGTTTTACCGCATTATTTTAAAAATATAAAGATTACGTTACTAAGTAATTTATTTATACGTAATTAATTTTGCGTGCATGTTTCTGTCAGCGCAGCGAAAACTCATTAAGTAAACCAGAAGAATCAAAATCGGTTCATTCGTTCAGGAGCTACGATGCACACACACACACACACAGACACACACCCACAGGCAGACACACACGTCATACTTTACAACTGAAAACGATACGCAAAAACACCCATCGTTTAAAATAGTAACTGTTGCCAACATTTTTTAACATTGGTGGAAAGCAGCATCATTAGCGTACACCACCTCGATTTGGTAGCTTGCTTCTAAAATGTAGACCAAAAACAACTTCAAAGCTCTTAATCGGCATCAGCAAACTAAAAATATGCAACAACGGTAGTATGTTTGGGTCTAGGAGACCCGTATAAAAATAGTCATAATTTTTGTATTTTCAAATATTTCAGGAACATATAATTATCATCGGATAAAACGAGGATTGTTTAAAAGACTTGAAGTAACTAAGAACAAATTGATATGAAATTTTTTAAATGATTTTGAAATAAAAGTTATATTATTTAAAATAATAACGAAATAGACAGCTTGTATAGCATTAAGTAGATAATAAAAATTCAGCATTTTTTTTTCTTTTCTAAAACTCAACAAGTAGGGGATATAAGAATAAAATCTTAAGTAGTGAAAAGAAAAAAGCGTGGGTCTAATAGACCCAACCGTAATGAAGACAGGTTAAACGAGTTCGTACCATATTTTCTAACAATGACTCACAAAAGGCTCTTACATTCAAAGTGCATCTAGAAGCCTTAAAGTGTCGCTAAGGCGATTAAAAACTGCCAGTCCAGTGCATCGCGACCCTGACCGCAGGAAAGTGGTGCAAACTGGGTCGGATCGAGCCCGGCCCACACGAGTTGGCGCCAAAGTTCGTTGGAAAAAATTTAACTATTAGCTTGGCTCGCGACACGAAACGAACCAACTGCCAGGGCTAAAAGGTTTGTCGAAAACAGAGGAAACAAAAAAAATCATGTCAAGTGCGGTTGCACTCGTGCACAAAGGGTTTCGAACAAACTTTGCTTTCTGGATTCGGATTTTCTCTGTTCTGTGTTTAGACTGGCTCAACGGTGACTCGAAAGAACGTCATTGTAACGCCATTATATCGGTAGCATTAGAACTAGAAAGAAAGAAAGAATGAAGACCTAGTGTTGAACTACAAGTGTTTAACTTGCGCAAAAATGTGCTGTTGACAGTCAAATTGCTTTTGTACTTCTATCTGTTGGACCATACGCTGTGGGTGCGATTCCACCTAATTTTGTGACGAAACACTTGTATTTGCACCGTGTCTGGGTTTTTATACCTATTTACAGAAGTCCGCAGCCAAATAACAATAACTTCTATGTTGTTGTGTTCCAGTGTGTGAGTAAGGTTTCCAGAGCTCTTGGGGGGTGCTACATTAATAGCAGGGGTCAAGCCTTCAAGGTAAGGGCGACAAGTCCAGTAAAAGATTTATTATCTTGTACTTGTCGCCCTTAAGCTATGACCTCATTACCAATTATAAAATATATATAATATACATATGTATATTATATATATTTTATAATTACATATGTAACACAAAATACAACCTGTAACGGAAAGGGGGTAACAATGTAAAGTAGGTGGATACTATACCTTGTATAGATTCTATATACGAAATCCCGAGTTAAAATAAACCCTTTATTGTTTTTATGAAATAAAAAATGATTAACTATAATGACTGACTAAAACGTAAACAAACGCATCACAACACAATTGAGGTCAGCGACCCCAAATCACGTTATCACTTCACGACAATCACTGCGATCCTGAATTTCTCCACCTCCTTCCTCGACATGCGCGCCTAGTACTTTCTTAGAAGATTCGCGAACATTATGCAACATTTGTGGTGTCACTGTACAGAACGCGGCCTTGATGCTTTCTATCACCTCTTCCCTTGACGAGCATGCTACAGCGTACACCTTCCTTTTAAATTAGTCCCACAAGAAGAAGTCCAACGAGTGAGGTCTGGTGACCGAGCTGGCCATGTGATACGACCTCCTCGCCCAATCCACAGATGGAAACGAGCGTTTCGATGGTTTCGTAAATCTCTTTCTCTAGCTCTCGGTCGGCCATCACGCTGCCGTCGGTTGCTCCGACACAGAGAATCATCTCGAATATTCTAGATTGCTCAAAGACATCACGAAATATCACTAGGCTATCCGTAGTAAGTAGGTAATCCAGAAAGGCAAAAACACAAGATGTTGTCACGGCGACGACAATTCAATGACTTAACTGAATTGTCAAAATGAGAAACGCTAAACCAACAAATTTCAGATGTGATTCAGTAAACACTAAAAGATGAACCACCATTGTGATATTTAAATTAATAGCATAATAGGTAGGTACATCCAAGTCTTTCGACGATTCCAACAATACTGTGATAGTGTTGTGCAAGCGTGACTTAGTCAAAATTTTTACTTGTATTTGACTGATATTTCAAAAAAAAATATTGAATCAATAAATGCGTATACACAGCTACAAATGGTCCCATACAGTTTGTAACCGTTAACTGCTTTGGTATTTTTGATATTGTTATACCCTTTCCGTTACACGTTGTATATATTTTCGCTTCACATTTTATTCTAGTTTTCATAGAGCAAGTACTTGTATAACGTTGGAATTAGGTTGATGTATGTGATGAATGAAGATCTAGGATATTAATTTTAAATATTATTCCTTTACTAGAGCTGAAAAAAGGGGATTTAGTTAAGATTCGATTCCCCTGCTTAGTAATAGAAATGAGACTCGAAAAGACGTATCTTTGGATTACGTTGGCGTAAGATATCCGTATTTAATATGATACTCACACAAAAGTCAAATAAAGAAGTTTTAATATCAGTAGAATAACAAAGTGAATCTATAAGGATTCCATTCTTTTTTTTTTAAAGATCCACCTAGCTACACTAGCTGGAAATTATATCTTACCCGCGTTTCGAAGGCTTCTTTGTATACGAACACCGGTCCAGGACAGTGTTGCCAACCACATTTTTTAGAAGATCGTACCTAATACAAAAAAAAATCGTATTTTGTCTTGAATTACAAGAAAATAATCGTACGCATTGGAATTTCAATAAAACTAAGTAAATCAATTAAAAATTGGAATGCAATTTCAATTTTTATATACCATTTATCATCAATGAACATAATAGCATTACTTAACCTATTTTTGATTATAAACTTTTTTTAATTAGAAAAATATATTATTAACCCCTAAAAAAAAAACACCACTTTAGTTTTGTTCACTTTTTTATCATCAGGGCCGAAAGTATGTATGTTTATAGTAGCAAATAAGGTTCTTATTACTATTTTCATATCAAAAAATATATTTATAAGAGATTCCTTTTTCGAATGATTTCATTGAAAAGATCGTATATTTTGCGTACGATTTTGATTACTCGATCGTACATCGTACAGAAGTCAAAAAGGTCGTATAAATACGATTTAAATCGTATGGTTGGCAACACTGGTCCAGGACCCGAAAACCTCAGACATGATTTACGCTCTAGTGAAATGTGAACTTTGTTAACATTTCATTAGAGTCCTGAACTTTGTTCACATTTGGGCATTTGCTGGTTTTTATAGAATGTATAAATTTACTCGTCTGTACGGAGTCCGTCTCCGTAGTTTCGTTTCGAACTAGCTGCTAGAATCTATTCGCGTTATTTTGGGATTAAAATGTCTTTTATTTCTTACATATTTTAGTATTCTAGCTACCTACCAAATTTAATACCACTTTATTCAGTAGATTTTGCGTGAAAGAGTTACAAATATACTGACACCAATATATTCTTATGCCTCCTCCACACTACTCGCGAAGTTGAACGAAGTTAGACGAATACGATAGTGTAGAGAGGCACTTCGGCTCGCCTCGTGCTCGCCGCGTTAAACTTTGCCTCGCCTCGGGCGAACTTCGCCGAGTAACTTCGCGAGTAGTGTGGAGCAGGCATTACAAACTTTCGCGTTTAAAATCTATACCAATATTATGAAGTTGAAGAGTTTGTTTGTTTATTTAAACGCGCTATTTTCTGGAACTACTGGCTTGAATAAAAACATTTGTGTTGGATAGTTCACTTATCGAGGAAGGCTTTAACATATACAACTTCACGCTGAGATCAATGCGACCGTAGAATAATGTAGTGGAAAAAATGGAATCAAACAGGGATAGTATGCGTGCGAAGCCGCTAGTAATAGTATAATGTTAATAGATGAACACTGGCAATGCTATTATGTCCCTATTGGAACCCTTCACTAGAAAGGGAATCGCCTCAGAAGAATCAAAAGATCGTGCGCATAAAACACGGCAGGTGTTGCTGACTCTCAAAACGTACTCTCCTCACTTTTAATTCAAAAATTCTCAAAATCCCTTATAACACAAAAAAGTCATGAATTTCAAGCCTTTCAGTTGCTAATTGCTGTAGTAGATGTTTTTAAATTCCTCATTATTAAGGCCGTCTATTAAAGAGTCCTAACCATTACATCCCCATAAACACAATTCGTGCAACCGACCGAGGTTCCTTGGTGTTTTTATCTATGCTTTTTGATATTTAAATTTAAGGTTTTTACGATATTCCTATTAATTTTACATTCTGTTCTGTTAATCACATATATACTTACTTACTTATGGCTCAAACTAGTTTTTCCTTAAAATTCCGGATCCTATATCATTTTCTTTCCCATCCCTCACCAACCGCAGCTTATGGATTATTCACTTATTTTAGCACCATTTCACTTATTTTCGCGCTAATTTGGGGGGAACCTCGTAATTTGGCAACACTGATTAAAACACGATCTAGCCATAAAAAGCCGTGCTCGACGGGATAGATGGGTTCAAGGACCTGCATACCAGTCTTACCAGTAGACTAAGGGCGAGTTAGCGCAGAAATTGCACAAACCTTGCAATGCTACCTATATATATGCACGTCAAACTATGCACTTTGGACTTTGCACTGCCCTTCTGTCGACGGCATAAGAACTAATATCGAACTGCAAATGTTTACCTTGAGGTGCTGCTGATCCTACAATTATTATGAATACCGGTGGTCTGGCTTCACACGGATAGATATTTTTTACACTTTGACATCCTTTATAGTATAAGAATTTAAGTATGGATCCCTAGTTTATTAAATCAATTAGGGAAAGTAAACTTTCCAACGGTAAGTATATTAATTTTTGATCGTTTTGATATTTTCAGACCCCATTCAATACAAACAAGCAATCAAATCTTACATCTTTTACCTAATGTTAGTGCGGATCACCGCGCCCGGGTCTTCGTATAGCCAACAAAAAGCATGCTTTTATATGATTTAGTTTTCGTGGAGGTCAGATCACAACAACAGTCGCTAACAAGGGAAAAAACTACAATATCGAACTCTTTATAAAAAACGCAGCAATGCACATATGACAAAGATTTGCAAATGGCGTGTCAGAACCATGCTAGACGCTTCCAAGAAATCATAGCCACCATGATCCTGTTTATAAACAAAAGACAAACATCGCCCCAAAAAAATTCGAAAGTTCAGAAATCTATGTAGCCCAATAAAGCTTTTGCTTATTCACAATATTAGTTGAAGAAAAAAACTGAAGTACCAACAAAAATGACCTTCCCTATTACTGCTTGGCCTGATATATCTGGCAGGAGTCATACATAAATCAGAGATATTGTAAACATATTGTTTAAAGACCATGGTTGCATTTAATAAGGCCCTTCTCAGGACTCTTAGAGAGGTCAATTGTCAATTTATAAATGATAAGTACAGTCAGTATATATCTATTGTAATTAACTCATACCTTTTCACATAAAGTGGTCAGAATTAGGAAGTGAGAGAAGATAATAAACTTATTATACAGAAGACCGCAGCCAAATAACAATCACTTCTGTGTTGTTGTGTTCCTGCGTGTGTGTAAGGTTTCCAGAGCTCCTGGGGGGTGCTACGTTAGTAGCAGGGGTCAAGCCTTCAAGGTAAGGGCGACAAGTCCAGTAACAGATTTATGCTGTACTTGTCGACCTTAAGCTAGGACCTCATTACCACTTAACATCAGGTGAGATAAGAGTATAATAAAAAAAATAAAAAAACAAACTTATAATGCTAACTGTACATGAAAATAGTTTAGGGAAAGAAAAATCAATTAACATACTGTGAAAATTGACCGCATATTTTTTAAGGATATTATAAAAATTAAATAACCTATTATTAGATAAATACTCCATTTGTCAGCTACTCAAAATAATTGAACTATTTTGGGACAAAAATTTTATCCATTATTTTTATCTAATCTTCTATCATATTTTTTCACCCAATCAATTCAGTAACTTTTACATGAAAGAGAAGTCAGTCATTTATTTATGTGTCTACATATTTTTTACAAAATTACTTAAAAAATTGGCAAAGACTAATCACCCGCTACTTCTTTTAAGTTATTTCAGGTTAAATAAGTAACTGTAAGTAAGTTAATTTAGTATCTACATTATTATATACACATCTTTTTACCATCTTTCATATTTTTTAAAGTTTATTTCTCTAAGCAATACTCTCACGTCATACTTTTAGTTTAATTTGGTTCTTAGCTGAAAATGGTCAAAAGAATGGAAAAATATTTAATGTGTAAACATTCATGTTTGTATCAAATTAAAATTAAAAAGCTTTTGTTTGTCTAAATTATAAATACAAGTATTGAGACGCCTCGGGAAGTAATAAATATTTGTATTGGGGATGCCTCACCCACACCCCATTACATATCTTAATCTAAGAGATAGAAAAGAAGCATATGGATGTACATTTGTTACTGTGCCACGCAAACATATCTTTATGGATTGAGATAATATTTTTGATGAGACAGCCAAGATACTAAATTAACAAACTCACTCTCTATCTCATATTATTTTAGAATTAAAAGTAGGATACTTTTTATCCTAAAATAATATGAGATTAATAAGCAAGTAAGACTATTGTATGTTCAATGATCCCAAATTACGATTAAAAAGCAGTTTAAACTTTTTTAAAAGTATAAAGTCACAATAGAAGAAGACATTTAATCCAAATAATGCCTTACTTATTAATAGGTGTATACTTTTGTAATCCAAATTACAATTGTTTAATTTAGACTTATACTTCATCTTTTGAAGTTACTTACTTACCTAAATATGGATGAAATAAAATGCTTTTTTTATATAAATAATAATGAAGCATATAGATGCTAGGTCAAAAAAATTAGTAAAAATTATTAAAAGGCTTAAAAAAACTTCCTCATTTAAATATTTATATTAGTGTTGTAATTTATTTGCATTGAGTATTTTTATAAAATCTATTTATGTATTTAAGTAAGTCATTTCTATTGAGGAATACAATTTAATAAACTTTTGACAATGAAGTCACATGATACTTTCAATTAATGGATAATCTATTTTATCTATCTAAAGGTATACCTACATAAATCCAAATTTCAGAGTAGGTACAGCAATAAAATTCGATAAAACATTTTGGGTGTATGGGAAAAATTCACTCAATTGTGTATTGTAATACGACTTACTTTTTATAACTTGTTAATTTAAGCAAACAGATTAAAGTAAACAATAAAAAAAAATCTACTAAGAAACAATTACGCTGTCTTCAAAATGTTTTATGAACTTACCAGTTTTCGTCGAATCAATCCAAGGAAAACCACTTAAAGTCGTTTTGTTTATTATTTCACAACACACTAAGCACACTCACTACGTTCTTTTAGTTCTAATTCAGTGTCTATTTAAGAAATTTCAATAATAAACACAAAGAAGCCACCACGAGCACAAAACCCTTTTGTTGACTTGACATTCAATTTGGTTGGTTAGTAGTTGACAGTAGGCCGTTATGTCAATAATTTGACACAATGCCTACTACACATTTGGGCAGTGCTGCACCATCTATTATTACCTATCTATTTTTGGGTTTTGTGAGAGAATGAAGATCTCACCTCAGAAATTAATTAGCTCTCATCACCGCGCATTTAACTTGAAATAACTTGTCTTTTTAAACACTTATCATTGGCGGAATCATCGCGTTGTGTAAAAACGCGGGATTCAGCCCATTAAAAAACCCATCTGTTTATCACAGCTCACTCAGTGGTCCTTAAAATGTGCGCCGCTATGTGCGCCCAGACCAGGCTGGGCCATATATAATACACCTCATGTGTAAGTTTCATTGCGCTCTTTCTAAATATCAAAATATGAGTGCTGTATGCCGTTAGTAATTTGCCGTTTGTTGCCCTTAAGCTAGGACCTCATTTCCACTTAACATCAGGTGGGATGAGGTCAATCTTGAAGAGTAATATAAAAAAAAAAGTATTTTTTTCATCGCATGCGGAAAATTTGACATTGGTATCTGTTGCACATAGGATTACTGGTGCATTGCAAAGAAAAGAAGTGGCGCTACGAGGTATACCCATAATCCTGCTCCCTCCACTTAAAATACGTGAAAGAGGACTGTTTCGAACCAAAAACTCATATAACAGTTTCTATTCTTATTAATCCGTGTTCATTAGTATACAAGAGCAAAACGACCCGTTCTAATATATCAAGTCGATAGTCAGATTAAATTGAAATGTATAATCTGGATAGTTCAACGTGCGTATAATAGAATATAAAATCGTTCATGATTAATACATTTTTTAAATAATATATATTTAAAAGGGATTTGTGCTAGCCGATCTGCATTTTGCCAAGATGGGCGCACGAGTCGGTCATTGCGCGCTGTATATATTATTGAAGACAATTTTTGATAGTTTTTGCTATTCTAAGTCATCAGGCATTTACTACACTAATACCTTATGTACTTAAACTTTTACATGAATGTTAACATTCTGAATTTTGAAACAACGTAATATGTGACGATAATATTCATCGTTTTGTTTAAACAGCAATGTGTGGTATTCGCGGCCGCGAATGCACGATTATCCACGCAAGTATGTGGCTGGCTTCAGATTTGATTTGACATTGCGTTTTGTTCAAACTAAACTGTGGTTTTACATCTTCAATAATTTTGGGGTGGTTTTATTTTATATTTAAATATGTTGGAGCTGTAAAATAATATACTTTGTAACTAAAATACAACACATATATTCTTCTACCTAATAGCTGAGAAAGTTGTAAAATAGCGCCATCTATTGGTTTAACACCAAAACAGCAAGTAGTATGCTTCTGGCACTAATATACAGTTTTTATTAGTGTTCGTTAGATGACACTTCGTTTCGTTTCCATAATCATCAGCAAAAAAATTTGTCTCATAAAAGTGGCCTTCTTATTCAAAATACTCTAAATTCTTGTTAGTTCTCAAAGTTATAATAAAGTTTACTCAAAACGTCTACGGAGAAAAAATATAGAACTAGGGAATAAGAGCTTAATTAGAAATTACATCAATTTTGAGTACGTGCGACGTAAAGTTTAACAATAATCTAATCCATAATAATCCAAACTAATATTATGCGAAAGTAACTCTGTCTGTCTGTCAGAATTTCACGCCTAAACCACTGAATAGATTTTAATGAAGTTTGGTATTACTGATTGAATTAAATGAAGATTGCTCCCGACTCCGTATCCATGTTTAAAACAGAAATGACATAACATAAAAAAATATAGAAACTATTGAAAACTAGACTTTACCTTAGTTCGCATTACCTTTCCTTTAGATCGTGTCTTAGTTGTGTACGTTGACAACCTCCATGAATCGAGAGGCGAGCAGTCCAGACTTTCATCTCTGAGGTCCGGGGTTTGAGTCCCCGTCAAGTCAATATGGAAAACGAACATTTCTATATTGTCTCGGATCTGGATATTGTTGTGCTGTCGTTGGTTCTGTTAGTACACTAGTAGTAACCTACTACTAATACTAACCATTGAAATCCAACCTTTTGCTATACACAAAAATCCAACAAATGTTTATCAAATCAAATCAAAGATAAATGAAAATTTTTGCCTGATCATGAGATGGGACGCCTAGTAGATCGGATTATATTTTAGCAAAAATAAATAGGTAAATTAATATTGGAGAGCATCACATAGGTACATACATTGCCCTTAGTCTAAGGTTAGTAGCTAAAGCATTTGTGTTACAGAAATCACAAACAAAGACGGTACCATAACACCCAGATCTTAATCGAATATCTCAGCTTAAAATTTATATTTTCAGTAAATTTTACATGTAAGTGAAAAAACATCCATCCCTAAGTAATAATCTTCCACATTTAACATGTAAGTAGAAAAAATGCAACCTATTCAAAACTTCAAGTTTATTTTGCGTCAACGTCGACGGTAAATCGTCCCCACGCGTCAAGTCACAGGCGAAAAATTCGATACCACCAAATTCGGTAACCAGGCAACGGCAACAAACCTGCAGTCTACGCATCCTTCTACATAAATCACCTGTCCAACACAGTTGTGTGTGTACATATGTTGTACATTGTGTAGTGTACGTACAACGGTAAATCACGAGTGAGTACGATATCGTTGTTTCTCTCTAATGTTCTGATAAATTACACCATGCTTCATAACAAAGACACTGAGGCACCGTTCCGTGCCGCCCTATGCGTCGTTATCATTCTATCGTGACACATCTATTTTCGTTTCACGGAATTATGGCCTGTATTCGTATTGAGATTATTAACTATTGAAAATTATGTTGTTTGAGAGCTGTTTTGAAGATAATAGATGTGCTTTCGCGCTGTAAAACTCGCAACCTTCAAACAATATTGAAGCTTGAACTGTTCAAACGGCGTCTACGTAGTTAAGTAGTATAAAATATTCGTGTTAATTGGAACTACAGGTGTTTTGGAACTTTGTAGTTCAAAAACGGTTAGCAACATATTTGTCTACCTACCTAGCTAACCGATTTTGCATTAACCCATTTGGCGCTGCCGTACCCAATCAGGTACACTTAAATAAATGAGGGTAGTTGTATTATTTTTCAGAATTATCACTTTTTTATCATTCTAATTGATAGCAGATAAACCATTTTATAAAGTGTTGACAGTATACGTGGGTGGATAGAAAGTATATGTTATTTCTGTCATTTCAATTGGGCGCCGAAAACATCGACAATAAAAATCAAAAGCATAGCAGTATCCCGTAGAACTTGCTGCCACCCAATTTTTGTAGCCAAACCTTACTGGCTTGCCTCTGATAAACTGCTTAGCAGGATGATGACCGAAATATTTTACGATCCATTGCGAATTCATACTCCCCTTCACTGTGACTATCTTCTAAAACGGCTCGAACTGCTTCTTCCAAGCGAGAATAGTTCGTAGAAACGTTAAAACGTTTAGAACTCATGGTATCCAAAATCTGAAAATAAGGTGAAATTGTTATATGGAACCCGCCAGTGTACCCATACAGGTACAGCACGGTTTCAAGTGCAATGATTTATTTTATTTAAATTCTAAAAGTGTTACATTTACAATAAATGTGCTTTTATTATTTAGTTTACAACCTTATTTATAAAATAAAGGATACATATTAGTTTAACGGTCAATATTCACCAAGTTAGGCTACTTGAAACCGTGCTGTACCTGTATGGGTACACTGGCGGGTTCCATATAACAATTTCACCTTATTTTCAGATTTTGGATACCATGAGTTCTAAACGTTTTAACGTTTCTACGAACTATTCTCGCTTGGAAGAAGCAGTTCGAGCCGTTTTAGAAGATAGTCACAGTGAAGGGGAGTATGAATTCGCAATGGATCGTAAAATATTTCGGTCATCATCCTGCTAAGCAGTTTATCAGAGGCAAGCCAGTAAGGTTTGGCTACAAAAATTGGGTGGCAGCAAGTTCTACGGGATACTGCTATGCTTTTGATTTTTATTGCGGGAAGGCCGTTGAAGCATCGAGCGAACCATTGGGATCAAGAGTAGTCAAATCCTTACTTCAAAAATTGGGGACTAATCCAGCAAACCATCAAGTGTTTTTCGATAATTCTTTTACCAATTATAAACTTATGATAGATCTCAAGAAAGAAGGATATCGAGCTACTGGAACTATACGTGAGAATCGAACAAAGTGTCCCTTGAAAAGCACAAAAGAGATGAAAAACGAAGATTGTACTGATTTGATAAGAAAAATGAAATTCTGTTAGTAAGATGGAAAGATAACAGTGTCTGTACTATCGCAACAAACTGCGATACCATTGAACCATTGGGAGCTGTAAAACGATGGGATCCTGTACAACGAAGCAAGACTGATGTCAACATACCAAATCTATTTCAAACTTATAATCGGAACATGGGAGGAGTGGACGAGCTGGACCAGTCTATCGCTCTATACAGGATAGCAATTCATGGGAAAAAATGGTGGTGGGTTTCATTTACTTATATGATTGATATGGCTATTTCGAATGCGTGGCGCTAACATGTAATGAGCCATGATGATAAAATGGATCAGCTACTATTTTGGCGTAATATTGCAAGATTCTATTGTCGTCAAACTACCCAGCAAAAAAGCTCGAATTTCATCCTCAGCAGTACCAGGTTTACCTCAAGATGGTATAGGACGCTATCCTAAAAAACTTGAAAAATCATTGCGTTGTTTTGTATGTCACGCACGAGTTCGTTGGCAATGTAAGAAGTATTTAAAAACATTGTGTGTAGAAAGGCAATGTTTTGAAAATTATCACCTGTAACACGCCGCTGTACCCAATCAAGTACACCCCCTCCTACGGAACCCTAATTATTTTTCTCAAATTATATAACGTTTTTCTATTTAGTTGCTTTGTAACCAATAATTAAATAAACATTTTGAAAGATTTTCACCCGTGTTTTCATTTTGGCGGTTAATGGGTTAAGTGAGTTTATTATACTCATGTAAATATTTATTATGTTTTCGTTTTACACGAATTCAATTAGAGGTTTTACAAGCAAAAAAAAGATGTCGATTAAATTTATATATTTAGCTTATCACCCTAACAAACATAAAATGATGTTTATTCTCACAAAATTGAAGAAAGTATCTTTCCTACTAACATACAAGAGGTACTGAATCTTGAAGACTTGTGTAGTTAAATCAGTCTAAACCAGTGAATCTTTACATTGCCTACCTAAAGTAGGTACCATTGTTCTATATCGTTTATAGAGAGACCCAAATCATGGCTCGCGACACCATGTGGACGGCAGTCCTTAGAAGAATAAGAATTGATTTATTAGCACAAAATTAATGACCGACCGAAACATGTTATTTTGCCGAAACTGAAACCGAAGGTTCGGTTTCATTGTAGTTTCGGCCGAAAACGAAACCGAACCTTTTATAAAAAAAAAGTGCTTATAAAGTCGAAAAAATGTTAGTTTGCCCGTTTTTTTCTAAAATTAATATCTCGCTGACGTATAATTACAGGTTTCTACTTTCAAAGATTTATCACAATGAAATTTCAGCACAGTTACAGAGGTTATGTTTGAAAATTTAACCACCCTATAAATAAAGTGAAAAAAAAATACATTACATATTTGTAAGTTTCGGCGCGGCCGAAAGGTTCGGCCGTTTTTGGCCGAAAAAGAAACTCGGGCCGAAACTTGATTTTTTGACCGAAACTGGCCGAAACCGAAACCGAAACCGAAATTTCGGTCGGACACTACACAAAATCAATGTACAGAACACAGACATTAAACTGACACAAACAAGAGATACATACAGTAAAAGTAAATTATTTAGAAAAAAAGTGTGCGGCCCGGTTTATTACTTTCATTTCATCAGGAATTATTTTCATTTTTGGCAGTATTTAGCGCAGCCCCAGCGCACTCAGGATACATGGAAAGGCGTTGATTACTAAGGCTAAAACTTAAAGGCCTCTCGTAGCATTGCATGCTCCCTTTCCTTATTTGCTTCGTTTAAAGATATATTATTATATTATATGAAAACAACACAGTCAAAACACGCCGGTTTGTAGATACACGCTTTGTATGTAGATACTTTGATGGTCATAGTAGGCATAAGAACAATGAAAAGAGTGGTGATTTTTCGGCTGTACCTACCTACAAAAAAGACTAGATATAGCGGGCCCTTATTTTAAAGTTATTACAAAAGTGAGCACATACTTGTATATGTAACGACTTTTATCCATACATCAGCCTAAACATGCCAGTATCGCGTGCAATTTCAAAGGTCATTTAAATTCTTGTGCAAACTTGAACATTCGAACATGTTCCGTGAGGGCATAGATAGCCACCTAATGAGGGTAGTTTGCGACGGTTTTGCTCACAACTTTGGAGTTCTTACTTGTTAGTAGAAAAATGCTTGCACTTTGGTAAGACAATTCATAGCAGACTATAACAGATTTTTTCGCTTTTTTCATATCAAACCACCAGAACTTTAACCTTTAGAATTTTGTATAAAATCTAGAAAATTCACAATAAAACCAGTAGCTAAATACGCCACAAACCTAAATTCCTATTTTAAAGCATTTAAAGCTTCAATTGTTAGCAAATACATAACCAAATAATATAGGTTTCTTATCTAAATAATGCTATCATGTAGGTAATTTAAGTTTAATATTTCTGCGTTCATTTTCGCTAAAGGTTTGTAATTTATCGTAGTAAATCAAACTTATTATTTAGCAAATTATCTTTGAAAAAAATGTGATCGTGGGTAAATTTACCTCCCTAAGGCTATATGTGCAGTCAAAAATAAGTCAGAATGTACCTACATTTTAAACTTCGTAAGTACTGCGCTTATAATGCAGCTAAAAGAACAATAAAAGTAAATTCCGTTACGTGCTATTGACTCCACATAACTAATTAAGGACACCTCAGCTACAGATTTTAGGAGCAATGAATTGATTAGGTATCTATATAATATAAAGCTATATAAATGTGTATATAGGTAAGAATATACTGTCGTATCATCGCTTTTTCCGCTTTCCGTCGATATATTAATTTGTTTGCATTGACATCGTCTTTCTTGTCAACGTATATGGTTAATCATATAGTAAGTATATAGTACTATATTGCTCAAAAACCTCATCCACCAATAAAATAGGTACACACACTATACACATCACACACACACACATACACACAAACCCAATTAAAAGGATGACATGACTTGATACCACTGTTTTCCGAACTTCATTAGATGCTCGGAGCTTTAAACTTATGTATTTGGCTCATGGCTCATAGTTTTATGCATAAAAGGTAGTGATTATTACAGCTGGAACTTCGCTATTAAGGGTGTAAGTTAGTTAACCAAGTATGGAAGCGGTGCCAGGGAGGCACAGCGCTATTAACTAGGCCAGATTAGTTTTATTAACTTTGTAATTAGCGTTTTACCGGCGTAGAAACGTTTCACATTGGGAGTTAAGTTAAACGAGATCTGATATACTTCATTGCACACAACTTTTCAAAAATGGTTTTACAGGCAAATTTTTGTACAATAATGTGTGGACTCTTCTTTGGAAAGCTTTTTCTTCTAGACAACAATTAGTTCGAGGAAATATGAGTTGACGAGAAATAGGTACGTGGCCGTGCACACATAAATGAAGGTTTTATTTTTTTAATTATATGCACAGTATTATAACATTATAAACACGTTTAAACATATAACTCAAAGGTGACTGACTGACATAGTGATGTATTAACGTACAGCCCAAACCACTGGACGGATCGGGATGAAATTTAGCATGCAGGTAGAGGTTATGACGTAGGCATCCGCTAAGAAAGGATTTTGATCAATTTCACTCCCAAAGGGATAAAATAGGGGATCAAAGTTTGTAAATATTAAAGATTGGAGCTACTCGTACTATGATAAAGACGTTATTTAACCCCCTTGGGATAAGATAAGATAAGAGAAGGATAAAATAAGGGATGATGGAGGATTTAAAATGTATTCGTTTGAACGGAACGAATAAAGTGAAATAAACAAAATATTTTTTACTTCTGATAACTAGATCGATCGCTAGTGTTTATATAAAATAGTTACTGTTAGACGTGCAAATGTCATTCAACCGTAGGTAGACAGCTTAAAAATTCATCTAGAGACAATGCCTCCCAGACTAAGATCCCTACTAATATTATAAATGCGAAAGTAACTCTGTCTGTCTGTCTGTCTGTCTGTCTGTCTGTCTGTCTGTCTGTCTGTCTGTCTGTTACGCTTTCCTGCTTAAACCTCTCAACCGATTTTGATGAAATTTGGTATAGGTATACGTTGAATTTCAAGAACGGACATAAGCTACTTTTTATTAGAAAATAAGGGGGGGGGGGAGGGGAGTAATACCACCTTTGAAAGTTAATGTGGAAAAATGTTTATTTTTGAAGTTAGAGATATGAAATTTTGCACAAGTATAGCTCGAAACTTGGATTGAAATATAGACTACTTTTTGTTTCGAATATAAGGGGAAAAGGGGTAAAACCGACCATGAAAGGATGTAGTCCACGCGAACAAAGTCGCGGGCACAGCTAGTTTGCTTATAAATCTTATAATTTACAAAAGAACTCAATTGTTCACTACAAACTAAACGTTACGTTACGTTTATTTCTAGTCTATAGGATAATCGCTTTTGAACCAAATGAACATTTCATTTAATAGAAGTCTGTTGTATTCGTGTTGCAGATGGTAATTACAGAACAAACTTGGTAATCAGGGCGTTAGTTCGGTGCCAGGAAGCCAGCGGCGCCATTAACTGTGCCAGATTAGTTTTAACTTAATAATTAGTGTTTTGATGATTTCGAAAACAAGTAGAAGTAAAAGCCTAGAACGACAACATGTGGGTGGGTATAAAGTGTTTTTGTACGGTCAAACGCACATCAGGATAAAAATATGATTTTGATTATTATGAAACGATTTTTTAAACTGCAAGTGTTTACATCGGTGTACACACACACAAACACTCACACACGTGCACATACACACATGCACGGACACATACACACATGCACGCACACACACACAGAAGTACAACACACACATCTGGTATTTGTACTTATATGGTTAGTCATAGAAAAGCTGTCAAAGTTGTTTTGTTATGAAATTTTGGTTTGTTAGTTACGCAGAGCGCTTTCCTCTGGTACAGGTAAATATTTTACCTAGGGAACGCGAAGGAGGAGCGGACCAAAGAATGAAAGTATTTTTGAATATTTTCTGTTATGACAGTGAAGTCCTAATGTTCTACAAGACACTGTAACTAATATAACTACAAATATAATTTACAATTAAATATTAGAAACAGAAAAATTTTATCTCCCCTTGCGGTGCGGGAATTGAACCCACGACCTTCACGTATCGCGCGTGCTGCTCTTACCAACTGAGCTAACCGCAAGTTATTGTAGGCGATGAAATTTTTCTGCTGTATCAACCGTTAGCCTTTCGGTATGTGCCCTCTGCCGAATATGTTTATATCTACATACTTAACGGCCCGTGGTACATTCGTTGCAGAAATGTTTGAAAACCACAGAATCGAAGACACCTGGCATCTTAATCGATTTTATTATTTTTATAGTACTATACGCCGTACTAGCGAACTTTTAAATATTAGAAACAGAAAAATTTTATCTCCCCTTGCGGTGCGGGAATTGAACCCACGACCTTCACGTATCGCGCGTGCTGCTCTTACCAACTGAGCTAACCGCAAGTTATTGTAGGCGATGAAATTTTTCTGCTGTATCAACCGTTAGCCTTTCGGTAAGTGCCCTCTGCCGAATATGTTTATATCTACATACTTAACGGCCCGTGGTACATTCGTTGCAGAAATGTTTGAAAACCACAGAATCGAAGACACCTGGCATCTTAATCGATTTTATTATTTTTATAGTACTATACGCCGTACTAGCGAACTTTTAAATATTAGAAACAGAAAATTTTTTTCTAATATTTAAAAGTTCGCTAGTACGGCGTATAGTACTATAAAAATAATAATTTACAATTTTTGACGAAATCCGTTGCCGAGAGAGGCCAGCGGGCAGGACTTTGGCGTCGCGCTATCTTTAAGGTCCCGGGTTCGATGCCCGGTTGGGTTAATGTGGGAAACGAACTATTTTATACATATAGTCTCTTAGGAAATAGGGATACATTTTTATATATTGAGATTTATTATAACCATATCGTTGCTACAGGGATGTCTTCAGAGAAGCAAATCAGCATGGCCGCGAGCGCCATTGCTATGCGCGGGGTGCGCCTTTTCCTCAGCGTGAGGCGCAACGCTGCAGAGCGCCGGGTACCACCAGCTTCCGACCCAGTGAAGCCACCGAGACCCAAGCCTGTGGTCCCTGGCGCCAGGCCGCCGCAGAAGGTCTTTGATCTGTTGGCTAAGACTACAAAGTTCAACAAGTAAGTGAGGATCAAAGCTCCCTGATGTAACTGCCTATTCCAGTGTCTAAGATGTTTGGGTCGATGGATGAAGTCGGTTTTTTTATATTGCTCTTCAAGATGGACTTCATCCCACCTGAAGTGGTAATGAGGTCCTAGTACCATTACTTAAGGGCGACAAGTACACCATAATAACGCTACCTTGAAGGCTTGACACCTGCAACTAATGTAGCAACCCACCAGAAATTCACAAGCCTTTTTTTGATGGAGGGGAAATTCTTACGGACTTTCTGGAAACAAAAGTAAAATTATTAACGGTGTGATACCAACAATAGTGTGTTGGTATCACACCGTTAATAATTTTACTAAGTAGATCCATTACGTTATTGACTCATTGCCTTTAAAATAGTTTAGAAAATAAAGTGAGTACCACAGAACATGGGAAAAGGTTTGCCGTGTTGTGTGGTGAACAATTATAAAACTTTATTATTCATTGAAGGTTTTAGGTATGGGTTTTAATTCAAAAACATCAAGTTATATGTATAGTTAGACTTGTAAAGGTTCTTTACAAGTCCGTTTATAATCTAGGAAGGGGAAACCAACAACATGTAGCAATGAATGTGGTCCCAACACGATGTCTTCGCAAAACTGTTCGAAAACAAAAAATAGAGCTCTTCCAACGTCTTCTGTGGAATTTACAATTGACTACTGTAACCTTCGATACATTCGTAAACGACCATGAAAATCTTTACATAACCAACGCTGAAGGCGGCCATCGCCGAATTTTTGTCGTATCTGGTAATACGTAGATACAACTCTACGTCTGCTACTGGCCCACATTACCCGATCAACATTGTAGTAGCACAGTCAAAGATTACAGCGGTCTAAAAGTTTATATAATTGTCAAATGTATAGTCAAAAACATGTCTGATACACTTTGGACTTACGTTAATTTATAATTGTAAATTTTATTGCACACTTAAAGTACAAAAGATTTTTTTTTATATTGCACTTCAAGATTGACCTCATCCCACCTGATGTTAAGGGGTAATGATGAGGTCCTAGCTTAAAGGTGACAAGTACAGCATAATAAAGCAGTTACTCGACTTGTCGCCCTTACCTTGAAGGCTTGACCCCTGCTACTAATGTAGCACCCCCCAGGAGCTATGAAATACTTACTCACACGCAGAAACACAACAACACAGAAGTAATTGTTATTTGGCTGCGGTCTTCTGTAAGGTGGAGGTATTTCACCAGTCGGGCTGCTCCAGTTCGAGCGATAAATCGCTATGCCCTACCTCTCTTAAAATCAACTTAATGCTACGAAAATTCCCTGCCAGTCATCAGATAGTGTATTTGTGCAGTAATATTAAGATTGCGTGTACGGATTACAAAAAAAATTTGCAATAAAGTAAACACTATAGATAGGTATTTAATAAAAATTTATAGACATACTTAAATGAAAGAATATAATATTATGCGAGTGTATAATATAAGAGAAATACGTGGATAAGTTTATTACTACAGCGACCATGTGAGTTGTGATGTGAGCTTGATTAAATGGAAGTTAACAAAGCAGTGAGTACAGTACCTACTACTAAAAATGTTGACGCATTTTGACCCGTTAACCTATTTATAACCAATTTAAAAAAGGAGGAGCTTATCAATTCGACCGTATATTTATTTTTAAATGTTTCAAATGGAACGCGAGAGTCTTAAATTCTGTATTTTCGTTTGGTTTTTTTTACGTTTTAACTTCCTTGAGTAGTTTACGGCTCGTAGCCTACGTGCGTCGACCGTGCTATTTCTTCCTACATCGTGGACGGGTGTAAACATTTAGTTTGCTGTAAGCCACAGGTTAACTGAACCAGTCCGCCCTTGGTCGTAGGCGGGGCGGCGCGCTCGCGGCGACCATGCCAAACAAGAAACTAAAAGAAAAGACTCTCGAATTGTTATATAGGAGCACGCATTTCTCTAAGTGAGTTTAGTTTCAGGGTAAACTTGTTTTAATTGAAGGATGTGAATTTGTGCAAGAGATTGTTGGGAAACTAACATTTAAAGTTAAATTAAATTTTCTTCAAAATCATCCCGTTAAATTCAGTGGGTACCAAAAATAAATATTTCAGATCCGATAAGAGAAAGCAATTTGTAATTGACAATAAATTAACCAATTTACTTCGAATACGAAAAAGACGTTTCAAAACGCAAAATTTTATAGATAATATTTATGCGAATCGAAAACCACCAGATCTTCAAAAACCACCAGATCTTCAAAAACGAATCCTCTCGTTCGTTATTTGCTTACTGTTGCCACTTAAGTTAAAACTAACAGGTTCGGCACCGATGTATCTTGAGCTTACTAATATTTTGTTTTGTAGGACAAAATAAGATGTTCTGAGGTTAAGACATTTTTTAGAAGCGAAATCAACCATTTTATGAAACTACTCTAATTATTACTCATTTAAACAATGGTAAGGGTTGATTACATTATTTAGTCTACAACATTTAAAGCGTTTTAATAATTAAATAAAATTATTATTGCGTCCATATTTGAATTTACCTTGGTAAGTGATATTACTTAATTGTTATAGTTCGGTATTTAAGTAAGGTAGGTACCGCAATGTAGAGGCGGGTAGTAATATGGGAATGTTTTAATACTGTTTTTATTTATAAGATCTTACAATTTCAGATACATATTTTTCATTATAAATATTAAAAAGAGGAGGATTAGTATTGAGCATAGATTTTAGGTAAGCACTACTTTCCACGTTTTTCCACAATTTCCACGGATTCTTCGCTTTTTAATGTATAGCCTAAGCACTAGGTACCTCGATAAATGGACTAACCAACACAAAAATATTTTTTCAATTCGAACCAGGGATTCGGAGGTATTCGTCTAATCCCAAAAACGAAATATGTCAGATCCGATGACGTTTAGCAATTTTTATTGCTCATAATCGCAACCAACTCACTTCGAATGCGAATAAAGCGTTATCAAAAAACAAAATATTATTTAGACAAATCAAAAATCACGTTTTAATTCGCTAACTTTTGATCAATCTTCAAAAACGAAACCTTTCGTTTGTTCGTTTCGTTTTTGAGATTAGCGCATTCAAGTTATAATAATCATAAATCGAATAAATGTCTACTCGTAGTCTCGTATTGACCGTCGCAACCTGAGATTTTACAAGGTGTCCACAAGGTACTTTACCTATTGGTAGATGCTGAATTAATCGAAATTTTAACCGTTAGATCGGTAGAAAGATTAATGGAAAAACGTTTTTAGAAAATACGAATTAAATCCGGACGCAATCTTCAGGTAAATTATTTAGCTTGCGGTTTGAATACATTTGATTAAGTTACTGACATATCGGAAATTGTTTTCCATCCATCTATTGTGTCGAAGTTTGTTGACATCGTATTGTTGTGTTCGAGGGTATCTACAGCGATCGAAGGACACACAAATAAAAAAACCGGCCAAGTGCGAGTCAGGCTCGCCCATGAAGGGTTCCGTAGCAGCAAGTTACACTAATAAAGTTTATATTTGAGTTGATTGATTTAAAGGTATTTTGCGATTTACGATTTATGACGTAGGTATCTATTAAAAAAAACTACCTAGGCACTTAATCTAGATGGAACCAATTTTCGCTGGTAGTTTTGATTTTGAGTTTCAGTTCTAAAATCTTAATGCGGAATGCGGATACATCTACTTACCAAGTTACCACAGTTTTGCTCTAAGGTAAAGTTACGAAAAAACTGTCTGTGACATACATATATTAATGTATTTTGTAAATTATAACTTCAGTCAGAACTTTATATCACCTAATGATCATTTTTGTTTGATTGTCACTCAAATCCCCCGCATTTTCACCATTTCCCACACCTTCGTATTTGGTTTAAAAGCTCCGCATTTTAGGTAACCCCACACATCGTCAACCCTGATACCTACCGTCCGTAGGTCAGGGATCTGTCTGAGGGAACTTTGTCGCCAAATAAAATAGAAAAATCGAATCAGTCGCAATATACCTAGGTAGGCACGTAAGACTGACCCTTTCAACTTTGCACCACCCTTATCTCGTGGATATAAGCACATATATCTAACTCAAGTGTTCACCGTGATGTGCTGTCCTCTGTACCTACCCTGGAATTTTACGATGGAAGCGAAAGTCAATGTTCATGTTAAGTAGGTACGTACACGATATCTACTTAGTTGTGTCAAAGTCAAAGTCAAAGTCAATATTTTTTATTCATGTAGATTACATTACATACAGTTAGTTTGTCAGTTGGAAAAAAAAACAAAAAAAGTATATAGTTATTGAAATAAATAAAATAAAAACATTTAAATTAGCCATTGTCCGTTAGCCATTGACATACCTACAAGTATTATCCTTATATCCTGTCTCCTGCCCTGTCTTTCTTCTCCCAATCTCGTCGTTCGACCCTACGAATATCCTCACAGAAATACTTACATACTGATGTTTAATTGCAGAAATGAGCTGGAGGCCTTATACGGGATGTACAGGCGGCTGGTGACCGCTGCCCAAGGTATTCTGCCCCCCTCGGCCATTGGACAGCCCCCCGCCAAAGTTGACGTAAGAACTTCTTATCTCATTTTTTTATCATAACTTTCCAGCCTGCTTACTCACAAAACGTCGGAACGGGATTTAAACTTGGAACCAATTTTTTAGCCCTTTAAAATTTTGGACAAAGACAAAGATAGACTTTCCGTATTGGAATTAGTCCCGACCTTTCTTGAATCAGCTCCCAGAGGTGATGGTCCCAATGATTGCAAAAGTCCAACTGTTGGGTCCATTTTCACCAAACCTAGTATTAAGTGTTTGGTTAAAACTATGCAATATAGTGATGTCGCGTTATTTTTAACTCAACTTTTTTAATATTTTTGGTAATCTAACTGTCGTACTGCACGGAAATTTGAAACTTTATTGCCTGTCCTAGTGTAAACCATTTGCATTCTTTTATGTTGTTAGTACTGTTCAATCGATACAAAGTTAGTTTTATTAACCCCGGTACCAATAATTTCCATCAATTCGTGTGCTTACCAACATTACGCGGAGTTTTCAAGTACACATTTTATGAACTAGCAACAACAACCCTCTAAAACCGCATGTTTAGTAAGTCGTGTCAGTTTTTTTATTGAGAAGAGACATACCTATTTACTGAAATATACCTATAAGTATCAATTGAATTTAAATAACGGCCATCGTTTATTTTTAATATATAACTATTAATAACATGAACATTTGGGAACTCGTGAACTGTCTATTGATTGTATAAACGAAAGATATTTTTTATTTACAGACAGATACATAAAGATTTACAAAACTGTCAAAAAAAAATTAGGCGTGGGACTAAAAACGTTGAGCTGTAGGTAATTTATTTTAAATCGTGATTTAAATTAAAACTCTTTTCTTAGCATGAAATGAAAAATCTACGATCATAATCATTTTTAATAGTACCTAAACTTTGTTTGCAGGTTGTAGATAGTTCCTAAGCGAAATACCAGTCAATCAAATTCTCCCGATAAATGCGGAACGTCGAAGGTTTTCATCAAAACTTCCACATTACCGAACCGTTTAGGCTCGCAGACAACCTCCTCAAAAAACGAACTATGCCCGACATGATGTGAACGCACGCGAACCATGAGACAGGCCAAGCTGATATATTGCGTTTGTTCCGTGATCTAATGCCGATTTCCGTAATAACTGCCGGAACGCACATGATTGGGAACACGATGGGAATAACGGTGGGGCATTTGGGACACCCGCACGAACGTTTGAGGGTTAAGCTAAGAAATCTTGCCGGGATTAATCGATATTGTATCGATATTGCTACATTTCCCGGAATATTTTTTAAAGAGACCTACTATAATTATTTTTTTCCAATAAACTTATGTATCGATTTTATTATTTTTATAGTACTATACGCCGTACTAGCGAACTTTAAATATTAGAAACAGAAAAATTTCATCTCCCCTTGCGGTGCGGGAATTGAACCCACGACCTTCACGTATCGCGCGTGCTGCTCTTACCAACTGAGCTAACCGCAAGTTATCGTAGGCGATTAAATTTTTCTGCTGTATCAACCGTTAGCCTTCCGGTAAGTGCCCTCTGCCGAATATGTTTAGAACTTCATACTTATCGACCCGTGGTACATTCGTTCGTGTTCGTTCGTGGGTTCAATTCCCGCACCGCAAGGGGAGATGAAATTTTTCTGTTTCTAAAACTTATGTATCGTATCGTCTCCCGACGGAGGTGATGGCGTGTGTGGGACTCCCTGCCCTGAGATGGGTAGAACGACCCACCCGGTTGGACATCATAGCTTTGATTGGTGTTGTTATGGGGAATTGTGTCAACCTACTTAACCACGAACCTGTGGTAATTTGCATTTTTCAATGTAAGAATAATATTCGTCAAAGAGTTTTGTTTTTTTTTCGGTCATTTGAATAAAAATACTAATAAAACTACGTAGGATATCTACATATTTCATTTTACTAAAATGTCGACAAACGGATAACAATTCAGTACGAGTGTAACAACAATTGTTCACAGACAAAATGTAGAGTTACTTTGTACTGTTTGTAAATTAAGGAGCAGGCCAGCACTGTCTTAAATAAATACGTTATTCCAAAGAATATTGTTCTAAGATAATATTTTTTAGATATACTTATGCCTATATTCTTCATAAACTTAATTTAAATCTAAGCCTCTTCATTCATCTAACAACCATGCCTGTATTTTTTGTCCCAAGTGTCGCATTTTATTACCGAAAGCGCTCGCAAAAACTTTGTCAGCACAAAGTAATATCGCTACGAGAAAAAGTTATAGTTTCCATTATCTACCAGTAGACAGTAAACTACAGTGTATGTAATGAATTACACAAAAGACATGTAAATGTGTAGTGATCACGACATGTGGAAAGTTTATGACTTTTTCTGTAGGTAGTTTATTGATAGGCGCCGTCGGTAACTCACAAAACGTATCATTTCAACGTTATTAACATACATAAATGCAAGGACGTATTTATGTAGGGCCGAGGGGGACGTGACCCGGGCTGGCATGCTGGGAGAGTCAGCAAATTGCCAAGCTTATCTACACATAAAAAATACATGAGAGTACCATCACGCACATCGCTTTTTACTGGTGTAGAACGATAAATATGAGATATTAGCTGTGCCCGCGACTTCGTTCACGTGGACTACATTCTTTCATGGTCGGTTTTACCCCTATCTCCCCTAATAACTGAAACAAAAAGTAGTCTATATTTTATAGAGATATATTTGTGCCAACTTAAAAATAAACATTTTCCCATATAAACTTTCGAAGGTGGCATTTCCCCCCCCCCCCCCCCCCCTCTTACTTTCTAACGAAAAGTATACGTATACCTATGCCAAATTTCATCAAAATCGGTTGAGAGGTTTAAGCGGGAAAGCGTAACAGACAGACAGACAGACAGAGTTACTTTCGCATTTATAATATTAGTAGGGATATGAAGATCAACGGTCGTCAAATTTATCAAAATAACCGCATCTCGTTCGAGGCTACAGGTAGATAAAGTTGTATAAAGCTCTGCGTTTAAATTTCAATTTAATTATTAGTTTCTTTTCGTAGGTATTGTAACAAATATAGTATGCGTATGCAGTTTTAAATGGTTATATAGGCTTTTGATAATGTGTACTTTAAGTGTTTGTTTATGTTTATTTTCACTAATTATAGATAAAAATTTGCATGTATAAGACACTAATTAAACCAAGAAACGCTTTCTCGGTCTAAATGCTACTATGATTTCATCAAAAAGTTTAATATGATAAAGAATAAATATACTACTTATTTACAGGGCATCGACCAAGGCACATTTCGTGACGTGATGCATAACACGTTCGACATGATCACAGAAGAAGCCATTCTGGAGCGGGTCTGGGTGACCTGGGAGCGAGGGGCCTCTGGCGGGGAGGGCGCTTTACGCTTTGAGCCCTGGGTGCGGGGCCTCAGCGTGCTGTTGAGAGGCACCGACGAGGAGAGGTTGAAGCACTGCTTCGCTGTTTACGACCTTAATGCAGACGGATTTATCACTAGGGATGAAATGTTTGTTTTGCTCAAGTGAGTACCGAACTGTATAGAGGATCGTGATTAACTACTCAAGATGAGGTACAGTCACGAGCGATGAAATGTAAACTCTTAAAGTTACCATAAGGTTCACTTTCAAATGAGTTTGGACACGTATCAGTGCACGTGGCTGTACATGTGATTGTTGTTATATTGACGACCTTCGTAGCTGAGAGATGTACAGGCAGGACTTTGGCGTCGCGCCTTCTCTGTGGTCCCGGGTTCGATCTCCCCCAGTGGGGTCAATATGGGAAAATATTTTTTTTGTATTGTCTCGGGTCTAGGAGTTGTGGTACCGTCGTTGTTTCTGATTTCTGTAACACAAGTGTTTTAGATACTTATCATAGAATCAGAGCAATGTGATGTTGTCCATTATTTATTTTACTTTTGTAATCCTATTAAATATAAATCGGAAAGAGACTGGTAGCTATCCTGTTTTTATGACAGAAACCTAAGGAGATATTTTTACTTTTATAATGTGTGTGTTTTTGTTGATTTTAATTTTTTATGTTAATAAGTTATTGTGAATTTTTATAAATAATTAGTATTTTAAGTAGTTGTAAATTATTGTGGTTAGAGTCTAAGTAATTATATTTATTGGGACAAATCATACAGTTTTGATGTGTGCTGAATCAGGCTTAGAATTTTAGGCTGTGATAGGGTAGAATATTAAATTACAATTGGACAATTTATTTAGCTCTACTTTTGTTCTAGAAATTCTCTACTAAAGCAACCTGGTGATGAGGACCCCGATGAGGGTGTCCGAGAACTGGTCGAGTTGGTCTTGAGGAAAATGGATGTCGACAAGGACGGACGCGTCTCACCCGAGGACTACAAGTATCCCACATTATTTAAAAAAAAATGACATTATCTATGATTTAAGGATGGATTAGTACAAATCTTTACTTCGCGTAGTGGCGAACATTTGGAGGAGCCTATGTCCAGCAGTGGACTGCAACAGGCTGATGATGATGATGATGATGAAATTTTGACTAACATTATGAAGCAGAAGAGTTTGTTTGCTTGTTTAAACGTTCTAATTTTAGGAACTACTCCTTCTAATTGGATTTTTTTAAATAATAATATTATATAATATAATTCTGTGTATAAGGCAAAATGACGATCTTGCCTTAGTTTTTATATTTTATCTAAAAGAAAAAAGATAAATAAACAGATTTATTTAAATTAAAAAAACAAAATTTTTTTATATCTGTATTTTACACATCAACAGATTTTGAGATAGAAACATATAGTATCTTTGCGCACTGTTTTTTTTCAACAGTATTTAGTACGCTGATTCAAAATATAGTAAATTACTATATATTAGTACGGTTGCAAACCTAATCTGTGTGTGTGTCTGTCTAAGACAAACCGAATTCTAAACTTTGATACGCCGTATCATCATCTCATTTTATTGTATTTTCCAAATCAAACTTAACGGCTATATACAATCAATTTTATTAACCGAATCTTTATTCTTCTTGTTGACAGACTATCCGTGGAGCAAGAGCCATTACTGCTGGAAGCGTTCGGACAGTGCTTGCCGACGAGAAGACACGCCACCGCCTTCCTTAAAACCTTGAACCCCAAGAAAGAGTCATGAGGCTCAACGGATTTCATTATTTATTTTTTCTAAAGGACATACGATGATGGCCTCAGATGGGCTTTCATCTTCACCGAACTTGCGGGGGAGCGGAAGGCTCTCAACCCTAAGTGGAAGGCTCTCACCCCTAAATATATATGTTTATATATTAATACCCCTAATTAGTCTGTTGTTATAATGGGTAGTGGATTTTATAAGTAGTAATGATATGGACGGGTTTTCCTTAAAATGTAAAGACAGGAGGCTTCTGGGTTTCGTAAACTCATAAGCAGTCGCCTACTTACTTTCCGGCCTCTTTCGTTTCATATGACTCGTGCGTTTACTTGACTATTTTTTCGAATTTTCTAGCGCGAAAGCAAAGGCGAAACTCTAATGATAGGTGTAGAACTTGGACGCCCACATTACCTAGTTAGCGAAGTGTTCAGATAAAATAGGTTAAGCATTTAAGTTAAGTACCTACCTAGTCTAGTAGGTAATACCTACTTTCTGAAATACTCTATCTCATGCAGTCTGTTTGGTTCAGGTTGAAGTAATGTGTACTGTACGTACACATGTGTACTTGTGTATAAATTATCAGACAAATTGTTTTTAGTAAATTTTACATATTGAAAATTACAGAGCCACTTGCCTCCTGAAGCAGTATAAAATAAGTAGGATGAAGTAATAAGCTAAGTAGCACCTGTCGATTGAGATGAGAGCGATTTATCGCTCGAACTGGAGCAGCCCGACTGGTGAAATACCTCCACCTTACAGAAGACCGCAGCCAAATAACAATCACTTCGGTGTTGTTGTGTTCCTGCGTGTGAGTAAGGTTTCCAGACCTCTTGGGGGGTGCTACATTAGTAGCAGAGGTCAAGCCTTCAAGGTCAGGGCGACAAGTCTAGTAACAGTTTTACTATGCTATACTTTTCGCCCTTAAGCTAGGAACTCATTACCACTTAACATCAGGTGGGATGAGTTCAATCTTGGAGTGCACTATAAAAAAAAAGGGGCATGCCTATGGAATCTGGGAGAATTAGCTACATGTGATTCATTAATGTTTATTAATGTGTTTAAATATTCTACCCGCATTTGTAATAAATCAATCATATCATATCATCATACGCTCAATTGAATGCTAGATAATAGCTTTTTATTTTATAAATATAAAACAGTAACAAATGGCAATCACATGACCTTTCACTTATTAAGGACTAAACAAAAGAAATTTATAGTAATATCTAATTAAATAAAAACATATTTCTTGAATTGCATTGATCGAAGTGAAATACATCACTTTTTAACTTATTTAGGCATTATTTACAACAAATATAATAGTAGATAATTTCTGTCTCGTCTCAAAAATGTATAAATTTGACAGATATCTGACAGCTGTCAAAACGTCAGTAAACAGTTAATGGCTCAACTTGCACTAAAATCCACAGTATGTAGGTACTGGCAATCAAAAAAAAATTTCGCATATTTTACAAGCTATGGAGCTGATTGATTATAAGAAAGGCAATTTTAGCAGGGATGTGTAAGGTAGCTTAAGTAGGCATGGTCAAAGACAAGCTGTGAAAAATAACAGTGGTACCTACAACGAATATACAGTAAAAAGCTTTAAAAATTGTAGTTATTCGTGGGGATCCAGTCCAGTGCCGACGAAGTTGGTGATGATCAGCCTGGCGTTGTGTGGTAGCAATCGGTACACGAACTGTAAACATGAAAAGGTAGGACATTTTGAGAATTGTATACATTTACGGAATAAGTTCGAAATGTGAAATAGAAACTATCTTAATATAAACGGCATGTTATTATTTTAGGTCTACTAGAGGCAGAATAAGTTTACAGACATCATTCAACATTTAGTATTTATTTATAGAATGTTTGAACCACGTCCTCATGACGGCAGAATGGATCTATGTAAATCATGAAATGCTACTGCTTCATGACATTGTCCCGCAAATAATGAAGTGATCAATTCTAAAAACCATGACGTTAGAAATTAAAAACTATGGCCACAAAATATGGACGATTGAATTTCTGGAATATTAGGTATATACTCAAGAGTCAAGCAGCAAGCAACATCACTACATAGTATAAAACAAAGTAGCTTGGTCTGTCCCTATATCCCTATGTACGCTTAAATCTTTAAAACTACGCAACGGATTTCGATGCGGTTTTTTTTAATAGATAGAGTGACTCAAGATGAAGGTTTTAATTTTCAATAAACAATAGAAAAGCCAATATTTCTAAGTATTTACATTACATCCGTGCGAAGCCGGGGCGGGTCGCTAGTAAATAAATAGTTTAAAACTAGTGTAAACGTAAGTTGACTTTGAGTATTTCCAATGTACTGCCTCAGTTATTTTCTGCTTGGTGTCTGAGTATTGAATGCTCCAGGAATTTAATCATTAATAGTTATCATCTCACCCTATTAGAATAATGAAGGTCGCTTGGTATAGTGATTTCGTAGAGCTCCCTTCGAATGGCGTCTACGATGGCGTCAGCTGCAAAGTCAGGTTCCACTACGTTGGCGAGTTTCTTGAAGCGGACGCGGGGGTTCTTGGCCAGACCCGTGTCCACGATGGTCGGGTGGATGGTGGTGAACTTGATCTGAAGAAATTAAGTCTGATGACGTAAATAATTTTTGGTAGTAAAGATACAATTTGCAGACAGCGGTCCTAAACCAGACTTATCATGACCAATAAAAGACCATGTGCCAAACATTTCTGTTAATAAATATAGATTTCTCTGCGGATCGATTCTGTTTTACTTTACCACAAATACAGGAGTTACTTATTTAGTCGATGTGTATGATATTTTTAAAGTAATATGGAGTTTCTTATATTGTGTAATTGGGCAGATCATCCATTGTCTAAACAATGTTTCTTAACTTTAACGGATAGTATTGGTCTCTGAAGGTACCAATTGGCCAAGTCAAAGCTAGATAAGAATTAAAAATTACTGTAATAAGTTAAACATGCGTAATTACATACCTATCAGAGTGCTTACAACACATTTCTGATAGGCTTTTATATTCCATATTGTTCATATTGTTACGCGCCGCGATTAACGTTTTTAGTAGACAGCGCCATCTAGTTTGGAATGCGGAACTTCAGAGAGTCGAGACGTCAACGCCAGAACTTACTAGAACTATGGCCTTGACCGAGCGTACGGCCGGTCAAGGCCGGACTGCGCGCGAATGTTCCGGATGTTTCTGCGTTGGAAGGTTCGGGAACGGCCGCGGCAATATAAAAGGCCGGGATTCACCGCGACCGGGACAGTATTGAATTAGCGATACAAGTGATTACTTCGAAAGCGATTTTGAAGTGCGACTTGAGAGCGATTGTTGTTTTAATTAGTGCGTTTTAAGGTTGTAATTAGTGGCGTTAAATTAAAGTGTGACTTTTGGTAATTTTAATCGGCTGTTTTTATTGTCACGAACCCGAAGCTCGTAACAATATTTATAAGTACTTTGATCGTATAATAATAATTTCCTATATTACTGCAAACTCTAGTTCCTCAAGAGCAAAACAGGAAAGAATAAGCTAGAAAAAAGGGTGAGTAAGGACAACACCTACTTTGGGCATCGCGGGTAGAATTGCTAAGCTTGCAATGCTACCACTACTGGACTATACGGGCAGAGAATGATTTAAGTCTTCATACCAATCACAGAGTCGAGAAGTTTCTAAATCAAAAATAGAATGGGTGCCCAAGGTAACTAGGAAATGGTAAAGAAGTAGTTTCAAAAAGACGTTCTCCGTGCCCATAGAATATATCACACAATTGATACTTACCCCATCACTAGCCCTGGATCTGTCTTCATACAGTTCCATAGCGAGGGCCTCCATGATGCCCTTGACGGCGTACTTGGAGCCGCAGTAGGGCACGATGTTGCGCAGGCCCATGAGACCGGCCATAGACGACATCGACACTATGTGGCCTTTGTTATTCTCCAACATAGTGGGCAGGAAGGCTTGGATGGCCTGCAAATAAGTGTTAGGTTTCTGAGTAAGTATAGATTTTCTCGGTAAAATCACTGGCTGGCACTGGCACTGGCACGTTCGCTTAAATATACACTTCCGGGTCTGATTCAAGAATTACGATTCGAAAAATCAATGTTTTTTTTATCCAAAAGTTTATGTCAAGAAAAAGATGAAACTTGGTTTCCGAATTCGAATCCGATTCTGAACTTTTGTGATCAAACAGCCTGCGTCAAGGAACATAGGTACAGTTTTGAGAAATCATCTAGAACGAACTTTCGAATCCCTTTTAAAAATAAATCAAAGACAAAACTGCCCCTATTTATTAACGTCGGAAATGAATGTGAATTCCATAGACGTTAGCTCCTTTATTCTAAGGTAAATTCAAAGTATTCTTGTCTGAATGGAAAATACAGTTACAAATCGAGTAGTCGTATTGAAATCATTTCTAACGTTTGTAAATAACAAGCTTAGATTAAGAACTCTAATAAGGCGACCCTGGAGCGTCTATTCCCAGTTGCCAACACATGGATTGCCACTGCCAGTGGCAAATGGGAATGAAAAATCCCAGTATCCTAACTAACTAACTACAATGTTAGAAACTTTCTATTGCCTAAGTGATATTATCAAATAAGGAGTAGGTTTTGAATAAATTATTTCATGTTTTAATTTTCTACGACGGTACGAGCAATGTAGAGCGAAGTTATAATTGGGGAAATCACTTCCCAGTCGCAATGGTGGCAACTGGGATTTTTTATTCCCATTTGCCACCAGTGGCAATCTATATGGTGGCAATTGGGAATAGACGGGCTGGAGTTCATAAACCTATAAAAGCTGCAACTCACCCAAAGGATTCCGTGAATGTTAATATCGTTCATATTCCTGATCTCCTTCTCAGTGTGCCTCAGTAGAGGCTTGCAGGGCATCACCCCAGCGTTGTTGTGAAGGATGGTGACGTCACCAACCTCACGCTGGACTTTCTCAGCCAAGGCAAATACAGCAGCGCGGTCTGTCATATTGCATCTGAAATTTAATTTAATAAACGTTCTCAAAAATTTAGGCTATTATGCAGTACTGTGACATCAACAATTTACGATGTCTGCAGTAAAAATCTAAACAATTAATCAGTATCAGATCTCACCTACTTTAGTCATTTCTAATACCATCGCTTGATGACGCTATTCAAAGATTGCGATTATTTCGTGATAAAGTCAAAATCTTTTAATTATGTAGATTATATATTATATTCGCCATATAGGTAAACCAAATGCTGCTACCGGTTCGGAATTAATAACTACCGAAAAGATATAGGTAAGAAGTTCAGTATTTCTTTTATAACAAACAAATGCTCAAATACTATTTTTGAACCAAAATAACTATATATTCATAACCTGTCTGCTCTAGTACCTTTTTCTGTCGAAAAAAAAATAGCTTACTTACTGATCAAACACGAAATCTCCAAATTACTAAAATAAATATACCAGCGCTGCTGGGACGTTAAAATTTCGCAGCGGCATTCGCTGAGGTGGAACCCAAATTGGCCTCACAAAGTATTTATACTATATCTGTTTCATTTGTCTTGCGTTGTTTGTAAATTTTGTGAAGTCAATAAATGTTTTGTCTTTCTTTCAAATTAAATATGGGATAGTTACATTTTTCCATAAAAGTAATACTAGTCAATTTAAATGAACAGATTTAGCCCCGTATTTCGATTGGTAATAAACTCTTTAGCATGCATTTTTAGCGACTTCAAAAAAGAGGAGATTTCATTATTAGATGAACTAGCGATAACGAGATATCCTGATAGTAATACTATGATAAGGGAACCAGGATCTGATGATGGCATTTTAGAGAAATCGAGCTAAAACTGGTTATTTTTGTTGAAAATTGTTCTTCCACTGATGTTCAGTTGGATTGTAGCGGTGTGAACCTCAGCACCTTGTCATATTAAACTATCGTGTAACTTAGATAATAAAAAGAAAAGTTTATGTAGTTATATGACATACATTGCATTTATAATACGACCTGTAGACCCTACCAAAAACCAAATAAAATATGACAGACCCGAAGACGAATAGCATTTATCGCGACCTCAATTCAAATGCACATTAAGCGTTTTTTAAAAGCAAAATATTATTTTTGTACAAAAAACACGTTTTAATTCCCAAACTTTCGATTTCATTTAAAACACGGAACCGTTTGTGCCTTCCTTTTAAGTAATAGGCTTACAGTAATATTTATATCCACTCACACATAATGGTAGGCCTTTCCCTTGTCGTTCTTGATCAGTTTGGCGGTCTCCTCGTTGGACTCAGGGTTGATGTCGACGCAGACCACTGTCGCCCCAAGCTTGCCGAATCGCAGCGCCACCTCGCGGCCCATGCCATGACCGGCGCCTGTGATCTGTTGGAAAGTCGCAAATATTAATCCACCTTACAGAAGACCGCAGCCAAATAACAATCACTTCGGTGTGGTTGTGTTCCTACGTGTGAGTAAGGTTTCCAGAACTCCTGGGTGCTACATTAGTAGCAGAGGTCAAGGGTGAGGGCGACAAGTCCAGTAACAGCATTATTATGCTGTACTTGTCACCCTTTACCTAGGACCTCATTACCACTTAACATCACGTGGGATGAGGTCAATCTCGAAGTGTAATGTAAAAATCGGCCAAGTGCGAGTGCGACTTGCACGAAGGGTCCCGTACCCTCATCTGTAACCTAATCTTAATATCAAGCAAGAAACCGGGAAAAATCACGCTTGTTTTATGGAGGGCTCGCAAACCAACTTTATTATTTGTTTTATTTTATGTTTAGCAACAAAAGGGTTTGGATGAAATTCGGTAGTTGGATAGATGAGGTATAAGATTAGCGGGCAACAGCTAAAAACATAAATGGAAAAAGTGCATCAAGGTGCACTGCACACTGCACTCCGTATTCTATGCACGCGTGCGAAGCCAGGGGGGGGGGGGCAATAGTATATAATTAATAAATGGATTAAAGTTCACAACACTTATTGTCTGAAGGTTAGTGTTTATCTCATAATCGCTAGTGTAACGATAAACATGCTATTAACCTTTAATCTAGCTAATTACGATAGTTACTAACTGATGAACGGTCTAGATAGATTAGGCAAACGTGTCGAGGTTGGATAACCAACAACCTACTCCTAACCTACTCAACTAGAAGCGATAACTTCTGTTTGGTTAGCTTTAGATCCTACCATTGGCGAACTAGCTATTTGTCCAAGCAGTTGGGTTCCGCCAGAACACCAGCGCTGCGCGGTGTTAAAAAATGCGTAGCAGTCTAAGAGGCGAAACCCTAATTGACCTCACAAAGTTTTTTTCCTAGCTGACTAACTGATTATGACCGCAAATGTCCTTTTCATCATCATCGGACTCTCTGAACATTTAAACAACTGCCGGAGGCCTCGGCTCGGGTCGTTGTTGGGAGGTGGTAACCTAACGTAGCTTGGGGGACTGTGGGGGGGGGGGTCGTTAGGGAGTGTTAGCTGTCGCGAGCTGTTTGACTTCGGCCGTTCCTAGGCCTAAGTTGACGGTGTCCGGGGAAGGTTTAAGTTTAAAAAATAAATAAATAAATAATTATGAATGTATAAAAAAGGTCATGACATTTTCAACTGTTTCTTATTACAAAGATCTTGTTGACATGGCCGGCTTTCGGACTCTAAAATCCATGGTTTTCATGCATCTTGTCCTGTTTTTCAAATTTTAGAGATGGCAACCCTACTCACAAGGTACTTTTAGTTTTGTATCGATTTATGATTGTTTTGCGTTGTATTTCTTTCTTTCTTACCAGTATGATGTCCTCGGAGACGTCCTTCGGCTCTGGCGGGACGATCCACAGGTAGAACGCCTTCGCGACCTCATAGTTGACCTGGATCAGTACGCAGATGACCTCGTAGATCAGCCGCACTGCGACCACTAGCAGCGGCTCCTCCGCCCTTGAAATAGAAGAGAATTTGGTAATTTTAAAATAACCCCGTACTGGATACAATGTGCAACAAATTATAAAGTCTGACTTTGTTTTATGATGTCATAATCATAACGCATTATACAGATGGATCGGCTCCAAAAATGAGGACAATATATTTGGTTCATTTGTGAATAGAAGATATGTTTCTTTCTCTATGACTGTATTTATTACATCTTATTTAGATACGAGAATTTAAAACTACATACGTATCTACAATGAATCTAGAAACGAAATATTAAATCGAACCTGGATCCTTGCAGAAGGCGCGATGCCAAAGTCCGGCCCGCTCGTCTATCGGCCATGGATGTCGTCTTATAAAAGTATTGAAACTACAACTAAATGTCTTTTAAAAATCAAGTATTCTGTTTCTTGTTTTAGGTTAACTTTCGATGGTAGGTACTTGAGATTGTAACCCCTGAATACAATGACAAAATAAACCAACGAAATTGAGTAATCTACAAACAAGTCAAGTTCAATATTTTAAATAAACATCACAAACACATGCCAATAAAGTTGAGAAAGTAAACTAGGTGAAGTTAAAAATAATAATAATCACTTTCCTCGCAAATCCGACTCACGCTTGACTTTTTGTTACCTTTCAGAGGGCTCCATGTGCTTCAATTCCTATTTCTAGAACTACACATAAAATACATACTTCACAATCTTGTGATATCCTATAACAACACTGAAATTACTACATATATACTATACTGATAACTTAGTCTACGTTTATAAACAGGCACTTCAAATTAAGAATGGTTACTTTTTATTTATTTTTTATATTCACTTTGTCTCGTGATGTAGAACACTGAATTCTGTTTATGTTGACATGTGCTCGGTTTAATCTGGATTTGGCGATTAGCCAATGGTATCAGACACTGTTAAAATCAAAAGTAGTTCTACATTCGTTCAAGAGTTCATGTTAGAGGAAAAGTCTTGTAAGAATGTAGTTTACACGTAGATTGTGAAGGGAAAATTTAAGTTAGGTAAATTAAATAGAATCAAAATTAGTTAAACTAGAATATAATATAATAATCATTTATTTCTCTACACAAATATTATTAACTAGAGTTAGGTTAGTGGAATACAGTGATCTTATTTGTGAGAGACCGGTGCCTGAGATAGGTTTCATGGACAACCTGTTAATACAGGACACCAGTACAAACTTTTACTAATAATGTAGGTAGGTACATAAACGTTTAATTTTATTATTGTACGTCCGAAATGGGCAACTGTTGGTCCTATAATCTATAATGTAACACCTATTTTACACAGATAACAAAAAAAATATTCTTATTCTTATTCTTAGGTAAAGTATGTGAGGCATTTAGGGTTGAATCGGATCTCACCAAATCTCAAGTGGTTGAGATCCAGGAATACAAGTCGTTCTAATTATTAATCTCAATCCAGTGGCGGATTTGCACTTTTGCCGCCAGAAGGCTATTCAAATTATGCCGCTCCTTCTGACTTCTATACCCCCCCCCCCCCAATTTGCCGCCCCCTAAAATCTGGCGCCCTAGGCTCCAGCCTACTCAGCCTTCTGTTAAATCCGCCACCGTCTCAATCCATTCAATCGAAAGCTGTCTGACTGATTGATATATTAACGAAGAGCCTAAACTACACGGGTGAGTAACTGGAAATTGTAAACAAAGGTTTCTTTTGTAGTCAAAGTCAAAGTCAAAGTCAATATTTTTTTTATTCACATAGATTACATTAGTAATACTTATGAATAGTCTCTATATAAAGCAAATGTATCGTAAGGAAGCACTCAGAAAGGATTTCTTTTTAATTCACCTCTTCCACAAAATAATGTTTAATATAAACATACACATTTCCATTAAATATCAGTTTAAATAATACACCACTGCTACTGTGGACTTCGATTAGAGATTAAAACAGATAATTACAGTACGTGAAATGGAGATTACAACGATTTATCTAAAACAAATAAGTAGGTCCCTACATTTTGCCTAAAATATTTTTGCGCGTTAAATTTTGACGCAAAGGTAAATTTTTATGAAAGTCACTAATGTAAGTTACTTACTACTAAATATATTAATTTTAATGCCGGTAGAAATAAGTACTTACATGTTTGCCCACCTCAACGTACCGGCGCACCTGAGCTAAGTGCCAACCGAACACTCGTGTAATCAACAATGTGAAACGATAAGACGATGATAAGAACGTTTTTAGATTAAACCAATTGTTTATTAAAATTTCGGGCACATCACTAATTTACTGTTGTACAACAACAGTAAATTAGTCCACTCACAACAGTCAAATTTCATAGACTAAGCACTAAAAAAAGACTGAAAACACTATTGTTCTTTTTTTAAATGTATAAACGAAAGATGCAGTTAGCTAAACGCACAACTTGGAATGATCTCGTATCTTGATGTGCTCTGAACATACTAAGGTTAGGTGCTTGACATATAGGTATAGTATGAACTATGCATATTGACCGATTATGCGTGATAACGTCTGTTTGCATTCGATTGGGTGGTCGCTAAGAAAAGGCGTAAAGTCAGCATTATCGTGAGCTAGGTCAACTAGTATCACTGACCATAATTGGTTCTTAAATGAAAACGATTTACCGAACGATTTATTTAGTAGGCAATTCTAGTACTACCTATATATAACAGGTATATACATTATACAACTTTGACCCTAGTGTTTTGCATTTAATGGAATAGTTAGGATAAGCCTAACTAAAGTAGGTAAACTATGAGAATGAGAAACCTTTTTGTCCATACAGTTACAGCAGTAACAAATATGTATGAACTAGCGGTCCCGGCGAACTTCGTTTCGCCTTAGAGGATTTTCCCGCTTTTGTGTTGAATTTTTTCCTGAATTTTCTTTGCTATAAACCTCACGGAGCCCGAGACCTTTCCAACGAATGCAAAACCGTGGAAATCGGTTCGTGCGTTTTGGAGTTATAGCGTCAGGAAGGAAAACCTGACTTATTTTTATATAGTAGATTGTCTATGTGAAACAAACGAAGGGACCTCCGGATCGGAACATATATACATATATCTAACCACAGAGAAGATGCCGGCAATATAACTATATACTGTACTAATAGCCCAAATACATATTAAAATACAATTCGACACCGTCACTCAATACAGGGTCGCGCTTTCGCCCAAAACTACTAAACGGATTTCAATGCCATTTTTAGCAAGTACCTAGGTACACAGATAGTCTAAAGCCCGAGGAGGCACTTTTTAATGCGAAAAGAGGTTTTAAAGGATTGGAAGTTAGTATGAAACTATCAATATTTTTTAAGCTATTTGGGCTTGTGACGTACAATATTAATATACTTTCCAATTAAATATTACTTGGATAATGGTATCAAACAAAGTAACTTCCCGGTACCTATAGTCTAGCTTTTTTTTTTTTTTTTTTTAATCATGTGTTTGTTTTCCATTTAAAGTTTTGCAGACTGCGATTTGATACTGTCCGCTTTTTATTCGCTGTATTTAATTATGATTTGCTGTTGCTATTATATTTATTTCTTTATTGTGCTGACGATATATTTAATTAATTGTTTTGATCACTGTTGTTAAAGGATTTTAAATTAGAAAAGATATGTTCTATGAATTTAATAAAGGATATTTTTGTTATTTCTTTTTTGATCACCTCCAAGATGTTGAAAGGAGGGACTTTATATTGATCGCAGATATATTGGTGTTCACCCCTCTTGGGGGTGAACCGATCGCAGTGTTGTAGCAAGTGCTCTATAGTTTGCTCGCTGCTACCGTCACACGGGCAACGGTCGGTGTCGGAAATTTTGAACCTGTGAAGATATGATAAGTGATATCCGTGCCCGGTGAGGTATTGTGTCATATTGAACGACGTGCCACAGCTCTGCATGACTATAGCAACGTCGTCCAGCTCTGGACAGAGCGCCCTTGTGTGGCTTCCTTGGGAAGCTTCTGTGTATAGAGCTCTCCATTTTTGGAGAGTCTCCAACTTCAGCCCCCTTTTCACGAAGCTGACTGGGAACTTGGCGTAGCAGTAATCAGAGTTAAGCTCTGCCGCAGCTTTAGCTGCTGCGTCTGCCGCTTCGTTCCCAGTCACCTCCGCGTGAGCCTTGACCCATACGAATTGTATGTTCCCAGTCACTCGCAATTCTTTTATTCGCTGGTGCACTGAGACAACATGGGGGTTGGTATTGCTCCTGTCCCCGAGTGCCATCAACGCAGACATACTGTCGGACAATATGTAAGCATTATCTGATCCTCTATCCTGCGCCCATTTGCACGCCTGATCGATTGCGTACATTTCGGCCTGGAAGACGGAACAAGCAGTGTGCAGTCTATACTTATGTGTAGCGGATGGCTGAGCTTGCTCGCCTTCAAACGCCACAAAGGCTGCTCCTACTTGACCGTCGTCCAGCTTACTGCCGTCTGTAAACAGGCGCAGTGAGTTCAATCCGCAGATTCTGCTTACATCCCTGTTGTTGTGGGCCAATTTGAAGTCTACCGAGACTCTATCTGGGGGTGGCAACAACTTACTGGGTGGAGTGAGTCTTTTCAGCGACATGTCACTGGGAAGGAGGTCTGTGCTGCCTGTAAGTCTTACCCCCTCTAGCCGGTGTACTTCTAGCACTTTGAGGTGTAGGGGCGGGAATCTGGCCAGGGCAAGGGCTGCGACAGTAGAGACAGTGCGGAAAGCCCTTATTGCTCTTAGAGCGAAGAGCCTCTGCATGCCTTCCAACATTCGCTATATATAGTCCTTGCCTGCCACGTGGCCCCATATGCCGGCTCCGTATGTGATGATAGGGACTATTACGTGGGTGTAAATGGTTCTAACATTTTCGGTATTTATGCCCCAAGTAGGTCTTATAAAGAGACACAGCCGGTTGAAAATCCTGGTTGCCTTGGCCGTAATGTATGTTACGTGTTGAGTAAATCGCAGTCCACGTCGTCAGGGCCGGCGTTAGGTTGACGCGCGGTTGGGCAAGAGCCCAGGGCCATCCAGGGCGCTCGGACTTGAACGGGCGCTAGAAAGCTACCCTGAGGTACCCAGATGTATTCCCCTAAATCAATGTATTGGTATACGCTTTTACAAGGGCGCTGGCGGAAATTCGTCCAGGGCGCCAGTAATGCTGGACCCGGCACTGATGTGGCCACAATTTGGGCAGTGTTTTATTATTATAAAGAAAGATTTAAACGGAAAGTTTATGAGTATATTTTCTGCATAGTTTATTAGAAAGACACTTCTAATTTAGAGATTTAAAATAAGATGCTGTAATTAAACAATATTTTTTGCGCTTAGGTACGTTGTAAACGCTGACTAAATACAAAACAAATCTATCTGTGAGTTATATCGGATAATTACTACTTACTACTTATATATCCTTTACTTTTTATGAGGCCACAGATAAATATATACGTGGACAGAGAGACAAATACATAAAACTTATTACACCCGTATTTTCGCGCAGGAGATTAAAAATGCGAGAACATAGCGGCGGTAGTTTAATTTTTAAGCCCCTGCCTGGTTTTAATAGCAATGTCGCAAAGCAATGTTTTAAGCAGTTATAACGTTAAAGGATATTAGATTTAGTCTTTTGAGTTAAATCATTTTCTTTTGTATTATCTTATGTATACGTTCTATTTAAGTTCCCCAGATTTTAGAAGCAGACTAAAATGACAAAACTATGCTTTTATCTTTGTTTACAGAAATGTTTGGATAGAAACAAAGACATTTCCTATTAGGCCTGGCATGCGCAATACGTCAAATTTCTCGCATGAGACGATAAAAGTTTTTATCCCGTTTTTATTTTCACCCAATCAGCAGTTGACGCATTGATTTTGACATTTCATAAGAGCGCGATAAAATTTACTCGCGTGGCGCATGCTAGGCCTGCTGACGTTTGTAAACTGCCTTATGACGTTTGACCTTATGTGATCCTAAAGAATGATAAATACCTTCTTGTGTGAAATCAATACCTACCTATCTAATAATACGTCGATTGAAAAGATAAATCCAAAATACTTTTTTCGCTTCGTTCGAAGGGACCTTAATGAGTTTAAAATAAAAATCCTTTTTTGAAGACATTTTGTTTTTGCCAAACTTTTGCCCTCTTCAGACGTTGAGAAATAAAAAAATGATGACACTATCAGGAATCAGGAATGATCATCTTTTCTACCTGAGTAACAAGCTTTATTTAGTGCTAGAAAGGGCTAAAACCACGCGTACAAAGTTACAGGCGGCAGCTAGTCTAATAAAAGCCAATCGACCCTAAGGCAAAGAGGAGTGAGGTCACCTTGAGCTCCAGATCAAAATTTTGGTTTGGGGCCTGTGATGGCTGCCCCTTTTCATGTGCCACCCGGAACCATGCCCCCCCTCTACGCGTCGCAGCTGTTACAAGACTAAGAGAATGTATGACGGGTTATTGAAGGAGAGTCAAGTGGGTATGATTAAAGTTACACAATTCTTAGCCATTAATATATTTCTGGATATGCCTACAGTGAACATTGGGGGGATCGGATGAGAAAAATCAAAATCGGCTCACGGCCCAAACGCACTCTCCGATCTGGTCTGGCGGGGTGTTTTAGTCCGTGACGGCAACACGACAAATAAAAAAGTTTGTACACAATAATTAATCCGACCGAGTATCGAACCCGGTAGCACAGTGATAAGGCGACGCTAAAGTCCGCCACCCTCGCCTTTCGGTCACGGAGGCAGTCATATATTGCTGCATAAGCTGCATTTAATCATTTAGCAGAGAAAAGTGTATAATATAAGTGCCTATATTGTGTGTGTAATAATAAGTACCTACTATAAACACTATACATATAAGAGTTAAGAGTGATACATGAATACATAAATGGGGGTTTTAATACGTACCCTTTCTTAGCATCATAGGGCCGTATATCCTTAAGGAAACTGATCACATACTTTGAAATTTTTTTGGAAAACACTTTTAAATCTGAGGATAACACCATAGCGTCCGTATTGCTACATGAGCGAACAAGAATTGATTTTAAATATTGAAATAAATCAATTACAAATCCAAGGTCAAACCAACGGAATTACGTTTTGACCTTGCATTAGGACATATTTTTGCTTAAGGTGATTCCACATGGAGGTTACATTTCGTACTTTTGAACGAAACAGGGGGTCTACTCCCAAAAATGATTGATATGTCGGATCCGATAACAGATAGCAATTTTTAATTCTCATTATCAGCGGCGGCCTTAGGGGGTGGCGAACAGCTCTTATAGGGGCCTCGTGCAACAAACCGTATAAATTAAAAAATTGTATGTAAGAAGGATTTTAGGCTTAGGAAAAGTAGCAAATAACAATTTTAAAATTATATAACTCTCATTTTTGTTAAAATTGCAAATTTTTCAACGTAAAATATTTTTATACACATTTTTGAGCCTTACATTTCCAGTCAAAATGTCAATAATGTAGGTTAATCAATAATAAATGACAAACCAAGCAATCAGACCTACTTTTTTCGAAAGACAAAGGGCCTCACAAGACTCTCACAAGCGAGAGGGCGCTTGGGGCATCGAATTGGTAAGGCCGCCGCTGCTCATAATCGTAACAAAATGTAATTTATGTAAATCAAATACCATGTTTTTATTCCCAAACTATTATTAATCTATAAAAAGGACACCTTCCGTTTGTTCGTTTCGATTTTGGGATTAGACCCTTAGGTTACATGGTTACATTATCCACAAGTCTTTACTCCTAATGGCGTAGTTGCGTCTGCAAGTGTAACTAAAGATTTTTTCGCTCGGTTAAAAATATGGTTTATCACCATCACCCTTTTTTTTGAAGGGGGGAAAATGCATTTGCGCACCGTACCGCTGCCGTGGGGACGACAGCGGCGTGTGTGGGACTCCCCCGCCCAAAAGGGGCAGGGACTACCCGAACTAAAACCCCACCCACGCTCTCATCGCCTTTGGTTGGCGCCATGGGAAAAACGGTGGAAACCACAACAGCCACGGATCACCACTACCCTAAGATTGAATGACATTTATATTACACAAAATTGTACTTATGCGTATAATATATGTATGTATGTGTTGATATGGACATTATATCCCTACTTCCCTACTAATATTATAAATGCGAAAGTTACTCTGTCTGTCTGTCTGTCTGTGTGTCTGTTACTCTTTCCTGCTTAAACCTCTCAACCGATTTTGATGAAATTTGGTATAGGTATACGTTGAAGGGGGGGAGGGGGGTAATACCACCTTTGGAAGTTTATATGGAAAAATGTTTATTTTTGAAGTTAGAGGTATAAAATTTGGCACAAATATAGCTCGTAACTTGGATTAAAATATAGACTACTTTTTGTTTCGAATATTAGGGGAGAAAGGGGTAAAACCGACCATAAAAGGATGTAGTCCACGCGAACGAAGTCGCGGGCACAGCTAGAATAAAAATATAAGTAAAGTTTCATATTTTGTATATAATATTCTATTTATGTATGTATGTTTAGGAATATTAAAAAGTTACCGTAATGACTGTTATAACGCTTAGTAGTTACTATTGTTGTTTATTATGTATTTTTTAGATTACTTATGCACTTTTTCACTATTACCGCACCCATAAACAAACTCACTGCATGACCCATAGGTTGACTGGTAGATAATGCCCCTAGCACTAAGTCCACCTGTTGTACTAAGTAAACCGGAAGGTTGATGTATACTGAAAGTTAGTTTTTTAATCTTCAGTATGCTTCAACCTTCCGATTAAGCATTTGGACTATAAAGTACGTGTTGTAAAAATTGGTATACCACTGTATTAGTTGAACGCGCAGTGCAAACTACGTCAGACTATAAATATACACTTGCAACCTTGTATGCATATATCTTCCTTATGTCCTGGGCGTAAGAATAAATCTCGTACTGCAAGGGTTTACCGTGTGTGTTTTTGACTGTCAATCTAGATACGCCTTTACAATCAGCCGTTCAGGATTCTATAATTTTATTCATGTCGTAAATTTTACAACATATGAGCAACAAAGAAACAAGATTCTGTTTCCTACATAGTCAAAGTTTACACTTGGTTGCTTATAAAATGTGAAAAAATACATAGCATTACTTGAACTAACTGTGCCTGCAACATTTTCGGCAAAACAACATGCTCGTTTTAGGCCTAATTTAAAAATTTTCAGATAAGTAATAACTAATTTAAATACAAGTAAATATAAATTTAAGAGGTAGGGCACAGCGATTTATCGCTCGAACTGGAGCAGCACTACTGGTGAAATACCTCCACCTTACAGAAGACCGCAGCCAAATAACAATCACATCCGTGTTGTTGTGTTCCTGCGTGTGAGTAAGTTTTCCAGACCTCCTGGGGGGGGATGCTACATTAGTAGCAGGGGTCAAGCCTTCAAGGTAAGGGGATTAGTGCCAGTAGCAGCCCGAGCCGAGGATCGAGTCCCGTTAGGGGGCGCCCTCCGGTTGCTGCTTAAAATTAAAGGCGTGAGAGCCATCTACGCTCACCCGAAAGCTCGGTGAAGATGATAGGGTTCGCAGCCATCATCGATTGTAAGGTAGGAAAAAAATAGAAAAAAAAGGTAAGGGCGACAAGTCCAGTAACAGCTTTATTATGCTGTACTTGTCGCCCTTAAGCTAGGACCTCATTACCACTTAACATCAGGTGGGATGAGGTCAATCAAATCTTAAAGTGCAATATAAAAAAAGGAAGTAGGACTAACATTTTGGAATTTGTGTCGCCCTTATTCCGAGTCCATAAGATCTGATATCAAACTGCAAGTATTTACCTTGACTTGATGTGCTGTCGTCCATACAATACGACTAACTTTAAATGTTATCATAATATCCCTACTAATATTATAAATGCGAATGTAACTTTGTCTGTCTGTCTGTCTCTCTGTTACGCTTACCTGCTTAAACCTCTCAACCGATTTTGATGAAATTTGGTACAGGTATACGTTGAATCTCAAGAACGGACATAGGCTACTTTTTATTAGAAAATAAGGGGGGGATGGGGGTAATACCACCTTTGAAAGTTTATATGGAAAAATGATTATTTTTGAAGTTAGAGACATGAGATTTGGCACAAATATAGCTCGAAACTTGGATTAAAATATATACTACTTTTTGTTTCGAATATTAGGGGAGAAAGGGGTAAAACCAACTATGAAAGGATGTAGTTCACGCGAACGAAATCGCGGGCACAGCTAGTTCCGTAATAAATAGGAAACACAAACACCCAGAAAGAAAAAAAAAGAATAGAAAACATGTGATTTGACCTCTCCGAGACAAGTCACATTGTATTACCCTAAAACTTTTTACCTAATTACCGAACTGTTCTGTTTAATTTTAGTTAGAGATAGTTATAAATGATGATATCACCTTTGTTTAATGTATTCATATTGCTGCTCAAAAACATCGTTGCTGTTGTCTTCGATGTAGACTTATTTGTCCTTCATATGCATATACCTATAAAAACTAGGGTACCTACAGTAAGCGTTGGGTATTACGCAGTATTTTTAAAGGACAAAAATACTATAGTTTGGTTTCAATCTACTTGTATTTTTTTTATGAAGGACAAAACAGAACCTCAGTGATTTTCCACGTCTGCTAAGGTCTTAAACTTTTTTTATACGGGACTATAGATTTTAGCTGCGAGCCTTATCATCTTCACGATCTTTGGGAAAGGCAGAAAACTCTCACTCCTTTGTATTTTAGCAACTGCTGAGCGTCTTTGAACGGCTTCGGTTCTGGCTGACGAACGTTTTATACTATTAAATATTAATAAAGCGTCATGTTTGAATGAATCTCGTATATATTACAATACAGATAAATAGATGTTCTGTAGGCCCAAAAACGAAAGATTACGTTTTTGATGTTAAATAAAAAAAACGTGGGTTAATAAAAAAAAAACATGGTTTTCGATTTGCATAAATACTATTTTGTTTTTTTAATGCTATATTATATTTGCATTTGAAGAGGGTTAGTTACGATGATAAATTTGTTTCCGTCATTGATCCGACATATTTAGTTTTTGATAGTAGGCCTCTAGAAATGTCTTCCAAAATCCAACGACCTTGGCATTATACTAGGTAAACTTTGGAAGACCTGGTCCCATTTCAATGACAGCTGAAGCATGTGTGTGTTTACAAAAATATGATTAAACTCCATGGTTCCCTTGGTGACGCAAACGCTCAAATGGCTGCTCGATAGTTGGTCACCTTGCGGGTCGACGTCGACAATTCCGCAATTCCATTAAGCAACACTGTTTCTTTAGTATTTTAAACTGAAAGTAGAAAACAAAGGAAAAGGGACTTTCTTTTCCTTGTTTTTAGGAGCCTTTTTCCTGTTTATAGGGTTATTATAAAGTTGGGCGGTTCCGTTGGCTAAATTATTAATAGTGCCGTCAAAAGTTCATCACGGTTAACTCTTGCAGATAGATATTCGTTCTTTTAGTTCGATTTGGAACCGATGGTACTGGGTTTGATTTCTATCTATCACAAACCGGGATAGACCGAACTATGCCGAATCGTAGAAATTCGTATGATTCGGCGAAACGTCGTTCGGTGAAGTACAGTGTCAGTTGAAAAAGATTCGGTAAAATTTTGAGCCCGGACCAACGTACATGCAATGAACATTTGTATATATTCTGTCTCTGGGCGTTTATAAATGAATTTATGTATGCATTGTGGTACCACCGTTTGTTCTGGTCTCCATAACCGAAGTGCGCTTTTTATTTATGGTATGTTATGTATGTGATGTTGGCTGGTATTTATTATTGGTCAAAGTAGCCCAAACTTTAATCCAAGTTTTGAGCTATGCTTGTGCCAAATTTTGTATCTCTAACCTTAAAAATAAAATTTATCTTATATAATATTTTTGGTATTACCCCTATCCCCCTTAGTTTCGAAATCAAAACTTGTCCATATTTTAATTCAAAATTTGAGGTATATTTGTGCCAAATTTCATATCCCTACCTTAAATCAAATATTTTCCCATTTAAACTTACAAGGGCGGTTTTACCCTCATCCCCGCTTATATGAAAACAAAAAGTAGCCTATGTCCGTTCTAGAAATTCAATGTATGCCCATACCAAATTTCATTAAAATCGGTTCAGTGGTATACCCAGCCAGAAGCCAGGCAGAGTTACATTCGCATTTATAATATTAGTATGGATTAAGCAAAAAAACTAAGTACCTACTCAGATAAAAAAAGTAAATTTAAACCTTACTTTCTTTCCTTATTTCAAAAACAGAAATTTTAGTCATCTTATTCTATTCTAGCTTTGCGGTTAGTTTACCTATTACAGGTGTGGCAACATTGTTTTAAAGTACATATCCACGCATACCCATAAGTTGTATTGTAATGCAATATTACCATGAACATTTTGATAAAAGTCGTAATGTTTGTGTTGCCCCATCAATGGCGTAAGTTCTGCGGTGTTTGGCAACGACAAAACATGGAACATATAACTTATACTGTACAGATGGATTCTCGTCTATTAACGTATTTGGCTTACTAGGTATTAACCGAGACTGCGTTCGCATTTTCGGGAGAGAATGTATCCTATATTTTAATTTAGTATCAACAAAACAAACCTATATGATTTGGTCCAAAGTGTTCTACACGTAGCTGTAAGTTGCTGCTACTGTAACTAATCTGCTGAGTTTCTCACCAGTGTTTTATCGGATAGAGGTTCCGAACCGGAACTAGAATCACTTTGCATTAAATTCAATGAGGATTCAAAAGTGTTACATGTAACCTACTTGAATAAAGAATATTTGATTGATTGAGTATCTCATTTACTCTCTCTTTCTACTTTCTTCCAAATCTTTCGATTAGTTTTCGTATGGAAGAGTAACAAACATACATTCGAACATCCATTCTTTCGCGTTTATGATATAAGTAGGATAATCGAGGCCTCATATTGATGGGGGACATCTTAGAACCCCCAAGCCTGACAAAACACCTTGTCTTAGATAGATGGGCGTGAGCCATGAGGGGCTACACTGAAATGAAACTTCTGAAATCAGGCACGCGAATTTAATTTTGAAATGCTATAGACATAAATATATATTAATAGTGTGTACGTATCTACCTATTTTATGAATATTCAAGTGCCGTTATTCATAAGGAAATTTACGAAAAATAACATAAATTATTATGAGAAAAGTGACATTATGGTTTAAAATCATTCAAGTAATGCAATCACTATTTATTTTTTATTTTTTTTATTTAAAAACTTTTTTGGACAAAAAAAAGTACAAAAGGTGGATTTAAAGCTAGGAGCATTCTCTACCAGTCAACCGTTGGGTCATGCAGATAGTACGTTTATGTATAGGTACTATGTAATTTAAAATTTGAAAATGTTGTTATTGTAAATTATTTGGTTTAAAATAAGTTGACAAGTCTATTTATATGAAAAAAGGAGGATTTCAAGCAAACTGCACATGATTTGTAGTGATTACGTACCTACTTTTAGTTTGTGTAAAAAAAACGTTTCAGCATATAAGTATATGTTTACATACATCAAAGATGAGCGGAGACCTACGGTCAACAGCTCATGACGAATTCAGGGATGGCAATCTGAGATCAATTAATCGAGGAATCGATTTTACTGACCAAACCAACCAAACTACGATTATTTCAATCGATATGAAATACTCTAAAATAACAAGAAAGATAACATTTATAATTTTAAACTAACGAGTAGGTAGGTATATTTACAAAATATTTTGTGCCTGATATGAATTTCTGAAATATCGTTTCATAAGTCGACAACTAATATTTTCCTGATTTTAATACAACTGTCTTGTTTTCTACATAATATATTTACTTTATTTGTCATTGTGGCTGCAAAGCGGAAATAACGAGGAAATAAAGATTTTTATGAAATCAAGACGGATTTCTATGAATCACTATTTTTGTAAATCGATTCATCAGAATAAGGCTTGAATCGATTTTAAAATCAATGTCTTTCAGAAAGAATCGCCATCCCTAGTGACGAAAGCGTTTGTAACGCGATGGCAAGGCCAGTTGAAATACCAGTACTTTCTAGTCCAAGGTCGCATCAATTTCTGCGAGGGGCAGTGACTCGGAAAGTATCATATTAAATAAATGTCAGAAACTGACCGGATCAAAAAACAGATTGTTTTTAGTAAGATATATAATTACAAAATAAAATATTAAACATGTATTTTTTCGTTCGCCATATTAATAAAACAATACTAGATATCATAAAACGATCCTAAGCTGCGGAGTGGGGGCTCGTTCGAAAATATCACAAGGGTAAGAGTACCTACCTACCTCTATAGCAGATTATTCTTAACGATAAGGGGGTTTTAGTGGGTATGCATGCATGCCCATGCATTTATCTTAGGATAGGAGGCTATACCACACTTGCCTCGCTCACAAAAACATTAATGAATCGTCAGAATATGTTAAACTATGACCGTTTTCGGAATGTTGATGCTATCGAGAAGACCGGCAAGAAACTCCATAGTTAGGTAGGTACTCTTTGTAAAACTTACAAATAAGGTAATATGTCAAAAAAAACATATGAACAATATAGCTTATGTCTAGTGTATAATTAATGCTATCAAGTCCAAACATTTTTGTCATTAATTTAATATTCTATTTTATAATAGTCTTTTTTCATTAGACAATTTTGATCAGAGCCATCATGGTATGGTGCGACACACATTTCCACCGCCCAAAAATACCTTTATTGGCGCTGCAGTCGTTATAGTTTATCTTTCTTTCCAAAAAGCCAAGACGCCACCATTTAGGTGATGAGAGGTGCGGGAGGTTTAGTGATTATTCTCCGATAGGCATGCCATTTCGTTTTTTTTTAATCAATCCCCGAATCGATTCAAATCGATTCTTTTCTAAATCGAGCATTGAAATATCGATGTTTGATCAATCGCGCAAATTTCAAACATAAATAATAAATACTCCTATAGTTTTTGGAAATAAACGTTAAAGGTGGGGATATAATAATTAAGGATCTCTTGCTGAGCAGTAGTGACATATTTTCAGCAAACTAGAGACCGATCAACAGCAAAGAAATTTAAAAACTCAAATACCACAGCCAGTTTAAAAACTCTTTGAAGTTTGAATCGATCGGTCAAATCAAATTCGGGAGGTTTGTGGATCAAATCATTGAATGCATGTTGTGTTCAAAAATCGATTAATCTACTCTAAATAATCGATTTCTCAATTAATATACTTTAAATCAAGACGCGTCTCCGCTCTTTTCAGAGCGTAGAAATCTTAGAAGCATAGCTGTTCCATTTTATGCAGCGATATGGTGCATCAAGGCAGTTTACCCCTCAATAAAGACCTCTAACAGTTTTACCCAAATTAGGCTCACACGGTACATACTTTCTTCTCTGTAATAATTGTCTTGCGCTGTGTTTGATCATTTTGTGATGGTCACTTAATGTATTCCTTTTTTTCTTTCATTCATTAGACCATTAGTTCACTGCAGGTGCATAACCATAGAGAGCCAACTCGTACAGTGGTCAGTGCACCGGTGGCCGACCAATGATCTGAGGTTGCACCATCGCTTGCATCACCGCGCTTGGATGGGCAAATGCGTGATAACTGTGGCTAAGCTACGATAGACCACTTGAGTATACTGATGAACTATCTTACAATGTTTGTTCGAGTCTGAATCTTGTTAGGCGGTCATAGGACGACCTCCGTAGCCGAGAGGCGAGCGTGCCGGACTTTGGCGTTGCGCCATCTCTGAGGTTCCGGGTTCGATCCCCGGTCGGGTCAATATGGAAAACGAACTTTTCTGTATTGTCTCGGGTCTGGGTGTTGTGGTACCGTCGTTGTTTCTGATTTCTGTAACACATGTGCTTTAGCTACTTACCACAGAATCAAAGCAATGTATGCGATGTTGTCCAATAAATAGTTTATGTGTGCTTGTTATACGAGTACAAAGTTTTGTCCCAATTTCGCTCCTCCTCCGTAGCCTCCTCAGACGTATATAAATATTTGAAGAGTGGTAATGGCATTGGTATACCACCGTACTCAGTTAATTTAGTGACTATGTATAATAATATAGCGTAATTTTGGACAACATCACATACATTGCTCTGATTCAGTGGTAAGTTGTTACAGAAATCAGAAACAACGAAGGTACTACAACACCCAGACCCGAGAAAATATGGAAATGTTTGTTTTCCATATTAACCTGACCGGGACTTGAACCGGGGACCTGTGGACTGATTTGAAAGTTCAAAATTATTTGAATAATTAAAACATACGCTATCATTGTTTCTTTTTCAGTTATTTACGTAACCTCAGTCTCATCAGTTTACTCGAAATATCTAATTTTGAGTTATGACTGTATATGTTTTTATATGCGAATTGTTTATTCGAGATATAAGTTTGAACTTTTATATTGCCTTATTGTTTTCCTACACTTCATCCCTAAACCCTTATAAACACTTCCGAGTCATCGCTTCTAGAATATACTCAATCGTAGTGTTGCGCAACTTCCTCTTCTGTTGATTAAACCAGCTCGACTCCGTCCGATTTGGCCACACTCACCCTCAAGGTCATCGGCGCAACACACCGGTTCGCGCGGGCGTAGTACAAAAGACGGTAGTAGTCCATCTTCCAAATGTGCGCTCAATAGCAAGTAGAGTAGGTATGTATTAATTGCGTAACGAAGACCGAAGTTGATCTTTTGATTGTATTGGAGAAAAAGCATTTGAGATGTCATCCTGTCTGTTTAGTTACGTAGGTACTGCCCGTACGATATGTTTCGGAAATCAGGATTATTTTGAGTATTCTGGGGTATTACTAGTAGCTAGAGTGGGACGTCCATTTTTTCGATTCCATTGAGAAAGTGTAACGATTATTAGGTAAGAAGAAAATACTTATTTAATTTTATTGTTCTAATGCATGCAGAAAGCATTATATATCAGATGTACAGCAGTACACGCCACGCGCGTGTCGCCTACGCCACGTCATATTTATGTTATTGGCGAACAAGTGGCCTACTTAGCCTGCATGCCATGAGCGATTTACTTGTGCTTTGCTTATTAGCTGTTTCTTTCTGAATTTATTATTTTATCAGGTTTCTTTTTGAACTCTCTAAAAGGTAACTTTAAAACCTTAAAATAAGTTAATGGCGATGTATTTACTGCTGGTTGCACTAATTGTCACGAGCAAACACATTTGTGACCCAAAAACTAGCTTTAATTGTTTAAAAATGGAATACGAATATCTCAAATTGGACTACTTGTTTGCATATTCACTATGTCTTTGAAAATCCGTGGGCTACTGTTACTGGTAATACTATTGGCCTTATGGGAGCTGATTGCGGCACGCGCAGTCGATCTCGTTGACGAGTATTTCACACTCAGGTTGGATGTGTATTTGCACAATGGTCACAAATATTTGACGGAGCAAGTATATTTGCAGAAGCCAGTAATACCCAAACTGGTATAGACCGACCAACCCCTAGAGTTCGACAGGAAACAAAAGAAAAGTTCAGTGTCTGGGAAAAGTGAACGGAGTTTCTCGATTGCATTTACATCAAAAGCGAGGTAAAAACTGAATACTCGCGCAATATCAGCAAATCCGTGAGCAGACAGTAAACAGTAACCAAATAGTGTTGGATAAGCGAAACTAAATGTTAGTAGTTTTAAGTTTATTGCGTTTTTTTCTTTGCAGAGCCAAAGTAACAGGCTTGATAGATAGATAGATAGATACACTATATATATTGCACAGAAAAATTTCTAGAAATTGGTTTAACAGACATATTCAAGTAGAATTTAGGCAGTCTTATTGCTAGAGAGCAATATCTGCCAGACCACCTTTAGGTAGAGGAAATAGTCGATATCGAGAAATGGCTATATATCGAGAAGGCTTGAATTGGCTATCATAAGCCAGGATTCCAGACGCGATAGAAAACCAACTGTGTCTTGATGAAACAATGAGATATTAAGATATGAAAATTAGGTAAAATTATTCTTACTGTTACTTTAATTCTTTGACGAATAAAAAACCCGTCACTGATTTATTTAATGCCTTTCATTTACTATTTTACAATCTTTAAGTGTTTTCAAATACTACGCGCGCAGTGATCTTTCTCGAGCTGTTTTTAAATGTCAACATAATACCAAATCAAACAATAGGAAAAAATAACAAATCTCAGCTAATGCTGTCTCGAGAATGGATCCCGAGCAGCGCCGGTTTTCAGCTTATCCCTGTCTTCGTGAGGTGTTATTCTAGGGAATATTGTGGTTGTTAATAGCTACCTATAATATTATATCACCTAGATAATAATTAATAACATAATACGGGACTCCGATGCTACTGAAAGTAGGTTGTAATGAAACGAATAATGGGCCAGTGGTCTGCGAGCTAAATAGTTTGGGAACCTCTAGCGTGAGCCTAAGGAGGATATTAAATGTTTGATTTTTTGCTGCACTTTACTCACAGTTTATTGACGATTCTTATTATAGTCGTTCTAGAATAATTACCATCTAATTTGGTTTTGTGATTGTATACTTATTAAAACAAAGGAAAAATATTTAATTAAATATTGAATAATATCACAAAGGCATATTGCTTAGACTATGTGGTAAGTAGCCAAAGCACTTGTGTTACAGACATCAGAAACAACGAATGTACCACAACACCCAGACTCGACGCAAATAGAAAAGTTAGTTTTAAGTATTGAAACAAAAACTTTAAGTTTATAAAACAATTAATAATTAATAACATCGTATTAGTATCTTAAAGTTTGTGGATATTTAAAAATTTAATGTTCAGCTGCCTCAGTGATTGATTGTACCTAGTGGTCATCATAAAATTTTGTATGCACATACATATGTACCTGTGTCTTGCAGTGACACTTTATCATGACCGTCTTAGTAGTTATTATGAATTATTTTAATGAATTCGTGTTCAGTTCCCTTAACAAGAAACTGTTGGAAACGGATTCGAATTCTGAAACTTTGTCTGTTTCTTGACCTAATGATAGCTTATGGACTGCAAAGACCCCAATTTCCAAACCAATCGAAAACGTTTATTATTATGGGAAAGAAGATAATATTAGCCGAACTATAGAATTATTATATCTGTGGCCGAACTAAGAAGTTTAAACAAGCCTTTAAAGGCACGGAGATGTTCGGGAAAAAATCGGGTCTATTTAAGCACTTGTCCAAAAGTAGGACTGGCGTGTTAATAATCTTCGCTATTTCTGAACGGTTGCCACTAGAATCAGCTGCTTGCAATGGAATATTTGTTGGGCCTTGAATTAACCTAATTCGATTTCCGAACCGCGCACGCACGCTGACCACAGATCATGCACCGTGCGAGAACCGCCCAGAGCGGCCCAGAGCGAGTGCGAATCTGCAGTCGACCGCGGCAGTTTAGTTTGTGTGTCGTTGCGTCTAGAGTGGACGCGTTCGTTAAAAGCGCGGGACGCGATCCTGAATTCGAATTTCGAAATCGGAATTTGTTTCTCAAGGAGTTTTAATAATTTGTTGTTGTAAGTACCTACATACCTACGTATCTTGCCTATTGAAATTAAACATTAACATTTCGCGATTAAAGAGGACAATTTATCCGGTTAAAAACTTAAATTTCGAAACTGTTCGCAGAACTTAATTTGTTACTTATTTTTTTTTAATTTACTTTTGAGATAAAGCCAAAATATTTTTAAGCTGGTTCGCGTAATTTTAAAAGTATTGATTTTTTTTTAATTGGAAGATTAACTTAACATTAACTTTTTTTTTACTACCCACACACGGAATCTGTCGAATTTCAAACATGGGTTTTCTATGGGCACAAAATCTTTTTTTTAAATATCAACGAACCTGGATACTCACTATGAGCATTGATCATTTAATTACTGATAAGATCATTTAAATAAAATCTTGAGTAACCGATTGCCATCTCAGATAATAAAACATTAAGGAACCTTGGTTTTCTTTGTTGATGTCGAGGACGCATATAAAATTTTACGATTAATATTTTATTGAACTTTAGACCAACTTCGCAACCGCTCTTGAATCAGGAAAAAAATCTTAATTTGAATATTCTATAGGCTTTATCAATACACTTAATAATAAGCAAGCACACTATATCAATATTTTATTCTGAATTAACATAACTACTTTTTCTAAAAAAAGATGTCTGCAAGTAGGCAGTCAAATATATGTAGTGACGGGGTTTACACATGTACATATTTATTTAAATCCAAATCGTATATAGGCACTAGACAATGTAGGTATTGTGTAAACAGTTAGATAGATAGATAGATAGATATACTTCATTGCACAAAACTTTACAGAAATAGGTTTTACAGAGTTAGGTAACGTGGAAAGCAGCTTTAAATTTGAAAAACGAACGTCTTGTTTGATCTTGAAAATGTAAATTTGATGAAATTGAAATAGATATAATTCACATACCCTATCATATATTTTTATTATTCACTAGCTGTCCCGGCGAACTTCGTAACACCTATTTTTTTAGTTTCTAACCTTTTAAACCTTCCCTGGACCTCCACATTTATTTCAAAACCAAGATTAGCCAAATCGGTCTAGCTGTTCTCGAGTTTTAGCGAGACTAACGAACAGCGATTCATTTTTATATATAAGTTAATGTAAAGAAAAAAGCGACTAGTTTAACTTGATTCGACAACAGTGAACTGATAATAAAATCTTTAATTTTTCATCCAATGTAAAAAGATCGGGATCATCATCATCGAATTTTAATAATTAGACCTAAATTGACACAAATTAATGATAGAAATAATAATGTAAACAAACTTGAAAGGATAGTTGGTGAAGTGGTCAAAGACTCTGGCTTTGCGACAAAGGGCGCGGTTTAAATCCCGCTAGGGGCTATTTACAAACGTATTTACTTTAATTGTTTGCCTATTAACCTCAGTACAAGCTAACTCTCCGCATGACCCAACGGTTGACTGGTAGAGAATGCCCTTAGCATTAAGTCCACCGTTTGTACTTTTTTGTGCAGTAAAGTTTTTAAATAAATAAATAAGCTGTAAACTATTGGTACTTGGTCATTGATTTTTAAGATTAGACTAATTTATGTCATAAAAGGAAATTACTTTTTTAGCAGCTGGCCTTAAATTTAATAAACTAAATATATCTCTCTGACGACCTCCGTAGCCAAGAGGTGAGTGGGCTGGCATCTTTGAGGCTCAAGGTTCGATTCTCGATCGGGACATTTCGGAAAACTAACTTTTCTATATTTTCTCGGGTCTTTGTGATCCGGTGCCGCGGCCGTCGTGGTTTCTGATTTCTGCAACCCAAGTGCTTCAGCTACTTATCATATTATCAGGGCAATGTATATGATGTTGCTCAGTATTTTTTTATATTTATTTAATTTTAGACGTAGCTCTTTACGATGTTGCATTTCCGTATTAGTATTTAAAAATTTACTTGATTTTTCAATTAACAGTTGCTCCTGTTTGACAAACGTGACTCATGTATCATCTATAACTAATCACTCCATCTAATCATTTATTTATCAGAAAAAATAACAACTGGCGTCCACGTGCGTCGCGTAGTTAAACAGTCTCATGTTTCTAGTTTTTTCTCACGTACATACATAATTTATAGGCAACTAGCTGTGCCTGCTATTTCGTTTGCGTGGACTACATACTGACATAGTCAGTTTTATCCCTATTTCCCCTAATATTCAAAACAAAAAGAAGTCCATATTTGAATTCAAGTATTGACCTAAATTTGTGCCAATATTCATATCTCTAACTTAAAATATAAACATTTTCTGATATTAACTTTCGAGGGCGGTATTACCTCCATGTTCACTGATTAAAAAACAAAAAGTAGTCTATATCCGTTCTAGAGGCTCAACGAATACTTGTATCAAAATATATCAAATCGATTCAGAGGTTTAGGAGTGAAAGTCGGATAGACAAACAGACAGACAGAGTTCTAGATTGTTATGCATAAATTCAATGAATGCGATATACCTACCTAGGTACCATAAGTATACTATTCGTTTCACCTCTCTGAAGTTAGTTGGTCAGTTATTCATGGAATTAATTATGATTGAAACATTGACAACGACCTATTCGCCTGATGAACAGTTCAATAACATTATTTATCGAATAGAAACTTCATGCATTTTATTTAAGGATTGACCAATCGTCCCTAAAATCACAATAATTTGCACAATATTAGAAATAGAAAAATGTTATCTCCCCTTGCGGTGCGGGAATCGAACCCACGATCTTCACACATCGCGTGTGCTGCTCTTGCCAACTGAGCTAACCGCAAGTTAACGTAGGCGATGAAATTTTTCTGCTGTATCAACCGTGAGCCTCCGGTAAGTGCCCTCTGCCGAACATGTTTAGAACTACATACTTATTGAATCGAATTTGCACAATGTTCAATATGTAAATGATTAGAATATCTATTAAACTTACCCAGGATAAACTATATTGGAACTGTCCTGCAAAATCTAGATAGTTCAGAATGTATCAGCTCAATCAAAAACTGTACAATCTCGTTCCCTTGTTGGGAGTACCCGGGAGGTCACATGATAATCAGTCTACTGTGTTGACTAAAGAGATGTTATTATAAAGGCAAGTTGCGAAAATTTAACTTTAACGATAGTAACGAATGATTTTATTTGTCAGAAATTGCAAAAATTTATGGGATATGTCAATTTAGATACCTGTCAAATCGTCCGTAGCTATTAGCTGAGTTGGTGCAACTTACCCTTAATTGAACTTTCCAATGTAATTATAATAATGTATTTGGAATATACCGTAAAAAGAGGTAGCTAGTGAGAGTTAATATTACGATGGAAAATACCTACCTGATGTTAGAAACAAAATAGTTAGCCAACGACATAAGGAATGGTGCAAAGACTAAAATAGCGTTGTGAATGTTCTGGTTGAACCAAGTTTCACACAGCACCACCACTAAGGTCTTACTGGGAGGTTTTAGGGGGTAGTCCTGCCCTTTTCAGGGCAGTGAGTCCCACACACGGCGTCACCTCCCTCGGGTGACGGTACGGTGCGTCAAAGCATTTCCCCGCGTCACAAAAAAAAGGTCCAAAATCGTGACGTACAAGACATCGGAAACGGATTCGAATTCGGGAACTATTCTCTGTCTCTTTCGTACATAGACGATTAGACGGAGATATAGACATACTTTCTATATCGGAATCTTTTAAGGTTTGTGAAGGGAATAGTATTTTTGAGGTGGTTCTCATGGTTTATGGGCGAAACTTGTAGTTTAAGCACGTCCAAATTGTGTAAATATCTACTTAACGCCCAGCAGATTATAAAATTGCAACAGTTTAATTTGGTCTACTATTAAACTCCCTTTATTTTTTCACAGGTTAAGCAATGGCTTCCACTAGCAAGAATGGTGTAACACAGAACATAATGTCGAAGGTGCCCTGGTAAGCATATACATATTTATTTATATGTTGACGATAAATTATGTTACATTATTTTTTATTATTTCTATTCATCAAATTAAAAAAAATAACACAAATAAAATGACCTTAATTTACATACCTACAGACAAATTATGAATAACGTGTTTTTATCTAAACATACACAGGGGCCTAAACAACTTACTTTTAGTAATTGGTATGTCTGTATTTACGACTTTTTATATTAAATTAAATGGCAATCTTTTTCAACATTTCTTTAAATTTTGTCATGAACGGACACTAATGTATACTATCTCATACGTTTTATCAAAGTTGATAGGTCATTGAACCCGCTGATAACAAAATGTTGTAAAACAAGAAAAGTTTATGAAGGTACCTACTTATTAATACATTGATATTGTATAGTTTGCAACTGAACAACACCCATTACATGAATAACAGAATACTTGATCTTAAAACGATAAAATATCTATTCGTGTATTTTATAAGGGTGGCCATCTTGGACCAATTTCTATTAAACATAGTTCAGAATATTCCCGACTAAGTCAAATTTAAAAAAAAGTTGCCATAAACAGACACACACACAGGCAGATGTCAAACTCATAACACCCCGTTTTTGCATAGGGACTTAATAAAAAAAAGTGTGTTAACTAGCTGTGCCCGCGACTTCGTCCGCGTGGTCTACATAATTTTATTGTCGGTTTTACTCCTATATCGCCTAATATTCAAAACAAAAGGAAGTCTACATTTTGTACCAAATTTTACATCTTTAACTTAAAAAATAAACATTTTCCCATATAAACTTTCAAGGGCGATATTACCCCTTCACCTATTATTTTCAAAACAAAAAATAGCCTATGTCCGTTTTAGTGGTTTAACATATACCTGTACCAAATTTCATCAAAATCGGTTCAGTGGTTTAGGCGTAAAAGCCGAACAGACAGACAGACAAACAAAGTTACTTTCGCCTTTATAATATTGGTATGGATGTAGTGAATATTATCCGTACGGGCTTTAGCAAGCTAGGGCCGCCTAAGGCCGCGTCTAACTGAAGCGCGGACGGGTTACGCAACGTGCGCACGCGCAGACCATTGACCTTACCGCGTCGCGTAAATTGGCGCGCCCTTGACTTTTTGACTGCCGCTTTATTTAAATGTTTTAGGGAAATGTTTGTTTGTCTAGCGCCAGATGCACTGTAAATAAATACTACTTATTATTATAAACGTGAGAGTATACTTAGATGCTTTCTACTGTTTTTGAGGTTTTCTCCCGAAAAATTGGTGAATGAACCTTATCAAGGTTTGGCAGCCATTATATCGATAGTCAGGCAGGTAAAAAATTTAATTATTTAACGCGATACTTACGTACAACTTGAATAAACTGTTGGTGGCTAAAAAATATAAGATACTGGAATAACATATTACAATCCTTTTATCCCGAAATAACGTGAAATTACGAATACAAAGCATATTTTAAATTTACAATCAGAATGGACATACATCGTATTTTTCACGAATTGCTTCGTAACATAAAAAAATCTCCCCTTTCTTATCTATGGCGTGCTCACCAGATTCCATAACTTGTACTTTTAGTTTTTAAGAAACTACATGTAACATTATTACCTACTTACGGAGTGCAATAAATAATATGAATAATACAGTTATTTCTGCTTGGTATTCAATATACGAGAATGTATTAATTACGTTAGGTACGTGGCTCTTGCCAAGTCTAAGCTGTTATTTTGAATATTTACCCACAGTTTCCAACGAACAACAGTGTAAGTACACACATCATGATTAGGTATCAGGCGAGGTCAGGCAGTCTAATAGGCAGATCTAATTGTAAGATAATTGATCCAACTCGGAAGTCATGACTAAACATAGCACGAACGGTCAGCATCATTAATTTTTAAACACCTGAGTACCTTGTCTCATTAAACGTGTACCGTTTTTTTGAGGGGGGAAAATACCTTTGTGAACTACGGTTCACCGCTTACAGCTTTTATATAACACCGCTGACGTGTGTTTGGGACTCCCACGCTCCGTAGGAGGACGGCTACTCTATCTAAAACTCCATCATCCTTCTCATCTCCTAGTAACAGCGCTATATGTATATAAAGCCAGGGCTTCATAACTGCCACAGCGTCGTCGGCAAACCAAATATGACCTTTCATTCTCATTCTGTGCCAGTAGGTAAGTACTCCTGCATTTGTAGTGCATCTTCTAATCGCCGGTACTTGCACAGGATACACGGCAGGCTGCGTGCATTGTGCATGCACAATTTTATTATCTATCTTTCGCTCCGTACACCAATGATAAAGATCACAGCATTCGCACCCAAATATGGCCCTTTTTTTGACGGGAGAAAATACCTTTGTATACTGTAGGTACTTCTGCCGTGGGGACGACAGCCACGTTTCTGGGACTCCCCCGCTCTGTGTGATTGAAGGCTACCCTAACTAAAAACTCCACCCACCTTCTCATCGCCTAGTAACGACGCCATGGAAAAACCGTGGACCCACAACTGCCACTGGTCGTTGGCAACCCAAATATGGCCTTTAATTCCCATTCTGTGCCAGTAGGTCAGTACTCCTGCATTTGTAGTGCATCTTCTAATCGCCGGTACTTGCACAGGATACACGGCAGGCCGCGTGCATTGTAGATGCACAATTTTCGACACGTATCCGCTAATACTTGCGCAACACACGCAGTTGCACCGAACTGCATCGCACTAGTGAAAGTCTAGCCCAACGCATAGCACGGGCGCAGTGTTTTGTGAGCAAAAGTCCGCAGCAAAGTCCTATATTATCACTTCTCGTTAAGTGATTGAGTAGGGACGTTTTAGTGACATGTGGTTCAATATTTCGTTCGTGGGCACGAATGGGCGGAAGAAGAATGTACTCTTCATAAAGTGAGTTTGCACTGTTTTATACGCTGCTCTTGTATCGCGTTTACCCCTGAAGCTGGTAAAGAGTCGGCCAAGTTGTGTGGGAATTGCGCACGCAGGGTTCCGTCTCATCATGAAATCATGTCTTTTTAATAGGAGCTCGCGTAATTGTGATTTTATTTTAAAAAAAAATCTACTACTGAACAGCCAAAGACGGGGTGATATTTTTTAAAGCAAAAATATAAAGTGAGCCGTAATTAATATATAGCACAGCCAGGTAAAAAAAACGGTATTTGAGTAGCTTCCTAAAGCTTTTTTGTTCTATTTTTGGAATATTTGTATAGCTACCAAGGTTCATCAGATACAGCCAGGTCACAGATAGACAGACCGATAGATGGACAGTAAAGTCTTAATAATAAAGTTTCGTTTCTTACTATGAGTAGATTTATTTAATTGTTAGTACGCTGAACTTCAAAAAACAAGATACCTTGATAATTTCAGGCATTTTATGTTCGATTTAATGACATCTAAAAAAAGTGTTCTTGATTATCCTCATCTTCATTATTCTAAACCCTTAATAATGGCGCAATCATAGCGTTATGGATTAATGCAAGATACAATAAAAAATACTTATTTTCCCTGATATTTCCATTTGAGCATTCATTAGGTACGGAGTTCGAGATCCGCTTTCGAATATGATCCTGATTCGAGGACCTTGGATACGATGAATTGTTGATATTAGAGTGATTGCCGTCTGACGTCTGCCACTCTAACAATGGGAACCAGACCTACCTATTGAGATAATAACCAGGAACAATGGCTGAAGGAACAATGGCTTAAAGTGCCTTCCGAAGTACGGAATTATCATTCTTATTTATAAAGCCAATCAGGTGATTCTAGCCTGCAATGCGCTAGCCAAAAAGCTCAAACTGGAAGTGTTCCCGCGGTTTGTACCCACAACCTCCTGGTTTTTGAGCCTAACGCTCTAATCACTAAATTAGTACAACACGGTGGCAGTCCTATATTCATGGTTAGTATTATATACTACTCCCGCATATAATACTAACAGATATTATCGGCCGGTAGCATTAACTCTGTGTTCATTGCAGCGAGACGATATTGCATAATTATCGATTACACATATTTACTACTCGCTGTAATATCCAATATTAACACATACTGGTAGGTACTGGCTTATTGACAACGTGAACGAGAATAAACTATGTTTTGATAAGTTTATCTAAACATCGTATTCGTGTACTGGCGACACCTTAAAGCGATGTTTGAATAACTTAGGTTAATTAGACATACTTTGGGCCGGTAATTATGTATATGAGGTAATGACAGCAATTAGTGACAAATTATACTTTGACCTTATCTAAACAAATAATGACGCATGAATAAATAAGAAAACTTCATTGTAAAACAAGTAAACTCTGATGTATCGAATTAATACAACAAAATACTTTATGTTAAATGCTTATCCCTATTTATATTATAAATGCGAAAGTAACTCTGTCTGTCTGTCTGTGTGTCTGTTACGCTTTTCTGCTTAAACCTCTCGACCGATTTTGATGAAATTTGGTATAGGTATACGTTGAATCTCAAGAACGGACATAGGCTACTTTTTATTAGAAAATAAGGGGGGGAGGGGGGTAATACCACCTTTGAAAGTTTATATGGAAAAATGTTTATTTTTGAAGTTAGAGATATGAAATTTGACAAATATAGCTCGAAACTTGGATTAAAATATAGACTACTTTTTGTTTCGAATATGAGGGGAGAAAGGGGTAAAACCGACCATGAAAGGATGTAGTCCACGCGAACGAAGTCGCGGGCACGGCTAGTTGTGTATAAAAATATATATATAAAGTAATGCTATAAAAATAAAAAATAAATGAAATCTAGCCCCTTTAACAGATGTTGAATGCATTATTCTTAAAAGGGTTTAGGTATGCTTGAGGTATATGTATTTCAGCCATTTAATTTTCTGTTATGGACGGGGGCCATTTGATATATGATTTTTTTTTGGTTTCGAAAGTGAGCGAGGAACCTATAAGAAGACAAGACTTGTAAACTTCTTACTTGTTGGTTGTGGGATTCATGTAACAATATCATGCCAAAAGCTTCCTGTGCTATGAGTCAATGCAGATTTAAAAAACGTGAAGTTGCTTTTTCCCCCAACTGATTAGATTATGGCCGCAGATGGCCTTTTCATCTTTACCGAGCTTGGGAGCTTACAATCCTAAGCGTAAAGTGGCATGGGTTTATTCGTTTAGTTGTTTGACATCCACTTATATCAATTAAATGATTAGCCTTTTTCAAACAATAAATTTTAACTTTTTTGCGGCTCTGTGTTTTTCCCGTTTAAGTTGAAACTCAGCCACATCGCACATTTACATAGATAGACCTAAATTTACCTTTTTGGAGTTTGGGAGACATGGTAGCAATACTTACATAGGTACCTGCATTAGCCTATTGGATCCAGCATAATTTTAAAATGTTCTATGAGAAAAGTCTGGGATCCTCTGATGAACAGACAAGGTTCATCTCATTGGTGGTCTGGTGCTATTAGAGTGGGAGTAACCATGACTTTTCAGTGATTCTCATTATGCCCGCATATTCCTAATATTTTAAGCCATGCGAAAAACACATTATGAATAGTTAAAGCCTATACTTTCACAAAGATGAGATCATTTTATAGTTTAGAGTCATCATATCACTGAGAAGCAATCGATTTGTTTGTTTTTTAAGTTGATTTCATTAATTTATTTTCTTAACCTAACCTACCTAGAGTTTCATCCAAACATTCACTAGGGGTAAAGAAGATACTAATGAATCGTTCAACTAAGTTAAATGGCGGTCTCAATGGTAAAGCTAGATTTCTTTAACATTATAAAATTAACAATCTACAACCATTTCAGCGAGATAAACTAACGCGAATTAATCCGCCATAAATGTTTACACGATTTTTCTCATAGATGCTTGTTCGACAGTATCCTACAGCCAATTAATAATAATGAACAAGTTGTGAAGTCGAAATTGGCGTTGCGTGTACGCAGATTGCATATCCGAACCTTGAAGCGAACACCTTGACTGCGTTAACTTTCATACTTGGATACTGCATCAAGGACTTACGGCTCTTTAGTGAATCAATTCTGCTATAAACTTATCCCGCTATAAGTCGATTAAGAAATTAAGTAAATTTTAGAATTCCGTACCTAAATAAAGACCTTTTAACTAACAATCCGCTGCCCATCTGTCACCAGCTTGTACCTTAAAACCACGATAGTAAATTAGAGATTTCAAATTTTTACTCATGATGTATACATATAGATATATAAATAGAATATAAATCTATTGGCGCTATAAAAATACAATATTGCCAAAAATACAACCTTGTTTGCATTATTTTGGGAGTCAGACTGTCATAATATGTTATCTAGTACCTCATCTATATGTCTACCAAATATTAACCTAATCTATACAATAGTTTTTGCGGCAAAGAGCTACTAACATGCATCCATGCATCCGGCCAAATATTTTTAATTCATTATTGACTTCCGCATTTACTTTTTTTTTTATATTGTACTTCAAGATTGACTTCATCCCACCTGATGTTAAGTGATAATGAGGTCCTAGCTTAAGGGTGACAATTACAGCATAATAAATCTGTTACTAGACTTGTCGCTCTTACCTTGAAGGCTTGACCCCTGCTACTAATGTAGCACCCCCCAGGAGCTCTGGAAACCTTACTCACACGCAGGAAAACAACAACACAGAAGTAATTGTTATTTGGCTGCGGTCTTCTGTAAGGTGGAGGTATTTCACCAGTCGGGCTGCTCCAGTTCTAGCGATAAATCGCTACGCCCTACCTCTCTTAAATATTACTAGGATTACAGTATTAGTAGGATTCCGTATTTATGTAACCCAACGGAAAAAAGCCTCTGTTGCTTCAGAATAAAAAGTATCCTATAAGTCTCTAATTTAGCGACAAAAATTGTATACTATGCTATCCAATTTTTTTTTCGAAACTGGTCCTTACTTCGGCCGATCCCAGGGCTGCAGGCACATACCTCACACAGCGTGTTTCGTTGGCTATCCAGCGAGGTAATGCTACCAGCATCTTGGAATCGATCCCACAAGGCCCAATTTTAGACGATTTTCTGTTTGTAATGTATTTATATTTTTATTTATAAATTATATATTTTAAGTAATATATAAATGTGTAACTGTGGGACTAAACTTACATTTTCACTTATATTTTTATTTTTTTAATTCGATAAACAAAACAAGTAAATACCTACATATTAAATCTTTGGGATCTGGGATCTGCCCCACAAAACTGTTCACAAAGTTTGTCTGCGGGATCAGGGTCTAACGTAAAAGTTAACATAATAATGCCAAGAGGTACCTATGCACTTTCTTTTAAGACATTATTTTATTTGTCTCTTGTCAAATGTTCAAGGGTGAATGCAAGTTAGATATCTCCCTATTGTCCACAAATGAAATATACATCGAAGTTCCCTTGATATATTTTTGCTTTGCAATGCAATAATTCCTGTAACCAGAATAGGGCCAGTCAACGAACTCATAATATCCACATCTAGTAAGGATACTTAGTACGGAAAGTTCTCGCAGCGACCAGATCGTTTACCTGCGGTTACGGCACACCAGGAAGCGCCAGCGCCGCGCATACAGTTGGGCAACTAACTAAAACTTACATTACCAGTCGACAACTGGGGACTTAATGAGCGGGCATAACAGCCTCCGTCAGGTTACTTGAGACTTCAAATATTCGTTGATAATATAACTCACATCATACACACACATATAAATGGTATTGTGTATATATCTATAAATAAATATAAATTACCAGTTGTTGTGTGTTCGCATGCGTTATTATGGGATCGAGTTCCAAGATCTATCGAATGCAGAGGATAGGGAGCAAATGCGATTATGTATCCTCCTTTTACGGCCTCCTTGCCCCGCAAATCGCGTCGTAGTGAGGCTGGCAACAACACATCAAGAACCTCCTCTTCCTCTGCAATCCACCTCTGCCTTTGCGGGTTTGTCACAGAGAGCCACCTGCCCTCCGCGGCCCAGCTCCGTTTTTGCTTCACCCTGTGCGGTTGGCTACTGAGCCTCCCGCGATGAGATGCGAAACCCAGCAGAAGTGTTGGTCACTAACCTAACTCAAAAAATTACCATGGAAAAGCTTTCGGAATAACACGTAACCGCAAGTGTTTCAAAACTGACGACACCGTGATTATGTATAATACGAATTAACTCAAAATGTCTACGTAATTTAGATCAAACAAAAACTTTGCTACTGATACGTAGGATCTCGATGGGTTTTAATGAAAGATACGTGAGTATATTAACCACACCATAATAATCCAAAAAGTTATTAATATTTGCTGATGGTATGTTTATCGTTGATATTTATCAAAGGATTATATTATAAGGCTTATGGATTTGCCCATCAATTTACTTAAGCTTTTTATCTTGCTTTAGGACTTTTATTAGGTATCGAATTTTAGCCTAGTTTATACATAAATTACGAGTCATATATGTTTTCGATAAGTTGAGTATAACGATGTCTAGTTTGAGCCAATACCTAAATATTTATTGTTTGTGCACGTTAATGCGTGTTGTCAGTGAATTTTCAGTTTTTTTTTATATATTACACTTCAAGATTGACCTCATCCCACCTTATGTTAATTGATAATGAGGTCCTAGCTGACATAGATCTTACCTTGAAGACCTAGCCCCTACTACTAATGTAGCACCCCCCAGGAGCTCTGGAAACCTTTCTCGCACGGAACACAACAACACCGAAGTGATTGTTATTTGGCTGTGCTCTTCTGTAAGGTGGAGGTATTTCACCAGTCGGGCTGCTCCAGTTCGAGCGATAAAACGCTATGCCCTACCTCTCTTAACTAACATAACTCTTAACTAAGTTAAACTTGTTACAAGAATTTCAAGATTACATCACGGAATTAACGGAGAATCACGGAAAATACTAGCTGTTTGATATTCGTTCTTATGCTTATGAATTAGGGATGGTACAAAGTCCAACGACGTGATTTTGATTGTTCTTCAGGTCAGTGGTCCGCAAACTTTTTGTGTTCAAGGTACAGTCGGCAGCACATCATGGTAAATACTTGCAGTTATCGAACTGCAAGTGTTATAGGTGCAAAGTCCGAAATATGAAGTCTTAAGTGCTTTTGACTGTACCTTGCGGGGTACAATAATTAGTTTGTATTTTGTATGGAACTTTTCACAACAGCTTCTGTCATCGAAGGCCGCGGTATAAACTTTACGGATCACTGCATTGGATTCTCGTTGCTATCTAACAGCTCAGCTTACCTATATATGTAATAATCAATACCAATATTATAGAGCTTGAATGTTTCTTTGTTTAATTTATGCCCGGTTACAATAATATAAAATAGCTATAGCTATTTTTCCAAGCAGGGGGTTCCACCAGAATACCAGCGCTGCTGCTGCGGCGTTAAAAATACCCTGCCAGCATTTGCTGAGGTGGAACCCAAATTGACCTCACAACGTATTTTAAGTTTTCTGTTGATTGTCTAGCTTTGTATTTATTTGATTGTTTTGTGATGGTCAATAAATGTATTTTTTTTCTTTCTTCCAATATTTTTTGATTCGTTGTGTGTCAAAAATGACTATCGGTTTTTTTACGAGTTGTCAATTCTAATTTTAAATTTATTTTTCACGTCAGCTGTCATCAGTCGTCCGTCGGTCGTTTTTAGCTTACGCCTCGTATAATTTATTACTATCCTAGTACGGATCGTTTTTCAAATATTGGTACCGGGCATGAATGCTCTAATCTCAGAACCTTCTGGTTCAACATTTAAAATAATTTAACGGGTCAAACGCGACACCATTTTTATTTAGTAGTTATTACGAACTACTTACTGCCCGACGTTTCGGTTAGGTTGCACCAACCGTGGTCACGAGCTGACTGGTCTTGCTCGCCTTCGTCTGTTCGGGGGAGCTTGAAAACAAATCTACTATTCTTACTATAATATTATAAATCGGAAAATGAGTTTGTTAGTTTGTTTGTTTGTTCCACTTTCACGCCGTAACTACTGAACCGATTGCTTTGAAATTTTACAGACGTAAAGTTAGAAGTCCGGATTAAATAATAAGGTACTTTTTATCTCGGAAAAATGTGAAACAAAACGGGTATACAACTCGTACAAAGCCGCAGCGCGCCGCTAGTTCTACAGATATACTGTATTAATGCATCAGCACCATGACTAGGTTTTTATAAAGAGGAAAACACTTTAACCAATTAAATTGAAGGTACAAGGAAGATACAAGACACTTAAGTTTAAATGTTCATTGTGGTTGCCAATCACGGCACTTAAGTAATAAAAACCGTAAGAAAATAGTAAAATAATTGACACGCTAAATAACTCGTTTTTTTTAATTAGCATACTGAACGTTATTGTAAACTTATAAGAACTAATAATAACTAAAAACATAAAGTAAATTTGAAATTATAATTAACGACTCGTAGAACAACTTGTAATTTTTGACACATTACGAATCGTAAATATATTGGAACCTGGCATTAGTGTATTTGGTAGAAATATTGACGAGATACTAGATTAACATATTGGATACTTTTATTCCCAAATAACGCAAACAATGTTGCGGGCTATAGCCAGTTAAAATATTTTTATTTAAGTGAGTTACATTATTACACTTTCTGCCGAATATGTTTAGAACTACGTACGCAGGGGGAGATGAAATATATATTTTTCTTTATCCCTACTAATATTATAAATGCGAAAGTAACTCTGTCTGTCTGTCTGTTACGCTTTCCCGCTTAAACCTCTCAACTGATTTTGATGAAATTTGGCATAGGTATACGTTGAACCTCAAGAACGGACATAGGCTACTTTTTGTTAGAAAGTAAGGGGGGTGGGTAATGCCACCTTTGAAAGTTTATATGGGAAAATGTTTATTTTTTAAGTTAGAGATATGAAAGTTGGCACAAATATAGCATAGGTATACGTTGAACCTCAAGGGTAAAACCGACCATGAAAGGATGTAGTCCACGCGAACGAAGTCGCGGGCACAGCTAGTAATATATAAATGCAATAGTTTGTTAGAATGTATGGATGTCCCGCTGTATGTTTATTACTCTTTCAAGCAAAAAACCATTCGTACACGTGTCCTGCTCGCACTTAGCCTCTTTCTGTTAAACTCCAAAACGCTGAATAAGAGCATTTAACAGTATTTGTATGCGTGCAGCGTTTGTTCAAACGTGTGTGGTTCATTCAAGGTTACCTAGATGTGTGTCTAGTACATACACGTATTTCTAACTACAGTTATATAATCTGTTCGCATCCACAGGAAACAGGCTATTGTGGTATCCTATACAGTCAGCAGATTAACGGGTGGAAATAATAAAAAACAATATTCATTCCTAAGATTATTAACGCGAAATGTTGTATGAAAATATATATAATGCCACATTTGAAAGTTAATATGGGAAAAATGTTTATTTTTTAAGTTTTTTAAGAGATATGAAAGTTGGCACAAATATAGCTCTATTAAAATATAGACTACTTTTTGTTTTGAATATTAGAATATTAGGGGAGATAGGGGTAAACCCGACCATGAAAGGATGTAGTCCACGCGAACGAAGTCGCGGGCACAGCTAGTTTATTTATATATGGTTGTCTGGATATATAGATGTTTCTAAGGTAAATACTTAGTATTCGGAAGACAGATAGCTAAGACTTTAGATTGACATAGTTTCTGGCCGATGTGTTCTTACTGATAGCACAGAGTACTATATACTAGCGTAACTGTTAGTTAGGTTCTTACTGTTACTTCTGTGAGTAAGGTTTCCATAGCTCCTGGGGGGGTGTTACATTAGTAGCAGCGGTCAAGCCTTCAAGGTAAGGGCGACAAGTCCAGTAACAGTTTTAGTATGTTGTAGGTACTTGTCGCTCTCAAGCTCATTACCACTTAACATCAGGTGGGATGAGGTCAATCTCGAAGAGCAATATAAAGAAAAAAGACTCCCTAAATCCGTTTCAAACTGTTCATGAATACTACTAGCCTTAAAGACCACACAATGCACTACGTTGAACTTTGCCCAAATGAATATTCCGTATTCGTTGCACACAAGTGCGCGAAGGTAATGACCGACCGACGCATTTGTTTATTTCGTTCACACTTGTGATAACCTTGTCTGGGTCATTCGGTATTTTTTACGTTTGGTGATAAGAAAAAAGATTTTGACAGTTTACGGGTACATATGTATATGTGGCCTATATAGATTACCATACAATGCTTTGATTCTGAAAAATAACAACTGTACAATACCACCCAGACCAAAGACAATTCAAAAAGATTTTAAACGTAATTCTTAATATGAAAATATTATATTAGAATTAGGCATTACGATCAAATGCAATCTCTTTTCCCCTTAACGACTAAGGGGAAAAGAGATTGCCAATCTACAAAGAGCTAAGAGAAGAAAGTAAAAAAAGCTCTAAGTTTCTTTTATGACATTCTTTTAGCTGCTTAAACACTTCGAATTACATGTCAAATGAAGAGTCGAACAACAAGCCTAAAAACCCATTACTAGCTTTATAAAATCATTTTGATCGTTTAGTCCGCACAACAAATAGTCCATCAAAAGACTCAAGCTCTATTTAAGACTTGAGTTATTTTTAAGACTCGAGTTCTATTTTGAATTAGTCTTTATAAAAAGACTGAAGTTCGGGTCGACTCGAGGCTTCGAGTTTTGTTAGTTCGCTGTTAAATTGAGTCGAGTCTTTCGAATTAGGACTCGAAGACTCGAGTTCTTTACATCCTAGGTACGATGCGTGGGCACCACGCGTGTCGCAAGTTGGTTGCTCCACCGATTGGCAATCCCTGCTCTAATGATCCACGCTAATATTTTTGAAAAATGCATTGCATCTGCCGTGGAGAAGACCTAACTAAAATTATATGTACCAACTTCGATCAATGATTTCGTAGATCCACAGTTGCATGCAAAATACGAACAAATGAATGTCCCCGGTTATGTCGTACTGTAAATTAGCATAACCATTGCAAAAAAGGCCTAAAGTGTCACATAGTCTAATCTAATTTATCACTTTTAAGATCGTTTCTTTAAAATATATTACTAGGTACTTTATAAATAACTAGTAAATAGGTAATTACTAAGTTCGTACCTAATCATAATAATATTGTTTTCTAAACTGATACAGCTTAAAATTATTAAAGTATTTAAACCCTATGTGACTGAGATAAGTATAGAAATGTTCACTAAGCGAATGAGCTTGCTAGAAGTTACTAAGTACTTTAAGTACTCGTGTAAGAAATCAAATCTTGGTCCTATTAGTACTTAAGAAAAAAAATAAAAAAAACGTCATTATTTTTTATTTTTTTCTTAATTGCGACATTACCATTGCTTGTTTCCTTCTACAAAGCAGGTTTTTTGTGCAAGAGTCGGATAGCTCGTTGCGATATAAACACAACTGCAACACATGTCATTGACACATCTGAGATGCATGCACAGAAATAAAAAACAGTAAAGCAACAATTTAAACCTACTTAAATGTATACTGTTTCCTACAACTCCGTTTACGTTATTCCGGTAAAAAAAAATATTCGTCTAGTATCTAATTAGGGGGTCTAGTCCCAAAAACGAAACGAACAAACGAAGGGTTACGTTTTTGATGATCAAATAATCCATCCATCCATGATAAATCAAAAATTCGGCCAAGGTCTAACGTGGTATTTGATTTGCATAAATAACATTTTGTTTTATAAAAACGCGTAATTAGCATTCCAAGGGAATCGGTTGCAACAATGAGAATTAAAAATTGCTATCCGTCATCGGATTCGACGTATTTCTTTTTTGGGAGTAGAGCCTCAGTTTGGTTGTCATTCCTTCAAATCCATACAATATTTAACATAAAACAGTACTAAACACCTATAAATATATACATACATCCAACAATAATAAAAAATACGGTACCTAAAACCAGTTATAATTATCTTAGTTAGATAAAATTTGCTTATAGTTTAGTTTTTATTAAATTTCTTAGGTTTGGCGATTGGTATAATTTGTGTAGTGACGCGTTGAACAACGACGAAATACCAGCGATGTTGTTGTTATTTATTGGAAACCTGACGCCGAGTACGGCGACTAGCGCTGCATTAAAATAAGCTATAATTGTCTTATATCTAAAATAAACTAAAACACTTTGTAACTTCTTTATGTCGTGCGCTAAAAAACAAATATCCAAATACAAGTCTTAACGTGCTGTTAAACGTACTTCAAGATAAGCTTGGAACTCTATTTTGCATCTATATTGCTCACTGAGCTCTTACGCGCTGTGGCAGCGATTGCTCGAGTTACATGCAAACCAAGATCATACCAGATGTGGCATGTCACGGTCACTCGCTGCAAACTGGTTGTGCGAACATCGCTTGCTTGCTTTGAAATCAACATTCAAATTTATACATCTTTATAAAATTGGAGGGTCTGTTTGCAATATTGAAAGAACCGCTTTTCGCATATGAATATGTATACGGTACATAAACCAATATAACAATTTTTGTCTGTCTGTTTGTTGCGGTAAGGTCAGTAATGACTGGATTTTGACAGGACTTTTATTGGCAAGTAGCTGATGTACTGAAATTGCTCATTACAGGCTACTTTTATTTAAGAAGAAATAAATTCAAGAATCCGGTAGGCCACGCGAACGAAGTCGCTGGCACCAGCTGTCCTACACTAATATTATTAAGAGGAAAGATTTTTGTGTGTGTATGTTTAAATGAATAATCTCAATAGCTCCTGTGCCGATTCCCAAAATTAGAAAGCCACATTTACTTACCCTATAAATTGCTAGAAATTTACCTTATTTATTTTGGCTATAATATTGCTAGAAAATGCTTACTCGCTACGACTAATACGTTCAAAGTCGCAGCGGCCATTAATCTATATAATAGTGCAATATCCATCACTGATTGACTGATTGATTAATCACGAATCTAAAATACTATAACACCTACAATTACGGATTTTACGAAACTCCATCCCTAAAGGGGTAAAATATGGTTTGTAAGTTTGTATGAAAGTCCTAGGTTTTTGAAGTAAGAGTCTCGAAATTTAAAAGTGGCATGATATGACGTAGAGGTGTACCTATTAAAAATATATCTTTAGATATCAAACCCAATCTTATACATAATAGGATGATAATCTTCAAAATATAGATGATGATTATATATTATTATAACCATTTTTATGAAATAACTAGCGGACCCGACAGACTTCGTGCTGTCAAAAAGATTTGGAATGTGGCTTGACTCTAAATTTTAGTTAGAAAACGTTTGTATGTGAAAAAGAAAAGGGCTGTTTTAGGGCTTTCCCGGCAATTATTCGATTTTTTCTCGCCATAAGAACCATCCTTGGACTTCAACGAACATTTTAAAAAAAGAATTGGCCAAATTGGTTCAGGCGTTGTCGAGTTATGCGCTTACCAACACATTTTGCGATTCATGTTTATATAATAGATTCAGCGTGTGACCAAATAAACTACTCAGTAATTTAAGTTCATAAGTGAATATCTAAATATCTATAGTGCCCCAAGTGCGTTGCCAGAAATACGAATTCTAGAAGAATAAGTTTCGCAACCCCTATTACAGAAATATTTGAAGACCTCTGTAGCCGAGAGGCGAGTGGGCTGGACTTTAGCGTCGAGCTAACTATAAGATCCCGGATTCGATTCCTAGTCAGGTCAATATAGGAAACTTAGTTTTCGTGACTCGGATTTGACAGTTGTGTTACCATCATTGTATTTGATTTTTGTAACACAAGTGCTTCAGCTACTTAGATAGATAGATAGATAGATATACTTTATTGCACAAAAACTTTACAGAAATAGGTTTTACAGATTGATTATAGTACAATTTTTACTTACCACAGAATAAAAAAATCTAAGCAATGTTTATCGATTAAACGACTTACTGGATAACTTAATGAAAATTACATTTAAAATTATTACTTAGTACTTACTGTCTAACTATTCTCCATTCGCTGTCTTCATTGTACAACTTGTTTTTAGTAATTTGCACTTCCACCATGAGTAAACGCTGTTGGAGGCATAAGTTAAAGGAAATTACATACACAGTAATATGGATGAAGCAACATTGCTCTATATATACATTTCTACCAAAGCAACATAGTTGCATCTTCATGTGTGCGGCAATTAAGAAAAATAGGTAATTATTTTGTAAATGTACGCGATTGGTTAAGAGATAATTTTGCTGGTTTTAAGTAGTCGTGTGGGTAATTAAAACGCGGTAACTTTATAGCAAAAGTAGTGGTTTTTAACTTTAAGGCCACCAGATATGAACGTACTTAGTATGTATCTTACAAAGTTAGACCTATGCGTATGCATAATTTAATAACCAATTTCAACTTTAAGCTGTTCAAAAACAAACGGATATGTGAAGTGTGCATCTTGGCAATTGAAACTAAACCAAAACTAAAATATCCATGAATGAGTTTTCAAAAAACAATAATTTTTAAAATAGTGTTATAGCGAAAAATTCAATGTTATATTTTTGGAATTCGAATCGGATTTCGTTATATTGAAAGTATGAGGCCTGTAAAAACAACAACATAGTTCGGAGTAAAAAAATTGAAACAAACAGCCAGTCACTTATTACCAGTATTATTTTGAGGGGAAGAAACACCTTTTTTGGCAGGGGGAAATGCGCGGCGCTCCGTACCGTCACCCGAGGGAGGGAAGACGTGTGTGGGACTCCTGTCAGTGCAGGTCTACCCACTAAAACCCGCGTCGTGGTATCGCCTTAATGATGTGAGAAACTAAATTGCATTTTAAGATGCACAGTGGCGACCAATGGCATCAAAAAATGGCACTGCCTAAACTAGGCATGAAACAGTATAATGGTTTATTTCACCCTATTTCGAACTTTTTAATTAGAATAAGTAAGAAAGAAAGAAACATTTATTACTTAAAGACATCACAACACAGCCATATGAGTAAAAATAACAATAACAATAAAGGAATGGACACAAAAAAAGAAAATAACAGAAAACATATCTAAAGGAAAATGAAAAATGAGCGTTCTCTTCGTCAACGTCGTGATGTCTACAATAAAAAGGCCTCACTCAGCATAAGTCATGGCCCACGTCGCAGGCCATGACGCTGGTTTTCAGTGGACCCTACCGAGTGATATACCACGGACGCCGAATTAATGACACTTGTGTCTTTTTTACAAAATAAACATAACTAGCGGCCTGCCGTGGTTTCGCTCGCATATTCATTTGCTACAAAAAATGTGATGAAAAACCTCTGGACCGATTTTATGCAAACCTCACAAAAACCATCAGCCTAAACATATATGCTACCTATGGGTGAGCCCGCTCTTAAGTTATAAAATTACAACGATAAGTGGCATTGAATTTTATAAAGGTAGGTAGGTATGTTCATAGATGGGCCTAAAAATTTGTTTGTAATATGCATGGACTTGTGTATCTATACAATTTATGATCGAGGGCTATAAAAACTTCAGGTTTCCATTTTTTTGGACCAGACTAGTATTCATATATTTTGTAAACCCGTTTTTAAGCTTACGTTAGTATTTGTTTTTTATTTATGGCGATGTTTTTCTTGATGAACTAAATCCGGAATAATATGTTTTATAAACTAACCACGTCTCCACAAACAGGCATATCTCGTCTAACTGGTAATTTATTGAAGTTCCAAGAAGCCGAGAGGACAGTAGCGCCACCAACACTATTTTCTAAAGTCAATATTTTTTTTTATTCACATAGATTACATTAGTAATACTTATGAATAGTCTCTATATAAAGCAAATGAAGCTACCTCCGGTTCGGAACCTATAACTAAAGAGAAGATACCGGCAAGCAACTCAGTAGTTTTTTTTTACAAATGAAAGCTACACTTATTACTAATTTTACACTAAGACACACAGTTAGTTTGTCAATTGTAAAATAAAAATTTAAAATCAATTATTAAAATAATAATAATAATAATAAAACAAAGGTATTTGTAAATTAAATTAAATTAACTGTATGACTTACATGCGTCAGATTGAACTAATGCGAATTTCCAACACTACATTCGTCAAGGGTTAACAGTATCAAACCCACAATCTTTACGCATAGAGCGTGCTGCTCTTTAGTTCTTTTGTAGGCGATAGGTAAATTGATGATAAAGTTGTTTTCGATTCCATGGTTTTAAAAAAATTCTGCAATTAATGTACGGTTAAAAGCACGTCAAGGTAAGCCCTTGCTGTTCGATATAAATTATAATGCACACGCCATAAAGGCCTCAACTATTCAAAGTTCCCTGATTTGGCGAAACCATATTCGGAGAAGGGCTTTCAGACGAAAAAGATTTGGTAAAATGATATGAGCCCCATAAAGACAGTGCAAAGTCCAAAGTGTGTAGTCTGACGTGCTTTTGATTGTACTGAAACTCAACTATTAAAACGTGAGAGTGAGAGTGAGAGAGTGAGAAACGTGTTTATTAATTTTCTCTTTATTTGCTTGTTCCAGGACGGACGAGCGAGGCATCGGCATGAAGGTATACAACTTTGTGTCGGTGGCCCTGGAGATAGCTGTTCTGTACGTCCGCATGACCGCCATGTGGATCTACTGTGTCTACCAGTTCTTCGTGCCACCTGAACCCAAGAGTGTTAAAGGGGAAGTCATACTTGTAAGTATTTTAGAGAAACAGAAAATTTTAAGCTTCCCTTGCGGTGTGGGATTCGAAACCTCCTGAAGTATCATTTGCGCTCTGCCAACTGTGTTTTTAAAATATTTTAGCTGATTGCTCCGAAGGTTCTTAGCTGATTCTGCTCGTCTGCAAAGAACCGTGTAAGGTCGGCCGGGTAGTCAGGGTCAGGGACAGGGCACATAACTAAGCTTATCCTATAGTAAGTAGCTTGAGCACTTGTGTTATGATAATCATAATCAATGGTGGTACCGAGATGTATATTCAGATGCAATACATTTATAAACACCAAGATAGGCGCAAACACAACCTATCACACCAATTTTCCTGAGTGCGGACCGAACCGAGGACCCTTGCTTCAACAGCCAGGTACGGTAACCATAAAGATGTTGACTGGGCAACTAAGATACTTATAAATAATTATCAAAAGACGATTCCTTCATATATTATCGATGAAGAGAACAACGTATGGCAATGACAATTAAATAGTTGCAATGGATGGCTGATCTCACATAAAGTCCGTTACGCATTGATACCTTAAAATTAATGTGATTGGTATCAACATCCCCATGGTTCTACCAGGCCAGTCTATAAAACTTATTGACTGGCTTTAATCACCAACTCTCTGCTTCCAGATCACAGGCACCGGCCACGGTATGGGTCGCGAGACTGCTCTAAAGTTCGGCAGACTCGGAGCAACCGTCATCTGCGTGGACATCAACCCGAAAGGCAATCAGGAGACCGTTGACATGATCAAAGGAGACAAGGGGAAAGCCCATCGATACGAGTAAGAAAGATATTAGAACTAGCGACTGTTACAACTAGTGGTGCTATGTAGATTGAATATGAGGCAGTGTTGAGTGATCTTTAACAGAACATTAGAGTTGCCTATTGAAAGTCTTTCGTTAGTTTACGTCACACTACTGGGCAACTCTACTAAACATTTAAAGCCGTGAAATAAACTACTTAGAACGGTCGTAGGAGTTCAACACTGATACCCACTCAACCACCACTCAGGCAGTGAGATCTATCTACAGGTTGTAGTGGGTAGTCTCCGTTCTTCTTAGGACGCGGCATTATTCCTTGACTGAACGGTAAGAAAAGGTGCTTAAAAGCAACGCGAGTGATGTCGTAGTAGGTCTTCTGTTCCCACGGTATCAGAATTTAGTGGGTATACCTGCCCTTATAAGAGTCGGGAGTCCAAAAAATACCGTCACCTTCCTCGGGTGACGGCTTAGTGCATCAATGCAAGCATTCCCTGTCGAAAAAAAAAGTTAGTCTACGTTAAATGGTAAAAGTACGATGGTAAACCCCAGTTTAAAACCAGTCGATCCGCGTAATTAAAAAAAAATATAAAAAAACTTTTTATTTCAGACATCGGGGTTCTATATTTTGTTAGTAAAACAAAAGTTACCCTAGATTATTTAGTGCCTGTAGTGTAATGGTTAGAGCGTTGGGCTAAAAACCTTGTATGTCGTAGGTTCAAGCCCCGAGCAAACTATGTGATCCTTAATTAGGAATACAAGGAATAGTGATTGATATTTGTTAGAAGGGCAATTTGATCTTCTATAAAAGCCGATTAGAAGGTATTTCCAAATATGAGTAGTTAGAGAACCTTCACTGCTAATTTCAATAAAAGCTATGTTTTTGTTAGAGTGTTTAGTAGGTACCTACATAAAAGGTTAAAGGTTTAGGTAAACCTTTTTGTTTATCGAGTAATAATACTGATATAATTTTAGTTATTAAAAAAAAAGATATCACCTCATCAAATTGGCATACTATAATTTCAGATTATAATCTGAAGGTTTACTCTGTGTTATAGGATTCTCATTGTATTAGGCTACTGGGGAATCGATGGACAGTTATGTTTCCCACTTATCCAAATGGATAAACATATAGTTAATACTTACTTCAGAGCATATTAGCAATATAAATCCTAAAGTTACTAAACTGGCAAATTATTAAGATTTTTTCTTTGAAGGTAAGTCGAAAATTCAAGGTGTCTGTTTATTGGTCACGATGGCAAAAAATTATGACTTTGCAATGCTTGTTAAGTATTGTTTTAGGGCATTTACTCGTAATTTTTTTCTACTACTCCGACCAAGATGAGTCAAATAGGGCGTGGTGCTTATTTTGATAACAAATTAACCTTGTCGGTAAAATAAATATTTCCTAACTATTTTTAGGGCTTCGTACCTCAAAAGGAAAATAGTCGATATAGAATCAGTTTGTTGACCGTCTGTCTGTTGAGAGATTTTTTCTTAAGAGCGGGTTTAGTGGAGGAGTTAACTGTTCTTCTCGGGATTTGAACCCACGCCCTCAGGAGTCTCTAGCTCTTGTCAATACACCACCATAGCAGTTCAGTAGGTACCTCCAGTATCACCTACATAAATGAGCAAAAACATCACTTTTGATTATGAAAACAAGGTAAAAACATGTTAAATTATTTAAGCATTTAAATATTGCAGACAAGGAATCATAAAGATAAATACGTGACAAGGATGAATGGGTATTTTTTGTCTTAATTATCGTCTTAAGCACGATTTGTTCTTAGTTTGTTTCACACCTACTTGCGGATTCTATATGTGCGAACCTGTTCATAAATATGTCGTTGCTGGTTTAAGAGTATATTAATTTTTAAGTGAGATTGCATTATGATATGAAAATAGTTTTTAATTCCACGTCCTTTATTAAACACTTAATGTTTCTCAATTGATTCTCAATTGATACTATTAGACGTGAAATAATGTTTTGTAGCTAATAGTGCATTTGGTCTTGACCCTTATTTTGAGGGGGGAAGTGCCTTGACGCAGTCGACTCCTCTGCTGGGAAAAAGTCAAATACTACCCTAAAACACGGTGGGTCGCACCTCATCGCTGAAATGTTATAGTCATGTTAACCTAGTTAAACAAAACGACCACGGCGTATTCGTGGAAATATTGAAATTACACAAAATTTACCCGCTAAGAAATAAAAAAGAAATAAAACTGGAGTCCCAATTCAACGTGGACAAAGTCTCGTTAAGTATATTAAGTCCAGATCACAGCACATCAAGATTAACACTTGCAGTTCTATAAGTCCAAAGTTTATACATATTTTGACGTGCTTTTGACTGTACATAGTCGAAAACTCTGCCAGTGAAATTATTTGTCCATCTGAAGCAAATGTACCGCTTTTTCAGGTGTGACGTGTCAAACCGCGAAGCCATCCTCGCTCTAGCGGAGAAAGTGCGGCGCGAGGTCGGTGACGTCACAATGCTGGTCAACAATGCCGGCATCATGCCCTGCAAGCCGCTCCTGAACACCACCCCCAAGGAGATCCACGCTCTGTTTGACGTCAACGTACTCGCTCACCTTTGGGTTAGTTAAATACCTTCATTTCAGAGATGAAGTCACAAACTGCAAATGCATCTTCTAGTTTGAGGACATCAATCTCCTCGCCAACCTGTGGGGTTAGTAGACCTAGATAAAATATGTGACGTAGATCTGATGACGTCAACGTACTCGCTAATTAATGGGTAAATTAAATATCTTCATGAGATGTGACATCACATACCTACTGCGAATCTTCAAATGAAAAGGGCCCCAAGTTATTGTGGCCCCAGGCTGGTTTAAGACGGCCTTGGGCCCTTCTTTCTCTCTTCTTCAACTTACTGTACCTCTCGCATTAACCTTCCAGCTGCTCCAAGCATTCCTGCCGCACATGATGGAACGCAACCACGGGCACATAGTGGCCATTTCGTCCATGGCCGGGGTGGTGGGCCTCCGCAACCTGGTGCCGTACTGCGCCACCAAGTTCGCCGTCAGAGGCCTCATGGAAGCCCTTCATGAGGAATTGAGGGAGGACGTCAGAGATTACAGCGGAGTGAGTTTTGTTAGGAGAATTAAAAAGCTATATAGTAATTTTTCCTATCTCTTAACTGCCAAGACTAAGTTAAAATGACAACCAACAGTCAATCTTCGTAGAAACGAAAAAATTTTGTACTTCAGAATCTGAGCATGTTTCAGCCGGCTGACATAGTTTGTTTCAGCAGGATGACATATTCTGTAAGGAGAAGGAGGTTTACAGAGTTGCGGAACTTAAATTCTGCCGCGTAAGTTCGGCACTTATGGAATGTGTCATCAAAGGTCGAAACACATGGACTTAGTATAATAAACCCATGTCGAAACATAGAAGCAGCCTTAGTCGGATCGAATGTCAAATATATTTTTTCATAACCATAACCAACACATCGATCGCCAATAAAGAGTTTTCAAAAAACAAAATATGATTAATGCACATTTTAAACCACGTTTTAATGGTCGAATTTTTGATTTATCTCCAAAAACGAAACCTTTTCTCTGTTCATATGGTTTTTGGTAGTAGGCCTACTTTTCATTACCTTGGCCAACATGTCCAAAAAAGTCTCGTTTGTAAAGTCGAAAATTCATTCCTATCTATTTACTATGCCCTATGACCTTATCCCCGTAGATCAAGCTGACCGTAGTCTGCCCCTACATGGTGGACACCGGTCTCTGCAAGAACCCTCGCATCAAGTTCCCCGGGTTCCTCGGCATTCTGTCGCCGTCTGAAGCCGCAGCCAAGATCGTCGACGCCGTCCAGAGGAACTACGATGAAATCACCATACCCAGCTCGCTTTATTACATCAACCAGGTGAGAGATGAACGCACAAAAAAATAGTAGGTATTTAATTTCATTTCTCTTTTAGACATAGACCTCTTCCATTTTCCACCAATGATCTCGATCTTTACTTAGTTCGTGGGTGGATTTAGGAAGCATGTGCTCTCCTCCCACAGATGGTATTTTTATGTACCTACTATGATGGTTTCATTGTTATAACGTACTTTTGGCCTATATCCCTTGTACCCCTATCAGAAAATTAAAACTCGATCTACCCTTGTTGGTAGGTATAGTTTTTTGTCCCAATATATAATATGTGACAGAGATGGCGAACGAATTTTTTTTTATCTACTGTAGATCACGGAAAGATGATGAAAACCAATAAAAACAGTTGCCGAAGAGACATCAGAGAACTGGTTCACTAACGTGAGAAACGGATCCGATTCGGAAAGTCAATGTTTTGACCCTGTTTTATCGTTTTAGAAGAAAGAGACAAAACATAGTTTCCAAATTCGAATCCGGTTAAAACGTTTTGTGAATAGGTTTTTGAATAGGAATTCAGTAGGTACCTTTACCTATATCCACAGATGTCATCAAGATGTTTCCACTTCGATAGGTTAACGATAATGTTACGTAAAGATTATCGTTGGTTAAGTATAATGAAAGGGTCAGATGCACCTACTTAGCCCTAACGGTAATGGATGATTTGACAGCTGTCAACATTTTCATATCCGATTTTTCGAAACTTGACAATCATCCACTTGTCGGTTACCGTTTAAATGTTAAATTTGTGCAACTGAGCCTAAATAAATGTGTCTCGTATTACTGCATACGATTTCACTGCCATCAACTTATTTCTTATTTGTCATAAATACAGCTATAGATTATTTAGTTTTGCATACTCATAATTAAAATGTATGTTTTCTTGACCGTAAAATGGAGGCGTTTTTAGTTTGGAGAAATCCAAACCTAATTTACTTCACAACACTTTTTACTTGCTCATCTTGTAAATCTTTCAAAAAATTCCAGTGGTGCCGGACCATGCCCCGCCGGGTGTCATTATACATGAAGGACTTCTTGGACTCCGGTCTCGAAGCGGAATAACCCCCCAGCTTCCAGATACCCTGTTCTTGGATTACTTGCCTCCAGAGTTAGTCGGTACCATCGATACAATATATGGTTTGCGTTAGCACTTTTTCTGTTAAATTGCAATTATGCACAAATATCAGGCCATTGTTAAAGTGGTCAGATTACACAAATTTAATTTCATGTAATGGCAACATGTATTTGTGTAATGAAAAAATCATTCTTTACCAGCAAAGGAAATACAATTTATAAATTGAATCTATAACATTGAAATGTGTGCAACCTGGAAACATTTTTGTAATTTTTTTTCTTAAGCTAGCGATTTTACCGACTGAATTAAAAAACAGGTTGTCAGTATTTTAAATCAAATCAAATTATCAATTTCTTTTTGTAAAATCCTTTTTTACAATTCATTATTGCAACTTATATTTTAAAATATAAAAATGAATCGCTGCTGGTAAGCACAAATCTCGAGAACAGCTGAACCGATTTGGCTATATTTTTTTAAAATATTGTTTAAAGTACGAAGATGTTTCTTAGAGTTCGTAGATCAAAATATGAAAAAAGTTTTAATTTATCGGAGTCGTACGCGTGCGAAGCTATTGCGGACCTCTACTTTTGAAATAAATGTAACAGGCAATTTCTCGATAAGAGATAGATATCAAAAAACTATAACCTCTATATTTTATAAAAGCTCTTAGTTAATTTGAAATAATAATATAATCAACTTTAAAATACTGACAATCATAGGTACTATTTTTATACACTGATTGAACCATAGCGTATGTGTATGAATAATCTGCACATATCAGAGAGTCTGTGATATATTTTAACATACTTACAAATTTATACATATAACTGTGCACCATACGAAGACCAAGTGGTACAGACATAATATTATATATAATTTCTTCGCTTCATGACATTTCAACATAAATTTATCATCAACTCTACATTAGAGTTGATGAAAATATTTAGAAACAAGTTTTACATACTTATTTGATATGTGAAGATTTTGTATGAATGTTGATTTGTATTTTGCATGGATAATGTTAAATATTTTTGTGCAATTAAAATATTTAGTGTGAAAATAAATTTGTTAAGCATATTAATAAAATGAGGTTGATCCGTGTAGCTAACCAAAAATTGCCTTCAATCGAAATGGTTATTTTAAAATCATCAATAATAATAGTGAATAAAATTTAACTTTTAAGTCTCTTATTTAGATACTTTATAAGTTACTACCAAATAAGTTTATGTAGAGTAACTGAATGAGAGTGAAGAATAATTAAAATGTACCCATGAATATGGAAACAAAAATGTAAATTTCATGTAAAGATCATTAGAACTCATAACAAACTTTTTGCTAATTGTTTAAATTTTTTTATATTGAAATTTATAGGAAAAATATGAAAACACATATTAAACCAAAATATCAACAAAAAATAAAATACAGTTTCATACTAGGAATGAAAAAAATAATCCGATTTTTGCAAATGAAATGGGTCCAAAATATTACGTGCCGGGCAATTAAAGAACAACTTATACTCATAGTCATTAATTATTATCTTAATTTGTTAAAATGAAAATTTCATTAATAATATTTAATATAACCCACTAAAATTTCTGTTTTGATACATAATTATTTTTAGATAAAATTAATACGATAAAAATAAATATATAAAATACCGATAACATTTCAGTTGCCCGTCTAAATATAATAAAATTAAAATAAATAGCAGTGTATCTCTACTTCTATGAATTTTTACGATTTGACGTTATTTTAATGTATCATAATTAAGAACTGTCAAATCTGATTAATTGAAATTTACATTTATAGATTAATTTATGTATCTCGTAAATACTTTATAAAAGAAATCAACTTGTGAGAACAGGATACTTAGATATATGTAAGGTAATCTTCCAGTCATTGGACAGACTACTACTGACATTTATTACAAATGTTTTGAATTATTATGTATTGTCAAAAAGCCAAGTTTGGAAAGAGATCAGTTGCAGTGTTCCTGTTTTTAAAGCTCCCTTATTAAATATAGTTTTATTGTGTTTTGTCAAATGACTGGTAGTGTCCAATGACTGGAAGTTTACCCTATAAAGGTTATCATTTTGTTATTGAGGAGTTTATAATTTTTATATTACTACTGAGTAGTAGTGTAAAATTTATACATTTTGTACTTTATAACGTGCCATTTATATGAAAACTGACAATCACATTTTATTTTAAATGTTTATACTTTTTTGTTAAATTTGTTTATTCATCATAAAGTGTTGAGTATGTCGAGTTATGATTGTGATGTTAGATAAGTGGTTTCATAAGTCTGATAGACTGGGATTAATATAAGTATCAATAAAAAGTTAAATAATTACGAGTATTTACTGTGGTTTTCTTTAATTTCATTGTGAATCATCATGCCGTATTAAAGCACCTACACATACCATTGGGCCTTAATTTTTTAATTTTAAGTACATAACCACATTGTTTCTTCGTTTTCCACTAATTACTTAACTTGTATTTTGTAAAAATAATTAGGCACGTGTTGTCTAGGAGTGCATAATCTACAAATAATATAGTTTTTATAACCAATTTCAATAGAATTTCTCGATTTTATACTTAAGCTTTAAAATAATTTAACGGGTCAAAACGCGACACCATTACTGCCCGACGTTTCGGTTAGGTTGCACCAGCCGTGGTCACGGGCTGACTGGTGGTCGGGCTGTAAGTAGTGTCGCGTTTTGACCCGTTAAATTATTTTAAATGTGTAAAATGGAACGCGAAAGTCTTAAAATTTATATTAAAGCTGTTAGAAAAGAGAACCCCGTCTATCTATAATAATTTTCCTTTTGATTACAACCAATTTACTGTTTACTTTTTGATTGAATGAGACCTAAAAGTTACCTCAACTTTTTAATTTCAAAGTTTTGTTATCGTCTTTTAAATATGACCCATGGCAGATCAAGTACCTATAACTTTCTAGTAAATACAACTCTACTATACGATTGCGGGTATTGAGTTGATAGCTACTTACAGCATTTGATATCCGTATAGGTAGGTATGATCAAAGGCGCGCCAGACTACACTTTGGAGTTATCCCGGCCTTATGTAGAAGAAATAAGAATTCATATCGAACTGGGAATGTTAACTGTAATGTGATTTTTCATATTTTAAATGAAAATACCATTTGTTTTTTGTTCTATTTATTTCAAGTTATATAGACAGATCTGTTAACATAATATACAATTTATACAGTCTCTACCATGCCTAACAAGTAATGACTACCATTGATAAAAATAAGTCTTAACATCAAGGAATCTTAATTACCACTATTTGCGGGAAGTTCTATACACAAAACTACGGGTTAATATACAAATATCTGCTTCTAAAACGCGTATACATCAACGCTTAAGATATAATTTTATTCGGCCAGTCAGTAAAAGATTTCGCACTGTGATTATATCATAGGATAATTTAATAGTCCTGAGTTTTTGCAAAACTGTACCCTTTTCGTAGGGGAGACCGGGGCAAGATGAAGTTCGGGGCAGTACGGGAAGTAAGCTTGTGTGCGTGAATGGAAATAGTGTTCAGAGCGGCAACAGCGCCATTTGCACGAACTTCACTCTCCGCTAGTGCGTCCAAGCAGAGCGAACAGGTTAGAACTCGTTTTTGCGTTGCAGAGAGAAAAAAGTGATATTGCAAGTGTTTTTACGCGATATTTGATCCGAAAACTGATGTACAGACATGTAAGTACCTGTATTAATGTTTTATTTCAATCCCGAGCTTATTACAGTAGTCCAAAACATTAAATATAAACCACATTTTTTCACCGGTAAAGTTTGAGGTTAGAATTGCGTATTTTTTTTTACCTGCGTGTGAATCGGGGCAAGATGATCGGGGCATAATGGGATACTATCCGGTTTTTTTTAATAACATTTTCTATGTACTGATAATATTTGTGAATTCTAATTAAATCAGATTTAAATATATTACCTATTTATTTATTTGTCTACAGATAAAATGGTGCGCAACTATAAACGAAAAACAGATCGTGGCAAATGGAACGAAGAAGATATGAGAAGAGCAGTAGCTGCTGTTCTTACTGATAGAATGGGATTTCTTCGAGCCTCGGCTACTTACGATGTTCCGAAGTCGACCTTAGAACGACGAGTAAGAAAAGCTCGTGAAACTGTTAATGACGACACTGATTCTGATAACGACTGCGGGAAAAAACATTTGGGAAGATTCAAAACTGTTTTCACAGCCGAGCAAGAAAATGAGCTGGCGGAGTATGTGAAATCTATGGAAGCACGGCTTTTTGGTTTAACGGGAAAAGAGCTTCGTATTATAGCTTATCAGTTAGCTCAGCGTAATCACATAGATAACCCATTTAATACAGAAACTGGTATGGCAGGAGAAGATTGGCTCAGCGGGTTTTTAAAACGACACCCTGATCTAGCATACAGACGTCCAGAACCAACTTCAGCTGCAAGAGCGATGGGTTTTAACAGAGTGGCAGTCAACAATTTTTTTAAATTGTTGGAAAATGTTATAGATAAACATAAACTGACACCTGAAAGGATCTACAATGTAGACGAAACGGGGATCAGTACTGTTCCCAAAAGTCAGTCTAAGATATTGTCAATGAAGGGTCAGAAGCAAGTCGGCTGCCTCTCATCAGCAGAGAGAGGCCAGTTGGTCACTGCTGAAATTTGTTTTAATGCCGTTGGCACCTATGTCCCACCAATGCTAATATACGCTCGGAAGCGCATGAAAGAAGAACTTTTGGATGATGCTCCGTCAGGGTTTTGGGGAACTTGCAGTGACAATGGCTGGATTACTACAAAAATATTTTTTGATTGGTTTAAATCATTCGTGCAGTTTGCACAACCGACAAAAGAAAAGCCTATATTGCTTCTGTTAGACGGTCACTCTTCACATACCAAAAATATTGACCTTATAGATTATGCAAGAGAAAATAATGTGATTTTATTATGTACACCACCACATTGTACTCACAAATTGCAGCCTTTAGACGTGTCTTTCATGAGACCTTTAAGCACGTACTACAGTGCAGAAGTTAAAAAATGGCTGAGAGATCACCCTGGTCGCGTGGTTACACCATATCAAGTGGCAAAACTTTTTGGACAAGCTTACTTGACAGCAGCTACAATGCTCACAGCCATAAATGGATTTCGGAAATGTGGTATATGGCCATTAGATAAAAATGTTTTTACGGATGCTGATTTCATAGCTGCGGAGACGACTAACACAGAAAATCTGGCAAGAGAAGAGCTAAATATGGAAAATGCTCCATCAACTTCGACATCCGAACCAGCAATCACTGAAGAAAATCTCTCGCGGCCATCCCCTTCAGTTCACCTTGGACAAATCTCGTCTGCAACCCAGCAAAATAATGTACCTTCTTCAGTTATTTGTTCCCAGGCTGAAAATAGTCGTGGTCGAACCACATCAGAAAATCAAGAAAACATCATTACTAACCCAAACTTACAAATTGATGAAGGAGGTGGTTCAGAACCTCTGATATCCTCAGAAAATGCTGTACATCCAGTTTTATCCACTGAAAAAGAAGATATTGCTGAACCAGCCACATCTTTTTTTAATAACAATGATGCCCTGATTTTGTTGAATTCTCAAATTGACATTTCTGTGACTACCACGTCTTCTCAAAACGTTGCTGCAGATGCTGATTTCAATAGATATTCTCCAGAGATTATTAATACTAGAAGGAGCCCTGAAAAAACATTGGCCGAGCAACCTTCAACGTCGACATTTCGAGCTAAAGACAAAACTCCCGAAAGGCAAATAAAAAGAGTAACTTCTTTTTTTCTGGTAAGTCCTGAAAATATTATGGCTATACCTAAAGAAGTTAGAACTCAGGAGAGGAAGACTAGGAAACGAGGGAAGACTGCAATACTAACTGAATCACCTTACAAAAATGAACTCATGAAAGATATAAGTATTAAAGAAGGTAAAAATAAAAAAAAGACTGATAATCAAGTGATTCAAAAACGTAAAAAACAAATGAAGAAACCTGGAAAAAAGACTGCAAAGAAGATTAAAAAGACAACTGACAAGAAAAACTTGCAGAAAAAGCGTCAAACCAAAAGGTGCAAAAATGAAACTGAATCGGAAGATAGTTCATCCCAAGAAGAGGAGGATGACTGTGCTTGCATCTATTGTGGGTACTTATACTCAGATTCAACTGAGGGTTGGGTCATTTGCGGCGTGTGTCACGGTTGGGCGCATAATTCATGTGCTGGAGTAGATGAGGAAGACGAAGAGGCACACATTTGTGAACGCTGTCTACCTGATTAAAAAGCATACTCGTTTTGCCCCACAGCGTTTCCCATCATGCCCCAGTTATGGGGCAAAACGGGAAATTTGCCGAGTTTACTATTAAATTATTTGCCAAAAAAAGTTCTGTGATTTTGCATGCTACAAAGTTTAATTATAAGAGAGAAATGTATAATGGTTACCTCTTTTGTTAAAGAATGATATTAAAGAGTTTAATTTTCTTTGTATAACGAGTTTTGTCTTAGCTATCTCATCTTGCCCCAGTCTCCCCTATATTTTACCGATTTCGCAAAAACAGGGATGATGAAAGTGTTCGCGCATGAATTCAACTAGATGGCGATACATTGGCGTGGGGTCCAACTGCTATGTGATTGGTTACTGTTTACTTGACATTGACAGACATGTCACTATGATATTTAAAGCACCAATCACACAGCAGTTGGTCCTCACGCTCACGTTCACCATCTAGCGGATATTTCATGCGCAAATGGCTCAGTTAGATAAGCAACGGTAATGACCACATTTGTATTTCTATGGTAAATAAATTCTTTAAGTCAATAAAACCTTAAATCTCCAATCAGAGAAAGAGTTGTCGGCGAGGATACTAAAGTAACTCACATTTTCTCATCTATTTGCAGTAAAATTGTTTAATCAATCCAGTCTACTATATAAACTTACATGTCAACATTTTCCAGATGAGTTTTCCTTTATTCGGTCAATAAAATTGACTGGGACTATTTGACTGGAAATAAGAAAGATTCGTGTACAGTTCGGTTTACAAGCTGGAATCCAAGGATCCAAGGCAAGGTGGATAAGTTAGAGGGCTGCACACTTTGTGTATGGGCATTTCCTACAAATTGATTTTGGCGACCTGCGGGAGTGCCAGTAGCTAGGTGTTTTCATTGTTTTTGAGCATAATCTGGTACTGATCCGTTGGTAGTGTCATTGAAGCCGCATACCTCCTCGGCAGTTGCATTGCCCCAAAGGTTTGAAAAAAGGAGTTAGGGGAGAGGCCTTCGGATCGGACCTTTGGTAGTAAGATTCAAATTGTAGCCTTTATTAGAATCGGTTTTATCCGGGGCATACTACACATGACATTAATATTTGGTTATATGTAAAGAATACTTTGTCAATGACGCCCTCTTACACCTTCTTTCAATAAGATTTCATTTATTGAGTGCCTTAAGATTTGATGAGAGTTTCCACGCCCCCCTTAGTTAACAACAAAAAATATTATCGTGTTTTGGCGCATTACGAAAATCTTTTTTAATGTTTTAAATAGAATGCATGTGTCTTCATCAATGATAACTTACCGTTTTTAAACGTGCTAAGTACGTACATAGAATCTATTCTAATATGGGAAAGTAAATAAGAAACCTAAACTCTCCTTCCACATTAGAATAAGCAAAATTTAAACCACCTAAGTTATTAAACCATGCTCTTATATGAGTAATTTCTACGCGTAACGGCCTCGCCTTTTAATGTCATCACGCTATAAATAAATTAAACCACATTTTCATGAAAATCAATTGTTTAGTAACAGCAATTGTTCAATGAGCGGCGATAATCTGAACTTGTCATTAAGATGTTGCTAGCAACTTCGCAACCAGTTAATCCAACTTTGTTGCTAAACAAATGTTTGTCATGAACACGTAGCCTTAAGCCTCGTATCCACTGGGCAACAATCGCCACATAAGTAGTCCTCATACCACCAGTGCCGGTTCTAGCATTACGGGCGCCCTGGACGAATTTCCGCCAGCGCCCCTCTAAAAGTATATACCAATACATCTGGGTACCTCAGGGTAGCTTTCTAGCGCCCGTTCAAGTACGAGCGCCCTGGGCTGTTGCCCAACCGCGCGCCACCCTAACGCCGGCCCTGCATACCACATAGGCAGATCGACGCACAACAAGAGATGTTCCACATCTAAGGCAACGTTGCATAACAGTGCGCGACGTTGCCATATGACGCGTAGACTGTTTTTAAGGTTCCGAAGCAGCAGGTAACATAATATAAAACTTTATATTGGAGTTGATTCAATTAAAGGTAAATTGTGATTTACGATTTATGATGTATTACTACTACTGATTGGTCTACTTTATGGGCGAGTCCGACTCGCACTTGGCCGGTTTTTAAGTTTACAAATCCTTGTTATTTCAACATCAATGGTATTTATCAATATATCGTGCAGCATGTATCGCAACATGTAGCGAGCCAAATGTTGCCTAGTGGACACGGGGCTTTAGCATTACTTATTTAAGACTCTAATGGAACACCACATTTTAACAATTTAAATTATACATTTTCGTCTAAAATCTAAACATTTAATGCACAATTAACAAACATTTTTATATATAATAATTGAAATTTAAAATAAAAGTGAGATCACAATGATCACTTTACATTTCTGGTCTAATAACATATTTTATTTACATTTCCGTAGCATTTTGTAAATGTTCTTTCCGTAATACTGTTCACAGGCAATTTCATAGCAATCTTACTATACTTATTGTACAACAGCACCTCAAGGTAAACACTTGGATATTAGATCTTATGAGCACGAGATAAGGACGGTGCAAAGTCCAAAGTGTGTTGTCTGACGGGCTATGCTATGTCCAGGTGTCCAGGTCACATAGTAAATTCTTCTCAGAGCGGAGGAGTCCAACACACGCCGCTGCCTCCCCTAACGCAGCGGTACGGTGCGCCAAGGCATTCCCCCCCCCCCCCCCCCCATAAAAAAGGTTACAAAGTGTAGTGTGGCACAGTTACTTTTTAGTTTGGACAACATCATCAACATCATAAATATTGGACAACATCACATACATTGCTCTGATTCTATGGTAAGTAGCTAAAGCACCTGTATACATTTCAACTACTATTTCACAACACTCAGACCCGAGACAATGCAGAAAAGTTCGTTTCCCATATTGACCCTACCGGGGATAGAACCCGGAACCTCAGATATGACGCGACGCCATACTGGTTAATATATTTTATACTATATGGGTCGTCAAAAGCGCGCCAAGTCCGCACTTTTGACGTTATGCCGCCCTTATAACATCGACATAAGAACTAATATCGTTTACTTTGATGTGCTTTTGACCATTAACAACACGAAACCATCTTTAAGAGATATTTTAACTTTTATCGCAAATTTGGTTTGTTCATCTTTTGTTTTTAGCATAATTTGTCTTTAGGCAACTGAGAATTTAAGTTGAAATTACATGTAATGTATGTACGATATTTTTTTACGAATGATATTAATTCTCTCTATTCTTAAATATACATTTCAACTACTATTTCATACGACAGCTTATTTATACGTACCGCTTTTTCAAACATTCCTATTTTTTATTTTTAGTTAGTAATTGACGACATAGTACGCAAATTTAACGTTGCTAAAAGATTCATATTATCGTACCTACATGACATCAGATTTGTCTGCTATTTGCACTGGCGTGTTCGTTTTTGATGAAATCCGATAACAATGAAATATAATTATAGGTAAATGCGCCAGACAATCACAACAATCAATTGGATGGTCTCAAACAAAGGTTTGTCCATTTATTATGAGTACCAGAGAATTAACCTAACGGGGTACTATCAATCTACAAATTCACGCCCAAGCCAATTTAAATAAGTTCAATTCACAAATTGATCTGACCTAGATTGGAACCCGAGACTTATTGCACTGCGAGGTAGTACCTTAGCCAATACGCCATAGAGGTCGTCAATATGTCTTATCTAGAATAAACAATGTTTGATCTTTTGAGAACAAATTTTGAATATGCGTTTCGGTTGTCTATAAATCGCAACTCTATTTTATGCTTTCATGTAGTTACTTCAAACCTAATTTTTTACTTACCACAAAAGACAAACCATAGATATATACAATTTAAACTATATATATGTCACCGTAAGATTATAAAAATCGTTAGATTATAATCTATCTCGCGAGATTGTAAACTGTCGACAGATTGTGAACCGTAACATTATGATTGCATATTATTTTTCGCTATATTGTAATCTATCGATGGGAATCGGTCAAATTGTGAACTGACGTAGAACAAAATGCATCTCGCCCGCTGATTGGTTGAGAGTTAAGTGCCCCCCGCCGCCCAGTCATTTGCCATATTTGTTTGTTATTTCGTTTGTTGTCTTAATACTGTTAATTTATGGTATGTTTAAAGGACTAAATATTTTTATAAGAGTTTCTTAAAATTTTCCAATTTTAATTTGTGTTTAAAGACAAAATAACTGTTTCATTTTGTTGAAATTTTCAATTAAAATTTTGAGTATTTGAAGAATAAAAATTTCGATACAATAAAATTATTTCGTATGTCAGGATTATTGATTACCTATTAAATAGTAAATAAATACTTGAAGATTTTTTTGAAGTGCATTTATTTTATTTAAACGACATCTATTTCTTTAAATAAAAGAAATGATTTGAATTGAATTTCATTCCTAACTTTACGCGGACATAGAAAGGCTGGTCGTTGGTCGCTCATACAATAAACCGACCAATCAGGAAGAGCTTTCGGACAGTTGACAGTTTGACGCGGGACAGATTGTAATTTAACGGTTTCACTTCGATAGATTACAATAAAGCGAAAAATAATGCGTTAAATTGCAATCTTAACTTACGGTTCGCAATCTATCGACAGTTTACAATCTCGCGAGATAGATTGTAATCTAACGATTTTTACAATCTTACGGTGACATTTACATAAGGATGACGATACTTGTAGACATAGATTAAGATGTACCTAGTCACAAATTATGTCCTTTTCAACTTGACTCTATCATTCCTGATTTTAACAAAATTATGCTGCAAACCTGCGCATTATTACTTTAAATCTTGAACATAATATAATTTAAAGTGTAGTTTATACTTTTTCATTAAATGATATTCATTTAGGCTTCTTTGATAACCCTGCCTATAAAATCACCTGGTTACTTGAGTATAGGATGCTAATTTTTGTATTGATTAATACATATAACGACGTCCCTTCAAAAAATTTAAAGTTTATTTTATTTTATATTAAACGCGACAATTACTGCATGCTCATTACTTTTATACATATATGATATTAATGAAGTGGACTTGATTACACTTGTTCTTTATACATCATGACGAATTTGTGCTACATTAAAAAGTTAGGCGCAGTTACCTATTTTCAGCCCTTTGTTAAGGTACGAATTTTAACAGTTTTTATATTCAATTTCTGAGTTTCCATTTCAAAACTCTAAATATTTACCGTCGAATCGACTTATAATAAGCTTAGTCTATGGCTAATTACTTAATATATGCTAATGATTGCATTAGACTTACAATATACATTCTTATTTCAAAAAAATATTGCAATCTTCGATAATTCCTTTCCTTATGGTCCAATAACAATTACCTCCTTTATATTCATTACTACATTTACGTAAATGCTCGTCAAAAGCACCTCAGAAACTTTGAACTTTGTACCGCCCTTATTTCGAAGGCATGCGGACTATTATCGAGCTGCAAGTAATCATAGTGATGTGCTTTTGACTGTTACTGACTTATAGCCGTAAATATCCTAATGACAAAATATTTTTACTATGTACGTAGAATCAATTATGCAAATAATCCAATACACAAATATTATGAATTTGTTTCCTTAATACTTTTAATATATAAAGTAATTTACTAATATATATTTGATTACAAATAATATATCATTTATTTATAATTTCTCATTTTAAGCATATCATACCTACATGGATTTTATCAATTCTTTTATCACTTTTTAAATGTTTTCACTGCACTTTACTCCTTTATTATTTCACGAAAATAACTAATTTTAATAACTATAATTACAACTAAGAAATGCATATTTTTTATGAGGTACCTAGAGCCTGCAAATTAATATTGCATTTACTTGTCATACAACGCGTAAGTTGGGCCACTTTTGAAATAGCTCTTATAATCATACCTATATTAAATATTTAAACAGAATTTAAGAAGTCAGATCTCATTGGAGTCCTAATTCTTTCATTCAATACATCAACAGGTCTTGTTCATCTCGTCTCGATTTCGCATTCACTATAATTGTAATTCCTTAAACGTGACACACATTAGCCGTCCACCTTTTGTGTTATTTTTTTATATTTCCATTTTTTTACTATCTTCCATGTGAAAGGAATTCCCGTGGGTTCTTTGTGCGCTTGCCTTACTAAAGTTCAAATCTTGTAAAACCATATTATAGACGAAGAGCCCAAGCTTGCGTCATTTTGTTAATTTAAAAATACAGTACAGTCATCATCGTTAGTTTGTATACACCTCACTACCTTGTCATATTAAACCTCCGCAAAACTGAGTAGGTATATCAGATAGAAAATGAATTTTAAGTGATAAGGTACTGAGCTGTTTACAAACTATAGCTTTCGACTGTACATGAAGTTGTGATCAGTATATTCTAATGCCATAAGACCAGGTAGCTATGGTGTCTAGAAATAAGAATAAATAATCTTTTTTTTTTGGTAGATTGATTCTTGAAGTACTTCACTACATAGAATGAAATAAATTCACTTCCTTTTGTCTGTATGTAGTCTTATTTTTAAAGTACGCAATGGATTTTGATGTCGTTTTTTTAAATATATATAGTGATTTAACGAAAGGTTTTTGTGTATGATATTTTTATATTATATTACAGACAAGGGCCACAAAGTTTAATATGATGTTGGAATCATATTATTTTGAACCGTTTTATAGACGTTTCATAAATAATACTGGTGTAATTTGCATGAATAAAATAATATTGAATTTGAATTTGAACAGTTGTACGAATTGTCCTGATATTGATGTCTTTTTCTGTGTCCGTTTCCGGCTGAATGTATAATGGCATACAATGTACATATAAAATACTCGATGTTCTTTATTTTGTCAGTTAGATCATGACGCATGTTTAAACTCAGGCTCTCCAGCTATAAGTTATATCGTATCCGTTTGTAACATAATATGTGTTTACCACAAAAATATTACTTATTGAAGCTTGTAGCTTACATCATGAGATCAAAACCAAATGCTATCTGGTTTTGAGCGACACTTGCATAAATATTGGAGGATAACTTACCATTATGATAGAGTGGATTGCCGTGTGGAGCGATAGTGACGAGATGATTACAAAAGCTAAAATATATCAACGTCTTGCAGATGTTGGTAGTTGCGGTCCCAGTAGCCGCCGTTGTACAGCCAGTCTTCCTGCTTCGTGTAAGGATTTGTGCCTTGGCTGAACCACCTGGAATAGAAGTCCTAACGATAACAAAAATCATAGAAGAACTCCACTCTTGACTAAGCAATAGTTCTATGTCAATACTTGAAAGTTTCACGAGGTTTAGTGGCATCAAGGCTTTGATAGATGCAAAGAGACTCACATCTCTTAACTGGTCTCAAACTAACGTTTCCTACACAATGAGAACCAGAAGACGGATACTCAGCATTATTTTCTAAATTCAACCTAATTTAGAAAATAATGATAGACCATTCATTATTATCTATATCTTCTCTAGTTCCATCGTGGCAGCCATAATGTTATTGACGCCATTTTTCAGACAACACACACGGTCTTCTCAGGTTGGGCGTTAAATAGGAAGTAATCTTCATATGTTATCAAAGTTAAAGGTTTAGAAGTTTTCATGTCGCCTTTTTAACTGACTTTTTCTTTTTCCCAAAGACGCAGTGTCAACTAAATTGTCAAATATTTGTTCTTTTGCTGAATTCCTTGAACGCATCCATAGAAATACAGATAAGCTTGTGGGAGACTTCCCAATTTTGTATGATCGAGGAATACTCGAAATACCCCGCCCACCTAGTAAAAATATAAAAAGCTCACCTAGGCTGCCATGGTTCTGGATTCTTCTTCAGCAGCTTCCTTGCAGCTCGCTGCTTTTCTTCCAGACGGGTCTTCTCAGCGGCAGCGGCGTCAATTTCTCCCTGCTCCAGAAGACGGACATCTGGCCGAAGCCGGCTGTCGGTGGGGCACAGCTGGCCTTTCATATCACGTTCTACCTCATTCAGGGACATTGCGAACTCCGTGAATTGGTAATACTGGGGAAGAAACGAAAATAGCTTATTTAGGTTCTGCCGTGTATCGAGGTCTTTATGTACATGAGACTAACTGGCTCTTTGCAACGACGGACATAAATGCTATTGCTCAAGACTTCGCGTTAATATTTTATTTACTACCCGACTACCGAAGAAGGGAGGTCGCCTCCCTGCTAAGGATGTCATTAATAACTTCAAAATTAGGTTATATTAAAAAGTTACATACCTGTGCGCTATTCGTCGGTCTTGGCGTCGCCTCCCAAAGCGTGACTGAACCAGGAATGTCGATGTTGTACGCTTCGTCAGACTTTGGAACCTCGTCAGAGTTCTCCGGCTCATCATTCTGAAACCATCAAGTTGCAAATATAAGGGACCTTATTACTGATAAATATAAATATAAATGAAAATTCTGTTCACTTTTTTTTATATCTTTATTTTTTTTTATAAACGTGCAAAAAAATCTAGTAATATACTCGAGCTACAGAAGAGTGTTAAATCTCAGATAAGGAATCATATTATAAATCCGTCCTCTCGAATATTGGTTCGAGTTTTAAAATATGAAATGAAAATTTAATAGCGGAATAGGTCTTTTGGTACCACCAATAAAATTAATCCTCAGCTAAATTGCTGTACTACCGTTACAGCTTTCTAGCTTACTAATTCTGAAACCACTAGACTAACCCACTGTATCAATCAAAATTTCAAAATAATGCCAATAACAATGGTTTATTTATAGGTTCCACTAAACACCTTGAAAATGTTCAGCAGATCAGCGTCTTCTCCGGAGTGCATGACTGCTCTTGAGAAAGAATTTCTCCACATCTTTTGTAAGTTGCTACTATATAGCTTAACACTGTAGACAAGGAGTGTAAGGCTCCCAGGAACTTGAAGTTCTTCAGCTTCAATAGTACATTATTTAGCATGAGCAGGTAATGATGCTTCCTTTTCAACTTTTCCTTTATCTATAACAGGAATGGTGCTAGTATTGTACTCACATCTTGTATGGACATGGAGCGCAGTGCCCCCACCTTGAAACTGTTCAGCTTTGCTAGCACTTTCTTGGGCGTGTGCGAGGGCGTGTGAGACGTGGCCTCCTCCCCACGCTCCTTGGCCCACTGCTCGTAAGCAGAAAAGCTGCAGCACTTGATGAACTCCGTCCACTTGCCGTACAGGAATCGGAGCTTCTTCTTACTGGAAAATCATTATAACATTCATTGTAGACAAACAATGAGAAATCTCTCTAGAATAACTGAATTCTCATTGAGTTTCTTTTGGTAGTTCTCAAAAACCGTCCTTTTATTTGAGTACAAGATCCTCTAACTTCAGGGGGGATCCAGTGTGAGTCATGGACATTATGGTCTTCCCAAAAGGCGAATTTTAGTCCTAGATTAATTCCTATTCTCTAATGCTCTACTCGTTTGCCAACATTGCGATGTACATAAAAACCTTTTGCTTACGTAACTACAAACAAAAATAATGATGTAAAAATATACCCACATAGTTAAGTGTAGTTATGTCCGTGAATACCAGTCTGCATTTACAATCACTACTTCATAAGTTTGCGTTTAATTTGTTACAGTGCCAATAGTTTTCAAGTTCAAAGAAAGTAGGTGTTAATTTCACTGGCATTCTACAGTGACCGCAGGAACGAAACCAAACTACTCTGAATTTCGGTCTGGCAAGCTGCCAGCTTTCCCTGAGAGCCTATTTTCAACTCAACCTACTATGGGATTGATATTTCACTTTCTCTTATATCTACCCACTATAACTGCTCTATATTAAAAACTGCTGACTGTCTTCCACCATCAATCTTCTATAACCACATTTCCGCAAATCTGGTATTAGAAAATTTATGGTGATAAGGATTAGTCCTACAGCATATTAAAGTAAGGAGTTATTGCAAAATAAAGATAGGTACTTTGACGTCATAATCTTAAAAATTAATTAATTCATTAGAATATAAAATCTATCAACTACCTATACGGCCTCATCATTTTTGTTCGAACTTCACCTCCGAGAATTTAAATGTGATTTCATAGTTCAACGACTTTTTCATTTTGAACATTAATTAGCTGAACGACGTCAACATTTATTTTGTGGAACTAAACGACACTTTATTTACAGTTATATTCGTAAGTGGAATGGTACACGGCATTTCGCATGAGTAGCAGCATTTTGCCCTTTAGCTATCACAGTTTCTAAGTATCAAAGCATGTAATACAATACGAACATTTGTGCCAACTTACTTCAAAAGGATTATCGGATTGAAGCCGACGTATTCGCTAACACCTTTCCATATGACGCTAATAGCAATATACTTAGATTTATACATATTTATATAGACTTTGTTATTTGGCAGTCTTGTTTTTATTGCGCTTCGAGATTGACCTCATCCCACCTGATGTTAAGTGGTGATGAGGTCCTAGCTTTAGGGCGACACCTGCTACTAACGTAGATTAATACCTGCTAGTAATATAAAGAAATAAAGATAGAGAATATTTTTCAAGAATTACTGCAAATCTGAAACAAACCCATTACTTTAGGGTTTGTGATTGTTGATTCCTAAGCTTAAATTAAAGGTGAGCCCTTTTGTGGCAAAAGAAACTTAAATGAAAACGACAGTTTATAATATACTAGCTGTGCCCGCGACTTCGTTCGCGTGGAACATCCTTTCATGGTTGGTTTTACCCCTTTCTCCTCTTTCTCCTAATATTCGAAACAAAAAGTAGTCTATATTTTAATCCAAGTTTCGAGCTATATTTGTGCCAAATTTCATACCTCTAACTTCAAAAATAAACATTTTTCCATATAAACTTTCAAAGGTGGTATTACCCCCATCCCCCCCTTATTTTCTAATAAAAAGTAGCCTATGTCCGTTCTTGAGATTCAACTTATACCTATACCAAATTTCATCAAAATCGGTTGAGAGGTTTAAACAGGAAAGCGTAACAGACAGACAGAGTTACTTTCGCATTTATAATATTAATAAATGCACCCGGCAATGCCAACGATCAAATGGTCTTCAACTAAGGTTTTCCTGTAGTTATGAGTATTATACGACAAGCACTAACTGGGGCCTCTACTCAGCTCGGCCAAAACCAAGTCAATTTAGAAAAACGCGTTTTCCAAATGGACCTGACCGAAAATATAACCCCTTCGTTTTTTTTAATAGTAGTGCAGAATATTGGCTCCTCCCAGCCTGATGGTAAGCAAGAGAGGAACCCACATCGCGATGACAACGGATTTGATACCGAAATATCCTATCCGTTAGCATCGCTATACTTGCCCGCAAGATGTTTCTTCACGCTCCTTTTGAAGGTCTGAATTTGATTTGAGTCGCACTGTAAATAGTAGATTTATCGATGAGTCAGTGGTCTTACTTGGAATCAACTATAAAGCCATCGACCCGGTGCAGGTCGCGATTGTTGAACCCAGCAGGCTTGAAGTTGAGGCTGGCCTTGAGCCCGGCGCCGCCGTGGCAGACTACCTCCATGGGCCCGTACTGCTCGATCCAAAGTTTTCCCACAATCACGTTGTGCACGCAGCAGTTCACGTTGCTCCATGTGTAGGCTTCTCCCCACCTATTATCAAATATAGGATCTTTAGTTCAATGTGAGCCCATCAGAACTTATCAGTAGTGTTCTTTTCTATGGATCCTTTGTTACTAAAACCAAATGCAAAATTGAATGCTGGCATTATAATTAATGACGACCTTTAAAACGACGACCGGCCAAACAAGCAGTTAAACAAAGTTATAACTGACAATTCTAAACAATATGGCAAAAGTGGCCAACAGGAAGCTGTGAAAAAACCCTTTTAGATCAAGTTTCTTGATAACCAAGAAAAGAGAAGATAGCATTAAGATGAAATTAACTCTGTTATTTCAATTAAAGTAGGAAAGGAAATTATAGTATTTGCTACAGACGATTTGGGATCGCGTTAAAAACTTTTTTGCATTTTCTCTTTCCATCGGCAATGTTAATTTGCAAAACATAATGAAAAATGTAAACTAATCTAGATGTTTGGTACCTACTTACCTTGGCAACTCGACAGTGACATGTCCTTTGGGTTGTATCTCGACACTTTTGCCGCAAAACTTAAGTTTGGGGTGCACCGAGCCGTGGAATACGAAGTGTGGGCTGTCAGCATGAAACGCCGATACTGGCGGGTGATGGGACACCTGTCGACACGAATAGAATATAATATAATAGAAAACATCTTTATTCATGTAAGCTTTACAAAAGCACCTATGAATCGTCAGTACAAATTAAGTATTCTGCCGCCGTGTTCGCAATGTTGATGTAGAGAAGAACCGACAAGAATCTCGACACATGGAAAACCGCCTGTTACGAACTCCTTATGAGTCATACGTTATGATTTTTATATTCTTTTTAAAATCTGTCAATTTGACTTGCTTGTTATTGTTCTTTCTTTTTCTTTTACTTTTATTCGGTCTGTATATTTTTCCCTTTACTTTTATTTTAATTATATTTTTAATCGCCCTATTCTGAGTTCCTTATCCCTCTCCCTTCCCTCCGTAAACCCGCCATTTAATCTTCGTCTAACAATTCAAGGTCTGTTCAATACATTTCTTATAAGGCCTATTATAGGCAACATACATCCAAGTAAGTAAGGTAGCTGAAAAGTAAACTATCTTAATACTAAATTCTCCTGTACATGTATCCGTCGCCTGGGGGCCTACTCCCATAAACGAAATATGTCGGATCCTACAACGGATTGCAATTTTTAATCCTCATAATCATAAAGAAATCACTTTGAATGCAAATTAAGCGTTTTCAAAAAACAAAATATTATTTATGCAAATCAAAAACCACGTCTCCATTCCTAAAATTTTGAATAATCTTCAAAAACGAAACCTTTCGTTTGTTCGTTTCGTTTTTAAGAGTACCCCTCCTGACTCCTCCTAAATGGCTGGATTTGTTTGGATTTAATTTTGTCTGTGATTTTGAGTAGGTCCCTGAATGGTTTAAACATACATTGTGTTTTCACTTTCTGTAGGTACAATACATCTTCAGCAGGAACTGCTTTTTTAAATTTATTGTGAAAAAATATTCCTGTTGAATTATTTTCATTGGAATAAATTGTTCTTAACAGAAATAACCAAAAGGAAAAATCTTAGAGTCTACTTTCTTCACACAAACTCCAGTAAAATAACCCGAATTCTCCTAAAACAAATGGTCTAGAATACTAAAGTAATGTTGGCTAAAGCAGACTCAGGCCGACAGGGTTCTGATTTATAAGGGTCATCTAATGATCAATAACTTATACGCAACGAAGAATGTCGATACCCGAGGATTTAGACTGAAATAATTCATTGAAATGGGCACGGGCCACGAAAAAGGATTTAGTGCTAACATTGGTATTTTGGGCAATTTGGTGAAATCCCTTATTGCCGTACGTACTATGTTTACTTTTTTTTTAATATGAGACAATATCGCATACGTTGCTATGATTCTGTAGTAAGTAGCTAGATATAGATATAGGAAACAACGACGGAACCACAACACCCAGACCAGAGCAAACACATAAAAGTGCTTTTTTATTATATTTTCGTTCGTTTCCAGTCGGCTCAACAGCAACGAACATTACTGACGAGCCGACAGGGAATCGAACCTGGGACCTCATGCCGGGAGATATGGCGCGACCTCATATCTCTCACGGATTCTTTATTTAATAAACTAGATAGATACTTACATAAAACGATTAACTTGGCAGTTCGAATCTTGGTACAATTATAACGACCGTGTTTGGTAGAAAATAAGCTAAAAAACCGTTTAAAAAAAACATTTCATCGGTAGGTACTTGCCTTATCAGACCCTCGGGGTGTGATTATGCATAATTTTGGAGCATTGTAGTCAGTTGATATCAGAATCTCACCTGTTCACAGACCGCCCTGAACTCCGTCCGCTCCAGCTCGTACGTTTCCCCCAAAAGGGGGTTGAATGGCTTGCCCAGCCGCTCCCAGTTTGATGCAAGTGCGCTGACAGCGAATGCTGTACAAAAACATCATAAAAGTAAACCATATGTTATTTTAATACGAGTATAATATCAGACAAAATTACATATAACATATTATTCAATTTAAGTAGCATTGGCTTTTATGGTATCAAAACCAGAACCAACGATAGTACCATCATTTACAGAGAAAGAATAACCATTTTTTCTCGGTGGGGTTCGATCCCGTGGCCCTTATTACAACTTGGTTCAACGAAAAACAATAACCGTTGTTCATCCGAGCGATCTAATACTAAGAAAGTAGGTTATTCAACATCAAACGACCAGCGGCACGCGTAGTTTCCATTTTTCCACGTTTTCCAAGAATTCTTCGCTTCTTTTGGTTGTAGTAAAAATTTTGCGATTCGAACCAGGAGTTTATGAGATTAGCGCATTCAAACAAACAAACTTTTCAGCTATTCGTATAGATTCGGACATTTAACCCAAGAACACGTCAACCTTTAGATTATATTAGATATATTAGAGAACCAAAGATTTAGTTAATATAGCTATAAGTAATATAATTCTGCGAGGTTGTTGTGGTTTTAAAATAAGTCCTGTACATTTTTAAGAAAATAAGCGTTCCCTACTAAAACTCCAGTATCGTAACATGTAAGAGAGGTAGGGCATAGCGATTTATCGCACGAACTGGAGCAGCTCGACTGGTGAAATACCTCCTCCTTAGAGAAGACAGCAGCCAACACAATCACTTCGGTGTTGTGTTCCTGCGGATGAGTAAGGTTTTCAGAGCTTCTGGGGGTGCTACATTAGTAGCCTTTAAAGTAAGGGCGACAAGTCCAGTAATCGATTTATTATGCTGTACTTGTCGCCCTTCAGCTAGGACCTCATTACCATTTAAGATCAGGTGGGATGAGGTCTATCTTGAAGTGCAATATAAAAAAAAATACAAGGTGTAAAAAACTACTTATGCAAAGCCGAAGCAGACCACTAGTCTACAAACAATAAGTTACTTGGAGCTTCAACGTAAACAAATGTTAATTTACTTGTTTGTTTGTGTATTTGATGGGACTTGGGGAAACTTTAACATCAAAGTTTAGCTTAGAACTATACTAAGTAATATAATGCGTACGGTCGACCATACGTCAAGGTAAATACTTGCATTTCGATATTCGCTCTTATCCCGACGACATAAAAGGTATAAAGTCCAAAGTGTGAATTATGCTTTTGTCTGGACTTTTTTTTTATATTGCACTTCAAGATTGACCTCATCCCACCTGATGTTAAGTGGTAATGAGGTCCTAGCTTAAGGGCGACATGTACAGCATAATACATCTGTTACTGGACTTGTCGCCCATACCTTGAAGGCTTGACCCCTGCTACTATCGTAGCACCCCCCAGTAGCTCTGGAAACCTTACTCACACGCAGGAACACAACAACACAGAAGTGATTGTTATTTGGCTGCGGTCTTCTGTAAGGTGGAGGTATTCTCTTAAAAACTGTAGATATAATGTAGACAGGAGCAATAAAACGTATACACTTGAGCTCTTATGACGTCAACTTGAAGGTTCAATTTAGAATGAGGTTTTATACGTAATCCGAGCACGTGACTGTGAAGACAAAAGCACGTCTACACAATTCGGACTTTTACCGTCTTTATGTGGTATGTATAAGAATTAATATCAACCTGCAATTTTATCTTGACGTGCTGTAGACCGTACATCCCATAGGTTTAAGTTTGTAATAAAAGTTTGTTTATCGTATAATATAATAATAATATTCAGTTCTTATGTGAGAAACAAAAGTTTTTATCCATTATGCCGATAATGGGAGTACTATACCCAAATATAACTATAATAACTAACTAAAAGGTCCTACATACGAAGATACCTACTTAACTTTGATTCACTAACCTCTGCTAATATTCGCAAATACTATCCCTGAATATAGGTAAATAAATCTAACATCTTAGTACATAATGAATCTGCTTAATACAAGGATTAGGAATAATACATGTGGAGCTACAGACGATTTATATATATTAATTACATAGGTAAAGTGTGGCGTCTCTTCTTTGTATTAGACAACATGATATACCTACATTGCTCTAATTCTGTGGTAAGTAGCTAAATAACTTGTGTTACTACGACGAACGACAACAATAACTCAACACGCAAACCCGGGACAATACAGAAAAGTTCGTTTCCTACGTTGCCCCGGCCGGGAATCAAACCTTGAACCTCACTGATGGCACGACGCCCAATTCCGACTTGCCTATCGGCTACGACTTTGACATGTTAAATATTCATCGCCACGAATTTTGGAAGGCTCATCCTTCATTATTGGGCCCTATCTCAATTAGTACGAGTTCAAACTAATCAAACATTTACTTGATGGATACTCCCACACGAAAGGTTAAAATCCGAAACTAACCTATATAAACCAAACTAAACATTATATATCGTAAAGGCCATATGGAATGTGCCAAACTATAGAAAACGAAAATGTATTCTACCCAGAAAAACATATTATCATAATGTCTACCTATCTGCGATAAATCGCTCATTTATCAGCTACTGGCAATTTGCTAAATTTATTCCTTAATTTAGACATGACTAGTGTATCATTGCTATAATAAAGGTTCTAGATATTTTATGTAATATAAAATACAATTTAGTTCCTGTTTGTGGGTTCCGTACCTAATTGTACATGCTTACCACCAGAGACGACTAATTCTTCGGGAAGTCTTTTTCGTGTGTCAGTCTCAGATAAAGAATTGGTGGGCATCAAAGCATTACGTGCTTTAGGATCTTGAAAAAAAAATGGTACTTACCATAAGAGAAGATCCTGCAAATGACACTGGACGTGGAGGGAAAACGTACTAGTTCACTAGTAATATTTCGACCTCTAAATAAATATACCTCATTTAATTCGAACGCCTACGCCATATGAAGCGAAATTCTTCCATCAGCTTCCGTTAGGTCATTGTGGTATTAGACAGAGAGCTAGTGATCTTAGCAATACCTTGGTTCTCGCTCCATGCATGCTTTCTTCAAAAAGTTGCCTTAACTATTCCGGAGCTTGCCTGGTGACGTTTAAGATGTACAATTTGCAGCAAGCTTCCAAGTATTACGCCGGCATAGCATAATGAAAAAGGAACATAGTACCAGATCTAGTTGCGGTCGAGTTTTGATAGCACGGGAGTGTTGATGATTAAGAGTGTTGATGATTAAGTGTTGAAGTCATTGTTCTTACCAGCTATGTACTCCATGCGCGCAACAGGGTCGGTCTGCTCAGACGCCATGCGCAACAAGTGAGCATACTCCAGGTACTCAAGCATGCGCTGCAGGAAAGACAGCGGCTCGTTGAACACCACCGGCATCGTGATCTTGGACAGCTCCTTGCCCACGCAGTTCTTCAGAACGGACCAGAGCGAGAAATCGCCGCGACTGAACTGTGCCACTGGTAGAGAGGTCCTGAGGACAAAGGAGGTAAATGATTAGAAGCATATATCATCATAGATAGATAGTTCAATACATGAAGGCGCGCTTCACCCATCCTCTACATCACATATTAATTACTACATATTAATACCAATTGGTACACATATACATATACACACTAGATAAATTTGAGATTTGGTAAAAACTCTCCGCGCCTCCTGCTGCACCACCAGAATCCCAGATCAAAAATATGGGGCGTGTCTACGTGGAAAACCTTTATTACAGTTACCAGCTGGAAGGACACGTCCCTGGTTACGAAGAAAAAGTGAAATGAAGTCAAGGTACACAGGTATGGATTGGAGTCCTGGTACCCTGACAATATCACCCTACTCTATCCTACTCTCCCTCCCATTCCTACATTAGCAGGAGTGGGAGTTGATGAATGGCTTGGATGAAAGAACACCGTGCATTTTATGCAAACTGAAGTTGAAGAACTGAATGGAAACAGAGTGGTTTCTTATTACTCGGCTTTTACTTTTTAACCGTTTTCATAATCGTATTCATCTTGACTAACTAACAAGAGTACATCTAGTAACGTAACAGTAAACACAGGTGCAAACATCATACATTTAAAGGTAGATACAGATTGTAGTCACGATCAAGGTCCCGCGACGGATCAATACACGCGCGTCGGGATGCTTCGGGATCGCTTGCATTTGTCGGTCAACAGCTGGGAGTTAATATTCACTTTTTGATGTTGGTAACATAAACATGATTTTATTTCTTACATTAATTACTAGCGGCCGCAGGTTCGCAAGCCTTTCCTGTTTTTCCACATTTTCCAGTGATTCTTCGCTTCTATTTTGGTCTGATTTTATACTATCGATATTAACCATAGTATCAATATCGGAGCTAATAATTTCGATCTTTTTAATAAAATTGTTGTTTAGCAATACTATTGGCTTATTTAATAAAGTTAGTATCGATACCATCAATAGTATCGATAGACTATCAATAGGCAACACTAATCTACATTCTAGAACTCTTTTGCCTATGGCCTATACGTAAACCATGCAAGCTATATAGCCTGTCCATTATCGAATTAGTTTTAATTTTTTTGGAGCTATGTAGATGGCTTAATCACGTGCACCAAAACGTATACCACCTCATTATAAAATTAATCTTATGTCAAAATCATAAGAGCTAAAGTGTTAACATTTCATTGCACGACAGATCAATAGTACGCGTCGGTATGTGGACTAGGATTACTTGCAGTCAATGCTCCGCAGCTAGGCAACATAATTATTTTAGACGAACACCTATTTTGTTTACTTCAACGAAGAGTCTAAAATATGGCTGTGAAGGCTTTACGATTGAAACAAATGACTGAGCACCTGTCAGCATAAATATTTTACTACGAAATTTGAAATTTTCTAAGCTTCGTATTAAAGAAACGTTTCGGAAAATTGATATATCTACCTTAGAATAAGAAAAGTATAGAAACCGCGTCATGACAGCAACAATGTGACCGTCCACTCTATGATATCTACCGCGCTTTAGGTGTGAGATCTGGCAATTAAACAATAAAATAAAAAGAGCATGGAGGAATGAAGAACTCGTTTTATAGTAGATGTGTTTTAGGTATTTATTCAAATTAAAACAATTGAGTTTCAACTTGTATGTATGTACATATTTTAAAATTAATCATCTGACAATTTATTTTATGTTTTTTACATTTTTCCAGCGTTAATTTTTTTTTTATCTCAAACAAGGAGAGCCAGTCCTTTAGAGCAGGGCTTTCCAAAAGATTGGAGGGCCACAACAATAAAAACGTAGAATAAAAAGTAAGATCAGTAAAATTGTGATGTAGCTTACCTACTATCTTCATACAAAATCTGTAAAGGAATCGTGTTTTAACAGGTATTTAAAAAAAACCTGAGTTGACTAGCCAGTTAACCTTAGTATAGTCAAGTGAAACCAGCCATACATAGTTTAAAGATAATAATATTTTGAATCATGGTCACGTCATACCGAAAACAAATAGAACGGGACCCCTTTCCACCGTCAAATTCCCGGGGCCCTTCAAAGCCATTCATCAACCCCCACCCCTAGAAATGTGCAGGGAAATAATGTCAAGGTGCCAGGACTCGAGCCCACAGACCTTGACCTCTTTCCACAGCTTCCTCGAAGCCAGTGTTGTGGAGGGATGCCGATTCCTTAAACCTTCTTTATGTTAACTGGCAGCTTTACGATACAACATCAGTTATCAGTGTAGTTTCTAGCTTAACAAAGATTCCTTGTGCTATTACGTGATCTATGTTAAGCTCTTTTCCAGGCATAGTTGGGTCTATAGTGAAATCTTATCTCACATAGATTACATCAGTAACACATAAGAATAGTCTCTATTGAGTTTAGCTATAACTACCGAGAACATACGGGTGAGAAACTCAGTAGTTTTTTTTCCAAAAGAAAGCTAAACTTATTACAAATTTTGCACCAAGACATACAGCTAGTTTGTCATTTGTAAAACAAACAATTAAAAATAAATAAATATTAGTAGTTACTGACAAGTCACTTCACACTCGATGCGTCTTTGAATGTAAGTCATAGATTCTATCATTGATCACTCCCTACTGAATGTCACTGTATAAATCAATACAGCATACTAAAGTATATACACTAAATGAAATAAAAATCAATAAATCATATCGGTCATGCTTCTCTTTTTTTTCCCCTTTACTTCTTCCTTCTTCTTTTTGTATGAATGGCAAACAGACTTCAAGTGTGTACAGCTCTGCCAGTATCACGTGAGGTGTGAAAATGAATACAACTTCACAAATAGAAGGGGTCAGTATTTTATAGCTTTCCAAGGATGACTTAGAGACCAATATCTGGTCCAGATCTGAATACTTCAAATATTTAATTAATCTATTTGAAAACATGCATGTAACATAATGTAAACTTTTCTTTTATTCGGATAAATTTTATATTTTGCCGCGTTAACTTTTTGTAAGAAGAAATTTGACATTTCTTTTTTTTTATTATTATGTGGCGTTACACGTTTGTAATCATTAACAAAAATGAGATTTAATATATTATTGAAGAGTGAAAACACATAACAGGATCTGAAGCAAGTTGTTTACGTGGAAAAATTGCTTGATACTAGTACGCGATGCGCATTTTATGCGGTCTTTTTAATAATTTATTTTATTTATCAGTATTGAACTTCACTGCACAAATCAATACCAAATTTGTACAATAAAACTCACAAATTCATAACAAAAAACCAATAAATTGGACCGACCATCCTTTTCCCTCAATTACCCTTCACAGAATCCATTTGAACCTTTTTTGAGGCTTGCGAAATCATTTAACGTGGCCTTGATGTGCCATAAACAAAGGTATACGTGAGAGTTAGGGCGGTTTCAAACTAGCGTATTTTTCTGCGCATATACGTATGTTACAGCATATATGTACGCTTACACGCGCTCTACAATACGCGCGTCAAAAAACCGTACTCGCGTTAACGGGCACATTTCGGCGTATTCGCCCGAAACGGTAGTGGCGCGCGGAGGGGTCTTTCTCGCGACTTGTGCTTACACGAGCTTAGAAGCGCTTCGACGCTCTCAAGAGTTGGGCGCGTCCCAAAAGGTGCGCCATATATGGCCAACATGCGCTTCTATTTTGACAGAATGATTAAAATGCACGTCTACTTTACAGGCCTAGTATGCGCAATAGGTACGTTAAATTTCCCGCATGAGACAACAAAAGTTTATATACCGTTGACTGGGTGATAGTACCCCTATATATTCGTATTTTCAGCCAATCAGCAGTTGACGCATTGATTTTGACATTTCATAACAGCGCGATAAAATTTACTCTCACGGCGCATGCTAGCAGGCTTAATGTAGTTTAAAGCATAATGTCTCGATTGTGTCACTGATAAACTACTTTTTTGAAACTGATGTATTAAAAATCCATACGATTACAATGTGGAAACAAATCTGAAAGTCAGAATTCTGAAATAAATCGCAGTAAGCACTATGCGAGGTAAAAATATTTACTTTATTTGGTATTAAGACATGACAAAAATCGAGTTAATTAATGATATATTAGATAATAATCATTTATTTCCATTCACTGTGTAAAAGTTACTGCTTAGTAAAATGCATATTTCTATAAAAGCCAAAGTGAGAAAACGAATCCCGTACTAGGATACGCTTTGGTACGTAATGTGACATAACTCCTTAATTATAAAATAAATGCGCCAGACAATCACACCTATCACCTGGTCTCAAACTAAGGTTTTCCCTCGTACTATGAGTACCAGACGACGGATACTAACTGGGGGCGTCATCCCAGCACACCCAGACTCAAGTCAATTGAGAAAAGTTCTGTGATGGCGGGCTCGGGAGCTGAGTCAAACACTTAGTTTAGTTGCTTATGACGAACAGTCCTTTATTATAGATTGACACTGTTTATATATTGTGTGCACGTACATATGTGAGAGTAGTTAGTCATACACTACAGTTCGTTTTCCAAATTGACCTGACCGGGAATCGAATCCGGGACCTTACGCGCTTTGGGCCCTACCTTAGCCACTGCGCCACCGAGGTCGTTTTTGAATTGTCAAGAAACCATTAGGTATTTCTTGACAATTCCGACACAACCACTATCAAACGACACATTTTATTATGTTTTGTTTAATAGTTGTTTTATCGGAAAACTATTGAATATACTCGTTTTATTTATGTTTGTTTCGAATCAAGGCTCGAGTTATATGGGGGTTGGAAGGCGATAGCAATGTCAAGGTGGAGGAAAGGAGGAGCCCTTGACCCAATTCCGTAACACGGGTCGATAGCTTCCCCTGGATCCAGCACCCCTCCGGCTGGGAAGGAACTCCGTATGAAAGTACCTATAATTGGTATAGCCGTTGATTATGCGGTTTATTTTTACACATACGAAATCTATAACCTCCGACAGGTCGAAATTAGCACATTTTGGATTTGAAATTTGTCATTATGTAGGTATATAGCAGGGGTGTTTTGGATATATAATTTCGGATACGGATATATGTAAAATATTATATCGGTTTCGGATATGTAATTATTTCGGATTATCGGATAGTATCGGTTAAGGATATTAGATTTATATGGAAGTGTAGAAGTGAAATACTAATAAGACAGATTATTTGACGATAATTGTACTTTGTAGGTTTTGAAAACAGTTAAAACACTAGGTATATTGTAAGACTCCACCCTATCCGAAATTACCTGAAACTTTTATATCGGATTCGATTACGGTTACGGATCTTATTTTATTTCGGATATCCGATCGTTTCGGTTACGGATATGGAGCTCCATAACAACACTGGTATATAGTACAGCAACAGCGCATGAAGGTAAACACTCGCAGTTCTATATTGGCTCTTATACGTACGACATAAGGGCACCGCAGTGTCCAAAGGATGTAGTTTGACGTGCTTTTGTCTGTATTACTCAAGCTCTTTTGTTTGATAATATGAAGGAAGTTATGTCAAAATATGTCATCCTACATTTTGTGGCGGCGGCCATCTTGGACCGGTTTCTATCAGACATGGCTTAGAACTCTTCCGACTAATTCAATTTTGAAACCAAAAAAATAAAAATTTTCTTCAATTTAAATATTTTATCTAAGACTATGTTCCTTAATGGGATATCGTCTTTATTTATATACGATTTTCTGTCGTCGTATCCTTTAAAACATTATCATAGCAATTGTCAATGGTTAAAGGCACAAAGTAAATACATGCAGCTTTTATCAGACCTGCCCTTATATTTTTCGAACAGTGATGTGTCAAAAATGACTATTAGTTTTTCTGCAACTGACTACGAGTCGTTAAAACGGTTACATAGTTTACTTTCCATATCGGCTGTCATCAGTCTTCCGTCAGTTGTTTTTAGCTGACGGACCGGCTAAATGTTGTCTATAAGTGACGTCGCGGCTCGCGCTTAGTGCAGCGCAAACACTCACCAGAACACAGAACGACCTTGAGACTAGTGTAACCACATGTTAGAATCAAGGGATGGAATTTATTGGAATATAATATACATGTCGACAACATTTACCTCTCAGCAGCAGTGGTGTGCCATAAACGAGGTGGACCGGTGCTTTTCTGTGTCAACTCATAAACCTAAATGTAACATGTAATGATAAATAGAAGAATTTAGGATGTGATGTCAGTTACGGCCTATTTGGTACTGTCCCATAAAGTCACATGTCACAGGTCTTGCTAAGTCTAGGTTAAATGGTAATTCTTTGATTCTCACTCCTCGTATAAAGATATATTATACTAAGACCACAAAAAATAAGTATTTCTTGTAGGTTAAATCTTTATTGCTCTCTTTGTATTTGATTTCAAGAGGTAAGTATCTTTGTAAAAAATTTTCAATTAAAAAGGCCAAAACCAAACAAGGTTAATGACTTGAATGTTTATAATATATAGATCTATGATTGATGAGTGAGTGCACTAGAATGCTGATGTAAATCTAACTTTGAACACTTAATTTATGTCTACTGTGATTTTAAAACGAGTAAGTGTCAAGTTTATGACCCGGTCCTATCGATATCATTAACATTCCGAACACGGCGATATAATACGAAATTTCAACAGACGATTCTAAGTATTTTTCAAAAACTTTGATGCGCAAGGATAAAAAACCAGGACTTAACATAGAATACAAATTGGAAATTTTTGTCCTAGAAATTCCTAGAAAAAACGTGGCTACTAGTTAAGACTGTTGCTCTTGAACTTCGCAGTGAATAGCGAAGCGGGGGCCTATCTTCCTCCTTTTAAGCTCTTGTTATTGAATGAGCGATGTTACCCCCTACTTGTGGGGAAAACAAATAAGCGTGTTTATGACAGTTTCAGACCAGGCTGAGTCTTAGGCCGTGTCTCCAATATAGAATTCATTAAATCACCATCGCAATATATTCATTTATTTACTTTTAAAATTGTAATATTTTGGTTGGTAAAATTATAATATAAAAAACATGTCGACATCATTTACCACACTGTCGCAGTGTGATGCCATAAACGAGAAGAAGTTGTTATTTACAATTTAACTGTAACATGTTATGTAAAATGGGAGAATTTAGAGTGTCCTTTAGTGGGTCCAGGCAAAGTTCTAACTCTTAGATACTATAAAACAAACTTATTTAAAACTTCACATCTGCATACCCACAGATATAGAGTGTCACCAACCGATTGTTGATGTGCATCAAAAACAGTGCCGTGGAGAGCATGGGTCCCTGAGGAACACCGGCATATTAATATTAACTAAGGAGATCTTATGAAGCGCCATTAAAGACGACCAGAATTGATCTGTTCTTTAGGAAATATACGCTCCAGGTGCAAAATCCTAGACCCAAATGCCAGAAGCTTGCCAATATGACTAATTCATAATTACTATAAATTGGTGTCGACATTTCTATTGTCTCAAACTTCAGAACCTTAAACGAAACTGGCATAATCAGTCGTAGTTAGAATAAAGTAAATTAGGTTTGGAGCGTCATTGGACTTATTATTGCATGAATTATTCATCTTTGTTCATTTATCACGAACATTTTACTACTGCCTGCATTTCGCTGCATGCATTTTAATGCAACTAACTTTTCAGTTATACAAAGGTCCAATTTACTTTTAATATTCTTGTTGCTCTTTTTGAACTGTTGTAGACAACAGACGTATTAACGCTACATTATTTTTGCTTTAATGCAGGTATAATTTTCTCTTGGAAACTGTATGTTTTTGTGTTGTTAATGTTTGTATTTTTCATTATGACTGCAAAAGAGAAGCTATGCCAATCAATCTTACTTATAGCTATAACTATACCACGATAAATATAACATCGTCCGTATTTTTCAATAAACATTTTTTTAATCTTTCATTATCTAATTTCATTCGTTCAATCACATAGGGTGGAATAATGCTTGAAAAATCAGTATGGTGGATGCAAGAATAAATATACAATGATACACTCCAATAACATTAAAAATAAGTCGTGGTAAGGTTACCACGACATTATGTAGGTACATAATCGAGAAATATTTTGTGGAACCGACTTAGACACAAAACAAGGCCAGGCCCACATTTAATAATCTAGTGCAAAGCAGGTACATCAAGCACCTAGACTTCATTACCCTAGAAGCTGGATAGAGGTGAAATCAAATCAAATCGGAGCAATCTGCGCGAGAGTTATTGCATTACTCTGCCGTCAAACGGTGAACAGCACATCAAGGTATACACTTGCAATTTGATTTTAGTTCTTATATCGACGCCATAAGGGCGGTAGACAGTCCAAAGTGAGTAGTCTGACGTGCTTTCGATCTTACATCACATCGTGATTGGTTCAGGTTTATGGTATGCTTCGAGAAATTTCATTGGAACAATATTGCTGTACCTAAACGTGTGGTATGGGGGGTAAACGTTTCATGTAGACTTTATAAAGAGCTTATTTATGTTAGAACTACTGCCGGTCCTCTAACTATTCCGTTAAATAGGTGAAAATGTATGTTTTAATGTATGGATATGGATTCGCGCGCGTCCCTAGTGTGCGTCTCCTGGTGAACTTTCACAGTTTTTTTTTCATTCAAATCTTGTTGCGACGATTAAAAACTACGTAAAAAAATAATTTTACAACTTATGCAGTCGTTTTGAATTTATGCGCTTAAATTTGGCATACATAGGTATTTAATTTCACTTATTAAGATGACTAATATAAAATTAATCGTCTTCGGAAATTTTATTGATGTTTATAAAGTAATCCAAAGTTTGCCAAACACATACATTTTGTTGTCTTTTTTTACAAACATGAATAAGAAGTGATCATAAATAAGGAAGAATTTTGTTGGACCTTTATGTTCCAAATATTACGAATTGTGATGCTGATTCTTTTGACATATAATTTTAAGAAAACATTTTACGGTCCTTTCTAATGTCAATGACGTAAAAGAGGATTTTGTTATCTGAGCCACATTGTTTTTTTGCAAATTGTTGTCAAAATGCACCAGTATTTAGTCAATGTGCTGATAAATAAAAATGTATAGAGATGGCTTACTTTTTTGATTTTTAATGAAATTATCGCTTTAACTAGAGCTGCCCGACTGGTGAAATACCCCCAGAAGCGTACAGAAGACCGCAGCCACATAACAATCACTTCTGTGTTGTTGTGTTCCTGCCTGTGAGTAAGGTTTCCAGAGCTCCTGAGGGGTGCTACATTAGTAGCAGGGGTCAAGCCTTCAAGGTAAGGGCGAAGTCAAGTAACAACTTTATTATGCTGTACTGCTCACCCTTATGATAGGACCTCATTACCACTTAACATCAGGTGGGATGAGGTCAATCTTGAAGTGAGGAAAATATATCAAAGAAAGTTCTCTTTTAGTTCTCTTTTTAATAGTTGACTAGCCATCGTTATCTACCTACGTTATACTAGGATGTAAGTTTTTGGTTCATCATTAAAGTTAGTAGAGATTGTTAAGAACGTAGAGCGCTTTATTTTACTTTGTTTTTTTGCGCTAGCGACTTGTGAAAGTAGTTGTGTCGTTACGTAAGTCGTGAAAGTTTCTTTATTTAAGGATAGTGACCTTTGAACTCAAGATAAGACAAGCGCACTTTAATAAGATATAGATTCAACTTCAGACTCTAGATAGACAGATTGCATGAATAAAAACGGTTTTACGTTGTGCAGTAAGTCATTAGAGCAACTGAAAACAATAACTTTAATTTTTTTTAGCCATCCAAAGACGTACAAATCATGAATATTTGCTTTTATAGATATACAAATAGCGGGTTATTTTCTAGAACTCGACGATAGAGACGTCCATTTTGTATGTGTGGGAGAGGTCTGTGTTGTTGAATTGAATTCTTTATTTTTATATCTAATTTACTTACTGGTTTTCTCTTAGAATCAGGTGACATAAATATATTCAATATATTAATCAGCTACTTAATTTGATTTTAAATAATTTATCTTAATTTAAAGTTTCATCCCGAATAATTATTTCATAACTAAAATAATTAATAGCTCAAATTAATTACAAATAATTTTAAAGGAGCAAATAAGTAGGTAATCGGTTTTTAAATATAGTGATTTGCTTAATATCTTTAATATCAATTTTGTACTTTATAGCGGCCTGTTGCACGCGTACCCGTTTCACCACACATTTCATTCGTCCACATTTTTATCGGTTCATCTTTCCTATTGTTCGTAGCATTATTTCACATAGATAGCCTATAGCCTTTTTCGATAAATGGACTATACATTACAAACATGTTTTTTCCATTCAAATCCGTAGTTACTTAATAATATTAATTAAATGTATAAAAATGTGGTCATCGTACTCAGCAAGACGTCAAAATATATCACGCGCGCTTTTACGCTGTAAAATTAAGGCAGGACCCCGCAACGAATTCACTCAAGGCTAAACAGCACAACAGAATGAATAGCTACCCGATCCAATGAATGGGTGGAGGAAACCCTTTTACCCTCCCAAACCCGAAGAGGGAACGATCAATAACACCGCCCTTGCAACCTTTAAATAAAAATACTAAAAACGACAAATACCGGCCACGTGGATTTTGAACTGGCAGTAAAAGGCTGCTACGATGCACTATGCTCAAACTGTGGAGTAGGTAATTACTGATTTGACATATGTCCAATCCGTAAAAACCTTAGAATGAGTAATATAATTATCTATGGTAACAAACAACTCAACTGCGTAACTCTTAGAATAAGGAAAGTAATATATCTATGGCGTAACCTAGTTTGTACTGTTTAGTGTTTTTTTTTAAAGATTGGTCATCCTTCTAAAAGGTACATATATGGGTTACGCCCATGTACAGTCGCCGTCAGATAAGCATATCGGAGCAGACAAAGTGACCAAATACTCCTGAACAATTAAAATGTCAAAAAGTTCCATACACCACAAGTTACCATTAATATCTGAACATTCATTACTTCAATAATATCTGAGCAGATGCTAGTCAATAATTTCTATACACACAACTTACCAATAATATCTGAATATCAAGTTTCGGCCCGAGTTTCGGTTTCGGCCAAAAACGGCCGCGCCGAAACGTACAAATAATGTATTTTTTTTTCACTTTATTTATAGGGTAGTTAAATTTTCAAACAGAACCACTGTATCTGTGCTAAAATTTCATTGTGATAAATCTTTGAAAGTAGAAACCTGTAATTATACGTCGGCAAGATATTAATTTTAGAAAAAAAACGGGCTTACTAACATTTTTTCGTCTTTTTTTTTATAAAAGGTTCAGTTTCGGCAAAATAACATGTTTCGGTCGGTCACTAATAATAATGTATTTATTTACCAAAACCTATAACTTTACGTAAACATAAAACGAAACAGTGACCCACACTAGGCGAAGCCTCACGGGAGTCAATTGATTAAAACTAAAACTATACACCAGAAGAAACAAAAATAACAAAATTATGCATAAAGTAGATTACATTTTCTGATGAACTTGCATCTTGCAAAAAATCTTCTTCTCAGGTGGGTTAGAAGTGATCGCTAGAATTATGTTACCAAAAGCATCAATAATACGTAGTTATTTTGCTATTGATCCAGCAAATATCTTTATCCAGCAACAAATCCCTACTAATATTATAAATGCGAAACTAACTCTGTCTGTCTGTCTGTCTGTTACGCTTTCCCGCTTAAACCTCTCAACCGATTTTGATGAAATTTGGCATAGGTACCTATACCTACCTAGGAACCTCAAAAACGAACATAGGCTACTTTTTGTTAGAAAGTAGGGGGGGGGGGGGGGGTAATGCCACCTTTGAAAGTTTACATGGGAAAATGTTTATTTTTTAAGTTAGAGATATGAAAGTTGGCACAAATATAGCTCTATTAAAATACTTTTTGTTTCGAATATTAGGGGACATAGGGGTAAAACGTCCACGCGAACGAAGTCGCGGGCACAGCTAGTATTCCATAAGTATAGTAGTATTTTTATTTTACTGAATCAAAATTTGAATGTACATAATTGTAAGGATTTTACCGAATGTGTTATAAATAAAGCGTGAGATTAGTTAAACTCTGTGTGGTTATTGCCATTTCAATGAAGAATTTTTTTATCTATTTTATAAGCACATAGGTTGTCCAACCATTTTACTTTCATCCCGGCCTCTTTGTACTTCAAAATGGCATGTACGCAGAACGGCGCGTCAAGGTATATACTTTCAGTTCAATTTAAGTTCTTATATCAAGAACCATAAGAGCGGTGCAACGTGCTCTCGACCGCACTTCTGAATTGGCTACTTTCCACTAAGAACAAACCGGAAGGATAACACTGCTATACAGTCATTTTGCGGAAAGCATACTTGAAGTCGATTTTGTATAAGACGAGTGTGCTGATAACGGGAAAAATACCAGAATGGTCAAATTGACTCCAGTTTTTGAGATAAACGCTTCTAACATTTTCCATAAAATGCTTCAATAAATGGGTCAAAAGATGTATTTAAAATTTATTTTTATTGTTTATCTTTACAAAAATACACAAAAATAATAAAAGTTTGGGGTACCTTTAACTAGAATAAATAAATGAAGATCATGAAAAACTTTTTCTTTGGGATTTTCTCTTATTTACTTTGTCAGGACAATCTCTTTTCAAGTGTAATGTAAGAAGATGTTTCTTAGAAACATCTTCTTAATGGGATGTAATCACTTAAACAGTCGTTTAAGTGATTACATCCCATTGGATGGAAACACTCACATGGCATATGAAATGTACAATCTTGCAAACGTGCTAATATGTCATTACCAATATTAACAATTTGTAGAAGATCAACATATTCGCGAAATTATTGCTCAAGCAATTCAACAAATGCAAAACAAATTGTCAGGAATTGTATTATCAAAAAACCTGATTTCACACTACCTTCATTAAAGTCTTTTTAGTGGCAAAAAAAAAAAAATATTTTCCTAAATTTATGGGTTGTTCGGATCTATTAACATAGGATTTTATTTTCTCACATTTGTGATGTTCCAGACATTTTCTGTATAAATAGCCCGATACATAGACTAAACCATTCTTTTCTGGCATATTAAATCTATAGTCATTTGTACCCACTGTACACGATAGCAAAAACAAAACACGCACGACATTCGAGCGTCTCGTCACGCCTGCGCGCCCTGAGATTGACCACTGGCTGATCTAGTTTGAAGCGGTTTCGGCTCATACGTGACAAGCGGCCAATGGTCACGCACACACACGCGTTGCACTTGTAGTGATGTACCTATCACAGCGCATTCGTATAAGGCTTTTTCTCTGTTCCGTTTCTTTACTCATGTGATACTATGTAGTGATTGTAAAAGATAGTTTGATCATTTGGCGACTAGTTTTAAGATTTGCTAAGACTAGGTCTGGATACAGAGAGATTGAAAAGTTGTGGAGCTTTTCAAACAATGGGACACTTGGGGTTAATAAATGTGGGCTAAAACTTCATCGTACAAAAATAACAAATAGCAGAATTAACGGACTTTAGTCAGTATCTCATTTATTTTCTACAAAATAGTGTCGACCCCAAATTATTTATTCCAAATTAAAGAATACAAGTTAATGTAACGCGACTACCTAGCAAACAAATCAGCGTCAACCCTATTAAAATTATAGGGTTGACGCTGTTTGTTTAATATTTTCAACCTACACAAGTTTCAAGGAATTTCAGAATGTTTATCGAAAAGGCCTATTACTCAATTAATGAATTCTCCTCCTGGACAAATTTGATAGATAAGATGATATATAATTTTATTTTTCCAGTAATATTTTTAATTGATTCATTCATTATATTATGTACTTCTTATTTGGTGACAATTTTAATTTAATTATTATAATAACTTGACATTGTTTATTTATTACAAATGTATTTAAAACTGTTAGTTTATAATAATATATATTGCACACCATGTGACTTGGTAAATTGTAGCTGAGCGATACCTTATATTTAAGATCATTCCATGTATACCTACAATTAGCAATAATATTTCTGATTTCTGAATTTAAAATACATTTTTCGCCACAAAGAGGCACCTCAAAGCTTAAGCATGGTACTGAAGCTTGAAGACTCTAATTACGGAAGAACGCGCTCGTTACAGAACGATTAGCAGCGATTAACACGCCTGCTTGTGTTGAGCGATGAAATAGACCTTAACTGCATTCGAATAGGATGCTTGAATTACAAGATTTAAGGATTCAAATAGTTAAAATTTTCAACGTTTATAAATTAAAGTCTCATATTATGTACCTTCTTTTAACCGTGATACCAATAGGACTTCCCACTTTATTAGTGTTCATATCAGGGTGCTAAGATTGAATTATAGTTTTTAATAGCGGAGAGATGATTCTGACTATGGACATAGTAAGAATTAGTACACCAAAATATTCGGAAATATATTATTTCTTTAAAAAATAATTTTTCTTTTCACTTAGCTTTATATTTAGCATTTGAAGTAATTGGCTCATTTTACCATTTTCCTCTTAAACCTTATCAAATTACCCGCTTGAGTGCGTTTTCAAGTTGATATTTTTTTCACAAACCGTGATAACAATTAGGCTGTTAGTTAAATTTGACAAATGGAACGATAATTATTTGATGGAATCAAAACGATTTATTACGCATGATTTTACAGTACTCACTTGCCTATAGTTTCACAAAACAATATGTTAACAACCTTCTTTACTAACTATGCATATCAAAATAATAATAATTAACACTTAATTAAGTACGAATTATCTGCACAAATTTAAATATCTGTACTATCCGAACATAAAAGGAACTAAATAAGCTTGATATTGGACGATAATATGAAATCCAGAAGAATACCTGGAAATGTTCTCGTTGTATTAAAACCAACTTAATCCTGAATTATAAAAATGTTAAAAAACGCTTTTTTCTACCTAACACAGAATCTTAAATATATCTAATAAAAGATTCTTACTAAGATTTAAATCCACCGAACGTTTAAGAGCGAACATTTCTCATAAATTTAATTAAATGTCGGTACAAATTCTAGGAGATCTTCTGCTGTATACTCTCTAAATTGGTTTGATAAATAATACTATTATTATTTGGAGCAAGTTTTCTGAAACAATCAACCAGTGTTGTTTAACAAAATTTTGAGGTATTCATAGCGATTCCTGAGATAGGCTTCCTTGAATACCTGAATGAATTATATGTATTTGTATTCGCGTGGGCGGGTAGGTGAGTATTCGGGTCAGGGCGGCTGAGGAAATGCAATTAGGGAACCATTTGAAGGATAACCCCTAATAAGTCAGGATTGCTTCTTTCCTTAGAATTTCCTTTCTTGTAAATATTACTGACAAATTGATTCCGTACAGGCGTAAGATGTGGTTTCATTTGTAACCCCCGGCGAAAAAACGGCGGGGTTTTATAAGTTTGACGTGTCGGTGTATCTGTCTATGGCATCGCAGCTCCCGACGAAATGAACCGATTTAAATTTTTTTGTTTGAAAGATGAATAAATTAAATTATCATAGCTAAGAACATTCCCGTTCTTAGCTATGATAATTTAACGGGTCAAAACGCGCCACCATTTTTATTTAGTAGTTAATATAACTACTTACTGCCCGACGTTTCGGTTAGGTTGCACCAACCGTGGTCACGAGCTGACTCAGTCGGGCAGTAGGTAGTTTGTATTAACTACTAAATAAAAATGGTGTCGCGTTTTGACCCGTTCAATTATTTTAAATGTTTAAAATGGAACACGAAAGTCTTAAAATTTATATTCTTAGCTATGGTTGATAAAAATCGATCCAAGATGGCCGCCGTCACAAAATTATGAATTGCATGTTTTAACACAACGCCTACAATATGGGTATCATTTAAAAGGACTTGATTAACAGAATATATTCATAATAACAAATTTCAAATCCAAGATGGCCGCCGCCAGATTATGACGAATTTCCTATATTTTTTTGTCCCAACTCCTTCCATAAAGGTATCAAATAAAAAGGCTTTTTTCACACTTTTTTATGTCGTGAAAAAAGAATATGGCATCGATTTGATTTCTATTGCAAATACAAAATAGGCTAGTACTTGGAATCCGGCCAAACGTACGTATGAGTGATGAATTGAACAATGGTGCTTATGAAGGCAATTATATTTAGATCGATCATTTATGTTCGTGACGGATCCTGTTCAGATTCCATTGTATTTTGGAAGCCATTATGTATATTTATATAACACTAGCGGTCCCGGCGAACTTCGTTACGCCTTAGAGAATTTTTCCCGCTTTTCTGTTGAAATTTTTCAAATTTTACCAAGGATCCCTAATTTTGTAGCCTATGTCAAATTGGAAGAATGTAGCATTCTATAACTGAAAGATTTTTTTAAATCGGCCCAGTACTTTTTGAGCCTATTCATTACAAACATACAAAAATAGGTAAAAATCTTTCCTCTTTATAATATTAGTTATAACATAAAACTTCGCGTTACCATGTAAGTAAAAAAAAAAACTAATACGACTAGCTAAGTATTGACGTGCTGAGCACCTGAAATTACCAACTGTATAAGTTTCAATACGTTAATTTATATACCTAGGTATATATCAGCAATGAAATCCCGACTCCCGCACAACTGCGCAGCGTTGGCCACCGAGGGGGTTTAAGTCGGTGCTAGCCCGACACACCACTCTCTGTTCCCCGCAGAAAGTGAGAGTGCAGTTGGCATTTCCCTCTAAAAATAAATAAATGGAATGCCTATATGTGCTCTTCTATACTAAGTATCTGTGCCCGCTACTTCGTTCGCGTGGACAGGGTTTTTCCAGTTTTTTCCCGCTAACTCCCGTTCCCGTGGGAATTTCGCAATATCCTGTAGCAACTAAGCTTCAAGTTTACTAAGGTACCTGCATGCCAAAATTCAAGCGTCTAACTTAAGCGATTTAGATTTTTCATTCAAAAGGATGTTCCCGCTAATTCCCGTTCCCGTGGGAACTTCGGGAGTTCCTTTCTAAGTGCACCTCTACGGTACCTAAGCTACGTCCCTTCCAAATTTCAAGTGCCTACGTTTAGCCGTTTAGGCTGTGCGTTGATATGTCAGTCAGTCAGTCAGTTTGTCCTTTTATATATTTAGATTACAAAGCTGAAGAGTTTGTTTCTTTGAACGAGGTAATCTCAGGAACTACTGGTTCAATTTGAAACATATTTTTTTGTGTTAGATAGTCCATTTACTGAGTAAGGCTATAGTCTATATAAAATCACGCTGCAATCAATGGGACCAGTAAATCAGTGAAAAATGTGTTAAAAACCGAGGATAGTACGAATGGGAAGCCGCGGCGTGCCGTAAGTAAATAAATAAAAGATGCCTATATGTACTCTTGAAAAGGAAAAGCTATTAGTTTAGACAGAACAAATAAAAACATAGAAATAGAGAAAAGAATATAATTAACATGGAACAAATACTGGGGTCTCAAGGAAATTTTTAAAAGTAATTTACCACAAGCCATTAAAACAAAAGTCATGAACTCGAGCCTCTTGCCATGTCTGACATATGGATGCCAAACATGGAAGTTCACTGCTGAAGCAAGAAAAAATATAAACATCTGTCAGAGAGGACTCGAACGTAGTATGCTATATAAGAAAGCTGCATAAAATACGACACACTAAAATAAGAAAAATTACTGTAGCAACAAACGCTCTGAATGACGCACAAAAATTGAAATGGAAGTGGGCAGGACACATTGCGCGGTTAACAGATCAAAGATTGACCAACAATGGAGCGGGCCACCAGGCAAAAAAATGAGAGGTAGACCTATTACAAGATGGGAAGATGACATTACAACAATAGCTGGTCTAAACTGGATACAAGTAGCGAAAGACAGAACTAAATGGGCATCACTGGAGGAGGCTAAATTAAGTATGTACTAAAAAAAATTAAATACTATGATTAAAATACATAAGATACACATAACAATCTAAACTTAAATAAGATAACAATAAATAACATATTTATATGTACTCTTATAATTATAAAAAATAGCACAACAGCCTCGAAGTTGCCGTAATTTCCCCAAATGCGAAGATATTTCCTTCTATCTACACAGCTGTGCTATTCTCGTTGTTTCATTAAGCGCCCTCCCTCTAAGTGCCCTCTGCGCGGCCTCAATCGCAACTCGGCGGACCACGAATATTAATTAAAACAAAAAACAATTCGACTGCTGGTTCTTTAACTTAAACTTCAAAAACGTAGAAGGAAATATGAATAAATCTTGAATATTCTTCATTGCCTTGTTGACCTCTATGGCGCAGTGCCTAAGGTGGCTGAAACGCGAAAAACAATACAAACATGAAAGAATTCTCGTCATTATAACTTACTTAACCATAATACGCACAAATGTAAAGCACATTAGCAATATATACGCAATATAGTAATAAAGTATCGACATTTGAAAAAAAACTTTACGGCTAACGCGTTTAGGTCAACAAATAGACAGAGTTGATTAGTTACCTAGGTCAATACATAGAATGAGATAGAACAAGTGCTGTGATTGGTCCGAGCCTTGGAAACGGTATGTGTACCGTCGCTAGTCCACTTTTTAAACCACGCCCACCGTGCCTTACTTTTCGTGGTGGCATTTTCTAACGTTAGAAATGCTTCTATATTTTTTCGTTTACTGGCCAGTAATTTGTTCGTATTTTTGCATGTAACTGTAGATCTACAAAATATATGATTAATCACACAATAAATCTTTTGATTTTTTAACGTTTACATTCGCCGGTAAAAATTTTACCGAAATTCAATGCTGATGATTCAAATGATAGATTCATTAAGAGCTCGTATTTTTTTGCAACATCATTTCTCATTACTATTTTATAATGACAATTACATAATTAGTTATTTGGTAAACTTTTGAAATAGTTGTTGATTCGATTTGCTTTAACGGATACAGATAAGAACATATGGAGTTCCTATGATAACGTCCATCAAATAAAACAAATATATAAATCAGCTCAGATTAAATGTATGGTAATTATTTCACAAATAAAATATATTGAACTCTTCAAACAATTAATTAAATCCATGACTACTGAAGAAACTTATGGAGTGTTATATTCCGCCTTAATCAACATTGTAGATCCAGAACAAGTCCAATGACAAAAATACTCACGCTGAAAATTTACCCTCCACATCTCCACATTTCGAATCAACCGGAATGCGATGCCATTAATAACTGATTGGTGTTCGAGACGCGTTTATAATTGGTTCCGGAACCACGCCGGAACACATGTACCTGTTAATTAATAAGTACATTGCCACTGAAATACAGGGTAAGTAATAAATTGGCGAAACATTAAAATTTTAATGCTTATCAATGAGTGAATCGGGCGTGAACTTGCTCTTTCAAAGTAACATAACAGTCTTATTCGTGAAATTCGCTTGAAATGTATTAGGGGATTGTTTTTAACCAACGTCAAAAAAGAGGAGAAGGTTCTCAATTCGACGACCTTATATATATTTTTTCAATTATTGTTTTTGTAAGGAATATAATAGAAAATATATTTTTTTATAAAAGCTTTACAAAACCACTTTTGAATCGTTAGTAAAAATTCAGTTATCTACCGCCATGCTTGGAAACTTGATGACGAGAACAACCGGCAAGAAACTCAATCACTTTAAAATTTGTAAAAATCGATTAAGATGCCAAGGTTATTCGACTTCGATTCCTCTGTAACGAAAGTAACACAGGCCGATAAGCATGTAATTATATCCATATTTGGCAGGGAGCACTTACCGGAGGCTAAGATTTTGATAAAACAAGGCAAATTCATCGCCTACGTTAACTTGCGGTTAGGTCAGCAGCACGCGCGATAAGTGATAGTGGTCGGTTCTAGTGAGCTAGCAAATGAAGATGAAATTTTTCTGTTTATTTAAAATAAATTGCAATAAGTACTACTTTACCTGTATTTACAAGGCCGGTCAGCATTCTCTTCCATCTTACAACGGCTCACCAGCAGCGCAGTTTTCTCTGCGCGCGCGCACAACCTCTCCCGAGCGTCGCTGGAGTTTCCCGAAGATTGACGAACTCTTACGAACGCAGACCGAATGTCCAAATTTGATAACACTTGTGTGCACGATTGTGGTTTGTTATTTGATTTCCATTATTTTTGATTGTGTATAATAGTTTGTGAGATTAGCTGTAAAAGAGCGCATATTTGTTTGACAGAGTTGATGTGTTTAAAGCAAGTACCATGCTTGATGTGCAGACATTTCTTATTAGGGAAATTTATATATTTTTTCAGTTCAAGGTAGTAACACCATAGGTTTAACGAGATACTTTGTGGTGCATGTCATTTATCTTCTTTTTTGAAGTGATGTGTTTGTGTAGGTCAAACTGAATGTCACTGAAATAAGTATGGAAATTAATATTGTTTGACTTAATCTTAGATCGAAGCTAAAACTACAAAGAAGATAAAAAGTTAATAATTATCTTTCAAAAATAAAAGCTAAACTGATAACCTAGCTAAACGATAAATATGCACCAAACATATTTGATTTATTTTCATGTTTCAGTCAGCATGGTTTGTTTATACACTAATCAGTACTTTCTGACAGTGAATATCTGCGTCATTAAGTAGATCAATAAGCCAGTCAATTAAATGTGTCAAAATTTATAAACCAGAGACGCTGATTGTAGGTACAAAGAACAGCATATCAAGGTACAACACTTGCAGTTCTATTTTAGTTTTTATGCTCGCGTCATAAGAGCGGTACAGAGTCCAAAATGTGTAGTCTAAAGTGCTTTCCACCGTTTCCAACCGTTTTCAACGTTTGGTTTATTTTTCAACATTAAGCGAACGTTCGCTCGTTCGATTATAAGCGATGTTTCGGTCCAATTTTCACATCACTCGCGCGTGTATCGTCTAGTTGGGGTGTAATCCGGTTCTCCGTTCGTAATTCGGTTTGGGCGATTCTGCGCACAACCCCAGTACATGATTGGCAAGTTTATCGGTCAGCTTTTGGGATTTAATCCGTTTTATTATTGAGAAGGGAGTTCGGTTTTATTTGCCCTTTTAAATCCACCCACGTAGAACGTCAGGTTCAGTTCGGCGAGAGCTCGATGATTGTTGTTGCATCTTGTTGAACCACAATAGTACTATTTAAGATGTTAAATGTGTTTTTTTTTGTAATTTAGAGCTATTTGAATAAAGAACATCATTATGAAATAAGTAATGTAATTTATTCGACTGTTATTTCTTATCTGAAAATTGGGAAAGCGGGCCAAAGAGATTTAAATTAAAGTGTTATTCTCAACGGGCCATATAATTTTGTGAATAATGTGTGATTCAAAACTAATTAGAATTTTGTAATGGCTACTTAAAAAGTCATTTAAATGAAAATGAAAAAAGCCTTCGTCAGTTCAATATAGGCGCATCTGGGATTTAATGCTTGTTTTAATGCATATTACTCAATTGTGTAAAAAAAATTAATACGACATTTTGTAGCAGCGGCCATGTTGGACCGATTACTATCTAAATAGCTTCCGACTTATCCACCTTTCAAACAAAAAAAAACTAAATCAATTCATCCGTTTGGGAGCTAAGACACACGGACAGTCAAGCAAACTTATAATAATATACATCTATGCTTATATTAGTCGTCTGGATTAAAAAAGAAACGCTTTTAGAAATGACGTGGCGTTTAGTGAGTTTGTTACATGACATGACATGCTACGGTCATGCTACAAGATTCTGGTAACGCTACGCGTATGCTACGATAGCCGTGTTACCAACTGAAGCAAATATTGCGAAAATCTTTTATTCCACTGTATTATTGTTACCGTGAAAGCGCTTGAGATAGACGTGTCACACAGTCATATTAAAAGTTAAAAGTATCTCAGGGCCTCTACGTGTTTGACCTGGGCCCCTATAAGCCTTCCAAAGGACTGGGAAGGTCAAATTTCCATGTAATCCAAAAGGAGACAACATCCGTACATAATATAGTCCAAAGTCGCTGTTACGGAGCAAAGAGAAAGAAAAGGAACTCAGAGTGGTTTTAGGAAATATAATAAAGGAAAATAATAGAAATACAAACTGAAAGAGAGAGAATTTTGACAGAACAGGCCGAACAATAGAATAAGACAGACTCAACGTTTTATAATAAAAACTATCAAAAAGGCTCCTACAAAGGAGTCCGTAACATCGGATGTTACTCCTCTCTCTTTCAGTTTGTATTTCTATTATTTTCCTTTATTATATTTCCTAAAACCACTCTGAGTTCCTTTTCTTTCTCTTCGCTCCGTAACATTTTTAATTAGGATCTAAATTGAACCCGTGCATTGCGTAGCGTTATAATAATAATTATTAGACAAACAAATCACCTCACGTAATTCATTTAACATTCTAATATTGCTACGAATTCCACAACATCATAAGGTTAAGCATAGTATACGAATTCAAATCGTTATTTTTTCAATAGGGATGTTGAACTTTAATTCGCCATGGCATCATCAATTTCCCTTTAATATTCGTTAAAGCACGAAATACTTTATCATTGTACATCTAAATATATACTACTAGCTGTGCCCACGACTTCGTTCGCGTGGACTACATCCTTTCATGGTCGGTTTTACCCCTATCTCCCCTAATATTCGAAACAAATAGTAGTCTATATTTTAATAGAGCTATATTTGTGCCAACTATCAAATCTCTAACTTAAAAAATTAACATTTTCCCATATAAACTTTCAAAGGTGGCATTACCCCCCCCCCCTTACTTTCTAACTAAAAGTAGCCTATATCCGTTCTTGAGGTTCAACGTATATCTATGCCAAATTTCATCAAAATCGGTTGAGAGGTTTAAGCGGGAAAGCGTAACAGACAGACAGACAGAGTTACTTTAGCATTTATAATATTAGTAGGGATATAGAATTATTGTTTTCTTACCAAGGTAATCATAATCTATACGACTACGATTGTTGTTCAATGTTAGTTCTTATTTCGTAGGCATAGAGTACGAAGTTCCTAGTGTGTAGTCTAGGTATTCTGGTATGTATGTATTCTGGTCACGTAGAGGGCTTGACACCCGCTAAACGTGCTGCTCAGGATGAAGAGGGATATATTAACTAAGCACGCGCGTTCTGGGATACAATGTTAGAATGAAATATGACGACCTCCGCAGCCGAGAGGCGAGTGGGGCGGACTTTGGGGTCGAGCCATCTCTGAGGTCCCGGGTTCGATTCCCGGTCGGGTAAATATGAAAAAAGAAGTTTTTTACAGTGTTTTAGCTACTTAGCAGAATCAGAATGCTGTATAAGCTGTTGTCTATTATTTTTTTGGTAAAGATCAATTTAAAAGCAAGGTCAACCTCGATCCCCAGCTTAATATCGATTCTGGGTATTCTGGTACCGTCGTTGTTTCTGATTTCTGTAACTCTAGAAATATAACTACTTACTACAAAATAATAGCAATGTATTTAACATTAATTTATATTAATTTAAACAGACTTTGCTTTGTAACGTGAAATTAAGAGCACTAGCTGTTGCTCACTCAATTTTTTATAATATTAGTAGATAGTCTACGTATACTAATGTGTAAAACTGATAGGTAGACATATCAAGACTTTATATCGCCCTATACCGACGTCTATATTAAACCAAAATCAACATACAAACGCAGGATATTAAGTCTACCCCACATGTGTGCCCAATTAGAATTCACGGCCACAGATGGTAAATAGTTTGCTCAGTATTACGTATTCAGACCTCGCAACAACAGTTCACACTATAACAGCCGTCTCTTCTAGATTAAGAGGTACCGTCGTGGGAGGATAATTTGTTTTAGCAGCTTTGCAGAATACAGAAGGATGGGTTATATCAAGACAAGGGACATAGCTACTTACTTTCTTAGTAATACAATAAGGTATGAATTTATCTTAACATTTATGATAACACGAATTCGACATGTGACCTTTTTAGGGTTCCGTTCGCAAAGATTTTACTGTCTATCCGTCATACAGACGTCTGTAACCGTGCTATGTCTCAATAACCTCGATAGCTACATGAAAATTTCAGAAATGACCTATTTTTCTTGCCGCCCTAACAAAATATTGTAAACATAAGAAAATAAGGGTTTATTTAATAGAGCCTTAAAAAAATACTAACCTAATCTTACCTAAATAATAGGTTTGGCACAAATTTAATAAGGGACCCACTTGATCTTTGGCGACGTGGCAATATTTCTGTAGGCGATATTAATAAAAAGGGTAAATAATTATTTCTCATGAAACAATTATTCAATCGGGCTCCATCAAGCCATCCCATATAATCTGGATATAATGTAAATTTATAATAATGGACACTTAAAATATACACATATATAACTAAAATATATCTTATAACTTAAAATAATCACATATTACATCCATATATAACATTGAATTTAACAATCAATAATAAATTTTTCAAAAAATATAGCGACTCTCATACAACAAACATAATGTTTTTGCCAATAATATTGATAGTGATAAATAGTGTAAAGTTGTTTACCTAGCCAATGGTGCGGAATACTACGTGCGCGAGTCCAACCCGCACATGACCAATTATTTTAATATAACCGTTTCAAAATGTAAGTTGTTTTCTTTTGGTTACAATGTAGGCTCTCAGGTACAAGCAGGTTGACTGGCTCCAGTAACCCTACGTCTGGCAGAACGCCAGCTGCCCCAGACCGGTCGATAGTGCCCCGGCCGCTGTACCCCACAGCTGTGTAGGGTTGAGGGCGATAAAATGGAGAGTGAGGAAGGTTTTATTGGTTCAGGCGGTACTGAACTTCGGAAATGGAACTGTTCGCAGAATAATAGACGAGCTGTTTATTTGCATGTCAAATCGGATTTAGCAACATGTTATGAAATAAAAGTATATACAACGTGTAACGGAAAGGGTATAACAATATCAAAAATACCAAAGCAGTTAACGGTTACAAACTGTATGGGACCATTTGTAGCTGTGTACACGCATTTATTGATTCAATATTTTTTTTTTAAATATCAGTCAAATACAAGTCAAAATTTTGACTAAGTCACGCTTGCACAACACTATCACAGTATTGTTGGAATCGTCGAAAGACTTGGATGTACCTACCTATTATGCTATTAATTTAAATATCACAATGGTGGTTCATCTTTTAGTGTTTACTGAATCACATCTGAAATTTGTTGGTTTAGCGTTTCTCATTTTGACAATTCAGTTAAGTCATTGAGTTGTCGTCGCCGTGACAACATCTTGTGTTTTTGCCTTTCTGGATTACCTACTTACTACGGATAGCCTAGTGATATTTCGTGATGTCTTTGAGCAATCAAGAATATTCGAGATGATTCTCTGTGTCGGAGCAACCGACGGCAGCGTGATGGCCGACCGAGAGCTAGAGAAAGAGATTTACGAAACCATCAAAACGCCCGTTTCCATCTGTGGATTGGGCGAGGAGGTCGTATCACATGGCCAGCTCGGTCGCCAGACCTCACTCCGTTGGACTTTTTCTTGTGGGACTAATTTAAAAGGAAGGTGTACGCTGTAGCATGCTCGTCAAGGGAAGAGATGATAGAAAGCATCAAGGCCGCGTTCTGTACAGTGACACCACAAATGTTGCATAATGTTCGCGCATCTTCTAAGAAAGTACTCAGCGCGCATGTCGAGGAAGGAGGTGGAGAAATTCAGGATCGCAGTGATTGTCGTGAAGTGATAACGTGATTTGGGGTCGCTGACCTCAATAGTGTTGTGATGCGTTTGTTTACGTTTTAGTCAGTCATTATAGTTAATAATTTTTTATTTCATAAAAACAATAAAGTGTTTATTTTAACTCGGGATTTCGTATATAGAATCTATACAAGGTATAGTATCCACCTACTTTACATTGTTACCCCCTTTCCGTTACAGGTTGTATATAAAAAATCACAAGAAAAGGAAATAACAAATAATTAAACAAATCTGAAAAAATCAAAAGGAGACATTAATTGACCTGTATATGGTATTTAAAGTTATCAATTTAATTAAAAGATTAAAAAGAACACAAAAATAGAAAATAACATTTAAAAATATTGTTCGGCAAGATAAATGTACTGAGACATACATTTAAATGTTTAGTACTATATTTAAACAACATTCTGGACAAATGGATATTCTTTATTATAGTAATTCTTCAGAATTGTATGATTTTATTGAACACGTACTAATATTTTCCCCTGGGTCTCGAGACAGAGTGCTAAGGAGTGGTAGCAATTACTTTCCTCCCTCTTAGAAAAGTAAACTTTAAAATGTATATACGTAACTGATCCTGATGGAAAAGAATTCCAGCACAAAAGATCCAGATATCCTGACGTACAGTGTAAACTAACTTATATTATTGTGTTTACGATTAATTTCAGGTCGCAACCAAAAAAGGTTGAGAGCCCCTGTTCCAAACGAAATTAAATTAAACATTCACACGTTTTCACGAAATTCAGCGGCCCAGTCATCCTATTGCTCTGAATATTAAAAACTATATGAGAATTAACTCGTAAATATTTTAATACCCATTTCAATAGTAAGAATGGAATGCCAAGACTTCTTTTGTACCTACGTGTTTATACGCAAAAACTAACTACTCTGAACAACAATGATACCTAAGTCGTCTATTGTCTGATAGTTACAAGAGTTTATTGAACAAAAAGTATTAACAGATTGCTGTGAGTTCAACCTTGGTTAAGTCCGTAGCGAAACTTTGTAGGGAACTTTGAAGAAAGAGAGTTTATACGAGTATATGTTTAATAGAGGTATTGAAGTGGAACAAAACAAAGAATAATTTAACAGTCACACGAAGTAATTTACAAAGGATGTATGACAGCTTTATAAACGATCGGCCTAAGAGTAATTAGTATATCGCCCAATTATTATATTACCGACAAAAAAAACACCTTGCACTAAAAATCTAAAAAAATATATATTATAGGGATACCTTTACGAGTTTCTGTTTTAATAAAATAAAATGAACAAAATAAACTGTTTATTCAAGAAAACTCATAAACAGTGCATTTTGTGAACTGCTCTCATATAAGGTCGCCCTGTGTTATGAGAGTCAGGCTCTTCTAGTTCTACTTCTAGATACTATTTATATTTGTTCAAGTGCCAAAGTATCAAGAAATTCAAATTTGCTTTTCACCTATTATTGTCAGTTCTATGGGTAGACTGATAAAAGATGATTTTATTATTTTTATAGTACTATACGCCGTACTAGCGAACTTTAAATATTAGAAACAGAAAAATTGTATCTCCCCTTGCGGTGCGGGAATTGAACCCACGATCTTCAAGTATGGCGCGTGCTGCTCTTCTTACGCGCGATACGTGAAGGTCGTGGGTTCAATTCCCGCACCGCAAGGGGAGATAAAATTTTTCTGTTTATAATATGAGAAAAGATGTTTTGAAAATATCCACCATCGCCGTTACTTACCTATACTTTGAACTCTGAAATGAACATAAATTCGTTTCGTCCCGAGCCAGTAACCCTACAGTCACAAATTATCTCTTATGTTCACAAAGGAGCATAATTCTGATCAGGCAAATTGGTAGAGCTATGGCCTGGGGCGAGACAGCTATCTGCATATTAAGCGAGCTCTTTTATACTGATCCGAGATATGAAAATACATTGTACCTATATTATGTTTACTAGACAATTTTAAACGAGAAAATTCTTAAAGCTGCAGCTTGTAAGTTCTTTGAAACTGGAATATCTGGAACAGAGTTGCTTCTCGATAGTCTCATAACAATCAAAATCAATTCATTTATTTCTGTAGTTTCGGAACCTAATCCTACCCTGAAAATAGACGATCAATAGTCTATCTATAGCTTACCTACGTCAAGTCATTAGTATTTATAATCTATTGATATTGCTCTAGTTTTTATGATTTAATACAACAATACTATCGAAATTATTGATTGTATCGAATTTACAAACATACTTTATATTATTACAAGTTCTCATGGTCAACTATCGACTTTTTTTATAGAAGCGCAGTATATTGGCTCCTCCCAGCCTGATGGTAAGCAAAAGAGGAACCCACATCGCGATGACAACAGATTTGATATATAGCATCGCCATACTGGCCCGCAAGATGTTTCCTCACGCTCCGTTTATAATTGGGGGACACTAATCGAAAGATAATTTCCCCCATAGAAACGTTGGTAGATACTTTCTAGATTTTAGAATAAGAGTTCATAGCTAACGAAGAAATCTACTGTTAAAGCTTTGGTCTGTGTATCGCCAAAATCGGTACCTCTCTTTGCGGAGTGGTAATCACAAATCTGAGCTATGTTCGGGAAATACGTAACGTACATTGCCATACCCGGGAATCAAATCGTTCTAGGACCGCAAGATCCTAATTCAGTTTTTAATCCACTAGACCATAAAGGTGTTTGTTTTGGGCTAAAAATTGCTTAAACACGTTGATATTCATGAATAAGTAAATTTATAAGCGAAATCGCAATTTACATACGCAATTAAATTACTTTCTTAAAAAATAAAATAGGTAGTTCGGGTAAAATATCTTAACCAATCACGACATAAAACAAATAAAACATTTTACAAAGAAAGTGCACGGATACCTCTTGGCACAGTTATGTAAATGTTTATAAGACACTGATCCCGCAGACTAAGTGTCTAAATAGTTTTGTTTTTTACGTTTACCTACTTAATTTGTTTAATAAATAATAATTTTACTTCTCGTGATTACTCTCGTTGACCTACAGGGCTAGCATGCGCCACGCGAGTAAACTTTATCGCGCTCTCAAGAAATGTCAAAATCAATGCGTCATTTACTGATTGGCTGAAAACACGAGTACAGTGTACTATTACCCAATCAACGGTCTAGAAACTTTTGTCGTCTCATGTGGGGAATTTGACGTATTGCGCATACTAGGCCTACTAGAATCTAGATATTTAGAGCGACAGACATTAAGGTTGCTTCTAAGTAATTAAGAACAATAGTACCTACTAGCACGGAAACTAAGTTCAAAATCTGGGAGCAAATAGCTGAATAATAAATTGACCTGCTTTGTACGCAGCTGGCTCGTTTATTCTTGAGTTGGAGCAGTTGAGGGTTTGGATAAAATAAATATCTGTCATCAGAATAAATTTCGGAGCTTTTACGAGTGTAGCTGGTTCATAGTCAGTAATTGTAGCTATAATCTGCTTTGTACAAAAGTTATATAAGAAAATACATTGCTTGGGCGAACTCAAGCTATGTATGCTACAGACTAGGATCGAAATCCTAGTCTGTTTAAACCGTTTGATAGTTAATACTTCTCAGATTGTATCTACTATTAAGGATAAAATTTCGCTCATAGAGAAGTAGGTGCTTTTTAGATTAGTACAATTTATAAAATTAAAAATATATTTTTTGATCTTTATCTTTCATTTAAACCTTTTCCTGCCAATAACAAATACGACAAAAAAGTGACATTAACCCAGCCGTTCACGTGTGATGGCGTGGGCAAGGGAAATAGGGATTCATTTTTATATAGTAAGATTGTGATGATAAATTTTAATTAACAATCCCCTTCATTAGTATGGACTACGCTTATATTATATTCTATACCTAAAATCCCTAAGTAAGTACCTACATACTACATTATTGAGCATTCATTATGGCAAATTTTCAAATAGATACCTGATGCAGTAGGTATGTAATCGGATGATGTTTTTTTTATTCTTTTACAAAGTCTAGCCTTTAATATTAAATCCAAAATTAATCCCTTTTCTATTAAATAGTGTTGTTCTTCATGAAAATATTCAATGCTATAATTAGAGCTACAAAAAGCCTACTTACATAGATCGATGAACAATTTGTATGACAAATGATACAACAGACTGTGCGACACTTTTGTCATTTCTACAAAATAAATAAATATTATACTGAGTTCACTTTATCTGAGTAACCAAGACCATTAATCATTTCGTTGGGCTTGCGAGTAGTTCTAAATAATTATTTCTGTATACAATGAGATTACACAAAAGCTTACTACATCAACATAGACAGGCAATATACTATTTTACTCATTGGGGTAGTTTAGTCACACAAATGATATAATTGTAACATATTAATAACCCAACAAACGTTATCAGAGTCACTCAATTTGATTTTGAGAAACTCTTATTCCGTAAAGAATCCAGTTTTTGGGTCTTTATGACGTAAGCTAACCTAAAAATCAAGCTGTTACTTTTCTACCTAAAGTTACTTTATAATTCTACTATCGTCGTTTTTCCACATTTTCACAGATTCTTCTTTTGATCGCAGCATGTTTGTTAGCCTTTCACAACAATAAAATCATTATAGATAAAATATTATTTCAATTCGATCCAGTAGTTCCTGAGATTACCGCGTACAAACAAACAAATAAACTCGTGAGCTTTATAATATTAGTCTAGATACGTACAAAGAGGATACTCTTTGAATATTTGAATGCTCGACATGAGATTAAGTAATTAAATTCGGATGCATTATCTAATTTTGTCAGTGTTATATGAACTAAAAGTAGCTTTACAAAAAATATTAGTGATTTTTTTATTAATTTCATGCTTATTTTCCGCGTTAAATTTTAAGAAAGAAACACCTTAACATTTTATTTATGTTATATGGCAATTTAGGGTGTAATGTAAAAAAAAATAACGTGAAAACTGATACAACTAGCGGCTCGTCGGAGGTAGCTTAATTTGCTTTTTAAAGAGACTATTTATGAGTATTACTTATGTAATCTATATGAATAAAAAATATTGACTTTGACTTTGAACTTTAGGATAGACCATAAGTGCTCTATAGCTTTCTTTGGAGTCCAACATCCAGTTTTAACTCGTTTCAAGGTATCTACAATCGGGTCTAAAGCAAGTTTCGACGACCTCCGTAGCCGAGAGGCGATCGAGCCTGACTTTGGCGAGCGCCATCTCTGAGGTTCCGGGTTCGATCCCCGGTCGGGTCAATATGGGAAACGAACATTTCCATATTGTCTTGGGTCTGGGTGTTGTGGTACCGTCGTTGTTTCTGATTTCTGTAACACAAGTGCTTAAGCTACTTACCACAGAATTAGAGCAATGTATGTGATGTTGTCCAATGTTTAAAAAAAAAAAGTTGTTCACGTAGACCAGTGGCTTGACAAATATTGTGGGTTTGATGCGATCCACTTTATAGATTAATTTTATTTATCGAGCTCTATAGAACTTTACCGTACAAATCAACATTAAATGAGCAAACACTAAAGCTTACAAAATCATGAATTTAAATCACTAATGCCCTGTTCCAATATTTTACTTCTTCGTATTATGTCAACAATGTCAAAAATGACAATCCGTTTTTTTTTCAACCGACTAAGAGTCGTTAATACTGTTCCATACATCTCTCTGTGGTCGGTCCCTCATATCTGAGGATCGTGGTCAGCATGTTGGTTGCATCTGGAACGGACGATCTGCCTCCACCGGTTTCTATCCAGTGCGTCTCTCACAACCGTATACAACTTGGACGACGACGTTCCTTTTATTTGATCGGTCCATCTAGTTGGTGAGCGACCGCGCGATCTTTTGCCTTCGGTGTTCCCAACAACAATCAACTTTTCCAAATTGTCGTCGCCTCTGCGCACGGTATGGCCGAAATACGATAGGATGCGTTGTTGGCATATGCACTATATAGTGGACAAGCGAGTTTTTATATGAAGCTGGCTCAGGATCGATGCATTGGTACGTTTCGCGGTCCAGGGTATTCTCAGCATTCGCCTCCAGCACCACATCTCAAATGCATCAATCCGCTGTCTTTCTCGGGCTAAAATTGTCCACTTTTCAACGCCATATAGGAAGATAGGGAATACAAGGGCTCGTATCAGTCTGATCTTGGTTTTAATGCTGATTCCTCTTTTTTTCCAAATGTTGTTCAGTCGGGTCATAGCATCTTTAGCCATACCGATTCTCCTTTTTATCTCGGGAACGCAGCTGCCATTATTGTTGATTTGAGAGCCCAAATATATGTAGTGGTCGACGTTATCGATACCAGGAATGTTACCGTTGACATTTGTAAGCTTTCCGGCTCGGTCCACAATCCTCATTTTACTTTTTGCTCTGTTTACTGTAAGACCGATGTTCCATACATAGGTTCCATAGTTTCCTTTCCATATCGGCTGTCATCAGTTGTCCGTCTGTCGCTTTTAGCTTACCTACGCCTCGTAAAATGTATTACTAGAACGGATCGTTTTTCAAACATTGGATCCGGCATTAATCGACCTACATCACCCTCTACCAAACCCTGTTAAAATTGTTACAGATCTAAAAATATCAAAATACTAATATAAATAGTTACGGACCAGCCTAGAATATTAGATTACCCTTTTCACAGTAATAAACCATGAGGTATTTTGTACTGTATATTAATGTCTAGAAGGTCCAAAATGATAGGTACTCATTGACAAATGATGTAGGTAAGCACGCACAAATTAATAACGGTACGTTTATTTTCTCCTTCATCCCATTGTGAATTAATCTCATTGTTACGTAGAAAAGGTCATCCCTCATCATTGCCCCGGGAATAGTTAATATCGTTCCTACATTTTCACAAGTGTCTATAAGCATATTCAAATTGGCTCAGACGAGATTTTTTTTACCTAGGCCGAATGTTTTTCTCTTGGGATTTGAAAAGGTAAAACTGTTTATTACCTAAACAACGTTTTATCTAGAAATTCAAGTTCCAAAAATCATAGCCAAAATATCAAAGCCCGAATGTACCTACTATTTCCTGTAAGATATTCAGAAGAAAACACAGGAAACAATTTAAAAGAAGTAAAGATTATCTTTACCTTTATAGCTTTCATATATTCTCCACGCGCTAAAAGCTCTGCCTATTTCTACTACGATTCAGTGGAGGGTAAACTAGTAGCTTTAACCAACTTCAATATTTTTTACTGGGGGTGTTTGTTCCTTCTTCGATGATTATTTTTTTATTGAAATAGAGAAGAGCTTTCTAGCAATAAGACCGCCTAAATTTTACTTGATTATGTCTGTATAACCAAGTTCTGTAAAATTTTCTATGCAATAAAGTGTATCTATCTATCTAAGAGCTGATACCAGGATAAGGAAACCAGGGCCTCATAACGGCATCCCAGATTAGTCGAGAGAAAGTCGTTTTTTTTTTGTTAAAACTATCCTACTATTCGGATACAATCCGGTAGCATCATGCATTTGCGTGATGCTACCGGATTAGCCCGTCTACTACGTCGTGTCTACGTCTACGTGGGCTATTTAGCCCATAATACCCGATTTTTTTTATCCTCATCACGTATTTCAGCAGTTTAGACCCAAAGTTAGGCCATAGCACAGAATCATTGCACGCTTGGTAACAACCCGCGTGCACATGAATAATCCTCAGAAATGAGAGAAAAATAAAATACACAATAAATAATAATAATATAATAATAATTATTATTTATTGACATAAAACATTACATGGTTGTGTTTTGGAACCCCTGACTTCTGTGATAGGTATGCAAACCTGTGTTACAGAAACCAGTGCTCGCTCCCGACCTTGGATAACAAATACAGTTTTATGTACAAAATATTATGAGAAGAAGCTTATAACAGAAAACTCTTCTCAAAAAAAAAACAAGTGTCAAAACACAGTTATTCTACTGCAAAAAGTTATGAGATCCATGTAGTTACCCTGTGTGCTATTAATTTATTCCCTACTTAATGGATCTTCTGTCTTACAATTACCTAAACTGACAACAACTTATAATGACTAATTCCTGATTCCAATATTTTACGATTCGTAATGTGTCTAAAATGACTATCCGTTTTTCACCAACCGACTACGAGTCGTTAAATAATACCATTCCTTGCTGTCATCAGTCGTCCGTCGGCGTTTTTAGCTTACGCCTCGTAAAATTTATTACTATTCGTAACTAGAACAGATCCTTTTTTCAAATATTGGAGCCGAACATAAATAAATATTAAACATTGAATGGTACGATCGCGCCGCTTTTTTAATCCACTTGGCGGGGGCACTACCGTGCGCCCAGATCAGTCAGTAATCGTGACATAATCTACATTCGGCATTGCTAGGCCGTATCATAAAACAGCAATAAAATCATGGCGCGCCATCAAAACGCCGTGAATGAGATGTTGCTGAGGCAATAAATGGAGGAATTGAGGTGAGGAATGGCGCCGACATTTCGTTATCCTGTTAACAAATCCGGAAGGGAAATAGAATTTCGTTACACTGTAATTTGCTTTCTGCGATCGGTACCCGTGTACGCGGGCTTATATATGTACTCGTATGTATATACATTGGACAACATCACATACATTGCTCTGATTATTTGGTAAGTAGAAAAAGCAATTATGTTACATTAACAAACAACGGTGGTACTAAAACCAACACAGACCCGAGACAACATGGAAAAGTTCGTTTTCTATAGTAACTCGACCGGGAATCGAACCGGGAACTGAGTGATAGAACCAGGTTAAAGTCCGGCACGCTCACATCACTGCTACGGAGGTCTTCCCATAACAATTGTCTGAATGTATTAATGTACCGTCAGCATCTTTAGTTTGTAAGCCACTCAGGACCTTGTCTTATTAAATTAACTGGATCAATGACGGAATTAGTTACGCGAAGATTTAATGAGACAAGGTACTGAGATGTATATAAACTAACGTACCGCACGCCTATATTTGAGTTTGTTTGATTTATGAATTTCAAAAATATTATGAGGTTTATTAACTTGAAATAAATCATTTGAAATACGGTCATGTAATTGTTATATTTACTAAAACTCCCGTGCGCCAATTAAATTAAGTAAATATGTTACGTTATGTTTATCAAATCGGTCAAACTACATACATTTTCATTCAGATCGCTGCACAATCGCCAATAATTTGTTTAAATAAAGTTATTGGAGTACTCGTATTAAAGAGTTCAAGTTAAACAAAGACCGTTAAAATGTATGGAAAAAAAGATAAAGTTAAAAAATTTCTAATAATAAAAAAGGTCTTACGGGGCGAGGTCCATTTATCTTGTTGAATTACCAAATCTATCTTGGGTTTAAAATCGCATTTAGAACCTTGCTTCGTGCTCAAAACAGGCATAAATATGGCATAAATAAAATGGTTCTCCAAAGAAAAAACAGTAAAACTGGCTGAAGAAGTAACTTTCTTAAGTCCTTTATTCCATTCGCTGCAAACCATATTGGTAGGTTTTTGCATCATTTATTTCTTGCTACAAAGCCCGTCAGACTGCATAGAACATAATGCACCAAGGTTCAGCCACAATAATGGCATCAAAACAGAAATAATAATTTTAATACGGAATCTGTGTTATTGTTATTCTTTTGACCATTTTTCTTTTCGCTAAGTCTTGTAATAATTAAGACTATTACACGTAAAGTATGCATGGTTGTATATTTGAAATCAACTGATTTGTATTAAATTAGGGACGTTGAGAGATGACATACTAAAATTGGGGACTGGTCTGCTCCAGCTTACCTCTAAAAAGTAAAAACCTACTTGAGTACTTATTTGTTTCATCACACATCAAAACCAAAACTATATGACTTGGTCCAAAGTGAGCTACACATAGAAATAAGTTAGATACTGATACTGTAAATGATCTGCTGAGTTTCTTACCGGTGTCTTCTCGGTAGATATAGGTTCCGAACCGGAAGTAGAATCACTTTTCATTGTATTCAATGACGATTCAAAAGTGTTATATGTAACCTACTTGAATAAAGAAATATTTGAGTTTGAGTTTGAGTTTGAATTGCAGCTATACGTTTTTTTATAATAAACTTCAGTTGCTCCAATTTAATTAGTTAAGTACACTTTTACAAACAGTTTCACACTATCAATTTTATTTTGCTTTCTATTCGAAGCGTACACCTTCCTACAGTGAGCATCATTAGTTTGTAAATATCAATTATAAATATAAACTCTTAACTCTCTTTACCTATTACTAGCGATTTGACAGTAATCAAATGTATCAATTCTGATTAAAAAAATAGAATGGGGGATTTCACAAATTGTCAGTAAAAATGGTCTCCCTATGTGTGTTCGAAACACCTTTTTTTCAAAAACTGACATAGACAACCTTACACCGAAGCTTTCATAGTGCGCAGCTTTACTCATACTAGCTTACATACCCTCACTTGTTCAATACCCACACGACAATCAAACTCATTAGTTGCCGGCAAGTGAACCGAGCGGTTAGTCACGTTGTACCGCAATAGTGCTGCCTTAGTAAGCCAAGGTTCACAATCAATAAACAGCAGTGAAGCAGCGTAGCCCGTGAAACATACGATAAGCCTTTTATATGGCGATGAAATTAGGATTTCATCGCCATAGTTAGCAGGCAACAGCTAGCGTAACACTAGCTGTTGCCTGCGACGTTGTTCGCGTTTGAGATAGATAGATATAATTTATTGCACAAAAACTTTACAGAAATTGGTAGGCGGTCTTATCGCTAGGAAGCGATCTCTTTCAGACAACTTTAAGGTAGAAGAAATAGTAGATGACGAAAATTTGATACGGCCGTGCAACATGAATTGAGTTTCCAACACATAACAAAAATAAATTAATGCACATCACATGAATGTTTACATTTTTAAACGTTCACGTCACACTAGCAGACTTCAATAATTTTAGAGAAACATACAAATTTCGTCTCTCCTTGCAGTCTGGCATTCGAACCCACGAACTCCGCATATCATGCTGCACTTCCAACTGAACTAATCGCAAGTAATTCTAAGACATGAACTTTTCAGTTTGAATAACCTCTAAGCCTTCGGTGAAATGCAATTTTTCTGTTTGTTTAAAATACATGAGTTCCTTGGCGAGGATCGAACCCACCACCGACAGTTCTGCGAAAAGCTCTAACCATGGTTCCATGCTGGCCACTAGTTTTGCAGCTTATTCTAAAAAGGCAACAGTCGATACCTCACAAGCTGCTTACGTCACTAAAGCTGGAAGAGAGCCGAGTCAGTCGAATCAATAATTTTTACCGGACCATTGGCTGGGTACCTTCCGAGACGTCTCAAGCTTCAAAGGTACTTTTTGTTAATTCATTTACAAGCGAAGGCCGATCTACGTTTTCAGTTTCAAAGAAATCCCAAATTAATATGAGCCCGAAATAAAAATACTTGCTGTGTATTTAGTAGCGAAGTCTGAATTTTTAACGTTGAAATATAATATCGTTTTATTATAAACGTGGAAGAATGTAATGATTTGGTATGGCTCGGCAACTTAGGAAAACTTTTCAATTTGGCTTAAAATTAAATTTCTAGGACACAACTTAAGAGTTAAGCAAGTGTCTATAAAATGGTTGATGGCACGCCTGTTGTGCCATCAAGCAAATATTAAAAACACATCTTTTTTTCTTTATAGTATTGTTCTAGATAAACCCATAATACCTAATTTTAGGGACCTGAAATCATTTTAAAAATACATGACACGCCAGTCGTGTCGGATGGCACGACTGGCGTGTCATCCGAATGAAGGGAAAACCATCCATTATTAAAATCTAGTCATCATCACTACAATGGTTAAAATGGCTTATTTAATATAGTGGCTACCATTTATTGCACTGTGTGTAGGAAGTCGTAAAAACAGGTAAATGATCGTCACAAAGAAGACTTAACGGCTACTAACTTATCTACCAGATGTGTTCGAGGAAACTAATTAGTAGATAAGTGAAGTCTATGCTAAGTTTGAATAAAAAGTAACGGCTCTTTTTGGTGAATATTATAAACATCCTTAGCTAACAGCTTTGCACAAATATGGTACAATATCAACGGTCAAGAACAGAACTATAAAGAAGCCGAAACACGAAGAAAGAACCATAAATACCCAGGCACAAACAACAGTTTTAAAAACAACAAACTAGTGAATAATTTTCCAAGAAATTATAAACGTTCCCATTCGTATGACGCCAAAATTGTACCCCATCTAAATAAATTAAAGCCACATCCATTTCAGGTATTTGCATTAACTCAATGAGAGTAGCGGACGACACAAATTAGAATGTTACGAGAATTTCTGACGGAATGGACGGGACACAGATACGGCCTCACAGCCACAGAGATAGAAATTATTCGGAGAGTATTTCGTCAACAATTTCTTTGAGTTGAATTATTTCTTTGTTCCTAAAAGTTGAAAGGCTCTTTTGGACATCTGAAATTGGGGAGAGAGCAATGTAGGTAGGTATATTATTTTTGTTCACCCATTACAGTCCAAGTGCTGAGCAAATGCGTCCACCAAGCAAAGCTGAATTTCACAACTTGACTACTTCTTTCTTACCATTGTCTTTACCTTTGATACAAATTTAAAGCCAATAATTTTCTTAGGCAAATAATATTTAGATTTACGGATTGAGTGAAATATTTTTCTACTTTTCGAATATGGCTCGGGTTTGTGTAAAATGCTCCGAAACTAACTAAGATTCAGTTAAGTAAAATTGTGACGTCACAGTTTGCTACCTTCATATGAAAACTTCATATAAATCGGATTGACTTGCCAGCCAGTTATCTATATTCTTTTAGGATTTTGCCACACCAATCACAAATGTTTAAACAAGAACCAGCAATATTTTAACTTATTTTTCTATCGTCTGCTTATTTTGTTACGTTATTTGATGCAAGCTTGAATTGGGTCAACTGGTCACGTCTGCTGTATGCTAAGCAGGCCCTGGGCCAAGGTTTCATGATTCGTATTTTGAGAGCAGAATATAAAATGAAAAGATAGAATAGATACTCAAATGTATCCTACAAAAAATAAGTATAGGCTAAAACCAACTACATCAGGCCAATTCCTTAAATAACCCTCTTAAGAATGAGGAAAATTTAAGAAATGTATTCATTCCAAAACATAACAAAGAACTCATTTAAGAAACAGAACATTAAACCAACAATAACAACCAACGGTTTACTAAATGAAAATAGTACATCATTCCGAGAAGAAAGTATACGACCCATTTCAAAACGAACCCGTATTTCTCTTGTACGGAGTATAAACTGTCTCGGCTCTCGTTGAGAACTATCAGTCCGTTCTGAACTGCGCTCAGTACCCACAGTAAAACATAGTATCTAGTGTTACGGAACGAGATATATATCACAATTTAAAAATGAAATACACAAAATAGTAGAACTACAAACTTAAAAGAGAGAAAAACACTTGTAGACGGACGGCAGAAAATAAGAACCATGACAGATTAGAAATAGTATAAAAACTAACCTAGATAACTGCCGTAATCGTGAGGAGTTTGTGAAACAACGCTTTGAACAATCATTACTTTCATACATTTTAGCAGTAAGGATAGTTAAAGTTTGCGTACCTACTAAATGTCAAAGTTACTTCTTTTTAAAGTTTGAAATAGTAATTTTTAGGATATTTTTATGTTTCTGGATATGCTTTGGCAATAAAAGAGGAAACGCTCGAAAATGTGGTCATAAACATTTCGCGTTACAATTTGAATTACTAAATTGCATCTACCTGTCTGTAGGAATTTTACAAACACTTTCTTAATTGACCTAACATCCTTGGCACACAACTGGTTTTGTTTCTTCAAGCAAAAAGGGTTTGTTTGATTTAATCTAAAGGAATGTTTTACTGGGGGTCATCTAACATGCACTGGGCCAACTCTAGGTTCACCAAAATTAATAAGAACAATCTGTTTAACGACTTGCCTCAACCTAACTCGTGCCTAAATTTTGTAAGGGGTAGACATTTTCTCCAAACGAAAAAAAAATATTTTGCGTAGCTTGCTTATAGGCAGAAATAACTTTCTACCTTACCATAACGCCGTCTTACTCATGCCTCTTTAAAAATATACCAGGTAGGACTTTGCAACAAACTTTGTTTGTTTTAATAACAAAAAGGTTATTATTAAAGCATTATCCCGATCTCATCTAACCCTTTGTCCTTTTGTGTTCCAACTTCAACTACTCAAAAGTTCTAAGCCCACCCTGACCTTTTTAAATAACCATTCATAATTTTAAATTTTATTCCCATCGCGAACTTGGCTGAATAATCCACAAGGGCGTATTCTAGTTGCCTTGAAAGGTATTTGGGAGATTTCCCACTGACACTCAGGGGGGATAAAAATTTACGAGCGAGTGAACACCAGGTGTTGCGCAGGGGTCAATACTTGTACCAGAATTTAATTTATACATGGACGATTTGGAAAGGTTTCTGATTGATCATGTAATTTAATTTAAACATTCGAAAATGTTGGTAATTAGTTTTGGAAAAACATTCATTTATAAATATTCATCGTTATTTAAGTCGACTATAATAAAGTACTGACAAAAAAAAAATTCAAATCTATAGACAATTGCCGTAGCAAATTAAGTTTGTGGTACATATTATTTACTATGAAGTCTTTGATTTAAGTTTAAATTGGATCAAAACCAAATTAGATAATAAACAACTATCTTTCTAGGAATCGTAAAAAAAGAGACTGTGATTCACCTTATTTCTCACTTGTCGTTATTTGTTGACTCAGATAATGGAGGTGCAACTCACTTGGGATTTTCGTTAGTTTAACTACAGCGTTTCAAGCGCTATGCACACTCAGAACAAAGAAAATTACAATGTATTTTTATTATTTGGTAAACACTTCCCTTGTAATAAAACTAGGAAAACCCAAGAGAGAGAACAAAGTGAGCGGGAGATCTAAAAATATTTTCGGACCAGTACGTTTTAAATACCAATTTACCTATCAAAGAACAATATAACTTACAATACAAATAACAAATAATATTAGTGAAAGAACGATAAGATTTTATTAAATACATACCCACAATTTTTCGAACACTGCGGATTCATTTTAAAAGACTTTAACCGGTAATTCAATACATTTACACACGTGTGTTGTAGGTTATTCTTATTGCTTTCTGATTTTTTGTAGCCATTGTTACTATTAAAATATAGTATACTTGATGCTACTGGCATTCCAAACGTGACCGTTCCCAAAAATCATTTGTATTATTTTTTATGTATTGGTATTCTTGTTTTTATGAGTATATTGTTTTTTTTTTCTATAGACAAATCTATTAGCGATATATATATAGTCAAAGCGTATGTTGTTTTAATCATCACATAGATCACATAGATGTCTGAAACCAGGACTGGCCGCAATTTAAAAAAGACAAATTGTAAGGCTGGTAGGTAGGTACATTAAAAGCTATCACACCTGCTAAATTGAAAAGATTGGGGCCACGAAACTAGCAAAAGCGTATTCTTAGAATTATTGTATGAAATAAAATAATATCTACCTACCCATTAGCAAGACCTTTCCCGAAAGGCATAATCCATATATCTAATAACATAGACCGATTCCACCATGTTTATTCCGAGGTATGATTACAATTGAATTACGTTTCGTACCGGCGAACTCCAGCCGACTTTGATTGAAGAGACGCAAAGACGAACGTTCGCGAAATGAAAGCAAGAAATGAGAAACACAGCAATTTTTATTGCTTTTCTTTTACATACTTAGGTAAGGTCTTTATGTTATGTACCTAACTATAAACGAAATTATCTGGAGCAAGATTGAGTTTAGGATTATTCCCGCTTGTCAAACAAAGCTCCGTATTAACTAGTGGAATGACCGAACAAAACAAATTTTCTTTCTTTATTTCTTTAAATATTTAAGGTAACTGGGGTAGGTATACTTCGAAGCGCAAGTATTTTGAGGCGAACCTAAATTTCTTAAAGATCACTTTTAGTTGCGCCCATTATATCTAGTAAAATTAAAGTGCTTTTCGAGTATACATTTTATCGCGGCTTATCTGGTTGTGCTACGAGGAAAAACTTACATAACATTTAAACTTAAAAAGAAAGAAAGAAATAGGTATAATTATTGGCCTTAACAATAAGGTAAATATGTAGAAGAGAATCAACTGACATACAGTACTTTTAACAGTCATTGGGTTACACCGCTGGTATTCTTGCAAAAATTACTAAATCTTTTTATTATTTCCACACTGAAGCGAATAAATCATAGAAGGTAAAAACCACAGAAATAATGGGTAATAGACTGACAGTACGTAGTATTGAATAATTAATACAAATGCAGCAATATGCAGGTTTCCGAACGAAAAATAGAAAACTTTGGAGTTCTTAACACTTGGCTATTTCTTGACCTTGAAGCGCAACCATTTCAAATTAAAATTCAATATTATTTTATTAATGTAAATTACACCAATAATATTTATGAAACGTCTATATAATGCAAATGACGCTACCGCCGGTTCTCGGAACCTAAAACTTACAGAGACGATTTCGACAAGAAACTCTGTCGTTTATATTACAAATAAAGCTGAACTTATAACTAATAAATAAATATTGGGGCGCACCTCATTAGTCACCCTTAAATTATTCCTCAGGCGGTTAGTCTGCATGTATAAACGTTGACCTGTTTACGCATCTTGCAAAAAGAGCTAGACCTTTAGCCGCCAAGACAAACTATTCTTTACGGCTGGAGCCTCACGAATTACATTAGCACTAATAAAGCCGGCATTATGCAAATGGAGGAAGCTAACATAATCGAGTGGCATTTAATTCGGCAAGTTAATCCCCACTCTGAAGATTTAAAGCGCTATTACAACGGACACTACTTAAGAAACAACATTTTAAGGTATTGAAAGCCTTCGTTATACAAGTAACTTAAAAGTGCTAGCGAGGTTAGCGTGTTGGAGTTTGAAACCTTAGCGATATTAGTATCCATAGCCAGAACCAAAAATAGTTAAAAAGAAAAGAAATTTTTTGATCGACCCGTACACACATTACCTACAAAAAAAGAGTAAAAAGGACAAAATCAAACATAACTGTTTTACAATTTTAAAGGATCGAATAACTGATTAACATCGGTTCAATATATCAATGGTGATAAATATACCACACCGATAGATATAATAGAATAGAATAGAAAATGTCTTAATTCATGTGAAGCTTATGGCGCCGTGGCAGTCATAATTTCTGTACGTTCTCATGCCAACATCATTAGGTGATGAGAATAGAAGTGCAGGGAGTTTGTGGGTAGTCTCCGCTTTTTTCAAAAGCATTTCCCGTCTTTAAAAAGGTACCCATTGTTGTAAAGCCATCATTTCAATTCTGGAAACATAAGCCTTGCGTAGTTCAAGAAAAAAAGCTGATACTAGAGTATAACAATTAATAAGTGCCACAATGTAACAACTTTGATTGGTTGAATAAACACAGGCGAGAGGGCTCCCTCAATATAAGAGGCCTTTGTAAGTGCCAATCCTGTAGTAGATATGATTATTGTGCAAGTACGTAACTAAACACAGACATAACTTTACAATTGATAGAAATACCCATTTAGTTGTTCTATTGTGCCTCGTTCCGCACTCCGCTGTCGATAATATGAATCGAGATTCAGCGGGCTGTATACGAGATGTGCATTCACTAAACTGATTCATCTGTGTGATGAAAATCAGTAGGCGTGCAATGCAGTTTGACGAGTTCCGATGAAAAGTGAATACAGTTTATAAAATGTAAAATCTGAGTATATGTGGGTAATGATGTTCATAGTGCAATAGCGTTAACGGTTTCAAAATTATAACGAAGGTTAAACTATACACGCAGTGGTCCGGAATTGGATGGGCACCCACCATTCCGACCGAATTTAAGAAAGAAAATACTTTTATTGAACATTAAAACAAGACAATGAATACCAAACTTGAATACATTATGTAGCCAATTTGGTTTCACCTCAGCAAATGCTGCTACTGTATTCAGTAAGCATCAGCGATGGTCTTCTTTTTAAATTTAGAAACATTTACCACGCGCTTATCCGTGCTTCGGAAGGAACGTTAAGCTGGTGTGACAATGTTAATTAACAAGCCTAAGACTTCTTCTAAAACCGGGCTATTTGGCGGCTTGAGAACATCTGACTGTTGCTCTATCTAAGGTTGCGTTAGTGACACACCACTCACTTCCACAAACCCACACTGAAATAAATAAATATTCGAAAAACGAACTCGACATGACCCTAACATGACAAACTTAATATGACCCAGCCTTATTATAGAGCGTCTCAGTAACTGGAGGTCATGTCAACGTAGACATGTCATTTTATACGTCTAACACAATTTCCGTTATCGCACCTAATACCCCTAATCCCGTAGGCCGTTACGAACGTATTCACCTCACATTCGCCTAACCAGTATTTTCTATGCTAATTTTGCAATGAATATCATTCTTGTTCAAGAATAATAACGCTTTCCTTAAAAGACAGTTGCAAGAATTGAAAAACATTTTTGAGGATAAACAGAAGAAGTGCGCCTATGGAATTATATTTGAATCTTTATGACAATTACTTACAATCCGAAAAAAATATGTTGGTCTGACTATGATTACGAAAAACAGCCTACAGCCAATACGGTAAAACTTTAATTTCTTACACACTTAATTTTATATTATTATTTAATAAAACATATATTATTATTATTTATTATTAAATAATAATAATATAAAATTAAGTGTGTTAACTTAATAATAAATATTAATAACATCATATAATAGACGGCAAACAGTCGAAGAACTTATTACGTGTAGGTATATGGGAATATGGCAAATTGTTCGCAGTGGGTACACGAATTGATACGAAGCGAATATTTTCACTATCCTGAAAGTGCTATTTACTTCAACTGAAATATTTGGTATATAATTATAGTACCTACCTACTGTTACATAAATTTAAAACTCATGTTTATGTAATAAGTGTGGATGTTATGTGAAATAAAGGTGATATGTACCCAAGACCTAGATTTATAAAATCGACTAAATATTGCTTATCAAACCATCCTGCGAATCATAAGTTCTATCTTATAAAAATATCGGTTCATAACTAAATAGTCCTAGTATTAAAAATGAAATACCTAGGGATCGAAAAAACGTTTATTATAGCTAAATTAAATTACGACAAAAGTTATTTCCAACGAAGTCCCGAACTAACACTAAGCATATTTATGTTTGTAAAATAATTTCTGTTTCCATCGATAATTTTTTCCCATGCTAGGTTTTCTGTGATTTTAATTTCAAAGCTTTCTTTCAATCATGCAAAGTTACGAGGAATGAGTCATGCATGCTCTGCTAATAAATTCAGAACGATCCGAAGCATTGATCTTATTTGACTAGTAGGTATTACTATATGGTGGGGTAGTAACACAGGTATCTCGTACTGATATTTAGAAAAAACATTAAAACAGCTTCTTGGACCCTATTCTTGAATGCTCTAGAATATTACTCTTCTGTCATTTAATGGAACAATTAAAAACGAATAAACGTCAATTTGAGTAAGTTCATACATTGATTAATGTATCAAATAATTCATCGTGTATATTTTGTTGATTGTACATCGGTAGCTTAAATTATAAGACGTATAGTTTCAGAGTGAAAATGTTGTGTCTATAATATTTAAGGTAAGAGTGGAGACCGGAGATGAATCAACAAATGCGACGAAAATCCATAGTACAAACCAGAGTTGTCTAATTGCAATCAAACACGGCATTTGCATTTATCGGTCTCTGTAAACATGTTTCGTGTTGTAATTTGTGAATCATGCCAGTGAAACAATTATGTAATCCGGACCACTCACGATTGGATCGGGCTCGTGGTGCGTGGGCGAACGCGGGCGCAACGCAGACGTGTGCTCGCGGCGACCGCTGCGGCGCAACTGGCGATCTGTAGAGACCGGGTGACGCTCCCCTCCCCTCGCCCCGTCGCGCCGCCGCAAAAAGGCATGTTGGCGCCCAACGTGGTTTACTAGGCAGCGCAGTAAACGTCGGTAAGCCAAAAACACCTATTTATCGGGTATTCCACTATGTTGTTTATTTGATATGAACACTATTATTCAATTTTTAATGCTGATAAATACTTTGCGCCCGATGATAGAGAAAAGATATTGAAGGATTATATAAAGTAAGTAAAGAAAGAATAAAAAACGTTTACCAAATTGACCCGACCGGGAATCAAACCTATAACCTCAGAGATGGCGGGACGCTAAGTCCTCCTGACGGAGGTAGAGGAAGATAAAATATCAAATGTCCAATAAAACCATAGTAGACTAATTTTTCGACCTATTCAGTTGTGACATTTTCCTAGCGAGCTCGATGTGTTTGAGGATTAGAGCAATTACAGCGATGGCTCCCACAAGAGAGTACTAGAAATTTAATTATGACGCATTCGTTATCCAATCAAGGGCCGACGCTTGCGGGCGACACTAACACCAATTCCCATAGCCAAATAGAATGCCGGCTTGACTGCGTAACGAATACAACATTCTTTAATTTTTAACGTCCGAAATCGGGGATAGATTATAGATAGATAGATACATTTTCAGACGAATCATCATCAAACACACGGAAGTTCTTCCGATTTTCATTTTACGTTCGGAGACCATACCTTAATTAAGTTGAGTGATGAGTAAATTGAAGTTAACGTCTTGTTTTTTATTATATTCGTCAAACCATTTAAGATTTTATAGATCCACAATACCATGCTATACAAAATTGTTAGCATAGGTTTCTGTTGGGGTGGTCTGGTTCGTAATACCTCCTGTGTGCCTGCTTGTTATTGGTTCCTGAGAATTCTCGCAAATCTAAGGTACTTTTTAGTTTGCAGGCCTGGTGCACCCTTCCCTCCTCTCCTCTCTTCTTCCCTCCTCTGAGGGACCTTCTTCCCTTCTTTTAGAGGAGGAGTAGTGTATGGCTGGGTTGGAGTGATTTTCGCCCAAGACCAGAAGGGTTCACGGCTAGAAGGGTCGCTTAGCGGTAAACGCTGTGGAAAAGCCAGACTCCTCCACAACAAAACACACCGCCTTCAAACAAACGCAGTTATCTTAAGTTGGCAATATTAAAAAAATTAAAACAATGTAGGAGATTATTATTTTACCTTTATTAAGCATCTCCAATTGAATTCTTAATTGGAATTACGTTTAGGCTAGTTAGTAGATGTGTTTTATGAAGTTTGCACAAATCGGTCGAGCGGTTCTTTAAATTACACGAACGTTCTTCATATAACGACGAAGCCGCGACAGGCGACTAGTTTTTATATAATATATGAAAAGATACGTCATCTTATATTTTTTGATAATCTATCTGTTGACTGAACATACATATTTAGTCACTTACCCTATCTTTTATCTGCTTTTTTTATTGAAATAATTAAAACAGTTCCCTTAACAAGGCTCGCAGGTCGACAGATGAATCATGAAGTAGCAATTACATGCGAAGGGCGGAGAACGCTTCCTTTGTAAACCCTTGCCTCGTTCCGCATACATTTAAATTAATTGTTTCTTCTTGAACAATTTAATTTGTTCAACGAGACTCTCACGATTTGTCTTATTGTCGCCTCAATAATATGAGTACGAAATATCAATATATTTCTCCGTACAGTCAAAATATGAAGTTATCATGGATGTAAAAATAACAAGATATCTACATACTTCCCATTAAAAATAGAAAAGTAATATTTTCAAACTTTTTTGACATCATAATTTTGATTTTTGATTGATTTGATTTTTTCTGACGTCATGTCGGTATTTTGTGACACAAGTTTATATTATGCGTTAGAATGCAACCATAATAACAATTCGAACTTCAAAATCGTATAGATATAAATGGGTATCTGGGATGGGCGGATAAAATCATTGATAAAATTTGTTTTACAACAGTCTATAACATTGTCGGAGTAAGGAAAACCTGAGTGCCTACTCTGACTTTGACGAAACAAGAATAAATAAGGTCAGTCTGATTGAAATAATTATTTTTAAAAAACAATTTGAGAAATATTTTTGTCACGGGTCGTTGTGCCGGAGTGGACTGATAACAAAAAATCATATAAAATAATCCATTTTACTTTAATATTTGAATACCTACATAAGTCAAAATTCTTCTTACAAAATAAAAGTACACAACTAAAAGTAAGTAGGTAAAATAACATTATCACAAGCTGTTTAACACACACCGCGCTCAGGTATTTCGTTAACTTGCCAAAAATAATATCACACCATCTTCAAAATAATTATAAAATAATATAAATTGTCCAGAGACTGAAACAAAATTACCTTAACCAAGAGATTCAAAATAAAAAATAATCAAATGCATTTTCATACTGTTTTCATGTTGTAATCATTATTATTTTTTAATATGCTAATCACATCTTAACTAAATATAAATACAAAAATAATCATAATTAGACTAGGTCAATGAAATTATATTTTTGGTCCCTTGTTTTTTTTCATTTAAATTTAACAATCACATTTTAATATTAAAAAATGCTAATTTATTCTTCTAATAATAATATAGAGTTATTTTCGTCACCAAGCGCATTATCTAAATTTTACATAGACCAATTTCGCTTTACAAGTTTCACAACTTTAATGGTTATTCTTCCTGCATAAGTAAATAAATGCGCCCTAATGCTGATGTTATTAAAATTAAAACATACTTTATTTTTAAAATTAACATCTGTTTTTCTGTTTCTTTTAATTATTTTAGTTCATTTATGTAAAATTAAGATGTATAAATTTATTATCACATACTTTCTTTGCTGACCATACAAACGAATTGTTGAAATTATTAAAATTAATTGACTTGTAATACAGTGCAAGCAAATATACTAATTTAAACTAAAGTGGTTTATCAATGTGCATTGTTTGTGTTATTTATATTGTACTAGCACAAGCTTGTTTTGTACATTTTGTGTTTTCACACCATTTGTGCATTTGTATACTGACCCTACCATTTAAATGGACCACTGAGATAGAGAACTGAAACAAACATAAAAAATATATGATTATAAATAAAAATTAACAAAAAAATAAATTAAACTAGACACATGACCATATTTGCCATAACACCACCTCCCTCTAGCGATGGGAGTGCCCCAGGGCTCAATATTGGGACCTCTGTTGTTCCTTATTTATATTAACGACCTTCCTTACTTTGCGAAGGATCTCTGTGAGATTGTGTTATTTGCTGATGACACTTCTCTCATCTTCAAAGTTGATAGATGTAAAGAATCATTTGAAGATGTAAATAGTTCTCTCTCACAAGTGCTACATTGGTTCACGAATAATAATCTCCTGCTTAACACTAAGAAAACGATATGTGTCAAATTTACAATGCCGAATGTTAAAAAAGTCAACATCAAATTGTCTATGAATGGTGAACCTATTGAAATAATTAATTCTACAGTATTTCTCGGCATCACATTAGACTCTAAATTGCAATGGGGACCCCATATTGTTGCCCTGGCAGGAAGGCTTAGTTCAGCTGCATACGCTGTAAGAAAAATTCGTAATTTGACTGATATTGAGACGGCAAGACTGGTTTATTTCAGTTACTTCCATAGTGTTATGTCATATGGTCTCCTTTTGTGGGGAACTGCTGCTGACATTCAGACTATTTTTGTTTTACAGAAGAGGGCTATCCGCGCCATATATGGTCTTAAATCACGGGATTCTCTCAGAGACTTATTTAAAGAAATTAACATACTTACCGTTGCATCTCAATACATTTTTGATTGTATTATGTATGTACGCAAAAATTATAATCTACTTTTAAAAAAAATCTGACTTCCATAACTTTAACACTAGAAATAAACACAAGCTTGCTGTTCCATATCTAAGACTACATAAGATAAGTAATTCCTTTGTGGGTTTAAGCGTTAAATTATTTAACAAGTTACCTGAAAATGTTATCCAGTTGCCCATGCATAGATTTAAGTCTCATGTTAAAAATTGTTTAATAAAAAAGGGCTACTACAACATTGATGATTATTTAAATGACAAAAATGTATGGGTCTAGAATAACTTAATTCTTTGAAATCTTACTATAGCTTTGTATACTTTATTTAAGTACCTAGTTTAAGGACACATTGTTATATTTGAAAAGAGTAAGTGTCGAGTTTCTTGCCGGTTCTTCTCGACATGATCAACATTCCGAACACGGCGGTAGAAACTTTATTTGTACTGACTATTCATAAGTGCTTTTGTGAAGCTTACATGAATAAAGATATTTTCTATTCAAAAGGTGATGAGGTCCAGCTTGGGGGTTTAGTGGGTAGTCCTGCCCTTTTTAGGGCAGGCAGTCCACGCCGTCACCTCTTTCGGGTGACGGTACGGTGCGATAAAGCATTTCCCCCCGTCATAAAAGAAGGCAGATGAGCATATATCTAGAAAGACATAATGCGGTAGTGAAGTTTCTTTAAAAATATTTTTAAGTTCGGTAGTGCGGCGAGATAAAAACGTTTAAATATAAATAAAGACACTTCGATGTTTCTCAAATAACACACTTATCGTTTTCAAGAAACTCAATAAATTGTGTAAAATAATTTGTATTTTTTTTTTGTTTTGTATGTATAAAATTAAACTCCAATTAATATTACTAATTATATATTTAAAACGATTTGTTACGAAATATCTCTCAATGACTAAAAGATAAGAAACACCTGCCTATTACATGTTTATAATCAATATCAAAGAAAATATTGAATTAAATCTTGCAAAACTTGGACGCATAATCTATCTCACACTCTGTACCCAACTTCCCACCAAGCGATACTACTAGCTTTTAAGGATAAGGGCAGACTTTCATTTCTGTTATACAGGTCGTTCCTAGTACCGGCATCATTTTCTCGTGAGAAATACGTGAGTTATAACAAAAAAAAATAATTGATGTTCCATGCGAAACAAAGAGAAACAAATAAAGGTTCATCATTACCATTTCAAACAAAAGACGTGCACTACCGAACACAGGCTCTTTTTATATTGGACGTCGAGATTGAACTGGTAATGAAGACGTAGCTCAAGGGCGACAAGTACAGCATAATAAAAGTGTTACTGGATTTGTCGCCCCTACTTTGAAAGCTTAACACCACCTGCTACTAATGTAGTACCCCCAGGAGCTCTGGAAACCTTACTCACACGCAGGAACACAACAACACAGAAATGATTGTTATTTGGCTGCGGTCTTCTGTAAGGTGGAGGTATTTCACCAGTCGGGCTACTCAAGTTCGAGCGATAAATACGCTATGCCCTACCTCTCTTAAACTTACGCAAACCTCGGCTTTGCGCCACTTGCATGGATCGTCCACCCTTCGTGAGAAGATCGTCTGAGAGCAAGTTGCGTTTTCGGATACGCATTTAGAACGAAAATGTTATTAAGCAAGTTCACTCACCTCGGTTTAGTAGTCTTCCTGTAAGGCCTGGCGTTCCTGTAGACATGGCCGCCCTGAGACACGAGGGTCCCGCGGGAGCTGGCCGGGCTGATGGCCGTGTGCAGGGACTGCGGGGAGCCCGTGCCCGACGACCCGGACAAGCGGCGCCCGTACTCTTCCTGCTCTTCGTTCGTTGGAGTTTTATCACCTGAACAGTATGGATGGAATACATACTTTTTGTTATTATTTGTAGTCCATAAACAAATTCCTACCTAAATTTAACACACGCATAAACTAACTGCCTCACTACTACTATCCACGTGCCCAAGAGTTGACTGGTAGAGGATGACCCTAGCGTCCACCTTTTGTACTTTTTTTGCAATAAAAATTACAAAGAAATACATACCACCTCCATACATCCAGACTTCCACACATCCATACATTCTTAGAAACTTCCGCGTTTATACTATAAGTATGATTACCGTCTAAACTGCCAATCGGTGTCCTCCGCGTGAGGTCGGGACTGCTGCCCCAAGGGCTGAGCGCGCCCAGAGGACTCGACAGCCCAGCGGTCACCAACGTGTCGTCATCATCATCGTCTGAACCTAAGCAATAAAAATATATCAATATTTCTATACTAATAAAAGCTGACAATTTTTTGAACTCACTAATCGTAGGAACTAACTGGCTCCAAATGAAAAAAACACCATTTTTTATAGCTGTCCCAACAGAAAAGTCCAATGTAAACGAATTAGAGCTAAAAACGTTACCTTCAAAAACGTCAAAGAAGTTCTCTTTGGAGTCGTTCGGAGTAGACGTTGATTTCTTCTTCCTTTTGCTCTGAAATGCAAAGTCAAATGAGTTCCAAGTTTTTAAGACATTAAATTCGTCGTTAGAATGGAATAGAGAGAAGTAGCAAAGCGATTTATCGCTCGAACTGAAACAGCTCGACTGGTGAAATATACCTTACAGAAGACCGCATCCAAATAACAATCATTTCCGTGTTGTTGTAATCCTGCGTGTAACTAAGGTCTCCAGAGCTCCTGGGGGGTGCAACATTAGAAGCAGGGACCAAGGCTTAAAGGTGAGGGCGACAAGTCTAGTAACAGTTTTATTAAGCTGTACCTACTTGTCGCCTTTAAGCTAGGGCCTCATTACCACTTAACATCAGGTGGGATGAGGTCAATCTTGAAGTGTGTTATAAAAAAAATATATTATACCTTTGTGAGTTCTTCGGCGACAGACATTTCTAAGGCGTGGTGCGTCCGCGCAAGCGCCGCTAGCGCTTCTTCTAATACTCGATTCCGTTCAATCTATAAAAATAAATAAATAATAAACAGGGGAATAGTCTCTTCCCTATCTATCAATTCGCAGTAATAGTTATTTTATTACTATTCATAGGAAAATAAAACAAATAATACTTAACTTTCAAAAAGAAAATAATAATGTTACCCGCGCCTGCGCCACGAGCGCGGCCGCGTGCTGGAAGCGCTGCAATACAGTAGCGTCCCCTAGTAGTAGCGCGTACCTCCCTGGTGAGCCGCGCGGCGTCTGCGTCACGCGCCTGCGCCACGAGCGCGGCCGCGTGCTGGAAGCGCTGCAATACAGTAGCGTCCCCTAGTAGTAGCGCGTACCTCCCTGGTGAGCCGCGCGGCGTCTGCGTCACGCGCCTGCGCCACGAGCGCGGCCGCGTGCTGGAAGCGCTGCAATACAGTAGCGTCCCCTAGTAGTAGCGCGTACCTCCCTGGTGAGCCGCGCGGCGTCTGCGTCACGCGCCTGCGCCACGAGCGCGGCCGCGTGCTGGAAGCGCTGCAATACAGTAGCGTCCCCTAGTAGTAGCGCGTACCTCCCTGGTGAGCCGCGCGGCGTCTGCGTCACGCGCCTGCGCCACGAGCGCGGCCGCGTGCTGGAAGCGCTGCAATACAGTAGCGTCCCCTAGTAGTAGCGCGTACCTCCCTGGTGAGCCGCGCGGCGTCTGCGTCACGCGCCTGCGCCACGAGCGCGGCCGCGTGCTGGAAGCGCTGCAATACAGTAGCGTCCCCTAGTAGTAGCGCGTACCTCCCTGGTGAGCCGCGCGGCGTCTGCGTCACGCGCCTGCGCCACGAGCGCGGCCGCGTGCTGGAAGCGCTGCAATACAGTAGCGTCCCCTAGTAGTAGCGCGTACCTCCCTGGTGAGCCGCGCGGCGTCTGCGTCACGCGCCTGCGCCACGAGCGCGGCCGCGTGCTGGAAGCGCTGCAATACAGTAGCGTCCCCTAGTAGTAGCGCGTACCTCCCTGGTGAGCCGCGCGGCGTCTGCGTCACGCGCCTGCGCCACGAGCGCGGCCGCGTGCTGGAAGCGCTGCAATACAGTAGCGTCCCCTAGTAGTAGCGCGTACCTCCCTGGTGAGCCGCGCGGCGTCTGCGTCACGCGCCTGCGCCACGAGCGCGGCCGCGTGCTGGAAGCGCTGCAATACAGTAGCGTCCCCTAGTAGTAGCGCGTACCTCCCTGGTGAGCCGCGCGGCGTCTGCGTCACGCGCCTGCGCCACGAGCGCGGCCGCGTGCTGGAAGCGCTGCAATACAGTAGCGTCCCCTAGTAGTAGCGCGTACCTCCCTGGTGAGCCGCGCGGCGTCTGCGTCACGCGCCTGCGCCACGAGCGCGGCCGCGTGCTGGAAGCGCTGCAATACAGTAGCGTCCCCTAGTAGTAGCGCGTACCTCCCTGGTGAGCCGCGCGGCGTCTGCGTCACGCGCCTGCGCCACGAGCGCGGCCGCGTGCTGGAAGCGCTGCAATACAGTAGCGTCCCCTAGTAGTAGCGCGTACCTCCCTGGTGAGCCGCGCGGCGTCTGCGTCACGCGCCTGCGCCACGAGCGCGGCCGCGTGCTGGAAGCGCTGCAATACAGTAGCGTCCCCTAGTAGTAGCGCGTACCTCCCTGGTGAGCCGCGCGGCGTCTGCGTCACGCGCCTGCGCCACGAGCGCGGCCGCGTGCTGGAAGCGCTGCAATACAGTAGCGTCCCCTAGTAGTAGCGCGTACCTCCCTGGTGAGCCGCGCGGCGTCTGCGTCACGCGCCTGCGCCACGAGCGCGGCCGCGTGGCGCAGCGCCGCCAGCGCGCCGGCGCCCGTGCCGCACGCGTGCTGGAAGCGCTGCAACCAGACATGGACTCTAAGGCGTAGACCCTTGGGACGACACTGCCTTGACTGCTTTTGCCTTGACAACGTCTAATAACTCGATACTACGAGCTGCATGCACGAAAAGTTGACGTCATAGTTCCGTTACGCTCATTGTCGCGTTCCACAGGCAAAAGCCCGGCACGAACAAGAGGCATGATCGGCTCAGCGTTGTCACGTCAAATTACCGTCCGTAAACTGACTTTACAGGACACCATTTTTTTATGGCAACCAAGCATTTTTACGAATTCTCGCTTTGCTAGTGTCGCGCGAGGTGAGCAAACCTCCAATCTTACGCAATTTTCTACTTTTGTATGCGTTCCAGAGGAAAAGAAAACACATTTTTTTTACGGGGGAAATGCATTGGCGCTCCGTACCGCTGCGTTAGGGGAGGCAGCGGCGATTGTGGGACTCTTTCAGAGATTACCCACTAAAGACCCCCCCGCATCTCTAAGTGACGCCGGGGACCACCTAGTAACGAATGGTACGAAGCCCCCCTCTTACCACTCGTGCCGCGAGGGGCTTCACGATATTTCTATTCGACTCATTACAGCTACGCGGACCACTTGGAATGCCTCCACTTTACACAGTTTCATGGGGCATTGCATACGTAATATTTTCTTAGATTTAATTATAATTAATTACCATGTACGCCGAATGGTGCAAGGAGTTACCGACGTTGACACTCTTATCCAACGCAGTCAAAATGGCTGAACACTCCCTCAGCTGCGTCTCTAGCAGCGCGAGACTGTTCGTAGCTGCTGTTAGCGCGTCCTGCATTGATCCTGGATCAAAAAGGTAACTCACTCGTAAAACTACTTAATGTACCTAAAGCCAGAGATTTGGTATAGAAGCAACAATAATACATAAGTACCAACACTCTCACCAAAGAATGGAGATGAACTTGTCGTTATAAAAAATTTTTAGTTACCAGATAATTTTATATAATATCATCCAAATGTTGCTTTTTATTAAAATTATTATCAAAATGCTCCTAGTTTTTTAATGTCAGTGTGTTCCTATGTAAAATTGTGACGTCACAATGTGCTATCTTCGTAGAAAATATATTAAAGAATCGTGTTTAGTTCATGGTATACCAACCTAACGGCTTACACTCGTCTTCTAAGTCTTCTGTAGCTTCCCTGGCTGTATCAGGAGAAGCCCCAGCCCACAGATAGTGACCGGAGTAAGCGATGTGCTCATTCAGCGCCGTTATCCACGTCTGCAATAGGAATAATATTAATCGTAACTAGATGTGCAAACAAAAAAATTCAATAGATTGAAATCCGGCTTGAAGGACCAATGGTCCCTCGAGCCAGACAAGTCGTCACTCGCCTGCCTGCACGCGACCACGTTTTCAGCCTGCGCCACGGCCAGTCGGTGCGTGTCGCCGTCGCTCAAGCTGAGGACGATGAGTGCGGGTTCAGTGTCCGGCGTGTTCAGCTTCGCTCCGTCGAGGTAGCTCCTGCCGCGACATCGGCCGCCTTCTCTTGCCCCTTCTGCTCGGGAACCGTAGTATAGGAGAACGCCGCGTTGGAGAACCGCCTGAGGTATTGATAGGAAGAAAATTAAAAATTACTTCGGCAGCCATTAAGAGAAGTAGGGCATAGCGATTTGTCGCTCGAACTGGAGCAGCCCGACTGGTGAAATACCTCCACCTTACAGAAGACCGCAGCCAAATAACAATCACTTCTGTGTTGTTGTGTTCCTGCGTGTGAGTAAGGTTTCCAGAGCTCCTGGGGGGTGCTACATTAGTAGCAGGGGTCAAGCCTTCAAGGTAAGGGCGACAAGTCCAGTGACAGATTTATTATGCTGTACTTGTTTCCCTTAAGCTAGGACCTCATTACCACTTAACATCAGATCGGATGAGGTCAATCTTGGAGTGCAATATAAAAAAAAAAGCCAAATAAAAATGTGATTTTTATTTGGCTGCGGTCTTCTGTAAGGTTTAGGTATTTGACCAGTCGGCTCCAATTCGAGCAATAGATCGCTATGCCCTACCTCTTTTATTTTTTATAACATCTCGATTGTGCGTTTCGTTTTAGGTATTAGGCCTACACAGGAATGTATGTGATGTGGTCCAATACTTATTAATTTATTAGGGCCCTCACCCAAACAGGCCTCCAGCCAAGGAACCTCGAGCGCTTGAGCAGCGGCCCTTCGAACCTAGCAGCGGTCCGCTGCAGCCGCTGCACCGGACGCACGCTCAGTACCTCGCGCATGTCGTTGTCTTTTGCCATCTCCACCGCCAGTTGACCTGCAAAGCAAAAAAACATTATAATTCGCTTCTTCATCATCATCAGCCTATGCTAGTCCACTGATGGATATCTGCCTCCTCCAATAGGCGACATCGCGCCCCGTCTTCAGCTACACGTATCCCCCACTAAGAGCGCCTTCACACTAGCGTTTATCCAGCGCAGGCGTTCGATGAACGTAGACATGACATTGTCGTTGTCAATACTCAATCATTTATTGCTGCTATATTGTAGATACAGTGCAGATGGTATTCTTATAATTCGATCTTTAGGATTGTCGTTTCCGTATTATCGTTAACAAAATGGATTCTGACGAGGAAATTTGAATTTGAATTTGAATTTGAATTTGAAACACTATTGATGGCTTTGCTTTTAAAAATAAAATTAGTGCGAAACGAAAAAATTAAAATAAAGAATATGGGAGAGTCCATTTTGGAGAGTGCGGTCAAGCGAAAGTGATTATTATGTAATTTTGTTGAACACTTAAAATGGTTCAAATTTATTTCATTCTTACTTTCGCAAGGCGAAACCCATATTTGATGAATCGTTACAAAAAATACAAAGTGATTATTGAGTTGTCGCAGCGTCTGCGCTGCGCATACGTTCATCGAACGCCTACGCTGGACAAACGCTAGGGCACACTAACGGCCCGCCGCGGTTATGCACTTGACCAACACACGCCACTATCCATACTAATATTATAAATGCGTCTGTCTACTCGAACTTTGTCTGTTTGCCTGTCCCCTGTTTTCATTTTGTCCCTTCCGTAGTCCGCCCACGTAAACGTAGGCCTAGGAACGTACTATTAGATCCCGACGACGCCATAACGATCGCCATGGCCGACGCTAAACAGCTCGCGACACAGCACACTTCACACCGACCGCTATTCCGTCCTCGACGGCGAGGACGCACGACGCGACCCCCCCTAGCAGTAGGGCCCCTTTCACGATACCGGCACGTGCCGGGACGCTTCTCCCCCCCAAGGTACGTTAGGTTACCATCTCCCAACAACGGCCCGAGCCGAGGTCCGAGTCCCGCTATGGGGCGCCCTCAGGCAGTTGTTTAAATTTTTAGGGGTTTGAGCCCTCCGCTCCCCCGCAAGCCCGGTGAAGATGAAAAGGCCATCTGCGGCCATCATCAATTGTCAATTAGAAAAAAAAAAAAAACCTGTTTTCACGCCTAAACCACTGAACCGATTTTGATAAAATTTCGTACAGGTTTACGTTGAAACTCTACGACGGACATAGGCTACTTTTTGTTTTGTAAAATAAGGGGGGATGGGGTAATACCCATTTAAGTTAGAGATATGAAATTTGGCACAAAACTTGCGAATATGGACTATTTTTTTATTCGAATATTAGAGGAGATAGGGGTAAAACCATCTATTATTTCTATTTATTATTATTCATTTTGTTGTAATCCATACTCACCTTTTTACTGTTACCGCACCCATAAAAGAACTATCTGCATGACCCAACGGTTGACTGGTAGAGAATGCTCCTAGCATTACGAGTAAGTTCGCCTTTTGTACTTTTTATTTTGTGCAATAAAGTTTTTAAATAAATAAATATATTTATAGCTAGAAAATATTAAGTCCACGCGTATGAAGGGCTTATTCCACAAACCTCTTGTGATGATCCCCTTCGCAGTCTAGGTATTTGTGGACTTTTCGTCCAGAAATACCCTTCATAAGGCTAAGTAGAAAGTCGCGGGTCGCTAGTCCTTAAATAAAGAAGAGCAGGTGGAATGCTCACCGCTATTGTTCCGTAGTGTAGTATCAACTCCATTCTGCAGCAATAGCACCGCCAGCCTCGCGTGCCCCCTGTACGCAGCGCAGTGAAGACAGGTGTTGCCTTGAGGGTCCACGCAGTTTATGTTAGGCGGATTGGGACTGCTTAGCTGGAAAAAAGATTTAGAATCCAGAACTAGTAAAATAACTTAAGATTCAGATTCTGTCAAGTATTTTTACAAAATGTGGCCGTTTACATTACGTCGACCGTAAGCGGGCTGGACTTTGGTTTCGCACTGACACGCTAGGGTTCTTAGTAAGATCGTTCGAGATCGTGGGTTGATTAAAACGAGTCGTTTATTCGCGACGGCGACTGTTTCCAGACGCGGCGCGCTAATCACTGTAGTTACATACATAGGAAAACAATGCCAATGAAACATGACCCCACATGCACCACCTCTGAGGTTCTGGGTTCGATCCCCGGGCGGGTCAATATGGGAAATGAACTTTTCTATATTGTTTTGGGTCTGGGTGATGTGTTACCGTCGTTGTTTTTGATTCATGTAACAGTGCTTAAGCTACTTACTACAGAATCAGGGCAATGTACGGTCTGTATATCGAAATGGTGTTTCCGGCATCATGTAAAGTCTCGCATTCCACTCACCAGCTCCTGTATTTCATCCACATGTCCCTCCTTCGCTGCAGTCAGGAGCCGCCGCTCCCTGTCGTGCCTCTCTGCCCTGTTAGCCGCTTCAAGCAAGCGGCGGATATCACGCGTCTTGCAAATATCAGCACACGTGCGACCCTCGCCGTTCATTATGTTCACATCTGCCTTGTATTTTAGAAGGAGAATTACTAGTTCCTGCGGGAGGAGAAACATACGGCCTGAGTCTAGGGTGCCTCGAAAAGACTAACCCGGGAGAATCATACATTTAAGAAATTTGGTTGGGGTTATAGTAAGAAAATTACAAATTATTTTTAAATTTCATCTATTATTCGCACATTTGGTAGAACAAAGGCACAATTGCAGTTTTTACAATTTTAAGTTTTTTTTTTTGCATTTAGTGTGGTTTAGCTCTGTTATCATTACTCTAAAATTATTCTCCTTTGCAAGACTTTAACTAAATACTATATTTTTTAGACATAGGCTTTACATGAATTAGGAACTTTCAGTTTTTTTATTAACAATGTTTTTAAGGCAGTTGCAAATTGTGCCATTGTGCTAACAAAGTTGCGGTATGTCTAACCACTGGTGTCTATCTCGGCTGCAAAACGAGTGAATAAAGACAAGAGTGACAATTAAATTTCAAGAAAACCGGAAAAATTATTGCTCCCTGGGTGAGAACCACTATTACCAGAGTCTTGGGCAATCCGGGAGGGTTGGATATTAATAATATCTTGATGCTATCGATAGAGTTCAAATGTGTTACATGTAACCTAGTTGAATAAAGAAATATTTGCGTTTGGGATAGTACTGTTGCTCAATTGTAAAAAACTATCGATTGTTCTAAATATTGTTACGAGCTTTGGGTTCGTGACAATAAAAACAGCCGATAAAAATTACCAAAAGTCACACTTTAATTGTACGCCACTAATTACAACCTTAAAACGCACTAATTAAAACAACAATCGCTCCCAAGTCGCACTTCAAAATCGCTTTCGAAGTAATCACTTGTATCGCTAATTCAAGACTGTCCCGGTCGCAGTGAATCCCGGCCTTTTATATTGCCGCGGCCGTTCCCGAACCTTCCAACGCAGAAACATCCGGAACATTCGCGCGCAGTCCGGCCTTGACCGGCCGTACGCTCGGTCAAGGCCATAGTTCTAGTAAATTCTGGCGTACGCGTCTCGACTCTCTGTAGTCCCGCCTTTCCAAACTAGATGGCGCTGTTTACTAAAAACACCATCGATCGTGGCGCGTAACAATATCGTTTTTTTTTATATTCATCAAACAATATCAATCTCGGTACTATGTATAGTTTACTCGTCTTGACAAACAATACTGTTGATAATATTGATACTAGCAATAGTGATATCATTACAACCATCAATTTCAAATTAAGTAAGCATATCGATAGCTTTACGAGACGTAGCTACACTCAGAACTATTAATCCAATAATTTGACTATCAATTGTCTTATCAATAGTACTGTCTTTTTGAGTTAGTATTTGTGTATATTCACTTTGACAATGTTAAAGTGTTACTGGTAGAAATTAACATAAATTGATTATAATTACACCTAATTAAACTAAAATTCAAATGTACAAAAACACCTGTGACACACATATAAGCAAAAACAGAAACCTAAATTTAACTACCTGTAGCATCAATTACAAATAAAATGTATAAGAATGTAGTTTTGTATTCAAAATAGTCACATACCTCATTACCAACAAAAGACGCCTTATGCATAGCCGTGTCTCCAGTGTCATTAACCTCGTCTACATTCGCACCAGCCTCTAGCAGTGCCTTTACAACTTCGACGTGTCCAAAGTACGATGCCAAGTGCAAGGGGGTCCATCCTAAGTTACTTTTACTTTTGCCTGTAAAAAATTTAAAAATATATATTTGTTTAGTTGACCGTATGTCAAGGTTATCACTTGCAGTATGATTTTAGTTCTTATATGCATGGAATACCCGCGGTGCCAAAGTCATAATGCATAGTCTAAAATGCTGTTGATTGTACATCATAAGCATTGCTCTGATTCTGTGGTGAGTAGCAAAAAAGAACTTGTTACACAGGAATCATAAACAATGAAGGTACCAAATCATAGTTGTTTTCAATATTGACCCAACCAAGAATCGAACTTAGGACCTCAGCGATGGTATGACACCAAAGTCAAAAAAAAGTAAGTAAAAAATTACTATTAGAAATTCATAGGCAGACTAAGTGCTTCACAGAGTCCAACTCTAAAATAGGTAATTTACAAGAGGCCAGTTTACAACAACAACTTTTTTTCACAAAACCACTTTTTAACAAAAAATTGAACCGGCGAAAAAGGAAAGGCACTGAAAAGCCAAAAATAAAATAATCTTTTTTTCTAAGGTTTGAGTCGGCGCCAAACAAACAAATTAATTATTACGTACGGTGAAATAAAGCATGGCAGCTAAATGCGCGGGGAGTGGGGGGCGGGCGACGCATCTGTGCTACTACCCGAACGGGCACACACGTGAAGGCACACGTCGTTGCGAGTGGTGGTGCGCAGAACGAATTTTTTGGAATGTTAATGTTTATCACTGGAATCTTCAATTTGCACAAATAATATATCATTATATTTTAATTACTTCTAATTAGTTACATTGTTTTCTTTTTCAAATTATTATTTTTTTCTATTATTTGTCATAATTTCTTACTTAATGATAATAATTTTCATTAATAGGTAGTATCACGTTGTAATTATGTTGTTTTATCTTTTTCCAATATTATTATTTTCATATTGATCGTTTATTTGTCAACATTTCTTACTTAATAATTTGCTTATTTGTTTGTTTGGCGCCTACTCAAACCTTAGAAAAAAAGGTTATTTTATTTTTGGCTTTTCAGTGCCTTTCCTTTTTCGTCGGTTCAATTTTTTGTTAAAAAGTGGTTTATTTTAATTTTTTTTGTGGCTCATTAAATTATTCGTTCTTTATAATTAATTATAATACATAGTAGGCATATTTATACAACGTGTAACGGAAAGGGTATAACAATATCAAAAATACCAAAGCAGTTAACGGTTACAAACTGTATGGGACCATTTGTAGCTGTGTACACGCATTTATTGATTCAATTTTTTTTTTGAAATATCAGTCAAATACAAGTCAAAATTTTGACTAAGTCACGCTTGCACAACACTATCACAGTATTGTTGGAATCGTCGAAAGACTTGGATGTACCTACCTATTATGCTATTAATTTAAATATCACAATGGTGGTTCATCTTTTAGTGTTTAAGTACTGAATCACATCTGAAATTTGTTGGTTTAGCGTTTCTCATTTTGACAATTCAGTTAAGTCATTGAGTTGTCGTCGCCGTGACAACATCTTGTGTTTTTGCCTTTCTGGATTACCTACTTACTACGGATAGCCTAGTGATATTTCGTGATGTCTTTGAGCAATCAAGAATATTCGAGATGATTATCTGTGTCGGAGCAACCGACGGCAGCGTGATGGCCGACCGAAAGCTAGAGAAAGAGATTTACGAAACCATCAAAACGCTCGTTTCCATCTGTGGATTGGGCGAGGAGGTCGTATCACATGGCCAGCTCGGTCACCAGACCTCACTCCGTTGGACTTCTTCTTGTGGGACTAATTTAAAAGGAAGGTGTACGCTGCAGCATGCTCGTCAAGGGAAGAGATGATAGAAAGCATCAAGGCCGCGTTCTGTACAGTGACACCACAAATGTTGCATAATGTTCGCGCATCTTCTAAGAAAGTACTAGGCGCGCATGTCGAGGAAGGAGGTGGAGAAATTCAGGATCGCAGTGATTGTCGTGAAGTGATAACGTGATTTGGGGTCGCTGACCTCAATAGTGTTGTGATGCGTTTGTTTACGTTTTAGTCAGTCATTATAGTTAATCATTTTTTATTTCATAAAAACAATAAAGTGTTTATTTTAACTCGGGATTTCGTATATAGAATCTATACAAGGTATAGTATCCACCTACTTTACATTGTTACCCCCTTTCCGTTACAGGTTGTACAAAACATGGGTAAGGCTACAAAAAATGCTTGTGGTTGCAACTTTTCAATGTACGAAGGGTTATGTTATGGTGACATAGAGCGCAGAATGTTGCCGTTATTGCGACCTGTCGTCGTCGTCCGGCTAGGAAGAGTTAGCAGTGACAATTTGACACCTGCATATTTGGACTAGTGAACATGTGAACCCAGCCTTGGGCGTCTCAAATTCAAATTCAAATTCAATATTCTTTTATTCATGTAAATTACACCAGTAATATTTATGAAACGTCTATATAATGCAAATGACGCTACCTCCGGTTCGGAACCTATAACTTACAGAGAAGATCTCGGCAAGAAACTCTGTCGTTCTTATTACAAATATAGCTGAACTTATAACTAGTTTTGCACTAAGACATACAGTGTAGTAATTAGATAAAATAATGTAGTAAATTGTAAAAAATAATTCATTGATTCAAAGTAATAAGAAAAATTAAAAAATATATATATTTAAATTAAACAAACTGTAGGTCCTAATGCACATTCGTGCTTAATAAGAATTTTGCCAACTTGCGAGTTGACAAATACGTAAAGAAATAGGTACCTCTTGCTGAGTTTGTATAAATAGAAATACAATTAGTAAATATAATTAGTGAAATTTTTCATGTGAGGGCGAACAGACTAGTTAGTGGTCCACACTTCTTTGTCATTAATATAGTCTTCTACTCTGTAGTACCCTTTTTTCAAAAGACAACCTTTAACAATTAGCTTAAATTTATTCAAAGGTAAATCAACAATAACTTGAGGTAATTTATTAAAAAAAGTTATACTTAAACCAACAAATGAATTACCAATCTTATGAAGTCTTCGTTTAGGGACAGCAAGCTTGTGTTTATTTCTAGTGTTGATGCTATGAGTGCCAGATTTTTTAGGAAAAGTATGCATGTTTTTGTATACATACATTAGACAGTCAAAAATGTATTGAGATGCGACTGTTAGGATGTTGATTTCCTTGAATAATTCTCGCAGCAAGTCACGTGGTGTTAGCTTGTAAATGGCTCGGATGGCCCTCTTTTGTAACACGAAAATAGTCTGTAGGTCGGCCGCAGATCCCCATAAGAGCAGACCATACGACATGACGCTGTGAAAATAGCTAAAATAAACCAATCTTGCCGTCTCCACATCAGTCAGTTGCCTTATCTTCCTAACAGCATATGCCGCCGAACTCAGTCTTCCAGCCAGAGAAGTTATGTGAGGAGACCATTGTAATTTAGAATCTAAGTTTATGCCAAGAAATATAGTAGAGTTAATGAGTTCAATTTGTTCCTCATTAATTTTTATTATAGTGTTGACCTGCTTTACATTCGGCATTGAAAACTTTACGCATTTTGTTTTATTGGCATTAAGTAAAAGGTTGTTAGTTTTAAACCAATTGAGTACCTGGCTGAGAGCTAAATTAATGTCATCAACATTTTCATTTTGTCTATTAATTTTGAACATTAGAGAAGTATCATCGGCAAATAATACTATCTCACATAAATCATTGGTAAAGAATGGTAGGTCATTAATATATACTATTAAAAATAGCAAAGGTCCCAATATTGAGCCCTGGGGCACTCCCATTAATAATGGAGTACCGGACGAATTAACTCCATTCACACTGACTTTTTGAGTTCGGTCAGACAGATATGACTTAATTAGATCAAGTGAATTGTTAGATACACCATAATGCCGCAATTTCAAAATCAAGGTTTGGTGATTTACGCAATCAAACGCTTTTGATAATTCGCAAAAAACACCCACGATATCTTGCTTATTATACCATGCATCAAACACATGCTTGATGAGTGCTACTCCTGCATCTGTTGTAGATTTCCCTTTAGTAAAACCATATTGGTTTTTATGTAATAGCTTATTTACAGTGAAATGGCTTAGTATCTGATCAGAAATTATTTTTTCAAAAATTTTACTAAATGTAGGTAAAATTGAAATGGGTCTGAAATTTGACGGGTCATTTTTTTCTCCGCTTTTAAATAAAGGTATGACTTTACTAAGTTTCATTAAATTTGGAAAACAACCTTCATCAATACATTTATTAAATATAATTGCCAAGTGAGGAGCTATAATATGTATTATATTTTTTAATACATCTACAGAGAGACCCCATAAATCTTCAGTTCTTTTAATATTAAGTTCCTTGAAGGCATTCAAAACTGTCTTAAAGTTAATGTACTCAAATATAAAGGGAGTTTTGCATTCATCGACATGCGATTTGAGCAGGGAATTAGCTTGATCTGGGTTAGATAATAATTTGGCTGCTGTGCTGTCAGCAGCTATTTGGTATGGGCTTATTCATGCAGTGGCAGAATAAGCCCATACACCAAATAGCTGCTGTAAACCGTTGAGGAGTTCCCTCGACTGTCTTTCGTCGTCACCATCATATCAACCTTGCGTCTCCGTCATACTAAAGAATCTTAGGAACTACATATGTGTGCCAAATTTCAAAAGAATCGGTTCACAATTTAAAAATCTGTAGACAAACGATTATTCATCCCCTATTTTTCTACCCTCAGGGGTGATATTTTTGTATTCCAACTTCAAAAGGACCCAAGTTGAGGTATACCCTTTCAAACAAAAAAAAAATTATCGAAATCGGACCACTCTGTAAAAAGTTATGCGTGGTCATACATAAAACATAAAAAATATATATATATATATACGTGTTGACTTGAGAACCTCCTCCGTTTTTCGTCGGTTAAAAACTGTGTGTCCCCCATTTTTTCGATTGTGTTTTCCAAATATCTCTCCAAAGATCTGTACACACCTTATCATTATTCTTGTTCCAGAAAAACCTGTTCTGTTATTTTAACAGAATTATCAAACACAAACTGATATTGAGGAAAATGCTCAAAACAAAAATAGAAAAAGTATAACTAAAGCTAACTTATCCTTATATAGTTATTGTATTAATATGTTTGTACAGAAACAGGTTAATTTGAAAAAATAAGTCATTTCAAATTTATTTGGGCCTTGGCATTTAGGTCAGTATATATTATCTGGTACTGATAATACTTTTATTTTAAAGCAATACATAATATAGTAAAAGATTTAAACAAAAGAATTTGCAACATTAGGAAAAAGTGTAACATACTGAATATTATACAATTAGTTTATTATGATACCCTCTTATTGTAAAATAAATTAATGATGTAGTAGGGTCACATCTTCTAGTCCTTTCATTTTGTCTTGAAATACTGCATTATGTTTAAAACCATGTGAAAAATCATCCCTAAAAAATAATTATACCATTAAAAGTTATTTATTACAACAGCAATGTCAACCAAAAATAAATAAATAACAAATAAAATTGGCTACTTGACAAAATTTTGAAATCTTGTTAATTGTAAACCTTGATACTCATTTCATTGCATGAAAAGTATATTTCACAAAAAAATATATATTTACTACATGTATTTTTCATTTTAAAAAATCTCTTTAAATTTCCAACGAAAACGCTCTAAGCTGCCATGGCGCCTAAAATGACGTCAATGTACCCTAACAAGATTAGAGCTGTCATTGATCATAGATTGTCATATCGAGTTTGTTCGATGGATGCCTTATGATGTTTTTTCTCGATATTCTTAATTTTATTTGACAATTCTTCTTTGATGTATTAAAATTACAAAAAAAAACCTTGGGTCATGACAACCACAGAACCGAAATAAATTTTAACACTACTTAAGATATGACTTCAATCTCGATTTAGTTTCAATAACCAGTATTGACACCTTTGAATAGGTACCCAAAGCAGGTTACAGTGCGCCACACAAATAAATTTTATCGCAATCTTACATATGTCAAAATCGTTAATATTCAGAATGTCCTGTCGATTAGCTGAAAACTTGAAATTACGAGTACTGTACGGTAGCGTAAAATACGAATTACGCGTTAAATATAATATCATACGAAACAATCAACAATATGGATTTGTTGTCATCTCATGCGACAAATTTGACGTTACATACGCTAAACGTTACTATTAATATCTAATCATTCAATAATACTTCATCTTTTTATGAGAATATGCTAGACAATAACCTAAATAGTACACACAAATAATTGATAATATCCGAAACTCATTTTGAAAAGAAATAGGGTTCCGTAAATATTTGGGTTTTTCAGACACAAGGTTTAAAATCATCCAGAAAGGTTACTTATTTAGCGTACGCTGCCTAAACTATAAAAGATAGAATCATAAAATGTTCAAATTAATTGTAGATCTTATAACTATCTACAATAAAGTTCGCGACACACTATACCTATCTACATAAGTCGAGTGAGGGACAACAACCATTTTGTTATTAAAAAATCTTCAATTTTTTTGGACCACATTAAACCGCATTTATTTTCATGCTATTAATCCTTATCAATATAAAGTATTTCATCACTAAGTGCAGTTTAAGTATGGTGGTGGTGGTGGACGAAATTAAAATATTACGATTTCTGCTGCACGGCCCGTTGCGAACTGAGCGTCACGATGGAAATATAAAATTATGAATAATAATTAATACTCAAAAATATCGATTTTGTAGACGATGATTAAAAAATAATCGACTTCGCGTTCCAATTTTTCAAATCTAAAACATCCATAGTATGTTTATTATTAATCTTTGGTACAGAGTGGACACCCCTAAAATATGACATATCGGCTGCTGTGACGTTGTGACTTTCTGCTCGGCGTTTTCAGTCACGTGACTTAATGCCTATGTTATTGGATTTTCTTTTATAAAAATATTAATAATCTTTGATATTTATGTTCTTGAAATTCGTATTTCCTTATCTATATATCTTAATTTATCATTAGAAACTATTTATTCTTTCGATTTGTTCTTAGTGGAAAGTAGCCAATTAGACACAAGCTGTAGTAGATTTTACTGATGCCAAGTAAAAGTTAATATACCAGCACTTGGTATGACAAACCTACAATAATAACCAGCCCTTTGAGCCATTGAACTAACTGTCCTCCTAATATTGCTTTACGGCAGCCAGATTTTACAATATTACAGCAACCTTCACTAGAATGTAAGTATAGAATCATATTAACTGGCTCACCTTTGCAAGTAATATCCATAGTCAGCTTCCCATCTTGCCTCGCCTCCAAGAGAGCCTTTACTACCGAAAGCTCGCCGTGCCTGGCTGAATAGAGCAGCGATTCCTGTGCCTCTAAGGCGGAATGGGCCTCCTGACTAGTCATCACTACGTAGCCCGAGCCACTAGTACGCCTCAAACTTGTTCACGCTCGACTTAGCACCATGGGTGTCGAGTGACTCGTCGCGAAGGATTAGTATCAAGCCTCCAGTCAGGCGTGAATTAATGATTTTGAAGCTTATTTTCCGAGAAAAACCGCAATATTTGCACTCATCTCACAAAGGATTGTTTGATATTTTTGACGTTTGTGACTGCATCTGTCAAATAAAAAGGTGAAGCACGAAAGTTCAAGTGCCTTCATGATTCAGTAGCTTTCAACAACTTCTTTAGTTAATTAAAAACATGTTGGATACGATTCATTGTTGTTTTATTTATGATTTCTTGAATTTTAGTATATAAGTATGGTGTTGATGTCTAGTACAGTGATGTTCAATAATAAGTGTAAAACCAAATAATCTGTAAGTGGACCGCATACATAGGCGTGTCGAGTGTCAATCCTTTTGTGCACGTGAAAGGTGAAAAACAACTTGCTTCAGAACCAATTGTATCTTAAAACGAGTTTAAACTGTATATTCAAAAAAATTACAATTTTCATCTCATATGACACAGACAGAGGTAAACTTCGAATAAGTAGCTTAGAAGCAATTCAATAAACAAAGAAAGAAGAAGATTTCATAATTAATTATATAATAAAACAAGTAATTTTGTAAAGCAAAGATAGATAGATAGATACACTTTATTGCACAGAAAATTTACAGAAATTGGTTTTACAGACATATTCAAGTACAATATAGGCGGTCTTGTTGCTAGAGAGCAATCTCTTCCAGACAACCTTTAGGTAACACCCATGCTTAAGCAAATTATTAAGCTAAAGGGGCAGGGACTAGTGTTTTATAACCAGATATTATTTATAGTTGGCATTTCTATTGATTGAGACGCTTTCGTTTCACTGTACCTAATCTTAAAAAATATCGAGCTACAACCAAACATAAATTGCAATTCAAGCAGAATATGATTATGTAATTCACTCATCAGCTAGGTAACTTGAAAGTCATTTTATCATTTGATGAATGCTTTTTATATTTTTACAAGTGAGAGATTGACCCACTTTTTTTCTAAATTTAATTAATGAAATTTAGAAAAAAAGTGGGTCAATCTCAGCCCATTAAAAATTTGAAAAATATTAAATTAAGGATAGGTAAGTATAAAGTATTTTTGATTTTGATCTTTATCGAGGGTTTCTCTACGGTTTTTGGAAACAACAACGACAAAAAAGGCGGATTTATGAAAACCATTATGAAAAGAGAACCCTAATACAGCGTGAGGCCATATCTCAATGTGGATATGCGCGGTCATCTTTGTGAGTCACTAGTTTTATCAAAGCTAAATTACGCGGATACAGTTATAGGTGAGTGCCTGCTGACTCGTACCAAAAAACTAATTCAGCGAGTGCAAAACTCCTGCGCTCGCTTTTGTTTCCAAATACCACGAAGAGCTCACGTAACACCCTATCTCAACAGAAGTGATCTGATGAACATGCAGTCCCGGCGTGCTTTACATTTTGCAGGGTTACTGTTTGGTGTCATAAAAAATCAAAGTCCATCTTATTTATTTTGTAAACTTAAATTCACCCAACGCGAATCACGACTTACTGATCGCTTAATATGTTACACACATAAAACCGCTTTGTTTAGAGGAAGTTTCCGTTACTCAGCCACCAAATGTTGGAACAATATCCCACCACCCATCAGATCCTCACTTAACGTAAATGTTTTTAAGTTAAAATATAAAAGATATCTAATAGAATTACAAAAAAGCTAAACAATTAATTTCAGAATCGATCTACATAATATACTAGCCTAAACCAACATGTATTTATAAAATATTTAAAAAAAATAACTAATTATTTCTATATTTATATCTATTACTTATGTTATTGTATATTTATTCAAATAAATATTTTGATATGTTTAAGTTAATTAATTTAATATATATATTCTTCTTTTTTCATTTTGGTTTTAGTACGAAACACATATACTACCCATTGTTTTATTTATGAATGCGATATAGTTTTAGTTTATTTTAGAGATAAGACAATTATAGCGTATTTCGATGCAGCGCTGGTCGCCGTATCTACTTTGCCTTAGGTTTCCGTAGAATACCAGCGTCGTGGTGTCCACAGCGTCACCACGACATGCTGAGCGGAGACCTTTTAGGTACCAAGTACGTTAGTTCCTGCACATTATATAAGTTAACTTTGTATAAACAATGTGTACCTAATAAATATTTTTCTTTCTTTCTTTCTTCTATTAGTTCGACCTTGACCTCCTTTGAATTCCGTCCAGAAATTGTACATTTGTACTTGTTTGTATTGATCCCTAAATTTCAGAACGAAAACAAAAATGTCCAAAATCATCTGTTGTTTTGTTTTGATACTCAATACTCAATACTTTATTGCACAATAATGGTTCATTTACAAAGTAAAAGATACATCACACCCTGTTAGGGCACAGCAACTGGACATATAGATTTTCACATAGATATATTTTCATGATTTCTTTGACGTTGTTGATTTGTTTTGTGTAGACAGTATAAGTCAAAGAAACTGTTTTAAGTAATGGAAGATAATATACAGAAGTGCTGTCGAATATGTCTTGACGAGGAAAATAATCATGTATCTATACTCGGCGACCCCACAATCCATCTGCATCTAAAATCTTGTCTCGGCATGGCGGTAAGTTCGAACGATGGACTCCCTAAAGTAATTTGCAAGACGTGCGTGAACCGTCTTTGCGAATTTTACAATTTCCAACTCAACGCGCGCTGTTCACAAGATTGGCTTGAGTCAGCTTTGCAGGAAAAAGACAAAAAATGTACAGAAACTAAAACCCCCTTACAACCCTTGCCTGACTCTGAATACAATTCTGATTCGCTTCTCGAATTCCTAAACAACACTGCGAACATCGAGGAATATTTAAACAACTTAGGGAAAGAGGATATACCGTCAATAGTCAATTTGCTGGACCGAAATGAAAATTCGATACCCAAGCCTGTGAAAGTTCCTACACCGAAGAAGAAAGACGTCAGCAAAGAATCTTCAGATATGGACATGGAAATAGACGTTCTGGAATCTGACATTATCATAGTCAAAGAGATTGTTGTCAAAAAATCTGAACCTAAAGTTAAAGTAAATCAAACAAACATTCAAAAATCACACCAAACCAAATTACATGACAAAAATCAGGTACCATGTTTTGCATGTGACATGAAATTTGAAAACATGCATAAGCTGACCCAACATTTGAGCGTTTGCGATCTGGCTTCACGAACATGCATTCAATGCAAGATTTTGTTTGACTCAAAGCTCAAAATGCAGCAACATTACATGAAACACGATACAACATCTATGACATGTTTCTGCGGAAAACAATTCCAGAACATGGAGAACTTGTCTAAACACCGCAAAACATGTCTCAAAGACCATGGAGCTGCTATGGGGTGTAGTTACCGTTGTAAAGAATGTGGGGAGACTTTTAAGGAGAGATTCCGTCTGTACCAGCATGCAAAGGAGCATATAATTAAGTCTGAAGAAAGGGTCTGTGATATTTGTGGCCATACTTTTGTAGGGTCAGAAGTTTTGTCTAAACATAAAAAAGAAGAACATGAGAAACCAGATAATTTATTGTACAGGTAAGATATATTTTGGGCTACTTTCCATACTATGCTCTGATTCTGTAAAGTAAGTAGCTAAATCGCTTGTTACAAAAATAAAAAACTAATATACCGTATACACCCATACCCCAGGGAAAGTAAAAGATTATGTTTTCCACATAGACCCGACCGGAAATTGAACCCAGGACCTCAGAAATGGTGCGACGCTAATGTCCGGCCCGCTTGCCTCTATGTTCTGGAAGTCGTTTGAAATATTATTACTACTCTATACTTTTAGATTACTCGTAATTAGATAATTACAGGTTTTGTCGCAATAATTTCCATCCCTGTTTATCGACTTATGACTGACCTGAGAAAAGATAGCTGTTTCTTAATTTTACAACATCTTTTTAGGTGTAAAGTCTGCAAATTCACGTCAAGTGATCACAAAGAAACCTACATGCACGTGAAAAGCCACACACAGATAGTAAAGCACAAGTCCAGCAGACATTTGTGTGAATCTTGTGGCCGAAGCTTTACCACCCCTGCCTCGCTACTCCGCCACTCCTTACAGCATGAAAAGACAAAGGAATATCTATGTAAAGTTTGCTGTAAACAATTCACAGATGAAAAGATGAGAGATGACCACGTCTTGGAGCATAGTAAAGTGATTATGTGTGAGCGGTGCGGGCAGACTGTCAATTGTTTCAATATTGATGCGCACAAATGTCTATGACACTTGATTATGTTAAGTTAGATTGTTTATTCTAAGAAAAGATTTGTAAATTGTTATAAAAGTGCATTTTAATAGATTTTCTATTTATCCATTTTCTTTGTTATTTATTTTTATGACAACTAAGGGTAAGCAAAAGTAGCTTTGCTTCGGTAAGTACAGTCAGCATTACAACAACCTACCGAATGCATAGAGTTTATTACTAGTTTAAATATTAGACAGATGTGGGTGGGTTGATATGATCCTAACTCAGTCAGGAAGGCAGTCGGTACGACTGCCTTCCTTTATTATAAAGAGAAATTAAATAAAATCAAGCAATAACGTTAAAGTAATTTACTAAATAACACATACCTAAACTTTTAACTACAAAGGAATAATGTAAACTTCTCATAACATAACATTCATTTAAAAACTAAAGTGTCCACTTCTGTACTAGGCTGTAAGTACTTAGCAAAAGCAGAACCAGGCTCTATGGCCAAAGTTAAAGAAGTCGGTGAAAATGATCCTTACTCTGTACGGCATAAGGTTGTTAAGCTCAATGAGGCATCTCATGAAAGAGGGTATGCTGATTGTCCTGTGGTTCTTTCGAATGCCTGAAAATCAAATTAATACCTTAAACTTTTACGGTGCTCAACTGGTTGAGCCGTGGGTATTTTCGATTCCCTTCTACTCAACTGATTGGTCTGTTGGGAAATAGAAGGTAGGTACACTGTGGCCCAAATGATGATAACTCGAATCCCTGGTTGTACCGTGGATACTTTTGAGACACAACTGATTGATCTGTTGAAAAAAATAATGTACCTACTTATGGCCCAACTGTTTAAAATTAATTAGAATCACTCATTTCGATTCCCCTACAAGTAAAACTTTTGCCGGTGGCACTGTACGGCTGTTTGCCAATAAAAATTTAAAACTAATAAACTTGTGGAAGAAAGGTAATAATTAAATATTCTAATGTTGTCATAATTATCTTAATTTATCTAATGCGTGTCCGAGGGTAATTTCTCCGGGTCTCCTACGTAGTTTCGAATGCCGTTGTTGCGACACACGCTGTTGCGAATTTTTTTCCCACTGCCTCATAGGTTCGAAAGCTTATGGACTCGAATGATGTAGTCGCGAAAGACGCTGATTCGAAAAACATTTTTACTCTCCTGTGAGAAGTTGCATCTGCACAGTTCTAATAATAACATTGACGATCTGCTCTTTTTTGCGTTTAATGGAAACGCCTTTAGCAATTTGGATTTAAGAATTAACGACAATTAATAAAATAAGAGTCAGGTAGTTGTGCTATGGGGAAGAATTAGAGTGTTTTTCGAGTTCCCTACCATTCAACCAGTTGGGCATAGTAGTTGTGCCGTGGGTCCGGGTTGAGTTGTCGGTATCTTAGTTGAGTAGAAGGTAATTGAAAGTACCCACGACTCCACCAGTTGAGCATCTTAGTTGTGCAGTGGGTCAGGAAGGGCTGTAACCTAGTCGCAGTTGCTGTTTAATGCCCGGTTCCTATATTTGTACAACAATCCGTTCTACGGACAGTAATAAATAATAAGACAGCTGTATGGAACTGTAGGTATTATTTAACGACTCGCAGTCGGTTGGAGAATAACGGATAGTCCTTTTTGACACATTAAGAATCGTAAAATATTGAAAACAGGCATTAATCAAATAGGAGTGAGAGTCTTCAAGAGGTCTACTACCAATAACAAAGTATGACGCATCCGTGTCAATTTTAAAGGCTCATAATCGCATAATCTCACTTCGAATGCGAATAAAGCGTTTTTAAAAAACAAAATATTATTTTTGCCAAAAAAAGTCGACGTTTTAATTCCCGAACTTTCGATTCTCCATAAAAGAAACCTTTCCTTTATTCGTTTCGTAGGTACTTGGTAGTAAGTAGGCCTACTACGCTCCCCCTCAAGTTCAGTGAAGATGGTAAGGCTACAGTCATCATAAATCAGGTAGGTAGTAACAAAATCTTCTCACAGTGAAAGGTAGGTAGGTAGGTATGTGAGGGTTTTGTAGGTACGTTCAACTACAAAACCCTCACTTAATTTCCGAATGAGCTACTTGCAAGCGTCGAATTTTCTTCATTATTGTGAGAATCCCTACTAATATTATAAATGCGAAAGTAACTCTGTCTGTCTGTTACGCTTTCCCGCTTAAACCTCTCAACCGATTTTGATGAAATTTGGCATAGGTATACCTACGTTGAACCTCAAGAACGGACATAGGCTACTTTTTGTTAGAAAGTAAGAGGGGGGGGGGGGGGGGGGGGGGGGTAATGCCACCTTTGAAAGTTCATATGGGAAAATGTTTATTTTTAAGTTAGAGATACGAAAGTTAGCACAAATACTGTTAGGAGAGATAGGATACGCAATAAAAGCTGTTTCTTTGAAATATTTAGGTCCGTACGCGTGGTGTGTAGCTAATAAAGTTAGAAGTACAGTTTTAAACGTTCACCGAGACTTGGAAATCGGAGAGACCATAATGAAACAAAAAGCGTGGAAACGGGAATAGTCGAGAATGTAATAGAGAAGTAATCACCTTCAATGATGATCCTAGCAGCTTCTTTCGCAGTGATTTCCGAGTATAAAGAGGTAAACCGATGGGTGGGCGGCGGGTACAGCCCCGTGGACACAGTTGCCAAATACACGGACGTCGTGTAGATATTCTTTGTCCACGCGTCTAACCTCAGCTCTTCTGTAATGGAGTCCATGAGACCTGGAACCAAATAAAAGGCATGAAGATAAGAAGAAGAAACATGGCGATAGGCTGGGATGGGATGGCGATCAGTATATTTCAAGAGTTAAGGCAAGCAAAAGCAATTGCCATTATTAGAATAAATTGATCAAGTTGACGGGTTGCTAAATAAAAAAATAAGGATCATCCAGTTGTCGAAAGCTGACACCGACAATTTCATCTACTACCTAGGTGACCCGGTGAACTTTGTTCATTTATTGCCTTAGAGGCAATAAATGACTTAAAATAAGCAAAAATAAAATAGTAAAAAAGTATCCTTTAATATCCTTCTTTTGGTTCTAAACTACCTCCCCACCAATTTTTAGCCAAATCTGTTTAGCCGTTCTTGAGTTATAAATAGTGTAACTAACGCGACTTTCTTTTATATACCGATAGGAGATACCTATATTATTATGTATATAGATTGAAGAAATTGCTGTGTCGTCCTTGAACGATACACATCAGTTTAAAAGAAACTGTGCCAGTTTCAAAGACAAAGCAACGACTCAATACCTATTAAACAGGCTGCTTCAGGGTAGGTATTTGATATGAGCGTAATTAACTTTTAACTAGGACATTGTGGTCTACCTCTAAGTCCAAATTTGGCTGCGCAATATGGAATCATGTCCGCACAAGGCATCAGCCCTGCGCTAGAATTTATCGCGACTATGTGCCCTTGCCGCCTCTCGATCATACTCGGTAGAAACGCTTGGATTATCTGAAATGTGAGTAAATTAAATATTTAAACGATTTATTATAACCACTACATACGTTGATATAAGGACATGCATGTTCGTCTTGAAAGTGAGAAAAACATGGAGCGGTTGGAATCATCCACAGTTAAATAGGTATAAGTTCTTTGAAAAGCTACTATTAATAAAGCTACACAGTTACTATATTTACCCAAAAATGAGCAAGCAGATTAATCTCTATGGTGTTCGATATAGAATCCGGTCTCCAATGGCTGAGCGGCGCGCAAGTGAACGCACCCGCATTACTGATCACCATTGAGACGTCTGTAAGTTGCCGTCGCATGCGGGCCGCCAGTGATGTCACTTGCTCCCGCGCAGTTATATCTACAGTGTAGCCGAAGCACTGGAAATGAGTGAAAGATATGTTTCCAGTGAGTTTGATCTAATCTGGCGTCTCCAGGCAGTCCCTCGTTCTAGGTTTGATTTTTTCGTAACTGACCAACTAATGATGACTGCAGATAGCCTTTTCATTTTCACCGGACTTTCGGGGTAGCAGATCAACCCCTTAGAATTTAGACAACTACCAGATGGCGCCATAGTAAGGCTCTGGCAGTCGTTGGGAAAAGGTAGCCTAACGTACCTTGGGGGAATAAGCATCCCTTTACGTGCCGATATCGCAAAAGAGGTCCTACTGGTAGGAAGGGCCGCACGTGCTGACATGGCCTCGCACGAGGACGGTATTGATTATTAGCTGTCCCGAGCTGTTTGGCTTCAGCCATGGCGACCGTGATGTTGTCAGGATCTAGGAAGGCGATCCTAGGTCTAAGGGCAAACTGCAGATGGTAGTCAGCGGTGGGATCTACTAGGCTATTCAGATAATGGAGTAAAGCATTGAGATAGTGGAAAGACTGTTCCACTTAGGTATAGTTTATCTGAATTCCCAGACACATGCCACTTATGAATATTTTAAAGATAGACCCGCGAAGTTTTGCTCATTGGTAAAGAGCCTAGAAACAGTAAATAAAAACTAACATCACCATCCTTGCTTCGGATCTCGTCGATAACGGAATTGTTCCTACTGGTGTCACTATCCCAGCAGATAACAGTTGCCCCCAGATCTGCTAGCTGAAGGGCCAACTCCCGGCCTATGCCGTTACCAGCACCTGTAATCTGTTATTGATCAGTAAGGAGAGATTACAGAAGATCTAACATGAAAAATAATGAAAAATCCAGACTAGCTAACAAAAGATATCGTATCCTTAACAGTAACTCATGATAAATGCATCTATGTCCTACTTACAAGCACAGTCTCTCCATACAAATTCTTCATAGCGGGTGGAATAATCACCTTCACTATAGCCATCACACATGTTGAGCATAACTTGACGACCAGCACTAGAGAATCCAAGGCCCAGAGAGGCGCCGAAGACAGCCCCCCACTTCCCCACCAAGGGAGTAACCAGACCTCTTGCAAAGCCCTGAACTTCCGCGCTGCTCCTCCAATGGAACGCACGAATATGTTTCTCCTATACATAGTTAATAAAGGTAAATCTAATCTATAAAATACGACGTAACTTCACCACATTCGCGACGGTTAGAAATGTCTATTTGACGTAGGTATATTATTTTGAAATGGGAACTGTTAGAAATCAAAGGAGTTTGTGCTAACTAAAAGATTGATTTGAATCGCAGGTACCAGGAGTACCTAATAAGTTTTTTTAAGGAGGGAGAATGCATTGGCGCATCTTGCCGCTGTGTTGGGAAAGCTGCAGCGGCGTGTGTGGGACTCCCCCTCTCTGAAAAGAACGGAGACTACTCACTAAAATCCTTTCGCACCTCTCATCGCCTAGTGACGGCGCCATGGAGGAGTAAGCGCCAAGGTAAATACATAGGTACCTACCTACTACCCACCTACTATTACATTTGTACTAATATTACCTACTTATGTTATTTGCATCATGCGATTTGGGATAGGACTAGGTTTGCTTGGTAAAGTAAGCTAATTCCTAGAGTTTCAAGCTTTATGAGCCTACGATGAATAAATAGCTCTCTAGTTTTCCGTCCAATTTACCTTTTTACATAACGAAGAGCTCACTGCATCTGCAGTACTAAAGGGTTTTTCGCTGTTTATGCTGGAATTCTATCCTATATTTGAAATATCCCTGGCTGGTAAAAGTAAGTTTAAAAAATAAGATGACGTTGAAATGTCGCAGCTATTTGTGACTTGTTACAGAAAGCGCGGATTGCGCATTAAAGTAGAAATCAACTGTTGATTTTATTTGATCTGCTTTTGGGACTCTTACAATCATGGCAAAGCCTCTTCAAAAGGAGCGTGAGAACCGGTCGGCTGACAAGAAGGATCTCACATTCCACCCATATACCATCACTCCGGAGAGTGCACACACCTCAATTTTGCTTTTGGAGTCTGCTGAACCAGAGATACTATGTCAGGTACAGTGGAACATTACATGCCTATCTTTTCCTGTAGGTGGGCAAGTAGAGCTATACACACTGAAAACACACAATGCATGTTCTGAAATAAAAAAGTACCAAAGTATGGTAGTTTCAGAAAGATATGAACTACTTATGTAGCTATCGAGCGAGTAGGTACCTATTAAAATAAAACACGAACAACTTGATTACCTTTGGCTATAGACGTGATATGACTTAGTTAATTTTTGCGTTTATCAGGTCTATATAAGCAGCCCAAAAAGGATAGATTAGTTTTTAAACTGATCTTCTATTTCAAACTTTCATTACTGTAAGTAAAACAACAAGTAGTAGGTACAATGATTTCAGAAACCCATGTAGAAACCATCACAAGTAGGTCAGAATATCATTCCAATAACTTAGCTCAGTGTATATTCCACATTTCTCCAGACTCTTCGAGCAATAACGAAGTTTTCAGCCCAAGACATGTACAACCGCATGGTGCTGTTTAACCTGGACGCTATCAAGTACATCCTTCCACACGTGGAACATCCTGAGCTGAACATAAAGCGGTTCTCGCTCAAAGCGTTGGCTCAGTTATGTCAGCTGCCGCGTGGTCCTGAGCAGGTGTTGGCTAACTCGCAAAATCTGAGGAAGATCGCTTTCATGCTTGTTAAGGTAACTAATAAGCATAGATACTCCACGGTTTTAAACATCAATAGCGATAGTCTTAATTGATCCTATACGATCCTAACGTAACACGTTTAGATGACCAAACTTAGTGCCATTTTCACAAGCATTTCAAAATCGCCAAGCCCTAAGACTCTGCTTGGCGATTTTCTAGATATTAGTCATGTGCCTAGGTTAATATATGTTAAGACAGCAATGACTTCGTGGCTCAATAACATTTGACAATGAAGTTGGTAATGCGTCCACCTGAACGAATAAAGTCGATAGTGCTCCTAGCAGTGGCGTCTCTAATTGTCGATCAAAAAATAGCAAGAGCCAGGGCACTTGCTATTTTTTCAAGCAGGGGGTTCCACAAGAATAACAGCGCTGCTGTCGCTTTAAAAATGTCGTAGCGGCATTTGCTGAGGTGGAACCTAAATTGGCCTCACAAGGTACTTAAATATATGTAATGATGTCTTGCGTTGTTTTTGTTAATTGTGTGATGTCAATAAATGTATTTTCTTTCTTTAACTGATTAGGTACAGGATGCCCAATCAGCAAAATGCAACACGTCCACCAGCTAGAAGGGGCCTACGGTCAGAGGATAATTCCTGCAGTTGCCTAGTGCAGGAACTAACCTATTCTGCTTTTTCTGTAGGAGCAGAAACCAATCGGAAATAGATTGGTTTAAAATAATATGATTGGAGCCAGTGTCTCATTGATCAATCGTGTGAACCGACTCGCGTAGGTCACCTACAAAAATATTATATTTTCAGATGGAAGATGTTTTCGTCTTAGAATTTGCTTCTCTGGTTTTGTCGGAATTGACGCGAGAGCCTCTCGGCTGTGAGCAACTGGTCTCTGCCAATATTTTGAGCAGCCTGTTTTCAAGGATGAAGAATAGTTTGGATCCTGATGTGCAGAAGAATTGTTTACAGGTAGTTTATTTTAAAGGGTCGTATTTATTATTATGATGATGAAAAATTACTTACCATATTTCAGAACTAACTGATTTTAAGATATTTCTGTAGGTACCATACCTTCAAGGTAATTCGTAGTAAGAGCGAATTAACTCGGATACACCTTTTAAAGGCAGCATTATTAAATTCTATTCTACTAATTGTCATTGAGGTGAGTAGTAAAATCATTTGATGAAACCTCCGCTATGATTTTAAGAAATGGAAATAGAAATAAGTTGCTATCTATTTACAATCCCCGTTCCATTTGGGGTACATTTTGAGTGTCTATTTTCTCCTTCGTGGCAACTCACGCACCACACAGAGAGTAGATAGACTTAGAAGCATATTTCATTTCAATCAATCAATCATGAGGGTTAGTCCGTCTACTGCTCAACGTAGGCCTTTTTCAATTTGCGCCACATTTCTCTCTTTCGAGCTTCCATTATCCAGCCCTTGTCAGCAATTCTTCCAAGGTCATCAGCCCAACGGCTTGCTGGGCATCGTTCACTACGTTTACCTACAAGCGTCTCCACTCCATGACTAGATAGCTCCATAGTTTGTCAGTTTTTTATATAGTTACCGTAAAATTTTCAAAGACCCTTAGCAACCTTTTGGACGACCCAGTCTGCGCGTCTGAAGTGACAAAGAACCAGCAGTTCAGCTGGCCGTCGCTGCTGGCACTGATGCAGAGCAAGTACCTGGCCATACAGCACGCGGCTTTGCGGACAGTCGATCAGCTCATCTGCCGATATAAAGACCAGGTCGTGCAGAGGACTTTTAGAGCATCTACTGGGGTGCTGGACCTATGCGATATTTTGGAGGTAAAGTAGTTTGATTGTATTTTAAGTTTTTTTTTTAAATCTGATCAATCTTATTTGTTCTTTTAAGGTACCAATATGATAAGTGGAAACAAAACTTTGAGGCGTGTTTTCCTGTGGTACAAGTGTGCACAGAAAAATAGCCAAGTCAGATATAAAATAAGATACGCTATTTTAAGTTTTTTTTAAAAGATATATTATGTTGTTTTCAATATAAAACTTTAACTTGGGATACCTAGTCCGGTCTATTTAAGCCTAAAATCAGGAGGAAGGTTACATAAATTCCCATAAAGCTGAATATTGGCATAGTTGTTCAAAACATCATTATAAAGAAAATCTCAAAAGTCCTCATCGTTCCGAGGTGTGCTAAAAATTTGGCACGGGGTCAAAGGTCCAAAAAATGAGTTTTTTGTGATTTTTAGCGAAACGGTGAGTTTTTTCGCAAAATTACCCCAGTACAAAATTGTAGATCACGAAATTCTCTACAAAAAATATATTAATAATTTTTTTCCTAAAAGCCACCATTTTGGAGATATAACGTTCCGAAAAGTTGGATCAGTCGTAATCCCTCTATTTTGCACACGTACGCCACATTACTACAATGTGATTTACTACAATGTGCTGAAGTTTTTAAAAATAGTAATTCAACTTAACAACATGTTATCACCAACGGAGTTCAATTTCTTCTTGCTATGTACGGAGCCCCCAAAAAAACCACTTGCTTAGATAAGTTGCGATACACATCTTTCGTGAAAAATACGCGTAATAAAAAACAAGTCAACTTAGCTTCTCTTCCTCCAACCTCAGTAGCTGCTCATCAACATCTGTTTCGGGTATATTACCAAGTTCAAGTGTGGCTTGGTAATCAGCTGGACCCTAAAGACTGGGGTTGGAAGTTGATCGACAATACACTAGAGCCAGTTCAAACTTTACTTCCACCAGCACCTGAGAAACTTCTCAACACAATATTTTGCAACTGCAAGAAAGGGTGTAGTGCAAAATGTGGTTGCAGAAAAGTTGGACTGTTTTGTTCCCTGGCATGCACACACTGTCAAGGCCGATCATGCTCGAATGTTGAGTCACCAACTCTTGAAGATTCGTTTGATACCGATCAGGAATCGCTATTGGGGCAGTTTACGTGTGAAATAGAACAAGAAGAAGAAGAAGAACAAGAGGATGAACAGGAAGAAGAAGGAGAAGAAGATCAAGACGAAGAAGAAACAGAAATCTTGGACAGTTATGAATCAGACGACTAACTTTTTATTTTAAGTATTTTATTTAATTACACCGCCGTTGTTTTTGCCCACTATAATATATAATATTATTTTGCAATAGTTTTAAAACATATAAAATCTCAGCAGACCCGTGGAATAGGCCTACTGGGGAAACCACGTTAAAAAAAACGCGCTTTGTACATTACCTCATAGGTGGCGTGGAAACGTGTGCAAAATAGAGGGATTACGACTGATCCAACTTTTCGGAACGTTATATCTCCAAAATGGTGGCTTTTAGGAAAAAAATTATTGATATATTTTTTGTAGAGAATTTTGTGATCTACAATTTTGTACTGGGGTAATTTTGCGAAAAAACTCACCGTTTCGCTAAAAATCGCAAAAAACTCATTTCTTTGACCTTTGACCCCGTGCCAAATTTTTAGCACACCTCGGAACGATGAGGACTTTTGAGATTTTCTTTATAATGATGTTTTGAACAACTATGCCAATATTCAGCTTTATGGGAATTTATGTAAACTTGAATGTGTAAATAGACCGGACTATACCCTGAAGCATGAGCATAGAGATTCACAAGAATTTCTCAACTCACATCGCGTCACGCTATTAAACCTATATTGTTCTCTTCAAAACAGGTAGTTGTAGGTAGGTACCTACGCCTCTATCGCATTATCACCTATATTCATCATATCAACAGTCTTATGAGTTCCGCGACGTCCACACTCAAGTTCTAGGCGTCCTCCGCAACTACGTAGAAACAGAAGAGAACGCCGCGCATCTGTACCAGTCGGGCTGCATCCTCCGGCTGCTGGCGTACCTGGAGATGGCGCTGCCAGCCATGAAGCCGCACTGCCTCGCCGTGCTCACGAAGATGTCCTTCACATCCAATGGGAGAGACGTTAGTTTAATTTTTTTTTTAAAAGCACAGTACTTTGTCTCTTCCTAGCCTGATGGTGAGCAAGAGAGGAACCCACATCGCGATAAAGAGTGATAAATTGATGGAGTTTAGCCAGTTGCCTTCATAAGTGAACATACGAGTAAACAGCAATTAAAAAATTACTCCCGGGAATCACTTTACTATCGGGTACTTACGCGATACGTGCTTACATAGGTACTCATTATTATCTATTATTATTTCATGTGAGAGTGCTTTTTATACCTACCCGTTCGTAGTATTCCGGATTTATTCGCTTCCAACTACTTTCCCGATGACTTTGTTTGTCTCTCGGATCACCTTGTTTCGGGTGTACCTAATCCTTCATATTCTTACTAGGTTAGTAAGCAAACCTCAGTTTGCTTTGAATTCTGTGTGCTATTGTCAGTAGTCACTACTTAACTGATGAACTGCTATCTGAAGTCCATCATGCTATATTTCTTAGCACTTGCCTAAAAGTGATCAGACAACATTGTTAAAAATAGCCTTGACTCGATTTGCTGGTTTGATTGTAACTCTAGCATTTCTAATGATAAAAAATAACTTTACTAACTAGGCTTCCCCCTAAGACTTTCGCAATTGGCTACTTGACAGTGTTAACTATAAAATATGAAAAGTGTTAGATACGTTAGCTTATTAGTTAAGTAATAATTTTACTTTTTTATTTTTTAATTAAAAGCATACTAAGTATTTTATTTTTGCAAAATAAATTTTACTTTTTTTATCTGTGAAACAAAAGAACCGAAACGGAAACCACCATTGCAATTCGGAAATGACAGCTGTCGGCGAAAATTATTTATTTTAATGTGGCGAAACAATGATTATTTTACCGATTAAAATAAATTATTGTGTCTCTAATCGTATTAAGAATTTATTGAAACATTTTTCGTTTATCTAAATTAAGTCGTTCCTATGCGAATCGGTTCGTTGTCTAGGACGTTGACGTCATAATTTCAACAGTGACGAGACTTGGCGTTTTCGCGCGCTTTTTAAATGTGTTACACAAAATCTTATTTTTCTCTGGTTATTTACATTTTATCTAGATAAATCCAATTGCTTGGGATATAAAATGAACGGGCACACATTTTACAATACTTTTTCAAAAACTGTCAAGCAGCCAATTCTCGGCTTTACAAAACTTATCAATGTACTTCTCACTATCGCCATAAGGTCAGCTGTTTATAAATAAAATTATAACTTATTACGAAGTGTTAGAATATTTATTCAAGACTTAATGAACTAAGACACGTTTACAATGGCGTCTTCTGGTCGTAGCTGAATATTGCAGTACGGATTTAAAACTTCCTAAATGTATTTTTCAGGCTCTATACCAAACCGGCACGGATCTTGTGTTCTGCCACCAACTGCTGAGCTCCAATGTAGAACTTCTAGCTGACGCAGCAATGGGCGTCGCCAACATGACCAAGTTGCTGCCCGCTGCCGTCCGGATGTCTGACACCAACATTATTGAGGCTCTTTGTGGTAAAGCACCCTTGTAGTAGGTAAAAACCGAAGAACTTGAAGAAGGTAAAAAGCAAAAAAAAAAAATGAAATTAAAAGTTGTTTCCTCATGTTGAGAGTAAAGAAGATACTTGTTCCTAAGAATCTTTAAATTATGAAAGTGAAGTAGGTAATTTAGGTAACGAGAAAAGCACGTCAGACTATGTACACACCTCGGACTTTGCACCGTCTTTATGTCGTGCGTATAAGATCTAATATCAAGCTGCTAGTGACGTTTTGATGTTTGAACGCTGACGTTTTGTTGACCGTATATCTCTTCCACGTAATCATATGTATTGCAATGTCGATTTATGATGGTTAGTTTTTCTTATCGCCACGATGCGATGCTAGTTTGTTTTTCTTAGGGTTCATTGCACCAACTTAATTTTAACGGTAACCATCGAGTAAACGGTTGTCAAAGTTGGGCTTGGGAGGCTATTCGGCCACAATAAAACTCATCTGTCAAATTGCACTAAATGTGTGGAAAACAGTATTGACAGTGACCGTTGGCACAACTGACCCTTAGTCCTTTGGTTATATATATATATATATATATGTATAACTTTATCTGTTAGTTATATTCTGATGAAGATAAAAAAACATGTCACGGACAATCTGGCGTAAGATTATCTTTTTTTTCCAACGTTTCATATTACCCATTTCCTTTCTCATCTTCATTCTGATGCCTATGTGAACAGCAATTCTCGGCGATGACGCTGCCGTCTGGTTCTACATCCGCATGAACTCACTGCGGGCGCTGGCTGAGCTGTGCCGCATCATCCCCAAGGCTGCGTTCAGCCTCGTTGAGCCTAAAACATTCACCTCTTTGAGGAATATCAACAAGAAGTGTGAGTTGTAATAGCTTGTCTTTGCATTCTTTGGATATTTCAAGTATTACGTAACGCAATTTGTTGGGGGGGGGGGGGGGGCGTCATCAATGCTTATTATTATGCTTAGTGTGCTGATTAGAATATTTGGTGCATTAATAAAATATTGCTGTACAAGAACCTATAATAGATTCAAAAATAATGTTGCAGTCAAAGACACGCCCATAGAAGCTCAACGGCTTGCAGTACAATGCTACATCAACCTGCAGAGCTACCACGTTAGCACCAAGGCCATGCTGAACCCTGATTTTATGCAGGAGCTGCTGAATATATTGACGGTAAAGATTTTTAATGGTTCCTTTTTCATTTTGCAATTTCCAGGCAAATTCTAACCACAGAATTAAGTTGTTAAGTGCGTAGCTAAACATAGATAGGTGAGTTGGCATGACATCACATAACATAAATTTGGCGTGGCAGGCGTTAGTTTTTAATTGTATTGTACCGTAGCATCCTACGAGCGGGGCGCCACAACAGACGTGGCAAATGAAGCGACTTTCGATTCGACGCCGCGAAGGACGCGCCGCTTGGATTGGCGATTTTCCCAACGGGAGAACGCGGTGGGCAATTTATTAAACGAGCCCCCATATTTAAATAAATATTTGTGTTTGCACGTGGTTAGACTCAGCCGCTTGACGCGTCGCCTCATTATAAACGGTAAAAACGCCTGACGCGCCGCGGTACGCCACGCCGCACGCGATATTGGACGCACCGCGCCTCTATAAATAAGCCCATATATTATATTCAGACAGATTCCATTAGGATAAGTAGATAAAGGTAAAAATTTCTAGCTCTTCTCTTTATAAATGACAGCTGTAGCCAATCTAATTGAGGAACTTACCTCGGCACATTTTTTTCCAGCGTATTGACATAAACCTTAAAATCATGACTTGCACGGTCCTGAGTGGTCTGATGGCTGACGACCTCGCCAAGGAGCTGTTCACATCGCGGAAAGGAGAAGAGGTAGGTAAAGTGGAATAGAATACGATTTGTATTAGGTATTGATCAATAAGGAATTATTTCAGAAACTTCTATCACTTACCAACCTAAATCATCATCCATGCATTTTTGCTGTTACTTTTTAATACCTACCTGTCAAATAAGATTACTTCATAGATTTTAACTAGTTTCGGTGGTTTTAAAGATTTTGCAAAGCAACACCGTGGCCGACGTTTTAAAAGTCCCCTATAGGCCATTGAAACCTTACAATTTTATTATTTGTGAGGGTGGTCTCTTAAAATAGGTACTGGGTTAGGACACTTCGTACTTATGTGCAAATTTTGTTTTTTTTTTTATGTTGAGTCCTAATACCGACCCCACATTGGGTGAGTTCGAGCGTCCGAATGACGGAAACGCCGCGTTTGCGCTTCATTTCACTAGAGATCTCAGCGTGCGCCAGTTCTATAATAATACGCTTGAAAAACACACGCTTCCAACGTGAGGTAAGCCTTCATATCCCTCATATATTCCTGAAGGTGGTATCGAGCAATCTTCAGATCGAGCACATCGGCCTCCGGACTGCGCTATGCACTCTGATCGCGTGTAGCGTTACACACGACGGAGCCGACGTTTACCTAGAACTTGGAACTATACATTAGTGAGTCCTCACCTTTGTGCTATGTCTTTTAGTCTAGTTAGGAACCACTTCAGATAGTTGCAAGTTGACTAACAACCTGATAAAAAACCATTATTCTTACGCACATTTCATCTACTTTCATCAAAAAATAGAGCAAATTGTAAAAACATTTTTTTTCAAAAAAAAATCAGTTAATCTAACAGTTAGACCAAAAATAAAAGACACATATGTTTTCATTTATCATGTGAACAAAAATTAACTAATTATACATTGCCGTTACCCTTTAACTGAACTTCTATACGCTGTATCATTATAATTTTTATTTGTTTGTCAAAGCAAAAAATACAAACATACCTACTCATAACTGTATTTATAATTTAGAAAAATAAAAGCTTTTTGATTTGATTTTGATTTGACATAAAATCTTACTTACGGACTAAATAGAATCATTCACCATCATCAGTATTTTTACCGAATCATCATGCGTATTTGACGGTTCGGTCGACAGCACGTCAACGTTAACATTTGTAGTTGTATATTAGTTCTTATACGCACGACATAATCACTTCGGTGGTATTGTGTTCCTACATTAGTAGCAGGGGTCAAGCCTTCAAGTCCAGTAACAGATTTATTATACTGTACAGTCAGCATCATTAGTTTGTAAACACCTCAGTACCTTGTCACACTAAACGTCTATGTTTATTCACTAAACGTATATATTTGACGACCTCCGTAGCCGAGAGGCTAGTGGGCCTGACTTTGGCGACCGCCATCTCTGAGGTTCCGGGTTCGATCCCCGGTCGGGTCAATATGGGAAACGAACTTTTCCATATTGTCTCGGGTCTGGGTGTTGTGGTACCGTCGTTGTTGCTGATTTCTGTAACACAAGTGCTTAAGCTACTTACCACAGAATCAGAGCAATGTATGTGATGTTGTCCAATATATTTATATTTATATATATTATATATTTATATATGTGACTGAGTAAGTGAAATAGTCAGTTAGATTAATGTGACAAGGTACTGAGTTGTATACAAACTAAAGACGCTGACTGTACTTCGCCCTTACCTAAGCTAGGACCTCATTACCACTTAACATCAGGTGGGATGAGGTCAATCTTTAGGTAAGTGTAGGTAATAATATAAAAAAAAAGATTTAAAACAGCGCTCAGTGCCTTCCTTGCTAAAGATGACATTTGATCATTCTTTGTCCAGGCTTTGGTGACCAAACGTTTTACGTTGGAAAACACGTCTGATTACTCTCTTTGAACTTTGTACCACTCTTATGTCATGCGCATAAGATCTAAATTGAACTGCATTTATTTACCTTGATGTACTGTTACTAATTGCATACGGAGGCCTTCGTTTTTTGTACGTCCTGAGTGCAAGAAATCATGTGTTTCATTGTATCCCACAGCATGGTGGGCAACAAAATGGCTCGCTACGTCGTGGGTGCGTGGGAGCCGGCCTTAGAAGCTATCTTCAATCACCACCCTTCGGCCAAACTAGCGTACACCGGTCGGCTCAATATCAACGATTTTACTCAGGTGACAACAATCGTCGTGACTCTTTGATGAGGATACCATGGTAGTGCTTACGGTCGGGCCACCTTGATATCTCGCTAGTGAGTAAGATTAAAAATAAATGATACGAGTTGTCAGATTCAAAATAACGAAATACGAAGGACGGAGCGGTTCATTTGCCGTACTTACCTACGTACGAAGTTAAACAACGCTGAGGTAAGCGCCAAGGCACACGAAGGTGATGAATTACTTATAGAATGGCAGCGGATTCAGTAAGAAATTTCAGAATTAAAAATTACATATTTAATAGCCGCCGCCCGCGACTTCGTCCGCGTGGATTTCAGTTTCCATACAAACTTTAATAATAGTTGCAGCGTGATGTTATATAGCCTAAAGCCTTCCTCGATAAATGGTCTATTCAACACAAAAATAATTTTTCAATTCGAACCAGTTGTTCCTGAGATTAGCGCGTTCAAACAAACAAACAAACAAACTCTTGCTTTATAATATTAGTATAGATTTCTACACTCTGCAGGAAGGCTTCTACGTGCAGAAGCGTCTAGGCGAGTCGTTCCCTACAATCGCGACACTTATGGAGCAGGCGCCGCCTCACAAGGATCCCGTTTACATTTGCATGTTTCATCAGCCGCCTTATGACGTCGCTTCTGGATTGGATATAAGATCGCCTCGTAAGTTTAGTTGTTCTGCTATGAGGCTTGCGTCAGTCCTGTCAGTTAAAACGTTAGAGTCTTATTAATATGGACTACCGGTTTTGTCAATTTTACCACTAGTCTCTGTTTTACGTCTGGATTATGCCTCCTTTGCAGGTAGACAGATTCGTCTGCAGATGGCATCGCCAATCAAGTCAATCATGCCCTCCACGCATCCGCCGACGTGTAGAGGGGGTGGTTTGCTCGTCTTCCGATATCAAATACCTACCACAGACGAGCAAAACACACCCTCTACAAGTCGGCTGACGCGTCCTCTGATGCCATCTGCAGACGAATCTGTCTACGTGTAGAGGAGGCATTACTTATAAAATCGCTTCGTAGGTTTAGTTAATTTGCTAAGACGCAAGATGTTTTTTATCTTGCTCGAAGGAACAACGGTTTTGTAAAATTCATCAGCCGCTGTATAACCTCGTAAGATCATTTGATTTGCTACGATGAAAGTCATTTAATCCGGCTCGAAGGACCACCAATTTTAGAGTATTTCTACCAGCCTCTTGATTGTTAGTGAAAATATTAACGCGTCGGTATAATTTTAATTAAATAAAATATGTGTTTAATTTGATACATTAATTTAATTTAATTTCCTTCAATAGGTAGATAGGTAAATAAATACCGTTTTAGATGTTGCCTTTCAAGTTGGACAGGTCTTTTGCTCAGTTTAATAAATAAAATAAAAAAATAACTAAAACTCTTTTAAAGTACCTATATTATACTAGCTTGGATTCGATTGTTTTCATGAATATTTTCCAGTCCTTATAGCCGGACCTGCAGCAAATTACTCTATCAAACAGACTGTTCTAGGTCCTATTTTTTGTTTGCTTGCTTGTTTTCATTGTAGATCATCAATCGGGCTCTAAGTTGGCAATGAGCTCATCTCGGTTGCATGTACCACCGCTGCCAGACGACCACAATTTGAGGTCTTACCTTCTCAAGCTGCGAGTCTGGTTTGGTGATCCGTGAGTACCTACAAACTTTCATGAACTTAACGTGTTGATGACGTACCTACTTAGTTCGGGCTTACAATAATGTTTTACAAGACAGGAGAAAAGGTCTTATCACCAGTCACTCCATCGATTCCCATTACAAAGACTTTTGCGAGGGATGTATTCGTAAAAAGTAAAAAAAATTGGTACAATTTTAAGAAATTATTTCTATAGCTTTTGTTTTATTTTCAGCGCGAAATCGCTTCACTATTTTGAGATAGAAAACGCACATTACGAAGTCAGGTAAGTCACTCAAATTTATTAGATATGTACCTACATACCTACAGAAAACATTTTTAAAGATTCACAATTAGCATTCAGAATCACGACAATTAATCAAAACCACAACTAGCCAAATCTGAAATCCTTATACCTACGATAGTCTCATTAAGCTCGAAACTGGACGGATTTGTCAAATTTTGGTTTATCTACATATAGATTTCGAGAATCATGCGCATCGCTTACGATCCGTGGAGACCGCAGATCAGTGGTTTTGGCGTCTAGATCATGTCGTTTTTCAAATGCTTGTTTCCAGTCCAGTATAACTATATAAATTATATAATTAATTCAAAGGTGGCTAAACTTTAAAAGGTACCGTGAAAAATGCGAAGAGGTGTCTTCTTCCCTGAAGCAGCGAGCTACGCTGTTGGCAGAGTTCGTGGCTGAGCAGATGAGCGGCGTGTCGCAAGAGCGCGACTGTTCTGTGGCCAGCGTGGACCTGCATCTCGCTGATATCATGGTAGTATCATCATACTGCTTATAGTCCAGTCTGCAGATAGCAGAAGCGAATGTCTTTGGCTAAATAGAGATCATGAGTCGGTGAAAAAACATTCCGTTTTGACTGACTATTCGACCTCCGTGGCCGAGAGGCAAGCGTGCCGGACTTTGGCGTCGCGCCATCTCTGAGGTTCCGGGTTCGATCCCCGGTCGGGTCAATATGGGAAACGAACTTTTCTATATTGTCTCGGGTCTGGGTGTTGTGGTACCGTCGTTGTTTCTGATTTCTATAACAACAAGTGCTTTAGCTACTTGCCACAGAATCAGAGCAATATATGTGATGTTGTCCAATATTTATTTATTTATACGTAGAAGTGACGTCACACTATATTGTAATGCAATGTGTCTTAGTACATGTTTGTTTACCTATATGCCAAAATAAAAAAAATATGTGTTACTTATATTTTTTGGTAATTTTCTAACTGTAAGTGATTACCTACAGTTAGAACATTTCGATTTGTTGGTCGCGCTGCATCGTTTTTTAAATGGCATACCTAGGTATATATATATTTTTTTATTATTAATTTCTAATCACACTAATATTATAAACGCAATAGTTATATTCGATAGTAGATATTGCGTCATTTTGACTTATTGAGAGATCTATTGGAAGTTCCTGTCCCACTAATATTTTAAACGCGAAAGTTCGTAAATTGTATGGAAGTTGTTAACTAAATGTAAGCTTGTTACTCACGAAAAACTACTGAATGGTTTTTGATAATAATTTGGCATTAAGATATTATAAGTAGGTAAAGGTAAGATACTAAAATTACATGTAGGATACTTAATGCAACAGGTAAGTGCATAGATTTTTTTATATTTTTTTTTATATTGCACTTCAAGATTGACCTCATCCCACCTGATGTTAAGTGGTAATGAGGTCCTAGCTTAAGGGTGACAAGTACAACATAATAAATCTGTTACTGGACTTGTCGCCCTTACCTTGAAGGCTTGACCCCTGCTAGTGATGTAGCACCCCCAAGGAGCTCTGGAAACCTTACTCACACGCAGGAACACAACAACACAGAAGTGATTGTTATTTGGCTGCGATCTTCTGTAAGGCGGAGGTATTTCACCAGTCGGGCTGCTCCAGTTCGAGCGATAAATCGCTATGCCCTACCTCTCTTAAAAGATCCACTTATTTGCACTTTAAGATTTACTTTATTGCACATAATTTACAGAAATTGGCTTTACAGACACATTATACTTTAATGTCCGTTAATTAGGCGGTCTTATCACTAGAAAGGGAACTTTTCCAGGCATCCTTAAAGTAAAGGGAAATAGTAGATACATGTCGCGAAATGGGTACGGGCGTGCAAGCACATGAATAATAGGTACTGTCTGTTTGTTTAAGTCTGAGCTGCAGTCGTGCGTGGTCGGCATCGGCTGGGTGCGGTGCGGGGGCGCGCTCGAGAGGGCGCTGCTGTACAAGGTGCTCGCCGACCGCGTCGGGCTGCCGTGCGCGCTGCACCGGACCACCAGCGCGCACGCTTGGTGCGAGATCGCTGTGCCTGAGCTGGAGAAGGTATGTTATATGTTTCTGGTCAAATGGGCCATGTAACTATTACAACCTATGGCCGATGTGGAAAAGGCGACGATGTACCGGAAATAGTTACGGATAGTAATAAATTATACGAGGCGTAAGCTATAAACGACCGACGGCCGACTGATGACAGCTGGTTGGCTATTATTTAAAGACTCTTAGTCGGTTGGAGAAAAACGGATAGTAATTTTTGACACATTACGAATCGTACAATTTTGGAACCGAGCATAAATAGACGGCCCTGTCACGATAGTAAGACGATGGACGCCGGGGCTTCTTTAGATTATCTAAGCATATTTCCATGGCTCCATCATTACCTAGGCGATGAGAAGGGAGGTTGAAATTTTGTCGGCAGTGAGCCTTCGGTTACAATGCATTATTCTGTCATAAACCTTACCTAATAAGGTAATGTTTTTCCTAAACAGGGGGAGGACGCAGACAAAGAAGAGAAGTACCCCGCAGGTCTGATCCGCGCAAACTACGTGGTCGACCTGATTGCGAAGCCGGGGCGGCTCCTGCCGCGCGGCGGGCACGAGGCGGCGCGCGTGTGCGGGCCCGCGTGCGCGCCGCCCTACACTGCCGCGCGCCTGCCCGACGTGTGCCGGTGCGAGAACTGAACCGGCAGTGGATAGCGAAAACTACGAATGTTCAATAGAACTACCGGTCGATACCTCAAATAAAGAAGACTATTGTAAAATAAAACAAACCGGCAGTGGATGAGGAAAAAGAAAACCTCCTCTTTATTTTTGAAGTCGGCTAAAAACTACGGATGTTGAAGCCCATTGGCGTAACTACCGCTCGAGTCCTCAAATAAAGAAGCTTATTTTAAAATATTTGCTTAATCATGTGCCGGTGCAAGAACTAAACCGGTTATATATGAGGAAAACTACAGATATGTTGGAGAACCCAGTGGCGTAAAACCGGTCGAAGTCTCAAAGCCTACTTTAAAATACTCGTAACATGTGCCGGTGCGAGAATTAACCACGGCAGTGGATAAGGAAAACTACGGATATTCAATAGAACTACCGATCGACGCCTCAAATAAAGAAGCTTATTTTAAAATATTTGTTTAAACATGTGCCAGTGCGAGAACTACACAGTGTATGAGGGAAAAATACGGTCGATTTGAGAACCTTCTTCTTTTATTTTGAAGTCTGTTAAAAACTACGGATGTTGGAGAACCCATTGGCGTAACTACTGTTATGTGCCGGTGCGAGAACTAAACCAGCATTATTATTAGTTAATGTATGTTAACCATACATTAAGCCTTCAAGGTAAGGGCGACAAGTCCAGTAACAGATTTATTATGCTGTACTTGTCACTGTAAGCTAGAACCTCATTACCACTTAACATCAGGTGGGATGAGGTAAATCTTGAAGTGCAATATAAAAACAAAATGTGTTGTTTGTGATATTTACGTTACTTAGTAGGAGTTTTATTAAAATAAAATTAATTAGTATGCTTAGATAATAATTAGTTTTATTTCTTGAAAGGCATTTTCTATTCCGCTCGTCACAATATTTTACAATAAATACTTTTCCATAAAAATCTTACACGAAGGCACGTTTTACGAAGACACACAATTGCACTCAAAATGGACGGACACAATCACAAACATAATTCTATGATATTTTACTTAAAACTAGACATGTAAAGTAAATAAACGCATGCTTGCTAACATTTAAAAAAGCTTCAATTTTTAAAATATTTCATTTTATAGTAAACTATATCAATTGCCAGTAATTTAATTTTTTTCTTCTATATAAATAAAAATGAATCGCCGAAATGAATGTACGCACATAACTTCAGATATATTGAACCAAATTGGATAATATTTTTTTTTGTTTTATTCTTAATTGTACCAGGATAAGAATTGTAAAAAACAATATAATTAACGGATCGTTCACGTGCGATGCCGCGGCATGCCACTAGTAAAAACTAAAAATTGGTAGTTAAGACAATTTTTATCACTCTCATTAAACATCACAAAGTCTAAACTTATTAAGACTCGCTTCATTTTTAGGACTCTAATCTTCCTACATATCCTATTAATTTGTATTTAATGTTGCAAATTTTTGCACGACGATTTCATGTTCTTGAATGAGTCATATATGACTCATACAAAGTGTACCAAAATTATTAGTTGTTAGTCTAAGCATGCGGATATTTCAAACATTATACTAAACGTAACTTATAAAATGTTGCTCGATGCTATACCTCTCAGGTAACTTATTACATGCTATTGCATGCTCACTAAATACACTAAGAAGTCTTAAAAATAAACAGTGTAGTACTTAGTACTAAATTCATGCTTACACGTGTAATATAAGCTGTAAATATAACGTAAACTGTAAATATTCTAGTGCAAAACCAGACGTTAATTTCGTCTGTATTTTAAAGCTGATAATGTTATTTAAGCTATATTCATAAAAATATTAAAATTTGTTGCCATAAAAAATATAAAAATCAGTCTAGGATATAAAAAATATTGATAATGGCCACTTGTTTTGTATTAAATTGAATTCATGGTAGTTGAATACAATATCATATAATAAATTGTCAGTTCATTAAAAATAATTATGATACTTCCATTATTTTGTTGCGGAATGCGTAAATTAAAGACCATATTATTTAACCGATCTATTTTCATGACAAATGGATATCCATATAATTTAAGCAGCGCTGCATTAAATTATTTTCAGAGCCGTTCCAAAATATTACTTCGTGTGCACTTTGATTTAATTGTAGGCCTTATGTTCATTCATAAATAGCTAGAACGGTAAATCGTATGTAAATACCAATTATATATGTAATTAGAAGTAAGTAGTGCTTTAAATATTTCGTTACTCAGGTTTTTAGTGAGTTTCAATTAATCGTATCCTTTCTTTTCCACACTTCATACTAAAGTATATTATAAAATAAGAGTAAGATTAAGGGTTTGTTCCACCACGTGCTGATAAAATCCCGGATATTCATTAGGAACTTGTGCCTTATAAAAAGTAAGTTTTAATTTAGAAGTCTCGGTGGTAATATCTGATAGATTCCCTGATAGTAAAAGACCGCTATATATTACATAGCGCCCTATGTTAGATAACTAGAACTTTATCAGCAACTGAAGCAGCTCCTAGGCCCACTTGCACAAGAGATCACTAACTGCTCATGCGCAAACAGCCAATGTACCTAAGCGGACCGACTAAAAATGAGCTTTAAGCCGTTGAATTAAATTTTGAAATGCGATACCTGGTTAGAGGTTAGTTGAATATCAGTATTAAATATATTGGGCTCATATTATTTTACAGAATATTTTTCGGCCGACGTTACGACGAAACTGATATGAGCCCAAATATGTTTGGGTTTAGCGCAAGTGGGCTTCTTAGCCTTCTACAATTAAACGGTGGTTTGCGGCACGCCCTGAACGATGGTGGTACGTGAGCGAGCTCTCGGCAGCGGGTCCGGCGCGCGGGACACTGCGCTCTCCTTCAGAGACAGCGCCGACCCTGTGGAGGCCTGCGACGCTGGTCGGGACGATGCCAGGGTTTGGGGTTGGCTCGGCTGGAAGAGGCACATCAGAATTAGCACAAGCATTTATTGGTCTAAATATCATACAACATTACATTGATTGTAGAAACTAGAACAAATGTTGGCACCACATTGCATACATAAACGCCCAGCACGAATGCTTGGTCTTGGTTGGGACCCGACCCACTTGCACCAAAACAGTTATTCAACGTTTTGCACATATTTTTCTTAGAAACATTAAAATCTTGTAATTATCTGTGAATGGCATCCCTCTTATTATGAGTCATATGTGACTCATATGACGGTAAATTTCGGTACGATTTATATTATGTTTTGAATTTCCGTTGACCGCGCGCCGAATCAATGTTTCTATGTACCTAGATTTTTAATTTGTTTTTAAGGTGTGCATCAACATTTTTTTTTATTTAAAAATACACCCATCAAAACTTATAACAAGACTTAATGTTTCCCGCAGGAAAGAAATGACCACAGGTCACAGGCCTATTGCATTACCACTAGCTTTTACTTACCGCTCGACTGATGTTCTGAGGCGTGGGCGGCCGCTTGACAGGCACGTCTCGGTACTCGTAGATGTTTTCCCGAGAACGCGTCGTATTATCAACCCCTGGATCTACATTATCGGGAACCATGAATATGTCGTCGCTGTAGTAACGGTCCGTTTCCCTGTAATCAGACATGAGATTAGTACAAATTTAAATACTTGGGACCTATTTACCCGTGGTCCTCCTAATGTGGCTCCTTGGTGAGTCCACGAGTAATTTTTTGACCCGTTGTCCTACCGCCAGTGTTCGCCAGTTGGTCCACTGTTAATTTATTTTTACCATGGTCCCACCTTCATGAAAGTATGGAAATCTGATACAGTACCATAGGTTTTTCGCATGATCCATATTGAAATATCAAAATACCTATGCCTCCCTAGTGGGTCACTAGGGGGACATGTCATGTGGACCACGGATAAGAGGACTCGGGAAGGTGCAATTAATAAAGCCATGCAAATACTAAGATCAGAAGATATATATGTATGTTGTAGCAAGAATGAACTCATTAGCCTCACTGTGGGATATATTTAATAGACTAGTGCCCCCCCCCCCCCCTCGATCCTAAGGCTTCTCACTACACGTACTATCCCAGTATTTTTCCACTGATTCATCGCTCTTATTAGTCATAGCGCGATGTTGGATTGTCCATTTGTCGAGGAAGGCTTTAACCTTCCTCGACAAATGGACAATCCAACACAAAAAATATTTTTCAATTACATTTTCTAGTATTTCTTGAGATTAGCGTAAGAAACTCTTTAGCTTCATAATAAGAGTATAGGTTAGACGGATTCTATTTTTTCGTTCACATGATTATGAAGAGCGAAGTCGCTTGATGCAGGCATTATTTTCTTAAACGAGGATTCCAGTCACTAATCATTTTAAACTGGAAAAATTGTATATTTTTCCTATTCAAAGCAGTTTTCAAACATGAAACAAAATGCTTTAACAGACATATACAAACTTTATGAACACGTAACTTCAAAATCCAATGAACACACAACACAAATTAATAGGCTGCTTGATTGGTACGAGCCACAGCTCGTACCTTCTTGGCCACAAACACTTTAAATGTCTTGTGTTTTTGTTAAGGTGGATTTAGACTAAAAGAGCATAGAGCTAGAGCTAGAACTAGAGCATTCTTTCGTTAATATCTAGTGTAAACTAAAGCTTGACGTATCTATTTACATCAAACGAACACCGAACTAGAACCAGAACAAGAATGTTCTTTCTATATCTTTTGGTGTAAACAAGAGTTAGATCAAATGTTCTTTGCCCATTCGAGTCAATTCTTTGGTTGGTATTGGTAGTGCTCTGCTATGTAATCTGACAGTGAAATCATTATTGCAAGTGCTGCATTTATTATTTTGAAGCAAAAACTCAATAATAAAAGACGGAGAAGACGTTGGTGGGTTACAAATTTAATGCAACGAAGGACACTGGATAATGTAGGTGAAACAATGACGGATATGCAAAAACAGGAAGAAAGTGGTCAATACCAAAATTTTATTAGGCTTCTATCATTAATAAACATTTTTCTTGAGATCAATCCATAATTTAATCGATACGATACGTAAACAATCGCTAGAACACAAGAACACTTTGATGAGACCGCTCCGTGGAGCGAGCGTCCGAACACGCTAGAATGTTCTAAGCAACTGTTCACGCGGTCTTGCGCCGTTTACATCGAGCGCGCGAGCATTCTTAGAATATTCTATAGAATCTTTGCGAACGCACTAAGAACAACGAAATAATGCTCTACGCCTGTTTACACTAGAAGAATTTGACGTAGTGGCGATAGAATGAGCATTCACTCGTTTGGTGTCAATCCACCTTTACATGTAACACATATTTTTAAATTTATATTTATAGTATCGACCTCCGTAGCCGAGAGGCATGCGGGCCGGACTTTGGCGCTGCGTCATCTCTGAGGTCCCGGGTTCAATCCCCGGTCGGGTCATTATGGGAAACGAACTTTTCAGCATTATCTCGGGTCTGGGTATCGTGGTAACGTCGTTGTTTCTGATTTCTGCAACACAAGTGCTTTAGTTCCTTACCACAGTATCAATGTATTTGACATTGTCTAATATTTATTTATATATTTGTAATGTGTTCGTGGCCTATAAATTTGTTTCTTTGTTTCCAAACATACATATAACTACACTAACAGCGCAGCAATGATAAAAGCTTCACAAATAACAATGTTAATGGTTATTAAAGTCACCTACACAGCAGGTACCATCTTCCATTTAGGAGGTGCAGCCCTGTTAGGAAACGGTTATTATGGTTAGTGTAAACACGTACAATGTTTCAGTACAGCTTAGAGCACGTCAGGCCATACACTTTGGACTTTAAATAGCCCTTATATCTAAGTCGTAAGAACTACTCACCACTCGAAATGCATATACGGAAGACCAGCGTCGGCGTGTTACTCAGATACATCGATAAATGCTGAGTATTAGCCTTTTTGGTGACATAACCTATACTGATTTTATAAATGCGAAAGTAACTCTCTGTTTGTGTCCGGCTTTCACGCCTAAACCACGGAACCGATGTTGATGAAATTTGGTATAGGTATACGTTGAACCTCTAGAACGGATATAAGTTACTTTTTGTTTTGAAAATAAGGGGGGAATGGGGGTAATATTGCCCTTCAAAGTTTATATGGTTTTTTTTTTAATTTAGAGATATGATATTTGGCACAAACAGCTTGAAACTTGGAATAAAATATACTTTTTGTTTCGAATATTAGGGGAGATAGGGGTGAAACCGACCATGAAAGTATATATATGGAAAAACCTTGTAGTCCACAGCAATTTTAATATAAGTGGATGTTCTATATAGCAATGTATGTCACGGGCATATAAGTATGTAGTTCTAAACAAATTCGGTAGAAGGCACTTACTGGAGGCTAAGAGGTATATGCAACAGAAAAAATCATCGTCTACGTTAACGTGAGTTACCTCAGTTGGAAGAGTACGTGCGATACGTGAAAGTCGAGGGTTCGAGCTCCACACCGCAAGGGGAGATGATTTTTTCTACTTTTTTTTAAATATTTACGTCATGTCTCTATATAGACATTTCGTTCTTTCTTTCTTATATCCAACGGCAAGCGTTATGCTGGACACTGACGTGCTTTTGACTGTACAAAATGGTGTATTAGTATATATAGGTACTTCGATAAATGTAAGTTTTCGATATCAAAAGCGACATAGGTAATGTTGTTAGTTTTTTATGACATTGTGAAACATGTGTTAGTATTTTTTATGATACAAATAAGTTAGGACAGGCTGGCACATAGTACACATTTACATATGACGCTGGTTTTCAAATTTTTGGTTTACTTTTAATGCTTGTTGCCACAAGGCATTAAGTCCATTTGTTATTTTTATAACTTACAATTAAGTTTAAACGGATGAATGAAAACCGGAGGCCGTGGTAAATTCACTATCACAGCACTACCGGCAAGGAGGGTGTTCGAGCATGAGAAATCCACTAGATGGCGATATGTAAGCGTGGGGTCTAACTGCTACGTGATTGGTTATGTAAGGAACGTATGTTCTTTACTAAAAGTGGAAGTACTTCCGCCGAGCTAGGTGTTATCTGCTCGGGGACCAAGGCCCAACTACCATTCTTGGTTTGTTGTATATATACTTAGTGGCGACGAAAACTCTGATATCGCGATGTAGGATATCGATGTCACGCATTACGTATGGAGCGTTGTTTACTACGCCAATTCTGCTGACGCTGTATTTGTGTCGACTTGTAGGTCATGTCGTAGGTCGGCACAGTTAGTTTACATGACATTGACAGGCATGTCACCATACTACATACATACATACTAACGGTTGATACAGCAGAAAAATTTCATCGCCAACGATAACTTGCGGTTAGCTCAGTTGGTAAGAGCAGCACGCGCGATACGTGAAGGTCGTGGGTTCGATTCTCGCATCGCAAGGGGAGATAAAAATTTTCTGTTTCTAATATTTAAAGTTCGCTAGTACGGCGTTTAGTACTATAAAAATAAAAAAATCGATTACATATATACATATTTGAACGACCAATCACATAGCAGTTGAACTCTACGCTTACGTATCGCCACCTAGTGGATTTTTCACGAACACCCTCATTGCTATACCGAAGTGTTATTTTTTCTTTAATACTAAAAAGTGTTACCTCTTAGCATTTCTCCAAAGCATACAGCATACTACCAGCAGCACTATGAGGATGAGACAGAAGCTGGAGACGGACCAGAAAGCTATCTGTAGAGGCTGCTTCGGCTCCCACCAAAACTGGAACAATGATAAAATCATTATATACATATCTTCTCCTTCTTTTTATATAGCATCGCGCGCAACCAAACTTCTTTTGCAGAATCTAACTCTGTCAGAGTCAGAGAGAATTATTGAATAACCTTCCATCATTGCTCTGATTACGTGGTAAGACCTTGTGTTAGATATATCAGAAACAACAATGGTACCACAACACCTAGACCCGACACTATATAGAAAAGTTCGTTTCTCATATTGACCCGACCAGGGAATTGAACCCGGGACCTCAGAGATGGCGCAACGCCAAAGTCTCGCCCGCTCGCCTCTCAGCTACGGAGGTCTATGAAGTAAGTATAAATATGAGTGTGGTACTATAACACAACACCCAGACCCGAGACAATATATAATAGTTCGTTTTTCCGGACCCGACCGGGAATCGAACCCGTGACCGCCGGGATTGCGCGACGCTATCCTTAAATATGCTCATACTTAAATGTTTTTTTTCGTACCTCAGTGAATGGCGGGTAGGTAGGCAGCAGTCTCCCAATCACGGTGGGCAGGTACATAGTCCAGAAGGCCAGCTCCGTCTGCCGGTAGTTGAGCAAGATGGTGGAGTTGAAGGTGGTGTTCAGGTTCAGATACCGCAGCTGGCCGGCCTTAGCCATCTCGAAGTGGACGCCCAGGATGCGGGAACGGGTTGGGTTGCTGCGAAATAATATAAATAAGCTAGGGAATCACAATCAACTGGTCTCAAACATACTTTTTATTTTTCAAAAGACGAAAGGTAAAGATACTACACACTTTGGTCTTTGCACCGACCTTATGTCTTCGGACTGAAATATTAAACTGTAAATGTATATCTTTCGTGTTTATGTTGACCATATAAAAGGTTTTCATTTAACACTAGTTCCAAAACTAGGATTCCATGTGTTGTGGGATGTGGGGGCAGTCTCTTTCGCCTCGGATAGTTTAATGATAGCGCATGCCCACACGCCTATAGATGCCTATCTATCTATATGAATAAAAATCTAACATGGTTCATTAGTCTAGGTAAACTCGAGTACGGGCAGATCGATTTTGCTAAGTTTGGTTTTAATATAGTCGTGGAGGTCCAAGGAAGGTTTAAAAGGTAAGAAAATTACGAAAAAATAGACGATACGACGTACACCGGGGAAATAGGTTATATATAACTAGGTTAAATATATATATTTCTATACTGCAGCAACGCAGGCGAAGTGGCTAGCAACACCTAGTATGTAAAACTCACCCAAATCTCGCAAAGTCCGCATACGCCTTCATGAAGAAGTGGCTCATATTCCTATCGTTCGGTGTCCATAGCTGCCGATCTATCCTCTGCTTCACTGGGAAGAACTCTTGGTCCATGAAGGGGGCTCCGGTCAGGAAATAATGTTCAGTGTCGTGAGCATACAGCCGCCATTCCGGCCACTTGTACGCTTCCACTGTTGTGTTCAGGACGTACATATACACCGGCACGTTTTGTTCTAGAAGTAACTTGACTAGCTTATCTGTGGGCGCTCGGTAGAGGAAGTCTGAGAGCATCTGAAAAGGATATTTTCTTTTAGCGGCAGTTGTACTAACTTAACAATATTATTTTGATTGGACGAGCTAAAGTACTGTCGGCGTAGTTTTTTTAAATGTTGCCAACTGGAGAAAAAAGTTTTACGCGACCGATTTTACGTATTAAAATGCATTACTTGTGTTCGCAACGACATTTAATAAAATAAGATTAAAATTATGTATATAACTCGTAATGATATGTTTATGAAAATTTTAAGTAAATATAATAAAAAACTCGTATGCAACCTTTTTGACTTTTAAAATAAAGACAGACACTTTTGTTTCTTTAAAATATTTCAAAATAAGCTAGAGCGGCGTGAAGCACCATTAAAAATTGTAAAAATCCATTGAATAAGTAAACCCCCTTGGGGATGGTAAAATCCGTTCTTAGCGGATGTCTACACCAAATAAATAACTTACCAGCCAATTTCAAGTTCGTTTAGGTTTTGAAATTTCTGAGAATTCAGTTAGCCAGTCACTGGAATGGAATATCGCTTTTATGCATATAGACCATAAAAAAACATGGAAGACTTCCCGTCGTACTAACTTCAATAGAATATTAGCACCAAAACACACACAAATGTAAAGCACAAAGGCAATAGATACGCAATATAAGTAATAAAGTATTAAGGTCGACAAAAAGGCGTTCGTTAAAGGGGTCGTTAGTTACGTCATCTCACATAATGTGATCCATCTCACGCGCTGTGATTGGTCCGCGCCTATGACTCGTACTGGCTCTAGCTCACTTTTTTAAGCCACGCCCACTGTGCCTTACTTTTCGTTGTGTCATTTTCAAGCGTTAGTAATGCTTCTTTTGTTCACTGATATATACTCTGCAGTTAAAACTTACGTGTATGTACTGGTCGCGTATTGCACTGACGTTGTGCGGCTCCGGGTGATAAGTGTACATGTACCGCACCGCCTCGTACACGCCGCGCGGGTTTAAAGTGTAGTTGTACCTGTTACAATACAATAAATACGTTAAAATACCATATTTAACACTGATAAGATACCGGAACTGACGCCTCGAAATTATGTTTTTTTTTTGTTCAAAATCTTTATTGCACTATGATGAAGACAGATGTAAATTGAGCCGTAAAGAAGCAAAATGTATATGGACTTCATGTACAAATTACCGCCTTTATGTATATGATTCTATATTATTCTATATGACTCAATTATGAAAACTTCATACTAGGATCATTATATACCAGACAAACTTTGACTTATGCAGAGTTTGATCATTAAAATATTAATGTATATAACAATAATAAACCAACTCTTTCTAAGATTAATATACAGGAAGACATTTTAATCACTATCCAAATTTTGATATTCTAATCTGTAGCGTAAATTAGTATATACAATATTTTTCAAAGTTATCCAAAAAAAAGGCGCCGCGATAGTCACCGACAACGCGCGCCGCCACCACTCGCCTCACCCCGCCCGGGGGTATTACCCATTGATATTTTCGCTTTGCGTTGTAATAATATTTACGCTAGGTAGGTACCCATGCGAACTTTAAAATTGGTTCGGAGTAATGAATTTATTGTGTAAGTTGGACCTACGTTTTTTTTTCTGAAATGGGTTCTATTAACGATACCTTATACCCAGAAAAAATTTGGATAGTGATCGAAATATCTTACTGTATTTTTAAATCGAAAAAAAGTAGTGTATGTTTTTTGATCTTATGAATTTTAAAGATTATTTGCATAAAACCTATATAGTCCTTTTTTACGGTAGTGATACTTAAAAATCATTTAAGTGTAAAATTCCAATTTCGGACAATTTCATTCTCAAGGTCGTTCTAAAGGTTTATTACTTTTAATCGCAAGCGACCAAACTTATGGAACGAAGCAATACGCCAAAATCATTAAAAAAAATCAAAATCAAAACCTCAAACTTTACATACCGGAGTACCAACTCGTGCACCTTCTGATTGAACCAAGGCTCGCTGATCTGGAATGTTGGAGCTAGTGATTCGTTGTTGTCTGTAAAGTCGAAATTGATAATAAATAATAATCAAGATAAATCTATGAGCTTATTTACTATTTAAAAATAAGTCGGGTTTTCCTTCCTGAAGCTATAACTCCTTTTTTTTTCTGACGAGGGGAAATGCTTTGACGCACCGTACCGTCACCTGAGGGAGGTGACGGCGTGTGTGGGACTCCCTGCCCTTATAACAGCAGGACTACCCACTAAAACCCCCCGTTTGGACCTTATCGCCTAAGTGGTGGTGCTGTGGGAAATCGGATCAACCCGACTAACCACAACAAAGATTGAAGCTATAACTCCTGAACGCACGAACCGATTTCCACGGTTTTGCATTCGTTGGAAAGGTCTCGGGCTCCGTGAGGTTTATAGACAATTCAGGAAAAATTTCAACAGAAAAGCGGGAAATTCCTCTAAGGCGAAACGAATTAGCCGGGACCGCTAGTTTATTCTATAGAAAAAGAGTTAGTTATAAGTAGAACACTGTGGTGGACGATTGCAACGCGACATAATATCGTGCTGTGGCGATATTTCTTTTTTTTTTATATTGCACTTCAAGATTGACCTCATCCCACCTGATGTTAAGTGGTAATGATGTCCTAGCTTAAGGGTGATAAGTACAGCATAATTGGCTACTTGACAGTTTTTGAAAAAGTATTGTAAAATGTGCGCCCGTTCATTTTATATCCCAAGCAATTCGATTTTTCTGGAAATAATCTAAATAACCAGAGAAAAATAAGATTTTGTGTAACACATTTAAAAAGCGCGCGAAAACGCCTAGCCGCGTCATTGTTGCAATTATGACGTCAACGTCCTAGTCAACGAACCGATACGCATAGGAACGACTTAATTAAGATAAACGGAAAATGTTTCAATAAATTCTTTATACGATTAGAGACACAATAATTCAATTTAATCGGTAAAATAATCATTGTTTCGCCACTTTAAAATTAATAATTTTCGCCGACAGCTGTCATTTCCGAATTGCAATGGTGGTTTCCGTTTCGATTCTTTTGTTCCACAGATAAAAAAACTAAAATTTATTTTGCAAAAATAAAATACTAACTATGCTTTTAATTAAAAAGTAAAAATGTAAAATGATTGCTTAACTAATAAGCTAACATATCTAACACTTTTCATATTTTATTGTTATCACTGTCAAGTAGTCAATTATTCTATTACTGGACTTATCGCCCTTACCTTGAAGGCTTGACCCCTGCTACTAACGCAGCACCCCCCAGGATCTCTGGAAACCTTACTCACACGCAGAAACACAACAACACAGAAGTTATTGTTATTTGGCTGCAGTCTTCTGTAAGGTGGAGGTATTTCACCAGTCGGGCTGCTCCAGTTCGAGCGATAAATCGCTATGCCCTACCTCTCTTAGATATTATTTCATTTTAATTAAGTTCTAAATAGCAAATAACGTTAAACATTTAAAATAATTTAACGGGTCAAAACGCGACACCATTTTTATTTAGTAGTTAATACAAACTACTTACTGCCCGACGTTTCGGTTAGGTTGCACCAACCGTGGTCACGAGCTGACTGGTCTTGCTCGCCTTCGTCTGTTCGGGGGAGCTTGCAAATCTTCATCCACCCGCACATTGTCACATAACAAAATGTTATTGAAGTCACTTCGACACACTACACTGACAGTATCCGGAATTGTTTTTGATCGTTCTAATCGCGGTAAACATTTATTAATCACTGGATTCCATGCTGATGATAACTTAAATCCGTCTTCTCTATTGAAATTTTTGTACTTTTTGATTTCAATAGCTATTGAAATCAAAAAGCTTGAAGCTTCACGTACTATCCTAGTATGGTAGTGGCGATCGGTCGAGAGGATTTTAGGGTCGTGCAACTCCATCCAATGATTAACTCCCATTTCTAACAGATGTTCTGCTACCCCGGATTTATTAGTCTGACGATTTTTGACCGCCGTGATATGTTCTTTCACTCGTTCAGCCATTGTCCGCTTAGTTTGTCCAATGTAAGAACTACCACAACTGCAATCAATTTTATAAACTCCCGGCGTTTGAAAAGGAATAACATCCTTCGGCGTTCGCAGTAATCTTGACATTTTGCATAACGGTGTATATACAGTCTTGATGGAGTTTTTTCTAAGTACTGTTCCAATTTTATCCGTTACGCCTTTTATGTACGGCAAAAACGCTGCTTGTCGACTGACTTCAGGACACTTTCCTTTTGATTTCCACCTTCTTGGTTTCCTTGACACTTCATACCCGTCTCGTCTGAGTACCTCCTGAACATGCGTGAGCTCACGAACAGACGAAGGCGAGCAAGACCAGTCAGCTCGTGACCACGGTTGTGTCGCAAAATGGTGTCGCGTTTTGACCCGTTAAATTATTTTAAATGTTTAAAATGGAACGCGAAAGTCTTAAAATTTATAAATAACGTTAAACGTGAAGATAAACACTATTTTTTCAATTTCTAAAACATAAGTTAAATATTGTTATATTAAATATAAATGAAATGCTGTTCCTTAGTCTCGCTAAGACCGATTTAGCTAATGTTGGTTTTGAAATAATTTTGGCGGACCAGGGAGAGTTAACCTGAAAAATAACTGTGAATCTCTGATCCACAAACGAAGCATCTATTTGGGACGACACAGCCCAACTGGATGAAAAAAAAACTCTTAAAGCCAGGAAAATACTAAACTTTCTAGAATCGACCCGGCTAAAGGAGTTACTTTAAATTGGTGGCGAGTTACAATATATCTGATAGGTCGCAGTGACCACAGTTCACTAGAACTTCACAGTCCCAAGTACCTTAATAATAACCTGAAAAATAAATAATTGAGTCTAATAAATAAATAAATAATAAATATTGGACAACATCACATACATTGCACTGATTCTGTGGTAAGTAGCTTAAGCACTTGTGTTACAGAAATCAGAAACCACGACGGTACCACAACACCCAGACCCGAGACAATATAGAAAAGTTCGTTTCCCATATTGACCCGACCGAGAATCGAACCCGGAACCTCAGAGAAGGCGCAACGCCAAAGTCCGGCTCGCTCGCCTCTCGGCTACGGAGGTCGCCAAGTGAAGATGATCAATAAATTAATTAACTCACAGATGTAATACGCGGCCTCCTGCGTCGTCACGCCCGCCATGTACTGCAGCGCGGGGTTGAATCTCCGCCTCTTGATCAGTTCCTCGGGCATCACGTCGAGGAAGTGCCAGTCGCGCTCGCGCCAGCCCTCGTACCACTCGTCGCCGGGGAACGTGATGTTGTTCTCGAGAACCGGACCCCACGGTATGAAGCCCACTTGCGGCTGGAAACGTGGAAATTTAAATGTATATGTACTAATATTTTAAATGCGAAAGTAACTGTCTGTTCGGCTTTCACGCTTAAATCACTGAACCAATTTTGGTATACGTTGAGTCTTCAGAACAGACATACATCCATACTAATATTATAAATACGAAAGTAACTCTGTCTGTCTGTCTGTCTGTCTGTCCGTCTGTTACTCTGTCACGCCTCAACGGCTGAACGTATTTTGATGAAATCTCAAGAACGGATATAGGCTACTTTTTATTAGAAAATAAGGGGGGGATGGGGGTAATACTACCTTTGAAAGTTTATATGGAAAAATGTTAATTTTGAAGTTAGAGATATGAAATTTGGCACAAATATAGCTAGAAACTTGGATTAAAATATAGATTACTTTTTGTTTCGAATATTAGGCGAGAAAGGGGTAAAACCGACCATGAAAGGATGTAGTCCACGCGAACACAGTCGCGGGCACAGCTAGTTTAAAATAAGTTAGTGTGTCAAAACACAAAGACCAGCCAGCTCGTGACCACGGTTGGTACAACCTAACCGAAACGTCGGACAGCAAGTAGTTCGTATTAACTACTAAAAATGGTGTCGCGTTTTGACTTGTTAACTTATTTTAAATGTTTAAAATGGAACGCAAAAGTTTGAAATTCTGTATTTGATGTAAGATGATATTTATTTTATGTGCCAAATGCCTTCATAGAAGATATTAGTGTCCGCCCGCGACTGTACGAAGTCGCGCCATGACTACACTTGTCGCCCTTACGTTAAAGGCCCCTGCTAATGTAGCACCCCCAGGAGCTCTGGAAACCTTACTCACACGCAGGAACACAACAATACAGAAGTGATTGTTATTTGGCTGCGGTCTCTGTACGGTGAAGGTATTTCACGAGTCGGACTACTCCAGTTCAAGCGGTCGATCGCTATCCTTCACTCTTCTCCAGTCTTCAAGAAAATTACCTGAAACTCCGCGTTCCCCAGCTCATAGAAGCTCCTTCCTTGCCGCAGACAGTTGACGAGCTTCCAAGAAGAGTCTATAGGGCAGCCGAGCAGTGTGCCGAACACGCGAGACGTGTTTTGTACGCGGAACCTGTCCTCAATGAGAGCCCAGTCTGATAAGGCTGAGCCGCTCTGTAAACAAAAATACAAAAAAGTAGACAATTATATAGAAATAGATAATGTTATTCATGTAAACTTTTACAAAAGCATTTTATTAATTGTAAAATGAATTAAACGACCGCCGTGTTCGGAATGTTGATACTATCGAGAAGAACCGGTAAGAAACTCGAAAACTTACACATAAGTTTTATTTTTATTTTACGTAAAATGTAACCATTGGTGTTGAGTTTACAATTGTTAAGTTTATTTTTCCATATAAGTTTTAGTTTAAGCTTATTGTAAACTTGATTGTGGTTTATTAAATAAATAAATAAAAAAAACATAGGTTATAGAAAAGTTCGTATCCCATTTTGAAGCAACCGGGGATCTAACCCGGACGGTTCATTGATAGGAAACGAACTTTTCTATATTGTCTCGGGTCTGGGAGTTGAAGTAATGTCGTTGTTTCTGATTTATGTAACACAAGTGCTTAAGCTACTCACCGCAGAATCAGGGCAATGTATGTGATGTTGTCCAATATTTAATATTTATTTGAGTATTTATTCTAAGTATTCTTAAGTAAGTTACATTGCAAAAACCCAGTATCTCACCTGTGCTATGATCCTTGTGACTATGTCCCTGGTCTGCGGCGCGACCGCCAGCAGGCCGGCGGAGGCTGCTCCTGCGCCGGGGCCGAACAGAGTGATGGAGGACCGGTCCCCGTTGAACGCGCCGATGTTCTCGTGCACCCAGCGGAGGGCTAACGCTTGGTCGAGGATACCGTAGTTGCCTGGGGAGTTCTCGTCAGCTGTGGAGAGGAAACCTGAAAACAGACAGTTTTTGAACCATTTATTTATATTTATAGCTTCCAATATTGTACGACTCGCTATGTGTCAACAATGTCTATCCATTTTAATCCAACCGACTAGGAGTCGTTAATATCGTGCCATACTACTTTCCATAGCCGTCATCAGTCGTCTGTCAGTCGTTTTTAATATAAGCCTCGTATAATTTCTCGGATCGTTTTTCAAATATTGGAATCGGGCATTAACCAGTTGAATCAAAACCATTTTAAACTAGCCGTGCCCGCGACTCCATTCGCGTGGATTACATAATTTTATGGTCGGTTTTAACCCTATCTTCCCTAATATTCGAAACAAAAAGGAGTCAATATGTCAATGCAAGTTTCCAGCTATATTTGTGCCCGATTTCATATTTCTAACTTAATATTTTATACTGAGTGATACTAAAAGCAAAATGTATAAATAATAATATTCGCAGAGGACGTGTTGTATAGATTCTAAAAACTTTTAAAGACTTGAAATTGAAAAAGACTGAGGATTTATGGGGGATTTCTCTAGAGATAATAAAAACTATTATTACTACCATTGCCCCTCACTTAGCTTACATATTTAATAAGTGCATAGATCTGGGCCAATTTCCGAATCTAATGAAATTCAGTAAAATAATACCCCTTTTTAAGTCAGGTGTTAAAAGTGACCCATCTAACTTTCGACCCATTTCTATACTGCCAACGCTTAGTAAGATCTTTGAAAAAATTATATTCAATCAACTAATAACTCATTTTCATGAAAACGATTTACTTCATCATAAACAATTTGGCTTTACCAAAGGTAAATCAACTACTGATGCCGGAGTGGCACTTATCAAACATATATTAGATGCGTGGGAGAGAAAGCAAGATGCCCTTGGTATTTTTTGTGACTTGTCAAAGGCGTTTGATTGTGTCAATCATGAAACTTTGCTTTTAAAATTGCGACACTATGGTGTCTCAGGCCCTGCAATATCTTTATTGCAATCATACTTAACTGATAGAATACAAAAAGTTAATATTAACGGAGCCAATTCTTCCGGCGCACCACTTGTTATGGGCGTGCCCCAGGGCTCTATATTAGGACCTCTTCTCTTCTTAATATATATAAATGATCTTCCTCACTTTACCAAAAGTCTATGTGAGATTGTATTGTTTGCAGATGACACATCTTTGATCTTTAAAGTTGACAGGCATAAGCAATCATATGACGTTGTAAATAGTACCCTCTCACAAGTTTTGCATTGGTTTTTTACTAATAACTTAGTCCTCAATGCAAAAAAGACTAAATGCATTAAATTTACAATGCCAAATGTAAGGCAAATTAATACTGATATTGTAATGAATAGTGAACACATTGAACTAGTTAATTCAACAACTTTTTTAGGAATCACTATAGATTCTAAACTTCAATGGGGTCCTCATATAGGTGCTCTGGCAGAAAGACTTAGTTCGGCTGCATATGCAGTCAGAAAAATTAGGCATCTTACTGATGTTGAAACGGCGAGACTAGTTTTTTTCAGCTATTTTCATAGTTTAATGTCATACGGTCTACTGCTGTGGGGCTCAGCTTCTGACATACAAACCATTTTTGTATTGCAGAAGAGAGCTATTCGATCTATATACGGCCTTAGATCGCGTGATTCACTGAAAGAATTATTTAAAGAAATTGATATTTTAACTGTAGCGTCACAATTCATCCTTGACTGTATTATGTATATTCGAAAAAACCTTAATTTATTCTTTAAGAAATCTGATGTTCATAGTTTTAACACAAGAAATAAACATAAGCTCGCTATTTCAAACCATAGGCTTCGCAAGACCAGTAAAACATTCGTTGGATTAAGTATAAAAATATTCAACAAGTTACCGCAAGATATTATTGACTTACCCATGCATAAATTTAAGGTCTATGTTAAATCATGTTTAATGAAAAAAGGGTACTACAAACTTGATGAATATTTCAATGATAAACATATATGGACATGATTGTCTGCTCGCTCGCACACCATATTTTTAAGTTCTCTAGTTCCAAATATTGTAAAGATATATAACTACTGAGTTTCTTGCCGGATTCTTCTCGGTAAGATTAGGTTCCGAACCGGATGTAGCTCCAATTTTGGTTTGTATTCATTTTGACGATGCATAAGTGTTACTTGTAACCAACGTGAATAAATGAATTGATTATGATTATTATGATTATTCTAAAACTATCTTCAACCATCTTACCAAGTGCACCAAGCCTGTAGTTGATGGACACGACGACTACATTGTAGAAGGCGGCCAGCATGTGCGCTGGGAACAGGTTGGAGGCTCCGGAGGAGAACTGCCCTCCGTGGATGTAGACCATCACGGCGAACTTCTGAGCGGTGGACCCGGCGTCAGTCTGTGGACCAAGCGTTTTTTTTTTAAAGCACAGTATATTGGCTCCTCCCAGCCTGATGTTAAGCAAAGAAAGGAACCCTATGAACATCACTATGTAATACTGTGAAATGTACATGAAAATATTGATAACTAGCGGCCGCTTACTTCGTACGCTTGGTATGAAATGTTGCAATTATAACTACAATTAAACTCGTTCTAAACTCTTATGATATATTGGACAGCAACCAGCATGATATGAACACACACAATGTAAATATATATTTAATAATTTATTCAAAAACATAATATTTAAATGAACGTTATGTTAAGTACAGCTATCATTTTAGAATAAAAAACAGTGTGATGCATGATAGATGTTACAAGATGGTATCTTGTATTGTATTTGACTTATAAAGATTACACACAACGTTAATATTAACCAATTAGCACGATAAACAAGGCAGATAATTTAAATTTCAGCTGCCAACTATTAAATTGGCAAAATTACAAAACGAAAAAAATCTTAAAAAAGAATATATTTTTCATTATGTATGAGATAGAAGCTATATTGACTAAAACAATTTTAACGTAAGAAAGACAAGAACTCCTGAAAATATAAATTCTATGAGATCAACCTTGTAATGTAGTTTTACATTATATTTTATATAAGTATCTACCTATCATCACACAAGCAATCGACCGCCTTATGTATATTGTACAAATACATTCATTGTGTCATTTTCACGCATTTCATAATCAACAATAATGGACTGCCATTGAATACTGATTCAACGTGTCCTCCAAAATACAGGTCACTTACATAATTTGTCCGTTGTGTTAGAATTGAGTCCATCTGATAAATTATTGCGAATCCTTTTTATTACATTTGCTAATTGACTACTTGACAGTGTTAACAAAAAAATTTGAAAAGTGTTAAATATGTTAGCTTATTAGTTAAGTAATAATTTAACATTTTTATTTTTTAATTAAAAGCATAGTTAGTATTTTATTTTTGCAAAATAAATTTTACTTTTTTTATCTGTGGAACAAAAGAACCGAAACGGAAACCACCATTGTAATTTGGAAATGACAGATGTCGGCGAAAATGATTAATTTTATTGTGGCAAAACAATCATTATTTTACCGATTAAATTGAATTATTGTATCTCTAACCGTATCAAGAATTTATTTAAACATTTTCAGTTTATCTATATTAAGTCGTTCCTATCAGCGGCGTAGCGTGGGTGTCGGCCGCCCGGGGCGGAAGACAATTTTGCCGCCCTCTTATTTAGATATTTCAATTTAATGTATACTATACATTACATTACATACATTTAAATAAAAAAGTTTATCTAAGTTTTACAATCATCTTTATTATACATTGATAATTTTTTATAACAGGTACACTCAAGAACGCGTCAACCTATACACTTTGGACTTTGCACCATTCTTATTAACAAACGCATAAGATCGAAACTTGAACTGCGAGTGTATAGCTTGATGTGAGCTCGACTGTACAATATCTATCACCGCAGATTAGTTACTCTACCTTAAGGTTGTCTGGAAGAGATCGCTTTCTAGCGATAAGACCGCCTAAATTGTACTATAATTTTTCTGTAAAACCTATTTCTGTAAAGATTTTTGTGCAATAAAGTATATCTATCTATCTATCTATCTATCTTACAAAATGTATTTATGTTGCACGGCTGTACCCATTTCTCGGCATCTACTATTTCCTCTACCTTAAGGTTGTCTGGAAGAGATCGCTTTCTAGCGATAAAACCGCCTAAATTGTACTACTAATATTATAAAGCTGAAGAGTTTGTTTGTTTGTTTGTTTGAACGCGCTAATCTCAGGAACGACTGGTTCGAATTGAAAAATTATTTTTGTGTTGAATAGACCATATATCGAGGAAGGCTTTAGGCTATATAACATCATGCTGCAACTATTAGGAGCGAAGAAATAATGGAAAATTTGAAAAAAACGGGGAAAATTATTCATCCTTGAGGGCTTTCGTTGCGTGCGGGGTTGAAAAGGGGGGTGAAAGTTTGTATGAAAACCGAAATCCACGCGGACGAAGTCGCGGGAGGCCGCTAGTTGTACTATAATCAATCTGTAAAACCTATTTCTGTAAAGATTTTGCGCAATAAAGTATATATCTATCTATCTATCTATTAGGTACAGCTGTCGATCGTCAGATTGACAAAATTAAATAATTGGAGAATTGAATATAAAACGCAAATAAATTTTTAATTAAAAATTAGAACAATACTATTATAATAAAAGACTTTGCTCTTAAAAAAAGTAGACGTCAAAGTAAATTTATACGTCTACTTTTTTTAAGAGCAAAGTCTTTAATTGCACCATTAATGTCTATAGCATCACACATTTCTTGCTCAATAGACAAGATAGCCAAATTAGTTAGTCTTAAAGTACTCATGGTTGATCTTAAATAATTTTTAATCAACTTCAATTTTGAAAAACTTATCTCACAGCTGGCATTGCTTATGGCAACTGTGAAAAATATTCGTAGCATTATTAAAATATTGGGCAGAGCATCTTCCAGCTTGGACTCCACAATTAATTTATTTTCGTTACCTGCAGCAGCAACGAAAGTCCGTAGTCGAAGTCGTTCCAGCTTGAAATCCTGCTCGTCAATTTCGACAGATGCGTAGTCTAGATTACATTTAGTGTCGTCTGGATCTAATAATATAGCCGGCGATAGATAGTCAGTCATTCTCGCTGTTGTTTTGTTAGCCATAAACAATCCAAGCATTAAATAAAATACAGGGAATCCCCGCAAGTCGTAGACGGTGTTGCCAGCAGTCGCTACAAAATATCATTCAAAGAAAGGGGATTCCCCGAATCCGTTACAGAATAAGTAATGAAAAATTCCATGCTCTTTTCAATCGGTCCTTTGTAGTTGCGTTAAAAATATGAAATGGTTCAAATATTTTTATGATTTATTGTGAAATTTTGCCGCCCCCTAAAATGTGCCGCCCGGGGCGGGCCGCCCCTGCCGCCCCCACTACGCTACGCCACTGGTTCCTATGCGTATCGGTTCGATGTCTAGAACGTTGACGTCATAATTGCAACAGTGACGTGACTTGGCGTTTTCGCGCGCTTTTTAAATGTGTTTCACAAAATCTTGATTTTTCCCTGGTTATTTACATTTTTTCCAGATAAATGGAATTGCTTGGTATAAACGGGCGCACATTTTACAATACTTTTTCAAAATATTAGAAACAGAATTTTTTTATCTCCCCTTGAGGTGCGGGAATTGAACCCACGACCTTCACGTATCGCGCGTGCTGCTCTTACCAACTAAGCTAACCGGAAGTTATCGTAGGCGATGAAATTTTTCTGCTGTATCAACCGTTAGCCTCCGGTAAGTGCCCTCTGCCAAATATGTTTAGAACTACATACTTATCGGCCCGTGGTACATTCGTTGCAGAAATGTTTGAAAACCACGGAATCGAAGACACCTGCCATCTCAATCGATTTTATTATTGTTATAGTACTAAACGCCGTACTAGCGAACTTTGAATATTAGAAACAGAAAATTTTTATCTCCCCTTGCGGTGCGGGAATTGAACCCACGACCTTCACGTATCTTTTTCAAAAACTGTCAAGTAGCCAATTATAACATTAATTAGCGAACGTAATAAAAGGATTCGCTCATCGATTAATGAAATCAAGAATATTCGTTTCATTTATATACTAATATTATAAATCTGAAGAGTATGTTTGTTTGCAAGCGCTTATCTAAGAAACTACTGGTCCGATTAAAAAAAATATCGATATTTAAGCAAATGGATATTCCATATACCAAGGAAGGCTTTAAGCTATAAAACATTACGCTGTGAGTGACTGATGTGAATAATCAGTGAAATATGCGAGTCGGGCCAGGAGATTAAGAGAGGTAGGGCATAGCGATTTATCGCTCGAACTGGAGCAGCCCGACTGGTGAAATACCTCCACCTTACAGAAGACCGCAGCCAAATAACAATCACTTCTGTGTTGTTGGGATCCTGCGTGTGAATAAGGTTTCCAGAGCTCTTGGGGGGTGCTACATTAGTAGCAGGGGTCTTGACCCTTGGAGGCTTGCCTTCAAGGTACTTTTTGCCCTTAGTCTAGGACCTCATTACCACCTAACATCAGGTGGGATGAAGTCAATCTTGAATGTAATTTAAAAAAAAAAGATTTATATAGGTACCAGTGGGTCTACAATAAACCCGCCGAAATCAGGGAAGCGAACTTACATTATGAATAAATAATAAGAAATACATAGTATAAAACAAAGTCGCTTGTTCTGTCCCTATATTCCTATGTGCGCTTAAATCTTTAAAACTACGCAACGGGTTTTGATGGGGTTTTTTTTAAAGATAGAATGATTCGAGAGGAAGATTTTAATTTGCAATAAAGAAAAGAAACGCCAATATTTCTAAGTATTTACATTACATCCGTACAAAGCCGGGGCAGGTCCCTTCTAACAAATAAATTGAGAAGAAGAAATAAAGAATCAGGCGATATCACAAACATTACTTTCTTTCTGTGGCAGGTATTAGCTAAAGTAATTATGTTGCATCAAAAACAACGATGGTAACACAACTATCAGAGACCCGAGACCCTGTAGAAAAAAATGTTTTGCATATTGACCCGACCGGAAATAGAATCCGGAACTTCAAAGATGGAGCGACACTAAGTACTTTAATAGTACAGAAATACAAAACAAATATTAGATAACATTGTACCTATCAGCATCGCTTCCGAACCGATGTCGCTAATGTATGACAAGCACATATTGTGAATCATGGATTGATTAAGGAGATACGACTGATAAACTGCATTCAGACTCACAAAAGCCTAATGGCATAAGCCATTCGCCCCTTGCTCCTCTAATCAGCGACAAATCTCCAATTAGATCAAGAGACCATGAATTTGGAGCACATTTTTGCAGGAAATAATTAAACATTTCTGCAAAAAGAAAGAATACCATTCAAGGACCAATGACAATACAATGATTCGATTAAAATTTCCCATTACTCTGATTAGAATTGTCAGGATTGATAAATTTCTTTACGAATCCTGTGCATGACTTTAACAAGGACAGAGCTTGTGGCACGCGTCTCAGTACGATTATTCAACTCAAACTATATATGTAACTACATATGAAATTCAATAAAAAGTAAATAATATTTTAAAAAGCAACTTTTCTACTTTTAAGTTCGATTTTATAGCAAATCGAACTAAAAAGTAGAAAATATATTTTAATTACAAACAGAATAATGTAATTCCATGTAAACAGCGTGAGGTGCATTTTACGATATTTTCATAACTCTCCCACGACTTTTTAATCTGAATTGGATTATTCTGTTGGCAATTTACTATAAAAGGGTGTTTTTTTTTAAAGTATTATTTATATCTTCCAAGATGCTACCGGTACACTCCAGCATGCTCCCGATCAAAATCGCCTACAGCCGGCAGAACAATTGCCAATTAAACAAGCACAGCGACAAAGCAACCGCACGCGATACGACCGCTCGTTCTCTTATTCCGAAACCGCAGACCTAATTCGCGCAAATCCACCGCTACATGACACTTATGTCAAGACTTTAAGACTCACTTTCGCGGTGCAAGCGCGAAACTATTCGAGTTAATTTGAGCATAGGTTAATGAATCATTGTCACATAGTCGGGTTAATGGACTGTGGTGTGTCATTGTTTCGATAATTTGGCCTAGGAAGCCTATTTGAATAAGCCATTGTTTGACTATATATACTGATATTATAAAGCTGTTTGTTTGTTTGAAAGCCCTAATTTATTACTTAATTGTTTAATAATAAGACAGATGCGTGTCTGAAGAGATAAGAACATTTAAATAAATACATACAAAGATTTAGTAGATACAAAATTAAATAATTATTAAGTATTCTTTTGGGAATATTATCTTAATTTAGTGTTGCATGTAGACGAACTAATACAAACAAAATATTGGTATGCTCCACAAATTGAGTCATCAATTATTGTTTAGTTTAAATTAATAAACATAACTATTGATTACGAATCAGTAATTAATTAATATAATAAATAAATGTATGGTCAACAGCATCTCAAGGTTAACACCTGCAGTTCGATATTGGTTCTTATGCGCACGACATATGAACTATCCAAAGTGTGTATTCTGACGTGCTTTCGATTGTACCGGTGGTTTCTTACCGGTGTCTTCTCGGTAGATATAGGTTCCGAACCGGAAGTAGAATCACTTTGCATTGTATTCAATGACGATGTGTTATATGTAACCTACTTGAATGAAGAAATATTTGAGTTTGAGTGAGAGTTTGTACATCAATTTGTGTAGGAGCAAACTGTACTAATCTACAGTTGCAACTATCAATCAACTAATTACATTCAGCTATATTTCATGAAATCAATGAATTACAATTAACTAGTTGGTATTAAAACTTAAAAAGACACAATTTCCTATAAATTCTGGCACACTTGCACACTATTATATAAAAAGCTTTCTTGGTCTTCTAATTAGTCATCAAGTATTAAGATTACTCACATTAGGTGAAAAGATATTCAAGTACAGGCAGTCCTCGTCCATATCACGAATGCCCTTGGTGGCCCCTGTGCCTCTGACAGGCTGTGGGCACGCTGGACCCCAGTCCACGGCTTGCATCAGCTGCCAGCCGGGATGCTGACGAGGCGGCTGCAAAATGACAATGTATATATTTCATTTACAAAAAACAATCATCAGGTTGTTATCTGTGAACACACGTAAAAATGTGTATGGTATAATTGAAAAACTCCTTTTCTATGTATATAAAAATACAAAAACAAATATAAGACAATTAACATTGATCTGTTCAAAGTTAGAAACTCGAAACACTTGTGAATATGTAAACAAAAAAAATGTGCAGATATCAAACATGTTTCAAAAATATTAACCAGAGGTAACCAGACCAGAACCAATGATAATGAATTATATGATGGCTCTAATTAGTTAAGATATTTTAATAAGCAGACTACTAAACAAGTCAAATATAATAGTACAATTGAATTTCACAGTAACATTAATTTCAAGGAATTATACTTAACAGATGTTAACTATTTTCTTTACCTTAAATCTACCTTCCAGAACTGGTGGCCTGGCATATGGTATACCCAGGAATACCGAGACTTCTCCTTGTATCCTTTCCACTGGTGTCAGCCAGGGTCTATACCCAGAATTTGGATCAGGGTTGTCATACAAATAGACCTAAACATGCAAGAACATAAATTACAAATTATACATGTGCTATATATAATTAAAAACTTTTATGCTCCATTTTAAACATTTGGGTAGTGACCACATACTAGTTTATTCGAGTTTATGTTGTTATTATTGTTAAATGACTTGGGCCATGCAGTTCCAGTGATCTGTGGTCACTGCAATCTATCAGATATATTCTGACATGCCTACAATTTAAAGCAACTCATTTAGCCAGGTTGATTCTAGAAAGTTTAGTTTATGTTACTCAAAGATTATAGGTACTCTTCATTTATCTGAACTACTTAGAAATATTGTTGTAATCAGTAAATAACTCATTATTTAGTCAAATACTCAACTTTGTATGATATAACTAAACATAATATGATCATTTGGTCTACCAGTCTAATTATATTCAATGATTAACTATGAAGGTTGATGGTAAATCTTTTTTTCTATTTATCCTTATTAATCTAAGATTGTTTGAGCAATATTGAATCCCTATCAATGAGACAATTGCTATTAAAATCAATAATGGGTGTCGCAAAGTATTGCTGAGCTGGGAGCCTTTTTAGCACAAATATTGTAGGGTTTTTTTTTCTTTTCTCTTAATTGTATTGTCTTATTTTGTGTGCTAATTCTAAAATAAATGACCATACCTTGAATCCTTGAACTTGTCCATAGTTGGTAGTGACAAAGATGTCCCTTTTCAACTGTCTGGAGTCCCTTCGCTCTCGACCTTGCAAGTCGTCTCTCCAGCCTCCTAACACTCCAGGGAACAACGCATCTGGATTATTTGGATCCCGATTCTAAAAGCCAAAAAATCCGTAACTGAATTTATTTTCACACAAAAAATTTAACTGAATCAAAAATGTGCAACTGGTAATTTTCAAGCCTTGTTTTTGCTGTATACAATGACTTTAGTTTCTGTTTAGAACAAAATTACTATTTAGCTGCTACCTCTTGGAAGTAATGACAAAAAAAAACAATTTTCTTTGTATTTCTTGAAGCTGGAAATACTTATAAATTAACTTTATTATAATAGTTTTATCATTCATCTTAAAATAAGTTATTTTTTCTCTTTTACTAGCTACTGTCTGTGAGTTCATTCACATTATTTGGGGATTGAAAGCATTAGGCGACAAATTTCATCTTGATCATTTCAACATTTATTGTGTGAAAGAGTATCAAATATCAGTATCTCAGTAACAATTAACCTTACACATATACTGTAAAGTTTATAATATTAGTAGGAATCAAGTCTTACTTACAGTGTTATACTTGTACTGATCATCCAAAGGGTTGGCATTCAAAGGGTTGTATGGTAGAGGGTTGTAAGGGAACCCTCCTGGCTGATTTATGTTGGGGTTGTATGGGTTGTACCTAGTCGGGTCCGTCCCGTACCTTCTGTTATTGTACACGTAAGTCCTGTAATCTGTATCACCGGGATTGGGACGCTTTTGCGCCTTCGTTGGGTCGTAAACGCCACCATATTCACTGTACTGACCGTTGTACAAGTCTTTATTCGACTGACACTGAACATTAGCACATAGAAACACTGCTAAGGCAATACTTTTAAACATTTTCACATGTCACTGAATGTTACGGTTGGGTTGTTAAAATAATTTTAAAATGAATCACCGCTGGTTCACCATACTCAAAATAGTAGCTTGCACTTCCAAATTGAACAGTTTTATGAATGAGAAGGCTGGTAATATAGTAAATGAGCAATAAAATCACCAAGAATAACTAGTAAAATAGTTAATATTTTGAAAATTTTCAGGTAACAGGAAGAGAACAATGAATATACACATTCGATTTAAGTGACTGAATGAGCGAAGATTTATCAGGAAGCCCTATTTTTTTATCTAGTACAATGTCGCGATACCTGCGCGAGCTTATCTATCTAATTCAAAGAATTATCAGTTACAAACAAAGTGTGGCTACGCCCCCACCGATGAAAGGAACAGTGGTTTTGTTTATCAAAATTCATGTCGCAAGTTGACGTTTACTTTTTTAAGCAGCCATTTTTGTTTGGTTATCGCACTGGCTTACTGTCTGTTTCTTCATTTAGATAATGCCATAGATATACATGCGACTTAATTAAACAGCCGTTTTGTTTAACTTTTAACAGTAAAACCTTTAGTTTGAGGGCTTAAAACTTTATTGTCTAACTATTTAAAAACATTTTTTTTTATTTCCTGAATGTCTTTAATAAATTCCAATAAATTTGGATAGTTACAGGAACAGAATAAGGAAATGTGTTTTCTCATGTCATGAATAAGCCTGACTAGAAACTAGATGTAGAAACATTTCCCATTACAACTTAGCGCCCCTTTTTCGGGCTTTAATAATCCAAAGTTGTTTTTTGTTAAGGTGTTTAATTGTACCCTGGAAAGTAATATCCTTAACAGAAATATAATTTTTATAAGTGACCAATAAAATGTAGCACAGGTAATTAATTACTTACCACCAGAGCTGCTCTCAGAGCGAATCCTTTGTAATGGTAATGCAAATAAGTTTAATTGGGTCAAGTAAATAGGCTAAACAAAACAACTGCGACTGCTTTAATGTCACGAATGTAGATGGCGATCACATCTAAGGCCTGCACAGACAAAGGACATTTGTTTCTCTGTTGTGCGTACGTCCTTTGGTTTGTATTCGGCTTTTTATCCCTATGTTTATGATTAAAAAGTAAGAGATAGGCATAGCAATTTATCGCTCGAACTGGAGCAGCCCGACTGGTGAAATACCTCCACCTTACAGAAGACCGCAGACAAATAACAATCACTTCTGTGTTGTTGTGTTCCTGCGTGTAAGTAAGGTTTTCAGAGCTCCTGAGGGTTGCTACATTAGTAGCAGGGGTTAAGCCTTCAAGGTAAGGTCGACAAGTCCAGTAACATATTTATTATGCTGTACTTGTCACCCTTAAGCTAGCATTACCACTTAACATCAGGTGGGAGGAGGTCAATCTTGAAGTGCAATATAAAAAAAAATTCAATGCAGTTGCAAGTTTAAGTAAGATAAAACGTAGGTACCTACATCGAAGATTGTCTCTTGTCTGCGCAGCTTGTCTATGCTCGGGCCATTTGTTGGGATATAATAGCTTAACTCACATACTTTGATAGCGTCCCGGCACGTACAGGTAATAAATAAATAATAATAAATGCAGACAATCACATTAATTAGGTACCTGGTCTCAAACTAAGGTTTTCCGTTGGACTATGAGCACCAGACGACGGATGTTAACTGGGGGCGTCATCCCAGCACACCCAGACCCAAGTCAATTTAGAAAAGTTCGTTTTCCAAATTGACCCGACCGGGAATCGAACCCGGGACCTGTCGCGCTTTGGCCGCCGACGTAAGCCACTGCGCCACTGAGGTCGAGGTATCGTGAAGGAGGCCCTACTACTTACTGGATGTTATCTATCGCGAACTGTTTATCTTCGGCTATGGCGACCGCGATGAACTACGTTTGCGGGGTCGAACTACCGATGGGAAGTAGGGGGCCTTATTTATTTATAAAACAAAACAAATATGTTTATAAAATAGGCAGAGTCCCACAAAACTGTATACTTCCTATGTACATTACCTATATCGCGGATTATTATTACTAGGTAATCAGTGTAGTTTAGTCTTAGTAGAAACTCCGAGCGCAGCTCTTTCCAAAAAAAAAATATATTTCAGACTTTTTCCAATCCATAGAATTGTTAGTAGTATGTTAGTAACAATTATCTTATACAATTAGTGTGCGTACATTATATTTGCATTATTTTTTTTCATTTGCCCAGTAACTGTTTTTATCCAATGTTTTTGGATAGGACAGTCAGGGCGAGCATTAATTCCTTTCAGAACGCTGTTGCTACTGGACTTCATGCGTCGCAATAGGGACGAGGCCTTTTTACGCATTATCGCAAGGAACCCGTGCGTCCGCGAACATGCCTGAGGCGCTACAGAAGTGCGGCAGCCGCAACAGCGCTCTGAAGGCGTTATTGTACTGCACGCGTAGTGCGCTCGACGTGAATAATTCACCCACAGGCCACTCGAGTAAAACTATTGACAAAATGCCCTGAATAGGGTAAATTTGACCTCCGCCGTACATCGAGTGAACCTGCGTGCGAGCATATTGCTTATATAGCTCGCTGAACAAAAAGTGTGCGACGGGAAAGTCCTATGTCCAACAGTCGGCTGACTAGGTACTGAAATATTTTTTGTTACAGGTTAAACAAAATAATAATGAAACAATTATTTATCTACTTAAGTAGGTAGGTAAGTAACTTATCTTCTTACTATTCATTCATTTTACGGCTTCGGTGAAGTAGTAGCTAAGACAAAACTCTTAAAGCGTAAAAGGTCTCGGATTCGATTCCCGGCTAGGTTTAATTCGGATACTAGAGTTTTCTGTTTGGTGTAGGTCTGGTTGCTGCGTTGACGCCTCAATTTGTCATCAGAGTTAAAACAACACGAATCTCAAGCACATGAAGGTACGATAAGTATCTTAAATCTGTGGGTTCCATAATAAATAATTATAAAGTCCGCCTTTTTGCTTTTTAAACACGTACATCAAAGTAATCCCTACTAATATTATAAATGCGAAAGTAACTCTGTCTGTCTGTCTGTCTGTTACGCTTTCCTGCTTAAACCTCTCAACCGATTTTGATGAAATTTGGTATAGGTATACGTTGAATCTCAAGAACGGACATAGGCTACTTTTTATTAGAAAATAAGGGGGGGATGGGGGTAATACCACCTTTGAAAGTTTATATGGAAAAATGTTTATTTGAAGTTAGAGATATGAAATTTGGCACAAATATAGCTCGAAACTTGGATTAAAATATAGACTACTTTTTGTTTCGAATATTAGGGGAGAATGGGATAAAACCGACCATGAAAGGATGTAGTCCACGCGAACGAAGTCGCGGGCACAGCTAGTAAATAAATAAACTGTGACGTATCATAGCTTACACACTTTTTTTAAAACTAACATGGAATTAAATCGTCTATGGTATAAAGTTACATTTATTGTATAGGTTAGGTATGTACTATAACGGTAAACTGCGAAAAGTACCTAGCTACTTATTTATGTCGGCACATTATAAAAATTGCTTTTCACAAGGGTACCTCCAACAACGAGCCTGCCTAAAAAATATGTAAAATATTTCCCGATTTACCTAGTGAACCTTTCATAATTTTCCCGCTCAATTAGCCAAAGTGCATGTCGAGTTCCCGCCAAAGTCGGGTCGGCGGCCATTACTTTCAAAAGCAGGCAAAGGAACGGCCGCGCAACCGGTCGCGGGCTACGCGCCTACTCAATCTCTTTAATTACTCCCAGGCGATTAACATTATGGATGCTTTTGGCTGGTCAGTACTTAGACAAAGATTATTTGTACTATCAAGGGACTGTTTTGCAAACACATGTTGGTGTTGGAAGCTCATTTACACGAATATTATAATAATGAAAGTTTGTAAGAATGGATCTCTGGATGTAGGTAGGTTTTTACAGTCAGCCTCATTAGTTTGTATACATCTCAGTACCTTGTCACATTAAAGCTCGTAAGCAAATAGTACATCATCGCGTCAGTTAACATAATGTGACAAGGTACTGAGTTGTATACGAACTAATGATGCTGACTGTACCTATATTTGCTATCGACTATTTCAACCCAAAACAAGCGATGTGGATTTGAATCAAAATTGATATTTACCTAAGTTACTAGAATAACATCTAAGATACTTTTTATCTCGATATAACGCGGACAAAGTCGGCGGGCAACACCTAGTAGGTACCTAATATAAAAACTAATTGAGATAAACTTTATATGACTGGTTCTAAGCACTAGGTGCATATTACTTAGGACACTTGAGTAGAAAGTGCGTAGTTTATGTAAAATCATTCTAAAATAATGTATGGTAGGCACCTTGAAATACAAAACACGAAATATTTGGTGAAAGCAGTGAGCCTGTTTAGAGTTCTTACTATGAATTTATACTTAGTATGACATTAGTCATTCATTGTTAGCTTGTGATCACTCTTGTAGAGGCTTTGAGCCCTTTGGACTTTGGGGCTCCAATACTTGGATCAGATGCACATTTTCAAAATATTAAACTAACATTGGAACTTAAACAACCAAAAACACTGTAAATCTGATTTTTTTTAAACACCTAACACTCATGTTCGTGTATCGTCAAATATCAATATCGCAGATAATATTATACTTTGCTTACGAAGTTTAGTTGCCACTTAATACTTAAAACGAAAAATTTGCAAAAGTGATAAGGCTTAAAGCTCTCTCTTGAATAAATACCTACAGCTAGTCTAAGCAGACCCAACTGTCATTAAAAATGTACAGAAAGCCCGTAGTTAAGATGCCTGCAAATAGCCCGCAGACAATGCAGTGGAATTCGGAAGCGATGCCGACTGTTTGCATTTGAAGGCAGGGGACTGATTAGCTCGAAACCTGTCTGTGGTTCGTAGGGTGACAAAGCGTCCGAGGTTAGATGAATAAAATAAAATGGAGATTAAATATGAACTCGAAGTCTCGATCGCCGAATAGCAATCCAAAATTACCATCAGTTGGTTTAGGTCTTTTTATGGTCTTTTTTTAATAGTGTTTACTTTCCCACAAAGTTAATAATATGCAGTGTGACGTGTGGGGTATGCACGTAGCTGGAATTTGTCTCCAGGCAGCGGTACATACGTGGCATAATCGCATTTTCCCTCTCATCGTAAAGACAATCTTAGTTCGATACCCTGATTATAGTATTAAGAAAAATGTATCCATGATATTGTGGATGGGCGTCATTTTTACTGCGCCTAATTTCTTTGTGATGTCGTGGGTATGCCATTCCCTTGGAGCAATTCAATTCGTTAACTGCATTTTACAATGCTACAGAAATAATTAGTTATGACTATTAAAAACAGATGTACACAATGTGAAATAAGCAATCAAATTAACACCAGTATTTACAAATAATACACAAAAATTAATCAATCATCCGGCTTTTACTGAAATAATTGGTCACCTAAAGATTTACATGAAGTGATTGTTCCGAAAATAGATTGGGCAAATTTTCGCTAAACTGCTTTTGTAACTAATCATGTAAGTAGATAAATAACCACTTTTTGATAAAAAATTTTTGTAAAACTGTTGTTTGAAATTTGATCTAAAATATGATCTAAAATTTATAATAAAAATTACACTTTAGACTAACGAAAGCTATTGAAATAGGTAAGTTAACATGCTTATTGAAAGTTAATCCCATAATGTTTAGCTCAGAACAACTTGTTACTTGTAATCACCATGAACAACTAACTATTGGATATTTCTTCATTACCAAAAACATGTTTATCATAATCATAGAAATTGTATCAGCTGATTTTGAGTTAGGTACTATTCTGTTTTGTTATCTTTTAGTCCCGTTTGCATCAAAGTCATAGAGCACTAAAATAAAATATTTTTTTTCGCAAAATATTCATGTAGGTACCTACCTATTGACAGAATCGCTACACTTTGCTTGTATTTACGGGGCTATGGAGCGAATCAGCGTAAATTAAGGGTCTCCTTTATTTTTTTGTTATTTTACGTTGCAAAAACCGAGTCCACACCAATATTAGATGAATGTGATGATGTTGCATCCAAGATGAATGAATAATGCACCCGTATGTGCATCGTGAGCTTGCACTAGTACCTTGTAGTTAGAGACGTCATGTATAGACTTATCGCGAATGTCTACCGGCTGACATGATGGTTTGAGGGCTCTGTAGATTACGTCAAAGTTAAGGCTGGTCGGCGGCCATTTGCAAAATGAGGAGGACTGCCGTTTTGGCCGTATCTACCAGTTGATATGAGGGATTGATAACTCTCTTGATCCTGTCCAAGTCAGCGTTGGTCAGCCTTTTTGTAAGAATTAATTATGATACATATTGCTTTATTGTGGTTGAAATTCTTAGGGGTGAAGCGTATAACACGTTTCAACCCTAAGAATTTCTATAGTTAAGAAGATAATTGAACATCACATTGATCGTAAATTAACTAACTTAAGCACTTGTATTGTGGAAACTACATTATTTCATTAAACAACAAAATACGTAAGTCAAAATGTTCGTATAGATAGCATAAACAATCATACGCACATGTAAAAAAAACATGCCATTGGTATACCTAAAGCTGTAAATTGTTCGTATAGTTAATAAGAACAATTTTACACGCCATCTTATGCCTACCTATTCATAAAATGAACTTTATTACCTTGTTTTCTTGCGGGTAAAGTGAAAATTTACCACGCACGGCCACTTACTTTGTTGGCTAAAAGAAAATAAGCGTAAAATTGCATGTTTATTTTCACAAGAGATCTAATAAAGGGGGACGGAGAAAGGTCACGAGTTTACTAGAGTAGAGAATTTTTAACGTTTACTGATGTGTTCAATCGAAATAAAGCGTATTATTATACACATCGTTTCGATTACATAATACTCTTCCTATAAAATTACATTATTATTTTAATGAAATACTTCTAACATGGCAAAGAAATATTCATGCTGTGACTACTATGTGACAAAGTCGGCTTCTTTATATGCACCAGGCGAGTAAATTTTATCGCTCTCTTAACAACAAAATCGATAAAATTCAGTCCGTCCGCTGCTGATTGGCTGAAAACGAAATTCTGTGTGCTATCAGCCAACAGTATTGTAAATTTTATCGTCTCATGTGAGAGATTTGACGTATTGCATGGTTGTAAGTAGCGGGACCACGCGACTTAGCCCGCGTTTTTTTGGGATTTAATCTATTTTATATGTTAATTTAGTTTATGTCTTCTTACCAAATTTCATCCAATTCTGTTCGGTAGTTTTTGCGTGAGAGAGTAAAATTATCCATATATGCAGACATATATGTATACATTTTATTATTTTTATAGTACTAAACGCCGTACTAGCGAACTTTAAATATTAGAAACAGAAAATTTTTATCTCCCCTTGCGGTGCGGGAATCGAACCCACGACCTTCACGTATCGCGCGTGCTGCTCTTACTAACTGAGCTAACCGCAAGTTATCGTAGGCGATGAAATTTTTCTGCTGTATCAACCATTGCAATACCTACATTTATACAAACTTTCGCTTTTTTAATATCTACAGTCAAGCCGTTAAGTACCTAATTACTGATTTATATTACATTATGTCAAATTAGATTTTTTTTTTAAATATTGGACAGCATCACATACTTAGCTCTGATTCTATGGTAAGTAGTTTTAGCTTTTGTGTCACAGAAATCAGAAGCAAAGACGGTACCACAACCGTAGACAGTTTACCTATTTAATAGAGTACCTACAGTTGTCCTGTTTCACAATTATGGTGAAATGATTTCCAAATAGTAAGTCACCCAAAAATAATAATAAAACATCAAGTAAGACCTGTTGTGATTGTGAAGTAGGTACAAATTTAGTACAATAATACCGTTTCGCAACGTAAATCCGATTCCAGAACATTAGATTCGATTCAGAGCTATAAACCGGGCATCCCTACGGGAAAAGTGGGATTCGTACGATTGGAGGTAAATTTAAGAGTTAGGAGTAAGGGTTTGAGACGAAAGTTTTGACGACGCGCTGAAGGTTATTGTTTAAGAGCTAAGAGAGGTATTTGGAGAATCAGAATGTTACTAAAGTTTGGATACTCACACTACTACAAGTTCAGTTAATGCCCACCTACTTACACCTTCTATGTGATGTCATATAGGCATAGCATGCGACACGCGACTATATTTTATCGCACTCTTAACAAACCTCAAAATCGATTGAAGTCAGTGCGTCAGTTGCTGATTGGCTATAAATTCGAGTGTGGTGTGCTATTAGCCAATCAGTATCAAAACTTTTGTCGTCTCATGCGAGAATTACGTATTGCGCATGCTAGGCCTACAGGAGGCCGCGGATAGGGAGCCACACGCGGATCCACTCGCTCCTCCCCATCGAAGACGGAGAAAACCGTGCGGGGGGGTTTTAGTGGGTAGTCCCGCTCTTTTCAGAGCGAGGGAGTTCTACACACGCCGCTGCTTTTCCCAACGCGTCAGTATGGTGCGGCAATGCATTACCCCTCTTTTAAAAAAAAAACAAAGGTGTCACCTGAGGGCCGATTCACAAACGTCAGAAACGATTCCTGTTCAGAAAGCTTATGTTAGTGTCCGTCCATCATTTATGTTAAGAAAGAGATAAAACATAGTTCCCGGATTCAAATTAGATTATGACATTTTGTGAATATAGCTGAAGCCATATTAACATCGGAAACCAATTCAAAAGGCACTACGCTCTGTCTCTATCTAAATGTATACAATTGGACAAAGAAAAAACATAGACTTTTTGAATCGGAATCGAATCGTTTCTGACTTTGATGATTAATGGCCGGTTCAAATATTTGAAAAAACGATCCGTTCTAGTTATAGTAATAAATAAGGCATAAGCTAAATACGATCGACGGATTTAGAATTAACGACTCGTAGAAAAACAGATAGGTAGTTATTTTTGACACATTACGTAAAATACTGGGACCGGGAGCTTTACGGCTGGAGATTAAGTGATCCACGTAGAAGATATGTTCCAATCATCACATACTTTCTAGGTTTAACGTCTACCATTAATGACGGTCGGAATCACCCATCTAATACCGGACCACGGCATTAGCAGCTTAACTCGTGTCCAAACCGTTGTCTCTGCTGCACAATTAGACACGTTTAGCTAACTCATATTCATATTTTAGTAGGCTGTGCAAATAATACCTGACTTATAATAATTAATTCCAAAGTAACGAAGTAGCTGAAGAACTTGTGTTTGTGAAACTAGAACCAAGATTGGTACCACAATATATACTTAAATACATGTATGAGCACACAGACACAAAAGCATAATGTTTATCCCATGAATCGAATCCACGATCCTTGAGTTCAACTTTGTTTAGCCAGGATCACTATCAATCGTTAAGCCCAGCCGAAGGAAATAAAACTCTGAAAGCTTTTAAATTAGTAGCGAATCACAATAGATCTGACAGATCGCAGTGACCACAGTTCACTAGTTCTAAGCCTTGAAAAATAATCCATTGTTCTACCGGGCCAATTGTAATTTATAAATATCCATGGCAAGATTTCATTATGATTGAATTTAAAAATCAGAGCAAAGATCTCACAAAAATTTGATAAACCCTCAGCTGGGCCAATCTTTTATGAATTACCGCCTTTAATTTCCATCCACAGAGAGCATTAAAATACCTTAGTTTGATTTACACCTCGAGAGAAACTGATCCCGGCTTCGCCCCTTGACATTATTCGTGTGCCCATTATCCCAGCCCTTGGGAGGGCTCCGGACCATTAACAAATGCCCTATAGAATGGGCCACTGAGGTAAACGCTCAACAATAAGACCTTTCTGCCATAGAGGCCGTCAACATTTTAAAGAAAATGGCGCGAATTTCTTTTTGGAACATGGTTGATTTGTGAAAAGGTTAATGTTTGTTACGTTTTTTTGTACAATTATCTAATATGTAACAGTGTACGTACATTTAACATTATTGGATCAGGCTTGGTTATGATTAACACAAATATGTTACAATTTTCACTTTTCGTCGTATCATCTGAGAGTCTTTTCGTAAAACCGAAATATATCGGGTTCGACGACGGATATCAATCCAATGCCACTGGAGCGTTAAAAAAAAAACAAAGCATTTACTAAGCAAATAAATGATCACGTTATAACTCCCGAAGTTTCGAGTAATCTTTAAAAATTAAACCTATCGTTTATTCGTTTTGTTTTTGGGAGTATGCCTTCTGCGGTGAAATAGCTTGAATCAACTTCTTGAAAATGACATTTTTAAAATAGCATGCTGACGCAATACTTACATGCCGACACGATACTAACGTCCCAACAAGGTGTTAGCATGCTGAAACGATATTTACTGCCCAACACAATACTTACACACAGACACGTTACTTACACGCCGACACGATACTCTTATGCCGACACGATACTAGCATGTCAACAAGATACTAGCATGCCAACACGATACAAGTATGTTGAAACGATACTTGCATGCTGAAACGATACTAAGGTACATGGCGACACGTTACTAGCATGCCAGCAAGATACTAGCATGCCAACACGATACTAGCATGCCAAAGCGATATTTAGGTACATGCCGACATGATACTAGCATGCCAGCAAGATACTAGCATGCGAACACGATACTAGCATGCTAAAACGTTACTTACATGCCGACATGATACTATCATGCCGACAGGATACCAGCATGCCAACAAGATACTACTTATAACATGCTGCCATGATTATATCATGAACATGACACGACATGTTGGATACTAGTACTACTACATAGTCAAACTAGAAATCTATTGATGAGATTTGTGTTCAGCCGTGAATACCACATTGAGCTACCCAAAACTTAGGCATCTCAAGCTAGCTCAAACGATAACTTGTCAGATTAGCGGGACCTCAGTCGGCTCTCGAAGGATCCTCCAGAACGAAGCGAGCGACTCAAGTTTCAAACTCGAGATGGGTCTTAAGATTTAGTTACGCATTGAGAATTTGAAGTTTTATGACTATTAACTGTTTAAGCGCAAACATGTGGTCGCTGTTATTAGTTGCGTTGCAGCATACCTTAGTACCTTGTATTAAATTAACCGTATGTGATCTATTTTACGGTCAAACGCACAGCAAGTTGCAACATTTGCAGTTTGATAGTGCTCATGACAATCACATAAGGCCTATGGATAAACGTTCAAAGTTGGAGTCTGATGTGCACTTACGAGAGGATTTAATGAGATTATTAATCCTAGTAATACTATAAACGCAAAAGTTTGTTTAAATGTCTGGATGTAGGAATGTATGTCTGTTACTATTTCACGCCAAATATACTGAATGAATTTGAATGAAATTTGTTAGAATGATAAATACCTACTAGATTAACATATATAAGATTTTATATCCCGGAAAGTTTAAAAGGTGCCACCTTTGGGGACTGGTCTGCTCCAGCTTACCTCTCGAAAGTAAATACTTACTTGACTACTTAATTGTTTTATCATTCATCAAAACAAAACTATATGACTTGATCCAAAGTAAGCTACATACAGCACTAAGTTAGATACTGCTACTATAACTAATCTGCTGAGTTTCTTACCGGTGTCTTCTCGGTAGATATAGGTTGCGAACAAGAAGAAGAATCACTTTGCATTGTATTCAATGACGATTCAAAAGTGCTACATGTAACCTACTTGAATAAAGAAATATTTGAGTTTGAGTTGCAGGTCACAGCTAGTTGAAATGAACCTACGTCTCAAATAAAAGAGGAATATTAATACTACCAATCTTCTTTAATTCAGTCCTTTTGTAATAGATCTTTCAATTTTCTCCGATCGTTGAAGAATCCCTTAGAAAAAGAAAAATGTATTCGCAGCTCAGTTTTTTCTAGACAGATAGGTCACGAAAATGAATAATTTGACGTGAGCTATCTCTGCTCTGGGAAAACCTTTCAAAATTAGCAATTTTGAAGAACTGGCTCGCCTGATTATCCCTAAGTTTCATCCAGATGTTAATACTAGCAGTGTCAATTCCAGATTCTTTGATCATGAATATTGATCAGATCCGTTCTAGTTATAGTAATAAATAAGGCATAAGCTAAATACGATCGACGGATTTAGAATTAACGACTCGTAGAAAAACAGATAGGTAGTTATTTTTGACACATTACGTAAAATACTGGGACCGGGAGCTTTACGGCTGGAGATTAAGTGATCCACGTAGAAGATATGTTCCAATCATCACATACTTTCTAGGTTTAACGTCTACCATTAATGACGGTCGGAATCACCCATCTAATACCGGACCACGGCATTAGCAGCTTAACTCGTGTCCAAACCGTTGTCTCTGCTGCACAATTAGACACGTTTAGCTAACTCATATTCATATTTTAGTAGGCTGTGCAAATAATACCTGACTTATAATAATTAATTCCAAAGTAACGAAGTAGCTGAAGAACTTGTGTTTGTGAAACTAGAACCAAGATTGGTACCACAATATATACTTAAATACATGTATGAGCACACAGACACAAAAGCATAATGTTTATCCCATGAATCGAATCCACGATCCTTGAGTTCAACTTTGTTTAGCCAGGATCACTATCAATCGTTAAGCCCAGCCGAAGGAAATAAAACTCTGAAAGCTTTTAAATTAGTAGCGAATCACAATAGATCTGACAGATCGCAGTGACCACAGTTCACTAGTTCTAAGCCTTGAAAAATAATCCATTGTTCTACCGGGCCAATTGTAATTTATAATATCCATGGCAAGATTTCATTATGATTGAATTTAAAAATCAGAGCAAAGATCTCACAAAAATTTGATAAACCCTCAGCTGGGCCAATCTTTTATGAATTACCGCCTTTAATTTCCATCCACAGAGAGCATTAAAATACCTTAGTTTGATTTACACCTCGAGAGAAACTGATCCCGGCTTCGCCCCTTGACATTATTCGTGTGCCCATTATCCCAGCCCTTGGGAGGGCTCCGGACCATTAACAAATGCCCTATAGAATGGGCCACTGAGGTAAACGCTCAACAATAAGACCTTTCTGCCATAGAGGCCGTCAACATTTTAAAGAAAATGGCGCGAATTTCTTTTTGGAACATGGTTGATTTGTGAAAAGGTTAATGTTTGTTACGTTTTTTTGTACAATTATCTAATATGTAACAGTGTACGTACATTTAACATTATTGGATCAGGCTTGGTTATGATTAACACAAATATGTTACAATTTTCACTTTTCGTCGTATCATCTGAGAGTCTTTTCGTAAAACCGAAATATATCGGGTTCGACGACGGATATCAATCCAATGCCACTGGAGCGTTAAAAAAAAAACAAAGCATTTACTAAGCAAATAAATGATCACGTTATAACTCCCGAAGTTTCGAGTAATCTTTAAAAATTAAACCTATCGTTTATTCGTTTTGTTTTTGGGAGTATGCCTTCTGCGGTGAAATAGCTTGAATCAACTTCTTGAAAATGACATTTTTAAAATAGCATGCTGACGCAATACTTACATGCCGACACGATACTAACGTCCCAACAAGGTGTTAGCATGCTGAAACGATATTTACTGCCCAACACAATACTTACACACAGACACGTTACTTACACGCCGACACGATACTCTTATGCCGACACGATACTAGCATGTCAACAAGATACTAGCATGCCAACACGATACAAGTATGTTGAAACGATACTTGCATGCTGAAACGATACTAAGGTACATGGCGACACGTTACTAGCATGCCAGCAAGATACTAGCATGCCAACACGATACTAGCATGCCAAAGCGATATTTAGGTACATGCCGACATGATACTAGCATGCCAGCAAGATACTAGCATGCGAACACGATACTAGCATGCTAAAACGTTACTTACATGCCGACATGATACTATCATGCCGACAGGATACCAGCATGCCAACAAGATACTACTTATAACATGCTGCCATGATTATATCATGAACATGACACGACATGTTGGATACTAGTACTACTACATAGTCAAACTAGAAATCTATTGATGAGATTTGTGTTCAGCCGTGAATACCACATTGAGCTACCCAAAACTTAGGCATCTCAAGCTAGCTCAAACGATAACTTGTCAGATTAGCGGGACCTCAGTCGGCTCTCGAAGGATCCTCCAGAACGAAGCGAGCGACTCAAGTTTCAAACTCGAGATGGGTCTTAAGATTTAGTTACGCATTGAGAATTTGAAGTTTTATGACTATTAACTGTTTAAGCGCAAACATGTGGTCGCTGTTATTAGTTGCGTTGCAGCATACCTTAGTACCTTGTATTAAATTAACCGTATGTGATCTATTTTACGGTCAAACGCACAGCAAGTTGCAACATTTGCAGTTTGATAGTGCTTATGACAATCACATAAGGCCTATGGATAAACGTTCAAAGTTGGAGTCTGATGTGCACTTACGAGAGGATTTAATGAGATTATTAATCCTAGTAATACTCTCCTAGTAATGTCTGGATGTAGGAATGTATGTCTGTTACTATTTCACGCCAAATATACTGAATGAATTTGAATGAAATTTGTTAGAATGATAAATACCTACTAGATTAACATATATAAGATTTTATATCCCGGAAAGTTTAAAAGGTGCCACCTTTGGGGACTGGTCTGCTCCAGCTTACCTCTCGAAAGTAAATACTTACTTGACTACTTAATTGTTTTATCATTCATCAAAACAAAACTATATGACTTGATCCAAAGTAAGCTACATACAGCACTAAGTTAGATACTGCTACTATAACTAATCTGCTGAGTTTCTTACCGGTGTCTTCTCGGTAGATATAGGTTGCGAACAAGAAGAAGAATCACTTTGCATTGTATTCAATGACGATTCAAAAGTGCTACATGTAACCTACTTGAATAAAGAAATATTTGAGTTTGAGTTGCAGGTCACAGCTAGTTGAAATGAACCTACGTCTCAAATAAAAGAGGAATATTAATACTACCAATCTTCTTTAATTCAGTCCTTTTGTAATAGATCTTTCAATTTTCTCCGATCGTTGAAGAATCCCTTAGAAAAAGAAAAATGTATTCGCAGCTCAGTTTTTTCTAGACAGATAGGTCACGAAAATGAATAATTTGACGTGAGCTAACTCTGCTCTGGGAAAACCTTTCAAAATTAGCAATTTTGAAGAACTGGCTCGCCTGATTATCCCTAAGTTTCATCCAGATGTTAATACTAGCAGTGTCAATTCCAGATTCTTTGATCATGAATATTGATCAGATTCGTACAAAGACTGGATATATTAGGAATTCTAAGAATATAATCATTACCATCATTAATTCAGGCGAAGGACGTTAACTTTTGGAGGTTTGCCCCAATACCGTACTGGATTTACAAATTTGTTGCCCCGAAGCTTTAAAGTTATTTAAAATTACATAATAATGTTTTCATAACTTTTTATCTTGATATGATACGACAAACATAATATTAAATTTTTTTTTCAGTAACCCAACCTCGTTTTCACGTACCGGACGACGCAGCGTGGGGCGGCCCCCAACACGATGGACTGACGACATCGTCAGATGTGCGGGGAGCCGCTGGATGCAGATAGCGCAGGACCGCGCGTTGTGGCGTTCTGTAGGGGAGGCCTATGTCCAGCAGTGGACAAAAAGAGGCTGATGGATGGATGGATGGAACCTCGTTTTGTCTCCGCGGCTTTATTTTTTTTTACTGCCCGGAGATTAATTTTTTCAGCTCCTATGGAAAATCCGGCACTGCCGCGACAGCTTTTTTCTTCTACAGCACTATCAAAATGGTGGATAGATATAAACGCATTTTTAATTTCTTCGAGCTATGTCGGAAGCATATTATTATACCTAATAGCCATGGACTTAGTATTATTTAGTCCATGCTAATACCTTCATAAAATAATTCGAATGTTCCATGTTTAAATTACAATTATCTTTTGAAGTGCAAGAAACGACTAGAATCTAAATTGGCCCATACCATAGTACCTCTAGACGATTCCATGAATCCGCTATTTTGTAGGTATTTTTGATCGTTTATCGAACACCTATTTATAATTTTAACCGGATCATGAAAAAATGGCTTAAATTTAATTGGCTTTATCTTAATACGACGTGGGCTATCGCTAATGCTGAGTGACGCCTTTATTTTGGCCGTAACGACGCAATTATTTTCAGACGATTTCCAGCCGAATATTATCGAAGAGTAAAAAAAATGTTGTTATTTTCTTATTTTTATTAGCTATCTTATTATGTAATGTAACAGCTGTCGCTGTGGACTAGTGCTAATCAGTTTTGTCTCGTGATCTAGAGGTCGTCAGTTTGATTCCCACGGGGCCAATATATTTATGTGTTGTTTCCAATTTGAATAGGATATTTATATTGATCGCTTTTCGCTATCTGTCCATATAAATATATGTAGATCTAAAAACTACGCAAATAATTATGATACGGTTTTCAAAAAGAAGACGCATGTATAATACACACATAAAATACTAATAGTCATTAGTATATAAATTCATGCACCTACCTACCCGTGCGAAGCTGGGTCTGATCGCTAGTGCTAGTAGCTATAAAAATAGGTTAAAATTAGATGGGGCTGACATGTCACTCATTATCAAAGCCTCTAAACTGTAACAGATTAAAAAAGGAAGAAAAAGAAAAAACAAAAATATGTGGAAGAAGAATTTTTGTGAGTAGTCTTACTCACAAAAAATATATATTTAATAGAACATATAATAACAATAAGAATTGGATATTACATTTTCAATCGTTAATAGGTATTGCAAAATAAATACCTGTTTTCGCTAACCAACAACTTGCCAGACCATTTTTCAACCGCCAACGATGTATCTGGTTAAATATACTTGATCAAAGGATTTTCCCTTCAATCTCATTTCATAGCAGAACCTTATTATAATCGAACTGCGTAGGAATTTATTTTATTCACTGTCATGGGCTTAAAGAAAACACACGGGGCGGGCCGGAGCCGCCTCGGTCATTGAATGGTGGAATAAGGGCATGTGAAGCTGCGGTATTCCGATTGTACTGAAACTGGGAATTTTATTGAACGTTTTCCTACAAAAATAACGAAATTATTTATTTCGATTGTATGGAACGTATGTTCTTTACTAAAAGTGTAAGTAGCCCCTATTTCCAATCTTGGTTTGTTGTATATATAGTTAGTGGCGACTAAAACTCTGACATCGCGATGTAGGATCGATGCTATTGATTGGCCAATCGTGCATTAAGTCTGGAGCGTTGTATACTATGCCAATTGGCTACTTGACAGTTTTTGAAAAAGTATTGTAAAATGTGCGCCCGTTCATTTTATATCCCAAGCAATTCGATTTATCTGGAAATAATCTAAATAACCAGAGAAAAATAAGATTTTGTGTAACACATTTAAAAACCGCGCGAAAACGCCTAGTCGCGTCACTGTTGCAATTATGACGTCAACGTCCTAGACAACGAACGGATACGCATAGGAACGACTTAATTAAGATAAACGGAAAATGTTTCAATAAATTCTTTATGCGATTAGAGACACAATAATTCAATCTAATCGGTAAAATAATCTTTGTTTCGCCACATTAAAATAAATAATTTTCGCCGACAGCTGTCATTTCCGAATTGCAATGGTGGTTTCCGTTTCGGTTCTTTTGTTTCACAGATGAAAAAAGTAAAATTTATTTTGCAAAAATAAATTACTAACTATGCTTTTAATTAAAAAGTAAAAATGTAAAATGATTACTTAACTAATAAGCTAACATATCTAACACTTTTCATATTTTATTGTTAACACTGTCAAGTAGCCAATTCTGCTGACGGTGTATTTGTGTCGACTTGTAGGTAATGTCGTAGGTCGGCACACTATCCATGACGATGGAAAGATGGAAAAGTTACTAATCTATACTAATATTATAAAGAGGAAAGATTTGTACCTATTTTTGTATGTTTGTATTGAATAGGCTCAAAAGGGACTGGGCCGATTTAAAAAAATCTTTCACCAATAGAATGCTACATTCTTCCAATTTGATATAGGCTACAAAATTAGGGATCCTTGGTAAAATTTGAAAAATTTCAATACAAAAGCGGGAAAAAATCTCTAAGGCGAAACAAAGTTCGCCGGGACCGCTATTAAAAATATAAGAGAAGTTTAATTTACCTAATGTATTACTATTTTGTTAAATGACATAATAAAAAAGTAGTTAATTAATCTATTCTATGTAATGTTGAGTTATAAAATAAATATTCAGGATTCTTCACAGACGTTCATTAATACCATTGTCGTGCAAAATTATAAATTTACGATATGGCGAGTGTGTGTTCTGTGCTCTAAGCATTCCAAGGATTCTTTGGAATCCAGTCATCAAGATTAACTTTAAGAAATATTCAATCTGATCTTTAATTCTAATTGCGGAGAGTAGGGCCAAAAAAATCATATGGACAATCGTTTCTGATTCAAACGAAACAGTATTTTAATTTAATGTAGGTAAATGAATAGGCATGTCATTTGTATTTTTTGTATCAAAATCCGATTACCGCTCACCAAACTCAGTGGCTAATGATCGCACGTACGTTCCCTTTGTTGACGTCAATCTTATGCCAATGACAGCCTTTCATGGTTATGTATGAGTTGATTCGTAAATTGGTGATTGAATGAGAAAAATTTCAACAGGCAATCAATGTAGTCAGAAAAGGATGAATGAAAGATAACACGAGATTTAGGAGTGAAATGAGAAAATATTTTTGATTGTACATAAAATTAGTTTTTTTCCAGTTTTGTTCTATTGCTATGCAAATGTTTCTCCTATTACTTACGTGTACAACTCTCCCCTTTAAAAGCTATTCATTGCCAATCCTTGGAGTCTGCACCTAAAAACGAAACGAACAAACGAAAGGTTTCATTTTTGTACATTAATCAATAGTTTGGGAATTAAAACGTGCTTTTTGATTTGCATAAATAATAATTTGTTTTTTTCAAAACGCTTACTGCACATTTGAAGTAAATTGGTTACAATTATGAGAGTTAAAAATAGCTATTCGTCATCGGATTCGACATATTTCGTTTTTGGGTTTTTTTTTAATTCGCCAGACAACCACACCGATCTCCTGGTCTTAAACTAAGGTTTTGTTTTGTACTATGAGCACCAGACGACGGATACTAACTGGGGGCGTCATCCCAGCAAACCCAGACCCAAGTCAATTTAGAAAAGTTCGTTTTCAAAATTGTCCTGACCGGAAATCGAAACGGGACTTTTCGCGCTTTGGCCGCCTACCTCCTTAGACTAGCTGAACCTACCTCTTCGATATTTCTGTTTTCGGGTGCCCAAGGTTTTATGTTTTATTGAAATCAGCGAACCATCATACTAACTTCATCCTCCCTTTCACTCCTTGAGGGATGATTTTTGAAAAATATTTAAAACGTGTTTTATAACTTTCAATGAAATACATACAACATTTTATTGGAATATCTTTTAAAATCAGATGACTTTCATACAAACTAACCCCCGTTTTACTCCCTTAGGGTATGATTTTCGGAAAAAAACTAATTTCTAATAGGTTTAACAAAAAAGGTTCCACTGCAATAATAATTAATAGAGACATTTTGGTTTAAAGTTTACAAAAGGGTATGTAAACTCAGCCTTATTGCTGTGAATACCTATGACACAGAGCGTTCCAGGACGGGTCCTATACGATGAATTTGCCACAAACCTCTAATGGTAAAGTTACGGCACTGCAGGATACCTATATACGAACATTTGGGTATGTATGCTTATATATAGGTATAGTTTTTTACTACTAAGGCTTATAAGTAAGACAAAAGAAGGTGCCACTGCAATCGATGGCTCAACACAAAACAAGGGAATATGCACTATTAGTCGGTAATATCGATACCATTTATATGACATTAAAAATATACCATCGATAGTCTAATGGTGGTTGACAATGTACCGACAACGCTAGCCTGTTGTATTTATAGCAGCCCTTCTTCGCAATAGGAACAATGCAGAATCGCTGGCAAACAAACATTTGACTGGCAAAAGAATTTACTGTCAAAATATTATAACTGTTGTGTACGTTTCAATTTATTAAATTTCATTGCCACATTAATCATGGGCGTACCCAGTGGAAGGCAGAAAAGCCGCCCCCTACTGGAAATCTCGCAGAACATGTTTGAACTTGCCTAATCATCTACCAAAGTGTAAACGGAGCCTTATGTGCTAACTTTAACAACCACACAGAGAACCTGATGTTTTATGTGTATTTTTGTAGTGTGTACGATGACACAGCCGTGGACGAGCTGACCTAAAAATCTGATCTCCCTTCTAGGTTAAAAGCTAGGTACGCCCATCACTTATTAAGACTTAGCCGGATGCGTTCAAGCACGCTTCAAACGTCCGTGTGTTTCCGCGCCGAGATAATATGATAGTGAAGTGACCCTTTGAAGGATTACAGAGGTCGCTCGCAGGAAAGTAAGCGACTTAACTTAGTTACGGCATCTTTGTATCTTAACTTTAGTTCAGCTCAGGGCTCAGCTGAGGTTTTGTGTATCCACTTAACTTGCTGGATAAACTAGACGGGGCGATGTGGAATGGTAATCAGTTATCCATTATGATGGCATACTTAGGTTTCGGACTAAAAATCTGTGTGGTCTGCTACCTATCGCAGATTTCCAAGAGACTTAAGCAAGCTTAGCGTCAGTTAACGAACTTTGATATCGTTTCGACAAGTTTAAAATATAAGGGTAATTTTAATCCTAGTGTTATTTGATATAATTTCACTTAGAAAAGTCAAGTGATCATGAAGTTTTTTAGATTTAACGTAAATCCGATAAATTTATCTCGTTATATCTATTTCGTATCGTTCAGCTAGTACTGTTAATCAATAATTTTAATTAATAACAACCATTAAAACATAGCCAATACTGGGTATTCTAATAATGTAAATTGTCAATACTCTAAAACTATTGATACTTTGGATAGTATCTGTACAAAAATACAGCAAAAATCCGCAGATACTCCAAAAGCCCTCAAAAATGGGGAAGGAAACCGGCTAGACTGACTTCGCGATTTCTTGGAAGATTAAGACCTATATTCAGCGTTAGTCCTTAGGCAGATTTGATGACTAGATTCAGGAATAACCTGCTATTTCATTTCGGCGTAAACCATTCGCAATCTAGTAGCAATGCAGCCGGAATGCAGCCGCGGCATCCGCAGCCGTGTGCCGCAAACTGAGCGCCGCGAGGAATGCTATGCGACCGACGGGCGACAACCAGAGTGTAGTGGCACCTGAATTGGATTGGTTTCCGTTACACTGTTATAGTTGGTATTTAAAAATGTTTGGCAAGATATTACAACAAAAAGCACGAGCAAATAATTAATGAAAAAAGAAAAACGGGCATGCTATATCCTTGATATGGTTAGGCGGGACTTGACGGCACCAGATCTGAGGTCCCGGTTCGATTCCCGGTTGGATGAGTATGTAAATCGAACTTTTCTATATTGTTTTGGGTTTGCGTGTTGTGATACCGTCGTTGTTTCTAATTTCTACAACACTGGTGCTTTAGCTACGCACCACAGACTAAGAGTGATGTACCTACGCGATGTTGTCCAATAGTTAGAATACATAATAATATTTATTTATTTGTTCCATCAAAGCTCGTGTTTTAAAGGTTTGGCAAGTTATTACCGTTATAAATACGAGCATAAAAAAGTAAAACTTCTGACAGTTGAGATTTCATTTGGTTTTTGGTTCAGCTCTCTTCTCAATCATGGCTTCCGACTGTGAAAGTCGCATCATTCCATATCTGAACTTAATTTTTTTTGTAATATTTTTCTGAAACTTTTTTAAAAAGAAAATATGCTGTGACCTTAAATATTTCCTTATCAAATAAAAACCTTTTTAAAACCCATAAAAACGACGTGGTGTAAGAAGTTTGCATGTTTGTCTGTCTGTATGTGAATTAGTCGGTAGTATTCTTAGCTATGTTAGCTATGTATGGAAATCGGTCAAAAATAGTAACAATCACAAAATTTTGGATTATAGATTATGTGACAACACTCTCAATATAGAAATCAAATGAAAGGGCATAAGTTGTACTTATATACAAATTGCAAATTCAAGATGGCGTGGACGTCATCGGAAAATGGCCAAATTATGAATACCTATCTATAGTAGGTACAGACAACGTAAAAGCCCAAAGTCCGGCCTTTACGTTGTGAATTATTAATTGTAAATATTATGACAATTATGTTAATAAGTGAAATGAGTAACAACTAATATCAACTGACGGCGGGTTTTAAATTCTAAATTATCTATCTCATATTTGATTGGGACCTATTAATTATAATATTGCCCCTTAATAAGACAAAAAGTCGACATAGTTTATCAGACTGTATACATAATATAACGCTATTTCATCTGATCTTTCTAGAATTCATTGATGAAGTCCAACGTATTACGTGATCTAGGTCACTCGCTCCCCAGAACTTGATGTCTACAGATTCGGAGAGATCTCGTAAATTCGGCAACCACAGGAATAATTCAAGCGACAGATGCATAATCCATTTCAGTGCTCCTGACGCGGAAGATGGTAGCAGCCATTTATCATTTATGAAAAAGAGGTTTTGAGAGAGTGCTAGGTTTTCAGTTACTTACTTTGTTTTTAAAATGTCGCGTACTTCTTATGTTTCTGCCACAGATAATTATGGAAAACCCTTTCCGAGCAGATATAAGTACTCCTCCTCTTCCGATATAAAAAACTGTAGAGTTTCCTGCCGGTGAATTCTTTTCAGTTACTAGTTTTGAACTAGAGAATAGCCATTTGGTTTATAAAGACGATTCATAAATATTAATTATGTAATTTACGTGCTTGAAATGATTTTATAAGTATTTCCTATGAGTCCGTGGCACCGACATAGCTTTATCTGGCAAGACCTGAGAGGCGAACAGACCGGACTTTGGCGTTGGGTCATCTCTGAGGTCTCGAGTTCGATTACCGGTCGGGACAATATGGAAAACGCACTTTTCTACATTACCGCGGGTGTGGATGTTGTGGTACCGTCATTATTTCTGATTTCTGGAACACAAGTGCTTTAGTTACTTACAACAGATTCTGGACGTTGTGTGTGATGTTCAATATTATTATTTATTTTCATTAAATGTGAAAAATCATCAACTTGTCCGTTATCGATTAAATTAGTGCCGATGACAGTTTTAAATTTCCTTAATTATTTCGGTATCAAAATTAATTCCAGCTATAGGCATTTTGAAACATAAAGTGATGATACATGATTTTTATATTACGTAGATTCCTTATGGTTAGCTAGACTAGAAATACAAACCAGTAATATGATCGAAACAAAACGCTGCGTAGAACGTACCTACATAGTATCTACTCATATTTATAAATCCAGTATGCCGATTATTAAAAGACCTACCTACACATATTTTACAGCAGCACCGTAATCTCCACAAGGTATATTTTATAGCCTATTACTGAAAGCGTTCCCCACAAAGAGGGAAGCATGAGATTTTATCACAAAAGTTATAATGTCAGTAGGAAGTTGATATGCCGCTTACACCATCCGCTCACATCACGTCTTAACGTAACGTGTGTTAGGTACTTACCACCATTTGTTGTAAGTTTCTGGGGCAGATATAAAACATTCTAATATGTCCCTTACGCCTAATGTATATGAGGACGAGTGCGCGATAATTCTAAAGATTTATGCTGACAGTAAGAATTTATTTCATAGTCTTTCAATAACTTTGGGCGTTCGCTCTTCCAAGAAATTATGGGACTCCTTAAGATTTGTAAAAATACGAGGCCTTTTGGAGCGGGAAGGGGACTGTTATTGTTATGTTTGCGATAAAACTGAGAGTTTGAGATTTGAGCTCAACGCTACCTTGACTCAGCAAATACAGAGGGTTTTAGTACTAACCAGTTCATGTAAATATTTATTTATTTGTTTTTTTTAGTAAGTGCGATGTATGTAGTTCTAAACATATTCGGCAGAGGGCACTTGCCGTAGGCTAACGGGTTAATACAGCAGAAAAATTAATCGCCTACGAAAACTTGCGGTTAGATCAGTTGGAAGAGCAGCACGCACGATACGTGAAGGCCGTGGGTTCCAGTCCCGCACCGCCAGGGGAGTTGAAAATGTTGTTTCTTTTTTTTTTATTTAATAAGGTTTATCAACAATTGATACAATATTTCATGAGTAAGAGATGCAAGTAGGAAGTAAAACTAAATCTAAGAGTACAACCTTACAGATAAACACAGCATGCGTAAAATATTTGTGCCTTTATATTGTTAGTATTAAATTAAATTGACTTTATGCCAATCTTATGTTAGCGTAGCGTAACATTTGAAATTGAAAAAAAGGAAAAAGAACTCAAAAGGGTAAAAATAACAAAACATAAAAACAGTACAACACATTATGACAGTCGTAAATTTCTTTAAAATAATTGTATTTATTTATTTAGGTTGTCTAGAGTTTGCTTTCATTAAATCACTTAAACTACTTAAATATATAATAACTATTAAACTAGTTATATGTAACAAACTTTTATGGCAAACACAACATGCAAAAAGTTACGAAATTATTATTTAAACAATACAAAAACAACACAAAAAATCAACTTACTTTCGAAAGTTAACTAAAAAAAAGTAAAAGCACCGGAAGTAGAATCACTTTGCATTGTATTCAATGACAGTGTTACATCTAACCTACTTGAATAAAAAAATACTTGATATTGATAAAATTGATAGAACAAGAACTTAGTTAAATAGCAACATTAGCCAGACACGGCTTAAGATTTAAATTTTAAGACTTTCGCGTTTCATTTTAAACATTTAAAATAATTTAATGGGTCAAAACGCGACGCCATTTTTATTTAGTAATTAATACGAACTACTTACTGCCCGACGTTTCAGTTAGGTTGCACCAACCGTGGTCACGAGCTGACTCTAGAGGTCGGTGCAACCTAACCGAAACGTCGGGCAGTAAGTAGTTCATATTAACTACTAAATAATAATGGTGTCGCGTTTTGACCCGTTAAATTATTTTATATGGCTTAAGATTATTTTGAGCTCGGCAAATTAATCGGCGTGGGTATCAACCAAGCAATTTGCATAATCTAGGAACAATGGAATGTGCATTATGAAAGGTAGATCTATGTAGGTATGTTATATTGAAAACTTACATATCTTTATGGCTTATATTCACATTATAAGCTACATGACTAGGTGAGTACTCTGCTTCAAGAAGAATCTCCACGAACAAAAATATGCAACTTGTGTGCTCAACACTTTTTAGTGACAATTTTTTTTCTAAATATATAACTCGAAGGTGACTGAAACTTGATTTATCAACGCACAGCTCCAACGACTGGACAGATTGGGATGAAATTTGGCATGCAGGTAAATGTTATGACGTAGGCATCCGCTAAGAATGGATTTTGATAAATTATACCCCCAAGGGGATAATATAGGGGATGAAAGTTTGTATGAAACTTTCACAATTTTAAACCGATCAGGCTGAGACTTTGTATGCATAAAGCTGCTCCGACGTCAGCATCCCTCAGGAAAGGATTTTGATAAACTCTACCCCTAAGGGGATAAAATAGGGGATGACTGTTTGTATAAATCGTCTTAGATTTTCTACCGATTGAACTGAAATTAAACATTGGAGTTATTGTGACAAAGACCTTTTTAAACCCCTATGGTGGTAAAATAAGGGATGATAGAGAATGTAAATATATTAGTTTGAACCTATCAGTACCTAATGGACAAATAAATTAAGACGAACAAAGTACTTTTTAGATCTAATAACTAAATCTGCGCATCCGAAGTCAGGGGCGACCGCTAGTATTTGTTTTAAAAACTAAAATACTCATATACTTTAAACGAAAAGAATTAAGGGCACAATAACTATGTACTTATATAAAGTGCCTGATAATTGGAACAGAGGCGAAGACAACTGTCTGCAGCACCATTAGTTCCTCAAGGCTATAAATATTCTGCGCTGGAAGTGATTTTTAATTTGATAGACACTACAAACAAATAAAGCATTTCTATATCGTTCTACTGCTCACAGATATTTTAAAATCTGATAGAGCACAAAATACAACGTTTGAAAATTTTAAAAATATCGCAATATTGTTTTAAACGAAGTAATGTAAAAATTACCTTTTTTAATTAAGCTAGGTTTTTATTTGATTTGTAGCTTAAAATTAGCATTTCACACAATTCCTCTTTGTTGATTGATGAAATTATTATTACTCCGAATAATTTTATTTGTTTTATTCATATCCTTTAATTGATTTTCATTGCCTTGGTTTCAGTGATCTAAATTTGCCATAGTAATGAATACCTGTAAAATTCACCCTAAGATACATAATCCCTACTAATATTATAAATGCGAAAGTAACTCTGTCTGTCTGTCTGTGTGTGTGTGTCTGTTACGCTTTCCTGCTTAAACCTCTCAACCGATTTTGATGAAATTTGGTATAGGTATACGTTGAATCTCAAGAACGGGCATAGGCTACTTTTTATTAGAAAATAAGGGGGGAGGGGGGTAATACCACCTTTGGAAGTTTATATGGAAAAATGTTTATTTTTGAAGTTAGAGATATGAAATTTGGCACAAATATAGCTCGAAACTTGGATTAAAATATAGACTACTTTTTGTTTCGAATATTAGGGGAGAAAGGGGTAAAACCGACAATGAAAGGATGTAGTCCACGCGAACGAAGTCGCGGGCACAGCTAGTGAATAAATATTGGACAAAATAACATACATTACCACCGCACCCAGACCCGAGACAATAAAGAAAAGTTCGTTTCCCATATTGACCGGACCGGGGATCGAACCCGAGACCTTAGAGATGGCGCGACACTGACATCCGGCATGCTCGCCTCTCAGCTACGGAGGTCGTCACTTTATTTATAAATATATTTATTACTCGCAATAATTAAAATATGTTAATTAAAATTATTTCATTGATTTTTATTGCCATTTTTCACTGCCGTGCTTTCGGTGACCAAAAAAAGCTATGGCAATGAATGCCTATTAAATTCACCCTTAAATCGTGCTCGTTTGCCATTCATATCCAAACAGTTTAAGTTGCCGTTTCCATTGACTTTTATTCAACTGACTTCCTGTCGGCCGAGTCCGCGCCAATTAGGGTAGCGATGACTCGATAAAGTAACCAAATTAATATTGACACGCGCTGACGGAGCGCCGCCGAACAGCTGACGCGAGGTGTTAAACACTTAGTGGGGATCCCGACGCAAATGGATTGGAAGTTTTGTGATGTACCTAGCTAAAAATTGTTGTCAGGCTTTTTAAAATGACTTTAGAGTCCAAGATCACAAGGCCAGACGTGATTTAAATGCGGGCGATTAAGTAGTGTTAGTCTGTACTATGATTGCACGCCTAGCTAGGCGTGTATATTTGCCGGAGAGAAAGCGCATGGGCTCATGAGAAACAGTCCAGTTAAAAACAAAATTGTGACTCCTTGAAGGAGCGTGAAGAAACATCTTGCGGGTCAGTAGGGCGTTACTAACAGAGGATATTACGGTGTCAAATCGTGTGGGTTCCTCTCTTGCTTATCATTCGGCTGGGAGAAGCTAATATACTTCCAATTAACCAAGAAACCAAAACAACCTCTGAATAAAAACAATATTTAGATCGTTCATTCTTCGTTCAGTAAATAGCTAAGCTTTAAAACGTAAAACCACAGCTGAATTAAACTTTACGAAACTTGTGCAAAGCTCTAATTGACAAAAGAACACCCAAAACTTTATTACTTTGAACTCATTTTCCGCTAACAGACTAACTTCATCCTAACTTTTGTAAAGACGTGAATTACACGAAGGAATAGTATAAAAACTCGCGAATAATACGCAGGAAAAATTATAATTCTCTTTGGCAGTTTCCAGGTACGTAGTAATTGGGAATAGAGGACTTTTTGAGGGAGAATTGGCTGTTAAGTGTGAGTTGCAGTATTTTTTGTCAGGATTCAGTGCAATTAGTACTGTAGTAATATTTATTTATTTATTATTATTATTATTTTAACTATTTAACTTTTGTACTTTTTATTTTGTGCAATAAAGTTTTTAAATAAATAATATTGTTAACTGATAAGGAATGGAATAATTATTATCATTCAAATCCATATTAATGTATTATTTGACCGATAGCCAAGTCGTATAGGTACATGTAAACGATAATAAAATAGATATATAAAAATAAAATATATTTTAAAAACAAATTCGGATTTAACATTACACATTTTTCTTGCGCTGGGAAATACATTGGTGCACCGTATCGTACCGTATAGTGAAGGAGCTGACGGCATGTGTGTAACTCCGTGCACTAAGAGAAAATAAAAATATCTATTATTAAATTTAAGTGAATATAAAACGTATCTATAGATACATACCTACATAACATATTTGCGTTGTAAAAACACCAAGTCGCAGAACGTAAAAGATGTTAATAAATAAAAAAAAACTTGTACTATGTTAGTTTCGAATACAATAAACAAATCGCCTAAGTATACAATAAAAAGGTTTCCTCCAAATCTACGAGGTCCCTAATAAACTTAATGCGAGAAAAAAACCCTTGAAAAGATAGGATTAAAATACGAAGGGACGGACGGATGAAAAATTTGTAAGCACTCAATTGTTTAATCAGTACAATTGAAGCCGCTCGAACGGAGCCGTTGTCCGTAATGTACAGTCGGAAGCTCGCCAGACTACACTTTGGAATTTGAACCGCCTTTATGTCGTAAGCGTAAGAATTATTTTCGAACTGCAAGTGTTTACCTTGATACGCTGACTGTACTGCCATGGTCGTCGCTCCGTAGATTGGGACTTAGCAACTTTTATTTATTGCATCTGGAGTGGATTTAGGACCGAGATTCTTGATAATGTTATCCTGCTTTGAACAGCTTCCAATCGTGGGACGGAATAAACATAGTATTTTCTAGCAGAAGAAATGTTTGGTGCTGATTTACCATTTTGCTTTTCTGTTCTTCAATGAAAACATACGTGGGATTTGATGGTATGGTGTTCATTTGTGAATTATTCTCCAGTAATGACCAATAGATAAGATTATCTATAGTGGTCTAAATTCAAACGACTTATCTTCGTGGAAAACGTACTTTTTTATTATTGTTTTGCCTTGAAGCTTGAAACGAGCTTAAACTGTGTCTTGTTAAGGCATAGAACACCAAACATTGACGTTCGACGGTTAAATTATATTGAATTTCCTGTGATATTTGAATAAGACTTCGTAAAAGTAGTCTTAAAGCAATTAAAAAAAATAGTTTTTTTACATAACACATGCAGTTCTATATTAGATCTTATCCGTACGACACAAGAGCGATTCAAAGTTAAAACAGTGTCTGTCTGATGTCCTTTGTACCTACCTACACGAAAAGGTATTAATTTTTTTATATTACACTTCCAGATTGACCTTACCCCACCTGATGTTAAGAGGTCCTAGCTTAAGGTTCAGCATAAAAACGCTGTTACTGGACTTGTCGCCCTTGCCTTGAAGGCTTGACCCCGTTTACTAATGTAGCACCCCCCAGGAGCTCTGGCAACCTTACTCACACGCAGGAACATAACAACACCGGAGTGATTGTTATCTGGCTGCGGTCTTCTGTAAGGTGGAGGTATTTCACCAGTCGGGCTGCTCTAGTTCGAGCGATAAATTGCTATTCCGTACCTCTCTTATTCTCAAAGCTCACTTCGAATCGCTTGCATTTGCAGGATCCCAGCTTCTTTCTAAAAATCATAGTGAATATATACTATTTATACGCTGCTATGTGTATTGTACGGACAGGCAGCGTTCGCAAAGTTGTAACCCATGAAAATACGGAACACAAAGAAATTTCCTCCTCTCTAGTTCAGCCGAAACCGCACAGGTAGCAATTTACTTGCCACCGCTGTTTGTAAGTCATCAGTTATTTGGGCTAGCGGAGCGAGAGCCAACGCCAACGATTTATTTACCTTTCAGCAGTGGTTTTTGATTCAGATACTCAATTTGTTTGGTTTGATAAAGCCTCGATGACCTAGTTAATGGCTTAAGTTACAGTTTCGGGGTCGCAGGGTCGATTCCTGGGTCAAGCTCATATGTAGGTATAGGTCGGGATTATGATAATCAACACGCGTTTTGATCGCGTGTGGTGCTAAAACTACTGATGATAAATGTGATTATTGCAATGGGATTATAAATAAGCTTATACTTTACGTTTTAGATTAAGTTTTTAGATATTTAAACATATATTCAGAAAATGTACACTTTTAGTTTTATGGTTGTTTTTACTTTTAATTTATTTAATATGTACTAGTTAGATATTTTATATGTGAGCTCATTGGTGCATGAGGAGCTAACCTTTAATTATCTGTTGCACTCAGTTTTATTTAAGTTTATTTATATTGTTTCTTGTAAGTGATAGTTTTATTGTAAACAGATGTTGGTTGGCCTAATAAATAAAAAATAAAATAAACTATACACAAATCTTTACTAAAGAGCTCCCACCTACTTATATTTATTCTGTAGACAATCTTTGCCTACTGAAATATTATTTCAGTTAAAAAAGAAATACTGATAAATCTATCAATAGACTGTTTGGTTAGTGTGATTTGTAGAGATGACAATTCAAAAATTTTAATGCTTTAATAATATATGACCGAAATTTAACACGGAAACCTGTTTCCAATGTGTTAGCGGGAATATTATATAATATTAGATATTTATTATAAGGCACAAATGATGACATAATATTTTAACACGTATCTATAAATGAAATATATAAATATAATATTATAATAATAATATAAAATATATTACGTTTATGTGAAATTATTAAATATTTCACATAAACGTGATCTCGAGATGTCAATCAACCCTTACAAGGGAAACCTAGTAGTTTGAATCATAGTCTAATGAATATGATTCAAGCCCGCAATGCCTTAATGACACTGGGTAAAGTTCACAAAGTAGAAGCGCAGGACTTGAATCCACGCTCTCCCGGTTTTTAAACTAACACTCTAATCATTACCTACTCCTCGGACGCAGTAGCAGCAGGAATATTATTAATTTGTATGAAGTTGAGCTTAAATCATAAAACTCGTAACAACACTCACTCCATAATTCGGAGCTGCGCATAAAATCTCTCATTACTGCCTAAGACACTTCCATCGAACATGCTTCGAGATTGCAAGCACGAGACGCGAAATTCATTGCTTTTGAAGCTCATAAAGTAGGACAAGCTTACGGGGCCGTAATAATCGAGACAGATGGAGAGGACGACGCCGGTATTCTGATGCAAAACATGAATTTGTTCAGAAATGAAACAATTCGCATAGACAATAGAACGGGAAATCGGATCTTGGTTGATCAGAATTGATGCAATACCAATTAAAAATGGAAGAGCCGGTAAAAACAATGATTTGTATATATTCTATCAGTTAGAATTTCACAATTTAATTAAAAAGTGTTTTTTCATTTGAACAAATAAACACAAATTGACAATGTTACAGCGCAACACAAATCAGCGGTTGTGTTTACGAAGTGTACGAAGAAGTAACGTTGTGCTGAAGTTTAGCGTAATTTATCTGATGTATAATAACGGAAATACATGTATTTTTTTTTTTAATCTTACTCTTGGTATAGACAGAAATATTAAGTCTTCTACCTTAGTACGGAAACTAAACTTGGTTATGGATATCTCACCCGAAATGATAAATGTTAAGGACACTTTGTAATTTTGTTTATAGTTTTTACCCGACTGACGATGAAAAATGGGGATTATTTTATGCTGCTTTTAAATCGACGATGACGCACCCGAGAAAAATACAACATCTTCCTGGCTGTTGGTATCTGTTGCTGACACACTTAATGTAAAGTCAGCATCATTAGTTCGTATACAACTCAGTACCTGGTCACATTACGTTAACTGATGCGATGACGTACTATTTGCTAACGAGCTTTAATGTGACAAGGTACTGAAGTGTATACAAACTAATGATGCTGACTGTACACAATCTATGTACTCTAATTTACTCACTCACGTACTCTATGTAAAAAATATATTTAAATAAATAAAAACTACTCCGAGTTCCTTTTTTATTATATTGCACTTCAAGAATGACCTCATCCTACCTGATGTAAAGTGGTAACGAGATCCGAGCTTAAGGGCGACAAGTACACCATAATAAATATGTTACTGGACTTGTCGCCCTTACCTTGAAGGCTTGACCCCTGCTAATAATGTAGCACCTCCTAGAAGCTCTGGAATCCTTACTGGCACCTTTATCGCTCCATAACAGTTACTCCACGTTATGTTAACTTTAAATGACTTTCCTCGAATTTTGCTTGAGTTTATCAAGAATACTGCCGTGACTCGAGACTCGTATTGAGTTATAGGGTTAATATAAGAAAAATGGCCGGTTTTAAGGTCATCTGTTCTGGTTTTCCTTGTTTAAGGCTTCGGCCCTTTACTTTGGCTGCGGCTCAAGGGCTTAGGATGTGATGTTGAAGTATGACTCTTCGAACTTACAAAAAAAATCTTTACTTTTCCAGATGATCAAACATGAAATTTTTATTGTGTTCAATTGTTAATCAATTGCATTAAGGACACATTTATCAGTTAAGAACAATTAAGTAAAAAACGAAGACAGTACGAATAAAAAAAGGTTTGAGGGTCTACTCTCAAAAACGAAATATGTCGCATCTGATGACGCATAGCAATTTTTAATTCTCCTAGTCGCAACCAATTCCTTTCGAATACGAATTAAGCGCTTTCATAAAAGAAAAGATTATTTATGCAATTAAAAAAACACGTTTTAACTCCCGAACTTTGACGACCTCGGTGGCGTAGTAGCTAAGGTCAAAGCGCGAAAGGTCCCGGGCTCGATTCCCGGTCCGGTCAATTTGGAAAACGAACTTTTCTAAATTGCCTTGGGTCTGGGTGTGCTGGGATGACGCCCCCAGTCAGTATCCGTCGTCTGGTGCTCATAGTACAAGGGAAAACCTTAGTTTGAGACTAGGTGATTGGTGTGTCACGTCTGGCGCATTTATTATTATTATTGATTGTTTGTATCATCTTCTTAGTTCACTCATAAAATGATGGGTGCGAACTAGTGCAAAGTTAAATGATCTCGGTACTGATAATTCTGGACATTTCGAAACCTATGTCTATGTAGGTGCAAATTTACTTCTTAACGCGCATACTTCAGCCGCAAAATAGATGACATTTATCACTTTAGGTTGTGGTGTGATGGGGAATAGCGACTCTGGACAGTAAAACGAAATATGTAGCTAAAATCCGCCTGCATTTATAAAAAAACACATAACCGAAAAGCTTGAAATATCTATGAAGAAAAAAAATGCCATTGGAAACCAATTGAGCAATGTCCCATTCGACATGACTCTTTCTTAAAGAGCCGACATCTAGGTCTCCCGCACGTAACAAATTCCACGTCCACTTTGAAACTTTCAACAGTTTTAAGCGGCGCAGTTCGTTGCTAGTTATTTGCGAAATTTTCCCAACGCGTTCGTACTTCGCCTTTTAATATCGCGGTTTGTGTTTGAGGTTGAGGTTTCTTTCATCATTCGTTTAACATACTTAGAGAAAATTAAAGATGGATAAGAAACCTTGGTTTTTTGTTGGATACAGAGGTACGACAGTCACTATACAGCAATTATCATGGTAAATACTTGCAGCAAATACTGATGTATTTTTGTACGGTGAGTTAAATTAAATGTAATCTATACGATAAAGGCAGCAAAGTAATATAAGGATGATAAAATAGTTTAAGAGAATTTGCCTGGGTACTTTTTTCAATAAAAAAAGAAATATAATGTAAATACCTCCATTTTCATAAAAACTGATGAGTTTTGATAATTAATTCATAAAGGTAGGTAAGTAGGTAAGGTCACTAAAATAAAAGCAAGTTCAAGCAATATCCGAAAAATGTTGGACCTTAATTTTGCTTCTACTGCTGTATGAGAGACGAGAGAGAGAGAGAAAGTATTTAACGCATTGAAAATGCATGAGCGGTTTTTATTTCAAATTACTAACTTTTCCCTCGTTCTTAACGAGCCAACAACAATATTATCGCACGTAACAAATTCCGGAACAAGTTTGTAACAATGACCGTTTTTAAGCGGCGCAGTTCGTCGCTAGTTATTCGCGAACATGTCCCGACGCGTTCGTAGTTCGCGCGATAATATCGCGGTAAGTGTTTAAGGAGGTTTATTTATTGCCCATTTAACCTGCTGAGGTAGTTCGGGAGATTTATGTGAAAAGATACGTCGTCGTGCACAATGTTAGGTCGCGCTTGAAGTCTCGGTTTGCGTTTCAGGTTACGGGTTTATCGGGAGTGAGAATGTATCTACGTAAGCATTCTTTCCGGCACGTTATTGGTGGATTTTTCCACAGAAAATGGAAACGTGCTCAAAGTAACAACAATGTTGGACAGCACCACATACATTGCTCTGTTTCTATCGTAAGTAGCAAAAACACGTTAGAGAAATAAAAAAACCACTGCACCACAAAATGTCTGGGGTTTGCGGTACAGTTATTGAATATAGAAAACATAATTTACCATATTGCTCGACTGAGAATCAATCCCGGGACCTCAATGATGACACATACCCGACCAAGAACCAAACCCGTGATCTCAGAGTTATCCGACGCAGAGTCTGTCCCGCTCGTCTTTCGGCTACGGAGGTCGACTTTTTACTGTTTCATTTGTGTACTTCTCTGATTACAAATCGACAAACCTTTTTATCTCATATTGACAATTTGCATTCTGTATCATTGTTCTATGTGGATTAGATTCACAAGTGAATTATTGGATTTGTTCTCGTGCATTATCAAGTTCATTTAGTCGCATTAAACCCTTTTAATTCGATATTTCCATTAGTGATATGTTTGGAACGCTCTGAATTTATGAATATGGTCGCCAAATTATAAGCTCTGTTTAGTTCGAAACTATATTTCATGTGCGGAAATGTTTCAGAAACGTAGATAAGAACTTGCTTATGGGAACTTTCCTGTTTTTTGTATGTGTGTGCTTACGTTTTCGTTAAATCTTTATTGAAAATAAAACTTAGATAATCACGCAAGTTCCCTATTGAATAAATGAGATATAATATATTGTGTGGAAATGTTCAAAATACGTATTTATTTAGAGGAACTTTCCTGTACTTTGTATGTCCACGCTTCTATTTTCGTTTAATCTTTATTGTAAATAAGATTTAAACAAGCAAGCTCCCTGAAGTGGAAGCAATAAACATTCAATCACATAAAAGCCAACGTGTTGCACAAACAGTCCTAATATTTCTCAAAGAACAGAGACAGGCTTCGCAACAATAATCTGTAAGAAATAATGAACCGTCTTGCCTTTAATGAACGAAATAAAAACGTCATCCAACGTTATGAATTCATAAAATGCTTCGCGAGGCTATTTCATTTGCCCGGGGCTTATTTTCTTTGAGACTGAAATACACGGGTGGAAATGACACGCTTTCACGCTCTCGAAACCAATATTAATCAATTATTTTAAAACACACTTACTTATTTGATCTCCATGAGGTCGTGGGGTTAAAACCCGCGACCTTGATATCGCGCGTGCTGCATTTCCAACGAAGCTAACCGCGAGTTATTGAAGGAGATTAATTATTCGGTTACATTAAACTCTTCAGTAATTGGACCCTGGTGTATGAGTTTCTTTTTTAATATTGGACAACATCACATACATTGCTCTGATTCTGTGGTAAGTAGCTAAAGCACTTGTGTTACAGAAATCAGAAACAACGACGGTACCACAACACCCAGACCCGAGTCAATACAGAAAAGTTCGTTTCCCACATTTACCCGACCGGGGAACGAACACGGAACCTCAGAGATGACGCGACGCCAAAGTCCGGCCGCTCGCCTCGCGGTTACGGAGGTCGTCTAAAACTATTTACTAATAATGGTATGGTTTTATTGTGTCTTATTGGATTTTTATCATCATAAAAGTATTTTAAAGAAACAGGAAAACTTTATCTACCGCTGCGATGTGGGATTCGAACCCGCGACCTTCGCGTATCGCGCGTGCTGCTCCTCCAACTGAATCCCTCTCCACACGGAGATATGAAATTTTTCGCTATAGTTCGCTAGTACAGCATCGAGTAGTAAAAAAATAGTAATAATCTATGAGTATCATGAAAGTAGGTACTGTATTTAGGCCAAGCGTGCCTGAGAAAAAGAGTCCTAGATAAAGTGATACTATGCGCGTTCCGTTAGTCTTCTTAAGGTACGGCCCAAAAAACCCGTTTAAACTTTACTCCCGTGAGTTTCCATACTTTATTTTGCTCAGCCCCATTTTACATCTGTCAAAAGTTGAGACGTGTTTACCCCTGTATATAAACAGGTACGGTGCCATAATGCCTTAACCATGTGCTCGAAAACGAAGTGCTGAATGAGGGTTAGAAGGGGAGGGGACGGGAGGGCTCTTTGTGGAACTTGAAATCTTGGCTCACTCATTTTACGCGTTGATTATATTTGGCCATTTCTCTCAACAAATAAGAATCATTGTTGCGGTTTGATTCGAAAGAAAGAAACGGTTATATTGTAACATGACATATATTTATAGAACATCAACTTATAATTTTTTTTTTATATTGAACTTCAAGATTGACCTCATCCCACCTGATGTTAAGTGGTAATGAGGTCCTAACTTAAGGGCAACAAGTACAGCATAATAAATATGTTACTGGACTTGTCGCCCTTGCCTTGAAAGGCTTGACCCCTGCTACTAACGTAGCACCCCCCAGGAGCTCTGGAACCCTTACTCACACGCAGGAACACAACAACACAGAAGTGATTGTTATTTGGCTGCGGTCTTCTGTAAGGTGGAGGTATTTCACCAGTCGGGCTGCTCCAGTTGGATAGATAAATCGCTGTACCAGGTAGGGTAAAATAAATTAAATTATGTCACCAAAAAGGTAAATACTCAGCATTTGTCGACGTATCGGAATGAGTGGTGGGCAGTGCTGCACGCAGCGACAAATAACTGTTGTTGCAAGAGTTTCCCAGTTGAAAATTAATTAATTACGAAAATCAACTTTCACAGCATGAGAAATTGAATAGATTTTTATAAAGGCTTGCTCATTTAGCTTCACAATCTATTCGATCCAAATGAAAACCTATTTTCAAAGCATGAGAAATTAAAATGATTTTAGAAAAAGGCTTGCTCATCTATTCGTTGGGAAAACTATTCAGATAATTATGTCTGAAGTTGCCAACTTTTTTCCTCCGACTTATCTGCACGAAGACATTAAAATAATTAAGTTATTTCATCGGATACCACTTCTAGATCGAAAGTCAACATGATTAAATTCGCTTCGTTTCTAAATCAATTCCTGGCACGGAGTTCCATAACCTAATATTTGAATTTGAAACTCAAGGATTGCATACTGTTAAGGGGGAGATGGATTCATTAGTTTTGAAATTAATTTAATGCCAACTGAGATCGGTTTAGTCTCTTCAGATTTTTGTCTTCTTTGCTTTCTTTGTGGTCTTCGTCACGTAATAAGATGTATCTTTGTTATTTTTTATTTATTCACTTCTTGCATTGTATGCAACAAAATCACACAAACAAGTTACACAACTGCTAATAAAATAACCCTGAAAGGGCTATATTGAGTTACACATAGATGCATTAGATATAACAAGTATACTTTTTGGTTTAAAATAATATACGGTATAGTTTTAAAATATATGTACCTAATTAGGAAGAAATGTTAAGTATAAAATCCTCTTTTTTATTGGGCATGTAGGTATACATGTAATAATATTGCATGCTCAGTAAGTATACTTAAAATATGTTTTTATATGCCCTCAAAAAAATAGTATTTTGTGTGGTAGATTTCTACAATATGTATTTATATTAGTAGCATATTGTGGGATATTTCTGAAATTTCAAATTAAGAGATAGGTAGTGCTAAGTTATATTCACGGTGGGGATTTTTTTGTGCAAATAAACGGATCTTTTTCTTGTTGGGAAACTATTTGGTTTGGGATCAAGTCATTCAGACATCTCTATCACTAAAAGCAAGTCATCGTACAAATACGAGTATGTATGTATGAACTGGTTTTATTTTAAAATAATTAAGTTGTTCGACAATGAATTGCTTGGATTCGCCTTAAAGGTAGTTGAGCTAAGTGAAATGAACCTGTTAGTACAATCAATGGCACGTCAGACTATTATACTTTGAACTTCGTACTGCCTTTATGGCTTGGGCATAAGGTTGAATATCGAACTGCAAGCATTCATGCAATGTAGACCGAACGTACTTTATAATTCCGTTCTCTCTCTCGCGCAATTGAACACTGCTCGCCTTGCCTAATGCCCGGTTCCAATATTTGAAAAACTATCCGTTACTATCCGTAAAGTAATAAATTAAACGACGCGTGAGTTAAAAACGACCGTCTGACGACTGATGACAGCTGATATGGAAAATAAATTTGAAATTAGAATTAACGACTCTTAGTAAAACGGTTAGTCATTTTTGACACATAACGTATCGTTAAATATTGGAATCGGGCATGAGAGCATTTGTCATAAGGAAAAATAAGTTAATGAAAATGAAGTATGCCAATTTCTATGTTGTACTGTAACATTAATTTTCACGTTATTGACTGCTACATGCATGTTAAAAGTGTTGACTTAGCATTAGATATTACTAGAATAAGTTTTGTTAAATTGTATGTTTTATTGGGGAATATAACTCTGACTTTAGAACCATCATGCGTTTCTTTTAATCACCAACTCACTACCTAGATACGATATCACACACCAATATACCTCGTTGCCGTAGACGACCTCCGTAGCCGAGAGGCAAGCGTGCCGGACTTTGGCGTCGCGCCATCTCTGAGGTTCTGGGTTCGATCCCCGGTCGGGTCAATATGGGAAACGAACTTTTCTATATTGTCTCGGGTCTCGGTGTTGTGGTACCGTCGTTTTTTCTGATTTCTGTAACACAAGTGCTTCAGCTACTTACCGCAGAATCAGAGCAATGTATGTGATGTTGTCCAATATATTATTATTATTATATCAGAAAAATTCATAGTATTTGATTCAAACCAGACCAATTGTCGTAAACCGATTAAAAAATAAACCGTTGTCATTGTGCTTTAGTTACGCATTTTTTATTCAAGCATTTTGCAACGAAGCCGTGGGATGAGGTTGAGGGCTGAGAGGAAAAAAAAAGAAAATAAAGGGAGTTTATTGTCTGGTCGCAACCAAATATTAAACAGGCACATTTATAATAGAACTAGCTGTGCCCGCGACTTCGTTCGCGTGGACTACATCCTTTAATGGTCAGTTTTACCCCTTTCTCCCCTTATATTCGAAACAAAAAGGAGTCTATATTTTAATCCAAGTTTCGAGCTATATTTGTGCCAAATTTCATATCTCTAACTTCAAAAATAAAATTTTTTCTATATAATATTTCCAAGGTGGTATTACCCCATCCCCCCTTATTTTCTAATAAAAAGTAGCCTATGTCCACTCTTGAGGTTCAACGTATACCTATGCCAAATTTCATCAAAATCGGTTGAGAGGCTTAAGCAGGAACCACCGTTTTTCCCATGGCGCCAACCAAAGGCGATGAGAGCGTGGGGGGGGGGGTTTTAGTTCGGGTAGTCCCTGCCCCTTCTGGGCGGGGGAAACCCACACACGCCGCTGTCGTCCCCACGACAGCGGTACGGTGCGCAAATGCATTCTCCCCCCCCTCAAAAAAAAAAGGAAAGCGTAACAGACAGACAGACAGAGTTACTTTTGCATTTATAATATTAAGTAGGGATTATGGATGGGTGAGTTGTATTAGATTTTCAAGCCGCTTTAGGCCTCTACTTTTAGTAGAAACTATAAAAACTAGGTCATTCATTAGAGTCCTGAGCAGAAAGAAAGTCAACAGTAAACTAGCAATTTTAATGCTTTAAAGGCGCTTTTATTCGTCCCATGAATCATTAAGTATAATAACTAGGTTCTTAATAAAAAGTGCAATGAACCAATAGCAGAAAGCCCACGGACCGTAATACCGAGTCCGCATTCGCAAAAGGCATAGCGTAAGGGAAATACAAATACAGAAGGCTTAAACAAAATGCAGGTGATTAAGCGTTTGCAAAGTGTTAGCCGTTTGTTCGACGCTAGTCATGTATAAATTTTAATATATATTTTATATGTATATGTAATTTAATATATATTTTATTTTAATATATATATGTGAAATAAAAAAAACGGCCAAGTGCGTGTTTGCACTTTGGATGTGTCTCATGCGCAATTAAAAAAAATATATATTAGAAACAAATACGCCACACGTATTGGATTAAAAAAAAAATGTGTTTCAGTTTGAAGTATGGGGAGCCCCTAAAATTAATTGTTTTTTTTTCTATTTTTGTTATAAATCTTAATGCGGTTCACAGAATACATTTACATAACAAGTTTCAACAGTATAGGTCTTATAATTTCTGAAAAAAGTGGCAGTGATATACGGATGGACGAACGGAGGCAGACATAATCCATAAGGGTTCCGTTTTTCGTCATTTGGCTGGTGGCATTTTGTAGAAACAAAGTGTTATTTCACGTCTACGTGCTCGGAATTGATGTGGCGATGGAAATCGCTCTTGATGAGCCCGAACTTCGAAATGAAACTACATGGTAGATATCCTACATACGTACAACTACATGGTATCGTAGCACAATCAGTAGTGATTGTGATTCGGTGATGAATTAAAATAAAAAATAAAAGCTACGTCCTGTCTGTACTTGACCGGCATTTGACGATTGCGGCAAGTCTTGGGTCGAATTAAATCGCATGCAAGCAATTGCGGACTAATTGCGCCAAAGCATTAGGTACTTGGCATTTATCAGATTTCAGGCGCAACTCGCGCACTGAACGATTATATTTCTTCGAAGCGGCGAACCGTAAGCGTCATTTAATGAAATATTATTTTTATACGACAAGGAAATAATTGCAGTTTTTGCAATTTTACAGAAGAGCCATTTTAAGATATTTTTCGCATTTAATGTGGTCTAGCTCTGTTATCATTACTATAAAGTTGTTCTCCTTTGCAAGATAAAAACTATATATTATATTCTTTTTAGACATGTGCTATACAAGAATTAAGAACTGTCAGTTTTTTTTTAAGGCAGTTGACAATTGTGCCTTTGTTCTACCAAAGATGCGAAATGTAGGAATGATTTTATTGCCTTTGATTGGCAGTAAGAAAGTGGTTGTTGAACGTCCGGAATCTTATTTTAGTACTTAAACGCCTATTAAAATAACAAGACTACCCCGCTTGTTTTATCAAACGACAGAAAATGAAACCTAAATTTACATATTTATAAGCAAAATACTATCTACAGACAGACTGATAAATTAAGAAATCTAAGAAACTACAATTAATGCAAACTTGAAATTTGCTACGAACAGATTTTACGAAACTCAACTCGTAGGAATTAATAAGGGGTTGGAAAGTTTTAAAAAAGTCTCATGTTTTTGAACCAAGAAATGAAATCCATAATTAACAATTGCGTGAAACAGTAACAAATACATCCATCTTTTTTTTTAAACCTTTGCGTTTTTAATATTAGAAGGAATCAGAAGCATAAATATGTACTTATCTCGAATAATGCCCAGCTCCAACATTTGAAAAACGGTTCGTTCTACTTAAAGATAGTTATGAATTATACGAGGCGTAAGCTAAAACCGATCGACGGACGACTGGGCGTCTACTCCCGAAAACGAAACGAACAAACGAAAGGTTTCGTTTTTGAAGATTGATCAAAAGTTAGGGAATTAAAACGTGGTTTTTGATTTGTATAAATAATATTTTGTTTTTTGATAACGCTTTATTCACATTCGAAGTGTGTTAGTTGCGATTATGAGCAATAAAAATTGCTGAACGTCATCGGATCCGACATATTTCGTTTTCGGGAGTAGGCGCCCTGATCACAAACGACGAAATGAACGACACGTAGTCATTGGAGAAAAAGGAAAGTAATTTTTGCCAAATCAAAATCGTAAACTATTGGAACAAGGCACAAAACTGCTTTAAGATATAAAGCATAAAGCCTATATTTTTTTAATTTCAAAGGATTATCCTTGGTTATTGTAAACTGCGACCTTTTATTTCTAAATCCATTAAACGTCTAATTACCTACTGTTAACGATGATAATGCAACCATCGCGTTAAATTATTCTGCAAATGAATTAAATGCCTGTAGCACTCTGCCTCCAGACACCACTCATATTTCTTCTGACCAAATTTACATTTTATCCCGAAATTTAACGCCGCGAAGCTTCATTAAAAGCGAAATGGAAACAACACGAAAAAAAAACGAATTTTTATAGGAGCCAACATTATGTAATAATTAGCCGTTGAGTCCTTTCTGAAATAAGGAAATTACATTCTATATTCCCTTTTATTCGGGTTTTGTTAATTCTGTCCGGTGGGAGATTTGCTTTTTCGTTTATTTTTAGTTTAGTTAGAGGCTCTTCTCGCGAAGCCCACAAGAAACGCCATTTGAAACTAATGTCTTTGCGTTTCCTTCTAATTGTTAAGCACTTAAGAAAAATATCAGTTTTTAGTCATCCGCGACTTAATTCATTCCTCGTTATTTCAGAAAAATAACAATTATTCTGGTATTGAACGTCCTTCATGTCAATTCAGTAGTTTTTGCATGTATCAAACATTTGTACTTTATCCATTCGTATAGAAATTCTCGTAATTATATTATTAGTACGATAAACTATTGGTAAGATTTGCATAAAAGATACAATTGTAAATACAAACAACATCACATACATTGCTGTGGTTCTGTAGTAATTTGTTAAAGTACCTACATGTAGGTATCAGAGAAAAAATAAATAATGAATAATGACACACCGAGAGGCGAGTGGGCCAGACTTTGGCATCGCGCCATCTCTGAGGTCCGGGTTCGATCCCCGGTCGGGTCAATATGGGAAACACACTTTTCTATTTTTTCTCGGAGCTGGGTATTGTGATACCTACGTTGATTCTGATTTCTGTAACACAAGTGCTTAAGCTAATTAACACATAATCAGAGCAATGTATGTAATGTTGTCCCATATTTACCTATATAAAAAAGCAACAACGGATTTAATATGATAAAAAGTATTTTGAGTCAAACAAACTAAATAATTAAAACTGAACAGTGCAGGCTTAAATAGATAGATTTACACAAAAGCCCAATAAATCACTTACAACTTGCCCATGTTCAGTACAGTTAGGTTCTCCGGCGTAAGCCTCCTGAATACTATTGCTTGAGAATTCTTGTAATAAGTCCTTTTTTTCACCTTTTAATGGTAACAGATTCTTATCCAAAATAAATATAAACATGCGACAGTAACTTAGTTACACAGAAAACGTTACGATTTTAAAAGTTATTTTCAGTAACACCGATGTTTGAAAATCATCAACATCTATATAATAATAATAAGAAATGTTTGGCCCAAAAGCTTGATATAATGTCCCAGAAATTTAAGATATAGAAAGCTTTATATGTAACAGATTAATTAAGAATTAATTATTGTTTTACTTAACGGTCAGAAAAGAGCCAACAACAAACTGACTCATTTCAAAATGAAAAAAAATATATACATGAGCAAATCACTTATAGTTTGTTATTGATATAAAAACATTCTAATTATAATACTCAAGTGCATAAGTTACTTACCACAGAATCAGAGCAATGTTTGTGATGTTGTCCAATATAAAAAGCAACAACGGATTTAATATGATAAAAAGCAATTTGAGTCAGACAAACTAAATAATATGAACCTAAGCTTGTACAGATTTAGTTTTAAACTACTACTCGTACTTTAAGTCACTATCTTGTCGGCTTAAGTTTTTTGTCTAACTGACTTACTTACGTAGAGGTTTAATGTGACAAGGTATTGAGATGTGTAAAAAATAATTATGCTTCCTGTAGTTGCCCAATGTCACAGAGATACATGTGTAGGCAGATAAAAGGCTCGATAAAAGCGCTAAGGGTATAGTTCGAACTGCCCAGCACTATGCATGAATCCTGATATGAAACATATTATTTTCCAAGGCAACTGTACATTTTATCCCTCCCCTTACCCATTACGCCTTACGCCGGCAATAAATAAAACTGTTAGGACTGGCATTCGATAAATTACGGGCAACATCCAATAATTGACAGTAAACCCTTATTAAGCCACCCTTGAGCCTCTTACAGTTCAAAGCAACGCTTGCATATGATGTAATCGCATTAATGAATATACCTAAGTGTGCGGCAGCACTTCGCGTGTGAAATGAAAATTGTCTCGGAATATTGAAACGTGTCGCTTTGTATGGATTTATTTTCACGGCTGTTTGGCCTAAGACGTATGAAATTGTATTACAATTGAACAACATATTTTTACATCATTTGTGACTAAAATCTCGATTTATCATTATTTGCATTTCTGACGTTATTGCACCAAGTGTGTGAAATGTACATTTCTGAAACTTTGTTTTACAAAAGAACGGTTGGCGGCCTGATATGATCCCGAGCCAATTAAAAAAATAATTATTTATTATTGGACAACACCACATACATTGCTCTGATTCTGTAGTAAGTAGCAAAAGCGCTACGGAATTATGTTACGGTAATCAGAAATAACGACGATACCACAATATCCAGACCCGAGACGATATAGAAAAGTTCGTTTTCCATATTGATCCGACCAGGGATCCAAACCGGAACCTCAGAGATGGCGTGACGTCAAAGTCCGGCCCACTCGTCTCTCTACGAAGGTCGTCAAATTACTAAAAAGATCGGATAGCCACACTAATACACTTTGAAAAAATGCGTTTTATGAACGGTCCGTTGACCGTTAAACAAACACAAACTGTTCATTTCATATTAGGTCTTATACTCAGGACATAGAAGGGTACAAAGTCTAAAGTGTACAGAGAGTCTGACGTGCTTCTAACTGTACAATCGCGTACAGTCCTTGATTTGGACAGCCCTGCCTCATGGCATTGTCTAAGTACTCGTCAACACAAAAGTGTAGATTCAAAGTATTAATTAAGTAATGTTTACAGACCGCTACAATAATAACATTTTTGCTACAAAACTAAAAAAACTTTATTAATCTCTGAAACACAACTCAATTTGATTACAAATTAAACAAATATCCACAAAAGGGATTTACAAAAATACAAAGAATCCCTTACTTAATTCCTTAAATTCAAATTCCTGCGGTAGCAACGGTGTGCGTCTAATGTTTTTCTCAACAAACTCCGCAAAGGTGTGAAACCAGCGCTCTTGTTGCGAATAATTAAAAATCTTAATCAAAATTTCGCTAGTCTTGAGTTGCATTGCATTTTCTAATTTGCGCGAGTGGCTATGTGTGAGTGTGTAGACCGCAGCTATATCTGAGAGCGACCACTCATTATTCGCTGCGATTAAAACTAGGTCCGTATACCCAGTGAGCATACATGGGTGTGGTCCAAGGGATAAGTGTTTAGAGATTGATTTTGTTTTGACTAATCTCTGGTGGCCATGGAATGTGCTAATCACATACAAACAAGTGCCCATAAACTGGGTATTGTGGTACCGTCGTTGTTTCAGATTTCTGCAACACTTTTAGTTACGATAACACTAAAAATTGCAGTGTATAAATTTTAGCAAGCAAATTTATGCGCTATATCTGCTTTGTTGTCGGTTGCCAAGTAGGCTATGTCGGTAGCAACAGTGGTATCATCCGATATAGGGAGATCAAAAGTAAATATATCATACAACACCGGGCCAAGTATAGTACCTTGTGGAAAACGTGTATGGACCTATGGTGTTCAACTGTGGGGCACGGCTAGCAAAAGTAATACACTCTGCCTGCAACGAGTGCAAAACAATATATTGCGCACAATAGCGAACGCTCCATGGTTCACCAGAAATTGTGAGACTCACGAGTACCTGAACATACCGACTGTAGATGCCGAAACAGAAACCTATAAGCAAAAATACACTGATCGTCTCGTACGCCACCCCAACCCATTGGCCTCTGACTTGCTGAACCAATCCTACGCCGTGAAAAGACTGAAAAGGAAGTCTGTACTTTAAGTGGGAAATTGAAGCAATGGCTTCATCTGCCCTAAAACAACATTAGCACACAACAGATCCGCTTATAGTCATCCAGACTGATTGCAGATACAAAATCAGAAAAAAAATATATATCTGCCTTAACAAACCACTAGGTTGCCACCAAATGTGCCAAATCAAGTTTTGTGTCTTTGTTTACAAGCCTCTCCCCCTGAACTCCATGCTTGTATAATGTCTTTATCTTTTAAAAGTACTAGCCGTGTCCGCCACTTCTTCCGTGCGAAAAAAGTCACGTTGACTATCATTTTTATTATCAAAACATGTTACTGTACCAATACAAAAGTATAAGCCTTGATAAGAAATGTATAGTATTTGTATTACAAATAGGTTATTACACCAGGGCAGAGGAGGGTCCCTCCGGGTCATCTTCCCTCAGGGGGTTGTACGGTTCATCAAAGAATTCTTTTTCCACAAAAAAAGGGTTGGTAGTTACCAAACCGCTTTAGCGCCAATCTTGACCCTAGACAAGACACTGCGCCCGCCTACGAGTGTTTAATCAGCACCTCAGGCTCAGACTTTCTGAGCAATAAAACAAACAAGACGATATGCAGAACGTGGAATAATCAATCCCATCATAACACAAACCAACTTGCTTTCTTTGCAAAATGCATTAGTATTTAGACTTGAGGATTAACCTCAAGTTAAACAAGTTCGCGCCCCATCACTCCAATGAATACTGCAATAACATCATTCCTATTTACCTATGTAAGTCTAGAAAAAAAATGTATCTATATAAGTGCTTTTCCTAAATAGTTATTCCTGAATTCCAATATTAAAATACTGTATTTTATTCTGTCAGTTGTTTGTCATGCTGATTTTTGTAAATTTAATTGCAGATTCAACATTTTAATGGCAAATTTATGTTAAACAACAGGGCAAGGATTAAAACGCGAATTTATTCATTAAGCACAACATCTCCTCTTTCCTTTGTTGTCCTTTTGCTACAACAATTTATTATTAATTTGTTATAAACACAGAATATTAAGATATTACGTATTAAATAAAAGAACAACTCAATTTTGAAGCAAAATTGGTTAGTCGCTAAAAAAATACCATAAAACTTAAGTACATTTATTATTTCAAATAAGTAGTATAGTAAAATTCACTACTTAAATAAAGGCTACAAGGAATAGGAACACAAATAAAGACTCGCACAGTTTCCAGAAGCTTCTATTTCCTCAGACAGCGTTGTACAAGCTCCAGAAACATCTGTTCTTTTTCAGCGCTCCGATCAGATCACCAGAATGACTCGATTCGCCTCTTTCAATTTAAACGCTCGATTCAACGGTCGAGAATTTCCGTTCCGAAACGATATTTAAAACATTTTATGCAACGTTCAGAAACCAGTTTTTTTTAATTCATCATAAAAATCGATAAACCTAACATTAGATATAAATTTAATTTAAAGGTTATTTTCAATTTCATTTGAAATTTCTTTTAAAATGTAACTTCATAACGATTATTCTTTGCAATACACAAACAAAATATCATAGACGTGGTAACAATGCTAACGAGAGCTAATTGGTTTTGAAGGTAATCAAAATACATGACAAATTTATCCATTTACAATAAAATTATCGGTTTAACAAGGTGTTATTTTACATAGTTCAGCGTGGTAATAAAGCATTGTTCGCAGACATTGGAGACAGAGAGGCTAGGGTTGTTTATGCCAAAAACTTCAAGTATCTGCGATCTACGGTAGAGAGTTATGCTTGACATTTCTCCATGTGAAAGGCTCAAACATTTGTATATTCGTAGCAGAACTAAATTCACCAACATAGCCCGACTATTGCTAATCTAAAGTGGCAATAAGCAAGCTACATAACTCGAAGAACTAATGATCATTGGGACTGTAATTTCTAGACCCGTCACCCCCGTGCCGAAAAAGGAAAACAGCGTAAAACGAGATAGAATACAACCTTATTACCGTGGTAGAGAAATTGATGTCTTGACGTATTTGACAATTATTATATTAAGCAAGTGACCCAAAGCCCAAAGGCCCAGTCAACGTTTATCAGAAGACATCCCATGGGTAAAAAGACTTGTCATCTCTTAAATATGGTAAAACTAGCTGTTGCCCGCGACTTCGCCCGCGTTATTTCGGGATAAAAAGTATTCTATATGTTAATCTAGCATGTCATCTGTCTTCCTACCAAATTGTATCCAAATCCGTTCTGTAGTATTTGCGTGAAAGAGTAACAAACATCCATACATCCATACTTACAAACTTTCGCCTTTATAATAGTAGTAGGATAGCAATAATGCAGTTGAAAATTACTTGTTAGTATCGACAGTCGCTTGCGGCAGGTACCTCACCTTATCTAAATACGGAACTAACATGAAGCCTATGGCTATTTATAATGTTCGTTAGCGGAATACTTGTTTTACTAAAATCTTCTAAGACTCCCTTGAGTCCTTCAGTACTTTAGTAGGACAACTAGGGTGATTTCGGGAAAGTCACGGACAGATGCCTATCCTTATTTGTTTTAAAGGTTGTCTTGTGTGTAATGCTTTAGGCACCTGCATAGGTACGACAGATCCGACCGAACCAAAAAAGTATAAACTACTTAATTATCATGCACACATAATTTAAGGTCAATTGGGTTCCACCTTAGCAAATGCTGCAACTGCATTATTTCTAACACCGCTGGTATTCTGGTGGAACCCAGTTGCTTGGAAAAATAACTGAAGCCGGGGCTTTTGTTATCTTTCCATCGATTTAAAGGCTAGTGCCATATTTAGTACCATATTTAAGAGATGCACGAGTAGCAACCCTAAGCGAGACTGACATATTTTCGCGCCGTGCCCGCTAGGTGCGCCATAGTGCAGAATGGCCGACCATTGCCGAGGAATGCGACCCGCGGACGTCTAGGAATGCAGTCGCCAATGTTATATCATTGCATCGTTTGTAATATAGATTTATGGTTTCGGTTAACCTACTATTTATTATATTTGGTATTGGTGTGTTTCGATAAGCCCGTTTGGTCTGGTAGTAGTACTACCATACCAAACGGGCTAACGCTACGGTAATGATGACGTGTAATGAAAAGTGGCCCCATGTAAACATGGGGACATAAAGCCTTTGTTCCTCCGTCTGTATTTAGAAATATTATTTTACATAGGTACCTACTAAAAATCTCACATAAGATGCTTAATATATATATTTTTTAAAAACCCTGACAGTTTGATATAAGCGCATCTTGGGTTTGGAATTGGTCAAAATTTATAAGAAGTTCTTAAACCCATTTATTTGATAACTAAATTAAAGAGTTTTGTGGCGGAAGCCATCTTGGATCGATTTCCATCAAACATAGTTAAAAACACTCTTGACTCATTTGATTTATTTTTATATAAAAACTTTTTTGCACAAAGAAGTACAACAAGTCTTAATGCTAAGGGCATTCTCTACCAGTCAACCCTTGGATCATGCATAGAGTTTGTATAATTTACCCTCATTTTTAGAACTTAGCTTTCAAACAAAATCAAAATCGGTTTATCCGTTCCAAAGCTACGATGGCACAGAGACTAGCTTTTTGCGTCTGGGAACACTAAATGTTTTTAAAAAGATTATTTTGTCTTAGGTGGGAGTGAGTGTAGGTCAAGCAACTTGCGCGACAGTGGAAAAACGATTTGCACTATTAAAAGCTCCTGAGATTACGCACAAGGTACAAGAACAATGTAATACGTGTACGCCTGATAACATTCATATCTATTTATGTTTGTCATGTTCCAGCGGGCTCTAATTAAAACGGTTGACCTATCAAATATCCAGCTGGTAGTAATTCAGGAATGTTGGTGTAAATTCCGACTGCTAGGCTAGCAATGTAAGGCTAGACTGCTTTTTATTAAGTTTAAAAAAAGGCATCTATCTCATACCCAAAGTTTGAAAGTCCTCAGGATAGGTTCTCAGTCAGGTCAATTAAGGAAATGAACTTCTCTATAGTGGGTTGAGCTTTGATTACAGTCTCACTAGTATCCGTCGTCTAGTATTCAAAATACATATAAGAGAAAACATTCCTTTGAAACCAGCCTTGTGAGCAACCAATACGTGTTAAATTATTATAAAAATGATTCTGGTAGATTTATTTTATCAAAATTACAAAAATTTTTAACAAAGCGCCTTTTTGTAAGGAATGAGCGGTTAAACAAGGCTACATAATTTTATTATTAATATGCAAATACGTAAAGACCCCAACTGCATAGAAGACAACAATACCATTCAATACCTTGATTTGAATTTTAAACTCTATTTGATTCCAATAAGATGAATATTCATTCAACATAAAGCACAAGGCTTCAACCTACTTTATTTATGGTCCCAGTTTCGATGGCTCACGGAAATTATGGTAGAGTAATACATAACTATGTTATTAACTTCCGCTAGGAAATAGTTAAATCTGGCTTGATTTATAATAATGCCAGGATGAGGTTTATTGTCGACGTTACAATGGAAACAAATGGATTGAAAAGGGAAGTAATTATAGTAAATATATGTGGGAGAAAGTTGTTTTTATGTATTATTTTAGAGTTTCATTTTGGGCAGTGAATACATTTGAGTTTGTGGGAGGATGGGATACGGCGGACATGAGAGAAGAACACGCTATAAGACGCTAAGAACTCAATATAATTTTGTTGTTAATTACAATTGCCTTTTACTTCAACGATCCCATATTTATCTACTTATTGATGTCAGATTTATTCAAAAGCTTTTCATAAAATAACGTTATGAATAGTCATTGTTATACATTTACATACAACTATGCTCTTTTTGAAAATTACTTTAATATGAATTTTAGTGATGCCATTTATGATTGTACCATCGACAACACGTTAATCACCAGCAGTTTGATATTAGTTCTTATGCGAACGACATAAGGGTGCAAACTCCAAAGTCTAGCTAGCCTATCTAGCTTTTGTCTGTATTAGCGGCCCAGCTAGCTTTGTGACGCGTACTTTAGATAGATAGATACACTTTATTGCACAGAAAATTTACAGAAATTGGTTTTACAGACATATTTAAGTACAATATAGGCGGTCTTATTGCTAGAGAGCAATCTCTTCCAGACAACCTTTAGGTAGAGGAAATAGTAGACATCGAGAAACTGGTACAGCCGTGCAAAATGCTTGAGAAAAATACTAACAGAAAATACTTACTTAAATACAAAAAATACTTTCCCAGTTTTTGTCACATTTTCCACTGATATGTGGCTCCTATTCATCGCAGCGTGGTGTTGTAAATCCTAAAGCTGTCCTCGATTAATACACTAACTAACACAAGAAGATTTTTTCAATTCGAACCAGTAGTTTTTGAGATTAGCATGTTCAATCTGACAAACAAACTCTTCAGCATACAATTTTAGTACGGATTTCTAAAGAATACAAATCCATTCTTAGCTTCGTATGTGAAGTTTTAGGTTTACATTTTCAATTTATTCTAATACCAATTCCATAAGTACTGCCCGAAGAATTTTTAAGAAATATGATGGCTGGATATTTTCCGAACGGAGAAATATTCCATTTACCAGTCGGCCAGGGTTGTCAACGCACGAAAAACTAAAAATTAATTAATTTCAGCTGAAAGACGTCTCCAAATCTCGGCTTAGGGGCACTTATATCTTTTTCATCATCATCCATTTCTTCTTTCTTTATTTCTTTCTTTCTATATCCTTAGCCTACCCACCATTGTGAAAAGATCATTTAGGCCGATTTACGGTACATTGTTGTAAGTTTTGTTATAATACTTTTAAATCATGTGAATCTAGATCTTGTAAACTTTTACAATAGTTGTACAATCCAAGTTAGCAATTAAAAATTAAAAATGATTAAGATAAAAAGGAGGTATTTTATTATTAGTCTGGATAAGTAAGAACGTCTATGATCATCAAGGGAATATGGATAAAGTATTGGATTATCATGTCGTGGTGTGAGGTCTAGTATTGCCGCACTATCGATTTTTTTATCTGAACAAAGACGATCCTATCGATTTAGTTATTGATAGGCTTTACTATTGCATAACAGTAATAATATCGATACGGTTGGTCATCAAGAAGAATAAAATAACTATCGATATTTTATTATATTTCACTGGTATCGTTCCTCCCTAGTAAAAAACAGTATAATTTGCATCTATTTTTGATTCTATTGATGGCTTTTTTTACCATCGGTCAATGTTACTATCTATAGAGTCTAAAATATGATTAATGAAAAGTACTATCCATAATATTATTGCTAAGAAATTAAAAAAATACGGAATCATTTGCTTGCAAAAACTTGATGTTAGATCACAGATGACATAATTATAGCAAAGGACATATGTTCAAGTTGTCACACTGGGAGAAATGGAATTCCTCAAAAGATTTCTAAAGGTTTTAAGCACCATAGTGTTTGCATTACATTTGAATATTTAAGAACTGTTATATCCTAGAGGAACTTTCGGTTCAACCCTACCATTTTACGTTGGGCTCAGCTTGGCTGTAAAGTTGTCTAAGCAATATGATTGATTGCTGATGTGAATAACAAGCTGAACATTCAATGCCCAAAGATGGATGGAGCTATAAAAATTTATTTGAATAGCGCTCTTTGACATCTGAATGGTTACTAAAAATGTATTTAATATAGTACGAGGATTTTATTTCAATCTCAATTACGAGTATCTTCAACACCGTTAGGTTTGAAAGATAAATTAGTGTAGAAAAAGGTCAAAAGTAATAATCTGTTAGTACAGTCACCGTCAGATAGATCGGAGCAGACAAAGTGACCAATACTTCAGAATAGTTAAAATGTCAAAAAGTACACCACAAGTTACCATTAATATCTGAACATTCATGACTTCAATAATATCTGAGCATATGCCAATAACATCTGAACACTCATAACGTCAATATGTGTCGCGCATGTCATGTGTCATTTAGCTACTTGTATAGATGAGTGTTCAGATATTATTGATAATTGTGTGTATAGAAATTATTGACTAGCATCTGCTCAGATATTATTGAAGTAATGAATGTTCAGGTATTAATGGTAACTTGTGGTGTATGGAACATTTTGACATTTTAACTGTTCAGAAGTACATATTTGGTCACTTTGTCTGCTCCGATATATCTGACGGCGACTGTACATATAAAACATCCGTGATGGGTGACCTCCGTAGCCGAGAGGCGAGCCGGCCGGACTTTGGCGTCACGCCATCTCTGAGGTTCCGGATTCGATTCCCGGTCACCCAACTTTGAATCTGGAAATAAGGCATCCGGTCTCTGGTCTCAAACTAAGGTTTTCCCTTGTATTATGAGTACCAGACGACGGATACCAACTGGGGGCGTCATCCCAGCACACCCAGACCCTAGTCAGTTTGGAAAAGTTCGTTTTCCAAATTGACCTGACCGGGAATCGAACCCGGGACCTTACGCGCTTTGGCCGCCTGCCTTAGCCACTTCGCCACCGAGGTCGTCAAAATTTAAATTCTTCACATTTCTAAATTTTGCACAAAATACAAAAATTACCTTTGAAACTATTTTTGTTGCCTTAATTTTTTTTGTTTTCTAATATTTTAAGTGGCTTCCCCGCTACCCATATTTCTAAGTCAACTTTAATTGCATCGCAGCTCCGAACATCATCAATCAACTGCGTTTAATATCGCGTTGCATGTCGCTATTGAGTAGACGGTTCTACTTGGTTATGAAACATCTTTATTACTTTACTATAAATAAAGTTCCAATAATGTTGTTAAAGTGTAAATACACGTCGTGATTACTGTTACATTTCATATTTTTCCAAACTATACTTGCGTGATTAAATCGAACAAGTAAGCGTCAAGTGAAATAGCTCTTCTGCTGTTAAATTAAATAGCTGATAGGTGTGCCCCAGGGTTCAATTTTAAGACCTCTACTTTTTCTTATATAAATGATATTACGTTTTACCCCTATCTCCCCTAATATTCGAAACAAAAAGTAGTCTATATTTTAATAGAGCTATATTTGTGCCAACTTTCATATCTCTAACTTAAAAAATAAACATTTTCCCAAATAAACTTTTAAAGGTGGCATTACCCCCCCCCCCTTACTTTCTAACAAAAAGTAGCCTATGTCCGTTCTTGAGGTTCAACGTATACCTATGCCAAATTTCATCAAAATCGGTTGAGAGGTTTGAGCGGGAAAGCGACAGACAGAGTTACTTTCGCATTTATAATATTAGTAGGGATTATTCGTAAATTGATTTTTGTTCCATAAGTTAGCCATTACCTATGATCGGTTCTTTGCAAGTCCATTTTTTAAATTAAATTATTTCTAATGAACAAATAAAAATATATAATGTTTACATGGTCACTTTTATCAAGTTCTTGAAGCTACCTGTAAGACACACGATTGCCCGTATCAGGAGACAACGCTTATAACATTAACACTATATTTAACACTAAAGTTCACCAAATGTGAAAAAAATACCGATCAAATGGATTACCCCTACTTTCTGTTCCTCTTACATCACCAAATCACGATAAATTTAAATAACTTCTTGAGTGAAAAGCAAAACAAAAGACGTTCCTAATTTCTGTCAAATAATTTAACTCAGTTTTCACTATTTCCATGAAAACGTCTGGAAAGGTCATTCACCTGTACTAAACTACTACCAATTTGAAGGACCCCAGAATCTCCTATTTGCTGTAGCAGCCATTTTGGCAAAGAAAACTTAATAATAGCGCTACATAAATTACCCACTTCTGACCCTCGTAGTTTAAACGGAGGTCGCGCGGTTGAATTTTTAATAAATTGCGGTGTTTTTACAGAGGCACCTTTTTGCTATGACAAAGTCTTGACTTACGCTATTAATATGAAGTTGGTTATTTGCACTCTATTTCTACTGAAATTTTAGTAAAAAGATACAAACAGTAATTAATGTCCATCGTTTGATTGATAAATAGATAGATACACTTTATTGCACAGAAAATTTTACAGACATAATCAAGTACAATTTAGGCGGTCTTATTGCTAGAAAGCAATCTCTTCCAGACAACTTTTAGGTAGAGGAAATTGTAGGTTTCGAGTAACGGGTGCGGTCGTGCAAAAGTTTGGTACTCATACAGAGGGAAACCTTAGTTTAGAAAAGCATTGATTTCTTGTGGGATTGTCTTGGGCCAAAAGTATATATTATACCTAAGTATCTCAGTGGCTTAAACCAATGAAATAACATGTTTATGCATAATTAATTTGTACCATAAGTACTTTGTACCATTAATTTGTTTATATCTCATATTTTTTTTGTATTGGATGATGCCTCGGTAAAAATAAAAAGTTTTTATTTAGTCCATGAGTTAGATTTTCAAAATAACGTGTATTTACGAAAACATGTATTTTGCTTTAAAAGTTAATAACGTTACAACGTATCAAAGTTACGTAGTCTTGTGGCGGGATGGTAAAAAAGCAGTACCTAAGAGTGACGTCACGCTAAATTGTAATGTAAATTACATTCTTAGTTAATTTTAATTTAAATAAGACATAAGGGTACAAGTGTATACAATATTTTGGTTATCTAACTGATGGAATATTCGGAATTAAAATACGTATATCCATTATAAACTGTTGAATTTACATTTATTTTGGTACCCTTTTCGTTTCGTTTTTGATTTTATACACATAGATTTTAAATTTAGATTGAAATCCAACCGATGAATGTGTTGTCGTATCTATGTTACTTGTTTATGTTCCTAATAAAAGGATTTTCCACCCCAAGGGCTAAAAAGAAAATAAACTTAAGCTCCTACATTCCAGATGAAATTTTATAAGCAAAGGAAAGTATGTCTAACGCCATTCGTTGCAGAGCGGCAGACAGGACGGAATTTAAACAGATAAGGAATTTATAGATACTCCACACCACTCGACACCTCAGCCATAGAGTAATCGCAGAAGGTTTAATTTTGCGTGCACATAACTTGGGTTAATGGGATTACTGTAAATGAGTGTTAATGATTAATGCCCGGTTCCAATATTTTACGATTCGTAATGTGTCTAAAATGACTAACCGTTTTTATACGAGTCGTTAATTCTAATTTCAATTTTACTTTCCATATCAGCTGTCATCAGTCGTCCTTTGGACGTTATTAGCTTACGCCCCGTATAATTTAATAATATCCAAAACTAGTACGGGTCGTTTTTCAAATATTGGCACCGGGTATTAATGACCGCCGTAACCGAGAGGCAAGCGGCCGAACTTAGGAGTCGTGCAATCTCTGAGGTCCCTGTTTCAATTCCCGGTCGGGTCAATATCGGAAACGAACTTTTCTACATTGCCTCGGGCTTTAGTGTTGGGGTACCGTTAGTGTTTCTGATTTCTGTAAAACAAATGCTTTAGTTCCTATCTGACATTTTTGACGATCTCTATCTCTATCTTGATCTCCGAGACGCGAGCTGGTCGGACTTTGACGTCACACCATTTTTGAGATCCCAGATTCGATCCCCGCCTGGGACAAAATGGCCGTCGTTATTTCTAATATCTGTAATAAAAGTGCTTAAACTACTTACCACAGAATAAGCAGTGTATGTGATCTTGTTTAATGTTTATTTAATTTATTATTTATTTTGAACTAGCGACCTGCCCCGGCTTCTCACGGATGCAATGTAAATACTTAGAAGTATTGGCTTTTCTATTCTGTATTGCAAATAAAAACCTTCCTCTTGAATCACACTAAATAATAAGAGAAACCGCATCAATATCCATTTCGTAATTTTTAAAACTTAAACTCAAATATTTCTTTATTCAAGTACGTTACATATATAAAACTTATGAATTTTCATTGAATACAATGCAAAGCAATTCTACTTCCAGTTCGGATCGTATATCTACCGAGAAGACACCGGTGAGAAACTCAGCAGATCAGTTACAGTAGCAATATCTAACTCATTGCTATGTGCAGTTCAGTTTGGACCAAGTCATATAGTTTGGTGTTGATGAGTGATGAACTAATTAAATACTCAAGTAAGTATTTACTTTTGAGAGGTAAGCTGGAGCAGACCAGTCCTCAAAGGTGGCTCATGGGTTTAAAGGTCTAAGCAAACATAGGGACATACAGAAAAAACGACTTTGTTTTATACTAGTTGTGATTATAGGCGAGCCTTCTGTACGCAGCATAATACTCCACGCTCCAGGTCTTTGATCTTCCAACTTTCCGCCGAAAGTCGTAAAAATGGTGTCTGTTTTATGGCGTCTGCCGATATCGGGGTTTCGTCTCTTTGTGCTGGCCAGTTCGAGTGGAATGCAGTGACGTGTGAATCGAGGGTCTGTGTTGACGATATTTCTTCCAGTTGTTTTTGGCTGGAGAAGGTCAATCACCTCGCAGTATTTTTTTGAAGAGAAATCGTCGATTGTTATACACAATTTTGGGAATTCTCGAAGAATTAATTCACGGTTTACTTTTTTTAGAGTTGGTTATAGATAGGGTACCTCAATTTACTGTACATTGTCATGAATTATCAATTACACAATAAAACAATACTAAAATTGCGATACGTGAAATGCTTGCATTTTTAACAAAATGGTGGACGTAAAGCTAGGATCATTCTTTACCAGTCAACCCTTGGCTCACGCAAACAGCTAGTTTATGCGTGCGGTAACAGTAAGAATGTGTCTCTGGATTACAAAATAAATAATAATAAATAGGTATTAACTAAAGACTAGGTATTTTAAAAGAATTGAATATGCATAGACATTTCCGTTATCCAATTACTTCCATTTATTTTATTTAAACGACATCTCTATTTCTTTAAATATAAGACATGATTTGAATTGAATTTTTTGCCTAAGTTTACGGGGACATAGAAAGGTCGGTCGTGATTGGTAGCTCATACAATAAACCGACCAATCAGGAAGAGCTTTCAGACAGTTGAAAGTTTGACGCGGGACAGATTGCAATTTAACGGTTTCACTTCAATAGATTACAATAAAGCGTGTCTCTGGATTACAAAAGAAATAATAATAAATAGGTATTAACTAAAGACTAGGTATTTTAAAAAATTGGATATTCATAGACATTTCCGTTATCCAATTACTTCCAGAAGTGAAGCAAATTATTGTAATCTTCCCTATTCACTGGCATCCAAACTGTTTGTCAGAAATCGATTTATGAAAAAAAATCAGCCTGTTTTATCAACTTTAAGAAATTTAATTTGCATTAAAGCTATTAAGATGTTCCAAGGCAAGTGAAGCCTATTAATACAGCTTCGCTCAATATAGACATGCAACGCGATATTAAATGCACTTGATTGATAGTGCTTCCAGCAAAGAGGGCTGAGAAATAATATTCTAAGCTCCGAAGCTTAATTTATAATGTGAGTCGGTAGAAAATTTATATTTGGCTGCTTGTTTCCTAATCGTGAATGGAATACTAATACTATACTTACTAATATTATAAACGTTAAATTTTCATCCATTCATTCGTACAAACTTTAATTTATCCGGATACATAGGTTTATTTATTTATAAGGTAAAACCTGCAACAAAACGTAAAGTATAGAATAAAAATTACAATACATTAAAGATGGATATATTATGCTGTACTTGTCGCCCTTTGGCTGGGACCTCATTAATACTAAACTTAAAAAAAAAGATTACATTTGAGTTTCAAGACCAGCTGCATTCCTATGACATGTGTATTATTGTGTATACATTTTGAAAAATATAGGTACATTTATTGCGTTACTTATAACATAGAAGGAAACTGGCATTATCTATTCATTTTATACTATTTTAGAATTTGATTCCGGTGAAATGTATCTCTTTATTCTTATATGGATGAATTAATAAGTTGACAAATATATGAGTTTATAAACGGATCATTGTCCTTTCACGTAAAAACTATAGAATTTATTTAGATATCATTTTGTAGTTACATAAATAACAACAATAAAAACCAATATTTTTTTCCATTTTTATCATGGTGTGGACTTTTATCGGAAAAAAAATTATATCCGATTTGTCATTTGATCGCTTTCAAAATAATCGCTTAATTGATAAAACTTATTATAAGATGTGGTACCAAAGACAAAAAAAAACAGATGTACACACACACACACACACATATAACACAGGTCAAACTTTTAAATTACAGTAATATCGGATGATCTTTAATATAAATCAGTTTGGATTATCGGAATCTTATAGTAAGCAATAAAATCTAGAAAACATCTTGTTTACATACATCTATATAGCTGAACTATACTATCTCCCGGAGGGATAGGCAGAGATCACGTCCTTCCCTTTGCTGCGATATTTAGCGTAGTAAACCGGCTCCCAGCGGTCCACTTTTGGCTCTCGCGGGAAATGTAACGTGACAGTTTGCTAGACTAATCGCCGCCATTTTGATTTGTTGCTTGTTTTAACAAATTGGCCAAAAGATTGATGAGCAATTAAATAGTCGAGAGGTAACCGGGCCAGACTATGGCGTCGCTCCATCTCTGCGGTTCCAAGTTCGATTCCCGGTCGGATCAATACGGAAAACAAACTTTTCTATTGTCTCGAGTCTTGGCGTTGTAGTGCCGTTGTTATTCATGTAACAGAAGTGCGTTGGCTACTTGCCACAGAAACAGAACAATGTATTGGTTGTGTGTGCTAATAAATAACTTGTTATTCTTATTCTTAAGCGGTTTTGCACGTGCAGCGACGATATACGTTTTTATAAATCGGGTGCAAGTACTGTACCGTAGGCAAGAACTTTAAAACTGCGGCGACAAATATACCCTGAAAGTTACCTCAGAACCACAGACTGCACTCAACATAGTTTACGATTCCTGTCCAGCAAAGTTATTGCAGCTCAAAAATATAAAATTGTTTCGAACTCCTGCCTTTGTTTTGTTTGAATGTTGGAAGTAGATCGCATCTGTTATTATTTTTATCACACTTACAAGAATGTCAGGGTTCACCAACAATTTTACATCAAATTAACAACACAAAACCCTAAGCGAATATAGCTTGCTCCAACCTATTTCTTCAAACTTAAGCTTTGAGAAACTTATTGCAGCTATTTACGTCTAGCAGTGTTTTTAATTCCTTTTAAAAAAATGTATCTTTTTTGTCAAGTGTTTACTCCGTCAAATAACCATTTGAGTCTCTTGTGTAACTATTGTGGTTCAGTTCACAATTGTATGATTAAGTTAAATATTATCCTATTTTAATTGATTGTTTATGGTAAACTACTAGCTAAGACCTTCATCGTGGAAATCAAGCTATCATTACAAAAATGAGTATTAGCTTAATCAGGTGGGATGCAATATAAAAAAAGAAAAAATCACAACGCTACCGAAATAAAAAGTAACTTAGTTTTGTGTTCTACTCTTTATACCAATAATATTACATCACACTTATTGTAAAGTTAAAAGCTCGCAGCGGCTTTTCAAGCGAACGCGTACCCCGTAAGTTCATTTTTTTTCATATTTCTTTACGTAGGAACCATCGCCGTACTTCAAGAATATTAAAAGACAGACACATACACACACACAGTCACGTCAAACATATAACACCCCGTCGTTTTTGCGTCGGGGGTTAAAAAAAGAATTAGCGAAATCGGTTAAACTGTTCTCGAGATTTGCGCTTAGCAACACATTCAGCGATTCATTATTATATTTTAGACAAATGTTGGAAGCTAGAAATAAAAAAATACGTGTTGTTAATAAAAAACCCGAGCTATGTTAAAAATTTCCACATTTCGCAGAACTCGAGAACGGAACACAGGACTCCAAATCATATATGACTTGGTATATAAACCAATAGACCACCAAAGCGTTGATTATTATAGTATTTTCCAGACTGTAGTATTGTTTAGCTTGTGAACGCACCTAAATGTTGTTGTAACGCTTAAGGTTCAATCAAATGAAATATAGCAATCACCGACAGTTTATTGGACAAGCGGACGAATGTACGGAACTATAAATAGTGGAGGGACTTATTTACGACCGGACGTGGTCTGGTGACCGACGGACTCTGTGGTACTGAGCAATAACTAATAAAAGCTATTGTGGAATTGATTATAGGTTTGCATTTGGTTAAGTTAGATGATGCTTGAAACTTTGTTCATGTTATTACGGGATTTAAAGTATTCTGTATGTTAGTCTGGTAATGTATTAATATTTCTATCAATTGCATTCTAATCAATTAGTAGTTGTACCGTGACAAAACATCTAACATAAATTTAGACTTTCGCGTTGATTTTAAGGATTTTATTTGCGTTGGAAGTTTCCTACTCTTGCATGTAAAATATACTTAATTTACTTTTATGAAGTTTGGCATATCTATATATCGGCGCATGATTCAAAAAACGTAATCATCACGTCATACTGCACGTGTTCCGGTTGGCGTAAACAAGTGACGCACGTCCGCCCCACTCTACTACGCCCGGATCTATAAAAAGGCCGCACGTTGAAATCGGAGCGCATTCAGTCGGCATCGCTCGAAGTGAACAGTTGTTGATTTTACTTGTAAAATTGTCAATCATTAATTTATATTCTTTTCTTTTAGTGATTATTTGTATTCCGTTTGAGCTGTCAATAAACAGATAGTAGCCGTTTATTGAGCAATGGAAATGGTTTCACTGGTGGAACCTTCCACCTTCTACATATATATATATATAGGTAAAATACTATAATATAATAATGCTTTTCATCAGTCACTCATCATTCAGTCATGGGCAACAGCTAACCTACTAATATTTAAAACGCGATGTTTGTAGAAATGTAAATGTATGGATCTTTGTTACTCTTCCAAGCAAACTACTAAATGGATTTGAATGAAATAGAGATAAATTACTACATTATCATATAGAATACTTTTTATCCTGCAATGACTCAGGCAAAGTCAACAGATAGAAAACTTTAGTTAAGCTATTATACTGTATTGGTCGCCCTTAAGCTAGGACCTCATAATCACCTAACATTCAGAGGGATAAGGTCAATCCTGAAGTGCATTAAAAAGAAAAAAAAAATGACAGTATCAATATAACCAACAAATATTTTATCCAGTAGTGTGGTCAATTTAAAACTGTAGTATTAATTTGCTGTCGCAGTTAAATTGTCTTCACAGAGGAGCAATACTCACAAAAACAATTCTAGATAAAACACAAAATAAGCAAGTTGATCGAGAACAAACAGAAGAAGTTACCCAAAACTGTTTGCGGAGCTCGGCAAATATATCGCGAGCTGTGTTTGGTTTGGCCGCGTTATAAGATATTTCTTTACCTACTGCCCGGAGCCTATTTTGCGCATAAAATCTGTGTTTGCTTAAATCATGTGTCGTAGCAAAAGTTTCGTTTTGGGCTTTTAAATGCCCTGTTGCCTGAAAATTGTTTCGCAAAAGATGATGGTAATTTATATTCAGCAATCATTTCACAGATACCTTTTTATTAACTTGGGTGACAGAAATACTGACTTAGCCACAAGTCGCTAAAGCTCTAGTAGCTCTTTTATTAAATACCTATTATTTAGGTTTCCACTTTGGGAGCTGGTCAGCTGCAGTTTACCTCTCAAAAATAAATAGTGAATGTTTCTTCACACTTCAGAAAAAACCTATATAAATAAATAAATGCGCCAGACAATCACACCAATCTTCTGACCTCAAACTAAGGTTTTCCCTTGTACTATGAGTACCAGACGACGGATACTAACTGGGGGCGTCATCCCAGCACACCCAGACTCAAGTCAATTTAGAAAAGTTCGTTTTCCAAATTGACCCGACCGGGAATCGAACCCGGGACCTTTCGCGCTTTGGCCGCCTACCTTAGCCACTGCACCACCGAGGTCGTCTAATATGAGTTGGTCGAAAGTGCGCTACACATAGCAATTAGTTAGAAACTGTTACTGTAACTGATCTACTGCATTCTCTACTGGTGTCTTATCGATATAAGGTTTCGAACCGGCAGACTCACTTTGCATTATATTCAATGACTTGGCACGCAACTCTAAACTTTCGGTGGACAACAAGCTCCTGATCTATAAAATGATCCTCAAACCTGTGTGGATGTACGGGATCCAACTTTGGGGAAGCGCTAGTAACTCCAATCTAAATATTATACAGAGACTGCAGAATGGCATGCTTCGTACCTTGTCGAATGCTCCATGGTTTCTCACTAACTCTGAAATCCATGAAGCTCTGGAAATCAAAACAGTAAAGGAAGAGATCCAACAGTCCTCCACTAACTACAAAAATCGGCTCGACAACCACCCGAATGACTTGGATGCCGAATTAACAAGAATCAGCTACAGGAAACGCCTTAAACGACATAATATCCAGACTCTACATGCTCGATGTTAAATAGATAGATAGATAGATAGATACACTTTATTGCACAGAAAATTTATAGAAATTGGTTTTACAGACATATTTAAGTACAATATAGGCGGTCTTATTGCTAGAGAGCAATCTCTTCCAGACAACCTTTAGGTAGAGGAAATAGTAGACATCGAGAAACGGGTACAGCCGTACAAAAAGCTTGAGAACCTAAAAAAAGAAAAATAAAAAAGAAAAATACTAACAGAAAATATCAATATAAATACCATAACAAGATAAAAATATAAAAAAATACGTAAAGATAAATAAAACTATAATAAACAAATAAATACCTATATAATAAATAAATATATAAATAGGAGTGTCTCCTGCTGGGGAGACCCCTCACAATGCTTCAACCGCCCAACAAATCTGCTTATAGTCCTGGGACTGATTGCAGATGCAGACGCACAAAATATTCAATGACAATTCAAAACTGTTATACTCGTATGTATGAATTTATATGAATAGCCGTATATGACTTTGACACGAAATATTTAAAAAGGTTATTCACGAAAAGGTTAACCCACTTCCATTAAAATAGCTTGAACTGTTAGATAAAGCAAATTCTCCTCTTAATATCGGAAACAATATAAACTTGTTCCGTACAAGGCAACTCCGCATCCCTTCGGCTAAGCCACCCTATAAAGGACCACACACACTTGAAATTTATATTATTAGATAATTTACGCAGAAAATATGTAACCTTAATAAAACGTATAAATGTTAGTGAAGTGTTTTTAGTAATGCTTTACTTTTTCAAACTACATTATATTATACATACTAGATTTCTGAATAAAAATATTAGGAATCTTATGGCAGTAAAAATATTAGGGATGTTATTAGTTTTGTGAAAAAAATTGAGTTACCAGGTTTGACTCTTTTGCCAGCGTTATATTTCACTTTGTAAAGAATTCAAGACCTTGTTTACTCTCTCTTCTGACTCTCGCCATCATTTGAACAAACACCACACAAAAATACAAATTAATACGGGTCTAATTACTTAATTTCATTCATATTTATTAATTTCTTTCTAAAATATGTATTTCAAGTCAGTATCTAAAAATAGTCAAGAGTCCTATTAAATATAAACACAGTTTGTCTGTGGGATTAGAGTCTCATAATCATTCAAATAATAATGCCTAGTACCCTTGGTACAATTATGTTAATGTGTATGAGACCTTGTGTACACAATCTTTAAAAAATATATATTTGTCTCTTGTCGGATGCTCAAGGGTTATTGTTGAAAAGGTTTGGTTTTTTAAAGGATTTATCACCAAAATATTTTTGTACCTACTTTAAAATCTATTGAAACATTTTTGCGTGAAAAATTAACAAATATCCATCCATCGATTAGGTAGATAGCTATAAAATTAATATATCAGAATCAATCATAGCTGTATTTTCGCTAAAACTCGAGTGCAGCCAGACCGATTTAGCTTATTTTGGTTTTGTTGATATAATGGTGGAAGTCCAAAGAAGGATTTAGAAGTAAAAAAAAATTATGGACAACATTACATACATTGCTCTGATTTTGCGGTAAGTAGCTTAAGCACTTGTGTTACAGAAATCAGAAACAACGACGGTACCACAACACCCAGACCCGAGTAAATATAGAAAATATAGTCTCCCATATTTACCCGACCGGGGATCGAAACCGGGACCTCAGAGATGGCGCGACGCCAAAGCCAGGCCAGCGCGCCTTTCGGCTACGGAGGTCGTCGAAGTAAGAAAATTTGGAAAACAAAATTGGCGGGACGACGTTGTATTAAGATACAATATTTTGTACGAAATTTTGGACAGTGTGTCGTCCTCCTAACGTTAGAATGGCAAGGGCCGGCACTTCTCAATATTCGATCGACATAACGCGGTTTGAACACTTTCCAAGTTTGAAGGTCCCGCTATGAAGAGATAGATCGTACCTACAGAGTGCTTGTTTAAATTGACATACAAATAAATCGGCTTGGAGTATATTGAACCATGTTTTATTATATTATGATGAGATATGATTGATTTTTCTCATCTTAGCGCGCTTTTGCATTTCGATCTATCTTGCATATGCCTACCTGTGGGTTGTCATCAAAGCTGATAAATAGCTGGAACGTAAACCAATTAATGCCATACCATTCATATTCAACGTTCGGGTAATTTGACATTCGTTTTCGGGAATTAAAGCCACAGCTCGCATTAAATTACGCGACCTCTAAAGCTAGAGAAAACTTGAAAAGTGAATAAAACTGTTGGATATTGACGAGGTTTTTAAGTTTAAGGTAGAAATAAAACAATTCATAAAGACAAACAAAATTAATGATGCACAAAATCATATCAGTCATTGGTATTTTATCACCACTTACCAAAAAATCAGAGCAATGATCTTCAATCAATCGTGACTAAAGCGTTTGTGTTTCAGACACATGGACTTAATATATTAAAGGTCCATGTTCAGACATCAGAAAAACGACGGTATCTGTTGAATAAATAAATTCAGAAAGTATCTTTGTAAACATTTTGTTTGAACTATAAGTTTAAGTTTTCTACCACTGGTGGCGCTTCTCTCTCGTGTGTCTATGATATTGTAATGTCACAATACTTGAACGAACAATATAGTTACTAGAAAAGAAATCTAATTTGAGTTTATTTTATTAAAATACTGCCAAAACCTGAACAGTATCGATCCGAGGCAGTATAGAAAAGTTTGTTTTCCAAATTGATCCAACCGGGAATCGAAATCCAAAAACAGAAAGTCCGGCCTACTCACCTCTTGGCAACGAAAGCCGTCATTATGTATATATGTAAAAAACATTCTAGTAAAATTGATAAACTTTCCATGTGGAATCATAAACAAGAAGATAGGTATATGTCCAAAGTCAAATTTGCAAAACTTGACGAATGACAAAATTTAAAAAACAAAATAAAATGTCGTTCTTTAAAAAAATACTTCTTTTAAATATTAACATTTCGATAATACCAAATACTTTAAAACATTGTGAAAATCTATTGACGAAATAAAACTTTCCCGCTACCAAAACAAATCCGAAGCTTCATAAAAAGACTGACCTTCTAAAAAAAAATAAGAAAAAAACTTCTACGTTTTCTATTGTTCTTCTTACGTCCTTTCACAGCTAAAAATGATACGTTCTGTCACTGTCGCCCATTTCAAAGCTGGTGAAGCATGCCTCTCTGGCCAAATAGTGAAATACAGCTCCGTCAGCAAGAAAACAGAATCGAGCAACAAAAACGCAGCACCAATGAGAGAACCTATCACTTCGCAGACAGGTTCCGTAGCTTATTTTATTTATTACAAGTGTAACAAAGGGAAAGGAAAAGAGATAAAAAAAAACCGGCCAAAAGTGTGTCGGGCCACGCTCTGTGTAGGGTTCCGTAGTTTTCAGTGCATCACAATACTTAATTATCCCCACTTAAAGTTACAAAAATGGGCTATCTGTGTGTAACATTGACTTGACATAGGTATACACTAAAAAATATTTTTTCAAAAATTTCAAAAACTATTAAACCTGATGGGTTCAAAATAATTTTTCTAGAAAGCCTTTATGCATATAGAACTATATTTTAGATTTTTTCATACTTTTTGAACCATAAGTTATTTGAACTTTCACAATTTTCTTTCCTTTTGGAGCGGGTACCCTAAAAAATCATTTTTTTTATTTTTTATCTTTGCACTTTGTTGACGTGATTAATATACATATTTGTACCAAATTTCAGCTTTCTAGTGCAAACGGTTTCTGAGATTATCCTCGGACGGACAGACAGACAGACAGACATGGCGAAACTATAAGGGTTCCTAGTTGACTATGGAACCCTAAAAAGGATCAGAATATGGATAACAGGAAAAATAATAGAAAATTTACAAAATAGAAAAAGAAACGGCAATAAAAAGTGAAGTTAAGGTGACAGAGACATTAGAAGAGATATAAAAATAGCAATTAATGGCTTTCTACCAAACTGACCGCAAATTACATAAAAGCATCTTGGTTTAATTAATTAACATGATATCACGATGGCGTCATAAATTATGAGTAAATCTTGATTTCTTAAAATTATTAATTATGTCTTTACCTTATTATATAAGTAAGTCTGCCTTTTTTAGACTTTCTGCAAACGGTGACGCTGGAAAGTTTTTTGACCATAAACTTTAACTCGAACTCAAAACAAATCAGGCAATCAATTACGTCCTTTCTTGTTAAGCAATAAACATTAAATTCATAAGAGAAACAAATTCACAAACCTATGACAAAAATACTATGTACGCCACGAGTCTCACTTTTTAAATTTTTGGCCAACATATTCAGATTAGTACTTATTTGATATTCGATTTAAAAGAACCCAAGAAGGAATGCACTACGACAGCCTGTTTTTCTCTTTTAGCCACGGAACCCTAAAAATCAGTCTCGTTTTGTTCCCACCTGCGATTCACGCTTAATCCTGTGACGAATTTCGGGTTTAGCCCGTTTGGCCGCCGGCCAGGAGGTTTTAAACTCCGTATCTTTACATTTTCGGTTCATAAAACGGAATGGAGCACAAGAAAAATGCTTTAGCTCGACTTAATCTTACTTTTGTGCCTAAAATACGAGTACCTCTATTGTTTCAGTGAAATACCAAAAACAGAAATTCTTATTTTTGTCGTTACTTCAACCGCAAATATTTCTCGGGGTTTGAAACTGTTTAAAAAAGGTTAAGCCTTCAAGGTAAGGGCGACAAGTCCAGTAACAGCATTATTATGCTGTACTTGTCGCCCTTAAACTAGGACCGTATATAACATCAGGTGGGATGAGGTCAATCTCGAAGTGCGTTATAAAATACCGGCAAAACAAGGCTTCCCACAGCATTTACCCTTTTTTCACTCTCATTCTCTTTGTGGGAAGCCGCATGACAGTACGTCAAAAATAATTTAAATCCTTACTTATCTCAGTCACTTAAGGCTTAAATTAAATTATGACACTTCAGACCTTTTTTGCAATGCCTGTGTTGATGTACCGATACCTATAAACGGTAGACAGCACCTCAAGGTAAGCACTTTTAGTTCGATATTCGTTCTTATGCGAACGACATAAGGGCGGTTTGAAGTCCAACGTGCTTTTGTCTGGACTCATGACGCGGGTAAAATAATTTGTTTGTATTTTGCAGTTCCATTCATCATGACGTATGTGATCTTTGGTGGACCACCTAATAGATAATTATATAGATCAGCACCAAATTTACCTTCACACTAACACTAATGGTCAATGAAAACCAATGTCGGATCGACCATGCTTTATCCGTTCACTAACCTCCACTAAATCCGAGCAATAGTACATTCGACTTATTATCTTAGGAATTCTACTTTTCTCTCTACGTGGAACGGTGCGTCTATAAATTGTTGCAGGTCTATTCCATAGATTAAATCGCTAAATAATTTAGTGCAGCAGGATTACGCTGTGTCGTGCTGGCGGGAAGCGGGCGATGAATTATATGTCCGTGTTCTACTGTATTACGAAACACAGCGGGGATAGGGTGGGGTAAGTCATAAGCGCCACGCCAAGTTTAAACTATTGGAAAATATATAATTTAGCAGACTCACTTCTTTATGTGCACTAGATATAAGCTTTATTGTTTGGATGGATTGTCAAGTTTCATGTATACATATATATACTTTTTGAAAAGACTATCGAGTTTGATGCCGGTCCTTCTCAATAGTATTAACATTTGGAACGTGGCAGTACTCATACTTCAATTGACGATTCATAAATACTTTCGTAAAAGTTTATTTGAATAAATATATTTTATTTTCCTTTTTCAACAATAAACGCAAAACAATTCCTTTTCTGCAAATATTTTTATTTATGTGGAGGAGTTACGTCCTTAAACTTGCCTACAAAACTCAGTTCTTAAGTATTTTTTTTTATTGATTTACAAATTTATTCTGAGATATTTTTTCCTAAAGTAAAAAGTGTCCTTGAATAGTTTTCTTAGATAAATATAACAAATGTGAAAACATTAAATAGAAATTTAATGTATAACATACTTTTCCAAAAAAAAAAAAATTAAAATCGAATATTACAGTAGAAAATTTTTAATAAAAAAAGGAATGCATTTAAGAAATTTTAGGCTTTGTAAAAACAGGCTTCTCGAAAACTGTTTCTGCCACAACAAGCTAAGCTATCTCTCCGCTAAATCTGATGGCTTGCATTTTCTCGCTACATTCGGGCAGGTAATGGAGTGTCAGCGGCGCTACATAACGAGGTTCAGATCCGAGGCGTCAGCCGCTCTCGTTGCTATATCCTTGACGAGAGGTTTTGAGGTGTACCTACGATACTTCTTTAATTGTACTCTTTACAATTTACAATTTTATAAAAGTCATAGGTTACCTTTAAATGTAAGAATTATTTTTAGAATTTATACACCACACTGTATGTCTTAGTGTAAAACTAATTATAAGCTGTTCAGTTCAGCTCTATTTGTAATATAAACGACAGAGTTTCTTGCCGGGATCTTCTCTGTAAGTTATAGGTTCCGAACCAGAGCGTCATTTGAATTATATAGACGTTTCATAAATATTGCTGGTGTAATTTACATGAATAAAAGAATATTGAATTTGAATTTGAAATTTGAATATCGGTAGTAGTATAGATAATTGTTCTGAATCTGATATTAGTTCTTATATTCGCGAAATAAGAGCGGTAAAAACTAGTTTTTGTGACCATGAGCAATTTGCGCCGTGATAGACTAACTGTGACCAAATTTTTAAACTCCATTTGCTGACCGCAGCGGCTTCACATGCGTAGGTACTTTCTCATTTTTCTCCCACATTTTCCACTCATTTCATTAACATAGTTAGTGCTAGATAAACAGGTGATTCAAAAGCCTGCAATTTCTAACTAACTTAACTGAGAAAAGCCTACACTGTGAAAAATCACTGTGTTCTGAACACGTCTGGTGTTTGAAAATACAATTTTTCGGTTTAAGATCTTAACTACATCCTCTCTAAGCATTCTAATCCATTCTAACCACTTCATGAAAGGTATGTAGAAACCTGAATATAAAAAACATTTCGTTTTAATGTTCTCTACTTCTGTTTTGAAATCCTTTACTTACGATATCAAATCGCATGATGTTAAAAGCTGAATTGGTGAACATATAAATAAAGATCAGGTGGTTTAAATCGGAACCCTTCTAATCCTACAAAAGGTTAAATATTAAACAAGGGCCAAGCGGCTGCTATGAAGTTATAATTTATGTTGTAATTTTATGATATAAATGGCAATTTTGGTTTACGGTGATTGTTCTTTTTATAACAGGTATGAATAAATTTAATGGTAATGGTTGACTCTGAGCGGTAAAAATAATTGTTTTCAGGTAACGTAATAATGGAATGGTATTGGGGGGAGTTATTTGTTGTGTTTTTTTATAATTTATGTATGTAAAATGAGAAGTAAAGTATTAACCTATTTTTTGTCTCATTGAAAGGCTAAGGTGTCCATCATTTTATCTTTTAAAGAAACAGAAATCGATCCTTCACTTCGCGCTTGTTACTAAATGAGCTAGCCGCAGGATTTTTATCTTATAATTAAACATAATTTTTGCTTGCTAGTATTGATATAAAGACACCTATCATGTGTACGTCATGACACGGACACAACAATATGTTTGTATGTAACATGGAACTGTCGACCTATTAAATCTTTAATAATATTGTTGCATTTAATTATCCTAATCAAAAGTCTACCAAGCAACATAGTAATGATGGGATAATATGAAGCGCCCGCAGCGACGTGTGAAATGATGTTAATTGCCTATTTGATGTACAGGCCGACAGAGTACAGCTTGACGACCTTGTAATAGTTAAATGAAGAATTGTTTTGAATTCATTAGAATTGGCCGTATTGATTTACGTATTTATTTGATATATAAACAACAATTTAGTGTATATAAGTGGCAGAGAGAGACCCACGAAACTGTTTCAAATATGGTCAGGGTCAGGAGTTTTTTTTTAAAGTATGTAGTTCGAAGCTTAAACGGTAAAAGGTTCAACCGTAGCATTGGTCAAAAATAATTCGTTTAAATAATGTACCATAAAGTACTACCTATATAAAATAAAAAAAAAGGTAAGATTGACATCAGAATTGAAAACAAATGTCGTAGATCTATACAAGTTTGTCATTTAAAAAACCATCTACTTTATAGTAGCCCATTGTTTTAAACTAGTTTTAATTCAAGACTTAAATATATGCATGGGTAATATACCTACTTGATAATATTTTATGGCAACTTATTGAATAATTTAAAAGTTTAACCCACACGGGAGTGACTTATCTTATGTTGTCTAAAATATACTCTTAGAACAGCAAGCTTGTCTTTATGTTACACTCTTGTAATTAACACAAGCTTGCTTTTAATTTTTTTATAAATCTATGCCGCGCTCTTAGATTAACACATATAATTTGAACCAAAAAGTAAATAATACGTCAATATTTTACAAAAATCACTAGTAATTTGCACTGCCAGTATCATCTCATTGCCTAATTATCACAGCATCTGCTCTAAATTCAAAATGAGAAAATATTGCTTTTTTACACGAGCAATTACTACCAAATAAAATCTTCACCCGTGGTTCAATGACCTTTGAAGAGTACAACCCACTTTCGCCTTTTTCCTACACTTATTCATAGACACGATTTATAGCTGGCAAGATTTATGCCTCGCTTCCTTTGTTTTGTGTTAAATGACTTCATTTAGGCACTTAAGCTGCTCCCATTGCGAATCGCCATTTTGTTTTTCTAAAAATAAAACAAAAGAAGATTTGTATGGAAGATTCGTGAGACGTCACGGGGTTGATGTATTTATGGTTTTTGGCAATGAGGGGAACATAGTTTGTAAGAATAAAAGGATGTACGTATGTTACAATTTAACGCAAAAAGTATGATTTGATGAAATGTTGTAAGAGAGAAAGAAATTTTTATTTAGTGACACGACATAGCATTTATAGAACAGCAACTAAAGAGTAAAAGTATGTTTCTAAAAAGGCTCAGCATATGTCGAGGTATCAGGGTGACACCACGACGCTGGTCTACCGTATATGCCTCTATAGTGGTTAGCAGTGCTGCATGCAGCGACAGTAAAAACACATAGCATAAAAATAAGGTAAACAAATAATTGCTGATGGAAGGACTGCCCATCTGTAAATAAATAAATAATTTTTTGTAAGAAGAGAGATGAGATACCAAGTCAACGTATACACTTTTAGACAATATTCCATCCAAACTACACAACGAACACTTATGTTGTACCAGCAGAAATAACTGGATCGTAGATGAATCATAGGACTTTTAGCCGCCTTGGCCGAAACCGTTTTGTTGAATTATTATGGACTGCAACGTCGTTTTCTGTAGTCACACTACAGCATATTTTTTCCGCTCTTACTTTTTAAAACTTTCCTCGACCTTCGCAATTATTTCAAACCAATATTAGCCTGTCGGTTTAATCGTTTTCGAGTTTTAACGAGGCAAAGGAACTACCGTTGCTGCTTCTATGCTGAGGCTTAGACTTTATTAGCATACACTCTTAAATGTAACTTATCAATGTACCTACTGTATAAAAGTTTGTGTGAGTTTGTGTGTGCCAATAAATATTTTTTCTATCTTTCTTTCTATTGATTATAATGTAATAAAGATATGTGTGGTTTTAAAATGAAGCTGAAGAGAATAACTATGGAAATGAATACAGTAACATCACGTATACATTTATTTAAAATTTTATTATTTTGTGCCTAGGTAAATTTATATTTTGAATTCTAGTTTGGTCCACAAAATCCAATAGTCCGCGTTTTGTAATATTAAAATAGACGCTTTAGCCACCTTTGCATGTCAATTGGACAAATAACAATGTACAGCACAATTAATAGATTGGAATACTAATAATCGGAACTGAACAAACAAATAGTATCGATACTAAATTAATTGTAAACATGTACAAAGTCCAGGAATGCATTCATTTGCATAAATGTCTCTCGCAACTGTACAAAGTCGGATAAAGTGAGAGTCGCCTTTTATTTGTCGTCTGTCAGTCTACCCCGTAACCCTATTAAGTCAAAATGAACTGTATCGATTAACAGTTACCATTGGAAATAAATTTGTCTGGAGGAGTCTGTAATACTCATTTTATCTGATAGATAGGATCCTAGCTATTCACGAATCATCTGATTATGTGAGGTTCATTGGTAGTAATTTATTACATTAAGTAATTCTACTTGGTGGCAGTTTTGTCTTTCCTAATTAAGTAGCTTTTTATCAAGACAACACAATTTAAGTGTTTTTCATTAATGATTACGAAAGAGGGTAATTAAACAATTAAATTGAATTATGGATACGTAACGGACCAACACTAATTTTGTATTTCTGTATAGTGGTATCATTTTTAATATCAGTTTTGTACACCTAATTAAAAACCAGCATATGCATAGATTTAAATCAATATGTATTGCACCATTGCATTGGTAGAACGAGGGCACAATTGGCTACTTGACAGTTTTTGAAAAAGTGTTGTAAAATGTGCGCCCGTTCATTTTATATCCCAAGCAATTCGATTTATCTGAAAAAAAAATGTAAATAACCAGAGAAAAATAAGATTTTGTGTAACACATTTAAAAAGCGCGCGCAAACGCCAAGTCACGTCACTGTTGCAATTATGACGTCAACGTCCTAGACAACGAACCGATAAGCATAGAAACGACTTAATTTAGATAAACAGAAAATGTTTCAATAAATTATTAATACGATTAGAGAGACAATAATTCAATTTAATCGATAAAATAATCATTGTTTCGCCACATTAAAATAAATAATTTTCGCCGATAGCTGTCATTTCCGAATTGCAATGGTGGTTTCCGTTTCGGTTCTTTTGTTCCACAGATAAAAAAAGTAAAATTTATTTTGCAAAAATAAAATATTAACTATGCTTTTAATTAAAAAATAAAAATGTAAAATTATTACTTTACTAATAAGCTAACATATCTAACACTTTTCATATTTTATTGTTTACACTGTCAAGTAGCCAATTGCAGTTTTTGCAATTTTTTAAGGAAGTTGACAATTGTGCCCTTGTTTAACCAAAGGTGCGGTATATTAAACCTTAGTCCAAAGTGTTTAGTCTGACATTTGTATATCTGTTTAACCGGTTTTGATTTTTTTGTTATTTTTTATGGCCGTAAAAGTCGCTCTAACTGCACCGGTACTCTAAGTCAACAACAGCAACAGTCTCGGAGCTCTTCGTTCACTAATGACCGAGCGTTCTGTTAATTCGAACGTTATGATCCCGATGAGGTCTTTGACTCCACTCCGAACCTGGGCTGAAGTAAATTAAGGGCGGTTACTGTCTTGAGCACCTAATTTGAGGCAGTAAAACGATATTTGTGTGAGAGCGTCTTGTGAAGGTTTTGTCTCATCTGGCAGAGAGTTAATGCTATATTTGACTCATTTGACAGGAGTAATTCAAAGGAAATAGCAGAATAACTGATATACGTTCTAATTACAGATAGTTGTAGTAGATAGTAGTACGGAAAAAAGGAAGAGAAGACGTAGAGAAGATACGAGGAGTAAGCTAAAAACGACTGACAGACGACTGATGACAGTTGATATGGAAAGTAAATTTGAAAGTAGAATTAACGACTCGTAGAAAAATAAAAAGCCATTTTTGACACATTACGCATAGTAAAATATTGGAACCGGGGATTAACGAGTTAAGCAGCTTAAGGGTTAAGAAAGACAACATCCGTTGCCGAAAAGCATGCGGGCCAGAATTTGGCATAAACCATGTGTGAGGTCCCGAGTTCGGTTCTCGCTCATCGGTATTATTTATTGGCGAAAGAAGGCTTATTACTTAGTACTATCAGGCGCGAACTACTAGTACGAAGGCTTAGTACTATCAGGCGCGTTAATGCTTTATTTAACGAGAATCATTCAAAGGAAATAGCACATTAAAAGAAATACGATTAACGCGTAGCTAACTTTTTGAGTCAAGCAGCTAAAAAAATACGTAAGACGACCTCGTTTGCCGAAAAGAAGCGGGCCAGACTTTGGCATACATTAAGTCTGAGGTCCTGCGGCGATTCCCGTTGAACGGTATTATTTATCGACGAAAGCAGGCTTATTACTATTTGGAAGTTTATGTATTATCAGGCCGCGCGTTAATACGATATTTAACTCATTGAGCGAGAGTAATTCAAAAGAAATAGCACATTTAAAAATATGCGACTAATTCGTACTTGATTGTTATTTATTGAGTCAAGCAGTAGGCCAGACTTTGGCTTACACCAAGTGTGAGGTCCCAAGTTCGGTTCCCAGTGATCGTTATTCGGCGAAATAAGGGTTATTACTGTTTGAAGCCTTAGTCGGTGCCATTTGCCACTGCGCATCTTCAAAATCTTTGATTGCGCTTGCCATTTGGTATTATATCTTATGCACACGACATAAGGGTGGTGCAAAGTCCAAAGTGTGTAATTTGACTTGCATTCGGTTCGTGAATATTCTCCACACAACATGACCCAACCGTACTGTATTTATAATGACCCACATTGCTGTTCGCGTAAATTAAAAAAATAATACGTCACAAGCGCATTTGTTTAATGCTGTTATTTCCTTTAAACGACTCCCACCAAATGAGTTTTCGTTTATCGCGTAAATTCGAACGTAAATCTTGTTCCCAATGCGCCGGATATGATGGTCAATAAAATGTGAAATGGAATTAATTTTATTGCCTGTTTTTTATTCTAATTGGCTTGGAGGTTTATGAGTTTTCATATTGTCGGTGGCAAATTCGGGATTAATATTGTATGTTCATCATTTTATAAATGTTTATCCGTCGTAAAATAAAATCGGGCCAATAATTTGTTATTCTGTAAAAAGCAGGGTTTAAGATGCATGGGATTTTATTTTTGATACGGTATAATATCGGTTATTTCTCTTTTCTCTATCGACCTTAGGCTTTACCAACCGCTTTAAAGAAGGACGTTCATTAGATCAATATCGATAATGGTATCGATAACATTAATCGCATTGATATTCTAAATTAACAAATACTACGTTTTAGTTTAAAAGAAAACTAATACGACTACTCATTGATAAATGTTCTTACTCCATTTCCCAATTTTTAAGTGACGCTATATAAGATTTTAATTATTACTATTTATTGTTTTATTTAAAATTTTCATTTAATCCAGTTATTTAATTAATTGTGGCGCTATTATTATAACGTAGTGACTTATGTATAGATTTATTTAATTTTACTGAATTAATACACTAATGTATGACATTTCTACGCCCTTTAGCGTAAAATATGCTGAACTTTTTTCTCTGTCACACTTGTTTCTGTGTACCATATTTTTAAGAAATAATCGATATTATATTCTATTCTATTGATGTAAAGCAGCAGTATGAATAGTAGCCATACTATTATATCACAATACTATAAATTAAAATGTTGTATTAAATCATAAAAACGATAAATAATATAGATAAATTCAAATTCAAATTCAATATTCTTTTATTCATGTAAATTACACCAGTAATATTTATGAAACGTCTATATAATGCAAATGACGCTACCTCCGGTTCGGAACCTATAACTTACAGAGAAGATCCCGGCAAGAAACTCTGTCGTTCATATTACAAATATAGCTGAACTTATAACTAGTTTTGCACTAAAACATACAGTGTAGTAATTAGATAAAATAATGTAGTAAATTGTAAAAAATAATTCATTGATTCAAATTAATAAGAAAAATTTAAAAATATATATATTTCAATTAAACAAACTGTAGGTCCTAATGCACATTCGTGCTTAATAAGAATTTTGCCAACTTGCGAGTTGACAAATACGTAAAGAAATAGGTACCTCTTGCTGAGTTTGTATAAATAGAAATACAATTGGTAAATATAATTTGTGAAATTTTTCATGTGAGGGCGAACAGACTAGTTAGTGGTCCACACTTCTTTGTCATTAATATAGTCTTCTACTCTGTAGTACCCTTTTTTCAAAAGACAACCTTTAACAATTAGCTTAAATTTATTCAATGGTAAATCAACAATAACTTGAGGTAATTTATTAAAAAAAGTTATACTTAAACCAACAAATGAATTACCAATCTTATGAAGTCTACGTTTAGGGACAGCAAGCTTGTGTTTATTTCTAGTGTTGATGCTATGAGTGTCAGATTTTTTAGGAAAAGTATGCAAGTTTTTGTATACATACATTAGACAGTCAAAAATGTATTGAGATGCGACTGTTAGGATGTTGATTTCCTTGAATAATTCTCGCAGCGAGTCACGTGGTGTTAGCTTGTAAATGGCTCGGATGGCCCTCTTTTGTAACACGAAAATAGTCTGTAGGTCGGCCGCAGATCCCCATAAGAGCAGACCATACGACATGACGCTGTGAAAATAGCTAAAATAAACCAATCTTGCCGTCTCCACATCAGTCAGTTGCCTTATCTTCCTAACAGCATATGCCGCCGAACTCAGTCTTCCAGCCAGAGAAGTTATGTGAGGAGACCATTGTAATTTAGAATCTAAGTTTATGCCAAGAAATATAGTAGAGTTAATGAGTTCAATTTGTTCCTCATTAATTTTTATTATAGTGTTGACCTGCTTTACATTCGGCATTGAAAACTTTACGCATTTTGTTTTATTGGCATTAAGTAAAAGGTTGTTAGTTTTAAACCAATTGAGTACCTGGCTGAGAGCTAAATTAATGTCATCAACATTTTCATTTTGTCTATTAATTTTGAACATTAGAGAAGTATCATCGGCAAATAATACTATCTCACATAAATCATTGGTAAAGAATGGCAGGTCATTAATATATATTAAAAATAGCAAAGGTCCCAATATTGAGCCCTGGGGCACTCCCATTAATAATGGAGTACCGGACGAATTAACTCCATTCACACTGACTTTTTGAGTTCGGTCAGACAGATATGACTTAATTAGATCAAGTGAATTGTTAGATACACCATAATGCCGCAATTTCAAAATCAAGGTTTGGTGATTTACGCAATCAAACGCTTTTGATAAATCGCAAAAAACACCCACGATATCTTGCTTATTATCCCATGCATCAAACACATGCTTGATGAGTGCTACTCCTGCATCTGTTGTAGATTTCCCTTTAGTAAAACCATATTGGTTTTTATGTAATAGCTTATTTACAGTGAAATGGCTTAGTATCTGATCAGAAATTATTTTTTCAAAAATTTTACTAAATGTAGGTAAAATTGAAATGGGTCTGAAATTTGACGGGTCATTTTTTTCTCCGCTTTTAAATAAAGGTATGACTTTACTAAGTTTCATTAAATTTGGAAAACAACCTTCATCAATACATTTATTAAATATAATTGCCAAGTGAGGAGCTATAATATGTATTATATTTTTTAATACATCTACAGAGAGACCCCATAAATCTTCAGTTCTTTTAATATTAAGTTCCTTGAAGGCATTCAAAACTGTCTTAAAGTTAATGTACTCAAATATAAAGGGAGTTTTGCATTCATCGACATGCGATTTGAGCAGGGAATTAGCTTGATCTGGGTTAGATAATAATCCATTAGTTATTGTGACCGGGATATTTGTAAAGTAGGTCTCAAAAGCGTTGGCAATTTCCCCATCTTTCTCGATAATAGTGTTATCAATTTTGAGGGAGAGCTTGTTTGTTTGTGTTTTGTTTTTACAAGTCTTTTTATTGATAATTTGCCATGTAACTTTGTTTTTATTAGTTGCTTTAACTATTTTTTCTTTAAGAAAGTTAGATTTAGCAAACGCGCAAATCTTTTTGAATATTTTCGAATAATTTCTGACATATTCCACTATTGAGGGATCGTTCGAATTAGCTTTTATATCATATAATTCAAATAATCTACGTCTACTTTTATATATACCTGACGTAGCCCAGTCACTAAATTTTATTTTTGAATTGTCTACTTTTATTATTTTTTTAGTAAATATATTATTAAATTCTGTTTCAACGCTATGGAATAATTTCTTAAACATACTATCGACATTATTGTCTGGCTTAAAGGATATTAACGACATCTTTTCGCAGACATTCGATTTAAATTTTTCAACACGTTTTGTGGTAATAGGCCTGCAAGTAATAGCAGACATTTGAGCGACAAAATGATGTTCGAACACAGCAATCTGACCACTATGGTCAGAATTAATAAAATTAATAATTGATTTATCAACTGTATCACAATTACAAAAAATATTATCAAGACAGGTGGCAGATGTGGAAGTGACTCTGGTTGGTTCATTATATAGTTGAAATAAGTTATAAGATTGAAAAAGATTTAAAAACCTAATGGAATTTTGCGATTTTTCTAGAATATTTACGTTAAAATCACCACAAATAATGATTTTTTTATTAGAAGTGCTCACTTTTTTGAGTGCATCTTCCATGATGGTCTCGAATATTACATAATTAGCAGATGGTGGTCTATAAACACACATAACAATATACTGCTCAAGCTCTACACATGAAATTTCAATAGTACGTTCAACTGTGAGCCCGACTATTTCTTTACGTTCCTTAAATTTAATGTCAGATTGTAATAAAATAAGTGATCCACCTCTGATGGCAGAGCCTCTTGAGAAATAGCTACCGACTTTATAATTATCAATGCTAAGCATTAATTCGTGTTGTCGCAACCAATGTTCCATGAATAGTTCTATCGCTAATAGTATCGTTTTCCAATTATATCTTCAAGTAGTAATAAAGTGATTTATGAATATAAGATACCGTTAGGAAATAAAAGGTTTTTTAAATGCGCACGCGCGCATTCACGTAATCCTTGACACGCACGCATAGAATCACATTCATCCACATGAGACTGGGTTTTCCTTTTTAATTATTAGTGTAATAGTAGACATTTATTAATTTGATGCAACTGTCAGCCTTCAACAGCCACACCCTGCTCTCGAATAACATCTCAGGAGGGTAGGGATAAGCTGAAAACTAGCGCTGCCCGGGATCCATTCTCGAGACAGCATTAGCTGAGCTTTTTTCCTTTTGTCTCATAAACAATCCATTTATGTTTAGAACAGATTATGTTCTTTGTTTTGTTTGTAAGTTGAGTCAATAAATGTTTTCTTTCTTTCTTTTTTTCTTTCTTATATGTGTTAATGAGATTTGAACTCGCCATGTAACTGATTTTGGGAAAGCTCTACTATCGCTGTTTATTAAACCATAGATACTGTTTCTAAAAATATCGTCTGTCGTAATATGTATCGAAATTTAGAGAGCTAATACTTTAGATACTATTGTGGTACTCGTATAACAATACTAAGCCTGCTTAACAATACTGATACCATCGATATTGTTAAACAAACTTTAGTACTCGTAGTATTGAGTAATCGATAATCTCGATATTTTTGTGTGCATAGGGGCCCTAGATTATTGTGTGCCCAAGGGCCCCTGGCTGGTTTAAGACGGCCTTGCTTCAAGTATTATCACCTTGGAGCAACCTGAGTGACCATATTTACTCCAAACTCTTCCAGAAATTTACCGTCGAGTCACCCAGTGATGGCGGTAGTCACACGATAAATCCTCAGGCAAACAAACTTTTGGATATCGCCCAAAAACAAGAATTAGTTTGTCAATGTCCAAAACGATTCGAGCAATGAATAACTTGCGAGACGTGTTTTGCTAAACGATGTACTTGGTTAAGTAAAAAGTGAGCGAGAATCATTGTTTGTCGCAAATGGATGTGTTAATCTGCTTTTGCGAACATTCGCAACATAATGGAGGCACAATGTTCAACTTTCACTCGACTATTAATGAAAGTAATATATTACTACCTAGGAAGGATGGTCAGCCTTTTTTTGTCCAAATAATGTATCTATTTTTTTCCATATAAATTCAAATACTTGTGTCAAAAACTGTTCGAGTGCGTACATTTTTTATTTTTCACTTTTTATAGCCGATGGTTAAAAAAATATTCGGCCTGAAACTTTTAATTAAATTCAATTGTTAACAATTAACATAACTTTAAATATTTTAAGTAAAATTAATCTTAGAGGAGTCCAATCACAAAAATATATGAATATATTGTACGTAATTGGCTGAGGGGAAAAGGATGGGACTTCCCACTAACCCGTAAAAATATTTAACGTTCCAAAAAAAATATTGACAAGGCCATCGCATGAAAATACAATATATCTCACGAGTAATACTTATATAAATTAGATTGTTAAGTGTACACGTCACCAAGGTAAAAACACTTGCAGTTCGAAATTATTTCGACGGTGGAAGGTCCAAAGCTTATAGTCTGACGCGCTTTTAATCGTACAATCAGAATCATTAATTGTGGCCGCGAACTTCCTGAGTACAATGCAGGCCTCCCCAACTTCAATACAACTCGTGATATAGTCTGTGGCAAAACCTCGATCATTACATGGCAATAATTTTCAATTGCGGTTGAGGTATGATAATTTACTTGCGACATCATATTGACTTCATGAAAGCCAGAATGTCGACTGCAGGCCGGCTACAATGCAACCTCATTATGATTATTAAAAAATAAATATGTTACGTTCGAAAATAACTGATGTTCTTTTGTTTTTTGCATGGCGTTTTCTCTGGCAGGTTTGTATGAAATGAGTTTATTGCAGATTTGTATTAAAACAACAGAATTGAAGATATCTTAGAACCGGAGTAATTTGAGCTAAATTATATTCTACTAAAATACACTTATTGCGCTTTGCCATTTCTCCAGTATAACAGGTCTGTTTACTTTTAATACTACTGCAGTAAATTAAAACCTGATTGGATAAGCGATGTCAAAGGGTCTAAACCAAAATCGGTGTTCTAATTACATTCCATTATGTCGAGATAGCATCTGTCTGTAATTTAAAAAGTGAACTTCTTAGCTTTCCCTTAAAGTAACCCAAGATCTACGATTAAAACAAAAGGGCGGCTTGTAGAGGGCGGCGCTTAATAAGGGCGTTAGGGCACTGAGATACCTAACACTTTGAATGTTTATTAGTTAAACGGTGTTCGAAAATGTAAGTGACTTTTTTTCTTCAATAAATATCTTAAAAACGAATTTTTTATGTAAGCCAATAAAAATAATAGTCAACTTTATTCTGAAAATGAATCATTTATTAGAATATTATATTATATTGGACAAAAAATATTGGACAACATCACATACATTGCCCCGATTCAGATACAACGACGGTACCACTACACGAGACAATATAGGTAAGTTCGTTTCCCATATTAATCCGACCGGAAATCGAACCGGGACCTCAGAGATGACGCGACGCCAAAGTCCGGCCCACTCGCCTCTCGGCTACGGAGGTTGTTACTAACTGTACCATTGACACCACCAGGCAAAGACGGCTTAGGAAGCTATATACCAAGCTTAGTATCAGTCTTGCGTAAGATAATAATAACTTTAACTGACTGGTGAAACACCTCCACCTTACAGAAGACCGCAGCCAAATAACAATCACTTCTGTGTTGTTATGTTCTTGCATGTGAGTAAGGTTTCCAGAGCTCCTGGGGTGTGCTACATTAGTAGCAGGGGTCAAGCCTCAAAGTAAGGGCGACAAGTCCAGTAACAGATTTATTATGCTGTACTTTTCGCCCTTAAGCTAGGACCTCATTACCACTTAACATCAGATGGGATGACGTTAATATCGAAGTGCAATAAAAAAGTTATATACCCTCAATATTAAATAGGGGGCGAAAACCCACGCTACGTCATCCAGTGGCCTGTCATAGGAGTGGCTTATATCCATCATTACACTGACAGCTGATCATGATACTTGTCGCCCTTAAGCTAGGACCTCATTACCACTTAACATCAGGGGGGATGAGGTCAATCTTGAAGTGCAAAAAAAAAAAACTTTAATAAATTAAAACCATTATATCAGTGTCTCGGTAAAGCAGGTCCTTTAACTCGAGAGCAAAGATGGCAGATATCGGGCACTAATTAATTTGGGCACTGACTTCGCTCGTCGTTCGTACGCCGTAACAGACTTTCGGAATGACACCCCAAATGCCGGACTGTTCGCAACTTGTAACAGAAAGATTCCACGGATTTAAATCATTTAGGCAAGGATTATGTTGGTCTTCCTTTGTTCATTACGAGCTTGTTATATTAGAATCAATCACGGAATTCTGAAGTACGTGTGGCGACTCTCCACCAAATTTAATTTGCAAAGATTTTTACATCCAATCTCTTTTGTGAATATTTTATCTTTTAATTTCTGATTAGAACAACTATAACGGTTATGTCTGTGGTGTAAATGTCAGTGTGTGAATTTTTCCTTATCCGTTTGAATCGCGTTTTTTGTTGTGTTTCATAATTCTTCTACGTGTTTCGTATTCCTTACGCATTATCTCCGTCCTTTGCTTCTTCTGTAAATAGTGAACTGTGTGTTTTTGTATTTAACGGCGACATAACGATCTGTCTTAATAACCTGCGTCTACAGCGTATTACAGAAATAGCTATATTATAAATACTTTTATCCTTATAGAAAGTACATTTGCTGATCAAATAACTTGATCTTTAGTTTATTTTGTTCAGAAATATGTGCCTTCATCTCTCTGGCACTGTAATTCTCTCAGTTAAGGATTCTGATTTTTCGATTGTCAGATAAAAATTAACAAGCCGTAAAAGTATAAGCTGGTTAAACTAAGAACGTAGCTAAGTCATTATGGAACGGAATGCTGTGTTAACAATTCAAATAAGTCGTATTGTACTCAATTCGATAGTTATTTCTTATTTGACGATTTAAATAAAAATTGGGCTTTAGTGTGTTATTGTTTAAAGCTATTTGAAAGAGTAATTAAGATCTTAAAAACCTGTCCCAACCATTCAATGTTTGATTATGATGGAAAAGTATAAAGGTAACAAATAATTACACCAGGAAAACTCATAATCGAGTTCCCCTTTCATTTTTTGTAGCTTTCCTCCATTAAACTTGGCAGTTTTCCCTCTACTAAATTTCTGGCTCTTTCTTAATTACAATAAAGGCGATTTAATATTTTTACCTGTTTTACGAAATCCGAGCATGGCTTTTCCGAAATATAGACTTTAGATGAGATTATATTTTTATGAGACATGAAACGTTGTTTCGGAATTAAACTAAAGCTTTTATTTAAATTCGTTGAGGATTTCATTTAGCGTTTTAAAAAGCTGTGATATAATGACTTACATAGCTTCTAGACTTAGGTAGCTTCATTTGCTTTATATAGAGACAATTCATAAGTATTACTAATGTAATCTATGTGAATAAAAAATATTGACTTTGACTTTGACATAATTTAGAATACCCGTTTCAACAACTGGTGTTCTTTTAACCAAGGATAGTGAGTTCGATTCGTGGGATGAATATTTGTGTTCGTGCCGTTTCTAGGTATTTAAGTAAATATAAAATGTTGTGAGAAGTTTTGCGATTTTTTTATTTGCATTCTACCAAAACCGTGAGCAGGTATTAGGAAAAGCGAATGTTCATCGTTATTATTTGGTTCCTTACATTTAATACCAATTAACGAAACATTTTTAGTTAATAAATTTTATACATTATGTAGATAAATACTTTGTTGCCCATAGCATTTACAGAAATCGGTTTCACAGACTATTTATAAAACTAGGCGGTGTTATCGCTAAAAAGGGGCTACTGACGACTATAAACTGACGACTTTATGGATAATAGAAAGTGACATATACAAAACGTCCATTTAATATTTCAAGTAGACATAAGGCAGATTAATTTAAAAACGATGCCCAATGTACTAAAACTAATGACACGCACAATTCGTACCAAAATGCGATACTAAAATCAAAATCAGACTGCCATTTGTCTGAGAGACAGCTATAGAAAGGTAACAATCCAGAAAACCCGAATAACTCATACGTGAGTTCGCGAACCGACAAGCGGGCTAAATTGGAAAAAATGAAGGGGCCCCTTTGACGTCGGCCAAACCGCCAAATAGATTACTAACTCTTCCTCTGAAGCGGGTTTCAGCCCGAACCGGTCCTGTCTGAATCGTGTTCCTGTCGCGAAGTTTTAATTCAGTTCTTGTACGAAGACGTGACCGGAGGGAGTGAAGTGACATTTTTGTTTCATATTCTGTGCTGGAGAGTAACTGGTTGGTTTGAACGTAGATCTTGTCCTTTTGGAATTGGGTTGCGATAAAAATTAACAAGCCGTAAAAGTATAAGCTGGTTAAATTAAGAACGTAGCTAAGTCATTATGGAACGGAATGCTGTGCTAACAATTCAAATAAGTCGTATTCTACTCAATTCGATTGTTATTTATTATTTGACGATTTAAATAAAAAATGGACTTTAGTGTCATTGAAGCATTAAAAGGGTAAATACGTCTTTCACTTCTAGCTAGAGGCCCGCAGTAGCTCCTCATAATTTTTGTCTATGTAGTTCCAAAAATATTCTTAAATTAAAAGAATTTCCGAAATTGGTAGTGCTGCTTTTGAGATTTGCACTTGATCAAGATTTATGTTCATATTATATAAACATCAGGTTGTAAAAAAGGTAGATTCTCGTATAAAAAATACGCGTAGTAATAAATACGGTTAAAATTAAAGTTTCTACTTTTACGGCCAAATTAATTAAAGCTAATGCGCACAAACAAGTCTCACTATACGTTTTGCACTTTGTACCACTCTTATCCCAAAGGCATAAGAATTAATTTCGATTTGTGGTATTTTTTTTGTAGAGGCGTAGTGACGACGAAACACTATAATTTATTATGCTGGGGGTGCTTTTCGCTTTACCGGCACGTACCGGGTTGATTTTCTTCAAAAGCGTACATTCGGTTACAAAGTCTAAGTAGCAGCCCGAGCCAAGGTTTAAGCCCCGTTGGGGGGCGCCATCCGTATATATATGTACAAGCTGTGCCCACGACTTCGTTCGCGTGTACTACATTCTTTCATGGTCGATTTTACCCCTGTCTCCCCTAATATTGAATGTAAATTTTCTGTGCAATAAAACGCTTTATAGAATAGTTAGATGGATAGATACACATCTATCCATCTATCTATTCGAAACAAAAAGTAGTCCATATTTAAATTCAAGTTTCGAGCTATATTTGTGCCAAATTTCATATCTCTAACTTGAAAAATAAACATTTTCCCACATAAATTTCCAACGGCGGTATTACCCCGCTCCCTTTTTTTTCAAAACAAAAAGTAGCCTATTTTCTTTCTAAAGGGTCAACGTATACCTGTATAAAATTTCATCTAAATTAGATAGATAGATAGATAGATATACTTTATTGCACAAAAACTTTACAGAAATAGGTTTTACAGATTGATTATAGTACAATTTAGGCGGTCTTATCGCTAGAAAGCGATCTCTTCCAGACAACCTTAAGGTAGAGTTTATTAGTTCAGTGGTTTAAGTGGGAAAGCGTTTCAGACAGACAGAGTTACTTAATAATAGTAGAGACATATGCGCTCCCCGAATGTTCGGCGAAGATGATTGTGCCTCGCAGCCATCATCGATAAATAGGTAGGAAAAAACTATTATTGCCTTTATGGAGTCAATTAATTAACTGCAGCGGTTTCACATTAATAACATCCAACAAAATGACCAGTTAAACCACATCAATTTCATGAACATTTCTTTCCGTCATTAATGTTGCTGTAACAATATTTCGTTTATTAATTATTGACTCGGAATTGAATTATTAAACCGACGAGGCTAAATTGAAATGAATCATTAAATTAACAGAGGACTACGTAAGCTTTGATTGCATATTACATATAATGAGTTAATAAGTACTTTCTACAAAGTAGCGATATCGTTTAGAAATGTGTTATATAAATAAATTCATTATTAGCATATTTCTTTAAGATAATGTATGAAGTAAAGATTAAGAGAGGTAGGGCATAGCGATTTATCGCTCAAACTGGAGTAGCCTAACTGGTTAAACACCTCTACCTTACAGAAGACCGCAGCCACTAATCACTTCTGTGTTGTTGTGTTCCTGCGTGTGGGTAAGGTTTCCAGAGCTCCTGGAGGGGGCTACATTAGTAGCAGGGGTTAGGCCTTCAAGGTAAGGGTCCAGTAAAATATTTATTATGCTGTACTTGTCACCCTTAAGCTAGGACCTCATTACCACTTAATATCAGGTGGGATGAGTCAATCTTGAATGTAATATAAAAAAAACTCCTTATCCGACGATTATTTCAGTCTTTTTGATATAAATTGCCTACATTTTTTTGACCTTTTTTTATTGTCCATAACTAATGTTCCTAGTACATGATCTGGAATATGTTAAGAAGGCCTTGGTATTTGTTTATATATTTTCAAAGTGTGTTATTTGCGCTGTTGGTTTTCTGCAAATAATTAAATAAATCGTTTATAAATGTGTGATGAGATAAATTCATTGTTAACATATTTATCTCAGGCTCCAGTCTCTCACTGACAAGGAAAACAAATGATATGTAACTAATAATATGTGTAACAATTTACAAACCTTTGTGAGAGAAAAATAAATAATTTTTATTATTATTTGTTTGAGATAAACAACAATTATATTGTTATCTGCGAATAGTTTCAAACAATTACCTAACAGGAAGGGCGAAGTCTCGAGTTGGTGACAACTTTACGTAACTAGTTCAGATAAATTGAATCAGCAAATATCGGTGCACTGCTAATAGTTGTACCTTCATGACTTGATGTAGGAAACAATTATATATTATAGATTATAGATTTATATGAAAAAAAAATAACGGCATAGGTAATATGTTAAGCACGGTCAAAAGTAAACAAAGATGTTTTTTGTTCATATTATGTTTCTAGGGTACTAGGAAAAATTATCCCAATGTCGCGTGAGTCCCTCCTTCTCCCTATTAGTGTTGCCGTCGATTCGATTGTATATCGATTATAAATCGATTATGCAAAAGGGGCCCAAATAACCTAACAATCGATATGCCAATCGATAGTATCGATATAATCGATTATATCGATACCTATCTTTATTAGATATAATCAATTATAACCGTAGTCAAATACAATTTATTTATCTGCTGAATTTATAGTTATGTAGATATTTGTTTTTATATATAAATTATTAATATTATGTAAATCTAAGTATACCTTCATATTTTATATATTATATTCTAATTAATTTATATAGTATGTGTATTATTATCGTATATTTAAAAGATACCGTAATGTTATTTTTAATGCTTAATTTATTGTTGTTTAAAATGATTTCTTTTTATTTTTTTTTTCTCCCATGTTACCGCACCCATATACAAACTATCTGCATGACCCAAGGGTTGACTGGTAGAGAATGCCCCTAGCATTAAGTCCACCTGTTGTACCTATTTGTGCAATAAAGTTTTTAAATAAAAATAAATAAATAATATCGATATCAAGTTTTCAAACGATACTGTCAATGTAATCGATTATATCGATCTAAAATTAATATCGATTAACAATTATTAGATTATAATTGTTTAGATTAGACAATACTATCGATTATATCGATGATATCGATACTACTATGATATCGATTATCATATCGATTGTTAGATTATTTGGGGGGGGGGGGGATTAATCAATTAATCGATAATCGATTATCCGGCAACACTACTCCCTATCGCCTAATGCCATGAGAATTAAGATTTTCAATAGCAACCATTGTGGATATCTTTGTTACTTAAATAACAAAGTAAGATTCATCACAATTATATGATGAATTCTATACCTATACATTTTTGTAGTTAAGAGTTTAAGAGAGAGCAAAGTGATTCATTGCTCGAACTGGAGCAGCCCGACTGATGAAATACCTTCCAGAAAACCTTACAGAAAACCGCAGCCAAATAACAATCACTTTGGTGTTGTGTTCCTGCGTGTGAGTAAGGTTGCCAGAGCTCCTGGGGGTGCTACATTAGAAGCAGGGGTTAATTAAGCCTTCAAGGTAAGGGCGACAAGTTTAGTAACAGATTTATTATGCTGTACTTGTTGCCCTTAAGCTAGGATGTCATTCCCACTCAACATCAGATGGGATGACGTTAATATCGAAGTGCAATAAAAAAAGTTATATACCCTCAATATTAAATAGGGGGCGTAAGCCCACGCTACGTCATCCAGTAGCCTGTCATAGGAGTGCCCTATATCCATCATTACACTGACAGCTGATCATGATATAAAGGAAACAAGTAAATCATATAAAGCACATAGCTATGAACATATATAATTTAACACGACGTGCGGGCGGACCTCATTACAGATGCACGTCGAAACTGCGCCGTGCCGCCAAATATCCGAGAGGTATCCGATATTACACTGAATAGACATTCCGGCATTAGTGAGTCAATATTGAATGCGGAAATTAATTGGAATGATCACGTTTATTAGTGGAATATTAACAATGGGGTTGGTGTCTTAATGATATCAGTTTGATAGAACCTGTTTTATGAGACTATATTATTATGTATAGGATTAGATACAATTTTTAGTTGTTAGTTGATAGCCAAGTATTTTGTGATAAAATTAACTTTTGTAGGTACTTAATTTTTTTTTTATGTTACACTTCAAGATTGACCTTATCCCACCTGATATTAAGTGGTAGTGAGGTCCTAGCTTAAGAGCGACAAGTAGAGCATAATAAAGCTGTTACTGGACTTGGCGCCCTTACCATGAAGGCTTGACCCCTACTACTAATGTAGCACCCCCCAGGAGCTCTGGAAATCTTACCCACACGCAGGAACACAACAACACAGAAGTGATTGTTATTTAGCTGCGGTCTTCTGTAAGGTGGAGGTATTTCACCAGTCGGGCTGCTCCAGTTCGAGCGATCATATAATAAATAAATAAATATTGGACAACATCACACACATTGATTTGATTCTGTGGTAAGTAACTAAAGCACTTGTGCTATAGATTTCAGAAACAACGACGGTACCACAACACCCAGACCCGAGATAAGATAGAAATGTTCGTTTTCTATATTGACCCGACCGGGAGTCATGCAAACCTGGGACCTTAGAGATGGCGCGACGCCAAAGTCCGGCCCGCTCGCCTCTCGGCCACGGAGGTCGTCATTTTAAAAGCATAAATTTCACAAAAAGATCTGACGTGAATTTGACATTCTAAGAACATTAAATAATGAATTGGCAGCTTATATACCTGGTACGAAATTGAGGAATGTGTTTTTTTCCTGTTTTTTAATACGGATAGTTTTTTGCCAACGAGAGGAAACCCGTCAACGAATTTGATCAACAAACACGTTTTAGGTAATTTTAACATAATCATGTAATCTCACATTTATCATATATTATTCCAATGAAAAATATTTTTACAGTTTTAAAAAAAATATTTTTAACATTATTTAATAACATAAACATCTAGAAGTTCTTGCAAGCAAAGTCGCAGGCACAGCTAGTAGTAAAATATATCTTAAACCTGTACTCAATATGGAATTGCAATACGGAGACTGAAAGTTAGTATTAAATGTGGAAGCTACATTACAATGTGCTACGAAATCGGTGCGTCGAATAATAATTATCAACTACGATCCCCGTAGCAGTACTACGAACTACGTCTGCAACTCCGTGGTTCGGCTACGGAACAGCAGATGAGCTACGAAGCAACTTCTCTCGATATAACAGACTAGACATAAGCAAAATCGTTCACCTGATTGAAAAGAGATATCTACACTAGTGTTGCCGGATAATCGATTATCCCCCCCTCAAATAATCTAATAATCGATATGACAATCGATAGTATCGATACTATCGATATAATTGATTATAATCGATATAGTTAATCGATTAATTTGCAATTATTTTTAGATTTAATCGTCATTCATATAATGTCTTCTTAGACATAACACATTCAAAATGAAACCGTGAAAAAGTTATTTATACCCTACTTTTTATTCATTAAACGTGATAGCTAAGTTTCTTGGTACCTACCTGAACTGTACCATCATGGCGATACTATCTTATCCGATAGGTATATCGGATACCGATTATATCGATAGTATCGCTTTCAACTTGAAATCGATATAATCGATTATATCGATTATATTGTATTTGACTACGATTATAATCGATTATATCTAATAAAAATAGGTATCGCTATAATCGATTATATCGATTGTATCGATACTATCGATTGTCATATCGATTATTAGATTATTTAGGCCTCTTTTGGAATAATCGATTATAATCGATATACAATCGAATCGACGGCAACACTAATCTACACAATATTATACAGAGGAAGGATTTGTTTTTTTGTGTGTATGTTTGTAATATATGAATTCAAAATCTACTATACCGATTTCTAAAATTATTTCACCATTGGAAAGCTAAGCTAGCTAAAACTGAGCAAATTGCTCACCAAATGATTCCAATTTCTAAACGTTAAAAGCTGCTTAAAATTTAAAATCAAGTGGCTTTTTGACAATGCTTCTTTGTTGTGTAGGAAACGTATGTTCTTTACTAAAAAAATACTTCCGCCGAGCTAGGTGTTATTTATTTTTTATTTTAAAACTTTATTGCACAAATAGGTACAACAGGTAGACTTAATGCTAGGGGCATTCTCTACCAGTCAACTCTTGGGTCATGCAGATAGATTGTATATGGGTGCGGTAACAGGGGAGAAAAAAAAAGAAATCATTTTAAACAACAATAAATTAAGCATTAAAAATAACATTAGGGTATCTTATGTTATCTGCTCGGGGACCACGGTGACCAACATCCATACAAATCTTGGTTTGTTGTATATATAGTTGTGACGACGATGACGGTGACATCGCGATGTAGGATTGATGCATTCATTGGGTAATCGTGCAATACGCATAGAGCGTTGTTTACAACGCCAATTCTGCTGACGCTGTTTTTGTGTCGACATGTAGTTAATATCATAGATCGGCATAGTTTCTTATGCTTATACTCAGGGACGGGACAGTGGGAAGTATCGTTGGATACTTTTTTTTCGGGGGGAAATTCTTTGACGAACCGTACCGCCATCTGAGGGAAGATGACGGCGTGTGTGAGACTCGTCTACTTCGCGAAAGGCAGAGACTACCCACTAAAACGCCCCGGTTGGACTTCATCGCCTTTTAATGATGGTGCTGTGGGAAACTCGGCTCAGCCAGAACTACTACCACAACACATCGTTAGATACTACTGCCAAACCCTTTTTTTCGAGTGGGAAGTGCCTACCGCACCGTCACTCTTTGCGGGGAACGGAGAGCTGTGTCGGGCTCGCACCGACTAAAACCCCCTCGATGGCCAACACTGCGCAGTTTTGGGGGAGTCGGGATCCCATGCGGACTCTACATTGACTCCCCCATAGTGCCTACCGCCAAGCGGCCACACACAACGCGCGCGGCTGTAGCATGCTAGGCCATCTGACACGCCCACCTTCTCGAAACCGAGTTAACGGACACCAGGCCTACCCCACACCTGGCGTCTCTGGTCCCAGCAGACCCCTCTGGTCCCGGACAAAAATCACCCTTCACCTCAGCCATCCACTACCTCTCTTTAAGAAGAGGGGAGGGAGGCCCCTCGTGCCGGAACACAGCTGTCGACTAGAGAGATGCTAAAAAGGATATCGTTAGCCTCCGTTGCCCAAGGTGCACCAGGATCGCTTGCTACCACTTCCCTCGGATTCGCGAGAATCCTCAGGAACCAATAGCAAGCAGGCACACGAGAAGGTATTCCGACTTAGACTACCTCACTGCTACTAAACTCTGCCGCAGTTCTCATTGCCTAGTGATGGCGCCATGGGAATACCGCCAAGGTAAACACCACTTCTACATCAAGCTGAAGTAAAGATATGTAACACAATCAAGTCGCGAACAATGAAAGGAGTGGAGTGGAAGCACAAAAACCTCATTCGGCGTTGTGAGGACAAAGGCGCAGGTGGCCGCGTCCAATGGGAAATCATGCCGATAAACAGCTAATTCCGCTTACATGCACGTTTGTGGCCAAGAGGGAGTTGGGTTAAGTAAAGAGGTTCCGTATTGGATCTAGTGTACCTGCCACCAAAAGGCGGATTCGCAAACATCGGAATCAATTCCGATTCGGAAAGTCTATGTTTTGTTCCGCTCCAATCGTGTTTATTTAGAAAGAGGCAAAATAATTTCCAAATACGATCGAAAAACGGTACCACAACACCCAGATCTAAGACAATATAGAAAAATTCGTTTTCCATATTGACCCAATTGGGAAGCGAACCCGGGACCTCGAAAAGCGAAATAAATTATTATTATATTCTATTATTCTATTCAACTACTATGATGACATGGAAATATTGAACAAAACCACCTATAGTGTATATCTTATTCTAGTACCTAATCTATCTTGTTCCTAAGTAGCATTAAAATTTGTTCATCAGTTTTACGTGATACTGTAAAAAAACAACTATATATTCAAACACGTTTGTTACATTAGAAGACCTTAAGTTCATATTTATGCCGATAAAATATCTATAATTTTTGTTCAGGGAACCCTAAAACCTTCCAGTAACAATAGAGTTAATTTGAAATCACGACCGCCATTCATTTGATATTCGATTGTTTTCGACTCTGCCATTTATAGAACAGGAGCTGGTGATGTTGGGGCGTACCTGTCATCAGTGGCCGTCATAGTTTAAGTTTTGAGAAGTGCAGGGGGAGGGGGGTAGTCTCCACTCTTGTCAATGTGCGCAGTTGCATTTTCCCCCTTACAAAGGGCTTACAAAAAGGTAAAGAAAAATCAAAACATAGTTTCCAAAATCGATTCCGAATAAAACGTTGTTACTCGTATATTGCACTTCAAGATTGACCTCATCCCACCTGATGTTAAGTGGTAATGAGGTCCTAGCTTAAGGGCGACAAGTACAGCATAATAAATTTGTTTCTGGACTTGTCACCCTTACCTTGAAAACTTGACCCCTGCTACTTATGTAGCACCCGCCAGGAGCTCTGGAAACTTTACTCACATGCAGGAACACAACAACACAGAAGTGATTGTTATTTGGCTGCGGTCTTCTGTAAGGTGGAGGTATTTCACCAGTCGGGCTGCTCCAGTTCAAGCGATAAATCGCTATGCCCTACCTCTTTTAAAATCTTTTGCTTTGATATCCTACCTGGATTTTTGAAATATGTAAGAAACTAGTGGACTGTATAAATAGCTTTATTTTTTTCTTTAATGGTCTTTGTTCTTTATTTTCATTAGATATTTTGGGACAGACAGGTGGCGCTTGCTGCGTTTTACGCTCACTAGCTTCAGCAGCTCTAAATCTACTACGATCCCTTGGCAATGATCTATTATTACGAGTTTTGAATGAATTTTCCGGCTTAGTTATTTTATAACTCTCGTTATGTCAATAGTGCAATGTTGCTGTAGTTCTGTAAACAATTTGGCTTAGACATAAATAGTTAAATCGCAATTTCATCAAAGTTTGGATATGCGGGTGTATGGATGTGATTTATTTATTTCAACTTTTGGGCCGGATTTAAAAAGTACAAAGGGCGGACTTAATGCTTAGTGGCATCCTCGCAGGGTTGAGCCGATAGTGACGGTGAAATTTACATAAAATCTAACAAAATTCATAATACTTCAAGTAAATATTACAAAATAAATATGTTTGAATATTAAACAAACATAAAAATAAACAATATCTACGAGAAGAAACAATGTACTTATTACAAAAGCTTACATAGGAATTAAAATAAATAAATTATATAATTAAATATTGAACAACGTCACAAACATTACTCTGATTCTGTTGTAAGTAGCTCAAGCACTTGTGTTACAGAAATCACAAACAACCACAACACCCAGATCCGAGACCAGGACTTCAGAGGTGGCGCGACACCAAAGTCCTGACCGTTTACCTCAAAGCTAAAACATACTCGTATATTTAAAAAATCACCTGCAACCCAGATGGGTAAACGCTTTCAAGGACCGGTTTAGCCTTCTAATACGTATTAATAACTCGACCTGCATAGCTGGGGAGAGATTAAAAGATAGTATAGATTGTAGCTTAGTACATAGTAATACTGTTTGCTTTTTAATGCAAAACCAGTGAATGAGATTGCATAAAACTTGTTAGTTAACGTAAATGCTACTTTATACACGAACGAAAAAAAGCGGGCTTCTTTACAATAGTTTCGTTTCACACTCACGCTAGTTATGATGACGATATTCCTCACGTCACCTGGAACAGCCTTGATGAGACGAAGATTGAACCTTCCAGCTCGCCACCGCCTGTTGCTGCCACTGCGAGGGAACACCTTAGGCAGCAATCTACCACTGATACTCCATCTCGCCGTTACAGCATTTGACTGTCCTGTTTTTATCCGTGCTGCTTGTGCCGGCTTATCGAAGGACCATGAATACGCGTCTGCTGACGCTGGACTTGGTTGTTGCTGGTTTGGATAATAAAAATACGATTTCGCAAAAAACACTCTCTATTCTTCAGCGTTTTGAGAACAACAAACTTTTTCTTTATAAAACACCAATTTCATTCTAAAAACGTCGTTTATGATGGTTTAAACAATACACGAACAAAAAAAAGCGGGCAACGACCTCACTTGAATTTGACAGTTTTATTTTTCAAAGTACTTCTCATTAAGGCAGCCTAGCGTCAACACTGACAGCTGGTTGGGTTATTCCAAGAACCGCCTCTATTTATTCAAGTTGACTGTTAGAATATTCAATTACGCTCCGGGAACTCACTGTTGTTGATAAATAAGAATCTCATTTACAAATAATAGCAGTTCTCTATCTAACAGTTGTGGAATAACAATTGCTTGTGTTGGAATGTATCTGGTGTCAGTATCATCAACGGGGATTGTTCCTTAATTTCCTGATTTTAAAAAAAATCTGAAATAGGACAAGTATACATACTATACGCATTGGGCACGTGCTTGGATTCCAAAGGGGGGGAGTACTGTGCCGACCTACGACATTACCTACAAGTCGACACAAATACAGCGTCAGCAGAATTGACGTGTAAACAACGCTCCATACGTAATGCATGACATCGATCCTACATCGCGATATCAAAATTTTCGTCGCCACTAAGTATATATACAACAAACCAAGAATAGTAGTTGGGCCTTGGTCCCCAAGCAGATAACACCTAGCTCGGCGGAAGTACTTCCACTTTTAGTAAAGAACATACGTTCCTTACAGATAGATATACACACTTTATTATACAGAAAATTTACAGAAAATGTTTTTACAGACATAAAGAACAATTTAGGCGTTCTCATTGCTAGAAAGTAATCTATTCATTTAAAGTTTGCGAACATTAAACTAGTTGTAGTGGTCGTATAAAACTTGTCTTTTTGTATTTATGTGGCTGTTTTTAATGTTTTAAATATTAATTATGGCATTTTACAAAAATATAATCGTGAATTATTTTTACTCGTAATCTAACACTCCCGATACAAGATAATCTTAGTTTGGTATTAGATATTGTTGTGTTGTCGTTGCAGGATATTTATTTTCTTGATTGCTTTCTGTGTATTCTGTTCTTAGGAAGGTATTTAATTTGATCAATATTTATTAGCGAGATGTTTGTTTACTCCTTTCTTAGTAAGTCTCATCCTACGTATATCATTATCGCGAAAGTTGGTATAAAGGAAAGAAAAATAATGTATTACTTATTGAATTTATTAAAATATGTTATTACTTTTTAATGCAAGAACTATTGAATGGATTAGGATGAAATTTGGAGTAACTGTTATATTTATTTGAACGAGAGACTAAATTAATGTACAAAAACCGTAGTCTCAAAATAATGCTAATCACATACTTGGCAAATTGCAGGAGAATTTTTATTACCCCTTACTTGAAAATCATCATCAACCACCAATTAAAAAACAAAGTGAAAAAAAGCAACGCTCAGTAAAAAATCAAGATACTTTCAAATATGAAAATGAGAACAACGGTCAAGAAAAAAACTTCAGACTACTGTAAGGAACGTACGTTCTTTACAAAAAGTGTTAATACTTCCGCTGAGCTAGGCGTGATCAGTTCGGGGACCAAGGTCCAACTATCAATTTTGGTTTGTTGTAAGTATATATATAGTTAGTGCCGACGAAAGCTCTGAAATCGCGATGTAGGATCGATGTTATTGATTGGCTAATCGTGCATTACGTATGGAGCGTTGTTTACTACGCCAATCCCGCTGGCGCTGTATTTGTGTCGACTCGTAGGTAATTTTGTAGATCGGCACAGTTCATACAATGGACTTTGTACCGTTCTTATGCCATGCGCTTAAGATTCGCCATAATAAATGTACCTCTATATTTATACTTCTTCACTTAAACATCTTTACAATAATTACAGAACGGGCACCAAAACTAGGTCCATTATTACCTGGTTCGTTCAAAGACTGCAATACCGACTGCCAATACAAATGAGACAAAGAGGCTAATTAATATTTGGACGGCGTGTGACAAGCATTGTTAGTTGGATGCTCGTTATTGGAAGCAAAGGGGTCCATAATGAGTCGAACGACAACAGAACTTGTGCCTAAGTATTATAATGTACTAGCTATGCAAGCGACTTCGTTCGATTGGACTAATGTTATGTACAAGCTGTGCCCTCAACTTTGTTGTCGTAGACTACACACTTTCATGGTTGGTGTTACACCTATCTCCCTAAAAGTTCCAAGCTATGATTTTGCCAAATTTCATATCTCTTAATTAAAAGATTTAAAACATTTTCTTCTTAGCTATAATTCACTCTAAGTTTTTTACAACGTTGATTTAAAAAAAGACGTAAAAGGTTTGAAAAAAAAACCTTCCCATAAGATAATATACCACTAGCTTTCTTGTATAATATAAACTTTCAAAGACTACCCCCCTAATTTTCAAAACAAAAAGTAGCCTATGTCCGTTCTAGAGGTCCACAGTACACTTATACCAAATATTACCAAAATCAATTTAGTGGTTGAGGCTGGAAAGCCCGACAGACAAACAGACAGTCAGAGTTACTATCTATAATATTAGTATGGATAAAACGTTGTGCCACGTTTGCATTAAGCCCCTCACACTGGTAATTATTCTTTAAAAACTCATAATGACAAAAGGTAGGCGCCTAAAGCGTTAAATGTCTCAGGTCAACTTTTGTTCAGATTAATTTCCTATGATAATATTTTTCATTTCCCCGAGCACTGAGTCGATCCCGGCTAATACGGACTAATCTTGACTTAGTAACTATTACTTATTATAACCGTAACGGGGCGCTGCGTGGTTTTTGGAGTTTCTAACTAAATAAATTTATTTATTTTATTTTTACACTTTATTTCACAAAAAAATTACAAAATGGGGGGGGGGGGGGAATGTACCAATATCGCGAGAGAGGCCCAACTATGGTAGAGAAGTGGCTAAGAAAGGCGCCAAAAAGGCCTGATCTGAGTTTTACCTACGCTACGCTTCAACGAACATTGTTTCGCCGAATCATAGAACTTTGTATGGTAAAGAGCCCGTATAAGCGATACCTCAGAGAACAGCTGATTGTCAAAGTCAAAGTCAATCTTTTTTATTCATAAACATTACATAAGCAATACTTTTAAATAGTTTCTATATAAAACAAATAAAGCTGCCTCCGGTTCGGAACCTATTTCTATCGAAAAGATACCGGCAAGAAACTCAATAAATTGTCTGGTGCATCTCAGCTTAATTCAACCTACTGCAAAAATACCAACTTGTTTGCAAAGTGTCTTGGTTTTCTCAAAGTACCTAGATACGAAACAGGTCCCTGCTTAATCCTGGGTCGAAAGGGCACCCCGTCAATCCGGGGCCAAGACCGCGTGACCGCTCAAATTTGTCGCGACCTGGCGAGGAGCCAGCAGCAACAAGTCGAATGTTGGCGAGCCTCACATATCCTCGGTATTAGGTGATCTTACATGTTGTGGATATCTGCGGAGAGGAGAGCAATCGTCTTTTTTTGAGAGCTTGTAATAGCGTCTTTTTCTTTCTTCCAACATTCCAGAGTAGAGTGACGCCCCCAGTTAGTATCCGTCGTCTGATACTCATAGTACAAAGGAAAACCTTAGTTTGAGATCAGGTGATTGGTGTGATTGTCTGGCGCATTTATTAATTATTTATTTATTATCTAGACTTATACATGTTAGAGACATATGGAAGTACATTTTAATGCGTCAAAAGTGTCAGCTGTGATCAGATTGCATCATCTTTTCTAGGGTTTTGGTCTACCTAGACTGCCAACCACAACTCACTTCGTAAGGTAAGAAAACACTTAAATACAAGGTTCGTAACTGACGCAATCTTTCAATACTTATTTTATTTTTAGTCACTTTATTATTTGTATACCGGCTTAAATCTGGTTGCATCCCTCATAGTGTAAAGCTTCGCACCCGCTGTAACCGCACGACTAGCTTGCCACCCCTGGCGCGGTTCCAACAGCAACAAGTAACTATATTTAACGGGATTCCGGGTTTAATTACGCTTAGCTCACCACCGCTCCCGTGATTTTGTGAGCTATAGAGCGAAAACAGGAATGCCCTTAACTGATCTTAACAGACAACTCGGTCGTCGGTAACGACCACGTTATAGTTTAACTATATTTCCATGGTGCCATCAATAGGCTCTGAGAGGTGGGGGTGGTGGGAGCGTTTTAGTGGGTAGTCTCCCACACACGCCGCTGTCTTTTTCTCCAGGCAGCGGTATGGTGCGTCAATCCATTTTCCTTACTTAAAAAAAAGAAAACTAGATGGGGAGCCACTTGGATGTGACTGAGGAGGTATTAAATATCTTCTTTATTAATTATTAATTCGCATTAATCATCCCTCCCCATAACATAATAATTATGTCTTAAAGAGTACTAATTAATCTTTAAATGTTTAAACATTTTAATTCTTTACATTTGCTCGAAAAGAAGTATAAATGACTGTTATTGATACGGTTTAATTATGAATAGAACTTCATTTGAATTGCCGAACTTGAATTGTTACAGAGTTCTTATAGGAGATATATTGACTGCTTCTGTTCTTTCATTGTTCATTGTTACGATTACTAATGTCACTTGCGTGGGGAACTAGCACGAACCAGGCCTATTGCTATATTTCCAAGCCGTTGGTTTCCACCAGTATCCCAATGATGCTGCGGTGTTAAGCAAGCCGTAGCAGCATTTGCTGAGGAGTAAACCAAATTGGCCTTAATAGGTACCATATATCTTATGTTGATTGTCTTGTTTTGTGTATGTTTGGTTATTCATAGCATTTTATTACAAGCTAACAGATTTTATCCAAAGCACTTCCAAGAATAATGAAAATAATATGAAACACACAATTTACGAACTAAATAATACAAGGATTCTAATAGCATTAAATTATAATGATGCACAAAGAGGGAAAAACAGAAAATGTCAGTCACTCAGAGTGAGTCATAATAACAAAAATTAAAAAAATAAAAATCACAAATTTCATTTAAAAAAAAGTTGTATCAAATTGCCATATGTCTTTAAAAATTATACGGAATTGATTAAACAAATGTTCTAATCTATCGGCAAATAAATCAAGTTCCTCGCGCTGAGCAAGTATGTCTCTGATAGCGCGTAGTGCGTGGTTGGTCGGCATCCAACCGCTTATTATTATTATTATTGTCAATTAATGTATTTTCTTTCTTTTAATCAGGATTAATTTTTGCCTTTGCATACGGGCATCCACTTTTCAAACGACTGTATTAGGTAGATATATTCCAAAAGCTATTCCTTGTATTATAAGTATCACATACAGCATACCTATGATAGTTTAAAAAAAAAAGTTTTGCATTGTTATGGTCGAGATTTGAACTCGGGACTTTACGCACTTTGAACTGTAACGTTAAGTAGATGTAGCTGAGTCTGAAAGATCGTTGCCGGGTGTTGTTCCACAAATGAGAATGTTGGCTTTTAATGACGATTTAAACATTTTAAAAATTTAACGGGTCAAAACGGTAGATAGATAGATAGATAGATAGATATACTTTATTGCACAAAAACTTTACAGAAATAGGTTTTACAGATTGATTATAGTACAATTTAGGCGGTCTTATCGCTAGAAAGCGATCTCTTCCAGACAACCTTAAGGTAGAGGAAATAGTAGATGGCAAGAAATGGGTACGGCCGTGCAACATTTATTTCATGAATTATATTCATAGTATAGCATTATAAACATACATAAACTCATAGATATATAACATAATATATATTTATATAAATATTTATATATATATACAAATAAACATGCTTATCAAATATACAATTAAGTAAAGTATTTTGACTCCAAAAAATAATAATAATAATAATAATAATAAGTTAATATGGATAAGTGTATGAAACTTACTAACAACCAACATGCCCAGCTAAAATTATAGATAAAGGACATAAATTAACATTAATCAAGTGAGAGGAAGTACGATTTAACCCTGGCTTTGAAAATAGGAAGAGTCTCAGATAATCTGATAGATAAAGGTAAAGAATTCCATAAGCGTATAGATTGGACAGTGAAGGATTGGGAATAGAATTCAGAAGAATGAGTAGGAAAAGTAAGGAGAAGTTTACGTGAGGACCGCATATCACGATCCTGGTTGGGCTGCAAGAAACGGAAACGTTCTTTAAGATAGGGTGGAGCAAGAGGATTAAATAGAACATTAAATAGGAGAGATAAAACGTGGAGGTCACGGCGTCGACGTATAGGAAGCCATTTAAGCTGAGCTCGAAATTCAGAGACATGGTCATACTTGCGTAGGCCGAAGATGATGCGGATACAAAAGTTTTGAAGACGCTCAAGCTTGTCAAGAAATAGTTCATTAAGATTAGAGTAGCAACAGTCTGCATAATCAAGAATAGGCAACAGTAAAGCCTGCACCAGTGCAATTTTGGTGGGTATGGGTAAGAAATTGCGTAATCTATTAATAGACCCAGCAGATGCAAACATTTTCCTGCTAACCTCTTTAATTTGACTATCCCAATTCAAACAATTGTCAATATAAATACCCAAATTCTTCACAACTTGGCTGTAAGAAATCGGGACTCCATCAAATAAGATAGATAGAATCCCAATCCCAAATAGAGAAGATAGAATCCCAATCAATTTGACTAATTAGCCGTGATCCGCCAACAATGATAACCTGCGTTTTAGCAGGGTTAACTCTGAGACCAAACGACCTGCTCCAGTTGGAGATACGAGTTAGATCGGCATTAATTACGTTAACAGCGTTCGGTAAATCATCAAGGCTACCCTGCGAATACAGTTGGAGATCGTCTGCGTACAGATGGTAGGACGAAGTAAGATTACATGTGATTGAATTTATAAAAGTAGCGAAAAGAAGAGGAGATAAGACACCACCTTGAGGTACGCCAGCAACAATATCACACCAGGCGGAGAAAGAATCCTCAGCACGAATGCGCTGCCGACGACCGTATAGATAACTATGAAACCAGTCAATTACCATTGGAGATATGTTAAGAGAACGTAGTACACCGAGAAGGATGTCAAAGTCCACAGTGTTAAAAGCGTTGCTAAAATTAAGTAGCGCTAACACCGTAAGACGTCTACTATCCATACCATGTCGCATGTCATCAACAATCTTGACCAATGCGGTAACCGTACTATGACCAGGACGGAAACCAGATTGAAAGGAATTAAGGAGATTATTTTTGGAAAGGAAATGGGTAAGCTGTTGATGAACACTACGTTCAAGGACCTTTGATAAGAAGGGTAAGATGGATATGGGACGATACTCAGAAAATGATGTGGGATTAGGTTTTTTAGGTAGTGGAATAACTTGAGCATCTTTCCATGCAGATGGAAAAGTACTCGTGGAAAAGGAGTGGTTAAATATGGCAGTTATCAAAGGGGTAAGGATATCAAGGAGTGGAATGATCATATTACGGCTAATGTCATCGACACCAACCGCATTGGATGCAATGGACAAAATGTTCTTCTTAACATCACAATCTGCTAACTGACTAAAGACAAAAGATGAGTAGTCTGGTATTGGAAGAGTTGAAAGTTGATTTAAAGTATTTATTTTCAAGGTACTATCCATAGTACCAGACGAAGAGAAGTGCTTATTTAAAAGATCGATGTTGGCATCTTTGGGAAGCGAGTCAATGTTTTTTCTTCCAATTCCCAGCGAATTTAAAAATTTCCAGACTTTAGCCGGACTACCATTTTCTACGGATTTGTGAATGTGGCGTCTTTGGGCGTCTCTACACAATCTATTGCAGCGATTTCTGACCAACTTGTATTTTTCGCGGTTACGTTCAGACGGATTCAATTTAAATTTGGATGCTGCCGCTCGTTTCTTATCCCTCAAAACTTTCAATTCCTCGGAAAGCCAAGATGCAGGAGCATGTTTCATCCTTACAGGGCGAACTGGGGCATGCTTATCATAAAGTTGAATTAGCAATGAGTTAAATGTGCATATTTTGTCATCGACACTGTCTACACTGTGAATAGCAGACCAATCAGTTTCTAAGGCTTCCTGACGTAGTGCATCCAAATTCATACCACCAAAATTGCGCTGAAGAACTACTTTCGCCTTAGATTTGGGAGGACGGACCTTGTATGAAACATAGACAAGGTCATGATAAGAAAAGGCATCAGCTGGACATTGGCCATGCTTTGCCACGTGATCTAGCGAGGATACAAAGATCAAGTCAAGAAGAGATGGGGCACAATTAGGAAAGAAGTGAGTAGCATTGAGAGGAAGTATATTCAAATTACAAGAGTCCACTACTGACCTAAGGCGACGGGAACGGAGATCATGTTTCAGAAGGCACGTATTGAAATCTCCCATAATAATAGTGTGATTGTAAAGAGGTGTCAGGTCTTCTAACAGCTTTTCAAGAGAAGAAAAGTAGTCCACTCTTAAGGAAGGACTGTAGACGACCCCGAGAAGCACTTTAGAATGGGAGAAATCAAGCTCAATAAAGAGGTGTTGTGCCACATCTGAAAACGAAGAAGGTGGTGATACATTCAATATTGAACAAGAAATGTGAGATCGGATATATATTGCTACTCCACCACCAGTGCGTTCCACACGATCATTCCTAAGGAGTTGAAAACCAGGTAGTGAGAAAGATGGTATTAACTACTAAATAAAAATCGTGTCGCTTTTTACCCCTTAAATTATTTTAAATGTTTAAAATGGAACGCGAAAGTCTTAAAATTTATAATGACGATTTGCTCGCAAATCGGAAACAGAATCGCTGCAACATGAATTTCATCAAAATAGTTCCTATTTCACGAAACGGAATGCAAAGCGTAGTGAGCACAGATGTGATCAGCGCTGCTCGGAATATTGTGATGCAACCTTAATTTATGTGCACATTCCAGAATGTACATAAACTAGCAAGCTTTGAAAACATTTAAGCTTATTTTTATTTACATATTTAATTGTACTAAAAGTACAAAGGTGGCCAGTCAGTTTATGGGAGCGGTAATAGTTACTTTACGAGTGTATGATTACAAAAAAAGCAATAAACACTTAGATTTTTTATAAAATAACATATTTATAAAAATACGCATGTGATAAATAAAATATCAATATAATAAATGTATATACTTATAAAAAATTATATACAAAACAAAATAAGTCCATAAAATATGTAATTTACTATAAGAAATCAATATTGCGCATTAGAAACATAATATTTTAAAGATTCAAGAGACGCCTCGTCTAAGATAAAAATAAAATATATAAAAATATCGTGGGTTTTCCACGATATTTTTAGACATATTTTTACACAGTAGCGACATTAATTTTACAACGCATGCTTTTAGAACTTTCCCGAGCCCGCTACAAGATGTTAATAAATATTCTACAACTGCCAGTCCACGTTAATTGTATCCGACGTTAATCGTATCCAACGTTAATGACAATTTCTAACCCATTAAACCTCTATCCCAATTCAGGCGACGTGTGTAATTCACTAAGCGCTTAGACGCGCTTCCCACGTCATCGAGCTGCACTAAGCCTGCACTTACCGCCGCCGCTAAGCACTACACGACTGTGTAGGACTGTGGGATTATATTTACGAGTTGCTTGAAGTTAACATGGTATTATCAGTGGTGTTTAGGAAAATACCGAATCGTGCGATTGTTATCTTAGGATTCGTAAAGAAATTTTCGTCGGTAATATAATGTAAAAATTAATATCAGATGCACTTCCCGGTATCTCTTGAATCTTGCCTTCTGACTAGATTGGTTGATTTTGAAAGTGCCACCGTTTTAACATGCGAATAAAAACAAGACATAAATAATGGACTTCAAATATGTAACTACCATAAGAAATCAATGTTGCGTATTAGAAACAGAGCATTTTAAAGATTTATATCAGGAGCAGCCTCGTCTAAGATAAAAATAAAATATATAAAAATATCGTGAAAAATCACACAGTAGCAACATTAATTTTACAACGCATGATTTTAGAATAGTTAACGCGGTATTATCAAAGTTATTTAGGAATATAGCTAATTGTAAGATGTAACTAAGGATTTGTAAAGAAATTTTCGTCAGTAATATTATGTAAAAATTACGGTCAGAAGCACATTACATCACATGGACCTTGCCACTTACCAATGACTATTTGTGTTGATACCGCCGCCACTAAGCACTAAACCTACGATTGTGTAGGACTGTGGGATTATAGTGGCTTGAAGTTGACGCAGTATTCGTAGAGGTGTTTACGAATAATTCTGATTTTTAGGTAGCTCAAGATTGTAATGAAATGATCGTCTGTCATGTTAAAGGTAAAAATAATGGTCAGAAGCACTTCAAGGTATATATCACTTGAACCTTACCACCTGACTAGGTTTGTTGATATTTATAGTTGTTATGTATAAAGGTGTGGCAGCGGCTGCGCCGCGCCCCGCGCCCCTGTATAGCGCCCGCGAATTTGTCTAAATAATAAATCAGTGTGCTAACTGTCAGCAAGCGTTTTACTTGTGCGCCCCGCGTCTGTCCTAGAGCTTCATATCTAACAGTGGCGACGATACCTACCCGCGTTGCGAAAATAAAATAAAAAAAAAATTAAAATGTCTAATGCACATTTCGGGGTATTAAATAGCTTCGACCATAACGTGTTGTGTTGGAAAACATATCAGGGTCGGCTAAAACAATATTTTATCGCCAACGACATAGGGAAAGTAGCCGATCCTACGGGCACAAAACGGAAGGCGATTTTGCTGAGCGCACTCACTGAGGGAACGTATAACCTCGTGGCAAATTTAGCTTTGCCAAAAGATTTGGAGGAAGTGCCCTTTGAAGACATCCTGCAACTTTTAAACGAGCACTTTACTCCGAAACGAATTGGATTCGGCGAGCGGCATAATTTTTATGCCGCTATACAACAGCCTGGTGAATCACACGCACAGTGGGCCGCGAGGTTACGTGGATTGACCGCCCATTGCGAGTTTACGAACGTCGAAGAAATGCTTCGAGACAAATTCATCATGGGAATGTTACCGGGACCAGAAAAAGAGAAGCTGTATGCCCATAAGCTGTCGGACTTAACACTGGTAAAGGCGTTGGAGTACGCGCAGAGTCAAGAGTGCGCCCGCGCGGTGGCTGCGAGCAGCGCGGCAGTGACCAGCGCGGCAGCGACCGGCTGGGCGGAGCCCGGAGGGGTGGCGGTCGCGGCTTCCGACTCGCAGCTTTTCAAGATAACCAAGGGTGAAAGTGTTAAAGTGAAGTGCAGTGTTTGTGGTTATTTTAACCACAAAGCGTCCGATTGTAAATTCAAGAACTATGAGTGTCGAAAGTGCCGCAATAAAGGCCACTTGCGTAGAATGTGCACGAAAGTGAAGTACGTACAAGTGGATGGCGGTGATGAGGGTGAGGATGATGACGACGGTAAGTGTTATTACATTCGTTCAGTGCGAGGAGAACCTATGGTGGAATCGATTTCTATAAACCAAACAACGTTTAAATTCGAGATTGATAGTGGTTCAGCAGTAACGGTTATTTCTGAACAGTTTTTCAAATCTCATTTTAAAGGGGTACCATTGTCAACCGCGCGTAAACGGCTGATGACGTATACAGGTAGGCATATTGAATGTGTAGGGGTAGCGCATCTCCCAGTGTCGTACCTGGAACAAACGCATGATCTCGAGGTACACGTTGTCCGCCAAGGTGGTCCACCGTTGTTGGGCAGGGACTTTATTTCACGATTTAACTTGCAACTTTCACCGATTAATTACTGTTATTACGAATCGGGTATATCTATAAGTAAATTACAACAGCAATACTCACAGCTATTTTCAGATAAATTAGGCACTTTTAATAAATATAAAATTAAATTATTAATGCAGGATAACGCGAAACCTATTTTTTTCAAAGCTCGCCCGATTGCATTTGCATTACGTGAAAAAGTAGGAAAAGAAATTGATAGGTTAGTTGCATTAGGGGTCCTTGAACCAGTGGAATACTCCGAGTATGCATCACCGGTAGTACCCGTCTTAAAACGCAATGGATCGGTTAGATTATGTGCTGATTATTCGGTTAGTCTTAATAAACAGCTGCTTGTTGAGAAATACCCCCTCCCCACGGTCAACGAACTATTTTCAAAACTACACGGAGCGCGGGTGTTTAGTAAAATCGATCTTTCAATGGCTTATAACCAATGTGTACTGGATGATGAGTCACAAGCTTTAACATGTGTAAATACTCATCGCGGTCTGTATAAATATACGCGTCTAGTGTTCGGGTTAGCCAGCGCGCCGGCTATCTTCCAGCGCGTAATGGAAAATGTGCTCTCGGGGCTGGAAGGGGTTCTGTGCATGCTCGACGACGTCTGTATTTTTAGTTTTGATGAAAAATCGCACTTCGATAGACTTAACGCAGTATTTAAGCGTTTAGAAGACTGTGGGTTCACCCTTCAAAAAGAAAAATGTGATTTTTTCAAGGAGGAGATCGGATACTTGGGTCACATTATCTCGAAAGACGGAATTAAAAAAGCACCCGAAAAGGTGAAAGCAATGACTGACGCGCCGATTCCGTCAAATGTTAGTCAGTTGCAATCCTTTCTGGGTCTAGTTAACTACTACAGAAATTTTGTACCTAACGCATCTTCTGTTCTGGGTCCGTTATATGACCTTTTAAAAAAGGGTTGTAAATGGAATTGGACTCAAGAACATGATTTCGCTTTTCAAACTATAAAAGACCTGCTGACCTCAGAACAGACCCTTGCTCATTTTAATCCCAACGCCAAGATTATATTGACCGTAGATGCGTCACCAAGTGGGCTAGGGGCTATATTATCACAGGTCGATGCTGATGGTGTTGAAAGGCCTATATCATTTGCGTCACGAACCTTAAACCCCGCGGAAAAAAGATATGCACAAATACAAAAGGAGGCAACTGCTATCATTTATGGTGTTCGGCGATTTCACCAATACCTATACGGAAGGTCCGAACCGTTTATATTACGCACGGATCATAAGCTGTTAATATCTATTTTCGGACCTTATAATGGTATCCCCGAGGTATCGGCAAATCGACTCCAACGTTATGCTTTGTTCCTAAGCGGATATAATTACAAAATTGAGTATATACGAAGCGGCGATAATAATGCTGATTATTTATCTCGCGCGAGCTTGCCTGTGCCTACGGGGCCGCCCGAATCCCGCCATACTGAGTGCGCGTGCACTGAACGTTGCGGCGAGAGCGAGACGACATGCGACCGCGCGACTTACGTTTGTTTTGTAGTGAATGGAACGATGCCGGTAACTTTACGTGATGTACGGGAAGCGACAAACAAAGATACGGTTCTAAATCGTGTAGCAAGTCTTATTTTAAATGGATGGCCACCTAAAATTGCTGATATAAGGTTAAAGCCCTTTTATTTGTGTAAGAATCAGTTATCTTTAGAAAGTGGTTGTGTTATGAGAGGGCACAAAGTGGTCATCCCGGAGAGTTTACATGAAACAATTTTAAAGGAACTTCATTCTTCCCATCTAGGGATTGTAAAAACTAAAGCCGAAGCAAGGTCAAGGTTTTGGTTTCCAGGCATAGATCAAGCGTTGGAAAGAATGATAAGCTCATGTGATGTGTGTGTGCAATTGCGTCCGTCACCCCCCCGCGCACCCCTTTCGTGTTGGGAGTACCCTACTGGCGTTTTCCAGCGCATTCACATTGATTTTTTGGGTCCAATTAAAGGTTGCGTATATTTAGTGATTGTGGACGCACATAGTAAGTGGGTGGAAGTTTATAACATGAATCAATCGACTTCATCCAACGCGGTCATAGAAAAGATGTGCGATTATATGTCACGATTCGGAATACCGAAAACGATAGCGAGTGATAATGGTACAGCTTTCTGCTCTCATGTTTTTAAACAATTTTGTTGTTCTAATGGCATATCTCACATTACTTCTCCAGTTTATCACCCGGCTAGTAATGGCCAGGCCGAAAGTTTTGTAAAGGTGGTTAAAAAGGGAATTAAATCTTGTCTTTTATCTAACTGTACTTCAAAAGACATAAAATTAAATTTACTCCGGTACATTATGGATTATAGAAATTCGGTCCATACCACCACGGGTTTGTCGCCGGCGGAAATGGTTTTTGGTCACAAATTAAGATCTAGATTAGACCTGATCGATCCGAAACCGTCGTCACCCTCATCTCCGCCAACCGTTTATACTCGTGTTTTGAATAAACAGTGTTCGCAATCTAAATTAAATGGATGTAATAAAACTACAATATTTAGTATAAAGGACCATGTTCTATTTAAAAAATTTATTAACAAAAATGTTTATAAATGGGGTAAAGGAACAATTACGAAAAGATTGGGAAAGGTTACTTATATGGTAAAAGATTCAAACAGTTCAGAATGTTTTAAAAGACACAAGAATCAATTAGTACTTGATAAGGGCATCCGTAACAATATAGTAATAGGAACTAATAATACTGACTTACCTGGTCCGGGTCCATCATCTGAGAATTCGCTGCCTCTCCAGTCACCGCCGCCCCTGGCGCCGGCACCGCTCCAGACTCCGCCACCGCTCCAGTCACCACTTCAGCGCCGGCCGCTTATGTCGCCGGTATTAAGCTCTGCATCTCCAACGGTTACAACTCGGCCCGAGCTGGACTACTCACCGGATAGGGGCTTAGCCAGAGGAAGGAGGGCAGAGTTATATGTTCCAGTTACATCACCACTATTGGAACAAAGCGTTAGAGATGGTTCCAGTATTGACAAACCTGGCGTTCCCGATATAACCGTAGACAGTGCTACAGCAACAGACCCAGATGAAGAATTCAAGGATGCAGTCGACTTGAATAGGACCCAGACGGACGTACGGGTTGAAGAGCAGGTCTCTAGTAGATTGTTACGGAATCGGCCAAGAGTAGACTTTAAGAGGTTCTTTTAATGTTTATTAATGTCAGTTCTCATTTAAGATACGAACTAGTTGGAGGAGTGTTATGTATAAAGGTGTGGCAGCGGCTGCGCCGCGCCCCGCGCCCCTGTATAGCGCCCGCGAATTTGTCTAAATAATAAATCAGTGTGCTAACTGTCAGCAAGCGTTTTACTTGTGCGCCCCGCGTCTGTCCTAGAGCTTCATATCTAACAATAGTGCCGCTACATTTAACGACTTTCAATATATAATTGGTACCGATATAAATGGCCCTGGTAAATAACTAGCTCTTTAGCTAGGTATTTACCAGGTATTTTTTAATTTTTTGTATTACAGAAATCGGAGAAAACCACGGTAACACATATCACAGTCCCGAAACAATGTACAAAAGTTCGTTTTCCATATTGACCCGAACGGTATCGAACCCGGGACCTCGGAGATCCTGCCCGCGGAATCGAAAAACATAAAGAGGCATTTCCAAAACTACAATTCACGGTAATCCAAAGCAACTAAGTACGTAATCTACTTCAATTTTCCTACTCAGAGATAACATAAAAATGCCGTTACAAGGAAACAAGAGCTACGTTATACGTGAGCTAACAAGGTTCCTCATAATAGAGTTAGCAGCCCTCCCGCCCTTAAGGTACATTAGCGCTTTTGTGCGCCCTTGGAGCTAGCACAAGGGCCCTCGAAGGGCTAAATGGGCCCCTCGCAAGCACACTCCACTGGAAACTATTTCTGAAGTAAAAAGGCGCGATAGTCAGGATATTTTTTTACAGTCCCAGGAACCGATTTTGTAATTGATTTCTTTGTGATCCTTTCTTCACCAAAGATTTACACTAAACCTTAGTGTAAATTACATTTTAACTAGAAATTAAAAGCAAGTAACTTGCCTTTCAACATTTTTTTTAACGGTTTACCTCTATTCTTATTTTTCGTTACTATTTCGTTTCTTATTTCGAGGTTGAATATCAACCATTTGTATTTATCTGGTCTCCGGCCTGAACTAAGTGGTTCTACGACATTCAAGCTTCATCTACCAAAGAATAATTAATACTACATCAACAAGACAAATGGCTCCATTCGTTGAACATTTCACTGTTCATTAACTCCCTGTACATTCTGATACACGCAGTTTCTATGAGACTGAAACTCACCTAATGAGGCAATATATTACCTCTTAGCTCAGCAAGTTATGTAAATTTTCAACTAGCTGCCACCCCCGATTTTGTTTGCATACATTAATGTGAGATAAGGATTTTATTCACCTGAGATTGATGGGGAAACTTGGTCTTAATTTAAATATTCGTTTAGTGGAACGTTAGATTTTGGTGTGATATTTAAAATGTCAAGCACTTAGTTTTATTCTTTGATTTAATTATGAAAATTTTTGATTGCTATCTTGAAATAGGTTAACGGGTCGAAATGCGATAACGTTTTTAATTGTTATTAATGAATTACCGAAACGTGCAGTCGGTTAGAATGCACTAACTGTGGTCACCCGAGAAAATGAAAACGAGCAAGACCAGTCAGCTCGTGACCACTGTGATAAACTACTAAAAATATCGCAATTTGACCCATTACTTTATTTAAATGTTTAAAATGGAGCGCGAAAGTCTTAAAACCCAAATCGGGTTGGCTGTTTTTTGCAAACATAAACGGTTTATAAATTACACCGGCATTTAAACCACGTACTCTAAACATTACTATGAACAATATTCTTTCTATGGCTTGTATAGCTTTTTGGTCCGATGGACGGACGGGTATAGCAAAAGTAGACTTTAAATTTGTTTAATCGTTGAGTAAGCAATGCCCGTGAATTTATTATAAATGTATTGAATTAGTTCGAATTAAAACGTACCTTATTAGTAAAATTTTGGAACAATCTTTTTGAAATCACACAGATAACAAATATACCTACGCGTAATGGTTTCTTATAAAAGTTTTTTACCATCACGAATGTCGGCACACGTAAACTAATTATTTGCATGATTCAAGGTTTAAAAAATTCTAAGCATTAAGTCCACTTTTTGTACTTTTTTGTCATATTTTTTTTTTACGTAGAATTTACCGAGATCTTGCGCGTGCAAAGCCTGCTGCGGGCCTTTCGTTTTATACAAATCTAATTGCCAAAATATTGTTCAATGCATATTGAAAGTTTCTTGCATCACAACCATTTTATCGTCTACTAAATAAGGCATGTTTGTTAAAGTAATTAATTCATCACTGAAAGCCCCTCCCTTGTAATTCCACAGACATTTATCTTCATTAGTGGAGTCTCGCGACCGCTTGAACGCCCAACCAGTTTGCTTCAAAGATCTAAGTTATAGTTATTACAAGTTTTAAGTAGATTGGCAGACTATACTCAGAGTGAGTTGCACTTAGCTAAGCGGGTAAAGTTCTGCACATAAACTGGCAAATTTGTAAAAAAAAAATCTAAAAAAGTATTATGAGAAAAAAATAATTTTGATAGTACAACGATTAAAATGGTGTTGTTAATTTTTCTTAAATTAGTATTTTTTTAAAGTGGGGTACACACTTAGCTTAGAAATTAAGTTGCGTTTCTTAGCTAGGCGTTTACCGTTAAATTATAAAATTGACTGACCCCACGGGTCAAAAGACATCGCTCTTGGCTGATGAACAGAGAAGCGTGAAAAATCACCTTGCGGTCAAGTATGGCGGTGCTAACGGATAGGATATTACGGTATCAAATCCCAATGAGGCCTCCTTTCTTGCTGGGAGCTAGTATAAAAATAAGATTTTAAATCATGTAAAGAATAAATTACTAAGATACATTGCGTTCACATTTAGTACCACGTCACATATTCGTACAGTTTTTTCGACTTAGTTACGTAAACACACTCCTTTACTGGACTTTAATAAACTTTATTGTTTGTTCTGTTAGGCAAGTAATGACGCTTCTTACATTGGAGTCAAGTCATTGCATGTGATGACGTCAGATCATCGTCTGCCTATCGTAGTCCACTGCAGGATATAGGTCTCACAGATAGTTTCCCGCTTTAGTCTATCCAGGGCTTCCCGCACCCAGCCCCCGGCAGCGCTGATGTTACATATAAATAAATATTGAACAACATCACGTACATTTAAATATTAGAAACAGAAAAATTTTATCTCCCCTTGCGGTTCTAATATTTAAAGTTCGCTAGTACGGCGTATAGTACAGTCAGCGTCATATAGTTCGTGATACTCAGGGTACTCTAATAAATAGACGCAACTAAAAAGTCAATAATATCGGTACACACAAAGTTTTCTTATTGTTGTCAACAGTTTTGTCGCTCAAAATGTCGACACACCTAAAATGTCATATAAATCGGCTCAGTCTAACTGCCATAAATATGGTTGCAGTCTTCCCGCCAATGGTATCCAAACGTTTTAAGTGTTCAAAAATATGAAACACATTAGAAAAATACGCCAGCATGAAACCTCATTACGCAATCGCGTATAGAGGTTTCATGCTGGCTGATGATTTTCACACTAGATTTAGTGTTTGAATGATATTCTATTATCTGTCAGTGTATGTCAACTAACCATCAACTACCCATCAGTCGTATCCATAGATATATTATATTCCTAGATGTAACGCTAAAAACCGCAATTGGGACGTAGCTGTCTTATTCACATCTAGCCATGCAGCGCCACCTAGTGTGACTGAAACAAAAACCACTCAAAGCTTGTATTGGAGTCCGCATCTGCAGATAGAAAATCTATGGACTGGACTCCGGAGTTGGAGTCCAACCATAGACTTCCAATAGAACGTTACCAAATTGAAAATACATTTTTTTTCAAATACGACTGTTTTTAATGGCCGTATTTTAATCAGTGATGGGCCATTATTGAACCATTATTGAATTGGGGAATCACTTTCTAGTATTTAACAGTATTTGTTATATTCGTAACTATTTACTGAACGCTTTATTTTATTCCTATGTGTATATGTTACAAATTTATTAGTATTGCATATTTTCCAGAATAGTGCTACTAATCGATACCAACTTTATCTTAAACCATGTTTTAACATGGTTTGATATATATTTTTCATATGCGCATACATTACGCAACAATATTTCCACACTCCTCATAAATTAAATATTTCATATTAAATGTTTAAAACACCCCTTTGTATATTTCAAAATACCGTGCCACTATTAAATAAAACTATTAAGTATAAACGAAAACAGTTTTTGGTTTTTAGCTTATCTACATACTCTTATATTTTAAATGGGAATACGGCTCACTAATAGTCATACTTATGAATATAAGTATTCTTAAATACTAGTGCATACTTGTGACAGGATCTATGGTATCCCTATCTCGTATTTGAATAGACTGACATTGAATTGTCAAACTGAATTTCACTAAAACAAGATTTTCTAATTATGTAGCAAAATGATGTATGAAAACTCAATAAAACCAAGTAATTATTATAATTGCGGACGAGGATAACTGTATATCAAAGACCATGGTGATTTCTAAGTTTGTGATGTATAAAATAACGAGAGTTATTCAATATCGTCTTCATCGGTAAGTTTTGCAAAAACATTTGCGTATTATGTTGTAAAAATGAGCCAACGATTTAGAAAATGCTTGTTAACCTTTAAGATTTTTAATTTCCCCAAAATAAAGGCGCAATAATAACCAAATTTTCAAATCTAAATAATGTATATTTATTGCGGTAGTGATGTGCCAATGAAAAAAATTACATCGTACTTGTCGATAAAATTTTCGAACACATTAACTTTTAGATCGCAAAATAAGAATTTATCAAGAGTGGTAAAAAATGGTGTCATGACTCTTAAAATATCGGCGATGGCATAATGTACCTATTGCATTGTATGAAATTTTTGATTTAGTTCGACATAAATTGAACAAGTATGATTCACGAGATATATAAATATTAACATGTCTAAATTCACTTTATTTAATTTGTATTTTGTTACAGGAAATGTGAAAACAGAATCCCATTGCAGGGCGAAAATCAATAAAGTAAACTGCAAAGTAATATGATATTGAGATCCTCTGATCTATGGTTGGACTAAACTACATGTCATTTGTTAGCAAAAAGTTTTAATTTTATACAATTCGTTAATTTTGCTGTCATAGCGTGCTTAAAAAATATTTTTTACAATAAATATTGGTAGCACTGTCATTTTATTTTTTCGTATACTTATGCAAACATCATAAACAAAATCAAGTAATGTACTAGATTGTCGATATGCTGATACATTTTGGTATTCTAAGCATACAGTCGAACAAAAGTTAAATTCTTCAACTGTTTTCTTATAGTCTTCTCCATCCTAGCATGCTAGTACTACTCTGGTGGCAATTATGAAGGAAAGCTGGGCAAGTTCTACCGTTGGTTTTGGTTTCCATAATACAAGTGCTTAAATTGTTTACTTTGGACTCAGGTCAACCTGATATTTATTTATGTATTCATTATTTTTATATCAACAAAATAAAAAGATCCCTATTTCTTCACTATCCATATTGTTATCACTTACATTTTATCGATATTAAAATCGATATTTGCTACATTACCAAAGAATAAATAGACATTAATACTCATTTTTAAATTATTAAACGTCAAAACGATGTTGAAAAAAAATTATTTTGGGGTGGACGGTCACATTGTTGCTGTCATGACGCGGTTTCTATACTTTCCTTATTCTAAGGTCGTATCAATGTGAAGTGCAATATTAGAGACAGTGCAGTGAAATAGCCAAAATAGGTTTATTATGCGATTTGGATTTTTTACGTCTTTTGTTACGTTCGAAAGTAGCTTTATCAGAACTACTCAGTTTATCGTTAATATGGAATGTGTTCATTTCAGTAAGGTACACGAGTAAAATTAAATACGAAATATACCTAATAACTCATATTCATTATCATTGAGGTTAACATCTATTTAGCTGTAGCTGTTTATTGCTTATATTTTTTTAACATACCTTGAGACATATCGTCCGTACTGAGTTTCTAGTTTTGTCTACAAGGAAGCTATAGGGGATCGAAAATGGCCTGAAAAGGATGGTGCGGCCGTGCCGGTTTTTTTTGCTTGACTTGGTCCTCCCCACTGCCGTGCCCCCAGATATCGTAAATGGCTATGCAAGAAATTCTGAAGTTCTATACAAAACAAAAGAGAAGTCTATGACGTCGGGCTTAAAATGAAAAGGACAGCAGTAGTTTTTATCGCTTTCACTTTGTGTTTACATTTTTTGAAACTAATTGATGAGGAAAATAATATTTAAAAAGTATAGCAGTAAGGTTTATTTTTCTAATGTGTTTCATATTTTTGAACACTTAGAATGTTTGGATACCATTGGCGGGAAGACTGTAACCATATTTATGGCAGTTAGACAGAGCCGATTTATATGACATTTTGAGTGTGTCGACCTTTTGAGCGACAAAACTGTTGACAACAATAAGAAAACTTTGTGTGTACCGATATTATTGACTTTTTAGTTGCGTCTATTTATTAGAGTACCCTGAGTATCACGAACTATATGACGCTGACTGTACTATAAAAATAATAAAATCGATCACGTACATTGTTTTGATTTTGTGCTAGGTATTTTAAGCACTTGTGTTACAGAAATCAGAAACAACGACGGTACCACTATAACCAGACCGAAGACAATTTACAAAAGTTCGTTTTCAATACTCACCCGACCGGGGATCTAACCCGGAACCTCATAGATATGCATGTTTATATTCAGTTGATCCTTAAAAACAAAATCAAATGCTTCTACTAAGGATGCGTGCGGTTTGTTAAGCGATCGGTGGATAATCCATCGCTTCTGATTTCCCTGAGCGCTGGCTCGTTTGGAGACGGGTAGCGACGCAAATGCGATCCGGAATAAAGCAGAAAATTCAGTAATTTTATACTTTATCCTTATAACTTATATACTATACACGTTGGTCTTTGTATCACCCTTATGTCGCGAGCATAAGAATAAAAATGGAACTGCAAGTGTTAATCTTGGTTTGCTGTTTACCGTACTTATTAGACTACTTGTGTCAGATATCAAAAATACATTTTAGGATCGTTTCAATTGTAATATGGTTTCGCAGTAGCTATATTAGCCTTATTTGTTGCTTTAAGCAAAAAAATGTTTTATGAACTTCTCAAATTTTTGTTGAGTTACCTTTGTAAAAAATAATTCAAGTCTTTTGAAAACGTCAAGGTTTAAGTATGTCATACATCAATGACAAGAACGCGTGAACCACAAATTAGTATGTTCACCTGCACTTACGATTTATACGCGTTTCGAATCAGAATATTTAGTAAGCAAGAATGGTATATTCGATCATTGCACACTAAGGCCTACAGTTGATTTCATTTACAATATCTTCTCGGTAGTTCTACAACTACAAACCAAATGATGCGGAACCTACGTTCCGCATCATTTGGTTGACAGAGATGATTCATACGTGTTACTGATGTAATTTTTTGAATAAAAAAGGTTTCGACTTTCGATTTTTGAGACGACCAAAGCACAGAAGAACCCATGTTCAGCTGTTCACCTTAGCTATTGCCACGCTAAGGTCATCAGTGCATTATTTAAAATTCAACTATCATTAACATAAGTTATACTCGGCTTGGCGGGGGCACTGCTATAACCCCAGATCAATGTTTTGGACTTCACAAATGTAAGGAGAGCATAATGCCTTGATTTCATTGATTAACCGCAATTTTAATTTCACAAAAACCCATTTTCAATTAAAAGTTCGCTCCTCAATAGCTAAAGGTCAGTGACCTGCTAGTTCTTTGCATTCAAAGCTGCTTTGAACAACGACGTTTTCGGATATTATTTTTTTAAAAGCGCAAAGGAAACAAAGGCAGTGGGTCTGTATCTTATTTGAATGAGCGTTATGAATGCGCGCTCGCTATAAGGGCACGAGTCGTTATTAAGAATTTCATTTTGCTGGCCAGTAGGTACTCGGTTTGAACTCTGAAGTGGTTTGAATATGGAACGATATTTTACTGCTGTCGTACTGATTTACGCTTGGTTTTTAGTCCTGGCCAGCATTTGATTTCAATGGTGAAGTTGTTTTAACATGGATTTGTTTTTGTTTTAATTTTAAGATATCGAACCTACCAAAGGGGAAAGGCGTAAACATTAATATGGGACTGTACTAAGATAAAAATCAAATACGGTTAGTTACGGTGGAAGATAGTTATTTATTATCCAGAATCCAGAGATTGCTAACTCTCCTAAACAGCCGAAGACGAACAAGACCAGTAAGTGACCACGGTTAGTGCAACCCAACCCCAAACATCGAGCAGTACATCAGTAGTTCACATTAATATATTCAAAATGGAATATTATATTTAGGTTACGAGTGCACTTATCGTCTTCTCTACAATATTAAGGAGTATAGAAAACCCCACGAGAATATGGTGCAAGCAAGCAGATAGTCATGTCCACACATTTATATCGTTTGAATATGTATTAGGTTTGTAGCAGTATTGTAATAAGTACTTTTAAAAAGAATAAATATAAATCTTAATTGGTTTCTTCATACCTTAAAAATATTATCAAATTAGGGGCGTCCACCATATTGAGAGGGCAAGGAACAGTAATGTACCTTATCTCATTGTAATTAAGGTGTAATTTCAAATTTTAATAGTTATAGCATACCGCTGCTAACTTACGTCACAAAACTGCAAATTTCAACCTTATTCTAACAGTCCCTTAGTCTCAAAACTTCAAACGTGAATAGATACTCGCAGATTTCTTTAAAAGCAAAACTGGCAAAGGAACAATGATATGATTCCCCGAAACCGTTCCACATATTACGTACCATATTCCGTTTGTTCTCATCTGGAACGTTTCGCTGCGAGAATATTCAAGAGCGGGATGTTTTCCTATCCTGCTGTTTTGTGGGCATTAGCCGTGCTGTAGAAGTAAAATGCGGTAAGCGACTTTTCAATATGCTGCATGCACGGAGAAATTTACATTTTTGCTTAGCATACGGTTTAATATATAAACGATAAAAATGCGACTATTTTTTCCACGATGACAGCTACGAAGCATCATAATCGTGTCCAAAGTTTCGGCAAAGTAGAAGACAAAGGTCTCTATCATTGAAATTAAGTCATCGATACAGCTATGGAAACTAGTGTTGCCGGATAATCGATTATCGATTAATCGATTATCCCCCCTCAAATAATCTAAAAATCGATATGACAATCGATAGTATCGATACTATCGATATAATCGATTATATCGATATCCAGTTGAAAGCAATACTATCGATATAATCGATTATTTCGTTATAATCGATTAATTTGCCATTATTTTTAGATAGTATCGCCATGATGGTACAGTTCAGGTAGGTATTAAGAAACTTAGCTATCACGTTTTATGAATAAAAAGTAGGGTATAAATAACTAATAAAAAAAGGTATCGATATAATCGATTATATCGATAGTATCGATACTATCGATTGTCATATCGATTATTAGATTATTTAGTCCTCTTTTGGAATAATCGATTATAATCGATATACAATCGAATCGACGGCAACACTAATGGAAACTGGTTTTATTAATCCAAGTGCGGGAAGATGATCGCAAAACTGTGGGTTGAGACACAAACGTCAGATACGATTCGGTTTGGAACGTCTATGTTTTGTCTCTTTTGAATCGTGTATAATAAGAAAAGGACAACTCATGGTTTCCCAATTCAAATCCGTTTACGACGTTTCGTGAAAGGTGTGCTGTGCTGGGCTATGTTTTGTGGTCTACGTCGAAACATGATTCACATGCCACGAGAATCAAACGCAGGACCTTGAGATCTTTTTCGCCATCCATTGGCTAATTGCGACGTTTTCCTGTCGCTTATATAGCTCAAAAAAAAATCAGTACTTAATCAAGTTTCTGTATATTTAAAATGAAACTATTTTATATAAATTAATATTGCAGAATATCATGCTATGATTCAATGGTAAGTAGCTTAAGTACTTGTGCAACCAAAATCAGAAATAACGACGGCATCACAAACTTCGTTTCCATATAGACCTGGAATCGACCCCGATACCTCAAAGACAGCTTGCCTCCCGGCTACGGAAGTCTTTGTATTAATTAACAATTTTTAAAACAGCTACAAAAAATAACACGGAAAAACTCTTTGTACCCCATTTATCTGGTGTACGAGTACAAATTATTATGCTAATACCTACTTTGTAAAACGGAATTCGCCCGCAATGTATACGGCTTTCGGACCTTAGCTGAAGTTGGCGGACGCTTGCTAGTAGCTAGAATACGAAACGCTGTAAGAGACGTTGAAATATATTCGTTGCTTGAGAAATGAGGACGTTTTAAATGGTTGAAGTTTTTTGTTAGCAAGCAACAAAAAACTGAAGCTCGATTATTAATCTAACGCGCAATACATGCAAGCTTCGCTGTGGGTAAATATTATTTTTGTTTCATCGTACTTTATTTATTTACTATAAAGTGTATTGATAATGGACATATTGGATTGGAAGGGCTTAATTAATCAAATCGTTTTATTTTTCAATTAATAAACCTATATAAATGAAAATAAATATCCGAAAGGTTGTATGTACGCCCATAATTTCAGCAAGAATACACCAAACGGGATAATTCTTTTTTGTTATAATGTGATAATGAACATATAGGAAGGTAAGGTCTTATTTCATTTAAAAGTACCTTACTACCTACTACCTTATTAATAAATCTTGAATTTATGGATAAAAATAAATCTCTGAAATGTTGTAAGTATGTACAGTTAGATTGCATCAAATGTGACTCTATTTTTTTGTTCTGTTCGTAGTTTTTAACAATGGCGATGGGACCAATAAGTTCTAGCAAAAGTTTAGGCAATTATTGTGTTTTATTTAAAACTAACTGTGCCCGCGACTTCGTTCGCGTGGACTACATCCTTTCATGGTCGGGTTCTCCCCTAATATTCGAAACAAAAAGTAGTCTATATTTTAATGCAAGTTTCGAGCTATATTTGTGCAAAATTTCATATCTCTAACTTCAAAAATAAAAAAAAATCCATATAAACTTTCAAAGGTGGTATTACCCCCATCCCCCCCTTATTTTCTAATAAAAAGTAGCCTATGTCCGTTCTTGAGATTCAACGTATACCTATACCAAATTTCATCAAAATACGTTCAGCCGTTTAGGCGTGAAAGAGTAACAGACGGACAGACAGACAGACTGACAGACAGACAGACAGACAGACAGAGTTACTTTCGCATTTATAATATTAGTATGGATTTGGCTGCAACTTTGCCTATACTACAGATATGTTGTAAACGTATGCTATAGTATGCGTAAAAGGTTATTAGTTTAAAAAAAGGAAAGTAAAGGTTGTGAAACCGTTTAGTTTACAAACTTACGCACAATAAACAAAGCGTGCTCCTAACAAAAGCGGTAAGTACAATAAAAACTTACATTAAGTTAATACAGTCTGAGCAAGTGAGCTAATAAAAGATCACGGAAGTTTGTTACAAAGAGGAAATTACGAGGTTCTGTTAGCGAGAAGGGGCTGAAGCTGTTACTTTATTACGCCGAGTTCGATATTTACGGTAAACTCTATACTTTAAGAATATGATTACGTATTAACATGTTTCATATTGTGATTTATTTAGATTTTAATTCATGTTAGTAGAAAATAAAAAATAAACAACAAAGTTACTTCTATTCCAATAAATAGGCTTTTTCATACGCTACGCTACCTCTGTAGCTGAGAGGCGAGCCGAACTTTTGCGTCGCGCCATCTCTGAGGTTCCTGGTTCGAACCCCAGTCGGGTTAATATGGGAATCAAATTTATCTATTCTGTCTCAGGTCTAGGATTTATGTAACACAAGTGCTTAAGCAGCTGATCACAAACTCAGAGCAATGTCTGTGACGTTGTTCAATATTTTTTATTTATTTATTGAATGCATGGGTTATTGTAGCTAGCAATTTTCGCACGGGACCTATGTCGATTGGAATTAATTTTTCGGCTCTAGTGTACTACCTAATAACATATGTTTATTATACATTTAAACCTTCCTCATGATATTATCTATCTAATATAACAACCTACTTATGTTATGATAGACTTCTTCAACGAACCCATTTCTGCTAAAACCTCACGAAAGCCTGACATAATGTTACGATAGAATATGGTTGATTTTTCTGTTTAAACAATTATAAAACATTTTTCTTACGTAAAGTCATGAATTGTCGGAACGATTTTAAAGACAATTGTCAGTTAGTTAGCTCCTAACCTAATTTCCAAAAAGAGGACAATTATATAAATATGTTAATTATTAGCGATAATATTGTATCAAATTGTTTGTGACGGTAGATCTCTATTTTCTTAAGTTAGATGAACAAAACCAAACCCTATCTAGCCTTTCATTTGAAAAACTCGTTCACCGTATCTCGAGTAGATTTCCTGAGACTAAGGCGACTTCAATCCATCACTGGGTGATTGATGATCGTTTGCATATCTCTTTGATCGCTGCACACCATTCAGGGTTTGTTCGGGGATTATCGGGAATCGCCTTTAAGTAATGGTTAATGTGGTGTTCAAAAATGATGAAAATGCCGATGTAAAATTAATCGTATGGAACTGTCTTCTAGTCCCTTAAGGTCTCGGCTGACAGTGACGGATCCAGGGCGGGATATAGGGCTCAAGTCCTCCAATTGTTACTGATTTACCTCATTATCTCTTGTTATCAGAAACGCTGGAAAATCTCATAAACAAAATATGATCTCAATGTGAATCCCCTCACAATTTTCGATTTTTGTTTAAGTACGTTTATATGAGTTGTTGTGTGACTGCGTGTGAGCAAGGTTTCCAAAGCTCTTGGGGGGTGCCATATTAGCAGCAGGGGTCAAGCCGTCAAGGTAAGGGCGACAAGTCTAGTAATAGATTTATTATCCTGTACCGACTTGTCGCTCTTAAACTAGGACCTCATTGCCACTTAGCATCAGGGGGAATGAGGTCAATCTTGAAGTGTAATATAAAATATAAAAAAACAATTATCTAGCCAAATTTAGTATGAAGCGAAACTTATTTAAATACTTAATACTACTAAATTGTATTATCTTCGTATGACCTTCGTTAAACAATTTTACATTCATACGATAATAACGAAAGACTGTTAAACGATTTAGCTACCATGTGAGTTCACCGAAACATCTGACGATCTATAAATAAATCATTGAAACTCTTTATACAAGTGTGAAGTGAATTTAATGTTGTGTTTCATCCTAGATTCATCAATCCACACCAATTTACTCCATTAATATAAAATAAGACGTAAAAATCGAAATAAAACTTTTTTAAAGTACCTTTTTTACTTAAATATTAAAAAAAATAGAATTTTCGATCACACAAGAGGTCGTGGGTTCGATGCCCGCTTTTTTTATCTCCCCTTGCGGTGCGGGACTCGAACCCCGTAACCTCGTAGATTAGCTCAGTTGGTAAGAGCAGCACGCGCGATTCGTGAAGGTCGTGGGTTCGATTCCCACACCGCAAGGGGAGATATTTTTTTTCTGTTTCTTTAAAATATTTAAAGTTCGCTAGTACGGCGCAAAGCACTATAAAAATCATAAATACCTATTTACTCGTACAAAACCAGGGCAGACCACTAGTGTCCCATAAATTTCAAGATGAAAACGTTAATGAAAATTAGGGATCTATCCACTCAGGACGTCGTCTATGGAGGGGACAAATTGGAAGGTGATTTATGTGCGTCGACCGTAAGTTTAAGCAAACTATGTTTAGCTAAAATAAATTATTATACCTAACAGGGTAAATAACTAAAAATGTTTGTTTAGCTGCGATGTGAATAAAAAAGCGGCTTGGGTTGTAAATGTCACCGTAAGATTATAAACATCGTTAGATTACAATCTATCTCGCGAGATTGTTAACTGTCGAAAGATTGTGAACCATAACATTATGATTGCAATTTAACAATTAATTTTCGCTATATTGTAATCTATCTTTCAACAGTTTACAATCTCGCGAGATAGATTGCAATCTTACGAATTTCATTAGCTTACGGTGACATAAATACAAGATTGTTTCGAGTTTGTTAGATAGCAATTAAAAAAATCTTAGATACGCATTTTTTTATTTCCCAAATTATTAAAAATATACTTAGATAACACGATCCCAAGTTGCAGAGTTGGGGCTTGTTACGTCACTGGTGAGTACAAACCCGCTAATGACGTAATGCGACAATTAAATTCAATGTATCGCCATTATTATTCGATTCGGTGAAAAAATGCAAAAACAAGTGTCTTATATTCTTTAATAATCTCATAGACGAACTTAATATCGCAACAAAATTTGTTTGATAACAAAATTGATATAAGAAATTACAATACATTTACCTTCTGTAAAATTAGAGACAAATAAATGACGAACTGCAAAAAACATTTCTTATCTGGGTTTGATTCGATGGAAAATGAAGTTTTCTATTTATTATTTTAGGTCTGTCATATTTTTTTTTTACCTCAAATCTATCACCCAAGTTCCAGCCATTTACGTTTAATGTTATGTTATTCGTGGGAGATGTCAATGCCTTTCTAAATTTAAGAGAGGTAGGGCATAGCGATCTATCGCTCGAACTGGAGCAGCTCGACTGGTGAAATACGTCCACCTTACAGAAGACCGCAGCCAAATAACAATCACTTCTGTGTTGTTGTGTTCTGCGTGTGAGTAAGGTTTCCAGAGCTCCTGGGGGGTGCTTCATTAGTAGCAGGGGTCAAGCCTTCAAGGTAAGGGCGACAAGTCCAGTAACAGATTTATTATGCTGTACTTGTCACCCTTAAGCTAGGACCTCATTGCCACTTAACATCAGGTAGAATAAGGTCAATCTTGAAGTGCAACATAAAAAATAATAATAATAATAATTACACTATTACAAAAATCGCAACATCTAACAAAAAGGGCTTGACGTCCAAGAAAGTTGATTTTATTATAAACTATTTATGGCTCAGTTTCTTATTTGTTGACAAAAACGGGCAAAGCCAGGCGTCCAGCCATCGGGACATGTTTCGGGGTTATTTTAAGAAGGAACGGACTCGGAACGTTAATTAATTTCGATATTAAATTCCCGAATCTAGCTTGAGGGCCACTGATTGTAACCCGGAGATCCCTTTCAATTAATTTTGGTTGGAATTTTTGCTCTGTCCGTTACAGTTTTCTGATTTGAGTCGTTAAATATTAATTTGTTAACAGAGAGAAATAAATAAATTTGTGAAAATATACAAATGGAAAAAGTAATAATTACAATTAAATAAAAACAACATTATATGTACAAATATACATAATAAAATAAAATAAAACAAGCATAAAAACTCTCAAAATATACACGTCGCCTAGCTCACCGTGCGGCAATATAATTTGCAGACAAAATTAAATAGCGTTTATTAACAGATAAATCATATTTTTTATTGTTCCTTCTTATATGTATTACTACTGTTACGGATATATAAACATAAATATATATACCATGAATGTTTTATATTTATAGGTATATTTTTATTTCATAATATTTACCTACTGTGAGAATCTTTAATATCGCGGAATCCCAAGCACCGTATTTTGAAGTTCTCTCTATAATTTAAAAGATTCGGATAACTACTGAGATTTTTGCCGAATTGTTATCGATGAAGTATGTTGTAGCTTCGATTGTGGTTTATATCCATTTTGATGATGTATAAGTATTACCTACTTGTAACCAACATTAATAAATGAATTGATTTTGATTATTATAATTAAAGGATGGTGTTTAAAGAATGTTTTATTTGATATAATTTATACAAAATTTGTGGGGTTCATTGGTAGAGAATATATATATGTATAATGTCATACTACGCAGTACAGGCCTTATCTCAACTATGAGATGAAGTAGGTGGGTGGGACACTCCACGTGGGCCCAGTGTGCCGATGGAACGAGCCTTATGGCGATGTGCCAGGACAAGTCACAAAATACCGTCGGCACAGTCACCCATCCTATTCCGGACTACAGCGTGCATAGCTTGACTTTCGGTTTTTGAACCATTTTTCTTTTGCACAAGCGCATATGGATAGCCTTCCTCGGTAAAAGGACAATCTAACCAACAAATATAGGTACTTCACCCGGTAGTTCCTGAAATTAGCGTCTTCAAACCAACAAAATAGTCTTCTGTCCATAATATTAGTATAGATTAATATATTATATTACCTACTGATGTAATTTATGTGAATAAAAAAATGTGTTATCCTTTTGACTTTGTTGCTGCCACCCATCTTCTTTCTACCAGCGGCACACCTACACGACGATCCTGTAAACCCAATAACCGACCCCTTTTAAGCAAACATATAAATCGCTCCATTCATCGACAGACTGACAAAGATGGAGCGGGCATTGGTAATAAATTCGAAACGCAACAATTCAGGATAAAAAGCGTTTCGTTCGGCAACCGAACTGGGTTTGGAGCAGCGAATCTGTCAATGTCTCGATACCATCCGTTGCGCCTTACGTATTTTAAGATGTATTACGAATAATGATGAAATAAGGACAATAAAATACATCTGCTTACCAAGTTGCAATAGTATACCTACTTCTTATAGTTTTGGAAAAAAGCGTCTATGACATACGGATGGACAGACAAAAATGATTATTCCATAAGGGTTCTGTTTTTGATATTCCGTACGGAACCCATAATAGGAAGCAAATAGGTAAAACCCAAAAACAAACACATTCTAATTTTCAATTAGCGAAATGTAAATTTTGGGCGGCAACGAGCCAGCGGAAACGCTTAGCAGTTGGTAACAATCTAAAAGCAATATTTTCTGTGGCAAGTTGGCGTAAACGTGCTCGGCCGACAGACGCCATTGTTTATCTAAGCGGCTGATCGACAACCTTGCGACTAGGGCTGGTAATCACACTTTGGTAATGGGTAAATGTGTACTTAGATACCTACTTAATTAAGCAGCATATTGGAAGGCAATTCCAATGGTTTTTAGTTTTTTCTAGAGCTTCACGCCACACTAGCTAACTTAAAGGCTGTTTTTAATATCGTGCAGATTTCATTACGTACACGCGGGATTTTCCCGCATGCGTGATACCCACGAGTGTCATTTTCATACAAGTATTTGCTGTAATGTGTGGAATCTTATGAACAGCCCAACTGATGAAACACCTCCCCTTACAGAAGACTGAAGCCAAATAACAATCAATTCGGTGTTATTGTGTTTACCACTTAACATCAACTGGGATGACGTTAATCTTGAAGTGTAATATAAAAAAACACACTAAATGAAGAAACATAACAACGACAAGTATGTATGTAACTAAGAGGTTGCTACAACAGAAAAATTAATCGCCTACGATTACTTGCGGTGAGCTGAGTTGGAAGAGCAGCACGCGCGATAAGTGACAATTGTGGGTTTGAGCCTCACGCCGCAAGGGGAGATGAACATTTTCTGTTTCTTTAAAATAATTCATTGGAATTTATTTTAAATTTTGAAACCCATTGGGGTTTGAATAAAGAAAAAAATCTCAGTATAATTTGCTCTGTATCTAAAGAATACTGAGGCGGTTATCTTCCTATCAATTGAAAAATATCAAATCCAAAGTAGGTTTGTGTCGATTTCTAGAATGAAATCCTATAGGTTCGCAGTTTGTAACAGCAATCCAAAACCAATATTTTCCGTGGCAAGTCGAAGTAAACATTCGTGTTCGACGGTCGCTGTTTATATAAACGCTAGTCGGTAACCTTGAGTCTAGGGCTGTCACTGAGCTTAGGAAGAAAGAAAGAAACTACATTTATTGACCACTACATACAAGATACATATTTACACTGGACAACACAACACGACGAGAGATGGAGGGCAAAGCGATTTATGGCTCGAGCAGCGCGTCTGGTGAAATACGCATGAAGACCGCAGCCAAATGACAATCACTTTGGTGTTGTTATGTTCCTGCCTGTGAGTATGGTTTCTAGAGCTCCTGGGGGGTGCTATATTAGTGACAGGGGTCAAGCCTTCAAGGTAATGGCTACAAGTCCAGTAACAGATTGATTATGCTGTACTCGTTGCCCTTAAGCTAGAACCTCATTACCACTTAACATCAGGTGGGATGAGGTCAATCTTGAAGTGTTTTATTAAAAAAGACAAAAAATAAAAAACATGAAATATTAAGTTAAACACTAAACGTAATAGATTTATGTGAACTCCAACGTTTTCCATAGTTCAGAGAGGATATTTTGGCAAGTTAAATCAAGGCTTAAGTCCACACTCGAGCGTTGACATGAAATAATGTAGGCGGTATAAGAAGGAAATTTCCATAGGATTTGGGTATTGTAAGTGAAGGTACGGTCGTGGTGAATTGACTGCACGACGGAGTACAAGAGGTTGATGTACGGGAGATTAAATATATGTATAGAATATGGAAGTACCTACGTAAAGTCGAAAGTACGCAAGCCAGACACATGCTACATTGAAAAACAAGATATCAAAAAATGGAATTTCAATATTAGTTAATAGAGTTACAAAAAAAAAAGTTTTGTTTACTTTTTGTCAATTCGAAAACTTATTAAAAAAAATTAAGGTGGCACATGGGACATGTTTTCTTTTATTTTTTCAACTAACATACATTTTATATTAAATCGGGATAAAAAGTATCAATATTGTTACCACGACATAATAATGCTTAGCTGAGACGAGGATACCTTTCAGGTACCGTCTTAGTTCACTTAATATTATTTTTTATTTAAACGTAGTACTAATAAAATTGATAAAGATTTTTTTCTTTCTGAATCTAGTGTCTTTTAGTATCTAATCTTTTTTGTCAAAATGCATTGAGTAGTTTTTGTGTGTTTGAGTAAAAAGCAATCATAAATTCTTGCAAATAAACTTACACGGTTATAATTAAAACTAAGAAGTGGGAAAAATAAAATCAGAATAAATGAATACAATAAAATGTTAACCCCTTCATAGCAAAGCCCTAGACTTGTAGCTCGGATGGGTGAATCGTAAAACGATATTCAGAAATAATTTATCTCTCGTCGTCTGACTGGTTTGTTCTCAATATCGCCCGACGATCCGATGGAAGATAACATTGGATTAACAATAACTCGGAAATCCAAATTAGTGTTGCCAAACTAGACATCGATAACATCGATAGCTAAGAACGAGTCAATAATATCGATGCTGTCAATAGTTTCTTCGTCTCTTCGGTATACTCTTGGCTGAGTGGTGGCAAGTCTTTAATTCACCACTATACCTCTCGTACCTTTTGCCTCGTTGAGTAGAATACAAAAAAAAATAGAACTTAATAGTCAGTTCAGCACATTGATGATTGGTGGGCCCGGCCTGGTGCCTCCAGTTTTTACCTTAACCACAAGTCACCCTAGAGAGGTGTCCTATTGACATGTAATATGTCCAACAAAAGTAAGAATATGATTTTGAACTATGGAAGATATCAAGCAACAGTTTGATGATATCAAGTTCTTAGATGATTGAGACAATGTCATCAATAGTATTGTTGCTTATAAATGAAATAACAAGTGATAGTTTGATAGACTTTTAAATACGACACAAATGTACTGCAAAGTTGTTGCCATTTGTGTTATTTTTTTCTTTTTCGTCTAAAACATGCGAGAAGAGAGACAAAAATAGTATATATTAACCACATCTACATAACACAACGAGTAAAGATTTTCAGAACAAAGATTCATATTATTTTAAAAAGAAAATCGTGGATGTTTGTATCCTGCCATTTTTTAGCACTACTGTCAGATTTGGTCTTTGACTAAAAGTCAGAGACTAACATTAGGTATGCGAATTTAATATTCGTAGAATACACAACAAAATAACCTCTCTCATTCTAAAAATCATCTCGTCACTTCATTTGACTTCGTTAAACAGTGGCGTGACAAGATCTTCATGTGAGTTATATCTTTATCGAGAGAAACATTTTAGTACGAACCACAATTGACTCAAGCAACTTCGCCCTTTGTCGATTGGATGGTTAGAAGCTTGTTGCATAATAAATGTTGATTGATCCTCCTCGTCAAAGCGATCCGATCTCACCAATCGGATTGAATTTATGGATGTATCTGTCCTTCTAGGACGTAGAACAACGGTATGTGTCTCTAGTAGAATGTGGACTAGAAACGTTCATTTACAAGGGGTTTAAATTTCTTTATCGCATTCAGCTCCGTTTGAGAATACGAAAACCAAATTGCGAATTCAACTTTTATTTTAAACTCTTTTATTTTCTTAAGGATGACACCAAACACCAATAATTTGAAGGTCTAAACTTCAACACTTTCGCGTTTCATTTTAAACATTTAAAATAATTTTAACCGTGGTCACGAGCTGACCACGGTTGGTGCAACCTAACCGAGACGTCGGGCAGTAAGTACTTCGAATTAACTATTAAATAAAAATGGTGTCGCGTTTTGGCCCGTTAAATTATTTTAAATTTGAAGGTTTTAATGCATGAAGACTTTTATGGCATTCATACCTTCGGCCAAATTGTTTTAATGCACATTATTTTTAACTAACAAGCCGCCCTGCCCCTACATTGGTACTACGTAATTTGAAATGAATTTTCCGGTATGACTGTACTATTTTAATATGTATTGATAGCCATAAACCTTCCTTATGAATCACTTTATCTCGAGACAGACGGCCAGAAGCGACTTTGTTTCATACTATGTTGTAAAATGCACTTAAACTTTTTGATTGTCTTGATCAGTAAAATTTGTGATCATAGCTTCGTCTGATGAGGGAACCGTAATTTGTCAGAACGATAATTTCAATAATTGCCACTTGCCAAGTCATTCATAGAGAAAAGTATTCAAACATCTAATAAATTACCGCAAAGTATTATTGACTTGCCCATGCATAGATTTAAAAATCAAATCAAAATATTCCCTATGAAAAAGACTTATTACACTGTAAAAGACTTTTAATGGTACAAATATGTTGAAAAATTAATTCCCCATCTGCACTCATGTAATCTTTATTACCTAACAATTAGCTGACCCGACATACGTACGTTGTCTTTTTTTAACTATTCAATTCGAATTGGTTTTTACCCATAACGACAATTATACTAATTAAGGTATTCAAATAATAAAATTTCTAATCTTCCTTGCAATTTTTTTTTCTTTCTTTTCTGAAAATAATAAAAACTACAAAAAAATATGAAATGGGTCCAGCTGCTCACGCGTGACCAAGGAAAATATGGATTCATTTTCTATATTAAGAAGTTTTAAAAGAGGATATCTGTTTAGCTTGTAGCGGCGCTTCTTCTCAATAGGACCAAAACGCCCAGGCGATATTAGTTAAAAATAATTGACTTGCAAAAGAATTTATTCAAAATCTACTTGCACAAATTAATCGTATCATAACGTTTTTTCCATTAATATTCCAATGCACCAAGCCAATTTGGTGTCGCGATGACACTGTGAATTTCTCTGCCCGTAGATTGATCAATCACGTCTCTGTTATGTTGAACGGGAGCGAACCCGGTCCCGCTATTATGGGCCCTGTTTACTTGTCATACAACTATTTATCACCATTACTCGTCGCGTGGAATCTTTCACCCGTCTGCAAAGTGATTCTGCACTGATCCTACTTATAATTACATGTTTATGTCATAGTTAGTATATGTAAATGTATCTTTGAATCTATATATTTTCATTGTTATATTTATGATAATGGCAACATTTGTCTGCAGGCGTTCCAATCCTTTCGTAACGCACCTGCTTGCGGACAGCTAAATTAACATGTTCATTTAGAACGGGGTTCTTGCTACGATTGCAGGGTGTTTGTTTACGAGTTAAACAGTCTGCAACTGACGTGGATACATTTTTACAATTCTAATGATGTTGTATTTTTTCCGACGGTGAAGATGGTTAGATGGAAATACTTTATTGCAGAAAAACTTTACAGAAATTGGTTTCACAGATAAATAATAGTAAATAGCAAAGCTATCAAAACGTAGAGTACTAAAAGGTTTAAGTTGTTAAATTGATGTTATTTAAATGTTTCTAGACCTTTCATTTATAAACTACCCGGCTTCGCATGAGTGCAACTCAGATAATTAATTGCTTTATTGAATCTCCTAATTTTTCGATAAGAATGATCATTGCATTCTTCGAAAGGCAAAACTGTTGGCCTGACTATAATACAAAAAGGTGTGATTTCTTTCATTATGTTTGCTTAGTTGGCATTCGAGTAGATGATTAAAAATTATTGTTTAGCCAATCAGTAAATTTACAAAAAAAGAAACTTATTTTTTTTTTCACCGTGTGAATAAAAATTTGCTGAGTTACATCTTAAATAGACTCTTTAACAACTCTGTATTGAATGTATCATCATCAATTATAATTTTATTTATTGAACCAAAACATGATTCATTAGTAGCAGGGGTCAAGCCTTCAAAGTAAGGGCGACAAGTCCAATAACAGCTTCTTTATGCTGTATTTGTCGCCCTTAAGCTAGGATATTATTACCACTTAACACCCGGTGGGATGAGGACAATCTTGAAATAAAAAAAATACGTTTTCAATATTATTAATATGAATGAAATTATTAGATAAAACCATTGATTTTTTTCGATTATCATCCTATTCCTTCAATGTAAACAAATCAAGATCACAGCTATATCGAGCCCTGACTTTTAGAACACACAACGATTCGAAAAAGAAATCGTACGTTTAAAGGCGTCTAACTCCAACACGACACACTGGACACCAGCTGCTAAGTAAACCTGTTTGTTCAGTACTAGAGTTCTCGCAATGTTTGCACGGAATTTGTTTGAGATTTAGAAACGTCTTTTCTTGTGCTAGCTGCAGGTGGGCGAGAGTTGTAGGACAGCTCATTTCACTTGTGGCAGATAGTGTTCGCATCGAATTGAGATTAGTTTTTTTTACTTAAGGTTTATGGCGGGTCCAGACTTGTGACAGTAAATCACTGCTAGGCAGGGCTTCTACCTTGTTTTTCAATAACGGTCTCTGTAATCGAGAGGCGAACGGGCCGAACTTTGACGTTGTGCTATCTCAGATCCCGGATTCGATTACTAGTCGGACCGATATGGGAAACCAAGTTTGCTGTTTTGTCTCGGGTCTGGGTGGTGTGTTACCTTAGCGGTTTTGGATGCTGTAATGCAAGTATTTTAGCTACTTACCACAGAATTAGAGCAATGTGATGTTGTCTTATATGTATATTATTTATTTACCTTGCTCTAGGAGTTGTTTTAGCTACTTACCACAGAATCAGAGCAATAATATATGTAATGTTATCTGATATTTATGTTATTCTCTCTCTAGAAGATTTCTGTAACAGAAGTAATTTAGCTACTTACCGAATCAAATCATTGTGACATGGTCCAATATCTCATATTTATTTACCTCTCTCTATAAAAGAAGCCCCGATTCTCCCAATCTCGTCGCCTCCGTCAAAACAAGCACATTTTCTTCGCGCCTCAGCCCGTTACCCCGCGCAATAAACTCAATCGCTCTAATAAGCGCAAGACAGCGCAAGTGAATTAAGCTATAAATCGCCCGACAGCCGCGCGACCTTTTTTAATTTTTGAACCATTAGCCGGGAAAACAAACGCGTAAATCAGGTGAAATTGTTTGCAGTAACTCACTTTGTTTAGCCGATTTGTGACTTTTTCGCCCTCTGCCTTTGTTCGTCCCGTAGAGTTGGTCGGTTGTGTTCGAGTTTATGGGATTATAATATGTGGATATACCCATAGGTAATGACAGCCATGTTTGAAATACTTGAAAAAATATATGGCATGGTCGTCTTTTTTTTGGTAAACCACACATTTTATTTCTAAATTAAAGCTTTCTCGTACATAATAGTAATTATACAATTTTATTCTTGTAAATTACGTCAACAATACGTGATTCGTCTATATAAACCAAAAATGCCTACGTCCACTTCGGAATCTAAGGCAACTATAAAAAAGATAAGTACGTGCAAAAACTGTAGTTTCATCACAAAGAAAGTAGAACTAATTTTGCACTAAGACATATGTACAGTATCTGATTTGTAAGGAATTATGAACAAAAATTATGTATTTTTTTATCTGTGAACAAATATGAAGAACAAAATATGGACATAATGACTAGTAGCATTTTCTATCAGACAATTTAAATTCAAATAAAGTGAGAAACACGTTTACTTTTTAAAGTTTTTCCGGTAAATTTAACAATGGTAAGCTTTTTATTATTTTTATAGTACTATACGCCGTACTAGCGAACTTTAAATAATAGTAGGCGATGAAATTTTTCTGCTGTATCAACCGTTAGCCGGTAAGTGCCCTCCTACGATAACTTGCGGTTAGCTCAGTTGGTAAGAGCAGCACGCGCGATACGTGAAGGTCGTGGGTTCAATTCCCGCATCGCAAGGGGAAATAAAATTTTTCTGTTTATAATATTTAATGGTAAGCTTGAATTACAATGATGATTTTGTTGCCTTTCGAAGGCAAGTTAACCAATTTCATTCCAGTTTTGGTGACAGTGGAGATTACATAAGACCGCCTTACATTGTAACTACTATATCTGTAAAACCAAATGCTGTAAATGTTTTGTGCAGTAAAATTTATCTAATATTATCAATTACCACTACGCTGTTTAAAGTACACAGTGAGGGTTCAAAGCCTACTTCATAAACATTTTAGGCCCTTTCTGTCTCATAAAAGAAAGATTTACAAAACAAAGTAAAATATTAGATTGTATTGTTGTAATGGCAGGGCGTGAGTATTATGCCGCGAAGGGTCGGCCGTAAAAATACAATTTTCATCTGATCATAGCACAATAACCGTAAAAGTTAAACAGCGTCGTCATACATCACGACGGGCGGCGGAAAGGCATACTCTATAAATAAGTCAAATAATATTATGATTCTGAACACTTCTGTTACAGAAATCGGTGGTAAAGCAACTTAGACCTGGGTTAAACAGAAAACTTCGTTTTCCATACTGACCGCAAATTAAATCTTGGACCTCAGGGATGGCGCAAAACCAAAGTCGGGCCCACGCGCCTCTCAGCTTCAAATGTTGTCCATAAAAAAAATCCGAAGAAAAATAATTTTGATTTAAAAAAATCAGTATGAAAAATCAACACTATTAATAACTTATCAGTATGGATAATTGACCTTGTAAATATAAATAGGATGAAAATAAATAAACTACTTGCAGTTTTCTTTAGACCCTATTAATACTTAAACTGGATACTTTCACGGAATCCTTGGAAAACTAAAAGAGCGCAATATACCTAGGTACTTGTTTAATATCGTAGGTGAGTAAGTAATTTTGGGTAGCATTACTGTATTTTGCATTTACGCCGCTCTGGCTCTCAACAGATATGTAAATTAAGCGCCCAGGTGGAGATAGTCTCAGACCCTTCACACGTTTCACCGATGATTTGACGGCGCTGAATCCGTTTGAAGGTATATGGATAACTTGGTGGTAAGTTCTAGATTGTGATTGTTGTAAAGAAACATACATACTAATTTATTTATTTATTGGATTACCAACACAAGATACAATATAGTATACAGTAACACCCTTGAGTTTATTACCAGCAATAGCGTATTCTGAGGACATTTTTTTTTTTCCTAGTGAATTTTATGTGAAAACACTTCTCAGAATTTAATACCATCCAATTCCTAGCACACCATTTGTGGAGGCTATTGATGTCTTCTTGTAGTTTTACTGAATCTAAAGTGGATGCAACTATTCTCGTTAACTTAAGGTCATGAGCAAATAGGTAGATACTTTTTATGGGATTTCGTTTTTTTTTAGGAGGTATATTAACTGAGGTGTTTTTTTTTATAGTAGCGCAGTATATTGGCTCCTCCCAGCCTGATGGTAAGCAAGAGAGAAACCCACATCGGGATGACAATGGATTTGATATCAAAATATCCTATCCGTTAGCATCGCCATACTGGCCCGCAAGATGTTTCTTCACGCTCCTAAACCAGTAAACCAGACAAATGTTAATTTCCCCTGGCAGTGTAGGATTCGAACCACCGATTTTCAAGTATTGCGTCTGCTGCTCTTCCAATCGAATCCCACGGCACAGTTAAAGTTCGCTAATGCAGCGTAATCTATTGAGATTATGATTATTCGATAGGATCTTTGTTAAATACTTACCCATAATAACTGAAACCTTACTGAAAGTAACTCTGCCTGATTAAAATGAAATTTGCTTTAGAGCTAGTCTAAAGCCTAAAAAAGCCATAGATAAATGTCATAGGGTTGAAATATGCACGATAAGTTTGGTATGGCAATTTCGTAATTTTTATTGTACGAAGTATGAAACTTTTTGTTTGACCTGTTTATTAGGATTCTCGTCTTACGTGACATAGGCACAGGCAGACTTCGCAAAAGAAGCTAGGTTGCTATCAATACACAAAGAAGAAGAAGATTGAGTAGTTACTTATAAGTAACATTTTGACATACATATTTAGTTTTTGGTCCGAGGCCCCAGGGAGTTTTTGATGTTTCTTATTCGACTTGCCTGCATAATTATTGTGTAACTGAAAATATGAATTTAAGATTGATTATGTATTAATAAACTTTGTGAATCATATTTGTCTCTATTCTAACTAGGTGTGTTTTTAAATATCTCAAAATTTATTGATTTCTAATAATAGGTATGGGTCTCTTATTTGTAATATGAGTAAGCGATCCAGTCAGTGAAGCGCTCCACATTAAACGACAAGGCAGAAATCCAAGTAAAGTCCCACCAATATAATTGGAAGTTGCTACGCAAACAGCCAGGTGCACTGTCAACCCTGCTGACCTCACTCAATAGGGTTTTCAGCGAATGAACAAGATCCGATGATTTGTATGTCAACTTTGTTTGCTGATCTAGAAATGACTGAGGCTAGGGTCGAGGTATTCTGTCGATTTATTTAATGGTTAACTGAGGCTAGGGCCGGAGAGGTTTGCTGTTGGGTTAAGTCTCAATATTTTTTTAAATTATTATATATATATTTATAAGTATACTAGCGACCGGCCAAAGCTACGCACGCGTACTCGCTTTTCCATCATTTTCCACTGATTATTTGCTTCTATTGATCACAGTATGCTGTTATATAACCTTTTTCGATATATGGACTACCCGACACAAAATTTGTTTTTAATTCGAACCAGTATTTTCTAAGGTTAATTCTTTCATACCAACAAACAAACTCTTCAGCTTTAAAATATTGGTAGAGATGAATATTAAGAGGTTTTTCATACAACATTAAGTATTTACCTATGTTAACATTGATTGTATCAGATAGCTCGTTTAGGCCTTTTTTATGGAGGGAAATAATTTGAGGTACGGTACGTTACTCGAGGAGATGACAGCATGTGAGGCTCCTTTCCCTGAAAAGGGCAGGACTACCCACTAAAGCCCCCTGGTTGGACCACATCGCCCTTTGATGGTGTTATGGGAAATTGGGTCGACCCGACAAACCACAAAACCACATCACCGGCATAATGGCCACGTCTACTCCCCCACGTAGCTACCTACGTGGGGGGTATCAATTGTCAGATAATTAAGTTGTTGAAACGCGAGCGTCCTCTCTCACATTGCAGTGCCCTAACTATTTGATCTAGGTGTCTATAATGATCTAACTATAAGCATTAAATATGTACTGTATCTACAGTATAGCAGCAATAAAAGATTGAGTATTGAAAGATTGAGTATTGAATTTAGCCTAGTCAAAACTATAGAACTAAGGCTGAGAAAACATCTAAAAATTGTTATTTTTTTACCTTTAACTTAGTCATCTGATTTAAACCCGCTTTTGTGGATGGTGTGCCCACCAGGATCCATAACTTGTTCTTTTAGTTGTTAAAAAACTGCTTGTAACACTATGATCTACTTATGGAGTTCAATAAATAAAATAAATATAGTTCGTTAAGTACAAAATCGAAAAATTGGCAGTGATAATAAGCATACGTTTGATTTTATTTAACCTCATTTATAGTATGGGGACAATCAATTTGTATGTTTAAAACAGTCAGTGATGTCAGTCGATAATTATTTGCATTTTTTCATTGGCATTTTTTTTAACTACTACTCGTGAGAAACTCATCAAATTACTCACTCAGAAATCGAATAAAATAATAAACGCCATTTAGCCTATATTGTCTATGAATTTTATATTATTTTTTATATTATCTAATGTAAGTGAATATTGTAATTCTTTTGTAGTAATCAATAGCGACATGTATTATCAATAGCACATTTAAGTGAACACTTGCAGCTCAATATTAGTTTTTATGTCAACCACTTAAGAGTGGCATAAAGTACAAAGTGCTGACTGTAAAACAACAGCAAATCCACCCATTTTCTATTTTCTAAAAGTTTGATCTTTTGCAAAAGTAACTAAAATCGATAGTGTGCCAACCCTAGAGAGCTTTGTAGGCAGGGTTCCCAATAGCAAATAAACAAGAGTGCCCGATCTGTTTGGCGATGGTGTTTGCTGATCCGATGCAGACGAGTAACTGGGTCGCTGCAGTTCCGCTGGGTTTGGTAAACCTTAAGACTTCGCAATAGGACTCTTTCACAGGCAATTTCGCAGTCATTGCTCTGATTTTATGGTAAGTAGCCAGTGGCGTAGCTACCATGGGTGACACCCGGTGCGGATAATCCAGAAATACAACTTAACAAAAAATAAACGGGAAATCGTAAGCATAAGATTTAGTTCAGCGCCTCTGGTGTCTAAGTTTGCATTTGTGGAAAGTTTTTTGATTGCAAAAATGATATGTACCATGTTTTATTTATATACTACTGATTATTAATTTCATTGACTACTTATCTTCACATGATGACGTGATGATGGGTGCGGGCCACCACCGCCGCCCCCCTTAACTACGCCACTGTAAGTAGCTGAAGTATTCGTGTTATAGAAATCAAAAATAACAACGTTACCATAACACCCAGACCAAATACAATATACAAAAGCTAGTTTCATATTGACTCGATCGAGAATCGAACCCGGAACCTTCGAGGCCAGACTCAGTTCGCATTGGCTAGACGCCAAAGTCCTGCTCCCTCACTTTTGGACCATGGAGATCGTAAATACTTATCTTCGTATGTACGTGGACTTAAAACAATTTATTATCACCAGTTCAATTTTCTCCAAGTGGATTGAACGAGCACAGTTTATGCTTGTTACCCTTAGTCTAACTAATTGGATGCCTCTTAAGAAACGAAGCGAGAATGCTATAAACTACCGGCTTCCGTGATAACGGGAAATTATTAGATATCGTTGCTGCATTTAATAATGCCTTCTCTGGGAAAATGTATATTTATCGAAGATTGCGCGGTGAACCGTGCTCTGAAGATGAAATGTAAAAATAACAAGTGTCAGCACTTATTATTTTTTTTAATATTGCACTTCAAGATTGACCTCATTCCGTTTGATGTTAAGTGGTAATGAGGTCCTAGCTTAAAGGTGACAAGTACAGCTTAATAAATCTGTTACTGAACTTGTCGCCCTTACCTTGAAGGCTTGACCCCTGCTACTAATGTAGCATCCCCCAGGAGCTCTGGAAACCTTACTCATACGTAGGAACACAACAACACAGAAGTGATTGTTATTTGGCTGCGGTCTTCTGTAAGGTGGAGGTATTTCACCAGTCGGGCTGCTCCAGTTCGAGCGATAAATCGCTATGCCCTACCTCTAAAACTTAATCTCGGCTAAGCATTTTAGTAGCTAATTTCATATACTGAGATCCTATATATTTGTTTCAGTCTCTTCTAGTTTTAAGTATATATTTTACAGCTTGAACTTTACTCTCATTTGTCTGTAAAACAAATTTTGGTAATGTTTTAGGCAATAAAGTACTCTCTTACTTTATGTATCTAAAAAAATATAATTTCAATACAAAAAGTATGTTCGTTCTACGTGGTGGTTTAGACGTGAAAGCTGGACAGACAAACAGTCAGACAGACACACACACAGAGTTACTTTCGAATTTATAATATTGTGATGTATGGATAGTATGGACACTTGTGTACTTAACAAAATGCGTAGCATTAGAATATGACCCTTTATTTTTTTCTCGGGTTCCATTAACAAGCATATTAATTTTATTTATATTTTGGTTTATGTTGACATTATATTATTTTAAAAAACATTTTACGTTTTAAAACCAGCTTTTGATTAAATACAGCGCACTCGTTAAATTTAGGCAAGATTTTTACTACAATGTAATAGTTATTTAGTGTACAGTCACAAGCTATGATATTAAACACTTGAGTTGTTATTACGATGTTTTAAGGCACATTTCATGGCGCATCCACACATACCCGCCGGCCCGTAATCCGACGGCACGAAGGGCTTTTTAAATGCCGGCGGCACGTGGCTTCGATATGTAGTAAAAAAGCCGGCGGCAAGGTAGCCTGAAAGCCGGTGGCATGTGTGGATGCACGATTACGTTGGAATCGTATACATATGAGTGCACGTGATTGTACTTACTCGTACAATTGTAAGTCGTATTCAAATTTTCTTTTTAGCTCTTATACAGATCAATGGATGGGTCTGCAAAATGGCATTAGGCTGCGTTCTGATTGCGGGTCAATATTCCACGGCTCTTGTGTCCGGGCTTTTTGCTCTTCACGTTGAGTAGCCTAAGAGATAGGCACCATAGAAAAACAGCGGTCGACCACGTTTTGTCAAAGGAAAATAATTCACTTTCTCTTCAATGAAGATTACGATGTTTTTTTGTTGGAAAGGAAGTAACCTAATTGTGGTACCATGATAAGGAATGGCATCCTCGTAGTTTTCTCAAGACTCTACTTCTTCTATCTTCTTGTAAGGAACGTATGTTCTTTACTAAAAATGGAACTACTTCCGCCGAGCTAGTTGTTATCTGCTGGGTGACCAAGATCCGTTGTGGTTATTTACTATGCCAATTCTGCTGACGCTGTATTTGTGTCGACTTGTAGGTAATGTCGTAGGTCGTCACATTCTAAATACGAGTAGAAGAAATCTTAACTTAAATGTAACAATGCACAATTCATTAATTTGTTTAGGAAAACCTACGCTACGGAAAAGTCTGAAAATCTTGTTTCTCGATGTATGTATGGTCAACGGCAAGTACAGGTAAACACTTAAAGTTCGATATTCGTTCATATGCGGACGGCATAAGGGCGATGCAAAGGGCAAAATTTATAGTCTGACGTGCCGTTGACTGGACATTATACGGACAGGTATAAGATTGGTTTTCTTAAAACCTGATTTGTAAAACACAAGAGAGTCTAGTGTAATCTACAAAATAACACAACATAAAAAACATTGCGAAAATTACTACTTAGGCTCATTCAAACAGTTTTACCCAAATCCTGGAATCCGTCCCCTGGTTTTCATTGGGATAGAATAACTCAACAGGCCCTCCCTATTATTCCGGCTCCGAATGAGGTTTGCCATTCGATTCCCATTTCTAAATCCAATTTCGTACTGCTTTTAACAGCTGGATTTACATTGCACCTGTATTGGAATTGGGATGGTGGATAGGGAAAAATATGTCAGCCAAAAATAAAAGCGAAGCCAAGTTCAGTTATTAAAACGTAGCAATTAATTAAGTGAAATGTGTATTGGAAATTTATTCAACTTCGTATTTCTATGCATTGTATATTTTCTACAAAATGGATATTTTTGCTAGTATGGACCTTGAGACATTGTATTCCACTTGGCGATCAAAATTTTGAAATGAAAATAAACAAGATTAAATAAGAGTATGAGTAACTGTTGAAAATCGTATGGAATATAAATTAAGTTGTATTTTATTTGAGCCTCAAAAATTTGGTATCAAAATATCTGGGAAAATTATAATTTGTGGTCATACGGTGAGCCCTTTTTGTCCATAAAAAGGCGGATGGATTTCTAAGCCCAAATAAATTAAAAGATGTAAGTTATCTGAGTCTAAAAAAAAATACTGTTTGAAATATATGGTGTATAATATATGGTAGGTACTACAAATACTATATTATGAAATTCTAAATGCTGCCTTTTTCATTTTAATGATTAAATTAATTGCAAAAATATGAATTGACAAGTTCTCAAACGGGCACTTTGCTAAAATTCAAATTTAACGTTGTTAGCAATGAATCATTCATTTCTTTATCAAATTGGATTTCAAATTATGCAAGTTCAGCACTTACATTCCCGCTCTACACTTTATTTAGATAGTGCTTATTTGCATTTGAAATGAGGCTAAAGAGTTGGAAATATTATTCAAATCTAGTTTTATCTAGCATCATATTTGGAGTTTCAACTTATGAAGGGTAAAATAACATTTAAATTGGAGTAGCGCGCTACTACAAGTTGATGTTAGGAACTGATTTTGTTTGGTTGGTGTTTTAGTGTTTGGCTTGATCTGCAAGTAGCAAGTGAATATTTTTAATATTTGTGCTTTCATGCAAAAAAACTTGGCGCGTTTATTTGAAACGGTATTAACTATTTTAAAACACAAAAGAGTCTAAAAATCCCACAACACAATAATATTAAATTTGACTAATCTGTTATATACTATTTTCGTCACATTGTTTTTACTTTAATGAGACTGTCTGGGCTTTTCAGAACTGAATTTTGGCTTTGTTCTGCTTAAAACCTATTTCAATGAATAATTCTTCCAAAACAATGATAAGCCTAGATGCTTATTTAATGTTTATTGTGCTCATGAAATAATCACAATAATTACATAATTACTGTAATTACTGTAAATATTGAAAAGCGTTTTACCCATTTACGTTTTTACTTTCAACTAACTGCATTCGTGGTATAGTGATTCTTACCACTCTTAATTAATACTCTAGTATTAGGCTCAAAAATCCGGTGATCATGAAATCAAATCCCGCAGTGGACACTTTGACTTTGTAAGTTTGATCCTATTTGGTTAGGCAATGTAGGCATGAATCACTTGATTATTTTATAATAATGATGATTTCTTGTTTCTGAAGCCACGTTAAGCCACTGGTTCTAGTTATGACCCAAAAAGATTTAGTTCCCCGGATAGTGCGGAGGCGAAACGGCAATTGCTTCAATGTATTAACCAGACTCGTAAAATCAGGTTCATAGTCGTAGTAGACCCAGGGCTCCATAACGGATGTGAAACCGCGACAGTAGCTAGGAGAAAAATAAAAACGTTTCTTAAGATCAAATATGAGATAAAAACTTGCCTTTCACTTTACTGTGCACCTCAACATCGAAAACTGAAACCCAACTCCGGAAACCGTTTAATTTTTTTGGTGGAACGCCAGCTGGTTTTTCAATACGAGAGCACTGCTAGATGAAAGGTATTTTTTGTTCAACTAATCGCTTTGAGAGTGAATTAGGTTTCCATTTCATAAATTACGACATAGTACAGTTAATGGAAGTACCTGACCACAATAATCCTATAAAGCATGGTCGAACCGATTTAATGAGTAAAGTGTACAACTAGCGGTCCGACATATTTTCGCGCGCCTATTATTCCCTCATTTACCACATTATCCATATATTTCACACTAGCTTTCCGCCCGCGGCTTTGCCCGCGTTGAATCCGGTTATATTGAAAATTCTACGTCATCCCTCGGGAATTCCTCATTTTTAGGGATTCATTATCGTATCATTAAGCATCTAAATTTACATGTTTCTATTCGTTTGCAATATTTTACCTTGTTTTAAACGACACACAGCGCCATCTCCAATCCATCCATCAAGCAAATTATATTTTTGTTTTCCCTCGGAAAAAACATTTTTTTCCGGGATAAAAAAGTACCCTGTTATTTAATTCGGACTTTTAATTATACGTCTGCAAAATTTCAAAGCAATCGGTTCAGTAGTTACGGCATGAAAGCGGAACAAACAAACAAACAAACTCACGTTAATAAATCTGTTACTGGACTTGTCGCCCTTACCTTGAAGGTTTGACCCCTGCTACAAATGTAGCATCCCCCAGGAGCTCTGGAAACCTTACTCATACGCAGGAACACAACAACACAGAAGTGATTGTTATTTGGCTGCGGTCTTCTGTAAGGTGGAGGTATTTCACAGTCGAGCTGCTCCAGTTCGAGTGATAAATCGCTATGTCCTACTTCTCTTATTTTACTATCCTATAAATAAAGCATGGTCGAACCTATTTAATGAGTTTAGTGTACAATTAGCGGTCCAACATGGCATCGCGCGCCTGTTTTACCACATTATCTACTTGTTTTTCCCTGTTTTCGGTTACCGAATTGCTGAAATGTACGCATATGACTTTTGACCAACAAAATATAATCATGTATCCATACAGAAACATTTCATCTCACCCTGCGGTGTGGGATTTAAATTGTGGATATTAATTGGAAGAGCAGCTCGCGCTTAAGTTCAAGGAAGTGCGTTCGTATCTCATACCGCCAGACGAGATGAAATTAGAATGTTCCTTTAAAAAATTAAGTTCGCTAGTGAGCCTTGAAGCACTAGAAACATTTAAAAAAATCTTTATATTAGCACAATCATTGCTTTTTACCTAGTCGTTACTACTAGAATTAATCTAAAGGGTACCACGTACCACCAAGCGCAGTGTGGGATGGCCACCTACCAGATGGACCGACGACCTAGTAAAAATTGCTGGGTCTCGTTGGATGCAGGTGGCAATGGACCGGTCGCGCTAGAAATCGGTTGGAGAGGCCTATGTTCAGCAGTGGACAGTAACAGGCTGAAATGATGATGATGAACCTAAAGGGATTCATCCAAAACAGCTAATAGAAACATTATTCTTGTATGTTCGGCGTTAACTATGATGTTGGAACACAGTAGACGATGTCGCCTGTCACCAAGCGACATCGCGACACGCTGTACTTAGTATTATGATTAATAGTCTGTGATTTGAGAATAGCTGTCTAATATTGTGGTAACTTATAACGGCTGCGAGTTTTATTTTGTACTAGCTGTGCGTGCGACTTCGTTCGCGTGGACTACTTGTTATTTTCATATATACATACTTTCATGGTCGGTTTAACCCTTGTCTCCCCTAATATTCAAAAACTAGTTCTTATTTTAAACCAAGTTTCGACCAACATTTGTGGCAAATTTCATGTTTCTAACTTAGAAAATAAACATTTTCCCATTTCTAGGGTGGTATTACCCCCATCCTTCCTTACTTTCAAAACAAAAAGTAGCTTATGTCCGTTTAAAGGGTTCAATATATACCTATGCCAAATTTCATCAAAATCAGTTCGGGTGTAAAAGCCGGACAGACAAACCAACAGACAGAGTTACTTTCGCATTTATAATGTTAGTATGGATTTTAATCAAGGTTTGGCTCGCGACTTCCCATGCGTGTTTCTTACAATCAGTTAAGGTACGAGTATAACTGAGCTTTAAAACTGACAGTTTTTTTTTCAGACACATGATTTAGAAGCTTAATTAAAATGTTACTGAACAATACCTGCTAAACTATTTACTTGTTCCCGTAACTTTGCATGGATGAAGTTATATTTGAAATACCTAATAACAATTACAGACAGAAACAGATATTCAAACAAAAGTTAATAGGAGATGTAACACAATACTAGCAGCCTGCCGTGGCTTCGCATCCAGGAATACAATGACACTGAAGTGATTGTTATTTGGCTGCGGTCTTCTGTAAGGTGGAGGTATTTCATCAGTCGGGTTGCTCCTGTTCGAGCGATAAATCGCTATGCCCTACCTCTCTTAATATTACATACCAGATGACTTCATATACATTGATCTGATCTGATCACAAAGTTAAGCACTGGTGTAATGAAAACCAAAACCAACAGAGAACAATACCAAATCTCATTACATCAGGTGGGATGAGGTTAAGCTTGAAGTGCAATAAAAAAATTAACAAATAAGTGAAAGTGAAACACAAATTAGGGGTAGTTTACAACACAAGTCATTAAGAAAGTCCACAGATTGGGCAAATACATTTTGTCCTTACAAGTTGAGCAATTAATTAAAAGTACCGTAACACACGGAGCCTTCAAGGACGTTGGAGGGAAACAAATTGGGTAATGGTCGACTTCCGACACGTGCCAGGGGAGGGGGGGAGCTTAACTGCAGGCTTCGAGCAAATGTTTGCTTAGAAATAACTTACGCTTTACTTTATCCCTTCAAACTTCTGTGTTAACGGCATATGCGTGAGTACTATAACACGCGGCATAATATAAGTATCACCTTAAGTTATAAGTTGAACCATGCGCTACACTTTCATTTCTTATGCTAATTGCACGTGCTAATTACAAGTGTATGCCCATAACAAACCGTGAGGAAAATAATATATTATTTACAGATAAAACATTATTAATAAATAAATAAATATTGGACAACATCGCATACATAGCTCTGATTCTGTGGTAAGTAGCTTAAGCACTTGTGTTACAGAAATCAGAAACAACGACGGTACCACAACACCCAGACCCGAGTCAATATAGAAAAGATCGTTTCCCATATTGACCCGCCGGGTATCGAACCCGGGACGTCAGAGATGGTGCGACGCCAAAGTGAGGCCCACACGTCTCTCGGCTACGGAGGTCATAAATATTGAAAAACATCACCAACATTGCTGTGATTCTGTGGTAAGTAGCTCAAGCACTTGTATTTCAGAAATCAGAATCAACGATGGTACCACGATACCCAAACCCAAGAAAATATTGAAAAGTTCGTTTCCCATATGGACACCACCGTAGATCGAACTCACCCAGGCCCTCAAGCAATGGCACGACGATAAAGTATGGCATGCTAATTTTCCGTTATTATAACGTATGATCTAAAGATTTTGAAGAATTATACTAATTTGAAAAAAATATAATCTATATTTTATGTTTTACCTCTTACCTACCTACGCGTTAATCCAATTTTATTGTTTTTTCCCCATAAAAACGATATAATGACAAAAAAACCTTTTTCGTCATATTTCATCACATACTTATTTTTGAGAAGGATACAGATTTTTATCGTAGTTATACTTTTATAGATCAATCTTTGTATTGATTTGAAATATAATAAAGATTATACTTTTAACGTCTATAAAAGGGTAAAGACACTTCCCGTTTAACACGAATAAATTATCCAAACCTCCTATAACAAATTAACCTTGTGAGACCCACTTCATACTTTGGATTATCCTAATTAAGATATATTGAAGTGATAGGATTAACCTTAAATCACCGTGGTCGGGCCTCAAAGGCCCGCAGCCAATAAATTAGTTCCTGTCCGACTTAGCGCGTCGCGAGGTAGCTTGTTAGCGTACAGTGAGGTCGCTAGTTCCACGTTTTGAAGGGTTAACTCGTGTTTGTTTCGCACGGTGATCGGGTTAGTAAAGTTTAAGCTACGTTAATTAGTTAGTTTTAAAGTAACCTTATTTGTGAGAATTTGGAAATCTGAAAAAAATGCCGTTTTTGTTGCAGGACCAGGAAACGTTGGGAAATCCGAAATTCACATGGATTCTTTAATTTAACTCTTGAAAAATATCGTCCTTTATTTCTCGTATGTCTTATAAAAGTATAAATTTTTATATACATGAATGAATAAATGCGATCTAGGTTATTGAGTTCCAATTACATAAACACAAATCAAAAGTCGACTCGTTCAGTAGTCTGGTTTTTTAATTAGTATAATATGGCCGGTAATTTAGACCCTTAATATTTAATTTTTCTAGCAAGCATATAAATAAATAAGAACTTTAAATAATGCGTCAGTAGTTTTTAGTATATAGTACATTTAGAATATGTACTCAGTCTATATAACATTAGAAGATATCCATAAATAAATAATTAAATTCGGCTACTAAATATTTACTCTCCGGCATAGCGCGATACGTGAGTTAGCTCGTTAGCGCGACTTCCTGTGCCGGAGCTGCGAGTTACGCGGTTTGAAGGGTTAACTGTGTTTGTTTTGTACAATGGTGGGATAAGTTAACTTTTAGTCTAGTTTGTTAATGGCTGTTTGTGGATTTAATTTGCGTTGATTAAGCATTTCAGACATTTCTGTCGTAGCCACTCAAGCGTTACGGGAACTGAAGTCAGTCAAACAACCAATCAATATAATATTTCTAAATTCAACTAGGTCACATTTAAATCGTCATTTAATAGAATACAAAGTGGTTTAATTGCCGGTTTGGAACCTTATCTACAGAGAAGGCACCGGCAAAGAACTCAGCTGATTAGTAAAAGTAGCAGTATCTAACTTATAGCTATGTGTAGACCACTTTGAATCAAGTCATTTACTTTTGTTTTTATGAGTGAAGAAAACATTAAGTATTTATTTTTGAGACGTAAGCTGGAGCAGACCAGTCCCCAAAGGCTTGCACCTGTTTACAAGTATGATGTATGTGCCAGCCATCGCTTCACTCAACCATATTGAGGGCAATGTAATGACCCAACACATAGCGTCACCACCCCATTTAGTCCCAAAAATAATGTTTACACTTTTATTTTAAAACTTTATTTTGCAAAAAAGTACAAATTAATTTTTCAATTTATAGCTTCACCGCTTCACTTATGATTAATTTGAGTTATTTTGAAATCTATTCTGGCAATCATAACTAAAAATGATCCTATTATTTTTAAACTTATGGGCGTACATTCTGGCAACTATTTTTTAATTAGATAGATAAACGATGGACGTAATTAGATGTTTGATTTGGATAACTGGCAGATATACTACAGTTTTTATATGTTTAATTTCATGTTTGTGTCTTAATAAAATATCAATTTCACATCGTACCCTAAATCACAAACAAACTTCCTACAAGCTTACACGAGAAAGCTTAATAACACCAAACGTAGTATCTGCGTAATAAAGTTTTATTCCCAAACATTACGGAACATTATTGGAACGTACGACCGTCGAATCGTTCCAGAAATGATGTTAAACTCAATCATGATAGCGGAACGTATTCCAGAAGATATTGGAAATCTTAGTTCTAAATTCTACGTTTATGGAAATCGGTTTATCACTATATCTAGTACGAGATGCGATTCTAATCTTGGTGCTGTTTTAGCTACTTTTGAGAGATTAAGAAAGTGACGCGTGTAGTTTGTATAAAACAGTTGAATTTTGATTATATAGGGATATTCTTATTATATGAGGAAATAAATTGTTAAACATTTAAAATAAGTTAACGGATCGAAACGCGATAACAATTTTTAAATATTTAAAATGGAATTCGAAAGTCTTAAATTCTATAAATAATTTGTTTCCAATTACTATGAAAATGTAAATCTTACCCAACATAAATTACGTAAAACTTCTCCGTAGCCGAGAGACGCGCGGGCCTGACTTTGAGGTCGTGCTATCTCTGAGATCCCGGGTTTGATCCCCGGTCGGGTCAATATGGAAAACGTTCTTTTCTATATTGACTCGGGTATGGGTGGTACCGTCGTTGTTTCTGATTTCTGTTACACAAGTGTTTAAGCTACTTACCGCAGAATCAGAGCAATGTATGTGATGTTGTCCAATATTTATTTATTTATTTACTATTCATAATTGGGCATTTTAAAAAGTTGGATGTGTTACTCAGCTTAGTAACTCATTGTTGGGTATCTATATTATATAAATTTATTTATATATTTGCGATGGAAACCGCAAGACAGAATTTCTAGAATTAATTTATTCTTGAAATGATACAAAACCAACAAGATTTTATACATTTGACTTATCTGTGTGTCGATTGTAGCTCTCGAACTAAGAAAGTGATTTTAATTTAGTTTTTTTTTTTGTTTGAAAGGTGAATTTAGCTAATTTTAGAAGTGGGAAGGGAAGTTCTTAGCAATGTTTGATTGAAATCAAAATGTCGGATTACAGATTTTGAGACAACTCTTCTAATATAAGTATCAAATGAAAAAAAAATGGGTAGTACACATTATGACCAGTTTCAAATCTAAGATGCACCTGTTGTATTTTTTTTATTTTATTTTAGATAACACTAGTATAATACGTAACGATTGTAAAAGCTGTAAATCCACAAACAAAATACTATTAGTTAAAGCGTACTATAAACAAGAGGCTCGCTCCTTCACCATAGACTCAAGTGCCACACCTCCGCAAGTATACGTGTGACTTAAACCTATTCAAGATACAAACAAAGCAGACCAAGATCGTTTCCTGACGTCAGGACTCTCAAAGGACAAAGACAGCAGCCGCGGGCAGCGTTGCCATGGCGACCGACGAGCGCCTGCGACCTTGCGTCGGGAAGGTTGCCATCCAAAGCACCCCCACACCACAGTGTAGTTGGAAGCAGTAGACTAAGCATTTTTAATTGAAACTTTTTACTCTTTTATTGAAGAAGATGGTTGCTAGCGACCATCGTAGCTGATGGGCTACCAGGCGGGACTTTAGCCTCGCTCCATCTCTGAGGTCGCGGGCTCGACTTTTGGTTTGTTTAATATGGAAAACCAACATTTCTTTAAAGGCTCGGGTCTCGGTGTTTTGTTACCAAATTTTTTTTTATTTATGTAACAGAAGTGCTTTAGCTACTAACTAAAGATTCATCAGATTAGTATGTGTAAAAGTGCCTCATATTTATTATACTTCTTATTATATTATTATTTATAATTGAAATGTTTCTATCGGTGCCTCCTCTTAACCTCCTAGTAAAACTGAACTGAAATTTCAAAGTATATTAGAAATCATAAAGACAAAACCTTGTCACTTCTCAGATGTACACTTTACGTTCAAATGCGACATTTTTTATAAGATTGAACGTTATTTATGTTATTAAAAACAGCTTTCAAGCAGATGACGTGACAAACGGCATCCCGCTCTGTACGTGCCATCTCGTCAATGTGTATTGAAAAATGTTGACACTTTAGGGTAAGTTGTATTGTATACCGTGTGTCTATCAACTATATTCCTGTTGTGGTTTTATAATAATTTTTAAACGCTTTGTAAGTTATTAAATTATCTTGATATTACAAACACATACTATCTTAACTTTCAGTTGCATTTAAAACTATTCATGAACTTTTATACTCAAGTGTTCGCTCAAAAAATCTCAAACGCACACTAAAAATATTATTATAAAATTGGTAATACACAGGGCGATTTATCACTTTTCTGATATCTACAATTATATAGTGCTATCTTAGCTACACTGTGTCAGTCTGCACACAGATTGTTTGTCGTTGTACTTTATCCTAGCTGGAACCTTTTCCCAGTTTTGTTTCACGAATTATACGCCTATAACCACTTCGTTTTTATTTGCCCTATCTGAAGTAGTGGCAGTAAAATAAAAGGTAAAATATCAACCTCACAAATACAGAATAAAAGCCTTCATCAGATTAATTAAGTCACCGTTACAAAAACATTGATTTGCAGATAACAAGATGATGAATGAAACTTAAATATGATTATTCTTTCTATACAGTCATGACATAGAATTAAAACAAAATTTCCTCCTGAAATGGAATTTCCAATATCAGCAAAACCATATAAATATGTGAAGTTAGTATGCCAAATAGTTAACGATAAGACAAAGAAAAAAATGCAATAATCAAACTAAAAATTACACACTAAAATACTAATAATTGGTTGAGCTGACAATTGTACCAGAAAACAAAATTGAAGACACTGGAACCCATTGTTGATGCATTTGAATCGATTAACAGGAAAAATCGTCACCTACAACAACTTGCAGTAAGCTCATTGGAACTAATATCAGTTTTTATGTGAAGTCGAGAGTTCAAGCGAAAAATATGAGATTTTTTGTTTCCAAGGGGTTGCATAAGATTCAAACTCACGACCTTTGTATCACGACGCTAAGCTCTCCCCAAAGGCAGATACGCAAAATTTTGCCAAGTTCGGAAATATAAATATAATATAAATATAAATGCGCCAGACAATCACACCAATCTTCTGACCTCAAACTAAGGTTTTCCCTTGTACTATGAGTACCAGACGACGGATACTAACTGGGGGCGTCATCCCAGCACACCCAGATTCAAGTCAATTTAGAAAAGTTCGTTTCCAAATTGACCCGATCGTGAATTGAACCCGGGACCTTTCGCGCTTTGGCCGCGAACCTTAGCCACTGCGCCACCGAGGTCGTCAAATGTTACAATACTGTTTTTTTTTGTGAATGATGTCAGTGATATAATGCAGCAAAGTTATCAATCATATTTATAAACATTTAATCCTCACTATTAATGTACAAAACATTCAACTTATATGACATCGATGCTTTCTTTATATAGAGACTATTCATAAGTATTACTAATGTAATCTATGTGAATAAAAAAGATTGACTTTGACTTTGACTTAAACAAAACGTATGTATCCATAGAAGCACTGGTGATTTTAAAATAACCCTGTATAGAAGGGTCGACAACCCTATCTCTTCTCAATAAAACTAGACCACAGAGGCAATTTAAGTACCATTGAAATTACAGGTAACTTAGTTTCTCCGTAATAACGACATGCCAAACAATAGCCAATACCTACTAAGGGACGCAGTTGTAATTAGTTTTAACCTAAGCAACACAACCTGACAAGCCAATTACATGTTATGTTAGTATGTTAGTCTAATATAACTTTGACGTTTTGCTCTAAAGTGAACGCTCTTGCCCAATAACTGTATTAAGCACAGGAATAAAAAGAAACCACTGAAAAGTGATAAAAACACGTATGTTCACTAAATATTTCCACTGTGACTATAATGGACGTAATTAAAATATTTTCATATCAAAAAGAAATAATGACCATTAATTTCAGTCAACTCATATCAAAAAGAAATAATGACCAATAATTTCAGTTAATAGTGACCAAGGTTAGTGCAAAGTAACCGAAACATCGGGCAGTAAGTAGGCCGTATTCATTACTAAAAAATAGTGTCGCGTTTTAATTTTAAATACTAACTTATTTTAAACATCAAAAAAGGTTTGCAACAAACTGCTAAGATTTAAATGCTTTTATGCAGATGTAAAATCTAGTTATTTTTTTTATCTCATTTGAAACGCAAAGGAGAAATAAATAAATACGCCAGACAACCACATTAATCACCTGGTCTCTAACTAAGGTTTTCCCTTGTACTATGAGTACCAGACGACGGATAATAACTGCGGGCGTCATCCCATCACACCCAGACCCAAATCAATTTAGAAAAGTTCGTTTTCCAAATTAACCCGACCGGGAATCAAACCAGGACCTTTCGCGCTTTGGTCGCCTACCTTAGCTACTGCGCCACCGAGGTCGTCAAATGGGAGCCAGACTCGATTTTGTAGTAAACTAGCGGCCCACCCCTGGCTTCGAACGGTTGCAATGTAGGTACAGTCACGAGCACTAGCATGTACATGAACTCATTCTAAAGTGAACCTTGCGTCGATGTCATAAAAGCTCTATCTATTGCTCGTGACAGTATTACTTTCATGGCAGTCGGTTTAAAAAACGTCAATCCTCTGGAGTTTCACCGATGACTCCACGCACCAAAATCAATACGAGCGCGGCAGCAAAAATACTCGCACCCTGTTGTCACAAATATTCACCGTGACAATATAATATGTGAGGTGCGTCGCCTCCGGCGCGATACAGTTGAGCGAGGGCCTGTCGGGCCCTCCTCAAGATCGGCAAGATACGCGCCGGGAGTAGGGCTGTCAATAAAATAAGCTTAAAGAGTTTAAGACTTTCGCGTTCCATTTTAAACATAATATGATAAAGTTAAAGAGTTTTTTTGTTTGAATGCACTTATTTTAGGAGCTACTTTTTCAAATTGACAAATTATTTTTGTGTCGAATAGCCCATTTATTGAGGAAATCTTTAAGCTATATTGTTATATACTTCTATTCGTTGCAGCGTGATGTTTCACGCTGCAACGAATAGAAGCGTATAATCAGTGGAAAACGTAGAAAAGCGGGGATATTACGCGTATGAAGCCGCGGTGGGTTGCTAGTTTAAAATAAGATAACGGATCAAAACGTGATAACATTTTGTATTAGTTAATGCGAACACACTTACAACACGTTTTGGTTAGGTTGAAATTTTTTAAATAAGTTTACCCACAGACATGCATAATATTTTATTTCGATGATTCACGATTAGATTTTAAGAAAAAAATACACACATTATCAAATAAAAATGGCAAATTATTATTTTTTTATTGGAGCCGTTTGTTGTATTGGAGCCCCTTTAATATTTTGTTGTTTGTTTAGTGTTTTATGTTGCAGTCGGTGAAAATGTAAACTTTATTACTATCACAGCTCACGAGTTAAAGAAAACAGACCGACGGACGGGTTGCGTAGACAAAAAGTTTGAAAATTTTCAGACAACAGTAATATGGCACCTAAATTTCGATGGAATAAAAAATAGAACTACTAAATCGTTCCGTATAATAGTATAATCATAAACTCTTATTATCAAGCAGGAAACATCTGCTAAAAACAGACTAACACACAAACCAGTTTTTGGCCATGTTGAAGCGTATTTTTGTAAAATAAATATTATTATCATGATAGTTTTCAGGTTCTAGATTAAATATCAATTTATAAAACATTACCCATCTTTCTTTTTGGCAGTCAAGTAAAAATACAAAAATGGTAAATCACAAAAATTTACAACCCTACGAGAAACGAGTAGAAATACACCAGAACGCACCGAGACGTGCTATTAGCTACAAAGATAGACAATAACGCTGAAACGATTTGCGTGAATTTTCATATACCTATATAAAATCATATTTAACTCATGTTATGTTTATGTTAATCAATGCCACTTTTCATTGTTATTTTATAACTCAAGAACGGGCTCGCCTTTCCAAGCCAAATATGGAGGCTTTGTTTGGAATATTAGGTAGATACTTTAGGTGAAGTTTGCACAAAATTCTTCATTATCACATTTTTTTATAACAAATGATTATGCGTGCGTAACAGCGGCGAGCTGCAAGTAGTATATAAAACTAAAAAAATATTAAAAAAAGTGCTCTTACGGTGTACATTAAATGCATTCAAGCCTAGAACAAACACCATTGTTTATTATAACTCTTGATGACCTCCGTAGCCGGGAGGCGAGCGGGCCGGACTTTGGCGTCGCGCTATCTGGCGTTTCGGGTTCGATCCCCGGTCGGGACAATATGGGAAACGAACTTTTCTAAATTGCCTCAGGTCTGGGTGTTGTGGTACCGTTGTTGTTTCTGATTTCTGTAACACAAGTGCTTAAGCTACTTACCACGGAGTCAGGACAACGTATGTGATGTTGTCCAATATTTATATTTATTTATTTATTTAGCTCTAGTATTAAGCCAGATACAAAGCAAAATAAAACTATCAAAAGGTTCAAACAAAACCCTTCAATCGATGTCGCATTCAACCTAATGAATTCTCGTGGCTGAAGGTTTCAGATCATTCCTATTCATGAGGCGGTGACAGGCTTCGGTTTAATCAAAGAAAACATTTTAATTAACCCGAAACACAGGCCTACAATCAACATTTACGGAAAACGAAAGTGGTGTACAGAGTCAAACGCCGTACGAGAAACTAAATTCTTTAATTGTGTGAAATGAACAGGTTTCAATGATTTTTTTTCTACAAATAAATATTATATACCAATGTTGATTTTAATTTTAATAGGACAAGAGCTTGAGCCATCAAGAGCAGTCGATCTATGTGGTGTTGGGTATTTTAATACATATAGCTGTGCCTGCGACTTCGTTCGCGTGGACTACATCCTTTTATGGTCGGTTTTACCCCTATCTCCCCTAATATTCAAAACAAAAAGCAGTCTTTATTTTTAATCCAAGTTTCGAGCTATTGTGCCCAATTTCAATTCTCTAACTTAAAAAATTATAATTTTCCCATATAAACTTTTAAAGGTGGTATTACCCTCTTTCTAATGGTATATTCCAATAAGCCGAGTTTCAATTTATCACAAAGATACGCTTCACTAAGAACCCAATAAGTGCTACTTTTTCCTTTTTGACAAATACATAAACAATATAAGTATATTTAAAGGACACTTTTTTGAATTTAATTAGATGAAGAACCCAATAATGTATATTTATTGGGTTTTAAGACAAATATATTTTAGGAAATTAAACTAAGTGAGTTAAGGTAAGACAAGTTATTTGCACTTATTGGGTTTTTATACTAGGGAAATTCTGAATTAACGAGGTTTTACTTAAAACTAAAATCCATCAACACATTTTGTTGGGTTTTACTATTATAATATTAAGTATGCAAACAAATTTAATCATTAAGCTAAAACCCAATAAGTATTACTTATAGTGTTTTACTTCAAGCAAATATTAGAAATGACATATGAAAAGCATACTTAATGGATACTCGCATGAGCAGATATCAACATTGAACTGTAATTTTATTTGGGGAAGAGCCCAATAAGTAGATATGACAGTAGACATAACATTAGACAAGTGGCGACAGGATCGCGAGCGTTGACCTTTGTTTGATTGCATTGCACGTAATTTTGACAAAATAATTATACTTTCCGTTTATTGAAACGAAATAGCATCATCTAGACTCCGGAATAGGGAACTTATTGGGTTTTACCTCTAACCAATTTAGGTTACAATATTTACGTACTGAAAAATATTTTTAATGCAAGGATAGTTATTGGGTTTCACGTCTTACTTTTTATTTTTGTTTTACGTACTTATAATTACAAGGTTTTGAAATAATTTTACACTTTTTACATATGGATAAGAGGATGCTATTTCCGGTTTTCTTGTCCTCAGCTTAATGTTCCCTTGGAAAATAAAAATAGCAGCATTTATGTGCAGATTCATATCAATGGTACTATTGGTTGCATGGTTTAAATTTAAATTTAATATTTTTTGAAAGTATTTATTGACACTGATTATGCATTTTTTTTATTTATTCAGCAAGATCAGAGGGTGGTTATTTTTTTCACGTGCCATGATCCTGTGCTTTTTGGGGGCGTGATCTATTACAAAGCTCTAAATACGTATTTAATCGGAATTTGGTAAATTTTACTGAACCTATGTTCGTGGAATATTGTTCTGCTTTCTCCTCGCTAGATTATCTTTGGAGCAAATACAAATTACTCGTCAGAACTTGATAAGTCACAAAAAGGTATTGCCACGCAGATGAATAGTATCGTCAAGCATATTTTTTTGGTGACAGACATATGTAATTTTTTTTTATCATGTTATATACATATAATATGATGTTTATTAGCTTAACCTTTGTTTCCAAGATTTCAATGTTTTTTTATATAAAAACGCGGTATTTTGTCTCCTTCCAACCTAATGGTAAGCAAGAAAGGAACCCACATCACGATGACAACGGATTTGATTTCGTAATATCCTATCCGTTAGCATCGCCATACTGGCCTGCATTATGCTTCTTCACACGTGAGCCGGCAACGAGGCCTATTTTTTAATGGTACGTCAAAGATTAGAGTTATCAAACTTTTTGGTTCGCGATGGAATATTTTCCACGGTGAAACGATAACATCGTTGGCTGGCTCTTGTAGTTTTGTAAAGGCAAATGGAAGGCGGGATAAGAGAAAACAGTTCCTCGGAACACTTACCGAGATAAAAACGATAAAAGACAGTCAATAAACCAATGTCTCTACGAAGTTGAAGAGGATCAAGGTTCTCAATAACCCCTTCAACATTGATAATGCGCACAGCCCTTTGCTGTAACCAATCAAGACCATCCATAAGGTATTTGGCGGAACCGTCGCAGAGATACAAGCAGTAGTCCAGACGGGACTTGACTTGAGTCTTGTATAAAAGACAAAGCTGGTCCGGCGTGAGAAAACAATGCACTTTATTCAGGATCCCCTGTTTTTTGGATGCTAATCAGATGAAACTCTCGATGTACTGATCTTGATTAAGGTTGCAGCGGATATCTATGCCAAGCAGGCTTACTTACTTTTTAGGCTGTTACGCAGGCAGAGGGGAGTACCCTGATGAATGAGGAGCGGAAGGAATTGGGATGTTTTTGTCGAAAATGCGCACTCTTGGGCATTGAACAGGACCTGGTTATTTGAAACCCATTGGCTCATGAGGCCCAACACCCGATCCAGTTTAACGACAAAATTCTCCCGTACCTCCTCCATTACTGCGTTGCCTGCCGAAGGCCAACCAAGGTTTCTTCCATTGACCATACTGTGATCAGCATAGCAATGTATGTTTCCAAGCAGTGGCATATCATTTATATGAAGAAAGAAGAGGGTGGGCGATAAATACGCATAAACTGCGATACGAATCCGTCAGACACGATGTGACTTCTACGTCACGCAGAAAGCCAGAAATACAGTCACAACGCCGTGTGGGTAGTCCATTTGCCGTAAGCTTAGAAAAAAGGGCTTTGTGCAGGACACGATCAAATGCCTCGGCAATTGTCTCCCCTCTGAGATGCGTCACATACGCTAGAAGATCAACCGTCGATCGTTTCGGCCTAAAGCCATGTTGGAGATCATTAATTAAGGAATGATCCTCTAGGTAGCAGACCAACCGGTTATAGATAATCCGTTCCATGACTTTGAACAGCACTGAGGTCATGGCAATAAGGCGGTAGTTTGATGGGTCTCATCGGTCGAAAACTATGTACACGAAACAAATCATTCCCGAAAAAAATCATAGCTGCATAGAACATTAAATGAAAATTATCCTCAAAATTTAAACAATGAATAAGTATATAAAAAGAGTATAAAAGTAATTAATAACCTAATGCAAACATAATTACAATTGGTTTTTGCCTGGAATTAATAAAAACTTAAGTGATTAAATCGTTTTTTTCTCCCAGGTGAAACCCAATAAGTCGGCACCCTTTACCAAAAAAAAATTTTTTACAGCAAAACTGTAAGCATTAGAAGTAAAATAAATATGAAAACTAAATCTTTATGAAATATCATTACTAATAAAACTCAAAATTGTGGACATTTACTTATTAAACCGCACTTTTACTGTTTACAAACCTTTAACATCGATTATCTCAGAAGTATGTTTTTGGCACTTATCGGGTTTGACCAGGGAACCCTCGATATTGCTTTATCCATTCCTCTTCCTTATCATCGCAATAATTATATAACATTATGCCAGTATAATATAATTTGCGTAATAAAATATAAATATAAGTATTGAACGATATCACTTACATTGATCTGATTCCATGGTAAGTTGCTAAAGCACTTGTGTTAGAGACGGTACCACAAGACCCAGACCTGAGACAATATAGGACAGTTCATTTCATGTATTATCCTGACAGGGAATCGAACCTAGGACCGAGACCTAATGAATGGCGCGACGCCATTTACGGTCTCGGTCGCTTCTCGGCTACGGAGGTCGTCAAATTTGTATATTTTTTTTTTTTATGTTGCACTTCCACATTGACCTCATCCCACCTGATGTTAAGTGGTAATGAGGCCCTTTTTTTTTTTTTACGGGGGGAAATGCTTGATGCACCGTACCGTCACCCGAGGGAGGGTGACGGCGTGTGTGGGACTCCAACCTACCGACCTACCTCGGACTACCCACTAAAACCCCCCGGTGGACCTCATCGCCTTAGTGGCGGCGCTGTGGGAGATTGGTTTAACCTTTTCATCCACAACTCTCTTGGCCTCTTACGTGGCCCCAACACTTCCCCCCTGGGTGGTAGGGGGGGTGAGCGGGGATGGTCGATCCACTGAACCATCCCCGCCTCGCACTGGAGACCGTGGGTGCAATGCCGACTGGGGTGCCCTCACACCACCAGCCGGCCGGTCACCGTGCGGAAGAACGGCGCGGTCGTAGCGCCGCCGCGCCCTTGCTCTTCTGCGCCTTCTTAGCGCTGGGGAGGACGGGTCGTCCTCCCTTTGGCGCTCTGCCTCCTCCTTCTGCGAGACGACGTTCTCGCAGAAGGAGGCTACCGCCGTCCAGGCGTCCTCGCCCCCGAGCATGGCTTGGACGATGCTCGGGAGGGAGAGATTGGCACCTATTACGGCCGTTAGGGCAGCTCTCTGCTCGGACCACGACGGGCACGAAACCAAGGTGTGTTCCGCCGTGTCCTCTTCAAGCCAAGTGGTAATGAGGCCCTTTTTTTTTTTTTTTTTTTTTTTTTTTTTTTTTTTTTTTTTTTTTTTTTAAGGGGGAGAGAATGCCATCTTTTCGCACCATACCACTGCCGTGGGGACGGCAGCGACGTGTGTGGGACTCCCCCGCCCAGAAATAGAACTAGGGGCGGGGACTACCCGAACTAAAAACTCCCCCCACCTTCTCATCGCCTATTGACGGCGCCATGGGATACCGGGCGATCCATGACTACCAAAGCGCCGTCGGCGGAATTGCTGCCCCTACGGGGCGGCGTCACCAGCTCCCCCCAGGATGGTCGGGGGATTGGCGGGAACGGCCGAAGGTGCTAAACCGTTCCCGCGCATCTGCGGAAAACCGTGCAAGGCCGGCCGGGGTGTCCCCACACCCGCGGCCGGCTGGTCCCCGCTAGCAAGCGCAAGGGCGTCAAAATGACGCCTCGCGCGTAATCTTCGGCGTCTCCGATGTGGGGGGGCAAGGGGGTCGTCCTCTCGCTCCCTCTCCGACGCCTCCTTGCGCGAGATTGTTGTCTCGCTGAAGGCGGCAACTGCCGTCCAGGCCTCCTCGCTCCTAAGCATGGCTGTAACAATGCTTGGGAGCGAGAGATCGGTCCCAACAATAGCGGCCAGATCGGCCCGCTCAGTCGCCCAGGCTGGACACACGGCCAGTGTGTGGTCCGCTGTGTCTGCCGCCGCGCCGCAAGAGTGGCACAGCGGCGATTCTTCTCGCCCAATTTGGTGCAGGTACTGACCGAAGCATCCATGCCCGGTCAGGACCTGTACCAATCTGAAGGACAGGTAGCCGTGGCCCCGGTTCAACCACTCCTGCAACACCGGACCAACGGCGTCAATAACTCGCCCCCTGGGTCGTAGCTCTTCGAGACCCATCTTCCACCGCTGGACCATCTTTTCGTGCTCCTCGCGCCGGATCGCTGCCACCTCAGTTGGGGAGGGACGCTCTCCCCGCGCCCTCCTCTCCACACACTTCCAATAGACTTGGGCCTGTACCCCTGCATCGAGGGCCCAAGGCGTCGTGCCGGCCAAGACACATGCCGCGTCGAAGCCCACCGTGCGGTAAGACTGGGCCACTCGCTGGGCAATAGCCCTTTGTGGCCTCCGCAGGTGGGCTGTATTCCCCCGCCGGAAAAGGGCGTCCGCCCAGATGGCTGCGCCGTAAAGGGCCATACTCCTAAGAATGCCGGCGTAGAGCCGCCGGCATTTGGCCCTTGGCCCGCCCAAGTTTGGGAGCAGACGCCCAAACGCACCAGCCGCCCCGATGAGGCGTTGGGACAATCCCTTCAGATGGGGCTCGAAGGTCCAGCGCGCATCAAGTACTAGGCCCAAATATTTCATCTGGGCCCCTACCCTGACGGTCACTCCCCCGACGACGATGTTAGCATCTGGGGGAGGACGGCGCTGCCGAGGCCCGAAAAAGTATATGGCCTCGGTCTTCTCGAGCGCAACTCGTAGCCCCAGACGATCGATGCGTTCTGCCACCCGTGTACCGCCAGCAGCTGCACGGCGCGCGGCCTCGCCATAAGTCCTCCCTCGAACTGTGACAAGAGTGTCATCTGCATAGCAGATGACGCTCATGCCCGTGAGGAGGACACCCCGCAGGACCCAATCGAAGCCGATGTTCCACAAGAGGGGCCCTAGGACAGACCCCTGTGGAACACCGGACCCAACATTTGCACGCCGGAGGACACCGTCTTTGCCGACATAGGCAACTTTCCTGCCCGACAAGTAATTGCCGAGGAGACGCACCAGATATTGGGGTACCCGGTGGTACCTTAGGGCGACCAAGATTGTGGAGTGAGGGATGGAGTTAAAGGCATTAGCTATGTCCAGTGACACAGCTAAAACTCCCTCCCCCGCATCCCAGGCCTCCCAAACTACCCCCTGTAGTCGCGCCAACGCGTCTGTGGTTGAGAAGTGGTAATGAGGCCCTAGCTTAAGGGTGACAAGTACAGCATAATAAATCTGTTACTGGACTTGTTGCCCTTACCTAGAAGGCTTGACCCCTGCTACTAATGTAGCACCCCCCAGGAGCTCTGGAAACCTTACTCACACGCAGGAACACAACAACACAGAAGTGATTGTTATTTGGCTGCGGTCTTCTGTAAGGTGGAGGTATTTTACCAGTCGGGCTGCTCCAGTTCGAACGATGATAAATCGCTATGCCCTACCTCTCTTAACACACTACATTATACTAGACTACACTAGAATGACCTGGGTCTTGGTAAACATACAGTAGTTAATGCAGATTGAGTATACTCTGAATAGCCAAATCCGGATTGCTGTTAGACTAACAACGGCGATAATGATCAGTCTATTAGCCTTAATCACACAGTTGACATTCATCGACCTTAGAGCATTTGTACGTCTAGACTGCCCCTTCCTGAATCACCTTAGGGAGGTTAACATGTTCGATAGAATCAAGTGATTGAAGTACTTTGATTAACATTTTATTTTCATCTTTTTACACATAAATAAAAGGTTGTTTTAAAAAAAAATACAATCAAATATTTCCCATTTGTTTTTTTTTGTGTTTTTATCAAGTTCTTTTATTTGATACTCATGTTGTGGCTATGCAGAAAAAAGAACACGTCTGCCATCTTGGATAATTCACCATATTAAATTTAATAAGATTTTGTATTATTTTTCGTGTTCTCCTTATCAAGCCATTTTATTTGATTTCCATGTTGTCGTAGTGCAGAAAAAATATTACTCTCCTATTTAGGTTTTACGCCATATTATCTGTTAATAAAACCTGTTTTATAATCACAACACTGGCAAGATGATTGTTCTTTCTAGATTTAAGTTTCAACTTTTATTTTGTCTAATGTCTATACAACTCTCTGTCATCCTATTACGTATAAATCTGTCTCTGCTACCTTTATTATATTCTTTTACCTGAAGTTTCCACTTGGTTTTTCATTCCAATTTCCAACTGGTTATGGGCCCAGGATTGTTAACTGAATAAAGTGTGAGAAGATCGTGCTATGGAGAACCATCCATCGGACTTAAAGCCGGCACCAAGTTTCACAGGTATTCCCATTACGAAACTAAACGGGAGGAATTTTAACAATTGGGCATTTGCAATCCAATGTTACTTGACGGATCAGGAGTTATGGCAAGTTGTCATAAACCCTGTAGACGACGCATCTGATCCTGACGCTAAACGTATGGATGCTAAAGCGCGTGCAAAGATATGCCTAACATGTGAAGAGTCCATATACCCTGTGATCAGAAATGCAAAAACCGCGTTTGAGACATATAACAATCTCAAAAAAGCCTATGCTGATAGCGGCTTAACGCGGAGACTGCAACTTATGAAAAGGCTTCTCACGAACAAATATGAAGGAAAGATGGACAAGTACGTACATTCCCTGCTTAGTGTACAACAGGAGCTACAAGAGATAGGAGCTGGAGTGGAAGATGAATTTCTCGGAATTATCATCTTAGCTGGACTTCCTGAACAATTTCAGCCACTCGTCATGGCCTTAGAACATTCCAACGTGAATATTACTTCGGAAGGCGTAGTGTCAGCTCTTCTGAAGGAAGACTCTCGATCTGCCTGCACTACGAGTACTCGACCCCTGCCTGAACCTGCAACTACGGCGCTGCAAACTAAACAGAAAAAGAAATTCTTCTGTACATATTGTAAAAAGTTAGGGCACCTAGTTTCTGAATGTAGAAATAAAAACAAGAAAGTTTCGGCAAAGGTTTATTCAAACAATATATCGGAATTTACACTTTCATCTTATTTAACTTCACCTTCATCCACAGGTTCACAAGATTGGTTCATAGATTCTGGTGCAAGCTCACACATGAGCAACAGGAAGGATTGGTATGAGACCTTATCGACTTGCATTATTCCTGTGACTGTTGCAAATAAGAACCAACTTCTTAGTCAGGGCAGAGGTACTGTAAATATAAATATTTCCGATAGTGTAAATAAGATTAGCGATGTTTTATACGTTCCGGGTTTAGCTACCAATCTTTTATCTGTAAATAGTTTAGTTAGGAAAGGATTCGATGTTTTGTTTACATCCGAAGGTGCGACAATTACTTTGTCAGGTGGATGTCAAATGACAGGTAAAGTCATAGCGACAGGATCGAACCATAAAGGTATGTACAGACTTAACGTCAATAAGTCGCATGCTCTGTACACTCCTACCAAAGAGTCCGCCATACTTTGGCATAGACGTCTTGGTCATGTCAATTCTAACGCCATGCAAGTTTTAAAAAACAAATGCTTAGGCATAGACTTTCATGGAACTTTTACAGAAAAGTGTATTCCATGCCTACAAGGGAAATTTGCCAAAAAACCCTTCAAAAACTCGAATACAAAAACGAGTGAGGTTCTCGAGCTAATTCACTCGGACCTATGTGGACCTATGAGTACACAATCTTGGGGTGGAGCACTTTATTTATTAACTTTTACTGACGACTTTAGTCGCAAAACTTTTGGATATCTTTTAAAATCGAAATCAGAAGTTTTCAGCAAATTTGTAGAGTTTAAGCATCTGGTGGAAAACCAAACTGGCAAGCGTATCAAAGTTCTGCGTTCAGACAACGGTCGCGAGTATGTCAATAAGGACATGTCTACCTTCTTGAAAGAGAGTGGTATCCTACATCAGACTACTATTCCATATACTCCTCAGCAGAATGGAATTTCAGAACGCGCGAATCGTACTATTATTGAAAAAGCCAGATCAATGCTTAAAGACTCAAACTTGTCTCTTGCTTATTGGGGAGAAGCGGTAAATACGGCTATTTATTTAAAAAACCGTAGTCCTACGCAATCATTGAAGAACAAAATTCCAGAAGAAGTGTGGACTAGGAAAAAAGTTAACCTTTCGCACTTAAAAGTTTTTGGTTGCGAAGCCCACGTTCTTGTGCCTAAAGAAAAGCGTACTAAACTGGAATCTAAAACCCAGACTTGCATATTCGTAGGTTATGCTACTGAAAGCAAAGGTTACCGTCTCATAGATCCCCAAAACCCTCGAACTATCATAGTTGCGAGAGATGTAGTCTTCATAGAAGAAAAAACGACAATTATGCCTAAACCAAATCCTTCTGACAGCGAACTTCCACCATCACCGCGACCGCAAGTAGTATTTGTGCCTTTAGAAGATAAACCAGTTCCACTGTCACATTTTCAACCTCAGCCAGGTCTATCTGTAACGCCTAGTGCGTCATCTTCAGATGAACCTATAATACCTGAAGTTTCTGCAGATGTTCCAGTTTCTTCGGTGGATTTCCCTCTTGAAAATGGAGCACCTGAATCTCAAAGAAGATATCCAACTCGTGAAAGGCGACCTCCTGAAAGATTTCAGGAAAACCTTTACATGACGTCGGATCAAGAGCCAGAAACATACAAAGAAGTCATTGAACATCCTCAAAAAGAAAAATGGATTGAGGCAATGAAGGCTGAATTTAATTCCCTAGAAAAACATGGGACATGGATGCTAGTTGATCGACCTTCTGGTAGAAAAACTACCAAATGCAAGTGGGTCTACAAAATAAAAAAGGACACAAGTGGTAATGTTACGAAGTACAAAGCTAGATTAGTCGCAAAAGGTTTCACTCAAGTAGCCGGAGTAGACTATGGCGAAACCTTCTCACCTGTGGCTAGACTGTCTTCTGTGCGACTTTTATTTGCTTTTGCTGCTCATCACGGATTATTGGTAGATCACTTAGATGTTGAAACAGCTTTCTTGAATGGAGATCTTGAAGAAGAGATCTACATGGAACAACCTGAGGGTTTCTCCACTGATCCAAAAGGAAAGGTTTGTTTACTTAAAAAGGCCCTTTACGGTCTTAAACAAGCACCGCGCCAATGGAACGCGAAAGTGTGTGAGGCAATGCACAAATTGTCTCTCAAACAGACAGCAAATGAACACTGTCTATACTATCGACGAGACGGAAACGATCTTCTTATCGTAGCTGTATTTGTGGATGATTTTTTCGTTGTCTCTACAAAGGACAGTATGAAGATCGAATTCAAGAACAAACTTAAGAAAATGTTTACAGTCAAAGACCTTGGAGTTTGCAAAGACTGTCTTGGCATGAGAGTAGAACAGCATGGTTCTGGAAACATATCTCTTGACCAAACTAAATACATTGAAAAACTTATAAATAAATTCGGTTTGACAGATGCAATTTCGGTGACAACTCCTTTAGAACCCGGCATAAAACTGCTGCCTAGATCTTCAAATGAAGAAAATGCAGAAGTTCCATATCAGGAACTTATCGGCTCACTAATGTACATTGCAATATGTACTAGACCCGATATTGCCCATTCGGTCTCATACCTCTCTCAATTCAATGCACATTACGGGGGGGTACACTGGAAGGCCGCTAAGCGGGTTCTTCGGTACCTTAAAGGCACCAAAGACCGTCGTCTGCATTTTAGGTCATCTGAAAATTTTTTGCCGGTAGCATATGTCGATGCGGACTATGGAAACAATCTTGTGGACCGAAGATCGTTCACGGGATATGCTTTCCTAATGAGTGGAGCCCCAATATCTTGGGAAGCCCGCAAGCAGCGTACTGTAGCCCTGTCCACGACAGAAGCCGAGTACATGGCTCTTGCGGAAGCTTGCAAAGAGGCTATTTACCTCCAGTCACTCATTAGGGAAATGTTTGCCATCTCACAACCCATCGTCATTCATACAGACAATCAAAGCTCACTAAAACTTGCCCACAACAACACATACCACGCACGTACAAAACACATCGACATAAGACATCATTTCATTCGAGACTCACTTTCACACCATAACATTCGGCTACAGCTCATACCAACAAACAACATGATCGCTGACATTCTTACTAAACCTTTGCCGAAACTAAAGCACACCAAGTGTGCAAATGGTTTAGGGTTAAGTTAGGTTTGTACAGTGTTTTTCATATTATCATGTTTTTGTAAATATTATGTAGCTAGGTGTAAAGTTAGTGATAGGTAGATGTCTTGTACAGTATGTTTTATTTAATGTGTATATACAGGGTGTACATAAGTGTTGTGATTACGGGGAGGTGTTAATAAAACCTGTTTTATAATCACAACACTGGCAAGATGATTGTTCTTTCTAGATTTAAGTTTCAACTTTTATTTTGTCTAATGTCTATACAACTCTCTGTCATCCTATTACGTATAAATCTGTCTCTGCTACCTTTATTATATTCTTTTACCTGAAGTTTCCACTTGGTTTTTCATTCCAATTTCCAACTTTATCCAATATGGCGGATGTAGAAAGATATCATAATATCTTTATATATTGGATAATACACGCTTAGTATTATTTATTATTAGATTAGCTATGGCTAACCTTGCACTGTCATATAAACTAAGCGTGTATATGAAATTTCAGCTCAAGAGGTTCAAAATTAAGTTACAAAATTTTATTAATATAATATAACTAGAATAAACACACATACATTGCAAGTTAAATAAAAGATTATAATAAATGGTCAGCGAAATTAAAAATAAATTAATGTTCACTGTCTCTCCATTGAAATGAATTTTTAAGACATTACCAAAAGTAGCATAAACTCAAGCATTTAAAATAAAATTCCCTTGAGAGACCGGTATAATAGGCAATTACATATTAACGCGGTCTATATTGGAATATCTGATCCGATCATTCATTAGTAATTAAATGCATGGCTATGAACAGACAATATATATTTCAGATTTAATACCGCCCTTATTTCTTACGCATAAGATTGGATATCGGACTGTAAGTATTAGCCCTAATGTACTGTCGATCATGTTAGAAGAAACAAATATAATTACGTTTGTGATCTGCTTTATTCAGCTTGATTAGTTTCTGAAAGCGACTGTAAGTAAACACGTGTACGGCTAATTTGTATTGCAGAATAGAAATAAGGATACTCGTAAATAAATCCAGTCATGGGCATTGAACGAGACAAAGAAACAAGATTGAAATTTGAATAATAGGTATTGTTGTTTGACGACCTCCGTAGCCGAGAGGCGAGCGTGCCGGACTTTGGCGTCGCGCCATGTCTGAGGTCCCGGGTTCGATCCCCGGTCGGGTCAATATGGGAAACGAACTTTTCTGTATTGTCTCGGGTCTGGGTGTTGTGGTACCGTCGTTGTTTCTGATTTCTGTAACACAAGTGCTTTAGCTACTTACCACAGAATCAGAGCAATGTATGTGATGTTGTGATGTTGATGTTGTTGCCAACGTTTTAAACCCTACTTAAAGACCATTTTACAAGGTGGCCTTTAAGTAGGGTTTAAACTATTTTCATTTTTAGAATGTGACTAATTACATTTTCCATGAATTTTAGATGTTAACATTATGATGAATTGTTTTTTAACAAACAAATAATTGAAAAATTAATTCTTCAAACTTAAGATATTAATTAGGATAAACGTACAATAAATTAACCTTCTTTTTTTAATATATATACATATATATTTTTTTATAGTAGCGCAGTATATTGGCTCCTCCCAGCCTGATGGTAAGCAAGAGAGGAACCCACATCGCGATGACAAAGGATAAAAGAAACAGAAATATTTCATCACCCCTTGCGGTGCGGAGTTCAAACCTACGATCTTCTCATATCGCGCGTGCTGCTCTTCAACTGAGCTAACCGCAAGTTATCGTAGGCGATGAATTTTTTCCGTTGTATACCCGCCTCTGGTAAGTGCCCTCTGCCGAATATGTATAAAACTACATACTTATGTTAGTGCGGAGCAAAGCACTAAAAAAATTATAAAAGTAAATTAACCTGACCTAAATGGTCCTCTATCATATTTGTTGTTCACTTGCTCATTACACAGTATTTAAACAAACCCCGGGCGTCGTTATTCTAAGGCCAGGCTTATTAGCAAACAGAAAAAGTGAGCATCAAAAAGAGGGCTCAACTTTTAATTCGACAATTTCGTTACTTTCAACGAAGTTGACTTGTTAAGCAACAAGTTGTAGAAAAACAGGTTAATTAGTGGAAAAATAAAAAAAAAAGTTGTCGCCACAAACTTTGCGGGCGGAGTGAAATATTCGGTCCGGGATTTAAATAGATTAGTGGGTTAACGACGTGGTCGAAATGTTATTATTAAAACGAATTTACCAGAGTTGATCAGGTGAAGTGTTAATGACCGTCAATGTTTTTGATTCTGCTTTGTGAAAGATGGTCTTTGGTTGGTAAATAAAGTGGACTGTATTTAAATAGGCTGGTTTATTCAGCGTTTACAAACTTGTAATAATTCTACGGCGATGTTACAATATGGGTTTTAATCGCGACCGGTGGTAAGGAAAGGGTCCAAGCGTGGCTGGAATCCGAAGGCAAGTGGTTGCGCCGGCGCCGCGCGGTCTGCCGACCCATAGCGTTGACGTCATGCCCGCCTCCCGCACGTCTCCTCCCGTGCGTCAAGGACCGGTCATGAACATGCTTGGACTTTTAAATATTTAAATTAAAATAAAACAATTATCAAGAAATTAATATTGGACAACATCACATACACTTATTCTGTGGTAAGTAGCTAAAGTACATGTGGTACAAAAGTAAGAAACAAAGACGGTACCACCCCATCTAAGACAATATAGAAAAGTTCGTTTCCAATATTGACCTTACTGTGGAATGCCGAGGATCGAACCTGGGACCTCAGAGATGGCGCGACGCCAAAATCCGACCCACTCGCCTCTCGGCGACGAAGGTCGTCATTAAATTCTCTGCTTTTTACGCACACCCTTGGTCTCTTCGACAAAAACTGCAAGTGTTTAGTGGTCCGCACCATACGGTTTCTTTGTCGGCGTTGTCATATAACAAACCTGTAACTTCAAGAGTGTTCATATCCCTGTAATTTTATTTTTATCTAGGTACTGTTTCTTTAACAGATTTCGAATCAGTGGGGATACTACCTAAAATATAAATGTCGGATACGATGACGCAGTTTTTGATTCTCATTAACGTAACCAACTCACTTCAGATACGAATAAAATATTTTTTTCAAGAAACTAAATAATCTTTAAGCAAACCACAAACCACGTTTTCACTTCCGGATTTTCGATTAATGTCCAAATGCGATGCTTTTCGCTCATCCGTTTCGTTTTTGGTAGTAGTCGTGGAGGGGGAGTTTCGCATAAACTAAAAATACGGTTTTAAATAAAATAAAAAATCAGCTCCCCTTGTGGATGTAGTGTGTGTATTAAACCTATCTATGTATTAAGTAAGCATATCAATATATAAACACATGTAATCCTTTATTGTAGTCAGAACTAAATATCATTTACTCGCGCACCGACATCTTTCCTGTAATCACCCGAACACCCACCGTATATGGAGGGGGGCTCGAACCCAAGACTTTCATGTATTAAGCGTGCTGCTCTTTTTACTGAGCTACCCACAAATCATTGTAGGCGATGATTTGTTTCAGTTGCGCAAAGTGCGGCGTGAACCACTATAAAACATTGTAAAAACATGTTAAAAGACGGTTGTACTCGTATTAATAAGTTTTGTTCACGTAGTGCTAGAGTTCAATATGCAATCTTGGAGGTAAGAAAACTTGCAAGCACAAATTATATCCCTGTGCTTGATAGTCTCCTCCACACAAGGGCAGTGGAGCTTTGCAGATAATGAGCCGGAAGGTGGTCACGCGACCACAAGTAGTAATTAATGACCACAAAAAGTGCAAAGCATTCAGCGGTAAATCGGTGCAGCACTGTCATTACCAGCGCTCCAAGTTTTTCAGGCTACGTTGGTAGGTTGGCCAATCTTAGTATATTAAAAAAGGATACCAAAAAAATTCCTGGTAATTTTAACTATTGGTTGACATGATGAAGGTGTTTTTGCTATTCAATTTAATGCAATTTTGTTTAATTATATTATTCTATGTCATTTTTCTGATTTCATTTGTAATAACATAGTTTAAAGAAAATTGTCATCAACAAAACTGATTTTGGTCTGAAATAAAGAAAGATTAATTCATTCATCAGCACAGAAGTCATTGTCTGGGTCGCGGAAGATCATGCATTTGATCAAAATAAGTAAATAATTAATTCTTGGGCAACATCATATACATTGCTCTGACTCTGTAGTTAATAGCTTAAATATTTGTGTTACAGAAATCAGAAAAAACGACTGTACCGCAACACCCGATCGAAAAGTTCGTTTTCGATATTGACCTGACCGGGAAACAGGGTCTCTTTAATTTGGAGGGTGGAAATGCTTGGCGCACCTTTTTGTCCCCGAAGGAGGTGACGGCGTGTGTTGGACTCTCCTGCCTTAATAAGGGCAGGTTTACCCTCTAAAACCCCCCGTGGGACCTCATCGCCTTAATTTTATGTTGCGGATGGCATCTGTTTAGGCAACCTAGACTCTTCCCCCGGAATAGTCGAGGGGGAACGTGTGGGGACGGCCGATCCAGATTACAAAATTAATTTTAAAACATAAAAGACATTAGCATTTATGGTTATTAATGCTAATTATACTAAGCCTAAAATATGTATGTATACTAAGCCTAATTTTATCAGTAACGAATTTATAATTATTGTTTTAACTATAAATACAATCAGCGTAGTTACATTAACATTTACAACCATAACTATTGCCGTCACACCATCTGCCGCCAAAATAATAACAAATCATGGTTCAAAACCGTCCAGTTGTATCCTACTAAAATACAGAATTACAGGCACACTTCCGTGCCGTAAGACATATTTGCGATATTAACTGGAATACTACGCAGACCAGAATTAGCTCCTTTGTTTTATTATTCTGTTATTTATATGTACAAAAGAAAATGTGGTCAGTTGACCCCTACTTCAGGGTAATAAATAAGGCCGGGAAAGACCCAATTATGAGCATGAGCGGAACTAAATAATAGTGTCAGTCTAAGGGAAATGGTACTGTATAGCCGTTTTGCGTTTATTTAGAAATATTCATACATTTGCTTCGTGAACTAGGCAGAAGGATAATTGTATTAGACAACACCTCATACATTGCTCTGATACTGTGGTAAGTAGCTTAAGCACTTGTGTTACAGAAAGCAGAAACAATGACGCTACCACAACACCCGGATCGGAGACGATAGAAAAGTGGGTTTTCCGTATTGACCCAGGCATCGATCTCGGGACCTCACAGATGAAGCGACGCAAAAGTAACCTTAATTTTCAGCCATGTTGGAAAATACATACTGTTTTTTTTTTCGTAAAAACAATCGTACATATTTGATGATCTGCTTTAGTCGAGAGACAAGTGGGCTGCACTTTGGCGTCGCGCCCTCTCTGAAGTCCGGGTTCGATTTCCGGTAGGTTCAATATGGAAAACGAACTTTCCTATATTGTCTCGGGTTTGAGTGTCACAGTGACGTCGTTATTTTTAATTTCTGTAACTCATACTTTAGGTAATTACCGCAGACAAATTATGAAATCAAGACAATGGAATTCGATGTTGTCTATTTAGTATTAGTAGGATTGTAGAAATTTAAAACAGAAACAACAATACGTTTACGTAATGTCGACATTTGCAATGTATTATTGACTTACCTATGCATAGATTTAAGATCCATATTAAATCATGTTTAATGCGAAAAGGATACTATAAACTTGATGAATATTTAAACGATAAACATATATGGACATGATTGTTTGTTCGCTCGCACACCATAAAGTTTAAGTTCTCTAGCTCTAAACATTGTAAAGATTAGGATAACTTTCTACTGAGATATAATAGAATACTGAGTTTCTTGCCGGATTCTTCTCGGTAGGATTAGGTTCCGAACCGGCTATAGCTTCAATTTTGGTTTGTATTCATTCTGACGATGCATAAGTGTTACTTGTAACCTACATGAATAAATGAATTGACTTTGACTTTGACTTTCGAAAAACATACTTTTTTATAATACAACGGAAAATAAAATAGGAGACGAATTCTAAGTTACTAGTAACATTAATTAACCCTATTGAAACGGATTGTTATACGCAGTAAATTCCTTTGTTTCTATTGAACCCTAAGCACTCCTAAATAAAGAACTCCAAGCTATAAATCAGGCAATCAACGCCGATCGCGAACGAATGGACTCTTACAAATTGTCTCGATGAAACGATTCGTTGGCCCTTTTTATCCTGAGAAAATCAGGAACTTTCCTTATTGTTTTTTTGGATTTGATCTCAACCTTTAATTAACCGGGTCCGATAACAGGTTGGGTCAATATGGGAAACGAAGTTTTCCATATTGTATCGGGTCATAGCATAACGTAAATGAAGTGTAGCTTTTATCCTTAAAAAACATATTTTAGATAGATAGATACACTTTATTGCACAGAAAAATTTACAGAAATTGGCTTATCAGACATAATTAAGGACAATTTAGGCGGTCTTATTTCTAGAAAGCAATCTCTTCCAGACAACTTTTAGGTAGAGGAAAAATAGATATCGAGAAACGATATTTTATTATAAAGTACAAGAAAACATAAAATATATAAATCAATAATAAATAAATATTGGGATAGATTACAATATAGCGAAAAATAATGCGTTAAATTGCAATCATAATGTTACGGTTCACACAGACAGTTTACAATCTCGCGAGATAGATTATAATCTAATATTACGGTGACATATATACTCCTACTAATATTATAAATATATCAATAAATAGTCAATATGTTTTTTTCTGATTTCTGTAACACAAGTGCTTTAGCTACTAACCACATTGTCATGTATACTATCCAATATTTATCGGCGAACATTGGTTTGTACCAATGCATCTCGAACTTTTGTAAGTTCGAGATACTACGAGATGCGTTGTTAAATGAAATGCGCTCTCAAAAAAAATTACATTTTAAAAGGAATACAAAAGTAAACTGCAACAAAAACGCAAAACACCCCGCCCGTTCCGAAGAAACACTTGACAATGCAAAGACTAACGACTAGCAGAACGTGAATCTCTTTGTTAGGTATCCTGGGTGATCTATCTGCCGTTCAGAGCTTGGGCGGGGCTGCAAAAACGATGAAAAATGTTAGTTCTTTGAAGGCAAAAGGCTAGGTTGGGGTCAACGGCCGCGCTCAGGCGTAATTGATGATGCCGCAGCTAGACGTGTCGCTTAATCTTTGCCGGAGTTCGATAGAAACACTACGCAATTTTGAGCGAGAGAGCGAACAGGTTTAAAAATAATGACTATTGTTTTAGGCGGTTTACGAAGGAAGTTCATGGGATTTTGACAATAAGGATGACGGTGAGCTATGGAGTACTAAGGATGTGATCCGGTTGGTTGTTTGCACCCTTAGCATACAATTTGAGTATCACGGGACCAAAGTAACGAGTATTTTTAACTCCTAAATACAAGGAGACAGTTACGTTTATTGAATTTGAATTCCACAGTACCTTTACAGAAATTTAATATATTTATTTTTATTTTGAAAAATTTTTTTTTTTTAGTTTAAATGCAAAACGTTTGGAGTTTAACTATCTACACAGGAATAAGTTTAACCCAACTTTATAGTGATTGAATTGTGTTTAATATATTTAAGTAGGTACTTCATATTCCATTCATAACATCTACTCGTAATTCCAAAATTAAAAATAGAATTTTCTGCGCAGCAAAATAGCACCACCGCAACCGCGAAATCAATAAAAAATACTCATTAAATGCGATGCAAAGTGATTCTACTACCGGTTCGGAAACGAATACAGTAACAGTAAGTATGTTACTTTATGCTATGTATAAATTAAATTGGATCAAACCATACCTACTATAGCATTGTTTTTGAAAAGTGAAGCAATAATTATGTACCTAACGTATTTACTATTGAAAAGTAAGCTGGAGCAGACCAGTCCCCAAAACTGGCACCTACTTACAATCATGATGTATATAGTGGATGGGAAATTATTAAAAGCTATTTGTAAATAACCCAAATATATAAACTATGGAAAATAAAATAATGAATACTTCTTCCACATTTCGTCGTTCAAATAAGTAAGTGTCACTCTCTTCTTTCGAATTCACATACGTACAGCAATCGCACATGTTACGTTTGGATACATTCATAATTCGAATAGTTATGAACCAGCCATCACTTCACTCATCCACATTGTTATTTAAAAAAAAACCACAAGGATGCGTAAAACTGTCAATTGAGGCATTTTATTTACTCAATCTCTAAACGGAGCATATACTGCGTCAGCCAAAAACAAATTGGTCATTTCCCGGCCATTTTTTAAAAGATTCTAGTCTATCATTCCAGCGAGTGGGAAAGTTAAATTGCCGTCCGGTGTCCATCAAACTTTTCCCGGTATTCCCAGCTTATTTAATCTGCAGTAGCCGGGATATTAGGGCGTTTTGATTTTTTCTGCCGCTCAACTTTTGCCGACTTTACGTTTTGACTTCTGAATTTTCAATGAGTTTCGTGGAATTCGCTGGCGTCTGAGAAATGTGAAACCTTTTTTGTTTAATTGTGTGAAGTAAAAGAAATTACTTTAACGGTATGGTACTCGTATATTTTATTATGAAATGGAATTAATGAGCTGGTGTTTATTACTAAAATGACGAGCGAGTGAAAGCTTTCCTCTTTCTCGAAAATTTGGTAAAAGTTGTAAAGTCTTCACGGTTATCATCGATTGCCTAGATGACAAGGGCCTAATTTTGATAAAATTCTTTAGAAGTGGCTGTCCAAGGTGATATTCTGCATTCAGCCACACCTGTGCACTTCATTGATACAACAATTCAAGACAACATCAATAGTGATGTGGCAAAGGTGCCCAAACTGCGATAAGTTCCAAATTCGATCCTTGGTCAGAGTTCCCTATTTATAAACATCAGAAACGTTTTTGACACGGAATGTCACTTGTATTGTCTTATCGTAGATTAAGAAAAGAAAATAAAGCGTAGTTCTCAAATTTTACTACTTCGATATTTTTGTTATTGTCCGTCCTTTTTTCCGCTTGTAATGGCGTGCGGCCGAAAATTTTCTGCTTTTTTATATATTTTTTTCTCTTTCATTGTTCTTGTTTCTATCTTCGCATTAGTAAAGTATTAATTGAATGCCTAGTTTGTTTTTGTAAATACCTTAAATGCTGCTATCTATTGCCATGACGCAACTTATTTTCAAGACGGTCTTCCTCAAACTTAAAGGAAAGTAACGTAAAACAAAACAGCACTGCAATGTGTTTCTAAGCAAAAAAATTGTGGACAATTTCTCTCTTCCTGTTTCACTACGCCATGCGGTGTTCGAAGTAAACACAACACCTGTTCCATCTAAATCTTCACGACTAGACATATTACTGGGCGTTTCACTCGCTCAAGAAATCCCTTTGTTAACAACGGTGTTTTGGAGATTTTATAATGTCTCTTTACTTGTTTTCGCGCCTGATAAGCATCCTTATATGTATGGCTCAGTATCAGAATTTTAATTTACTTTGAACGGATTAGGATAAAGTAAGATAGTTAGACAGATACTTCTTAGCGTGCAATAATGAGGAACATTTGCTATAGATAAAAATTGCGTAAGAAGCAGAAAGTATATTAAAAACTAGCGGTCCCGGCGAACTTCGTTTCGTCTTAAAGAATTTTTCCCGCTTTTCTGTTGAAATTTTTAAAATTTTACCAAGGATCCCTAATTTTGAAGCCTATGTCAAATTGGAAGAATGTAGTATTCTATTGGTGAAAGAATTTTTTAAATCGGCCCAGTACTTTTTGAGCCTCTTCATCACAAACATACAAAAATAGGTACAAATCTTTCCTCTTTATAATATTAGTATAGATAGATAATATTCTTTGAAGTGATATTAATCAAACAACCTCGTAGTATCAAGAACATGCCAAATGTTTTTATTTTTTTACGATACGCCAAAAAAATAACTACACAACTAAATCGATCACTACATTACTCAAAATACAGAAAGAAGAAACATCAATCGCAAATAATATGTGTTGCACATTGCTTCCCAAACTCTATACAACATCAAAACCGTTTTCAAACCCGTAAACCGATTTACCTCAGCGAAAACAGCGATCAGGGTATAAAATGGAGGGTGCAGCGTGTCGTTGACAAAGTCATTTAATTTCACTCCTTGGATACCTTCGGTTCTATAAAGTGCGAGTTCCCGTCGAAGAAATTCATTAATATTCAGATGAATATCACACAATATCATATGCATTAACCTTTATTTTTTTAAAGAGGTGGATATGCATTGACGCTCCATACCGCTGCGTTGAGCAACGGCGTGAGGGGACTCCCCCGCTCTAAAAAGAGCGGGGACTACCCACTAAAACCCTCACGCACCTCTAATTGCCTAATGACGGCGGCGCTATGGGAATAAAGATCATACATTGACCTATCTACAACCAAAAACAAAGAAAACAAACTAAAGGTTTCGTATTTGGAGAATAATCTAAAGTTCGAAAATTTAAACGTGTTTTTTGATTAGCACAAATGATATTTGATACAAGATGTTTCTTCACGCTCCTTTTGAAGGAATCCATATCAAAGGAAGTAGGAAACACATGAACTATTACTTTTGTTCCACCGCGCCAGTCAAACTGTAAAAAACAGTAAAAATAAATTTACCATAAATGTTTGCTATAACCACATACATTGGAGTGCTTCATGTGGCTTTCATTTTCAGCTCGAAATTATATTTAAACGCAATCAGCGTGTATTAAAAGATCAATTTCACTTTGGGTCGGTGAATAAATGGCTACCGTCGATAATTTTGTTTATTATTCGGCAGTATCTGTGGTGAATAAAATCGTGGCAATTTAACGTCAAAGGATTCGATAAGCTGCTTGAATTTTTAAAACATTTACAATTCCATTATGAATATTTACGTGGAGAAGGGTCAGTACGTGTGTATATCAAAATATTATTAACTTGTTACCGACTTTAAATTATCTATATTTTGAAATATACTGAAAGGCATAATAATTATAACAACCTAAGTAAAACTTAACGAAATTGTGATGTAATTTTTATTTTGAGTATTGTTGAAAGCATTAGTCAATGAATAGCTGGTATCGATAATAAAAAAAATGCCATATATTAAATTATTTTCTATAATTATAATGCGTTACTTTAATTTCAAAATAAGCTCTTAAATTATGTTTTTGCTTAAAATATTAGGGAGTAGTTTATTGTCTCAAAAGCACATCTCGCAAGTATTTGCAAACAACCATCGAAATCAGCACATTTTTACCCAGTTTTTTTATCGTTTGCTTAAAAATTTTAATACAGAAGCGTACTTTATTACTTCGTATTTAGTTAGACAAAGTCATACAAAAATTACCGACTTAATTATTTCTGAATCCCGAAACACTGTGGCTACAATCTTACATAAGCTGTAGTAACTTTAAATTTCTTCAGAAGGTCTATACGCTTTTTAAGCCTCGGCACAAAAAAGACGTGGTTATAAGTTTGACGTGACTGTCAGTTTGTTTATGGAATCGTAGCACTAAAACAGATGAACCGATTTTAGATTTTTTTGTATAAAAGGTGAAACAGTCGGGGGTGTTCTTAGCTTTGTTTGATGGTAATTGGTATAATATGGTGGCCACCACAAAATGTCGAATTAAGATATTTTTACAGAATCCCCCAATATAAAAGGGATTGAGTAGTAGGTGGGTACTATACCTACACTTTAATAAATTTCAATCTCAAGATTAGTTGCCTTTACAAAATGGCGGAATTGTTTAACAGGTACAGCCAACGTAACAGTTCAAACTTTGACCCTTATTATGTCGAAAGTAAAAGCGAAAATAGCACGCAGTCTGTTTTTTAACTTTAATAAAAATGTGTAACAAAATAAATGAGCGTCTTTTGACATGTTCTTTAATGTCATACCTACAATTAAATAAATAATACCTTTTTTAAATGTTAATTAAATTCTACTACGGGCACCCAGTCTATCAACGGATTTAATAACTACGCCGATCAATCATCGAATTAGTCATGTCTAATGTTTGAAATTAATTCATTTCGTTTGGAATCTCGGGGGTCAATTAGTGTGATTGATGGAAAAGTTGAATTAATATGCTTTTACTTAGCGCTTCTTATAAGATTTGCCTGTTTAATCGATTAGTACGAATAAATTGTCGATGTTTGATTGTTGAATCGTTGATTTGACTGCTGTTAGCTCGTTTTTTGTTTATTGAAAAGGTTTGTTGGTTGTGTAGGTAAGTATGTGTCGGTATGTAAAAACTACCGAGTTTCTTGCCGGTATCTTCTCTTTAGTTATTGGTTCCGAACCGGAGGTAGCTTCACTTGCTCTATATAGAGACTATTCATAAGTATTACTAATGTAATCTATGTGAATAAAAAAGATTGACTTTGACTTTGTTCTTGTTTGGGTGAAGGGATTCTATTTTTGCAATCATAAAATCACATTTTTGTCTTTGCACCGCCTTGTTTCGTGGGAATAAGAACGTATATATCAAACTGTAAGTATTTACTTTGATGTTCTGTTGACCGTACATTTTCTTAAAACTAAGTTTATATCAATGCGGTCTTACTTTTATTAATAATATGTTTAATTATGAGGAAATTTCACTAGCTATTTTCTTCTTCACTACATGGTATAAAATAGTAACTTCCCGCTGTACTTAAGTATGCTTAGATACTTAAAACTTTACAACGGATTTTGATTTTTTTAATTATATTTTTTTATTTTTCTTGTTTTAGGTGATGTGAGAAAATGAAGATCTCATTTCAGAAACGAATTAGCTCTCACCACCGGTAATTTTTTTCAAATAACGTTTTTGTCTGAACACTTGACATTGGCAGAATTATCGCGTAGTTCTATGACGCAAAATTGAGTCTATTTAAAAAAAATATATTTTTAAGAAAAAAATTATATCAAATAAAATACCTGTCTTCTACGTTTTAGAAGCAACTCGCTAGCGATTATGTAAAAAAATCACTGTTCTCAGTGATCCATCTAATGTAGATATTATTGTTACAGCATCATAAAGATTGATGTTACCCCGGGCAGCTAGCGTCGATACAAGCGCGACTCTAGACTCTATCGCAAAGAGATAAAAACGAAAATAGACCTCCACTCTCCACGTTGATTGTTCGTCTGGTGACGCGAAAGAATCAGATCTGTCAACGCTGCGGGCTGGAAACGTTCCGCCATTTATTTTCAATTTAGATTAATTTTCCAATAAAAACTCTCAGCTTAAATTAGTTAAGCGTTATTGCTTTTGTTTGGGAGTCCGGTTTTAGGATTCCGTAACACAACCGCTGCTATTTTAGAGAATAGGAGAATTAAACTTTTAAAGAAACAGTAAAATTTCATCTCCCATTGCGGTGCGGGGTTCGAACCAGCGACCTTCACGTATCGCGCGTGCTGCTCTTCCCACTGAGCTAACCGCAAGTTATCGTAGACGATGAATTTTTCTGTTGTATCAACCCGTTAGCCTTCGTTTGCAAAGGGAGTAGATTTTTTTCTGTTTCTGTAACATATTTAAAGTTCGCAAGTGCGGCTTAAATCAAAGCTATAAAAATGAAATTTAAACTGTTAACATTTGGATCTAAAATTAAAAGTTTGTTACTATTAGCTCATAGAACCGATGGCTAATGGACTACTCAAAAACGCGGCGTAAGACGGCTCTCTACTAGGTTGATAAACGAAGATGATGTATAAAATACGGCACGTGACTAAACTTTATCGCGCTGCCAAAAGCGATAAAATTCAACGACAGCTGCTGATTGGCTAAAAAATGATTACGGTATGCCATCAGCCAATCAACTGTATCGAAGCTTTAATCGTCGTATTCGAGAAATTGAACATATTACACGTGCTAGTAAGCGTGGTCACGATATAGTAGGGATGGAGTGGATCCATGAATTAATAAAATATATAAATAAATAAATATTGGACAACATCACATACATTGCTCTGATTCTGTGGTAAGTAGCTAAAGCGCTTGTGTTACAGAAATCAGAAACAACGAAGGTACCACAACACCCAGACCCGAGACAATATCGAAAAGTTCGTTTCCCATATTGACCCGACCGGGGATCGAACCCGGAACCTCAGAGATGGCGCGACGCCGAAGTCCGGCCCGCTCGCCTCTTGGCTACGGAGGTCGTCAATGAATGTGCCGCTAGTGCGAGCGAATCGACTACTCAATGCCATGGCGAAGAAATCGAAACATGGCCAAGTGAGGTCTTAACATTAGCTATTAATATAGCATCAAAAACTACATGATTATATTAGGGTTAGCCTGTAAAGATTATGTATGTATGTTGATAAATAAATAAATGATAGCATGGGGGGCATTTATTTGCATGGAACCATAGATCTGCGGAATATAAATTTGAGGGCCAATGTATATGCTCGTAGACACTAATAAGTTTAAATTATCGTCCATACAGTAAGTATTTTGCCACTCAATATATGAACTACTTTTTTGATCAAACAAACATTAAACAATACAAACAAAATGTACTAAGCTATTAACAAAAACTAACAGGTTTCATGACTTTAATAAAAGAGTCCAACGCTTTAATCAATACACTATCAAGGTAATTAATAAAACCATTATTAAATAAAAAATAAAAATAAATTTATCTCTAATTAAAAATATAAATAAAACAATCTGCTTATTCTCAAACAAATCATTACGAGTACCTACCATCACGTCTGTCAAACCAGCAACAAAAAGGAAATAAAAAGCAACGTTTATTTTTTTATTTCACGCACCGAATTCGGAGGGCAACCAGCCAGTGCTTTAAAAAACTAGGCAAGAAAAATAATAATAAACCCGAGAAGACGACAAAAAGTTTTCACGCGAAAAATTTAAAACGGCCCTGTTGTGTTTTTACTGAATCCCAAACGAGATAAAAAGTTGCCCTTCTCTGAGAGCCGTAATGATTGATCTGACTTTCCGTGTTCTGAGAACTTTTTAACAAAAATGCTGGTTTTTAACTTTTTTTTAACCTTTCATGAATTTGACGGAGGCAAAGCAGATTAAAAACCAAGGTTTATTAGCTGGCAAAGATAATATTGATGTGTGAACGTGCAGTTCGTGTGATGAAGATGAAACTATACCAGGAGTTTTTCTATTGATTAAATATGATATCGTAGCAGAGATAATGTTACTGATAAACCGATATAACTCAAAGAATTAAAAATAAAACTAAAAATGCGTAAGTCATATAGCTCGTCCATTAAACTTTCACGAAGCACTGTGGTCAAACCGGGGGGTAGTTCCCTTTTGAGGTCATAGAGTTCACACATACGCTGTCACCGCTCTCAAGCGACGCTATTAGGGTTCCGTAGCCGAATGGCTAAGAACGGTACCCTTATGGGTTCGTCATGTCTGTCCGTCCATCTGTCGTCCGTATGTCACAGCCACTTTTTCCGTAAGTAACTGTGGAAACTTGGTAGACGAGATCTAATAATTCGTTTTTAAATACGTTTTAAATCTGTTGTTTTACTATGACATTCCTGCTGACGCCGTATTTGTGTCGACACGTCGTAGGTCGGCACAATAATCGACCTCTGTTGCTTTAACCATTAAAAAGCTTTCAGGGTTTGCTAACGTTGACAACACACGCTTTTGTATCCAATAACTCGTTAAGTTTCTAAAATCGCTCCAAACAAAAAACAAAACGCTGATACAATTTTTGCCCACAAGTAATATCTAACGGTCGTTGAGATAATACACAATTTCATTTCACCAGAGAGCTGGTATGATTTATGGTCTTATTACATTCTAGACCTGGGAGCCTTAGCGTTTTTGCGTTGGTCTTCCTAGGACAAAAAGTATTAATATTTACTTGCCATTTTTGCTGCGAAAGACACTTTTTCCCCTTCGTTTCACTTAGTTTGGTATTTTAGCTGTTTTCAGCCATTTTACGTAACAATATGAACGTTATGTTGAAATATTCAACTATCGATTTATATAACACTAGCTGTGCCCGCGACTTCGTTCGCGTGGACTACATCCTTTCATGGTCGGTTTAACCCCTTTCTCCCCTAATATTCGAAACAAAAAGTAGTCTATATTTTAATCCAAGTTTCGAGCTATATTTGTGCCAAATTTCATATCTCGGACTTCAAAAATAAACATTTTTCCATATAAACTTTCAAAGGTGGTATTACCCCCATCCCCCCTTATTTTCTAATAAAAAGTAGCCTATGTCCGTTCTTGAGATTCAACGTATATCTATACCAAATTTCATCAAAATCCGTTCAGCCGTTTAGGCGTGAAAGAGTAACAAACGGACAGACAGACAGACAGACAGAGTTACTTTCGCATTTATAATATTAGTATGGATTGGAGCGATTTAAAAAACAAAATGTGTTATTCGATACGTAAACGTATATAATCAAGAAAGACTGAAAGCTTTAAGTAGTTCAATATTCGTTCTTAACCCTAGGACATAAGAGCGGTGCATAGTGCATAGTCTGACTTGCTTTTGACCGTACCACAGAATAGAGCAATGTATGTGATGTGGTTCACCAATAAAAAAGATGGCCGATCGGATGATTGGATTGGATGATTGGGTGGATACCCAATGCCATTGTCTTATATTAACTACCCTAGCCGACTTAGTTTAAAGCGTTTTGCTGTGATATTAATTCCAAAGGATATTATGTCCATTTATTCTAGCACCATTTAGAACTTTGTTAGGTTTTCAATGTGCCAAATTGTGCTAGAATGGTCCTTGTAGAAACGTTAGCCAATAGCGTAGAAAAGTTGTAAAATGGTGACCACGTAGGTAATAGAAAATTCAGCGTAAAATGGCCCTTTACAAGATAGATGATGCAATTTTAGCAAAGTTGAGAATAGTGGAAGTCTAGGCGGAGGCCTCTGTTTAACAGTTAACGTTTAGTTAATTAAAATAATGAATTAGTCTCTATCTCTTTAGTAACTTAAATACGAGAGCAATGTATGTGATGTGGATTAACATTCAAAAAGGTTGGTCCACCCAATGTCAATGCATAATATATACTACCGTAGCCGATCTTAGTTTAAAGCTAATTAACAATGTAGTATGATATTAATTCCTAGGCTATTGTGTCTATTTAATCTAGTAAAATTTGTTTCTTTCTAAAGACAAAGCTAGCATTTTAAAGAAATATAAAAAATATGTATGTAGTTCTAAACTGATACAGTACAGGGTACTTCCTGGAGTCTAAGAGGTTAGTACAACAGAAAAATACATCGCCTACGATAACTTGCCGTTAGTTGAAAAAGCAGCTCGCGCGATACGTGAATGTTATGGATTCTTTAATCTACAAAGCTACAAAGGACAATGCCCAAATTACTATGGACGAATGTACTGACCTAAAGATTTATGTGTCATGATCAAAATAGCTTATTTAAAGTAAGTTATTCATGTATATCTTTCCTACGAAATTATACCTATTCACGTTTCCGGAGTTTGAAGATATTAAAGAAAACACATTGTATAGTAGGTTATAAAAATGACACCTATAGGAACCTATTTTCTAGACAAAGAGATATAGAACAGTCGTCAAATTGTCACTGTCATGAGGTGATGTGACATTAACCAGACGTTAATCGATTTTATGATTGTGATTGTCTAAAATCGTTATTATCTTTTTTTGTTTGATGACAGTGTAATATATTATGTAAATATTTCTTGCACAATTAAAACATTTTAAATTAAAATCATAATGATAGGAATGCATTCTCATCGTTACTGCACATTATTGAAAAATCAGAATCAATTCGATTGCTTTCGTTATACTTCAAGACGTACACCTCCCTACTTTCCCTCATGGCTGAAATTGTCAAATGTATCGGAAACTATAAAATTACTTATATTTTTTAAAAAATTACCCCCAAAAGGAATTTTAGTGAAAAACACAAATGGTGTAAAAAAAATTACTTTTTTTTTCCCCAAGAAAAATATTGTGACACTACAAACTTTATTTAGAGTACTGGCTATGGGCAATCTCCTTTAAGAGAGGTAGGGCATAGCGATTTTTCGCTCGAACTGGAGCAGCCCGACTGGTGAAATACCTCCACCTTAAGGAAGACCGCAGCCAAATAACAATCACTTCTGTGTTGTTGTGTTCCTGCGTGTGAGTAAGGTTTCCTGCTCCTGGGGGGTGCTACATTAGTAGCAGAGGTCAAGCTTTCAAGGTGAGGGCGACAAGTCCAGTAACATATTTATTATGCTGTACTTAGGCTAGGACCTCATTACCACTTAACATCAGGTGGGATGAGCTCAATCTTGAAGTGCAATATAAAAAAAAATCGGAATACTTGGCAATACATGTTTTTAGCAAAATATCCGAACAATTTTAGCATTTATTGATGTTACCTCTCAATATTCCCGATAGTTTTCGTTTAACCTAAAACAATAGGGCGAGCTCTTTCTTTAGCAAAACCCACGCAACTTGACCCACGTGGGCGGTTCCTGTGGGCGAACAAGATGATTGATGATGGTCCTTATTCTTAGAATGATAGTCAGGTAAATAATGATTGGAATTGGCAGTATTTATTATAACATATTATAAAACAAAGTCGCTTCCCACTGTACGATAAGCTCTTAAAAAGTACGTAATTTTTAAATCAGCTATTAAATAAAGTTGTATGAATAAAGCATAATATATGGTACAGAAAAGCAAAACAACTCATTGAAACTATGCGAACCAAGGGCGGTTTGCTTGTCGATTAATTAAACGGTGCTAATAAGATCTCGATCTCGGATCGAACTTCAGAAACGATATTGTAGCCCGCCAGTTTTCGTGAGGGAACCAAATAAATTTACTTCAACAAAAACATTATTTCATTATTGGTCCAATTTTGTCATACAGAAGCGTTGTTTAACACAAGTTATGTAAGAAGTTGCCTAATCTAATTGAAACCTTTTGTGGCTGAGATTTATTTATTTCGAGGGTTCCCTGGTCAAACCCGATAAGTGACAAAAATTGAGAATTTTAGTTATAAATGCAGTTAAGATGTACTTTTTTTGCTCTTTCTAATGGTATATTCCAATAAGCCGAGTTTCAATTTATCACGAAGATAGCCTTCACTAAGAACCCAATAAATGCTACTTTTTTCTTTTTGACCAATACCTAAACAATATAAGTATATTTAAAGTATTTTTTTTTTAATTTAATTAGATGAAGAACCCAATAATGTATATTTATTGGGTTTTAAGACAAATATATTTTAGGAAATTAAACTAAGTGAGTTAAGGTAAGACAAGTTATTTGCACTTATTGGGTTTTTATACCAGGGAAATTCTGAATTAACGAGGTCTTACTTAAAACTAAAATCCATCAATACATTTTGTTGGGTTTTACTATTATAATATTAAGTATGCAAACAAATTTAATCATTAAGCTAAAACCCAATAAGTACTACTTATAGTGTTTTACTTCAAGCTAATATTAGAAATGACATATGAAAAGCATACTTATCGGATACTCGCACGAGCAGATATCAACATTGGACTGTAATTTTATTTGGTGAAGAACCCGTTAAGTAGATATGACAGTAGACATAACATCAGACAGATGGCGACAGGATCGCGAGGGTCGACCTTCGTTTGATTGCATTGCACGTAATTTTGGCAAAATAATTATACTTTCCGTTTATTGAAACGAAATAGCATCATCTAGACTCCGGAATAGGGAACTTATTGGGTTTTACCTCTAACCAATTTAGGTTACAATATTTACGTTCTAAGAAATATTTTTAAAAGCAGGATAGTTATTGGGTTTCACGTCTTACTTTTTATTTTTGTTTTACGTACTTATAATTACAAGGTTTTGAAATAATTTTACACTTTTTACGTATGAATAAGAGGATGCTAATTCCGGTTTTCCTGTCCTCAGCTTAGTGTTCTCTTGGAAAATAAAAATAGCAGCATTTATGTGCAGATTCATATCAATGGTACTATTGGTTGCATGGTTTAAATATAAATCGAATATTTTTTGAAAGTATTTGTTGACACTATTATGCATTTTTTTTTATTTATTCAGCAAGATCAGAGGGTTATTTTTCTCACGTGCCATGACCCTGTGCCATGTGTTTTACCTATGTTTGTGGAATATTGTTCTGCTTTCTCCTCTGCTCTTTGGAGCAAATACAAATTACTCGTCAGAACTTGATAAGTCACAAAAAGATATTGCCACGCAGATGAATAGTATCGTCAAGCATATTTTTTTTTGGTGACAGGCACAAGTAATTTTTTAAAATCATGTTATATACATATAATATGATGTTTATTGGTAACTTTACCTGTGTTTCCAAGATTCAGATTTCAATATTTTTTTATATAAAAACGCGGTATATTGTCTCCTTCCAACCTAATGGTAAGTAAGAGAAGAACCCACATCACGATGACAACGGATTTGATTTCGTAATATCCTATCCGTTAGCATACTGGCCTGCATTATGCTTCTTCACGCACCTTTTGAAGGAATTCATTGGACGGAGGAAACACATGAGCCAACGAGGCCCATTTTTTAATGGTACGTCAAAGATTAGAGTTATCAAACTTTTTGGTTCGCGATGGAATATTTTCCACGGTGAAGCGATAACATCGTTGGCCAGCTCTTGTAGTTTTGTAATAGATGGATAAGAGAAAACAGTTCCTCGGAACACTCACCGAGATAAAAACGATAATAGACAGTCAATAAACCAATGTCTCTACGAAGTTGAAGAGGATCAAGGTTCTCAGTAACATCTTCAACATGGATAATGCGCACAGCCCTTTGCTGTAACCAATCAAGACCATCCATAAGGTATTTGGCGGAACCGTCCCAGAAATACAAGCAGTAGTCCAGACAGAACTTGACTTGAGTCTTGTATAAAAGACAAAGCTGGTCCGGCGTGAGAAAACAACGCACTCTATTCAGGATCCCCTATTTTTTGGATGCTAATCAGATGAAACTCTCGATGTACTGATCTTGATTAAGGTTGCAGCGGATATCCATGCTAAGCATGCTTACTTACTTTTTAGGCTGTTACGCGGCAGAGTACCCTGATGAATGAGGAGCGGAAGGAATTGGGATGTTTTCGTCGAAAATGCGCACTCTTGGGTTTTCTCGGCATTGAACTGGACCTGGTTATTTGAAACCCATTGGCTCATGAGGCTCAACACCCGATCCAGTTTAGCGACAAAATTCTCCCGTACCTTCTCCATTCCTGCGTTGCCAGCCGAAGGCCAGCCAAGGTTTCTTCCATTGACCGTACTGTGATCAGCATAGCAATGTATGTTTCCAAGCAGTGGCATATCATTTATATGAAGAAGGAAGAGGGTGGGCGATAAATACGCATAAACTGCGATACGCATCCGTCAGACACGATGTGAATTCTACGTCACGCAGAAAGCCGGAAATCCAGTCACAACGCCGTATGGGTAGTCCATATGCCGTAAGCTTGGAAAAAAGAGCTTTGTGCCAGACCCGATCAAATGCCTCGGCAATTGTCTCCCCCCTGAGATGCGTTACATACGCTAGAAGATCAACCGTCGATCGTTTCGGCCTAAAACCGTGTTGGAGATCATTAATTAAGGAGTGATCCTCTAGGTAGCAGACCAACCGGTTATAGATAGTCCGTTCCATGACTTTGAACAGCACTGAGGTCATGGTAATAAGGAGGTAGTTTGATGGGCCTAATCGGTCGAAAACTATGTACACGAAACGAATCATTCCCGAAGAAAATCATAGCTGGATAGAACATTAAATGTAAATTATCCTCAAAATTTAAACAATGAATAAGTATATGAAAAGAGTATAAAAGTAAGTAATAACCTAATGCGAACATAATTACAAGTGTTTTTTGCTTGGAATTAATAAAAACTTAAGTGATTAAATCGTTTTTTTCTCTCAGGTGAAACCCAATAAGTCGGGACCCTTTACCAAAAAAAAAATTTTACAGCAAAACTGTAAGCATTAGAAGTAAAATAAATATGAAAACTAAATCTTTATGAAATATCATTACTAATAAAACTCAAAAAACTGGACATTTACTTATTAAAATGCACTTTTACTGTTTACAAACCTTTAACATCGATTATCTCAGAAGTATGTTTTTGGCACTTATCGGGTTTGACCAGGGAACCCTCGTTTATTCATTTAGATTCACCAGTCAATGTACACACTTATTCTAACACAGCACTTTAAAAAATAAAATAATGTTTATATGCACACAAATGCAGAGAGAAGAAAGTGCAATACCTGTGACATGGTATGTATGGAAATAAATAATGTTAGAAATTGTGGTATCTCGCCACGAACACGAGATGATCAACATTCCAAACACGGCGGCAGAATACATAATTTGTATTGACGATTCATAAGTGCTTTTGTAAAGTTTACATGAATAAAGATGTTTTCTATTTTATTCTATTCTATTCGAAGCGAATGAGAGTGATAGACGCTTAATACTGTTAAAATTCTTGTTTCGCCGGTAAAAGTCGCAACTATAAATCTTTACATACTGTACGCTATTACAGAGTGCGTACATATAGGTATGCAAAACCAACAATGCGTCGTGTTTGCGTTTTTTTGAGATAAAAAGTATCAATATTTATAATTTGTCTTGCATCTAAATTTTATCCAAATCTATAGTAGTTTTGCTTGAAAGTGTATAAAAATTCAAATTTTTACGGCTTTCAATGATTGAAATCGCCAAAATATTTACATTTAGGCATGTACAGTCAAAATCACATCTGAACACAGTTTGGACTTTGCACCATCCTTATATTAAGGGCCACAAGAACTCATTTCGAACTGCAACTGTTTACCTTGATGTGCGATCGTACGTACATTGTCTAATACCGTTGTTCTGAAAACAATAAAACACAAACATAGACTGACAATTGTTCAGCAATATGAATAAAAGCAATAGTTATTCAGTTGCTAGATAAATGGCATGAAAGAAAACTATATGGTCCCAGTTTCTCACCCCGTCCCACTTTCGCACCGAAGCCGCGAGGCCTACCCCCGGTGAAAATATTCGGTAGTAAAAACAGCGATTTTCCCAGTGACTAAACTAAAATATTACGCCGTATTTTGTCGGCAAAAACGGGTCAAAGGATATTTTGAGGTGGAGAAATGAAATTGAATGAATTCAGAAGGAATTTACTTGTTTAGCTAAAATCTCTTCGGGGTATTGGATCTTGCTGGGAACAACTTATTGAGTTTCCCGTTTGTTTTTATCTTAATATGTAGGTAAGTAGGTACATTTTGCCATAGTCTTTTTATTTTTTGCACTTTCATAACATCATACAAGTCTATAATATTGAGTTATAGTTTTGAGAATTACTTGAAATCGTTAATACTTAAATAACCAGACCATAGAAGCTACGGACGCTTCTATGATCTGGTTATTTAAGTATCAGGTCGTGATCTCGAGGTCTTGAGTTCGATTCCCAGAATTCAAGCCCTTGAGAGCATAACTTGGTATTTATTTTGATTAATGCAAATTATGTTGCAGGTTTCTTTAACAGAACTTGCGTCAAGTCAGCGCCTATGCCTTGTTGTGAAGATGACTAGATTTGAATGATAAGAGTGGTAAGCCTTAGAACAATGGAACGTTCATAAGCTGACACCTACTATATTTTTCTATTTTATAAGCTACGTTAACAATTATCTATCTTGGGTTATTTTCATTTTTAGCTCAATAAAAATTACATAACTACTTTAAGGTTTATTTAAAATTTTTGCTTTTAAAAAAAATATAACAATGCAGCAATTTCGCATTTTACGTCAAATTTCACACAATTCTATTTATTTTTTATTTTAATAAAGACATAATCAAAATGATAATTTAGAAAACAATAAAATCTAGTGGCACGCAAAAAGATTAATCCTTTTTTGCAGAAAAAAAGCTACTTTTGAGACAGATCCAAACAACAATATGAACTCGAATTTAATAAAACCACCGAATTTGCTTCCGCATGCAGACTTAAGCCGACTTATTTTATGAAATACTTAGGCATTGAAATAAAAAAAACATTGACCTGATTTTTTTAACCTTTAGATCAGCATTAAAGTTGATACCCACACCGGTATCAACTTTAATGTAGTATTTATACAAGTAGACTATACAAGTACAATCCGAGGCGAAATACTTTCTGAGGTGATATGAAATTTAATATTCAGCGAGCATTTGCGAAACATTGCTTGACTCCCGTTCCGCACAATAATCCAATATTAAAAATATGGTGTTTCCCTTTTGACAGATGGTTTCCTTTTCCGAATAAACAAGGGAAGGTCAAATTGCAAAAGTTTGAGAGATAAGAATGATATTTTTTTCGAAAGGGGAAATTTTTTTTTGATTACGTTATAAATTTATTGTTTTTTTTTTCATCAGCCAAGAGCATTATTCCTGCAGGCCCACACAAACTTCTAAAAGTACCTACTCAAATTCTGTAAGCACTCAATTATCCAGTATATATTATCAACATAATAGCAAAATTTACGTGTTCCCATCAATTATTGTATCCACTACGAAATACACATTTTTGAAATTCCCTTATCCTATGAACATATGTTTTCACCGTGGCACTAGCAAAAGGTTTCAGAACCACTACTCCACTATTTACCGTTTTAAAAGTTGAATACTCCATGTTGTACAACTAGCGACTATAGTCACATATTAGTAGAACTAGTGTTCCTAATTGTGCGTACAAACCACACCCTAACGACAGAAGCTATTATCATTGCAAGGAGCGTGCCTCAACAAAAGGTGTTGTAACTTCCTCCCATATCTCGAGGGCGCATTTGTGCTGTATTTATTCGGCATATAGCACTTAAATTCTCATTTTCCGAAGCGATGCCCATAAATGTGCCGATTTGGGCGCGACGTGGCAGTATGCGATTGTTCCTTTGAATACTTTATGTAGGCGGTGGTGATGTCGCGCTTCAGATATCAATTATGGAGGAGGCTATTGGAGAAATTTCTTATTATTTAACGATCTGATAAATGGTTGAGTGGATTTCTGAACTGATTTTGAATGATGAAGTTACTTGCTAGTAAGTGACGATAAGGCCGGGGATAAAGTGGTATAAAGTTGCCGAATTGGTTTAGACGTTTTTAAATTTCCTTCGCAAAATGTCCTATTGGTTGATATAGTTTATTATCTACCGTAGTAACAATTATCATCCAAATACTTTCAGTAGTTTCTGGCTAAAAGAATAACAAACATACATCTATATGTATATTTTGACAACGAGTTTATAATATTAGTAGAACTAGAGACGTGCACTGGCTGCTTCATAGGCCCAATACCTTGGCAAATAAAAAAATCTTATCTTAAAAAAAGTGAAGGTTGAACCACTTCAGTGCGTTCCAAATTTCTAAAAGGTTCAGATATAAATAATAACTGTAATGAGTGAATGTATTAGTGTAACACACAGGAGCTTAGACCGCGATTCCTGCTTGAGCGGTACAAGTCCCAGGTGCGGCCACGATCAGCGTGACGAGGGTTAAAACACAATATATTTACATTACAGCCAGCGAACATTTCTACACTTGTGGGATAAACTACGCTAACCGCCTTTTATTTGTCCCTTAATATTGCTAAGGGTTTGATAAAAAGCGTTAATCCTAACTATTTACTCAAGGAATTTAAGTGATAGTTGACTTAAAAAAAGTAACAAAACTGAATAAAACAAATGAAACGATGCTCTAACTTACTGCACATTTATCAATTTAATTATGCTTACAAATTATACCCCCTTTTATATACGAAGTATGACGTCGACGCCGAATTGCTGCCCTTTAGAGGGCCGCTCTATCTAGTCTCCCCTAAATGGTCAGGGGACTGGCGGGAACGGCCGAAGGCGCTAAGCTGTTCCCGCGTATCTGTGGAATTCGTAATTTACAGCTTTTGTACCTATGTAAACACGTCTACAGTCCCAAAACTAAAAAAATACCAATACTATGCGCTTGTTAACTATGCTCTTTCGGATCCCTTTGAGGTTAGGTATACGGTGCAACGCAAGGTGAAACGCGTGACCATAGCAAAGCAGTAACATTCACGCTTCACCCGAGCTATTATTCATTAGCATTATATTTCTAAACGTAGATGAACACCATTTTGGTTAGACAGGGTTATATACCGCAATCTGTACGCTCAGTACAATTTATGGAATAGTCAGCTAAGAGTTTCCTAAATCCGATTTTCCTGGCTTCCAGACTGTGGTATATTAGATTGTGGTTAAAGGTACTACCCTAGTCTATAGAGGGCAAAGTGGCGATGGTTTTAGAGCATTGTCTACCTGTTGTGATATACAAGCTCTAAAAGAACTCATAGAAAAATATGTGTATGGTATATCGCTGTTTTTTACATTCTTAATGTAATATTTGGGGACGGGCGTAAGCCTACGCACTTTGCGCCATCCTATATCGTAGGCATAAGAATAAACATTTAACTGGGAGTGTTTACCTAAATGTGTTGTTCACTGTAAAGACAGAACGAGGTTCAAAATACTTGAGAAACGTCTTTTCACTTAAGACATAACAACTAAAATCGAACGCAATTCATTCGTGTCCATTTTGTGCTTTCAGTTAAATAATATGAAAATCCTTACTTCCTTACTAATATTATAAATCGGAAAGTGAGTTTGTTTGTTTGTTTGTTCCGCTTTCACGCCGTAACTACTGAACCGATTGCTTTAAAATTTTGCAGACGTAAAGTTAGAAGTCCGGATTAAATAATAGGGTACTTTTTATTCCGGAAAAAATTGATATTCCCGAGAAAAAAATAGTTTGCTTGATGGATGGATTGGAGATGAGGTTTGCGATAGATGGCGCTAGATGATGGTAACGATGTGCTTTTTAAAATACGTAACAAGTGGAATGATAGCTTACACTATTTAGTTTTTTAGGTACGCGATAGATAGCGCTGTTTTTTTTTTAAAATGGTAACGTTGTTTTTTTTAGGCAAGTAAGAAGTGGAATGATATCGTGCGCTTTAACCTGTAGCTCATACACTTATTCGGTGCACTTTTCGACTCATTTACTTACTTGCTGTTGTATCTTTATTCACAGGTTTCCTTTTTTTTTTTGGTTCCTACCATTTTACATTGAATTGTGTATGTTGTGCTTTATACCACAACAAAAACGTATTCCACGCGGGCGAAGCCGCGGGCGGAAAGCTAGTTATGATATAATTAAGCCATTTATATTCTCTCCTATAGTCCTGTATAATAGGCCATAATCCAGGTAGCTGGTTCATTGCGTATTAGTGGAAGGGTGAGAGTGAGGTAACCTTACTGTCAGGTACAATAAAGCTACCATTAAATCTTTTACGAATATAAATACCGATATCGAGATGTCAGGTATGACCGAAAACACCTTAACATATCTTCCAGACAAATAAGGTCGAGATAAACGGCACGAAATTCGATTGGAATGGTCACCCATCCCATCCCCACCCAATTGTATGGTGTGCGTTTAAATTTAGTTATTAGGGAGAATCTTTTTTCTCTTTTAATGAAAAAAATTTAGTTATTGTTTTAAAACCGTTGTCGCTATCACACTACGATGACCTCGTTTCATAAAATAAAACCTTTAACCGTATTTTGCTTGACGTGTCCAATTTCAGTACTCCTCAACTTTCGTGAGTTCCACCGGTAGGCTTACTGAGGTGCCCCACGAGTTTTCCTAAGTTTAGTTTATCCGCTGGTTTAGCGGATCAAACCAATCGGATTAGGTTCCCGCTTAACCGATCCGACCTAACGTGTTTAGCAAACTGTGTCGGGATGAACAAACTAGTTTATCTATACGTACTGGATCTTATCTTCATTATTCATGTTGTATGTTCAAACGTAAGATCATGTAAAAGGCCGAAGGGCTGTTTAAATAAAGCATGAAAGACATGCTAATAAGGTTAACTTTTAATTTGGTTAAATTTTTTGCACTATAAGGTCAATGATAATGTTATTTTGTTCGTTTTCAGAGTTTTAAAGGTTCGATTCCCGGTCGGGTCAAAATTGAACTTTTGGTATATAATGTCGTGGCACCTTTATTGTTAAGAGAAATAAGGCATTACGATTTATCGCTTGAACTGAAACAACCTGACTGGTAAAATATCTCCAAATTACAAAAAAACACAGCCAAATAACAATCACTTCGGTGTTGTTGTCTTGTAAGGTTTTCAGAGCTCTTTGGGAGTGCTACATTAGCAGCAAGCCTTCAAGGTAAGGGCGACTAGTCCAGACACAGCTATTATTATGCTTAAATTGTCACCCTTAAGCTAAGACCTCATTGCCACTTAACATCAGGTGGGATGAGGTCAATCATCAAGTGAAATACATAAAAAGAATTTGTTTCTCATTTCTCTAACACAAAGTGCTCTAGCTACTTCCCACGGAATCAGAACAATGTATATGACGTTGTCCAATATTAATATTTAGATATAGATCTTATGACAGTGAATTAAGTTGAATAAGCGACTTTATTACGCAATGTTTAAGTTTGTCCCTAGTTTTGGTTACAATATAATGTCGGGGTTCATTTGCCGGCGTCATCCGGACTTGAGACAACAAGATAATGAATCTAATCCTATCCGACCCTTAGAAGGTCTTGCCTAAAACATGACGAATCTCTTAAATTAAGCTTTTAACTCGCGATGTCAAGCGAGATGTATCTACTACAAGACTTGAGAGTCACACAATAGAAGGAAGTGGGGCCTTAAAATGTTGCCCTGAATTATCGCTAATAAATTATGATTGTATGTTGAACTCATGATAATCTTGTGAATAGGATTTATCTTTAGTTATTATTAGGAACCTTAATCCTTTTATTATTATAAGTTTATTTTTTTTTCTATTTCATGCTTAGAAAAAATGCAGAGAATTATAATTCAAACGCGATTTTTTCTAAGATTGTACAGATATCTGAGTGAGTTTATTACTCTTTCACGCAAAAATTACCAAATGGATTTGGATGAATTTCGGTACATAAACAGATAAAATACTTTTTATTTTTAAATAATGCGAGCGCATTCACAAGTAGCAGCAAGAAATGGGATTCAAATAGGCTTCATGTTTAACACTGTATGATAATTTATATTGGAAATATAAATCTAGTGTAAAAAATATTAAATTAATACTGGTCATAGTCTGTACAGTTGCGTTGCCTACACCAATTTTAAAACATCAACATCATTTCGTCATAGCGGCCATCTAAAATCTGAAACGTGTATAATACTACTCAAGCCCTTTATTCAATACCTTAATTCAGGGAGTAGTATCAAAAAATGGAATCCGACTTGTTGTGGTCGCCATCTTGAACCATAGCTATACTAGTTACAAATTACTCTTAGATATCTTTAAAAAAAAACTTTTTTTTAATTTTCTAGGAGTGTCCTTTTTTTTCAGACTGATACGTCAAATTTATAACTGGCCATCATTTTTGCATCGCAATTGAAGAGCATGCAAAGCGCCGTCTTAGAGCTCTACCGTTAGGTGCCTGTGATTTATGACTGTGGTACAACTCCGCGTTGCCCCTACATTCCGTTGAGTGTTGTCCACACCTCGCACCTGAGTTTGGGACATATATTTTGTGCGTTATGTATATGTATAAATAGGTGTCTTGTTGCTTGATGTGATATTTAGTTAAGAGTGTGAGTAACAAGGGCGGTTGTATTTATGTTTACGGCTTTTACTCAACTGATAGTTCGACATAGTGATAATAAAATGCCATGTACACACAAAACCACATCACGTTACACACTTTTGACTCTGTACCGCCCTTATGATGTGCACATAAGATCGAATACTTAACTGCCAATATTTACCTTTGCTATTTACCGTACAGATAAAAGCATATCATTAATTAATGAGTGTTTGGTTATGTTTAACATTTTTAAAATTCCATGAAGGCCAATAATCCAATACATACTCCATATTGTGACCATATTCGGTCTGAAGTAAACCGCCTACGTATCAAGTCACGGAACACTGTAATGGACGAAAGGATTTTTCACGTCACTATTTAGTCAAAACTACAGAAGAAGTAACGTCGATAAATTTTAACACAATGTATCCAAATACATGTTTGTTTACATAATATAGGGAAATACACGTTTAAATAAAATCAGAACAATTGAGTAATTAAAAATAGGTTTCCATAATTTTAAAATGCTTCTCGTCGCACAAGCGAGCTTGAAATATTTTAATAAAATGAAAACATACCCTTGCGATGAGCTAAAATAAGCTAAGTATGACGTTGTAAACTCATACAGCAGAGAGCACTTACCAAGGGCTAAGTGGTTAATATGAGTATAACAGAAACAAATCATAGGTTATGATAACTTGCGGTCAGCTCAGTTGGAAAAACATACGTGAAGGTCACAGGTTCGTATCCCAGATCGCAGGGCGATATCTACAGTTTCTTTAGAATATTTTACAAAAACAGAAAAAAATCATCTCCCCTGTGCCAGAGTATATAAAGAGCCTGTGCGGTTCGAACCCGCGACCTTCACGTGTCGCGCGTGCTGCTCTTTCAACTGAGCTCTGATATCTTTAGAATATTTACTGTACCGATACGTCCGAATCTATCACCTTTTGTTGTTTTTCCGCTCAATTTGTTATCCTGCAAATTTTCATGAATACAAATTCAGTTGTTGTCAGCAATGTTTATGTAGACTCACTAAATCGTTTTCGCATAACCCGTTATTTCATGCATGAGTTTGGCGAGGCTCCAGAAAGAGTTATCCTTTCTCGAGAAAGGTATAAATTCTTATTTAATGATATTACGTGTGACTAAAATTAACTTAACAAAAATTGATTTTATTCCGAAAAAATATGAGTGAAAACTGCTATTTGTTGCAGTTTGACACCCACCATAGATAAGATACAAGCGGGCCTAACTCAATCGGCGTATTATTTTTTATTTTTTGTCGATTCATGGAAAACAAGCTTTCCTATATTGTCTCTTACCTTAAAAGATTGGAAAATGTCAAAACATAACCCACGTCTATTAAAGAACTGTACATAACTAGCTAAATATTAATTTTTCATTAAATTTATCTGCACATACATTTAGTCGTAAAGATCTTAACTGAAACTATTTAATCAAATTTAAATGTAAAAGTCAGTAAACATAATTAAGGAAATCGAAATTAAACTAACACTTGTTGCTCCGAGGACTACTTGCCTATGGCTTACCTGCATGCACAATACGTCCAATTTCTCGCATGAGAACATTAAAGTTTCGCGTCTATTTATCAACCAATCAGCGGCTGAATTTTATCGATTTTGTAATTTTTTAAAATAAAAATTTACTCGCTTGGCCCTTCCTGAGTGACATAGACGTTCAGATAAAAATTTGATTGTTATCTAAATCTTCTGGTACCATCTTTGTCTCTGGTTTGCATAGGACAAGCGCAAAAGTTTTATAAAGTTTAAAAATAAGCATGCTTTTTTCGTCAGAACTTTTCATTTTCCCCCTAATTACACGATCAGGGCCTTTTGTGAAACCATAAATGTTACCATCGCCCAATAAATCATAAACGTGCTTGGACCCGATAAAAACAAATTCGTTTTCCTTGTTGTCGTTTGCAACCCACCGGTTGGTGTCCCTACAGATAGGGTCAATTCGAAACAGTTATAAAGTTAAAAATAAAACCGAAACCGAACTTTAGACTCAGTCTTAATATGTCAATGTAAAACTGTAAGACATTAATAACACGCGTAAGAATGAGAACTTGATTTTTTTTACATATATCAGTATAATACACTTACAATTAACAATTATAACCGCAAAAGATATAAAATCGAAAATTTCCCAGTTTTTAACGTAAAAAATATATCGAACCGATTAGGAAGGCAAAATTCATATTATACGGTTACCATGGCCTGCAAATATCCATAATAACAACCAGTATAGCTGACCTTGGAAAACAACTGGATAAACACAATCTCATAGAATATGATGGTTAGCGTATACTATATTTGAGGTAATCGGACTAGCACAAAACAAAAAGGTTTATTCAATTTCCAAAATACGAAACCAAAACCGAACCTTAGGTCACACTCCGCGAAAGTCATCGGGTGAACCGAAGATCCAAACATTTAGTAGACACTTAGGTACGCTTGAAACCGTACGAGAATAAATATATATGCAGCGTATTCTATATTTGAGAAATATGAACAACAACACAAAAAGGTTCATTCACATCCCGCAAGCCGAAACCGAACCGAACCGATCCCAGGGCCACACTACGCACGAGTCATCGGGCGAACCGAAGATCCAATCGTTAGATATTTAGTTACGCTCAGCCCGAAACCTTATGAGAGGATGTTTTCTTTCCCCGAACAAATGGAATGCTTGCGACATTCTGATAAAGTATTCAACGTATATTCCCGAGGTTGCGTACATTTGTGTATATTTGTTCCAAGTCTCGATGGCCCTATTCGTGCCCAAAATAGGGGATAGATCTTCTGAAATCGGTGGGAGTGGGGATGTTGACCCACTCTTTGGGTCGCTGTTGAGTTTTTGGATTGGCCCAAAAGAGTTTTTCGCTGCTCGATTGTGTAAAGGATCTAAATTATTCCTTATGTCGTATTCTTTAAGTAGGATTTCAACTGCATCAAAAATTTAATAGGCAGTACATAACAAAAGTAGCAAAATCAAAAAAGGAAAATGTTTTTTTTTCAAATCTGCTTTCATCAGCTCATTATAAAACATATTTAGTAACTAATAATACTACTAATTACAATTTAACGATTGGATTACGATTATTTTCAATAAAAAAGCCGTGAATATCAAAAATAGTCATTTCAGAATGAAAACCGCTATAAATAAAGTAAATATTAAATGTTTACCAATTACTCCCGAAATGACCGGATAATGTTACTATACTAAAATGTTATATCAGCCGTTACTATAACATGTTCAGTCATTGTTAAAATAATTAATTACCGAATTGTGAGGAAATGATGTTTTACCGAAAAACAATGCTCAATGCACTCTCGTAAATTCGAGTATTATCGTAAAGTTTCAATTAATTCTTGCAAAACGGGCAGGCGGTACCTGAAAATACGGCATTCAAATAAAATCCCCGAATATAATTGCACATTATCAGAACGACGGTCCATAACACTCTCCCAGGGCAGAAATTACATCGCGAGGCAGAAAGGGTATTGTGACCAAACAAAATTACGAGCCAGACGGGTAGAATGGCATTAGGTACGCAAATTAGTGGGAAAATTTGTGAATTTTTACCCCCAGTTCTTCGAAATACAGCTACAATGGACGGCGGGTCAGTGTATGGGAAATGGCCTCATTAATTTGGCAGAAGATTGTTTTTACGATTCAGATATAATCAAGCACTGGAAAAGTTCCGCTTAGAATATATACTCTACCTACTTCCCGTGAATATCGTGTGAGAATTAGTTATTTAATGAAACTACGAATTAAACTTGTTTATAATAAGGTAGGCAAATATATAGATGTTTGTGTTAGTGCAAACACATTTGTATTTCGGGAGAGGAAGCTTGTAATATGGGAATTTGGGAAACGTTAGTAGATGAATGTGTAACAAGCCATGACATTATAAGATTACCCAAAAGTGAACATATAGGTAAACGAACGGTGCCACTATATTTTGCTAATACCGAAAACACTGTGGAGAGGTATAGAAATTTGATAAGGTGATACTTCAAAATCGGCCATTGATACTGCAGGATAACAAAACGGGTAAATTAATAGATTGCAAATTTATACGCCAAATAACATTACCCTGTTTCTAATTATCGTACAATTGGGTAAAAATACACATGTCACTTAGTTTTAAGTATTATATAAAATAAAAAGCCATTTACTTTTGGGCGCAATGAATTTTATTGACATAAGCTTCCTTAAAAAACTTGCTGTATAAAGATCTGGATGAACTCGAATAGCAGTTTTTTAATTTTCAAGGGAAAGTTATTCTATGGCTAATTAATTTTATAGCTTAAACTTGAAACTCGCCACCAGAAGCTCGCTCCTAATGGTGTCAATCATCGAAGCGGAGCGAGCTGAGCGAGCGAGTAATGAGCGAGCATTACAGTAACAAATAGCTGGAGCACGGAAAAATTGCGCTACTTGTCTACTTGCAATATGTTTTCGCTTTTTGCAACTGCGTACGAAATGCAAGTGGTTTCATATTTTTATAGGATTAATTAATACCTATTGTGCTGTATTTTACTGGCACGATGGAACAATGGTATGTACTTTTAGCACAAGTGCTTAAGCTATATTATTTGCGGTATGTAGTCTTGTATGATATTTATTTATTGTTTAGGTAATAAGCAAGTAACATCCAAGTTAACATTAATATTTTAGTCCAAATTTTAAGTTGGTAGCAAACCAATGAAACCAAGCTCATCATATTTAATTTTGTGAAAAACATCCTGAAACTACTCAATGTAGGTTTTTGTTTTCTAGGGCGATTAGCTTTAAACTCTAATCACACTACTTGTACCTTATCAAGCAATTATAAACGCTTTAATCCCAAACAGTAAATGTAACCCATGAAAATGAGCACGGAACAAAACATGCAAGGTTTCCATTTCAAAATAAAGCTCCCAATCCCTTCGGGGGATTTCAAGCTTTACCTGATTCAAAATAAGTCTGAAATTTCATCTTAATCCGAAAACTGCGTAGAACACGCTCTCTGTCCTTGAACATAATTTAGCCATTCCAAAGATAATTTGAAAGCGAAACCCTTGTATGAAATTGTTTGATTATGTTTAATTGGGTTAAATAGAGTGTACGATCCGAGATAATATTTACACTCATCTTTAATTTCAACGCGTGTAATGTAATGACGATCTTAAGCAGAGAGGCGTACAGGCCAGATTTTTGGGTCACGGGTCGATTCCTGGTCGGGTCAATATGTAAAACTATCTTTTTTATTTTATCTGGGTGTTGTGATACCATTATTGTCATTACAATAGAATAAGGTCAATGTACGCGGTGTTTTTCAATATTCATATTTTAAACTAGAGGATTACCGCGACAACAAAACAACAAAACTATTTGATAAACCAAGAAAAAAATATATTAACAATTATAGGACAGTTTTCCTTGACGTGCCGTCAACTGTAGGTACACATTCATACTAACGTGATCAAACAAGTAGCGATGTTGCAGCGAATCGTAAGAGATTCGTTCGTAGAACACCGCAGGTCTCGTTTCGTTGCGTCTATGAAACAACAAGAATCGTAACGCCATAACATCTCTATCGATAGAACTGAGTCGTCACGTCGGCTACCCTCGTCACTCCAGCTTGTCACGCAGATCGCGACCGCACCTGGAATTTGTACCGAGCGGGAAGCCACGTGTTCCACTAAGTCGTCTTCATCACGGCTGTCATTAACTGGCCCTTGTTATGAAAGGCACTGAAATGCCTCTAGGTTTAGTGAAGTAGGAACGCCTTGTTGAAATGATTCATACAGCTTGTAACTGGCCAGTAACATAATAGTACCGACAAAATGAATACAAAACAAATTTCTATCGCCGGGTCTTAACCCTGTCCTATTAAGAAAAATCCGGCAAGGAGTTATCCTATTCTTTCCAATAATGTAGAAGTGCAAAAATTTTAATACGAAGTATATTATACTTTGAGGCTATATTATAATTTACAATCGTTACGTACTTTTCGATTGGTTTGGTTAATTTATTAAGTTTTAAATAACGTCTTCAGCTTTTATACACAGTTAACTAGTTACCCGCCGCGGCTCCGCAGGGTTTCAAGTAAATACAAATAAAGATTTTGATTTTTCTGTACATAAATATGTATAGCTTATTCATACAAACCTTCCTCATACATCACACTACCGTTTAAAAACATCTCATAAAAATCTGTTGTGTAGTTTTAAAGATCTATGCATTTATAGGGACATTCAGAAAAAGTGTCTTTGTTTTGTACTATGTAGTGATGTAACCCAGCATAAAACGCTTTGTTGCGCATTCCAAGAATGTTCGCAAAAAAAAACATATAAATGTTTCTTACTGCAAGACAGATCCAACCCAGCCAGTATTTTCAAATCCGTTCGAAAGGAATAAACCGTTCGGAGAGCGCAAAAAAGAAAAAAGGTCAACGAGAAGGCTAACGAATTTAAATCTAGAATGCGCCGCCAACCGTCTCTAAATCAAGTCTAACTTCACCTGTAGGCGAGCAGCGGCGACTGTTGCCGAACAAATAACTGGATACTGCTTGGTTTCCGGACAATGCTTGGTTTAGCCATTACTCCGGCTTGCTGCGGTTGGGCTTTGCTCGTTAGTAAAGCAACTTTTTCGTACGCTAGTTAAGAGGATGCACAATGTTACAAATTCAAATTGTGTCGCTTAAAATTGTAGTCAGGTGATACTAGGTTTGGAGCTACCTACTGTTAAGTTCCATCCTCGAATACAACGTGAAAAATATTGATGTTTGGTCGTAGTTAAGACACGTCTCTGTTATTTCAAGCTGGGAAACCAAGGAAGACAAAAAATCTATAAATCCCACCATTTACAGACCTTACGGTAATGTTGGTAAATATGTATATGTGTAACTTAATCTACATGAATACTTAACGGTGTCCCAAGAAATATCGTAAAGCTGTATAAAATGTTTTGTTTCCGTTCTAAAAATTGTCATTAAAAAATTAGTCTCTTATTTCAAGTAGGGAAACCAAGAAAGACAAAAATTCTAAAATTTACACCATTTATAGACTTCACGGTAATGTTGGTAAATAGGTAGGTATGTGTGTAACTTAATCTACATAAACACTTAAATGTATTCCAAGCAACATCGTAAAGCTGCATAAAATGTTTTTTTTGCGTTCCAAAAATTTTCATATTAGGGAAAAAAAAAACAAATAAAAACGGGAATACGTTGTGGCAATTATATTTTTCTAAATTCTATAATTACCTGCTTAAACCTACATCATTGCTACTCAAAACTTAGCGAATTACTTTTCAAACAAATGATAACTTTGTGGGTATTTATTTTATTTTAAATACCCGGTACCATATATTAGACTCCTGACTTTTTACACATCCGGTTAATTTAAATCCGGCCAGTATTTTCAAATCCGTTCGAAAATAATAAACCTTTTGTAGTGCAAGAAAAACAAAAAGGTCAACGAGAAGGCTAACGAATTTAAATCTAGAATGCGGCGCCAACCGTCGCTAAATCAAGTCTAACCTGTAGGCGGGCAGCGGCGACTGTTGCCGAACAAATAACTGGATACTGCTTGGTTTCCGGACAATGCTTGGTTTAGCCATTACTCCGGGCTTGCGGCGGGCGCAGTTCACTCGTTAGTGAACTGACGTTTTAGGGATTCCGTTGCGAGCTAAATTTTGACAGCTATCTGATTATAGCTAGTATTCAATTTTAATGTTTCTACTTTTTTGACGTTATTCACTTATTTATTTATTAGTGCAGTAAGTTCCAATGTAGTTTACAATGGAACTTCTTTAATAATAAATTGGTGAATATTGATCCATACAAAATGTAATAATCTGTAAATACCGTCTTTATTCCGTTAGCTTTATTGCTTTCGAGATTATTCCGATTGATTCATTGACATCGTTGTAAAAAATGTTTTCATGATTTTTAAAGACCTGTTGTCGTTAATTTTATAAATGTATACAATATGGATAACTCAATGTATTAAAAAGTGGGAAACATAGTCTGATTTGGAAAGTTTGCCATCTCTTTTTTAACATAAACGATTGAAAATAAATAAAACACCGAGTTTAAGTATCAGAATCGATTTGATTTGGCTTAGCTTTAAGGTTGCTGGATAGAGTCTATAAAAAAATAAAATAAAAAATTAAAAACTTATCTCATCCCACACTCGATTTACTTTCCTCACCATTTACTTTCCTGGACTGAGCAATTCCAAGTCCAAAGAGATATATAGATCCCGTGCTAACTCCGCCGAGAAACTGTGGAAAGTAAGAGCAGTACAGCGCAGGTGGATATGAAATATTTCATCTAATCTGAGCGAGCAACTTCTGTTATTGCCCGCTCGCGTCTGAGCGTGGCCACTTTGCTCCGCACATATTGCTTATTGCGATAAATAGCGCGCTGTTACGTTGAGCAGAGAAAATTCTTATTGTTATAACTTACTGTTGTAAATTTCTTTAAAAATCGCCGTTCCTGATGATAGCAATACATCGCACCCCTAAGTGAAGAGAATACCATTTATTGGATACTAGCTGTGCCCGCGACTTCGTTCGCGTGGACTACATCCTTTTATGGTCGGTTTTACCCCTTTCTCCCGTAATATTCGAAATAAAAAGTAGTCTATATTTTAATCCAAGTTCCGAGCTATATTTTTGCCAAATTTCATATCTCTAACTTCAAAAATAAACATTTTTCCATATAAACTTCCAAAGGTAGTATTACCCCCATCCCCCCTTATTTTCTAATAAAAAGTAGCCTCTGTCCGTTCTTGAGATTCAACGTAGGTATACCCATACCAAATTTCATCAAAATCCGTTCAGCCGTTTAGGCGTGAAAGAGTAACAGACGGACAGACAGACATACATACATACAGAGTTACTTTCGCTTTTATAATATTAGTATGGAAGTATGGAATATGGATGACAGATTTTTTTTTAATTTATAGTACTGATATAAAAAGTCTAAAAAAACATGTTGGTGGGTTATATGTTTCATAACTTATTGAATTAGTTACTAGTTACGGATAGTAATAAATTATACGAGGCGTAAGCTAAAAACAACCGACGGACGTCTGATTACAGCTGATATGGGAAGTAAATTAAAAACAACCGCTAGACGTCTGATTACAGCTGATATGGGAAGTAAATTAAAAACAACTGCTAGACGTCTGATTACAGCTGATATGGGAAGTAAATTAAAAACAACCGCTAGACGTCTGATTACAGCTGATATGGGAAGTAAATTAAAAACAACTGCTAGACGTCTGATTACAGCTGATATGGGAAGTAAATTAAAAACAACCGCTAGACGTCTGATTACAGCTGATATGGGAAGTAAATTAAAAACAACCGCTAGACGTCTGATTACAGCTGATATGGGAAGTAAATTAAAAACAACCGCTAGACGTCTGATTACAGCTGATATGGGAAGTAAATTAAAAACAACCGACAGACGTCTGATTACAGCTGATATGGGAAGTAAATTAAAAACAACCGACAGACGTCTGATTACAGCTGATATGGGAAGTAAATTAAAAACAACCGACAGACGTCTGATTACAGCTGATATGGGAAGTAAATTATGGAACGGTATTCACGACTCGTAGTCGGTTGGAGAGGAATGGATAATTAATATTTTTTGACAAATTACGAATCGTTAATATTGGAAACGGGCATTAGTAGATGGTTTTTGTGAAATTATCGTACATTATTATAAGAATATCGTTTGAAAAAGATACGAGATTGACATTTCATTTAATAATGACAAGTGATCTTTAAGTGTCAATGTCATTTTCAAATTGATAAAATTATAATAGAGTACCTACGATATTTTAATTTTAACTTTATATGACCCATGCCCTACAGAAAAAAACTATTACGTTGTGTTTAAATTTGAACCCTACCCTATCGCAATAGAATACAAAATACCAAAATCAATTTTTGCCAAAGTCGCGTAGATATTTATTTAAAAGAGGTCAATAAACTAGCAAATGCTTGAAGTCAAGGCACAATCGAATATTTATATACATATAATATTAAAAATGTATTGCACAAGAAAGCACAACAGGTGAGCCTAACGCTTAAGGCATTCTCTATCAGTCAGCCCTTGCAGCGTGTATAATATGTATATACTTTGAATATGGGTGCGATAATAGTGAAAGAGTGCTTAAGTAATCTAAAAACAAAAACAAAATAATCAATAATAAGCATTTAAATAAAATTACGGCAGATATATTAATATCTGCCTTTTATTTATCGTGGTACATCAAATAGGTGTCTTATATAAAAATAAAGGCCATAAAAAAGATGCCACCTGTGCATGTCTCCTGTCAATCCATCATCGTTCGCTCGTTCCACTCGAGTTCACTCGACCAGGTTACGGGGAGCGCAAATAAAATGGAGAAGCTTCCCATGTTTTATAGTATTATCTGCTAGTTGTTTAATGCTACTGATGATTGGAAGTAATTTTACTTTATTTTTCTAGTATGCGTAGTTTCGAGCCTGGGGTCCGCTAAGCCTATTTGCAAAACTATTAAAGTGAAATGCCACTTACTGACTTTGCCCGGTTTCAGTGTCAAAAATGACTTATCCGTTTTTCTACGAGTTAATTCGAATTACAAATTACAAATCTTATTTGACGGTGTCCCGATTTCTTACAGTCAAGTTGTGAAAAATTTGGGTATTCATATTGACAATTGCTTAAGTTGGGATAGTCAAATTAAAGAGGTTAGCAGGAAAATGTTTGCATCTGCTGGGTCTATTAATAGATTACGCAACTTCTTACCCATACCCACCAAGATTGCACTTGTGCAGGCTTTACTATTGCCTATTCTTGATTATGCAGACTGTTGTTATTCAAACCTTAAAGAGATATTTCTTGACAAGCTTGAGCGTCTTCAAAACTTTTGTATCCGCATCATCTTCGGCCTACGCAAGTATGACCATGTCTCTGAATTTCGAGCTCAGCTTAAATGGCTTCCTATACGTCGACGCCGTGACCTTCACGTTTTATCTCTCCTATTTAATGTTCTATTTAATCCTCTTGCTCCTCCCTATCTTAAAGAACGATTCCGTTTCTTGCAGCTCAACCAGGAACGTGACATGCGGTCCTCCCGTAAACTTCTCCTTACTTTTCCTACTCATTCTTCTGAATATTATTCCCAATCCTTCACTATCCAATCAATTCGCTTATGGAATTCTTTACCTTTATCTATCAGATTATCTGAGACCCTTCCCATTTTTAAACTCAGGGTTAAATCGTACTTCCTCTCACTTAATGAATGTTAATTTATGTCCTCTATCTATAATTCCAGCTGGGCATGTTGGTTGTCAGTAATTTTCATACACTTATCCTACTTATTAACATTATTATTGTTATTATTATTTTTTTTTGAGTCAAAACTCTTTACTTGATTTTATATATGTTAAATATGTTTATTTGTATATATATATATATATTTGTATATATTTATAATGTTATATATTTATGAGTTTATGTATGTTTATCATGTTAAACTACGAAATAATTCTAAAATAAAAACTGTATTTATGTTGCACGGCCGAACCCATTTCTCGCCATCTACTATTTCCTCTACCTTAAGGTTGTCTGGAAGAGATCGCTTTCTAGCGATAAGACCGCCTAAATTGTACTATAATTTTTCTGTAAAACCTATTTCTGTAAAGATTTTGTGCAATAAAGTAAATCTATCTATCTATCTACAAATTTACTTTCCATATCAACTGTCATCAGTCGTCTGTCGGTCTTTTTTAACTTTTTTTTTCTTTTAGCTTACGCCTCGGTTGATTTCAACCATCCGTAACTAGAATGAATCATTTTTCAAATATTGGAACCTGGCATTATCAACTGACTTATTAATCACGAATTGGTAATTAAAACCTACACACTTCAAATGTGACCTCGGGTTTTTTTCATAAGGTGCAGAAATCGCTAATAACAACTGTTCAGATACTTTACCCCAGAGGTGGAAAGACGGGAAAAGGGAAGTATGAAATTCCTATTTTTGAAAACTTGAAATTCAAAAATCGATATTATTATTTTTATAGTACTATACGCCGTACGCTATAAAAATAATAAATTTGATTAAGATGCCAAGGTGTCTTCGATTCCGTTTTCAAACATTTCTGCAACGAATGTACCACGGGCCGATAAGTATGTAGTTCTAAACATATTCGGCAGAGGGCACTTACCGGAAGGCTAAAGGTTGATACAGCAGAAAAATTTCATCGCCTACAATAACTTGCGGTTAGCTCAGTTGGTAAGAGCAGCACGCGCGATACGTGAAGGTCGTGGGTTCAATTCCCGCACCGCAAGGGGAGATAAAAAAATTCTGTTTCTAATATTGAAATTCAAAATGTGTGCACTAAAGATGTTTTGGAAGCGTACTACTTAGTAATGTATCTTTAGATTGGGGTTGATCCACGCGTACGAAGTCGCGGCTACTAGTCAGCAATAAAATGGTTAATAAACAGATTCATCAAAAATTTATCTGTAAAAGAGCCAAGTTCAACATTACGATAAATACCTTGGCTGTTTACTTTAACAACGAACACGGCGGTAGAATACTTAATTTGTACTGACTATTCATAAGTGCTTTTGTAAAGTTTACATGAATAAAGATGGTTTCTATTTGTATTTCTATTTCTAACGAAATAATTAAATTTGAAATAGATGCTAAGTTCAATTGTAAGACCGGTTTTTTTTAAATAACCTGATATTTTTGTAACATAATAAAAACTTTCTTTTTGTAACTTGGAATAGTAATATTTAAGGCAAATTCTGACTTTGCAAACCCATTCATTTGTACCTTTTATGACTTCATTTTATTTTATTTTTATATTTTTTTTTATTTTATAAAAAAGGGTCCACCAACAGCTTACATACTAATACATGTTTGAATAATATGGTTTGAAAGATTAACTAAATGTTAAGCCACTTAAAGGCGAACATATCATGCACTTACAACTAGTACAGAATTAGGAAGACTTAAAGTATAGTTCGTTAGTTTCAACTTAGGCCCCCTGTTTTCGTTTGAAACTGGAAATATACGGGCAGAAGTGAGAAAACGCGCACGTGCGCTATCAAACGGAAGCTTAGATACTTCAGAAAGACAAATGATGCAAAGATGAGACCGTGCGCAAACCGTTCGCCATAATTTTACTATCCATCTTTTTCGCGCAAAAATTTTCACGTAAAATCGGAATAAAAATATCGTATCTGTTATTTAACTATCTAATCTGGCTAGCTTACAAAATACGTCTAAATGTATTCAGAGATTTTTTATGCAGCCTGAAATAAACAAAAAAAACACGTTTAAAACATTTGTAAGATTTTTACCCATATCGTGCAAATTAACATAATAAAAATACTAATAATCTAATCAAAAATGTATGTTTTACAAATAGCGAAAATAAAATAGTTTTCTAACCTCTTTGTATACAGTGAAGATGGTTTTAGTTAACAAAAAAACTCGGTAGCTATTATGTTGTACAGCGGTATTAAACTTTAGTTTAAATAAAAACATTGGGCAAAATATATACCTGATTTTGTGGTAAGTATTACCTACTTATATTACCTACTTATACTTATTTGCCTTACGGCACAGAAGTCAGAAACAGCGGTATACTATAAATAATTTTCCAATTGGTTGGGTCAGTACCCAACCGGGAATTAAACTTGCGACCTAAGAAAATATCTTTAAAAAAGTCGCGCGTTTCCAGTTTAAGAACCAGAAACGCGATAGCAAGGCAAATTGCGCGCAGCAGCGACCTTGCGGCGAATACTCGATGAGCCGATATGCAAAGCTACCCATGAATAATATCCACTATCATCAGTGAGGAGTAGGCAGGAGCGAGCTGAAGCTGCTGGTGAGCCCGTAAGTAGGATGTATGTAATATAAACTTTACGCCTATTATTTATACTCTAGAGTGAGCCAAACGCCTTCTCTATCTCGTCTCTAATGAGCATACTTTCAATTACATATGTTTCTGAAAAATGATTACCAAGTAGCAACTAACAATCAGAGGTTATCAATCAGCGATTACCAATCATCGATTACCAGTCAGCGATTACCGTCAGCAATTATCAATCAGCGGTTACCATTCAGCGATTACCAATCAGCGATTACCAATCATCAATTACCAATCTGCGATTACAAATTAGCGATTACCAATCATCGATTACTAGTGAGCGATTACCGTCAGTAATTAACAATCAGCGGTTACCAATCAGCGATTACCAATCAGCGATTACCAATCATCGATTATCAATCAGCGATTACAAATCAGCGATTACCAATCATCGATTACCAGTGAGGGATTACCGTCAGTAATTAACAATCAGCGGTTACCAATCAGCGATTACCAATCATCGATTATCAATCAGCGATTACAAATCATCGATTACCAATCATCGATTACCAGTCATCGATTACCAATTCGCGATTATCAATCATCGATTACCAGTCAGCAATTACCGTTCAGTAATTATTAATCATCGGTTTAGTTAGTTTCTTAGACTTGTACCTTGCGTATCTGTATGTTTAGGAATTAATATTGAACTGCAAGTGTGTACTTTTTCCGTACGTACCTACTAATTAAATTAATAATGTAATGTCATGTCCAGCTCAACTTGTAACGATCCGTTAATGGACGACTAACGTCACTAATGAGGTATTTTTAATAACAGGTGACGATATTAATACTTTTCATTTTTGTTTGCGAACCATTCACCCAATTTAACTCTTTTGAGTTATAATCCATGGGATTATCACTCATCATCAGGGATTACAGGGCCGTTGGCCATCAATGATTGCACGATATTCTTGCACGACGATAAAATGATGAATTTAAAAAGGTAAAAGACGTTTTTCACATAGTTGATTTGACTAACTTAAGAACGGATTTCACATTATTATGCCGAAGAAGAAATTACCTCGGTGAATAAAGTTAATTTGTCAATAATAATAAATCTATACTAATGTTATAAGCTAACGTGCTCCGTAGCCGAGTGGCGAGCGGGCCGGACTTTGGCGTCGCGCCATCTCTGAGGTCCCGGGTTCGATCCTAAGTCGGGTCAATATGGGATACGAACTTTTCTATATTGTCTCGGGTCTGGGTGTTGTGGTACAGTCGTTGTTTCTGATTTCTATAACACAAGTGCTTAAGCTACTTACCACAGAATCAGAGCAATGTATGTGATGTTGTCTTATATTTATTTATTTATTTAAAGAGTTTGTTTGTTTGAACACGCTAATCTCAGGAACTGCTTTTTAGAACTCTAAAAATATAATTGTATTAAATGGTTCATTTGTAAGGACGACCTCCATAGTTGAGAAGAGGGCGGACCGGATTTTAAGCGTTGCGCTATCTTTGAAATTCCAGTTCGATTTCTGGTCGGGTCGAGTTATGGACAATAGGGAAAACTAACTTTTCCATATTTTCTCGGGTCTGGGCGTTTTATCCTCATTATTGTTGATTTCCGTAACACAAGTGTTTAACTACTTACTACTGAATCAAAGCAATCGTACCTAATGCGATGTTGTCCAATAATTTTTATTAGTTGATTGCTGAGGATTTTTTTCCTTTACGAGGGGAAATACATTGTACCGTACGATCACCCGAGGGAGGTAACGGCGTGTGTTGGACTCCCTGCCCTAAGAAACCCAGGACTACCTACTAGAATCCCCTGGTTGGACCTCATCGGCTTTAGTGATGCTGTAGAAAACTCAGCTCAGCCATAACCACCACAACACCACCGGCGGAATAGCCGCTATAATGCGGCATCGTCTCTTCCCCCAGGGTTGGTCAAGGGAGAAGCAGAGCTGGCCGATTCAACGAAACCAACCCTGCCTCACAATCGAGACCGTGGTAGTTTTAGATGCTAAGCCGAGTCAAAGGCCATTTTACGAGTTAAGAACTCATGTTAATAAGATTTGTCACTTGTCTTGCATATAACTTCTTCACGCACTGTGATAGAGTAAAGCCCGTTTCATCTCATAGTTTAAATGATACATGTATTCAGAAGTGGTATGAGAAGTTATTTTATTATCTCCAGTCCGTTTCTCGTTTCATATCTCAAGGCGCACAGTCTATGTCGTTATGCAGAATGCATGCGAGTGACTTTTACATACTTTAACCGCGGGGCAGCGTTATTGCATATTCTATGAGCTATATTCATAAAACGCCATTATTCAACGCACCAGGTGAGGATATTAACAGAGAAAGATGTGGCACTTTATAAAAATGCATTTTTATTTTTTCTTATATCTGTACTAATAATATAATGCTGAAGTTTGTTAATTTGAATGCGCTCCGAATTGAAAAATTGACCCTTGCTACTATGATATGTAGAACGGGAGTTCAGAGCTCTTGGGGGGACCCAAGAGCTCTGCAAACCTTACTTACACGCAGGAATACAACAACACCGAAGTGACAGTGGTCTTCTGTAAGGTGGAGGTACTTTACCAGTTGGACTGCTCCAGTTCAAGTGATAAATTGCTATACTCTACTTCTTTTAAGTTGCTATTTCTTGGCATTCTAACTGTTGGGTCGAAAAAAATTGTATCAATCTATCCTATGAAAGCGAGTTGAGTAACTGGTAATAAAATACTAAAAATGTTGCATTATATTACTTTTTTAACCTTCTGAAGTTCTCGTCTCCTAATAAAAACAACGCTCCTAATAGTAAGAACGCTCAGTGCGAACTCTGCTCGCTCAGTTTTGTTTAGTTGCAGACTTAGTAAGTACACAGTTAGAACAGTTACCAAGGAAAGTTGTTCATGGGACAAGCACCTAACTAACGGTTCGGTGTTGGTTACTTTTGAACTGTAAGCGAGAACGAACGAGCTTATTTAAAACGAGCTTTGAGGTAGTATGCCGTAGACTGCAAGGACTAGCGTTCTCTGTGTTTCTGCGGCAGTCCAAGTCTCAATGTATAAACATATCGCGGACTGCGATTTTGTCGGTGTTATTTTGGGGAAAAAGCAATTTTTGTGCCATTTTATGTCTAAACTAGAGTTTAGGTATCAATTTTGTCTCAATCCATTTCGTAGTTTTTGTGTGAATGCGTTACAAACATCTTTCCATTCTTCCAGACCTCCACGATCATAATAGTTAGACTAAATGGCTCCAATATTTTACGGTTCGTTATGTGTCAAAAATTACTAAGTATCCGTTTTACTACAAGTCGTTAATTCTAATTTGAAATTTAATTTCAATAACAGCTGTCATCAGTCGTCCGTTGGTCGTTTTCAGCTTACGCCTCGTATAATTCTTTACCGTCCGTAACTGAAACGGATCGTTTTTCAAATATTGGATTCGGGCATTAGTTATAATCAATCAATTAATAATATCATTGTCCTGCTCAGGGTTTGTAGATGAAACACTGTCATTCTACTCTACAAGTTTGGAACCTTCCTCTACCAAGAAGATGCTAGCAAGAAACTTTTCATAAAAATCAGATAGTTAACATACAGATATATATAACGCCAACCATTAAACTTAAGAGTGCATTCAAAATGATCCTGCAGTATTCGCATTTTTAAATGCATTTTTATGAATTTGTACTTTATCGTTTTATTTTATTTTCAAAACATTTTTTAACATGATTAGGTTGTCAAATAATTCGTAAAACATTGTATACCTTCCGTACTAAGTTTCTTTGTTTTAGCTATCAACATTACTACAACTATTCGTTCATGGAATGCTCATACTAGGAGCGAGTACGTCGACTCTTCCCACTAACAAATGTTATTGGATACCTAGCTCCCGACCCGAGTAATCCAGCCATTTACCGGCGAATACAGCAAATACCCAATAATTCGAGAGCAAAACGAAACAACTAAATCAGACAATTAGACGAGAATCCCGGCGCGTCCGGACCTCTCATATTGCTTATTAGAAGCAAAGGCAATTGGACTGATACCAAAATTCAGCGGCTTGTTGGTTGGTATTTTTCTCGTGTTGCTTTTATTGGGAACAAAGATACCTATAGAAAGTATTCGTTTATTTATATCCGCTGTGGCTAAGGACTCCTGACGTTGAAAACAAGTTTCATCACCACGCTAGCCAGTTCATCAATACGTGCAATACCTACCTATTCTACTTCTACTCGAAAAATCCGAACTGGGAATTGAACCAAGATAAATAAGGATAAATAAATATTGGACAATTTCACGTACATTGATCTGCTTCTAAGTAAGAAGCTAAAACACGTGTGTTAAAAATTTTGCTATCCATAGAAATATGGAGTCTAAATGGTTTGCAGTACCATACTTCAAATAGTTTATCAAATTTTTCTATGTAAAATAAATAAATATTGGATAACATCACATACATTGCTCTGATTCTGTGGTAAGTAGCCAAAGCACTTGTGTTACAGAAATCAGAAACAACGACGGTACCACAACACCCAGACCCGAAACAATGTAGAAAAGTTCGTTTCCCATATTGACCCGACCCGGAACCTCAGATATGGCGCGACACCAAAGTCTTCTCACTCGCTCGCCTCTCGGCTACGGAGGTAGTCAATTCCAACAATGTACAGTTGACGCAACTCACGATAAATACTTGCAATTAGAATTTAGTTTTTATGCCAACTACATTGATGTCGAGTAGGTATATTAATAGTCTGACGTGCTTTTGACTGTACCTAGTAATTGTAATGAAACATGAAATCAAATTCCAGCTACGTCCATCGGTCGATGTGATTGGTCTGAAATCCAATTGCTGTATTCGGAATGCAACGATATCATGAGACCCGACGAACCAATTATCATGGCCGATGCGATGAAGGCTTAATTTGTTTTTTGATTTGATGATCCACCGTAGTTATCATACTTTTATTTGGTTCCAAGTTGTATTTATACGGCCTAAACGATGAAGGTGGACCCATGTTTTTGTAATTATATGTTTTTTTTTATTATCTTTTTTCCATTCTTCCTAGATTTTTTTTTAAGTTTATTGCACACATAAGTACAACAGGTGGACTTAATGCTAGGGGCATTCTCTACCAGTCAACCCTTGGGTCATGCAGATAGATTGTTAATGGGTGCGGTAAGAGACTGTGTTTCGTTTTGGCATCCATTATGGAGCAACGAGTTTTCTATGACTGTAATTTTGATTTGACGCATCTTGTTACTGTCCGGTGTCTTCTTGGTAGATATAGGTTACCAACCATTATAATGACGATTCAAAAGTGTTGTTATATAACTTACTTGAACAAATAAATATTTGAGTTTAAGTTTGAATTAAATTTAAGTGATTGCCGTCTGATCTCCACAAATGGAGCTTATACCTACGAGTATCATTGACAATTTAAAGATCTTCTTCGGCAGCCTTACTTTTTTGATTTGATAATCCACCAGTAGTTTTACTTACTTACGTATACTTTTATCTGGTGTAAAGTTCTAATAAGAAGAACCTTCTGACCTCCACATAAACAGTTTGATCATTAGTAGAAATTTGCGTTCGTACTATTTTTTATTCTGATAATCCAAATAATGTCATGGTAGGGAAATTTTGATTTCCTGATAATTCCATTTGATTTTATTTGTATCGCGAAACGGAATGCGAGGGGATTAAATTATAAATTATAAAAAAAACTTCTAGCGATATTTTTATATGTAATAATTAACAAAATAGTGATAAAAATATCGCTAGAAGTTTCTTTCTTTTTCTTATGTTTAAGGATCTATAACATTGATTCTAGGAATAACTTGTAGCAGATATTGTTTTTAAAGTAATTTATAAAACAATAATATATTTAATGTTTATTGTTGTGTTAAAAGCTAGAAATTCGGCCAAAATTGTTTTCAAAGATTCCGTGGCATACATACATAGTTAGTAACAACCCAAGCTAATAAAAAAAGATTTTGTAAAAAGATAAAAGATTCAATCAAAACCTACTGGTTTTGATTTGACAGTAACGGCGTCATACGAGAATGAATACGTAAATCCGTAAACACGAGAAAACGTCACGTGAGAAGAGTGCAAAAAACGAAAGCCAGTCACAGCGAATACAAGCCCAAAATTGTTCGATTTGCGTTTTTACATCTCGGAAATAGGGTCGAATTCTGGTTTAGACGAAAAATTGGCCGCGGCTTGCATGTCAGCAAAGCTCATGAATAGAAATTGCAACGCCAAAACCGCGGAAAATTGGACTTTGAGCTGATGTGCAAATTATTGTTTTACGCGCTTCGACCTGCGGCCGCTAGTAAAATGTTGGAGCTAGCTTGGCGCCCTGGGGTACTCCGTCGACTGGCGCTCTGACACGTTATTTACCTGTCCGCTTTGTTATTTATCGTCCATTTTCATGTAAACTGTTATTGTTTTTGCGGCGGATAGTGGCAGGTGACGGGTATGAATATTGTAAGCGTTCGGTCTTAGTTGAACTGTTGCGGATGAAATGTTTTGCTGGATAATTTTTCATCTTGATTTTTGTCCAACTAAGTTACGCTGGGTACGAAGGACATGTTTTGCTGGAATTTAAAAATACTAATTCACTTCTATCCAAAAGTGAAAAAAAATGTTATACAGTATACTTTTAATATCTTTGATTATAATCAGTTAATTGTGATCTATGTAAGTAAAGTCGAAAGTATTATGAGATACAATTCGTGCTTTGTATGGGCCAGATGTCGTGCACATAAAAACTAATATTGATCTGCAAATGTCTTATAGCAGCTCAAAAGATGAGCTTTTATTATTTATATATTTGTTCGTAACATGTGCATAAAGTAAGTGAATATCAAGTTTCGATCGAGTATTTTGTCGATACAAAGTTCCCAATAAAATACAAATGTAAATTATTGTACGCTGCTTCCCGACACATAGGTGTAACATCATAACAAGCATTTCTCAAAAGGCCTAAAGAGTCATATAGCTGAATCTAATTGAAACCTTATTTAACTAAGATAATTATGAAAATACCAAGAAGCGAATGAGAGTGAAATAAGGCTTAGTACAGTCTGAAGCCCTGGTTTGCCGCTGCCATTTTGTAGGTCACAAATGTGCATCTATAAATCGACGGTATCAACAATGCAGTAAGTGGAAATGACCCATCAGATACAAAGAAGTTAACGAGCAATTGCTCGGCAGGTTCCACGCACGCCCTCTACCGACTGGTTGACTCAAACTTAAGGGTATAATAAAGAAGACTTTTAAAATCACGAAGGAGGAGGAAGGAGGTCCAACAAACAAGGTGGGTAATTACAAATTTAAGAGACCCTCTCAGGTTCAGTATTGTCTCTTTTTATGGGCCAATTTTGGAATGAGAGTTAAAGTTTTTACGGCAAGGGTTGGAGATGGACGCATTGTTTGAGTGCTTTGCTAATTATGTACATTTTTGACAACCAAGCAATGCTTGCAAATATAATAATATGATGGCTTGTTATTTTGCAGTACAATATAGGACAGCTAAATGCAGGCGAACTTTAGAACGAAAAAAGAAAGAAAAACACATTTAACATTGTAATATTTGTCAGGTATTGTATGTGTTTTATCTATCAAAATTTAACTCATAAATTTGTTTTTGTACCTACCTATAAAATGTGTGCGTAATTTGTTGGCTGTGGTTATTTGGAATCGTTGAATTCTATGTTGTATGAATGCTTATGTACAGTAATAAAGTCTTAATTTGAACTAGTAAAGTCATAAGAGTATAATCTTTTTGTGAGTGTAGTGTTGATTCAAGTAGTTAATGAATGTGTGAGATTTAGAAATATAGTTCTCATAAATACGAATGCTTGCTGCTAAACTTGAAATCTAAATAAAATGTTAAAATGTCCGAAAATTCAGTTATTCAACTTATATTCTAGTCAACTCAACAAAATAGTCAGCAGAATATAGATGCAAGAGATAATGAGGAACCAAATTTGCCAAAGCGACTTATCGGTAACCTGAAAATCCATCCGAATTTTTAATCTACGAATTTGTATGAAGTAATAAATCTAAAATTAAACGTGAAATTTTTCTTGTATTTTACAGAAATTATTTACACCACAAAAAGCTATATCATAAGCATAATATAAATAAAATGACAGTAAGAGAGGCTAGAAATATCCATACGATAAACAGACATGGGATTTAGAAGCTGCTTCTTTCGGTTCTTGTGAGTCCAAATCAGGCTTGAAACTATGTAAGCACTATGCTAAACTAAGCTATCTATAAGAATAAATGGCATTAAGTAGGTAGCGTTTATCAAAACCATCCTTACCAGTTTACAAATTTAAAAAAAACATCAAAAGATAGCAGGCTTGTATTCCACCTACCATTTTAAGCTACTCATGATACCTTCTACTAAAGTACGTAAATAGGTGAACATTAAAGTAGAACCAAGACAAAAAACAAATAAATTTAGATCAAAATTTAACAAGTTCTTGTAATAAAAAACTTTCTCTAAAAAACATACTACAATAGAAGTCGACGACGCATATTTTACTATAAAACTTGGCCGTGTAAAATGAGAGAGTTAAGTTTATGTAGCTCGTTAGATTACCGCAGAATGAAGCTACGCATGGTATCCTACATCCTAACTCAAACTCAAACTCCAATATTTCTTTATTCAAGTAGGCTACATATAACCATAGCTGGGCATTAACTCGTTAATCCGTTAATCGTTAATTAACGAAGTGAACATTTTGAATAACGGATTAACTTTTAAGTTAACTTTAAAAACTGTTAACGGTCTCATTAACTTCCGTTAATAATCCAGAAGTCCGTTAATCGTTAATCCAATGCCTAATTTTCACCGCATGTCACCGCGACTGCCATGCGAGAAAGCTGCGAATAGGATCAAGTCAAGTCAGTTCATTTATTTATGTAGGTTACAAGTATCTATACTTATGCATCGTCAAAACCAAAATTAAAGCTACAGCCGGTTCGGAACCTAATTCTACCGAGAAGAATCCGACAAGAAACTCGGTAGTTATCCTTATCTTTCGAGCTAGATAACATAAAACTATGGTGTATGGTGGAGTGGATATCATGCCCATATATGTTGATCGTTTAATTATTCATTAAGTTTGTAGTATCCTTTTGGCATTAAACATGATTTAATATGGACCTTAAATCTATGCATGGGTAAGTTGTTGAATATTTTCAAACTTAATCGCACGAATGTTCTACTGGTTTTACGAGGCCTATGGTTTGAAAAAGCGAGCTTATGTTTATTTCTTGTATTGAAACTATGTATATCGCATGTCTTATATAACAAATGAAGATTTTTACGTACATACATAATGCAGTCAACGATGAGTTGGGAGGCTACGGTTAAAATATTAATGTATTTAAATAATTCTTTAAGTGAATCACGCGATCTAAGGCTGTATACCTATAGATCGAATAGTTCTGTTCTGTAATACAAATATGGTTTGTATGTCAGAAGCTGAGCCCCACAGCAATACTCAATATTTTTATTGCATATTTAGTGTTTACAAGGTGGTAACTTAAAATTAGAAATAGACCGTATGACATTCATTTTGTTCATTTGATTTCAACATGTCAATAATTACTTGAGCCGGTGTTTAGTTACTGACGAGCGCTGTATTTGTTTTTAAAAAAGGGTGCGTTCAAGTATTACGTAAAGCAAATTTTTAAGATTCTGTACCCCCCCTCCCCCTTTCTCTAAAAAAAGACGACCACACTAATACAATTGAGGGATTCCCCGGAAACCGTAGGGAAACAAAATTTTTCCAAATGGGAGTTTCATATCTTAAAGTTTTATTAGACCGCATCGTAATGTTTTACATAGACTCCCCCCCACCCCGCCAATATGCGTTACGTAATACTTGAACGCTCCTTAGATGACTGTCAGTGAACATTTGCGTGTGCATAAGGAAGAGTGTAGGTAATATTAGGTAAATTAAAAAAGTGTACTTTGCAGTGCAGTAATGAAGACCCTATCATGGCAGACATGGAATCGGATTCCAGGTCCTTGTGAGAATCCATGACCATTTATCCAACCATTTTGATTACCGATTAACGGATTAACGATTAACGTTAACTTGCGTTAATTCTTCAGAAATGTAACGCTTTAACGTTTAACGAAGCTAACTTTTTTATTAGCGGATTAACGATTAACGAAGTTAACTGTTAGATTAACGGTGCCCAGCTATGCATATGACACTTTTGAATCGTCATTGAATACAATGCAAAGTGATTCTACTGCCGGTTTGGAACCTATATCTACCGAGAAGACACCGGTAAGAAACTCAGCAGATCATTTACAGTATCAGTATCTAACTTATTGCTATGTGTAGCTCACTTTGAACCAAGTCATATAGTTTTGGTTTTGATGAGTGGTGAAACAAATAAGTACTCAAGTAAGTTTTTACTTTCGAGAGGTAAGCTGGATTTGTTAATGCTTACATGAATGAAGATATTTTCTCTTCTATTCCTTAACTTCCAGGCTCTATTTATATTAATATTGTATACACAGTGTGTATTTCACGAAACAACATTCTCTCTTATAATGCGCTCAGCTAACGGCAGGCACGTTAACAGGTCAATGAGTGGAAATAAAATATAAGCCGGTTATTATGAATTTTCGAGTAAATACGGGCAAAACGGGTGACGGGTTAGGGCGAGTTTATATTAAGGCATTAAAATAAAAACTGATTTATGGTAAGAGAGGTAGGGCATAGCGATTTATTACTCGAACTGGAGCACTCCGATTGGTAAAATACCTCCACCTTACAGAAGACCGCAGTCAAATAACAATCACATCTGTGTTGTTGTGTTCCTGCGTGTGAGTAAGGTTTCCAGAGCTCCTGGGGGGTGCTACATTAGTAGCAGGGGTCAAGCCTTCAAGGTAAGGGCGACAAGTCCAGTAACAGATATATTCTATTAGATTTTTTTTGCTTTTTTTCATATTTAATTATGTATATTTTTACAATATATCAGTTATTACTTAAAAAAAAATACATCTGCGATAAAGGGCTTCTTACAAGGCAAACCTGAAATTATAATTAATTTGTTATTACCTAACATATTTTGGCAACCATTTAATTTCCAAAAATAATAACTACTAATTCAAATAATATTAATATTATTTTATTAGATTAGATTTAATTATTGTTAACCTATCTTTATTTTATGTGCCATATTTAAGTGTTTTTTATTTTGTATTTCATATGTTTGTAGTTTTAAGTTTAATATTGGTGTACCCTAATGGGGTTCATGTTGAACCTAAGTTCTTTACAATAACACCTGTTTGTAATATACAACATGTTTGCAATAAATGTTTAATTGATTTATTGATTGATTTGGCATTTTTTAAGGAAGGGAAATACCTTTGCGCGCCTTGCCGCTCAGGACCCTCAGATCATAATGTACTTAAGCTACATCACCATCAAAGCGTCAAAAATTGTACTCACAGCTTTTTTAATTACTTCTCCAGTGTAAACAAGCCCGTAGATGCCAGATGCGATACGGTATCTTGACAATGGCTCGGGTTACGGCTGAAATGGTCATTTTGTTTGTATGCCGTAAAATGGGGGATTCGAATGGCTCAATATTTTCATTGCTCGCCATGTGAGATAACGATCTACGTTTACTTTAATTTGCATTACCGTGGTTCTATACAAAATGTAACGCAATTTTATCTAAAATAATGCATGATTTGCTCAGATACGCATCATTTGCTGTTCTAGACTCCGACTAATGTGTATTTTCAGTACAATCTATTTTTGTTTTTTTTTATAATGCACTTCAAGATTGACCTCATCCCACCTGATGTTAAGTGGTAATGAGGTCCTAGCTTAAGGGTGACAAGTACAGCATAATAAATCTAGTACTGGACTTGTCGTTCTTACCTTGAAGGCTTGACCCCTGCTACTAATGTAGCACCCCTCAGGAGCTCTGGAAACCTTACTCACACGCAGGAACACAACAATACCGAAGTGATTATTATTTGGCTGCGGTCTTCTGTAAGGTGGAGGTATTTCACCAGTCGGGCTGCTCCAGTTCGAACGATAAATCGCTATGCCCTACCTCTATTAAATCTAATATTTATAATTACGAATTTTTCTTCGTAGTTTTGAAGTGTATTTTAATTTATTTAGTAGCTGTTCCTGCAACTTTGTTTGCATTTATTACGGAAAGAGTAAATTTTTTGTGTTGAAGCTTTTTAGTTGAATAAATTGAACAAAAATTAATTTCGTAAAAAAATCATTAAATAAATTTCGTAGACTATCAAATACAAAAATATACCTATTTGGTTCAATTTTATGTAGTTTGGTAATGTTTAAATAAATAACTTATAAAAAAACGAAAACTTAATAAATTTCAAACTGCCGTACCTACATAATTTTAGTCTGGCATCTGAAAATTTTGCTATTATGTACCTAAACATTTCATTCAACATGACAACTATTCTCAAAGTTCCTACATTTTTTGCAATAAAAGCTCCAGTAATTGAAATAATATTAACTAATTAATTCAGAAGTACAGTAAACAAATCCCGCTCAATTGATTCCACTGTACCTACATTTACTCGTCGAGGCTTGGGGAACTAGGTCACATTCACGCTGAATACCTTTCAGCTTCTGACTGGGAATTTTATTAGAGGCACTAACGGCAGTCAAATGTTTTATTTACCCTAAAGTTTTACTTTATTTTAAAATATTGTCCACTAGGGTAGACCACAAAAGACTGGACAAGCGTGTGTCTTGTTTGTAAAACTCAAAATGGCTGGATATATAATTTAATTATCTTGACACAATATGATTGTAACCTGTTTTCACATAGTAGAACTTAAATCAAGTCACTTTTCCATCTGAACACAATTCATTAGTTTTAATACGCACAAAACAGGTCAAGAAGGTTGTCGCGCAACATTTTTTTAGTAGTTAATATATTCGATTGCACCAACCGGAATGTCGGGTAGTAAGTAGTTCGTATTGACTACTTGAAAAATGGTTGCGTTATGATTCATGAACTTATTTGAAATGTATATGAACAAAAAAAATGGAACGCGGAAATCTAAAATTCTATCACTAAAAGTGATTTCATTTATAATTTTGCCAAATTAAGAATTGATAGCGTGTCCATATGACGAAATAATAAGTAAACCTATTTTTATATTGGTGACAACCAGACACGATGGTGTCTAGTCTCTTGTGTCCAGTTTTTATAAACCCATTCTTTGTATTAAGTTCAGTGTCAAAAGTCGACCCGGTCCCCCTTGGCTACGAAAGTAATCGATGGAGGCTAAGTCCATCGACTTAGCCTCCCTTCCTTCCTGACTTAGGTTTCCTGCCGGATCACCTCGTTTCTGATACAATCTTTCACAAGTAACTCTGAACATAGCCATCTCCAAAACTCGCTGAGTAATCTTGACTTGACGGATTATTATCAGTACCATTTTGTTAACTCCGTACATCATAAGGGGTAGGACACATTGAACATTACATTACAAAAACGACCTCCATAGCTAAGAGACGAGCGGACCGGCTATGGCTTCGCTAAACTCTGAGGTCCCGGGTTCGATCCCCGGTCGGGTCAATATGGGAAGCGTACTTTTCTATATTGTCTCGAGTTTGTGTGTTGAGGTACCTTCGTTGTTTCTGATTTCTGTAACGCAAGTGTTTAAGCTACTTAGCACAGAATCCGAGAAATGTATGCGGTGTAGTCTAATATTTATTTATATGTATTTATTGACGAGTTACAGAGTCATCTACCCCATATTCAATGCAAGCAATATTGGGTCTTACTTCCAATTGATCATATATCTAAGTACAAAAAGCCCGCCCATTCATCAAAATAAAAACTGAAGTCACGCTCACGCTTTCGCATTTAGTCCCTCGTCTGGCTAATTAATCCGACGAAACGTAAACAAAACACGTTCGCCGTAATAAATCACGTGGACAAAGCACGACGCAAATGACGCATTTGACACCGCAACAAGTTGCGACGTGACATCTTTACGTTTCTGTTGTCCTAGTATGCGTAGTTCACGCAATGTAAGGAGTTGACGGTGAAGAAATAAATTCTTCTTCTTTTTTTATATTGCACTTCAAGATTGACCTCATCCCACCTGATGTTAAGTGATGAGGTTAATGAGGTCCTAGCTTAAGGGTGACAAGCAGGGTACAGCATAACAATTATGTTACTGGACTTGTCACCCTTACCTTGAAGGCTTGACCACTGCTACTAATGTAGCACCCCCCAGGAGCTCTTGATATCTTACTTACACGCAGGAACACAAGAGCACTGAAGTGGTTGTTATTTGGCTGCGGGCTTTTGTAAGGTGGTTAGTATAGAGCAGTGCCTCACTGATGTTTCTTTTATTATTTCAGGTGCGTGACAAATGTTTTGTAGCACGCATGAGCGGTCCTGTCACGTGTCTGGGTGATAAAAATGTTTCGTTGACTGGGCACAGTTGAATACATGTCGTGTCTTCGATTATAAGGGACTCGTCCCTTTCGGTTTTGTTTACTTTCATTGAAGCTTATCAGAAAGAAATATTTCCTTAGAGATAATAAATAAGATAAGTTACAAAATGTAATAATGTGATTCTTTGGTGACATTTTTTTTTTAATATTATACACCATCACATACATTGCTCTGATTCTGTGGTAAGTGTTGTGTTGCAGAAATCAGAAACAACGACGGTACCACAACACCCAAACCCGAGATATAATAGAAAAGTTCGTTTCAAATATAGACCCGATCAGGTATCGAACCCGGGACCTCAGAGATGGCGCGACGCCGAAGTCCGCTCCGCTCGCCTCTCGGTTAAAGAGGTCGTCAGTCCCACTTATCTCCCAGTGACACGTGTGTCAACTTGTGAAGAATATGACAACCTGTTCTTGCCAAAACTCATTTGAATACCGTTTTCAAGTTGTGATTTTACTTTATCTAGATGGAATATTTTTTGAGTAGAAAAATAATCCAACGCTTTTGAAGTAATAAAATGAGGTCATCTTATATTATGCTATGGAACGTCATATATCGAATATGGAAAAATGAAAATATCTTTGTTTAGCTAGCCTATTTCATATTTATATAAATGTATATATTTGTATGTAATTAATTAATATTATATTTATTATATAAGTATGTATGTTCATGAATATTCTAAGATCTTAAATTATTTATAGTCATTAGTTTAATGTTATTTAGTAATATTTATGTAGTGGAATGGGAAATGAAATAAGCAAATAGAAATAATCGAAATATATTTAGCCAAATAAAACAAATTTATCACACACACGTCTTGCACATCGTCGTTCGTCGTTCAAATCTAACTGACATTCTCACCATTCGAATATTCAAACGTACAGGCATCGCTCATGCACAACGTTCGGATACATCCGCTATCCCACACTCGGCCATCCTGCAAACATGTCTGTCCTCAGACATTCATCATCAAAAACATCCTACATTCGCAAACTCGTACACGTCGTCACATAAACAAAACATAAATACATCGTACAACATTAGGTACACAAATTAACATCGAAACTAAACATAAACCAAACTAAATACCTTCTTCAACTTAACAATCAAACCAAAGTCGCTTTTAACTTCATTAAATATAAACTTTCTTAAATAAATAAAACCAACAAAATAAACATCTAAAACTCCTCCTTTTTCCTCTTTTTGTAATCTTTTCTTTTTTTTTCTTCTATATCTAACATATCATGTCTGTTATTTGTTGCATTTCTTGAATCTATGTGCAGATAGAAATACCGATTTATTAAACCGTCTTCACCGTAATAGTAATTATTTGTATTTTTCTGTACCAAAATCAACGTAATTTTTCTTTCCAAAATCTTTGCCACGTACAATTGATTAATAAAATCCACATGCTCAGGCTTCATTCTCAAACTCATACATTTTTCTTCCTTAATCTTTGTCTCTCTCATTGAACATGTTGTTTCCTGCAATGTTTTCAAAAACACTTGTTCAGTATCATCCTTTTGTATACATTTTTCCACTTCTTTAATTTCAGACATATTTTGAAACTGTGATTCTCGGATCAAATCGTTGTTTACATCACTGACAATAGCAATGTCGTTGTTGATGTGACATTCTGTCTCATCAGACACGTTGTCAAATTTAGTCATAGAGTCATCGAGTTGTATTGACAACCTTATTTCCTCTTCCGCTACTGTGGCGCCATCTATTTCGTGCTCGTCATTTTTCACCTGCTCATTGTAAACACGATATACTTTCTTTTCCTCATCATACCTTTTATTTATTGCTGCTATGCGCCTGGGGATGTTACAATCTTCATACGTCATAGCGTCCAAGTAAATTTTTGCCATCTCTTGAATCCGCTCATCGTTATCTTCCTCTGTAAACTCGTCGTAAATAGCAGTCTTGAACTCTTCCCAACTCTCGTGTCTTCCTTCTCCCCGCAACCATAACGCCGCTATTCCCGTTAGAGAGCGCCTTGCTCTAAGCAGCATTTGACGTGAGCACCATCCAAAATATTCGGCTTGATCCTCAACGTCTTCCAGCCATTTGGATATAGGATAGGATTTATCCCGTCCGCTAAACTCGGGTAGCTGGAATATATTCATCATTTTCATACCTTTTCGTCTTTGTCTTTCTCACAATCGTCTTTATTTTCTTCAAAATCGTCTTAACGTCGTTCCGTAAAAAATGTTACGTCTTCTAAAAAAATCTTCTCCGCGTAATGGCGGCCGTCGTTCCCCGTAAAAATTAGAAAATTTTGAATTTTGAATGCTTTTTCATTCCCATCCCGGACGAGCCCCCAAATTTGTAGTGGAATGGGAAATGAAATAAGCAAATAGGAATAATCGAAATATATTTAGCCAAATAAAACAAATTTATCACACACACGTCTTGCACATCGTCGTTCGTCGTTCAAATCTAACTGACATTCTCACCATTCGAATATTCAAACGTACAGGCATCGCTCATGCACAACGTTCGGATACATCCGCTATCCCACATTTATTTCGTTTTAATCTATACATACAGTCGCCGTCAGATATATCGGAGCAGACAAAGTGACCAAATACTTTTGAACAGTTAAAATGTCAAAAAGTTCCATACACCACAAGTTACCATTAATATCTGAATATTCATTACTTTAATAATATCTGAGCAGATGCCAATAACATCATAACGTCAATATGTGTCACGCATGTCATGTGTCTCATTTAGCTACCTGTATAGATGAGTGTTCAGATATTATTGGTAAGTTGTGTGTGTAGAAATTATTGACTAGCATCTGCTCAGATATTATTGAAGTAATGAATGTTCAGATATTAATGGTAACTTGTGGTGTATGGAACTTTTTGACATTTTAACTGTTCATAAGAATTTGGTCACTTTGTCTGCTCCGATATATCTGACGGCGACTGTACATAATTTCTATTACCGCACTCATAAACTAACTATTTGCATAACCCAAGGATTGATTGGTGACTTTTGTACTTTTTGTCCAATCAAGTTAATAAATTAATCCCACATGCCGGGCTTAGGTCTTTATTATTGAAATCAATAGATTGTTTAATCATAACGCCTGTCTTATGTGAGTAGCTACCTACCCATATGTTGGAGATAAGTTATAACCCAAGTCCTTGAAATCATAAACCGGTATTTTAAACCACCAATATAATAGATAGGATAGGATATAAAATGACTACCAAAGCTAAAAGATCTTTGTTAAAAAATGTTAAACAAAATTGTTAACGTCGATATAACGCATTCTCCTCCCTATTTGTATAGTTTTCTCACAACACAGGCGAAAACACCTCACATACCTACATTACGCAAAAGACATAAAAACTTCCGCAGTTATCCGAGCTAACTCAGCTCCGTAAGTACTCGTAGTTTCAATAATCCGCAACTCACACATCCGGGTCGTGGCTTAGTCCTGGGAAGATTGCAGATCGATAATCGATTTAAATCATCTGTCGAATATACACCGTTATTTTTATGTACCATAAAAAATTTAATCACGTATGTAGACAAAGGTCTTAATTGTAAAAGTGCAAACCGATTTTTTTTTCGATTAAAAATGACTAAAATAAAAAAAAATAAAAAAATAAAATAATTTTATTGGCTTTAACAAATATTAGCAGTCTTAAACTAATAACATCAGTGTCCCCTTTTAAGCAATAATAGCCTGTGTCAGGGGTCACTGCTCTTCCATACAAAACTCTTAATTAACTGCTGAACAAATGTACAGTATTTTATAGGTAAAGAGCCTTAAAGCATATTTAAAACTATAAATAATAACGAGATATTGTCTCTCACATGCACAGCTTCCCTAATTAAATGTAAAATGTACCGTTTTTGTGTTTAAACGAGTGTGAGTGTGTGTGTGTGTGTGTGTGTGTGTGAGTGTGTGTGTGTGTGTGTGTGTGTGTGAAGGATTGTGTATAAGAGGTGATTTGTAATAGTAAGGGTGTCATAATTGCGGTCTATATTAAATCAATAATGTTTCAATACATTCATAAGTTCTCGGTAGCAGCCAAGTCTTAAGTAGTTTCCTACATTCGTAGAATTGCTTGTTGCGTATATCTAACTCCTTGTCAATTGTGTTGTATAAGTGTATTGATCTTCTGTTATATTGTTTCGTAGCAAATTGTGTGTTAACTCTATTAACTCTAATAGCTCTATCCTTTCTTCTTTTATTAGTGACCATAGTTGGGTTATATGGTAACGTTTTGTGTCTTCTTAAAACCGTGTGCATTAAATATAGTTTCCTAACTGATAAAAGATTACTGATCTCATAAAGGGTATGCGTAGGAAATCGAATCTTTTTAAAATACATTACCTTAATTAAGCTGCGCTGAGCCCTTTCAACACCAATAAAGCGCGTTTTGGCCGCCCCTCCCCAAATAGGTATGCAGTATAATAAGACCGATTGAACCAACGAAATATAAATATCAGTGAGCAGATCCTTACCCAAGCCATTAACGCGCCCCGGCACAACATGTCTCAAAATGACTGAGTTATTACGCTTTGGTTTTTACTGAAATTGACAAAAAATGTGTGGACATCCGTCTTTTTACTCAATGAAACTATTGGCACGCAACATGTCAATGAAATACGCACATCTTGTTTCACTATCGCAGGTTACTGCCTACTACCTTACTACCTTTCTCAAAGAAAAACAAATTAACATTGAATCGGAATAAGGTTGAGAGTGCACTGACAACGCCCACTCAGCTGAGTTCCCCAAAAGGGCGCTTCCGCGCGTAAGCGTAATAATAATCAAATTAGTCAAAACACTTTCATTTTGTAATCTAACTCTCCCTTAATACTTTTTCTTGCTTAGGAAAAACACGTTACGTTTTGCAACACGTTACGTTACGTTTTAGTTATTAGGTATCTACTTATTTGTCGAAAATATCACGTTTTCATAACTAGGTAGCTACTAACCTACAATTGAAACGAATCTTGGCGTATTTAAAGAGCTATTTATTGTGTGCATTACTTTTGTATTGTCCCAAAATCTACACAAAATCTACCTACACGGATTTTAATAATTGTTAAAAATGTTTACCTTCATTATCAATGCACAGGCGCGCCCTTTTATGTCAGTTTCCTTTTACAGGACATTTTGTTGTTGTCGCACTTGGATAAGCGTCTAAAATTCACTGTTTTAACATTTCAACTGTGTTTGGTTCACTAACATAAACACTTCACTTAATCTCAATAAAAAATTGACTGCAATCCGCGTAAACAGGCATTCATTCGAAAACGATACATTGGCGTTAGGATTGTTTAACAATCAATTACACAAAGCAATCCTTGGCGCTCGGTCCACGGACGTCAGCTGTTGTACTTTTTGGTAATAGTATGGATGCCAGCCGTCCGAATGAATTATTTTCCAGGCGGAGTACTGAGCATATGCCAAACTGACGAGCGGTATCATTAGTGCTTCCTCGCGGGTCTTCTTCGAAGTACGCAACCACGTCGTCGTACAAGTGTTGTGAGAGCGCCGGTCTTCCTCGTCCTTGAGCATGTCTACTCACGTAAAACGAACCGTGTGGCCTGGTCCACAAGAAATAATTCTCAGTCCAGTGATTAATTTCGCGCGCGCGTGTCATGTGACGTTAAGTAGGTCACGGTCAACGGTCAAGACGAAACTAGTAGGTTGCGCGGGCGCGGGGTTGAGGGGTTGCACCCGAGCCGTGGCTCGCCGCCCGCTGCGTCTCTCCCGCCACACACCCGCGTTATGAGTGTGTGTGCGTAAACAGGGAAACGATGCGATTATTCAATGAAAACGTAGTATTGATGCGCGCTAGTCGTAGTAAAATGATAGATTGCCTGCTATTTACTTCTTTTAAAGAGATAAATTACTTAGTCCGTTTTTTTATTTATAAATACATAAATGTAATAAGTAACTGATACTGATACTGTGGTTAAAAATTTTCTGGTACTTAAAAAATATTCCTGTATAAACGAATACTGTCATAAATGTTGCTGTTAAATTAAAGTGTCTTTTAAGACAAATTTGATTACCTTAATAGTGATATTATCAAGTACTAAGATAGGTGAATCGATAGGTTGTTTTAACGAACAATAACTCTATCGAATGAATGGGGAACACAAATTATGGTAGGTTTAAGATTATCGTTATGCGAATTTATTTATTAAGCTCTTTTTAAATATCTTAATATATAAAATTCATTAACTGAAAATATGAGTGTATTTTGATAAACCCGATAAACAATATTCACATTTTGTTATATTATTTGAGTAATTTCATGAAGAGTTTTAGATACTTACCTTGGAATCGGAGCAATTGACTTTTAAAAGAATAGAATAGAAAATGTCTCAATTCATGTAAACTTTTACAAAGCATTCTTAAATCGTCAGATTATGTGAAACTACCGCTGTGGTCGGAATGTTAATGCTATACTCATTTTCGTCATTTGTATAAATAGTGATGAGACACTAAAGGAGTATAGTCTTAGGATTTAAAGCCATATGGGCCGTAATATTTGTCTTGAGTGGGTTAAAATTCACTACCCTTAGTTTAACTCGGCTAAGCTAGTAGCGGTAACCAATCAATGTAAAAGCTATCGTGCTAGCCATATTTAATTTATTTTGACGCTTTATTATCCAAAACAGTTGTAAATTTATCAAAGTAAATTACAAGAAAAAAATATTCTTCTCTCTTTGCGGCGTGGTAAGTATTGCGGATGTTCTTCCAACTGAGCTAGCCGCAAGTTGTCGTAGGTGATTAATTTTTTGTTAAATTTACCCCTTATAGATAAGTACCCGTGCTGTATGAATTTAGAACTACATGCTTATTCACAAATATATTTTTCATTTTTTAATGTTCAAAAACACAAATTCAAAAGCAGCACGCGAGATACGTGAAGGTCGTGGGTTCAATTCCCGCACCGCAAGGAGAGATAAAATTTTTCTGTTTCTAATATTCAAATTCAAAAGGTTCACTAATGCTAAGCAAAAAATGAAACAATCATTATTAAATATTTTAAAGAAACAAAAAATTTTCGTCTCCCTTTACGAAGCGGGATACTAACCTTCACTATCGGGAGTGCTGATCTTCAGACAGATGCTTTATCTATAATAAAAAAAAATAAAAAATAAAAATATTGTTTATTAATTAGGATAACAGTTACAAAATCTATCTCTTCAAAATATTAAAATTTTTAAAAATTTTAAATTTACGTTTACTACTGCGTGCGTGAAGCACTAAAAAATGTTAAATTACATAGTATGGTATACCGATTAAGCTTCTAACAGTTCCCGCTAAATTGCCACGACTAGCCCCGGCGCTGCACAAATATTTTATAAAAATCCTGCAAGCACAAGATGTTACACAATGTAGGACGAAGCCGAAGGGATCTTAAAGTATAATAGGAAATTCCAACATGGCGCGACGCCGCCGTTTATAGGCAATAGAAAGTTCGCCTCTTACGCCAGACGGCTTTCGCTATTATAAAGTAGTTCTGCATTACGATTTCGGATGCATTATCGCATGCACATCGATACTCATTGCATCGAGCAATTCGAAAGTAGGCTGGGTGGGAAATACCCGATGGTTTTTTTTCATTTGCCGAATTAATGAAGAAATACTGAGATAAAACGATGCAAAGTTGCGGAGTTGGGGCTCGCTCCGTCCCTGGTGGGTAAAAATATTGCACTTCAAGATTGGCTTCATCCCATCTGATGATGTCCTAGCTTACCTTAAAGGCTGACCCCTGCTACTAAAGTAGTACTCCCCAAGAGCTCTGGAAACCTTTCTAACACACAGGAACACAACAACACCGAAGTGATTTTTAATTGGCTGCGGTCTTCTGTAAGGTGGAAGTATTTCACCAGTCGGGATGCTCCAGTTTGAGCGATAAATCGCTATTCCCTACCCCTCTTAACCTACAAACATCTATTACATTTTGACTGATGACGTAAAGCTACAATTCAATTCAATGTATCGATATTTTTATTCGATTAGAAGGAAAATGCAAAAATATGTATGTGTCCTATAATTTTGGTTTTGAGTTTTAAGACACCATTAAAGAAAAAAAGGTGTCAATGGCGGTCATTGAAGGCTATTGTTAGACTTGGCTATTTTTTACAAGTATGTAAGCTTTCTGAAGCTTTTACATTATTTTTTCTCGCAGTACTTGTTACTATTATGTATGAATATGTTTGTTTAAAATTTGTATGTAATTAAAATAAAAATGACTTTGTATCTGTTTTATTTCTTTGAAAATCTTTACATATTTTTTAATAATTTTATAACTGATAGAGAATGTCACTAGTCGTAGAGTCCGCCTTTTGTTCTTTGACAATTCGTGTGGTAAGATTTAAATAAATAAATAGACACGACTATAACAAATGTAAAACTATACAATATTCGATATCCTTCAGTTAGTAAGTGCATCAAAACATTACACTATGACTCTTATATAATGTAGGCTTTGAAGGCTTTAAAACAACGTCCTTTTATATTTTTTTATTTTATTATTGCCTTTTTACGTAAGACTATTTTTGATCTTTTTTGAGTCTTAAATCTATGCAAAACCATCGGTTTAGTTCACTAATATTTTCTGGCGCCAGAATCTTCAAGTTTAACTCTGCAGAAGAATTACAAATGTTTTGAAGTGTACCAAACATATAAGATAACATATCGCTATTTAAAATCATAATGTGAATAAATTATGATCGTGAATCAGATTTAACCTAACAATTGAGGCACACATAATACCCCTCAAGATACTAATCTTCATGCTCTGTTTAACCCGTTGTCATAGGGGTGGAAATTTCTTGCGCAAACATGGGGGCTGGGTCATCATGACCCAATTGTTAAAATCGTGTTTTTTTGCAAATAACGATGGACAGATTTTAAAGTAATAAAAATTAGAAAAATTTTATCATTCCAAAAGTTATATTATTCTTAAAGTTCGTAAGTGTGGCATGTAGGTATTCTTCACGCTGCACTAGCGAACTTTTAAATACTTTGAAAACAGAAATATTTTAAAGATTGAAAGATCAGCACGCGCGATGAAGGTTTGCATCCCACATCATAAACGGAGACGAATGTCTATGTATTTTTTACCAATTCGACCAATCAATCACAACAAATAAGTTTTCATTATTTTATGTTTAATAACATAAAATACTATTTTATTTTAATGATGTTTATAAACAGTATTCTGTCTTTTCTTTACTTTTCATACAAAATATAACAAAGTAGTATCACAAGCCTAATTATGTAAAAAACTCAATTACATAAAATACTGGAGTAAATTGGTTCCCTTTCAGCTAAAATTTAATTAAAATGTGTGCATATATTTAACACCTTTAGGTACTCAGAAGATGAATAATGTTCCCGATAGGGTTCTCAAATTTTTTTTTTTCTAAAGGATGTGTCATTTTTACCCATCCTCCAAGACCGGGTCAAGGATCTTGAAATGACCTTGGAATCACTCCACTGAATTCGTATTTCTAATTTTCGTCTTATACAGCATTAACATAATATTCGAGTTACAACAAATCTAAATGGGATTGCGGGTGCCTATATCACAAACACAGATTAAGTTGGGAGTAGGGTAAATAATTCGACCAGGGAATCAGAACAGAGAACAAATAAACCGTCTCAAATTACTACTGGGACCTTAAAATAATTATTTGTATGTGTGTATAACGTTTTCATTTCTAGTAGTTATCTGAGTCGAGTGTTATGTAAAATATTGTCTTTGATCCTCATTGGTTTTGTTGATCTTTTACGTATCTCAGCCAATTTAGCACAGATTGTTTGGAATGAAACTTTATTGAAATTTTTTTCGATTCGATGATCCTTTTAGTTCAACAATCATGTTGTAGATCTAGTTCAATGCCCGGATTCAGAAATTCAGATTCTTGATCAGCCCGCATTTGATTATTTCAGTTATTATGGCAATAGCTAGAATTGGGAAACGGATCGGGTCAAAATCGACAGTTAGTTTTATGTTCGTTAGTTAGTTGTTAAAAAGTAATTTTACACGTATTTTTTCATTTGTAAATAAAAAAAATACTTACATAGATCAAACGATACCATGTTACGTTAATGAACCTCATTATATAATATACTAGCGGTCCCGGCGAACTTCGTTTCGCCTTAGAGGCAATAAATTAGCAGACTTAAAAAAAAAGAAAAATATAATAATAAAGTATCCTATGTCCTTCTCCTAGTTCTAAACTACCTCCCCACTAATTTTCAGCCAAATCGGTTTAGCCATTCTTCAGTTATAAATGGTGTAACTAACACGACTTTCTTTTATATATATAAGATAATGAGGTTCATTAACTAATAAATTATAAATTTCACTATTTACAATTAACGGTATCGAAAATTTTGTCGTTTCATACGAGAAATTTGACGTATTGCGCATATTAGTAGGGTAAGACTGCACAAACAAATCGACTTCCCAGAAAACCGCGCCCTTGCAAAACAGACCGATAGAAAAATTAAGGGCCATAACCTCCAGATTACTCCGCAATTTTCGCAACATTTGACAAACACAAAAGACAAATTCCGCAATAAAAAGGTGATTTGAGGGCGTGGAGTCATCTTAACGATAAACAAAGGAGGTTTCTCCCACTGATTTATACGACCGGTTCGAGTAACTGCCGGCGTAACTGGCTTAACAGCGGTTCTGGTGCCCTTGGAGTAGGGCTGCCAGGCTGTTGATCCGATTTCCCACAGCACCACCACTTAGGCGATGAGGTCCAACCGGGGGGTTTTAGTGGGTAGTCCTGCCGTTGTAAGGGCAGGGAGTCCCACACACGCCGTCACCTCCCTCAGGTGACGGTACGGTGCGTCAAAGCATTTCCCCTCGTCAGAAAAAAAAAAAAAAAGGGCTGCCAGGCTGGACTTGAAGGTCCTGGCAATAGTGACTCATTTTTATAAGTCAAACGTAAGGTGTTGTCAGGTTTTAATAATTTCGGCTCATATTTTTAAGTCCGGGGTGCAACGATTTTGAAGATTGATAGTTTTAATGATTTAATTAAGTTTTTGCACAACTTTGTACTTTAGTATAAACACTAACGCTTATGGCCTCAAAAGTCACGATTATCTGTACATCTTTACGTATAAATAAAATTGAAGTGTCTGTTTATATTTTATTTGTTTATTTTATGGTGGACATAACATAATGATAATGCTATTTGTATTTATCTGAATAAGATAAAGGTAGGTTCATGCTTCGTGCTCCAGGTCCTATAGTTAGGTTGATGATCTAAGTTTTTGTTAATTGGTCGCGTTCTAAGGGGAACTGGAGTAGTCATGCTCACTAAAACGTCATTGGGGTGGTGGCGCTATGTGGCGGGTCGTTACATTCCCTTCAATATGGTTGAGTGAAGCGATGGCTGGCACATACGTCACATACGTATGGCTTATGAACAGGTGCCACCTTTGGGGCTGGTCTGCTCCAGTTTACCTATTAAAATAACATAAAACTTATAAATTTTGAGACTTTCGCGTTCCATTTTAAACATTTAAAATTATTTAACGGGTCAAAACGCGATACCATTTTTATTTAGTAGTTAATACGAACTACTTACTGCCCGACGTTTCGGTTAGGTTGCACCAACCGTGGTCACGAGCTGAGTCAGCAGTAAGTAGTTCGTATTAACTACTAAATAAAAATGGTATCGCGTTTTAACCCGTTAAATTATTTTAAACATAATACTTAATGCTTTTGTTCACTCATCAAAAAAAACTATATGACTTGGTCCAAAGTGTTCTACACATAGCTATAAGTTAGATTCTGCCACTGTCACTGATCTGCTGAGTTTCTTACCGGTGTCTTCTCGGTAGATATAGGTTACGAACCGGAAGTAGAATCACTTTGCATTATACAACCTGTAACGGAAAGGGGGTAACAATCGAAAGTAGGTGGATACTATACCTTGTATAGATTCTATATACGAAATTCCGAGTTAAAATAAACACTTTATTGTATTTATGAAATAAAAAATGATTAACTATAATGACTGACTAAAACGTAAACAAACGCATCACAACACTATTGAGGTCAGCGACCCCAAATCACGTTATCACTTCATTACAATCACTGCGATCCTGAATTTCTCCACCTCCTTCCTCGACATGCGCGCCTAGTACTTTCTTAGAAGATGCGCGAACATTATGCAACATTTGTGGTGTCACTGTACAGAACGCGGCCTTGAGCTTTCTATCATCTCTTCCCTTGACGAGCATGCTACAGCGTACACCTTCCTTTTAACGTAGTCCCACAAGAAGAAGTCCAACGGAGTGAGGTCTGGTGACCGAGCTGGCCATGTGATACGACCTCCTCGCCCAATCCACAAATGGAAACGAGCGTTTAGATGGTTTCGTAAATCTCTTTCTCTTGCTCTCAGTCGGCCATTAGGTTGCCGTCGTTTGCTCCGACACAGAGAATCATCTCGAATATTCTTGATTGCTCAAAGACATCACAAAATATCACTAGGCTATCCGTAGGAAGTAGATAATCCAGAAAGGCAAAAACACGAGATGTTGTCACGGCAACGACAACACAACGACGTAACTGAAGTGTCAAAATGAGAAACGCTAAACCAACAAATTTCAGATGTGATTCAGTAAACACTAAAAGATGAACCACCATTGTGATATTTAAATTAATAGCATAATAGGTACATCCAACTCTTTCGACGATTCCAACCTTAGAGTAAGGAAAATATTCATAGACAAAATTTAATAGGTTTCAGAATTGGTATGAACTTGCGTCTAAATATTGACTATTGAATTTTGTAGCATTAAAATAGATTCACTGACGTTTTAAAAGTGTGTCCGGCCGCGAAAGAGTGTACGTACTGAACGTCATCTGTCTCTTTTTCTCTTATGACTATTCTATGCTTAAGAAAACAGTACAAGTAGTCATTTCTGAATCACATTTTTAGCACTCTCTCTATTCTAATCCTTACCCTGAGATTCCAACTACAAAGTTGTGACAATCAATTAGGGTTCAAGATTATTTTACTAAAACTAGCAACAAAAAAATCTTTCATACTCATGGATTCCTGGTAGCTCCGTTACTTTGCATGGTCAAGTTTGAGGATTTAAAATGTAATTTTCAATTAATACTTTTTCTTTATTATGTTTTCGGCATTCTTACGTAAAATTATCGTCTGTAAACCGATTTTACAGACAGCCAATTTTTTGGACATAACGTATACGATAAGATTTATCGTATTTTTGCTTGAAAAGCCTTTAATGCAATTACGAACTGTTCTAAATAAAGAAAGAAAACACCTGATAGTTTGGGGCACACAGTTGTAACATAATTTTACCAAGTACCTATTTAATACAATTTGCGAAAAATCTTAACACTGAAGGGTCATGAACATAATTTCAATGTAGGTATTAGAATCGCACCATTAATAACATAATTTTATTATTTCTGAAATTGTAGGAACGAAATAAATTAAAATGCAGAACCCATTTTTAAAATTAGCACTATTTTTGTACCAGGGCCATAGTAAAGTATCATAGCCACGAGACCCGCCCCTTTTTAGGGTTCATTTAAAAAATAAGTTAACTCATTTAGTGGAATAGTTTTGTTTATTAAATATTTCACCGCTTATTTTTTTGATTTAAATATTTATGATAAATATTTAAAAAATACTATTTAGCCGGAATCACTGGGATAAGATAGTTCTTGATACGACAAATTTGTTGATATCATTTTGAACTGAAGAAGTTACATTTCACAATCTTAATGTCAACTAGCTCGCTCATAACCTCTTTATTCCTTACGAGAAAGGTGTTGTTATAGCAAGTTGGAAATGTGAAACCGAAAACGCCTAGTTTTCGTTTCAGAGTTACAATCAATATCTACTTTTCCTTTACTCACTTTTACGATCTGCACGGCATTCGATACTCAAATAACTTTTCTTTTTGTACGCCCTCATGACAAAATATGTTGAAACTACATTGATCACTGTTTGTCATCTTACATTTGCACATGTTTACAAAAATTTATAAAAGTTAGGAGATACTAGTTTAGCTTAGCTACGGTTCGTTTTTTTTTTGTTTGTTAAAATGTAGGGAAATAATAATACAGATTATAATCCCTAATCATAAGAAATTGAACAATGTATGAAAATAAATATCTGGAACCCATTTAAGATTATTTAATTGAATACCAGGAGTGCAGTGTGAGCTGATTGTTGTTGTTGACCCCACAGCTGTTACACCGTGAATACTGTGATAGTGTTGTGCAAGCGTGACTTAGTCAAAATTTTGACTTGTATTTGACTGATATTTCAAAAAAAAAATTGAAGCAATAAATGCGTGTACACAGCTACAAATGGTCCCATACAGTTTGTAACCGTTAACTGCTTTGGTATTTTTGATATTGTTATACCCTTTCCGTTACACGTTGTATACAATGACGTTATTATATGAAACCTACTTGAATAAACAAATATTGAATTTGAATTTGAATTAATATTTACATAACTGCTTTTTATTACATACATATGAATACCTACATATATATACGGTATATATACCAAACATTGACAGCAAATTTGTATGTCCTGAAGGGTGAATGTGTCTTACACAAACCTTTGTATTTAACACCTCTAAATGTATTTACCACATTTTGGTAAACAAAGATCTATCCTATTCCATTTTAAATATTTTTTAATTGAATTTAAAACTCGACTAACGCAGTTGAGAGAGTATTTCAATGCTTTTCAGCTAAAATAAGAAAAAAGTTAGACGTGAAACTAGGTATTAGGCAAATATAGTCAGGAATTGCGAATATCTCTAAAAGTTTACGCTCAATTTCACCAAACTGTGAGGTAAAACTTCGCAAAGCTCGTAAACCTTAGTTGAATATAAACACAAAACGAAATGAGAGTGTAGCTCTGTAGTTTGTAATAATTTTCTCGTAGTTTCAGCTAGATTAGATAGCTATTAAACATGTTGGCAACAGTTTTGAAACTCCCGAGCCAAACGTAAACGGTTGTTGCTACAATTGTGTTACAATAATTGTTCTGCCTCTGTTCCGTTGTTGGAGAAAGTGAGCTAATGTTTTGTGTTTGTGAAGCTGCAATTCTATCACGGTAATTGTGAAAGTATGTATGTTCTGGCAAATTGATTACTTCAATGTGAGTCTACACTAGACAAGAGAAGCAAAGATGAAATACAAACCAAACTAAAATTTATGCAGCGTGGATTATCTTACAAGCCTTGAACGACCGCGCTTAGTACGTTTGGATAATGCTCAACTATGCCCCACCTACTGCCACCCTACTGTTTTGTTACGAACCCAAAGAACACGAAATATATCTTATATATATTATAATAAATAAATAATAATAATAAATAAATATTGGACAACATCACATACATTGCTCTGATCCTGTGGTAAGTAGCTTAAGCACTTGTGTTACAGAAATCAGAAACAACGAAGGTACCACAACACCCAGACCCGAGACAATATAGAAAAGTTTGTTTCCCATATTGAATCGACCGGGGATCGAACCCGGAACCTCAGAAATAGCGCGACGCCAAAGTCCGGCCCGCTCGCCTCTCGGCTACGGAGGTCGTCAATATTATCATCATCTTCTTCTAAGTAAAAATGAATCGCTGTTCGTTTGTCTCGCTAAAACTCGACAACGGCCAGATCGATTTGCCTAATGTCGGTTTTGATATAATTGTGGAGGTCCAGGGAAGGTTTAAAAGGTTAGAAATTAAAAATCGAATAGGCATTACGAAGATCGCCAGTACAGCTAGACAAAAAAAAAAGTAAGTACATTTTTTTGCAAACTTCCTCCTTCCAACTTATTAGGTACTAGCTGTGCCCGCGACTTCGTTCGCGTGGACTACATCCTTTTATGGTCGGTTTTACCCCTTTCTCCCCTAATATTCGAAACAAAAAGTAGTCTATATTTTAATCCAAGTTTTGAGCTATATTTGTGCCAAATTTCATATCTCTAACTTCAAAAATAAACATTTTTCCATGTAAACTTCCAAAGGTGGTATTACCCCCCTCCCCACCTTATTTTCTAATATAAAGTAGCCTATGTCCGTTCCTGAGATTCAACGTATACCTATACCAAATTTCATCAAAATTGGTTGAGAGGTTTAAGCAGGAAAGCGTAACAGACACACAGACAGACAGACAGAGTTACTTTCGCATTTATAATATTAGTAGGGATGCTGGCTGGCACACTGTTAAATATAATATGCATTACTCAGCTTCGGTTTTTATTCTTGATGTAAATAAAACAGTAAGCCGCTTCCTTTCTGTACAATAAGAACACCTAATATAATTCAGAAGTTCCGACGTTGTTTTTTATTTCTGTAACACAAGTGCTTTAGCCACTTATACAGAATCGGAGCAAGCATCATATACATTTAAAACAATAAATAAATGCGCCATACAATCACACCAATCACGGTCTCAAACTAAGGTTTCCCCTACACTATGAGCACGAGACGACAGGTACTAACTGGGGGCGTCATCCCAGCACACCCAGACCCAAGTCAATTTAGAAAAGTTTGTTTCAAATTGACGTGACCGGGAATCGAACCCGGGACCTTTCGCGCTTTGGCCGCCTAACTTAGCATTTTCTGTCCAATTTTATATTTATTTGTCACATTTGTTTTTTACTTAATTCTCTCATGTCACATTTTGATATGCTCCCTTTCGTCGTAGACAGCCCGCCTTATTATAACACACGCTGCCGAGTCATGTATAAACTTTCTTCATTTCCCGTACTTAATTTTTCCAAGCCGTACATTTATTGCGAGTATTTTCCCTATAAAAATATGCGGCCATGATGTTTTATGACTTTCACAAAAAAGGTATAACCCTAAAAAATAGACAAAAAACCCGTAGTACCCGCTATCAAATGTAATGGGCCCCTTTAATAGATGCCTTGGGGACAGTCTGTCCCGAGGCTCGTGCGGTGAGTGAGGATTATATTTTTGGGGTACCAGAGAACTGTTAATGTGTGAAAGTGGTCTCGGAGCGGCGAGGGTTTGGCTTGGGACCGGTGGGTCTTTTGTTTGTGGCATTGTCTTTCTCTGTCGTTTGATTACGCACGGGTTCGGTACGTTAAGCATTACATTTATAACAAGAGACAAGGCTTTATTTGTTGCAGTTAACGGTAAAAAAGACTAGTAGTAATAAATTGTTGAAAAATTATTCATTAAAGTGCGACAATAATGTCAATAGGGCTTGCTAGCTGAGTTAGGTTAAAATACCTGTCAAAATACGATTCCTATATGCCTCCTCCACACACTCGCGAAGTTGAACGAAGTTAGACGAATACGATAGTGTAGAGAGGCACTTCGGTTCGCCGCATCAAACTTTGCCTCGCCTCGGGCGAACTTCGCCGAGTAACTTCGTGAGTAGTGTGGAGCAAGCATATGAATATAGCACACTGTGTTGTCATAATTTTACTGAACACACTGGCTATTCTAAATCTGAAGCATTTTAAAATGGCATTATTAAAAAAACGAAGTAATTAAGTACAATTTTTAGTTTTTTCTTTTAAATGTTTAAAGTTAGCGAACTGAGAGCGGCTTGAAGCACTATATAAAAATTTAAAAATGTATTGTTAAATAAAATTCAAAATAATTTGAGAAAAATATGGCTGATGTGTCTCAACTGAGGCAATGACAAATTTTAATGTTTTGGATGGTATTTTAATTAAGGTTCAGTGGTAGTAGTAGTTTCGAAGGAACAGCACGTTTGATCCAATTTTAATTTACCAATTAGTAATCTTTAGTATATTCATTTTGCGTACATTCAGTGAGCAAAGTTCAAACGTCAGTAAAGTGTTATTTATAAAATCTAGAGGTATAGCATGAACTACATTCAATATTGGCACACAATGAGTGGTAAACGACTTGGTACCCAGGTTTTCAGGTCCTTACAGGTCCAGTGAACTGTGGGCACTGAAACATGTAAGAGCTACCAATTTAAAGTAATTCCTTTAGCCGGGTAGGTTGTATAAAATCTGACATCTTCCTAGCTTTCAGAGTTATTTAATTCGTCCAGTTGGGCTATGCGACGTCTCAGGTAGGTGCTTCGTTTGTGGATAGAGGATCCTTAATCAAAAAGGAAGAGTAATCGCTTCCTTTTCCTCCTTATAGTATCTGCAAACGTAGGAAGAAGTCAATTTCATGAGATATTGGTGTTTTTAGTATGAAGTGTCCAGTTTCGTCCCTAACAACCAATAGCGGGCTCTAGGCTTGCCGTGAAGTAGTTATTTGGTTATTTTGAGCAAGTAGCCAGCCATAAGAAGTTTTAAGGGTTTGAACCTTGTGGAACTAGTAATTTTTCTATTAATTTTGTAGTTTTTCTTTTAGTAGCTGCATAGCCTGGTTTCTGCAATAGAAAGGGCTGTTGACTTTACGCACAACTTCGGAAAGCTTATCAGCTTTCTTTGAATATCTAAAGTATTTTCCCAGATAAGTTAGCCCGTGAGAGCTGCATTAAAGCGTGTCTAAGTTATAACTTGCTCAGAAGGTAAGCAACATATTAACTCTGCAAATTATTCCCAGCGCGTCTTCAAGAGCGGAGTTCGACTCACACGACAGAATCAAGAAACTCGCATCGTAAACAATACACGTTACGTATTCCGGAGTTGAATTAAGACTGTTCAGTTTATATTGAGGTCAGGCGTAATTCAGTCAGGTAAAGAGGAAAATAAACAAATGCGCCAGACTAACACACCTGAACTAATCTGAAAATATATGTCTCTTGTGCTGTGAGTACCAGATGATGGACATACAACTAATCGGTTCTTCTTCGTCATAGTGACTTCACCAAGTATTTTCTGTGTAAGCCATCTGTCTTTGGAGAGCTCTACCCACCGAAACACGAATTCCCTGACTAATTATTCTGTTCTTTCCCTTCTACATAGAATTTCATTTGCTGTATTAATTTGATTATACATAACTACTATATAAATAATGATTATAAATCTATAAGTATATTTAATAAAACTACATTATATTTAAATATTAGAAACAGAAACATTTTATCTCCCCTTGCGGAGCGGGAATTGAACCCACGACCTTCACGTATCGCGCGTGCTGCTCTTACCAACTGAGCTAACCGCAAGTTATCGTAGGCGATGGAATTTTTCTGCTGTATCAACCGTTAGCCTTTGGTAATTATAGTATATACATTATATTTTTTATGTTTGTATTTTTTATTGCTGCTACAGCACATATAAAGTAACTATCTGCATGATCCAATAGTTGGGAGACTTTAGTACTTTTTTTGTGCAATAAAGATTATAAATATGTAAAAATACGTTTTCATATTGACTTACCAGACTCTCAGATTTTGCCCATTGGGGGGCTCCCATAACCATAACGCCACCTTAGTCGTCTAATTAATAACTTTACCTTTGTTAAAACAATTGTCTGTAGTTAACGATTACGGTGCAAGCAAGTTCGCAAGAAACACCTTGTGGATTTTGAAGTGACCCAAATTCAGTCTATGTCAAATGTTTTATCCGCAAAAAGTTAATGTATGAAAATGTGCTCCCCGAAATCAGACCAAGAGCGTTATCTGACGCCGGGCTATCACTCTTCAGGGTCCTGTCAGTGGGGGTCCAATTAAGGAAAATATTGCGGTCACATGGAATCCGTACGTTCCGTTTCCGAGATTGATTCAGTGCGGGATGTGTAAATATTTCACAAAGCGGGCCGGATCGGTGGTTCCTTTGCTAGGCACGTTGCACGCTAAATAAAAAATATCCGGCTGTTGTCTTTGGTCCATTTTGTTTGGTTTTTGGCGGGAGTCTCCGCGTGTCACTGGGGAGGTAACAGGGTTTGTTTAAATAACGTGTTTGCGGAAATAAATAAATACGGGTATTGTTGTTGGAAAAATAAACTTTAATATCAAAGTAGGTAACAGTATTTCCGTAATATGTGACATAGATATTTTTTTTTTCAAAACTTATATATAGGTATACTTAAGAGAGGCAGGGCAAAGCAATTTATCACTGGAAGTGGGGCAGCACGACTGGTGAAATACCTCAGCAAAATAACAATCACACAAATAACATTACAAAAGACCGCAGCCAAATAACAATTATTCCGGTGTTGTTGTGTTCCAGCATGTGAGTAAGGTTTCCAGAGCTCTTGGGGGGTGCTACATTAGTAGCAAGGGGTCAAGCCTTCAAGGTAAGGGCGACAAGTCTAGTAACAGTTTTACTATTTTATATTCGCCCTTAAGCTAGGAACTCACTAGCACTTAACATCAGGTGGGATGAGGTCAATCTTGAAGTGCTTTATAAAAAGAAATACTCGTTTATTAATGAAAAACATGCACATACCGTAAGCGTCAAATAGTTAGTGATATTCAGGTTATTAAATAACTAGACACAACTAAAAAAATTAATAACATTGGAGCAAATAAGTAAGTAAGTTTAAGAGGGGTAGGGCATAGCGATTTATCGCTTAAACTGGAGCAGCCCGACTGGTGAAATACCTCCGCCTTATAGAAGACCACAGCCAAACAGCAATCACTTCTGTGTTGTTGTGTTCCTGCGTGTGAGTAAGGTTTCCAGAGCTCCTAGGGGGTGCCACATTGGTAGTAGGGGTCAAGCCTTCAAGGCAAGGGTGACAAGTCCAGTAACAGATTAGGACCCTTAAGTTAGGACCTCATTACCACTTAACATCAGGTGGGATGAGATCAATCTTGAAGTGTAATATAAAAAAAAGTGCCAATTTAAATGTTTTGACGTATTAATTGACTATTATTGTTATAAACAATTTCGAAAATTAGTTAATCTGCAAAAATATATTACTTATTGGAACCTGTGATTTATTCGCAAACGTTTAAACGTATCCGAATCGCGATTTTTATTCTTTGTAGCTAAGTGGCTAAGGTAGGCGGCCAAAGCGCGAAAGGTCCCGGGTTCGATTCCCGGTCAGGTCAATTTGGAAAACGAACTTTTCTAAATTGACTTGGGTCTGGGTGTGCTGGGATGACGCCCCCAGTTAGTATCCGTCGTCTGGTGCTCATAGTACAAGGGAAAACCTTAGTTTGAGACCAGGTGATTGGTGTGGATGTCTGGCGCATTTATTTATTTATTTGTCTATGTCCAATCGTATAAATCAAGAATGAGACAAAACATAGTTTCAGAGTTCGATTTCGTTTACGGCGTTTTGTATAAGAGGTTTGTACGCAAGAGAATGTAACTTTTGATTATTCATTTAAATTCTTGAACTCATTTCTCTCATCTCTGTAACATAATGTCATAGTTTACGATGTGAATACCTTTCCCTTGATGGTCGAGTGACTCTCGTAATCGTCCCATAACTTTTTACCACATTTTTATGGATGGGTACACATTATATTCATATAAGGGAAATGGTTATAAGAAAATTTAGTTTCAGACGAATGAGAAGTCTTTTGGATAATAATATGAACTGGTAAAACTTTATATGTAAAAATGGTTTTAGTTTAAATCACAGTAGTTATTGAAACAAAAGATATATATGTAGATATATTGTTTAATAAAGATGAATACATCTGATTGTCATATAGTTTATCACTTAGTTTAAATAAGGTATTTTGACTTTCAATGTCAATTTATGTGTATTGAATTCGTGAAACAGATTAAAAAAATTAATATACCATCATCATCATTATCATTTTCAAGGCCTCTCCCAAATCATTCACAATTTTCAGTTCCGCGACACATTTCATTAATTTTTATGTATTTTTTAATTCTGTGTTTTTAAAAATAAGATTATTCGTGAGTTTCATGCCAAATTTTGCTCTGTAGCTAATCCTACAGTTCGGAACCAGTGGTTGCTTTATTTTGGGTGGTAGACATTCATTTTGACGAATCCCTACTAATATTATAAATGCGAAAGTAACTCTGTCTGTCTGTCTGTCTGTGTGTCTGTTACGCTTTCCTGCTTAAACCTCTCAACCAATTTTGATGAAATTTGGTATAGGTATACGTTGAATCTCAAGAACGGACATAGGCTAGTTATTATTAGAAAATAAGGGGGATAATACCACCTTTGGAAGTTTATATGGAAAAATGTTTATTTTTGAAGTTAGAGATATGAAATTTGGCACAAATATAGCTCAAAACTTAGATTAAAATATACTTTTTGTTTCGAATATTAGGGTATGGAATGGAATATGAAAGGATGTAGTCCACGCGAACGAAGTCGCGGGCACAGCTAGTTACGTATAAGTGTTAAATTTTAAATTTTTTACTAAAATTGGATTACCAACTTTATAGATAACAATAAAAATAAAAATAAAAAAAATCGCTCGTTTAATAAGAGTAACACAACTTTAATAGGATTTCGAGATAGCCAAATGGCAATCATGGGGCATTATTTTCATAAAAAGCCGTGGGGGAAATCCACATCAAGAGTTTTCCTTCATTAAGGTCGTCTTTCAGCTGTAACGAATGTTGTAACCTCCCCATCTCTCGCTTTTTCTAAGTAAGGACGTTTAAGTCATTGGACATAAAATTACAGTATATTGCGAGAAAATTAAAGTGAGAAGTTTACGTCCCTACTAATACTTTTTTCGAAATGCTATTTGTAGGTACGTAAGGTTCTCGCTTTGCGTATAATAAAATCACGTTAGCTTATATATGCTAAAATCTTTAGTATCAAAATAAACTGTACCTTAAAACTTAATTGAAATAAACTAGATTTATATAACACGTATGTAACCTAATGCCACTTATAATATCACCTCTTAGTATTTGGGATCAACATGTAGCAATCAGTCGTAATTTATACACATTTTGCTTAGTTTTGATCAAATATACATAAATACAGATTGCCTGAATTTATTTTATGGGCCAAAAAACCCATATTTTCATTAAAAATAATTTGACATTACATAGGTACTTGCTACTTTTGTTTAACTGAACTGAACATGATATCATTTAAATGAATTCCTTTATTTAATGTTCCCGTGTTAATAATAAATGTCATTTGCAGTGAGTTTCCTAAAAGGGTGTATTTAGAGTCTAGCCGTTAAAACCTTCTGATTTCCATCTAATGCCTTTTTCGCGTGGCGTTTAAAATTTCAACAAAAGAAATGTGAAACAAAAGTATTGTTTGCGATCCCTTTTGAGCTACCGGACTGTATCGGAGAAAATGGAGAAGAATACGGGCACCAGTGAATGAGACCTTCTCCGGAATTCGGTTAACCTATTTTAAGAGTAAAATAACAAAACATTGAGTATTGTAAATATATTCTCTGTATAACCTCCAGAGGTTGTTGACTTGGTGACATTCTCATTACCGTCGACATGACATTATTCTGTCATTGATATTCATCCGCCATTTTTGTTTCGCAAGGAACTCTGACGGAAACACGTCAATTATAATATTGACGACCTCCAGCGCCTCTCGGCTACGCCGCACTTTGCTGTCACGCCATGTCTGAAGTCTCGGGTTCAATCCATGGATATTAATACTGATGAACATCCACGGACTCAAATATTAACCTCAATAATACCTGTCCCGCGTGGGGATCGAAACCTGGACCTTGATTCCAACCTCGAGAGAGAAACCTATAGATGAATATAGTCAAAAGCACGTCACACTTCACCCTTTGGAAATTGTAACTCCTGGCACTGTATTGTACGTATAGGTAAACCAGCTGCACCCGCAACTTCGTTCGCGTGGATATAGAAGAAAGAGAACAGTAGGTAAACTAACGCCCCGACCGAACGATAACTGCCTATACCCCTAGGGCTGTCAATGAAAACTATCGACACCTATTGTTATGTTTATTTCCTCGTATGGTATGCAAAGCACCAGGGATCTTCAAGAAGGTTGTAAAAAAGTTAGCGTGAAGAAAGATAATTTCTGATTTGTCGAGTGGGTATTCAGACAACCGTACACACTGCAGTACCTATTATATTCAGTTGTTGTACTAGCCATATTTAGGTGATTGTTATTATGATGCGAGCAAATATGTGTAAACAAACTTTTTTAACGGAGAAGTTCGCTGCAGCCTGACGCTGATGTTATGCTTTTTAAATCACAACTTTAAAATCAACAATTTTTTTTTGTCACAGTAGCACATGTTAAGACTATGAAGTCTTATATTTTACGTTTTTCTAATTAATAAATATTAAAATTACTTTATTGTCACTTTTTTGAAATGTTTTATAATGTAAATTTATAATTTAGAAGATAATTTAAAAAAATAACAAAATTATGCACAATCTCCGGTGATTCACCGGTTATCAATCGGTTATGTCAAATTCACCGGTGATTTCCTCCGGTGCCATAATTTCGCTCCAGTGCAAAGCCCTAACTGAGGTGACTCTGATATTTGTCAGTGTGTGCGTGGGACATGCGTCGGTAAAGGGCGGGGCGGGGCGCGCACACATAGTAACCACGCTCCGTGCGTTTGTTGGAAGATTACATACTTCTCTCTTTCTACTATGGCGTGGACTACAGATTTTTGCCATACAAATATACTTTCAATGTAGGTTTTACCCTTATCTCCCCTAATATTCAAAACAAAAAGTAGTCCATATTTTAATCTTTTGCCAAAATTCATGTCACTAACTTAAAAAAAAATCCCATATAAACTTTCAAGGGCGGTATGGTAATGATGGTAATCATCTCTCCTTTATTTTCAAAATATAAAGTAGCCTATGTCCCCTCCATAGGTTCAACGTATACCTATACCAAATTTCACCAAAATTGGTTCAGTGGTTTAGGCGCGAAATCTGGACAGACAAACAGACAGACAAACTTTCGCATTTATAATATTGGTATAGATTAGTACGGATTAATATTTATGTGACATGCCTAATAAGATGATGATACAATATGATAGTAAGTAATAAAAGTACCCCTCACCGCTATTGAGCCCATAGTCATAGACTCAAAAAAAGTAACTTAAACCTTATGGTTAGTTAAACCCCTAGGTATGTAACTTATTCAAAGTACAACTATGTCTGTACTTGAAAGAAGAACGAACCAATTTTCTAATCGAAAATAAATCGTCAGTCATATAATACAAAGTTTAAAATCAGATTGCGTATAACAAACCGGATTAGAGGGAAAAAGTAAGTGCAAACTTACTTTACGGCTTATAAATTCAGTCACATTATTTGCTTACAAATATTTTGGTCTGTGTTAATAATGTTGAGGTGAGGTATTGAGGTGAACGCGGTATGCCACAGGTAAATTTAAACTGGATTTTGCTTGTAAATTTACTAATTTAATTTTTTATTCGCGTTTTCATGTTTTTGTGCTCATGGTCTCATAGTTTGTCTCATGACTCAAATTTTTGATACGTGCCAAGTGGAGTTGGGAGTTAATCTTTAACTGTCACTAATGCCCGGTTTCAATATAATTAGAAAAACTATCCGTTCTTGTTATACATATATTATACAAGGCGTGAGCTAAAAACTAATGACGGACGACTGATGACAGCTAATGTAGAAAGTAAATTTGAAATTAGAATAAACATTTAAGAATTTAACAATTAAGAGAGGCAGGGCAAAGCGATTTATCGCTCGAACTGGAGCAGCCCGACTGGTGAAATACCTCCACCTGACAGAAGACCGCAGCCAAATAACAATCACTCCGGTGTTGTTGTGTTCCTGCGTATGAGTAAGGTTTCCAGAGCTCCTGTGGGGTGCTACATTAGTAGCAGGGGTCAAGCCTTCAAGGTAAGGGCGACAAGTCCAGTAAGAGCTTTGATAGGCTGTGCTTGTCACCCTTAAGCTAGGACCTCATTACCACTTAACATCATGTGGGATGAGGTCAATCTTGAAGTGCAATATAAAAAAATACTAGTCTGGCATGAGAAGTAACGTCCCATCTCATTTTTGGGATGAATACTGATAAGAATTATTACAAATGGCTGAATTGTGGCTGTTGCAAAATGTAACTATTCAGTTAAAATTTCAACGTTCCATCAGCACCATCAAAATCAATACAAAGCATGTTTGAATATAGATTCCCCGGGACAAACATCAATCTATACAATCGCTTTGACACACAAACACACAATCGGGATTTACGGAACAATACACCAACCCAAAATCGGAAATAACCGCACCTCTCCTGTGTAGGGTGGCCATGGGATTCACTTTTTCCGGGACATTGATTGATTCGTCTCTTAATTCGTTGATTAATTCAACCCGCGTCTCAGAGGGGTTAGAAGATTAGGCCTCGGCAAAGAACTGTCACTAGGATTTATGTGAAGTTTATTCGAAAACAAAATAAGGTTTAAATGAGTGAGTTGGTAATTAAAAATGCAGAAAATATAATCAGAGAAACGAAATAAGAGTTTTATAATTAATAAGCAACCAATTTCGCATAGCATATGCTTTATACATACTAGACAATCAAATGACGTTTATGTCCGTAATGGCCGTGACCATTTCTCGCTATCTACTATTTCCTCTATCTTAAGGCTGTCTGGAAGAGCTTTCTAGCGATAAGACGGCCTAAATTGTACTATAATCAATCTGTAAAGCCTATTTCTGTAAAGTTTTGTGCAATAAAGTATATCTATCTATCTATCTATGACAAAAATATGGAAAAAATTAAATTATCCACTTGCGTAATTTTTTGTGCTTCTCCTCAACAGGACCAACGTCGAGCTGCTAGTAGGAAAAAAATTTACGAGCAAAAGAATTTAACGTAAATCTGCCTGCAGAAATAAGTCACTTCAGTTAAATATTACAAAAATAGAAAATTTGCATCCCCCCCTTGCGGTGCGGTGCTCGAACTTACGACATTCACGTATTATCCAACTAAGCTCAGTTATTCTCAGTAAGATATTTTTTTCTGTTTTTTTTACATTTTTTTCTTTTATATTGCACTTCAAGATTGACCTCATCCAACCTGATGTTAAGTGGTAATGAGGTCCTAGTTTAAGGGTGACAAGTACAGCATAATAAATCAGTTACTCGACTTGTCGCCCTTACCTTGAAGGCTTGACCTCTGCTACAAGAGCTCTGGAAACCTTACTCACACGCAGGAACACAACAACACGTGTGTGTTATTTGGCTGCGGTCTTCTGTAAGGTGAAGGTATTTCACCAGTCGGGCTGCTCCAGTTCGAGCGATAAATCGCTATGCACTGCCTCTCTTAAAAAAAATCACTAGTGCGGCGTAAAGCACCATAAAAATTATAAAAATCACTTCAGTTCATCTGTTATAGAAATACATACTTAAATACATTTGTAAGCACCCAGACACAGAAAAAACGCGAATTCTCATCACACAAATGTTTGTCCTAGATAAAGATCGATCCCAGTACCCTGGTTCTATCAAAATGTTTGACTTTTAATAAAACAAGATGAAATTAATATAAGATTAGGTTATCAACAGGGCTTGTCCAAAGAAAAGTCCTCAAAAATTAATCGCCACACTCACCCTATTCCTGGCACCCCCGTTTTTCACCCAATAACCATTTGGGGGGATTTATAAGCAATTGAAGCGGCCTATCAATGCGTCGAACCAATTTATGGCAGTTTAAGGATTCTATTCTATTAGAGTCTTGATATCTGGGGATTAATCCTGAACTTGGTGAGAAGTAGGCTAGTGGAAAGTAGGTGTGTCGTGATATAGCTCCCATTTTATATAATCCTCTTAATATTTTAAAGGCGACGCTCTTTCTTACAAAATCTACGGACTTATTTTTTCATAAAATTGATGGCAAAATATCAATTTTATCCCAGTATAACGATAACTGTGGGAAACTCCAAGCCGCTTAGTATGAGAAACGCGAGTATATTGTATTACATCAAATGTCAATATCGATAAAATTCACTGCCTGAGCTGCTGATTGGTTGAAAGTAGTCCATAATTAACAGTATCAAAAGTTTTATCTTCTCATACGAGAAATTTAATGCGCATGCTGAGAGGATAAGTGTTCCTTTACAGTTGACAACACCTAATCCTTTTTAAACGTCCCTAAAACTTTTTCTTGTTTATTGAGGTCAATTCCCGCCACAATTTCACGGCACAAAATGCCTTAGTAACACTACAAGTTCTATACAATTGTTGTTCCAACCTTTGATTACTCTGGCTGTAAAGCCGAGAGTAACAAAATCTAAAATCGAAGTCTAACTTCTCAACTATAAGGTTCAATATAGAATGGGTTTAAATACATGTTAGTGCACGTGACTGTACGACGTCTACAACGGAGAATGGAACTGGTTACACGTTGTCCCATCTGTAATTGAAAAGGAAGACAGCCATATTGTGCAATCTCAGGTCGCACAGAAGCCGGAACCAATTACAATAGAGGTTTAGTGGTTACACGTTTCTTGGTTATCTAACGGAAATAGTAGGTTCCTGGAATCGAAACTGCTAATTAATTCAGGAAATCAATGTGATAGACCAATAGTTGAGACTGTAAGAATTTGTTCGATGCCTTTGGCTGCCCGCCCATGCGCACTGCTGCCAACCGATTAAAAAAAAAAACGAAATTGCAAAGGGAAAATCCCACGATCTACAAAAAGTAGCGGAAAAAAGTCGGACGTAGGCGGATACGCTTAAGACTTACGCTGACCCCAGATTGGGCATGTGTGGCGCTTCAAACGCAGCGTCATTATAATAGAAGGCTTTTTAAATTTTTATGACGCGGCAATAAGGCTCAAAATAACTTTGCACTCGTCATCTGTCAAACTGCTCTCAAAGTCAAAATATGTTTTAAATCAATCCATTGTCAAATTTCAACGAGATACTATATTTTTACTTGGATTTGAGTCTAATTTGGATTTATGTTGCTTAGGACGATTGACCCATTGTAATAAACTAGCTTTTTCCTACTCCTTCATCTGCTTGGCAAAAATAAAAATATTATTTGGGCTCCTTGAACGATATACCTACTTGATCAATATTATCTATATTAAACACGCACAGTTAGGCTTTTGGCGTAAATATATTATCAAAAGTTTTAAATATGGAAGGAAAAATAAATTTATTACAAAATACCTCATGCTCATTATTAAATAAATTTCAGAACTGACAACTGATTTTGGCTCTCATTTTACATGTATACTTTTGACGAAATCTTTTATCTACTGGAATATTTCAATAATACAGTCCACAGTACTACAGGTACAATTAAAATCACGTCAGATTATATACTATTGCCTTTGCACCGTCCTTATTTCATTGGCATAAGAATTAAATCGAACTACAAGTGTTTCCTTGACGTGTTGTCGACCGTACGACATGACCAATGTTACATTTAGGTCTTCAGTATCAACATTCCTAGCACGTGCTATATTTGAACGATCGGATAATGGGTAAACTCTACCAGATTCGTGACTTTTAAAAAACAAAAATCAACCTCCAAACATTCGGTTTTCATTTTCCACAACATTTTCCGCGCTCTCAAAATCTATATTTACCGAAAAGGCTGGCGCTTACTCTGTTGTAAACAAAACACGAACCAGTACACATTGTACGACCTACCGTGCGTACGTGACCTTATTTCTAAGCAGGCCTCCAATACTGATGTTGTAGTCCTTATCCCCTCGCGATAAGGTCTATTAGCTGAGTATCTGGGAAATTGAATATGACGTTCAGAATGACACTGTTGCCTTAGAACAGAGTCAGGGCGTTTATTTACTGGGCTTGTGACAACAGGAATACAGTTCGGTAGTAAACTTAGCTTCTTGTGTGATCTGATCTCCTGGTGCATTTCCTATATTGGGGCATGACTTGAATTGTATACGGCAGGGGTGGCCAACCAGTCGGTGGCGACTGGTAGTCCAGTCGATCGTGGCCAGGCAAAAAATATAATTAAACTAGACTGCGAAACGTAATTATCAACCACTGCAGCATCATCTTGTACCATTGTCCAATCGCTGTTTCGTCGCGTCTAAGAAACTACTAAGACTGGTTAATAAGAAATACATGATTGAATACTATTCCATTTCATTTAAGATTCCAAAAAGTATGTACTTGGTAGCCTTACTGGGCGTGTTAGTAAACAGTTGATCTTTTTTCTCTTTATTATTAAGGACTTTTGTCTTAACATAGACACGTCAGTCCTATTGTAACTTAAATAAAATATACACAAAATTAATTTTACAATAACCTTATAATAATTAAAGACAATAAGCGAGTCCACACATCATCCTCTCCATATCAGATGTAGGATAACCCAAAATGCTTTGAATGAATCCGACTTCTAACCGGTTCAAATGCATTGAGGCTACCATTGCCTGCCGCTGAACATCATTCTTGACACATTCCATCAACAAATGTTGGACGTCATCTATGGTTCCACATATGTCACAGTTTGGAGAACTCAAATTTTGGAATGGAATGAAATGGAAAGTGTCCAGATCTTAGTCTAAACAGTTGATCTTAGGTCTAGTCAAGTTGGCCACCCCTGGTATGCGATGAAGTGTAAGTACAATAAGTTTGAATGTAGTGTGAAGAATATCTTCTTCAATTATTTCATTTCCAGCTCAAATGTATCATGTGAAGCTGTACATTTTGCTGTTGTCTTAATTTTGTTGACTCGTGTACAGTTTTGAGTTTGAGGATAATTCGAGCAGAGATCTATTAAGTCAAACATATAGAAATAGTTTTTATTAAAATTGACAACGTAATCAGAATGTCTCATAGAAAATATAAATTTCTAAAAACTCAGCCATTTGTTCGTTATAATTAAAACTGGACAATATCCCATACATTGCCCAGAGGGTCTACTCCCAAAAACGAAATATGTCGGATCCGACAACGGATAGCAATTTTTAATTCTCATAGTCACATCTAATTCACTTAAATTGCAAATTAAGCGTTTTCATAAAACAAAATATTATTTATGCAGACCAAAAACCACGTTTTTCCTTCCGAACTTTTGATAAACATTTCGTTTGTTCGTTTCGTTGTTGGGAGTAGACCCCCTGGGCGTTTACTCTTGAAAACGAAATATGTGGGATCCGATGACGTTTAGTATCTTTTATTGCTCATCATCGCAACTAACACACTTCGAATGCGAATAAAGCGTTATCAAAAAACAAAATATTATTTATACAAATCAAAAATCACGGTTTAATTCCCTAACTTTTGATCAATCTTCAAAAACGAAACATTTCGTTTGTTCGTTTCGTTTTCAAGAGTAGACGCCCTGATTCTGTGGTAGATTGTTGAAGCACTCGTGACAAAGACCTTAGAAACAACGACGATACCACAACTCCCAGACTTAATACTATATAAAAAGTTATTTTTCCATTTTGATTTGAACCTGAGATTTCAGAGATGGCGCACATATATTGATAATACATAGGAGTCAGAGCTTTTGATCCACACCCCACTTTACAGTGAACACTTCTCAAACTCAGCCGTATGATTAAGAACGCAAGTTTGTAATCGAAATGCACTAAAATATATTTGTTGTGAACTGTTACAGGTGCGCGCAGTTTAATTAACAAGCGACAAACAAAACAATCTAATAAACAAAGTTGAGTGCGAAGTCGTATGACGTGGGGGCGTGAGTTGGGAGACGTAGCGAATCCCTACTAATATTATAAATGCGAAAGTAACTCTGTCTGTCTGTTTGTCTGTCTGTTACGCTTTCCCGCTTAAACCTCTCAACCGGTTTTGATGAAATTTGGCATAAGTATACGTTGAACCTCAAGAACGGACATAGGCTACTTTTTGTTAGAAAGTAAGGGGGAGGGGGGTAATGCCACCTTTGAAAGTTTATATGGGAAAATGTTTATTTTTTAAGTTAGAGATATGAAAGTTGGCACAAATATAGCTCTATTAAAATATAGACTACTTTTTGTTTCGAATATAAGGGGATTTAAGGGTAAAACCGTCCATGAAAGGATGTAGTCCACGCGAACGAAGTCGCGGGCACAGCTAGTCGTTTATAATTAAACTAGCTATTGCCACTAACTTCGTTCACGGTTTTCGGGATAAAAATATGCTATGTGTAAAGCTATTAGGTATCTTATCTAACTGTAACACGAATTATTATCCAAATCCATTTATGCCCGGTAAAATTATTTCACGATTCGTATTGTGTCAAAAATGACAATATCTTTTTCTCCAACTGAATACGTGTCTGGAATGATTTTACTTTAGGCGTCGTATAATTTGTAAATATCCGTAACTAAAACAGATCGTTTCTCAATTATTGAGACTGGGCACTAACTGTTTAGGGCTAGGTATAGAGTAACATCTCTACGTCTCTACGGCTGGCACATACGTCATGCTTGTGAACAGGTGCCACCTTTGGGGACGGGTCTGCTCCAGCTTACCTCTCGAAAGTAAAAACTTACTTGAGTACTTATTTGTTTCATCACTCATCAAAACCAAAACTATATGACTTGGTCCAAAGTGAGCTACACATAGCAATAAGTTAGATACTGATACTGTAAATGATCTGCTGAGTTTCTTACCGGTGTCTTCTCGGTAGATATAGGTTCCGAACCGGAAGTAGAATCACTTTGCATTGTATTCAATGACGATTCAAAAGTGTTATATGTAACCTACTTGAATAAAGAAATATTTGAGTTTGAGTTTTCTAGACATTCAGACCTCCAGAAATATATACTTTCTTAGAAATTTTGTTAAATAAATATGGACAACATCATATATATCGCTCTGATTTATGCCAAGTGGTTAAAACGCTTAAGTTACAGAATAAAAAAAACGACAGCACCACAACCAGTTCGTTTAGTATCCGTTGTATATATAAACAATACCATCTACAGTTTATTATTATTACTGTACTTGTCGCCCTTTATCTAGGGCCTCATTACCACTTTACATCAGGTGGGATGAGGTCAATCTGGAAGTGTAACATATAAAAAAAAAAATCTACTGAAACTATTCTATCTTTAGTTTATTATTTTTCACGAATAATATTATCTATTTAATCGATACCTTAAATGCATTAGTATTTCCTGGTTCTGAGCTATCGAAACTAATAGTATGATATCAATCAACGATATACTATAAATAGTCGACTATCATGTGGAAATATTTGCTATGAAAGTTCCTAGATTGTAAAGCAGACTAACTAGACATACTTACTATCTAAATCAAATACACCTTATCCCAAAAACGGAAGCTCTAATTCTAATAAAACCATTAGTAATCATTAGGCCTGAACAATCGTTAATATCAATATTATAAGGTCCAAATATGGAATTAACTTAAAAAAAAAACAAACAGTTTAAATCAACAATTTTAATTAAAAGATTTTAAGCAACGATTGTACACATTACACATTAAGGAAAACGAAACAACATAATTAAACGAAACGACCACTATTCTGATAACTTATGTAAACCTTATGTACTCTAAGCAAAGTAAATGGCTCGCATGACCGACATAAACTATACGGAGTTGTGACCGCACCGAGCGCCGAGATGCAAATGACTTGCTACCGGCCGCGCTCGATATTTAAAGGCTCTGTAGGGTAGGCGTCGGCTTAGTGGGGGTTGGAGCTTATAATATATAATTTTTGCTATCGATTAATGTCCACACTATCAAACCTTTTGAAGCTATCAAAACCATCCAACCTGTCTACAGTTTATTCTTGCTGACGCATAATGCTACCGACAATATCGAAAGCTGAAACGCTAAATAGCTTTTCCTAGTTCTGAGCAATCGATCATAATGATATGATGATAACTTTGACGACCTCGGTGGCGCAGTGGCTAAGGTAGGCGACCAAAGCGCGAAAGGTCCCGGGTTCGATTCCCGGTCGGGTCAATTTGGAAAACGAACTTTTCTAAATTGACTTGGGTCTGGGTGTGCTGGGATGACGCCCCCAGTTAGTATCCGTCATCTGGTGCTCATAGTACAAGGGAAAACCTTAGTTTGAGACCAGGTGATTGGTGTGATTGTCTGGCGCATTTATTTTATATTTTATAACTATCGATGTGTTAGTTGTAATACTAGTCAGATGCTAGATGCTATATTATCGTTTGTTTACTGCACCTAACACTAGAATCGTGGACAAATTCACCACATCCCAGAAACGGAAGCTCTAAAAGGCGAGCACAATTTGCATTCCTTCCTGCTACTTTCGTCTTGCGCCACCGCTACACGTAAACCGATTTCTGGCGCCGGGGACTGCGGTAGAAACTTAGTTAGCACATGTTAGATGTTAGCTGTGAGCTATCCCGAGTGCACGTATTACCTACAAACTTAATATCTACAAACTTAATAATATAAGACGGGAGTCCCATTTCGGCGCGGTGGTGTTGTTTGAGCGGTTGGGTCTGTTGAAAGCTATGAGCTAAGATGATGCCTTGGTTAAAAAAATAATTAATCTGTTTACTCCGTCAATTTGGTTTTCAAATATAATACCTAAAAAACAAATGTTTTGCTTCAACTCATAAAAAACTGATGATGATGCATTAAAGTTCAGTGAAGGGCTTATGGAGAGGTGTGTTTAAGGCGCTATTGGCCCACGTATTTTTATTTTTGAAATTATTCCGTAAATGTTTAGTTCAAAAACGAAATTGTTCTGTTAATGTTAGTACAATGTTATCTATCTATCTCATGTGTGGTTTTCAGTAGACTGAGTGATTTCGGACAGTGACGTAAACCTATTCAATCATATTAATGATCATAAAAAATCCATTTGTGTCTCGTCTTTACATCGTCAAACACAGACACTTTTTATAAACTTCAGAAACGTTTTCCCATTGGGAAGTCCAATCATTACCTCTTTATTTTCGTGTAGGTTAACAAAAAGACAAAGAACAATTTGCGGATTCGAATCCGGTCCGTCATTTTGTGAATAAGGGAGTAGTATCAACAAGAAGAATGATTGGTTGTTCCATCTCATACTTGAAATACGGCGGATATTTGAGGTTTGATAACTTGACTACTTTTTTAAGAAATTTCAGAACTGATTTCAGATTACTGGCGAATAATATATTAGAGCATGCAAGTGCGGTAAAAAGTAAAAGGGTCGCTTTATCGTCTTTAAACAAGTGTCGGTTTTAGACAGCTCAGACTGTAAGTATTTATGTCATAGTAGCTAAGAGGCAGTAGTAAAGTTAGGTACTAATAAGGGTTATGTTAATGTCCAAGACGGTTATCGCAATCTAGATTAAGTTTATGTTAATATTGATCTCATATAAGTGGATTTTATTGTGAACTTTTTTTGAGAATAAATTCTTTAAACATTATTATATATAGGCAGAGCATGGGTACCTACGGCAGGATGAGCTGGTCGATCAAAGTGCACCGAATGTTTTGTTATGTTTTCAATTAATTAAATTTCAAAGTTAATTTAAAAGGGATACCGTAGCAATAAATGGAACGCTGAAAATATTATATTAACTGACAGAAGTGGAGGTCGTTACCGGATTATGTGTTTCCTCCTTCCTTTGATATAAAAAAGCGTAAGGAAACATCTTGCGGGCCAGTATAGCGATGCTATCGGATAGGATATAACGGTATCAAATACGTCGTTATCGCGATGTGGGTTCCTCTCTTGCTTACCATCAGGCTGGAAAGAGACAATATACTGTGCGTTTATAAAAAAAAAAACTGATTCAACACCTTTACTGTGGTTTTATAGCTTCGACCAAGGATTTGTAGATGCACTTACAAATGGCACCACCAAAAAAGACCTCAAACTGTAATAAGCCTTGTTTCACTCTCATTTGCTTCGTAGCCGTCCGCGTGACACGCAATTCTAACCAAATCATCAAAAATGTATCTGTTACAAATGTTTGCCAGCGAGAATACTTCGGGGATGAGCTAGAATTTAGTTATAGCACATTTTGACAATTTCTACGACTTTTTTTATTTTTTGTAAAAGGATTGTAGGTACTATGTGCCGATTAGCGAGAACTTCGTTGATGAAACTTATCTTGGAAAGAGTACTTATCAAATATATTATACAAACCTAATGATTTGAAAAATTCGTCGTATTTAACAACTCAATCGGAAGAGAATCACACTCGTTATCATGGTTAAAATCCTTCAGTGGTAATTATATCCATGTTTTTTATTCTCTGAATTCGGGTCAATATGGGAAACGATATTTTCTATATTGGCTCGGGTCTGGGTATTGTATTTCTGTAACACAGGTGCTTAAGCTACTTAGTACAGATGCAGAGCAAAGTGTGATGTTATCCAATAATTAATTGTATTTAATTTTAAGTTTTACAATTACCTACTTATTTACAATGACCGTAAATCTCTGATCCGCAAACGAAGCATCCACTTGGGACGACACATAGCCCAACCGGATGAAATAAAATCTCAATAAGCCAGAAAAATACTAAACTTTTTACAATCGACCCGGCTATAGGAGTTAAATTGTTGGCTAGTCACTATAGATCTAATAGGTCGCATTGACCGCAGTTCACTAGAGCTGCACAGCCTCAAGTAACTAAATAATAATAACTTTACAATTCAAAGGTGATCTTGTTAGCTTTTTCGTTAGTATACTATGGTAACAATTTAGTTTTACGGTACTTGTAAATGGCGCGAGATGATTTGGGCACAAAGGGCGAACTTATTGCGGTCGGAATGTTATTGTTTCTGAATTTTACTGCCGGTCTGGGAAATCACGGCTTCTAGACAAACTTACTCTCTAACTCTCGGTAATTGGGGGTCTGAACCCGCTCTATAACATGTTCTGTGTATCTGCATGTCAAAGAAATTTAAAAAGAAAAAATAAGTAGTCAAAATAATGGTTCTTAATTTAGATTCCTCATTTTAGGCACTTATAGGTCATACCATTCTCGACATAATAACAAATATCCTTCTCGACATCGTACGCGTTATTTACATCTTTACCTAGTTAATCGTACTTATATTATTAAGAAGAAAGACTTCAATTTAACTTGAATTGATTTAGGGAATAATTTTGTTGTTACATCGCTATAAAAAAACGCTTACAATGTAGCTCTAGGTTTAAATATTTAAAGATTCTTACGCGTGAGAAAACTCTTGATGATATTCAAAATAGGAGCAACAACAGAATTGGATTAAATTAAAATTAAAACTTGAGTGTTTGCCTCATTACACGTTTTATTTTAGACGTTTTAAAATAAACTTATTAGCGATGACATCATTTTTAAAGGAGGTCGAACTGAATAGTTAAAACTTTTGTTTGCGCTTCGTTAAATATTTAATAGGACCTACCTACGCATAATCCTCCACAATATACTTCTTCAAAATAATACCCAGTTGGCAACTGTAATCTGAACTGAACAACTTCGTGATTCCTACTTCATTTATAATTTAATTTCTTAAACTTGTGAACTCTGCCGTCGCGAGCTCCCACAGCGGTTGTTATTAAAATTAACTTGGCTGCGTATTTTGGACTAATATTTCTTTTACTTCTTCCGGCTCATGTAAAGGGGCAAGGGTTATTGAATTCACTATTACTAAAATTAAGATGAAGGCTGGTTTAAAATTACTCGATTGTGTGCGAAGATTCCGACCGAGTAAGTGATTTTTGATACCATTTGTATTAGTAGTAATGTTCAGTGGATCTGTATGTCAAAGGAATTTGAGAGTCTTAAAGACTTGGGAGTCTACTCCAAAAAACAAAAAGGACAAATGAAAGGTTTCGTCATTGAAGATTTATCGAAAGTGAAGGAATTAAAACGAGGTTTTTTATTTGGTTATTTTTTTAAAACGATTAATTGCATTCGGAATTACTTGATTACGATTTTGAGGGTTCACAATTGCTATTCGTCATAGAATCTGAAATAACTTTTTTTGGGAGTAGGTACACCTCCTAGCTTACCTAATAGCCGAAGTCTTTAAAATATAATGATTTCGAATAGATTTCCTAATGTATGTAATTCTAACGTTACTTACATTATGTTTCGTTAAATTTTAAAAATTATAAGAGAATTTTCTGCTTGATAGTGGTGATTAAACTAAAAAACTTAATCATACGTATATTTTAACAAAACACACTTTTTTGGGAAACAAAATATTATTGAAAATAATCCTAACCTGATGTTTTGTGCAGTTTTATCATGTGATATTTATTTCTGTTTGTTTAAACCGTAAATACTTTATAGAAATTTATATATTTATTCATTTTATAGGTGTTTATTTATTTATTATAGTATAAGGTCCAGATATGGAATTTACTTAAAAAAAACAAACAGAGTTTAAATCAACAATTTTAATTAACGGTTTCTAAGCAACGATTTTACACATTACACATTAAGGAAAACGAAACAACATAATTTAAACGAAACGACCACTATTCTGATAACTTATGTAAACCTTATGTACTCTAAGCAAAGTAAATGGCTCGCATGACCGACATAAACTATACGGAGTTGTGACCGCACCGAGCGCCGAGAAGCAAATGACTTGCTACCGGCCGCGCTCGATATTTATAGGCTCTGTAGGGTAGGCGTCAGCTTAGTGGGGGTTGCAGCTTATACGGCTTCTCCTGACGGTGTGTCGTCCTCGACTTCACCTCCAAAGGCAGCGCCGCTGGAACCGGCGATAATAGTAGACACAGAGTCTTCTTCCTCGGGTTCCAGCGATGGCATTGACAGCCCCACTGAAGATGACGCTGTTTGTTCATCTTCCTCGACGTCAGTGTCTGTGAATGATAAAGATAAATATTGCTCGGTCTCTTGCTTACATCATCTGGCATTTAATTCATACGTCAACTTTCATTCGTCACTTCAGGGTTTTATGTGCACATGTGTAAAATAATAAATTGCAACGGAAATTTCAAACCGTAAAAGTTAGGTACCAAATCAATAATGAGCTCAGGCCTTTGCATGACGTTACCAGTAACACTACCCGACTAACGGGTTGGTGGCGACTTGATTAATACCAACGCCACGGGTGGAAGACAAACTTAACGACACCCAGAGTCATGTGTTTAAGCTAAGGGTGGAAGACTAACTTGACCACACCCTAGTCGAAAAGCTAATACCATAGGTGGAAGACTAACTTAACAACACCTAGGTCAGCGTAAGTGTTCTGGGTGGAAGACTAACTTAACAACACCCGACACTTACTCTCGAAGAACGCAGCGCACGTCTCTGGGCACCACTCGCCCCGCCATGGCACCATGTATTGTGCCGCGGCCTGCGTGGTCTTGCCGTAGGCTCCACTCAGCAGGCGCAGCTCGTAACGCCCAGTTGGCAGGATTTTGGTCACCTTGTACGGGCCACGCATACCGGGATCAAGCTTCCCTGTTGACTGCGAATACTTAATTACGAAAACATGATCGTTTAAATTAAATTTTCGTGGGGGTAGTCTCCGCCGGTTCACACACTCATCTTGCTTTGCTTGATTCTCGCGAAGTAACTGATGCGATCTGCTTCGAGTGACTTCACGTAAGGTATTTCTGTTGGGTGCGGTTCCTTCGACGGCTATGTCGCGCACCAAAGCGCGGACAACGGGTGTAGTTGCTTCAGCGCCGATGAGAAGGTTCATTGGGGAGGCCTGTGTAGTCTTCTGTTTGGTAATGTTTAGAACCAGCTGCAGTTTCCACAGTGTATCTGCCCATGATGCGTTCTTGTGGTTTACTTCTATGCGAAGCATGTTGAGGACAGTCCTTACATATCGCTCCACTTGACCATTCGCGTGATGCATCTCCGGCGTGATATAATGGAGATCACAGCCCAATTCCTGAATCCAAGTCACAAATTCGTTGGACTCGAACATGCGTCCTTTGTCAGTTATTAGCAGCTTAGGTGTTCCAAAAAGGGATATAGCGTGAGAAACAGTTCGTTTAAGCTCAGGTGCGTCTTGTCGGTACATAGGGTACAAGAGGCTAAATTTGGTAAATGCATCGACTATTATAAGAACAAATTTATAACCGTCACTAAGGGGTAATGGGCCTAACGCATCTATGTGCAGGGTGTGAAAGGGCACGTCGGGTTTTTCCCATGAGGAGATGGGTTGTAACGGAGCTCGAGGAACGCGTTTTTTTGAGATACATATAAGGCAGTGCCCTATGTATTTAGCAACAAATTGCTTTAATCCGGGAAACCAGAAATGTCTCAAAATTAAGTCTAGGGTTTTCTCAGCCCCAATGTGTTCATGTTCATCGTGAAACACCCTAAGGAGGCTGAGCCGGTGTCCTTTAGGTATGTAACACAATAAGCGTGCCTCTTGGCCCACAGGCGTATACCTGTAGTACAGAAGGTCGCCTCGAGCTACATAGCGACTGGGATCAAGTTCACCATCACGGAGTTTCTGCAAGAGGTCTTGGGTCTTATTATCGGCCGCCTGTGCAATTTGTGCCCAGTTACGAGGCCGTGAGATCTGATTTACTGAGATAGGTGGGTTTCGGCTGAAGTAGTCTGCATGGGGCATTAAGGTTCCCTTTCGGTACTCTATAGAGAAGTCGAAGTCTTGGAGATAAATCCACCAACGAGCTACCCTAGGTAGTAAATCCTTCTTTCGTTCGGTGGATTTTAGGGCATTACAGTCAGTAACGATTTTAAACTTTAAACCCACTAGGTAATGTCTAAAATGTTGGAGTGCTTTGACCACTGCCAGGGTCTCAAGTTTGTAGGAGTGATATTTGTTTTCGGCTCCCTGCGTCACTTTACTATAATAAGCAACGACACGTTTCGTACCGTCCGAATGAAACTGAAGAAGAATTGCTCCATAGCCTGTGCTACTGGCGTCGGTATGGACTTCAGTGGGGAGGCTCGGGTCAAAAATAGCAAGTACTGGTGCACTTGTTAACCGTGTTATTAAACCTTGGCGAGTGGACTCGTGTTCGGGTGACCAGTTAAACTCTACACCTTTCCTAGTTAGATGAGCGATAGGGGCGGTTTCCGTTGCGTAATTTTTGATATACCGTCTAAAATATCCGGCAAGTCCAAGTAGTTGGCGAACTTGCTTTACATTTTTCGGTGGGGACGTGTTAGCAAGAGCTTCTACTTTTCGCGGGCTCGGTCTCACCTGACCTTCACTTACTACTCTGCCTAGGTATTCAACTTCTGTCGTGAGAAATGAACACTTGCGTAAGTTTATTGAGAACCCGGCTTGAGTCAATGTTTGAAGTACCTTGCGTAAAAGTCCTATGCCTTCATTCACAGTATTGCTCATAATGAGCACATCGTCAACATAAACCAGGACTTTACCTTCGTTAATCAAGTCACGCAAAGTATCGTTTATAATGCGTTGATAAACAATGGGCGAGTTAGCTAACCCATATGGCATTTTAACGTATTCAAAGTGGTCTTCGGGAGTAACAAAACCCGTTAGATGAATACACTCTTCCTTGAGGGGTATTTGGTGGAACCCCGTGGCCATATCGAGGCTGGAGAAGTACTTAAAGCTCCCCAATCGATCGATGTGGTCATCTATTAGAGGTAAAGGGTACCGATCTTTGACTGTGACTCGATTGAGCGCTCTATAATCGACGCACAGTCGGTCAGCACCATCTCGTTTCTTTACGAGTATTATTGGGCTTGCATATTCCGATTTCGACCGCCTGATTATGCCTTTATCTAAAAGATCGTTAGTGATGTCCCTAACTTTTAGTTTCTCTTGGTACGAAAGTTTGTATGGCCTATATACAACCGGTGTTGAACTCGTAAGTTTTATGTCCATTTCGCCAGTTTTAACTGTGGTTGCGGCAGTGCCAGCTATTAAGAAATTGGAAAACTCCTCTATGACTGACATAAGGTCTTGCAACTCGTTGCCCTGAAGGGGTGTATTAATTTCAGGCTGATTCGTAATGTTATTGACGCGGCTAGAAGCCTGTTCAGAACGCGTAAGATATTGTCTGTCTTTGGTACGTACGTATGTTATTCCGTCGCGATTTAAAACATCGGTTCCTACTATGATCGGTGCATTCATGAAGGAAGACGGAACGACTACTAGGTCTACTTCAATGGAAATGGTATCAAACTCAATGGTCACGGTAACATATGAAGTAGACACTATTTCCTTTTCGCTTATCCCCTTTAACACGCTACGTTTAGGTTTAGGCTGGCATGAAATATGTTTGACGACGTCTGAAGCAATGAGAGACACATCAAGGGCGCCACTATCAACAAGGACGTCCACTGGGATGCCGTTTACTACGCCTGTAATGATGTCGTTGTTTTGCATAGAGTCTTGTCGATGAGAACATAGATTGATACTGTGAGGGTTATGAGACCCTGATCGCGCTTTGGCAAAACAAACGTCCTCGGTGTGTCCCTGTTTCCTACAAAATGTACACGACTTGTTCGGAACCGATTGCGTATTGCGAGCTATGTTTGTTTTTGGCTGTTTACAGTCACGTCCTAAATGACCACGTCGGCCACAGTTAAAGCACTTTATGTCTCCTCGTAGGTTAGGTCTCAGCAAAGGACGCTTCCCGCCATGGGCGATAGAACTGTTTTTATCTCGACTAGGCTTAGCGTAGATCGATAGAAAAGAAACTAAATTGTCAGGTGTCAATTCAGCATTTGCGGCCGCCGCGCGCACCTGAGGGCTATCTATTCCGCGAATGACGATAAGCGTCCTTAACTCATCGCTTAGGCCTTGCACCACCCTTAGGCGCAACATGGTCCGACGCGCGTATTCCGCGTACGTGGGGTATTTGTCCGACGTCGCGTTCATAGCATCGTATAAGATATTCGCGTAGTCGAGTTTAGCAGGGCAAAGAGCTATAAATTCCCGTTTGAAGTTAGTCCACGTCCTATCGTTCGTTACCCATTCACCCAGCCATACTTTAGCATCGCCCTTAAGACCAGAGGCTACGCGCGACAAGCATTCATGATCACTCCAATTATTAGCGTCTCTGGCGCGCTCCACCTCTTCGCACCAGGTTTCAAAATTGTTTATGGAGGGGTCAAAGTTCGAAATAAAGTAGTGTTGTGAATTAATTTTTGTGGGTTGCATCGTTTTGATGGCCTGCATTAAAGCCTGTGCAAGAGTAGACGCCTCAGAGCACGGAGCCGATAGTTCTTTTGTACAATCTGGTCGTGGTGGAGTACGGGTAAAAGCAGGGCTAGGTGTTCTAGGACATTCTCGTCGTGCGGTACGTGTTTGTTTACTTCGCGCGATATTAATTGAACGAGAACGCGATCTATGACGAGCGTGGACAACCGAACGATCGCGGGATCGGCCACGATGAACGCTGCGCGAGCGACGCGAATCCCTATCTCTCGGACGGTGTCGATCTCGGACACGCGAGCCATCTCTCCTAACACGCCGTTCCCGGCCACTCGAGCCACGTCGCGCACCACCGCCGCTATCGTTAGACCTGCGCCGAGAATCACATCTCGTTTTCGGAGTCCAGCGGCTGCGCTCACGCGACCTACCTCGAGAGCGTCGCCGGCTGCGGCTACGCGACTTTGAGTGAACCATACTTTTAAGTTAAAAGAAAAAGTGGTAGCTTACCAGGTATATAGGTGATTTGAGGAAACAGTCACTTCACAAATAACGCTCTACGACACGACACACAACTCACTGCTCGGAAATCCGTGAGAAAATTTGTTGTTTAGTTTTCCTTGTAACTTGTGGGCTAAATGTGTCCACTAATCCCGCTTCTGATATATGGTCCAGATATGGAATTTACTTAAAAAAAACAAACAGAGTTTAAATCAACAATTTTAATTAACGGTTTCTAAGCAACGATTTTACACATTACACATTAAGGAAAACGAAACAACATAATTTAAACGAAACGACCACTATTCTGATAACTTATGTAAACCTTATGTACTCTAAGCAAAGTAAATGGCTCGCATGACCGACATAAACTATACGGAGTTGTGACCGCACCGAGCGCCGAGAAGCAAATGACTTGCTACCGGCCGCGCTCGATATTTATAGGCTCTGTAGGGTAGGCGTCAGCTTAGTGGGGGTTGCAGCTTATAATAGTTTTATTTATTTTTATGTATTTTTTTATATTAATCTCGGTATGGTATATATATTTTCTGTTAGTATTTTTCTCTATAAACATTTTGCACGGCCGTACCCGTTTCTCGATATCTACTATTTCCTCTACCTAAAAGTTGTCTGGAAGAGATTGCTCTCCAGCAATAAGACCGCCTAAATTGTACTTTAAAATAAATAAAAATATATATATATTAATCTGTAAAAAAAGTCTGTAAAACCAATTTCTGTAAATTTTCTGTGCAATAAAGTGTATCTTTTTATCTATGTATCTAATATTTTCGGTTCATAATAGTATTATATCCAACGTTGACATTTTTTGTACATACTAAGTAGGCTTTTATAATTATGATCGCAAATGATTTCGGATTAGATCATAATATATGAGGCTCGACCACATACACATACATACATACAGTGTTGTACAGAAACGTTCAAAAGCTCCTTCTAATATTAGAAATATGAAAATTTGATGTCTCTATGTTTGTTGCTCTTTCACACAAAAACTACTGAGTTAATTGTTACGAAAATTGGTAACACAGGTTAAATACAGTTAAAACCCTTTTTTTTCTAAACACCTCAAGCAAAGACGTGGACAACAAGTAGTAAACTCATATTTCTCTCATGTCCAACTTCTCAAAACGGTTTTCAGTCGTACAAAGTTAAAGCGGCCATTTAGCCTCGCTGAGTTTACGAGGAGGAAGTTCCTCCCAATCTTTACTGAAGAGACAAGTTAATTGGGGTGCGTAAACCGAAATATAGTGTAAGAAGTCACGGTTAAATCAAAGTATGTGTTCGATTTTATAATTTTTATAGTACTATACGCCGTACTATATTTCCGCACCGCAAGGGAAGATAAAATTTTTCTGTTTCTAATATTTAAAGTATGTGTTCGTCGTATCTTTTTAACATCTGACGCAAAAACGATGTTAGAAGTTTGATGTATCTGTCTGAATGTTTGAGTGTCGGTCTATGGTATTGTAGCTCCATAACCGATGACCCGATTAAGATTTTGTTTGTTGTTTAATGGTGAATTTGTCGAGAGTGTTCTTAGCCATGTTTGATGGACGATTAAAGATGGCCGCCGCCAAAAAATGACAAAGTACATTATTTTAATTGTACTCCTTTAATATAAATTTCAAATAAAAGGGTTTGAGTAGTACAAAACAAAGTGACAATTCCAAGATTAAATATTTCAAATTCAAGATGCGCTAATTTTGAACATAAATAACTAAATGCGATATTGTCCCAAATTAGTTTTAACTGGATTTAGTTAAGTGGTTGAAGTCCAAAAAATATACATAACCCGTACCACTTGCCTTGTAGTAAAAATAAAGAAGCATAAAAAGTTTTAATAATTTATTTCATTTAATTTCAAACTTGTTGTGTGAAATTACTTAGTTCTGTTAATAAAATTTCACCTAATTCTAAGTCAGTGTAACCTTTAACTTATGAAAGTCTAAGCAAAGTTGTTCTGCCGTCTTTGATATGTCTATCCTTTGAGAAGCTTTCTACCATCTGAAGGGATGCTAAGAACTTATTATAACACGCGAAAAGTTTGAGCGCATGTGGTTTGCGAGAAATCAACAGAGCGGCGATATTCCGTCTTCTTGCAATACCTGAAATCCGAGAGTTTTTTTACCATTTTATTCTGTATATATTTATACTTTATTATCATTTTCATTTAAGTAAGTTTCTGGAATATCATATGTTATCATTGTATTTACACTCGTCTTGTCAAGGTACTGCCGGAAGACCAGCGCTGCAGTGGTGCGTTGGTATTATGTAATACCATACCACTGTAGCTTATGCTGAGGTAGGCACCTATTGACCACTGTCAATAAATGTCTTTTCTTTCTTTCTTTCATCTCTACTTCCCTACTAATATTATAAATGCGAAAGTAACTCTGTTTGTCTGTCTGTCTGTCTGTCCGTCTGTTACTCTTCCACGCCTAAACGGCTGAACAGATTTTGATGAAATTTGGTATAGGTAAACGTTAAATCTCAAGAACGGACATAGGTTACTTTTTATTAGAAAATAAGGGGGGATGAGGGTAATACCACCTTTGAAAGTTTATATGGAAAAATGATTCTTTTTGAAGTTAGAGATATGAAATTTGGCAAAAATATAGCTCGAAACTTGGATTAAAAAATAGACTACTTTTTGTTTTGAATATTAGGGGAGAAAGGAGTAAAACCGATCATGAAAGGATGTAGTTCACGCGAACAAAGTCGCGGGCACAGCTAGTTTTATATATTTTTACCATGTCGAAACGATACCTATCAATGTTCGATAACTGTCATTTCGGTACGCCCCCGTAGGCCTACTCTTAAAAACGAAATGTTTCTTTTTGGAAGATTAATCTATATAAATGATCTACCATATTTTGTCGAAGGCTTGTGTGAGATTGTATTATTTGCCGATGATACTTCGTTAATAATTAAAATTGACCGTGGATGTAACAATTTTGACGAGGTGAATAATGCTCTTTCCCAAGTTGTTTGCTGGTTTTCAATCAATAATTAATTGCTCAATTCCAAAAACACAAAATGTATCAAATTTACAATGCCTAACGTCAAACAAATAAATACATGTATTTGTATGAACAATGAAGTAATCGAGATAGTAAATTCAACAAAATTCCTAGGAATTACTTTAGATTCCAAACTGCAATGGAATCCTCATATCGTTGCCCTGGCAGGAAGACTTAGTTCGGCTGCATATGCTGTAAGGAAAATAAGGAACCTAACTGATGTAGATACGGCAAGATTAGTTTATTTTAGTTATTTCCATAGTGTTATGTCATATGGTCTATTGTTATGGGGCTCTGCAACAGATATCCAGACAATTTTTGTACTGCAAAAAAGAGCCATACGCTTTATTTACGACCTTAGACCACGTGACTCACTGAGGGAATTTTTTAAAGAAATTAATATTTTAACAATAGCGTCTCAGTACATTTTCGACTGTATTTTGTATGTACGAAAAAACTATACGCTCCTTCCTAAAAAATCAGATACCCATAGATTTAATACAAGAAATAAACAAAAGCTTGCCGTCCCAAAACTCAGACTTCATAAAAGTATTAATTCCTTGGGGATAAGTATTAAAATATTTAATAAGTTACCACAAAGCATTATTGACTTGCCCATGCATAGATTTAAGACTCAAATTAAAACATGGCTTATCAAAAAGGCTTATTACACTGTACAAGATTTTTTTAATGATAAAAATATGTGGAATTGTTAAAATGTCCATCTGCACCTAGATAATTAATATTATTAATTCAAATATTTTAATGCCCAATTGTGATGTTTGTAATTTATTTTAAAAGAGGATATCTGTTGAGTTTGTTGCGGCGCTTCTTCTCAACAGAACCAACGTCGAGGCGCTGGTAGGAAAAAAATATTTACGTGCAAAAGAATTTATTGTAAATCCACTTGCAGAAATAAATCATTTCATCATTTCATTTAATCGAAAGTTCGTGAGTTAAATCGTCGTTTTTGTTTGGCATAAATAATATTTTGTTATTTTAAAACACTTTAGTCGCATTCTAGTATGAGAATTAAAAATTAATCTCACATTTTTTTTTATACCTATCGCACTTCAAGATTGACCTCATCCCACCTGAATTTTAGTGGTGATTAGGTCCTAGCTTAAGGGCGACAAGTACAGCATAATAATGTTGTTACTAGACTTGTCGCGCTTATCTTGAAGGCTTGATCCCTGCTACTAATGTAGCACCTCCCAGAAACACCGAAGTGATTGTTATTTGGCTGCGATAATTCGATATGCCCTACCTTTCCAGATACATATTTCGTTTTTGGGAGTAGACCCCTAAAATTATTGTCTTATACATCCATTAATTAGCCATGAAGTTTCGAAATTTAGCATTAGAGTTCTCCGGTAAATCAAGGTCATAAGGTTTGATTTGAGAAGTTCACTATTTCTCCATTGCCCAATAAGGGTTTTTCTTCTAAACCTAATAAAAAGCATTTGATAAACTTTTTTTTATTTATTTCGTAAAATTCGTGCCCTATTTAATGCCCTAGTGTAAGGCTAAGGACCCAGAACCCCGAACTCCTTGTAGTTAAACCTGAAATAAAATAAATATCACAAAAAAAACAGATTTTGATAATTCTGAAATACATACTTGTTATAATTAAAAATAGGTTGAATTATGTTATGGTTATGCTTGCTCAACTGCTGTACCCTCTCCAAGTAATGTAGTAGTTGAGCTAACATAGCTTTCTTACCTTTTGTAATTAATTAATACAGTATGTACCAACATAAAATAAAACTTAATTAATTATCACATATATGCAAGCCGCAATAGACTGTAAATGAATTCGCACTTTTTTTTCTTTGAAGTTTGTACATATTGTTTTTTAGTTTAAGTTTAATTATATGTTCTATACAAAAAGATAAATAAATAACAACCGTACAAACTTCATGTTTAAAATGGAAGTTAGATGTTTTAAAGAAACAGAAAAATTTCATCTCTCATTGTGGTGCGGAAATCGAACCGACGACCTTTACGTATCGCGCGTCTGCTACTCCAACTGGGCTAGCCACAAGTTATCGTAGGCGATGAATTTTTCTGCTGTAGGTATCAATCAATCCGTTAGCCTCCGGTAGCAGTAAAATGTATTATTTTATTTACTTATTTAAAAACTTTATTGCACGAAAAGGAGTACATAAGGTAGACTTAATGCTAGGAACATTCTATACGAGTCAACTATTGGGTCATGCAGATAATTAGTTTAGGTGCGGTAACAGTAAAAATGTGTGTATGGATTACAATAAAAGAAAAAATTACAATAAAATATCCTATTTTGTATATTTTGTAAAATAGGATATTCATACGTACATGTTAAAATAATAAAATATAATATCATAAATATACTTAATAATTTATATTTATAAATATAAGAGAACAAGTAAATAAATAAATTGTGACTAATGAAATTAATTATAAAACTGTTTCTCAAGAGACTGTTTTATAAAGATGACATCAAGTTGTGTTGAGTATTTCATTATATGGCATTATATCAAAGTCATAGCCAATCTTTTTTATTCACATAGATAACATTAGTAATACTTATGAATAGTCTCTATATAAAGCAAATGAAGCTACCTCCGGTTCGGCTAGCTAGAGTTAGTTTGTTCATGTTCTATGTGTGAATTATAAATACGTAAGTCAGGTTAGTTCCTGGCCAGCCATTATCTAGCTCGACACGCAAGGCCAAGTACTTGATAACTCTCGGATTCCTGTTCACTGCAGCTTGGAGTTTTGGCTTGTACGAATCCACGGAGTTAGGTCGCAAATGATGGCAGCCATCAGTGAGACAGAGGAACATGCAAATGTAGACGCGTATACATAAACGCATTGAATTGCGCTTCTTAGGAAAATTTGAAGAAAACTTGAAGAATAATTACGCAATGAAATGTATGAATTGTTGAACATATCTACTTATTTATCTGCCTATAAGAAATATAAAATTCAACCGACATCTTATTAAACACGAAAGTTCGTAAGAATATAATATGTATGTATGGCTGTCTCGATCTATAGATGTGAGATAGCGATAACTGTTCGGAAACGATTCCGAAAGTTAAGGTATGCATGGTGCGGTCCGTTATCGGATCGGTGACCATTCTAGCTGAGGATCAAAATGTATTTCTACTACCTTGGTTTACTGCTATTAAGACGTTAGTAGGTAAACTAACAATGATATTGACGACCTCGGTGGCGCTGTGGCTAGGGTAGGCGGCCAAAGCGCGAAATGTCCCGGGTTCGATTCCCTGTCAGGTCAATTTGGAAAACTAACTTTTCTAAATTGACTTGAGTCTGGGTGTGCTGGGATGACGCCCCCAGTTAGGCCGTGTCCCCAGTAGGCATACTGTTAGCGGCCGACTGAGTTAGCCGCAAATTTGTGGGAAACTGAAATTTAAGTTAGCTGCAAACTCTTATCAATTTTCGTGGGTCGCCGCCGACTAGAACCGGTTTTGGTGGGAGTCGGCCGCTTACTGCTTTAGTCAGCGCGCGTAACGCTACAAACTGCGTATAGTGAGCGCAAAACTAGCAGACTGTGGACACTCCATTTCAAATATATGGAAGGGCGTACTAAATCGGTACGCCGCAAACTCAGTCGGCCGCTAACAGTTTGCCTACTGGGGACACAGCCTAGCATCCGTCGCCAGGGGGTCGTCTACTCTCATAAACGAAATACGTCGGATCCGACAACGGATGGCAATTTTTAATCCTCATAACCTTAAAGAAATCACTTCGAATGCAAATTAAGCGTTTTCAAAAATCAAAATATTATTTATGCAAATCAAAAACCACGTCTTCATTCCCAAACTCTTGAATAATCTTCAAAGACGAAACCTTTCGTTTGTTCGTTTCGTTTTCGAGAGTACCCCTCCAGGTTACCATAGTACAACGGAAAACCTTAGTTTGAGACCAGGTTATTAGTGTGGGTGTCTGGCGCATTTATTTATTTATATAAAGGAAATTACTTACATCCCATGCGGCACCTATGCTGTTTTTTACCTGAACGGAATCGTACAAAACGATACGCAGTATTAACAATTGTTCTTACACGGTTTTGAAATATTTTATTGTATATATAACTTTTAACAATCAGGATATTAATTTTTTTAATAAGTGTTATTAGTTCAAATTTTTTCCCAAAACTTTCTGAATGGCCTAGTTTTAGTAATCAGAAATATAAACCTTCGCATGTATGACCATAAAGATAACGTTTATTTAAGCAATCTTAGTCTTCTGCATAAAAAACTTAATCTCTAAAAGGAACAAAAATCTAAAAACATTAAGTCCAGCGGTTTATTTGATTCCGTGAGCATTTACACTATTTACACACGATTTTCGAGTTTTATTCTGCACTGTATTTTGATAACGAAAAAGTTTAAATTGGCACAGCGATAGCGGTTTTGCATATGGCTGGAGATTATGCGAAATAAAACCGTGGGCCGATTAGTGCGGCGAATAAATTACCAGAGTAGCCACAAGGGCAGTCAGAATTAAAAGGAAACAAATAAATGTACAAAGGAAAAATGAAAAAATTAATAGTGCTAGACCTCTTACAATGTACTTATTAATATACTTTTAAAGCTTTAAACTTTCGACATACGTTCTTTTTTCGACATTGTCATACACCGATATTCAAGTAATAAAATCTTAAACCGGTATTTGTGTAAGTTTGTGCATTAATGTAAGTTTCTGAGCTACATAATGAATACCAATTCTAGTTTCTAGCAATGCTCAGTGCATTGCTAGAAACTTTTTAAATGTCCTTTTTTGTAAGTTTTCATCATTAATTCAATTCACGTTAAAATATTTTTTCTATAAGTTGTAAAATATAAACCTTAAAGAATACTTAATTGAATGATATATTGTCGGATATCAAATGAAAGGCCTTAAATAGCACATTTTAATAACAAATTAAGCGATTGAAAGGTGATAACATACGATGTGTACATTACTTTGTGTCGTTGTAACGAATTAGTACGTTATGTAAAGAAATAGTACATTTTTCTTAAAACGAAATTCTTTATGGATACCAAACACCGCATTTCAGAAATTCACAGGATATATTTCAAATCTAAAGCCACCGCCGATTCCTAACCTAATCTTAAATCCGAGATCCGAGAAGAAGCAAGAATCTAGGACATAAAATGTCCCATTTTGTGAGATGCATAATTTGGTGGTATCCTAGACAGGCTGGACTGACCTGACTACAACCCTGGTCGCGTGCGAAAGGCAAATAAATAATGAGTCAGATAAAGGAACGTATTGGAGGAGCCGCGGCATTGCTGAGCAGATACGGCGTCGCAGCGGAAGCCGCCTGCATTTGTTAGCTTTTATTAATCGCCCTTAAGCTTTAATCAGGCCTTGTTTTTGTTTTGTTTTTTAATAATAATGACAAAAAAAACATTACATGATTAATGGACCGCCCCTAAGGAAGGGAAATGGATTGGCGCACTTTAGTTCACTTTACCGCTGCCTGGGGAGAAAAGACAGCGGCGTGTGTGGGACTCCCCCGCTCTGAAAAGAGCGGAAACTACCCTCTAAAACACTCCCGCACCTCTTAATGCCTATTGATGGTACCATGGGAATATAGTTTAACTATTACGGCCACAGAAGCCTTAATCAGGTCTGGAGTATCAAGTTTTCGTTGGTTTTCGCTGGTAAGTAACGACCATAAGGTTCAATTTAAAATGGTAACTATTTTCTCATTGCCTGTTTAAGGGTTAAGCGGTGTAATTAGGCAACTAACTAAGAGAGGTAGGGCATAGCGATTTATCGCTCGAACTGGAGGAGCCCGACTGGTGAAATACCTCCACCTTACAGAAGACCGCAGCCAAATAACAATCACTTCTGTGTTGTTGTGTTCCTGCGTGTGAGTAAGGTTTCCAGAGCTCCTGGGGGGTGCTACATTAGTAGCAGGGGTAGCCTTCAAGGTAGGGGCGACAAGTCCAGTAACAGATGTATTATGCTGTACATGTCGCCCTTAAGCTAGGACCTCATTACCACTTAACATCAGGTGGGATGAGGTCAATCTTGAAGTGCAATATAAAAAAAAAACCTATTCTATTGTCGTCAATTCATATTACTAACTAGCGGTTCCTTCAGCTTCCCACGCGGACAGCTATGTTTTTTTTTATATTTGCCACTCATTCTTCGGATCTATTGGTTACAGCGTGATGATGTTAAGCCTAAAGCCTTCAACGATAAATGAACTATCCAACAAAAAAATATTTTTTCAATTCAAACCAGTATTTCCTGAGATAAGCGCATTCAAACACACAAACTCTTCAGCTTGATAATATTCGCATAGATACAAACACAACCACTTGATACCAGTTCAGACGATAACTTGATCAAGAGGGGGTCACCTTACTTTAGCAAGTAAGTAGGTTTATTTCGTACTTTAATTTTCTTACTTTTTTTGTTATCTTTATTCAAAACTGACTGAGCCGACCGACTTTTTTCTGTCAAAAAGTTTTGGAATGTTCCAACCTATTTTATAGTTGATGCATTTAAATAATTTTGTACAGTTGTAACTTTATATGAACTTTTTTAAATAGCACTAAAGTGTAAATTGATGCAACGTTTTAGTTAGAAAACGTTTGTATTGGAAAAAGAAAAGGGCTGTCTTAAGGGCTTTTCCGGTAATTATTAGATTTTTTCTCGCCTTAAAAACCATCTTTGGACTTCAAAGGACATTAAAAAAAAGAATTGGGAAAATTCGTGCAGGCGTCGTCGAGTTATGCGCTTACCAACACATTTTGCGATTCATTTTTATATTTCAAAGTAACAAAAAATAGCAGCAGTGCATGTTAGTACCTCAGATTATGACAAGATTGTTTTCATGAAATCAACCGTAATATTCTGTATGACTAACTTTGCACCTTTTCATTTTCTTTGAAATTTGTGCCATTTGTGCGATTGGATAAAATTAAACACACATTGACACAAAGAACACTTTAATAACAAACTCAGTATCTATGATGTGTGTAATTTGGAGTACAACCTGATTTACTTCAATGGCGACATCCGTAGCTGAGACGCGAGCAAGCCGGATTTTGGCGACACGCCATCTCTGAAGTTCCAGGTTCGATTCCCAGTCGGGTCAATATGGAAAACGATCTTTCCAATTTTGTCTCATGCCTGGGAGGCTTGGTGTCGTCGTTGTTTCTGATTTCTGTAACAAGTGCTTCAGCTACGTACCACAGAATCAGAGCAATATAATTAAGTGTTATTTTTATTTCAAATATTATTTACAACCGCTTAAAATTTTACAGTAAATTTGCATTTTACGTGCAAAAGTATCCTGAATGATATATGTTCCCTTTTTTCCTTTACCATTCCCCACAAAATAGCTGTTAAGTTTTTAAAATATAAGCAAAAGAAAATCATACTTTCGGAGTTTATTAACTCTTCTTAGCGATAGGAACCTTTTCCAAATTCTATTCAAAGTTCATAAAACATAACTCAGTGTTATAGTCATAAAAGTGATGAGTTTACATTGTTAGCTCAAGAAGGCTTCACTTTACGCCCAACATAATTTGGGGCAACGTCAAACTTAGCTTGTGTCATAAAGTCTCGCGAAGTCTTGGAGCCTAAAATTAATTTCATCTATGCTTTTTAGAATTTACGTCAGTGGAATTAAGTAACTGCTGGTTTCATTACACTACCAGAGTTTAGGAAATAGGCGGCAATGTCAAAGTCAAAGTCAATATTTTTTATTCTCATAGATTACATTAATACTTATTAATACTTTTAAAACTATTGAATATGACATCATCACACACATTGATTTGATCCCAAAGAGAGTAGATTAAGAGCTGATGTTATGGAAACCAGAATCAACGATTGTACTACCTACATTACGTTTAACATGGATTCCTTGAAAAGCAGCGTGAAAAAATATCTTACGGGCCAGAACGGCGATACTAAAGTAAAGTATACTACGGAAATCTATTGTCACTGGGTCAATATACTGTGCTTTTAAAATAAATAAAAAAATAATACAAGAAAATTAAATTAGCACCCAAAAACAACACAAATGTGGTTAAATTGCAAATGCCATAACTAGTCTATGCTTATTTAATACATTTATTAAGCTTCTTTAATCTTCAAGGTCTGTAAAAACTTATTTTAAAAGGCACTCTCATGAAAACTGCGTTTTAATGTTTCCATATGACAACTAAGAAGAAGTTATTTGAACTTACAAATAAAACAGAGAATTTTGAAATTGATCCTTACTTAAGTAACCTAAAGATCCAAAATCCCTTTTTACAATCAGTAAGTAGTTTTAGAAGTGTCTTAGTTGCAGGTATAAAGCAACACAAAAGGTTTAACACCAGCATAGCCTTTCAACATCGCGTTTCCCGAACATTCTCAGCAAGATGGCGCCATGAAAAACCTCTCAAGCGAGTTTAAGACAAATTCGGAAAACGATAATGTCCTGTTGCTTGTTTATAGTTTCCTGGTACTTGGAACAGGAAAAGTTTTCCCATTAAAAATACAGCGCAGCGCCAAGTCTGCATTAAAAGGTACGGCCGAGACTTTGAGCATGATCTAGCTTTTCATATTGCTTTTTGAATAAATTTTCGCGCTGTGTAAAGAAAGTATTGAGAATTAACTTTAAGGAATTTTTTAAGCAAAAAAAGGAGCTTGAATTTGTTTTTGGGGTTCGTAGCTTTATAGGGAGACATTTACGGTATAATTAAGTACGTATCTAACCATTCTACCAATTTTTTTTTTGTTGGAACGTCTAGATGTATACTGTGAAATGAAACTAAAACGTGATTTATGGTGTTCATATATAGCGAATATATAAACACATATTTATGTGTATCTCATACTCTCTGAATATGATAAAAAGTTAGTTACCGCATCTTTAGAAAGCGTCCATTCCATTTATTATTTACTCCAGCAGCAGCATTATGTACTTACTAAAAAAATTGGTTGTCTGTACAGTCGGTTTACGGACAACGCTAAGCCGATCGCTCGAGCCGATCGTTCCTCTCTCTCGTTCGTGGCGCGGCGATCTCGCTTGCGGAACGCGGCAATGAGCGTAACGGGACAACGACGTCATCTTTTTCGTGCGTGCAACCCGTAGTATCGAGCTATAAGACGTTGTCACGTCAAAAGCTGAGCTAAGAATAAAAGGAGACAAAATGATCATTACTTTTGTCCATACGTATTTTTTTTTCAGCACAATAGATAGGGACTTTTGAACTATTTACTAACTAGTACCAAAGCGGTACATTATATCTTCGGCCAGTACCAATAAACCCTTGAATGTAGAACGCTTTATGATTCTTCATGGCCATCATAAATATTTTGGCGCGAACATAATATAGCAACGAGAGAATTTTATGTCATGCTATAAAAGCTGTATAAACACGATTTTCGCGGCTGAGCGTGGATTGAATGTAATAAATGATAATTTTGTTTGTGGCTCATTTGTTATTTATTCGGCGGACATGATCGATCATGAATATTTGCTTAATGCCGATTTGGTCTACAAACTACATAGTATCTTACAATAATAGTTTTTTTTTTGTACAGACTTCTAACAGTGATTTCTTGTTCATTTGCAAAATCCAGCTAGTGTCTTATGACGACTCAAAGAATCTATCACATAGCATAGTAAAATTTTGAGTGCTCTATAGCTTTCCAAGGATTCCATTAAAATCAAATATCCAATACCCGTTTCAAGGCACAATTGGTTGGCTGGAGAAGCAAGTTGTTCACACTTCAAGTAGTTTTTGCACTCTTGAATGTTACTGTACAAATCAACACCAACTTTATACATTATGCTCATCAAGTTATTAAAAAAATACCAATCACGTTGCAGTTTGCCCTTACTGTTACTTCCCATGGCACCGTCACTAGGCGATGAGAGGTGAGGATGAGGGGTTAGTGGGTAGTGGTTCTGAAAAGAGCGGGAAGTCTCACACACGCCAATGCCTGTCCCGAGGCAGCGGTACGATGCGCCAATACCCCCTTGAAGTGACAGGTCCATGTATTACAATCAAGCAGATTTTCAAAAGAAATAGCATCGAAAACTGCATGCATACATATTTCAACTCCTCGGCAGACTCGAAATATCTTACGTTTCAATATTGAACCCCAAATTTTCAGTGTAGACATGAAAAACCTGGCAGGGTCCTCAGAAGGACTCGGGAACGGAAGGCCCATTACCGGTGCTCCCGGGTTTGTTTGAGAACTATCCGAGCACGTCGCAGAATTGCCCTGGTCTGATTGTGACGTCACTCCTCTATTAAATCTTGCCCATTGGTGTGGCAGCACGTTCTGAATTGAAGGATTTGTCCTGGTTTGTCTTGTGAAAATCTGAAAAGTACAGGTGTTTATTGACATGCTCTGTTGACTGCATATTACTCGAAATATGATAAAAAAATCGACCCGCTTTAAATACAAGGCAAAATGTTTGCCTGATAAAATAAAGTAAGTAAAAAAAATCCGATCAATCAAGTTAGTCTCAATAATAATTTATTTCTAAACATTTTAGAAAGTTACAAGTTTTATTTGAAAAAGGCTTTAAATGTACTGGATAGATATCCCCAATTAGAATTGGTTATCTAGCGCTCATATTACAATTGAAAATCTTAGTTTCCAACCACTTGTCTGGTAAATACCAGACAAGTGGTTGGAAACTACAGTATTACTTATTTTTAATATTATTAGTATGTAAATAAATATTTACATACTAATAATATTAAAAATAAGTAATACTGATTGTTGTTAAATTAAGGCTGAGTTAGTTGCACACACTTTATTGGTATCTGACTATTAAACAGCTAATAAAACAGGCTAATTTTGTATTTCAATCCCAACTAAGAGAACATGGTTCTAAGATCTCATTATAGAAATAAATTTGCTCTCACCGCGCAATTTACGTAAAATAACGTGTCTCTTTAAACACTTGACATTGGCGGAATCATCGCAATATCTAGAGATGCGAGATAGAGTCCATTAAAAAAAATCATGTTTCTTAGTTGGACTGCATTTTTCAAATTGGGAACTGCCCCATTTTGACTAAAACCAATGGTCACTTTACATACTCCTTTCCAATCGACGGGGAGTCACGTAAATTCTATTAAGCCACTTGTGGATTAACTTAAGTACGGGGTTGGGTTGCTGTACATATATATTATATGCAGAGCAACTTGTGTTAGTATACATAAGACGGACTGTATGTTTATTATCACAAATTGACGAAACATGTTTTTTAACACTATAATAACGTACTTTTAATACTAGCTAGACAAAACAAAAATGGCGTATATATTGGTATTCCCTTTCGATTGCTTCTTAAACAAGCCATGGGGTCAACTCCAGAACCATTTGATTCAATCGCCTGTAACATTAACTTTTGTTCTAACGGGCCAGTCAAATACAATCAACATTTAAGGAAAATTGTTCCAAATTTACATTCCATTTAGATACAGTACCGAAAAAAATTACCAAACAAAATGTATTACCAATGTTTATTTTAAATATGGATTCAATGTTCTGTTTAATTGAATCAAATCCAATATTTATTAATTTAAGTACATGAGTTGCATGTAACGCTTTTGAATCGTCATCGAATACAATGAAAGGTAACTTTGCTACCAGTTCGGAACCTATATTTCCCGAGAAGTCACCGGCAAGAAACTCAGTAGGTTAGCAGTTGTTGCTGTATCTAACTTATTGATATGTATAGATCACTTTACACCAATTGGAAAACATCATATACATTGCTATGATCATTTTTTTTTGACGGGGGGAAATGCGTTGATGCACCGAACGTCACCCCGAGGGAGGGTGACGGCGTGTGTGGGACTCCCTGCCCTGAAAAGGGCAGGACTACCCACTAAAACTCCCCGGTTGGACCTTCATCGCCTTGGAGGTGGTGTTATGGGAGATTGGCTCAGCCTTTACTTCCACAACACCGCCTGTGAAAAAGCCGCTTACGCGTCTCCGTGTGCTCCCCCCATAGTGTTCGGGGGGAGACTGGGAATGGCCGGTCCAACGGAACCATCCCTACTCCGCAGTGGAGACCGGTGCAATGCCAGCTGAGGTGCCCTCACACCATCAGCCGGCCGGTCCCCACGCGGTAGCTGAGCACGGTCATATTGCTGCAGCGCCCTCAGCCTCCCGCTCCCGCTCCTCCTCCCGCTCCCGCTCTGCGGCCTCCTTCGGCGACATGACGACATTGCTCTGATCCTGTGATAAGTAGCTTAACCACTTGTGATACAAATATCAGAAACAGCGACGGTACCCAGACCCGAGACAATATGTAAAAGTTCGTTTCCCATATTGACCTGACCGAGAACCGAACCTGGGACCTCAGAGATAGCTCGACGCCAAAGTCCAACCCGCTCGCGCCTCGGCTACGGAGGTCGCCAAGAGGATATTGTTTTAATATAATGAGTGAACAAACGTGTTTATTTTCCAGTTACGAGTATATACTCGTAACTGGAAATGCCACCTATGGGGACTACTCTGATTTAGCATATGCTAGCTACTATCATATAGCATATACTAGCTTTATCTTTTTCATGATCAATGGAGTACCAGCCAACGCTTCATGAAACCGTATTAAAGAAATGAAAGAAAGGAAAAAAATATGACAAATCACACATTTCGTAGACGAAATTTCCTTGATCAAAAGAGATAAATAAAACAAACCGGATAGCAAAATACGTCGGCGTAACTCGGAAACATTTCCGGATCCGCCAGGAAGTCTCAAGTTTCGATTGTAACGAACTTCGGGCAAACTTGTACATTAACAAACATCTACCTGTTATGCTAATGGGTTCCCAGCATTAAAACAAAGTCTGCGTCTCCATCGACTGATGAGATCGTTTTAAGGTTACGTACCCAAAAGGTAAAAACAGGAGCCTATAACAATTTTTTTTTTACATAACACTTCAAGACTGACCTCATCCCACCTGATGTTAAGTGGTAATGAGGTTCTAGCTTAAGAGCGACAAGTACAGAATAAAAAATCTGTTACTGGACTTTTCGCCCTTGCCTTGAGGCTTGACCCCTGCTACTAATGTAGCACCCCCCAAAACCTTACTTTCATGCAGGAACATAACAACACAGAAGTGATTGTTATTTGGCTGCGGTCTTCTTTAAGGTAGAGGTATTTCACCAGTCGGGCTGCTCCAGTTCGAGCGAGAAATCGCTAAGTCCTACCTCTCTTGAAATCTTGGAATCCGCTGTCTGTCCATCCGTCATCAGGCTGTATCTCAAGAACCGTGATAGCTAGAGAGAACAAATACTAAAAACAAAATAAATACATAATTTAGGGGGCTCTTATATAACAAACGTGATTTTTTGGGAAACTAAAAAACTATTCGCATACACACACAACCTAGAAGACATTATAATGTCCATTAATGTACCTTTTAAATTACAAAACGTTGTTCTTAAAACACACTTGTTATAATTTTGTACTATTAGAAGAGCCTGACTCTCATAACACAGGGCGACCTTATATGAGGGCAGTTCACAAAATGCACTGTTTATGTGTTTTCTTGAATAAACGATTTTTTTTTTTATTTTTTTTTTTTTATTCAACATTGATATGGCATAATATATTTTGTGTCCAATGTTAAATAGATTATGGTACGGAACTCGTCGTGTGCGAGTTCAACTCGCACTTGACCGGTTTTTAAATAGTAGAGGGTATAGACTTTTCCAACGATATCGAATAAAACAGGGATCTTGTCTGGCACGTCTGAAGGTTTTGCTCAATGCTTAATCCAAATAGAGAAATAATTTTACAGGCACCTTTTTATTCATTTGGGAGACAGAAATACTGACTGAGCTACAAGCCGCCCAAGCTCAAGTAACTCACATATTTAGTTTAGGTTAGGATTTTTTTGATACCCTCCTTATTTGTACATTTCTGGTTCATTCCTTTTATATTTTGACTAAACCAATTTTACAACAGTACACCCGCCATTCTGACTCGCACGAATTTTTGTGACAAGTTCACACCTACAAAAATATCCATCAATATCAAAGGAAACGCTTTTTCACTTCTTAAGTTTTTAATTTTATTCTGGTTTCTGGTTATTATTTTGGTTGTTATTCTGGATTTTTTTGATACCCAATAAACAGAACCTACTCAAATACATACAAACATATTTACATGTAGGTACTTAAAAGTATTTTTTTTTTCTAACTGACTATAGATGACGACTTCCGTAGCCGAGATGCTAGCGGGCTAGACTTAGGCGTCGCGCCATGTCGGAGGTTCCGAGTTCAATTCCCGCTCAGGTCAATATGGAAAACGTACTTTTCTGCATTGTCTCGGGTCTGGGTGTTATGCTACCGTCATTGTTTCTGATTGTTGTAACACAAGTCCTTTACTATTAACCATAGAATCAGAGCAGAGAATCAATGTGATGTTGTGTCGAGATATTATATACTAGCGTCATCAAGGTACTTACGAAAGACCAGTGCTGCAGTGGTACTGTAGCTTATGCTGAGGCAAGCACCTATTGGCCACTCTATACTTTTATGATGCCATTTTAACTGTCCTTTAAAATAATTGCACGTACCCTTTTTATTTTTTTATTTGTGATGGTCAATAAATTTCTTTTTTTTCATCCTACTTTGTTCTCCAGCGTTTATATTTACTTAAATTTGGATGGACCTAGTTGATACTTTTTATCCACACCTTTTTGACTATTATTTATCTTAACCCCCAAAATCTCAACGCCCCCCAAGTTACGAACAACGTCAAAACTTGTACGACGCGCTCAAATTGTTTTCTGTCCCCGGATAACCGAGTGTAATCTTGGGAGCTGTCTCGTGCGGGTAGTCGCGAGTTTTACGATTGTAATTAATTAAACGACACCGCGCTTTAAGTTTGCGCTAAGACTGAACACGGGAAACTCTTTGGGCGAATGTTCCGTGTTATCATCATGGCCGTAAGAAAATATGGAATCAACTAGGCGTTATTTTGGGATAAAAATAATCCTTTGTGTTATTGACTTGGGTCTGGGTGTGCTGGGATGACGCCCCCAGTTGGTATCCGTCGTCTGGTACTCATAGTACAAGGGAAAACCTTAGTTTGAGACCAGATTTTGGTGTGATTGTCTGGCGCATTTATTTATTATTATTTATTATTATTCTAGTATCATAACTGTCCTAGTTGACAAATTTCATCCCATTTCATTTAGTAGTTTATACGTGAAATAGTAGAAATAATTATTTTGAACTAGCTGTCACAGCAAATATCGTGCCACCTATTTTTTACAATTTTTGTACCTTTTAAACCTTCCCTGAACCTCCACGATTTTAACTTAACAAAGTTATCAAAACAGGTCTGACCGTTCTTGGTTTTTAGCGAGACTAACTAACAGTTATAATATAAGAAGGATTAAAAGGCAAACAGTTTCTTACTTTATTATTCTGACACATTATCCGATTACCGAAGAAGGGAGGGTTATGTTTCGAGAGTGTTTGTTTTTTGAAAGTATGTACGAAGGTGTGTATCGCGATTTCTTTAGCATGCAAAAATATTTGTATTTATTTTTTCTATATGTGGCAGAACCTGATTGATTCTTCATGCATCAAAATACAGAAGCGTGGTTAGACAAGCAAGCAATCAAATTGCACACTGATTTATTTTTTAATTTATCTTATCATTTGGTGCACTCGTTGCATTTCTCCGACAAGAAAGTATGAGCTTCTTTCTCGTATAATACACATATACCTCTTATACATAACAGCTTCACAAAACCAAGTTGATTCAAATTTATTTTAATCGATATCAAGGCTGGAGAGCTTCTGTTTTGGTTCCCGGCCCATTAGCATAACAGCTCGTAATTATTAATACTCACACAAGTTTGTTCACAGTTTACTACAATCAAAACTTCGGAGTTATTGCGACGACTCAGATATAGACTCAAAGATGTTTTCTGTGATGAGTTACGTTCTGAAATCTTGTTTATTCTGAGATTTCGTTTACTTTATACTGTATTTTGGATCTGGAATTAAATTCAGATTTTAATTGTTAATTACAACAATTATAAGACCTTTATTTGAGAGACACAACGTCTAATATTACTACATAAAAACGTATAGGTATTGTGTTGAAAACTAGCAAGATTATCATTCATTCACCTGATGATAAGATTTATACTTTTGCATAGTCGTAGCCACTGTCCCCTAAAAGCTTATTTTGATTCAGTAGATGCTATCATTTGACGACCTCCGTAGCCGAGAGGCGAGCGGGCCTGACTTTGGCGAACGCCATCTCTGAGGTTCCGGGTTCGATCCCCGGTCGGGTCAATATGGGAAACGAACTTTTCCATATTGTCTCGGGTCTGGGTGTTGTGGTACCGTCGTTGTTTCTGATTTCTGTAACACAAGTGCTTTAGCTACTTACCACAGAATCAGAGCAATGTATGTGATGTTGTCCAATATTTATTTTTATTTATTTATATTTATCATATAAATATGATCAAGATGATTAATTTGAGGATCCTTAAAGTCATAAAAGAAGATTGGATGTCGCACCAGAAATTATATAATTATGTTGTAATGCTATTTAACAGTTATTCAACAGTTAATGTGAACACATTAACTGTTGAATAACTATTGATGTAGTATTTTTTCAATGATTTAACCATAGACTTAGTTTATTATATTAAGTCCGGACTTAATAACTAAATAACTACTTAACTTATTCGTTAGCATATAGTAAGTACGGACAAACAGCACATCAAGGTAAACAGACAGTTCGACATTAGTTCTTATGATCACGGTAATAATATTATAGGCGCCGACCTAACTTCAAAAAAAGTGTGTGTGTTTAGACCGTTCTAACGTTATAGACTTAAGAATAAGACGACATTGTAAGCGACAATGAAATGTTGAATCATTATCAAAATGATTATATAAAATTGCATTCAATATAAAGACTTAACGTATATGGGCTAGCAGGAAAAGTTTTTCCTGAACGTGCAATTATTATTATAATCGTTCATTTTCATCGAAATACATGATTTTTTTATTAAAGGTAAGTACTACTTAATTGTACATTTCTGGTTAATTCCTTTTATATTTTGACTAAACCAATTTTGCAACAGTACACCCGCCATTCTGACTCGCACGAATTTTTGTGACAAGTTCACACCTACAAAAATATCCATCAATATCAAAGGAAACGCATTTTCACTTCTTAAGTTTTTAATTTTATTCTGGTTTCACAAAACACAATACACTTAAAATAGACGCAAGTTACAAAAAAAAACACAAAAACATAGAAGCATGACTTAAAGTGATTCACTGAGAATGAGCTCTGAATCAATAGTACCTAAAGATAACTTATTTCCTTCCTGGATGTCTTAATAACTATTCAGTTTCAATATTCATCGAATGGCAGTGTTGGTAGAATAAAAATAAGGAACTAACTTTGAACCGAATTCTTTTCCGCAATTTTCCTGACATTTTTATTTTTGTGAAATCCTTCCTTCTCATCTCACAGCGATGGCGATAAAGTAGAACGCGAACCTCAAGTATCGATTTAATTTGTAACGTTATTTAAACTATAGAGTTGTTGTTTTGTTGTTGTTAAATAGAAGCCATTTAAGAAGGACGTATCGAACAATTATCAATTACTTTTCAATACTGCTCTTTTTTTAGTGTGAGTGTGTTAGTAGTATTTAGATACCTCTAACGAAATAATAAATTCACAAAGAAGTCACCCATTGAAAATTTTGACGGAATAAATCAAACCCAATGGTTTTCCAGATTTAAATAATTGAAATTAAATTAACAATGTAAGAATGATGCTGTATAGGAATTCGGCAAACGGCATCTATGTTGAAAATACTTAGACATACTATTTCCTCGTGCTAACTCTCACTCTCACAAAGTTCATTGAACTCTAACAAATCTGTCCCAGGCTTAGCGAAGCTGAAGTACAAGTAGTTCTTCGAGACTCTGAAGGAGAGAAGCTTGAGGGTCGGTGTGATGCGAACGATGGCTAGTTTAATCACGTTCTGATGATGAGGGCTATAGTGCTTGTTGCCAGGTGGATCTTTGGAGCTGGAAAAGAAGTATAATTTGAGTTTGTTTATGCTGTTTGCAAGGCCAGGTCCGGGAGCATTTGATACACAATATGAGTTAGTTATATTAGAAACAGATAAATTTTATCTCCCCTTGCGATAAGTATGTAGTTCTAAACATATTCGGCAAAGGGCACTTACCGAAGGCTAACGGTTGATACAGCAGAAAAATTTAATCGCCTACGATAACTTGCGGTTAGCTCAGTTGGAAGAGCAGCACGCGCAATACGTTAAGGTCGTGGGTTCGATTCCCGCACCGCAAGGGGAGATAAAAAAAATCTGTTTCTAATATTCAAAGTTCGCTAGTATGGCGTAAAGTACTATAAAAATTAAAAATCTAATAAGTTAGTTATAATAGCGTATCGGTATGCCAGAATTAGTTTGTGTAGATCTTATTGGTGAATACTCTCTCACATAGCGATTAATCCAAAGCTGCAAAGGTGAGTACCTATTTATCGAAGATACTTAACCCGAAAGGTTGGTCTAAGACAAACAGATGAGGGATGCATGAGAATAAAAATAGTAAGGGTCTTCTTTGATATTAAACAGCGCTTAAATAAACATCAAAAACTCGGATTTAGCATGAGTAAACGTTCAAGTCAGATTTTACTGTGACAAAACTTTCTTGGACTTTTAAATACCAGATCCCACAACATATTCTGTTGCCTAAGGTAACTTGTATGTTATTTTCTAGAACGTGTTTAATATCCTTTTTGCAAGATAAGGCAAAAATCTCTGCCATCTAGGGAATAACCACTCACCAGGTTGTGTAAAATCTTTTTAAAGCACCAGAAATTTTAATCGTCATGATGACAGCGTGAAACTGAAATGTCATCAAACTTTTTTCGTGGCTTCTTTTTAAAGTTTCAGTAGCTAACACGTTTAAAGGAGGTTTTGAGCAACAGGTGGGTGTGGGATTGAAAGGAAATGCTCCTCAGGGGTTTCAGCCGTTTTCGAAGCTGGATTCTTTTGGTCTGGAATTTTGCCTAAGTTTATTTTACGATGTACTGTTTTAATGTTGTTTGAGTTAAACGCGCTAGATCTTACTGAAAATTAGGTTATATAAATAAAAGGGCTTTCTGAGAAGAAATTAACACCTTTAATAATAATTTATTAACTCTCGTCCAGTACGACCCCAATATTAAATTCCCCTGCTTCTGGTGCTATCTTTTGGGTGCTAAAAAAGACCTACTTCAATTAAAAGTGAATAAAGTACTTACTATACTTCAATAAATATATCAGATAAATGCAACACTTCGGATCCTTGTCAATTCAACCAAACGTTAAAATTTTAAATATAAATATTTATTTTTTTTTAATTATAGACCTTATGAAACTACTCCCAGATAAAATGTATTTAATTATTTGGTTCAAGCAATAGTTGCGATTATAGAGACTTAATTTTTTTTAAATCAAAAACCGTCTATTTCTGATAATGCTCTGAAAATTTCCTCTCAACAGTGTGATATCATGTCCTTAAAAGCTAGTCTTTTACAAAAAAGGTTAAAAGCCGTTGCTCGTTTACGAGAAGATTTCATAAGTAAGCCCATAGACGACTTAGTAACAGATTCGGAAAATTCCAGTGAGTTTTAAGTGGCCGGATTTGTGAGTTAGCGCCGTGCACTGGTTTACAATTTTTCTTTGGAGCTCTTAATAATTTATTGGTTCCTGGGGGGATTGGGTAGGTTTTGTTTTTGGAATTGTTAGGAGCTTAGAGATTTTCCTCTTGCGATTGTTTTAGTGTTACGCTGTTTTAATATAAAGTTGGGTATCAGCGTATTAATGTCTCACATCAGAGCAGGCATCTGTACTAATATTACAAATCTGAAGAGTTTGTTTCTTTGTTTGAACGCGTCAATCTCAGAAACTACTGGTTCAAATTAAAACATTATTTTTGTGTTAAAAAGTCCATTTATCGATGAAGGGCTATGTAAAATCACATTGCGACCAATGTTAGTGAATATTCCGGACTGCTAGTCATTGAAATTCTTTGTAACGCTCTGATGGTCTAATGGTCTCGGGTTCGATTCCCGGGTCGAGCACATCGCGTTCAAAATATCCAAAAGATCACTGTAGGATTAATATGTGTATGCAATGTGCACATTGCACACGTAACTGTATTTCTTGGCATTCGTTGTTTTAAATAAAATTTACCTACCATATTTTAGAGTCTAGACACCAAAAAACCGTAAAAATGTAGTACTACAAACTATCAGCTGGTAAGAAATATTGCAAAAGAACAAACAATATGCTAATAAATGTTTTTTAGTCATCCGGAATATCTAAAAAAAAAACTTTTATTCTTTAAAAAATAATGACTGGTTTATCAAGAAGATAACTTGTTAAATTTAAACAGCTTCTACATATAAACCAGCCACATTATGAGATTATTGTAATGTTGGGACCGGGAGTGATCGAAAGACGTGTTGTCAACTCGAGTATACTTTTAATTGTCTCTCTAATTACTTACGGCTAATACTTATATACTAGATGAATACATGTGTGGAGAGGTGCGTCACACACTACACCTCCCCTATTATTGAAAAAAAAAAGAAAAACATAAGTACTTTACTTTTTTTTTTAAATAAAAAAGTTATGAATAATGTTAAGCAATATAAAAACATGAGTTTATAGATAGATACTATCATTATCCAAATATTATTCTACATATTGTTCAAAGTTACAAATAGTAAACATTTTTGCTCAAAAAAAATATTGATTGAATATTACAGAACAAGACAAGTGTTGGTAAAAAAAAAAACTTGATTTGTTCAGAGTGCAAATACACATAGCATTACAATTCTCGTAAAGTTAAACCAAAGCCTATTAAACCAAAGTTTATTAAACCTCATATGTATTTAATTTATTGTGTTATTTCATTACTTTCTTCCTCTATTAATTCCTTTCCATTACATTCATATTTCTATATCTGCTACTCATATCATATCTCCTGGGGTTCCTATCATAATTTAGGCTGGCTTTGCCCGAACTCATTTTTCTCATTAACATCATTATATTCCTACGGTACAGACAATTATTTATTCCACTTATCATTTTACACATTTTATAATAACTCTTAGGGTCAACAGGTTTAAGATTTACTGATCTCCAACTATTTTCACGGAGCGAAACTCGTCGACACCAATGATCAAATGAAGGATCTGAGCCCTAGTCTGTACCTTTTTTATACATTTATATTATTCCCCAGCTTTATTATAACATTAACTCATTATTTGAGACATCCGTATACCTCCAAAAAGACCTAATCCTTCAGTATAAAAATACTTTGTTTGCTTTTGGGTGATCAGTCCAACTGTAATACAAAATATTTAAAATACATCATTCCCAACTCATAACACTCAATATCCAAAACATACCTTAATCAATCAATGAAATACACATAAAACCAAAAAAAAAAATATATAAATTCAGTTCTTAATCCAGCATTTACGTTTCCTTCTATTATATTAAATCTTGTACACTCTTTAAACAATGAAAAGTCTCAAAAGCCTGATCTCGAACATTAACAAGATAAAATTATTAGTACATCAAAATATAAACAATCGATAAACAGTGCACAAGTCGTCAATGTTTATGAAGCACGCTCCTTATTCGGAGGTGGTGTCATTTACTAGAGCGCATAACTTGTACGCTAATAAGGTCATCAATTTCAATATGTTACTATGGACTGCGCTATGTGATTTTAAACTAAGTAGATACCTCAAGAATTTCAAAAAAACAATTACGGTTACTAAAAATAATGTTTTATCAAAACGAATTATGTATGATAATTTAAAAAAAAATCATGAAAAACTTAAGAACGTAATGTTTAAACTAATTATAAAACAAACACATCATTGTCATGTAAAACTTGTAGTTAAAATTTAAAATATTACTAACTTTCTGTACCAAAATTATCAACATCTACAAAAACTTGCTGTAATTTGAAATAATCTATTTAAATTTACACAAAACTAGGATTCATTTAAAAATGAATGAATTAGGTAAATACATATATATGTTAATTATTATTTCAAATTTCAATTTAATGAATTGAGAGTATCTATTATGGACGTTACATTTTAAAATGTTATTAAAAAAGGAATTATTAAAAAAAACATTAAAATATAAGCAGATAACAGTAAGGTAGGGCCCATTAATTAAACACTACAGCTAGTTAACCACCTTAAATCTTTAAATAAAAGAAATGACAAAGATAAAAGTAAATATTATTAAAAAAAAAAATCCCGTGTCGGTGTCATGGTCTGGTGTCTCCCGGCGCGTTCTATCTTCATGACATCATCTCATCAGACACCGACTCTCCCGGCAGCCAGCAACATTCAAACCTCTGACACGTACTCTCCCGGCTGCCAGTATTCTCTCATTTTCAACATCATCACTTGCAGCACACAGCACATTAATAAAATTCGTCTGGTGCCACGATTTGCCAGACGCCGAGGAACATCACACAATTATTTTTCGCTATCAGGAACTGTCATTTTTTATTTTTAATCAAACTTTATATTTAAATTCTGTAGTCCGGTTTCACTTATTACTTTTCACATTTAACTAGTTAAAAAAAATCCATGCGCAGCACTGCCCAAAGGCAGCACTGGCAGGGTCGCCATGTAATGTTGGGACCGGGAGTGATCGAAAGACGTGTTGTCAACTCGAGTATACTTTTAATTGTCTCTCTAATTACTTACGGCTAATACTTATATACTAGATGAATACATGTGTGGAGAGGTGCGTCACACACTACATTATAATGTTAACACATAAAAGGCAACCGTGACAAATACTCTCAAAACGTTTTTTAAATACAGTTGAAATTTTATTCATTTAAATTATCTTTTATTTCGGTGCAGAGTTTATAAATTGTCACATAAAACATCTGTAGGTAACTCTAAAACGGTTCAAAACAAACAATTGCTTAAAATCTTAGCTCATTAAATAATAAACAAACCAGCTAAACTATAGTATTAGTGTTAAAAGTCGTTTTCCCTTCTGTGAATTTACTGTTAGGTTGGTATTTTGTGGCTTAAAATTAGTTTTAACGAAGGCACTTAGCGAGCAGTTGTATTTAACTAGATAGACCGTGTTTTCATCAAAAAGTGAATTTTACAGTTACCTGGCGTAATTAAGGGTTTTTTAATCCGCAAAACGTTTCAAGTCGTTAGGATGCTAGGATTGCACTTGAAATAGTCACTGATTTATAGGGAATAGATACGCAATGTAAAGATTATGTCCGTTCAAGAAATATATAATATAAAAACGAATCGCTGAATGTGTTGCTAAGCGCAAATCTGAAACAGCTGAACTAATTTTGCTTACTCTTATACCTGAAGTACGAGGATGATACTTACGTAAAACAAAAGTTTCATTTTACCGGGTGTACGCTACACGTGCAAAGCCACTACGGCCTCTAGTTTAAAATATGTTCTATTATTGTAAAAAGAAAAGGTGAAAAAGAAATGATATAAGCCCAATTTCAAATGCTCCCACTTTTACTAGACACTAATCCTTAATAACAAATTTCAAATTACCTTACACAGAATCACAGGTACAGAAATTCTGAAAAAATAACGACCTTTTGTGTTCCACTTTAAAGACCATACAACTTATTATACAACCTCAAAGCTATTACTGAAATGTTAGAGGTATACTTGGCCACATTTTGGCAGTCAATAACGGCGACCTCACACGTGCAGTGGCGAGCAATAAAACGGGACGTGAGCGGAAGAGATAAATAACCGCGTATCAAGAATTGCACCTCCCTTACGAAGACCCTTGTACGGTCAATAGCCCACTAAAGTTAAACTCTTGTAGTTCGATACCTCATGCCCATGTACATGGTGGCAGGCGGTGCAAAATTGGGCTCCGACTTTTGTTAATTACACTTTAAAACTTTCGCGATCCATTTTGAACATTAAAAACACGAGTAAGTTACTGGGTTAAGCAAAAGCTTTTATGAAACAAAATTACTAGGATATATTGGGTTAAAATCTATTACGATTGTTCGGATTATAAAATTTAGTTCCACAACACTCTGTATTGTTTGTTATGTTAGCCAAGTGGCAAAACTAACTCTGAGATGTTCTCACTACAGTCCTGAATTTGACTTAAAGATTTCTTGCTTTTCTTCACATCTACGTACTTTGCAAGGCATTTTGAACTGTTATTTCCAGCTGGCATGAGAAACCAGCATATCCTGAAATACAAAAACAAATGAATTAGACGGTGTTTCATCCAATTTTTATGAAGCTTGCGTTTGACCTCAATCTTTCTCGATGGAAGACAGAGAAGAGGCCTTAGATGGTACACGTTAACCTAAAAAACGTGTCTGTTCACTTTCGTCTTATAGATGTCTAGAGCACAACGTTCCCAAATATACTCTCTTTAATATTTGTAAACTGTACTGTCGATTTTCATTATATAATTTATAACTGAAATGATTTTAGAAAACGTGTACTAACTACTAAAAAAACTAATTATCACAATGCTTAAAACAGTAGATACTTTCACATTTAAAACAGAAAAGATATAACGACCTCAATTAAGCCGGTGTCTTTATTTTAAAACACGTAATTAAGAAAAAGCACGGCTTAAGACGCCTGCGAGTGAGTCGTAACCCTTAATTGCGAGAGAAACGTAGATTTTTATCATTTAAAATGAAAGAAGATCTCCTCCAAGAATCGCAATAAAACACCAGCCGTTCGCAGTCGGTCAGAAAAATGTGATTCGAACGTTTCTTTAATGGCTTCAAGTGTAATTTGAATACTTTAAAGAGTGGAACATAAATGAATGAATTTTTAAGCGTTTAAGTTTTGCAATTTTGTGTCAAAATGTAAGGACGTTTAACGATTTACGGTTGATTCGTTGGTTTATTAAAAATTTACTGACTATCCGGCGGTTGAAAGAAAAACGATCTAATTGATTGTGGAACAAAAAAACGTCTTGAGTGAAAATATATTAAAGGTAAAATTTCGTACTTTTAAATCTATGAAAGTGACTCTATCATGCAAAAGCTGAACAAAGACAATATTTACTGTATTGATAGATACAATTCTTGCAAGGTAACTTATATCCGAAAATAATAGAATTACTAACCTCGAATTAAGAAGAATCTCGACTAGAAAAGTGACGTCAACCCATTCGAAAACTTTACAACTACCATTGAAAATTTATTTTCATGAGTGGGACGGATACAATTGATTTGAACAGCCGGAACGCATACCAGTTTTGAACCAACAATATAATATTTTATATGCCTAATGATGAAACATCAAATGGTTAAACTGTTTTCCTGCAAACTTACTCTAGTTTGTGACAGGAACCATGAAACTACAGTGTGTCACTCCGGTTGCAACTTGTGTTACCCACATTCCGTTGCAACGCCGTGCAACCAGTTATTTATCGCTCCGAGCTGTTTCGTAGTTGGACGACATCTTTATTTACGAGCATAGTCGAATGGCGTTTGCTAAATATGTGATGCAAAATGCATGATACTAAGAAAAGCTTGAACAAAATAAAAAAGAAGGTGCGCAGGTACCTCTAGACTCAATTATGATAAGTTTTATGTTACACTCTTCTAATGCAGAGAATAGTTGTAGCGAAAGCAAACATTAATGAAACAAAATTGCGAAACATAAAAACAATACTAGTTACACTATCAAAACTAAACATTATTCGCATAATATCCAAAATCTAAAATTGATTCAAAATGCTTTCAACAGAAAGTCACAATTTTCTCGTAGTTGTGTGAAAATAAAGTTTCAATACCACTTATTTGTTTACAAAATTTATATTGCTAAAGAAATCATGTTTAGTTTTTGCTGATGTAGACATTCACTAACAATGCTTGAAGCATACGAAATCGAATTTCGAACCACATGTCAAAATACAAATTCCAGTTATAGTATCGGAACAGTAGTCGCCCGTGGCATCGGAGCAGCGCTGTTAACCCGTCCACGACTTTTGAAAGCCGCCATGACGGATTGTGTGAGTATTCGCAAATGCTCAGGATTTACGCTTGACGATATATCGATTCAAAAGAGCTACTGATGGATTCGTTAGACGGTAATATAGGAAATAGCATGGTCGATCCTATTATTTGTGATTTAATGCATTAATGCGGAACACCAAATGGAGAAACAATCAACAGATTAGTAGACTAACGGTAAAAAAGTAATTTATATACAGTGGACCGCATTCAAACGCGCAACGGCCATCAAGGTACTTGGCCTCGTGAAAAACTTGTTTCAGACCCAATAGTGCTTGGAGACGAGCTTTAACTGGGTATTGACCTTCACTAAATCTTCGAAAAGCTATAGAAAAACAAACACCAGTGTTCTATCTTGAAAATGTATCAATTCTCACGTGATACTGGCAGAGTTAAACCTTATTAAAGAAGCATATTTTCTATTGGAACCACAAAAAGTGATTCTGTTTTGCTTTTTTAATATAAGATTTGACTTGTATAATGGCTAAAACCTTTTATTACATGTTTTCTCTTATTCATGTATCTATTCTTATACAATGGATTCCAGCTAATTTAAAAAAAATATGTAAGTATATGTAACGATAATTTTACATACTGAGATTACTTATTACGTAATTAGCTATTCAAATATTTTGCTAAATGTAACTTTAACTTTGATATTTTCTGTATCTTTTGTTCTAAGTAAACATCAAATGAATGCATAAATCCTGTTTACCTTAACATATGCTCTTCAAATAAGTCCCGATTCAAGGTACCTCACTTCACAAGTTCAGCGACACAAAGTGGGTCTCGAAGACCAACATCAAAGTGGCCCCACTCGTTCCTGCTCCGTACCAAACTGGTCCAGTTGAGAGCTTTGAACTCCTTGAGATCTTCCCAGTTGGCTTTCTAAACGAATGCTCTTTTTATGGATTAATTCTTGTTCATTCTTTCGACATCAAGAGCAGTGCATTTTATCAGGGGTATATTTAACTAGAAATCAAAATAAATAAATGAATATCGTAAAACACCACATACATTCCTCTGATTCTGTATTAAGTAGCTGAATCAATTGTTTTTAAAATAATATATTTAATATTTAACAACCTCACATACATAGCTCTGTTTCTATGGTAAATACCTGAAGCACTTCAGTTACAGAAATCAGAAATAACGACGTTACCATAATAGCTAGACTGTATTGAAAAAATCGGTTTTCCACATTAAGCAGACAGGGAATCGAACCCGGAACCTCAAAAAGGTGCGACACCAAAGCTCGGCCTTTGGCTATGTAAATCATTGTAACAACCCAAAGAAACTCACTAAATCTTTATATTGCACTTCAAGATTAACATCCCACCTGATGTTAAGTGGTAATGAGGTCCTAATTTTAGGGCAACAAGTACAGTATAAAGCTGTTACTGGACTTGTCGCCCTTACCTTGAAGGCTTGACCCTTGTTACTAATGTAACACACCCCAGGAGCTCTGTCAAGTAATATGCCCAAACCCTTATTTAAGAGGTAACGTGGCCTGTCACTGGCATATACCTAGGTACGTATCTATCATGGCCACAAACAGCGCATAATGACAGAGCGCGAATGTACCGAAATGCGCTCGAATAATTTCGGACGTGAACGATCCACACGGCTCTATCGGCTCTGTTCAACAAAACGAAAAACGCGACCATTTCATTACGTCGATGTGTAAAGCAGCAGCTACAAGATTTTATATATTACGAAATGAATTGCGGTCCCGGATTTTGAGATTTCGAAAACATTATCATCAAGCTATAACATAATGTATTAATGATGCCTATGTTTTAAGCAATTGGTATCCAATGGAGCTTATAAGGCGAAATAATTTATCTATTAACACATCATAAGATGACTAAAACCATAGATATCTATATAAGGTCAAATCTCTCTGTTTAAATCATGGACCTAATGTTTATTATACTAAGTCCATGGTTTAAATATAACAATGTTATTTTAGGTACCTACCTAGTTATAAAAAATAATAGAAGAAGATATTTTAGATCTAAATTTGAAAAAAATATCTTATAAATTACCTTATAAATGTAGATAATGAATATGGCTTATCATCATCATCATATCATCATCACCATATAATCATCATCACATCATCATAATCACATCATCATCAGTTCAGTTTTTGAAATGTTTTTTATTACTTTAATACAATAGATTTATTATAAGTATAAATAAAACAGAAAGAATGAAATTAGGTACATCATTATATTAAGCAATTTCTATACCGCGATGTCGCACGCGTACTATATTAGTTTTTACCACGTTTTCCACTGACCCTTTTTTTTTCCTTTTTTTTTATAATGCACTCCAAGATTGACCTCATCCCACCTGATGTTAAGTGGTAATGAGGTCCTAGCTTAAGGGCGAAAAGCATAGCATAGTAAAACTGTTACTAGACTTGTCGCCCTTACCTTGAAGGCTTGACCCCTGCTACTAATGTAGCACCCCCAAGAGCTCTGGAAATCTTACTCACACGCAGGAACACAACAACACCGGAGTGATTGTTATTTGGCTGCGGTCTTCTGTAAGGTGGAGGTATTTCACCAGTCGGGCTGCTCCAGTTCAAGCGATAAATCGCTTTGCCCTGCCTCTCTTAAATTCTATTTATCGGTACTTAAATTCTATCGGCCGCAGCGTGATGTTATGTAGCCTAGAGCCTTCCTCAATAAACATACAATCCAGCACTGAAATAACGTTTCAATTAAATTTGACGACCTCCGTAGCCGAGAGGCAAGCGAGTCGGACTTTTGCGACATCTCTGAGGTCCCGGGTTCGATCCCCGGTCGGGTCAATATGGGAAACGAACTTTTCTATATTGTTTCGGGTCTAGGTATGGGCACCGTGGTTGTTTCTGATTTCTGTAACAAAAGTGTTTAAACTACTTACCATAGAATCAGAGCAATGTATGCGATGTTGTCCAATATAATTCTCGCATATCTTCTTTTGCGCTTTCAAATAAACAAACACTCACTTCAGGTTTATAATATCAGTAGGTATAGATTGGCTATATTTAAAACACAGAAACATTTTAAAGCACATTGTCTTCAATTGAATCCCGTTACCAGCATGTTCACCATTCTACTCGAATCTAAGGTAAATTCGCTTCGAGAAACGTTCTTTTAATTCAGCCCCAATCGATTCTGTCTTAGTGCTGTTTCCATTCTATTCCGATTCTAATTCTGTTTTATCCTGGCTTCTATTGTAGTCCGACCCATTGTTGTTAGATTCTATTTCGAGTTTACCACAAGAAAATATTTGAAAAGCCTTTTACATGTACAAACCGGTTTTTTATTTAATGTATCTTAAATATTAGGGTCTTTTAATCTTTAGGTAGTCTTGCTTCAATGAAACTCCGATGAGAGTAGAGAAGAGAATGTGTATATTGGTAAAACGAAACAAATTATGTACAATAAAATGGAGTATAACTAGTGGGTAGTAAAACAATATAAACTTATAACTAAAAGAAACACCAGAGGGCGTTGACGCGTCGATCAGCCGGTCGGCGCGCGCGACGCGAACTCGCACACGCATAAATAGGCGCGGCCGGTAGGCCCGCGCTCAGTTGACCGGCGGACGGCGAGGCGCGTGGATGTCGACGGAGCGGCGAGCGGCGCGCGACGTAAATACGTTGCTTATGATGTGTGTGTAGATGATACTGTATGTAGCTACAGTACTCCCCCTCAAGCGAAGCGTACAGGCCTGATGATTTTCCTGCCAAATTTTGACGTCGTTGGCTGCGATGCATCAGGTTTCACAGATGGTGTAGGCAACTGCGGTGCGCTTGAGACTGGATCAGCTGTTGTGACGTCAGGGGCGTTGACCGTAAATGCCGGTTGACAGGGCAAGCAGGTCTTTGCCCAGGTACCGACGTCGGTGTTCATCGATGGCCAGAAGAAGCGATGTTGGATCAATTTTCGTGTCGTCCGCGTTCCGGGGTGACTGATCTTATGCACGGCGTCAAATGCAGTGCGACGAAAGTCAGTAGGTAGATATGGACGGATGTGCGGAGTTGAAGTTTCGCAGTAGATTTCGTAGTCTGTGTTCGGTAGTTGAATTTTCTTAATTTTCAGGTTGGCTTGCTGTAGTAATGTGGGTAAGTCGGGATCTTGTTGTTGTGCTACGGCTAGTTGTTCGTAGTTGATGGGCGTCGGACACGTAATTGACTCGACACGTGATAGTGCGTCGGCGACTACGTTGTCCTTCCCGCTGATGTGACGGATGTCGGAAGTAAATTCGGCGATAAATAGTAATTGTCTTGACCGACGCGGTGTTTCGCTGTCTGATGTTGCTTTGTGAAGCGCGTAGATCAATGGCTTGTGGTCGGTGAATATTATTAGTTCTCTTCCTTCGAACATTTTTCTAAAGTGCTTCATTGCCATGTATATTGAAAGTAGTTCCCTGTCGTAGGTACTATACTTTTGTTGCGCAGTTGAAAACTTCTTCGAGTAATAGCCAAGAGGTTGCCACGACTTGTTAATGTACTGTTGTAGTACGGCTCCAGCGCAGGTGTTGGACGCGTCGCAAAATAGTGCGAACGGAGCGGAGCTGTGCGGGTGTGCGAGTAGCGCGGCGTCTTGAAGGCATATTTTCGCTTGTTCGAATGCTTGAATGGACTCGGTCGACCACTTGATTTCGGTCTTATCGCGTTTCTTCGAGTTGTGTAAGTATACGTTGAGCGGAGCTTGAAGTGATGCGGCGTTCGGTATGTGTTCACGGTAGTAGTTTATCATACCGAGAAAAGTTCTCAGTTGTTGAACTGTAGTCGGTCTTGGGTATTCGGTAATCGATGATATTTTCCCTTTTGGTGGGATGATGCCAGCTGACGAAACTTCATAACCAAGGAAGTTGACTGAAGTCTTGCCAAATACGCATTTTGACGGGTTGATCGTTATACCGGCGTCGTCTAGTCGTTGTAGAACGGTGCGTAGATGTTGTTGATGTTGCTCTTCTGATTCGGATGCTAACAACAGATCGTCGACGAACGGGAATACGAAGTCGAGTCCTCGAAGTACTTCATGGATAAACCGTTGAAAGGTTTGACCGGCGTTTCTGAGTCCCGGGCACATTCGAGGGAACTCGAATAACCCGAATGGAGTCACGATTGCAGTTTTTTCGATATCGGCTTCTTTGTTCGGTATTTGTTGGTAAGCTCTGTTCAGGTCTATTGTGGAGAATATGGTCTTTCCGGCGAGTTGATAGGTAAAATCTTTGATTCTTGGTATTGGATATCGATCTGGCTTCGTTATGGCGTTAAGACGGCGGTAGTCCCCACAGACTCTGAGATCGCCATTTTTCTTCGGCACGACGTGTAGCGGACTGGACCATGGGCTTTTGCTCGGTCGGCAGAGGCCCTGCTGCATCATCGACTCGAATTCTTTCTTCACGGCTTCGTATCGGTGTGGCGGAATAGGTCGAGCGCGACAGTGCAGCGGTGGTCCGGAGGTCTCGATGTGGTGTTCCACACGGTGATTCGGCGTGAGACTCATAGAATTGAGTCTGGTGGTACCGGGAAATTCGCTCAGTATTCGGTGGTACGACTCTTCGAGATCGATGCTACGGACAGTAGGTACGTCCGTGTAGCGGCCAGGAGTGTGGATTGATAACTTGGTTACGTCATCAATCAGTCGTTGACTCTTCATGTCAACCAGTAGGTCGTGGTGGCACAAGAAGTCGGCACCGATGATGGGCTTGCTGACATCGGCTATGATGAACTTCCATTTGTACGGTCTGCGTAGGTTGAGGTTTAACTCAAGGGTTTGTTCGCCGTAGGTGTTGATTGTGGTGTTGTTCGCAGCGTACAGGGTGAATGGCATCTTCTTCATTCTTGCTCCTCTCTTGCGTGGGATGACTGAGACGTTAGCACCGGTGTCGATGAGAAACGTCAGTCTTGAGTTCTTGTCGTTCACGAAGAGACGGTAGGATTTGTTGCGAACGTCGGACCCCGCCTCGTCTAACGTTCGGTCGAGTTTACCGATGACGACGAGACATCTTTGTTCTTGTGTTGCGAGTCGGTAAATGCACATGGTGATTGGCATTTACGTGCGTTTCGCCCAAAACGCTCGTGGTAGTAGCAGAAAGAGCGAGGCGAGCTCTCCGCGCCGTGATAAGCGCGCGAGCGTGAGGCAGAGCGCGCGTTAGAGCGAGAGCGCTGCGCGGTGCGCCCGTAGGGTGAGCGCCCGCGGTGATAACGCGACTGATACGCGTTGCTTCGCAATTCGGCGACTTCGAGAGATAATTTGCGTATCTCATCAAGTAGATGCTGTGTGTTGATGGTATCTTGTGCTGATGATGCAAGTGCTGGATGCGACGAACGTGGTGTTGCTCGCGGCGACGGCGAAATGGCGCTGATTTCTTGCGTTTGTTCTAGCATCTTGTCTGCTAGAAGTGCGAGTTCGTCGAGTGCGGCGGTCTTGCTGATGCTGTCGCTGACCACGAGTACCGACCTCACGTGGGCAGGTAGGTGGTTCATCCACATGAGTCGGAGTGTGGACTCGGGGACTTTGTCGCGAGCGAGGTCTCGCATGCGACGTAACAGCTGCGACGGTCGTTGATCTCCGAGCTCCATTTCCGAAAGCAACTTTTGGAATTGCCTTCCTTCGGATTCCTCGTAGACGGAGATTAGTCTTTGCTTCAGCGCGTCATAGTAGTTCTCTGCCGGCGGGTTATACAGCAGATCGCTGATTTGCTCTATGTCGGTCTTCTCCAGCTGGGCAATGACGAGTTGGGCGAGTTGGGTTTGGCCTTTCTTCAATTCGCAGGTTGCAGCTTCGAACGTAATAAACCACAATCGCGGTCTATCACGCCAGAACGGCGGTACGCGCATTGATAGCGCAATACCGGCGACTTCGGATGCCTTTGGAGTGGAGCCTGTGTCTTCAGCTTGAGCCATGTTGATGTTTGAAGTTAGTCTTCGAAGGTTGATTTTCTTCCAGAGAGGGTCACCACTTTAGGTAGTCTTGCTTCAATGAAACTCCGATGAGAGTAGAGAAGAAAATGTGTATATTGGTAAAACGAAACAAATTATGTACAATAAAATGGAGTATAACTAGTGGGTAGTAAAACAATATAAACTTATAACTAAAAGAAACACCAGAGGGCGTTGACGCGTCGATCAGCCGGTCGGCGCGCGCGACGCGAACTCGCACACGCATAAATAGGCGCGGCCGGTAGGCCCGCGCTCAGGAGGTCGGACTTCGCTTCGAGCCCTCGATCTGTGCGCACGCACGATCCCTCGCTCTCCCGGTGCGCCCCGCCGCACCTACCTGCTCGGCCGCCTAGGCCATCCCGCCGCCTACCTGCTCGGCCGCTCAGGCCTTGCCTGGCTACCTGCTCCGGCCGTCCCTTCGGCCGTCGACAACCTTTTTACGTCAGAGTTTGTCTTTTTCAAGACTAAACTCTGATTATCTTGTTTCTTTTAACCTGGTATTTTAACTCTTAAAGTTAACTTACCCTTGGCCACCGGGCAATCTTCGCGTTTTGCCCAAAACCACTGTTTCTGTGGTCGATCGGTGGATACCTAACGGTGCCAACGAAGCCGATTGGAGTGTTGACCCGTGACACTCGCCGCGCCCCTTCAGGGCAAAGCAACCACACGGACGGGGCTATCACCACCGGCCTTGGGGGATCTCCTAGCCGACGGTAGCTGTCTCCTTCCTTCCCTACCCTACCCTATCCCTACCATCCCATTCCTCGAGTACTGTTTGGGCGCCTAGGACTTTGGTTCGACGCTACCCTCTTTACTCGGGGCTGTTAGAAACCCACCGCCCAATAAGATTGGCGGTGGAGAGCAAGCTTAGGGTACACCGTAGGGCTCACCCTTCCCACCTATCCCCGGTGGGAAGGACCACTCACACCACACACCCCCGGGCCACTCCAACCCGGGGCGTAAGTTAGGCCCAGATAGGAGCGACCGCCGCAGGTTCTTGCCAGTTCTTTCCTGCGGAACGCTACGCGTACGAACTGGTGTAAAAACGTCAGATTAATTAGCTGTTAGGTCGGTAGCCATGGCAGGCGCCGACCTCATACTAGCCAAACTTTTAGAGGCGTCGTCAAGGGACGCCAGGCTGGGGAGGCTACTCTCAGCAGTAGTCCCCGAGCTTGGCGATCTCATGTCGTCTCGCCCAGAGAGGGCCCCCCCGGCCCCCTCTTCCCCTCCCCCGGCCCCCGCGCCCTCCGTCTCGCAAACCCCGTCTCGAGCTCAAGACCTCCAAATGGAAGTCACCGAGCACGAGTCAGAATATGACTCAGCCTCGTCTGCCTCCTCTGACGAGTTTACCCTGGTCGTAGGGACTAAGGGTAAACGCGCCAGAAAGGCAAAGGTGAAAGCCGCCAAGGCTGCCGCCGTCCCCCCTACTACCACCCCAGGCACACCTCCTGCCTCTCCCAAGGCTCCCAAGCCCAAAAAGGCGGCTGTAGTCAGCCACCTTGTATACGATGCCCCTCCCGCATCCCCCGCCCTTTCGCCGCCCGCATCTCAACCCCCAACCCAATCCGTTAAGGAGCCCGCTCCTCCTCCCCTCTACATTAGAGAGAAGGAAAAGTGGGTCGAAGTTTCTAAGCGCTGCAACGCGCTTAAAATCAACTACTTATCCGCCCGGACCACCCAACAGGGCATTAAGGTGACGGTCCAAACTTCTTTGGACCACAGGAAGTTCACCTCTCTCCTAAAGGAGATGAAAGTGGGCTTCCACACCTTTGCCCTCCCCGAGGAGAAACAACTTAGAGTTGTCCTCCGAGGTGTCCCCAAGGAGCTTCCCAGCTCCGACATCCTTTCGGACCTAAAGGTTCAAAACCTCCCCATCTTAGAAGTACACCGCATGCATCGCGGTCGAAATGCCCTACCATACGATATGGTCCTTGCCGTCCTGGAGCGTAACGCTTCGGGCAAGGCCATTTTCAATTTAAAAACTGTCTGCCAGCTCTCTGGCATAACAGTTGAACCCCCCCGTAAAGGTGGTCCCATAGGGCAGTGCCACCGCTGCCAACTCTATGGGCACTCCGCCCGAAACTGCCACGCCAAACCCAGGTGCGTCAAGTGCCTTGGCAATCACGGCACCACGGACTGCCCCCGCCCAAAGGACAGGTCATTGTGCACGGAGCCGCCCAGCTGTGTGCTCTGTGGGGAGACTGGACACCCCGCGAACTATCGCGGGTGCCCAAAGGCCCCACGGACGAAACGCAGGGCTGCCTCGGGCACAGTGGCCCGCCCGAGTCCGAGGTACACCCAATTTTCGTCCCGCCCAGCCCCTCCGGCACTGGCGGACTTCCCAGCCTTGGGAAATCCAAACCCAACCCCAGTATTGGCCCCTCAATGGAGGGTCAACCGCCAATCCCCACCCAAAATAAGCTCACCAGCCAACTCCCCCACCTCACCTACCCTGCCAACCCAAAGGCAGCCCACCCCCCCTAGCTCCACTAGCCCCCAAGCGCCCTCCCTCCTCGCGGACTATGCGCTCATAACCCGCTTTTTCAACTTCGTTGACCTCAACGAAGTTAGCCGTGTGGCTAGCCTTATCAGGCAAGCCGCAGGAAACCCCGAGGCTATGATTGAAGTAGCCATCCAATGCCAAGAGCTAGGCAAGACCCTAGCCAGTTTCAAAATCACTCCCTAACTCATATGAACGCACGACCCCCTCCTAGCAGAGTCAAACCGACTAGCCTAAAAGTAGGCTATTTCAATGCCAACGGGATCAAGTCCCAAAGGTCAGAAATAGCCACTTTTCTCACAGATCACCAATTAGATATTCTCCTAGTACAGGAAACATTCCTTAAACCAGGAACTCGCGATCCCAAAATCGCAAACTATAGCCTAATTAGGAACGATAGGACCACTTCTGCCCTAGGAGGCACCCTAATTTACTACAAACGGGCCCTGTACTGCACGCCTATAGACCCACCAACCCTCACGCACATAGAGGCCTCAGTCTGTCGGCTGGGCATGACCGGTCACCAACCCATCACCTTGGTCTCAGTGTACCTATCCCCAACCAATACGGGTCAAAACCCAAAATTCCTTCTCCAAAGCGACTTAGAAGCTCTGCTAGGCTTAGGCAACTCCGTCTTAATGGCGGGCGACCTAAATGCCAAAAACACCTCATGGTGTAGTCATACCACGAACAACCGTGGTAAGCTTCTAGAAACGCTTTCGGAAACAATGCCATTTGACATCATCGGTCCAATGTCCCCGACCCACTATCCCGCGGTGATAAACCACCGCCCAGACGTCCTAGACATAGCACTTCTGAAGAATATCAACCTTAAGTTGCATTCTATAGAAGTGTTTCATGAACTAGATTCCGACCACAGGCCAGTAATCATGGAACTTATCCCCAGATTAGGCACCCCTAATGGGGCTATCCCTCCCAAACCCATTGTAAAGGTGGACTGGGTCAGACTGGGCGAAAGCCTTAAGTCTGTCTCATCCCCACTTTTAGACCAAATTCCCGACACCCTAATCTCTAGCCAGGACACCCTCGCGGCGATCGACTCCCTCACGGGGCACGTGCAAAAAGTCCTCAGCGACTGTTCGCGGCAGGTCCCACCGACGGCCCACCGTCGGTGGAATCTGCCTGCGGATGCGCGTGCCCTCCTGAGGGAGAAGAACGCCGCAATCAGGGCGTACGACTCTTACCCCACTGAATCAAACCGGACTCGGATGCGCGCCTTACAGCGTGCTGTAAAACACCGCATCCAAGAGCTCCGGGGGGCCCAGTGGGATAGGTTGTTGGACGACCTAGATCCCAACCAATTCGCTTTCTGGCACTTGGCCAGAAAGCTCAGGTCAGACGACACTGCCTCAACCCCTCCACTAAACCGTCCAAACCAACCCCCAGCCTTCGATGACGAGGATAAATCGGAATGCCTAGCCGATAGCCTCGAGGCCCAGTGCACCCCCAGTACCCTGCCAGTAGACCCAGACCACCTCGCCACAGTCGAGGCGGAAGTCGAACGCAGAACAGGCCTTCAGCCAAACTCACCCGCATTAGAGCGGGTCTCGTTCGATGAGGTACAGTCCGCCATTCGAGGCCTCCACCCACGCAAAGCCCCAGGCTGCGACGGTATTACCAACAAAGTGCTCAAGCATTTCTCCCCCCACCTAATTTCCTTGCTCACCGCAATCTTTAACGCGGCTCTCTCAAACAATATCTTCCCACAAACGTGGAAACAGGCCATTGTCATAGGCATTCCCAAACCCGGTAAACCCAAATCCGAACCGTCCAGCTATAGACCGATCAGCCTTCTGTGTACGATTGGTAAGCTCTACGAGCGAATCATCTACACGAGGCTCAGCGACTTCGCTCACGAGCGAAAGCTCATTCCCGATACCCAATTCGGCTTTCGAGCCAAGCATTCTTGCGTCCAACAAGTACATCGCATAGTAGAGTATGTACTAGAAAACTTTAGCCGAAACCGCCCCCGTACAACGGGAGCCCTCTTCTTCGACGTGGGGAAAGCTTTTGACAAAGTCTGGCACAACGGCTTAATCTTTAAGCTGTATCAACTTAACGTGCCAGACCGTCTCGTGCTTATCATACGAGACTTCTTGTCAAATCGCTCTTTCCGCTATAGAATAGAGGGAGTTCTATCCTCCCCCCATCCCATCCTAGCCGGAGTCCCTCAAGGGTCCGTACTCTCACCCATCCTATTCGTGCTGTACACCAGCGACTTCCCTACATTCCATATCGCAAAACCCCTAGCGGCTAACGTCGCTCTGTTTGCAGACGACACAGCCATTTACTGCTCATCCCGCACTATCGATCCCATTCTCAGAACGCTCCAACACGCCGCCGATACTCTCGGCGAGTGGTTCAGGAAATGGCGTATCGAAGTCAACCCCGACAAGAGCGCAGCCGTTCTTTTCAAACGGCAAGCGACTTTCCCCCCCAGACACCCCCCGATCACCCTATTCGGCCAACCGATCCCTTGGGAACGGAAGGTCCGCTATCTTGGGGTGATCCTCGATGTCGGACTGACCTTTTCCGAACATGTCAAGACCGTTAGGGCCCGTGCCGCGTTCGCACTCGGCCGACTTCATGGTCTCCTGAACAAGCGGAGTAAAGTGTCCCTTAGGAATAAGGTGAGACTTTACACTACTTGCATCAGGCCGATCATGACCTACGCCAGTGTAGTGTTCGCACACGCTTCCCACTCCTCCCTCCGAAGGCTTCAAACCCTTCAAAACAAGTTCATGCGAAAGGCCACAGGCGCCCCTTGGTACTTTCGAAACGAAAATCTTCACATTGACTTAGGGCTGCCGACTATCGCGCAGTACCTAAAGCAATGCTCTTCCCGCTATTTCGACTCTGCAGCCCACCACCCGAATAGTCTAGTGGTTTCCGCCGCTGACTATGTCCCACCCGTAGTTCGCACCCGAAAACGCAGGCCTAGGAACGTCCTCCTAGATCCTGATGACACCATCACGGTCGCCATGGCCGAAGCCAAACAGCTCGCGACAGCTAACACTCCACAACGACCGCTATACCGTCCTCGTCGGCGAGGACGCGCGACGCGCCCCCCCCTAGCAGCAGGGCCCCTATCGCGATACCGGCACGTGCCGGGACGCTTCTCCCCCCAAAGGTACGTTAGGTTACCATCTCCCAACAACGGCCCGAGCCGAGGTCCGAGTCCCGCTATGGGGCGCCCTCAGGCAGTTGTTTAAATTTTTAGGGGTGTGAGCCCTCCGCTCCCCCGCAAGCCCGGTGAAGATGAAAAGGCCATCTGCGGCCATCATCAGTAGTCAGATAGGAAAAAAAAAAAAAAAAAAAAAAAAAAAAAAAAAAAAAAAAAAAAACCCGCGCTCAGTTGACCGGCGGACGGCGAGGCGCGTGGATGTCGACGGAGCGGCGAGCGGCGCGCGACGTAAATACGTTGCTTATGATGTGTGTGTAGATGATACTGTATGTAGCTACAAATCTGATGGTACTGGTGTGGGCTTTTTTGTAGGTACAGTCTGCATCAAATAGTTGCTGTGCGTCTGTGTACCTTAAAGTAGAATATATCTGTGGGGGAGCCTGTGTAGAATCCGCAAGGAATCCCGACTCCCCCACAATGGCTCACGTTGGCCACCGAGGGGGTTTTAGTCGGTGCGAGCCTGACACACCACTCTCTATTTCCCCGCTGAGAGTGACGGTGCGGTGGGCATTTCCCCCTCGACAAAAAAAAAGGTTGCGAACAGGTTCCCCTGCTGGGCTCCGCATCTTGTCTAGATGGGAGGGCTCAGTGACCCTGTGGTCCGGTGCGTTGAGGTTGGCCTTGCCGCCTAGCCTCGGATACCGCATAGAGAGAAGCGAAGATGGATCCCGAGCTGGGCCGCGAAGAACAGGCGGTTCTCTGCGGTAAGGTTACAGGAATTTCCCCCTCGAGAGAAAAAAAGTTTGCGAACCAGTATTCTGCCGTCCTTTCACTCAAAGGGACGAGTCGACTAAATGAATAAAAATAGATAACTAATATACATCGATTGAACAAAAATGTTCTCTGTGGTAATATATTTAAATGCTGGCTGCTTTATATCGCTGAATGGTGATTGAGAGACGCTGGGCGAGGACGCTGCCAGCTATTGGGTCCCCTGTAGAGTTTACAAGTATTTTGGAAATATCTTAAAAAAAGTCCATGCATCAATCCCATGGACCTGGCTGGGGTTTTCAATCCCAAAAGCGACAAAACAACAAACAGCATCAATTTAACTTATGCCCTGTTCCAATATTTTAGGAGTCGTAATATGTCAAAAATGACTTCCCGTTTTTCTCCAACCGAATACTAACTGTTAAAACAGTTCCATATTGAATTTCCATATCAGCTGTCGTCTGTCGGTAGTTACCTTACGCCTCGTTTAATTTATTTCTATCCGTAAATGGTACAAATCGTTTTTCAAATATTGGAACTCGGCATATGAGTCAAGAAAATCCATGGCGTCAAAAATAACAAAAGTCCCCAGAAGTCTAGGCGACAGAGGATCATTTTATTTATGAGATACGTCCAATCTACATTCAGAATAATTTACGTGCACTCACTTGTGTGCTAAGGATTACAAATTTAAATAATGCGGCAATATGAAGCCAGTAGCTGCTTAAGAATATTGGGACATTTACATACTCCTATGTATCCAGGGCGCCTCGTATGTAAAGTAAGATGGCACGTGAGCGTAACATTACGTAGGGAAAACTAATTATATCGCGAATGTTATTGTAAGTGGAATTATTTGCTGCCGACTGTAATACAGCTTGAATACCTAAGTGGGGAAAGAAAGACCGTGACATATAATAAGAGACATTAAAGACCGATTTTATAATAAAGTTTGTGTTTTCATTGTAGTTTACCCATAATACCCTATAATAACAGCGAACTGGTTCGAAAATACTAAATATTTTTTTTATTTGGTATAAAAAATATTGGACACGTATGTTTTTTTGCTCAATTAGTAATAATAAAACAATACTTAGATTAAACTATGCCCAGTTGCTGATTGGGGGTTCTATACGTCACTGAAAGGTTATAAACTGGTACAGTGATTTATCTGCATTTACGATAGGTATTTCTTTTAACTTAAGTGAAAAATATTGTTATTTTTTAATTATGTTACATAACTTTTAAATGAGAGTGTAGTTAAAGCATTTCAAAGCAAATTGAATCATTGACTTAGTTACAAAAACGAATGATAAATAATGAGTACCCATATACCATGTTTATGTATTAAGCTGTATAAAGTTGCATAATATGTCGTTCAAAAATTCAAAAATGGTGTCGCGTTTTGACCCGTTAAATTATTTTAAATATTCAAAAATTGAACCAAAATGTAATTTGTGAAATAAAAATATTGGTTGATAAAACATTATGCATACTTTATTAATTGGTCAAATTTCAATAGCAAAGTAAAATGGCTTTCACTTAGAACGACAACAGATCAGTCAGCTAACCTATATAAAAATAATGTTTGCAATCATATTTTTTAGCAAAAAAAGACTTCCCGTCGATTTTTCTGGGATACCATCATCAGATTCTGATGACCCAGACGACTGTCGAAATATCTGACTTCCAATAAAAAACCGATATTAATGATTTTTTTGTTGGAAACATCTTATTTTCCAAATCAAAAATCGGTTCAAAAATGACGAAGATATCCTCAAACACACTGATAGGAACCAGGAGTGATTGGAAATACTTGTTGTCCACTTTTTAAAGGTTATTACAGCTTATACTTAAACTAGATGAGTTCGCGTGTGTAGAGGTGAGCCACACTACAGCACATTAAAAAATACATACGGTAGAAGTTTAAATAAGAATTTCTCGTACAATAACCTTTCATATCAAACGGTTCTGATTAAAAGATCAACTCCAACAAAAGGGAAAAGCGATCTTATCAGCAAGGCTATAACAGCAACGGCCCGGGCTCAGTTTACGTGAAACAGGATTTGTCCCATTCTCAACTATAGTAATTGTTTGTCCTGGAATATCCATTTATACTGACCCACTCGTATTGTTACTGGTCCAGGAAAACGCTTTGGTGTGGATTATGGTGTTGGAGAAAATAAGGCGCGTTATATTTGTAGCTTTAGATAAAACTTGTGGGGTTTTCAGCATATATACGAAGTACATACGGGCTGCATGTAGGTAATGCTATAGCTATGAAAACACAGACTCGCACACACACACATATAAAATCCATACTAATATTATAAATGCGAAAGTAACCCTGTCTGTCTGTTTGTCTGTCCGGCTTTTTCGCCTAAACCACTGAACCGACCATGAAATTACATATTAAAATGATTTCCTAAGTCATTGGTCGGTGTTACCCCTATCTACCATAATATTCGAAACAAAAAGTAGTCCATATTTTAAGTTTAGAGCTATATTTGTGCCAAATTTCATATCTATGACTCCAAAATTAAATCCTTTCCCATACAAACTTTCAAAGACGGTATCACCCCCATCCCCTCTTATTTTTAAAATAAATGTAGCCTATGTCCTATGTTCAACGTATACCTATACTGAATTTCATCAAAATCGGTTAAAACCTGACAGACAAACAGACAGAGTTACTTTCGCATTTATAATATTAGTATGGATAAGACATATCTTTGTTAGTAGAGACGGTAACAATTTTACCGACAAAAAGACAAGAGGAAAAATAATAATAATCAATATTATTCGAACAAGGGATCTAATACACGGATGTTACACCCCATTATCTGCCTACACGTGTATCTCAATTGCCCCTCAGGGATCAAAGCAGCCGTGCGGTTGAGTTGCGTGTGACACATTTATTGATAACGAAACGTGATATGCTCAGTTCGTACAACCAAAAGCACATCAGTAGGTTTTAAGAGAGGCAGGGCAAAGCGATTTATCGCTCGAACTGGAGCAGCCCGACTGTTGAACTACCTCCACCTTACAGAAGACCGCAGCCAAATAACAATCACTCCGGTGTTGTTGTGTTCCTGCGTGTCAGTAAGGTTTCCAGAGCTCTTGGGGGGTGCTACATTAGTAGCAGGGGTCAAGCCTTCAAGGTAAGGGCGACAAGTCTAGTAACAGTTTTACTATGCTATACTTTTTGCCCTTAAGCTAGGAAATCATTACCACTTAACATCAGGTGGGATGAGGTCAATCTTGGAGTGCATTATAAAAAAAAAAGCAGAAATATATCTGTTGTGCCTGCGACTACGTTCGCGTGAACATCCTTTAACTGACTACAGTTAAACCCCTATCTCCCATAATATTCGAATCAAAAAGTAGTATATATTTTAATCCAAGTTTCGAGCTATATTTGTGGCAAATTTAATACATCCAACTTAATCGGTATCCCCCATCCCCTCATTTTCAAACAAAAAGTGACATATGTCCGTTCTAGAAATTCAGCTACTTACAACAAAATCAAAGAAATATAATATGTGACGTTGGCCAACAAAAAATCTTAGAAACTTTTTTTTTTTAGTATAATATCAGTTTATTGAAATAAATTAAACGAATACATAGAGGAACAAATAAACTTAAGAAAACATAATATATTACAATAACTAACTTACAAAATATTAACTCTGAAATTAATAAAAAAAAAATTAAATAATCAAAGACGGTCCCTGTGGTAAGGTACCCAAAATGCTGGCTGCATTACCTCGCTGAATGGCGATTAAAAGACGCTGGGCGAGGCAGCAGCCAGCCTTTGGGTCTCCTGTAACGTTGACTAGTATTTTTGAAATATCTTTAAAAAAAGACAATTATAATTTTCTCTTATATCTTTATATTTTGTTTATATATTGGTAGGATAACTGTAAGCCTGGACTCGGTGACAAATTTTCCGGCTCTCAGCTTTTCCGGCGAAAGAACGTCCGGGTCATTTGTTCCCCGCTACAGCCAGCCGTTAACGCTCTTCGCCGATCGCCTCTAGACACATTGCTCTGTGCAGTTCAATTGGCGTTTTCCTTAATTGCTTGGCCGATTGGTTGAAATGGAACTTAGTTGTGTATTAGACGAGTGTGGGGCGAACACTGCAAAAAGAACAGGAACAATTTGGCTTCGTTCAATAACCCCTCTAATAAATAACATACTTGCATTGCATGAGCAACTTACATTGGGATCAAGCTAATGTTAGTCATGTTGTCTGATGTTGATTACCTGCCTACTTGATTTCTATTTCTAAATTTAATTAACGATACGATAACGGAATGCCCATGTCATTATCGTTTTATTATTTTCATTATTTTTTTCCTGTTATCCTTATTATAAGTTTTATCACGTTTTAAAATAATAAATGAAAATGTAAAGTAAAATCGTACAATGCCGATACGCTTTATTAAAATAATCATCTTTGTAGCAGGTAACCCTTTTTTGATAAACATTTTTTAATGAGTCTTAAATCTATGCAAGGGCAATTATATATTTTTTTCTGGTAACTTGTTAAATAGTTTAATACTTAAACCCACAAAGGAATTACTGATCTTATGCAGTCTTAGAAATGGAACAGCACGTTTGTATTAAAGTTAGTGTTAAAGCTGTGGCAGTCAGGTCAGACAACCCTAGATATAGCTTGGTGAGCACATCTCACGTCTGTCTTGCGGTCAGGATATACGTGGTCGGTCAAAATGGCCACTCTCCGCGCATGCCTGCACTAGCTTTATTGCTGACCGAGGCTACTGTAACCAATAGACTTGAAATATTGCTAGTTCCACTTCCAAACAGTCACGAGCCAATTAATATAAACACTAATACGATTGGTTTTCATGATAAAAGCTCAGGGATTCGGTGATTGATTCGTTTTCAGGGTTCGGTAGCCATATTGCAAAAATGGAACCCTTACGGATTCGTCATGTCTGTCCATCTATCCTTTTGTATATCACAGCTGCTTGTTTTGTAACTATAATAACTTGGTAAGCAGATGTATTCTGTGAACTACATTTAGAAGTTCAGACAAACAATAAAAAAAAACAATAAATTTTGAAGTTCCCCGTTAGTACTTAGAACTGAAACAATTTTAGCCAACCCAAACGTCTGTGGAAGGTATTTAAAAAGTGGCTGATAGTGTATTTGATAAAAATGAGAGAGGTAGGGCATAGCGATTTATTGCTCGAACTGGAGCAGCCCGACTGGTGAAACACCCCCACCTTACAGAAGACCGCGGCCAAATAACAATCGCTTCCGTGTTGTTGTATTCCTGCGTGTGAGTAAGGTTTCCAGAGCTCCTGAGGGGTGCTACATTAGTAGCAGGGGTCAAGCCTTCAAGGTAAGGGCGACAAGTCCAGTAACAGTTTTGTTATGCTCTACTTGTCACTCTTAAGCTAGGACCTCATTTCCACTTAACATCAGGTGGGATGAGGCCAATCTTGAAGTGTAATATAAAAAAAATTAATGCAAAGCTAACAAACAGTAAGTGGAGTCTTTATTTTCTATCGCAATTAAATTTATACTTGAGTATGTTTATTTACTTAAGGTTGACGTTATGATTGAGACTATTTTGATACCGCCAAACAGTCAATTAGCCGGAACAAACTAAGTCGACTCAACTAAATGAACTAGACTAGATGTTATCAAATCGCGTCTCGGAACGCGGGTGGAGCACGAACTCGGAACTTGGAGCGGTTCTGCTCTGCGATCTAATTGCACAATATAAATATAAACGCAGTATATAAGGTTAGTATATGTATAACAAAAACTCAACGACCCATATAGCCGAGAGGAAAGCGGGCTGGACTTTGGCGGCGCGCCATCTCTGAGATTCCGGGTTCGAATTCCGGTCCGGTCAAATGGAAAACGAACTTTTCTATTCTGTCTTGGGTGTGGGTGCTATGGTGCTTTTGTTGTTTGTGATATCTGTAAGACAAGTGCGTTAGCTACTTACCATATATAGGAGCAATGTTGACGCTGGCATTATTAGCCTAGTTTCTCACCGTCAACATTAAGGTAATGAGGTTCCCCGTTTCCTCGTTTTGTTTTAGTGGGAAGGCATGCCTGTGCAGAGCTGGGGAGTTTTATACATGCCGTCATCTAGGGAGATAAGGGCATCTCCAGGTACGGTTCGTAAAGCATTCATTCTCACAACATCAAAAATAATGGGCTTATTACTACTCATACTGTTTCGACTGTTGCTTCAAATCTTCCGGGCTGATGTAATTTTTAGTTTGTTCTAATTGTCCTCAGCCGGGATGACCCCAGTCAACTTTTGTTGACTTGTCCCACTACTTCAGCTGGATGCCCGTCAGATATGAAGTAATGCAGTTTGTAGACTACAGTTCTATAATAAACGTGGTGCTATCTTCAGCTTCATATCCTTGAAACGTTTGGGGATTCATATCTTTATACTGAATGAAACAAAGTAGGTTTTCCCGTGTTTCTTCTCATCTAACTTCTAAGCCAGATTATCTATATTATGGTTAAACGCATGTTCTTTACTAAAAGTCGAAGCACCTTCGCCGAGATAGGTTTATCTGCTCGGGGACCAAGGTCCGACTACCAATCTTGGTTTGTTGTATATATGCGATGTAGGATCGATGTTATTGATTGGCCAATCGTGTATTACGTATGGAGCATTGTTTACTACGCCAATTCTGCTGACTCTGTATTTGTGTCGACTTGTAGGTAATATCGTAGGTCAGCATAGTTAGATCTACGTGTTCAATCAGCTTCCGCGGATCGCAAATAAAGGGGTAGATCGCAAAGACATATTAAAACTTCATTCAAGAGTACATAGTACTTTTGTAATCAAGTTCGATTCGAGTTTAAATTATTTCTTAAGCATTCCTTTTCGAAATTTTCTAAAGAAAAGAAACTGCACATCTTACCACCTTAATATCATGAATCTCATTCTGTATCGAATGAGTATGTTCGTATCGGGCCTACGTCCTTAGTTGATACAGTATCAGATACGTTACAGGCAAAACAGCTAGGTGACTCTGCACGAAATTGAACCGTTGTACCTACTTTTAGCCTAAGTAACTAGTAGAGAAATATAGCAGACGTCTGTTTAGTGTAAGTATGTATCCTCAAACCTTAGCTGTTAAGTTAATGGCTGATTTTCGACGTTAGAAACTTGAATCCATGAATAATAATGAGCTGGCTTAATTGAAATAATTTATGCATTAGAGCTTAAAATGACCTATTTGTAAGGAGGATTTGAGATTGTTAAGTTTTGTAATCCCACCCTAGATTTATAAATATTTGATAGACATGATACAAAATTAACATGTTGAAAGTACATTGTAAGCCATTGCCTTATACGCTTGCAAGCAACGTGTGTTATAGAGATAGTGTTCCTGAAGCCTATTACTTTTAGGTTCTTTTTAGAGCTAACCTAGTGTGTCTATACCTAGGGATTGACCATATGGCGTGAAATGCGCTGGATAATCAGATATATAAGGGGTTTGCCAATAGGGACGTGACAATTTTGAATTTAGTATGTGAACGACCCTTTTCATTTAACATCGAACTGCAAGTATCACTTTATTCAGAAGACCGAATCTTTCTATCACGGCGAAGTATACGAACGAAAAACGTCTGCCAATCTTAAAACTATTCAACATACATTTGGAGTCGGTTGCTGCTACTATAAGAGCGTATGTTATCTCAAGAAATGAAACAGCCGATTGGCTGCCTCGTTTGTGGGATTTAACGCCTCTAGATTTTTTTCTTTGGGGCTACGTCAATTCATTGGTCTATAAACTGATGACGTTGGAAGAGCTCAAAGCAAACATTGAACGCGAAATAGCCGTTTTGGCCGAAATGTGTGGCCGAGTCATGGAAAATTGGGTCCAACGGATCCGCTGCAAACGCGCCTGTCGCGGCCATATGAGCGAAGTCGAGCTCTATTCATATATGTTTTGAATGACATTTGAGGTGTCAATAATAGTCTTCCCAAACTGAAAACAACACAAAGATTGGTTGGAAATCGATCCCACAACCTTCTAAGCCTAAGTTAACATTAGACCAGAGAGCAGACCAGAGAGTAATGATCAACATGCCAAAAGCTGATACATATTGTATATTGTATTTTGGTATCAAACTAGTACCGCTAATATTCTGCTCATCCATTCATCTCAGTATAGTCCCAAGAGTCACGATCAGGTTGGTAGCGAACACTTGGCTGAAACTGTTGAAAACTGCGCGTACCAGGACCAAGCTCTTATCTTGCGCTGAAGGTCGAGAGTATCGTAAGCGGTAAGTAACAAACGTTTCTGAAGATCCTTGACGAAATCTGGAAGCCATTACTATAAATAAATAGTGGACAACATCACATACATTGCTCTGGGTCTGTGATAAGTAGCTTAGGCACTTGTGATATCAAAACAACGACGATACCACAACACCCAGACTCAAGACAATATATAAAAGTTCGTACGAGTGGGAAAATAATGTAATTATTATATCATTAATATCAAAAGATTTATGTGACTCAATTGTACCTTATATTTTTTTAGAGATGTGCCGACTACCACTTTGACTATCCAATCCAATTTTTTGCCAATCTCTTTTTGTAAGCCAGTATTTTTTTAGAAAATGGTTACTGAAGAAAATAATGGTTTGCTTTAATGTGTAGGATTGATAATAAAATCCAAATAATAATGAATAATTAAGGTTTTCATTTCAGTTCACCTGATATAGTACATATTAATTAGAAATACATAGAAAGTAAAAAGCCGACAAAGTACTAGTCGGCGTATTTTACCGACTAGCCGCCGAGTACAAAAGCGGCCGAATAATCGGGTTAGCACGACACATCTTTAATCTTTTTATGCTAGACATAGCCTGCGCCATCGTAGCATGTAAAAATGAAATACGTGATTGTACCCTTTCGTCCCATGTTCCTATAAGCGCATTATAGTATCATCGACAGTGAAAGGTCCTGCTGACGAGGATTCACAGAAGGGCCGTGGAGGGACGAGGAAAGGCTACCTGATCGCACAATAACACCTTATTTGACAGTTTTTAGATCATATCGGAGAGGAACAAGGGCTCGGAAAGAAACGTTATGTGTGTGTGCATATAATTAAAGTTAATATTGTAATTTTTATGTTTTTAGTGTATTCGTCATGCTATGATATTTATGTTTTCTTGACGACCCCCATAGCCGAGAGGCGAGCAGGCTGGAAAATGGCGACGCACCATATCTGAGGCCCGGGTTCGATCCCCGGTTGGGTCAATGTGGGAAACGAACTTCTCTATATTGTCTCGGGTCTGGGTGTTGTGGTACCGTCATTGTTTCTAATTTCTGTAACACAAGTGCTTAAGCTACTCACCAACAGAGCAATGTATGTGATGTGCAATATATATTATATATATATTTCTCAATTTATATTTCACACGGCCGTGCCTTTATCTCGATATCTACTATTTCCTCTACCTTAAGGTTGTCTGGAAGAGATAGCGTTATATCAATAAGACCGCCTCAATTGTACTTGAAAAGTAAAACCAATTCCTGTGATTTTTTTGTGCAATAAAGTGTAATCAATCTATCTTGAACCTTTTTAACACACTAATATTATAAAGAGGAAAGATTTGTACCTATTTTTGTATGTTTCTATGTTTGTAATGAATAGGCTCAAAAAGTACTGGGCCAATTTAAAAAATTATTTCACCAATAGAATACTTTGTTCTTCCAATTTGATATAGGCTACAAAATTAGGGATCCTTGGTAAAATATGAAAAAATCTCTAAGGCGAAACGAAGTTCGCCGGTAATTTTTAGGAAGAACATCGTAAAGGGAAACCAGCGTTTTCGGCATTAATAATTATATTATTATCAGTGTCAGGTTAACATCACGAGAGAAGTTCCAAAAACACGTGCCGCGGGTCTTTGATCAAAAGCCTCAAAATGTTTTTTTTTTATATATATTGCACTTCAAGATTGACCTCATCCCACCTGATGTTAAGTGGTAATAAGATTAATGAGGTCCTAGCTTAAGGGTGGCAAGTACAGCTTAATAAATCTTTTACTGGACTTGTCGCCCTTACCTTGAAGGCTTGACCCCTGCTACTAATGTAGCACCCCCCAGGAGCTCTGGAAACCTTACTCACACGCAGGAACACTACAACACAGAAGTGATTGTTATTTGGCTGTGGTCTTCTGTAAGGTGGAGGTATTTCACAAGTCCAGCTGTTCCAGTTCGAGCGATAAATCACTATGCCCTACCTCTCTTAAATGTCTATGGCAATGAGCGAACGAAAAAAACATGGAAGAATTCCTATCAAGTTAGTATCTTCAATCGAATATTGGCACCAAAACACACACAAATGTAATGGAAACAAGCAATAGATACGCAATATAGCAAAAAAGTATCGACACTTGAAAAAAACAGTGAGGCTAATGCGTCAGGTTAATAAAAAGACGTTCGTTAATTACGTCATCTCATAGAATGGGAAGAAACACGCTCTATGATTGGTCCGCGCCTTGGACTAGCGGCGTCCGTGGAAACGGTATTAGTATCGGCGCTAGCTCACTTTTTCAAGCCACGCCTACTGTGCCTTACTTTGCGTGGTGTCATTTTCAAGCGTTAGACATGCTTCTATGTTGTTTTTGTTCACTGATGGCAATGGATCCAAGTAACTACTTACAAGATGGAAAAAATGTGAATAATTTATTTTTAAAATGTTTTGGATGTTCATTTAACCCGTGAGAAGGCGCGCCTAATTTTCTTACACGAGTAGGCGCGCGCGAGCAAATTGCTCACACTATCATAAATGTTCATATTTTTAGTGTTTGTATATTTATTGGCTTATAATGTATTTAAATAAATAACACAAGGTTTAGTTAGTAAGAAAACAAGTATTTTAATCAAAACTTTTAAACATAATAGCAACTTCTAACGCAAATAACAAAACAACCTAGTATTAATTAAATTTTTTGGCACGTTTCATAAAAATCACAATAAAAACTGTTACATAACAAAAACTAAAAAGTGTTATTCATCCATTAAAATTACACTAATGTGGCTCTCGAAACATACTAAACACATATATTTTACATGTTTGGTGCAAAGTAATTGCTTGCACGAAGTACATGGTTTTTTCGACCTTCTATTTTTACGTTTAGGACATATTGCACAAAATCCGCTTGGTCCTGGCTCCGCTACAGGGACAGGAGCCGGCACATATCGCTTCATTAGAAATTTGGAATCTAAGGATATGTTTTCCATGCAAATTCCGCGTGAAATATGTGGTTTCACCAGCTCGAGAGCCACCTCTTTCAAAAATGTTCGCCTCTCAATCAGAGTGTTCGTGTTAGCTTTGTATATTATTTAGCCATTGATCCCAGTTATATTCAAAATGGAGAAGAATAATCGCATTGACTATCTTGATATTATTCTGGCAACGGAATAATCCTCTTTCTTTTGATCTACAACATCTACGCCTCCTTTTGTGGAATTTTAAAATGTTATAATCTCAGGTTTAGCTTCGTTTCCAGTTTCTTGGTCTATAGCGTCGTCATTGTGAAGTGTTGATAGCATAAGGACAATCTTCTTTGTTTTTTTCTTTGGCACATATGATAAGATTATCTTATCTTCACCGAAACCAAAAATTGAACTTGGCATTGGCCTATCCTTTGTTGACAAAAAAGAAGACGGAATCTCTTTTTTATTTTTTCGCAGTGTTCCCACCGCAGTTGTTCTGTAGGTGTTTTCAGGTCATCAAACAACGGTATTGATGTATAATCAACTAATATAAATCAAACAAATTAAATAATATGGCAGAAATAATAATCTAACTTTTTTGAACCACAAAAATAAATACTTACACGGATGGGCGCGTGATGAGTCAATTGCCGCAATTGGTATACGGCCTCCACAAAATCCTTGCTGCGCGGTCGCAACGCTACTGAGCGGATCGAGAATTGCGTCAGGGGAGAGGGGGTGAATATTTAGGAAGGTACTTGAATTGGTGTGGCAAGGGAAAGACAAAAAAAAATTAAATTACATTTTTGTGTGAGCAAATTGCTCATAGCGCGCCTTCTCACGGGTTAAAATGCGAAAGAACTTTTCCTTGAGCCTTTTATTAGTCTAATAATACGAAAAATGAGGAAAAAAGGTGTTTTCAAATAATCTCTAATAAAATATACCTATTTACATGTTTTTGTGCATTAATTAGTGTTTTATAAATATGTCATATCAAAATAACCTTATGGTTACATTTATCCTGTAAGATACTCGTATTTAGTTTATAGGGTACCGTAGTAGTAACTAGAATTATTATTAAACTTTCCCTACAGTATGTATGCAGCCTTTAGTAGATATTGTTATTATTAGAGAGTTGCTGTTAATTTGCACTGAGATTTATTGTTAGAAAACTGTCTTTGCAAAAATATTCATATTATTTTCAATGCTTTAGTGGACAACACCCTGGTAAATATGAGAATATTACCATAGATAAATTATATTCCTTATTCTAAGAATATTACAACCACCAATACCATTGTATTGCCAGAAAATAATACGACATTACCCATTGGTATTTTTTTTAAATATGGTAATCTATGAATGCATAGAAACAAAAAAAAATTAAAACTTGTCTCTTAAAAAATGGATAATATAATTAAATAAAAGATTATTTATTAACAAATATTTGGGCTTCATAGTGAATTTTATTTTCAAGACTTAAGCTACATATTTTCAATATTTTGGTTCATCCATCTTATGGTTTGATTGTGATTTTTGCAAAGAAGTTACTTTAAATTTTTTTGCCAATAGTTTCCACTAATTTGACGTGGATAAATTTTTAACGCCCCTGAGGCAGGTGACGGCGTGAGGACTCTTCTATCCTTGAAATGGGCAGTCCAACCCACTAAAACTCACCGGTGGACCTCATCGCCCTTCAAGACAATGCTCTGGGAAAGCCAATCCCCATAGAAACGACATTTCAGAAACGGCAGTAGTTTTTAGACATGAATAAGAACCTTTTTTATTATATTCTAGAATTACTTTTAATGTTTAGAAACGAATTATGTTGACTTTATATTTCTTTATACGATTGTATCGCAATACATATTTACCTGTGCATAGTGCAAAATAATTGACGTCCAAAAATTTGTTTCTTGTAAATCCATTCGCAGAATAAATCATTTCATCCACATAGTATAGATGATTATTTGGTCCTGCAGTTAGACTATCTAAAAATATAGACGAATATTTTTAACCGTGTAAACAAAACATTTTAGTGCATTCTAAATATATTACAGAAACGGTTGAGATGTAAGTTTTTTTTCGTTTAGGGCTTACGAGGCGGTCTTAAAGTTAATAAAATGATCAATTAAGTAATACAAAGATGACGATCTCGATGGCGCAGTGGCTAAGTGGCCAAAGCGTGAAAGGTCCCGGGTTCAATTGCCGGTCAGGTCAATTTGGAAACCGAACTTTTCTAAATTGACTTGGGTCTGGATGTGCTGAGATGACTTCCCCAGTTATTATCCGTCTTCTCATGCTCATTGTACTAGGGAAAATCTTAGTTTGAGACCTGGTGATTGGTGTGATTGTCTAGCGCATTGATTTATTTATTTAACTACGGAACCCAACTATTTGAGACTGAACACATGCTTGGGCAATAGCTTTTTCCTTCGCAATGCGCCCGGCGCATTCAAACAAACGAGTTAGTACAATAATCATGTTCCCGTGTGTTAGGCTTGTAGTTTTAACTGTGGCCATCTGCGGCGTAACCGTAGCTACACTTGAAGAAGGATTCCAGTGCAATGGAAGCCACGGCCATGACGTAGAATGCATAAAGAAATGGCACGATGAATTTTTCGATGATCTATCAAATCAACAGATTTGGTTGGAAAGTAACTTGAACAGCTCCTGTTTTCGCCTCACGGGCAGCCGCTTTAAAGAAGTTCTTGAGACAGGCCGCTACAAGCTTACAAGACAGTTAAAAAATTACAAACGCAACGACTTCGACATCAAGATCAAAAGTAACATCTTGTACTTTATCCTCCGCAAATCAAACGAATTCGAAGCTGAAATTGTAATTTTACCGCGGTTCGTCACTACAGCGGAAGCGGCGTATTTGTACGATGGTAACATTTTAGATATTGTCTTCCCAATCATTACGTTGACGACTGCTTGCGACAGTGGATTTGACAATTTTACTGCTATCGTACCTGAGTTCGGGACCAGATTGGCGGCGTCCGCAGCAAACAGAAGACACAAATATGAAAATATTGATTACTTGGAATGGTACGACAAAACTTTCGAGTCTCTATGCGAACATGCAATAAGGTTGGACGCTTACCTAAAAAACGCGTGCTTAAGGCATTCAAATGGCCGTTTAAGGGAAGTGATTGTAACTGGTGGTTACAAGCTTACGACTGAGCTTAGTGGCTATTCCATTGGCGACTTTGATATTAAGATCAGGAGCAACGTTCTTTATTTTAGCGCTAGGAACTCTCGCACTTTCAACGCTGAGGTGATGATCTTACCGCGATTTGTTGATGTGAAGAACGCGTTGTATTTGTATGATGGAAGAACTTTGGATATAGTGTTCCCCGTTAATACTGGAATGGCTGTTTGCGACCACGTCTCCGGTTCTGTTTTGATATCCGTGCCTGCATGGATTTTGAATGCGGAGGGTTCAGTGATGAATACCACGTTAAGGACTCCCAACATTAATGAAAATAATTCATATTTTAATGTGACCGAAAGAGGTAATTTTTAAAATTCTTATTTTATTTTATTTATTTTAGAAACCAACAGCGTTACAATACTTAATATGCAAAACATGGTTACACTACTAGTAAGGCCAATAATAGGTTAAATCTACATTAATGATACATGAATATAAATATATATAGTAATTCTTACAAATATGATATATTTAAGTATACATAGACATAAGGTACAGGGTATCGAGCCAACCATAAATTTATATTCTATTTTTAACCGACTTCATTTTAATTTTATAGTGAAGTGAGTAAAATATTTTGTTTCTATTGTATCTACATTGTATCGCCACAATTTGAAAACAGTTAAGTAGGCAACCAGCTATTTATAGTTGTCACGTTTTTTTTCCTCTCTGAAAAAATGTGGCATCAAATTTTAATTTTCCTTTCTATTTCGAGATCGTTCAATCTATATTTTTCTGTACTTGTGACTTTTTTCATATGTTCATTTTTTTTTCTTCAAGCGCCCACAGCTGCACCCACAATTCCTCCCGAGGAATCATTTCCTTGCAAAACAAGAAATGGTCAACCTGTAGACTTTGACTGCATAAAACAATGGCATGATGAACTTTTCAAAAATCTATCTACGAACCAAGTTTGGTTAGGCGAAAACCTGAAGAGCGCCTGTCTCAATGGTGCCAACCAGCGTTTGCGAGAAGTTATTGAAAATGATAGCTACAAGCTCACGATTCAGTTGACCTGCTCCAAAGACGAGTTCGATATCAAGATTAAAAACAATGTCCTTTACCTCGACACTAAAGACACTCGCCACTTCAATCTCGATTTAGTCATCCTTCCACAGTTCGTGGAAACAACACAAGCCTCTTATTTCTACTACAATAACACTTTAGATATCATGTTTCCCATCATTAATCAGAATGATTCTTGCGACCGTGGATACAGTAACATTGACATGACTGTGCCCAAATTTAAAATATTATGGGGAGCAGAAATACTAAAGCGCGTGAGGCGTCCGGTAGTTCCCACGCTGTTGGATAACAAAAACTATTTATATGGTTCATACTCAAATAGAGGTAAGAACATGTTTATTTCAATAGTGTAGTGGACTAATACCCGGTTTCAATACTTTACGATTCGTAATGTCAAAAATCCGTTTTTCTCCAACCGACTACGAGTTTGTCCATATCAGCTGTCATCAGTCGTCCGTAGGTCGTTTCTAATTTACGCCTCGTATAAATTTTAACAACCCGTAACTAGAACGAATCGTTGTTCAAAAATTGAATCCGGGCATAAGTCAAAATGTACCTACCCACCAATGACGTCATATGACAATTCGATTCAATGTATCGCCGTAATTTTTTGATTAATTCTTTGTACACTGTATTCGAATCTATTTTACAGATCGCACAGCCCTTTATAAAGAAAAGTTCCCGTGTCAATATGGCGTAGACTACGATTGCATGAAACGATGGCACGATACATTTTTCGAAACTCTATCCAGAAACCAATTATGGTTGGAGAGTGAGCTAAAAGACTCATGTCAGAGACATTCTAAACACCGCTTCCAAGAAATGATACAAATGGGTCGCTATAAGCTCACGACGCAACTCAATGGGTTCTCAAAAGAAGATTTTGAAATCAAGATCAGAAGTAACGTTTTGTATTTAAGCGTTAGAAATAATCGCGCTTTCCACGCAGAGTTGGCTGTCTTGCCGCGTTTTGTAAATACGGCCAAAGCGTCCTATTTTTACGACGGGCAATCATTGGATATCGTTTTCCCCATAGTCCCAGTGGCGTCGAATGGTTGCGACCACAGTCGCATTGATGTTGTCATGATTGTACGACAGTCTGAGCCTGTGTCGGGATTGGAAACACAGACAGATCAAGGCAGAAAGCTTGAGGTAGCTCCGGATATGCAGAATAGGTTTCAGGATAATAATTTCCACGACCCCCTATTCAGAGAAAGAGGTAAGGCTTACTTATTTACTTACTCCCATGCCTCGATGACCCAAAATGAGTATTGGCCTCCGATATGAGATCTTGCCACCTTTCGTGATCCTCTGTGCTGGCCCGCCAGTCGCCAACTTGCAGCTCCTGAAGATCGGCTCTCACTACGTCGCTCCAGCGATAGCCGACGGCCAATAGGCCGACGGCAAATAGGGTCTTGATACTAATCCCAAGATTTTTCGGAGAATCTTAGATTATTATTTTAAACATAAGCGGCCCGCCGCGGCTCACACCCGTACTATGCCAGTTTTTTCAACATTTACACTGATTCTTAGCTTCTATTGGTTACAGCGTGTTGTTATATATCTTTAAACCATCCTTGATAAATGGTCTATCTACCAAAAACATCAGTACTTCTTGAGCGCTAATCTCAAACATTCGTTCAAACAAACAAACTCTTCAGCTTTATAAAATTAGTATAGTTTCAAAAATGTTCTATTCGCATTTGCAAATATGAACTTGGCTAAAAAAAGTTAGACGATATTCAATTCATTCAAAAACTCATTTAATCCATGTGTAGATGTGAGAGTACCTATGAAAGAGAAAAAATGGGTAAAATTTGGTTTTATGCATCAAAAGTTAAATATTTTATTTTTATTTTATTGAAAAAAAAACAACTGCCAACTTAATATTATGGTTACAATAATTGTCAACATATATAAAACAGTCTGTGGCGTCTATTTTTTTTTTTTTGATATCACACTTCATGATTGTCCTCATCCCATATGATGTTAAGTGGTAATGAGGTCCTAGCTTAAGGGCGACAAGTACAGCTTAATAAATCTATTACTGGACTTGTCGTCCTTACTTTGAAGGCTTGACCCCTGCTACTAATATAGGAGGTCTGGTAACCTTACTCACATGTAGGAAGACAACAATTCCGAAGTGATTGTTGTTTGGCTGCGGTCTTAAAAACATATTCATAATTATTGCAAATTAGATGCACAACCTATACTTGTAACATATTTCATTCAGTAGATTCCTTAGAGTTACTTAGAAACATATGTTACATTTTGCAAATACTTGATACTTCGTTACTTTATAGTTTAAACTTCCTTGCTTGATTAAATATGTTATCAGATTTGTAACAGGAAAAGCAGCAAAAGTTTCAGTAAAGGTTAACTTTTAGGCACGTTAAATTAATTTTACGAATTCATACGAATATTGTGCATTTTTGTTTCGCTCATCAACCTGAATCGAACATATACTACTGCAAAGCTTTTTAACGACGACCTCCATAGCCGAGAGGTAAGCAGGCCGGACTTTGTCATCGTCGCGCCAGCTCTGAAGTTCCGGGTTCGACTCCCGGTTTGGTCAATATAGGAAAAAGTTTTCTATATTGTGTCGGATGTGGTTCTGCAACACAAGTGCTTCAGCTACTTACGACAGAATTAAAGCAAAGTGTTTAATTTATTTTATTTATTTACGAAATGATTCCTTCACAGTGCCATTCAGCCCTCAAGAAATGCCATGTGACACATCAAGTTCTGACTTCAACTGCTTAAAACGTTGGCACGACCAATACTTCGAAATGCTATCTCGATACCAGACCATGGTTGCAAGGGTACGTGGAGACGCCTGTTCAAGCAATTCAGAATTCGGACTCCGAGAAGTATTAGAGAAGTACCGTTACAAGCTTACGACTCCACTAATCGGTTACTCTAAAGAGTATTTGGAGATCAAAATCAGAAGCAAACTCTTGTATTTCAGCGCCAAAAACAAAGACAGTTACAACGTCGACTTTAAAATGTTGCCACAGTTCGTGGATGAGACAAAAGCTTGGTATGCCTACAACGGTTTCACTTTGGATATCATCATGCCCATCAACAGAAAAAGGAGTGCATGCGCTCATAGTTTTGTTGATGACGTCATAACTGTTCCAGACTTGAACGAGAAAGTTCGATCAATTCAACGTAACACACAAAAAACGCAGAGATACTAGGACGCTGATTGCCGTCCATTTGGAAGTCGGTTAAAAAGAATCCGCCTTTTTTTAAAGCTGGTTTCTTTTTTTTTCAACTTTATACATTTTATATTAATGATATGAAAAGATTCAGAATTGCGCTCAATAGCTTTCTTGCTGAAAAAGTTTTTTACGAAATTAGATCATTCTTTGGCAACAAGACGTAAAATGACGAATTAATTTTGAATTTACTATAGAGTTTTTATAAGGATAATAATGTAAAATAACTTAATAGAATGTTGATTAAGCATACTTGCTACTACTAGACGACCTTCGTAGCCGAGAGGCGAGCGGGCCTTAGCGTCGCGCCATCTCTGAGGTCCCGGGTTCGATCCCCGGTCGGGCCAATATGGGAAACGAACTTTTCTACATTGACTCGGGTCTGGGTGTTGTGGTACCTTCTTTGTTTCTGATTTCCGTAACACAAGTGCTTAAGCTACTTATCACAGAATCAGAGCAATGTATGTGATGTTGTCTAATATTTAAAAAAAACTTATCAACCACCAAAGTTATGTTCATATAGGTTCCTCTGAGATGGCATGTATCATGGCTGTATCTAACAATATTTTATGTCACATCTTGTAAAACCCATGTTTATGAATTAATAAATGATTGATTGATATATTGTATGCATGTTTGTCGATGACCTCGTAGTTTATAAACCGATCTTGATATATTTTTTTTGGAAAGGAGACATTTCAAAGGTGTGGCAGACATGTACACATCAGATTATGCACTTTGGGCTTTCCACCTCCCTTATATCGTACGCATAAGATCTAATATTGCAAGCGTTTACCTTGACGTGTTGTTACCCACACCATGATACGAAGCCAGGATCTGATGATGGCATAGATAAATCAAGGGAAAAACGTGATTTTTTGCTTAACTAATAAACATTGCAAATTATAAAAGCTTTATTTTTTTAGATACGTCTAACATAACGCCAGCAAACTTGAGTGTCCGACTGGCAGAGACCGAACTGAGCGGTTCCGAGAGTCCACACTAAAACATTGTTTATGTTTTTATAAAGAAACAGAAAAAAACATCTTCCCTTGCCATCTCATTTAATGTACGCGCAAAGTCGTTCAATGAAATAGCAGCAATTTAAACAGATTACTGCGACATGTTTAAAAACCTAAATTTATATCAAGGAGAAAGAAAAAAGGTATTTGACAACATTCATAGAAACACAAAAAACATTAGTAGGTATATACCGTTCACCCCTCAGTTTGTCAATTACCGTTACCGTTTGATATTAAAAACGTATAATTAGCTAATCTAAGTTAAAATCCTGATGAATTTTAAATCTCCATCTATATACTTCAAACGCTTGAAGACGAGAAGCGGAAAATACACAAAAGATACTTCTCAGAGAGCACGTATCAGTAAGAACGATCTATTATGAGCTTTAAAAAACACTGTATACAGTTCGAAATCGAGAACCGCAGCTTCCACCTACAAGTGGTCGACAACCAACATTTACATTTAGGTATTCAGTGAATACATAATGAAATACAGAGTGCCGAGGCGTAGACAAAAGAATATTTTTATATTAGGCATACCAAGCTACTGAATTTGGTTAATATGACATAACCTAACCCCGCTTCTCGAAAACGTGCCTTAAAGAAAACGCCATAAGATTAAGTTTTGTGGAAAAGGATGGCTGTTTGTATGGTTGGCATTCTTTTTTATAATACCTTAACATGTATGAGACCACTTAAATTATGATTACGGACAGATCTCAAGGACGAAAAGAATAAAGGAGAATGTATGGTGCTCATGAAAATTGCATTAAAACGACAAAGGGGATGATTGTGTGTGCAATCTGCTGAGAGAGTTAAATCGTGTGTTATTATTTTAAAAAGGAGACTGGATGTTGACAATTCACTAAACGGAGGCAATCTACACGAATATTGTCGAGGACAGGTTGTATAGGTTCACAAACCTCTTTATATTATTTTATACTTTTTTATGCACATGTCATTTATGACACAATTCGATTGTCTGCTGTTATTTTACGTCTGGTCACGTACAAGCTTGTGGTTTTTAAGTTTTGTTATTTGATCTAATTTTTAATATAATTTTTACCATTTAAACCAGCTTTTATTACATACAGTTTTATTACAATATTATGCTGCTGAATGCTGAAGAGTTTGTTTGTTTTTTTTTTTTTTACACTTTTTGGGAATATTACACAGGTCAATTTGGCAAACGAACTTTTCTAAATTGACTTGGGTCTGGGTGTGATGGGATGATGCCCCTAGTTAGTATCCGTCATCTGGTACTCATAGTACAAGGGAAAACCTTAGTTCCAGACCAGGTGATTAGGGTGATTGCCTGGCTAAAAAAAAATGTAAAAAAATGGGGATATTACGAGTGTGAAACCGCGACGGACCGCTAGTATTAATTAAAACACGAGTAACATCAACACATATCATTCTAAAGGGAATTAACCCCTTTTTCTAGGTTCTGCATAGTGCCCTATTCTCGTTTTTACTTAAATAAACATCAGATATCAAACAGCATGTCGATGCGGCCCACATTTGATATAATTATCACTTGTAAATGTAATTTTCGTTACATACGCACTTCTATTAGTATGTGCAGTACTTTCCTATATGCTTTCGGGGCACAAAGTAATGATAGTAGAATAGAAAAATGTATAACCTGAAATAAATAAAACCATAATGATACAAATCAGAAAAAGGACTAATAAAAAAAATGTTTGAAATCTTAATTAGTCGGGAGTGTTCTTAGGTGTGTTCGATAGAAATCTGTCTAAGATGGCCGCCACCACAAAATGGCGGATTACATGTTTAGACACAATCCCATTATTATAGTATCAAATTAAAGGGACTGAGTAGTAGGTCCTATACATTATGATCAATTTCACACCCAAGATGTGGTATTAATCAACCAGTCGGGGTTTTTTTTTATTTTAAGTGCGTTCGTTATTATTATTAAAAAACATAGCCAGCAATTAATTTTTAACCACGCTTAAAAGAGTATCGTATGCTCTAAATATGAGACTTAATTTTAAACTGGAACTTTAAAAGTTTTAAACGTAAAATGAACCGGTGAATTTTTTATGGATTCTTAAAACTTGTTCATCGTAAAGAAGTGGCGCTAATTTCAAAGTAGACACCTCCGTTTGGATAGTAAAATTTCACTTGGTTTTTAATTAACTTTTATATACCTTGAGCAAGGTAACTCTTAGTATCTTGCAAAAGAGATCGGATATTTTCTGTGAACTTTGAGCCGGATCCAGTCAGTTGGTTGGACCTAGTTTTTTTAGCAGTTTATTGAAGTTTGATATCTTAGGCCTCATTATACGCATTCCAAAAAATAATTTTAAATTAGCTAATGCACTTGTGTCACTCAAAATCAAAAGCAATGAAGGTACCACAACACTAATACACAAGACGATATAGAGAAATTTTCTTTGCCATACCGACAGACGACCGGAATCAAACCCAGACCTCAAATGGCACGACTCTTAGCTACAGAGTTCGTCAGCAGCTATTCAAAATATTTGTGGTTTACCACTAACCTTACATAAATTGATAAGAGATCTTAACTAATTCAAACAAGGTGCAAAAAACTTTATACCCGTGTAAAGCCACTTGTATTTAATTAAACCTTTTGTTCGTGCTACCTTCGACCAATCAGGCTCGAAGCGTGATATGCTGCAGCCAATTGGCTACTAGACAGTTTTTGAAAAAGTATTGTAAAATTTGCGCCCGTTCATTTTATATCCCAAGCAATTAGATTTATATGGAAAAAATTTAAATTACCAGAAAAAAACAAGATTCTGTGTAACACATTTAAAAAGCGCGCGAAAACGCCAAGTCACGTGCCTGTTGAAATTCTGACGTCAACGTTCTACACATCAAACCGATACGGGTCGAAACGACTTCATTTTATCAAAATATCGAATTTTTACATAAATGCTTTTTTTATGAAATCCTTGGTACGGTTAGCGGTACAATAATTCAATTTAAAATAAATAATGTTTGCCGACAGCTGTCATTTTCGGATTTCAATGGTGGTTTTCCGTTTCGGTTCTTTTGTTCCACATATAAAAAAGTTAAATTTATTTTATTGAAAAATAAAAATGTAAAATTATTACATAACTAATAAGCTAACACATCCAATACTTTTCATATTTTATTGTTAACACTGTCAAGTAGCCAATTTATTGGAGCCAACCGTAAGAACATACGCAGTTATAATACTCAAGCAGCAGTAAGGCGCGTCAACCAATTGCTCCCCTTAAACAAAAAGGATAAAGCATAGGTACCTATCTTCTTAAGTTTATTGACCAAGTTGCACCTAATTTAGCAGTAAAGAGACGTTAGCCGTTTTACTTAGATCTTCACCAATATTGACAAAACCGTTTTGCAAACGGCTTGAGGATTTGTTAATTTTAGAGGGTGCTTAAGATTTCTTTTGGAAAGGTACTCAATAAATTTACCCGTCGATTAAACATGCTAAATATTTTAGAATTTAACTTGGTACATTCAGCACCATAGTAAAATTTGAGAAGCAGTATTTTATAAAATCCTATTGAACTTAAAACTTTATAATGCACTAAATCAAAGTTAAAATGATTTTTAAAGCTTAATCATTAGTGTTATTTCTAAAATCTAAGACTTGTAATATAAGCAATAGGAAGGCCGCATGATTTGTAAAACGGTTTACCAATTTTTAACCATGACGAAGGTGGTGTTTTTATTATTTTACAGCCACAAAACCAGCGCTGCAGCGGCCTATGAAAAGATAAAACGTATGCTGAGGCGCGAACCGTTTTACTACAGAACACTTCATGTCTTATGTTTTCTATTTGTATGTGTTATCTGTTACACGTCTTTAAATGTAGGTTTTAAAAAAAAACATATTTATAAACAACTAGCGGTCCCGACAGACTTCGTCCTGTCAAAAAGATTTGGAATGTGGCTTGACTCTACATTTTAGTTAGAAAACGTTTGTACTGAAAAAAGATACGGGCTATCCTTAGAGTTTTCTTTTTTTTTTTTTATAATGCACTTCAAGATTGACCTCATCCCACCTGATGTTAATTGGTTATGAGGTCCTAGCTTAAGGGTGACAAGTACAGCATAATAAATCTATTACTGGACTTGTCGCTCTTACCTTGAAGGCTTGACCCCTGCTACTAATGTAGCACCTCCTCCTCCCAGGAGCTCTGGAAATTTTACTCACACGCAGGAACACAACAACACCGAAGTGATTGTTATTTGGCTGCGGTCTTCTGTAAGGTGGAGGTATTTCACCAGTCGGGCTGCTCCAGTTCGAGCGATAGATCGCTATGCCCTACCTCTCTTATTCAAATTTTTCTTGCCGTAAAAACCATCCTTAGACTTCACAAACATTTAAAACAAAAGAATTGTCAAAATTGGTCCAAGCGTTGTCAAATTAAGTGGTTACCAACACATTTTGCGATTCATTTTTATACATATATAATATAATAGATTAGAGTGTATTGTTTAAGTTAGTGTCAATGGTCAGCGTTGGTTTTCGTGTGTTTGCTTATAAAAGAGTACGGTAATAGTGAATATTTAAATAATCTTAATTAAAAAGTGTGAATGTGAGAAAACGTTGGTAAACCTAATAAAATAAAGAATATCCTGTCAGTTTGTCATCAATAATAGATATGCTTGTATGTTTGCTTGAGATTGTCATATCAATATTCCAAAAAAAAACAAAGATTTTTTGTAATATTAGAAGCTTTTTAATAAATGCAGTTTCTTTATGAAAAAAATCGTGACACAAACAACCAAACCTATCCGTGCAGTCGTAAGCTAATATTTAACGAAACTCATTGAGAACAGAGCAATATTATACCAAAAACGTCATCACGCTTTCAATATCATTACGGTTCAGGTGTACGCTATAACTCGCGTTCGTAGGTGTAGACTGTCGAAATACTTCGTTTAGCCCAAAAGTGCTGCCAACTCACGTCCCAATTAGACTAATGCCCAATATTTTAGAGTACCTACTAGTGGCGCCGATCGATAGCATATCGATGCTATTGTGAATCAGTAAACCATCGATGGTCTGAAACAATCGATACTATCAATAGCATCGAAACAAATAATCGTTCTTTTATTAACAAGGAACGTTACTATCGATGATGTCCATACTGTCGACATTTTAATTGTCTTGACGCATATTCCTATCGACATTTTGTTATCATTGCTTGGTATCGATACTTTCATATAAATTCGACGTATGGTAAATTTATCGATGGTTTTGGAGTTACTAATACTTCTCCATGAAAATTATCGATAGATTTAATATCACTACAACACTAGTACCTACCATGGTCACCGAAGGTAGGCCTTTGAAAGCCGATATGTTGATGCCAAATACTCTTTACCACTAAATAAATGAATGTTTTTAACTCCCGAAGCGAAAAGAGGTGTTTTACTTTTGACCGCTATACTTTTGGGTTAGTATGTGTGTCTATCAATGGCATCATAGCTCCCAAATAGGCTTCGGTTTTGAGCCTTTTTTCATTTAAAAATAGATTTTCCAGCAGTTTTGAATATTATCAGATCTTATGGCTAAATTAACGTGTTGAGATTTTTCAAATTTTAAGTTTAAGCCTACTAAAAAAAAATATAAAATGTCAGTCTATGCCATATTCAGCCTTAAATTTAGTTAAATTGACAGATTGTATTTTCCTGATTTACAATAATCTAAAAATTGTCTTCAAACATCATCTTTCTTCTTTCTCCGAGCATGTATCCTAGCTATATCATTAAAACCTGGTTATGACGGTGACCTCCGTCTGACCTTTTTTTGTCAACGATAGGAAATGTCTTTGCACACCTAACCGCAGCCAATGGTGACTGCGGCGTGTGTGGGACTCCCAGGGAGCAGGTTGCCGTTTGACCTCCGCAAACCTTACAAGGAGAACCAGACCTATTTGGATGACAGCCAGGACTAACGTATTGACGTACCCACGTTTAAACAAATAGGAGATACAAGCTTGCAATGCCTAAGTACTGGTAAAAGCGCACAAGGTGAAAGTGTTCGCTGGAATTTTAAATACTATCTTTATGTGGTAAAGTGGATATATATCCGAACTTAGCGCATGTGCGATGATTGTACATAATTAAGTGTTTCCGAATGGAGAGAGTGACAGATTTGAACGACGAAAGAGTTTTTTTTTTATACAAGATTGACCTCATCCCACCTGATGTTAAGTGGTAACGAGGTCCTAGCTTAAAGGCAACAAGTACAGCATAATAAATCTGTTACTGGACTTGTCCCCCTTACCTTGAAGGCTTGACCCCTGCTACCAATGTAGCACCCCCCAGAAGCTCTGCACCTTCCTCACACGCAGGAACACAACAACACCGAAGTGATTGTTATTTGGCTGCGGTCTTCTGTAAGGTGGAACTATTTCACCAGTCGGACTATTCCAGTTCGAGCTATGCCTTACATCTCTTAAACTAACATATTTAGAATTATACAACTCCTATTTATTTATTTTCCATCTGCTATAGGTACTTATTTTAATAGTCAATAATTTTTTTTCATATAAATTACATCAGTAACACTTATGCTTAGTATCTTAATAAAATTAAGTTATGTCCGCTTCGGAACCTATAACTACCGAGAAGATACAAAAAAGATGCATGAAAGTTTTTTCTTTCAGAAAAGAAAGCTAAAGTTATTAGGTACTAATTTTGCACCAAGATATACAGTGAGTATGTGAATTGTAATACAAAAATTAAAAATCAATTAAGTAAAATAAAACTCTAAATTTCAAATCACAGCCGACGAAGCATTAAGGCATTTCATACCATTCAAACTCGATTCGTTTTGGCAGAAAACAATAAGCAAAAGCAAGATACAATAGAATGAACAGAACGTCGAAATATCAAGAGGAACCGAGAAAATCGTCTAGCAAAATAACACATAAATTTAACAATCCCGTGACGCCCTCTGCTAACTCAGGGAAATACAAATTTAGAGATACTGAAGTTAGGGCGCGTTTGAAGATTGACACTTATGAGAACATAACAAAATGAAGAATTTTTTAGGCTTCTGTATTTTCAGGTCACAGTTCGAAGGCGTAAGGTTGAGCTGCTACCTGATTGATGATTTCTCAAAATCATAATATGTCCAATCGTTAACAAAAACGTCACCATTTACTTATTTCTACGTAGTTTCACGAACTTCTCCGTAATTTGTTAAAACCTGTTTTGTACATATACTCATAAATTACTAATTACAGCACTGGTGTAGAAGGTAACTGTTTATTCTTTATTTAGTTCCATTTTAAACATTTAAAATAATCAATTTTAAACGGGTCAAAACGCGACACTATTTTTATTTAACGAAGCAGTAAGTTATGCGTATTGACTACTAAATAAAAATGGTGTCGCGTTTTGACCCGTTAACTTATTTTAGAGGTTTTTATATGTTTTTTTCTAGTCGAAATGCTATCTGTGCGCCCCGACCTCGATTGCTCTTATTCCAATAGAACAGACCCCATTCGGGCCCTCATTATCTTGAATGAGTGACGTAATGACATGACGGCATGGGTCAATGTGGAGTATAATTTAGGGCTCTTAAATTTAATTAATTCTCCGAAATAATGAGCGGCATGTTAAATAGGCAGTACTGTAGACCACTCCATTTGATACATTTTATTTGAATGGGGTAAAGGAGAGATTTCGGTTTTTAAGGCATTTTCACACTGTTTTTGCGACTAGTGCTAATCAGCTGGTTCTTTCTTCTTTCTTCCTTGCGATAACAGGCTTGAAAGAGAAGAGTGAAATGGCGTTTTCTTAAAAAACTTAATGGTCAAGATCCAAACCTCAGATTACCTTCACTGAGTTGATAATAGAATGAAACATAGATATTTAATGTGTAACACATTTAGTTTTTAGAAAATATGTCAAGAATGGGTAATTGCGTAGTCAACATTTTTTTTTAAATAAATAATAAAATTAAATTTGTTATAAAATATGTTTTGTTCTATGTTTGCTTGGTGAAGTTCAATTTAGTTTCGGATCTTCTTTAAAAAAGTATTTTAAGATACATGAGAGGGGAGATGGAGTAGTCATGATCACTGAAATGGCGCTGAAGTGATGGCGTTATGTGGCAAGTTCCCTTCAATATGATTACTCACATTTAGTACATAATAATTATCATACAAAATCATATTTAGCTTTATCATATTTACCAAAGTTAGCTCAGGTACTTGTGTTATGGAAATCAGAACTAACAGAGAAACCACATTTCAACCTCGAAAGGTGAATGCCCCTTTTAAAAACAAGACACCATTTATTTTTATATTTGTAAACACCCATATACAGAAAAAACACGAATGTTTATTCTGAGTGAAATCGAACCTACTTTGCCAATAACACATACTATTATTTCAGTGGCCTACCCATAAAATGTAACAACTCACTTCTGGCCAGAAAATCACAAAAGCTTGTAAACTTAACAGAATTAACCACAAAACTCAACCACGAAGGTATTTGTACTTTTACGCCAAAGTATTACGCCGTCTAGACAGTCAAACACAGAATTTTATGGAACAAAAATACTAACATAAATAGCTCTAGTTTTCATCTGTACTCTATGACACAGACTTAAAGTGCATTTTTAAATACAAGAAGCTACTTACGTGGAGAACATATCTCGTTTGAGTCATAAACGTGAAAAGGAGCTAAGTTCCCTTCGTCGTAAAACTGAGTCAAACGTTTTTGCTCGTATTTGCCTCATAAATCTGATTGCTATGCATAAAATCTACTGAAAACTTTGAAATCAGTGATGGTAATTAAATATTTATGCATAAGTACTTAATATTGCAAGGTAATAATTTCGAAAACTTATGACTGACTTTTACACCATCCAAATTTTGATAATACAATGTACCGTGAAAATGGTTATTTGTGCACTTTTAATATAACACAGTATTAAATATTGAGTATATAGCATACAAATAGACTAAGTCATCTCACAAAATCAGACTAACGTATATATACTACTAGATTAACCGACTTCAAAAAAGAGGAGGTGCCCAATTAGACCAAATATATTATTTAATAAGCAGTCCATATTGTATTCCAAGTTCTAGCAATATTTGTGCCAAAATTCAAATCTCTAACTTAAAAAATAAACATTTTCCATTATTAACTTTCAAGAGCGGTATTATCCCCCATCCCCCCTTATTTTTAAATCAAAAAGTAGCCTATGACCATTCTAGACGTTTAACGTATACTTATACCAAACTTTATCAAAATCGGTTCAGTGGTTTAAGCGTGAAAGCCGGTCAGACAAACAGACAGAGTAACTTTCGCATTTATAATATTAGAATGGATGTAACCTTTTTCATGATATGTATGTTTTGATTACACACAGGGAAGTCTCCAACACTTATTGTATTTAAAGTACGGAAATAAATGCATTTTTATTTTTTTTTATTTTATTTATCATGAATAGATTCTTACAACGATATTAACGCCCAGAAGCAAATTTGATAGAGTTATTAGAGATAGCACTTTCAAGTATTCCAACTACAGTAAATACAGCTAAGCCGCAAGATTACCAAAGTGGCTTCTACTTGTCACACTGTAGAACAAAGCTCGTCTTTTTGAACCAATTTCTAATGTGAACCAATGAGGACATGTAATATTATGAGCTTTTGTAAAGGCCGCAAGACAATATTCCTTTAGTATGACAGTATTTAAAAAGTAGATAATAATAATAATAATAAAGGCGTAAGGAAGTGCCGAGCCCATCACCCACTGGTGAGAGTTGGTGATCTTTGCACCATGAAGAGCGACTCTCTATCAGTCTCCTTGGGACCCGTGCCCTTGAGAGTCGACCAGGCCACTCTCTCCGCTTGCCTTAGTCGGCCGGCCCCTGTGGGATCCGCAGAACTTTCACCTCTGGCTTGCTCGCAGGGTGGAAGTGAAACATGCCTAAGTCGCGAGTTGGCACATTGGCGTAAGACACTGGGTAGAAAGCGGTGCACACCTCTCCACACCCTGAGCCGCTCACACAATGTTGCTCCCCATCGCTCCTTCGTGCTCCTTTGTGCCTTGGGAGTGCAACCAAGGGGTCCAAAAATCCAAAGTGCTTAACCATGATATGAAAATAAGACCATTTTAATAATTTGGTGAGCAGAAAATGTTAAAGTTATTTTTTAAACTAGTTTTACTTACTACCGAGTAAAAATGAAACCTTCGTCAAAATTTTACATTTATTCATCTCACTCAAAGCTCAATAAGTTGGGGCGACTTACCCTCCCATCTACCTAGCCTGCTCGAATATTTTTGTGGGCCTAATGTCTTCTTGTGGGACGCTAATCGGCTCATATGGGCAGAATGAATTGTTATATTCATCTTTAGCGTTACGACAACCATATTTCCTTTCATTGTAACCGAAAATGCAAAGGAGGCGATGTTTACGCTCCGTTGGTCATAAAATGACATTAATTTTTGGATTTGGCCTTGTCATGAGACTATGAATATAAGATTATAGCAATTATACGAGACATTAACATATCTATGGTGAAGTGCCAATACCATCTAAAAGTATGTTTTGGAGAAAACGATTTACGACCTTTTTTATTTTTATAGTACGCCGTACTAGCGAACTTTAAATATTAGAAACATAATTTTTTTATCTCCCCTTGCGGTGCTTGAATCGAACCCACGACCTTTACGTATAGCGCGTGCTGGTCTTCCAACTGAGCTAACAGAAAGTTATCGGAAGCGATGACATTATTCTGCTGTAACAAACCGTTATCCTTCGGTAAGTGCCCTCTGCCAAATATGCTTAAAACTACATACTTCTCGGCCCGTGGTACATTCGTTGCAGAAATGTTTGAAAACCACGTAACCGAAGTCACCTTGGCATCTTAAACGTTTTTTTCTGTTTCTAATATTTAAGATTTAGGACCTTGCTGTTTACAGAAAAAATCCTATTTCCATTAATTTGGATACTAGCAGTTAAGCGGTATTGGTACTTCACCATCGAATATTCAGTCTTGACAAAACTTTGATCTCAATTAGCTGACACATGCAATCATAGCGTCATACAACACAGTCAACTAAGTTGTAGTTACAGCTTCTCTCGAAAGATAAATAAAGCGCTATATGGTTCATTCACGAAACTGGAGTAATTGTAATCAAGGCAACTGTACCCCCGGGGCAACAATCCAGGCTTACCGTAATCAGAGATAAATGTGAGCCACGAAACGCTACGTGCGTTCTACGTAATATGAAGTCAAATAAATAATACCTACTGGACAACATCACATACGCTCTAATTCTGTACCAAGTATCTAAAGCACTTGTGTTACAAACGACGATACCAAAACACTCGGTCCCGTAACAATACAGAAAACTTTGTTACCCATATCATCCTGACCGGGAATTGAACCCAAGACCTCAAAGATAGTGCGACGCGAAAGTATAGCACGCTCGCCTCTCGACTAAGGAGCAAAGTTGCCACCCGTCCCGATTTTGCCGGGACAGCCCCGATTTCGTAGACATTGTCCCGCGTCCACTTATCGATTTTGTCCCAATTTTTAATAATATATGATAGGCTCAATCAATTCATTCATATCATGGGTACCCGACCCAGTTAAACGTCACAATTATTTAAACAGCTTGTAAAAACAATAAATACGTAAGGAAAAAATTACTTAATGAAATAATAATAAATAAAAACTGAAAGATTCATGACAAAAGAGGAAGGGCATAGCGATTTATCGCTCGAACTGGAGCAGCCCGACTGGTGAAATACCTCCACCTTATAGAAGACCGCAGCCACATAACAATCACTTCTGTGTTGTTGTGTTTCTGCGTGAGAGTAAGGTTTCCAGAGCTCCTGGGGGGTGCTGCGTTAGTAGCAGGGGTCAAGCCTTCAAGGTAAGGGCGACAAGTCCAGTAATAGAATAATTATGCTGTACTTATCACCCTTAAGCTGAGGATGAGGTCAATCTTGAAGTGCAATATAAAAAAAAAATTGCGCGCGCTTGCTTGCGCCTTCATACACACACACACATAATTCACTCACATTAGTTGAGGTAGATTAATGTTAATATTGTTTAATATTAGTTATGTTTAGTATGTTTGGTTATTAAGGAACGCTGATTCCACATGCTGTTTGAGGTGGGCGTTAGTGTCTGCGACACAGTTTTTAACTACTGCGGATATTATCTAACACTACATGCTGATGTACTATTGTTTTCGTTCCAAATAAATACTTATTATTATTATTTTCCTTAGACCGTTTTATGGGTCATATTTTGATTGGATCAAACTCCAAACGTCTCTGATGGATGTACCATCGTCCCGTTTTTTTCCCCTTAAGGTGGCAACCCTGCTTAGGAGGTCGTCAAACGGCTACAGTTTTATAAGTCAGATATCTCAGACTTGTAATGTGTCAAAAATGATATCCGTTTTTCTGGAACCGACTACGGGTCGTTAATACTGTTCCATAATTTACTTTCTGTACCAGCTGTTATCAGTCGTCAGTCGGTTGTTTTTAGCTTACGCCTTCTATTATTGTTTACTATCCGTAGCTTCAACGGATCGTTTGTCAAATATTAAAACCGGGTATTAGTCGACAAAAGGTGTAAACCAAATAGACTCGCGAAAAATATTAACTTTACTTAACAAGAAATGATGATGATGAGATCATCATCAGCCTGTTGCAGTCCACTGCTGGGCATAGACCTCTCCAATAGTTAGAAGTAATACATTTATTATAATAAGGAGGCGTGACGTTCCTAATCTCGAACGGAGGTTCTTAAAATGAGATGAAGAGTAAGGTCACAACGCCGAAGATCCTTCAAAAAACCACAAAACAAATCGACTAGAAGTCAGACAAACGTATGGCCTATTGTCTTGAGACAGATTGCCATGGAGCGGAAAAGAAAAAAAAAGTAATAATATATTTGTAATATTCCATGTATTGTATTCGATACAAACACTTATGATGCAAATACAACACGTAGTGTGTCGATAATGTACAACCTTCAGAACGCTTTTACTTAAATCTCAATAAAGACTTGTAGTTCAATATTAGTGCATACATTTGCCCATGACATAAAGGTGGTATAAAATCCAAAGTTTTTTTCATCTGTCAGACGAGCTCTTGACCTAATTTCGTCCGGTTTTTCAGCATTTCCTCTAGTATACCATACGACACACATGTCATTAACGCCAAAAAATAGTACCATGTATTCAAACCTTTTCATGTTAATTGAAATCCTAATTCCTTAATGGATCTTGGACCGTAACCGTAGTGATGGGGGGTGTTATCCATACCTTAATAAAAGGTTCGAGTCGGAATAAGATTTTTTTGTTTCTTTGTACAGGCTGTGATTCAGCTGATTACTATAGGTGTTTTCCTACTTCAAAGTAACAAATATGTATTGTGCTACTCGAATACTTGGTACTTTTATAAAAAAAAACCTTTTATCTAAAATAAAAAGTACTTACTAAGTACCTTCAAGTATTTCTTGTAGTAATAAATAATGTTACAAAAAATAAAGAAAAATATCGTTTCTTCTTGAAATGAGGGACTTAAATCAATGACTTTCGCGTATCGCGTGTGATATTCTTACAATTAAAATACTGCAACTATACATATATGGAGCTCATTACAAAGTGATAGAAGACTTCACAGACAAAATAATGGAATTAGTACGCAACTTCAACTTGTAATTTTGACATTCATTCCAGCGATATGAGACTTTTACACAAAAATACTGTATTAAATATTCATAAAAATAATTATGACACGTGCATTTTTATTTATTACATTCTTTATTACTTTATTAAGCATCTTTATTAAAAAAAACCATTTTGAAATAAATATAAATTTATTTACGCATAATACCTATTAAAAAATACCTGTTACTTTGCGTTCTAATAATTAAAACAGCTTCATTGACAAAAATTTAACCTTTAATTGTCACGTCCTCAGGCGGATGACTTTAATAATACCTTAGCTTTCACAGAATTATCCTAAAGATATTGTATTTTTTACCTTAAAAGAAAAGTTTCTTACATCAGAATTCTTCCTCAAAACTAAAATAACATACAATTATGAACCTTACTGCATTGAGTCAGATATTATTCATACGAGTATCTCTCACGTTTATGAATGCTGATCATAAGTTAGAGCCCCAGACTATTTCGATACGTCGGTTCACAGTTACGAGTCTAGACTAGATACGAATACACAAAAAATTAAATAAGTATTCGAAGAGTCGAACCCTGGGTAGTTTTTGCAAACAAAATTTCTGTTTCATATTTGTTTCACTCCCTGCTGGCAATGTGAAATTATGCTAATCCTACACTTTTATTATTTGCAATATAATTTTCTAGATCTCCACAAGCTAAGGCTTTGTGTACACTACTGGTTATTAGGCGTGTTCTATTAATAATCCCTACTAATATTATAAATGCGAAAGTAACTCTGTCTGTCTGTCTGTTACGCTTTCCCGCTTAAACCTCTCAACCGATTTTGATGAAATTTGGTATAGGTATACGTTGAACCTCAAGACCGGACTTAGGCTACTTTTTGTTAGAAAATAAGGGAGGGATGGGGGTATGGGTAATACCACCTTTGAAAGTTTATATGGGAAAATGATTATTTTTTAAGTTAGAGATATGAAATTTGACACAAACATAGCTCAAAACTTGGATTAAAATATAGATTACTTTTTGTTTCGAAAATTAGGGGAGATAGGGGTAAAACCGACCATGAAAGAATGTAGTTCACGCGAACGAAGTCGCAGGCACAGTTAGTTATTTCACATTTTGCTAGCGACTCAACCAGCGATCTTGTTGAATTTTCATTTTTTTTTAGTTCTTACAATTAAATTTAATGAAATATATCAAATTCGATGTAGTATTTCGGATGTTACGAGTATGCTCGTACAGTAGACAACACATCAAGTCAAAGTCAAAGTATTTTTTATTCACATGGATTACATTAGTAATACTTATGAATAGTCTCTATATAAAGCAAATGAAGCTACCTCCGGTTCGGAACCTATAACTAAAGAGAAGATACCGGCAAAAAACACAGTAGTTTTTTTTTTACAAATGGAAGCTAAACTTATTACTAATTTTGCACTAAGACACAGTTAGTTTGTCAATTGTAAAATAAAAATTAAAAATCAATAATTGAAAAAAATAAAACAAAAGTATTTGTAAAATAAATTAAATTAACTATAGGACTTACATGCGTCATCGTGGCCCAATACTGACATTGATTGAGAAAATGTGTCATATTATATTTTTCAAATAATATAAAACACGCAAGTACAGGCGAGCAGACTAGGTAGTGATCCACACGTTCTTGTCATTCAAATAATCTTCTACTTTGTAGTAGCCTTTTTTTCTAAAGACAACGTTTGACAAATGTCTTAAATTTGTATAAAGGTAACCACTTTCAGTGCAATATTAGTTCTTATGCGTACGACATAAGGGCGGTACAAAGTTCGAAGTGTGTTGTCTGACATGCTTTTGTCTGTATACACGTTTTAGCGATTAATTTTTATTTATACAGATAAAAACAATATGCTTATCATAAAAGAAAAAAAATAATGAAACATCAAAATATTTGTTGCAAAACTCCTTGAATCATAGGCCTGACATAATTAAAAAAAAATGATCAAAGTTATGTGTTGGATGGGAAATATTAGAAAACAAATTGTAAATAATTCAAATATTCAAATATATTAGTAATATGTCTTTTATACCGTCGTCATTTGACTTTCAAATCTGTCAATATCTTCATAAGGATATTAAAATTTTCACACTTGCAACGTTCAGATACATCCACTATCTCACACTAATGTAAACTCATTACTAATGCCTGGTTATTTACGTTTACGTTTAATAATTTACGATTCGTAACGTGTCAAAAATGACCATTTTTCTCCAACCGACTATGGTCCATAACTTACTTTCCATACCAGCTGTCATCAGTAGTCCGTCAGTCGTTTTTAACTTACGCCTCGTATAATTTATAACCATCCGTAAGTAGAACGTTCGTTTTTCAAATATTGGAACCGGACATAAGATACACAAACTTTTATCTTTACACCTTTTTAAAAAGCTATTTAAAAAAAAAATATTTTTAAATTTTATGTAACTTTTTTAGTTTACTTTTGTTTCAGAAGTGGCCAGTACCCATTGTATGTAGAATATAACGTAAAGGATGAATGTAGGTACACAACACCGCCCAACATTCAATCTCCGTCAAAACGCGCTAGTGTGAATGCAGTCTTATTCGTAATTTTGCGCTAAATCCAGTTTAATTTAAACCCCGGACAAGCAAAATAGCTCTGCAGTTCGTTACCCTTGTAGTGCAGCTTTACAGCAGATATGATTTATTGCGCCATTTCTTTGTTGCAGTTAAATCTTTAGTGCGGGAGGAGGAGAAATATTCTGATCCGTTTAGAAAGTAATTCCCGCTTTCAGAGGTCGGTGACCTGGCGTAGTTGTGAAGAAAATAATACTTTGTACTTCTTGATGGTTACATACTCATGACTTTGAACTCAGGTTTTGGTGGATTCGTTTCCCGGTAAAACAAACCATGTTTTTATTTATTTTCGAACATAGCTCGGTATTGTAACAGGCATTTGACAAGTGTGGCAATTAAGCCTGTATTGATTGTTGTAACTATGACTTTATTTTATTAAATTAAAAGTCCTTTGCTCTGTAGTTGAAAATATTGCGAGTATTTCCAACCAGAGGACTTTTTAGTATAATTTATATATTAAATAATAAAATTATTTCTTAAGTTCAAACATGAACTGATTATTTAACAAATACTAGTAAAAATGTTATCGTTGTGCTATTGATCTAACGTATGATGAAAAATAGTGAGTAAAAATGAAAGTACATCACAATAGATAAAGAAACAAAAGTCCATGATAATCAGAAAAGAGTGAAAATGAAACAAAAAAAACCAAGCAAATGATACAAATTATTGCCGTTTACTTAACGTTGAATCTGAACTCAATAAAAAATACAGAGTTTAATCAAATAAGAACGAAAGACAACTAAAAGGGAACCCAAATTTGTTTTAGAAATAAATTCAAGAAAATAATATAAAGCCAACCTAAAGAAGTAAAGACTTTGGACAGACAGAAAGAACAATAGAAAAAACACAGATTAGAAATATTATAATAACTATGAAAAGCTCCAAAAAAGGATTCCGTAACCATGTCTGCATATAACTGTGACTGATACAGACGTAAAATAACCCTACTCCAGTCTAAATACAAAAACATTAAAAAGATATTTTACAAAATGCAAATGAAGAGTGCAACAATGCAACTGAAGGATCAACTTCAGTACTCGGTTTATTTTAAATACAAGAAAATACACTAAATGCAAGTCCTCCGTTCCTACTGGACAACTTTATATTGTTGAGCTTTCCAAGCTGCGTCTAGAGCTTACGTCAAAGCTCATGAAGACGGAAGAAAGACGTATGCACGTAGTTTGAACTTAAAATACCGGGATGCATTCCAAGTTTTGTGCTGACAGGATGTACATTTTTATTCTGTACTGTTTGGTACTGTTTTCCTTGAATTTCGAGATCTACATTGTATGTTTATTTATTTTGCAGGCTGACTATCGTAAAAGAAAAATGGTGAGTGCTTCTGGGGCTTGAATCAAAGGACTTGGTTTGATTCTCGTCCGGAACAAGTATTTGTGCTGCCGTTATAGTTGTATTATATGACAATGGAGCTATAATTGAGGTGGTGAGAGGTGCGGGGGAGATTATGTGGGGAGTCTTTGCTCTTCTTATAATGCAGAGCTGCACACGACACTGCCTTTCCTTCAGGCAAAGCCGTCCTGTGCCCCCGCACAGGACGGCCATTAAAAAAAGAAAAAACATTCGTGTGTTGAACAAATGTAGTTTTTAATCCCCAACGATAAAAAGGGATCTCCGAGATGCGAGCCGGCCAGGTGATGGATTTTATTCTTGGTCCGATCAAAATAGAAAACTTTTATATACCAATGACGAATGATTAAATGCTCAACATTGTTTAAAATTGCTGCCAAATTACTTTCAAACCTGTTTTCGTAACACCTGAAGCATTTTAAAAGCCAGCATTACACAGTTATATAGCGTTATTGCTACATCAACTTTAAGCGCTATTTTTAACCGTTTTTCGTAAATTCACACGCGTGCTCATTGCCTTGCCCACTTCGGCAGGCAACGGGGTCGAGAGTTGAAACTAGCGAGCGCCGGTAAAATATTAATTTTAATGACCCGCTTTTGTCGCCTGCACCCGGCCTACGAACTGATTTTACTTTCAATTATTAAAACGCTAATTTATGGCTCAAGTATCAACTTGGAGGTCCGAGTTTGAGATCGTATCTATGAATAACTAAATTAGAGCATGGAGGGGTCAAGTTTTCACAGATTAGGATTTAATATACATTATGTGTGATCTTATATTACGACAATTTTAAAAACACATTCACATGTTTGTATTTAATTTACAGACGATTAAATTTGTGAGGAAAACATGTATATGAGGTAATTGGAGTACTTATAGAAGCGTATTTTACAAACTAAAATATTTAAAAGACAAAAACCTGATTAGTTTGAAAATGGGTGCGGTAATAGTGAAAAAGTGCGTAAATAACTTGAAAAAGAAATCATGATAAACAACAATAAATTAAGCATTATAAGTAACATTACGGTATCTATTAAATATACAATAATGCTAAATACATAAATTTTAAGACTTTCGCGTTCCATTTTAAACATTTAAAATAATTTAACGGGTCAAAACGCGACACCATTTTTATTTAGTAGTTAATACGAACTACTTACTGCCCGACGTTTCGGTTAGGTTGCACCAACCGTGACTCAGTCAGCTCGTGACCTCGTGGCTCGTGGCTCGTGTAGTTCGTATTAACTACTAAATAAAAATGGTGTCGCGTTTTGACCCGTTAAATTATTTTAAATGCTAAATAAATGATTAATTAAAGCTACTGAATCATCGACCTCAACAGATTTTTGAAAAGCTACCAAAGCACAACACTCGTGCTCAATCATAAAATAGCTGAGTACAGTCTACAGGACGTCAAGATAAACACCTGCAGTTCGATATTAATTCTTTACGACATTAGGGCGCTGCCAAGATCATGAATGTATAGTCTGACTCTCTGGTGATCGTATATACATCGTTTTTCACGCCTCATTGCACAGTGTGTTATGGGCGCCATTTTACGGACACTTGGTTTTTATTACAGAATTAGATAGATTTAACTATTAAAACTGGAAAAGTTAAAACTCCTGCGTGTGAATTTTCTTTAGTTCAGAAGAAATACGTTTCTGACATATTTCAAAAATTGCTCAAACAACAAAGTTAAAAAAAAATTACACTTTATCAAAATTAAAACATAATGACTTATACATTTTAATAGACCATACATTTTCGCCTTCCTAAGCGATACTGATGTAGCTACTAACATAGAACCTGAAAAATATATTTTTTTAGAATTCCGCGGGGAACGTTATTCATACATTAAATTACAGGGTTTTTTTTAGCTCAGGAAAAACAGATAAAAAATCTAAACAAAAACCAATTCATATAAATGCTTTTCCTAAATAAATTTTGTGTGTTAAAAAAATACTGTTAAAATACACACAAATGGTATGTATGCACGCCTAGAAATTCACATAGTAAAAACATCACTGTAACACAGAATTTCACGAGTCAACAAAAGCACAATGAAAATAAAAAGAAATAATAGAAAACTCGAAATGTACCGGAATAATCCGGAATGCATTTTAGGGTTCCTCACATTATTTTTTTGATTCAACAACGAAATGTATAGGTATTTATTCATACACCATTCGAAGTGAAATAGGTGACCTTAACCTTTGAATTTTTGACCGCAGACGCAAGAAATATTGTTTTGAAAAATGTATGCGTATGTCTGTTTCAGTGTGTGTCTACGTCATCGTAGCTCTTAAATAGCTAACCTATTAAGATGTTTTTTGCAATATATTTATTAATTTTTATTTTGTTTTATCGCTGTCAAGTAAAAGCAAAGATACTACTGATTAAAAAAATATTACTTATTCCTTTAAATTTACAACATTCTTTGGTTTACAAAAATGTTCGTTAAAATTCTTGAAAATAAATTATACAGATCTTGCGAGGCTTTAGAAATGTAAATTTTCCTTTACGGAGCCTTAAAATTCTAATACAAAAATATGGCGTAAATTTTGACAAATTCCAGCGTCCGTATTTGTATCAATGGCGACTGTTGGTTATAGAAACATTCGTCGGCAGTGTTTGCGATACCTATCACAAGGATACAGATTCATAAAAACAGCTCCCACCGGCTTCTGAAGCTAAACTCTTAGGGTTGGCACAATCTACCATTTTTAAAAGTGGTGAATCGTAACATTCCCTTAGACATGGTTGATTGACACGATGGCCGGCACATTCGTCAAGCTTGTGAACAGGTGCCACCTTTGAGAAATATCTGCTCTAACTTACCACTGAAAAGTACATATTCACACACTCCCGAGTGTGTGAATATGTATGTATGTATGTATGTTTTTCAATTGTCTCTTTGCTCATAAAAGAAAACTTTGAAGATGTAAAAATAAATGCTGTTGCATCAACTTAACTAAAATGAATTACAATTATAGTTAAGTTGGACGTCATGATAGTAAGTTTACCATTACAGTAAGTCAAGCCATTAGGTCGGCTTGACGGTTGTTAAATTGCATAAAATGTATGGTACATGCATGGACTTAATATATAAACAGGACCGAGTACTCGACGCCGAAAAACGAGCCGAGCGAGATAGCTACCACAGAGGCGTGTGTCCCTTTCTAATAGGGTGACAAAAAGATTTATTTTAACAGCGGACATTTGATTAAATAATAAAAATTTAGCCCGTTGTCCCTACTTCAACTAGTAAAAAAAATCAAGATAAAATAAATAAATATTGAACAACATCAAATACATTGCTCTGATTCTGTGGTAAGTAGCTTAAGCACTTGTGTTACAGAAATCGGAAATAACGACGGTACTAAAACTCTCAGACCCGAGACAATACAGAAAAGATCGTTTCCCATATTGACCCGGCCGGGGATCGAACCCGGGTCCTCTGAGATGGCGCGACACAAAAGTCCGGCCCGCTCACCTCTCGGCTACGGAGGTCGTCATGTTCCAAAGTTATCGTCTGGATAGATTTGACTGTTGAAAACAACCGGGAGAGCGTAACTTCTATGTTCATATGTTCGAAAAATTAAAGATCATTTCAGCAGAATTTATGCATAATTATTCTCCCTTTTACTCCAATAGGGACAATGGCAATAAATTTGAAACATTTATTGAATTTTTCACTGCCCCACTGCTGAGGACGCGCCTAGTGGGGACAACGAGAATAACCTTAAATTTTTGGAATAAGGAAAGGATTATGAAATAAATAATACAATTGGTCAAAGGTATCTACCTATTTATTTAGCCATTGACATGTTTAGAGCACAAAATTGAAATATTACAAGAATTATGGACACCCTAGTGGTAAGATTTACAGTAAGGTTATTTTGAGCTTACCTGTAGAACGCTATATTGCAACCACTGTACGACTCACTTGGACAAGTATATATGCAACACTTTTTCACCATTTTATCATTTATGGGTGCCTTAAAATTGTTTAATAGATGAATTCAATCAATGACAGTGTCACTTACTGTCGCCATGACAATTCATGATGATGCTTTATATGGTAATCACTAGGAAATTCAAAATAAGCAAATACTATTTTTCGTTCACTTTCTAATTTATGGATAAAATCAAAGAAATAAATTAAAATATAATTTATTATTTTACAATTGTTGAAATAACAATTAAATACAAGTGCATAAACTGAGTTTTTGATCAGGCAAAATTTAGATCAGAAATATTATTTTATGTTGGCAAGATCTAAGAAAGATCAAAGAACGAGACACACGCCTCCGTCCTGGCTATCTCTGTCGGCTCGAATTTGCATTTGTGTAAAGCGCGCAGCAATTAATACTTTATATCATTGCAATAGTGTTCATTTTTCATAATGAAAATTTTCAGAGTTATCAGTCCTGTTTATATATTAAGTCCATGGGTACATGATACTTTTGACAGCTATCAAATTATTTCGTACCGTAATAGTTAAGTGTATGGAATATTTCCTTACTCTTTAGTTATTTAAGCTTAACAATACTACAGACTTTCTTGCTAGAGTTTAGTAAGGATGTAGGTATAAGGTTTAATGATGATTTAAAAGTGGACATAACTACTTGAATAACAAATAAATTTCTGTTTCTTTCAAAAATGCTTATCAGGAAGTTAAGTTGAGTGGTTGACTGGGAGACAATGCTCCTAGCATTATGTCCACCTGTTGTTCTTTTAAGTCCAATAAGTTATAAAATAAATGAATAAAGTTCTTAAATATTGAAAATTTAAAAAACCCCAACACAAAAAAGTAAGAAAGAAGCCCTTTTATTTGATACACATATTGAGGCAGTAGTGACAAAAAAAAATTATGAAACCCGTCATTTTCTGGCGGTGGCCATCTTGGATTTAAATTTCGTCATTATAAATATATATTGTGGTAGTCGAGCCCTATTATATGATGTCCATATTGTGGGAGTTGTGTTAAAACATGCAATGCATAATGTTGTCACGGTGGCCTTCTTGGTGGAAAAACACTGACGATTTATTCATCTTTCAAATAAAAAAATCAAAATCATAATCGGTTCATTTGTTTGGGAGCTGCGATGCCATAGACAGATACACACACACACAGACACGTCAAACTTATAACACCCCTTTTTCCGTCGGGGGTTAAAAAAAGCGCTGCTGCGGTTCGTCTTAAAAAAATTCAATGAACGTGTACACATCAAAATGTACAACCCTACCCTAGAATCAGTTTTTGTTCAGCTGCACCCGTCAGATTTGCATGCAACGTTCAGCAAGAACAGAGTTTCCGGATAAATTGACAGGCGGATATTTGGGGTGCAAAACAAAAACATGCGGTTAACCACCCCTTCTTGCAATTGGCACAAAGCCAAGAGTTATAGCTCAACAGTCAATTAGAAAAAACTGTACTCCGTTTTAAGCACTAGAAATTTGGCAAACAAAGAAGGAATAAATAAATAATATTAGACAACATCACATACTTTGCTCTGATTCTGTGGTAAGTAGCTAAAGCACTTGTGTTACAGAAATCAGAAACGACGACGGTACCACAATACCCAGACCCGAGACAATACTAAAAACTTCGTTTCCCATATTGAACCGACCAAGTATCGAACCCGGGACCTCAGAGATGGCACAACGCTTAGTCCGGCACGTTTGCCTCTCGGCTCTGAGATCGTAAAGGAATTTTGTAAAAATGTTTTTTTACAAAATTGCAATAAATTACAATAAATAATTGATTTTCCGTTGTAATTAACTGCCCAAAAATCTAAGGTATACATAATATGACTTTTTAACACGAGAAGTAAAAAATGTTGCCGACTAAGGCTTCCAAATTTATACATTTATGAGTAATAAAAAGAACGAGTACCTTAAAATCTATACGATGAATGGACTATCCAATACAAAAATATTTTTTCAATTGAGCCAGTAGTTCCTGAGATAAACGCGTTCAAACAAACAAACAAACTTTTCACTTTGATCATATTACTCGTAGTAAAGATTGTGGTTGATACTAGTCTTTACAACACAAATTATAATGCTACTTAATTTAGGTCAGGGAATTTGGGTTTGATGTTGTCTCACATTGATTATTTATTGACAAAAGCCCGACCTCATGCAATTATCTTCTTGTACCAACCAACCCCGACACAGCTCACAAAGCAACACACTACGTTATTTATTTTTCATCTAAAAGATCAAAGTTTAAGGAAAAAAGTAAGCGGAATTAATCAAGTTTCTCCACCATAAAACTTTGGGGCCATAACGTTTCCGGATTAGCGTTTTAATAATTAAAAGTGAAGGTCTCGCGACAAAAGCGAGTCGTTAATATTTTACAGACGACAGCCCGTTTCGAGTCTTGACCCGGTTGCGGAGTTACAGGGTCGCTCCGCTCGCCGCTTTGAAATATGCCGACGTTTCTGTAAAATTATAATAACCGTAAGCAGGCGTTAAACAGCTCGGTTTTGAGAGGTAGGAGGCGGTCTGCTTAATTGACTGGCCTGGTGGAACAGTGAACGCGACAGAGAGCGGTCTACTAAAGGTTGTGAGTTCGATCGCCGGCTTGAAGAATTTATTTCAATAAGCCGTATGATTAACATTTGTGTTTATTGTGAATCTTCATAGAGAGAGGCAGGCACACTTTGGTTCCGCGCCAGAACCGAGATGCCAGATTCGATTCCGGGCGAGTCTCTATGAAAAACAAGCTTTTCCATATTATCTTAGGTCTGGGTGTTGTGGGACCGTTATTTCCGATTTCTGTAACACAAGTGAACACTAAAGAATCAGAGCAATGCATGTAATACTATCCAATATTTATTAAATTCTAATTATATTTATTTATGTATAGTGGAATATTTTGTTTTGAGTGTATTCAGGACCTTTTTGTAGGAGTCTCGCGAATCGTGTTTACAAATTTAAAGTGATTTCACTATTAGAGAACCGAGAAGATACAATTAAAATCCTTGGCAATTTTATAAAGAAAGTAAATTAATTCATGAACACAACCTGTGTGTACTAATTTTATTGGCTAGCACGGGTGCGAAAAATATAACCATCAGAACGTTTTCGTTGGACCCAGCCATATATCACTGGTGACAATATCTTTCACATAATAACAGTTATAATAACGGTTGTTATAATAACGCTATAATAACGGTTGTTTAAATTAATATTTCAAAAGCGGCCTCTTGTTTCTGTTCTTGACCCGTTTACCGAGTTGCAGGTGATCCCGAGCCTGGTTTGAAATATGCCGCTATTTATTATTAAACTAAGTTTTTAATAGATGTTTTGTTACTTAATACTTTTTGTTTTCATTGCTAGTTACATACTTAATCTTACTAACGCAAATTAGTATAAATGTGTGTGCTTTCGCGCAAAAACTGCACATTTCACTTGTTAGATACATTGACAGTATAAAAACTGATGCTTTTAATTCTGAAATAATGCGAACCAAGTTATATTACATATAGCTTAAAAAACTTTTTAAATAAAGATATGAATATTTTTACATCACGTGATTTTTTTTCTTTATTTGTATTAACGGTTCCAGTTCCACGCTCAGAGGAAATTATTTTTTTTTTATTATTAAAGCCAGAAACGCTCATAATATTTAATTGCAACGTGTTCTAGATCTATCCACAAAGTTTTCTTTGAGTACAACGGCTGTAATTAGCCCTTCGTTCACATTGGTTCAATTCACATTGGTTGATTTACGTGCCTAGGGAAAGTTTGAAAATAGCAATTTCCGTCATACATCACGTAAAAGCTTGGGAAATTCCGAATACGGGATGCATTAAATGGGATGTCGCACAAAATGGATCCCTTGTCGCTTTTTACGCAATTCTCGCTCTTTACCTAACACAAAATTAGAGGTTTTATAAATGTATATTTTGTGATACCACTATATAAGAATAGAATAGAATAGAAAATGTCTTTATTCATGTAAACTTTTACAAAAGCATTTATGAATCGTCACGTCAAGTAAACTAACACCGTGTTTGGAATGTTGATTCTATCGAGAAGAACCGGCAAGAAACTCGATAGTTACACATATTATGTACTTACATACGCAATCAAAATAGTACCCACCTAGTGAGTTATTTGGTTTCCTTAAGTTGCTATTTGGGAGAAGGTCGGTGTATATGAAGTCAGACGTGCTTTCATCTGTACGTTTCATACATTTTACACTTGTCCAATCGATGTACGTAGAAGTTATAACTGCCACAACTAAGCTGGCTATCAGTTGGGAAAAAAACACAGCCCGCAAAGAAAAAGCATAACGTCGTCAAAATACGAGCGGCATCGTTACTTTAGATGGAGGCAAATCCGTTTGCAGGTGGATCGCAGACAGAGCGTATTATGGGAGGGTCGATCGATCCCCTAGTTGTCAGATAAGCAATATCTCCGCACCTGCTGACGTCACTCTACGAGATGATAACATCTGCGAGTTAGGTGACAGAGGAGCTGGGTTGCGCGATTTTGTCACTTTGCTACGTTATTGGCCCGCTGCTCTTTTTAAGGCTACTCCGATTATATAAATTTTAAGACTTTCGCGTTCCATTTTAAACATTTAAAATAATTTAACGGGTCGGGTTAAGTAGTTCGTACTAACTACTAAATAAAAATGGTGTCGCGTTTTGACCCGTTAAATTGTTTTAAATACTCCGATAATAAATCAGAGGTGATCATTTTAGAACCGAAAATAATTTAGTAGTTTGAAACCCATTGGAAATAGAAGGGTAGGTATAATTACAAAAATAATTAGGGGCGATCTGAGGTTGGGAAGTGGTAAAGAGTGAGTTTTAAGAGTTAAATTTCGGTTAATCTCCATTGTACTTTGCCAATTCTCAAAACTACAAAGTTTACCGGATCCTTTCGAAAAATGAGAATTGAAATTGGCAAAATTGTAAGTAATAAAATGATTTACAACTTTTGTTCATATGTGAAAAATGCATAATAATTAAATTTATTATTTTAATTGAAATATAGGCTATATTTATTGCTAGAAAAGACTAACTTCATGAGTAAGATTCCCCAAAAACCGAATTCACAAATATCAATTGTGTCATAAAAACAAACTTGACAATCCAAAAAACCATCACTTATTTCGACTAGCCTACTATAATTCCCAAAAGGGAACAAAGAGAAACCATGAGTTCCGCAGGCCGCGTACCTCGTACCACATTGTATATTTACATCTGATAATGCCGACAAATGCCACGGCTTATGCTAGATGAAGTACGGGACGTGCTAGTGGAAGAAATAAGGGTGAAAAATGTATGATTGGCTAAAACTATAAGGGTGAAAAATCCACTACTTCGGATTCTTCAATTCAGTGACATCATTATGATTTATGACAGGTACGTGATATGATTTGAGGAGTCTGTTTTAATTCTCATAAACGTAATCAACTCACATCGAATAGGAATAGTATTTAAAATACTAGATATCATTTAAGCAATAAAACCTCGTTTTTACTCCCGAATTATCGATTAATTTTCAGAAACGAGACGTTTTGTTTATTTATTTTGTTTTTGGTTGTAAACCAAAAAAAATATTAAAATCATGAGTAATGGAGGACTTTGCCTTTTAACAGATTAGATTACACTAATCCACAACACTCTTCAAGCTCATTTTTTCGCGGATACTATGATTCCCAAATTAACCTCACCGAAAATTGAATTCGGCAACTTTCGCGCTTTAAACCTTAGCCACTTACATTTCAATTCATTTACTTTTGTATTTCAATAACGTCAACTGCATTAACACCTCTTCCTTAATTTAATCCCAATCCTAGCCAACCAAAAACATCCCAGACAAGCAAACAAGACGACCCGAAAAAAAAAAACACGAAGGCGGGAATAATTTCAAGTATTTATTATGAAATCCGACAGAATTCATATCACGAGAACCATGATTATTTACAGCATTGTAAATACAGATTCCATTGACACACCAGTCCCGAACTGGGTGTATAATTTGGCCGTACGCAAATTGAAATTCTCACCTGCGGCCCGAAACGTATAAAGTGAATTTTACGACGCTGCAGCAATGAGCTGAATGCATTCGATGTGAAGTGAATTCGAGTTGCCAAAATTAGCCAAATTAAGGATTCTTATAATCGTAAATTCAGCCAAAATAAACCGAATTAATGATTTTTATGGTTGTGAATTCAGCCAAAATAAACCGAATTAATAATTCTTATGCTTGTGAATTCAGCCAAAATAAACCGAATTTAGGATTTTTATGGTAGTTAATTCGGCCAAAATAAACTGAATTAAGGATTCTTATGGTTGTCAATTCAGCCAAAATAAACCGAAATAAGGATTCTAACTATCGTGGTTCTTATTGTTATACAGCATATTGACTGGCATACGGACAAACAGCAAAGTCTTATAATGCGTACCCTCTTTTATCCCTTGGGTACGGAAACATTAAGAGTAGACAACGTTTTTAAGTAAAAAAACACACAATCCCCTAGTTTCAGTGCCCTAAATCCGACACACAATCTCGTTTGAAAAACTTATTCCACTCGGACAAAATATCACTTGTCTCATACCAAAACTTCTTTAGGGTCCATAACAATGTGCCTGTTTGTTTTCGCTTGCACACTCGTAAACTTATTCACTTTGAAAGTTCGACCGTAAAAAGGAGTGCAACAGAAAACATAAGGAGGGGATGGGCCGGGAAAGATGGCCGGCCAAAAAAATTTAAAACAACGTAACGTTATGACAATTTCCAAAATAAAACATATTTTTTTAAAAACTGGTATCAAATAATCTACATTAGTGTGTGTATATGCCTGTAATGAATAAACTAAAAAACTACATTGCCGATTTCGAAAATTCTTTCACCTTTAAAAAGTTACATTCAGCTTTAGTAACATAGGCCATATTTATTGCTAAAAGACCAATTTTACGCTTACAAAATCATGGGTGGTCACTACATTAAATAAATAAATAAATGTTGACAACCTCATATGCATCGATATGTGATTCTATCTCTCTCTCTCTCTCTCTGGCTCTCCGTGAAACCAAAAAGAGTAGACGCATTGGAGATTGTGATGCAGATGTTAGGAATATAGTGTACCGAGTGAAATGATTCCATTTTAAAAGAACATAAGAGAGATAGCGATTTATCGCTCGAACTGGAGCAGCTGGACTGGTGAAATACCTTCACTTTACAGAAGACCGCTGCCAAATAACAATCACTTCTGTGTTGTTGTGTTCCTGTAAGGTTTCCAGGCCTCTTGGGAAGTGCTAGATTAGAAGCAGGGGCCAAGCCATCAAGGTAAGGGTGACTAGTCCAGTAACAGATTCACTATGCTCTACTTGTCGCCCTAAGCTAGGACCTCATTACCACTTAACATCAGGTCGGATGAGGTCAATCTTCCTTGGAAAGTGCTAGATTAGAAGCAGGGGCCAAGCCATCAAGGTAAGGGTGACTAGTCCAGTAACAGATTCACTATGCTCTACTTGTCGCCCTTAAGCTAGGACCTCATTACACCTTAATATCAGGTGGGATGAGGTCAATCTTGAAAAGTAATATTAAAAAAAACTCCCTACCAGGCAACGCCTTTCAAACAAACACAGTAATTTCGCATTTGGACTTTCTTCAGCAATATGCCTGGTCGCGACCTGACTCGGCCCGTGAATTTCAGTACTCACTAGCATACAGTCACTAATTAGCGCGGATAATAGCAAAAGTATAAGAAATATATTTTTCTTTCTAGAACATGGTCTCTATATATTGATTTTTTAGTATAAATTTATCCAACGTTGATGGAAGAGAGAGCACTTGTGTGTTGCCCAAATGGTCACTGTAAACCAAGCCCACGTAATTGGCTAGTCTCATTCAGGCCCAGCAAACGCAACGCGACTAAATTTTATCGCACTCTTAACAAACGTCAAGATCGATTGAAGTCTGTAAAAATCAGTAAAAATACGATTGCGGTGTGCTATTAGCCAATAAGCAGTATCAAAACTTTTGTCGTCTCGTGCGATAAATTTGACATACAGCGTTTGCTACGCCTGAATGTCAAATCTTTTTACTAACATGGAGTAACAATTATGAATTATCTCCTACCCCCCGATCCCCAGTCTGTGCTGAAGTTGAAGATATTGTTATAATCGCACAAGATCTGGTATCTGCATTGGTCGGCCTTCCTATTCTAATAAATAAATCCTGATCTATCGTTCTTATGTTCACAACACTGCGGGTCAGCGGGCGTCTGACTTTGTAAGACGAACCACAGCAATAATTCAACGCTCAGAGCGGAAACTAGCCATTTTTGAACGCAGTGCCTTCTCAGAAGTTCTCCTAACATATTGACTGGCATAAGTTCCAGCGAAATTGAACTTTACTGTGAAGACTAGTTCAGTGGGATGCATGGACAGCGAGTAACATACACGACGCATCGTTTAATGGTATATGTGTCACCGTAAGATTGTAAAAATCGTTAGATTACAATCTATCTCGCGAGATTGTAAACTGTCGAGATAGATTGTAGATTACAATCTATTTCGCGAGATTGTAACTTTGGATTACAATTTAACGGATTATTTTTCGCTTTATTGTAATCTATCGAAGTGAAACCGTTAAATTAATATTGTAATGTCCGGCGTCAAACTGTCAACTGTCCGAAAGCTCTACTTGATTGGTCGGTTTACTGTATGAGCGACCAATCAAGACCAGCCTTTCTATGTCCCCGTAAAGTTAGGAATGAAATTCAATTCAAATCATTTCTTTTATTTTAAGAAATAGAGATGTCGTTTAAATAAAATAAATGCACTTCAAAAAATCTTCAAGTATTTATTTACTATTTACTAGGTAATCAATAATCCTGACGTACGTTGAGAAATAATTGTACCAAAATATTTATTCTTCAAACACTCAAAATTTTAATTGAAAATTACAATAAAATGAAACAATAATTTTGTCTTTTAACACAAATGAAAATTGGAAAATTTAAGAAACTCTTAAAAAAAATATTTAGTCCTTTAAACATACCATAAATTGATAGTTTAAAGACAACAAACGAAATAACAAAAAAATATGGCGAATGACGGAGCGGCGGGGGGCACATAACTCTCAACCAATCAGCGCGCGAGATGCATTTCGTTCTATGACAGTTCACATTTTGACCGATTCCCTTCGATAGATTACAATATAGCGAAAAATAATGCGTTAAATTGCAATCATAATGTTACGGTTCACAATCTGTCGACAGTTTACAATCTCGCGAGATAAATTGTAATCTAACGACTTTTACAATCTTACGTTGACATATGTTTTATATACACCAAAGGTTAAAGGAACATTAATCATCAAGACGACCTCCGTAGCCGAGAGGCTAGCGTGCCGGACTTTGTCGTCGCGCCATCTCTGGGATCCCGGGTTCGATCCCCGGTCGGGTCAATATGGGAAACGAAGTTTTTTGTATTGTCTCGGGTCTGGGTGTTGTGGTGCCGTCGTTGTTTTTGATTTTTGTAACACAAGTGCTTTAGCTAATTTCCACAGAGCATCAGAGCAATGTATGTAATGTTTTCCAATGTAATGTAATATAATGTAAAGAGGACTCTAAGCACGAAAGCCGGTAACGTAATACGAATAGTATTTATTACGTTGTGATAGTTACGTATGGTTATTTCTGTAGTTCCGTTACTCACCGCTGTGACTCTTCTTCGATTAATACTTTTTAACAGTTTAATTCTAATCGATTTCTGTTCAAGCTATGGGTACAGATTTCAAAATGGAACAGCTTTTCTAAACCGTATCGTGATATTTTTTTTATTTTATGAAGTACTTTTGTTATTATGTTTCTTAAAATTATTTACAACCTACCCGAAATTTGTCACAAAAGTAAATTAATTTCATTATTTATCCAAAATTCCATGTAAGCAACTATTTAGAGGAGACCATAACAGAACAATTTTTTTAAATACCAGTTATTTCAGAATGTGAATGTTCGTAAGTGGCACAATTTCAAAGATGACTTATTTTGAAACATTCTAACACATTTAGTACATTTACGCATCTAATCATAAACATTATTTTTAATTAAATATTGTTTAGATCTAAAATTTCTTTAAGTAATTCCAACCCCTTTTTTGCTTGTGCATATACATATAACTTTAACTATCTTTAGTAACAATTAATATACTGTTATACTGTTGTAGGGACTCATATAAGTGAAATAGATACATGTTTTTTAAAAGTTTTTATTGTTTTCAAACCTACATCCCTGTGGTTTTTAATTAATGGTTACACTTATTGCGGTGAGTTTAAATAGCCTTCGCTTTTCTATTGTCTGTGTAGAGGTTTTTTGTATGAAATCGTCTTAAAAATAATATAAAAAAATGGAAAGAGTTACACAAACTAAGTTCCAACCGCCTTCCATAATTCTAATATTGGAAGGAGATGGGTTACCACCCCTAAATTATTAATATTCCATCCGACGAACGCCTTGCGAATCCCTTTATAATGCGAACAAGGCTCTTCAAGGCTCTATCTATTGACTAAAAATAACGCGTGCTCAGAATTCTTATGGAACCGAACTAACTTTGTAAAGATATTACCCTTTCCCTTCCTACAGTTTTATTATGAAGAATGCTACTGATTTGTCCACATTATTATTCATAAAAGTAGCGACCCGTTGCAGCTTTGTATGCAGAAAAAAATTGAACATTTATCGGGGTACGCTCCCGACATGCCATCTCTGAGGTTCCGGGTTCGATCCCCGGTCGGGTCAATATGGGAAACGAACTTTTCTATATTGTCTTGAGTCTGGGTGTTGTAGTACCGTCGTTTTTTTCTGATTTCTGTAACACAAGTGCTTAAGCTACTTACTCAGAGCAATGTATGTGATTTTGTCCAATATTTATATTTATTTATTTATCAAAAAAAATTACATAAACCTATGTCCGTAATTCATGTTATTTGTATAGTAGATAGAATAAAGACAAGCGGCGGTGACTCTATAGTCACTAATCGATTGTTTCCGTCAAAGCTGATGGCGCAATATGGTGTGGTGATTTTGCCAAAGATTTTTTGATACAGCCTTTGTCCAGCAATAGGAGAACGTAGAGAAAAAAAAACCTGAGGTAGCTCATTGAAGAAGCTATAAGCAGTTACCTGAAGTTATCATGAAAGCTCTGGTGATGTAGTCTTCTAAAATAATCCACATAGACAGGAGGAGTCAAAATCTGAGTCAAACTGCATGTGGGCCCAGCACTGTGTCACAAGTCTAAGGATAAATAAGCTTCGGTTCGCAATTCAAATTCTGTCATCGTGGGTCTTAATAGGCCACTTACACGCCTGTTAATATCTACTAGAGATCAAATGCATTTACCATTGATCTCAAGTTACCGTTACAATAATAGGCACTAGTTTAATCTCAAGTATTGTAATCACATATACTAACTATGTCACTTGATTCCAACAGGACATCCTTACACATACATGTAAAATCTCAAGCTGTTAATCATCGAATACGATAACGATTACTGTCATTTTATGAAATAAAAAAAGCTCGTATAAAATTTATGACACGTTCCTTTTTAAACATATAAAATAAGTTACCAAACGGTTAGAAAAATCTATACAATTTCGGATACTGTCAGTGTAGTGTGTCGAAGTGACTTCAATAACATTTTGCTGTGTGAGAATGTGAGCGTCGATAAAAATTTGCAAGCTCTCCCGAACAGCGAGACTAGTCAGCTTGTGTCTACGATTGGTGCAACCTAACCGAAACGTTTTTTTTATTTATTGTTTTTATTTAGTATCTATCTGTTAGATGTTTCAAGAAGTCAATATTTTTTCGCGTACAAATGTCATCGAGTCCAACCCAAGTTAATAAGATGGACCGCGTCCATCACTCCCCAGCACGTAATGAAATCTCACGGCTCTCAGTATTAGTTCTGAGAACATATCGGCAGCTATAAGTCCTGCGATGCGTGGGAAATGGCGGAATAAAACATGACGCTCGCGTAGTTCAACGTTCATCGCTCATACTGAGTGGATGGATGGACGCAGTTACCGCGAGGGCCGTTCTGGTGATGTAGGGTTTCCAGGCACAAATAGTTATTTGTGGGCAAGTCATCGGTTTGAATACAACGGCATGGTTGTACGTTACAATGGGCAATATGAATGTCGTCCTAAAATTGTTCTAAAAGATCCAATCCTGGCTGGGTACGTACATTTTGTTGAATCTCTGATACTATATTCCTATTGTGTAAAGGTCAGTAGTAAAATATTTAAAGTAATTGATACATTCAGAAGCGTAGACGGCTGGCTCATACGTATGGTTGTGAACAGGTGCCACCTTTTTAATTCATTTATTGGATTAAGCATAAAATTGTTTAATAAATTGCCGCAAATTCTTGTTGACTTACCTATACACAAGTTTAAGTTACAGATAAAAAATTTACTTATAAAGAAGGGCTATTATAAAGTAGATGATTTCCTTAACGATAAAGATATATGGCCTAACACTATTTAACTTGCCTGCACATGTTATAAATATATATTTATTTTTCTTTTCTTAAAATTTAATTATGTTGACATCATGATAATGCAATCTTTTATTTTACAAAATGACATTGATATTGTTAAAAATATCTATTTTGGACATAAAATGTATATTTGTGAATTATGTATAATTTTATTATGAATTAGGTATAATAGATTTCTTTCTTTTTTTTTTAATCTAAACCAAAATGTAGGTTACTACTTCGTGCACCAGGTCCTATAGTTGTTTGATGAATTTAATTTAGATAATAAATACTTACAAATTATGGGGAGATGGAGTAGTCATGCTCACTAATATGTTACTGGGGTGGTGGCACTATGTGGCGGGTCGTTACATTCCCTACAATATGATTGAGTGAAGCGATGGCTGGCACATACGTCATGCTTGTGAACAGGTGCCACCTTTGGGGACTGGTCTGCTCCAGCTTACCTCTCGAAAGTAAAAACTTACGTGAGTACTTATTTGTTTCATCACTCATCAAAACCAAAACTATATGACTTGGTCCAAAGTAGCTACACATAGCAATAAGTTAGATACTGATACTGTAAATGATCTGCTGAGTTTCTTACCGGTGTCTTCTCGGTAGATATAGGTTCCGAACCGGCAGTAGAATCACTTTGCATTGTATTCAATGACGATTCAAAAGTGTTACATGTAACCTACTTGAATAAAGAAATATTTGAGTTTGAGTTTGGGAACTAGTCTGCTTCTGCTATCTCAAAATAACATACTTAGTGATCATTACACTCAATAATATTAAACTATAATTATGATAAGTTCAAAATAATAACGCTTCATAATACATGAGATGCTGTTAATGATACATGAGTACAGAGGATTTTTGCTACAATTCATTGGAAATATGTTCCGAACACGTCTCAATTGTTTGGCATTGTGTTAAATGATAATTGAATAAGCACTATTGGTTGGTTTATTGAAATGATATCATGTAACTGTTATTCTCATCAATGGTCAAGTGCTTTAGATACCGGTCTTGGAATAGAGTCCCGCGTCCAACAATGTATGTGTTAGGTTTTTTGAACATTCCTCGACTTCGTGATTACGAACCCGCATTTAACTAGCGTTGTGAAAATAGAACCAATTGTAGTGATCATGGCTTGAAAACAATCATGAAGGCCTAGCGCTGCAGTGAGATATTTAGGCTGATAAATACTGTTATATTATACATTAATTAACATCGTATTTATCATTGGCGCCCAACGTGGGTCCACAAAGAGCGCGGACTATGTCATACATCCTTGACCACGCATGAAATTGAAACCGAGAATGCTGCTCTTATACGTGTGAATAATACTATCTCATGCCTCTTTAGAAATAAAAAAAATAAGTCAATCAATTATTTTTAATAACTACTTAGAACGTCCAAAACATAGAGCCCAATAAAACTAATTTCTTCTCATTTCAAGGAAATAAATCGTCACCTTTTCACGTTTTAAATCCGATCCATCTTAGCAATCGCAGCTTCACATCTTGGAGCTGATAATAAATTCAGCACTGCTTAATTTATACCAAAAACGTGACCTTATGTTTTCTTTTTGCTGAAATGAAACTCTCAACGAGAGCCATTTTTGATTTATAATGAGCGAAAAAGAAATAAAAAGCTGGAAATGAACAGTGTCACCACTACAAATCAATATTAATTAAGGTTCATGACATGCAATGGTAAGTCAGTCATTAAATTTTTAACGACTTTTGCATTAACTATGCTGATACATATCTTTTAAGCAATTCACCACGAACTATTCTAATTTATTTTTGAGATTCATCTTGTCCTGAATTTTATGAAAATCTTAACACGCATAAATAAATGTTTCGAAATTGCCTTTTAAAAAAAACACCTAATTAGATCCCACAATCCCTGGTTATTAATCTATATTCTGTACAGAAAAGTAAAAAACGTTTTTACTAAGTATAAGTATAACAAAGTACAACATGCAAACTTTGGCCGAACTGTGGCGTCGCGCCATCTCTGGGGCCCCGGGTTCGATCACCAGTCGAGTTAATGTCTGAAACATTTTTTTATTTATTTATTTTATTGGATCACCAACATAAGTTACAGTAACTAATTATACATAATTAACTTAAGATAAAACAAAAATCTAACTGTACTTATAATAATAGGTAATCACAGCATTCGTAAAATACAAGAATTGTTACTAAATTGTCCCGCCTCGTCGTTGTTTCTGATAACTGTATCAAAAGTGCTTGAGCTATTTACCACCCTAATGTGATATTGTCATTAAATTTATTTATTTATCGGTACAACCATATTTTTAGATTATGCGAAACCTGAAAACGGAAATTTTCGTACAAAAGTATTTCAAAATCCCGTGTCTTTTCTACCTATATTCCGTCCATAGCCATTTCAACTTACCCATCTTCAAAGTATCCGAAACATCGTTGCGGCGGCCATCAAACTCGTTTCCCGGCTTTCGATTATATTTACCAAGCGATTATTAACAAACTTCAGACTTTTGCAAACCTCTCTTCGATGGTTGAGAAATTATTAATAAACGTGTCGAGAGCTGGTGTATAAATTCCAGGAAAAAATGTTGACAACCAAAATATACCTTTTGGTGCCGATTCCGTAGTGACAAGATAATTTTTAATTTTATTATTTTTTTTTTATATTGCACTTTAAGATTGACCTCATCCCACCTGATGTTAAGTGGTAATGAGGTCCTAGCTTAAGGGTGACAAGTACAGCATAATAAATATGTTACTGGATTTGTTTCGAAATAGTTGAACAGCAATTAAAAGTTTAAAAACTACATATAACTGATAGTACCAACCCTGTACATATCTAGTTTATATTTATAGATAGTTTAAGTGTTTAGCTTACCATAAGGACTCATATTAGCATTGACTTAGTGATAAATGAATATCGATTATCGATAACTGATTTGCCACTATAAAGCAACCAGTTCAGTTACGTGTATGTTATTATCTACATCCCAAGCTCTAGTTCTTTTTGGGTTAGACCTTGGTCGGCCACTCGCAATGAGTTTGCAAATCAGTTATATTAAATACTAGCTGTGCCCGCGACTTCGTTCGCGTGGACTACATCCTTTCATGGTCGGTTTTACCCCATTCTCCCCTAATATTCGCAACAAAAAGTAGACTATATTGTAATCCAAGTTTTGAGCTATATGTGTGCCAAATTTCATATCTCTAACTTCAAAAATAAACATTTTTCCATTTAAACTTTCAAAGGTGGTATTACCCCCCTCCCCCCCTTTATTCTAATAAAAAGTAGCCTATGTCCGTTCTTGAGATTCAACGTATACCTATACCAAATTTCATCAAAATCGGTTGAGAGGTTTAAGCAGGAAAGCGTAACAGACAGACAGACAAACATACAGACAGACAGACAGACAGACAGGCAGACAGACAGACAGAGTTACTTTCGCATTTTTAATATTAGTAGAGATGAATAATTTGAAGAAAACAAAACAATTTTATCTCTCTTTTTTCGTTTCTTGAAAATCTCTAAAGACCGCTAGTGTGGTGTAAAGCACTGTAAAAAAGCACTTAATAAAAATATTAATAACTTTTTTGAAGATCAAAATTTAATACCGTTCCAAAAACTCGTCAACGCCCGCACGCCGTCGTGAGGTTTATTGAATACTTCCAACAAAACGCTTATTACATTGAACGTTCTGCCCTAATTCGTTCAAGAAGCAATTTAATAAAATGCTATCAAAGAGCCGACGATATCGCAAACATCTTCATCCAGAAAAAACGCTTTTGTTTGAGGCCCACCTAATTATTCAAATTTTTTCTTTCATGTAACGATTACTATTTTATTTTCATTTCAAGATAAAACAAAGCCTGGATTCCTCTTCTTTTTAAGAAATCGTTTTCATTAGGGATTTACTCTTCAAAATGGGATAGTTTTACTTATAGCTAGAGAAGATATACGGTAAGTTACCACTTGCCGTCACATCTTAGGGTATAAAGTGTCGAAATATTGCGATAAATGAAACAACGTCGTAGTATAAATCAGATTGCTTTAATTTATTTTAGTTTTATACAAATCGAATGCTACTTACGATAGTCAATTTTAACGAATAATCTTTTTATCCGTCGAGTTTAATTTTTACAAATTTACCTTTGTATTTTTATTCTGTAAACCTCCATAGGGGCTTTTCATTATAAACTTACATTACACACAGTTGTATTTTATCAACTTACTGCAGTCATATATTTTTAATTTAATTTTAATTAATTATCTCGACTATGGTCAAGCCACAGGAACACAATGTGGATTATTTTATATGAAAATTTGTAGAAAAATAAGTCAAAACACAAAAAAATGGCGATAGAAATAATAATAGTCATTTATCGTGCGATATGAGAGTGAACTAATTTTTCAATAATCTAGAGGAATATGGTAGTCCAAAAATTTACAAAAAATTAATTCAAAAATTTCACACACTTTGAAACATTGTTTATAAAATAATTCAGCCCCGGTTTTTACCTGATTAAAAATTTTAAAATGTTTTGCTATTAGGTACTAAGTTCACGGTACTCGAATTAAATAATACAATTTATATATATAACGTGAAACATATATTTTAAAGGGTAAATATCATCCACATAAGAAAACATGGCTTGTAAAATATTTCCTCAAGATTAATGAAACGTTGCTAAGAAACCTAAGGAATATGACGTTCTATGATACGATAATACGAGAAATGACGTCAGAAGCGACAAGTAAGCGACAACAGGTGTAATGTGTTTCTACCCTACTTTCGGTGAGATCAAGTGCTGGTCTAAAACCGAATTACTTTGAATCGAGGAAAACTCATTTATGAATAAAAAAAGCTATCAGTTTAGTATCTTCAAAGAACTAAAAATATTGTGTTTGGACGCAAATAACAACAAATGTTTTGTTTTATTTACCTTCACTCAATAAAAGTCCTAAATCAACATCACAAGTGAAAAGGGAAATGTCGATACATTTTCCTATCAATATCAATAATTTTGATGTTCGTAGGAAAAATTAAGGTCTATTTGTAGAAATATTTATCTGGACACTTCTTTTTCTCTTGGAGACGAAAAAAATCCAAGAAAACACAAGTAAACTCATAGTTGAGATTATTTCTGTTGCAAAATAAACTATAAATGTTTTACGAAAAATACGAAAACAAATTGACTCGTACATCAGAAATGAGTTTTCCCGCCTTCCTAAGCCATTGTTTGTGTTAAAATACGTATTTCTGTGAATAATACGAACATGTGTACCGCTATAGTGGTCGAGCTTAATAATAAGGTCCTTATTTAGACATGCATAAACATCTGCAGTGTTGAAGTTTTTGATCTGTCCTCGTCTACAATGTAAGATAAAAAATTGGACTTATATGAAATAACAGGAGGATGTATGCACCTCCTTATTTAAGACAATAAATCAAGCAATATATGGTTCATTTTAAAAGTTTTGCCATGTCTATAATGGCAGCGGAATCGCACGTAGTGATAAGTTTTCGAGCCCACAAATGACACTTAAATGTGTGGCGAGTTAATTAACAGCTTTCAATATTTAATAGCGTATAAGAATCAAATTGTAGTACTAATATATTGCAAAACATAAATGGATGTGGATGGACCTTTTGTTATTAGGTATATCACGCAAAAACTTTATTTAAACATAAGCATAAAAGTCCAATTGGATAGATCAGAGTTTTTCGTTTTAAAATTAAAAATAATTTGACTCAGATTTTTATGATAGTTGCATCTTCACTTTTGATGTTTATGTCAGTCATAAAAGGGCTAGTTGTAAAATTATACAAGAGTAGGTACGACTCCAAAGTGTTAAAATTGAAATCTTAAATTACAGCGTTCAGAATAGATTAAGATGTACATGAAATTCCAAAATACCTGTTTTACGATTAAAGCATTTTGTTGCTGTTGTGCATATGCTGTGTCCCCGGTTTGAGTGGCGTAAGGATTTTAATTGGGCATACTAAAATCATAAGGTACTAAAAATAAAAGATACTTCATAAAATTTTAAGACAATGGATAATTTCAGGCAGGCTGCCCTAAAGCACACCTCTCATCATCTTATGGTCCTGAGCTTAAATCTCTAATCGAGTGTTTTGGGCTTATGATTACCCCTATGAATCACCATATGGCAAGCGTGGTAATGAGCCAGAATATATAGTTATAACGATAACTTGAATTCAATGCAATGGGTAATGGGTATTATTAGGTTGATCTTTTTTGTCACAAATTTTAAAAAACGCTGATACAAAGTAAATATTTAGGAAAAGCATTATTTTCAAAATGCGGTTATAACCGATGAGAAACTTTCAAAAAATGTGAAATTCCTTTAGCAATTCCCCTGTTAAGGCTTAAGTTAATGTTTGACCGTTCTAGGAACGTAATGTTAATTAAGCAATGAGAACGCTTATCACTTGAGCATCGATCTAGTAAGAATATATCTGTTTTCCAGTTATTTCCCTTACTATCAAATTTCATTATAAATAAATTAATAAACAATTATTATTCCACGAGAGTTAAAATTAATGTTGTATCTTTCCATCTTTTTACTTTTAATATTGATAATAAAAAAGTCTTCTTACGCCACGCAAACAGATAAAATTGTGTATAGAAATATACGAGAATGTATAAAATGGTTCTCCGGTGCCGACAGTGAAATTCGGAAAGAGTTAATAGACAATTGTGAAAATAATCTCCGAACAGAGCAAACACAAAGTTACCGTTAAAATATCAGAACTATTAATAAAGCTGATATGAAAATAAATTCAGGCGGGCAAAGTATTTGAGAATCAATTTATGTAAAAAGCTGAAAATATTCGAATTAAAATTTCATAGTATGGACTTAATACAATATTTGAGATCAAAGCGACTGTTGATCATCTTTACAGCGCTTTAACCGTGGTTGAGTCAGTTAAATGTAGTTAACTTTTGCAAACGTCGACTGCAAAACTTAGTCTGTAGTTGTATGACTTTTAAGCCACCAAGCTCCTTAGATATGATATAAACATCGTGAGCGCGACGATTAAATCGTAAAAGCGAAGCACCTATTAAAGTGAAACCCGAGTTTCAACTTGGAAACGACGAAGCAGCCACATACTGTGTTGACTATCAAATTATGCCACCGATGTCATTAGAATGCAGAGTAGTTCTCTGTGTTTGCTCTGGACTTAGTCTCGTATGTTACACATAAAACTTTTATCAAAATTAAACCCTTTGCATTGAGGTGAAGACGCTTAGAAAAATAATAAGTGATTTCATTATGAATTCGCTGATTTACAAACGATTGCAAACTGTGTAAACCCATTTTTTTTAATAAAGCAAGTTAATGTTTGTTTAGTTATCTTTTTTATCGATTGGAAGTAAAAATGTTGTTCATGAAATAGAATTTTATGTATATATTCAAATCAAACTAATTAAAATTAAGCAAGGAACTCACAAAAAATAGTTCACTAGAAAAGTATTTACCTGAAAATCAATTACACATCGTCCGTCCGCCGTACTAGCTGATATGAACAATTATAAATGTGAAAACAAAATGTTCCGTTCTTAATTTGCAACCGTTTGAATTCCAAGCGATATTTAAGAACAATAAATGCACTACTACATGAAGAAGTGTAGATGAGTCAGTTCATTTTATACGTTTTAATCTAACCCGGTCCCAGGCAGGCGTTTTATTATTCCAGTTTTATTTAAAATGTAGATCGTTCTACGCGTTTTTAAATGTAAAATTTTAAATGAACGCTGGGCTGTCGCCGCGCTCGCTACAAAGTTTCACAACCTCTCATTTATTTTTATTTTTTAAACAAAATACGTTTTTAAAATTGGCTGATATTGTCGCTAAGACAGCCCAACCTTCCTATCAACATTAACATTAAATTATATGTTAACAAACATCCTAGTTCGTTTTTAATTTTTACAATAAAATTCTCAACTTTTATCCGTTATTTATACCCCTATAATCCAACTTAATATCAATATTTATAAACCCTATTTTTGGCACTAATAAATCTAATTAAATATATCAATTAATTTTACAATTTCATTTTCACGTACCGTTACTCTTGAATACATAAAGAAAGTATTAATAAAATTCCAATATGAAAAGCTAAAAGACAATAAAATTTAAACACAACTAATTTAACACAATAACAGGTACATTAGAACTTTAAAAGTGGGTTAATAATAAAATATATTAAAATCAAAACATGATATCTTTTGAGCACCATACGTACAGAATTACATCAGTAATAACAAAACTCTCATTGGTGTAAGATGAGAACTCAATAACTAATACAGATATAATTTTGCACACGACTCCGATAGAAATTTTAATTAAACTAATATACATACATTTCCTTATGGAAAACTTTCTTCAATACGTTAATAGCCAATCCATTAAAATCTCTTAGAAAACGATTCCTTACTAACGAAACCGCACTCACACTCACAAAACTTCGATGATAAACAAAACGAATATTCATATTCAAAAATTGATTCGAAAGAACACACCGAGACGCGTAACTTTTTAACTATTTAATAATCTATTATTAGTGAGCTTTCTTAAGATTAAATCCTTTATAACCGTAGCTTAAGGGGACACGACACTCACTAGGCTATAACGACATCTACAAGAGTGAAATTGAGGAACGGACATAGATTAAGATGTGAATAATTGTTATTCTCATTAAATAATATGTCTATATTACAATATAGTTGCTAAGTGCTAAAGGGAACTAGATACATACCATCATAGCGTATGAATTTCTGTATACTTTTAAATGAGGTGTAAATGTAATATTTTACTGAGTTAAAAAAATCTAACTCAAAAATTTCAAGTTTTATTAACTTATATAATCGATAAAAATGCTAGTTTTTTTAAATTATACATCTAAATCGACGTCAATTTAGAAGAATCTTCAATACAAACTTCACAGCATTCATAGCAATGACGGTATTAGAATCTTTTTGAGCTACATTTTAAATGGTGTTACGTCGCAGAGTAAAAATCCGTACTTCAGATATTTTTATTCATTTCGATATTTATGCAATCATTATTTTCTTAATTATTTTGCGTGTGATACGCGCGTTGTTCTCATTTGGTCTTATTCGTAAATGTGGTACAAAAATGAAAATTCGGATATGTTATATCCGAATTTTCATTTTAATATATTTTACATGTATGACTTTTGTTGGAAGAGAGCTCAAAAAGACCTATTTAGTGTCTAATCAGTGAAGTGAAATTACTTTAGTCTTTTTTCCGCTTTTTCTTAATTTATATACAAATACACATTGCAATATTCTCCTGTATATACATGTTATCTGTACCCTATGTGATGATGAGTAATATTCCCAGCATATTGTTATTTACTATGCAAATTTTCTAAAACTTAGAATGTCTAATAAATAAAAGGTGTGTGCTTATGACCACAAAATAGAAGTGAAAACTTAAATATTTTAATTGCATGACAAAGTCTATTATAAAACAAACTGACAGGGGTGATCACAAAACCATTTATTTCTTATTTTTATCGTATATAACGCCTTTAACTGTCTATAGCCATATCACTGGCATCAATTATTGTAGTTCAATTTAAAACTTTTTTCAGAAATTGCAAAGTACATCTAAAAAAGTTTTCACTTCAAAATGTGGTGCTTTTGTAAGTGACGCTAGATAAACAATAACATTACAATATTTTAGATAGGTAACCATTTATCTAGTTTTAAAATTCATACAAAAACAAACCGATTACCTACAAGTCTGAAACATTCTCTATGTGATATTCCATTTATTGTAATTCGTTTAGTCATCGCGTTCTTATTATCATTTTATTAATTTACCTCTGTCTCTAAACCCTAATCTACCTTTACTTTGGTTCTTTTACATTAATTGCTGATTATCAATTCCACAACTGTTGGCAATTCCTCGCTTCAAATTTAATTCACTTCGTATTAATTAAGATTTTTTTTTCAAGTTTATTTACTTCAAACCAATTGAAATCGCTATTTCCTTCTTACAAGGTAACTTAAAGCAAGCTATTGACTTGTCTCTACCAGTATTTGTTCCTTTATGTTATGTACACAATACTTACCCTAAGGTAATGTAGCCTGTGATCCCTCATTTGCTTCTACAAAGGAAACTATTACTCCGTTTAATTTATCTTATGGGAAGAATCTTCTCCCATTAATGCTTGAAATTATTATTCTCATGCATTAGTTTCGTGCATTGGATCAATAGCATCTCAACTGAAACACACACCGCAGATATCATAAAACCAAATATCCTAATTAAGTCGCAATCGCGTCTCGCTTCAACGAAAGCATCATCAATAACCTCTTTAACCGTATCAATTAGAAATATAGTTATACTTTTTAACAAATTATACTCATCAACATTTATCTGTAAAACGTCCTAGTCAACATCACAATCGTTTTATAATATGTTGGACTTAACTAAGCTATTTAACGTATCGAGTTATTTATATTTACCGTCTTTCGACTATGTTAATGGAGACGTGTGCGTTTCAACCGCGTTAGGGTGAAGCTTTGCGGTGCGCCGGCGTCTCGTTGCGATGCTTTGCAGCAGTAATATTGCATGGTGAGTTCAAGTCATGCAATACCGTGCCGCATTGCGCTGCACGTGAGTCAAATTTCAACCACAGATGAAGTGAGGGTAGCGGTGTAGATCGCCGGAGCGGCAACCTCGCTCGACGCGCCTTTTGTTGTACATAGAAATGAAACGATACGACTAAAGTAACGGTAACTTTACGCGACGTGGTAACGTGTGATGGTCTTGAAGCATCGAAATACTCATATAAATTAATTTTAGATGGTAAAAAGAGGAATCGTAACAATTTAATGCAGGTATTCTTTTGTTAATACGAATTTACTATTAAGCCAAGTATTATTTTTGTGACAAAGATTCATTTTTAGTGCTCCCAATATTTAATGATTTTTCCTAGTGTCCTATAAACAACTTTTGGATGCTGTGACGGTTTCGTTTTTTTGTTGATACTTATTAGAATTCCGATATGAGTGCTCGTGATCGATAATTACTCGATACCTAGTTTAAGAATTTAATCGATTTGCCATCAGTTGGAATGTATGAAATGTATCTAGTAGCTTTATATATTTACTCGTATCGTTTTATCCCTATTACCAACCATGTCGCACGATTTACAACGCAACGCCGATGCCCCGCGTAGCTTAGCTCTTAGATATAGTATTATACATAACTATAATTACATCGTTCGCCAAAATCTAACATTAGTTCTCTCGTGGTGTGGGGATACCCCGACATCTTACTGCACGATGATATGCGGTGCGGACAGAAGCACTGCCACTGTAGCGATGATTGTGAAAAGAGTGAACACGAACAAGCAAAACCTGGGGACAATGAATATCTATATATATTATATTTTAAAGAAACAGAAAAATTTAATCACCCCTTGCGGTGCGGGAATCGAACCCACGACCTTCACGTACTGCGTGTGCTGCTCTTCCAACTGAGCTAATCGCAAGTAATCGTAGGCGATTTTTCTACTGTATCAACCCGTTAGCCTTCGGTAAATGTTTCTTTAAAATTTTTAAAGTTCGATAGTACGGCGTTAGGTACTATCAAAATAAAAAATCGATCTATGTATATTATCTCGTATCTATAACCGTTTTATATAATATATTAAATTCATTACAAGTTTATTAAATTCTGGTACAATTTTAATACTATCAATATATCTACCTTTACCAAAACTTCACCTAAACAACAACTTCACATAAGTGACAATTTACAAAAATCTATCTTGCTCAATACTCAACACTCAATTATTTATTGCTGCTAAAAAATATATATAGTACAGATGATATGCTTAAACTTAGTTAATTTATTAATATTTTGCAACACACTACATAAATAAAATAGTGAATCCAAGACGGGTAAATGCATAAATAACCGGCTTAATTATTTTAAATGATTCCTCAGTGACAGAACTTTTATCTTCACACCTTAATGTACATTTAACTGTTGAAATCGTCAGAAATTACTGTTCAGGAATAAAACAGTGATTCGCAACGTTTGACCGATGCCCGCCATATGCATAATGGCTAAAATGATTGATGGACAAAACGCGTTATGACCGACGCGCACGCGTATGAAATTTAATTCGGAGAAAATGGTTGAAGCCAATTTAATATTGCTTATTTGGTCGGAATTCATTTCACGTCCGATGGGTGCACTAATTCATTGTAAATTGGCGTGATTAAATTACAAACGGAAAATTAGTTGTTTGAAATTAACCACATTCAGCTTTCCCTTTGTCACTAAATAATGCAACTTTAGTTGTTTATCTTTTTAAAGGTAATATAATATCAACCATGTAATAGTCTGTCCACAGGTTCTTTTTATTCTATTATAATATATTTTTAAAATAAAGGTGACAAAATAAACTGTACCTGTTTTGATAAATTCTATTAATTTTTACCACGATTTATATACATAAAAAAGCGAAATACCACAAATCATACCATACCATCCCCAAATTAGTGATTAATCACGAAATCTCAGAAACTAAAATACCTTCGAACTCGAAATTTGGTTGGTAATTTACCGGAGTATAGACATCTGTTAAAAACGGATTTGAACTCCATCTCAGAGCGGGTAAAACGGAGGTTAAAAGTTTTAATGACCGAGTCCTATGTTTTGAAGTAAGAGACTTAAATTTCAAATTACAAGACATTTTAAATGTATACGTTATATGGTGTGGACGTGTACTAATAGTATATTTTGCCTACGCTATATTAATTCGTAGGGTAGAACAAAAGAGTAATTCCAAATAGTGAGAAGTGAACAGACAAAGAAAGAATGACAAAAAGTTGGCATAACCAATAAGTTACAAAGTCCATTTTCACAATAAAGAATAGTAACGTTTCACGTATTAAAAATATGAATACTAAATACATATAGGCAATAAAATATGGATAACCCAAAAGGACACTTGTATTCGCCACCGATTGCTATCACGCACAATATGCTTTCGGTTGCTGCTAAAATTTCAGTTCATATTTCTACTAAACAATATGTCGCTACTACCTAGTGTATTTTGCGTGCGTCTCGTATTGTCTCGTTTAGTTGATCGAGAGCTCCCGCAACTACTCGTATAGCGCAAAAAATTCATAAAATTATTACTGACTTAACTGTTAGCGTCCGCACGGACAAACTCTCATCAAATGCAATTACCTGTCAACAACCATCGCTGCAAACTTCCAGTCGCTTATTAGCTCCGCCTCCTCATCCGCCTTCTTCATTCTCGCCGTGATGAACTGCAGCTCTCTCAGAATGAGATGGAGCTCCCTGTGGTGGCTGCCTAGGCCGCCGCCCACATCCTCCATTGTGGAAGGCCTGACGAAGGACCGCCGAAAGTCCGTCCGGAAGATGGAGCATCTGTATTGGGGATAACTATTAAACTGTATAGAATGAACTAAGGATGATTGCTGGTGGAGGTATTTTTGACTACAATGACTGTAAACTATTAAATTTACCATGGGAAAGGGTAGATGACAAGTAAAGATAAATGTTTGAGGGTTCATGTCAATAAATACAGATCCAAATGGATTGAAAGGTTTATGTCAAAGAATACAAACATGCTAAGATGACGAAGCAAAGACAAACTCCAAAACCTCAAAATAATTATCAAGATCTAAGTATATTTATTTGTAGATTTTTAACTGAATGTAGGATTACATAAAGTCATTTTGCAAGATGTATTTGATGGCTTGGGCATGCTATACACAGGTAGACCCTTATTTAAAAAACCTTAAACTAATGAACATTTTAAAACTTATTACGTAACTTTCATTATGATACAACCTACGTATTATAAGTATATTTGCAGAATAATTAGACTTTATCAAGCTACAAGCCAAATTTTGAGGTTACTTTTTCTTGATTTATATTTAATGCGTATAGAAATGCTTTTGAAAGGTTTAAATACTCACCCAAACGAATTGTTGGTGCACTGCTGCAAACTTGTAGACCTTTTATTCTGGGTGACAATGAACTATTAAGAGTACTTACCCAGGACCTAAGTTTCCTGTGGACGCTGTGCTGTTCGGCGGCGGCGGTGCATGTCTGAAGTCATCGTCTATGTCCAGCACATTCGCCAGCAAGGACTTCGATGATCTCTCTTTTAGCTCCAACTCCCTCATCCGGGTGTTCATCATTATCGTTTTTCTCGTGATTTTCTTCCCAGGTCTCGACATGCGCAGAATCCATGGCAGCCATTGCAGGAACACCGATTTTATCTTTTGAAAAACATACTTTCGTTAAGATTGTAAAGGTTGCTTTTATAAGGACAGGCTTTGGGGCTGTTTACCGGTTGTGATTTCAATATCTCAGGGCTCAAATTGGCTGGTTTTTATTTTCAGGGTTGAGGTGTGGTTCAAAGGGCCGGGTATAGAAATGCAAATATTGCTGATTCGCAGGTGACTCACCGAATATTGTTCCGATAATAGACGTATAGTGATGGAGCCCAAGAATTTGAAAGGTAATTTGTACCACATGTGCACGTTAGGTGAGCACACAAATATTCCGTGGCTATTTGACTTACAACATGATAGTGAGTGTACCACACAATCAAACAAACCTTATTAATATCTTCCTTAAGATTAAATTTACCTAAACAATTATCGAGGCCAAAGGCTGTATTCTACGTATAACCTTAGAAAAACAAATTCCTCTAATTGGGTTTTCAGTGACAGCTCGTGCCTACAATACCAGCCTAGAATATAAATTAATTCACGCAACTGAAATATCCAGTTCCAAATTTGTAGACCGAAAAATACATACCTAATTATCTTATTAACCTGATAACTCTGTATTATTGTACGGACATACAATATGATAAGGGTAGGTTCGTATTGAGAACAAGAAAGAGAAAGAGAGAGCAAACTTAACCAAAAGAGAACTAATCAGAAATGTCTACTAAGCAACTAGCTACAACTACCATTCGGAGTATTACGGCCTCTGTAGTATTTGCCGTAATTTCGAAACGAAGCGTAAACGTGCTAAATATATATTCAAAGGCCTTAAACTTATATTAATATTACTAGAATCAATGTGCTGAAACCGGTTTTGAATTATTTGTATTATTTTTTACATTTTGGGGGACAGAGCATCTGTTTATCTATTTTTTTTTAACTCACCTATCTGCTATGAAAGTCGAAACATTGAAGTAACGAAAAACTTCTGTAAACCAATTATTTTTTTCATAATAAAGTAAATTTAAACTTCGAAAACTACTTCAAAGAAAATTGTAAAGCCCTGTAACAAACTCCATTGATTGATGTTCCAGGAAAGTATTAAGAAACCTAGGCATATGGCCTTCAGAAGTGAGCCTTGGTAATAAATCTCTTTAAAACATTAATTCCCTTTACAAATACGGCATTTGTATTAATAAATTCCAACAGAGCTTTCCAAAGACTCAAAGAAACACAAATCTCTTAAGAAATTAACATACGCCCAAAGCGTCTGTTAATGCCATTTATCAATGTGACAAAGTGTCGGGGCGTTATTTCAAATTAAAACATATTTTTCGTATACAAACGTCAGAAATATCATTGATTTGTATGAGATAAGGAACACACTGACTCGGCGTTGTTTCATCCACAAAAAAGCATCTAAACATTTTCAAATTTCAATAGTTATAATATTGGAAAGAATTATCTTAAAATTTTCACACTCTCAGTTCGAAAATGTTTCTTATTTAGTTTGATCGCTATCCTAAATTCAATCAACCTAATTATTTACATGACACGTTTTAATTTTGTTCTAAAAAGGAAATAAAAAAAAAAATTTACTTTGTTCTATGTTTTCCAATCGAAAACTCGAAAGTGAGAATCAGAAATGCCTTTACTAATTCATTTAACGTTTAACTATCAGTACCTATATGCTGAAGTTAATTTCGATCGACGAGCTTTCAGCAACGATTCCGTCAAAGTGCAATTTCCATGAGTCGCCAATTTGGTTTTAACATTCGAATTAAGAACACCTGTAATGAAATATCAATTTGACCTTGGCACACAAAAAACGTGCATGCAATAACAAAACGAAGATGTGAAGTTTCGGTCACCTCTGCCGCTGCTTCTCCTGTTTCCTGTATAAGTGAAGCATCTGCTTACAATAACTTACCCATTGTGGCATCTCATGTATGTCCGCAGTCCGGTGGTGGTAGTTCAACACCACCACTGTCAGCACCACCGAAGAGGCCACCATAAACATGATGCAATTGAAGTAAGTTCCTGTCACCAGAACAACTTGCTTCACTTACAATCAACAGTTTAAACTAATCGCAATCAATTTCATTTTTTAAATTAAGTTTACCTTTAAAACGTGCACGATGTGGGTTTTATGGTGTGAAATATCCGCTAGGTGGCGTAACGCAGGCGTCAGGTCCAACCCCTACACGATCGATTCTTTTGCCAAAACGTAAAATAGTGCGTTAACCTACGTGATGATTACCATAAACAAGATATTAAACTATCGTCATATTGTTATTGCATGCACTAGATTATTGTGCCACCCAGTAAAACTGAATGGTCCACCAAAATTAAGATAAAAAAACCAATCATGTAAAGGCTGGGCCTGACACCTGCGTTACTCCACCTAGAACCAAGAAAACCCACATTTGATTTAAAATTACTGAAGAAAAATCAAAAAAGAAACTTTTATAGATGTAAGGAGAAAATTAGGTACAATCATTTAAAAATCACGATTAAAATTTTATTTTAATTGAAAGACACACAAATCTTTTAGAATAATTTTATCAGAAATTAGACAAAACTCGTCGCAGTGATATCGAAAGCGATTCATGCATTTTAAATCAACATGCAGTCACACCAGGCTACTTTAATTATTCAAATGATGTTTCAGCTTTTAGTATTAAATTTGCTAATGAAATTGTTTACATTTATTTGCCGCGTTTATTGTTGCCTTTAGTTCATTAATTACGTTGTTAATTTATTTGTGTCGAAACAAAAATAAACGCAACAAATAAATCAAGTGATTTCTATTTATGATTGTCAATTTGAAACAAAGGGTATTTCTTTCAAACTGTCTTGTTCTCAAGAAAGACCCTTCCAACTTTTGTTTACCTCTCAAAGCTCAAGATTCGAGTGCGCGAATCCAAAAGTTTGTTAAGAGGACCCCTACAAAACTGACAAAGGCTTCGCACAATTTCAATCTCTCATCGTTATCTCCGTTGTCAGCCTCGCAGAGTTTATTAGTCAGTCGATTACAATGACAGAAACAGACCAGCCAAAGTTGCATGACACGATGTTCGGGAGATACTTGGAGGGTGGTCCCTCTCTACCCGCATCCACTTTGTTGCTTTAAACCGCCATTTAACTTTAGAACCTGCTTTTAAACTACAAGCAAACCAACCTACATATTTATAAGCTCATTTACATTTAGTTTAATCAGGAGAGTTGTGCGTTAGATTGCTGTTTAGCATAAACTACATGCCAATATAATTTGACGTCAGCAGTCATGAATATCGGACCTCTACTTCTTTCAGGCCAATCTTTCAAAGAAAGAATTAAATTTTTAAGAAAGAATTAAATTAAAATTAGAAAAGTAAAGAAATCTCGTAAAATTAATGCATTTGAAATTAAATTACTTTAAAACATTACAAGAAGATAAATTCAGATTTGAGTTTGTTGAACTTAGTAATTTTAGAAGGGACTTTTATTTTTCAGTACAACTACGTTTCGGTCTAGCTTGAACGGAAAGTGCAACAACTCTATTTGAAGTGTCGAGAGAGCTGGCAAGAACGCTGTAAAAGCATAGACTAGTCTCCAGAGACCACGAGACTCTAAAATGCGAGTGGGAAACAGAAAAGGATAAGAATGCTATGCTCTCCTTTAGTTTTAGTTTCATTCAAGCAAAAGTCTGCAGTCTATTTAGATCTTTGTTAAATTGGTGTTCCAAGAATGTGTAGAGGAATATTTTTAGTTTCTAGTTCGATGTGATTAAAAGATTTTCAAAGGTTGCTTGCCTAAAAACATTCCTCATTACGCATTCTTTGATGTTTTAGAAAGGATCTAATCAAGATCAATTTCATTTTTTATTTTATTGTAATTTAGGTTATCAGAGATTTTGAGCAAACGCGTCGAATTTTCTCACCTATCAGGGGGATCGCCTCTGAGGTTTTTGTGATAACATGTCCCACCAATAGAGAGAAAACTGTTTGCGACAGAAGAATTGTAACACCTGCAAAGATCAATATAATATTCTATGAAAAACAAAACGTTCTATTTACAAGGTTACGAAGAAAACCTATAGGCATTGTAAGTGTCCCATCCAGTTTAACACTTATCCAGTTAAAAGTAGGTAAAACCTTCCTGTTTGTGTGCTGAGTCGGTATCAGGAGCTCAAGTGAAATCATAAACAAAATAAAACAAAGTAGTCATGCAAACACTATTTAGAGAGGGGTTTTATTTTTGTGTTTACGTCGTTTTTATGTAAAATTTTAAGAGAGAGTTTTAGTTAGAAGGGCTTCCTCCAAGAAAGTTAGAATATGCCATCTACACCACCCTCCAAGTATCTACGACGACAAGAGCTGTCTCCATACACAACTGCTCAGTTGGAGAATTAAATTAGCCACACCAAATGAAACATCCAAAATTAACACAACATGGAATCGATTACGCGTTTAAAATCACACAACAGCTTAAAAGAAATAGAAGACCAAAATTGTGTAACACTGAAATTTTAATAAAACACTGAGAAATCGAAAACTCAACTTACCTTCTGGATCCAAAACATACGAAATTAACTTGTTACAAGTTAGGTAGAGTAAGTAACATGCCATGCTACTGATATCGAAAGATTCAATTATATTTACCCAAACATAAAAAATTTAGTTAAAGCTTAAGCGGACAGAATCACGAAATCGATTCCAAGATACGTCATCGAAAATAATATGAACCAAAAAACCTGCAAATTACTAACTAGTTTAACTTTCAATTGCCAATCAAACGGACTTAATAACCTTGGAAACTCTAAGTCCAAAAAAGCAAAGCATGATTCTTTAAATACGTGATTACAGGTATTATTTATTACATTTAATCAACGGACAACAAAACCAAAGCCAATATTAGCTTCACTTAGCAAAACTAAGCTTGCAATGATTAAACAGTAAAATTTAGTGTACATAATTTACTCCTTGTAATGTTTTAAAATAACTTTTTAATTTATAAAATTGCTTTTTAAAATGTAAAATAATTATAAGAGCTTAAGAAAAAATGATAAATAGTAAAGAAAAGTGAAATGAAAGATTGTGGAGATGGTAATGAAGAATAACAAATAAGGGGAGCAGAGGATGGACTTAAAAAATCGAGGAAAGGTTTGGGTAGTGTACCTAACAGGGGGATTGCATCGGAGACCTGCGGCAATGTCTCGGCTACCAGGTTGAGAAACACCGTCAGCGAGAGTAGAATAGTGACTCCTGCAATCAAACACAATGTTAACACCCCCAGTTTCCTCCCTTCCCAATAAACACTTCAACATTACACAACTCTCCAATTCTTTTGTCGGAAAAAACTCGTTTCCCGAGACCGCAATCAATGTAATAGCTTCCTGCTTCCCTATTACGATAACTGTGATGATGGTGCTGAAAATGAATGACATTTAATGAGGTCTACACCGAAACATACTTACCGGAGCTAGTTCACTGAGTTGGTGTACTAACACAAACACAAACAGTCATACCACATTCTAGAGATGATCTAATATTTACGTTAAGCGCACGTTGCTTCCGACCTCCTCTAAAAGTTTTATGGCTCCTCCGGCTCTCTCAACAAGCTGCGTCGGCCATTTTATACTCGTATTTGCGAAAATGGGTTACGATACTTTGATTACGGATAATATTATGGATCTTTTTTTTTATCTGACTTTTTGACAAGGAATAATTTCGTAAATCTCGACTTCAATTCCAATGTAAATTTGTAGTTTGCATGTTTGTTTCAGTCAAATAACTGAGTAATACTTTATTTTTTAAGTGACAATGAAATTACAAACATGATGAGGTTAATCTGTAGGTACTTAAATTTAAATTAATTAGGTATATTAAGAATTGGACTCAGAAAGTATCCTTGCATAACCCCTGTCAAACTAAAGGAAGCATCGTGCGTTCAAAGCAGTTGGCAACTCCAACTGTGCACTACCTATGAGGGGTACTGCATCCGACGTGGAAGGCAGCTTTTCAGCCACCAGGTTGAGAAACACGGTCAATGACAACAATATTGTCACACCTGTAGACACCAGCCGAAGCTTAAGGTGGTTTGATTTCTATTTTAACTACATCCAATTCATATACGGAATGATAAAAAGCTACTCAGTATTTAAATTACATAATGAAAAATATAGGTAAAAAAATGTACACTTGTGTTAGAAAATATGGTGTTATAGACGTCTATATACATTGGTAACCGAAGATTTTTTTCGTAATTCTGAGCCGCTTTTAACCTTCAAAATTTTATATTCAATTTTCAAATGTCATCTAATGTTCTAAGGTGTCTGCAATCATCTGATTATAAATTTATAGTATTTCGTCTATGATATTATGATATACATAAAACAAAGTATTTTTTTTTCTAAATGAGCGTACCGAGTAAATTCTAAACACAAAACCCGTGATGAATGATAGCTGTACGAACTTAAGGAAGTTTTATATTAAAATAGTCAAAATTAAGACCTATACCTTCAATAAAACGAGATCAAAGTGACCAATGTGTTTGTTAAAATATATTAATAGAATTATTGTTTTTTTAATTAAAATCACGATAAATTAGAAGTAAGTAGTACGCTACTAAACGAATTGTACCGGCGTTTCATCGTACGAACAATCACACTGCTTATAAATCTGTTACCTGAACGTGGATGCGTTGTATATACAAGTAATGTGGCTTCTACGTAACACCGCCAGATAAGTAAAATAGTGCGTAAGTAAAATTATTACCCTAGTTATACTAATGTAAAATGTGGCAACGGGATTGGTTTAGCGACCCAAAACTTTCTGCATTACAACGACACCCAAAATTTTCTGCATACACAACGCCAATGAAACGCCGGTTCTGGCATCGCACTAAGACCAAAACTTCAAATGAAATCACTGACCGAGTGTGAGTTTCTCTCCTGAGTCTGGTGGCAGGGTGAAGCCGAGTAGCGCCATAGAAGAGATGAGGACACAGGGGACGATGAGGTTGAAGAAGTAGTACAGAGTCCGTCTCCTTATCATGATTGTGAAGGTGACGTCCACGTACGGCTCAGGACAACACGCGTATGTTATCGTGTTCTTTTTACCAGGCATTCCTGATGGAAGGAAAATATTATACCAAATTTTAATATAGAACTAAATCATAGGCAAATCTGTTTGGTACTTTACCAATACTATGATCGCTTTATAAGAAATAGGGTTGATGATTGAAAATTTATACAGTCAGATTGCCAACAAATTTAATTAGGCATATTTTTCTTTTAGCACGTAAACAAAAAGATGTATTGTGAAGATTTATTATGATGAAATTTAGCGCGACGTCACGTCTCCGTTCCAAAATAGTGACGTAACGTTTCACTAAACTTTTTACCGAGCCATCATTCCTATTATTGCCACTGCATACATTACTGTCTAAGTTTCTATTACAATTATCAGCCTCGTGGGATTTTCATTTGTTCACAAAGTAACTAGGACCATTAATCTTCATAAGGCATTTCTCAATATTTTAAAGCGATTATCAGAGGTGATGAGTATGCAAAATCTTACCTATCAAATACCACTCCCCATTCGTTATGAAGTCCGACAAGTCTCCACCTGCTTCGTCTTTGAGCACCAGATCCAACTGTTAGGGCAAAACTCTATGAAACCTCACATAATTTTTCTGTAATGTCGATCTAAAGATCAGGGAACAAACCATGCAAGAACTTTCCACGTCAATACTCATGCATTGTAGGGTTTTTAGAAGTAAGAACATGGATTTGGGATGCTGGAAGGTGAACGGGGAAAGAGCCAGAAAATGTCATATATCAGTATCAAAAGCAAAAAAATGGGGGTCTCTAAAAAAGAATTAAAGAATAAATAGTATTCATACAAACAAGGGATTCAGCTTAAGAAAGGGCTAGGTATAAAGGTATACCACCATACGGACGACACGTGGTTTTTGTAAATTAAGCTTTTAGATTGAAATAGAACTAGCTACTGGTTTTAAGCAAGCTTACTTAACTAAAAAAAAAAAACAAAAATTCAAACTTACATCATATTATTATAATGCTATAAAATACCATATTCGAACAATACGAAATTTAACATCCTTATCGGCCATTATAAACTAATTACTTATGAAATATATATTCTACGTGAATAGTTAATTTTATTTGGCAAACACAACCCAATTACTTTCAACGTGTGTTTAAAAGATAATTCAATAATTGACGGTTGTAATAATAGAGCAACTATTAAATAAAACAGTTTTCTTTTGATTTGATGATTGGTCATTTTACCCCATACATACAAGAATGTACATCAAACGGTATTTGAACGTTTGAGTCGTAAAAAAAAATAAGAAACAAGGAAATAAAAACACTGTAACTAACAAAACCATTTAATAACAGCACTAAGCTTGTAAATTACATACTTAAACTAAATTGAATCTTACAAACTTGACGCCAGCGTTAAACACTTGAGAGACACTATGTGAAACTATTAAATTTGAACGCAGAACTAGGGTAACGGGGATTAAGTAAAGAGTGGTAGCTGGGGACAAACTAGACTTAATAGGATTCCATGAAGACAATCTAGCGAAGCGCTGAATGCGGACTAATAAAATCAGGAAGCAGGCTCTAACAATCTTAAGCGGGAGGAAATGGTTGTTAGAATAACGTGCGAATTGGTCGTAATTTATTTCGAAGCACAAATTTGACTTAGTCTCTTAGTTTAAGAAAATTTAAGAGAGTAAATTTAGTAGAGTCTATTGTGCTTCGATAAAGGGCTGCAAAATCTGTATACGTCCGTATGGTTGTAGAAATATTGTGTCGCTTTATCGTATCGTAGTGTTTCATATAGAAGCATTTTATTTGCTCCATGCAAAATAGTACATACAAAACTTTTGGGATAGTCATCCTTTTGGTTTCTCACATGGTTCCCTTGCTTATCGTCCCTAACTTTTATTTTTATTCACCTAATATTCTCGACGCTTTAACTGCTTTTACACGTAAAAACTTTTGATACGAGACCAACTTGGTCTTTAAAGTCGTACTATTCGCTAACGACTTTGTCATTACTTACAGGAAGGATACCAGTATATTTCGTGTGAATCAGATTGCGCAAGTTGGCACCATTCCAGAGACAAAAATGTAGAACTAAAACCAGGTATTTCTAGCAACAAACATTCATTGCAGCAAATGACCCGTGCTTCACGCATCGTTGCCAAACGTGTCTCCATTAACCTTAGAAAAAGCTTGAAATAGCTAATGGAGAATATGTTTACTCATATAAGCAGCCTCCCCTTAGAGCAGATACTTAAAAAATAAGTATGACTCTGAAAGTATCATTACAATCACTAACACAGTACTTAGTGTTTACTAACACAGCACTTAGTGTCTCAATCAATGTCAGAATTGGGCCACGATGACGCATGTAAGTCCTACAGTTAATTTAATTTAATTTACAAATAGTTTTTTTTTGAAGAATTGATTTTTAACTTTTATTTTACAATTGACAAACTAACTGTGTAACAAAATTAGTAATAAGTTAAGCTTTCATTTGTAAAAAAAAACTACTGAGTTTCTTGCCGGTATCTTCTCTTTAGTTATAGGTTCCCATCCGGAGGTCGCTTCATTTGCTTTATATAGAGACTATTCACAAGTATTATTAATCTAATCTTTGTGAATAAAAAAGATTGACTTTGACTTTGAATTTACTTTTAATTTTGTTCAAATACGTGTAAAAGCAGTTAAATAGTTCCAAACACATTATTTGTCGCAAACTGCGACAGAATCAAGCTTCCCACCAAAATATTGTTGATTGATCGAAATGAATATTCCATATTTTTACGTGTCTTGTTTTGTCGCAGTTGAAAAGCAACAAACAAATGTATTTCAACGGTGATAGCATTCATATCTGTATACCTGATTCCCATCGTAGGTCCAGCTACCAAACTTCATGTCACAATGCTGGTCGTCAAAGGGGAACCACGTGATGTCTATCTTGCATGTGCTCTTGAAAATGCCCGGAGGCACGTACAGGCAACTGCCGTTGCTTCTGACCACCACGTTGGTCTGGTAGGTCCCATCAAAACCCTCGTCAGCACTAGTGTTAATGAGAAACGAATCATTCTACCATGTAACTTTAGATACCAAAATATAACACGCTAACTTATGTACCATATTCGTGATATAAATTGGGGAGTAAAATCAGAAATCCCAAGTGAACTTGATACTTAAATAGAAGTGCAGAGCACTCACAAAATTAACGATAATTAAGATTTAAGAGGTAAGCCGAAAATCAACGCTGCGCGGCAGTCTCGCAGCCGAGCACGCCTCAACACGCGTCGCAAATATAAAATCCGTTTTAAATAATGTAATTTTTAAAACGAAAGTTCCGTAGGAATTTGATCTCTATGAACGGCTTCCAAGTTAAAATAACAGATATATCCAAACAGATATTTAATCCCCATTTCAATTCAAATAATACAAAGTTAACAAATATCTAGAGGTTTTGATTCATTTAGAAGACAATTTATAAGATAAGCTACAAATTCTGTAGTGGAACAAATGATCCAATGAATTCTCAGAATTTCGTTAAGCCCGGTGACCCTCATCACGCCTCTACTAATGTCAAACAATTGCTATCTACGAGTATCTCCGACAATAATAGGCATTCAAAATTTCATTAAAAGTTAATTCCATCTTTGGAAGTGACTGGCTCACGTTCTAAATTATTTAAATTCTTCAAAGAAAATTATATATTGAGATAAAATTTACATAACGTTCAATTCAAACGAAAGAGCTGGAAAATACGTGCTAAACTGAATAAAAATGTGTTATTTATATTGTTTTAAGAACAAAGGCTAATTTATGAATTACGACGAAAACATTTATAAAGAAAAGCAATTTCAGAAGCTTTATTTGAGTAAGAAAGAAAACATTAAAGTGGCGCTTTATTGTGTTTTAATTTTAATTAAATTATGTTTATATAGTGCTTCGGTTTCATCTGGGACTTTAAATTCTGTACAGCTATTGATTAAGTTATTTGCAAAGACATCTTTTGAATAATTTTATCATTAGCTTCGTACAGAAGTCACCCTCTCGCTTAGCTAGACAGGAAATTAATCAAGCATTATTTTCTTTAATAAGTAAATCAAAGAAAATAAATTTGATTATTTTCCAAGAAGTTTGCAACTAGTTGAAGAGTTTACAAATGTATTTCGTGCCAATGAAATCTAGTGCATTCCTTTTTAATTGAAATTGGATTTTTAAAAATAAAATTTACAGCTAATCTCCATCTAAAGTATAAAAAGTACATTGCAACCTCCTTTGCATTTTTGTTTAAAAAAAAGTCTGCCAAGCGGGACGGTGTTCGTGGTGTCTCAAATCAGCGACTAGCGTGCCAGTACGTTTATTCTGTATTTAGCTGTGGCAACACCGAGTAGAAGCTCTATAAAACCTCGCGAACGATTGTTACTTTTTATAAAAAAATACAAATTTTTGGAGAAAGGTTAGCTGTTTTAAATAACCATTTAAAACAGGTATCATTTTTTTTTTCAAAATGTTATGTAACAAATAAAAAAAAATTAAAGTTTTGAAGTACCAATCGTCACATTCGGGATTAGGCTCCTACTGTGTTGTCACTTGTCTGAAATTTTTTAAAAGTTTTTAAAGTATTTTAAAATAATATGTAAACATGGTTAAGAGTATATTTATTAAAAAAAAGTGCAAACCATAGTGCAAAAATACGCCAAGAGCATTAAAATGGTTTTAATGTACGCTTTAAAAACCGTTACAAATTATAAAGTTTAAGAAAAATTATAAAGCTTTTAATACCAGATTTATGTACAGCTATTAACTAAATGTAATTACTTAGTTAAATTATTTTCACCAAAACACCTTCATTAAGTAACACACTTTTTATTTCGTAACAAGGTTCAACCTCTTTCCAAAAACACCTGTTGCGAAAATAATTACGAAACCTCTTACTTAATTAGGTCATGAAAATAATGTTGAGTATAAATAATATTCTTGATACTGTAAGAGTTCAGTTTCCAGTTACCTGTTAATTAAACAGTCAATATAATTAATTAATTTTTAATTGGTACTTATTGTTTAATTAACAAAATACTTACAGACTCAAGAATATTTTACGTTGCTTTTTTTTTCATTTTCTTTCCTGGTAGTCAGCTCGTTTACATACCGAAGTACCTAAATTGGTCTTATCTATATTGTTCAGTCTTTTAAATCTCTCTCCAGTAGCTTAAAATTAAGTTATACGATGTAACAGATTACTTATGCCCGGTTCCAATATTTTAAAAACGGTCCGTTCTTGTTATTATTATTATTATTAGGGTACTTGGGGCTGTGCAGTTCTAGTGAACTGTGGTCACTGCGACCTGTCAGATCTATTGTTGTCTCGCCACCAGTTTAAAGTAACTCCTTCAGCGGTGTCGATTGGTGGTGTCTTTTTAGTTTGCAGTATCCAGTCAAGGCTCTAACTAGCGTACTGATCCTAGGCCTGCTAAGTTGTAGCAGTTCTTCGGTCCATTTGTGCGAGTAGCCGACAATGAGTGAGTCCGATCTAGTAACTAATAGTAAGATACACTAATATTATAAAAAGGAAATATTTGTACCTATTTTTGTATGTTTGTAATGAATAGGCTCAAAAAGTACGGGGCCGATTTAAAAAAATCTTTCACCAATAGAATGCTACATTCTTCCAATTTGACATAGGCTACAAAATTAGGGATCCTTGGTAAAATTAAAAATTTCAACAGGAAAGCGGGAAAAATTCTCTAAGGCGAAACGAAGTTCGCCAGGACCGCTATAAATTATACAAGGCATAAGGTAAAACGACCGACGGACAACTGATGATAGCTAATGGTAAATTATGGAACGGTATTACCGACTCGTAGCCGGTTCGAGAAAAATGGATTGTCATTTTTGACACATTACGAATTGAAAATATTGGAACGGGGCATAAATATAAATAAATAAATAAAATAAATAAATATTGGACAACATCACATACATTGCTCAGATTCTGTGGTAAGTAGCTTAAGCACTTTTGTTACAGAAATCAGAAACAACGACGGTACCACAACACCCAGACCCGAGACAATATGGAAAAGTTCGTTTCCCATATTGACCCGACCGGGGATCGAACCCGGAACCTCAGAGATGGCGCTCGCCAAAGTCAGGCCCGCTCGCCTCTCGGCTACGGAGGTCGTTAAAAAAAAACGATTAAAAATTACTGTGTTTATTGTTTATATCTTTCAACAGTACGAGTACATCTGTCGCAACCAACTGGTTTAAGCAAGAATTTAGTTTGCTAAATGCTGTTAGCAACAGCCAGCTAATTAATGAAGCGCATGATAACCATATGAATGTTCGGCTTGTAGTAACTTCGTTAAAATAAGCTGCGACAAATCAATACATTGTATTATTGGCTGTGCTTAAAGATTTGTGACTCGAAAATAGAAAACCGTTTAAGTGCACAAATCATCACGTCGACTTTATTGCAGTCGTTAAATACTGCTGCAACAGACTTGAAAGTTTCAAGTAAGTAGAGAGTTGTCTAGTTGCCTAGGGGTGACACGCGTTGTTCACGTAGACAATAGCCTTTTAATGCGTTTATCACACACTATTTAACGTTACTGTACAAATCAACACCAATTTCAAACACTTAACCTTACGAAATCTTCTTATATATAAAAATGAATCGTTGTTCGTTAGTCTCGCTAAAACTCGAGAACAGCTAAACCGATTTGGCTAATCTTGGTTCTGAAATAATTGTGGAGGTCCAGGGAAGGTTTCAAAGGTTAGAAACTAAAAAATAGGCGTTACGAACTTTGCCGGGACAGCTAGTCATAAATAAAAACTAAATCGGTTCGATGATGCTTTTCCCTCCACACGTTGGCTGCCCACCACACTGAATCAAAATATCGTTTATATCCAAAATCGTTAATGATTTACAATTATGAACAAAAATTGAATGACTGGATATTCTATACAAAGAGAGAAGACACGTGCATTGCAATGTATACGAAAAGCTTTTTTTTTTTCTCTTTTTTGGTTTCTCGTTTATTTCTGTTTATTTTGTGGTCAATTTATGTACCATTTACGTAAGAAACCTTACTAATTTATGTGCAATTATGTAAATTCTATTCATAACTGTTCAATTTAACTATATGTTTCCCAAAAATAAATAAAATTGACTACGTTTCCACACCTAACTATCGTCTTGCAAAAATTAAAAATTATCAGGTTACTTACAAAAATTATAATACAAATGTTTACTAAATAAAAGAAAACGTGTATTTTTCTCCTCAGCACCAACCCTAGAGTACAGTAAACTGCAATACAAGAACCAAAGCACAGTTTAACTGCAATTTGTCTGTCTGCCTCCGCACCCAGGATCCGCTGAAATGTGAATCTAGATTATTAGGTCCGCAACCGTTGTACAGTCAGCGACATTTTACATTTTGTGCGAAATGGGTATTAGGAATGCAATAGACCCCGATTTCAGTCAAACATACTTTAAATTTTTCATGACACATTTTTTTACTTCCCTACTTTTCTTTTGAAAAATATTACTCAAAACGAAATAAGCCATGACATAAACGCTATTTAAAAATAAAAAAAGTGTATACATTAAGTTTTAAACTATTAGTGGCGTAGTACTTTGGCATTGGCCTCTTAAGAATTGATTTCACTTTTTATTTTATTTTGTTTTTTTTTATTCATAACATTAATTAATTCAATGTATACGAAAACATGTAAAAATTAATATATGTAATTCAAACATTTGTAAAAATATGTATCGCTGACTGTATCTTTCGTTTGCGGCGAGTCATTTAAATCGCTTGTTGGAGACACAATTAATTAAAGCAACACTGGATAAAGGTTCTCTTTTGAGATTAATAGAAGATAATTTGTGAGCTTGGAGTCAAATTTAATTTAATTCGTCTCTAAGTTATATTACATGTTTTCATAAAATTAAAATACCCTCATGCAAAAGATCGTCCAGTTAAGTTACAATGTCAAGTAAGTTTAAAACAAAAAATCTTCGTTTAAAGTAAGTTCAAATTAATCCCTTAATTAGGTTTATTGGTCACTGGTTTTTATAGAAATGTATAAAATATATTATTTAATTCAATTTAGTTGAGCTGCAGCATTGTAACAACAAATAATAATAATTGATGCAAAACAGAGTCAGTGGAGGGCTGTATTTACGTTACTATTTCGTAAGATCTGATGACGTCATTGTTCCGTTACGAACATTGACGATCACGAACGAGAGAGGCATGATCAGCTAACCATTTTACTCCAACCGACTACGAGACGTCAATTCTAAATTCAAATTTACTTTCCATATTTATTTATTTAATAACTTTATTGCACAAATAAGTACAACAGGTGGACTTAATGCTGATTTTTTCCGGGATAAAAAGTACCCTATTATTTAATCCGGACTTCTAACTTTACTTCTGCAAAATTTCAAAGCAATCGGTTCAGTAGTTACGGCGTGAAAGCGGAACAAACAAACTCACTTTCCGATTTATAATATTAGTAAGGATATAACCGAATACCACGCGGGCGAAGCCGCGGGCGGAAAGCTAGTTAAAATTAAATATCAGCTGTCATCAGTCGTCCGTTTGTCGTTTTTAGTTGACGCCTCGTATAATTTATTACTATCCGTAACAGGGGGCCTACTCCCATAAACTCCCATATGTCGGTTCCGACAACGGATGGCATTTTTAATCCTCATAATTATAAAGAAATCACTTCGAATGCAAATTAAGCGTTTTCAAAAAACAAAATATTATTTATGCAAATCAAAAACCACGTCTTCATTCCTAAACTTTTGAATAATCTTTAAAAACGAAACCTTTCGTTTGTTCGTTTCGTTTTTGAGAGTACCCTCCCTGGAACAGATTGTTTTTCAAATATTGGAACCTAGCATACGTGATCTACCTCATTAGCACAGATAAGATAATTAGTTACAAGTTCGTAAAAACGTTTTAATATTGCAACGCGCGCAGCCGAACACAGCTTTTCGTTTAATTGAATCTCTAAGCTGGTCTTTTTCCTCTCACTTTGTGGTACATTTTTAATCTGCTCCGCCGTTAGAAATTCTATTATCGCTGCTAAATAAGTTTTCGCTCTAATTAAAGTTAAGTTGAGCGTTGCGCTTAGCGTTATTTTCCATTCGGTTAAAGTCGTTGCAATTTACTCTGGCACTTGTGTTCATAGAAATGTTTATATATTATGAAGCTTTGAATATAGCCGTATTTAATTACTAAACTGTAATTGTTCCTATCGTTCCTCATGGCAGATGAAGATGTGAACATTTTATCGGTTGTAAAAATCACACTGTAATTTATATTACACTAGCTGTGCCCGCGACTTCGTTCGCGTGGACTACATCCTTTCATGGTCGATTTTACCCCTATCTCCCCTTATATTCGAAACAAAAAGTAGTCTATATTTTAATAGAGCTATATTTGTGCCAACTTTCATATCTCTAAAAAATTCACAACAACATTAAAACATTTTTCCATATAAACTTTCAAGGTGGTATTACCCCCAATCCCCCCTTATTTTCTAACAAAAAGTAGCCTATGTCCGTTCTTGAGGTTCAACGTATACCCATGCCAAATTTCATTAAAATCGGTTGAGAGGTTTAAGCGGGAAAGCGTAACAGACAGACAGACAGACAGACAGAGTTACTTTCGCATTTATAATATTAGTAGGGAAGTAGGGATTAAGAAAGAATTAATTATAATAATATAAAGCATTTGTCAAACGTCAGATAAAAATTAACAAGCCGATAAGTATAGGCTTATATAGTTATTCTTAAAATAGTTAGTTTGATTTAAGAACATCATTGAGTAATTTTGGTACGGAATATTATGATTCGACTATATTTAGATTACTTATATGACTCTTATAATGACATATTATATGATCGTAATACATCCCCTCACTATGAAAACGTTTATCATGACGTACAGTAATTTTTAATTCTCCTAACTGGGACCAATTCACTTAAGCGTTTTCAAAAAACAATTTTTTTTTTCGCATCTTAATAACCTGGGTTTAATTCCCGAACTTGCCATTAACCTACACGACGTGACTGACATACATTCTCACATAAAAAAAAGCTTATAAAGCCTCCTACGATGTACGAAATATGCCGGATCCGATGACGTAGGTATAGCAATATTTGATTTTCAGAATCGGAACCAACTCACATCGAACGCGAATAAAGCGTTGTGCCGACATACGACATGACCTACAAGTCGACACAAATACAGCGTCAGCAGAATTGGCGTAGTAAACAACGCTCCATACGTAATGCATGACATCGATATCCTACATCGCGATATCAGAGTTTTCGTCGCCACTAAGTATATATACAACGAACCAAGATTGGTAGTTGGGCCTTGGTCCCCGAGCAGATAACACCTAGCTCGGCGGAAGTACTTCCACTTTTAGTAAAGAACATACGTTCCTTACAGCGTTAACAAGAAACAAAATTTTATTTTCGCAACTCAAAAACGACGGTTTAATTCCCGAACTTTCATTTAACAGTGCTACCAGAAACGAAAGCTTTCGTTTCTGGTAGCACTGTTGTCACGTGAATTGTGCGCAGCCCGCACGCTCGGCTGGCGCGCCGCCAACAAATACGTGATAGGATTCCTCGTATTCACACGCAATAAACTTATTCATAAGCTGTCGCGAAATTTACAAGGAGCAGTTTTATGGCCGAATTTAATCTTGCAGGAGGCGACGTAGAGCGCCTGTGGGCTCTGATGTGTTCTTAGCACGAGTGTTCGGTTTGCGTGGTTGGACTATGAGGCTTCGCATATAAAACCTGGCAGAGTGCCAGGGTTGATGTTTGAATTTACACCGAATTGTAATTAATAAAATCCCTTTTTTTAGTAACAGGAATCGACTCCACATTCATTTTATCTGTACTACAAATGTTAAGTCCCGTGTTTATTGAATGGAAGGGCATTGTATAATAATTCGTGCCTGATACATTGCAGCTATATTTTAGACAAATTATATCGATCAAATTCGACCCCCAAAATGAAGTAAATTTTATTTAGAAGGAAATCAAAATTGCACAGGGGCGTCTATGATGTCTGAAAATATTATTTTCATAGTTTTTCTTCAATTACATTACATTGTTCGTGTAATTTATACAAACTAAAAAAACTGAATTTTAGTTTTTTATTTGTAAATAAATGCTAAAAACACGCCGTATTGAACTATGTCTATTAATAACCTCAGTAAATTAACAGTAATTTCACAGAAAAAATGTTGATTTTTCACAATGCAAAATATGTAGGTAAGCATCTGTTTTATTTAATCACATAGCAGATCCTATGCGAGCTAAACTGTTACAAAACTGTAAAATTCGATAGCACACAACACCTCCAATTTCACATACCAAATCGAAGCGATGTAAATCGATATCATTGCATTGTACTACAAGTGTCGTGCATGTGTAAGTCGACAAACTTGCGAAGCCTCGCGTAGTTGGCGCGACGCCAGCGCAACACGCTTTTAAGTTGTGTTCACACGGACATGTAATAACATTGTTTACATAGCCATTAGAACTATATTATGTTATGCTAATAAACAGCTATAAGGTGTAGACAGCTAAAATGGATTGCAAGTGTGTTTAATTGTGAACATGACGGGTACATAAAGATAATATATTTAGTTTTACAATGTTCTATTGTGCAACAAGTACGCCGTGTTTATCAATAAATATTACCTAGATTTTTGAACTATTACCTACTTAAAAAAAAAACAAACGATTTTCTTATTATACGTCATTCGGAGATCGCAGATAAATGGTGTTTACATAAATTAATTTCTTACTATTCGACCCCACATACAATTTTTTATTGATAAGTAGTCGAAAAAAAAACCCATAAAAGATATTAAAAACGCCAGGAAAATGTGTGTAGTTATAGTAATATAAACAAAGTGTTCACAACCTCATTATTATTTAAAAAAAGTACCTATATTATATTATTAGAATGGGAATCCTCTTTAAAAAACAAAATGAGCTGTATAATGAATTGAATGAAACACGTCCAAGCGTTCCATAAAAATCAAAGACCCTGGTCCCTTTTTAAATTTACAGCGAAAAGGTTTTCAGCCTATTAATTTGATAAATTTAATTTTGTTTTAAAAAATAAATGTTCGCTTCGGTGTGATCGCCGGCCACCTCAGCTCGCCGGCTAAACGCCTTCAGAGACAGTAAACAACGTACTATCACAGCCCGTAAGTGATTTAAAAGCTTTCATAATCGAATGTTGTTCGGATACCGCGCTGGCAAACCGCCAACGCGCCAACGTTAGCCCAACACTGCCCAACGCGCCAATTTCCTAAATGGATGTAAACAATTTGGGTACAGGTAGGGATGCTGAGTTCAATATCGATATTTTTATCATTACATCGAATGAAACGAAGTAGTGTGTGCTGGGATCTTTAACACTACGTAACGGATTTTGATGCGGTTTTTTAGGAAGGTAAATCCGTATTAAAAATAACAGAAAAACCCAAAAATGCATTAATACCTACGTAAAATCTGTGCTAAGCCGGGGCAGGTGGCTAATATTATATAAGTCGTAGGATAATTTGATTAGTCAAATATCCGCAAAAATACAAATAATTTGGCAAAGACACAGACAAATTGGACAATGATAATTAACAAAAAATCGGTACTAAAGTTCTTAAAATCAATCAATTCTTTTTTTTACGTCAACTTGGTATTTTTATTAATAATGATGTGAAATTTATAACTCATTATCAATAAATCGCACTCACCGTAGCATTATACAATTTTAGATATTTATGTTTGGATGAACCTTTTAAAGCTTCTGGTGTATATATCCTATCATATATACATACTAACTACCGCGTAGGTTCTACCCAGTTTTTCTAAATTTTCCACGGATTCATCGCTCCTATGTAACATCATGGCAACATGAAGTTACATACAGGCATAGCGTGCGCAACGCGAGTAAATTTTATCGCGCTCTTAAGAAATGTCAAAATCGATGCGTCAACTGATAATGGCTGAAACTACGAGTACGGTGTACTATCACCCTATCAACAGTATATAAACTTTTGTCGTCTCATGCGATACATTTGACGTATTGCGCATGCTACGCCTAATAGCCATAAACCTTTCTCGATCAATAGACTACACAAAAATGTTGTTATGTGGTTCTGTAGATTAGCGCGTTCAAATAAACTCTTCAGCTTTATAATATACCTAAGTAAGTATGTAATGGATAAATTATGGGTATTAGGTTGTATTTATTGATGTAGGTACCCAGATTCAGTCTAACCCTTGGCAAGGGATCGATTGTCCCAAGTCGGCGGGTTTATGCGAGGGTACTTACGACCGTTGTGGCGGGTATTATGGTATAACTAGTTTAGAGCTTGCATAGATTACCGGTTCGCAAAGTCATTTGGCTTTATAGCTACTTGCGAAGTTATGGTAAGTTCTGAGGCGTTGACTTGAAGTTTCTAAGTGTATGGTGGTAATACAATGTTGTTGTGATGTGTACTTCCTGCGCAGTCATCGTTGTTTATAACACATTTAAATATTGTCTCACTAAAGGACTCACAATCTGAGTAAGTTTTGAAACTCTTTTAGCAAGATAAATTAATTATTAAGAAGAGAGGTAGGGCGTAGCGATTTATCGCTCGAACTGGAGCAGCCCGACTGGTGAAATACCTCCACCTTACAGAAGACCGCAGCTAAATAACAATCACTTCTGTGTTGTTGTGTTCCTGCGTGTGAGTAAGGTTTCCAGAGCTCCTGCGGGGTGCTACATTAGTAGCAGGGGTCAAGCCTTCAAGGTAAGGGCGACAAGTCCAGTAAAGATTGATTATGCTGTACTTGTCACCCTTAAGCTAGGACCTCATTACCACTTAACATCATGTGGGATGAGGTCAATCTTGAAGTGCAATAAAAAAAAAATTGTAGAAGTGATTTATTTCACAAACTGAGTTATGACTGTTTGCCAGATAAATTTATTTGTAGAAATGATCTATTTCAAAATCTGAGTGAGACTGTATTTGCTAGATCAATTGATTTGTAAAAGTAACCTTATTTCACAATGCTAGTTCTGAGCCTATTTGCCAGATAAAAATATTTGCAGAAGTGACTTATTTGAAAATTTGAGTAAGTTCTGAGGTTCTATTTGCCAGATGAAAAGGTTCGTAGAAGTAGTCTATTTACAATCTGAGTGAGTTCTTAGTCCATATTTGCCAGATAAATTGATTTGTAGAAGTGACATATTTTATCTGATTAACATAATGTAACAAATCTATTAAGTTTCCTGTCCGTATTTTTCTCTGTATTAGACATAGGTTCCGTAATGGTAGTCCTAGCATTATGATTAATGACGATTCAAAAGTCAAAGTTTCAGGATTCCACCAGGATACCAGCACTGCTGCGGTATTACAAAGCCATAGCAGAGTTTGCTGAGGCGTAACCCCAAATTAGCCTAACACGAAACCCTATGTTTTATATCTTTTGTCTTGAATTGTATTTATTTAATAGTTGTGTGATGATGCATAAACGTATTTTCTTGCTTTTTTCAAAGTAAAAAAATATACTTTGTAGGGCGGCCAGTGCTAACAGTGGCACCACAATACTTAAATATATAAATATTGGTCAACATCACAAACATTGCTGATTCTGTGGTAAGTAGCTAAAGCACTTGTGTTACAGAAATCAGAAACAACGACGTTACTACAGCACTCAGACCCAAGACAGTATAGAAAGGTTTGCTTCCCATATTGGCCCGACCAGGGATCGAACCCGGGACCTCAGAAATGGCGCGGCGCCAAAGTCCGGCCATCTCGCCTCTCAGCTACGGAGTTCACTCAAATTTTCCAAACCCAGGAACCTTTGTTTAATAGCCAGGAGCGTTAACCATAGTTCCCCAGTTAATTAAATAAACATCTATAATGATATCGTATATTGGCCCCACGTATTAAATATCGCTCAGAAACTTTATATCCGATACAAAAACGGGAACAAACAGTTTTACTGAACATTAATGTTTGGTTTTCATTTTCCTTGAGGTTGACATATTGCCGTGTTTCCGTACGACTCATGTGTTTGCGTTTCCAAGAGAACGCCTAGTGTTGTGCCGAGTCGGATATTAAATTACAAAGATCCGATTTTATCTCAAGGCCATCGTTTACAGAATAAATATGTCGAGGAATTCTATACAACTTGAGATAGATAATTATATTAAAAAAATTAAGTAGGCAACACCCAATTTCTTTAGTAAAGGCGTCGTGGACGCCATTTTCAACTTTAATTAGATGCCATAGACAAAAAACAATTCAACTGAAAATCGAAAATCCGTATCAAGATGAAGGTGAATTTAAAAAGATTTTATACATTTATACTTTAAAAATATTCGCTACTTGGACATCCCTATTTGCTCATTTTATTTTGGAACAAAACGTATCTTTTCTGTCTAAATATTGTTTTGCAACCTCCAACCTCCTCGTTAGATAAATTTCACCGAGATTTTAGGGTAAATAATGTTTTCTAAGTAAAGTATGTTTTTCAGCGAATATATATTATTGTGCTATTATTATTCTACGGACTTCTTCAATGACAAATTTAAAAACGTTCATATGCCTAACTTTTTTTATATAAATGAACTAGATTTGAAAATATATTTTTTTGATTTATTTCAATTTGTTGTCACTGCACATTTCTTTTTCTACGCACACTGTTTTAGTATGTTATGTTGCAATCAGTGATCTTTTGACTAATTTTGTAAATATCATTGTACATTTACAAAATCGGTTTGACCAGACTATATTGTTGTAGAAACGTTATTTTTAATTTTTATGTATTTTTTTTGCATTAATCACGTATTTATGTTTTCTGGTAGTATTTTCTCAATTAACATTTTGCACGGCCGTAGGTACCCGTTTCTCGATATCTACTATTTCCTTTACCTATAGGTTGTCTGGAAGAGATTACTATCTATCAATAAGACTTTTTTTTTATTGCACTTCAAGATTGACCTCATCCCACCTGATGTTAAGTGGTAATGAGGTCCAAGCTTAAGGGCGACAAGTACACCTATATTGTACTTAAATATGTCTGTAAAACTAATTTTTGTATATTTTTCTGTGTAATAAAGTGTATCTATCTATCTATCTATCTGCCAAAATGATGTCAGATAACATCGAGTCCAAACAAAGGTATCAACGTAAAGGTATTACTTTAATTCAACAGGAAAGTGGCAAAGTGCATCAAATCAGATCACATGAGTTTACGGCGCAGGCGGCTGGCGCGCGGCCAGTCCAATGTTTTGTCGTCCGCAGTAACGATGTTAAATGTCCCGTTTATCTCTTTGTTTTTCACTTCTTCTCCTCCATAAATATTAAGTCATTCGGTTTTCATTTTAAATTTCGAACGTTCGTTTTCTAGTTAATCCTTTTTATGTATTTAGCGAAGGAACAATAAATGTACTGTTGTGTTTAGTTCATTTTAATAGAAACATCAATGCTAACGGATAGGTACTATATCCGTTAGTATCGCGATGTGGGTTCCTCTCTTGCTTACCATCAGGCTGGAAGGAACCAATAAATTGTGCTTTAATAAAAATAATTGATCAACGTAAAAATACAGAATCAGTTAATGTAACAAAAGATACCAAATTTTCTTCTATATAGTATTAAAAGAATTTAAGTTTCTGGTACCTTAGGTAACAGGCGTAGTACCGTTTAATAAATAAAATATATGCAAACATGCTAAGGATACTGCGAAAATAGGATGTTCTAATTAAACACATTTACAAAATGCGTTTTACCATACCGGTAAATATCCGGTGCATCTCTTTGTTTTTACTTTCAAAGTACTCCATAAACAAGATTTTTTTTTTATTAAAATCACTTTTTTCATGGAAACATTTAGCGAGGAATAGTCTGGAATATTATACTTCTATATATTTTATTAATAATTACCGCGAACAACATAAAAAAACGAACCGGCGTACATATTTTTTCTTTCTTCTAGCAGTAGTTCTTCAAATAAATAAATAAATATTGGACAACATCACATACAATGCTCTGATTCTGTGGTAAGAAGCTTAAGCACTTGTGTTACAGAAATCAGAAACAACGACGGTACCAAAACACCCAGACCCGAGACAATATGGAAAAGTTCGTTTCCCATATTGACCCGACCGGGGATCGAACCCGGAACCTCAGAGATGGCGCTCGCCAAAGTCAGGCCCGCTCGCCTCTCGGCTACGGAGGTCGTCAATAAATTCTTGAACTTGTACTGTAAAATCTGACCTGAATAAAATAGCGTCAAATTTATACAATACCATTGAAGCCTTTGAACACATTAAACACTAGATTATTTAGGTCGTTAGCCAACAATAGTCAATCATTCTGTGCCTAACTCGATTTCAGCAAAGTCTCAGTTGAATGAATGCTACATTAGACACAAGATTAATGATATACGGGACGGTGTCTTTTCAAACATAACATCGACCGATTGACAGATTTTCAATACACTTTTTCCTTGACGACCATCAAAAGAGCCTTTACACATGATAGATATGTTGTAAGATCATCGTTATATTCTTTTTTGTAGCTCAGTAATTTTACTTTACATGTCACAAGGAAAATATCAAGTCACTATGGCAATGGATAAAAAATGTACATTTTCCATCAATTGACTTGGCTTTGGCCCTGAAGTTTTTTTATGGCTTTGTGTTCACCAAAACTCTTTAATAGTTACACTATGGTCGTTGGCCTAGCTTAATACGCTGAGACAATTCTATAGCAAATCTTGAAAAAAAAAGGCCTGGTAATATCGCCAATTTAAAGTATACCTAAGCTGGGCTTCATTTCTCAAATTTTCTATAATTGTGATTTTTTTTTACCTTAATTACCAAAAATAATAAATTAAAACATATTTATGATGCTTTATTTTTTTTATCGTTTAACCCGAGGTATGCCAAAACTGTTAGAATATAGAATGGATAAATAAGAAAAATATCTTTTTTACATATTCTGTTGCGTACAGAATTTAAAAAATATATTTTGTATGAACTTTGCGGCTCTGGACGTAGTCCATTCAAGTCCAACCTTTAATATATTCATCCTTCTTTTATCGGGTTTATATTATTCACTTGGCGTCATAAAGTATTTTTAATTTCATAAATGTACTTTATATTGTCAACGCCTAACTCTATCTGTGCAACAATGACAACTGAAAACAAAAGAAAATCAAAAAGATTACAAAAGAAATAAACCAAATTATCATCAAGGTTTGCATCGGCATTCTCAAAATGTCTCATTTTAATAGGCTTTATGTCCCAGACTATAAGCGTTATGCCCATTATCTATACAACAATATCGTTCAGAAAGCCACAGTTCCGGCTCACCTGCGCCGATTTACCTTAATTTGTCCGTAGTTAGCGGCTCGTCAGACTCCCATTTTGTGACTAAACAAATTCCCTAACGACGAACACAGGTTGTTGTAGAGTAGCCTTACTTTTATGGACTTTTATTGAGACATTTAATACAACAGTGTCGGCTAGGTGGTCACTTTGAATAGTGTTGAAACTGGTTCTTTTTTTTTATATTTGATAGAATATTATGAATATTTTTTTTCTCTGTAAAATTAGATTCCTAATCGTTTGATAATTTGAATCTGTTTTGTGATCATTTTGATCATGCAAATGTGTAACAGACTAAATAAATTGTTTGCAAAGCGTGCCTAAACAGATTCTAGTTTTTCAATGAAATTGATTTGGCAAAATAAGGTTTTTAGTGTTAACACAAATTGTTATATCAAGCTGTCAAAGTATTAACTATAACAGAAAACAATTAATAGCTTAGTTTTAGGTTTTTAAATTTCCAATCAGTCCCACAAGCGCTAAATGCCTGGTCACAGCCAAATTGGCAAACTTCCAACGCTGTCTCATCTTATTCATCACATTGTACGTTTCGGAATGGCGGAGTGACTCCCGGTCATGGTTTAATGGTTAAACGGCTTATCGGTGCTTACCTCCTGGATGACCGCCAAGCACCGGTTTGTACCTCACATCGAATGCTGTGAATTATGTTGAAATAGTGTTCCAGTGGAACTAGTGTTCCAGTAGAACATGTCTATGGATGTTTGGAACTAGAGATCCAATGGAACACGTCTATGAGGCTAAAGGCGAAATAAAGTGACACTCCAAATTAATCATTGTAAAGATATAAGCGGTTACGACGCATACTTTACGAAATATTTGTATGGTCTACTAAAGCAAAACATATGTAATGCTTGAGATGAATATATGTTTTGTTTAGTTTAAAATTTGTTTTCTTTTAGCCTACCTGAAGCCTTCCTCGATAAATAGACTATCTAACACAAAAATATTCTTTCAATTCAAACCATTATTCATCTTTATGATATTAGTAAAGATATACATTCGATGAGGGGTCAAGATAACGTTGATGATGGGGCAAATTTCCTTAAAAAATACCTGTGCAACCTTTATTTTGTGTTCAAGTTTAGGTACATTTCTACAAATGCAACCCTACATCGAGTTAGTCTCCATCTCAAGCAAAAACCACTTAGACTGAACTTAATTCTAATGTAGTAAAATGTAGCTGTGAATGTATCAGGGCAAACACTTGCAGACCAACATTCGTTCTTATGCAAGCGACATAAAGCCAGTACAAAGTTCAAATTGTATACTCTGACGTGTTTGTCTGTACTATATGACTATTAAGCTCCATATTTCAGTCCACAAATCATCTTAAATAGCCAAACACACTAACAAAACTAATTGGATTTTGTCTCTGCAAGCTGATGGAACGCCTTCTAACCCAACGGGTCCGCAAGTCATATTTCAAGAACAGCTAATTTCTAGAAATCAGACAGCGTTTAATCCATTACGGCGAGTGAGAGCAGTTATTTCAGATTTAATTTTACAACACCCGTTTTCTCGGTCTAGCGGTTTTACTTGCTTTTTTGATGCTTGGCACGAAATGTGTGGCGAGAATTTTAATTTGTTTTAGTCAATGGCCATTTTTGGATTTTACTATGATTAAATTTTTATCCTGACGCAAAACGACGGGGTGTTGAAAAGTTTGGAGTATCTGTCTGTCTGTGTGTCCATTTGTGGCATCGTAGCTCCCAAACAAATTGACGGAACGGACGGATTTTGATCTAAATATATAACTCAAAGATGACTGACTGGCTGACATAGTGATCTATCAACGTACAGCCCAAACCACTGGACGGATCGGGCTGGAATTTGGCATGCCGGTAGATGTTATGACGTAGGCATCCGCTAAGAAAGGATTTTGATCAATTCTACCCCCAAGGGGATGAAAATACTGACACCGCGCGTACGAAGTTGCGGGCGACCGCTAGTGACCAATAAATTGTAGTTAACTACCTCACAAAAATACTTTCGCATATAAACTTAGAAGAATTTTAGCATTGAATGAATCACATAAACTTTTGTTTTTTAAAGGTATTTGTAGTTTATTTTAGCGTATTAAATGCAGTTCTGTCACCGTACTCTGCCTCAGGTTTTCGAAAAATACCAGCGTCGTGATGCCACAGATACTTTGGACTTTTTAACGGCCGTGTGTAATGGTCATTAAGACTAAAATCGAACAGCAAGTAATTATCTTTTGTTAGAAACTGCTGTGATTCAACACCCATAGTCGTTTTGGCTTTGATTTTTAACTTTCAATACGTTTTAATTTTCTTTACATTTTCCTTTTATTTTTATGTCACTATGTGTACATCTCTTTAACTTGGAGCATATAAATGTCTCCGCAAATATACATAAAAATGAACTGAAGCAAATTATTTTTATATCTTCTTAAGCGCACTAAGATTTACGCTGTTTTCATCACTTGCTGACGAATAATGTTAAACCTTTTTTGGTTTGTTTTTTTGTTAATTATCTACCAGTTACAAAGCAAAAGAGAGAACTAGTAGAATTTGTACAAACAGAGGAATTTTAATAATGCCTTGTTCTAAAACTCGATGTTTGTAAAAGGCGTAAAGTATCTTCCAATATTTGAAATAGATGTCGGAATGGACGTACAAATATAACCAATCTTTTGATTGAGATTTAGTTGTGTATTCATCTAGCTTAAAGCTTGTTTACTCGGCTTTACGTTACATCCAACACATTTTTCAATTCAACGTCCATGCTGAATGAAAACTGTTGGCAAAATTTCAACATAACTTCTGATAAACTCAGAGATCGCATGAAATTCCACGCTCCATACATTTCATTCGTTGGGAATATTTGTTTTACCACTGACACATTTCACGTTTTTAACGCGCCTTTTTATTTTTTTGATGCTTAAACATAAAGTTTACCTAGAATTTTAGTATTTCTTTATAGACTCGTCACAGTAATTCATACCGCGACGAGTCTAATAAGTTTGAGACGCGCTTAAAAATAAATAAAATCGCCTCAAACAATTTTGCTACACGACTTTTTTAAACTAATACTGATTGTGACAATATTGTAGCATCAAATTCATCGAGAGCTCAGACAAAATTATCTTCAACTTCCCAAAGAAAACCTTCGCCAAAAAAATACAAATGCAAATCTCGAAAGAAAAACGCCAACCTGTGAAAAAAATTACTCACAGTCTAATTAGCTAATCTCACCTATTATACATGAGTACGTCTGGCTTCCACAGTTTGTTGGGTGTGATGCGGAGGTCCTTCACTCCCCCATACTCCGTGTCATTCCATCTGAGGTTGTAGTCGTTCCATTCCTGTCATACATAAGGTAATCGTCATTGAGGGAGAGAGACAAAGGCTGTTTGTGCGTAATATGAGGCCATTTTCAACTGCAGTAAAATATGGTTGCAGGCTCTGAGAGAACAGATAAGGGCCGTTACTGACACAGAGATGCGACTTGCGTCTAAAGTTTTATTCAGTTTGTAATACGTTGCTGTAGTTTTATTAAGTGAACAATTAAATATAATAAAAATTGAAAGTGGATCGAGTAAATAAACATCAGACAGTCAATGGTAGGTTATACTGCCTGTGTCTTGGTATTCAACGAAACTATCTACTGTGCTAGTGAAATCTTCAAGATTTTTATAATATAGCAAATGTGTTTATATGGTGGCGAATTTAATCATAATAAGCTACTATGTATTGTGTTTAATTTTCATCTATAGTGATTGCTTGATATTAATCGGTCGACTTTGGTGTGGACTGGGTCATTTTAACCTTATTATTTGAATCCTAGTATTTCCTTTTATTGAAGAAAAAATCTTTTGTTTTACTATATTGGACTTAGTTAAGAACTATAAAAGGCAGTTTATCAACTAGTACGTATCGCTCTTATAAGCAACGCCTCTTCTGTACAGACCAGCAACAATACCCAGTTACGAAGAGACGAGATATATACCTGGTCATTTTGACCCAGTCCCCACGATACCGGCTAAAAACACACAATATTTCTGTTACAACTACCATTAAAACCTGGTCCAAAGATGAGCCAGTAAACAATGCCTAAATAATAAAATACAAATACATTTTTATGATCCAAAAAACTGTTGATGTAGGACCAAGTTCAAACTAAGCCTTGCTCTTCTGAACAGGGTTTATTGGTTTCTATAGATTTTCTCGCTAATCATTGCGCTTGCTAGCGTCTGATTTCACGAAATCGCATCTCTGTGGCAGTCCAAACGGGCTCAGTAATATCCTTTGTCATAATTCCTACAGTCCTTAGGGTTAATGTCGTGCGTTGTGAAGACGGAAATCTTACGACATCATTTGACGATGCGCGTGGTTAGATAATGGCTTATTAAAAGCTGTAATGAGCTCAGTTCAGAGGGCACGGGGCCTGCTGAGATAATACTCGTTTAATTTCGCGTTAAATAATATTTTTGACGCAACTATGTAGTCGAGACAAAGGTGGCGTTCAAACTGTTAACTGAGATTTTTTCATCATAACTTCAAAACAAGGATTACACCTACATAAACTTGCTGTTCCACATCTAAGACTTGACAATTAGTAATTTTATTGTAGGGTTAAGTCAAAAGATGATTTATAAGCTTCCAGACATAATCACTGCGTTCCCTATGCATTGATTTAAATCTCTGATCAAAAATTGTCTCATGAAAAAAGGCTATTATAAAATAGAAACCATTTATAAATTACATAAAGGTTTGGTCTTGATGGCATTATTTACGTACACTAGATATATAAATTAATTGTATGTATTTTTTTCTTTTTGCATGTTTCCATATTTGTAAATTAAAAATAAGTAACTAAAGAGTTTCTAGCCGGTTCTTCTCGATAGCATTAACATACCGAACACGGCGGTAGTTTAACTTAAACTGACGATTCATAAATTCGCTTTTTGTAAAAATTAACATGAATACATACATTTTCGATTCTATTCGATTCTACAAAAAATTGTCAAGGTTTAACTGGTTAACCTTTAGAAAATTTAATACTCACGTTGGATTCTACCTATCCGTCTGTATTTTCGTTTTTTAATGAATACTAAGTAATTTTATCTAACTAGCACATATTTCTAATCAAAAACCAAGCTTGCTAATTTTACAATATGTTCTAATTTAATTTCAATTATCTTGTTTAAAGCAAGGCTTCAGATAATTCAAGAGAAGTAACATAACACGTATAATATTATTGTCTTATCTCATTATCTCAATATCCCCCTACCCCTACCCGCCCCGCGCGAGGGATCGTGACCTTATTTAATTTAATTTCGCCCTTATCGTCACCCAGTGTTGCTATTCTATATCTTTATTCATGCTTAAAACTCTATTTCGAATAATTTTAAGACTGTGAGATACCTACATATCCTATAACTAATTTCATGTGTCATATTTATTTGTAGCTTGAAAGGTAGAATATATTTTTGAATAAATTGGAAAGTAAAAAAAATATTTTCATAGCCCAATGACGATATTATTACAACTAAATGGTCATCCTAAAACGTTGACTTTATATTGTGACAAAGGATTTTCTAGTATTAGTTTTTATTTTTATCTCTCATGGGCCCTAAACCACGCTAAAAATGGCCAGTCATTTAATAAAAAGAAAGAAAATAGTTCATTAGTAGTAATCAAAAAAGAAAAACAAGTGAGTATCAAAACAAAATCGTTAAGAAACAACATTTGTATGCGAAACACATCCTCGTTTGAATTTTATGTTGGACCCAATGTTGTTCCTTCCATCCTAAGCCTTAAGCGATTAGAATAAGGTTCAGAATATATTTTTACGCCCACGCTGGCTACTGAAAGTGCGTATAAGCAAATAAACCAAGATTATGGTGTCTACGTGTCTCAGCATATTAGGATTTATAAAGTGTCAAGTTAGTCATCTTTATGTGATCAATCACATGAATTGCAAAACTTTTCATAAGAGATTCTTGATTGATTTCGGATATAGATACAGTCAGCGTCTTTTGCTGGTCTCCACTCCAGTACTTTGTCACATAAAATAAACTCTCTACCTAACTAACCATGTTACAATAACGTTTAATTTAACAAGGTACTGGGGTATATATCAGTCGCATCACTGGTCTATATGAAAAGTCATAGTACGTACAATGAATTAACAATGAATAAACCTCACTTAAAAAATGTGTGTTTTGAAGCAAAAATTGGATTTTCATGCTTATGACACAAATTCAGATAAGTTCGGCCTTCTTGAGAATGAATAAGTGTAATTAACCAGCTAGACTCCTAATTATTTAATTTTGCCACATGGTACAATTGAGGTAAGTAACTTTCCTAAATAGTCCCGCATATCACATCGCTTAATGTTTCCCTACTATAAATAGGGTTGGCTCTTTACATAGATGAAGGGTTAATACAAACGGTTAAAGCATTTAATAACAAACACTTTGCTACTTAAAATGGATATGAACTACTTTTCTTTTTTCGGTTCGATCTTTATGAAAATTCGAACCTCTTTATGTCATCAAGTTCCGGAAACAAGAACGGATAAATAGTACATTTGATACTAGAGTGGGTAGGATACAGAATGCCTACAGAACTTGGTCTAGTTATCTTCTAGTAGTATGTACTTCTCTTTTTTTAAATTTAAAGTATAATGTAGGTTTAAAATTAAAAATAACAGATTCGAACTATTTAAAAATTAGTTTCAACTTATAATAAACAACAGAAGTAGCTTTTAATATTTCACATTTGATTGTACTAAAAGGCTAAAACTTGAAGTGATTTATAAACGTCAAAAACAATTTCGATTCGGAGAGTCTTTCGTCTCTGATCAAAAGTGTGTTTTAAGAAAGAAATAAAACATACGTACCCAATTCGAATCCGAGTTACGTGAATAGATAAGCAGACCAAATATTGTTGCCATAATATAGGTACCCCTTCAACAATCAACGCATATCTCTTTTATAAAAAAAAATATGGTATTTACCAACCCTAAAGTAGGAATACAGAGACAAAAGACGAGCCAGTAAGTTGTGCGCTCACTAATATTACACAAGTTCGGTGCTTCCCTCAATATCTAGTGTTTGCCGAGATATTGTTAAGCTCGGAACACAATGCGGTATTCTTGTATTCGTCGGACGTCGACGAATACGACTGTACGTGGTGCCAAACTTGTCGGAACTGTTTTGTTTGATGTGACGCACTATTTTCATTACAATAGAGCAACTTGTGTTACGCACAATTACAACTTATTACATAGATAGAGGATCGTTTCTTGTACTGTAAAAGTTTAGGAATCCGATTTTTGGCACAAAAAGTATGGCTTTAGTACCCATGGAATACTCTTCTACTCATTTATATTTAAAATGCACCAAGTGTTCTTAATTCCGAAGCCACATTATTTAAACCTATCAAGCTCATTTTAACATCCATTCTTCATGCATTTCTGAATATTTTACAGTTTTATCGTCATTTAACTCTTCAAGTTTTAAGTATTCTTCTTTTAAGTATTCTTCATTTCTAAAGGTAATTTTGAGTAAGTTTCATAAAATATTTACCAAACTTTTATCCATTAATTATAATTTCAGAACAAATACTTCAGCCTTTACGTGCATTTGTTGGATTGCTTCCATACAATAGCGTGTTTTGACTCAGGTTTCACGAAAACAAGAGCCCAGCCAAAAAAGTTCGCAATTTGTTTCCAACAACGTGGTTCGAATGCATTAATCTGAATTCAAAACGGTGAATTTGTATGTGATAGTTCGAACACTGTTTAGACTAACGTGGCTGAACGTATTAAAAAGGAGCATTTTTGAAGTTTTTTAAAATTAGTTTGTCACAAATACCTTAATTGGCTTTTTTTTCCTCCTTTTTTTTAAATACACAGTTGAAATAATACTTACACAGTTCATATTATGATTTAGAATAAAGTTTTGGATTGTTTAAGGAACTAGTCCGTATTCTCTCTGTATTTAAACGCTTAAAAGAATACACTGAGACACGTAGCACTGTAATTGTTAGACAATTGTATGAACTAATCCTTAGTAGCCAGCGAGGTTCCTACGAGCATTCTAATTAAGGCATCCCGCACCATGTTCTCTTCGAAGGAGGTTGTTGATTAAAACAGACATATCGAATGGTACGATTTACTGAACCGATCCGAAGTTGCTTGGGTGGCTACCTACATTTGTCGAATTTAACAAAATACGTTTACTTTGGTAAGGTTCAAAACTAATTTTCAGTTTGCTAGCAGGTATTTACACGATACTTTGATTACGCACGTGGACAACTGCTTCCAAAATATATATTTATTTCTCTTTACTGTGCGTTGAAATTATCTCACTTAGCAAGAGAATCATGAATAGAATATTAGTAATTTTTAAAAAGATATGTGAAGTAGGCAAACTCAACCCTTATAATAGGGGGACTGGATCAAAAGTACCAAAATGTTTTTAGTTCATTAAATAGCTATTAAAAACAGTTGACACATTTTTTTTTTCATTTGCTCAATTAATATAACAATACTTAGATATAACAATGCCAAGTTGCGGGTGGAGGCTCGTTATGTCATGGGTGGATAATAAATGTCCCCACAAATGACGTCATATGACAATTCAATTCAATTTATCGCCGTTATCTTTTGTAGGATGTCCCATAATTTTGGATTATCTAACAGAGGGATTAAAATCCAAATTTTAGTCCACTTCTTTATTATAAGGAAATTTGCTTCTATACCTCGAAGCTCAGTTATATTTGAAAATCAGATAAGTTAATAATGTTCATTTATAATAGGCAGAGATTGCACTACGAACACAGTATAGTCTGAACTTTTAGTTACTGAAAAACTTAGTACCTTTTCACATTAAGCTGACTAATAATTTGACTTACTCAGATACGCGGACGTTTCATATGACAAGGTACTGAGGTATATACGAACTAACGATGTTGACTGTACTCTTTGACATTCTCCAGACCCTAACTTGTAACGTCTTGAAGATAGCGTCTAAATGTCTGGTTGGATGTCTGATTCTGTGAGCTAATAAAACGCAGGAAGACCTAAGTAATCTTGAAACGCAGAAGATGTGTATAAAAGGCCTATCTTTTGATGTTTAACGAACGACAAATGTTGACTAAAGCTAAGTGAGGAGTGTACAAAACACACAAATAGGAGTGGGAACTAAAATATGTCATTTTATTAAGGAACTCGTCATTTTATCGAAAATATTGAATTATATTCATTTATGAACTTGAAGACTTTCGCGTTCCATTTAAAATATTTAAATTATGTTAAGGTCAAAACGCTACATCATTTTTATTTAGTAGTTAATACGAACTACTTACTAACCTAACCTAACCGAAACGTCGGCCAATAAAAATAAAAATGGTGTCGCGTTTTGACCCGTTAACTTATTTTAAATATATACATTTATTTGTGAATGCTGGGACTTTATTATAATGAATTTTGATCCAACAAAATATAGAATAGTGATTTCCTTGTAGAGTAGGGACCTAGTGTAGTAGGAAAACCATCAAAAACCTGTACATAACTTGTAAGCTGTAAATTCATGACTGATGAATGATGATATTAATCTACCTAAAATACACACCCAAGCAATTTCGTTGAACATTAACATATACATTTTTAACCGAAGTACAATTAAAATGGTATTGCCATCCTCCATGAGAACAAATCAAAATAGATACTCTTTGACTCCGTCCATGAAAAATCGATTGACGTAGGGAGTTGAACCCATATACACTTACAGCCTTAATTTCAATCACGAATTCCATATGCACAGTTAATCACGAAGGCTTCAATAGATTATCTCATCCCGATGTATTATAAAAAATAAAAGCCTTAGTCAATAACTGAAAAATGTAGAAATAAAGTGTCATATTCATAGAGATATAAAAATCACAGCACAGAAGCTAAGTTACAGCTAAAGTAATATAGACACAGAGAAAAAGCTTAAAAGAAGTGTAAAGACGAATATATACTTATAGGAATATAATATTACAACTTAAATAAATTACAAAAGCAGTATCATGCTAGATGTTCTCATGCATATACAGACCAAGTAGAATACCTATAATGTATTGTACAAAGAACAAGGGGCATTTAATAAAAGCGTCGATCATTTCGTTGCATTTGCAGGGCGGTACACAAGTATCGCTCTTAAACATTTGCATACAATTATTTCTCAAATCACAAGACCAAGGACTTTCAGGGTACTACCATTTCCGTAACAAAGCTGCCGTATTGGTAAATGCTAAAATAATTATCATTTAATTCGCTTAACAAACATACCTTTGGTGCTGGAAAGGAAACATTCAGTCAAACATTCGGCAAGGCACAAAATTTACAGCCAACATGAAAAGTATGTGGATTAAGCGTTTTTATTTTAATCTTTTTTTATTTCGAAAAAAAGTGAAGTAAATTTGTCTATGAATGTAAAAAAAGCATAAAATTAACAAAAAAAAAAAACAAACAAATGTCAATCACATGATCATCTAAATGGATCGAGAAATAAAACTCAATCGTGTGTACTTCGTAACCCTGGTACACAATGTTTGATCAAAAATTTCAAAAGTTATTAAGTACCTATACCATATAAAAGAAAAGACTTTCTAAACAATACAGAGAAAATATTTTAAAAACACTTTTAACGGTCTCTTTTAAAAGTAGTTATTCGTCCCATAGAGGTTTCATGTCCGCAGGCAACTAAGCAAACCATGGTAGGTGGATCCTAGATCCCGACCACATCTTCCCAAAGAGTAACTTCACATTCCATGGCCATGCAGAGTCAAAAATCTACAATTCCTTTGTAGCCAAACAAAATAAAATGTACAGCGGGTACCTGGGATGTGCATAATCAATGTACAGTGTCAATCACGTCATCAAATTCAACGGTATAGTCTAACAACTTCGTGCCCGATCCGCCTGCGGTAGGCAACGCGTGTCAGCGCGGGAGGGGAGGTAATTGCAAGGGATACGAAACCATTTTTTCTGTTTCTTTACCTGCAGGAAAACTAGTGCTCATTGTTATTAAAAAGCAAGGCATTCAATAAATAACTTATTAAGTAATTTCTTGAATAATAAGTAAAACAGACTGTAATAAAAAGCAAAATATAAAATTGATGTTTTAGGTCCTTTTAAAAAATTAAACAACTGCTTGGAGATTTTGCCATATAAACCAGGTGTTGTTTTCATGAGTGGTATTTGTCATTTTTTCAATATTTTTTAACATTACGGCCTTCTTTTCGCTTCTTTGATTGTTCTTCCACTAGTGTTTCCCCCACCTGCGTTTCCAATAAGAATATCGAGCACGAAGCTGTCAACTTATAGTGCATTCACGTTACATACATAACCATTCAATATGGTACTTTTAATTGACCAACCTAATACCAAAACCCACCGAAATATACGAGACAGCGTTATTTATTTATCAACTTATTTGCCAGAAAATTGGCAACCGAATTAGATGTGTTTATTTTATTTTTAGTTAGTTTTACAATGTCAACCATTAGTACATATTGTTAAACGCATTGCAGTGTATGTGGCAGTTGATATCGCCGTCAAAATACAGCAAGTTACTATTGAGAAAACAGTTTTAGTTAAAACCTACCTTGTCTTACCGGAACTACCGATCAACCAGTTCCTGTAATACAATAGGTATACTGAAGCACAAAACAAATAGATTCAGAAGTCGTTTATCGGTTTGTAGAAACTATTTTTTTAAGACAATGTCCTATGTTTGCGAAAAAATATTTAAATCATAACACGATGACGTGATAAAACACTGTTAAATTAAAAAACTGACTTCATAAAAATGCATGAACCTATTATTTAGTAACAACACACGACTTTTGCCATACACATGATTACATTCAGAATATTCTAATACGTATTTTGCTCATGAGTTTTTATCCGACTCATTTATTATTCTTGATTGCGTCGTGTCTAATCTTTTTTCAATGCTCATTTAGAACAATGAGAAAAATCTAGTTACAAGCCAGGACCGCTTCACGCTTTCTGAAAACATTTGTTTCGTGTCTAAAGGTTGAAGGACTAATCTAACTGATGACAGTTCATGATAGGATGCATGAGGGGTCTACCGTCTATCTACACTTGGTATGATAATGTCAGGAAGATCCACTAATTGTTACAGAAACATGTCAAAACTGCCGCATACTCCACAACGCTATGCAATTTTCAAAAATAACAGTCAGAGTACAAGAACGTAACAAGACAGAAAAAGTAAAAGATGGAAAGTCGTACAACTCAAAACGGGAAAGAAAGAGAAACGAAAAACGAAACATCAGAAGTTTTATTAAGTGTTTAAATTTAGGTTCCTCATTTTAATCACACTTACCAATGACAGCCATATATTGGTTATAAGTAGCTGATTCTTCTCGTCCTATTGGGTTAGACGGTGTCAACAAAAACAGAAAGAAAGGGCGCAGTCAGTAAATGTCTAGACGACGATGGTCGCTCCTGGGCACACATGACGGGGAAGGACGGCGCGGGCGCCGCATGCGGCCTGCGCGCGCGCCGCCCACACACAATCTAATATCGAACGCGCAGTTACAACACTTTAACATCGACTCTCCATGCGACAGTGCTGCCGCGGGGGCGGCGCCGACCGCCGTGCCCGCCGCCTCGGACTTGGTCGGTGTCCAAGCAATGTGCTCGCCACTTTACTGTGCTTTTCGAACCATGCCTAACTAGATACGGCGTCGTTCGTTTTTCATAACTACCCGCATTTTTGGGATAATACTCATTGCGTACTTACAGCGCTTGTTAGTTTACGAAACACACAAATCAGTGTTTTATGTATTTTCAAGAAGACACATTCTGAACAAACAAAAATATCTTGAAAATCAAAAAACGCTGAATGGTCCTACATTGCATTACATGGGTATTGCTTATGAGACTTTGTATCTAGTTAGGCAAACGATCGAAGTCTGTGATAGAAAAAAAGGTTGAGCTCAACTGGCGCGGTGGCGGGACGGCGAGGGCGCCCGACCCGGCTCCTACCACTTACCAAATTAAGCCAGACGTTCGTAGTCAGGATTTGATTTTTCTCATCCTTATTTCGATAAATGAACGCACGGCGACGCAAGAAAGGAACGAAAAAAGATAATGAACATCAGAATGTACTCTGTCGAGTGACACTTCGGGCCCATTCAATCTCAACGACCATCCGGTCCCATCGAGCCACTAGATTCACGCCTTCTTAGGACGCGGGGATTGAACCCGCATTTGGAAGCTTAAAAAACAGTAATTAAAGTTTAATTTGCTTAATGCAATTGGAGCCACAAAGTGATTTTAATCTTGGCTCGTTTTCGCTGAGGAAGCAATAGTCGCTATAAAGCGAGCTGTCGTTAAAGGAAAGCGATTAAACAGTTATCCGGGAGTAACTGCTTTTCAGATGACTAATGCGTTTTATGAGTTCGGTCGGAAAGTTTCCTTGGATGATTTATTAGCGATGTTCCGGCGTAGTTGTAGTGTTTTGCGCGGCTGAAATGCAGCTGTGATAAAGTGTTGTCTCATTTATTCGACTGAAGTTGGAAACACTAATTTTTCAACATTTGTCTGCCTCTATAATTCAATTGAATTAATCAATTTTTATTTGTATATTTAAAATAGAAAAGCGTCACAATTATTTTTAAATAAAATGAAATAATATCCATTTCTTTTCTTGTAATCATTATTGTTCTTGAAAAAATTAAAAAACGGTTTAATTTTTTGTTGAAATATCTTGGACTTGTTTTAGAAGGTTTGTTCAATTTAGAAACCATTGTGCATGCATGTTACAATGCAGTTCTCCCCTCACACGATACTGGCAGAGAAAAGAAGCTTAGTTGTCTTCCAATACAAAAAGAAAAAGATCTGCCTTCGACAAATGCTGCCAACTGAGTCTTTTCAATATGTTAAATGGTGTGTTCCATACACTACGATCTAAGTTCATTGGGCTTACAAGCTGCCCTGGGTCGTGTACTTGTGTAGTGGTCGTGTTTTGCCGGAGAGGCAATAAACACGAGGACACATTACTGGCGCGTGGAACGCAAGTTATTAACGGCACCCGTGACCTCTCCTGTAGGGTTGACAAACTGCCTTCAAGCATTTTTTTATGCTGCTTAGAATACGCCAAGTGAGTTAATTTTGTCCCGCTTATAACACATGTCAAAATCATTTAATATATTAATCATATAATTATTTAATATATCGATATTGAGAAAGAGAACGCCGTCACTACTGAAAAGGGTGAGGGGTAGTCACAACAGCATCCTGAAGACAGTAGCGGAGAATTACAGTTCTACAATGAAACATTTTATACGCACTCTTACGTTTACTAATAATAACATTAGTAATTGTAATTAACCCACTATTGATTTTAAGTCACCCGAAATAAATTGATCATTTTTATTATTTAAATTCAGAGCCTTGCGATACACCATGCGAATATATTTCATCGGGCTATTTACAAATCGTTAAAATACAGTGGGTCAAATGCTGATTGGCTGAGAATACGAGTGCAGTTTGTTTGAGAAATTCTATGATATATTGCGCATGCAGATACAAATAACTTTACCGTAAGGACATTTTTACATTGAGCAGCTTTAGTTTGTATCTAACTGAGTATCTTGTCTATGACTTACTTAGTTACGTGGTGGTTTAATAGGTACAGCCAGCATCATTAGTCCGTATATACCTCAGTACCTTGTCGTATCAAATCGCGTAACTAAGCAAATCTGATAGACAGTGACTTAATGTGACAAGTTACAGAGTTGTTCACGAACTAAAGCTCCTGGCTGTACTCAGGTAGCGGATTCCGATTAGAAAAGTAAATGTTTTGTCTCTGTCCAATTGCGTATGTCAAGAAAGAGATAAACTATAAGTTTGGAATTTGAATCTTATTCTGACATTTTGTGAATAGGTCAGCTACTGTATTTAACAAACGAATCTCTAAAGATTCGCTTATGCAAACAAACTCTTCGGCTTTAAAATATTAGTAGAGATAATCGTTGGAACTATTTCTTTAATTTTGGAAAAATATCTAACACGTGACACCCCTTAAACATACACAATGTCAAAGTTTTGATATTGCGCAAACAAAATGAAACTAAATGCATGTCAGATGACATCACCAACACGTCCCCTGGGCCCCTACATGGCCGTTTCGATTAAAATAAACCCTCGGACCACAGCGCGATTTAGGCCTGGACTCTGGTATTAAAACAAAAAGCATTTGCGTAAATACGACCCTCGGATGAAAGCGATAAAGTGCAATCTATCGCACGCGGCGTTTTGTGCCAGAAATATTTTATTGCATTTACTTAATAAGTGCTGGATGGTACAAAAGACTAGTTTAAACTAGAGTTTAGTCCTTAGTACAACGCGTTAAGCTAAGAAACTAAATAACGCGATTTAGCCATTTTATTGAATTTACCGGTTTAAACTTTGACATAACTAAACTCATTATGTTAGCAAGGGTTAGTTAAAAGTTTTCATTTATTTTTGGGACTATCAATTCTTAATAGGATATTTAAATCAAGCCACCATATTATTTCTGCCTTGCCCAATGGCTATAAATAACCTAAGGTTTTCAGTTTAAATCCACCATATTTTATGCAGTACGTAGGTATAAAATCCAACTGGCATATGATTGGTAATTTTTGTTAAGACAGGAGGCAATTCATCAGTGGACCCTAATCTCCTGCCAATTTGTAGACATTTAAAGCGCGATAAACCTTATTAACTTTTTTCTGTGTATTATTTTATTGAGTTTAAGAATGTTTACTTAACCATTAACCTCTTGAGTCTACCAAATACAGCCCTATGTACCCTTAGTATGATCAAAAGTGGCAATATGGTTCTACGAAGTGCCAAAATAGTATGCTATTTTAGTGGCGCCGCAGCGATGAGTACTCAATTTGTTAAAAAAACTATCACTCGTATATCGATTACTGTTTTTTAAGGTGCAAACAAAAAAGTTGTTAGTTTTGTTGAAACTAATCACTAATTTGTCAACTAAATTTCAAAGTACTTATGACGATAAAGCTAAAGAAACAAAGCTAAATTTGTTTGACAATTTCAAATTGAAATTCCAGCACAATATTTTTAGTGGAAAATATTTCAAAGGCATTCTAATTTGGTGCCTCGTGGATAATTAGTACCTGAGGTAATGTAATTAAAAAGGTTACTTGCTACTAATCTCAGCGCTGATTAAATGTAATGAAGTTTTTATGTTACGGTCTAAAAATGGAGTGGGAATATTTTTAATGGCAGACTAGCTTTTAGTTACGGGTTTGATCGCTTGGGAATCACACAAAAAATATCTAAAAATATTTATCTAGGAATGACGTAAGAGAGTATCAGTACCTAATATAGAACAAAGAGCGTTTCGCTGTCTGTCCTTATTTATGCTTAGATCTTTAAAACTAGGCAATGGATTTTGATGGTGCTTTGCCTCAGTAACAATCTTAGAATCAGATCATTTATATCTTAAAGGATGTTCGTCAAACGAACATAACGTAGGTACGTTTGTTGTTCTCGGGTGTACATGCCGTAGATAATGAAAAACATTACCCTCCTTCTGACGCAGTCGAGTAACTTAGTACTTCAAACTAAGTATTTTACACACTTTGCTAATAAATTTATAGAAACTGTTTCCATCGATGAGCAAAACGTATTTTTTGCTTCAACAAATAAATGAAAATTGATGCATCAACTTTTATTGCATTTTAATCGCAATCGCATAAACACACCCCGTTTACTTTAATATTTCGTAAAAAAATTTCGAACAAATGACGTCGCAAAATATGTCTTAGCAAATTTTTGTTTCCATGACAATAGAAACATATTTTTTATAATATAACTGATGGACCAAACGGAAATGTTTGATCGCCTACCCTATTTGCGATCCGAGTTAACCTCCTTATTATTGACGATTGCTTTTGTAAAAAAAATTTTCACGAACGTAGCCTATACATGCCTACAGCCAAGATATATCCTGAGATATATTTTTTGCCACCCTTTCATAAACCTACTTACTTACATGACGTTTGCTTAAGATATTATGCAAGATTGATCTCACATTGAAATGATTGACAAGAAGATATCAAAATATAAGTTCAGCCAATTTAAGAAGCCGCTGACTGAAGCACTAAGGTTCCGCCTGAATACCAGCGCAGCTGCGGCATTGGATCCAATGTCGTGGCAGCTCATGCTGAGGCTGGGACCTAATTAGCCGCGCAATCTTAATATTTTCTGTTTATTATTATATATATATTTTTTTTGTTATTTTACTTTATCTTTTGTTCGTGTCGCTTTAATATCCGTGTACTGTATATATTGATTGTGTGTGCTAATAAATAACTTCTTATTCTTAAAACGAAGACTTATTCTGCCAAAGTTACGTCTCGCAGACCAAACCGAGTTGTGACAAGTTTTGCGAGAGTGAATTGAAATGTTTTGTTCACTTAAAAGTATTGCAAGTTTAGACGTCAGCACGAGGTGAATTTTGTGGAAAAGTTGCCAAAGATGTCGCATGGATAAACGACAGAGGCGATTGGAATATACGGCGGCCATTCGGAAATGGTAAGGATTTGTGGGTTTTCGTTTGGCTGCCGGTACAAAGCATACACATCAGTTTGTTTGTGGGACTGATTTCATAGTAAAGTGAACCTTATGTAAAGCGTATCATCGGAACGATAAATAACGAGGAACTTAATAAAGATCTTGAATTAGGCCTGTGGTGGACATAGCCACAAGCAGTTATCGAACTTCGAAATCTTTTCGACAAGTTTAAAATGTATGGAATTGACATAGCATCACGTGACTTCCCTAAGTGAAATGTCAAAACTATACAATTTGAAATGATCGTTGTATCGGATCAAACAAATTGTGAAAATGCTTCCTCATAATAACAATGTACTGTTGTACCCTCCCTGAAAATGGTCAGTTAAAATTTTCCACAAAACCGTATAATTGTGAATATTCGAACTCCTGGAATTTCCAGCTTTTAAAATACCTCTTTGAATCACGGTTTTCGTGGAATTCAATGGAAAATAGTTAGTGAGTGCGAGGTAGTATTGACTTTTAAGCTTTCGAGAATATGTCAGCAATTTTTTCAATCGATTTTCTACGGATTTTTTTGTAAAACAATTTGTTTAGTAACTTAAGTTCTTTGGACCTCGACATATCGTTACTCGCGTATTAGTTTCTAATGTTTAACAGCAGGTAGATTAAGACTAGAACCGAGAATCAGTGAAGAAATGTTTCTTATCATAACGGTAATAAGATTAAAGTTAGCACGACTGAAAAATACGCTATATTTGCATGACCCAAACATTGATTGAGAGAATACTGCTAGCAATAACTCCACTTATTGGACTTTTTTATAAAATTCTGTTTTAATAAAAAAAACGTTTACACTGATAACTAGGCCTTCCCAAAGCAATTTTTTGGTACAAACGAAAAAGTGAATTGAAAAACTAACACACTAGGGCTATTCATAAAAACAACAGCACTTATTCATCAAAACACATACAAAGCTTCAAAAAGATTAGCATTACTCACGCTGAAAAGCTTCGATGAAAGCTCAAAACATTGAAACACTCTTGTTTTATAAAAGCTATAATATTCTAAACCTTATGGAACAAAAACAACGGATTGTACTCTCAACTGGTCAGTTTTGAAATGTATTTAACAACTTCATTTTAGGTGCTGTGCCTTGAATTGAACCATATCATTTTTAGAGAGGTAGTGATTTATCACTCGAACTGGAGCAGCCCGACTGATGAATTACCTCCACCTTACAGAAGACCGCAGCCAAATAACAATCACTTCTGTGTTGTTGTGTTCCTGCGTGTGAGTAAGATTTCCAGAGCTCCTGGGGGGTGCTACATTAGTAGCAGGGGTTAGGCCTTCAAAGTAAGGGCGACAAGTCTAGTAATAGATTCATTATGCTGTACTTGTCTTCAAGCCTCATTACCACTTAACATCAGGTGGGATGAGTTTAATCTTGAAGTGTAATATAAAAAAATATCAAATTATATCAACGAATCTCGCAGACTGGGTAGTTTTCTCTCTATTCTTCGATCAGAAGCAAGTCATATATATTATACTTTGCACCGCTTTTAGTTCGCTTTTAGTTCGAACATCGAACGGTAAATTTTAACTTTGACACGCTGTTGACTGTACAGGCAAGAGCACGTCAGACTACCCACGTTTAATTTTGAACCGACCTTATATCATTTGCATAAGAACTACTCGTAATATCAAATTGCAAGCTTCTCTTGTGTTCCACTTAGTAACTATTGTCCCCTGGTTTGAGTTCTAAAATTTAGTTTCAAGGGGTTCAATCATGATGTACAAAAACGTACGCATAGTGATCCTGGTTTAGAATGGACAAGGAAACCTAAAGAGTACTACTACGAGTAAGTATGCTTAATGCAGTTGATAATTTATTTTTATTTAAAAACTTTATTGCACAAATAGGTACAACAGGTGGACTTAATGCTAGGGGCATTCTCTACCAGTCAACCCTTGGGTCATGCAGATAGTTTGTATATGGGTGCGGTAACATGGGAGAAAAAAAAAAAGAAATCATTTTAAACAACAACAAATTAAGCATTAAAAATAACATTACGGTATCTTTTAAATATACGATAATAATACACATACTATATAAATTAATTAGAATATAATATATAAAATAATATATAAGATAATAGGTATTAAAGAAAATGAGGATGAATCCTTGACTAGCACACCAAGAAATAGATCAACAATTTCTGCATATTTTCTTGTAATTGTGCTGAACGACCTTCTTTTCTATTAAATATCATGGTTCAATAGGATATAGGATGTCTTAAGGTTATTTACCGCACAAGAAATAAATTAATAATGTACAAGGAGTACTTTAAAGATTTTTACTCATTAACAAATTAATAATTAATATATTTTACAGGGTACTCCTTAAAGATACTTATTTAACCTGCTACAAAATAAGCATGAAATGAAACCATTTTATGTGTTCATTTCAAAGCTTGATTTTGTTACTATGTTATAAAGATACTTATTTACATGGTAAAAGCTACAAACTAAGCCTGAAATGAAACCATTTTATGTGTTCATTTCAAAGCTTGATTTTGTTACTATGTAATAAAGATACTTATTTACATGGTAAAAGCTACAAAATAAACCTGAAATAAAAGTTTTATTTTGTTACTATGTAATTAAAGAAATCAAAAAATTAACTACTAAATAATTTTAATTGCAACTTGCTATCTCCACGTTATCTGAAAATGGTCTTGACAGATAGACGCACAACAAAAGATCTTTTTTTTAATGGACTCAATCTCGCGTCTTTAGACAACGCGACGATTCCGCTGTAGATTCCCTACCTACCTAAAGTATACTAGTATCTATGGCGGGTAGAATCTACTTGATTTAAAAAAGTAAAAACGGTCACTTCATCAACGGCGTTTAATAACATTTACAAGAGACAGTTACAGGAAGAGTAGAACAGTAGACACGAACACAAATAGTAAGGCGAGTGAGTACAGAGAGATAGATTATAGAAAAAGTAAGAAACTGATAACATATACTAATTTAAACTAAATACGTCGTGGTACGAGCGGATAGAGGGACGGCAAAATGGGCGTGCATTCGCCGTCGGTTAAGTGTCTCGACTAGTGCGCATGACCGAGCGATAGCGGGCAGCCGGCTGGCTGCGTCCGCGTCATAGTGGAGGGAGGTGTGCGCGGCGGTGCGGTATGAGACGGGCGAAGTAAAATAGTCCGGGTGCCGACATCTACTTTGCGCTTGCTACTTCCCACAGTACTCCCCCACCGAGACCGCTACTGCGGGCGATACCAATCAGTGAAATGTACTCTTCTTCCACTTCTTGTTTTTCTTTCCAGCTGCTCCCCAGAATGTGATGACTCAGGGATCGAAGTTGCCAAACCTGTTGGATTATTTGGTAGGACATCGGCTTCTTGAGCAATAAATGCGGGTTTCAACCGGTCTATGCTTACAGTTGTCTGTTTGCCTTGTATGTCTAATTTATAAAATTTGGGGTGTCGTTCTAACACCTTGTAAGGTCCAGCATATGGTGGTTCTAGAGGTCTTCGAATAAAATCCTGCCTCAAGAAAACGTACGGTGAATCAATTAATTTGTGTGGTACGTAAAATGGACCTTTTCTATGCCAAGAAGTTGGTTTTGGCGACAACTTAGACATATGCTTGCGTAGGCGTGTGGCAAAATCAGTGACGTCAGAAGCTTTGTACTCATCCTGTAACTGTCTCTTGTAAATGTTATTAAACGCCGTTGATGAAGTGACCGTTTTTACTTTTTTAAATCAAGTAGATTCTACCCGCCATAGATACTAGTATACTTTAGGTAGGTAGGGAATCTACAACTGGTGACCCGTGAGGGATTTGCTACTTCCCACACCGCCAATGTCAAGTGATTAGGTTTTTCCCTTTATGTCACTGAACCTAAAAATCTATAAAGAAGAAGAAGTGTGGTACAGAGACCGAATGCATAATTTCAACTCGCACTTGGCTGGCTTTTAGTCTTAATAAAGTCAATCTGATAAACGCGAATCTACGAAGCGTTTCTCGTCTGACGTTTCAGGACGCATTCTGGTCACAGTATATTCAGAAGTTACCAGTAAGTCTAGTTATTTGTTCATGACAATTACTTGTCAATGCAAGCATGAGGGAACGTTTTGATGAATTAACAGGCAATCACATAGAATACACATAAGAGCTGTGCGAACTAAATGCACTTAGTTCTTAGTGAAGTTAATACATAAATAATACATGGTTGCTACGCACAATACATTTATGATATTTTCTTTTATTATCATCAGCAGTGAACCGTTACAAATTTCATCTTTAATTTTAAATAAATTTGTATATGCAGGTTAACGAAAACATGCTTATGATTAAAAAGACAAATCGTCGGACTTAACTTATAAGTGTTTTTCAACCATGTATGTCTATACTAATATTTCGTAGTAATCCTCATGATTTAATAAAAATTGTGTGGTTTATTGATATTATTTTTCTTTTTATTTCATAATTAAATATCAATTGACCCACTGTTTTATATTTACTATGTCAGCAGAGACCTTCCTCGGAACGAGGTGACCTGCAAATTATCCATTTGGGTAATTGAACGCGTCGGACGAAATCAAGGAATTACGGCGTCTCCCAGCGCAAATGTTTCACCTACTTCAAAAACTTGATGGGGATATTTTGGTTGCCATCAAATTAGGGATTTAACTTATTAGCTTTAATACGCTTAGTTTAATCTGATAGATTAAAACATTATATAAATATTAACGCTCCTCGGGTAGTGTCCGTCGTCGTCTGGTACTCATAACCCAAAAAAAATGTGAAAATGTCAACATGTTTCATTACGTGAATGAAAAGTAACATTGATAAAGAAGGGTCCATCCAAGTGATCAATATATGCAGCTAGTAATCTCGTTTACAAACTAGGCAATATCGCTTTCAGTCTTGAGATAAAAACATTTCTGATTTTACCACATGTCTAGAATGCTCAGTGTCTCATATATACTGTGATAAGGCTGAGTTTTGTACAACGTTTATAAACTTAAAACTCAAATATTTCAGAACATATAACAGAGGATGTGCATAATTATTGCGGTGGACTCTTCAAATACTAAAACCAAATATGCGTTTATCACGAGCTGTGTTCACTAATTTAAGGTGCAAGCTTGAGTTAATCATCTTTAAAAAAATAGTCACTAAACGCGAATATTAAAATTGAATTATCAAAAAAGCAGCCAAATGTATGGCTTATCAAATTGAAGTAATATTAAATTGATTACAAATTGATTTTAAAAGCCCGCTGGCGTTCTACCGTTCTGTTAGTTCCGGAATAATATTAGTTCCAAACTAATACAATTTGATCAGAGAGGACAGGTAAAGTAAATTCTAATGGTGCTAATGCAGTTTTGATTTACACGACTTAGTCGGGTCATTTGTAAATTAAACTATTTGCGGGAGAGAGGACGATTTGATTAAAATCGATACAAAATTATACAAACTAGAAGGAATATCTTTTCTATTTTATGTTTTAAATAACATATCTTAATACTTTTGACGTGTTTTAAAAAAACATATTTTAACATAATAACTCGAATTGAATTTCAATGAAGGGGAAACAATGATAGGACAGCGAAAAATCTAAATGCGGACTCACATTTATTTAACGCATGAGTTGTCAATATGATCGAGGTGTATGATGTTTTTCGGACAAAAAATGAAAAGGGATGACAGTTTCTCACAAAATGAGATATTGGAGCAATCTGGATTTAATGGTAAAATCGTCGAGTTCAAGTCAAAGCTTGTACAGGATCCTTTGATATTGTCCAGTTTCTGGGAATTGAAAAATTTAACATCTTTTTATTTTATCATGTATATTTTATTATAAATTGAACCGTAGAATACCGTCCTAAGAACTTAAATGTAGACTTTATTACCCGTGTGTACCTAAGCACATGACGATAGCAATTATTAGAAAATAAATAAAATAAAATAGATACCAAGGTTTTTATTTTGAATGTTTGCTTAAATCGATGGGTGGCATATCGAAAAACATAAGGTCGAAAGTACACAAGCGCGACGCACATTAAATCCCTAAAATGTAATCCGAATTAAGTTCATAAAGTAAGATAAATATTTTTATGTGATTGGCGTCAAATCGAACTTCCGTAATTCGAGATTGCGCGGTGGAGTCATATTTACCGAAGTCACTGCGTGTGTACAAAATTCGTTTCTAGGTATCGGTAGCAAACCTTGTCTGCATTTCTGCCTGCCTAAAGCAAGAACAAAATCAATTATCGTAGAGTCATCGTAAACTCCAATAAAAATTAGACGCTAATTATAAGTACTATATAAACTATTTGTAGAAGCTAAGGTCAACCAACCAACCAATTCTCAAGAACAACGTTGATACAACACAATCTCACCAATTTTCGGGGCTTAATTCCCATTTCCGGCCAAATTGCCGTTGTTAACCATGAAAGGCTTTCCAAAAAGTCTCGCTACAAAGTGAGCTACCATCTGACGCTGGCGCGCGCCCAAAATGTATTAATTCTGGATCCCGGCTCTTTGCTGCCTCTATCTTACTGAGGTATAGTAATGAGTGCACTTGCAACCAAATTTTATGTAAAACCTCAAAGCGTCTCAAGAGTCGAGAGTACCGAGCTCTTGTAAGACTGAAAAAATGTTTTTTTTTTATTACGGTCAAGAGCAGGCCAGACTTTACACTGTGTACAGCCAGTATCTTCTAAACTAATATCGAACTACAAGTATTTATCGTAATGTGCTGTGGAATGTGCATGTCCTTTATGTACTTATGCTACATATTATATGATTATTATATGATTTTAGAAATTATAGTAACTTTGTTTTTCGTGGGTATGGAAAGTTATACATTCCACATAAAGTAAAACGTTAAATATCGGCCTATGGATGCCCAAATGCAGGGCTAAGGGGTCTAGGTCAAATGCGGGTTAGTTAGACCAAACCTGAGCTTTGTGCGAAAAATCCAAAATGTACGAGAAAATTATGGCTCGATACCTAAACCTTTCGACAATTGATCGTGGTGCTAATTAAATTTATGATCGACAACAGCAGAAAAAGAAGTCAACGTAAAATTCCAATCACACAAGCAAACAGAAGTTGCTATTTGCAGACAAAATTCAAAAAATGGTTTAGATATGAGGTATCCAATTTGAGTAAAAGTAAAGGATTTCTTCGCCAATTAGTACGTCGTAATTTTTACTACGAAAACCTTCGCAAAAGTAATCAGAAACTGCAGTACTAGTAAAACATTTCTAAAACCAATTCAAATAAAGGTAAGCTTCCATTAAACTTCCATTCTACATCCTCAATTTATTATGAAAACATAAATAGAAATAGTTTTGCTGCCAGAAACACGCCGCCATATGTCCCAGTAACAAGTTTACGCGTACAATGTGCCAAATTGCTGTATTCTGTCTGGAAAAGTGTCCTGTAGACATTTTGTTCACGCGATATTGGTCGCTCTACGCTTTTAGTTCATAAAAGCGTAGAGCGACTTGTTTGTAAATTTTACTCGACAGTGTAGAAGTTGCTTTGCATAAACCTCACTAATAGTGTAGCGATATAAACATTAAGGCATAAATTATTTTGAATGGTCGACAGACAAGATCGTCTGTCATTTTTTTTATTCTCTATAACTAGCATCGCCTGTTAGCTAGAAGCTTCGCACGCATATTCATTTGTTACAAAAATGTGATAAATAAAGCAGCGCTCCACCAATTTTGCGCAAACTTCACATAAACCATCTACTAAATAGTATACAAAGCCTAAGTATTTCGTTTGGATAGGTGAGCCCGTTCTTGAGTTATAAAATAAAAAAAAATGGCATTGATTTTTATATATATCCACTGGAGGCTTTTATCCACAAGGATATATGAGCCAAACATCCGTCTTGTGAAGAGCTGTCTTGTATAGGACACAACACAGCAATTTCCGTGGGATGATTAAAAGGCATTCAAAAAAATATTGTTATAATCATGTTAAGCCTCTCTCAACACTTTCACAATTTTTGTTCGCGCCGCCTAGTGGGACCTAGCCCCCACTATAGCGACAATGTCGTCTGTCCATCTTGAGGAGGCAGTCCCACAGGAAATGGTCGCCATTTTAAAACTTTTTTGCTCCATGGGCATCAGTTCTACGAGCCATGTGACTGCTAATTAACACTGGAGTATCAAAACAATAACCAAAGACTTTGTCAGCTAAATTCCGCGGTATCAACACCTCGTAGTCTTCAATAGCAAACAAGTTACAAATTAAGTAAAGACAACACGATAGCTCATGAATTTCGCTCCTTCCAAATTCGCCGAAAACTCCCAAATTACTATATTCTGTCACCACCCGGAAAACCCCGGGCGCCGTTCCGTTTCACGTGTCATTTATATTTCCATTATTGTCCGTTTCGTTTCACTTACGTAGGTGCTCTATCTAAACGAAAAGATTACTTGTTCCCAGGAAAGTGGAAAATATAAACAATTTTCCGCCTCTGTTACCGAAATTCATGTAGCCTTGGTCGTAGTAACCGGCATTGCAGTGGCTTTTCATTATTTAAGCTAGATTGAAAAGATTTCTTGGTCAGTGAGTTCATTTTGGAATATATTTTGCCTACCATTATGCAAAATAAATAATAAAAAGCTTAAGCGTAGACTTATTGCAAATATGTGAAAGTGAGAGATTTATGGTGCTGATTTTTATTACACTTAAGTATGACTGAGAGTTATTGAATCCTTTACCTTCTTTGGATGTTTAAGACTTTAAAACTGATTTTCATCTTCTTAGATGTAAGATACATCTGTTCTCTTTAACTCCGTATAAATTTAGTTTAGTATTTTACCTTTATGAAGATCATTAACTTCCTTGTTCATATTAACGGTCGAGAACATTTCAAGTATTCCTTAATTGTCCAAAATTTTTTGGTAAGCACTGGCTAAAACATACTTTGCCAAATTTACTTTGTAAATTTATTTTAATCGATCCACAACAAATTTCCATTGAAAATTATGAACAGGTCAAAAAGTAAAGTGAGCTACGACTGGTTTCCTGTTTCAACTCCTGCATAAACTTGCACGTTCTCAAATCTACACATTGTTGACTCAAAATACTACGAAAACCAATGTAGAATAAATAAAGCTCAACAGACGTTGAAAAGTATTGAACTTTGCGCGAGAGTAACATAAAATGTTGTTTGAACGTAAATCAACAATTCACAGGCGAGCAAAAACAAAAAAAAATGCTTTACCAAAATTATTAAAGCGCAACCCTTCAAAAGGAAAAGGGTTAATCGTACTTCAAATCAAAACGGAAACGTCACCAATTTTTTTCGTTTATTCCGCTTCAATAATTTTATATAAAAAATAACGGACTTTCCATGTCCTTTATTAGTGAAGTAAATATACCCCGTGATTTCCCCTGGCTCTAACGAAATTACTCGGGCAGAACGTCCTCCAAATTGCGATATTCTGTCGACCAGAACATTTATGATGTTGCCGCTGAGTCGAGGCGTTGAAGTAAGTGTTCAAAGTGTCTAGCATTTGAGTGGGGAAAGGGATTTGAAGCCCTGAAGACAGCTACGGAGTATTGGGAATTGTTTCTTTTTAAACGACTGCCGAGTTTTGGCTGTCTGTTTATAGAATTGTTTTACGCGTTTCGTATTTCGAAAGAAAATAAAAGTGCGTGTAATATGTATGAAGTTTGTGAAGTGATTTGTTTATCTCAACAATGCTTCATGTTCTGAAAAACATGCTATTGAAAAGTCGTTATTATTCCATTAACTACACGTAACATAAAAAAATTATGTATCATGTTTGATTTTGTTATCTACTATATAAAAATAAGTCGGTTTTTCCTTCCTGACGCTATAAATCCAGAACGCACGAATCGATTTCCACGGTTTTGCATTCGTTGGAACGGTCTCAGACTTCGTGAGGTTTAAAACAAAGAAAATTCAGGAAAAAATTCAACAGAAAAGCAGTAAAATCCTTAAAGGCGAAACAAAGTTCGCCGGCACCGCTAGTGTAGTATAACAACGAAATAGTCGTATCCATACATGTACATCTTAAAAGTAATAATATACTTTAAATTAGTTCAGTTTACATTGAACTTTGTTTGACTATTCAAACTACAAACACTGTATTTTCTAAATAAGTAGACTACAGTGCATCAATAAATAACAACTGTACCTGGACCGTATTAAAAAAGAGCATTTCCAACTTCACTTCATTTAAGTATATCTATATTCCTGGCGATTCTGATCTCAACTCTCCCTACAGTGTACGAAGAAGATAAGAGCACCCCAGTGTTATAGAAAAGGTGTAAAACTTTATCGGCACAACCAATCAATCACCCCAAACTTTAAGCCCTCGAACAAAATTTATCACATCCCAACTGGGTCGCGCCTCAAAAGTATTCAATACGGCACTCAAGAGACAGTGTCGAAACTAGGGAACACTTGCAGCGCGACGCCCGCGGCGTTCCGCGTCCCATTTTTGTTCCATTTTCCCAAACTTTTGTTCCAGCACCCGGCCCCACTTATGTGCTGCTAACTGAATTCAGCGCTGCATTTTCCATTCGGCACGTCCAGCGGTTTCCGCGTTGAAAGTGCGACGTTGCAAGTTACTGATATGGTTTTTTGCTTTCTTGGGGAAACTTGCGGAAGACTGGCGGGTCTTGAAATTTTATAGCCGCACCGTATGCTTTTACAACTTCGTGCATGGAGTAAACTTGCGATAATATTCGTGTACCTATAATATTGATGGAAAAGCAGACAGCGAGATCGTATAAGTTTTCCTGTTTAACTTTAATCTGTATGTTTGCTTGTTTGTTAGCGACTTCTTTTAACGCGATATCTGGGCTAGCTCGGAATCACTTTGACCAATCGCATCCGAAAGGAGGTGATCTGACGAAAAAACTCACAACATAACCTAATAATTAACAAGCTGATGTTGTAGGGGGATTGCTACATCTGTCCAAAAACCAATAAATCGATGAGGGGCAACTGTTGGAGACGAAGTCCTCAGTGGCATGTTATTGGAGTGGCTTATGCCAATAGTGGACAATTTTCTGGCTAATGATGTTACTTTATTACTACACATAGTTGAAAGCACATAAATTTGGGTAGAATGATAGCTATCTACAATTTATTAAAGTATAACAGTAAATATCGAGCATCGACAATCTTTTAAATAATTAATTATTATTATATCGATACTTAAAAATTTTCAAGATTTTGCCTTAACTAAGGTAATTCAAACTTTATCTTCCAAATCCGAATGATGAAAGTAGCTCAAATACTTTAGTATTTAAAAATACCCCTACAATTTATGTCTCTTACTAAATTACGCGGTAGTCTACCATGCTTAATTTTAATAACACCTAAATAGTATTCCAACTACGCATAAACCCCTAATGGCAAGGTACAAGGATTGAATAAACTAGTCCAATTTATATTTATTGCAGTAAAACATCTTGGAACGACTTACGTTAGAGCCCATTAAGGAAACTAATGGGAATATTAGTCATGTTGGAACTTCTGGGACAATTGATATTAATGCTAAATTAAACTGGGAGGCTGGCGATTGGTGGGTTCTGATTAGGTACGTTTAGTTTTCTCGGCTTTTGAAAGAAAAAAAAGAAATAAATATATTTATTGACCCAACAATATAATGTATAAGCCAGATCACCCACACACGGAACATTTTATGGTCAATTGGGTTCCACCTCAGTAAATGCTGCTGTGGTATTATTTCTAACACCGTAATAGCTCGGATATATAACTAAAGCTAAAGCCGGGGCTCTTGTTATTACTCTACGCAAGCAAGTGGCTATAAAAATCCAAAGATCTATGAAGAAAAAAAGCCCAAAAAATCTGCATTTCGAGTGAGTTCAAGTAAACTTCAGACTGTCATTCTCATCTCACAAGCAGACTCATATAAGTCGGTGTCACACAGCAAAGCATGCAACACATTTTACGCACTATACTGAACGTTAGCCGCGCGTATAATAAACGTCAGCTCCGAGATAACGGTATCCGTGGCGGCAAAAGCCTGCCTGCTCTCCCGAAAAAAAGTAAAACTAAACGATAATATCTCAGCCAGTACCATCGACAGTAGGTACGGCAGGGAAAACATTTGTAGTGCGATATTAGTTCTTATGCTCACGGAATATGGGCGTGCTTTTATCGTACACCGATGCGCTTCTGAACAAGCAGAAGCACGTGCCTAACGCACGAGCGAGCATCGACTCGCGCGTTCACGGCGGTACGTCGGAACAGATGTTGGTTTTGATTTTATTCGATATCGCTTCGAGAATTGCTGCTTATATTTCGAATCTTCAATCGGCAGATAAACGATAATAAACTCTGGTGAGTTATTTTAGGACTGTTTCTGCTGTGACTAGCGGAATCTTGCTAGGGATTGAAATCTGAAATATTGGTACGGGAAAGCACGAAAATGGAGCACAGAAGTACAAAAATTTAAACCCAACTGGATGCTAAAATATCTCACAAATTGATGTTATCTCTCAAATCGTATGCTAAAAAGGTCTTTATTATTGAAAAGTATTTATATTTTATTTGAAACAAATCAATTAAAACATAAACTTTTCCAGTTCATGATTTTGATTTATATAAATGCGTTTTAATTTTCTATCATTAGACTAACTAAAATAAGAAACAAAATTGGCAACAATCGATGTCCAGAGTGTTTCTAAATATAGAATGGCGAAAGGGCAGGCCACCAAAAATATGATGGGTTGTTTCTAAGATCTGATTTTAAGAGGAAACGCGAGACAAAACAAATCAAACATTATTCATATTCACGCAAATAACATTGCGAACAAAGATTTCAATTCTTGGATATCTAAATCTTTTCAGATTTTGAGACTTTTTTACCAACGAATTAGTTGCACCTTCAATAAAAAGGGAAAACAATTTCACACGCTTTTCCTAAATAAATTGCAAAACGTACACGGCCGGCGCGGGGACGCGTGGCGTGTGTTTACGACCAATGAAATGTCACAACACGTGTGTGCTGATTTTATTGTTATTTAGAGCAACAACAGACATGCCTGTAAGCATCAACTACAAGCGACAACGATGTTGCGACTGTACTAATGCGTTTTTCTGCGATCGATTGCTGTATCAAAATCGCGCTATTTTGCTATTTCGTGCGTCCTGACATGCGATTTTATGGTAAGTACCTGCATCCTGCTTCTAAAAAGAGGCTAAACGCCGCGCCTCAACTAAGTAACGTGTATGCTGGGGTCCTAACTCATAAATATTACAAAGAAACATTAACAAGTTGTCGATTTTTTAACCCTATCCACATTAATGTTAAATATTAAAATATGCAACCCATAAATGGGTTTAGGTAGTTAGATCCATATTATTAATTGGAAGTCGAAACTATTGATTTTACGAAACAAAAATTATGGATTTCTTATTTAATTATAAGGATATTGTTTTCGAAGGTTAGGTTTAGAATGTAGGTATTGTGTTTCTTATTATTTTTCTTTATTTATCAAGAATTTGTACCACACACTGTCGCACCCCATCCACGCCATTTTATCAAATAGTGTGTATAATATTTAGTAAAGCATGTTTTTTTATTTTAGTTTTAAAAAATTATATAAAAACGACTATCGCCTTTATATACCACAAACAAACCATTCACACCGTTCAAGTCTATCTTAGAATAATGTATTTGTTTATCGCATATACAAGCATGTTAAACGATATCCTAAATCGCATCGTCCCCTTTGCGAGATACTCTGATTACCACTGAACAACCCAATCAAACCAGTAGAACGTACGGTACAGAATCGGCGTTATCGCCACAAAGGGCCACGCCGCATTGTTGCGAGTCGCGTTAACGACGCGCATTCAGACAGACAATTGTGAAGTTTAATTGAGCCTACGAAGTTAAGGAAACGCGGCAGTTAGGTACATGTTTGGGGAGTGCGTTTGTTCAACAAACGAGAGGAGCAAGAAGTTTATAATTCACTAGCTGTGCCCGCGACTTCGTTCGCGTGGACTACATCCTTTCATGGTCGGTTTTACCCCTTTCTCCCCTAATATTCGAAACAAAAAGTAGTCTATATTTTAATCCAAGTTTTGAGCTATATTTGTGCCGAATTTCATATCTCTAACTTCAAAAATAAACATTTTTCCATATAAACTGTCAAAGGTGGTATTACCCCCGTCCCCCCCTTATTTTCTAATAAAAAGTAGCCTATGTCCGTTCTTGAGATTCAACGTATGCCTATACCAAATTTCATCAAAATCCGTTCAGCCGTTTAGGCGTGAAAGAGTAACAGACGGACAGACAGACAGACAGAGTTAGTTTCGCATTTATAATATTAGTATGGAAGTATGGACTAGCAACTGCCTTCGCACACGATGTAAATACTTAGAAACGTTGGCTTTTCTATTTGTCGGAAGTAGCAACACAAGCGCCACCAAGTGGCCATTTTGAGCAACGGGGCGCCAGCGCCACCTACAGCGCGTTGACAGAGTCTACGGCGTAGCAACGAGCGGAGCATCGCTCACTTTACTTACGGTCGCCGAGCAGTGAACACGTTGTCAGAAACTGTCATGGACCGTTGAACATCCTAACTACCTGTACAGATATTGTGATTTGTGTATCGTGCAGTAAAATCGTTGTAGTCTACAAGTGTTCTTATTTACCAGCATAACATGTTAGCACGCCCACAGGCCTAGGAAAAGGAACGACGCTAGTGTGAAAAAATCACCTTAACAGTTGCAATTATATGTAGAATATGTAGTACATATTCTATATTGCAAATAAAACCTTAATCTTGCATCTACGCTATATAATAAACAAAACCGCATCAAATCCGTTGCGTAGTTTTAAAGATCTAAGCGGTCGTAGGGGCACACAGTAAAAGCGACTTTGTTTTATACTTTTTACTGATTAGAATTATATAATATCTACCAATTGGAATGTGGTAATGTGCTTTCTAAAAGCGATATGGGTGTGAGAGCCTTCATGTTTAATCTTTTAATAGATAAGTTCAGATATGGCGTGTTTCCAAAACCAAATAACGGTTCGTTAATTTTTCGTTTAAATATTTTTGAAACCTTTTGTTGTACAATTGTGTGACTTAGTCACAAATATAATCACGACTTATTCATTAGTTATTTTTTACCGAATCATCCTTAACTCAGCTTTCTTTTAACGACAACTCGCAATATTACGAGTATAATCTTCCTCATAACTTATACTACAGTAGAAGTATACCCATTTCGAATTAATCTCATTTAAAAAGTTAGCATCAAAAACTTTTTCAAGCATGTAGGTACCTAATATCAACTATTTTTTTTGCTTTCCTTAACGTTGGTCAAAGAAATTGTCTCACATGATTCTTAAAAAAATGATTTTATTAAGTTTAATTAACACGAAATGGGCACCCTTTAAAATGTCAACCAAAATCTTACATCAACTCCTTTGTACGTCACCTGAGGTACAAACAACACTTAAACACACATAACAAATAGTTCATTCCCTTCCAAATTGTTGAGTCGAGTGACTTAGCAAGAACCAAAACAGATTTAAGTACAGTCTGCTTCTAACTCGGGAATTACAACATCTTTACAATGAGGCAGTAAGGTCTAAATTGGCGGTGGTAAAGCCTTTTCGGCGTATACATTCCTTTCCCCAACTGGAACGATGCCATTGTGCAAATTTATCGCCACTTAAACTGAATCAAATTACGCGAACACTACTTATTGAATTGAAACAATACTCTAGGAAGTGCTTAGCACGAAATATGTTTTGATAACTCGAACAAGTTAAAGCGCCTCTTTTATCGCCTTTGGCATCTATTTTGGGGACTATAACGTTCGAATAATTATTAGTGCTACTAGCTGTGCCCGCGACTTCGTTCGCGTGGACTACATCCTTTCATGGTCGGTTTTACCCCTTTCTCCCCTAATATTCGAAACAAAAAGTAGTCTATATTTTAATCCAAGTTTCGAGCTATATTTGTGCCAAATTTCATATCTCTAACTTCAAAAATAAACATTTTTCCATATAAACTTTCAAAGGTGGTATTACCCCCATCCCCCCCCCTTATTTTCTAATAAAAAGTAGCCTATTTCCATTTTATTATTTTTATAGTACTATACGCCGTACTAGCGAACTTTAAATATTAGAAACAGAAAAATTTTATCTCCCCCTGCGGTGCGGTAATTGAACCCACGACCTTCACGTATCGCGCGTGCTGCTCTTGCTCGATAAGTATGTAGATATAAACATATTCGGCAGAGGGCATTTACCGAAAGGCTAACGGTTGATACAGCAGAAAAATTTCATCGCCTACAATAACTTGCGGTTAGCTCAGTTGGTAAGAGCAGCACGCGCGATACGTGAAGGTCGTGGGTTCAATTCCCGCACCGCAGGGGGAGATAAAATTTTTCTGTTTCTAATATTAAGCCTATGTCCGTTCTTGAAATTCAACGTGTGCCTATACCAAATTTCATCAAAATCCGTTCAGCCGTTTAGGCGTGAAAGAGTAACAGACGGACAGACAGAGTTACTTTCGCATTTATAATATTAGTATGGATTATATTTTGAATGAAATACAAGATTTTAAGCAAATAAAGAACTTCTAAACACCAAAAGTACTAGTAGTCTTTGTATATTACTTTTGGTCAGTAATATTTTGATTGCTCTGCAAAAATAATATTAAAATTTTAACGACTCAACAATTTGAAAATAAATGAACGACGGGAAACATTTACGTCGAATTCGGATTTAGTTTTGCATTTTAAACACAAATGCATTGCTAAAAACCGACAAAATAAAGTTTTTTTTTTCTTTAAAATTTTGCATAGTTACATCACGTGAATGAATTCAGTTAGCAAAAATTTCGTTGCTACTTTTATAATTTATGCTTTTAACGTTCAACATTTGAATAAAACCATGTTAAAGAAGATAGTATTTTTAATCCCGTAATCGCATCAAATGTTTTATTTTATTAAAAGCACAACATACCAAACTTGAAGCGCATGATTATTTTTATTTTATAACTGAAATTGAGCTATAAAATAAATTTTAACAGGCATTTTTACGTCCGTATGGCGGGCTTACTCTCATCCATTTTACTCATAATCAAATATTGTACCCTAAGGACCTCCCTTTGTTACGTTATTTATGGTACGAGTTACAATATGATTAATAAAATGTAAATAAGTCTTAGATTGGACATGCAACGCTGAAGTAAGCTCACGTATTGGAAGTCAATTCGTTTTTTTTAATTTGGAAATATTGGCCTGGGAAGTATTTATTGCACTTTAAAATAACAAGCAACAAATCATTTTTAAAAAAGAAATATTACACGTTCTTTTAAATTAGCATTTGTTGATTTTTCAATCATACTTATTAAAGTGCGAGAAACATCTTAAGTATGATCATATAAGATCGTCTACACATAAACCAACTTAGCTTAAGTATGAACGATCTTATATTAACCTACTTTTACTCAGTAGTCATGGAGATTCCAATCAGATTCGAATCCGTTGACGATTTACAGAATTTAATATATTTTTAATATGTATGAGGGAGTAAATAATTGCTCTAGTTTTCGCTTCTAATATAAAAACTGCTACACAATAATAAATTCATACACAATCGCATACTTCCTTGGACATGTTCATGTATCACATTACTTGCATATTTATTATAATACTATCTATAAATCTCTTTATTCCTTACCAATAGAAGGTAAGTTCTCAAGACTGCTTCACAGTTATTAAACAACGCAGACCGTACACGACCACATAGCTTGCAATTATTATGTTCCTATACATAAATAGTAATGTTCATTCGTTCTCATACTATCAACATCAGTCTCCTCACACCCCGCCACACGGACCTCCCCACCTCCCAGCACACTCACCACGTCAATGATCTGCTGCAGCGTCAGGCCGAACTTGACCTCAAGAGGCTCGCTCTCGTTGGCCACTGGCCGCTCGAGCGTGTTGTATGACGCTAGCAGCGCGTTCAGCAGCCGCTTCTCGTGGGGACCTTGCTCCGACACTGGAAGAAGGAGATGCTGTTAGTTTATTTTTATGTTTATAAATAAAGGAGCGCGAAGAAACATCTTGCGGGCGAGTATGGCGATGCTAACGGATAGGATATTTCGGTATCAAATCCGTTGTCATCGCGATGTGACTTCCTCTCTTGCTTACCATCAGGCTGGGAGGAGCCAATATACAGTGCTACTATAAAAAAAATTAAAAAAAAGTAAAAATTTCACCTCCCCTTGCAGTGCGGGAATCGAACCCACGACCTTCACGTATCACGCGTGCGGCTCAGTTAGAAAACTGAGCCAACCGCAAAGAAGTAGTTTATTCTTTTTATATTGCACTTCATGTCAACCTTATGTCAACTGATGTTAAGTGGTAATGAGGTCGTAGCTTAAGGGCGACGAGTACACCATAATAATAGCTGTTACTGGACTTCTCGCCCTTACCTTGAAGGCTTCACCCCTGCTACTAATGTACCACCCCCCAGAAGCTCTGGAAAACAACAACACCGAAGTGATTGCTATTTGGCTGCGGTCTTCATTTAGTACAAAGTCATCATCATCAATAATGACTTGTTATTGTGTTCCTGCGTGTGAGTAAGGTTTTTAGAGCTCCTGAGCGGTGCTACATTAGTAGCAGGGGTCAAGCCTTCAAGGTAAAGGCGACAAGTCGAGTAACAGCTTAATTATGCTGTATGGACCTCATTACCACTTAACATCAGGTGAGATGAGGTCAATCTCGAAGTGCATATAAAAAAGAAAAAAAGAACTTTAGAGTTATCGTCATTAGGCAGAACAAAAATTTCAACAATCATTTTACCATCATTAACAATAACAAAAACAAACAAATCATCATCCTCAATATCACCAAGAGTGTTTTTGTTTAACTTTTTTTTTCGTAAATAATCATTTATAATTGTTTAACTTATTTTTCCAGAGCACGTATCTGCTGCATCAATAAATATGACAATTCATTTTAGTGTCATGATTTTATATTCTGATACTAGGTAGGTAGTGGTCACATCTAGAACAGCATTATTACTTGAGTAAATACTACCGCTAAAATAACACGTCGTAACGTGGAACGTGTAATAACACAATTGGTGATACAGAGTTTATCAAAATAATAACATCTATTCTTGGTATTTTACGAATTGTGGTACAACCATTGATTCTGGTTTCCATAAGACAAGTCGTTAACCAACTTTGGAATCAAGTCAATGCATGTAACATGAAGAAAGCTGAAACCAAAACCAATAGAGCTGGACGCATTTTTTATGTGAAACATATAAACAGAATGCCATTTTCACACATTGTGTCAGTTGAAACTAACATACTAATGTTAAACAATTTAAAGACAAATAAATATAAAAACAATAAATATAATCTTATGGTAGAGAGCTGAGGTGTTTCGATACAAGAATAATTCACGAAATCAACATCTTTCATTAAAGCACAACAATGAAACGAAATCTCGCCCCTAACACACAATAGGCAAAGAGCTGAGGTGTTCCGATCCGACACATTAATCTTACCAAACTCCCCTTCAATTCGAACAGCACCGAACCGCAATCGATTTAACAACACACAAACGCCACAAAACTCACAACATTCATACATTTCGGTCTCCATTCGGGAAAGCATTAATTACGTCACAACTTCGAATTGGTTAAGTCCTCATAGTTCACTGTCTAAGCACATCTGCAGCTAGAATAACGGGTGGATAACCCTAACACCTTTATCCCGCACCTGGGACTCGGCACAACACGGTGCTCCTTAACGCGAAGCAATAAAGTCGACATTGGCAACGCATTACTCGATCCGAATCCGGCTCGAAGGACCAGTAATAAACACTCGTTTTGGAGGCTTATTCAGCTCTTATGAATGTGATATACGTCGGGTAGAGTGACGGGTGTACCGACGTGCGCGAACAAAAATACATTTTAGAACTTACGTGCATACAATACGGTTCACAATACTCGGCCTTTTACGTGTCTCTGTTCAGGTGGATTAGTGTCTTTACAAAAGATAGTGTTATGCGTAGACCTGGATCTATAACAAAGTAGATCATTTATTTTACGAATTTACTGAGTCCGTTCTCTGTAATAGATTCTTGAGCACATTTTTCACTTCTTTGTTATCTAAGACAGGCCGAGGAGAATTTACTTTCTAGTCGGGGCATTTCCCTGTTAAATGACCAGAAAGTAAGTGGTCTACTATAGTATTTTTCACTGACACTGATTTTTGTGACAGTCAAGTTTGACAGTGACATCCTATTGGTTTTTTTTCTTAAATCGAATGATATTAATTTATGGATAATATCGTCACTATGATCCAATGATGAAGTTTCTTTAGTATGTGTAATGGAGGTCAGATGGAAATTGAATGACCAGGCGAACTACAATGTAATATCACGCTCCTCATTCGGATCATATTCGTAAACCTCGCTCCTAGTATTTCTGTAATCATATGGGATACACTTCACTAGAAGAAAAACAATTTAACAGTTCTCTTAATACCCGCTTTTCAACGCGTAACCCCAAAAAACTGTGCTATTTACAATACGGCACAATATCGATTATGGTGTGTCTTTGCTGTAAACAATTTTTGTTTAACGTTTTTTTTTAAACGGAACCACTTCTCAGAATATTTTTTAATGTTAATCGTCTTAATTTTCACGTTTATAGAACAACCAAGTACCAAAATAATCTAAGATACGTCATTTTTACGTTCTTTAAAACCAGCGCATTTTAAGATATGAAATGCTTTGGAAAATCACTTAAACCAACTACAGAACATATCCGTGGATAACAATGAAACAATATTAAGAATTAATGTTATTATTATTATCAAGCTAAGTTTTTTCTTTACATAATTAAAATGCAAGGAAGCTTAAACATTAATTTTAGACATGTTACGCATTTAAGTCCTTATAGTTTGTTTTAATCCTATATTTGCATTTAATTTTCATAATTCCTAAGAATTCATTCATTATTTTAACTACCATGTTTATCTTGGTGCATAATTATTAATGACTAGCGGCCGCCCGCGACTTCGTCCGCGTGGATTTCGGTTTCTATACAAAACTTTCACAGTTGCAGCGTGATGTTATATAGCCTAAAGCCTTCCTCGATAAATGGTCTATTCAACACAAAAAAAATTTTTCAATTCGAACCAGTCGTTCCTGAGATTATCGCGTTCAAACAAACAAACAAACAAACTCTTCACCTTTATAATATTAGTATAGATATCAAGAATGAACAGTTGTTTCACGACACGTCACAAAAGGAGACTCCGCGGTGATTTGATCTATGGACATGTCTATCAATGTCAACAAACTTAACCAATCAAGTCTCGCGTACATGGATGATAGGTTCGCCATCTAGCGGGTTTTTCGGACGCCCTTATTCAAGACCCTTATTCAAAATTCAACGTCAAATTTAACCTATCTTGGTGATGTAGCATTAAACAAATTATGTGTGAATTAGGTAAATTGATACCGTCAGTCGTTGTGACGTCACTTTTTAACTTGAATCTTCGTTGAATACCGCAGACGTAACCTCGACATTTTCTCGGCTACATCTCCGCTATCTTCCAAGACCAAGCTAGCACAACATAATGTCGTAAACTTGAATTACTAGCTGCATCTCGCTCTAACAGCTGTTTGCGACAATTTCGACCCTCGTAAACCGCAACAGGTGGATGTCATTCATAAATCTTTATTTGCCAGTCGCTGTTTGCCTTAGAACAGTAATCGTGAATAACTGTAACCCTTCGTTTATCATGCAGCTGGGATTTTTGAGGTTTACCTAGACGGAGGTGTAACACTATCCATAACTTTAAACCAATAATAAATATCAGACCACGTCACATACACTGCAGTTTAACAATGGGGACTACCGCGCGTGAAAAATCCGCTAGATATCACTACGTGTGTGTAAGGTCCAACTGCTACACGATTGGTTACTTTTGACATGACATTGACAGATGTGTCACCATGACATGTTAATCACCAATCATGAAGCAGTTGGACCTCACGCCCCCGTAGTGACATCTAGCGGATTTTTCACGCGCGGTAGTACCCATTGATAAACTTCCTTGTATGTCTTGATGCAAAATTAGTGTTGAGTACAGATTTCTTTTCGTACCGAATACTGAAGAAAGAAAGAAATGTTTATTTAGTGTTATAACAGCAAAGTTGCTTAAAAATAAAATTATGTCACTAAAATGGCAAACTTAGCATTTGTCGGATTAACACCCCATACTGCCGAGGTCCTTTTCGATATCTTTTATTGAAAATGTCTATTCGGTCTATTCTTCTATTCTATTCTATTCTATTCCCTGTCGTTGTTCGGTGGTAGCTTCATTTTTAAATAAACGATTTGTAAATCGTTCTTAAGTTAATTTAAATGAATTAATAAATTTCTTGTTGTCTTTGATCTGATACGTAAGGTAAGGTTAGAAACAAGTCAAAATTACACTTTTTTCAGCCAATGTTCAGGTAACGTGACACTGGCCGTGGTGAACTTCGCATGAAGTGTAGTTGCCATTCAATACAAAAAAGAAGTAATAGGAGTAGATAATAATACTGGTATTTCATTACACAAAAACAAGTACAAAAAAAAAAGTAGTACACCTTTTGTACTTGTTTCATGTGTAATGAAGTTTTAAAATAAAAATAAAATAAATGGCGGTAAAAATGTACCAATGCATACAATCCGTTATATAATCGATGACTTTACAATACAAAAATGAATCACACTTAACTATTTGAATTTAGGTAAGAAAAGTTCTGTTTTTAAAAGATATATCAAAGCTTTGTTTATCGTAATTACGCGAATCCGTCAAATCCAGAGACAATATTGTTACAATATGTAGCATTTATTATTAATCGATTTTTTTTATATGATGTCAATGACAGTATAAAAAAATCCCACCTCTTGCTATTTATTCATTCGATATTTCTTAATGTCATGTCAATGTTGCCATAACAGAATATCTACTACTTGCATAGAAATCATTGGCCAAATTAACCGAAGACAGTATCAAGACTAATCCGCCATTTTATGTGCCGAATACAAATGTGGCAACTCTTACAAATCCCGTTTCCTTGCAGAAAAGGTTCCTTTTGTCAGCGCTTTGTAATTTCCAAATGACGGATGGGAGATGGAGGGAATCCTTTGATTGACCTCCATTCTGCAGACTCAGGTATTTGTACAAACAGAATGTTAATAGTCACTCGTTTTATTCGGTTCATTTTGGATCTTATTAGCTAAAGTAAAGGACAGTAACATTTTATCTTTTGTAAGATGTTATGAAAGAGTTGATACTGTTTCTTTTTTTTTTAGTTTATGTTGAATTTTTTAAGCCTGTTGATTTACAATAAGTTATCAGAAATGATGAGTGAATTAGCTATGCATAGAGTTGGTACTTATCATATCCAAATTAACTAGTCTTATTAAAAAAAATAACCCTAACTATAAAAAAAAATAAAAGTCAAAAATTTCACACATTCCTCACACGTTCACAGCCTTTTTATCTACCTTGTTGGTAAGTTTTAATTTTATTGTTTGGACATGTATTTTTTTATTTTATATTTTTTTTAAAGAATAACTAAGTATTTACTTTGATGCCGGTTTTTCTCGATATCATGAACATTTCGAATACAGGCAGTATATCAAAGTAGGCATATCAATAAAACATTACAGAAATAAAGATATTTTGTATTCTAATAAATATGTTTTTTAATATTGAAGGTAGTCATTAACTTAATTTAAAAGTTCATCGTTATTTCGCATTTTGCATTTGCCATTACTATTTAAAATTGTGAATTATTTGCATTCACAATTTTTCCACATATTTAATGATGATTTATCATTCTAAATATGTCCTATAGAATTTCAAAAATACGTCCACTCCTAAATAACATCCAAATCCTTGATCATTCCGTTACAATAGAACGTGTCATTTAAATTGTAAAGGCTCGTATAGCAAAATTACCATTGTGCTTTTTTAGTCAAAACAAAAGAACGCGTTCCAATCTAAACCAGCGAGCGGCTCGTTCGAATTTCAAAACACAGGAACGTTCTCGCGGCTCGAGCGCGCAATAAAGTCGCATTGCGCGGCATCAGCGGCCGCAGTTTGTGTTAGCGTCATTGTTTATTTACCGCCATTTTGATTTGTTCATCCGTACATAGATACCTAATCTGTTACGCTCAAGGTAACATATTATCTGAGATCAATTTTGCAAAATTCAAATGAGACCATTCTACTAAGGAATCGCATAACTTTTGTTGGTAGTTAGGTATAAACAAATGAATGTCCCCGCGTCATGACGTACGTAGGCTAACGTAGGGGTCTTTATATAAAGACTACTTTAGGTATTTTTCCAATCTAATTTTATTTATTATTTTTAGGTTATGTAATTGAGATAAGTATGGAAATTAATCAAAACAAATGAGATTGAAAGAAGGTTTTATACTGTTTGACGTTTTAACTAAGTATTGTTAATTTAGCAAATGCAATTCGTGTCTAATATTTAACGAACTAAAAACAGTTTGGTATTTTTGATCCAATCTGCTCTGCTTTTATGATATAAATTAACTCTCAATTAAAATAAATAAATAAAGGCGCCTGACAATACTTCCAATGAACTAGTCTTTAACAAAATATATACCTTTCATTATGTATACCAGATGCGGTAGCTGGCGACTCAAGTCAATCTACTTTAAAAATTACGTTTCCCAAATCGACCTGATCCAGAATCAAACCCGGAACCTTTGAGGAGCTTATTTCAGCTACTGCGCCATTGGTATTCGAGTACCCTTCTAGTCACAGCAATCCAATTCTGTCCAAAAAGTGATTACCACACCTCACACGCACTAAAGCGAACCCATTTACCTGCCTCATTACCAGTAATTATTCCACGTGATAAATTTATCCATTAAAAGGGAACTGGCATCAAATAAATGAATAAACCACTGAAGGTATTTTTGTTATGGCTCGGTTTGGCCAGGAGAGTAAGCTAAATTTTTTTTAAATGTTTAATGGCAATTAAACTTTTTTAAAGTAGGCTTCTTGTATTATGAGGAAACAATCTACTTTTTTTTTTCTTTTTGGTATTATTTAATGCATTAATTTAAAAAAAAGTCGCCAGCATTTCACGCGTATCGAGTGACAAGCTACGTGAACCATTTTAAAAGTTTTTATTATTGACATTTGTTACACAAGAAATAAACATATTGACTAATGCTCGGTTCCAATATCTTATTCGTTATCTGTCAAAAATTACTATCCGCTTTTATCCAACCGACTACGAAATCTAAATTCTAATTTCAAATTAACTTTCCATATCACCTATCATCAGTCGTCGGTCGGTCGTTTATCGCTTACGCCTCGTTTTATTTTTTACTTTCGATAACAAGAAAGGATCGTTTTTCAAATTTAGGAACTAGGCATTAAACAAACCGTAGTAGTACTGTTGTAGTAACAACGGTTTAAAAAATCAATTTGTCAGCGTAAGGTATTTCCTCTGCGCTAAAATAACCCATACGTCTGTAATGATTATGATGATAAGATCTATTCATTAACATAAAGAGCCACAGAAAATAATCAACTCAGATAATTGAAATTTTAATACCACGTTGTAGGCCAAAAGCTACACAAGCGAAAGGAATACAGTTAACCAAAAAGGGCAAGTCCTGCTCAAAACACAACGTGACGTATTAATATTATTCATAAAACAACTCCAGAGTATATTTTAGTACATATTCACCCGCAATAAGACTTAACATAACTTTTTACGGCGGCTAAGTACTGTGTGACCTGAATGATCTTTCATTACCAGTGAAAAGAGTACGCTAGCCTTGTCCGACAACTTTATCCATTGACCTCGTTCCCGGCTATCGGGAAAGACCTTATACATAAGAATTTATATATTATGTAAGCTAGTTAGTCGCCTGGACTGTGGTAGTTCCAATGAAAGTTAAGTACCTATGAAGGCGGTAATGGGTCTCGGAATATTACCGGTTTCACCTACAAGCCAATACTACGCGAATAAGCTTGTAGATGAAAACTTTTATAGGTAATCTGATCTGTTCTGATTGCGAAATTGTATTGAATAAGTCTGATTCATTAATAAAAAACAACAAATCTATTGAATCCGTCAGATAGCCTTTTAAAATGTAACGGAAACATATTTTTTACTACATTTTATAAATAAAAATTGATGATAATAAAGCGCACCTCACTGTTTCAAAAAACTGGAGTGACAACGTTTTTTTTTATAACAGCACAGTAAATTAACTCTTCCCAGCCTAATGGGACAAATGCCAGCATGAATAACCAAGAGAGGAACCCACATCGTGATGACACTGGATTAGTACCGTAATATCCTTTCCTATCGCCATACTATCTCTCTATCACTATCAAAAAATAAGGTACATAATTCTGGCAATTATATATCACTTGTCTAAAATAACCATGGAATTAAACAATGTACATCAATATATAATAAAGTTATATTATGTAAACAAACAATAAAGTTCACGAAGTAAATTGATTATACTTCAAGAAATCACATTTATTAACAAATCGGTTGCGGCAAATACATAGCTTTTAAATTTGTCTTCTTGTAGCGACCCCAGAGTTAGTTTTCCACTCAATATAATACCTACTTAATTCAGTTTTAAAGACTAAAATACAACATCGTTACCAGTACCCACTCTATTATATGAAGAGGCGCGCAATATAAAGCTACTAAAGTTTAATTTACAACGAGATAAACGGCTACATGACCTGATTATATTAAACTCTTAACAAGTTGCTTGGAAAACTTAGTCTTGGGAGACGGAATTTGCTAAGAAAGTTGATATCCGTTGTACCTTTAATATTTAAACGAACAAGGTTCAAAATAACTATTATTTCTGCTGCAAATAATGTCTTGATAATGACTGTTGGCTTAATGCTGTTGTACCTTATCTTTTTAATTTACAATCAGTCAGGCCAGACATTTTATTTTTCACAAATTGCACACTAACATAAAAAAACCTCCCCTCTCTTATCTTTGCCGTACCAACCAGGGTCCATAACTTATATTTTAAATTTTAATAAAACTACATGTAACACCAGTAATGGTGTTACAGAGTAGAAAGTAATTCCTTATGGAGTGCATTAAATAATATGAATACCGGGGCATGCTCTCAGGGCCTAGGGTTCGACTCCTGGGCAAAGTCTAATTTTTTAGACAGAGGTCGGTTTTGTGCATGGTGCCATTTATGTGTGCCCAAAAAGTACCTTCGTTAAAGTAAGTTTCTGAAGTTACGGGCTTGGAAACACATAATGACTAAAATCAGTGTGTAGAACTAATTACATTTTTCCTATACAGCCATATCAACAAACTAATTGGCACTAGTGCTGTTCACGCACCACGTCCCTCTTTGATCCACTACATCAAAAAGGGACAAAACCGACCAAACAAACCTGCAACGGCCGTATGTAAGCAACGAAAGGGTTAATTAAACCGTCAAGCGTAATTCTGTTACGAGGGTCGGACTAACCCGTATTTTTGACTCTTAATTGCATTTCACTTTGGACCACAACAAAGTTTTGCAATTTCATCACAGCAACGTCTGCAGTTTTGTCACAAATTAAATTAAATATTTACAATTACTTACACATATTCCCAGCAAACCGTTAATGAAAAATTACGGCCAAGTTCCGTACAGACAACGTTTGGTATGACTATCGCTGATAATACTAGATGCAGTCGGCTTTTAAAATTAGTGACAATGAGGGTATTCAAATAATTCGACGCAACCAAAAAGTAAATAATATCGATACAAACAAAGTTTTCATACTTTTGTCAAACATAGTTGCTCAATCAGTTGAATCAGTTAAAACATTATTTTATTGACTTTTTATTATAGCTCATTACGTAACGCTGGCTGATGTTGTAAATATGAAACTATTTTTTTATATTTATACCTGGAAAGGCTAATTAATACTAATATTCTTTGAGAGAGCGCTTTTCTGAAATAAATCTGAAAAAACAGAAACATAAAGTCGCGTGACAATTGATAAAATCGCACAATTAAATACGGGTATTCGGTGCTGTGTAACTTATCAAGGAATGTGTGGAGGTCAATAATCCAATTAAAAGTATTTTTCCTTAAAAATACTTTTCACCGATAGTCCCTTGACTATCGGCTCTAAATTACGTTGTGTACATAAATAGTCACTAGACACCTAATGCACGTTTATAAATGGTCCATATAATCAATCTATTAATAATTATTTTACCACTGAACATTTTAAACAGCAAAATTTAATAAATGATAAATAAAAACCGATAAATCAGACAAACTATACAGTTCCTGGCACTACACTCCACCGAATTATTTTTTTACAACACAGGTTCATTAAAGCACTCAATCGAAATTGTAATCTAATTCACTATCTGATTCTACTTCATCTTTGTTCTCAAAGCAAATAAATTCCTACATTTATTAAAAAAGTAAACATTAAAAGTATCGTTTCGATCTTGGCGACTTTTTCTTCTTCCGAGAATTTTTTCTTCTTTTTATTTAATTTGGATAAATCAGGACTGGCCATTAGAAGACAATTAGAAAAAATTAAACCTTCTTTTTAACACGTCTATGCTCTAAAATATTATAAAAGCAGTTATTCTGATAGAAAGTTTATCTTTAATTTGTACCTGCCAACCCTCTCGTAGTTTGCGCCCTCTAGGCACTTAACTTGTCAAACAAGACTTGCCTAGTTCCTTGTATTACTAGGTTGTTGATCCGTCTTTTCAAACTTGTGTGGCCATTAATAATTCAGGCAGTACCCTTCCAGTATGACAGAGTAAAGAGGGGACGATACATTAAGTGTTATAGTCTAGAAATTAAGGATTATAGTGATATGCTTCATTAAGAGAATTCCCTTATTTAATATCCCACTGCGATCTATCTGCAGTGGAAAAAATTGTGATAGTACGAGTATGAGTCCGCTAGTCACATATTATGTTTGTTCTATGTCGGAATTAAAACCAAATCCCTTAACAACCAAGATAGACGTGTCATTCTAAAACATTCACCCAACATTCCGTCGCGTTCCAATTTCCAAACCTAAGCTAGCAAGAACTAAATCCTTTTAATTTTTTTTCGCTCGCGTGAAAATTACCAGCCTGCATCTCGCACCACGTGAATACGATAGGCGTCCGGGGGGGGCGGGCGGCCGGCGGTTGGGGAGTAGGCAATCATGAATGGGTTGCCACATAGGGATGGTGATTAATTTCTAAAAAATCGATTATTCGTTTCATGAAAGAACCTATCAATTTACTCGTTATTTTAATGCATTTATATTCTTAAGGTATATGTTCTATTAAAAAATTTAAAAAATATGATAGATAGATAGATAGATAGATACACTTTATTGCACAGAAAAATTTACAGAAATTGGCTTTACAGACATAATTAAGTACAATTTAGGCGGTCTTATTGCTAGAAAGCAATCTCTTCCAGACAACCTTTAGGTAGAGGAAAAAGTATATGAACATATTTAAAAAAAAAGAAAGGGAACGGGTGTTAAGGATCATTCATCTCGTGAGTTTTTACGTATTTGACCGTTTAGCTGGCAATATACATATCAAAATAAGTTTATTGTTTAATATTAAATAAGGTATTATCAAAACAGAAAAACATCTAATGTGAATTTAAACGGAAAGACTTTCGCGTTCAGTCAAAACGCGACACCATTTTTTAAGTAGTTAATACGAACAACTTACTGCCCAACGTTCCCGTTAGGATGCACCAACCTGATAATAATAATGTAATGTGGATTTCAAGGATGTTGATATAGAGTTTATACACACATTTCGATTTAAAAAACGTTGGTTAGCTCGAAAGTCGATTCTTCGATTAATCGATTTCAGATCGCCAACCCTACTGCCACCGCGTGCGCTGTGGTTTTCATGTCTGGCTGGACGCACCGCTGCGCGCTTTATTTTTTAATGGCGCTCTTTTTAATGAGCCAGTGGACGTTTACACACGCAAATTAGGGTCCAGTGATGGGATGTCAGCCCGTTGAGGGTTCAGAGTGCCTTCTGAGCTGGGTCCTGACGGCCGGCCTGAGTGATTGTACGATCAAATGGAGCGTCAACACCGTTTAACAAGACTGGCTTGTTTGAATACAGTAGGCATACTCCCGAAAATGAAACAAATCGTCGGGGATAGTGCAATACCGAGTATCTAGCATTAGCGATGAAGATAAATTTTGTATGTTATTTCATACTATTCCAATACAAATTAGATCTTACTGAAAAATCTACTTACGCGGCATTGCACTATCCCCGACGAAACGAAAGGTTTCATTTTTGATGCTAATTCAAAAGTTTGGAGTGTGTGTGGAAATGTTGATTTTATGTTTTTTATTAAACTTTATTCGCATTCGTAGTAAGTTGGTTACGATGATTATAATTAAAAATTGCTTTCAGTCGTCTGATCCGACATATTATTATTTCATTTTTGGTAGTAGACCCCTGATATCTTCTGCTGGTTCTGTTCACGCAAACTATACTATTTCGTTACAGAGCTGATAAATAAATAAATATCACTTTATTGCACATAAAAATTATAGAAATTTGTTTTACCAAACCCTATGTACAATAAAGGTTGATTGACAACTAGGTTATTTATACTTATGTGTCGTAATTGTACAGTAATGACCCTAAATAATTTAAAATATCACTCAAAGTCAATAAACAGTTATTTGTATTGATTGCTTGCTTATGCCCGGTTTCAATATTTTACAATTCGTACCTAATGTGTCAAAAATGATTATCCGTTTTCCTCTAACCGACGAATCGGTGATTCTACTTTCAAATTTACTTTCCATATCAGCTGTCATCAGTCGTGCGTCAGTTGTTTTACCTTACGCCTCGCTTAATTTATAACTATCCGTCAGTAGAACGTCGTTTTTCAAATATTAGAACCGGGTATTAGTACGCTCCTGCCGAGTGCATAGGTACCAAACCTCGACAGCGGCGATAAATCGAGCGTTAATTAACAACGGCCGCCTCCGCACATTAGACCGCGCAATTATACAGTCGAACCACGCTATAGGGATGCCAAAAGAGAGAAACATAAACTAAACTACCACATATCATCAGCCTGCGTCTGTGCTCTGATTGACACGATCCTCACAGCACGCCGTTTAGCACAGTCTTGTCAAAATTGGGCATCATACCCTAAATGATTTACGTAGCTGAGATATGGCAATCGAATACCGGTTCAAAAACGACGTAGTTACGCTTAAACACAAAAAACGGTATATACTACCGAATCAAGCAAGCTCATGTTTTTTAAATGGGTTAAAAACTAGAAAGTCATAAGTCTAAGGGCCAAATCAAAATTATTATTTTCGTCAGGAAACAAATAGTCGCTGATTAGCTCAGCGAATTAATAAGCTAACTATATACTTCCTACAGCGTATGTGGCCTACCCAATACCAAATTATAGACAATGGGATAAACAGGTCTGTGGACAAGCGTAGTGTAACTAGGAGAGATTTTATCCGTATGGCAGAGACTAGTTAACGAGAGCTAAACACACATCATGACCTCAAATTATAGCAAGCATTGAAATGTACAAACTAATGTGAGTACCTATCAATTTTAAGAAACTAGAACAGATCAAGACGGTCAGGACCATAAAGAGAAGACCATTGTCTTGTATTATCAATTTAAAGACAACATTATCTGATAAGAATTTCATCATAAAATTGGTGATTTATCATATTATGGTACACACTGGTAGAGTCCATTACAATTAGGAATATAATACGGGAATAAATACAAGAGTATATGTGAATAAATACGAATCACTCATTTTTAAATTGCAACTATGGTATCTAGTTAGGATCTCTCTAGGCAGCTCTAACTCTAAGCCGAAACTTCGACTCACCGATCTACCGTACGGTCAAAAGCACGTTAGACTATACATTTTGAATTCAGTTACATTCAGCCTTTATGTCGTCGGCATAAGAACTATAATCAAACTGCAAGTCTTACCTCAATGTGTTCATCGTACACCTACCGGTGAACCATTAGCGCAATATTAATACATCGCTGGTGAGGGAAACCATACGAATAGTGAGCTTGCGTTAAGACCACGCAATTATACAGTGGAACCTTGCCATTGAGTTGCAAGGCAAGAGAACTTACTATACGACCACATATCATCAGCCTGAAGGTTTATGAAGGTAACGTCCATCAGATTTATGAAGGTCTCTTGCTTGGTACTGAGTACAATCCAATCCCTACTAATATTATAAATGCGAAAGTAACTCTGTCTGTCTGTCTGTTACGCTTTCCCGCTTAAACCTCTCAACCGATTTTGATGAAATTTGGCATAGGTATACGTTGAACCTCAAGAACGGACATAGGCTACTTTTTGTTAGAAAGTAAGGGGGGGGGGGGGGGTAATGCCACCTTTATAGCTCTATTAAAATCAAGACTACTTTTTGTTTCGAATATTAGGGGAGATAGGGGTAAAACCGACCATGAAAAGATGTAGTCCACGCGAACGAAGTCGCAGGTACAGCTAGTTTTCTATAAATTAAATAACAACTTAAGCGAGCTGGCCAGATTTTGGCGTCGCGCTCATTTTAACGTCATGGGGTAGTTTCCCGGTCGGTTTAACATGGAAAATGAACTTTTCTATATTGTCTCGGGACCTGATGAAAACTTAATATTTTTTTTTGTTTTAATGAGGCCTTAGGCTTGCAGTAGTACATTAAAAAAGTTTATACATCACTCTCTAGGCAGCCCTACTCTGAACCCAAACTCTCGGCTCACCGATTCGACGTACTATCGCCGTTGAGGGAAACCAAACGAATATTTTGTGAGGTCGGCTCGCCGAACGAAAATATCGCTATCCGCAGGCCTTAATTGAATCATCCCAATTCAATTCGTTTTGCGGTTAATTAATCTGTTGCAATTATTATTGGTACCTTAGTTAGATTTATTTATTTTTAATGCACTGAAAATTCACAGAAGAAATTGATGTTGCAGGCGCTTTATAGCACATGCAGCGATACGACTCGAAAGATTTGTGTATTTTTTATCTGAAGCTTAAGTGTAAGTAAGTTAACAGAGTGAGTGGAAGGTTATTTTTTATTTAATCTAGACCCACATAATACTTTTTTCTTTTCCATATTTGTTTCATTAAGGGGCTAGTACCTACGTAAAAAACAAAGACCACGTTAATTTTTTTTTGGTACGACATCAAAATATTTTTTCCCATAAAGACACACCCACACAGACATACCTACGTCAACACAATCTAATTACGTCCCTGAGTTAAATCGGTAATTACTCAACGGCTTGACTATAATGGACCTATCACAAACAATATGTTTATCAATTGAAGTCCACGCCAACAAAACTTCAAGAAGAGGTTAGTCATAGATCTACAAAGCCCAAGTAGTAACTATATTCGAAAAATGCGGAAACTTATCAAAAGTAACAGCGAATATTAATTATTTCCCCAATTTAATAAGTATATACCTGCTTAATGCTTCAATTTCAAAAGTCTATAAGAAAACAGAGCCGTGAATATTATAACAAATCCTCTGAGTCCATGACGAACCCTCTTGATTTTAAGCGCTCAGTAATCTTTACTTGTTTACTTCCGAACAACGAATCACTTTAGCAGATGAGACGGCGCAGTTAAGTATTTAATGGTTTGGGTTCCGCGTCTCCTTAGAATGACATCTTGGAAGGCAACTGCCAAACTGAATTGATGACGGTTGTGAGGCGTAACTAGGTCATAGTCTTCAATAGCGGTTGCGATTTAAACTAACGCTTTTGTCTTACGCAAGGAATGTCCCCACTAAAGACGACAATTGAAATTCAATGAAGCGTGATTGGTTGCTTTCTTTACTGACTTCTATTCAATAGCTTATTATTGGTAGCATTCATAGCTACGTAACACTACTCATTTACCTAATGTTTTTCAAGTAGGTAGGTCGCTGGTATTTCGCCAGAATACGAGCGCTGCTGCGGTGTAAAATAATGCTGTAGCAGCATTTGCTGAGGTGGCACCCAATTAACCATTAAATGTACTGTGTGTGACTTGACTGCTTTGTATTAATGTATTAGGTCTTTCTTTGTTTAAATCTACATGCTAACACCATGTATTCTAATTTAAATTGTGATATTATGTACGTTACCGGCCAATGTGCCTTTCATAATCAATCATATAAACTAATAAATATTGGACAACATCACATACATTGCTATGATTTTATATTAAAAACATCACAACATCCAGACCCGAGACAGTATAGAAAATCTCGTTTTCCGTCTTAAGCCGACGGACAACCGAACCTGGGCGTCTGAAAACGAAACGAACAAACGAAAGGTTTCGTTTTTGAAGATTGATCAAAAGTTAGGGAATTAAAACGTGATTTTTGATTTGTATAAATAATATTTTGTTTTTTGATAACGCTTTATTCGCATTCGAAGTGTGTTAGTTGCGATAATGAGCAATAAAAAATACTAAACGTCATCGGATCCGACATATTTCGTTTTCAAGAGTAGACGCCCAGGTCCCTCAGAGATGGCGTGACGCAAAAGTCCTGTTCGCTTCTCGGCTCCATAGTCGAAGGTTGTCATCGCTAAAATCTCCAATATTTGCAAATTCCGAAAAGGTACAAAGTGTATTAAATATCTCGACTTACGCGACCGAACATCGATCGCATTACTCCATAAATCAAAGTACTAAGTAGGTCGAAAGTAAGTCAGGAAAGTAGTGAGGAATCGACTCGGGTCAGCGCCGGGACATCAATCAAACTTTTCCCGCTGATTCCTCATTTATCCCAATCAGAGGTGAGCGAGTCGCGTACACTGAAGGCACGCACTAAAAGGGTCAACTGAGTTATGCGGCCTTTCCAATCGGCCCTTAACTGGGGCAAAAATTGAACTGCCGCCGACAGGGCTGCTTCAGCCGTATGATATAATACTGGGTCGTGAGATATGTAATAACAAGCCTGAGTGTTGTCGCAATAATGAACTAACTATGCGATAGTTCCATTATTCCCTTCAGTTCACCCGCGACTTTGTACGCATGGAGGTAGTTATTTACACGTAAAATAAAATAAAATTTAAAGAAATTGAAGTTTAAATTTAACATTTTTTTGAAGTTAGAGAACTTTCCTTATTAGATCCTATTTTAGTGCTCCCCTTCGCTATAAAAGGAAGCTCAACGCAAAATTTTAAGTTTCTAATCCTTTATCAGTCAGTCATTCAGACAGTAATCTGTCAGCTTTCAGCTAACAATATTAAAACTGTGTAGTCTTATGTAAGAAATTTGACGTTTCGCGCATAATGGTAAGGCCTGAGACACTTTTCTAAATTGACTTGGGTCTGGATGTGCTGGGATGACGCCCCCAGTTAGTATCCGTTGTCTGGTACTCATAGTACAAGGGAAAACCTTAGTTTGAGACCAGGTGATTGGTGTGTTTGTCTGGCGCATTTATTTATTTACTAGATTAAAAAAAAATATTACGATAAATAATTTGCGGGAAATATATTTGATTATTCACAATATCAACGGCACTAAAATACAAAACTGACAACTGTCAACTCGTCATAAATATATAAAATGAAGGTGGTGCAACTCACAGTAAATAAGAATCAAAGGTATTATTTATTCAATTTCGTATTTAAATTCATTATGAAAATAAAGATGAATAATAGTTTCGTCTGCGTGAAGCTTCAATAATAGAATTTTCGTTGTAAAACGTAAGGGCATTACTTCATTTTTAGTATAACTACATTAGTTTTCTCGTAACTAAAATATAAAAGTTTATCAGGTTATTCCGCAACACAGAGTTTGAAACACCTTTTTTGCGTGTGTTGACTAGCTATCATAATCATAATTAATTAATTTATTCATGTTGGCCACAAATAACACTTATGCACCGTCAAAATGAATACAATTCAAAATTGAAGCTACAGCCGGTTCGGTATCGTATTTGAAAGCTACGAATTATCAAATGACCAAAATCCAGGTGGGAAAAGCAAACTGGAGCTAGAAAAAGAGTCTACCGCCTCTCACTGCGGTAGGCAACATCCCCGATGCCTTCGAGAGCTGACCATTATTGACATCCCTGGGCCGTTGCCATGGAGACCCCCTCCCCGCAGGCTGTTGCTTCACCCCCCTCGCCCCTCTCCCACATAGGTGGTACCCATTAATTGAATGCCTGATCTAATATTCTGCGGATAGATATTCTTCGGGTGGTGCGTAGAACTCGCATTTGTGATTCAATGTAGATGCATTAGAGTAAAAGGGTATTTGGCATGAATTCGGGATCTCGCGCCGAAAGGATGCTAATAGGCCTGTTAGTAATCCATCTGTCTATCTGTTGGGAATTTCAGGAGCAGTATTTTTTTACTGTGGTAGAAATGTTGATATAAACACCACTCGAAAAATGTAAGCTACATTTTGTCTTTCCGAAAATATGGTACGTCTGGAATTTACATACGTCAGAAACAATTGTAGTACGAAAATTCTGTTTTTGGTCCCTTTCCCAATTTTTTGCTTGAAGTAAGAGATGAACCCTTGTTTTTGACTTCGAAATAAATATTGATAAAAAAACATAGTGATTTAAATACTTATTAAACTAATAGTATATTCAGAAATATATAGAAATCAGTAAAAAATATTATATATTGCTTGTTCAATCTCAGTATTCACTAATTATATCATAAATAGGTATTTACGTCCCCTCCAGTTTATAGTTAATTACACGACGTTTATGACTGTTTGTGATTCCCTTGCCACCGATTCAGCCGACACTGGCAATTTGGGGAGGTTTATTGGTGTTAAGGTCAAATCGTTGTTTTTTACACGGCGTGTCGGTGAACATTCCGACAAAGGCCATTTTTGATACTTTACAGGATTCCGTACCCGAAGGGTAATACGGTACCCCAATACTAAGAATCCGTTGGCTGTCTGTACCGTGATCGTTAGAAAATTATTATTTTTACAAATGATATATCTGGCTGCTCTTACTATAGATACTAAAAGAATAGCAAAAAAAGAAGTGACTCATGTACCATACACTAGATATTTTGGCAACAAAGACCATTGATGACGACGATTTTAACTGGCTTTCAAATTAAATGTTTGCAAAATATCTAGTTTCAAAATAAAGTAAACTTTAAGAAGGTTACCATAAAGGAAACATAATTTTTTGGCCGTTTTTCCTTATCTCTCGTACAGGAAACCGACTCGCACTTGACTCTTTTTTGGAAAAAAGTTTTTAGACGACACTGCTCTTTGAACAAACTTTCAGTTCATTTTAATTCGGAGTGCTAACGGAAGAGAGTGCTATTCCGTTAAAACATGATAAGAGAAAACTAAAAGCGGAGGGAATTTTTAAGCAGTGACACTGCGGACGGCAGTCATCGCTTGATTCAGTTACAGGGTAAAAAGGATACGCATTGAGATCTAAATTATCATCACCATCACCATTTCAACCAGCCTCTCTAGGCCTCGGCTTTGCATCTCTTGCATTATATTATTTGACGACCTCGGTGGCGCAGTGTCTAAGGTAGGCGGCCAAAGCGCAAAAGGTCCCGGGTTCGATTCCCGGTCGGGTCAATTTGGAAAACGAACTTTTCTAAATTGACTTGAGTCTGGGTGTGCTGGGATGACGCTCCCAGTTAGTATCCGTCGTCTGGTACTCATAGTACAAGGGACAACCTTAGTTTTAGACCAGAAGATTGGTGTGATTGTCTGGCGCATTTATTATTATTTATTATTATTCATTAATCGCCTCCCACCATCTCAACAAGATGGTCAGCGCATCTTGTGGAGGGCTGTCCTTCGCTGCATCCTACAATCAGCATGTTTAGTTTATAAGCAACTCAGTACATTGACACATCAGTCTATCTGACTTACCTACGTAGCCCCGCGGAGGTGTAATGAGACAAAGTACTGGGTAGGTACTACTGCTGATGCTGACTGCACGTGGTTGCCAATCTAGAACTTCGTAAGCCCCATCTACCATTGTTTCTCCGAACTATGACATAACCATTGTCACTTTAGTTCTACAATTCTAAGACCTATGTCGGAGACTAGTTTTGCTACCTACATAATAATATGTGCTAAGATCTAGGCGAATTTTTTTTTTAAATTGATGATTCACAAGTTCTTATGTAAAGCTTACCTGAATAAATATATTTTCTATTCTATTTTTCTATTCAAGGCATAGTACCGTGTCCGAAGTGATGTTAATATCACACCAAGAGCAATAGAACGTTCAAATCAGGACACAAACGCATTTGCTCATTTGAAACTACCAGATTAAACGAAAACAAAAAGCTCCGAACCAAATCGAGCATGCTTCCCGTTTAACTGAAAGCAAAATGGCCGTCCGTTTTGATTCCGTTCCAGCCTTTGCCCAGCGGTGCATGGAACTAATCTCGCTGTATGACACTTCCGACCTGCTACTAGTGATGTACAAGGCTTTAGGCCTTCGAGTCTTTTCATCGTGTGCTCTGTGTAACTGTAAATGTACACCTCGCCGGCTTTGGAGTCTTTTTCTGAACTTGAAACTGCTTGAAAGTACAAATCCCATTAAAATTTCAAGTCTTTTTCTGAACTCGAAACTGTTCGAAAGTTCAAATCCTTTTTATATTCAAGCCTTTTTGAGAGCTCAATCCATTTCAAACCTTTTGAGAGCTAGAGTATTTTTGAAATAACGAGTCCCTATTTTTGTAATGGGATGATGGTGAATAGGAGTAAATAGAGGTAAAGATAGAGCATCTAGGATGCACTTTATGATATCAAACAATCCGTTCGCAAAAATAGCCGAATTTGAAAGGACTCTAAAAACTTGAGTATCATGAAAGAGCCCGATTTAAAATGACTCTAAAAACTTGAGTATGAGATGAGACTTAGTTACGGACACATGTCACAAACAGAAACTTGAGCTTTTATTGAAAGCTTGCGTTCATTTTAAGACTTGCTCTTGAAGATTCGAGTTCTTTACATAGGTTTGAGCTCTTTTAAAGGCTCAAACCATGGCGCAGGAAAATTGCGTCTCACCTAGACTCGGTACTACGAGACTACCTAATTCACTTAGTCCCGACAAACATCGAGGCTTTAAAAATTAAAGCCGACGCCTTGGAATTTGTACATCACTACCTTCGACTGTCGATAGCAGAGTATTTGTTTTGATTAAACTCGTCTGCGAATGACACTTTACTGAGCGGCTTGTAGGATCGAGGTATTTGAAATCGTGCTTTCAATGTAGCTTCCGAAAACCTGTACCTTATTTTCAGTTTGAACTCGGCTGGAAATTGGAACGAATGATCTGTATTTGCGATCAGAGATTAGCATATGCAGCTAATTCTTGCTCAAATAACCGTCTGACCAGCACGTGCACATTAAAATAGCTATTTGAATCACACTAAGAGCCATTTCTAAGCCCTTATATGTTAAGAGCTAGAAACAAGGAAAAATTATGTGGTTTTTTTTTACCATATCGCATACTTAGGATTATATATATACCTCACCGTTTACTCACTGCCAACTTCGACCTACGTGAATATCACCGGGATTTATGAAACAGCGCTAAGTATCAAATATACTGCAGCAATATGCCATGGTCGCCGTTTTGTCTCCGTCACAAGATTCACCGAAGATAACTCTCATAGATGATAGGTCGACTCAAAATATCTCTTTTATAAAAATCAATAAAGTAACTTTAGCGAAGTTTACCTGGGGAAACGTTGGAATCTCGTGTTTTGCTTATTAAGGATTCTGTGGAAGCCAAACATGGTTTCAAACGAAAATCAGGTCTTAAGTAAGCTATCCGAGTCGTTTGACACTCGATGCGCGTTTGAATGACCACAACTTCATTATGTTTATTGATGACTTGCTATGAAACATCACTGAATAGATCAACATCACAATTCATTGAATAACAATTTAACCATTCATTAAAAAAATCATGAAATTTTATGAAATTTTTCTTTAAAATATTTAAATTATATTATTTTTAAGATTTTAAGAAGTATTTTTTTTAAATACTTCTATGCGACTTGTAAAAGTTACTTGTCAAAAGCTGACTGCTACCGCGCATCTTCATCATCTGCTAGCGTCTTTCAATCGCTTTTTCTTTCACTACCTTCCTCTGAATCCGAAATAATCTCCTTACCAACCAACCGAGGTAACAGTAGAAATGTTTGACTCTCCCGTCACATTTATGTAATACCGTACTATAATGTGATAATTTGTAGCACCACGAGTCTAGGGGCTAAGTCCTCGTATTTAAGTTACAACGGGCGTTTGCATGCAAAAGTGTTAATTGCAGAGCAGATCGCCTCAACCAGGGGAGTTTAATGTCCCAGGATGCCCACTAATGGAAACTAAAATGCGGTTACTATCTGGATAAACAGTAGAGCAATTATAAAGAGAAACATTGTATTCTTCAAAGCATAAAATATTCTTAGTACTGTAAGCAAAAGAACTACATATTTTTAAAATGGTTTTTGAAAAACCGGCTGCTGCACATATGGCTAAAATATAAACTTTTAGTTCCACATAATGACAATTTTACGTAAATACTACTCTTTTCACACAGAAAACTCAACGATAAACTTATTTCATAGATGTTGCAAAAATATTCCAATGCTTAGTCGACCCTAAGGCATTTATGTATTTTCCTTATAAGAAACAAGGTTAACACAAAAAGAATTCAAGACTGAGTTAATATACTTCCCATAAGCAACTCTCCGAAGAGGACCCGTAAAAGGCTGTTTTTCCACAGGACATGTGTTATGTTGTATTAGAATGCGCCGTGGTCGCTATAGATTTTCTAAATTCACATAGTGCGCTAGGCTTTAAGAGCTACGGTTTTTTTTTATTTATTTATTAAGTTTATCAACTATAGGTACAATTGTTCTTAATCTAGTGTTACAAATTTAATGTGATGCTTGAGGTTATTGCACAATAGATTAACAGATAAACTCTGCATATGCCATATTTTGACTGCACTATACAGACAAAAACAATTATGATATTTAAAAAAAAACAAACAAAAGTAAGACAAAAGTAAGACAGCGCAGGAAAAAAATTATTATCTTGGCCAAATCGCTACTTAACTGGTGTTATTATTTCATATCAAGTACTTAAATTTGTGTTTTAGTGGGTAGTCCCCGCTTTCAGAGCGGGGGAAGTCCCACACACGCTGGTGCTTTCCTTAACGCAACGGAAGGGTACGCCAATGCATTTTCCCCCATAAAAAATATTATATCAAACCAAATAAGCCGAAACCTAAGTATAAGTCGCTGTTACTAAGTAAAAATTTGCCGTCTTTTTTATACAATCAATTTTTTTTTAATTGATTACAATATTTTTTATATTTTGTACTGGATGAAAAATATTTAATCAACTACAAATATTGAACTAAACTTCGCAGTTTAAGTATATTTTTAAAGATGCTTATCATACTAAAAGGTCAAAAACTCATGACAAATTGCCCCAAAGACTGTATTTTTCATAGAACACGCACTGTCTGATTTAATCTACTTGTCCACTTCAAACTAAACATTGAGTTTCACTGACAGCAGCGAAGCCTTATTTTATTCATTAAATTTGCTTTAGCGGAAAGGCTCTAATCCCAAAAACTGAACGTGATTGTACAGCAATGGAGATAAGAAGATATACTCCCTATATACAAGTGCCCTAAGGAGGTTGGAAGTTATCCAGTTAACAGTGTAACTTGAATCTTGCGTACTTAAACATAGAATCACTTATGGCATTGGGCGATTGATTTGACTTCATGGTAGAAGCTTTGGTTTTTTACTGCTATGGATCACGTCAATTTACCTGATGTTATTTCACATGTATAGACCACCTACATTGAGAGTTAATGTTTAAATATTTGCGTATTTTTTCGGTAAAATACCAGTTTCGGCGTCAACTTTGCTAATTTCAATGAGATCCGCGGATGAAACGTACACAAAGGCATGTATCAGGGCTCTGTCAACAAAGCCGACGTGGGTAAGGGTGGAATTTTTTCCGCCGACGCTATCTTTTGAGGAGGGTGAGAAATCGTGAGCCAGGTGCCGTGATAAGAACGCGTTTAGGCTTGAAAGAACTCTTTTTGATGGGAGAAAATTGAATATAAAGTGGCAAACGTATTAGGTAACAGTGGACTGGGTTGATCTAATATCCGCCATTGAGGTTCAATAAAACCCACTCGTGCACTTACTTTATTAAGCTCAACTCCTTGTTGTTCCAGTTAAGTGCCGGGTTATACAATCTCGAGTTCCCGGGTTCGATTTCCGGATGGATTAAATATGTATCGAATTTTGTATAATAGGTTATATTTGTTGAACGATATCTTTATTCTTACACTTAGGCACGGTGCTTTAGTAAATGTTAAGAATATGATATGTTAAACGGCCGGCACAAGAACTCAATTGAAGTTAGTGACGAGAAGCGGTGCCATTTATGATTGAGCTTAGGAAGTAAATTGATTTTAGGAACTGTTATTTTATTTCTCAACAATAGTGTATTCATGGCCACATCGCGTGTGCTCCTACAATTAGTCTAATATCATGAGACGAAGCAGAGTATATTAAAATATATACCAGTAGGAATCCAATGTAACAGATTCACGATTTTCCTCGTCAAATACAACATTTTGTCACACACCACAGTAACGTCTGTTTTGTTTGAATTCAAACATCGCCCAGGGCAACAACTTTTGTATATTATATAGTATACATGTGTTTATATACTAACGATCGAGCTAAACGAGACACTTGGTGTAAACAAACAAGTAGAACATTCGATGCTAACAGGCAGTTTGATGTAAAAATAATAGAACTCTCGCTAAAAGAGAACGTACAGTTGGCAAAGAAATTGTTTCTAACTTGACCATTACTACTGATAGATCCGTTAAAGGGAAAAACGACGTAGCTTAACTTCAAGATTATTTACGTTCCAAATTAAAAAGTTAGAATATGATCACACTTCAGTTACTGACTTAGTAAGATGTGTTACAGTATTGTTCGCTAAAAAATAATTAAATCAACTGTAGTACACATATTTATCGTTAATTATGAGAAAAACTTTGACTGAGTGTAAGTTGTGGGTATTCTACATGTACGACATGAAAGATTATAATCGCAATTTTTTTTCAAACAGTAATTTTATTTAAAAAGCTTTAAAAAAATATAATGTCCTAACAGAGTTATTTACATATACGCCGGCAAATTATTTTTTCTTGTGTGTCCGTCTGAAATTTCGACTGTAAACAACCATGTTTTTTTATGGAAATAGTATAAATATAAATTATGTATGATAATAAAGTAATCAAGTAATGTAAACTTTTTCGTCTGATCTAAACATTTCACTTCAATCGATTGAAAATTTCTGCTTCAAAACTGAGTTGCAAGATTAAATCGGAAATAAAAATACATGCAACACACAACCAAAACTAAAAGTTAAAGTAAAGCTTAAAAATAGCTTCTGCTTTTTTGTCTGCCTGTACAAGTACAGGCAATATAGAGCACTGAGCGAGTAGTTTCACTGAGCTCCGCTTCAAATGCAGTTAACTGAGCAGAGCTATGAAAATGCAGCGGTTGCTGCGGATAACGGCGACCGAAATTGAACATTTTTAATCCAGCAACAGTTGTGGAGATGCTTAGGAGGAGCGACGGCTAGAATGTTAGTGACTTCTTGATCGAGGTACAACTTTTTGTGTATTTTTGGTGGAATTCTTTCCATTATTCCAACGTGGTTTCTAACACTTGTAAGTAAAACTTATTTTAAAGCAAACTGACAGGATGGAACAACAATTAGCAACGTAAAAAATGCATGTTTCATTAGTTTCTATCCGCCATATTGTTTTTTTTAGAAAAATGTCTTTCTTCTACGTCTTCGTAACAGGTAACAGAAGTATTTCCTTTTGGAGCTAACTTTTTTTACAAAAACTACAATCAGTCCCGATTGTAGTTTTTATAAAAAAAGTTAGCTTTTATTAGGGCAAACTTTGTTAAAGGTTTTTTTATTATAATTTAGTTGAAATATGATATAACATGGTTTCGTGTTCTTATATAGCTGTATTATGACGTCATTGTTATAAATGTTTCTTTCTTTCTCTATTCCTTCAGTCTCATAATCCACTGTCACGGACGGCGCAACCACACGGCCGGAGAGGACCGGCTAGTAAAATTATCTTCCTACATGAAATGTCCTATCAAAACTAGAAAAAACACACAAAGATATTGAACCCGGAGGAAACAAACCTACGACTTCTGCATCACGAGCCTAACTAAGTCCTTTACCACTAGAACAAAGAGGCAGTAAGGTAATTAGAAATTTTAACTCAGACAATCTTTAATAACATAATATATCTATCTATAACTTAACCTTAGTCAAACCCCAATGAGACAACCTTAATACAATATAGATAACGAAAAAGAAATAAAAAAAACAATCAATTTACTGTCATCCTTACACTGTGGCATTTGAAGGGTTCAGCGACATCCCACAGGAATTCTCGGGACAGAGTCGGTACATAATATAAAATACTCGGAATAAAACAAAAGTGTACTCGTACGTAGGTCTTCATGTTAAAACCTTCTCATCGTACGAATAAAGGTTACAATTGCTTGACTACTTTTTGTAGCTTATTGCATATTTGCGCAAAGCAATCCATGATTAGCCCCTAACTAGATTGATCGGACGAAATTTCGAACAATTCAAATTCTTGTTTGTCGATCTTGTGGGCGTTTTATTGACGGTTATTATGTTAATGTGATACAGATTTATACACATATATTGTTTTAAGTATGCATGTACCTTAAGTTTCTTTAATCTAAAGCATAATTTCTCAACGGGAACGATACTGCTCTCTAGTGGACGCTGTAACTGGGAGGTCACGGGTCGCAAAGTAAACGAAACAACGTAATAGTGACACCCACACTAGGTGGCAGTCTGACAGGTGAAAGTCACATCGCTTTATAATTTTTTAACCCTTTTAATTTAAACAATAATAACTACCTACATGTTTTTAAACATGACTATGAAAGAAAATTAAAGGGTAATTGAATTTAAAAGGTTTGTATAAAGACGGACGTTTTTGTTTATGTTTAATAATTTCATAAATGTTCTGTGAAAGGTTCGTCTTAGTTTGTATTCCACTAAAGTGTAGGAATGTAGTCTTTAAAAGGTTAAAAACCCATCATCTTGAACCTATGTATTTCTTTTATTTATTTATTTATTAACACCAACAAGACATACACAGTTTAATACTAAATTATACATGCCAATATAGCAGTTTGAGTGCTATCTTAATTAAAGGTGTTACACAAAAGAAATTGAATAAATAAATAGGTAATTATAAAATTGTGGTAGATGAATAGATTTGACAACGAAATTAAATAAATTATAATAAACATTAATTTTATAAATAGTAAAGAAAAATTATACACAAAATACCAAAACTAGCCAGACAGCGATATCAGACTTTTGCGGAAATTTAAAATATTGTTTGAGAATATATCAGTATTTAATTTTGAAATAATATAATAAATTAATTTTTCTTCAATATATACGGAGCCTAAACCACATTTTACCTATAAAAGTTCCTTTCTTCATCTGCTGCGATTATCTGAGAGATATGGCACTCAAATTTAAGTCCGTATCCACGCATTAATTTTTAGTCTAACGCTCCATGAAGATTTAATAAAAATAGCAAAAGATTTGCAAAACAACCATAGAAAAAACACGCTCACATATCTTTAAAAATTGAATACATAAGATAATATTCTGTACTGCCAATCTGATTACAATGTTGTTATCTTATTATTTAAAAATGAATCGCAAAATGTGTTGGTAAGCGCATAACTCGACAACGCTTGGACCAATTTTGACAATTTTATTTTAAATGTTCGCTGAAGTCCAAGGATTGTTTTTACGACGAGAAAAATTCGAATAATTGCCGGAAAAACTCTAAAGACAGCCCTTTTCTTTTTCCAGTAAATATACGATCTAACAGTTTTCCCATGTTGGGCGTACAATGTATATCTTAAATGTATATCTTCAGTGGTCAAGACATAATTTAAAATAAAATCGTCAGTCAACCTACTGTCATTGCTACTCTGTGGTCACAGCACACACAAAACATTCTTGCAAACTGCTACTGCGTATCCGGAAAACTCCCACAGGAATCGAGCCGAACCCTTCGCAACTGTACATAATAAAAAATACCGGAACAATGCTATCGATCGCTTACTAATCCTTAACCAAATTGTGTGTGTAAAGTAGCTATTCCTGGCTCCTCGCCGACAATATGTATCGGGCTCGAGGGAGACTTTTCTCACTTCACCGCTATGTTAATAATACATTATGTAAATTTTCTCTTTTACCCATATCTTTTCAGGTTTGTATCGTTAATTTTGTTACAGTTTTCAACTAAATTTTTAAAAGTGAATACAGTTTGAATCTGTGTCAATCATTTGTTAGCTGGAACCCATTAAAAATTAATAACCTACCTAACTTATCAATTGATTTGTAAAAAGAGAAATAACTTGATGGTATTAAAATAAAATAAAAAATTTGATTACATTTCGCCAACAAGGATAAATTAAAACTGTTTAACCTACTGTCATTGCTACACTATACTCATAGTTCTCAGACAAAACATTCTTACACAGTGCTACTGCGTATACAGGAAGCTCCCACAGGAGTCAAGCCGAGCCCTTCGATACATAATAAAAATACCAGAACAAAGGAATCGTCCGCTGATTAACCCTTAACCAAATGGTGCGTGTAAAGTGGCCGTAACTGTCTCCTTGTTGACATTATATATATATCAGGACCGCGGGAGACGTTTCCCACTATATACAAATTGTATATAAAGTACATTTTCTGTTTTTTTTTAATGTCGTTGTTATGTTTGTCATTCATTTTGTACTAAGATTAAATTTAAACGGCGTATAGTTTTAATCTTTTTATAAATGGATTTTTGTAGCTAGTAGATAGTTCAAAAAATAAACACACCATGAATTTGCTAAAAGATAAAAAACTTGACGATATTTAACTGAAATGTATAAGTAAAATATTTTACCCATATTTCACCATCAAGTCTTATCTTAAATCAATTTAAAAATATGAATCGACCTACTATCATTGCTACACTGTCTCACAGTTCTCTTGCAAGACATTCTTAATCAATGCTTCTGCGTATCCGGGGAACTCCCACAGGAGTCAAGCCGAGCCCTTCGATACATAATAAAAATACCAGAACAAAGGAATCGTCCGCTGATTAACCCTTAACCAAATGGTGCGTGTAAAGTGCCCACGACTGGCTCCTCGCCGACAATCTGTATCGGGCCCGCGGGAGCCATCCCTCACTTCATTCCAGCTCAATTACTGCTCGCGAGTTCTCTTGTATTTCTTGAACGCGGATGACGTAGTAAGCCGGAACGGGAAATCGTTGAGACGCAATTATTTCTGGGATCACCAGGTAAAAGGGGGCATTGATATTCGCCCGCACGTTTTGTTTTATTGTTATTATTTATTTCGTTTTTTTTTATATTGCATTTCAAGATTGACTTCATCCCACCTGATGTTAAGTGGTAATGAGGTCCTAGCTTAAAGGCGACAAGTACAGCATAATAATAACTGTTACTGGACTTGTCGCTCTTACTTTGAAAGCTTGACCCCTGCTACTTATGTAATCTAGCCGTTTCCTGCTAATTCGCTATGCTTATACTTTTTTATACCAAAATAGAGCAATTTTGGGATAAAAAGTATCTCATATGTTAAAATAGTATCTCATCTATAATTTACTTGAGCGTTAATATAATAAATAAAAGAACAGTTTTAAACGTCATGTACCACCATGAACGCACCAGCTTTCGGCTCCGTATCTCCATTCTTAAGATACCAATTGCAGACAATGCATCTGCCACACAAAAGAGTTACAGTCGTGTGCACTAATTTGCACACACCGGCGTTCCAAAGTCAGTCTTATGTTAACGTTACAAGAGCCCATGTGTACATTGTTTTGCTCGCGACTGTACAGGGTGATGCGTTACGATTTAATGAGGGTCTTTGTGATGCAGCGATGCAACTATGAAACTAGTATTATAGGATGGCTAGACTGCCGTTAATTTGCAATGTAAGTCATACTTTGCCTTGTTAGTAGTTAATACGTGGTAAAAATTTATGGTTAACAAAAATAGCGTTTAAAAGAGTAGATTGTAGGTAAAGACAGACACATTGTAAAATCTATACTAATATTATAAAACTACAGAGCTTTTGTTTCTATTCTCAGAAACTTTTGGTTCGAATGAATATTTTTTATTGTATTGGATAGCTCATTTATTAAGGGAGGTTTCAGGCTATAAAACATCACAATGCGATTAATAGAAAAAAATGTGTAAAAAACGGGAATAGGATGCGTACTGTTATACGAGGTGTCGGAGTTTAGGTTTTAAAAGAGTTTTATTTTAGCACTGTTTAATAGACACTAATTTTAGGATTTTGTAAAACTTTTTAGTTTCAAAGGGGCAAGCTTTCAAATAGATGATCGCGACCTGACTAACTTGCTCTGCTAATCTCTATTACAATTGCCAGCAATGCGAGTAAGTGCATTGCTTGCTCAGCAAAAGTCATAGGGTTGTCGCTATATAACAGTACGAAGCCGCGACGTGTCACTAGTATGTAATTAATATCAGACAACATCACATACTAATACCAAACCAAATAGTTCAAGCTCTTGAGACTAAAACTAGAAGGTATGGTGATGATACCACAATACTTTGAATGCTTTGAATGTCGTGAGAATAAGCGAAAATATCGAACTGTCGGGCTTTTTTATTACTTAATCATTATAACCGTTTTATATCTACGAGTAAAACAGTCGAAACCGTTTTACGCTAAAGAGTAAATCGGTCAGTAATATCGTAACGTTATTAGTATTCTCGTAGCACTCGCTACGCGCCGTGTGCTACGATCGCTACGTAAGCCGGCGTCATCGTAGTAGCTACAATTCATTTTTTATTTCACTTACGCTCGCCTGTTTTATCTGTCGCCGGCTCTGTCTTGCTTTAGATTTCATTTTAGTAGCTGTTACGGCGTAGATATTAATCCTGGCTAAGCCACAGTGCTACAGCAAAGTGATATTCGGTTTTTTGTCATTTCGACTCTTTAGAAACGATAGCACCTAAGTGCATATATTTAGAAAAGTATTTAGGGCCTTATTTTGAAGAACATAACGTATACTTTTTTATGAACTTTAGACGCGGTTACTTAGGTTAGGAATTTATAAAGCTGAAGAGTTTTACGTTTTTTTGAACACGCTAATTTCAGCAACTACTGGTTTGAATTGAAAAATATGTTTATGTGGCCTAGTCCATTTATTAAGGAATTCTGTAGGCTATAAAACGTCACGCTGAAACAGTGGAAAAACGGTTTTAGTACAATTTTTTTTGTGATCTGTACATATATGTATATAAAATTGGAGTGTCTATTTGTGTTATTAAAATAACTGCTTTTACTACATGCATATGAATAGTAAACCTACCAAAATATATATATTTTTTACAATTTTTGTCTGTCTGTTCTGATTTTGACGGGACGTTTACTAGTTGGTAGCTGATGTAATAAGGAGTGACTTAGGCTACTTTATTTTAGATTAATAATTAATTTCTATAAAAAATAAATCGAAATCCTTTAGTCCACACGAACGAAGTCACGGGTACAGCTAGTCGGAAATAAAATACGAAAAAAATGGCCTCAAAACCAACTGAGCACCGTTGGTTGGCCAAGCCAAATCCGTATCAATATTCTTGTATCAACAGCGGAATTATTTCACTCAGCTCCTTTGAATTGATAAAATGTATTTGAGTTGGACAGTTCATTTATTGAGGAAAGCTCTGGACTATATTACATCACGCTTTGACTAAAAAGAGTGAAGAGTTAACGGAAAATTTGGCAAAAACAGGGTAAGTCTGTCCACTAATCTTATATATAAAAATGAATCGCTGTTCGTTAGTCTCGCTAAAACTCGAGAACAGCTAGACCGATTTGGCTAATCTTGGTTCTGAAATAATTGTGGAGGTCCAGAGAAGGTTTAAAAGGTTAGAAACTAAAAAAATAGGCGTTACGAAGTTCGCCAGGACAGCTAGTTGTCTATAAACGAAATAAAGCTGGTAGTTTCTAGTGATCCCGAATAAAATACGAAAAAAAGGTCTCAAAATCACCATTGGTCGGCTAAGTCCCTTGGCATCAATATTCTTGTATCAACAGCGGTCTAATTTCACTCAGCTCCAAGTCCGACAGTTAGCTTTTGTCGTCCGCCGTTGTAAATCCACGTTTTTCCACATTTCAGCGGTTGTTCCTTTTGATCTGAGTTCAAATTGCAGCCGCGATCTCTCAAAAGGGCGCATTATAGCGCTAGATTGCTTTTTCAATCGCAAATGTTTCTGATTTTTTGCGCTGCAACTGGCATTCTCGCTTAACCTTTGCGCTGGTACCTTTGATATTATACTGTACGGTTTGACAATACTTTTTGTGGGTTAGCGATTGGCGATCTTTTTTATGATACTGTGTTGGTTAATACTTGCATCGATGTTAATCTGTACAAATAAATAAAATTAAAGTATCTTTTTGTAATGTTGATATAACCACTTTTTACAAACAATTTAAAAGTTAAAAAATGTTTGTCTGTCTGCTTGTTTTTTCTTATCTTTGAAATGGGTGGACCGATTTTGACAGGGCTATTATTGACAGATAGCTGATATATTAAGGAGTCATTAGGCTTCTTTTATTTTATAAAAAAATAATTTAAAATCATATACATAATAAAAGTCGCGGACACATCTAGTATATAAATAAACATTAGACAACATCACATACATGGCTCCGATTCTTCGTTAAGTAGCTTGAGCTTTAGTGTTACAGAAATCGAAAATAACGATCGTTGTTTTACAATTGCAACCAATACCAGAGCCAAGACAAAATAGAAAATATTGTTTCCTATATTGACCCGGCCTGAGAACGAACCCGCGACCTCAGAGATAGCGCCACGCCAAAGTCCGGCCCACTTGCCTCTCGGCTACAGAGGTCGTCAAATGATAAATCCTCTGTTTGGTGTATGTATGTACCGTAATAAATACATAAACAAATATTTCAAACTTACAAACAGACTCTTCAGTTCTATTTATATGTATTTTTATTATTATTTCACCACTCCCCACTTTCCATTAACATTTATATTTGTTTCCATGCATAATAATGAATACAGAATAGATAGGAAACTCCCATGTGCCGAAGGCAGGCACGAGCCAGGTCAACTAAAGTTAGTTCATTAGCGACTAACAGAATTAGCTCAGCTGTGTACAGTCCCACCGCTGACTTGCCGATCAAAACTGATCCGGATTAAGTGGAAACTAATTTTAGTTAATTTTAGTCCGGGTGCCAATGTCAGTGGTCGAATGACGTTACAGTTCCGACGAGTTCTAAATATATATGTGATTAACTTATCAAGATCACGTTACTTTTCTAAATATTTTGACTGTGAATCGAAATTATTTTATACAAATTTATGACAATAACAATTTTAAATATTTTCAAAGAAACAGAATAATTTCATCTTCCCTTGCGAGGATTGGAACCCACGACCTTCACGTATCGCGCATGCTGCTCTTTCAATTCAGATAATTGCACGCTCATATCGTAGGCTACAAATCAAAGTTCATCCCCTACGATACATTATTATTAAGAGATTACGTTTTTATGCTTCTTTAAAAATGTTTGAAGTTTGCTAGTGATACCAGGTTGCGAGTGAGATTCGGTGCGTCAATGCATTACCCTCCGAAAAAAAAGATTTAGAGCTTGGTTCAATCCGCAAATACAACATGATTTACTAAAGTTCGTTCTTAAAGAATCGCAAACATTGAATCCGTCTTCTTTTCCAAATAAAATCTGTTCCCGTCCTACCCCAGCAAGTTCAGCACGTCGCAGAAATAAACCCGTTGCGACTGCTCGAACGCCATTATGCTAAGTTGGGGCCACCTGTGGAGCTCACATCTTTTTCTGTCTCCCGGCGCCATTAGACTGCCATTGAGACCTTTGCTTCAGATAAATTATTTGAAGGCTCGGAGCTGTTGCGAATTTAGTCCTCCGCGCGCTCGATACAAGGTTTAAGCTAAACAAGTGTACAAAAATCAAGATTATGAATCATGGCTAAATATTTAAAAAATAGATATTTATCATTACCGCTCGCTTTTCGTTATGTAAATGTTTCCAAGCCGTCAAATATGCAAAACGTTTTATTCATGTTACTTACAAAAGATTGGTGTTTTTCTTATCTCGATTTATCGCATCCTAAACCATCATTTGCTCGATAAAAAATCTCGAACTAAAACCCCGAAACAACGGCAGCTGTTTGAATAGTTGACCGGAGAGGTTGCCAAACAAACTCGCTTTCGGGTTTATTACATTAGTTAGGGCTCCACTAAAAACGCTAGTGGCCCCACAGTAGCGCCGTAACGCGGCCACAAGTTGGCGAACTGAGTTCGGACGAAAAAGCGTCATTATCACGTGCTAGGGTTTATTGGGTAAAGGGAACGCTTGGCCACCCGTGGTTTGTTAATTTGTAATTTCCACTCGGGTGTACTAGCAACTAAAGTTATATAGTGAGTTTTTATACTTAAAGCCGGTGACCCAACGAGCTATGCAGAATAGAAATGCTACAAAAGCCTTTTTTTTAAGGTAGGGAAATGCATTGGAGCATCGTACCGCTGCCTGGGGAAAAAGACAGCGGTGTGTGTGTGTGACTCTGCCATTGAAAAGAGCGGAGACTACCCACTAAAACCTCGCACCTCTCAGTGCCCATTGATGGCACCATGGGAATATAGTTGAACTATTGCGGCCACACACTGCATCATACCAGTAGCTTACTCAGTGTTGCCAATCCTAAAAAACTAAACAGCAGTAGGTTCGCCGATAAAAGACAGGAAAAATCAGTAGCTAAAGTAACAAGGGAAGATAACAAGAACGAAAGTAAATAATATATTATTTACCTTAACAACACATAAATACAAGATTATCAACTCACACACATGGCCAATTGGGCCAATTGGGTTCCACCTATCCAAATACTAATACAGCAATATTTCTAACATTGCAGCAGCGCAGGTATTCTGATGGCAGACACGATAAAGATAAATACAAGAAAAAAAGATACCTCATACAAATATAAACATGTACATAATATAAAATAAATAAATATAAATACCTCACGCACAATACACTTTATGGTCAATTGGATTCCACCTTTACAAATGTTTCTACGGCATCTGTTCTAACACCGCAGCAGCGCTGGTACTCTAATGGAAGGAATGTGAAACGATCACATGTGACACCCTTCGTGGCCGAGAGGCGAGCGTGCCGCACTTTGGCATCTCTGAGGTTCCAGGTTCGACCCCCAGTCGGGTCAATATGGGAAACGAACTTTTCTAAATTGTCTCGGTTCTGGGTGTTGTGGTACCTTTAGCTACTTACCACAGAATCAGTGCAATGTATGTGATGTTGTCTAATATTTATTACCCTTGAATCGTTAATTAAAATCGCTAGTCGAATAACGAATAAAGCACTGTTCTATACGTCCAATATCAGAAACTCTTATATCCTCTTCCATAAACCGTTCAATCCCTATAAAGAAAAGTAAACAATAAAACACTACTCGTAAAATCTCATCTCACAATGAACCTTACCGCGTGGACTTAAAAACGCAAGTGTATGAATGCCGTAACTGTATCTCCACCCATCCGCCTGTCACTACACACACATGCATAGGTGCCCACGTCGGCCACGGAAGCCCCCACTGACAGCGCCTGTCAACGGCACGACCTCCCCACCACCCCCTGTTGTTTTTCCCGCACTTTTTTTATTTTACACAAGCGAGTGAACATCGTCACGTGGAACGAGGGTTTTAGATAAAATATAAGCTTCTATCAGAAGTGTTCTGCTGTGGTGAACGGTATTAGTTTCGAGTCCACATTAAAATTCGACGACCTCGGTGGCGCAGTGGCTAAGGTAGGCGGCCAAAGCGCGAAAGGTCCCGGGTTCGATTCCCGGTCGGGTTAATTTGGAAAACAAACTTTTCTAAATTGACTTGAGTCTGGGTGTGCTGGGATGACGCCCCCAGTTAGTATCCGTCGTCTTGTACTCATAGTACAAGGGAAAACCTTAGTTTGAGACCAGGTGATAGGTATGATTGTCTGGCGCATTTATTTATTAAAAAAAAAAAGAGTTTTCGATGGCATTTAAAATTACCTATGTTCGATTTATTGAAACAATAAATTTATTGAGCTGTTTTCACACTTTTGCCCAGTATTTATACCTAAGCGTAAGTATTTTGTAGTGTGTATTAACTATCCATGAAATTCAAGGTATGAGTGTATTAAAAACCTCCTATTTGTAAAGTCAGTTCAAATCAATTAAGAAACCTACACATACCAATTATTCAGAAAAGTAAGTACCTATAGTCGCCGTCAGATATATCGGAGCAGACAAAGTGACAAAATACTTCTGATCAGTTAAAATGTCAAAAAGTTCCATACACCACAAGTTACCATTAATATCTGAACATTAATTACTTCAATAATACCTGAGCAGATGCCAATAACATCTGAACACTCATAACGTCAATATGTGTCGCGCACGTCATGTGTCTCATTTAGCTACCTGTATAGATGAGGGTTCAGATATTATTGGTAAGTTGTGTGTATAGAAATTATTAACCAGCATCTGCTCAGATATAATTGAAGTAATGAATGTTCAGATATTAATGGTAACTGTTCAGAAGTATTTGGTCACTTTGTCTGCTCCGATATATCTGACAGCGACTGTACATAATAAATGAACTATTATGATTACGAAAAATGTTCTATTCAGAATTCATAAGCAAATAATCTAACAAACTAACGTACAATCAACTTATTAGACTTAAGGAGTACCTTTTCTATTATGAAGCTCCACAAAGATCTTCAAATAGTATAGTTCAGAAAGAATGACACATATTTTCCGGTGTTAAACCGTATTAGGATCACGCGTCCCTCAGCTAACGAAGATTAATGCGGCGATTTGTCACGTGGATAACAATCTACCGCTGCCCACGCTTATGACAGCGCTGACCGCGAGGATGACAGCGCTGACCGCGGGAATGACAGCGCTGACCGCGGGAATGACAGCCCTGACCGCGGCCATGACAATTCTGATCACGCCATTGACAGTGCTGGCTTACAGGAGTGACGGTTTCTAAAATCGTTTTTTTTAGACTTTCTTAGATAAGTACCAAGTTTGATCAGATTATAATATTATTTACTAGCTGACCCGACAGGCGTTGTTCTGTCTTAACGACGACTATTTTATTATATATTTTTTTAATTTTTCTTTCATAATAACCTTCTAACAAGAACAAACAGGCCAAGCATACGCCACGCGAGTAGATTTTATCGCGCTCTTAAGAAATGTCAAAATCATTGCGTCAACTGCTGATTGGCTGAAAACACAATTACGGTGTACTATCACCCAATCAACGGTATAGAAACTTTTGTCGTTTCATGCGAGAAAATTGACATTTTGCGTATGCTAGGCAGGAAAGACAACAAAAAAAAGTGAAATTGGTCCAGCCGTTCACGCGTGATAGCGCGACCAAGGGAAAAAGAGATTAATTTTTATAGATAGAGATGAGCAAAGCTTTTAATTAGAAGTGTTCCTCAAATTGTTAAAGGTTACCTTCTTAATGATTACCAATTAAACGGTAACAATCAATATATGTAACAATCAATGCCACATTTTATAGGTAACTCAAGAATGTGCTCACCTATTGAAGTCAAATATTGAAGACTTTGTACGGACTATTTAGTCATCTACTAAATAGTGAAAGAAAAAAGCCAAGCAAAAACAAAAAGACATTGAACGTTACATATTTTTCTTAAAATGATCATAATGAGGTTGCATCCGGCCTGACTTTGACAGTATTACTTTTAGTAGTCAAAGCGTAATACGTCTTACGTAACATTTTATTTGCCACCAACGATATAATTGGTTTCTTTAAAGAATTACATCAAAGGAACATTTGATAAATGCCAAAATTATTCCGCGAAATAAAAAGCTGAGCGGAGCGAGCGAGCAGATAAGCGGTATGCTAAGCGCGCAGACGCTTCGAGCGATAAGATTTAAAAATGGCGGCCCGATGAGGTGATTGATCACCCGGGTGCGAACGGGCGGCGGGGAGCTACATTTACTTTCAATGTAAAATGATAAAGTTTGAATTCTCAAAAAGGGATGTTCTGAGTGCAGTTGTCCTAAATATGAACGGTCATACGCACAGAAAGTTTCGCTAGTGCATAGAATACAATAAAATGTGTATGTTTCTTAGAAGTTTCCTGAGCTGGCATATTTACGCACAAAATTCATTTTTATTTGTTATAGATGCAATTTGAACCAACGATATTTAAAACATTTGCATTTTTGTTTTATTGAAACCAATCATATCATGACACAAAACATATTTTTATGTTTAGTAACTAAAATTAATTAAATACCGTATCAGTTACCACGTCCAAAATAAACGTAAAACTGTTAAAATTTCGCCCCGTTGTTTTATTTTTAATGTACGGAACCAGCAATAGGGGAACAAATAACCTCTTTTCAAATTTTAGCTTAATTCCATTCGATCGAGTTCGTCCCAAGATTCGGAATTATTCGAAAAAAAGGCCTACTCAAATGCAAAAAAAGAACGCCTTGATTAAGAAAGTCCCTTTTCGAATTGTTAAGCCTCCAGAGCTGGCAATCGAAATGGCGAATCCTTGAATCCTAGCAACTCATTAAAGAAATTCGCAGTCGCTGCGGCGTGCGGTCGCATCTCATTTGGACGCTTTTCGAAGTCTGTTTTCCCATCGAGAGGAATTAGACGTGTCTACCACAATCTAAATAGTATTTCAGTCTGGGAACTGAGATGGGGCTGCTGGTAGGCGTAACCACGCGACGCTGTATCAGATAAAAATACATTACATCGAAGCAAAAAAGTAAAAACGGTAAAGGAGGATATTTGGCAGGTACATAGGTTTTTTATATGGTTGAAACATCCGAATTTCACGAAATTCTTCCCCTTAGGGGATAAAACGGAGATATGACATTTTATGAAAGTTCTATGTATTTGAAGTAAAATGTATGCCCCATCTATAGAGCACGTGGAGTACGATGTTTTATCTCTTTTTTTCTCTTTTATTATAACTAACACACATACAAATGAGCGCAAAATCACGAACGGCCGCAAGTATCCCATTAAATATACCAAAATAATCTGGAACATGCATGTACAGCAGCAGCACGTCAAGGGAAATCCTCGACGTTCAATAAAAGGTCTTATGCGCGTGGCATAAAAGCTGTGCAAAGTCCAAACTCTGACGTGCCTTTGTCTTTACTACCCATAAGGAAACTGATTCACCGTATCTACTAACCGCCTTCTGTTTGCCGAATAGAAGGAACAGCCTAAGGATTTATATAATACATAGTCTTTGAATCATTTAGTTGAATACCTAAAACGTTTACTTCCCGTTTTAGATTGAAGGGTACGACCGTACAAGGCGTGGGATGGAAACTTGTCGGGGCGTAGTAAAGATGCTTAGCCCTAGGCGTTTGCAATGAAATGAGTATCTTCGATTGCGAATACAAGGTTTTAAATCAGAGCGAACAATCAAGTGATTACTTTAAATAAGGAAAGGAAATGATGATATATGATATAACATAACTCGTATATGTCATGGTACAAACAATCAGCAGTACCCTAGACAGACCACTCCGACGTACCTACTTGATAATCAGAATGAACTAGTTATCGCTTTGACCCGATAACTTAAATTTAATGTTTAAAATGGAACGCGAAAGTCTTAAATTTTAAATTTAGTGTACTAAGTCAAATTTAAGTAAATAAAGCTTTTCGTTTCTTATGCATATGTGCCTATTGTTTAGGCAAAGATATGTAGTAGGTAGCAAAGTAATTTCCCCCGACCCAACCGTAACTCATTCTCTTTTATTGGTTACAGTCTCGCGACTTTCTTGTTATTATTTCGTGTTAAAAAGTACCCTATATGTCATTCCAGGAGCTAATCTGTTTAGCTACAAATTTTCGAAGTCCACTTAGCTGTTTCTGCGTAAAAAAATAACAAATCTATGCATCCAATCTTTCACGTTAACACAGTACTAGCACGATTTATTTTTTAAAGAATATTACTCTCGCCAACAATAGCCAACTATCGCATTAGAATCGATACTATCAAGATCTAGTGAAACGTTCTCAAACAGAAAATAAAGAAGGTTGTTCCGAATTGTTGTAGGTACGGACCCATCCCTTGGGTTATCGCTGTCTTGTAAACAAATAAGGGCAAGTAATATCCCGGCCATACATCACGGTCGCATCCCAGGACTCTTCCCGCTGGAGCCGACAAATTCCCAATTAACCGGGTGCATGATTAATGGGCCACACCCTAATGAAGTGGAGCAAAATAGGCTATTAAGACGCGTTTAAAATTATGAGCCGTTTTTAGACTTTGTGACTGAGAGGAAGCGTCTTCTAAGTATTGATCCTACAGATTAAAGGCTTTTGGAGTTATGTTTTAAATAAAACAAATGTATATATTGGACAACATCACTCACGAGTATAAAAGAACGTAAGTGATTCTATGGTATGGTAGCTAAAGCACTTGTGTTACAGAAATCAGAAATACGAACGGCACCGTAACACTTAGACCCGAGATAATAAAGAACAGTTCATTTTCTATATTGCCTCAACCGGGAATCGAACTTGGGACCTCAAAGATGGCGTGACGCGTAAGTCCGGCCTCTCACGTCTAAACTATAGAGGTCGACGTATTAGTGTAGTTTGAGTTTATTGATTAAACTCAATTTTATCGTTTATTATTATTTCACAAGGGGTACAAAGATTCATATCACTAATATGGTTACAATATTCTACCTATGTGTGAGACTGGACATACTAGGGAATCCCTGTGTGACGGTTCACCAGGCACCCACCCTCAGATCAAATATGCCATAAAATTATATGTGTGTTCGTGCGTGTGTGTTTGTGTGTGTGTGTGTGTGTGTGTGTGTGTAAATGTGTGAGTGCGTGTATGTGCGTGACAAGCCACGGCTTCGCACGCGTACTGTATCCACTTTTTTAACATTTTCCACTGACTTTCGTTCCTATTAGCCGCAAGGTGATGTTAAATAGCCTATAACCTTACTCGATAAATCTTCAGCCTTATAATATTAACTGTTTATAGATTAACTTACGTTTAATCCAGAACGCGGTCCGATTTCCATTCAAGCAAAAAAGATGCTCGATAAAATAACGTGTCTCCATCAAACTGTAAAGTACACGTGGATCTGAACAATTGTACTTGTGTGTGAAACGAAGACACATCTGTGCCTACCACTATCTTGGGCTCTCATCTCAGCTGAACTTATTTTCGTAATGACCAAACCCTTTTGTGCTAGTTATATTATAAAAGCGAAAGTAAGTGAAAATAAATGGATGTCTGGAGATATGATATAGATATCTGGATGTGTGTATGTATGTTTGTAACTCTTTCACACAAAAATTACGGAACCGATTGGATGAAACTAGGTAGGAAAAGAAATATAAACTTTAAGACTTTCGCGTTCCATTTTAAACATTTAAAATAATTTAACAGGTCAAAACGCGACACCATTTTTATTTAGTAGTTAATACTAACTACTTACTGCCCGACGTTTTGATTAGGTTAACCAAACGTGGTCACGAGCTGACTGAATGGTGTCGCGTTTTGACCCGTTAATTTATTTTAAAGGAAAATAAATAGCCTTCTAGATCAACTTTTAATCCCGAAATAACACGACCTAAATTACGAGTAACAGCTATTCAATTAAAATCACAAAAACAAAAGAGTCTCATCCATAACGAGATTCATTAATAAATAACTCGACGTCGCACAAATTAGCCTCTTCAACAATTAAGTTCCCCGAGTTGTTGCATTAAGCAAACTCAATAAGATCCAGTGGCATAATTCGTGTTGATAGCTTGTTTGATTTTAAATAAATGCAAATGAGAAGATTGGGGAGCCCAATTTGGCTTATCGACTAACGAGTTGGGACCAACAAGGCAATTACCGAGCGCCGTCGCTGTCTTAAGACAATGATTAAAGATTCCAAGGAGTCCGAGAGTTTTTGACTGCTTCAATGTAAATGGAGACGTGTCATTAATCTACACTATCTACACTAAAATTATAAAGCTAAACAGTTTGTTTCTTTGCTTGTTTAAACGCGCTTATCTCAGGAACTACAGTTTCAAAAATTGTCAGTGTGCTGATAAATAAAAAAAAATAATCTTTATAGAAAGTCTATGAACAAATCATGTCTTGGCTTTAAAAGTAGATATATCAGACCAGCCAGTCAACTTTCCTATTAAGTATCAAATCTTGTTGAAATAAGTAAAAATATATTATTCCAAACATTTTCCTGCAACTGAGATTACGTATCTCAATTGGCTCGTATTTTTTCAATTCCATTAAATATTCTCACTTTTTTCCCCTTGGCCGGAATCTAAAAAAAGACCTCTGCAAGTCTATAAGCGTGTCAGAGAGAACACACCATCCAGCCGCTTGGAGTATCGATCCTCTCATCTACGAAGACAGTTTAAGGTCACGTCTGGTTCAAAAGTCACCTTATTCGTAGAACTTTCGCGAATGAGTCACCTCATTCTTAGAGTTCAGCCGCAATGAAATGGAGAGAGTATGAAGCAATACTGTTAAAATATATATTATTCAATGTAAACATTTTCATGGCCCGACTAATTTAACTTGCAGTCTCATAAACGCATTATCGACTTATGATTTGTGTCAAGCGACTTGTTTACGTGGAACTTACTTTTTCGGTGTAAAAGAGAAGACATGTTAATTTTGTTCTCTTGAATTAAGTTAATATTTTAAGGGACCATAGCTGTTAGCGACCGAAAGAGATGCGTATGCAATAATTTTTAGAGTTTAGATAATATTTGTAAGAAATGAAAAGCCGGTGGAACATAATGCGATATTCATTGAGCTAAGAAGCTAATGACAGAAATAATTATAAAAGTAAAAGTATCAAAGACAAATTAGTAAAAAACGGTTATATTACACGTGCGTTGTGCACAATAGCCATAATGAAAAATGTCCAAAATATTAAAATCTAAGTGATCAACGTCATTTGATCACCTCGTTTACACACTAGGCAATATCGCTCCCAGTCCGTTTCTGATGTTTGACTATATGTCTAGAACACTCTGTGTCCCAGGTATTAACGAAAATAAGCTTGAGTTTTGTACAATGCTTAAAAACTTAAGTAGAACCCCGAATATGTCAAAACGAAAAACAAAGGACGTTCATCATAATTGCAGTCGACCCTTCATTTAATTATTTAAAAACTCATATATTATTATACAATTAAGTCCTAAAATATATCTGGTCTCCTTTTTATTAATTTAACATAAAAGATATTCACACACTTCTACCCTCTTTGTTTCCTTACAACAATCTTTAGAAATACAACACCGCGTGTTCTATCGTGCAATTATGGCATCAATATTTTACGATTCGTAATGTGTCATAAATTACTATCCGTTTTCCTACGAGGCGTTACTAATTACAAATTGACTTTCCATATCAGCTGTCATCAGTCTGTCGTTTTAGCTTATGCCTCGTATAATTCATAACTATCTGTAACTAGAACAGATCTTTTTTCAAATATTGGAAACGGCCATAAGCAGTCTAGTTGTGATTTAATAAAAATATACATTCATAAGCTTCGTTCCATTATTTGAGTACAAAAAAAAAGGCGAACACGCCAATTACAGGGACGTGACTAATAATGGGTGCGTGTGAAGATACACACATGGGGAAAAAGGAAAATAATAGCCCACAATTACGTGCTTGTAATATCGCTCGGCTCTTTTTGCGGTGGCCAGGGAATTGGTGCGTGGATTTATTCAAACGATTATTTGCTTTACTTGTATCGTTATATTGCCATTTTTATCTATCTATCTCTTTCTTCTTTTATTTCGATGGCCACTAAGTTTTTTAACGAAGTCTGCCTCTGGCAGTAAACGTGAGAATTGGTACAACTTTTCGATAGGACACGGATGGTTGGGCCTCTATAGTTTTCCAAGGATTCCGTGGAGGCGAATATCCATTTTTTTTATAACGCACTTCAAAATCTGATCTCACCCCACCTGATGTTAAGTGGTAATGAGTTCCTAGCTTAAGGGTGAAAAGTATAGCATAGTAAAACTGTTATTAGACTTGTCGCCCTTGAAGGCTTGACCCTACTACTAATGTACCACCCCCCAAGAGCTCTGGAAACCTTACTCACATGCAGGAACACAACAACACCGGAGTGATTGTTATTTGGCTACGGTCTTCTGTAAGGTATTTAACCAGTCGGGCTGCTCCAGTTCGAGTGATAAATCGCTTTGCCCTGCCTCTCTTAGTTAAGCCTGTTTAGTATATATACAATTTATACCTTGTACTGCTCTTAAGTCATCGGCAAAAGAACTAATATGGAACTGCAAGTATTTACCTTGATGTTGACCGTACATGTACACGTCAGAATAATTCAGATCAGCTTTCGAATGAATACATACCGATGAATAATTAAAAATCACGAGCTTAATATTCCTAAACGTTTATTTAAACTGACTAATAGCAATGACAAGAGAACCAACAAGTATAATGAATGGATGACACGAAATTAACTCAAAGCTTGTCATCTGGGTCAAGCTAATTTTGTCCACGATTCATAATAATCGAGTTCAAATTTACTTAAGTTTACGAGAATACTTGGGTATTGTTCTAAATATGAACCTTTGAACACCATCTTCATCAAGCGACAACCCTTATGCAGAGAAAATAATATATCTTACTACAACCTTAATATAAATACAGTAGAGAAGTTTGGAGGGGATCGCCAAAATAATGCATACAGTTAAACATATACGAACTACTAATTGAAGCCTAAAAATTAACTTGTTAATAAGTACCTTAGAGCAACTTTAAGCAAATTGTGATTTTAAAGTAACTCGTAGACAATAACATAGTAGTAAACTACATTATTTTTATTACTTATTTATTATTATTACTAAATCCACATATTCACAAAACATCACAAACGGATTTGAATACGGAAACTACGCTTTGTCTGTTATAAAGATTGAACAAAGACGAAAAATAATTTCTGTAACGAAATCGTTTCTGACTTTTGTGAATAAGAGGTCAAGAGTGCGATAAAAAGCATTCCTATCGTAAGAATTGCAAAAAAAATCGGTCTTCTCTTAGTATCTACACCATTGTTAAGTACTTTGAGGTGATTTGCGACTTAATATAAAGATAAATGGTTCAATTAATATACGCCTAAGGTATATAATAAAGCTACATAAATAAACTAAAATAAATTTGTAATGGTGCGGTAATATTAGCGTCTATTTTGGTATAATCTGGCTCTTCCGTACTGCCATAATAAATGGATTGTGCCGCTTTTAAGCTAAAGACGCAAGTAATGGTGACTCGCTCACACCTTAACGACGCGACCCTAATCTCTTCATCGACCCTTAGGCCCTGAATATACTAATTAATAAGGCCGACAAACTATCCTCCTTGCAAGGTAGTTTGCATATTAATTTAGGAAAATGTACTGCGGGAAAACGAAATTATTTACCGGGAATATTAGGCTTTGTTTAAGACATTTTAAACGTTTGATCTTATTTAATACTTGATCCACCACTGATACTAGAGTGCCACTCACTAAATTAAATATTTGGATGCGTAAGAGATCATTTGCATTCTGGGATTTGTCAAAGGCTTTTGATTAAGCTAAACGTGAAACGTTACTCTTAAAATTGCAACACTATGCAGTTTCAAGTCCTGCAATTTTAATATAATATTATTTCACTGGTAGATGAATGTATATTGTACAACTATGTTTAGTATAGGCAAACATCCAGGTATGCCATGTAAACGAACCTGGCTGTGGTTATGTACCTAACATTGCAATAACCACTAAATAAACACTGCTGAATTAAAATTCAGTTGTCTACTGTATACTCACTGTTTACAGCAGTTTTCTAAAACTATAACTTTACTATATTGTCTACAATCTACCGCAATTTAAAATCCCTTATTTTGATTTAGAGCACAAAGTTAACTTATCTAACAATAACCAATGTAAAAAAAATTAACGGTGCCTGTTACTTTAAAATTCCTTATATAGTTGAGGCTGCTGCAGACTATATACATAAAAATTTTTCACACACGCTCGGTATATCGCTTGTCAGCGAAGCTGTCGGGGTAATAAATGAATAAGGATCTAACCAAATCCCATATATTGACCAAAGTATGATCTAGGTGAGGACCGAATCTACAGCCTGGTTCAGTAGCCAAAAGACCTCACTATTGTTCCTTCTGGTAAAATTAACATCGAACAGATTTTAAGGTTATTTTAGTATATAGCGCCATGGCCCCGCCTAAGACGAAGCATCGCCTCATAAAGCGACAGATGCAGTATTGTTCGTGCTGTTCATTAGGTCCGTGAAACAATTGAACACAAAGAGCGCAAGGCGCTCGCGAAATGGGCCGCGAAACTGGCGCAAGCAAATAAGCGGGAGCGCTCATGACACGCTTGCCACTCACGGCGCGTTTCCCGAGCGGTTCTGCCACGTTTTAGTCAAAGTCAAAGTAAATTCATTTATTAATGTAGGCTACAAGTTACCCTTATGTATCGTCAAAATGAACACAAACCAAAATTGAAGCTACAGCCGGTTCGGAACCTGATTCTACCTAGGAGAATCAGGCAAGAAATTCAGTAGTTATCCTAATCTTTACAAAATTTCAAGCTAGAGAACTTAAAACTATGGTGACTACAGACTAGTAACTTTTTATTTTAGCAGGAATCCTCAGACTGACTTCAATTAATAATCCCAAGTCAAAGTCACAAGTCCCATGCCATTTTATACTCATCTAAATAGCTGAATAGCTAATCAAATGAATTGCATTTTTATCATCCAGCATGGACATTCATTGGATTTGTCATGTAATTATCAACCGAGCTTTTCTTATCATTTCATTGATATAGATGCCGAAGCGATAGGAGATTCAGTAAAACTTGAATAAAAAAACATTATAACGCGCGGCTGAAAAACGTACCGTAAATACTGAGCCTTAAACCTCTTAAGCAGGCCGGCAACAATATGTATGAATATTGCGCAAGCTATTAACTAAACAGATATCTTGGTCTTTCTTTTGGTTTAGCAAACCGTTGCCACATAACTGGTGCTGCTGGCAACGGACATCTCATACTTGTATATAACGGAAATAAACAGAACCAAACACATTGCAATAGGGTAGATTTGAGTATTCACTTTAAGCGTTTCCACAAACTATTTAAACATACGAGTATATGTCTCAAAATGGTTTAAAACATTTAAAACACATCGACTGTCCAGTATCCTGTGTCAGATATGTAAAGCACAAGCACTGCTCTCCAATTTTATCTATATGTCTATATATATGTATTGCCTAGTGGACAGTTAACGAGTTGACATCCTGATAACCGTAGCCGAATGAAGTTTAAATTTTGGTTGCAACCCGATCAGAACACCGGCCCCAACCGTGGAAGTCATTTGAACAATCTTCATCTCATAATTATAAAAATAATTATCTGGGGTTAACTTGAAAACAATGTCAGAGTTTAAATATTTTAGTCTAAGAGTAAAATCTCAGACTATGCAGTAAAAAGAGCTTATCGTTATGCATTTCAAAAATTGATATTCTCATGAGCTAAGATTGAGAAGAAAATTTTATTTCGGTAATTATATTCATTTCCAAGATAAAGACTTTATGATCATCCGAACTTTACGAGGGGCGTTGCCCTCGTAAATATACAGGTAGATCGGACAAATCCTACTAGTGTCATAAACTTGAAAGTTTGTTAGAAAATATGGATGTCTGGATGACTGTTACTCTTTCACGTAAAAGTTCGGAGTGGAAAATTTGGTAGAAAGGCGGATGATATATTAGATCAACGTACAGGTACAACTTAAGAAACTTTACTGTTTTGAATAGGTTTATATCACTATGTAACGTGGGTGGAATCCCACAGCAGGATCCACAAAAAGAAAACCAGGGGCATAGTCTGACTGGGCCTTGACTGATGCTGGGTGAGGCCCTTTTATTTAAGACATTACGACTTGCTATTGTCTGCATCACCCGGTCTGCAAGAATTCTCACTTTTTACGTTTTATTTATCTGACATTGCCAATATCTCGGGACTATAGAGTCCTGGACTTTTGGGAGGACTACCTGGGACCGAAGCCTACAAGTAAAGGCCATTAAATGACATGTATGATCTTAATGTAATGTGACACCAACCGACTATTATCCCTGTATACACTATAAAATACAGCCAATGATAATTATTATTTCCTTTTACTGTCTCCAATTCAATTCGTGGGGACCGGGCGCGCACAGCCTCTTCCGCGCTTTAGCCAAATGGCTAAAAGAAGCGTCGGGAGATCAGAGGGCTGGCTTTTTTCTTGGCCAGAAAATAAGTCTGGCCATACAAAGAGGGAACGCAGCTAGCCTTCTTGGTACCATGCCCCTTGGCAGTGACCTGGGACAAATTTTTTATTTGTAGGTTTTTTATGTTTTTTGTTTATAATATTTTTTTTTAACTGTCACTAACTGTATATTGTTTTGTATATTTATTCGGTGTTTGTGATGTCTTTAAAAAAATATGTTCCTTTATTTTCAAAAAAGATCACACATTAAAGAAATACATTTATTGACCACACAATCACAGTAGGTACATACAATATACCTTATAATACCATACAATACAATAATACTTAACTTTGTGACGCCAATTTGACTCTACCTCAAGAAATGCTACTGTATATGCTATTTTTATCCCGATATAGCGCAAACGAAGCCACGCGCAACAGTGAGTATTTGAATATAATAAGACGGACTCATTCCCCAAACAGAAAATCACACGCCGTCCTGGGAAATCTGAGTTAGCGTTGCCCAGCGTTCTGTTGCAGAGAAATGAATTATTTATGGTGGAAATGTCGCTTCGTCGCATTGCATCGGAGCTTAGAACGATATCTGATGAATTCGATTTATTTGATCCCGGCTTTTGAGATGGCTGGCATCTTGGTTACTGTTGCGATTTGTTGTAATACATGTAAATTAAGAGTGTTTACATAGATGTAGGTGAACGAACTTTGACTACAAACAAAAATAGAGTAAAAATCTAAATCGGTTCATAATACATGGAGTTGTCCCCAAACACACATAATATTAAATTGAAAACCTCATCCTTTTTTTGAAGTGGGTTAAAAAATCAAACACAGCAACAACTGTATGAAAATCTCATACAACGGAAAAAAAAAACATTGTAAGACTTTGTATCTTGGATTAATATAAAGATTATAAAACCGACTTCTCCCCTTGTTCTCTTGGAGGCCTTCATCAGATCCTGGTTTCATTACCCTGGGACCACTACTGGTGATATTGATTTCCAAAAATCTCAGTTCATAAACGACAAAGCTATACGCGAACACACAAATCAAATATAGGTAAATTAATATACCGCCAAATTGAGAAACCAGCCTACACATTTACAAAAAGTTAAAATCGGATTCTAATTGGAAAACTATGTTTTATCTCTTTCTTATAATAAAAGATTAGACAGAGACAAAACACGGACTTTCCGATTAGGGATCGTTTCTGACATTTGGAAATGAGCCCCCACGGTTTTGTTCCTAATTTGGTTAGCAAAATAAACTAAATTAATCTTACCAAGTGACCCAGACCGTAATCCGGCGCTGCCGCGCAGCAAAGCCAACCATACGTAAGTTCGTTGCATAGGAATGAATAATTTAAGCGGGCACAATAGTGACGCGACGTTGCATTAGATTTATTTAACCCGCTCGTTCAAACAAGCGCTGTTCAAGCATTTCGAGCTCGGCACGGTCACAATGCTCCTCTGTCGCCTCAATCAACGAACTGTGTGGTTATTTAATCAGCCGTTAACGGTGCTCAAACGTTTCTGCGCCAAAATTTTTGATAACGGTTTTATTTTGATTTTGTTGAGAGATTGATTCTTCACTTTAGAGCTGAGAGAGCGTCTTAAAAAGTTACTTCAAATATTGTGAATTAACTCCAGGGCAAACCATTGCGTTGATATATACTACTATAGCAATCTATATGGCAAAAATTATTACACCTATTATATTTTGTACTGTTTAACTATCAACGAAAATAATGCTAGCTTCATTGGCTTCAAATTTCACGTGTGCGGATAAACTATTACAAAATAATTTGCATATCTTACCAAGTGAAGCAGACTAAAATCTGCCGCGTGTAGCTAAGCCAAATATACGTAAGTTTGTTGCAAAGGAATGCATAATTTACGCGAGCACATTAGGGATGTGAGGTCACATTCGATTAATTTAATCCGCTCGTTCAAACAAGCGCTTTATTTTAACAGTGTATGGTCACAGTGCTTGTCTATTGCCCCAATCAATAAACTAGAATAGAATAGAGAGCTAGAATTTCGATACCGGTTTTATTTCGAAAGTCTTAGAAATATTCATTATTGGAGGCTAATTAACTTAAGAGTTAGGAGAGTGTCGTGAATCTGACGTTAAGTTGTTTTCTTAATTAGCAGTAAATACTTTAGAAGTTACTTCCTACTTAATTACTGTTTGTCTGAATAATAAACTTCAAAAACCTTCGCTTACAGTGTTGCCTTTTTTGTCGCAAACCTTTTTTCTTGGCATAATGAACACGGTAAAAAGTAAAAAAGGTTCCTTTCATCGTCCTGCCCTGACATACAGAATATAATAACTGCAATATACTATGACTCGGATAGAACGTAGTTAGTATTAAAAAATCGTATGTTTATATATATATGAAGTTGTATGTAGTATGTTCATTCAATTTTATGCGGTTATTCACTAGTTTATGTACAAAACAACATATTTAACAAAAAAAAGTGTAAGTGGGATCCACGCACTGTGGATTCTGTATCCTACTTTCTACTAAATGTTTTTAGGCAAAAAAAAAGTTTTATTGCATTACAACAAACTAACAATGTCCCTATGTGACTACTGCTGACTTCAACACATGATGGTAATAAAATCTCCATGCGTTACTGGGTTAAAGGATCTTGACTTTCAAATAGACAGATGGTTAACAAAGTAAATAAAGAAGTTTTATTTTTGTAGTTATTTAACACTAAAGCCTTTACACTATAGACCTAATATGCATATATTCAAGGTAACCTAGTACATAGCATTTGTAATAAAGTATTTTTAATATTTCCGTGAAGGAATCCCTCTGATTGCCAATTAACTCTTTCCGTTATGCCTATCTCAGACACCGTTGCAGAAACCATCATCTAACCTAACAAGCCAGCTACAAACAATTATCTTGCCACAATATTCGAGCCAATCTACGCAGGAATTTCGTATGCCGTTACTCTGAGCTGAATATTCGTAATTCGCAGTTGCGTGGTAGGATTACAAACTGACATGCATCAGGTCTATTCGACCAATGTAACAATATTTTAGTATATGTTTTGGCTTTAAGAAACCATGTAATAAGAAAACCAAGATACTTTTGCTTTGCATTTCAATTTCATTGATTCATTCAATACAAATACCCGCCCGCATTTAGATACCAAACTTTTTGATGTTATGTAGTATAATATAATATATTGGATAACATCACATACATTTATCTGATTCTGTGGTAAGAAGCTAAAGCACTAGTATTACAGTAATCAGGAATAACGATCACCATAACACCCAGACCCAAGACAGTTTAGAAAAGTCTATTAAATTATATGTGAGTATAAGAATTGTGCATACAAATTTTTCTTTTGAATCAAATCTATTGCATTGTTATAAAGTTTGAGTATACATTATGGTTAGACAACGGAAAAGCGACTTTGTTTTACATTATGTAGTGACGAAACCTATTGATTACATCTCCTATACATAGATACACTTGATTTTTAAGATGCCATGGCACTTAGTAGGCGCAATACGTTAAATTTATCGCGACAATAGTATCGTTAATGTTGATTGGTTGATAGCTCTCCGCACTAGTATTTTCAATCAATAAGCAGCTGACGCACTGAATTTTATTGAATTTGACATTTATTTTGTCAAGACCGCGATAAAAGTTACTCACGTGATGCATCTTAAGCGTGAAAGACTATACGTCTTTCACTCAATGATATAGTAATGTGTGCTACGTCATGCCTAGGAATTTTAATATATAACTACGTCTATGGCGTATGCAGTATTCATTAGCATACATGTTACCCAGTACGCACTAATTTGCAGGAGGCGTAATGACATCACTTGATTGATTCCTGCGTTTGCCGAATCTGTGACACGAGACCGCTTCCGAGATTGATTAGACGTGTATAGGGATCCAATCAGCCGGAAAAAAATGTCGATAAGTATTTAGTTCTAAACACATTCGGAGGGAATACGGAGGGCTGAGCGGTTAATACAAGACAAAAATTCATCGCACACAATAACTTGCGGTTAACTCAATTGGAAGAGCAGCTTAAGCGATACGTGGGTTTGAACCCCACACAGCAAGGGGAGATGATTGTTTTCTGTTTCTTTAAAAAGTATGGCAAAATTCAAACTGTTAATGAAGCTTTGTCACTAATTGTAAGGATTTTCTAATGCTCTTCTTGGTACGATCACGTCACGGTAAACAATACTACCCGCCTGGCGTCGTGGCTGTTATGAATTTTACCGTTTTCCCATGGCGCTAAACAAAGGCGATAAGAAAGTGGGGAGTTTTTAGTTCGGGTAGACCCCGCCTTGGGCGTGGAAGTCCCACACCGCTGCAGTATAGCCCAAGGCAGCGGCATGGTGAAAAAATGCATTTTCTCTCCCGTAAAAAAAAATTCTACATATATTCGATTTTATGCCCACAAAATAACTTGTCCACGTGAACAACTTGCTTGAGACCCGATTGTGCCCTGAAACAAGCTTTAGCTGAATATTAGCTACCACATAGTCCTGTAAAAGCAAGAATGCACCGAACTCTCATGTTCTTACGTGAATTTGTGTCGATTCTCTCTCACTTGACACTGGCAGACGTAGACTTTGCAAAAAAAGCTAAGTTGTCATTCAATACAAGAAGCAGAAGAAAAAAGTTACGACTTGAATATTTCAAACCTAGCGGTTATTTCAAATTGTAATTATTTTGAGCTTTCAAAAGACCGCAAATTACAACACCATGACACCTTAGCCATCGGCAATGCAAATTTAACAAGTTAATAATCAGAACAAACGCTCCTTTCTACATCTTGTTCCCTATATGACGCAGGCCAATATGGCGGGTCGGGCATTGACAGGTCTGAGCAATTTAATATGGCCGCCGTGTCAAAGGCGCCGTGATCACGCGCTTGATTACTTCCCTCTGCCGAATCTGTGGCACGAGCGAAGATTGATTGGGCATGGATAGTTAGTTGGTGGTCAAATTTAATATTAAGTATCATTTAATTGATAAATTAATAGCCATTACAACCAAAAAAAATTCACATTATAACTAAGACACTGAAGCACAAAGCAAGATCAGTATTAAACATGTTGATTGGCCTGATTATTATGCAATTTGGATGCTAAGAGAAATAGCTTAGATTGTAGTCATTATATGTCAATACTATAGTACTAAATATTAATTTCAGATGCATCTTTATAAAAGTCTTGCTTTCCCCGTAATTAAAACGATTGTGTATTCTCAAACATACGCAAGCTACATCACTCTTATGCAAACGTGATAGAAATAGTTGAATAATACAATTTAGTAGACACGACCCATCCATACCCCATTGAGCCCAAGAGGTGCCCAATAGTCGCATACCAACATGGCGGCCAGGCGTTGACAGGTCTGAGCAATTTAATATGGCCGCCGTGTCAAAGGCGCCGTGATCACGCGCTTGATTACTTCCCTCCGCCGAATCTGTGGCACGAGCGAAGATTGATTGGGCATCGATACTCACTTGAACATTATGGGCTTATTGTGAAGAAATTAGATACAGGCCTAATATTTTGACACTCACAAACGGAGTCCGTTTCTTTCCACATAGTCAAAATAAACTAAACTTGGACGTGCACAGGAAGCTTCGAGTTTCAAAATAATTTCTGTGAACGATAATAGCTTTGGTGTCCGTTTTTACTCATTTATCAAACAAATATACTCGTAAATATATTAGACAACATCACATACATTGATCTGATTCTATAGTAAGAAGCCTAAGCATTTGGGTTATAGAAATAAAAAACAACGACAAAATCACATATAGGTACTAACTAGACCCAAAAGTAAACAGCTTAAGAACTTGTGTTACGGAAACTAGAACCAGAAAACATACTTAAATACTTTTAGAAACAACAAATGGTCATTCACGAATATTTATCTTGAGTACAAATACAATAATTTATCCTACTTGAATAAAAATACAGTGGACTCTAAGACTGATCTGATCTTAAGTTTATTATTGTCATTAATTTCTAGACATTTACAGAAGAATAAGTACTCCGTAATAAATGCAATACTAAATGAAAAGCAACATTAGAAATTGGATCAAAATAACTTTACAGATAGATACCTATATTTTTCTAATTTAGTCCATCAATGTTGCCAGAAGAGAACCCAAATAAACCAAACTCAAAGGCAAAGTTAATCAAGACTCTTAAAATAAGGCGTCAAAGTTTCTTTCAATGAAATCTTTAAAACCAATCAACAAATTCTAATTTAGTTTGCAAAGAACAATTTACGTCCAATCAGTATTAAGGAATTTCCAACTAAAAATTAGTTTACTAAATCAACGGCGTAATGGTAATGGCCAAGTTGTGTTCAATGTACACTGGGTCTTAGAATCAGCTATTGTTTTGGATCTTAACTGGTTATAATAAGATCTAAAATTGGTGGAATACTTCAGCTACCGGTCGTTCGCGTATGATTAAATCTAGGTGATTGTTCGCAAACTTATCCCATTACCAGTTTTGTTATTCGAGCCGGCATGTTTCGAGTATTAATGTGTTTGTCTGTACACAGATACACAGCTACCAATGTATGTGTTTAATTATATTCCCTCTTTATCTCAGACAAATGGAATACTTTGGTCTCAATGCTAATGCTGAGGCTGGGACCTTATTGGCATATCATTTTAATAATACCTACCTATCTTTGGTTCGTGTAAATGTACCTAATCCAAGTACCTATTGTGTATAAAAAGATTATGTGAGTTGATATGTACTAAATGATTGTTTTATTTCTTTCTTACATTAAATGTCGATCGTCGCTAATGTTAGCTGATTCCATAACTAATTTTGCACCAAGAAAAAATTATCTGTAAAAATAATCTGTAAACCCTAATGTGCAATGTACTAGGAAATAATATTACCTAATTACGAGTATGCAACCATGTAAAAAAAAGAAATTGAGAGTTGAAAAATTAAAAAAAACAGAATTCAATGTAGGATTTTCCTTTTAGGTAAGAATCTTAGTATACTGTTGCAACATTGGAAACCTCATTTTTCTTACCCGAGAAAGGAATGCACAAGCGGAGCCCAAGAAAAATTGGAAGCGATATTTCTGTTTAAGTGAACTTAAGTTTTCATTGTACTTTTTGAAGCTGTTTTTGAAGTTGAGATTAATGGGATAGAACAAACAAAGTGGGTGGAAGAATAACGAACTGCTAGTGGAATGCTGGTAAAAGATTTTGACTAAGAAATAGTACCTAGAAAATGAAGCTTAGTAGTTGATTTTAGAGTCTATTTTATTTATTAGTGAAGATAAGACTGTACCGTTACAACAGGTTATTTTTGGGCTTGTCTTTAAGTGTAGGCATTTTAGTGAATTATAATTGACCAACTTGGTGACATTTATTAACATACGAGAATTTCTTAATGATATCATTATTGGGGGAAAGATAAAACTGGACAATAAAGAGCTGAATGTAAGTACGCGTTTTCCTGAATTTCCATAAATTCCTCCATGACAAAAACCATACAAAAGAAAGCGTTACCATTTCAACGTATTACTTATTTATTTTGTCGTTTAAATAAGTGAAATGTTTACTTAGAATGCGATAATTATGACTTTATTTATTCTATCACAATTATTATATTTATTACTGAGCTTTTGTCGTTAAAAAATCAATCTCTTAGCTATTAATTAACCAAATGAATCAAGATTCAAGAAAAAGAAAAGCCTTTAAAGAAAGGTGATAGATATAACTACTATAAAAAAAATGCCACGGACATATACAAAGACTCGTCTACCATCTCTCTGCATGACCCAAGGTTTAACTGAACAGAAAATAATCCTAGTATTAACTCCACCTTTTGTGTTTTTTTTGCAACAAAGTTAATATAAATACACATAAAACTAGTATTAGTAATGTGTTGTTTGTTGTCCAAATTACATTAATAAAGGCATCCTCTAATGTTAACGTTTAAAATACAAGTAAGATTGTCTTTGCCGCGAACACAGTCATAGCAACAAAGAGAAAAGCAAGAGCTATTAAGGTTGCAATATAATGGAAAGCCACCGAGGATAAGCTCGTAATCAACCTCATTATCAACCTGAGGGAGTCTAGAAACTTTAGCAATTTAGAAATTAAAACTTGATGCTCTTCGCTGAAACGAACCGCGGCGATCGTGCGATGTACAGAGTTGTTTTAACCTGTTAGAGTAAAGCAATTAGCATGATTTTTTATGCTTTCTATTAAAAAAACAACTGTTGATAGATTGGATAGGACGAGATTGGATATCATATAATTGAAACAAGTTTGAAGTGATTAATTTTCCAGAGATGTTTTGTTCCTACTTGACTAATCATGATGGCTACGAAGCCTTATCTTCACCGAACTTTCATGGGAGCGTAAAAAACACTCACCACGCATGCTGTAGCCATATTTGAAGGTCGTGGTTTCTAATCCCACACTCCAGGAGATGCCATGTTTTCTGTTTCTTTAAAATATTTAATGTACGTTAGAATCTATCAGATGTCAAGGTAGCTTAGATATTTTTCAAGCATTTTTGGAACGAATTTACCGTAGTAGTTAAAAACTAGTCAGATAGACAGCACTAACCGAAGGCTTAGATAATTTAAAGTAAAATTCGTCACCTATAATAAATGCAGTTACCTTGGAAGCTCGTATACCTTATTGCAAGGGAAAATAAAATGCCCTTTTAATCGGATCAAATGCCGGATTGTGATCTGTGGTTGATTCCCAAAGTATGTTTCGTACGTTTAAGTAAGAAAGCAAAACGCCACTGAAGCGCTGCATCCTTCTTCCTTATCGATATTTGCCTTATTTTAGTTTTTGCGTGAGAGTGACAAACGTCAAATTAGTTCGATTATTATTTGTTGCTGTACCTATGGGGACGACTATAATAATATCCATGTTATATGCCGCTATCTATATTCGAATATATGTAATGTTTATACTAGTAGAATAAACACACTATACAGCCAATATCAGCTTTGCAAAGTTTCACTATAGAAATGCTTAAAATAAAAGCAGGTGGCAGGTTGTAAGTTATCGCCAACTTCGGGGCAACGAAATGTAAAATGGCCGCCTTGTCATTGAGTTAATACTGGGAACTCAATTTAAACGGATTTTTATTACCAACTTTGCTCAACAAAGGAGGTCTGTAACAAAAATCTGCTGGTAATCCTGGGGAGAAAGGGCTCCGCTGTAATGGCGAGTGGTCGACAAAGTCATGCCCTCAGAGCGAGCACCCAGAGTGCTGTCTGAACTCGCCCCTGACATAGTATAATATAACTAAGTAGCTGAGTTGAAATGTAATGAGAAGAAATTTTATGTTTTTGCAAGCAAATTATAAGAAATTCGTTTGCACAATTTTAGTTTGCTGTTGCTCTTTTTATGATTTCTAGAGGTCAATCTCATAAATCAAATACAAATCGATCGCGTATTAAAACTTCTCTGGTATAAATTATCGTTGTAATAGTTAAGACCTAGGTTGGACCAAAAATAAGGAGGTTTTTGTGTTCTCAATAACACGTTGAGCTTAGCTTTTGGCTATTTTTTTAATTATAATGTATATATTTTAAGTCAAGACATGTAGGTGTACAAAATGCTTGTAACTGTGAATCTATCTAATAAGTTATAACTGCAACCAATTAAACAATCTACGTCTCGCAATCGGATTTCAGCAAAACAAAAAAGATCCACATGCCCATTCCAACCTTATAATTAACTTCCCAGCATTCTGGACACGGCAGTAGTCAACCTTTAAATGACTACAATTCATCGTCACTGCTCTTTAGGCCATTGTTATCTGTGAATTTAATCACATTATTGCCATAGATATAGCAAAAGTTATTCAAAATTCTTTGTTAAAAAACTTACAACTTCCAAAGCAAACAGGTATTTCAGTTTTCGTATTCAGTGCATACTACTCTGCGCCCTATTAAAGTTTCTCGACCAAACTTTTTCCAGACACTATTAAGAATTCTATGGGAATACTTTCATCTATCTATACTTTGTCCATAATCCCTACAGTACAGTGACAGCGCAGACTCATCGAAACTTCGGACCGAGTTCTGAACGAGACAACACTCCGCTACTTTCCACAATATCAAAGTTCATTTACTCCTTGTGACTTGTGATATCCAACAATTATTAGGGTTCCGTAGCTCAAAAGAAAAAAATCTCCAAGAGACCAATTTTTGCCGGTAGATCAGATCCATTCAAGGTGGTTAACAAGTTCAAATTCACATTAAACACTTAAAATTGTAGTAAGTATGAGCTATTAAGTATAAACTACATATGCAAAATCTAAGGATGACATCGGTGGAGTAATATAAAGCTATGGGCATTTATTAATAATAAATAATAATACATTTTCGTCAACATCACATAGACCGTATATTGCCCCGATCCTGTGTTTAAAGCTATTCTTAAGAAAGGTAATAATAATAATATTAATAAAGCCATTTATTTCCCTATCAACAAATATAAGTTAACTATGGTTATTTATATATTTAGTAAGTATTAAAGGTGATTTAAACTATGTTAGTACTGTTAGTTTGCTATATGGGCCCCTTTTCGGGTAAAGGCCTCCTCCGAATTGCTCCATTTCTCTCTATCCTGGGCTTTGCCATCCAGTTTTTCCCTGCTACGGAGAATATATCATCAGCCCATCTCTTTAATTTAAGAAATGGAATATACAACACAAAAATAAATTTCCAATTCGAACCGGTTGTTCCTGATATTAGCGGGTTCAAACCAACAATCAAACAAACTCTACAGCATTTTAATATTAGCAAAAATAATAATGATAGTGAAGGGAGAACACAATACGCCATCAAGCCAGTCAATTCTCCTTGACAAAGTGAAGGAAAAAATTTGATTTTATGAAGCCCTCGGTACTTGATAACGAGTCGCACTTGACGTGTTTTTCCACTCTCCTTTTGTATTACCCTTTTATAAGAGCAGTTCCAATGAGCAATTTGTTTGCAGACAACAGTCACGTGCTACAAGCTGTTTAGTTGCACTTATGTTACTGAAAGTTTGCTAATAAAAGTGTTAACTAGTAGTGCCCAGGAACGTAGGTACTGACGGAAGACTACACTCTCGGGACTTCGCAGTTCGCACCATCCTTATATCTTGCTCATAAGAACTAATGTCGAACCGCAAGTGCTTGCCTTTGCGTGCTGTCGACCGTACAATAAGAAAATTAATCTATGACGCTAGATACTATCCGTCTGAGTGAGTTGACTTGTTTTGTTTTCTAAGTACTTATATAAGGAACTAACGACCCGCTGCATCTTTGCACGCGCAAAATCCCCGTTTTTTTTCACTGAATCTTCGCCCCTTTTGACCGCAGCGTGATGCCATAAAAGCCAAAGAATGGCGCTGATCTCAGTAACTAATAATTGGATTGAAATAAATTCTTTAACTTTTTATATTAATAGATGTTTCAAACTAAAAATACACCACATAACAAGAACTCTACCTTGCTAGCTACCAGTTGCTTGACAAACAAATGCATCGTAATAAATGCATTTGTTTGTTTCATCAATTCCCATACACTACACAGCACAAAGTTTATTTTACTAGAAACGTATTTTACTAACTGTTTTTCATATATGAAATGAAAAAATCGAGTGTATTTTTGTTCACGTCACCATCCCTACCTTTCAGAAGGCAACCTAACCCCAAGCCATAGGCAGCCTAAATATCATTACCTGAAGAAACCACACTAAAAGCTAAATGCTACCTACATTTTCTTTGAACCGAGCTCCTATTTAAAAAGCCAGACCTCCCGACTCCAAATAAAAGGAACCTTTCCTTCAAAGAATCATCCGGTAGAATCGTAACTTCGTGGTAGAGCTATGCTTATATTTTACATATTTAATTTAAGGCCCTTTCTTCTTTCTCTTAGAGAGTAACCCGGTTGTACGATCATAAGTCAGACTATACACTTTCGACTTTACACTGCCTTTATATCTTTGAAATAAGAACGAATATCGTTGTTTATCTTAACGTGATGTTGACCGTACGTCAATTACGATGCCCAACGAATATAATCCTAATTCGACGGCGTGTATGCGTAATGTATTCTCCAAAACATGTCCAGTTTCTAAAGGCTTTCTCGATAATTTCTCTCTTGATATGTATTTACTTGTATGAAATATCTGTCAAAATCAATAGTTAATATCGATTGACAGTGAAACTAAGTTTTAATGGATTTCTGCTACTAGTTGTCTTAGTGGATTTCTCGTGGGCCACAAGCCAACATTTGTTAAGTTCGTAAAAATTAAGTTGGCAACACTGACTTCAATGTTATTTTAAAATATTAATTAGCTTTTAATCGGAGATGTTATGTTACGACGAATGCTTCATGTAAGTAAACCTGAAAGAGTGAGGTCATTGCCCTTTTATTTCTTTGATGTACCCTTGAGGGATGACAGGTCCGTGGTACAAGTAATTGGGGTCTACCACGTAACAACGAGTACATAACATGATGTTCTTATCCTTTATCGTAATTAACAGAAGCTGTTTTCGGCAGTAATTGCGGACAGGTTTACATACATGTGCACTATAGCGATTTAGTCTATGTTTACGAGTATATACAACTCGTATTATCAACAATTACAAGGTTATTCTGTTATTTTCAAATGTACATCATTGTTTTGTACCTTAGATTATACATCAATTACTCAGAAGCAAACTAAGCTTATAGATACTCGTAAGTAGATAGCTTACAATGTTACTGTACTAAGATAGCTTAGAGCATATTTTAATACGTGCATCAATATATAATGGACTACATCCATGATTAGAGGTACAAATGCGTTTGTATAACCTTCGATATTTTACTGCAAAAATAGTTTCAGAAACGAAACAAATAATAAGACAATTTAGGGCTGTTAATGAATATGATGTGACCTCTTATATTCTGCATTTTTTCAGTCTTATTATTATGTTTATGGTAGCTAACAATTATTTGTATCCATTTTTAAAACATTCGTTCTTATGGCAAAAATTTAAGCTTTAACAAATATATAACTCAGCTAACCACAACAAAGACAAAAATGTATATTTAAGGAAACATAATAAGGTTTTAACATAATAACATTTTAAGAGAGGTAGGGCATAACGATTTATCGCTCGAACTGGAGCAGCCCGACTGGTGAAATACCTCCACCTTACAGAAGACCGCAGCCAAATAACAATCACTTCTGTGTTGTTATGTTCCTGCGTGTGAGTAAGGTTTCCAGAGCTCCTGTGGGTGCTACATTAGTAGCAGGGGTCAAGCCTTCAAGGTAAGGGCGACAAGTCCAGTAAATGATTTATTATGCTGTACTTTTCGCCTTTAAGCTAGGACCTCATTACCACTTAACATCAGGTGGGATGAGGTCAATCTTGAAGTGTAATATAAAAAAAAAAAAACATCCAGAGCTCTAGAAAATAATCAAAATTTTGCATCGCAAAGGATGCCATATTTGTCACATAAACAAAATATGTTCCGAGACTTTTTGCTTCCCTTCCTTCATTTTCTGTAAACCGTTTTCGCAGTCATAAAACGCGCGTTGTAAAACTCAGTCAAATATGGAAAGTAACGAAAGTATGAAAGCGAAAATCCTTAAGAGGATTGAAGTTCAACGTTTGGAAAAATTCACTTTCAAACTTGTGTCAGGCTTAAAAAAAGACGAATGCTTATGTCAATGTGTGTGGTACGTTAGCGTGTCTCTTGAGTCTGAATACTTACTATCGAAATTTGTCGCAAACGATTGCAGTTTTAAAAACTCAAAGTCACAAACTCATTTCGAACGCGAAAACGCTTTTTATGAATAAAGTATCTATCTAATGTATAAATTAAAAAACAGTATTTTGAATCTCTACTGTCGGTTCTACAAAGACTTTTTTACCGATATCGTCTCGGTAGATATTAGTTTGGTATCTTAGTAGCAGTATCTTACTTATTTATTACTTTGCCTAAACAACTAAGTAAAAATTAAGTACCTATACAGTTTTAAGGTAAACTGGACCTAGGCCGGTCTTCAAAGGTAGCATTTTTTAAAATAATAAATAAATCTGAATTTGCCATATATGTATACCCATTTAATCTTAAATTTTAATAATGACGACACTAAGTGGGCCTTAAGTTCAACTGCTACGCGATTGGAGATCAACATGTCATGGTGACACATCTGTCAAAAACAACCAATTATGTAGCAGTTGGACCTCATGCACTCATAGTGTCATCTACCAGGTTTTTCGTGCGATATGAGATAGTCCCCATTGCAAAGAGTTCACGCACGTGTTGAAACGCATGAATGTGTCAGCCATGGTTTCACTCAACCATCTTTGTTTCAAAACTGTATAAATTCGATTTCATTCAAAATAATAACACTCTCCTCAAAAAGTCGATAATAAACAATAGTTCAAAAAGAAATTTGAGGCAAACTACAACGGCTTAGCATTATTGTGCCAACCCATAGAGACCAGGCTCCAATATTGAAGGACGCGAGTTAGGCCGGAGTTTTCCTATTAAGTTACGGATCCCGAAAAGTTGTAAAAGTGAATTGTAAAAGTTGGTAACTGCCCAACCGGTGCACGTCGAAACAATAACGTTCCGAGCGGTTACGAGACATTCCGAGAGAGAGGCGTTAAGTCCGCCTTGTTTGGAGAAGCAGTGAAGTTGGCCGAAAAGTCTTGCAAGATATGAATTCATTTTACAATTGCACAAAAATCCGCTTATAGCTGCGTAATTATGCGTTTTGTCGGGTTCACATTGAAAAGTTACTTTTTTTAAATGTTTACTTGAGTCCAACGAACCTAATTAAAATAAATAAAATTAAATATTAACTAATGTGTCACGCAATCACACCAATAACATGATCTTAATTGAAGGTTTTTTTTTTATAATATTGGCACCAAACGACAGATACTAAGTGGGGGAATTCTAAATCTGAATGTCCCACCAAAAACATATGTTTTATTCATAATATAAGGAATGCGACCCTTTCGCGTTAATTCGAGATAATAAGTTACATCTATGTTAATTGAGTATTCCATCTATATATTTAATCCAAATCCGTTTAAATATACAGGGCGTTCAGCAGGATATTAAACATACTGAAATAGGTGGGGTAATCTACTAACCAGTACTAAAGATTTTACCTATAGATATGGAAAGAGTTTTCTCAGTTTCATTATTTTCTTTAATTATAGTATTTCGTCTCGATACATTAATACGAAAATAAGACAAGATTAAGTTAAATAAAAGTCCCCTCCCTAATAAGGCAGTAAAAAATCTATCTTTGTTTCAATTTCGAAAACCATTTGGTTCAACAAGTCTGACGGGTGAGTTCCTTCTTAAATCAACGGTATATCGGTCACAAAATAACATAAATTAAGGGGGGCGTTCTACGATCATGGGAATCCTTACGCTCTCCCAAAAAAAAGTTGTAAAAGCGAATTATAAAAGTTGGCAAGCACCAGTAACTTTTTCTCTAAGGGCGCAGCGAGGACCATCTCTCGATCTCGTCTCAATATTGCCGTTAGAAATAGGGTTACCAGGTACAAATATTATTAATTAGCTTTAGCCATATACATGAGTAAAATAAAAAGTGAAGTTTCAGCCTAGTACTGTCCCACAGGGATATAGCCTCTATTAGTGAATAAAATCATCGGTATGCCAATGAAATGCAAATGATAAATTTATGAGAACCAGCCTTCTAACACAATATTTTAACTTTTAATTATACCTGCTTTTTTGTAACTACGAAGACGTAGTAGTCTGCCTTAATTTTAGATATTCTCTAAAATTAAGGCACTACCTCGAAAAATATTCGTAAAAGACCAACACATCCCAACACATCATCATCCTATACCTACTAGACCACTGCTGGACGTAGACTTGCCCTAATAAGAACTTGTCTTCAGCTTGACTCATCCAGCATGTTCTTGCAATTATTTCGCAGGTACACTAAGTTTATTGATTCGCGGCCTACAAATATCCGAACGCGTGGCGAACCTAGTTGGGAGTTGTTCGGCGCCCTTCGGGAAACAAATTCGCCCTTTACTGGGCGTTTAACTTGAGCCTTTAGAGCCGATTTTATGTACATCCAGATGTGATACAAATCGATGGAGCGATTTGGCGAAATGTACAAAACTCGTGCCCTGGGTATTTGGTAGCTGTACGACCGTTTTGCTTACGAGTGTATTCTGAGAGGAACAAATTGGATTGAGAGCTTAAGCACTTACTTGTAACTTCATTTTTATTTTTAAATAACCACTTCAGGATTTTTAATATGAAAAAAGTTAAAGCTTTGTCTTCATTTAGATACTTTTTGATCATTATAATGGGTACGCTACAGCCTCAGAACAAGGTTTGCGACCCAATTAACTGAATTTTACTTGATTCCCTTTTTTAATGAATTGAACAACTAGGTAATTCGCTGCCTGTTTGATCACTTGCATTGATGTAATTTTTATTTGATATTTAAAATGGAAACAATGAAAATGTCAGATTACTACTACATATTTTCGAGTAGACAAAAAAAAACAAAAAAGGCACAAAAAGTGTACAAATACGGCGTCTAACTTACCAACGGTAAAATTGTACAGCTTTTTGGCTTACAGTTAAAAAAACACATCAAATTTATACACTTTGGACTCTGTACCGCCGTTATGTCATTGGTATAAGAACTAATATTAAACTGCAACTATTAACACCAACATTAGCTAACAGGAATCAGACGAACTTAATATGACGGACGAACAGACAACAGAACCGCACGACCGGCCGCGACATGCGATAACCACATCCCATTAAGACATAGGACAGGAAAATGTGTTACTTTATGACATAACACATGCTCAAACTATACAATTGTAATGTTCACTTTGAAGATTCTATAACCAGGGCATTTCTATCTCCCTCGATAATTCTGTAGGGGCTGCTTAAATGGCAGCCATTCTACCGGTAGTGTTGTAGTTTTAGAGTTCCCATAGCATTACCATTAAGCCTATGAGATTCCCCGGCGAGTTTTAGTTGGTAGGCCTGCTTTTTGGGACAGGAGAGTTCCTCAGAAGCTGGCACCTCTCTCACGTGGCACAGTACATCACATTTCCTACCGCCCAAAACAAACGCATTTCTAAATAGCTTTGCAGCTTTGTATCAGGACTAATCGCGGAGTTCTGCTATATAAAACCGCCTTCTTCTTCTTATGGTGCCGTCTCCTTTCGAAGGTTGGCGATCATTAAGGCTATTTGCATTCTGGACACCGCCGCACGGAAGAGCGATCTAGTACTCTTGCCGTACCAATCCCGAAGATTTCTTAACCAAGAGATTCTTCTTCTACCAGGCCTTCTCCTGCCCTGGATTTTCCCTTGCATGATTAGTTGAAGAAGGTCATACTTGTTGTTATAAAACCGCCGATGCAGGCGAAAGGTGCCTTCTGTATCTCAATACAGAGTATCTTATGAACAGAATTAATAATTTAAAATTTAAAGTGTTAAACAACTATTCATCAGTTTTTCGTTCACTTAATTTATCACCCGATCTAATCTGGGTACTTATATTATGCTAAGGAATGAATCATTTGTAACATTTTATTATTAGGCTTTGAAATTTCAAAAATTGCATTCAGATTTTAAATTTCTACTTGGTTTTTAAATCTCTCACACTTCTCACAGTACACGTACATTTGTAACAGTTTCAAACTATGGTACAAGTGAATCGTGTTCAAGAGCGCTTAGCCGCTTCTATCTTCACGTCTTCGAGTCACAGTCTCGCCACAATCGAAATATTTTCAGTCTGAGAGCAGGGCAAAGGTGTAACGACACACTTTGACGTTTATGTAATCTTTACTCTCTCTGGACAAAACGCTCCACGCTTTCTATTGTAATAAATCATAGTAAATCTATTATATAAAAATGAATCGCAAAATGTGTTGGTAAGCGCATAACTCAACAACACCTGGACCAATAAGGCCAATTCTTTTTTTAAAATGTTCGTTGAAGTCCAAGGATGGTTCGGCGAGAAAAAATCGAATAATTGCCGGGAAAGCCCTAAAAACAGCCCTTTTCTTTTTCACATACAAACGTTTTCTAACTAAAATTTAGAGTCAAGCCACATTCCAAATCTTTTTGACAGGACGAAGTCTGTCGGGTCCGCTTGTATTTAATAAAAATGATGACCATTTCGCATAGGTAATTATTTATCAACCATCACGAACTAAAATTGTATGAAAACGGAGATAGTACGCAATAAAAGTTAGTGTTTGAGAATGTTAAGATATTTATTACATGTGCCTTTTGTTTTTTTTATGGACTCTCCCGCGTTTAGAACCAAGCAATGATTCCGCCAATTTCAAGTGTCAAGTGAGGTATTTCTTTCTATATTCATGTCCCGATTGTACCTAAAACATTACTTTTTGTTGTCTAAATGAGGTTTCATAAAATCTGCAACATCGTCGCTTCGTTTTATCTAGCTCTCCAGACTGTAGAGACATTTGTATTGTGACCTCGCTCGAAGTTTTGAGCACCATTATCGGCACGTTATTTTTACAACGCGACCGACACTTGGCTTCATCTCAAGTGCCTCCTCGGACTTGTAGTTATCACGTTTACGTCCCTCTGAAAGAGGATGTTAACCACTACCGAGTTTCTGACAGTAGGTAGATAATGGAATATGCACCTCGATTTTCTCAAGTCACGAAAGCCGTAGGTTTAAAACAAGATGTGTCACAGATTAAATGGTAACTATCCACGCTCACCTTTCAACTATCTCATCTTAACTCGACTGTATGTAACTACCGGTGCAAAATAAGTAGATCAATTTCTTTGCTCCGCTAGGGATTGCGAGTAAATGTGTTGTGCGATGAGAATTGTCTTTGTTTGAGAATATATGTAAGTATTACATATTATTGTACATTGTTAGCTTGCGTTGTTAAATACTTAATTTCACTGCAATTTCGTGCACTTGGATAAACCAACAGCTGTCTCTACAGACCTGAGAAATAACAGTTTCAAGCAAAGTCACGTACTTACGGGGGACATTTGAAATTCCTGTTTTAGGATTTCGAGGGATCTAGTTTACTTTGGTGTCTCTAAAACTCTTGTAGCAATTATTGATGATGATGAGAATGGTGGTGAACCTCCAAAAGTCACTAACAACATTTGAGCACTGACATTTGAGATTTTAACAAACTGTTGCAGACATAATACATGTATTTACTAATGCGGTTAGATTAATGACAAAGTAGACAGTATTCAAACGCGCATCAAACCACTTGCCATGTGAACAAATTTCTTCAGATCAGTGCCTTGAAACGAGCTCAAACTGGATATCAGCCTTCAGAGCACAGAATTTCCATGTTCTACGTGAAGTTGTATCAATTCTCATGTGATACTGGCAGGTAGAGGCTTTGTTGCCATTAAAAATAAAAAACAAAAAGGCTGACATACACAGGTCAAGCTCCACCTCTCCCATAATCAAATATGTCGTTTGTCACGTAAGTACGCACACCTCACCATACACCTCTCCCATAATCAAATATGTCGTTTGTCACGTAAGTATGCACGTATAAATGTTTGCGAAACAGTAATCATCTCACAAAGGGAATGTATAACGCGATCGCTTGCGTGCTAATTCGTTTGTCGCATTCTCTCTCATTGTCCCAGCTTATGTTTCGGAAAATTGCCTCCAAATGTCTTGAGTATTGCCCGTTTAATTACTGCGGATAGGCAACTCAAATTGTTTTTGAATAGGGCTTTGTCGACGTCAGAGTTACGGAGAGAAAATAATATCTTTGTTGAGAGGCTTTTTGTTTTCGCCTTTTGTCGGCGTTACGCTGTTGTACTGTGCTCGAGTAAATAGAAGTACGTAGTAATGATAACATTAAAAAGGGAAGGGTTGAAAATTCAAATGTTGGCTTAAAAAAAAATTTCAAATTTTCAAAACTCTAAGTACCTTCCCATTTCGTGATTAATAGGACTTATTCGATTGTCTTATTATTTTTAGTATTTATGAAGATAATAAAATCAAATTGCTTAATGGCCTAGTGTTGTATTCAGTCAAATTAAGAATAGGATTTTTTTGACTGAAAAGAATTGTCCACTTAAATAAAGCCCTCGAACTTTTAAATGAAGCAATCATTACGATAAAGCGTACTGACTTAATGACGACACTTCCCAAAAACAGTCTATTGATCAGAAAACCGAGTTTGAAAAATTCGGGAATCGAACACTGGACCCTGCGATTACAATACAGTATTAAGCCACCAGAGACCATCGAGTCGTTTTGGTGATGCGTTTGAAGATGCGTATTATATGTTAAAATAAACATAGAGGTTAGATTGAAAAGATTTTTCAAGTGATAATTAATTTTGTTTTTTTTATATCGCACTTCAAGATTGATCTCATCCCACCTGATGTTAAGAGGTAATGAGTTCCTAGCTTAAGGGAGACAAGAACTGCATAATAAATCTATTACTGGACTTGTCACCCTTACCTTGAAGGCTTGACCCCTGCTACTAATGTAGCACCCCACAGGAGCTCTGGAAACCTTACTCACACGCAGGAACACAACAACATAGAAGTGATTGTTATTTGGCTGCGATCTTCTGTAAGGTGGAGGCATATCACCAGTTAACTTTAGTGTGAAATAAAACTCAGATCTTTCATAAAACGTGATTAATGTGATTAGTTTTGTTTCTATTAAAGAGCCTCCTCCAAAGACTGAGCAAGTGAACCTAACCATTTAATAAATTTAATATTCTCTCATAAAGAACAACACGAGCTAGTTCGGAGCAGATCCTAGCGTGTTCCCGTTCGCAGAACTTCACCATTGTCTGAACGCACACAAGTTCCAATTTAATTATAAATGTTTCAGCCTAAAGGAGGATGAGGAGCTGCAGAGACAGTTAATCTCATTCGTCCGCCAAATTAAAATTAGCCATTCACAAAGTTTAAGACGCGGAGTGAACGAACGCTCCCCTGTGACCGAGTGAGTGAATGAGGTCTCGCCTCGGGTTTTATTATTTTTTTGTCTTTGATGTATTCAAATGTAAGGTGGGGCTAAGGCTTAGCTTTTGAATTGAAATGTTATAGCATCAATTTATTTTTTCATTGGAAAACAATCTGCTTATCATTGTGCATCATTGTGCAATCAAAAATAAATGTTATGTTTTGACGAGAAGTTTCCATTCATAATCTGTTAATTATTGAAATATCGCAACAGTAACACATCGTTGCTGATTCTGAAATATTACTGGAGTTTAATTTAGTTTATGTTGTTGACTGATTCATTAATTTATCAATTTTACCTCGAAATAAGTTTAAAATGTTACCGACAATTATAGAGCTGCGACAATTATAATATTTGCCTCGTTTTGAAAGGATTAAAATGAAATTTAACCGACTTCAAATAAGAAGGAGGTTTTCCAACACAACCGTCAATAATGGTTTTATTGCATCTAATATTAATTTAAGTACAATAAATTGTTTTCGCGTCATTTTTTTCCGATCAAAGCTTTTCGGTCCTGTTGAGAAGGAACGCCGCAATATCAAAGCATTCCACATGAGCTCACAACTAATAAATATAAAATATAATATAAATAGTATGATGAATATACGAGGTTTTTCACATGATAAAACTATTTTAAAATACTGGCTGGTAAATATTTCAAGACATGGTACAATATGGCATTTTAAGGTATAAAATATATTTACAGCTTCGTCCGGAAGAGTAGTTACGTGCTTAATAAATAGACATAGTTACCCCTTTCGCAGTAAGTAAAATCTAGGGCGCAGTCAATACTCTCTGTTCCCATTTGCTGTGGCAGCCAGGTGTAGTGAACGGGTGATTCCGCGTAGACTTGTAAGTGAATAAACGATATATAGCGCAGACTTGGAATTATTTCAGTCATTCTTGAGGTTTATTACCACACAGTAGGTAAGGTTCGATCGAGCACACCATCTGCGTCACACATGTAGAGTGAGGGAGATGTATAAAATGCCATCCAGTACAAAACTTCGGCCATCAGGATCAAAAAAATATATGTATCTTTTGTGGTACATTCGTAGCGTTATCGTAGCAAACGGTGAGGCCAGCATTTTTTTAGTCTCACAAATATATACCTCATTAGATAAACAGTTTAAAATCTTTATTTAAAGAATATTTACTTTAAAATAATTACAAATCAACTTACCGAGAAACAGATTTTAAAAACATTTAAAAAGTAATACAAAAAAACTTAGTTCAAAAACCGTCCTAATAAACATCGAGAGAAAAAAAGTCTGGCATATGTAGCATTTAAAGTTATAATAAAAAAAAGTCAATGAAGAGTATTTTTCTCAGAAATCGCGCTTCTTTCCATTATTGAAATAAGAAACCTTGGAAATATCATCGACGTTTAAAACTCATAAATATAATTCTATGCCAGCTTCAAAAGGTTTCCGTTTTAAAAAAATAAAAAGTAATCAACCGGTTCTGGAACTCTTTCTACGATATGACTCCACTATGCTACACATATACGAGTAATACGAGTATTATGAACTGTGAATGTTTTCAACTTCCGTGAGCAGAAATTCTTGTGGATCTCCAACATCCAACTACAGAAAAAAGTACAGCAACTGCCCCCACCATTTGTCTTACAAAGGATCCGACAATTCGCAACGAGTCGCATTTTTGTTGACATACTTCTTCCGACCGGGACTTCAGAATCCAACTAAGGGCCGTACCAACAAAAACGAAACGAAACTATTCCGCTTTTAAAACCGCCAACGTAATTGTGGCTGGTATCGCGGACGCTATTGGACGACAGTACTATGACTACTGATCAGAGGGCTGATTCACAAACGTCAGATACGGTTCGAATTCCAAAAGAAAATGTGTTGTCTTTGTTCAATCGTTTAAAGTTAAAGAGAAAGAGAGAAAAATGGTTTCCGAAATATTTTTCGAAATCCAATTGCGCTGGTTTTTAAATTTTAAAAGGCCGGTGAATTTCAGTATCGTTTTCATCAGCACTTACATAATTAAAAATAAGCAAGGAACTAATAACTTGTTGGTCTTTATTAAAAGCAGACCTTTCAGCTCGTTTCCTTCAAATTTCACCAAAAAAAAGTTCCACAAAGTGGTTTTTTTTTCGGCTTAGTCAACAACTGTGTATGAAATTTGGGATAATTAAATAAAAAGTATAAAAAAAAACGCACGATGGTCTATATGGGACGGCTTTAGTTATTTATCATAAGTACCTAATAAAATTTGTAAAATCAAACGTGTGACCAGAAAAGACGGTCATTCAAGTCATGACCATGGAAAATCGGAAAGTCTATGTTTTGTTTATACCAAATCACTTAGTTTAATAAAAAGACAGAGTTCAGCTTTCGAATTCCAGTCATAAATAAAGCTGTTCAATACAGTATTGGTATTAGACTGTGAGCCGTCCCCCTCTTCCAAACCAAGCTGAGATCTGAATCCAATCACCCGTGGAAGTACCATAAAATGTTTTAATTTCGACAGGCAATTCAACGAAGTCTAAAGTCTATAGACATTTGAAAATTAAAATTCCCGTCCAATCCTTTGCTGTTTGAAAGTGATTCGCTCACATCTGAAGTCTTTCTGTGTTAGTTCGTCGATCTTTTATTTCGGTCCGGAACATCGTATATAGGTTCTCGTAGTACGGCCCCATATGGAAATTCTAGACAGTGAATCTGATTTTCATACGAATGGCGGTTTTCATGTGATTCAATGCAGGACCACTGTTATCGCTCCTCTGAATGTACTTCTGAAATAGTTTGAGAATAGGAAAGATATCGTAGCAAGATTCTGAGGATATTTTCTATTGAAAAATGCTTTCCGTTTTCATTTTCACTAATGATGCATCCACTTATCTATGTCGTTATATTATTGAAAATTGTTTTATTCTTCTTACCCTATATTCAGACCTCTATTTCTCCACTATTATTATATTGGCAACTCAGATTCTCATTTCTCAGAATCTCCATTCAAATAATGATAACTGTAAAACAAAAAAACCGGTCAAGTGCGAGTAGGACTCTCGTGGAGAGGGTTCCGTACGTTGGGCTCATAGATCACAATAAACGAAACAATTATTTATCAAATGTAGGTAAATAAGTTACAGTTGTTGACGTCGATTTTTAAAGTAATTAATTCTTCTTATTCTTTAACAAATTTACTTTGCTTTGAAACGTGTTCATGGTAAAAGGTTATTAGATAATTAAATACTTCTGGAACCTGGTAAGTACTCGCATGAAAAAACTATATATGGCTGAAAATAATCACATGGCACAGGCAGGTAACAATTAAAAAAACCTAAATTTAACAAAACAACCCTTTTTTTTTAATCCATGTACTTCTCATAGGTTTTCCTGTAATTTATATGTAAAGAGCTATATTCCGCATTAATTTCAAAATTTTTAGACTAGTAGTTTCGGAGATAAGGGGGGGGGAATGGTCAATTTTCGCCTATTTTCTTAAATAACTTAGAAACTATTTATTTCAAGATTATAAATGATACATATTTGCAATCCTTACAGCAAGATCTTTCGTTTGATATGTCACACGATATGGTTAGCGAATTTTTTTTTTATGTTGTGATTTACCCTCCAAAAATTACCCCCAAATTCATAATTTATTTATTTACGTTACACATGCACCTTTGGGTCTTTAACTTACATATGTGTACCAAATTTCATCTCAATTGGTCCAGTGGTTTCAGAGTAATCGGCTGTGACAGACGGACGGACAGACAGACACGCGAGTGATCCTATAAGGGTTCCGTTTTTTCCTTTTGAGGTACGGAACCCTAAAAAGTAAAATTCATTTTTTTTTACCTAATTGCGTGCATTGCATCAAATATCATCCATCAGCAATTAAAACTGGAACTTAGAATGACTTTTTTAAACTGTATTCACCCAAGATGTTACGACAATAGTCAAAGCAACTAAAACGTTTGTTACTACTAACTTTCAAACTATTAAGTCCTAATGAAACGGAAAGGTCCAAATAAAATAAATTTACAGGGGCACAATCCCCTACTAAGCTTTGAGACGATCCTTGTATTACTCACGAATATTCCGTGCCGTCAGTACACGATAACGTGTTCCCTTTATTTGATTCACACACTCAATGCTTACAGCGCGCAGTTAGACAGTCAAAGTAAACGAAATTGAGTTATATACACTTTGAGCGGCGACACACTCCCGCAACCAACTAACGTCGAGCGGGTCACTGACTGTACATAGACCGCTGAACGATCAATTGTGCAGAGGGACAGTGGCTGAACACTGACAACCGAACTATCAGCGGTACAGCGTACAGCCTTTGGGCTGACAGTGCGTCCGGCCTGACTACGCTATTGTATACAGACTAAATATACATACATATATGTACAGAAATGGTGATGGCGTGCGGAATACCTACACTTGATTTTACGGAACAAGCAAATGGAAATTACGGAAAAGTGCGTTGAGTTAAATCCTGTACGATTATTTCCCAGTTTAATTAAGAAATAATGGCCTGCAGACTTGAATAGCCTGATTGCATGAAAATAATGGAGATTCCGTGCTTCCGTTAAGGGTAATACTTGTTACCAGACTAGTCCAATGAGTATGATGAGTAGCGTGATTTGGATTCCGTAATGGATGCATAACCGAAGTAACCGCTAGGAGAAAAAAGATACTAGTACCTACTTTCTGAGACCAGAATTTCCGAAAAAATTGAGTTCAAATGGCTATGTTGATATCCTATTATTTCAATCATAAGAGCTCTGTCATCTGAAAATAATTAAAGGCTAAATCTGTTTTGTTTAAATATTTTCATTACTCATTATGTTGCCAAACAATTACCAAAACCTTTTAGCACCTGTTGGGGTAATGTAAGGGGTTGACAAGCCGCTACAACAAATAAAAAGCAACCAAACGTAGTGGTAAAACAGCTCAAAATATGTCCAACGCTAACAAGATTCTTGTATGTTGCATAAACGCAAGATATGTAGCAAAATGTTAGATAATACAGCAATTTGAACCCATTGCATAAGATAACAAGTTTGTTTTCATGCTAAGCGTTCACTGGAGAGAAGTTCAGGATAAGCATTTTCCCAGATAATGTAGTGCACTGTGTTCGTAAGTGCACGAGAGAATTAAGCTGTAATAACAACGCCGACCTCTTTAATATATTCATTACAAATACATCTTTAAAATTCCTGTATTTTTTTATTTATCATTATCTTCAACAGACAGTTACCCCATATACAAAATAATATATTCAAAACTAGCTGTCCCGGTGAACGTCGCAACGCCGATTTTTCCCAAATTTTTCTAAACTTTTAAACCTTCACTGGACCTCCACAATTATTTGAATACCAACATAAGAAAAATCGGGAAACTAAACGGCGATTCATATTTGTATGTAAAGATTTAAGAAGATTAGGTGGTAATCGCGGCTTTATTCCCTTTATTGAGGGATAAAAAGTACCCTAATTTTATTCCGTCTATCTTTCAAATAGTATCCTATCTGTATAGGCCAAAGTTCATCCATCCAAGATGGTTTTGCCTGAATGAGTAACTAATCATCCATAGAAGTGAACTTCATGTACCCAGTTTCACAATGTATTTAATCAATAAAAACAACTCACTAAAAACTTATTTATTTCAATGGAGGCAATACGTTGTTATGCCATTATATCAAACTAGCGGCCGCCCGCGACTTCGTCCGCGTGGATTTCGGTTTCCATACAAACTTTCACCCCCGTTTTCACATTTTCCATTATTTCTTCGCTCCTAATTGTTGCAGCGTGATGTTATATAGCATAAAGCCTTTCTCGATAAATGGTCGATTCAACACAAAAATAATTTTTCAATTCGAAACAGTCGTTCCTGAGATTAGCGCGCTCAAACAAACAAACAAACAAACAAACAAACAAACAAACAAACAAACTCTTCAGCTTTATAATAGAAGTATAGATTCATCACATCATTATTTAATCCGTCATAACATCATAAAGATACTATATTATGAGCTCGAATGGAACATAAAAGTCGTAGTCGTTTTTATCGATAAAAGACAGTATAAAACATATAACATATATATACATCACACCATTATTTAATCCGAGACAAAGGACGGAAACGTACGCGCGAAGACGCCGGAAAAATAAGCGAAAGTTAAATTACTTTCTCACACAAAGTAAACGCGGTTAACTTTTCAATTTGCGCTTCGCCTGATCTGAGGAATAACAAACATTCAGGCTATATTTAATTAAAATATGTGAGTGTGTATAAGTCTGAATATTTGATCAAACATGTGCAAATCATAATCAACAATGCACATACACACATACAGATGAATGTCCAGTATATGTGGGTGACTGTAACAAATAAACAAGTGACAGATTGAGATATTGGTACTAAATATCAAACTGGCATTTGATGATAGTATAGTTTTTAATTAATGAAGCCCTAGTTACAAACAACAAATATTTTTAAAGAAAATGTTATTTATATCCTGAACTTGGTTACATCTTTATCACGAAGTAACCAGCGATCATCTTCTATGTCATGTGATACAGTGAACAAAAACAGACTTAATCTCGATATCCCTGACATGTCTCAGATCAGATTTATTTATTTTCATTAATATATTGATTCATAATTAATGTTTATTAAACTTGTTGAGCTCTTACAACGTTAACGAAAGGTTTTTTTTCGCAATATATTAAAAGTGCTTTTACAGCGAGTGTAATTGGGATCTGTGAGTTAAAATTGTACTTTCTTTATCGTGGCGGCTGTTTCGTTTTTTTTCATAAAGAAATCGTGTTTTGATAGTATTTGATAGTGTCTCAATCAACCAGCCCGTTGTTATCCTCTTTTTCTTAGCTATTTCGCTAAACGCGAAGCAATCGAGAAAATGCTGCACATCAATAATGCAAGCTGGTTTAGTGATGCGTTCCCGACCTTTGAAGATATCATGTTATCCCACAGAGCGGCGCGATGGAAACTGCATTGGAACTGTGCCAACCGCGAGCACTCGAGAAATGAATGAAACGTTCAGACCCCTGAGGGGATTGCGTGCTTAGATTATTTTGTGGAGATGCCTTTAAGTGAAAAGTGGATACTTCGTTGACTAATGAAGTTTTCACTTTCTTTTTTTTTTGTAGAGGACTCTGCCTCGCGTTCAGGACAACGCGATTATTATGCCAATGTCATGTGTTTAGACAGATACGTTAAACCGGAAACAGCACGGTAGAGAGAGCAATTTCCTTTGTACAATTAGATCTTATTTTATGGAATGTAGATCAAACACAAAAGACCAAAGACACTACAAACATTAAATAAATGTAGGTAATTATAATTAAACTTTAAATAGACTAAATTTCTATTTACTTAGACATACAAGATAATTAAGGTTAATAGGATGAGGAACTATAGGAGCAAGAAATTCATAGAGAGATTTTTTTGACAATCATTTTCGCTCTCACGATTCGTTTTGATTGCCAATTGGTTGACAGGGGTAAATACGTAGTTCACATAATCAAGCATTTGAAATAAGGAACTTAAATTTTGGAATGGCTAACAAAACGTGAAAAATTCACCTTGGGAGTTTTGTTTTAGTTTGATATGATCATTCAAGAATAGATTTTTAAATTGCTTTCTGTTAATTTTGCCTGAATTTCGGAATGGACTTCACTGTAGGCCTCATGGACACAGTTTTAGTGAAACCAGTTCAATTAATTATCTCCTAGCGTCTAAAGACGTAGTGTTATTGCGTGAAATTCCTTCAGGAATTCATATTCTTACAGACTTCCCTTCATCAATGCGATTGGCATTCAAACAAAACACTCGCCTGCAAAGCCTCCTTCAAAAGTGCTGGGCAGCTTAATTAATCAAGAATAACAGAAACCCCCAATCCAGTGCGAATAGAACAAAAACACACCGAAAAAACTCGCATTGACTACCTTTGCTCGTACAAACAAACAAAAAATATGAATAATGGAGGCAATTAATCGGCGGCTGGCCAAGTTTGGCGATCGCTATTCACTTACCGGCTCCGGCTGGCACCGGCCTGGCAGTTGGCATTGCTGAGCAGCCAATTAGACCGGATTCACTCTCGCCGAGATTGGTGCCAAAGTGGCACATTGTTGTAGTAACTGTTTGTAATATAACTGAGGGTAGGGGCAGTCGAGTTTTTATATTGGAGCAATATTGGACACCATTTATTAAAGAACTTGATATCTAATACTTTTAAGGTAACGAAGACGAAACTCAAACAGAAGACAATTTTCAAAACGCCTAATGTAAGACAATGTCCTAAGACCCTGTTGCACCAATTTAACTTTAACGGAAACTGATTAGTTGACAGTTGTCAAATTGCAAGAAATTATTTGGATATGACAGTTTTGGCAGCTGTCAAAGTTGAGTTATCAGATAACTAAAAGTATACATTTTGGAATTTAATAAATAACAAGTGTTTTAATATTATCTATTCACTTGACCTATAATATTTTTAACATATTTGTGAATTTTAAGTAAGCAATTCCTTTCTCATTCACTTGATTCCTGAGATAGGTCGGAAGATTGGTCCTTTGAGCCGGATCTCCCTTTTTTTGTATTTGAAGAAGGTTGAAATAAGTCCCTAAAAACATTTTTCTTTGAAAAACGCATTCCCAAAGAATATTCTACCCTACCTTTATGCGAGCTCTGAAAAAATGGAATTCTAAGTGGACGAAAGCCGTAAAATGTCGGCAAGAACAATTTCCTAAAAGTCACGTTCCACATTCGTGACTTTGTTCACATCTATTAATCGAAAAACGTACACTACGAAGGTTTATCGAAAAATAACGAAACTGCTAAGAGAATATGCATGAACTGGCATTTAAGTATATCTTAGTCAATATGGGAAAAGCGTCATATCAACAATAAAAAAAGTTCATATCTTTTATTCAGAAAATGCTCACATTTCACGCAAAGCGCGTCCGGAAGAAAACTTATCAGAGCATGAGAAGGCAACGTTTGAAATATGTCAGTTCTAAATTATTTCAACAATATCGTCCAAAATATGTACAGCATTTCGAAATCACTTTTAAAAATATAATGAATTTTCTTTTAATGGGTACTTCTCAAAGGTCAAACACCTTTTTTATTTTTCGTATATAAGGACTGTAAGGAAATTTGTTTAGAAGCAGCTAGGACTAGTTTTATAGAATTTTAATTTGGGTTACTTAGATTTATCAAATTGGAGTCAATTGCTTAACAAATGAACTGGGGACTGGGTGCAAATTAATCAAAAACGACTGACGAATATATAGAGGCCAAAGGTTTTAATTTGGAAGCATAAATGTTGTTTCACGTTTTTGTGCCTTTCAAAAAGTGCTCGTACCCCACGCAACTACAGTTTCGAAAATAGCCAATGCATGTCGAGCCAGCCCTAGAAATATGGCATTTGTCTATGGCCCAGCGGCCGTGGAGAATTTAGCTTAAAACCCTCGCTTTGTCGCGGCTCGTAAGCACAGATTGGCGCCCAACGACTTTCTTTCGCTTTAGTGTTCCGGACGAAATTGGGACAACGGAAGGTTTGGCGGGATTGCTACGGGACGCCTGCTTTCTTGGCAACTTAATTCTGCTCATAAAATTATAGGGTTAAATGGAAGGGTTCTTTAGGGATACAGTTTTCGATAGCAAGTTTTATTGCCTGTTGGAGAATATAGTTATAATATAGTACCTTTTAATTTATTATTAGTTAATCGTGTCTGTCTGTATTTGTATTTGTCTAGTACTTCGTAGCAGCGAACGGATTAACCGATTTTAATTTTGTTTGCTTGATAAAATGAAATCGGTCCAAGATGGTGACCGCTACAAAATATCGGATACTTAACATATTTTGGCACAAAATGGGTATTAAATAAAAGGGATTGAAGAGTACAACTTGACAAATTACAAATCCATGATAAACAGTTTAAGTATCTGCTTATGATTTTGAAGTCATAGATTTGATTCCCAGGTCGAGCAAAATGGAGAAAAATCAGAATCAGATGAATCGCAACCAAGCGGCATTGTGCTTGGTAATTAAATCAATGTCCACTGTTGTATCGATTACTTGATTTCGATGATAGGCATTTGCCCTGTAGAAGAACATTAGGCCAAAAGTACTGCAAATATCTTTGATCTACTCAAATGCACCAGTTATTAACATACCAGTCACAATAGGTTATATGATAAAAAATAACATTTTGAAAAAGGCTGTTTATTTGTTTACTTTTTGTCACCTTTTTAAATTGATTCGTTTGAATGGTTCACCCACATCAACTACACACATCACATCGTACTATAGCCCAATAAGTTTTCCGCTTCAAAAACACGCCACCCAATAAAACAGCGAACAGTGTTTGTGGATCGAGTGAAATAAGTTGCTCTGTTTACTCTAGGACATTCATTACGGTGACGCTGCGAAATATTTGCTCTGCTCCGCCCATTATTTGCTATTTACCTATATTGATTGAGGCCACTGATTTTTATTCCACTTTCAACCCTTTGGATAAACAAATACGGACTGTGTGATCGGTCGAGTAGATTTATGAGTGTGATGTGAGATGTGGCAGTTTTTAGAGTAATCGCAGTTTTTTGCTACGCGAAAACGAAGAAAAGGAAATTAAATTAAAAATGATTACTTTAAACAATGTTATCAATACTACCATTCTAAAAAGGGGATAGATTTTTTTCTTAATGAGCCTGGCTCAAAACGACAGCCATGAATAGCGTCTTATAAAATCGATAAGGCGTGTTAGAAAATATACTTTGGTCAAACTTTGTAAAAGGTTTTTCAGTTATAAGTAGATTGAGAAAGTTTAATTAATGGCTGTCATTTTGAAAAAAATAACAAAACAGAAAACAGTAATGGAGCTAAACGTTTGAAACCTCTTTTATGTTCAAATAAAAAGAGTATTCTAATGGCCTGATGGAAGATGAATGTAGAAAAGTGAATCATCTTCATCTATCGAAAGTTATTCATATTTCTTATCACTTTGTCACTAACTTTAAAATTTTAACTGTAACTAAAGAAACGCTAAAAATTCCTCCGACTCATAATGAGATAGCAGATTACCTTCTCAATTTACATTCAGGTGACTCCTTTCTCCCCATTTCCTTAAATTGCACTGATATTATCCGTTTTACCTCAATCACAATGATGGAAAAATGTTCGTCCATTTTCCTTAGCACAGGCACTTTTTATACTAACTACTCCAGGTCTAATTTTCAATGAGAAGTTAAGTTTTTTCCATCCCTTTGTGTTTGACTTTTAAAAACCTTGCTCAAATATGAAATCATTGACTAATGGAACCTCGTGATATTTTTATCACATTAGTAAAAAGACATTGACTTGACTGTATAACATACATAGACAATAATTTCTAAGAAAAATAATTTCTAATATCTAACAGACAATAAAATAATTTTGTGACGGCGGCCATCTTGGATCGATTTTATGAATAACACTCCCCACTTATTCATCTTTCAAACAAAAAAAATTATAATTCGGGAGCTGCGATGCCGTACACAAACACAGAGACACGTCAAACGTATAACACCCCGTTCTTGTTAAAAATCAGTTGGTGAATTATATTCATTTAAAAAACGCTTCGCAACACCTCTTTTATATAATGTGAAGTTAAAGAACTCACCTCACCAGTACTTATTATTAAAAAATATTTGTGTATGAAAATGCCCGAGTAGGTAAGTGATTATTATTTTGAAACTCGCATACCTACACTGCAATATATGATCCAGCCAACTAAAACTGAATCCATTTTCTTTAGCACAATGGACATCACATTAACAGAGCCTACAGTGTTTTATTGTGGCACATCAATCTGCCACGATCAGTCCATCAATCATAATATCCTGGGCGAAGAAAAAATATATTAGCAGCTTTTATTACATTTGTACGGTAGAATAGAGGCTGCTCACTGCAATTTATTATTTCTGCTTACACTCATAAATGGGGATAAAATTAGTTTTGATGTAGACCAATCCCACTTAATGTTGGCAGATTAGTACGGTTTATGGGTATCACGAAACATATTTCTATCTGAGTGCCTTTGAATTTATAACCTGCTTGCTTTCAATGCGCGACATGAGTAAATTTAATAGCGCTCATGACAAATGTCAAAATTTATTAAATTCAGTGCGTCAGATGGTGATTGGTTGAGAATACTAGTGCGGTGTGCTATCCGCCAATCAACAGCATCGAAACTTTTGTCATCTCACGTGAGAATTTTAATGTTATCTATATAACGTTATTTATTTATTTAAAAACTTTATTGCACAAAAAAAAGTACAACAGGTGGACTTAATGCTATGGGCATTCTTTACCAGTCAACCTTTGGGTCATGCAGAGAGTTAGTTTATGGGTGCGGTAATAGTTGAATTTAAGACCTTCGCGTTCCAGTTAAAACATTTAAAATAAGTTAACGGGCCAAAATGCGACAACATTTTAAATACGAACTACTTACTGCCCGACGTTTCGGTTAATTTGCACCAACCGTGGTCACGAGCTGAGTTATTTTAAAATATTCAACTTTATACGCCTGCTAATAAGGTTGATCGTGTTTTGCGGTCAAAGCTCAGACTTTGTAGTTCGAGATAATCAGTGGTCTGGAAACTAAATGTTTGGTTTGAAACGCATCTAACTATAGAAACTATATTCCCAGAATAACTGGCAGATTCATTTGTAGAAAGAGTCATTGACATGGATTATTAGACTCTTTACTTCCTTGGTCCGTGAATATATTAAACAACCTGCCTTTAACATGTCATTTTAGTGTCTTTTATTGGCAAATCAATTTAGCCGAACGATTCTTACGCTATTGACAGTAGATATCACATATTCAAATTGCTTAAGAGCGATTGTAATTATTACTAATCTAGTTTCAAGCAGATATTTCACACTACAGACGTATAGCGACATAATACCCTTATAATGGTCATTATTGGTAAATTATTGTCAATCGCACCAATTATTGTAGGTATATAGTACATTACCCGCTTTGATCTATTATCTACACCTAATCTGTAATTAATGACAAACAGTTTGACACTGTCTTCTATAGAATGAGTAATATCTGCTTATCTCCGAATAACGATAAAAAAAATAGTAAGTATAGTGTGTGCTATGATGAAAACATAAAACTGATTTTACTATTTTTTGATTGTGAAACCAAGTATTTAGAGTTTACTAGCCTGAATTTGATTTCTTTTTTTAAAAGTTTCTATTGTGCCTCTATTTTGTGGGTGCAGTAGCCCCGGATGCCCTCCCCTAAATGCAGCCCTGCTTGGTCCCGACTATGACCCAAAAAAGTGTAGTTTCCCGTGGGTCAAATGGCAATCGCCCCAATACAATAACCAACTACTGGACTTCGAGCTTAGACTTTGAGCTTCGTAATGGATCACAACTAGGATACGTCACGATAAAAGGAATAAAATAAGATTTGTTCATTCTATACATATACTTAGCTTACATACCATGGGACCATGATAAAGTGACATGAAGTCTTTTATCAAGGATAATGTCCTCCCGCATGATCCTCGCCTTCAGGACCTGCGGCTATTTTGCCTAAAAACTATTGATTTTGTACAGAGGGTCAGTAAGCCTGCGTAGGTACTAGCACAGATAATAGAATACTATACCAGTACTAGGTACAATACCAAAAGACGGTGAGCTAGACGACTGTTTATTTTATAAGTTATTCGGGCCTTTTTTTCGTTTATATAATTTTGTATATTTGTACATACTTATTATTTAGTTATCATATTTTTTTCATTCGTTTGTAAATACAAAGTATTCAAGGATCGAGAAATAAAAAAAATATTTTTCCAAAAGAAAAGGAAAAATTAAAAAAATGGAATTATTTAGGTACTTAGCCACAATGCGTGGTATTTTAGGATAAAAATAACAGAAAGTTTTGTAGTGTTTTCATTGTAATTTGGCACTAACCAAACTTCTACTGTAAATTCACTTTTTAGTCTACTTAACCTAATAATGACATAAGAAACGTATTTTTTCTGTTTTCATGTATAAAAAAAATAACAAAGATAATTTGTGTTAACATTAATTGCGTCACTTGTTCGTATAGTCTTTCAAATTAGTATCATAAACACACCCATACACTAAACTTTGATGCGCTGCAGAGATATGACATGAATAAATGGAATCATTGTTTTTTCACGCAGTCTTCATTCCCATTATCTCTTTTCTGTACAACAAGCAGACTTAGATATTATTTAAACAATGCTAATTCAAACCAAGTTTCAGTGAATAACCGAGAAACGCTGCTTGCGTTTTCTTTTGTTATATTTTTCGAGTCACAACGATGTCGTGGCAGAAGTTTATTAAGAAAAGCAAACGTCGAAACAACAGTTCACGTTTCGTTGGGGACAATATTGTCCCTCTTGGAAACATCTGCGGGAAAATGCAGCGTGCACTAATTTCAGGAATTGCATTTGGCGGATTTCTATTCAACATTGGAACATACGTTTGTTAATTAAAAAATCGTTTGTTTGTATTGTATCTGACATCACATACTTAGGTCTCAATCTGTGGTAAGTTAAGTATTTGTATTACAGAAATCTAAAACAACAACTGTACAGCCAGACCCGAGAAAATATGGAAAAATTCATTCTCCATATTGACTCGATCAACGCAACACCAAAGTCCGACTCTCCTTTGGCTATGGAAGTCGTTCAATTATTCATTACTAGCTGTGCCCGCGACCTGGTTCGCGTGGACTACAGGGTTTTTTTCTCGCAACAGAAGGTATATATATATATATATAAAGCTTATGTCCTTTCTCAGGGTCTAAAGATTGTCTGTGCCAAATTTCATCAAAATCTGTTGAGAGGTTTATGCGGGAAAGCGTAACAGACAGACAGAGTTACTTTCGCATTTATAATATTAGTACTTAGCGATTTGCGTTTACTATATCTGCGTATTGAAATAATATGAATGAAAAATCTACTTACCTAAAAGATTTTCACAAATACGTACACTAGGAAAAACTGTTTCTGATATCAACCGCATGGAATTTATGAAAGCAATCACTGATTCTATCTATTTATGTACGTATTTGTTCTTTTTTTAATGGCAACTTAGCTTTTTTATCAACGTCTCCCCCAGCCAGTATCACGAAAGAATTGATACAACTTTCATCGTAGAACATCGGTTTTGTTGGGTGCTCTATAGGTTTCCGTGGATTCCATGGAGGAAAATATTCAGTTTAAGCTTATTTCAAGGCCCAATCCAGTCGGAAGCAGGTCGTTCACGTGCATGGATTTTTTTATCAATCACTATTAAATTTTACTGCACAAATCCATACCAAATATGTAGCCTATAGCTTACAAAATCATAAATAAAAACCAATTAATCGAACCGATCATGCTTTTCCGTCCATTAATTACCCTCCACTGAAAGGCGATAGCAATATACTAAAATTATCAATTGTCATTTAATAAAGACAAACTATTTATTTCTAATCTGTCTCTTTTCTATGCTACTTTCCGATCTGTCAATATCTCTCTCTTTTTTAGGTTGCTTTTTTTATTATTTTGTTTATTATATTTCTACCACTAGACTGAGTTACCTTTTTATTATCTCTTATTCCCTAAATGTACATGCCCTTAATATTGGTTTGGAAGTATAACATTCAAATAAGATAGAGCATTTTACATTTACTCAAATGTTGGTACGCAAGCAATCAATACTCGTAACAAGCCGAGTGAAAAACGCAGCCTTACATTTTTTCACTTAAAAAAACAATGATTTATCTAACGGCTCCTGTTTGTGGCCAGTTCGGAAGTTAATTGGTATCGACACGGATTTATGCGTTCAATTCCGTGGCCTCCCGAGCCCTTCGGGCTCTGCCAGGGCCTCCGGCCTTAGCAGCGCTGGAATAAATAAGTCGTTTCTTTTTTTTTTATTTCTCTATAAGGCTCCGCGAATTTTGCAACTCCTTAAAACTTTTTTATTTTTAATGGCAATCAGACTTATTAGTGAAGTGATTTTTTCCTACCTCTTTGTTAATGATAGCTGAGCCCAATAATGCTTACTGAGCTTTTGTGTTACAGAAATTTACTATATCGTCCACCAAATCAAGAGGATTTAGTATAGTACAGAAACTAAGGCAAAATTGAGATGCTGACACTATCGACAAATACATAATTTTAAGGAAGGTCACACATCAGATCAATGCCGTCAACGAGGGCATGAAAAAATATCAATACGACTGATTTAACATAAAACTTGTGATGCGATTTTGAAAACCTCCGTAATTATTAGATAGTCGTCTTTTTGATAAGTAAAATTTTTGCGTCACATAATGCTATGTCATAAAAAATCTACTAAGGAATCTTGTTTTGACAGGTACCTATCCATAGGTATAAGTCAGCATCCGATTTCTACTTATATTTGATGTAGCCAGTTGCATACGAATTAACCATCGTATATATTTGTATTTGTATGGAAACTGCAGGATAATTTTATATTTATTTGTACGTTTTTCATTATTGCGGCTAGCAAAGGCTCGCCTCAAAGAAGCTGATAAGAGCCAGCTGAAGCATTTCATAACGGAAAGGATTCTTTGTGGGGAACACTTGTGCATCCGAGAGAAATGAACGAGTTTCATTTGAGAACGCGTAATTTCACTGCACTGTTCGTATTATACCAACGATGAAGATTCTTAGCTCAGAAGAGTGGTTTTTCACAAGAAAACTTTCATATCTCTATTAATTTTATGTTAGAAATTAAGAAAATCTAAAGATTTGAATAAGTTTGTGTTTAAAGATCATCATTATCATTGAAATCGCCAAGACAATTTCTTTTGCATCTAAATTTCGAATATTTTGGGACTCAATTAACTAACATTCAGTGTCATTTAATAACTTTTAATTAAAATAATATATTTTCTAGAAACGACTGTATGTCAGGGATTTTTACTAAGTATATAATTATCATGGTAACGAGTTTACGTCATAACAAAATCAGATCCAAGACATTTCAATTCCGAACTTCTTTTGTTTAAATATTTGTAATGTTTTATTACACTCATAATACTTTTTTTGTTAGTTTCATTTTCGTCTTAATTAAATACGATATCTAAAAAAACCAAAGATTTTTTTTTACTTAGTGCAGCCACGATAGATTAACAATATTTGAGATATTTTGCTAAATTCTTTCATTTATATTTTTACTCTTTTTAATCACTGCCAGCTTAAATAAACCGAATCGAGTCCGTTATATTCTATGGTAGTAATTATGACAAAACTAGTTATTGCCCGACGAAAGGAATCCTGTTTTTGATCGTAAGTTCAAATTTAAACACTTTTCACGTCGACTGTTATCACTACCGGTTCAACGTTTTGCATATTGAGAAAACGGAATCTAAAGATTTGGTTGAAAGGATTAACATTGCAACTTCAATTGAACGTTTCACATACGATGAAGATACTTTTTTTTACTGATAAACTATATTTACTTTCCTTAAAACGTTTTGAACTGTCAAGGCTTCGCCCGTCGAACGCCACACGTACTGTTGTAGTAGCGGACGTAATGGCACGAAAATGATGAATGCTCGCTACGGTACAACCTCCCATAAATCTGGGAGATTACTTTCGCGTTACCCCGACGTGTTGGAAACAATTTGTTTTCTTTTGTCGCTCGACTCGTAGCACGTAGCCGATGACGGCTCCATTGTTTTATCGAGCCAAGCGGCTCTCGCTGGCAGAAAAATAATGGGCGGTTTACTTATTAGTGTATGTACCTACAGTCAGCATCCCTAGTTATAAGTAATACGAATATTTAATATGACAGAAATAAAAATGGTAAATGTTCCTCATTACTGTAAACTCTTTACCAAATCATCAAATTCGTAGGTGTTTTTACCTAAGAAAACTGACATGTTTAAAAGGTCGTGTCTTTAGGTATGAAACTCGATAGTTAGGCACTCTTTTAATTATTTACTATGTTGTTCAAAATTTTATATTCAATATCCTTTATACATAAACTTAGGGAAATATAGTACTCTTGTACATTAATCCATAAATCCACAAGCTTATGATAATTTTTCGTTAAAATTATGAGACACTGACTTAAGGAAAAGGTGAAAGTTTAACGTACCGTACGTATAGTAGTTAAAATATTGTGCTGTATGTACTGTACATTCCCTTTAGTTGTTTTTTAATTCCTTACATAAACTAGGTCAATGGGATGTTAATAATAACCTATCTACTCCCTCTCAAAACTACATATGTATACCTGTGTGATGATACTGGATTAATACATAACATACAATGTTAAAGTCCTACAGTAGAGACAACCGAACAAGGATTTTCTTAATCATATAATCAGTACGTGAAATCCAACAGAAGATTTGATGATGAAGAGAATAATAAAACTTCATCTTCATCATCAAAACGCGACTCCATTAACCCGTAAAATTATTTTAAATGTTTAATATGGAACGCGAAAGTCTTAATATTTGTATAAAGATGAAGTTTTATAAAAACCTTATATTTATACAATCAGAAGATATAATCAAATATCGTAAATCTGTCTTTTTACAAAATAGCGTAGAAATTCGAGGCACGATCATAACCCATGTCATGCTCCCACCTTTATTACTTACCTACGTCAATAAAAAGCAAAGTTAAAACTATTCCCACACTTAAAGAAAGGCTTACATTGTATAGCACGTAACTTTATTATTACAAAACGGCTTTTAATTTCGCGGAAACAAATTACAGCGGAAGATTTATCATCGCGCATATTCCAATAGAAACATTCTCATCTGTTGTCAAGTCAATATCTACTGAGCTTCCGAGAGAAACGGTCAAGTTATTAGATTTTTTATTGTTTCATGAACAGAGAGAAAATGATTATGCCCATGTTATCGATCTAGCTTTAAAGCTAAACTTTTAGTATTAAGGTTTAAACCTTAATACTAAAAGTGGCATGCTAGGGAATACTGCGAATTTTAAGTCATCTTTGTGTTATTTCGTTACACTAAGTTAGTCAAATTTCTGACTAAGCCTGAAATATAATTTATTGCATCTACACCTTTGGAGACACGTTTGCTCCAGTTCACCTCCCCAAAATAATTAGGTACTTGGTATTTTGTTGTTTCTTCACTTATCAAAAATAGCTACATGACTAAGTTGAAGCTTATCTACGCATAGCAATAAGTTAAATACTGCTATTGTAAGATATCTACGGCGTTTCTTTGCTTTCTTTTCGGTTGATATAGTAGATTTTTCACATTGTTTTCAATGAGGATTTTGAGAGTGTTACATCGCACCTTTGGTTTGCAGTATTAAGTTAAATATGTAATAACTATCTTTTTTTTACAGTACTATGTGGTCATTATGTATTCAAAAGTAAGTTAAAGGTTGACGTGTAAAAGTAAACACTATTTTTACTACTTTTAGTCATTATCTTGAAATATTATAATTGAATGAGATGTCAAAGTTTTGAATGCTTGTCTTGAACCATTGCATTATTGCATAAGTGACAGTTACGCATCGGGGTGCGATATGTAACCTGCTTGAAATACTTTATTGATTGTTTGACTGATTGATACAATTTTATGAGCAGTTTGTTCCGATCTTAACAGTAACATTTCTGATAACTTTCAATGTTTTGTTCGACGATTTTGTCCTTTAATTTATTCAATTCAATGTTCTGGCTATGAACTATTTAGTTATTGTATTAAGATTTCTAGTGAGCCTAATGTTGATGAGATTAAAAGTCTAACAAAAATAGTTTCATGAAGTTATGGTACTACTAAAATACTAAATGTTACTTGATTCGTATCTGCATGTGAAAATAAATACGAAATGCGCTGAATTAAATGCAAGGCCATTTGGATGTTAAATATGCGAATAATTGATATTCAGATTCTAATTAGATAGAGGAAATTTGAATATTGCATGTGAGCTATGTGACAAAACGTAACTTTGTTATTCGCACGGTTTTGTATCGCTAATTAGCAAATGAATTCTGTTTACTTTTAGATTAGTATATGTTCATCTGTACATTCGTTAGATTTATTACTTTTGGCGGTAAGAAATCAATATATTTACAATGTCGTATCGTAAAGGTCTATTGAAAGAGTTATGATGCGTGGAAAGATATTCATCCTGAACAGATGATTAAATCTCAATTTTATGATCAACGAAGAAAATTATTATGGGCCATAATATGTACGTTGTAGCCTAATTATGATCGCTTATATGGGTCCAGCGATTGTGTCTTGCAAGTAAATGTTAATTAACACCGAAGGTGACGTGTCTTCGCAATCTCGGCGAGGACAATAAAGAAAGCCAGATGTAATTGTCTCCCAGCGATTGGCTAACGGACAATAAAAGAAAGTCAATCCAGTAGAAGACAATCCCATTTTAATTAATCATGTAGATTGCGGGCCGCCCCATAAAATGTTCTCGCGTTAACAGAACGCAAATGATCGGGATTTAGAGCGCGGCTCCGGTCCGCTTAACTCGCGAAACAGGTACAGATTCCCTCGTAAAACTCCAGTTTTTCCGCTTTTACGGCGTCGTATACCTCAAAGACGTGGAAATGGAAAGTCTAGCGCGTTATAGCCGAACCCACGTGCCCCGCGGGCTTGTTCATACAATGTATATACCTGCTACAATGTGCTCTGAGGAAATCTCTATTTTATTAGCTGAGAATTTGTGAACCGTAATTGTATCGCTCGTGTTATCACGACGCCGACGACTGCTGCCGCTTCCACCTATTCCGTAAGCCGTGTTACCTGACCAATTCGACCGAATTATCCGCTCGGACGAGCCGTCCTTCATACCGCGTTACCTCTGCTCCTCGCGCTTCGCCTATCGCATCCTCGGGCCTCGTGCCCAACACACACAACACCTCAGCTCTCACCATCACGCCAATCGATTCTAGATCGGGGTAAACAAACGCGGCGGCGCGGCGGACGCCTGTTGCGTCGCACGAGGCGGTCACTCACCGGGCAGCAAAGCGAGTAGCGCCACGGCCACCAAAACGGAGGCCATGGCGGCGACGCGCGGGCATACCACACCCGCGCACGCTGCGCTAGCACGCCGGCGCGCTCATGCGGCCTCAGACTTAGCGCGGCCGGCCCGAGCGGCGCTCGGCGCGGGACTAGGCGCGTCCGCCCCCTGCCTCCCCGAGGGTCTCCCCCGCCGCCGCCGCCCCCCCGCGCGCCCCACCCCTGCGCAGCCTCCAGGTGCGCGAGCCGCGACCTGAGCCCTGCCCCTTGAAAAAGGAATCTCTTTATGTTTCGAAGGTGATTACTCATTCAGCACTCACGACAATGACTTCCCAGCCTATGTGCAAGCTTACCAAGAGATTTACTGCAACACCTGTGGATATGATTGACGTTGATGGGGTTTAGAGGCGTCCAGGGGCCCGGGACAAAGTAGGGCAGCGGGCTCAAGGTCGCTGCAGCCCTCGCCTCGGCCGGGAAGCGCTGTCGCTCGACGCACCGACTTGTAATCTTTATGCGCCCTTGACGGCCCTCCGCGAAAGTTGAGCTGTGTCCCTACTGAAATATTAACGAGCGCGTGGCCTACACCCACGTGATAGACGATTCATTAGCCATGCGAAAGCCCTATTAATGTTTAAAATGTATCCTATCTCTTTACGGTGATTTTAAAGCTGAGAATCTTTTAAGTTACTTTGCAAAACAGACTTTTAAAAAACTTGAGGGTCATTATTCAACAAGTCCCTAAAATATGTGCCCCAGGTTGGTCGCCACAATAAAAGATTGATTCAAAAGCCTTGTCTCTTAACCTTGTTAGCCTAGAGATATAAAACAAAATTATTTTGAGTATAACTTTCGTCTAATTACGTTATCTAAGACCCATAACAGACATTAACATTACAGATAAAAGCCTAGTTAATAATAATTTATTTATGAGTAAAATGTAAACTTTTTTTCTAAAGAGCTTCTAGAACCTTCCTCAGACTTTTCACTCTGAGTTTCAAAATAACGTAATAGTCTTAATCTGAACCCAAAAAAATTCAAATACACTTAGGTCTGTAGCTGATGGAGCTATTTGCAAAAGGACTCAACAATAGAGGTTTTTAAGTCACTGATAAGAGCGGTCTTGTGTAATTGTGCCAATCTGAGCCCCACGTCGGGCGCCAACACGCATGACCGCCCAATCCATTAGTCATCTTATCTCGAGTGAAGCGTACTTCACAAGTTAATGGCTTAACATGACTTGGCTGACGACACGACTATATTGGACATGACTGGAACAAATCAAAGCCCATATGAGATGCCGCCGCCGTAGGTAATCCTCTTCAAATCAATCCATCTGAACTTCGTAAAAGGAAAAACTCTTTTATATGATTCAGTAATACTACAAATCTTTTAGGTGAGCTTCTGATATCCGTTACATATTGAATCGTATTTTGTATCTAATTTTCTGTGGAGATTTTGACTCAACATATCAATATATTACCTTTCAAAGTCTCAATATTATGAAGATGATGAAATGAACTTATAAAATCTTTATATTGAAATTGTTTTTGTTTAACTTCATGCATAATTTCTCAATATAATGCAAAAGTTTAGTTTTTGCAAGTTATTTGAACCCCACGTTGGGTGCCATTGTTATCATGTTCATTAATAGGTTATTGTTTTGAGCTTTTTACAAATATAATTTCTGTAGTATATATTAAGTAGAAAACAAGCCCAAAAGTACTTTGGAAACAAAAAATGTTCAAGAGAATGTGATTTTTTTTATATTTTAATGAGCAACATGAGTACGTAAATCAGGTCATGTAATTAAACTGCCTGGGAAAGGTTTGCTTTTCATAGAATTCATAACTGAGACTTCCAAGGTCAAAGGTAGATTTCATAATTATATTTAGTAAATCTAAAAGTCACGTACTTTTCACCCCACGTACACTGACGATAATCCACAACCAAATAACAATTTAAATGCTGCTTTATAAGTATCACAGAATCCTTTGCCTTTTAAATGGTGTTTTACAAACTTTTTCAAAAACAGTTTACTCGTGCTATTTTAAAGACTGTTAAATAATTTTACGTTTAGAATTTATTAAGATACAAAGGGGTATATTTAAATTAGGAAGCTTACTTCTCAAAATCCCTTTTATTAGTCGTAATTTTCATTTTGCACAGCTAAGAATAACAAAAGCTTTGGCGAAACGATTTCTTCTGAAATTGTCAAATTCATTAGCTTTTTTTTTCAATTCAAGCCGTAAGAAACTTACGATATTAAAGTACACTTACCTATATAAATAAAAGTTATTGCCAAAGTTGGGCACTTCAAAAACTGGACCACATCTGATAATTCTTGTTTTGTTATGTTCGTAATTGTCAAGACAAGGCATTTGAAAAAATATAAATTTACGCGGGCCGCTAGTAAAACATTAAATTCAAGAAAAGCCTATCATTCTTTCAATAAATTACCAATCAATCCCATAACTTTTTGGCACCAGTTTTCACTTAACTACAACTTACGTTACTCTCAGCAAATTCGTTGCCTCTTGAGTAGTTATTTTTGCAAAACGCTTTAAAATCAGAAGCATCACGTGCCCACGTCGGGCGCCATTACAAACTGGATGTACATAATTTCTGTGCCAACAAATTATTACCACTTACAGGATCGAGTCTCGCCGTTTATAAAGAGATTAATTGCTCCCAGCTTTTACTACTCAATTAATCTTCATACCCAGAATAATCCCACTGTTGTTCGTTTTAATAGTTCATTTCGTTTCCAACTGGACGCACACAGATTGCAAATAAATAATTTGTGCCCATCTGAATCGACTTTGACTTCGTGTTTCGATATTTATTGCGCTGTACAAATGTGGAATTAAATTAAAATTGTCCGTAGATTGTTCGGACAAGCTTAATTTATTCATTTCAGTTAAACAAAGGACGGGAAAAAGCGAACCCAATCGCATGGTGTACACTATTATAAGTTGTAAACATGATTAATCATTTTGTTTCCCAAATAATTTCATAATGTAATAGTATGATATTAACTTTGTTAAAATTGTTTGTTTGAATATTTTCATGCGTGAATTATGTAGATACGTGAACTAATTTATTTGACAGATCATTGGATTCAGCCTACCAATTCACAAAACTTTGGAATAGGTTTAAAATTCGGAAAATAATATTTCATCTCTTTTTGGCATATAATAATATTGTTTTATATTTTTATGAAACAGAAAACAATCATAAGGTATTTACTGGAATGACAAATGAAACGATGTGTTAATAAGTAACCTTATTTATAAGCTTAACAGCTTTTACATGAGCTAAAAGTTAGCAGTATTTAGAAATATCTAAGAAGATATCATAACAGAACTGTTTTGTTCCAATACAGTGCAATAGATTTCCTACGAAATGTTGACAAAGAGAATATCAGTTGTCTCGTTCGAAGGCGCCGTAAGGGCATCTGCATAAGTAAGTTGTGGTCTCAAACGGTCTTCGAATATTCCCGAAGTACGAGACCGATACCCCGGCCAGACATAATGTAGTTAGGTAATGCTGGAATCCATTTAGCATTATCAGTTCTCTGTGTACAACCCCATAGACAATAGGGTATATTACTATAAATTTCGAACAGTTAGGTTACCCAATATATATATTATAGCAATTTTTTTTTATTTTATCATGTAAAGAAAAATGTACTAAAAAAGATTATGCGATTGTACTCAATTTTGTGCGACGTCATAATGATGATAAATGAAACACGCACTATTTATGTTCGAAGAAACTTACTAACACTCGACGTTGCTCGACCCGGGAATATAAGTTTTACAAACAAATTATAGTACAATTATATTCTGGAAGTTATCGCTTTCTAGCGAAAAACGCTAGTCGGCCGCCAGGGGTTTCGTTAGAAAGCGATCTCTTCCAGACAACCATTTGATACAAGATATAAGTAGTACCTCTATATGACGAAAAATGGGCACATAGATTTTAATATCATTTTGAAAATACCATAACGTGATAAACGTACATAAACTGATAGTGACATAAAGTAGTTTTGGCTGAAACAAAAATGTAGCATCAGGGTATGGTTTCTGGTGACCAGAATGCTGGTAAATACCTCGGCCAACGTTTAAGTCTGGCCATTCAAAGAGGAAATGTTGCTAGCATTCTGGGCACCCTAAACACTGGAGCGGACTATCTTTTGTAAATATTTTGTATATAGGTAGGTATTTTTTTTTTATATATATTTTCATTGTACTTAATTATGTCTGTAAAACCAATTTCTGTAAATTTTTCTGTGCAATAAAGGGTATGAAATTTATTGACTACCAAAATGCTTAGTTGAGATTAAGTTTTAGTATAGAGGACACTAGTAAACATTTAATTGAGAGAAAATGGGATTTTTGGGTTTGAAAAATGTCTTTCCTTATGCACCAATTATCGCAGTTCCATCTCATTCTAATACAATTGCTTCCAGTTTTTTACATGAATAGTATGAAAAGTAAATTTTTTATTTTAAAACTGCATAGCAAAGTTACGATGGAATTATTCCAGAAGAGGTAATAAAAACGGGTCAGATTGATCGCTCATCAGAACGACAATAACATTTTATGTCTGAGCGTCAGCTGGTGACTTCATGCAGTGCCTGTGGTTTATGTAGCTTAGACTCGTGAGAATATATTGACGATGACAAGAAGTAAGTACGGTACTAATCATTTGAATAGAAAGAGTTGTTCTATATCGCATAGGATTCGCCAAACGATAAAATTTTATCGCGCTTAACAAAATGTAATCGATAAAATGAATTGCGACAGCCAATCAGTAGGCTGAAAATACCAGTGCGGCATGTTATCAGCTAATCAACAGTAGAGAAACTTTTGTCGTCTCATGTGAGAAAGTTGACGTAAGTTTTGCGCATTCTAGAAGGGCTAGTCAGAGGATTTTCTAGAACGTAGGTATCTAGGGTTTATGATGATCACTTATGACATACCTACATAATCATGATAATAATATATCTACATTAACCATGAGTGGTGATTAAGCTTGTGTTGCGTTGCATTGTTGCAACGATAAATTGATTTAAAATATAGAGGCCCTTGCTTGCAGTGACACAATCATTCGCTTAAGTATCTCACACTGGCATTATTTTGTGCGTTAACTAGTTTATATATTGAAAAAAGGCAATCTCAAGATTCATCCGTGCTTGGTCGACATTCCTGCCAGTCCCGGGTCTATGAGAACATGAATACAGTATGATACATTTGGGCATGGGCATCCACTTGCCCTGGAAGCCAAATTTATCATACTGTAATTTCAGTGCTTGGCCCGCCTCGAAATAATCAAGATCTGAGGCCGATTCCTGCTATTAGGACGAAACGTTTCGCGTTCGTATTTATCATGAGTACGGCAAAGAAATGGAATGCGCTACCCACATAGGACGAGTTCCCTTTTGCCTTTATAGTCAGGTTGAAGAACCATCTTCTGGGAAAGCCCGTCCCATCGTCGACGTCATCTTGACTTGCAAGATCAATATCAAGCACAACCCCGTCTGATATACAAAATAAAAACATTTTTTTAGACATAATTGCCGCGTCTCTTTATTTTTTTACTCAATTTCATGAGGTAAAATTTTAACGATGGAAAATGGGCACACGGTCGGTTTAAGAAAATATTTATTGGTCTAGTTTAACATTGTTATTTAAATTTCTCAATAGGTGCCCCGGGAAATTGAATCGTTCACGATCGGGCGCGCCAGATAACGAAGTCTAGGAAATCGGGTGAAATGCTATTTTCAATATTTTCGCCGCAAACCAATATGTCCAATCCACAGCCGTTCTCATTTATTTGTTTGCCATTTTTAGAGCCTAAATCTATTTCAGCATTGCTGATCAAACTAATTTTAACTCACGGTCAACACAAAACGTAATATTTACAAACAGAATCAGTAGCGCAACTTCTTTTACCTACTATTAGGAAAGACCCCGCCAGTTACACCACTTGGGCAAATTTGAGCCTTTCTATTCCTCCTGGGAGCCTGGTAGCACGACCATTCAAACCAATTACATAGTCATAAAATGAAGATAAGATACAAATATATAGTTATGATGAAAAACTATCAATTTTTAAGGTGTTTCCGATGTACCCTTTAAAAAAACCCATATGCATTAAGACGTGGTGAACAGGAGTAGGTATAGAGTAACCTATACTTTAAAAATTTTTATACGTTTCCCAAATGGTTTTAAATTTCGGGAACCGTTTCCCCCTTCCCATTGCCGCTGTTCATCATAGACCGCTACATTCCCATTTGTAATTTTTGCAACATTGTCTCCTTCAGAGCAATTTCGGCGTAAGTCATCGCGCCGGAGGGAGCCATCCCGTCGCCCGGATACCGGCGCGCCGCGAGACCGCTTTGCTCTGACATGGAGACTTCCATTCGCCGTTTAGTTGTTGTGTTGTCACCTAGGTTTTGTCGCCAAAATTATGCAGTGCCAAATTTTCCAGCGTTTTGTTATTCAATTCACAAACAATAATCTACTTATTTAAAACATGTTGAAATGATATCGAAGTTTGATAACTACCTCAATGCTAGGCACACCTATCGCAATAACCCTAATTCTGGTGTAGAACCTAAATCTACTACAACGAACCTTTTTGAACAAACATGCCAATTTTGCACAAACTAAAGGCTGATGAGAATTAAAAGATTTCAAGATTATTTTAAGGATAATTGATGCACCTAAATGGTCTTGAAATACCATCAACTAAAAATCTATAAGCGTGGGGGTCGTTTTACCGTGTGATTAGTACAGGTATGGGTACTAGATACGCTCCGCCGGGTGCCGTGGCAGTTCTGGTTAATCCATTTTCCCATGGCGCTAACCGAAGGCGATGAGAGAGTGGTGGTTTTTAGTAGGAGTCCCACACACGCCGCTCCAATCACCACAGCAGCGGTACCGTAAAGGTATTTTCACTCGATAAAAATAATAGAGGTCGATGTCTTTTAAAAATATTTAATACTCGTATTTTCGTTTAATTCTATCTCAGCCAACACATTTGAAATATACTGGTGCTTATAAGTGAGTTTTAATCGGTTTTAGTACTCCAATATAATATATCGAATAAACATTTCTCCATTTCTAAAGTAGTTAGCAAGGTGCTATCAAACACAAACAGAACTGCAGAACTCAACAAAACTTTATAAAACAACAGCGAAAGAACAACTAGCTTTTGTGGCGTTTGAAGGTTTTATCAAAAATGCACCGCTCACACGCGCAAACCCAATTGCGCCCGAGTTTCTTCCGAGTTTCGAGTTGCTACAGCTATGAGAACTAAATTCTTCTATACAGAAGACATAAACATGTTGCACATTGATTGTCGAATCGCAGGGCCTAGCCAATTGGCTATCATCGAAGATGATATCTTTTCGAAAAGTTTAAAGTCCTTTTAGATCTTGAAACGTCAGGTGATCTCGAAATGCCAAATTCAAATCTGTGCGCCTAGTTTAAAGTGACAGTTTTAAAACTCCGTTAGTGTTCCATCTGCACCTAGATAATTTATATTATTAATTCTAATATTTTAATGCCCAATTGTGATGTTTGTTATTTATTTTAAAAGAGGATATCTGTTGAGTTTGTTGCGGCGCTTCTTCTCAACAGAACCAACGTCGAGGCGCTGGTAGGAAAAAATAATTGACGTGCAAAAGAATTTATTGTAAATCCACTTGCAGAAATAAATCATTTCATTTCATTTCATGTTCCGACAAGAACAAAAGTGTGGAATTGACTTGTCACTTATAAAAATTATGTGACCTTAAAAGGTCAATCCTATATCTACATTTGAAACTTATCGATATCGTAATTTGGTAAATGCCACTTGACTAGGCCCCTTGATGTTTTCATAACAGCTTTTTATAAAAAAAATCCGTAATTTAAAACAGCTGAATATTATTTAACTCTGTATGGTATGCGCTACGTTTCCCAAAACTGTTCATAAGGCCATTCCTGCAGCCATATTTTAGCTTCTACTTGTAATAATAGTTTCATTCAAAAGCACATCAGGCAGGTGTATACACCTAGAACTTTCTACCGCTCTGTCATAGCCAAAAGAATGAATGCCGACCTGCAGGTCGGCATTCATTCGTTTTAATCGTTTTTAATCGTACAATCAGTTCACTAAGAAAAAAACACAATTTTTATGTAATAGAGGGATGATTGATGAACAAGATGTGGTCTTAAATAAAAGATGTATATTTCATATAGGTAGGTACTAGTAGAATATAAAGTCAGACAGAGGAGCCGATATTGCGGAACTAAATATACGATTATTCACAGACCATGGAACCCTAAAACCGTTCAACAGAAGGGGAAACCTACGTTTCTTCCCGTTAGTGTCAACGCCAGCTAAATAAAATGAGACGGGGACTGAAATACATTTTTTCATCAACTATTTCATCGTAATCGAATGGCGTCGCTGCTAATTAAAATCATGTTGCCTAGGCTGTAAAAAAGTACTCTAATATATAAAATGAAACGCTGTTCGTTAGTTTCGCTAAAACTCGAGAACGGCTTGACCGATTTGGCTAATTTAGGTCTTGAAATAATTATGAAGGTCCAGGGAAGGTTAAAAGGTCAGAAATTAAAAAAGAGAGGCGTTACGAAGTTCGCTGGAACAACCAGTTAACAATAAAATTATACGATGGAAATTTATAACTCATTAGTAATGTTAAATACAAAGGCCGAGTGAGTGTTTTTATTGCTTTCTATCAACCGTGATCACAAGCTGATAATTAGGTAGGCAGATATATCTTTTCGATATTCATAGTGTTGGATTTACCATAGAAGCTAAGAAAGCTAAAGTTAGCGTACTAAAAGCCCAAATTACGAGGGTTGCAAAATGGGCCGATATTGATAGCGCCAATAAGTACATGCTTGAAATACTCGTAATCCATAACAAATGTTATGTATATATGTATGTTATATATGTTCAATTAAAAATTAAATAAAACAAGAGAATGCTCTCTAACACTACCACGTTTTTTTTTGCCGTTTTTATAGACAACTAGCCGTCTAGTTAATCTAGTTTCTCAACCATATTTCTACCTTTTTCATTTCAAACAGCTGAAGTTTTAGCGTGCACATCCATACATTCTTACACTTTCGTATATATACGGAATCCATCGTGCAGGAGTTCGGCTCGCACTTGGCCGGTTTTTTAATAATAAACCAGGCAGGGCATAGCCATTTATCGCTCGAACCGGAGAAACCCGACTGGTGAAACACCTCCACCTTACAGAAGATCGCAGCCAAAAAACAATCACTTCGGTGTTGTTGCGTTCCTGCGTGTGAGTAAGGTTTCCAGAGCTTCTGGGGAGTGCTACATTGGTAGCAGGGGTCAAGCCTTCAAGGTAAGGGCGACAAGTCCCGTAACAGCTAGAACCTCATTACAACCTAACATCAGGTGGAATGAGGTCAATCTTGTGAGTGTAGTGTAAAATAAAAAAAAATCTTACACTTCCGTATTTATGCGGAATCCTTCGTCCAGGAGTTCGGCCCGCACTTGACCGGTTTTTAAGTAAATATGATACAAGTACCCAATGTGAAACTGTTTTTTTAACACGCTATTTCTCTCGCGTAGCCATCCAAAAGTTAACCAAGACCGTTTTCGCAACTAGAACAAACACCATTAATTTTGGGTCAGTCCGTCCCGTCCGCTGACCTTCGAAAGCCATCTGAAGCCAATAAAATTAAATTAGTGGAAACAAGCATTCTCTGGGCACTTCGCCACGCATGTAAGCCCCGAGAGACACTGAACGAGAAATAAACAAAAATACATCGTTAAAAATAAGTAATCTGTAATTTTACGTAACCTAATAAGTAGCTAAAGAAATTGATTACCCTATTCATAAATAGCAGGGCAAAGGCCTCCGTCATAAATTACAACCACGACTTAACTGCTACTTAACCAAGACCCTTGCCAAATTCAGAATAGCAATTACAAACCCGTAATACTTTCAAAAAAAATCCAATAATACATTGCCCGAACTGGGAATCTAACCCAGCCTAAATTTGATTCATCACCCACTACTTAAGCCACTAAACCATTTAAGGCGATGGTGTGCGACGAAAAATGACCTATCGTTCATTAGTTAACTTACAAATTATCATTTTTATACCAAAATTTTAATTTACCCAAAAATTGAGAAAATGTAGGCTTTTTAGATAATTCAATTATCAAACGTACTACTAAATGCTTCAAAATTACCATGCTATACAATGTAGTAGCTATCGCATATCGAATTATTTTTTTTTTTAATTTTCCACGTATTGAGTTTATCACTTCTGTAACACACTTTAAAATTGTCGATTATACCCATAGATCATGAACCAACCGGCTTGAATTACGGTAGTAAAAAGAAATTAAGAGATATTAATCTAAGAAAGGTAGGGCATAGCGATTTATCGCTCGAACTGGAGCAGCCCGATTGGTGAAACACCTCCACCTTACAGAAGACCGCAGCCAAATAACAATATTTTCGATGTTATTGTGTTCTTGCGTGTGAGTAAGGTTTCCAGAGCTCCTGAGGGGTGGTACAATAGTAGCAGGAGTCAAGGCTTCAAGGTAAGCGCTACAAGTCCAGTAATATTTGCTTGCTTTATTGTGCTGTACATGTCGCCCTTAAGCTAGGACCTCGTTACCACTTAACATAAGATGGGATGAGGTCAATCTTGAAGTGCAATATAAAAAAAAATAATGTCGATTTCAGACCACAAATGGTGGAAGTCTATAGCTTGCGATCGTCTGCAATAACAGAAGCCTGAACGTTGTTAAACCTTTTAATACCCATAACTATTTAACCCTTTATCGAGAATTGGGAAAATAGTTACCCCCTCAATTTGAACCATAGGTCAAGGGACTTACCAATGGACATTCTTGGTACTGCATGCTTCATTATGGGTTAATAATATACACCTACGCTATAGCGTGGTGTGTCTCAGCACTGAACAAGTCAAATCCAATCAAAAGTCGCTCGATAAAACTAATTACGTAGACGATTACGAAGTTTTCTAATTTGCTCTGAATGAGTAAGTTAGTGGGTGAGCAAATAAAATTGACCTACACCTACAAGCTCTGAATGGGAATGAAGGTGCAGCTAATAAGTAAGTAGGTACTACTTAAAGCATAGTAGGTGTATATCATTTATATCTAAATAATACATATTAGACAACATCACATACATTGCTCTGATTCTGTGGTAGGTAGCTTTTAAGCAAGTGTTTACACTTGTGTTACAGAAATCAGAAACAGCGACGGTACCACGGCACCCAGACCCGAGACAATATATAAAAGTTCGTTTCTTATATTGACCCGACCGGGGATCGAACCCGGGACCTCAGAGATAGCGTGACGCCATAGTCCGGCCTACTCGCCTCTCGGTTACGGAGGTCGTCAAACTCAAATTTACCCAAAACCTTTTTATTTTTCATTATCATTAGAATAATTAAGTGTTAACTACTAAAAAGTTTCATAAATACAATAAATATAAACATTGTAATGCCCTCTACAGGGCTTCACATGTACTTTCATCTTAAGATAAATAAATAAATATTGGACAACATCACATACATTGCTCTGATCCTGTGGTAAGTAGCTAAACCACTTGTGTTACAGAAATCAGAAACAACGACGGTACCAAAACACCCAGACCTGAGACAAAATAAGATAATATGTCAACTTGCTCCATGTGAAATGCAATAAAGATATTATATTGAATTGAATTAAAAGGTAAACATTTGCAGTTCGATATTAATTCTTAAACGCACGACATAAAAGTGGCGCATAATCCAAAATGTATGTTAGGATGTGTGTGTTGATCGTCCCTACCTACAATAGTTAGATTGCTAATTACTACACTTAAAGCTTTGGCGCGCTAATTTCGAAAATGGGGATGGAATGAATACCCGCATTTGCATACAAACTCGTCGGTAAGGACCGTAATGGTGGATCGTGGACGGAAATGGTTGAGGTTGGAGACGAACGCGGGACTAAATGCGCTTATGGATATGCGAAGCCTTTTAGATTAGATAGGCTGCTTCAATTTGTAGAAGGTGGGTAATTCAAGAAAACGGCCGTGATATCATTTTAATATTTTAAATTTAGAATTTTCTCTATTTCTCATTTTACTTCCATAACTTTTGAATCTTGAAAGTACAGTATTTGTTTTACTTGATATTAAAAATAAAATGTGACGTTAAGAAAAAATATAATACTTAATTGGAATATTAATTATAGATAGATAGATACACTTTATTGCACAGAAAATTTACAGAAATTGGTTTTACAGACATATTTAAGTACAATATAGGCGGTCTTATTGCTAGAGAGCAATCTCTTCCACACAACCTTTAGGTAGAGGTTAGTAGACATCGAGTAACGGGTACAGCCGTGCAAAATGCTTGAGAAAAATACTAACAGAAAATATCAATATAAATACCATAACAAGATAAAAATATAAAAAAATACGTAAAGATAAATAAAACTATAATAAACAAATAAATACCTATATATTAAATAAATATATAAATTTCCATAAAGTATATATGATATAGACAAATAGAAATAAATATATGAAATTAAATTAATTACCAACAAAGCTTAGCATTATTTAAATACTTTGATAAAGGATACAAGTTCGGATTTAGTTAAGAGAAAGAAAGAAAGTTTTTACTCTTGATTATTTATACACTGCTAAGTGATAAATGCTTAATAATTCGTATTGCACATGCCATATCTGCATTTAGTGCGGGACTCATAGGCTACTAAAATCTATAAGTAATAGCCATGTATGTGAGGCTCGAATACAGTATTTGAAGCTAGACTAAGAACTATATTTTTTCCCGAACTCTTAATTTTTTAATATTTATGCTATATCGTCAAATCATAGCTATAACCTCGTTAATCATAAAATGATAATACTATAAGTCTTGATTTTTAATCCTTTTCTTTTTTGTTAATTTTGAATAAAATCGTAACAAATTGTCAACTAGCCGTTGCATTTAAAATTTAGGTCATAGCCAAAGTCCAAAATTACAAAAACGACTGTCAATGTCAACGTCAAATGTTTGTTGATAGATGTCAATGGTTGTCAACGTCATTATCTTGGCATTTTCTGCTGCTTGTGTTTGTGTATTTTCTGAAAATTGTTATGATAAAACTGTAATTAATCAACATGAATCAGACGATCAATGTTGATCAATTGAACTCCGCGCTAACATCACTAAGAACATTGCGCTTAAGCGTGAGCCATGTGTTTGAGACACTCTCAAATGGCCTGCGCGCTGACCACGGCGAGGAAGGTAAAGATAAGTTCCTTCTGGAGCTGCAAGAACTGCTAAATAATGTTAGTATCAATCTCCGGGACCTAGAGCAGACTGTGAATGGGCTGCCGATCCCAACGGCGCCTTTCAACTTAGGGAACACAACATTTCTAAGTCAGGAGACGACTCAAGATCGACAAGCATTATACACGCAGTTGGTGAACAGTTACAAGTGGACTGACAAGATTCACGAGTACAGCTCCTTCGCTCACACGTTGCTGAGTCAGAACTCTCTTAAAAGATCTTACATTAACTCTGGCAGTACAAAACGTAGAGGTAAATTGCAGAGCAATCACAATGTCGCCCCATTGCAAGTGGACAACGTAATTAACAACATCGACAGATCGTACAACGACATGAAGATCACTATATCGCGGCCTTTTGCAAGCAATGCAGTTGTCCAGATAAATTTAAGTCATGTTTTAAAAGCTGTAGTTGCTTTCAAAGGACTTCTAATGGAATGGGTCATGGTGAAAGGCTATGGAGAGACTCTAGATCTATGGACTGAATCCAGACATCATGTATTCAGGAAAGTGACAGAGAATGCACATGCTGCTATGTTACATTTCTATTCACCTACTTTACCAGAGCTTGCTGTAAGGTCATTCATGACCTGGTTGCATAGTTACGTGAACCTATTCAGTGAGCCATGTAAACGCTGCAGCTGCCATTTGCACCACATATCTCTACTACCACCAGCATGGCGTGATTTCCGCACTCTAGAGCCGTTTCACGATGAATGCAAGCAATAGTTAATGTGGTATTGAAAGAGTAGGGCACTAACTGTAGGGCTTGGTGGCCTTCTCCTTCAATATTAAAAATGGTGGAAAAGACATTGTTGTAAAGTAAAGTGATTATGTGAACTGAACAGAAATGATGATTGATTGTAAATTGAGTTCTAAGATTTTAAGCCACATCAACTTAAAATTAAATATTGTCATACCAATACATTAGTATCATGACATTGTATATCTCATTATTTCTTTAGCAGACTACAATATTAGAACTTAGTCAATTTATCACCCTAATCTGTGTAACAAACCTAATAGGGATGTTGACTAGTTACAAATTATACTTAACAACAGAGGATATGATGTTTCTACAACGTGTGTTCCCATATTTTGAAGGATGTAGAACCCTTCAAAAATCTCTTTTTTTCTATTTATTTTCTAAAGTGATACATGAAATCAAGAATGGCTTAAGGGTTAGTGGCAAAACATTATTTTATATCGAATCCTTTCAAGTACAGAACCTTTTTTTAGGAACCAAAAGAGGACCATTGGTATCAAGATCCCCTCGTGGTTGTTCATAATTAACAATCAGACATTATAACATAATTCTATTGAACTAGTATTTTGTCTCGCATCAACATCCCTGTTATAAATTTAGGTGTGTAATAATATTGAAATAATTATCTATCCATAAAAATAAGAATTGGCTACGGAACATGATGAATAAGATTATTATTAAATAAAATTCAATTTTATAATTTATTACTAGTATTTTATTTGCATCAACATTACAACAGCATAATAAAACAATTGCTCATCTTTCTATAAAAACAACAGGTACATAGGAATTGATGTTAAATTTAATTTCTTACGCAAAAGGCTTGCATAAAGCTATTGTGTGATCAACACTACATTCCACTTTCATAACATGAGCTCCTACAGCCACCCGTAGAGGAAAATATTGATCTTTTTCATGTCCTAAACCTAAACAGCCTTGCCTATTCCTACCCCACATGTATAGATCTCCGTTATTTGTAATAGCAGCCAGATGACCGATGCCACACTTAACTTGCTCCACCACACATTCGGGGTTGAACTCATTGCGACCAAATAATGGTGGAGGAATCAGTGTTGGTTTTGGTGTGTGTTGGACATTGGGACCTAAACCTAACAAGCCATAACCCCAAACGAAAGCATCACCTTGATCTGTAAAAAAAAAACAAAATATGACATCATTACCAGGTCTGTGATCATCGTTGATTTATTTCTGAGGTGATCAAAGTAGACTAAATAATCCTTATTATTTTAATGATCATACCATTCACAATGAGACAGAAGGAGCCACCTGAAGCGATGTCCTTGATTTTTCCTAATCCCTTGGTAAAATTAACAAGTGCATATGACATATTCACTTGCTGCTGTTTCTTTGCCATTGGCACTTGTCCATACTCAGAATTTCCCCATCCAAAGAGTTCGCCTTTATCTGGAATAATATGATTAAACAATTACCTAGCTATGCTACACCACCACCAAACTCGTCTAAAAGTGACAATACATGGCTTCTTGGAATCTGAAGTCCCACACATTCTTTATTGTAGGTATTATTTCCATTGTAGTATTCCATTTTAGTAATACATGTGTACTTAACATATTATTGAATTATGTTTTTTATTACTACTAACCATTGAGAGCCAACACACAGTCCACAGTGCAGGCCACTTTGACTATCTTCTCACTTGTGATATCACCCTTAACTGGTGATGGTTTGGCCTGGTTGTCATAGATGCCCAAGCCCGTTTGCCCATCTGCACCCCAACCACAAGCATACACCTTGCCAGATTCTGTGATGAACATGCTGAAAAAAAATTATTTTGTTGTTATAAAATGACTTTGTTACTAATTGATCTATATCAATCATTCCTTTCATATTTTAATACTGTAATCACACAGTCAATGCCCCTTGAACCAGGACCAATTGTCTATTTCTAATGAAAAGATTAATTAAATTATTCCAACATACCTATGATCCTGACCACAACAAACAGAGACAATATTATCTTGCCCTAGCTTTCTTATATTGTGCGTGACCATGCTCCCCCGGTACTCCTCCTTGGGGTTGATCTTGCGACCGCACTGACCATAAGCATTATTACCTAACGTATACGCTCCTTCGTTGTCTGTCAGTATTACCGTGTGTGCTCTGCCTGCTGATAGACCTACAATCTAAACAAAAGGCTCCAATTAAAATCTTACCTAAATCATTAAAACTAACTTTATTTTGCCTACCAAAATATAAAGACTCGTTTCCATTGTACTTATGTACTTATCCCATTAATATTATGAAAGTTTAAATAACATGCAGATGTCTGGATGCAAGATTGATACTCTTTCATGCAAAAATTTCTGAACGGATTTAAATGAAATTTTATAGGAAGAGAAATGACATACTAGATTGACATATAGTGTACTTTGTATTATGAAATCAAGAGTGCGAGCAGGCTAAGTTAAGAACTAAATCAAGTTAGTTAAAAATAAACTAAAAAGTGCATTTTACTTACTTTACTTTCTAAAGATTTATATGGTATATAAATAGGTGCTGGACTGACAAGTGTCTCCAGAGGATGTCCGATTCGTGGTGCGTGGTAGCCGATCTGTGAATCTGTATTTATTCCTGTGCCAAACACTTTATGTTGCTCACTTGTTCTTATTGAAGCTACTGTAAATCCATAACCACAAGCTATATGAGTGACCTGTAATATAATGTTTTAAGTGGTTAAATAATTATTATAACGAAACTTAGAACGATGACATAATAATAATATCTTTGCTTATAAAATTCATTACTTTTTGTTCTTGAAGTTGAATTTTCATTTAGATAATACTTACGTCAAATCTCTCGGCAAAAGTAGACCGCATGGGGTGCCAGGCAAGCGTAAAATTATTTTTGTACTTTTTCTTGCCTCTTTTGCCTCTCGGTAGATGGATACCGAGAGCTCCCGTCTCAGCCAATCCCCAGACATACACTCGCCTGTCCGAGCTCTTACTCACGGGATATTGAAATACTAAAATATTTAAATAAAAACTCAATTAATATGTAGGTTCCCATTAAATTCTAAATATATATTTCGCCACAAAAATACGCCTTGAGTAAGAAAATTGAGCGGCGAACTTACTTGGCAAATCTTCATCAGTTTCAGTAGAAATTTTCTTTTTTGTAGTAGCGTAAGCACGTGGGCCAAACAGTCTTGTATTTGTGCGAAAGATAACTGTTCTTATTGCATGCATCTTTTAAAATAAATATTTTGTATTCTTTTCCATCATGAAATTTAAGACTTTTTGAGGTTATGAAAAATGTCAACAATGTTTTGACTTTTTGTCTTATAAAAAAGATTTTACATATAAAACTTTACGGCTTGGGTTTCATATAGACGTATTTATCGTTGAAATTATGACCAATATTTTTTGTAATAATAACATAATATTTCTCGTTTCATCTTATCAGGTACTGAGGCTAAAAAGGAAAATTGATCGATAGGTACTGTACTTCCATGATAGCTTGAGGGCGGAGCCTTAAAAGCTTGACGGCACCAAATGGGCAAACAGCTAGGTGACCGGCCAACGAGACATCAGGATGGCCGGTCACTCTTATATGTTCCATTTTTTCTAAAATTTGATGGAACCAATTGACTACTACTTATAGGAACCAAAAAAAAACAATTGGGCAGCAATTATTGGTAATAATTTCAAGTCTAGTGACCGGCCATTCTGACGCTGACGGTTTCATTAGAGATTTATCATTTTGAAGCCAAAGTAGTTGATAAGGTCAAAGTTGTTATATAAAATGTAGGTATTTTTCATTAGGAACTTGGGAATCGTATTCATTGATAGCCCACTGATCTACTAGGAGGTAGTATCCTACTGCCATTTCCAAATATCATCTGAACAGTTACAACATTGTACAGACAAAAGTACCTACATTTAAAATAATTTAACGGGTCAAAACGCGACACCATTTTTATTTAGTAGTTAATACGAACTACTTACTGCATATGTATTAACTACTAAATAAAAATGGTGTCGCGTTTTGACCCGTTAAATTATTTTAAATGTTTAAAATGGAACGCGAAAGTCTTAAAATTTATAAAAGTACCTACGTCAGACTACACACTATGAAAGAAATAAAGAAAGAAAAATATTTAATAGGTACACACTGTTTATACAAAGTTAACTTATATAATGTGCAGGAACTAACATAGAAGGTACCTAAAAGGTCTCCGCTCAGCATATGTCGTGGTGACGCTCTGGACACCACGACGCTGGTATTCTACGGAAACCTGAGGTAAAGTAGATACGGCGACCAGCGCTGCATCGAAATACGCTATAATTGTCTTATATCTAAAATAAACTAAAACTAAAACGCATTTATAAATAAAACAAAGGGAAGTATATGTGCTCCGTACAAATAAATAAATAATAATGTGAATAAATATATAATAACATATGTAATGGATATAAATAAAGAAATATTTAGTTTTTTTTATATAGGACTATGGAGTTTTTACCGCCCGTATGTCGTACGCATAAGATCTAATAAATAATTTCGAAATGCATGTGTTTACCTTCACATACTTTCCACCGTAAAGGCACTTTCATTTTAGGAAAGGTTACGAAAAAGAAGTAAACAAATGAAACACCAATAATTATTATAATTAAACGTCATACATTTATGAGGTTATGTGATAAATACATTAAATCTACTTAATCTTGGCGAGCAAATTTGCGCGAAACTGGGTGTTCTGGAACAGCGCCTTGATGAGGCTGCGGAGCTCCTCGACGCGGAAGTGTGTCGCGAGGGGCCCCGCCCCGTCGGCCCACTGCTGCTCGATGTCCTTCAGCGACCCGCCCAGCACGAAGATCAGCTCGCGGAGCTTTGCCCAAGACTTCACGTGGGTCTCGATGTCCGTTGGGTTCTGTAATGGTTTGTCCGTTACGGAACGTTCAAGTATTACGTAACGCAATGTAGGGACGGGGGAGGGGGTGATTTGTAAGACGTTACGATTTAATAAAAAAATAAGAAATGAAACTCTCAAGTTGGCAACCCTTTTGGTTTCCCTACGGTATACGGGGAATCCCTAGAACATCAAAAAATCAAATCAAATTCATCAGGGAGGATCAAAAATGTTCTAACTTATTTCGGGATGAAAAGTACTCTTACATGTTATTCTAGTATTTAATCTGTTATTAAGCTACAAAATTTCACCCAAAATACTTCCATAGTTTTTGAATAAAAGCATAAAAAATATATGGGCGTGATGTAGATATTGTATGGACCGCCACAACCAAACTTTCACTTTTATTAAAATTTTTGTTGGTTGTTAGATAATTTTGATTACTCCAAACATTTGTCGAAAATACGAGTGTGTTATGAGATCAGCTAATCATTAGTATCGGAATATTAAATCATCTCATACGGGAAATTTTACATATTGCGTATGTTACGACCACAGAACCAATTAAGTGACTTTTTACAGAGAAATATTTGTATAACCCATATACTCGGATAATCAAAGACATGAAATCGGATTCCAGGTCCTGGTGAGAAACGATGACCAGTCATCCATCCATTTGGATTATATTTTAACGGATTAACGTTAACTTGCGTTAATTCTTCAGAAATGCAACGCTTTAACGTTTAACGAAGCTAACTTTTTTAGTAACAGATTAACGATTAACGAAGTTAACTGTTTGATTAACGGTGCCCAGCTATGTCCATAACCTATATGGATATGGATAAATGGACTATCCAACAGAGTAGAACCAGTAGTTCTTAAGATAAGATAAGCAAACAAACAAACTCTTTAAATTTATAATATTAGCATCAATATATAAATTAAATTAAATGTGGAATGGGGAAAAAACTCCGCCACTGAGATGTCGAAGTTATATCCAGCAGGCCTAGCATGCGCCACGCGACTAAATTTCATCCCGTTAAACTTAACAAACGTTAATTCGAATGAAGTCAGTGCGTCAGCTGATTGGCTGAAAATACGAGTGCGGTGTGCTGTTAGCCAATCAACAGTATCGAAACTTTTATAGTCTCATGCGAGAAAATTGACGTATTACACATGCTAGACCTTCAGGTCATTACAACAAGCTAATCACGTGTCAATCAAAAATACTAATCACCTGGAAGAGAAGTGGCGCCTTTTTTATGATCAGTGTGAAGATATCAGTGAGCTGCGTGGCCATCTCCATCGAGATGTCCTCCACGGTGCACACGCGATGAATCAGCTCGTCCACGAACATGTTTACCAGGGTCGCCATTAGCCTGAAATGTAAACCGTGAGATACATTTATTGTAGTGTTTTTCCTAGCGAGTGTTTTCACAAATAGGAATGTTGACTGGATATTTAACTAAGTAAAATAGTTTTAAATATGTACATATCCAAACAATATTTTTTCATTAAGTTTTTAATTGTAATATAATAATTATCATTAAAACTACTGAAATGCATATATCACTGCATAGTATAAAACAAAGTCGTTTTTTCTGTTTGTCACTTTAAATCTTTGAAGACTATGCAACGGATTTTAATGCGAATGTTTTTATAGATAGAGTGATGTAAGAGGAAGCTTTATGTGTATAATCCATACATATCAATGAACAGAAAAGACGAAAACTTCATTTGTATTTATTTATAATGTGAGTTTATGGTGTGTTATCTACTATATAAAAATAAGTCGGGTTAGATAGATAGATACACTTTATTGCACAGAAAATTTACAGAAATTGGTTTTACAGACATATTTAAATACAATATAGGCGGTCTTATTGCTAGAGAACAATCTCTTCCAGACAACCTTTAGGTAGAGGAAATAGTAGACATCGAGAAACGGGTACAGCCGGGTCAGTCGGGTTTTCCTTCCTGACGCTATAACTCCAGAACGCACGAACCGATTTCCACGGTTTTGCATTCGTTGGAAAGGTCTCGGGCTCCGTGAGGTTTATAGCAAAGAAAATTCAGGAAAAAATTCAACAGAAAAGCGGGAAAATCCTCTAAGGCGAAACGAAGTTCGCCGGGACCGCTAGTTTTTTATAAATTATTTAAAATTATAAGCCAGTTGTTGAAGTATTGGCTATTAAAGTGGCGTCCTTAACACCTTCGAAGCATTATAACAGACTATTGTTCCTTATGTGACGCGGCCTTGCATGGCTTTATAACTCGTACTAGCAACATTACCTGGTGAAGACGTTGATGGGGAAGATTCCGATCCAGACATTCTTCAGCATGTGGAGCTGCCTGATGCACTGGCGCACAGCAGCCTCCGCGTTGTCACTCAGCACGTCCTTCACCACGATGCAGTTTAGATCTGGCAAAGACGTACAAATGCTATTAAAACACCCATCCAACGATAGGCCGAGTGGAGAGGTTACGAGACGCTAAAGTACAACTGTATCTAGAGGAGCAAGAAATGACTGGAAAGAAAAAAAGAACATTTATTGGAATACTAGCTGTTGCCCGCGACTTCGCCCGCGTTATTTCGGGATAAAAAGTATCCTATATGTTAATCTAGTATGTCATCTATCTTCCTACCAAATTGTATCCAAATCCGTTCTGTAGTTTTTGCGTGAAAGAGTAACAAACATCCATACATCCATACTTACAAACTTTCGCCTTTATAATAGTAGTAGGATAGTAGGATGACTAACATAACTTTACACATACAAAAGATAGTAAGTAGATGTGTCGATAAAGTCCCAGCCTCAGCATCGAGCCAAACGCCATATCAGCGCTGGATTTCAGGCGAGAGCTCTTTTGCTTTTCTCGGAACGCCGACGACCCCCTGCAAACCCCCTCACACGTCTCTTCGTCTTTCGTTGGGACTAAGGATAACTAGATCAACTATAACTGCCTCCGCGTCAGGCGGGGTCAACGACACACCGACTTTCAAACGTGTTGTCGATGATGAAGTACCAATACCACCTAAGTGTATTTTTTTGATAAAATGATTTACAACCTTAATTTTTACTACATATATCCTACTAGCTGTGCCCGCGACTTCATTCGCGTGGACTATAGGGTTTTTTTCGGAATTAAAGGTAGCCTATGTCCTTTCTCAGGGTCTAATATTTGCCAAATATTGGTATATTCTATATTGTGCCAAATTTCATAAAAATCGTTTGAGAGGTTTAAGCGAGAAAGCGTAACAGACAGAGTTACTTTCGCATTTATAATATTAGTAGGGATTTTCATTAATTTGGACACTGGGTCGCGAACGTTACGTGATTACGTGACCGTAGTTTTCTACATATAATTTCGCAGTTGTCTACATATGATTAAATTGATGCATTTCCTACTTTTTCTAAAACATCAAACATGTACTTGTCTTAATACATTTTTAGTCGGTAAACCATAAATACTAATAAAACTGTACCGTAGCTTAATTTTCTTATATTCAACCGATCACTAAGCTGGGAGGTCTAAAAATATCGCACATATTTATTTATTTAAAATTTATTCGAAGTCAAATCATTTATTGCATTTCATGAATGTTTTATACAGGTGGAATTAAATATGAATCACAGTACATCATAGATAGACCTATCCTATAAACAAAAATGAGTCTTCCTACCGTTGACCCACAGAACTTTCATGAGCTAAACAAGAAAAGTGTAGTAGAGAACAATTTACTTTTATTTTGTTTAACCTTAAATTTAACTGGTACATAGGTACATAGAAATAAATAATGGAAGGACTTTAAATTATACAAAATCTAATAAGAATCTTATTGGATTTGCCTGCTGTACCTACCAATAAAAGCACCAAATGGATACAAAATTATTTGCAGTCTTTAATATCACATAGCTATTCCAAACCACTAGTCTAATGGAAAATTCACCATTTGGAACTGCATGCATTTAATGAAACTTAATTGTACTTTCAGAAGTGGAGTTTGGCTCCAGAAATGACAATGTTTTTAAGCTACATAGGTTGCAAAGCTAAATTCAATAAGTTTTCTTTTAAATTAAGACAGATCTAACAACAAATAAGATTGAATAGCTTTGCCCGTATGATTCATATAAAATGAGTTCTGTAGTAGAGTGTGACAGATCAATTTCTGAATCGTTTCCTAATTTTTAGTATACTAGACATACCTGAGGATCGTAAATTATCCAGAATCTGCTTGCGCTGTTGCTGCATATACATGGTGAGGTATCGGTAGCCCAAATCTCGTATCTTCTGCACCAGATCCACAAAGCTGATGGGGTAATCCAGCTCCCGACCCTCCATCAATATCAACCACTTATCACCAAACGTTTGCAGGTTGTGTGCTAAGTACATGCAGTTGTTGTGAAACAGGGCTAAAAATAGATACTGACTATGATCATTTTCCGAATTTTTTATTTCAAACAAAAATCTCATCAGCTACACAAGAATTCAAATCCATGCAAAACAAATTATACTCACCACAGTATTGTGGTATGTTTACCAAACGTGGCGCATGATAATATGTGATAATTGCATCATACAATTCAAATACGAGACGAGTTGTGTTGTAAAGTTTCTTGCAAACAACATCAGAACATTGCACCGCCTGCTCCATCATTACATAAACTAGATCCAGCAGCTCCTGTGCCGTTTTCGATATCATGCACCGCGGGAAGTAAAACAAACTCTTTGGAATTGTTTTATCAAGAATCTTTAAAGCTTCATCTACACTCTCATCAGGAGTAGCACTGGTCCCTGCTTTCTCTTCTGGTATACTTTCAACACCAATAGACATTGAAACACTCAAGTCTTTGAGCATTATCTTACGAGCCGTTTCTAAAAAATACTGGCTCGACTTACTAGCAAAAAGTACATCAATATTGTTAACATACTGCAAAATTGAGAAATTATCGTCAGGGAAGAACTTAACTATGGCTAAGAAATGCTGAAAATCTTCTATTTCAGAAGTTATTACTCCATAACTTTGGAGTTCATTGATATTATTTGGTATGGTATGTATGAGGCAATCTTTGACTAGGATATCTCTAAAGTCACAGCTTATTTTTTTTCCTATTAGTTTCATTATTGACACATCTCTATTGAACTCAAAATTCAATTTGTTGCTAAGATAATGAAACAATAGTCTCAAATTAGCAATAACAGCATCATATGGAGGTTTGAAATCTGGCTTGTGATTTACTGTAATGGTCATAAGCTCATCCGTTTCAGCAAACACAACGCAATCATTATTTATGATAGGTTCCAAAACATCTTTCATAAGGAATTGTGAGAACTCACTCACTTTCTCCATAAGTTTTTTACTCCTATCAAGCGCATTTAAAATATCAACTACAATTCGTGAATCCTCTAGGGTAAGGGTGATTGTAATAGTCGTTTTGCGATTTCCAGCTTGGACAGAAGTGAAGAATAATCTATCCCATTCTCCATACAAATCCTGCAGTAAGCTATCTAGGATTAATTGTGCGGTGTTTTTCGTGTTGTTGTAGAAATCAAGTTGTTTGAAACCTTCAGCTGGTATGTCACAATGTTGGAGTAGGTCATAAACTGCTTCGACAGCACGAGTGAAACTTTGTGCCTCTCTACCATCATCAAATTCCTTGACATACTTACCGCACTGCACTACATCGTATACTATATTTAATGCAAAGTTGACAGATTCCAGTTCTTTGGTCAATGTATCATAGGTTTCTAAGCATTTGAGTATTTCAGCCATTGTTTCTTGTTCAATTTCTTGTTTGCAACGCTCCATATCGTCCACAACAGATTTACTTTGTTTGGACAACTCATTGCTCTCATTCAGTAAGACGTCTAAATCAAAATTACTGTTAATTAAAAATATTTTCAAGTCATTTTTAAGTGTATCTATTTCTTTAGTTACTAGAGGAATTTTTTCAGAGGGCTTCCAACTGTTTGATTCTTTGTTATCAAACCATTTTTGCAACATACCATCTACATCATAATCTGCCATTTTAGTGTTTTCTCTTGGACTTATCTTTTTTAATGGTGGGTTTAGGGTAGGAATCGCGTTTCGGTGATTTGCTGTATGAGTGTTTGGTGCTGTTTTTAGATTGGTGGTACTTGTTGGAGCTCACAGCATTACGCAGCGTGTTCACGAGGAATCGTTTGTTGGGTTTCGGTTGAGGAGCTTTGATCCAACCGGAGGGACCTACTAATTCGGCTCTAGCGGCGCCTTGGACTGCTTCTCGCATTAACTCTTCTACAGCAAGTCTGAAATTGGCCGAAATGATGTCATATAACTACCTAAACAAGTAAAAATTATCAAAGTAGAAATTAAGGGAATGTTTATATTATTGAGATACAAAAATTAATAAGAAAATCATACCTTTCTAGAGCGTCGTCGTCTATAGGTTCTTTATCAAATTTTTGGGTAGCATCTTCTTTCTCTGTCATAGTTTGCTCAAGTGCAATGTTTCCCAAATTTTTACTAAACACTTATAGAGTTTACTTAAAAAACTCAGGAATCCATGCAGAACTCATTTTTCAAAGATTTTATAAAATCTTCAAACACGAAAACAAACACGTATTTTTTGACAGCTAGCTTCTGCGTTCAGTCAGACTTGTTTTTAAATAGTATTGATTATTAATTTGTTTTTGTCGTCTTGCAAAGATTTCAAATAAACTTTTGTAAAATAATAAAGTAATGCCAAGATATGAAGAATGATTATATTACTTATTTTTAATGATGCCACTTATTAATAAAAATACAAAACAATCCGATACCGAAAGAACGCTACCGTAACTGTGATATTCTTCCAATTTGGCATTTCTGGCAACAATTTTGGACGCGTGGAGTGAAACGTCAGCCACGTACGAATACCTGTCATTGGATAATCGCGAGTCTTTCTCTTGCAATCTAGTTTTATTTTGTATTTTAGGCTAACAAAAAGGTATTTAATTTTTTGACTTGTCTATCAATGTTCAAACATTGTGTTAAATACATATTTTTGTAATAAATTCTAAGATTTCATTCAATAATCGTCGTTGAAAGTTGGTGTCCGATTCGAACACATTAAAAGTGACTTATTCCTTTATTACAGACAGAATGGCTGCAAAATTACTATCCCTGATCCTCATCGTAGCGGCCGCCGTGATGGCCGATGAGGAGGCGACGGTTGCGAGGTTGCTTGTGTCTAAGCAAGTGTTGAATAAGTACTTGGTTGAGAACATGGACATTCTAGTGAAGTACACGTTGTACAACGTCGGTACCGCGGCCGCAGTGGACGTGAAGCTTGTGGACAACGGTTTCCACCCAGATGTGTTCACGGTGGTGGGTGGGCAGCTGACAGCGCAGATCGAGAGGATCCCTCCGCAGACCAACGTGTCCCACGTCGTCACAGTGCGCTCCAACAGATACGGCTACTTCAACTTCACAGCCGCTGAAGTCACCTACAAGCCCAGTGAAGAAGCTACTGAGGTAAGTTTTAGTTAAATGTAGTGTATAGGTATCTATCACTGTACTTGCTCACAACATGTTCAAATTTTAGTTAAGTTGAATTATATATTTACATTCTATGGTAATCTTCTTTAAATTGTAAATATTACTTGGGTAACGTAGATTAGAAAGCTAATTTCATTCACAGTCATGATTAATAAAAAAATTTAATTGATGCTTTTATAAATCTAAAAACCCATAATCTGGCTCAGTTAATTATACTCAAATATGCTTTGTTCATGTTGATTACATCAGTAACACATGAAATTGTAAACAAATCTAAACTGTATTACACTTTGGTTAGGTATTTAAAGCTTTAACAAAAAGTTTGAAGTAGACGAATTTCTTAATTTGTAAAATTTCTAGTATCTACTTATACATCTACTACAATAGTATCATTTAATTGTATTACCCACTTGTCATCAAGTATAAAGTCAATGACCTATGGCAATTTAAATAAACACATTCTAATCTATTTAAAATAAAATGGTAAACATTTTGTTGAAAATGACTCTTTTAGATTTAAATATACTTAATAATTTATAATTGTATTTGACCAATTTAAGCTTATGCTATTTATAACCGAATTAAATTATTTCTCTTATATTACAGGTCCAATACGCTATCAGCAGCTCCCCCGGAGAAGGCGCCATTGTTGCTTACAAGGACTATGACAGGAAATTCTCATCACACATCCTGGACTGGGCTGCATTCGCAGTCATGACTCTGCCATCTCTCGCCATCCCCTTCGGTCTCTGGTTCTCGTCAAAGAGCAAATATGAGAAGCTTGCTAAACATAAGAAGACTCATTAGTTAGCATCTAAGAAAGATTTGTGAAAGTTCAAAAATGTTTGAGAGACTGAAATCTCCTTCTTATTTTAAATTCAAGCATAATTATTGTCTTTCTACATTTGGCTTGGATCATGTTAGCAGTTAGAACTCTGAAAGACTATACTTAACTGACATAGTGTACGGAAGTTGGACAAATGCCAAGATTTGCTTTTTGCATGAGTGAGTACATAATTGTCTTCAATACTAAATATACAAAAAATCTGTTAAATATTTTTGAGCTTACAAATAGTGGAGTAGTTAGTTAACTATGTCTTTGCTAATGTTTTATGTTTCAATCATTAGTCATATTTTTTTTACTACAACAATGTTGTAAGGTGTAATAATTAGCTAATTCATTTTCTTGAAATGTTATCCATTAGGAATAGGTCTTAATGCAATTGAATTTTCTTAAAAAATAGTTTTCAATCAAGATCTTACTCATTTTCGATCTTGTATTGCTAATTACCTAGTTTTTCTAAATGTGAGCTCTACATGTTGCTTCTATTTGAATTGAATGCTTTGTATATATGAGTCGAATATGATACATAGCACATTAGCAGAGGCTTATCATCTTCATAAGTTATCGTTCATCTACATAATTGTTAATAATTTATATGAACAATAAAAAGACAATTTTTACAATTTTGTTTAGTTGCTAAAATCCCTGAATTTTGCTTTCAGATAATATCAGATATTAGGGTCTAAAAATCTTATTGTACCTGCCCTTTTCATTAGGACATTGTGGTTGCACCACCAACAACTAAGATGCAGTTGTATGGAAAAAGAAAATAATTTGTTGTTGGCAAAGTTGTCGACTGATGGTGATGCATGGCAACAATTGAATAAATTTCTTAAAGTAACAGAAAAATTTCATCCTAGGGAATATTTTTTAAATGGAATGAGGCTGCCATAGTTTTACGTCGCGTATAGCATAAGAACTGTTTACTCTTTAACATCCATTTTAAACTGATAATCCTACTTAAAGTTATACTTAATGTGTTAAACTGATATGGTTTTTTGTTTTGGTGTTTCTCAGTTGGTAGTTCGAAGCATCACGATGGCGGAACTCAAGGGGTCACTGTGGGGGGCCATATTTATGTTCAGTTGCCGGCCACAAATTAGTAGCCGAATGACGGGCAGTCCTGCCCGCTCGTCACTGCATCGTGCTATCTCAGAGGTCCCGGTTTCGATTCCCGGTCGGGTTAATATGGAAAACGAGCTTTTCTCTATTGTCTTGGGTCTTGGTACTGTAGTACCATCGTCGTTTTTTATTTCTGTAACCAAAGGTCTTTAGCTTCATGCCACGGCACAGAAGCAGAGTGATTTATGTGATGATTTTCTCGGTATAATAAAAGGTAAGTGTTACTATCCCTGTCTATTGCAATCCGCTGGCGGATTGAGAAGAGCTGCGTTATGGATTGATGGAATACTGACGATTTAGTAGTCATACAAAAAAAACGCATGTGAGAATCGGGTAGCAATAATACTAAAGATGTTTTCATTTAAATGTGGGTGGTGTAAACAAAATAATGCCATGCATCCCTACTAATCCCTACTAATATTATAAATGCTAAAGTAACTCTGTCTGTCTGTTACGCTTTACCGCTTAAACCTCTCAACCGATTTTGATGAAATTTGGTAGATACCTATAGGTATACGTTGAACCTCAAGAACGGACATAGGCTACTTTTTGTTAGAAATAAGGGGGGATGGGGGTAATTCCACCTTTGAAAGTTTATATGGGAAAATGTAAATTTTTTTAGTTAGAGATATGAAATTTGGCACAAATAAGTATAGCTCGAAAATTGGATTAAAATATAGACTACTTTTTATTTCGAATATTAGGAGAGATAGGGGTAAAACCGACCATGAAAGGGTGTAGTCCACGCGAATGAAGTCGCGGGCACAGCTTATAAGTTTATAAACGTTTTTTATTCAAGACAATTCATGTTTAAATTCAATGGATGAACCATGTACGAAAACGCCTGTGGGATTTGCTTAGCAATAGCACTATATAACATATGTATGATGTTTCACTGTTAATTGTAAAAACATATCAGACGTACACTTTAGTTAGACTGTACTGTTTGGAATCTTAGGCCTAAGAATGAATATAGAACTGCAAAGGGTTTACCGTGACATGCTATTATAGCCCTAACTCACTTTACTCACGCGACTTTTGCAGCGATACAAACGCACGTTTGACAGGCACCCGTCTGAATCGCGCGCATACAGGATGTATTTGTACGGTCGATACGCATACCGTGTTCGTATCGATAGAGGAAATATACATTTCTGAAATTATAAGCACTAGAATAGCTACTGAATCGCGTCACGATTGTAGCGCTGCTTTGAGTAGCTTTGTATTTGTCTTTGTCACCACATCAATGCGTCTTTACGACTGTATCGCGTGTGCATCGCTGCTGAAAGTCGATAAAATAATAATCCTCATATTCGCTTAGTATGTTTGTATGTAACGGAATCACAACGTCAAATATGCTACCGCTTGGGAACATACATTGCTATGCTGATGACAGTACGGTCCATGGACGATACCTCGGTAAACCTTCAGCTGGCAGGGCAGTAACGGATGAGAAACGAGAGAATCTTGTCGTTGAGCTGGACCGGGTGTTGAGCCTTATTAGCCAATGGGGTTCACATAACCTGGTTGAGTTCAATGCTAAGAAAACCCAAGTGTGCGCGTTTTCGACAAAATTGTCCCAATTCCTTCCTCTCCCCATTCTTCGGGGCACTCCACTTTGCCTGCGTAACAGCCTAAGCATGCTCGGCATGGATATCTGCTGCAATCTTAATCAAGGTCATTACATCGAGAGTCTCATCTCATTAGCATCAAAAAAACTGGGGATTCTGAACAGAGTGCGTCGGTTTTTCACGCCTGACCAGCTTTGTCTTTTATATAAGACTCAAGTCCGGTCTTGCCTGGAATACTGCTCGCATCTCTGGGACGGTTCCGCCAAATACCTCATGGATGCCCTTGATAGGTTGCAGCGACGGGCTGTGCGCATAATTAACGATGAAGAGATTACTGGGAACCTTGAACCTCTTCAACTACGTAGGGACGTTGGTTCATTAAGTGTCTTTTATCGGCTTTATCATGGGGAGTGTTCCGAGGAACTATTTTCCCTTATCCCACCCTCTCCTTTCCTACACAGAACCACAAGAGCCGGCCAACGATGTCATCGCTTCACCGTGGAAAATATTCCATCACGAACCAAAAAGTTCGGTAACTCTTATCTTTGCCGGACCATAAAGAAGTGGAACTCGTTGCCGGCTCATGTGTTTCCTCCTTCCTTTGACATGGATTCCTTCAAAAGGAGCGTGAAGAAACATCTTGCGGGCCAGTATGTCGATGCTAACGGATAGGATATTTTGATATCAAATCCGTTGTCATCGCGATGTGGGTTCCTCTCTTGCTTACCATCAGGCTGGGAGGAGCCAATATACTGCGCTACTATAAAAAAAAAAAAAAAATGTATTCCCCGATATACTGACTACATTAGGTAAACAATAAAGTGTACCAACTACCTTACTTATGAACACATAGGACCTACCTACTCATTGGTTTTGATACTCACCTACCTTATCTACAAAACTATGTAAACTTAATTAGATAAACAATAATCATTTTGTATCCTACTTAATTAAAATTATTAGTGCCAAATAGATTGAATGTATTTAGGTATATTATATTAAATAAATGGATTATTGTGACTCTTCGGCCTAGCATGCGCAATACGTCAAATTTATCGTATGAGACGACCAAAGTTTCTATACCGTTGATTGGGTGATAGTCTACCGTACTCGTAATTTCAGCCAATCAGCAATTGAGGCACTGAATTTGACATTTCTTAAGAGCGCGATAAAATTAACTCTCGCGGCGCATGCTAGGCCTGTCTGACTCTTTTGACAAAATTGTAAAATAGGTACGTATACCTACTATATAAAACCCAAAATCAATAGTGGTGATTATGGGAGTAGGTACGCAGGTTCTGGGCCAGGACGGGAACAAATCATATTTTTGAAATACACTTTATTAGCGAAAACTTATAAATACCTTTTTTTCTCGAGGGGGAAATGCCTGCCGCACCATCATTCTCTGCAGGGAACAGATAGTGGTGTGTCGGGCTTCCACCGAAAAAAAAACACTTGTGGGGGAAACGGGATCTCTGACATATTTTGCTGCGCGAAACGTGCGCGTGCTAGGCCACTTGACACGCCCCATCCTTCGTGACGGTGGAAACCCACGTCAGGCTTACCCCACACTGCTGCTGCTCCACTGTCTACCCCCGCTACGGACACCAGAGACTCTCACTCCGGAACACGCTCCTCAGGACGGATGGGTTCCGGGACCCACCGGCCGCGGAGGACATAGACAGGCCAGCCAACGCTATACCGCATCCTCTTCTTCCCCCGTGGTCCTATAGCGACAAGACGCGGAACCCAGCGGGGATGGTACGGAACCCAGAGAGATTGAAGCCTTATGAATACTTACCTCATTCCTTAAATCGGTTGAGGAGTCTTCGAATAATCGGGTAAAATCGATAGCAACCACAATCCGTCGGTATTAGTGTTTCCTCCTTTTACGAAAACGAAACCATGACGATTCTATTTCGTAAATGGTGAATAAACTAAAACGACTTAAAAAAATTGATATCAGACAACCTCACATGCAGTGATCCCAAAGCAAGTAGCTTAAGCACTTTGTGTTTAAAAAAGCAGATCAGCGGTGATAGCACAATAGAAATCTATACTTAAATATATTTTTATACACCCAGACCCAAGACAAGAACACAAATGTTCAACACTAGAATGTTTTTACTGGGAATCGAATCGAATTATGATTACCACGACTCTTGGTACAATTTTTTCACTTTGGACTATGTTAATATCTACCTGCAACTGTCTACCTTGATGTGGCTGTTGTCCACCATACCACTCCTTCACTGGGCCCGGTAAAAAAATAAGTACCCACCTACTTAATAATTATGGTAATTATTCGGGAGTGCTGAATTACTTACTTTTCGATAAGCATTTTGTTTTTACTTGGTAGTAGTCTAGATACGATTCATATGACCTTAAAAAAATTCTGAGATGGGCAACGACTTTTTTTGGTTCTCATGACATCTTGAATTTTCTTTCACATCCTGAAGTATTCTTGGTACAAAATGACCTTAGAAGGGTCTCTATTATTAAAGTTTTCCCGGGTAGTCATGGATTTCGAAGAATTAAGACAGAAAACGGAGTTGTCTAGGTTAGTATTTATCCAAATAGCAACTCGGTAAATAACAAGTTTGAAAGTGGACATTAAACTGATAATAACAATAAAGTAAATTGGAGATTTGACGTAACACGCTATCTAACAATCGGTCGCTGGCACACGCCACGGACGAATCACGATAGCGAAAAAGTCAATGTCTTTGAAAACATTTTATTCAGATGTAGTTTGTTAAGTTCATCCGTCCACTGGTGACTCGCAACGGCTTAGTAATGTTGGATACGACTACTATACCCGTATTTTACACTGTTTCTTCGCATTTGTTGGTGGCAGGGTGATGATAGGTAGGCATATAGCCTTCCTCGATAAATGGACTATTCAACACTAATCATTCGAACAGTAGTTTCAGAGATTAGCGCGTACGAACAAACAAATAAGTGTATTTATTATTATTATTAATTATTAATATTATAAAGCTGAAGAGTGCTTCAGCTTTATAATATTAATAATTTATATATAATAAATTAAAATCATTTAAAGATATTATTTATTATCAATAGGATTGCCACAATAGGGAAAACAAACCTGTATCACAAAATGTGTGTTAATAGGTTGAAAATAATAATTGAAGGATAACAAAGTTGACCCGAATTAAATTGATTTATCATATTAACATAACAAATCACGGAAGTAAGAGAGGAAGGGCATAGCGATTTATCGCTCGAACTGGAGCAGCCCGACTGGTGAAATGCCTCCACCTTACAGAACACCGCAGCCAAATAACAATCACTTCTGTGTTGTTGTGTTCCTGCGTGGGAGTAAGGTTTTCAGAGCTCCTGGGGGTTGCTACATTAGTAGCAGGGGTCAAGCCTTCAAGGTAAGGGCGACAAGTCCAGTAACAGATTTATTGTGCTGTACTTTGAGGTCAATCTTGAAGTGCAATATAAAAAAAGGGCAGCCATTCAAACGCTTGGTAACCAAATGGACTGCAACTATTTTGAAAAGTTATAATAGACCTATATTATCAGATTGTTACCCTTCCTTTATTAAAATGTTTGTCATTAATATGTGGAGGTTACCCTACTCACAACTGACTCAGGGAGATCATGTATCTCGTTCCCAAGCTATGTAAACTGTAGGAAAATAGTCAGACTTTGCGGTTTTCCAACTAGGATTTCATACAGCATTAGGTACAATAGCAAGCACTGCCTGTACCTAACTTTGGCTGGGATTATTTTAAGCGTGATTTAGACGTAACGTTTCCTCTAGAGTTTACTTGCAGAGTCGGATTACTATCGTGTTACTACCTTGAGGTAAACTAGAAATATGCAAGGGTGCGCGCTTCCGTGGTATGCCAAAATCCTTTTTCTTGACTTTATGATTAGTTGACGTTTATTAAAAACTCATACATTGGTGTTGCCTGCGCACCAACTAAGACCAACTTAATTCACCTCTCATTTCCATTTCTCTTCATTTTACGGACAACACACTTTAACAAACAACGAAGAACGAAACTGAAAATTCAATTTAAGTTGTCTGCATCAATTTAAAATCCTCTTATACATATTTGCTCAAGTGTTTTAAACCGGTCCAAAATGATATGCGAGCTGTGACATCACGAAGACGCGAACAAACCATCATTCTAGCTTGTAACGTACATATTATATAGACCTTATTGTCCAGGACATTGAGATAATAATCAAAGTGAAAATAATGAACATTTTAAGTGAGTATTGTTTATTGAAGCATGGCCGGATCGTGAATATGTGGGGCCCTGGGCTGAAACTACTTGGGGGCCTATGCATATTCATAATCATAATATGAATAATATTATTATTAACTTTAAAAAAATAATGAAAAACAGCATGAAAACAACCTTTTACACGTATTTCCCTCTCAACTACATTCTACAGAGAACTATTTTTTTTCAAATGATGGTCTACTTTTTAGCGGGATCTGGGGGCCCCTTGTAACCTCGGGGCCCTGGGCTGCAGCCCAATCAGCCCATAGGTAGATCCGGCCATGTATTGAAGGTTAAACGCCTAACATGGTAATCGACGAGTCATTAGCTCAATTTCCGCTCGACTGTCATCGTTCACAATAAAAACGTAGGTATTATCTTATGATGTAGGTGATTAGCCATTAATGACATGCGCTTATACATTTTTATTGTGAGCAAAATTATCAAAAATCGAAATTGAACCTAAGCGTCAACGTTAGCTTTCAAGAACCACGTGGAAAATAGTTACCTACGTGGCACCTACACGGGGGTTTCCAATGCCCCTTAGATCATTCCATATTTTGATACCTACCTATGTGTACCTGTTTCAAAATTAAAATGTAAACATTATTATTGTTTCTTTACTATTAGAAGATACACATTAATTAAAGGATATTGTCTTTCAGTCTACTATGGAAAATGTTTGGAACTTTTTGCATAATCCTACCTACCTAATTTAACTACATAAGTGTTTTGACAGTTGTTTAAAAAAGAACTTAGATGACCTGGTAAATGAATGCGTCCTAATAAAGTAACCAAAAAAGATTGTTTTTAAATGGAATTGAAAAAAAAAAAAAGTTATTCCAGATTTTATATTCGTTTTAAATTATACTTTTTATCCCGAATTAACGTGTATTTCAAGGTGATGTACATCTAGATAATGTTATATGAAGTATAGAAAAAGAAAGACTAGGTCGATTATTAGACTGAATTTCAATGTTTTTCCACACGGATTACAAAATACCTAACTGTTTCCATCAACATAAAAATAAGTTCCAGTCAAACACGGTAAATTCGCCATTAAATTCGTTTATCAGGTAATAATATAATTAATGGCGATAAAGAAAGATAATATTAACGAATGCCTGAATTATTTTATTGATAACATGGAATCATTTTACAACGTAGGACACGTAAGTAGGTAGGTGAGGTAAAAAAAGCACCAAAGGAACTGCAGTTCCTTGCAGTTCGAAATTAGTTCTTCTATAGAACTAGCTGTGCCCGCGACTTCGTTCCCGTGGTTTACACACTTTTATGGTCGATTTCACCCCATTCTCCCCTAATATTCGAAACAAAATATACATAGTCCATATCTTAATCCAGGTTTAAAAATAATCATTTTCCCATTTAAACTTTCAAGGGCGATGTTACAGCCATCCCCCCTTATTTTCAAAACAAAAAGTAGTATAGCTATACCAAATTTCATCAAAATCGGTTCAGTGGTTTAGGCGTGAAAGTCGGACAGACAAACAGACAGAATTACTTTAGAATTTTTGATATGTTTGCGATAAAACTCAACATGTAGTCTGACGTGCCCTTGACTGTTGTTTTTGAATAGGAAATTAAAAGCAAATCTGATTTTCAAAGTAGGTACGGATAATAAATACTCTGCTACAGGAATCTACAGTTCCTTCTAATGATAATAATATTTGTTTTCGCAAGGAAGAATCTTAATGAAACAACAAACTCATGTCATAGAACTTACAGGGTAAATAGTCATATGGGAATTATCCGCTACAAAAATTCTGTAGACGACGACCTTCATAACCGAGGGACAAGCTTGCCGGACTTTGGCGTCGCAGTATCTCTGAGGTCCCGGGTTCGATTCCCAAACGGGCTATTATAGAAACCGATGTTTTTTATCTTGGTTCGAGACTTTGATGTGCTGCGTGCGTTCGTCTTTTCTGATTTCTGTAACACACGTGCTCTAGCTACTAAGCATAGAATCAGAGCTTGATTTGTCAAATATTAATTTATTTACGTTTAATGATTAGATAAGTTGCTGAAACATACCCATGCATGACATATAGTCAATGGTAGGTAGGTATATTTACTTTTGCCTTGCCCTTACACTTAATCATTTTAGGCGGTTTCACCTTCATTTTATTATACTTTGCCTCAATAATATTCAAAGTACAGTAAAGCATTCCTAGGCACGATAGTAGAGAGCCGAACTGGATCAAATTACATTATTTTTAGTTCATTAATAGCTTTTAAAAAAATAAGGCACGTATTTTTTCATTTGCTAAAATAATATAAAAATACTTATACAAAACATTGTCAAGTTGCGGGGTGGGGGCTCGTTATGTCACAACAGGTGGGAAATACCCACCAAAGACGTTATGCGACGATTCTATTCAATATATCTCCGTTAATTTTTAATTAGGTGGAATACAGGCGGGCTAATAAAACCCAATGTTTACTCCACTTCCTTGTCAAGTAGCAAGCTAACATAGGCGACTTTATAGGTAGTGTATCGCGTACCGTACCGCTGCCGTGGGGACGACATCGACGTGTGAGGGACTCCCCCGCTCCGCAGGAGCGAGGACTACCCTAACTAAAACCCCCACTTTTCTCATCGTGTAGTGACGGCGCCATGGGGACCCTACCCTACGCCACACTACACCATATTATGTATATCAGTCACGGCTAGATACGTATAGGGATCTATCCGTGGCTGTTCTAAATTATGTATTTCCCATGCTCTAAAAAAGAGCGGGAAGTCCCAGACACTGCTCCGTTCCCCGAACACAGCTATACAGTTAGCAGCTTTAGTTTGTAAACAACTCGGTACCTTGTCACATTAAGTTCACTGTCTATCTGACTTGCTTTGTTACGTGGAGGTCATTGTGATAAGGTACTGACTGAGGTATATATTAACTAATTATGCTGACAGTACTTATGGTGCATCGTGCATCGTGACTTTATTTGGAGCACCGATTCAAAATGTCCTTTCCTGTCCTTTGCAATGGACAATATGGAAATATTGGTTTAGGAGATCTCAAATCAAACAGCCAGTTTGTGTGTGTAATTATCAAGAGCGATATATAGGTACCTATTCGTGCTTATTACCTTATATCCTAGTCACTAGCGGCCGCCCGCGACTTCGTCCGCGTGGACATTTTTTTAGATCATTTCAATAGGAATTATTCTTTCATACATATATTTTTGGTATCTTGAACCGTTTTCGCAGCGCACGCAACGGAAGCCCTCGAGGATGAATAATTTTCCCCGTTTTTTACACATTTACCGCTCTGTCTTTGCTCCTATTGGTCATAGCGTAATGTTATTTAGCCTATAGCCTTCCTCGATAAATGGACTATCCAACAAAAAAAGAATTATTCAAATCGCACCAGTAGTTTCGGAGATTAGCGCGTTCAAACAAACAAACAAACAAACTCTTCAGCTTTATAATATTAGTATAGACGTATAGATAATATTAGTATAGATTATAATATTAGTATAGATTAGTATAGATTACGCTTAGTATAAAATGTGCGTAAGCTGTGACTCACTGTACAAAGTACCTATAGACTACTCGTAGGCTGACGCTACACTAAAAATCGCGTTTGGCTCATTGTAGATCTTATATCTTGCTACGCTACCCTTGTCCAACCAGTGGGTGGTGGTAGAAGATTAGTGAATCTGCGCAACTGAGCTGGAATTTTGTTGTAACACCTTCACCCCTTGGTGTTCGGCACCAGGGGTTACGACGCCACTAAGGTGCGCCAAAGCAATTCTCCCTACCTTTTCCCAGCCCAGCTATCTTTAACGTAGTGGCCCGCTGTACGCCAACGTATAAATGTATAACAGTTTCTTTCTATAGTACGAAAGCAAGGTTGTGGCATAACGTCATATCGATAAAAAAAATTGATGTCTAAATCAAGATTTTTTATTAAATTTTGCAAATATAAGTAAACCCTGATACATTATAATAGTAATTTGTTTTATTTTATGAACATTTTTAGTAAGAAAAACGAGTATCTATTATCATAGACAAAAATACATGCATAATCTTGCAACACATTTATTATAAAAGGCACTTCACTATTCATTTTATAACGTAGTCCGTTGACTTCATATCAAGTCGTTGGCGCTCGTGGCAAGATAAATATCTCAAATAGAAGTGTTGTCTATGCGTTTCTTTCTTCACCTTGAGTGAATCTCTCTCTATCTCTCTAGACGATTTGAATAAAGAAAAGACGGCTCTTGTACGGTATTCATAAATCATAACAAGTATGTTACGGTGAAAAGTAAGACAAAAGAATGAATGGTCAGTTATAATTCGTATATTTAATAACTTTTTATAGTTTGTGTAAGTTTACCTTTCGATATTTTACTTTTTATATTTTCGATAATTATATTTAATGATGTGAATGATGAAAAAAAACAGACGAGCGCACGTTTGTAATGGCCGGCACTATGACACAATGACCTTGACACCTGTACGCTTACGACGTCACAGGTTTACTTGCATTGAAGTTGGTGGCGCTCGTAACACTGAAATCTTGTCATTGCGTAGAGATGGGTGTTGCAATATCGAAAATTCTAAATAAATTATAAATTAACTAGCTTCCGCCCGCGGCTTCGCCCGCGTGTAATTCGGTTATATTGCGGTATAAATCACAACTATAAGAAAACTTCTCATTTCCACGGAAAAATCTAAGAAGCGCGATGTAACGCTGGATACGATTAGTTGTTAAACAAAAACTGAATGGTACACTATATTATATAGCTAAGTAGATGTAAAAATCAGTTTAGACGATAAAACAAATTGTACGTCATCCCTCGGGAATTCCACATTTTCGGGGATTCATTATCGTATCATTTAGCTTCTACATTTACATGTTTATATTCGTTTACAATATTTTACCTTCCAATCCATCAATCCATCCATCAAGCAAACTATATTTTTGTTTTCCCTCGGGAATATCAGTTTTTTTCGGGATAAAAAGTAACCTTTTATTTAATCCGGACTTCTAACTATACGTCTGCAAAATTTAAAAGCAATCGGTTCAGTAGTTATGTCGTGAAAGCGGAACAAATAAACAAACTCACTTTCTGATTTATAATATTAGTAAGGATCTTCGTGAAATAAATTAATTTCAATATTTATTTTCAATCATAAAATCTATGAATATTTGTATGGAACAAAACAAAGTAAACATGTAGGATTGTAATGAATGCAACTATCGCGTCACATCACTAGCCTACTTGATATGAAGTCGTTGGCGTATGGGACATCAAAATATTTCAGGCGTTTTTGTTTTTATCTGTATTAAAACACTATAAAGCCTGTTTCTTTTGGCGAAATAACAAAAATGGGCTTCAATCCTGTCCATCTTACAAAATTACAAGAGAAACAAATGTTTAATGCACCGTAAAGGTATTTAATTAAAGTAGGTACAATGAGTAACTTCTATAGAAGTAGTGGCGTTGACGGCACGAAAATCCTGAACTTCTATAGAAGTAGTTGGCGGTTATTAGGTTAAAAAAAAGAAATCTACCTATGCATGGCACATGAGCAATATAGCGATTTTAGAGACGCAAAGATTTAATGTGCTGTAACTTGTATGATCCTATTCCATGATGAGCATGAGCGTGATTAACGAGAGGGCTTAAGAGTAAATAATAACATAGAGCTAGAGAGAGACGCCTCTTGCAGAGGCTAATTAAAACATAACAAAAAACGCTTCAAAATACTTTCTAATCTAATTCCTTCTCAAATCTACATAAGAACGTTGGTAAATTAACGGCCAGAAGTACTCAGCCCAAAACCCCAAATACCTAATTTAGACGATAAACACGTGTTAAAGATGGGATTATTTTTGAAAGAAAACTCACGAATCCACAGCCAAATTACTTTTAATTCTTAGAAACGCAAGTCCACGCACAGTCCCAACGACGCGGCCAAGAAGAACGCGCCACACACACATGTATCAAATCAATTGACTGATAATTAAAGTTTTAGAAACTCAACAATAATATAATAAAATAATACAAGTATTAAAACATGCGCCTAAATATTATTTCACATATTTAAGTTGTGATAGATTATGGTTTAAATTTAATATATGTAAATATATTTAATTAGTCTGCAATTTGAGTGGAAGTGTAAATATTAAATAATTATGACAAATAAGATTAATAATGCCAACTGTGAGTTAATGGGTAGTTATTCGACAATTAATTAATATTTTTAGAGATAGTTGTCCTTTCAAATATAGAACACAACTATAATTGATAAAATTAATAAATCAATGACTTAATGACCGGAAATGGACAAGACTAAGTATTCATTTAAATGCTGAATTAACCAATCTAACATAAAATAAAAACAATTATAACGGAAGGTTATAATTGTTTAAATATATAATCAATACATCTGCCCAGAAAGGCACAATATAATATATTAATATAATTTGAATTAGGTTTGTTATAAGAAGTTACTGCGGAAGTTGTAACACTCGGCCATCCTGTGTCTGCCGTGGTCCTCCTCGTTGCAGCACATCTTTTCCCCCTACTTTAGTTGGTATCTGAAATAAAAGAATTTAGCACAGTATTTGTTTTATAATATTAAGTTAATTATTTTACCCATGCACCATCCTGCAAAAGATAGTGCATTAACTTAAGAACTGGTCTCACCATTATATTTGCCATATTATTACATTGGGATCGATTAAATCATTATCACCCAGCAGCAGAATGGATATTAGAGGCAATTAATATGTGCTCATTTATATCAGTGTTACACAGATCTATCTGCTGTAGCACACAGCAGCAGAATAGATATTAGGGGAAATAACTATCTTCTCATTTATATGAGAGTCACACAGATCTACCTGCAGTAGCACACAGCAGCAGAATAGATATTAGGGGAAATGAATATGTACTCATTTATCTAAGAGTCACATAGATCTATCTGCAGTAGCACACAGCAGCAGAATAGATATTAGAGGAAATGAATATGTACTCATTTATCTAAGAGTCACACAGATCTATCTGCAGTAGCACACAGCAGCAGAATAGATATTAGAGAAAATGAATATGTACTCATTTATCTAAGAGTCACACAGATCTATCTGCAGTAGCACACAGCAGCAGAATAGATATTAGAGGAAATGAATATGTACTCATTTATCCAAGAGTCACACAGATCTATCTGCAGTAGCACACAGCAGCAGAATAGATATTAGAGGAAATGAATATGTACTCATTTATCTAAGAGTCACACAGATCTATCTGCAGTAGCACACAGCAGCAGAATAGATATTAGAGGAAATGAATATGTACTCATTTATCTAAGAGTCACACAGATCTATCTGCAGTAGCACACAGCAGCAGAGTAGATATTAGAGGAAATGAATATGTTCTCATTGATATTAAAGTCACAGGTTAGTGAAATATCAGGTAGTATTAAAATTTTGTAGTTTTATGTAATTTTTGTATCCTTCATAAGGTAATTTCAGCCAAGTAATTGAAGATATTATAGAGGTAACCTACCTCATGTAGGAATTATAAAGTCTTTGTTGGAGCAGTTAAAAGGTTTAAATTTAATTTTAACAATTTATTATTCAATCATACATAATATTCCGTTTTAAAATAATAATTTCCATGGATACAAAGTTCTGACTGTAGTTAGCCGTTATTATCCTAACAAGCTACTGTACCTACCTACATTTTAAAATAAATTGTTTTATATTTAGCTTTCTAATAAATCAATTAAATCGTCCCGATCTACTTCATGATCAGATTCAGTGGAGCTATCAGAAACAGATGATTTATAAGGGCGCAATGAATCAGCAGGAACTACTGCATTAAATTTCCTATATCCTTTCATGCCCTGGATACTACTTATTGCATATCGATCAATTATATGGTCAGCCTTAGTAATTTTATATGGTCCTGTGTAAACACTCCCTAACTTTTTAGTGACACCGGCTTTGTGGTCGCGTGCTAAACCGCCCTTCCATAAAACTAACTCTCCAACTTGATATTTCCTGAACCGTTTATGTTTCTTGTCGTATCTACTTTTCATGACAGTCATGTATTTGTCAATACGTGATTTAGCTTTAAGCCTACGTTCACATAATTGGTCTCGCGAAGATACATCTGTAGATGATACTGAGGGATATCCAGGTAAAAGGGGATTATCATGTGAAAACATCAATTTAAATGGTGTTTCTCCCGTAACAGCGTGAGGAGTATTATTTATACCCCATATAACATCTGTAAGTTTTTGGTCCCATGTACACTCATGTTCGGCAGTAGTATTTAGACCATTTATTATTGTTCGGTTTACACGTTCTACTTGCCCGTTAGAACGTGGGCAAGCAATTGCGTTTAAAACATGTTTAAACTGTTTTTGGTTAGCAAATTCTTTAAAATACCTACTCGTGAACGCGACACCTCGATCAGTAATTATTCTACGAGGATAGCCAAATACTGATATTATTTCATTTAATTTTTTTATAGTTTCTATAGAGCTTACCCCTTTTACTGCCCTAGCGAACACAAATTTGGTAAAAGAGTCTATGACAACTAGTATGTAACAATGACCACTACGAGATTTTAGAAAAGGACCTAAATGGTCTACGTGCAGAGTATGCATAGGTATGGCAACTTTCTCTATAGGATGTAACTCGCCCTCGGTTTTACCATAATTCCCTTTACCGTAGGCACATTGAAGACATGCATTAATGTATTTACGAATGAATCGGGTCATACCTGGAAACCAAAAATGTGACTTTATGACTTTCTCACACTTCTCAAAACCCAAATGACCTACTTCATCATGATACTTTTGAAGCAGCGACCATTTAGAAAGTTTAGGTATTACGAATCTGTCCCCATTTAAAGTTTTTCGAAATAAATATCCGTCAATTATTTTATAATTATTAATTATATCGCGATTTGTGGTGCCATTATTAAGTTGTTCAATTATTGCCTGAACACCATCATCTTGTGTTTGTAATGTTAGGCACCAATCAGTTTCATCTATACGAAGCACTGGGGCGGGTTCTACAGGATTGCGGCTAAGCGCATCCACGTGCTTCATGCGATTGCCTGGACGGTATTCGATTTCTATGTCAAAGTCTTGGATAGTTAGCCACCACCTAGCAATTCGCGGTATTAAATCCTTTTTACTCAGTGTAGTCCTTAAAGCAGCGCAGTCGGTTACGATTTTAATTGGGATGCCCGTTACATAAATACGAAATCGTTTCAATGATTCTACTACAGCTAGAGTCTCTAATTCGTAACTATGATAATGCATTTCTTCCGAGCTAGTGACGCGGCTAAAGTAAGCTACAGGTTTAAGACACCCATTCTTTTGATATTGTAATAATATACCACCCAAGCCGATTTTACTAGCATCGGTGTGAATTTCAGTCTTCGCGTGGGGGTCATAAATAGCTAAGACCGGGCGTTCAGTCAGAATGGATTTTAACTTATTAAACGCGCCGTCTTGTTCCGGACCCCAGCACCAGTCTACGCCATTTTTGGTCAAACACGTCAATGGTCTAGCAATTTCGGCGAACCCTTTAACAAATTTACGGAAGTATGATGCTAACCCAATAAATTGGCGCACCTCATGTACATTTCGCGGCTGTCGGAACTGTGTAACACTGTTAATTTTTGTTTGTCCTGGTCGCACAGAACCTTCACTAATTTCATGGCCCAAATAATTAACGCTCGTTTTGAGAAAGGAACATTTTTTTAGGTTAAGTTTAAGATTTGCCTGAGAAAGAAGTATCAAAACCTCTTCTAATAGATCAATACCCTCCTGAATTGAAACTGTAGGCAATGTTACGTCATCTAAATAAGTTGCGATTCTATTATTTAAGGATCCCAGCACTTTACGTATTAAACGAGAAAAAACAGCGGGCGCATTCGCCAAACCAAACGGCATTTTCATGAATTCAAATTGCCCCGACGATGTAATGAATGCGGTTTTAGGTATTGAGTCATCTGATACCCGTACTTGGTAATAACTTTGTGCCATATCCAAAACGGTAAAGTATATTTTCCCTGCCAAACGATTTATTTGATCATCAATATGGGGCAGAGGGAAACGATCTTTAACTGTGCATGCGTTTAGTGCGCGATAGTCTATACATAGTCTATAATCGCCTCCTTTCTTCCTTACTAAAATAACAGGACTTGCATAGTTAGAGCTAGATTCTCTCACAATACCGGCACGCAAGAGTTCATCTACTTTTTCTTGTACTATTTCGTTCTCTTTATATGATAACCTATAAGGTTTGGAATACACAGGCTTTTCAGTAATGGTCGTTATTTGCATTTCAACTAAATCAGTACATCCTAATTCATTACTGCATTCAGCAAAACAGTGTCGATAGTCGTTGAGTAGTTTTAATAATTGATTTGAATATTCGGGATCCAGTTCTCCCATGTCCAAATCAGATAACGATATTCTATTTCGATTAAAGTATTCGCCGTTTACTCGTTCATTGTTGGTCGCATTCGTAATCAATGAAATATCCTTTTGAAGGTATACGTCCGCCCGCGCTACTAGTCTATCGGACTCCCACTGTATGCTGGCATTTCCAAGATTAATTATACGTAATTGGAGATCCTCAGCACTTAATATAACTTGCGGTATATAGTAAGATTCATGACCCATCGAGTACAACACAGGGTGCGTGACGAGTATGTTACCCGGTAATGACTCTGATACTGCGCGCACTAATACACTAGATCCTGTTCCCGGTGGAATATTTACGTTTTCTGCTAGCAACAAAGGAACTTTCGTAACAAAATCGCTACAACCTAAGTGGACTTCCGATAAAAATGTCTTTTCCTCAAGGTTGGGCAGCATAGTGACTGATTTCGATGTCACTAGCATGTTTACATTTGATTGATTAATTGAAGGCTGACCAATAATTAAATCTATGTCGTGTAAGTTTGAGTCTGTTATCTCAGCACTAGTAGATAAGCAGAGATCGTCGATATAAAGCTTAAAATTTGTTTTACCTAAAGATTTAATTAAGCGTCCCCCAAAACCTCTCATCACTACATTAGAGTATAAAACGTATAATTTTAATTTATGGACAAAATTAAGAGTAATTAAATTTACTTTACTACCAGTGTCAATATATGCGATAGCTTTACATCCATCAATAGTGACATGTTTTTTGTAGAGGTCAGCGATTATCTCTGTTGATACGAAATTAATATTACGCACCTGTACATTACCCTGAAGTGCCTGGGCGTCTCGCGCTGCAAACCAGCACGTATTGGCGGCATGGCCGGACCGCTGGCAGATCTGGCAGCGCGTAATTCTACAGTCCCGAGCGGTGTGTCCCGTCTTGCGACAATTGTAACAGGTCTTCGGCAGATTCCCCACAGATCCACGTTGCCACGTCGACTTCATCTCAGACGCCCTGGATTCTAGCCTTTTATAGTTTTCGAGCGAAGATAAGAAGCCATAATAAAGTTCATCGGGAGTATTCGAACAGCAGGCCTTTGCATTTGCACGTAATTCACTTGGTAGGCCGCGTATGAGGCACGAAATTGCATCTTCTCCTTCGATGCCGCATTTCTTCATGAGTGATATTTTATCATGATAATATCGGGTCATTGTTTCACTGCCACTTTTCACGCGCGCCAGCATTTCTTCGAGTCGATCAACAAAATCAATCGAGCGTGGAAACGCTTTAGTTAGCCTGTCTTTCCACAAGGTCCACGTAGCTTCGTAGTTGTCAAGGTCATCATACCAATCTCGAGCGGCACCTCGAAGTCGAGTTTGCATTACGAAAATTTTGTCTCTTTCTTCCCAATCGTACAGGTCACCTAGTTGGTCTATCTTGTGAAGCCATCCTTTCACGTTAGTTGACTTCTTCCCAGGATCGAACTTAGGTATAATTTCAGCATCTAGATGCGTGATTCTTTGTTTTCTTTGGGTAGACGGTAAGATATAATCTTCAGGTGGTTGAAGAAAAAAATCGTTGTTTTCGTCCGTCGTCCCATCTTCACAAAATGATGTACTCCTCCTTCTTTTCCCTAAACCGAGATAATACGGTCCGTGGAAATCCTCCATCCCACTTCTGAGATGTTAAAGATGGGATTATTTTTGAAAGAAAACTCACGAATCCACAGCCAAATTACTTTTAATTCTTAGAAACGCAAGTCCACGCACAGTCCCAACGACGCGGCCAAGAAGAACGCGCCACACACACATGTATCAAATCAATTGACTGATAATTAAAGTTTTAGAAACTCAACAATAATATAATAAAATAATACAAGTATTAAAACATGCGCCTAAATATTATTTCACATATTTAAGTTGTGATAGATTATGGTTTAAATTTAATATATGTAAATATATTTAATTAGTCTGCAATTTGAGTGGAAGTGTAAATATTAAATAATTATGACAAATAAGATTAATAATGCCAACTGTGAGTTAATGGGTAGTTATTCGACAATTAATTAATATTTTTAGAGATAGTTGTCCTTTCAAATATAGAACACAACTATAATTGATAAAATTAATAAATCAATGACTTAATGACCGGAAATGGACAAGACTAAGTATTCATTTAAATGCTGAATTAACCAATCTAACATAAAATAAAAACAATTATAACGGAAGGTTATAATTGTTTAAATATATAATCAATACATCTGCCCAGAAAGGCACAATATAATATATTAATATAATTTGAATTAGGTTTGTTATAAGAAGTTACTGCGGAAGTTGTAACACACGTGCTTGTGCAGTGACGTGGAAATCTCACGTTTTCACCGAATGAAGCCAAAACAAAATGAAATGTGAGCGTAAGTTGCTTTACGTTTCAACAACACACTACAATACGAATCTACCTTCTTTACTTAATAGACTAGCTGTGGCCCGCGACTTTGTTCAATTATTTACCTCCGTAGCCGAGAGGCGAGCATGCTGGAATTTGACGTAGCTCCATCTCCGAGGTCCCGGGTTCGATCCCCAGTCGGATTAATATGGGAAACGAACTTTTCTGTATTGTCTCGGGTCTGGGTGTTGTGGTACCGTCGTTGTTTCTGATTTCTGTAACACAAGTGCTTTAGCTACTTACCACAGAATCAGAGCAATGTATGTGATGTTGTCCAATATATTTATTTATTGTAGTCTAATCCACCACCAAATTTCATACAAATCCATTCAGTAATTATTGCATGAAAGTATAACAATCGAAGTTTCACTCACATTTATAATAATACGGCGCTTCTCATGCTGATTATCCCTGTTTTTTCGACTAATCCTTCTCGTTGCAGCGCGATAATATTATATAGCCTAAAGCCTTCCTCGATAAATGGACTATCCAATACAATAATACATTTTTCAATTCGAGCCAACAGTTCCTAAAATTAGCGTGTTCACACAAACAAACAAAGTCTTCAGCTTAATAATACCTATTACCTACAAAGTATAGATTAGTTAGTAGAATGTGTGGAGAAGGCCCAGTACCTCAGTGTAAAGTGCTAGACCTAATTTCAATATTATTGGGACCACGCGTGATCGCTAATTTTACAATCGTGATTCACATCAAAATCGTTGGTTTGTTTACAAAAGTGCTAAACTATGACGTAAATATTTGAAGAGCACATATACTGTGAAGACAGTAGGTAGGTCGATAAATGCTTTGTAGCGATGATCGTTTCCCAAAATTTTCTATTTAAATTACGAATATATTTCTAAACTAAAACTGTATTTATGTTGCACGGCCGTACCTATTTTTCGCCATCTACTATTTCCTCTACCTTAAGGTTGTCTGGAAGAGATCGCTTTCTAGCGATAAGACCGCCTAAATTGTACTACATGTAATCAATCTGTAAAACTAATTTCTGTAAAGATTTTGTGCAATAAAGTATATCTATCTATCTAATTACGTTTTCTTGCGTCGTAGGGAAGCGCTTCAACAAATTTACGATACCTACGTAACTTTTAGTGACTATTTTCGGGAAGCAAAGCCACACAATATAGTAGGTACCTACCTACAGATAACAACAGAGATGTAAACATGGAATGACATTGCCCTACATTTATTACATGTGTAATTGGATAAAGATTTCATTGTATGTAGATAAATTGATGACTGAGCTAATGACGCATTTTAAAATAAACACACAATAAAAAATCACATTTATTCATCATCAACGATTTGCCAAGTGCGACGTGCAATCCATATCAGTATCAGCACAAATAAAAGTTAATGAATAATGACTAAATAATTATCTCACGATAAATTAAAATATATTATGCCAAAATCTATATTATTCTATAAAACTATATTGGCAAAAAATAAAAGATCTAAACTTTACTAAATTACATATTAAATTAGGTATGTATTTTATTATGACAGAATTATACCTATAACACAATAAACATCGATTTCGTAAAAATACAACCACATTAATAATACAGATCTCGATGAGAGCTGCACAAGAGTGGACGATTAATTGGTTTCTTTGATATTACACATCTTAATGGGAGCTGTATGACTACTACCAAAAACGAAATATATAGGAACTAATAGCAATTTTATTCTCAACACCTATCAACATACTCCGAATGCGAGCGGAGCGAATTAAATCAAAAAGTTGCAAATCAAAAACCTCGTTTTATTTCCAAACTTTCGATTTTTCTTAAAAAACCAATCATTTCGTTAGTTCGTTTCGTTTTTGGCAGTAAGCCTACTTTCAGGTACACCAGAAAGGATGATTAATTGGTTTCTGGTCTAGTGGTAATATTTAGTTAATCCTCATAGAAATAAAATTGTCGAGCGCGAAAAGCATGTAAATATTTTTTGCTATTATTCTAATTAACTAGATGAAGATTGCATTGTATTTTGTAAATAAAAATTAGTAAAAGCATTAGATCAAATCTTAACTTATCGAAATGTAACGTTATAATACTAGTGCAACAAGATATAAACGTGTGTGCCTTTTTAACGAAACAAATGTTAAAGCCACTTTTCGCGCACAACGCTCAAACAATATTATGCGTTATTAATACACTATACATATAAAAATATTGCCATATTTACATACATTACTTTCATTATGATTAATCTACTTCAGATAACCGAAACAAGACGAAAATACTTATCAGTGCTTTTTGTTTATCGATCCATTGATAGGACTGTTTCGTGTAACGGCCTGCAAAGACGCGGTACTTTCGTCCTGTTGTTGCTTTGTCTAATACAGTAGTAATTACTGGATAGAAGCAAAAGTACATCGTCTGTGCAGGCCTTTATGCACGAAAATGTGAAAATTACCTAGCTGTAATATAGATAACTACAAAAAAGTACGGATTTAAATGTTTATCGGGTCGGGGCTGTACGAATGTTGTGTTGTAGGTGAAGACGCTCCGTAATCGGGTGTGGTAGGGGTCGAGCTTGGCGGGGTCTCTATCGGCTTGTTCAAAGCCGGGGCTACGTACTCGGGGAATCGGATGGTCGACTCCTCCTGTAGCGGCGCGGGTGGCGTACAGCTCGGGAACGGACTCAGGAGCAGGAATGTTCCGAATGCGACAATAGAAGCCATTATCAGGATAATGGTGCGCGGCTCGAACCCTGCCCGTAACCCAGCCCAGGCCGCCATATTAATCAGTAGCAGTAGAACTGAGACGCGAGTTAACCTGACAGCTGTAGAATGGATCCTGCCGCCTCCGACTCCGCTCATGTCGCTGGGCCCGTACGCGAAGTACAAGTTGTGCTTGTCCCCAATATGTTTGAACATCATGTAAATCAAGCCGAAGGGCGAAATAAGAGGGCAAGCGAGGCTGTACACCATAGTAATGGAGAAAATAGCTAAGCTCCATGCGTAATGAACGCCAAAAGGAAACTCGTACAAAATAGCTTTCTTTACGTAACTCTTTTCAGCTTTGGACTTAGATTGCAAAAGATACCAAACGTACAGGAACAGTTCCGGAAACCGGATCAGCTCCAATGCAGTACCGATGAATCCAGAGGTGATTACGTAATTAACGAAAAACGCGCCTTTGTCCGCTAGGAAGACACAATCCCATCGCATTGTGTCGTTTTCGTGGTGTAAGGTCCAGCGCACAAACGCCTCAGCACTAGCCAACCCCAAAGAAGGCAGAATCAAAGTCATGAGTAAAAGGAATGATACAGTTTTGGTCATTATAGAATAGTTTTGCTGGGATTTGGTCCAGTGTGATAGGAATTTATCAGAGAAAGCAACTATTGCTGGCATCACAGCTGCCATGGTCCAAAGCAGTAACGTTGGCAAGAACTCAAAGACCACACTGCTTCCACCAGTTGTCCCATCATGCGAGTTTATTTTAATGAAGAGAGTGTTAAAAAGATTGACTACATAAGCAGGAGTAGTAAGGAAAAACAGTACAAGAAATAAGAACAAATTAACAAATATGGCTTTGATATACCAAATACCAGGTTGAACATTTAAGTTCTCCCAAATTATGTCTGCTGGGTTTGTAGCATGAGTTAACACCCAACCACGGTTCATGCTAAACTGATTGATAACATTTTCGGCGAGCTGATAAGATGGTAAAGTTAAAAAGGCAATACCTAGGGGTTCATTCAATACCATTGCACGGCATCTCTTAGCTTCATCTTTAAGTCTCTTCTCTTCGGCAGTGTAGAACTCTAATGCATCTACTTCCGGGCCACAGAATCCAGTTCGTACCGTTATGCGTTTTCCAGTTTTCCTAAAGTATGTATCGCTGTATGTGAGAGCCTCTGTCACCATCTCTTTCTTCTCATGTATTTCATTCAGCTTATTAATATTGTAAGCAAGGCGTAAATCCACAATTTGCATATGAGGAAAATTATGAGCAAAGTATGCTCTTATTGTTGACTCATTTCTGTCTGCTCTTGATATGTTTGTTATCATAACAGTACCAGTCAAGGATGTGGGCACAGGCTTTCGGCCAGTACACCTTCTCATTATCAGCACTGACAAAGGCAACAATGCGATGCTTATCAGAGTATGTACCCATAGCCAATTAGATCTGCCATTCAAGTTGCCTAGTGTTGTTTTACTGAAGGAGCCCAAGTCTGAGATCAGATCTCCAGAAAAGTTTATAGGCAAGATTATGCAAATTGATACTAATGTTACAATGAACATAAGAGTTATAGCATGCCTTTGGAAGGACAGGTAATGGACGGCGTCCGGGCCGCATTTCGCGAGGACCTGTTCCCGCGTGACGCGAAAAACGGCCGGGAGCCATGTAAAGAATCCCTCGTCGATGTTCACCGATTCGTCATGGCTTCTTCTTCTGTCCACAAGCGAGTCTCCGTCTCCGCCGCGGTAGAACAAATTAGTCCAACGGCTCTTTGTGCGCTGCACGAGCGCCATACGCCCATAATTCCAAGCGGTTCGTCGCAGAACAGAGAACAATAATATCAAACACGACCATGAAACCAAGTTAAGAATTAACGTCTGTGGAATGCCGTTGTAACCTCCAAACAACAATTTTTGAGTATTGTTCGTCAGCATGCATCCCTCATCAGACCCGTTGGATTTATTTCCGTATATAAACTCGTCCGTAAAACTATTCATTTTGATTTCGCAACACAATCAGTCAGCCACAAAAAGAGAAAGTACACTCACATAATGGTCACTCACTATGGTTGAAACCACACAAATCAGAAAATTAGTTCACACCCTTTTAGTTTAAATAGAATGTTCGATATCACCAATTTCTTTAATGTTTTGCAGAAAACAAAATGTTTTCAAAATTGATGGACAAAGTGACGTTTCAACGCGAGCCTGTGACTTTTTCTTTGAATTAATAACGTTGTCTATCAGAGCACTGTTGATGACAAGAAAGCTTTATAGCAATTCTTCCAATCAATTCATTTGAAAATGAAATGTCAGGTTTGGTTGTGTATTTTTATTAGAGCTTAGATTTCTTTGACGTATGTCAATTTCTGAATGCACCAATCGGTTGCAGGACAAGTAAACAATAATAAGGCAGTGTTGTCACCACCAGCTTGTTCTGTCTGTAAAACTAAAAATCTTTCCGACAAGAAAACCGCCGACAACATTTTACGTAATTAATTAAATCTACTTATTTACAAACAAACGTTCTTGTAAACATCAAGTATTGCGTTTTTTCTTATTAAAAATTTAGTAAAAAAAATGAATGTCATGTCGATGTGCTTTACGTACTTGCCCGAAAGAGATAAAATATTAAAATATGCTAAGAATATGAAACAGCAATACTAACGTGTAAATGAATGAATTTCTGAAATTTTTCATACGGATCGAGCTCGGACGTTCGTTGATTTACCTGGTTTTTAACTCTAAAATAAATTTTATGAATGTAATTAAATTAAGAAGAATTAAAAAAAATGGACTTTGATTGGAGTAATTATTTAGAAGCTAATAAAAGTGTGCCTGTTCCTGAGGAATTGTTTTCACACGTAAGTTTGAGTAAATCCGTGGTATTAAAATTCAATTAATTTAAAGAGCGATTAATTGTTATATAGTACTTTTAAATTTTCTTTTTGCAAACTTCTCTTTATTTTGCTACACGTAAACAGATTTATTAACAAGTAATTACATGTTTTTGTAATACTTTTTTGATGGACATCTATTTTTAGTTACATACTATTAATCATTCATAGCCACATCCATAGGTAAACTTCTAACGGATAGGAAAATAACTACGCTGAAATGGATAATATTTTAGGATATCTTTGTCCTTAATTAAATTTAACTTAGGTATTTACAAAATTTTGCCATCCATATGCTAAATTTATTCTTACAACTATGCAACACCTTGTAGATCAGGTAAGTTAGTGGTATTTTTTAAAAGTAAATGTTGATAAATTTACTTTGGTAGTCACTTAAACTTTAATAAATTAATTAAGTTTTTAAAAATTTTAAAACTTTATTAGCTCTTTGAAATGAATGCATTACTAATTTGGGGTTTACTATTCTTTTAGAGCTTTAGATTTAATTAATAACATAAATAATTATATAAAAGCGCTCATTAAAATTTATTGAATGGGTAACAAAAGATTCCCTCCTGATTAATGAATCCATGACCTATGACTACTTTCATATGTACATTTTTTATTACAATTAAATTAACTCTAAATAATCATATCCTAATCACATTAGGTATGTCCTTACATACCAAATACATACATTATTACATATTTATTTTTACTTAATAATAAAGTAAAAAATATAACAGACAATATTACAACACATGGTCTGATTAAGAAAAAAAAATAAGCTTCAGCAATTGTGTTATGGAAACCAGATCAAACTGTGGTACTATACTGAACATAAAAATATTTATAAAGACCCAGACACAGATTGAACACAAATTATGTTCCACATTCAAATGTTTGCCCTGAGTGGAAATTAAACCCACAACCCTTCGTCCACCGGACGTGAGGGCTAACCATATGACTCTAAGGCCAGTCTAATTTACAAATTGATACAATAGCTCCACTATTGTACAAAACATAAAAACCTGTCAATATAAAGAAACAAGTATCATTAATGATTAAATTTGTAAACAGTTTTTTTTTTTTACTTTTACAACTTTTCCCTGTTATTACACCCATAAACAAACTTTCTGCATGACCCAAGGGTTGGCTGGTAGATAATGTTTTTAGCACGTAGTCCACCTGTTGTACATTGCGCAATAAAGTTATTTTAATAATAATAATAATGTATTTATTTGGAACAAAAACAATATTAAAGGAATAAAATATGCAATCATATTTTTTACAGGTTGAATCCAGTCTTAACAATGGCATTAAACAGGGAATGCTTCTTGAAGTGTGCCACAAAAACAACCCGGACATCTACTGGATTGCAGAGATCACTATGGTCTGTGGCCATCTCCTTAGAATAAAATTCTTAGGGGCCAATGAGGACTTCTGGTGCGATATTTCGAAGACTAAAGTGCATCCACTGGGATGGTGTGGGAAATATGATGAGCTTATAGAGCCACCAGATGATATAAACGCCAGATATGGCGATAATATTATAGATATTATGAAGAGTGCTCTTCTGGATGGGCAGTCTGTAACAATTGAAGCTTTGAATAATAAAGGCTTCTCTCCTATTGATAGGATTAAGACAGGAATGAAAGTGGAGGTCCAACATATTATCGACCCCTACAAGTACTGGATTGCTACCGTGAGTTCTTATCATCCTTTTCATTTATGAGGGGTTTTGAATTTTTTTTTTTAATTAAATATTTCTCTTTTTTTTATTTCAGGTGTCAGAGAATGTTGGAGGTAGGCTCCTGTTACGTTATGATGGGTCTGATGAAGATTTACCACAGTTCTGGATATTTTTCTCAAATCCTCGACTGTGTACTTTTGGATATGTTACAAACAAGGTAAGATTGTTTATGAAACAACATTTTAATGTACTTTGAAATGTAACACAAGTGCTCCAGTAACTTTCCACAGATTCTGTGGCTTTGCTCTGATTGAGCAAAGTATGTGATGCTGTCCAATCTATTTATTTAATGTAATTGTTATGTACGGCTAAACACAAAAAAAACGTTTTAAGCAGTACATGCATAGGATGTTAGCTTTTTTTACAACATTGGCTGATGAATGTGTATATTTTTGAAGAATCTGTAATTTGTAGAATATGCAAACATGAGATCTCTTTTTTTTTTCATTTCCATCATTATGTCATTTTCCACAGGGCTCTCCATGGCAATTCAAGTATCCTACCAAAATAAACAAGTTCTCATGTAAGAATAAACTAAGTACACAGCTCCGGCAAAGTGCGGAAGAGTCAATCAAGGAACCTACTCCTTCAGATTTATTCCAGGTAATAGAAAACTAGAGATAATTTGTTTTTAATGTTAAAATATTCTAAGTCAGCTAGCACATATTCATTTTTTAGTTTTAAATTTATTTTGCCACAATTTTCTGTTTGGTTCAATAGTTTGATTACGATTTTTCATGTAAAAATAATCACCTACATTGCGATAAAATTTAGCGCGGGGTCACTTTTTCGTAGTTTTACGAAATTGTGACTTACACACCACTGAATGGTGGAGTGCTGTATCATCAACAATTTTTTTTAAATTTGTTTGACAAATAAATAATTTTTAAAATCTATCTTTAATGTACCTATTATGAAAATCTTTTTGACAGATTCACTAGTTTTTTTTTGTTTGTTATTGACTATTATTAAAAAAAAATTTTTTTTTAACAGCCAAACCAGAACTTAGAAGTTCACAACTTCATCACCGGTATGAAATTAGAGGCGTTGAATCCGCAAGACATGAAGACGGTTCGCCCCGCGACCGTTACTACAGTCTTCAACAATTTCCACTTTCTAGTCGTCATCGACGACCATATAGACGACTATGAGGATACCAAAGCCGCCTGGCTTTGTGACTCTATGCATCCATACATCTATCCGATAGGCTGGGCTCAGAAAAACAATGTCAGCTTCAAAACGCCGAAGATATGGAAGGAAGGCCGTTTCGATTGGGATGAGTACCTTACCATGACCTCCTCAGTGCCTGCCCCGGACTATTGCTTCGGCAATAAGAATCCCGTGCAAGGCTTCGAAGTAAACATGAAGCTGGAAGCCGTAAATCCACTGAATCATGAAGAAATCCACGTGGCTAATGTGGATTCGATTATAGAGCATATGGTTTGCGTAGAGCTGCTGCCGATTGGTGAAAAGTTCTGGTATGCTCAGAACAGTGATCTCCTGTTCCCAGCAGGATGGTGTGACAGCAACAACTACGCGTTGCATATTCCTGATGTTACCGTTGTTCAGAAAGAACTGGTTAAAGCAGTCGAGGAGGTGAGGAATGTAAAAGAAGACATTAAGACGTCGGAGGAGTGGTGCGATCGCATATTTTTTAATTACAAATGTTACGCTGGACCCTCGATTAGTAGAAATAAACTTTCTCAATTGCCAAAGCATGTGGGACCTGGGCCTTTGACCTTGGTCTTGAAAGAGGTGCTCAATAAAATAATTTCGGCTTCGTATAAGCCAGCGAAGTTGCTCAAAGATTGGGAGCATGAAGGGCAACCTGAAGAAGGAATGAGACTGGAAATGCTGAGAGCAAAGTAAGTGGCTAAACTATGATTATTTAGTAAAATGCACGTAAATATTCAGAAATATGTTTTAAAGTTACAAAACTTTACCTAACAACTCTATTGTGCGTAGCAAAGTATAGAACTAACTTCAATTTGTAACTGTTTGGTCCAATAGTTTGATAACCAAAAGAAAATGGAGATATTTTTTATTTTTTCATGTTAACAAATAACTAAAGTACAATGCTTTAAAAAAAGCGCCGCTTCACTTCTTCGTACTGTTTTACGAAATGGTGACGTAAACACCACTGAATGTAGATGTGACAGACATTAGAACTTTTAGTTTTTTTTACACAGTCCTTCGTATTGTATATCAATAATGAGTAGCTCGTTTGGATATTTCCAAAATGTATTTGGTTGTCGTGTTATTCATGTTGCATGCTTTTTAAAATTTCAATTGCGTGCGACACTGACGCCTAAATGCGAACCAAAAAATATTTTGATTTAGTATGACATTCTGTGATAAACCTACGATGTGTATCGCAAATAGAAATACTTTTTATTTAGCAATATAATAATACTTTTAAACAAGATTCCCAGAGCTGTAGCTAGAGTCGAATTTAGGGGCAGTATTGGTTACAGATAGGATGGAAGTAAAAAAAGTTACCTAATAATAATTAAAATAGACACAACAAATAATTATTATATAGATAAATAGCAAGAACTGTGGTATTTCCGAAAAAAACTTCGAGCGTAATTATTTTTAATCGTTTCAAATTATGAATAAACAATTTAAATAGAAGTGATGATTTATCTTCGTTTTTGGTATCTTTATGGAAGATAATTGTGATTTCAAGGCACAGTATTATAAACGATGAATTCATCTATTCATGTTGGTTACAAGTAACACTTATTTAGGCATCGTCAAAATGAATATAAATTGCCCTACAATGTCCCCCTCTATCTACGACTCTTGATGATTCCCCGTTGCAAGCTACAAGTTCCACTATAAACGTGTAATAGTGGTATGAAGCAAGCACATGCATGGTCCTTGAACGGCGTCAGTAACGAGGTGTGGTGGCAGGCTGAAGGCGAGCACGTACCACGCGTACGTGAGCGTGGCGACGCGCGCCGGCCACGTGCGCGCCTTCTGCCGCGGCGCGTGCGTGCGGCTGCAGGCCTGCCCCGGCCTGTTCGGGCCCGACGAGTACGCCGACCGCTGCCCGCACAACTGCCAGCACGTCGACAAGTCCACATTCCGTGCGTACTATTACGTATTTACTAGTTACTTTAAGGAACTAACTGTTTAACTGTTTTGGACATCAACAGCAGGTCGGACTATACATTATAACTTTAAAGAAACAGCAAAAAAACCATCTTCCCTTGCGGTGTGGGTTTCGAACCCACCACCTTCCCGTTATCGCAGGCAATGAATTTTACTGTTGTATCGACCGCTCAGCCTCTAGCTTGTAGCACTGTAAAAATATTAAAAATATATCTTTTAACTGCTTTGTGGAACTAACTATTTAACTGTTTTGTGTATCAACATCGTGTTGGACTATACATTATATACTTTAGCACCGCCCTTATGCTGTGCGCATAAAAACTAATATCGAACTGCAAGTATTTACTTTGATGTCCTTTCGACGTAATGCTCAGACCAAATATGATCTAGATTCACGTCAAATTACTAGATTGGAGGGCTCAAGATCATTTTGGAACTAATAAATTAATATATAACTGCGTTTTGTCGTAAATAAGGAATAGGCGTTAATAATTTATTATTTTCTACACGTAATTACGAATAAATTTAAAGATGAATTCTTCTTAAAAAATCTTTCCTCCAATAGCGTTTTACGCTAAGCCAGTAGGAGCAAGCCTTATGATTATGAACCAGTCGCAGCCAGTTTTCTTCCCTTATAAATTTACTACGCAAATATAATTATTAAATAATTACAGGATGAAGGTACACCGTAATCTCAAGAGCACACAACCAATACTTCTACTATAAGTTCATTCTTATACCTATATAGACGTAGTTCAAAAGAGGTTCGTATTTGTTACAGATAACGGAACAGAACGCCGCGGGCGGCCAAAAGGTAGTCACAATGGCAAGAGAAAGAAGAAGAAGACCCCAGAGAAGCGCGAGAAGGAGCCGCAGCCGTGTCAGGAGTCCGGGAGCAACAAGGACAACGAGTCGGCGAGCGAGCACAGCGCGGGCTCGGCGCCGGCGTCGGAGGCCGGCACGCGCCCCACCTCGCCCGACAGCGTCAGCGACACCAGGCGCGGCCGAAGGAAGCGGACGCATCCCAAGATGGAGATGAAGACGCGCGGCGCCAAGCTGCCCAACTTCGCGCTCCAGATGAAGGAGGCGCACTGGGACAAGAAGGACGTGCAGACCATGTACACCACCTGCGCCGCCAAGAAGCAGAACTCGCACGATAGCGACACGGAGAACGAAACTAATGAGAGCAGCTCCAACTCGAGGGACGCGAAGAATATATCAGATGTGTCCGATAGCGAGGAGCCGGAGTTGAAGAAGCTGAAGTTCAATACTTACGACCCTCTGCCTTCGAGTAACAAAATGTTTGAGGATACAGCGATGACGTGGATGAAGGGGAAGCTGAAGTTGTCGCCGAACCCTTTGGAATGGTCCGTCGACGATGTGTACTCTTACTTGAGGAACACTGATGATTGCAAGCTTATAGCCGAGAGGATGAAGCAGGAAGAAATAGATGGGGAAGCCCTCATAATGCTGGACTTAGAAACGCTGAGGGATTTCTTGCACATGAAAAAGGAATTCGCTCTGCAACTATGCAAGCACATCACGATGATACGATGGTACTATATAGTTAATTTCGAAGAGAACGGCGAAACGTGATATTTAGTTTAATATTGTAATGAATTGTTAATCTAGTCCTCAATTAAACACTTGTTAAAATTGAAACAGTTTTTACTTTGCGAGAAATTTAGGTAAAATTATGACTTGCGAAATCTCCTGCAAATATAGCTGCATATTTTTGACATAATTGATCTATTGTCGTCTCTGTCTCGTTCGTAAGTGAAGTCCTCGTTTAGGTGAATGTTTTTCTTGGCGAAAGATACTTTAACGGGAATCTCCCTGTCCGGCGCGTCGTTACCTTGTTGCTGTTTCACATATTTCTCCATTTCTTGTTTCTTAGCAGCCAAGCTTTTCAGATTCTCAGCTGAGGCCACATGGTTCTCATTCTGATGGCTTTGATCTTTGATGTTAATTTCGGACAGTAAATTGCGATCGTTCATTTTTATTTGCACGTACGGTACACCGCTCAGAAGATAAATGTTGAATGTTTCCTCCTTCTTCGTGCCATTTTCCAATTTGGAGGGTTTGTCGTCATACGTGGAGTCGGTCATGTAATTTTCGTTTTTGTAAGCCTCTACCACTGAATGCAAGCTCTCTAGAAGCTTCTCAGCCGGTTTCTCAGATACATCGCTTGTATTGCTCTGATCTTCTTTGTTTTCTACGTTGGCCATTTCTACCCAATTCCGGCTCTCGCGAGATAAACAGGAATCCGACGACATTATGTGGTGCAACATATCTTTGATGAAATCCTCCATATCCGCGATTGAATCTACACGATTCTTTGCTAAGATATCCTCGAATCTTTTTTTATAAGTTTCAAAATCTTCCATGCATGTGTTGAATTTGTCGAAAATTTCGAGCACTGTGGTTTTGAAGAATTTTAGATTTGATTCAAGGCTGCTGATCGAGGAGTCGTCAGTTTGTAATTCTTGGGATATGTTTTTGTAAATTTTGTTTTCTAGTTTCTCCAAATCAGAGTTGGTTAAGGAGCCTATGTCGCTGCGATTGGTTTCTATGTCAATTGTTTTGTTTGAAGGGCATTCATCTTTGACTGGTATTTCATCAAGCTCGTACTGTTTGTAATACTCGCCGCAGTCTGCGTGTACCTTTTGTTGTTCCTTGGGTTTGTCTTGTCGGATTCGGCCGGAGCTTTTCCCCGACTTTGCAGTTGGAAACACATTTATGTCGGATTTCCAGGAAACTTCGGAGTGGGCAGAGTCTCTGCGTCGTGTTTCCGCGCCGTAGAAACTGTGACGCGCTTTAAGATTATTTCGATAATCACCTAAAATAGAATAGAAATCACCTAAAATACAAAAACAAACTGTGCCCGCGAATTCGTTCGCGTGGACTACCTACAGGGTTTTCAAATATATTACTATTTTCATGGTCGCTGTTACCCCTATCTCCCCTAATGTTCAAAACCAAAGTAGTCCATATTTTTATCCAAGTGTTGAGCTTTGTTTCGAATTTTGAATTTTGTGCCAAATTTCATATCTCTTATTTTAAAAAGAAATTATTTTCCCGTATAAACTTTCAAGGGTGGTACTCTTTCCCCTCATTTTTAAAACAAAAAGTAGCCTATGTCCGTTCTAGAGGCTCAACGTACCTACCCATGCCAAACTTCCTAAAAAGCTAAGTGGTTTAGACGTGAAAGTCGGACAGACAAATAGACAGACAGAGTTACTGTTTCATTTATAATATTCGTATAGATAATAACTTCAGAGTGGTTTTTAATTAAAGGATTTATGTATGTTGTATGATGCTTATTGTGCCTCACTCGACATAGATAGGTTGAATGTGTCGCGGCCTTTTTTGTAGATATATTTATAAGATCTTTTTTTATATTGCACTTCAAGATTGACATCATCCCACCTGATGTTAAGTGGTAATGAGGTCCTAGCTTGAAGGCTTGATCCCTGCTACTAATGTAGCACCCCCAATAATAAATTAGATCTACAATTAATTAGAACATTACATGGTTCTATCTTATATACTTAGTTTAGGCAGTGTACGAAAAATAAGTAACTTTTCTGGTTGATTTTTTTACACCTTGTGACCGAAAAACCCAAATAGTTTACGGAACCCTATTTTTTTTTCAAAATAAAATTTAGCCTGAGTAGCTCTTGGATAATGTAGCTTACGAATGGTGAAAGAATTTTTAAAATCGACACAGTAGTTTTTGAGCCTATTAATTACAAAGTTTTTCTCTTTATAATATTAGTGTAGATAAATAAAAAGATATTGGACATACCTACATTGCTCTGATTCTGTGGTAAGTAGAAGTAGCTTCAGCACATGTGTTACAGAAATCAGAAACTACGACGGTACTACAACACCCAAACCCGAGAGAATATAGAAAAGTTCGTTATCCATATTGACCTGGACGGGATCGAACCCGGGACATCAGAGATGGTGCCACGTTAAAGTCCGGCCCGCTCGCCTCTCGGTTACGAAGATCGTCAAAATGAATAGTGCTTCACGCCCACAGAACATTAAACAATATCTATTTCTATGATCCGAGTTCACGGCGCACTACCGGACGCTAAAGTTTAATACAGTAAAAGATCCATTAACGGTTCCTGTATTTGCGATTTTTCACTATAAGCGGGTTTAAAAAATGCTACTAATTTTCCATATTCGCGGATCAAGTAGGTTTTGAGTAAATTAAATGGGCAATCTCGAAGTTTTATATGTACTGAAAAAGTTATCTTAAAACCTTAGCGAAGGTTAATTAATGGCTAGTGACCGACCGAAACATGTTATTTTGCCGAAACCAAAACCGAATGTTCGGTTTCATTGTAGTTTCGGCCGAAACCGAAACCGAAACCGAACCTTTTATAAAAAAACCTAAAAAAGTCGAAAAAATTTTAGTATGCCCGTTTTTTTCTAAAATTAATATCTCGCCGACGTATAATTACAGATTTTTACTTTCAAAGATTTATCACTATGAAATATCAGCACAGTTACAGAAATTCTGTTTGAAAATTGAACTATCCTATAAATAAAGTGAAAAAAATACATTATTTGTAAGTTTCGGCGCGGCCGAAAGGTTCGGCCGTTTTTGGCCGAAACCGAAACTCGGGCCGAAACTTGATTTTTTGGCCGAAACTGAAACCGAAATTTCGGTCGGACACTATAATGGCTTTCCCATATCATGCATCTTGGAAAATGAATGCGCGCAGTACATTGTTTTGTGCAAATTGACTAATTTTCTCTTTTTAATCTTACTTTTCTATGGCAAACACCATTTTGATTAAAATAAATTAATAAAAATGGAACCATGGAACGTATCACGTGGGTTAGGTTAGGAATTTGAAAAAATAATTAATATTTATTCCGAACGTAACCCTATTCCTAACCTGACCCGAATTGTTGTTCCTATCATAACCTGAATTGCGAAGTAAGTAGTTTAATAAACAAAAATTGCTTTTGCCTCATTAATGATTAACAAAATGTAAAAACCAACTGATTGGATGCTCGTCGGGTTTCCCTCAATGTTACTAATATGTCAAATCAAAGTTTAATATTTGTAATACTTAATTAAAATTTCACAGAATCAAATTAGGTATTTAGTAAACAATAATATTGTATGGAATATGAGAGTAGCAAGGACTTTGTGGAATGGATTTATTTAAACTAATACTTACACATGATTTCAACCAGATATTGGAGAATATTCAATTAAAATCTGGCCTGGAAAAATATTTATCTTATTAGGAACATTTAATTAAGGCAATTTGAATTAAGTAAATGAGTGGAGCAAGTAGGTAAGTAAGTAGGTACCTAGATTTCATTTATTTAAAATTGTCTTAGAACCATTAATACGTTGGATGTTTTATAGGTAAGTAATTAAATTGGTTTCTCATTCAAATAATTTAGAAAAATAATTCTTCGTAATTTTGACATTAGTTGGCTATCGCCAAAATGAAGTCATTTCTTTTCATTTCTTTCATTCATGATGACATAAGTAGAGGAGAATAGAGGTACCTAAGCATCAAAGAGAATTTTACTATGAATGGAAAAAAAGCGGCCAAACGCGAATCGGACTCGCTCATGAAGGGTTCCCCAAAGCAGCAAGTAAAATACATATATATATTTTTTGTATTTTCATTCACTTTATTCGTTCGAAGTATGTTACGAATATGATAATTAAAAAGTATAATACATAATTGAATGTGACATGAAATGAACTTAATAATACTAAACAAGTAATTTATTAAATAAACAAAACAAATAAACTTAAGATAACACTAGCTTACAAAAAATTCGAACTAAAATTAATAAAAAAATCAATATTTTAAATAAACAAAGAAGGTCCCTGTGGTAAGGTACCCAAAATGCTGGCTGCATTACCTCGCTGAATAGCGATTGAAAGACGCTGGGCGAGGTAGCAGCCAGCCTTTGGGTCTCCTGTAACGTTGATAAGTCTTTTTGAAATATCTTTAAAAAAAGACAATGCGTTAGGACCCCACGGACCTAGAGTTTCCACTCCGAAAGCGACAAAATTACAAAATACATATTTATTACGGAACCCTAATAATAAAACCTTGCTATAAAAACAATTAAAGACTACAACAAATAACTGATTTAGATGCTCACAAGAATATGCACTTTATTTTCTTAAAGTTAAGATCTAAATACTTGAAATGAATAATAATTGAACATAAATCCTAATGACTGACATAAGAGAGTATTTCTAAATAAATTCTCTAAATAATAGACCTAAATATTTCTCAATAAACTATTATTGGGAAATATTTAGCTCGACTTCACGACGATCTTAAACAAATACAATTTATTTGCTATTAAATCATTCCAATGAATAGAAAAAGGTATTCAGATTTATGTAATTATATCCGGAAAGTGAATCACTCACTATTTTACTCACTTTTTATTAATTTTCATAACATCCGCCAACCGTACTGCATCAGTAGCTCGGTACAATGGCCGTAAAAACAATAAATATTTGTTGCAAATCGGAACTTAAGTCTAAGATTTTTACTTCTTAGTGTAAGTTTCTACTTTGTATCACAATAAGAATAAGAATAAATTATTTGAATTGCAACGGATGTCATCTTTAACTTTAGGACATCCTGCGATCTAAATTATTACATTTACGTCCCGTATCGACAATCGTAATGTAAATTTCAATGTAAAGGATCCTAATTGTCTATGCAATAGAGCGAAACAGGTATAGGCACAATTTCCTTGTGTGTAAAAGAGATCACATTACTGTCATTTTGACCGTTTACAACGTAGATTTTTTGTCTATGGCAGTCATTGAACCGTCAACGCTGACCGAACGAACGACATAAATTTATTCGAGGCCCCGCCTTTACGCGCTCGTTATTTATTATTTTAGTTGGGTTTCGCGATGATATTGTTATAAAAGTCTTTAGAGGTAATATATTTGTTATAATAAATAGTTTTATACGGTAATTAAGTTATGGAAAGCTCTATGTGATATTGGAATGTGATTATTGATTTACCGTCTCACGGAAGAAATAGTGCGGTTTTCTAACAATTCAAAATAGTGTAATTGTGTTAAATTTAAAATGCTTTAACTTCAAATTAGCTTTGTACGTTGTACTAAGTGTATATAAGTCACAAGAAGGTTGTAATTTAGTGAATTCGGTGTTACTATTTTTAGTGGGTGTTGTCATTGTGGCCAAGCTATAGTCGGATTAGGTCATCGGATGCTTGAACATGTGTGCCGGAGAAAATGTGTTTTGTGGTATTTAAAGTGATTTCTCTGGTTTCTTGCTAGATCTACGAGGCAGGAGACTGTTGGAACCATGGGCACAGTTCAGCTATTATGTTTCATTGCGGCCGTCTCACAGGCGGCAGCTTTATGTGAGTATTTACTTCATTTTGTTATAATGCCGTCGGTATTTACAAAGAACTCGTTAATATTGGTTCATTCAACTCTTTACAATAAAACTAACAAGATTATATATGAACTTTTCATTCAATGAAAGCAACTTGTGAATGTGTCATAAAGTTGTATGAAACAGTTAGATTTTTTAATCCATGAAATATGCATGAAGCTGTGCTTCTTGTTTTTCATTTTAATAAGAAACTAGTTTAAAATTGCAAAATGATCAGTTAATATAAGACTTAGTACATGTTATGTGTGCTAGATTGGTAATTGAAAATATTGGTTTGTCCTTGGCTGGCATAAGATTGAAATTTTGATGTCATCAAACATGTTTGGTTGCAACACCAGCTGGATTATGTCATGTCTGACCTGTGTCAACTCTGATTTTAAAGATTTAATTATTCTGTTCAGACAGGCACCATTGCCTTGTAGAGAAAAGATAAAAATCTTAAGATGGTCTGAGATCATGGTTTACGTTCTGCCAATTTACTAGGCTACATGATAAATCAACAGGGCTACTTATTGGAATTATTCAATAGAATACTCAAATTAAACTAACTGGTCAAAAATATAAACTAAAAAAAATAGGAAAGCTATTAAATTCAATATATTCAGAGTAAAATTACTTACCTGGTAAACCTGGTGGTACCAATAAGAATTGATTAATATTTCACATCCTTACTAATATTATAAATGCGAAAGTAACTCTGTTTGTCTGTCTGTCTGTTACGCTTTCCCGCTTAAACCTCTCAACCGATTTTGATGAAATTTGGCATAACTAGGTATATGTTAAACCTCAAGAACGGACATAGGCTAGTTTTTGTTAGAAAGTAAGGGGGGAAGGGAGGGTAATGCCACCTTTGAAAGTTTATATGGGAAAATGTTTATTTTTTAAGTTAGAGAATGAAAGTTGGTACAAATAAATTTAGCTCTATTAATCATAATCATAATCAATTCATTTATTCATGTTGGTTACAAGTAACACTTATGCATCGTCAAAATGAATACAAACCAAAATTGAAGCTACAGCCGGTTCGGAACCTAATCCTACCGAGAAGAACCCGGCAAGAAACTCAGTAGTTATCCTAATCTTTACAATATTTTGGGCTAGAGAACTTAAAAATATGGTGTGCTAGCGAGCAAATAATCATGTCTATATATGTTTATCATTAAAATATTCATCAAGTTTGTAGTACCCTTTTTTCATTAAACATGATTTAACATAGACCTTAAATTTATGCATGGGTAAGTCAATAATACCTTGCGGTAACTTGTTGAATATTTTTATACTTAATCCAACGAATGTTTTACTGGTTTTGCGGAGCCTATGGTTTGAAATAGCGAGCTTATGTTTATTTCTTGTGTTAAAACTATGTATATCAGATTTCTTATAGAATAAATTAAGATTTTTACGAATATACATAATGCAGTCAAAGATGAATTGAGACGCTACAGTTAAAATATCAATTTCTTTAAATAATTCTTTGAGTGAATCACGCGATCTTAGGCCGTATATAGATCGAATAGCTCTCTTCTGCAATACAAAAATAGTTTGTATGTCAGAAGCAGAGCCCCACAACAGTAGACCGTATGACATTAAACTATGAAAATAGCTGAAATAAACCAGTCTCGCCGTTTCAACATCAGTAAGATGCTTAATTTTTCTGACTGCATATGCAGCCGAACTAAGTCTTTCTGCCAGAGCACCTATATGAGGACCCCATTGTAGTTTAGAATCTACAGTGATTCCTAAAAAAGTTGTTGAATTAACGAGTTCAATATGTTCATTATTCATAATAATATCAGTATTAATTTGCCTTACATTAGGCATTGTAAATTTAATACATTTAGTCTTTTTTGCATTGAGGACTAGGTTATTAGTAGAAAACCAATGCAAAACTTGTGAGAGAGTATTATTTACAACGTCATATGATTGCTTATGCCTGTCAACTTTAAAAATCAAAGATGTATCATCTGCGAACAATACAATCTCACATAGATTTTCGGTAAAGTGAGGAAGATCATTTATATATATTAAGAACAGAAGAGGTCCTAATATAGAGCCCTGGGGCACGCCCATAGCAAGTGGTGCGCCGGAAGAATTGGCTTCGTTAACATTAACTTTTTGTATTCTACCAGTTAAGTATGATTGCAATAAAGATATTGCAGGGCCTGAGACACCGTAGTGTTCCAATTTTAAAAGCAAAGTTTCATGATTGACACAATCAAACGCCTTTGACAGATCACAAAAAATACCAATGGCATCTTGCTTTCTCTCCCACGCATCTAATATATGTTTGATAAGTGCATTAAAATATAGACTACTTTTTGTTTCGGATATTAGGGGAGATAGGGGTAAAACCGACCATGAAAGGATGTAGTCCACGCGAACGAAGTCGCGGGCACAGCTAGTTTGTTTATATATGAATATTACTTATGTAGTAAGAGTATAAACAATGGAATTTTATGGGAGAGATTTTTAATTTTTATAGTGCTTTACACCACTAGCGAACTGTAAATCTGTTTCTTTAAAATATTGTATGGGGGAGGTCTTTGCCCAGTAGTGGGACGACTTATAGGCAATATATGAAAAATAAGTACTAAGAAAAAAATATTTAGGCATATTAATTATTATTACAGAATCTCTCCCATGGAAACATGTAAAAAAACCTACTTAAAATATTGTGCCATTGACTTAATATTTATGTTTGATTTAGCTTATAGCATAAATAATTCCACAATCTGCACACATAAAAAAAAAATGAATAAATGCGCTAGAAAATGACACAAATCAATTGGTCTCAATCTATGTTTTTACCTTGTGCTATGAGTACCAGACAACATATACTAACTGGAGGCATGAGCACAAATACCCAGATCCAACCCAATTAAGAAAAGTAAATGAATGAACAAAAATCTAAATATCTTTCTTTTATACATAAAACACAATATTAGTTTGTGCACACTTCACTGCCTTGTTGCATCAAACTTCAAGTGACTGAAGTTAGACAGACAATAAATTAAAAGTATATGATTTGAGGCACCAAAAGTTACTGATAATTCAATCATACAACTGGGCTTGCCATCTAAAGATATGAAAACCATTCTTATTCAAATCTGTAATCAGTATATTTTTCCACAGTAACCTCTCCACCGAAGATAGTGAAGCAACCCACCCAAGAAGAGGTACTCTTCCAGGTGGCTTTGCCAGGAGAGGTGGACAAACCTTTCCTCATTGAGTGCGAAGCGGAAGCAGAGCCAGCAGCCAAGTGAGTTAACTATGTTTGCTGTCAGTATGTAACCTAAGAGTCACAACTTTTGGCTTTGATACAAATAACACATATGTGTTATAGAACTATGGAACCATTCCATCTTTGTACTGCAATATTCATGATTGATTTGATGCCAATTGTTATTTAATGGGTTAAATTTAATTATGGGTGAGAGTCAATTGCGCTCCCCCCAAATCTTGGTGAAGGCTTTACAGCCATCATTAATAGTCAGAACATAAAAAATAGAAACTTCACTTTACATTATTTTAGGCCATAAAAAAGATTATACCTACTGTGTGAGTCTTGTTTTAGTGGAGGTAGTTGAAGTTTTGCAATGCTCCATTATTGAAAAAAAACATATTTGTTTTAAGTTGTAGTATAAATAAATTTATCAAAGTAGAACAACATAAACATTGTGTTACTATACAAGCAATAGTCATTTACATAAAAACTGGTAGGCACACTGATGTCACAGTGATATCATACTTCAAACAAAGTAAATTGTGTTGTATGGATTTGTAAAAGTGTGTTTTTTTTTTATTAATTTAAAGCATTATAAACATATTTTGTGAAATATGCAGCTTAAGTAAAAATATGGTTGGATGGAAATGATTGGAATTAATATACAAAAACAAAAAATCTAAATGTATGTTGCTGAATATAAATATTCACTTGGCAATATTTGGCTCTGTCGCAAGTTATTTTAAGAAAATATAACTTCTATTTGTTTGGTGAAATAGACAATTTAATAATTAACTAAGCACTGATTCCCTCTGAAAGAAAATGGCTACCAAACTAAACTTTTAGCTTGTGCTTTAGTTACTAAACACTTTAAAAAACATCCATGACCCCAGTACAAATGTGAAAGTTAATGCTATTAGTGGGATTCAATCCCTCGGATCTCGGAACCAGGGCCTACTCGTCCCTACACGTACCTGCCATCACTCAGTTATCAATAAACAGATTAAAATGAATAAATATCCTTTGAAATATTAATGACGAGTCCTTACTTAGTGTCTAAATCCTGGCTAAGTATCCCTGTATAGTAGTAAATGTACTGGTACTTTCAGTTGTCATTTAAAAGGGAGATTAAGAGAGATTTTGAGAACAGAATCATTTCATATCCTCTCGCAGTGTGGGATTCGAACCAACAATCTTCACTGTGCTAAGAAGTCGGCAAAGAAGTCAGCTAATGTATACGAATCCCATGAATAAAATATTTCTATTTCTTAAAAAATATTTAAAGTTCGCTATATTGTCGTGAAACTTTAAAATTTATAAAAATGTATTATGCAATATTTCCAATTGTTAAGTTACGTAAAAAAAGGCAGCACAAGAACAGTTTGATCTAAAACTACGAACGAATTTTCCAGAAACAAATATAGTTCAAATGTTTCGTGTTTCATGAAAGTATGATTCGGTTATTATTCATTCCCACACGTATTCGGATAGTGTAGTAGGTGGTCCTGATGGAGTGGCATTTTTGCACGTCGAAATGCCGATGTTCAGGCCAATACATATTTGACGATGTGTCTATGTATCGAATTAAGATGAGTGACGTAACATTCGTATGTTTTTATTTTAATTAAGACGAATGTTTTTTGTAACTGTCCCTTAGAGGATACCTTGATCGCTTGTTTTTTTACAAAATTGTTTGCAATGTGTCACATCGCACATTACTAGTCCTACAACGTTTACAAATAATATTAGAGTTCGGTAGTCCCCGAAAAGACGAGTTTCATTCTACAATTTCAAGTTCTTTATTGCTCTTCTAGCCTGCTCCTAGAATTTCCCGCATGACACGACAAAAGTGTCAACATTGTCGATTTACTGATTGCAAACCCCACTCGTATTTTCATCCAATCAACTGACAACGCACTGAATTTTATCAATTTTAATATTTGTTGAGAGCACAATAAAATTTACCCGACTGGCGCATCCTGGTATGAAACGAGGTTCCCTAGGGAAACCCATCTCGCAAAACGTTATGAAATTCCAAGGCTAAGGCGTAATGGGAGACCCGCATAATGAGCAATACCTTTTATATATTCCTGTCTAAACGACGGGAACCTTATGCAATGCGATGGTGACTGCCCAATAGCATATCTAGTCTTACTTTAAAAAAAAGTACCAAGTTTGAGACGGACACGTAATATAGAAATTTCAATCCACAGTTACCCAGTGCTGTGGGTGAGGATACGTTTAGTATTTTTTACCACTCATATGTAGTGGATAAGTACGTACATAAGGATAAATATCGATCTTCAAGTGTTTACCGTTGTGATGTGCTTGCCGTTCTTAAGTACAAATAAGCTGGCAAGCTAACAGTTCACTCAAAATGGAAAGCAACTAGCTTCGTTTATGGACATCTACAACTCTGAGACGCATAACTGGTGCCTCGTTAGTACTCGGTGACAGGCACTATGTACGGTTAAAAGGTTAAAACAGCGTCAATCCTTTGACACCCTTACAAAACCAAATATCATCAGTTTTGTTCTCCGTATGGAGATTAGAAGTTCCGTGGTCTACAAAAAACAACTAAGAAACGTTTAAATCTAGTCAAAACGTTGTTCCTTTTTAAATTTTTCTACAGTGTTTTAGTAGCTGTGTATATTCCTAAAGCTAGGAACTAGCTGCTGGGTGCGCAATAGCAATTGAAAAAATGCAAAATAAAATCATCTTTATTATCAACCATTTTTAATGTCTCACTGTATAGGCAAATGCCTTCGCTATGGAAATAAAATAACCGTTAAAATAGTGGCTACTGGTTATCAGTTCAACACTTATTAGAGGGTTCCTCCTTCGTTCTTTAGAAATGAAACATTATTATCAGCGTATTTTTTATGACCACTGTAGGGCAAAAGCCTTCTTTTTGGAATTAAGTCATCGTTTCGGGTTTGTGATGATTACAAACCTGACCTTTGTTCTCCAAACACAGGCACACTGGGACTAAAAAGTGAATTTAAATTATAAATCTATTTGCGAATTTCGCTGCTTGAATGGCCGCCTCATAACGCTCAGCGTCAAAGGCCATCGACTTTTTGCACCGAGTATTGAAATCGAAATGAACTACGATAGCAGTATCTATTTATAGTAGCCCGCATTATGTTCAGTTCTGTATCACGTAATGCTTAGGTAAATAGAGTACCTACATACTGCACTTAGGAATGATTTATTATTTTTATTTGACCAACTAGATGCTTCATATGCGTAAGATTTAGTTGTTTACCATAATGAGGCAACGCGAAACAAGAATTTTGATTTTGACAGGTATGTTTTATGTAGTGTATTCATCTGTTTCCTCAAATCTTCAAACTATATGCCTTTATTGGATTCTATTTGGTTATCCGTGGTTTGATAGACCTCTGGCTTTGTGACGTCACCGAAAATATATGGTGCCTTCCTTATGCCCTAACGCGTTTTAAATAAAGCTTTTCTCATAAACTGATATGAAATTAATAATAATAATAATAATAATTGTTTATTTTTCTCTCCACAATAAACATTATACATTATTTAGACCATAAAAACTGTACATGCAATAGTCTGAATAGCACATATAAAACACATTTTACAAATAGATTATTTTTTACTCAAAGGTCACCGATTCGATGCCCGCGCGCGAATAGTTATAATTATGCTCAATCTCAAAACATATGTTGGTCTCTAGTTTACACAACCATAGCTTTGTATTGGAACAATTTGAAGTAGTCTCAGTTTTTGTTAATTCCAAGCAATGTCAAAACTGTGAATCGATAAATGGTTAGTTGTGAATGACTCGCGGTCATGAAGGTTTTGTGACCGAACGGCAATTCAATATAAGTTGTCAAGTACCTACAGTAGGTCTACTCCCAAATACGATACGAGCAGACGAAAGCTTTCGTATTTTAAGATTGAAAGTACAGTCGCCGTCAGATATATCGGAGCAGACGAAGTGACCAAATACTTCTGAACAGTTATAAATGTCAATAAGTTCCATACACTACAAGTTACCATTAATATCTGAACATAACATAACGTCAATATGTGTCACGCACGTCATGTGTCTCATTTAGCTACCTGTGTAGATGGGTGTTCAGATATTATTGGTTAGTTGTGTGTATTGAAATTATTGACATTTTTAAATGTTCAGAAGTATATGGTTACTTTGTCTGCTCCGATATATCTGACGGCGACTGTACGAGACTTAAACGTGGATTTGATTTGGATGAATATTGTTTTGTATTTTGAAAGCTCTCTATGCCTATTCGAAGGGGGTTAATTACGATTATTAAAATTTAAAATAAGTGTTCGTCATCGGTTCCGACATATTTTGTTTTTGGGAGTTGACCCCCAGTAATCTGTGTAATAAATCCTGAAATTGTAACGCTGTGCCCAGTTTTATTTTATTTTGAATGGATGCAGGACTTTTTTATTCTTTAGGAAAAAAGTCACATATGCACACAGGGAAAATACAAACGATGACTTGGAAAATATATTTGTATAAAAATGAATTGCCAAGAAGAATGTACGCGCATAAATTCAGAAAGCTTAGACCAAATTGGAACATAGTTTTTTTAGTTAAGTTCGTTCGTTTTGAGCAAGGATTGTCAAAAAAGTTTATTATTCGTACACGTGTGAAGCTGTGGCAGTTATCTTTACTAATAATATAAATTTTCTATTTTTTTTTTATTTTTTAACATCTCCAGTATCTCTCTTGGACCTATCATTTAATGAATGTCTCATTGTTTGGCAAAGACAAGTCCGTTGTTCGCGCGGCGTCTAAATCGTTTAACATAAACAACGCTAAATCTCCTATCCCCTACGTCTGTCACGTTTATTTGCATTTATTGCACCCTTTATTTAAGTTCGATTCTCGAGGATGTTGATTCGATCGGCTTCAGTTTTAAGCCGTTTCGAAAGGAGAACCAAACAAAACCAATATTGGGGAAAACGGAGTTCAAAGTGTGTTACCTTATATTACTAACGTAAATGTTATTGAGATATTCTTAATACTGTTAACTATAAAACTCCACCGGTTATTTATTTCCTTTGTCAGGAAAATATCTCTTTCTAGTCATAAGGCTGCCTAAATGGTACCACAATGTGTCTGTAAGATATTTTTTTTTGGGTAGCACGAAATAGCTATTTATCCATATCGAAATATAATAATGAATCTTACATACAACATAAGTTATTAATAGCAGCGGCCTTCGACCTTGTTCGCGTTATTTAGGGATTAAAAGTATTCTATGTGTTAACCTAGTTTCTCATTTCTCTCTAAATTTTTCCTAATCCATTTGTAGATTTTGCGTGCAAGAATAACATACATTGTTAGATCACGAAATCCATAAATTTTTACAAACTTTCACATCACATCGCATTCTTTAATCGAGCATCAATAAATACTAACCTTATCTAAATAATAGTTTGGGCACAAATTTAATAAGTGATCCACTTGGGCTTAGGCGACTTGTGGCTCGGTCAGTATAATATTGCTGTCGCTCAAATTAGTAAAGAATTGTCTGTGTAATGTAACTATTTCTCTTTAAATATTAGTTGGATAGGATTTTAGCAATACTTATTTCAAAAACCTAATTTGCAAAACAACAGATCGCTATAAAATACGAAGTGCGTATTTCATTTATAGTGCATAATCCGTATTAGTTCTTGGCGGTCTCGTTTACAATAAATACCTAAATCCTGAATAATAACAGGATGACTGATTGAATGAATTACCCAGTCATAGTTTATCTCCGCGAAGCCATTATATATGTTTAAAAATAATAACTGTGACCATCGTCATAATTCGTTATTTATATTCAGCCAGTGAATCAGCCTGCGTCTGAATGAAGTCATTCCGAGACCATGTGGAGGTCTCCGAGCTAACTAACGCTTACTACAGGCCTTATACGTAGATATCATTCATTAATTGTTTGCATTCGATGACATAATACAATTTTTATATGTTCTATGGAGCGTTGCGCCGCACTAGCGGACTTTAAATATTTTAAGAAACAGATATTTTTTTCATTTTAACCTCAATTTACAAAGAGAGAAAGTCCTAAATCAAAAAGCTTTTCTTATTAGCCGAATAGTATTGGATCGATCGATCAGTAAGGATTAAGCTTTCAGGATAAAAAATAAAAGCTACTTTTTTTCCTTGTCCTGACAATAACAAACGTAACAAAAAAGAATTAACCTATTTCTACGTGTAGAACGATCACCAAATAGGTTAATTACATACATTATGGAGATTAATTTTCATTTCTATAAGTTTGGATATTGATATAAATGCTTTTTTATAAATATGTATGAAGATAAGAATTATAGCTCTGTATATTCATAACCTACATGTCATTAGTAGAGTGAAAATATATATATTTTTTTTTAATGTAAGAAACTGTTAGTCACCAGGAGTTGCCCATAGTCCTGTAAGTTATCTCATTCTAGTCCAAAAGTGACTAACTCAAGTGCAATAATAAGTTTGAAAATATTGACTCATAAGCAAGACGTTACTTTTAGGGAAGGAACATTGTTTAAAGAGACAAACAACAAAGCTTGCAAGAAGCTTATATTTAATTCTGACGTAATTCAACTTGGCACTGTTAACTGTGCGTAACCCAAATCGAACAAACAGGTTTTGCGAACAAACTTAATTACTCATGACATTCAGCATGATTACCGCACCGCCTACCTCATACAATAGTGATCTGTAAGACTGGTGCTTTTTTGCTTATCTTACCCTAAGGGTAACTTGAATTAGATGAATAGTGGCTACACCAGTGGTTTATAATCTTATTTATATTATCACCCATTAACGGTTTTAAGTTTTATGTCAAACAAAACTTGAAACTCTTAACGTAGTTACCACTATTAATCAAATAAAATTACCAGCCTCATTAATTTGTTTTACTCTAAAGGGCGCGGGTATAATTTGGCCTCTTTGAAATTCCGGCCCTAGTTTCGGGTACACTCATGTCTTTACGTATTTTATGTAGTTACGTATTTTAAAGCTTTACAAAAGTAAAGCTTTAAAATACGTAACTTCAAATTCATCGACTTCCTAGGAAAAAAACAGGTTTCTCTTAACATCAACTTTGAAGGGTAATTTGTACAAAACAGTGTAGCTAGTAGTGAAGTCCTTATTTTATGGTAAACATTTACTAGCTTGGATACCTAATTTAAATCGACTCTCTACTTTTTCAATTATCTAATCATTGTTGATCTATCGTCATCTTTAACTTTTTTTTTCTGAAACCAGGTACAGATGGATAAAGAACGGGCAACCGTTCGAGTACACTAGCTACGACACCCGTATATCGCAGCAGCCCGGACGGGGCACGCTGGTGGTGAGCCAGCCGCGCGACGTAGACCTCGGCCAGTACCAGTGCTTCGCCGAGAACGAGTGGGGCATCGCCACCTCCAACTCCGTCTTCGTACGGAAAGCCGAGCTCAACTCCTTCAAGGAAACCGACGAGCAGGACGTCAAGACGGCCGAGGAAGGGAAACCGTTCAAGCTGACGTGCGAGCCGCCCGACGGCCACCCGAGCCCGAAGGTGTACTGGATGTTGCAAGGCGACCAAGGGCAGCTGAAGACCATAAACAACTCGCGCATGACGTTGGATCCCGAGGGGAATCTTTGGTTTTCGAACGTCACTAGGTCCGATGCTTATGAGGACTATGCGTATACGTGCGCTGCCAAGTCGCTCTTCAGGAACGAGTACAAGCTGGGCAATAAGGTGTATCTTCAGGTGACTCCGACGGGTATATCGCCGGCGCTGAACAAGCACGCGCCGGTGCACCAGTACACTACGAGGCGCAAGGAGAAGGGTCTGAAGGGCAAGCGCGTCGAGCTCTACTGTATTTACGGAGGAACGTGAGTATTTTTCACTCCCTCGCTTCAGATCGGGTTCGGTCGATCGATGCCGCTAATGCGTTTACAAAACCGTGACGGGGCTCACGTGTTGCCGAAAGTTGGGGGAATGTTTTTGCTCGGTGTTGAGCTAACAAACATACCTATACGTAGCGTAAACGAAACGCGATATATCTCTACCGAATTGAATGCGGCTTCACGCGTTAGTTTAATCGATTTTGAATTTAGAAACGGCATAGTTTTAATTGTTGCTAAGCCGCGTTGTCAAATAGCGGCTGTGGCTATTTTTGACTAGATCTATTTGAAAATTGAAGGGCACACGTGTGAATCTAAAATAGGACCGTTATACTTTATGGTATTGCAATTTATTATCGTTTCACATATTTTAGCAATGTTTCTTACATACAAAGCTTTTCACAATTCTAACCGTTAATTAACTATCATGGTAGATTTGAAATGTATAGTTTACAAATTTAACTAGCTCTTAAAATGAGATTAAGCCTATAATTGAACTTGGGAATCATTAAAATAAAATATATATTTAATAAAAAATTCTATAAAAGCGGAATTTTGTAAGAACGTCTGGATCGACGATTATTACTCTTTCATGCAAAAATTACTGAATGCATTTGGATACAATTTGGAAGAAAGATACAAATGAAATCAGGAACAACATTTGATCTTGTATAAACATCACCTGTAGTCAAATATCTAATCGTCTCGTCATTTCCAGGCCTCTACCTCAAGTAATATGGAAGAAGAACGGCAAACCGATATTGTCCTCTCAAAGCATAACGCAGGACAATTACGGCAAGACGCTGGTGATCAAGTATCCAGGGTATGAGGACCAGGGCACGTACACCTGTGAGGTCAGCAACGGCGTCGGCACTCCCCTCTCGCACTCCATCGACCTCGGCATTGAAGGTGAGTCTTTTATGATAATCAATCAAATATTAATATGATGACCTCCGTAGCCGAGAGGCGAGCTCGCCGGACTTTATCCTCGTGCCTACTCAGAGTCCAGGTTTCGATACCCGGTTGGGTCAATGTGGGAAACTAATTTTTCATTAGTGTCTCGGGTCTGGTATGGTACTGTCGTTGTTTCTGATTTCTGTAAAGCAAGTGCTGAAATTACTTACTACTTCTTTAAGACACAAGACGCGGGAAAACAGTGTACTTTATACTGTCGAACATTGAAGTAGTCTCTACTAAGCGATTCAAATCGAATTTAGCGTAAATGATGGATCTGAGTAAATGTTGTATGATGCTGACATTAGAGTTCATTTCGTCTGTTTGACGCTCATTCGTTATGGTACAGGTGCGGTTTCAAACCCATAATCAAAGCAAATCATAACAGTCAGTATGTAGACACATAAAATACATCTATTGATACATACATCAACACAACAAATTCAAATTAACACTGACAGTTCCAATTGACATCGAGTATCAACTTATTTAAAAACAAATCAAATCAAATTATGGTTTGAAATTATGTGTATCCTTTTTATGGGGGGTCCGCGTATCACCAATTCGAAGTTGTCCAAGGGCGATTCAATGATCTTCATGGTCATTTTGATGCCCTCCACGGTTATAAACTACGAATTTTATTGCATTAATAACACCAGGGACACAAACATACCTTCAATGTAAAGCGATTGTTCGAGATCTAATTAGGTAATCATTTCTCATACGTTTATTTTTTTCTAATTCTACTTGTTTCTATTCTATTTTTTCTAATTCTAAATTCTAATTAAAAACGATTAAATAATCGTTGTGACGTATTTTCGACTTTCGCGTGTAAGTGTATGTCACATTTTGAGTAATTGGCATTCAATGTGTTAAAGCATTTATAAAATCTTCAATACTCACGTAAATAAAAATGATTTGACAATATTAGAGCCAATAATATTACGAAACTCATTAAGAACACAATACATTTAATGTTTACTAGAAAAGTTAATAAGTCGACCTCAGAAAGAAAATGCATCTAAGTGTTCGTGCGTAACGGCGAATGTGGTGTGAACACATTATCTCGGCTTTTACAGACACAAGCACGTCAGACTAATAAACACACTTTGGGCTTTTTATCGCCCTTATGACGTGCGCATAAGAACTAATATCGAACCGCAAGAGTTTACCTTGAAGAGCAGCTCTACGCCGTACAATGCTGGTATCGTCAGAGTCGCTAACTCGAAACGTGACATTTGTTCACGGAAACTCATAATGCACTCGAACAAAAATGCGACGCCGCATCCCAAAAATGCGGTTGCGACCGAATGCGCTCCTTTGTTCGACGACTCGGTTCGTTCCGTCTGCAATCTGTGAATAGAAAGACGCTCACGCTCATGTTGTCGTTGGTAATAGCGGCCATTTTTTTGAAAAATTTAGCATAAGATAAGATGCAGGACGTTTCTGTATGGACGATGGTAGGTCGTTATTCAAATCAGCGTCGAGGCTGTAATTGGTTCACCTTTAGACTGTGCAGCGCCCACGTACGAATTTGACAAAGAAACATACACTTTATGTTTGATGTACGAAATCACTTGATTTGGAGTTTTAAGAAAAATAATAATATTTTGAAATTGAGGTTCATAAGTCTAACTAAGTCATATAGTTTTGTGTAGATGAGCGAATAAAATATTAAGTATTTATTTTTGAGAGGAAAACTGTATCAGACCAGTCCCCTGTTCACAAACATGACGTATGTCAAAGTCTAAATATGATATGCTTTAGATGACCATAAATAATATCATACCCTTTTCAAAATTGCGTGTCACGCATGAAACGTTACGTAACCCCAAGCAAATCTCCTCCGAATTCTTATCATCTGTTTTTGACGATCTTTGCGTGTACTCCCGCTACCGATGGGGTCGTATGAATGGTTTTCGAAAGAACAACACACGGTTCATTAATCATTTTTAGGGGTCTGTAATAATATAAACCGTATCCCTTGATGAGTTTTTAGTACTGTACGTAGAGATTGCAGATGCATCACACCAGTACAGTCCTACAGCGCGTTAAGGTAGACACTTGCTGTTCGATATTAGTTCTTATGCGCACGGGATAAGGACTGCACAATGTCCAAATGTTTGACTTTGCTTCAGCTGTACCCTCTTATTAGCATACCTAAATACGTGGACATTTTTATAAGACATACGCCGCCTGGAATCCGCCACGCGATTAAGTTTTATCGCGCTCTAACAAATATCAAAATCTATGCGTCAGCTGCTGATTGGTTGAAAGTACGAGTGCGGCGTGCTATCAGCCAATCAACTGATCGAATTTTTTGTCGTCTCCTACGAGAAATTTGACGTATTGCTCATGCTAGTAGGGATCATGGTCTCGACATATCATATTCTCGAAGTAGAACGTTTTTTTTCCTTTTTGATAGATTCTATACACGATTTCAGTCCTTGTTTCCAAATGACGTTTACTGTAACCACAACAGTTTGCAAGAACATACCTGTTTTTTGAAATATGCTAATAGAAATATCGCTCGCATTCAACAAATACCAAAATAACCATCACATGAGCTCTAATGTTAGGCAACTACGAATTCAGGAAGATCGCTATAAAGTTTTTATTGCACACATTAATGTACAGACCCACAAATTGAGTATGGGGACATTTAGTCGGAAATTGTCCAACTAGCGGTAACTTTATGACGGACTCGTTAAAAGAATTAGAGGTTGTCATCTTTGCAGCTACAATTTTTTTCACGGGACACAAACGATGTATATATGTCGCAGTCATCTGGTTTAATCACCTATTTGATTGGATCACTAGCGCGTTCATTTAATGACGACGTTTAATTGAATGACTAAAAGACAACTCGTCAAATTGTTTAATACAACGTTCAACTTTTTGACTGAACGTCATTTAGCATAGTCGTTGAATGGGATATAGCTGACTTTGTAATGTTTGATTAGGGTGACCATAAGTTCGCAACTTAAAAGATAACTAAAAAAATGAGGACATGACATAACACACATTAATAAGAATTTTTATTATATTTTAACAATTTTTAGTCTTAAGACACTTAGGCTAAAAAAATATCATATTTTTTCAAAAGTACTGTATTAAAAATTAGGGGAAGAGGAAAAGATTGGAATCGCAATTTCACTCAAAAAATATCAACACAGTGCTATTCGATTAAATATGTACCAGCTGTTTGACGCCATCTTTGTTTTGATGAGCACTAACGCCGCAGTGGAATAAAAATGAACTAAATTACAATTACCTGACTGATTTTACGTCCGCTATGTTCAAAGGGCTATGTTACAATCCGCTAACTTGTTGGACGTTGAGTGAGGCTTGTTCATTCAACGTTCGGCCTAGTCATTCAATTAAATGTCGTCATTGAATAAACGCGCTAGTGATTCAATCAAATAGCTGATTCAACCAGATGACTGCGACATATACATATATTCCCATGTTAATTCTATTATCAATTTAGTATTTTGCTGAATAGACCTGTTATCCTTAGAAAAGTCCTCTTATTTTTTTCAGACATAACTAATGACTCAAAATGAAATCTTGAACTATTTTAATTTTATTAAGGTTTTATAAATCTTAGTTACGCTCAGCTGATTAAAGGTTTCAGCGCACGTCTTTTATCTCTATGTGAAACGAGTTCCGGGCTGCAAATTGTTGTGTTTATCAGAGGCAAGAAGTAGTATTTCTCCAAAACTTTCCTCCAAACGTGGCTACTGCTACCAACTGGTATGGTACAGCAGCGCAGGAGTGATCGATAGGCGGTCGTTGACCTTTTGGGACTGGTCTGGTCTTGTTTAAGCACTGACCATAAAAAAGTATCAGAGTATTTTAAATGTTATTTTCAAAAAACCTCTCATAAAGTCCTCTTATGCCCGTTTCTAATGTTTGAAAAACGATCCATTTTAATTACGGGCAGTAATAAATTATACGAGTTCTAAGCTAAAACTGAAGTCGGTTGAAAAAAAAGAATAGTTATTTTTGACACAATACGAATCGTAAAATAATAGAACGGGGCATTGATAAATCAGTCAATCAATTCCTAAATCGCATTCTTAGATACACTGGAACGTTTACTTGTATCACAAAAGATACTCGAGTTAAACCGTGTGTTCATTGAGGATGGCCGCGGGCGCACGCGCGTATTAACATTCCCGAGTCAAGTTAACAATGCGCGGGACATTGTACCAAATAAAGGGTCCTAATAAAGGTGGTCGAGAACGTGGGCGCCGCATTAGGCGCCAGCTTCCTCGGTGCTATACGAATTGGTACTAATATATTGGCAGTTATGCATTAAATATGAATGGACAGTATCGGGACGTAAGTGGGGAGTCAAGTGTGACAATTTTGTTAATTAACACACTACGAAATATTTTTGACAGAGTACTTAAACCAAACACCCGTAGGATATTTTAAACAAAAATAACTTTTAAGTAAATCAAATAATTTTTGAGCATAGAATTAAAATCATGAACGAAAAATGTATCTAAATATTATTTAGAGAACCTTAGGGCGTATTCAATAATATACATTCTAAAATCGGGGTACAATTAGTACAAAAGTAGTTAGAAATCACTTCTGGATTTCTCTATACTTGAAAACGATTCATAAAATTCGAATAAAAAAATAGGTCAGAAACTTTTCGCTGTAAAAATAAAAATGTGCCGAACATTAAAACTGGTAACTTGACATATCTGTGTGCTGTTTTCGTCCTCGGGTATACTGAGTTAAATTAAATAAAGTAGTTCAGATGATTGTGAGCAATGACTCGGCAATTTGTGAAAGTAGGGGACCATTTCCCTCCATGGATCAAAGGCAATCACTGCTATTGAAAATATACACAATTACTACTTTAAGTTGCGTGACTACTGGGCCCGAACTTTTATTTCCATGAAATATATTTCAACAGAAATATGCTTGTACTGAAATTCACTCTTTGATTTGACGAAAATTTGACTTGATTTTGATTTAAGATATCAATTTTTTTATTTGTAGGTTTATTATGATAATTTTATAATATTTTTATGTACATAATTCTCATGATGTTGATAACATAATTAGATGTCAATATGAAAACTAAATTCGAAACTTGACGGAACTTTTCTAATTAAACAAAGTCTTTTGATTGATTAAAGTATCAGCCTATTTTAAAATTCCTTACTACAGGGCTAAGGTCTCCCATTAATGGAATCAAGTCATCGTTACTACACAGGGTACTGGCTTAGCCACCAAACTCAGCAAATTATGATTGGTGATCATCACATCTGAGATATGTTTAAGAAATCCGAATCATACTTTGTCCGACCACAAGACCTCGAGACCAGAGTCTTAAACAGTTAGTTAGGCCGTCAAGGCGTTGTTAGAGGTTCCTCTTAAATGTAGTTTTCCTTTACAAACACATACAACAGTGTGACGATTTTGAGTTAGTGGCTGTTTACATTCCATCACTACCTATACTAGCGCATATGAATAGTCCGTTCTCGTTGGCGGCCGATGGTTATCTCCCGCAATCCCGTTACAGCTACGGCTATGCAAATTAGTGTCGGCTTTGACACTGCTTCAGGCACATACAAACACACTAGTTTTGCCGACCGAACCTCCATATTGAATGTATCGAAAGTATCAGATCAGTTTTGAGTACATTCACGTGCACTAATATGTCTACATCCTCATTTTAAATGGAACCTAATGGTAACGCTATAAGAGCTCAAGTGCTTATATATATTTAATTGCTCGTAACCGTACACTGTACATGGCAAATCAATTGAAAAAACTATTTTCAATCGCGAACAACTAGAATATTAGAATACGTATCAGCCAATTTCGTGAATGCACCTGTAATTCTGTTCAATTGGCACTAACAAGTAATATTGATGAATAAACGTGCGATTTTTAGTTAAAAATTCCCTATGTCTCAATAATAGTAAAATCGTAGTGCTCAATATTACCCTGTGGCATCGTTGTTATAGATTTTCCAAAGCTCGATTATTGATAGTCGTCGATATAGTCGTTAGTTTATGTGACCCAGTGTGTGTAGTGTAGCAAATTAATGATCAGCTGCTCGGTATAGGAATGGTTCTGTCTGTATTCTGTTCTCTTGTTGACTTTGAATACTGTAGTTGAGCTTTTAGTACAAATTATACAGACAAAAGCACGTCAGACCACTTTGGACTTTGCATTGCCCTTATGTCGTGCTGATAAGATCTAATATTGAAGTGCAAGTGTTTACGTTGACGGCTGTTGACATACTACAGGCCTATTCAATTACTTAACAATTTTACTTACATGTTTTTTTCTCTTAAAAAAAGTTTTACCTACTAATGAGGCAATTAATTTCTTTTCAATGTGAATCGTTGGGGTTCTTTGGTGGCAACAAAAGACAACGACAGCATCAACATCTATACAGATTAAACGCGTAAAATTCAATCGTTATACGTTCCTATTTTAGGTTCCATATTAATCAAGCAAACATTTTCTATTACAATAGGCGAGGTGTAAATGTGTCCTATTCCAAACCACTATTCGCATCTCGTAGTGTCGTACTGACCACTGTCCCAATACCGGCATCAGTCTGTGGAGAGATAAGATACTCACCCATAGTAAAATAAACCCCAGTACACACACTCAGTACTCTGTGACTTCTCGGGGTGGCCCCCACTCTGGCACGGACACACCACCATATTAAAAATGTTTGTCACGCCCCGCAAACAGCTCACCGGTCGAGGTTTTACTGCTCCACGTGATGGGTACTGAAATTGGATTTCTTGTATCACTTCCTTTATAAGTGAGGGCGAAGAAAGCGGCCGCCATTCTTCTAATAATTCTCTATTGGGCAGTCGATGCCGACGCCATAACTGTGTCACGGCTTCCTTTTTATATTTTCTGATAAGCTTCAATTTAAAATAAAATTTCGGGAACCTTATCAATGTTAAATTTAATTATTTCTGTGAATATAAGGTTTATTTCGTATGCGTTCCTTGTTTTCTAAGAACGTTACCGTCGTTACAAATATGTAAAAAGCAACATTCTCTAGAAATACACGGGGTACTTTTAAAACCAAGCAACGCAGGGAATATTTTATCGGTTATTTATTATAGTGCACGGTGGGTGATAAACTTACACATTAGAACATACATCATGTGTATTTTAAGTTAAATTATGATCTAGTACACTAATTTCTTCATATAACTTCTCATTCAAGGGGTGATATACGCGGGAGGTGCATTTACTAGAGAGCGCCGGCAACTTAGCCGAATTTAATGAAATCATGAATGTCTGATTAAACTTTGAAATGTAGTGTGGTGGTGGTTTGACAAAGTTTCGAGACGTGACGTGACTCTGGTAACTAATTGAGTTTTAGTTACTATTTTGTTTTTATTTCGTTTCTTAACACGCAAATTAGACGAACGGAGCGTTCACGAACTTTTGTTTAGAGGTTAACATCAAATGTTAAAGCTCCTCTCGAAAATAATTACGTAAGCACGCTTAAAACAAGGCCAGGATTTTAAATGCACTGCCGTTGAAATGTTTCTGTTGCATTTTATTTGGAAGGTTTTGAAGCTTTTTATGCGATTTAATGTTTTTTACGTAGCAAAAGCCTCGATTGCAAAGATTGCGTACAATGGTTCTGCACTTAGCTTTACAATGGCGACCTGCTTTTTATTTCGCTATTACCACGACCGTTTCGTATTTCGCCGTGTCCTTTATATTCCTTTGGCTCTCGAACCGTAATCGTTGGCACAGTATAGCGTATAACAGTACAGTTGAATGTGTATGAAACGTCATCGTCCATTAATCACGTTAGGTTCGAACGTGATTGGTTTTGGATAACGTCACGATGATGATTGATGCAATTTGCATGGCTGTGTAATGACATAGAATGGTGTGATTTTACTTGCGATCGATCGTCGATGCCTCACCTGTCTATTTTTATTTTTATGTATAAAGTAAAATACACACGCCAGTGTTACTAACAGAAAAATCTATATCTATATTATAAAGCTGAAGAGTTTGTTTGTTTGAACGCGCTAATCTCAGGAACAACTGGTTCGAATTGAAAAATTATTTTTGTGTTGAATAGACCATTTATCGAGGAAGGCTTTAGGCTATATAACATCACGCTGCGACTATTAGGAGCGAAGAAATAATGGAAAATGTGAAAAAAACGGAGAAAATTATTCATCCTTGAGGGCTTCCGTTGCGTGCGGGGTTGAAACCCTTTTCAAAGGGTGAAAGTTTGTATGGAAACCGAAATCCACGCGGACGAAGTCGCGGGCGGCCGCTAGTTTGATATAAAACACGTCGTAGGTTTTATAATTTAGAAAAAAAATATTGTGCTTAAAGTCTGGGAAAAGTATTTGATGTGACTGATTCATAATATTCTAATTATCGCATACGTGGGTAATATACAGTTAATCTTTAGTTCGAAAAGGCATTTAGTATTTTATCTTGGTTTAGTTAAGCTTTGTGATAACAGGTATAAATTTTCCTATTTACACAGCAATGGACGTCATGTATAGCCAAACATTTAAGTAGTATGACATTTAATATAACCCCTTGATTGGTGAAACGGACTACTGGATTCATTTAACCCTGATTGGACTACACCCATTCCCGAGGCTACACATGAGCAAGGGCTTGGTTGATATTTTTTATTGTTTAGTCTGTATACGTATTATAGTGCCTTTCTTAATTTGGAATTGATTCTTCTTATCCAAGTCATTCACCAACTTCTTCACTGGATATTATTTTGATTGTGTCGAAGCCGAAGATGAAGCGGCTGTTGTCTATTAACGACCTCTCAGCCGCATATTTTTCATTTGTATTCTGGTTTGGATAATAAGCGACGATATCTTCAATAAAACAGCGAAGCTTTTGTGATATATTCAATTCAACCATATAACCAAAGAAATAAAGGCCATTTTCTCATCTGTTTAATTTTGGCTTAATTATTTTAATTGAAATATAGCTTACTTTATGATACCATTACAACCACTTAGATCCCTACTTTATTTAAATAGATACACTTCATTGCACAGAAAATTTACAGAAATTGGTTTTACAGACATTTACCTAAATACAATTTAGGCGGTCTTATTGCTAGAGAGCAATCTCTTCTTATTTATTTGAGACATACAAATATTATCATCTGTGATCTACATAATGTTGGTTTATTTGCTAAAATAAAAATATGACATTGAATGGTCATGTAAACCTGTTTTGAATTAACATTCAGACAAATTATAACGTAATGTACAATTCGTGTTTTGATTCGATTAGCACCTCAGAAGCGAATAACATTATCTGTTTTCTGCAAAAAAATCGAGTAATTCGGTCAAACGTCATTTCATTTCAATGGCATTAACTAAAGGTAGTATTGGATCGGCGCAGTTAGACTCTTGTCTATTAATAGATGGTATGCTGTCTCATTGTCTACTTGTGTAAATTATTTTGCAGTGCAGTGCAGCAGTGTTGAAAAATGAGCGCTGTGAGTCAAGCGTTGAGCGCTGAGTCAACGCTTTTGAGCTTTTCATAAAGGAAATACACGCGGGTAAACCTCAGGCGAAGCATTTTATGTCATGTAGTTATACGTAGAACGTAACTCTGTCTGTCTGTCTGTCTGTCTGTTACGCTTTTCCGCTTAAACCTCTCAACCGATTTTGATGATATTTGGCATAGGTATACGTTGAACCTCAAGAACAGAAATAGGCTTATTTTTGTTAGAAAGTAAGGGGGGGGGGGGTTTATGCCACCTTTGAATGTTTATATGGGAAAATGTTTATTTTTTAAGTTAGAGATATAAAAGTTAACACAAATATAGCTCTATTAAAATATATACTTCTTTTTGTTTCGAATATTAGGGGAGATAGGGGTAAAACGACCATGAAAGGATGTAGTCCACGCGAACAAGTCGCGGGCACAGCTAGCCTATTTTATATATTCCAACCAGTAGTTCCGGAGAATAGCGCTCTCAAACAAACAGTTATATGTATATTACTATAGAAATAAATGAGGTAGGACATAGCGATTTATCGCTCGAACTGGAGCAGCCCGACTGGTGAAATACCTCCATCTTACAGAAGGCCGCAGCCAAATAACAATTACTTCTGTGTTGTTGTGTTCCTGTGTGTGAGTAAGGTTTCCAGAGCTCTTGGGAAGTGCTATTAGTAGCAGGGGTCAAGCCTTCAAGGTAAGGGCGACAAGTCCAGTAACAGTGTATTACCTATCCTGTACCTGTCGCTCTAAAGCTAGGACCTCATTACCACTTAACATCAGGTGGGATGAGGTCAATCTTGAAGGGTAATATATAAAAAAAAGTTGATTTATGGGTGCTCGCGCTTGAGCTCGATTCAAGAGCAAAGTTACGCGCCATATTTGAGTTCTTTTATGTAAACGCTCCAGCCAATCTCAGCGTCGTTAAACTGCTGAGATTTTTTTTCGATTGACCGTTTTAACGCGGCCTAGAGCTTTTTCACAATGCTAGTTTCAATAACGTTGTTTCTATCTAAAAATCTATGATTTGTGTACTATACCCGGCTCTCATAAACATGTATTTAACAAACAATGTAAGAAAAGTAAATAGCGATGTTGTATCGCGTAGAGTGACAGCGTGCTCCAATACGACCGCGTCACGCGTCGTCACGTCGGGTGACGTAACATTTGTCACGCACGCCGCCGCGCCAACCCAGTTCTCACATTAATTGAGAAACTGTTATCGGTCAGCTAGTGTGTGTCCCGTACCTTGGGGTTGTAAACTGAAAGTTGATTAGCATTCTGAAGGAATTAAAAACCGAACTTCAGATATTTCCTATCAAAAATAAATTTATAGCATAGCTGAATATTATAAACAAATAAATAAAATATTTTTATTCAGATAACTCGGATCCATATGTTAGTAACAATGTTCTTATACCTACTGTTAGTAAATTATAAAAATTGTTCAATTGACGTAGTAAATTTGTTCCGCCTGCGGGTTTATTAGGGACGTGATCCAGTGATATAAGCTGAAGAGTTTCTTTGTTTGAATGCGCTAATCTCAAGAACTACTGGTTCGAATTGAAAAAATATTTTGTGTTGAATGTCCATTTATCGATGAAGGCTATAAGCTTTATAACATCACGCTTCGACCAATAGCAGCGAAGAATCAGTGGAAAAAGCAGGGATAGTGCGCGTGGGAAGCCGCGGCGGGTCGCTAGTCTGATATATTATGGAAAATACGTTTTACATATAGGATACTTGAACACAGTTATCGAAAAATAGTCTAAACTGTCCAAATGTGGTGTGATGATGTGGCTAACCACTCCAAAGATAAGCAAAGTCCGGCTCTAGACAAAGATAGTTGGAGAAGTATGAGGAACACGTCTGCCCAGTTGTGGGAGAGACGCCTGATATGAGACAAGGCAAAAGCTAGAAGCACTCAAATATCCAAGTAAAACTGTGTGAACTCAATCCGTTTACCGGTTTTGATAGTGCCATTAAAAATCACACAAAAAAATCCGTTACAATATATAACGATTAAAATGTAAGCGGTCTCGTCGGGGTGCTCCCGAAACTACTTGGTGCGTCTTTGAAGTGCTGTGCCTTCTTTGTGGAAAAATAAAACTATAATTATAAGTGAGTTGGAATTCATCTTGCAAGTAGCTGCGCTCACAGTAATACACAAGTAATAAGGGCTCTGATCTCCGCCATAATCAGTGTCCAACTAAACGATTAGCATTTTTTTAACAGCCTGTAAATGATTGCAATTTTGGGCAGAGGCGTCATATGAATTCTGCCCCAAAGGTCCTTGTTTGAAGTCAAGGAGTCGCCTGGCGATAGCAAGTGACGGACGATGTATGGAAGAAACACTTAATATGCTTTGACGTGACGAATTGTCCCATCATTTATAAGCATATAGTCAGAAATGGTTCCGATACGGAAATGGTTCCTCAGTTCAATCGCTTATGTTCAGAAAGATAATTATGAAACAACATCACATTCGTTGACCTGATACTGAAGTTAGTAGTTTTAGCACTTGTGTTATGAAAACAGGAACCGACAGTGGGATCGCAATAAATACTTAAACACGGATATAAACATGACATAGAACAAACACATATGTTCATCACACGAATGTTTGCCCTGGCTGGGGATCGAACCCACGATCCTTTGTTCAACAGCCAAGAGGTTGATTCACAAATGTCAGAAACGATTCCGATTCAGAAAGTCTATGTTTGTGTCTGTCCAATCGTTTGTATTATGAAACAGATAATTTTTGTCCGAATTAGAATCCTTTTTCGACGTTTTGTGAATAGGTAGGCACGAGCGCTCAATATTGTTTCACCATAAAACAAAGCATGGTTTTCGAATTCGAATCCATTCCAACGCTTTGTGAATATCGGAGCTGCATCGCTTTTGCGCGCGTTCCTGAACGCTTAACTATGCAGACGAAAATTAATTAGAGTTTCTGAATAGAACTCACCCGTTTCTCGCTTTAGCGTAACCCCACACTAGCGTTCTTTGAGCGTCGACGTCGACGCAACGCCGACGCGACGTCGACGCAACGCCGACGCGACGTCGACGCAACGTCGATGCGGCGCCGACGCAACGCTTGCGCCGCGGCGCGGTCGAAATGACGAACGCCAGGACTGCGCTCCACAGGCGCCGCGCCGGCCCGACGCCTGCCGCAGCGTTTATTTTGACAACAGTACAATGATCAACTCAATTGTTTCGGCCCGCCCGTGTTTTAGAATCAGTAGGCAGAAGACTTTTTAGCTGATAGCAAATATGGATGTAGCTTAAAATACTAGCTCATATTGCCGAAGAAACCCATTTTCAATTAAGTACTTTTAGTTTTCGAGAAAATAAATGCTAAAGTTGCCTTTTCGTGCCATGTGTCAAATAGGTAAAATATATTTTTTCCTTTACAAGTTGAAAGCATTAATTTATCACTGCAATATATAACATTATATTGTGTGTTCAAATCTTACATTTCCATTTTCGAAATAACTGTACATGACATCAGCGCGGCGCGACGCTCGAACGCGATGTGCGGAGGACGCCCAGCGCAAGCGCCGCTCAAACGCCGCGCCGACGCTGGGCGGGCGCCGCGTCGACGCTGAGCGGGCGCCGCGTCGACGCAACGCCCAAACAACGTCGACGCGGCAAGACGCTGACGCTCGAAAGACGCTAGTGTGGGGTCCCTCTTAGGGTGCCAAACACTAATGAGGAACTTCTTTTACGTCCCTCTTATTACAGTTTTGTGTTTGGACATGGTCAATTGTAGTTTGCAAGCGTCTATCGTGATGGGAATCATAAATTACAACGTTATAGCATCTATTTATTTTCGTGCATTTGTGAAAATAGTATACATTTTTAACATGTTTAAAAACGGTTCGGTTTTGGGTGAAAATGAGACGTTTTCCAAAACATTCAATTTCTCTGCTTTTATATGGTTATTTAGATGTTGACTTTTCTTTAATCTAAGAATGGACTTTTGTCGTTGAAGAATTAATTCGAATACTTTAAAAAGCGTAAAATATGAAATAAACAGTAAAAAAATCGAACTAATTTTGAGAGTTAATTTAAGTTACGCAATTCTAGTTTCCTGACTGGACGAGGAAACTAGCATCCTTAAACAAGGCAGTTGGAGGCAGTAATAACGAAAGTTTTCCGCAAATACGTCTATCTATATTTGCCCAGATACTTCCATTACCTACTCAATGATACGGAGTATTAAGCGTTTATGTAATGTATGTTTGATACTTTTTTTATCTTTAAGGTACATACTTACACGATTTTTTTCATTAAATGTACTTCGTGTAAATAAACAATTTTGAAATTTGATTTTTTTTTATTTATATTACACTTCAAGATTGACCTCATCCCACCTGATGTTAAGTGGAAATGAGGTCCTAGCTTAAGGGCAACAAGTAGAGCATACTAAAGCTGTTACTGGACTTGTCGCCCTTACCTTGAAGGCTTAACCCCTACTACTAATGTAGCAACCCCCAGGAGCTCTGGAAACCTTACTCACACGCAGGAACACAACAACACAGAAGAGATTGTTATTTGGCTGCAGTCTTCTGTAAGGTGGAGGTATTTCACCAGTGGGGCTGCTTCAATTCGAGCGATAAATCGCTATGCCCCACCTCTCTTCAAAATTTTCGTCTCTATAGTTAAATCAAATTAGAATATTACGTCAAGACGCACTACTGCCATTTAATCATTTTCAAATGAATTTGTTAAAAACAGATGTTCTCTATTCTTCAATCAATGAATTTATTTTGATACATATTTAATTTTTAATTATTCTAAACTTTATTACACATAAAATAAGTGCAAAATTTGGACTCAATGCTTAGCGGCTTTCTCTACCAATCAATCATACAGACTTGTAATGCCCAATCTTTTCACGGAACTCTATTGCATACAGGGCCGCCGTAAGCGGGCGTGCAAAGCGTGCACCGCACACGGGCGGCACGCTCGGGGGGCGGCAAATTGAGCGACTCATCACGTATCTAATTGAAGTAATTGTCATAATACCTATCCCTGGGGTAAAACCAGTCCAATAATCCACAACCCCTATTCCAATATATTTTTACCAATGACTTATGTAATTTCAAAATTTCCGAACACAGTAATAGCGCTAAGAATATTATTTACTTACATTACCAGTTTCAGTCACATCTAGTGAAAAATCCTTTTCAAAATTAAATATTATCAAAAACTATTTATGATCAACAATGCTCCAACAAAGACTAAGTTATTTTTGCTACAGTTTCAATTGAACACGAATTTTATCTTCGTTAAGTTGTTTTTATTTTGCCCCACCGCAATGAGAAAACATTAATCATTTTTGACAAAACGTAGAGTAAGTAGTCGTAGGGCGGCATAATCGGTATTGCACGCGGGCGCGAAAATAGCTAGCGGTGGGCCTGATTGCATATTATTTATCAGATGTCTTCATCAGTTGGTTATGATAAGTGCCTTTTAACAGAAAACGATTTGAACCTAAGTTAAAGTACTTAAGCGTCAACACTCACTCAGCATGTCCACAGCAATATATCGCGGCCCTTTGTGCCCTAATTACGATTATGGATTGTCCTCATACGAGTACAGGTCACGTCACGTCCCTTCGTGGAACTCTGCGCAATTTGCCGCGAACGCTGCTCATAAAATACTAGACATACCGCCATGGATACACCTCTGACAGAACTATATTTAGCCGATACCAATAAAGAACATCATGTTATTAATATTATAAAGCGTTTGCGGCTTTCAGAGTCGTGTGATGAATCGATTTTCGATGCTATTCTTCTACCCGCCCGGTTCCAATATTTTACGATTCGTAATGTGTCTAAAATGATAATCCGTTTTTCTCCAACTAACTACGGGTCTGGAACGGTTTTAGCTTACACCTACATCCTGACTGAAACGGATCGTTTTCAAATAATGGAACCGCGCATAAGTCGAATTTTGTGTCGCAATTTCGGATTCCGATGGGCAATGTAGGGCGTTAAAAAGTTTGTTTCTGGCAAAAACCTGCTCCTAAGTCGCTTTCCAATCGTAGATTTTGTGAATCACTAACTATAACCTAGTCCATAACTATAACCGTTGTCTTCATTAAAAGGCAGTTCTGATAAATAATGCAACTACCGGTTATCACGATATGGCTAACTTTTACAATTTTATTTGGTTTATTTCTATTTAAGTTCACACGAACGATAAAACCAAGTGCATTCAAAGTATCAGCTTCTGAATGTCCAACTGCAGGGCAAAGCTCTATCATTGAAGTCATTACAATTATGGGTTAAATACTATGCTTGCCTAATGCAGAGTGATCGCAAACTTATTTATTGAATAGGTACACTAACAGAACATATACTTAGCATTTAAGGGACATGTGATACAGAGGTAAGTTCTAGTATATGCTCCAATAAGAGGAACTGGAGATATGTTCTAAAAATTCTAATCATACTTGGCTCTATACGGAAATCAAACCCGGGACCACTAAACCATCGAGGTGCTATCTTCCTTTAAGTGACTTTAAACAAGTCAGGGATTATTTCCTTATACAAAATCACCGCCTCAGCTGTGATTAGTAAGTACACGTTATAATGTAAATCTAGCGCACATAAGAGTGTTAGTAAATATCTAATATCTAATCCCAGCTTGTAATTGGAGCCTAGACCGCGTTGTCGGGTTTCAGTCGATACGTTTAAGAGAGCTTAGTGACGCGCCGGGAAGTCCTGCTGGGGTGACTGGCCTCCGACTCATCTCTGGGATTCATTTTCTTTGGGCGATATTTGTACTGATGTTTGCAGTATCTTTAATATGAACAGTTTTAAATGACTAGCAAATGGGATACTGTAAGTGTGGGATACGGTCAGAAGACAAACACTTTGAACTTTGTATTCAAAGTGTTATTTCCGGGGTAACAGCTAGTATAGTCTAAAACAAAATAACATCTCACTATATGCCCCTGTGTATCTTAAAATGTTCTGATTTTGATGCTGTTTTTAAATAGACTGAGTGATTCAAGAAGAAGGTGTAGTATGTACGAGTATGTATGAAAGATGTATATCATAGTACAGAAAAGCCAAACATTTAGTATCTACATTGTATCTGTGCGGAGCCAAAACGGGTCGTTAGTAAATCATAAAGTATCTTCATACCCAAAGCTTAAAATAGATGGTGTACGTACCGCTTTGTATTAAAAATCTTAATTTAGACGATCGTATCGATCTCCTCTAGACAGCTATACGACTGTTCAGAGAAAAGTCGAATATAAAAATAATGCACATTTTTATGGTCGTTTTTAATCCAAGTTTACGACGAGGAAAATCTTGGCTTGTTGAATTGAAGGAAAAAGCAAACAATTTCTGTTCCATATTTATCATAAAAATGGATAAACATTTTTATAATTTAAAGAAAAATTATGATGATATATACCGTTATTTTTTAATGTTATTTAAAGAATGAATGTTGATTCAGACATATACATCCAAATTATCATAGTTTATCAAATAAAATTGTGTCTTTTGGGTTTTTAAGACCCACCCAACCCAGCTATACCGCAAAGAGATCCACTTAGATCTTCTCTACTCAGTAAATTTTAATGTAGTATTCAGCAATAGATAGTGATTCAAGAGAAAGGTTCATACGTACAGTCAACAATACGTCAAGATAAAGACTGCAGCTCGATATTAATTATTATGCGTACGACTCACGATCAGTTCAAAGTGTATAAGAGACGTTTATTTAAACATTGTACGTTAATTCTTTTCAGTAGGTCGTAGGTACAGGTTCCTTATATGTAGTTGCTCAAAAACCTGTTGAAAACAAAGTGTGTTTATTGTTTTCACCCACGACGACAATAGTATATTTCCGCGCAATTTTTTTAATTGTTTCTTTCATACGGCAGTAACGAACCTTCTCCTAACTATAACAAACACAATAAAAAAAAATGAAATTGTTCCAGCCGTTCACGCGTGTTGGCCAGACCAAGGGAGATAGCGATTCATTTTTTAACTTAAAAAAAAATGAGGAGGTTTTCAATTCGACCGTATACAATTTTAAGCAGATTAATAGAAATATAAACTGAGTAGGTAACTCTTTTGAAATATTTCAAACGGTTTGGCAAGAGACCACCAACAGAAGGATTTGTTTCCATGATAAGAGTACCGACCCCGCTGTTTTATGATACTTAAGATTATTGCCACTTGTGAAGCAGTATAATGTGATTATAACAAAATTTATGATGCAATTTTCATATATCCTAATGGTTTATTTATCCTGATGACCAGATTGTTCACTTGATCTTGACAAACCAAGTTCAACCCCCTTGTGAATCAAACAGCCAATTTTCTTATCTTGACTAAGAAATTATTGTTATTTCCAGTTTATGCTGTAACGATACACTTCGCGGCGTAATCTTTTGACTAACTGGGTTGTATGCAGATGATAATTTGAATCTTCGGTATCGATATGTTTGTGGTTCTCAATTTCGATACTGACTTTTGAATTCTGATAGTTCTGAGCGGCGAATAGGGTTTTTAGAGTTCATCTATTTAAATACCTTCGTTATTTAAAATTAAGTTGTTTCCGCTAATAGCAATACCGCAAAGAGACCCGCCTTGATGTTTTAAACTTCTCAGTAGATTTTAATGCAGTATTCAGCAATAGATAGTGAAAAGGTTATGTACTTTGCTCTTATTTAGTAGGTATTGATTTTCGCCCATCCGAAGACAAGGCGGGTCGGGGGTTATATTTTTAAAAGCGTTTCAAATTTCTGACTTTATACATAGGCAATTGATCTCCCATATACTCTTAGTATCATCGTAAAATGGAACAAATACTGAAAGTATTTTTTTGTTTCGCAGCGGCTCCATTCTTCACGGAAGAACCGGACTTCCAGCGCATGTCTGAGGGCGAGACGGCCACCATCCGCTGTAAGGCGAGCGGTACCCCCATGCCGCAGATCTCGTGGGTGTACAACGGCAAGCCGATCGAGCAGGCCGAGGTGAACCGGCGCCGCCAGGTCACCGCCGACGCCATTATCATCACCAATCTTACGAAGGCGGACATCGGCAACTACGGCTGCAACGCGACCAACTCCATCGGCTACGTTTACAAGGATGTCTACATCAATGTACAATGTGAGTACCTTAGTTTATAAATACACTAGCTGTGCCCGCGACTTCGTTTGCGTGGACTACAGGGGGTTTCCAGTTTATTCCCGCTAACTCCCGTTCCCGTGGGAATTTTGCAATATCCTGTTGCAACTAAAGTTTAAGTTTACTAAGGTACCTGCTTGCCAAATTTCAAGCGTCTGACTTAAGAGTTTTAGATTTTTCATACAAAAGGATTTTCCCGCTAATTCCCGTTACCATGGGAATTTTGGGAATTCCTTTCTTAGTGCACTTCTACTGTGCCTAAGCTACGTCCCTTCCAAATTTCAAGCGCCTATGTTTAGCCGTTCTGTGTGTTCATATGTCAGTCAGTCAGGTTCTCCTTTTATATATTACTAGCTGTGTCCGCGACTTCGTTCGCGTGGACTACATCCTTTCATGGTCGGTTTTACCCGTTTTTCCCCTAATATTTGAAACAAAAATTAGTCTATATTTTAATCCAAGTTTCGAGCTATATTTGTGCCAAATTTCATATCTCTAACTTAAAATAAACATTTTTTCAAATAAATAAAGGTGGTATTACCCCCATCCCCCCCCCCTTATTTTTTAATAAAAAGTAGCCTATTTCTTCTAAGTTCTTGAGATTCAACATATACCTATACCAAATTTCATCAAAATCGGACAGACAGAGTTACTTTCGCATTTATAATATTAGTTGGGATTAGTAGGGATTTAGATTTAAAAAGTGCTTTACACCGCACTAGGGAACTTTAAATATTTAAAAAAAACTGAATATTCCATCTCCCGTTGTGTTGGATTCGTACCCAACACGATTCCCGTATTGCGCGTGTTGCTCTTCCAACTGAGCTAGCCCCAAGTTATCGTAGGCGATTGATTTTTGTGTTTTTGTAAGCCTTCGGTAAGTGCTTCTGCCGTATGAATTTAGAATTGCATACTTGTCGGCCCTTGGGACCCTCATTCATTGCAGCTGAAAACCACGAAAACTTTGACACCTGGCAACTTTTGTTATTAATTGCAAGTGAACGACGTAGTTTCTGATCGATTGCAAATTAAAGGCGTGTTCTTATAAACTTGTAAGATAATGTCATGCATATTTTGTCACGTTTTCAACGTCATCAAATTCATAGACAGTGAATCAAACAAACATGATGATGTATTAGAGCCAACAAAGAAATAGTGAAATGAAAATAACTATACGCTCTTATTGACCTTACTTAAAGCAGTTCAAATTGTCCACTAGTTTTGTATTTGTAACGTCGGCTATATCGAATGTAGTGAAACGTGCAATATTATCTTGAATAGTGCTAGAATTGAGGTCGCCAACAACCTTACTTGCAGTCGCGAGGCATTTGAACTTGTGTGTGCAATTCAAACGCTCCAGTATTATGAAATTAACTCTAGTTTACACATCTCTAGAAAATGTGTACTAAAGAAACATTCTTGTAAAAGGAATTGTAGGCAAAAGTGATAATGTTTATTCCATTTTACCAAGTATTTAAGTAATAAAATACAAAATAAATTTTAGTTTTTGTAGATACGGATATAATCATAACAGGTTCCAGTCCACGTAGAAACTGAAACTTTTTAACTTGTTCTCATAGGAGAATATAATAGTATATTATCCTGTCATGGTGTGAAAAGTGCTAACAGTCGAGCAAATCATGCTTCTAGTATTAAATACTAGCTGTGCGCGTGGCTTCGTCCGCGTCGAAATAATTTAACTGTAAGCTAATTGTAGTATTGCACTGCCAACAGCTCATGTACCACGCCGCGCTAACCCCTGTTTCACTCCAAGCTCCCCTTCTTAACCAGGCCACTTTCCTCCTATCTGCTCCATTCAAAAGTTGCCTATGCCAAATTTCTATTAAATGGGCTAAGCTTTGGCGTGAAATCCGCACAGACAGACAGGGTTGTTTTTGTATTTATAATATTACTAAGGACGAGAAGCGAATTCGCAATAATTTACTTTTTTACTCATGATGAGTCACATGTCAGTTAGCCAACAGTCTTGTAGGCAGTGAATTCGAACAGTTCTAGTAACGTAGTTTCACTAGGTACCTTTGCTACCTAGATGTATTCCCTCCTGTGACCTGCACATCACAAATTCATTGCATCTAGCGCTCCTGCCGCCACGTTCTCAGCTCAACACATAAAGGAAATCCCTCGGGTAACGTCGTCGACTTGTCGGGAAGTACACCTCTTCGTCTCTGCAACAAAGTGTTACGCTTCATTCCAATTGAACTCTCTGACTGATTTATGACATGATACGTATCCTCTAAGAGTGGGCTGCTTTTTATTTGTTTTTGATGAGATACATAAACAAATTTAAAGAACCCATTAACAGTACAATAACATGAAGTAAAATATAACACGTGAAATAACAAGTTGTAGAATAGGGTTATGCAAATTCATAATGATAAATTAGTAGAGAAGCAACGGATAGTAGGTTGGCCGGATACCGGATACCGGATATTCGGCCTGGTCACCGGCCAAATATTTGATTTGGTCACTCCAAAATCCGGGATTCGAGGATTTTCCGATAATTGATTGATTCAGTGCTTCTTAAAGCCAGTCATGCCGCTGGGCCTGACTATCCAAATAGGTATGGTTTTCCTTGTTAGGTTTTTGAAGGTCAGATGACAATCGCTCTGATGTTATCAACCTCACCAAATTAGGATCATTGTCGTAGTTGATCCCGGGCTCCGAAATGGATGCACAACCGGAAAACACACTAGGAGCAAAAAAAAGAAGAATAAGTGGCTCATTTACATTTGTCCCTTATCACAACTTCAAAAATTTCTACCCTCTTTGAAAACCGTTTTTATCCTCTCAGGGGGTATCCTTAGTGCTCACTTTTTTGCACTTCAAGATTGACTTCATCCCACCTGATGTTAAATGGTAATGACGTCCTAGCTTAAGGGCGACAAGTTACCTTGAAGGTTTGGCCCTTGATACTAATGTAACACCCCCCCCATCCCCTAAGAGCTCTGGAAACCTTACTCTCATTTTTTTTGGCTGCGGTCTTCTGTAAGATGGAGGTATGTATTTCACCAGTCGGGCTGCTCCTTTCTAGCGAAAAACGCTATGCCCTACCTCCCTTAAACTTACGTTATAAAAGAAATTCCTGTACAAAATTTTAAATTTCTCACCCTCTATTGTTTAGGCCCTGCGTTGATAGATCAGTCAGTAAATCAGCTTTCACTAATACAGATTTTGATTTTGATGTTTCATAAAGAGACGTTAACTCATTACACCACAACCTATTTATGGAGTCAAGAGATTGTGTTACACTCGTTTGATAGGTATGTAGTCCATCTTTATAGTGCTGCGACCCAATTGGCACGCATTTTATGTCTGAACTGCCCGAACTTTGCTCCTATTCACATTGCCAAAGCCCATTTCTCAAGACGTCATTCATTCTTCATTCTATTACCTCTTTTATTGTGCTCTTAAATATTAATTAACAGTCCTTAATAACTGGATCCATATAGAAAGAATACCAGCTGCTGTCTGCGACTTTGTTCGCATGATTTCTGTGATTGGCATCGTAGTTTTTAAACGGATAAACAGATTTTGAATCGGTTAAGAAATGTTTATAGAAAGATACAAGATGGCCGCCGCCACAAAATGTCCGTCTACATAATTTGATCTCATAATTTATAAATCAAATAAAAAGGCTTATATTATTATACCTTATGACAAATTTCAAATCCATGATACGCTAACACCGAACTGTTCGGGGTTTAAATCTATTAGGTCCTTTTTAGGGTTCCGTACCTCAAAAAGAAAAAACGGAACCCTTATAGGATCACTTTGTTGTCCGTCTGTCCGTCCGTCTGTCAAGACCCTTTTTCTCAGGAACGCGTGGAGGTATGAAGCTGAAATTTATATCAATTACTCAGGTCTACTGTCCCTTGAAGCTGTGAAAAAATCAAACTTCTAAGCCAACGCAATCAAAAGATACAGCCGTTTATGCCGCAAATTTTCGACACTTGCAAGGGAATCAAAACCTACAGGGTGCTTCCCGTGAACTCAGAATCTTGAAATTTGGTACGAAGCTACGTCTTATAGCATAGATAAAGGAAAAATTACGAAAACCATAAATTTTTAGTTACATCACATAATATATATACTTTTTTAATAATTTTAAACTTACTACCCATTTCCTCATAAACGCGTAGAGGTATTAAATTGAAATTCATACCAAATACTCAGGTCTATAATACCTTTAAGCTGTAACAAAATCAAACTTCTATGTCAACGCAATCAAAAGAAACAGCAATTTAAGCTGCATATTTTGAAACTCGCAAGTACTCGCAAGGGAATCAAAACCTAAAGGGTACTTCCAGTCGACCTAGAATCTTGAAATTTGGCATGAAGCAACGTTTTATAGCACACATAAAGGAAAAATTCTGAAAACCTTAAATTTTTAGTTACATTACAAAATATTTATGCTCCTCCATCTTTCCCCATTGTAATGTTATGAATTTCATTTTGCAATAAAAATACCATAGTTATGACTCGATTGTCGTAATGAACGAACTTTGTAAACCTTGCAGGTTTGTACGGAACCCTCGGTGCGCGAGTCCGACTCGCACTTGGCCGGTTTTTTTAAATCAATCGTCCGGTTTGCTATGAAAACCATACCCACGGTTTGTGTGATTGCCGTTATAAATCCCCGCATTCACGTTGTCAGTTTTAATATAAAGTTTTTATTCCTAAAGTGAACTCAGGCGACCGCTATAAACGTCACTTATAATTGATCATGGGATGGCAGACGTATGCATTGTGGACTCATTCATCAAGCGGCGGAGAAGCTTGTGCTTTATGGTTTTAAGTCGAGTCTCCGTTGGCCTCGGGCCAATTGACGGCCACATTCATTCAGCTAGAGTAGCAACCATTGTTGCACAATAAGTTTTTTTTATATTTCAAAATTCGATTCGATTCCAGGAGGCCTATCAAAAACGAAATATGTACGTCGGATCCAATTTTCAATGTTTAATTCAGATAAATCGTATCCAACTCATTTCAAATGTGAATAAGGCGTTTTCTAAAACATAATATTATTTATGCAAACTAAATACCACGTGTTAATTCGCGAAGCTTGCTAAATAAAAAAATAAAACATCTCGTTTATTCGTAGGTTTTTTGATAGTAGGCGTTTTGTTGTTTTAAACATGTAAAATAAATTTTGTTCAAAAGCTAATAATATTTTATCATTATTAAAAAAAAAAGTTGTATGATTGAAGCACTTTTTGATATTTTTGATAGTCTGTAGGTATACAAAGTAAACGATCTTGATACTTTTAATTTTCTGCTACATCTAAAGGATTGAAAACAGTTTAGTCAGTTTTAAATGTTAATGCAAACATTGTGATCGCAGAAAATCGTCAGTGTTCAAACGTCAAGGGATTTGCGAGGATTGGCCGCCCATTGTAGTCGGCAATAAAAGTCCAGCTGCACCTATCCTATCACCCAATATTGCGTGTCGTACAAAACGCCGCTACCTGACAAGCTAGCCACCCTCCCGTAAAGAAGGGCGCGGCCTAGCCGAGGGTGTTGCTCAGGGGTGACGCTTACCCCCCATTTTAACAAATACAATATTGACAGAGCCTCTTTTCACTAAATGTAATGTCAATATTGAAGAAAGTTATTCATAAAAAAAAAATCTATTTATATGTAGCTAACCCTTATAATTTACGTTATCGGGTGTCAGAGCGTTTGTAAACGTTACACCTTTAATATCTGTTTGTTTTTGTGACAGACCCAACACACTTTCTCTATGAAACAATACGAGTTCTTTATGTGGTTGATATGATATGACTTAGACTACCATTAAAAAAAAATTTTTTGGCAATGATGCATATTTTAAGATAAATAATGTTCCACATTGCAAACGAAAAAAAGATGAGGGTTAATATAAAATGCCTTTGGATTTTCTCAAAGTATTCTTCTCAAAAACTGAAATAACTAAAAGTTAAATGTGTTAACATTTTAAGTAGTTAATTGCTAGCTACGACACTTTTAGCCCGACGTTACTCATTATAAATGTTAAATACGCTAAAATTTTAAATTCTTATCTTGGAAAGATAATTGGCAACCCTATAAAGGTACATCTACTTCCGAATTTTTTTCCCCAGTTCGATAACCCCTGTGAGTCATCTAGATTATTCGGAGCTTAGCAAAGTTTTTATTATCTTATTAACAAGTAATTTGACACTCAATTTGTAAACATTACCTATTCTTTAAAAAAATACATTAATAAGTTATAATAATACTAGATACAGAGACACTCTTAACATTTTATGTTAATAAAATTGAGTAATTTATTCAGTTCTGATTGAACCAAAATTATCATCTTCAATTTCCTCTACCTAACGGTTGCTTGCAAGAGATAGCTTTCTGACCAAAAGAGTACAATAAAAAATATAAATCTTATCATATTGTGTTAACAAGGTCATACGCAAGTTAAATTACTAGATACAAAGGAACTCTTTACATTTTATATTTATAATATTGAGTAATTTATTCAGTTCTTTTTAAAACTAAATAATAATTTCTATAATAAGTACATAAATAAATAATAATACTAAAGGCAAAGGCACTCTTTCCATTTAGATTTTCTTCCGTCTTAGATTTTTCATTTCGGCATTAAATTTTCATTTAAATGCAAATTGGGTCGGTGATTGCTATACGCTTTTCATCGAATCCTTTTTCTTCGTACTCATTATGTAAACAAGGAAATGCGTCTCGAAATCCGTTAGCCGGATCACAGGAAATAACAATTATGAAAAGCTTATAATAAGCTTCAAGCTCTTCAAAAGCTCTGGCGCGGTTACTGTTAAACTAATTGTGTTTGTTTTCGTTTTCTGGGTTGAACTTCGTCCAAGCTTATGGTTTGACCGTCCTAATATAATTTCCAACTGTTATATATATCTCTCACACTTATCAGCTTTGACTCAAGCATTATTTAATATTTCAGATAAGAAATAACTGTTAAATGAAGTATAATACGATTTGAAATAATTTAAATAAACAGAAAAATTATATGTGCTCTCTCGTCTGGCGGGTTTCGACCCATGACTTTCACGAATTCTGTAAAATATTTAGTGTTGGCTCGTGCGGCATGATATATGTACTTTAAAAAAATGTAAAAATGCAATATGACTCATTTTAAAAGTTATCATAATATTCGGTAACAAAATTACTTAATGATTCTTATATTATTTATATTCTTACTGGCTCTTAATTCAGACAGTATATATTTTATCGCAATCGGCTTTTTACTTTTTATCTGACGATAGAAAAATCAGCCCTTAGTTGAAAAAATAGCGACCAGCACGGCATATTTTTATGTTATTTCTGAACGTAGTACAATTGTATTGTTTTGATATAACGCCCTATTATTCTAGATAGCATTGTGTTATCTCATATTTTCATCAACAATACATCGTTTAGAGACACTAAAATTCAACATACGTCTTACAAGGGTAGGGCAAGGCAATTGATTAGTTCCTACTGTACATTGCCAATGATCCAAAGGAAGTTATGCAACAGTGATAACTGCAGATTCACTTGCCACTGCCCTTGGGTGCTCGTACCAATTAACTGGCCTCTTAAGACGGTTGCACACTGTTATACTTGAATGTTATCTCTTTGTCATTACAAAAATTTGCTCCTGATCAAATCATTATTTGGTCAGGAGCAAATTGATCAAACTCAAACTCAAACTCAAATATTTCTTTATACAAGTAGGTTACATATAACACTTTTGAATCGTCATTGAATACAATGCAAAGTGATTCTACTTCCGGTTCGGAACCTATATCTACCGAGAAGACACCGGTAAGAAACTCAGCAGATCATTTACAGTATCAGGATCTAACTTATTGCTATGTGTAGCTCACTTTGGATCAAGTCATATAGTTTTGGTTTTGATGAGTGATGAAACAAATAAGTACTCAAGTAAGTTTTTACTTTCGAGAGGTAAGCTGGAGCAGACCAGTCCCCAAAGGTGGCACCTGTTCACAAGCATGACGTATGTGCCAGCCATCGTTTCGATCGTTTTCGGAAGATGAAAAACTACTTCAGAATGTAGTTAGGACTGTGATGTTAATTTTTACCGAGTCGAACCATAGAAGGGAGGTAATGTATTTCCCGTAAACTAAGCAGCGGAGCCGTTCGATTTTAGTTCGTACTAGCAGTCGCCCGTGACTTCGCTTGTTTGATATAAAAAGTATTAATTTAGCATCTAGTCTATCTTTCTACCAAATTTATGGAGAAATTTTTGCGTGAAAGTGTAACAAACATACATTATTTCTTGCAAACTTTCACATTTATAATTCGGATATCCATCAAATAAGGATACAGTCCACTTTGTACCTAATTGTCGTGTGTTTACGTTTTGTTTACAGATAATATATCTCAACAAAATTTAGAAAGGATTGTATTCTAAAATGAAAATAGAGCTTTCGCGCTTAGGTCAATCATGTGCATAGTTCTACTTGAATCTAGGTCGAATAGTAGTATTAATTCTATCGACCAACGTAATTCCTAGAACATCGCGCTAGCAATAAAAAAGTCATTAAATGATGTCGTCTACGCCATAAAAGTAAATCTACTACTCGAACTGAACGGAGCGTTTGTTCATGTACTAAGCAGTGATCACCATTAAATTAGTACTACTATTGTTTGCGATTATGTAGATGTCCAAAACTGGAGTTAAAATGAATCACTAATCATCCGATTTAATGGTATCATAACGCTGTACGCGTGCTTTAGCACATATTTTGGTGAGCACCTGACGCTTATTATATCATACACAGGCACTTTATGTACGTCAAGGTGAACAATTGCAATTCCATATTCGATCTTATGCGTTCGACATAAAAGCGGGCGCAAAGTCCAAAGCCTGACGTGCTTTTGCCAGTAACGTACCCAAAATAAGCTATGGTACTTAAAAAACATGCAATATTCGACCGTGTGCCCACAGGTTTACGTCCACGTTTATGCGAGGCACGTGTACGAGCGCTCCTTAGCGGTAACGTACGCGACTAACTTCCACGCGGTCTCAGAACTAGATCCTCGTTGTATAATTTGACCGCTTTTTGTCATACGAATGAGAAGTTCGTGGGTCGGTTATTTGTCATCTCTTCGTGTCGTCACAAATGTAATGTTCTTTGAAGAAAATGTTTTTTAAGTAGTAGTAACTTACGAAAAAGTCTGGACATTGTAATATGAACCCTGTTATAATTAAGCGTTTATGTCGAAATTGTTTCTGAAATGGTATTCTCATGGATAATGTTAACATTGAAAACGCAATTTTTGTTAATTTTATTTTAAAGTAGAAGTTGCCTTCTCTTTTCTTTACCTACGTTATTTCTTCTTATTTTATTTGTTTATTTATCTCTATACCAAATTTTATCCACATCTAGTAGTTTATGCTTAAATTTGTAACAAACATTCATCCATTGATACAAACTGTCGCATTTGTAATATTACAAGCTGTTGCCTGCGCCTTCGTTCGCGCTATTTCGGAATAAAAATCCACTCTTTATAAAAGATTTCATCTACCTTGAGTAACATAGGCTACATTTTATTGCTGGAAAAGACTGATTCCACGTGTACCAAGTCGGGCGACCGCTAGTAACTTTTATTATTGAATCTATACTTATATTTAAAGCTTTTTCACATATACTAAACCTTCAGAAAGTCAATTTTCACCCCATGTGACATGCAATAAAGAATTAAACATCACACTGCGACCAATAGCCGTGCCAAAAATGTAGAAAAACGGGGATATTACGCTAGCGAAGCGCCGGCCGGCCGCTAGTCAAAAAGAATCACGCTGTCAAACCTAAGCACATTAGTTTATTGAACTGCGCGAAACGTCGACACGCATCAAGTTTTATCTAGCAATAAAATAGTCGTACTGTGTGTGTGTGAAACTAGTAAAGTAGGTTAGGCGAGGAAGTGCAAGCGCTCTCGGTGTAGCGCGTAGGTGCACCGGCTCGGTGCCCCGCTGCTCTTAATCGCAACTGTGCCGGTGTTCAATGTTCCTGCTAATTCATTGCACTCTTATAACTATAGATAGACTATAGTTATAAGAGTGCAATATTTTTATTTTTACATTGTCTTTCCTTTAAAACCTTCCCTGAACCTCCCAAGAATATATCAAAACCAAAATTAGTTTAATCGGTTTTAGCGAGACTAACGGACAGCGATATATTTTTAAATATAAAAGATATTACAAGTAAAGATTTATTATGACGAAAATGATGTTTGTGATATTATTATTTATTTTGAGTGTTTCGGTAAATGTATTTTGATTCAAATATTGAATTGCTCTGCAGTTTCTGCACTATTTTACTTATACATAACTAATCGGCAATAGATGAATTGATAAAATACGCTTAGTACTTGCGCGTCAGCACATTATTTAATGCAAAACCTATAAGATAGCTTCTTACATTCTTTAGTGCAAGAACATTTATAAACGTCGCGAATAATTAATAGTATTACTAACTTTTAGTTTACCAGATCGTCATTATCACAGGACCGTTCACCGGTAGACCTAAACACGCTTCCCCTGCAGATGTGACTGATCGGAAGCGACCTGCATCCAGCGCGTTAAGGCAGCTTTCACTAGGTCGTTTTTACACCTTGTAATAGGACACACTACGCGTTTTCTATCGGAGGGCACCCACTGTGGATTTGTGAACAAAATATTTACATACTCTCTTCAGGCTTACGATTTCCATCGGTGACCAATCAATTTCAGGACGTTTATTTATTTCATTAGGAAGAGGCCTAAGAACCTAGTCAGTTACCTGACCTATAGTCTAGACCCTAGCCTATGAAGCGTAAATGCATACAAACGACGGTTCTAGACAAGACAAAACAGATAGAACGTTAATATTAACACCAATGGTGTCCTTGTTATTCCAATTTATATTGTAGGTGACCTTAGTTCGGAAGTGATTCTCTTCCCTCCTCATAGCTGCTAGGAGCTTAGCAAGTCTCCTTTGAGTTTTGCTCAGTCAGAAACTCGTGATGAACACGACGGAATGACATGGTCTCAACTTGTCTGGATCTCTTTCGTTAAGCAAAAGGGCAACACAACTATATTTATACTGTTAGCCCCTATTCTCGACTACCTAATCTAGTTTTGAGCACTTTATTGGATACTTCCTCGCGAGCCATCTCTTCGCACGCCCACACCGCAGTCCGCACGAAATTCTCGACGGATATTGTTACTTGCTGTGTACTCTGTAATTTATTATCAGACTAGGCTTGTTTCGTCTGCGGGTGTGTAAAGTGGACATGTGGGCTAATAGGACCACCACGTATGTAATTTGATATATCTCATCCTCAATATCTGTCGTCTGCCTTAATCATAATTGGACGGTTTTGGAAAATAAAAGACGTAAAGCAAACTTTGTGGTGCCCTTGACTGCAACCATTAAGGCCTATGACAATAACTAAAACTGAAAATGGTTCGATTGGCGTTTTATGAAAAGTAATTTTTAGTGCCTGAAAAACGTAGTTTTACATAATACGTCCATACATATTACAATTCCAAAACAGAACTAACCGGTTACATTTTTTGGGTATTTTTTTTTCCATATCCTATCTAAGCCACATAGTAAGAGACAAGTGCGAAGCAGTATTCGATTATATTCTTACGTAATCACAGAAAATATTAGAAGTGTTGCCATTAGAATAAAATAAGACGCAAAATAACCTTTCTTTTAATTTTTGAGAAATATGAACACTCATTAAATTAATTTTAATCGGTGTCTACCTGTTGTATACTTGCCATTTCTGTGATGTTCATAGCGGTGTGACATAAGTTTTTCTCTCTTTTTCTAGCCATCCCGCCAGAAATCACGGAGGCGCCGGAGGATGTAGTCAAAGTGGACGGTTCAGAGGCTGTTCTCAAGTGTCGCGTGTTCGGCGCGCCCAAGCCCATCGTCAGGTGGATGCGCGACGACATCGACCTAACGGGCGGCAAGTGAGTACCCACCATATTTTTTTTTATATTACACTTCAAGATTGACCTCATCCCACCTGATGTTAAGTGGTAATGAGGTCCTAGCTTAAGGGCAACAAGTACAGGATAATAAATCTGTTACTGGACTTGTCGCCTTTACCTTGAAGACTTGACTCCTGCTACTAATGTAGCACTCCCCAAGAGCTCTGGAAACCTTACTTACTCACACGCAGGAACACAACACAGAGGTGATTGTTATTTGGCTGCGGTCTTCTGTAAGGTGAAGGTATTTTACCAGTCGGGCTGCTCCAGTTCGAGCGACCTCTCTTTAAATTAATGGTTGAGGGAGGAAATGGCAACTGCACTTCTTCAGCGAACACATCTCGGCCAATGTTAGAAAGAAAGAAATATTTACCTTGATAATATAACGTATAAACAAGATAACTCTTATACGGAACATTATACTGTCAATTGGGTTCTACCTCTGCAAATGCTGCTACGGCATTAACAGCGCTGGAATTCTGGTGTATCCTACCTGCTTATTCTAAAGGAGTGGCCCTTATTATTTGTCCTTCTTATAAAAATAAATCGATTTCATGATTAAACACGGGTATTTTCTTTCTAATGGTTCCGTGGAAGGCAACCATCAACTGTATTGATAATAGATTGTGTTGATAATTGAGGATCAAAAAATTTTTAGGTTTTATATGTATGATACGTATTTTAGCACTGAGAAACCGAAAAACTCATTAGTATCTATATGTAGTACATCCGTGCTAAGTCTGAGCAGAACGTTAGTTCTAAAATAAACTACGAATGCATTTAACACCAAAAAACTTTTAAGGCAATACAATAAACAAGATACCTTCCATATTGATTTATCAAAATCGGTGTTTAGTTCCTGAACTGTCTCCTGTCATGTCCTTTTACCTGATTGCGTTCATTATTATGGCAAAGGTCATGAATATTCTGGAACGTGTAAATTCAATACAACGATAACGCGTCATGGATCGACCTTCACCCGAAGGCGGTGTGGTGTGTTCACTGACATTAACGACCTCCCACGGGCAAAATGTATTATTAATATTCATTTAAAACTCGAATGACTATTTACGGAGCATACCTGTAATGAAGGCATTATTGATCATTAATTAGTCCAGGAGTAAAAGCTTTGGTCGTATTTGACATTTTTTTTTGCTTATTTTCACGTCCATGGACTGTTTATAGGTTTTTAAATTTTTTAACAATGTTTGATCTATCTACATACTAATTAGTATTATGAACACAAGCGATATTTCTCACCTCACATTTGTATACATCGTTATTGCGACTGGTTTAAAATCGTCAGACTTGTTGCTAGTGGCCGAGGTGTCGAATTCTTATTGGTGCAATGATAATTCCGAACCGGTGGTAGCTTCAGCTTTCGTTTGTTAATTGTAACGATGCAAAAGTACCACTTGTTTATTTGTGCAGGTTGAATAAATTAATCGTCCTTATAATATTATAAATGTTTGTTTTTATAAATTTTTCTTACTTACTGACTTTGACTGAATGGACATTTTATTCTGAAATAACAGGAAAAGCGAAAGTAACTCTCGTCTGTCTGTTTGTCTGCCCGGCTTCCACGCCTAAACCATCGAACCGATTTTTATGAAATTTGGTATAGGTATATGTTGAAACTCTAGAACGGACATAGGTTACTTTTTCGATTTTTTTTTTAAAGTAGTACCCCTACTAGCGAACTTAGAATATTTTAAAGAAACATAATAGAAACATATTCGTCAGAGGGCACTTACCGCAGGCTAACGGATTGATACAACAAAAAAATTTCATCGCCTACGATAACTTCCGGTTAGGTCACTTGGAGGGTAGCACGCGCGATACGTGAAGGTCGTGGGTTCGATTCCCGCACCGCAAGGGGAGATAAAAAAAATCTGTTTTTTAACATTTATAGGTTGCTTTTCTTCCACTACCAATAAATATTGACATTGTATCCTTAAATGAGAATGAACTAGTGTTATTAACCAACGCTCCCCATTGTGCAGGTACAACATCACTTCGGAAGGCGACCTGGTGATACGCGATGTGTCCTTCACCGATGTCGGCCGGTACCAGTGTTACGCGAAGAATAAGTTCGGCGAGAAGTCTGCCTTTGGTTCTTTGACTGTCAAGAGTGAGTTTTGAAAATATCTTGTTTCAATACTGTGTGCAATAACGCTGTACATCTTTTTAACCGACATAAAAATAGAAGGGTCCTCAATACCTTTTTTTTTTAAATAACTAGCAGACCCGACTGACTTCGTCCTGTCAAAAAGATTTGGAATAGGGCTTGACTCTAAAAACATTTGTACTGGAAAAAGAAAAGGTCTGTCATTAGAGTTTTCCCGGTAATAATTTTTCACGACGTAACCATCCTTGGACTTCAACGAAAATTAAAAAAAAAATGTCAATATTGATCCAAGCGGTATTGAATTATGAGCTTACTGGCATTTTGCGATTCATTTTATATAATAGACATAATTTGAGATTAAATTTCTCGCCAGATTAAAATTATTTTTACCTTTAGTAAGTGGAAAACAATTTCTATCTATGCATTAAAATGTACCTATCTATCTTAATTCCAGAGCGTACCGTGATCACGGACAAGCCGGAGCATTACGAAGTAGCAGCGGGCACGCCGGCGACGTTCCGCTGCAACGCGAACGCTGACGACTCGCTGAACCTCGAGATCATATGGCTGATCAACGGGCAGCCTATAGACCTGGAGTCGCAGCCGCGCTACCGCATGACCAACGACTTCTCTCTCGTCATCTCGGACACCACCGAGCTCGACTCGGGCGACTACACGTGCGTCGCGCGCACTGAGATAGACGAGACCAGCGCGCAGGCCACGCTCATAGTGCAAGGTTAGTGTCAAAGTCAATCTTTTTTTTTCATATAGATTACATTAGTAATACTATAATACCTCCGGTGCGGAGTATGTACCTACCTATTATATATTATATGATATGATATGACCACCTCCGTAGCCGAGAGGCGAGCGGGCCGGACTTTGGCGTCGCGCCATCTCTGGGGTTCCGGGTTCGATGCCTAGTCGGGTCAAAATGGGAAACAAACTTTTCTATATTGTCTCGGGTCTAAGTGTTGTGGCACCGTCGTAGTTTTTTGTAACACAAGTGCTTTATCTACTTACCACGGAATCAAAACAATGTATGTTGTCCAATATGTACTTATTTATATTTATTTTTTACCTATAGCTCTTCCCTTAGCAGTAGTTCCCTTTCCACGTTACCGGAACGTGCTGGGTCCTTTTCTCACCAAACATTAGGGACAAAGTCCCAGTAGCGCCCCGAGCCGAGGTTCGCGCCCTGTTAGGGGGCGCCCTCCGGTTGTTGCTTAAATAATAGGGGTGAGAGCCAACTGCGCTCCCCTAAAAGTTAAGAGAGGTAGGGCATAGCGATTAAGAGAGGTAGGGCATAGCGATTTATCGCTTGAACTGGAGCAGCCCGACTGGTGAAATACCTCCACCTTACAGAAGACCGCAGCCACATAACAATCACTCCGGTGTTGTTGTGTTCCTGCGTGTGAGTAAGGTTTCCAGAGCTCCTGGGGGGTGCTACATTAGTAGCAGGGAATAGGGATCAAGCCTTCAAGGTAAGGGCGACAAGTCCAGCAACAGATTTATTATACTGTACTTGTCTCCCTTAAGCTAGGACCTCATTACCACTTAACACCAGGTGGAATGAGGTCAATCTTGAAGTGTAATTTAAAAAAAAAAGCTACGAACACATATATTCATGTACATTACATCAGTTATGAATCAACTATTTAATCAAAATTCATGAAGTTAGTCAAATATTAGGGAAATTGTTTTAGGTGTTGCTTAGGTGCCAGTCATATGATTTATTTTTAAAAGTGTTGGCGCGTGTAGGCGATTAAAGGTGCAGTTGGTTTTAGCGGGTAACCCCACACGTCGCTGCCTTTCTCCCAGACAGCGATACGGTACGCCAATGCATTTGTCCCCCTTAAAAATATAAATACACATACCTGCTTCACTTTTAGTATTCTTATTCTACCCGGACGTTGTTATAAATGATCATATTTGGCCTCCAGACAAGCCGAACCCCCCTGCGTTAGACGGCATCGTGTGCTCGCACAAGATGGCGCACATCACCTGGCACGCGACCGGCGACAACCGCGCGCCCATCCTCAAGTACATCATCCAGTACAACACGAGCTTCACGCCCGACTCGTGGGACACCGCCAGCGACAACGTGCCCGCCATCGACACCACCTGGGCCGCCGAGCTGAGCCCCTGGGCTAACTACACCTTCAGGTAAACAGCTGGAAACGTGTAGCCGTCGTGGGACCGTGCCAGGTTCAGATTTCACAGATTTATACAATTGTTAGCGTTCCGTACCAGAATGGCAAACAACGGAACCCTTAGATGTATTCTGTGAACCGCATCAAGATTATTCAGAAAAAAATAATAGTTCAGACAAAATAATTCAGACATTTAAGAAAGAAAGCGTGGAGCGTTTATGTTATTTTACTCTTTTTGGACAAAACGCTCCACGCTTTCTTTCTTAAATGTCTGAATTATTTTGTAATTTTTAGTGCGAGCTAAAAGCGTGTTTTTTAGTTTTTTAAACTATTATTTTTATTTTCTTCTTTTTAGTTTTCTCATGTATCAATAATTATATAATTCTTTTTCGTATCCCATTCAGCAAACCCTTTCATTTAATACCCATATCATAGGGGTGCATTTCAAATAGCCTGTCCGTTATCTTGGACGCCCGCCATATTGGATTTGAATCACGTGACTATTTTTTTTCGTATTCCTGACAGCAAACCCTTTCTTTTGATACCCATATCATGGAAGTGCATTTCAAACAGTCAGTTCGCCATCTTGGGGAGGCCGCCATATTGGATTTGTAATGACGTTTCTTAGCTAGTCATGTATTGTCATCAGAACTCAGAGCGTGTGCAAAATTTCATCTTAATCAAAGACCGGGAAGTGGTTCAAATTAAGATTCAAAGATTCCGTTACATAGATACATACAACCCAAGCTAATAAAAGCGTGTTAAAAAAACAACACATTTCACGAGCTCCCCATACTTAAAAGAAAAATATATTGGAAAATTGAGGTTTCGAGTATATATATTTTTTCTGAATTGTGTAGTGTAGTTTGCGCGAGCTCTTCCACTTGAGCTAACAGCAAGTTATCGTAGGCGACGAATTTTTCTATTGTATCAACCTCTTAGCCTCCGGTAAGTGCCTTCTGCCGAATGTTTAGAACTTATCGATGTGGGGTCGAGCCTCACACCGCAAGTGGAGATGAACTTTTACTGTTTCTTTAAAATATTTTAACTTTGTAGATGTGTTGTTTATCGGATTTCATAATCAATTAGTCATGTGTTTTTGACTTTTATATATATAGATTTCATAAATTTCAGAGTAATCGCGAAGAACAAGATCGGCCTTTCGCCGCCCTCTGGCCACTCGGACGTATGCACTACGGAGCCAGAGGTGCCCTACAAGAATCCCGATAACGTCGAGGGTAAAGGCACGGATCCCACCAACATGGTCATCTCTTGGTCGGTGAGTAACGCTTCGAGAGATTCCATAAAGGTCAAAATCGTGTGTCCTTGATGATGAAGTTCAAAGTTTTCTATCCTAGAATCAACGAACTGCTGATTGCAACGATATAACTTGATTATTTCAATCACTCGTTTATTTTATTTTTGCTCAATTCCATGGACAGAAATGTTAATTCATAGGAAAAAAAGCAATAATTATCAATCTGTTTTCTTAAGGTACATAATCGGTGTCTTACCCTACTAAAACAATATATGTGCAATATTATAAAATATAGATGGATGTTTGCAAACTTTTGCATTGATAATACTTGTTGCTATTTACTAAGCTATTGATTTATGATCATTACTTTCTTATGTAAAATGACTTGGTGGATATAATGGGTAGATTATTCAAATCAATAAAATATTGGACTACCTCATTTACATTATTTAGAACACGTTTTTGTCTCTAAATAAGCTTAATATGTCAACAGAAAATGCCCCAAATCGAGCACAACGGTCCCGGGTTCCACTACGTGGTGTCGTGGAAGCGGAACGTGACGGGCGACACGTACAAGGACGTGACGGTGCGCGACTGGCGCGTCACCGAGCATATAGTGCCCAACACGCCCACCTTCCAGCCTTACAGGATCAAGGTACGTTGTAAACAAACATTTATTACTTAAGGACATCACAACACAGCCATATAAGCACACATAATAATATAGGATTGAAGACAGTAAAATAAAACAAATAAATACAACATGTCCCGACACCAGTGTCTGAGACTTTAATGGTATAAAATATGGCATTTTTTATCGACATTGCTGTTTGAAATCGTTTTTGCTCTCACGGTTGTAAATTGGCCGCCATTTTTATTTTTTAGTGACCAAGAACCGGGCTCTCTTACTAATTTAACTACTTATAATAACGCATCCATTTTGTTTTAAAAAAAATAATTTAAGACCAAAATGCTTACATTTTTTGTGTATTTTTTTCATTTGCTTATTTACGAGGCAGTTGAAAAATAATGCAAAAGTATTTACAAAAGATTTATCTGGAAATAATATATATTACCAGAGAAATATAAAATGTTGTTTAACACATTTAAAAAGCGCTTGAAAACGCCAGGTCACGTTGCAGTTTTTGACGTCATTGTCGCCGACAGCTTTCATTTGCGAATGGCAGTGTATAGTGACGTCACACAAATGTTGGTTTCCTCCGTTTCGAATTGTTTGTTCCATAGAAAAAAAAGGTTAAATTTATTAAATATCAAATTTAAAAAAAATATAATACTTTTATGCTTTTAATACTAAAATAAAAATGTAATATTATTTAGCCGATATTCATATTTTCTTGTTAACACTGTCAAGTGGCCAATCCTACTGGCGCACCATACTGGGAGTGCCCCAGGGTTGTAAATTGGCGTCTTTCGATCATACGTACGGCGTGTCGTGCCCCAGGGCTATAAACTGACGTGCACCCGATGTGTGTGCAGGTGGTGGCGGCGAACTCCAAGGGTCGGTCCAACGTGACGCCGGTGGAGGTGGTGGGCTGGTCGGGCGAGGACGTGCCGCTGCGCGCGCCGGGCAACTTCACGCTGGTGCAGGTCACCTCCGGCACCACCGCGCTGCTCAGCTGGCACGCCGTGCTGCCCGAGGACGTCAGGGGACACTTCAAAGGTACCGACACCGACACCGACACAGCGTTCACCTTCACGCTGGTGCAGGTCACCTCCGGCACCACCGCGCTGCTCAGCTGGCACGCCGTGCTGCCCGAGGACGTCAGGGGACACTTCAAAGGTACCGACACCGACACCGACACAGCGTTCACCTTCACGCTGGTGCAGGTCACCTCCGGCACCACCGCGCTGCTCAGCTGGCACGCCGTGCTGCCCGAGGACGTCAGGGGACACTTCAAAGGTACCGACACCGACACAGCGTTCACCTTCACGCTGGTGCAGGTCACCTCCGGCACCACCGCGCTGCTCAGCTGGCACGCCGTGCTGCCCGAGGACGTCAGGGGACACTTCAAAGGTACCGACACCGACACCGACACAGCGTTCACCTTCACGCTGGTGCAGGTCACCTCCGGCACCACCGCGCTGCTCAGCTGGCACGCCGTGCTGCCCGAGGACGTCAGGGGACACTTCAAAGGTACCGACACCGACACCGACACAGCGTTCACCTTCACGCTGGTGCAGGTCACCTCCGGCACCACCGCGCTGCTCAGCTGGCACGCCGTGCTGCCCGAGGACGTCAGGGGACACTTCAAAGGTACCGACACCGACACAGCGTTCACCTTCACGCTGGTGCAGGTCACCTCCGGCACCACCGCGCTGCTCAGCTGGCACGCCGTGCTGCCCGAGGACGTCAGGGGACACTTCAAAGGTACCGACACCGACACCGACACAGCGTTCACCTTCACGCTGGTGCAGGTCACCTCCGGCACCACCGCGCTGCTCAGCTGGCACGCCGTGCTGCCCGAGGACGTCAGGGGACACTTCAAAGGTACCGACACCGACACCGACACAGCGTTCACCTTCACGCTGGTGCAGGTCACCTCCGGCACCACCGCGCTGCTCAGCTGGCACGCCGTGCTGCCCGAGGACGTCAGGGGACACTTCAAAGGTACCGACACCGACACAGCGTTCACCTTCACGCTGGTGCAGGTCACCTCCGGCACCACCGCGCTGCTCAGCTGGCACGCCGTGCTGCCCGAGGACGTCAGGGGACACTTCAAAGGTACCGACACCGACACCGACACAGCGTTCACCTTCACGCTGGTGCAGGTCACCTCCGGCACCACCGCGCTGCTCAGCTGGCACGCCGTGCTGCCCGAGGACGTCAGGGGACACTTCAAAGGTACCGACACCGACACCGACACAGCGTTCACCTTCACGCTGGTGCAGGTCACCTCCGGCACCACCGCGCTGCTCAGCTGGCACGCCGTGCTGCCCGAGGACGTCAGGGGACACTTCAAAGGTACCGACACCGACACAGCGTTCACCCTATACGAACTCGATAGGCGCGATATCGATATCACTCATTATAATGTATCTGTCACCGTCAGATTGTAAACATCGTTAGATTACAATCTATCTAGTGAAATTGTAAACTGTCGAAAGATTGTGAACCGTAAGATATGTTTGCAATTTGACGCATTTCTTGACGAGCCATAACTGATTCTGTGCCAACCCCCAGGAGCTCTGGAAATCTTACTCACACGCCAGTGAATAATGTAATTCAGGTTACAAGATCCAGACGTGGACGGACGGCGACGAGGACCGGCCGAGGGAGATCCTGGTGAAGGCGGACGCGACCAGCGCGCTGGTGACCAAGTTCAAGCCGTACAAGAAGAACAACGCCAAGATACTCGTCTACAACGGACGCTTCAACGGCCCGGCCAGCGACATACTCAGCTTCGTCACTCCTGAAGGTACCTATATACTTCACATTTTTAGGATTTCGCATCTAAAAAGGAAAATAACGAATCGTTCTTCTGTCCATCGGTCTGTCAAGGCCCTTTTTCTCGGGAACACGCGAAACTATCAACCTGAAATTCGTATTAAATACTCTGGTATATTTATTCACAGCTGCCAGGTGCCCCTTACAGCTGGGAAAAATCAAACTTCTATATTAACGCTATCATAAGTTACAGCCGTTTTATGCCGCAAAATTTCTATCCTCGCAAATCAAAGCAAATGGTAATTCCCGTGAAATCAGAATTTTGTAAAAAAATGTCTTAAGAGCAAAGATAATAGAAAAACTGCGAAAACCATATATTTTCTAGGCGATATTTTCCAATTAAGATTGAGAAATTCCTTCATCACTTTGTACTTATCTGTTCTTAACAAAATTTTGATTTGTGTACTTTTTTACTCTCCAAGGCAAACCGGGTACAGTAAAGTCATTCGAGGCGTACCCCATCGGTTCTTCGGCCCTGCTGCTCAAATGGGACAAGCCTGTGGACGAGAACGGCATACTGACCGGTTACAAGATCTACTACCAGAAGGTGCAGGGCACGGAGGTGGGCCCGCTGCAGGAGCGCAAGAAGGAGATCGACCCGAAGTTCGACCGCGCCAAGCTGGCCGGCCTCGAGCCCAACACCAAGTACCGCGTCGAGATCAGGGCCAAGACCAAGGCGGGCGAGGGCGAGAAGTACTTCGTCGAGCAGACCACCAAGGGAGTCGTCAACTCGGTGCCGGACGTGCCGCAGTTTGAGACTACCACGATACCAGCTAAGGTAATTTTTCATCTGTAGCACCAAGTAACGAAGTAACAATGAACAATTTGGAAATCCCCCTCTGACAGTTTGACCTTTCGCGCTTATATTTACGACATAAGATCCAAGTTGACAGTTCCTGGTACATAATTTCGCCATTAAATGATGCCGGTGAATTCAAAACCTGTCATAATTTACCAGACCTGTTATTTAATATCCGTTTCCGGCCATCATTTTTGCAGAAGAACAGTCTTGACTAATTCGCCTTTCAAACAAAAAAATCAAAATCAATCCGTCCGTTTGGGAGCTATGATGCCATAGACACAAACTGAGACAGACACACGTCATACTTATAAGACCACGTATTTAGCGTCGGGGATTAAAAATGCGAATACATTTGGATTTAGTACCTAAAATTTATATTTAAAAGTATCTCCGTTGACTTTCCAGACAACATCATTAACTATACTTTATTCAAATACTAGCTGTGCCCGCGACTTCGTTCGCGTGGACTACATCCTTTCATGGTCGGTTTTACCCCTTTTGTCCCCTAATATTCGAAACAAAAAGTAGTCTATATTTTAATCCAAGTTTCGAGCTATATTTGTGCCAAATTTCATATCTCTAACTTCAAAAATAAACATTTTTCCATATAAACTTTCAAAGGTGGTATTACCCCCCTCCCCCCCTTATTTTCTTATAATAAGTAGCGTATGTCCGTTCTTGAAATTCAACATATATCTATACCAAATTTCATCAAAATCGGTTGAGAGGTTTAAGCAGGAAAGCGTAACAGACAGACAGACAGAGTTACTTTCGCATTTATAATATTAGTAGGGATAGGCTGATATTATGTACTACTTGTACTAGCTTCTTATTTCTTTTCCAGGAAGGAACAGCACACATCCAAGTGCGCTGGCTGCCGTCCTTGGACGGTCACCCGGGCACACACTTCAAGGTGTGGTACAAGCTGAAGGGCGAGCCGCAATGGATGCACACCAACGAGGTCACGGAAGACGACTACGTCATACTGGCCGCCCTCGAGCCGGGGCAAGTGTACTCGCTCAAGTTGACCGCGCACGACGGGGAGTACTTCAGCTCCAGTGAAGTCAGAGACGTCGATACTACCATCGGTAAGTCGCGACCATTTATATAGAAACACTTGAGCTCTTGTTTACATAAGGTTAACTTTAGGATGGAGTTATAAATATATATAGCCAGAAATCTGGGACTGGTCCTTGATGGTCGGCTGAACTTTGAAAGTCACATTGTGGAATGTTCACGAAACTGCTTCTATAGGCTAAAGCTGCTGTACAAAATCAGGCCATATTTAAACAAACAAATAAGAATCATGCTCTGTGAGTCTCTGATACTATCAACATTTAATTACTGTGACACCGTGTACGGGCCGTGTCTGCTGGCAAAAACGGCCAGGTTGATTCAGCGAGTGCAGAATGCTTGTGCGCGCTTCTGTTCACATATTCCTCCACGATCACACGTAACACCTTATCTAAATGAATCTGGCCTACTGAAAATGGAAGCACGCAGAAAACTTCATCTGGCTGTTTTTCTTTTTGGGGTCACTAAAACAGGAAAGCCATGTTACCTGCTCGATAAGTTAGTGTGGGCACAAAGTAATAGCAGATATCCCAAGAGAAAGTCCACTAATGTTTTTGCTACTGCAAAGCATCGAACAATAGCCTTTCGGGGGTCCTTTAGGTTTGCGGCCTCACGGTGCTGGAATGACCTGCCTCCTCCTTTGCGTGACCTAAAAACGAGATATTCTTTGAGAAAAAAGTACAAAAGTTTTCTTCTAGATTTACAAATAAACTCACAAAACTTACACTCGGGGTTCTCACGTCGCGCAATGGATTCTGGGCCTATTCCTGGCCGCCGATGAGGCTTGCAAATGGGACTCCCATGTGTTGATAATATTGCGTGCACACCACCATTATGACTGTCACGTGGTTGCATTGTTATTTACAAAACGTGGCTGCAAATACACGGCACAACCCAGCTCACAATTCCAATCGGCAATCGCCCACCCTACAATCCTACATAGTTAATTCAAACAAAATTTGATACACGGACCACAGACCACGCAGACCATAGACGCAGTCTGTGACGCAAATCACAGACTGACGTTGACATTTTTTATTTTTTTTTTTCTATGTTTTCTTCCCCTGTTGTCTTCTTTTTCTTTTTGTAACTTTCCATTGTGTGATAACTGTGAAATGGTTTGTTAATGTTGTGATTATTTTTTTTATGTGTTGTGTAGCTCTTAGACTTATATACCTACCTTGTTTTATTTTTATTTTTGTTTTCTGTTTCTCACGCCACTCAATTTAAGGTCCCACCAGAATACCAGCGCTGCTGCCGCATTGATCCCATTGTCGCAGCAGCTCATGCTGAGGCTGGGATCTTATTGGCTGCACTATCCCTATATAATGTTTCTCATGTGTTTGTAATTGTGCTTTAATGTGTGTGCCAATAAATGTTTTTTCTTTCTTTCTTTCTTTCTATATACTTGCATATCACCGACAGACAATGCCTTTCCCCGTAAGTTTGAAGCAGCCTGGGTCCATCATCAGGCACTGATCAGACCCGGCAGAGATATTTGAACTTTTTTTGAGGAATTGCAAATAAATACTATGTTTACACAGAAAATGAAGCGAAGTCAGTTGTCTGTATCACATGATCATAGGTACTAAGCTATATCTATTACCATCTTTTCATTCGTTTGTTACGTTTATATGTAAGCCATCCTTGGCGTTGTCCTGCGACGGCACTTGTTTTGTTAAGAAAACAATTATGCGATTAGTTCAAACAACAAAATCAGCCACTTATTGGTGAGCAATAGGAGAAGAATTTTACTAGAGTATTTTGCAGTGGTGATATTTTGGGTAGTCCAGTCCCCAATCCACTGAATATGATTCCAACGCTAAGAGATCACGATCTCGGCCTCATTCAAGATACTCACACCGCAATAATTTGCAGACGGACCGGTCATACATATGCGCGACGAGAAGATGGCGACGGCCGGCTGGTTCATCGGCGTGATGCTGGCGCTGGCGTTCCTGCTGCTCGTGCTCGTGCTGGTCTGCGTCGCGCGACGCAACCGAGGCGGCAAGTACGACGTGCACGACCGCGAGCTGGCACACGGCCGCCGCGACTACGCCGACCAGGGCTTCCACGAGTACACGCACCCGTTAGTATTAGCTCTACTGCCTCTATGTTCATCGGCGTGATGCTGGCGGCGGCAAGTACGACGTGCACGACCGCGAGCTGGCACACGGCCGCCGCGACTACGCCGACCAGGGCTTCCACGAGTACACGCACCCGTTAGTATTAGCTCTACTGCCTCTATGTTCATCGGCGTGATGCTGGCGGCGGCAAGTACGACGTGCACGACCGCGAGCTGGCACACGGCCGCCGCGACTACGCCGACCAGGGCTTCCACGAGTACACGCACCCGTTAGTATTAGCTCTACTGCCTCTATGTTCATCGGCGTGATGCTGGCGGCGGCAAGTACGACGTGCACGACCGCGAGCTGGCACACGGCCGCCGCGACTACGCCGACCAGGGCTTCCACGAGTACACGCACCCGTTAGTATTAGCTCTACTGCCTCTATGTTCATCGGCGTGATGCTGGCGGCGGCAAGTACGACGTGCACGACCGCGAGCTGGCACACGGCCGCCGCGACTACGCCGACCAGGGCTTCCACGAGTACACGCACCCGTTAGTATTAGCTCTACTGCCTCTATGTTCATCGGCGTGATGCTGGCGGCGGCAAGTACGACGTGCACGACCGCGAGCTGGCACACGGCCGCCGCGACTACGCCGACCAGGGCTTCCACGAGTACACGCACCCGTTAGTATTAGCTCTACTGCCTCTATGTTCATCGGCGTGATGCTGGCGGCGGCAAGTACGACGTGCACGACCGCGAGCTGGCACACGGCCCTAAATGAAAATTTAAACCTTATTGTTACTGTATGTATCACCTGTTAGATAAGTGTCAAGCTGATTTTAACTTTACTCATATTTGTCCTGCGGAAATTACAAAGAGTTTTAAGAGTTTAAGTATAAAAAAAACTGAGGATTTTTGGGGCATTTCCATTGATATACTCAAAAACATAATTCATGGAATTGCACCTTATTTATCCTTCATATTTAATAAATGTATTGACGCTGGTGAATTTCCTAATTTAATGAAATTAAGTAAAATTATTCCACTTTATAAATCAGGCGATAAAAGTGAACCGTCTAACTTTAGACCAATTTCCATATTACCAGCATTTAGCAAAATTTTTGAAAAAATTATTTTCAATCAATTATTAACTCATCTTACAGTTAATGCTCTGTTACATAGTAAGCAATTTGGATTCACTAAAGGTAGATCTACTACGGACGCAGGTGTGGCACTTATCAAACATATTTTCGATGCTTGGGAGAGAAATCAGGACGCCATTGGAGTTTTTTGTGATCTGTCAAAGGCATTTGATTGCGTTGATCACCAAACGTTGCTGATGAAGTTGAGGCATTATGGTGTTGTAAGGACTTCAATGAGTCTTCTACAGTCTTACCTTTCTGACAGAACTCAAAGGGTCAATGTGAATGGAACTAACTCTTCTGGTGCACCTCTAGCGATGGGAGTGCCCCAGGGCTCAATATTGGGACCTCTGTTGTTCCTTATTTATATTAACGACCTTCCTTACTTTGCGAAGGATCTCTGTGAGATTGTGTTATTTGCTGATGACACTTCTCTCATCTTCAAAGTTGATAGATGTAAAGAATCATTTGAAGATGTAAATAGTTCTCTCTCACAAGTGCTATATTGGTTCACGAATAATAATCTCCTGCTTAACACTAAGAAAACGAAATGTGTCAAATTTACAATGCCGAATGTTAAAAAAGTCAACATCAAATTGTCTATGAATGGTGAACCTATTGAAATAATTAATTCTACAGTATTTCTCGGCATTACATTAGACTCTAAATTGCAATGGGGACCCCATATTGTTGCCCTGGCAGGAAGGCTTAGTTCAGCTGCATACGCTGTAAGAAAAATTCGTAATTTGACTGATATTGAGACGGCAAGACTGGTTTATTTCAGTTACTTTCATAGTGTTATGTCATATGGTCTCCTTTTGTGGGAAACAGCTGCTGACATTCAGACTATTTTTGTTTTACAGAAGAGGGCTATCCGCGCCATATATGGTCTTAAATCACGGGATTCTCTCAGAGACTTATTTAAAGAAATTAACATACTTACCGTTGCATCTTAATACATATTTGATTGTATTATGTATGTACGCAAAAATTATAATCTACTTTTTAAAAAATCTGACTTCTATAACTTTAACACTAGAAATAAACACAAGCTTGCTGTTACATATCTAAGACTACATAAGATAAGTAATTTCTTTGTGGGTTTAAGCGTTAAATTATTTAACAAGTTACCTGAAAATGTTATCCAGTTGCCCATGCATAGATTTAAATCTCATGTTAAAAATTGTTTAATAAAAAAGGGCTACTACAAAATTGATGATTATTTAAATGACAAAAATGTATGGGTCTAGAATAACTTAATTCTTTGAAATCTTACTATAGCTTTGTATACTTTATTTAAGTACCTAGTTTAAGGACACATTGTTATATTTGAAAAGAGTAAGTGTCCAGTTTCTTGCCGGTTCTTCTCGACATGATCAACATTCCGAACACGGCGGTAGAATACTTTATTTGTACTGACTATTCATAAGTGCTTTTGTAAAGCTTACCTGAATAAAGATATTTTCTATTCTGTAAATCCTTTGCCGTGCCGTTCCGATAGTGGGCGCAGTCGTTTAGGTTCCTTTCATTCTAAATGGCCGCTACAAAGTAATGTTTACGGAGTGCGTGGTGTCTTCGTTGCGCAAATGTCCATCGTACATAGGTTTTCGATCGCAGTTATATCCGCGTAATATGAATGCCATCTACTACTCTACCTTAAGGTTGTCTGAAAGAGATCGCTTTCTAGCGATGAGACCGCCTAAATTGTACTATGACCAATCTGTAAAACCTATTTTTGTAAAGTTTTGTGCAATAAAGTATATCTATCTATGAACCTTCGAAAACATTAATGTATTGGTATTACTAAGTGCGTATTTAAATAGGATTCAGTAAAAGATTATTATTCTTAATTGCCCATCAGATTTTTAAAAATTATCGCTAGAAAGCACTCTGCCAGACAACCTTTAGGGTAAATATCCATTGTCAATTTACTCAATAAAGCGATCGAGTTAAATTAAATCCGATGTTCGTTTCGCAGACTGGACAACAAATCGCGGCATTCGATGAGCAGCGGGACCAAGCCCGGCCCGGAGAGCGATACCGACTCCATGGCCGAGTACGGTGAAGGAGAAACAGGTATGAAACTGGCACCGATTGACTTAAACTAACCATCTTCTCAGTTCAGTTATGTCGTTGTAATCTCGACCCTATCGACTTTGAAGATTGGTAACAACTAGAAGTTGTGCGAGGTGAAATCCAATCGAATTTATCCATATAGAAGTACATAGACAACCTAGATGCTTTTTTTAATTTGAGTTGTTTTTATCATAAAATTAAATGCATGATCTGGTTTTTTTAGTTTACCATTACATTCATCCATTTATATTTGATTTTCCTAGATAGTAATAAAATGAAATATGTGTTGTTTGCATCTAGTTGCACGATTGTGTTGAGACTAAGGCTGTCCTCAGACGACGCCCATGTACTAATATGGAACACTAAAGCCATTATTACTATAATAATATATAAAATATTTAAATTAAGTCATCACTGTGGTTTTTGTAAGCTTTGTGATGCCGTTAAATTTTCTGTTGAAGTTTCAAAGAAAATTGAGACAGAGGAGCATTTTGTTTATCTACATATCGCACCTTCGGTAGAACAAGGGCACAATTGGCTACTTGACAGTTTTTGAAAAAGTATTGTAAAATGTGCGCCCGTTCATTTTATATCCCAAGCAATTCGATTTATCTGGAAATAATCTAAATAACCAGAGAAAAATAAGATTTTGTGTAACACATTTAAAAAGCGCGCGAAAACGCCAAGTCTCGTCACTGTTGCAATTATGACGTCAACGTCCTAGACAACGAACCGATACGCATAGGAACGACTTAATTTAGATAAACGGAAAATGTTTCAATAAATTCTTAATACGATTAGAGACACAATAATTGAATTTAATCGGTAAAATAATCATTCTTTCGCCACATTAAAATAAATAATTTTCGCCGACAGCTGTCATTTCCGAATTGCAATGGTGGTTTCCGTTTCGGTTTTTTTGTTCCACAGATAAAAAACTAAAATGTATTTTGCAAAAATAAAATACTATTAAAAGCATAGGCTTTTAATTAAAAAGTAAAAATGTAAAATGATTACTTAACTAATAAGCTAACATATCTAACACTTTTCATATTTTATTGTTAACACTGTCAAGTAGCCAATTGTCAACTGTCTTAAAAACAAAATTAATAAAAAAACTGAAAGTTCTTAATTCTTGTAAAGCACATGTGTACACAGAATATAGTACATAGTTTATGTCTTGCAAAGGAGGACAACTTTAGAGTAATGATAACAGAGCTAGACCACACTAAATAAAAAATATCTTAAAATGGCTCTGCTGTGAAATTGTAAAAACTCCAATTGTGCGCTTGTTCTACCGAAGGTGCTATATAATATTTGTCCCAATTTGGCAGTCGCAAACTAGACTTACCACTTACCGACTATTTTGGTTGATTTTACGGCAAGATTAACTGCGTGCACGTGCGCTATTGCCTAAAGAAATCACTGATGTGGAGAGAACTAAATTAATCTTAATTAACATTTCGTTCTGTCATATTGCGCTTGCTATTTGATAGTAACACAATTGAACTGGTTTATTATGAAGAAATTAAGTTTAATTCTGTTAATTTACTCCTTTTAAGAACAGAAAACACAATATTGTCATATTGAACAAAAACACAAAATGCGTAGTTTATTTAATGGCAACAAAATCGGGACCATTGTGTTGTAAACGCCATATTGGCTCATTCTATTATTCGCCTGGTTTAAGTGTTCCATTCTTTGCTAAATGTTTTATTTCGAACATTTTGTACGAACTGTGCTAACATTTAGCGTAAGCAATTTTTCCTTTAAGTTACGTATTTTCAGTGAACGAAAAAACATATATGTTTTTGTAACGCTTGAAAATGGCACTACGAAAAGTAAGGTCCGGTGGGCGTGGCTTAAAAAAGTGAGCTAGCGCCGTCACGAATACCGATGCCACGGACGCAGCGAGTCATAAGCGCGGACCAATCACAGCGCTTGTTCCATTCCATTCTATGAGATGACGTTACTAACGACCCCTTTAACGAACGTATTTTTGTCGCCAACGTTAAACTTAAAGTTTTTTTTTTTAAGTTATACCTTATTACTATATTGCGTATCTAGTGCTTGTGTGTCTTGGTGCCAATATTCGATTGAAGTTTGAATGACGGGAATTCTTATATGCTTTTTTCGTTCACTGCGTTTTCTACGTTTGTGCATGCGCTCATATTCGTGTGCCCGTTGTATGTGAGCATGGTGTCTTCCAGCGGGCATGAACGAGGACGGGTCGTTCATCGGGCAGTACGGCCGCAAACGCCGCCCCCCGCCCTCCGGACACACCGACTCCGCCTCGCAGGCCTTCGCCACGCTCGTCTAGACCCTCCCTTCACACACAAACTCCACCCCCTGCCGTTCCACACCCGCGTTCAGCCTCCTTTGAAAATTAGAGCTTGAATTTTTGAAACTTTGACGTTCTGAACTTGAACGCCGCATTCCTTAGCTACTTAAAAGTCATTGAAACAACTACATAGCGTAACAAGATGCATAGTTCTCGCGAATTTATACATATTTAAATTATTATTAGTCGGTACTGGAGTAATTGGTTTTTATTAATATCGATAGCAAAATACTTAATCTGCCGAACTATAAAAATTGGTTAGTGATTATCTAAACATAGGTTGTGATAATTGGCTTAAATGCCAGTGGAATATAATCTCTAAAATTCGATTCGACAGTTTTAAGAACATTGGTTGGATTAGACTTTTTATCTTTTTGCAGGTAGAATATTTTTTTGCCGTCCACTGTGCATCTTGTGTATTTAATATCATTGAGATGAACAAAATATACGTTACGTAACGTAGTGCCATTATGTTGCATTAAAAAAACACATCAGCCAATCGCCGTAGATGTCTCGCAATCTTCGTTCTGATTGGTCCGACCGACTGATGGTGACTCCGCCCGTCAAAATTATCTGCCTCGAATCTCGCTACCTTAGGGATTTCTGATATTATTAGTGCTAGTTAAATTTACTGCCAGTGTTTAGGTGTAATCCGGGCGTCAGGGTCTTTATTTTACTATTTTAAAAATAGTTGGAATAAAGCCTGTTATAATTCGTCCCAGAAAAAAATCTCCTTATATTTTTATCCACTTTATACTTCTGATATTAAGGCTAATTTTTAAGTACACAATAAATTAATTAAAAATATTGTAATGTTACGAGTGATTTTCGGAGTGAATTTATTCCTACTTTATATGTTAGATCCACTGCTTCTTTTTATTGGTAATGTTTCGTTGTACATTTAATTTAGTAGTGTTAGTTTGTCCTTACATTTGTCCACAAATCCTTCCGCCTACGCACGAGCAATGCTAATTTTAAGTTTTAAAGGTATGTTTTTTATTTTATTTTATTTTTAAATTTTTATTTACTTTTTTTTCATAATATTTTCAGAATTTTTATTTGGAAAGTATTTCGTTTTGATTTTTAAAGTATATTTTGCTGCCTCTAGCTTGTATGACATTTAAGTAGTGTAGAATGTTTTCACTCATCTAGAAGATTATGTGATACAATCAGGCCTGATTAGTTCCTTTTATTGTGTTACTGTAAGTTTCATACAGGGTTTTATCATTGATTTTTAATGTGTTTAAATATATGACGTGTGTGTAGCGTAGTGTACAGTCAGCGTCATATAGTTCGTGATACTCATGGTACTCTAATAAATAGACGCAACTAAAAAGTCAATAATATCGGTACACACAAAGTTTTCTTATTGTTGTCAACAGTTTTGTCGCTCAAAAGTTCGACACACTCAAAATGCCATATAAATCGGCTCAGTCAAACTGCCATTAATATGGTTACAGTCTTCCCGCCAATGGTATCCAAACATTCTAAGTGTTCAAAAATATGAAACAAATTAGAAAAATAAACCTTACTGCTATACTTTTTAAATATTATTTTCCTCATCAATTAGTTTCAAAAAATGTAAACACAAAGTGAAAGCGATAGAAACTATTGCTGTCCTTTTCATTTTAAGCCCGACGTCATAGACTTCTCTTTTGTTTTGTATAGAACTTCAGAATTTCTTGCATAGCCATTTATGATATCTGGGGGCACGGCAGTGGGGAGGACCAAGTCAAGCAAAAAAACCGGCACGGCCGTACCATCCTTTTCAGGCCATTTTCGATCCCCTATAGCTTCCTTGTAGACAAAACTAGAAACTTGAATTTTCAGTACGGACGATATGTCTCAAGGTATGTTAAAAAAATATAAGCAATAAACAGCTACAGCTAAATAGATGTTAACCTCAATGATAATGAATATTAGGTATATTTCGTATTTAATTTTACTTGTATACCTAACTGAAATGAACACATTCCGTATTAACGATAAACTGAGCAGTTCTGATAAAGCTACTTTCGAACGTAACAAAAGACGTAAAAAATCCAAATCGCATAATAAACCTATTTTGGCTATTTCACTGCACTGCCTCTAATATTGCACTTCACATTGATACGACTGATGGGTAGTTGATGGTTAGTTGACATACACTGACAGATAATAGAATTAGATTCAAAAAACTAAATCTAGTGTGAAAATCATCAGCCAGCATGAAACCTCAATACGCGATTGCGTAATGAGGTTTCATGCTGGCGTATTTTTCTAATGTGTTTCATATTTTTGAACACTTAGAACGTTTGGATACCATACCAGGAAGACTGTAACCATATTTATGGCAGTTAGACTGAGCCGATTTATATGACATTTTAGGTGTGTCGACTTTTTGAGCGACAAAACTGTTGACAACCATAAGAAAACTTTGTGTGTACCGATATTATTGACTTTTTAGTTGCGTCTATTAATTAGAGTACCCTAAGTATCACGAACTATATGACGCTGACTGTACAGGGGCGTCTTAAAACAATAATTGCGGGCATCTCAAGCAGTCATAGCAATAATATCATCGGGGCACCTTCCGATTGCATATTTAGGTAGAATGCGCTCCAAGGCAGGGGTTCGGTTTGCCTAAAGGATTCGCCTCTGGACTACGCTAGGTGTCGCGTCACGAGGTATTAAATGTTTGATGGTTGTGACCGCAGGCCGCTTCACGGAGGACGGGTCGTTCATCGGGCAGTACGTGCCCGGCGCGCGTGTGCTGCCGCCGCCCGCCGCCGCCGCCGCCGCCGCGCAGCCGCCCACCTACGTGTAGGCGACGCGACACCACGCACCGGCCCGCCCGCTACGTGCCGCTACGGACTGCTGCGGCACTCGCACACGATAATCACATTGGTGCCGAGGGTGCGTTCCAGCCTCGCCAGGTTTAGCTGAAAACCTTACGAACAATTTTAATCGATATTTTTAGATTGCCATTTCTAACAAATCGATAGACGGTGTACTGTGCATTAAGTTATGGTAAATTAATCAAGTTTGAAACTCTAGTGTATGCAATCGAGGCATATAAACGAACGAGAATGAAATCTGAAGTTATAACATCTCGAAACGACCTCCTATTTGCATCACAAAACTGTACGTTCACCGTAAATGTGCTATGCGCATGTTCGGCTCATGATTGCGGGAACAGTGCGCGCGGGCGACGCCGGCCTCGAGCGACGCGTCTCGTCCTGTTATGTGGCAGCTGTTTTTTATTTTACCATCGCGAACTTTTTGAACCTACACTCAAAAAATACTCCAGTTTATTATTATTTTTTTGTTTGCAAAAAACTCGAAACTTTATACTAAACAAAAAACTGGAAATAGTGGTTTCGTTTACTCTTTAAAAAGATTTGACCACTAAACAGTTTTAAAAAACTATGTGTTTTTAATTGCGTATGTTATACTTATATCCGCCAAGGTTTTCAAACTTCTTTCCTAGCGATTAAAATGCTTTATTGTGTTCAATAAACTCTCTTAACTCATTAACTTCATTGAAGTGGCTCAACCAAAATGACGAGACGCGTGACACCATACAAAACTGCCACAGTATTTCTTTCTCTTTCTGTATAGCACTGACGTCAGGTATGTATAAACGGCAGCATTTTGGACACTTTATTTAGTTAAATTTATTAGTGTAGGGCCAAGTTAGGATAAGCTGAAATCGGAGCCTACTATTCTATTAGTTGGCCCTCGAACTAGTGTCGGTAGTGAAGGCTATTTAAAAATATATAGATTTTTATATTCATTATTAACTATTATACATACAGTATCTGTACTGCCTTGGCCAAACATTGGGCCAATATCAAACGAATGATATTGAACGCTTTATCAAAATCAAACCGACATTCGTGTTGTGTTGGTCCAACATTTGGATCGGATCGACGTGATCGCTATAATGTCGCTTTGGTAAATTTTAAAAATTTTATATATGAAGTGGTCGCGTTTCTCAGAATCTGTGAAAAGGAAAATTTCTTTTTTTCTTTATGAGACTGATTTTAAGTAATAAAGTAAAATAGTCATCAGAACCTGACACTCTCTTTGATACTGACAAATTGATACTAAATCGTCCATAGAGTGGCGCTTTGATCGATTTCTCAGTATCGGAGTTCCATCTCTACGGCTTAAATAGGATGAACGTAGGCGATGTTTTGGCTCGATATCAATTACTTGTAAATTAAGGATACCGTAGTTGGTGAAGACTTGAATAAGAAAAGCTATTTTTGTCACAGGAAATAGGTAAAGGATTTAAATAATTAGCTCGGGGCGCCGGTGGTCAGACTGAAATTAACTATCGACCTGTACAAGGTCTAAAATATAAAAAAAAAATATACTAAAAATGCGAGCACTGATAAAATTTTGTCAAATATTGCATCTATTGAAGTAATTTAGCCGAACAAGAGAGAAAAGCTATCCTATTACCATTATTTTTCTATTCAATATCTATCTACTAATATTATATACTTACTACAAATTCTCTGCGGACCATTGAGAAAATTTATTTTGTAAAAATAAAAATATGACTGTTTCGTAGCGTCGACAGAGCCAAATTAACATTTTGACGTTATATAACTACCAGATTTCAGATGTATTCATATTTTCTTAACAGAGACCACGCTTATTTGATTACTAAAATATGTCAATATGTAAAATATTTTCAATATGGAGCAACGAAAATAGTAAATCCATAAAACATTTGAGAACTTTTGGTCGAACAAATCTGAAGATGACTGTTCGGGATAATCGCGCATAGAATTCACATGAAAGAGGTAATTTAGTGAGATTTAAAACTGCAAAAGTGATTTTTAATCCAAATAGTTTATCTTTGCGTTTCTTATCTTATTTGCACACATGAAAAATCCAGAGCATTATAAAAAAACAATCAAGGTTTTTTTATTCCGAATCTTTTTTATTATTTGCTTGATTGGAAAGCTTCCAAGTTGTGATTAAACAAGTAAATTAACCGATTGAACCGCCAATTAGATACGGTAACTCGAATGGAGCTATTTTATTAGAATATATTTTTGTACGCGCAGTGTGACCACCGGCCGATGTTGGTGCTTCGCGGGGAATGGCGCGTATGTTGTGATCCTTCGATACGTAGAGTTATGCACGGATCGGTATAATCCCACCAGTGGCGTTCACACGATGTTGGCACGACTGCCGAAGTCATCAAGACCTTTCAATTAAGCCGTATTATACTATGTACTGGATAAACAATTGGGATGTTGACTGGCTTCACAGATTTACTATGAAAATAGTAATCTGTGACGTCACAGTTTCCTTACCAACACATTGATTTTTAAAATTGCATAAAAAAAAATGCAAAGGAACACAATTGTTGTAACATGAATTCCTCTTTACGACAATGATACAATACTTTAAATTATTTATGAAACGTGTCAACATTCCAATTGGTGTGGTAACGTTAGTATACATCTGGTAAAGAAAGAAAGGAGCTTTTGTTATCCTGGCAGTGATGACGTAATGGTTGTTATCTGTCATGGGATTGGTTGTCGTGCCTGCTCGTTTGAATGTCAATCAGAAATCTCTGGCTGCAAAATATTAGATTGTATTGATATTAAATTGAATCTCTAAAATTAGTATTTAAATCAACCAAGGTCGAATTAGACTACGTATTAGCCTATCTAGAATACTAGACAGCTAAACGTGATCCTCAAATAAACTTCCACAGCTATTCGAATCGTATACCTGACAGTGAGATATATATCTCTCTCTCTCTTACGTAGATGTTAAGACTTCTGTAGCTTTTTGTATTTAACAATATTTGACTTTTATGAAGTTTTTTCGCACCACTCACATTAACAAATTATCCCAAGTTGATGTTTCTCATTTTGGACGATTACCGGACGGGGCCGGCTGATGCGGCTGTTACCTAACCGAAACTATTATCAAACGGAGTGTTTTAAATATGATGTCCGTGCAGCCGTCCTCGTCCTGTATGAGAATGAATATCTCAATTGTATCTCGTGTTAGATTTAAGGCTAGGTTCTCGTGTTAACTAATGTTAGTCGGCTAACGCGTTCGCTTGTCGCATCTATACTGTAATGTGTATGTTTATTCTTTGCTATATGTCACATTATTATACCGTTTAAACTTGCTGGTACACTGCCCGGCCCAATGTGCTCAACGGATGGGTTCGATTGATCATCGGCTGGGCCGCAGACATCTCAATGGACGCTTATCCGCGCAGTGTACTAGTTTAATCTTATTTGTGCATATTCTTTCTTCGCCTGAAAGGTGTCGGGTCCTAAGTAATACATTCCACGCGGTTTAACCATGTTGATTTGTTTAGAGTTCTCTTTATTTATCTTGTTTCGCATTGTACGCGTCGGTCAGATGTAATCTGAACAATGTTTTTAAAACTAAAGACTGCCGCTACGATGGAAACGCAAATAGTAACTTATTTATGTTGTATTTAATGAACTTTATATTTTGTACCTATCGTAAATTGATATATTGTATAGTTTCTCGATCGTATGTTTAATGGCAAGAGTTTGATCGATCTGGTTTAGAGCTTACACTGTAACCATTGGTACCTTATACATTGCATTATATTTATATTTGAAGGCACTGTTATCGTAACCCCCTTAAGTTATTTGTTAAGGAATCTTTATCATGTCTATTGTCTAGTAAGAATTTAATATATATTAATATTAATTAATGGTAGGAGAGCCTTGTTCGAGTCGCGTCTGTTTTGTCGCTTTGTACCGCGCTGTTGATCAATTTGTCAAACATTTGTTACTACTCAATGAATCGGTTTGATGACGTTAAATTGTTGAATGTGTCTTACGAAAGTAACGGGTGTTTATGTCACTGCCTTCCCTCGAAATTCTTAGAATTCACAATGTGTTCATTTACTTTATATGTAACATGTAATCTACAATCTCGACTTGCCTCATATAAATGTATAATCATAACTACTTTCATTATTTTACGAGAATGACAATTTTAGATAGAATATTTTCTCGCGAGCACAATGAATGCATTTATGTAGTGTCACTGTCACAATACCTTATAATGTCATTAATCATACTGCTGACATCATATCGCTCATTATAACTGAAGACAAGCTTAGTTTAGCCGAGTTGTAAGATCTGATTAAATAATAAATAGTGATTTGTCCTCGAGTGTATCTCAATTAAAAAGTAAAATAATGATTACGTACATAGACGTACGGTTTGGCAAACAACATAAGGAGATGAAGGTAACAATAGCTGAAACATGTTACGATAGAAATAGTATTCCATGGAATCAAGTAGGTAATTGTTGTACGGTACAATCAGTGTTGTTTATAGAATAATGTAATACAGATGCTTTAATTTTGTTGCCGGATTACTATCTACTAGGCTATATTGATCGTGACTTAAATTTAGTGTTGCCCAAATTCAGTCTTGGTCTTGCAGTCTTGGTCTTGTTCTTGCGTTTTTGCAAGACCAAGACCAAGAACAAGACCGCGTATTTTTAGCAAGACCAAGACCAAGACTGACCGTGCAAGACTTGAGCAAGAACAAGACATAGCCTGCAAGACTCTTGCGTCTTGCAGCTAGGACTTAGCGCTATTTCACGGAGTAGTTAGGTGTAACAGTTCGGTGTATAGGTAGGCACGCTTAGGAATTCTATGAGACGCAAAATACTGTATCAAAGAATATGAAAAACTGGACCTATGCGCATTACGACTAATACCATAAACATAGCGAATAAAAAAATATCTATTAAAATCAAACTGAGTGCATGCATAGTTATGTTTTAACCATCGGCACTTTGATAATGCGGCATCAAAGGTTTTGTACTTACTTCTCAAAGAAATTTGCCGCTTTTTGGAAGTACATGGTTATGATACATGCGCCGGCGGCTTCTTTTGAAATCTAAAACAATCGTTGCCGCCGCGCCGAAATCATAACATTTGACACTATTTGATTGCCGCCACAGGGCGTAGGTAATTGCAAGACTTGCAAGACTCTTGCTGCAAGACCAAGACCAAGACTGGGAGAGCAAGACCAAGACCAAGACCAGGTGTATTGGCGCAAGACCAAGACCAAGACTGGCTAAGTCTCGTCTTGTTCTTGCATTTGGGCAACACTACTTAAATTTCATTTAACTTAAAAAAAAATCCTACTCTCGTTCATACTTTCGTTTTCTTTGTGACTTTATTTTATTCAGCATTTTGCAAATAGGCAATTGCAGCTTTAATAAGAATTGACTACGGAACCCATTTACATGTGATAGACACTTGTAACTCTACTATCTTAAATCGTTATAAAATTACTCAACGTCAGGAACAAAATTTCTGCATCTGTATTCAGAAGGAATATGCTAAGCAAGCTTTTTAACCCACAATGGAGGTGTTTTGTTAAATTAGATGATAGTTTGCATTTATTAATTAACTACAAAAAAGTTGAACATGACAAATTGCAACATGGTATTTCTTCTTCTACGTTTTTATTGAACTAATTCTGACCTCGTGCGAATATGATGTTCTGATCACGAATTATAATAATTACGTTTTAGTTCGCATTAAGTAACTGTAATTTATTGTGTAACTATGATGGATATTTTTTTATGTTGCATAGAAAATAAAATTTTAAGAAATTATATCTAATGTTTTATTATTTAATTACACCCTCTCATATTCAATACGCGAAATATAAATTATAAACATTAGGAACAGAAGGTAAATGACTTGAAATTTCAGTTTGGACTAACAGTACCTAAAAAATTAAAAGAAACACTTTTTCGTGGCTGAAGTGGTAAGCAGTTGTGTTTACCTACAATTTTTTTTTATTGCGTATGCTTCTGGCTCAGTGGCGTGACGTCATAGATTCATAAATAGTTACTACGCGACGTAGACTGGATTACCGCCGTCAGAGGTCAACGAATGTAAAATTTTGTTAAAAATATCAATTGACAATATTCACGTAGGTACCAACTTATGTACATCTGAAAGATATGGAGTCGTGGAAGAGTGAGCAGTGCAGTCGCCTTAGATGGATGTCGCTAGGGGCGCCAGATGCAGCTGGATCTTAGAGGAGAGAGTTCCAACTAGGACATTTATAGCGTATATTTAAATTTTCTCTTACTCTTCTCCCACCTAGTCAAGGTTATGGTGTTATATACTGCCGCCTCATTTTTAACCTAAACTACCACATACTTACCCATGACACCTAAGCTACTACAGATTAAAATAGTAGCTAATGTAACGCTATGACACTGTTCTAGCTACATATTTTGGAATCATTTCTGTGGAAGAGAAGAAAATAACCTGAATCTTATACATACTTCTCAAACAGAGTACGTAGGTAGGTACTTACTTTTTAAATAACATATGAGAATGCTGGGCGCAACCGCAATCACGCGAAATTATTGCCATCTCAATTCGGGGAGTACCTACCGAATGGAGATGGGCTGGGATGGATGAAGGCTATAATTTCGTGAGGGTATTTTCTTTCGTATATAAATTAGTATGTATTGATTAATATTTGCGAAGGTTTTGGTATCTATAGTTTAAAAATTACAAAACTTAAAAGTGCCTACTGGGCGAAAATGCGCCGGCGTAAGGCTTCGGGTTACCACATCGACTTTTAATTTAAAACATATCAATTCTAAACATTAACAGAGTGTTAAATTGAAATTTACAACACGTCGAATCGATAGTCGCGACCAATAAATCATTATGGCGGCGGCGCACTCCGACGCAAGAGCAGGGAGACGCGAAGAGCTCGCAATTGTGTGTACCTAATAAACAACCGTCTCGCGATAATTGCCACAATATAATATCACTTCAGTCTCGCAACTACGAAAACACAGACACAGCTACAGACAAACGACAGACACGTGCAAATTTCTACACACCGGTTTAATGGTAGGTATCTAATATGTGCGTGAGTACCTACTAACTGATATATACACAAGTGTCACAGCATCGCAGGGACGGAGGGGTCTCTCTCTTTACATTTTCCGTTCTGCCTCTACTTTGTGTGAGATAACATCTTCACAGAAAGAAACAGCTGCTCTCCGGGCCTCCGAATGATTTGGCCCCACCACAAATACCTACGCGCAGAGCGCGCGCTGTATTGTCCATGCTGGGTAGACCAGACAACGTTCCTACGTTTAGACGTGTCTTCCACCGAGCCACAGTCCAAAAAATAGACATCGGGTAGAGGGATTTGAAGGTTAATAGGTACAAAAATTTGGAAAAAAACTAGGCGTCACGACGTTCGCCGGGAAAGCTCGTTTGTAAAATTAAGCTGCTGTAAAATAATGCCGCGGCGTCGTGTAACTTACGCACTAAACACTTTCAGCTCGAAATTTGTTCTTATTCCCGCAACAACCGCAAAACATACCAATGTAGGTATGTGTGTTATTGGGTATGTGTAGTCCGACCTACTTTTGTCATTATAATATCTATATTTTTATTATTTTTATTTTTCCAGACTGCAGTAGGTAATATTGAGATTGTTATTGAAGTGAAGATGCTCCCGGATTCTCGGGAGGCGGGAGCGACCCGTCTGGCTCGTCGGCAACAATTAATACCAATTACACTTCCTCATTAACGGACTAAATGGTTAGCTTACTTTAATAGTCTCGTTTTAATTAAAGATAAGTACTTACGTCTGGTCATTCTAAATTATAAAGATACCTACAGACTGCTAAAGCAAACATTGGACCTATTGCCAATGTTTAAAACCACCCAAAATCATACGTCCGGTATAGTGCATTACCGCGTATGTAAATTTTTTCGTTAGTTCACATACTTATATATTGAAATAATATGAAATAACAGACAAAATTAATCTTTATGACAAATGTTATGTACGCGGTATTACAGTATCAACAACGTTATGCATCTTTGAGGGTTTAAAGAGAGCTATTTAAGACAAACATTCATTTCATAAACATCGTGTTTGTGCTGTGTCTGGTGGTTATTCATAGGAATATAGACGACCTCCGTAGCAGAGAGGCGAGCGGGCCTGACTTTGGCGAGCGCCATCTCTGACTTCGGCGAGCGCCATCTCTGAGGTTCCGGGTTCGATCCCCGGACGGGTCAATATGGGAAACGAACTTTTCCATATTGTCTCGGGTCTGGATGTTGTGGTACCGCCGTTGTTTCTGATTTCTGTAACACAAGTGCTTAAGTTACTCACCACAGAATCAGAGCAATGTATGTGATATTGTCCAATATATTTACCTAAGAGTCAATTTTGGCATAACACAACTGCTCAAGCTTACCACTTTCAATGCCCAAAACCCGGCTCCCGGGTTCTACTGTATTTTCGCCAGACGCCCAGAACCCGGCTCCCGAGTCGGCCTATAGCTAGCTATACATCGCCTATGCGCACGCCCAGCACCCGCTAGCCGGGTCCTATTGTTCTCTCGAAAGTAGCAAGAGCAAGGGTTGTCAAAAATATTCACAGTTCAAATAATGTTTTTTAAAGATGTAAGAACTTACTATATTTGTTTTATTTTAATGAATTTTTCAATTATCCGTGAAGTAATTTAAAGGTGATGTTTAAAATAAATAAAATGTTAGATTGTGCTTCTAAATCCTTTGCAATGTTTTTTTCTAAAAATAAACGGACTGCATTTTAGCATCATAAAATAGTCATTGTCATTGTTCAACAAATAAATTTTATGACCTTTGTACCTGGTCCAGACATACCAGAGATTGAAAAATGAATGTAGAATTACAACCTGTATTGTTTGTCACTAGTAATCCCGGTTAACAATTAGAACAAAAGATTCGGTCGATGCTGTGCACGTGCTGAGCGGTGCTCTTTTAACTTACCTCATTGTCAAAAAAAGGCGCTTTAAATTTCGGCGTTCCTATTATAAACACACTAATTGAAAAAAAAAATAGAATCATTATGGAGTTTATTTTATGGTTCCAAGTTTTATGGTCAAGTATCTATTATTTGCAATTTGTTATTGTAGTTCGCGCGGCAGCTAGCCGACAAAGAGGATAATCCTTTATTATAATTTTATGATTCATTTATTAGTGTCACCAAAGATCAGGTGTGCAACTGATACAATTGTTTTTACAACTGTTATAAAGTGCACCTGCGGGATTAAGACAACATGAAAGTAGTCTTAAAATTTACTATTTTATTGTTTTACGTGTCAAGTGTTTTTTTAACACTGTCCATTAAGTTTTTAAACAAATGTCAGAACAAGTCTTTATTAATATATTTTAATATAACTCCTTACAAAAAATTAACCCTTGAAAATAAGAACACGAGGCGCGCGCTTTGAAAGTATTTCATATAAAGTTCATCCTAATGTCCATAAGATTGAAGTATAAAATTACACCTGCAAAAATTTGAGTCTTACTTTCATTTGCCGCGATTATAGGTATATCTCAATTTTGTAACCATAAAATTTATAACTAATTCTATCTTTGCTACTTTTTCGGGAAAGCGTGGTGCCGCTTGTTGCATCTTAATATATACTTTAACGTACCTTGTTGTAAAACCTTATCGCGTAAATATGCACCACGCCTTTGAAGTATGAGTAGAAATAAATATAAGAAAAACTACAATCCGCTTACGAATCGCCTCCATGTTTTATGCACAGCCAAAATAAAGTTTCAATATAACTGTAAAAGACTACATTTTCTTTGCGAAAATGTACAACCCTAGTGCACCCGGGAGGCGAGTTCTCGGCGTGGCGCGATGTTCCGCGATGCTGTGCGTCACGCGGCGCCCGTGCACCCGGCTACCGAGTCCTATACATACTCGTTGCTCAATTTTGGGCGTGTCATGTAAACATGAAAATTTATGAGCATTGAAAGTGTTACTAGAGATCAAGTCGATGATTTTTTTGTGATCTAAGTAGGTACGATTAAGTCAATAAGATAAAGGTATCATTTCTTCATCACTACTCTACTTATGTAGACAACTTAAAATAACAATGAATCGTTTCTGCTTCTGAAATTGATCAAATAAGAACAATTCCAATTTATGCGTATTTAGGTGACACCTTTATTTTACTTTAACATTCAAAACACGTAGGGTAATATAAAAACTTAGCAAAAGAAGATTATCTCGTTGTCCTAACGCCAAGCATGGTGTGCTGTTTGATATGTTCTTCACGCTGTGTGATACGGCTTAGTTCTGCACAGCAGAAGATTCGAGTGCTCTCTGAACTCCCAGCCAGTATGGCCACTCGGGCCCTCGGCCAGTCTGCTCCCGACCGCTGCGCAGAGTGCACACCGCGACACATTCTCTTCTACGCAACTCGCGAGTGCAGTGCTTTAAATAATGACCGTGTTTTGTGTGATACCCCCAACGTTTTAACACAAATCGAAAATCAACTTACAGGTAAATTGCCCAAGAAGACCCACCATATCTCCAGTTTCGCGAATTTGCTGAGGATAACAGCGATTGTTAATAAAAGATCATCGATCCCACTTAAAAGTTAATTGTTTGAGCGATATCGAATCGAGTGCAGTGCATTCTGTGATCCCTTCAATACCTACAACCACGCGCCAGTTGATTTTGATGAATTCAAATCGCATTCACATAAACTAAATAAGTTTTCAAAAAAAAAAGTTAGAGTACCGAGCAATTTAATAAGGTGCTTTACTTCATAAACGTACTGGTACAGGATAATGTAATGAAAAAGTTGTGATAAACGTAGCTCCAGTGGCGCACAACCGGTGCCACGGTAGCTTCCAAAACGCCGAAAGATTAAAAGCGTGTAAAAATGTAAACATTGCTATCTGGCAGGAGTAAACAAACATTAGAGCACGTTATTTATAGTGCAGCGGCGCGGTGCACGCGGGCCTTTGACCGCACTTCATAAATATTGGCGATTTATTTGCACCCAACTCTGAGGACGCGCTCAATTACAAAACCGGATTTTGTTCGAGTCTGGGATTAAGATAGTTTTTGCCTGACGCTTCTTTTTAATTACGAGTTCGCGAGGTGCTTGCCACCCTACTCAAATTGGACAACAAATCGACCTTATACAAGAATTGGTAAGAAAATTAAAACCTAAACAAATAAAGTAAATTAAGGCGAAGTTGTAATTCACCATTCAAGATAGGAATTAATGATTGGGTAAGTACTTTGCTTATAGTCCATAGATCTAGAGAAAAAAAAAGTATGATTACATATACCAAGCCAATCATAAATGCTCGGCTTGGTATTTACTTGGTAAACCTTTTTTGAGACTAACCCAAACAAAACCTAAGCGTAAAAGGTACATGTGTTGTCACAGTACATGTCGCTGAAAATCGTCATTTTATATTTTACTAATGACTTCGTTCACGTTATTTTCTAAAAATCCATTACGCGTTTATAATATTAGTGAGATTTAATTGACAAACTTTTGACTAACTTTTTACAATACAACACGATCGGACATTATGCATCCTAGGTTTGACAAAACAAAAGCCAGACCAAACGAATGGAGAGTCCCGTTTATTTTTAATTGCATCTCGCTCATATTAATTCCGATTCCAGTTAGCGGTGACAGGCGGATTTATCGTCCATTGTGGGTTGCGAGTAGCAAATAAAAATAGAGAAAAAAACCTAGTGTCCGCATCAATAGCCGGGCTAACCGCGAGGCAGGGCTGCCACTGGCCAGTGAACTAAAAAAACATCCAAGAATTCCCGTCATAATAACGTCAATCGAATATCGGCGTTAAGAGTCCAAAGTGTGTAAGCTGATGTCAGCTGATGTGAGCATGTGCGGCCGTACTATCTTGAAACTATCAATTTACATGCAACATGGAGTGAATTTTACTGAAGAAACTTGTTTCTCATCCCACTAATCCAACTTCCTACTTATATGAAAAACATTAAAGGTCGGGTGTATGTGCTTGTTACTTTTTCATGCAAAAACTACAGAATGGATTTTAATGAAGTGTGGCAGCTAAACCAATTAGATTCTAGACTAACATTTAGGATACTTTTTATCGGAAATAACGCGGAAAAAACTCGCGGGCAAGCTGTTCGTTTTTCTTGCTGAAATTCGAGAACAGGTTGACCTATTCAGCTAGTATTGGTTTTGAAATAATTGTTTCTACATGGAAAGTAGGCAGGACGATCGTTTCTGACGTTTGTGAACAATTTATAATAAAAAATACAGGAGAACATCACATACGTTATTCATATTCCGAGGTATGTAGCTAAAGCAATCTTACAGGAATCAGAAACAACGACGGTACCACAACACCCAGACTAGAGACAACACTGAAAATAACGTTTTCTATGTTGTACCGACCGGGAATCGGCCCCCTAATGTAGTCTATATGAATGAGTAGTATTAGCGATTACTGTGATCCGACCTCCACAGCCTTTTGGCTACGTTTTTATACTTCACTAGCGGCCGCCCGCGACTTCGTCTGCTTGGAAACTACTATTCATAACCATAGACAAATTATTCTCATTTGCCTTTTGTTGTTCCAATTCAGATGCGTTTTTGTTATTTATACAATATATTAGTGACTTGTATCCTCTGACGTTTTATGTCACGTCGAACATGCGTCGAACGGGATAAAAATCCTATGTTCTAAGCTACCTCCTTACCGATTTTAAACCAGATCGGTACAGCGGTTATTGAGTAATAGTGTAACTAAAACGACTTTCTTTTATACATATATTTAGATTATAGTTTTCCATTCCTTTGCTTATATACCAGTGTGTATTTATCAGTTTTCAGTTGCTTACGTATTATTCCGTCAATGATCATAGAACAGTTTAAATTGTAGTTTCATACAGCCCCGTATTCCATTACTAGGATACTTTTATGTGGCAGCCCTGAGCAGCGCGGACGGGCGCGGGTGCGGCGCGTCAGCAGCGCGCTTTTTACTTTTTACTCGGGTACCTGTTCGTCTCGTCCCGGCCGGTTAGCCTAACAAGTGCACCCGCCAGGGGCGCTGCACCTTTTCATTATTTAAACATAATATATGTATAAGTACATACCTATGAAGTTTTTAAAATATTAAATAAATTTGAACCACTTGAAAAATAGGTTAGATCTTTAATTTTATTTTGTGCACGTCAAAGTAAATACTTACAGTTTTAAACTAGATAAAGGCGGTCCAAATTCCAAATTATATATACTGTTCAAAGTGTATAATGTTATTTTGTTTTATGTTTGTTCAAGCTATAGGCCTTATTATCCTACCATGGTAAAATAAGGCCTATATTTAAGGTTTTTAAAATAGTTTTCTTATCATTATATTTATAGCAAAAGATCCTCATTAAGTTTATGTTGTAGTAGTCAAAATAAAGGACTGATTAATATTAAAACCTCATGATTATCTTGCATTGTTTTAATTTAATTTCAATTTCCCCTTAGCAAGGCCTTATTACTCGAAGGTACCTTAAGTCCTATAGCCTGACGATCTCTTGATGATACAATTAGTGAGTAAAACAAAAAAAAGTCCGAAAACGGCCACACTACACCACAGGTACATTTAACGTTCGACGATCATACATTTCGTTCATCAGTAAATGTTGGTTTTAGGTTCAATTTACCAAATTCGCATGCGATTTGAGCCCTACTTCCGAATGTTCTTAATCATATACCCTCTACCATAGTTGTAGGCGGTATGAGTGTATGAAAAATCACAAATCATCTCCGTATGTCTCTTCCTTCTTACCTTTTTCGTATCACAAGCTGCCGTCCGTGATGAGAAACGTGCATGATAAGCTCGAGGTGAGGGGTTAATAGGCAGAGTACTCATATGTAGATAAATACCATGTTTCTATTTATGTAATCCAACTTTAGGTATAATTAATGAATACGATACGGTTGAGTTGTGGAACAATGTTCCAAAATATTTTGCAGTTTAGTATATTATCTATGTATTGGGTAAAAATGTTTGTATAGATAAACTTATGATACAGACTTACACGGCTTCGTTAAAAGTACTCCGAGAAATCATCTACACGTTGTGCGACCATTAGTCACTTCAGTTTTATTTTTCGAGAAGACCTCTATATACTTTGGTAATTACTGCCACCAAAGTAGAACAATATTTCTGTTTAATCTAATTAAAATTTCATTTATTAAGTGCCTATTATGAGTCAACTTTTGTATTTTTTTATTTATGCAAAGATTAGGTTCGCAAAAACGCCCGGTCATTCGCACGTACGCGAGCCGCTATCGCAGGAAATGTTCGTCGCATCAAATGCAAGGATGCGAACGTGGGTTTTGGGTCTGCGTTTTACGGTACTTACAGTGTTTATAGATTAGCAGATTGGATGAGTGTCAAACACACACGATCACATGCAAATTGAGAAACAGCAATCCAGAATCCTAACATACCTACCTGTACCTTTTTTTTGACGGGGGAAAATGCCTTGATGCGCCGTACCGTCACCCCGAGGGAGGGTGACGGCGTGTGTGGGACTCCTGAACAGGGCAGGACTACTCACTAAAACCCCCCGGTTGGACTTCCATCGCCTTAGTGGCGGTGCTGTGGGAATTTGGCTCAGCCTTAACTTCCGCAAAACCGCTGGCAAACTACATACCTACGGTCCTCCTGTTGGTAAGAGGTTACCATAACGAATAATGGATACTTGCAACACCAGGGGTAGCATATCGTAAGTAAAAGGCACTGTTTTCTCTATTTAATATTAATAAGATGTGTTCATCCTATCAAAATACAAAGAACCCAAATATAGTTAAGGAAATCAGAGCACAATTTATCTTCATTCGTACATCATCTCCGCTAATTTGAGTACAAAGGTTATCGTTCTTATTTATGTGAAAATGATTGAGCTTCATATTTTTATCTTCAGTCAACATTTATTTATAAACATTTGCGTACTCCCGGAGATAATTGGCGCCATTTAGTGTTTTAATGACAATATTTTTTAAGTTATATGTGTAGAAAGATTAGGTTTTGTCACTCATTTTGAAGCCGTCTGGCCCCTCTGTATTGAAAGTTAAACCCACGATAACTGCGTAATTTAAATTAATAAGATAAACAGTAGGTAAACATTTCCTCCAACAATACCTATCTTCGTTTTGTTCGAGATTTTTTCAATTTGTAAACAAACCTTATCTTTTAAAAACAATGAAAGCGGTATTTTGAATTACCTACTAAATCGTCAACGCAATAACTCCGTGATATGTAATTGACTATTAATCCATCTTATTACCTAAGTACGTAAATATTGTTGCGTAAATATTGCAGTTATGAGCCCATAGTTTTAAAATAACGTTCAATTTTATAAAATATATCATTAGCATTGTTATCTAATTGTAACATATTTTTAGATTTGGAGTTGCGGACATATCCCGTTTATACCTTACTAGCTGTGCCCGCGATTTCAATCGCCTGGACTACATCTTTTCATGGGCGGTTTTGCCCCTATCTCCCCTAATATTCGAAACAAAAAGCAGTCTATATTTTATTCGAGCTATATTTGTGCCCAATTGCATATCTCTAACCTAAAAATAAACAATTTCCCATATAAACTTTCAAAGAAGGTATTACCCCCATTCCCCCCCCCCCTTATTTTCTAACAAAAAGTAGCCTATGTCCGTTCTTGAGATTCAACATATATCAAATTTCATCAAAATCGGCTGAGAGGTTTAAGCGGAAAAGCGTAACAGACAGATTTACTTTCGCATTTATAATATTAGTAGGGATAGATAAAAAGGTTGATAATTCATGGACATGTAACGATTGTAATCTTTTTTTTTCGTTAACACCTTTTGTAAGTATAATTTGACATCGGGAGCGAGAAAAAACTAGTAGGCATTACTTTTTGACAGGGGATATTTAATGAAGTCGTCGGTTTTTTACGACACCCTGCCCGTTTCTCACGAGGAGTCCTTTGTAGCAGCACGTTTCAAACTGGCCCAATCAATTATGTTAACTGTGATATTTTGTTTTTGTTCCTTTTTTGTCGCATTTGCTTGGGAACAATTTTGTACGGTTGACAAACAAATTATACGCCGGTTACACGCCTATTATTTAGGTGATTTTAACTAGTGTTTACTAATGATGGATCATTGGTAGAGGAAAGTAACTAAATATGGAATACCATTTTGATTTTTGGGCATAATTTGCACAAGTGTTTTAAAAAAAAAACTTTTTGTGGTAATTATTAATAATTATATATTTGCACTTAAGTTTATAATAATTTTAGCTTATATGGATTAGTTTAAGGTATGATAAATTATTAAAAATTAAATAACGAGGAAGGTACCTATATATGGAATAGGTACCCCAAATATGGAATACTGTGAATACTATCCGAAATTAACCTTAACTTTTATGGGACTCATTGAAAACTTTGGTATAATGTTGAAATTAACACTAATTATTTGCAAAAATCATAAATCCAGGTATCCAATTCTGGTCCAGCGCAATCATAATGTGCCCGAAGTCCACACATGAGGCACTGGGCCCATGTTTCCCCATGGGTATCACTAGAAAACAGCATGCGACAGAAAATACACTCTGAATCTTCAGAGTCTGGAGCTGTATAACCTATCAGAGCATCGGGTTCACTGTCAGTATCAAGCATCACCTCCTCATCGTCTGAATCTGACTCAGGCTTAGTCTTCACATAAGCCAGTTACTCTAAATCCATTTGTTAAAATCTCACCAGTTTGCACTTTTAAATAAGCTCTGCGAAATAGCTCGATAACATCATAAGAGCTTAGTGGCCGATTAATATCACGCCTGCCATTCTGATAAAACAAAAAATATATAATTAACAATATCGCTAATGGATATGGACTATTCCATAATTGGATACTGTGATCTGTCCATATTTGGATTTTCCAACGGTTTCAAACTGACATTCACGTTTTTATATATAAGAAAGTAATACCATTTAATACCGCTAAAACAAACAAAAGAACATCTAAACGGTCTCTAAAAGCTAAAAGAACAATAGTATGTGGACTTTCTGTACAAAAAATATTTATTTTATACATACCTTATAAAGTTATGCGGGAGCGACAAAACAAAACACTCTCTCAGCGGCGACAGGACTCGCTCGACTGACTTGCCACTACTTGTACGCGTGAACGGGAGTAGAATGAGACAGTAGATCACTGTTTATTGCGTGTGTGAGTTTGCACTTGAGAGAAATGCAGGTATTCCATATTAAGAATCTATTCCATATTTGGTTACTTTCCTCTATACAATAAAGACAGTAGCAATACTATGTAAGTCATTGTAAAGTGTCCATGTAAAGTTAAGTCTTGTTATGTTATATTCTAGCTTCTAGGCATTTATGATTTAGTACAATTTAAGGAGATCTGGTATTTTTTATTAGACGCTTACTGGCACGTTGCCATGATCATTAAGTTCTGTATTTTCAAATATATGTCGACATTTGGAAAGAAAAAAAAAACATTGTCTCAACTTACAAACAAAACACAAAATAATCTGTTCCAAACATAAATGGATTGTGAATGAGACAGAAGGAAAAAAAGCTCAGCTAATGCTGTCTCGAGAATATATCCCGGGCGGCGCTGGTCTTCAGCTTATCCCTACCCTCGTGAGATGTTATTCTAGAGAATATTGTGGCTGTTGATGGCTGACAGTCCCGTTTCATTAGGAACGTTGTATAAAATTAATAAATGTCTACTATTACAATACCATTAAAAACAAAAATGTTATGTTATTCCAGTGGTCATGTGGCGATCGGCATCGATGGGCGCGCGGCTGTGCGCAGGCGTCGCGCTCGCGATGTCGCTCTCGCTCAGCGCCGGTCGCCGCGAGTGGAAGGAGGCGGAGGCGCGACAGACCGACATCTCGCTGTGGATCGACGAGCGGCAGATACGCATGTTCAGCGGTGAGGACCTGTTCTACACTAGCCTTAATTCATTCAGCCAATCACAAATAAGACTAGGCGGTGCGCTGGTACTAAAATTAATTAATTACTTGCAAAATAATTTATATGTATAGGAAATCCACTTGCAGAAATAAATTATTTCTTTCATTTCATGTCGCCGTGTCTGCGACTTCGTCCACAGTGAAAAGTGGTTTTTACTTTTTTAAATTATTTAGGCTGGTTACTGTATGAATAAATACCTTTAAAAGCTATTAAAAGTATCTTCATTCAAACTTCTAAACCCCGTTTTAGTTACTCCCTTAGGGGATGATTTTAGAAACAATATGAAAAACTTTCGATGAACTTTCACACTGAATTTCATACGAATAATCAACTACAAAAACAACAAATTTACATACTAACTTCAAGCCCACCTTTCACCCCTTTAGAAGGTGAATTTACAAAAATCCAAAATTTATTGATTTTAACCCCCTGTGTTGATAGAACAGTCAGTCAGCACCGTGGTACCGGCCATTTAACCGAACACTCTCTCCGAACAAAACAATTTTTTTAATGTTTGCAATGTTTCAAGAATTTTTACAAACAATAAATATATTAACCAACTTTATCCGACGCCTTACATTTTCAGGTATATCAATGAGAGTATTCGCCATACATAATGGGCACATCTCCCCGTACATACTGGACCCAAATTTCTCCCACAAGCTGCCCCTCATACCGTCTGAAGTTGGATACGTTAATTTCACATGGAGATCTAGGAAAAAGTATTTTTACAATTTTGACACGTTAACGTCTTCAGACGAGAAAGTATTAAGCCCGCCCGTATTGTCCATCAAAACGCAAGGACGGGTGCCTAAGACAGACAAAGGTAAGGAATTATAACTAGTCGACGCCCGCGACTTCGTATGCGCGAACTTAGTCTTTTCTAGCTAATTCGAAACAAAAGTTAGTCCATATTTCAATCCAAGTTTCGATCTAAATTTGTGCCAATTTTCATATCTCTAAATTAAAAACTGAACATTTTCCCATGTAAGTTTTCAGGGGCGGCATTAGCCACATCCCCCCATAAACTAGCCTATATCCGTTCTAGATGTTTAACGTAAACCTTTACCGAATTTTATCAAAATCGGTTCAGTGGTTTAGGCGTGAAAGTGGGACAGACAAACAGACAGACAGAGATACTTACGCATTTAATATTTGCAAAAAATACATATAATCGGAATGAACCCCATGTTAGGTAGGTACTCCTTTGACATCTACTGGTACTTAATAGCATCATATGATTGGGTTATATTTCTATGTGTGTGTGTGTGTATATGTAATGTTAAAAAATGAACATTTTCCCATATAAGTTTTCAGGGGCGGCATTAGCCACATCCCCCATAAACTAGCCTATATCCGTTCTAGATGTTTAACGTAAACCTTTAGCGAATTTTATCAAAATCGGTTCAGTGGTTTAGGCGTGAAAGTGGGACAGACAAACAGACAGACAGAGATACTTACGCATTTAATATTTGCAAAAAATACATATAATCGGAATGAACCCCATGTTAGGTAGGTACTCCTTTGACATCTACTGGTACTTAATAGCATCATATGATTGGGTTATATTTCTATGTGTGTGTGTGTGTATATGTAATGTACCTACCAGTTAATTGTTCACAGAATTTAGTTTGTTTCTACCGTGTGTCGGTAACAGCAGTGGAGTAGCGACCTTTGAGATAGGACTTGTACTTAAGAACGGACGAGGCGTGCCGCTTAAAGGCACGCCCCTAAGATTTAACTTAAAGAAGGAATGCGCACAGAGAGGTGTGTATTTTGAAAGGACAGGTATTGTATCGCCAACGCATTTTTAACACTTACAAGCCTGTGGTTTTGTTTGGTTTTAACGATAACACGCAACACGAGAGCAAAACATGCCCAAATCTTTAACATCCTTATTTAAAAGCTAATTTTAGTGTATGCCAACAAAATATAAATTTTTACGAACGGAAAAAAACAGAACAAAAGCACAGGTCAAATGCTTCTTGATTAGATTTTCATATAGTTTAAACCAAACTTCATTACCTAAATCGCACATGACAACAGTCATTACTCCAAATTTAATATTTAGAGTAAAAGCGATTTAAAAGCTCAAATAAATCGTAGCACCAAAACTACTGAGGTTAGGTAAACAATTGAAAAAAAGAAATGTTATTAAGGTAATGCATTTATTATCAAAATAATAAAAAGTTGTTGTGCTACGAGTTTTTGAACTTTTAAATGGCTTTTACCTACTGGAAATATCTATATTTTGAGTTATGACTGTATATGTTGTAAAAAGGAATACTTAAGTCATCAATTTGAGCTTATTACATAGATAATCATGCTTATTTTTGTAAAAAAAAATACGAAGCCTAAATTATTGGCATTAAAAGAATACTAAACCATTTCATCTGAGCTTGGAACAGTTACGCTTACGCTACTAATAATCCATCTAATCGGCAGACCGAACCCTATTCGTTGTACGGTCAGAATTTTACGACATAATACGTCATAACATCTTGTTTGTATTCATATGTGTCAAAGAACAATGCGCGATTGAAGTTTTATTATACTATTGTTCGGGTTTTCTGCGAGATTTAAATTTTAACACTCTCATTATTCATGCTACTAGACTAAACAGACTGAACTATGATTTGTAGTTCTAAACATTTATTTAAAAATTAATAAACAGATAAAAAATGTTTTTTTTGGGGTGTACTATTTGGGGGCCAGTTAGTGTTTTGTTTACCCTAACGAAACGTACATAACTCGAAATAAGTACTCGTTGGTTAGGTACATATAAAATAACTCAACTGCGTCTTTTGCCAGGCATCGTCTGCTAGGTCTAAATAACACTAACGCCATATTAATATGGATCTTAGAGAGGGAAAACGAATAATTAGAAACAAAAACCTATAGTAGTATACATATAATAGTGGACATTTTCACCTTCATATCTCTTGATTCTGTGATAAGTAGCTAAAGCACTTGTGTGCCAGAAATGGTACAAGGACGGTACCACAACATCCCGAACCGAGACAATATAGAAAGTTTGTTTTCTATACCGACCCGACCGGGTATCGAACCCGAAACCTCAGAGATGGTCGATCATATTATTTATAATATTTTTAAAATTAATTATTAATTTAAAATTCTGAAACAAACTAAATACTAAACTATATTGTTAATTTTTTTTAAACTTTTAATCCCTGGATGAGTTATCCATTTTTATGATGTTTTCTTCGACGGCATAGTTTACATTTATTATGATGTATTCCCTCTCTCCGATCCTCACTGACGTATTGCCTTATTTTCCGGTGGCTATCGCCGAGCGCGCTGATTGGCTGCTCACACGGTGCCTCTGCTCACAGCATTTGCGTTTTTAGGTTGGTACAATTGCTTGCTTTACTGAACCCTTCGTAATTTTTATTTAGTTATTTTCAAAAGCATTAGAATACTTCAGCTTTTCATTTTATAGCATTAGTAATATTGTGAATTTATATTTTTTATTTATTGTTTTTCACTTCTATTTTAATTTTGTGATTGTGTCATCTTTTGATTGTTCACTTTTATTTTGAAATTAATATTTTCTCAACTTATTTTCTTGAATAGTTTTAATCTTCAGTAGAATTAACATATGTAGGTATTTGAATTTAGTTTTCTTTTTTTTTAATCATAAGAGCACTTTTTTAAAAGAAGAGTGTTTTAAAAAAAATATTTTCTCATCAAGCAGCTCAAAAGACCACAAAAGGTCGTATACTATGAATTTTAAAAAATCCAAACCCATATACTTTGTAATTACGTAGGTACTAAAAGTGAATTTGTGCCACATTTGTCACATTACTCGCTTTTGATGGATACCGTGAAAGTGTTAACCAGATAAACACATGGACGACAGCACATCAATAACACTTGCAGTACAATATTCGTTCTTAAACCCACTACATACGGTTCAAAGTCCAAAACGTGCAGTGTGACGTGCTTTTGTACACATACAATCACTAAACTGAACTAAAAACCGTGAACCACTTGTATAAGCAGGGCCGGACCCAGAGTGCGACAAAAAGTGTGCGAACCAAGGTTGGTGCAACCACGAGAAGATATGCCAGTGCCCGGAGGGGTACATGGGCCAGCACTGCCGCACCGCACTGTGCTACCCGCAGTGCCTCAACGGCGGCAACTGCACCGCGCCCGGGGTCTGCTCCTGCCCCCCCGGGTACCAGGGGCGGAACTGCGAGGGAGGTGAGTAACACCAATCAGATAATCTGAATAGGATAGAATAGAAAACATCTTTATTCATGTAAGCTTTACAAAGGCACTTATGAATCGTCAGTACAAATTAAGTATTCTACCACCATGTTCGGAATGTTGATCATGTTCTGAACATTAATATATGACAACATCACAAACATTGCTCTGATTCTGTGGTAAGTAGCTTAAGCACTTGTGTTACAGAAATCAGAAACAACGACGGTACCACGACACCCGAGACAATATAGGTAGAAAAGTTTATTATTGTAACAATTATTGTATTTAACGAATGCTGTGATTACCTATTATTATAAGTACAGTTAGATTTTTGTTTTTATCTTAAGTTAATTATGTATACTTAGTTACTGTATACTATGTTGGTGATCCAATAAAATAAACAAAATAAAATAAAATAAAAGTTCGTTTCCCATATTGACCCTACCGGGGATTGAACTCGGGACCTCAGAGATGACGCGACGCCGCAATCGGGCACGCTCGCCTCTCGGCTACGGAGGTCGTAATGATTAAACACAACCAAGATCATACTAATATTATAAACGTGAATATCTGGATTCACATATATATACATCTTTCAATCATACACTACTAATAAAGAAAATATAAATAATGGACATCACATAGAATGCGCTAATTCTATGGTAAGAAGCTTAAGCACCTGATTAACATGCGAAAATCACTCCTTAGGCGGCAGAAGAGGGGATGAAATTGGTATTAAAGTTCTTTGGTTCCAATCAATTCATTTATGCGGGTTATAACTTTTTATGATTATTGCCGATATATTTTTTGTGGATAGTAATGGAGTTATCCACGCGTACGCGAACATTTTAATTTTAAAGATAGTTGGCAAAACCTATGTAACTTAAAGACCTATTTTAGGGCATTGATAACTTATAATTACTTACTTGAGAATGATGTCAGCTATGAATGGCGTAACCGGTGAGACTGGGCCCTCAGTTAACACAAATAGCAGATTGAGGTCAAGGACCGTTCTCAAAATACGATTCTGTATGTTGCTTCAAATATAATTTCGAATAAAATGAATAAGTAATTTGAAAACGTTTATTCTAAAAATAAATTCTAACTTTAATACTCTGATTGCACCTAACTAAATCCTTTTAGATATCTCAATGGCCACTTTGCAGCCCGTCTTGATAACTTCCGTCAGCGCCTTGTAGAATGGAGCCTGGAAGATATAAAAATAAATATTAAGAATATAACAAAGATCCCTTTATTTTCTATAAAGGTTTTATTAACGTATTCTTTACAAAACCAAACATGATTTCCAGAAGGAAATAAAACTCGATTCCAGTATTCAATAAAAAAATATTTGTATAGTAAAGTTCAATCTCAACGCAACGCTGCGTTGTGGTTGCGTCTCGAAACAAGCTTTAACGGGAGCTAAAACTTCAAGAAATTCTTGGAAAGCTATATAACGCCATTTCTCATACGATTTGATAAGAATAGACTTTTTGCTAAAGAAACCTAGTTGCCGTTATACAAAAAAAGCCAAGCCTTCCTCTATAAATGGACTATCCAACACAAAACTATTTTATTCTTTCAATTCGAACTAGTAGTTCCTCAGATTAGCGCGTTAAACCAAACAAACTCTTCAGCTTTATGATAATAGTATAGATAGACTCACTAAAATAATCACATAAAAAAGACTAATAGCCAAGGCCGTCTTAAACCAGTCTGGGGCCCAGCCCCTGAACAGAAGAATTTTGGAAAGTAAAAAAGCTAATTAGTACTAAATTTGATGTTATTATTTTCGTAGTACTATACGCCGTACTAGCGAACTTTAAATATTAGAAACAGAAAATTTTTATCTCCCCTTGCGGTGCGGGAATCGAACCCACGACCTTCACGTATCGCGCGTGCTGCTCTTACCAACTGAGCTAACTGCAAGTTATCGTAGGCGATGAAATTTTTTTGCAACCGTTATCAACCGTTAGCCTCCGGTAAGTGCCCTCTGCCGAATATGTTTAGAACTACATACTTATCACGCAAGGGGAGATAAAAAATTTCTGTTTCTAATATTTAGTACTAAATTGTTTGATATAATATGTCATTTATGATATTAGAATGCTACTGGTTCTTTGGTTAGAGAAATAGTCGGTCCTTTGGGGCCCCCCGATAAGGGGGGCTCTGGGCACGGACCTCGTTTACCCTTATGGTGAAGACGGTTATGCTAATAGCATCATACCTGCTCCGCGCCGTGGTCTATCCCAGTGTCGTGATGCTCCTGCTCCTCATCTCTGAAGCGCGTGATCGTCTCCAGGATCTCCTTGTCGACGTTCGGGTCTTCCATCAGCGTGCGGAGCTGGTCGTTGTAGTGGTCCACGATTACCGTCTCCACGGCTACCGTGCACGCCATGGCCGCCTCTTTGCCTAATAGCGCTGTGCCTGAAATGGAGACAGTCTTATTTTAATGGCAGGCATTGAATTGCCGTGGTAGCTATACAATCTTTATATTCCCATGGGTGCCGTCATTAGCTTAAAGAGGTATTTTTGGTTAGTGGCTAATCCCCGCTCTTATCAGAGTCTCACACAGGCCACTGCCTTCCCCGAAGCAGCAATACGGTCCTCAAATGCATTTCCCCTTTAAAAAAAATACATCGCATTGGCCATGTAAAGTGCCTTTTAAAACAGTAGAAATTTTAACGAAGAATGTTTTCTAAGGCGTAGTGCAATACTAAAGGTGTTGAACTTCGAAATCTAGACCTCCAGGGTTCGATTCTTTTGGGTAACCTCATCATTTGCTGAGGTTTTTCCAGTTTGGTTAAGATTTTCCTGACTTGAATCTGATTGTCCGATTTCTGCTTTTTCATTCTACGTTTTTCTGTTTAAAAAATCTTATATATAGTTCGGAAATGTATGTGGCGATACGAGTTGAGAGTGCCACACTACCCTTAACCAAAACCTAAACTCACCAGCTCCTAGCGCGAACCCAGCAACATTCCATATCGGAGTGAGCACCGTCGGCCGGACCCTGTACTTGTTTATCAGCTCCTCGAACTTCTCGCGGTGCTTCTTCTCCTGTTCCCACATGTGCTGGATGGTAGGACCCTCGGGCGTGTTACCGAGGACCGCCATCTGTCCTGCGTATATGCGGTCTGCACCCAACTCGCCGGCGTGGTCGACGCGGATTATTTTGTCTAGCTGGAAGAAACACAATTTCTTATTATCATTTAGCGTCTTCTTCCATCTCATGTCATTATAAGTAATGAGGAGGGTTAAAGATCGTTGGACTCGTAGGTAACAGCCTAATCCACCAGCTCCTGCATACGATAAAGGTTGAGAGCACAGCAGCAGTACCGCCGCGCCCAGTCCCCGCGTGGAGACCGGCCGACTTAAGCTGTGAGGGCATCTCACCAGACATTACGATTCGGATCTCAACCGCGAGGATACGGTGGATCGGCCATCCGCCCGTAGGCCTCCGGGGCGTCCACTTTCAAAAGAAAGGTCTATACCCACTAATAAGCTTAAATGTACGAGTGCAAAACTTACGTGTGGGTTCTTCTGCCACGTGGCCGAATGGGCCAATCTTACATGCTGTAGTGACACCTTCGGTCGCATCATGCTGTATATCTCTGGAAAGAGCAGAGTATATAAATCAACTTTTTGTTACAGGTATATGTTCGCAGAAGTGCCTCAACGGAGGAAAGTGCATACAGAAGGATACCTGTGAATGCCCTAAGGGGTACTATGGGTTGCGATGCGAGTTTTGTGAGTATAAAATACCATAATCAATCCAATACCGACGATCCAGACATATGGATCTTTTTTCACTAGGCTGTCAATCGTATACCTACTTAATCTAGTGGCTTAGGTAAACATTGGCAGAGGGACAAGCATTATACCTCAGATTTCCCAGAGGAGATCCACCGTGTAATGATATACAATATGCTACTTTATGACAGGCCCTTATTTAATTATTTTGCCCCGGGCCCACATTTATAATTCTGATAAAATCAGGTAGGAATCAAGAAGCAAATATTTGTCGCATGCTAGTTGGCCATAACTAAGGAGTCGGGGATCCGTTATTATCTTAACAGCTACTTCTTTGCAGCAAAATGCGTGATACCATGCCTAAACGGCGGGCGCTGTAAAGGCGTGAACAAATGCCGGTGCCCGGCCGGGCTGGGCGGCAACCACTGCGAGGTGGGCCGGCGCCTGGGCGACTGCGCGCGCGGCTGCAAGCACGGCGTTTGCAGCTTCGGCGCCTGCCTCTGCGAGCCCGGCTGGCGGGGGCGCTTCTGCCATCGCCCCGTCGGCACTATAGGTAGGCACCGCCGCTACCGCCCTCCGCTAATATAGGTAGGCACATTTACGCTGACACAATCAGTGTTCTCCTTCCTTGCTACGTCTTTGCCTTGGATTATTAACATCATTTCTTTCTCTTAGACACACGGTGCGGTGCGGTACGCGTAGTGTTACGAAGTGCAAAGTATTAATAACATTTTTGTTTGCATAGTGCAAACCATTCTCTATTCTTATTTGTTATGGTATACTTTTTGTATTTTACAATATTATTAAACATGTATGGTGAACAGCACATCCCTGGCAGTTCGTTTTTAGATCTTATCCCATGGAATTAAGGCTTAGGGCAGTACAAAGTCCAAGAGTCTAACATGCTTTTAACCACATTCAAATACGAGGAATAATGACTTAGGAATAGGGTCCAAAATATAGACACTAACAAATGAGAAACTTTTCTTTTTTTCAGAATGCCTTTTCTCTACACTTGTCTGTATTACCAATCTTGTCTGTATTACAAGTGAGATAACCATAAGTTGATTATTGTTGTCACAGACATAAAGCTACGCTATCAATACATATAATCTTCTCTCCAACCAAAATGCTTTATCTTCAAAAATGTTTCAATCATCACTCTTATTTCCATGTTAGAAAAGTATTAAATTTGCATTAGGCTCTTTCTAAACAATTAGACCAGTACACAATTGGCTACTTGACAGTTTTTGAAAAAGTATTGTAAAATGTGCGCCCGTTCATTTTATATCCCAAACAATCGATTTATCTGGAAATAATCTAAATAACCAGAGAAAAATAAGATTTTGTGTAACACATTTAAAAAGCGCGCGAAAACGCCTAGTCGCGTCATTGTACCAATTATGACGTCAACGTCATATATAACGAACCGATACGCATAGGAACGACTTAATTAAGATAAACGGAAAATGTTTAAATAAATTCTTTATACGATTAGAGACACAATAACTCAATTTAATCGGTAAAATAATCATTGTTTCGCCACATTAAAATAAATATTTTTCGCCGACAGCTGTCATTTACGAATTGCAATGGTGGTTTCCGTTTCGGTTCTTTTGTTCCACAGATAAAAAAAGTAAAATTTATTTTGCAAAAATAAAATACTACCTATGCTTTTAATTAAAAAGTAAAAATGTAAAATGATTACTTGAGTGATAAGCTAACATATCTAACACTTTTCATATTTTATTGTTAACACTGTCAAGTAGCCAATTAAACCATAGACTTTCCGAACAGTAAACATTTTTTATATTTATGAGTAAAGGGTATTTTTATTTTACAGGTTCTTCTGAAGAGTCGATGGAATACAAAAGACCACGGTGAAGATAGAATTGTTAATAAATTGACAAATTACTTAATAAATGCTAATGTGATTTTCATAACATTGTAATTTTTACACATAATGTAAATGTAATATTAAATGATAAGAATAAATTAGTCATTTAGATTGTAAGTGCTATGCCATTTTAATTATGTTAGACATTACAAATTATTATGCAATAAAATAATAAATTTAAATAAAAGCCTGTTTGTTTTTATGCCCATTTAAAATAAAAGTATCTACGAAGTTATATATAATAATTTGCCATTGTTTGATTATATATAACCTTGTCAATTTTAAGTTTCAAAAGGAATGACATATTTACAAAAGACATATAATATAAAAAAATCTTTTGATTATGGGTTTATGAAAATAATGATAAGTTGATTTCTTGGGATGTCTGGATTTTACAAAATATATTATTATATTAACCATTATCTTTAGTGATTATAGTTTCATCAGCTGATCAAAATATAGGTTATTAGACTTTCAATTAATATCATTTACTTAAACTTAATTGAATTTTAATTAATTGCAAAATTAATATAGTGAAAAGTTGGTGGGTACCGTGAAAGTTAAGCCAGATCCTTAAAGATACAGTAATTAATTTCATAAATATACCTGATAAAACGACCACCTCAAAGGAATATGACACAACTAGAAAGTATTTACTTACATAACTTGCTTATAGTGATTTTAAGCTCCCTTTAATAACTTTAGACGAATTAGTAAGTTATTTCTTAAATATTTAAAGAATTCACCAAAATATCGTGAAAATTTGCTTGTTTACATTGCTAGATTCAGACAGCTGTCAAATGTAGTTTATAAAAAATCCTAGATAGCGCCACTTGTATGACAATCGATCAATGTTTTCGAAAATAAACTTAGAATTTTTCCTGAACGCTCGACTTGTCGGGCAAAAAATTAATTAAACTTCATTTACTAGCCCATAAAATCGGTAAGTCTTTGCAAAAATAATTATTTAAAGTGTTACGGGTACTTACAAAAGCTTTAATTCCGGTCCCCCCTCGGGCTGAGGGGCGATTTCCCTTTCCTTCGATGCGAAAAATCACACCGCGCAGACTCGGACAAAATGGCGCTTTGTAGATGTGAAGTGTATGCTGTCCATGTACCGAGTTTGCCGATCGATAATAATGGAGGATTCGAAGTTTTCGGGGTCTCTAGTGCACTCAGTAAATTTTGTGATTTCAGTGTCTGGTTAAGTGATCACGGTTAGAAAAGTGTTAATTCAGAACGGTTACATCACAGCAAGTTTGGAAGACGTCTATTTTGATTGCAATATGTGTTTCAAATCACGCAGGTGCGTACGCAGCCGTAGTCTTTCTATTCTGTCTGGGCCTGCTCGAACGCGCGATTCCCCTTCATGATGGCCATTCATTTGGGCTTATCCTTTACGCCGCCGCAAAAGAGTTTGCGTCATTCGTCTTCAAAGTTGACCCGTCGCAGTAAAGCACCATGCATTGGATGCAAACAAAACATCTAAACAGAATGCGTCATTTTACAAATGGCTTGGCAATGCCATTATTGAGATTTTCTATCGAATCTTTTCTGAGTAATGGATGCTAAACATCCTACAATGGATTTGGTGATGGTTTGACTGTGTGATCATCATCGTCATGTTATCTTGACTGAAAAGAACAATATAATTGTGTAGGTAGCATTGGTATTGATTTTCTTGGGCTAGCACTAGCTGCCTACTCAATAGCCAAATTGCTAGTTGGGTTTTACAAAGATTCTATTGAAATCTTTTGGCTACTGATAATGTACACTATCCAACACTTTCCAGTTAGGCTAATACTACAATCTTCTATCTAGTCATTGTCCATTGTAAAGGTTTCAAACAAAAAAGTAAATCAATATTTTTTGTAGAGTCAAATATGTCCTCACACTAGCCCATTTCTTTAGATGTTTAATGTAGAAGTATTGATTTATCTTGAATTCAGACCTAGCATGTATCAAATATGTTCTTTGCTTTCAATATTCCAACAAGAATATTATCAGAAAATACAATTTAAACTTTATGTTAGGTTTTGCCTTATCTAAAATTGCTGAGTGACACACTAACCTATATACTCATGACAAAAGTTACCTATTTCTCACACTTTCTATGTGGTAGGTATGTCTCTAAAGCTTTTTTCATCTGAATGAAATATAGTATATGAAATGTTGTCATAGTCCTGTGAGAAAACACAAGTATTTTTTTAATAATCTTATTGGTTTGGATAATATTAACACTTTCAATGCCCAAAACCCGGCTCCCGGGTCCTACTGTATTTTCGCCAGACGCCCAGAACCCGGCTCCCGAGTCGGCCTATAGCTAGCTATACATCGCCTATGCGCACGCCCAGCACCCGCTAGCCGGGTCCTATTGTTCTCTCGAAAGTAGCAAGAGCAAGGGTTGTCAAAAATATTCACAGTTCAAATAATGTTTTTTAAAGATGTAAGAACTTACTATGTTTGTTTTATTTTAATTAATTTTTCAATTATCCGTGAAGTAAATAATTTAAAGGTGATGTTTAAAATAAATAAAATGTTAAATTGTGCTCAAACCCTTTGCAATGTTTTTTTCTAATAATAAACGGACTGCATTTTAGCATCATAAAATAGTCATTGTTATTGTTCAACAAATAAATTTTATAGCCTTTGTAATCTACCTGGTCCAGGCATACCAGAGATTAAAAAATAAATGTAGAATTACAACCTGTATTGTTTGTCACTAGTAATCCCGGTTAACAATTAGAACAAAAGATTCGGTCGATGCTGTGCACGTGCTAAGCGGTGCCCTTTTAACTTAGCTCATTGTCAAAAAAAGGCGCTTTGAATTTCGGCGTTCCTATTATAAACACACTAATTGAAAAAAAAAATAGAATCATTTTTATTGTATGGTTCCAAGTTTTATGGTCAAGTATCTATTATTTGCAATCAGTTATTGTAGTCCGCGCCGCAGCTAGCCGACAAAGAGGATGATCCTTTATTTTAATTTTATGATTCATTTATTAGTGTCACCAAAGACCCATACCGAAAGATCAGGTGTGTAACTGATACAATTGTTTTTACAACTGTTTTAAAGTGCACCTGCAGGATTAAGACCAAATGAAAGTAGTTTTGTTTTTGTCTTAAAATTTACTATTTTATTGTTTTACGTGTCAAGTGGTTTTTTAACACTGTCCATTCTGTTTTTAACTAAGTTTTTATACAAATGTCAGAACAAGTCTTTATTAATATATTTTAATATAACTCCTTACAAAAAATCAACCCTTGAAAATAAGAACACGAGGCGCGCGCTTTGAAAGTATTTCATAGAAAGTTCATCCTAATGTCCATAAGATTAAAGTAACAAATTACACCTGCAAAAATTTTAGTCTTACTTTCATTTGCCGCGATTATATATCTCAATTTTGTAACCATAAAATGTATATGAAGTCTACCTTTGCTACTTTTTCGGGAAAGCGTGGTGCCGCTTGTTGCATCTTAATATAGTTTAACGTACTTGAAAGTATTTTGGGCGCACACCGGGTGTCGTATTTGAAAGCAAATATACAAATGTACCTTATTGTAAAACCTTATCGCGTAAATATGCACCATGCCTTTATAGTATGAGTAGAAATAAAAATAAGAAAAACTACAATCCGCTTACGAATCGCCTTTATGTTTTATGCACAGCCAAAATAATGTTTCAATATAACTGTAAAAGACTACATTTTCTTTGCGAAAATGTACAACCCTAGTGCACCCGGGAGGCGAGTTCTCGGCGTGGCGCGATGTTCCGCGATGCTGTGCGTCACGCGGCGCCCGTGCACCCGGCTACCGAGTCCTATACATACTCGTTGCTCAGTTTTGGGCGTGTGGCAGAAACATGAAAATTGATGAGCATTGAAAGTGTTAATACATACTTAGTTAAATAAGTTTTTATAATATAAAATACTGTTTTTTTATTTAACTTATAAGAAACATTTAATTATCTATTTTATTTATGGTATGGTGATAATTGCATTAATTTAGCTTAAACATTTTGGATTAGATCTTATTGCTACAGAATAAATAGTGAAAATTTACTTGGTTTCAAGCATAGAGTAGATCATTTATGTCCAATTTGGGCATTACATTATACTGGTAATATTACTATGATATTACAAGCCATATTACCATATCCTTGATAAGACAATTATTTGAAAAGTACATTCTATTTTTACCATTGTCTACAAACTCTTACGTATAGTGTTGGTTGATTTTACTTTGTATTGAAGTGGTATCAGCAACATGGAAAATAAACAAGTATGGTTACACATAATAGGTTCAATTTCATCATATCTAATAATAAGAAGTTTCATTGATAAAGTGCTCATGGAGGCTATTTGCTATATTTTCAACAGAGTTAAATATATTGTCATATATTTTGAAAGGACATACATAACCATAATATAAATAATGTATATAAAATAAATTTAATAGTATGTGATATGTGGATGTAGATAAAAAATATATCTATCTTATGTGTAGAAACCTGCAATACCACAACCCCACATTATCAAACTTATAGATAGTTTACTTATTGTTAGCATTAAGTTTGTCCCATATAGGACTTCAGCTCCTATGACATAAATTGGGCCATGCTCCACACTAATGCTGTGTGTTTTTACCAATTAATATTTTTTTTGTATGACTGACTAGTTGGCCTCTACTTTACCTGATGTTGTATGATGAGGCTCATGAAGTTTTGTGGATCAGCAGTAGCCAATTTACTCTTGTTTCTGGTTCGCAAACATTTCTGTGCACACTCTCACTCTGTCCAAAATGTATCCAACATACTATGATTAATCAATAATTTATTTTTGCACAGGAACTAAGTTTCTGACTGGGTTACAACACAGTGTAAAAGGTCACACACGGACAAAAGCGGACACCCCAATGGTCCGAGAAGTGAGGGGTCACGAGGACGACGGAGACACTGACACTGACTTCGGCATCATGAACTCGGCTGTGAGCTCTGAATCTATGGATATGGCAGAGGAGGTAATTTTTGATAATAGCCCTTCAAAATATTTATTTAGAAACATCCACAAAAAAATTACTTAGGGTGGATTTAACACTAAACTTGACCTTGGGTCATGCAGAGAGTTTGTATAAATATTGAATTTCAGTTATTTGATCAAGCTTCTTCCTGTTTCATTTTAATTATGGGACAATTCATAACCCTACTAATTTTATAAATATGATAGTTTGGAATTCACCCAAAAGTACTGAATAGATTTGGATAAATTTAATCCAATCAGATAGATTGAATACTATAATACATACATACTATAATAAGACGAAACATGTCAAGATGCTGCACCAGGCTTGCACTTTTATTAAGATAGTTACCATGATTAAAAAATATTGTTTGGTTAAAGGAGTTTTAGATTAAGGCCATCATTGTTATACCACTTTAAATATTTAATTTTTGTACATATGTTGCTTTGAGGCAGAATGAAGATTATTATTAATTAAGTCTAATTGAATTAGTTGGATCTGTGTTAATAACTGTCTTAGCGGATTATTACATATAAGCATGCATGACTAATTTATTAATGTTGTCCTTGTCACATAATGGTTATAACTGAGGCAATTATTTCACAAATATTTTAACCTGTAATTTTTGTTAAGTAAATTAAACATTTTGAATGTAGGTACAGGCAGCAGCAGTCTTGGTAAATTGATATCTGCCTTAGTTAGTAACTTTTGTTAGATGAAGTTTATGAAAATAAAATGCTGTACATTTCAGTTTGACAAGGTGAGTTTTTTATGACTTTCGATGATAGGTGTAAAGCCTTATCATCTTCATTGAACTTTCGGGAAGCGCAATGGGCTCGCTCTCTTATCCTTATGAGGCGAAGGTTACAACAAAACATTGGCTAAGTATGTAAACTATTATTATATGCAAGTATTTAATTTGCAGTTCCAAAATTATGTGTATAAAAGGTTTTTTTTGGACATGACAACGTCGTTTGACTGGTAGAGAATGCTCCTAGCATTAGGTCCACCTTTTGTAGGTTTTTTGTGCAATAAAGTTTTTAAATAAATAAATAACTCGATACTACGAACAGTTTGGGAACTCCTGATCTAGCGCATTCTTAGAGTGCAGCCGCCCTGATCATTGCTGATGTGTTTCGCAGGACATGTCGCAGGTGGAGGGGTGCGGGCTCAGCGGGTCGGAGGAGGACGACGAGTGCGCCTCCTCGCCCGCCGGGTCCGCTTACGACGACAGCAACGACATCATCAAGACCGCCATGAGCGACGAGGTCACCAAGCAACTTGCCGCCGCGGGTGAGTGCGACCCTTTTGACAAGCCAAGCTTATTGCAAAGCTTCATGTATACTGATTACATCGCCGCTTTTGAGCATACCTAAACGTTCCAAGCCCAAATCTCATGTAAAAGAATGAGAATTAAGGAAAGTAAATGTGACTGCAAATTTCGTAAATATTTGTAACAAACAATATACGAATAACCGGATGCATGTTTGTTACTGATGAAATCACCGTATAGAATGCTTGTATTCCCGAAATAAAACGTACGAATGATATGCGCCTATACAGTTACATGTTCAATGGGGTGAAGGAAAGACGCAGAATTATGGTATCTTTTGACCATAATAAGGACTTGTAGGAAAGATCTTACATTGATGATTGAGTGAGATCTGAAGTCTAGTTGCCTTAAACCAAGGTTGTCGTAATAAATTCGTGACGTTTTCTTGTGACAGGTCCGGTGGGCATGGCCGCAGCAGCCGCTATAGCGTCTTCAAAGAAGCGCAAGAGGCCGCACTCTTTTGAGACCAACCCTTCAGTCAGAAAACGCCATCAGAACAGACTGCTCAGGAAGCTGAGGGTAAGCACTGTTCTGTTCTTTACTTTACATATCTTGTGAGCTTTACATAAGTACTCGGAGAAAAATGTATGAAATTCGTAGAAAACGGGAAGTCACTTTTTCAAATGTTTGTTTTGCATATCTTGTTAGGCATTGCAATTTCAAGGTCAATGGCTCTCAAACTTTTTTAGTTTCCAATCATATTTTGTATTAGGTTGCGCCCCCCATTGGGACTTAAAAAGATCTTCTCTTATCAGCATGGATAATTGTTGCTTAGTTGCTGTGCTATTTTTTACATTTTTAACCTGCGATGGACCGCACCCATGTCAATGCCTCGAGTGGATGTCTTTATTTCGAGTTGAATACTCGTTCTATTCTATAACAGTTTCCATGCAGAACAAGCGAGATAGACAGTTTCATAGGCAAATTCTCCAAGTTAGCGAGAATAATATTCTTATGATGGTTAATGCACAAGTTTGGTGCACCTCGGTGATACCTAGTTGGTGTACTGAATCACAAGGCACATTGTCCCGCAGCAAACCATAGAAGAATTCGCAACGCGTGTCGGTCAACAAGCGGTGGTGCTGGTGGCGACGCCGGGCAAGCCCAACACGTCGTACCGCGTGTTCGGCGCCAAGCCGCTCGAGGACGTGGTGCGCAACCTTCGCTGCATGATCATGGAGGAACTGGAGAACGCCCTCGCCCAACAGGTAGGCTGCTTACACACTTTCAACTCTATCGGCTGGGTAGTACGTTGTTTTTCCACTTTATTGCTAAAATTGTCTTGATCGTCTATGTCCAGGCCCATAAGAATGTAAGACTATCTGACGTTAACAGAAATTCCAATAGGAGAACTCGTCAGTGTCTTTGAAATTTATTTTTTTCCAGGGATATTAATTAGTTACTGGTAGATAACATCAAATCTGAAAGATAATTTAATTTTCAAAATCAGGCCATTGACTTTGTGTACACTGTAGTCAATAATGGCTACTAAAAACCAAAATAAGATATTTACAATTCGGGGTCGAAAGTGACAAGATTGGGAAACGATTATCGTTTCCCAATCTCGTATTTAAATCATCTCTTGCTGTCAGAAACTTAGTTTTGATTGCGTTTCGACCTTATATCTGATATCCTTAATAATGGAGTTCTTGTGTTAATACAAATGCTACAGTTAAATATCTATCAGTAAATCTCAAAATCAGATATAAATCAATAAGGGTGATCGAAACTGACCTTTATATTTGCACTGAACTGAATGAATTCCGTCGCGTCTGTTTTCTTTATAGAGGTTTTTGGAATTTATTCTTGTTACCATGAAGTCGGTAAATTAAAATTTTCATAAAATGACGCAATCGAACTCATCCTGCTCTCTTAGAAAATCTTAAGGCCTGATTTTTCAATCGTCAGATAAAAAATAAAATCGATAAATTGTAAACAGTTTGAATTAAGCGCGTCATTAAATTAATTCGTCACGGAATAGCATGATGACATTTACTTAAAATATGTCGTATTTATTCAAATGTTATTTCTTATCTGACAATTGCAAATTCGGGGCTTAGTGTTGTAGTTCCATTTCAATTGGCTACTTGACAGTTTTTGAAAAAGTATTGCAAAATGTGCGCCCGTTCGTTTTATATCCCAAGCAATTCAATTTATCTGGAAAAAATGTAAATAACCAGAGAAAAATAAGATTTTGTGTAACACATTTAAAAAGCGCGCAAAAACGCCAAGTCATGTCACTGTTGAAATTATGACGTCAACGTTGTAGACAACGAACCGATACGCATAGGAACGACTTCATTTAGATAAACGGAAAATGTTTCAATAAATTCTTAATACGATTAAAGACACAATAATTCAATTTAATCGGTAAAATAATCATTGTTTCGCCACATTAAAATAAATTATTTTCGCCGACAGCTGTCATTTCCGAATTGCAATGGTGGTTTCCGTTTCGGTTCTTTTGTTCCACAGATAAAAAAAGTAAAATTTATTTTGCAAAATTAAAATACTAACTATGCTTTTAATTATAAAATAAAAATGTAAAATTATTACTTTACTAATAAGCTAACATATCTAACACTTTTCATATTTTATTGTTAACACTGTCAAGTAGCCAATTGCGAATATGAACATTTTTGATACTGTATTTTGCTAACCTAATTCAATAATAAGCTATCGCTTAACTGCGACCTTTTAATTTAACAGCACAATTCATGGGCTAGTTTAGTATTATTTAATCAAATCGCTTTCACTAAATTAGGTCCGTTGACACAATATAGTTGACACAAAATATGGTCGAACATGACCATAACGATTGAGAAAGAAAGGTCTCAGTTAAAGCTAAAGTTTGCCTATAGTTTTGAGTATTGGGGTCTACCATTGTTTTATATATTTTTTCTGATATAACTTCCGCAACTGTAATAGTAATCAAATGAGATCTTTTCATATTTATACAATGATCGACCCCAATGTTTCACATACTGAATTGTCGCCTACCTTACCATCGCATCGCACCGAGTACCATAAACGAATTCAGAACTGTCAAAAGGGCTCACGTTCTCAATATAATTTACCAATACAAATCTTGATAGAATTTATCTGTAGCAAACTCGCCATAGCGTAATTATTTTCGGTAATTTTTCGTTATTAAGAAAAGAAAAACTACTCGTTAACATGTAATACGGGCGGACTTCTACGTCTTTTATTTTATTTTTATTGGTTTATAAATTCTAAAATGATTTATGAAATAACATTCGTTAGTTATTCTGTTTGTTAACCAATAACTATAAACATATTTGAAATTATGCGGAACTAGTTACTAGACTACCGTAGCGTCCTCTACAACGCATTCACAATACCAACTCGTTCGATTCGTCGATCGTTGTTGCAAGGAGCAGACGTGTACAAATATTTTTTTAAAAAATCCTATAATCAATACGATTACAATTTCATCCTTAACTCAAAATAGTTAAAACATTAAATTGTGTCGACGCTGTTAGTTTCGTGTTACGTTATACTCCTGCGCCGTTGCGGAGGGATCCTGGTCGAAACACAACGCTCCGCTCCCGCAAGCCGCCTTCAGCCCCGCAAGACGCGCACAGTTGCCATTTTTTGACTCGCTCAGGCATTAAGCACCGGGTGCGTGACGCATCACAGACAATATCAACAACATGAGCGTGCAGAGGTCACCAACTGGAGGGTCGCAGCCTGATCTATCAAAGATGGATAAATTGAACAAGGAGGCATCGATCACATTTCGCAAAAGAAAAGTGCCATGTGATATCGAATGCTCATGTTCTGACGATATTAGAGAAATGAAATCCGATGTGTCTCGGATCTGTGCCTTACTGGAGAAATATGTTGAGTCTAACGAACAGATCTTAAAAAAAATGCAAGAGAATATAACAGATATAAAAAACCAAATCACAGAAATGAAATTGTCAAACGAACGAACACTTAATGCAATGCAAAATTAAATGGAATTTCTGGAAGCTGAGCTAAATAACATTAAGATCACATCAACAAATGTACCCGTGACATTGGAGAGTGAGATAACCTTTGGCGAACAAATAATACAAGAAATGCAGAATCGAAATAACAGAGAAAAAAATGTCGTTCTAGTCGGTCTACGCGAACAAATTACAGCTACCCCTGAGGACAGATCATCTAAAGACGAAGCTGACGTACTCAAAATTATCTCTCAGGTTAGTGAAGGTATTGCTAAACCATCAAAGATTTTTAGACTCGGAAAACTACAATCAGGCAAGAACCGAAGTATCAAGGTGTGCTTTGAAACAAAGGAACCTGCTAAAAAACTGATCTATAACAGGAACAAACTGCAAGGTGGCCTAAAAATATTCTCTGACCAAACACCAACACAGCAAAACTTTTTGAAAAACCTCAGAGAAGAATTAAAGCAACGCCAGGAAAAAGGTGAAAGTGACATAACAATTAAATTCGTAAACGGAACACCTTCAATCATAAAAACTTCAAAAAACTGAATAAAACTAGTAGCCCAACTGAAAACCACAATACTTATGAACTACTGAATACTTATGCTAACTTCCCTAAAAATAAGTCACGTTTTACCTTCCTCTACCTAAATGCCCGAAGCATACGAACAGAAGGCAAATTTGACGAACTCAAATGTACCCTACAAGCAATACCGAAAACAGTACACATAATCCTTCTAACAGAAACATGGCTCCGCAGCGAAGAACAAGCACTACTATTTCAACTACCTAATTACCATCATCACTACAACTTTAGAACAGATTCTGCTGGAGGCGGAGTATCGGCATATGTCCATAATAGCCTGAAACATGATGCATCAGAGTCAGTGTATATAGGAGGGAATAACTACCTATGGATACAATTGGAAAAATACGGGCTCGAAGTTGGAGTCATCTACAATCCAGGACACACCAATTTCCAGCAATTTCTAGAAGTATACGAATCACAACTACAAAAAAGAAAAAGAGCAATTGTTTTTGGTGACTTCAATATTGACCTACTTACAAGAGATTCCAAGACAAAGCAGTACAACCAACTCCTAAAGCAAGTAGGACACAAAATTATTAATAAGATAACAAAGAAATATCATACTAGACCAGGTAAAAACTCTCTACTAGACCACATAAGTACTAACTTAAACAACGATAGTTTTCATGTAATAACCGTCAACTCTTCTCTGTCTGATCACAAACAACTATATGTTGAAATAAAAAAAATAAAACCACCCCCAAGAGCACGTCATCAATATGAAGCTGTCAATTACGAGAAACTTTATGAGATAGCTGAAAAATCCGGAATACATGAACTAAATGACAATTATAGAGAACTGGAAATCGTACTTAAAAAATGTATAGAAAAAAGCAAAGTTACGAAAACAAAAATCATAAATGAACCACAAAAGGAGTGGATAAATAAAAACATATTAGCAGAAATCAACGAAAGAAATCAGATATGGTCAGAACTACAAATCAATCCTAACAATGAAGTTTTGAAAGAGAAATTTACCAACAAAAGAAACCAAGTAAAAACGTTGATCTGGAAAGCGAAGAATTCATATTACAACAAGGAGTTTGACAAGTACAAAGGGAACCCTAAAAAGCTGTGGAATTTGCTAAATGCCTTAACAAGAAACAAATCAATACAAAAGCACGTCCCAGCAAAGCTTACTGTCAATTCGGTAGATTTCTCAGATCCTTATGAGATATGTAAAATATTTAACGGCTTTTTCGCTACTATAGGGTCATCCTTGGCTGACGAAATTCCATTGGACTTTCATGTCAATTACATTCATGCACTACCCAAATCAACATCACAAAATTCACGAATGAATTGTCTAGAACCATGTAATGAAAAAGAAATTCTAAATATAATTGATAGCTTAGATTCCAATAGTAGTAGTGGTCTAGATGGCATCAGCACAAAAGCTCTTAAATGTGTAAAAAAATTAATAATAAAACGACTCACATTATGTTTTAACAAACTCTTAAAGGACGGATTGTTTCCTGATTCTCTTAAAGTAGCAAAAGTGACACCTATCTATAAATCGGGGCCAAAAACTGAGCCTGGTAATTATCGACCAATTTCCGTGTTGCCAGTACTCTCAAAAATTTTAGAGAAAATCTTACATACACGACTAAATAACTACTTAGACTCAATTAATTTCTTCTATGACCGACAATACGGGTTTCGATCCAAAAGTAATACAATTTCGGCAACAATTGATGTCATTACTGAAATCAAACACAATATTGATAAGAAAAATATTGTACTTGGGGTGTTTATTGATTTAAAAAAGGCGTTTGATACAATCAGCCACAAACTGCTACTAAAGAAACTTGAGGTCATTGGTATTACTGAAGAAGCCTTAAACATTGTTAAATCATACCTTACAAACAGAATACAAATTGTGAAACTAGACAATAACCACCAAAGTCCTCCACTGCCAATTTCTTATGGAGTTCCACAAGGTTCAATTTTGGGTCCGCTGCTTTTCCTTGTGTATATTAATAATATGCATGAGTTAAATTTAAATGGTCATATCACATTATACGCTGACGACACATGTCTCTTCTACTTTGGTTCGTCAATACATGACCTAGTATCTCAAGCCCAGCATGACCTTGATATCCTCTGCAAATGGTTCCAATATAACTTACTATCTATAAATGTTTCCAAAACCAGCTATATGATCTTTAAAGCTAAGAACAAACCCATATCCACTTTTACACCTCTCACAATAAATAATTCACCCCTTCAAGAAAAACCGTATGAAAAGTATCTTGGTCTCCACATGGATTCAAATCTAACATGGAATAGTCACCTCATAAAACTCTTAAATAAACTAATTTCACTCCATGCGTCCCTCCGGACAAATGCTCGATACATTCCACATAAATATCGTTTCACAATATACAATGCTCTAATAAAACCACATTTACTATACCTTATAGAAATTTGGGGAAGTGCCGCCAAAACTAGATTAGACAAATTACGAGTACTACAAAATAAAATAATAAAAATGCTATTTAATTACAACTATCGAACTGAAACTGTAAGAATTTATCGCGAAACCAACCTCATGACCCTAAAACAATTATACATTTATAGCATCTGTATGTTTATCTATAAAACTATGAACAATAAAACCCGTACAAACATAAATTTTACTAAGCGGTCACAACAGGTTGGGCGCATCTGCACTCGACGCGCAAGTTTCATTATTCTTCCAAAAACTCGAACTAAGTACGGTCAAACGAAGATTACATACGAAGGAGCGCGCCTCTTTAACAACTTACCCTCAGATGTCAAAAATATAGACTCGTTATTGGTATTCAAAAAGCGATTAGCCCAACACGTAATCTTAAATTATTAGACTACTAGTTGTTTGTATATTGTGTGCGTATTGTCAAACCAAAATGTAATAATGATTTAAGTGTAACAATCTTTTATTGTAACAACGAAGGACTTTAGTAAACATCTTTTATATTTAAGTTCTCATGTAAGTGATGTAATATTATGTCTTAATGAGAATAAATGTCTATAAACCTAAACCTAACTCTTCACCAAACAGCAAAGGCTAAATCTCAGAAATAACAAATTATTAGTTGGGAAACGATGTCAAGAGAAGGAAGGCTGCTCCTTGTTCGTAGTTAGTACCGTTTGATAAAGTCAAAGTCAATATTTTTTATTCTTAAGATTACATTAGTAATACTTATGAATAGTCTCTATATAAAACAAATGTAGCTATAGCTTGATGTGTAGAGCGGGGAAGAGATGTTTAGGTCGGGCTAATGCGGTTTAGAGCGGGATAGTGCGATTTAGGGTCAGTAAGTGCAGATTACGGCGGAATAGTGCAGTGTAGGGCGGGGTAGCGCAGTGTAGGGCGGGGTAGTGCAGGGCTGTGTAGCGCAAGGTAGAGCGGTCCCGGTGCGTGTGGTGGGTGCGGTCCATACATAACGTGGGTCAGTTCGGGCTGGGCGGGTGCGAGCAGGCGCCGCCGCCGCCGCAGGACGACCCGAGCCTGTTCGAGCTGCCGCCGCTCATCATCGACGGCATCCCCACGCCCGTCGAGAAGATGACGCAGGCGCAGCTGCGCGCCTTCATACCGCTCATGCTCAAGTACTCCATGGGTGAGTACCCGCGCGGACTTTCACCTAATACACACCTGTCCAAACTACGGCCCGGGGTTGTTTCAATATTAACGGAGGAATACATTTTTCATTTGGTAGAAAATAATATATAGTTAAAATGTTAAACTGTGTCAAGTTCGGTTGTATATTAAACTCTCCGTAGCCGAGAGGCGAGCGGGCCGGACTTTGGTGTTGCGCCATCTCTGAGGCCCCGGGTTCGATCCCCGGTCGGGTCAATATGGGAAACGATCTTTTCTGTATTGTCTCGGGTCTGGGTGTTGTGATACCGTCGTTGTTTCTGATTTCTATAACATAAGTGCTTTAGCTACTTACTACAGAATCAGAGCAATGTATGTGCTGTTGTCCAATATTTATTTTATTTTATTTATTACTTTTTTCTTAAAAAATGCTTTTGTACCACCTATCTAGGTATTCAGAATTGGTCTAGGCGTTGTGGTACCATTGTTGTTCTTGATTTTTGTATCAAAAGTGCTTTAGTTGCTTACCACAGAATCGGAGCAGTGTATTTTCACGTAAAAAGTACTGAATAGATTTGAATAAAGGATAGATATTAGATTAGTTTAAAGGATATAATTTAGCTCGGAATAACTCGAACTAAGTCGCAGACAACAGCTTATGTTGAATAATAGAGGTGGAGAGAACGCTAAATATTAATACATTCAAAATTAGAATCAGTTAAAAGAGCAGTACGCGCTAACGGTCGGTGGGTTCGAATCCCGCACCGCAAGGGGAGGTGAAATTTTTCTGTTGCTTTATAAGAATACGTATAGTCGCCGTCAGATATATTGGAGCAGACAAACTGACCAAATACTTCTGAACAGTTTCAAATGTCAATAAGTTCAAAATTTCAAATTAATAACACGAGTGTGTGATGAGTGTTCAGATATGATTTGTTAGGGGTCGTCCATTAATAAATGCGAGGGCCGAAAGTGGGGGGGAGGTAATAAAAAAATCACGAAACATCACAAAGGGAAGGAGGGGTATAGAAATATGTCACGAGTATTTTTTTTTAATTTGATGATACTTAAACCTGTTTTTTAAACTAAAAAATTAAAATAAATTAAGATTCTTTATAGGGCAGGGGGGGAGGGAGTCTTCAACCTCGCCATGTATCACCAAGGGGGAGGGGGGATCTAAAATGCCAAAAAAAAAACATCACATGATTAACGGACGACCCCTGACTGTGACTGTAAACGTTAGTGAGGCGGGTGTTTATATGTCGCTGTGTTCGGTCAGTGCGCGGCAAGCCGGGCTGGGGGCGTGAGTCGACGCGGCCGCCGTGGTGGCCCAAGGACCTGCCCTGGGCCAACGTGCGCATGGACGCGCGCACAGAGGACGAGAAGCAGAAGGTACGCACCAGTCTTGTCTGCCAAGCCGTTAAGAGGTCATGGCACACTATACCGGCACGGCTGCAGCATGGCGTCTCCTTGAATTTAGTCTACGGCTAGCTGTAGTCCGCGAGGTGCAAGCTCACAGGCCGCTAGGTGTAATGACTCCTCCACACTACACGCGAAATTAAACGAAGTTAGACGAATACGTTAGTGTAGAGAAGCACTTCCATTTGTTGTCGGTTGTTGCGGCCGAGTCGAAGGGCCCGAGGTTGATATCGAGGAGTTGAACGAGTGTGTAGAGTCACTCGTCGGACTTAGCCGAAGTTTTCCGTGGAACTTCGCGAGTAGTGCGGAGGAGGTATAAGCTTGCGTTATGTTCCGTTTGTGATGGAACACGCCTATGGCTTGTTGACCTACGGCCGGCTCGCTGTGCGCCGTACAGACCCGCTGTAAGGACAAGAGCTGCGAGTAGTTACAAATAGTGGGATAGTAGCAGCGAGCGCGCTGACTGCTCGCCGTTGGCTTTTGTATATTAATATTGCAAAATATATTGACGACTCACAACTTAATGGTCTAATTTGAATGGCAAGTTAGTTGCTGGAGCGATGCTGATGCCGTGTCGGTATAATGTGCCACTTTAGAAGTTCTTTGCTTTGACTATTTTCAGATATGGCTCGGCTGTACAACAGCCCCGCATGCTAGAGTTTGAGGGTACAAGTCTTATCTATCTACATGATTACATCTATATGATATATGAACAATTTTTGGACGCTATCTGTAATGGGTCTGTATTTAAATCTTTAAGGTTTTGTTGATGCATAGTTGTGACCTAAAAAATAACACAGGCTGGTGGCAAGCGTAGTTTAAATGCAAGAAGCATGCGACTTCGACTCCGATTGGTAGTGCAGAAATACCGGAGACGAAAGTCAGCGATAATGCAGTCTTGAAGCCGACGGCATGTGTCGATGCACCGATGGGTCTCGACTGTGCATTTACAAAATGTCGAAGCCACAAATTGGTAACTGTTACGTTATTGCGTCCGACTGTTACGTTATTGGGTAATTTTGGCATGACATTGACAGATGTCACCATGACATTGAAATAACCAATCACGTAGAAGTTGAACCTCACGCCCACATATTGCCACCTAGCGGATTTTTCACGCGCGCTAGCCGCCATTAGGGAGCAATGGTAGTTTCCAATAGCTGACCGAGCTGGTCGTGTGCAGATGTCGTGGACGCACGCGCTGAGGCAGATCGTGATCAACTGCTACAAGTACCACGGCCGCGAGGACCTGCTGCCCGCCTTCACCGAGGAGGACGAGAAGGGCCCGCCCACGCAGCCCGTGAGTCACCCCCAACTATATACTGTCTACTACACTTTGTATTACGTAACATCCTTATCCTCTTTATTGTTTTGTTGTGGTCACTCTCAGCCAAGAAAGTGGTTTTAACATAACTTTTGTTTGAATGGCGAGCCGAGACTGTTCTTAGCTATGTTTGACAAGATGGCCGCCGCCACAAAATGTCGGATTTTATATTTTGACACTACTCCCTTTAAATACGTATCGAATAAAATGGTTTTGAGTAGTATTAGACCTTATAACAAATTTTAAATATAAGATGTATGATAAGTTTGCGAAGGCATATCAAAAACTTTTTTATGACGTGCTATTTTAGGGCACTACATTGTTCGGCAACCTAACTAAAAAATAGACAATGTTTATTAAAAGTAAAAATGTTAGGAAATAATAGGTGCTGATAGTGTTGCAGACGTTTAAATGCCACAGTAAAGTCTTATATCAGTAGGAAAAATAAAGAGTAGACTAGTACAAAAGGTTTCTAGTGAAAGCTTCCTTATGTACTCTTTTTTAATTCAGTTTGGATTACATAAATCAAACAAACTTGGTTAACATGAAGGAAAAATAAAGAGGATGGTTTTTCAACTTTACATTTTATATATCCTATACTAATATATCTATATATACTGTTGACATATGTATTTGAAATCGTACTAAATGAATGTTTTCCTCTACTAACGCCTTCACTTGGAATGCTGCTCTGGATATTGGTAACATTTTTAATTACAACCCGTTTTCTTTGGACGCATGATTTCGTCTCTTATCATGTTATGACACCCCGGTACTGTAAATGGTAATACCGTGGTTGCGTCGTCCGGGTGTGATGTCCGTGGTGGTGTCAGATCTCAGCGTGCATGCCGGGCGCGGGCGGGGGCGGGGGCGGGGCGGGGTCGCGGCAGGCGGCCGTGCTGTCGTCGCCGCAGGTCTGCATCGACCAGATGACGCTCGCCGATGTCGATGTACGTGCAACAACACAACTGTGCGATACAAACGAGACATTACCACGCTAAACTAGTGCTTTAAATTAAGATTAAGAGGTGTTCGCGTCCGAAAAATAATCAATCAACAGTTGGACGCCACGTCTACGTATCGCCATCTAGTGGATTTTTCATGCCTGAACACCCTCATAACTAAAGATACAAAAGAATACTTAATTTATACTGACGATTCATAAGTGCTTTTGTAAAGCTTACATGAATGAAAATGTTTTCTATTTTATTCTATTTTGCCCGACAGAAATATTGACTGAGCGACAGTACGCCCAAGTCGCTAACTTACTTATTTTGTATTATACCATGTTTAAAAAATAGCAATAAAAGCATCCCCTCGAGGATAAGAATTTTTTACGTCATATTGTCGAAAGCACATCCGACTATACATTTTGAGGACTAGTATACACTGTACTATACACTGAGGTCCCGGGTTCGATTCCCGGTCGGGTCAATATGGGAAACGATCTTTTCTATATTGTCTCGGGTCTGGGTGTTGTGGTACCGTCGTGGTTTCTAATTTCTATAACACAAGTGCTTTAGCTACTTACCATAGAACCAGAGCAATGTATTTGATGTTGTCCAATATTTATTTATTTTGAACTTTGCACTTATCCTTATGACACAGGCATAAGAACTAAAATAGAACTGTAAGTATTTACCTCGATGTTTTGTTCACCGTAAATATCTAAATATGTTTCGTTGGTGTGATATGTCGACAGATGTCTCAGTACGCGCCGGCGGTGCTTCAAACTATCACGAATCCTGACGGCACAGTCTCGCTGATCCAAGTGGACCCCAACAACCCCATCATCACGCTGCCGGACGGCACCACGGCGCAAGTGGTGAGACACCCTTTTATGTTACAACTAGACGCCGCGCGCGATTTCGTACGCGAGGGTTTAGTCTTATAAAGGGGGCCCGTCCATTAATCACGTGATCATTTTTTAAACATTTTTTTTACTTCTTCTCCCTCTTGGTTATGATCATGGTGAGGTTTAAGACTACCTCCCACCCAATATCACGTGTATTATAGGTATCTACAAAAAAACCTTAAATTTTTTAAAATATGATCTTAAATAGGTACAGGTATAAAGTATAATCTTATTTTATTTTGAAATTAAGGACCATGATAAAAATGTCTAGACAGAAAGGTTGCAGGTTGTTTTTGGCATAAAAATAATAATAAACGAATGTTGTAATCATGCGAAAAACATATATTGTACTTAGTACATGAACATATTGAATGTAAATTGTCCTCGGACCACGGATTAACAAGACATCCTTCAACACTAACAACTGAGATCTTCGATTTAAAAATCATGCGTTTGAAAAAATAATGAAAAATTAATACACATGATATCTTACTACACCCCATTCCCCCTTGTGACATTTGTCAAAATAGACATAAAATACAATATTTTAAAGTCCATTCGAAAGTGTCATTGTTACTGCAATATCGGGTAATTGTTAATCTCAATCAAATAATTTAGACTCATTACAATGAGTACACTAGTATTCCATACAGATTATGAAATAAATAATCAATGAAATGTAAAAAAAAACATCTAGTGACGTCACGCTTATGGTGGTTTCCGTTTCGGTTCTTTTGTTCCACTCATAAAAAAAGTTAAATTTATTTTGCAAAAATAAAATACTAGGTTTGTAATTAAAAAATTAATATGTAAAGTTATTGAAATAAAATTAAATGATTTATTTCTGCAAGTGTATTTTCAGTAAATACTTTTGCACGTCAATTATTTTTTCATGCCAGCGCTTCGACGTTGGTTCTGTTGAGAAGAATCACCGCAACAAACTCAACAGATATCCACTTTTAAAATAAATTATAAACGTAACAATCTAGCATTACATTTTTTGAATTAACAATATAGATTTATCGACACATATTACCTCATATTTATATCCTTAAAAAAGTTTTGTACAGTGTTTTAAGCCTTTTTGATAAGCCATGATTTGATTCGATTCTTAAATCTGTGCACGGGCAAGTCAATTATGCTATGCGGTAACTTTGATTATTATAATAATAATAATAATCCTTTGTTTTTATTCACAATTACTTAACTTTACAGTGTTATGTGGCAGTTATATACATTTAACTAATAAGCTAACATATATCCAACACACTTCATATTTTATTGTCAACACTGTCAAGCAGCCAATTGTTATTGTAATACATTTGCTAAGATATCAGTGCGTGTATAGATCCACAGCGGCGAGGGCGGGTCGGGCGTGGTGCAGACGCTGGACGGCGACGCGACCGTCGTGGACCTCAACGCCGTCGCCGAGGCCACGCTCAACCACGACGGGCAGATCATACTCACCGGCGAGGACGGACACGGTAAATACCTGCTGCCTCTGTTTACGTAGCGAGAAACGGGAACACTTTGAGTTATCCCTTCAAAAGGAGCGTGAAGAAACTTTATAAAACAGACTAGCTGTGCCCGCGACTTCGTACGCGTGGACTACAGATTTTTAAATAGGGTCCGTTTTACCCCATTTACCCTAATATTCCAAGTTTCGTGCTACATTTGTGGCAAATTTCTAATATTAGTATGGATGTGTGTTGTACAGGGTACCCTGTGTCTGTGTCGGGCGTGATCACTGTGCCGGTGTCCGCGTCCGTGTACCAGTCCATGGTGGCGAGCATGCAGGCGCAGGACGGCGTCTGCGTGGCGCCGCTCGTGCAGGTGCGACGCGTGCGGCACGTACGCAGCGTGCTGCACGTGCACGACATGCGCGACGTGCACGCCGCGCGTGACGTGCACGACGCACGACACGTGCACAACGTGCGCGTCAAGCGCGAGCCGCGGGACGCGACCGCGTGATCGCTTTCCTGTTCCGACTTCACTTTAATATGTTTCTTGAATTGGGAATATGCATGAAAGAAATACTAATTTATCGCAAAGTGTAGGAAAAAATAAAAATCGGGATGTAATATTCTTGGAACAACCTTAGCAAAAGCATTTATTAACCGTTCAATTTAAATAAAGATACTGCTGTGTTTGGAAGATTGCCGAAAAGAACTCTAATATACAATTGAAATGGGTCCGAAATAAAAAAATACACTCTGTTTAAAATAAATTATTATAAAACTTACATCTCACTCACGAATCATGGAAATTACAGGGTTGTCATGTTGATCCTTTATATAACTGATATTTTTGACGTGACAACGTCTAATAACTCGATACAGGCTGTATGCACGAAAAAGATGACCTCATAGTCACGTTACGCTGATTGTCGGGTTTTTTATATATTTGCATTATTAAAGGTTGTTAAAGGTTTTTTTTGTACGTCACTAATTTCATACAGCTAAAGAATATCTTTATTCTAATGAATCTTTATCTAAGAGCTAATTTTGTATTTTAAATAAGAGATTTATAACACTATAATTATTTAATCTAGTCATGCGTATTCCCTACTGTGCCAAGAGTCAAATTGCTCACACGGATTTTTACCTGGTACTTATAAAACTATTCAAGTTTAAACCTTGGTTTAAGCACTTAACTTGCAGTTAAGGTGTAAAGGGAATTCGGTGCCCCAACTGTCACGGTTTTGCTTTAGTAAAATAAATAACGAAGGTGTCTGACTCGAATTGTTCTTTCTTCAATTGGGCTCGTTACTTTCAAATATTATATTTGAAATTAATTTTTAAAATACATTGAAACATTACAGTACATAAAAAAACACATGGCCAAAAGCACCATTGGCGTGGAAATGTTCCGGTGAAAATACACAAATAAATTACATCAGGGCATTGAAGAAACCTTTAATAGTTAATTAATTACATGAAATGATTAATTAAGTCCTTGTGTGCAATTTATATTTATTACTTACTCTTTCTTTCTCAATGATTGATGCTTGCTGTAGATAGTTGCTAGTTTTTGCCATTGAATTGCGAACCCAAAGATTTTATTTACAAGTAATTTATAATGTGTTTGTGCCATCCAGTCATTATTTTAAAAAGTTTGCCAGTAAGATTATTTGTGATATTTGTGAAGAGACTTAATATATAATAATGAGATCTCTATGTTAGTGCTTAAAATGCGTATAGCAAAGTAAATATTTACTAATGGCTCGTTTCCGGTGTTTTATGTTTAACTAGGACGTTTTTTTATTTACTGTCCAAATTTAAGGTCTTTTTTTACTATAACAGTATTGGATTATTTTATAGTATTTAAGTAGATTATACCAAAGTATGAAACTTACTGCCAAATGATGCTTGCATGACGTTGCCATATTTTTACTTAATTGTTTGGGACGAATCGCACATAGTGCTTAACTTGTATCCACCATTGTATTTTGTTGCTTGTTACTAAAATTTTATTATCACATAATATGTTAATTTTAATGTGTGCCGCACCAAATGTTTAGCATACTAGCATATTTTATTTTACATTTATAAAAACGTATAGAATATACACATAAAAGGTACCTTTGAATATAAAGCTTAAGTGGAGTTTAATATTGAGTTATCAGCGTGACCCGCTTAGATTAAATAGATAATTATCTGTTTGACATGCCAAAGTAGTGTTAGATAAAATTTAATACTATTTAGTTATACATTAAATTTGGTGCGGTTACAGACTCGATTATTATAAACCATGTTATAATTATTCATACTTAAGTGAGAACAAATGCAATAAGTCTAATGAAATGTATGAATATACATATATATTTTGCATAATAGATTATTATTTTTGGTTATTAGAAACATAAAAATTTTATCTCCCCTTGCGGTGCGGGAATATTTTTGGAGAGTTCAATGTTCCTGTTTTGTTTTGTTGCCTAGCAAATGTTTTGTTTTATCAGTATATTTTTAAATTAAGATATTTCACAATTATATTCATGTCATAAATTCGAAAGTATGTTGAAGAATTATGTTACGAATGTTTCGAGATTAATTTGGAATTGCGCTTGTATACCATATCCACTTCACTTAATGCGTTGATCTTATATTAATGAAGTTGCAACAATAGTTTATTTGAAACCGCCATTGTGATCGTATGCATTTAAAGAAATAATAGTCAAAACATATTTCGTTGTGATATTATAAATTATGTTTATATTTTCCATTATTATATTTATAGTGGATGTCCATAACGTTTAAAATTCCTGTAATACCTGTTGATAAAAGATGTGTTCAATGTTTTTTGCACTTACAATTTTAAGCTAATATTTTCACCAAAGATAGCACACATCACAGTATTTGATTTACAACGTCGCTCCTTTTGTTCAAGTTGTCATATTTATGTTGCACGAACATAGCTTCAACCTTGTTCACGCGAGAAGCTTCGTTACTAGTACAATATAATAATAGAGTTTAATTTATTTTAGTTACTATAATATTATTAGTACAACACTGTAGTGTGAGAGTTATGACACGTACGCTTGCTCGAGTGAGTAAAGTACCTTTGAATTGTGTTGTTTAGTATGTGATGTAATTTATTAGTTTTTTTTTTATGATTTGTTGCGGAAGTTGAGTTTTGAATTTAATTCTAGTGACACAATTGCTAATGAAAAGATGCTGCACCGTTCAATAACTTATTTTTAAAACATTCAACATCATGTTACTTTCCGGTGCTAATCACACAGTTTTGGGGATATGTAATTATGAAAAGTATATTTAAAATTGTGTCTCTAAAATTAATTAAAAGTAAAACTTGAGTGTCGTTTGGTTGCGTGCCGGAGGGCACAATAAAGTGTTGATTCACGGCCGTGAGCGTTTCATTACTGCCCTCTCCGCTTGTTGCGTGTGGTTGGTTGCATGTCAAGGTGTGTATTTTTTGCTCTTTTTTACTTTGCTAGTGAGTTTTAATAATTTGTTGTTTGTCTTTTGATATTTTTGACGTGACAACGTCTAATAACTCGATACTACGGGCTGCATGCACGATAATAACTTCATTGTCGCGTTCCGGAAGCGAGAGCGCGCCACGAACGAGAGAGAGGCATGATCGGCTCAGCGTTGTCACGACAAACTATCGTCCGTGGACTTACAGACAATCAAATTTTTTGTTACATTCAATTAATTATAAAAATATTGAATGGTCATTTTGTGAAACTCTTGAATAGTTGATAACATACGGTGTCGCCGCTGTTCAGGGGTTTTACAATGTTCGCTTCGGTTTCGTGAGCCGGCTTTGTTTGGGTACCTACTTAGAGGTTCCTCAAAGCAATTTTTTAGTCTCCCTTATAACTGATCCTAATGAAAAAGCTTTACAAGAAAAATCTAGATCAAGGTATCAGTGGTGCCTGTGTACATTGTTGTAGGGCATATGGGGTCCGCAATCAAAAAAGGTTGAGAACCACTGCTTTAGTGTGTATCTTAATCAATTGGTGTCAGTTATTCTGGCACATATCTGGGGTGCGTTTTAAACTGATTCTTATTTTTAGCAAACAAGATTTCACATTTGTATCACACTTTGGTATTACACTTCATTGTAGTCCCTCGTATATTAAAAAGCATAAAGATATAGTCTTATTCTTCGCGTGTGATCTGCCTGTAGGTTGAGCAGAACGGTGAGGCCCTGGAGGCTATCTCGATGGGCGGCGGCGTGGCGCAGGTGATGCTGCAGAGCGGCGGGGAGGCGCAAGTACTGCAGGTGCTCTCGCTGAAGGACGCCACCGTGCTTACGAAGGCAATGGTCAGTACCAAACGAGTAACTACGAGTTGTGACCACAGTATTACATTTAAAAAATAAAACATCCATCTTAGGCCTTATGTAACAATCGGTGAAATACCTTACAGAAAACCGCAGCTAAATAACAATCACTTCGGTGTTTGTTCCTGCGTGTGAGTAAGGTTTCCAGAGCTTCTGGGGGGTGTTACATTAGTAGTAAAGGTCAAGCCTTCATGGTGAGGGCGACAGGTCGAGTAACAGCTTTTTTTTGCTGTACTTGTGGCCCTAAGACCTCATTACCACTTCACATCAAGTGGGCATGAGGTTAATCTCGAAGTGCAATACAAAACAAACAAGGGCTGGATGTTGTACCAAGGTTTTTGGAATCGATTTCCATCTAGAATAAACATTCGTGTGATGAAAATTAATGTCTGTTCTGTATCTGGGTGTTTGTAAATGTCTTTAAGGATATGTTGTGGTACCAATGTTGGTTTTTTAATAACACAAGTGCTTAAGCTACTCTGGGGTCAGGTGAATGTATGTGATGACGGCTGAAATTTATTTATTTTAATACCTTCAGCTACACTTTTTGTGATGTCGACAACAGTTTTGGAACGAAACTGAAATCTTAAGTATCGTTGCTGCGGTTCAGTATTGGATGGGCGATCATTTGCACTTGGGTGGCACTGATCATGAGCGATGACACATTTTTCTTTTTGTCATTTACTTATCCCTTATAGATATGTTTAGTCGTTAAGCCTGATCAAAGGCCATTTTGACGGCTTAGGTCACATTCATTCGCCAACTCACGGGCCTGCGTGGTGGAGAATGGCCCATTCCACAGTTGAGACACAGATAATACTTATACTTATACAGTTACGTATAAATAAATAAAATAAATAAATAAATATTGGACAACATCACATACATTGCTCTGATTCTGTGATAAGTAGCTTAAGCACTTGTGTTACAGAAATCAGAAACAACGACGGTACCACAACACCCAGACCCGAGACAATATGGAAAAGTTCGTTTCCCATATTGACCCGACCGGGGATTGAACCCGGAACCTCAGAGATGGCGCTCGCCAAAGTCAGGCCCGCTCGCCTCTCGGCTACGGAGGTCGACAAAACACGTATACACGTATGATACGTGTGTACAGCTTGGATATAATGTCAAATTGTGTCTACCGCGATGTGCTGTTAACCGTACAGACAAAAGCACGTCAGGCAGTAAACGAAAAAAACGTGGAAGCATTTCTAACGCTTGAAAATGGCACCACGAAAAGTAAGCCACAAGTGTCGATGCTTTATTACTATATCGCGCATCTATTGCATGTGTGCTTACATTTGAGTGTGTTTTGGTGCCGATATTCCATTTAACCCATTGACCGCCGGACTTCAAATAGAAAATATTGCTCCCGACGCCATGCGTATTATTAGCTAGAATTTTCGCCCAATACGATAGTGATGTGACATGCTGCACTAAGCGATAAGAATAAACGTTTGTTTCGGAACCTTATTACCTATTACTAAGGATAAAGAAATAAATGCTCATACATACTGAACGTAATAAGAAATAATAGATCAATAGTAATTTTATATGTCTTAGTAATCAGAAAATTATCACAAGATTTTTTAAAGTATGCAAGGAATTTTGGCGCAACTAGTCGACGCCTTAAAGCGTCATCGGCGATCACAACTTAAATGTTTGACAAATTTTACCTACTCTTATAGTGTTGTTAAGGACTTTATCGATGTAATTGGAAAAACGCCACTGTGTTGGTTAAAAAAAAAATAATATGAATTAATGTCGGTGATGAAATTATAATAAGTACACCTTTTGAACTTATTATGATTTAATTCTTTGTATAAGAAGAGCAACAAAACATTGTATATTTTTTTCTATCGACAGAAACCAAAATATGTAATACGAAGGGGCGTTTTACAAATTTACACCAAAATCATGTTTCCCGGTTTTTACGGTGCATATACACTTAACGATAAACATTCATATTTTTTTATTTAATAAATCAAAAAATCACGGTGCAGTGTTTCGTTGAAATGTCGTATGACGTCACATCTAGATACATTTTAAAACTAGCAGCGACATAGTGAACTTCGTATTTTTATGAGCTTTATCATACATAGTTTTTTTCAGTTGATTGAGTAAACAATAAATATGGGTATTATAATCTTTATGGAATAACTCACGAAATAATTAGAATTTGTTGATCCGGTTGTCATGCTCATTAATTTAGTTTGATTCAAATAAATAAGTACCTCGAAAAGAAACACTTCTCCTACTTCACTATCAGGCGAAGATTTATTAAAAATATCATCATCATCAACTACTTCCAGAATATGTAAAAGTTCAACACAACCCATTATTATTTCAACTATTTTCGTAAATAATGTATTTGTGGGTTTTTACTCAAAAAGTCTACAATATAGAAACACGGACAATACTTCAGTAGCATTTAGCTTTTGTAGGGTAATTGAAAAAAATATATTTTATTTATCTTCAACTCCCAACACTATCAATAGCAGCATACGCGCTTATGACGTCACAAGCGGACGACTTAAAGCGTCGCTGGCGTTGGCAGTACATTAAAGTGAACATGACATAGTGGAGTTAGGTGGGTATATCGATAACATAAAATTTTATGAAAAAAAATTAAGGTATATTTTAAGCAGATTAAATTCAATAATAAATAGTAAAAACATTCGTCATAAAATTAATTCACAATGGCATGTCATCTGTTTATTATTACAAACTTTTTCTCAATTGACTGTGAAAACCAATATGTGTTTAACATAAAAACATCATATAATATGAACAGTATGTATAAAAAAAAATAATAATAATCACACATAGACACTTACTAACACATACGATACTCACATAATCGTTCACACACTCATTAAAAACATAACAAATAAGATGTAAACCCTTTATGCTAAACGTGTCAATTTCTTTGTTTTATAATTGTCTACGTTTCCTTATAGAGAGCGGGACTCCCCTAACACAAGTACTGTTACTTAAAAGGGAAGTCCCTCATTATTTGTTATATGGATGTCTTTAAGAAAATAAAGAAATTTTTGATTTTTTTTTTGAACATTAATAATTAGGTAAAATATAAACAGACAAAAAATTCGTACGTTAACCATATGACGAGTGAGCATCATCTATCCATCTATCAAGTATGTGTATAGGCAGAGATAATGATAATAGTTATTTACTAATACACTTTTAATACACTAGCAGTAGAACAATAAAAAAATAATCACATTTTATTGTTATCATCTAATACCTACATATTAAATAAAAATAAAAAATGTTTTAAAAATGTCCACTTAGTCACATCACTACCTAACGCTTTAAGACGTCCACGGCGTCGTGCAGTGTGATTTTACGTTAATAATTTTAGTTGTTGATTTTTATCATTTTTTAACTCAATTCTATGCTGTAGGACGTTTTTAGACATCAATAATAATAATCTATCGTATCCTGGTGCGCGGTGTGTATAAATATGTATACGAGATGGTGTTCATTACTTTTTATTTCAACGTCAAACATAAGGCAAATAATGACGCTTAAAGGCGTCGTCGGCGTCTGGATCAAAATTCTTGATGACGCTTTAAAGCGTCAATGGAGGTCAATGGGTTAAGTTAGTATCACGGGGATTCTTCCATGTTTTTTTTCGTTCACTGACGTCAGCCTGATCACTTTTGCCTATTGTACCGCTGTTATGTGGTGGGCACAAGTCGAATTGCATATAATTTTGTATCTCCAGCAACAAGTAAAGGCGGAGCGCGACGCGGTGGTGACGGACTCCTAGCTGCTGACGCTGGTGGCGACGTCGCCGCCGCGCACTGACGCCGACTGCCCCGACCTGCTCGCCGAGCGCGCGTAGGCTCGCCCGGCCCGGCCTCAGAGATTTAGTGCCAGTGTTGTTGCGGTAGACGTACCAGCGACATGCTTAAGAAACCGCCCAAGAGCGAGTCGGACTCGCGCACGAAGGGTTCCGTACCATTGTTAGGTAAACAACATTAAATACATAAATTACATTGAACACTTCAAGCCTAACTGTTACTATTTATTGATATCGAGCAAAAATAGACTATAAATTACGTTCTGTAGTATAGGAGCCCTTATATGATTGTTTTACTTTGTTTTTAGTACTTATTATAGCGGCAACAGAAATACATAACCTGTGAAAATTTCAACTCTCTACCTATCTTGGTTCTTGAGATACAGCCCGTTTACCCTTTGGTTACGGAACCCTAAATACCGAACATGGTTGATTGTAGTCATATCCAGACCGGCAATAAAAAAAAAGTGGCCATAGGTCGATAGTTTCGATGTAGACGCCACCGTCAGTATCGATATTATCTAAATTTTTCTATAGTATCTTAAGAGTAGAATAGTTCGACATCAATATAGATCGGTGGTACTTATTCCAAATGATCCTAACGATCTATGGGGCAATGATTTGATTGCTTTCAGCGAACGGTAGCACGGTCTGTTTCGACTGTAACGACTTGATTGTCAAAAGTCGTAATAGTGCTTTCAAAGCCTAACTACTGAAAGTGTATCGATACGCTATCGCAACATCACTGTTTAGTTTGAATTTTGTCTGGATTCAATTCCGGTAGGTAATGCATGCAGGCCTAGCATGCCCCACGCGAGTTTTATCGCGCTCTTAGGAAATGTCATATTCAATGAGTCAACTGCTGATTGGCTGAAAATACGAGTATGGTGTAGTAAATAGACCCAATGAACGGTATAGACACTTTTGTCGTCTTATACGAGAAATATGACATTGCGCATGCTAGGCCTAATGGGGATGACCCGGTCCCGAGGGGGGACGTCCTATTTATTTGATACAAAAACACTTATGATTATATATGAGGAGAGACTTAATTTATTAAATTATTAGAAGCAAATCGCAGTTAGAAAGGGAAACAGATTTGTGCAATATATTTTTACAACATCTACAAATAGTATTTACGATCTCCGAGCGAGGAGACGAGAGGTAATTTACGTATTTTATTTATGATTATACATTCCTTAATTTATTTACGAGTTTGTTGAGTAAATTGTTGTTTACGTTTAATTTATTTCTTAATTACGTTTGTTACCTACACTTGCTTATTTATTCTAGTCTACTTCGAGTCACGAATGAAATAATCTAGTCTTAAATGGAATTTGTGAAATACTTTACTGAAAATGCCATGATTTTCTATATTAGGTAATGTATTTACCAAAATAATCGAGTAAGTTTTGTAATATATAATTAACTAGGTGAATTTTTAAAAGTAATATAATAGTCGACAGTATTGTTATTCTGTAACAGAAAGATGTAATTCTTGCGCAGGGTTAACACAGATTGAAGTTAGTATCTTCAGATACTTGTTGGTGTTTAAAACTACTATGTGTATAGATGTGATTTCAAACTTAGCTGTACATGTAAAATATTTCGATCTGAAAATGTAGATATGTTCAGATTATTCTCCAGTGTTATAGCCATCGACATTTTTTAAATTGACGATTTACGTTTAACGTTAAGAATAATATTAAATTATAGTCGGGTCTAGTCAATAAGTTAGGCATATAGAAGAGTACAAAAGTGAGTAACTAATTGAAAAATATTGTCTTGTTTTGTTTATAGATAAAAGACAAAGAAACAAAGTATTACTTATTTCATTTTGTTGTTTTTCTTTTACTAAATTTATTTTTATTTATTTATTCGCAAACCAATTGTGTTGTCTTGTATTGTATAGAATGATTAAAGCACAATTATGTTGTTAAGTAAATGATTTGTGATTGTAAATAATATGAGTATGACTGTGTGAATATTGCAATCATTAAAGTATTTACGTAAAATAATGCTTGACGATTTTTATTTCATTGAATCCTATATAAAGTCACTTCTTTTATGAAGCTGTTAATCTTCATAAGTCCAGGGGTAGATTTCAGCAAAGTTTTGTGAAACCATTAGCAATGCTCTACACACGTGGGGATGTGATAGATTTATCAGAACACTTCAATTGACCCTCCAGTAACCTATATGGGTATTATATTATGGGTATAGGGCTGTCCCTATACCCACACTAAGATACTGCATGGATTCCATCTCAAACAACAATCTGCGATTTCGCTCATGTGGGTTTACACAGGATAAAAAAGTACATATCACATTATTTTTTAGTAGAGGATATGTCTTATATATTTTTTTCACAATGCCTACATTTCATGCAGACCTGATTTTAAGGTAAGAAGACAATTACCCCCAAGAATAAGTGATTACTTGATTAGGTTAAGTGATAACAAATAAGTTTTGAAATAGCATAGGTATTTAATAAATCTCTAAAATTTGTTGCAGACTTGTGATTTTAAGGTAAAAGATAATTGTTGCCAGGAATTGGGATGCTGACTCTGCTGTGAATAATTATAAGATATCAGTGCTGTAAAAGAGGACTATCAGCCATATCGATTTTTTTGTAAAATATAATTAAAATGCTATTTTGAAGTACCCCAAAACTATAGGTGATTTGGCAGGGTTACCAGCTATTTCGAAAACACAACAAAGTTTTGAGATAGCATATTTATTAAATGCTTCATCTACCATTTATAAGGATAAACTTTTTTAAAATGAAACAATAATCACAATCTCTAACGTTTATACATTAGACAAAAGTGTGTCGATTTGAATGGTGGACCAAGAATACTCATGTTGAAGTTGCATCTTCTCACAATTAAATGTAAAATAAAAGTCGACAACAAAACTATTATACAAATTTTCTACAGCTTAATTTGACAACCTTACATATCATAAACATTTTCTAAAGCTAATTCTGGTTTGTCGTAGCCAAGTTCCTCTGGTGTCTCAATGCCGAGTTCAGTTAGAGTTGGCTTAATTTCCTGAATAATGTATGGGTAGATTTCATTTACTTTAGGCCCACATTTGTCTTTGCATGCTTCAATGAACCTGACCGCAAGGGCGTAGTCATTCACTCGTCTGCAAGCATGAAGGGCAGCTTTAATGATTTTTGGGTCTGGCACCAAGTCCATACCACAAAGGTCATTCATTCCCTTGCGGATTTCCCAGCCATCAATGTCTTTCCTGTTGAAGAATGCTTCATATCTGAAATGAAGAATAAAATCCAGTCAATGAAAAAGTGATGGTGAAAATACTTACAAACTTACTAGAGAGATATGTAATTAATCCTAGTAATATTCTTAACAAGATTATATTCATATTATTTGAATCACTCATAATTTGAATAGATCATTTCAGTCGATGGAATAGATGTGTATTCTTCTTTCATTAAGAAAGAAGTACTAGATTAAATAAAGGAACAAACAAAGGAAGGAAGGGCATTCCAATCATGGAATAAAGCGAACGAAATTATGGGCAACAGCTAGTTTAAGAAAAAAATCTGAAAGAATCAAACAATCTTTTTCATTCTCAGTAGATTGCCTAAATATATAATTGCATATCACAAAATGTCATAAGAAAAATCAATACACACCTACAAAACGAATTTTTCCTATAAAACTAATAATAAAATTCATATAATAGAGCAAAGGTATCAATAATAGATAAAAGTTAAGTCCAATGGGAATTGCTGATTATCATTTCAGAGATAAGCAAAAGGTGTGATGCAAAAGGAACTTTCTTTTAGGAAGCTTTCTTGAAAAATTCCCATGGAGTATATACTATGTAAATCTCGTCAGGAATAAGAACATACAATAAAAACAGGCAAATGTGAATCAGATTGGATTATTATCATTTTCAGTTACATAATAACGTCAGTAAGTCGAGCCTAACCTGCAATCGAATTCTTCATCAGACTCAACTGGACCACCATGCGCCCTCCTGGCTGGAACCACTGCACTGACCCTCACGGCCGGGACCAAGGACCTTTTCAGGACATTGGCTAATGTGCCAGAAACTGATTTCAACATTTTGATCCGACGTTTTTACAGGAACTTTGGCAGAGCTCACAAATGGCTGCAGAAAACCATAGATTAAAGTTGTTCTATGCCAGTAACATAAATGACATGTTAGTGGCGTCCTGCAATCGATTTAGTATAAATCAAAACATTTAATGCTACGGATATGAATGTGATAAGGCTCACGCGTTTTGAAATCCAAACTCAGGATCATCATTTTCTTGCCCTGCTACTACGTTTGCCTTTTCCATTCGACCCTATTAGTCATCACAAATCCAAACTTTGACTAAAGGTGGTTTATTCATTTACATTGTATGCATTGTCATTAGGTATCTTCCGTGTACAAAGGGAAAAAACGTCGATTCTCATACCGCACTCGTATTTACATCGAATTAAAAAGGACAAGACATGGTAAATTTTACCGATTTTACTATTTGAACATACCCTCGATAAAGTTTACTCGCACGGCACAAAAGAAGACTACTGTGACAAATAAAATACTAAACCGATATGTATGAAATTTGAGATGCCGAGCTAAACCTTACATATAATTTCTAACATGTTTAAGGCCTTAATATATTCTTATTTTTTAACGGTTGTAACAAGATCATTACCTTATCGCATTACTTCATCGCGCTTTAACAGTAATTCATATACATAATAATGTGGGTGTAGTTAATGGCCTATTAAAACTTCATCCTGCGAATACCGGCGTATTAAACACGAAGCTAAAACGCGGCAAAAGATAAATAAAATAATTCAAGTTACAATAATACTTTATTGATAAAGAATTATCATGTCTGTTAACAAAAAGAATAATATTTTATTAATTTCATTCACGTTCACTATAACAACAATGAATAAAAACCAATCAATTATGTCTAGTAATACAAAACTGGCAGGCTTACATAATTATCTATAAGTATTTAACTAATACAATTTCTATTACAGTATAAATCTGTTTGAAGTTTTCTATTGATATTTGTTACTCAGTTCCCATTTTCCTTCTCTTCTTTTTCTTGTGAGCAGAAATGCTCTCCTGGCCACTGTCTTCCTCGCTAGAACTATCCGATGAGCTGCTCTCACTATCGCTGCTTGATGAGCTACTGTTTGAAGAGCTATCAGATGCTACACCCGTGCTTTGCTGTACATCAACACTACTTGCTATTTTATACAAATCAGGTTCTTTAGCCTCTAAGACTTTTATCCACTTTTTGGATAGTTTTGGGCGGCCACGTACAGTTTTGTGCCAAACTATCGGGAAATTAGTACGGCTGCAGAAGTTTTGTGTTACAGCAACAGTGTCATCAAGGTTTAGCACCACATGCCACCAGCCACCAGGCACAAACACTGTCTCACCAGGCTTTTGGAGTATTTCCACCTGAAAATTAAAGATTTTAACTTTGACAAACGTCCAAAAATCAATAGTATTACCTACTCAATGAAACTACTACCAATACATACAGGTTTATACTCCTGTGGCCATGACTCTAATTGAGTCTTGGGATAGATCAATTTGAACCAAGTAATAGCCTCATCCCTTTGCTTCCCCCCCATGGCACCAGTTACTTTGATCAGTTCCTTAGGAGTCTGAGTTGGGAACAAGCACCATCTTTTGTGACCAAATACTAAGGCATTCCAGGCACCAGTGCCCAAAGGATCAATGTGGATCCCCGTTCCAGAGCGCTGAGGTCCCATCACAAACCAACGATATGGGGGTCTCCTTTCACTGCCACAATACTTAAATAAGTCATCCCTAAAGTACTTAGGTACTTCATAGTCTTCAAGAAGTTTTTTCCTTCGCATATGTTCCCCAAAACTACTATCAAAAATATAAAGAGGACTATCATCATTTGTTGCCTTCATGTATGTGACATAATATTTCATTTTCATCTTAACACTATAACCCTCATTGTCCTCTCCACACTTGAATTTTTGGTTACGATATTTTTTGGCTAGTCTATCTAAGGTCCACTTGTGATTTGCTTTCCAATTGGTCTGCACGTTTGTGATCACTACCGGTTTGAATACACTCTCATATTTTTCTATAAATTCTTGTTGTGAAACTAGATTGTTGTCAATTCGTTCAACATTGTCATTACATTTGAGAAACTCTTCAAAGTTTTCTGCATATTTTAATGCTGTCCACTGGTGTTTGTTGGTTAATTCTGAAAAAAAAAATATTCACACATTGAAAATTGAAAATTCAACCAAATCAGAAGATTCAGGTCATTATTTAATAAATGAGAATTAATGGTGTGCTGATAATCATAATTTCATTTATTTAACAATTGTTATGTACAATCATTTTAAGTATGTTTAGTACTATTTAAAAATTACCTATATAAACAATTATGGTTACAGTTACTGTTCACTTTGAGCATAATTCAGAGGCCCCATGGGAGTTTACATGTTAAAAGATAATTAACATGAGAATACCCTTTGCAAAATGAAATCATGTAGCTTGGTGGAATGTTAAATAGGTACTGTGTTTGGCAAATTGATGTTTACCAAAAGATTCAAAATATATACAGAACTATAATATTTAAGTACTTAGACCTAATTGAATGAAGATCACTTGACTAATTTAATGATTCAAAATTACACAATTTTAAATAAAAGCTATAGGCAGGATCATAATTCAAATGTTTATAGTAAAATATCTTCTTTAAGTAAGCCTTAATCAGTGTAATTGATCTATATCTGGGAATTAAACAATAATAAATTAATTTATCAAAATATGAAACAAAGTTAGATCTATAGGTTAGATGTATCAGCGGAGAACATCCAAAATTTTTAGGGTAAACCTATTATGTAAAATGATACATTTGTTATGGGTTTCCAGTAACTGATTTACTAAAAAAAAACCATCTTTTTTTAGTATTTACAGTGACGAGGTCGTAAAAAGTGTGCCACGCTCAAAGCACATAGAGGCTTCTAGAAATTAGTCATATAATTGGAAAATAGAAGTACGCAACTGTAGTTGGTAAATGACATGACAGTGGAGTTAAAGCTATTCCCCAAAAGCAAATAGTGCAACTTCTAGATGAAATTATTACGAAAATGATAGCGGTACATCAGAACACAACGATTTTTACCTGGACGTGCTTTTCTTTTGACTTCCTTAATACGCTTCTTAGCTTTGTGTGAAATTTTGTATTCGCTAATCATATTGTTATAATTTATACAAGGGAAGTTTGGTAATAATCGTCAAATCTGGAAACTAGAATTAAAAGCTGTAAGTAAATTAAAATCACCAAATTTTGTGCTCTGTGGTTTGTTAGGTGTGTGACATTTCAATTACAGACAATAAAGTGAACAAATAAATCGAGTGGATTGATTGGTCTATGGATGTGGTGATGTATAAATAAGTATTTAAGAGACTTATTTCGATCATAAATTAATTATTCAATGGCTTTTCCCTGCTACCCTTTATTAGTAGTGGACAAGCAATTCTTGTGTTGAAGATTAATCCTTTTATAGAAGTTTATCATAGTCATTTCTTATTAACTGAAACAAAAGAAAAACAAATTGAATTCACTTAAATATCATATCTTGGTTTTAACTATTTTGAAACATTTAAGTAAAATAAAATTATTTATGTGCAATAAATTCGATTTTATTCTAAATTTAGGACATCATAGACAAAAAAGTAAGAAAAAATTCTGGCAACACTTTCCATAAATTTTCGACGCAGTGTTCCTGATAATTTTGGAATTTCGGGTTTTTAACCGAAATAATTTAAAACATCCGTGGTTTCTTACGAATATAGTTTTACTACATTTTACAATAATCAAATCAATTACATTAGGAAGAAATTAGTAAGTGGTGATTGATTTGACTGTTGTAGTGAAACAAATTTCAAACGTTCCAGTCTGAAGTGTGTAGCTAGCTCGATATAACTGTCAATCTGGGTGTAGAAATTTATTTTGTAATTTTCACCGGTCCTCATGTGTAATTTCCGAATGTGTTAGACTAATATTAAATAAACGTTCATTGCGAAATAATGTTCTATAGTGTATGTGGTGCATAAATCTGTGCGAAAATGGATGACGGTAGCGTGAAGATCCAGTCTGGAATCAACATCAACATAAAAAGAACAGATGGTGAGTACGAACGAGTCGCGCTGGAGATCCCTGTGGCTAGCATCGTATTTAGCATATTTAAGTTTATCCAACTGCTTTCCTGTTGTTAGATTTGACAGCTGGTTAAGTTGTTATCACCAGTTTCCAAGTTTAGTGATTCACGTTGCTGTGATAGAAGTGTGAATCAGCACGACTTTTACCAATAAATTACCAACTTGTGAGCGCCTATTCAAGTGCCCTCGTTCGCTTAATCATTATCGAGTCGTATCATCGTCCTTTGAAACCAATTCCACACTGATGTATCCTTGATTGAAGGCATTTAAAATTGGCTTGTCTAATGTGAATGACATCGTTTTTATATTTCTACTTTTCCCTTGTTTATTTGAGAAACTATTAAATATTTTATTAATATTACAATATTAAAAGAACATTAGTATCTGTTACGCCTCTCAAAGAAATAAAAATAATTATAAATAGAAACCCTGTTTGATGACAAAACATTGAAATGCATCTCAATGTGTTTGCTAATTCAACTAAATAAAATATAATTTTATGCTGCTGCTATTTCTCTACTATTGGCATTTTGGATACTAAATTGCAACTGTTGTTTTTGATATTTTACTTTAAAACAATATTGTAAAGAATATTTGAAAGAACCAGACTAATATTGCAGTGGATCTGCAAGATTTAATCAATGCTTGGATTTTAAACTTAATTACTATATATTAAAATGTCTGGTTTTGTTGCTACGAATAGTTTTCTGTGATAAATGTTATTTGAATAATTTAAATTGTTTTGTTTATGAATCCAAAGGAAATTTAAATCAGCAGGAACATGGTAACAGCCTACATAAAAAACTATGTAAGCCCTCCAAGCACATTTCAATGTAAATAGTTGGGATAAGTTAGACTTATGATTATTATAATGAAGTGGTAGATTTGGATTACAGTTTAAGTATTAAAACTTAATTTATTTGAATGGGAGCCCAATAGAAGATTTTGGTATTTGCTAGACCATGTGAGGTTAGTATAAGGGAGAATACCTTACATATTCATAAGCATCTCCAGCTGGTATTGAGTCCTAAATACAGGGGGCTATATTCAAGAGATTATTTAAAAAAAAATGTAAGGACAAGTTAGGATTCTTCTAACAGACCGATTTTAATTTTAGTTTCAATTTATTAATTCTAATGCTTTTCTTACAATTCTAAATATGTGACTAACTAAATATTTGTACGCCAAAAAGAGGGAAGACATAGTGATACTAATCATATTGTAACATATTATCTGTAATACCTATGTTTGACAAATAAAAAAATTGTTTGATTGATTGATTATGAATGTAAAATGATAAGTATATTTCGGCAATTGATTAAAGTATAAAATTACTGTTCTCACATACCCAAGGTTCAGTGACAGATTTTCAATATCTCTGATTAGGTTTGCAATCTATTTTGATGACAAGTGTGGTTTCATAATAAGAGCAATAACATGTATCAATACTTGTAAATTTGAAACTTATGCACTAAAAACCTTGTCCAGACAATTACTATTGGGTATAATAAAAATAATTATACAATTTGTTCCAGTGTTTCTGAAGTAATGTGCAAACACATTTAGGCTGTTAATTTTATTTATGATGATTTATTTCTAATACCTAAATTTCAGCTAGAAATCTTGTACAGATATTAAATTTTAAACATTTCATAATCAGTATCAAAAATTTGCTTCAATTTTGGTGTTTTAACAGCTTACAACTCTGGGGACGGCTCCCCACACCTGTTTATCCTGTGATAAAACCTCAAAGCCATCATTAATTTTAGACAGAAATAAATTGTTTAATGCCCGGTACTTGGATATTTGGAAAACTATCAATTCTAGCTACGGATAGTAATAAATTATACGAGGCGTAAGCTTAAAACGACTGACGGACGACTGATGACAGCTGGTATGGAAAGTAATTTATGGAACGGTTTAACAACTCATAGTCGGTTGGAGAAAAAGGGATAGTAATTCTGGCACATTACGAATTGTAAAATATTGGAACTGGGCATTCATGAAACATGATAGTATATCTTCCACAATTTGATCTCTATGATTTAGAAAACCACTAATAATGTGTTTGGATCACTTAAACTGCGTCTTGTTACAGAGCTCTTGTTACAAACAGAAACAAAAATGTTTTTTGATTATCATTATGGTGCACAACAAACAAATACGTTCTGATTAAAAACCAATTTGATTTGGGTGTTTGAAAATATGGCTTCTTACTTTCAGGTCGAAACATAATGTTTTAGTTGAAAATAATTACGTGGATTGAACATTCAATATTGCACTATGGTACTTCTTATTCAAAGAACTGGTAATCACAGCAGCCAGGCAAGCAATATCCTACAAAATTAAAATGCGCCAGTTAGTAAGAATGTAGGGATGTATGTGTGTTTATTCTTTCACACAATTACCAGGAATAGATGCACATATAAATTAGTAGAGAGAGAGATAAGATAACAGGTTTAGAAGTACTAAATTAAAATGTTGGGGAAAGCCGCAGGCAGCAGCTAATTTTGAATTTACAAAAGTTAGACCCAAACAGTACAATACTAGTTTGAGCTCTCAAGCCTCTCTGACCTAATACTGTGTTACAGTGTGCAGTTTTAGGTAATTTAATTTTTCGAATGGAATTAAATCATCATTCTGAAATTCGTTACCAAGCGTTAGATGCCAGGCTACATGCAGTGTTGTTAGTTCCAAGTCATCAGAACGAGTTTGTTGAAGCAAGAGTCGGGTCGGGTGGCAGTCGGCGCGCGGGCCGAGGAGGAAGGCATCTGACCTTCGTTGCTTGCTCCCTTATACGGCGGTCCTGCGCACGCGTCGCTCGTTTATAATACTCGTACTCGTAACTGAATCAGTAACCCGGCAATTTGGTTTTTAATTCTTCTTGTTTTCATCTTCTGTTTTCCGCCGGTTTAAATACCGAAAGATTTATTCGGTTGGGTATATGACAAAGGCTCTGTGACATACACTGTTTAAGTGATTTACAGGCGTAGCATGCGCAATACGTCTAATGGAGACGACAAAAGTTTCTATATTGTTGATTGGGTGTTAGTACACCGTACTCGTCATTTCAGCCAATCTGGAGTTGACGCGTCGATTTTGACATTTCTTAAGAGCGCGATAAAATATACTCGAGTTGCGCTGCTAAAAAGCCTTATGATGTTCCGAGTGTCTTCTCAAACGTCGTAAACTAGCTGTGTTTAAATTTCACAAGGACGAAGTTAAATGAAGACTTAAAATTATCTTCTTCTTCTTCTTATATATAAAAATGAATCGCTGTTCGTTAGTCTCGCGAAAACTCGACAACGGCTAGACCGATTTAGCTAATGTTCAAATAATTGTGGAGGTCCAGGGAAGGTTTAAAAAGTTAGAAATTAAAAAAAAGGCGTTACGAAGTTCGCCGGGACAGCTAGACTTCTTTCTTATATATAAAAATGAATCGCTGTTCGTTAGTCTCGCTAAAACTCGAGAACAGCTAGACCGATTTGGCTAATCTTTGTTCTGAAATGATTGCGGAGGTCCAGGGAAGGTTTAAAAGGTTTGAAACTTAAAAAATAGGCGTTACGAAGTTCGCCGGGACACCTAGTTTAATAAAAAAGTACCTGAAAAAAGAAGCCTCTAGTTACTTAGTGTTAAACCAATTAGCTGCCAGTGAAAATTGGTCCAGCTGATTTAGACGCTAGTTGGAACAAACAGACAGGCAGACAAAGATTGTGATTTTTTTTTTCTGTTGTGTCTTTTTTATGTTGATACGTACGTTTCTTTATACATAGTTTGAATTTTCAGAATCTGACACATTTTAGTCATACATAAGTTAGTTTATTGGAAATAAGAAAGGTATATTACGGATACTGTGTGTATTAAGTACATCTATTTTGTTTGGCCAGGAAGTACCCTTACACATGATTTTCTAATAATCAGCAAGACATGAATAGACTTGGAGCATGATGACTAATCGAATCCATTTTGGTTACAAACGTCCTTCTTAGTTTAGGGAACGATTTCTTATTTCCAATCCTTATTTGACACCTAAATATGGGAATCATCTCCCATAAAGTTCTACTAAAACTGATACATAGTAAGTTGACAATTACTGTTAACTTTTAGTAAGTATCAGTTAATTATTCGTTGTCAAAGTATTTTAGGGCATGCTCTTGGTGCAGTTAACATCGATCGCGACTAAAAATAGGTAAAAGTTGGGTGAATTTTGCGAAGCAATAAAGCAAGCGTTTTTTAATGCGGGTCGCCTGACGTCGAAAGCACGATTACAGGTCAACTCGTAGGTATTCACTGACGATGACGATCTTCCTTTGATTTCTTTAATTTGTCTATCAAACAGTCGGTTTACATTTGAGCGCGTTATGTGTATTTAACGGCATGTGCGTTGTCAGTTATGTCGACAGGCTGATTTATGTGAAGTGGTCCGTTGTGACAGGAAGCTGTCAATGGAGTCGTGTTAACAACGCACGCCAATAAATACGCAAGGTTACGAGCATGGGCACTAGTTCAAGGGAACGGGCTTAAGGGCTTCGGGTTTCGTTACGAGTTCCAGATAGGTATGGTGGTGAGGTCGGGATAGTGGTAACATCGTGGTTTTTATCTTCTCATCATGTTAATCCCTACTATAGTCAAGCCGTTGAGTAATTACCGATTTGACTGAAGTAAAATCGGTGACGCCGCCGAGTTCACAAAGGACGACAAAAGTTTTGAGGCTATTGATTGGCCGATAGCCGCACTCGTATTTTCAACCAATCAACAGCTGCATTGATCTTAAGAGCGCGATAAAATTTACTCGAGTGGCGCATCCTTAGCGGATATTTCAATCAGGTTTTCAGAGCTTTTACAGGTTTCGTTTTATCGCTGTTAATTGCAGTAATTTGTTCTTTTATATGGTTGCCGTCAAACATAAATTAGGTTAGGTCTTGAAGTTAGTTTTTCGTTTGGTTGGTTTTTATTTACACCGAGTAACACCTTGTTTTTCATATCGTCATCGAGTTTTGGTAACTATTTAATCGGCTCGTTTTTATTTTTGCTTCGATATTATTGGAGCGGTTAGATTTGAGTTCGTATTCTGTTTTCGTGTTGAGCGTTCGTGCTGTGAGGCACTTCCTGGTCGGCCTGCCGTCGCCCACGAGCTGGCCAAGGTTGCGTCATCGATCTGCGGGCCCCTCCGGCATCGCACAATACTAATATTGCCTTTTAAGTGTCTTCTGGTGTCTGTTCAATGTTAAGTCTCTCCATGAAACAGTTTGCAAGGTCTAAAATTTCAATGACGTTCATTTTCTATTCACCATGACCTCATTCTATTATTCTATCATGATATCATCTCTATGCCGCGGACCTTATGGCATTGTGTTAAAACTGTCTTGAGTACGAGTTAAATTGGAAAGATTCTGCTGTTAAAACTAACGAGGCAATGGAGATCTAACAATTATGTGATTATTAGATCTCCCTATACGTTTTTTCGTTGAGCCGTTCAACGCATACGCAGAAACTGCGATAAATTACCTTCAGTCGCCGAATATCCACTAGGATGAATTTTAAATTTATTGTATCTAATGAATATCGTTCATCACTTGTTATTTGACCTCGAGCTGAATGTCTACCTCGTTCAAAGTGCGTTGTAGTCCAAAACTAATCGACTGGTTGTTTGTGAAAAATCCATACTTCCATATTACTATTATGAATGCGAAAGTAACTCTGTCTGTTTGTCTGTCCGGCTTTCACGCCTAAACCACTGAACAGATTTTGATAAAATCTGATATAAGTATACGTTGAACCTTTAGAACAGACATAGGATGCTTTTTATCTTGAAAATAAGGTGGAGGGGAGTTTTACCGCCCTTGAAACTTTAAATGGGAAAATGTTTAAGTTAGAGATGAAATTTGGCACAAATAAAGCTCGAAACATGGATTCAAATTTGTTTCCAATATTAGGAGGGAAAAGGGTAAAACCTAGTATGAAAGTATGTAGTCCACGCGAACGGAGTCGCGGGCACAACTAGTTTCAAAGTAAAAAATCATCGTATCATTCATCGCCTGGTTGACGAGGAGAACGCTCACTTTTCATTTTCTTGTTTTCTGATATTTTCTTTTTCTGTGTCCGTTCCTTTACTTATTGTTATTCAAACTCAAACTCAAACTCATGTCATGACTACCATCAGTAGTGGAACATGCTGCAGATCGGTAATAATTCTTCATTAGAGCCTTTGAGTGTTGCGTGGTCAGTGAACGTGGCAGTGAGTCATCGGAGAGCGGGTTCCCTCGCTGTGACGCGGCCGCGCGGCAGAGTACGCCGACGGACTATTGCACCGGCTAACAGTACATAGGTCCTCTACCGGTTACACGTTAGAAATTGTATTCGCCACTAGGCTGCGATGGATATTAACCCACTTGTTAGTTACACTTTCTGCGGGCTTGTTTTTTTGGGTTGTTATTGAGGCAGATAATTATTTTTAACTGGGCTTTAATCACAATAGTTGTTGAATCCAAAGTGTGCTGTTGGTCACGCATGCACCATGAACTAACACATCATATACTTGAAGTATTGAAACTAAATTGTCATTTAAATACGACTGATATTCTTAGTTCTTCACAATTTCTAAGGTTATCTAGCACGAGTACTTGACGGAACTCTTAGACCTAGGGACTTTGGAATGTCTATTTAGAAGACAATTTATAAGTTTTTCATGACCATCTAAGACCAGATGGTGCCATACAAGATTTTCATGAAGTTCGCTATGTTTGTACTTTCTACCTTTTGCGTTGAGTCTCCCTGCAAAGGTCGTATGCTTATCAATCGACCCGATCTGTTTTTACTTTGTATAAAACGCTATGTTAACCTCCAACAAAATACAGTGGAGTTTCTTGCGTAACTTTTCATTTTAATGGGTACTTCAGTAGGATAAGGTATGCTTGCCAGAAGGTGTCTACTCCGTTATCCGTTTCGATTTAACCGTCAAATTTAAGGTCAACGATATTTAGTTGTTTGTAGGATAAACATTTAAAAGGATTTCATTTGGTATCAAATCGATATTAATAGGCATATTTGAAGAGCTCTTTCAGCCAGTGATTTGGTAAAACGAGTTATTGTCGGCTGCAATACAGTCATTTGAATTCTCAAGGCGATATTTGAGCGAGTGGGCTTTTAGGGTTCAAATATAACTATTGTGAAAACAGATTTGCGCAGACCAATTTGCGAGTAATTGTTTCGAGTCCGCGCGAGCAGTTGATTGAATAACAAATATAGCAGTGCGCAAACTAGTCTGGTACAGGCTCACCTCGCGCGTCACAGCCGTGGGCGGCGCCTGAGGCCACTTGCCCGACTAACTGCCCGATTCGGTTTCGAATATGTCCTGCGAGGTGTGAGCAGTAAACAAATCTAAATGTTTTACGCAAACGTTCTTGAAACTTCGTCTTTACTCGCATTGTAACTTTAATCGTGTGTATGAACCACCAAAAAACGAATGTTTATTTGGTGCGGTTTGATACTGAGTTGAAAGCTTTAGGTAAATTAGGTCGATTTAAGAAATTGATGTGATAATTCTCAAAAATGTATTTCAAAATCTAAAATATATACTTTATCATTAAACACATTAATTTGTTACTATGTTTTCAGGGTGCGCAGTAATGATCTCGCGTAGGTTCAAAATTACCACAATAATGTGAATTATTTTGATACGAGTAACAAAATGTCGTTTTACTGGTAATCCAATGCGATTTCCCACTTCGAACCAAGCAGCTAATAACCTAGATATTTTAAAATTAATCTTTTCTATAAATGTGTAGTGTGTTAACTAATGATTTCTCTCTTGGATTCTACATGGAATCAACTAGCTCCGATTTGAGAGATCACCGTCGTACCTTCTCAAAAATCAGACCGCTTCTATTTTAAAATTCTATATGTATAGTTGCCTACGGCATGCCGATAAAAAAAACGGATTAATTATATGCGCTCATTCACAAATTCGCCTTGCCTTTTTACATAGGATCTGATGGCTGAGTTGTGGTTTGCGGTGACTATTGGACACGTGGGAGGCAAGAGTTGTTTAGGTCACGTAGCCGAATTTCAAATTTAATTGGCTCTAATTTCTTGTTAGTTTACATTTCATTGATTTCGCACGCTAATTTACTAGTTTATTCTGGTTCATAGGTCGTATCTCTTATCAGCTTTCAAGAAAACTAAAAATCCAAAATGTTAAACATATGTGGTAGCTCACTAGAACTATCAAATATTATGATTAAATAAATGAATCCAAATGATTCGATTATTATACACTAGGATTCTTTCAAGATATCATCTTTACGCCGCGGATTTCTTACAGCCTTATTACCCAAACTGTCTGTAAGTACGAATCAAATCTGATAGAGTCTGCTGTGAGGATTTACAAAGGCAATGGAGATCAAACATTCATGATCCCTTTTCGTTTTTCGTTGAGTCTTGTAACACATACGTAGAAACTTTCATGGACTTTTGTCAGTCGTCGAACATTCACTGGGATAACCATCGATTTCTTGAATCTATTGAATATCTTACATCGCTTGTTATTTGACCTCGAGCTGATTGTCTATTTTGTTCAAAGCGTAAGGTTGTCCAAAACTAATCGACAGGTTGTTGGCGAAAAATTTCATAATCAAGTTAAAAATGGCAAAAATTAAACATAAAATCTCCTAATTTCGCCCGGTTCGTGTTCGATGTTTGCAATTAAGTGTGCCAAAAATAGTAAAGGAACCTACTTTCGATTTCACGTGATGTCATCGACTACAGAGGGTTCGGTGGATGTAGGAGTCAGTTATTATTTGCGGTGAGTTATTTATGCTAAGGATGCCGAGTAAAGCGGTGCCGCAAATAGTTTTGACACAAGATTGGTCCGACTTAGTTACGCAAGGTCTTAGTGGATAATGGAATTCGTTACTTATGGGAATCACGCGAAGGTCGAAATTAGACGGTTTAGTTTAGCCTCCATAAGCAGAAAATTATGCGTTTTTGGCCAAAACTAGGGCTAGTAACTTAGGGTTTATAAGTGTGCGCTTTAAGGTTTTAACCCTTACAAATCCGCAATATTTATAAATTCAACTTAGTATTTCCGCTAAGCTTGGCATGAAAACGATGCCGATATTTGTAACAAATTAGGAATTTAAGTCAACAATAATTTCATACAAAAAACCTGAATGATGCTTACTACTTTTTGTTAAGTGCCCAACCTAGGTAAATACTGTGTTTTGAGAGAATATTAATATGAATATAATATTAGCAGCAGATTATAATATTATCTGATGTTCATTGTAGAGTAGCTTATCTATTTGTGTATTAATTCCCATTGAGGTAATTTTCCTGTTGTGTGTATTTGACATAATTATGTACCGTAGAATATTTGTTGTACAACGCGAGAGGTTTCGTTTCTGTACCGTCTTTGTGAAACTGACTTTAACGACCGGCTGACCTTTTATTTTCATTATGTAATTGATTATTGAAATAACGGACACGATTTTGGATTTTCAAGTGAATTTGCCTAATCGAGTCTTTCATCGTTATGAAATTGCCTTTTTGAATGCCTTGGTGAAAGTAGACTAAGCTTTTACAACGATTAGTAATCGATATGATCAATTTAGGTCGTCGGCGGGTGGATGTTTCAGGTCGATATCGTATCTTTGAAAGGTAAACTGACTAGAAGTGGGTTAGAGCTTCGGAAAATGTTTGCTCCGGTTTCTTTTGTCATTCAGCATTAGCCCGTTTCCCTAATATTTAGTTGACTAAATTCGTCATGGACTAGTGACCGATATTTTGATGTCCTAGTCTTTGTAATGCATACATTTATTCTATTGTATTTCCTTTTATCTAATAACAATACCAACTTTTTTGCATGACTTTCATTTAAATAGTTGTTGTTGATTAAAATTTCTTCAGTATTTTGAAAATACATACAAATATCAAGATGGTATGTATTCTTTGGTTAGGTAGTTTTTTTTGCGTTTCGAGAAAACTAAGTAATACAAAACAGGTTCTGTGTTGCGTTAAATACTTCTATCGAATGAAAGAGAACAAAAAAATGTCGATAAATAACAGAGTTACGGTTAGGTTAGTTTTTGTGTAGGTTATAAAAAATAATAACATCTTTAACTATGACCAGATTTGATATTGATTGGGCATGCGTAATGGGAGATTCTATACTTCATGCCTCCTAAAGCATTACGACATTGAGTGTTTTCAATTTACTCGTTACATTTACCTTTGATCTGCGAACCAAATGTGGCTTCTAAGTAATGTTTTTACTTTAACGCCCACAACAAACAATTAACCTTGCGTTAGGATGGTTTACTATGCCATACACCACCAGTCCGGCCACGATCATGCCGCTAAAAGTCGGGTTTCGTCATCTTATCATCAGATTCGCTAATGCAGTTGCACACCTTTTTTCTTTATGGCCGTGGCTTTTTGGTAAGATTACATTAATTTATTGATCACTATTAAATGTTATGGTGAATCATGATAACAATGCTCCCAAAAACGGATGTCATTTAGTCGTTGGGCGTAGCACTAACAAAATGGTAACGCTTAGTCGCATTTGATTGTAGTAGATCAAGTCATAACGTGTGTATAATGGCGATTGAAGCCGTTGGTTGATTTGAACTGTTGTCGCTTCATTCTCCCATTATTTGCGCACAGATTACGACTTCTCTCTCAGAGTAGGCACTGAACGAGGTTTAGCCGTCGCGTCTCTTCTGAAGATTTATATGTCGCCGTCAATTCTCAGTTCGTCGACACAAATCGTTATCCTCAATTGGTCGACGCCGTTTGCAGGATCAATTATCGCATTGTTCAAATTTGTCGTTTTATTTAGCGTTGAATCATCTTTTTCGTTTTGTTAACTCGACCGCTCTGTGCCGGAACGATTTTCATTGTAAGCTGATTTTTATTCTAATGAGTTCAACTCCATTGATGTTTGTAGTGAGAAACTCGTTTGGTCAGCAGATTGAATAGGTACATTACATATAGTATTAATTTTCAACCTACGCATGAGTTTGTTGTTTTTGCTTAAATTTATTTCGTAAATCTATTCCAGTTTTCTCTTAATCTGGTGACTATAAAATGGTAATAGTCCCAACTGGTTTCGATATGAAAATATATTTCGAATTGTCTTAAAATGTCTATAAGTTGGAAATGAAGTCTATGTATTAATGTTATGATGCCATCTACGAGTATAATAAATTATCAAATGATGATACATATCTTGAGTAGGAAATCCCATGCTGTGTTTTGTTTACTTTATAATGCATTGTCATAATATCAAAATGTGTTTTGAACACGCTTTGAAAATGGAATAAAAAAAAAAAAATTGAGTTAACCCATAATCATTTTTAGATGTATGTTACGCGTGATTCTAGTTCCAAATGTGTCTTCTGTTTGTACGCTTTCGCTGGCATTCGCTTGCTGCGTGCCCTCCGTCTTAGAGAGGGTTTTGCAAGGCTCTCGTGGAGTGGGTGTCGCGTGGGACGCGGAGTGGTTCCGTCTACTGATGTCATCGCGGCCCCCGGCGGTTTGAGTCGAATCTCGGTTTTAATACTTAAGCAGTAAGGGCTACGTTGCAGCTGATGTTTAAGCAAATTGCGCTGAACTTGTATCACAGATAAGCCTCTTTATTTTGACTAGTATGTTGCAATTAGATGAATGGATTATTTTTTAAAATATCAGTGCTACATTGGACAGTGAATTTTCTGCAAAGTTGAAACTCTTGGGATTGGGAGTCGGGAATGTGGCAGTATTGGCAGAATATCTATTGACACATTAAAAAAAATTAACACATTTATAATTATATAACAACGACATCGTTCGTGTTTTGTTTTCATCTTATTGTAAGCGATAATAGATAGTTCTTTTTACAAACAAAAGTGTTGTTCTTATATGACGTTTTCTTATGATCATTCGTTCATCGATCAATGAAAGGTATAAATAAGATCTCTTACAGTGTGATGAAACAAATGACTCGAGGAACTTATATAAATAACAGTTTATTGGAAATGATAGAAAAACAGTATTCTATGAACGCGGTGAACATTCCTTTGCGGTATTCATGTCGGATCGGTATCGCGTTACAGAAGAATGCCAGGAAAGCGTTCATAATGCAATTGACCAATTGAAATTTGAGATCAGATCAGTCTGATACTCACAATTATCTCGATAAACATTTTAGATGCAGTTATCGGTATGATTCATCTCTTTAGACGCGGGCGTTTTTTTCGTTACGATTGTCAACGGTGCATAAAAATAGTGCTAAGGTAATAGTCGGCATGAAGTCTGGTAAAAGCATCAGTATACTCCTTGGATTTAACATAATTCAAATAAGTTTGTCTACTATTATTTATTTATTTATTATTTAAAAACTTTATTGCACAAAAAAAAAGTACAACAGGTGGACTTAATGCTATGGGCATTCTCTACCAGTCAACCTTTGGGTCATGCGGAGAGTTAGTTTATGGGTGCGGTAATAGTGACAAAGTGCATAAGTAATCTAAAAAATAAAATAAAAACATAATACACGAGAATAGTAACTATCAAGCGTTACAAAATTCATTTCGGAAACAACTCCCTTTAGAATTAAAGTTAAATTGGCATTTTTTCAAATTTATGACCATCAAATGCGTTCACGAATTTAAGAATGCTAAGATTTTGTAATGTTTATTTAACTAACGAAAACACATGAAGGGTTCACATTAAAATCCACATAGATTTTAATATTTTAGTCATCCGGTCTCTTCATGCATGCAGCTAGTGATTTCGTTTACTAACTAGGCAATATCGCTTCCAGTCCTGAGATAAAACCGTCAAATATCAATTTGACTACACGTCTAGAACGCTCAGTGTCCCAGGTATTCACGGCAATAAGGTTGAATTTTGGACAACCTTTATAAAATTAACACCCAAATATCTCGAAACAAAAAACAAAGGGACGTTTATCATTATTGCAGTGGACTCTTCATATCTTTTACGTTTCATAACTGTCAAAGAACGTTATTGAACTTGTCCAATGTAAAACATCGTTTATGTGAATTATTGAAACATAGACTCGATCGATATGGCTCGTATATTCATACAGACACAGACATGGCATTCGATTTCTATTCATATCAAGATCGACCTAAGCAGTATAAATATCGGCGTGTCGTTAGGTCACGGCGCGTTTTGAGTCATTCAATTTTGTTCATGAATTGTTTTATTTTTAGCTTAAAATCGGTAACCTCGAAATTAGTTCTTATGCACACAACATAAGGGCGATGCAAAGTCCAAATTGTAATGTCTGACGTGCTTTTGATCGTACAATCAACTGACCTGACCTCATTCCACCTGATGTTACGTGGTAATGAAGTCCAAACTTAAGGGCGACAAGTACAGCATAATAAATCTGTTACTGGACTGGTCGCCCTTACCTTGAAGGCTTTACCCCTGCTACTAATGTAGCATCCCACAGGAGCTCTGGAAACTTACTCACATGGAGGAACACAACAACACAGAAGTGATTGTTATTTGGCTGCGGTCTTCTGTAAGGTGGAGGTGTTTCACCAGTCGGGCTGCTCCAGTTCGAGCGATAAATCGCTATGCCATACCGCTCTTAAAAACTTCTGTGAAGGTTGTACATTGATTTTGTTTTGTGAATGTCACAATGATGTAAATTTTAAAAAGCTCTTTCAGTTTAACTGATGAGGCTAATATATACTTCATACAGTTCTTTGACGTTAAAGAATATGTAAAACGTATCATTAAGAATTGTGCTATTGGTCTCGCGCTGGCTAGTGTATTATTAAGCTAGAAAATTACCGTTAATGTCAAATATCTGTGCCTAGTTTGGCTTGTTGACCTTAGAACGAGCTAAAAATTGGGCAATCGATTCGGTCGATTAATACATTAAAATACTGGCTTTGCCATATAAATATTATTTAGTACAGTCGCGTACATGACCTCATTCTAAAATGAGCCTTATGTTAATGTTATAAGAGCTCAAATTGTATTACTCGTGTCTTCCGTACAATATTGTGAGAAAAGGCTAGAATATTTTGAAAGATTTTAGTCTCATTTATTTTTTTCTTAAACCTACTTTTAGAAACTGTACCGTTTGTAATGTGTAATAAAATGGTATTTACCGTTTTTCAGAAGATCAAGACGTCTGAGACTTTCGTTTTAAAATTATATTTATTACAACTGTTTACTACCTATTTAAATTTATTTAACTATACTTAATTTTACGACTTTCTAATTAAACACACTGGATCGTAATTTTGACTATGAATTTTACTCTCGCCTTCGCCTCGCCCTTTAAGGTTTCTCAGAACACCGCACTGAAAAGCGATGACGCGTTTAGCTTGAATTAGGTATTACGTTGCCTTCGGCAGCTTGTTTGACTGTTTACCCATTTGTCATAATCTCATCCTTTCCGTTCGGTCCATGTAGGCAAACTCGTGGAGTCGCCCGTACACTCATGGTGCGCAAGCGCATCTTTTTTTTTTTTTTTTTCAAAACGATATTTTAGCGACCAGGGTTTGAAATTGTTTAGATATATGGCAAGATTAAATCGTAAACAGAATTCCTTTCCATAGAGCAGAGCCAAGTTGCATTTGAAAGTTAATATTATTTTGCAATTAAAATAATTAACACTTTTTGTATTTGTTTGTTATCGCTGTTGTTATTTTATTTGCAATAATTTCTAGGAATTACTTGCTTCCAATATTTTCCTTGTGCTTATATCCTACAGTTTATGTTCGATATATTATCGCCAGCGCCTAGGCATGACGATCTTTCATCCATGCATGATCATATAAACTGTTAAAAACAGTCCGATTTTCAGTATCCTAATATTATTATAAAAGCGATAGTTTTGTGCCAGGTTCCAATATTTTACTATTCGTAATGTGTCAAAAATTACAATTCGTTTTTCTCCAACTGGCTACGAGACTGAAACGGTTTTAGCTAACGCCTCGTATTATTTATTACTGTCCGTTACTGAAACGGATCGTTCTTCAAATATTGGGATCGGACATTAAAAAATATATTGAAGCCTGGTTGTATGACTGGATGTATGTTACTATTTCAAACAAACTACTGAACGAATTTGGTTAAAATTTTGGTTGGAAGAGGGATGACATACTAGACAACAAAGGATACTTTTATCGCGAAATAACGCGGGCGAAGCAGGTAGTTTCAATGTTATTAGGTTTCATTGGCGTTGTGTATCAAAACTTAATATTTTTAAGTTTATCCGTGGTAGTTGATCTGTCCACGTGTAGAGTCGCCGGTGCGCGTGGGGCGGCCGCGGCTGCGCGGGCGCACGTCTAGCCGGTTGCAACCGGATCGCTGACTCATATCTCAAACGTTTGCTTGTTGTCCACTTCGCAGGTTTATTGAAATACATTAATCATAAATTTTTCTGGAAAATCCAGGAATCGTGCAGTATTTTGTGTTTTAATTAAAACTTGTTTACTTGGGCAGGTCATGGCTCAGTCATAACTATTGAGGTAAGAGCATGTGGTCAGCTACGTAGTATACATAGTTTCAGAAACTTTTGCATCTTATTCACGAGATGTTCAAAAGAAATGGCGCTCTTTACGTTATAAAAACATGAAGTACTAAAAATACATACTACAATGTCCTTCAAGTTGTACGTATACCTGTCCATATTTTACAACGGACTTCAAAAAAAGAAGGAGAGTCTCCTTTCAACTGTTTGTGCTTTTTTGGTGATTAAGAAATTCGATACGAAATCTGTAGATTATTAATTTATTAGGCAGGTTATTATTCAGATTCGCCCATCTCTAAAACAGTACCGAAATAATGAAATTCTAGTACCAGAAACCAGATTGCGGCCATGAAATAAGATAAAAATTGTGAAAGTGAAGCGAAACACTAAGAAAGAAACATTCCTAGCTGAAGCACATAGTATGCCAACAATGAACTCGGAAGTCGAGTAGAAAGCAACAGTCGATCGTTTGAGCCATTCGAGGCGGACTTAATGACTAAAATGAGATATACCGTAAAAGGTTAATGACATTCGCGGATAAGCGAATCTTAGTTACATAACAATTCAATTACCGGACCGGGTTTATGAAGCACTGATTAAATTGGCTCGCTCACCTTGAGTGTTACTTTATTTAATTAAACAGATATCTTTTATATCTTCGTAGTTAATCTTCTGTGGACTTCTATTAGTGTGAGGAATTGTCTTTAGATCCTGTATGTGGCCAAGGTTAATGGCGTTTTAAATTTATTTGGATTGGCGTTATGATTCGCTCTTGTTTTACGTTAGGATGAGGCATTTTGGGATTTCCATATTTTAATTTATTTTTCCATTGTTATAAGTACTTAATGGTAACGAGATATTTTTTTCAATTGTTTGCAACCGGTTGATTTGTGTAATTTTAATAAGGCTTTCAGCTCCGTTTTTTTTAATTTCTTGCTCATTTTATGAATTATTTAGATACTATCATCTAAATAATATCATTCATCATTGAATGAGTGTAACATTCTATTAGAAGAATTTTAAGTGCCTTTCGTTAGGAATTCAGGTTAGAAATGTATGATTGCTTTCAGTGTTTTGTCAGCGAAAGTGGTATCAGCAGAAGTTGAATGTCTAAGCGGCCGTACGGACCGTAAATAATTATTTATTAAACATACAATTGTTTTTATGTAGGCCACGGCCGCGAACGCTTTGCGAAATTACTATGCGAGCAAGTAGCTCATTACTGCTTTGCACACGTAGGGACCTACTTTTACTTTGAATTATACTATCTCGGGGAGAGGTGATATGCTTCTTTTTATTTCTGTCGGAATACTGTGACTTTGGTTTAGTGTCTATATGCTAGCTAAATTCTTAAAAGTTGACAAGGAAATTGCTCTTCTTGAAAGTAATGATTACAAGCCCTCGTAGTCATATGTAGAAAGATTACATTTGAGATTTTGTGATCTTTTACGTGGACGAGTGTTGCTTGCGAGTGGGTTTGTGGTAGTCCAAGGTTGTCCCCAAATATACAGGACATACTTAGAGTAAAGAGGCCGGAGTCCAAGTTGGTAAACAAAAAGTAAAAAAAAACGGTTTTGAAAACGATCTCTCTAAGCATTATTTCTATAATGGCGTGATGTAGTTAGCGCAATAACGCCAAGTCGCCCGCATTAGAAAGTACGATTTCCGAAAGTTCCCACTTTTAGTTAGAGCTAGCTAGCAATTTGTAAAGGTTGGATACCCTGAAAGGCATAATGAAACCGCGATCCTATCATACAAACGGTGAGTTAAGAAACCCTAAAGCGGAGTGTTCCTTCTCTGTACCAAGCCATGATACGTCTCGTTCGGGCCTAATTGGCTCGAGTTACGTTTGATGGGGAAAGCCGCGTTTGACCTTAGCCGCCATTTCACGAGTTTGACCTTAAGCGGCATTGGCCCAGCGCATGGCGGTGAGATCTTTGACCTCTCGCTGATACGTGTCATTTGACTGTTTGCATTTGCTGTGCTATTATCATAAAACAGATAGAGGTCGGTATAGAACATAGAGCGATACCTACGCTGTGTAGGCGTTTAACAAAGCAGGCCTTTTACACTACACAAGACGAATATTTAAGAAGCGATCTTAGTTAATTTATTGAGGATAAAATAGACTATTTCATATTTATTTCGATTCAATGGAAAAAGATACGGTACGGTATTGCTTACTGCATTCAGCATATACACTAATAAAATACTTCTTTCATGATGGATATAGCAGGATCATGCTGATAGAGAGTTCTTTGGGAAATGGCATTTATTAATCTAAGACTCCCAGCTTCTCAGTATCTAGGTTTTAGTTCCGCGTCTTAGGTGAGTTATGATATTATCTTCTTGGAACAGCATTTCTAGTACAAGCGGGGCATTGAATGCGGATTGCGAACTCATGATTGATGGCCGAAGGATACGGGATGTCTTCATTAATAAAACATCTTCATCGACTGGGCGCAATCCATCAAACTCAAAGCTGTTTACCCGTGGGATGGTTACTATCAGCACAGAATTCTTAATAGAAGGGAAAAAGAACGTAAAGCACGCTAAAAATCCGAAATTATGCCAGTTTGTTATTTCGGTTTGTCGTAAAGATAATTTTAAATTATACCTGCATATTAGGAGTATAAATAATGGATTCTCTAATTCAAATGGAAATCGCTATGTTAAAAAATGATACAGTAAATTATTATAATAAGCTCTGTAAGGGCATTGCAAATTTTAAGAGAACGATCAAAGAATCCAGCGATAATTTAAGGTATGTTTTGTGGATCACATTTAATCATTCAAATATTCATGTAGTATGACTTGTTTATTAAAACTTGTTGACTAAAACTTTATCCCCCACACATTCATCCTCTGTGAAGCATGTTCAGGGAGGTTGTCTCCGATTAACTAGACGCCATTAATCTTCAATACGCCCACCCTGCTATCTATAAGTCGCATTGCATTAATTACACACCACGGAGTGTCTTCTCCCTTGTTGAAAACATGGCCGTGGGAAATAAAATGGCGTGAGCTAGTTTCATTCCACTTTTACCTGTTGGCTGTAATTATTAGTTGATTATCTTGACAACACGTCGCGTTGTAATGGAGATTGTTGTGTAAATATTCACTTTAAGTGTTAAATGGGATTTATTTTGCTTCGCGGCGTATATGTGGGACAGCTACCGTCAAGTGAGAATTTGGTATATTACCTAATAATTGAGTATATTTTTTCTCGGTCTTCTGAGCAACCACCGTGCAAGTCTTGTGCAATGCAATGATGCATAGATTTCCACGATGATTTCTAAATCTTAATTATTATTCTATCTTTCATTTCCTATTGTCATTGCGTTGTATTTACCTATCTACTTCTTCAAAAAACCCTATGGTGATAGGTTACAAAATTTGCGGGATAATTAAAATAGCGACACATACAAATATTTTCAATAAGTTTTGTTGACTTAGATCGATATGGAAGTAATTTAGAAGATTGGGTTGTTTAATTGGACTAATTATTACAACTTTACAGAAAATTGGTATACGTCATTCTATGATTTTTCTTCTTTTGGGAATGCCTTTAACATAATAGCTACCTGCGTATTACAGCGAGAACCTTGGAGTTCTGCATTAATATATCAGTCAGTCAGTAACGGTTGATTTTTAATGATATAAAGGATGATATGTACATAACCTACTTCAATCCATTACAAAGAAATGTAATGTTGTAAATAATATAAAATATACAAAACCGAATTCAGTCTAGCAGGAATCGCAGGTTACGTTTAAGGAAACGCAACTGTATTATAATTAGCGCAAAGCAATGCGTTAACGGGTCAATGACACACCGGCGACCGAACGAAACTGCTAGGCATTCTACCACCACTCTACTTTGATCTGCCCTCGCTAGGAAGCTCTCGGGAAGACGGTTCCCAGTAAACTGGTGTCACAGAGACTATTTGGCAGCTGGCCACGTATTCCTTGCAATGCTCACACTATATTTTATTGGAAACTTCGTGCTATGCGGAATAACTTTTTGATAAAGTGTAGCGGCATCCTTTTACATTATCGCACAAGGTCCTTTCTTGTCCTTGTGAGGCGCTCGGAAACTTGATAATGTATGTTTGCAAAATCTTATAGAATATTTTGGTTCAAGAGCTACGCCAAAAGGCGTTTCGTCGGAAAGTGACGGTACTCTATTCATATGGCACCTGCATTTAGTAGTCTCGTTTGATTGAATCGTTATCGCTTAATTTATCAGTTATGGTAAAATCTGATTCACATAAGCTTCCGGCATTTTCATAACTATAAATCTATATGCTACATCGGTATATCCACTTACTTACTATGTTTTTGATTGAAAGACAAGTATTTATTTATAGTAAATAATAATAAATTATTCCTATTCAAGCACTGAATAAATAGAAAAGTATTGTGCATGTATCCACTATTCAATGATTCGGAAACTAGTTTATTATGTAAATGGTTTTTCTGACATTTTAAATTAAAGAGATAGCTTCTGTAAACGTCTGTAAATCTCTCTTGAGTACAGTAAGTAATATATTTTTATGAATTATTGCTTTTGTTTTTATTGGTTTTCAACATATATATACAACATATATGTTTTTGTTCTCCTTTTACGAAGACGTTTTATCTGTGGAATGTATCGGAATACTTTCAACAATACACATACACTCAATCATTTATTTTAATAAATATTCAAGGTGAGTTTTTTCAAGAAAAACTAAGGTTTACACTGTTTCGAAACGTTCTCATACATTTAATTACCAAGATAAAACATTAATTATAAGTAAATATTTCACTGACTTGTAATTCTCATTTCCAAATTAGGTCATGTTTTTATGTATTTAAGTTTAGTTACTTCAAGTTATGTTCATTGAGTATTTTGTTAAATGGAATAGATTAGATAGATATTTGTGTATGATTATTTGAGTAAATTCGTTTTAGCTTTTAAAACTGCATTTACCATTCAATACACGTAAGTATTTACATATTTTGCATCTTTTCTCATAGTTTTTTTTATATTGCACTTCAAGATTGACTGACTAAGTGGTAATGAGGTCCTAGCTTAAGGGTGACAAGTACAGCATAATAAATGTCGCCCTTACCTTGAAGGCTTGACTCCTGCTACTAATGTAGCACACCCCAGGAGCTCTGGAAACCTTACACGCAGGAACACAACAACACAGAAGTGATTGTTATTTGGCTGCGGTCTTCTGTAAGGTGGAGGTATTTCACCAGTCGGGCTGCTCCAGTTCGAGCGATAAATCGCTATGCCCTACCTCTCTTAAAGTAGTAGGTAATTTACCCCAATTGGTACGTTAGTACGTGATTTTCTGAGTACGAGTATTTATTTGTTTATTCTTAATTTAGTTCAAATTAAAAAGATCAAAAGGCAGGCTTAAGGCTTAGTGTCATTCTACCAGTCAGCCCCACAGATTCGAATGGAAAATATAGATTTACCGTACATTGAACGGGACTTATACACTTGTCAAATCGCCCTGGGGCAGTGTTCGTTGGGAGTGCCGCAGTATCCAGTATCATAGAGCATGTACCCAGTAGCGGCTTTTGCTTTTAGGGTTCCGTGCCAGAAGTGTAAAAACGGGACCCTATACTTTGACTTCACTGTCTTGTCTGTCACCAGGGTTTATTACAAGAACCGCGATAGCTAGATACTTGAATTTTATATACAAATAATATATTTTTGTTGTACAGCGGACATAGTTAAAAGCACTGTAAACTGTAAACCATATATAATACTTAAATATGAAAAGGGTTCACATACAACAAATAAAATACAATTCAAATAAAGTAAATATTGAGAGACAACTCTTATACTATCGATGTGATATTTTTTACTTAATCTATTTGGGCATAAAAATCTTTCTCCCAAGATACGGCTTGAATGCCCGCGCTGCACCGACTTCTCCGGGCTGAGATAGCAAATGCTGAGGCCGTACCTTGTTGCCCACACTTACACAATAGTTTTATAAATGATTATATTTTTATCTTTAGACTTTTATTTTTTATTGTTACTGTATGTGGTAAATAAACGTTTTTCCTTCTTAATGTTGTGTACCTAGTCAATGGCACGGAACCCTTCGTACGCGAGTGCGTCTCGCACTTGGCCGGTTTTTGTTCCTTTTATTTCGGCGTTCCGTTCCACTTTCGTTGGTTCGGTCGCCGAGCGTAGCCATAGTAACGGTACGGTGTTCGATACCTGCATTAACTTTATCATTGGCGAATCGGAACGTTATGTTATGTGTTTTATTGAGGGGCTTTATGGTTAGTAATGGAATATTTTATGGTTCACTTTAGTAGCCAATGAACATGGACTGGTCTTGAAATAGTTAAATGAGATTGTAATGGAATGGTATTTCTATTGCTCTATTTACGACCTCTGTATTAGTATCTAGTCTAAAATTTTGAAGGGGCATAAACGATCAGTATAAATATTAAATCAATTTGATATACGCGTGAATAGTACAGATAATTTGTCCTTACTAATACTAATATTATAAAGTTGAAAGTATACGTGTTACTATTTCATGTAAAGCTACTAAATTGTTTTGGATGTAATTTTGGTAACTGGACATTAGGTATAGAATAACATAGGATACTTTCTCCATCTTACTTGTCTCCTTAAAATCGCTAACGCACGAATCGCGACCACACCGCGTCAAATTAAGTTTCATTATATACTTCTAAATAAATCCACATTCGTTCCTCGTCAGACAATTTGTCTTACGAATCACACTTAGCGTATCATTACTTTTCAAGGCCTCCACAGTACGGTATCAATTTCAAACGCGACAAGAGAAGGCGAGCGTCATCGCGGTGAAAGTGCAAATTGTCGCGGTGACGGTGCCTTTGTCGGAACGTTTGCGGGACCATCTATCATCGGCAGGCGTTGATCCCGCATATCGTTATGCCTCCTCTACACGTAGACAGATTCGTCTGCAGATGGCATAGTCGGACGCGTCCGGCACTTATCCGTGAGTTGTCGGTTTTGGCAGTACAGATCAAAGGGTTCTCAAGCGCGAGCGAGCAGTCTGTCTACACGTCTGACGACGCATCAGTGTTTATCGGGAAGCGAATGAAAGTTTTTTTTGCGTTCTTTCTTTTTTCTTGCTCGTTAAAATGGCAAACATGAGTACTGAGGAAACATTCAAATTCTTGGAGCGGTATCAAGCAGAAAACTCCCTGTGGAATCCTAAAAAATAAAAATAAAAATAAAAATATTGTATTTTCACAAATCATTCATTTTATTTAACTATCTACTAATAAATTCAGTTGAGGTTACTATGGACGCTTAAATAATACTTATAGGTATTAAATAAATTAATAGCGGCAGCACCTACAGTCTCTATATCCATTTTACGTGCACGTGTTGCGTCTGACGAGAACCAACACAGACTGTTCGACATCCAGACGTGTGTACGGCTCGTAGAGATATAGCAGATGCGTCTGCCTGCGTCTGCAGACGAATCTGTCTACGTGTAGAGGAGGCATTAGCTGTACGAAACTACACAATATTTAGTGGTTTGACGAAGCAGTTGAGTTTCTTTTGTTATTTGCATAGCGACTGTGGCGGCTTTTCTGGAATCAGGCTATGTTGCTTGATTTGCAAATTTGCAATTGTTCAACCTCAGGATATCGAGGAGGATAATGGCTTAGGTTCTTTGATCGATCGACGTTTTGTAGAGCCATAGTTCCATGCAAGATACAAACAAATTATTGTTTCCGGCGTTATGACGTATGTCTGTATAACAAAACAAGCGTTTCAAAAAAGACGAAAAGTGTAAGTCTTATAGTATGATCTATTTAAAATCTTATGTGAGTGAGGAAATAAATCATTTTTGACGCAATCGAGGGTCGCCACAAGTTATAGAGAGTGAAGGAAGGCTTAAAGCCTTGTTTTATGATGCTTCACGATAGCAAATTTTATATATTTTGAAGAAACAGTTCAGAAGTAGTTCAGTTGGTTGAGCGGCACGCGTGATACGTGAAGGTCGTGGGTCACATAGAGATGAAATGTGAATTCTGAACAAAATTTAAACATAAATGTTTTCGTGGTATTCATATTTTTCTATATAAAAATTTTTCTCCATACCATATTTCTTTCCATGTTTTACAAAAAGTTCGATTTAGAGGGATAGTCCCGTGTCCTAATTCTCATAGTCGGTCGGAACTGTTAGCAATTAATAGTCAGTGACTTATCTATCCATTAGCGCTAATGGCTCGAACTTCTATTCTACTTATGAAAGTGCATTTCAGACACAATTTTCTTTTGTTTTCCTTTAGTTATATGGGGATATTTACGAACAACGCCAACTAGATGGAGCCAATAATACTGTGCATTTTAGTGAATATTTGAACAGGGGGGGAAATAATGTCAAGCAAGATCAGTCCATAATTCCAGTTTCACCCCGTCTTTTCCGCTAGTATTCCTATTTTCTTAATATATAAAGATGAATCCCTATTTCCTTTGGTCACGCCATCACGCGTGAACGGTTGAACCAATTTTTGTTTGTTGTGTTTGTTTCTGTCAAGAGAGGGTTCTTATGAAAGAAAAAAATAAAAAAATATTTATCATTAATTAGCCGGCGTCGTTAAGGCCCAATACGAAGCAATTGACATTACCCGTTTCGCGGCGAACCGCGCGCCATCTATTGAACGCATTTGGCATTGGCTCGTGCTAGCGCAGCACGAGTGTGCGGTGCTAGTACGAGCTAATGCCATGTAGTACTAATACATACATGTCATGCTGTGCAGAGTAATTTTGATTTAGAGACAGCATTGCGTACGTATAATTTATTAAATCTTACTGCTTTGTAATATTAGTAAGTACCAATAGATTATCAATTTTGTATTTTATTCGTTACATACATACAAACATATCGATGGTCCCAACGAATAAACGTTCAAACGAAAAACTACTACTTTTCAGGAAACCATAAAAACGTTTGAAATCACATTACTTTAATGTCGTAATGAATAGATATATTTAATGTATAATTATATTAAAGGTTAAAAATATTTCAGATCATATATTTTTTAAGAAAATAAAACTATCGATTATCTCAGTATTCAAGAAAAAACATATAATTTTATTATTCTAATAAATAATATGTGACTTGTTAACAGAAATGTATCACTGCACGTTTATTCGTGTCATAAATGAAGCATAAACAAGTGTAGTAAAACGATACACGATTCTACAAATTAGTAAAAGATAATAATTCTACATTAGGATAGCTGTATTAAAATTTTTGCGGTCTGTAATGAAGCATAACTAATAAAAGTAGCTTCCATTTTTACACGAATAATCGTGTTTTTTTTTCGTGTAGGAGTTATTACCCAAAGGAAAGGTTAGACACAAGCGGCAGATTGATTTAATACGTTTATTTTGGTGTACTCAAAGAAACAATTAGATTCAATAGACGCATGTTTTGTTATTCATGTTATATGAAGAAATTTAATTTCCCTACAATAAACGAATTTTGTGCTATAAAAGTCTTATTTTAAGTTCAAAATTTACAAAAAAAAATGTGTAGGCGTATTCTATGCCATAAAAACGAAAAAAAATTTTTGGGCAAGAGCTCTTGCACGTTTATTCGTTGGGGCCATCGATATATGGGGTGTAATTGAGCGTTTGCAGCGTGTATGCTAACCGACCTTTCAAAAGGTTCTGTACATGAAGTGCAGAACTGCAGACGGTACACGCATCCTCATCGGTGGCTCCAAGTAGCTGTGGTACACACAACGATCACACCCCGGCTTATTACGTCGGCTTGTGAGCTAAACCCGATGAGGAATCCTGCATGCTTCGGTTGGCAGGTCTTGCGGTGGAACCTCCTGCTTTGTGTACAAAGTCTAACTCGGCGGTAAAGGCAGTCCACGCTGATAAGCATAGGGCAAGCTGATAGGGCAGAAGTCCAGTTTCATACAGACTGGGCTTTGTCCGAGGCTTGCACTTGGACGGCTCTGGGGGTGTAGTTGGTACATCGTGGTCGCTTTCACTCTACACCGGGGAGATAAAGAGAATTCGGCAGCACCTTAGTGACAAAGGTGGCCTGTTTAGGGGGGTACTGCTTTGCCTGCTCAGCCGGGGAGGGGGCTAGAAAAGATGCCCTAAAGAAATGTTCACCCTAACCCACACGGATGGTAGTAACCGCGGCTGCCTCAGCATCGTTTCACTCGTAGTCGACGATACAATAAAATACGGTTTTTAAAATCACCTAATATGACTTCAGGCGCGTAGAACGTGCTAACCCTACTTGATCACAACTCCAACACCTATCCAGAACGGAAAACCGCAATTGTTCTCGGGAACTTAGCAATTCTCCGAAGAATTAGCGCGCAGTATCAAGAGTGTACGTCCAATCGAGCTGGTACTCTTGTTGGGCGCCAAAATGGCTCAAGACTATGAAGGCTGGCTTAAAATCTTGGGCAGAAACGGAGTGGGTAACATGAACTACTGCTCAATTTATGTGCACAAATTCTTGCTATTACAAACACTTTGTTCAGCCTCCCCGCGAAGCATAAAACTACATGGAGCACCCAAGGCCCAAATATTAGTATCTAATAGACTATGCGAAAGTACGGCAAAGAGACGTTTCCCAAGTCCTAATCACCCGCGGGATGCGTGGTGGTCACTGCTAGACTGACCACAGACTTGACGTTATAAAACTACGTCTTTGCTTCCGGCGTCCTCGCAGATCCAGTCCATCCAAGTCTGCATGTTTAAACGGTATTAGGCTTATGAATCATGAGACAATGAAGACATATGCTGAAGCGCTAACAATCAGTTAACCGTCTGTAAGCCCTGAGAGCAGTGATATCGAAAAGAGCTGGTTGGCTATATCTTCTCATATCTTAGACACGGCTAAATTCACTCAAGGGCTAACAACCAAAAACATGAAAATTGGTTTGTTGAAAACGATAAAGTCATAGTTAGCGCAATCGACAAAGCAGAGCAATTCACCCTGAAAGTGTTGTGGAAATACGACGAGAGTAACCTGAAGTTTCGTCGACTATCTTGGGAAAGGATCGGTGGTGGCAAGACAAAGCTCACTACATGCAGTGGTTTCCTGACACAAACTAGCTTGGGGTGTTTTACAGTGAGGAAGTTCAAGAAAAGAGTTGACCTCGAGAAGGCTCTCGATGGCGTGCTCCGGAAAGCTCTCTAGATGGTGCTAGGGAAGCTATGATGCACGGAGCAGTTCTGTCAACGACGAATAGTCTGACTTTTTTCCCCGTCACCTGTGGTATGAAGCAAGGGTATGTACTAGCCTACACTATCCGCGCTGTATTTTGCATTGGATGTCAGGGATGTCTCAAGGACTTCTTCAAAAGGTTTTCGCATCCGGTTCCACACTCAGGGCTTGCACGAACGTGTTACACATGCTATGATTAATGAGATCTTGTACGTAGATGACCTTTGTTTCGTGGCAGAATCCCCAAAACCCTGCAGCAAATCATGTCGGATTTTCACCGTCTTGCCAAAAATTTGGTCTAAAAATAAGTATCAAAAAGAGGAATGGCTGTCGAAGGACGTTAATGGTCGCGAGACACTGAAATGAAGACTTGGTGAGGACTAGTTGAAGCGGGTTGACAAATTCCGCTACCTGGGAGTACAATAACACCCAAGTGCAACCTCGATGCTGAAATAATAAGCAGAATTAGTGCTGCAGTCGCGGCATTCAGTAAGCTAAATTCAGAGGTCTTCTGCTCTCAAGACATCAAACTTGCTACCGTCAGGTATACATGGCGATCATGATCGGTCAATTCCATCTCAGATGCCTACTGAAGATTATGATTGGCTTTTAGCCACATGCGACCACATTTTCTTAATAGGTGCATCGTACGAAAAATAACTTCACGTACATACTTTGAAATTATTGTACTTGTGAGTCTTACAAAATGTCGTTGTAAAAATTGCAAAAATTAAAAATTAAAAACTTTATTCTGTTTTCTCCATAGTGGGTTTAAGGTCCTGAGTGTATTAATTCTTACTAGACTCCAAGCGGTCAATCATACCCCTATGACAATGTATGACATTATTTGCCGTCTCTGTGTTTGCACTTACTCTGTTCATTATTTTCCGATTCGGTTGTGATATTTCGTCGACGCGCGTTCAATACCGCGTAATGACATTTTCCCGTAAGTTCTAATTTAGATTGAAATAATATGAAATAACAGACCACTTTAATCTTTATGGCAAATGCTACATACGCGGTATTGCACGCGCGTCGACGATTTGCATTTTTGAGTTTCTCACTTGCCTAGAAACGTATAAATGATCAGTTTGGCTATTGTAAATAAGTAAAACCGGCCAAAAGTGTGTCGGTCCACGCTCAGTGTAGGGTTCCGTAGTTTTCAGAGCATCAAAATACTTAAGTATCCTTAAATTACAACTTTAGTTAAAAAGATATTTTTTCAAAAATTTCAAAAACGATTAAACCCATCAGGTTCAAAATAATTTTCCTAGAAAGCCTTTATGCAGTTCTATATTCCAGATTTTTTTTATACTTTTTGACTTATGGTTCAAAAGTTAGAGGAGGGGGGGGGGACACAATTTTATTTTCTTTTGCAGCGATTATTTCCCAAAATATTAAAAATATAAAAAAATGAGCTTAGTTAGCCTGTTTATTTTTAAATACCTGTCCAACGATATATCACATGTTGGGATTGAAATAAAAAAAAATCACACCCCAATTTACGTGTAGAGGAGGGACATTTTTTTATTTTTTATTTTTGCACTTTGTTGACGTGATTAATATACATATTTGTACTAAATTTCATCTTTCTAGTGCAAACGGTTTCTGAGATTATCCTCGGACGGACAGACAGATAGACAGACATGGCGAAACTATAAGGGTTCCTAGTCGACTACGGAACCTAAGCAGCCTAAGCAGCCTCCCAAAAAAAAAGTATTTTACAAAAAATATAATCTCAAAATGGAATTTGCGCAATTCGAGCTGCGTAAAGACTACGCGTGTAAACCAATTTATTTACTATTTTCAAAATAGACAAGTAACTGCCGTCACCTGTCAACACTACACATCGAAGCACCAGAACGGCAAACTTTCATATCTAAGAATTATGCAATTTAATCAGGCGTTTGTGTTTAAAATGAATTATTTTAATAACTAATAGATTGTATAAAAAACGAAGAAGGCGGCGACCTTTGGAATCACAATCCTAAAATTTTTTAGTAAAAATATTTTTTTCTAAATATATATTTACAGAGTTTTGGAAGAAAAATAATTTGAAGAAATCATTTTTGAACATTTTTTAAAAACGGTATAATTTTTATATATTCATTTATTTTAAAATTTCAAGAAGGCGGCGACCTTGTAAAATATCTGAATAAACGTACAAAAAGTGATTTAATGCTTAGAATTACTTGAGGTCATCGTTGTAGTGAACAGAAATACATGAAGTTTCGCTAATTCTCTTCGTATTGGGCCTTAAGACAGGACAACGTCTGACGGATCAGCTAGTACTAAGATTAATAGCAATCAAATTGTACAGTCTCTTAAGACTGTAGTGTTCTCGTCTACCTTCGATATGGGAGTCGTAACCTTTAGGAGGATACCTTTCTAGGTATATAAACTAGGTAATAAATATTAGCTTTCGTAACTACGTGTTTAGTGTTTCATGTTTCCCGAGCAACGTTTAGGCAGTGGTCGGTGAAAGATCCCGGGTCGCGAGCGGAGGTCGCCGACCTTGTCCCACGGGATATTATTAGTTTTTATTGTACTTTTACAGCTTTTTGTCGAGCTACATGTTTCAATTATGACGCCGCTCGTTAAAATTGCATTGGCGGGAAATGTTGTGGAGCTATTCTAAATTATGGTTTTAAGAACAAATAGGTGTACACAAGTACTATGAATTCGTGCGGTAGGACTGCAACAGAAACTGCTATGCGTATTTAGTTCAATCTAAATGCTAACAAAGAAATCGATATATTATCCTCTCATCAGGTAAATCAATTACCTTATTTTTTTAGATTTTCCATTTAAAGTTTTGTAGTGGGATTAAAGCTAGATGGCGTATCCATAGTTCCATACTATAAATGCGACAGTAACTGTGTCTGTTTGTCTTTCCGGCTTTCACGCCTATACCACTGAACCGATTTCGGCTATTTTTTGTTTTAAAAATATGGGGGGCCGGGGGGTTAATACCGCCCTTGAAAGTTTATATGGGAAAATGTTTATTTTTTTTTATTAGAGATATGAAATTTGGAACAAATATAGCTCGAAACTTGGATTTAAATATGGACTACTTTAGGTTTTGAATATAAGGGGAGACAGAGGTAAACAAAGTAAAGTAAAGTCGTGGGCACAACTAGTTCTTAATAAGGTGTAATTGCAGAGTCCATATAAAAAAAAAAAGGTGTAATTGCATAAATACCCTCTAATGCATGAAGACTGAGTTTATTGTGGTTCATTTATTGATCATTTAAATTCTTGGTAGAGGTGCGAAAGCTTCCTTCCTACATTTAATTCTGTCTAAGCACATCAGATAGCGTTTGTTTAACGCGTCTAGTCACCCCCCCTATGACCAGACTACTTTAAACCCCCACACTAGACTATTTTGTTAGCTGGTATGGAATTTGTATTATTCTATCGCTTTTATTAACGCTTCACCGACTAGGGGACAAAGTCGGTGGCGGTTTTAATATCATAGAAGGAAAAATAAATATGATCTACACATAATTTTTGTTTTCTTTAAGTTTTATTACTTTTAACAAATTGCTATGCTCTAGCAGGCCGTCACATGTAGACCTGTATCATGTAAGACCTCCTTACAAATGTTATGTGATATTGTGCAATAAACTATTTGATAATCAATATTTTCAAACTGGAAGCCTTGTTTTCGTTATTGCATTAATTAGGCTTGCCAATGTGATCAATCAAGGTTGATGATGATGTTTTGTACCGGAAACTAAACTAATTGAAGAGGAACGAAATTAGTTATGAACTAATAATCTAATACTTTTGTAGTCAATTGGCTACTTGACAGTGTTAACAATAAAATATGAAAAGTGTTAGATACGTTAGCTTATTAGTTAAGTAATAATTTTACATTTTTATTTTTTAATTAAAAGCATAGTTAGTATTTTATTATTGCAAAATAAATTTTACTTTTTTTATCTGTGGAACAAAAGAACCGAAACGGAAACCACAATTGCAATTCGGAAATGACAGCTGTCGGCGAAAATTATTTATTTTAATGTGGCGAAACAATGCTTATTTTACCGATTAAATTGAATTATTGTGTCTCTAATCGTTTTAAAAATTTATTAAAACATTTTCTGTCCATCTAAATTAAGTCGTTCCAATGCGTATCGGTTCGTTGTCTACGACGTTGACGTCATAATTGCAACAGTGACGAGACTTGGCGTTTTCGCGCGTTTTTTAAATGTGTTACACAAAATCTTATTTTTCTCTGGTTATTTACATTTTTTCCAGATAAATCGAATTGCTTGGGATATGAAATGAACGGGCGCACATTTTACATTACTTTTTCAAAAACTGTCAAGTAGCCAATTGATGCTATTTTAATTTTGTTTGCCGATTGAGTGCAAATGTTTCAGTAGCATAATCGGATCATATTGTTTTTGTGTTTTGTCCCGAATCAACTGTATAAATATGTTGGCCATGTTTGTTGTTGCTAGCAAATAAGTAATACTTATGTTTTATTGGTTTTGCGATGTCTTTGACTGGTGTATTTTCATGACGGAGTTAAGTATTGTCTGCAGCAACCCGTATTTGGTACCGTACTAAGTAAGGTTACCTTTTAAAATATTAAGTTAACACCAGACGCAGACCAAATAAATATTTTTACTATTATTTTTGTAAAGTGATGTAATATCACTCACTTAAATGCTTGTTCAAGGAGGGAATCGAACCCACGGCCCCTGGAGCACAAAAAGACTTAGATAACTAGATTTGCTTTATTTTTCTCATAAGAATGGTGTTTTCATGCGTTCCATCAATCTACCTAATTGAATATTGAGAGTATTTTGTGTCTAATATTTTGGACTTCCTGTCTTTTGTGTGGGTAATTTAATGAAACTTCTTGGGATTTGAACAGTGATCCTAGAATCATATTTTATAACAATTTAAGCAATCTTATTACACTACACAATTTGAACTTCCATGACTTTTTGCAAAATGATTTTGTTGCTGACAGAGGTAATGATGAGGTCATTCTGATAAAGTCGCTGTTTCTCTACATTTCCCATCAATGTAATTTCCAAACAGAAATTATATTATTATTTGAATTATCCGAACTCTCTTGAATAAATTTGCCCAAACGTGCAGTTTGCAAAAGAACACATCAGACTATGAGAACGTGCAATGACATGGTATATTCGGATATAGTTTGTTTTTGTTGCACAGGTGTGCTTATTTTTTTTGTATTGTAACAGTAGTGTCATAATGAAACTAAATCTGTGATTGCATTGTTTCAGGGCGAGTTCACTCGGCGATCGTCTCTGGGGTCAACCTGGAGACGCGGTCTGTCACCGTGGAATGGTACGAGCGCGGCGAGACCAAGGGCAAGGAGGTGGAGATCGACGCCATCCTCGCGCTCAACCCCGAGCTGGCCGGCACGAGGCACCACACGCCGCACCTACAGCCCATGCCGAACAAACTCGCGAGGGTAAGTTCACTTCTATGTCACTTATGCTCGCCTAGTACACCACATCACGAAAGCGTAGTGAAATAAGAACAGTTTTGATTTTATTAACAGAGTATTTATCCCTACTATTAGGAACACCACCAGACTTAAATAAGAGAATATTACCTCTAAGTACATTGTTGTACATAAAAGAAAATATGTAATGAGCAGTTACAAGATTCTTGTAACTTTATTATTTGCTTTCACACCCATCCAGAAAACAGGACTAAAGGATCTGTCAAACCGCAGACACCCTTATTTACATACTCAAAACTATTCTTATTTTACTATGAAAACACTAAACAACATATTTTAGTAACATTATAAGAACTTTATGATGCCTATGTGTGTCCTGTTTATCCTGTCAACTCAGTCATCTAATACCTAACGGTAACACTACATATCTACCAGTTACATTAATGTACCAGTTTAAACAATCTTAGGTCAACAACCACTCGGCTAGTGCCCGCTTGCTTGTAGTGAAACAATTTAGCAATTTAAACTTCAAGACTTACAAACGGCATTACTACTAACACCTGACTAATGCCATTGTGAGTGGACGCTTTGATGAAAATATGTGTAGAAATTGCATTAAGTAATTAACGAAATTTAAAAGCAGTAATTAAACTTTCAGTGCATAACCTTGCTTTTGACTCTAATATATGCGGGTAGCCACTAACAGTATAAGTGCAATTAGTTTCTGCAGCGCGGAATATATTTCATACAGTAAAAGCGACGTTGAGGTCGAAAAGTGGATCGACCCAATTGGCGCATACATGCGCGGGCTTCTCGCTCTGTTTTAATTTTAGTGTGTAATCGAATGTATCGAATGAGCTTCACATTCGCGATAGCATCGACGGAAGCTCGTGTTAGGCTAATCGATAAGGCAAGGCGTTCGCCGGTACCAAGCCGCGATCACTCTCATTGTTTGGGCCGTGAGACACGTTGCTAATCGACACCAGCCCACAGTCGAGCCAACAACCGCGCCACGCGAATGTGCTCATGAGCCTCTGCTGCCGGCTTATCAGTAAAACATCACAAAGTATGTCCATATCGAGTACCATTTAGCGAAGATTTACAACTCACAAGTAAGAATAATGAAGAGCATCTGTGATATCTGAGTGAGATCAAATGAAATTCTCGTGATTGAACCGGTGTCACGGCTGTCGCACACGCTGGGGACAATGTAGAAATGTTCCCATACATCATCAGCTGGCAGGTGATCATTTTGCAATTGCACTTAGTTGCGATCATCGCTTGTGGAATATTTTTGTTCAAAATGCACCGTTACCAAGGCAACGCTGATTGTTAGCGCACGCCGCCTACCAAATGACACCAAACACAGAAATACACGTAGCCAATACATATTTTAGGAGATAAAGGTAACGTCGCGTAATTATAGGCGTGTTTACCAACAAGCCGGCCAGCAGTTGCGTGCCATGCGCACCGGCCGATCAGACGATGATTGATGGCTGGACGACCTTCCAACTTGTATGGGTACGACTGACGCGCGCCGGACACCGGCTCGCATCGATTTTTCACACTCGGTCATGTTAGCATACCAGTTTCACTTTTCACTCGTAGTAGAACAATAGGCAGGCTCGTGCGCTCTCCGGCAAGATGACGGAGACGGACGATGAGGCGGCGGAGCGTCCAGTAAGTTGTACTGTGTATGATTGGCACGTTATTGTTTGTCATGGCGCGCAAGGATCCCTCGGGCTCCTCGTCGGACGATGGCGGGTTCCTGCGCGAGGGCGCGGAGGAGGGCGCCGGCGACTCCGGCCACACGCTGCCCGTACGCAACTCTAGATCGGTACAGTGACGCACCTTCTTCATCATCTCACGTCGGGCGCCGCCGACGCTACAGACACCTATTATTTCGACTTTCCTCACTTACGATTACGTTGCTCCACGATCTATGATTTGCACACGAACAGCTTGTTATGGTGTTTTGTTGATGGATTGCGCTTTTGTCACACCGTTGTTATTACGCTTTCAATATAACGATTCGATTTGCCAGATTGCATGGGCGTGACAAAAACCCGATCCAATCAGTTTGATGTTGTGTAGTGTGTACTGTATAATATTAGCACAATGGGTATTATCGTTTCAACCTTTTTGTTAGCTACCTATACCGCTGTATGTTAGTATACAATGAGACTTACATTGCCGTTGTATCAGGTATTTTCATTTGCAATATTAAACTAGTAATTAGTGATATCATAAGGCATTGGAATGTTTCCTCGGTAACTCGTGTTGAAACATAATTAATTAAACAAACTTATCTTTGCATTGAAATTAATCTAAAATACACGAAGACAGTAAACCAATTACGTTGGATTCCAAGTACATAGTGTAAAGCCAATTACGGGATATTTGAAACTTCCTTTGTTCTTGCAAGCTCGTCTAAAGCTGGTAAATCCATCCATACTGACGTAGAATAGATCTAAATTGGTTTTAATTTGACGCCTTTAAACTTTTCACGTATCAAATTTCTATTATTTGAACTATCGATATGGTAATCACCTTCGAATTGGCAGCAAAAATAAGAGTAATAATTTATTTTTGCTTGATGTTAGCTTACGTTAATTTACCATCTATCCTATAAGCTTGCCTGTGGCTTTCGTACACATTGGCCTATACACCATAATGATCAAGAGTTTCCCTTTGTTGGTGGTAATGACTTCGCCTGCGTCCGTATGCTGCACCAACAAAAAAAGTTAATTTTGCGTCTGATTAACTTCATACAAATGATACAATGTATCATACGGATATTAGCATAGTGAAAAGTGTCGGTAATTGAAAATAATCTTGTGAGTGACGAATTAACTTTGTAAGTAGGTACTTGAATGATTAGCATCTTTTTAAAGTATTTTGAAGACTTTTTTTGTTTCTTCCTCAATCGTCGCGGATCCTTGCAGTAATTTTCTGTTATTTTGTGATTCAGAACTCTATGAAAATGTGGTGGAAAATACGCTCTTAATAAAATTGAGGTTTTGTCATAGAATAGTCAATAAATTAAAGAAAATATCATTTCTGTATTACGTAAAATTTAAAAACCGTTTTAATGACGAATTTAACTATTTTGAAGGTCAGTAGACCTAGCATAGGTTATTTGTCACATTTGTCACGTGACACATGTATGTATCATTTTGACATTTGATAAGATCTCGATCTCGCGTAACGCATCCTATGCCTACTTGAATAAGTACGCGGAATATTGTTGTTCTTATGAGAACAAATATCTATGCTCATTAAAGAAATACTTAGCAACTTAGTTCAGGTTTTAACAGAAGATTAAAAAGGATTGCACAAAAGTTGAAACAGTTTAATCGTCCGACGATTACATCGAGAGCCCATCAATTCCTTTTTTCTTTTTCCTCGGTACTCGTTAGAAAACGTCTCCTCGAATTGTAAATTACTGCGGACAGGACCATTCTCCTGGAAGAGATTACAATCCCGAGCAATTTGTGGAGCTATTTAACGTGTCTCGTTCTCGCTAAGTAAATGACTTACAGTTATTGCAATTGATGTCTCCACGTTGCGGAAATACTCATGCATTACGTCTGGCATTGGGACAAAATGTGTTGGTTTACTCTGGCTTTGGTTTGAGATAATTCACTTCAAGGTGAATCACAAATGCAAAGTGAAATTGCGAGAATTCTGGCAGATTTTGATTTGGAATTTGAATGGCGCTTAATTTATGTAATGCTGTTGTTTAAGGCTTCTTAATATATTTACAATTTTGTATGCTATTAAAAACATTATTTTATGATAATAACCGTAGAAGTAAGTCTTAAATAATTATATTTATATATTTTAATACCCACATTGTTTTGATCGATGTCACACGGTTTAATTCAAGTCAGATCAATTTCTATTTCAACAAATATGTTTACAAATTGACGTACAGTCGTTTGGCCTGGTTTACTTCCTATAACTACGACACGAATGTGAATGTTATCTTCTTTGTCAATGTAGGTACTATTAATGAAATAACTTCGAATTCTAATTTTAAGGACAAGAAAATATTTAATCTGGCTGACCGTAATCAATTATTGGTTTAATTAACCTCTCTGTGTTGTTTCCAGTTTCGCTTACTGTCTAGGAGTTTTTTGTTTCCTTAAAGATTAAATATAGGGCATCGAGTACGAGGCGAACTTATTTATTTCTGATGGTAGATTTTATATTTATTACATAAACATGTAACATTGAATACTGCTAAACACTGTGACCCAATAGTGATAGGGTGGAAGGGTGGAAGGAGCAGCCTTATGTTTCTAGCTCTTTTAAGTTATTTTGGTTTAAACTTTATTTAACTTTTTGTTAATCGAACTTTTTTTTTTTATATTGCACTTCAAGGTTGACCTCATCCCACCTGATGTTAAGTGGTAATTAGGTCCTAGCTTAAGGGCGACAAGTACAGCATAATAAATCTATTACTGGACTTGTCGCCCTTACCTTGAAGGCTTGACCCCTGCTACTAATGTAGCCCCCAAGGAGCTCTGGAAACCTTACTCACACGCAGGAACACAACAACACCGAAGTGATTGTTATTTGGCTGCGGTCTTCTGTACTTCATATTTCTTTCGAATTTACAACTGTTTATTAACAATTGACACACATAAGGGCTTTGTTTGACAAGGCTATATGGAGCAGTATCCAGAAATTCTATTTGAAAATGATTTTTGAATTTTATTTATATTTTCATTATTTTATCTTTTCAAAGAGATTATGGTGATTATATCCTCAATTGATGAGTACCTTCCTTATTCCGTGTGTAATTTTGCTCTAACTGTTGTGAGAACTCTGAAGTCTTGGTGTTCAGTTATAATGTTGAGGACGGAAGCTTGTAATCTTCTTATGGCGATTTGAAACACACAGTTGAACATAGTAACACGTCTCGTAATGAAATCATAAAATAATAATTCAGTGAAGTACTTCACTGTTTAATAGCGACAAAAGTTTATCTACCACCAGGGTTTATAATTTTCGTTTAACCATTCACAGAAGTAACAAAAAGTTTGGGTGCAATTTTAAAGTATGTAATTTATTCAAACATAAAGCGCTAATGAGTTATTAATTATGATTTGTACGAATGTGCTTTTGTAAATGTCGAGTTCAATCAAATCTTTCGTTTTATAAAAACTTAATGAAGACTAAGCATTAATTTGGATCGTGCGCACCGCCCCCGGGTCAAAAATATGAATCCTTACTAATATCATAAATCGGAAAGTGAGTTTGTTTGTTTGTTTGTTCCGCTTTCACGCCGTATTTTATCGTCTAAACTGTTTTTTACATCTACTTATATAATATAGTGTACCATTCAGTTAAATTGTTTAACAACTAATAGTATCCAGCGTTACATCGCCCTTCTTAGATTTTTCCGTGGAAATGTGAAGTTTTCTTATACGAGTAGTTGTGCTTTATACCGCAATATAATAGAATTCTACGCGGCAAAGCCGTGGGCGGAAAGCTAGTTTAATATAATTTTTTCGCCATGTTGTGTATTGACGGCAGTTAAATAACGTCACGGCTGACAGTCATTCATGACGGTTCTGGTGTAGTGAAGTAATAAGTTTAATTACTGCATACTGCACGTTCCAACCACGACTCGTAACTCTTAACCGCTGTCCTTCAACTCGGCACATGCCGACCTAGTTAGCTCCGATGAACCGTTAATGTTATTCTTAATCTGGACGATTCTGATTCATCGATTACATCAAAGATTATAAACATCACAAAGAAACAGATTAAACACCTTGCCCCGTTGTCAGAACACTTTCAAACTTACGTCTACGATTAAATAATATGTTTTCTTTCGTTTACGTCACGTTTACGATTAATTAATGTGTTTTCTTTCGTAGCTTATGAATATATTTCTATGTGTGTTTGATATTTCCTTGTTAACATTTGAATTAATTTCAAACGTCAGTTAAAGTTAACAAGAGCAGTGTAGTCCTAATATTTTGAAGGTTATAAGTGGATGGTAAACTATAACATATTAAACTGTATTCGTGAAATTTAATAGCTTTGAAGATTCATACATTACAAGCGGATAATAAGAAATTTTGTGGCACTAGCAATTATCTATTAAATTAAACTAATTTATTTAAGTCACTTATTTAAATAACAAACCGTGTAATTTTCTACAAGTTCTGAAACTTCACTAAAAGAAACTAAATTAATAGCAGTTTTGTGTAGGAAACCGATATGTGGCAAAATGTTATTGTCTATTAGCTGTTCGCGAGTTCGCGTTATTTCGCGATAAAGTGTCTTATATGTTAATCTACTATGTCGTCTTTTTTCTACCGAATAGCATATAAATCCGTACTTTTGTTTTTGCGTAAACGAATAACCGACAGACATCCAGACATATCCATACATTCTTAAGAACTTTCGCGTTTATACTAAAAGTCGGATGCGCTGTTACGATCGTCTAACAATGAATGGATTACTTAAACCAGGTATTCCCAAACTGTGCGCCGTGACGCCCTGGTGCCTCGTGGAGGGAAGACACGAGCGCCCCGTGAGGCTAAGGTACCCTCAATAGGCCCCTTCTCCCTCCACCCAAAATATAAAAAAATGTGATTCGTTTTTATAATAGCATAGATTAGGATATATTACCAGTATTAGGCTTCATTAGTGATGATTTTTTTTACTTTTAATGCAAGGGCGTCGCGATAAAATGCTAAACCTAGAAGTGCGCCGCGTAACGAATAAGTTTGGGAATCCCTGACTTAAACAATTTACAATGGATATTATCTTCATTAACCAGCTTTTATCCGTTAACGGCCGTGTTTGCTATATTTAACGACAGCAATAAACTTCAGTATCTGCCCGTATGAGTTCGTTTAGATTGTGATGTTTTTGAAAGCTGCCGCTCATTGCGGAATCAGTGTCTCGAATGCGGGGCGTATCAGCAGGACCATCGGCAAGGGTTCAAGTTGGGTTAGGTTAAACAGTTTTGGGAGCCCACGGCAGTCGCTCGTCTCCCAGGGTAACTTCTTAGGCAAACATCTTGAAACTATTAAGCTGAAGTAAGCTACTGCCGTTGATTGGGCTACTCCTGGCTGAGGATTCAAGAGAGTGACTCTTGAATCTTAAATTCTACGTTTTCAATTAGTTAACGGGTCAAAACGCGACAGTATTTTTTAGTAGTTCAAACGAACTACATACTTGCTGCCTGACGTTTTGGTTGGTGCAACCTAGTTCGTATTGACTACCAAAAAAAATTGTCGCGTTTTGACCCGTTGGCTTATTATAAATGTTTTAAAATGGAACACGATAGTCTTCAATTCTATCAATCCTAACTTCTATTGAATCAAATTATTTTTGTTTACTGTCAAATGTTTTTTGTACAGATCACATTTCAATGCTGCACGAGTCTTTAAATTCTTCTTCCAAATTTCGGTGTGAATATTAACTTTGAAAAAAAAAATGCTTCTAAATTTCTTCCCTCTGTACTTTCTTTGTAAATACAGTACTTAGGTAGTTTGGTTTTGATCTCCTCAGCTTCTTATTATGTATTATTTTGCTCATTCTGCAATTACGTTTTATGATAATTACTTAGATGACTAATTTGTTTTTTCCATTTTAGGACATGACGCGACAATCCATCCCAGTGGCTACGAAAGGTGAGTGTATATATTTTTTTAGTTCTTATAGTAGAATTAGGTTAGTTGATTCATCTTTGGGTTGTGGTACGGGACCGATGCCAAAGTTGGACAAACAAGATTCTCTAAAAACTTGGGATCTACATGCAAAATGTTTCTTAATTTTGTAAAAACGCTAAATAACATTAATAAAATGTTCGGCAACTTTAAAATGTCTTAAATATAACAACCTGCAATGATTTACTTTTGATTTGATAATGCATTGAAATTTTGCCATTCCTATAGTTAATTTATAAACTCATACGGCATAACACATTTTGATGTTCATATTTAAAACGATTAACTAGAATAATACATCGAATAGTGAATTTCTCAATCATTATTCAGTTGTGGTACAAACCATATTGAATAATAGGTTTCGCTTTAGTTTTGGAGTTGCAATAGTCAAACATTCGAACTCCCATCTGTAACTTGTCTCTCAATATTAATTTGAAACGTTACGAGTTGAAATGCTGACAGCAACTGTTCAGCACCAAAATAGTGAGCGAATTAAATTCCTTACCGTCAAATTGAAGCCATTTGCGATTTACTAAACCACTGCAGCGGTTAAACTAGTTTTAAAATACTTTAGACCTTGTATTAAATATCGCCTAGGGAGAAAAAATGGCTTTGTTTGAAATTTATATTCAAATTAGGCGAACCGAATTCGTGCATTTCTCCTCAGGCGCATAAGTATAAGCAGTTGTGTATAGTAACGTATTTGATGTTCGTGAATCATACGACAAACAGTGGATATTATCCTATGCCTCACCACGTGTTAAATATAGACATGTACCACAAAGGCACCAAGTCACCAGCTCCTAATGATCTCACATTCATGCCCTAACGGTCTGAGAGCAATCTAAACGACAATCTATACCGCATATGCACTCTTTGTTCTTTGCTTTTGTATTGCCGAAAATACTTTTTAGTACTTGGTTGCACGTAGTGATTAGTTTTTATTATTTTCACCTCTTCTATTTTTCGCTTTTTTTAACATTAGAAAGAACAACATTTGGGTTTATTGATATACACGCGTTAATATACGGCAAGGCAAAACATAACATTAACTTCCATTGTATTTCATTTACACATTTAAGTTCTAGATAGCCATTAACGTAAATATTTATTCGTATTTTTAATATTAAAATACAATAATTTTAATATGTACAACAAAAGTTATACAATCTATTATATAAAAATGAATCCCAAAATGTGTTGGTAAGTGCATAACTCGACAACGCTCGGACTAATTTTGACAATTATTTTTAAAAATATTCGTTGAAATCCAAGGATGGTTTTTACGACGAGAAAAATTCGAATAATTGCCGGGAAAACTCTAAAGATTTTTACAGTACAAACGTTTTCTAACTAAAATGTAGAGTCAAGCCACATTCCAAATCTTTTTGACAGGACGAAGTCTGTCGGGTCCACTAGTTAGTAATAAAACTAAATAAAGAAGCAGAAGTTGCAAACGTGAAACGAAACTTTGGCGGATTTGTTAGACGCAATGCCAGCATCACTCACCCGTCAAGAGAAAAATCTAAAACTTAGCACTTGACCTAAAATATTAAATAATTTAAAGGCGCTTTCAACTAAAAATCACTTTATTATAATTTGTTGTGGTACTTGTGTAAAAAAAAGAAAGGTTCATTACCTACCACTGCTTCTTTGTTTACAAAATTTCAAATGGTAATAAACTGAGTATAGCTGTCTTACATTACCTCTTTCCCATGTATTGATCCACACAAGTTTTTAGTTGCGTCGTCAAATATTTATATTGGACGATTGACTATGCCCAAATATTGATGTTGATAATCGTTTGAAAACTGGGTCACTCCATCGCCGGCATAATTCTCATCACGCGATGAATCACCGTTCATCGCCCGTACTTGATGATACCGGACGCTCGTTCGCAGTGAAAGATGATACTTTGTCTCTATCGTATTCTTAGAGTTGGAAAGGAAGGTGTTTGTTTGCTATCGGTTTGAACCTTACCTTACTTGAGGTCGACGTCGCGGGTCAGTTGGCTTCGTAAACAGGTGGACGCGCACGCAAAAATGGGCGCTTTGTCATTGCGCGCGATATAAAATATTTACGCTCTTCAAGTTACAGTTGACGATTTTAATCGTCTCACTTTGAAGTGTATTGAACTTTTATATGATGAAGATGTAAATGTTTTTTGCCGAAGAAATTACATTTGGGTACCGGCTAATGAACTTGTAGTTTTTTTACCGTAACTTCACGATTTTGAATACCTAGCTTTATAGATTGGAGAATCTACATATATGAATGTCTAATGTTATTTGGAATTGAATTTTATTAAGCTTCACTTATTTGGAAATCATAGCGAAAATGTTTTCAACATTTTCTTGTCGTAACTCTCTCCTATTGATGATGTCATCATGGTGTAATAATCACTTTACGATGCTTTGGGCCGCTGCCAGAATCTAATCGATTTAGTACTGAAAAATTCTAATGCAGGCATCGTCTGTGATCCGTCTCATCAAAGAATAATTTGATCTGGATATTGCCGCGTAGCACGGAAGTTTCAATGCCTCATAACTCAGTTAAAACTGAAGTGTATTTTATTTCTCACAATTAGGTGTTAGGCGTAACATATTTGATTGCCAATAACACAATTAATTAGCGTCCGGCTCCGGAACATAAATAGTGCGTTCGCGTGCCCGGTCGCATTCTGCCGGCCGTTGCGTCAATCTGTTGCGCAACTTTGATTTGGCAGCGTCGCGTGTCGCCGCGACATTCGGAGGCGGCCGCGAATGCGCGCCCTACATCTCGGCGTGTTGATGCTGGTTAGGAACGGCTGCTGGTGTTAGACAACCGGAGTGAGACTCTTCCGCGGTGTTAACGGAAAAGTTTATAAACTAGGCGGGTGGCGAAGCTGAATCGGTAGCCTTTGAGATTGATGTCCTACATCTTAATGTGTTGATGCTGGTTAGGAACGGCTTCTGGGGTTGAGACAATCAGCGAGAGTCACTCTTCCGCTGTGTTTACGGAAAAGTTTGTAGACTGAGCGGGTGGTGAAGCTGAATCGGTAGCTTATGAGATTGATGTCCTACATATACTGTTAGACAATTGGCGAGAGCCACTCTTCCGCTGTGTTAATGGAAGAGTTCTTACACTGAGCGGGTGGCGAAGCCGAATCGGTAGCCGTAGAGATTGATGTCCTACATCTTGGCGTGTTGATGCTGGTTAGGAATGGCTTCTGCTGTTATAGACAATCGGTTCGATACACTCTTTCGCGGTATTAACGGAAGAGTTCGTAGACGTAGCGGTTGGTGATAGCGTTTGACATTGTTTGTCCGTTTTTTAGGGTTATTTTTAAACCTGTTACTTGGTCTCCGACGTCTGTCTTGTCTTTGTGTCTTTCTGTCTGTAAATAGGCTGTATCTCATGAACCATCATATATTTACAACTACAACTGGTGTGACTGGCAAAAACTCTTTAAACTAACACGTGACGAGTGATTATATTATTATATCAGCATTTTATAAGGTGCTCTTATGTCGCCGAAAACACAGAATACTGAACTGACATTACAATGCAAACGTATGTTCTATTTCAAGACATTATTACGTACAAAATGTCATAGTGATACTATTTATCTTGTAGAATAGGGTGGATGTATGCACGCGAACATTTGTTTTTTGCGGGGAAAAAAATGTGAAGGTCGGGAACGAGAAGAGAAATTACCAAGAATGGAAAAGTTACAGTACAAAATATTTTTATTTTTATAATTAAATATGTACTTGTGTTATGTCGGATAATATCTGTTTAAAGCAAATACATATTTAAATTCTATAAATTATAAATAATTAAAACAAATTAAGAGGATTGTATGAGAAGGTGAATAGAAATGCTATGTGGAGAATAAAATATTAGTACATACTAGCGACTCCAATATGAAATTATTTTGTCAGTCTTTCTTTATTTTATTATGTATGTATGTAATATACATGAACTATTATTAAAAAAACTGCATTTTCCAGTGGTCGTTTGTATTGGTCGTACCATGGTTTTATATATGTAAAAAAACCTTCTACGATAAATGGACTATACAACACAGTAAGAATTTTCAAACGAACGAACTCTTCGGCTGCATAATATTAATATACATGACTAGCGGCCGCCCGCGACTTCGTCCGTGTGGACATTTTTTTAGATCATTTCAATAGGAATAATTCTTTCATACATATATTTTTGGTATCTGAAAACCGTTTTCGCAGCGCACGCAACGGAAGCCCTCAAGGATGAATAAAATTTCCCGTTTTTTTTTCACATTTTCCATTATTTCTTCGCTCCTAATAGTTGCAGCGTGATGTTATATAGCCTAAAGCCTTACTCGATAAATGGCCTATTCAACACAAAAATAATTTTTCAATTCGAACCAGTCGTTCCTGAGATTAGCGCGTTCAAACAAACAAACTCTTCAGCTTTAAAATATTAGTATAGATAAATATCTGATTCGTAACCCGTATGCACCAATGTACCAAGAAAGTGGGCCAATTTAGGTCATCAACTATGAAAGAACCATACTCGTCTATTCTTAGAATTCATTTTTGACGAGTGCGATAAAAACGGTGAACTTTCAACTGGCCAGGGTCAGCCGATGGTAACGTAATCTTGACATTGTGCTCCTTCCAAGGCCGCCGACGACAGTGAGGAATAGGCGGAGTGAGGAGTGCGAGTTGTTAACGGAAATTGTCGCGTTTAAGCTAACGATGTCGTATTAACAAATGCTATTTTGGTTTTCCATTTGATTTAGACGGCGACTACGATTTTTGTTGGATTGAAAGCATGGTAGATCAGGACGAATAGCAATACAAAAAATCTCATTATCGTAACCAACCCACTTCGAATGTAGGAAGTGTCTATATTATTTATGCAACTCCAAAACCACTATTTAATTCCCAAAACTTCGATTCATCTTCTTCAACGAAAATGTTTATTTGTTCGTTTTGTTTTTAGTAGCCACCTGTCACGTAATGTATCTCTTTTTGAGTATAAACTTTTGGACCGAGATACACCAACATTCCGAATCGGAATTGTGTCTGCCGTTTGCAAAGTACACCTAGAAGATTTCCATTTGTTTAAACTTTGTACACAAAAGTAACGATTGAACTTTGAAGTGCTGAAGATATAAAACACATTTACTTAGCTGTGTTTGTGCAATAGTTTTTCGTGTTCGCCATACGACTTTGAACCTATTGTGGTTTTAAAAGTTGCTTTATTATTATGAAAGACTTACTTAACTGTGTGCAGTTATTAAACTTCATAAGCCTGGCCCCAATTTTAGTTAGTTACATAAATTTGTTAAGGTAGTATATATTAGTCATCAAAGTTTTGACAATTAATGTGGTCTAATTTATTGAAATCCCTTTCGTATACATAAAGGATGTGAAAAAATTAATAAATGTCGAAAGCCATTTCGTGTTTGTTGAATACCCGCCCACGTTGCGGTCAAGGACTTTATTACAATTCTTTTAGTTTTGAATTTCTCGTTTGTAAATAATAAGAATGTGTTTTTAATAACTTCCTCCCCGTAGCATTTCTACATACTAATATTATTAAAATTCATACTAATATTATTAATATTATAAAAGGGTTAATGTGTAATAATGTATCTAGGCGGTGTGGTTGTTGCTCTTGTACGCAAAAACTGTTGGATGGTTTTGGGTGAAATTTGGTAGTAAGAGAGATGAATTTAGGGGAATACATCTGGGTACCTCAGGGTAGCTTTCTAGCTCCCGTTCAAGTCCGATCGCCCTGGGTTGTAGCCCACCCGCGCGCCACCCTAACGCCGACCCTGGCCTTGCATATTGCGGCTGCTTAAAACTATTAGCAAGGGAATGCATTATGATTCACAACTTAATATAATAATTTCTACTTATAAGTGGTAGTTGAAGAAAATAATAAACTTCCATTAGGTTAGCCTGTTGCAGACGTTAAGTAGGGACACCGCTTGCTTTTATTCTCACAATTAGAGTCTTCTTCATAATAATTGCACGTGGTTAATTCCCACTTAACAGGGAAGTGAATTGACTATTTCTTTTTTTTATATATATTACACTTCAAGATTGACCTCATACCACCTGATGTTAAGTGATAATGAGATCCTAGCTTAAAGGCGACAAGTACAGCAAATATGTTACTGGACTTGTGGCACTTACCTTGAAGGCCTAACCCCTGCTACTAATGTAGCATCCCCCAGGAGCTCTGGAAACCTTACTCACACGCAGGAACACAACAACACAGAATTTATTGTTATTTGACTGCGGTCTTCTGTAAGGTGGAGGTATTTCACCAGTCGGGCTGCACCAGTTCGAGCGATAAATCGCTATGCGCTACCTCTCTTAAAACTGACTTGCAGTCCAACACACTTTAATAAAACATAATTTAATAAGGAAGTTATATACGATCAACATTTCTTTAGACTACTTTGGACTTTGCATCGCCCTTATGTCGTCCGTATAAGAACTAATATTGAACTGCAAGTGTTTACCTTAACTGTACTCAAACTGTTATGGATACGCATAGTAAAGGTTAGATAGATAAATACACTTTATTGCACAGAAAATTCACAGAAATTGGTTTTACAGACATATTTAAGTACAATATAGGCGGTCTTATTGCTAGAGAGCAATATCTTCCAGACAACCTTTAGGTAGAGGAAATAGTAGACATCGAGAAACGGGTACAGCCGTGCAAAATGTTTGAGAAAAATACTAAAATAAAAAAGGTTGCCATAAACCAAGTTCAACGTTGTTCAAATTGATTTGAAAAGGAAAGTTTTATGAACTTGCTTATTGTTTGTCAGTTTTTCTAATCAGACAGCTATGTGTCTTAATTTATTAGTAGATTTTATTGCGCATCACGCACGCCATCGTAGCGAATTTAAATGTATTGAAGGAACAAATAAAATCTCATCTTAAATTGTGTGTGTGTGTGTGTATGGGTGGGTTTAGATACCAAATTGTGAGAGATGAAATTAAAAAAAAATCATATATTAGTGCTTCCCTGGATGAGTCTGCCCACTTAAATTACAACAAATTAAGTGTAAAAAGTTAGATTAATTATAAACATTGTATATATTTATATACAATGTTTATAATTAATCTAACTTTAATATTTATGTTATTGTCTATATTTGACTAATTGGGTTTTGTATTTACCTATTTGAATAAGAAAGTATCGTTTTAGCTTTGGCATTTTTAGGCTATTTATATTTTAAAATGAGATCGGAATTCAGCATCAGCTGTTTGCATTTGCGCATATTACCTCAATATCATAGCTGTTGACCCATATTCTCGTGTAAATCGAGAATTCTACATTAGACGCTGACGTACAGAGACCGTGATGCCAATCCAATATGTTTGTTAAACGATCTGTGAATAATAAAACACATGTGATTAAAATGAGTAGAAACTGGCTATTGCCCGTGACCTCGCTCACTTTAATCAATAAAATATAAAATAGGTTTCTTGTATCAATTGCTACCATATTTTATTTAAATCCATTCAGAAGTTTTAGCGGAAAAAAGTAACAAATCATAATTAACAAACACGATTTTAAAATTAGTAGGATTCATACGAAAATAAGGAAAAAATGCTTAGTTTTGATACTCTTGCATTGTATTATTTCTAGAGTTTATACATAAGTATAACTTCCCGTAATAAAGAACGATTGTCTGATGAACTCGAGTACAAAAGCCAAAGACTCGTGATAGCGATCCTTCAGTCGCAGTGTCAAAGGTCACCGCTATCCTACAGCCACGAGCGTTTCTATTCCTGACCTGACCTTTATTATCTCCGTCTCTATTTCCGCCACATCCTCGCGCACAGGAAAGCGGAACACGACCTTTCCCTTGTCTACGTACATAAGACATTTTTCTGTTTATCATCATTAAAACACACGATGGCGTGCTGTTATGTTGTATTTTGGGGTTGTTTGAATATTACATGGGGCGGTCAGGTCCGTTAGTTCCATCGCCCCGCTATAAGCGTGGGCTGGAGGTGGCGCGCGGACAGTGTTCGGCCGGCCGTAGCGTGTACCACAACACTGGCTGGCACCGGTGTTCCAAATTCAAATTAACCATTTACTTACACAAATGGATTAAACACAATAGTGCGGTGAACCTGACCTTCGCGTACAGTTCCCACAGATTGATATTTTTAAAAGTTTTTTTTTTCGCGAACCAAGCTTCATTATGCCAGTGTTGTACGAGAGATGCGCTCAGACGCATTTGCAGCCGCCGCGGCGGGGTACGAAAAACGTAGGCCGTAAGTTCAAACCCCCTTGTCTGTTTCCATGTCAGAGCACACACCAATTTGGACCTTAAATCGAATAGATTAGGGGAAATTTCAACTTAAGCAAAGGGCTTGTTCGACGTGTTGTTTACTGACGTTTCCACGGCGAAGTTCCCATTTCGGAAAGTTGTGCTCAAGGTATGAAGTGCGGAAGTTATGTCGCCCTTACCAAGTTTGTTACTAAACGACCTTTGGTTCAGGGGAGCAAATGTCAAGACATTAATTCTGTTCTTTCCAATGTAGGATACCTTCTTTAGGACAAGTTCCACCCTATTAATATTAATGAAGAGTCTTGTTTGCAAATTGTGTGTTGATTGTCACTAAATCATTTTGGTGTTGATTCTTGAAAGGGACGTTTCACTTGCATTGTTATGCTGTGATCATTTCGGTACCGTATATGTGTGAATGATTCATCAGATCATGAATTATTTTTCGAAGGATCGAAACGAATTCTTGTGGCCCGATGTCGCAATTGGTAGCGATTTTGTCCTCTGCGCCAGAGGTTGTGGGTTCGATTCCTGTCTTGGACAAATATTAATTTGATGCTAAAACATTTGTGTCTGTACGTATGTATTGTGATACCACCCAGTTTGATATTTATTTACATAATTATTTTGATTTTCGTGTGATCTACGGTCGGATGAAGATCCTAATTTTCTCAGGTTCAATGCTCAGCGTCTGCCCACGTGGATGCGTAGTGGACAAAATAGTTTTTTTGTTTATGATTTGAGGATCGAGGTCGCCAGTGAATCAAGTGTGTGGGCCGCTGGATAACGACCCCTACGCGGTCTTCATCAATGGCTGGGGATTTATTGCAATTTTAATATTTCTTTTTCACATGGGCTCATCATTATCAGTCCTAAAAAAATTTTGGATCACAATTCATTTGCAATCCAAATTTTTTTAGTATAACACATTTTTATATACATCGCTGCTAAATGAGGATTATGAGATGCCGGAAAATGCAATTATTTGTTGCACATTATCTTTGAAATGCGGTTTTGAATTTATTCAAAACTATATAGTTTACCTTAAACCTTCCTTAATATTTTTATAGTTGACTATTTGATTTACTGCTTAGAAGGCACTAAACAAAGAAGTACACTTCCACTTCTTGTAAAAGACAGGCAAGGAATTCCTTTTTGTTTTTAATTACCTGTCGTCTCGTTACTCAGGTAGACAAATGTAGATAGGTATCATGAGATTGTGAGACATGATCTCAGACGTAATAACATTTTGCACGCAAATTCGGCTGTGTTTGTAGGCTAATTCGGTGCTTCGAATCGGACGTGACGGCACGAAACTAATCGTAATACAAACGTGTAATACGTAAGTCGACTTTGTAGGAAGTCTGGCTTTTGTTTTAACTTAGTATAAGCTCGTAAATCTGATTTAAAGTTCTTGAGTAACACCGACAAGTTTGCTGAGCTAAGTAGGAATTATAAAGTTTACCAGACTTTGTAAGATTATACGGTTTGGAAAATAGTGGCTCGAGTTTTAAGTTTGCTTATCTTAGTAAAGTTACCAGATTTAAAGCGTTAAAGACGAACTGGCCGTCGCAGAACTTGTTTTATCGTAAATTTGTGTCAATTTTCACGCTATATTGGCAGTAATGAACTGCGATGCCTTAACGTTTTTTGTTAAAGGGCGTGAGCGTGATTAATATCAACTTTGTTTGAACCTTCTTCTTCTTATGGTGCCGTCATTAAGGCTATTTGCATTCTGGACACCGCCGCACGGAAGAGCGATCTAGTACTCTTGCCGTACCAATCCCGAAGATTTCTTAACCAAGAGATTCTTCTTCTACCAGGCCTTCTCCTGCCCTGGATTTTCCCTTGTATGATTAGTTGGAGAAGGTCATACTTGTTGTTTCTCATTAGGTGGCCGAGATATTGGAGTTTCCGAGTCTTTATTGTGGTAAGAATCTCTGTTTGAATCTATTGAAAAATAATCGATTCACGTAAATTTTCTCATACTTCGCATAACTTCTCTTACGGGCGAGTAGATCAGATAGCATACAAGAGCTAGGAAGTGGCCACTTACGTTGGGCGCCTTACGTTACGTTACGTGCGGGATCTGGATAACGGCTTCACCTTCCAGGTCAAGCAAATAAATCTCTCGTTCATATCTACATACATCCTGTCCAGGTCGTAATGTGTGACCTGTGGGGAATGAGAGAGAGTACAAATTCGTAAGCACTAAAAATTACCCGAATGTCATGTCGTCGACGCGCGTCCAATAATAATTTGGATTGAAATAATATGAAATAGCAGACAAAATTAATCTTTACGGCCAATTGGCTACTTGACAGTTTTTGAAAAAGTATTGTAAAATCTGCCCCCGTTCATTTTATATCCCAAGCATTTCGATTTATCTGGAAATAATCTAAATAATCAGAGAAAAATAAGATTTTGTGTACTAAAAAAGCGCGCGAAAACGCCAAGTCACGTCACTGTTGCAATTATGACGTCAATGTCCTAGACAACGAACCGATACGCATAGGAACGACTTAATTTAGATAAACGGAAAATGTTTCAATAAATTCTTAATACGATCTAATCGTTACACAATAATTCAATTTCAATAATTCAAATCGGTAAAATAATCATTGTTTCGCCACATTAAAATAAATAATTTTCGCCGACAGCTGTCATTTCCGAATTGCAATGGTGGTTTCCGTTTCGGTTCTTTTGTTTCACAGATAAAAAAAGTAATTGCAAAAATAAAATACTAACTATGCTTTTAATTGAAAAGTAAAAATGTAAAATGATTACTTAACTAATAAGCTAACATATCTAACACTTTTCATATTTTATTGTTAACACTGTCAAGTAGCCAATTGCACGCGCGTCGACGATGTGTACTTTTTCGGCGGCCTTGGTGGCAGTGGCAGTCGTAATGGTGTCCAAGCGCAAAAGGTCCCATGTTCGATTCTCGGTCAGGTCAATTCGAATAACGAACATGTAAAATTAGCTTGGATTTGGGAATGCTACCATAATCGTATTGGCGGAGTGTCTCATGCAAATTGCCTTTACACATTTGAATACGTATTTAATCCCTACTTCCCTACTAATCCCTACTAATATTATAAATGCGAAAGTAACTCTGTCTGTCTGTTACGCTTTCCCGCTTAAACCTCTCAACCGATTTTGATAAAATGTGGTATAGGTATAGGTACGTTGAACCTCTACAACGGAGATAGGCTTTTTGTTTTGAAAACATGCAGTCCACGCGAGCGAAGTTGCGGGCACAGCTATATAAAACTAACTAACACCGCCCAGACGCATGCGACTGGTTTACAACCATAGGGTGTGTTCCTATGAGTGGAGTCTTATCTACGATTCCATTTTTGTGGAAGCGCGATATCTTGATTCACTTCCAAACAAGTAAGGATTGTGTAACTTAGATGGAAATCGCTACATGAAATAACCAGGTTTGTAAAATCAGGAACATAGTCGTTGTAGCGTACCCCAGGATGCGTAATCAATTGCACACAACATTGCAATCCATACACAACCGGGATACACTCTAGGAGAGAAAGAATTAATGGATGGAAACATTTTCTATAAAACGATGAAATCATTCATTTTTTTATAGCAGCGCTCCAACTTTCCTTGTGTAATTGATCACAATAACAATTGAATTGCGTTTCTTCCGCGAATCAGTCGATGCCTCCAACACGAACTTGGTTACGACGCCAGGGCGTCTACTCTTGAAAACGAAATATGTCGGATCCGATGACGTTTAGTATTTTTTATTGCTCATTATCGCAACTAACACACTTCGAATGCGAATAAAGCGTTATCAAAAAACAAAATATTATTTATACAAATCAAAAATCACGTTTTAATTCCCTTAACTTTTGATCAATCTTCAAAAACGAAACCTTTCGTTTGTTCGTTTCGTTTTCAAGAGTAGACGCCCAGGTGCGGCCGTAGACGTTTCAGGCGAATTTTGAAACTGCTTATAACTTGCTAACTTTCAAACTTTGATCGGGATACAGTCGAACTTTTATAGAATTATGCGAGGGCGATGAACTCTTCGTGACCTAGTTTTACCTAGAATCCTTAATTGAATTAGGATTGAATAAATTATAAGTTGGTTGTACTATTTTTAGGTGTCCATGGTAAACATTGTTTCTGTTCTTAATTGATTTTAAATAAGCAGTTAATACATATTTGTCTCCGAGTGTCACGGGCTGTGTTGCGTCAGCCAATTCTTACTAATTTTGAAAATTAGGATGTAAGAATGTTTGTTTCTTATTTTTTTCCGCAAAAACTACTGAATGTATTTGTTGCTGGACAGATTAGGTATTAGTATGATTGATCGGATACTCTTTATCCCAAAATGACACGAATATGATAAATATCGCGGGTGCATTTAACAGCTATTTATTAATATGACTAACATAAACTATACAATTTACATCTTTTTTAGTTTTTACAGATTTTTTATACCTATTAATATAACCGATGATGATCTATTAACCATTTTTAACGACAATACTCTATTTCTCTAGGATGCCATCATCAAATCGTAGTTTCTTTATCACCGCGTTTCCAAGAAAAAAGCATATTGAAATAGGTTCATATATTACACATAATCCACGAATACGCTTCAAAATGTAATAAATACCTAAGTTGAAATCTATTACAGTAGAGCGACGTTTATCCAATTAATTCGGATAAACGACGCTCCTCCGTAGGTATGGGTGTCCGAAAAACCGGATTTTACCGATGATCAATTTGTATTGATTATGAAGTAGGATAAAATACATTTATCTTCATTATCCGGATCTACTTGACCGGTTACGAGCGGTATATTATACATACTATGCTTAGCACAAACAAAATGGGTACTGAACTTGCAGTTGGTGAAGTGTTGACGGGGCCGTCAGTGTTATTAGTTATTGAGGCGTGGTCTTCATCTTTGATTTCATCTTCTTCATCATCTTTGTGACGGAAAATCGACACACTGTATTTCTGTTTTTGAAGTCTATTAAAAAGAAGTGCATGAATTCTTTGCCTTCTGTCTTGGTCGTTATTTTACTTCGATTTTAACTCTAAAACTGTCTATTTTATATAGATACTAAACTATCGGTGTAGGTATTTGTGTTAAGTATTAAATTTACATGTTTCAATTACTCCGTCATCATTAAAAGAATACGTGTAACTAATGATAAAACGATGTTTTGTACATCTGTACAATCGTCTGCAATTGTATTATTAGATACTTCGGTTTTCATTTTATTTTAAAATAATGTTTTCATTTATTTTCTTTGCATCCATTCCTCATATATAATCAAGGGTATAGTAATAATATATCAAGTAGTCAATAAAGTCTTAAAGAAAGTCATATCTTATGTAGGTTTTGCTTAAATATATATACGACTATGCTGTTAATTTAATATTTTTTAATTCTTGCTATGAGTTTCTTTTATTAATTTTTGGTGTATTTTGTGGTTTCAAGTAGGTATCTACTGTTTTTCATAGAAATAATTATTTTATGCAAATACTATGCATTCTGCATTGTAGTATGAAGTAAGGACTCTTCTCGAGTCCACTTGTGCTACTATGACCCTGAAATAACCTTCGCGTCATTCTTTTCAATGCATGTTATTTCTAGTGTATCAGCATTTTGTTTGAATCGATCTTTTATAAAGGGTATCCCCTTGAGGGCGACGACCGAACCTATTTATCTGCATACCAACCGTCGTCAAGGTACACGTCACTATGCGCCAATTCTGATCAGAAAATAAAATGGTAGAAAGCGATTCTAACATGCTGCTTCGTTCAGTTTATTTCCAGGCAATGCGCTTCTTGCAGATCGTTCGTGTGTTTTGCACTGGATTTTACTATTCTGTTATTATCATCATCAAAATTATTTTCCTTTATGTTGTTCACTTGTAAAGTTTCGCAAGCTATCCCTTTAAACTTTTTGATAAATGTCTGGGAATAATAGCGATTAAGGTGGGTTACCAGTGGAAGCAACTGTTGTCTAAGTTTCTTGGTCCTCACCGCGGGATATTTCAGTAAGATTGTAATTGGTAAAATCAGCTACGTCTGAGATCGGTACTATACGGTAACTGAGAATGAATCATAATCAGTAGCACACCTCTTTCATGATTATGTTCATATCTAGCTCAAAGTAATAATAAATACGAGTGCTTACATTTGTAGGTCGTAATTATTTTCTGTTCTAGGTGTGTAATTATTTTCTCATCTATCTCATAAGTTCAATGTACTAACACTAGAGTGTGTCAATATGTATACGAGTATGTGTGTGTGTTGTCAAGTTCAAGTAAACTCGGGCTATCGATTGGATCGACCTCCGCGGTTCCGCGTCTCATAATAAATGTTTCATCAATGTGACGGACAAAGGACATTAATGAAGCCAAATGGACGACTATTATTTCCAATTTCGTTCGCCCCCGTGACAGTTTAGTCATTGATCAACGATAGCTTGAAGTCAGCCTTCAGTTGTTCTGCAGCTTTGGTGTTAGTCTCACGAATTTTCTGTCGTGCTTTTCAGTGTTTCATCAATTTTAGATAGATTTTTTTCTTTTTACGGTAGCACAATATTAGATGTACTTCTAATAGATATGCACTGGTAATCACTAGTCTTTCGCGGGATATAATTGCTCCGAACGAATTGTGCCCATAACGTGCTTAACTTTTGTCCACTTTAGTTGACATTGGAACACAATAAAAGCGGTCGCAAATTACTTGTCCAATTGGAACATAAGGTGACCCTAGTCTTTACTTGTAGGTCAATAAGGTCGGTGTTGATATGTTAAATTGCGCGTAAAGCTGGTTTTAAGTAATGAGCGTGGTTGATATGCAATTTCACCTTCGAGCGCGACCGTACTCGGTGCGCATGCGTCACGGTTCATTGCCTTGACTACGGAAAGAGATCCTAATATGGCGCTCGGCGCAGGCGCAGGATTGCCTTGCGCCAACGCAGATCGCAGCCATTACGGACAATTCGTCTGTCAGGACAGCACATATCACTTTACACTTTGATACAGTTCCTAAATACATGCCAAAACTTTAAACTAATGAGAAGAGTAAACGAATAGAGAAGGAAAAGACTGAGGGAATTGTCAGAGATGTGTTGTTCATGGCTAAGATGTCGAAGGCGCGTGGCCGATTCAAGCGAAGTAAGCACTCCTATGGAGGCGTTCGAGAAGACTGAACCGCCCTCCGAGGAGCCATCAGGGGCAATGGATGTGGAACCAGAGAAAAAGTCACGTAAGGGCAAACAAGATGATCTTGCACTCGTTTTTGTAAGGGCTTTTCTCTAGTTGTTCTTGCTTTATGCACTATTTCTTTGCATTTGCAGGTTTTTTTGTTGCCGTTCCTATTAAGGTTTGCTGAATTCGATTATTACGTCACTTGTCGTATGATTCACGAACTGGAACAAGTTAGCGGCAGGTTTTATTTTGGTACAGTAAACGGTTTCACACAATAATTTTGGATTTATGATACTTTATTTGGAGACACGCCTCCAAATAAGCATCAGAATAATGAGCATTTATTTTTTTGTGTGTTAGTAACAGTAAAATAAAAAAACTTATTGTATACACAATGTTAGGAACCTTGTTTGTTTTATTTTAGTTCTGGCTGGATCATAATTATTACGGTCTTTAGAACTCATAAAGTTTGCTTAACATGTTTTCATGCGACTTCTGCTTACCTAAGCCCTCTTGAGTTGCTGTGCCCTCCTAGGGCGTCACATGTATACCATATAATTTCTGTACCACCTTGTAAATTGCAATGTGATGCAATAAACGAATTGAATTGAATTGACCCCTATTCACAAGACGTCAGAATCGGATTCGAATGCGGAAACTATGTTTTGTCTTTATCACAACAAAAACTATAGGATAGACACATAGACTTTCCGAACCGTTTCGGTATTGACGTTTGTGAATCAGCCCTCTGGATTGCTGGTGGTTAGGTCATTTTGCAAAAAATATTATGCGATTTCTTTCAAATCATTGTAATTTAAAGAATTAGAAACATTATTTCTTTTTGCTGCCTTTGCGCAATTTTTCGCCTCTACGCCAGTTATGATGTCAAAAACGGTCATTCACTCTCTGCAACGTAAACTAATATGTATAAGTTTATTCGCTACATGAGTTGATTAAATGCACCTTAACTATATTTCGTGACAGCAGACTAGGTACGCTGTACGTACATGTTAAAAACGTATAAGACGTAGATATTTAGGAATCCGGGTTTGAAATTTTTAACTGAAATAAAACGGACTCAAATGATGTGAGCTGTACTGCTGATATGCATTGAAAAAAAAAATTGAGATCTAACTTGCTTTAAATATATATTTATTATATTAAATTTTTTTTCAGCGCCTACTCGTGTCACCCGCAACAACCAGATGCGGTTGTCGAACGCAGGGGGCGCGTATACAAATGGGCACGGGGGCGACACCACGGGGCGAAGGGGCACCGAGAATGTACCCCCGCCACAGCAGCCGCCGCAACAGCCACCTCCTAACTCCAGGGTTACGCAGCAGGTATACTTATTGTATACACAATTACCAGATTTTATGATCTTAATCAAAATTTAACAAAACTCATTGCAATTGGGAGCTCAGTAAAGGCGTTTCCCCACCAGAAACATTCAAATCCCTTATAGTCAGCTCAAATTTGATTATAGCAACAGTAGACAGCACATTAGTAATTTTACTGCGACGAGCAATAGAAATACGAGGTATCATGCTATAATTAGACCTCAAGAACATTATACACAAAGTTCATTTTAGAATGTGTTTGTTTACATATTAGTACACGAGCCGGTACCTCTCTCGCGATACCTAAATCATTAACTACTATCCTAACAACTCGTCTATTATACCTCATTTCCCTTTCCCTACACTTTTCGTTAAAACGATAACTAGCCTATCAGAGCCCGTATGTACTACACTTACCCGAATTATTTTTATTGAAAAGACGTTTCGCCGAATTTCGGTAAAGTGTGGTTCGTCCTCAGAGCCCAAATTCGAGGAAACGCACGCATATGCGCACAATGAGGGGTAAATCATCGACCGTATTGTAATCCTCTTAAATCCTTGATCCTTTCCTTCCTATGTTCCTCGTCCCCGCAGCCCCCGGCTTCCGGCGGTCGTACCCGCTCGGGAAGCACGCCGAGCGCTGCGTCTGTGGTACAAGGCCTCCAGCAATCTCCCTACATGCCGCACTTGCAGCGTCGGTTACACAATAACCCTACCAAAGAGGTGATGATGATGATGTTTCGCGGATGCTTCGTAGTTTAGATTAAAATATTGTATTCGCGGTGCGAACTAATCAAAACGTAGTAGGTATTTGAATGAAGGTCAATGACAATCTCATCTTAGCTGCGATAGCGGAGATGTGCTGTGGAGCTAATGTTCACAACAAAACAATAAGGTAAAAAGTTCAAACAACAAAAGTAATATTGCAACGACGCAAATATGCAGAAGGCGTCTTAACGATTCCTAATATAATAATGAATTATGATTTGTATTGCGAACAGTCTTTAACATGTCATATGCAATCACGTTTGTAGAAATGCAAAATGACTTCGTCCTCTTTCTCCTGGATGTATAATAGTGCGTTGAACTCCTAAATCCGGAGGTCGTGGGTTCGGATCCCACAGGACAGAGGGTTTTCGGGGGAACATGGGGGTTTCGGGGTAGCAATAGAAGGTTTTCGGGGATCAGAAGGTTTTCGGGGGAACAGGGGGTTTCGGAGTAGCAACAGAAGGTTTTCGGGGGAGCAGTAGGCTTTCGAAGAGCAGCAGTCCTCTTTTTTAACCAAGCCCCCTTCCTGTGTCGCAGTTCACAGCGCCGAGCGCCGGCGTGGGCGGCGCGCGGGCGGCGGGCGTGTCGAGCACGGTGTCGGTGCCGCACGCCGTCGCCTCGGGCGCCGTGCGTCGCTCCAACGTCGTCAAGGAGGTCGAGCGGCTCAAGGAGAACAGGGAAAAGCGCCGCCAGAGGCAAGCCGAGCTCAAGGAGGAGAAGGCAAGTCTTGTATATGCGTAGATGTCACGTCATTTGCGATTGCCGTGACATTTCTTAATACTTCTAGAACAGGGAAAAACGCCGCCAGAGTACAATTGATGTGGTATGATAGGTATATTGTATTTATGAAATAAAAGGCTATGCACGCAGCAGTCAGGATTTGGTTTAGTAACCACTGCAACCAAGTTTCCGAGCCTCGGATGGCACGTTATGCTATTGATCCCAGCTTAAATAGAGATGTTAGCAAGAAGTACGCATAGTTTAATTTGCGAGTTCAATACAACTGACAGTGGGGTTGATATTGTCTATTATTTGCCTGAAGTTATGTACCTAAATTACCCAGTGAAAACTAGAAGGGTGTAGGGGCTACGGTAGGTTCGGGACTGGGCAGTTGATTGGGCTATAAAAATCGAAAATAAAATGAGTCATCCAGCCTGAGTATCGTAATTTAAAAGAAAACACCACCAATCTGTACAGCGGGCCCTGATCCGTTTCAATCTTATATTTTGACATCTTATTTTTTGAAATGGATTCCTTCAAAAGGAGCGTGAAGAAACATCTTGCGGGCCAGTATGACGATGCTAACGGATAAGATATTTCGGTATCAAAGCCGTTGTTATCGCGATGTGGGTTCCTCTCTTGCTTACCATCAGGCTGAGAGGAGCCAATATACTGCGCTTCTATAAAAACAATATAGATAGTCCATGTTCGAGAACAGTTGGTAATAGAAAACTGATTCTAATTCCAGGAAGCACTAATGAACATGGACCCCGGCAACCCGAACTGGGAGTTCCTCGCGATGATCCGCGAGTACCAAAACAGCATCGATTTCCGGCCGCTGACCGGCAACGAGCCCGTCGAGGACCACCAGATCACCGTCTGCGTCAGGAAGCGGCCGCTCAATAAAAAGGAGCTCACCAAGAAGGAGGTAATTATTTTGACGTCATACGAGAAACATGGGTATGGCATCTGGCATAAAGATTAAATTCGAATTAAAGCCTTGAGCTTGACTTTTTTTCCCTCTTCTATATCTTAGGGCGTCTTAAATGATTTAAAGTCTTAAGACCCAGACCACCAGACACAATAGAAAATCAATTGTATCTGGCTTTTAAAAGGATTTTCGGCTTTACGAAGTTAAGGCGTTGAGGGGTAGCGGGATGTTAAAATGTCAATTACGTCTTTTTCCACGCTATAGTAGTATTATTTGAAGACCTCCGTAACCGAATGGCGACCGGGCTAGACTTTGGCGTAGCGCCATATCTGAGGTTCTCGGTCGGGTCAATATGGGAAACGAACTTTAAACTTGGCTCGGGTCTGGGTGTTGTGGTACTAAAAATATTTCTCATTCTCTACCGTCTCTGTTTCCGTATCGAAAGTGCTTTATTCAAATTCAAATTCAAATTTATTTATTCGTCATCAAAGGTGGTATACAAGTTGATAGGATAGACATAGTAAGGAGCTCTAAGATGCGCCTTAGACGGCATACGAAATTATTCAATGTCACATTACCATTAAATTAAAGGATAAAGGCATAATAATAATTAATAATAAAGTCAAAAATTAAATACATTGTAAGTTGGTAAATCAATTAATTAGTCAAATCAAAAGTAAAATATGTCACAATAAATCAAATATACATTACAATTTACATTCAAATTCATTATCAACAAAATATTCATTTAAATTATAGTAACATTTCCCAGTAAGTAATTTTGATAAAATAATTTTAAATTTTTTTAGGTTACATTTTTTCAGAAATTCGGGCAGTTTATTATAAACCCTTGGAGCCATTTCAATAACACTTTTACGCATTAATGCAGTTTTACAAATATTTGTACTAAACATTAATTTTCTAGGGCGGAGGTAAGGTATGTGTTCTTTTTCTTTAAACAGTTCTGAGTTCGACTTTACAAATGTACATAGTTCATATATATATATACATGGTAATGTTAGCAGCTTCATTGATTTAAAATATGGTCGACAACTATCCGTAGATTTCAAGTTGCATATAGCTCTAATACATCGCTTTTGGGCCCTTAATAATATTTCCCTATAAGTGGAGTTACCCCAAAATATTACTCCATATCGAAGAGTTGAACCTACAAACCCATGGTATGCAGTCAGAACTGTATCAAGATTTGATGTCTTTGCTAATTTGTAAAGAGCAAATGAGAACCTATACATTTTTTTGCAGACTTCGATCGAATGAGATTCCCACGACATGTTACTATCTATGTTGACACCAAGAAATTTTGTATGATTAGTTTTCTCAATTTTACAGCCTTCGTATTCAATGTTTACAAGAGGTCTAATCATTCTCTGTTCAAAATGCATTACATTTGTTTTTTCCAAATTCACCTTTAAGTTATTCTGTTTTAGCCAGTTAATGATACATTCAATCGTATGGTTTATGTCATTTTCATAATTTATGTAATCACCATCATTGCACTTCACAAAAATAGTACTGTCATCGGCAAATAATATCATGGGATGTTTAATCGATTTAACTATATCATTAATATAAATTATAAATAGTAAAGGCCCCAGTACACTGCCCTGAGGCACCCCACATTTTAGTTGTCTACTTTGAGACTTAAATTTCTTTTCTACTGTACTTGACAAACAAACTTGTGTGAGCTCGGTGTACTGATCTCTATCTTGCAGGTAGGAAGTTATTAGACTCAATGCATTGCCTCGTATGCCATAACAGCTTAGTTTTTCTAGTAATATTTTGTGATTGACATGATCAAATGCTTTCGTCATATCCATATAAATGGCACATGACGGTATTCTTTTATCTAGGCTATGGATGGCTTTTTCCACAAGTTCATAAATGGCTGTATTTATTGTCATATGCTTCCGGAAACCTTTCTGTTCCTTAGTTAGAATTTTGTGTTTTTCCAAGAAATTGTACAGAACGTTATGAAATACCTTCTCAAAAATTTTCGAAAATATAGACAGCAAAGCTATCGGACGATAGTTCATTGGCAATTCTTTGTCTCCCTTTTTGAAAAGTGGCTTGACGATGGCAGGTTTTAGATTTCTTGGATATATGCCCGTACAAAAACTTAAATTAATTATGTGACACAATGGTGATGCAATTAGCTCGCTCACATACTTTACAGCTTTAGTGCATATGTCGTCAAAACCAACACTATTAGTGTTTTTCAGTGACTTTATTACATTAAGTACTTCATCAGGTGTTATAGGTCTCAAAAATATCGAATTAATATTATTTTGAATGTCAGTTGTATCAGTAGTATATTGATTATTAGTATTATCTCTAGTGTCGTCAATAAAAAAGTTATTAAACACATTTGCAATATCTACGGGGTCAGTAAAGTATGTACTACCCGCTTTTATTTTTTGAATAGGTTCTTTTGGCATTCTAGTCTTGGATTTGTTTATTACTGCCCATGTTGCTCTTGATTTATTTTTTGACATTCTGATGAGGTAATCATTTTGTGAACGCTGTGTTAATTTGATAATCTTTTTAAGTTTTTTAGAGTATTCTTTAAGTGCAGATTTAGCCTCTTTGTCTTTTGTAGATAAAAATTGCCAGAGAAGCTTTCGTTTTTTTCTACAACAAACCCTTATGCCTCTAGAGATCCATTTTTGTTTAATTTTGGTGCTCTTTTTTATAGTTTTATAAGGAAAACAGAGATCATAAAAACATTTAAAAGTATCAATAAAAGAGTTATATGCAACGTTTGGTTCATCGGAACTGAAAGTGTCATGAAATGTTAAATTTTCCATATGCTTTCTAAATAGTTTTAGGTTTTTCTCACTAAGGTCTCGGCGCTTAATGTACCATGTCTCCAAACTACATGTTCTTGTAACAGGACATATTAACAACTGTCCAGTGTGGTCTGAAAGAGCAGTATCTATAATTTCAGCCTTTGATCCCTTTATATTATGGGCAAAGTTGTCAAGACATGTTCCACTAACTAGTCTTGTCGGCTTATTTAGTTCAAGTGTCAGGTTTCGGCTTATTAATTGATATTTAAAATCAAGACTTAACGAGTTTTCTTTTAGAACGTTGATATTAAAATCTCCGCAGATAACGACTTTCTTATTTGTATGGTCGCAGACGATATTTAAAATGCGTTCAAGTATTTCATGAAATATGTTAAGGCTTGATTTGTTTGTCTTAGGAACTCTATACATACATACGACTATCATATTATGTTTACATATTTCTATAGCACAACATTCAGTTTCATTACAAATAGATAGTTTTTTTATTTCCTCAAGAACTTTATACTGGAGACCTTTTCTCACAAGGATGCATGCTCCTCCTCGTTTTTTTTGTCTAGAAAAGCTTGTTGCTAGTGTATAATTAGGCACCGTCAGATATTCTTCTACTTCTGGTGTCATATTATGCTCTGTCACGCATAATATATCGACTGGTTTTTGCTGCTCTTGAAGTTCATCTAGGTGTATGTTCATCTCATCGCTTTTTTTTATCAGACCTGATATATTTTGATGGAATATATTGATGTGATTATAGAAGAAAAAACTTATTTCCATTAATTTTGTTTAGTACGTTCGAGTCTTGCTTCTTATCATTCATTTGCAAAGTCGTGATGAGTTCAGAAGTTCTGTTAAGTATATTAAGCACTCCATTTTTATTAATTTTACCGGTACTAAATGCAAACATTTCCAACGTTAAATCTTTATTTGAGTCAATTAGGATGCTATTGTTGCTAGTAATTTTGTCGTGAATTAGTATGTTGTTGAAAGTTTCAACTCTGTAATTAAAGAGCGGTTTACCGCAGATGTACGTCGGTGCAGTTATAATCATGTTCGTATTTGTTATAGTTTCCAATTTTTCTTTGAGTCGTTTCACCAGTGATCTATAGTCTTGTGATGTGTTGAAATCAGTCTCTCCTATCATTAATACACAATAATCGTTCTTGGTGTACTCCTTTAGTTTAGTGTCAATGTTTTTTATTAAAATATCTATTCCAACATTTTTTGTTACATAGTGTAACAATTGGAAATCGTTATAACTACTTATTCTGTTCACATTTTGCAATATTTTCAAGTTTTTATCACTCGTGATGAAACATATTTTATTTTTTTGTGACTTTATTTTATGTTTGTGTATATTTGGCGGCTTTGTAGATTTGCTTATATCTGTTTTCCGTGATTGTGGGTTGATAGGCTTAATGTTTGTTTTTTTCTCTATCTTTATTTCATGTTCAAGTATTTTGATGGTAGTATTTAAATTGTTTATTTCTTCTTGAGCAGTCAAAAGGTCCTGCTGCAATTCTGTTATTGTATGTTCTAAAACTATGAGTTGCTGAGATTTACCTGGACCTGGGCTATAGTTACTATTCAGAGTAGATGATAAGCTTCTTCGGCTTCTTTTGATTTGCTTTGGAGATTGACATATATTTCGTAGTAGATTTATTTCCTGGATGTGTTTATCTAATTGACGTTTTAGTTCGTTATTTTGAATTATTGTGTTGTCTAACTCATTTTCGCAACTCTCTAAATCCGTTTGCAGCTTATTAATTTTTAATTTTAATTCATGTACGATGTCAAGGTCATTCGTTAATTCCAAGCTATTTGACAAATCCTCCAAAGACTGGAAACTACTATTTAGAGATCCGGTCGGAAAGTCCATGGACAGTGATTTGGTTAGCGAACATTTTGGAGATAATACGTCTTGTGTAACTGAGCTCGCAGTGGCGGTAGGTATACTTTTAGGCAATATTCTATTTGTTCTCTCGTTTTCATTCATGCTTGAGTTCGATTGCGATCTGTGGGAACGAATAGTTACATTTTCATGTCCAGGTGATACAGCAGCGACATTGCTTTTTTGGAGCTTTGTTATACATTTGTTGCATTTCCAGGTTTTTTTGTTGTCGGTGGTCCAAATTTTAAATCGTGCAAAACTTATACTTACACACTCAATGTGAAAGTGGTTTGTACATTCTGAGCAGCTTGAGAACTGTCGGTTGTCTATAATATTTTTACATTTAAAACATTTTTTTCTTGTAGTTTCTCGTTGTGCCATTTTTGTAATATTTTACTGTTGATAATTTACGAATTATTGATGTTATCTTATTCTCGTAGGGGTCTAGTGTTGTACTTTTATAAAATATGATACAAAAAGTGTGATGGTACCCTAGCGGGTTCGAACCCGCGCGGGCTGGAATCGTGTAACTCGACGCGCTTGTGTATCGTATTATGCCAAACACTTCAGTAAGCGAGTCGTCGAAATATTGGAACAGTATGTCGTTGATAGATTCGTTCGGGGCGGATCGGATGTTTTTGTAGGCACACACGAACGGTCTCCGCTAGGCTGACTCACAGCTGACCGAGGTCAACGCACTCGTTTAAAACACTGTCACTTCTCATAAAAACACAACGATTATTTTGTAAATTGTTTTGATTTTATCACTTTGTTTAGTCACTTTTTCTTTAGTCCAACTTCTTGAGATGATGTATTGCACTGTTATCTTTAATTAAAACTAAGTTTTATTACATATAAGCAAGTTGATTAAGCTCATAGAATTTTTAAATACGGAACTCTTAGCTGCTTACCTCAGAATTAAAGTCCAATATTTATGTATTTATTTGCCGTTATAAGCAAAAAATGCTTATCGGACATTTACTTCAAAATCGAACTACACTGCCTTTATATTTACGACTGTTGTTTTTTTCCAGGTGGACGTGATAAGCGTCCCTACCAAAGACCAGATGATAGTTCACGAGCCCAAGAACAAGGTGGACCTCACCAAGTACCTCGAGAACCAGAAGTTCCGCTTCGACTACGCCTTCGACGACTCCTGCACAAATGAAGTGGTTTACAAGTGAGGACGCTTTGACTATTTTGAAACGTAGTACTAGACTACACAAACAAATTAAAGCAAATTGTTCCAATGCTAGGCACAAGCCTTATTTTAAACAAGCGGCCGCCCCGCGATGTCGTGCCCTTTTATTGAAATGCCTACCTGTACTACTGTACGGTGTACAGTTCACTCCTGCGGGAACATAGAGTGGTGTGGCTCGCGCCGCCTAAACCTCCATTGGTGGCTAACGTGAGCAGTTGTGGGGGAGTCGAGATCCCTCGACGATTCTACGCAGGCTCCCCCACCTCATGCTTGCCAGGCTACCTGACATGCCATATCCCTCGGCATCGAGGTAACGGACGCCAGGCTTACCCCACGCCTGGCCTTTCCGGTCCCAGCAGCGGATCTACTGTGCGGCTCCGCTGCCTACCGCCACTGCGGATAACCGAGACTCGCACTCCAGCTCTCCCTTCGAGAGCCAGATGGAGTCCCCGAGGCCCACCGGCCGCGAAGGATAGGGAGGCCGGCGAACGGAATACCGCATCCTCCTCTGCCTTCAAAGCCCAACTACGACGCTACTCGCGTCGACTAAGTGACCTTCTTATTTACTACTGATACGTTTCATGACACGGCGTCGTTATCAATTTGCAGATACACGGCGAAGCCGCTAGTCCAGACGATATTCGAGGGCGGCATGGCGACGTGCTTCGCGTACGGACAGACGGGCTCCGGCAAGACGCACACGATGGGCGGAGACTTCCAGGTACACCCAACTGTTAAGTTTAGGGTGTAAAAATTTTGTCTTCTCTTGATTTTTTCAATTATATTTTGCTGGTGCTGCGAAATAGAATCTGTGGGAGTAAATTTATTTATATGCAACGGACGTTAACAGAAATCGGTGTGAACGTTGGGATATACTTCAAGTTATGGTGTCTTAGAATATAAAAGTACTCCTTTACTTTGTTGCAATTATATGATTTCTTTTGGTTTGTTTCATCCTCACATGATGTTACTGTTAACGATTTGCTAGTTGCACTAACTTAACACGGTAACTGAATTGGGTTGTTAAATTAAATTACATAAAATTTGACAGTTTGACAGCTGTCAGTTAGCACCAATAAAGTGAAGTTGGTGCATTGTACCTTATTAGTTTTACAAACGGAGAAACAATACTAGCATTCAAAATTCCGAAAACAAAACATTTACACTTTTTATTTATTTACATAATATACATTAATACATAAGATAGCAAGTAGTGTAGTTTGACAGTTCATGTCTGTTAGTAGCTTTTTTTTCTTGGTGTCGAGTATGACAACTGGTGCAGTAGGGTATAATGCAACCACTTGTTTTAGTTACATGTGTAACATAATGTGATGATTTGAATCGTTGGTTATAAGGTTTAATCGTCTCGTTTGTCCACTTCTAGGGTAAGACGCAAGACTGCAAGAAGGGCATCTACGCGATGGCGGCGCGCGACGTGTTCGCGTACCTCAAGTCGCCCAAGTACAAGCCGCTCAACCTCATCGTCTCCGCCTCCTTCTTCGAGATATACTCCGGGAAGGTTAATTATTATCAATATTGTTCAACTGAGATATGAACACCTGTCAAAACACTAATTCTTCATAGATTTCTCAAGATAGCAATCTGTATGACGACACAATTTTAATAGACTATTATCATTCAATCATTTCTTCGATCCGTTCTAATTTCGTATAGTAATAAATTATACGAGACGTAAGCTAAAAACGACTGACTGACGACTGATGACAGCTGGTATGGAAAGTAAATTTGAAACTAGAATTAACGACTCGTAGACGGTTGGAGGAAAACGGATAGTAATTTTTGACACATTACGGATCGTAAAACATTGGAATTGGGCATAAAACTTTTCGGAGCATTTGAAAGATATTTCGTGAAAAAAATATATAGCTTTACGGCCTGATACTTTAAAATTATTTGTGAATTGTGTCAACTTCCCAATTGCCGTAATGTTTTTAATACAAATGCAGGTTCTGAATTTAACTCTTGCCTTGATCTTTGGGCGTCTAAAACCGGAGGCCTGCTAATATTTTGCACATTTTTATAATTATAATCGTAATCAACTCACTTCCATTGCGCATAAAGTGATTTTAAGATTGTTTATGCAAATCAAAAGCTTTCACTCACAAACTTTTCAACTTCAATAACGATAAGTTCGTTTTTGGCAGCATGCGAACTGGATTCATAACAAAGATGGAGGTGGTATTTATTTATGGTGTATTTTGTTATCGCTTGGTAGGTGTTCGACCTGCTCGCGGACAAGGCGAAGCTGCGCGTGCTGGAGGACGGCAAGCAGCAGGTGCAGATCGTGGGCCTCACGGAGAAGGTGGTCGACAACGTCGACGAGGTGCTCAAGCTCATACACCACGGGAACGCCGCGCGGACCTCGGGACAGGTCGGTCTATACTGTTTGCTGTCTGCAAATGAGGATGATGACTGCTGGTAGATAAATGTATACTCATGGCGCCGTCACTAGACGATGATAGGTGCGGGGGGCCTCGCTGCGCTAAGATATTCCCCCTTATAAATATATTAATGACTAGGTAAAAACACAATGATTCTATTTAGTTCATGTGTTGGGTTTTTAAAATATAGCCAATACGTATTTTTTGCTTCCGAAAAATATATATTGACGATGATACAGCCCATCAAAGTGGAGGGGTAGGTTTACGTTATAAGTCCGTAAAAATTGTTTGATTTGGTGACGCCGCGCTAATATTTATGGTGATGTGTCACTGTTATATATATGTTACTGTAAAAGCTCGAACTGCAGTAAATCCTAAGATATTCCAGTAAAACCTAAGATTTACCAATTCCTAATGGTAAATGTCCCAAAAGATTTGCGATTCGAACTTTTACTACCATTCCGTTGGTAAATCTTAGGATTTACATTAACGGCACGGTAAATGTTGAAAAACAAAACATGTCATAACGTGCTCAGCGCATCGAATTGTAGCTTGCCGCCCCCGCTACCCGCGCACCGTCTCCGCCACTCCGCTCGCCTCAGTCGCTCGTTTGACACGTTTGAACTCGCACGATAAATTGATTTCTAATTGTATTTTTGGGTGTTTAAAAGTTATTTGTGAATAAAAATGAGTATGAAGCAAAGATTTTATGAAATAATGGACGAGCTTGTGGCAAACAAGAAAGATAATAACTTTTATCTCGATAAGGACAAATACGCTAAATGTTTAGAGGAAGTAAAAACTGCAAAGAACATTAAAAAGAAGGAAGCTGTTCATTACAGGCGTATAAAACGCTATGATATTTTGACTATAGGCGGCGAAGAAAAGCTAATTGCCCCGATGAAGGAAGATAATGGAGAAATCAAATATTATGTTTGTTACGACGATTTATTTAACATTCTCAAAGAAACGCATTTTGCTGTTGGACACGGTGGAAGAACAAGGATGCTCAAAGAATGTAACCGCAAGTATAATAATATTACAGTTGAGGCTATCATGACATATTTGAAATTATGCCAACCTTGTCAAAAGAAACAGAAGACTTTGAAAAAGGGTATTGTCATTAAGCCTATACTTCATAGTGAAATGAACTCACGTTGTCAAGTAGATCTCATAGATCTACAAACTAATCCTGACGGGAATTATAAATTTATATTAGTTTATCAAGACCATCTGACTAAATTCGTGATCCTTCGTGCACTTCAAACTAAACGCGCAACTGAAGTCGCATATCATCTATTGGATATTTTTACCACTTTTGGAGCGCCGAGCATCCTTCATTCCGATAATGGTCGGGAATTTAGTAATCAAATAATTGAAAATTTATGCTCTATGTGGCCAGACGTTACAATCGTACACGGAAAGCCAAGGCATAGCCAAAGTCAAGGATCGGTAGAGCGTGCAAATCAAGACATAGAAAATATGCTCAGTACGTGGATGGAAACCAATCAGATTACAAAGTGGTCAGAAGGCTTAAAATTTATCCAGGCCATGAAAAATCGAGCATATCATGAGGGAATCAAATGCTCTCCTTACGAAGCAATGTTTGGTAGTCCAATGAAAATGGGCATTGCGACATCAGCTATTCCTAAAGATATTATTGGACTATTAAAATCTGAAGAAGATTTGGAAAATGTGTTGCATTCCCGAAAAAATGTTGAAAATATGATAGAACAGGACAAGGAAAACAACGTGGTTGGTAATGAGTCAGAAGGAATAAAAAAAGGAAACAGTAAAAATGTGAACAACAAAACACAAGAAAAAGAAATTATTGCACTGGAACAGACCACAGAAAAACAAATAACCGATGATAGTGATGAAACCAATCTAACTTTTCAAATACAAACCGATTCAGAGACAGAAAGCGCTATTCAAGCTGAACAAGATCCAATACCAAAGAAGATAGAATCTATTCAAACAATAAGAACAAAAGCAAAAGTTAATTTGGAAAACCAAGCTGAAAAAATGAAAACCATGTCAGCTGATAAATATTCAAATGTGGAAGTGGGCCAAAATGTAAGACTGAAAGTACCTGAAATTGACAGAGCTAAAACTGACCCAAAAAGCATTATTGCAGTTGTGATAGACGTAAAGGACAATGAGTTTTACCAACTAGGTACCAAAATGGGAATACTAAAACAGCTTTACACCAAGAATCAGTTCGCCGCATGCTCTGAAGATTTTATAAAGATAGAAGAAATTGTTACGGATAAAGAAGTGAGTCTTCGAGAAGTTGTCGGAAAATTGTCGTTAACTGGAGGACAAGGATTCAAAAAATGTAATTGTCAAAAAAAATGCTCGACGAAAAAATGCACCTGCAGATCATCAGGATTACTTTGTAATTCTAAATGCCACAGCAGCAATCCTTGTTGTAACAAGTGAAATGTTTGTTTAGGTACCTTACCTATTAATCAATCACATTTGATTGTCTTTTTTTACTTTTAAACCAAATAATAAAAAAAATAATAATTAAGTTTGACTAGCTTTTGTAAGCATTATGATTGTATGTCGTTGTTAAATTCCAAATAGAGAAGTACTGATTCAGTTAGATATGATAGAGATTGAGATATTCAGAGATATACGTTATGTGTTTTTTCAGAATAATTTAAATAAGTTAGTATTAGTTTGTACTTATTACTATCATTATGATACCTTTAAAATACTATGTACCCGTTTTGTCTAATAGTTCAAAGTAAATAATTCAGAATTAATCATTGTTTTATTCCTAAAACCAACATCTACCAGCTGACAGTGGTAAAACCTAGCATATACTGAATTCGAATGGTAAAAGCTCGAAAACATCGTCGTATCTTCAGAAATACTTACATTTACCAACTCATGTCGGTAAATCCTAAGACTTACACTTAAATCTTAAGATTTACCGTAGTTCGAGCTTTTACAGTAACATATACATTAAAACAAAGTATAAATTGTTCTTTACATGATAAAAGAAAATTTTTTTAAACATAATTTTAACAAATTGTTGGACTACAAATAATTTTTTGTCATCTTCCCAATTGATTACAGCCTTAAAAGATGGAGGGGGGGGGGAATATTTGATATCGCATATGGCAACTGAATACCTAAATAAGAGGCTTAACCACAACTTGAAAATATATTGCATCGTGTATGTTCTTGTAAGGCCCGATGATATATGTTTAAAGTAAACCTGTTTGTTTTGTTTGCAGACGTCAGCGAATTCGAACTCGTCGCGGTCGCACGCCGTGTTCCAGATAGTGGTGCGGTCGCCGGGCATGCACCGCGTGCACGGCAAGTTCTCGCTCATCGACCTGGCCGGCAACGAGCGGGGAGCGGACACCTCCTCCGCCAACAGGCAGACGAGTGAGTCCACTAGAACTTACTTTATCTGCTTACTGTATACGGAATTTTAAGTATTACCCCCTTCTTCCCTTGTTTTCAAAACAAAAAGTAGCCTATGCCCGTTCTAGAGGTAGGACTTATACAAAGCTAGAAAGATAAAGCTTCTTTCTTATTCATAATATTAGTACCTATAGATAAAATAGAAATAGCAAGTTAAAGCTGCGCTTTTGTCGCGGAATTATTTTAAAAGAAGCCTAAGTTACTTCTTATTACATCAGCCACCTGCCAATAGAAGTTTCGTCAAAATCGGTCCAGCAATTTCAGAGATTAGCCAGAACAAACTGGCAGGCAGGCAGACAGACAAAAACAAAAAAACGGTTATTTCAATATTACAGACACTGCAATTTTATTTGTATGTATAAACGAGCCAGCAGCGCCTAAGTGATAAAAAAACAATTAGGTAATTAGTTTAAACGACAAAAAAAGTCAAAACAAGACTCCGATTAATTGGACCGTTTGAAATGTTTCAGGGATGGAGAGCGCAGAGATAAACAAGTCATTGCTCGCGCTCAAGGAGTGCATCCGAGCGCTCGGCATGAAGGGCAACAACCACCTGCCGTTCAGGGTGTCGAAGCTGACGCAGGTGCTGCGGGACAGCTTCATCGGCGACAAGTCGCGCACCTGCATGATCGCAATGATCTCGCCCGCCATGTCCTCGTGCGAACATTCGCTCAACACGCTCAGATACGCGGATAGGTGAGCAGAATAATGATGTTTATATATACACCGTTATTTTTTATTTACCATAAAAAATTTAATCACGTATGTAGACAAAGGTCTAAATTGTAAAAGTGCAAACCGATTTTTTTTTCGATTAAAAATGACAGAGTTATTACGCTTTGTTTTTTACTGAAATTGACAAAAAAAAAATCTGTGGACATCCGTCTTTTTACTCAATGAAACTATTGGCACGCAACATGTCAATGAAATACGCACGACACCTTGTTTCAGTATCGCAGGTTACTTCCTACTACCTTACTACCTTTCTCAAAGAAAAACAAATTAACATAGAATCGAAATAAGGTTGAGAGTGCACTGACAACGCCCACTCAGCTGAGTTCCCCAAAAGGGCGCTTCCGCGCGTAAGCGTAATAATAATCAAATTAGTCAAAACACTTTCATTTTGTAATCTAACTCTCCCTTAATACTTTTTCTTGCTTAGGAAAGACACGTTACGCTTTGCAACACGTTACGTTACGTTTTAGTTATTAGGTATCTACTTATTTGTCGAAAATATCACGTTTTCATAACTAGGTAGCTACTAACCTACAATTGAAACGAATCTTGGCGTATTTAAAGAGCTATTTATTGTGTGCATTACTTTTGTATTGTCCTAAAATCTACACAACATCTACCTACACGGATTTTAATAATTGTTAAAAATGTTTACCTTCTTTATCAATGCACAGGCGCGCCCTTTTATGTCAGTTTACTTTTACAGAAATAAGGACATTTTGTTGTTGTCGCACTTGGTTAAAAGCGTCTAAAATTCATTGCTTTAACACTTCAACTGTGTTTGGTTCACTAACATAAACACTTCACTTAATCTCAATAAAAAAATTTACTCCAAACCGCGTAAACAGGCATTCCATTCGAAAACGATACATTGGCGTTAGGATTGTTTAACAATCAATTACACAAAGCAATCCTTGGCGCTCGGTCCACGGACGTCACCTGTTGTACTTTTTGGTAATAGTATGGATGCAAGCCGTCCGAATGAATTATTTTCCAGGCGGAGTACTGAGCATATGCCAAACTGACGAGCGGCATCATTAGTGCTTCCTCGCGGGTCTTCTTCGAAGTACGCAACCACGTCGTCGTACAAGTGTTGTGAGAGCGCCGGTCTTCCTCGTCCTTGAGCATGTCTACTCACGTAAAACGAACCGTGTGGCCTGGGCCACAGGAAATAATTCTCAGTCCAGTGATTAATTTCGCGCGCGCGTGTCATGTGACGTTAAGTAGGTCACGGTCAACGGTCAAAACGAAACTAGTAGGTTGCGCGGGCGCGGGCTGAGGGGTTGGTTGCGCGCCTCGCCGTGCCTCGCCGCCCGCTGCGCCTCCCCCGCCACACACCCGCGTTATGAGTGTGTGTGCGTAAACAGGGAAACGATGCGATTATTCAATGAAAACGTAGTATTGATGCGCGCTAGTCGTAGTAAAATGATAGATTGCCTGCTATTTACTTGTTCTAAAGAGATAAATTACTTAGTCCGTTTTTTTATTTATAAATACATAAATGTAATAAGTAACTGATACTGATACTGTGGTTAAAATTTTTCTGGTAATTAAAAAATATTCCTGTACATATATAAATATATACCCCTCCACCTTACAGAAAAAACCGCAGCCAAATAACAATCACTTCGGTGATTTTGTGTTCCTGCATGTGAGTAGGTTTACAGAGCTCCTGGGGGACCCCCCCAGGGGGGTTGCTACATAAGTAGTCAAGCCATCAAGGTCAGAGCGACAAGACCAGTAACAGCTATATTATGCTGTACTTATCGCCCTTAAGCTAGGACCTTATTACCACTTAACATCAGGTGGGGTGAGGTCAATCGTGAAGTGTTAATACTTCGTAGTTTTTGAATGTTGTTCGCATTTGTTCCAGAGTGAAGGAGTTGGGCACGAGCGACACGCGTCGCGCGGAGTCTCCGCTGGCCGACGTCGACATGGAGCCCGCGCACGACGACCTCGCACATCTGCGCTCGCTCAACGTGAGTCAACATACTTGCCCCTAGGTCACCAGCCATGCTACAGATGCACTCTATTCGCGGAGGTCAATGACATTTCGAATCGAGAGAGTGTTAAGAAGGCGCTTTGCTCGGTTCATTCCGCCAACAGGCCGACGAGTGAGGTAGGCCTCACAGGCACACTACCATGCACTCTATTCGCGGGGTGAACCGAGTGAAGTGCCTTTAATGCAAATGTCATTGAAATCGATGACAATAACAATATTTTCTTTTGTGTCTGAACATGAACTGGCGAATTTGGTGACGATCGGCGACACGTTTGAAAAGAAAACAATTAGGTAATTAGTTTTGGATTGGAGGTGTCTGAACTGCGTGTAGTGTAGAAAACTACTCATGATCACGGCAAACGTCCTATATGAACAGCGATGTAGTAACGCAAAATCTCAAATGCTTGGTTCGAACGGCTCTAAAAATGGAATGGGGGTTTAATTCCAGAGGTCTTTTCTCTAAAAACTGCATCAAGTCGAAGAAATGTTATTGCACTAAGTCATAAACATACAAGTTTATACCATTTTTCACTATTTTCACATAGCTTTTCGTTTTACCGTTTCTCGCTAGATGGTACTTCCATGAGGTAACCTAACCTAACGTAACGTACAACTGTTGCTGAAGGTTAAAAGGTGTCCTGGTCCACAGTGTTGTTTGTATCCTCAGGAGGGCGACATGTCAGCGGAGATGTACACGTTCCACGAGGCTATCGACGAGATGCAGCGCGCCGAGGAGGAGGTGCTCGACAATCACAAGGCCATCTCGGACTACCTGCAGCACGCGCTGCAGCGGTGCACGCAGCTGCTGGCCATCACGCGCGACGTCGACTACGACCAGGACGGTGAGGCGAGGCTTCTTACTACATACAAAGCTGGACCTTATTACTAAAGTCAAGCCGTTGAGTAATTACCGATTTGACATATGTCAAATTATTTGACATATGCCAAATTATTTGACAAATATCAAATCGATACTATCTCAGCGGAGTAACTTGGTTACATTATTCAAAGTCAAATCGGTAATAACTCAACGGCTTGACTTATGCTCGGTTCCAATATTTGAAAAACGAATCGTTCTTGTTACGGATTGTAATAAATTATACGAGGCGTACGCTAAAAACGTCCGACAGACGACTGATGACAGCTGAGGAAAGTTAATTTGAAAAAAGAATTAACGCTTCTTAGAAAAACGGATAGTAATTTTTGACACATTACGAATCGTAAAATATTGGAACCGGGGATTATAAAACTTCGCCGTCTTTCACTAGGCTGTATTTCAATATCAAGAACCACGATAGCTACATTGAAATTTTCAGTATACTCTATTTTTTTAATAACTAGTCCCCAATACAAAACGGTTACTTTACCCTTCATAAATAAGATGGACTAAGTGACAACTATCGGCGCCTTTTTTTTGAAGTTTCCAACTGGAGATCAAAGTGTTGTGACGCGAATGATTTTATCGATTCAATTGAATTATTGTGTCCTCACCGTAATTAAGTATTTACTAAAATATTATTACAAAATACGTACCTATAACTTGCAATGATGCGTGAGGAAAGAAAGTTATAATTAAATATTCGATCCGCGTGCAACCTTTTTGACATTTGAAATTAATAATTGACAAAGGAGGAGATAGCAACATTTTTATCCGCGCCCTCTCCTCTTGCTGTTAGATTTAGTAGCATCTAGACGTCCCCGCTATGTAGTAACTGCTCTGCTTGCTCCAGCCTCAAAGATTTCTAAGACACCAGTGCGTCACTCACCGCACCGCGTTAGTTTTTATTCCGAGCGGAGCCGATCTCACGCGCATAACGCGTGATTGCAAAACAAAACGCGCCCAGGGTGTTCTTGTAAATATATATAATTTATTTTTAAGTTAAGTTAGTTTATTTTTCAAGTCAAGTCTTTTTAGTTTTTTAGAATCGTTACACTACCCAGGGTCGGTGCTGAGGGCAAACAAAATTATTTCTGTGTTTAAAATACCGTCCATAGATTGATAGATGTTTTAATTATTATGATTGCTTGCTTATTTGCCGTATAGCAAATGCAGTGGCTCTCATAGTTGCATGGCTATAAAAATAGTTTCAGTTTATAATATATTGGATTTTAAAGTATTGAGCTCTGTGCCTAAGCTTTTTAAGTTTTGTATGTTTAACTATTATCTCCTACTGCTCGTGAAAAATCCTTTAGCTTGGAGCTTGAATACGCGATTGGTGATTATTGTCATGACGCGTTTAAACATCAACTATGTCAAAATAAAGCAATCACGAAGCAGTCGATTTGACTTCTACTTACTGTTATGTAATGGGCATTATAAACAGTGGTATTTGAGTAATATACAACGTGTTAATGAAAAAGCGCAAAACCTGAAATTAGTTTGTCCGGAATCGAGAGTAGAATAGATTCCACTAATAAAAAAAGGGGTCTAATTTTAACGAAAAAAATTTTTTAATTACGCCGTCTTTCATCGTTACTTAACTCTATTAACAGAGGCGAATGAACTATCTACGTGAGATACTAACCTACACATAGGCATGCCTTTAAATCAGTGTGTGAAACGTTTCCAGAAATGCGTAAAAAAGAGATAGCAAGTGCGCGGACTAGCGATGCCACCTTGACCTAGTTCGGCCGGCGCTTGCGTCACAGGTGCATGTGTTTACTATCGCCAAATTCGCATGCGCGAACGTTTCGTCATTATGGCTTATCATCAGTAAAAAAATTCAGAGTATTGTGAAATGGTGCGAATGTTCGCTCGGTGCAATGACAATGTGAACGATGCAGTGAGACGTTACCGTGAACAATTTGGTATTTGTGACTGTGATGAATGACACTGAAGTGCTAAGTTCACTCACAAATCACCTGAGGAGACGTGTTATGAAGTGGTGGCAGACAATTTGAATCATTCCTGTAAATATCTAAATACGTAAGTAGAAAGTAATGTAGTAAATTTTGCGTAAAATACTTGAGTTTGAGACAATTAACTGTAAATAGGCAGTGTGATTCAAATCTTTTAAACACGCCAACTGCCTGATATTTCTCTCACGATAAAAAATAAGTTTAGTCATATGTTGCCAGTCCACAGCCTGAAAGGAGTGTGATGGAAACATTTGAATATTTTTTTTAGTTTTTACTTGCGCACAGAAAGAGACGTCAACCTAGACAAAAGCAACTCTGTTCCGTTGCGATAAGAGTGAAAGTGGCAAGTTTGACGTGCTGTTGACTGTTCGATTAACTACTTACGTACGACGCCGAGCCACATGCCGAGCGGCAACGTTGCAATCCGAGTTCGACTGAATAAGACACGTAAATCGGCAACGTCGCACTAGGTCGCGCGTAAATACCATAGACTTTTTAATTTGTAACAAATACAATAAAACGAAAACAAATTTATATCTTCGTAAATAATCCGCGAAAATTAATATAAATAATTTACATAATTCTTTTATAATATAATTAAGTTGGGGTGTCTGAGGTTTTGCGCTTTTTCATTAACACGTTGTATATTCTAACCGAATACTCGACGTACCGTTTGGAACAGATCAGAATGTTAGTCTACTTCCTTTTAGAGCATGATGCATGTATCGCTAGCAGAATGAGGAATTTATAGCCAGATCCAGGGTGTCTGCGATTATGACATTTAGATGTGATGGTATCGTACCGATTTGTATTAGAAAGCTTAATGTGTAAGTAGTAATTAAACGTCTGTGTTTGTGTGTGGCCGGTGCGTGCAGCCGCGGGCGTGGCGCGCAAGCGGCTGCGCGCGGCCGCCGCGTGTGGGCCCGCGCGTCCCGCCCGCCGCGCCCCGAGCCTCATAGGTTGGACTCGCACGCGATCACGCGACTTGCTACTTCATGTTATCCACCTTTAACTTTGTACGAGTTCACGGTTCGGTGAACGACTCTGAGAGCCTCGGTTGCGTTCGTCTGGTCAGACAATAGGGGCTACAGCGCGTGAATAATCCGCTAGGTGGCAGTACGGGGGCGTGAGGTTAGGTACTGCTACGTGTTTGGTTATTTAAATTTCATGGTGACATGGCTGTCAGTGTCATGACAAAAATAACTAACGAAAAGATGACGTAATAGTTGGGCCTGACGTCTTCGTATTTGCCACCTAGCGGATTTTCACATACGCGATAGCCCCTATTAGGAGTTTTATTGGCGTAGCAAACCCAAATAAATATTATGAAGGATTATTTATTAATAATATTGTTATATTATAAGGATTATTACGTTTTAGTTGTATTATATATTTAGTTTTCCTTCCAAAAGAAAATAGAATATTCTTAAAATCATGTTTTCTTAAAATTGATATGTCTTTGTAAAGTTCACTATTACGTTATAGATGAAAAATAATTGATGTTCATGTTTAAACAGCTTACATCAGATATAAATCAATCGTTAGTTTTGGTTTTAATTAACAGTATATTGTTTACATCTTACTTCTAATTAATCGTAGCATGTTAGTTTTATATTAAACTTACAAAATGTCATGAAACGCACAAGGGGCATTCAGTAGATCTCAAATCGTAACTCGTACGCAAGTCACTATCATCGCTTGATCACGCGCCAACGCCGCCTCTCGTCCGGGATTATTGGTTCAAAGTAACATAACATACAAAATTTAACAAAAACATTTGAAAACATTCATTTAAATAACAAGAAGAGGCACATCGAAAATAAATACATACAACTTGAGCTTTCGTTCCCAAATCTCTCTGCAGAAATCAAGTTTTCTTATAAAATGCCAAATAGCAGGACCCACATGAAAGGTTCACTGACATTATAGAAAAAACTAATAGTGATATTTATTTGTCAAAATTAATATCTACATATAGCTTGCATGATGTTAAATAGAATGCAATCGCTGGTTTGTTTTCAATCAAGCATAGTTCTACTTACCTTGATTTATTCGTAGCATTAAGTAAGTTTTATATTGTGCTTATGTAAAGTAAATGTCATAAAAACTATTGGACCAACACACACATGGTATTCAGTAGATTTCAAAACGTAAGTCGTTAAGCCTATTCGCAAAACGTTTCAATCGGATTCGAATTCCGAAACTATGTTTTATCTCTTTCATAACATAAACGTTTTACAGGGACAAAACATAGACTTTCCGAATCGGAATCGTTTCTAATGATTGTGGATCAGTTCCCTGAAGTCATTATCATCGCTTGATCACGCGTCAACGCTGTCTCCTCCGGGGTGATTGGTTCAAATAACATAACAAACAAAATGTAACAAAGCTTTTCAAAAACAATAATATTTAACATAATTGGGAAATTTTGGAGTATTTGAATAACTGTTCATAGATATATTCTAAATGCTTTGTAACAAAATTGTTAACGGATTAATATCAAAAAGTATCTAATCCAGTTAAAGGGATATAATGGACATTTCAATGTTGCAATCTTTATTTATTAGTAAATTATTTTTATTCTAAGGCTAACTCGTTCGTGTATCAAAAGCCTTCGTATTATTCTTCTTTGGGTATTTATATAAATTCATTAAAAGATAGGAAAGGTACTTTTAATTTATTGGCTTATTAGTAATTACGTTTTTGTGTGATCTGCACAGTCAATTTTAATATTAACCTGGTAAACTTGTCAAAATATAGATTAATTCATTTCGTGTTGTCCAATGTATGTATATTTGAGCAATTTAATATTTATTGGTGGGTCTAAATCTACTTGGTGATATAAGATTATACATTTTACAATAATAAAACGATATTTTGGGATATTGGGTTTACCACTAGTTGCACTACACACCACTTGTTGTAGTTTAGTAGATTCATAGAAAATTTTTCAACAACAAATTATCTGCTTAATTTTTTCCTATTTTCTCCGTATCCCCGCGCGTTTCAACAACAAGTTCTCCAATTGTTTACCAATAAATAATAAATTAATAATGCAATTAATGTGATGTGGGCCCATATTTATTACTATATCGTAGGCGAGCTTGTAAACCCGCGGAAGAACAGTATGCTCATGTTAATGTAACTGCAAAAGGCGTGGCGCTGAAATATCGCGCCATCTCAATGAGTTATGGATCAATTAACGTTACATTCTTACAAAGTTAGTCACAAAAAAGTTACTACATATTTGGGCCCATATAATATAGTCAAATTACTAAAATATCCAGTTTTTCGCCTGCTTATCGGAATCATACAAAAGCCGATATTCGCGTTATTTACGAACCGTTCTTGCAGCGACGATTTAAGTTAATAAATTTAAACGTTTTACTGTTAAAAGTAAGTAAGGTTTGCGACAGCTGGTGACGCGCGCTTGTGTTGCAGCGTACGCGACGCAGTGGGAGGAGCTGCTGAACGAGCAGCTGGCGGTGCTGGCGCAGTCGCGCGACCTGGTGGCGGAGTTCCGCTCCAAGATGCAGCAGGAGGAACACATCTCGCGCCGCATACAGCCTGCACGACACCACTAGCCGCCGCCGCCGCCAGGCCTGCCGTGGCTGGGCCCAGCTCGAGGGTGACCCTTTGTGGCTGATTTTACTGTCTTCAGTTCGTCTATCGAGGACCTCAAAGTGACTCCTCACTGGTCCTATTTTGTATGTTATGATTTTCCTTAGAGTTTAGGGAGCGGCGTATGGAGACCTAAGGTTGCGGAAAGTTTGCCACGAGCTTCGGATAGTATGGTTACGCCACTGCGGAAGCTTCCTGGGTGCCTATACATGGTATTATTATGAGGCGTTATGGATGGTTCGCTTCGCTAGAGTGTTGCCGACTTACGTGATTGCATTGGTCTAGCGAAACGAATTTCGCTTTTACGGGTACTAAAGCGACGCTTGTCTGTAGATCCTGTAGTCTGTTTCCTGAAACGATTCTGTTTTTTTTTTATTTGCCTACCTTGTATTCCGGCCGTTTTCGACGTAAATGTAATAATGTAATGAAGTCAAGGTGAAAACTTTCAGTTAGATAATATTTCTTATTCTGATGACATAGAGACATTACTTTTGGTCGTACATGCGACTCTTTCGTCATATTTAGCAAGTTATTTTTTACACGACATAGCGTGAATGAAAGAAGTCAATTAATAGATCTTGCATGCATTTTATGACTTTCTGTCTCTACTAAATTACGCTTGAGTGTCGATTCAGAATACTGCAGGACCGGTTGTTATTGGAAATGAAATCTACTTTATTTACTTTTCATTTTTAATATTAAAATAAAAAGTAAATAAAGCAGTGAGAATGAAAAATAACCAAAGGTGACGTCACCTTTATTCACCGTCTAATCGCTTGCGGATATGCTTTGGTACCCATATTTCAGGTTGATGCCGCAAGACGTGATAATTGCGTTAATTATTATTTTTGTGAACCTATAAACTAACTGCCAACGGAACTAGAGTGGGAATTCATATGGAGTTGGAAACATCGTTAAGAACGACCCCATCCTCAAGGAAGGCTGAATGAAAGAGCTACGCGGTTTAGTTTTAGTAAAACATAGCTAATTCGTCGCGTTAAAACCACTTCGTAAGATTTCGTGTCGTTATCGAAACTCGGTGAATCTCGTTGCGGTATCGTTTATGTATCGATAGATCTCTTTGGGACATGACGTGCTTCGATGTTGGGTAGATGTTGTTAGTTAACGCCCGCACCCGGATTGCAATATGGCGGTCAAATGTCAAGTCGCAACTTGATCGAGTGATGTTCAAATCCAGTGTTTTTAAATCAGTATTCGATTGAATCTGTTGATGGAACGAAAGTTTTGTAGCTGGCCTACTGTAAAATTGCCTTTTTTATATTTCATTTTTAAATTCAGGCGCTATTTTTTTTTTGTTTAAAGTAATACTTTCCTACTTATGTTGAAGCTTAGTTTTACGATGACGTTGTCGATGAAACTAGTGCCGTCGTGTTGTTGAAACGATAGACTGTTTATTGTAGGGAGTGTATAGCACAAAGGGATGCGCTGATTACGTTACAAAGCCAGTGTGCGATAGGCATCGATATCGATATAATCGATGGGTCGGTATCTCTCGCTCGCCGAGCTCAAAATCTACTCGTATGAATTAATTGTCAACGCTATTTGGTGCGATTAATGTTAATTTATAGAGACGTTATTACGTTATTTTTTTCGCCGTAACATAGTGACGTATTAATTTCTCAATGCATTTAACTCTGCTAAAGGCCTATTTCTGAATTGTATGCTGATGGATAAGTGGTAATTCTGCACAAGATGCGATGATGTGGAGCCAACTGAGAGTTATGGTCGCATTGTTCCTTTTTTGTGCCACTATTCAGTAAAGGTTGCGTTGATGCATTTTTGTAAAAATTTGGACCGGTTTTTTAGTTGTAGCTTAAACAGATGAATGCGATTTGGTCCGGTTAAACTAGTAGAACTCGCTCACTCGTACATTCACGATTAAGATTATACAAGGTGTAGTGATGTTTATTCTATGGTGCAATAGTGTATTTGGAGGCTACGGCGCATGAAAAATCCGCTAGGTGGCAACACGTAGGCGTACCGTCCAACACGTCGTGATTGGCTATTTTTGACATAACATTGACAGACATGTCACCATGACAAGCAAATCACCAATCACGTAGCAGTTGTACTTTTGATCCACGTATTTCTAGCTTACGGTTTTTTCATGCGCGATAGTTCACTATTCGCTAATATTCCTTGTAAAGAATGTTGTAACGTCAATGTGAGCATTTTTACAACTGTTGTAATACCAAGCGTCGCATTCACTATGTAAGAATTACCATTTATTACTGCTGTAATTGTGTGTGGTTGTAAGGGAGGAAGTACAAAGTAGTCCGCGACCAGTGATGCACGTGTTATGTTCGCGTGGGATAATGTTAGTCTCGTCTAGTTGGGATGGATGCGTCAGAGTATACTCGTAATGTTGTGAACGAAATTGTTTGTCAGTTACATTTTGAAATTTAGCTTGCTCCATTTTGTGTAAAAGTTATTAACAGGGGAACCATTCATGTTTATAAAAATGAAAGTATAACACAGGTCGAAATATCAAGTTGAAAGATAATCTCTGTTAATACCTTTTTAATGAGCTGAGCGTTTATACATAAGAGATTTAAGGTTTGTTGTAATTCGGTAACATATCTTTTGCCTTACAAATCGCTTGTTATCGCTATCGTTATATCATGACTATGTAAGATTGTAAATACGTCCATATTCCTATAGGGCGTACGTTTATTTTATAGAGTCGGCTGCATTTTGTATCCACTGGTTTTGAATAAAAACAGTAATGGTCAAAAACACAATACCAAAATTATCGGAACATGTTAAAAAATTTGAAATATGTTAAAATGAAATGATACAGTGGGTATGAAATGTTGTTGACTGTACTCTATAAAAGGCATACGCAAATTGTTTCTACACGAGATTAGTCAGTAGAATAAATATCGAATGGATTCTCTCCTTATAATGGCGGCAAGTTACAAGCCTGTGTTCATGGCTTGCTGACTTGGACATTGAAATTTGAGTGCTATGGCCATATTTAAATAGCTTAAAATAGTAATAAAATTGGCGGGCGCGTAACTGTATTTCCAAGGCACTCAAACGAATATCGGTGACGTTGACATGGTTGTATGTATTATAATTTTATTATTAGTCTAACATCCTTGTAAATGTAACATGTAATGTAACAAATAATAAATAATGCTTAGGCTTACCAGGACTTGACACATTGTATTTTGATTATGTTCCCTTTGCTCGACGGAGACAAGCCTTTAGATATTGTACAGTCGTCTCTTTCTGGCATCGAAGCATATGGAAGGCTTTGAACCTATTTAAAGGAGGTATATCTTATTAGTTCCTCATTAATCAATAATGAGCTCATTTGCAATGGGATAGTTGAGATAGCTATAAGGTTTTATGTTCTGCTGTGATGTGGTTCAGTTTGCTAACTGCAAATGGTTCTTATTTCCTTGCCATAAAGCTTGTATTTGATTTGTGGGCATCGGGTATACTTTCTTTGTAGGTCATCGATTTGTCAAAGTGATGTGTTATCTAATTCCTGGAGTGATAACATTGGCGCATCTTGTCGTCCTGTAGAGGCTTGTTGTTGATAGAAAAAAAATGAAACAAACTTAAAATTCTGACGAATGTAGAATGTAGTACGATTATTTTATCGCACTTTTCAGCATTAAGTCAGAGCTAGATATAAATAGAAAGGAACGTTCCCATTATAAAACTGAAGTCAAGGATTGCACTTTGCAGGACCATAAGTGCCTCTTAAATAATAAACTTTGAGATACTACAAATTAACTCGAAATCTCAATAACTTGTTCTCTTAGTACAAGAGCATGTTATGTATCGGAAAATCGACTTTGTAAAGAGTTGTAGTTTTTTCTGTTTGTATTTCTTTTTCTTGGATATCTATATGTGCGTACATGTTGGCAGATAATGCTGCAGACGAACCTGCATGCAAAGCCTGTAGGCATGTTTAGATACCAGGCATTGTATACTAGAGATTAAACTTTTATTTACTAGAGTAAAACATGACTGACATATGCCGGTGAGGTAAATTTGTATACACAGATTTTTACTCTTGGCCTCTGTACTGTAATTTATTTTTACTTTTATCGTCTAATATAAAAATATATATTGTCATCCTCATAAAAATCGTAAAACGTCTAACGTGTTGTTTAATAAATAAAAAACGTAAAAACTATTATAAAGACTCGTGTAACTGTAAGTTTTGTCAAGTCAGTACATTTAATATTATTTTTTTCATTTTGTTTTATTTTGTGATGCGACTTATTTATTATGTTGTGATAAATCATTATTGTTCGAGTGTTCTGTAACGTGCGTACGCGCTTTCTCTTTGGAGTTGATCAAAATCTGTTTAAGTAAATGGTTGTTTTAACATGATTCACGTTTAGTCAGTGAACGAAAAAAACACAGAAGCATTTCTAACCCTTGAAAATGGCACCACGAAAAGTAAGGCACGGTGGGCGTGGCTTAAAAAAGTGAGTTCCACGGACGCCGCCAGTCGTAGGCGCGGACCAATCGCAGCACGTGTTCCATCCCATTCTATGAGATGACGTATCTAACGACACCTTTAGCGAACGACTTTTTGTCGACCTAAACGCATCAGCCTTAAAGTTTTTTTTTTCAAGTGTCGATACTTTATTACTATAACGCGTATCTATTGCTTGTGTGCTTTACATTTGTGTGTGATTTGGTGCAAATATTCGTTTGAGTCAGTATGAAGGGAATTCTTCCATGTTTTTTTCGGATCACTGCGTTTAGTAAAGCAATATGGTGTAACTACATCTTATGGCGCATCCACATACCCTCCGGAAAGAACGGCTTTTCAAACGCCGGCGGCACGAGGATTCGACACATAGTAGAAAAGCCGGCGGCAAGGCAGAAAGCCGGCGGCATGTGTGGATGCACCATTACGGTTGCGTGTGCTCGTCTGGTGCTAGGCGACGATGTCTCGCTTCTAACACTTAGTCTGTACCCATACCCCTCTACTTGTGCTTGAAGTTTAGGAACCGTTGTTGAAGATAAATATCCATCTTTGATTCTAAAAAGAGTCCTATTGGGTCGTGGCTTTTTTCCTATTTTTAGGTTATTATCTTGCGTACATAATCTCCCCTGTGGGAGTGTTATACCATAATTCCGTCATTAGTATCAATTCTTCTGCTGAATAAAATGTCCAATGTTTCATACGTTAAAATTATTTGAAGGTTCTAAAACCAAACACGCCACTGTCCATATTTGGAGTTCATTTAGACTTTGGCATTATTGTTTCGAGACTTTAATTATCTAACCAGGTTTAAATTCTTTGGTTTATAAAAATGTCGCCCATAGTTAATGTTTTTAAATTACTTGTATTAAGCCAACGACCTTCAATAGACTCCAAGGTCTATAAATGGTGTGCCGTGATTCCTAACTTGTCCTGTTTACTTCGCTATACAATACAAGGAGGCCACGCTCTTCTGATGTTTATGTACTATGTATACTGTAGCTTACGAAGTTATTAGATAGTGCTTATTAATAAATGAATAAAGATCGGCGCCTCTGTATCAGAGTCGCTGCTTACGCCGATGTTTGATTGTACTGAACGAAATCTCTCTTTACTATATTTTTTTAAATAATTGTATTATTGAGATGTAGCACACAACGCATACGGGTAAGAGGACGCCTCCGTACGTCATTTGCAAAACTATCGTTACGATGATCGATTAAAATGTGTACGATGTTCGATTAAAATTGCGCGATTGTAACGAGTCGCCGCAGTATTGAGTGGGTCTGTTGCCTGTTGCGTTGTGTCGTCTCATTTGCCGATGGACTCGTTTGTATAGAAGGTGCGTGATGGACGAGTGTGGGACGCGAGGGCGCGGCCTCGCGCTAGTTGTCTAGTTGAAATGCTTTATTATAATAAACATATTTTAACATCGCACATTATAATAAATTAATCGAAATTGATGTTGTTGTTTCAATTTTTTTATGATCCCTCATTTGATTTAGTCTAATCAAGCCCCCGACATCTGTATAAGGTTTCCAGTCAATCTAATTTATAAGTCTAGTATCTAGGTTTAACATCTAGGTAGTATTAGTATCGGTATGTTAAGATAATTTACAAGTGTGGTCAACCGCACGTCGAGGCAAAGATATTATACTTAGATCGTAAGCTCACGGCAGAAGGTGCAAAGTCCATAGTATGTAGTTTGAATTCTTTTTGTCTGTACTTATATGTAATATTAAATGAGAAGTAATGCCTTATCAGCTTTAAAAATAAAATAAAACAAAGATATTTTAAACAAGAGGTATATTAACCATTATTATGTTAAGAGTAATTCATTATTACGCAAAAATTTGTACTGTACCATGAAAACAAAGGACCACTGGAAATAAAATCACACCAATTAAACTGGAAGACACTGAATCAATACGATGTGTAGACATGACAATGACACATATAATACGAATCATACTTATACATCATACATCAATATAGCCTGAACAGTAGTAGTTCCCATTGGTCATTAATTTTATAAAACTAGGTAGGTATGTTAGTAAATACTGATTTTGGTAGGTACATAGGTCGAAGTGTCGTGTATAAACAAGTAGCAAAATAAAGTTTTTAAAGTAGTATGTAGCAATCAATTGTGGAATTGATCATTTAAAGACATATAATAATTATTTTTTGATAGTAGTAACATAGTTAGAACTTGATTTTAAAATAATTATTTCACATATAGGTCATATTAAGAACGCTTGCAAAATGTTCGAGAAATGCCATAAGAGCCTTTGCCAATATGATAATAAGGAGATGGTTTCGATTATTATTGAACCATTTGGTGTTAATGGGTTTCGTTTTATCTTTATACCTAACACTTTTTATTCTTTATATAGAGTTAATTCATAAAGTAAATATCTAATTAGTCGATAATGCTTGGTATACATTACACATTACAGTGTATTTTCATAAATTAATGAAACCAAGTACTACGCATTATTTTTCTCATCACCAATTGATAATTTGGAATTATATTACATAATTAATATTCAAGTCCGATAAAAACATTTGTCATACACGTGTGGTGAGGATGTTATTGTATGCTTATCTGAACGATAAGAATTGTGAATTTAGATATTAATTGATTCACACATTTTCGATGATTTTTTGTTATGTTCAAATCAGTAAGTGTGTTTTACACCAGTGTAATTGGCTACTTGACAGTGTTAACAATAAAATATGAAAAGTGTTAGATATGTTAGCTTATTAGTTAAGTAATCATTTTACATTTTTACTTTTTAATTAAAAGCATAGTTAGTATTTTATTTTTGCAAAATAAATTTTAGTTTTTTTATCTGTGGAACAAAAGAACCGAAACGGAAACCACCATTGCAATTCGGAAATGACAGCTGTCGGCGAAAAGTATTTATTTTAATTATTAAAAACAATGATTATTTTACCGATTAAATTGAATTATTGTGTCTCTAATCGTATAAAGAATTTATTGAAACATTTTCCGTTTATCTTAATTAAGTCGTTCCTATGCGTATCGGTTCATTGTCTAGGACGTTGACGTCATAATTGCAGCACGGACGCGACTAGGCGTTTTCGCGCACTTTTTAAATGTGTTACACAAAATCTTATTTTTCTCTAGTTATTTAGATTATTTCCAGATAAATCGAATTGCTTGGGATATAAAATGAACGGGCGCACATTTTACAATACTTTTTCAAAAACTGTCAAGTAGCCAATTGTATTTATGTACATAATCATTGAAAATAAATATATAATTTTATAGGTACTCGGAAAACAGGTTTCTCACGTTAACTGTACAATAATTGTAATCAAGATGTGAATTTACAAACTATCATCTTATATCCTCTTTTTAAATCTTGTTTCAAGATTTTAAATAGTTACACCTCTCGATTCAACAAATAACTTACATTTCTATGGCTAGGAATTAAAATAAATAATAAATGAATATCACAGAATACAAGAACGCCATATACCACAAAATAAATAGGTAGATAGACCTACACACACAAGGAGACACAAATACATCAATTTAAGTAGACAAAAACTACATAATTCATTACCTCGTAGTGTCTTTGGATATAAAAAAATTATAAAAACAACGCACCAACCAATGTTTTGAGTAAATTCGTTTCATTCACTTAAAACATCATAAAATAATCATTTACACATGAAAAAATGGGCGGAGGGCAGAAGAACATAGATTGTTCCGCTTAAAATTGAGCTTAAGTATTTCTAACTGTAAAAAATATATATTGTGGCTAATTCTAATAAGCAGAAATTATACCAGTTTCGAATACACACAAACAAAAAAAGGTATGTACCCTATTCTTACTAATTTTCCGTAGACAAAAGCAAAGTAGTAATGTCTAAGGGTTAAAAAAATAGTAGGTACCTATGTATGAACATATCAACCAGATTGATTTTATTAAATATTTAATATTGGATTTAGCCGAACGAAATAATAATAGTTTTCGATAGATTATTTACAAAAATATTATCTGTCATACCTATGGAACGTAGACAGTGAAAAACAATGTACATAATTTATTAATCTACACAACTATAATAGTTTTCGATAGATTATTTACAAAAATATTATCTGTCATACCTATGGAACGTAGACAGTGAAAAACAATGTACATAATTTATTAATCTACACAACTAAGTATGATACATATAATACAACATAATAGGCCAGCTTGTACACCTGTTAATACATAATTGGCAGTATGTTTGTACAATTAATCTGGTGAAAGAGCTGATTCACGAAACCAATGGTTTTATTTATTTATCTACACTAACCAGAAAGAAAAACCAGAAGTTTTATAAAGAAGACTGCAATTCGTCACTAGTAAAAGTAAGCTCGGAATTAAAAAATGAAACAAGTTTTTGGGACCAGGTTTTCTGGGAGGAAAAAAATTGGAGATAGGGTTCATTCTTGTCGCACTAAATTCAATCAAATTATGTAAAACAGGCGTTCATATTTACAATAATTAAAATTTAACTAGGTAGGAACAACATGTCGGTGATGATCTCCAGACCTTAAAAACTGAAGACTTAGATGAAAAAACCTCAACGTAGAAGTTCATAATTTAGAATAGCATTTAAAAGCTGTGTAGCAAATTTATTGGTGTTTATCAAAATTTTGTGTAAAATAAAACCGAGTTCTTTGAGTAGATACCTAATATAAAATGGAGGCATCATGCCCAATGTTCTGGAAAAAGTACAATTTTATAACTTTACACTAGAGTATCAATAGATAAAGTTTTTATAAAACCTATCAGGTCATGTCTCAGTTGCTAAGGGTCATAAATAGTCCTCGGCTAGTTTGAGCTACAGTCATAGCAGGTCCTCTTCGAACCCTTCGCCGGTGAGGATGTGAGGTTCCCCGATGGCAGGCACCATGTGCGAGTACTCGCTGGTCGCCCACAGGTAAAGGTTCAGCGTTCGTTCGGTGCACTGGGCTATAAATCTGGAAAAAAAAACATTGTGTGTCGATAGACCAAAATTAAAACAACTTCCCTGACGCAATGAAGAGAGAAAGAGATAAAGAGAGAGGGAGAGCGTGAGAGACAGTTGCCAAAATTTTTAATAAAACAAGTATTTTTAATAACACATGATCATTTCTGTCCAATTGTTTAAAGTAAAAAAATACGAAACCGTTTCCGAATTCGAATCTGTTTCAGTTGTTTTATCAAAACTTCCTCTCAAGCGATCGGTTAAAAAGATTTTTATTAATGTTTATTGCTCTTTCGCGCCATATTACTGAATGGGTTTAGATGTTTATCAGCTAGTCAAATTACATACCTACTAGAATTACTTTTATTTTAGAATTAAACGTTTTATCCCTAAACAGCTAGAACAAAGTCGGCAAAAAATTCGATAATAGAAATCGATAAGCACAATAACAACAGGTTCCAATAGGTACAAATTGAAACGAAAAGTTAGCCAACGATTACCTTCATTAACTAAGTTTCAAACAAACACAATGAAGTTAACCTTTCACTGTTGAGGAAGTTTTAAAAGCGGGTAACGATAATTTGACGCAATATGTTTTTGTGCTCTGTTGCAAAGTTAAATCAGCAGTTGTATGAAATCTATCAGTTACCTACTAAAAGATCTCTGATGGTATAAAAGCTACGAGACGTAAATTATATTATTAGGGGCTAACTAAGAGATTCAGATCACGGCGTGAATACAAACTGTACCAGCTACCACTTATCTGCTTTTCTTGTTGTTCATTTTGTAAGCAGCCGACAGCAGAGCATCAGTTTCATTCATTATCTACTATTAAAAGCATATGGTAAGTATATTACTTGACAGCCCTTTATGTAGGAGTTCCAATATTTACGTGGGTGGGCACGGAGAGATTAAGTTCTGAGTTTTACGATTGGAAGTGCCAATGTTCAGTAATGGACGATAATGGGCTGATGATGATGAAAAACCTGACAAGCGGCTTGACGTCCTCACGTGGGCCACTCGCAGGATATGGTAAAGGTGGCTATGTTTCCTAACAACTTCCTTTTCATCTTTCCATAGGAAAATCGGCCTAAACTCCGAACACGACATCACTGTCGTCATCAAACTCTACACGCCGTCCGCTATTACACCCCGTCGGTAGGGGCCTGCGCCGCGGGGTTTCTCTTGCTGCTTTTCTCCTCACATGTACGTTAGGTTACAAAGACCCAGTAGCAGCAAGAGCCAAGGTTCGAGCCCCGTTAGAGGGCGCCCGCCGGTTGTTGCTTAAAATATATAGGGGTGAGAGCCATCAGTGCTTCCCGAAAGCTCGGTGAAAGTTTCAAAACCATCATCTATTGTTAGTTAGGAAAAAAGGTTCCTAACAATGATAATGGCCGGGTAATTGACCTTCTTGAGAAACTGTTACCAGCATTTGGTAAATTACCTAACAAATGGTCTGACGTCTCCCTCGTTGGCCGTCTGCAGGTGCTGGTAGTAGAGATGGCGGTGCTGCTTGGCGATGATGACGGGCGGGTAACCTGCCTGCATGAGAAGGAGGTTCATCAGCAGCCGCGACGTGCGTCCGTTGCCGTCGATGAATGGGTGTATGTGGACCAGCTTGTAGTGCGCCAGAGCTGCATATCTGGAAAGGGAAGGTTCATAATTTATGTTTCAAAAAAAAAAGGGAGTCTGTAAAGTTAGTTTACGGACGGTAGTTTTACGAGACTACGCTCTCTCGTTTGAACTGCGCTCTCGCGTAACGGGACAATGACGTCATCTTTTTCGTTCATGCAGCTCATAGTATCGAGTTATTAGACGTTATCACGTCAAAACAAAGGGCATTATTATGATTTGCATTTTTGACCTGGATCCCGCAGACAAACTGTGTAAGCAGTTTTATGCGACAGTTTTGTGCGACTCTACCTATTTGTAAACACTTACTTGTTTTGTTGAATAAATAAATAAAGTAATTAATTGTCATATTTCTCCCTAATAATCAACATTTTTGAGTGAATTGTATGTTCGTAAGGAGTAATTCTAAAACTATTGAATCAGTTTTGAAAGCTACATCCTCCTGAGTGCTATAGGATATTTTTTATAAAAATGTCCATGCAAACGAAACTATTTACTAAAATACATAGTTTATTAGTAATACGGATGACCCATGTCGATGGAGTGAAATGGCAAATGCAATCTAGGTATATATACATTGTACTGGTCACTGATTCATTTATCACAAAATAACAGAAAGCATCACCTACATACTTGAAATTTGGAAACTACACTTTGTAGGAAAACTACCTGCAGTATATATCTGCTAAGAACAGATTTATAGCAATAGTATATTATTTCGGGTGATAGTCTGTATATTTCTTAAACTATATAAATAGAATAAATAGTAAGAAATTACTTTTGGTGACATTTTGTAACAAACAGAAAACAGTATGCCTGGTCTCTTTTTATATTTTAATTCTCAATTACCTATTAAAATCAAAAACAAAAAAAAAAGATTACAGATTTTAAATTTTAAAAATTAGGCAGTAAATATAATTTAAATAGCCAGAACAATTGGCTACGTCACAGTTTTTGAAAAACTAATGTAAAATGTGTGCCGTTTATTTTATATCCCAAGCAATTAAAATGTAAATAACCAGAGTAAAATAAGATTTTGTGTAACACATTTTAAAAGCGCGCGCAAACGCCAAGTCACGTCACTGTTGCAATTATGACGTCAACGTTCTAGACAACGAACCGATAAGCATAGGAACGACTTAAATTAGATAAACGGAAAATGTTTCAATAAATTCTTAATACGATTAGAGAGACGATAATTCAATTTAATCGGTAAAATAATCAATGTTTCGCCACATTAAAATAAATAATTTTCGCAGACAGCTGTCATTTCCGAATTGCAATGGTGGTTTCCGTTTCGGTTCTTATGTTCCACAGATAAAAAAAGTAAAATTTATTTTGCAAAAATAAAATACTAACTATGCTTTTAATTAAAAAATAAAAATTTAAAATTATTACTTAACTAATAAGCTAACATATCTAACACTTTTCATATTTTATTGTTAACACTGTCAAGTAGGCAATTGTGAGTATTATGGACAAAGGCTAATTTATTATAACTATCTTCAGCCTTACCTTACAGGATGCAAGTCCATAGCATCTTCTGAGTTAAGCCATTCCAGAAACTGTATCATCAACCTTTGAATGTCAGATGGGCCAGGTGGAATATGACCTCCCACATATACTTGCGTTCTTCTGAAATGACCTCCTTCTATAGGGTCGACATGACCTAATACTCTCTTATGTATCTCTAATATGTCTCCCATTGTGATGTCCCGTAAACGATACAAAAGTGTTGAGTTTATGTATTTCATAGCTGCGTCTAAACCTAAAATCTCATTGTGTTCATCAATGCTCTTTCCAGCCACAGCAACTCTAGTCTCTAAAATACTTCTTGTTTGTGACAATGTCATAGTATTCCCTTCTATGCCAACTGTGTGATATATATGCTGGAAGTATGCTTCTTTCTTAGCTCTCCTAAGTGCAGAGTTGTTTTCTGGTATCGACGATAGTGCATCCCTTTTTTCATCAATCTTTCTTAACATTTCTCGGTCCAGGTTTTCAACTATACTTGCGGTTCGCTGACGATTCATCAAAGCACCAGTGTGTTCAGGGTAATTTGTTAATGCTAAAGTGTACAATTGGTCTGCTCTGACTACGTCTTTTTTCGTGTCTTCTAAAAATTCGCCATAATGATTTAAAATGTCGGCGTGTTTCGGTGATAGGGCGAAAGCGTGTTGAAATAGTTTTAAAGCTTTGTCAGCCTTACCATTCTTCTTCATTTCCAATGCAGCGTTAAGTGACACTACAGCTTCGGCATCGCGAGCCTTATCTATTTTCTTGGCAGACACAGGGAGTGGCGTTTGATCCTCGTAAGGCTCTAAATGGTTACCATACAGACCAGCTGGAATAGGGGAGAAAGGTTTGGCAAATTTCCCGTCATAACTTAACAACTTATGTAGCGATATCAATACAGCAAGCGTACACACGACACTAGACAATATTAACACCGTTTTACACTTGTCCAACAGCATTTTTATGTGGAAATTCGTTTTCACTTCACACTTCATCGTTTCAGTTTCGCTAGTTCTACCTATCAACAACATGGTCACTGCAGCCGACGGAACATCTGTTTCGCGATAAAATCTCGGAACTAATGACGGGAAATAATTTAGATTGCATTGTGTATTGCTAAAATATTTGTAAACGCTAATACCAAAAAACCACGTAAGGCCATCGCCGAATGACAGGTTGGACAAGTTTGATGCTTTGACAGTGACATTGACAACCAGCTGTTGGTGCGTTCAGTAATTTAAAGTCGATTCATAGTTTTTTTGGAAGGGTGATGTTGAGGAAAGGATGGTCGGTCTGATTTATTGGTTTTTATTTATCATAATAATATTATGAGTAGTGTATAAATTTGGTGTTCATTTGGTATGGTACACTAAAGTTCAATATTGAGTGTTAAATAAAAGCGTATCGGGTGTTAAGTCACTTGTCCACGTAAACAACTCACTGCAGTGTGACTTGACTGTGTCTTGAAATGAGCTTAAATTGGATTTTGACCGCATCAAAATCCTTATCCTCCGAAAGCTACTGAAAAGCTTAGCACGCGTGATACTGGCTGTTCAGCGCCTTCTATTGGCGCAGATGTGGTATCACCAAGCGAACCGAAGTTACAGCGAGCCGCGGCCGGTCCCGACCATGGACTTAGTGTTTATTAGATTAAGTCCCTAGCATAGCTGGGCATTAACTCGTTAATCGTTAATTAACGAAGTTAACATTTTGAGTAACGGATTAACTTTTAAGTTAACTTTAAAAACTGTTAACGTGCTCATTAACTTCCGTTAATAATCCAAAAGTCCGTTAATCTTTAATCCAATGCCTAATTGCTAAATAAAATGCGCCACCGCGAGTGCCATGCGAGAAAGCTGCGAATAGATTCAAGTCTAGTCAGTTCATGTATTTAAGTAGGTTACAAGTAACACATATGCATCGTCAAAACCAAAATTAAAGCTACAGCCGGTTCGGAACTTAATTCTACCGAGAAGAATCCGACAAGAAACTCAGTAGTATAGATATCGTTTTAATTTATTTTTTAACTGCCAATTGAAATTTTATTAAGTTTTAAGAAAATCAAGTCACCATGTCTATAATAAAAAGGTCTCATGGCCTTTATCAGTGCAAGTTATCTAGTTTTTTTAGCAAAACAAATAACACGTCACGCTTACTAATCTTGATTTATTTGATTCAATACATCATTGATTGTAGATCACCCTTTGTGATGTCCAATGTCTATAGATTAAGAAATTGCGTATTTTTCTATATTTACGTTGTAATTTGCACAGATCATACTGTTAATCCTTTATAGGGCTCTGTCGACTATATGACCACTATAATTTGAACCTTAACTTTTTTTAATTAAGGTCCAAAACCAACGAAAAATTGAAACATGCTCTGACGTAGCGGGTTAAACCGTTATTGGAACAGGATTCGAACCCACGACTCCTGGAAAAAATTCGTCCAGGCGCCTCGAATAGAGGTAGGTATCTACTTATGTTAGTTTATGTATGTAGAAATACTGAGGTTGAGAGTTCGATTCCCGTTTGGGTAAATATAAAAACAAACTTTTCTATACTGTCTCGGGTCTGGGTGTTGTGGTATCATCGTTGTTTCTGATTTATGTAACACAAATGGTATATCTACTTACTTACCACATAATAAAAATAATGAAGTATGTGATGTTGTCCAATATTTATTTATTCATATTTTTAATAGGTACGAAGTTTATATGAAGAGGGATGCGTAAATGAACAACACAGCTAATAATATGTTTTATATTTTTCTAACGTAACCTTCTGCGTCACTTTCACGAATAAATAATAAATTCTTTCGCAATATCATTCAGATCATTAAGGATAATACAAAAAATACTAACAATTAGAACTAATACTAATTTATTAATCACATAAATATATTTCTCCTAACTAATCGAAATATTAGTTTAGAAATTATGATTACTTTGCCATTTGCGCCCGTATCAAGGGTAAGCTGCTTGACTTCAGTGCCCTTAGCACGAACGAAAACGATAATCGATTACGTAGTGAGAAAATAGTACGAAATCAAAGCGCCGAAGCGGTGAGTTACCGGAACTACTGACATCGCCATACAAAACCAGCGCTACGTAAAACTCTATTACTGTATTTGTTCGTACTAAGGGTACATAGCTTTACTGTGTAATCATAATAAGGAAGTTGGTAGTCAAACTTGTACCTACTATGTACTGTTATTCAGAACTCTGTTAACTTTTAATACATCGAATGTCATAATACATTAAAGAGCCAACGCGAAATACAATGAATAGGGTCCCCCTGAAATGATTTAACTAGATATAAATAGCTTTGATCAAGAGCTATGTCTGGTAACGGCCCGCATATTGGTGTTGACATCATAACGTCAAGTCAAATAAAGTCAAAGGCCTGAATGTAAAACTTTTACAAATAGTTATTTTTATCTATAAAATTTGCTATCATTGTCCAATTATAAGGAAATACTTAGATTTATTAAGTTTTGTTTGTTATCTTCGACAGATTTGACTCATTGAGATTGATGTTAATGACAAAAATCTTCAAAAGAATAAGGGAATATGCTCTCGCAAAAGATTTGTGAAAACACGTGTAGTAATTTTTGCTTTTTAAAATGTTATTTATTCGAGTTCGATACGCCTGTCGTACTGTGTACCTTTAATTGTTACCAACGTTCTAAATTATGATCACAAATAAAGCTACGATTCCGTCAAAACATCTGACGCGCGACAATCCGCTACAGGCGGCGGGATGCCTCAGCACTTCCACATACGCAACGCATTAACCTCATACAGTCAAGGGCATCCACAGCGCAATAAATAGAAGAGTCATATTAAACAATGTATCTTTCTATTTACGTCAACGTCAGTAAATAAAGCTTTAATGCAAGGAGGCACAGATTATATTTATCAAGAGAACTAGCCTAAACTGCCGTTAATACTTTTCATGATTTCAAATTGGGTTATTCTACGGCCGTTGACGAATAGGAAGATGTATTGTAGATATAACTATCTGAGCGCTGTAACGCCAGCCATTATACACGCGGGCGACATACGCGCGAGGTTGTTCTCCTCGTAACTTCCTGCGATTAAGGAGTTTTGCGATTATTGCCCTATGAAAAGCGTTCACATTATATCTACAAGCTACTTAACACTAATCTAAATCTATTTTTATGGCAGTACTGCAGGAAATTAGAGAGCAGACAACGTGAGTTTCATTATTATCAAGCAGCTTGAGGATGGGCTGGCTGCAATCGCTTGAATTTTTATCGCGTCTTCAAGCTACTATCTACTTACTTATCTAATTGGATTGGCAAGTTCCATAAATGCCGTAGTCACATAAAAATCTGACGTTAATAATGCAATAAGTGAAATGCAACATACATCTTGTAATCTGAGCTTTCGTCGCGGTTACTACGTAAAGTGAGTTTTTACCTATTGTATTATTAACGTCAATAATAAATTACCTATCTAAAGTGGCCTGAACAGCATATAGAGTTTATAAATGTCTCTGTAAGTTCATTTCAGGGCCTCAATACTCTATGGATAGACTTTCGAATAGTCAGTATTGAAAAAAGTTTCCAATAAGGCACTAAACTGCTGAAATTAAAAACATTTATTCTGTTTCGCCCATAAGTAACTAGACAGAATTATGTTCTAATTCAGTAATTTTATGACTTATCCATTATTTGATTTTCATCTCACTATTAAAAATCAGAGTTAATTTAAATGCTACAATCTGTCAATTGGTTTTTACCATTAACATTTTAGTAGCTTTACTTTAACAAAAGATATTCGTTAGTCTTAAAAAGAACTAAATTGCACCTTAAACTTAGTATTAAAATTAGAATTGATATATTTTTCTAGTACGAATTGAAACCTAAATGTTAGCGTCCAGCGCTGTGTCTTTAACGTAATTTATGTTCACGAATTATCACTTTGTTTATAACATATTTATTACTTAAGTCTAGGTAATTAAAACTAAATTTTATTTATACCCAACGGCTATTCCACGAATAATCATTAGTTAATCGTAAAATGCAATCAGGTACAACAGACTTCACAGCCTGATGATAAACTCCAAAAATTGACTAATATACTACTCCAATAACAGATACATACAAATACTGTTACTTAGAATAATCGAAAATTATTCTACAAGTTTTGCATGTGAATAAATCTATGGACATGATGTTAATGATTTGTTTTGGTATTCGAATAAAAGTTTGCTTATCGCGGCAATGAAACGCAGACTTAACTTATGTTGTCTACGGGTATTAACCGGCAGTGAAAAATAGATAGTAATCAAAAAGAGGATCTATGTATTTTTATTCTAAAGTAGAAAAAAAATGCGATATTTATCGCGGTTACAGACTCTGTGTTGGTTTATTATGATGATAAGATTTAAATTAGCATTCCAGCTGGATAGTGGCACATCAAAGATAAAAAAAAGCATACTGGACTTAGGTACGTAGCGTGCAAACTCCGACTTAGTTCAATAGAACTAAGAAAAGGAATAATGCCTGGTTCCAATAACGATCAGTTTTAATTACGTATACTAATAAATTTTACGAGGCGTAAGCTAAAAACGATCCCCTGACGATTGATGGCAGCTAGTATGGACGTAAATTATGAAACGGTATTAACGACTCATGCCGGCCTAGCATACGCAACGCGACTAAATTTTATCGCACTCTTAACAAACGTCAAAATCGATTAAAGTCAGTGCGTCAGCTGCTGATTGGCTGAAAATACGAGTGCTGTGTGCTATTAGCCAATCAACAGTATCGAAACATTTGTCGTCTCATGCGATAAATTTGACATATTGCGTATGCTAGGCCTGGTAGTCGAATGGAGATAAACGGATGGGCATTTTTGACACATTAGGAATCAGAAAATATTGGAACCAAGCCTTAGTCAAACTTTATGAGCCTCTGGCAAGACCCCCCAGTATACTTTTTGCAGAGGTCCTCATTTCTGGTGTATTATTATGGGCAATATTATTCTTGTAGTGTATGAGTATAATTGTCTAGGTTCCTAATGGCACATGGAGTCGACCAGGATCATAGTGGAGTAGAGCGAGCAGCCCAGCGCGATCATGGTGCCCATGGCTATCGAGGAGTGGTACATTCTGAACGTCTTCAGGACGCGGAGGTAGCGTGGACAGTGTGCGAGCTCGCCTAGGATTAGGCGACCGACCTGGAACAAGCAAACGGATTATTAACTGCTGTAAACTAGCTTTAATAGGTACGTGCCCAGGGTTGGGGCCCTGAATCCAGAGGGCCTACTCCCATAAACGAAATATGTCGGATCCGACAACGGATGGCAATTTTTAATCCTCATAATCATAAAGAAATCACTTCGAATGCAAATTAAGCGTTTTCAAAAAACAAAATATTATTTATGCATATCAAAAACCACGTCTTCATTCCTAAACTTTTGAATAATCTTCAAAAACGAAACCTTTCGTTTGTTCGTTTCGTTTTTGAGAGTACCCCCCCTGGCTCGGATATAAAACCATGACGAATAGTTCTACATTCTCAACCTATATTTAAGTAAAGCCAGTTACACCGATGTACCTATTAAAAAATTGAATACCTATGTGTGATATGTTAAAAAGAATATAAAAATTGAGTGCTTTTACAAAAAAACAAAAGTGAACTGTTGCATTCAAATAAAAATAAAAATACAAAGATTGCCAGCGAATTAGTTCGCGTTAATTTGGGATAAAAAGTATCTTATATGTTTATCTAGTATATATTTGTACCAAATCTCTTCTATCTTTGTACCAAATTTCAGCCATATTCATTCAGAAGTTTCGCGTTAAACATTGGTAGGATGTTTGTAATGGTATCTGCGATTTTTTTATTTACAAATTAACTTAGATTTTAATTGTTACCAACGGTTTGATGGTTTAGAAAAAAAGAAGAAAGGTTTGAACGTTTGTCAAATTTGTCAAAATATATGATGAAGTTTGTAAATGAAGTACATCCTTCAATTCAGCAAATAACTACAAGGTACTCTCAGTTATTTGCTTACTTTTGCATCAATTAAAACATTCTATTGCTTAGTATCGAAATTTCTCATGACACGACGTGTGGTGATTCATGACAATATCGAAGGTGGTCCCACGAATCCGTTGCATCAGCTATTGTGCAAAGTGCCGTGTTGTCGAGTGCAACGGGCGCGTTTCAATGACCATGCAATGTAAGTGCATGACGAAATGAGATGCAGTTATGTAATAAATAATTGGGTCGATTGTTTAGTTAGCAAAGGTCATCAACTGGCGCTCTGTCTATGCTGATAATGCACTGATAACTGAGATTGTCATTTGTTAATCAAACCTAACGATGCAATGCGATCAACATTATCATTAAGTCCACCTGTTGTAGTTGTGTGCAATTCAGTTTTAAATAAATAAATGTCTTAAAATCGCATTTTGTTAATCTAACCTAATCTAACCTAAATCCTTTAAACTTAAAGTTAATCTTTTAGTTTTTATAAATCCATACCTACCTACTAAATTTTACTCTGCAAAATTGTGCAAATTCATCGTTGAACTTCACTGGCTCGGAATACTTTTGGATTTATTGGTGTCGGCCTTCTAAGGCCTAAATATGTCCAACACTATCTTCCTTACTAGAATAATTAACTAATTTATCGCATGAGACGACAAAAGTTTCGATACTGTTGATTGGCTGATAGCATACCGCACTCGTATTTTTAGCCAATCGTCATTACAGTTGTAATGAGCGCGTTAAATTTACTTGCGTCGCCCACCATTTTTACGATCATACAATTTATTTAATGTGACTTCTGTGGCGATATACCTAGTACAGTAAAAATCACGTCAGACTACGTACTTTGGACTTTGCACCGCGCTTATCTCGTGAGCATAAAGACAAATATCGTTGAACTGTAACCTTGATGTGCTGTCCTTACTTATGCGGTATACGTAGAAAGTAAGAAATAAATGCCTTAGCTATACAATCAAAATAATCAACTGATGCCAAACTAAAATGGTCCCTTATATTTTTGAGTACCAACCGATAGACACTAGGGCGCGTCGACCCAGCTCACCCAGACCGAAGCCAATTAGAAAAGTACAGTAAACAGTAGATCAAAGTAAACACTTGGAGGTCGGAATCCTTATGCCTGTGATATAAAGGCGGTACAAAGATCTTAGTACAGAAGTGTATAATCTGTACGTTTCCTAAATTGACCTGACTGATATTAAGACGCTCCCAATAGTTCATTCTGCAATCAGTACAGTGCAGCGCATGTGTAGGTAATTCTGCACGCGTAACATCGACCTCGAATCATTCCGCGATCACGAGTCCACGTCACATGCAGTGCCATAAATAAAAATAATGTTTTGAATACACAACTGCTATTTTTTGAAATAGTACAAAAATATCAGCCGTGGCTGTGGAGACACGCGTGGAGCAGTGCCAAGGTTGTTGGCAACTCACTTCGAGTCGAGTTCAAGATGCTTCTGCTAAATGATCCACATGACTTCAACTATGCACAGCTCCAGAAAGTTCCCACGTTCAATCACGAAAAACAATTAGTATTACAGATAAATGTAATTGGAGTTTCTATAGAAGCGAAATACCACTAATTGATTCATCTTATCTCAGAAATACAACAGAACAGACTTGAATTTTGGCACATAGGTTTCTTATAGGGTGTTAACATTCGCTAAGAATAGATCTTGCAAAACTCAACTCCTAAGGGGTAAAACGAGGTATGAAAGTTTGTATGTAAATCACCTATCCATGAAATCGTGATACGCACATCTAATCTTAAATAAGAGCTTTTTATTAAATTCATATAGATGTTAAAACGGTACATGATTATGATTATGATAAATTTTTCGTAACGTTACATTTATGTACGTCGTGGCAGTACCGGATCTAGATTTTTACGAGGCCGGGCAAAAACTGAAAATAGATTCTCTAACTAGATTATAAAGGTCCTCGAATCTCGACCACCCTGTCTAAAGTGTCTGATTTAAAAGTAGGTTATAGAATTTAAGACTTTTTAAACATTTTAAATAAGTTAACGGGTCAAAACGCGACAACATTACTGAAACTACGGATACTGTCAGTGTAGTGTGTCGAAGTGGCTTCAATAACACTTTGTTAAGCGAGAATGTGAGGGTGGATGAAGATATGCAAGCTCCCCCGAACAGACGAAGACGAGCGAGACCAGTCAGCTCATGACCACGGTTGGTACAACCTAACCGAAACGTCGGGTAGTAAGTAGTTCGTATTGACTTCTAAAAAATGGTGAACCCTTAACTTATTTTAAATAACAAGTAGGTTAATGACTCTTACCTCTTGTCCTCCTCCGGCTACCTCCTCCATCTGAGTCTTGATGTGTTTGGCGCGCAGCATGGGCCTCACCAGCCACAGCCGCACGTACGCCTCGATGCAGAACACGGCCGCAAGCAGAGCGAACTGCAACATATTATTTTATTTTATTTACTACATACCATAGTCAAACCGTTGAGTGTATGACTCAGCGGCGTATCCTAGTTACTTTGCCATATGTCAAATCGGTAATGATAATGTCATAATTATGTCAAATCTGTAATTGCTCAAAGGCTTGGCAATGACAATAAATTTGGACCCTTATGAGTATGAGGCATTCGGTTGGCTGGTACTGATTCTGTGTAAGTAGCTAAAGCACTTGTGTTACAGAAGTCAGTAACAACAAACGGTACCACAACACCGAGATCAGTAGACAAGTTCGTTTTCTATGTTGACTTGACTAGTGGCCGCCCGCGACTTGCTACGCGCTTATTCAGTCTTGTTTAGCAATAAATAAAGTCTGTTACTCAGGGCTAATGTAGCTTTCCAATGGTGAAAGAATATTTGAAATTGGTACGGTAGTGTTAGTGTTTATTTATTACAAACGTACAAAAACACAAATCTTTCCTCTTCATAACTTTAGCGTAGATGTAGATCCATTTAAAATATTGAAATTCATTGACCATATTTTCTGCTAAACGACTCTACTGGTCCATTTGTTTTCTTAAAAATAATAACGAAATCCAATTCGTATCCTAAATTAAATCTGTGCAACGCTCAACAACAAATTAAATTAACTTTTCACTGTCAAACATTTATTTGTCCTTTGAATTTCACGATACTATCTACTGCCTTTTATTTACCTTGTTCCGGTTCCTGAGTGTCTCGATTATTCATTAACTGTAAGTTAATTTTATAATCCACTGACCTTCTTGCATTAAGCTCGTGGATTAAAAATAGAACAAAAAATATAATTCTACTTTCAGGTTCTTTATATTGGAACGTAACCGAATAATAACTTTATAACTTAAGTCAGTTGATTAGTACAAATTTGAGTACTAGGAGTTTCGAATGCAAACTGCGCTGTCATGTCCTTAGTGTTATGTACTTTTAAAGTGCAATTAATTGATACCTAACTAATAGCATCTTAAAACCACTACTTAAATAAGTACATTAGGCTACTAACGGTTAGTTTTTTAATCAAACAGCTGGTTCTGAGACCGTTAATACATTCAGATGATGATTTTGTGCATATTGAATGTAAGTTTCTCAAATCATTTATTTCTAAATGTTCTGTGGTAAGATTGGATTAAGAAATTTGGTTCTGACTTTTGATCTTGGTTGTTTAATTGTGAGAACTGTAGTTTTATTTTCTAAAAACAATCCTATGATATTGTGTTTAAATTATTTTTTTGAATGTCCAAAATATCAGGTCATCCATCCTACCATCTTCAAATGTTGTAAAGTCCAATAAAGATAATTTGAATTTGAATTAGGCATGCCACTACAAAATACAAGACAGGACTGGGATAAGCTAACAAAGTTCACATTTCGATTCCTGCTCACAAAACGATAACATCGATCTAAAGGGGAAAAGACATCTCATCACCTGAAAATATGGTATTTATGCTAATGGACAATCTGTTGATGACTTTGTTTAATTTCCTGAATTTGCCAAAGCTTTGTCTTCGGCGTATTTTAGTTGACTTTTAAAAAAAAAAGAGCTTTCAAATATTTTGTGGAAGCATCTTCTATTTCGCTATTTCATGCTTTCACGTTACGTCAAGATTTGAAAACGTTACATTGGTCTCGTCAATACCCAATAATTATTTGGCAATTATTAGTAGTGCAATGACAGGCTAATTTTGCCATATGTAATGTGTAATCCATCAAAATCTAATATAGGTAATTTAAATAGCGCATTAATTAAAGAGCAGTTGAAGAGTAAAGTGGCCTTGCTTCCATTTTCTACGATTAAGAAACATCACGCAAAAAGTCAGCCCAGAGATTATTTGGATATCTTTAAAGAAGTTTCTACTACTTTGTCAGTATTCGAAATATTGTGTTACCTTCATGTACTGTACCTGTTTATTGAATAAAACATTATTTTTTCATATAGATATCAATAATTTTACCTAGCCAGTAGGAAAAATACTTTTATAAATAGGGGTACATTACCTTTTAGTTTGTTTACACAATTAAGTAGGTACGGTACATGAAGGTACACTTTTTATTTTAGTTCTTATGTATAGAAATGCAGTGGTCAGAAGGGGCGGCAAAATTTGAAAAGCCTAGCGGCAAAAGTGTAAATTTGCCACTGGGCTTATGAAGTAGGTATTAACAACATAAACAAAAACCTTTATCAAATAATAGCTATGCGAAATGAAAATGGAACATGTGTAATTCAATGTGTCACCTACTACCTACCACTCAAAATCACTACATTTATTGCATTGATAAGGGCTTGACAAAGTGCATGATGAAACACGTGGAAATTTCGTAAATTAGTGCAGAGTAAAATCGTTTAGCGATAAGATAAGATCGATTAAGGTCAATGACACTGCAGATCAAAAATTGCACGCTCAAAACCGTTGGCCGATTCAATTGAAAGTCGGCGCCATATTTATTGGCATTCGTTTTATTTGAAGTTCGATTTAAAACTGTTTAAGATGTGTTCACACCGTTGCAAGCAAGACGAGTTTGCAATATGGAAGCAGATATGCGTGATCAAATCTTTAAGATCGCCGGCTTTGCCATACATACGTTGGTATGGGAAAAACTATTTAAAAAAAGGGCTTATCCATGCCGCTGTCTTTAAGTCAGTTGCTCTTAATGATGTTTTCGATTGACAACTGTCAAATTGATTAAATTGCATAGGTTTATTAACCTTATTGTAACCGTAACATCGACACATTATTTGAAAACAGACAGCCAATAAATCTTTACAGCCCTAATATTCTCAAAACGTTGGAAACTAAATCGAATTCGAAACCTTCAGAACTCAACAAAACATGAACTTCAGTATCGGAGTAGCTTCTGACATTTGTAAATAACGGGACTAGTAATACCAGTACAAATGGAACCCCTGCATAATTTAGCCTGTATCTATCAAAGCAGGTTAGGATACATAGCTAAAGATAGGTATATTATGTCCCAACAATATTTACTATTGCAGGGCGTGGTTATGTTATATACAGGTACTTTAAAAAAATAAAATCAAATTTCTGCATGCTAAGAGTTCGTCACGCCACTCTTGTAAACACATCTTTAGAATACCAAAGTGACCATGATCTTTATAGGATAAAGGAACATTCATTTATCATACATTTTTATTTTGTCCGGACGTTTCAATAACATAATTTATTCACTGATTAGTAATGATGATCAACATCAACGTTCTCAATAACAACCAAATCATAATTAGACTACAGGTTTGGTTCATATTTCTTGAGAAGATTCACCGTCAAATTTCAGAATAATTACCAGCAATGACTGTAATTCGGTCTATAAGAGACGTTGAAACATTTGTTAATACAAATTTATTCATGGAAATGATTACCAAAACTTATTTTTTAAAGCCCTTTGTCAAATAAATAAACATACAATTAATAGGCCTGTTTTCTTTAGCGCGTCATTTTTGGTTGCAGCGTTGCTAGCGAGTAGGAAGAAAGGGCGATGCCGCATTTGACAACTTGTATATTGTAGTGCAAATGACAAAACGTTTTTTAACTTACATCAACAAGAGAAAGTAGTTTGTAGGGACGTAGACAAAACCGGGGTATAAGAAGGGCAGCTGCCTTGCCTATAGGGGTAAGAGGTAAGAGCTATCTGCGCACCCCCGAAAGCTCGGTGAAGATTATAAGATTTTGCAGCCATCATTGATAGTGGGGTAGGAAAAAAAGCTGTCCTGCCCTGTCCTGGATACGCCTAAAGCACCTATGATTTGTCGTATTATAAGCTAATGTTATTAGGGCATCAAGTTGAAACGTACCTGCACCCAACACGTATGTGTGAAGCGAGTGAGGCACTGCGTCCTGAAGTAGGCCAGCAGCGCCACCATGCTGACGCCGGCGTTAAACGCGAAGTAGACGGGGAAGAGCACTGTCTGCACGCGCCCGAACTCGTGCCGGGGAAGTGTGAAGTACAGCACTATACCTGCGAAGAAGAAGAAAAGTAGATATTAACATCCTGCGGCTTAACTGTCTCCGTGGTGGAAAGCTTAATTAAACAAAAGAATTAAGTTCTTTATTCTATTTATTTATTTACAAAAACCTACAATTACTATCCTTACAGGTAACTGAACCTAATGCGATAGCTTATCGATCTAATCTAATATTTAACTTAATTCATGTGGTAACTAATAATAATTTGTGTAATTCTTGCGAATTCACTCATGCAACACGAAAATATGTCCACTGTTTCATGAACTAAATCAATAGTTCACATTGTCTGAACAAGAGGGTATTTCGCCAGAAGGTTAGTCCTGAGAGCGGGCACGGCCAGCAGGGGTGGGCCTGAAGTCCCACAAAACTGTTCACACAGTTTTTCTGCGGGATCAGGGGCTAACATAAATGTTAACAGAAATGTGACAAAAGGTAAGGTCCGATTCGAATTTGATTTTGACGTTTTGAAACATATGATCGTTTGTGAGTGAATCTGGCTATAAAATATAACCTATTAAAAAAAAAAGAAAAATCTTGATCATTAATTCAATTCTTGAAGAAAGTAAATAAAAATATGTAGTTATATTTTAATCTAAGTGTAGATACATGTTATTTTGCAATCTAAATCGAGTCATCCGGACGTACATATGTTCGTACGTATACGACGTATAGGTAGCTTCATTTGCTTTATGTATAGATACTATTTTTCATAAGTATTACTAATGTAATCTATATGAATAAAAAAGATTGACTTTGACTATGGAAACTTTTGAACTCTTTATTTTTCATATTTAGTCAAATTACTCTCAGACGTGTCTAATTATCTTAATCAACCATGATTTGTGATGTCTAGACTGGTGTTTGACGTCTAGACGAGCAAAAACCGAACCAATATTTTACCAATAAAATTTTATGGGTAAACCGTAACCACAGAATACACGTGCGTCCTGATAATTACAAAATACCTCGTCATAATAGTTGTATAGACGTGTTTTGACTCGGTATTATTAATAGTCCAGTGAAGAGGTTGGCAAAAAAAACACTATAGGTACATATTGTTTTTTTTTGTTTTAGTTTGGTAACTTCTCTGTCTTTGAACTTTTATGTTTAAGAGAGGTAGGGCAAAGTGATTTATCGCTCCAACTGGAGCATCCCGCCTGGTAAAATACCTCCACCTTACAGAAGACTGCAGCCAAATAATAATCACTTCGGTGTTGTTGTGTTACTGTGTGTGAGTAAGGTTTCCAGAGCTCCTGGGGAGGTTTTACATTAGTAGCAGGGGTCAAGCCTTCAAGGTAAGGGCGACAAGTCCAGTAACAACTTTATTATGCTGCACTTGTTGCCTTTTAGCTAGGACCTCATTGCTTCTTAACATCAGGTGGGATGAGGTCAATCTCGAAGTGCATTATAAAAAAATAATTGGTCTAATTCACTAAAAGTTATACCATATGAATATGGGGTTTCTAAAAGTAGTTCATTAAAATATTCTACCACCTTTTCGTACACGGTGTGCCATGGACCAAATAAACAATTAAACATTAGCCAATTCGTGAAACCTTATTGAGCAGCCTTGCAAGTACATTAGCCGACCTCGCTAAAATTTAAGGAAACGAATCAAAAGACTTCGATCACGGCCTCATTAAAATAAAGAGAATGACGATTTATGGTGGCAGATGTTAAGTGGAGCTGGAGTTGCCAACGTAAAAAATTGTTGCCCATAATGAGGTTAGTTTTCAAGAGTGATTCCCTTGGGAAAGTTGCTGCGAATGCGTCTTCTCGAGATCTTTATAGTTACATTAAAAATACTCTTGCATTTCCTCAAACATACAGTTTTAAAATAAAATATCATCTATTCTGATTTCTGATATTAAAAAAAGGAATCATTCAAATATTTTATCACTGCATTATTCCCTACTGACATAAAAAATAAAAAATAAGGTGAGTATTCTTTTGCATGATGGAAAAAAAATGTGTTTTTTTTTCGGTATTTTAACTGTTGGACCAAACATAAATTTTTAGTCAACTTTCCTTTTGTTATATTATTTACTGACCATAGAAAGTAGTAACAAATATTGTTAGCAACATTGTTCTATTCATAAACCGATACGGTTGTCCCAAAGGTCATATCAATGAGCGGTGAGGATCAGCGGAACAGTTCGCGAATGGTCCGCACGTTATGCTACCATTATGTCATCAATGTAATCATCATCTCGTTTGTTCAGAGACTTTCCGCCTCCGACCGGCAGACTTCGGACCCTTAGCTGCTCATTGATAACGTAATTGATTGTACTCATAGTTCATTCATCTTCCTAGCCAACAGCTGTTGCATTGTACACTAATTGCAGTCAATAGTTTGTTTCTTCTTAATCGTTTTACCTGGGTGGTCTAAGGTGTTTTGTTCTCGTTAACTCGTATGTTCTTATTGGTAAAGCTTTTTATAATTCATTAACTTTTCTGTATTACAATCACAAAAACTATCTACCATTTTATCCGTTGAAAGTAATTGATTTTACTAATCTATGATCTAATCAAACAGTAATATGATCTAAGTAAATATCAATTCAATAATTACCTACAAAAGCCTTTGAAATTTTGTTGCCACTTTGGTTCTTAGTTAGAATGGCAGTGTCTTAAAATAATGATTTATTTGGCATTGGATGCAAAAATAATAAACAAGTAGGTAAATTCAGCATTAAAATATCTACTGTTAGCACATCACAATCCTTGATTTAAAGGTTGTTCAATGAGGTCAGGTTAATATTTGTCTAACAACGCGTAAAATTTTACGTCCGTTGCCGCTGCGGAAAAAAGTAAGCACGCACAAATATTTATGTGTTCGAATCACATGGTTTTCGTTTGTTTTTCTTTCACCAATTTACCGCTAAGCCAGGGATTTAGTCATTGATTTAATTATAACCAAATAACATCAGTGGAGACCTTGAAGATTTGTTATTAAGTAGATAAGTAAGAGTTGATGTAACAAGCTTGTATTTTGTCGATGATAACGCTGTCAATGGCAGATTGTACAATTTAAGATTGCAAAGTAATTTGTAATAAGTGCTTAGTGGAAAAAATCCTGGAGGAATTTCGGAACATGCGATGTCAATGATACGGTATTATGTTCCATTAAACAATTACGGATCGTTAATGGAACTGGCCGGATGTGTTAAGATTGTTTACTCATTAAGTTTTGTTAAAATGTTTAAAGAGTAAAGATGCAAACGGGAATACTTTAAGTTTAATTGAATGTCCTTACCGTTTTGATTTTCTTAAAATTATGGACAGAATAAATAAAACATCTCACAATCAAAACATGTTTAAGATTTAAAAAATATTATCGGAATTTATAGTATTAATATATGTTTTTGTCTAAAATTTTAAAAGTGCTAAAGAGCTAGAAGAATGGAGCTATTTGGTACATTCATGACTAGATGTTGCCCGCGACTCTATTCACGTTAATTCTGGATAAATAAATGCATTCACTTTCACATCTATTTTATATCTGAGTAGTTTCAATTTTGGTTTATATTCATTTTAACGATGCAAAAGTGTTACTTGCAGCCAACATGAACAAATTAATTGATTGTGATTATTATATTAATTCATTTTTATTATTAAACAATTTATAGTACACTAACTTATCAATACAAACTAAACTATATATTTACAAATATAAATATTATTATAAAAAATAAAAATCTTCTAAAATTGGGCCTTGTGGGATCGATCCCAAGACGCTGGCAGCATTACCTCGCTGGATAGCTAACGAAACACGCTGTGCGAGGTAAGTGCCAGTCCTGGGGTCGCCTGAAGTATAGACCAGTTTTTTTTAATTATATTAATTTAATCTGTTGTACTGTACTTTTTGCGTGAATGAAAAACAAACGTCTATAAATATGGTCAGAACAGTTATGATTTCCGACAATATATCCTTCTAGAGTGAATTAGTAAATAGTACACTAGACTTATTAATAGAATGACTCAAAATTTCCATCTTGTATCATGTTAACACAACTTACTACCAGATTGCGTACAATTTCGGATTGGGTTTTAGATAATAAGGACATAATAACAGCGAAGTCTGGCCGGGCCGAAGTCGAATCGTGGCACTAAATTGATTATCAGCCCACACGCAATCGTGTTATTGAAAGCAAATGCAAAAACAAAAGACTTCTGACGTAGGTATTGCGCGCTGTTGTAGACAGAAGATGAATAAGTTGGTAGATAGTAATTCAGAAAAAAAAGAAAGCAATTTTCTTTTAAATATTCATTTCTTTAATTCTCTCGCTCTTTCACATAGGTATCTTAATACCATAAAGAATAAAGTTTTTAAATATTGTTGATACCACCCACAATTCTCGGAAGAAACGTCAAATTTGTGAAATTAAATTAATGTATCAAGGCTGAAATCGGCGTCAATTAAACGAATCCCAGATAAAAGAAAATTGATGACTGATGATTGATATTCGTTTAGCCGTTTAAAAAGTTTAGGTACCTTTTTCATTATACATTTATTCTGCCAATTGAAATTCAATAAAGACCTATTTTTAATTAATTTATATTTTTCAACAGTTTCATAAATTATCATGACCCATAAAATCGGTATCAAAGGCATAATTTGCATAAAATTTTTAGTTTTCTGGAAGACTCACAATACATAAACACAACACAACGAATAAAAGTACCTAACGTAATGAAAAGTATCAATATCGACGAGGTATAAAAAAAGGACTGACCAAAAAAAGTTCCAACGAAATTTAAATGCACACTTGCTTTACGGGTAAATATGCAAAATGCATGCTAAGTATTGATGGAAGTATTTGCTTGACGTACTAAAAGGCACGTTGGTACTCTTCCAGGAAGACAAACAATGGTACTTAAAGTTTACAAGATAACATTTTTTCCCATACGAAACCTTTAAACATTCTTGACAATTTCCTATTAAAAATTATCGATGTTTATTACGCAACGTAGTCCGAGGATTTAGATAACATTCTATCTACTTTTGAATGACAAGACAAGCCTATTTACAATAGTTTTAGCATAGAATAAGGAAACGATTTAGTTAAGATAATGTGTGGTATTCCGTGTTAAAGCTGCTTAACTAAATGGACATAAAGATCAATAGTTTGTGAAGTTGGGGCGATTTCATAGATTTGATTTTAGGAAACGTACATATGTGAAATATATGTTTTTAAAAAAGTTGTCTTTGGTCGCTCAGTTAGGCTTCAAACAGTAATTGTATGTAATATAATAAACGCGAAATTCTGTGAAAGAAAGAAAAATATGTAGGTATTAGGCACTCCGAAATACTTGAGTCTCAGAGTATAGAATTTTTAATATTAATTTATACATATTTCTATGACTTCAATTCACTGCACAAATAACACATTAACTTGAGGTACCCAACAGGCTTCCAGCTCACTTCAAGTTTAGCTTGTAGTGCTGGGGGAGAGCGTCCTTAGCTTTCTTGTATAAGGGTTACGTGTGATAAAAACTCTTAACTCACCGGAGACAAGCGTCATCCACACTTGAGCTCCGAGATGGGTTGCCACGGCGCCCACGTACAGCGCCCGCCAGCCGCGAAGGTTCGCGTCGGACCCTGGCCGGCTCAGCCACACCAGCATCACCACGATGGCCAGCGCGAAGTGGAACGGCTGCGTCGTCTTCGTTGCGATACTGGAACAAAATGAAACCGACATAAGTATTGTACATAAGTATTTAAGAGAAGTAGGGCATAGCGATTTATAGCTCGAACTGGAACAGTTCGACTGGTGAAATACCTCCACCTTACAGAAGACCGCAGCAAAATAACAATTACTCTGTGTTGTTGTGTTCCTACGTGTGAGTAAGGTTTCCAGAGCTCCTGGGGGGTGTTACATTAGTAGCAGGGGTGAAGCCTTCAAGGTAAGGGCGACAAGTCCAGTAACAGATTTATTATACTGTACTTGTCACCCTTATGCTAGAACCGCATTACCACTTTACATCAGGTGGAATGAGGTCAATCTTGAAGTGCAATATAAAAAATAAAATCTTGATGCAAAAGTAGTATTAAGCTTAGCTTTCTTTTCTAAAAACTACTGAGTTTCTCGCCGGTATCTTTTCGGTAGTTAAAGGTTCCGAACCGGAGGTAGCGAATTTGTTTTATAGAGGTATAGAGGTTCATACGTATAACTGATGTAATCTATGAATAAAAAGATTTAACTGTTGACTATTACTGAAAAAACAAACTTGTACATAAGAAAAAACAAAAAATTGGTTGTCTGTAAAGTCGTTTTACGGACGGTATGTTTACGTGACAACGCTAAACCGATCGTAAGCAATTAGTAAAAAGCGGTTATTTCAATACCACAAACAGATATTCTTATTTTATTTATCATTTATGTATAGATTGTATTTCGTTGGTCGTAATGTTTTTCTTAAATCTTACGTCATATTATAAGCCCAAATAAGTTCTTAATTAGTGCGTAGGTATTTTGTTGAGACGCACACAAATAGTGTGATTAGATGTATCTAATTATCTATAGAGATGTTTTTCAGGTCGGGGCTGCATACGAATAGTCAACAAGTGACGACAGTTCGACGTAACTTATATGTTTTATGCCTACAGACTTGTTTCTGTGTAGTAGCGGTTTTCCATTACGTAGAAGCTGTAACCTCTTTACAATCCTTGAACGTCTCCTATATTACAATGTTTTTGTAAGAGGATTAGGTATATTTGTGATTTAACGTATATTACATTGCATATAATTGGTGAAATAAGGTCTTACAGAAGACCGCAGCCAAATAACAATCACTTCTGTGTTGTTGTGTTCCTGCGTGTGAGTAAGGTTTCCAGAGCTCCTGGGGGGTGCTACATTAGTAGCAGGGGTCAAGCCTTCAAGGTAAGGGCGATAAGTCCAGTAACAGTTTTGTTATGCTATACTTGTCACCCTTAAGCTAGGACCTCATTACCACTTAACATCAGGTGGGATGAGGTCAATCTTGAAGTGCAATATAAAAAATAAATAATATTGAATTTGTATTACATTTATTCAAGTGTTACATCAGTAACACTTGAATAAATGTAATACAAATTTGTATCATCATCAGATGATGATACATTTATTGAAATGGTTGGACGACTTATTAGGTCGGCATATTCATACCAGATGAAATATCTTTACATCTAAGTAAAATAGCAAAATGCTTTGGACTTTCCGTGATACTGAAAATTTTAATTACGCATATACGAAAGATTATAGAAGACAGTCAAACATTAATGAATGAACAACCTCATAAAGTACCTGATTGAATACGATACTACAAATCTGCTGACGAGGTAAACTAACCAGCCGTTGCAAATTAATCGACAATGTTGCCTAGCACCATGGACCTAATATAATAAACTATACTAAGTCCATGCCTAGCACACGCAATATGTCAAATTTATCGCATGAGACGTCAAAAGTTTCGATACTGTTGATTGGCTAATAGCACACCGCACTCGTATTTTCAGCCAATCATCAGCTAACGCACTGACTTCAATCGATTTTGACGTTTGTTAAGAGCGCGATAAAATTTAGTCGCGTTGCGTATGATAGGCCTGCTCATTTCATTTGCATATTCAAATTCGGTCAGTTTTAATGTTGAATTCATTTTTGGACGTTAGGCACCTTGTCCACTTCTACAAATGTTAGTTCTCAAATCTATAGGTATTAATACTTAAAAGCTGAAGAGTTTGTTTGTCGAACGTGCTAATCTCAAAAACAACGGTTTGTATTGAAAAATCTTTAAAGACTATTGGCTATTTATCATCCCGCTGCGACCAAAAGGAGAGAATAATCTGTGGAAAAGGCAGGAAAGCTGCGGCGGGTCCCTAGTATTTTCATAAACAACTAAGTCGGTAAACTATTTAATTGGTTTTCATACATACACTTGCCGCACGAAGTTAGTCAATCGTGCTGCCAATATTTGACCGTGTCGAGAAAGTAATTAACAATGGAGTGATAATAAGTGTGTGTTTCACGCACACGATTTTGAACCTTGAAGACTTCAAGACTACAGTGTCGCACAAAATACTAGATGATTAAATATTTACATGTTTTGATATGGAATGTTTGTTGAACGACCACGAGAATGCCATTCAATTATTGTTAGTGTTAATATCAATTATAGTGTGGTCATACGGTTTGGTTTGAAATTAGGACGGGTATGTTAAAATAGGGGTCGATTAGCGAGAGCGTTCGATTATACTGATTCGATATGCGATAGATTTGCATAATCGATTACGCTTGTGAACGAAATGTGGAATTTTGTGTTACTAGCAGGCCTAACATGCGCCACGCGAATTCAAAATCGATTGAAGTGATAAAACGAGTGTGGTGCGCTACTAGCGAATAAACAGTATCGAAACATTGGTCGTCTCATGCGATAAATTTGACGTATTGCGTATGCTAGGCCTACTAATCACAGAAATTTAAATTATAGATATTATTTGGTATTTATTCCACGAAAACGGAATAGGTATAATATTATAACCTTTTTAATTTTTAACAAATCGAATGTATTGAAGGGATTGAAGACGGTCATACACGTTGATTTCCAATTTCAAAGGAATACTGAATGCGTCCCTAATTGCAAATTTGCATTTCCATATGTCGCGAGGAAACCTTCATTTTCTTTTTATCCATACTTGCTTACCATGTGCATTTTATTAGCAGTGTTGGCTAAGTTTTATTCATTAATAGGCCTTTAATTAAATAGGGACAGATATTATTAAACGTGCATCTAATTATAGAAGGCATATAAATATGTACATAACTTGTAGCTGCAAGGGTCTTGAACTACAGGCATTTATATAATTTGCGTTCTCTAGATTTTCCTACGGGATATGCTTATGAAAACAATTATTTTTTACCCAAGCATCATTTTTAATATGAGACACAGGTTGTTCCTAACCATACTGTTTTTAACAGTTTTATACTGTTTTGCGCTACATTATACTTTTTACTGCTTAACAAAAAAGTATACTATACTGTTTTTATGTCGGCTGGTATCCGGGGCCTAAAATTACTTTATAAAGTATTAAAGCGTTCAAACAAACAAACTCTTGAGCTTAATACAATTAGTAAAGATACATCCGTCTGTACTGAGGGTCTACTCTCAAAAACGAAACGAACAAACGAAAGGTTTCGTTTTTGCAGATTTATCAAAATATCGGGAGTTAAAACGTGGTTTTTCATTTGCATAAATAATACTTTGTTTTAAGAAAACGCTTTATTCGCATTTGAAGTGAATTGGTTGCGAATATGAGAATTAAAAGTTGCTATCCGTTGTCGGATCCGACATATTTCGTGGTTGGGAGTAGACCCTCTGTTTTTTTTTATTAAATACTACTTTTTTTCTTCTCCAATTCTTAATTTTTTTTTTTGAAAAGTGTTTAAAACCCTAGGTAACATACAGGTATACTACAAGGGCACAATTTCTGTATTTACTTTTATTTTTCCTTGAACGGACCCTGCCCCGCGGTGGAATCTCTGTATCATGCCGTAACTGTGCTACGAATTGGCAAGCCGCCTATTCTGTTTCAGCGGCAATCTTGATCGAGGTCTCAGTTTTCGTGTTATCGACTTACCTACGTAAAGTTTCCGTGGTGATTCGCGTTATCGGCGCCGAGTACATGAGGCCGCGTGTGTGTGTGAAAATTGGAGGTGCCGACGTGCCTCCGGGCACGTGGTCGGAGAAAGGTGATTCGCGAACTAAACTTTTCTAATTGCTGCACAGATGAGGAAACTCGTCAGTTGAGATGGCAAAGGACGTGTTCCGCAATACGTAGTGCTGAGAATTTATTGATTTTCTAGACGGAATACTTCTTGCTATTTTGTAATGGAGGCCATCTTGAAATTTGCTAGTGTCACACACACATCTGACTTATTCACCACGAACACAAAAAAAAATCGGTTCATCCGTTTGGGAGTTACGATGCCACAGACAGACACACATTGTATCCGTTCAACTTTAGCCTTATTTTTAGGGCCCTTTTGGTACGGAACTTTATAAATGACAAACTGAACGCATACCGTCTTGTTTTTACAGTCACAATAATTAAGATAAATCTTACCTAACTGGCATAAAAGTAATCAGTTCCTATATTTTAGGGTAAGTATTGTTTAAATCCAGTTAGAACGAGCATTGCTTAAACGTAGCAATCAGCGCTGGAAGATGGTATTGGTCCATGTATGGATAGAATTTCATCATCTTTATTATCGAGTTTGACTATCTTAAATCAGCTATCAACTATCTGCAAGCGTTGATACGCGCGTGAGAGATTAATAAGTCGCAATAAGGCTATGGACAAGATTATCTGTATTTGAATTGTTGCTCTTCCTACGGAAAGAACATCAATTAAAAAACCTTTTACGGACTAATAAACACACGTACCTACATATTTATAGGTGGCAATGGACCAGTCGCACTAGAAATCGATTGGAGAGGCTTATGTTAAGCAGTGGACTGAAACTGGCTGAAAGGATGATGATGATGACATATTTAAGCACAGTGGTAGTCACCCGAAGCGCGAAAGGTCCCGGGTTCAATTCTCGGCTCTAAGAAGTTTTAAAACTTAGGAATCTCAACTTTATCAACCTCAATTGCAGCGAGACAAGCAGGCCCGACTTTGGCGTCACGCTTTCTTTGAGGTTCCAGGTTCGATTCAATGGAAAATGAAGTTTTTTATATTGGCTCGGGTCTGGATGTTGCGATACTTTCGTCGTTTCTGATTTCTGTAACACAAGTACTTAAGCCGAGCAATGTATGTGATTTTGGCTGATATTTACTCGTATTTATTGAGCACATAATGATAGCTAGACATTTAAACACAGCGTGATCATTCGATGAACGATTACATTATTACGATAATGAGGGTACCTATGACTAGTTTAATTGTAGTGTCATCGCTAATAAATAGTTATCACGATCATGTTTACTGTTAGAATCACTCTTGTGTGTTAGAATTTATAAAATGCTTGGCACATGAATTTGACTTCGCATTGTACTTTGGTTCAATTTTACTATTGTTAAGGAGATTTTGTAAAAACAGATGTTATGTTTGTAAACTAAAATAAAATCAATAGCAGGCAGGCTGTATATATCTCATGAACGTGATAAATTCGTCAGTTAAATTCTTACAAATGATTTATTTTAATCATGTACTAAAAACATATTAAAATAAATATATGATGAGCTTACATACAACAAACTTGATTTCTTTACAGATTTTTTCTTGAAACTGATGACGAAGACAGATGGACGTTTAACTTTGAGTTTACTTTAAAAATAAATAAGTTGCTAAATTAAAATAAATTTAATTCACATTATTACAACGCATGTATTGTATGGGAGCACCCATACACAGGACTCTTCATGGGAGGGTCCTACTGGCACTTGTTAATTTACATCCCATTGTTTATTCACCGTCGATTACGAGTGTATATTTCTGTGTACACTTTCACATTTAAACACAGACTAAAGACGACTATCTCATAAATGGAAAGGATATCGGAAAACAAGCTGACTGATATATTAATGAACTTGGCAACATAGTATCACATTCTTCGTGGTGTTTATAGAGTAGTTTCGCTGTTCTACTCCGTTTCTCTCTGTGATTAATGATGATTGCAGTCCCGTCCATATTTGCTGTTGCCGCTGAGCCGGGTTCAGCCTTTTAATTCATTAACCAATTAACTTCTTACTGGTACCAGTTCTATTTATGTCTGGATACGTATTTACGTTACTTTATTAACAAATAGAGTGCATTGCTGAGTTTCGTCGATAACTTGTTAATATAATTAGCACGAAAGTTTGTATGAATTAATGAATGGATGTCTGGGTAGACGTTTGTTACTTTTTTACGTAAGAAATAGATACCTAGTTAATGGATTTTGTATGTAATTTGCTTAACAAATAGATAAAATACCAGATTTACCTAAAAACACTAGCTAGTCCTACGATTAAACGACAAAGTTTAATAAACGTCTGTTTATCTCATGGACTTAGTGTTTATTATATTAGGTCCATGGTTTATCTACACATCCAAACTTAAAGTACGCTTCATACTAACATGAATAAAGTCGCGAGTGTTTCATAAAGTAAAAAAATTGGGGCAAAAATTGTATTTATTGAAATGTCAGTTCCGGAATACTATGTTAAATTTGAAATACAGTAAACAGAAAACCAGCTTCCAAAATATATTTTAATAAAATTACCGAATGCAATAATCCAACTCTTTGTTGCTATGAATGTGACTTGTATTTTACAAAGAACTGCAACGCGCCGTGTGAAAGTAAATAAGAGCGACATTCTTGCCATTTATTTACAAATATGAGTGCATTACTTTTGAAACAATGCGTCTGTTTCCGTCCGTGATATTCATAAACTTGAAAGATCACTTTTTGGGTATCGTATGAGAGAATCCGTACCAAAGAATATTCAAAGAAACAAAACTTGAAAAGCATAATGCATAATGGATGCCGCCAAAGAGGAGGTTTCTTAAAATACGTATATTAAGTCAGCTTAAACACTTTGGACTCTGTTTGGCCCTTATTTCGCGGGTATAAGAAACTAATATAGAACTGTAATTGCTTATCGTTACGTGATAGGCTGTACGCAAAAGCAATTCACTTTAATAGGGCCGCCATTTTAAGTTGGAGGAATTAGAGTTTTCGTAATTGAAAAATCCATAAGGCATAAAGTCCAACTGCTAATCTTTTAAGACGGAACTTTTGAAAATTAACTCTCATTTGGTCAAAGGTTTATATTGACTGATGGATAAAATACAAGCTGTTTCCGGCGACTCTGTTTACCTTATTCCGGGACGATTCATTGATTAATTAACAATTTCTTTTTCAATAATAGCATCTTATTTGCCTGGCTACCAAATATTATCCAACTTAATTGAGTAGTTGATATGTGAAAGAGTAACAAAATGCCTACATCTAGACAGACATTTAAACATAGGTAGTGTAGGTTTTCCCAAATCCAATTTCATTACAGATACAAGTGTTCAAGAAGCAAGCTTTATCGAGAATCGAGCTTTACAATTTACACGTTGCGGGATATCGGTTCAGACCGGTTACTTTAGTCTTAAGCCAATCAGCAGAAATCCGTATTTATTCTGATAAATACTAGGTTATATCAGAGATAACTTTCCAACTATGAATTTGTAGCAGCAATGCCTTGGAAATTAATAGCTTGGAATATTTTAGAGTTTATGAAATTCAATCGCAAAAAAACGTAACCATGAGACATTTTTAACAAATTGTCTTTCATAATTTCTTAAATGTTAAATGATCTTAAGTCCTAATTTACTGTTTGAGGATTTATCGAATAAAACATCGATTGTCGATTATTTTTCGAGCCAGCCAAACCAAATTTGTAGGACGGTAAAAATGTTAAAACGAACAAATACGATTGCTTGAATAATTCGCGTAATTCAGAGTGATAATTATTTAACAAGAACTGTTCAACAAATACTTCTCGTTGAGTTCCCGATTCCGAATTACGTAATTCGTACACGTCTTTTTAAATAACTCTTTTCTTATACGGAGCAAAACCATCCGCTCGATAATTTGGTGCACATTAACTTCATTCATGGTAATGGAACTCGCAAGATATTCGTTTTTTTATTATTTTACAAGTAAAGTACAATTTGAAATGTTTTCCGGTTTTCCGGTCATTGACACCGCAAATCCAATTTCATTCATAACCATATTGAAGTAGAATCTCGTTTGAGTTTTTGCGGAACGAGTAATTCGGCTTTGTTTTGTTGAGCTACATACCTACGAGTTTTTTTTAATGTTACATGGTTTAAGCGTAGATCCAGTATGTATAGCATGCACAATTCGTCCAATAAGAGGTGACAATTTCTGATTGGCTGTTAACATACGATGCTCTTATTTTCAGCCAATTGGCAGTTCACAAATGGAATTTTGTCGATTTTTAACATTAAAATGGCGCAAAAGTTCACTTTTACCTACTGGAATGGTTAAAGAGTTTAAAGGTTTCGGATTTTATGTTTTGAAGTAAATTATCATCGTAAATATTGTCAATTTTATTTTCATGACTACTTTTAACATGTCGATAAAGCTTTAAAGATGATTGCCGCTACTAATAGAATAATCAAATATTTGCATCTATGTCTGGTTGGCGTCTTCTATAAATAGCACCACGCAATTCTACAGGTTATTTATAACTTATATTTGTAGTGGTTTTATTACAGGAAAACGTGATTATTATAATCTATTTAACATCTACTTAGCGGAGCGGTTAGTAATAGTGTTGCCGATGGACATTTGACTATGTCTATCGATAGCTATAATAAAGTATTTTCTCAATGTATGTTGTTCACGGCAGTACCCGTTATATTTTTATTTATTTTTATAGCACAACCAACAAATCTTACACTAAAAATAACATTACATACAACTTTGAAATAAAGTCTTAGTCCAGATTCATTTACAGGCTGCCACGGCTTGCAAATATGAGGTAATTCAGTTTGTTATAATATAAGTATGTACGAGTAAGTAGGCATTATTGTATTTAGAAACGGAGGTGAAGATATCAATCCAAGAACTATTAAACAGGATTTTAAGCAAACATAGTAAATTACTTTAAAAAAATATAAAAATATATAAAGGTTTTTATAATTTTTAAAGTGTTTTACGCCGCACTAGCGATACGTGAAGGTCGTGGGTTCGAGCCCCGTACCGTAATTCTGTAAATTTTATTTCATTATGTGAATCTATGGATAATATCGATAGCATCGATAGTTTTAGCATCGATAATTCAGCAACACTACTTGTAGTCTAAGCAGTTTTATGGGGCATAATATGTCTGGCAAGGTTATTGCTCGTATGCATATGGTTATGACAGAAGTGGACTCGGTTTAATTGCGATGATAGTGAGCTGAGGAAACCTTAGGCCGGCGTCAGTATAGGAAGAATCATTGAGTGTATTGAGGTACGGTCAACGGGTGTCCTATGCAAAGAGCTTTATTAGTCTGTGCCTATTATGGAATAGAAATAAATATGCTTTTGTATGCATCGTGGGACACCTATTGAGTTTACCTTCCAGTGTCGTAAACTAAGATTCTTATTAAATTTATCGATCTTTAATAATATTTCAAAATAGTTCACGTTTGATATGCGTTATTTGAGCAATTATTCAATTTAGGGTTCATAGATATGATCGGAAGTTTTATTTATTAACCCATTCCAATTAATACATGAATAAAAAGCAATACCTATGACCACAACTGGATCGAAGTCCAAAATAAAAACTTTTAGGTGCCTTTTTCCATTTAGTTTTGTTAATGTAGGATGTAGGTACTATTGATAAACATACCATAGGTATAGATAGTAGTCTAAAGATATTATATGAACGCGTTTGCAAGAATGCATGGCTGTATGTTTATAACTTATTTACGCCAAAAACAATAAATGGATTTCGGTAAAATTTAGTCAGAATACAGATAAGATACTAAATTAAAATGTATGATGCTTTTTATATCGAAATAACGCAAAGGAAATGCGAAAGGAGTCACGGGCAAAAGTTGTTTAAATGCGGTATAATACTTTAGTATGGGGACATAGATCTTTATTTAAATGAAACACTTAGTTTATGAATTACATGTGTTCGTGTATTAATGCTTTATTTCCCACTTAGTCGAATATCTACGTATCACATGTGTGAGTGATGTGCGTTTTATTATATTGGTTTTAGATAAAACTGTTTGTGTTTTTACGTTGTTTGTTGTATTACGTATTTGATAATTAATTACGTTTTGTTTTTTATCATAAATCTTAAAGAAATTGATATGTTTTTAGGAGGACTAAACGTGTGTTTAATTACGAATGGTATGAGGTGTGCAAAATGACTAGAGGCTTTGTTTGAGGTAAAGCTTTTTATCAATTTACCAATTAGTAGTTAAGTATTTCTAAACATATTTGGCAGAAGGCACTTACCGGAGGCCGACAGGTTGATACAACAGAAAAATATTGTGGCCTACGATAGTTACGGTTAGCCTTAGCTTGGTTGGAAGAGCAGCACGTATCGCAACGTGGAGGTCGTGGGTTGGACTCCCGGACGATGAAATTTTTCTGTTTCTTTAAAATATTTTATCAAAACCTTCAATATTCCTCATCTAGTAATTTAAGTAAACTTCCTCCTCCTCCTCCTTCAATATCGTGTACATATTCACACTTAGTTGATTGTGTACGTGTGTGAATCTCTCTTTGCGCACATTTTTATTGCACGCTAGTTGTTTTTGTCTCAGAGTGACGTCAATGGTACAATTGTTTTCGGAGTTTACTTAAAATAAAATGTTTTGAGTGAATGTGAACAGGAAATGTTGGTTTGAACAATTGAGATTTTCCGCTTTTAGAGTTCAAATATAAAAGCATATAGAAAATATGAAATAATCAATAAGTGCGTCAGACATCATACCAATCAACTGATCTTAAACTAAGGGTCAGTTGCACCAACATAACGGATGACTTGACAGCTGCCAGAACTGTCCAATCCCATACATTTTAAGCAATTTGACATCCGTTTAATCATCCGGTAGGTACCATTAAAAATAATAATTTGGTGCAACTGACTTCCAGATTTTCGTTCGTATTATATGTATCAGACGACGGACATTAATTAAGAGCTTCAACCTAGCTCACCCAGGACCAAGTCAATTCAGCAAAGTTCGTTTCCTAAGTTGACCTGATGGAGAATCGAACCCGGGAACTTTCGAGCTCGAGCGACTCCTTTAGCCATTGCGCCACCGAATATATAATATCGCACATGAAAACATATACCTACCTACAGTTATAACTCAAAATAAGATATTTCGAGTAAACTGATTTGAAAGTTCAAAAAATCGTAGCACCAGAACTACAGAGGTTACGTAAATAACTGAAAAGAAAAACAATGATGTTAGGCGAACGCTTTTATTGTTTAAATAATAAAAACAGTTTTATTTGTTAATTTTTAATGTTGAGTTACGACTGTATATGTTTTCATGTGCGATATATTTAATTTGTGTTCACCAATCTGTTAATTGTAGGTAGTTTGTAGCCTAAGTAACATTATATTCTAACAAGAATTGATTCATTATTATTTATATTTTACTTACAATAAGAGATTTATACAATCACATCACAAAAAGAACAATGCACAATATAATATAATACAAAAAGTTTACACCTGTGTTTCACATAATAAACACATGATGAATGCGTATGAGAAAAAAATACATTGTTGAAGATAGGTATTAGTTTGATAAATGGTGTGACTGAAAAAAAAATCTTTCTTTTGTTGCCTACACAGAAGATAGTCAAACTTAAACTCTAAAACGCCGTATAGCCGTAACGCATGCCGTATTTCTATTTATGTTAAGTAAATTACTTTACTTCAAGAAGGCGAACACTGAAAATCAGCGTCGCGAGACTCGAGATAATGGGTGCCACGACATATTGCTGAGATGGGAGTCTTTTTAGCACATGTTTTGTTTGTTTTTTTTTATTTTCTTTAAATTGTATTTTCGTATTTTGTGTGCTAAATAAACAATTATTATATTATATTCTAAACGCAAATATTTCTTTATTCAAGAAGGTTACATTTAACACTTTTGAAACGTCATTGAATACAATGCAAAGTGATTCTAATGCGCCGTTTCAGAACCTTCTATCTACCACGATAACACCAGTAAAAAACTCAGCAGCTTATTTACAGAAGCAGTATCTCTCTGCTGTGTGTAGCTCGCTTTGGACCCATTCATATAATTTTGATTTGATCACGAATAAAACATTTAAGTACCTACTCAAGTAAGTATTTACTTTCGAGAGGTAAACTAGAGCAGACCAGTCCCCATTGGTGGCACTGTTCACAAGCATGACGTACTCGTATGTGCCAACCAACGCTTCAATCAATACACTACAGTAGGTACAAGAGTGCTTGTTATCGATGCGATTCTAATCATAACAATCATAGTAATAAAACTTAAGAAAGAAAACAGGTGAGTACCTAAATTAAATCTAGAGCGCTTTCTTGTTTGCTGGTAACAAAACTGTACACAAGTTTCTTGGCGTCATTAATCATCGGTCCGCTTAGATACAGAAGTATGTCTGTGTGTACTCAGCGCCAGTTGTGGGTGCGACGATGCGCCGACGCCGTGTGACGTCACATGCGCGCGCGCAAGGTCACGTGACGTAGCGCCAGTTACTTGACCCGCGATTTATTGGTAATCGTTGACTCATGGAACGGATTTGCGAGAGTTTACTGAAAATTACTAGATGTATGAGGAAATACCGGCGTGGTTTATCGTAAAAGGGTTTTGTGGTTGTCCACTAATTATACTAATGATAGAAAGGTTTGATCTACTACTTTGGTCTAGTTCTAGTCAGCATATTAATAAAAACATAAAAAAAAAACAATCTAGAGTCCAAGCTTAATGAGTGTCACTAGCAATGAACACGATAACATTAATATGCCTACTCGTAGGTATTATTTTTTAAGTTTAACACATAAATATTCCTATCAATAGGGAAACTGACTAAAATTTGGTTTTTAGCGATACACTCAGGCCAAGCATGCGCCACTCGAGTAAATTATATCGCGGTCTTAAGAAATGTCAAATTCAATGCGTCAACTGACCCAATCAACGGTTTAGAAACTTTTATCGTCTCTTGCGAGAAATTTCACGTTTTGCGCATGCTAGGCCTAACTGAAATGAATTGTCGCGTGACGTCATTAGTGGGTGTATTTTTAATCCATTAGTGACGTAACGAGCCCAGCTCCGCAACTTTGCATCGTTTTATATCAGTACTAGCTGTGCCCGCGACTTCGTTCGCGTGGACTACATCCTTTTATGGTCGGTTTTACCCCTTTCTCCCCTAATATTCGAAACAAAAAGTAGTCTATATTTTAATCCAAGTTTCGAGCTATATTTGTGCCAAATTTCATATCTCTAACTTCAAACATAAATATTTTTCCATATAAACTTCCAAAGGTGTTATTACCCTCCTCCCCCTCTTATTTTCTAATAAAAAGTAGCCTATGTCCGTTCTTGAGATTCAACGTATACCTGTACCAAATTTCATCAAAATCGGTTGAGAGGTTTAAGCAGGAAAGCGTAACAGACACACAGACTGACAGACAGACAGACAGACAGACAGACAGACATACAGGGTTACTTTCGCATTTATAATATTAGTAGGGATTCTTTTATTAATGTTAAAATCCGTGTGTAATATTTTTTTAAGAACAATTTTTAACTCTGTCCGCTTCCTATTGCCAACTTAAATAAAATTCGATTGGAAAAATGCCAGACAGTGATTCATACCTCAAACCAGGTCAAGTATCGGTGCGTTTGTTATCAATAATAGGTATTCGGTGCAAATGGACTTAAAATTCTAGAATTTCGACACGTGCGGTTATTTCCCATGCCGAATCTGGTTTATCAAAATCCTAAAGCCTTTTGTCCGGTTTATCTTATCTTCAAGACGGAACATCACGAAAATCAAACACTGCTTCCGTCTGTACTTCCTACTATGATTTTTATTGTTTCTAGCTTAGAACATAACGATACTTCTTTTTTTTATATTGCACTTCAAGATTGACCTCATCCCACCTGATGTTAAGTGGTAATGAGGTCCTAGCTTAAGGGTGACAAGTACAGCATAATAAAGCTGTTACTGGACTTGTCGCCCTTACCTTGAAGGCATGACCCCTGCTACTAATGTAGCACCCCCCCAGGAGCTCTGGAAACCTTACTGACACGCAGGAACACAACAACACATACATTTGTTATTTGGCTGCGGTCTTCTGTATTTTTTGTATTTTTCAAATTTAAAAAAAAACTTTCACTAGTGGACCATAAGTTACATAGGCTATATAAGATATATAATGCTATAAAATAATACGGATCATTACTAAAGCTAAAAATCGTATGTCCAACCTAATTCCGTGGGATAAATACAGGATCTAACTACTAGATAGTGTCTAAGATTAATTTTAAATCATTTTTTAAACATATTGATGATCGGTATTATTAGTATTATCCCTCGATGAACAGAATGTAGGTGCGGTAATTGGCGGCCAATATTGAAAAAGTAGTCGTAAATAGAGATCCGTCAATTGCATTTTTGTAGGATTAAAAATGTCCTTTGCTTCTAGTCTTACGTATAACTGTCGATATACGAATGATACAAAGTGCTACTGACGTTTTCTTTCACCTTGAAATCACGGTCAATCGTCTGGGCTATAACTAAGAGCGTATCTACCGACCTGGCTGTAGGTATAGTCAAAATCACGTCAAACTGAGTTTGGACTTTGTAACGCCTTTAAGTCATGGGCATAACCAACATTGAACTGCAAGTAAATATAGACTCTGGATCTAGATTCTATTGGTTGTAAATGTAATGTAGATGCAATTTCAGGTTAAGTGGGATTTGCAACGCTCTGACCACTGATACTCTACAACCCCTGACTAAGGGAAAAGTCTGTAAAATCTTCTGTTCTTTCCCTTCTACATAGATGTTAGACACAAACGAGTAAGTTAATTAATTTATTTACTTTATTTATGTAACAAGTTTTTTTTATTATTGTAATATTTTTATTATTGTTATATATACTTTATTATTGTAATATGTATGTTTATAAAATTATGTTTGATATATAATCCATTAATAATGTAAATATGTTTATGAGTAGGTACATATTTATTTCAATATATCTAGTGGTTAGTTTATTGCTATTTTTTAATTCATACAGGCATTCTTACTGTACATTATCGCAACCGTAAATACATTTTAAAGTATTAGTCTATTTATTAGACTATTAAATATTTTACTATTGAATTAATTATATACTACTTTCTATGAATTAAATGTCTCACTATTCATGAACGGACTCCAATAAAATCTAGACGTCATTCCTACAATGGGTACTGTTTTGATCACGCTATAAAAATAAGGGTCGGTGAACACAAGCCTTAGCTATGTTAAAAAATAACAGAAACTAACTTCACGTATCGCGCGTGCTGCTCTTCCAACTGAGCTAACCGCAAGTTATCGTAGGCGATGAAATTTTTCTGCTGTATCAACCCGTTAGCCTACGGTAAGTGCCCTCTGCCGAATATGTTTAGAACTTACTTATCGCACCGCAAAGGGAGATGATATTTATCTGTTTCTTTAAAATATTTATATTCGCTAGTGCGGCGTAAAGCTCTATAAAAATAATAAACTAACTTTGCGTGAACCGGGATATGACTCCGCCACCACCGGTGCATAACCTGGTTCTGTCAGCATGTCACGGTACACAATTGTAGTTCTAATATAGATCTTACGTGCACGACATAAAGCGGTCCAAAGTTCAAAGTGCTTTTATCGTACTTTTACCACACGACCACCGAGGCGACCACGTCGTGTTATCAGATATCATTGAACGATCTAGACCAGCCACAAATACTATTTTATCATATAAACAGTTACCAATAACATATTCTTGCATTTTTATAATCCGGGCTATAAATACTAGTAGTTCATTAACAGTAGTTATAGCTTCCTCGTGTACTTTACAATGGGTCATTAAATATAAATAAATCGTTAAAGGACAAGATCATATACATTGCTCTGATTTTGCGGCAAGAAGATCAAGCGCTTGTGTTACCAGGCATTTGTTTGAATATTAAATCGGTTAACACTACTACGATAGATTTAGCATGGAACTATGAATGAACAATATTTGTTCAAGTAAGTAGTCATTTCGAAGAAGAGCATACACAACTACATGACATGTCAACGGAATGGTGTGATGGGTTGGCCTTTGACGTCATTGCAATCCGAAGTAATCCCCCTTAAATTTAGAATGTCTTTTATTTGTTCTTGATAAAACATATTTGTAAAAGATTTTGCATTCGCTTTATCCGTCGCCAAAAAAATACCTAAATGTTTGTCACGTGAAAATACTTCAATTTTGTTTTCGACATAAGTAGTGTTTCATATATCAGTAATCTGAATATAAAATACGTCTAAAATAATATTTTTTCTCGACGCGTGTGTCGCTTTTGTACAATACCTACCTTTTAATTGTTACATTGGACCAATTGCACCTGTTACCAGTCCCTCACAACCCTTACAATCGGGAAGACGAGAAAACCTAATCGATTAATCACAACTGTCAAAAACTAATCCGACCCGGCTAGCCCAATGTATGTGCTCGTAATTTGACTGGAAATCTGAAAATTAATTCGAATTGACAGAAAAGATTGTTATTTGCCAAACAACAAACATTTCGGTATTGTTGTGCTCCTGCATGTGATGTGAGTAAGGTTTCTAGAGCTCCTGAGGGGTGCTACATTAGTAGCAGGGGTCAAGTCTCCAAGGTAAAGACGACAAGTCATGTAACCAGCTATTATTAAGCTGTACTTATCGCCCTTAAGCTAGGACCTCATTACGACTTAACATCAGGTGGGATGAGGTCAATCTTGAAGTGCAATAAAAAAAACATGCCGGATCTAAATTAAAGCTTTTAATAATATTTACTTCACAATCATATCTGATTCCGACTTTGGTGGCAATAACCTGTCAATAACCAATGATTAAAAGCTACAATTCCCAGAAGATATCGGCTTTTTCATGTTCGACAGTAAATTAAACTGTCACATTTTCTTTATCTGTAAATCTGAGGCAAAAGACGTGACATATGATTGCGACTTATAAAGATTGTCGGTACCCTTGTACTCTTTACAAATTAACAGTTTAAAAGTGTAATGAAATTAATTGCCTGCCTTTATACAAATGGGTAAGAGGAATCGTATCTTGTCCGAAGGTTCTTTTCATACTTTACTCATAATTATCACTATTTGCAAGTGTTAAGTCACCAGGCAAGCATAAATGCATTGTTTCGGTAGTAACAACCGTTACTTTACTTAAATTTGTAATTTAAGCCATAATATTAACTGTTTTTCATTGACGGACTAAGAGAACTGAGTCATAAACTAACAATACATTTTAAGGTCACGGAGTCCTTACTGTAGCATGGAAAATTGAATGTCTAGCTTTAAATAGGTAGCAAAGTACCTTTTTATTAGACACTAGCGTCCGCCTGTGGCCTCGAAAGCGTGGATTATTTTTTTCTAGCCACTTTTCGGGTTATTCAGTCATGTATGCCACAAAAATATAGCATGTTTTCCATGGCACAAAAGTAGGTAAAGTTGCAACAGTGTTATCCTATGCTATTTGTACAGTACATACAGAACCCTATGCTATTTGTACAGTACAAAAGAAATCATAAAAACAATTGTAGGTCGCTGCAAGTAAATAATTTCTACGATTTTATCGCGCTGCCTGCGCGCGCGCATTTAATTGCGAGCTGCTACGCCTCTTTTGGGCACGTTACCGAGAAAACCCGCTTCCTTAATGGAGAAGAGTTATAAATAGCCGCATTATTTGTTAGCACTTCAGGAGAGTTGGTTATTAACAAGAAGAATGTAATATGTTAAAAAAATATATATATTTTACATCTTGGAGATCATTGAATATCAAAATCAAAATTAATTAATTTTTAAAGTGGTTGAAGTTATGTTAATAATTTATATAATTTTTATAATCCTAAGTAAGGTACTTAAAAGTACCAGTTATGATTTCATTTTAATAACATCGAATGGAATTTCATCTGCCGTTAAGTATTTTTTTATGTTAAAATGATTCCAATCTTCTTATAACGACTTTATCGATTTTATTTGCACACTCGGAGAGACTTACATCGTATGAAGTGACTAATTAGGCTTTAAATAATCCATACTAATATTATAAATGCGAAAGTAACTCTGTCTGTCTGTGTGTCTGTCTGTCTGTCTGTCTGTCTGTCTGTCTGTCTGTCCGTCTGTTACTCTTACACGCCTAAACGGCTGAACGGATTTTGATGAAATTGGGTATAGGTATATGTTGAATCTCAAGAACGGACATAGGCTACTTTTTATTAGAAAATAAGGGGGGGATGGGGGTTGTACCACCTTTGAAAGTTTATATGGAAAAATGTTTATTTTCGAAGTTAAAGATATGAAATTTGGCACAAATATAGCTCGAAAACTGGATTAAAATATAGACTACTTTTTGTTTCGAATATTAGGGGAGAAAGGGGTAAAGCCGACCGTGAAACGATGTAGTCCACGCGAACAAAGTCGCGGGCACAGCTAGTACCTAAGTAATAAAAACATATAAACAATTACAAAAAGTGCTGAACAGTTACGACTTCCGATCAGGGGCCTCACTTTCTTTTAAGAGTACCTACAAGTGATTGTGGCTTATCACTGTAATCATGATAATGATTATGTGTGAAACTTGTTTATTTAAAACCTCGCATTATAAGTATCAGGTACTTCGAGGGTGCCAGTAAATTTTTGGAGAATATACGGTGTGGAGACCAGATAATTGTTCAGCCATATTAAAAAATAAAGCATACATTTAGTTAGAGTTAGGTTTCACGATATGCCTTTGGAACGGTTACGAATTCTTGTCTATAGCTAAAGATAAAATTACATACTCAATTGTTATGTCACTCATAAATCCAAATCTGTAACCAAATGTAATTTAGAGATACAGTTATAAGGTAGATTATGTTGCTAACGATGCTAATGGTTTTTTTATGATAGAAATGTTTTCTAATGATGTGGTCGAATGACGATCCGTAAGTGTAACATGCAACCTATTTGATTTTAAAAAATACCTTTGATATGATTTTGCGTAAGTTTCATATCTTCGCGAGTATTCTAAAATTGAACTAGATTCAACCCGTCAGAAGGTTGCCAACAAGAAATGAGAGTGTAATGAGTTCACATTACTCGGTGCGCGAGCGCATCTCGTAAAGAAACAAAACAATGCTGCGTGTAAAACTACAGCGTTGCCAATTCTGCGTCAGCATACACGACTAAAAGCTTTCAAACGCTTTACGCAATCGAGTTATTTTGACAAAATTCAACGTTTCAATTTAAATTATTAAATCTATTTTGGTGAGTTCGGTCCTGTTTACCAAAGGATATTTTTGAAGAAGTGGGAAGTAAACGAGGTCAGCATGTTGATATTAAGCGATCATCGTACCCCATTGACATCGACAGCAGACTATTTAAAACTATATAATGTACACTAGCTTTTACTATACGAGGCTTCGCTCGCGTTAAATTAGGAGTAATACAGTTTCCTTTTAATTTAGACGGGTATTTCTCGTCAAATGCAGCATTCGCCTCCTACCTTGAGAACTGAGAAAAGTACAATACCTATACAATTTTACCCCCAATTTTAAGGGGCAGATTTCCAAAAAAAAATCGTTTGTCGTTTCGAAACCAATTTTGATCTTTTTATCTTAAAAATTTGCAGAATGCTCCATTCCACCTCAATTTTAGGAAAGAGACAAAAAGTAGCCTGTTTCAGTCACCGTCCCTTAAACTATTTCCACTTAAAAAATCATGTCAATTCGTGGCTCCCAGCGCCCTAACCTTCCTCTTGAATCACTCCATCTATTAAAAAATCATCGAAAACCGTTGCGTAGCTTTAAAGATTTAAGCGTACATAGGGATGTAGCGACAGAAAAAGAGACTTCGTTTTATACTATGTAGTGATGTACGTAAGTTTACGTTTGCAGTTGGTAGTTAGGTAAGTGTTAAAACCCACGATAACGGAAGCTGTATATTATTGTTTATGTTCACATACTGATAGCTACTATGTTAATTAGGAATTAGAAAATTGTGTACCTAGTTCCGTAAAGAGCTAAACATATCCTTACAGTAGGTACTTCATTTAATTTCCTGTTTATTGTTAAGTTCATAAATATATGTATAGGTTACCTTTTCTAACGTCAGTATTCAGGGAATAGACTGTATGGGTTTTTGAATGATGAAAATAATGAATTTAAATGAAATAAATTCCAGTGGAAATAAAGCTTCAAGCTGAGCACCCAAAATTTTTCTTAGGGACTCCTTAGTATCCTAGATACTAAGTGGTAGTCGGTAAAATGTGTCAATCCCTGTCAAAAAACTTTCAAACTTCATATCAGATTTGACATAAAATACATTGATCTCGCACGATAAGCTACGACATTTCGACATATGAGTTTTCAACGAAAATCTTTTCATCCTTAGATTGTTTGAAACTAAACGGTTTTTCAGTTAGTGTTTGTAAATTTTTCATTGTATTAAAAGTTGTCAGTTTTTGGTAAAAATATGTACTCTCGAATTTGAATTATGCGACTAAATGAATAACATAATTTTTAAAATTTGCTTATTATTATTTTGTGCCATAAGAAGTCGGGACCCTCTTGACAGTAAAGAACAAACGAAAATCGCAAATATTCCTATTTACAATTTTTCTTTGGAAATATTTCAACTTATAATGATACTAAAACCAGCCAGGTACAAATAGTATAATTAAAAAGAATTTATTACAAGTTTATTCAGACTAAGCCAAAATACTTTTTCCCCAACAATACTTTGGCGGTTAAAGAGCGTCTGACAGTTAATTATTAAAGTGTGATGGCCTCTTAAAATGAAAATGTTATAATCCCTCATGAAGTCTGATTAACACTGGAACGAATATCTTATTTTGTTTGTTATTCATTGTAGTTCATATTTTGTATGTTTATTTTCAAGAGGCGTTCTAAAAACGGCGATGAAGTACCTAATTCAAATCCGATAAATCTATATTATCTTGTGTTCTTTCAGTAAACAATAAACAGGGGAAAAGGCATATCATTTTTACCAATTGGCTACTTGACAGTGTTAAAAATATAATATGAAAAGTGTTAGATACGTTAGCTTATTAGTTAAGTAATAATTTTACATTTTTATTTTTTTTATTAAAAGCATAGTTAGATTTTATTTTTGCAAAATAAATTTTACTTTTTTTATCTGTGGAACAAAAGAACCGAAACGGAAACCACCATTGCAATTCGGAAATGACAGCTGTCAGTGAAAATTATTTATTTTAATGTGGCGAAACAATGATTATTTTACCGATTAAATTTAATTATTGTGTCTCTAATCGTATTAAGAATTTATTGAAACATTTTCCGTTTATCTAAATTAAGTCGTTCCTATGCGTATCGGTTCGTTGTCTAGGACGTTGACGTCATAATTGCAACAGTGACAAGACTTGGTGTTTTCGCGCACTTTTTAAATGTGTTACACAAAATCTTATTATTCTCTGGTTATTTACATTTTTTCCAGATAAATCGAATTGCTTGGGATATAAAATGAAAGGGCGCACATTTTACGTTTCTCAAACTCAAACTCAAATATTTCTTTATTCAAGTAGGTCTAATACACCCAAAAATGCAACCAACAAACGAAAGGTTTCGTTTTTTAAGACTACTAGAAAGTTCGGGAATTAAAATTAAAATAAATATAAATAAATATTGGACAACATCACATACATTGCTCTGATTCTGCGGTAAGTAGTTTAAGCACTTGTGTTACAGAAATCAGATATAACGACAGTACCACCCAGACCCGAGACAATATAGAAAAGTTCGTTTCACATATTGACCCGATCGAATCGTATATAGGTACTCGTAGATAATAAGAGTTTGGATACATGTTGTAGTTATTTACTACAAATGTAGGCTTATTTGTGTAATTTGTTCGCTGTTCACCGATTTAACATACTGATAAAAGTTTGACAGTGACAAAGCGGCAGTATATTCCGATTGTCGATGCCCGATATAACTATACATTGTCATCTCGTGAATCTAGATGTTCCCTTTAATCTATTTGATTCCTTACGTTATTATTTCATATTACCGTTAATTTTTTTTCAAAAATATTCATAATGTTAATCTAGTGTCTACTCTATCTATCTACCAAAATTAATTTAATTTCATTCAGGAGTTTATGCGTGTCATATTATAAAATCGTGTTTAAATTATTATACATACTTAACTTGAGCGCGATGACCCTGGAAATTTAATCACACATCTATTTCAAAACTCGAAAATCATGATTATTATATTTTATGCTTGATTTCTAAATGAGATTATTAGCTATCTATAAATTATAGATTACTAATACCTACCTACCTCTTTGGCTGTCTTCCTTAAAATGTCATTTAACACGGTTATTTAGTCGGAATTGATATATGAGAGGGAAATATTAATATTTAGTCTTTCCCTCAGAAATGTTATTGATTCTATAAATGGGTAACCTATTTTCTGCGTCGTGCCAAGAATTCATTGAAGTGTCATCTTAAGCGTTTCCTTTGAAAAATAAATGATTAATTTACCGGCACCTTCTGTCTGTTTGGTATTTATCCTTCAGTTGTATAAATAGCCTTCTTTAAAACTAAACCCGTTAAATTAGGTTGAACAGTTTACAACGGAAAAACGAAACGTCGGCCTTGATTACGATTTGTTTCTTGTTTTTATCATTATTAACTTAATTAAACATGATTAAGACTTACATAAATCACAGTTTAAAACGGTAACAGACGAATTGACAGCTGTCAAATCTGTCAAAACCATAAGTTTTTTGGAATTTGACATCCATCAACTCATCTGTTGCCGTTTTAAGTTGTTGTAACCAGGGACCGGAAACCCGCTTAATTTCAAAACCCTTAAAAAAGGAAACCCTTTCATTTGGTAACCCTAACCATTTGGGAAACCCTATCGAAGGGGCACCCAAAATAAGGGTAACCCTATCAATCGGGAAACCCTAACGCAAAAGTAAGCGCTTACCAGAGGTTTTAAAGGAAAGCGCTTCCTGGTTTAGGTTTCCGCTATTTAAGGGGTTTTATCCCCACACAAGTCCGATTTCTTGGTTCTGATATTTGATTGGTCTTTCTTCTTATCATCCGAGTTTTTTCAGAGGACACACACTTAATTGAGTTAGTGTTGCCGGATAATCGATTATCGATTAATCGATTATCCCCCCCTCAAATAATCTAATAATCGATTGGACTATCGATCGATCGATATTAAGTTTAGGACAATATAATCGATTATAATCGATTTATTAGATTATAATTGTTTAGATTAGACAATAGTATCGATTAAATCGATATTGAAATCAAACCAATACTATTGATTGTATCGATTATTATGTTGCAATCGATTAATTTGCAATTATTTTTAGATTTATAACTGAACCAAAGTTTTGAGATTTTTAGACAGTTAGGTAGGTATAGGAAATGTTTCTGCTTGTTCCATCGGTAAGATTGCCAAAAATATAAAAAAACGTATTTTTTATTCAAATTTAAACGATATTTTACTAATAAAACATTGCATTAAATTTTTTGCGGAATGTCACTTCCATTTCGGTACGGTTTCTTTCAATTGAAAGATAGTTTCCTTGTCGTTCTTGCCAATATCTTATTAAAATATCGGTCCATCAGTGTAAGAGTATCAGGTCTTGCCCAATATGTTTTTGGCATATCATTTCTCGATGTCGCATTTCACTCGTGTATTTTTCTCTTTGAGGTTCTTATCTTGTAGCAATTTTTTCAAAGGGCTGTTTAAGCATTACATTTCATTTATTTGCAATATAAAGTGAACCGCCAAAAGGCGTACGCGATGCTAATAAGCACAGATAATAATTCGACAAAGTTTCGGCGCAACATGCAAATTAAAGGCGTAAGTGGAATGTTAATAAGACCTTTTAGCCCCTATCTTGTTTCTTTCGTTTGAGATTTAGTTGCGCTGTCAGTTAATGTTAGCGGCCGATTAGCATTAATTTACATTTTTATTTTGATTGAGTGATCAGGTCACACGTTTAGGCTTGTTGCTGGGCAAAAAGATGAATGATTTATGACTTTATCTTGGTAGGAAGAAATCATCCGTGACAAATTATAACAAACACGTTGTCATCGGTGCTCTTTCAGAACAAATAGTCCTAATAAAATATGCGTTTGCTCTTTGTCTGGGTGTTTAATATGCATAATTTTAGTATACGTTGTAATACCACCATTTGATGCTTGAGCTACTTACTAAGGGGGTCGATTTGTGTGGTGTTTATATTCTTGGAGGTTTTGTAAATAGCAAATCAGCAAAAGTATTCTTTTTGTTCCTTGAATGGCACATAACAACTTACAGAGGTACAGAAGAAGGCACATCAACTCTATGGGGGTCTTCCTTTATTTAATACTATTGCATTTTTGTACTTATTGTGTATTTACAATATGTTATTTATTAGTATATTGGTTTTTTGGAATTCACGTGCCTAAGCCAAATATTTCTTTATAATTAAACTAGTTGTTGTGGTGTGTTTTTTTATATTACCTATGTTTTGTGAATGTGGATGTTGTAACTACGCGTGTTTCAAAATGTTTGTCATTATTATTATTTTTATCGATAATATTCAGCAAAGGTAAAATCCAAAGAGGCAAACATTAATTGAACCTTCGACTCGAAAAAACACTTCATCAAAAACATATCATGAACAGTCTTTTATTCTCCTACATAATCGGAATTATTATTTAATGATTCTAGGACCGTATGATAGTAGTAGATGCATCGGAGATTTTTCTCCGTCTAACGCGGAGTAGTTATCATAACAAGGCAAGCGAGCCGTAAACAATTCTTTACGTAAACGTGCGTACACGCATGTCGGCAGTCTATTCACAAACGTGAGAAACGATTTTCATGCGGAAAGTCTATGTTCAGCGGTCCAGTAACGTAACGTAGTGAGAACCAGCTTCAGGCTTCGGGGCACATGAAAGAGGCGGCAGAAGTGACTCCTTAACTTGGAGATGGCTAAATTGGCGGCTGCTATCCCCTATTTAGTAGCCCTCCTCTTAAATCCGGGCATGACGCTAGTAATAGTGATGAGACGATGCTACTCATGACCACGCTTATTTAAACGTGCAATGCAGACACAAGCACAGTTGTATTTTTACCTGCATACGAGTACCTACATTCATTCCATTTTCACTTATTTGTTACTAGGAAACGAGAGGGATAAAAATAGGTATACTGTTTTTAATCTAAACTAGATTCCGGGCTCGTCAATGTCAACTTGTTTCAGAGACTATAAGAATAACACCAATGTAGGTTGTTTGTTTTTGTTCCAAAATGCGAGGGAATTTCCATTTGGTTGGTTGTATTAGCTATACTTTGTGTGTCTACATTTGTATATTGGCGCTTAAAATCGAACATTGATCTGGACACAAATTAATCAATCGGTGTTGACATTTGATATTTTGGATATCCTCGGGAAAATCACGTTTTCTTAGTATTTTAGTGTTGAGAGCAACATGTGGCCAGCATTGCACATGGAACAAGACAATGGCGCAAAATGTAATGATTAATTTGGTAAATAGATATTTACCAAGAATTTATGCGACAACAGTAATATTATTGCATCTGAATTTATAGGTCATATGCTTTAAAATCACAAATATAATATATTAATACAAGCATCCTAAAACATATCCATTTTTATTCTGGATGGTATGGTCAGTTTCGAACGAAATAATGAGTCAACGTGCTACAGAAGTCTGACACCAAGCTTCTATTCAATGACTAAAAATTGTTTCCTAGTCGACTTTGGCGTGTTATTAAAAAGAATCCTATATGTTAATACAGTATCTCATCTCTGTTACTACCAATAGTTATCCTATTCCGTTCAGTAGTTTTTTCGTAAACGAGTAACAAACATAGGTACATCCAGATATCCAGAAATTTTTACCAACTTTACATTATGTACGCAACGTAGGTTTTATGTTGAAATCATCGTCATATAACGTACACATTCTTATGAACCACTTAAGACAAATTGGATTACTCTCATGAAAATAAAATTATAATCCAACGAACAAGTCACGGTAGTATTTTGATAATGATAATGGGGATTAATTAAGGTAAATTACAGATAGCTTCGTTAACACCTATCTTCTTATCTGTGATTGTAACGACGGCATACATTTTGTTAGTTGAACTACTTAATTCGGAGTTAATGATAAATGTAAAACGAATCGATTGGAATCGTTTGTTTGTTTAGTTTTGTTAAAAACAAAAACACGTCAAGATGCAATTATTTTACATGTTTTACTTAAACAAAAACTATTTCCTAAGTTTTTGTCAGCTTATGCATAAACTGGAGCTGAGATTTATTATCGTAGATTGTAGATAGAATAGATTTTATTATCCGTCAGTTACATTTTGAAAATACAATGACAACGTATTTTTGGCATCAACAAATTATACAAAATAATGATGATACAGTGCACCAAAGAATATTTACGTCACTGTATCGTAAAAATTATAAAGAAGTGACGTATTTCTAGATCCTTTTTAATGCAGTGTATCTTAGTAAATGTTTGTTTACATGATAAAAGTGTAAGGAACGTATGTTCTTTACTAAAAGTGGAAGTACTTCCGCCGAGCTAGGTGTTATCTGCTCGGGGACCAAGGCCCAACTACCAATCTTGGTTTGTCGTATATATACTTAGTGGCGACGAAAACTCTGATATCGCGATGTAGGATATCGATGTCACGCATTACGTATGGAGCGTTGTTTACTACGCCAATTCTGCTGACGCTGTATTTGTGTCGACTTGTAGGTCATGTCGTAGGTCGGCACAAAAGAAACAAACATATGTCTAAGTTTTGATACCCAATCTAACAGTACACCAAATAATTTTTTGTCATCTTCTCTATTCTTAAAATGTAAGACAATAATGAGACTATAAATTATCGTGGACATCAAAAAAACGAATTCATGTAGACATCACAAAAGCAACAAAATACATACTACATTTAATATAAACTTATCATAGTGACATTCATCTGAGATCAATGTGGCGTATCTTAGCTCAAATCATTTATCGTGTCCTGTGACTCGGTGCAAAGAAATCAATATCTGGGCTTTGTCAGCTGAACAATGGCGTTATGTAAGTGATAAGCCCTCTGACGTTTGTCGTTCTTTGTTCGAGATAAACGAATTACTCCGTTACTAAAATAAGTGAGGTGGTGCGCAAAAATACTGCATAGTTTACGATGTTGATAAAAATACGTATTTGGTTCAAAATGTATTTCTTCCATTATGTAAACAAAAATATACCTACTAAGATACCTATTTGCGTTAAAGTTTAGCCACGCATCACTTCTTCGCACAATTTTTACGAATTAATGACGTAAATATTTCCACTGATATTTTACGCGCTGTATCCCCAACAATTTTTATTTATTGAAACAAAAAATAAGATTTCATTGTATTTTGAAAATTGAATTTACGGACTTAACAGAATTATTGATTTGTTTACCGATTAATAATCTCTATTCTACTAGTTAAATGCATTAAACTAATACTGGAAAGTTTTGACCAAACAGTTAAGCGAAACTAATCAATTACCAATAGCTAATAATAGTTAGTTCCACAAGTTCTTTCTGCTAATCCGCGATCGTCGGTTTAGAGGTGAATGGTACAACCAGCATCATTGGTTCGTATACACCTCAGTACCTTGTCATACCAAATCTCCGCGTAACTAAGCAAGTCAGATAGACAGTGACTTAATTTGACAAGGTACAGAGTTGTTTCCGACCTAAAGCAACTGACTGTAGAGCCGACAGCTGACCTCGTCTAACCCAGCCAGATCTAGATCCAGTCTATATTGGGCTAATGATTCACGACTGTCAATGGCCACCGCAAATAAAAACAATTTTCAGCCGAGGGATTTGTCTATGTGTCGCATCAAAAGAAAGTCATAAGTGCAGACTAACAAAGCATTATCTCTCTCTGCCCAAAGCTAAAGAGTTCAATGTCTATTACTCGTACCTACTTTTGTTTTTAATGCCCGGTTCCAATATTATACGATTCGTAAAATAATGGAACCGGACAATTCGTTGTTGGAGAAAAACGAATAATCAAAAATTATTATCCGTTTTTCTCCAACCGACGACGAGTCTTTAATACCGTTCCAAAATTTACTTTCCATATCAGCTGTCATCAGATGTCCGTCATCGTTTTTAGCTTACGCCTCGTATAATTAATTACGATCCGTAACTAGAACTGATCGTTTTCAAATATTGGAACCAGGTATCTGTCAATTCAAAATAAATACATACAATAGATGAGTTTTAAAAAGGCCTAAATGAGAACTGCTGCCAACTAACTGCGCTTGTCGTTTGGCAGACTGTATGCTGATTAAAATTGTTATTTTTTCGTGTTAATAAATAAAAAGAAATCGATAAACTTATTCACGCGACGAATGAAATGTTTCTTCTAAATCATGCGGTTGGCATGCAATGATAATTCAATTACATTTCAATGATTTTGTCTTGAAATGAAGTGGTTACCTAATGATAAAGCTGAACATTTGATTTAGCCGAAGTTATGCGACAAGAATACATTGTTTGGAAAGAAATTGCGTAAGCCGTGATAATTTCTTTGACATGGTGGTTTTCATTTGAAAAAAGTGCAAGAGCTGTTGTTAGGAATAGTTATACCTACGTTTATTCAACTTTAGTGTCTCGTTAACGTTTCATAACTAGTCTCACACTATATGTTAACTGATATACACTTCTCGCTGCTTCCAGCGATTTCGTTTGCGTTATTTCGGAATATAAAGTAGCCTATATGTTAATTCACTATCTTATCTATCTTTCTAACAAATTTTATCCAAATTCGTTGAGTACTTTTTGCGTAAAACAGTATCAAATATACAGACATCCTGACAAAGCGAGTAGGCTCAGCTAAATGTTTTTGCCTTAGCAACAAAAAAGATATAGAATTGATGGTTTTAAGAAGTTTAAGTTTAAGTATTGGTACTATGTCGTGTCGTCAGGAAGTAATTACTTGTGCACATCGTGTAGCTATTGGTATTAACTTGGTTAATTTTATTGTACCTTACTCGTGTTCTGTGTTTCAATCACAAAAATTAGTGCTGCATTTAGGTGCATGTTTTGATTTCACACGTTCGTATTCACGTGCCTCTGATTTGGGCAGTCAATGTTCGCCTTTGTATTCTATAAACACTGTCTATTCAACTAATTTCAAAACAAATTTGCTGGTTGTACGACACGAAGTGTTTTTTTTGCCTTAAAATTTATTAACCATTTTTTTGCGGATGACTAAATACTTAAACGTAAGATAAATAACACTCGACGTTTTTTTTTCAACTTTTAGCCGGCTAAAAGTTGAAAAAATTAAATAAACCGGTACATTATGGATTGGAAAGCTTAGTTGTAAAAGCTGTGTTACCATTAAGCTCAGATTTAATCACTCCACGAAAGGTGATTTGTGTTGTGTGTGTTTTGTTCCACAAAGTTTTCACTGAGAATTAAATAAAGGCACTAATATTTTATCGTTTGTAATCTAGTTAGTTGCATTACGAGCTAATAAACTATTATGCAGTGTTTGTGGAAACAAACAGTTTACATTTCTGCACACCCATATCATACGATAATTTCAAAAGAAAGTAAATTATTTTATCGTTTGTTAGCTACTCTTAGCATTCTGAACGAGTAAATTAATACGCAATGTTTGTGGAAACAAAAAGTTTGTATTTCTAAACACCCTTATCATAGGCTTTAACCTAAACTAATAATTTTTGAAGAAAGTAAATAGTTCTAGTTGTTATAACGCACAAATCACTGAAGGCATACTTTGCCTACGTAACGAGTTCGATATGCCATTCATATGGCATTCTCAACAAAAAGAAAGCGTACTCACACGTAAGCCTTCGTCTCCTGCAACCGCACCATCGCAGCTTTGAAGATGTCATATCCAATCTTGGTGTACTGCGTCGAGATGGCCAGCAAGTCAGGCTGGTACTCCACCTCCTTCTGTTTCTCCGCACTAGTGGGGTCGGTCACAATGTTGTGCTTATGCTTGAACCGCTCCAGCTGCTTGTTTCTCTTCTCGAACCGAGTGGCCTCCACGATGGGGGCCTCCACGGCTGGACTCTCGTCACGGGTGCACATGTTACACATTTTTTGTTTCGTTTGACTCGTCAACTGTCACGCGGCGTGTGAGCGGGCGAGCGCGCGGTCGCAAATATAAGTCGCGCAAATCGGCTCCCCTCCACTTGCGTGCGCGCTGATAACGAGCCGGATTGCGTGAGTTGTTTTAAGGTGCGTCTGCGCATCTTCGTTTGCTCCTGTACCTTATGGGGGATGAGTAGAGGAACTGCTTGTATGTATTTATTTATTTTAACTTTATTAAAAAAAACTGCAAATGGCTTAATGCCTAGTTCTGGCGTTCTCTACTTGTCAAACTGTCAGATTTTGAAATGTGTGATACAAATATTATTAGCAATAGATTATTTCGTAATAATAGGTACACATAAAAAACAAAAAAAGTAATTAGATTAGTAATAAACAATTTCATTCCTTTGATTCTGTGGTAAGTAACTAAAGCACTTGTGTTACAGAAATCAGAAATTACAACGGTACATGCCCGGGGACAATATAGAAAAGTTATTTTCCCATATTGACCCAACCAGGAATCAAACCTGTGCCTTCAGAAATGGAAGTACCTACAGCCCGTTCGCCTCTCGGCTACAGAGATCGTCAAATTTCCGCACAACTGTACTTTTAAGAGTTGATTTAAGCTAATTAAAACGTAGGTATTTTTTGACGTCGAAAAATTCCCTAAGGTGGAGTCACAAGAATCCTTTTTGTCTTTAAACTTTGCGCTGGGTACATATATTTCAAATCATTTTTATTTCGCCTTTTTTTTGTATTTTATCGATAATAAATCGATTGCAAAATATTTTACAGCTTCAGCGAGTCTTAGTGACATATTTACTATTGTAGGAATGCAACATCGATATAAAATGACGACGAATCACACATAGCATGAATCGCGTTTTATATTAATTTGTTTTTTACTTGCTCATGTTTCTATAAATAAGATGAAACTTCGATGCATTCCTTTATATTGCACTAGATTGACCTCATCCCATCTGATGTTAAGTGGTAATGAGGTGCTAGCTTAACACGTTCAAAACCGTGGAACTCCGCGCGGAGTTCTAACAATAGATTTACCATTGTTAGTTATATTCGGCTATGAATGTATTAAGGACGACCAGTACAGCATTATAAAGCTGTCACTGGACTCGCCGCTCTTACCTTGAAGGCTTGCTGCTATTAAAGTAGCACCCCCCGGGAGCTCTGAAAACCTTACACACACGCAGGAACACAACTAAAGCGTATTTTTTGATAAAAATACGGTTTAGCGACCTGTCGTTCAATTGGTAAAGACTAACAGAGATTGATAAGCGAACTCTGGTTATCTCCGGCCTAAGCCTACAAATCGAGCAAGATTGTGGAAATTCCCCTAATACGAAAACAATTTCAGGCAATGTATCAAAGCTATCGGAAGTATCCGAAATACGGTCTACCAATATGATAAATTCACGATACCTGAGGCTCTACAATGAAACCAAACATCTATATCAAAGCCATGAATATACATTTTAAACACAAAACATTTCGTTTTCTTCTTCTTTTTCTTTTTATGTTAAGTGACAACTAAGTTATCTTAACGAAGTCTGATTCTGCCAGTGTCACGTGAGAATTGATATAACTCCACGGGAACAACAGTGTAGGTGTTCTTTACATTTTTCAAGGATAGATTAGCACTAAAGATTTCTGTCCAGGCGAATTTACATTTTAAGCTCGTTTCAAGGTGCAATGGGATCTGAAGCAAGTTTGTCTTGTGGATAAATTGCTTGTCACTCGGTATAAGTTTGGAGCTGTCTACTTTAAAGATACTATAATAAAGTATCTAATGACTTATTATAGCGTTACTGTACAAAAACTCATTTAGATACTTAAATCAGACTGGCTGAAAATATATACGGACAGCATCTTCAGTTTTTGAACCACTCAGTACCTTGTCTCATTAAGTTAACTGACTATCTGACTACATATTTAATTTGACAAATTTAATATGACAAGGTACGTACTTAACAAGCGTATATGCAAGAATAGACCTAAGTCTTAGCGCATCCAAAGTCAGGATAAGAGTATTTCACAGGAAGAGGCTTAAAAGCATTGAAATAAGGTCCTGTATTCAATGAGGCTGTGGTGTACGTGACCGCTTACCCCTTTGAAACATCGTAAAAACGATTTAGCAATAAAAACTGATCTCTTCTCACGGGATTGTGTGGTCAGGTTTATCGCCAATATTCGTTTGCCTATTATACTTTATGGCAGCAGTCACAAAGTATTGTGTGGCGAGATCTAAAACATTCTAAAACAGAATCTGATATGTAGGTCCTCGCTGACAATGCGTGATAAAGTTACTCGTACCAGGCGGGGTCGTTAAATATGTAGCCGGGCGCATCAGATTCGCGTGTTAATGCTGCTTCGTAGACGACACAATTTAATACGTGTTTTGGAAATAAATAATACCATAGTACGGTGCATCATTACTTGCAAGTCTCGCAAGACACTTCAGTACCTTTAAAATAAGTTATCGAGTCACAACGCGACAACATTTTTAGTAGTTCATGTGAACCAATTTATCTACACGGTTGAATTGAGAAAGCTCCTTTTTTGATGTCAATTAATAAGATGTTCATGTATGAAGAGTCCACGGTTATAATGATGAATATCCAAAATATTTAAATCTAAATTCTGAATATCTGAGAACAAAAAACGAAAGACGTGCATCATTATTGCAGTAGAGCCTTCAAATTAGTGTTCGGCGATAATTTCTTTACATGTGAACCGATTTTAACGACTCTCTTTTGTTATAAACGAAATACTGGAATCTGATTATGGCATTCCAGAAAAATCTAAAAGTTGATTACTTTTGCTAAAAATTATTATGAATACTTTATAATTATTATGAATATGTTTAAAACTAAACGTTTCGCGCTTCATTTTTAACAATTCAGAAAAAAATATTTTAATTCTTTACCTCTGGGGACCTGATACCAGAAACATAACTTTTTGAGTGTTCTACATATGATTTTACTTAAAAATATTTATACTAGTCATGCTAAAACAGTAGGTAAAGTTATAAGTTTATATAACTAGTTCTGAGAAACTTGCGAAAGTTTTCAAAATTATTTGTTCAATGTATATATAAAGCTGTAGTTTTGTATAAAGCTGTAATTTACAATTTTATTTCGAATGCGAGTTTCAAAATGTTTAATGACCAGACTGAATAAATATCAGCAGCGGATTTGAATTGTCAAATATCAGCTCACCAAAATAGAGCATTTGGACAACATTATCGTTTCAGCTGTTCGTTTATATATTTATTTATAAAACATCACCTAGCAAAATGACCTGACTCAAATGTGAAGGAAATTAAAATTAACGAATAATAGTAGGTAACGTCATGATGGATTATGAATAAAACATCGCTCAAGCAGTTTTCACAGGAGAAAAAATTTAAAACCGAATTTTCTGTTAAATTAATGTCAAAATAAATTTTAAGACATTCGCGTTCCTTTTTAAACATTTATAATGAGTCAGCTCGTGACCACGGTTGGTGCAACATAACAGAAACGTCAGGCAGTAAGTAATTCGTCGAGTATTAAGTACTTAATAAAAATGCTGTCGCGTTTTGACCCGTTTAATTATTTTAAATGTTTAATTTATTGTTAACTTTGAAAAGATAACCTTTTTGTGTATGTTCACAATGCTGTAATGAAACACGTTTTTTAAATAGAGAAAATCATCCTATATAAACAGTCTTTTTAAATACTTTAAGAAGGTCTTGGGAAAATAGTTTCCTCTTCAAATTAATTAAACCTTATGACCTTGACCGGCGCAGAAACCTGTAACAATTTTCGACTATCCATGCCGTATCATCTTACTCGTAATTGTATTTTTACGAAGAACTATGAATATAGTTTTAAAATTAAATTTTGAATAACATAAAATTCAACTTCCATCAAAACACGATGTTCATTAAGACATCATTTTATTTCTGTACTAGCTGTGCCCGCGACTTCGTTCGCGTGGACTACATCCTTTCATGGTCGGTTTTACCCCTTTTTCCCCTAATATTTGAAACAAAAAGTAGTCATTATTTTGATCCAAGTTTCGAGCTATATTTGTGCCAAATTTCATATCTCTAACTTCAAAAATAAATATTTTTCCATATAAACTTTCGAAGGTGGTATTACCCCCATCTCCCCTTATTTTCTAATAAAAAGTAGCCTATGTCCGTTCTTGAGATTCAACCATACCAAATTTCATCAAAATCCGTTCAGCCGTTTAGTCGTGAAAGAGTAACAGACAGACAGACAGACAGACAGACAGACAGACAGAGTTACTTTCGCATTTATAATATTAGTATGGATTAGTATAAATCATATCATAGTTCTTCCACGAACGAATAGCAAAGTCAACATTGCGCACGACACGAAAGGACCTAGGCCTAGTTCGTTACTAAGTACACAGTTAGCCGAACGTCTACCATCCCTCAGGCACGTAGGCCAGGCCTAATGGTCTGCAGGTCAGACGAGGTATGTTATCTGTTACACGGTCGTTAAGAAATCTCCAGCAAGCGGGCGCCAGACCAAAAGTAAATAGATACCTAATTAGTCGTAAAAGCGTGGGCTGCATCATATTAATTTAATAATGAGTGTGTCTAAGTCTGTTTATTATGTTTCAGACTAAGGAAGATAATTTATTTGTAGTTATTTTAAAGAAACAGAAAATAAAAGAATGAAGGTGCTTTTTGCATAGACGCAGATACTTAGCATTTTTTTTTATATTACACTTCAAGATTGACCTCATTTCAACTGATGCTAAGCGGTAATGAGGTCTTAGCTTAAGGGTAACAAGTACAGCTTATATCTGTTACTGGACATGCCACTCTTACCTTGAAGGCTAGACGCCTGCTTCTAATGTAGCACCCCTCAAGAGCTCTGGAAACCTTACCCACACGCAGGAACACAACAATACAGAAGTGATTATAATTTGGTTGCGGTCTTCTGTAAGGTGGAGGTATTTCACCAGTCGGGCTGCTCCAGTTCTAGCGATAAATCACAATGCCCTACCTCTCTTAAATGCATGAAGTATTACTACCCTTGTACTTTTAAAAATGTTCAAACTGATTTTTATATAAGTTCCAACGTAATGGTCTCTGACTGACCTAGTAAAAACAAAAATATTTACATATAACATAAGTCATCATCAAAACATACTCAACCGAACCTACCCTAAAATGAAAACCAGAAGATAAGCCAACAATACGTGTCAATACTTCAACCGATTTCACTACACGAGTAATTAAGACTATCTTATCTAATATTTATACATTCATTCCTATTTTAGGGCCGGTGCTACATCATAATCTACTAAGATAACCTCGACTTGTACTATGTACAGACTGCCCTTTGAACTTTGTACCCTTCATAATAAGTTTTAATGCCGCAATTACCCAAAATAAGTCTTAGCCGCAGAATGTTAAAAGTCGCCAGTTTGGTTTATACTGTGTCATCTTCTGTGGTGGCGCTATGTGGCGGGTCCTTACATTTCCTATAATATGGTTGATTGAAGCGATGGTTAGCACATACGTCATGCTTGTGAACAGGTGCCTCTTTTGGGGACAAGTCCACTGTAACCTGCTTGAATAAAGAAATATTTGACAGTGAATTTGCCAGTTTTTCATTTTACATTCAACTTATGCAGGTTTAATTGCACTGCGTTCTTCCTACGAACCAACGAGTGTCAACCACTCGGCTGTCATGATCGCTTCATAGCGCGATCCTCTCCCATTATGTCAATGTAATCCAGTTAGCAAAGTCTGTCTGCTTACAGCCTCCTCTATTTTATGGTTTCGAAACCGTCTTTATCTTCGATCCACCTTCATCCATGCCTGTTATAACCTAAAATTCGTCGGTCATATCACTCTCTAACCCCTATCACCAATACCAACTTTACCAGTGTTACCATTTTTTTAGCAGGAATTTCTAAGAAAGTTGCACAGAAAGTCATGAGCCACAGACAAAGAATGAATACTCTGAACATTTCTTCTTCTCTTCTTTAGGGGGAAATAATTATCAGAAATAATTATCCACCCGATAATTATTTCCCGTACCTACTACGGCTACTACGGTTACCACGGTACCTAACCGTAGTACCTACCTACTACGGTTGCGTCAAAATCCACGCTGGAAGTCGCCTTTTATAAAGTCGCTTAATATCCTTTTATTATGCCTGTTGTTTGCTTACCTGGTACCCTTTCACCTTTATATCCTCATTGCGGAAGAAAGCAGTACCTACAATTAAAATGTAGCACAAGCCTATTAAATACTAAGTGGTTCGTATTTGACTTCTGACCAGCCGACAACTAGTTTCGTAAACTTGTTTACGGTTCGCGAATCGTGACGCAAAATGCGTCATCACCTACGTAATACGGATCCATTTTCTAATTGCGCGTGGGGCCGTGAAATCTAAGGCCATTATCCACTTGCGAATTGTGACCTAGGCTAGAAGACAACCGTGATTTTAGTCACGTTTGCAATCCAGGCGGTAACAGGTGGCCTGCTTCTTCCTGATTAAGACGTAGTCCAAGATGAGAAGCTGGAGTCGGAGGATTTGGTCCATTCACGTAACTCGAATTCTGCCGATACTTTCAATTTGTCTACTTCTTGAGATTTAATGTAGAGCACTTGCAACCTTGAAAATTTTATTTTTCTTTTATTAATTCATGTATGTTTATGTGCATTTAATAGTTATCGTAAAGTTATTTATAATGTTGTTTTTATTATGATTTTTGTTTTAAATTACTTACGCACTATTTTACTTTTTCCGCCCCCATAAACAATCTCTGCATGACCCAAGAGTTGACTGATACATAGTGTTCCTTGATTAAGTCCACCTGTTTTACTTTTTTTGCAATAAGTTTTAAATAAACAAATTATAAAACTGTTTTCTAATTACTGTTTTCCCCGTTGAAGGTCTTGAAAAGTTGCCAAGTAAGAATAGGTAACGCTTAAAAGTGTTAAAGACAATGCCATCTGGTCTACATGATAATATTAGTGAGAAGTAGGATAATGGGTAGATCTATTGCAGAGCCACAACCTAAGTCCACATGATTGAGAGTTGGCTATGTTAAGGCATAGTTCCCACCTTTGGCCAAACTTCCACCGTCTCGCGTCTACAGTTAATGTATAATTAACCGTGATGAGTCGCAAGCGACGGTCATGTGACGCGTCACACCGTCACGCGCGCGGGCGCACAATGAAAATAAATGTTCAACAAACGTGTTGGCATAACAGAACCTGATGCCACAGACGTGACAGATCTCACGGGACACACCTGCTGGAAATGGGTGACGGCCAGGCTTTGTCGCCTTAAAGAGCTCACTGGGAGCACCACGTGAAGATTACTTTTGCCCTGTTCCAATATTTTACGATGTGTCAAATATGACAATCCGTTTTTCTACGAGTCGTTAATTCTAATTTCAAGTTTACTTTCCATATCAGCTGTCATCAATCGTCGGTCAGCCGTTTTAAGCTTACGCCTCGTATAATTTATCCGTAACTACGACGGATCGTTTTTCAAATATTAGACCCGGGCATATATAGATTAGAATTTGTATCATGGCATTACAATGCTACCTCCAGATGAGCATTCGCATCTTATGTAACATAACAAAAGAAATCGTTTATTTTTCACGTTTCGTGACATATGAGGAGAGGTCATAGCGATTTATTGCTCGAACTGGAGCAGCCCGACTGGTGAAATACCTCCACCTTACAGAAGACCGCAGCCAAATAACAATCACTTCGGTGTTGTTGTGTTCCTGCGTGTAAGTAAGGTTTCCAGAGCTCCTGGGGGGTGCTACATTAGTAGCAGGGGTCAAGCCTTCAAGGTAAGGGCGACAAGTCCAGCAACAGATTTATTATACTGTACTTGTCGCCCTTAAGCTAGGACCTCATTACCACTTAACATCAGGTGGAATGAGGTCAATCTTGAAGTGCAACATATAAAAAAAAATATATATATATGAGCCAGCCATCGCTTCACTCAAACATATTGGAGGGAAATTAACGACCCTCCATATAGGGCTACCAACCACCCCAGTGACGTCTTAGTGAGCATGACTAATTCCCAATGTTTCTTAGCATGTAAAATTTTAGTTATCGGACTAACTATAGGACCTGAAGCACAAAGTACTAACCTACCAACATCTTATTCTTGTTTAAATTGCCGATTAAAAAAAATTACCCAAATTATCTCATAGTAGCTAGTCCTACTACCAAAAACAAAACAAACAAACGAAGGGTTTGGTTTTTCAAGATTAATCGAAAATTTGGGAGTGAAACGTGGTTTTTTATTTGCATAGGTACCTATATATATATATTTTATACGCTTTGTTCGCATTCCTAGTCAGTTAGGTAGGATCGTGAGAATTAAAAATCGCTCTCCGCCATCGGATCCGAAAAACTTCGTATTAAGAAGTAGGCTTATAGAAGGTTGGTGGGGTTTTTAAGTAGGGTAGTTCTCGCTCTTACGGACCGGGGGAGTCCCACACACGGCGCTGTTATCCCAACGGCAGTGGCGGTATGAAAGGTATTTTCCCCCACCTCAAAAAACATAAAAGGTGCAGTTTCACTCTTGGTATTTTATCGTCCATATGTTTCTAGAGAACGATTTTGACCAACTAGGACGTTTGACTCATAAACGCCATGATAAGCGACAAACAAGATTGAGAGTGTTGTTATCATAAGCACGAAGTATTTACCTAGTTGTGTTGTTGTGTTTTCGTTTACGTAGAAGCTTGGAGCTACATTTATATTAAGTGTTTTTATCAGTTATATTTCCTTGTTTACAGCTTTATTCGGCTTTTGGTGGTCTAGCTATCATACCTATTTTTTTAAAAGTAACAAACAAATGTAATCTCTTCTTTCGATGTGAGATTCGCACCCACTATCTACCTTCACGTATTGCGCTTCTTTTATTTCTTATCATTTTTTTTTATGTGGAAACCAAAATTCACCAGTGAAGTCCGCGGTGCTCTTTAACCAAGGATTTCATGTTCGCCAATGATCGAGTTTGTTGTGCTCGTTTCAAGACTTAACCGACAAGCAAGGGAATTGAATTTAGACGCTCGATCCACGTTAGTACACATTAGTCCTATTATCAAAGAAGAGATGCATACTGTCTGAATACATCATATTTAGACTTTTTGGTTCACTTTTTATTTTCTTTTAATTGTGACAGGACAACTAATAATAAGACGACCGATTACCAACGAAAAATGTTTTATTTTATTTTCCTTTTTACCAAATAATCGCCCGCAGCCGTAGAGCAACATTGTTAGGTGACCCCGACTGTGATGTCTTCAGACACATTTCAAAATGTTAAAATTGCATGTACTCAAATATTTTCAATAGGTCAAAGCATGACCAATATTCTTTTGGGATTCTTGGTACACAACAACGCGGCTTTTTGATAGCACAAATGGACGCAGATAGACGCGTGATAAGAGTCAGGAGAAAGATTGAGTATTTTATCTAACAGAGCCTGGAGAATCCTAGTTTAGTGCGTAGTTCAGATAACGATCTACGCATGTTATCATATTGCTTTAAACCGACGTTGAAAAAAGTTTCTCAATTCGACCGTATACTTTTATTTTTTATTTATGTTATGTGTGTTTGCCGATAACTTCCTTGTTTCAACCGATGAATCGATTTTGGTGATTATTTTTTGTTAGAAAGGCTTACGTTCCTGCGGTACCTAGATAGATAGACTAGGATCTGGTGATGGCATCCCAGAGAAATTGAAGGAAGTTGTTTTTTGCTCAAACTCATTATAATCATACAGTATTATATCCGTTCAATAGGAGTTCTTATGCAAGCAATATAAGGGCGATGTAAAGTCCAAGTTTAAGTTTTTGACTGTACCTATCTGTTAAGTATGTGTGCGTGGCTGCGTCCCGCGCCCCTCTCCCCTCACGGCACGCGCCATCTTGTTGCGCCGATTAAAGTGTGTGTTGCAAACCGGCCGGCGTTTCACTTGCCCCCCTCGTGTTAGTCAAATATCCAACAGTGGCGACGATTACCCCGTGTTTGAAAACAAAAATACGACAATGGCCAGTGCACAGTTTGGAATTTTAAATAGTTTCGACCACAATATCCAATGTTGGAAGACGTACAAAGGACGGCTAACGCAATTTTTCGTGGCAAACGACATTTGCAATAAAGTCGATCCCACAGGCAAGAAACGAAAGGCGATTTTGCTCAGCGCACTCGCCGAGGGTACCTACAACCTCGCGGCTAATCTTGCCCTGCCCAAAGAGATAGGAGAGGTTCCCTATGAAGACGTCTTGATATTATTAGACGACCATTTTACACCAAAACGTGTTGGGTTTGGTGAGCGGCACAACTTCTACGCTGCATCGCAACAACCGGGCGAATCACACGCGCAGTGGGCGGCAAGATTACGGGGGTTGACTGCGCACTGTGGGTTTACAGCTATTGAAGAAATGTTGCGAGATAAATTTATAATGGGTATGCTACCGGGGCCCGAAAAGGAAAAGCTGTATAGTCAAAAGTTATCAGATTTGACACTGGCGAAGGCGTTAGAGTTTGCGCAGAGCTCGGTGTGCGCGCGCAGCGCGGCCGCCAGCAGCGCGGCGTCAGCGTTGCACGGCGCGGGAGCCAGCGCGATCCCCGAGAATCAGCTTTACAAGATCAACAGCAAGCGCGAAAGTGTAGGCAAAGTGAAGTGCAGTGTGTGTGGTTATTCAAATCACAAATCGTCCGAATGTAAATTTAAAAACTATGAGTGCCGGAAGTGTCACGTCAAAGGCCACTTACGTAGAATGTGTTCTAAAGTAAACTACGTGGAGGTGGATGGCGGTGATAGGGGTGAGAATGATGATGATGGTAAGTTTTTTTACATTCGTTCGGTGCGAGGAGAACCCATGGTGGAAACTATTTTAATCGACAAGGTGCCTCATAAGTTTGAAATTGATAGTGGCTCAGCAGTATCAGTTTTATCGGAAAAATTTTATATCTCAAATTTTGGGGGTGTGCCATTATCAGCCGCGCGTAAACAGTTAATGTCATATAACGGTAGGCATATTGTGTGTATTGGCACAATGAAGCTCCCAGTCTCTTACGCGGACCAGAGACACGAACTTGATTTTTACGTGGTGCGCGACGGCGGTCCGCCGCTCTTAGGTAGGGATTTTATTTCGCGATTCAGACTACATTTTACACCAATTAATTATTGTGGACACGAAACTGATGTTTCACTTGAGAAATTACAACAAAGATATTCAGATTTATTTTCAAACAAATTAGGAACTTTTAACAAATATAAAATCAAATTATTATTACAAGAAAATACGAAACCGTTTTTTTTCAAAGCTCGCCCAATAGCATTCGCGTTACGTGAAAAAGTCGACGATGAAATTGATAGGTTAGTCTCATTAGGGGTTCTGGTGCGGGTTGAACATTCCAAGTATGCTTCGCCAGTAGTACCTGTATTGAAACGTAATGGTTCAGTAAGATTATGTGCTGATTATTCAGTAAGCCTCAATAAACAGTTGCTTGTAGAAAAATATCCATTACCCACTGTCAATGAATTATTTTCTAAAATCCACGGAGGTCAGGTATTTAGCAAACTTGATTTGTCAATGGCATATAACCAATGTGTGCTAGATGAGGAGTCGCAGGGCCTGACCTGCGTTAACACGCATCGCGGTCTTTACAAATACACTCGGCTAGTGTTCGGATTGGCGAGCGCGCCAGCTATTTTTCAACGAACGATGGAAAGTATTCTCTCAGGTCTAGACGGGGTATTATGCATGTTAGACGATGTTTTAATATATAGTTCTGATAAGAGACAGCATTTAGAGAGGCTTAACGCGGTATTTCAACGTTTACAGGAATCAGGGTTGACCTTACAAAAGGAAAAATGCGATTTTTTTCAAAACGAAATTAGCTACTTGGGCCACGTAATATCAAAAGACGGTATTAAAAAAGCACCTGAAAAGGTCAAAGCAATGATTGATGCTACCATCCCGACTAATGTTAGTCAATTACAATCATTCTTAGGTTTAGTTAACTATTATAGAAATTTTGTTCCAAACGCCTCAATGATTCTTAGTCCATTATATGATTTACTAAAAAAAGATTGTAAATGGCGTTGGACAAAAGAATGTCAGAATGCTTTTCTTAAAATTAAGGAAATACTTACGTCAGAACAAGTACTAGCCCATTTTAACCCAAACGCCACGTTAATATTAACTGTAGATGCTTCTCCTTCTGGTCTCGGTGCTATCTTATCACAAATCGATCGAAACGGTGAAGAACGGCCTATTTCTTTTGCGTCTCGAACACTGAACGCAGCAGAGAAAAGATACGCGCAGATTCAGAAGGAGGCAACAGCGATAATATATGGTGTAAGACGTTTTCACCAGTACTTGTACGGCAGGTCAAACCCATTTATTTTGCGAACGGACCATAAGCCGTTGATATCTATATTCGGCCAGCATAAAGGGGTACCTGAAGTAACAGCAAATAGGTTGCAGCGATATGCATTATTCTTAGGTGGTTACAATTACAAAATCGAATACATACGTAGCGCCGATAACAGTGCAGATTTTTTATCGCGCGCCAGTCTTCCCGTGCCGCGCGCGCCTTGCCCTGTTGAGTGCGAGTGCACTGAACGTTGCGCCGAAAGCGAGACCACATGCGACCGCGCAACTTACGTGTGTTTTGTCATGGATGGTAGTATCCCAGTAACTTTAGCTCAATTAAAGGAAGCGACTAATAATGATGTTACACTTGGTCGCGTGGCAAAGTTTATTTTGAAGGGTTGGCCACCGAAAATAAATGATATAAGACTGAGACCATTTTATCTGTGTAGGTCACAATTATCTCTAGAAAAGGGTTGCGTAATGAGGGGCCATAAGGTTGTTATTCCGGAGAGTTTATACCAGCATATTTTAAAGGAACTTCATTTGTCGCATCTCGGTATTGTGAAAACAAAAGCGGAAGCTAGGTCGAGATTTTGGTTTCCGGGAATTGATAAAGCTATAGAATCAATGATAAGTTCATGCGATATTTGTGTCCAACTACGGCCGTCGCCCCCCCGCGCCCCTCTCTCATTTTGGGAATTTCCTACAAGGGCATTTCAACGCCTCCACATTGATTTCCTGGGTCCAATTAAGGGTTGCGTATACTTAGTGATAGTTGATGCACATAGCAAATGGGTAGAAGTGTATAACATGAACCATTCGACCACGTCTAGTGCTGTTATAGAAAAGTTATGTGACTACATGTCGAGATTCGGGGTGCCGAAAACGTTAGCGAGTGATAATGGCACGGCTTTTTGTTCCCAACAATTTAAACAATTTTGTATTTCTAATGGTATATCACATATCACTTCACCGGTTTATCATCCTGCAAGTAATGGTCAGGCAGAGAGTTTTGTGAAAGTCGTAAAAAAGGGGATCAAATCATGTCTGTTGTCTGATAGTACCGCCAAAGATTCACAGTTAAAACTACTTAAATATCTCATGGACTATAGAAATTCAGTTCACACCACCACGGGAGTCTCACCGGCTGAAATTGTTTTTGGCCATAAAATAAGGTCAAGGTTAGATTTAATTGATCCAAGGTCATTGTCACCCTGTTCATCGCCAACCATTTCAAATCGTGTTTTTGCGAAACAGTGTTCACATTTGAAACATAGTGAGATAACTAAATTCAAGGAAAATGATAATATATTGTTTAAAAAGTATAATAATAAAAGCACTTTCAAATGGTGTAGAGGAACGATACTAAAAATATTAGGAAAGGTCACATATTTAATTAAAGATAATAGTAATTCTGAATGTTATAAACGACATAAAAACCAGTTAATTTTAGATAAGAGGATATATGATACAGTAACCAACACAGGGAGAACTGATACTGTATTACCTGGTCCGTGTACACAACCATCACCGCAGAGTCCGCTACCGCAGTCGCCTCAGCCACTCCACCAGACTTCACTGGCTGCTGCTCCTTCTCCTCCCCAAGCAGTGGTACTACCTATCCCAGAAGTGGCATCTCCTGAGTTCCACGAGGCTAATAGTGCATTGCCTTCGGACGAAAGCAGTATACCGAATGATGGCCAAAACACGTCATCATGTAGAACTTGTGAGGATTTGGATAGCAAGGATGACCAGATGAGTGTTCCTGTTGAGGCGCAGACCATTGAGCCACAAAGCGCGCCCAGAGTGTTGCGTAAACGGCCTCCCATAGATTTTAAGAGATTTTTTTAATTGTGTAGCTAAGTTAATTTTGAAAAATAGAGGGAGGAGTGTTAAGTATGTGTGCGTGGCTGCGTCCCGCGCCCCTCTCCCCTCACGGCACGCGCCATCTTGTTGCGCCGATTAAAGTGTGTGTTGCAAACCGGCCGGCGTTTCACTTGCCCCCCTCGTGTTAGTCAAATATCCAACACTATCCATCGAGTGACCGGCACGCATCTTGTGATCCATTTCCCCAGGTTCAATGTGGCAACCGGATACTCTCTTAATTCAGATTTTGCCTGTTTCTATATAGGTAAACATTATTACAACAAGTCCAGAACTAGTGACATAAAAGGTCGTCGTCAGCCAATCAGCGGATGACAAATTTGATTTTATCGATTTTGACATTTGTAATAATTTCGATAAAAATTACTCACTTGTCGTATGTGAAGTCGGCAGGTCTTCTATTATAATTTGTGAATCAATTCGCTTATATTAAAGTGATAAAGTATTCCAAGTTGAATTTCAAATGGTCGCCTGTATCTAATATGGTATTCCTTTTGCATCCTGTGGTATTTTCATTGACATTCTAAATGCAAGCTGGAGATCGGGGATTCCCATTTCACGTTCTCGTGGATATTTTACGGTAAAAGTTTTTTCCTTTCGATGGCGGTTAATCGATACTGACCACATCAATTTTAGAACTATTTTTCCCTTTGAAGATTTTAGTTTTGTTTTGTATTGGCTATATTTAATTTTGAATTTAACAGGAAAAAATATAACGCTGGTTACTTCATACACACAAATTGATTGGCGTTTATCTTGTCAAGAATGAATAAAGAATTTCAAGTAAAGAGTTTTACCACAGATAACAGAAATATGAAGTATAATTGTTCAAATGTTCTGTTCGCGAATACCAAAAGGCATTATTCCCATCGCTACTAGAACGTGTGCCAGCCAACTTCAAAAATAAAACGTAAATACCGTGGTACAATAAACCTCCTCTTTTTTTGAAGTGAGTCAAAAACCTAAGTATATTTGTTAACATCCTAACACTCGCTGGTCAAACATTTCGGATAGGTTTTGAAATGAAGTCCCGGCTTTATAAGGTTTTACTTTTGAAAGAACTGGATCTATTAAAATAATAGTGTTTATGTTTGTTTAAATTTAAATGAAATAAAAAACAATGTAATAGATTTTTTTTTTTGAAAATTATCCTAAGAATAAATATCTATTAGATATGTATTAAAATAAGTAGCATCTCTTTGCTCCGGACGGCACGTTATGAAGTTACCCTACCTATTGCACTATAATAATATATGTTGGTCACTTCTTTTACTAAAAAGACATATTACAAAATCACAGTTCCGAGTAATCCGGCCTCGTTCCCTAAGTGAAGGCGATAAGTTGTTTTATTTATCGGAACAGACGGGGCGGAATCGAATTACGCACTCAGCAGCAAATTTGAGAATGACAGCGGAAACTGGAGCACCTGCACCCTGCGATAAGTGTGGTGCTTTACGAGATTCGGCCATATTTCGAGGTTAAGGCTTGACTACATGAAAGCGAACGTCAAAATGTTTTTTTTTACATTGCACTTCAAGATTGACCTCACCCCACCTGATGTTAAATGGTGATGAGGTCCTAGCATAAGGGTGAAAAGTACAGCATAATATATCTACCTTGAAGGCTTAACCCCTGCAACTAATGTAGCACACCCCAGGAGCTCTGGAAACCTTACTTACATGCAGAAACACAACAACACAGAAGTGATTGTTATTTGGCTGCGGTTTTCCGAAAGGTAAAGGTATTTCACCAGTCGGGCTGCTCCAGTTCATTATAATTGCGATGAGGGCCATCTGGGGTTTTAGTGTGTAGTCCCCGTCTTTTTCAGGGAGGAGCTGTGGTTCCCTTAGGCAGCGTTAAGGTCCAACAAGAGATTTCCCTCCGTTAAAAAAGGTCATCTTTAACGTGTAAACCCTGAAAGAATGACTGCAATCCTCCATTACCAGCCCTTTTATGAGCGTTGTTCAGAAAAATAAAAATATTTTCTTAAAATTACAACATAAGTCGCTTATACATATAAGAGTATAGATTTCATCCTGTTTTAAGCTTTTAGAACCCCTGTATTCTTAGTTATCAAAGACCCAGACCAAAAAATTGGGGATCTTGCTCTCATTTTTCGATTCACACTGAATCCTGTCTGGACAAATTGGTATCACTTATTTATAATGATCAGTTCGAATTTGGATTCAAAAGCTATCGGTTGTAAATCATGTTTCATTAAAAATACTGCCTAGACATGATAATGGGTACTGTGAAATATTTATGAGGGCATTAGCAAGAAGAGTGGGCTGAGACTAATTTGCTCCAATCGATCTGCATAGATAAATATTAATCAACTAGGTATTAACTGGTAGATTTCAATACGCCTACGCGGACGGATTGTGAATTGAGAACGGAGAGATGTCGTCTGGACATAGTCTGGAACTAGACGTCATGAGACCCTAGTTTAGATAGATATACTTTATTGCACAAAAACTTTACAGAAATAGGTTTTACAGAACGATTATAGTACAATTTAGGCGGTCTTATCGCTAGAAAGCGATCTCTTCCAGACAACTTTAAGGTAGAGGAAATAGTAGTTGGCGAGAAATGGGTACGGCCGTGCAACATAAATACAATTTTTATTTTAGAATTATATCCGTAGTATAACATGATAAACATACATAAACTCATAAATATATAATCTAATATGTACGTACACGTGTATGTGTGTAGTTTCCTTTATCATAATATGTACTTCAGACGAAATATCACATTTCCATCAAAAATATCGTCAAAATCGGTCCATTAATATTGAAGTTATCATATATATATATATATATATATATATATATATACAATAAAATTGGAGTGAGCGCGGCTTTAACTTACTACTTTTATTTTACCAAAATCTTGTAGTCCACGCGAACAAAGTTTTTTCTTTTTTTTTATATATATCACCCTTCAAGATTGACCTCGTCCCACCTGTTGTTAAGTGGTAATGAGGTTTTAGCTTAAGGGCGACAAGTACAGCATAATAAATCTATTACTGGACTTGTCACCCTTACCTTAATTAAAGGCTAACCCTGCTACTCATGTAGCACCCCCCAGGAGCCAGAAGGAGGAGGAAGTTCCTGAGATAAGCTCATTCTTTCAAAATGCTTCAGTTTTTTTTTTTTAGTAATATTAGTAAAACTTTAAACTTAGAGATGCATTAGCAAAATTTTGTATGGCAATAAAAGCTGATTTTGGATTATAACTATGCGAAAATCAATTGATGTAAATAGTTGTGTATATGTCGCAGTCATCTGGTTTTATCAGCTATTTGATTGGATCACTAGCGCGTTCATTGAATGACGACGTTTAATTAAATGACTAAAGGACAACTCGTCAAATTGTTTAATATAACGTTCAACTTCTTGACTGAACGTCATTTAGCATAGTCGTTGAATGGGATATAGCTGACAGACATGACATAACACACCTTAATAAGATTTTTTAATATGTTTTAACAATTTTAAGTCTTAAGACAATTAGGCTAAAAAAAAAATTTTTTACGAATAAGTCACTTTATATCTCAATTTCACTCTAAAAATTATCAACACAGTGCTATTCGATAATATCTGTACCAGCTGTTTGACGCCATCTTTCGTTTCGATGAGCACTAACGCCGAAGTGGAAAAAAAATGAACTAAATTACAATCACCTGACTGATTACGTCCGCTATGTTTAAAGGGCTATGTTACAATCCGCTAACTTGTTGGACGTTCAGTGAGTCTTATTCATTCAACGTTCGGCCTAGTCATTCAATTAAACGTCGTCATTTAATAAACACGCTAGTGATTCAATCAAATAACTGTTTCAACCAGATGACTGCGACATATATATTTATTTAATTTTATTTTTTCATAAAGATGGAAACTGCTATTTTTTTGCTCTAAAGATTAATCGTTTGCACTGACTATGTTTTTTATTTCGTCTTTAGAACTTGGATTGTGAAGGTTTAAAATAATCATTAAACACAATGTAAACGCGCCATTACTTTTATTGGCGTTTCGTTTTAACGCCTCGTTTGACATTAAATGCAGTTTTATTTTATTTTAAAAACGTGCTGCACTTTGTTACTTTTCCATACTTAGGTACCTACATTGGACTTTCACGTAAGTGAGCCTCACCTAACCTCTAAATTATTATGCGTATAGTTTAAATGTATACATTACGTACATATAAGTAAAACTTCATATTATAAATATATATTATATTTGATTAAATAGATATAATAGATCTTAAATAATGATTTTTATAATGCTTAAAATATAAATCGCGATTACCTACATGTCACTTCTACGATTCGCTGATGACGAAATCTTACTGTAGGGTCCATCGTTATTATTCGTGCAAGCACTTTTGTAGAGGTGGAACCAAAAATTTAATAGGACACAATCATTCAGGATTGGTGTTCTTACCAGGTTCCTTTTTAGAAATGGATACCTACATGTGACTTAGGTACAGAATCTATGGAGCCTTATTTCGACTAGTACCTATGGTCAACAGCATATCAAGATAAAATTGCAGCACGATATTAAATCTTATGCACACGAGACAATGACGGCTAAAAGTCCAAAGTTGTCTTTTGTCTGCATCCTAAAATATCAGCTTACTATAAACTGATAATAGTTAGTGGCGCTACGTGACTGATCGAACTAGAGTAATTCGATTTTCCTGTTTACTTTATTATTTTATTGTGAGATGGGCTTCGTAAACTCATCTCGATTCGTAGAACAAGGTACAAATATGTACGTGATTTTGTACCCGTTAGTTACAAATAATTATTTAAAGTGGGTTCAAGAATGTCGCTTGAAATATTTTTAGCGAGTAAGTTGAAAAATAAAACTTACATTTTTATAGTGCTTCACGCCGCACTTTGATATGTAAGTAGGTACAATTTTAAAGAATTAGATAAATTTCATCTCCCTTTGCGGTGCGGGTCTCGAAGAAGTTGGAAGAGCAGCTCGCGCGATAGATACGTTAAGGTCGTGGGTTCGAATCCCGCACCGCAAGGGGAGATGAAATTTTTCAGTTTCTTTAAAATATTAAAACTAATTTTATTTGTAAGGTAATATGTGTCAAAGTTTCCTGTTTATTACACACGTAAAAGAAAGGTACGGTATTTACTTAACCAAAAAAAAAATATACGGTCAAATTGAGAACCTCTTCCTTTTTTTTAAGTCGGTTAAAAAGAGCTTTTTTTCAATTTTATCATATTATACTAGTTGTGAATGCATTTTCGCGTGGACTACAGGATTTTAAATTTATTTTTCCTAAAATAAAATATTTTTTTCTAGTCTCGCCTCTTTCTAGGAGACACGGGGATTCAGTCAGCGACTAGCGTACTTTCCACAAACAAACTTTTACTTCCTCTTAATATTTGTGTACACTACGTCACACTTTATGTAAACAACTGACTCACATCTATATTTCTTTCGTCAGAAATACCGTATCAAAATTCGCGATAAAAAGTTATTTTTAGAAATAAATAGTTATTGATACAATTTACGTGTTAGTGTGATATTTTTAAGTAATATTGCCTGGTTGTTTAAGGAAAATGTATGCTAGGAACTTCCTGCTACTGTATGTCTACTTACTTACGAATGACAATGGCGAGCCTATATCTAAGTGCAAATTTGATTTGATGGATTCGATTCAGTATTACCTTCAGTTGGTCATTGAAGAAATAAGATTACAAAATAGTAAACTCTTATCTTAGTTTCAGGTTATCTGATAATAATCAGAATATTCACATTTTATTAAATTAATCTACAAACTCTTTACAGTTTGTTTGTTTGTTTGTTTGTTTGTTTGTTTGAGCGCGCAATTCCAGGAACTAATGGTTGGAATTAAAAATATTTTTTGCGTTGGATAGCCTATTGATTGAGGAAGGCTTTATGTTATAATATAACATCACGTGGCATCCAATAGGAGCGAAGAAAAAGGATAATGAGGATAAAATGGGAAACGGGTAGTACGCATGCGAAGCCGCGTTGGGCTCTAGTGAAATATACATTTGACGAGTAGGAACTCTACGTGCCATTCAGTGTCCGTTCGTATTACGACTCAGCAGGTTTGATTTTTCCTTTATACCTGACTATGGATGATGCCGGCAAAGCCTTATCATCTTCACTTAAGCGTAGAAGGCTCTCATAATTGTAAACTCAGCAGTGTTCACTGAAACCAGGGCCTTGGCCTGCTTCGCGGGCCATGGTATCGGTTTCATATGTCGTCTTGACGACCTTCGTTGCAGAGAAGCAAACGGGCGGGACTTTTGCGTCACGCTATCGCTAAGGTCTCGGGTTCGATCCCCGGTTGGGTCAATACGGGAAACGATCTTTTCTATATTGTCAAGGGTCTGGGTTTTGTGTTACCGTCGTTGTTTCTGATTACTGTAACACAAGTGCTTAAGCTACGTACCACATAATCAGAGCAATGTATGTGATGTTGTCCAATATATTCATTTATACGTAAATTTTGAATGAGTTTTGAAAAGATATTGTAGTAGGACTGCCTGTTGGTTAGGCTCCCTGGATCACGGCAGTAAGACAGAAGCAAAGTGTAAGTAAACTATCATTTACCGAAAAAAACATCAGACGGCCTTTGCATTTAGTTATGAGACTTGTGTGTTAATTTGTAAAAGTAGTTCAACCTATATTACAAAACACCGTGAAGTTTATACGAAGCTAAAAAGAACATGTTTAAAAACTACCTAGCCACAAAAAATTGTATAAGAAAAACATTTACATTATTCTTATATATCACTTACTTCCTATTGATGTTAAAATATACGAATGAAACCAATTTAAGAATAGATTTGTGAATGCCTCCGAAGCAACTTTTTCTCTAATATTGTCCTCTCTCTAATTGCAGTGCCCTTACAGGGTATTTAGTGATCTAATTTTAACCTTGTAAACACTAAAGATGCAATAAAAATATTGAGTATTGAGTATTAATATTAAGAACTGTATTAAATATAGTGAGAAATGTTATATTTGATCATTTAATTGAATTTTGACATTTAATCTAATTCTAATAACTTGACTAAAATATACGTTTACTTGCAAGGAGTGTAGGTACCTACTATCAACGTTCGTAACGTAAACTATGCAACCAAAATGTACATTGTATTCTTGCAAGTAAATAATATAATTAATTGATTGATTGTTTGATAGGCAATGGCGACTCACGTAAGACATAAGTGGAATTAAAATTTGTATTTATATTATGAAAAGTAATGAAAATGTAATACATTCCCTTTCATACGATAATAAAGTATTTTAAAGAACAACCTTCATAATTAAAAGGGGTGCCTCCTTGATAAATAAATATGTCAAGGTTTTGAATTTAACTTTTAAATCTAGCTAAGAGCTGATTTAACTAACCACGCATACGAATTTGCGGCGAAAGCAAGTACTTATTTATTTGTTAAGCAAGTACTTATTTATTTGTTAAGTAAGTATTTAAATGTTTTTAATTTGTGTAAGTATTTATTTTCGTGGGACCTAGCAGATCGATCAATCATTATCGGAAATTAGTCAAACGTCATGGCTAGCTTCGTGCTCAATGGATGATACTCTCCTTGAGACGAAGTATTGTGACGCAAAAGATACTGAAATTCAATGCCTCTGATTAGCTATCAGGCACCAATCTAGCATCGAACGTGTGCGTACGTGATCACTGCACCAGGTCACCGCACCCATTGCAAATATCAGAACCCCACCCTAAAATGCAATGTCGTATCTCCTGCTCGCCCCAGGCTAAAATACACTAACTGCTCTGAAGTCAAAGTCGAAAGTTGAACGTCATAAATTGAATGTGTGCTGTTCTGTTTTGAAGGAGGGTTTCGCATTCCTGGTAATAGGTGCTTCCCGCCGGCTCCCTGGGTCTTATATGACGTGTCCATGTGCAAAGATTCAGCGGGACTTTTCCTGTTTCGGAATTTTGGGAAATGTTATCAAAAAAGATTTGGACGAAAAGAGTTTAAGGTTTTTTTACTTAAATACATAAAAAATAACCAGTCTTATTAGTGTTCCGCGTGTAAAGGTAACCTTGATTAAAATTAAGTCGTCCTTACCATATGGGTGCTGGGCTAATCACCACGTTTGCTAAATGTGAAATGTATGTTTGAAAAATTCGTAAAACTTCATCAACCCATGAATTGAACCAATTGAATTAAGAATCTCGCAAATATAATCCATTGTTATTGAATTATTGACAAGCTCACTTTTCAGCTGAGAACCTTTACACGAACAAAGTATAATTTCCTTATAATCTGAGGGCCTACAATTAAATCAATCGTGGAACTTAAATTTTGACACACATCAGAAATAAAAAAAGAACGGCGCCTAGTACCTAGTTATTTAGAGTTTACATTTGACGTTTTAGAAAATGCAATACTATGTAACCATGTTTTTGTTAAATAAACTATTTGTATTTGTAGAACATTTCAACCATTCATGATCCAATTGAAAACAAAAGCTTGTTTTCGGTAAATTTTTCAGGGTACAAATTCGGCCGCGATTTCGGAATGGACATTGCACAGTTGGAAGAGCAGCACGCGCGATACGTGAAGGTCGTGGGTTCGAATAGAATAGAATAGAAAGTATGTTTATCGAATGTAAGCTTCACAAAACCTCTTATGAATCGTCAGAACAACAGTATTCTACCGCCGCTTTCGGATTGTTGATGATGTCGAGAAGAACCAGCAAGAAAATCAAGACTTGCTCTTTTCAAAATATAAATAATTCACTATTTCTCTAGTTACTACTACTATTTTACTAAGTAATCCCACACCGCAAGGGGAGACGATTTTTTTCTGTTTCTTTAAAATAGGCTTCTACAAAATTGATGATTATTTAAATGACATAAAATGTATGGGTCTAAAATAACTTTAGTTCTTGTAAATCTAGCTTTTATGCTTTATTTAAGTACCTAGTTTATGGAAAAACTGTTATATTGAAACGAGTAAGTGTCGAGTTTCTTGCCGGTTCTTCTCGACATGATCAACATTCCGAACACGGCGGTAGAATACTTAATTTGTGCTGACGATTCATAAGTGCTTTTGTAATGCTTACGTGAATAAAGATGTTTTCTATTCTATTCTATTCTGTGGGTATAATTATCCCGTTTTGAGTAGCATTAAGAGTGGTCATGTCACTTACCTCGTATGTCATTCGATCTGCCAGCATCGGGTGTAATTGTAATGTCCACACTGCATTTCGTCGCACTGATTACGTTCTTTATGACCGGGATGCGGTGTGGTAATTGCCTTAAATAAATTGGACGTGTGATATATGAGCGGGGCCATAGTTGATCCTAGGCTGGTTCTCTTTGGTGTAGTTCCGTCATCGCTAGATTCAGAAGTTGTGTTACTTTTAATTTAATATTAGCGGCCCGCCGCGGTTTCGTAGGTGTACTATTCCCGTTTGTTCCACATTTCGTGCTCGTAATTTCCACACTTCCCACTGATTCTTCGCTTCTACTGTTTTTTTTTTTTTTTCCTATCTGACTATAGATGATGGCCGCAGATGGCCTTTTCATCTTCACCGGGCTTGCGGGGGAGCGGAAGGCTCTCACCCCTTCTACTGGTGGCAGCGTGCTATTAGATATAGCCTTCTTCGATGAATGGACTATCCAACACAGTAGTTCCTAGATTATCGCGTTCCAATAAACAAACAAACAAACCAACAAACTCTTCAGCTTTATAATATTAGTAGGTATAGATTGTGTTTGGGTGGCGGTCACTCGTTTTCACTCTATACAAGGTTCAGCATACGTCAATATCTAATTTCCTGAACATTTACCTAACATTAAAACTGTGATAATTTTGGTGTCCTTATTTTTTCTGGCATAAAGCAAATATCTGTTTAGTTTTGTGCTAGTTATAATTTTTTGTTTTTTTAAACGGTTTTATTTAGCTCACCCCGTTTGTTTTATTTATTATTTTTGTAATTTATACCCATATTCTTTCTGATACCTACTGCTTCCATAAAGTATCTATATATGTTGACAACGTTAACCTTATCTTATGCACACGTAAATAAGTAAACATCTCTGTTCAGAAAACGAAATAGTTTACAATGCAACACAAATAATAACTGATAAAAATGATCTATTTGCACAAATACGGGCCGGTATATCGATAAAGGCTCGTCACTATGATTCATTACTTATTGCACAAATTTTGTAAATTTTGGGAGTTTTCTAAATTGTTTAATACTAAACAATGCCTAACGTTAGTAGATTGAGAGCTAGTGAAGTGATTTTTTCACGTTTTTATTAGCTTCACTTTGTAACTAACTATGTACGTTTATCGTCAATCTGAACTTTCGCACAAATACAAACCTTAATTGTATATTACTAGCACAAGCACTCATCATCATTTCATTATTTCAGCCTGTTACTGTCCACTGCTGAACATAGGCCTCTCCAATCGATTTCCAGCGCGACCGGTCCATTGCCACCTGCATCCAACGAGACCCACCAATTTTTACTAGGTCGTCGGTCCATCTGGTAGGTGGCCATCCCACACTGCGCTTGGTGGTACGTGGTCTCCACTCAAGAAACTTTTTGCCCCATCGACCGTCCGATCTTCGTGCTATGTGGTCAGCCCATTGCCACTTCAGCTTACTAATCCTACGGGCTATGTCAGCAACTTTAGTTCGTCTACGGATTTCCTCATTCCTGATTCGGTCACATAGAGAAATGCCAAGCATAGACCTCTCCATAGCTAGCTGAGCAACTTTGAGCCTTCTAAAAAGTTATTTTGTGAAGCACCACGTCTCAGACCCGTAAGTCATCACTGGTAACACACACTGGTTGTACACCTTTTAAGGCACTGAGGGATGTTGGACGAGAAGACATTTCGTAGTTTACCGAACGCTTTCCAGCCGAGCTGGATCCGTCTACTGACCTGTCTCTCAAAATTGGACTTACCTAAACGAACTGCCTGTCCTAGGTAAATATATTCGTCTACAATTTCAAGAGTAAAGTTCCCAACAGTCGGTGCGGTGGGTGCAATATGGACATTACACATGACCTTTGTTTTGTCCACTAGCACAAGTACTCTTCCTATTGAAACCTGTGGCATCGTAGATTGATAGATATTAATTACACAAAAAATTATACCACAAACAAAAATAATATAGTTCTAAAAATAATTTATCCGCTATTTTGTCAGAACCCGCGCTTTGCCACTGGGTGGGAAAAGGACTTGGTGTACAAAATGAAATATTGTATTTTCTTTAACCTTCATTTTCCCGCTATTTAAGATCTTTTTCCAGCAGTCCATGTTCGCCCCCAAAGCCCATCTGTAGGCCGCACTTAAGCACAAAGCCGAGCCCATCTCTTGGGTTCCATTTGGCAAATATAACCTACCCTACTAACAATGGGACTTACTCAGACATCTGTTACTGGAGGACTTGTCACCCTTACCTTGAAGGCTTGACCCCTTCTTCTAATGTAGCACCCCTCAGGAGCTCTGGAAACCTTACTCACACGCAGGAACACAACAACACAGAAGTGATTGTTACTGCGCTGCGGTTTTCTGTAAGGTGGAGGTATTTCACCAGTCGGGCTGGTGGGCCTAAAATCTGCTTATTTGTATATGAATAACGTAAATCTAAACTAATATTATAAAGCTGAAGAGTTTGTTTGATCGCGCTATGCTCAGGGACTAGTGGTTCGACGTAAAAAGATGTTTTTGTATTGGATAGTACGTTTATCGAGGAAGGCTTTAGGCTAAATAATATTACACGACCAATAGGAGCGAAGCATCAGAGTAAAATGTAGAAAAACGGCGATGGAACGCCTGCGCGAACGCATGCCGTGGGCCGCTAGCATCATCATATTTAAAAAATTTAATAAAATACTAAATATTTATCCCTTAATTCTTCGCAAATGCAAGTTAAAAATCACCAACTGGCTTAAAACCTTATGTTATAAAGATACAGAAACGTTTATAAAACAATTTTCGTAAATTACATTTACTAGTATGACTAGAATCGTTGCTTTTAGAAACAACACACATGCACCCACATGCACTCACATACACACACACACACATATATGTATTAAACTATAATACAGACTAAACTTTAACTTTTATTCCTCTCGAGCGCCCAAACGTCAAAATTCAAAAAGTCGTTAAGCGCCCGACGCGAATTTTTCGTGCGAATTTAAATTAACGTGCTGCGTTTAAACGTTGATTTGTATAGAAATTTGTATGAATACCCTGGTATAAAGATATATTTTTGGAATGGCCATAAAATTTACTATAATAACAAATAGTTTGGATCCCATTTAAATAACTGTAATAAATATTATAAATTATTAAATCTGAAATATATGTAGAATTCGATACATGTTTGCAGAAAAAACATTATAATAACTGATGGTAACCTTTAAATGCAAAATAAAAGGTCTTATTATTTAATTTATTAGCTGTTTTATTTATTTGATTTTAATACACGCATTATTTAGGCATATAATTAGCCTGAAAAATAATTTAAAACAGCACTCCTAAAAGCGAATATGTCGTTGCAACAGATGCGAGTTCAGAACTCTTTTTGGTCTTTTTGGACAGCCTACGAAATAATACACGTTTGTGTATTAGTTAGGTGGTTAGATAAAGACAAATATTGTTTTGGCATTTAAAAAAATATTATTTAGCACAGCGGGGCGCTTTACTGAGGTTTATCAGTACGGTGGCCGGACGCTCCAGAGGTATTACCACTTTTATTTATGCTTTGTACTTGCCACCGTATATTATTTTCTTGTCATCTGAAAATTATCTTAATGTAAGAATGGCCTCTTCTGGTACAGGTGCTTCACGCAGTTAATAGAAGAGGTCTACGCATAAACTTTTACAAAAACTGTTTTTTGATGAAATAAATAATACTACTACTATTTCCTCTACCTTAAGGTTGTCTGGAAGAGATCGCTTTCTAGCGATAAGACCGCCTAAATTGTACTTTAATCAATTTGTAAAACCTATTTCTGTAAAGTTTTTGTGCAATAAAGTATATCTATCTATCTATCTATAATATATAATTATTATTATTATTTTTATTATATGTATCGCCTTTATATTTTTAAGGACCTTTCACATTTGAAAGGCGCTCAAACTGCACTAAACGAGGTTAAAAACAAAGAGACACGCTTCCTAATTATGCAAATCCTAACAAAACGTCGGCCCTTCCTTTATTTGGAAGTACCTTCCGTGGTCGTTATTGACCAACGGCGTTGGTTTCTCGTCCGTACGTGTAAAGTCCTGTCAATCATACAATGATGGTGGGAACAATCGGCTCAGTTTTGTCCCCTTGCAAATGTGACCCCGAAGCAACAGTGTACCCGCTCTTCGAAGCGGTCAGTGCAAATCACGATTGTGGTGAATGCTAATCTTTAGTGTATGATTGTCGGTGGCCACGACTTCGTTCGCGTGGACAGGATTTTAAATTATTTATTTTCTAATTCTTAAGTAAAAATTGCAAGTCAAACCCGCGGGGCATGGCAGCATGGCACCCGCCACCGACCAGCGCCTTGCTTGCTCATCACGTGGTCGTGAACCCGACAGTGTTTTTCGGTTCACTGTTCCTCTTTCATCAAAACAAACTATATGACTTGGTCCACAGTGGTCTACATATAGCAATAAGTAAGATACTGCTACTGTAAGAAATCTATCCAAATTCTTACCGGTATCTTCTCAGTAGATATAGGTTCCGAACCAAACTTTGCATTGTATTCAATGTGTTCTTAGTTCAAATGTAACCTACTTGAATAAAAAAATATTTGACTTTGACTTTCAAGGTGCCAGTGGCCTCTTGTACGGAGTTCTCCCAGACAAAATCCTGCTTCTAAATGTGTTTGAGCGACTTTCTAACATTTAATACTTGTGTCTAGTATAGTCTTTACTTGAATTGCTAAAATTATTTTTTCTGTAAATATCTGCAGATTCCTGCAACGAATTCACTTTTAGGTAGAGACCTTTTTCGAATTTCTAGATCAAACTCAAACTCAAATTCTCAAACTCAAATATTTCTTTATTCAAGTAGGTTACATGTAACACTTTTGAATCGTCATTGAATACAATGCAAAGTGATTCTACTTTCGGTTCGGAACCTATATCTACCGAGAAGACACCGGTAAGAAACTCAGCAGATAAGTTACAGTAGCAGTATCTAACTTATAGCTATGTGTGGACCAAGTCATAACACTTTGGACCAAGTCATATAGTTTTATTTTGATGAGTGAAAAAAGCATGAAGTATTATTTTATTTTAAGAGGTAAGCTGGAGCAGACCAGTCTCCAAAGGTGGCACCTGTTCACAAGCATGACGTATGTGCCAGCCATCGCTTCACTCAACCATATTGAAGGGAATGTAACGACCCGCCACATAGCGCCAACACCCCAGTGACATTTTAGTGAGCATGACTAACTCCCAACTCCCTTTGGAAAGTAATTACAATTTAAGTCATCAAACCAACTATAGGACCCGGAGCACGAAGTAGTAACCTACCTACATCTTATTCTGTTAATTTGAGACTACTTAATAATTCGTGATAGCCATGTCTATCGTACAAAATTACCAATAACAATGTCATTTTGTCAAATGAAAATTAAAAATATCGACATGTCACAAAATTAAAATAAAAGAAAATAATAATTTATGTCATTATACTGTGAAAATAACTAAAATAAACTAATCTCGCTGTTTCCTCATCAGTCAGATGTCTAATTTTCCTAACTGCATATGCGGCTGAGCTTAGTCTTCCTGCCAGAGCAACAATGTGAGGAGACCATTGCAGTTTTGAGTCCAAGGTAATACCAAGGAATACTGTCGAGTTGATGACCTCAATAGGCTCATCACTTATTTTAATTACAGTGTTCACTTGTTTAACATTAGGCATTGTAAACTTTACACATTTAGTTTTTTTGGCATTAAGTAACAGATTATTTGTCGTAAACCATTGCGTTACTTCAGAAAGAGCATAATTAATATCATCAAAAGTTTGTTGGTGCCTATTAATTTTGAAAATCAAAGATGTATCGTCCGCAAATAAAACTGTAACAATAAAGGTCCTAATATCGAGCCTTGAGGTACTCCCATACATAGAGGAGCACCGGATGAATTAACTCCATTTACACTAACTTTCTGAGTTCTGTCAGATAGGTATGATTGTATCAAATTTAATGGATTTTTCGAAACACCATAATGCTGTAGCTTCATTATCAACGTTTGGTGATTAACACAATCAAACGCTTTTGATAAGTCGCAGAAAACCCCAACCACATCCCGTTTGCTCTCCCACGCATCAAACACATGCTTAATGAGTGCTACTCCTGCATCAGTAGTGGATTTGCCTTTTGTAAATCCATATTGATTTTTGTGCAGTAAATCATTTTGTGTAAAATGAAATAGGAGTTGCTTGAATATAATTTTTTCAAAGATTTTACTAAAAGCAGGTAGTATTGAAATTGGCCTGTAATTAGATGGGTTACTTTTATCACCGGATTTAAATAATGGAATATTTTTTCTGAACTTCATCATGTTCGGAAAACAACCTTCATCAATGCATTTATTGAAAATTATAGCTAAGTGTGGGGCAGTACAGTTTATGATGTGTTTTAATATATCTGTAGAAAGACCCCACAAATCTTCGGTCTTTTTCAGATTTAACTCTTTGAAAGCCTTAATAATAGTCTGATAGTTAATATATTCAAAACGAAAAGAAGTTTTACATTCTTCTACATGTGATTTAAGGAGGGATCGAAGTATCTCTGTGGGAAAAACGTAACGTACTCAAAATAATATTTTAATTTATGTGTGTATATTTTGAATTTAGTTTAAATATTATTTATTAAGAAAACTGCTGCCGAATCATACCGATTACTTCGAGAGGCTTATGGTGAACATGCGCCATCACAAGATACATGTGAACGATGGTTTCAACGGTTCAGAGCTGGTGATTTCGATATTGCAAACAAAGAACGAGGAAAACCGCCAAAAAAATACGAGGATGCGGAATTGCAAGCATTGCTAGATGAAAATGATTCGCAAACTCAAAAACAACTTGCTGATCAACTGGGGGTTAGTCAACAAGCTGTTTCCAATCGGTTACGAGAAATGGGAAAGATTCAGAAGGCTGGTAAATGGGTGCCGCATGAGTTGAATGACAGGCAAATGGAAAAGCGTAAAAACACATGTGAAATTTTACTCTCTCGGTACCAAAAAAAGTCACTTCTGCACCGGATAGTTACAGGAGATGAAAATGGATTTATTTTGAAAATCCTAAGCGTAAAAAATCATATGTAGATCCAGGTGCACCATCCACATCAACCGCAAGGCCAAATCGCTTTGGCAAAAAAACGATGCTCTGTGTTTGGTGGGATCAGAGGGGGGTAATCTATTATGAGCTGTTAAAACCTGGTAAAACGGAGAACACACAACGTTACCAACGACAATTGATTAATTTGAATAGTTCGTTGCTTGAAAAAAGGCCGGAATACCATCAGAGACAACACAAAGTAATTTTTCTTCATGACAATGCTCCATCACATACGTCAAAACCGGTTCGCGACACTTTGGATGGGTTAAAGTGGGAAATCCTACCCCATGCGGCTTACTCACCAGACTTGGCTCCTTCTGATTTTCACTTGTTTGCATCGATGGGACACGCACTGGCTGAGCAGCGCTTCACTTCATACCAAGATGTGGAAAAAATGGCTCGATGAATGGTTTACATCAAAAGAAGAAGACTTTTACTGGCGCGGTATACATAAATTGCCCGAAAGATGGGGAAAATGTATAACAAGCGATGGAGCTTACTTTGAATAAAACACTCATTATCATTTACCAGTAAGCATAAAATTTCTAAAAAAAAAAAATCCGCATTTCATACTTGTAGACCTGTGTATACATTGAGTCCTTTTTTGAATTCGTTGAAAAGTTGCATCGAATTCTTCGGTTAAAGTAATTTGATATTGACATGATGCAGAGTGCATGAGCAAACCTACAATTTATTGCAAATGTTTTTAATGTCATTATCTAAAGTCTTTGTTAGTATATCTTTGTAAATCTCTATAAACTCTGTGAATCTGCTTTCTAAAAATAAATTAATGTGTGGGACAACAACAGATAATACACTGATAAGATCTAGTACGAACTTTAGTTTTATAAAGTCAGTCACATGTTGACAAACGCGACCGTATTTAGTATTATTCCATACAAATTGTTTCTATTAGAAACGGATTTCGCGCAGTAGCAACGCGTTATATAACATGTTTTATGAGAGTAAAAATCGATACTATTTGTATCGATTTTGTTATTAGTATAAACATTCTTTTTTATGGAGGTCAACCTATACGCACGAATCGCTAACGACCAAGATATTAAATAACATACGAATGTGATTCTAATTTAAATTATGAGTGGAATTACAGTAAATTACCATACATAATATAAATATCAAAGTTAAAGTCATCGACATAGCTTATGGAATTGTAAAGCTTAGGGATAATAAACAGGCTGTGGACTATAGTCTGTACTGTATACAGTAACAAAAGGCTGATTCTTTGAATGGAAAAGGTATATTAAAATAATAAACGTTAACACAAATTAAAATAAAAATGAAATAATTACAGAGAAGATCAAAGCGTGTTAAATGGAGCGCGTGAGAAAAAACAAGGCGAAAAAACATTAGAATGTCAGTTCTTTTCGAACATTATAAATTATTTATAAAAATAATCAAATAAGGTTGCATTGCATTGCATTATAACAGGTCACATAGCTTATGCAAAAACAGTTCGTTTTCCATCGACCCGACCGGGAATCAAACCTAGGACCTTAGAGAAGACGTGACCTGCGACAAGTCTGATTACGGAGGATTAACTGTTAAGTAATCGCTCATCTTCGCCCCTGGGAGAATAATACCTTATGTTAGGGTAGGAGTGGTCTCCGCCTGGTGCCATGGCTGCTATGGTGTTTACCGATTTCCCATGCCGCCAACCAAAGGCCATGAGAGCATGGGGGGGAGTTTGTCTTTAGATAAGTGTAATCTCTCGGGACTCCCACACACGACGTTGTCTCCCCAAGGCAGCGGTATCGTGCAAAAATGCATTTTCTCCCCCTTAAAAAAAGGGGGTAGGAAAGGTCATCACATAATCTGATTTTGAATTATTTGGACTAAAGTGACATGAATACTGATACCATTAAAGGGAAAATAAAAATAGTGTGTACCCTTACCCAACCACGGTTCAATAAAAAAAATCAAATATCAATAAGGATTAATTGAATTGTTCAATTGAATTGTTCAATTAATCCTTATTGATATTTGTTTTTTTCTGGTCTGATACCATTTAAGGGAAAATAAAAATAGTGTGTACCCTAACCCAACCACGGTTCAATAAAAAAAAACAAATATCAATAAAATTGAACAATTCAATTAGCACCTTATTGATATTTTCAAGTAAGATCTATCATTAATTTAACATATGCGGACAACAACGAAAGCTAGAGTTCTTTCCCATTTATTTAATTAATTAAAAACTTTCTAATAGGTAATTTAACATATCACTCATTATACCGCAAAAGGTATGGTACACGTAATGTTTTATTAAATACTCTTATTTCTTTCTCTCTCATCTCTCTTATTGCAACTTATAATTAAATATTACATACATTTTTCTGTTTCTTTAAAACATTTATTAAAGTTCTCTAGAGCGGCGTTAAGCACTATAAAATTGTTCAAAAAAAACTTATACGTATTTTGTAATAAGATTTTAGTAAACACTTAATCACTTTAGACACTTCAGCTGACAACAATAAAAAGCATGTGCCGAGAGCTGGCACTTTAATCCATGCAATTCATTTTACAACCATATTCTAACTCTTTCTTCATCTTTTCAACATATAAACTATTTATGGTATTTTATTGTAATGATATCACTCTATATAAAAAGATAGGCTATATCAGCCACATGCGATCACATTAGCGGAGACTGAAGCGGTCGCCGAGGCCAAAATCGGCCGGGAACACATCAATCAATAAAAAAGACGACCTCCGTAGCCGAGAGGCGAGCGTGCTGGACTTTGGCGTCGCGTTATCTCTGAGGTTCCGGGTTCGATCCCCGGTCGGGTCAATATGGGAAACGAGCGTTTCTGTATTGTCTCGGGTCTGGGCGTTGTGGTACCGTCGTCGTTTTTGATTTCTGTAACACAAGTGCTTTAGCTACTTACCACAGAATCAGAGCAATGTATGTGATGTTGTCCATTATTTATTTATTATCAATCAATTAATCAATCAATCCCTACTAATATTCTAAATGCGAAAGTAACTCTGTCTGTCTGTCTGTCTGTCTGTGTGTGTGTCTGTTACGCTTTCCTGCTTAAACCTCTCAACCGATTTTGATGAAATTTGGTATAGGTATATGTTGAATCTCAAGAACGAACATAGGCTTTTTATTAGAAAATAAGGGGGGAGGGGGGTAATACCACCTTTGGAAGTTTATATGGAAAAATGTTTATTTTTGAAGTTAGAGATATGAAATTTGGCACAAATATAGCTCGAAACTTGGATCGAAATATAGACTACTTTTTGTTTCGAATATTAGGGGAGAAAGGGGTAAAACCGACCATAAAAGGATGTAGTCCACGCGAACGAAGTCGCGGGCACAGCTAGTCATACTATAATTTCTAATTCCTCCTTTCCTTTTACATGGAATGTCGTGTCTTTAATGTGTTGTTCGTATTTGTTTTAGGTATCTCAATAAAAACCTCAATCTAGTAAAATATAACTCATGACCAGTCCTAAGCCCTCTTTCTGACGCGTCTCTCTAAACACTTGACCAGACATTGGCGGGATCGCCGTGTTATTTCTAAACGCGGGATAGGGCCATTAAAAAAATCGAAATAAAAATGATGATATTTGTGAACAACCGTCCCCCAAATCGCATGAGACGACGCTACACAGTGTAATGAGGTATATCATTAAAATAAAGTTACGTATATAAAGATAACGACACAACGACGACGTTAACAACGCAATGCAACGCAATAATGGGGCATCACTCTTACTGCTCATGCATTAGGCTAGGACACGCACGAGTCGCAAAGCTGATATTATACTAGCTTTTGCCCGCGACTTCGTCCGCGTGGCGTGTTATTGTGTCATTTCAGTATTTTTCTCGGTGTGTGTCGAATGTAAATAATAATGAATGTTGCATTCAAAAATTTTAAAAAGTTTTTTTTTTTTTTTGAGAAAATACATTAAAAAACGACATAACAATTATTCTGAATCTGGCGCTAGTGCAGTATTTTTTCATGAAAAAGATGTTTCCCATTCCCATGAAGCTGTACATTTGCTAAGATACCTATATACTAAAAAATTTCAAGCCTCTAACTCGCGGTACAAAAGTTTTTCCCGATATTCCCGTTCCCATGGGAATTTTGGAAAATCCAATCATGACTTAACTTTGCATTCACTAAGGTATATGCATGTCAAATTTCAATCATCTAACTTACGCGGTTTAGATTTTTTCATACAAAAGTTTTTTCCCGCTAACTCCCGTTCCCGTGGGAATTTCTCAAAATACAGCCATAACTAAACTTTATATTTACTAAGGTACCTGCATGCCAAATTTCAAGCGTCTAACTTAAGCGGTTTAGATTTTTCATACAAAAGGATTTTCCCGCTAATTCCCGTTCCCGTGGGAATTTCGGGAATTCCTTTCTTAGTGCACCCCTACGGTACCTAAGCTACGTCCCTTCCAAATTTCAAGTGCCTACGTTTAGCCGTTTGGGCTGTGCGTTGATATGTCAGTCAGTCAGTCAGTCAGTTTCTCCTTTTATTTAAATAGATTATCTAGATTGTCTGTACGATTATCTATACTAATATTCTGAAGCTGAAGAGTTTGTTTATTTGTTTGTTTTAACGCGTTTATCCCAGGAACTACTAATACGAATTAATTTTTTTTGTGTTCGATTGTCCATTTATCAAAGAAAGCTAATAGAGGTAGGGCATAGTGATTTGTCGCTCGAACTGGAGCAGCACGACTGGTGAAATACCTCCACCTTACAGAAGACCGCAGCCAAATCACAATCACTTCTGTGTTGTGGTGTTCCTGTGTGTGATTAAGGTTTCCAGGGCTTTTGTGGGGTGCGACATTAGTAGCAGAAGTCAAGCCTTCAAGGTAAGGACACGTTAAGTAACAGATCTATTATGCTCAACTTGTCGCCCTTAAGCTAGGACCTCATTACCACTTATAATCAGATGGGATGAGGTCAATCTTGAAGTGTAATATAAAAAAAAGCTTTAAGCTGTAAAACCACATCACGCTACGACCACATCACGCTACGACCAATAGAAGCGCTGAAACAATGGAAAATAATGAAAAGACGAGTAAGAAAAGGATAGTACACGTGAATAGCGGCGGACCGCTATTTTTCATATAAGATAGTTATTAAACTAGAAAATAGTACCTATGTTGCACTGTTTTTTAGACACCATTTCACCTCGTTTTATTGCTGCAAATCAGTGATGTTATAATAAAAAAATAAATAATATGACGATAGGAGATTAGGTATGATAAGATGCAATGTGTTTATAAAGTATTTCACATGTTTCCCCACGAGACTCGAGTAAACGACGTATTTTACGAGTAAACTAACAGATTTGATACACTTGTAGGCTACGATTGTTGCACTGTAAGCAGCAGTTTAATATTGGATCTTATGTGCACGGTTCTAAGTTTAAGTGTGATGAGGATTTTTCTGTACTAAATATTTGAATGTGAACATTAGTCTTGAGTTTTTTATTTTAATGCTGGGGCCACACTAATGGGAAATGGCGTGGATTATCGCGAAGATGGACGTTTTTCGTCAGTGTAGCCAAGATTTATCGCCATAATCTATTTTTTTTTATTATGGTCTATATCCCGCGTTTAAAAACAACGCAGGGATTCCGCCAATGTCAAGTGTTTCACATTTTCGTTTGAGTTTTTGTTTGTTTTGCCGTTTGGCGTTCAGGTGTCGCCACTCACTTTATCGCGTTAAGAATTATTGTAATAATTATCTCGATGTTTGGCATTGACGATTTCCGTTAGCGTGACTACAGCAGAATAAAGCACCACATCACATATATTGCTCTAATTTTGTGGTAATTAGCTAAATACTTGTGTTACAGAACTTAAAAACTTTAAGGCCAGATTATTGCAATGATGTCATGATTTCTATGATACAAAAGGCGACGACCTCCGTAGCCAATATGTAAATGTATGCCAATTGGGCCACTATGCATAATAATGATCGACAACGTGGTCAAAACATATTAAAAGGTAAAAAGCTCTTCGGGGCTGGCCACTGATAGATGTTGAAGAGAAAACTCATGAGAAAAATTATGCTGTGATAACCGGTATAATTGTCGCACAGACAAACATTTTCATTCTTTACGACGTGCAAATTGCTGTAATTTTTTTCTGAATTACCTTTCAAATATTTGCAATTTCCTAACCAGATTTTGTGGATTGTTTTCTTCACCAGGGAAAATTGTAGGGACATATGATGGATGTATAGCATTTTCAGATTTTTTGTTGCCAATAAAGTAAGCACTGCATATTGTTGTATTTTTAGATGGAAGCTAATCATTCGAATGTTTGCTGTAAACAGATTTAAAGGTTATGTTTACATACAAAAGTCTTATTATCTACAAACTACAAAACCTAGTTATTTTAAGTAATTAATAACATCATTCTAAATGCTTTTAAAACTCATACCTACTTACGTATGCTTTTTTACTGCGTTTATCCACTTTTGCCGTTTTTCACATAACCATGGCATGTGAATACTATTCCTTGGAAAGTCATAAAATTTTACGCCATTTGATTTAGTTACTATATTTTCATAATGTGTTGGTACATCCAGGAATGAAACAATGCATTAAATATACAATACATTAAAATACATATTATACACCTAAAGGTTATAATATGTATTTTCACTTATAAAATTATGTTTATTTACTCGTATTATAAATATCAAATATTAAACTAAGGTAAAACCATGGGTAAAACATTCAAATTGATGACACCAGTTGGCAGCAACATCGATGTGCACGTTCCCTATAGCGTTAACAGCTTTGATGTGTCAAACTTCACTTCAATCCAACAAGTTCTTCAAATTTAAGTCTTAGCAAAAAGGCGAGCGAGTGAGTATTCAATCATTATTTTTCATATCCTTCTTATGTATTACTTACTATTTAGTACTTTATTTATTTAGTACTTAGGGGCATGATGGCGCCAGCCTCCAGAATACTGTGTACCGTAACTGGACTATGTTTTAAGTACTTACAGTTAGAAACAAGTGTAAATAACACTCAATATCAGTAATGTTATCTTTAGGATATGTTTGTGAAGGTTTATTATCGATCGATATCATTCCGGGTTTATGTTTATTTTCAACTGAGTCGCTTGTGGGACTGTGAGAGATACGGTTCGCAAGTGGTACATTGTGTTGGCGAGATGAACACAGATACAAATAAATTATTTAGTGCACAGTACATTTACATGAAATATTAGGAATTATTTTTTTTAAAAACTTTATTGCACAAATAGGTACAACAGGTGGACTTAATGCTAGGGGCATTCTCTACCAGTCAACCCTTGGGTCATGCAGATAGTTTGTATATGGGTGCGGTAACAGGGGAGAAAAAAAAAGAAATAATTTTTAACAACAATAAATTAAGCATTAAAAATAACATTACGGTATCTTTTAAATATACGATAAATTAAGATTACAGATGCAATGTAGTTGGTTTTACTATATTAACTGGTTATATGGCCTAAGTTATTTCTTAGTTTTCAAATTTGAATAGGCAGCAAGTAAATGCGAGTACTTAAATCCCGCGACAAGCTTTTACTATATCGTATAAATTGTGTCAAATGTGTTAAATTTGAAATAACACTATAAAAAAACGGTAACAGTTTTAGTGTTAAAGTTTATTTTTTTCTTTTTAGGGCATTTAAATAAAAGCTTGTTTAATCTTAATTTTATGCTGTTATGAAGTCCCTCTTGGGTAAAAGCCTCCTCCAAATTAAGCCCCTGGTCCCGGTTCTTGGCAGTAAGCATCCATTAATCTCTTTCTTGGTCGACCTATGCTTCTCTTACCTATAGGACCTTTCCACTTTGTGGTAGTATGTGTCCATCTTCAGTCCTGATACCAGGGCGTCTACTCTTGAAAACGTAATATGTCGGATCCGATGACATTTAGTATTTTTTATTGCTCATTATCGCAACTAACACACTTCGAATGCAAATAAAGCGTTATCAAAAAAACAAAATATTATTTATACAAATCAAAAATCACGTTTTAATTCCCTAACTTTTGATCAATCTTCAAAAACGAAACCTTTCAATTGTTCGTTTCGTTTTCAAGAGTAGACGCCCTGGCTATGTGTCCTGCCCATTTCTATTTTTGTTTTTTCACGGATGTCCTTGTTCCGTGTTTTTTGTATTTTTTTTTAGTTTAAGTTGGCGTGTTGGCAGGACAGTAGGTATTTTATTTTTGGCCTTTTCTGTATAGACCCAGGTTTAGCTCGTGTTAGTTAGACTTGGAAGTATTAAGTAATATTAGTATAGATTCCTGAAATAAATGCCGGTCCTGAAGTTAGTTAGCTCAAAAGTGTATCTCTACTGCCTACGGCCTTTTTACCACATCATTTTATACGCAAACGGTAGGTACGTAAATGAGTTTTACACGCTTTAAATGATTTTACGTAATTGTTAATTCCTTTGACAAGCCGCCGCAATTCGTAGAGAGATTAACTACAGGTGTTAATAAATATCTTTTACTGGTTATACTAGTAGAGGTTTGAGAGGTTAATTGCTGCGTAATGGGTAGCAATTGGTTTTCTTATACCATATATTTATAGACTAATACTATATCTTTATAGTACTAGTCGTATTTAGGAAAGATTTGTATTTTTGTTTCTAACAAATAACCTCAAAACTACAGGACTATTTTTAAAATACGTACATATACGCAGTCTACATTGCATACCGTGCAACTTATAATTAAAACGGTGCTTACTTTAATTTTATTTTATTTTTATGTAATACTGATACTGATCTGATCTATTTTTTTTTAATATTGGACAACATCACATGCATTGCTCTGATTCTATGGTAAGTAGCTAAAGCACTTGTATTACAGAAATCAGAAACAATGACGGTACCACAACACCCAGACTCGAGACAATATAGAAAAGTTTGTTTCCTATATTGACCCGACCGGGGATCGAACCCGGGACCTCAGAGATGGCGCTCGTCAAAGTCAGGCCCGCTTGCCTCTCGGCTACGGAGGTAAGCCTATTTTGTACAAAAAAGAAAAAAAACCATTAATATCGTATCCGAAACAATATATGAAAGCCTACAAGTAGAACCGGAAGTAGAATCACTTTGCATTGTATTCAATGACGATTCAAAAGTGTTATATGTAACCTACTTGAATAAAGAAATATTTGAGTTTGAGTTTGAGTTACATTTGCACCAAAACTATTTTGAACAGTTTCCCACAAAATTATTATACCAGCAAATATGTAATTCTGTGGTATAAATAGAAATATGATTAATTGCGTGACCATTTTCGACCCCTGAACAGGTTTGCTTAAACCAACAATAATGAATGCTTCGATGGCGCCTCGTAATATATGCATACGGTAAGTAAAGGCGTGTTCAGACGGTGACATTGCAAGGTATCAAGTGACTTTATTGTACATAATTATACAGCTCAGGCTCACTAATAGGAAGCAGTGGATTAATATGAAGTGTAGGTACAAATCAATATTGCCGGTTTGGTAGGTTTGTAACTAATGAACTTACGCGTGAAAGACTACGTAATAACACCGTTTCGCTTGGTACGTGCCTACAAGGTAAACAAAATAAGATTTTGGGTTGTTTTATTATATTTCAAATATTCTCCACAGAACTAAAGAAATAAGATTAAATTTGAAGTGATGTCCTGATTCTAATCCTGTCCATATCACTTTTTTACTTTAATTTTATACCCGATAGAAAAGTCGAAGACTGAACGTTCATTTTTAATTATGGCGTGCCAATTGCCACTTTTAATTGTAATTGAACATGTCTAAAAATTTCTGCAAGTTTTTCTGGGTTATAAAGTGTATCTATCTTTAGGCCCTTCACACACGGGCAGACGTGTCGCAAGCGTATCCTTACGACGCAACGAGACCGGCCAGTAATTTACAATCGAATCTCTTGCACTTTTCGCTGCAAACACCACAATCTATGCGGACTTGTTTGGACATGCACGCAGTCGTATTGCATTCATCGTTCGCACGTATTACGAAACGCTAACGGTACGACCCCGCCAAAATCCTTAGTTCTTGACGTGACAATGTCTACTAACTCGATACTACGGGCTGCGTGCACGAAAAAGATGACGTCATTGTCCCGTTACGCTTATTGCGTGTTCCGCAAGCGAGAGCGCGGCACGAACGAGAGAGGCATGATCGGCTCGAGCAATGAGGGTTTTCGCGTTAGAAAAATCCACCAGATGGCGATACGTAGCCGTGAGGTCCTACTGTCTTGTGATTGGTCATGGTTTACATGACATTGACAGACATGTCACCATGACATTTAAATCACCAATCAATCAACAGTTGGACCTCACGCCTACGTATCGCCATCTGGTGGATTTTTCAAAAGCGTAAACCCTCATTGGCTCAGCGTTGTCTCGTCAAACTACCGTTCGTAAGCCGACTTGGCAGTCAACCAATTACAACACGCTTTTTTCAATTCATCAAGAAGTGCCTTTAGTTCTGTTATGTATGCACAGGAAACTTGAAGTAAATCTCTCTCTAGAGCAATCTGAGTGACTAGGAGCTTTCTTATCAGGCTCATAATGAGGCATATAAAAATACATAAATACGTTTTTTAAACGAATACAGTAAATGATAACAAATGTTAATCGAATGTCAGTTAAACACAAGTTAACGTCGGCTTTCCGAAATAAAACTTGGCACTTTATTATCAGCATGTCTAGTAAGTTTGGATTACTTCCAATTCAATTATCATAATTCAAAGTTTTAATTCTACTGAATAATTATTCCAGCATGTAGTGTTTCCCGGTATTACAAATGTGACATTAAAATGGATTTGGGCGAAATTTGGTAGAAAGAGAAGGGAAAATTAGGAATAAAAATTATCCTTGAACTTGCTCTCGAAATAACACAAACGAAGTCGCAGGCAACGAGTTGCCTCAAAGAATAAAAACATGGATATAATTATTTCATTTATTTAAAAACTATGTTGCTCAAAAAAGTACAAAAGGTGGACTTAATGCTAGAAGCATTCTCTACCTGTCAACCGTTGGGTAATACAGATAGTTCGTTTATGGGTGCGGTAACAGTAAAAATATGGGTATGGATTAAAACAAAAATTTAGAATAATAAATAGATAGATAGATAGAGATATACTTTATTGCACAAAATCTTTACAGAAATAGGTTTTACAGAAAAATTATAGTACAATTTAGGCGGTCTTATCGCTAGAAAGCGATCTCTTCCAGACAACCTTATGTAGAGGAAATAGTAGATGGCGAGAAATGGGTACGGCCGTGCAACATAAATACAGTTTAGTTTATTTTAGAATTATTTCGTAGTATAACATGATAAACATACATAAACTCATAAATATGTCACGTTCCTGGTAAAGCTGCAAGAAACGGAATCGTTCTTTAAGATACGGAGGAGCAAGAGGATTAAATAGAACAGATAAAACGTGGAGGTCACGGCGTCGACGTATAGGAAGCCATTTAAGCTGAGCTCGAAATTCAGAGACATGGTCATACTTGCGTAGGCTGAAGATGATGCGGATACAAAAGTTTTGAAGACGCTCAAGTTTGTCAAGAAATATCTCTTTAAGGTTTGAATAGCAACAGTCTGCATAATCAAGAATAGGCAATAGTAAAGCCTGCACAAGTGCAGTCTTGGTGGGTATGGGTAAGAAGTTGCGTAATCTATTAATAGACCCAGCAGATGCAAACATTTTCCTGCTAACCTCTTTAATTTGACTATCCCAACTTAAACAATTGTCAATATGAATACCCAAATTTTTCACAACTTGACTGTAAGAAATCGGGACACCATCAAATAAGATAGGAGGCAGAGAATCCCAATCAATTAGACTAATTAGCCGTGATCCGCCAACAATAATAACCTGCGTTTTAGCAGGCAAATTAAACAAAGTTTAATTTTTCTGATAATTAAAAGTTTTAAATAGCAGAAAAAATAAACACGAGAATATAATATACATACATAGGATCATGATAAATAAATATAATAATTAAACAAAATAATATATATATATAAATAAAAAAAAACAAATTAATATATATAAATATAAGCAAACAAGTGAATAAATAAAGCAAATCAATTGAGCAAACGAAATTCTATGTATTTTAGTTCTGCCGCAGTAATCATTGGTCGAATCTATGGCTAGTACCTGGTGTTTCGAGTTAGTTATTACTCATATACGGATTTTTAAAAGAACTAGCTAAGCCTTCAATCTAAAAAGCTTTGTTTTCTCTTGGTCATGGTCTTAATTTAAAGACACATCCAAAAGATTTGCTCCAGGGGACCCAAAATCCAGCTGCTACCTCGCGTAACGACTCTCAATCTTTGTTTAATAATCTATTATACTATTAGTTCATTAAATTAGTTAATAAGTTAGTATTCGTTTAAAGTATGTTATTATATTTTTTTTATATGAACTTAATTCAATAAATACTTGTTTAGAAGTATACATTTTATCATAATTATATAAAAGATAACAACCGAAGTGCGATAGAAATTATATCCACCGGCAGCGAAGTCTGATTCCATTTGTTCATCATCATCGTCATCAGCCTGTTGCAGTCCACTGCTGGACATAGGCCTCTCCAAACGTTCGCCACTTCGATCGATTGTTCGCAATTAACGAAAAAAGGGAATGTGTGTAGGCATATTACAGTTAGTTTTATACTTAAAAATCAATCAGTTAATATTGGCAAAGTGTGAAATTGGCCTAAAATCCCATTTATCATGCCATGCAGTTAATTGGCTGAAAGGTCGATTAATAAATTTAATTCGAACATGCACAGTTTTGTAAGCATCATGTACTCAAGTACCATACGAGCTTTAAAGCGTTACTGTGACTGTAAACTTAACATATTTATAATGATATATTTTAACAAATGCTACGTGGTGGGTCTTTACTTTCCCTAGTATGGTAGTGAAGCGATAGCGGATACATACTTTGTGCACATGAACAGGCGTCACCCTTGAGTACTAGTCCGATCTTACGTACTTGACTCCCAAAAAAATATACTTTGGTATGGTTGAAAATAAGTCAGGCTACATATTTTGGGCTTTATATCGGTGGCATAAAAACTGAAATTGAACTGGAAGTGTTTGCCTTAGTGTGCTGCTTATCATCAATACTAAACTATAAGCCTAAATTTAAAGTGATTTACACTCAGGAATAAGCTGGATACTGCTACTTTTACCAGTCTACTGAGTTCCTTACCGGTATCTTCTCGGTAGATGTAGGTTCAAACTGGTAAAGTCATTTGCATTGTACCTATTCAATGACAGTTCACATCACAGAGAATCCTCAGCCTTTGCTTTTGATTGTTGAATGAAAAGATTATTAATAATACGTTCCTGTTTTTTGAAGTTGCGCAATCTTATCTAGATAATATAAAAAAATTAACCGAATTTATGTTTCATTATCTATATTCTAATAGATGGGTGTGTAGCTAGATAAGATTTTAAAACAAAATAACATACATTGCAGTGCCCTAACGGGGTCTATACCTAGTTTTATTTTAAGAATACCATTTATACTGTATATTATAGAAATAATAAACAATTGAGTATGTATTTGTAATGATAATGGCAGTTTGCAGTTATAAAAAGCTGGTGTGCTGTTACACAAGAGATAACCTAGCATAGTCATTAACCTCACACAGTCAGATTATCTTATTATTTTTAGCATTTTTTTAATATTTTAAATCGATTTTAATATATTGGAGAAACACAAAACGAGTGTATAAAAACTGTCAACAAATCTATCAGGGGACAAATCACCAAAGCAGATTAAATTCGAATTAAGAAATGAAGGAGAGAGAATAAATGTATAATAAAAAGTATTGGTAACTAGAAAAACCGATATAAAAATCGAAGGTAGGGAGGTTCCGTCCACGATTCAAGTGAAAGAGATTAATGTAAAGATTCAAGAAGCATCTGTAGCAAGCGAGAACTGGAATGAAAGAGTAAACAACACACAAATGCTGAAATAGACTCCAGTTAAGTTGGAGGTAGGAGAAAACAAATACGAAAATGCCTTCATAGTTGTAGTGAAGAGAACTACACTAGAGCCTTCAGCAGAATATCAAATATAATGTTAAACAGTTAATCCAAACTAGCTAAGATGCCTGTTGTTCAATTATCCTTGCAGCCAAGCGTTGCGCGTTGAAGTCTTTTTAAAGGTTGTTCGGTTGACTTTACTCGACCTCCATGGCCTCGTGACCATAGATGCTATGGTACAGTCAAAAGCACGTCAGAGTATACCTATATTCGACTTTGTACCAACCCTATGTGGTGGATATAAGGATGAATATCAAACAGTCACATACATCGAACGATTCGATGCGGCGAGCTCTTTGACCCTTATTTTGTAGACTCTATTAAGCACGAAACGTTTCGTTATGCGAATGGCTAAGGAATGAAAAACTCTTTCGAGGTCAGTTTTTCCGGAACATTATGATCTAGACATGTTAAGGTGTGACCGAACATAGGTAAGCAAACGTGGGTTACCTAGGATTTATTTACGCCTTTCGTATATAATATAAGCTATTTTGTGAAAAAAATGAACAAAAAATGTGTTTTCCATGGCTGCGCTGCGAAACATATTTTTTTGAGCAATAAATCGCTATGCCCTGCCTCTCTTAAAATTTATTTCAAGCTGTCATAATAACCGACTTGAATCAAGAAATATTTACTTTTTTTATGTTGCTTTTAAAGATTGACCTCATCCCACCTGATGTTAAGTGGTAATGAGGTCCTAGCTTAAGGGTGACAAGTACAGCATAATAAATCTGTTACTGGACTTGTCGTGCTTACCTTGAAGGCTTGACCCCTGCTACTAATGTAGCACCCCCAAGAGCTCTGGAAACCTTACTCACACGCAGGAACACAACAACACAGAAGTGATTGTTATTTGGCTGCGGTCTTCTGTAAGGTGGAGGTATTTCACCAGTCGGGCTTCTCCAGTTCGAGCGAAAAATCGCTATGCCCTACCTCTTAAAACCTCCTCCTAACTCTCTTACTTTGTTTGATTTGAACTTATGAATAGGAGTAAGTGTAGTTACCGGCTGGAACGTAGTGAATTCGAATGGTGGGAAGCAAATAATTTAAGAAGCATTTTTTTGTCGAGGGGGAAATGCCTACCGCACCGTCACTCTCAACAGGGAACAGAGAGTGGTGTGTCGGGCTCGCACCGACTAAAACCCCGTCGGTGGCCAGCGCTGCAGAGTTGTGGGGGAGTTCTACATAACTCAACTCTACTCAACCCAAATATTTTATTCAAATAGATTACATATAACACTTTTGATTCATCCTTGGATACAATGCAAAGTGATTCTACTTCCGGTTCGGGAGCTTCAACTACCGAGAAGACACCGGTAAAAACTCAGTAGATTAGTTACAGTTACAGTATCTAATTTTATTGCTATGTGTAGATCACTTTGGACCAAGTCATGTGGTTTTGTTTTGATGACTGATGAAACAATTAAGTACTCAAGTAAGTATATTATATCTAGAGGTGAGCTGGAGCAGACCAATCCCCGCAGGTACCTGTTCACAAGCATGACGTATGTGCCAGCCATCGCTTTGTAAGGAACGTATGTTCGTTACTAAAAGTGGAAGTACTTCCGCCGAGCTGGGTGTTATCTGCTCGGAGACCAAGGCCCAACTACCAATCTTGGTGTGTTGTATACATACTTAGTGGCGACGAAAACTCTGACATCGCGATGTAGGATCGATGTCATGCTTCACGTATGGGTGGATAATGTTTACCTACTACGCCAATTCAGCTGACGCTGTATTTGTGTCGACTTGTAGGTAATGTCGTTGGTCGGCACAGCTTCATTCAACATATGTTGCCATTGTCATTGGCTTGACTCCTAAGTGTGGTCACTGTCCGGTCTCAATGGCCCACGTGGTCACAGCGCAGAGTTCGCGCATGCGAATCGCTAATCAACTCGTCCGGAATGCCTTAAATGGGAGCGGGCTCGTTTCGAGTTGCGAACCAGATATGGGACGCGTTTTCATTGTTTACATAGACGACATCTATTTATTTATTTATGCCAGGTTTGGAATTTTTTTTGAAAAACGATCTGGTCAAGTTACTGATAGTAATAAATTACACGAGGTGTAAGCTGGCAACAACCGACGGAAGACTGACAACTGATATGGAAAGTAAATTTAAATTTAAAATGAACGACTCGTAGTAAAAATAACAAATATGGGAACCGAGCACTTGTAAGGATCAAACGCATCATTAAAAACTGAAAGTATACTTACCTATATGTACAGTTTTAATTGATGCAGCAGTGTACATGTTATCATTTAGAAAACAATATTAATTGAACATGTTTTTGTTGTAATATAATGGAATGTAGTTGGAATAGTTAGTAGTTTGAGCTCAGAAAAAACTTTGTTGCATGTTTGAGTAAATTATGCAAGCCTGGTTATCGTAGGCAAATAAGAGAGTTAACCTCAGGTCATTTCAGACAGTTGCCTAATGGAGTCGTAAAATGCTAGTGTTGGTTGAATAAGTAATAAAATCAGTGGGTCGCAAGGAAATCACTTTCGAAATCTTTAGCATGACTCCATAATACTAGACGATTTTAGTATTTTGAAGACGTTAAGATAGTATAGTAAATTAATATCGGGTTGTTATTTCGGGATCTGGAGTTCGATTTAGGTGTCGAATAAAGAGCATCATGTTTTTATTTGTATCAAATCTTACGTTTCACTAAACACTGTGACTAGTTTAGATACAGTATTAAATAAAAAAAAATAGTCCAATATACACTGCATGTACAAAATAATCATCTAGCTTGTGGCTTGCCAACAAAAAAAGCCTTTTGTACTTTCTCTAAGAAAAAAATCTACTCCGCACAGGCACAGAACATATTTGACGTACATGTATCCAATTAAAATCTATTACTCAGGCCTAGCATGCATCACGCGACCAAATTTTATCGTGCCCTTAACAAACATCAAAATCGATTGAAGTCAGTGCGTCAGCTGCTGATTGGCCAAAAATACGAGTGCTGTGTGCTATTAGCCAATCAACAGTATTGAAAGTTTTGTAGCCTCATGCGAAAAATTTGCGCGTGCTAGGCCTAGATCATGGACTGAATATTATCCATGGCCTAGATACATATTGCACGCCTATATAAAGGCACGCTAGATGTTTCTTTGGACTTTTTACTAAGAACCCTTAAATCGTGGGCAGTATCAATCTGCTAGTGTCGTGTAGTAAAATTTTAAAGTTCTGTCCATAGTCAAATTTGTAGAACATAGCTGGAGTATGGAAACAATTAATCTGACCGTCGAAGAATTTCGTTTATATAAAGAAAGAGATAAACATAGTTCCCAAATTCGAATCCATCCAATTTTGTGAATGGTGGCAGTAGCTGTTCAATAATCTGTTACTGGGTCCGTTCTTAATAGATCCCACGTTCCCGTACCGTGTCGGTGTATGGAGCCGCGTCCGGCGGCTGGCGTACGTGCGCCGGAGCACGTCTCGCCTCTCAGTATCCCAGCCGGGAATTAAACTGTTATCTGCCTGTAATTACAGTGCGAAATTGATTTATTTGCGCCTATTGTTGATAGCCGGTGTCTCCCCGTGGATGATTACCATCCAACTACCATTGTCTTGGTCTTAGGACCACATCACATGAATAGGGAAGCTTTAGTCATTTGTTTTTAACCGGCTTCAAAAAAAGGATTAGGTCAATGCGTCTGTATGTATATTTTTTTTATTCCGTCTGCTTGATTATCCAAAAATATGGGACACGTATTTTTGCATTTTCCACGTAATCAAAACATAATGGTGGTACATTAAATTGAGTTGTCGCGTGACGTCATTAGTGGGTACATTTTACCCACACACCAGTGACATGACGTAACGAGCCACTAGCTCACTACTGTCAAGTATCGTTTTATCTTAGTAGTTTTTAGTTTCAATTCGATAAAAAGCACGTTAGAATATAAATTTGAACTTTGCACCGGCCCTTATGTAGTCGGTATAAAAACTAATATTGCACGCCTATATGTATAAAGACACGCCAGATGTTTCTTTGGACTTGTTACTAAGAACCCTTAAATGGTAGGCAGTATCAATCTGCTAGTGTCGTGTAGTAAAGTTTAAAGTTCTGCCCATTAGCATTATTTCAAGGATTTTTTTTTTTCAATGAAATGTATGTACCTACGTCCGGTGCTTTATTTAATAACTTAATGATCCACTCAACACTTTGTGGGAAAGCTAAGCTAACGTGATAAATTAAAAACGCCTCTGTATATACGACCTCGGTGGCGCAGTGGCTAAGGTAGAAGGCCAAAGCGCGAAAAGTTCCAGGTTCGATGCCCGGTCAGGTCAATTTAGAAAACCGAACTTTTCTTAATTGACCCGGGTCTGGGTGTGCTGAGATAACGCCCCCGGTTAGTATACGTGATCTGGTACTCATAGTACAAAGGAATAACTTCGTTTGAGACAAGGTGACTGGTGTGGTTGTGTGACGCATTTAATTTAATTTAAGTAGTTTAATATAAATACGTCTAAGTGTCTTCCCAAGTAGAGGCTTTCCTTTTCTTCCTGGCAATATTTGGAGTCAGACTCACTCAGTTTCATATGAAATTAAATCTTTTTAGATTTGAATGTCGGTCAGGGTAACTACTGCGCTGATCCCTGCTAAGCTGTGGTTTGTATCACCCGCCAGAACGATTGTTGCCATATTCTTATACTGATCCATTATTGATATTATTTAAAGATGATAAGAAATTATCAACATTTGTAAAAGATGGGGAACGATACATACCCAATACGAGAATACCGCCTATTCATATAGATAAGAAGTTACACTCATCACAAGGTGGTTCGCTTACGGTAGGTTGCCATATGTTTTTGACATAGGCAGTAACTCAGCCAGCCACAGTAGCTCTGTCTTAAGCCTAGTTGGTTAAGCCAGTATTTTTAATCTTTGTCGTTAACTTAGCTAGTTATAACTCCTAATAACTCCTAGTATCACTTAGCGATACATTAAAAACCGTCGAAAACAAATTAATGTGTATAGAGAAACAGGTCATGAACTTTTGTCAGTAGATTAATGACCTAGGGTTGCCGTGCCGGAGGAAGTATACATATAAACCTCACATACTAAACAATAAATATTGGACAACATGTATGTTAATACATTGCACGGATTTTATGATAAGTAGCTAAAGCAAAACAAAGACGTTATAATAACACTCAGACTCGAAATCGAATCGAAGACTCTGTTTTCCATATTTGCCCGACCGGGGATCGAACCCAGGACCTCAGAGACGGAGCGACGCCTTTCGGCTAAGGAGACGTTTTCTTTAACATAAGAGTGAAACTGGCTAAACATTCGGCTATTTGTGAAAATGCCTAGGCTTTCGGTGATGGAAAATGGAAGGAGGTTATGCAAAACCTTTGCGCACTCGCTGATTTAACCAATAAAAAGCCAAGAGGCAGTCCGCTCGTCTGCGGTGTTCAAATCCAGGTTGAGACAACCCTACCCGGTACACTTGGGGCAATCAACCTGATTTATTTAGTCCGTTGGTAAATATAGATAGAAATCTAAATCAAGGCGACAGAGTGACGTATAGGTACTAACAAGAAATCAATTTTGTATTCGATAGCGTTATCGTAAAACGTTAACATGTCACAATCTTGAATTATTATGGCCCAATTATCTATTAATACTGCCTAATTAGTTTCTTCATTATGCAATACATTAATAAGAATAAATTTGGAAAATAACAGTTGTTGCAGGCAATGATTTTTTTAAACTTCTTCTACTGTCACATCTAATTATTACAGGATGTGATAAATTGAGTTTTCGTGATAATCTTATCGTAATTGGCTACTTGACAGTTTTTGAAAAAGTATTGTAAAATGTGCGCCCGTTCATTTTATATCCCAAGCAAATCGATTTATCTGGAAATAATCTAAATAACCAAAGAAAAATAAGATTTTGTGTAATACATTTAAAAAGGGCGCGAAAACGCCTAGTCGTGTCACTGTTGCAATTATGACGTCAACGTCCTAAACAACGAACCGATACGCATAGGAACGACTTAATTAAGATAAACGAAAAATGTTTTAATAAATTCTTTATACGATTAGAGACACAATAATTCAAATAAATCGGTAAAATAATCATTGTTTCGCCACATTAAAATAAATAATTTTCGCCGACAGCTGTCATTTCCGAATTGCAATGGTGGTTTCCGTTTCGGTTCTTTTGTTCCACAGATAACAAAACTAAAATTTATTTTGCATAAATAAAATACTAACTATGCTTTTAATTAAAAAGTAAAAATGTAAAATGATTACTTAAGTAATAAGCTAACATATCTAACACTTTTCATATTTTATTGTTAACACTGTCAAGTAGCCAATTATAGAGATACGGATAAGTATATCCGTATCATCTTAATGAAATTGAAAAAAATATGGCTATGGTCTAATGTATGGTCATAAATATTCTTAATCCTTAAAACAAATTAGAGTTTTGAAAAAAGCAACTAATTTAAATGAATTGGCTTGATTTTTGCAAAAGTATTTTTAATGGGTAATGATTCATGTGAAATGATTTACATCAGATCAGTTCTATTTGTTGTTCTTAAAATATTAAAATTAAGACTCATAACAGTTCAACAATATTTACTTACTATTTATAATCACTTTAATAAAAAAATTACAGGAGAAATACTTTTTATACTATTTTATTTGGTTTACTTAATTGATTTTTACTGATTTTTTTTCAGTTGACAAACTAACTGTCTATGTCTTTGTGCAAAATTAGTAATTCATTCACATTCTTTTGTAAAAAAAAAACTACTGAGTTTCTTGCTGGTATCTTCGCTGTAGTTATAGGTCCCGAACCGGAGGTGGCTTCTTTTGTTTTATATAGAGACTATTTATAAGTATTACTGATGTAATCTGTATGAATAAGGAAGATCATAGATATATTTACTTTCCTTATTCTAAGAGAAAGATTTTACTTTTACTTTGACTTTGACTTTTATTAATGTTTTTTTATCGTACCACCAAGCTTCCTCAATTTTGGTAAATAAAACCTCCTTTACATTTTCTGACAATGTTAAGCATTTGACATTGTCAATTTACAACAAGTAATATGAATAAGTTCAAATTTCAACCCCATTCATACATTTTGATGGAAAATTTCACTTATGGTTAAAAAGTTAGAAAAAACTCTCAGAGGTTCGAAGGGGTCATCTACAAATATACAAGCTGACGTAATCATCTTAGGATGTAGCCTGCCCGGCATCGTTACGGCCCACAAACTGAAGAGGAGGTTTGGGAACACCATGGATATAGTGGTCCTTGACATGGCAGCTACGTCCAAACTTGTCTCCAAATGCAACGTCTCTTTCTTCACCGATGAGTATCAAGAAGATGAAAACGACGAAGACAGCTTAGATAACCAAGAAGACGATACCCCTATGGGAATCAATGACAACGTCGCTAGATACTACATAACCAAATACACGAAAGAATTTAACATCCCTATACCAGAAGCGGTGCTCGAACCAGACAAAGTCAAGTCATCCCTGAACAAACTCTTCCAGCACACAAACGGTAACACTGTCGAGTTCTCAAAAGACTTCCACGATTTCCATTACTTAAGCTTCATAGAGAAATTTGAATTGAATCAATATCAAGCGCTGCTCGACCACAGCATGAAGAAATTGTTCCACATGAAAGACGATCGAGAGTCTGCTAGGAAAAGGCTGATGTACTACGATCAGACAACCATGGAACAACACCTGTGCAATGCTCTTCTGTTCTCGACTTCTCGCGACATAATGAGGATGATTGTTCGTTTGGTCTGCGGAGCCTCAGCAGATAGTATTTCTGTACTCTTTTATCTCCACCAATGCTTTAGAACGAACAGCTCGAAGAACCATCTAGACGGAGACAATACCAGGTTTCGCGAAAAACTTTTGGGTTACTGTAGAAAACGGCTCGCTTTACAACTTCAGCAAAGCATTGCAGACATAACTCTTCCAGCAAAACCCATTGAATCCATTCGTTCGTACTCTGAAGAGCAAGTTATCTTGAAAACCTTTAAAGGCGAGACAAATTACATATGCAATTTGCTTGCTATGGCGCTGCGGCCTGATGAACTTCGTAAAATCCAAGTGGAAGATCAACTCTTAGTCCATAAACAGGATACTGAAATAGCAAGTTCAATGACACCTGGCCGAGCGAAGAAATTTGTCATCCAATATGATGATAACTTCTGGGAGCCACAAGGTTATAGCGGTGATATTTTGAGCATACAAGGACCAATTATTTGGGCGATGGAGAAGCCGAAGGTGTCTAATACTGGGAGTCTCTCTCGGTACGCTACTTTGGTTGGCTATCTGATGGTGAGGGAAGAAACTGAGGACAATTCGAGAGAGGCAGTTTTGGAACAGTTGGTTAAGCTGTTTGGTCAGGACGCGGCTACGCCGACGAGTTACAAAGAAACGGACCTGGCTGATGTCTTCATTCCTCGGTGCGGGGATTACGTTGCTTTGAGGAGGCTTACTGCGCAGGTCAGCCGCAAGCATTTAGAGTGGGGTGCGCTCGACGTGTTTGCTGATGGAGACGTGGCAGCGGCCCTAGAGGCTGGACATATGACGTATTTGCACCTGTTAAGCTGCTTACGTCCCCAGGCGCAAACCTTCGAGGATCTAAGCTCGGCTGAGTGGCCTGTCACTCTAAGCGAGGGCCTTTTGGCGGGTCTCTGTTCTCAGATAAATATAAAATCAAGTATGCGTCTTGTTTTGTACTCTGCAGCAATTTACGTGGGCGTGAAACTTGTGATGGCGTATATGAGAAAGTAAAGCTAGGAACATCCGTTTTGATATAATTTCTTGTTTTGTTACCTTTTTTATTGTACTGATCAATTTGATTACTGTGTTTTGATGAGTTTAAATAAATAATGTAAATCGCTTAATTCATGCCATGATTTCTTTCGCAATAATTACAAGACGATGTTTGTAAGTTGTTACAGATGTATTACCTACACAAAAATATATAGTGACGTATCTATAACTGAACATTAACTCGTTAATCATAAATTTTAGTAGACGAATGTTTCAGTTAACTTTAAGTTTTACAAATAGACTCGTTAACTTTTATTAGATATTTAGAAACAGAAAATTTATATCTCGCCTTGCGGTGCGGGAATCGAACCCATGACCTTCACGTATCGCGCTTGCTGCTCTTCCAACTGAGCTAACCGCAAGTTATAGTAGGCGATGAAATTTTTCTGCTGGATCAATCCGTTAGCCTTCGGTAAGTGCCCTCTGCCGAATATGTTTAGAACTACATACTTATTGTTTTTCATTAAATATATTTTAATTCATTAGTCGGAAATAAATCAATTAGATAATATTTACCACAAAGCACGTTATAATGATTTGCCAATAGGTAGGTAAGTATTAAATATGCAATTACTAGGACGTATCGATGAATAAATAAATTTTATTTAGTATATCTATGTTATTTATGGAATAAATTAAACTCGAAACTTTAGGTAAGTTTTAGGAGTTTTTTTTTAACACCAATTTGAGTTTTATAAATGAGTTTGTGCTGTTGAGATATATGAATTCATGATGACTGCGATTGACAAGGGAGCAAAGGACAACATCTATTCTCTATATGTTTATTAATACATGTAATCAATTTTTCAAGTTTATAAGAGTGTCGCGCTATATGTAACGAAAGAAAAACAATATTTGTTTTGTAAGCGCCTGCAAATATGCTTTAGCAAAGTTTTAAATCCGCATAATTTGCTTAATTTTTTTGAAAAGGTAATATAATCTGTACATGTTCTAAACACGTTTTGCTTATATTTTTAACTAAAGCATGTTGCAATTAGTCATGGACTTAGTATAATAAACATTAGTACACAAAACTGTCACTTCGATATTGGATTTTATTACCCATTTTAGCATTTGCTAGCATTCATGCATGAAGTTTTTCAAATAGAAAGTAAGTGACGGGTTTCACCAACAAACCCACATGAAAAAACGTTTATTCTTGGGTAATTTATCTACTAAAATGCGTAGCGATTGGTTTTTGGTGTAAATGTATCTATGAGGTGTTTTATCTATTAATTCCAAATCATCTATACTTACTGCACTATTTATTCATCGAGAAGTATTATTGTAGTGTTTTGTATGGCGATTCAGCAGTCCGCACCTAGTTCTGCTATTACCGGTGCGGCGCTTCTTGTTTTCCAAACCTTTTTCTCTAGTGAGAAAACCAAGCGGTACCTACTCCTGTTTTGTTTGTCCTTACAGGGAAGAAAAGCGTAACTTTTCAGAGGATAACATTTAATCACGTATCAAAGTAATAATGTACCTACCTCTAGAAGTTGTTAAAAACGTTAAAAAATCTTGTTCTGAACATCTACTGACGTATAGTTATAAGTACTTAGTACTTTTATGCACCAACATTTTTGTGTAGATAGACGTAATGAAGTGTAAGTAGGTATATTATACCTACCATCATTTAAGTGCAGACTTGGAATATACAATACCGAAAACTAAAAATATCAATAAATTATTACGCGAGAAAAAACCCTTAAAGGTACACAATTTGCATGTCAACGTATTTGCCTTAGGAGCGGCAATAGCTCGTACTCTTCAGTTTCATTCGGTCTCAAGAAAATGTACCTTAAGTAATTTCTCCCCCACATTTGATGTCACATTGCAGTCACGTAGACATCCTCCTAGACAGACCCAATAGGGCTACTGTATGCGAGGAGCCGGTCAGCCTTCGGAACGGTCAACTGACGGAGGCCAGTACATCATTTATGTCAAGTTCTTTCATCATAGTTACGTCCACACGTACAGGCATCTTAATGGTTTAGTGAGGACGCTTCCTTTTGTACGCCTATATCGGTTTTTTTACTAACTTAAAATGTACAAGCCAAAGCCTAATAAGCGACAGCAGTCATTAAATTCATAACTCAGGTCTATTGAGCCTTGCGCTGATATTTCGATCGTCAGATAAACGAGCCGATAAAATTGAGCGTCAATAAATTAATAAATAAATATTGGGCAACATCTCATATATTGCTCTGATTCTGTGGTCAAATTCGTGATTATGGCTTTGAATTACTGCCACATCCCACCTATTCCCCTGATTTGGCACCTTCTGACTTTCATTTATTCCTAAACTTAAAAAACACATTGGATATCAAAACTTTTCATCAAATGGGGAGGTCCAAGCAGCGGTGGGTGACTTTTTTGAAGGCCTTGAAGAAAATTTTTTTTATAACCGGCATACAGCCGTTGGAAACCAGATGGAAGAAGTGCATTGAGCTAAGTGGAGATTACGTGGAAAAAAAAATACTTTTGTTTATATTTTATTTTGTTTTCTTGCTGAGGCCGCGAACTTTTCAATCCACTCTCGTAGTTTTAGCACTTGTGTTACAGTAATCAGAAACAACAACAGTACGACAACACGCAGACCCGAGACATTATAGAAAAGTTAGTTTCCCATATAGACCCCACCGGGGATCGAACCTGGGACCTCAGAGATGTCGCGACGCCAAAGTTTGGCCCGCTCGTCTCCCGGTTACGTGCTTGGAATGTCTGTTTGTAAGTCGTTTAATTAGGATTACTCTATCCATTAAGTCACGGTTCCCGCGGGAGCCATGAGTAAACCGCTGAGGGCCGGTTGTGCTACGCTGCATATCAAGGCAAATGTAACGATGTAATCTCTGCCTACCGCTACGGGAGAAAGGCATAACTGTATCAATTGTAGGGGTTGGTATAAATAGATTACTACAGGAAAAACTAATTCCGAGAGTAACTTGAATCTGGGGATACCCCATGCCAAATTAGCCACAGGAACTAAGGTACCTCAGATTACAAAATACGAGTAGTTTGCCAATGTTGGACGTCACTTCTGAGTGGTAAGTAAATACATATTACCTATCTGTCATTTTTCCCGTATATTTAGGTACAGTCGACAGCACGTCAAGGTAAACACTTACAGTTAAATATTAGTTCTTATGCCGACCACTTAAGGGATGTGAAGCTGACGTGGTTTGGTACGATCATTCTGAAGGTTTGTTGCTATTGATAGCAACACGTGTTGGAGTGAGGTAAATTGTACTAAAAATCTATGGAAATCAAAACCACGTTTCGATTCCCAAACTTTCGATTATTCTTCAAAAAGTAGTTTTTGGTAGTAGTAAGCCTAGAGAACCTTTAACGGCCGTAATAGTTTTACTAATATATTCCCATGGCGCCACCAATAGGCACTGAGAGGTGCGGGGAGTTTTAGTGAGAAGCCTCCACTCTTTCCAGAGCGGGGAAGTCCCTCACACGCCTGCTGCTGTCTTTTTCTAAACGGACGGTACGGTACGCCAATCCATTGCCATTCCTTTAAAAAAAGGGCTAAAGTACATACTCCATAAAATTTAGCCCAACATAATACAAAGACTTTAATTTATAATATTTCTTTTCATATTGATAAAATTAATTCCATACTCCAATATGGAGTACCAGCACTTGAATTAAGTTAAGATAAAGTGCGATAATCATTGAAATAACATCACATATCTATCTGAAGGTAGACAGGTCATTACTACTAAATGTTTTTGTACCTACACCTAGTATTTATTAAATAAAATTAATGCGATAAACAATCATTCCAATTAACTTGTACAGATATGTAATGCGGTCTCATTATATCTACCTATTACAAATTAATTTTCCTAAAAATTTAGATAAAGAAAAAAATCATGGCCAAACGATATAAGTAAAAAACCACAGAATCAGAGCAATGTGTGATGTTGTCCATTTTTTTTTTGCGATTGTTGTGGGTTTATGGTTCAATTTGGGCTGCACTTGTAAAAAGAGGCGCATTATGCTCAAAACACAGTTAACTTGACAGGAGATGTATAACGACCAGTTTACCGTACGATCGGACTGCAAGTGTACAGCCAGCATCATTAGTTCGTATACACCTCAGTACCTTGTCATACCAAATCTCCGCGTAACTAAGCAAGTCAGATAGACAGTGACTTATGTGACAAGGTACAGAGTTCATGAACAAAAGCTACTGTACCCTGATGCCCTGTTGATCGAACTGGATCGAACCATCTTATGACAGGTGCGTGCGAAGGTTGCTGACAAATGACAAAAAATTAAACGTCAGATAAAAACTTTAGGTACTACGGTCGCCCCAAATTAACCTAATCCTCAGTAAATTGGAACTCGAGACATCTTTAGTAGGAAATCACCTTTTTAACACTAATCATCCGCTACTTCCTTTTCCTCTTGGCGATTGCGTTTTTGCGCTTTATCAACGCTTCCGACTTTGTAGAAAATTTATGGAGAATTGTTTTACAGTTCTGTAATAAGGGTCACGGGCATTACGTAGATAGGTACCCTTAATACAGACAAAAACGATAATCGAGAAGTTTTACGGATTTTACTTGATATAAATTTAGGGGAATAAATGTATGTAGTGTACCTAGTAGGTATAACCGTATAGGTATCTGATCTGTGGTAGGTATAACCTAATTGACCGATTTCGGCGAATTATTTTTTTAATTTAAAAATGTTGCCGAGGCCGTCGGCATCACCAGCCCAAGCTCGTTACCACTAGTCCCGCGAGACTGTTTGAACGAAAAGTAATGTAAGTAAATGTTACCATTTAACTCACTGAGCAAAATCCTCACGTCCTTAAGTTTCCCTGGTAGTCAAAAACATTTCTCCTTAAGGAAAATTGATGAATTATCACCGTGTTATGTTTTCGGAGTAAGAATTCCTATCGATTTGTAGGTCAGCTTCGAACCTCACGCAACGCGTAAGTAATGACTCGGGCATAACAATTAGCCACTGGCCATTGTACATTGGGCCATAGAACAGCAGTGATTCTTGAAACGATAGCATTTCAAATCGACATTTAAATAACTTCTTGACATATGGAGGTAGAGGAAATAGTAGATGATGAGAAATAGGTATAGTCGTGCAAACACATTTAGAATACATACAAATTTTATTCTAAAATATATTCAAAGACAATAACATACAAAAAAACATGAATACATCCCTACTAATCCCTACTAATATTATAAATGCGAAAGTAACTCTTGTCCGTCTGTCTTTCTGTCTGTTACGCTTTCCTGCTTAAACCTCTCAACCGATTTTGATGAAATTTGGTATAGGTATACGTTGAATCTCTAGAACGGACATAGGCTACTTTTTATTAGAAAATAAGGGAGGGATGGGGGTAATACCACCTTTGAAAGTTTATATGGAAAAATGTTTATTTTTGAAGTTAGAGATATGAAATTTGGCACAAATATAGCTCGAAACTTGGATTAAAATATATACTACTTTTTGTTTCGAATATTAGGGGAGAAAGGGGTAAAACCGACCATGAAAGGATGTGGTCCACGCGAACAGCTAGTATAAAATAAGAATAATGTTGAAGTATGGACAGATATACATATAAAATCACATGAAATAGTTTTGAATTAAACAAATTCGTTTATATGTGGGATCAGTGTATGATATTTACTGACTACCAACTTGCGTAACATTAATAATGTGGTTACCATGAGGTTTCGTTCTTTTAAATTGAAACGGAGAAGTATTTAGTATATTAGGCTTACCTATACGCAGTATTTGATGCAGCAAAAATATAATCTCGTCTCTGTCAACAGGTGAGGTGTGCGAGCATTCGGCGTATGTCCGGTTACAATATTTAAAAAACGATCCATTATAGTTATGTATCCCTACTTTTTCCCTACTAATATTATAAATGCGAAAGTAACTCTGTCTGTCTGTCTGTTACGCTTTCCCGCTTAAACCTCTCAACCGATTTCCATGAAATTTGGCATAGGTATACGTTGAACCTCAAGAACGGACATAGGCTACTTTTTGTTAGAAAGTAAGGGGGGGGGGGGAATGCCGCCTTTGAAAGTTGATATGGGAAAGTGTTTATTTTTTAAGTTAGAGATATGAAAGTTGGCACAAATATAGCTCTATTAAAGTATAGACTACTTTTTGTTTCGAATATTAGGGGAGATAGGGGTAAAACCGACCATGAAAGGATGTAGTCCACGCGAACGAAGTCTCGGGCACAGCTAGTAGTAATATATTATATCAGGCGTAAGCTAAAATTGACCGACCGACTACTGATGACAGCTGATATGGAAAGTTAATTATGGAACGGTATTAACGACTCGTAGTCGGTTCGAGAATAACGGATAGTCATTTTTGAAAAGAAAAGAAAGAAAGAAGAAAAGAAAAAACATTTATTGGCACACATAGCTAACAACTTTTGTACATATAGTAAGTACTTAGATAAGGTACATTTATGTGCCAAAAGGTCCCAGCCTCAGCATGAGCTGCTGCAGCGCAATGCTGCATCAGCGCTGGTTTTCAGGCGAGACCTTGTGGTGAGTGGCGCAATATTTTGACACATTACGAATCGTTAAATATTGGAACCGAGCATAAGACGTGTTGAAGCTTCGCAGCGTCAATAGATAGTAGAAAATAAAACTGTCAACTTGTCAGAAAGGGGCCGTTGAAATATTACGTAAGCACTATAGGGGGGTGGGGGGGTCTTTGTTTTGCTTATTTTGGATGACATGGGGGGTAGGGGAGTCCAGATGATGATTACGTCATCGATAGTTATTTACTTTTTTAGACGAATGGCAACCCTCACATTGTCTATGCTTGAAAACGAAACGCATTTTCGGGGATTCCCGCAAATATACACGCATACGTTTAGGCACTCGCTTTAGAAGCAAAGCTTTTACCCCCTCCCCCCATGCTTACGTAAACATTTTTCAATTAAATATGTTATAATATAAAAAAAAATACATATTTAATTGAAAAATGTTTACGTAAGCATGTGGGAGGGGGTAAAAGCTTTGCTTACTTTTGCTAACAAGGGGGATGGGGGGGTAAATAATTGTAATAAATCTGCTTACGTAATATTTGAACGGCCCCAAAGTATGGTCATGGCATCAATTTTCTTTTGATCGTATTTTTAGGGTTATTTTATTTTGATCGACCAATTTTTGTAGTCACTCGACAAAATTTCGAGCGTTTCTGCGTCAGGTACTGTACGATTCAGGCGATAGGTGGTAACTAATTGAGCAATACACTTTCGACTCCACGCGATTCATACGAGTGCTTAAATTGGGTTGCTAAAATACTCGATTCTTATATAACGACACCCACATATAGGTACTTTGTTTTAAGTCTACTAACGATTCTACTATTATTTTATACTAAAAAGTTTACAAGAATCTATAGATGTTTGTTTGAAACTTCTTCTTCGTATCCATTCTATCTGCCTACCTTTCATATAAAATCTTGCAGTTTTTGCGTGAAAAAGTTTCAAACAAACATCTATACATTCTTGTAAACTTTTATGCACCTAATACAGGGTTCTATTGGGTCAGGAATTAGAACCAAAATAATTAATTCTTAAAGTTTTAATTATGGGATCAGTTTCATTAAATAATTAATTAAGTTTTTCGAATATTGTTTCAATCACCATCGCGTCAAAATATTTTAGTTCCTTTTGAATTTTAATTTTAAATTAGAAAATACAAAATATATACCTACTTACTACCTATTTGTCAATTTAGGCTAAAGGTTTTGTTTGATAAATTTAGATTAATTTGTGGAATTTTCTGCCTACACCAAAGTAAATAAATGTCACAGTAATGTAAGTTATTACTTTTGGAACTAAGCAAGTATACACTGTTGTCATTCCATACGTTATCTTTGGTGAATCGCGTGCCGTGCGCAACGGCGCAACGCATCGCACCATTGTTTTGTCCGCGGTCGGGTTACAAGCAAAGTAAACAAATCATTGTGAAATTTCACAGAAATATGAACTCAGTCCCGGTGTTATGCGTACGCGCACACTGTTAAAAAAACGTACTTTCTTTGAAGTTTAAATGAGGGCTTTGAGTGCGGTTATATCCATAGTGCTAAATTAAATATGTCCCTTCGTTTCGATGTCCTTAGCTCGTGTTTCAGGTAATTAAAAGCCTCATTATTGTATCGTTAGCTTCATTAATTTTACTAACCTTTGAAACGATTTATAGTGCACTAAAATTAGGATGTGCTTTATTGCAATTTGAAGCGGAAAGAAGCGGATCATTACAAATGGACGACAGTGACTTGCACTTAATTGATTTGGTGCTGGTAGGTACAGATGGTGTTCCTTATTAAATGAAGCGAGTTTAAGACAAAAAGATTAGTAAAAAGTGCCCTCAGTGGCCATGGTTTTTACTGCAATCTAGTTCTTGCATACCGAGCAGATAGTTCTGCGGTTATGCGACGATGAGTGACGCCCGTTTGTAGTCACGGTCAGAAAATATTTGCCACCATAAAATCAATATTTGCTTGCTCTATTGAGGAATAGGTGTAATTAGTAAGAAATAGGTACATACATTTTCATTTTCTCACTGTTGACATTTTAATCAAATGTAAACATAGGTATTTATCAGAACGATGTACCGAAATGTAAAATCCCCAGGTTTACCCGCGTAATTATGTATTTTTTTGTTATTCTAAAAAATCATGAGTTTCGTATTCCTCTCATCTATACTAATATTAAACAGCTGAAGAGTTTGTTTGAACGCGCTAATCTCAGGAACAAATGGTTCGAATAAAAAAAATCGTGTTTGATAGTCCGTCTATCGAGGAAGGCTCTATGCTACATCTCGCATCTCGGGATAGTACGTATGCGTGCGAAGCCGCTACGGGTCGCTAGTACCCTATAACACCCATCTTATTTTTCTTTTTTTTTCTTTTTTAAGGTCCCCCTTAAAATGCATTTTCGCACCGTACCGCTGTCTTGGTACCAGAAGGGTGAAGACTACCCGAACTAAAAACTGCCCAACGCTCTCATCGCCTTTCGTTAGCGCTATGGGAGAACTGTATACAGTTCAGTAGTTTATAAACTATAACAACCATGGCAAATAATACCCCTCTACTAAACAACAACTTTAATTAAAATGCGTTTATTTCAGGAAAAGTGATAGATGTCGATACAAAAATCTTATCTCATCTTAGTCAACGAAAATCTATATTTCACTGATTAGTTAATCCGTTTACCACTTCAAAAGTAATATTATATTACGCCTCTACAAGTTTTATGAACAAGTTCAAGTTGTGAATGTTCTTGTAGTAAATAGCCAAGTAAGTACCCGTGTTTTGTTCGAGTTCTACTTATGTTACTGTTACGCATGTCAAACACCTACCTACCATTTACAATTCCTCTTAAGCTAGCATGAACATTTCCATTTATATTGGTATTTGCATTGATAAATATCAAACGTACCTATGTTCAAATCGAAGGTAACTACGTAGAATCGTTTATCTAGAAATCTTATTATTTAAAGGAGAACTATGATGTTAATATTTTTATTACTTATTATATTTGAATACATTTTACACTATTTTTTTTGATAAATGCCTAATAACGTTCACATTTTATTTATTAAATGTTAATTGTATTGCGTATCTTCCAGTATTTAGGTCTTGTACAGAGATTATGCTTTTAAATTAATTTTTAATATTACCTAATGGCAGAAAAATCACGCAAAAACTGCATGCAAGATTTATCCATTATATATTGAATTTATTATTTTTATTAAAGTAAAAAAATTAGGACCCGTGTTATGACACTTAGGTAAGCGATAAGGGCGTCAATCGTCACAAATTTTAACGAGTATTTGGCAATCGTGTCCAAACATCCGAAATGCAACTTCTGCACATTGCAATGACTCTTGACTGCATCATCAGCACTACTTCCCAAGTTATTTTGGCTATGTACTGTGAACATTACGTAAAGGTAAAAAAATGCAGTTCGATATTAGTTCTTATGTGCATGACTTAAGGGCCGTACAAAGTACGAAGGGTGTAGTCTGGCGTGGTGTGGTCTCTACATTAAGTTTGGCTTTTTATATCCCTACTAGCCGGTTCAGAAGTATTCCCTCCAATTTATACTGCCCCACAGCAATTATAAAAGATTCTGGCAATACCCCAACTTATATCTGCCTATCTAGGTAATCAATTTCAAAATACATTTCTTTATGTATTTATTATTTCTGGTAAAAAAAGAGAGAACTTTAAATTAGACGATGTGTTGAGTAATTACAAGCAAAAGTTTCTATGGATGGACTGTAAATAGGTATTTACGCATTTTACACTAATCTTCGTTTCCTGAATAGAGAGGTTTTTTTAAGAAAATGTACTTATGTGCTTCGTTGTAGAAGCTACCTACATCAAAATGACATGAAGCTGATAAAGTTTACGAGCATTTTTAAACAAACGGACTCCAGGTGTTCATTATTCATTTACATGTGCTCTGAAACAGTCTGTGAAAAAGTTAATGTTAAGATGGAAGACAAAAAGAAAACGATTATCATAATTAAAAAAGTGGACGACAACATTAAGAGGTCAGTCAATTAACTACTTCTAATTAAATACACGTAATTTGTATTTACCCTGAAAAACAATAAAAAATCAAGTATTTTTTTACCATTTCCGACAAATATGTCTCTATTGTGGTAAATTCATATCAGTTTTGTATTTTTCCACGCTTTGAAAAGTGTTGGTTTGCGGCTCTTGGTGAACTGATAATGTTACGAATATTATATAAACTACAACCATTTTTTGTAGGGTGAGCTTAGTTACGTTGAAGATTCAATTTTAGGTTTAACTTGTTCGAGTTAACAGTTTCGAGTAGTCCACAATACATTTTTTATACAAAAAAATATTATTTTATGCTTATAAGATACGGATCTTACACGAATTATGGTGTGGAATAAAACCACATAATTGCCTTTTGAAATAAAAACCTTTATTCTATCAACGTTCATTTAATTTAATTTAAAAAACTTTATTGCACAAATAAGTACAACAGGTGGACTTAATGCTAGGGGCATTCTCTACTAGTCAACCCCTGTTACCTGTTAGAAAAAAAAATCATTTTAAACAACAATAAATTAAGCATTAAAAATATTTATAGTTGTTTCGTCATACTTAACTTGCTAGTATTTAGTGCTGCTTTAACTTAACTGTTAAGTTATTGCAGCACTAAATACACATGGAAGACGTTTTCATACAGAATTCAGATAACACCTAGGTAGCTTGTGAAGCCATAGGATAAAACTACGGAACCGTGTCGTTATTTATTGATAGATTCCATGGTTTATTGTCACATAATATATAGATAGATCAAATATGAGTGTCAAACTAGAGAAAACATTTTGATATAGACAAACAAATGCATAAAAGGGTATACTGATGTACTATGTCAAAGACAAGAAAAAAAAATTATTTTATCCCGTGTTTTTTTTTAACTATTTAATGGGTCTACATCTGCGCCGTAAAAATTATAGAAAATAATCGAAACGCTCTGTTTGTAAAAAATAATTTGAAGAATTTTTTACTACATTTTAAAGTATTCACATATTGCGTAAGTGAAGGGTAGGTACATTTTAGAGCCAATTAAGTAGCTCTAATTCAAATTAGGTTTCGTTTCTTAAAAAAATACGTTGGGCCTTTGGCTAACTTCAAATAAATATAAACAATTAAACACTCTACATTTTGTTATACAATTGATTTAACTAAGTACGATAATAACAATTTTCAAGTGGATTAAGTAAATAAAATGATAAACATGTTATAACTACGAACGAACGGGGACAAATGCCTTCAGTTTGATTAAGACACGCAACTTGACTTATTAATTAACAGTGTGATGTATGAACGTATAAACGTGTACTTACAAAAATACGTTTCCTTAACATTATTCGATATTATGGCTACTTCGGCCACATTTACATGTGTAACCAATTTATAATGTAGTCACTAGCCAAACGATGTGTACAAATTTGGTTTTACGGTCGAAAAAGTCTTAAGTTGTGCTTTGTGAAGTTGACAATACGATTGCAGATTTCAAAACAAATTGTGTTTAAAATTTATCCGCCAGTTGTGCATACTAATTTAGAAGCGGTATTTTTGTGTTTTATTTTTACATTGGGTTCTTAGAATAACATGCATAAATCAGATGGATGATTCATTTAAAAATATTATATTTAAAATGGAATGTTACTGTATACATTTCCTATAAATGACGTATTGATACTGAAAACTTTTACTAAATGGTTCAGTCATTGGGACTGTGTACGACAATGCAGATCACGTATCCGTAATTTGAGGTCAAGTGTCCAACCTCGGAAACAACGTGTTTCCAGTCGCATTATAATTCCCACGGACGGATTGTCTGTTATCAAATCAAGCACTGCATTATTTGGTGGATAACATAAATTGCAAAAACTTGAATACTTTTTTTAATTTATTTTTGTCCAAGTTCGGCTCTGTGCAATTCAAAATTTGGCTTGTTTGTTCCGTTTCTTTTTACGAAGTTTGTATTTGTTTATGCGTGTTTTTACTTAATTTGAATAGTTTACCTTTATTTCTTTTAGTCTGTTGTTTTTAAAGAGACAAAACTATTTATAAAAGAATTAGGTTTTTTCTTGTTGCTACTAATACAATGGAAACTATTTAACGTCTTCATAGTATTTGTTTCCGATATCTACAAAAAGTGTCAAACTTTTTTCAAATGGTCTCTCAGCTCGCGGTTCCAAGCAGCCTATTACTCGGCAAGTTAAAATATCACCGGCGCAATTCTAAATACATTAACAAAGAGCGGCGTCGCGAATCAGGTCGCATGTTTTTGTTTGTCCGAGGCTGGCAAAACGTTTGGATTCTGCCCGAGAGAGTCAGTTCGGACCGCGACGTAGCTCAGATTGACAGCTATCACTGGAGCATTTGACGTACGCGCGATATTTGTTTGGTGCGAAATGTCATCGAAAATAATTAGCGAAAAATGCCAAAATGATAATAAATTGAACGGTTTGAGTGCATTTTCGGATAAAAGTTTTGCTCCATTGAATAGTAGGTATAGGTCGAAAAGTTTGTCTAGTGATAAATTGAGTCAGTCGAATGCGGATCGGGTGGCGATTCTAGAGGATGTCGAGACGCACCACATAGCAGAAAAGTCGGAAACTCCAGGGTGTCTAGTGCAAAACAGGATGATGGACCAGGGATCACAGGCTCACGTCAATGGGTGAGTGATTAGTTCATGTTTTCGCTGGATTTCCAAACCAATTTCACCAGGTTGACCTTTGGCAGGTGTGGTTTAGATGCGTTCGATACACTTAAACTTTTTCGTACCTACAAATGAACAAACCTACCCGCCAAAAAATTATGAAAAAATATTTTGACCTTGATTGAAATATATATTTTACTGGATAAATATTTTACCACCCAAGCTTCAGAAAAACAAATATTGTAATTTAGGTGATTCTTTTATTTTTAAAGTTTATAATCGATAAATATATTTCATATCTTACTTTCTGATTTACATACCTATATTGTTTGTATGTTATCTTTAACAAAGTTCTCAAACACCACTTAAATTATATGCCACTGGTTTCTGTAAATTATTATTTTTAGTTAATTAACTGTGTAGTAGGGATCCAAAAAAGTATGTTATATTTATCTCATAAATACATTATAGTTACCACTAAATTCACTCACCTGCATACAAACTTCATCATAAATGGCCATGTGACTGATGATTAAAAGACCTATTAAATCAGCATAAAGTATGTTTAATAGTATTATAAATTGTAAAGGATGCAATTTTATGTAACACCTACCCATAACCTTTGATTTTGTCCACAGATAGTGACATGTACCGTGTGTTGATTGATCTATAAGATAGTAATGGTTGGATTTTTAAACAGATTCAGTAATTGATACTACCCTCAAAGTGAAAATTAAAATAATAACTAGGTACTACAATTTGTTTCACAAATTTTCATAACTTTCTTTTTATTATTGTTATTTAAAACTGACTTCACTTTTTGGCCGTTACTAAGCTTGCTTTATATAAAATACTTTCATAACATAGCTTTTACAGATTAATCAGTTTCTTACAATGTCTATTTATTAAACAATCAATTATGATTATTACTTTTGATTACAAAAATAGGGATAATAATCTTATGTGTTTGATTACATCATTTTCTTACAAGAGGTAGCAAATTTGGTAAGGCCGTCAACTTTACTTACTTTGTAATTTAATTTAATATTAGTTCAAAAGTTTAAACCTCATGCTTATATCTACCTGTCTTGAGTGCTTTTAATGTGTGTTTTAGATAAGAAAAGGTTGTTGAACTGTGATATGTGTATGTTCAAAATAGTTCCTGATTTTTATCCATTCTTATCTTAAAATAACTTGCAGTATTATCTTAAACATGGTACCTTTATCATCACTTAATCTTTAAGAAGGGACACAGAGAGAAATATATTTATTTCAGTATCCATTTTATAACTGAGCAAATAATAGTTTTTCTCATATGATATTCATGTTTATCATTGAATATTTGTGTGTGTTTGTTGTGGCATGTTTAGCAACGGAATACAAGAATAAGGTTGAAAAAACCTTAGATGGAAACTCTTCAACCCAAAAAGTATGCATATCAAGCTAATGGCGTTTTAAAATTATTCTCTTGAATACACTTGGACACTTTTATTAGCACACAAAAAGCTAGTTTAAACTTAAAGAAAAATTTACAATTGTGGAAATCTGATTAAAAGAATTTGCAATTTCTAAGATTTTTAGGTGTGCGATTAAGCTTTTAGACTTTCTGTTTACCACCCAAATCCTTCTAAATGCAGTTATGGATAACAAGACATTGGTTGGTTTATAAATACAAATGGCGTTGAAAATACAATGTTTATTGACAGTTTGGCCGTTAATTCTTGACAAAGATAATAATCAGCTCTTATGGTTGTGTTCAGTTTTTTATATAGTTAATACTCATTTGCTTACAAATTTACTCATTTATTTAACCTTATAACAGGTAACTGTACACTGTATTTGTTTATTTATTGCCTAAATTCTTAAACCTGTTTGTCAGAACCTTTGTGGTATATACCTGCACATGGTCTGAAGGTGTCGAATTATTAAGTACAACATTATTTAATCATGAAAATTTGCTCTCATAGGAATTACAGGTGTTTTACTATTTTTGCTAACTACATCTTCAGAACTATCTCTTTTGTTTATAGAAAATAAATAATGTTATTTAAAATTTGCAAATAATATATTTATATTAAAGTTTAATTTATAATAGCAACATGCTATATCACAATAAGGCATTGGCCTAGATTATTCACTAGTATCAACTGGTGATTAATAGAAACTGGAACATTTAGGATGCATACTTTTAAATGTTATCTTTTAGCATTCAAAATGTTATATGTTCTGTAAAAATATTAACAATTTTACAATGTAAATTAACAGAAAAAACATCCAGCCCCACTTTTTTACAAAAAGTAAACAAAAATTAAAACATAACAAAATCAAAAGATTGGGAGTTAAAACGTGGTTTTTGATTTGCATAAATAATATTTTGTTTTTTTTTTCAAACGCTAAGTCGCATTCGGAACGAGTTGGTTACGATAAGGAGAATTAAAAACAGCTCTCCGTCATCGAATCCGATATATTTCGTTTTTAGAAGAAGACCATCTGATACGAATTTGGAAAGTAGGGGTGTGAGCCTTCTGGGAGGAGCTAAGCACGCGAATTGAAATCCGCGTGATAAGTTGCCTCAATGTCTAAAAAGTTCCTTAAGAGTCGTCTTATGCTGCACTGCAGACTTAAGTAAATCCCGCTCGCATAGTGCAATTTTGCGTGTGATGAGCTGGTCAAGGTAATGCAGGCACCAACTTTTAAAATAAGTAAACGGGTCAAAACGCGATACCATTTTTATTTAGTAGGTAATACAAACTGGAACTGGAAATGGAATGCGAAAGGCTATAAGTTTATAGGTACCTACTGTTGTTCACACTACCACACTATAAGTTCGATTATAATTATTTATATTATATTTTTTAATTCCATAATTATTAATTTGAAAATCAGAGCTGCTATAGGTATGCTTTGGCCGATGGTGTTCTACAATTTTTTTATTAGTACCACTTTGCTAATCGGCAAAATCAATAAGTACCTTGCATGCGACTCGGACGTTAACTCCCATTTTTTTTTACGAAATTAGTGACTTAGATACTTTAGTTAGATATTTGACTAGAATCAAATACGAGAAGAACATCATTGAGTAGGTGGAGTTTGTTTCTTCATAAATCTTAATGTTTAGTAGAAACAACTCCAGTCTGATGTAGTGTCCATCGCCAGTTTCTGTAAACATTTATGGCAATTATTAGGTATTATACTGGCGATGTTACTTTTTATCGGATTTATTTCTTGTTAGCTTTACTTCAAATCCATTTAAGAAAAATTGCTGGCTTCCTCAGTTACAAAACTAAACTTTATGGTATTACACAGTTCGTTTTTAATGTAAAACGCAGCAGTTCCAGCACGATTCTCACCTTCACGGCCATTTTGTGTTTGTTTGTATTGCGCCCCGACAGATAAGATGAATAAACATTTGCATAACGTATTGGTTCCGGTCCTGGTGATGTTTGCTGGCTTCTCCCCATTTTGATTCGGCTATTTTAGTGTTGAAATAAAAAATTCAGAGTCATGCTTTTCTGCATGTCTATTTTTAACGACACGTTAATATTTTTAGTTTCGCGCTTGATAAGTGAGAGTTCATATCTCTACACATTTATTGATCTCATATAACTGATGATCTAACTTTAAAAGTTAAAACATTTTTTAAGACGACACTTTAAAACCCAGCTCACGCCGGCGCGAGGAGTTCAAACCCTCTATTATTCGTTGTTCTTCCAAAGCTTTCATGCTCTGTGGCATAGCAAACATGTTTTTTATTTACAAAATTATCCATAGCCTATAAATTTTAAATAAATAGTCAATAATAAAATAATCCTAACAAAAGTGGTATGATTTAAATAACGAAGTATCAATTAGAATGCTTCAAAACATTTCATTAACAACAAGCATAATTAAAAAAGCAAAATAAACAATTTACTAATTTAGCATTACCAATGCAAACAAAACCATAAGCTACTAATGCTCCGTAATCAATTATATAGCCCCATCAGCTAATCACGAATCTGTATCGGTCTGGTTTCAAAGACGCACCTATTTTGTTCACTTTATTAACAGTTTATCTATCGCCCGGTAGTATTTACACATGGGTGTTATCAACACATTTGTACCGTGCGCCAGTGCAAGATAATATGCCCTGTAGACTTGATAACCGCTTCACGTTTCAAATTAGTCCGTGCGTTGGCGCCCCAGTGACACCATACCGCTTTGTACCAATTAATAAACTAAAAGTTGTGGGGTAACGCAAGGGTGCACCCTGTGACCTGTGTTTGTGATAGTGATTGCAACTAATTTTCTGTGATAGATAAGTGTAATTAGAGATAGATAATGACGGAAGACACCAAACCGTTGTTACTGTAAGTTGGAGTATTGTTTAATTATTAATATGTACTGATACTGAAATATTTTTCCATCCGTAGACCTAAATTAGACTTTAGTGGAGCTTATGACAGTGTACAAAATTGGATCAAGATTGCTTCGTTTTGATATAACGTCAGTAATTTGTATCAAATCCCAGATATACCACCTAAGTAGGTTCTAAATTATTCTCGGGTCTTCAATATATGCATAATGGCTCTAGTTTTCCTGTTTTGCTGCACTACGTAGTTTTTACTTTAAACAATTAATGATTTTGTTTCAGTTTTAATTGAAACCACATATTAGCTATGATATAAATAACTATAGACCCATTTCTGTCCTACCAGCTCTCTCAAAAATTTTAGAAAAAGTCATAAACACTCGATTAGTAAAATTTTTTAATGCAAATAATCTTCTCTCAAAGTCACAATATGGTTTTCGGGAGGGTATAAGTACTGAAGATGCAATTAGCACTTTAACTAAAACTATCACTACGTCTTTAGACAAGAAAAAGAAAACTTTATGCATTTTTTTAGACCTACAAAAAGCGTTCGATACCCTCCCCGTTCCCGCACTTCTTCGCAAACTTGAAAAAACCGGCATAAGAGGCACTTTTCTAAATTTAATCAACGACTATTTACAAAACAGAACACAATGTGTTAAACTTAGTGACGAACTGTATAGTAATGATAAAATAAACTCAAATTTTGGCGTCCCACAAGGAAGTGTCCTTGGTCCGACACTATTTCTTGCGTACATAAACGACCTTACTGAACTAAATCTAACCAATGGCAAGATTATATCTTATGCTGATGATACAGCTCTGCTATTTTGTGGCGATAGCTGGGCTGAGGTATATACCTCTGCTGAAACTGGTCTATGCGAAGCTATTAAATGGTTAAATATTAATTTATTATCTCTTAATATCACTAAAACAAAATACATAACTTTTTCAATTCGTAACTCTCAACAACCGGACCCTCGACTCAGCATTACAGCACATCACTGTGAAAATACAGCCTCATCATGCGAATGCAAAGTATTAGATAAAGTAAACAATATTAAATACCTAGGAATAAATCTTGATCAAAATCTATCATGGAAACCGCATCTCGAGTTAGTTGCAAACCGCGCCAGAAAATTAATTTGGATTTTTAAATATCTAAGAGATATCACTGATAAAAACCTAATAACATACATATACAAAGCACTGATTCAATCTATACTCCTATATTGTATATCAATCTGGGGTGGAACCCACAAAACAAAATTTATAAGTATTGAGAGAACACAACGATCTATCCTAAAGGTAATGCATAAAAAGACAAGACTATTTGAAACAAAAAAGCTGTATTCAGAAGCAAATGTCCTTACTGTTAGACAAATATATATACTTCAATGTGCACTTAAAGCTCACAAAAATATTACCATTGATCCAATAACTATTAATAAGCGTAACAAATATTCAGTAATTAAACAAATACCTACTCGTACAGTATTTGCGTCTAAACAGTTTACTAGCCTGTCCATTAAAATATACAATAAATTAAACAGGAAATTGAACATTTACACAAAGACTCTAGTAGAATGTAAAAAATATATAACTACATATCTACAAACACTTACTTACACTGAAACAGAAGATATATTGTCTTTTGGTAATTAGACTATGCAATATAGATAGACACACACCCTTAAACAATTCCAATATACTCCCAAAACAAACACTCATACTCATATTTAAGCACATGCACAAACACTCACACACGCGCCAACACTTACACACAAACACACACACACACACACACGAAATAAATAACTAATTTTAGGTAACACGCGCAATACGTATTTTTATTATTATTAGAATTTTTTTTTTTTTTTTTTAACTAAATTTTAAATTTTGAAAAACTTTATTTGGATTTAACTTCTCTCTAATTAATATTTATTAATCCTTAATTGCATGACAAGTCCCGCAGCTAAGAGGGTGCTGTTCTAATACAAGTTATTTTAACTTAAAAGAACTAGCACCAACCCTTGTAAAATTGACTTAAAGGTTTAATAAAGATTATTATTATTATTATTATTATATTATTATTATGTAAAATTAACAATTACATTATTTCCTCTCAAAACTTGCTACTAGATAGGTATGTGAAATAATTCAACTGTGGAATATATTAATATACCTAATTAATTATATACTTAACACTATCTATAGACGACCCTCTACATTAAGATATTACAAGAAAACCAGATAATGAGATAAGGGTTTTAATTTAAATAGATGCGGTAATTTAATTGCAAACATGGACACGTGTTAGTGAAACATACAGTGCAAGTTACCTGTTTGTACCTACGCAAATGGCAGTATCGGCAAGCTATGCAGAAATGCATTTATTTATGTTGTTAACATTCTTCATTCGAGTATTGGTAAGAAATGGATACAACGTAGACGAGAATAATAGTTATTCTACACTATGTTAATAAATTACCAACTTTCATCAGTACAAATACTTTGTAGTAATAATGTTTGCTTGCACTCTGTTGTGGTATATAGTTTTGTAATAATATATCTTTATTGCATGCGCGATTATGTTTTTTTCCACGATAGGTATAGGTACTGAAAACGCTTGCGGCATTAAAACCTAGATTTGTGACATTATTCCTAATGTATATTCGAACTCTGTAACTCAAATATTCAGATATACGGTTCCATCTTTACCATATCCAAATGTCGCTTATACCTCAGAATAATACTATCACAGGTCTGGTAATATTCAAAACTGTGAATATTTGTATCATACTTTTGCATAAAAATGATCACAGCTTTGAACATTTTTATAAATTACCTCTTATTGTTTGTACAAACCCATACTTGAATACCCACAAGTGGCTTTTCCTTTCCTTATGCGTTGATATAGGGCAAGAATGTGAGGACCCTTATTATGTAAATACCTTTTTTTTTTTTTTTTTTTTTTTTTTTTTTTTTTTTGACGGGGGGAATGCGTTGATGCACCGTACCGTCACCCCGAGGGAGGGTGACGGCGTGTGTGGGACTCCCTGCCCTGAAAAGGGCAGGACTACCCACTAAACCCCCCGGTTGGACCCTCATCGCCTAAATGGCGGCGCTGTGGGAAATCGGCTCAGCCTTTGCTTCCACAAAATTTTTGCAACACTCCTTTATAATTCCAGAATTGTAACAGTAACAAATTTGTAGTATAACTCGAAAATCCTGTTATTATAAGATACTAAACCGCGGACGTCGCTCCCCGGGTATAGCTTCGACGCTCTAGGCGTGGCGGAGACCGTTCGGGGAAACCGTGCTTTAAGTCGTGGTCACTCAAAACACTTTCTGGGGCATTGTCACACATGTTTATGTAGAAACAGAAGCGTAACTAACCCTGCGCATTGAACCGACAACATTCATCATAGACCATGTCACTTCAATTTAACTATGTACTGTACAGCTGTAGATGCGGAGACACAATGCAAACAGGAAAAAAGCTAGACAAAATAGATGATTGACATCGTCACAGCAGAAATGTCACGTGTATACACTTGAGAGGCATATTTTGTAAAAGCATTGTTTTATTTTTTTAAGTAGGTTCGGTTTACACGCTTCGTTGCCTACCTCATTCATACATAAATGTTTGCTGCCTGCATCTTTTGCTGTTTTTGCTGCCAGCAGCTTTTGAATTACTACCTACTTTTACGTTATTTCGTAGGATAAATCGTACCTAATCTGTCTAGCTTCCAATTTTTTTCCAAATCCATTAAGTAGTTTTTGCGTAAAAAATATAACATCACACATCAATCTACTATATAAAAATAAGTTGGGTTTTCCTTCCTGACGCTATAACTCCAGAACGCACGAACCGATTATAAGGTTTTGCATTCGTTGGAAAGGTCTCGGGCTCCGTGAGGTTTATAGCAAATAAAATTCAGGAAAATTTTCAACAGAAAAGCGGGAAAATCCTCTAAGGCGAAATGAAGTTTGCCGGCACCGCTAGTATATTCATATTTCTTACAAACTTTCGCGGTTCCAGTATTAGCAGGCTCGTGCTTGTCTAAAAATAATATTATGTTTATTCATTTTATAATGGTCATATTTTTTGTATTGAATAGGTTCTGAAACTAGAACACCGACTTTGACCAAATTTGGTTACAATGTGACTCGAATTCGACGGGTAAAAGTTTTCATTCAATTATGAACAGGTGTAAAAAATATTGACGGTAAGAATGATTGTTTTAAAAATACTTTTCGCTCACTTTTTGTACTAAAAGTGTCATTAAAGCGCGTTTTCCCTTACACAACACAATTTGACTTCGCACGCGATTTTTTATGTTCCTTTTTTTCTCTACATTAGAACCACCCTCGTATTTATTTAGGAATATTCTTAAAAAAATAATTGGCAATACCAGTTTAGTTCTTGTCTTTAAATTTGGGCGATTCACTTGTATATATCTCTTTGACAATGTATAGTGGGAATTGATATAATTTCCGATAGTACACCGACGTTCGATGCTTTATAGCTTGCCAAGGAATCCGTGGCCAATGATTCAGTTTAAGCTTTTTTCTAGGCGCAATTGTGTCTGATGAAAGTTGTACACGCGAACAAGTGGCTTAAACATCGATGCGCGTTTCAGCGCGGCACACTTATTGCTTCATTTAACACTCACTAAGGAACATTACTGCACAGACCGACGCCAAATTAACACATTAAAGTAGTCTTACCCAAAAAAAATAATCAACCGTGCGTATCTTTCCACTGCCGCCCGCCGATTTCTATAAAATCTTCAATCGTATTAAAATGAATGAGAGATGAATGGATATTAAACCTTCTAAGTATAGAAATACCTAAAGACAGCGACAAAACATGCTGCCGTACGAAATAATATTTATGTAAAATAAACATATATTATGGTTATGTTTCTTTATTTACGCATATTCCTTATTTGCTGAGCGGTTTCTGTCGACTTAGCGTATCTTTAAAACGTCAATTTTGATTGTCCTGTTGTAACAAGGTCGAAGTTAGATATTGACCAACTCTGACATTCATGTGCCGAATACCGAAGTGGCAACAAGGTCAAATATAGGTCAATAAACTTTATGGGTGTAACCTGCGGATATCGGCAAATTGCAACGTAAAGTTTACCTTTAACATGACTTTTATCGAGTATACATCGTTACCGATATGTAGATAAGACGTCGCGGCATTTAATAAGGAGGGGCTTACAAACATACTATTACCTACAGTCTGTTAATATCGTTTTTAAAGATAACTGTCATTTGGCACGCAAAAAACAACGCAGGAAATTCTGTTTTAGTAACATTATAATCTAACTTATATTATAAACGCGAAAGATTGTTAGAATGTATCTTTGTACAGATGTCTGGATGTATAAATAAATGCGCCTAGTCTCAAAGTTCTCAAACTAAGGTTTTCCCTTGTACTATGAGCACCAGACGATACTAACTGGGGGCGTTATCCCAGTACACCTATTAGTATGTTACCCATTCACGCATAAACTAATTAATGGATTTGGATTATAGGTAGGCAGATAGTTATGACACTAGGTTAAACGATTTTGGATACTTTTTATCCCGAATTATAAAGCGCACGAAGTTGCGGGCATCAACTAGTTACGTATAAACGTTCCTATTACAAAACAAGCTATGAAAATATGAAAAAGGATTCAGTTGTTTGGAACTGTAAATTCATCTTTTGATTAACTAAATTGTGTACCGACTGCCATTTTAGCAAGATGTTGTGTCAACGCTGACGCGGGCGCCGAATTACGAAACTTGTTTTGTTTCCAATTTCCTAACGAAAATTATAATTTCTAAGAAAAAGGCGACGGGGTCATCAGACGGTAACAAGTTAAATAGCAATTTAGTTATATCGTATAACGTCCTTCTATCTGAGACGGCCTCCGTAGCCCAGAGGCGAGCGGGCCGAACTTTAGCGTCGGGCTATCTCTGAGGCCAGGGGTTTGATTCACAGTCTGAGCAATATACAAAACAAACTTTGCTATATGGACTCGAGTCAATTAATCCGTAAGTAATGGGCGCAACCATAAATTTTAAAGTATAAATTTATGGTTGCGCCCATTACTTACTTAGTCGTTTATTTATTAAATTGAATTCCCGAAAACCTAGGTTTTGTGATAACCCTACTTACCACAGAATCGGCTTCGCAGGCGTATTATTCCCCTTTTTCAACCTTTTTCCCTAATTCTTCACCCCTTTTAGCCGTAGCGTGATGTTATATATAGCCTTAAGCCTTCCTCAATAAATGGACCAACCAACACTATGTTTTTTAATTTTAACACTGGGTCAAGTTTTAGTATAGGTACAGACTTATATGATTTATCTCCTGCTATGTGGTTAAGACAAACAGGCCATTATTACCATAAGTGAATACCGTTTGTCGAAGTTATTACTTAGTTATTACGATTGTTATTTAACAATTGTGGCAAGAGTTAAGAGATTTAAGAGAGGTAGGGCATAGCGATTTATCGCTCGAACTGGAGCAGCCCGACTGGTGAAATACCTCCACCTTACAGAAGACCGCAGCCAAATAACAATCACTTCTGTGTTGTTGTGTTCCTGCGTGTGAGTAAGGTTTCCAGAGCTCCTGGGGGGTGCTACATTAGTAGCAGGGATCAAGCCTTCAAGGTAAGGGTGACAAGTCCAGTAACATATTTATTATGCTGTACTTTTCGCCCTTAAGCTAGGACCTCATTACCACTTAACATCAGGTGAGATGAGGTCAATCTTGAAGTGCAATATGAAAAAAAAAGAGTAAAATCTATTTCAGACAATCTTTGATTCTGAGCACACATCAGCTTGCAAACAATCGGTGCGAAGATGCAGTTGCAGTGGAAATCATGTAATCATCATGCAAGATTCATGCAACGTGCATATGCCATATGCATATGCATTGAGGAACTAAACGTTTGAAGGCATTACGATCAGGGCTTAAAATAGATTAGTCCGCATTAGTTCCGCATCTACTTCCCTATGACGTCATAGTCCAAGTTTCATTTCGTATCTTTTTTTAAACGAGAGTCTACCTCGCTGTCTCTCTCTGCGAGGAACGGAAGTTGGTATGTCAAGCTCGCACCGACTAAAGTAATTTTTGACAGATTTACGAAACGTAAATATTTAACCGGGCATTTTTTATTTATTTAAAAACTTTATTGCACAAATAAATACAACAGGTGGAGTAATGCTAGGGGCATTCTCTACCAGTCCACCCCTGGGTCATGTAGATAGTTTGTAGGTATATCGTCGATATTAGTCGGCTAAAAAGATTTATTAGTCATGGCACAGTGGCATATTGTCGAATAGCTGACGTGTCAGGTCGCGGCTTACTATTTCCACATTTCCCTTTTTTTCCACATTTTCATCGTTTCTTCTCTTATATTGGTCGTAGCTTATATTACATAGCCTATAGCCTCCCTCGATAAACGGACTATCCAACACAAAAATGATTTTTAAATTCATACCATTGGTTATTAGAAACAGAATTTTTTTATCTCCCCTTGCGGTGCGGGAATCAAACCCACGACCTTCACGTATCGCGCGTGCTGCTCTTACCAACTGAGCTAACCGCGAGTTATCGTAGGCAATGAAATTCTGCTGTATCAACCGTTAGCCTCCGATAATTGGTTCTAGAGATTCGCGCGTTTAAACAAACTCTACAACTTTAAAATATGAGTGTGTGTAGATTTTAATGAAAAGAACGGCTTTTCTGTCCGCTCTGTACAATGTACAGTCACGAGCAATGAAGCGTAAACACATTTGTTTCTTTTTTTATATTACATTTCAAGATTGACCTCATTCCACCTGATGTTAAGTGGTAATGAGGTCCTAGCTGAAGTGCGTGATCGTAACAATGCTTCTGACGTTCCGTCAATCATATTATTATCGTCCGTTTACTCGGTTTTACCATGAATCGTGGGGAAATTGCATACAGCGACAAAACTGCATACCTATACATACCAATATTTTTATCGATGTTTAGTCTTCTTTCAATATGAGGTTGACTTTTTGAAACTGAGATGATTTGTGAAACATAATACCCGCCAGGTGGCGTAATGATCTGAGGGCAAAGTTTAGGGTTACACTAAAATGAACAAGATGTTGGCAAACAGCAGTTTTTTATCAGACAGCAGTCCTTTGTTCTTTGTGACAGAGGAGATACTGTATCAGTTTGCAGGCCCTATAAGGTTTATGAACCTACTAGCTGTGCCCGCGACTTTGCTCGCGTGGACTGCATGTTTTCAAAACAAAAAGTAGCCTATGTCCGTTCTAGAGGTTCAACGTATACCTATAAATTTTAAGACTTTCGCGTTCCATTTTAAACATTTAAAATAATTTAACGCGCAGTAAGTAGTTCGTATTAACTACCAAATAAAAATGGTGTCGCGTTTTGACCCGTTAAATTATTTTAAACGTATACCTATACCAAATTTCATCAAAAAGGGTTAAGAGATTAAAAGCGGGAAAGCGTAACAGACAGAAAGAGTTACTTTCGCATTTAAAATATTAGTAGGAGTTTAGATAAAAAGAGAAGTCATCAAAATCGATTCATAATTTTAGGATTGAATGGGTAGATTAATCCTCGATTATAAACAATCTTGATCGTTTTAAACGACCTCAAAAAGTGAGTTTTTTCAATTTATCCATAATTTAAAGGTAGGTATAAATTTAAGGGTGCGCCCATGACTGACTTCGTCGTTTATTTATTAATTCGAATTCCCGAAAACCTCTGATAATGGAGCTACCTCCGTAGCCGAGAGGCAAGCGTTCCGGACGTTGGCGTCGCGCCCTCTCTGAGGTTCCGGGTTCGATCCCCGGTCGGGTCAATATGGGAAACGAACTTTTCTATATTGTCTCGGGTCTGAGTGTTGTGGTACCTTCTTTGTTTCTGATTTCTACAACACACGTGTTTTAGCTAGGTACTTACCACAGAATCAGAGCAATGTGTGTGATGTTGTCCAATATTTATATTTATATTATATTTATTTAGAAGTCGGTTTTTCTGTTGCAAATAAATCGTAGTTATCATCCTACTTCCTACTAATATTATAAATGTGTAATGTGTGTGTTTAAGAGAGGTAGGGCATAGTGATTTGTCGCTCGAACTGGAGCAGCCCGACTGGTGAAATACCTCCACCTTACAGAAGACTGCAGCCAAATCACAATCATTTCTGTGTTGTGGTGTTCCTGTATGTGAGTAAGGTTTCCAGGGCTCTTGTGGGGTGCTACATTAGTAGCAGGGCTCAAGCCTTCAAGGTAAGGGCGACAAGTCAAGTAACAGCTTTATTATGCTGTACTTGTCGCCCTTAAGCTAGGACCTCATTACCACTTAACATCAGGTGGGATGAGGTCAATCTTGAAGTGTAATATAAGAAAATAAAAATAAAAAAGTTTGTGAGTCTGGATGCTTGGATGTTTGTAACTCTTTCACGCAAGAACTACTCAACGGATTTAAATCAAATTTGATAGGAAGAGAGAGGACATACTAGATTAACATATAGAGTACTTTTTATCCCGCGGGCGAAGTCGCGAGCAACAGCTAGTTATCAGAATAAAATGTATTCTACTTACTTGATAATTTTTAGTAAGCACTGTTTATTATTCTATGCAATACATTCTGCGCCCCAAAAAGATTACTTTGACAATCTAGGCTAATGTTACGCACCAATCAATGTGATGTAACGCATGGTAAAAGTATTACAAATTACAATGCATAATTGTATGGTGAATGGATTTATAATTTATCGAAACACAATTTACATTAGGACTAATAAGTGCGCGTCGAATTGCTAATTACACATTGTTATTTTTGCAAAAGAAATAAATAAAATAATAAATGCGCCAGACAATCACACCAATCACCTGGTCTCAAATTAAGGTTCTTCCTTGTACTATGAGCACCAGACGACGGATACTAACTGGGGGCGTCATCCCAGCACATCCAGACCCAAGTCAATTTAGAAAAGTTTGTTCTCTAAATTGACCTGACCGGGAATCGAACCCGGGACCTTTCGCGTTTGGCCGCCTACCTTAGCCACTACGCCACCGTGGTAGTCAAATAACTAGATGTACTCGCTAGTAGCATAAGTACCTGTAATATTATGAAACACGCGAGACATATTTTAGTGAGTCACTTACGCGTTTATATTCGTTTCGTATCGTTGTCAGCATTTGCGTATATCATCATTCCACCGCTCTGGAAACCTCAAGGACACCCGTCCTTTTTTTCCCTTGAGGGGGAAATGCGTACCGCACCGTCACTCTCTGCGGGGAACAGACAGTGGTGTGTCCGGCTCGCACCGACTAAAACCTCGTCGGTTGCCAACCCTACGCAGTTGCGGGGGAGTCGGGATCCTTTGTGGATTCTGCGTAGGCTCCCCCACAGCGCCTATTGCTAAGCGACCCACCTTGCCACGCAAACTGCAGCTTGAGCATGTCAGGCCCTCGAGACCGAGGTAACGGTCGCCAGGCTTACCCCACGTGGCGTCTCCGGTCCCAGGACACCCGTCCTACGATAAGTTGTGTGATCTCTACTTCTATGCCAGCAGTATGGTATGGTCTACGTGCGTACGTTCAGGCTTCGAACATTATTTTTTTCTAACTTTAATAAACAGCTACGAAAACAAAATTGAATTATCGTTTTAACCAAGTTTCATAATCTGCACCAGATCAGATTCTCTGGACACTGTGTCTGGTCCGTTGTGTTGTGTCACTCTTGTGGGCCTTCATATCGTTATATCAATTACAACTTTACCGCCTAAAACGTTTTGAAATTAAGATGTTTTAAAACGCGCGAATTTCCAAATAGTTCTAATAATTGTTTTTGGTGATGTGCTGATGTAGGGATGGATTTTTTGTGCTTCTTCTGTTGAAAGCCTTATCACTTCTCGCCTACTGCCTATAATTTAATATTTAAATTAACAATGTTACAATTCCAACTTATCTGATAAAGCTAACAAGATAATGTTCAATTGTTCATAACATCACCTTGGCCAGTATCAGTAACACGTAAATAATTGGTAATTTGTGTCTAATTACATGATTAATATGGTTATCTACGGTAGTTGTTCATACGCTGATAAAATCTACCGAAAGAATGAATAAGCATTCAATGTTTGTTCTGTTCTCACAAATACATTTTTCCTAGTAAAAGTATTTCGCTAAATTTAAGTACACGTTAAATTTTAACTAAAACTAGCAGCCGATTCGCATTCGCACTAATTCAAATTTTAAACTGATTCTTTGCTCCTTTGTCGGTATTGGATATACTCGATGTGACTAGCACCGTAGCCGAGAGGCGAGCGGGCCAGACTCTCTTGTGCCATATCTGAGGACCCGTGTTCGATTCCCGGTCGGGTCAATATGTGCAACGACCTTTAGATATTATATTTTGATCTTAGTTTTTAGACACACTCAGGGGCAAGAATAAGTGCCTGTTTTTTTACTTTTAAAGTCTAAGTTATGCTTAATAACTATTTATTGAATTTTAGGTTAAAACTTTGAACGTCATATACATGCTGCATTCACAATTTGATGGGAAAATCATTTGAATTGACTTGCATTGTGTACTCTGATGTTCATACGAGTACTAATTGCCTTGTTAGTCAGAAAATCGATCATAATAGTAGGGCGAGGCACTTGCGAACATTTAAATGATATACTGTAATACCCCGGACATACGCGGTAGGTGGGTCCGAGCGATTGCCGCGTAAGTCGGGGTTTAACTTTGCATATAAATACATACAAAGTATGTTTAATCGGGACCAGAGTTTGAAGAAAACATTAATTTAGAAGAAGAATGTTTAATAAAGTTTTTAATAATATAACAATTTACATTGTAATGAATAAAGTAACCTAAACCGAAGTTATTTTGATGTCGAAGGCTTATATATATTCTAACAATGTTGCCTGACGAGTAAAACTTTTACTCTATATAAAGCATGCAGTATCGAATATTTTAATTGGTTTTCTCCGGTAAGTAAAGGCTATAAGGTTAAATTTGAGGTGGTAACTATTTTCTCATAGCCTGATTATGGGTATTAAATTTATTAGTAGGATTGGATGTGTAACATGCAATTGAACTTCCTTGAACATTACGCTTTGATCATAGTGAATGTCTGTTTTTTTCTTTTCTCTATGCTAAATCAAAATCTAAATAAAGATAATAACATGAATTATGTTAATAATTCTAGAGTCCCGAAAACAGGGTTGCCCTTTCTTAGGCTCCAATCACACCATTATTGAAGGTTCCCAAAACATGTATGTGTAAACTGTGAAAATGATATTTTTTTTGTTTTTTCCTTTCTTTCAATTTTGACACTCCGTAGCTCCGTAGCCAAGAGTATCCTATATATATATAATCTATTATATTAAAAAATAATCTCATAATGTGTTGGTACGCGCATAACTCGACAACGCTTGGACCAATTTTGACAATTCTCTGTTTAAAATGTTCGTTGTAAGTCCAAGGATGGTTTTTAGGGCGAAAAAAATTCGAATGATTGCGGGAAAACTCTAACGTTTTCTTTTTCTAGTACGTAGTTTAGAGTCAAGCCACATTCCAAAACTTTTTGACAGGACGAAGTCTGTCGGGCCCGCTAGTAATATATATAGATAAATCATCGCGTATACAGACTATCAAATAATTGTTAGTACACATATTAACAAGCCTGCTAACATTCTCGGTGTAACTAAATATACACGGAGCAAATATATTTTTGGACAAGTTTATTTGCATTCGAAGAAACGTATGTACGTCTGTAGACCATTTATAGGTGTTTAACTTACAAATTATACCTATGCAGACCATAAAATACATGACGTTAAAGTGGCTTTGGTAGAGTGATTCAACATGATAATTGAATAGGTTGTAGTGTCATAATAAAACTTGTAACATTATAACAACAACATGCATACATTGTACTGATCCTTTTTTTTTTTTTTGACGGGTGGAAATGCTTGATGCACCGTACCGTCACCCCGAGGGAGGGTGACGGCGTGTGTGGGACTCCCACCTACCTACCTACCTCGGACTACCCACTAAATCCCCCGGTTGGATCTTCATCGCCTTAATGGCGGCGCCATGGGAGATCGGCTCAGCCTTTACTTCCACGACGCCGCCGGCGGAACAGCCGCTTACGCGGCTCCGTCTACTCCCCCCATTGTGTTGGGGGGGAGTCTGGGGATGGCCGGTCCAACGGAACCATCCCCACCTCGCAGTGACATTGTTCTGATTCTGTGTTACAGTATATAGCAGTAAATAGCTTAACCACTTGTGTTACAGTAATCAGAAATAACAAATAAGTTAACGGGTCTAAACGCGACAACATTCTTAGTAGTTAATACGAACTGCTTACTGCCCTACGCTTAGTATAGTGCCCGGTCCCAATATGTTACGATTCGTAATGTGCCAAAAATGACAATTATTTTTCTCTAACCGACTAGGAGTCGTTTAATAATACCGTTCCATACAACTGTTATCAGTGTCCGTCGGTCGTTTTTAGTTTACACCTCGTATAGTTTATTACTATCCGTAATTAGAACGAATCGTTTTTCACATATTGGAACCGTGCATTAGTTAGCTCAGTCACATCATGACCATGGTTGGTGCAACCTAATAGAAACGACAGTAAGTAGTTCGTATTGTTACGCGCCACGATTAACGTTCTTAGTAACCAGCGCCATCTAGTGTGGAAAGGCGGGACTACAGAGAGTCGAGACGCGTACGCCAGAATTTACTAGAACAATGACCTTGACCGAGCGTACGGCCGTTCAAGGCCGCACTGCGCGCGAATGTTCCGGATGTTTCTGCGTTGGAAGGTTCGGGAACGGCCGCGGCAATATAAAAGGCCGAGATTCACCGCGACGGAGACAGTATTGAATTAGCGATACAAGTGATTACTTCGAAAGGGATTTTGAAGTGCGACTTGGGAGTGATTGTTGTTTTAATTAGTGCGTTTAAAGGTTGTAATTAGTGGCGTTCAATTAAAGTGTGACTTTTGGTAATTTTTATCGGCTGTTTTTATTGTCACGAACCCGAAGCTCGTAACAATTGGTGTCAGAAGTGGGATTTAAATTATGCCGATTTTACCTAAAGACGACACGGAGGGCATCCGTACCCGGAGTCAACGCCAACTGGAGACGGACCAGAGACGTTTTGGTGGAGCTTTGCCGCAGGAGTCGCAGAGTCAGTTATTAACCACGGAGGCTGGCCCGTCCACAGCAACACCAGCAGCATCGGCAGCACCAGACCTTGCTGCCCTGATGATGATGCTGCAGGAGCAGTCTCGCCGACAGGAGGAACAGGCTCGCCGCCAGGAGGAACAGGCTCGTCGATTGGAAGAGCAGCTTCAGCGGTACAAGGAGGAACAGGCTCGACGCCAGGAGGAACAGGCTCGCGGCCAGGAGGAACAGGCTCGCCGCCAAGAAGAGCAGATGCTTCTTTTGAAGGACCTTCACGCTACCTTCGGGAAAGACATAAAGGAGGTGAAGGATAAGGTTGCTCAACATGACAACCGCCTGCTGGAAGCTGAAATCCGGATTGACCAAGTCAATAATCGGGTTGACTACGTAGTGGCTGATGTGAAGAAGACCGTGATGGCAGACGTTAAGAAAACGCTGGATTGTCTTAAACTTGGAGAAGCAATCGCAGCTCCCGTAGCTACAACACCTTCGCTACGTGGATTTAAAGTGCCACCGTTTGACGGAACTTCTTCCTGGTCGGCCTACAAAATCCAGTTTGAGGCAGTCATGAAAGCGAACGGCTGGGATAAAAATCAGGCCATGACTGCCCTCACCCTAGGCCTTCGTGACCAGGCCTTATCAGTTTTGGAAGCTCTCGGTAAGGAAGTGACTTACGAGCAGCTCCTTGAGGCACTGGAGGCTCGATATGGCGACTCTCACCTGGAACACGTGTTTCGAGCGCAGCTCAAAGATCGTGTGCAACGCAGTAACGAAAACTTGCAGCAATGGGCCCTTGAAGTGGAGAAGCTGGTGCGTAAAGCATACCAGTCCGTACCAGCGCTTATTGATGGGAACCTTGTGCAGGCGTTCATCGATGGCATCCGCGACATTGAAGTTAGAGCTGCTGTCAGACTCGGGCACCACGGGACGCTTAAAGATGCCTTGGCCCATGCTCTGGAGGTGGAAGCTGTGCGGCAGGATCATCGTTCCCATCGCATTAGGGAGGTTGCCGCGGCTTCAGTTCGCGACCGCAATAAAAGTTACAGCCCTAGGTGCTACGGCTGCGGGGAAAGGGGCCACCTTCGATCCAGTTTCCCTAAGCGAACTGCAGAAGGAGAAGACGGCAGTGCAGCTAAGAGCACCGCTCAGCGACAGCAGCAGGGAAACGAATAATAGCCAGGACTGCGGGGCGGGTGCTGGCTGAGGTTCAAAGAGCCCCAAGGGTTTCGATCAAACAAACCCAAGACGGGAACAGCCTAGTCATCCAGGGCGAGGTAAACGGAACGCCGTGTAAGCTGACTATAGACACTGGAGCCTCTCGCACGGTTGTCAGTTCCCAAATTATGAGACGGTCCCTTGGGGACTCTGCATACAACCGAGAACACATTAATTTGGTAACAGCCACTGGTCAGCGCATACCCGTCCATGGAGAGAAGAAGATGGGGCTGAAGCTAGGCAACAGAACCTACCTGCATAATGTCATTGTGGCGGATATAATGGACGATTGCATCCTGGGCCTTGACTTTATGAGGAAGAATAGTTGCGAAATTGACGTCAAGCAAGGTGTTCTGAAGTGTGGACAAGAGGAACTTTTCGTGGAAGGCGCGTTACCAGGGAATGTATACAGCCTTAAAAAGATTGTTCTTCCGCCGAGATCTGAAACGATTGTGCCGGTTAGTCTTCCTCGGAATCCTGGGCAAACTCAACGTTGTGTACTTGTGGAAAGGGTAGAAAATGACCTTCCATGGAAAGTGGCACGCACTTTGGTTAGAGCCACCGACATCTCAGGGGTACGTGTGCTGAACCTTTGTGACCAGGAACAGGTTATAGAAAAAGGCACACTAGTTGGTACTTGCGAGGAAGTGGATTGGTTGCGTCGATGCCAACATCAATCGACCGGGACCGTCAGCAAAGATACACAAACGAGAGTGACCACACTTTTAGAAGACTGCCGCAGCGCTCTGTCCCAAAATGAAATGGTCAAGGCGAAACAAATGTTGCTCAAGTATGCCAACGTTTTCTCGTCAAACGATGCTGACATCGGAAGGACTGGCTTAGTTCAACACAAAATTAACACAGGAGAAGAATTGCCTATCCGTCAGCGGCCAAGGAGATTTCCCGTAGCACGTGAAAAGGACGTGGAAACCATGATTGAGGGAATGGTGAAGGATGGTGTTATTGAACCTTCATCTAGTCCATGGTGTTCACCTGTAGTGCTGGTAAGAAAGAAAGACGGTAGCATGAGGTTTTGTGTTGACTATCGTCGTCTGAACGACGTTACAAAGAAAGACAGCTATCCTTTGCCAAGAATTGATGACACGCTGGACATGCTTACTGGAGTAAAGTGGTAGCACGCTAGATTTAAAAAGTGGTTACTGGCAAGTTGAAATTGATCCTAAAGACAAGGAGAAGACTGCATTCTCGACAGGAAAGGGTCTGTGGCAATTTAAAGTCATGCCGTTTGGATTGTGCAACGCTCCAGCAACGTTTGAAAGGTTGATGGAACTTGTACTTACCGGTCTGATTGGCGATGCCTGTCTAGTCTACTTGGATGACATAATCATCGTAGGCCGTACGTTTGAAGAACATCTTCTAAATCTGGAACGCGTGCTCATGAAGATCCAGAGTGCCAACCTCAAGTTAAGCCCGAAGAAGTGTTCACTATTCAAACGGCAAGTTAGCTTTTTGGGATATGTAGTGTCTGAAGAAGGTATCAGCACGGATCCAGAGAAAATAGCTGCTGTAAAGGATTGGCCAATCCCAAAAGACAAGACGCAGGTCAGAGCATTCCTTGGTTTGTGTTCCTACTATCGGCGTTTTGTTAAGAACTTTGCAGATATAGCAAAACCCCTGCATAAGCTAACGGAGGAGAAGCGACATTTCTGCTGGGATGGAAGTTGTGACATCGCATTCCAGGAGCTAAAGGACCGTCTGTGCAAAACACCTATTTTGGGATACCCTGATGTGAGTAAGGAATTCATAGTTGACACAGACGCAAGTGACATAGGACTTGGCGGTGTATTATCCCAGCGGAATGGCGATCAAGAAATTGTGATAGCTTACTTCAGCAAGTCTTTGTCGAAACCTGAAAGGAACTATTGTGTTACGAGACGAGAACTGCTTGCTGTGGTAAAGTCGTTGCAGCACTTTAGCAAATATCTTCTGGGGCGGAAATTCCACATACGAACTGACCATGCTGCACTGAAATGGCTTTTGCAGTTCAAGAATCCGGAAGGACAAGTTGCGAGATGGATTGAATTACTGCAGGAATACGACTTTGTGGTGGAACATCGCAGCGGAAAATCTCATGGTAACGCAGATGCATTGTCAAGAAGACCTTGTCCTGAAGACTGCAAGCATTGTACCAGGCAAGAAAGTAAAGAAGTTGTTCCTGTGAGGATGCTCAAGACAGACCTTAGCAACGAGTGGAAGGAAAGCCTACAACGTGCACAGCAGGAGGATGCGGACATCAAGCCGATTCTGGAGTGGATGAAGGCCGGAGTTCCTAAGCCTAGGTGGAGTGACGTCTCAGCGATGAGTTCGATCACAAAGAGCTATTGGGCCCAATGGGACAGCTTGGTGATTCAGGATGGAGTTCTGTGCCGTAGATGGGAAAATGCTCGTGGAGACAGCTGTCATCTGCAAATGGTTGTCCCCAAAGGTCAAGTACCGGATGTTCTACAGCTGTACCATAATGGTTGTTCAGGAGGTCATCTGGGAGTAAAACGGACACTACTGAAGATACGAGAACGGTTCTACTGGGTCTACTGTCGGGACGATGTCGAGGACTGGTGTCGCAAATGTACAAGTTGTGCGGCTGTAAAGGGACCTCAGACTCGTAGTAGAGGTGCATTGAAGCTGTACAATGTGGGCGCACCATGGGAGAGGATAGCCCTTGACGTTGCGGGGCCGTTCCCGGAAAGTGAAAGTGGTAACAAATATTTCATGGTTGTGATGGATTACTTCACTAAGTGGCCGGAAGTCTTCGCCATTCCAAATCAAGAGGCCTCGACAGTTGCTGATAAGTTAGTTTATGAAGTCTTCTGTCGTTTTGGAGTTCCCTTAGAAATCCACAGTGATCAAGGAAGGAATTTTGAGTCCCAAATATTCCAGGAAACTTGTCGAGTTATGGGAACTCATAAAACAAGAACAACTTCTTACCACCCACAGTCGGATGGAATGGTGGAAAGATTTAATCAGACACTAGAGAGGTACTTGGCAAAAGTTGTGGAAAATCGGCAACGAGATTGGGACAAGCACATACAACCATTTTTGCTGTCATATCGTAGCGCTGTTCACGAAAGTACATCGGTAACACCAGCGTTCGCAAACTTTGGAAGAGAACTACGACTGCCTGCAGACATGATCACCGGAATACCACCTGATTCCCCATGCAGTATAACAGATTATGCAAATAACTTACGGAACAAGATGAATGACATTTGTGAGCACGTGAGACAATCGGGCCAGCAAATGTCTGAAAGAATGAAAACCCGCTATGACCGCAAAATGAACAGTAAAGAGTTTGACGAAGGTTCACTAGTGTGGTTGCACAATCCAATCCGCAGCAAGGGGAAATCTCCTAAGCTTCAGGCGAAATGGGAAGGGCCGTATCGAATTGTGACTAAGATCAATGACGTAACCTATCGGATACAAAAAGGTGCGAGGGGTACTCCTAAGATCGTCCATGTGGATCGATTGGCGCGTTATTATGGAGCCGAAAATGCTCGGGACGAGCATGTCTTAGGAGGGGGGCAGTGTTACGCGCCACGATTAACGTTCTTAGTAACCAGCGCCATCTAGTGTGGAAAGGCGGGACTACAGAGAGTCGAGACGCGTACGCCAGAATTTACTAGAACAATGACCTTGACCGAGCGTACGGCCGTTCAAGGCCGCACTGCGCGCGAATGTTCCGGATGTTTCTGCGTTGGAAGGTTCGGGAACGGCCGCGGCAATATAAAAGGCCGAGATTCACCGCGACGGAGACAGTATTGAATTAGCGATACAAGTGATTACTTCGAAAGGGATTTTGAAGTGCGACTTGGGAGTGATTGTTGTTTTAATTAGTGCGTTTAAAGGTTGTAATTAGTGGCGTTCAATTAAAGTGTGACTTTTGGTAATTTTTATCGGCTGTTTTTATTGTCACGAACCCGAAGCTCGTAACAGTATTAACTACTAAAAAATGTTGTCGCGTTTTTACACGTAAACTTATTTGAAACTAGCTTTCCGCCCGCGGCATCACCCGCGTGGAATTCGGTTATTTGCGGTAGAAAGCACTACTATAAGAAAACTTCTCATTTCCACGGAAAAATCTAAGAAGCGCTATGTGGGTCGTTCTTCTTTTTTACCGACAATAAGTTGTCCCCATTAACACGAATGTATAATTATAAAAACAAATATATGAGTACTTCAAACTATTGAAATATTCCTAATGTATGATAGATTAGGAATTATGTTATCATGTCGTAGGTACTTCTCTTAATTATTTAACTTAAGAAAAAAGTTACATCGCGTGACGGAGGTGTAAGTGGTACTATTTTTGAAGACCGTGACGGAGTTGTACATTTTGATCGATATTGTTTGCTTATAAATTAATTTGACATCATAAGATAGACCATCTGAAAAATGATTCCTCACACAACAATTTAGGCAGTATTACCAATGATTACTAATATGATATGTACATATTAAATATTGATTTATCAGTCATGTCCATTGTCGGTAAAAAAGAAGAACGACCCATGTAACGCTGGATACGATTAGTTGTTAAACAAAAACTGAATGGTACACTATATTATATAAGTAGATGTAAAAAAAACAGTTTAGACGATAAAACAAATTGTACGCCATCCCTCGGGAATTCCTCATTTTCGGGGATTCATTATCGTATCATTTAGCTTTTAAATTTACATGTTTTATTTTACCTTGTTTTAAACTACACACAGCGCCATCTTCAATCCATCCATCAAGAAAACTATATTTATGTTCTCCCTCGGGAATATCAATTTATACGGGATAAAAAGTACCCTATTATTTAATCCTGACTTCTAACTTTACGTCTGCAAAATTTCAAAGCAATCGGTTCAGTAGTTACGGCGTGAAAGCGGAACAAACAAACAAACTCACTTTCCGATTTATAATATCAGTAAGGATATTTAATAGTTACTCTTTCTCCTCAATTTAAGGAATACAAGTTTTAAGCCACGGTTTGACTTTTGAGAACCGATTTTAAATCGAAGAACTTGTCACTTACCTGTACTCCACCATCTGAGTACATAAAACGTGTCTGTAACAATGCTTCTGACGTTCCGTCAATCATATTATTATCGTTCGTTTACTCGGTTTTACCATGAACCGTGGGGGAAATTGCATACAGCGACAAAACTGCATACCTATTTATAAATTGTTAAAATGAGATTCGAAATCGGAAAGTGTTGTCTTTTTTTTATTACATTTCGAGATTGACCTCATCCCACCTGATGTTAAGTGGTAGATACTTAATCAGGTCCTAGCTTAAGAGCGACAAGTACAGCATAATACATCTGTTACTGGACTTGTCGACCTTATCTTGAAGGCTTGACCCCTGCTACTAATGTAGCACTACCTCCTAGGAGCTCTGTATACCGTACTCACACGCAGGAACACAACAACACTGAAGTTACCGTTTTGTCTCTCTTGATTTATGCGATCGGACAACATACATAAAATTTTCGGATCTAAATAGTTCCTGTCGCTTGAAAATCAGCCTGCGTACCTATGTCCATGACTTTGGAATGATGGATTCTTTCTTAATATGAACGATTGGACGGAGACAAAACACAGACTTTCCGAATCGCAATCGTTTCTGATGTTTAAGGATCAGCCCCCTGCCTCCTCATTCACAAAAAGGCAGGCTCGATTTCGAAATCGGAAACGATGTTTTGTCTCTTTCTTGATGAAACGATTGGACAGAGACAAAATATACTTTCCGAATCGCAATTGTTTCCGATTCCTTTACTGGATGGTATTTTTCCGTCACTAATAGTAATTATGGATTGAAGCTTTTTCAAAAATGTGCCAGATGCGACACTAGGAAATAAACATAAGGTTATATATCTATCACGGCGATATGCTGGGTGTTTGCAGTAAGATTATAATTTTATTGAATCTTGATACCTTGACACGAGCTGTGTCACCCACTGCCCTACTGTCGCAGTCCCCGAAACATGTTTGTAAACTATGATACGGCAATTAATAACCCGTTCTTTGCAAATTAATGAACTGCCACGCCAACCTACGCGTTTTTAATGGGAAGCTTTAGAGGTCCACAACGTTTCTAGTTTTTGTATAAGAATAGCTCAGAGTAGCTATGTGCGGAACAGCCTTCACCTCAAAATAGTTCAAGCAATTATGGTACGTATTGTCGTGCACTAAGTTCGAATTACGGTACACTTGCCAAATTTAAACATTCATGACACCCAATGAGGAATTAGGAGGGTTACTCTCAAAAACGAAACGAATAAACGAAAGGTTTCGTTTTTGAAGATTACTCAAAAGTTTAAGAATGAAGACGTGGTTTTTGATTTGCATAAAAATATTTTGTTTTTTGAAAACGCTTAATTTGCATTCGAAGTGATTTCTTTATGATTATGACGATAAAAAAATTGCCATCCGTTGTCGGATCCGACATATTTCGTTTATGGGAGTAGACCCCCTGTTACGGATCAATATCCAGCACTTTTACTTAATCTAAATAATAAGCAATGCAATAGCATTCACTGTGCTCACCATTCAGTAATTATTACGGAATGAAGTAGTTTGTAAAACTTTTTAATGAACCTGTTATAGCAGTGAAAATTAATCTCAAGAGTCGAAAAAATATAGGTGAATTCAAATAAATCATCAGATATACCTATTTTGAAATATCCTGTAATATTAGTATAAATTAAAAACAGTTATGTTACATATTTAACCTCGAGTCGAAAGTTCCCGCTCACTTCAATTTGGAAAACGAACTTTTCTAAATTGACTTGGTTCTGGGTGTGCTGGGTTGACGCCCCCAGTTAGTATCTGTCGTTTAGTGCTCATAGTTGGCATGTACAAGGGGAAACCTTAGTTGACAAAGGTGTGGTTGTCCAGAGCTTTTATTTATTTATTTAAGGTATTTGACGGATGTATACATTTGTTCACAGCTTCAAAGATGGTAAGGCGACGTACGGCACAGAGAGTCCGGCGAAGGGGCGGCGGGTGATATTCTGCGTGCACGGCAACCCATCCACGGGGTGCTGCGCCGTGATCGAGACGACAGCGGACGGGGACGACAACGACAGGCAGAATGGAAGCATCACAGAGGTCGAAAGTACGTATTTATAATTAGTAGCTGCAAGCGACTTTGTTTACGTTACTTCGGCATAAAAAGTATCCTATCCATACTAATTATAAATGCGAAAGTAACTCTATCTTAACTTATACTTATACCGGCTTACGTTGAATCTCTACAACGGACATAGGCTACTTTTTGTTTTAAATAGAGGGGGATAGGGGTAATACGACCATTGAAAGTTTATATGGGAAAATTATTATTTTTTACGTTAGAGATATAAAATTTGGCACAATTATAGCTCGAAACTTGCATTACAATATGTACTTCTTTTTGTTTCGAATGTTAGGAGAGAAAAGTAAAACCGACCATCTATATTTAATGCTAGAAAAGACTTAAGTCCACGCGAACAAAGTCGAAGGCGGCCGCCAGTAATGAAATGAAATGATTGGAAATTTAATTAATTATTTAATTCTGCAAGTAGAATTATAAAAGATTATTTTGCACATCAATGATTTATTCCTTCTAGCGGCTCGACGTAGATCCTGTTGAGAAGAAGCATTAACAATCTCGACAGAAAACCTCTTTTAAAATAAATTGCATGCTATGTTGTCATGTATGTAATTTGGCTCTCGTGAAAGTACTCCTAGAATTTTAGGACTAAGGATCTGGTTTTAAACATAGAGTTTAAAACCAGATCCTTAGTCGAAGGTACGAATACTCCTCGGAACCTTCGCAGGAAGTTGAGCATACATCAATAGAATGTTTAATTTATTAAACTATCAATATTGGTTCATTAACTATAATCTGTAATTGGTATGCCTGGATGTATCATTGACTATTGTCTCTCATTGTTATAAACAGAACGCATGTGAATCGTCGAGTGTAGGCTCTCAACGATTCTATTTTATACTTTCGTTTCTGGGGAACGTGAGGACTACTGTTAGCAAGTAACAGAAATCCTTTTTTTAAGGTTTAAGAATGCATTTCAAAGGTACTTGTACAACTTCGATATAAACCGTGGGCCGCAATCGCATTAAAAATACGTAAATACTAGTGATTCCCATTGTTTTTTCTTGTGTTCTTAATGTTGAATGTACGATGACCTTCGTTCTAAGAATTTGTGGATGAACCTAAAAAAATGTCTCCGGCAATACAAGGCTTTAAGCCTATTTTCAATCTGTGTCCGCGAAAATTATTTATTGCCTAGGTACTTAGGTTTTATAATTTAAAGTGTCATATAGTCTAATCTAATGAAAAATGACACTTTAGGCAAGGCTTCTGTTGAAATAAATAGACACCTATATACGTCATACCGCGGTATAATAGTTTGTTTACGTGGAACTGAGAATCTTCAAATGTTTGAACAAAGACTTTAAGACAATTATGTACGGTCTATATTTGAAGCCATGGACTTGGGTTACCAGGCTCCTCTCTTTTTGTTCTTTCGCACATTATGTGTTACTATTTGTCACTCTTAAAGACTTTTTTTTTGTTTCAGGACATTGCCACAGATCTAGAAATGAAGAAATAGACAAGCGGGCGCGTAGAAAACTCATCATAGCTAGTATATTGTGTGTCATATTCATGATAGGAGAAATAGTTGGTGAGTTGATGATTCTGCTTGTTTTACCATCTAAGATAGTTATTATTCTTATATTTTTTGTATTTAATAATCACATACCATACTAAGTAAAAACGCTTCTTTAATTTTGGCTTGGGTTAACCAACTGATAGTCTCAATTAATTTTACTGGAACTCGATTGTCATCTGTCCGTAGAATTTAGAAATGGAACGTAAAATGCGTTTTATTTTCATCATTGTAAATATCTACCTAAAGTAACAGGAAAAACGCAAATATTTGCAAGGATAGACGAGCCTAAGCAACCGAATACGATCGAGTCAGCTCGTCATAACGGTTTGTCTTAACCGAAACCTCGGGCTTTAAGTACATAGTTTAAAATTCATCAGCCTAATCATAGGCCATTTGGCAGCTTGAGAACATGTGGCAGTAAGATTGGTCATTTGCTTTATGTACACCCCTCGCTCCACCAATGGCATGATGCCCGCGTGGTGGAGTGTGAAGGACCGTTCCATCTCAGATCTCTGTGAATCTGTGACTCTATTTTTATGAACTAGTATATAAGATTTGGGTAGTAAATGAGTAACTACAGATCTGGCATAGGGTCCATATGCCGATCTCAAATAAAGGGTAAATGTTATCTTGACATGAATTAAAGTAATGAAATGAATTAAAGAGTTATCCGAATCAATTCTTGAGTCCATGGTTTGAGCATATAAACGCTTGCGGCCATCATTAATTGTTATTTATGTCAAAGTAGCACCAAGGTTAGTGTGGGTATCTCACTGCACTCACCTCTTGACCTAATTGATTGGCCTCTTGTCTTGACTACTCGTCGAACAGAATACGCGTCTCAAGGATTTCAGACAATAGATTTTGTGGTAGTTGCTTTGGCCTTAGGCAATCGCTTAATAGAAATTGGCGAAAAATAGAAGGTGAAACGAATATCTATCTATTTTTTTTTTAAATTAAATCCCGCCACAGCATGGGCCCTTTTTTGGCGGGGGAAAATGCTTGGAGCACCGTACCGTAACCCGAGGGAGGTGACGGCGTGTGTAGGACTCTCCTGCCCTTCTTAGCGCAGGCCTATCCACTAAAACTCCCAGGGAGACCTCGGGCCCTTAATGGTAAAGCTGTGGGTTTTTTTAAAACCACCATAACATCACCGGCTATCACACCATGGGCCTAAAGCCGAATCTCCACCGGACGAAATATGACAACTTTTGTGTTGTCGACACGTGATTGTGACAAATGTTGATGTAAAGCCGAGTCTCCACGGAACAGAAGTTGCCATTTTTCCTATTGTTAACACGTCTTGGTGACAAATTTTAGCAGTGCATTCGCGCCCTAATTTGGAAACACCACGATTTAAATAAGAGTTTGTAATAGTAGCTTCTTTTTACATTGAGCCAGTATAATATTCCACTTCAAAATAGGCGAAGTTTAATGTCGTTGGAAACTTGGCTATGAATTTTAAGTTACTAGTTAGCGTCAAAGCGTCTTGAGTTGCAGCTTGTTGAGTTGAGTTGCAACATAATACTGACGTGAGGGTATTATGTAGCTTTAATAAAAAGATATATTGGAAATAAATTAGACGCAAGCAAAAATTCAATAATATCGTCAAATTACATTTTTAACCTATTGTGCGGCTCTTTGTTGACAACGATATGGAAACTTTGTGGCACAATGGCAGCAATTTACAAAAAGTCAATATGCCGATGTAACTTAAAACCTATTTTAGAATAGAATAGAATAGAAAAGTGTTTATTGACACACAAAAATAAAAAATAAAAATACAGAAATACACACACACACAGAACACAATTAGGTTCCACCTCAGCAAATGCTGCTACGGCATTATTTCTAACACCGCAACAGCGCTGGTATTCTGGTGGAACCTACCTGCTTGGAAAAATAACTAAAGCCGGAGCTCTTGCTATTTCTCCACGCAAACGAGTGGCTACAGTAGTAAAGTGATTACAGTGAAGGAAATACCTATTTTATGGCATTAACACCTAAGAACTATTTTTAAATAGTCTTAACGTACTAATTTCTATACCTAGCTATTTTTACAACGTTGTAAGTGCCCATTTCGTCTAACAAAGTTGTTCTCTTTCGCAGGTGGTTACATATCAAACAGTTTGGCGATAGCGACTGATGCCGCTCACCTGCTCACAGACTTCGCCAGCTTCATGATATCACTGTTCGCGCTATGGGTGGCGAGCAGACCCGCCACGAGGAAGTGAGCATCATTCTCTGTCGTCATCATCATCATATATCTATATTTTTCACTCGGAAACATCAACAAGGAGCGTTTCCATATCACTTCGCTCACTTTTTACTATTTTTGTACCTACTTACTACTACTTTCGTTAACCGACTGTGGTTAGGGTGTGACAGGAGATTGTGTTTGATATATCTGTCAAAGTGGTATGAAAACAAAATTAAGGAAAGGTCAAAGTTTAAACTGTTACGTTTACCAAATTATAATTAAGGATGGTGGCCATTATGGATTTTTCATTTGTCATAAAATATGACAATACACTCCTAAATGAAAGAGGTTGAGTAAAATATAACATATTGAAAGACTTCTTGAGACATTTTTCCCATCAAACATAGCTAAGAGCACTTCCGATTAATTCATCTTTAAAACAAAAAAAATATATAAATCGTTTCATCCGTTAGGGAGCAACGATACCACAGATAGACAGGCAGACACGTCAAACTTATTACACCCCGTAGTTTTTGGGTTGGGAGTTACAAATTATGTTTTTTAATTTTTTGCAAAAAGAAAATAGTCTATGCGCTTATCATCTAGATCCTCTTTCTTATAGACATTGAAAATGTCTATGTGAAGAGGATATTAGAGCATCGTCTCCTTCTTCTACCTGAGATTGAGGGAATTATTATGAAAATGCTTTTCTTCCCTTGAACTTGACGTTCATAAATATTTCAGAATGCCATTCGGCTGGTACCGGGCGGAGGTGATAGGCGCGCTCACGTCGGTGCTGCTCATCTGGGTGGTGACCGGCATCCTGGTCTACATGGCGGTGCAGCGTGTCATCTACAAGGAGTTCGAGATAGACGCCACCGTCATGCTCATCACCTCGGCCGTCGGCGTCGCCGTCAACCTTGTGTGAGTGGGCTAGGGTTCATTATCGATTGCGTTGATGAGAGTATACAGTCAGCATCATGCATTTGTATAGCCAAGAGGCGAGCGGACCGGACTTTGGCCCCATCTCTGAGGTCTATACACCACTACTTTTTAATTAGTACAATGAATTAAATGGGGTGCTCGGTATCAACTACTGATCATATTTGCATAATTTCAAATATGTGAAAACAGCGAAGTTATTGGCGTTTGTTTTAATCCCAAAATTTCGCTCTTTTTATGCACGTAGTTGTCAATCCATTCAAAGACGTATCAATGAAAGACCACGTGCTCTCTCGCTCGCACTTGCTATGAACGAAACTAGACAACAGCTGTTATTATAATTTACCTAGGTATGTGAAACTTTAAAGTTTAACTTGTGTCATTCAAAATAAGGAAGAAAATAAAATAACAATGCAACCTAAAGAATTTAGATAAATTATGATATTCTAACGTTTCCTTCATACTTAAACCGGGCTTAGGACCGGCAAAATTACTTTTTAACTTGAGTTGACCACAAACAAGTAGCAAAATACTTAAAAAATCAAATCAAATTCTACCAAAAAGTAATTTTGGCGTATTTAAAAAGGTAGAATCAGCTGCTATTAACATTAATTTACATTCTTATTTACAAAACTACTTTAAAAAATAATAAAATTACTTACAGATATTTTAATTGTTGTTCAAAATGTCCTCCTTCATTAACAAGGCAAACACGAGCACGTTATAGATAGATACTTTATTGCACAAAACTTTACAGAAATTGGTTTTACAGATTGATTATAGTACAATTTAGGCGGTCTTATCGCTAGAAAGCGATCTCTTCCAGACAACCTTAAGGTAGAGGAAGTAGTAGATGGCGAGAAATGCCAAATGGGTACGTTTTATTAAATTGTGTAAAAACTGTAAGTCCAGTCTCTCAGGGGGCGGTGTGTTGGTAAATAAGTTCTAGACACGGTTTGAGTAGAAAACAGGTAGGTTTAATAAAGTAAAAGCACAACAGAAAACTGGGTATAAACAAACAATAACAAATTAAACTCCTGGACGGAGAGCGCGTGCGTCGCGGCCATTATGGCCTATGATAGGCTGTCCTTTTGCCTGCTCCACACCACTCGCGAAGTTGAACGAAGTTAGACGAATACGATAGTGTTGAGAGGCACTTCGGCTCGCCTCGTCAATACTTTGCCTCGCCTCGGGTGAACTTCGCCGAGTAACTTCGCGAGTAGTGTCATGTGGTGCAGGCAATACGGTTCAAACTCGCAGAGCGCTAGCACCCGCTCTCGGAAGGATGGCCGGAGTCGACGGCGCGCGCACGAGTAGGCTCGCTAAATTCAAATATTACTCGTTCCGTTGCAGATCCGGGTGTTAAAAAAAGATTGCGTTACAATTGTTATTTAACGAGAGAAGTTGAATTCACAATTTTCCAGACACAGTACTGGCTGATGTTAAAATGACGAGCGGCGTCATTCGTGCTTCGCCGGGGATCTGCAAAGTACGCCAGAACATCGTCGTACATGTTTTGTGAATACGCTGGTCTTTCTCGTCCTTGGCTATGGGATGGCACGTAGAATGAACCATGGTCGAGTAACCGCTGGTAAACACTAAGCACAGTTCGAACATTTGGCAGTCGAACGTTTGGGTACTGTTCTCCATACAAACGCACCGCGGCACTCGCGTTTTCTCCAGACAAAAAGTACGCACGTAACATGGCCACATACTCCCGAGTGAGTATTGGTATGCCATCGCGAAGTTACCACCGCACTAGTCGCATTGAATAAAGGCAAAAAAACGCGGCAGGCGTGCGGACGGACCCGGAAATAAAATGGCACTGTTTGTTTACACTCATTTACACTTGACACTAGGAGCGCGGGCGCTGGGGAAGGGGGCGTGGCTTTGAGCTTCGTCGCGAGTTTGCCGGAATTTATCAATGAAGTATCGAGGCGGTCGTATACGCAAATCCATGCGCTACGCATAGTGCGAGTAACTCATTGATTCAAAGAAGTGTTTACCGATTATTGTATATTTTAATAGATAATTTTGCGATTTCAGTTTTTTGTTTTTTAACTACACAAATATCATCAGTAAGTAGGTGATAAACAGCACCTCAATTTTTTTTGTACTATTTAATAAGTAGTGGTGTATTGTATCGGGTCTGGGTGTTGTGATACCGTCGATGTTTCTGATTTCGTAACACAAGTACTTAAGCTAGTTACCACAGAATCTGAGCAATGTATGTGATTTTGGTCAATATTTACTTATTTACACATCAGTGCCTTGTCACATCAAACCTCCACGTAAGTAAGTAAGTCGGATATACAATGAACGTAATGTGACAAGGTACCGAGTTGTGAACAAACTAAAGCTGCTGACTGTACATGTCTGGCAGAGAGTTTGACATGCCGATGCAAACAATGAAAAGAGTGCACGAGTAGGTAACGGTTACCCTTGATAAATTTACAACGACTGGTAGCGCCATCTATGAGCGAATTAAATCAACGAAAACTAGTTTCCATTACTACCAACAAATAGCGTTGATTGATATAATTAGAAGTAAAAACACTTGACTCTTTTTTTTTTGACATACTAAACGACCGTCTTCCGAACAACTGCCATAGACAATAAAAAAATTTACATACCAAGTACATACTTGAATTGCATTTGTTTTTCCAGAATGGGGCTAACTCTCCACCAACATGGGCATAGCCACGGTGGCGGTGGACACGGCCACTCTCATGGTGGTAACAATCCGGTACTTAACAACAAGGTGAGATAGCAGTATTTAATCGAAATTTCTGTGACAAAGAGATTTGCGTTTGTTGTTTGGGAGCCTCCCTTCAAAAATTTATTTTATTTTGTTTTTAATATTTGCTCTTCTAGCGGCAAAAGATACATAATAATTAGTGAAAATTCCCTCTAGCTATCGCAATTTTAGATAACTACCTGGTGACAGATAGACGGACGGGCAAACAGCAGTCTTAGTTGTAGGATCCCGTTTTTGGAACGAAGTTCCTTATCGCGCGTCGCGAAAGGGGGCTAGACGGAAAAAATTAAGATCAAAAGTTATAACGACACTTTTTGATATACGCGCGTGCGCTTGTTGCTCTCTCTCTCTCTCTCTCTCTCTCTCTCTCTCTCTCTCTCTCTCTCTCTCTCTCTCTCTCTCTCTCTCTCATAGAAAGAGTGCCAGTTATTTTCGTACAGATGCTATAGTGTCAGAAAAATCCACAAGGTGGCTGTAAATGGGAAAACTCATCGTCGATTGATTCTTATTTTTATTACAATTCCTTCACTAATTAATCCTAAGGAACTTCGTTCTATCCGTGCGTCCCTTCAAACCTCTTAATTTTTTTATTATTTGAATTCTACATAAGATATCTACAGGCAACGCTGTTCTGTGTCTGTATACAGAAGGAGCGGCCCGACTCTGACGCAGAGAGCTCGACGTCGCATCAGCACGAGCACCGCGCGGAGAACATCAACGTGCGCGCCGCCTTCATACACGTGCTCGGCGACTTCCTGCAGAGCTTCGGCGTGCTCGTCGCCGCCATCGTCATATACTTCAAGGTGCGTGACGTACGCTGCTGGGTACACAGGGCCACTCTGACTACTGTTTGTAAAGCGACTCTGTATTGAGAACATCAACGTGCGCGCCGCCTTCATACACGTGCTCGGCGACTTCCTGCAGAGCTTCGGCGTGCTCGTCGCCGCCATCGTCATATACTTCAAGGTGCGTGACGTACGCTGCTGGGTACACAGGGCCACTCTGACTACTGTTTGTAAAGCGACTCTGTATTGAGAACATCAACGTGCGCGCCGCCTTCATACACGTGCTCGGCGACTTCCTGCAGAGCTTCGGCGTGCTCGTCGCCGCCATCGTCATATACTTCAAGGTGCGTGACGTACGCTGCTGGGTACACAGGGCCACTCTGACTACTGTTTGTAAAGCGACTCTGTATTGAGAACATCAACGTGCGCGCCGCCTTCATACACGTGCTCGGCGACTTCCTGCAGAGCTTCGGCGTGCTCGTCGCCGCCATCGTCATATACTTCAAGGTGCGTGACGTACGCTGCTGGGTACACAGGGCCACTCTGACTACTGTTTGTAAAGCGACTCTGTATTGAGAACATCAACGTGCGCGCCGCCTTCATACACGTGCTCGGCGACTTCCTGCAGAGCTTCGGCGTGCTCGTCGCCGCCATCGTCATATACTTCAAGGTGCGTGACGTACGCTGCTGGGTACACAGGGCCACTCTGACTACTGTTTGTAAAGCGACTCTGTATTGAGAACATCAACGTGCGCGCCGCCTTCATACACGTGCTCGGCGACTTCCTGCAGAGCTTCGGCGTGCTCGTCGCCGCCATCGTCATATACTTCAAGGTGCGTGACGTACGCTGCTGGGTACACAGGGCCACTCTGACTACTGTTTGTAAAGCGACTCTGTATTGAGAACATCAACGTGCGCGCCGCCTTCATACACGTGCTCGGCGACTTCCTGCAGAGCGTTTTTTGGAACCCAAATACATTTTTTTATTTAAAAATAATCATGATATTTTCGGTTCGTATCTGTGGAGAATGCCATGAGGCATTAAGTCTGACTATGGTACTTGTTAATATACGTGCGATAAAGTAAATTTGTCTCTTACATCCATTTTGTTTTGACAAACCTGTGTACACCTCATGTGTTAACTCAAAATACGCAAGCTTGAGTTTTGTAGTTAGTTAAAAAGTGCGACTTACTGTTATTGATTTAAGGTTTAATTTCGTTTGCAGCCTGAGTGGAACCTGGTGGACCCTATCTGCACGTTCCTGTTCTCGGTGCTGGTGCTGATCACGACATTCAACATCATCAAGGACGCGCTGCTCGTGCTAATGGAGGGATCGCCGAGGGGTCTGGACTTCCAGGTACACACATTTAACTTTATCGTCCAGTTGTATATTTGTAAAGGCCTAAAAATGTATTAAATGAGAGTTTGAACCTTCGACAGTTTGATATTAGCGCTTATATTGACATATAGCGGTCAAAGGTAAAATTTGTAGTCCGCAGAACTTATAATGGTGTTTTTAGGGTTCCGTACCTCAAAAAGAAAAAACGGAACCCTTATAGGATCAGTTTGTTGTCCGTCTGTCCGTCCGTCTGTCAAGACCCTTTTTCTCAGGAACGCGTGGAGGTATGAAGCTGAAATTTATATCAATTACTCTGGTCTACTGTCCCTTGAAGCTGTGAAAAAATCAAACTTCTAAGCCAACGCAATCAAAAGATACAGCCGTTTATGCCGAAAATTTTCGACACTTGCAAGGGAATCAAAACCTACAGGGTGCTTCCCGTGAACTCAGAATCTTGAAATTTGGTACGAAGCAACGTCTTATAGCATAGATAAAGGAAAAATTACGAAAACTATAAATTTTTAGTTACATCACATAATATATATTTTTTTAATAATTTTAAACTTACTACCCATTTCCTCATAAACGCGTTGAGGTATTAAATTGAAATTCATACCAAATAAATACTCAGGTCTATAATACCTTTAAGCTGTAACAAAATCAAACTTCTATGTCAACGCAATCAAAAGAAACAGCAATTTAAGCTGCATATTTTGAAACTCGCAAGTACTCGCAAGGGAATCAAAACCTAAAGGGTACTTCCAGTCGATCTAGTATCTTGAAATTTGGCATGAAGCAACGTTTTATAGCACACATAAAGGATAAATTCCGAAAACCTTAAATTTTTAGTTACATTACAAAATATTTATGCTCCTCCATCTTTCCCATTGTAATGTTATGAATTTCATTTTGCAATAAAAATACCATAGTTATGACTCGATTGTCGTAATGAACGAACTTTGTAAACCTTGCAGGTTTGTACGGAACCCTCGGTGCGCGAGTCCGACTCGCACTTGGCCGGTTTTTTTTTTATATTACACTTCATGATTGACCTCATCCCACCTGATGTTAAGTGTAATGAGGTCCTAGTTTAAGAGTGACAAGTACAGCATAATAAATCTGTTACTGGACTTGTCGCCCTTACCTTGAAGGCTTGACCCCTGCCACTAATGTAGCACCCCCCAGGAGCTTTGGAAACCTTACTCACACGCAGGAACACAACAAAACAGAAGTGATTGTTATTTGGCTGCGGTCTTCTGTAAGGTGGAGGTATTTCACCAGTCGGGCTGCTCCAGTTCGAGTGATAAATCGCTATGCCCTACCTCTCTTGGTGTCGCGGTTTTTTAACCGTAGTGCGTGCGTTTCGGGCGATTTCACGATTTATCGCTTGCGGGTAAAAACCGTAGTGCGGACTTAGCCTGAAGGTTTGTTTCACCGGTGTCAAATTTTACGTCTCAACCGTGTACCTTTAAAATCGTTTTTTTTTTATAGTGCGTTACGCCTCACTAGCGAACTTAAAATATTTTAAAGAAACAGAAAAAAAATATCACCCCTTGTGTTGCGGGAATCGAACTCACAACCTTCACGTATCGCGCGTGCTACTCTTCCAACTGAGCTAACTGCAAGTTATCGTAGGCGATTAAATTTTTCTGCTGTATCAACCCGTTAGCCTACGGTAAGTGCTCTCTGCCGAATATGTTTAGAACTGAGCCGACCTACGACATTACCTACAAGTCGACACGAATACGGCATCAGCAGAATTGGCGTAGTAGACAACGCTCCATACGTAATGCACGACTAGCCGATTGATACATCGATTCTACAACGCGATGTCAGAGTTTTCGTCGCCACTAACTATCTAAACAACAAACCAAGATTGGTAGTTGGGCCTTGGTCCCCGAGCAGATAACACCTAGCTCTGCGGAAGTACTTCCACTTTTAGTAAAGAACATACGTTCCTTACATCATACGTTCCATGTAGGTCATGTCGTAGGTCGGCACAGAAGTACATACTTATCGTGGGTTCGATTTCCGCACCGCAAGGAGAAATAAATGTTTTCTGTTTCTTTAAAATACCTTCTAAATGTTAGATCGTGGTAGTCAGCTCAATCTATTCGTTGCAGGAGGTGGCGAACACGTTCCTGTCGCTGCCGGGCGTGGTGCGCATACACAACCTGCGCATGTGGGCGCTGTCGCTCGACAAGACGGCGCTCTCCGCGCACCTCGCCATCCGTGAGTACACGCACACACACGCACGCATACACAACCTGCGCATGTGGGCGCTGTCGCTCGACAAGACGGCGCTCTCCGCGCACCTCGCCATCCGTGAGTACACGCACACACACGCACGCATACACAACCTGCGCATGTGGGCGCTGTCGCTCGACAAGACGGCGCTCTCCGCGCACCTCGCCATCCGTGAGTACACGCACACACACGCACGCATACACAACCTGCGCATGTGGGCGCTGTCGCTCGACAAGACGGCGCTCTCCGCGCACCTCGCCATCCGTGAGTACACGCACACACACGCACGCATACACAACCTGCGCATGTGGGCGCTGTCGCTCGACAAGACGGCGCTCTCCGCGCACCTCGCCATCCGTGAGTACACGCACACACACGCACGCATACACAACCTGCGCATGTGGGCGCTGTCGCTCGACAAGACGGCGCTCTCCGCGCACCTCGCCATCCGTGAGTACACGCACACACACGCACGCATACACAACCTGCGCATGTGGGCGCTGTCGCTCGACAAGACGGCGCTCTCCGCGCACCTCGCCATCCGTGAGTACACGCACACACACGCACGCATACACAACCTGCGCATGTGGGCGCTGTCGCTCGACAAGACGGCGCTCTCCGCGCACCTCGCCATCCGTGAGTACACGCACACACACGCACGCGCACACAATTTTTCCGCTTATAATATTAATAGGATTTTACATTTGAGGCAAACGACGACTGTACCACAACACCCAAACCCGAGACAGTATAGTAATATCATAGTAATATATAATAATAGTTTGTTTCCCATATTGACGCGACCGGGATCGAACCCAGGACCTGAGAATTGGCGCGTCGCCAAAAACCGGTCGCCCGCCTGTCAGCTACGAAGGTCGTCAATTTTAAAAGCCCGCACTATTAATTAAACCATTGAAAATAATATTTTATTCGTTCAGGGAGTGGAGTGAGCCCGCAGAAGGTTCTAGAGCAAGCGACGCACCTAGTTCACGAGAAGTACAACTTCTTCGAGATGACGCTCCAGATCGAGGAGTTCAGCGACGGCATGGAGGCGTGCAGCCAGTGCAAGATGCCACAGGCGTGAGTGCTGACATCGCTCGGTAGAAATTAGGATTTTAGGCTGCTTGTGGAGTCACTAGTTAAAAATCGAACGTACTTTATTTTTGACGTGACAACGTCTAATAACTCGATGAACGGCCACGAAAAAGATGACTTCATTGTCCCGTTACGCTCATTTTTGCGTTTCGCGGCACGAACGAGAGAGAGGCATGATTGACCCAGTTCGGTTAATGTAATGTTTGACGTATTCACTTCGAGCTACTGTCCGTAAACCGACTTTTTTTAATCAAAACTGTCAACTGTCAAACTGTCATCTCTTCCTACAAAATTATAACAAAATCCATTTGTAACTTTTGCGTGAAAGAGGAACAAACATTCAAACATTCTCACATACGTTCATATTGGGAATATTCACGTTTATATTGGGAATCGTCTTTTTTTAAGTCGGTTGAAAAATAATAACAAAGCATCACCGTTGATACTATCGAAAATTGCCAATCGCGTCATCGCACTTTAAAATAAAAAATCACAATTTAAATTACGTAGTTTAGACGCTACCAGGGAACAACGTATTTTTAGTAAGGCAGGTAAGTAAAAAATAAGAGGCCAATGTATTGGCTCCTCCCAGCCTGATGGTAAGCAAGAGAGGAACCCATATCGTGATGCCACGGATTTGATATCGAAATATCCTACCCGTTAGCATCGCCATACTGGCCCGCAAGATGTTTCTTCACGCTCCTTTCGAAGGAATCCATGTCAAAGGAAGGAGGAAACACATGAGCCGGCAACGAGTTCCACTTCTTTATGGTATCTTTCAAAATCATAACCCTCCTTTTTGTTTGGCCGTAGTCGGGTAAAATAATAACAATCCTTCAACGATGTATGTTTTGTTTCTTCTATTTACTAGTCACTCTACAATCAGTTTAGGATCGCTCGTATTTACATAGAAATAGTAGACGCAAGTTGTAGTACACAATAATTGCACATCCACGTGTTAATATCGTTCATTCCAAAGAGCATTAGAAAGAATGTAGATATTTATCTTGAACAATCAAATCCCTAGCATCAAACGTTATTTTTATCATATTTAGTAGCAAGATTAAACCTTATTTAAAATGCAATAAGTAAATTATTAAATTTCCATTTTCGGTAAAGATTATAACATTTGTCAGCGTATCTTACTTCCAATAATTTCTAGTTTAATATTGTTTAAAAAGTTCCATACATTGTTTGGTATTTATAAAGTTTGTTCAAGCACTGCATCCGATTAAAACTAATCACAAGTTACAAATATACGTTTGTGAACTGGTCTAGTGACAAACTGTTAAAGAAGTTTTACAAAAAATGGTTGTTTAAAACTTTAATAAAAGGTTTAAACAACAATTTTTTGTAAAGTTTTATGTTCGGTTGTAGTATGAGTCTGCAGTATTTTTTTAGAATACCTGTATTATAGGTCAGCAGGGCCGTCCTGCAAAAATGATGAAATAGAAACAGTTACGGAAACATTGGAAAGTGATAAGGAAGTAGAATCTTTGGAAAAAATTGAAGAGAAAAATGATGAATCGTTATAAATAGGTTCTAGTAAAAATTTAAGAATAGCAGTGAAGCTTAACTTACAAAAGTAATAATGATGATATTTAATTGTTTACTTGTTGTTCAAACAAATAAGAAACTCGCTTTCACATAGTATTTTATTATATGTGAAATAAACTATTTGGTTTAGAATTAATATTTATTGTATTATTATGTATACAATGAATTAACAATTGTGTAATGCGTCAAAACCGCCTTTTATCTCTACAATATTGTCACCACAAAAGTTTTTTCATCATATATTATCTTCGGTAATTGGTGAAAAACAATATTTACATTTATGAATTTATTAATATTTTATACTCAAACATGAGAATGTATAAAAGTCAATTATATATTTATACAATTTACAATAGTATGATGATATTACGTGATATTTGAAATATCAAATCCGAATTTACTATAAGCATGTGTTAAATAGGTTAGCTAGTTTGAAAGGTCATGTATATGTTTTAAAACAAATATACGTGACCAAAACGTAATTTATGTAATAGTTATTTAAGTTTAGGGACTAAACTTAAGTATTCGTAGATAGTAAAACTTGTATAATTGTTGCTATATGCATACATTAATTGTTTGATGAAATAAATATATTCTCCTACACAAAGCATGTCTTCAATTTCACAAGACGAAATATTATCAAGTTGCATAAACATATTCAAATATTATTTATTTAATTTCAATAGATTTTTTTTTATTTAAATCGGAACCATGAGTCTGAATAAATAATAATATAGCTTCATGTTATTTCGAGTGAAAAATAAATACACAAAGCCAAATAACAAATGAAATATTACTTTCTGGTAATTTACATTTTTTTCCAGATAAATCAAATTGCATGGGATATAAAACGAAACGGCGCACTTTTTTCAATATTTTTTCAAAAACTGTCAAGTAGCATTGGCTACAGATATTGATCTGTAATGTGTCGTGTGCACGTAAAGCCGACGAGGAATATTCCCTGAGGTTCTTTTAAACACAAGGGGACAAAATAACGGCAGTAAATACAATGGCTGACAACAGAAGTGCAAAAGTCTCACGTCTGTGCTGGCCTTAAGAAATTTATCTATAAAAAACTTTTCCACATTATAAATGAACTCCCACGACTTGATCAAAGTCCGCAAACTGTTTATCCTAATTCTTCAAGTACTGCTCGTTATAGATACTATTTACAAATGTCATTAGATGACATTAATGCTTCTAAATGAGATGTAAACAATAATTCGTGAACAGGGTGTAATAAAAATAGACTGCTCCTGCTACGGCCGCAGTTTGTATAATGCGGCTTTTTAATTCATATCATTACTACTATATATTTTAAAGAAACAGAAATTTTACCTCCCCTTGCGGTGTAAGATTCGAACCCACGACCTCCACGTATCGCGCTTCTTGCTGAGCTAACCGCAAGTTATCGTAAGCGATGATTTTTTTGAAGATGAAAATTCTGTTTCTTTAAAATATTAAAATGTCTGTGCGGCGTGAAGTAAAAAAAAATAAAGAACTTTTTATTTCATACTTTGCGAAATGGATGTTAATGTTTACCTTTTATGTATGCTAGTTCCTAATCTAAAAAGTGCCTAAATATAAATGTTTTTCCACACAACTGTTTTATGAGAAACGTTTTATATTATGTTTGTTAGCTAAATGTTAATCTAATATATTGTGTAAGTTATTATACTCTTTAAGTTTTAGGCGGAAAATGTATGATATTGAGAATAAGTGTCCTTACTTCGTTATTTGTCTTCCAAATGCTTGTAGCTATAAGAATTTGGCGTGCGAAAGTATTTTAATTATGAAATATATTTTTGAAGTAATTGATTTCGATGTTTTATTAACTATCCCGTATTTAAGTAGCAAGTTATACATTTTAAATAATTTTATAGGAATCTAAAAATGACATTTCATTAATTTTCAACGAAGAAAATTTAACGTAATTTTAGTAATAAACAAATTAGAAACGAAATTAGTTTTTTGTAGAATTATTTTTACTGTATATATTAACGTGTTGCATCATGAATATATAGTATATGTGCCCGCGACTTCGTTCGCGTGGACTACATCCTTTCAAGGTCGGTTTTACCCTATCTCCCCTAATATTCGAAACAACTATATTGGTGCCAACTTTCATATCTCTAACTTAAAAAATAAACATTTTCCCCTATAAACTTTCAAAGGTGGCATTACCCCCCCCCCCTTACTTTCTAACAAAAAGTAGCCTATGTCCGTTCTTGAGGTTCAACGTATACCATTGCCAAATTTCATCAAAATCGATTGAGAGGTTTAAGTGGGAAAGCGTAACAGACAGACAGACAGAGTTACTTTCGCATTTATAATATTAGTACGGATAAACCAAATATCATAATTAAAAATAATTAATTGAATTAATTTATTATATGTAGACTGTATGATAAGAAGTAGTATAACATACATAGTATAGTATGGTAAATGAAAATGAGTCAATGTCTTGTAGTCAAGCATAATTATAAATTATCTAACTTTGTACAGGGTGTAATAAATTTTGCACTAACAGAATTAATTCAAATGGTTGAATTTTAAAGAAGATAAAATATATGTGTATTTATGTTATTTATGGTAAAGAGCACATTAGGTAATCTCTTGCAATTCATTTTAGATCATATGGCCACGCTAAGTACGGTACAAAGCCCAAAGACATTAGTTTGGCGTGCCTTCGACCGTACAAGCGACACGCACCGCTCCTTCAAAGATTTATTCACTCTGTTTTTGTCAATTTTAAAACCTCTTGATATAATTGTGATTGAAAGTCCTATGCAATCGAGTATTTCATCTATGTTATACCAAATTTCAAACAAATCTATTTCTTCACTCTTGTGTGAAAGAGTTCAAACATCAATGTATTTAGAATGACACTTCCTCATTTTAATTGTTACTGTGATATTACTGGTAGGTTTATTAATATACAACAAAATAAATTCTGCAACAAAACTTTACTAGTAAAGACAGTTCAACCGTCCAAAAATCACAAAGCTTGAAAGTAAACTTAAGAAACTAGAATAAAAAAAAACATATTCGGGTACTATACCATTGCGAAAAACATACCAAACAGAATATATAGAAATAAGATACATCAAAAAATTAAAAAAAAAAGTATACATTTCAACATACTTAAACATAATTTAATCGAAGAAAAAGAACTATCTGCATGACCCAACGATTGAATGGTAGAGAATGCTCCTAGCATTAAGTCCAAAAGTTTTTAAATAAAAAGTGAATGAAACTGTTTCAATGGTTTCGGCTGTCCGTTTATGGTTACAAACAAGTGCAATTTTGTTTGTTAAAGTCATGTCACTAATACAAATCTTCGGAATGCATTGTTTGAACTTCACACTGAGACGTGCATCGCATATCGAAGCATCAGTCGTTATAATGACTAGCTTTATACCCGCTAACCTTGGTAAAATATATAATGTAAAACGTAGAGAAACGTGTTTAATCCCTACTATAATATTATAAATGCGAAAGTAACTCTGTCTGTCTGTCTGTTACGCTTTCCTCCTTAAACCTCTCAACCGATTTTGATGAAATTTGGTATAAGTATACGTTGAATCACAAGAATGGACATAGGCTACTTTTTATTAGAAAATAAGGGGGGAGGGGGGTAATACCACCATTGGAAGTTTATATGGAAAAATGTTTATTTTTGAATTTAGAGATATGAAATTTGGCACAAATATAGCTCGAAACTTGGATTAAAATAAAGACTACTTTTTGTTTCGAATATTAGGGGAGAAAGGGGTAAAACCGACCATGAAAGGATGTAGCCCACGCGAACGAAGTCGCGGGCACAGCTAGTTATTAATAAATATAAAAATAAATATTGGAACATCACATACATTGCTCTGATTCTGTGGTAAGTAGCTAAAGCACTTGTGTTACAGAAATCAGAAACAACGACGGTACCACAACACCCAGACCCGAGACTATAGAAAATATCGTTTTCAAAATTGACCCGGCCGGGGATCGAACCCGGGACCTTACAGATGGCGCGACGCCAAAGTCCAGCACGCTCGCCTCTCGACTACGGAGGTCGTCAATTATATTACGTACCATTTTTATATATTACACCACGAAAACAGTTATCAAATAGTAAGTAGGTAACAATATTACCTAGTAATAAAAGCAGTATACTTACATGTATGGAGGTTGTAGTAAGCGCCCGTAGCGGAGAATAGTGTAATATTGAAGTGGGTATACAAAACTGTCACTAAGTAAGTACGTAAATACCGTTTTGGTTCGAACTAAGGGTAAGGTAAAGATACTGGCCATTGTAACTATTACAAAAAGAGGTAGCATAGCGATTTAGCTCTTGAACTGGGGCAGCCCGACTGGTGAAATACCTCCACCTTACAGAAGACCGCAGCCAAATAACAATCACTCCGGTGTTGTTGTGTTCCTGCGTGTGCGTAAGGTTTCCAGAGCTCCTGGGGGATGCTACATTAGTAGCAGGGGTCAAGCCTTCAAGGTAAGGGCGATAAGTCCAGTAACAGCTTTATTATGCTGTACTTGTCGCCTTTAAGCTCATTACTCACCACTTAACATCAGGTGGGATGAGGTCAATCTTGAAGTGCAATGTTAAAAAAAACTAGTTGTTGACGAAGAATTTCAAAACATCCTGTATGTATGTGTTTTTAATTAAATGTTAATATATCTGCGCGGTATCAGTGCACGGTACCACAAACTGGTGTTTGTTTGTGACCGACGGACGGACGGGCAGATAACAAGATGAACTGGCAACAAGTTGTGCTAGCTTTCGCGCTTATATGGATGCGGTGAGTAACTTAAATTTATATGTATATACAATGTCCTGATAACGCTGCAATAATAAATTAAAGTCCGTATGAGCTGTCTGTCTATCTTATTTGAACTCCAATATGTAGATACAATTTGATATAGTTAATAGATGTTACTATTAATTTATATACTTAACAGAGTAAATGACTAAAATGGTTGTTTGGTCCACACACACTTAGGACACATTTTTTTATTTAGTCATGGAACCGAAATAGTTCGTGAATCTTTGCGAAGTAGTAACGTCTCCGATACACACCCATCCTGAATTTTGATGCGCTGTAACATTTTAAGTGTTATACGTTTTTATATAATCTAACTGATGGACTAAATAAAAGATGTATTCACAGAAATACAAACACAAATTTATGTTTCGAGTTCATCGGTCGATTTCCGATCACTTAAAAAATATAGTCCATGCAAAAAAGACATTTTTAGTTTAGTCAGATTACATCTTTGTCCGTTCACCGATGCAAACAAACATTAATGTTTTCACTATCAGTTGTGTCTGTTCCGTAGGTGTTTTATATATTACTAGCTGTGCCCGCGACTTAGTTCGCGTGGACTACATCCTTTCATGGTCGGTTTTACCCCTTTCTTTCCTAATATTCGAAACAAAAAGTAGTCTATATTTTAATCCAAATTTCGAGCTATATTTGTGCCAAATTTCATATCTCTAACTTCAAAAATCAATATTTTTCCATATAAACTTCTAAAGGTGGTATTACCCCCCTCCCCCCCTTATTTTCTAATCAAAAGTAGCCTATGTCCGTTCTTGAGATTCAACGTATACCTGTACCAAATTTCATCAAAATCGGTTGAGAGGTTTAAGCAGGAAAGCGTAACAGACACACAGACAGACAGACAGAGTTACTTTCGCATTTCTAATATTAGTAGGAATGTATGAAAATAGGTAAACATTATGTAATACTGCTTATGTACTACCATTTATTAATTTAAAATTTTATTCCACATTAAGAATAACAGGTGAACTTAATGGTAGAGGCCAACTCTACCAATCCATTCATCAATTTGCTTTCGAATGCTTTAGCTTAAAAATAATGAATAGGTCCGTGTATATGGCACTGAATAAAATACGATGGGCTTAAAACAAGTTTGGCGTGTCTATCTATCTGTATCAGCGGCATCGGAGCTCCCAAAAGGATGAACCGATTTCGATATAATTATTTTTGTTATACTAGTCGGGAGTGTTCATAACTATGTTTGATGAAAATCAGTCCGATATTGTGGATGCACAAAATGTAGGATTGATTATTTTGACAACTTCCTAAAATTGGCATGAAATAAAAGATCTTAAGTAGTATAATGAGCACTTTACATAATGCTATGTATTATTTTATTTTACACAGAGTTCAAAATCCGTTGGAATCGTAAGACAGTTCGGTCTAGGTTCATGTATGCTGACTGTACATTGAGTAATGGACGTATTTGAAGAGTCTACGGCAATAATGATGAATGTCCAAAATACAAAAATCTATATGATTAACGTCATTCGGTCACTTCATGCATGCAGCTAGTAATTTCGTTAACTAACTAGGCAATATTGCTCCCAGTACTGAGATGAAACCGTTACTGATATTTGATTTCACGTCTAGAACGCTCGTGTTCCAGGTATTCACGGCAATAAGGCTGAATGTTGGACAACGTTTATAAACTTAACACCCAAATATCTCGGAAACAAAGGACGTTTATCATTACGGCAGTGGAGCCTCCAATTGTTACAATACATACATGTGTTGTATGTCGATATTCATTACAGAGTGCGCTGCAGTCCACCAGAATTATGCTTTCCGAAGAATTTTATGTTCGGTGTAGCTACTGCTGCGTATCAAATAGAAGGGGCGTGGAATGTATCAGGTATTTTAACTCATCTTACTTAAACCTCAGTTTAATTCAACTGAGATAGGCACTTTTAAATACTTTTTACAAAGTTACAGAGCTACTTTACAGAAATCAGATTTTAAAGATAAATTGAAAAAATTATATAAAGCCGATGAAACATAAAACCTCTAATACAGCATTAATACGTTAGATTTTTTTTATCCTTTATAGGGCTCCGTTGACTATATGCCCACCATAATTTGATCCTTACTCATTTGAATTAAGGTACAAAGCCAATGAAAAATTGAAACATGCTCTGCCGTATAGACGGTTAATTATTGGAAAACATTACATACCTACATTGCTTTGGTTCCATGGTAAGTAGGTAAAGTACTTGTGTTCCAGAAATCAGAAACAACGACTCTACCATAACACCCAAACTCAAAACAATATAGAAAAGTACGTTTTTCAAATTGACTTGACCGGAAATCGAATCCAGGACATCGAGATGATGCAATGCCAAAGTCCGGCTTGCTCGCATTTTGGCTACTGGGGTCGTCAATTTAATGGTGTCAAACCACTAGGAGTATTTGTCTGGAGCATTTATTATTAGCTTCGTATCGGCCCTATGTTCCAGGCAAAGGCGTTAGTATCTGGGACCAGTACACCCACGACCACCCAGAGAGAGTGTTCGACCACACCAACGGAGACGTGGCCGCGGACTCATACCACCTGTACAAGGAAGACGTGGCGCTGCTCCACCAGCTGGGAGTGGATTACTACCGGTTCTCCATTTCCTGGACCAGGATCATGCCTACTGGATTCAGCAAGTAAAAATTTCTGCTTTTGACTTTTGAACTATGTGGATAAGCCGCGGGTTTGATCGCGTTGACTAGGTACGGGCAAGTGAAAGAATAAAAAAGGTAGTAATAAACTATTTTGTGCTCCAGTGAGATTAACGAAGACGGCATAAGGTACTACAAGGATTTGATCGCGGAGCTGCATAGCAAGGGTATACAGCCTCTCGTCACCATGTACCACTGGGACCTGCCGCAGGCGCTCCAGGACCTAGGCGGGTGGACCAACCCGATCATGGCGGAATACTTCGTCGACTACGCCAGGGTAAGTCTAGACTACCCTACAAATATTCTAATGATTATAGATTTGAATGTCAAATTGGTAATTAGTCAACGGCGTGACTATAAAACTAAGTAGGTATACATATATAAATGTGAAGCTACCACCAGTTCAAGGCCTAAAACTACCGAGATGATGCCGGCAAGAAGCTCAGTAGTTGTAAAACATTGTTTACGCATTATTTTAGTTGTGACGTGACAACGTCTAATAACTCTATACTATGGACTGCATGCACAAAAAATAAAACGTCATTATCACGTTACGCTCATTGTTGCGTTCCGCAAGTGAGAGAGCGGCACGAACGAGAGAGAGGCATGAACGGCTAAAGCGATCGGCTCATCGTTGTCACGTCAAACTACCATTCGTAAACCGAGTTTACAGGCAACGAATGTTTCAATACCGAACGCACCAAATTAGTATGTAGCTCAAAACTTCTCACAGGTTCTCCTAGACAACTTGGGTGACAGCGTCCGCATCTGGCTGACGTTCAATGAGCCCCTCACGTTTTGCCACGACGGCTACGGAGGGTCGGATGCACCCGGCGGGAGGTCAAGCGGCTTCGAGGACTACATGTGTGGACACAACGTGCTGCGCGCTCACGGAAAGGTCTACCGCATGTTCCAGAAGGAGTATAAGGAGAAGCAAGGCAGTGAGTATTGTTTTATGGCATATCTGTTATTTTATATCCGAAGTACTGCTAGGTGTGTGGGATTCGAGATATCAGTATACTTTTCCACCCATCATGCCATGTAACGCTATTGCAACGTATACGGAAGGTAGACCTTTCCACCTATCATGCCATGTCACGCTATTGCGACGGATACGGAAGGTAGACCTTTCCACCTATCATGCCATGTCACGCTATTGCAACGGATACGGAAGGTAGACCTTTCCACCTATCATGCCATGTCACGCTATTGCAACGGATACGGAAGGTAGACCTTTCCACCTATCATGCCATGTCACGCTATTGCGACAGATACGGAAGGTAGACCTTTCCACCTATCATGCCATGTCACGCTATTGCAACGGATACGGAAGGTAGACCTTTCCACCTATCATGCCATGTCACGCTATTGCAACGGATACGGAAGGTAGACCTTTCCACCTATCATGCCATGTCACGCTATTGCGACAGATACGGAAGGTAGACCTTTCCACCTATCATGCCATGTCACGCTATTGCGACGGATACGGAAGGTAGACCTTTCCACCTATCATGCCATGTCACGCTATTGCAACGGATACGGAAGGTAGACTTTTCCACCTATCATGCCATGTCACGCTATTGCAACGGAAACGGAAGGTAGACCTTTCCACCTATCATGCCATGTCACGCTATTGTAACGGATACGGAAGGTAGACCTTTCCACCTATCATGCCATGTCACGCTATTGCAACGGATACGGAAGGTAGACCTTTCCACCTATCATGCCATGTCACGCTATTGCAACGGATACGGAAGGTAGACCTTTCCACCTATCATGCCATGTCACGCTATTGCAACGGATACGGAAGGTAGACCTTTCCACCTATCATGCCATGTCACGCTATTGCAACGGATACGGAAGGTAGACCTTTCCAGCTATCATGCCATGTCACGCTATTGCAACGGATACGGAAGGTAGACCTTTCCACCTATCATGTCATGTCACGCAATTGCAACGGATACGGAAGGTAGACCTTTCCACCTATCATGCCATGTCACGCTATTGCAACGGATACGGAAGGTAGACCTTTCCACCTATCATGCCATGTCACGCTATTGCAACGGATACGGAAGGTAGACCTTTCCACCAATCATGCCATGTCACGCTATTGCGACGGATACGGAAGGTAGGATTTGTCAAGCGGCCGGACTTGTAGTCTTTAGTGCAGCTACAACGTGTTGCGTGCTTATTGAAGAGTCTGCCGCATGTTCTGGAAGGAGTATATGGAGAAGCAAGGAAGTGAGTCTTGTTTTATGGTATAACTGCATTTTTGTCCATGACACTGCTAGGTGTTTGATTGGGAGTGTCAATTGGCATCTCCACCTACCATTATGCATGACTCACGACAGTTGCGAAGGATCTTGAAAGTTTCTCTCACTTGAAAGTTTATCGCCTGTTCCTGCGGGAGTGTGAACAAAACAAGGAAGTGTCTTCTTTTTTGAGGGAACTGCAATTTGTTTTTTGGCCATGACACTGCTAGATGTATATCCACTATGGGATATACAGCTAGAAACCAGCTAGATGGAAATATTCAGGCAAATAAAGTATAATAGGTAAGCGGGTACCGACGTTGCATTAAGAGTATGTAAATTCTGGCTTGCGTGGTTGACAAGGCTTTTAGTATATCTATTGTGATATTTTATGCAATAATTTTTTTTAAATAAATAGATAGGGTGTAGACTTGAATCAAGCAGATTATCTTACTTTTGCAAGTTTTCCACCCCGGTCTTTTGTCGCAGGTTTCATGGGAATCACTCTGGACTTTGCTTGGATAGAGCCCCTCACCTCTTCTGAAGAAGATCAGATAGCTGCTGAGACTACAAGACAGTTCTTCGTGAGTACCGATTTAATTAATTTTATTGATTTTTCAATGTGTCATTGGTAGGTACGTGAAGAAGCAACTACTATCCCGCGCGTACTATTCTCCTTTTTTCCACATTTTTTCGTGATCGTGATGTTATACCTACCTATAGTCTAAAGCCTTCCTCGGTAAATGTACTTTCCAGCACAAAATTAACTTTTCTATTTCTATTTCAATTCGACGCATCGGTAGTTCCTGAGGTTAGCAAAGAAACAAAGAAAGAAACCCATCATTTTCATAATACCACTACTATTATAAATGTGAAAGTGTGTCAGTATGAATATATGGTTGTTTGTTACTCTTTCACGCAAAAACTGCTAAACGGTTTTGGCCAAAATTTGGAAGGAAGAAAGATAACATACTAGATTAACATATAGGATACTTTTCATCTCGAAAGAACGCAGGCGAAGTCGCAGGCAATAGCTAGTATTAGTATAGACGTTAAAAATATATATTTCATTAATATAATCATGTATGTTTATGTAAATTTAATAGATATCGTAATGTTATATAAAATGCTTAATTTTTTTTTTTATTATGTACGCACTTTTTCACTATTACTGCCCGGGCCATATACAAACTCTCTCGAATGCCCCTAGCGTAAGTCCACCTGTTGTACAATAAAGTTTTGAAACAAATAAATAAATCAAAAGTGTTCGGTTGTTTTCAGCTGGGCTGGTTCGCGCACCCCATCTTCTCCAAGGAAGGCGACTACCCGGCCGCGATGCGCGAGCGAGTTGACGCGAACTCGCGCAAGCAGAACTTCGCGCGCTCGCGGCTGCCCACCTTCAGCGCCGAGGAGCTGGACTCCATCCGCGGCGCCTACGACTTTATGGGCTTCAACCACTACACCACCTACTTGGCTAGGAAGAAGTGAGTAGATTGTACAGATGAAACACGTCGGTCTACTATAGACCAGCTTCACGCAGGCTACAATGCTCTCAGAGTTAGCGATGAAAGAGACTTAGGCTATTAAGGCCTATTAAAACGACAAGCCTCTATCTTAAAGGACTCGACTCTAAGATAAAGACTAAAGGTTCAAATGTTTATTAATGAGACTTAGTCGTTGTATTAAACGACTATAGTTGTCCTTAAAAGGACTCACACCTGTGTATTATACATGAACATGACTCATACCCTACATGGAATGTGTCTTTAATATGAAAAAAACTAAATCAAAATCGGTCCACTGGTTCGGGAGTTATGGTGCCATAGACAGACACACAGACAGACTCACAGACAAACACGTCAAACTTATAACACCCCTCTTTTTGCGTCGGGGGTTAAAAAAAAGGTAAATGTTGTCGTTTCCCGATTTTATTTTACTCATGAATTATCAAAATGTTCGATTTCCTATATGACACGCCAGCCCAAGGCGTTTTTAGTCCCTTTAGTCTTTTAAGCCTTTTACGCTCTAAGACCTAAGGTTAATTACGACTAAAATTAGTCGTCAGTTTGCAGTCTTATAATTAAAGACTAATGGGTTACAATACTTATTTAGTCGCAAGGCTTTAAAACTAGTCTAGTCTTTCTAATACGCCTTAAAGAACTAAGTTTCTTTCATCACTACTCAGAACTTGGTCGATAATTTTCCGTCGTCGAGATAGTCAAATTTTCCATCACTTCCTTTACCTTTCTAAAATTCATAACACCTTAGTTTCTGGTTGTAGACTCATACTCATTCCTTAACTTTTGTAGTGTTTGGGTCCACCCTTCTGGTGGTACCACTATCTTTCTTCTATCTATCATACTTTAGATTATAATTTTTGGATCTTTGAAATTGAGTGCAATATATGTAACTAGCTGTGCCCGCGACTTCGTTCGCGTGGACTACATCCTTTCATGGTCGGTTTTACCCCTTTCTCCCCTAATATTCGAAACAAATGTAGTCTATATTTTAATCCACGTTTCGAGCTATATTTGTGCCAAATTTCATATCTCTAACTTCAAAAATAAACATTTTCCATATAAGCTTTCAAAGGTGGTATTACCCCCATCCCCCCTTATTTTCTAATAAAAAGTAGACTATGCCCGTTCTTGAGATTCAACGTTTACCTACCTATACCAAATTTCATCAAAATCCGTTCAGCCGTTTAGGCGTGAAAGAGTAACAGACGGACAGACAGACAGAGTTACTTTCGCATTTATAATATTAGTATGGATAACATCTTTAGCGCTTCGGGTATGTTTGCTACGGCCGGTGTTGATGTACTTTTCGTGGTGTCAAAGTCAATCTTTTTTATTCATATAGAATACATTAGTTTTTTTTCTACCTGACTATCGATGACGGCTGCGAAGCCGCCTTATCATCTTCACCGAGCTTTCGGGAGAGCGCAGATGGCTCTCACCCTTTTAATTTGAAGCAACAACCGGAGGGCGCACCCTAACGGGAATCGAACCTTGGCTCGGGCTGCTACTGGGACTTTGTAACCCACTCGTAATTACATTAGTAATACTTATGAATAGTCTCTATTTAAAGCAAATGAAGCTTTCTCCGGTTCGGAACCTATAACTATAGAGAAGATACCAGCAAGAAAGTCAGTAGTGTTTTACAAACGAAGGTAAACTTATTACTTATGATATCTATCTATTACTAATTTAAAATGAATTTTAAAACGTCAGAAATACCTACTTGCTGTAGTTTTTTTCGATCACTGCTTTCAACTTTTAACAACTAATCTTAAGCACAGATTTGCAGGTGACTCGTATCAGCGTGCAACATATTAAATCCATTTAACAATATTTTACCTATTAATGTCCAGGCCTGGTAAGATCAGCTCGCAGCCGCTCTTTGACGACGATATGGGGGCGCTGTTGTCGCAGAAAGAGGAATGGCCAAAGTCGAACTCTACATGGCTGAGGGTAAGTTAAACCTGTTTTATATACGGTCGATAGCACGTCAGACCACATTTTGAACTTTATACCGCCTCTATGCCGCGGTCCTAAGGTTTAAAATTGAACTGCAAGTGTTTACCTTGATGTTGTTCCCAGCTTTAAAGAATTTGAAAACTAAAGTGTAGGCAGTTCACATAGCTTGCATTACGAATGTCTGATAAGGCTGGATGGTTAAAAATCGGAAAATGTAAGGGGGTTTTCCCACAAGATGGACAGACAAACATCCCTACTAATATTATAAATGCGAAAGTAACTCTGTCTGTCTGTCTGTGTGTCTGTTACGCTTTCCTGCTTAAACCTCTCAACCGATTTTGATAAAATTTGGTATAGGTATACGTTGAATCTCAAGAACGGACATAGGCTACTTTTTATTAGAAAATAAGGGGGGGAGGGGGGTAATACCACCTTTGGAAGTTTATATGGAAAAATGTTTATTTTTGAAGTTAGAGATATGAATTTTGGCACAAATATAGCTCGAAACTTGGATTAAAATATAGACTACTTTTTGTTTCGAATATTAGGGGAGAAAGGGGTAAAACCGACCATAAAAGAATGTAGACTACGCGAACGAAGTCGCGGGCACAGCTAGTTTATCATAAAAATCCAATAAGGTTAATTCTTAAGCCTACGTATTGCTATATAGAATTTAAGATATTCGCTTTCTATTTTAAACATTTAAAATAAGTGAACGGGTCAAAACGCTTTTAGTAGCGCAAAATTTTTTAGTATCTAGTTAATACGAACTACTTACAGACTGACCCGTAGTCAGCTCGTGAGCACGGTTGGTGCAACCTAACCGAAACGTCGGGCAGTAAGTTAGTTCGTATTAACTTCTAAAAAATGCTGTTGCATTTTGTCACAAAATTGTTACGTGCGTTTCGCCGAATCATAGAACTTTGTATGTTTTTTATTTTTTTTTCCTACCTCACTTTCGATGATGGCTGCGAAGCCTTATCATCTTTACCGAGCTTTCGGGGGAGCGCAGATGGCTCTCACCCCTTTAATTTAAGTAACAACCGGAGGGTGCCCCCTAGCGGGGTTCGAACCTCGGCTCGGGCTGTTACTGGGACTTTGTACCCTAATGTACGTTTGGGGAGAAAAACGACCCGTCACGTGCCGGTAGCGTAAAGGACCCTACAGCTAAGGGAGGGCGCGGCGCTGGCCCTCGCCGGCGGGGGCGGAATAGCGGACGGCGTGTCGTGTTAGACTGTGACGCGAGTTGTTCGGCCGTTGTCATGGCGACTGTGATTGAGTCGTCGGGGTCTAGGAGTACATGCCTAGGTCGACGTTTCCTACGGGGGACTACGAAAGGGAAGTAATTGCTAGACGAAACCACAAGAAGATTCGGATGATGCTTAGCAGAGTCGAAATAATGCAGATCGAAATAAAAATAATAACATTGTATGGTTGTTCGGCTCGGTATATGAGCCCAGTTAAACTACCGCCGTGTTCAGAAAGTTGATGCTATCGAGAAGAACCGGCAAGCAATTCGATTGTTACCTACATAAATATTTTTTTCTTCTTAATCGTGCACTCTTGACAGAGTGGTCGTGGTCACAATGCATCGCTTTTTAGTGTAGCTTTTGCCAGTTGCCTCCATATACTGCTATTTTTCGCCCTTCTGCAACACTCATTCAGAGAAATGTTTGTGGCACATTTGATGAGGTCCGTCCATCGAGTTGGTGATCTTCGGCGAGCGCCGGCCTTCGACATGCCCCTGTATGACCAGTCTTTGCATAGAGTCTTCATTCAGGGTGATATGCCCAAACATTGTGAGTATTCGTAGTTACACAGTCGACGATAGCCTTTGTTCTATGTGAAGCTCGTTTAGGATGGATATATTCGTGCGGTGTGCAGTCCAACTGATTCTCAGTAATCGCCTCCAGCACCACATCTCCAGTGCATCAATTTTCCTACGGTCCTGTTGCCGGATGGTCCACGTTTCCGCTCCGTACATAAAGGTTGGAAAGACCAGGCAGTACATCAGTCGAACCTTGGTGTTTTTGGTTATCCGGCTTTAAATACTTTTTAAAGTTCATAATTTTTTTTTTTATATTGCACTTCAAGATTGACCTCATCCCACCTGATGTTAAGTGATAATGAGGTCCTAGCTTAAGGGTGACAAGTACAGCATAAAAAATATGTTACTAGACTTGTCGCCCTTACCTTGAAGGCTTGACCCCTGCTACTAATGTAGCACCCCCAGGAGCTCTGGAAACCTTACTTACACGCAGGAACACAACAACACAGAAGTGATTGTTATTTGGCTGCGGTCTTTTGTAAGATGGAGGTATTTCACCAGTGGGGCTGCTCCAGTTCGAGCGATAAATCGCTATGCCCTACCTCTCTTAAATAATGCTATCAAGTCCAAGCATATTTGTCATTTATACATAGTCTTTTAAAAACCTTTTTTCATTATCTCCAGATGGTTCCTTGGGGTTTCCGCAAAGCCCTGAACTATATAAAGAAGAACTACAACAACCCTACAATCGTGGTCACTGAGAACGGAGTCTCCTCGGAGGCGGGCCTTGAAGACCCCCAGCGGATCGCATACATCGATGGGTAATCAATCAATCAATCATAATATAACTTTATTTAGAAAGAAAGACGACCTCGGTGGCGCCTGTGTCTAAGGTAGGCGACCAAAGCGCGAAAGGTCCCGGGTTCGATTCCCGGTCAGATCAATTTGGAAAACGAACTATTCTAAATTGACTTGGGTCTGGGTGTGCAGGGATGACGCTTCCAGTTAGTATCCGTCGTCTGGTGCTCATAGTACAAGGGGAAAACTAAGTTTAAGACCAGGTGATTTGTGTGATTGTCTGGCGCATTTATTTATTTATAATTTATTACTTAAAGGCACATCATCATCATGTGTTTCGTCCTTCCTTTGATATTGATACGTGCCGACCGACCTACGACATTACCTACAAGTCCACACAAATACAGCGTCAGCAGAATTGGCGTAGTCAACAACGCTCCATACGTAATGCATGACGTCGATCCTACATCGCGATATCAGAGTTTCCGTCGCCACTAAGTATATATACAACAAACCAAGATTGGCAGTTGGGCCTTGGTCCCCGAGCAGATAACACTTAGCTCGGCGGAAGTACTTCCACTTTTAGTAAAGAACACACGTTCCTTACAGATATCTTCAAAATGAGCGTGAAGAAACATCTTGCAGGCCAGTATGGCGATGATAGCGGATAGGATACTACGTTATCAAATCCGTTGACATCGCGATGTGGGTTCCTCTCTTGCTTACCATCGGGATGGAGAAAACAATATAGAAGATACTATTTAAAAAAACACTACAACACAGCCATGTATAAGTACGCAAACCAATATAGGGTTGGAGACAAAAAAAAAAAAAAAAGCCGCTCCGCTGACCACCGTCTTACTTGCGCGTCATATGATCGTGAACCAGACAAACCGAAAAAGTAGCCAAGTTCCTCATTATTACAACAGCCTTCTAATAAAAGTCCCGTCAAAATCAGTCAAACCATTTCAGAGATTAGCCGGAATTAACCGACAGACAGACAATAAATATAATTTTGGTACCGTATATATTCATCCGTAAAAGGACCGGTGTATCCGACATAGTCCGAAGAGTTAGCACGCTGAAGTGGCAATGGGCAGGCCACATCGCTCGTAGGACCGACGACCGTTGGGTAAAGAGGGTCCTCGAGTGGCGACCACGTACCGGACGACGCAGCGTGGGGCGGCCCCCAACACGATGGACTGACGACATCGTCAGATGTGCGGGGAGCCGCTGGATGCAGATAGCGCAGGACCGCGCGTTGTGGCGTTCTGTAGGGGAGGCCTATGTCCAGCAGTGGACAAAAAGAGGCTGATGGATGGATGGATATATTCATACGCACGTAGTAAAAATCGGAGATATGAATATTACAAACAGACACTCCGATTTTATTTTTGGTCCCACTTCTTCGTCAAATTCTTTAAATATTTTAAAGACACACTTGCGGTGTGGGGTTCATACCCACGACCTTCAAAAAGCGCGCGTGCTGCTCTTCCAACTTTCTTAAAAATTCATTCAATTCTATTCAGTTTTTGCGTGAAAGAGTAACAAATATCCAAAAGTCCATACAATCACACAACCGTACATGCAAACGTTGATCTTTTCAATATTATATTTTTTCACAGGTACCTGCGTGCCCTTCACGCCGCCATTACCAAAGACAAATGTAAGGTGATCGGATACACGTATTGGAGTCTCATAGACAACTTCGAATGGATGCGAGGCTACTCGTAAGTTCTTGCCTCAAAATTTTCGACGTCTATTTAGTAATAAAGGGAATTACCTTTTTTTTCGTCACTAAGCGGGGAACAGAGAGCGGTGTGTGGGGCTCGCCCCGACTAAAACCCCCTCGGTGGCCAACGTGAGTAATTGTGGGGGAGTCGGGACCGCGGATTGCGGACTCTACACAGGCTCCCTCCTTGCATAACGCAGCTGGAGCGTATCAGGCCACCTGACACGCCCCACCCCCTCGGGAGCGAGGTTACGGACGCCAGGGCGTCTACTCTTGAAAACGAAACGAACAAACGAAAGGTTTCGTTTTTGAAGATTGATCAAAAGTTAGGGAATTAAAACGTGATTTTTGATTTGTATAAATAATATATTGTTTTTTGATAACGCTTTATTCGCATTCGAAGTGTGTTAGTTGCGATAATGAGCAATAAAAAATACTAAACGTCATCGGATCCGACATATTTCGTTTTCAAGAGTAGACGCCCTGGATTACCCCACGCCTCTCACTCCAGCTCTCTCTCCGAGAACTAGATGGGGTCCCGAGACCCACCGGCCGCGGAGGAGATGGAGGCCGGCAATCGCAATTTCATAAGTTTTACTCATGTAATCTATATGAATAAAAGATTTGATTTATTGATTGCAATACCGATTCGCGCCCCAGTCACTGACGGGTCACTGAGGACAGGGAGGCTGGCAACGAAATACCGATCCTCCTCTTCCTACGCGATCCACCTCTGCCTTTGCGGTATCTGAGGCTGAGTGGCAAGGCCAGCCTCAATGCATCCATGACCATGCCCCCCCCCCCCCCACCCCTCCCATTGTGACAAGATGCAGAACCAAGCGGGGGGAAAGAGAACACACTACCCTCTTCTTCTTCTTTATCTTAAGTCTTTAAACGAGTAGTTCATCAATTTCTGGAAAGGGCTTCAATGATTGTCATAAAATTTAGTGCATTGGAGGTTATGAAATATAAGAAAACGTTGTTTTTTCTGTGTTAATATGTTAATAACTTTTGCAATTTTTATCGTGCAGTAAAATTCTTCGAATACATTTTTCTAGATGTCATTTTGGATCCCATAAGCTATTGCATATAATATAATTTTAGGACTATTATCACACCAATAATTCTCTATGGTATAGAAGACGTCAATAAACTCACGGATATTCTAGAAAGTGCTGTGAACAAAGATGATTTTACCTACAAAGTTGTTAACCAACACCAACTCCGGATCAGTTGCACTGCTGTAGAAACTTACAAAAATGTCATCAATGTTGTCAGAGGGGCAGGACTTATAGGACATACATTTAACAGAAAAGACAAAAGACCATTTAGAATCGTGATTAGAAATTTACATCACACAACACCAATCAGTATAATAAAAGAAACACTAGAAGGTACAGGTAACTCTCTTATTGGTGAAATTATAAATGTTAAGTATGGACCTGAAAAGAAACCAACTTCTACATTCTTTGCCAATCTAGCCCCAGGCCCGAACAATACAGCAGTTAAAAATCTAAAATACATTTATCATCAATCTGTCATTGTAGAAGATCCACGGAAACGTAACTCAGTAGCCCAATGTCAAAGATGCCAACAATATGGTCACACTAAAAACTATTGCATGAGGCCATATCGCTGTGTAAAATGTGCACAATCTCACAAAACTGCAGATTGTCCCAAAATCGATCGTAACACCCCAGCTAAATGTGCCCTCTGTCTTGGCGCTCACCCAGCAAATTATAAAGGATGCGAGGTATATAAAGAAATACTCGTTAGAAAATTGAATAAGCAGACAAACACTAAAAAAAGAGAAATCTCCAAAACAGCCAACACCCCAAATATTCAGCCCTCACAACAAATCCGCCATGAAATCAATAAACGCCATACATATGCTGATATCTTAAAAGCTAACAAAGATAACGGCCCCGAAGACATACAAACCTCAAATAAAACAATCGAAGAATTATTTATAAAACAAACTGAAAAAATGGACCTAATCCTTCAACAAATGAGTAGCCTAATCAGCCTCATAACAACCCTAGTCTCTAAAATAGCAAAGTGACTTCTCTCAAGATAGCAACCTGGAACCTGGATGGACTATCACCAAATAAGGATGAAGTTGAAATCCTGTTGCACACACATAACATCGATATACTGCTAGTATCTGAAACACACTTTACGGAAAACAGTAGTGTGAAGATTAGAAACTATGAAATCTATACTACTAATCACCCAGATGGTACTGCACATGCAGGAGCAGCAGTAATAGTGAAATCGAATATAAAACACACTGAACAACCCCAGTTTAAGAAACCTCACATACAAGCGGCTACTATCGAGATAGAGGATCCAAACGGAACATTCAAAGTTTCCGCTGTTTACTGCCCTCCAAAACACAAAATAGTAGTGGAGCAATATGACGAGCTATTCAACACTCTTGGCCTACGATTTATTGTTGGAGGAGATTGGAATGCTAAGAACCTCCACTGGGGCTCCAGACTAACTAACACCAGAGGTAGAGAACTTAAGAAAAGTCTAGACAAGAACAACCTCTCTACAATCTCCACACCAGATCCCACCAATTGGCCTAGCGATCCAAACAGGTTACCAGATGTCATTGATTTCTTTATTATAAAAGGGATATCGAGACTCTTCCACGATGTACAAACATGTCTAGATGCGAATTCTAGCCATGTACCGGTAATACTAACGATTGGAACTACCGTGGTTAACATTCCAAGAACCACTAAACTATATAGCAAACGAACGGACTGGAACTCCTTTCAAGAGCTCGTACATCAAAGGCTTAACCTTCAAATAGCTCTAAAAACAGACTCAGATATTGATAAAGCTGTTAAAACAATAACCACAACTGTTCAAGAATGTGCTTGGCAGTGCACACCGGCAGTTACCGAGCGCCCACCGCAATGCAAAGTTTACTCGGAAAGTATACGGTCAAAAATTCGGGATAAAAGAAGACTACGACGAATGTGGCATACCAGTAGACATCCAAGCGACAAAGCAGCATTCCACAGAGCTTCCAGAGAATTAAAGACCCTAATAACAGAAGCTAATAATATAGCCCTACAAACTTATCTGGAGGGCCTAACAGCATCAAAAACGACTGATTACTCACTATGGAAGGCATGCAGAAACTTCGATCGGCCATTACACCACAAGCCACCACTACGAACACAGGACGGAGAATGGGCTAGATCCGGACAAAGTAAAGCGGAAGTATTTGCAAAACATTTGAGTCAAGTCTTCAAGCCGAACAACGCTGCACATACTGCAGACGAATTGGATATTGACTCAGTCCTCAACCAAGACTTCCAATTAGATCTTCCTCTAAAACTAGTGACGCCCAGTGAGGTCGTTAGAAATATTAAACTTATGGACAATAACAAAGCACCAGGATTTGACCTCATTGACAAAAAAGTTCTCCAAGAATTGCCACGCAAGGCTATAGTATACCTGACCATGCTTTTCAACGCTGTTCTGAGAATTGGATACTTTCCCGATCTGTGGAAAGTTTCCCAGATAATAATGATACCGAAACCTGGTAAACCACCACATGAAGTAAGTTCATACAGACCGATTAGCTTGCTGCCAGTTATGTCGAAACTGTTTGAGAAGTGCCTACTTCATAGGCTTAATGGTGTCTTGAAGGAAAAATCCATCATACCTGACCACCAATTCGGCTTTCGAAAAGAACACTCCACAATTGAACAGGTTCACAGAGTATGCAGAAAAATCAGAAAAGCCTTCGAAATGAAAGAATACTGCTCATCGGCATTTCTTGACATACAACAGGCTTTCGACAGAGTATGGCACAAAGGACTTTTGTATAAAATAAAGTCCTTATTACCACATACGTTCTATGGAATCCTTGAGTCCTATATATCTAATAGAATATTTCAAGTAAGAGAAAATGATTGCACATCGGGATTTCATAACATAACTGCAGGAGTGCCACAGGGCTCGGTACTTGGACCTGTCCTGTACACATTGTTTACATCAGAATTACCACAAAGTTTAGATGTTACAATCGCTACCTTCGCTGATGATACCGCCCTCTTGGCCAGTAATAAATGTCCAGTAAAAGCATCCCGGATGCTACAGAACAGCCTTGACGATATTGAGAAATGGACTACTAAATGGAGAATTGCAGTTAGTGTAACCAAATCAATACACGTTACATTCACACTTTGCAAAGAACACTGTGCACCAGTCATCTTAAATGGCGTACAACTACCACATCGAGATACCGTGAAGTACCTAGGCATGCATTTAGATAGGAGACTCACCTGGCAGAAACATATTAGAACAAAGAGAGACGAGATTAATTTCAAATATAGATTTCTTCATTGGCTAACAGGAAGAAATTCAAAATTGGCTATGGACAATAAGATTCTCATCTACAAAGCCTTGATAAAGCCTATTTGGACGTATGGCATACAACTCTGGGGCGCCGCCAGTGCCGCCAATCTAATGATAATGCAAAGGGTGCAGAACAATATATTAAGACAAATCTCGAACGCACCATGGTTCCTCAAAACAACTGAGCTTCACAATATCCTTGATATATCAACAATCAAAGAGGAGATTGCTTCTTATGGTGATAATTACAAAACAAGATTACAAGAGCACCCAAATCAACTAGCAGGGCAATTAACAATCCCAGAAATGATACGTCGGCTAAAAAAGAGACGTGACATATTTGACCATGGTAGTCAGCTAATAGACTGACTGCGTAAATAAAAGGGCTGTACTCCAGTGGGAGTAACACCCTATTCAAGGACCACTACCATCATATCTGCTTATAGCTGAACAGGCTGATCGCATGATCAATAACCTAAAAAAAAAAAAAAAAAAAAAAAAAAAGGACTATTATCAAAAATTAACATGGTTTTGAACTAGATTATTCCATAAGGTTCGTCAAAAAAATACCCTAAAAAAAGGGTACGGTATGCAATTCCTATTCGTAACTAATACTGTTCTGGTGCAGGGAGCGGTTCGGCCTGTTCGAGGTGGAGTACACCTCGCCGCAGCGCACGCGCCGCGCCCGCGCCTCGGCCGCGTACGTGGCGCGGCTCGCCGCCAGCCGCTGCCTGCCGCGCGATAACCGCCACTATTACAACTATCGCACTGTCGATAATATATAAGAGAATTTAATGTTTTTGCGTTTTATTTCATTCCTTTTTATTTACCATAAATATTTTAAGATGAAAATTCGTGCCTAAGTTCGGATAAATTAATGTATAGATGTTTATTGACCTCCGTAGCCGAGAGGCGACCTCTAAGGTCCCGGGTTCGATCCCCGTTCGGGTTAATATAGGAAATGAACTTTTCTATATTGTCTAGGGTTTGGGTGAATCATCCGTCATTGTCTCTGATTTATGTGCGTGTGGATTGAGTGAGCACCTTTTAGAAAAAAAAATATGATCCGCCTATCATTTTATAACACGCAGTGCTTAAGCTACTTACCACAGAATCAGAGCAATGTATGTGATGTTTTCCAATATTTGTTTATTAAATAATGCTAAATCTGCTGAATGTATACGTTCCAAAATTAGCACGACACGCTGTCTCCGAAGAAAAGCGGATCAGAAAGAAACATTTATTACTTAAAGACATCACAACACAACGATAAAAGTACAAAAAAACAGACAGTAAAAGAAAAAAAATAAAACGTTAAAAAGGGGAGATGACATTTTTCTGTTTCTTATTTATAAAACGTTAAAATGTACTTTTTGGACATTGCGAAATAACGAAGGTTTCGTTTCAAAAATTTCCGAATTAGAATGTGGTTTTTGATCAGCTTAAATAATATTTTGGTTTTTTAAAACGCTTAATTTGCATTCGAGGTGGATTTGTTACGATTAAGGGAATCAAAAATTGATATCCGTCATCGAATCAGACATATTTAAAATTTCTCTGAAAGGGAAATTTTCATTCCCTATAAAATTTCGTCCAAATTCGTCGGCGATACTAGCGTGAAAGAGAAACAAACATACATCCAGACATCTTAATTCGATACATTCTAAGAAAAAAAGATGTCTAATCGCACGCAGGCGTTGGTTATTACAAGCATGTTACACAATGCAAGTTATCGTACAGCTAACGTCATCTGTGCATTTTTCTAGAACCTTTGAGCATTTACTAAAACAAACTAGATAGCAGTCCGCCATACAACGCCTCACTGTAGTATCCCTACTCTCCGATAGATGGTGCTGTTAACACAAAACGAAATTTCTAGATCACTTTAGTATTTTTATTCTCCGATAGATGTCGCTATTCCCCAAAACGAAATTTCTAGTAATTCCTCCCGGTTTCTAGAACCAACTACGCCACTGTTCTGGAAACTACGGATAGAGGGCGCTACCAGCTCACAGATATATAAAACCGGGTTGCGACAGCTGTTCAACAGTTCAATCCGAGTAAACAAGACAAGCGAGTTTGAGCGCGAAATTGTGATAAACAGTTAAAATGTCGTTGGTGCCGTATTTCTTCGACCTTGAAAGGCCGTTTCGCCGGTTGGAGCGCGACTTCTTCAGACCAGACGATTTCTTCGGGTATTCGCCGTTCCAGTTGGCTCCGAGAGGCGCGTTCAGTCCTCAGCGGTTCTTCAAACCCTGGGAGAATGCGTTCCGGTCGTGGGAAAACATGATGAAGCCCGTGGAGCAGCTCTCGTCTGCCATGAACCAGCTTGCATTGGAAGGATCGCAAATAACCGTCGACAACGAGAAATTCCAAGTCAATGTGGACGTGCAGCATTTCGCTCCCGAAGAAGTAGATGTTAAAGTGGTGGATGGTCATGTGGTAGTGAAAGGGAACCACGAGGAGAGGCTAGACGAGCACGGGTATGTGTCCAGGCAGTTTGTAAGAAGGTACGCCCTTCCTGAAGGCTGCTTGCCTGACACTGTGGAGTCCAAACTGTCCTCAGATGGCGTCCTTACCGTCACAGCTCCCAAAGTCCTAGCCATGCCGTCTACGGGTGAACGAATCGTGCCCATCTCCCACACAGGACCAGTCCAGAAGCAAATAGGTTCCCCGGATTTGAAGTGAGGATAAAGTGATTTGTAACTAAAATCTGCTTATTTTGTTATTTACGTAAGACTGATTCTAATCTTGTGCTATTGTGTAACCGCCTACTTTTAAGTTTAATAAACTTTTGTTTTTAAGTATTTGCAGTTGTTTTTATTTAGACCAAATACCTGATACAATTGTATCTCAAACATTTTAAAATACCAAGGTAGGTAGGTAGTTGTACTGAAATGTGTTTATGCTTTTGACAAAAACAATCCTCCGCGCCAAAAATACAGCGTTCCTTTTTAGAGTTCCGTCCGGTTCTCTGTCTGTCAACAGGCTGTAATCTGTATCTCAAGAACTAGGTATAATAGCTGGAGGGTTAAAATTTTCAACAAATACTATGAACAATAAGATGATATAAGGGGGGGCTCCCATACAACAAACGTGATGGTTTTTGCTTATTTTCGCTCGATATTCATAAAAACTTTTGTTAGATGCTTGACATATTCTTAGAATATTTAGTTATCTATTACCTACAACCTAACACCCATATATATTTACTTTCCTTATTCTAAGCTAACACCTATGCTAACAGTGTTGAGTTTAAAATTTTAAATTAAAAAAAAGCAATGTAGGTGGTGGTCTACCACCTCTAAATTATCTATTCCTCAATAGCTATTGAGAATGAAGGTTAAAGTTTTCAATATAATTGCCTACCAACCTACTGCGCATAGGTACCTATAATATGTATGTTATTTTGTGCGTATATTGATAATCCAAATTTATTATTGCATTGCATTGGCAATTCAATAAAAGCGATTTAATAAAATGTAGTGTTGTTTATTGTTTTAATAGTATATTATGTCTATAGTCTATAAATGCAATAAACAACACTACATTTTATTCAATCTCTTACAAAGAGATGGGGGTAGAAAAATAATTTGGTCGATTACCATTGCTCCGTAAAATTTATAAGTCATTCGTTAGTTGTTCAACTGAAATATTTTTTGGGCCTTAATACCGCTGGTGACAGAATTAGTTGGAGGAAAATCATACGGATGAAAGTGATGCAAAAGGGAGGTCACGACCCTCAGCAGTGAGGAATACGACGCAAGGAGGGAGGAATACCTTCGTATTAGCCTAGATAAATTTCGATCTTAGATCGCATTTGTCAAATAAAGTCCAGACAAGAAACAAAACTTGGATTACATAGGTATTATTTGCAAAAAATACCTACGATGGCGCGTATTTTATGCTCAGCACGATCCAGTGTTGTGTGAGTAGTATCCCTACTAATATTATAAATGCGAAAGGGGCCGTCCATAAATTACGTCATCGATTTTTTCAGATTTTAGACCCCCCCCCCCTACAATCATCCTATACGCTACGCTTTCCTGCTTCTTGGAAAGTTTATATGGAATTTTTTTTATTTTTGAATTTAGAGATATGAAATTTGGCACAAATATAGCTCGAAACTTGGATTAAATTAAAGACTACTTTTTGTTTCGAATATTAGGGGAGAAAGGGGTAAAACCGACCATGAAAGGATGTAGTCCACGCGAACGAAGTCGCGGGCACAGCTAGTTTAATATAATTTATTTGGGTCATTGTGCAATTTTAAGTAAGGTACGATCAAAAGCTCGACAGACTAGACACTTTGGAATATGCGCCGCTCTTATTTCGTCTGCATAAGAACTAATATTGAACTGCAAGTGTTTACCTTGACGTCCTGTTTACCTACGGGACCTAGTGCATAAAGTCGGCGCAATAAGTTTAGTGACGCAGTTGCGCTCATGTATTGATTTCCGTTCCTCCTTCTTCCATGATAACACGTCTAAAAATAGATATAAATTAGTTTTCAGTACATATATTTGGAATGAATGGGTGTGTGTATTATGTTTTTATTTTATACTAGTGACCCGCCCTGGCTTCGAATCGGTTGCCTAGTTTTATAGATAGTAAATACAGTGAAACTTGGTTAAGTGGGACCTGGATAAGTGAGAAACCTCCATAACTGGAACTCATGCTGGGGTCCCAACACTTTGGCACTGAATTACCTCTGTTAGTGGGACGAGGTAAACCTCTATATCTGGGATTTGTTCTTTCGGTTTATCATCATATTTACCTCTATAACTGAGTCAGCGAGTAAATTTTATATGCATAAACCTCTGTAACTGAGATAACATTGTTTGTTTACTCATTCTTATTCTACCCACAAATTCCACACGTAATCCAAGTACGTAAGTACAGTGAAACCTGGTTAAGTGAGACATCACGGGACCTGCAATGTCGTTTCACTTATAGAGGTATTCCACTTACCCAGTGTCTCAGATATACAGGTATAAATAAATATCTGTCTCATTTACAGAGGGTTCCATTAATAGTGGTGAGAATACAGGTTATTTCAGTTATACAGGTGCGATCATTAAATAAAATAACGTTTTATGTATCTTGTGCCTTTTCTTTAATCATCGGTCCACATACGTTTTTGATACGAAGTTGCTTAACCCATATAAGCAAATACTGTTCAAGTTCAGGATATTCTGCTAAACGTACACGTTTTTGTTTTCCTTGTCCCTCAGAACATTGTGATTCAATTTTATGTTTACTCTGAATTTCTACAAAGAGTAGATTTTGGCACATTAAATTCGGCACAAACTTCTTCGCGTGTGTTCCCACTTTCATAAACGGATATTAACTTCAGTTTTTCACGTAATGATAACGACTGTAGCTTTCGTTTTGACATTTTTCAAATAAACATCTGTATGATAGTAAAGCGAAACTAAAACTGAAGGTAATTGAAGCTCAAAATTTGTATGTACTTACGTACTTGGATTACGTGTGGAATTTGTGGGTAGAATAAGAATGAGTAAACAAACAATGTTATCTCAGTTACAGAGGTTTATGCATATAAAATTTACTCGCTGACTCAGTTATAGAGGTAAATATGATGATAAACCGAAAGAACAAATCCCAGATATAGAGGTTTACCTCGTCCCACTAACAGAGGTAATTCAGTGCCAAAGTGTTGGGACCCCAGCATGAGTTCCAGTTATGGAGGTTTCTCACTTATCCAGGTCCCACTTAACCAAGTTTCACTGTACATACAAATTTTGAGCTTCAATTACCTTCAGTTTTAGTTTCGCTTTACTATCATACAGATGTTTATTTGAAAAATGTCAAAACGAAAGCTACAGTCGTTATCATTACGTGAAAAACTGAAGTTAATATCCGTTTATGAAAGTGGGAACACACGCGAAGAAGTTTGTGCCGAATTTAATGTGCCAAAATCTACTCTTTGTAGAAATTCAGAGTAAACATAAAATTGAATCACAATGTTCTGAGGGACAAGGAAAACAAAAACGTGTACGTTTAGCAGAATATCCTGAACTTGAACAGTATTTGCTTATATGGGTTAAGCAACTTCGTATCAAAAACGTATGTGGACCGATGATTAAAGAAAAGGCACAAGATACATAAAACGTTATTTTATTTAATGATCGCACCTGTATAACTGAAATAACCTGTATTCTCACCACTATTAATGGAACCCTCTGTAAATGAGACAGATATTTATTTATACCTGTATATCTGAGACACTGGGTAAGTGGAATACCTCTATAAGTGAAACGACATTGCAGGTCCCGTGATGTCTCACTTAACCAGGTTTCACTGTAATAAATATAGGGACAGACTCCGGGATGCGACTCTGTTCTATAACGTGTAGGGATTTATTTGCTTAGAAGAACTAAATGGATTTCTATAAAATTTAGATTGTTTTTTATGGCATAAATCATAAAAAGGACTTGGTTTATATGTTCAAATTAAAATAATATTTGATATAGGATGATAATTTAATAAACAAAAAGGGAAAAAACAGTAGCCTTAAATTATCTATTGTTCAATAGCAACTGAGAATAAAGCGGGAAGTTTTCACCTACTACGACCTGCGCATACATATTATTTTGTGCGTATATTGTTAATCCATATTGTTTCATTGGATGAAATAAAAGACATTCATTTCAAAGATCAAAAAACTTTTATTGAAGCTCTTTGACACAGGGAGAACTACTTGGACTAAAGGGGTCTAATTACAAATAAAATCTATCTAAAATTTCCATAACTAATATTACCGAGCCTGCACTTCCACTTTATCAATAACGAAATGCATTTGCTAAAATTAACAAACATCCGCTATAAATGTCGTGGCAGCGTTGGCACCCATCCCGGCACGGCTACTGGCAGGTGTCAGCGAGCGCGACTGCCTCGTTCGGCTCGACCTTCGCACCCGGCTCGCCCTTCGCACCCGTCTGCGTCCACAGCGGCCCCGTCTGCACGATGGGTACCACCTTCTCATTGGTGGCGACAGTCGACAACGGCGCAGTCACCATCAGCACGCCATCAGACGATAAACGAGACTCCACAGCGTCGATGTTACAATTCTCGGGCAACACGTAACGCCTCATGAACTGGCGCGACACGTAACCGTGCTCATCATGTTTCTCCTCGTGCTTCCCCTCGACCACCACGAACCCGTCGTAAGTCTTCACCGAAATCTCCTCCGGGGCGAAATGCTGCACGTCCAGGTTGACCTGGAACTTATTCTTGTCCACCTTGATTGCGGGCCCGGGTGGCTTCCAAGGGCGGAGGACGTCACGAGCGAGCTGGGGTGTGATTAGGCTCACCAGCTCTTCGGTTAAAGCAAGCGCGTATTGCTGGTCTGACATTTTCTTGGGACGGTCAATTTCCATCATGGAAGGTGGCAAAGACATGGCAGAAGTAAGTCTTCCGACTGAACGATAAGAATCCTATACGAATATGGTGATCGAATGCATTGCGCATGACGAGATGCGCAACAAATAATGACCCGCGTCTAGCCAGATATTGCAAACTGTTGCAGGCTGCATCAGTCTAGAATTCTAGATAATAAAGAGCTTGTTTTTCTTTTTATTATTGAAGTTTGTTATTCAAATTTTAGTAGCAAGTTAAATAAAGTACACGAGGAAAACGGACGGAATAACACAAAATAAAAAATGAAACATGTTTTTTTACAATTTAACATGATTTCTTGTAACACTAGGCCTATTGTGCTTAAATAATAGTTTTTTTAAATATATAAATACATTTAACTCTCGGTTTCTAAGCCGTGTTTTGCTGTTGCATTATAAATATTTTATGGGGTATTTAAATTCAATATTGACGAGTGACGTCATAGAAACGGTGTGTTTAAAATTATCAAATTTCTATTAAATTACTTTCTTCCTATTTTTTAAGAGCACTTCTTTTACATCCTAATTAAATTATGCTATTATACAGGTTACATTTCTCAAGTTCATGACACAGGTCTTTTAATTATGACTAAATGAACTTAAGCATTTGGTAAAAGCTGTGCTAACCAAAAACGAAACGAACGAAAAAAAGGTTTCATTAATTTAGATGATAAGAAAAAGTTCAGGAATGTAAACATGGTTTTTGATTTTGATTGAATCAACATTGTTTTGTTTTTTTGTAAGCGATTTATGGAGTAAACCACAGTCCCTACATTTAAAAATAAAAACTTGCATTCAGAACTGTTTCCCTTCCCTGCCAACCTGTAGAGGTGTGTTCACGTGCAGCTGTATGTTTATGACATTTATTGACTATCTCTGATGCAAGATTTACCTATATGTAATGCACATCCTTTATGATAGTCCAGCTTTTATGGAACTTAGATGATAGAGCTTGATTGAAGAGTGTTTCTGTAAAAAGTACCTTGATATTACAACAAAGTATTCAGCTAGCAACAAACCAATGCTTAGTCCTTCATTTATACATTTTTCATATTCATTTGTAGGCCTTCTACCAAAAACGAAACGAACCAACGAATCGATTCGTTTTAAAAGATTAATCAAAAATTAAGGAGTTAAAATGTGGTTTTTATTTTGCTTAATTAACATTTTGTATTTTATTTCATTTATTGGCGTTCGAAGTTAGTTGGTTATATACGTTTATGAGAATTAAAAATTGGTATATGTCATTGGTTGGATTTTTTGGAAACCCCTAAGCTGGTGTTGGATGACGGCAATTTTTAATTCTCATACTCGTAACGAATTCACTTAAAAACGCGATTAAGGCGATTTCAAAAAAGAAAATACGATTAACTCAAAACACGTTTTAATTTCCAAACTTTTGATTATTTCACAAAAATGAAGACTTTCTTTTCTTTGTTTCACTTTTTTTTTTTATATTGCTCTTCAAGATTGACCTCATTTCACCTGATGTTAAGTGGTAATGAGGTCCTAGCTTAACGGTGACAAGTACAGCATAATAAATATGTTACTGGACTTGTTGCCCTTACCTTGAACGCTTGACCCCTGCTACTAATGTAGCACCCCCCAGGAGCTCTGGAAACCTTACTCACATGCAGGAAAACAACAACACAGAAGTGATTGTTATTTGGCTGCGGTCTTCTGTAAGGTGGAGGTATTTCACCAGTCGGGCTGCTCCAGTTCTAGCGATAAATCGCTATGCCCTACCTCTCTTTCTTTTTTGGGAGTAGATCCCCAGTTGACACTCTCAAATATCAGATATAATGGGGCTTATTATCACGAGGGCCCAACGTTCAGGTGTTCGCGCCGCGAAATGAAACCGAAAGTAAGCGTTGCAGGCTGCGATCCGGTAGATTGAGTCCGGCACGATTTGAAACGAATATCCTATCCTATATAATGAACAATAGCATATTTAGGAAACCGAAGACTTTTTTCTTTAATGTACGCAGTCGCACGTTCAAGTTAACGCGGTGATACCGCCGATAGAAGTCTAATTTTCGAATAGTTACTTAGAAAACAGACACATAGCACTTCATACGAATTGTATCCAAATCCATTCACTTCCGGTTCCAATAGCTTACTATTCGTAATGCGTCAAAAATTACTGTCCGTTTTTGTACGAGTCGTTAATTCTAATTTCAAATTTACTTTCCATCAGTCGTCTGTCGGTCGTTTTTACCTTACGCCTCGTATAACTTATAACTATCCGTAACTAGAACGGATCGTTTTTTAAATATTAATATAGAAAACAGACACATATTACTACATTCAAATTGTATCCAAATACATTCAGTGGTATAAACGTGCAAGAGTAACAAACATCGAAACATTTGAACTGCATAGATCCAAACTTACCCGTGCACTTTATATTAGTAGTATAAAAAAATCTTAAAATCTAACATAAAATACATCTAAAACGAACGATAACATTGCAACAGCAGGCCATCAAAAGCTAGTAAGCATAATTTAGCATAATAGATTCTTGCCCGTCCCGAAAAGAACACACCTACAATTGTATTTTGTTACAATTACTACAAGTCGAGTTGTAAACCGTCTGTATACACAATTGATCTACGTACAATAGATATAATCGTTTATTATTCAGTACTATGCCTTGTTGTACTAAATATTAAACTTTATGCTGGACATACTAGCTGTAAAATAATAAAAAATATAGATATTGGACAACTTTTAATAAATTGTTCTGATTCTAAGTGTCTAAAGCACTTGTCTTACAAACCATCAACTGTATATAACAATATTTTCGCCGCCTATACGGCTGGTTTTCCAGGTTAACTTGAGTCAATTAATTTCCTCCCCCTTTTTTGTTAATATAGGTACTCACAAATCTGGAAAAAAAGCATTTAACAGAATCACATGCAAAAAAATCTTATTAAAAATTCCCAAAGTTATTCTACGGGGACGATTTTTTTGGCTAAAGTTAGTTTCAAATACAAAAAGAAAAACAAAAGATGTAAGCCCGGATCAGTACATTGACCTCGTGCACTTGATCGTCTGCACGCCATTGCATCGCCCATTTCATTCGTAATTCACGTTCATCGTCTGCTATTTATAGTTTTATGAGGCAGTATGGAATAGGCACTTCGTGATGCCATGATACCAACCAAGTTAGGGACTAGGGTAGCGAAATGAAGGTCGAACCAGTCACGCCATTGTCTCCAAAAAGTCTGTGGTAACTGCAACAGGCATGCTACCAAAAACCGGTCAAGTGTGAGCCTTACATAATATGATTACATAAATGAAAAACACCAGAACTGTGTTATTTTGATTCATTATCAAGTTTGACAGACAGTCATAATTAAGAAGTGATCTTCATTTATTTATAATTATAACTAACTATGCCCACGGACGAAGCAGCGGAATAAATTTTCGAGTTATACATTTTGTAGTTAGTTATAAATTATTCGTTAATTTTAATAATGCTTTAGTTAATGAAAATGTCTAGTGGTGAATAGGTAAACATTTCTTAAAAAAAAGTAGTTTAAGATACTTTTTAACAAAATAACTAATCTGCCAGTGACATTGAGGGATAAGCCTGAACAAACGTTTAAAAATAATGTTTTTTATGTAGGTATTTACAAATACTAAAATAATACAATTTGTATACACCCGTATGCATTTTTCATAAGCGGTCATTCTTACAACATTACAAACAGACACAAATTTTATTTGCCTGGAAATGAAAAATTAGCTTGAACCTCTTTTAAAAACAAATCAATATTCATTAGTATGGAAAGTTTGGGAATCGTTGACTTACTTATCCAAAGGTTCAAATAAATACATTTCAAATAAAAAAATCAGTTTGAGGTTTTGTTTGTTTATGGTAAAAAGTAATAAAACACAGTACCTTAATGGACGGAGGCGACGCGACGACAAATTTACGTTACGTTACGGAACTCTCGACGTTAAATTCTGACTCACTCTTGACCGGTAAAATATGGATGCAAATTCAGTATCATAAAATTCTTTTTATGAAATCAACTTTAAATGTAGTCTGTCAATATCAAAACAGCTTGATTGGCTGACTTATTTAATTTGTAGCAAAAGAAGCATTATCCCGTAAAATTATCGTTAAAATGTAAGGTTGGTAGCAGAAACAGCACTATCCAATTGAGTTATGTTTGCTTGTAAGCTGAACATTGATTTACATCCATTATGGCAAAACTGGATGTTGCAGGTTGCTACCCTTGCATCTAATAAGACCCATTTACTGTATTAAGATTCACCTATTTTTAAAAATTAACATAACATTACCATCGCCATCTATCGAGGAGTAGAAAAAGTACTAATTTACTAATTTGTTCTCTTTTCTGTTTTGTGAATTAATTTATTGAACAAGTTGGAAAATTAAAATATATAAAGTATACATTATTCTAATACACACAATCACGTTGTTTTGTTAATCACGCAAACAATTACAGTTGCGTCATTTACTAGAAATTTCGAGAAATTGGATTCCATGCGAAGCGCCATCTGTGAATAAGTAGCTGAACTGATCCGTCAGGTATTCTTAACATTTTTATTTCGAAAATTGTAAAACCTCTCAAGCAGTATAAAAATAAAAGATACCTACTTACCTTCACTTTTTATTTAAAGTGATTTTAAAATTATAAAATGGGTTAAGAGTTATACTTTATACTGAATATAAAGCAAAGCCACAATTAATAAGATTGTTACAATTTACAAACAAAATAGTTCTTGCAATACTGGAGCTAAGTCCAGGCATGGTGTTGCAGCATATTATAAAAACTAGAAACTAGTTAATAGTTGGTGCAGTCGTGGAATATTTTTTAAAACTTATTTAAACGAAAGAGAAAATATATTCGTCTTTTGTTTCAGTTTTGAACGTGACAGTAAAGTGTGGGTTGGTTATGTGTGCGAATGTGTATGTGTGGTAAGTTGTCGCGTAAAGAGTTTTCATTCATGATAATTCAATCGGTAAAGTCACTCGCGTTGCAACACTTTTGCTAAATTCATTATTCTATTGTATATTTGGTATTAAATTCTATATAATTGTCTTAGTAAGAAAAACTGTTTGTAACCCCTGATTTCCCGAAAATTCTGCGTGCGTCATCAAGCATGCGCAAAATAGCCCGACAACTTTCTAGACAAACGTTCTAGGATGTTCCAGGTATTTCTAGATGGCGCTGTATCACATTTAAAGCCGGCACTTTGACAGTGAACGTCATTATTGAAAAAATCACGAAAGTTGACGTACCAACGAAGTACAAGATAGATTTTAGGCGAATTTCGCGAAAAGTTCCTGCGTTTCTACATCGTGATAAACTCAATTGTGCTTAAATATTATCACCCAGTGCTGCTAATACGTAGAAAATGTCTATGTACCCGTTTTTCATTGAATACGACCGTCCGCAATTCCACCGGCGCCGGCCTCTTCGCCTCGCGGACCAGCATTTCGGCTTAGGCCTTACTCCTCAAGACTACTTGACCATCTTAGCAGTTCCGGAGTCCAACAACGATTACCGCCGTCATTGGAGGAATCTTGGTGCATCAGCGAACGACGCAGGTTCCACGATAAAGGAAGATAAAGACAAGTTTCAAATCAACTTGGACGTCCAACATTTTGCGCCTGAAGAGATATCTGTGAAGTGTTTCGACGGATTTGTTGTGGTTGAAGGTAAACATGAGGAGCGGGAAGACGAGCATGGCTTCATTTCTAGAAGTTTTACAAGGAAATACGCTCTACCGGAGGGTGTCGAAGCAGATGCTATATCGTCGAAATTGTCTTCTGATGGTGTTTTGACGGTGTCTGCACCGTTAAAAGCGCCGCCTAAAGTTGAAAATGAGAGAGTGGTGCCGATCATTCAGACGGGACCAGTGAGGAAGCAAGTTCAGGGTGCGGAGGGTTAAGTGAAGAACATTCCAGAAGCTGGACACTCTAGGTTACTTGATCTCAATTGTTAATTGATATTCCTACACCTACACCTTATTTGTATGCATTTGTGATGTAATAAATGACGTTTTAGTCATGTAATTTGTGCTTTTATTCTTGATTTTGTTCAAAGATCTAATCTTGTCTTGGTACATTCAACATGCACATATCATAAATATTAACAATTCAATTCATCATGTTAGTGGCATAATCACGGTTATCCAATAAAATAGGGCCTCCAGAGTAGATAGGTTTAGCTTAACACAAACAAAATTATGTACAAATCACCATCAAAAGTTCTGGCACACCGCACACCTGAGCAGTACTTTGTCATATTAAATTATCTGATGAAGTTGAGATAATTAAGATTTTGTTGATCTAAAAATATATTAAAAATGAGACTCTTAAAGCTTTCAAAGTTAACATTACTAATACAAATTTATTAAATTATCTCAGAAAAAATTTACATTTGTAAGTATCTTTAAATGAATACATTATATTTGAATTTGTTGTAAATTGCTTTTCGCTCCAAAAGGAGGAAGTTCATTCAAAGTTTTAGACATAGAATGTCCCAGAAATTATTTTAGGATCTTACGTGAAAAAGACTACATTTACGAGGAAATTTACACATATTCCTATAGTTATCATCTTGGACATTTTATGAATATATTCTGCTTTATTTTAAACTTTACAACCTAAGGTTATGTATCTTTTAGAATTGGCTTAAGGGTAGATAACAAAAAATATTCTGCTAGTCTGTCTGTCCCTAAATTCGTCTATTCCCAGTTGCCACCAAATGTATTGCCACCGGTGGCATTTGGGAATGTTAAAAACGACTTACGTGCCTGTTACTTTAATATCTATCTAACTACAATGTTAGAAACTTTCTATAGCCTAAGTGATATTATTGAATAAGGGGCAGGTTTAGAATTATTTATTTCATGCTTTCATTTTCTACGACGAAAAGAGCAATGTACAGCGAAGTTAAAGTGGGGACAATCGCTTCCCAGTCGCCACCGGTGGCCAATGGGATTTTTCATTCCCATGTGCCACCGGTGGCAATCCATGTGGTGGCAACTTGGAATAAACGCCTAAATCGTCTTATGTTATCTGAAAATTAGTCTACTGTTTTGTTATATAACTTAAACATTAAAACACTATAAAGCCTGTTTTTTCTGGCGAAATAACAAAAATGGGCTTCAATCCTTTCCATCTTACAAAATTACAAGAGAAACAAAACACCGTAAAGGTATTTAATTAAAGTAGGTACAATGAGTAACTTCTATAGAAGTAGTGGCGTTGACGGCACGAAAATCCTGAACTTGTATAGAAGTAGTTGGCGGTTATTAGGTTAATAACTTTTATTTTACCCCTTCTAGAGTAAAACTTTACAAACTTGAAATGAACTTTTTATTCTAACTAATAAATTTCTTACTAAAAAAGTTTCATTGTTCATGCTTCAAAAGTGAACATTTTGTATACAAACTGTCATCCCTCCTATTTTGAGTAACAAAATGTATTGTTCAGACAAGTATACATAAGTGTATACGATAAAGGTATATACATTTTTTGCCGACAGGCAATTTAATTTACATATTACTATACTATATTCAGTCAACTAATCAAGACTCTCTCGTACGTTATTTTTTCGCAATTTTCGCTACACAGACACAGTTACTTTCATTAACTGTACCTATTCTCAGAGATTAAGGAAAAAAAATGTACCTACATACGTCAGTACCTATTTATTCTCTGTCATAGTAGATTAAATTAATATTGGTACATATAATTTTGGTTAGATATTAAGCTTAAAGATATATATGACGACCTCGGTGGCGCAGTGGCTAAGGTAGGCGGCCAAAGCGCGAAAGGTCCCGGGTTCGATTCCCGGTCGGGTCAATTTGGAAAACCAACTTTTCTAAATTGACTTGAGTCTGGGTGTGCTGGGATGACGCCCCCAGTTAGTATCCGTCGTCTGGTACTCATAGTACAAGGGAAAACCTTAGTTTGAGACCAGGTGATTGGTGTGATTGTCTGGCGCATTTATTTATTAGTTTGCTTCATTTTAACATTTTTACAAAAAGAAATACATTTTATTTAACATCAATCAAATATTGGGTGTACTGGGATGACGCCCCCAGTTAGTATTCGTCGTCGTCATAGTACAAGGGAAAACCTGAGTTTGAGACCAGGTGATTGGTGTGGTTGTCTGGCGCATTTATTCATTTATTTTATTTTAATCATTTTGTTCCATAGAAAGAGTACCTACTTACTGTAGCAAGCAGGTGGGTTTCACCAGAATACCAACACTGCTACGGTCGCTACGGCGCGGTGTTAGAAAATAATGCCGTAGCAGCGCTTGAGGTGGGACCCAATTAACCATAAAATGATCTGTGTGTGTGTGTGTGTGTATTATTATTATCTTGTTTATAGTAAAATAAATACTTTTAAGATCAAAGGGCCCAAATATAATTAAGTACGGCATGAACAATATTTATTTAAAATATTATATCTACAATGAATGACTCATAAAATTATCAACCTTTCGGTCCTAGTAAAAATATTAAAACAAATCGTCATAAAAGAAAATTCTACTACAGTGTAGATGGCTTTCTAGAACCATTACTTCGAATTTTCTGGAACATGTTATTAGGTAGGTGGGAGGGGTAAGGGACTGATGGTTTGAGGGGGACATCGCAAAAAATATGGGAAGCCCCATGTTTATCAAAAACAAACAGTACCTACATACAAGCAAAAAGAAACTTTAATTAAGAATAAACAAGTTGGCTTCTATCTGTTCCCAATAATGGGCGAGCTGCGCATCTAGAGGATGTTGTGATAACTTATGCCCTGACCCCGAACCGGGTATATAAAGGGGTTGCAATCTGCCGGCGACGCAGTACAGAACTTTGCATCAAGATGCTCGCACTCACGCTTGCTTGCGTACTCGTTGTGGCCAGCGCCGCGCCTCAGTACCACCGCCACCATGGCCACCGATCATTCACCAGATCTAGCGACATGAGCCTTTTCGACGACGACGTCTTCGACACCGCCAGTTTCTGGCTCGGCCTCCAAACCGAGCTGCAAGAAATGGAACACATGTTGGCTAGCTTCCACTCAGTCTTCAACGTCGTCACCGGATCTGCGGGAGTGGAGGGCAATCAGTATAGAGTGAAGCTGCAGCTGACTGGTTTCGATGAGAAGGACGTCGTGGTAAAGGCACGCGAAGGCACGCTGATGGTCCAAGCCGTACACAAGTATGAGGACGGGATTAGCGAGAGGAATTACGTGGACGTCCGCACTCTGCCCTCCAACGTAGATCCAGCTGGGAACTGGGGCTTTAACAACGGAGTTCTGATCATTAACTTCCCTCTAAAGCAGACCTCAACCGAAGCTGTGACTGAAACAACTTTGCCTGAGACCACTGAGCTCGTGACGGTAGAGCCGGACGTGAGTCGCGAGGAGATTACTTTGCGGCGCTCCCACGAAGGGGACGTGGATATTGGGGTAAACCAGGACACAGAACTCGCCACCAACGAGATCAAGCAGACGGTGGAGGCTACCACTTATGCCGTGGATCTAAACGACGAGTATGAGTTCGTGCCAGTTCATTACAAGAAGTAAGAAAACACGACAGTAGTTTGGTTTCAATATTTATTTTGAAGTTTGAAATTAAGACTTTTGTAAGTTCTTACAATGAGTTTGATGTTGCAAATAAAAGGGTTAAAAGAGTGGAAAGTGAAAATGTTGGTGGTTTGTACACGGGGCTACGTAAGTTTCCGCTACCTCGCGACTTTAGAATCCAATTATGGTTTCCTGTAACTATTCTATCTCTAGCAATATAAGCCATAATGCTGCCATTTGGGACACTACAATAGGAAATGATGGTATCGGAGATTTCGTTGGCCTCTGTACGAATACGATGAAGTGCTTGTTATTTCCTTTAACACAATCCCTCTTGAGCAAAAGTTGCAGTAAGTATCTTCCCTTAGCCTCTTAGGACAAAGAAAAACGGTAATCGAGTACCTACATAAGTAGCTCAATTCGTAGCTACACTATTCACACATGTGTATATGAGGTTAGGAGGTGACCGACGAAACGCCATTTTGATTTTCGCAATTTATCTTTCAAAAGCGATTTTAAAACCTACTGAAATAGTAAAATAACTAATTTCTATTTTCATAGAACATACGACGAAATCATGTTTTGACAGGTATATATGTAAAAGTATCTCGACTGACTCAGTCAACATTACTATTTCTGTACTTCCGCTTCTACCGCTGCAACGCCATTTAGTATAATAATAAGGCTTACCACATAATACTATCATTTTACCACTAAGTATGTTCATAAGGGTAAACTGTTTTAGCTTGATTTAGTTGAGTGTGTAGAAACTAAAAATATACAAATGTAGGTACTTTTGCGATTTCCATGCTATTTTCTAAGTTCGTAAAACTGGTTCATTACCGTTTTTGTTCGTGCTAAGGGTACCTACTTGTAACACGTAAGTAGAAAATATTATCAGTCAGATAGGTATAGCTGTTTCTTCTTGGATAAAAATAGGAATAAAGGAACTTTTAGCAGTTACATTTCGGAAGCGTCAATTACGAAACTTTTTTAGTTACCAAACTGTCTTAATTAAGTTTCTAGATCGCTTTCGATTGATTGATACGAAATAGGGTTACCTAATGATTGGCTAGTCAAATGAGAAACCTACTATTACTATTTAAACATGATTTTCATATCTTAAATTTTCTACGCAATTTACTGCTAAAGTCACAATTGTTTAGTTACAGTGGGTTTAAAAACCGCATTTGAAACATAATTTACAATAACAGGCTGGCTGAATCTTAATTTAGTCATCTTTTACGTAATTGATACCTTAAAACTATCTGTGAATCATATGCCTATTGCTTTTTCAACTCTTACTTTTAAGTAATTAGGTTTAAATTGAAATCGCTGTAAGTAAACAATTTTCTTTGTTTTATTAAAGCGTATCATAAAGACCGTTATAAATGTATCACAAAGAAATGTATTATTAGTGGTGAGTAAGTAAGTAATAACCTACAAACTCCACGAACTTTGACACTAACGTTGGTAATTATCTCAATGACGGTTAAATAGGTATAACTTAGCAAAACAACTTAATAAATTAGAATTATATACCCAAGTAATGGCAATTCATTTCTTGGGTGGACATAATTTGATACTAAGGAATACATTTCAAGACTTCGACAGTACCTAGGCTTAATATCAAAAACTAAGCGTACAAACAAAAGTTTTGTTTTTTTAAGTTAGGGAATAAAAACTTGGTTTTTGATATGCAAAAGTTATATTTTGTGTTTTCAAAAACATGTCATTGACATTCCATGTGAGTTTTACGACTATGAGAATAAAAAATAAAATAAAATAAAATATATTTATTTCCAATACTAAGTACACGTTAACAAATGTTACTGATCCCGCACTAGGCTAAGCCTGTCCCGTGAGGAACATAGTGCGGTATGATAAGGGTTAGGTATCATCGGATACCTACCTATGAAGTTTTTGTTAGTAGGCCTTCAGAATAGAAATAAAGTAGATAACGATATCAAGAAATGTATCTTATCACACCAAACATATAATGAGGAAAAATTAGAAGTATTTTGATTAAGCCAGAGTAAATATGGGGATGAATTCAAAGGGCTCTTTGATTGAATGGCTATTTCAATCAGTAGACTGCGACATATACAAATTGCTTTAAATTAGGACATGTACCTACAATGACCTACATGGCATAGTTTTAATTTGTTAACATTATTATTTGTATACAGAGTGAGATAAATATCTACAAACGATATGCAAGAAAAAGGGAAAATAGTTTTACAAACCACCGTTTGCATTTTCAACCCGTTATTACTGGCGTGTTTAATTATTATTTCCGCTCATTTGCGTGTTTAGATAAATAATAACCATACAGACATTGTCATGTGTGAGATCGAATCATTAAAAAAATAACCTATGCAGGAAGTAAATATATACCACTAATAAACAGTCAACAACAATGTACATACATAAATAACCTATGCATAAAACGGTCTCTGATAATTTGATATCTGTCACAACTGTCATTTAATATAGGTAGGTACCTTCATTTTTAGCAATTTGACAACCTTCTACTTTATATCTACCGTTAAAACTCTAACTTAAGTAACTATGTAGGTGCAACTGAGATAAGACACATAAATGGTTTTTATTCAAAAGATAAAATGGGGCCCTATTACTAAGACTCCTCTTTTTGTACGTCTGAAACCAGTAGGTATACTACATAGAATGCGAATTCGAACGAGCATCGAACCCGGGACCTCAGAGATGGCGGGTCGCCAAAGCTCAGCCTGCTCGCCTCTCGGCTACGGAGGTTGCTAAAAATAATAGTATTTGCTGATTTGATTTACAACGCCATCTAATGATACATTTAAAGATTAAAACATATCCTGGGTCACCACCGGTCATCACTTTGTCAATAGATAAAAGTTTACATAATGGAACCTAGATGGCGTTGTTAACCGAAATCGCAAACTCGATTGCTTAAATACTAAATTTATAGAAAACGACTTAAACTTAAAAGTAAGACTCAGAAACTCATTCATAGTATGAACTAAAATAGTGTAAGTTATTATATTAATTAATTATCTACAAACAAATCAATAAATAAAGGGCAACAGCACGTACATTGCTCTGATTCTGTGGTAAGTGACTAAATAGTTCAATATTTATTTTTTGGGTAGCTTAAAAGCGCCTGACAAACTTATGATATTGCTTTAACAAAATATTTTACATGATATATTATATAAAAATCAGCCAAGTGAATTTAAGTTTAATAACTCTAATTTTTAGCTACTTTTTTCACCTGGCGCACAGGTATTCAAGGCACACGAGACGCTACTGAAAACTTAATGTTGCATTCGTGTGAAAATAAGTTATGTCTGATCACTCTGGGATCTTACTCTAAAAGCACTTGTGTTACACAAAATAACAAACAACGGTAGCACTACAATCCTAAACAGTACATAATAGAAAAGTTCAAATCAAACCCGGGACCTCAGATTATAACGTGATGCCATAATTTGGTCCGCTACGGTGTTTGCCAAATTATGTAGCTAATACCTAGTTATGGTTAATGTTGTTAGCTGTAGGCCGCGGTTAGCAACTTTTTTGTGTCAGTTCTATTTAAAAGCTGCCTAAAAAAACGAATTATGTTCTAAAAATCCTTTTCACCGAAATTAAATAGTTAATAAAATCTCTTAGTTTTTATCAAGATAACACAGTTCTAATGTTTTTCATTAACGATAACGAATGTGCGATATTGAATAATTAATTGAATTATAAATACGTAAGGGTGCAAACACTATTTTAAATTTTCCGTAAAGTGGTACATATAATTTCTAATGTCAGTAGAGTTATTAAAAATCAGAGTATAGTTTCTCACCTCTTTAAGCCCAATATTTTTGTTTTTACGTCAATAGGTATCTAACGATTTATCAACACATATGTACATACGTACATTCAAACTCTCGCGTTAAAAATAATAGTAGATATTTATTTAATAACAGACATTGCATTTCATTTTATATGATCGAACAATACAATTGATTAAATGTTATTCAGTATAAATAATCAAAAACATTATGAAAGTCTATGGTAGGTAAGTAAGGAGCTTGTTCAAAATACATTAAAAATTTAAATTGATGTTCCATTATTATGATTATCACTACCTACTTATATATCAGTGAAATCAATACATTTTTTGTCAATGAAGAGTGAAACTTTTAAAATTGCCATACAAAACTGTAATTACCTACATACGTAAAACTACTCGATCTTCGATTTTAAAACAGTTTTTACAGCTCAATTAAAATACACGTGTTCAAACTACCGTTTCATCAAGACTAAGATCAGTACTTGCACCAAACCTCGCGTCGATAGGCAGAGCCTTCTGCACTTCAAACGGCGTGTCGTCTATTGTAGTCCCGCAAACCTTGACCACTTCCGTACCCATAGGCGTCTTGTAAGGAATCTGGATCGTCACCAGTCCCTCCTCGAACTTCCAATACGCCTCTCTAGTCTTCACGAGATCCGGCAGTATCTTTATTTCGGAAAACACGTCCTTTTCGTTCACCGCTTGCAAGAACAGCACTCTATTCCGAATAGTAACTTTGATGTTTTCTTCACTGTAGCCCGGCAGCGAAACGGCAAGCCTGTACGAGTTGCCGAGGAATGTCTCCGTCAAGTGATCGCTTTGACTATTGCACAGCCTTTGCACCTTTCTGTCAATGCTCACGACATCCCAGGAGAGCCTGTGGAAGTCGTGGTCGCTGCTATGGGAGCCCTGGCGCCCGTGATCCCAGTGGTGCCGGCATCTATAGTGCGAAGATATTCCGTTCACGAGCAAGCAAATTAACAAAAGACGGTACATCTTGTAACGAATGCTATTTACGATTGAAGTAGTTGAAGACGCCCGCTAGCAAGACGACATTTGAACTCCGATATCTAGTCGTCGATAACAGTTATCAGAAATGCGTGTCAGTGGCAAAAAAATGTGAGTCCAGACACTGCTTACCTACGTTGAGTGGAAAATCCAGCTCCGATTTTGTTCGGACAGGGTAGACACTGATAAATAACACCCCTCTCCCCCTCGCCCCTCCAGCTACTTATATTCGTTTTTTTTTGGCAACATTTTAGCTCGCAGACAACCGTTGATGTCATAGACCAAAAAATACGCTATGAAACAGTTCCGTTTGCTGCTCTTTTTTTACGTTAAACGGGAGAATCCTCATTAAAATTATAAATGCGAGAGTAACTAGGTACCTCTATTCGCTCGGCTTTAAGGCTAGTACTACTATTATATATCGATTATTGAAAAAAAAAGGTATATAAAATTGGTAATACTTAGGTTACTCTTTACGCGAAAAGAGAGTCGTAAAGGTTTGAACGGACAGTGTGTACGGAAGTTTATTTTTAAAGATAGAAATTTGGCTTGGATTATTTTTAAGGTTATTAATGTGATGTAAAAAAAGCATGTCATAGTAGATAAGAATTGTACGTTCTAATTCATCTTTCGATCGCCTGAGAATTCTCAGACGATCTCCAGATGATTTAGAAGCGTCCAATTCTATACGATCAATAATGAACCAATCCCATACAGACATTTTCACGCATATAGTTACAGACGTGACTGAAATTACATCATTTCGTTGCTGCACATCCACTAGAACGGTTCAGTTAAAACATCTGGTATGAAATTTCTAAAACAAAAAGAAACCCTAAATTTAAAATGTATCTGCCCAGTGTCACCGAATATGGTGAAACGTCATGGAAATTTATTACCAAATACAATACGTAGTATTGTTTGCGGTCCCTCTAACTGTGGCAAGACCAACTTGGTTATCAGTCTGCTATTGCACCAAAATGGACCACGTTTTTGTAATTTATATGTTTATTCAAAGTCTTTATATCAACCTAAATACTTATTTTTAGAAAAAGTATTGGAAAATGTTGTAGGGTTGACATATAACAAATATAACCATAACAGTGAAATTCTTAGTCCGCATGAAGCTTTACCTAACTCAATTATCATATTTGACGATGTGGCTTCTGAAAATCAAAATAATATACGTGATTATTTCGCTATGGGTCGTCATAAAAACATTGATTGTTTTTATATTAATCAAACTTATACTAAAGTACCCAAGCAACTAGTAAGAGATAATGCTAATCTTATCATATTGTTTAAACAAGATGATATAAATCTAAAGCACGTTTATGAAGAACATGTAGGCTCTGATATGACATGGTCTCAGTTCCGTGAAATGTGTGCAAAGGTTTGGAGTAAACCTTATAACTATGTTATTATTAATAAAGATTGTGAGCGAAACAAAGGTTGTTACAGAATGAAGTTTGATACGTTTATAGAAGTTGACTAAATTTTATAAAAGAAGTAGTTTGGTTACTTACGAATCAATCACACCAGGGAAGTCAAACCGAGTGGAATCCTGTACAATGGAACGAAACCTTAAAGAACAAATTGTGAAATCAGCAGCAGCAGTAAAAAGAAAAGTAGAAATGATAAAAGATGCTACAAACGCCAAAAATACAGCGTTAGAAACGATATTTAAACCTATCGTTGATCCACTCAAGTTGTTAACTAATAAACCTGATAATGAATATCAAACAAAGGAAGAATCAGAGCAAACTGATTTAGTAAAAAAAACAAAATATAGTGAAAGCGAATTATCAAATAGCTCGATTGAAGATTTTGAAGAACCTGCTGACAATCAAACAACCACAGATGATGATAATGATGATGATGATCGAAAAACACCTAACAAAACTCTCACTACATCACCATCTGAAGATACTCATGAGAACTCATTTAAATCTCTCCAGTCTTCTCCAAGTATTACTAACGATTCTTTGTCATGGTCTATGATGTCCGAAACATTTAAAGATGTACCTTATGGTGTTAGAAATGTGAAAGGGAAACTTATGCTGGGAAATACCCGTGTTTTTGATGATGATCGTATTCTAAAAATTGGTAGCCGTACCTTGAAAAAAACACCTGGCCTTAAACAACTATTATATAAAAAGGTACCAAATTTAGATATTATTACCGAGAAGGACTTACGAAATTACAAATTATTACTTAAAGATACGAATGCACACAAACGTAATTGGGATCCAGCTAAGCCAATAAACGGTAACAAAGGATTTAAATATGCACAAATTATTAAACCACTGTTTAAGTTCTCTAGAAATCATACAAGTAGCGTAGAAAGTCAGCAAAGGGGAGAAGGTATTGATATTTTAAAAGAAGTTAAGAAGGATACCGATTTAGTTTACTGGAACGATCCAAATGAATTAGTGGAACGATTGAAATTATTACTTGGATCATGGACAGCTGGTAACACTGGAGTGCATAATGAAATTTATGCTATTATTGAAGAATTACACGAGGCTGGTATCATAAAAGACGTTAAATATATAAAGCTTCCATCCCAAGAATTGTGCAGTACCATTGCACTACAGAAGCAGACAAGACGGTAATGAATATAGACAAATTTGGGCATCACGTTCATAAGCGTTTACGACTATCTGAATTCAGTAATATTCTTACTGATACCTTAGTAAGAACTGATACTGGTGAATTTGACTTAAAATCATCAAAGTTAAAAGGCTTACTATCTCCTGAAAAGGATGATGAGGCAGTCAATAAAGAATATTTGGATAAAAGTCTTCAAGAACTGAAAAAAGAAATGAATACAATTCATAGTAATGTCAAAAAGTACTTAAACAATTTAGAAAAACTGACCACTAAAAATATGAGTACGTTGTTTTATTCAAAACAAGAAATTGATCTTATGATTGGAGGAAAATCTGACAAGAATGAGTAAAAAAGATATTATCAACGAGCTTCATAAAGCAGCCAGAAGAAATTTCAGTCGTAGAAATACCATTATAAAAGGAATTGATGACTTGTGGCAGGCTGATCTTATAGATTTTAAGAAATATTCATCATTCAACAAAGGATATAAATATATTTTAGTAGTTATCGATGCTCTGTCAAAATTTGTATGGGTTAGACCTTTGAAATCCAAATCAAAAAATTGTGTCATGGTTGCAATGCAAAGTATTTTAACTAAATCCATTAGAAACCCTAAAAACTTGCAGACAGATTTAGGAACAGAGTTTTATAATGATTCTTTTAAAAAGGTTATGAAAAAATATAACATAAATCATTATTCCACATACTCTGTTAAAAAAGCCTCTATTGTAGAACGAGTAATAAGAACATTAAAATTACAACTATTTAAATTATTCAGTCTGTGTGGACGATATCAATGGTTCCAAAATAATTTAGATTCTGTTGTAAACCAATACAATAATACTTTGCACCGAAGTACAAAATTCAAACCGATTGATGTTAATAGTACGAATGAGATTTTAGTTAAATCGAATATTATACAAACGCAAAAAAATAACAAATGCACAAGATTATCCTTTCATGTTGGTGATTATGTTCGTATAAGTAAATTTAAAGGAGATTTTTATAAAGGTTACACTCCTAATTGGTCTACCGAAATATTTCGCATTGTGAAGGTGAACCAAACCAACCCTCAAACTTACCATATAGAAGACAAACACAACAGAACAATTCTGGGTTCTTTTTACGGATACGAATTACAAAAAACAAAATTTCCAGATATTTATCTCATTGAAAAAGTTATTAAAAAGAAAGGAAACAAGCTATTGGTAAAATGGTTAGGTTTAAGTAATGAAGAGAACAGCTGGGTTGATAAAAGTGAAATAGTAATGTAGGTATATAAACCCGCCTATTACTAAGTCATATCACTTTGTGATCATCGATGAAGGAAGGCAGTGGTATTATTAATACCTTAATAGATAAGTTACCCTTTGAGCTACATTTACCAGGGTATCAATTCTGTGGGCCCGGAACAAAACTTCAGAAACGGTTACTGAAGGGCGAACGTGGAGTAAACAAATTAGACGAAGCTTGTATGTATCACGATATTGCTTATAATAATAAAGATTTAAGTACACGGCATAGAGCTGACTTAGAACTTTTAAATATGGCTAAGAAAAGATTGAAATCGAAAGATGCTAAAAAAGGAGAAAAAATAGCATCGTGGATTGTTAAAAATGCTATGAAAGCTAAACTTAGAGCTGGTTCAGGCGTAAAATCATTCATGTCAGGTATCAAAAAAATAAAATCACAATTAAAAAAACTTAAATCAAAAGACAAATATTCTGCAATAAAACATGCATACGCAGCTGCAAAAAAATTATTTACAAATAAAAAAGGAGTGAAATTACCACGCTGTATCCCAATCCCAAAATGTGGTGGACTCTTACCACTCATTCCCATATTTGCGGGTTTGTCAGCTTTGGGTTCATTGGCTGGAGGTGCAGCAGGAATAGCAAAAGCTGTTAATGATTCTAAAGCTGCACAAAAGAGTCTTCAGGAGTCTGAACGTCACAACAGAATGATGGAAGCAGTAGCTCTTGGCAAAGGGCTGTATATAAAAGCTCATAAAAAAGGAGCAGGTTTATATCTAAATCCTCCAAAAAACTAATTAAACGGCTACCCAGGCATGCACTTACAAATTTTGATATATTGGAACATGCCAGTGATATACCCTTCTTTCGCGGCGTTTTTATGAGAGATACATTACCTTCTAAACCTAGAAAGATAGAATGTGGTATACTTAATTTGGATAGCTGCAAAAATCCAGGCACTCATTGGGTAGCCTTTGTGAAGCAAAACGATTACGTGGAATATTATGATAGTTTCGGAAATTTAAAACCACCATTAGAATTAATCAAGTATTTCAACAATTTACCTATAAATTATAATTATATGCAATTTCAAAACACAACACAAATGACCACAGTTTGTGGTACCAAACCCACAAACTGTGGTCATTTGTGTTTAAAGTTTTTAAGAAGCTACTGGAAAAAAAATATATATATTTGAATGAAATAAATAAAATTGTCAGTGTAAAAATGTCTTTCACTGTGTCCATAACCGGGGCAGGAGCCACTTTAACAACAAACTATTCACCTACATTAGAATTACGAGGAGAGTACGAATGTGGTCTTTTGTATTTTTCAACTTTCAATTCTATTCCTAATATAGATGAACGAAACAATAAATTTTATTTTGGTGAACATGAGGTAATCACAATTCCTGAAGGGTCTTACGAGCTTCAGGATATTTGTGATTATTTAAAAAATAACATAAAAAACACTGTACTAAAACTAACATGCAACAACAATACATTGAAAACAAGTATTTTTTGTTCTAAAGATGTTCACTTCAATAAACATGAATCACTTGGTAAAATTTTAGGATTTGGTATGAATACCATTAACGCAAATATAAGTACTGAATCTCAGTATCCTGTTAGCATTCTATCGACAACCATCGTGCGGATCGAATGCGATGTAGTAAGTGGTTCATTTGTGAATGGAAAAGCAAGTCATATAATTTACGAATTTGTACCCAATGTACCACCTGGTTACCGAATAATTGAAATACCCAAAAATTTAATATATTTTCCTGTAAACCAGAATTCGATAAGTGCTATCAACATAAGATTGTTGGACGCTGAAAATAAAGAGATAAATTTACGAGGTGAAGAGGTTCAATTGTATTTACATTTTAGAAAAAAATGATAAACTTCAATAAAAACCCCACCGCTTCGAGAATTCCAGTCAGTTCTAAAAGATCTTCCCATAAAGGCACACCACCTCAGCTAAAAAGGAAGCTAACCAAAACCAACAAAGAATTTCTTAAACTTATTGGTCTAATAAAATGAATATTCTAAATATATCTCAACAAACAGCCTACGATAGCAGTATTGAAAGTTTTGAATATCATTCGTATAAGCCATACGTAACTAGTTTCAACAAAAACGATGAAATACGAATTCCTATCAATCAACAAGACCTGTACGTGCTGCCTTCACTTAGTAGTTTATATATCGAGGGGAAAGTAAACGTGTATAACACGTCTACCAAAGAAAAGGTATCAAATGTGCATTTCGTCAATAATCCGGCACTGTTTCTCTTCCAAGACATAAGATACGAGCTAAATGGAGTAGAAATAGATAAAATTAAGAATGCGGGTGTTACAACAACAATAAAATCTTATCTTTCTTTGAATGAAAATGAATCTAAATGCTCTCGAGTTTGGGGTTGGTCAACTATAGGGTCGAACAATGTAAGTGGTGGAACATTTTCTGCATCTATACCACTTAACAAGATATTAGGATTTGCTGAAGATTATGACAAAATAATCATAAATTGTAAACACGAGTTAGTATTACTGAGAAGTAATACTAATCTCAATGCGATCACCTTAAAATCAGGCGAAGTAGTCGAAGATATTATAATTAATAAAATAATTTGGCGAGTTCCTCACATTAAAGTATCAGATAGAGAAAGAATTAACTTATTGAAACATTTAGAAAAAGACCGAGCTATACCATTAGCGTTTCGCAATTGGGATTTATATGAATATCCATTACTACCTAAAACACGTAAGCACACTTGGTCCATAAAAACTTCATCGCAAATAGAAAAACCCAGATTTGTTGTAATTGCTTTACAAACCAATCGCAAGCATAACAGCTTATTGTCAATGGCGGAATTTGATCATTGCCATGTACGTGATGTGAGAGTCTTTTTAAATTCATCGTATTATCCTTATGAAGGACTGAATGTCACATTTTCCGAAGACAAGTATACTTTATTATACGAAGCGTATGCCAGATTTCAACAGTCATATCATGGACGTCGACCAGAGCCTTTGATGAGTTTAAAAGAATTTAAAGATATTGCGCCTTTGTTTGTGATCGACTGTTCAAGACAACACGAAACTTTAAAAGGATCAATCGACGTTAGAGTTGAAATTGAAACAGATCAAGAAATACCTGATCAGACAGCTGCTTATTGCTTGATTTTAAACGACTGTTTATTTGAGTATAAACCTTTAAGCAATATTGTAAAGAAATTATCATGAATAAAAATACAATAATTGTAGATCTGCAAGGATTTAAAAATAGTAACAATGAATTTATAGTAAAAGAATTTGCTTTTGCTACTTCGGAGTATACACAAACATTTTTAATAAAGCCCCCATACCCATTCACTTCACTAACAGTCGAAGAAAAGAAACAGGTCTGTTGGATTGAAAAAAACAGAGGTTATCGGTGGAGTGAAGGCTATATTGACTATAAAGAGTTTCACAGAATTATTAAGCCTTATTTAAAACATAAGAATATTATTTTAAAGGGAGAGGAAAAAATAAAATGGGTAAAGGCTTTGTGTAATGAGAATAATATCATAGACATAAGTTGTTTTGTGATTCCTAACTTAAATTATCTTTGTGATCTATATTGTAAAGATTTTATTTTATACAATTGTATAAATCATTCAAAAATATGTGCGCTAAAAAATGTTTTATGTATTAAGATGTGGTGTTCTGAAAACAACGTGACTGTATGATATTAAATAAATTATTTTAAATTGTAATCTCTTGTTTTAACTACCTACCTACCTTAATTTCTAACCGTAGAGAGAAAATAAGAAACTTAATTTTTTCACAGTAATATATTTATTTAAATATAACACAAGCTTAATTTACAACGTACACTGATACTTAATAAATGTCAAACCAATAAATACACTAGAAATTATCACCGCAAAGTTTTTTTGATATCTTTCTAACAATAGCTTCTGTGAGGTCCATAATCTCGTCTATTGGGTTCTGAACCACATACTGCGCACTGACTTCTACATCATCTTCAGCTTCTTCATAGTTCGATCTTGAAGCTGCCGTTGAAAGTTCCTTTGCCAGGTCTATAACCTTTATTTTGATCAATTTCGTTCCTTTTTGTTCTTTGGTTATAACAAATGACTTTGGTATCAATCGTTTCGCTTTTTTTGTCAACTTTTTTCTCGGTCCAGTTTTCTTCTCTTTTGATTGTGGTTCGCTAGTTTCTTGAATAAAATTTCCAAACTCTTGTGTGAAACCTTCTAGCGGGTCTTGTGCATATTGAGAAAATATAATATCTGTTGAATCCGACATTATCTGTAACAAACAAAAGTTAGGATTAAATTCAAATTATTTTAAATTGTAAATTGAAAACATTTTTTTGGTAAAGAGAGTTATACTTACAAATGAATGGCCAACCGCTTGTCAGAAATTACAAGTTATAAATGAAATGTTTGATTTTATTTGGTTATAAGTTTTGAATGCATCAGCAATATAGCTGAGCTTGCTATGCATTGCGTAGCAATTGACCTCAATAAATCACATGTCACAAAATGTGATTAGGTACTACTTAGGTAGGAAACTCGTGTAAATAAAACAAACCTTGTATTTATTTTAAACACATTTATTTGACACGAATAAAACACCTAAATTACACTAATTACTAACATTTTATATTATCATATACATATATAAGTATTAAATCTAAAATATATTTTCATGACCCCATGCCCATGTTGCAATTTTATCTGACAAAATAAAACGTTTATCATCTTGATTTGATAAAGCTACCTTATTAACAGTTTCAGTAAAAATCTCGTGCTTGAGACATTTAAACAATATATTTCTTTTTCGAATAATTTTATCATTCAAAAGAACTGTTTTAAAATCAAATAAAGATAAGTCTCGTATAACATTTTTCTTTACACCTTTAGCCTTTTTGATCAATGTTTTTTCTGTTTTGATACAATATAACTTTGACCGGAGACCTACAAACTCAGTCAATATCTCGCCTCCTAGCTCATCCTTGAAAAGACCTGGAATTTTTTTATTTTTTAAAGGTAGTCCAAATTTATTATTGGGACAGTAATTACTTGTATCAAAAAAGTTAGTAAAATGTTCATTTAAGTCTTTATAAAAATCTTCAGTTTCAATTTTGTAAACAAAGCTATCAGTATCAGTATAACATAACTGAACTTTATCTCCATAGTGAGTCTTTATAACAGAAAAATGAAATTGATACATATGACTTTTGGAGAGTTCTAATACAGCAAAACCGATGTAAATTGGTTTATCCATGATTATTCTCTCCGGTTTCATCTGAATTGAAACTAAATTATTAGAAAAAATTGTAGCACTGTGAAAATTGGGTCTTGCAATTAATCTGTCAGCTGATAAACACTTTTTAGTTTTATTCGATTTATCAGTCCATTTATTAACTAAACGCACATCTACTCTTTTTTCACTGTCCTCTAGGGTTTTTCCAAATACTGAATTGTTCATCAATTTGAAAAGATCTTGTTGAAAAGAAGTTGAAGCTTTTTTTCTAAGTTCTGTATTTAAATTTATATATTTAGCTAAAAATGGGCTTTGCTTAAAACACAGAACGCGATGAATTTTATCTAATATAAGACCATTATTAATGCATGTTTTCAAATAAACGTAATGAATTACGTACTGATATTTAGAATACAAGTTAGGAATTAATTTGGATGTTTTACCACCAGGTGGTACGAATTTTTCCGGTGCGAAAGGATAGCAATTGTGACTTGAATGTAAATCTGACGGATAGATCAAGTCTACCTCAAGAATGTACCCGATATCCGAGTTATCATCTACGTCCATAATATTCAATTCACCAATTTCGCTTTGATCTAAAAGACGAAAATCTGAAACAGGTAAATACTGACACATGCTATAGCCGTACAAGTTATTACAGTCGATATAAACTAAAAACGAATCTGGTTCAGTAGGGTCATAATGCGGTAAATATTTATTGTTTGCCTGAGCATATCTCGTTGAACACAAACAAATTCCTCCACGTATCCCTTTTTGTATAAAACGTATAATTTCCAAGTCAGTTAGTAATTCTAACTTAACACCGGTTTCAAGTAACATCGCATCAAACGAAAGGCTTGGAGCTGTTAAGTAAAATGCTGGGTCTAAATGGTAATTCGTTTTACAAACGTCGCGAAAATTTTCAAAAATATCTGCTAATAGTAAAACATCCGTTTTTAGGTAAAGATCTGTATACTCGCCCATGTCTTTTATTTTAAAAACAGACCAAACTTTTTGAGCATGACCATAATCTACATCACTTATTTGTTCATCTGTTAAGGAATTATAGAAACATTCTTTTTTAGGTAGCTGCGGCTCAGAAAATGATTTCCATTGTTTCATATAGTCGTAAGGATAAACTCCTTTACGCGTTAATAATAAAAATTCAGTTTGTTTGGGATAATACTGTTTTAAATGTTGAAAATCTGTTTTATCTAAACCACAGGCTAATTTTTCTAAACTCGTGCCTAAAAATTTGAACGAATCCACAAATCGAATTTGAGCGTATTTTCCATTATTTAACATTAAAAATTTTGTAAAAGATACATAATTTTCCTTATTTTTAGGTATTACTTTTACAGGTCCCAAACTTTCAGCTAATTCTTTTATAAATAAATGGCAGTCGTAACCCGCTAAATTATGAAAAAAGACAGGAACAAATTTAGGAACACTGAATTTAAGGTTACAGTATTGGTGCGCAGCACCTCGGAAACGTCCTGTAAGATGACAGTGATCTCGCACCTTGTCAACAATTAATAATTTATCACAAATGTGACAAACTTCAGCCTGAGCATAGGCTTCTGCATCATGTTCATCAAATTTCATTTTAATGTCTTTGTGCAAAATATCATAAATTTTTTCAACGTCCTTATAAAGGCTTTCTAGAAATTTCTTTACACAATATTTTCCTCGATATTGTATAAAGCGATTCAAAGTGCTATCAAACGTGCATACTATGTAATATGAAAAAGCTGCCGGTATGTGTTTCTGAAGCGGAGAAGTAAAACTTGATGTAGGATTGGGTTCACATCCTTGGAAAGGTAAAAGTAGAGTTTCAAAATCCGCGTAAACAATAAAAGGAACATCTTGCTTTCGGTCGAAATGTTTAAATTCTAGATATGTTCCTTTATTAGGTAGAATTGTGCAAACACCACTACAAATGTGGTTATCAAGTTTAACTTCGCTCGTAAAAAAAAGCAAACAATCATCGCAAAAATAAAGTTTTGCATGATGTTTCGTAATTTGACTTCTAACAAGTCGTGACAGGTTTTTTATAAGAACAAAATGACTTTTCACGTCATTTTCAATCAAAAGTAAATTAATTTTAGTTCTCGTTTTAGATTTAAATTCGGACTTAAAAATTGGTCCTACTACCGTACGATTATTTTTTAACGCATACACATTTATACTTATTTCAGGGTTGTTATGTTCAAACTTTGAAATATCATTGAAAGTTACAGGAAACGACAAACCATCAATATTTAAGACTTGAGCAAAATTTGGATACGAAGAAGTACGATGACAGTTTTGTTTAACAGGGTAAAGAGCAGCGACAATACTCCATAAAAAGCAATATTCATCCTTATTACGAATGTTTACACAAGCTTTCTTCTTTTTTATCGCAAGCGGTAAATCAACATAAGTTGAGCCAGATCCTCTCAGTGGATCATATCTATTAATATTCACTTCCAAAGAAACGTTACTCAAGAAAGTCCACCCACTATCGCGATCTTCAAATTCTTCGATTTTCGTTTTAAGACTAGTAACCATCATTTCAAAAATCTTTTTGAAATCGTAATTACGAGTAACCAACATGTTTTTGGTAGCAAATGATTTTATTTCACTTGTCTCATTTTTAAACAAAAAGAAGTTACCGAAATATTCAAAATTAACTTTTAAACTTATGTGCTTTCTTAAAGATTCCTCCAGTAGATTGTTTACTTTAGAAATTATACCGTTAAAAAACACATCTGGCAAAGAATGTTCATACTCATCTGTAGGCATGATCTTATAAGATGAAATACGACCGCGAAAAGCAGTCGTAAGTTGGACAACGCCATCGCTGAGTTGTGGCTGCGATGCGCTGCACTTGCTCTTGTGTGCGGCGCTGCGCAGGTGACCTACCCATTGTCTGTTACCTACTTGTACAGAACACTCAGCGCAAAAAGGCATTTTAGTAGCTAGAAATGTAATGTAAATTACAAATATTGAATTAATTAAAAAAAATGCTAAACCTTATTAATCACTGTTTTAACGTTTTTATTGTGTAGTTAAAATTATAACCTGAGCATGTATGATCTGCGACGGAGGAAAAAAATATAGACTTAAAATAATACCTACCTACTATTTTTAATTAACTATTCAATAATAACAATAGTTTGTCCAATTATTTATTAGTATAGAATACGGGTTTGCTATCATTAAACAATATTTTAGTTTTTCTGAGGTATTTTTGCAAATATTCCCATTCGGTCTGATCCGGATCGAGGCGCGCCTTCAGCGTGACAAGCGCCTTGGTGTACCGCTGAGCAGGAGGCGTGGCGGCGGCTTCGTGCGCGCTGTACACCCGCGTCTCCACGTAGTAGCGTCCGTTGAGAGAGGCGCGCCGCACCACCGACCCGTTCGCGACCTTGCTGCTGAAGCTGCTCTCGAGTTGCCTTCCTTCTTTCGCGCCTCGCGTTGCGTGCTCACTCGCTATGCTCTCCTCTTCATCGGACAGCAAGCCGAATATGTCGAACGACTCCTTAGGATTCGATTTCGACTTTTTGGACTGAGATCTGAAACCGTGAAAGATATCATTAAAACACACGAAACAAAAAATATTCGGTAAAAATTTTAACTAGGTACATACTTATGTGTTATCTCACCTGCTAGTTTCACGAGATGTAGGTTTTCTCTTCGGCTTTGGTTTTTGTACGGGAGCCGGAACAGCTTCAGCTTCAGAGTCAGATCTGCAAAAAATATGTATTATAAGGTCATGCGTGGTAGTGTAGATTATTTAAAATAAAGTGTGATCAGAATTAGAACGGTGTTATTGAAAAAATTGCGCGTATGCACTTTAGCCACGAGCGTCACTGCCTGTAGAAAATACGCGCTTGCGCAACTGACCTATTTTATTAGATTCGTAAATTTTCGATTCATTGCTTTAATAATGGCAATTTGAAATCATACTTTTAAAATTATCAATAAATAGTTAATTGATGTTTTGTATGATATCTTACAGGTACAAACAGTGTATTAAAAATCTTTTAAAAATGTTAAAATCTTTAAACATAACAATTGATACATTTAATTTAAAATATAACTAATTTTGTAACATTTTAGTTATGTACAAAGAATTTAATATTTTTTTATATAATGAATAACTAATAAAACTTGTGATACAATTATTTTAGAGCAGACTGATAGTTCGATTAAAGTCCAAGCCGATGAATTTCTCAAACAAGAACTGAATCAATTATTTTGAGCATATTAATTAACAGATTACATTAAAACATGCATTTTACTAGTAGTCATAATTATAAACTTATTAGAAATCGAACCTAATACCTTTACTTAACATAACCAATTAACCATAGCCTGTGAAGTAAGTACCTACTTATCTCCAAGCCTGATTTTTTTTTATTTTACTTCCTTGGTTTTCCATTGAGTGATATTTCGATAAGTATTCAGTCGTGATTGAATATTTACAACGTAATTGTTTTTGTAATAATCAAGATTAAATTATGAAACAAAACTACCTTAGCTTAAACTAAGAAATTAATTATGATTTTATAGAGTGCTTGTTAACCACAACAAATAATTAAGTAACGGAAAAATAATTACTAATTATTTCTTTCCTGAATTATAAAATAAATAATAATAACTGACTAGTTAGTCGAAATACCAAATACTCATTATTACTTGATTATGCTATAACTATGTAAACAGGCGTTTGTATTAGTATTCATAATAATTTTATTCCCTCAAGTAAATTTACGATTATCTTTAATAGTTTGCTCCGGCTAATAGAATCTCTAGCAGTAAGCATCAAATGACTAGCTATGTGATGGTAGATCAGGTTAATTATTCGATAATTAGGTTTCATAAACGTTAAAACATTATCATCTCAGAGGTCTTTTTTAATAGATACTGTATTCAACAGGCGGGGGACCGCTCTTTAGCATTACAAATTGCTGCAAATGGTATGCTAGGTCTGTTTCAAATATACTTCAGTGAATCAATATAGCTTGATAACCATTATTGTTTAATAATACATTGGTATCCAGCAACATCTTATTATCAATTACAATGTAGTTAGTTAAGTTCCTATTACGTTTAAAGAGCAACATTTTGTATGAAGTCAATTTTGCTCTAATTATATTGACAGTTGATTAAAACTATCGTATGAATTCTTAAGATTATAAATAATATGGTTAAGATCTAAGCTATGCTATTTGTGATCTTAATTACTGCTTCATTATGTTTAGAAAAAATAGAATCGAACTTAAAATGCTTTCCGTTCAAAGTAAACTACCTTACCAGTGGTCCTATGTGATCATTAGGTAGGTACTTAGTAAGGATCACAGCTATTTTTCATGTTCTTATTGATCTAATTTAAATATACGTAGGTTCTAGAATAATTAGTTTTCAATAACACTATATTGATATAGAGCTAAAGTAAAAAAAACATATTGATTAAACATCTTGACGTTTTAAAAGTTTTTCATAAAATGTATCTTGTAGCATGCTTACTGTGAAAGGGTATTATTAAGAAAATATCGCTTTCTTAACTCAATCAGGAATCGAACCTGGAAGTTTATGATTTCACGACGGTTCATCATGCTATTTGTTATTTTGTGCAAGAAAGTGTACAAGTAGGTATGTCATTCATACTGTTGGAGTATCATATCGCATTACAACACATCCGCTCGCGCTGTCGGCTTTTTTTTTTTGCGGTCACGGGTTGGAAGTAGCGGGGTCGGGGACATGCTGACACTTCAAATATTTCCACTTATCAATAGGTTCGTGTCGATATTTTTGTTTAATTTAGACAGTGAACGCTTTTCGAACATAGGTACATTTAGGTGCAATTTCAGAAACGGTTAAGACTGATCCAAGTGGTAAACTCAATCTAAATTTCACCGATACAACCAAACAGGCCAGAATGAACCACTCCCGAGTGAAAGGTAATATTTTCTGGGTACCGATGTTTACAGCGTAAACGTTAATGTTAGCACGACCAAGCAGACCAAAAAGGGTTTGGTGTAAAGAATTGGACGCTTCTAAATCGTCTGGAGATCGCCTGAGGATTCTCAGGCGATCGGAAGATGAATTAGAACGTACAATTCTTATCTACTTGTCATAGCTTTTTTTGGCGGCAGGTATCGAATAAGTTCAGTGGCGGATTTACACTTTTGCCGCCAGTACGCTATTCAATTTAGGATGGCTGATTTTGAGTTGCAGCTGCAGTCGCAGCCATCGACCCCTGACTCGTCGTCCAGGCTAACAGCAGAGTTCCATAGATTTCGAGACGTAGCCTGGGATATTTTGCGTCACCTTAGAAACCACCTAAAAATTACCATGTCACCTTTATTTGTGCAGCTGTCAAATTTCATCTAGATCCATCCAATAGTTTTTGCATCAATATATCCACAACCACTTAAAACATTCACAGAAAAACTTTAAAGTTTTAAATATTAGCAGGACTTTTTTCGTATTCGTCCTTACTAATATTATAAATTGGAAAGTGAGTTTGTTTGTCTGTTTGTTCCGCTTTCACGCCGTAACTACTGAACCGATTGCTTTGAAATTTTGCAGACGTAAAGTTAGAAGTCCGGATTACTTTTTATCCCGGAAAAAAATGATATTCCCGAGGGAAAACAAAAATAAAGTTTGCTTGATGGACGGATTGGAGATGGCGCTGTGTGTCCTTTAAAACAAGGTAAAATATTGCAAACGAAAATGAACATGTAAACTTAAAAGCTTAATGATACGATAATGAATTCCCAAAAATGAGGAATTCCCGAGGGATGACGTACAATTTGGTTTATCGTCTAAACAATTTTTTTACATCTACTTATATAATCCTATCCAGCGTTACATCGCGCTTCTTAGATTTTTCCGTGGAAATGAGAAGTTTTCTTATAGTTAAGCTTTATACCGCAATATAACCGAACTAGCTGAGCCCGCGACTTCGTTCACGTGGACTACAACCTTTCATGGTCGGTTTTACCCCTTTCTCCCCTAATATTCGAAACAAAAAGTAGTCTATATTTTAATCCAAGTTTCGAGCTATATTTGTGCCAAATTTCATATCTCTAACTTCAAAAATAATCATTTTTCCATATAAACTTTCAAAGGTGGTTTTACCCCCATCCCCCCCTTATTTTCTAATAAAAAGTAGCCTATGTCCGTTCTTGAGATTCAACGTATACCTATACCAAATTTCATGAAAATCCGTTCAGCCGTTTAGGCGTGAAAGAGTAACAGACGGACAGACAGACAGACAGACAGAGTTACTTTCGCATTTATAATATTAGTATGAATTCCACGCGGGCAAAGCCGCCGGCGAAAAGCTAGTTCTAGATAAAAATGACTTGCGACACGTGAAGTCGTGTTATTTTACAAAATATTGTGAAACATACGATGTGTTATGATTACTTAGTCGGAATTGAGTTAACCTTTTGATCTCCGTAACTTAACGGGCCAGACCGGACTGATTGTCCGGCTCTTTGTAGGAGTACCTATTTTAGAAACCTAAGTTTTAGTTCAACTAATATTATGAACGGGAAGTATTGTAAAATATACGGGTGCCTGGATATCTGGATGTATGGTTGTTATAGAGCGCACGGGAGCGCTAGTCACTGCCTTAAGTTTTTTTCTTCCGTCATTCACTCATTTGAGGCACCTGGGCATTTTAGAATGTAATGATATAGCCATAGAGCCTCTCTGATCATAATAAGGTTCAAACTTTAAATATTTTAAAGAAACACAAAAACTTTATCTTTCCTTGCGGGCTTGAATCGAACCCACGATCTACACGTATCGCGCGTGCTGCTCTTTCAACTGAGCTAATCGCAAGGTAGGCGATGAAATTTTTCTGCTGTATCAACCGTTAGCCTACGGTAAGTGACCTCTGCCTTTCTTAGAGTTAAGTTTCGAACTCCATTTTCTAAACATATTCGGCGGCAAGTTCGCTAGTGCGGCTTAAAGCACAATAAAAATCATAAAAATCGATTAAGTTTTAAACTTCGCGAAACACGTTTTGTTTCTTCGCTTCATTTGAACACAATTTACTACCGCAAGTGTTGATATGAAAAGAAAAGAAAAATAATTAATAAAATAAATAATTATTTTCGTTAAGGTGTTAAGTTGAAAGATACTTTACAAAATGTATTAAAATACAAATTATTAAGTGGGCGTACAGTAGTTATCGGGTTTGGACGAGGGGGCTTCAATACTTCTGGGGACCCTAGGCATGTGCCCTGTGTTTTGTTGTTTAAGTATAATTTTAGAAAATATTATATTATTGGGCATTTTATGTACGGGCAAGACATCGTACATACGGTTTTGCTTACGATGCGGCCTACGTTTAGGCGCGCGCTGATAACTTATTTGTTTTTACATTATAACTAAATTTATTTATAACTAGAACGCCACTAACTGTCTGACCAGACACTACTCAAGGAAAGATTTGCCACCCTATTTACTTGTAACTAATTCTTCATTATACTACTTTCAACCACGGCGGTCTTTCTCTTCGACATGTTCATCTAAGTACTACAACTACTTCTTACTACTACAATCCTGTACGGCGTTTCGTGGTCTATTTAGCGGAGCCCAGTACAGGCATTTTTGAGATTTTGACAGTTAGGTTTGATTAAAGAAGACTATTTCTGCTAATGCACCTATTCGGTGCTTTATAGCTTTACAAAGATTCTGTGGACCATCTTTTTTTTTATATTACACTTCAAGATTGACCTCATCCCACCTGATGTTAAGTGGTAATGAGGTCCTAGCTTAAGGGTGACAAGCACAGCATAATAAATCTGTAACTGGACTTGTCGCCCTTACCTTGATGGTTTGACCCCTGCTACTAATGTAGCACCCCCCAGGACCTCTGGAAACCTTGCTCACACGCAGAAACACAACAACACCGAAGTGATTGTTATTTGGCTGCGGTCTTCTGTAAGGAGAAGGTATTTCTCCAGTCGGGCTGCTCCAGTTCGAGCGATAAATCGCTATGCCCTACCTCTCTAAGAATGGTCTTTCTAACAAATCTCCTATAATTATTTTTCCATGCCATAATATTTTTGGAGCCAACATAAAGTATATATATATATATATAAACAATTTAAAATTCGTAGCGTTTGCAAAACTGACTACACCGTAAAATTTACCTTTTGATATTTCGATTTTTTATATAACCTACGTCGCTCAGCAATAATGTGGCTTTCTATTGGTGAAAGAATTTTTAAAAACGGTTCTGTAGATCCCGAAATTAACCCTTACAATTCAACAAATAAACAAACACACAAACATTACTTAATTATAAGTTAATATAGTGTAGCATAGATAAATCAGCAGCAGAGGACCACACGTTCAATTAAGGATATACTTGGGATGAAATAAGTAATTATTTAATTAGTTTTAAGTATATTTACATTGTAAATGCAAGTAGAGTTTACTTGTAACCAGTTTACATATGATAATTGGGTACTCGACAGTGTTAACAACAAAATATGAAAAGTGTTAGATATGTTAGCTTATTAGTTAGGTAATAATCTTACATTTATTTTTTAATTGAAAGCATAATTAATATTTTATTTTTGCAAAATAAAGTTCACTTTTTTTATCTGTGGAACAAAAGAACCGAAACGGAAACCACCATTGCATTGTCGGCGAAAATTATTCATTTTTTCCAGATAAATCGAATTGCTCGGGATATAAAATAAACGGGCGCACATTTTACAATACTTTAGCTAGATTTTGTATATTAACTGTAGATAATAAAACACACCAAATTCATACACATAATAATACCCTGATTTTTGGTACCGTTTTTGGTATCACGAACATTGTTTTAGTTTAAGTTTAAACCTAGTACCAAATAGTTATTTCTCGTTATTCTTCACATCACACACAAATTAAGTACTAAGTTCATACAATACTACTGTGCCCCGTGTGTTTCTTCTCGCCAGTGCAGGAGTTAGCGTACAAATCGTTTCTCTTCGGCACTTCAACCACTGCATCATCGGGAACCGTGCTGCAGGCTTCAGTGATCGCTTTACCAAGGAGCGATGTATATGCGTACACCATCCGCACTGTCAGGTATCCGTTCTTGAACATCCAAGCTGCGTCTTTTGAGCTCACGAGGTCTGGCAAAATCTTTAGTTCAGAAAACGTTTTGCCACCTTTGGTACCCTGAAGTAGGAGCACTCTTCCTTTAATTTGAACCTTGAAGCTGTCTTCAGTGAAGGCTGGTAGATGCACTCTCAGCTGGTAGAAGGTGCCACAAAACGTCGCCGTGGTGTGAAAGTCGTTGCCGTTGCATATTATGTGGGCTTCTTTGTCTAAGGAGTCGACGTTTTGGGCTAGCTGATGGAAGCGCTCGACTGCAGATTTGGAGAAATTTTTCGTAGACACAGAAGATGTGCCGCCGATTATCAGACATAGGAATACGGTTCGGTACATGTTGTGCCAGATAAGTCGCTTTAATGAAGACTGACGTTTATAGTCACTGCGCTGTAGCATGGAGCGGATGCCACTAGCTAATGACTAGGGATGTAACGATTTCAATTGTTTTAAATATTCTGTTAATATTTCCTAAGGGTACGACGATTTGAGGCGTACATATGTTGTTTTATTTACCTATATTATATTATACTCCACCTACGTTATCCTGCTAATATTATAAATGTGAAAGTTTGTGAGTATTGATGTTTGGATGTTTGTCACTCTTTCACGCAAAAACTACTGAAAGAATTTGGACAAAATTTGGTAGAAAGAGAGATGACATACTAGTTTAAAATATAAGATACTTTTTATCCCAAAATAATGCAGGCAAAGTCGTGGGCACCAGTTAGTTTTAAAATAAAATTACTATGTATTATAACATTAGTCTTTGTTCATACCCAATTTCATCCTTACTCGTTCAATAGGTGTGCTTGAGAAAAAGTATTTTAGTCATCTAAGTCAACTTAATCCTATACAATCACGCTAAGTTTCGTGTATTAATAAAAAAAAATTGGATATTAATGTATAACAAAACGGACCTACGTACATAATCTATACACCTTATGTTATATAAAAATCGACTCTCTATCGTAGCAGCACCCACGTCCTACGTCGCATCACTGCATACTTCTGCGTTACGTTTTACGCATAAAACTTTGCTTAATTTTGTCGTTAAATATTATTTTACTTGTACATTAGAACATTTTGGGTTATATTTACGCTACTACTAATATATTTTAACAATTAAATATAATACAAATATGTTGCAGCTGAAACACTAAGTTGTTATAACAGCAGCAACTTGTAAGAGTGAAACGGAACTTATCGTAACTGTCATTTATGAATCATGCTACAGCATACATAATTTAGCTGTAATTAAATGGACGGTCATTTGGTATTTGTTTTATGATAACGATATTTGTATTCTTAAAATGGATAATTATGTTCAGTTATTGTTATAAGAGAGTCATTTAGTCGGTCATAAGCAGACATACGTTCGCATTTAAATATTAGTAGAGTTCTAATATTAATATTGCAACGAAACTTGAAGGGATGGAAAGATGGACAGTACATTTGTGTAGAAGTTTGTTATTTTCGACAAGCAAGAAAACATTGTACGTTCATTACAAATAAAAAACCGAACCGAAAGGATCACTGTAAAATGTACCGGGTTCAATATTTTAAATTGAATTCAATTTAATTTATTTATTCAAAAACAATTTACATTGTGTGGAATATTAAAATAGTATAATTTAAACTAGCTTAGCAAATTAAATTATAATAACAATAAAATAATATAAATTAAATAATATAAAATGTTACTTCAATTTATTATTAAGGTTATGTCCATTAATGTATCCTAAAATTCCTTATTTATATTATTTTGCTGATTGATTGACTGTCTAACATGTCATGTCTTATGGACCCTCAGTAAACTCCTCCACGGAGTAGTACGACTCTTCTAACAAAAAAGACTTGAGCTTATCCTTAAAGCTACTAATATAAACTATACTTATCAATTCTATTGGTAATTTGTTAAATAATTTTACATTAGTAATGTCTTTAAAATGATTATACGCTTTTCTTTTATTAATATTTTGCAATCCATACTATCTGCATGATTCAATGGTTGACAGGTAAAGAATTCTCCTAGAGTTAAGTCCACATTTTGTACTTTGTCATTAAAGCTTATTATTAAATAAATCCAATTAGGTGTTATCTATAGGCAATGAATTACTGAGATAAATTGTTTTATTTTAACAGTTTTTGTTTTCGGATAATTCCAATTCTTGATAAAATAAATAAGTAATACAACAATTTATTTTTATTGAACTTAATTATTCGATTTTGTAAGATGCCTCACTTAACATTAGGCAAAGGAATCGATTTCAACAGGAAAAAGTGTATTGATTGGTTAAAAGAATAAACAAAGTCCGTTAGGTACACAAGTCTATAAAAACCCATAAAAAAATGAATTTTATAAAGATAAAAAATTTGTCTATAGTTTTTTACTTCATATAGAAATTATAAATATAGAAACTAGACAAAGATACAATTTGGAACTGAAATAGATAAGATAGGTACTAGAATAGCATATAGCGAAATCTAAATAGTTTGACATAATTATGATTAGAAAATTTTACTGACGAACTAGACAGAGTCACTGTTTTTACATATTTTTGTATACATTATGTAATGGAAATGCAGCAAACAGTACCTACAGTTGAAACGGCAGCTACGATATTTCTAAAAAGACACATCACTAATATCCTACTTGTCACCACCAAACCTATTTTGGATTGAACTCTCGTACACTGGCACATTAATAATTTTATCATCCAAACTTTCAGCACAAGAGGTCGAATTCTTCAACGAGAAATAAACCTTCAACGCGCCGTCTTCGACTGAAAATTTAGCTTCTCTCGTGTTCAGGATCGTCGGAATCTCCCTTATCTCCGTATACTTGTTTTCCGGATTCGTTTTGTAAGCATTCACGTAAAGGATTCTATGCCTGATTTCAATCTTCACGTCGCTCTCATTGAAGCCGGACAGCGGCGTTTCCAAAACGTAAAGTTCCGTTTCCAGGGATTCCTTAGTTGCACCATTGTTGTTCTTCTGACAAAGCTCTTGGCTCTTAATGTCTGCTGCTTTGACCTCAGCGGCTACTTCCTCGAAGACTCGGTTGGCGTAATTCCTTCTATGCGTGGTGTGGTCGACCTGATTCCCATGTTTGTGGTTGCAATGCTGGTCGCTGAACGCAACGAGCGCTAGCAGAAACAGAGCACTTAGGACGGACATTTTGAAGCGTGGTCTCCACACTAATGGCTGCGGAGAACTCAGAACGATACTGTGTGATAACCTACGGAGATCTTGGGGCATGAAGCAGTATGTGCGTAATCGTGTATTGATAAATTTAGTTTTTAGCGTTTCGTGGCCAGTGGAAACCTTTTTAATTTATCTGTAACCGCTAATGACAAAAACGCAAAGTTCAATATTGAAATATGAAGTTTTATCTTATTTTACAAGAATAAGTTTAAATGTTTTTGCTAGCATGTAAAGAATAGCTGCTGCCATCGATTTTGTTCACGTCATTTTGGAATTAAAAGTAATCCAAATGTTATTCCAGTATGTTAAAAATATATCTAATGGTTTTTTTCTCGAAAGAGTAAAAGGTTGAGACTTTTAGGTAAGTTTGAAATGTACACAAATGAATGCTAATATACTTTTAAATACCTAGCAAACTCATCTTACCAAATTAATTTTACCCTTTTGTGTACTTATTTCTGTAGGTACTCGTCGTAAACATATTACGTAATCTTCGGTGAATGATTTAATTGATCGATAGTTATGTGATGCTTTTCCGGTGCAATCTCATAGAATGCGACTGTGCCTCTACAAAATCCTTTGTCGAAGTGGGGAGTATAATAACTTGAAGTAATTATTGAAGGAAATCAATCAATGAATGAAAAATATATTTATTTAAGAAAGTCACATTATAACACTTTGAATCGAACAAAATGCAGAAAGGATCTACTAGCGGTCCTGGGGTTCTACTCTCAAAAACGAAACGAACATACGAAAGGATTCGTTTTTGAAGATTTATCAAAAGTTCGGAAGTTAAAGCGTGGTTAATGATTTGCATAAATAATATTTTGTTTTTATTAAACGCTTTAGTCGCATTCGAAGTGAATTGGTTGCGTCTATGAGAATTAAAAATTGCTATCCGTTGTTGGATCCGATATTTCGTTTTAGAGAGTAGACCTCCTGAAACTATGTCCAGAGAGAAGATAGATAAGAAACTCAATAGGTATGCTAATTAGTAAAGTAATAAAGTGAGTTGAGATGTAGTTTTAAGGTAAGCTGAAGCAGACCAGTCAGTTCCCAAAGGTGGAAACTCTTCACAAGCACGACAAGGCTTAGCCAATTTCTCTTTAAAAAAAGATCTTAGATCTAATAATTCTTAGATCTAAAAGTATATTTAGATCTAAAAATAATATTAATCAGTATTTAAAAAAAATAATACTATTTTATAAGAGCGCCCTTGTCTATAGGGTAGGGTCTTTGCTTCTTGTATAAAGCAGTAACTTATTCTATTCAAAATTTTCAAAATAAGAACAATAAGTAATTATATCATTTAAAAAAGACATAGTTCACAAGTAAATGCAATCTAAATCACTTCGAACAGCCAAATTAATGAGGGAGTTCGTGTACGAAAAATCCACGCAGGCGTGGGGTCAAACTGCTACGTGATTGGTTAAGGTTTTTATGACATTGACAGACATGTTACCATGACATTTAAATCACCAATCAATTAACAGTTGGACTTCACGTCTACGTGTCGCTATCTAGTGGATTTTTAAAGCTGGAACACCCTCATTAGTACGCCGATCATACCTTTATTTTTCGACATCAATTCGGTTTTCACTGTTCGCCGCCAAAACGAGGGGCTATGCCGGTGTTAACATACACGGGGACAGTTTTCTCAACGTCGGTGAAGGTGGGTGTACACGTGGTCGCGTCGTTGTTGATAGGGAAGAAGATGCTCAAAATGCCCTCATCATACATGTATGCAGCGTTCGCTACGGAAATGAACGTCGGAAGAGTCCTGACTTCGGTGTATTGCGCAGCCGCGTTACTCGCTCTGACAAACAGCGTTCGCCCTTTTATCTTGATCGTGAAGTCCGTCTCAGCGTACCCTACTAGGGGCGTAGTAACCTTGTAGATGCCCTCATCGATCAGCTCACGCGTGTTTCCATTGGAGTGTCTCGAGCAACCGCTCTGCACCTTCATGTCCACTGCCTGCTGGAGACTAGCTACGTCATTGAAGAATATCTGGTGCCAATGCTCCATGTTTCCAGGCGGACCGAATCCTGGGTGATGGGGGTGGAATCCGTGATGGCCCGAGCCAAAATCATGAGTGTGGTTGCAGGTATGGTCATGATGGTGGAATCCGAAGTGATGATGGGGGGTCGTGGAGACGGCAACGAAAGCTGCGGCAACCAAAATTAGTTTCCGGAACATGTTTGACGCTACCACTGCTTCGAGTAACTGGATGCAAACTGAGGTAACTACGGAGCTTTTATTGCAAAATAACAGTATGTACAGTGCAAGTGAGGTCAGCGGGATGATAACAGCTTTTGTTCCAAAATTAGCATTTTGCATCATCGTTTGGGATTTTTCGATTGATATTTGTTTCCTATTTGTGAGCAAAATATTAAGGGGAGAGTGGGGTCAGTCAAAATAATATTGTTAGTTATTATAATAAACTAGCTGTGCCCGCGACTTAGTTCGCGTGGACTACATCCTTTCATGGTCGGTTTTACCCCTATCTCCCCTAATATTCGAAACAAAAAGTAGTCTTTATTTTAATAGAGCTATCTCTAACTTAAAAAATAAACATTTTCCCATATAAACTTTCAAAGGTGGAATTACCCCCCCCCCCCCTTACTTTCTAACAAAAAGTAGCCTATGTCCGTTCTTGAGGTTCAACGTATACCTATGCCAAATTTCATCAAAATTGGTTGAGAGGTTTTAGCAGGAAAGCGTAACAGACAGACAGACAGACAGACAGTGTTACTTTCGCATTTATAATATTAGTAGGGATTGAACATACTGCTTTTAATATTCACTAGTAAAATGGTGGTTTAAACCAATATTATCCACTTTTTTTAAATATAATATATATATACATATACAACCTGTAACGGAAAGGGGGTAACAATGTAAAGTAGGTGGATACTATACCTTGTATAGATTCTATATACGAAATCCCGAGTTAAAATAAACACTTTATTGTTTTTATGAAATAAAAAATTATTAACTATAATGACTGACTAAAACGTAAACAAACGCATCACAACACTATTGAGGTCAGCGACCCCAAATCACGTTATCACTTCACGACAATCACTGCGATCCTGAATTTCTCCACCTCCTTCCTCGACATGCGCGCCTAGTACTTTCTTAGAAGATGCGCGAACATTATGCAACATTTGTGGTGTCACTGTACAGAACGCGGCCTTGATGCTTTCTATCATCTCTTCCTCTCACAGATGGAAACGAGCGTTTTGATGGTTTCGTAAATCTCTTTCTCTAGCTCTCGGTCGGCCATCACGCTGCCGTCGGTTGCTCCGACACAGAGAATCATCTCGAATATTCTTGATTGCTCAAAGACATCACGAAATATCACTAGGCTATCCGTAGTAAGTAGGTAATCCAGAAAGGCAAAAACACAAGATGTTGTCACGGCGACGACAACTCAATGACTTAACTGAATTGTCAAAATGAGAAACGCTAAACCAACAAATTTCAGATGTGATTCAGTAAACACTAAAAGATGAACCACCATTGTGATATTTAAATTAATAGCATAATAGGTAGGTACATCCAAGTCTTTCGACGATTCCAACAATACTGTGATAGTGTTGTGCAAGCGTGACTTAGTCAAAATTTTGACTTGTATTTGACTGATATTTCAAAAGAAAATATTGAATCAATAAATGCGTGTACACAGCTACAAATGGTCCCATACAGTTTGTAACCGTTAACTGCTTTGGTATTTTTGATATTGTTATACCCTTTCCGTTACACGTTGTATATGTACATATTATGTCATGAAAAATAAATTACTTTAAAACCGACCCTTGAGCAAGGTTTTGTGTTCAGCTCAAGGTTGAGTGTTTTTATAGAAGAATTTATTAACAGAGAGTGGCGTGAGGCGTATCAGAAGAGGGGCGTTTCAAATTTATTATTTTGTATCAATATTTTATGTGTTTAAAATGACACGATTTACTTCAAACCATTTTATTTTAATTATTATTCTTTGGTTTAGATTTGCATAAATTAACTTTTTTTCGTTATTACGTATATAAATACGAATTTAACATAATCATGTTATAATGCGAATAGATATTTTTATCCTACATATGTTTACTTTGATCCACGTACCTATAATCAGTATTTTTGGGTGAAATAGATGATAAATATCCACACACTCACACTAACAAACTTTCACTTCAAAAATAGTATTTTAAAGATAATTTGAAAAAAACATTACGGCCAAGGTTGCACAAACTCCTCCTTAACTGCACTCGTACAATAAATTTGTAAATGGTGTCAACGTCCCAATAAGATTTATAACCTATGATAATTGGGTAGATATGTAAGACAGTAGAAATTTATAAATGAAATAATAAATAATAAATAAAATAAAATATAAATAATTTATTCTCACACTTAAATTAAATTACAAAAGTGAGTTATCTCTAGGTACATATTGACGTGTGACTGGAGCCTAATGTAGGGCAACCCTGTATTTCAGGACTCCAGGTCCCACCCACGAGATCGAGGAGTAATTAATAATTAAATTTAAGTTAAGGAACAACAATACTATGTTAAATTTTCATGAAAAACAAGAGTAACAAAAAATAAAAGTAAAAAAAGAAAATATAGTAGATTACATAAATATATATATATATATATATATATGCTCATCACGTTTGATTGTGTGTGTGTGTGTTTGTGTGTGTGAGTCTCTCTCTGTGTGTGTGTGTAAGTGTAAATGAGTGTATGCGTATGTGTATGGGCGCGTATGAGTATGGTCTCATAAATCAGACACAAGCAGGGATTCTGTTTGATCATAATTTAATTCAAGCAGCCAGGTTGTTAAAACGGATTTGCATTCGAATTTTGTTCTGTTGTAGATATTAAGTGCTCTGTTTATTTTGTTATACAAGTAAGACGCAAGAAAGTACAAATGTCGTCTAACGAATACCGTACGGTGTGGAACTGGATTGCACACTTTGTCAGACCTCCGTTTAGATGACGTGAGGTATGGGTCGTATTCAAGAGCCGAATGTTTAAGAAGTATGGCATGTAGGATAAACATCTGCCTAATGGTAAGGACTTTACATTCTTCATAGAGTTTGGTGGTTGGATAGCGGAAGGGCCTCTTTGTCATAACCTTGAGAATTGACCTTTGAGCTCGTTCTAGCCTAATTATTTTGGTTTTGCATGCTCCTCCCCACGCCGAGATACAATAACTCATAACTGATTGTGCAAGTGCAAAATAAACGCACTTAAGCGAATGTGGCTCAAGTACGTTTCTGAGTTTTTTAAATATCCAAATCAGTTTTCGAGTGCGTGAGGACAGTAATGCGATTTGGACATCCCAAGATAAAGTTTCGTCGAGGTGAATTCCAAGGTATCTAACGTCATGGACCCGCATTACAGTTAAGTAGTCGCATGCGGACCGGTCCCTCCGACCGTCACAGGTATGGGCTTTGATATTGAAAGAGTAGCTAGGCATGGAGGACTGTTTAATTGAGAACGTTACAAGGTTTGATTTTGTGATGTTAACCGTTAGTTGATTATTTTGCAGCCATGCAATTATATGACTTAAAGCCCTTTCCGCGTTCTGCTGCTGCTGAAGCCCAAGTCTCTCCCGTAAATATGAGCGCGGTGTCGTCGGCATAAGAAAAGATGCTACCATTAGCTGGCTTATAATTACATAGCTCGTTGATGTAAATAAGGAAGAGACTTGGGCCTAATACACTTCCCTGCGGAACACCGCAGGCAACAGGGAGCTCAGTACTCACATGGTCACCAATTTTAACACGCTGCCATCTATTTGTCATAAAATCCTTAAACAAGTTACAGGGGGTACCGCGGACACCAATATTTTCCAGTTTTTGGAGTAGAATAGTAGTGGAGACCGTGTCGAAAGCTTTAGCCAGATCTAAGAACACACCTACACATTTTTCTTTTTTATCTAGGCTACTAGTCACGCTATCGACTAGCTGAGTAACTGCATCTTCTGTCGATTTCTTAGGTTGAAAACCGTATTGTGATGATGAGATTAAACGTTCTTGTCTTAGATAACTCATAAGGCGTGTATTAATTAGTTTTTCAAGGACTTTAGACAATGAAGACAGAACCGAGATTGGTCGGTAGTTATCAACGCAATCTCCACCACCACCCTTGTGTATTGGATGTATAATGGAGTGTTTAAAACAGTCTGGAAAAATACCTGTTTCAAAGCACATGTTGAAAATGTAGGTAAGAATCGGGCCTATAGTAATTGTAATGCTTTTAAGGAAAGTTGTTGGAATACCGTCGGACCCGACGGCAGAGTCATTTTTTAAATGTAGTAATATACGACCGATTTCCCCGTCATCAGTCGGGAGTAAGACAAAGGAATTCAAATGTGAAGAGCTTTTAATTTCGCAGACAGTATTGCTTGGTACTATTTTGTTGGCAAGTTTTTTACCAATGTTTGCAAAAAAGTTGTTAACATTATTGATTTGAAGTTGGGGACTACCTGAAGAACTCACTAGTAATTCCTCTGCGGGGTTCTTAGTTTTGGTTGTATTCGTGATTTTACGTATTTTTTTCCATGTTTGTTTTGGATTACTGCAATTATTAAGTTCAGATTTTTCATATTCATTTTTCAGTCGCGTTAGTAAATCGTTACAGAAATTTCTATATCTTTTGTATGTCATTCTGAGTATATCGTTTCCATCTGATAACTTAAGCTTTTTATAAAGTGAGTCTCTGTGAGCTATGCATCTTAACAGCCCTGAGGTAATCCAAGGTTTTATAATTTGTTTTCTATTTGGAATCTTTTTTGTTATTGTATTTTTATCAATAGACTCCTTAAGGTGCTTAACTAAGCACTCCGCAGCACGGTTCCTTAATTTTGAATAAATTTGTGTAATCCCCGTTATTGACTTCTTCGGCGGCAACATTATAATCGGTGACATGTCTTATTCTTTTTGGTGATTTGCTCTTAGTTACATTATTATTTAGACTTAACAAAACCGGTAAGTGATCAGTTATGTGTGTGTTTATGATAAAAGTTTTAGATACTAACGTAGTTTTTATTATAGCATGATCAAGACAGTTAGCTTCTCTGGTAGGTATAACATGTGCGGGTAAACGCCCGTTTTCTGCCAAAACATTTAAATAATCTTCACTTCTCCGGTCGTTATTATTAGGTTTTATGTCTATGTTGATGTCTCCCATGACAATGATAGTCCTGAAGCTAGAGAGCGATTTCAAGTTACTGTCAAGTGATATCAGAAATGGGTTTGTGTTCAATATTGAGGGTGATCTGTAGACACACATGATCGCTATATCACTTTTTATTTTCAGAACAAGGGCATTGGCGTCTTCCAGCATAATTTGCTCCACTTTATATAGGACACCAACAGAGACATAAACCACAACTCCATCGTTTTTATTGCGATTAACTACAGTGTAATGGGATTTGTAATTTTCGATTTGCGGAAGGGTTTTTTCATCGGACAACCAACATTCTGTAAATATCAATATGTCGCACCTGACGGTTAGAGTATTAAGAAGAACCAGAAAGTGGTCTAGGTTACGGTAAATACTTCTTATATTTAAGGAAATAATATTTAGGCTGTTTGGCATTGATTGTAAGTTTTGCTTGCAGCTCTCCGCATCCAAAAGTATAGAACTAGATAATGATAAAGAGTCAAGTTCAGTATTGATATTGTCAATAGACACGGTGATTGATAGGTTTTGTGGTATTGCTCTGGGTGATGGTAGAAAATCGATTTATGATGTATTTTTTATCTTGCGACAGCTCTTGTTCGTGGCAGTGTAATGTGCACCAGAAATGAAGTGTAATATTGTAGGATATGATTAACAGAGTGTGTGTGAAATACGTAATACAATTGTTGTGTTTGTATTGCATTAATTTGTGTGAGTGTTTGTGTGACGTGATACAAGAATTATATAATCTTAAAAAATTACAAAATGTGTGTAGGGTAATGAATTTGTTTGGAGCATATACATACGTTAGAATTTCTAGTCATTTAGCAGCCAATCCAATGAGGTCTTCTTCTTTGACTATTCTTGTGATTTTGCTGCCATTTTCTTTACGGAGAAAGATGTGCGTGCCCGTATCTGGTCCAACAAAATTGATAACTATTTTCCAAGGCGAATTTTCTGGCTTTTGCGTATAACCTCTTGGTGTTTGGAGGAAGGCTTTCTGACACGTATATAGTCTCTGGCGGTCCATTCAGTTTGATGTGTGTGGTATTCAGGTTCATTTTTTTAGCTTTTCTAAACTCTTTGGCCGACTCAAGAACGGCCTCCTTTTTCAAAACCGTTGTAAATTCGACGATGATTGGCATCTTAGATGATGACTTAGAGTCATAGCGGAATAGGTCCTTGATGTCTTTTTTTCTATCCCAACGTTTACAGCAGTCCCAATCGAAGTTACAAGTTTTATCAAGTCTTCCTTGGTCTCTGGAGCTTTTTGGGAAACGTTGCGTATCTCAATGCTGGTACTGCGGGCAGAGCGCTCTAAGGTTGTGACTCTTGCTTCTAATTCCCTGATGTATATCAGATCCTTCTTTCGCTCAAGTTCACTTTTTTCTACCTGCTGCTTTAGATCTTCGTACTTTTCTGACATGAAGTCTAATGACTTTGATATATCAGCGTTTTGCGGTTTTATGTCATTCATGGCTGAATGGAGCGTGTTAAATTTACTATCTTGGTATTCTCTGTTCAGTGTCATCATTCGCCTCATTTCATCCATAAAAGTTTTCAGATCGTCCTCAATAACATCGCCGCGCTTCCTTTTCTCGTGCCTAAACGTTATATTCTCCCTCGTTGTCGAATTGTCTGAATGAGAATCCACAACTTTTGTTAGGTCAGGTGTTGAAATACTGGCTTCTTTACTCGGGGAGTGCCTTACCGACATAGTTTTTTAACAATTTCTTGACAAATTATTATAAAGCAAGATGTCCAGTATATGTTGAGCCAGGGGGTCTTCTTATGATTGCCGCGATCGAGGATTTCACACTAACATGCTTTCCGTCTAATGTAAGTTGAGCTGAGGTCAGCGTAGTTTGGTTGCGATCGAGCGCTAGGAACAGTCCGAGCTTCCGTCCAGTGTATTAAGAGCTGTGTCCATTAGAACCGGCGTTACGATTTTTAATGACAGGCACGACCGAACTCCTCGGCGATCCATGGGCGAAGAGGAAATAATAACAACCCAAGCTACCTAATATCTAAATAAGTATTTCGTGAACGTCTAAAAGTACCCAATGTCCCCTTATTATTTTGTTTTCCGATTTCTATTATAATAATACTAACAGGAAAATTAAATATCACTATTATTCCGATTTTAAAATTAGGCTAACATAAATTACAATCGAGACAAGTATTGTAACTAAACATTGTTTTTTCCTTTAGTGAAATAAATCAGTTTGCATTGAAAATATTACTCACCCCTTATCGACTATGTTTCGTGTTGTTATTGACTGCGAAATTAATGAATCACCAACAAATTCGACCAGAAATAAAATGCTTATTAGTTTATATGAAGTATATTACAAAGTCAATCAGCTCTGCTTCTAATTAGTTAAACAGCTATTTAAAAAATTCATACATACGGTCAACTGCAGTCCAAAATAACCATTTGCAGTTTAAAAAAAAAATCGATAAATCAACTTTTAAGTTAAACGGTTTTATTTTATGTGCACTGAAAACTAGAAAATGAATAAATAATTATTTACCTAACAACCCACGTTTTTATTTTATTTATGCCTAAAAGCTATTCGGCCTAGTACTAAAATATTTCTGAACTCGAAGTTCAAAATACCTACTAGTTATGGTGTGGGCTGCTTAGTTTACCTACCAAGCAAACCCTGGTGTAAGTGTTCTTTCATGAACCGCCTGTCGGCCGCTGACATGGTTCATGTTATGATGACCACTACCATCAGAGATAGTAATGGTGGGACCGCCGTTGAACTTGAAAGTTTTTTTACCGATTTTTTATTTTCTAGTTTTTAAGTATTTAATGAAATTGCCTACCGAATACTCCTCATTCTATTGAATACATTTAGTGCATCATTATTACATGGTTTCTTACCTGATAATTTATTACAATCTAATTCCTCAATACACAGCCCTTCCATAGACTTTTTTTTTTGTTGGGGGGGAAATGCCTACCGCCCCTTCACTCTCAGCAGGGAACAAAGAGTGGTGTGTCGGGCTCACACCGACTAAAACCCTCTCGGTGGCCAACGCTGCGCAGTTGTGGGGGAGTCGGGGTTCCTTGCGGATTCTACACAGGCACACCCACAGGGCCTATCACCAAGTGGCCCACCTTGCCACGCAATACGCCCCCCTGTCTACCTACTGCCTACCGCCTCTGCAGACACCCGAGACTCTCAATTTAGCTCTCCTTCGAGAGCCAGATGGACTCCCAAAACCCACCAGCCGCGGAGAGACCGGCAAACGTTATTACGTTTGCCGTATCCTCATCTTCCTCCGCGACCCCACCACGACGTGATTAGTGCCCCGCTGCCGGGTCGAGGAGGACAGGGAGGCCGGCAACGAAACACCGAGGTCCTCCTCTTCCTCCACGATCCACCTCTGCCCTTGCAGGCCCAGCCGTCCTGGCTTCACCCTGTGATGTATCAGAGGCTGGGTGAAAAGGCCAGCCTCAACGTCCTGGATTCCACAGGGTTACTGAGCACCCCCATCGCGACAAGATGCAGAACCCAAAGGGGGGGGGGGGCTTCCAGAGACTTGACTCAACTTAGAGCCACGTATGCTTGTCCTTCCTCCAAACAATTTTGAGCCCAAATATACTACTGCATGGTCTACTCTGCTGCCCTGCATTTTATGGACGGTGGATGCCCATGACAAAATTAAGGGCAACATCCTTCTTTCAGCCGTACCATAATTGAATTTTGCTGGAAACTGTATGGCTTTAGGATGAATAAAGTGCATGCCGTCTCTGCCAAAGTCAATCCGAACTGATGGTACATTTAGGTTCGACGTAACTGTGGCCAAACAATTTCTGTAATGTGGTCTATATAATAGCGCCATTTACCAATCCTCTTGTAACGTCTATGTTCGACCGCAACATTACTTTTGCTACAGTCTTCGGCACGTTATAACCTATTACCTTAACTTGGGTGGTTTAGCTACCGCTAACTACGTAGGTACCTAATTACCTTTTTTTTATCTGTCCGTCCCTTCTAACGTTACACAATCTTGGACACAACTGTTCTGGACACGACTAATCATGCCCCCACCTAGTACGCCATTTTGTAACAGCGTCCATCTTGGATTTGAAATTTTGACACAATGACAGTATTCTACTAGTGTAGTCCTTCCTATCATTTGATACCCATATTGAGGGGGTTGTGGAAAAATATGTACCTAGTCTGCCATTTTGGAACAGCGGCCATCTTGTATTTTAAATTTTGACTTAATTACAGTATTCTACAAGTGTAGCCCTTTTATTTGATACCCATGTTAAGGGGGTTGTGGTAAAAATATGTAATCCGCCATTTTGAGCCGGCGGCCATCTTATACTTACAATGTTATTGATTTTATTATATTGTATTGTCATTTAAAGGTGTCTACCAAATTTCAGATCAATCTGACAACAGGAAAGTACTGTAATTTCAATTTCTAATTTTGACCCAAACAAACAAACAAATACCGAACGGGTCGAACTAAATTATACCGTTTAATAATAATAAAAAAGAGTCTTGAAATTTTAGAAATCCCTTCAAAAATTACATACTTACTCCAGAAAGCCAACATACTTAACACTTGCAGAATCACCCAGAAATATGTCCTCTGGATCTACAACATTGAACACTATGACGCTTGACTAAGGTCCGCGTCATAGGAAGATACACCCACCTTTCTAAAGGTCGGAGGAAGATAAATTCTTTAAATAATAATAATAATAATAAAAATAAAAATACTTAGGTAAAACGATGTCAAGTTGCAGGGTGTGGGCTCGTTAGGTCACTTCACTTACCTTTGATCACGAGGTCTCATCGAAGAAAGATGACCGACTGTATGTTTGAGGAATTAGTTGTAGGTGCTCTAATCTCAACCAAAACATAAAGATAAAAGGTCTCAATGTTAATTTTTTATTTTATTTTATTTTCTTTATTAAGGAAACAAACAGCATAAGTAAATACTTAAAAATATACATATATGTTAAGAACCAACTCACTAGCCTAATTAGTTTCCACTAATAGCATATTACAATTAAAATGTTGATTGAGAAACTCGTACCAAGGGAATCCAAAATATAAAACAAAAATATTGTTGTGATTCAGACTCATAATTATATCATATTAAACTAAAATTATAAATGTTAAATAAATGTGTGTTTAAACAAGCTAAAATAACATTACTCCTAGTTATTTCGTGTGTACAAATGAATGTTCCTTAAGCAGGCGACGAAAACGCGCCATTTTTTCGTGAAATATGTCGATGCCGCTGTAAGTACTATTATATTTATTACATGCTCTTATTACAAAGCTGATACCTTCATATTTCGTCTTGTTACATTAGCTTGATCCTTGTTAGTTCAACTAAGTGATGTTTTCTTAAAAAAGTATTTTTTTATTTTTAAAAATTTTGAAAGTTAGGTTTTTTGTATTAAGTATTTCAGATACCTTTTTAGAACATTATTTGTATACCTGGTACCTATCTTAATTTTTTTTTATTATTTTGCATATTGTATTTCATTACCTACTTTGTAAAGCGTTTTGTAAGGAAAATATATAGTGATATAGTATTAAACAACTTATATCAAACTGTAGTAACGAACAATAAAATGTAAAAAATCGAGTTTATTCTTTATTTTTTTTATCTTTATTGCACTTTATCACATTACAACATTTGAAGATGGTAGGTAAATTTAAAAGGAGTCCTCATGTAGATTACAAAACTTAATTTATTTATTATATTAAGATAACATTAATTTTTTTCATATTTATAATTTAATATAAAGTAGTGAAGATAAATATTAATATAAAATGAAATGAACAATAATATTTATTATTTTTAATTCAATTTCTCTGCGAAGAATTCATCCAGACTATAATAGCTTTTACTAAGAACATTTTTAATTTATTTGTAAAGTGGGAATTCTTTTCACTCTTCTTTCAAACTTCAAAATGTCCGAAACTGTTCACAAGCACGACAAGGGTTAGCTAACTTTTCTTTAAAAAACAAGTATATTTAGGTCTAAGAATAATATTAAACAGTATGTTTAAAAAATGAATACTATTTTATATTTATAAGAGCGCCCTTGCCTATAGGGTCTTATTTGCTTATTGTATAAAGCAGTAGCTTACTCTATTCAGAGATTTAAAAATATGAAAAATAAGTAATTGTATCGTATAAAAGAAATAGTACACAAGTAAATGCACTTCGAACGGTCAAATTAATGAGGGTGTTCGTGTACGAAGAATTCACAAGATGGCGATACGTAGGCGTTGGGTCCAACTGCTACGTGATTGGTTATGGTGTTTATCACATTGACAGACATGTCACCATGACATTTAAATCACCAAACAATTAACAGTTGGACCTCACGTCTACGTGTCGCTATCTAGTGGATTTTTAATGCTGGAACACCCTCATTAGTACGCCGATCTTACCATTATTTTTCGACGTCAATTCGGTTTTCACTGTTCGCCGCCAAAACGAGGGGCTATGCCGGTGTTAACATACACGGGGACAGTTTTCTCAACGTCGGTGAAGGTGGGTGTACACGTGGTGGCGTCGTTGTTGATAGGGAAGAAGATGCTCAAAATGCCCTCATCATACATGTATGCAGCGCTCGCTGTGGAAATGAACGTCGGAAGCGTCCTGACTTCGGTGTATTGCGCAGCCGCGTTACTCGCTCTGACAAACAGCGTCCGCCCTTTTATCTTGATCGTGAAGTCCGTCTCAGCGTACCCTACTAGGGGCGTAGTAAGCTTATAGATGGTCCCCTCGATCAGCTCACGCGTGTTTCCATTGGAGTGTCTCGAGCATCCGCGCTGCACCTTCATGTCCACCGCCTGCTGGAGTCTAGCTACGAGATTGAAGAACATCTCTTGCAAATGCTCCCTGACACTGAAGTGATGATGGGGTGTCGTGGAGACGGCAACGAAAGCTGCGGCAACCAAAATTAGTTTCCGGAACATTTTAATCATAATTCCTCCAGGTTTTTACTAACTAAATTTATTTGTAAAGTGGGAAATCTTTTCAAATGTTTTGATATTATCGGGTAAATAATTATACATTTTTATTTACATGTTGTTGACATGAGTTCGTATGACCTTACCATAAGATTCACTTTAGAATGTGTTTGTTTACATTTAGAGCACGAGACTGCACATAGGAATGTTTTCGTTAAAAGAACAATGTAGACTATTAAGACGCGCGTGTCATGTTCGAATATCTCCGAAAGGCAATTGGTAGGCAGTACAGTCGGCAGCACGCCCAGGTATACACTTGCAGTTCGGTATTAGTTCTTATGCGGACGGCATAAGGGCGGCACAAAGTCCAAGGTGTGTAGTCTGACGTGCTATTGTCTGTACAACCAGTAGAAGGAGAAAGAACGCTTAGCCAAAAATAACAAGGATAAGGAGAACATTGGATATGACAGTTACAAGTGCTCTTGCTTCTTACTTTGAAGAGAGGCAGGGCAAAGCGATTTATCGTTCGAACTGCAGCAGCTCGACTGGTGAAATACCTCCACCTTACAGAAGACCGCGGTCAAATAACAATCATTCCGGTGTTGTTGTGTTTCTCCGCGTGGTTTCCAGATGTCTTGGGGGGTTCTACATTAGTAGCAGGGGTCAAGCCTTCAAGGTACGGGCGACAAGTCTAGTAACAGTTTTACTATGCCATATTTTTCGCCTTTAAGCTGGGAACTTATTACTACTTATCATTAGGTGGGATGAGGTCAATCTTGAAGTGCGTTATAAAAAAAAAACCGAACAATTACCGCAAAATCAGAGCTATGTATGTGTGTATGCGACAGATGTTTAATGTTTCAATGAGCACTAGCTGACCCTAGCTGACTAGACGTAGTCCTTTCTTAACGACGACGATGACAATAGTATTCTTAAATTTTCTAATTTTCCGCGCATTTTTTAAAAGTCTTCTGACAATCACAAACACAAAAAAACAAAAAGGGAAATTGTTCCCGCCATCAGTGACCAAGGGAAATAGGGACTTATTTTTATAAAAATATAATCTATTTTTATAAATGCCACTAGCCTGACGACCTCTGTATGCCATCTCCGAAGTACTGGGTTCGATTCCCGGGCGGTTCACATGTAAAACGAAATTTTCTATATTGTCCTGAGTGTTACGCACCATCATTGTTTTTGATATCTGTAACACAAGTGCTTTAACTACTTACCACAGAAATAAAGCAATGTTTGAGATGTTGTTGAATGCTATTATTGTTTATTAGCAAACCTGAATTATTATGGCATCAACCGAAGGCTTAGAGATTAGAGTTGTCATCGTGATGTGGGTACTTCTCTTGCTTACCATCAGGCTAGGAGGAGCCAATTTACAGTGCTTTTGAAAAAAAAGTTTGTTATTAAAGTGCCTAATCAGTATTTGAAGATAACTACGATTTCAGAAGTTTATATTTATGTTGTTTCCTAGAAGCCCGTTGTTTTGTTAAGATTTTCTTTCAATTTCTGTACAAAATATATTACTTTCAATTATTTAATCTGTTTCATTTTCAAAAGTAAATTCTGAAGTCGCATGGTGACCTGTAACAGTTAGTCTATTTAAAATATTGGAATTATTAATTTTGAAAAATTCAATGCACATACAATAATAATAGCGGTGTCTTAGAAAGTCTTACGTCTTACTTTTTTGTTAAAAATAAACTAGCCTATCATTATCATAAATATTTCTAGGAGGTCTAACAAAAAACGTAATTTGAGCCTAATCCTACAAAACGCCACCTCCATTATTTTCCACATCGCACCCACACTTAGTATGCAACAGTCCTGTCAGATCAGATGGGGGATCGGGGCGATACGTTCAGTGGAGATCAATATCTGAGCTGTCGATGTGGGCCTCAATCAGCCAGATATCCCCAATTTGGGGCACTGCGGGCAGGGATTTACCGTAAGGTTATGCCTCCTCCTCACGTAGACAGATTCGTCTGCAGATGGCATCGCCAATCAAGTCAATCACTACCACAAACGAGCTAATCACACCCTCTACAAGTCGGCGGGCGCGTCCGCCGATGCCATTTGCAGACGAATCAGTCTACGTGTAGACGAGGCATTAGGTCCGACGATACCATCTGCAGTTGAATCAGTCTACTTGTAGAGGAGGCATTAAGTCCGACGATATCATCCGCAGACGAATCTGTCTATGTGTAGAGGAGGCATTAGGTCCGCCGATACCATCTGCAGACGAATCAGTCTACTTGTAGAGGAGGCATTAAGTCCGACGATATCATCCGCAGACGAATCTGTCTATGTGTAGAGGAGGCATTAGGTCCGCCGATACCATCTGCAGACGAATCAGTCTACTTGTAGAGGAGGCATTAAGTCCGACGATATCATCCGCAGACGAATCTGTCTATGTGTAGAGGAGGCATTAGGTCCGCCGATACCATCTGCAGACGAATCAGTCTACTTGTAGAGGAGGCATTAAGTCCGACGATATCATCCGTAGACGAATCTGTCTATGTGTAGAGGAGGCATTAGGTCCGCCGATACCATCTGCAGACGAATCAGTCTACGTGTAGATAAGGCATTAGGTCCTCCAGGCGAATAGCGATGCGATGCGTCAAAAAATTTCCCTCCCCTCAAAAAAGGTAAAGCAGAGTCCCCATAGATAGAGGGTCTTTAGGCGTTTCGCCCTCAAAGCTTCTTTTGAATGGGTTTTTTCGCACCACTGTTAGAATAACCTAAAAGCATTTTTGAGTGGATCAATTCAGACCGCAATGAGTAACAAAGAAGTTTTCTCTCAAATTGGTAAATTCTGACAAATTCATTGTATTTTAATCACACATTTCATAAAGTACATTTTAGACCCATTTTAAAAAGAAACCTTGGGCGATTCGCACCGCTTTAATTACTGCGGTGCGGTAGAACCCATTCAAAAAGGGGTCTTGTGGGGTTTCGTACCACGGATCGAATCTCTTGCGGTGCGACACGCCTAAAGACCCCCATTGAATACTTGTCAACTTTAATAGACACAGATGGACAAAGGGACACCAAAGTCTCAGTAATACGGTCCCGTTTTTACCCATTGAGTACGGAACCCTAAAAATCTGTTTTAATCACAAGAGATACGAGTACATTGCGCGTGTGGTTCCGTGGGTATGTCCAACGCTTAGCTAAGTTTAAATCCTTAAGCCCGCCTAGCTTCAGTTAACATAACTATGTTATAATCCTGCAGTATTCTGCTGTTATCATGATATGGCAGGCTAAGACTATTAGTGTAGGAGACCACAAACAGACATAATCGCACAAGACTGTACCGTACGGTCCATTCAAACCCCGTAGTGATGCGACATGTCTGTATGTCGATAGAATATCTGAGAGGTCGATTTTATCGATGAATTGCAATTGGAAAATTACAAAAAATAGAGTCGGTTGTTTGGCGATTTAAATTATTGCTTGATGAGGACCTCCGTAGTCGAGAGGCAAGCGGGCCGGATTTTGCCATCGCGCATTTGAAAATCTTAACACTTGAATAAATCAATAAGTAATAAATATATGAATAAAGGACTTTCACTTTAACAGATCTGAATAAAAGTATCATTTAACATCGATATCAAAGTTCAGCTTAGTCTGAATTCATGCTAATTGCTACCAATTCTGCAATTAGTCCACGCTGCTTAGATTGATTCATTATTGAAGTTGAGTCAGAAGTGATCCTTCTGTTACAATATTATTCTCTGATGACCTATCGATATTTCGAGTAGCCAATATTGCATCCCTTCGTACAACTCGCAAACACATTATTATCTCAACCTCTTAACGAACTGGGGGGTTAACTAAGGATTAGAACAAGCCCTGCTAATGTTGTTGTGGAAATGGGAAATAGAATTGTATCGCGACGGACCTAAGGATAGTTTTTGAGTGTGTACGCTGGAGACGTGGTTGCAATCTTGAGGAGGATGCTAAAACTTTGTTTAGTGTGAAGGAATTAGTTAAAAATACAATGTGAGATTGGTTTAGTGTAGAAACTCTTAAAATAAGAAAAAAAAAACTACGCACTAGATCTTGATCAAATCAAATTTCTGTGGAAGTTTGCATATCAATGTACTTAATAATATTTTTTAGTTCGTTTATCATTCGTAGTCGGTCGTTCATTATCGTTTTCTCATTTTTTAGATTTAACAGGGAAATGAGTCCTTTTCCGATTTTGTGAGTGTTTCTCGCGCAATATAAGTTTATCAGAAACCTCAATTTTATGTTTGAAGACCTCCATAAATATAGCACAAGTTTGGGATGAAGAAAATTATGTTGACTTTCAGTTCTAAGTTTGGGAACCCGCCAATTTTTTCATTTTTCTTTAAAACCCTTAATCAGGTTCACAGAACATCTACTTATCAAGTTTCCACGGTATAGTTATCGTAGTTTCGGAAAAAAGTTGCTGTGATATACTCACGGACAGACAGAAATGACGTATCCATAAGGGTTCCGTTTTTTCTGTACGGAAACCTAAGAGGAAATAAAAACATAGTTGCGTAGTAAATGTTTCCTTGTGGACTCAGTGCTGGGTGGTAGAGAGTCGACTATGGCCTAATGCGCATTACATCTAATGTCTCGCTTGACACGACAAAAGTTTCTATATCCTTGATTGGGTGATAGTACAACGTACTCGTAATTTCAGCCAATCAGCAGTTGACTCATTGATTTTGACATTTCTTAAGAGCGCGATAAAATTTATCACATGGCGCCGTGGCTATGTTAGGCTTGTATGACATGACTTTGAATATGGATAGGACTGACGAAAGGGATTAGAAAAACAAAAAAAAAAGAAAACATTTATTGCAATTACAAACGAAACATAAAACATTATCTACTCCAAACATATGGTGGGTATGGATTGTGAATAAGACGAAAGCTCAGCTAATGCTGTTTCGTCTGTGGATCTCAGGAAGATAGATAGATAGATAGATACACTTTATTGCACAGAAAATTTTTAGAAATTGGTTTTACAGACATATAAGAGAGGTAGGGCATAGCGATTTATCGCTCGAACTGGAGCAGCCCGACTGGTGAAATACCTCCACCTTACAGAAGACCACAGCCAAATAACAATCACTTCTGTGTTGTTGTGTTCCTGCGTGTGAGTAAGGTTTCCAGAGCTCCTGGGCGGTGCTATATTAGTAGCAGGGGTCAAGCCTTCAAGGTAAGGGCGACAAGTCCAGTAACATATTTATTATGCTGTACTTGTCACCCTTAAGCTAGGACCTCATTACCACTTAACATCAGGTGGGATGAGGTCAATCTTGAAGTGCAATATAAAAAAAAAAATATTCAAGTACAATTTAGGCGGTCTTATTGCTAGAGAGCAATCCCTTCCAGACAACCTTTAGGTAGAGGAAATAGTAAATATCGAGAAGAGGGTACGGCCGTGCAAAATGCTTATTGAGAAGAATACTAACAGAAAATATAACTCAGGAAGTGCTGGTTTATAGTTTAACCCTGCCTTCGTGAAATGTTATTTGAGGGAATTTGAAAACATTAAGGACAGGAGTGGTTTTTTTAAACCCCGTCGCAAAAACGACGGTGTGTTATAAGTTTGACGTGTCTCTGTGTGTGTGTGTGTCTGTCTATGGCGTCGTAGCTCCCGAACAAATGAACCGATTTTGATTTAGTTTTTTTTTGTTTGAAAGGTGAATAAAGGGAGAGTGTTCTTAGCTATGTTGGATAAAAATCGATCCAAGATGGCCGCCGTCACAAAGATATGGATTGTATGTTTTGACACAACTCCCACAAAATGGGGACGTCACCACCACGCACGACGCGAGTGTGTTTGATTTAAGTAAGTATTTTTGAAGGTAAAAAACGGTCCCCCGACGTGACAAAATTTAATTAAGAAATTCATACGTACGGTCAACAGCAGGCCAAGATAACCGTTTGCAGTTCAAAATTAGCGGTTATGCCTCCGACATAAAGGTGGCACAAAGTTCCGAGTAGATAGTCTGACACGCTTTAGTTGGTACTTACGTAGTGTTAAAAGTTATTTTTTTGCTTTTTATAGAGTTTTGCATTTTTGACCTTTTGCCATAACAATTGCGTACTTTTTTTGGGTCGGGGGTTTTAAATAATAGTCATTATTTTTTTTGTAGTGTATTAATCATTGGTGAGACGAACGTCGTTGCAATAAATATATTTATGGGCATAATGGCCATAAGACACAATAGAGACAGCGTTTAGCTTTTAAAAGGATATCCGTGCTTAAGAGGAACATTTTACATAGCATTGATTTTAATATGTGAAAAAATATTACTTATCTACCAATATTTTTGAAATAATTTCAAACAGAATCACTCTTTCTTCTTTAAAATTTATTTTTAACTACGTTTAAATCAGTGTAAGTAATTTTGAAATAGGTTTTTATTAAATACAATCATCTCGAATACTAAAGGGCTCATATCATTTTACCAAATCTTTTTCGACCGACGCTACTTTTGACCGAATCATAGAACTTTGTATGGTTCGGCGAAACGATATTCGGTGAAACCGTAGCTATAATAAATGTGACTGTAATTCGTTAATACACATTATTTTACCGTATGATCTTCATTGTATTTCTTAAGTAACTGCAACAACTTGTCATAAACTAGAGCAGGCATGTGATACCCCATAAGAAATCAATGTGATTGAAATCTTTATAAGGCACTACGTAATGTTCTATCGGATTCGGTAGTCTGTTGTACAGTTTCCTCACATCTTCATTACTCGACAGCCAGTCATTTGGACCACTCATCAAGGCAATAGGTAAAGTTATCTTCTCCACTGGGTACTCTGGAGGCTCCATGGTTCCGTAATACCTGAAGTTCCGTTTAATCCCATAATCGAATTGCCGGAACTTTCCATCGTCATCAATTTCTTGTCCATAGTGAAGAACAGTTTTAGTTGAAGTACCAGCGGGCGAGTGATTTAACATAGCTGGAATAAGATCTTTATTAAACTGCTTTTCGTCGTAGCCACATAGAATGAAGATTACATTTTTTGTGATGACGCCTTTGAATTTTTCCGGTTCTAAATTGTAGGCGTAATTGAACAACTCCGTCAATATTTTGCTTTGAGGGAGAAACTCGTTTTCTCCAATTAAATTCAAAAAGTTACCGATTTCTCTGTTAAATTTCGCTAGTAGTCTGATTGGGCTTTTAATTTTGCTCATGTAAGCTACCGGTGCCATCGCAAAACCTGCATTTAAAACACCATTGTATTGAGGTTTAGTTGCTAGCAATGTAAACAGAACTGTAGTGCCCATCGAAAAGCCAACGTAGTTTATCTTGACGTCAGAACCTTTGACATCAGTTATGTAGTCAATGACAGCTGGCAGGTCGTATTGAGCCATTTCGTGCCATGAAAAGTTCCAGAAATCATAGCCGTCTACACTTCTTGAAACATGCCTCCTGGAGTAGGTGTTTCCTCTGACATTGGTCATCCAAACGTCGTAACCAGCATTTGATAAGTAGTAAGCCAGTCCGATTCCCGGACCTCCAATAACCCAATCAGCTGAACTTCCTAATAGTCCGTGATGAAGCAGAATCGTATTCCTTGAACTTTCTTTGAGAATGGAATGATTTGAATGAGGAATCCTGTGTACTTCAAGAATGTAACCATCGTCTGTTACAACTGTGTGCTTTTCTCCCACGTAGCCATTGTATGTTATCATTTCAAGTGTTGTCATGGCGTCTTCTACATTCTTTTTTCTATTAAAAATAGAAATAAGTTTGGTTTTCCAATTTGTTGCTCTTTCCACTACGTACTTTTTGATTCCTGAGGTCTTTTCACAAATAGTGCCGAGCACTGGCAAGTGGTATACGGACTCGTATCGGGAGCATTCATTAAACAGTAAGATGAAAGAAATAAATAGAAAAATTAAAGTTAACTTCATCTTCGCACATTAAGGCCTTATAAGAATGATAACAGATGTCACTTGGAGTAGAAAACAATCCAGTCTCTTACAATTTTAACTGACAATCTATTATTGGTTTGGCTTACGATTTTTATCGCACTCAAGCGATTATTTTTAACTCTATTGTTTTTTGTCACAGTTTTACACAGACCGTGTGCATAAAATTTCGTAAAAATTAACAATTTTCACTTTTTTTAACGATGCTTAGTAAAATTGGCTTCAAGTCCAAGTTCTTCAATTAGAAACACTGTATCATTAAAATGAGATCTTATTATAATAAATGAAAGTGTATTAATATCACGAGATTTTGTAATTAAATGAATCTCATCAATTATTTTTACTTTCAGATTTCAGGAGATATATATAAACGATTTAAATTTAAACGTGGTTATTATCGATAAATGCCATTATTTACCTGGTCGTATAATTTTTATTCAATCATTAGGTACCATTACGACAAATTGAGAATAAGGAAAGGATTCATTATAAATTAGTGATACTGGTGCCAATTCTGGTTGCACCAACTTAACTTAACAGCATTTTTGTGCTGCCACTTTGTATTTCTAATCGTTACAGAATTCAATTAACACAATTTAACTATTTTGTTACGACAAAATTAAAAAAAAAACCATGTCGATTTAGTTCGTCTAAATATAAATATAAACAGCACAAAAATGTATAATTTAGTTTGTTCCAGCAGAGTTTGCATGAATTAGTTTCATCAGACAACATTTCACATATCAAGATATGTTTTTTGGTCGTTTTACGAAAACAAGTAACCAAATCCATTTGTTATGTAAATAACATAGATAGTGTAAAATTCACCTTTGCGATACAACTAGTATTTTATTGAAAAATGTTGTATAAAAGCTGTTAGCTTCGTGTTTTGTACAAGCGAGAATAAATTGCAGTGTCCAGATAAATAAGAAGTGGCCCACATTTTAATTGATAGTCCCGGAGCTAGCATATTTCATGTTATGCAGCTGTGGTTTGTCTGACAACCTTAGTTCAAATTTATCCGGACTAGAAACGACGTTTTTAATAAATAAATACAAAATATAAATGTATATTTTACTTCAACAAGCATAGGTTCAAAAATTAAAACGCGACAAAAAAAAAAAACACATTAAATTATCCTTCATATTCAAGGACAGCAAATGCAAAAGATATGAAAATTTAAAATTTTTCATTTGACATTAAACAACATATATATTAAAATTTTAAAGCTGAAGAGTTTGTTTGTTTGGTTAATACTGGTTCGAATCGAAAATATAATTTTGTAGTGGATAGTCAATATATAGAGGAATGCTTTAAGCTATATTACATTATACTGCGTTTAATAAGAACGAAGAACAGTGGAAAAGGTGGATAAAACTATTTATTTTTTATGTAAAAACTTTATTGCACAAAAAAAAGTACAAAAGGTGGACTTAATGCTTGGAGCATTCTCCAGTCTACCAGTCAACCGTTGGGTCATGCAGATAGTACGTTTATGGGTGCGGTAACAGTAAAAATGTGAGTATGGATAACAACAAAATTAATAATCATAAATAGCAGAAAATTACACACGGGAATAGAATATTCATACATAAGTAAATGATAAATAAATATAATTATTAAACAATATAATATATATAAATATATGCAAACAAGTGAATAAATAAAGCAAACAATTGTGCAAACGAAATTCTATGTAAAGGGGGAGGAATAGAAGAATTCACGAACTTTTTGTTTAAAAATTCCCTTAGTGAGGGAGTGTCGAGTTTCGGTGGGCAGAGCGTTCCAAAGCCGGATGGCTTGCACAGTGAAAGACTTGGAGAAGAACTCAGTATGATGTCGAAACTAGGTAAGCACGCAAGCCTCTAGCTGACACATACGGCTGAAATAATGCGCGTTATTTTATACAAAACTCCATGAAATTCTGGAGCAAGATGGTAGTCGAGGCTACACCCTATCCCTTATAGGGGGCAGTAACAATATCCTCGGAGGCCGAATAGGGCATTGTTCGTGCACAATAGCACACAACGGCTGCCCGGGAACAATCCGAATCTATAAGAAAAACACTGTGCTCTAAGAAATACATAGAGATTAATTTTCTTGCCGCAAACAATAGGAAAGTGGACTTAAAATATGTTTTTAGATAATCCAAAAATATGAAACAAGTACTGGTACATTTTCTATCTAATCAATAAATGACGGCGACCCATTGAATTTTACTACCTCGATATTTATTTGACGATCTCGGTGGCGCAGTGGCTAAGGTAGTCGGCCAAAGCGCGAAAGGTCCCGGGTTCGATTCCCGGTTGGGTCAATTTGGAAAACGAACTTTTCTTAATTGACTTGAGTCTGGGTGTGCTGGGATCACGCCCCCAGTTAGTATCCGTCGTCTGGTACTCATAGTACAAGGGAAAACCTTAGTTTGAGACCAGGTGATTGGTGTGATTGTCTGGCGCATTTATTTATTTTATTTATTTATTGAATTGAATTGGCTGCTTGACAGTGGTAACAATAAAATATGAAAAGTGTTTGATGTGTTAGCTTATTAGTTAAGTAACCATTTTACATTTTTATTTTGAAATTAGAAGCATAATTAGTAATTTATTTTTGCAAATCATATTTTACAAATTTAATTCATTTAAAAATTCGATAGATTTAAAAAGAAAGTCGTTCCATTTCGATGTATTAGAACGTTGACGTCACAATTTCAACAGCCAAGTGACTTGGCGTTTTTTAAAAATCTTGCTTGTCTCTGGTAATTTACGTTTCTTCCAGATAAATCAAATTGCTTGACATATAAAATAAACGGGCGGCGGCGCACATTTTACAATACTTTTTCAAAAACTGTCAAGTAGCCAATTGTCACATGACGTCATTAGTGGGTGCATTTCTCACTCACCACTGCCGTAACGAGCCCCAATCTTGTATCTCGGCATCGTTTCATCTTAATATTATTTATTACATTTGGAATATGAGAAATTACTTGTCTTATATTTTTTCAAACCCTATTGTTACGAGTCACTATGAATGCCTGATACATAATGACATTAGTTACCACGAGCGCCATTTCTAGTGGCAGAATTGATGGTTGCTGGCGCCATGGGTTTTCGAGTAGAGATTTCGATGTTACTTACTATAACTATCGACATCTGAATCCGAACCCCAAGCTCGTAACACTATTACGAAACAAAACGAACTAAAAAATTATATTATAACAATATATCTAATTTATCTGGTATTTCAGACCCAGTCCGCTTCCCTACTGTTTTATTTCAAATGTCTGTGGTTATTTGTTGAGTGGCCCAATGGAGTAATAGTTAGCGCTCTTTGCTGTCGAACCATACGTTGCGGATTTGATTCTCACCTGGAACCAACATTCATTCTGTATCTGGGTGTTAGATAGATACACTTACAGAAACTAGTTTTACAGACAAATTATACCGCAATTAAGGCAGTCCTATCGCTAGGCGATCTCTTCTAGACAACCTTTAGGTAGGGATTATAGTAGATGACGAGAAATAGGTGGGCTGGGGGCTTATAATGTGAAATAAATAAACATTGGACAACATCACATTTCTCTGATTCTGGAGTAAGTAGCTTAAGAACTTGTGCTACAGAAATCAGAAACTAGGACGGTACCACAACACCCTGACTTGAGACAATATAGAAAAGTTCATTTCCTATATTAACCCGACCGAGGATCGAACTCGGGACCTCAGACATGGAGCGACGCCAAAGTCCGGCCTGACCTTCTCTGGGCTACGAAGGTCGTCTATACAGGTGGATCTTTTACCAACCGTTGTTTTGTTTTCCATAAAACAAGTTCTAATCCATTTACTGTTGTACAATATTTAAAATCATATTATTACCGAGAGCGCACATTGACCTACCAATGTTTTGTGCGGTAGGTAGTCGTAATGAGTCTATATCGAGACATGCAACGGGAAAATTTAATCAGAAAAGTTTATCCTCAATTTAAACAAACAGTGCACAAATTAGTTTAACGCTAGTCCAATAATGATGTGGAAGTATTTAGTTCTAGTAGCCACGTTCATAGTTTTAGCAAGTACACAGCAAGAACAGAAGACAGGGTGTGAAGAAAAGAACGGGCGAAATGTGTATATTGAATGCCTGAAGCAATACCACAGGAATACTTTCGAAACGCTATCAGAACAACAATTGGCGATGCGAGACTACTTAAGGACAAACGTGTGCTTAAGAAGTAAAAATGTCCGTATGACCGAGATTGTGGAACCTGAACGCTACAGGCTATCGACTAAACTGGGAGAGTATTCTCAAGATGACGTCAGTATAAAGATACTTGGTAATGTGTTGTTTCTGAGTTTTCAGGACATTCAAAAGTTCGAGGCAAAGATTGTGATCTTGCCACGTTTTGTGGACATTTCCAGAGCCTCCTATTTCATTCAGAGCGGTTCTGTGTACATTGTTTTACCAGTCGACAGCGCAACTGGTGTTTGTGACTCTGGCTTCGGTGAGGACATCAGGATTGTTCCGGTATTCGAACAAATTTGGGGAGATGTGGAAAAGGGGAAACTAGTAACGTCAAGTGGAGTTACGAGTGCACCACCAAGTACAGGTAAATAATATGTGCGCCAGGGATTTTTTTATATTACACTTCAAGATTGACCTCATCCCACCTGACGTTAAGTGGTAATGAGGTCCTCGCTTAAGGGCGACAAGTACAGCATAATAAATCTGTTACTGGACTTGTCGCCCTTGCCTTGAAAACTTGACCGCTGCTACTAATGTAGCACCCCCTAAGAGCTCTGAAAACCTTACTCATACGCAAGAACTCAACAACACAGAAGTGATTGTTATTTGGCTGCGGTCTTCTGTAAGGTGAAGGTATTTTACTAGACAGATTGCTTTAGTTCTATCGATAATTCACTATGCCCTACCTCCCTTTAATCACACCAATCAAATGGTTTTCCTTGTACTATGAGTATCAGACGACGAGTACTCACGGAGGGCATCAACCCAGTTCACCCAGACTCAAGTCAATTAAGAAAAGTTTGTTTAACTAAATTAACTTGATCGATAATCAGGCACCTACATTAGCCACTGCGCTACCGAGGTTGTAATTGCAAAAGTGATAAATTTATCAGTGATATAAGAAAATAATAGTTCTATAAAGTATTACGCGGTAAATTCAAATGACTACATTCGGTTGTACGAAATGTCATCAGATGGTGTTCTAGATTCAGGCGTCTTATAATTCATCGGTCCATTCGTTTTATTATTAAATTGATATGTGTGAGTCGTAAAAGTAAAAGGTCATGTTGAATATATTAAGGGCCCTTCCTGTGTATAGATGTTAGTATTGTTTTAAATATAATGGGACCACCGTTGGTTTTGATTACAAATTAGACGTATTCAAGCTACGGACTTATGTTTGTGATGTTTGATATTTATTTTTTGGGACTGGTCTGCTCCAGCTTACCCCTCAAAAATAAATACTTACCTACATGAGTACTTAATTGTGTCATCACTCATCAAAACAAATCTATATGACTTGATCCAAAGTCAGCTACATACATAGAATTAGATACTGTTACCGTAACTCATCTACCAAGTTCTTACAAGTGTCTTCTCAGAAGATATAGGTTCCAAACAAATAAAATCCCTTGCATTGTATTTAATGACGATTCAAAAGTGGTATATGTAGTCTACTTGAATCAATTAATATTTGACTTTAACTTTACAATTCCTGTCTCTTTTCAGAGCACTACGTACAAGAAGGTGCTCCTTGTGAATCGGGTCCTAATCAAAAATTTGACATCGTTGCCTGCGAGCAATGGTGGCAAGAGAAGTTCAATGTTTTGTCGACGGGCCAGAAAATGCTTGAGGATAAACTAAAGGAAGATTGTCTCAGTCATTCCAATGCACGTTTGAGGGCAGTTATCGGGATGAGGAGGTACAACCTCACCGCTCAGCTGTCCGGGTATACTGAAGACGCATTTGACATCAAGATCAAAGGCAATGTATTGTACTTCAGCGCCAGTAGCGGTACCATGTTCAACACGCAGTTAGCCATCATACCCCGCTTTGTGAAAGTTACGAAAGCATTTTACATCTACAATGGGAATAGATTAGACATTGTTTTCCCTTTGAACCATGTATCGCCGGTGTGTGAATACCACTTTAACAGGACCACCATAACTGTACCAAGCTTTCAGTCAATTAAAGCACGGTCTAGACATTAATTAAGACATTGTATTAGGGTTAAATATGGTATTTCTGTTCTGTATTGAATAACCTATAACAAGATAATTATAAGATGATTACGTGTTGCACTATCAATATTAAAAATTAAAAGTTTTCGCATGTGGGTTCAACAGTGTCAATTTTAATTATATAACTGTTTTTACAAGTCCTGTCAAACATTCTCAATAAAGGCCCTTATGTAGTAGTTGTAATGTTCAAAATCCTTGTAAGTTTTGTTAGGTACATTCTAGACTTCATTAATAACGTAATTACTTAGTAACGTTCTACCAATGTACATAGATGTACATAACATATATTATTAATGAATTTCAGTAGGTAAGCCAGTAGCCTATTGCCAAAAAAACCGGCCAAGTGCGAGTCGGACTCGCGCACCGAGGGTTCCGTACAAACCTGCAAGGTTTACAAAGTTCGTTCATTACGACAATCGAGTCATAACTATGGTATTTTTATTGCAAAATGAAATTCATAACATTACAATGGGGAAAGATGGAGGAGCATAAATATTTTGTAATGTGACTAAAAATTTAAGGTTTTCGGAATTTTTCCTTTATGTGTGCTATAAAACGTTGCTTCATGCCAAATTTCAAGATTCTAGGTCGACTGGAAGTACCCTTTAGGTTTTGATTCCCTTGCGAGTACTTGCGAGTTTCAAAATATGCAGCTTAAATTGCTGTTTCTTTTGATTGCGTTGACATAGAAGTTTGATTTTGTTACAGCTTAAAGGTATTATAGACCTGAGTATTTGGTATGAATTTCAATTTAATACCTTTACGCGTTTATGAGGAAATGGGTAGTAAGTTTAAAATTATTAAAAAAAAATATATTATGTGATGTAACTAAAAATTTATGGTTTTCGTAATTTTTACTTTATCTATGCTATAAGACGTTGCTTCGTACCAAATTTCAAGATTCTGAGTTCACGGGAAGCACCCTGTAGGTTTTGATTCCCTTGCAAGTGTCGAAAATTTGGCTTAGAAGTTTGATTTTTTCACAGCTTCAAGGGACAGTAGACCTGAGTAATTGATATAAATTTCAGCTTCATACCTCCACGCGTTCCTGAGAAAAAGGGTCTTGACAGACGGACGGACAGACGGACAACAAAGTGATCCTATAAGGGTTCCGTTTTTTCTTTTTGAGGTACGGAACCCTAAAAACGATAACAAACGAAAGGTTACGTTCAGTTTGAGATAAAATGTGTTTTTATTTGTTTTAATAATATTTTATTCAAACGCTTTATTGGCATTTGAAGTGAATTGATTACGTTAATGAGAATAATCAATTCCTATCAGTTTTCGTTGGTAGTAGGCCTCCAGAGCAGTGTAAGTATTGTGCAAAATGTATTTATTTATCGATTGGTAACTACACACGCCTTCTGAAGCTCGAAGTCACTCGGGAACTACTCATACAAGTATAAGTACTCAATAATCAATACTCAATTATTTATTGCTCTATAATGTAGTACAAAGGTGTTATATATAAATGTTTTGATCATTATAGACCCTGTTAGGGCACTGCAATCGAAGAGAGGCGATTTGATGTACATAATATCAATGTCCGGATATAAATATGCTTACACGCTAAAAACCAAATATTATTCTTAAAAAACATTTTATAATCTATCTTCTAAATATTCTTTTAAGTAGGATTAAGTAAGTACTTTATACTTTTTAAATTTATACTGTTAAATTTGTAAGACCATATTACGGAGAGACTTATATCTAGCTTAAATTATTTTCAAGGCACGATCAGGTCTGAAGCAAGTGGCTCCCGAGGACAAGTGGCTTGACACTTTATTTCTAGTGGCCCACCGTGTATGCCTTATAAACCGGTTTTTCCAGATTTTCCGATTTTACATAGCCAAGCCTTCGTCGACAAATTTTTCAAAGTCAAAGTCAATTAATTTATTCATGTAGGTTACAAGTAACACTTATGCATCGTCAGAATGAACACAAACCAAAATTGAAGCTACAGCCGGTTCGGAACCTAATCCTACCGAGATGAATCCGGCATGAAACTCAGTAGTAATCGTAATCTTTACAACGTTTAGAGCTAGAGAACTTAAAACTATGGTGTGCGAGCGAACAGACAATCATGTCATGTATTAGAATTTAGAATTTACTATTCATATTGAACTCAAACATAATTTTTCTATTCCGATTCTTTATCATTGACGACCTCTGTAGCCGAGAGGCGAACGGGCTGGCCTTTGGCGTCGAGTCATCTCCGAGGTCCCGGGTTCGATCCCCGGCCGGATCAATATGGGAAACGAATTTTTCTTTATTGTCTTGGGTCTGGGTATTGTGGTACCATTTTTTCTGATCTCTGTAACACAAGTGCTTAAGCTTTTAAGCACAGAATCAGTGCAATGTATGCGATGTGGTCCAATGTTTATTTGAACCAGCTTTGTTGAACATGAGATTAGCGGCTTCAAGCAAACAAACTCTTCAGCTTTAAGACATTAGTAAATGTAGATATGTTTACACTCACTTCTGATAGCTGCACAAATCACCATATAAATTTATATACTAACGCACAGGAAATATCAAAAAAACATTATCTTGGAATGACCTTGCTTTTTTTCTCCATTATGCTACACCAATCCCTGTAGGAATATCAGTGATTCCACCCTGCACCGTTGCGGCGTATAATAATTGCCATACTATTTTCTCACAACATACAACTACTCGTAAGTACTTAAATAACGTTTTTGTTCGTGCTAAGGTTACTAATTACAGTACAATGTATACCTACGCATTGGCGTTATATAAATAGTCACGCAATAGCGGCAGAAATAAACAGTGCGGTGTATACATTTTATAAATTAATCAGGAAAAACATAAAATGTGAAAGTCCTGTATATTTAATTTAATATAAATTACGTCAATAATTATTATCCACAGTTAAATGCGTGTTATAATTTATGTTATTCAGATCCGTTACTAAACATGAGTAATTTTGTTAAGGCGAAGCCATTTGAACACTTATTCTGCGATAGAATTGAATTACGTTTTCAAAATCTAACCGACGAGCTAAATAGTATAAGTAATTTTTTTTTCCGATAGGCACCGCATCCCTTCGTTATAATGAAAGACTGTTTCTCGGACAGAGCCCGAGAATCATCAAGAATAGATTTTGCTCCCGTTACCATAGTTCACTTTTGTGAAACATGAATTTTGTACTTGGTATTAATTCCGCACTCGTTTAGAAGAATGCGTGTCAGATAACCAGAGCACCAATCTGGAACTGGACACGCGCTGGCAGGGTCTTTGTGTACTTTGTAGGAGTTGAAGTATGACAACGGTATCCAATCAAGACTTTTAGTAAAAATTGCCCTCAAATATCGACTAATTTGTATATTCTTTTATTCATGTAAATTACTCCAGTAATATTTATGAAACGTCTATATAATGTAAATGACGCTACCTCCGGTTCGGAACCTATAACTTACAGAGTAGATCCCGGCAAGAAACTCTGTCGCTCATATTTCAAATAAACTAAGACGTCTTGTGTGTAAATTGGAAAAAATAATGAATTGATTCAAAGGAATAAGAAAAATTTAAAAATATATGTTTATTTAGGACTAACAAATTAACAAACTGTAGGTCATAATGCGCATTCTGCTTAATAACAATTTTTACAACTTGCGAGTATTTGTGAATGTAAAGAAATAGGTACCTCTTGTAGAATTTGTATAAATAGAATTAGTGAAATTTTTATGTGATGGCGAACAGACTAGTTAGTGATCCACACTTCTTTGTCATATTATACACGTATTGTTAGTTTCGTATTACTTTACCCCTATTTATTTATATCTATGTATCTGTAATTTACTGGGCCATTCTCTAAAATTTTTACTTTTAATTTAATATAGTATTTAATTCGTTTTGGTTTAAGCATGATGTGGCTGCCTTCAATAGATTATTACATTTTGTACGTGTATTGTGAAAGTTAATTTTTAAGTTTTTTAATGTGATTTTCTCTGGCCATCCAAATAAACAAATAAATAAATAAATAAATTATTCTAGAAAATTCTTAACATTAGTTACGCAGTTAAAATGTGCGTTTAAAAAGTGCGCTCGCCTCTCGGCTACGGAGTTCGTCAAACAAACGAGTTCTTATAATATTAGTTAATATACATACATTTACATTGTAACATGATAAAATATAATATATGTGAACATATAACTGAGTGAAAATAACATAAAATTCACGCACTTAAATTTAAGTATGGCTTTAGTTTAAAATAAAATTTTGTGGCTAGTAAGATATATTACACTTAAAATAATATGTTTAAATATGGATGACTAATAATAATCTATATTAATTACGCAATAACCACAACTTTAGCCATGATGTTTCTGACCTCTGGATTATTATAAAATGATTGGCAGTTAATATGATATTGAGTTGTTATTTAAATCTCGCCATGATCGGTCAGTGTCGTAAATCTCAGTTTAATTAATTAGAAAGTGTTACTCGTGTGTTATGAGCAACAGCAAAAAAAATCTGAAAAATATTTCTGGAAATGGTGAAAATTTAGTATTAAATTTAATGGGCAGACTTTGATTGAAATCACATTCAAACATTTAATTCTCAAGAAGAGAACAGAAGACAGTGCAACATTAAACATCAATTTCCAGTAAATTATTACATGTAAGTCGTTAAAGTGAAGAGAAACTGTAAAAATGAAGCTGATATGCCTTCTTTTCTTCATTTACACCGTTTTACCTTGTAACGAATGTTCCTGGTTCGAATTGGTAAATGATATACCAGGAGTCAGCACTGTCGGTAAAAAAACAATAGAAGTCAAGGAATACTTCGTTGAGAAGGGAAGAAATTTGAAAAACAACTTCTTTTCAATATTAAAGGGGCACAAACGCTATGAAGCTGAAATGAACACTATTCAAATGTTAGCATATAATGGCTACGTGGGAGAAAGACATACGGTTGTAACTGACGATGGTTATATCCTAGAGGTTCATAGAATTCCGTATTCCAAACATTCCCTTATCAATGAAAGTCCACGAAGGACGGTTTTGCTTCATCACGGCATATTAGGAAGTTCAGCTGATTGGGTTATTGGAGGTCCAGGAAAAGGATTAGCTTACGTCTTATCAGACTTTGGTTACGACGTTTGGATGGCCAACGTCAGAGGAAATACCTACTCCAAAAGGCATGTTTCAAGAAGTATCGACAGCTACGATTTCTGGAACTTCTCATTCCATGAAGTGGCTCAATACGACTTGCCAGCTGTTATTGACTACATAACTGATATCAAAGGTTCCGACGTCAAGATAAATTACGTCGGCTTTTCGATGGGTACCACAGTTCTGTTTACGTTGCTAGCAACTAAACCTCAATACAATGAAGTTTTGAATGCAGGTTTTGCGATGGCACCGATAGCTTACATGAGCAAAATTAAGAGTCCAATTCGTCTCCTAGCAAAATACAACAGAGAAATGGGAAACTTTTTGAAGATGATCGGAGAAAATGAGTTTCTCCCCCAAAACTCAATTGTGACAAAGTTGTCCAATTACGCCTATAATATGGAAACAAGGAGATACAAAGGTGTGTTCTTGAAAAATATATTCTTCATTCTTTGCGGCCACGATGAAACGCAGTTCAACAAAGAACTTGTTCCAGCTATCTGGAGTCATATGCCTGCTGGGACTTCTACAAAAACTCTACTACATTTTGCCCAAGAAATAGAAAACAATGGAAAATTCCAGCAGTTTGATTATGGGGTTAAACAGAACTTCAGGTATTACGGAACCGAGGAACCCCCAGAGTACTCAGTGGAGAAGATAACTTTGCCTATTGCCTTGATAAGTGCTCCAACTAATGACTGGCTGTCGAGTTATGAAGATGTGAGGAAACTGTACAACCGGCTACCGAATCCGATAGAACATTACGTAGTGCCTTATGAAGATTTCAATCACGTTGACTTCTTATGGGGTATCAACGCGCCTGCTATGGTTTATGACAAGTTGTTGCAGTTACTCGAGAAGTACAATTAATGTAGACGAGGTTTCGCGAGCAGATAGTTATTTAACCAAGTAATATTATGTATTAAAAATATGTATTTTATGAGAGTTACACTAATTCTTCTGTAATTCTTTTCTTTTTCTTTTTGTGGAATTGTTGTCTTGTTTTAAAATGTGATCTTAACAAATATAGTAATTTTATCTATTGGTGTTTGCGAACGGATAGTTATTAAGTGTGAGTTAACAAAATGATTTTTGTCTTCAAAATATGCATTTTATAGCAGTTACATTCTTGTTTTGTGACGAAGCATTTAATTTGTAATTGTGAAACTTTTTCTATTTGTGAAATGTTTAAAATTTTATTTATGGTGTGTTGTTGAATAAAAATATTATTTTCTTAAATGTTCGCCTAATAGCTATCAGTTACTCTTCGATCAAGACCACATATTTCAAAATGATATAGCACAATAGTGTAGCGGACTGGGTCAAAAAAACAAGTTTTTTTTTAGTTTGTTAAACACAACAAGCAATTTAATAAAAACTTAATAATGCGCTTTTCCTATATTTGAAAAACGATCCATTAAAGTTACTATGGTAGTATACTATACGCGGCGTAAGCTAAAACCGTTCCTACAAAAAGCGACTCGTCCGGTAACTTACCGATGGCTTGCTACAAACAGATGTTTGGGCTACCATTTACGAGCCACGATTGATTTTTAATATATATCGAGAGAAGGTGATATTATCAACAACTAGCTACTCGCCCCGGCTTCGCGCGGGTGTAATGTTATGTTTTTTTCGGCTTTGCTGTACAATAAACTTTAATCTTTCGCGTTCCATTCGTGACCACGGTTGGCGCAAAGTAAGTAGTTCGTATTAACTACTAAAAACCGAAGAACTGCTACAACTTAGCAGGCCTAGTGCCAGTGCGTTAGAGCCTTCACTGTACACTGCAGTTTTAAGACACCAGTTTCATATGAAGCTGAGTGACTCTGATGGATGCAGATTTTGCAAGGAGGAAAAGGAAACACCTCTCCTCACCTCCTATGTGACTGTGAATCTCTGATCCCCACACGAAGCATCCACTTGGGACGACATACAGCCCAACCGGATGAATTAAAAACTCTGAAAGCCAGGAAAATACTAGACTTTCTAGAACCGACCCGGCTGAAGGAGTTACTTTAAATTGGTGGCGAGTCACAATAGATCTGACAGGTCGCAGTGACCACAGTTCACTAGAACTGCACAGCCCCAAGTACCCTAATAATAATAAATAACAACTAAAAATGGTGTCGCATTCTGACCCGTTACTTTATTTAAAACGTTTTCTGTACTATACTGTGCATGAATTATACTTACAAACCTTCCTTTTGAATCACTCAATCTATGATACATATGCATCGAAATCCGTTGGACAGCTTTAAAGTATACACATGGGCGGTGAGAAGCCATTTTGTTTTATCTAAGAAGTGACTCAAGTAATTGCTTATGAGCAAATATCGTATGCGATATTTGCCTAAATGATAGTTAGAAATACGATGAATCAATAATATTATGACACAGAAGTTTATCGTTCCGCAATGTAAGTTCAAGATGATAAAGTTATCAATGTTTTTGTACGATCTACACTACAACAGGGTTTTTACGTGTAGTTCGATAAAAGTTCTTATACCTATAAGATAAGGGCGGTATAATGAGCAAATTGTATAGTAAGACGTGCCTTTGTTGTTCAAGCATTGCGTCTATTGAATCATGTGCATTGTGATGATTGATGAGTCATTATACATATAATTAGGAAAGCTAGAAATCTTTAAGCAAACCTATTCACAAAACGTTGGAATCGCATTAGAAATATAACAAACTATATTTTAAACAAACAGAAAATGTTTATGTCCCCTTGCAGTGCGGGAATCGAACCCACGACCTTCACGTATCGCGCGTGCTGCTCTTCCAACTGAGCTCACCGCAAGTTATCGTAGGCGATTAAATTTTTCTGCTGTATCAACCCGTTAGCCTACGGTAAGTGCCCTCTGCCGAATATGTTGAGAACTATATACTTATCGTATTCCTTGCTTACATTATATAATTTTATCTGTTTCTTTGAAATATTTTAAGTTTGCTAGTGCGGCGTAAATCACTATAAAAATAAAAAATCTAATAACAAACTATATTTTATCTGTTTCTGAATGAAAAATGCTTTATTCAATAAACAGTTACCTAATGGTCTGCTCCAGCTTACCTCTTAAAATAAAATAATACTTAATGCTTTTTTCACTCATCAAAATAAAACATATGACTTGGTCCAAAGTGCTTTACACATAGCTATAAGTTAGATACTGCTACTGTAACTAGTCTGCTGAGTTTCTTACCGGTGTCTTCTCGCCAGATATAGGTTCCGAACCGGAAGTAGAATCACTTTGCATTGCATGCATTTGCACTTGACTTTGACTTTGACAAGGTAAATAGTTGCAGTTCGATATTAGACCTTATTCGTACGACATAAGTGCGGTAGAAAGTCCAAAGCGTCTAGTCTGTCGTGCTTCTGTATGTACATATTGCATAAAAATAGTTTTCTGAACTACTTAGTACGTGGTTTAGAAAGCTACTTTATGCCGAACAGTTATGCCGAACGATGTAAACTTGTGGTATAGCCAGGATCATTAATTAGGATACACCTCAGTACCTTGTCATACCAAATCTTCGCGTAACTAAGAAAGTCAGATAGACAGTGACTTAATGTGACAAGGTACAGAGTTGTTCACGAACTAAAGCTACTGACTGTTCACACACTAGACAGTGTCTCTATCGAAGGTGCCGTATATATATATATATGCATTATATATTCGCTTATATAATGCATTTCGAGATTGACCTCATCCCACCCGATATTAGTGGTGGTAGCGGCACCAAGCTGTTACTGGATTAGTCGCCCTTGCCTTGAAGGTTTGACCCCTGCTACTAATAAAACAGCCCCCAGGAGCTCTGGAAACCTTACTCACACGCAGGAACACAACAACACAGAAGTGATTGTTATTTGGAGGCGCGCAGGGTTTTTGTAGGTAGCCTCCGCTGGTAGTTGTATGCATCATAGAATAGACGACCTCCGTAGCCGAGAATCGACTGGGCCAGTCTTTGGCGTCGCGCCATCTTTGAGGTTCCGAGTTCGATCCCCGGTCGGGTCAATGTGGGAAACGAACTTTTCTATATTTCCTCGGGTCTGGATGTAGATAGATAGATACACTTTATTGCACAGAAAAATTTACAGACATTGGTTTTTACAGACACTTAATTATGTCTACAATTTAGGCGGGATGTTGTGGTATTGTTTCTGATTTCTGTAACACAAGTGCTTAAGCTGCTTACCACAGAGTCAGAACAATGTATGTGATGTGGTTCAATATATTAACTAGATTTACTAAATAAAATTGTTTCAGAGACACTTTACACTCAACAAAATCCTTTTACAGAACTTAAGTCGTTCAGACACGTTTGATCTTTCTCGCGCGGTTTACGCTTTATTAGGAGCACCATCATTTAGCACAATAGTTGTGCTTCCTTTTTTAGATGTTACACATTTTGTAAAAAAAACAAGGTCTTAAAATATTTTAAAGACACAGAATATCTTTATCTACCGCAGAGCATGCTTACCGTAAAAAGTAAAGCTTTTCAAGCAGAGGGCACCTACCGGGTAGATTTTTTTTTTTTTAATATCAAATGTTCGCTAGTGCAGTATAAAAATATGATAAATTCGGAATGTTAAAAAATATTACGTTACGCCCTTGTTCAATGCCAGATTAGAAATAACGGTTCAATACGACCTCCGTAGCCGAGAGGCGAGCGGGCCGGACTTTGGCGTCGCGCTATCTCTGAGGTTCCGGGTTCGATCCCTGGTCGAGTCAATATGGGAAACGAACTTTTCTATATTGTCTCGGGTCTGGCTGTTGTGGTACCGTCCTTGTTTCTGATTTCTGTAACACAAGTGCTTAAGGTACTTACCACAGAATCAGAGCAATGTATGTGATTTTGTCAAATATTTATTATTTATTTATTTATTATTATTATCTGCAAACAAAACAATAAAGAATAAGTAACATGGCCGCTACATTTTTCTTTCATACGAGTATTTTCTGTTGGTGCAAACAGTATGCCTACAATTTTTAGAGAATCCACGAAAAACCAGAAGTGTGGTTATCGTCTTATGTAAGTATGGAATGCAGTTTCTTTCCAGCTGCACTCCGCTGGGATCCATACGCGGAGTCACGTGCGTCGCTCGATTCACGTCTGGAGACCGGAGACTGCGCTCCAATTGATACTTTATTATTGAACTCGTTCGAACCATTTGAGACCATTAAAATTGGTATTCTGCTGAAGTTGGTGTAGTTAAATTGCTTTCTAGTGAAATAGGGAATATGCACAATTTTTATTTTCATTGAAACATTACTGGTAAATTATTTTGAATATTAAAAAAAAGGTCTCTATCTTGCGTTTTTAGAAACAAAGGTGTGATTCCGGCTTTTTCAATTGCTTAGAGCAGTGGCTCTCAAACTTATAGTCATGGGTCCATTTGATAAAATTCTGTCTTTTAAAATAAGTTAACAGGTCAAAACGCGACACCATTTTTATTTTGTAGTTAATACTAACTGTCCAACGCTTCGGTTAGGTTGCATCAACCGTGGTCACGAGCTGACTTATTACTTATTTTTAATGTTTAAAGTCTTAAAGTTTATATTAAAATTCTGTCTTGCCATTGACTAAAAAGTAGGCTAACGTTTGTAGTTAATTTAAAGTTGGTACCTTAATGTAATTAATGGAGGGTTGTTTCAGTTTACGCATAAAAATCATTTAAGGTCCTCAATAGATTCCAGTAAATTGTTAGATCGTTAAAGATTTAAATACGACTTTTGTCATTAGACAAACCGTCTTTTTAGGATGGCTCCGCGGACAAACCAACCGGTGGTCCCTAGTAGCATACGGGGACCACTGGTTAAGAACCACTGGCTTAGAGAGACACGTCGAAAAAGGGACTGCATGGTAATTTCAGATATTTCTTTCTAGATTGAGATCCTCATTATGTAACAACATTATTCCAGACTTTCACGTTTTTTTTATATTACACTTCAAGATTGACCTCATCCCACCTGATGTTAAGTGGTAATGAGGTCCTAGCTTAAGGGCGACAAGAACAGGATAATAAATCTGTAACTGGACTTGTCGCACTTACCTTGAAGGCTTGACCCCTGTTACTAATGTAGCACCCCCCAAGAGCTCTAGAGGTTTCTAATAACTAATAACAATCACTGATGTGTTAATGTGTTTCTGGGTTTAAGTAAGGTTTTACTTAAACCCAGAAACACATTAACACATCAGTGATTGTTATTAGGCTGCGGTCTTATGTAAGGTGGAGGTATTTCACCAGTCGGGCTGCTCCAGTTCAAGCGATAAATCGCTAAGCCCTACCTCTCTCATTTAATATTAGTAGGATACGTAATTATTATAGCACATTAAAGCTAAAAACATAAATTAAGTAGTATGTACAACGCACGCGCGCAAAACCGGGGCCAGTAGCTAGTATCTAATATACCCAATACTGTGTTCATTAGAATGCGCTTTGAGCTGTGAAACAATATTTGCTGTCGTCCACACCAGCGGTTAATTGCGTGTCCTGTCTAATGACGGATTTGGGGCTTGAAATAACATGACAACGTGGCATTAGTTAGTACTGTATCTATACACTCGGCATCATTAGTTGTATCTTGTCATATTAAGCCTTCGGGTAACTAAGTGCTCATGAAGTACACATAGAACCCATAAATAGGAAATGGTGTGTAAAAATAAAAACTACAAGATCGATTTATGAACATACTTTTCCGTTAACAGCTACATTATAATTACTGAGTAACAAATTGTATCCAAAACAAAATATTTTTTAATTCGTACCAGTAGTGCGTGAGATTATCGCGTCAAATAAACAAACAAACTTTTCGGTTTTATAATCTGTATATATAAATGAATGAATTCTAGTTGTTCATTGCCAAAAATATTGTCATTTTAATGTCTAATTCTAGTTTTAAGTATGTGTATTTGTAATATTCAATGATCTACGCCTGTAATAGGCATATATAAGAATTTAACTGCCATACCCAATTTATATCAATGTTGTATAAATATTATGCTGTACCTATTTAGATAAATAAATTAATAATACAATAAATGAATCCCTATTTAAATTCCCATTCCATTCCAATTTCACTTCTTAGATTATATTGTTTTGCTTGTTATTATCAGGAGAACGTTCTTATGAAAGACAAAACATCTGTCGAGTCAGCTAGTATTAATATAAATTGATCCTTAAAATAGTTCCACTTTACGAAAGGACATTTTCTCTGTAAAAATATTTGTGCCCGTTAGTATTACTTGAATCATGATATATCTCTAAATTAAATCTCCTCTTTATTTTATGTTTAACAACAACTACATAAGCTTTTTTAACAAATTCTATATCTGTTAGTGTTACGTGCGGGAGGATTGATATAGCTTCATGATCGAACATAGTTAGGCATATGGCATTCAGATGATTCCGTGGAGGGTAATATCTTGTTTCAAGTCCGTGGACAAGTGACTTGATACTTGATGTTTTTGATTTCACCCTCACTACCTACTCAGGTTTACTGCACAAATTGACACTGACCTAGGGCATAGCGATTTATCGCTCGAACTGGAGCTGCCCGACTAGTGAAATACCTCCACCTTACAAAAGACCGCAGTCAAATAACAATCATTTCGGTGTACTTGTGTTCCTGCGTTTAAGTAAGGATTTGAGAGATCCTGGGAGGTGCTACATTAGTAGCAGGGGTTAAGCCTTCAAGGTAAGGGGCAAGTCCAGTAACAGCGTTATTATGATGTTATTGTCGCCCTTAAGTTCATAACCACTTAACTTCAGGTGGGAGGAGGTCTATCTATAAGTGCAATGAAAAAAAAACACTCATAAAATGAATAGTCGGATCGACAATGATTGTCCCTCCATTAGGTACCCTCTAGACACCATTAACATTAGGTGTAAAGACACCTATTTCTAAAAGCGATAAATTTTAAATAATAGCAGTGTAAGCTTGTAGACTTATGAAAGCGGTTCAACGAAAGTCATTAAATGAAATCACACTACTAGTCCCCGCGGCGAAGAAGACAGAAATTGTTTGTGGTCCCCCCTGATTGACCTCATTTAACCTCGGCACGTCTCAGATCCTCAGGGCGTTGTTTGTTGCTGTGACATCCGCGACACGCACGTTCGGACTTCCAATTGTCACCGTGACAGCTGTCATCGGGGGTCTCTTGACACTTCGCGACAGTTTGGCGGATTGCGGTAACTTGCTTAGAAGTTCGGTGGATGTTTACTGGTCGAGTTTTGTTGAGATTGCATTAAATATAATATTATTTGACAAAGTTTTTGAGATCTATTGAGACAATGCACGAAATCCGCGTAACTGCATTTTTCTTTTTAATGTCAAATGGCAACTAGAGTGAAGTCTTAATATTTTTATCATGATAGATATAATTTTAGTATAATATACAAGTTTTTTAAGGATTCCGTGATGGCCAATGATTTATTATTAACTCGTTTCGAGGTACAATAGGGTCTTAAGAAAGTTTCCACGTAGACGAGTCAATTGACACTTAAAAAATTGCAAAATATGTATACATATCTAGGTATAGATGAATTTGCGCACAAAGCGGTTCTCCTAAGCGGCGGTAAAACGAGGTTGACATGGCATCGCCATTTAAAAAATATTCGCTGGCGTAAAAATAGAACGAAAAACTTTCTGCCCAATTCGTTTATCTCTCCGTTAAGTTTATGAACGAAGTCAGAACCTCCTAATCAGCTGGAAACTTTCAAAACAAAAAACAGAAGTGGTTCGCAAGTTGTTTGCCTGAGTTTTTGTAAACCAATATTTTATCAGCAATCGGGACGTGACTAAAACAATAAGCTGGGAGCAAAAACTTCGAGATTCGGAAGCTTACCTTACTTAATAGAGCTGGATTAAAAACGTATTTTCTGTCAAACGTGGTCCTATTAGGGTACATTATAGCATCATTTTTTTTTAAATTACCAACGAAGCGGATATAAAAGAAAACAAATTAAGAGGTAGAGCATGGCTATTTATCGCTCGAACTGGAGCAGCCCGACTGGTGAAATACCTCCGCCTTAGAGAAGACCGCAGCCAAATGACAATCACTTCTGTGCTGTTGTGTTCCTGCGTGTGAGTAAGGTTTCCAGAGCTCCTGGGGGGTGCTACATTAAAAACAGGGGTGAAGCCTTCAAGGTAAGGGCGACAAGTCCAGTAACAGATTTATTATGCTGTACTTGTCACCCTTAAGCTAGGACCTCATTACCACTTAACATCAGGTGGGATGAGGTCAATCTTGAAGTGCAATATTAAAAAAAAAATACATCTAAAAACGAATAAATGGTTAAACATTTGAAGGTCGTAAGGTAAACACAACGCAATTGAAAATTAATTGTGTTTTGCTTTTAAAAGGACATTCAGTCAGACGATGTTAAGCGGAGTAAAATTATATAATAGATTATATTTTTTTTAATTTTCTAACCTTTTAAACCTTCCTTGCACCTCCACAATTGTTTATTTATTTATTTAAAAACTTTGTTTCACAAATAAGTACAACAGGTAGACTTAATGCTAGGGTCATTCTCTACCAGTCAACCCATGGGTCATGCAGATAGTTTGTATATGGGTGCGGTAATAGTGGAGAAAAAAAATGTTTCAAAACCAACATTAGCCAAATCTGTCTAGCCGTTTCGAGTTTTAGCGAGACTAACGAACACATATTCATTTTGATATAAGAATACAATATTTAACTACGTCTGTTCATAAAATGTACCCATGAGTCTTACTTATACTTTTTATTCTTGAATGCATATAAAATTTTTAATTTTTTAAAATATTTTTTTTCTATACCTAAAATAACAAGTAGCAAAGTAAGTTTCATTTAAAGTAATTATACATAATAGAAATACCTGTTTAAACATTTAGTTTTCAGTTAGGTGCGTCAGTTTCGTGTGACTTTGCACATTTTTTTACACTTATTTCATTTGTTTAATAAATAAATAAGTTTACAACTGGAATGATGACACGATTCACAACTAATTTTAAGGTAATTAGTATCGTAAAAAGAGGACATGGCGAAACTTCAGCCATAATAGGTTTTTTACAAATTATCTTGAAGCCATTATATTTAACAGATGAAAATTATAACTCTGTTATTATTAAAAAGTTGATTTTTTTTTGTATTATTACTTTTGCATGTTATTGTATAAAATTTGAGACTTAATCTTAGCGTAAAATATTTAAAAAACACCGGTAGTTAAAAGAATCTCAAGTTTGTTCAGTTCTGTTTGATAATAATCTATCTTTGTGCATCTTTGTGATTAGAAATCTGTCTGTGGAGCCATATAAATTTAGAAAAACACGATAGCATTACCATAAGCATAGCAAAAGTAAGTTTTTGAATGTATCAAGTTCGAGTTACTCCAATTCAGTTTATGATCTAAGGCTGTTACCGACGAGTTCCGAACGCAATCGAACTGAAAGTTGATGTTGTCTAGTTTTTTAGGCGAAAACCTAGATGCAGTGTCAGCCACAAAACTGCTGGCTGTTCGGCTAGATTACATACAAAGGGGAGCTATTCGTAGAGTCGATAGAAAACCGTTATTTCAAATGCTAGGTATCGACTGCAGTTTCGTTTTTAGAGCGTCATATTACCAAGAATTCGTTTAAGTTTAAAGAGAGTTTGTAGTAAAAAGCTATTTATTTATTATTGCTTGCTCATTTTTTCTCAGTGTACATCAGTAAGGTCCAACGGGAAGATTTCAGTGGCGTTGTCCACCGCTGGTGGATATAGCAACTTTTTTTCTCGATATCCACCAATGGTGGATGAATAGTGGGGGACATTGGGAATACAGGTACTTATTTATTACCCAAATTACGTAAGTGTATTAAGATAGGCAGGGTCTCCCAAACAAAAGTACCTAAACATTTTGCCTGCGAGATTAGAAGTGTCATAAACATTAACTTGCTTGAAAACTATAATAAAAATAAACGTATATATAAACGTACATAAACCAATATAATATAATAAAAAATGTGAAAATATATATTCACACGAATAAAATACACAATATTATAGAAGTACTGACTTTAAAAAATGTCTAAGATCAGTGTATGAAAGAGAATAAGAAATTATGTGTTACCACTATAACTGTAAAAGTTAATTAGTTGATCAAAATCTAAACTAAAACAAAATAAATGGAAACTAGCTAAATTGGACAGCTAAAGTGTGTGTGTGTGTAGCTTGTGTGTGGGAAAGAGTTGCTTATCATCAACTTTACTTCCAATGTACGTCAAGTAAAGAGAGGCACAACTGGACCAGTGTCGTGACTTTGGACGTATCTCGCTTTAGCGAGGTATGTGGAGTGTGATGTGATGTCTTTTGTTTATAATAATCGTAGTAAAACTAGTACTCCCCCGGTTTATTGGTGAATAATTCTGCAGATTTTTTTTTATATTACACTTCAAGATTAACCTCATCCCACCTGATGTTAAGTGGTAATGAGGTCCTATCTTAAGAGTGACAAGTACAGCATAATAAATCTGTTACTGGACTTGTCGCCCTTACCTTGAAGGCTTGACCCCTGCTACTAATGTAGCACCCCCCTTACTCACCTTACTCACACGCAGGAACACAACAACACAGAAGTGATTGTTATTTGGCTACAGTCTTCTGTAAGGTGGAGGTATTTCACCAGTCAGGCTGCTCCAGTTCGAGCTATAAATCGCTATGCCCTACCTCTCTTAAAAGTTTTGACACCAGCCGTTGCGCTTTGAATCCGTCTCGGCAACTTGTGAACTTTGTCCGATCTTGGTGCCTACACTTTAACTTAAGAATTAGCACTAATGCAAGCAATTACACTTAAAATAACACTTATTGAACAATTATCAACTATTTAAAACTAATTAAAATTCTACAGCGAAAATATTTGACAACTGTCACCAGTGTTGCCAGGCTAAAAAAACAAAGCTAAAAATTTAGCTTAAATTAAATAGTTTCAAAGTTTATTAAACAGTTTACTTAAAACTTATTACTTCAAACAGGTATAAATACAGTTTATTCTTAAATGGTGTATGTATAGTCAATATAAGATACACCTAAGTATCTTGTCACATTAGACCTCCACGTTACTAAGTTAGTCGTTTAAACTGTTAACTTACTGTGACAAGGTACTAAGATTTCTAGCGACTAAAGATGGATGAACTCTAGAACTCTAATATACACGTGGCACGGAGATTGAGCCAATTGCCATTGTGTAATCTGTCAAAATTGCTTTTCCTCGGAGTTTCGACAGTTTCGCGCTAAAACTAACAAAACTTTCATTGAAACTAACATTACTAGAATCCAAATAATGTTGCCGCACGTGTTAAAGCCACAAAGTCCGTTATGATTTGTGGTTTTGGTTTATTTAATTAGGTAACAACTCATCGTTAATGTCAAAACAGTGCTAAATCAAAGGCTTAAACTACTTTATTTATTTCTAGCTTGTATGTTCGCGACTCTGTACGTGTGGAATAGTAACTTTGGTTACCATTTAAAACTATTTTGGACTAGCTGACCTGACACACGTTGCCCTGTCTTAACGACGACTATATATATATGTAATCATAATCAATTCATTTATTCATGTTGGTTACAAGTAACACTTATGCATCGTCAAAATGAATATAAACCAAAATTGAAGCTACAGCCGGTTCGGAACCTAATCCTACCGAGAAGAACCCGGCAAGAAACTCAGTAGTTATCATAATCATAATCTTTACAATATTTTGGGCTAGAAAACTTAAAATTATGGTGTGCGAGCGAGCAAATAATCATGTCCATATATGTTTATCATTAAAATATTCATCAAGTTTGTAGTACCCTTTTTTCATTAAGCATGATTTAAAATAGACCTTAAATTTATGCATGGGTAAGTCAATAATACCTTGCGGTAACTTGTTGAATATTTTAAAATATAATTCATCAAAACCTTCTCCTGACAATAACAAACTGAATAAAAAAGTGAATTGGTCCAGCCGTTCATTATATAATATAGATATTTATTTTACAAGTAAGATTTATAAGTCTATAAACATTGATTAGACATTTGCAGGCATTTACTGCAAAGAGCGTATTAAACTATTAGGGTAGTAAAGTTACCGGTGATGTTGTGGTGGTTCTTAAAAATTTTCCCCCAGCATTACCATTAAGGCGATGAGGTCCCCCGGGGGGTTTTAGTGGGTAGGCCTGTCCTTTTTAGGGCAGGAGAGTCCCACACACGCCGTCACCTCCCTCGGGTGACGGTACGGTGCGCCAAGCATTTCCCCCCGCACAAAAAAAAAGAGGGTAGTAAAGTGTAAGGTGCGGTAAAGTAAAGTGTGCCGCACCACGCCACGCTTCCTCACCCTGCGCCACGTCAAGCTGCCCCCTCTGCGCCGCGCTAAAATCCCCCCATTGGCCACACCACGCTCCCACGCCCCCTTCTCCAATACGCCAAGACGGATTTAATCAGAGAGAGAACTCCGAGCATCGCTCTTTCCATAGCCCACTGAGCAACCTTTCACTTATGGATCTGCCGTTTTGCAAGTGTCTACGTTTCGGCACCATATGTAATGATGGGAAGGACGTCTCTTTATATACATAATTGTTAAAATTTCCACCATTGTAACGTTTTAGAAATTCAAATTGAAAAAAAAAATTGACAGAAATACCTAGCTGATTTATCGATTGCTCTTTTAATAACCCCCAACCAAGTACCAACTAGCTCTTTGATTATCTGCCACCAGACGCCAGCTGGGAGTTTTTAAAATATGTAACTTTGTACCGAGTTGGCGTGTTGTTAGCTTTTTTTTCCTGCGAGCGGTCGCTTAATCGTCGAGTTTACTTTATTCTCGAAATCCCTTAGAGAGTTTAAATTGTGCTGGTCCATTTGCTATAATAATCCCTTGTCACATTAAAGCTCCATGTAAATTAGTAAGTCAGATATACAGTCAGTATATTACGACAAGGTACTGAAGTGTGGATTACCTAGGCAATAATGGGCGTTGGAACCAACTTTTAAAATATTATAAAGGAAATAATAAATGAGAAAACTAAAAAAATATATGATGAACATTTTTCGAAAGTTGGTTCGAACGACATCTTGTTAGTAGATTTTATTATTTTTATAGTACTAAACGCCGTACTAGCGAACTTTAAATATTAGAAACAGAATTTTTTTACCGGAGGCTAACGGTTGATACAGCAGAAAAATTTCATCGCCTACGATAACTTGCGGTTAGCTCAGTTGGTAAGAGCAGCACGCGCGATACGTGAAGGTCGTGGGTTCGATTCCCGCATCGCAAGGGGAGACAAAAATTTTCTGTTTCTAATATCTAGTTAGTAGTTTTTTTAATACGTCATAAATCGTTTACCGCAATTTACCTTTAATTCAATCAACTCAATTATGTATAAACTTTTATCTTATGCTACTTGCTGCTATGGAACCCTTCATGGACGAGCACGCCCTTTGCCGGTTTTTAGTTTAATAACGTAACCAATCAAGTAATTTTTTATTTTGTTTTTTTTTGTTTAAGATACGGTATCTTAAAAATAGTTTGCTTTTAATGTCGTTCACATTAAAGTGCATTTTCAAACAGCGTAGTTTCTCTTTATTTCGGTTGAAAACCCTACTAGGAACAGACCCTTGGGATTTAGGGAATTACCTCACGCTCGCTACGTCAGCAAACTGAGTAACTTACAAACGTCAGGCCGAAATAGATTTCGCTGACGGAAATACAAATAGATTGGCTAGGCTATTCATTTAATTACTTCACTTTTCCCGAAGGTAACACAGTTTGAAAGGAGTGGTATAATGGCGTGTTGGTATTTAACTCGAAATGGTACGTTAAGCAATTAGTTCAGAAATAAACTTATGTAATTAGGCTTTGTTCAGTAACTACCTATCCCACGCGGCTTCTACGAGTTCAATTAAAATTCGTTGCTAATCCATACTAATATTATAAATGCGAAAGTAACTCTGTCTGTCTGTTTGCCTGTCTGGCTTTCACGCCTAAATCACTGAACGATTTTAATGAATTTGGTATACGTATACGATGAACCTTTAGAACGGGCATAGGCTACTTTTTGTTTTGAAAGTAAAGGAGCAAATATAATATAATACCGCACTTGAAATTTTGTATGGGATTTTTTTAAAGTTAGAGATATTAAATTTGGCACAAATACATATAGCTTGAAAGTTTAATTAAAATATGGGGTACTTTTTGTTTCATAAATAAGGGGAGACAGGGGTAAAACCGACCATAAAAGTATGTATGTATGCTGGCACAGCTAGTGGTTTTATAAATACGTAGACCTCTCTTCGGCTTTAAAAAAAACTTTACCTGTTATTTTTTTTATTCCTGCTTTGAGAACCCTTACGTCTTGTGTTATAATATTTATAAATGAGAAAGTAACTTTGTTTGTCTGTCTGCTTGTTTATCCAGCTTACATGCCAAAAACACTGAACCGAATTAAAGGAAATTCCGTATGCAGATGGTTTTGAACCTGTGAAAGAACATAGGTTACTTTTTAATGGGTAAAATGTTTGCAAGAGTTTGAACACGGTAGCGGGGGTGAAAGTTTTGATGGAAGTATAAGCTATTTACTAGCTTTGCCCGTGACTTCGTTCGCGTGACTACCGGATTTTAAATTTATTTTTTCTGAAACAAAAGTAACCTCAGTTACTCCTTATTACATCAGCTTCCTACCAGTCCAGCCATTTCTATACTAATATTATAAAGAGGAAAGATTTGTACCTATTTTTGTATGTTTGTATGTTTACAATGAATAGGCTCAAAAAGTACTGGGCCGATTTAAAAAAATCTTTCACCAATAGAATGCTACATTCTTCCAATTTGACATAGGCTACAAAATTAGGGATCCTTGGTAAAATTTGAAAAATTTCAACAGAAAAACGGGAAAAATTCTCTAAGGCGAAACGAAGTTCGCCGGGACCGCTAGTCAAATATATAGACACTTCATTTCTTCATAAATTCAGATACGTGAAAAAGGGGTTCCACGTTTAAAAGTTTTAAAACACTTTAACTCTTTTGACCGTCTTTCTAACATTCGAAATAAAACACATACAATGTAAACCGAGTTCTGTTATATGATACACTGAAGTTAGATTCGTACGCCACGTTCCAAAAAGATAGAAGACCATCCCAACTGAAAATAGTTACATTTGTCATGAGGATATTGATGTCTCGGAAGTTAGGTTAAGCAATTTATCCAGGCTGATATCTTCGATATGTAGATGTCAACCGTTTGGGCAAGGTCTCGTTTACAATGCGGTCATCAATTTCAGCACGAACGGTTTTTTAGCGGATTCATCAAAACCGAAATGTATATATCATAGATAAGAATTTACTGTCTTTTTTGGGAACTAGCAAAAATATGTTTGATGATGCTGTGATAACGCTTGTTCTATGTTACTACTAAATAAATTGAATCCCGTATTTGGCTAGCTTGGTGTTGAAGCCAGTAGCTTTATTATGTTATGTTAACTTTACTTAAGGATATTTTTATCCTTGCTAATACTATAATATGCGAAATAGTTTTAATGAAACTTTATACAAACTGTCTAACGCCTGAAAAATTAAAGATGCTTATTTTTTTGATACGGATGGATGGATGAGGAATCATATTTAAAGCTTGAAGTTTAATACTTATTTTAAGGCTGTCGATTTGATACAGTTAAGTATAAAATCATTCTTATTCAGAAATAACGAAAAGGAAGCACATCAAGTATCTATATTCAAGCCTATCTATATATATAAAAGGAGAAACTGACTGACTGACTGACTGACTGACTGACATATCAACGCACAGCCCAAACGGCTAAACGTAGGCACTTGAAATTTGGAAGGGACGTAGCTTAGGTACCGTAGGGGTGCACTAAGAAAGGAATTCCCGAAATTCCCACGGGAACGGGAATTAGCGGGGAAAATCCTTTTGTATGAAAAATCTAAACCGCTTAAGTTAGACGCTTGAAATTTGGCATGCAGGTACCTTAGTAAATATAAAGTTTAGTTATGGCTGTATTTTGAGAAATTCCCACGGGAACGGGAGTTAGCGGGAAAAAACTTTTGTATGAAAAAATCTAAACCGCGTAAGTTAGATGATTGAAATTTGACATGCATATACCTTAGTGAATGCAAAGTTAAGTCATGATTGGATTTTCCAAAATTCCCATGGGAACGGGAATAGCGGGAAAAACTTTTGTACCGCGAGTTAGAGGCTTGAAATTTTTTAGTATATGGGTATCTTAGCAAATGTACAGCTTCATGGGAATGGGAAACACGCGGACGAAGTCGCGGGCAAAAGCTAGTTAAATACAAAACATTTACCAATACGATTCGAGCTCAACCAATTTGGGTACGAGCCAAGGTCAAGGTACTACCACTTTCGTCTTCGGACGTAGGTAGCAGCCAGCAGGTACTGGTAAATGATATCAATTCGAGCCCGCAACTAGTTTGGTTTCGCTCATAAATTTTTCATCTACCCGCAAGCCAATAGGGGCGTTTATGCCTTTGACGTGCTCACGGTCCGTCGGTTTTTCGCGAGGGTAGGCGCCTGACCCGGGATCCGTAGTTACGGGATTATCAAATAAAACTGTGGTTGTGTTGATATTGTTTTGTTTGGAGCTTTTTTGCCTAAATTAACATTTCCATGAAACGGCGGAAACAAGTTTGTTATGCAGGGTCTGGCCCGCTGCTCGAGCTGCTACCGTGGAAACGATGCAGCGAAAGAACTGGTATGAAAAGGGGTCTTTGAAACACATGGTCTAAGCCGACAATCCAGATCTTGAGTCTTGTCTTGTACGTGTTAAAAGGCCGCACTGCATTCACAAAGGAAGAATAGATATCAGTGAGACATATCAAGAGAGGCCACCACCACATCTCGACCGAAGTCAGGACTATTACAAGTCACAAGAAGGAGGAACTAAGAAATTTGAGGGGCGTACACACTAGTCATGTTTCATTTAATTGATATTATATCAATTTAAGTGTCTTCAATTTAATCTTCTACAGGGGATGCTTGTGGCATAAGACACTTTTGTCTGTTAAGAAGTATGTTTTTACTCTAACAAGGAATATCTTGACATGAAACTTAATTATTCAATGTTTAATATTAGTGACTAATTAGAGATAGACGACTAAAGAGAACCAATTAATTTAATATGTATTTCTTATTTTTTTAAACCTTGTGCCTAATTATTGTTTACAATGCCAATAAATGTAAAATAAAAATGCTTAATTCCTATAATTTCTACGCCACTAATGGCAGAGTATGTGAGCAACATAATTTTAAGATTTAAGATCTTTATAACCATATTCTTTTGAAATAAAAATATTTGAATTTGAATTTTGAAATTTGAAAATTTGAAAGATCCTTTCGCGAGGCAGCAAGAAGCACCAAAAGGTTGTATGGATTTCATTGCAGCGTACCAATTGATCAATCGAGTTCTGGTTAAAAGCCCTTGATTGAACGTTCCCGTACTATGTGATTTATGCTGAGGAGGTTCCTCAAAATAGCCTCCATAAAGGGGAGTTGTCCAAAAAAGTGTCGTTTAGGTAGGGCAATTATCGCTTGATGTCTCTATTAGGGTCCTAACTACAGGTCTTTAAACATAAAATTTTCGTGTGACTATGGAGGATGCGCCTTTGCTTTTTTTTTATATTGCACTTCAAGATTGACCTCATTCCACCTGATGTTAAGAGGTAATGAGGTCCTAGCTTAAGGGTGACAAGTACAGCATAAAAAATCTGTTACTGGACTTGTCGCCCTTACCTTGAAGGCTTTACCCCTACTACTAATGTAGTACCCCCCAGGAGCTCTGGAAACCTTACTCATACGCAGGAACACAACAACACTGAAATGATTGTTATTTGGCTGTGGTCTTTTGTAAGGTGGAGGTATTTCACCAGTCGGGCTGCTCCAGTTCGAGCGATAAATCGCTATGCCCTACCTCTCTTCTTTCTTTTGCTGTGGAAGAACGGCCTCCAGTTAATGAATGCCAATAATTGCCGATAAAGCCAAACTCACTTTCCTGTGCAGGTATGGACTGTAATTTCTGAAGGTAGCTGGTAAGTCATTTGATTTTTATAGACGATTCATAAATATTACTGTTATAATGTTCATGATTTCTCATTTTCTCTTTGAAGAAAGAGGTGATTGGTGTAGAGATCAGGATTTGATGGTTGATCTGTACAAATGTAACCTTTACATTAGAACGTGAAAAAAATAACTAATTTTGTAACGTAGGCGAGATTGAAAATATAGGTCTACTTAGAGGAATTTCGGCCTTTCTGGTCTACTTAAGGGAATAATAACTTCATCGAGATTAAACCTCTCGAAGTGTATAAAAATAGTTTTTATTAAAATTTTTGAGGAGACAATTCGAATAATAGGTATTGTGTGCACTTTTATTACATTTTAAATAGATATAAATGGATTGTTATAATCAAAAAAGAAAAACAGAATTTTTCAATAATAAAATATATACGGTCGAATTGGGAACTTCCTCCTGTTTTTGAAGTCGTTTAAAAATTCATACAAAATGCCTAAATCAATTAAAAGATCCTAAAGCTCTATATAGATCAACTAAGTATAAGCAGAAATGTAAACTCGCTACAATTTTTCAGCCAATAATAATACTTTTTGATTCTAACCTTGCATTGAACTTTTAACCCTTTGTCATTTTTACAAAGGCCTGAAAATCCAATTGAGCATTACAGCGAGTCCCGAAGGTTCCCAATCCGATTCGCCATCGGATGAACATATTAATGTGTCGCACAAACGAAAAGTCCCGGTAATCGGGATAATTCGGGATCCACAGTTGCTCCGCGAACCCTACTTATATGGGTCAAAACAAAGTGTCGGTTGCGTTACCCGAAAATGGGCCTAAATTCTTTTGGCGTCGATAGTTTTTGGGGCGACGATTGCGTGCGGGGCGCCCTTCAAAGGATTCGAATCAATCGGCGTGTCATACGGACCAATGACCTGTATTCCGTTACATTTTGACGCTGTACAGTTATTGATGAAAGGTTTTTGTGCGGGAAAACTAGGAGGTAGCTATCTGCGCTTGTTCTTGTCTTATTTTCAGTATGGCAATGCTTCATAAGGGATGCCTATCAAGCATTAACGTAGCATGAGACCCGGGATTGGGGTTTTCTGGGAATTCCCAGGACTTTTGATTTCTACAAACTTACTTGAACTTTATTACTAGAAGTAAAATAATTGTTACCACTTGTGTTGATCTTTATTTTATTATTGTAATATTATAAAGGCCAGTAAAAACAATTTTTCGCTTTTGTTAGTTTTTTTAGTACAGTCTAGTCATTTGGTGAGAAATATTGTGGTTACCTGGAATGTTTTCCAGGAGTGTTGAAAATCTGTACTTTTATAAATTTTGAGGTGTTTTTCTGAATTTCGACTTTCAACCTCGTATTTTTGCCTCTCGCGCCGCCATATTGGAAATTGGCGCTTAAAAGCAGTTTTTTGACAATATCCCTTTTTTTACAATAAAAACAGTTATATGCAAAATTACATTAGAGACAATTACCTACAATTCATGTATCTTCCATTTTTCATAAAGTTAAACTACCAAATAAAGATAAATTTTGAGGTGTTTTTCTGAATTTCGACTTTCCACCTCGTATTTTTGCCTCTCGCGCCGCCATATTGGAAAATGGCGCTTAAAAGCAGTTTTTTGACAATATCCCTTTTTTTACAATAAAAACAATTATATGCAAAATTACATTAGAGACAATTACCTACAATTCATGTATCTTCCATTTTTCATAAAGTTAAACTACCAAATAAATATAAATTTTGAGGTGTTTTTCTGAATTTCGACTTTCCACCTCGTATTTTTGCCTCTCGCGCCGCCATATTGGAAATTGGCGCTTAAAAGCAGTTTTTTGACAATAGCCCTTTTTTTACAATAAAAACAGTTATATGCAAAATTACATTAGAGACAATTACCTACAATTCATGTATCTTCCATTTTTCATAAAGTTAAACTACCAAATAAATATAAATTTTGAGGTGTTTTTCTGAATTTCGACTTTCCACCTCGTATTTTTGCCTCTCGCGCCGCCATATTGGAAATTGGCGCTTAAAAGCAGTTTTTTGACAATATCCCTTTTTTTACAATAAAAACAGTTATATGCAAAATTACATTAGAGACAATTACCTACAATTCATGTATCTTCCATTTTTCATAAAGTTAAACTACCAAATAACTGTACTAATTGCCCACTTTTCAGATAAGGTTCCATCATGTTGTTACTTCTATCATTAGCTTTGTAACTTTTTTTTTTACCTCGCAGTCCTGTAATGCCTCGTGCTTCCACTATATTGACGTCCATGGCTGGTCTAGGCGGCTATGTCTTCTAAACTGGTCTCCAAAGTTTAAAAGTCTTACAGGATTTCCCTCGTACTTAATTGACCTTCTTACTGGACGCAATGCATATTGCCGGCTCTTGCTTGCAAACGCGGCCAACGTGACCATTTACAACGTGGCCACATCTGTAGCGTAGGATGCCGGTGGGACCCTTTGTATGTAACTGTTTAACTCGTTTTAGTAAGGGCTAATGCGCCAAATGTCTGCCACGTCGCCCCCTGTAGGTATACTAGTTAAGGGTTCACATGGATAGTTAATAGATCGTTATTCTATCCAAGAGCTAGAACCTTGGGTAAATTTATTGGTGTTGATTACTCAAGTCACTCATGATTGATTAATATGGTGAAGACCTGATTTGCAAATATAACTGCGAGGCCTCAAACATGAATAATAACTCTGTTGTGTATGAGTAACCACACTCACACATGTACATGTTCACAATATATAAACAGTGTCAATATATAATAAAAAACTGTCATAAGCAACTAAACTAAGTGTTTGACTCAGCTCCCGAGCCCGCCATCACAACTCTTCTAAGCATCTGCAATGTAGACTATGTCTTATATGGATATCTCTTCCAGCGTAAAGTGCAATAAACTGTGTATTTATCTGTTGGACTCACTAAGTAGGTTACGTTTATAAATTAGAGAATTTTCTATAAATTATTGTATGTGTTTATTGAACACAGGCATTTTTTTTTCACTTTTCATCCTTAATACATTCATACATATAACTACGCCTTTCTCCCGAAAGAGAAGGCAGTGATCATATCTTTCCACTTGCTATTTACTCACAACTAGCGGGAAAATATTAGACAACATCACATACATTGCTGTGATTCTGTAGTAAGTAACTGAAGAGCTTCTGTTGCAGTCAGAAACAACGACGGTACCACAATACCCAGACCCGGGACAATATAGAAAAGTTCGTTACCCATATTGACCCGACCGGAAACCGAACAGGGGTCTCAGAGATAGCGCGACGCCAAAGTCCGGCACGATCACTCTTTCTTACTTTCCATTTATTAATCTTTCCTTGCATGCTTGTCGGTTTAGAGTTTTCAGTGTTAACGTGTTATATCATAGTGCAGCAATATCCCGTGACAAATGCATGCAATTAATGGATCAGTTAATGATATCGCTTCCCTTACTAAGCAGGTGCGCATTATTCATCGTTGTAATCAGTGAGCTCGTTGTGCGTTACAATAAATTGACGTAATTAAATGCGATCGGTCTAGAATGGAGTAGTTATACGTCCGAATGTCATGTAGGCCTAGCATGCGTAGTACGTCAAATTTATTGCGTGAGACGACAAAAGTTTCTATACCTTTGATTGGGTGACAGGACACCGTTCGCGTATTTTCAGCCAATCAGCAGTTGACGCATTGTTGTCATTTCTTAAGAGCGCGATAATTTACTAGCGTGGCGTATGCTAGACCTCATGGCTAATGCGACGCTAAAAATGGTTGAGGTAACAGATAATATTTACCAATTTATAAGGTTCCGTACCCAAAGGATTAAAACGGGAACCTATTACTGAGCCTTCGCTGTCCGTCTGTTCGTCCGTCTGTCGCCGGGCTGTATCTATTTATCTATATATTACTTACTTGTCATATAGTACATAAACGTAGAATACATAACACCCCGTTAGGCCACCGCAGAGATAATTTGACGAAAAATTTTAACAGCAAAACAAAACTAAATCTCAAGTATCTCAAAAATTATAATTTTAATTAATATTTTTGAGATACTTGAGATATTATAATTTTAATTAAAATTATAATTTTATTGGTAATAGCCAAATAGTTGAAATTTTTACAGATGATGTCCTTATATAGCTGCTTTAACAACAATACGAACTCACGACTTTCACGTATCGCGATTGCTGCTCTTCCAAATGAGCTACCCGCAAGTTATTGTAGTTGATGAATGTTTCTGTTGTATTAACCTTTTAGCCTCCGGTAAGTGCCCTCTGCTGTATAAGTTAAGAACTGTATAATTATCGCTATTAATATTTATTCTAGAGCGGCGTGAAACACTATAAAAATTGTTTAACTGTCTTTGTTATCTCTTGTTGCCTTACATAGCAGATGATGAATGTTCACTGGATCTGTCTTACAACAAAATCAAAAGATTTAATTACAGTGGAACTTGGTTAAGTGGGACCTGGATAAGTGAGAAACCTCTATAACTGGAACTCATGCTGAGGTCCCAACACTTTGGCACTGAATTACCTCTGTTAGTGGGACGAGGTAAACCTCTATATCTGGGATTTGTTCTTTCAATTTATCATCATAGTTACCTCTATAACTGAGTCAGCGAGTAAATTTTATATGCATAAACCTCTGTAACTGAGATAACATTGTTTGTTTACTCATTCTTATTCCACCCACAAATTCCACACGTAATTCTAAGTACGTAAGTACAAATTTTGAGCTTCAATTACCTTCAGTTTTAGTTTCGCTTTACTAACATACAGATGTTTATTTGAAAAATGTCAAAACGAAAGCTACAATCGTTATCATTACGTGAAAAACTGAAGTTAATATGATTTATGAAAGTGGGAAGATACCTACGCGAAGAAGTTTGTGCCGAATTTAATGTGCCAAAATCTACTCTTTGTAGAAATTCAGAGTAAACATAAAATTGAATCACAATGTTCTGAAGGACAAGGAAAACAAAAACGTGTACGTTTAGCAGAATATCCTGAATTGAACAGTGATTGCTAATATGGGTTCATTCCGGTAAGTGAACCGATGATTAAAGAAAAAGCACAAGATACATAAAACGTTATTTTATTTAATGATCGCACCTGTATAACTGAAATAACCTGTATTCTCACCTCTATTAATGGAACCCTCTGTAAATGAGACAGATATTTATTTATACCTGTATATCTGAGACACTGGGTAAGTGGAATACCTCTATAAGTGAAACGACATCGCAGGTCCCGTGATGTCTCACTTAACCAGGTTTCACTGTATTATATAACATACTAGGGGTCCCGGCACACTTCGTTTCGCCTTAGAGAATTTTTCCCGCTTTTCTGTTGAAATTTTTCAAACTTTACCAAGGATCCCTAATTTTGTAGCCTATGTCAAATTGGAAGAATGTAGCATTCTATTGGTGAAAGAATTTTTTAAATCGGCCCAGTACTTTTTGAGCCTATTCATTACAAACATACAAAAATAGGTGCAAATCTTTCCTCTTTATAATATTAGTAAGATTTATTATTTATTTACATGCTATTTGTTTCCATGTAGAGCTACACAATTCCACCGATTCTGTTCTAGCACCTCAAACTATATCGCAGATATCATACATCTCATGACAAATGCATTCCAATTAGCGAATCAGTTAATGATATCAATTACCGCGATTATTGAGCCAGTGTACATAATTCATTTATTAATTAGCGGAGGGGCATGCTGCTGTTTCATTGTTTACTTCTTGCATAGGACAAGGGTTACCAACTTGCAAAGGTTGGGGTTGATTGAAAGAAAATCATTATGGATCATCTACTATATGTCGGTTTTTAACCACCGGTGTCTATCTTATTTATTTATATTTTTTATTTAAACAACTACAATAGGTGGACTTAATATATCACGGATTGTTTGTATCTCTGTCACTCGTACCACGTGCGCTTTGTGCGTGATCGTGACAATCAACGAGACAAGCGTTTTGTTGTGACCACAAAGTGAGTGAATAACGGCGAGTTAATTTTGTGGAAAAACTGGAATTATAGCTACCCGGGAGGTCGGGGGGCTTGTCACTATTATCGGAGTCTCTCGGGCAATATGGGAAGGTTGGAAACCCTATATAGTACTTATATTAACTATGACATTTTACGGGGTAATTACCGCGTCGGCCCGTTGGGGAATGGTGTGTGTAAGACATGTGACTTAACTTCGGAGACCAGCCGGCCGCGGGCATAGTAGAAAAGTAGGTAAACTAGCGCCATCTAGCGCCCCGACCGAACGATAACTGCCTATACCCCTAGGCCTGTCAGTGAAAACTTTCGACACCTATTGTTATGTTTATTTCCGCCGCGGGTGGGGGACGTCCCCGCTGGCCTTGCACGGTCTTTCGCAGGCGAACGGGAGCGGCTTCACACGCGTATTAGCCTCTCTTTTTCCTCATCTTCCACTGATTCTTCGCTCGTATTGATCGTAGCGTGATGTTATATAGTTTTAAGCCTTCCTCGATAAAATGTCTTTTTTTTATAGTAGCGCAGTATATTATCTCCTCCCAGCCAATATACTGCAAGTAAGCAAGAGAGGAACCCATATCGCGATGACAATGGATTTGATACCGATATATCCTATCCGTTAGCTTCGCCATACTGGTCTGCAAGATGTTTCTTCACGCTCCTTTTGAAGGAATTCATATTAAAAGAAGGAGGAAACACGTGAGCCGTCTATCCAACACAAAAATATTTGATCAACTCGAACCAGTAGTTCCTGAGTTTAGCGCGTTCAAATAAACAAACAAACTCTTCAGATTTTTAGAAGTATAGATTTTAATACTTAAACCAACAAATGAGTTACAAATTTTGAGAAATTGTACGGCTGTGGTGTAATGTGTTTGAGTATTTTTTTGTATTCTTACTCGATGTTTCGAATCTCAATAAAGTTACGTCACTTTACGAACGGTGTGAAATAATTTCTACCCGCATCTGTTACATGCTAAACTACTGGTGTTAATTAATTAATAATGATCCGTACGGCATCGGAGTAGAAGCACAGGCGCAGCGGTGACGTCACCGCTCTAATATGACGCGCGAGGCTGTAACGCGGCTTAGTGACGTCAGACTTAGCATGTTTTGGTACAGATCGTACCGGTTTTCAGTTTTGTATCGTATTTGAGTGATAGTGGTTTAAATGCTAGTGTTCCGTCGTTGTTCGTCGAGGCAATAATGGCACGGTTTCCGTACCACTGACTTTATATTTACTTATGACTTAAAATACGTAAAAACTACTACAACATGCTGTCATGCAAACTTATGCTGTCTGTCACCATATCAAGTCCATTCTGTTAGTTCTATTTTTATACTTACTTATGGACTATGTACAGCCTTTATGCTATGCCAATAAGAATTGCAAACGTTTACCTTGTCGTGCTGTAGACTGTCCTTAAAAAATTGTTTTATTATGCTTATAATTAAAGTTTTTAAAGCGTTAAAAGCTATGTTCTGTAAAATAATTGAATTTATTTTGTAATTAACTGTTTTATATTATATCAGATGACACTTTAAAAGGTTCTGCATTTGTACTATGCAATAGTCCATATTTTTATAAGGAATAAAGTGACGACCACTGGATGTCCAAATAAATTAATAAAAAATTACTACCTTCAAATTAAAATATCATACACCTCTCCTACATTTTCAACTTAAAACTGTGGAGTTGATTGGTAGACAATGCCATTGCGGCTGGCATGCTGAAACAGCTGGGTTGTAATAGTATAAAGTTGTATCAATCAAATGGTGAGGTACGTAAGTAGCACTAATGAGCACAAATAAAAAGCTAGTTTACGGTAATAAAAAGCAAACTATAATGTCGATAATAAAAACAGTCAAAATAGAAAAAGTTAAAAATAACGTAAAAAATAGGTTTAAAAAAATGTAAAAAAGGTGCAATCTTGCACAGTATGTTTTTAGTTCTTTATTAGCGGTACCAGGTTGCTTCTCCGCATGGACATCACTGCGTGGTTACAATCCTTTGCCATACAATCCAATTAACTCCAAGGTGTTGCCAGCACTGGAATGAGGAGTTTAATGTTGTTTACTGACGTCACTTTAATGTTACGCTGAAATTATCCGACTTCTTACTTCCGAGAGAGATTAGCGCGGTTAGATGAAATGGGACCTTTAATCCCATTTGTTGTACTGAGCAGTTCTACGGTAAAACCAGTGAGATGTCTTTTCTCATAAGCCCTACGATTTCACAAGTTACTGAATAGCAGATTAAGTAGAAGTCTTTATTCCTATTCTTTTACTTCTCATTTACGGTAGAACAAATGGTACGGTAGAAATAGTGGTTTCTGATTTCACCAGTATTATGTTATGATATATGCCTGAATAATAGAACAGTTAAAATTTTAGTTCCTTGTAGTTTTTCTTCAACAGACCACTAATAAAATATATTATACTGTTGCCTAGGAGTTGGGTTTTAACGAAATTCATAAATAATAAGGCTAAACTTGTATGTAAGTTTATTGCATCGAATGAAAGAAATTGTACAATCCGCGACACCATTGTTATTTAGTAGTTAATACGAACTACTTACTGCCCGACGTTTCGGTTAGGTTGCACCAACCGTGCTCACAAGCTGACTAAAAATTCATTCAGCTCCATTCATGAATTGCGTTCCATTTGAAACTTTTAAATGTATAAAATGGAACGCAAACGTCGTAAAGTTTAATAACACTTGCATACTTTAAAAAAGGGACTAAGTGTTGTATTTTTTGCGCTAAAGAGTATGAAACATGCATCTAGACATTCTTATAAAGTTTATTATTTATATTAGTAGTCTCCCACTAATGCGCTGTTTCACCCACTGATATCTAGTTATCTCAATTCTGCAAAATTTTACTGAACAAAAAACTAAATCACTTCTTTAACTTTCGCAGTCTCTTAAAGGAAAGTTAGATTCTACAACAGAATTTTAATTAATCTAATTGAATATTCTGCTCGGGAGTCGGCTATCTTCAAATCTTTTTGGTCTAATAAAAGATTTTTTGCCAATTTTCCTCTTTAAGTGTGGTAATTATAGAGCCATCCATTCGGCTAATAAACTCAGAGGAGCCATGCCAAATGATCTCAAACACTCCCTTAGGGCTGTGACGGGGAGGAATTTAAAGTTTTTAAAAGCCAATTTACTGAACTGAGAAAACAGTAAAAAATGGCTGGCTTGGATTATCAGAGCTGTTAAGCATATTCAGTTCTTTTTGCACGTTTACAAACATTTAAAAGGTTGCCATACTCATCTATCTTTCTTTCAAACAAGTTTCTTTTAGTCGTTTTTGCATGAAATAGTAAACATTGATACGTTCTTACAAACTTTCGCGGATTTTATGGTCGTTGGCTTCGAACATTCTGGTCTCAAAGCGCGATTCAACCACTCGAATAACTTTTTAAGAGAGGTAGAGCATAGCGAGTAAGGTTTCCAGAGCTCCTGGGGGGTACTACATTAGTAGCAGGGGTCAAGTCCTCAAGGTACGGGCAATAAGTCGAGTAACAGCTATTATTATGCTGTACTTGTCACCCTTAAGCTAGGACCTCATAACAATTGGTCAAGATTGGTTTTCGCCTCCCTTATCTGGTCCAGATGTATCCCTCTGCGACCGTCCTGCGTAGTTTACTGACCGAGGTATGCAACTCCAGCATGCCTCGGTCACGTCGTCCACCTCCCCGACGCGCCTGCTTCTGGTGGTCGGAGGAGCTCGCCGATCTTCGGGCTGTTTGCGTAGCTGCACGGCGGGCCTACACCAGAAGTAGGCGCCGCGCTCATCGGAACCTTGAGAACGAAGCCTCCCTTTATGGTGCCTATGTAGAGGCGAAGAAGGTCCTCAAAGATGCCATAGGAGCCGCCAAAAACTCCGCTCGCACGGAAATGTTAGAGGGTCTCAATCAAGATCCATGGGGGAGACGGTACCGGGCCGTACGTAACAAATTGCGCCCCATAGGTCCCCCACTCACAGAGACCCTCGAGCCAGGGCTGCTCGACAGCGTCGTCCGGGCTTTGTTCCCGGACAGCAGACCTGGCTTCGTCCCGCCGGCAATGGGTGCCCCTCGAGAGCAGGAGCTTGCAACTGCTCCCTTCCAAGCCCCTCAAGTCACCGAAGAAGAGTTCGGCACGGCGGCAATCTGCCTTCGTGCCAAGAAAACGGCTCCTGGACCGGACGGGGTCCCCGCGAAACTGGTCGCTCTTGGAGCAGTCTTCATGGAGCAGAAGTTTAGGGAACTGTTCGACTCGTGCTTTCGGGTCGGCCAGTTCCCTAAACCTTGGAAGGTGGGGCAGCTTTGCCTCCTTCGCAAAGAAGGTAGACCGGTGGACTCACCATATGCGTACCGACCCATTGTGCTTCTCGACGAAGTCGGGAAGCTTTTTGAGCGCATTGTGGCCGGGCGCCTGAAGGACCACCTTCGCGGCGTTGGTCCAAATTTGTCAGACCGGCAATATGGTTTTCGGGCAGGGCGGTCTACTATCGACGCCCTGTCCGATCTGAAATCTTTGGTTTTGGAGTCTAGGGAGAGGGGGGAGGGTGTGATGGCTATTTCCTTTGACATAGCCAATGCATTTAATACCCTCCCCCACTCTACAATTATGCAGGCGCTCCGTTATCACGGAGTGCCCCCTTACTTATTGGCGCTAATCGGCAATTACTTGTCCCATAGGGAGGTTGTGTTCTTAGATGCCGATGGTCGTCTGCGCCGTTACAGCGCTCGATCCGGTGTCCCACACGGGTCTGTTTTGGGGCCCCTCTTGTGGAACATCGGATATGATTGGCTCCTGTGTGGTTCTCTCCTCTCGGGCATGAGTGTCTTTTGTTACGCGGACGACACTCTCGTGACTGCCCGGGGGAGAGATTTTGGTGCTGCCGCTCGTTTGGCAGAGGCTGGGGGCACTCTTGTCGCCAGGCGTATTGCACTCTTGGGCCTTCAGGTGGCCCTAAGTAAGACCGAGGCTATATTTTTTCCTGGGCCTCGGCAACGCTTTTTCTCCGGCGCGTACATCGTCGTCGGGGGTGTCCGGGTGGCGGTCGAGGCCCAGATGAAATATCTGGGTCTCATCCTGGACCAGCGTTGGAAGTTTGGACCGCATTTTGCGGCGTTGTCTTCTCGCCTTCTCAAGGCGGCGACCTCCCTCGCATGGCTTCTCCCCAATGTAGGGGGTCCCAGGGCCAAATGCCGGCGACTCTATGCCGGCATTTTGAGAAGCATGGCCCTATACGGCTCGCCCGTCTGGGCCAACTCCCTCCATATTCGGGAGAATCAAAGACTGTTTCGGCGCCCTCAGCGTGCTATCGCCCAGCGAGTGTGCAGAGCATACCGCACCGTTGGTTTTGATGCGGCGTGCGCACTCGCTGGGACGCCGCCATGGGAGTTTGAGGCCCAGGCAATGGCGAGGGCTTATCAGTGGCAGGCCCTAAGGAAGGCCTCCGGGGAGCGTTTCTACCCGGAGGACCTGTCGCGTGTGCGCCGAGAGGCGCACGAAGAGATGGTCCGACATTGGGCGGAGTCCTTGCAAGTGGCTCCGTCGGGTCGGTGGACCCTAGACGCGCTCGGGCCAGTCATTATTCGCTGGCTCGAGCGCAAATCAGGATTCTTATCCTATCGTTTGGTGCAGGTGCTGTCCGGCCATGGCTGTTTTGGGCGGTACCTGCACCGTATTGGTCGGGAGCAGTCTCCGTCGTGCTCCAATTGTGGCGCGGCGGAGGACACAGCGGGGCACACACTGCAGGTGTGCCCCACATTTGACGCGCAGCGCGTGACTTTGCGTGCTCTGGTGGGGCCGAATCTCTGACTCCCCAGCATAGTCGAGGCTATGCTCGGGAGTGAGACGGCATGGGACGGGATGGCCTCCTTCTGCGAAGAAGTCATGTCGCAGAAGGAGGCCGCAGAGCGGGAGCGGGAGGACGACCCATCCGCTCCCGCCTGCCACCGAAGAAGGCGGCTGAGGGCGCGGCGGCAATACGACCGCGCCCAGCTACCGCGTGGGGACCGGCCGGCTGATGGTGTGAGGGCACCTCAGCTGGCATTGCACCGGCCCCCACTGCGAGGTGGGGATGGTTCCGTTGGACCGGCCATCCCCAGTCTCCCCCCGAACACTGTGGGGGGAGTAGACGGAGCTGCATAAGCGGCTATTCCGCCGGCGGTGTTGTAGAAGTCAAGGCTTAGCCGATCTCCCATAGCACCGCCACTAAGGCGATGAAGGTCCAATCGGGGGGTTTTAGTGGGTAGTCCTGCTCTTTTCAGGGCAGGGAGTCCCACACACGCCGTCACCCTCCCTCGGGTGACGGTACGGTGCATCAAGGCATTTCCCCCCGTCAAAAAAAAAAAAAAGGACCTCATAACCACTTATCATCAGATGGGATGAGGTCAATGTTGAAGTACAATATAAAAAAAAACTAACAGGCTTGTTGAAATCAACCAGTAGATTATGCGACTTTAAAATTGATTTGGCTTTGTGGGAGCCCTATTATAGAAGACTTTGAAATATTGCTATTGCACTATGCAATAAATCATAGTTTCTACATAGTTCGTTTCATACTGCTTGGGATAACACTTCTAAGATAGAGTCCGATTTAGATTGATTAACGTAGAAGTAGAAATTTAAGAGTCTATAAATAATGATGCAGAAGTCAGAATGAAATATTGTCTGTGGTTTGGATCGTAGTCTTCGTTTTGTAAAAACCTATAGTAAATATAGATACGCCATATCTACTAAATTAAATTTTATACATTTAATATAAGTTGATTAGTCAAAACGCAATAAAATGAACCTATGTATGAATATTCTCTTCTCGTGTTTAATTTTCTGCTATTTATTGTTATTTATTTTGTTGTAATCCTAACTCACATTTTTACTATTACCGCACCCATAAATGAACGCTATGTGGCGGGTCGTTACATACCCTACAATATGGTTGAGTGAAGCGATGGCTGGCACATACGTCATGCTTGTGAACAGGTGCTGCCTTTGGGGACTGGTCTGCTCCAGCTTACCTCTCGAAAGTAAAAACTTACTTGAGTACTTATTTGTTTCATCACTCATCAAAACCAAAACTATATGACTTGGTCCAAAGTGAGCTACACATAGCAATAAGTTAGATACTGATACTGTAAATGATCTGCTGAGTTTCTTACCGGTGTCTTCTCGGTAGATATAGGTTCCGAACCGGAAGTAGAATCACTTTGCATTGTATTCAATGACGATTCAAAAGTGTTAATGTAACCTACTTGAATAAAGAAATATTTGAGTTTGAGTTTTGAGTTTGAACTATCGGCATGACCCAACGGTTGGTAGAGAATGCCCCTAGCATTAAGTCCACCTTTTGTACTTATTTGTGCATAAAAGTTAAAAAAGTAACAGTTCGTATAAACTAGTAACTTTTCTAGTTTATACGAACTACTTGCGCCAACCATGGTTACGAGCTGACATCTAGACTTGCAGTGCAGTAAGTAGTCCTTTTGTGACAGACATCCGACAAGTCCAGTAACAGCTTTATTATGCTGTACTTGTCACCCTTAAGCTAGGACCTCATTACCACTTAACATTAGGTCAATCTTGAAGTGCATTATAAAAAATATATAAAAATATTTTGGAATCAACAGGGAATAAAGTTCAAGGGGAATTCTTTACAAAACTTTAGGCAACATACAGGGAGTTTTATATTTTGTACCCAATCAGATCCCTCATAGAAACGCTTTCATCCTCATATTGTGATGCGTCGTTTGCGGCACATACGGCCGTGATTAGAAAGCGGCTCGTTACGCATTCAGATTGGCTCAATGATTAGGGTTACCATGTAGGCACACGAACTGAAAGTCCTCTAAAAAGCCGGACACTTCAATTAGAAACTAGTTCATCTTACTTTCGTTTTAAATATTTAAATTACGTTTAAATATTTTATGATCTTTATAATAGATAACAAAAAAAGTCTCTGACAATTCAATATCAGTTCATTCAGGATTTCATCATAGAAAAATGAACTCTTACTTATAGGTAATAGATGTGAAGGGGCGACCAACTCATTTATTAGTTTGGTCATACAAGTACAAAGTAGATTGAAATCAATAATTAAAAAGTAAAGTTAATATTCATTACTCGTTTTGAAAAAAAAAGCTTGTATCCATTTGCAGGATAAATTAGGTCAAATTTGAAAAGGAACCTTAATATAAGCAAATATAATTAGATAATTATCTAAAACGACGGAATGAAAAGTAAAGCACCGATAAAGTAAAAAAAATCTGCCTTATCTGTGCTCTAAAGTTATTGCACATTTGACTGAAAAAAATCTCACAGGTTTGGTTCGATAAGTAACATGTGTGTGTATCAACGTTATCGAAGATCGCAGACTAATTTGCCTTTCATATTTTACTTGTATAAGTTTCATTCTTCATATTTCAGCTAAGGCTAAAAATCCAAAAATTCGAACAATGTCCGAACACCAGTTCAAAATTTCGGAAATATCCGGACAAATCAAAATGTATGGTAGACCTATTCTTGATCAGACCCAATCAGCTGGAGCCAAGGAAATTTGATTAGGAATTACGCCCGTACCCACGTGGGTTTTTGTGTAGAACCCATACGGGTTTTTGTGTGGGACCTACGTGAATTTGTGGTATAAGGAGACGAAAGGTCTGAGGGTCACTTGTCAATACTTAATAGAAGACGGAATAAATGTAGTTTTGGATATTTTTGGGTTAAAAGAGGATTGTTAGAGAAATGTACAGACAAATTTGAGGTCCTATGACATCTAAACTAATATTTTAAAGAAACAGAAACAAATTTAAAGTTCGTCAGTGCGGCGTGAAGCTCTACAAAAAAATATTTTAAAGAAACGGAAACATTTCATCTCCCTTTGTGGTGCGGAAGTCGATACCACGACCTTTTGTCTAGTTTCTTTAAATTATTTGAAGTTCGCTAGTGTTGCGTAAAGAACTATAAACATTATAAATAAATATTGGACAACATCACATACATTGCTCTGATTCTGTGGTAAGTAGCTAAATCACTTGTGTTACAGAAATCAGAAACAACGACAGTACCACAACACCCAGACCCGAGACAATACAGAAAAGATCGTTTCCCATATTGGCCCGAACCCGGAACCTCAGAGATGACGCGACGCCAAAGTCCGGCACGCTCGCCTCTCGGCTACGGAGGTCGTCAAAGCTGAGTCAGCTCGTGAGTACGGTTGGTGCAACCTAACCGAAACGTCGGGCAGCAAGTAGTTCGTATTAACTACTAAATAAAAATGGTGTCGCGTATTGACCCGTTAAATTATTTTTAATATTATAAACCTGAAGAGTTTGCTTGTTTGTTTGAATCTCAGTAAGTACTGGTTCGATTAGAAAAGAGATTTTTTGTGTATCCATTTATTGAAAAGGGCTTTAAGCTTTATAATATCAAGCTGCGCTTAATAGGAGCGACGAATTAGTGGACAAAAGCGGGGACAGTACGGGAGAGAAGCCGTGGGGGGGCGCTAATAAGTTATAAGAAAACACTAACATTTTTAAATCATTACTTTCAATTAACATTGAAATTGAAGTTTCAGTTGGAAGAGCAGCACGCGCGATACGTGAAGGGTTCGATACCCGCACCACAAGGGGAGATACAATTTTAACGGTTTTAAATATTTAAAATTGAACTTTTTGATCTCGATCGATGAAAATAAACTAAATACAATGATAATATTTCGTTTTGAAGAACAATTGAAAATGCGGCAAGTAAACATGTGACTTTGGTTTGCATAAATTGCGTTTAATTTTTTAAAGCGCTTTACGTTTTTGAGATTAACAACTGGATATCCGTCTTCGGATGCGACATATCCGTTTGTGGTAATACACCTCACGAAGTACTAATCATCCTGATGCGAATGTTCCATTCCATTCAAAGATCACAAGCCACGAGGCGAATACAATTACAGAGGACGTTCCAGCCGCGGTTTTTCCAACTAAAACGTTCCGTTTCGGAACAACTCGTTACGGAACACTGGAACGTTAGCAGTTACGTCACGTTTGTTCTGCGCCTTTATAATTCATTTACTTTGTCTCTCGTAGGACTATCCTCCCTTTGTGCTGAAACAAAAATGCTTTCCAGTGGAGGAATATATAAGAAATTTCTTTAGGAGTTTCTCAGCGAATTTGGCTTTTAGAGTTTGGGAACTACTAATCAAGAGATTGGCTTGTTTACGATTTGGTGAATTAGGTTCTGGACCGTTGAACGAGTACAGTTATTTACAATTTTTGGTTAAGCTATGATAATTTAACGACGGAGTTTCTTTTGTTATAATAGACCGGCGGCGTTCGCGTGGACTACATCCTTTCATGGTCGGTTTTACCCCTTTCTCCCTTAATATTCGAAACAAAAAGTAGTCTATATTTTAATCCAAGTTTCGAGCTATATTTGTGCCAAATGTCATATCTCTAATTTCAAAAAGAAACATTTTCCATATAAACTTTCAAAGGTGGTATTATCCCCCCCCCCTTATTTTCTAAAAAAAAGTAACCTTTGTCCGTTCTTGAGATTCAATGTATACCTGTACCAAATTTCATCAAAATCGGTTGAGAGGTTTAAGCAGGAAAGCGTAACAGACAGATAGACAGACAGACAGACATACAGACAGAGTTACTTTCGCATTTATAATATTAGTAGGGATATTACTTAGGGTGAATTCCAATGATGAAAGAATTTTTGAAATCGGCACTGTAGTTTTTGAGTTTATTTATTACAAAAATACTAATGATAGTTTGAAAGGTACATTTATCTACAATAGAGTTTAGGTATGAATAAAGAAGAAAACAATTAAAAATCGTATAAAGTATAATAATTTTTATTTTAAAGTTTTGTATAATATTCCGTTACATCTATTATTTTACGTTTAAAAAATCAGCCCTTATTTTTAATGAAACAATGACTATTTGTTCCGTGTTTGGTGGTTGAACTACTGGGAGAACCCCAGTAGTTCAACTCAAATATTGTTAACGCGTGAACGCATGCGTAAGCGGTGGATACGGCGCACACACACAAATGCAGCAGCGACCTGTCCACGCCGCGGCCTGCGCGTGCCCCATTCGGTCTCCAGGCTCCGTTCGAGCCACTCGCTAGCATAGCAAATACTTATATACTATAGTGATAGATTTATATTTTTTCATGTACATACAAAGTCTCGTAATTATAACTAGTATTTTACCAATTCGTGGCTACGTTATTTCTCTCCGCCCCGCTCGATCCTTGAGTCGAACCTCATCATATATATATATAATATATTCAAATTGAGAACCTTCACCTTTTTTTTTAAGTCGTTAAAAAACGAAATATATCGGATAGCAATTATTAATTCTCATAATCATAACCAAAACCGACTTAAGCGTTTTAAAAAAACGTAATATTATTTATAGAAATCATAAACCACGTTTCAACTACAGATTTTTGTTCGTTCGTTAGTTCGTTTCATTTTTAAAGTAGGACTACAGAAATTTATCGTAAATACGAATACAAAAGTTTGATACTATTAATAGGACACGTAAATTACATATCCCATATTAGAAAATGTAGTTAATAATTTAAATTCGATTTATTTCAAGAGGAGTCTATAAAGTACCAACCTAATTAAAGCTCCATTGCAGAGCAAAGGCCTTCGGCATTGAAATTGAGTCATCGTTACAGTAATGGGCTCTGGCTTTATTATCACGCTTGCCAAATGCGAATTGATGTTCACACACCCAAGCTATGCTCGTAACATCCATAGTATTGTGATGATTGTATTACAATCACGATAATTGTGGATAAATGTATGCCTAGATATAAGTTTATATATTAGAAACTGCTGACATAGCCCGTAGGATTAGTAAGCTGAAGTGGCAATGGGCTGGTCACATAGCACGAAGATCGGACGGTCGATGGGGCAAAAACGTTCTTGAGTGGAGACCACATACCACCAAGCGCAGTGTGGGACGGCCACCTACCAGATGGACCGACGACCTAGTGAAAATTGCTGGGTCTCGTTGGATGCAAAGTCAAAGTCAAAGTCAAAGTCAATATTTTTTATTCACATAGATTACATTAGTAATACTTATGAATAGTCTCTATATAAAGCAAATGAAGCTACCTCCGGTTCGGAACCTATAACTAAAGAGAAGATACCGGCAAGAAACTCAGTAGTTTTTTTACAAATGAAAGCTACACTTATTACTAATTTTGCACTAAGACACACAGTTAGTTTGTCAATTGTAAAATAAAAATTTTACATCAATTATTAAAAAAATAAATAAATAATAATAATAATAAAGCAAAGGTATTTGTAAGTTAAATTAACTGTATGACTCACATGCGTCATCGAGGCCCAATTCTGACATTGATTGAGGAAATGCGTTACATATATATTTGTAAAATAATATAAAACACGTAGGTACAGGCGAGCACACTAGTCACTGATCCACACGTTCCTGTCATTCAAATACTCTTCTACTTTGTAGTAGCCTTTTTTCAAAAGACAACGTTTGACAAATGTCTTAAATTTGTACAAAGGTAACTCAACAATAACTTGAGGGAGTTTATTAAACATTTTTATGCTTAAAGCAACAAATGAATTACCTATTTTATGTAGTCTACGCTTAGGAACAGCAAGCTTATTTTTATTTCTGGTGTTAATGCTATGATTGTCTGATTTTTTAGGAAATGTATGCAAGTTTTTGTATACATGCATTAAACAGTCGAGAATGTATTGAGATGCGACTGTTAAGATGTTAATTTCCTTAAACAATTCTCTCAGCGAGTCACGTGCAGGTAGCAATGGACCGGTCGCGCTGGAAATCGGTTGGAGAGGCCTATGTTCAGCAGTGGACAGTAACAGGCTAAAATTATGAATGATGAATGATATTAGCAACAGAAATATTTCATCGCCTACGATATCTTGCGGTTAGCTCAGTTGGTAAGGGCAGCACACGCGGTGAATGTCATGGGTTCGATTCCCGCAACGCAAGGGGAGATCATTTTTTTCTGTTTCTAATATTTGAAATTCGCTAGTACGGCGTAAAGTACTATAAAAATAATAAAATCGATTAATATGCCAAGGTGTCTCGATTCCATGGTTTTCAAACATTTCTGCAACGAATGTACCACAGGCCGATAAGTATGTAGTTCTAAACATATTCGGCAGAGGGCACTTACCGGAGGCTAACGGTTGATACAGCAGAAAAATTTCATCGCCTACGATAACTTGCAGTTAGCTCAGTTGGAAGAGCAGCACGCGCGATACGTGAAGGTCGTGGGTTCGATCCCGCACCGCAAGGGGAGATAAAAAAATTCTGTTTCTAACATTTAAAGTTCGCTAGTACAGCGTAAAGTACTATAAAAATAATAAAATCGATTTAGATATGAGTTTGTTACTCTTTACCGCAAAAAATATTTGTTGTCTTAATCAGTTAAAGGTTGCAATACTTGCTTTAATATCGTACGAGCGGTCCCGGCGAACTTCGTTTCGCCTTAGAGAATTTTTACCGCTTTTCTGTTGAAATTTTTCAAATTTTACTAAGGATCCCTAATTTTGTAGCCTATGTCAAATAGTAAGGATGTAGCATTCTATTGGTGAAAGAATTTTTTAAATCGGCCCAGTACTTTTTGAGCTTATTCATTACAAACATACAAAAATAGGTACAAATCTTTCCTCTTTATAATATTAGTACAGATTTGCGCTATAAACATTAAAATCGGTTCATAAACTAAGTGGTCGGCGAACACGCATAAAATTATTATTAAGAATATATGAAGAATGATCTTGTATTGGATAGTCCATTTATTGAGGTAGGCTTTAGGATATAACATTACGTTCCCACTAACAGTAGCGAAGAGAGGTAGGGCATAGCGTTTTATCGCTCGAACTGGAGCAGCCCGACTGGCGAAATACCTGCACCTTACAGAAGACCGCAGCCAAGTAACAATCACTTCGGTTTTATTGTTTTTCCCCGTGTGAGTAAGGTTTCCACAGCTCCTGTGGGCGCTACATTGGTAGCAGGGGCCAAGACTCCAAGGTAAGGGTTACAAGTCCAGTAGCAGTAATAATAATAGTATTATGCTGGACTTGTCGCCCTTAAGCTAGGACCTTATTACCAGCTTATAGCCAGGGGGGGAGGTGACACCCCTACCTGGCGCGTCCCCCGGTGGCGGATAGGGGAAGCCGTCGGCTGCCGTCCGGAGGGTACTCCCGCTTACAGGGATGCCCTGCGGACGGCGGTCGGCCGTCGGAGATTAGCTCCCGCGGACCAAACACACTGGGGGGGTGGGGGAGGCGGGTTGGGGATGGGGAATGGGGGGGTGGGGAATTTGGGGGGGTGGGGAATACCGTCCTCTCTGCTATTCTCGGTTTGAGAAGAGCAGTTGAGGACGAGGCGCGTAGGTGTTAGGGCTCGGTGGGTCGAACTGGCCAAAGTGGCTGGGGAGACGCGGTCCTTTTCAGGACCACCACCGGCAAACCTGTTCCTTCCCTCTGTAGCCCAGGTAGGCCTGGGGAGGGGGGAGGGGTAGGGGGCTTGCCTTAACTGGCTGGCCCAAGAGGAGAAAACCTCAATAAAAAACCCCCAATCCCGACGCTGTGAGTGCTCGAGGCGTCGGGGCCATCTCTCTTCGGAGGGATGGTGACCGGGTGGGTTAAACCCGGTCGTGGTTGGTGGCATCGGCCTCCCTGCACGGGACCGCCCGCCCCCGTGCAGTATGAGGGTAGCTGGGGGTACTCGGCTCTGCCCCCGGCCGTCCGTCTTACCGTTGGTATCGTGGGAACAAATATGGATCCTTTTAAAAACAAACACAAAATTGACGAAAGTAAGGAGAATGCTGTTGTGGCACCTTCGGGTGCGGAGTTTGGCGCCGTCTGTGCTGTCGCGCCGGTTTTTGATGGTGCGTCCTTGGACGCAGAATGTGACGCCGCTTGTGCTGTTGCGTCGGGGGGGGATAACAACGTTGTTGTCAGCAGAAGCCGTGCGTCTTCTGTGATGTCGCTGGCGTCAGCAACTAGCGCCTCATTTTTCGCTAGGCCTAGCGAATTTGCGTCGGGTGAAGAGTCCGACACATTGACAAATGTGTCGGACATGTCTCTTACTTCCGAGAGAGGCAAATATCTTCGGGGGGGAGCGCGAAAGCGCCCGTTGTCTGATGGGGAGAAGGGGTCGGCGTCTGATGCCCCTGAATCCAAGGGTCGTTCGGCCAAATCAAGGCCAAAAAAGGGACGTGGAAGACCCGCCACCACCGGCGAGTATGTTGGCCGGGCGGAAGCGCAGCGGGAACTCAACGCTGCCAAGAAGGCTGCCATACAGCTGGAGCTTGAGGCTCAAGCGGCAGAGACCGAGCGACGGTTGCGCAGGGCCCGTAATGCGGCCGGGTACGGCGTGTCTCTCACCACGTCCCTGGAAGAAAAGTCGGCTGCAGAACTGCAGAGCCTAATGAACACGGAGGCAGAGAGCTCCACGTCAATGATTAGGAGGTCCTCTAACTTGAAGGGGACCTTCCAAAAGGCGCTCAAAGAGAGCACTGCAAACATGAGGGCCATCTGTGAAGAGGCCCTCAAGCGCACCTCCTCGGAGGAAACCGAACGGCTGCAGGCGACAGTAAATCGCCTGCAAAATGAGTTGGCTAGTCAACTCAAACGAGTAGCCGAGCTGGAGGCCGCGGTGGCCAAACTAACCAAGCCAGGTCGGGCATCACCGGGCCCCGTCTCGGTCTCTGCTACGGTGATGGAAGTAGTGGAGACGTCTCCTGCGTCGATGGGATCACCGACAGTGGACACGGCGAGCGTCGAAGCCGTGGTCCGCAAAATAATGCTGGAGGAGCGGGCTCATTTGAACGCCCGCCTAAACGCCCGCATAGAGGGGCTGGAGGACCGTCTCCTCCCAGAAAAGCGGCTCCGTCCGCCATTGGCAGCGGACCGCAGAAAGGAGCCTGTCGTGGTCCTCCAGCGCCTGCCAGAGGTTTTCCGGGCCCCTGAGCCGCCAAAGCCTCAGAGGGTCATAAGGACAAGAGCATCTGGAGCTCTCGCGTCTGCACCTGTCGCCTCGTCTGGGCCCTCCAAAGCGGAGGCGCCGATTGTTGTTCCCCGAGCCACTCCTCCGGCTCCAGTTGTTGAGAAGGATCTCCTTCTTCCCGCGACCACCCCAGCCAATGAGGGGTGGTCTACAGTCGTTAAAAAGGGAAAGGGAAAGGGGAAAAAGTCCCCCGGACATCTTCCAGCGTCTCAACCCGCACGTCAGGCGGCCCCGTCGGCGGGGAATAATAAAAAGGCAGCACCTCTTGCTCCGCCGAAGAGGAGCTCCCCGGCTTCCAAGCCAAAGCCCAAGCTGGTCCCCCCCAAATCCGCTGCAGTCGTTGTTTCTTTGACTGCAGAGGCCTCAGAGAAGGGGGAGACATTTGAGTCTGTGCTCCGTCGCGCCCGGGACGGGATGGATCTGGCTGAACTAGGAATAACTTCAGCGTCGTCCCTTCGTTTCCGCCAGACCCAGGCCGGGGCTCGACTTATTGAGTTCCCGGGGGCGGGCTCTGTTGATATGGCTGACAAATTTGCGGCAAAGATGCGGGAGGTGCTGCCTGAGGGCCTCGCCAAGGTGGTAAGGCCCGTAAAATATGCGGGGATTCTCATCTCAGACCTGGACGACTCAGTGTCCAGGTCTGAGATCATCGAAAAAGTCGCCGGGATAGGGAAATGCCCGGCGGACCAGGTTAAAGCCGGGGAGATCAGGAGCGGGCGCATGGGGATGGGCGCGATCCGCGTCCAGTGCCCCGTTGCCGCTGCCAAGGCTGTTTTGGACAGCGGCCGGTTCCTGATCGGCTTCAGTTCAGCGTCGGTCCGTGCACTGGAGGAGCAGCCCCTCCGGTGCTTTAAATGTTACGGCATCGGACATACCCGCCCTCTCTGCCCATCTTCAGCGGAACGGCAGAACTTGTGCTTCCGCTGCGGGCAACCTGGGCACAAAGCCGCCGCCTGCGGCGTGAAGAAGCCCAGCTGTCAGGTCTGTGCAGAGACCGGGAAACCTGTCGGTCATGTCATGGGGGGAAGGAATTGCAGACCTCCCCCCAAGAAAGGGAAGGCGACGGCCAGGACCCGGCCGGCCGCCGCAGCAGCCAATCCAGCGGCTGTGGAGGAAGTTGAGATGTCCGAAAAATAATGGGCCAACTCAACTTCCTCCAGATCAATGCCAACCACTGCCGCTCGGCACAGGACCTGTTGTCCCAAGCCGCAGCGGAGTGGTTGGCTGATATCGTGATAGTGTCCGAGCCGTACTCGGTCCCCAATAGTTGGCTGGGGGACCGAGACGGCACAGTGGCCATTTTTAGGCGGGCCTCGTCGTCCTCGCCCCCTCTTTCCCATCTTGAGAGGGGCGCCGGCTTCGTCGGGGGTTTATGGGGGGACACCGTCGTCCTTGGAGTGTACTGCTCTCCGAGCCGTACACTCCAAGAGTTTGAGTTATTTCTGGGGGCCTTGCAAGGGGCTGTCGTACGCGGGGTCAGTTCTGGTCATCAGGTCGTGGTTCTTGGCGACTTTAATGCCAAGGCCACGACATGGGGGAACCCAGCTGCCAGGTGCAACATGCGAGGGCAGCTGGTCGAATATTGGGCGGCATCATCGGGCTTGTCCCTGCTAAACCGGGGATCTGCGCAAACGTGCGTGCGACAGCAGGGGGGGTCTGTGGTGGACCTTTCGTTCGCCACCCCTGCTCTCGCCGCACGTGTCCGCAATTGGCGCGTCGATCCGGCCGAGACTCTCTCCGACCACAAATATATTCGGTTTGAGATCTCGGCCGTGTCCCCGGGGCGTTCTAGCCGCCCTCCATCGTCGGCTTCCCCCTTTCCCAGGTGGGCTCTGTCCCGCCTGGACCGCAACGTGGCCAGGGAGGCGGTCCTACTCCAGGACTGGTTTTCCCCTCCCTTGGCCGGCCCCGACGTCGACAGCTCCGCAGCGTGCCTCCGCAGCTCTCTGACCGAGGTGTGCAATTCTTGCATGCCTCGGTCCCGCCGTCCGCCCCCCAGGCGCGCTTGTTTTTGGTGGTCGGGGGAGCTCGCTGCTCTCCGGGCCAGGACCGTCGCAGCTCGAAGGGCCTACACTCGGAGCCGGCGCCGGGCAGTTCGTGACCTCGAAGGTGAGGCCCGACTTTACGAGGCCTACCTCGAAGTCAAGAAAAGGTTCAAGGCGGAGATTGGCACCGCCAAGGACCGCGCCCGGTCCGAAATGTTAGAGGGTCTCGACCAGGATCCGTGGGGGAGACCGTACAGGGCCGCACGTAACCAGTTGCGCCCAATTGGTCCCCCACTAACCGAGACCCTTGAGCCGGGGTTACTCACCAATATCGTCCGGGCTTTGTTCCCGGACAGTGACTCCGGCTTTGTCCCGCCGGTCATGGGCCTTTCGGGCAGTTTCGGGCCCATTGAAGAGCGTTGTCCTCCGATCACCGAGGAAGAATTTAGCACGGTGGCACTCTGCCTCCGTGCTAAGAAGACGGCGCCGGGACCGGATGGGGTCCCGGCTAAAATTGTGGCCTTGGCCGCTGTGGCCATGGAGGCCAGAATGAGGGAACTTCTCGACTCTTGCTTTCGAGTCGGGAAGTTCCCAACAGTCTGGAAACAGGGTCTCCTTTGCCTCCTCCGAAAAGAGGGGAGGCCACAAGACTCTCCATCAGCTTACCGGCCTATAGTGCTACTTGATGAGGCCGGTAAGCTGTTCGAGAAAATAATCGCCCAGCGGGTGAACGAGCATCTCCGAGAGGTTGGCCCGGACCTCTCGGATGCTCAATTCGGGTTCCGGACAGGGCGATCTACAATTGACGCCCTGTCCAAATTAAAGTCGGCCGTGATGGAGTCGCGGGAGAGGAGGGAGGGTGTTCTGGCGGTGTCATTTGACATCGCCAACGCCTTCAACACCATCCCCCACTCGACCATTTTGGGGGCGCTTCACCACCACCGCGTCCCCCAGTACTTGGTCACCCTAATCAGGGATTACCTCACGGGCCGGAGTGTGACCTGTGTCGGTAGGGATGGGGTCCTACGCGACTACAACGTCCAAGCTGGGGTTCCACAGGGGTCGGTGTTGGGTCCGCTCCTGTGGAACATAGGGTTCGACTGGGTGCTTCGGGGCGCCCTTCTCCCGGGCACGGGCGTCATTTGTTATGCTGACGACACCCTGCTGACTGCCCGGGGGAAGGACTTTGGGTCGGCGGCCCGTCTTGCGGCCGCGGGGGGGGCGCTTGTTGTTCGGCGCATTGAGTGTCTTGGGCTCAAGGTAGCGCTGGAGAAGACCGAGGCCGTCTATTTCCCGGGGCCTCGGCAGCGCTGCCCACCCGACGCCCATATCGTCGTTGGAGGCGTGCGCATCGTGGTTGGGGCCCAGATGAAGTATCTGGGCCTCGTCCTGGACGCGAAGTGGCAGTTTGGCCCACATTTCCGGGCCCTGTCACTTCGCCTCCTCCGGTCTGCTGACGCCCTCTCGTGGCTCATGCCAAATATTGGAGGGCCAAGGGCCAAATGCCGGCGGCTTTACGCCGGCATTCTTCGCAGTATGGCCCTGTATGGCTCCCCCATCTGGGCAGAGTCTCTGCAGAGGGCGGAGAATGTGAGGTGTTTGCGCCGCCCCCAAAGGGCGATCGCCCAAAGGGCTGCACGCGCGTACCGCACCGTGGGTTTTGCTGCCGCGTGTGCGGTCGCACAAACGCCGCCCTGGGAGCTTGAGGCCCAGGCGCTGGCGGCGGCCTATAATTGGCGGGCTGCCAAGAAGGCCTCCGGGGAGCGCTACTTCCCGGAGGACCTGGCGCGTATTCAGCGGGAGGCGCGGGACCACATGCTTCAAACGTGGTCCCGCAGCCTTCTAGAGTGTCCGGCGAGCCGGTGGACCCTCGATGCGCTCGGGCCAGCAATAATTCGCTGGCTCGAGCGCAAGTCGGGATTTCTATCGTTCCGGCTGGTGCAGGTGCTGTCCGGCCACGGCTGTTTTGGGCAGTACCTGCACCGCATCGGCCGCGAGGGGTCTCCGTCGTGCCACCATTGCGGCGCGGCGGAGGACACAGTGGGGCACACGCTGCTAGTGTGCCCCGCTTGGGATGCGCAGCGCGCGGCTTTGCGCGCTTCAGTGGGGCCGAATCTCTCACTCCCCAGCATAGTCGAGGCTATGCTCGGGAGTGAGACGGCGTGGGAAGGGATGGCCTCCTTCTGCGAAGACGTCATGTCGCAGAAGGAGGCCGCAGAGCGGGAGCGGGAGGACGATCCATCCGCTCCTGCCTGCCGCCGAAGAAGGCGGCTTAGGGCGCGGCGCCAATTTGACCGCGCCCAGTTACCGCGTGGGGGCCGGCCGGCTGATGGTGTGAGGGCACCTCAGCCGGCATTGCACCGGTCTCCACAGCGAGGTGGGGATGGTCCCGTTGGACCGGCCATCCCCAGTCTCCCCCCGAACACCGTGGGGGGAGCAGACGGAGCCGCTTAAGCGGCTTTTCCGCCGGCGGCGCTGTGGAAGCAAAGGCTGAGCCGATTTCCCACAGCGCCGCCACTTAGGCGATGAGGGTCCAACCGGGGGGTTTAGTGGGTAGTCCTGCCCTTTTCAGGGCAGGGAGTCCCACACACGCCGTCACCCTCCCTCGGGGTGACGGTACGGTGCATCAACGCATTCCCCCCGTCAAAAAAAAAAAAAAAAAAAAAAAAAAAAGGACCTTATTACCACTTAACATCAGATGGGATGAGGTCAATCTTGAAGTGAAATATAAATAAAAATCAGTTGGAAATGTGGAAAAAACGAGGGTATGCGTACAAGGCTGCAACGGTCCGCTAGTTTGTACATATAGGGTCGAATTGAGAAAGCTCCTTTTTTGAAGTCGGGTAAAAATATGAATCTTTTAGCAGTCCGATATTTTTTTTTCATCTGATACTTTATTGACCTTCCGTTTCTTGTCATAACAAGAAAGAAGCTTAGCAAATGAATATTTTCTGAAATGTCACGGTCGCGTGTGAAGACTGGCATTTTGGGCCTATGGGGCAATGGTGTCCGGATTTGTCACCGTTGAGTTTTTACAGCTGAGCGACAACACTAATGTCATGGCGATCTTGTAAGGTCAGGGCTTAAACTATATAAAGTAAAACCTTGACAATAAACTACTTTTAGTTGGAGTAATAGTTAGCGCTTCTTGGTGTTAAATCAAGAGTCGTTGATACGATATCTCAGATTTAAGACGAATATTTGTGTGATGACCAAGACAAGTCCCAGTAGCAGCCCGAGCCGAGGTTCGGGTCCCGTTAGGGGGCGCCCTCCGGTTGTTGCTTAAAATTAAAGGGGTGAGAGCCATCTGCGCTCCCCCGAATGCTCGGTGTAGATGATAAGGCTTCGCAGCCATCATCGATAGTCAGGTAGAAAAAAAAAGACCATTTCGTACCGGTTGTCTAAATACATGGCGGTAACACCGTCGGTTCTGGTTTTCATAGCTTTGGTTTCTTAACACAAGCACAGCTGCTTATGTCGCAGTTCAATATATTTTATGTAAGACCAACCAGCCATTAGCCATTTTCCCACCTGATTCTAAGTTATGTGAGGTCGTCTCATTTGGTTGAAAATGATTGGCGCTCGTCGGGTCAGTAGTAGCCTATTCGCTGTTTTGTTGCCCAGATAGTATGATATATCTAATAATTAAATATAAAAATATAAACATCTTATATTTATTACTAGTAGTCTACACCGCCTTTGCACAGGTAGATATATATTTATTATGTGATATACGATAAGTTAAAACATATTCGGCAGAGGGCACTTACTGGCTAACAGGTTGATCAAAAAAAAATCAATCGCCTACGATAACTTGCGGTTAGCTCAGTTGGAAGAGCAGCACGCGCGACACGTGAAGGTGCCCCGCACCGCAAGGGGAGATAAAATTTTTATGTCTCTTTAAAATAGACAGTGATGGAATATAAGTAAGGATTCTTTATTTTTGTGAAAATATGAATATATCATATGAAAGAATTTCAATATTACGTACTATATAGTGACGTTGAAAGAGACTTGTGTTAGGATTTGTGACCCGTCAGAGCGATTTTCATCAAGATTCTAGTGGAAGAAAAATATGTCAGAGTATCAATCAGCTCGGGCCACGCTCCGACGTATGAAGATACTGAAGTGTGCGCTGATAAAAAAAGCTATTGGCCTCAATAAGGGGGCCGCTGGGTTCAGTGGATAGATGAAAGCCTTGAACTCAATAATATGCGCCCTATCTTGTTTATAGTCAGCTGTGAAGCTAAGAAATTTGGTGCTTCCAGTACTGATTCAAATCAGTGGGGTTGTCTAGTACCAAAATACAATCTTTCTTCATTTTGTGGCAACTTGAGTGTGATTATAAATGACTACTCAGACCACTATTAAACTAGACAATGCAACTAACTCATTTTGATCATATAATCAATGAGAAAATATATTTTGTATGTTTTAAACATTATCCCTACTTCCCTACTAATATTATAAATGCGAAAGTAACTCTGTCTGTCTGTCTGTCTGTCTGTTACGCTTTCCCGCTTAAACCTTTCAACCGATTTTGATGAAATTTGGCATAGGTATACCTACGTTGAACCTCAAAAACGAACATAGGCTACTTTTTGTTCGAAAGTAAGGGGGGGGGGGGAATGTTTATTTTTTAAGTTAGAGATATGAAAGTTGGCACAAATATAGCTCTATTAAAATATAGACTACTTTTTGTTTCGGCTATTAGGGGAGATAGGGGGAAAACCAACCATGAAAGGATGTAGTCCACGCGAACGAAGTCGCGGGCACAGCTAGTACCTAGTTTATAAAATTTATTAAATAAATTGGTTAAATATACACACAAAAAAAGAAATAATTAAAACTAAATAATAACTAGGTACATTATGTGTACAAATAATATATTAATGAATCAATTAATTTATTCATGTTGATTACAAGTAATACTTATGTATCGTTAAAATTATGATAAACCAAAATTGAAGCTACAGACGCTTTGGAACCTTATCCTACCGAGAAGGCAAGGAACTCAGTAGTTATCCTAATGTTTACTAAATTAAGGACTAGAATCAATTATTAACTTTGTTTTCTTAAATGACATTATGGTTACATATGGAGCCAGACTCCATCACCTATTTTACATTTTCCAAAATCACAATGATAAATAAAAATCACTCATAAGTAAGTTATTTGAATTGAATAAATTGAAAATTTCGTAAAAAGTCAATTTACCGAGTCTCACCTATATTCATAGATACAGTAGTTTGAACACAAGTAGTATTTTTTTGGTGTCAATAAATAAGTTGATAGGGTTCTCAAATTTGGTAACCATTAAATTTTTTAATTTATGTTTGTCCATGTTGGTTTCAATATTTGCTTTTTAATTATATACATTTTGTATACTTCATCTGTAGCATTAAATGTATTGACTTCACTATTTTCATTGTTTTTGATTTGAGTTCTTTCTTCAGTTTCAGCAGATGAAGTGTGAATGAAAATACTGCACAAATTTTATTCCAATATGCTCATAGGCCTTAATGAGTATTCATTAATGAATGAGTTACATCACACAGTTTCATGAACTATTCGGTAGCCGCACACATTTATTATTTGCACCCCTTGACATGTTTTAATAAATTAATAAGTAAAACCTTTATGGAGTATTCGGTGCTTACCCACATTCATAACTCAGATAATGTAAAATTTATCCAATCAAATAAATTTTCATCTACCGAGAGGACTGGTACAATAGCTTACTATTTTGTTTCATGCCAAATTAGTATTTACAATCGATGGCGGTGTAGCGTGCAAATTGGACTGTTTAAATTAAAATTTATTCGACGCCGAATAGTAATTAAAAAGGGGATTCGGGTGCGATGTGTTGTTGAATAAACAAGGTTGGTCAATAGTCATGGTAGACAAACGGGTTAAGTGAAAGAAATACCAACTAATATTATAAACGCGAATGTTTTAAGGAATGTGTGGATGTCTGTATGTGCATATGTCTGTTATTCTTACTGAATGGATTTGGATCAAATGTGGTAAATATATAAATGAGATACTGGATAAAATATTGTCGGGGATAGTGAACTACCGCGTAAGGAGATTTTACCGTGGGTTCTAATTTGGATGAAAATAATATTAAATAACAGACAAAATTTATCTTTATGGGAAATACTACTTTCTATGCCAAAACAGTGCCACCGAATTCGCAGTAAGCTAGTGTGAAGATATAGTCAAATTCGATGGAGTATATAGTTTAATCGAATGTACCCCTAACGAAACAATGGGTTGTTAAAATAAGTTTTAAGTATTCGTTTGTCTGTTTGTGAGTGTCTGTCTTTGGCATCGTAGCTCACAATTAGATGAACTGATTTTGATTTTGTTTTTTTTTGTTTGAAAGATAATTCAGTCGGGAGTGTGCTCTATGCTTAATAAAAATCGGCCCAAGATGGCCGCAGCCACAAAATGACGGATAACCCTTGTATCAAATAAAAGGGCTTGACTTATAGTGTACGCTCAAGGAAATAAATTAAAAATACAAATCCCAAATGTGTTAATTATGCAACTGTGTGTTTTTATATATTTTTACAGAATAATGGTGAAAGAAGGCTCCAAAGCCTGTACGTCGTCAGTTCAAATGCCGTGATGAAAACTTACAGAAATCATTACCACACTCAGACCCGAGCAATAAAAGTAAAAGAAAAAATCGTGTTTCATATTGACCTGACCAAAATGCCAAATTTCGTTCGTCAGCACAGTCTTCCCTTAAGAATTAAACATTTACTTATTAATTACTCATCGTGAATGCATAATGATTAAATTAATGTTCTGTGGACGGAAAACGTTTGAATGCTCTGTTTTAAAGTGGAAAATATTGCATGTTTATTTTAGCACAAATGGAATGCAAAGAAATGAGAATAATAACACATGAATGAATCTCAAAGCAGAGTGGAAGAGAAAATGTTTGAGGGAATAATTAATATTTAAATGTTCACTTGGCCACGTGCATCACTGCACCTGAGTTGGAACATGAATGCTGCATAATATGATTCCAGCAAGAACATATGCATATTGCGTGAAAAAATAAAAAATGGCCCAAGTTTGGTAAGAGCTATTTTTAGCGTGGTAAACGTTTCCGACAAAAGAGTTGAAATTTAACGGATTCTTGTTTCTTTATTTATTTGACCGCAGTTTATTCATAGTGGTAGAATAATGATGATAAGCGAAGTACTATGGGCAGCCGAAAAGAGCTTTTCGTGAAGGATTTGCTCAGGTTTGTTCAATAAAGGAAACGAACTTTTCTATATTGTCTCGGGTCTGAGTGTTGTGGTACCGTCGTTGTTTTTGATTTCTGTAACAAGTGCTTTAGCTACTTAGCGCAGAATCAGAGCAATGCATATGATGTGGTCTAATATTTACTTACATTTACATTTATTTACAATTACATTTATTTACTTTTACATTTACCTTACATTACATTTTTACATCTTATCCTAGGACTAGCGGGTACTTCCCCCCGCCGGGTTCTGTTGCTGTTCTTAAAAGTAATTAAAAAGTGGTATGATATGATAATAAAAATAAATAATTATTTTATGCCCAAGCAATGGACACAGGACAATATTGCCCCATTATCATAATGTTTTCCTTAAATTTTGCTATTTATTAATCAATGTACGAGTATGCATTGCTCTGATTCTGTTGTAAGTAGCTAAAGCCGTTGTGGAGCACAAATCAGAAACAACGACAGTATCTATCACTACACCCAAACCTGAGATGATGATAGAAAAATTGGTTTTCCATGTTAACCCAACAGAGAATCGAAGCCGGGACCTCAGTGATATCGCGACACCAAAGTCCGGAGGTCATCAATGTACTCTTACATTTATTTTATAAGCCTTTTGTGTGCTCAAATCTTGAAACAGATTAATTTGACCAAATCTTGACCTGTATTCAACGTAGTCAACAGGAAAACCTCAATTTCAGACCCACAATGTTTCCAAAAAAACATTTCCTGACCTCAAAGTTTAAGCTTGACCGAATCCTGAAGGCGGAAGGGATGCGTTTGACTCCCGTTCGAGGCCTTTCAAAGGCAAATGTTTATAATATGCCAACAAAAATGGATGAAAGAACTTCCTTATGGGAGAATATGTAGGGGAGCCCTTTGATGTGTGAGTAGCTGCCTAAAATGAATACATGATCTGATCTTAGGAAAAAGCTACGTGTTTCTATGATGCCGTGAATGATGTTTACAGTCAATTAACTAATGAAATATTGTGTATATGTTTATATTCTTTTGGACATCTCGGTGTTTAGTTCACCTACAGGATCATGATTGGCAATGGAGACACTTATAATATATACACTATGATTAAATATGATAAAATCTACCATAACTAGATTTTATCATAGTTTATTTTTTAAATGCGAAACGATGACGTCACGAACTTGAAATATCAACACTGATAATTAAATGATTTGAATGATTTTTTTTTGCTATTCTAATTTTATCAAGGTGAAGAGTTTGTTTGGCTGTTTGAACGCGCAATCTCAGGAACTACTGCATCGAATTTAAAAAATCTTTCTGTGTTGTATAGTCCATCGAGGAAGGCTATATATAGGGTGCATAATATCACGCTGCAATTAAAAAACTGAGTTTTTCCTGTATCTTTTCGATAATTACAGGTTCCTAATGGTTTTGTAGATTCACATTTGGTTGGGTATAGATGATTAATTAGTAAAGCATTTTCGTGAATTATTTAAATTATGAATTTCAACTCGTTATTGTTTCTGACATAACCTCTTAGAATACGTCACGCGAGTACCCAGTAAATGTTATCGCGCTCATAATAAATGTCAAAATCGATAAAATTCAGTGCGCCAGCATCTGATTGGATAAAAATATGAGTGCAGTGTCCTATCAGCAAATATATAGTATCGAAACTCTTGTCATCTTATGTGAGAAACTTGACGTATAGCGCTTGCTAGTAGGGATAGGCCTTTTCGATGTTTGACGATTTTAATGGGTGATGTATTCGCTCTCACCACCGCCCATTGAACGTAAAATAACGCGTCATTCTAAACACATGACATTGGAGAATCATCGCGTTGTCTTAAAACACGAGATTAAGTCCATTAAAAAAAATATAAAAAAAGTAAATGGATTGTATTTGGTTGTACAACAATATACGTAGATTTAAATATATTCCTTTTTCAAGCTTTCATGCCCGGTTCTAATATTTTACGATTCGTCATGTGTCAAAATTGACTATTAGTCTTTCTCGACCCGACTACGAGTTGTTAATACCGTTCCATAATTTACTTTCCATACCAGCTGTCATCAGTCGTCCGTCTGTCGTTTTCAGCTTACGCCTCGTATAATTTGTTACTATCCGTTAAAAGAACGAATAGTTTTGCAAATGTTTGAACCGGGCATGAGTCGACTTATTATTTAAACTTAGAGTATTAGAGGTAGAATATGTATTATGATAAACGGTGTCTGGTTGCTTTGCATTATAGCAGAGTCGGAAGAAATGTGAGCGCGAACAAAATTGCCCTGAGACGGTACGCGTCCCGAAATGCGTTCCGCTATAGACGAAACAAACTACTAGACAGGGGATGAAAAAAAAACATAGTTGATTCAATTAATAATTTAGAGAATTTCAGTATTGTGCACATTTGCTAAGTAGTGCTCCATAAAAAAATAAATAAATAGGTATGGGAAAAATTGGGAACATCTCACATATCCGATTCTATAGTAAGTAGCTAAAGAAAGAAAGAAAGCAAATACATTTATTAACATCACAAAATTTACAAACAAACACCACGCAAGACAATTATAACAGATATTATATTATATATACCTTGTGAGGCCATTTTGGGTTCCACCTCAGAAAATCCGCTACGACATTTTAAACGCCGCAACATAGCTGGTGTTCTGATGGAACCCCCTGAGCAAGTGCCCTGGCTCTTGCTAGTTCCCCACGCAATCAAGTGGCGCTAAAGCACTTGTGTTACAGAAATCCGAAACAACGACGGTACCAGAACAACATAAAAAAATACGTTTTCAATATTCACCACACATCCTCTTCACTGACGACCTCCGTAGCCGAGAGACGAGCGGGCCGGACTTTGACGTCGTACTTTCTCTGAGGTTCCAGGTTCGATCCCCAGTTGGGTCAATATGGGAGACGAACTTTTCCATATTGTCTCGGGTCTGGGTGTTGTGGTACCGTCGTTGTTTCTGATTTCTATGGCTAAGCTTCTTTCTACAGAATCAGAGCCATGTTGTCTGTCTGATGTTGTCTGTGGTACCGTCAGTGTTTCTGATTTCTGTGCTTATTCTACTTTTCACAGAATCAGAGCCATCTATCTTATGTTGTCTAATATTTATTTTATTTCTACGCTGTAGTGGACTTTTTTAATAGATAACTTTTAACAGAAGTCTTATATTTCTAGAAAGATGACTCAATAATAACTTCAAGCAATGGATAAAAAAAAAACTTTATTTCCAAAAAATCCATTACAATATTATTGCCGGGGTCTCCCGGTAAGTAGTCATAAGACACTTGTGATGGGAGTGCCTCGCTTTATCCACAGGTTTGTATATTGATAGAATATTTTAATGCCTAAACCAATAAAGTTCATGCTAAGTGTACTGTGCTGTAGTGTACCTTCTATCTGTTTGTACGTCTATAGAGCTATATTACCCTAAATCAAAGCCACGTGCGACAATGGGCCGAATGGCCTTACCTTCCGGCGATTTAAATACAATCTCTGCAGCCCACTCCGCGCCTTTTACTTCATTTTACTTTCATCTAAAAGGCACTCGGAAGCTACACGGTAACGGCGGGATTAGGCCCGTATTCAAGCGAAAAATTGGAGATCATACGAAATTATAAAATGGCGGATCCGTTTAACTAATAATGTCACTTTAACTTTGAAAATTTTACGATGATTTTGATTCAAGCAAATATACTATAACCGATGACAAAAATCTGGGTTTTAAGGTTTAATTTGGTTTGTTTATCGTTACATCAAGACATTGTCCAAGATCCCAGGGTCACCAAACGTCATGTGTTTTCTGACGAACGAAATGTGGCTGATTGCGAAGTACTGCTTTTTAGGTGATTTTTAGGTATATTTTGGCAATATCCTTAAAAATAAGTTGCACAATACTTCTAGACAATTTCCGTCGGCCAAATTGCTTTGCAGACGCTTTAACATTACAGGGTTTAGCTTCAGGAGGAGACAAATATATGTTTTTAATATGGTGGAACATTGATCTACCCACAAATATCAAACGTTCAATGATGACTTTATTTATAACTAGCAGTCGCCTGCAGCTTCGTATGCGTCAATTTAAATATTTACCTAATAGAAAAGCTATTAATAAGGTTTGCTCAAGGAATGATTTTAGAAAAAATATTTTACACGTATTTTTTTTTTCAATACCCTTACCTTAAAGGCTTGACCACTGCTACTAATGTAGCACCTCCCAAGAGCTCTCTGGAAACCTTACTCACATGCAGGAACACAACAACACCGGAGTGATTATTATTTGGCTGCGGTCTTCTGTAAGGTGGAGGTATTTTACCAGCCGGGCTGCTCCAGTTTGAGCGATAAATCGCTTTGCCTTGCCTCTCTTACGTGTTTTATGATTGCAGAATTGCAAAACAAAATTGTAAGTTTCGCACTTTTACAGTTTCATAGTGAATCGCTTACATAGTGGAGTGTATGTATAACGCTGTTTTTAGCGACATAGCTAGGAGGATGCCAAATAATGCATACCTACATAGGTATGCATTATTTGGCATCCTCCGTATATGGAACGATGCATCATTTGTTATCTTTATGTATTCGATCAACTAATTAGTAATAAATCATGTACAGACAGCAGTGAGACAAGTTTCCTTTTACTTCCGTCACCTCAATAGGTTTAGACTATAAAATTTCATTATTGAGTCGCTGCGAGTACAAACATTCCAGTAAAAGTGACACCGGCGTACAAAGGACTACTCAACTCTATTACAGAGCCGTCTCATCTTCGGAACTATGTCTCTGACAAAAGTTAATAGCACCATAGTTTCGTAAACAAGAAGTTATCTCATATGCCGCTGCGCAGGACACGTGCCTTGACTTTTTCAACTAGCTCCGGAATGAAAGTAATTTCACGACCGTTTGCCTTCAGACCTTCGTAGGCAGACCGGGGCGAAGTTGGGTGTTGATATGTTGGAGTAAGTCTGAGAAGTTTTGTTCGCTTTTAATGAATGAATACCGATGGCCGAAGACTTGATACGGGTGTACCCGATGGAGATTGGAATTATTCGGTTTCTTTTTAAGTTGGTGAATATCTTTCAAAGTGGTAACTACAGTATCAGCTCATCCAAATTATATGAAACTCAAGTACTGTAACAACTAAATTATCTCAGGTCTGGGTGTTCTGGTACTGTTGTTGTTTCTGATTTCTGTGCTTATTCTACTTTTTAGAGAATCAAAGCAATGTATGTGATGTGGTCTAATACTGAATGTCCCATTGCAGGGAATATCATTAGATTAAGTCATTGTCCCATTGGCTCTCATTACAAACTTAATCCAAATGGGAAACGAACCCAAGACCCCGAGGACTACCTCGACTACACTTTTATATCATTCACTAGAATGTAGACCATTTGAAAGTGATATAAAATCCTTTTCCCATCATAAAATACATAGGTTCTCTTTGCTTGAATCGTATTTGTGTTTGCTTGTGTTAGCCATGAAATGGAACAAAATCATGGTGCATGGATGAGCCCGGTATTCCGCAAGGGTCCTTTTTGGGCCCCTCCTGTAGAACATCGGTTTCAACTAGATGTTGCGGGGCGCTCTTTTCCCGAGCATAGTTGTCACCTGCTACGCAAATGAGACCTTTATCAACGTCCTGTAGACGAGTTTTAGGGAGGATATTTGCCTTGCCTTTGGCGGCATGAGTCTAGCTTTACTAGGTGTACTATTTTAAGCACATAATATTATTCCAAATCTTACTATAGGGTTATGTTATTATATTGGTCATGGTTAAAGCAAACACACCTGTGCAATTTACTTAATAACATCTCGCTGCGGTCACGTCATACGTCGCATGCACAAGACGTGTGCGTAATTAATTAAACAGTAATTAACATGTAAATTACGCTTTGATATTATTATTCTCATTGGACAGGAATCCTACATGCGCTGCTGCCTTCCCCGAGGCACTATTATGGTGCGACAATGCATTTTCCCCCTTAAAACAAGGACCTACCTCAATTTACGTTGTTTTTTTATTTTACTCACCGTACCTCTATGATAAATGTTTACCGAACCTAATTGTGCTGAATATTCCTTGGGTTGGTTCAGGAACCAATGCCACAGAACCTTATAGTGTGTTGGCTGGCAAACTAATACCTTGATGGTAGCTAAATAACTAAATGGCGACCTAAACTAATCAATGTCATTAGGTCGCCATGAAAGATTTTTTTTTTATTTCAGGTAAATCTTTACAATTTTACAATTGCGATGCCGGGGCTTCCCAAAAAGTTGTCAAAAGACACATTCTTCGCTCTTCTAACGTAAACATAACAGTATTAGAAAGAAATAGTGTGAAACCAACTTAGTAGATTCCTGAAGAAAAACTTCAAGAGTAGTTTGGAGTTGTACTCTTTCCTCCGTCACAAATAAAACGAAAAAACGAATCCCAGCCTTCAGGAGTTTCAGTAATCCAAGATCTTTTCCAATATGCAATATTAAAACTTTTATTCTATTGGTCTAACAGACCGATGCGAGCTTCTGAAGGTTGAAAGTCATCCATCTACCTCACATAAAAAGTCACTGCCACGCCTCACCTTTAGCGAATACCAGTAACAAGGTGGAGGCAGCGAAGCGCAAAACCGTGTCCTCCAGCTAATGACCCTGCCGTTTGAGCAGAACTAGATTTTTTGGGTTACTCCCGATCCCCCCACTACCTAAACGACCTATATCACAAAGACCCTCCGAACGAAAATCATCTCTAATCCTTTCTCGTCTGTGTACAATCTGGTTTAAGTTCATCTGGCCGTTGGGAGCAAACGCTTGCGGATCTTATGTGTTTCGCTCTCGTATTTTTGTAAGCGGGCACTTAAAGTTGCAATGGTCGGTTAGCGGAATAGTCGGGCTCCATCTGCGTTAGGCTGTTAGGCCCTTTCCATATTGCCTTTTGGAAGCGTGTTTGCATCGATACAAACGTCATGCACCCGCTTTTTCTCGACAAAACCAGGTGCTAGAGGGTTAATATTTCTTTGAACCTATATACTACCTATATATTTGAAGGTAAATAACCTTAGACGGCCTACGTAGTTGCACCTTCTCTGTGGTCCCAGGTATTGGTCGGGTCAATATAGGAACTTTTTTATATTGTCTTGAGTCTAGGTATTGTGGCACCGTTATTGTTTTATTTTACTACTTGCCACATGATTAGAGCAGTGTGGGGTTTTTATTTATATACCCATGTTTGTATGACAGTTTTGCGGTTATATCATGTTGTTTAAACTGATTAATAGATTTAAATAAGTAGGTTTGGTGTTCGGAGCGTTCCAGGAGATTTTGTAACCGTTTGTTTGGGTTATTTTGTCACATGTTTTCTGGAAGAGATTAGTTTCTAGCTATAAGACCACCTAAATTGTATTATAGTTTGTCTGTAAAACCAATTTCTACCAATTTTCTGTGTAACAAAGTGTTTAATCTATCTATCTCTGTGACGAAGGGCGCCGCGTTAGACGTGGCAAATGAAGCGACATGTGACGCCGCGACAGACGCTGCGGGAAAACCGACAAGCAACGCGGCGGATGATGCGGCGGCGAATCTTTTATCAGTAAGATTAAAAATAAAAGGTAATTAGAATCAGACTTCTCTGCAAAAAGTTGTAGTTAGTTGAGATGATAAATTTTTCATCCGACAAACATTAATTTGCTTGTGAAGACTACTTGATGAACAGTAACACAAGTTTTATTACTGACTAACCTACTCAAATCATATTCTAGTAAGTTTTCAAATAAAATTTTCAGGAAATTAGTATATTTTGACATATTCAATTTGCACGGGTACCCTATTCTTAACCATAAACGATAAACTAATAATACTAATATTCGACAACAAATTTCTTCAAAAGTTTCACATCGGATCATAACATTAAAACTTACCTACCCACGCTCACCTTAGACTTTGATTTATTCACAAGAGGATTGAAAATGTGCGAGACTTAAATCTCCACGAATCCACGCAGATAAAACGTAATTATTAACGGCGCATCATACCGAGGAACTTCGCGTAACAACATAACAGCGCTTAGAGAAAATATAATTGGATCGAGCCGACACCTTGGGGCGTAATACGAACTAGAATCGTTTCCATTGACACAGTTTTGGCATCGTAAACCTAAAAGATTTTATGGACGAGATGTCGTGTTCGTACTTACCGATATCGAAAAACCATTGACAGCCAAACAACCAAAGCCGCCGTCGAATGTGACTTATAGTCTAACATTTTTTTAAATGTAGTTTTTAGTTTTAATTCTATAATATCCATTTTGGTTAGATCTTAACATTTTATGTAACCAAAATAATAAGTTCGCTGTTTATTTTTTGAATAAAATAAATACTTAAATAAATTACTCCTTTTTTTGTAATCCACACACACGTTCTTACTGTTACTAAATGAATATAAATTAACTATCTACATGATTCATGGGTTTAATGGTAGAGAATGCTCCTAGCGTTAAGTCTACTTTTGTGTTTTTTTGGGCAATAAAGTTAATAAATAAAATATATTTTTTCAAGTAAGCTCGTTACCTCGTTAGCTAAAACCGTTCTAGACTTTTAGAGAGTTAGGGAAAAACGAACTGTAATTTTGGACATTATACCCATAATAATATATTGGAACCGTGCATTAAATTTCATAAAAAAAAAATACATAACGCGACAATTACATGTGTGTGCAGCGGCCATCTTGGCCCTGATGAGATGTGATAATGTGAAACTTGTAACGGGGCGTTTTTGCGTCGAGATTTGAAAATGAAGCCGGTAGACAATGGAACGCGCGCTCAGCGGATATGACGAGACGCGTCTTAATTACTGCACCGCGGATGTGTCACGCTCGCGAGATCTGCAGCCGCGGATGCCGGCTCGCTGGACCGAGAGACCCGCCAGATGCGACGTCTGTATACTACGATATTACTCCGTTGAAAGCATTTCGTGATGATGTTTGTAATAAGCAAGGCAAAAACGGCGGGGTGTAATAAGTTGACGTGTCTGTCTATCTCGCTTTCTCTGTGTGTATATATATATATATATATATATATATATATACACGCGACTTATATATATATATATATATATATATATATAAGTCGCGTGCTCCGGGGATGTGGCGAGACGCATCTTAAAGACTGCACCGCGGATGTGTCACGCGCGAGAGATCCGCAGGCGTGCGGCTGCGGATCAGCTCGCTGGACCGAGAGACCCGCCAGGTCCGACGATAGTACACTGCGATATTACTTCGCTAAAACCATAGAATATTAGGTATAAGTTTGACGAGTGTGTATTTGACTTGTGTGTATGAGTGTTTGTTTTTGGTATGTGCTTTGGCATAACAGCTCCCAAATAGATATCGATTTTGAATATGTATGTTATTTTGTTTGAAGATAAATTAGTCGCGAGTGTTCTTAGCTTGAAATAAATCCAATATGGTGGCCGCCACAAAATGTTGGCTTACATATTTGGACACAACTTCCTCAATATAGCTATCAAATAATATGTTAATGTTATCAAAACAAATTACCACTAGTGACATCTAGTTATCCTGTTGGTAAACATTCCATGTATGTGTCATTCTTTTTTAAATAAAACGTTAGTCTGTGTCAAGTACTCTGTTGTTTTATTAGGTTATGGGCCCAGACCCAGTATTTTCTAAAAAAGTAAAGTTTTAGCATAGGAAAATGGCAGGAAATTATATTGTAAACGTTCCAAAACTCAAAGGGCGTGAAAATTATGACGAGTGGGCGTTTGCGGTTGAGAATTTCATGATTTTGGAAGGCGTTGAAATTTGCAAGAAAGACGACGACAATGGCGGAACATCAGTTAGCGTTGAAGAGCAGAAAGCAAAAGCAAAATTAGTAATGACCATAGATTCATCCTTGTATGTGCATATAAAATGTGAGAAAACAGTTCAGGGTGTGTGGAAGAAGCTAAAGTCGCTATTTGATGACTCTGGATTCACTCGCAAGATCAGCTTGTTGCGAAGCCTAATTTCAATACGCCTAGAAAACTGTGAATCAATGACGGCATACGTAACGCAGCTCATAGATACAGCGCATAAATTGAGAGGAACAGGGTTCGATATAAATGAAGAGTGGGTCGGATCATTATTGTTGGCGGGTCTACCCGAAAAATTTTCGCCAATGATAATGGCTATCGAGCACTCAGGTATTGTCATTTCCGCTGACGTAATTAAAACAAAGCTAATGGATATGAGTGATAATGTTGGCAGCAATGAACCGGAAAGTGCTTTTTTGACATCGAAAAGTTGGCAGCGAAAAAAGATTACTAAGGTTGGTAAGCCCGCAGAAATATCACCTCGAGCTGTCAAAATAATAAAATGCTACAGGTGTAAACAAGTTGGTCATTACAAAAATCAGTGCCCTCAATCAAAAGAAAAGCCGGTAAACGCATTTAGTGCAGTTTTTCTTAGTGGTAATTTTGGAGAGAACGACTGGTACATAGACTCGGGAGCCAGCACTCATATGATGATCGACCAAGATAGCTTGAAAAATACGTCAGATAACTTTTCAACAAAGGAGATTATAGTTGCAAACAAGACAACTATGCCAGTGTTGTGTTGCGGAGATACACAAATTACGACGGTTGTTGGCAATTCTCAGTTTGACATTGTTGTGAAAGATGTGTTATGTGTTCCCAAACTCACGACTAATCTGTTGTCCGTCAGCCAGCTGATAAAGCATGGAAACAAAGTTAGCTTTCTGAAAGAGCATTGTTACATTCGAAATCAGCAGAACGAGCTTATTGGCATGGCAGAGTTGGTAAATGGGGTGTACAAATTAATCATCAAGTCAGCATGTTTGCTCGCAGCTCCAGCAGCAACAACCTCGGACGTGATATGGCACAGAAGACTCGGCCATATCAACAGCAAGGACATGAATATCATGAAGGATGGTGCTGTTGAAGGTCTACAGTATGACAGTAAAGCTGATATCAGTAAATCCAATTGCCAGATATGCTGTGAAGGTAAGCAGACAAGATTACCTTTCCCGCAGAGTAGCCACAGAAGTGAAAGAGTTCTCGAGATTGTGCATGCAGATGTGTGCGGACCAATGGAAACCAATACTATAGGTTTATCAAGGTACTTCTTACTCTTTGTGGATGATTTCAGCAGAATGTCATTTGTTTATTTTTTAAAAAATAAAAGTGAAGTATTTTCTTGTTTTAAGGAGTTCAGATTGATGGTTGAAAAACAGATGAGTTCTAGTATTAAGATACTAAGGACAGATAATGGCACAGAATTTTGTTCAAATGAAATGAGAAACTTAATGAAACAATGTGGCATCATTCATCAAAGAACCAATCCCTACAGCCCTGAACAGAATGGCATGTGCGAAAGGTTCAATCGCACCATAATAGAAAGAGCCAGATGCTTGCTGTATGATGCCAAGCTAGAAAAGAAATTCTGGGGAGAAGCAGTTCACACGGCTGTGTATTTAAAAAATAGAACCGTGGCTTCAGGGTTGAACCAGAAAACTCCTTATGAATTATGGACGGGCCATAAGCCAAATCTCAGTCACATTCGCATCTTTGGCAGTGTAGTTATGGCCCATATCCCAAAAGAAAAGCGTTTGAAATGGGATAAGAAAGCTGTTAAACACTATCTCGTAGGTTATGCTGATCATACTAAAGGGTACAGACTTTACAATCCAACAACTAACAAAGTGATAACTAGCAGAGATGTAACTATCATGGAAAAGGATGATTCAGAAATGATGCAGGTTACTTTAAATGACTATCCAGAAACAGCATTGAATCAGTCCAAGCAGCTAATAGAGTCAGATTGCTCTGACTCTGAGCAATCAAGCAGTACTGTGATAGGTGGTGATGACAGCACCTATGTAGAAGAGACCACCAATAGTTCCTCAGATGAGTTCTACGACAGTTCCCAAGAAAAAGCAGAAAAGGATGTTTGTCAGCCAGCACTATCTGAAAGAAAAGGGAGACAGCGAAGAAAACCTGACAGATATGGATTCAGCAATGTATGTGTTGAAGCAGATGTGAATCTATATGGAGAACAGATCACCTATGAAGAAGCTTTAAATGGACCAGAGTCACAACAGTGGTCTAAGGCAATGAAAGAAGAATTGGAATCTTTTGAACAAAATAGTGCATGGGAAGTAGCGGATAGACCTAGTCAAGCTACAGTGGTAAAGTGCAAGTGGGTGTTTAAAAAAAAAACTAGATAAGCATGAAAAAGTAAGATATCGTGCACGGTTAGTTGCCAAAGGTTTCACCCAAAAAGCAGGTATTGATTACAAAGAGACCTTTTCCCCTGTGCTCCGTTATTCAACATTGAGACTATTGTTTGCAATAAGTGTTAAATATAACCTAGATATAACACATTTAGATGTTACCACAGCATTTTTAAATGGATATTTAAGTGAAACTGTTTATATGTGTTTACCTGATAACTTTGTGTGTCCTGATAGAGAAAATAAGGTTTTAAAATTAAAAAGGGCAATATATGGCTTGAAACAATCGGCTAGGGAATGGTATAAAAGAGTTGATGATTGTTTACAAGGTATAGGTTATACCAAATCAATGTATGAGCCCTGTTTGTTTTTTAAACAAAAGGATAATATTAGAATATTTATTGCCTTATTTGTAGACGATTTCTTTGTTTTTTCTAATTGTAAAAGTGAAACAGAATGCCTTAAAACTGTATTAGAATCAAAATTTAAATTAAAAGATTTAGGAGAAATTAAGCAGTGTTTGGGAATGAGAGTCAGAAAAGAAAACAATGTTATTACAGTAGACCAAGAACAATTTGTTGAACAGTTGTTAAATAAATTTTATATGGAAAATTGTAACCCGGTCAGTACACCAATGGAAGTTAATTTGAAACTTAAAAAAGAAGTAACATGTTCTAAAAAGTATCCTTATCAACAGTTGATAGGAAGTTTACTTTATTTGGCTATACTAACTCGTCCAGATATATGTTATGCTGTATGTTACCTGAGTCAATTTAATAATAACTTTAATGAAACCCATTGGAAACATGCAAAAAGAATTTTAAAGTATTTAAAGAAAACAAAGCATTTTGGTTTAATATATGAAAAGGATAATTTAGATTTAATTGGGTTTGCAGATGCTGACTGGGCATGTGACAGTGTCGACAGAAAATCTTATACTGGTTATATGTTTAAAATGTCTGGTTGTGTTATCTCTTACGAATGCAAAAAGCAGTGCTCAGTAGCTTTATCCAGTACTGAAGCAGAGTACATGGCCATTTGCGAGGCAAGTAAAGAAGCAATATATTTGAAAAACTTGTTAAATGAGTTGAACTGTAGAGATAAGATACCTGTAAAGATTTATAATGATAACCAAAGTGCTCAAAAATTAACTAAAAACTGTGTTTTCCACAAGAGAAGCAAGCACATTGATGTTAAATTCCACTTTATAAGAATTGCTGTTCAGGATAATCTGATAGCCATAGATTACTTAAATACAAGCGATATGCCAGCAGACCTTTTAACAAAAAGTTTAGGGTGTCAGAAACACTATAAATTCATGGAGAAATTTGGCATCACTGAGTTGTGAAAATTAATTTATATGTTTTAGATAGATATGGGAGTGTTGCCATGTTTTTTGTTTTTTCATTCTCTTTTATATTATATGGTAGTATGTACTTTATTTTGATAAGGGAGTGTGTTAATGTTATCAAAACAAATTACCACTAGTGACATCTAGTTATCCTGTTGGTAAACATTCCATGTATGTGTCATTCTTTTTTAAATAAAACGTTAGTCTGTGTCAAGTACTCTGTTGTTTTATTATAATAGCTATATTTGTGCTATATTCTTCTACCAATGACAAATTTTAAATAGGTACAAGATGACCGCCATCAGAAGCTGGCCAAATTGTATAATTGGTACTTTTAACACAATAATTTGAACTTTGACCGCTCATATATCCTAAATACGAGTATAAGCGTATAAATATATAAGGAAACACGTCTTAATTGGCTCCTTAACAGTTTTTGAAAAAGTATCGTAACATATGCACGGATCATTTCATACCCCAAGCAATTCAATTTATCTGGAAAAAATGTAAATTACTACAGAAAAATAAGATTTTGTGTAACACATTTAAAAAGCGCGCGAAAACGCCAAGTCACGTGACTGTTGAAGTTGCGAAGTCAACGTTCTAGACATCAAACCGATACGGGTCGGAACGACTTAATTTTATGAAAATGTCGAGTTTTAAAATGTATGGAAAATGATTAAATAAATACTTTATATGGTTAGCGACACAATAATTCAATTGAATCGGTAAAATCATCATCGTTTCACCACATTAAAATAAATAAAATTCACCCACAGCTGTAATTTTTGAATTATTGCAGTATCACACAAGTGGTGGTTTCCGTTTCGGTTGTTTTGTTCCACAGATACAAAAAGTAAATTTTATTTTGAAAAAATTAAATACTAACTATACTATTAGTTAAAAAATTAAAATGTAAAAATATTACTTAACTAATAAGCTAAGACATAAAACTTTTCATATTTTATTTGTAACACTGTCAAGTAGCCAATTACTGCACCACGGATGTATCACGCTCGCGAGATCCGCAGCCGCAGATGACGGTTCGCTGGACCGAGATGACGCCAGTTGTGACGACAGTACACTGCGATATTACTCTGCTAAGAGTACTTCGTGATTATGTTTTTAACCCTCATCGCAGAAACAATGGAGTATTATAACTCCTCTTATAATTGACGACCTCCGTAGCCGAGAGGCGAGCGGGCCTTACTTTGGCGAGCACCATCTCTGAGGTTCCGGGTTCGATCCCCGGTCGGGTCAATATGGGAAACGAACTTTTCCATATTGTCTCGGGTCTGGGTGTTGTGGTACCGTCGTTGTTTCTGATTTCTGTAACACAAGTGCTTAAGCTACTTACCACAGAATCAGAGCAATGTATGTGATGTTGTCCAATATTTATTTATTATTTTTTTATTATAACTTTGACGTTTCTGTCTCTATGTGTGTATAACTGTATGTGTCTCTCAGGGTGTTCCTAAGTGGTTACCTGTGTGTGTGTATAAATGTTGTGCTGTGTGTTTGTATCTGTGAATGTGCCTATATTTGAGCGTGTGTGTGTGCATGAAATACCAGCGCTAATGAATGACAAACTATCACTATTTTTTTATATTATGTAATTTGCAGCTGGACACTGTAATTATTTAGCTTCATTTTATTTAGGAATGTTGGTGGTAATACACTCACACACACGCACGCATACACACGTCAGTTTTGTGCCGGAGGGTCAAAATAAAATGAAAAAAGTAAAAGGCATTCGTAAAAAAAATCCAATCATTTTTCTATCACCGGCATACAGATGGTAACCATATTTTCAGGCTTACAAATTCGAAGTCGCCCACAAACCTACGTCACACGCTTATCGGCTTTTTACATGGCAAGGAACCGCCATAACTCATCGTAATTCATGTAAATTCAATGGACCCGCCTCAAGAGTGCTGCATTCGGGTGTCACCCCATAAATAACGCAAGATCTGCAATTCAATTAGAATATTCAATCGGGGCCGCTCAGTACGAAATTTGAGATTTTTGAGAGCTTGGCACTGGGTTTGAATCTTATTCGTACTTTCATCGGACATGTCAGTAACTGTTTCAATATCTGAAAAGCTTTGAGGTAAATTCTGAATGTAGTGATTTCAAAATGTTCCAAAAAAGCACAATATTTATTTATAGTAAGAAAACATAGTGTCTTTATAACACTATAGGTAATACCAACAATTAATTAAACAATTAAGTTTCCAATTATAAACTATGTTGTATTAACTGCAATATGTTTTCCGTAAGTTTTTTAATGTCACAAAAAATTTAAACTACTTATCAAATAACTTAACTAGGTTAACACAATTTATCCGTAACAGTCTCTTTGTACGCCCTTAAGGTTTTAAGAGTAGTAGGGCACTGGTGGAATACATCCACCTTACAGAAGACCGCAGCTAAATAACAATCACTTCTGTGTTGTTGTGTTCCTGCGTGTGAGTAAGGTTTACAGAGCTCCTGGGGGTGTTACATTAGTAGCAGAGGTTAGGCATTCAAGGTAAGGGCGACAAGTTCAGTAACAGATTTATTATGCTGTACTTGTCGCCCATAAGCTAGGACCTCATTACCACTTAACATCAGGTGGGATGAGGTCAATCTTGAAGTGTAATATAAAAAAAAGAATTAAAACTAGGTCATGAAAAGCGCTATTGTAAATAGTGTGATCAATGAATGATCTGTCTTTGTGGTGGAGTGGTAAGACCATGAGATAAGAAAACTACATGAAGTCGTGGGTTCGAATGGAGGTTTGATACACATCCATATATATTTACAGATATGCCAAAAATGTGACTTGGTTGAGTTACAGCCAAATCTATTGTGCAAGAAAAAACAATTAACGCCTTTAACGAAACGGTACATCCATAGGTATATTGGTAAAGATATTATTGTAATTGTGAAGTAAGATGCCTGTAGATTCGGTTGCGTGTAGAGTGTAAGCTTCACATGACATCACATAATTTTTTTACACTACACGCCAATGTATTGCAGTCATCTTGGTTACTTTTTACATGATAATATTTTGGGGGTATAGAATACATAAAGAGTACTTTTTATCCCGAAAAAATGCAAACGAAGTCGCAGGCAATAGCTACACCATTTACAGTCAGGTTGTGCAGTTTCTAAAACACGCTAAAGCTTATTCTGGGGATTGATGGCCAACACTTTCAGTTACATCACTAGTTTAATCCCGGATTGAACCTACGGGATCACAGAACACAACTCGTAGAGTTAAGCTCTAAACTTGTTAATCTCTTGTCAATTCTCACGTATTAGGCGTATATCGCAACCCAGTGGTAACCACGTCTGCTGTTTATCAGTGGCCACAGTAAAGTTGAAAAATAGTAAGAAAATATTTAATTAAAATGGAGGAACATTTATTAAATTTTTCAAGGAATCTGATTTAAGGAAAGCAGTGACAGTAAATTACTAATTAAAAGCTTTTTTGAGTAATAAAAATTTCTATTGGTATACAAGCTGTTTGATTTAAGAACGCTATTAAAATCAAAGTAAAAGTCAATCTTTTTTTCTCATATATATTACATTGAAATTTATAAATAGTCCCTATATAAAACAAATGAAGCTACTTAAGTTATAAATTAAGTAATTTAATTACGAAATATTATGATAACATTTGAAATAAATTGTATTGTAATTCGACTGTTATTTATATTCTGCATATACGTTTAAATCAATTCAACGGCCTAGAGATGTAACAAAACATATAACTTCACACATGATGCCGAACAATTTTATTGCCGTCTCATCCTTATTTTCCGTTCATTCTTTCCTCCACCCTCCCATCCTCAATAAGGGCCGTTCATCCGCACCTGTTCCAATAAAATAGACGCGCACTTCTTTTGCGTCCGTTGTTTTGTTACGACACCCTATTGTAGCCAGCTGTTTTCTTTAATGTTTCATTTTTCAAACCTTGAGATATGTAAGTCTACTGGTCAACTTTGATGTCCTTGATATTAGAGTGACAGATGACATCAATTTAGCTCTCCACTAATTCATTCTTGGTTCTGGTGGTGAAGTTTGATCCATTTCAACTTTTTGAGATCAGACATATGCCCAGTATTTTGTATAGGCATAGTTCGATTCGACAAATTAGTCTGCTTTTGGTCAGATTTTTAGTTCCTTAACAGACTTTATCGAGGTGGTAAAAGAAGATATTTTTTTTTCTTTAAACATAATACCCTACTAATAAATTATAAAAAAGCAAGTGTCTCTATGTGTGGATGGATTTTATTTGCTAAATCAATTTAATATAACAAATCAAATCAAATCAATTTAATATAATAAAATTTAATATAACTATCCACTTGTTTTCTTTTATGTATAAATTTCTATGAGTATATTTTATTTATTCATGTTATTTTATATCACGCAGAACATCTATAAATATTATATTATCTTATGTTATCTTGCTAAAAGTGGAAGTACTTCCGCCGAGCTAGGTGTTATCTGCTCGGGGACCAAGGCCCAACTACCAATCTTGGTTTGTTGTATATATACTTAGTGGCGACGAAAACTCTAACATCGCGTCTAACATGTGTCGGCACAGTACTCCCCCCAAGCGGAGACCAAGCACGTGTCCGAGGCGTGTAGTAGGTTATATCGTAGGTCGGCACACTTAAATATTTATTTATTTTTAGAACTCTTTAATACTCTCCATGACTTACTTAGCACTGACTAAATTAGCACCAGAATATAAAAAACTGACCGACTAATATTTTTCTTCGACAAGGTCCCACTAAATCTAAGTTATTTCACGGCTATCCTATGCACTATACCGTATACGAACCGCAGTAAGCGCCTAAGTAAAACTTAAGACCTTTTGTCGTAACAAATGTTCAAGTCAAAAAGCGTGCAGGCTTTAACTTGGCTAATATGCTTATAAACATGCGAAGTTGTAGGTCTTCAAAACTGTTATCTTAAATTTCTGCGTGGAAACAGAGAGAAACTTTGGACTTAATGCTAGGGACATTCTCTCCCAGTCAACCCTTGGGCCATGCAGAAAGTTTTTATATGGGTACGGTAATAGTGAAAAGTGCGTACAAAACTTGAAAAAAAAAACGAAAGCATCGTTGTTTCGAAAACGTGGTTACGAAGTTCGCCGGGTCAGCTAGTAAAAAATATATATTGGACAACATACATTGCTCTGATTGTGTGGAAAGTAGCTAAAGCATTTGTGTTACAGAAACCAGAAACAACGACGGTACCATATCACCCAGACCCGGGAAAATATAGAAAAGTTCGTTTCCCACGACGACGCGACGCCAAAATCCGGTAAATAATTTTATGTTAGATAGAAAATTTATCGAGGAAGGTTTTATGATATTTAACATTACGCTACGACCAATAGGACTGAAGAATCATGGAAAATTTGAAAAAAAAAAAACGGGCATAGTAGCGTACGAATCCACGGCGGGTTGCTAGTATGCACAAAAAATGAGGTAAAAATAATAAAAACATTCTAGACTTACTTACTCCTATGCCTCGATGAACCAAAATGAGTCTTGGCCTCCGAAATGAGATCTTGCCATCTTTCGCAATCCTGTGCTGGCCCGCCAGTCAACTTGCAGCTACCGAAGTTCAGCTCTCACTACGTCGCTCCATACCTAGGGCGGCCAACCGGCCGACCTAGATAACTAGAATAGAAAATATCTTTATTCATGTAAGCTTTACAAAAGCACTTATTAATAGTCAGTACAAATAAAGTATTCTACCGCCGTGTTCGGAATGTTGATCATGTCGAGAAGAACCGGCAAGAAACTCGACACTCTTTTCAAATATAACAATGTGTCCTTAAACTAGGTACTTAAATAAAATATACAAAGCTATAGTAAGATTTCAAAGAATTAAGTTATTCTATTTAATTAATTAAGTTATTCTAGACCCATACATTTTTGTCATATAAAAAATCATCAATTTTGTAGTAGCCCTTTTTTATTAAACAATTTTTAACATGAGACTTAAATCTATGCATGGGCAACTAGATAACTATCTAGACTAAATCAATGTTATTTCGAATTTAAAATATCAAGATACTTATGAGCGCTGCTGTACGATTTAATAAATGGATACGCGAATGAAAAATAGATCGCATATTTTCAAGCCGCGGATAACGTACGTACTTTCTTAGTCCCCTACCCTTTAAAAGGTAAAGTTTCAAGTTTCTAACCCTTATAGTTTAGACTTTATTAATAAATACGTTATTTACTTTCATAAAAAGCTGTATTTAAATTTATTGTGGCAATTTTAACAAAACTGTTTATAACATATTATTATGCCAAAATAGGAAACCTTTGCGTTTTGGCTGTTAACACTTGGATAATACTCGTAAATCTGACACGTCGTATGTTTTTAGTATTTTTTTAAGGATTTGATCAACCCTATCCGTGAAACTTAATTTCTATTCAAATTCTTACTGCTAGTTACAGTCGCCCATTGAGCCCTTCACAATAGAGTTAACCCAAACCCTAAATTGCGAACTGAGTCCACAATGCGAAAGTAAGTGTCGCAAACTCTCATAAACCCGGACTGTCCGTGGCGGTTAATCCTCCAAGATTAGCGGGTTGCCAACCAGACGTGCCAAAGGCTCGCTCGCGACCGTACCGACCCTTCATTTACCGATGGGGGTCTTTTGGGCCCGGGGGATTTAATGAGAAGAAAAAAAGAAACACTTTTATTAACCACGAACACGATAAGGATTACAAATAAGTAATACAATATAAAAAATATGTAAATTTGAACAGGTAACGTACAAAAACAACAAAAAAATTAGAATATTTTGTGACCAACATGCTACGAGTTTTAGCATACTATGTATCGCCCCGTAGACTGCTTGAGTGTGATAGATATTTAAAAAAACGTGTATCATGTTGTATTTTAAGAATCATATATTATGTTTTTATTTTAAATTATTAATGAAGAATATTAAGATATTTATTTTGTATTTAGAATAACTTTCATTATAAAAAGTTGTTCTAAATACAAAATAAATATCTTTTTATAATGAAAGTTATTCTAAATACAAAATAATTGCCTTAATATTCTCCATTAATCATTTAAAATAACAACATAATATATGATTCTTAAAATACAACATGATACACGTTTTTTAAAATATCTATCAAGTGCATGTGCTGTCGTCTGGTTTCATTCTCTAATATAATATTCATTTACTAAGTTTAAATTACATTAATGACCTTGTTTATAATAGATATTCCAAAACGTATTTGTACAATTTTTTTTCAGGTCCGTTCAACCCGATTGCGCTGTCAACGAGACTTTCCCCCCCGACGACGACGTATTAATCCGGGTTGGTGTCATAACATAATTTGATCTTGAATTAGGCTAACTACGACGTCACAGATGTTTTATTGCGTTTTTTTACATACTTTTTGTGATGTAAATATTTCTTATAATGTCATACAGTAAAAACATTTCTACTCTAAATTTTAAACCTACAATAAAGTTTTTGGTGATCGGTGACTGTACTAAAATCATTGATTTTTATGAAAAAGAAAAGATAGGTAAAGATAAAAGTTTTTCCGTTTTCATAAACAATCCTAACAAATATAATACCTAAGTAACATATTGTCATTAAACATCAGGGTCCAACAAACCCGTTAGCACTTTCGACGCAACTTTTCCCCGCAACGGCGACGGGTTAATCCGGGTCGGCGGCAAAACCGGTAACGAAACGTAAAAGCTCAGTTAGCCGCGAGTTTGATTCGATAAATTAGTCTGCCGCCGACGTCGCAGATGTTTTATTGCGCTTTGGGTAAGATTTTTAGTTCCTTTACGGACTTTTTCGCGATTCAAATTAATATGGTGATTTGCGGTTGTCTGGCGTCCACACTATGCGACACATAGCTTGCGACTGGAACGTCTTCAAAAGCGGTTTTTAAATCATCTAGCCTTTTCAACAAACGTGGTTAAAAAAATCTCCAGTCACAAAAAGTGCCTTCAACATTTTAAATTAGAGTCTCTCGAAAAACGCAGAAATAAACATGGTCTCTTGTTTTTATACAAAGTACTTAATAATATGGTGGATAGCCCAGATCTTCTATCTAAGATTAAATTTAAAATTCCTTATAGATGCCCCAGATATCCCATTAAACTCCTATGTCCTCCCCTCCGTAAAACTGTTTCAGGTTCTAATTCCCCAATCTCTAGATTATGTAAGATTTATAACGTATATAGTACTAATATTAATGTGTTTAGTACCAGCTTTCTGAAATATCGCCGTTTTGTCCACCATTTGTCATCAGAATAACCACAACCTAATAATAATAATTCAATTATCTATGTTATGCCTTACTTTAGTTCATAGTTAATGCATGTAGTGTTTACCTTTAATATATTGTACATTTAGAATTTAAGTAATATTGTTGGCTACCATTAAATGTATGATTGTGCAATTGTTGGCAAACCAATAAATAAATATTATACTTATATACATTGAAAGGCTCTATGTGTGGATGAATTTCATTTGCTGAATTAGTTTAATTTAACTATCCACTTGCTTTCCACTGTATACAAAGTCAAAGTCAATATTTTTTATTCATATAGATTACATTTATACAATGCAAATGAAGCTACCTCCGGTTCGGAACCTATAACTACCGAGAAGATACCGGCAAGAAACTCAGTAGTTTTTTTTACAATTAAAAAACTATACTTATTACTAATTTTGCACCAAGACATACAGTTAGTTTGTCAGTTCGAAAAAAGAAACAAAAAAAGTATATAGTTATTGAAATAAATAAAATAAAAACATTTAAATAAAAATAACTGTAGGGCTTCATGTGTGATATTCAAATACATCATTTTTATACATTTTGACCTACATGCTTCTACATTTCTATAAGTATATTTAAATTATATATGCATCATATATCTATGAATATTCTATTCTCTAAAATATTTATAGTGTGAACTTTATCAATATGGCAGATGGAGTGTGCCAGGCCACGTGACATACCCCACCATCTGGAGACCGAAGTAATGGACGCCCCGCTAACCCCCCACCTGGCGTCGTTGGTCCCAGACTCTCACTTCAGCTCGCCCTCCGAGAGTTGGTTGGAGTAGTAGGACCCACCAGCCGCGGAAGATATGGAGACCGGTAAATGCAATACCGCTTCCTCTTTTTCCTCCGCGTTTCCACCACGACGTGATTTGCGCCACTGCCAGGTCATGGGGACGGAAGGCCGTCAACGACACACCGAAGTCTCCTTCTTCCTCTGCGATCCACCTCTGCCTTTGCAGGATCTCCGCAGAGAGCCACCAGCTCTTCGCGGCTGGTCCACCGGACCATTGCACTCACCCAAATGCGGAACTCAGTGCGAGGGGAAGGGAGGCGAAGTGAGTATGACTACTCCACCTCCTCTTAGCTGGTATCTGAAATTCAGTCATCGAACAAATCTGTATATGTCACTGACATCGCATCTATCTATAGAAGAAGTCCTATAGATGCGATAAGAAAGGAGTTTCTTTGACCTCTTCAATCCAGTAAAATTATAGAATAGAAATCTTTATTTATGTTAACTTTTACAAAAACAGTTATGAATCGTCAGATTAAGTTAAACTACCGCCGTGTTCGGAATGTTGATCGTGTCTTGAAGAACCGGCAAGAAACTCCATATATGTCGTTACATAATGTATCGTTTAGTTACGAGTTAAACAACATTGACAGTGGAAGATCTCAAGCAATTTCTTCTAAGACCCGCAACATAGTACACGGCAGCTGGACCTGGTCGAAGTACTGCAATTTGTTGCATCGTAAACGCTTATTGCCAGTTTTACGGTCAGCAAGTCGAGAGGGCGGCTTATGTACATTGTGGCTAGGCCAGTACCATGAGTGTCTGAATGAGATCCAATAGCGTCGTTAGGCTTTTAAAAGCCGGACACAATTAAAGAGTACAAGGGAAAAATAAGGTATACATGTTACATAAAACTGAAGATGACACCAAAAGTTTTTTTTTAATTAAACTTTTGTATCTACGAAAAATAATAAAACTGATAGGTAAGACTGTGAATAAAAGATTGATTTAATAACTTTACAATGTGGTTGACGACCCCTGACAATTAGTTAATTCCATGAATCTAGTGGCCTCAGATATTAATCTTTCTATCTAAAGTGCTATTTTTAATTTGTTTTTTTTTTATATACAACGTGTAACGGAAAGGGTATAACAATATCAAACATACCAAAGCAGTTAACGGTTACAAACTGTATGGGACCATTTGTAGCTGTGTACGCGCATTTATTGCTTCAATATTTTTTTTTGAAATATCAGTCAAATACAAGTCAAAATTTTGACTAAGTCACGCTTGCACAACACTATCACAGTATTCACGGTGTAACAGCTGTGGGGTCAACAACAACAATCAGCTCACACTGCACTCCTGGTATTCAATTAAATAATCTTATATGGGTTCCAGATATTTATTTTCATACATTGTTAAATTTCTTATGATTGGGGATTATAATCTGTATTATTATTTCCCTTTTAACAAACAAAAAAAAAAACGAACAGTAACTAAGCTAAACTAGTATCTCCTAACTTTTATAAATTTTTGTAAACATGTGCAAATGTAAGATGACAAACAGTGATCAATGTAGTTTCAACATATTTGTCATGAGGGCGTACAAAAAGAAAATTTATTTGAATATCGAATGCCGTGCAGATCGTAAAAGTGAGTCAAGGAAAAGTAAATATTGATTGTAACTCTGAATCGAAAACTAGGCGTTTTCGGTTTCACATTTCCAACTTGCTATAACAACACCTTTCTCGTAAGGAATAAAGAGGTTATGAGCGAGCTAGTTGACATTAAGGATTGTGAAATGTAACTTCTTCAGTTCTAACAGTTACAAAATGATATCAACAAATCTGTCGTATCAAGAACTATCTTATCCCAGTGATTCCGGCTAAAAAGTATTTTTTAAATATTTATCAAAAATATTTAAATCAAAAAAATAAGCGGTGCAATATTTAATAAACAAAACTATTCCACTAAATTAGTTAACTTATTTTTTAAATGAACCCTAAAAATGGGCGGGTCTCGTGGCTATGATACTTTACTATGGCCCTGGTACAAAAATAGTGCTATTTTTTAAAATGGGTTCTGCATTTTAATTTATTTCGTTCCTACAATTTCAACAATAATAAAATTATGTTATTAATGATGCGATTCTAATACCAACATTTAAATTATGTTCATGACCCTTCAGTATTAAGATTTTTCTCAAATTGTATTAAATAGGTACTTGGTAACATTATGTTACAACTGTGTGCCCCATACTGTAAAACTATCAGGCGTTTTCTTCCTTTATTTAGAACAGTTCGTAATTGCATTAAAGGCTTTTCAAGCAAAAATACTATAAATCTTATCGTATACGTTATGTCCAAAAAATTAGGAATAAAGAGGTTATGAGCGAGCTAGTTGACATTAAGGATTGTGAAATGTAACTTCTTCAGTTCTAACCGTTACAAAATAATATCAACAAATTTGTCGTATCAAGAACTATCTTATCCCAGTGATTCCGGCTAAATAGTATTTTTTAAATATTTATCAAAAATATTTAAATCAAAAAAATAAGCGGTGAAATATTTAATAAACAAAACTATTCCACTAAATGAGTTAACTTATTTTTTAAATGAACCCTAAAAATGGGCGGGTCTCGTGGCTATGATACTTTACTATGGCCCTGGTACAAAAATAGTGCTATTTTTTAAAATGGGTTCTGCATTTTAATTTATTTCGTTCCTACAATTTCAACAATAATAAAATTATGTTTTTAATGATGCGATTCTAATACCAACATTTAAATTATGTTCATGACCCTTCAGTATTAAGATTTTTCTCAAATTGTATTAAATAGGTACTTGGTAACATTATGTTACAACTGTGTGCCCCATACTGTAAAACTATCAGGCGTTTTCTTCCTTTATTTAGAACAGTTCGTAATTGCATTAAAGGCTTTTCAAGCAAAAATACGATAAATCTTATCGTATACGTTATGTCCAAAAAATTAGGAATAAAGAGGTTATGAGCGAGCTAGTTGACATTAAGGATTGTGAAATGTAACTTCTTCAGTTCTAACCGTTACAAAATGATATCAACAAATTTGTCGTATCAAGAACTATCTTATCCCAGTGATTCCGGCTAAATAGTATTTTTTAAATATTTATCAAAAATATGTAAATCAAAAAAATAAGCGGTGAAATATTTAATAAACAAAACTATTCCACTAAATTAGTTAACTTATTTTTTAAATGAACCCTAAAAATGGGCGGGTCTCGTGGCTATGATACTTTACTATGGCCCTGGTACAAAAATAGTGCTAATTTTAAAAATGGGTTCTGCATTTTAATTTATTTCGTTCCTACAATTTCAACAATAATAAAATTATGTTATTAATGATGCGATTCTAATACCAACATTTAAATTATGTTTATGACCCTTCAGTATTAAGATTTTTCGCAAATTGTATTAAATAGGTACTTGGTAAAATTATGTCACAACTGTGTGCCCCATACTGTAAAACTATCAGGTGTTTTCTTCCTTTATTTAGAACAGTTCGTAATTGCATTAAAGGCTTTTCAAGCAAAAATACGATAAATCTTATCGTATACGTTATGTCCAAAAAATTGGTTGTCTGTAAAATCGGTTTACAGACGATAATTTTACGTAAGAACGCCGAAAAAACATTATAAAGAAAAAGTATTAATTGAAAATTACATTTTAAATCCTCAAACTTGACCATGCAAAGTAACGGAGCTACCAGGAATCCATGAGTATGAAAGATTTTTTTGTTGCTAGTTTTAGTAAAATAATATTGAACCCTAATATTGATTGTCACAACTTTGTAGTTGGAATCTCACAGTAAGAGAGAGACAGAGATTAGAATAGAGAGAGTGCTAAAAATGTGATTCAGAAATGACTACTTGTACTGTTTTCTCAAGCATGGAATAGTCATAAGAGAAAAAGAGACAGATGACGTTCAGTACGTACACTCTTTCGCAGCCGTACACACTTTTAAAACGTCAGTGAATCTATTGTAATGCTACAAAATTCAATAATCAATATTTAGACGCAAGTTCATACTAATTCTGAAACCTATTAAATTTTGTCTATTAATATTTTCCTTACTCTAAGGTTGGAATCGTCGAAAGAGTTGGATGTACCTATTATGCTATTAATTGAAATATCACAATGGTGGTTCATCTTTTAGTGTTTACTGAATCACATCTGAAATTTGTTGGTTTAGCGTTTCTCATTTTGACACTTCAGTTACGTCGTTGTGTTGTCGTCGCCGTGACAACATCTCGTGTTTTTGCCTTTCTGGATTACCTACTTCCTACGGATAGCCTAGTGATATTTCGTGATGTCTTTGAGCAATCAAGAATATTCGAGATGATTCTCTATGTCGGAGCAACCGACGGCAGCCTGATGGCCGACCGAGAGCTAGAGAAAGAGATTTACGAAACCATTGGATTGGGCGAGGAGGTCGTATCAGCGGTGACCGCGCTGGCACATGGCCAGCGCGGTCACCAGACCTCACTCCGTTGGACTTCTTCTTGTGGGACTACGTTAAAAGGAAGATGTACGCTGTAGCATGCTCGTCAAGGGAAGAGATGATAGAAAGCATCAAAGCCGCGTTCTGTACAGTGACACCACAAATGTTGCATAATGTTCGCGCATCTTCATATCGGCGAGCTGGTTTATGCATCCAGCTTCAAGGACAATACGTCCTATTTTGAACCGTTTCTCTGAAAAGTAAGTAGATAACTTTGTTCTAAATCCTCAATTTATCAATTAGAATTTGGTTTTCAAGAAATAAAATAAACTATGTAAAAAATTTTACTTACGTAATTAATAATAACAAATTGGTCTTTATGCCACGTTAATAAGTCCTCATTTCGTTTGTTCCAGGTGTTTCCATAAACGTTCGCTACAATGTACCTACCTAGTGACAACGCCGATTTCTCTGTGCTAAGCCGCCCAAGCAAGCCGACACGCGCTCACGCCGAAAAGTACTAGGCGCGCATGTCGAGGAAGGAGGTGGAGAAATTCAGGATCGCAGTGATTGTAGTGAAGTGATAACGTGATTTGGGGTCGCTGACCTCAATAGTGTTGTGATGCGTTTGTTTACGTTTTAGTCAGTCATTATAGTTGAATCATTTTTTATTTCATAAAAACAATAAAGTGTTTATTTTAACTCGGGATTTCGTATATAGAATCTATACAAGGTATAGTATCCACCTACTTTACATTGTTACCCCCTTTCCGTTACAGGTTGTATATGTTAAAATTGAACAAAAATTTAAATTTCAACAATTTTATGACGCGCTAGGTGCGTCAGAAGGTTGGACATTCGTGGCTTTTAGATGATTAAATATTTTAATACAATAAGACAATTAAAAGTTTACCAATACATAGTAACTTTCGTCCAATGAAAAGTCTGATGGTATGTTCGTATGTTGCACCCACACACAATAATGATGAGAAATGTTTCGCAACATTGGACCACAACTAACAAAATAAGAATAATTAGGCTCACAACGGTTACTTTTTATTTACTGGTGTTATTTGTTGCAGATTTTTGCGAAAGGTTTCTCTAAACTTAAAAAATACTTTGTTGTTAGACCAGCTAAAGTAACGATAAAGTGGCTTTAATTTTAGACGGGCTTTGGGTAAAAGAGTTGGGTCAGTGAATAAAATGAATGCTAATTCACGTGACTGGTTCACTTCAATATTTTGTTGGAGTGACCACACTGGGATATTGCTCATACAGTGCAACAAAGCTTTATATTATTCGTTCTAAGATGGTTAGATCTTTTAAAGACTTTTCAAAAATCATCGCAGTTATTTAATATTGTTATATGTACAACCCAAATAATATGAATACCCTGTTCCAATATTTGAAAAACGAACTGTTCTAGTTGCAGATTGTAATGAATTATACCTACGAGGCGTAAGCTAAAACGACTGACGGACGACTGATGACAGCTGAAAGTAAATTTGAAATTAGAATTAACGACTCGTAGAAAAATGGATTTTTATTGTTGACTCGTAATATATTGGAACCTGGCATTAGTTGACGGAACAAAAATAATTAACAACGTAGTTGTAATATATTTGGCTTTTTTTCTGAACAAACAAACTGCAGGGGTTCTTGAAGGTATTTTCTCGGTAGTTATAGGTTCCAAATCGGAGGTAGGACCATTTAGCTATAGAGACCACTCATAAGTATTACTGACGTAATCAATGAAAAAAAAGACTTTGTGCCGATTCCAGCGACCTTCATAGGTTAGTGGACGATTTGATGTTTTAAATTGACAAACCATACTTTCGTGTAACCCTATGCTCGTTTCGTTCGAATTTTCGTATTTCGTAAAGGTTTGTAGTAAGGTCCAAAGACGGCAGGTGAGGCCTGACAAAGTGATACAGATTAAGTTATTTAGGAAGTCGTTTCAACAAATAACTTGTTCCTAATCCGTTACATTCTAGCTTAAAAGCTTTGAAATGCAACATATTGTAACGCGCAACTGCGCTCAAAGTTCAGTAATGTTCATAATAATTAGTTATCTTGTACCCTTTAAGGCTGTGCCGACACTAGGTTACATTTTGTTATAACTAGGGTAGCTGGCTAAACCAACTATTATATAGAACTTTTTTAGATATTTGGTTTCACCTTGTATTACATAAATATAAGCTTTAGTAATGCCCCTACTTTTAAAAAAGCAAATGTAAAATGGCCCATTGGAGTAAATATTATAAAATAAATGTAAGCAGCGTTATTTTTACTAAGAAATGGAGCAGCCAACGCTAAAGATTTTTGTAAATATAATATAACTATTCGTATAGTCGTTTTGATGTTTTAATGCTACTAAAAACAAACATCCCAGTAAACAAATGTTTTTTTGAAATTTTCTCTACGTAAGAACCTTTGTCGTACTTCAAGGAGTTTTAAAATAATTTGCGAAATCAGTTCAACTGTTCTCGAAATTGAAAAAAAGAAAGAAAAATATTTATTAGGTGCATACTGTTCATACATAATTAAATTAAGCAATGTGAAGGAACCAACATAGTACGAGTAGGTACCTAAAAACCTCGACTCGGAAACCGCCAGCGCTTAGCAACAAATTAAGTGATTAATTTTTAAACTATTTTGTATTCATTTACCTATTAGGTTTAAAATAGGGCGAATGAATTCGCAGATACCTGTAGGTAACATGTTCTGTAATTCTGTGCATTAAAAATTTTTTTCCTCTTTATTACACAAATATTGGACAATATCACATACATTGCTCTGAGTTTGTGGTAAGTAGCTTTAGCACTGTATTACACAAATCAGAAACAGCGTGGGTACCTCGAAATGACACGACCGGGGATCAATCCCTGAGCCTTAGAGCCATCTCTGGCAACGCCAAAGCCCGGCCTACTCGCCTCTCGGCCACGGAGTCAAATATATATTGTGAAGATTTAGTATTCAGGATATCCCCCATGAGAGTAATGACCATATTACCATTAAAAGTTGAAGATGTTCCCCGTGTGCGGGGGCTATGACTCCCGCGGGCGTATTATTTATTACGTAACGCAACCGCCTCTGCTGTCTCGTGGTAAAGAGCCACGGATCTTGCTCGTAAGACGTGTAAAAACTGAAAATATCGTCTAGGCTTGCATATCAAGATATCATTTTTTAGTTATATTGATTGTTTTGTATTGTGTACTAGCTGACCCGGCAGACGTTGTCCTGTTTTAACGACAACTGTTTAATTACATACATATATTTAGTCATGCTGTTGGGAGATGGGAGTTAGCCATGCTCACTAAAACGTTCCCTTCAATATGGTTGAGTGAAGCGATGGCTGGCACATACGTCATGCTTGTGAACAGGCGCCACCTTTGGGGACTGGTCTGCACCAACTTACCTCTTTAAATAAAATAATACTTAATGCTTTTTTCACTCATTAAAATGAAACTATATGACTTGGTCCAAAGTGTTCTACACATACTCGTAGCTATAAGTTAGAGACTGATACTGTAACTGATCTGCTGAGTTTCTTACCGGTGTCTTCTCGGTAGATATAGGTTTCGAACCGGAAGTAGAATCACTTTGAATTGTAATCAATGACGATTCAAAAGTGTTACATGTAACCTACTTAAATAATGAAATATTTGAGTTTTTATTTTTTGAGTTTGAGTTTAAAAAAAAAACCATCTTGCCTAAGAACCTTCTCTTGACAATATTAAACAAAACAAAAAAAAATTAAATTGGTCCAACAGTTCACGCGTGATGGCGTGACCAAAGGGAATCGGGATAAATTCTTATATATTAAGATGCATAGCAATTGTGATGGTTAAACATACAAATACATAAAACGTAGACATGAATTTGTCAATTGCTGAATCCATTTCTTGTCGTTCTTATTTATTTTATATTTTTTTTTATATGTAATTGTATATATATGAAAATTATGTAAATATAAGTAAAGCTTCATATTTTATATTTATTCATGTATGTCTATGTATATATAATCGTTTCCGAAATGACTTTTGTAACGCTTGGTAGTTACTATTCTCGTGTATTATGTTTTTATTTTTTAGATTACTTATGCACTTTGTCACTATTACCGCACCCATAAACTAACTCTCCGCAAGACCCAAAGGTTGACTGGTAGAGAATGTCCATAGCATTTAGTCCACCTGTTGTACTTTTTTGTGCAATAAAGTTTTTAAATTAATAAAAATAAATAAATTAAAACATGTGTTTCTTTCTTTCTTTCATACAGTTAAAATACCCCTAAATTCTTTAAAAGCCAAAACCGCTATCTATTGATTGTTCCAGTCGAAATAATAACACTACAATTAACAGTCACACTACGGAACTGCATCGCAGCTCTGTTCGGAAGCCGCTCCAATTAAATCAAATCCGCGAAATTGAAATCCGACAGTTTTATTATAATTTATTTAAACAACGATACAAATGCTTTATACCGTCTAGCTGGTCGGCATTTTGTCCGTGAATAATACATCCGTTGGCAATAAATTCAGTGTTGCTTGTTTAGCCGCGTTACGCAATCAATTCAATGTTTTATTGTTAACTCTGACATAGCTTTGTGTAACTATTAAATCATTTAAAGGAGCAAAAAATTACAATTTAGGGGATATATCGCTCAATTTATTGCTCGAACTGGAGCAACCTGACTGGTGAAATACCTAACAGGAGACCGCAGACAAATAACAATTAATTCAGTGTTGTTGTGTTCCTGCATGTGAGTAACGTTTCCAGAGCTCCTGGAGGGGGGAGGGGTGCTACATTAGTTTCAAGGGTCAAGCCTTCAATGGTGACAGGTCCAGTAACAGCTTTATTAAGCTATATTTGTCGCTCTAAAGCTAGGACTTCATTACCACTTAACATCAGGTGGGATGAGTTCAAATTAAAGTGCAATATAAAAAAAATCTCTCGTTGCAGTGCTGCATAAAGCAATAAATAATTGAGTATTGAGTATTGCATTGGAGCTCAAAACCTTTACGTATCACGCGTGCTGCTCTTCCAATTAAGCTAACCGCAAGTTATAGTAGGCGATTTTTCTACTCTAATTACCTCTTAGCCTCCGGTAAGTGCCATCTGCTGTACGAGTTTAAAACCACATACTAATCGTCTATTGATATTCGCTTATTGTTAAGTTCTAAGGACACTTACCGAAGGCTAGGTGGTAATTATAACAGAGGAATTCGTTACGTTTAAATAACTTGCAGTTATTATATTAAAATAAAACACGTAGCCACGTTTTAATTTTTGTTTCCTTACTTTTCATCATCATCATCATCCACTGCTGGACATAGGCCTCTCCAAATGTTTGCCACTTCGCTCGATTTTCGGCTTCTCTCATCCAGCTCCTGCCAGCCGTCCTGCGCAAATCGTCACTCCACCTGGCCTTACTTTTAAATCTTTGAAATATTTGTTTCGTATAAAATTGAATCTAAACGGGCAAATAAATTCAACCCGAGATCTATTTCGAACGCAGCAACCCGTTTCGTTTGTGAAACTTGTTCCAATACGCGAGTACGTATTGGTATTCATATTGTTTCCTGCATTACCTGCATTACAGCATGTTCCTGCAATCCATTGTTACAAGTGGAACTGTATGCTAATATTGGATTTATGTTCGTAGGAAGATACGTTTCGGAAACAACGTTTGTGGACTTTAAAATGGAGCTTCCACGAAAGAGTGGGTGTTTTGTTCGGTTTTTTACTGAGTTTGGTGATGTGTTATTTGTTAATCATCATACTGAGTTCTTCTCCAAGTCTTTCACTGTGCAAGCCATCCGGCTTTGGAACGCTCTTCCCACCAAAACTCGACAATCCCTCATTAAGGGAATTTTTAAATTAAAAGTTCGTGAATTCTTCTATTCCTCTCCCTTGACATAGAATTTCGTTTGCTCAATTGTTTGCTTTATTTACTCACTTGTTTGCTTATATTTATATATAATATTTTGTTATGTATTCTATTATTTTGTTTAATTATTATATTATATTGATTTATTATGAACCTATGTATGAATATTCTATTCTTCTATTATCATTAGTTTTGTTGTAATCCCTACTCAATGAAGCTATTTATTTCGCTTTCTAGCGATAAGACCGCCTAAATTGTACTATAATTTTTCTGTAAAACCTATTTCTGTAAAGATTTTGTGCAATAAAGTATATCTATCTATCTATTTACGTCAAAATGTCGACTGACCGGGATGGTTAGAGATTCCGTGCCACCGGTGTGGTAGGAAACATTAAAAACAAATAGAAGTAGAATCGCATACATTTTTACTGTTACCGCACCCATAAACGAACTATCTGCATGACCCAACGGTTGACTGGTAGAGAATGCCCATAGCATTAAGTCCACCTGTTGTACTTTTTTTTGAACAATAAAGTTTAAAAAAAAAAGCAATGACATGTAAGATTTAAATTCTACATATTCCAAATTCTACGCATTCAGATTCACTGGCCGCCTATGTATAAAATAATATCTAGACAGCAAAAAAAAAAGGTCTTTCAACGTTGTATTTAAAAATGGAGGACGTTTTTTCCGAACTCAAGCCTTGTAATTTAAAATGTGAATTATTAATGGCACTGACAACTCCGTTCCCTACTTAGCATGCCCTAGTAATTAGGGCCTAAATCCTACACATTAATTTAGCAACCCCTCTTTTAATCGAAAGTAATTTGGTATTAAAATTAATTTTGTATGAGATTGTTTGGTGTCCTAATCTCCGAAGTTTTAATAATTTAGCGTGTTACAAAGTGGACAACTTTTGCTTTCAAATTAATACTTTGACTCTAATCGTGTCAGGGGAGGGAAATCTCTTAAATTTTTGTGTTCCATTTTCACTCGGAGTTAGCTTAGGGGATATTAATACGGGCTCGGGAAAATCCCCAATGTATCGTTACACAATTTTATACATGGCAAAATGTGTTTGTTCCTTGTAACAAGAGAAGTTTAAAATTTTTTTGGACATCTTATTTTATGAGTGTGTGTGTAATTCATCTCTAGATGGTCATTTAAGATGTTATAATGGAGAGCTGTATGCAGTCAGTTATAGGTAGTATCACCGATTCATAGTTGACTATCTATAGAATTGATAGATAGATACTTTGTTGCACAAAAAATTACAATAATTGGATTTGCATATAAATTATAGTACAATTTAGGCGGTCTTAATGCTAGGGGGCGAACTCTTTCAGATAACCTTTAGATAGAGGAAATAGTAGGTGACGATAAATTGGTACAGCTGTACAACATAAATTGAGGTTTGTTTTTAAAATTGTATTTATAGTATCAAAACATGATAGACATGCATAAATTAATAAATATAATATTTAATGTATATAATAAATAAATATATCGCATATCCATGTAATAAATGCGAATTATTCATAGTTATTTACGCACTTCTTCACTATTACCGCACCCATATACAAACTGTCTGCATGACCCAAGGGTTGACTGGTAGAGAATACCCCTAGCATTAAATACATCTGTTGTACTTATTTGTGCAAATAAGTTTTTAAATAAATAAATGCCCGGCGTGATACAGACGAAGAAGATGATAACAGCTTAATTTTTAGCCTATAAGCGACGTCTATATTTCAAAGTGAAATTGGCATTGTCTCTAATCCTGTCTCCAACAAACCTAAATCTGTACTGAATAATCATTAACCTAATTATTTCTACATCCTCCCGCAACAATACACCCTACGCGACTGCTGTAAAGTTCAAATTCACGTAAGGCCGTAGCTTCAAATCACCGGCCCTATTAACCCTTTATCTTCTCAAAATTATACGTAAACAGTGAAATAAGGATAAATTTCTCGTTCCGAAGATAAGAAACAATACGTGCTGGGAAGTTTTCGCGATGGAGCGATTTGGGGAGATCGCGGAAGTTTTATGTTGTACTGTGTTTTGTTTTAAAACAATCATTGCTCAAGGTTTGGGAGGTGGTGAAGTTGGTGCTACTCAATTCATAAGAAAATTACGAAGTTTTAATTTTGACATTTCATGAATTACGTTAATGTATAAATTGGTTGTGGTTGCATGTAGGAGAAACGCGTATAGCGATTTATCGCTCGAACTGGAGCAGCCCGACTGGTGAAATACCTCCACCTTACAGAAGACCAAAGCCACTTTGGTGTTCTTCGTGTGAGTAAGGTTTCGAGAGCTCCTAGGGGGTGCTGCATTAGTAGCAGGGGTCAAGCCTTCAAGGTAAGGGCGACCAGCCCAGTAACAAATTTATTATGCTGTACTTGTCGCCCTTAAGCTAGGACCTTATTACCAACGGGAACAGGGCGGGAATAGCTTCACACGCTCGGCCGTTCCCGTCGAACCCCCCGATTCAGAGGGGTAGGGGGGGGTGGCGCCAACCAAAGGCGACGAGAGCGTAGGGGGAGTTTTTAGTTCGGGTAGTCCCCGCCCCTTCCAGGCGGGGGAGTCCCACACACGCCGCTGCCGTCCCCAAGGTAGCGGTACGGTGTGAAAACGCATTTTCTCCCCCTAAAAAAAAGGACCTTATTACTACTTAATATCAGGCGGGATGAGGTTAATCTTGAAGTGTAATATATATAAAAAAAGTCCTCATACTGAAAGTGAATTAATGTAAAAAAAGTTTAAAATTGTCTTACAAAAAGTGTATTCCCTTACAATTTGATATGCTTATAACGCATTACATTAGCAATGTTCCCAAATAATTGTTAAGTGTATTTGAATCTTACAACTCTGCACCTTGTCACATTAAGTCACTGTCTGTCTTTCTTAGTTAGGCGGAGATTTGGTATAACAAGGTACTGGTGGGGTACTCTCAAAAACGAAACGAACAAACGAAAGGTTTCGTTTTTGAAGATTACTCAAAAGCTTAAGAATGAAGACGTGGTTTTTTATTTGCATAAATAATATTTTGTTTTTTTTAAAGCTTAATTTGCATTCGAAGTGAATTGGTTATGATTATGAGGATTAAAAATTGCCGTCCGTTGTCGGATCCGACATATTTCGTTTATGGGAGTAGACCCCTGAGGTGTATACGAACTAATGATGCTGGTTGTACACAAATACCGTCAACCTACCCAGATCTGATGTCGTATTTCGTATTAGTCTTAAATTAAGTTGAAAATTAATAAAAATGTTATGTTTATGTTGGTTCAAAGTAACATCTTGTGTAGACTAGTATGGGCCTGACTTAAATGTTATTGTGTGCCAAGATACTACTAAAGCGCCTCAACTTCAATATCTCTCAATCTATTCCACAAGTTAGAATGAAACAAGTTTAAGAATGTCCTATTTTGTTTCATTGCGAAGTAATTTGAATCGTGTAAAATAAATAAATAAATTTAATAAATGGACAACGTCACACATATTCCGAAGCCAATCCACTTGTATAGCAAATTAGAAACAACTAAGGACCACAACACCCAGATCCGGGATAATATAGAAAAGTTCGTTTCCTAAATTGACCCGACCGGTAATGTTGCCGTTGATTCGATTATGTATGGATTATTAATCAATTATGCAAAAGGGGCCCAAATAATCTAACAAACGATATGAAAGTTCATAGTGTCGATAATATCGATATAATAGATTATATTAGATACATATAGGTATCGATATTATCGATTTCATCGATATTATATATACTATCGATAGTCCAATCGAATTTTAGATTATTTGGGGTGGACACAATCGATTAATGAGAATGCCCATAGCATTAAGTCCACCTGTTGTACTTTTTTTTGTGCAATAAAGTTTTTAAATATATAAATAAATAAATTAATCGAAAATAGATTATCCGGCAAAACCACCGACCAGGAATCAACCCCGTAATTTTAGAAATAAAGTGATGTCAAAGTCAGGCTCGCTCGCTTCTCGGCTACAGAGATCGTTAAACGTAGTACATAATAAATAGCTTAAGAGTGTTGGGTTTGGCGGGTAAAAAGTGAGGTAAATCCATCAAGAGATATGCGGTTACGGATTTTATTCACTATAAGATAAAAATTCTAAGAATAATATGTTCAGAGCTAGAGTGTACACTCGTAGACATGAAAAATGCGTTGGAAGATACCGCATAGGTAATGTAGAAAATATAAAGTTTTATGATGAAACTAACTTCATTCACGTTATTTTCACACTCGCACGCACACTTTGTACGTTCACACAAACACACACGCTCACAAATATACGAAAACAGAGACAAGATACTCTATCTTAATAATAAAATAGATTTAGATTTACTACAGATAAAATACAATACTAAAAGCATATTGGTAAGATACTTAAGAATAAATAAAAAATAGTTCGAAATAAAATAACACCGATTAATTTTAAGTTTATTTTAATTAACATTTTTTAATTACTCTTCAAGATTGACCTCATCCCACCTGATGTTAAGTGGTAATGAGGTCCCAGCTTCAGGGCGACAAGCACAGCATAATAAATCTGTTACTGGACTTGTCGCCCTTACCTTGAAGACTTTACCCCTGCTACTAATGTAGCATCCCCCTGGAGCTTTGGAAACCTTACTCACACGCTGGAACACAACATCACCGAAGTAATTGTTATTTGGCTGCGGTCTTTTGTTAGGTGGAGGTATTTCACCGATAAATCGCTATGCCCTACCTGTCTCAAAACATGGAACTCAATTAATTTGCTTTACCCTGGTTACGGGAATATTTAAAATGAAAGTTCATGAATACTTCTCCTCTTTTGCTAATACATAAATCGAAGACATGAATTTGTCTATTGCTGAATCGATTTACTTTTTTATCTACTTAGTTTTTATTTTATAAATCAAAATGCATTATGTAAATGTAAAAACTAATAAAAACACTTTCATTGTACGCGATTTGTTAATGAGTTGCTAAAAAGTGTGTACAACTTTGCGGAACAAAATGAAGTTACATCGCGCCTCCCGGCCCTGCCTGATCTGCCGCCTAATTACTAATAGTCGCCAATTAATCACTCGCCCTACGGAGAGATCTAAATTAGATTGATTGACTTCGTCTGAACACCGACCATGCTGAGAGCTTCCGGAATAAGTGTAGGGCTGCCTATGCGATGATTATGATACTAAAGCTTTATTTACATAACTAGCTGCCACGGCCAACGTCGTCCAGCTTATTTTTTTCTAACCTTTTAAACCTTCTCCGGAACTTCACAATTATTTCAAAACCAACAGTAGCCCCATCGGCCTAGCCTTTGTCAAGTTTACTCATAAGTAAAAATAATGATACATGGGTTCATATGATAACACTAACACATTCAATCATTAGTCATCAAATAATGATTGAATGTGTTAGTTATGATTGAAGACTAATGATTATTTAGTTTAATCACGAGGTGATGACTAACGATTGATTAGTTTTAATCTTAATCAAATAATCATCATTATTTCTTTAAGATTGATATTTTTTAATACCGGGTAAAGTAAAATATTTTTCTGCATCTTAAAAAAATACTGAATTGCACACAAAACGTTACTGTAGGTTAGGTTAGACTTTAGTGTTTTAGTGTAAAATTCAGTATTTTTTGGTGGTTAGATAAATTACATGCCCCGGTAAAATACTCGTAATGCACTAAGAGAAAATCCATAGTTTGATACAGGGTGTAAGGTACAGCCTCTGAAAACTGAAACCACTCAGACAATCCTCCTGAGCAAAGTCCACAAAGAAATTGTTCTCGAAAATTAAAATAAGTTTTGACATCTCCATACAAAATTGGCTGTCAAGTCGCATATTTTGTATGGAGAGAGAGTCAGAAAATTATTTTCATTTTCAAGATGATGTGTTAGTAAAAGATACAGCAATCATGCTGTATTATGTGTATAAAAATTCATTTAACCTGATTAAAAAACCTGATGTTTATTTTAAGGTTAAATGAATTTTTACTTTTGTTAGAAAACATAACTTTGTAAAATCATAATAAAACACCTACTTAAATTTTGTGGACGTATTTGTTACAACGTATAGATGCCTCTATTAAAAGGAACGCAGCTAATTTAGAAAGACCCTGCATAATATAGGGTGTAAAGGATGGCTTACCAAACTAAAACCATGGACTCAGACCCTCATTCTAAGTAACGTACCGAAGGAATTTTTTCTCGGAAAAGAAAAAAAAATTGGTCTTTCTATACAAAATTAGCAGCCGACTTTAATATTTTGTATGAAGAGTCAAAAATTGTTTTCATTTCCGAACCTAATTTCTTCTGTACTTTACTCAAGATGATGGTCTGAAACTTCGGTCAGCTGATCCTTACACCCTGTATGTGTAGTGTACCAACACCTGTGCATCGAGATTAGTCATTCATTAATGATTAAAACTAATGATTGATGATTTGCGATTTACGAATTTAGTCATGGCTAATTTAATCATGATTAGATCAATCATGATTGATCAATTGATTGAATAAATTAGTTGATTTGCCCAACACTGGTATAGGGCTTTGTAGGTGGGAGCCGCGTTCGTCACCACGGTGGATACCGACCCGCACCACCATTTGAACAGAGAAGACCTGGGAGGTTTCAGTCGGTGCAAGTCGGGCACACCACTCTCTGTCTCCGCGTGGCAGAGAGTGGCGGTGCGAAGGCATTTCCTCCCGGACAAAAAAAGGTATAAGGCATTACTATACCAAAATATATATCTTTTCTTTTTTTTTCTTTTCTTTTCTTTTCTGTTCTTTTCATTTCTTTTCTTTTCTTTTATTTTCTTTTCTTTTCTTTTCTTTATTTCTTTTCTTTTTTTTTCTTTTTCTTTCATTCTAAATATATGTACGAGGCAGCCCTATGTGCAAGTATCTATTCAGTGAATCAATGTCCGCCGTCCGGCCCTGATTCGAAGAATACACAATCGGGAGAGTGTACCGACGCAGCCCCAATATTGTTTAATGCAATCGCTCTGTCGCTTTAGTCAATTTGTGAGCCAATAAAGTAATTGATGATTGACGCTTTGCGGTAAGGCTACTCCGAACATCAGTAGGTACTTGCGAAGAGACCTTTTGCGAAGAGGGAAGGGGGAGGGGTCAAATGCTGATGCACAGTACCACTTTGGGGATAGATAGCTCCCTGGCCATACCTAGCAATGCCTGGAAAAATAGATGGATTATCGTCATAAACAATTTGGGCTAAGGCGGCCAATCTCATTGATATCAACCAATTACGCAAATTGGTTCATACGTGCTCGAGCGTTTGCGCAACACGTAAGTGCACCGTCTCCTCCTTAACTCTCATAATTTAATGGGATGGTATACCGAATAGACTAGAAAGAGGTCAAGCGCAGGTCCAACTATTGACAGCATGGATCATTTTTTCTTATCAGACATTTTAGGTGATCATTCTATAAAAATCCTATGTAGTTTTCGCTCTTACTGTGCAGTAACAGTGAAGATTAGATTGCTTGAAACTTTACCTAGTAGAATTTGATAAGAATATGTCCTACCCTATTACGACGTGCTTCAAAATAGCAGACAATGAAAATAATAAATAAATCCGAAAATAAATATTGGATAACATCACATACATTACTTTGATTTTGTAGTTAGCTAACGCAGTTATGTAACAGAAACCAGAAACAACGACGAAATCACAACACCCAGACCCGAGACGATATAGAAAAATTTGTTACTTATATTGACCCGACCGGGGATCGAACCCGAAATCCCAGAGATAAATAAATAAAAAGTACATAAATTAAGTATATGGAGATTATGTTTCTGACAATAATTTGTGTATACATACACAAATACGACTATGGGGTTAGTAGGTAGCTTCATTTGCTTTACATAGAGACTATTCATAAGTATTACTAATGTAATCTATATGAATAAAAAAAGATTAACTTGACTTTGGATAGATAAATAAATAAATAATATACCATCGAAGCGTTAAAAGCCCGGATAATCACGAATCTAAAATCTATCGTCAGAAAGCCATGAAAGCGAATTGACAACATTTAAACCTCTTCATTTCACCGATCATAGAGAGCGGTTGAAAATGCATTTTGCATTTAGATGCGCGTACTGCGCTTTACAAAGGGGACGCTGAACCTTTTAACCTATAAATGGACAAGGTATCTATTTGGACTGGGTTCGAGATTCAAATATCAGCGTATGGTAAGGTTATCTATGTCTATATATTATTTTTATTATTATGTGTTGTACCATCATTATTTCTGATTTTTGTAACACAAGTGCTTGAGCTTCTTACCACAGAATCAAAGTGTATGGGATGTTATCAAAAACATTTATTTTTTTATTATAAAGAGGAAAGGTTTGTATGTTATTGAATGTTTGTGATTTAAATTGATTAGCAAATAAACTTTTGGATCAATTATAAAATATTGCTTCATGGGAAAATGTTGGACATGGTATATTGGGGGCAGTTGGGATGGTCTGTCAACTAACCAGCTCAAAAGATTTTACCTAGGTCTCATGATTTTTTTATCTTAAAGACCACCGCAGCAACTCGTATGTTTAACTTTCGAGTAACCTGTATAATACAACGTTCTAAATCTCGATTGTAGACCACTTTTTTTATCCCGTCAAAAAGTCGCAGAATGCAGATAGCAATTCCCTGTCCAGTGGAATTTGAATGCTTTACGGATGTGCTACTCCGGCTCTTCGAGCTACTACTACTACTACTCACACAACCAAGGTCTACCGAGGCGGTAGTATCATTATTCGTCTCTTTCCTCGTTTATCTTTTTTCCTACATCTACCTTTCCCCGCTCCTTTTCCCCCAATCCAAGATCTGCCGTGCCGATGTACGCGTGACTAGAAGATACCCTATCCGTAAGCGAACCATGGTACTGGGTACAGAAAAAGGCTAACTTTCTTCCAGTGTACGGGCCTCTATTAAAAGGAATAACTATTTCCCTCGCTCATCAAGTGAACGCAACAAAAATGTTGAAACAAGCAACAAATCGGAACGAAGGCGATGAGCCTCGCTAACAGTCACGTAAACTTACTGCTGCGGCTTTCAGCTTTTTATTTGCCACGGTGAATATCATGGCAAATGGAAGGAAATGATCCTTGCCTAAATCTCTAAGAAAAAGGCATATCTGTCTGTATGTATTCTGTATATTTCTCTCCAACTGCACCAATTTTCGATCTGTTTTTGAGGTAAACAATTATGTCATTAGTTTAAACCAGTAAATTATCAGGTAAAAAATAGTTACAATAATGAAAACGGCATGGGGTTATCTAGCCGTACCGAGTACAACGACTAAAAAATATAATTTGGTGTACAAATCAGGATCACTGACTTTGCATCGTGTCTGCACCGAATGCTGTTCAAACTCTTTGCGTTTAAAGCATTTCGTGAACAGAGTAAAAATCTGTTCAATATTCACATTTCTGTAATAACGATCGACGGAATACCATAAAGGCGAATTGTTAGAATTGAAAGTATTACTCTTCATTTACACCCGGAGCTCGGAAATGCATTTTGCATACGGTTGCAGGATGGAATGGAACCGGCGAAGAGGACACTTTAGCTTCATGAGCTTTTGGCGAGATTTACTTCAAGTTACTGTTCGATAAACGTACCTTATCTGTCTGTTTAAACTTAGATATTCTTCTGCAAGTGGTTATAGAAATTGGTGTCACATACATATTAGAGTACAATTTGGCTTTTCTTATCTCTATTAACCGATCTCTTTAAGATAATCTCTAATATATTCATCGAATCTCTAATATAGATCGGTTTCAACATTTGAAAAACATTTGTATAGTAATAAATTATCCGAGGCGTAAGCTAAAAACGACCGACGGACGACTGATGACAGCTGATATGGAAAGTAAATTTTAAATTAGAATTAACGACTCGTAGTAAAACGGATAGTAATTTTTGACACATTACGAATCGTAAAATATTGGAACTGGGCATAAGATATGTAGAAAATTCAATTGAAATAAAATTGTACTACATAATAATATAAACGGGAAAGTTTTTAAGAAGGTATGTATGTCTGAATATATTATCTATATATCGATGTATGTTTGTTAATCTCCCACCCAAAACTTTACTGAATAGATGAAATTTGGTAAAAAGACAGATATAGTTGATTTACATTAAAGATACGTTTTGTCCCAAAATAACGCAGTCCCTGGTTTTTGCAACTTTGCCGTATATGTACTCAATGAGGGTTTTCGCGTCCGAAAAATCCACCAGATGGCGATACGTAGGCGTGAAGTCCAACTGCTACGTGATTGGTTATGGTTTACATTGAGAGACATGTCTGTCTGTCTGTCTGTCTGTCTGTTACGCTTTCCTGCTTAAACCGTATATCGTGTTGGCGAGTAGTTTATTTGGGTAAATGGTGTTCGAAAATGCATTGTGTATGATAGTCAAATTATTAGTAAGTACTTTCTATGAGTAGCTGATCGTCTTTTGTGTTTCTGCCTCAATATTCTATTTTAAACAGTTGATATGAAATTGGCGACATAATGGACGCAATTAATTAGTTTTAATTTTAAGTTTAAATATGTTATCACGTAAGTGATTATTTGTTTTCAGTGATAATAAAGATCTTTAAACCTAAACCTAACCTCTCAACCGATTTTGATGAAATTTGGTATAGGTATATGTTGAATCTCAAGAACAGACATAGGCTACTTTTTTTAGAAAATAAGGGGGGGGGGGAGGGGGGTAATACCACCTTTGAAAGTTTATATGGAAAAATGATTATTTTTGAAGTTAGAGATATGAAATTTGGCACAAATATAGCTCGAAACTTGGATTAAAATATAGACTACTTTTTTGTTTCGAATATTAGGGGAGAAAGGGGTACAGCCGACCATGAAAGGATGTAGTCCACGCAAACGAAGTCGCGGGCACAGCTAGTGACATATAAATCACCAACCAATTAACAGGTGGACCCCACGCCTACGTATGACCGCTGACTACGTCCCTTCCGTAGTCCGCCCACGTAAACGTAGGCCTAGGAATGTGCTTTTAGATCCCGACGACGCCATAACGATCGCCATGGCCGACGCAAAACAGCTCGCGACACAGCACACATCAAACCGACCGCTTTTCCGTCCTCGCCGGCGAGGACGCACGCCGCGATCCCCACTGGTAGGCTCCTTTTCAAGATACCGGCACGTGCCGGGGCGATTTTCTCCCCAAACATATGTTCGATTACCCTCTCCCAACAACGGCCCGAGCCGAGGTCCGAACCCCGCTATGGGGCGCCCTCCGGCAGTTGTTTAAATTTTTTAGGGGTGAGAGCCTTCCGCTCCCCCGCAAGCCCGGTGAAGATGAAAAGGCCATCATCTATAGTCAGTTAGGAAAAAAAAAAAAAAAAAAAAAGCCTACGTATCGCCATCTGGTGGATTTTTCGAACGCGAAAACCCTCATTGTATTCGAATTTTAAAAACAGAAACTGCGAAATATCCTTACGATAATTTTCAATACAATCAACGTTTGAAACCCAACGTTAGAATCAGAATCCTATCCATAATGCATGTTCGAAATTGTTAAAAACCGCTTCAAAACTAACGTCACAGGCTAACGTAAAAATTAAAACGTCTTCATTTCTTCAATTGCGAGTTTCGAGGAAATGCATTTTGCATTTGAATGTGGAATCGAGTGCTCGGGTTGAAGGGATGAGTTAGCGAGCGATGTTACACACGTGCTGCATCTATATTTGTACTAATAAAACTTTTCATTAGTTTTGGATCTTATGTTAAGTCTATAAGGTTGAAATACAATGATTTATTTCAGTAGGTAGGTTCTCAATCCCTCGTGCCGCAGACGACGGCGGCTGAGAGCGCGACGGCAGTACAGTCGCGCTCTATCACCGCCTGGAGACCGGCCGGCTGATGGTATGAGAGCACCACAGCTGGTATTACATTCACGGTCTCCACTGCGAGGCGGGGATGGTCTAGTGCATCGGCCATCCACGCTTCTCCCCTAAATCATTCCAGGGGGAGATGAAGGGGCTGCTTAATTTGCGGCCATTCCGCCGGTGATGCTGTGGTAGGTCTTCTGTTCCCATGGCATCACCATCAAGGCGATAAGGTCCACCGGGGGGTTTTAGTGGGTATTCCTGCCCGCATAAAGGCAGGGAGTCCCACACACGTCGTCACCTACCTCAAGTGACGTTACGGTGCGTCAATGCATTTCCCTCCGAAAAAAAAATAAATAAAAAAGGTTGGTTCTCAATAATATTTTTTTCACGTCAATTATTTTTCTACTAGAGCCTCCAACTTGTTCCTGTTGAGAAGCAAGTGCCGCGACTAACTCAACAGATGTCCTCTCTAAAAAATAATTTCCTATTTCAAAATAACATAGCATACAATCAACGATTAAGATAACATAGGGGCAGATGGATAATTTTTATCATAAAGTACGTCCTGTTAAGTGTAACAAGCCTTTTTCGCAAGTCATGGTTTGATTAAATTTTTAAATCTATGCATGGACAAGTCAATAATACTTTGCGGTAATTTTTTAAGTTGTTTGATGTCTATCCCTTTAAATTAGTAGGTACTTTTACGAAGCCTGTGTTTTAGAACGGATAGTATCGAAACTATAGCTAAACTTTTTATTACAGGCAACTTTAACGTAATAGTTTTTTTATTGACGAAAAATACTAGGTTACAACTTTAATGAAGAATAAGGTATTTAATCTGATTCAATAAATGGTTTTCGGTAAATCTGGAAATTTATCATTAACGAAGCAAATACATTTTTTATGGGACCGTCTTTTTTGGACGAAAAGTATCGATAATGAAACTTTGACAAACTTTTTTTATATACTACTGAATAAAGGGTGAAAGTAATAATTCGAGAATCTATTTACGTGAACTAAGGTGGGAAATTTATTAAACCTTTTTTTTTTAATTTTGCAATTAAAGCTATTTGTATTATCTTAGCCAGCCAGCACTACCCCATGCTCTCAAACTACATCTTAGAGCTCCTGGAAAGGTTGAAAACCAGCGCAGACAGGGAGTTCGGCTCCGTGTCTGCATAAGCTGAACCACTTCCTTTTGTCTTCCCGTGTAGCGTTAGATATTTTAAGTAGAAATGTTGTAGTTTAAGGAAAAAGACAATAAACAATTTTTATTTTATTTATTTTAAATTTTTATGAACTTGCGTGATCTATGCTCAGTATTATTAGTTAAACTAGCGGCCTGCCGCGGCTTCGCACGTGTTCTAACCGCGTTTTCTCTCCATTTTTCACCGATACTTTGGTTCTATCGGTCGCAGCGTGATGTTATATAGCCTTTCTCAATAAATGAACTATCCACCACAAAAATATTATTTCAATTCAAACGAGTACCTCCTGAAATTAACGCATTAAAACAAACTTTAGCTTCGTAATAATAATATAGGTGGGACCGTCTTTTTTAGATGAAAAGTATCGATACTAAAGCCATCGACTGTTTGACAACACTAGTTTGTATACAGCTGGATAAAAGGTTAATCCAATAAATCCAGAATTTATTTACGTGAACCAAGGTAGTAAACTTTTATCAACTTGCGTGATCTATGGTCAGTGTTTGTACTGTTATTAGGCGACGGTAAATAATGGACTCTTGCAATTTTTGTATTTTTATTCAAAGAAGTTTTCTTTAGCTATGGTATCTAGTACATTTGGTTTTATTGTACCTATTGCATATAAATATATAAATAAAAGAAGTAAGCAAACGCTGTTAAAAATGTGTCATCGTTAATAATCGTTGTTTCTGATTACTGTAACACAAGTGCTTAAGCTACTTACCACAGAATCAGAGCAATGTATGTGATGTTGTCCAATATTTATAAATATTTATAAAAAAAATAATGAAGTTACAGATTAACAAACAATAATTCCGTTGAATTAATAACCTCATTATTTTATTTAAATTGGTTCAATTAAAGTACCTGATGTAAGACATCATTGCAATGTCTCAATGGCTTTGGAGTCAAAATTCTATTTAAATTTGTGGTCTAAAGAAAAAAATTCTTACACATAGTTGATAAATGGAAGATGGCCACTTTATACTAAATTGTAAGATCAGGTCTGTGTAAGGTTGAATATAATTTGCCTACATATTAAAAAAAAACGTTAGTTATGGGGCGCGCAATTAGTGAGCATTTTAAGTAATTTTAAACTACACGAAACACAACATAAGTACCTGTTAAGTGAGTAGTTAAGATAATTTTCGTCCGTGACACCTTAATAACACATTTAAACATACCTAGTCTGCAAAATAAACATTTGGTTGTGTTTTCCTAAAGCAACCCATATTACTATCGATAATATTGAACTCCTTTGATAGTATTGATCAAACGATGTACCTAATAATCGACCTCAGACCTCCGTAGCCGAGAGGCAAGTGGGCCGGATTTTGGCGTTGCGCCAACTCTGAGGTGCCGGGTTCGATCCGCGGTCGGGTCAATTTGGGGAATAATATTGTCTCGGGTTTGGGTGTTATGTTACCGTCGTTGCTTCTGATTTCTGTAACACAAGTGTTTTATCAACTTAGCACAGAACAGAGCAATGTATGTAATGTTGTTCAATATTATATATGATTAAAGTAACACTATGGTGACCTCTGTAGCCGAAAGGTGAGCGTGCCGGACATTGGTGTCGCGACATCTCTGAGGTCCCGGGTTCGATTCCCGGTCGGGTGAATATAGAAAACGAACTTTTCTATAGTGTCTCGGGTACGGCTGTTGTGGTACCATTGTTGTTTTTAAAATCTGTAGCACAAGTGCTTTAGCTACTTACCACAGAATCAGAGCAATGTATGTGATATTGTACAATCTATATACCAGCCAATGCGGCCATCATTTTCGGATGAAAACTATCGATAATAAAAGTATCGATGCTAAAACTATCGATAACTAGACGACACTAAAGTACACCCAACCACGTGCCGTGTAACCGGTTTGCTTTTCAAATGCGCTATCCATCACTCGCGACGGGCTGTCCCATACACGTCATAGCTGACAGTTTCCTGTGCGGAATACAGTATTTTTACCACTTTTGCCTTTCCAAACTACAGGTTTCGGCAGATATTTGCATTTGCCCTAGTAGCACGTGACAGATTGGCATGATACTGACTATTTTAATAGCTCGACCGAATCAACGATCCTGGCTTTGAAAATAGAATGGCTTTAAGCTCCTTCCAGCTGAGGAGACTAAATTTTATCGCGCACTTAACAAATGTCAAAACTGATGTGTAAGTCGGAGCGCATCGCCTTGATTTTGATCCTTTAGGTACAGAATATCTATCACAGCATCATCGGCAGGATGACCGCTTGCTAAACGGCTCCTTCATCTTCCCTGTCTTTTTTCTTTGTGAAGGGAAATGCTTGGCGCACCGTACCGTCACCCGAGGGAGTTGACGGCGTGTGTAGGGCGCTCCTGCACTAAGAAGGGCAGGCCTACCCAATAAAACCTTAATGGTAATGCTGTGGGATTTTTTTTAAAACCACCACAACATCACCGGCGGAATGGCTGCTGATCAAGCAGCCCCGACTCTTCCCGGAATGGGTAAGGGGGAATGTGGAGACGGCCGATCCTCTAGGGCATCCCTCGCATTGAGGACCGTCATCTCCCCCTGGGATTGATAAGGAAAAGACAAGGAAGGCTAATCCACTAGCTAGGCCATCCCCAATAAGAAAAAGTCTAGTGACATACGACCAGATGAACGGACTGCGGTATAATAATAATCCCCATTTAACTCTTCACGGAACTTTAAAGAAAAAGTACGTACAATCGCAAAAGAATCACGAAAATCTATAGGTATACGGTCAAATGACCTCGGCCCATTTTTGAAGAGTTGGTTAAAGATTAAAACAAAATAAACAAAACAAATTAATCACCCTTATCCGAATAAGGGTATCTTTTATCAGTTGCAAGGTAAATAAACGCGTATTTCCGATTTTTGGCTTATTAGATTTCCTTATTGGTAATAGCGATCCCGGCGAACTTCGTTTCGCCTTAGAGAATTTTTCCCGCTTTTCTGTTGATTTTTTTCAAATTTTACCAAGGATTCCTAATTTTGTAGCATATGTCAAATTGGAAGAATGTAGCATTCTATTGGTGAAAGATTTTTTTAAATCGGCCCAGTACTTTTTGAGCCTATCCATTACAAACATACAAAAATACAAATCTTTCCTCTTTATAATATTAGTATAGATATATATTTTTATTTTTATACATGACCACTTCTAGCTATATCTAATATAGCGACCCGCCCCGGCTTCGCACGGGTGCAATAGGTACTAAAATATGTACGTATTATACATATAAATATTGCAATTTATTTTATTACATTGACTCCTCCCTTACCCCAGTGACGCTTGGAGCCTACATCGCATGCTGGCTAGCTGAGCGCGGTGAGCGGCAACCAAGCGACTTTTTTCTAATACTTGCATTATGAAACTCATGATATCTTTCGAATTAAATGTCCGAATTGAATAATTCAAAAAGTTATATAAAGGTATTGAAGCTATCTTAAATATAAAGTAATTTATTTTGATAAGGATTAATACCAAGGTACAAATAAAGAGCCTTTAAAAGAGGCGGCATATTAATAAATTTTTTAGATTAAAAAACCGCTTATTGTGACATAACTATAATATTTAGTCATATACTATCCCGACACTTTTTGTAGATAATGATGAGTTCTGCAAAGTCGTAGTGCATGACTTTGTTCTATCATCAATAGTTTTCGCAGCGCACGCGATGTAAGGAATTTTTCAGGTCACCTTTAATTACATTATTGAAGTTTTAGTAAGGATTCCTAATTTTTTTTAAAAATATAATATAGCCTATGTCACCCGTAGATAGTGTAGCTTCCCACCGGTGAAGAATTTTTCAAATCTGCCAAGTAGTTTCGGAGCCTATTCAATTCATACAAACAAACAAACAAAAAATCAAACCTTTCCTCTTTATAATATTAGTATAGATTAACATATTCCTAAGATTTTTAAAGGCATCTGTAAAAGTTTAAAGTAGCAAAAAAATATGCATTCTTAAAAATTCATAAAAACTCCAACGAAAAAGGCTTTAAAATTCATAACGATGAGAAAATTAAGGACAGCGTATAATGTCATGAGACCTTATCACATTTTCGCTACAATGCCAGTCGTAAAACAAGACTACGGAATGATTATTTCTCTCGGCCATACCACCCTCGTGCCTTTTATTAAGGTTCATATTTCTACTGGATTACTTTCGGCCAATTATAAAAAGCTTTGTTTGAAAAAATCTTAATTGACAGCTGGAGGGCAGAAAAATTATTTATATTTTGTAACCTGAGTTATATTTGGGGCTTTGTTCAAAAGCTGTTGTGAAAAATTCAGTCCTGAGCACTTTACAAACGGTTATTTTTGTAAATGGAGTGAGAATGAAGGACGTTTATTATATTTTTGGCGGGTTCGTTATTTCGAGGCGTTATCATTCATCATGGATGTTTTTGCAAAGGACGAGAATAGTAATCATATTCTGATTCTTTTTGTGGTTCCGATTCGAAATGACAGATAGTGGTATGACAAAAAGGTTTTGTTTTTTGACATTCATTTATTATTCTGAATGTGAAAGAATGTATGGACATATGGGTGTGTAGATGTCTAAATATCTAGATTTATGTTCTAGAGGTGGCTTCATTTGCTTTATATAGAGATTATTCATAAGTATTACTAATGTAATCTACATGAATATATAATATTGGCTTTGACTTTGACTTTATGTTTGTGACAACAACGCAAAAATTACTGAATGTAATTCAGTGGAGAATGGCATTCTATACCCCTCATAGTAAGCATTTTAAGATTATCCCATTTGCGTTTCCTGAAGGACACTGCAATTGTTTTACTCGCGTTAATCGACAGATTGTTCTTAGTGCATAATTTGTAATGACATAGAAAATATCTTTATTCAAGTAAGCTTTACAAAAGCACTGACGACATCGTCAGATGTGCGGGGAGCCGCTGGATGCAGATAGCGCAGGACCGCGCGTTGTGGCGTTCTGTAGGGGAGGCCTATGTCCAGCAGTGGACAAAAAGAGGCTGATGGATGGATGGATGATTACAAAAGCACTATGCATCGTCAGCAGGTACATGTTTAGTATGTAGTAAGTTAAAACCATTAGTGACAAATGAATTTAGTTTTTAATCTCTTTCATGTTAAATGTGTTCTCGAAATAATCATTAAAAAAGGGTTATTATTTATTTATTTATTTTAAAACTTTATTGCACAAAAAAGTACAACAGGCGGCCTTAATGCTATTGGCATTCTCTAACAGTTTACCCATGTTATTTAAAAATAAAGATGTGTTCATCATGAAAAATTTTTTGTTGTTTAAAATGATTTCTTTTTTTTTTTTCCCATGTTACCGCACCCATATACAAACTATCTGCATGACCCAAGGGTTGACTGGTAGAGAATGCCCCTAGCATTAAGTCCACCTGTTGTACCTATTTGTGCAATAAAGTTTTTAAATAAATAAATAAAAATAAAATTGTTTCGCGTAGCAGAAAAAAAAACAGAAAATATGAACATAATACCCGCTGGCACCATTATTAGAGGCAAAATGTTTTACATTACCCGTAACGCATAAGATATACAAAACTACCAAAAAATCGCGAACTAAGGAAAAGGATCGCGCGCCATACGAAGTTCCGATCCAAAGTTGCTATTTTCGTTGATCGTCCAGAGTTTTGTTTGAGTTCCCGATTCAGTGGTAGCGCCTCATCGATAGCTAACTACAAACTTACCCACTCACCCTCAAAAAACAAAAATCTCCAAACATGCACTCTAAATTCAGGCCCACAAGCGCCTTCCTTTTATCTGCGTTCGAAATTCGCCTGCAAATCAATCCTTGTAAGACCAATATTCAATTCTATTGGACCAGTAGAGAATGAAGTTTTCATCTGTACACTTTTCGCTCAGAAAAAGGCTGCATTGTGAATATTTGAATGGAAATGAATGCGCGATTTGAACACTCGCTAAGTTTACTACGCGAGATCAATTGTTTCTAGACGATGCTAGTGTTTTGTTAAAGATCGTGGAAACTAGCAGATGTGGCAAAGAAGCATAAGCTGACGATGAGATAAGAATACCAACGATTCGGTTCGGGGTAGTGATAGGAAGAATACATACAACGGAACGACCAGCGTTATATTTATTTTGTTGTTAACATTTTACATATCACTAGAAATTGCCCGTGTCTTTATTTGAATTATTTGGGTATTCAAACTCAAATTCAAATATTTTTTTATTCAACTTGGTTACATGTAACACTTTTGAATAGTCATTGAATACAATGCAAAGTGATTCTACTTCCGATTCGTAACCTATATCTACCGAGAAGACACCGGTAAGAAACTCAGCAGATTAGTTACAGTACCAGTATCTAACTTATAGCTATGCGTAGAACACTTTGGACCAAGTCATATCTAGTTATATTTTGATTTATACCTTAATAAAAAGTATTTTATAAGGTACGTTAGTATCTAACCTGTATTATGCCCAAATTTCTTCCAAATCCATTCATGCCCAGTTCCAATATGTTACGATTCGTATTGGGATAAAAATTACTATCCGTTTTTCTCCAACCGACTACGAGTTGTTAATACCGTTCCACAATGTACTTCCATACCACCTGTCATTAGTCGTCTCTCGGTCGTTTTTAGCTTACGTCTCATAAAATTTATTATTAACTGTAATTAGAACGGATTGTTTTTTAAATATTGGAATCGGGCATCAGTAGGTAGTTTTTGCATTTCGAATAAAACATGAAGTTACCTACGCTGTACAAAGCACCGTTGCTCAAGTAATACATCTGTCAAAACATGACATAGGAAAATAAAACTTGTGAAAGCAACCTCGTGGTCATAGAGACGTCAAGATGTATGCATATCTATATATACACTTTTAAAATATTATTAAGACTATGTGAATAAATAAGATGTTAATTTGTTCCATAGCTTCGATTGGGTGATCAAAAATAGAATCCATTTTGGATTGCTTATATGTGACATATGTGTCAAGCGATTTGTCCACGTGGATAAGTTATTTTGGATCTGATGGTGTCTTGGAACGAGTATAAACTAGACAATGATTCCAAGGATTCCGTGCATGCTTATTGGTTTCCACGGGTTTCTACAAAGAAAAATCCTGGAACAGAAGGCTATGGACCACTGAAAACACTTGTCTTATTTTGAATATACATGCGACATTAGCAAATGCACTGCATGAAACTTGGCTGACGGTTATAGTTTTGTTGTTGCTCTCCCAACTGAGCTAACCGCAAGTTATAGTTTTTCTGTTATATTAACTTCTTAGTCTTCGGTAAATGCCCTCTGTCGAGCATGTTTAGAACTACATACATATTTATCGGCCTGTGGTACGTCCGTTGCATCTGATTATTGTTGAAAGAGATACGTGAAGGTCCATACTTCGGATTCCACACAGCAAGGGGAGATGACATTTTTATTTTGCGTTGAAATATTTAAAGTTCACTAGAGCGGCGTGAAGCATTATAAAAAAATTAAAATTCTATTTAATAGGTAAATAATTTAAGCTTTGCTTTACGTTTGATATACGTCAAAACGCGATAACGTTTTGACCCATTACCTACCGAAACGTCGGGCAGTAAGTAGTTTGTATCAACCACTAAACATTACTATCCCGTTATGAACCGTTAACTTATTTTAAATACCTATATTAAGGCTGTTGAATAACACTTTATTTAAGTTCTCGCTGAAATGACCCCTATTACCCATTCCTCCCCTACACGTTATAAGTAGTTTTATTGCGTGATCATAATTTTGTTGACCAGCCTTTTGGAAACTTATTTCATCAACCTTTTCATAATTTCAGCTTGCTTGAATAGATTCCAGTAGAGGCTACGTTAGGTGTGGGCGATGTGGCTGGGCCTGCGGTTTTGCGGTTCAAAGGGCTTTGCGCCTTATCGCCACAAATATGTATCATTTACGGATTAAAAACTATAAAAAATCATATCAAACCTAGCTTATTTGATAATATGTAAGGCCGTCTCTTAAAAATTTGTGCTTGTTGAAGGCTAGACCTACTACAAAAAACAAAATATCGTTGATGTGCTAGCAATACCGCGTATGATTTTGTCTGTTAGATCATATTACTTCAATCCTAGACCCTCCGGAAAAATCTACTTACGCGGTATTGTACGCGCATTGACGATATGTCAGACCCGGTGATGGAAAGCAGTTTTCGATTCTCGAAAACTTCCTTCGAATGTGAATGGGGCCTTTTTTTTGAGCGGGGCGAAATGCATTGACGCACCGTACCGTCACGCGAGGGAGGTGACGGCGTGTGTAGGACTCCCTGCCCGTATACGGGCAGGAATACCCACTAAGACGCCCCGGTGGACCTCATCGCCTTAATGGTGATGCCATGGGAACAAAAGACCTACCATAGCATCACCGGCATGTGAATGGGGCCTACTATTATCAAAAACGAAATATGTCGGATCTGATGACGGAGCAGCTATCAATTCTCATAAACGTAATCTGAATTGGTTACGTTTATGAAATCTTCGAATGCAATTATTCAAAACGCAAAATCATTTTTAAATGTATGGATATTGCTCATCACATTCTAATTCTGTTTGTGGTTCAAATTTGAAATAACAGTTTAGTGATGTGGCAAAACTTTCTGGTATAAATTTTAAGACTTTCGCGTTCCATTTTAAACATTTAAAATAATTTAACGGGTCAAAACGCGACACCATTTTTATGTAGTAGGAACTATTTTCCCTTATCCCACCCTCTCCTTTCCTACACAGAAACACAAGAGCCGGCCAACGATGTCACCGCTTCACCGAGGAAAATATTCCATCACGAACCAAAAAGTTCGGTAACTCTTATCTTTGCCGGACCATAAAGAAGTGGAACTCGTTGCCGGCTCATGTGTTTCCTCCTTCCTTTGACATGGATTCCTTCAAAAGGAGCGTGAAGAAACATCTTGCGGGCCAGTATGGCGATGCTAACGGATAGGATATTTTGATCAAAGTCCGTTGATCAAATCCGTTGTCATCGCGATGTGGGTTCCTCTCTTGCTTACCATCAGGCTGGGAGGAGCCAATATACTGCGCTACTATAAAAAAAAATATTCTACTTACTAATAAATAAATGCGCCAGATAACCAAAAAATCACCTGGTCTCAAACTAAGGTACACCCTTGTACTGTGATCATCAGACGACGGATACCAACTAGGTGCGTCATCCGCACACCCAGACCCAAGTTAATTTAGAAAAGTTCGTCTTCAAAATTGACCTGACCGGGAAAAAGACCCTACGCGCTTTGGCCGCCTACCTTAGCTACTGCGCCGCCGAGGTCGTCAAAAATTAAAAATATTTTCTACTTATATTATGATGGAAACAAAAATTGGATTCAAGCTTGTGCATACACGAACGTTTAATCTCTTAACCTCTCTCAATATCCCTCACGAATCTCCATAACACGGAGATATTCTCCCAGTTCGAGGTCCAGGCTTTAGTTCTGCATCATGCATCATTCATCAGACGCGGACGCGGCTTTTTTCTTCCTGTTTTTCGCTTTTGGATGTACAGTCTCATGCACTTATGTATATATACAAATTCATTTTAAAGTGGACCTTGTAATAAGAGTCATAAGAGTCTTTTTTTTGTACTGCACTTTAAGGTTGACCTAATCTCACTAATCTAGTAATAAGGTCCTAGCTAAAGAGCGATAACTGGATTTGTGACCCCTGCTACTAATATAGCACCCCACAGTTGCGTGTTTGTATGTGTTCCAGGAGCTCTGGAACACATACAAACACGCAGGAATACAACAACACCGAAGTGATTTTTATTTGACTGCGGTCTTCTGTAAGGTGGAGGTATTTCACCAGTCAGACTTCTCCAGTTCAAGCGATATTATGTAACCCATATTTTGGAAAAAAAATGTATAATAACATTTACTGAAAAGATACTCACAGTACCCAATCATAAATAGATTTAAACTTTACATTGCTTTCTAGTTAGGTAGTACTCGTACATATTATATCTTTAAAATGTTTAATACTTTAGTATTATACTTTATGTATATAATATAATATTGATAATTATATAATAGTTATGTATAATGTAATTGTGCATCATGCTACGAATACAGGGTTTTTGTATAAATAGTCGTGCAACTTGTTAGTTATATGATTTTGTTACAATATAATGCTTCTTACATTACAAAATGAGTAAATAAATAAATCCCTATGCCCCACCTCTCTTGACTTTCTTGCTTATGCCTTATTCAGTATATTGCGTGAATAACGTTTAGGTAAATATAAAGATCTGCGTTTGTGGAGACATCCCGGCCGGCCTTGCACGGTCTTTTGCAGACAAACGGGAATGGCTTAGCATCTTTGGCCGTTCCCGCCAGTCCCCCGACGATCTAGGTAAGACAAGACGGAGCCGCCACGTAAGGGGCAGCGATTCAACCGACGACGCCGTAACAGTAAGGGGTCTCTCGTTTTCCCATGGCGCCGTCTCTAGGCGATGAGATGGTGGGTGCGTTTGGGTAGTCCTCGCTGTTACGAAATGGGGGAGTCCCACACACGCCGCCGTCGTCCCCTCACACAGCAGCGGTACGGTACGCAAGAAAAATAACTCTTTAAATATGGTGACTATGTAGATAGATCTATAGTTCCTAAATTGTACGTATCCATCTATCCTTGTAGGTTTATTTACTATAGATCTAAAGGGGTAGGTAAATACTCCCATTCTTCCTTCGCGACTTATAAGTCTTGATTATAATGTATCAATTGAATTAATCACACCATTAACTACTTTATAGTTGTGGGCTTTATAGATACCAATAATACAGCTGTGAATAATATTACTAGCATGTTGGATAAAATATTGCAGGCAGAAACAAGCTTATGTTATGCGTAGTGGTTTACAACATAACTAATATTCCTACCTTCTCCCAGTGGGGTAAATACCGCACAACCTCTTTCAATTCCCGCAAAATTCCCATTACGCGAAGAATGCAGATCCTCGCAAGCGTCGGTTTCGTTTCATGCATCATTCATCCGGCACCTCATGCTTCGACGGTTTTTATTTTCCGCGAGAGTTCTGAACCAATAAATATATCTTACTTTCTGTGCCGGCAGATTGTTTGACTGTATTTTGTATGTACATAATAACTATACTCCTACGCTAATACCCAAAGAATTAAATACACATAGCTTTAACAAAAGTAATAAACAGAAGCTATAAATATAAGAAACATAATTTTTTATCTCCCCTTACGGTGCGGGAATCGAACCAGCAACCTTCACGTATCGCGCGTGCTGCTCTTACCAACTGAGCTAACCGCAAGTTATCGTAGGCGATAAAAAAATTCTGCTGTATCAACCCGTTAGTCTTCGGTAAATTTATAAAGTTCGCTAGTACGGCGTAAAGAACTATACAAAAGAAAATGGAAAGAGAAGCTAGCCGTCCCGTCCGAACCATAAAAGTAGTAATTCTTTTTAAGGAATATGCATTAAAATCCCTACTAATATTATAAATGCGAAAGTAATACTGTCTGTCTGTCTGTCTGTCTGCTACGCTTTCCTGCTTAAACCTCTCAACCGATTATGATGAAATTTGGTATTGGTATACGTTGAATCTCAAGAACGGACATAGGCTACTTTTTATTAGAAAATAGGGGGGGAGGGGGTAATACCACCTTTGAAAGTTTATAAGGAAAAATGTTTATTTTTGAACTTAGATATATGAAATTTGGCACAAATATAGCTTGAAACTTGGATTAAAATATATACCACTTTTTGTTTCGAATATTAGGGGAGAAAGGGGTAAAACCGACCATGAAAGGATGTAGTCTACGCAAACGAAATCGCGGGCACAGCTAGTATTAAATATTTAATAATTTACACTATACAAGATTTGTTTAATGACAAAAATATTTGGAAAATTTGAATTGTCCAAAAACACCCAAGCCCGAGACAATTGTAGAAAAGTTCGTTTCCCATGTTTAAACGACCGGTAATCGAACCCTGGGCCTCAGAGATGGCTCAACGCCACAATCCGGCCCGCTCGCCTTTCGGCTACGGAGGTCGTAATTCTAAATTTAGTTCACGACAGCTAGACGCTTGAAATATTCAGAGAATATTGAGTTCTATTTGTTTCTAGGAATTTTGTCTCGAATCTTACTGTGTTGCCTACGGAGATAATGTAAAGTGTTATCCCCAATTATGGACGTGGCTTTATCGCTATGTTCCTGCTTCCCTTACTGTGTACTGCACAGGATTTACGCCAATGTCGCCTGAGAGGTACATTTGACATAGGGTTGAGAGCGGCTTTATCTTTTAAATTTTAAAGAAAAGATAGAAAGAGAATTCATTTATTGACGATCACAAAATTACCGAACACATACAATATTAGACAGTGTACATAAAACATAAGGTATCGTGTGAGGCTAACTTGGGTTCCACCTCAGCAAATGCTGCTACGGCTTGTAACACCACAGCAGCTCTGGTATTCTGGTGGAAACCAACTGCCTGGGAAAATAGCAAGAGCCCAGGCTCCTGCTAGTTCCCCACGCATAAGAGTGGCGTTAGAATGCTTACAATTATTGCACAATACGTACAATGAACAAACCAGTATATATCTAAATATTTTTACTTTTTGTTGTATATTTTTATTAATTAGCAATTTTTTATAAAAGAAGTACCAACTTGTAGTTTGGGTGTCGTGGATTGGTCATTGGTTCCAATCACGATTTAAGTAATTACTAGATGAAAACCCGGCTTCGCTCGGGTGAAATCCGGTGAAAAACCGGAAGATCTTTTCAACATTAGACACAATAATTATTTATTATTGAAGTAAAAATATAACTAAATATTTTGTAAATATTTTAACCGTCGACAGTTTTTATTAATATCGAGTGAAAAAATTACGTTTGTTGTAGGGGAGCCCCCCTTAAATAATAATTGTATTTTTATTTTAGTATTTATTGTTATAGTGGCAACAGAAATACCTACATAATCTGAAAATTTAAACTATCTAGCTATCGCGGTTCTTGAGATGCCGCCTGGTGACAGACAGATGCACGTACGGACGGACGAACCGACAGCGAAGTCTTAGTAATAGGGTCCCGTTTTTACCTTTTGGATACGGTACCCTGAAAACATACATTCAATATTGAATTGTACAAAAAAATATAAAGATATGGCGGTTAACAAAATGATATAGGTCATCAAACAAAGTAAATCACTTCGCGAAACTGAAGCTTCAATTTTAGTTTCTATTCATTTTGGCGATGCATAAGTGTTACTTGTAACCAACATGAATCTACGATCGGATTTAATACAATAAATAAATAAAAAAATTGCGTCAAAGAAAAAGATGAGAGTGTATTTTACATTTTACATTAACTATAAGGTTTTGTTTCTTGATCATTCTAGTGCAACTTATGTGCTAGCTCTTAGTTCAAGCTATTATTGTATTAACAAACACTCTTTCAAGATAATCTTGAAAGGGCAGCCCTGCTGATCTCAAATCAGCCCAGGGTCCAAGGAAATCTAATTCATGAACTGGCTTGTCGCTTACGCTGTGCTCGAGGTATATTTTAAAATCAACAAGGAGAAGCGAAGTGGCGTCGCTTCATCGATCTACTTCGAACCTTACTTCTCGAGTTTAGAGTCCACTTCTATTCTGAACTTTGCGGGGGAAGACTTGGATTTTAATATTTGAGATACAAAGCTGAGTTTGCACTAGAGCTTTATTTGTAACAGAACGTCATTCTGTTACCGTTTTACGAACTGAACATCAGACTGTTCGGGACAGTTACAATGTAAGCTTATAAAATAACGGGTTTGAAATGTTCTCTCGAGCTAATATGTAAGAGAAGGTTGTGTCTAACCGAAATCTTAAGTTAACAAGTTGTGCCCGCGACTTCGTTCGCGTAGACTTCAGGTTTTTTTTCGAAACCTGTTTTATTTTATTTTAGTCTAATATGCCTAATTCGGCCTAGTACTAAAATATTTCTGAACTCGAAGTTCAAAATACCTACTAGTTATGGTGTGGGCTGCTTAGTTTACCTACCAAGCTGACATGATTCATGTTATGACGACCACTACCATCAGATATGGTCATGACCGGTCCACCTACGTAGTACTATTTATTTATTTTCTTGGTTACAATGCGCATAAAATAAAACCGTTTACTTAAAAGTTTTTTTTCCGATTTTTTGTCTCAAAAATTACTTAAGTATTATTCAAAAGAATAAAAGGAAAACACGTATATTTCTACTTCCACTGAGACAATAAAATCGAACATTTGGGAGTTAAAACGTAATTTTTGATTTGCGTGTTTTTTTTCTTTTTTAAGCGCTTCAATCGCATTCGAAGTAATTTCGTTGCGATTATGAGAATTAAAAATTGCTATCCGTCATCGGGTCTGACATGTTTCGTTTTTGGGAATAGACCTGGGCCGACCTACCTCCGGTCGTGTCAGATTAGTGCCAGGATTATGAGAGTGAACGGAGAGAGTGCACTCGTGTGTTATGCAAACTGTTAGGGTGTGTCTAGACTAGCACATAAATTTCGTTCATATAGCGTTTAATCGGAAAAAAGCGAGATGTGTGTAGATAACCCAATTTGTTTGGTATCGTTAGCAATTAAATAATAATAATTAAATAAACATGCCAGATAAATCAGGCCAATCACCTGGTCTCAAACTAAGGTTTTTCCTTGTACTATGAGCACCAGACGACGGATACTAACTGGGGGCGTCATCTCAACACACCTAGACCCAAGTTAATTTAGAAAAGTACATTTTCCAAATTGACCTGACCAGACATTGAACCTGGAACCTTTCGCGCTTTGGCCGCCTACCATAGCCACTGCGCCACCGAGGTCGTCGTAAATTACACGTGGTACTCCTCAATTATATTATCTGTTCTTGTATAGGTCAATTTTAGAATGAGTTTTTAAACATGTTAATACATGTCACTGTACATAAGGAAAATGTTCAACTATATGTTTCAATTAGTTTATAACTATAACGTTAATTGCGATGATAATTTCATGAAAGAATCGCTTCTGATCCGTAGTTGGTACTTTTGTAACAGATTTAGCTCATACTTTGGTTTTAACTTTTATTAATATTCTGAATACGAAAGGTTCAATATGCGCAGATAAATTTAATTTATATGGCGTTTACTCGTAAAAAAGCGAATAACAAGAAATTGTATCGTTATCAGTATATACGCGGTACTCCTGAATTTCATCAGTTTTTCATGTTTTATTCCAGTTTAATTAAGTTACTAGATGAATCATGTTTCATATTAAATTTTCATCAAGCAATCAAAGATATTGTCCAACCATATCTGGCGTCCCACGTGGTTAGAAGTCCCATAATATATATGTCGCAGTCATCTGGTTGAAACAGCTATTTGATTGGATCACTAGCGTGTTTATTAAATGACGACGTTTAATTGAATGACTAGGCCGAACGTTGAATGAATAAGACTCACTGAACGTCCAACAAGTTAGCGGATTGTAACATAGCCCTTTGATCATAGCGGACGTAATCAGTCAGGTGATTGTAATTTAGTTCATTTTTTTTCCACTGCGGCGTTAGTGCTCATCAAAACAAAGATGGCGTCAAACAGCTGGTACAGATATAATCGAATAGCACTGTGTTGATAATTTTTAGAGCGAAATTGAGATACAAAGTGACTTATTCGTAAAAAAATATTTTTTAGCCTAATTGTCTTAAGACTTAAAATTGTTAAAACATATTAAAAAATCTAATTAAGGTGTGTTATGTCATGTCTGTCAGCTATATCCCATTCAACGACTATGCTAAATGACGTTCAGTCAAGAAGTTGAACGTTATATTAAACAATTTGACGAGTTGTCCTTTAGTCATTCAATTAAACGTCGTCATTCAATAAACGCGCTAGTGATCCAATCAAATAGCTGATTAAACCAGATGACTGCGACATATATACTGTGACCGAGATGAGTACAAAGACAAGAGCGTAAAGAAAAAAATAATAAAAATAACGTTTATTTTCTACCACAAAATAGTGGCAATGAGCACCACTTTACAAACTTACTTAAACAAACTTACTTATGACTAAAATACTTATGTTTCTTAGAAAGAGAAGGATTAGACTTAGGGGTGCCTTCCGCTCCTCCGCAAGCTCGGGGAAGATGAAAAGGTCATCTGCAAATTCAATATTCTTTTATTCATGTAAATGGCGATTAGTACACCATACCAGTAATGTTAACGAAACGTCTATATAATGCAAATGACGCTACCTCCGGTTCGGAACCAATAACTTACAGAGAAGATCCCGGCAAGAAACTCTGTCGTCTGCTGTAGCCATCATCTGTATCAGTTAAGAAAAAAAAGAAGGCTTACACTGCTTGAAGCCTTATTTGGCGGTGTAACTTAGGTCGCAACTGTGCATATACAAAATCTTTGATCGAAGATTACTCTAAAAAATAAAATAGATGATATAAACTAGTGTACACTCGGCTTTTAATGTTGAGAGTTTCTGCTAGATCCTAGAATATATTGGGTTGTTTTCAATTCGAGTACCGTCTTGTAGTGACTTGACAATTCGTACCAATCTTGACAACTTTGATCATACACGAGAATCTGTATATTTGATGAGTCCATTGAGTTCTGTGTTGAGCTTGTCTGAATTGCTTATTACAACAGGTCATGTCCCCAACTTCAAGTGGATCAATACAACGTTCTTAAATCTGTGCAATAGAGTTCATATTTCAATGCTTTTTATTAACCGTACCTAACGATGAAGTATGGTATCGTTATTGGAAAGAGACACTCCAATGTGCATAGTGAAATATAGTTTATTATTTGTACTATTCTGCGATATTGGATCTGTATTCGTACTTTTAACATCATATATCTGTATTCATCTGTTTTTCATATTATAATTTGGCTACAATTGGTTGTTTCAAAATTTGAATTTCAAACTACCAAAAAATTTATCAAATGAAATTGGCTATTGATTTTTTTAAGATATCCGAAGGAAATTTCTTTGAAGTGTCTTTTAATTTTTGTATGGAATCTGGAAGAGCTATTTAAAAAATGTATGTTTGAATTATTATCTTTTTTGCTTCAACTTGAGTTATTAAGTATTTATCTATTTAAACGATAGCCGTTAATGATTTTGTACTAGTTGGCCTTTAAGTAATACAAAGAGTTTATTTATTGGTGCGTTGATAGTCATATTGGATTGCCGCTTTTAATAATACCAGTATACGAATTAATTTTATTTAATTTACGTTTTTGTAAGCAAAATACAAATGGCTAATTTCAATAATTTAGTTAAAAAAGTTAACATTTGTGCAATATAAAACACTATATATTCCTGTTTTTCGTTTACGATAAAAATAATCACGATTATTTTAATAGTGTTTCATTCATTTTTGTACCCAATTTTATCCAAATCTATTTAGTACTTTTTGCGTGAATGAGCAACAAAATAGTATATGAACGAAATGAAAAGCAAAGTTTTTGCCTGAGTGAACACATACACCAGAGCAAAAGTCTACATTGAAATTAAGTCATTGTTAAAACAATTTCTCTCGCTTAATAACCACGCAAAGCCAAACAGGTTAGCGATCACAAATGTTCTAGAAATCCGTAACATAAATATTTTGCTCAACGGAAATCAGTAATTTTCAATGCACACATTTTGACGCCACCTGTGTGTTAGTGTACTCACGTTTTTGCATTTCACCTAGTCGGTTCCGATTCTAATTTACTTTTAATATTTTAAAGCAACAGAAAAAAAATATCTCCCCTTGCGGTGCGGGAATCGAATCCACGACTTTTACGTATCGCACGTGCTGCTCTTCCAACTGAGCTAACCGCAAGTTATCGTAGGCGATGAAAATTTTCTGCTGTATCAACCCGTTAGCCAACGGTAAGTGCCTTCTGCCGAATATGTTTAGAACTACATACTTATCGGACCGTGGTACATTCGTTGCAGAAATTCGAAGACACCTTGGCATCTTTATGAGAAAAATATTTTTATTTCTGTTTCTTTAAAATATTTTAAGTAAACAAGTACGGCGTAAAACTAAAAAATAATCCAATTAACTAACCGCACGAAACTTGCTTTGAATAAAAAATCTCGCTCAATTTATGTAAAAAAAGGCAAGTCAATTGTTTCTTCACTTCTTCCACATAGTAGGCCGATTAACTAAACTAAAGCAAAGGTCCGCTACAGAGTGTAATTTCCAGCCATTAAACGTTTATAAAAACCACGAGTTAATTTGTAACCGGTTCAAAGTCAAGAATTATGCTACTGGTGCTTACCAATATCGTTTTAACATAAGTTCGCGTGACTCACTGGCCGTGAGACGCGAACGCAGAGTAAAATGAACAAATACGTTCATTAGTAAATGTTTGGAAAGCAAATGTTTTGTATTTGTACACATAGTGTACAGCTACATTCATTTGTTGGTTTAAGAATTAAAATGTTCAGTAAATTGACTCAAGTGGGGGTTGTTATTGTTGACCTACATAATTGGGAGTCATATTACAATTTGCCTTTTGAAAAAAGGCTACTACAGAGTAAATGATTATATGGATGTTAAATTAATATTGGACAACATCACATACATTGCTCTGATTCTGCGGTAAGTAGCTTGTGTTAAAATCAGAAACAACGACGGTACCACGACACCCAGACCCGAGACAATATAGAAAAGTTCGTTTTCCATATTGACCCGACCGGGGATCGAACCCGGGACCTCAGAGATGGCGCGACGCCAAAGTCCGGCACGCTCGCCTCTCGGCTACGGAGGTCGTCGGTCGTCGTCGATAATGTGTGGATCACTAACTATTTAGTATGGTTTCTTTCACATTTATTATAGTATATTTTTTCCATTTTTTAACGTTTCATTAACGTATTACACACACACACAAAGGTACACGTATTTCTTCACTTGCTAAATTAATAAAAAATACTCAGATAAAACGATGCCTCGTAACGTCACTGTGGGTACAAACCAGTAATCACTATTGATATCACGTGAAAATTGTATCGCCGTTGTATAAGGATGAAAATGCAAAAATACTTATCCCATATCTCTGAATAATCTAACAGACAGACTAAAAAAATTAAGTTATAGATTTAAACAAAAAAAAGAGTATTCGAATATAACATTTTCATTCTTTTTTTCCCAATATTTAGTATGTCACGTGCGACGTTAGTTTAAAGTTTTAGAGGTTTACGTTGTCACAGATAATGCGACTACCAAATGACACTCGCTATCAGTTTTCACAGGTAATTTACCACTAAAACCATTGCCACAAGAAGAAAAGAACCAACCTTAAAATAAAATCGCCTTCTCGACTCAGATGAAAGGATTTTTTCAATTGAAAGTTTATGAATTCTTCTCCGTTTCGATTCTTACATAGATGTTTAATAATTGCTCATTCATCGTTATTCATCGACTTATTTTATTATGGTATTTAAATTAGATAACCATTATATTAATATGTTACAATAAATTTAATTCATATTTTATTTCGTTATGAATTAGTTGCTGTCAAAACAAATCCACGGATTTGTTCACGTTAATTGAGATAAAAATCAAACATGCTATGATTTTGGCATTTTTTCTTAGACGTTTTCTTAGACATATAATAAAAAATAAATAAATGTTAAACCACATCAATTATATTACTGCTAAAGTACTGTATTCCAGAATCATTAATAATAACAGTACCACAACACAAAGCCCCGAGACAATTGAAAAAAAATACATTTTCCGTATCAGGAAATAGAATCCTGGACATTCGAGAATCAAAAAATCGGTAACTCTTATCTTTGCCGGACCATAAAGAAGTGGAACTCGTTGCCGGCTCATGTGTTTCCTCCTTCCTTTGACATGGATTCCTTCAAAAGGAGCGTGAAGAAACATCTTGCGGGCCAGTATGGCGATGCTAGCGGATAGGATATTTTGATATCAAATCCGTTGTCATCACGATATGGGTTCCTCACTTGCTTACCATCAGGCTGGGAGGAGCCAATATACTGCGCTACAATAAAAAAATACCGTGACGGCAAAATCTGCCCGCTTGCCTCGCAGCTACATAGGTCATCAAGTAATAAATGAATGCCCTAAAATATTTAATCTTATTTTTATCTAACAAAGAACGTTCACTGTTTCTTAGTTCAACGGCAATATACGTCATGTCGTGGTACATAACCAATTAGACGCCTGATAGGGCGCGCCTATTTCATGTTCGAGGCGCGATTACGCCGGCCTATTAGGCGACCTAGGCCTTCTACACGTAGGCTTTCGCTAACAATCTTAGCGTTTTTCTGCAGCCGGCCTTTGTGGGAAAATGAGGTTTCGAAGAATTATTATTTTTGAACTCTTTTTAACATTACACTCGACCGTTTAGCTTTGGGCTTAGTTGGTCTTTGAATTTTTTTCTAAGAACTTTTTTTAGCTAGAGCTAGCTTGTACTCACGATTTCTTTGAAAGTATGTCATTAGTATTTCAAAGACTTTATTACTAAAACGAATTTTTGTTCTATTTTAGATACGTTGATTTATTTTGCTTTTTCGCTCTAAAATTTTTTAAATGTAAATTTTTTTTGGTCATTGCGAAATTAATGTGGTCTCATAACTACATGCCAATTTATGTAATTACTTGATCATTTTTCAGAAAATTATGTTTTATTCATAATTTTCAAACTGTCATAGTCGAAAATACTTGTCGAAGTAGTATTCAAACGTAGCATAAATCAATCGAAATAACTAATTTCATATTCCCCATAACAGGTCAATAGAACTTCTCATTACCAACAGTACTAATTATCATAAGAAATTTAAGCCTTGCTTCATGTTTCTGTACTTCAAAATACCAGTAAGTCATTACATTATTTGAAGAATGTATAAACAAGTCGAAAATAGATTCGAATCCGAAAATTATGCTCTGTTTCTTTCTTTACACATTCGATGGAATCATATAAAGATATAGATTTAGCATTTTCTTACAGAAACAATCACTTCTGTGTTGTTGTGTTCCTGCGTGTGAGTAAGGTTTCCAGAGCTCCTGGGGGGGTGCTACTAGTAGCAGGGGTCAAGCCTTCAAGGTAAGGGCGACAAGTCCAGTAACAGCTTAATTATGCTGTACTTGTCACCCTTAAGCTAGGACCTCATTACCACTTAACATCAGGTGGGATGAGGTCAATCTTGAAGTGAAAAAAAAAAAAGATTTTCCCTATTGCAATACTTTCTAACGTTCATCAATAAAGTGGATAATAATTTTGAATGAGGTGAGCAGATTTTGTCATAATAGCTAGAGGCCATTACAAAAACCGCATCTGTATCAGATCAGCATTTGAGAAAATATGGATCAATTTCAGTAAGTGAAAATCCCACCAAAAATATAAATGTAAAAAAGGAGAGCCAAGTTCAATAGAAAAATTATACATCGACAAGGGCTTCGCCGTAAAAAGGATGGAGATCTAAATGAGTGCCAAGTTCTATGCTAAATCCAAATATTTATTTATATATGGACCAATTTCAGTAAGTGAAAATATTTATAGAACAGATTTAACTGCTAAAATAAATATTTTTCTGCAACAAGTTTAAATATTTACACGTATGTTTTTATTTTTAGGTTTCCCAACTAAACTTAATAAGCGTGTAAAAATGTTAACATATTTTTGAACTAAAATACCGATTCTATTTGAGTTGTTTAATCCCTCAAATATTTGAACTAACTAAAATATAACCCAATGTCAATAAATATACGCTTGTTTGGACAACATCATTGAATAAAACATCACATAATTTGTTCTGATTATTGGTAAATGGCTTAAACTCTTATGCGTCAGAAATCGAAAACAATGATGGTACTACAACACCCAGATCCAAAAAATATCAATAAGTATGTTTGCCATATCAATGGTTGGTGAGTAAAGTCAGAACTAAAAAAAAAGAAAAAGAAAAATGGTTTTTCTTTCGCTTTTTTTCATCACAAAATTAACAAACAAACATAACGCAAGACAATTATTACAGATATTTAAGTACCTTGTGAGGTCAATTTGGGTTCCACCTCAGCAAATTCTGTTACAGCATTTAAACACCGCAGCAGCGCAGGTGCGGTGTGCGGAACCCAGTATTTGTCTCACTATAACAAAAAAAAAGGAATAAATTTATTGACATCACGAAATTAATAAAAAAACACAACGCAAGTCAATTATTACAGTTATTTGAATACCTTGTGAGACCACCTCAGCAAATACCGCTACGACATTTTAAACACCCCTAATCATAAAAGTGTTAAGTGTGATTCATATTTCTGTAGAGTATGAGTCCAGGATCGATTCTGGCGAGCACAAAATGGTTCAGGTTTTTCGAAAACAGAGCTCAAAAGGCCTTGCTAGTCAGCAGTGCTTAAAGCCAGCTGTTGAACTTTGAAAATGCTTAAAATAAATGGTATTAACATTTGACTCAGAAAACTTGTAAGACCTTAAAATGTCAATCCATACACTTTAAACTTGTCGAAACGGTATCTAAGTTCGTTAACTGTCATTTGGCCAGGACCTCGGATTTGTACGAGCTTGCATTTGGCTAACGTGGTGATTAAACCAATAGCCATTTCTGTGACGATAATTGAAAACAATTGTGGAGGTATTAGCCCTATAGCGGGACCATAAAATAGGCTTAACTTCTTTACTTAAAAATCCCAATAGTGGTAATGCCAAGTTTTGTCAAGAAATATCAGTAACAAGGCTAAGAGGGACCCCACACTAGCGTCTTTCGAGCGTCAGCGTCTTGCCGCGCCGACGTTGTTTGGGCGTTGCGTCGACGCGGCGCCCGCTCAGCGTCGACGCGGCGCCCGCTCAGCGTCGACGCGGCGTTTGAGCGGCGCTTGCGCTGGGCGTCCTCTGCACATCGCGTTCGAGCGTCGCGCCGCGCTGACGTCATGTACAGTTATTTCGAAAATGGAAATGTAAGATTTGAATAACGCACAATATAATGTTTTATATTGCAGTGATAAATTAATGCTTTCAACTTGTAAAGGAAAAAATATATTTTACCTATTTGACACATGGCACGAAAAGGCAACTTTAGCATTTATTTTCTCGAAAACTAAAAGTACTTTAATTGAAAATGGGTTTCTTCGGCAATATGAGCTAGTATTTTAAGCTACATCCATATTTGCTATCAGCTAAAAAGTCTTCTACCTACTGATTTTAAAACACGGGCGGGCCGAAACAATTGAGTTGATCATTGTACTGTTGTCAAAACAAACGCTGCGGCACGCGTCGGGCCGGCGCGGCGCCTGTGGAGCGCAGTCCTGGCGTTCGTCATTTCGACCGCGCCGCTGCGCAAGCGTTGCGTCGGCGCCGCGTCGACGTCCACGCTCAAAAAACGCTAGTGTGGGGTTACGCTAACTATGAGAACACGAAATAAATTGATTCAGTCTACGAAGAAATCTTCAACAACAGTGCTACGACGTAACGCCTGCTGCTACGAAACGTAGCGTCTGCTTCGTAGCCTTGTAGACTTCTACAAGAATATACGGCTTATATTTGATCGGATTTTTGATATAATAGTATATGATTGGCGTCCACTGTATGCGTAGTTTAAATTATTAAGTTCCAGTTTTAATTTTCAAAATTTAGAATTGTATTTAACGAAGGGGTCAGTGAGTCTACTTCATTCCAGTAATGAAAATTGTTTATTTGCCAAATACATAGAATGTGCCAATACCTCCTGACTTAAATTGTACGAGAAAATGATTTAGGAACTTATTATGAACTGAATAAATCTTATTTTTTATTATTTAAGCACTGATAGTTAGGCGGTATTGGCACATCAACGTCTATTTGCCGAATGTAAATGTTAAGGTTTCGTGCAATTGGTGTCTTTTGAATTTAATTTCTGTTTTATCAAAACGAATTTAATATGTGGGGCACTTTTGTAATTTTATTTCTTTTCTTTGGAATTACTTACGGAATCATCTGTTATTCCTGATTTGGTTCTTTTATTAGTTGGTAATTAGTTCATGTTATTTTTTTGTCATTTGTTTGTATTGCTTCTTCGTTTTGTTAAATAAAAGCCGTAATCAGAAAAAAATAAAGACATTTTACTACTTAAAGATATAACAACACATACAAACTTTACGTAACAATTTTGCTCTACTTGACCTTTTTTGGTTCTGGTATTTTGAAAAAGGCAAAAAATCAGTATCTTATTTTCTAAAAAGTAATTCAAATAATACCAAGCAGTGTGATTTATATTACACTTCAAGATTGACCTCATCCCACCTGATGTTAAGTGGTAATGAGGTCTTTTTTTTTGTTGTGGCGGAAATACCTTGACGTAACGTACCGTCACCCGAGGGAGGCGACGGCGTGTGTGGGACTCCCTGCCCTGAAAAGGGCAGGACTACCCACTAAAACCTCCCCGTTGGACCTCATCGCCTTGCGTGGCGGTACTGTGGGAAATCGGGTCAACCTAGCCAACCACAACACCACCGGCGGCTTGGCTGCTTTTAAGCGGCCCCGTCTCTTCCCCCTGGGATAGTCAAAGGGGGACTGGGGACGGCCGATCCAAGTAATGAGGTCCTAGCTTAAGGGGGGCCAGATACAGGATAATAAATCTGATACTGGACTTGTCGCCCTTACCTTGAAGGTTTGACCCCTGCTTCTAATGTAGCACCCCCAAGAGCTCTGGAAACCTTAATTCATCACACGTAGTAACACAACAACACCGAAGTGATTGTTATTTGGCTGCGGTCTTCTGTAAGGTGGAGGTATTTCACCAGTCGGGCTGCTCCAGTTCGAGCGATAAATCGCCATGCCCCACCTCTCTTAATCGTTAATGTATGCATTTTTCCCCTTAAAACACTTAAAAATCAAGCAATACATGCTATAAGCAAGTTAAGAAACTTTTGAAATAATTGAATTAATTAATTAACCAACTTGAAGAAATGTACTCCTGTACAGCAATGTCATCAATATTTTTATCTCGTTAAATCAAATTCATGTTAAGACAGTTAAGTTGGTAAAATAAGTCTTATTTAAAGTGAAATAAGTCTTATTTTACCAACTTAGCTGAATTTCAATAAACCTTCTTTGTTTATTATGGTTTTAGTGAATTTAACCTGTAACGTGTATTTATAAGCTAAGAACTAGATTATTTGTATTCAGTAAATACTAGCTCAAAAATCACGGTCTAATCAAATTGACCGAGAGAACAAAGTTGTGAACTAACTTTGATTATCTTTTAAAAGTAAATACAAACTCCAGCATGAGACCTATGGATTCAAGAATTTTAATGTTAAAATTTTTTCACTTTTTATTTATGTTTTATTAGTAAGCAGAAGGAACATCACTTATTGTCATGAAGTCCGATCTTACAATAAGACTTATGCCCGATCCTAATATTTTACAATTCGTAATGACACAAAAATTACTATCCTACTACGAGTCGTTAATACCGGTCCATAATTTACTTTCCTTATCAGCTTTTTCATATTACCGCACCCATAAAAAACTCTCTGCATGACTCAAAGGTTGACAAGTAGATAATGCCCCTAGCATCAAGTTCACCTGTTGTACTTTTTTGCGCAATAAAGTTTTTAAATAAATAAATCAGCTGTCATCAGTTGGTCGGTCGTCTTTTGCTTACGCCCCGTATTATACGAGTATATAACGACCCGTAATTAGAACGGATCGTTTTTCAAATATAAGGACAAGGTTCAAGCCAGCCTGAAAAGCAAGCTCAAATCAAACCGAAAACGTCTCAAAACAAAGCCGAAGTCGAAACTAACTTGTCGGCGGCAGTATGCCTCGCGCGCTCGCGGCGATCGGTCGCACGATGCCGCCGCGATGAGGACGCTGCTCCTAGTGTACGTGTCTATGTTAGTGCAGTGTACGTACTTGTGTGGTTGTGTTAAGCACGTGCGGCATGGCGGGCGCACGCTCATCAGGCACGGACGGTCGCGCGTGCACTTCGCGCGGCTGCACGCGCGCGCGCGCGACCTCGGCGCGCAACTTATCGAGGCGGAGCGGAGCAGCGAGCTTGGTGAGTGTAGTTTAAGGATTTTTTTTAATTCTGAAAATAATGAAACTGGCTTGACTGGTTTTTTTTTTCGAAAAAATAACATTAAACTGACTAATATTTAAAAATCAAAACTTGTTCTATGTATATGGCGTGATAAATAATATAAAGGTTAGCACAGGAAATGAGACTGATATAGATAGAAACTATTATTTCTATGAAAACCCTCGTTTGTAAACAGCGAATTGATATACTGATTAGCATATACACTACAGAGATGGATAGACCAACACAAACGAAAAGGAAATGAAATAAAAAAAATATATTGAATTATAAATCATAGGCAAAAGGGCTGTGAAGTTCAGATAACAGCAGACACTAATACCAGCGTTTTACTATCGTATCCCTCAGCAAATTAAATTTAATTAAAATTCCACTATGAACACTCAACTTAAAGGAGATTGTAATTTCCGCACAATATCTGCCATAAATTAACTAAATCTTATATGTTATAACAAAATAAATTGGTTAAAGAGAAGAGCTGGACCGATTCCACTCATTTTTTTTTTGGAATATTACTTGAAGTACAAAGAAGATTTATAAGTAGAGAGAAATTAACAAAAAGTTTTTATAAACCATAGTCGTCCGCGAGCGAATGCACTGCGGGCCTCTAGTTATTGAGATAACGTATTTAGTTCGTTTTAAAAGTTACAATTAAGGTGATAGGCTTAGAAACTTCAAAAACCTAGTATTTCTAATTCTTGGTCTTATTATTACTCGCAAAAAACTGCAAACTAAACACCAACTGTGAAACAGCGTATCCAAAATTAAAAATTATTGGATATGAGTGAATTAAAAATACCTTCAGTATTAAACAGAAATTTATTGATCTATATATCTTCTGTTATATAAAAATTAATCGCAAAATGTGTTGGTAAGCGCATAACTTGACAAAGCTTGGACCAATTTAGACAATTATTTTTTAAAAATGTTCGTTTAAGTTCAAGGATGGTTTTACGGTGAGAAAAATTCGAATAATTGCCGGGAAAACTCTAAAGACAGCCCTTTTCTTTTTCCAGTACAAACGTTTTCTAACGTAAATTTAAAGTCAAGCCATATTCCAATTTTTTTTGACAGGACAAAGTCTGTCGGGTCCACTAGTATTTAATAAAAAGATTTCATCATTCAAATTATGCCTTATTCACAAAGGCAGATCCTTTGTGTGTATTTTGTAAAAAAGCATAGCTGATTTAGTCTTGCCTAAATAGTTTACGAAAAAGTTCACTAGACATTTAATGAACATTGTATAAAGTAAGAACGTGAAAGAGCTTGATTAGACAATGCTATTATAGATTTTTTTTCCTGACTGAGTTATGACGGCAGATAGCCTTTACATGTTACCTGAGCTTGCGAGGGAGCGGAGGTCTTACACTCCTACTCTTAAATTTAAACAAAATAATGATATATTAAAGAAACAGAAAAGTTTTTAAATCCCCTTGCAGTGTGAAATTCGAACCCAGGACCTTCACTTATCGCATGCGCTGCTCTTCCAACTTTCATTTCTTTAAAACATTTTTAAGATTGCTATTGCGGCGTAAAAACACTATTAATATTTTACTAAACAAAGTGGTATTATGAAGGATGAAAGAAATTATTGAGAAGAATGCTTCTTTTGGTGGTTGATGCTATGTTAGCGCAGTGTACATATTTGTGAGATGGTGTTAAAAACGTGCAAGATGGCGGCCGTTCGTTCATTTAACATGCCCGCGTGCACGTGCACTTTGCACGCTCGTACGATCTCAGTTCATCTTAGTGAATCGGGGCTCACTCAGCTTGGTGGGTGCAGTGAGGTCTAGCTTCTGATTTTGCAGCTGAGACTAGCCTTTAGACAACTTCTGACAAATCACTGCAAAGATTGAGCTCAGAGAAATTCGTGCCCTAAATTTTTAACTATATATTTAAGTAACTGACGTATCAAATTTAAGGCTTCGTTATATCTTTGTACAACATATCAAGAGACCGTAATAATTACCTATTAGTTAGCAGCAAAAAAGAAATTCTCATTATATCTTAAATGTACAATTTAAAAAAATTATGAATTTAATGCAAAAAGGTGATAAAAAAATTCATGCTATTCAAATATTTCGTTTTAATCACAATTAGCACTTTATCTTGATTAAAAGAAATAATACTATTTTTTAATGAATGTGGGTTTTGAGTGAGATATAAAATTGTTAAAATTAAAAAATGAACTACCAAAGCTTTGGGGCCGAACTTAACTATAAGAATCAGATAGGAAACCTAGTAGTTAACTTTTTGTAACAATCACAGAATATATACATAACTTACAAATTAGAGAGTAAAATTACGTGTAAAATAATAAGGAAAATGAAATTCTATGTAATATTTTCAGTCTATTAGTAATTTGTTAAAATCTTTTTATTTTTTTATATTTTTATTGCACATAAAGAAACAGGTGGAGTTAGTGTTAGGAGAATTCTCTTCTAGTCTACCCTTGGATAATGCAGAAAGTTTTTAAGGGTGTGGTAACAGTTTCAAAATATTGAAATGCTTAAAAATAGTAATTTTGAGTAATTTTAAAATAATTGAATCAATGATACAAACTCAACGAAATTATGAGTTAAATGAAACGTATCAAGCATATTGCTCTAAATTAATTTATAGAACAAGATAAATTATAAATATACTAGCTGTGCCCGCGACTTCGTTCGCGTGGACTACATCCTTTCATGGTCGGTTTTACCCCTTTTTCCCCTAATATTCGAAACAAAAAGTAGTCTATATTTTAATCCAAGTTTCGAGCTATATTTGTGCCAAATTTCATATCTCTAACTTAAAAAATAAACATTTTCCATATAAACTTTCAAAGGTGGTGTTACCCCCATCCCCCCTTATTATCTAATCAAAAGTAGCCTATGTCCGTTCTTGAGGTTCAACGTATACCTATACCAAATTTCATCAAAATCGGTTGAGAGGTTTAAGCAGGAAAGCGTAACAGACAGACAGACAGACAGAGTTACTTTCGCATTTATAATATTAGTAGGGATTCAACTCGCAATGTATTATATCGCTCTTTTTACTCAAGTGAACGATGTTTTGCATATATACTACGAATAGCATTATGTTTAATTATGATTTCAATAAGTAAATTAAACGATTAAACTTTAATGAAATGTGATGGTTGTGGCGTCTCAAAATTTATTTCCCATTGATAATTAATGGGGCAGAAATTAGGCCAACATAAGCTTGTAAAAGAGAAGCAAGGAGATTATAATAATAATTCCCACGAGAATGATTGGGCTTTCAATTTTCCCTTATTTAAAGCCGTCAAAAGAGGACCATTAAAGAAAATTATTGCACGATCAGCAATTTGCAAGATCAGTTGGTCGCTACTAATTTTAGCACCTTTTCGTTTTAAACCTTTGCAAAAAGGAATACCTCGACCTAGACGTTTCAGTATTGGGATAAGGTCGTTTTAACTTAAGAGTCAATTTCAATAACACTGTCATTCCCCGATCGGTCTCTTCGCTTCTCTGACAACCTTAGTCCAAGAACTCTTCAACCTAGTTACATTGTCGCGAAGTCTTTAATTGTACAAGCCATCCGGATTTGGTACGCTCTGCCCACTGAAATCAACACTCACTTACCTAGGTTTAAAAAAAAATGAGAGTTTGTGATTTTTTTCCCTTCCATAATCATGCTTTGTGGTAATAAGCACTGACTGACTCGATGATTCAATTTGTAGTCATTGGTGTAAAGATGAATTCATTGATTTAGGATGATCTACGTGAGAAACACAAGTAAAAAATATTCTTACCTAAAGATGTATTACTATCAATTTAGGAAGAATTATCACAGTCATGATTCTTAAAACCGTAACTGCAAATTTGACTAACCGACCACTAAACTAAATCAATATCAAAAGCAACCTGAATTATTTTACTAATCTCCGCCTTTACAGTCACTAAAGACGAGGCCACACTGTTCCAACGTCTTATTAAAATTTTATCGACTTCCAAATGTTTTATTGGCAATATAAATAAGCTAAGTCTAGTTTAAGCTCCTAAGTGAGTGTTAGAACAGGTGTCGGCGCAATAAGAGAGTTTATGGAGCTAATATAAAAATGCTAACGATCCTGTCAGGGAATCGTAAAGTTGTAATTTATTTTATTGGACTGAATTATTATACTGCAGCGGTAGTGCTTGCAGCTTGCGCGGGAATATTACACTCGCTTTCGCGGATAGTTTATCTGAGAAGATATTAAAATGCGCTAATAGCTAAATTGGAAAATGGTTATGTAGTTGTTTTTCTTAAGAATAGTCAATAGTCAAGTAGGTACGTAGTAGGATAGATAGAAATATAGATAGATAATTATGCTTTATTGTATAAAATATTGCGGTAATCGGTTTTACTTATTAAAGTACAATGTAGGCGTGGTTTTTGATAGGAAGCGATGTCTTCCAAATAATGTATAGGTAGAGGAAATAGTAGATGACGGCCATGCAACATAAATTGTGTTTTTATTTTTAAAATAATATTTATAGTATCATAATGTACCGTTTTTCTCAGGGTTGGCAAGACCTAGCTCCAGAAAGAGAACGCTAAAAGTGTATAGGGGAGGCCTAGGCCTGGGCATAGGCCTCCCCCCTAAACTTAACTTCTGGAAGTGGGACAGTTTTTACGATGTATAAAAAAAATATCAAAAACATCATACACATACATAAATTCATAAATACAAATAACATAATCCATATATTTAATATGATATCACATTAAATAGTTACGTTTTAGGGCCGTGTAGACTGTAATATAATCTCAGTAAAGGCCCATAAAGCTAGATCTTATAAGGACTTGCTTTTTTCGTTAATTTTTATTTTATTTATTTAAAATCTTTATTGCACACAAAAGTACCACGGATGGACTTAATGCTAGGGGCATTCTATACCAGTCAACCTATGGGTCATGCAGAGAGTTTGTTTATAGGTGCGGTAATAGTGAAAAAGTGCATATGTAATCTAAAAAAATCAATAAACAACAATAGTAACTATTATTAGTATATGGGCCTGGCATTGGCGAGCGCCATCTCTGAGGTTCCGGGTTCGATCCCCGGTCGGGTCAATATGGGAAACGAACTTTTCTGTATTGTCTCGGGTTTGGGTGTTGTGGTACCGTCGTTATTTATTTATTTATTTATTTATTATACATATTATACATATATGAAAAAATGAAGCTTTACTTATATTTACATAATGTCCATGTATAAACATAGGTACATAAATATATAATCATATATATTATTTGAAAAAATAAACTAAGTAGATAACGATAAGAAATGGATTCAGCAGTTGACTAATTCATGACAACGATTTTTGTATTAGCGAAAGAGAAGAAGTATTCACGAATTTTGAAGATTAGTAATGTTATTCACCCAGCATTGGGATAAAATAAATCCTGCTTTTCTGTATAACGTTCGACAGCACGCCAAAGTTACACACTTTGGACCTTGTACCTTATATCGTGGGCATAAGCACTAAAATCGAACAGCAACTGTTTACCTTAATATGCTGTACACGGTACTTACTTTTAAGGGGTTAAAAGAAAATATTTATTTATCGTCTCGTTTCCTGTGGGCGAAAAAAGCGGATTTCCTTGCGCTGTGAGCGTGAGAAGATAGTCCCTCAAGCCCTGAGCTTTGGGAACAAGGCGTGAATATATATGTGTTGATGTACACAAAGCATGAAATTTTCCAATACAGCTTAACCTTTCCGCCCTTTCTTAAGGGCCGGACATTTTCCGTCTTGTATGTTTGTTATTCGTGAATTTCTGATCCAATTTTCATCATTCATCTGATAGGCGTCGTGTAGAAAATGAGGCTACTTTTCAAACTCTGTGTGTTTAACAAAGTATTTTAACCTTAGGAAGTACTAACATTTCTTACCGGTATCTTATCGGTAGATATAGGTACCGAACTGGAATTAGAGTAACTTTGCATTGTATTCAATTTCAATTCAAAAGTGTTACATGTAACCTACTTAAAGGAAGAAAAATTGATTTTATTTCGTTTAAAGCTCATGCATCGCAATATTTATATGAACATACATTTACGAAAAATAGTACACCCATCACTGAAACTAAGATACAATACACAAATGCAATCATAAAAATAACCTTAAATTAGGTAAAATAAAACTATAACCTCGATAAAGATATACGAGGAAGTAAAATATATTAATACTGACGTATCCATTATGGCAGCACCTTCTTTTCTTTACGTTTATAAATAACTTAATATATTTTCTCATCTAATATCTTTCAACGAGGATTTTTCTTTCGGAATCTCGTTAACGGTTATTACTATTTTTAATACTGTAAGAGTCAACAGTCTTTGTGATTGTAATAGTAGAATGTTTAACGTTTATATTAGTTGATTTGTATGCTCCAGAATAAAACGGTCGACACCGATTTTGTAGAATTTTCAAATTTATTAATTGAAACTCAACTATTGCTGATTCTAAAAATAAAAAAGGGCTACTACAAAATTGATGATAATTTAAATGACAAAAATGTATGGGTCTAGAATAACTTAATTCTTTGAAATCTTATTATAGCTTTGTATACTTTATTTAAGTACCTAGTTTAAGGACACATTATTATATTTGAAAAGAGTAAGTGTCGAGTTTCTTGCCGGTTCTTCTCGACATGATCAACATTCCGAACACGGCGGTAGAATACTTTATTTGTACTGACTATTCATAAGTGATTTTGTAAAGCTTACATGAATAAAGATATTTTCTATTTCTATTTCTAAAGGCTAATTGAACGAAGTCGCTAAAAAGCTGTTATTGATATTTCATCAGTATGTTTTATCTAAATTTAATTACTACACGATTTACTAAAGTACAAATATCGAGCAAGCTCTGTCATCCAAGTTCAATATATTTTTTTTATATCAAATTTCCGTTTCTTTAAAAAAAAATTAAGTTCGCTAGTGCGAGGTAAACTTTAAAAATATAAAAATACTATTATGTTTGTAGTGGCTACTTTAAAAAGTTTTCGAGTAACTATGTTCTCCAATAATGTCTAGGACAAAGCATTAATTTTGTACAAGCAAGAAACTTAATTCTACTTATCATGGTCAATGTCATTTAAAATTAGTTACCTCGCTATTGAAGTTGAATTAATTACACTCTTTTACATCGACTGGAAACAATTGATGGATTAGTAAATGAAAACATTCACAAGGGTTTTTTAATTGAGTACTATTTACATTACGAATCGTAGAATATTAAAACCGGGCATAAGAAATTGAAGTTACAACCGGAGGGCGCCCCCGCATTAAAAAGTATTCATATAGTTTGTGCAAGTAGTCCTCATTCTTGTTATTCTTATGACTTTAAGTAATTAGTTATTTTTAAAAAGTTACTTTTCACAGAACATGTTTTTGAAACGAAAACTTACGATGGTAAGTTAAACTTGTATTATGAAAACGTATTTAAAGTATGCTCTTTTCATAAGAAAAGTTTTCTGTAAGTTTAAAAGCGTAATATGAGTTTGTTTCTCTAGCACAAACTAGTTGGAATATAAAAATGAAAGGCATAACCTACTTCATTCGAACTAAGTGCTTTACTCTGAGTAAAACACGAAGAAGTTATACTTTGTTCAGTTACTCTCCTGTCTGGATTGTCCTGTGATTGCTTTATAGCAATAAGATTGCCTAAATTGTACTTTAATATGTATGTAAAACCAATTTTAGTATTTTGTTTTTGCAATAAAGTTTATCTATATAACAATCTATCTATGATTCTTAGTGAACAAAAACACAGTGTAAGCACTGTGTTTTTGTGCTCGTAAGCGTTTTATCCTAAATTCAATTTTCACCCAAGCCCAATATTCATGTGGAGAACACTAACAAAAACAAAAAATAGTTTTATGTTTTGTGTCTGGGCGTTTTAATGTGCGCCCATTAAAATACCTAATTTAAAAAAATATAAATTACGTCGCAGTCAGACTTCTCCACTCAATTTAGACATTTAGCAGAAAATATTGTGTTTGTCATTCATAAAAAAAACAGGATAAAATGTAGACCTTAATCACTTAAAAGCCGAAGAGTCTGTTTATTCGTACGCACTAATCTCAGGAAGAACTGTTTCGAATTTAAAAAATATTTTTGATGTTGGATAGTCCATTTATGAAGCAATGCTTTAGACTATTTAACATCATGCTTCGACCAGTAAGAGCGAAGAATTAGTATAAATTAAAAAAAAAAACGGGAAGAGTACGCGTGCATCGGGGGGCCGCTAGTTAGAAATACTGCTCTCTATTCCCATAATAATTTGATAAAGATGGAATCGCTTCGGAGTTTTCCCGGCACAAAAGTGTCTGGAACTTCGCCGCAGTCCAACTGTGGAAATAGACTGCGCTGGAAATTAATGGTTTGTCTCTTAGACTCATAGTGGCGACTTTTGGCCGAAGTTTTCGCGATCCGCTGCCAACGAGGCGATCCTCTGATATACTGGGTAATCCCCTGGTGTCGGTGATAAAATAATTCACGATTCAAATGCGAAAGTTTTGGAAGTTCGAATTATGAGTTTGGTTTCGACAAACATTAGGGATGGTTTAAAATAAGTTAACAAGTCAAAATACGAGCACATTTCTTAGTTAACTACTAGTTCTAAGAAGTTTACTGAAAAATGTTGTCGCGTAATGATTGTTCGATAAATATCTATGATTTATTTTAGTCCGTTATTAAGATTTTCTAAATATTAATATTAAAACGTTCACATTTTTGTATTACACAAACGTATTTGCCACTGTAAATTAATAAAAATAATTTATTGTACAGCTTATCAGAACAGTGACCAGTGAACAGACATCCCTCTATAAGTCAATGTTATGTAAAAACTGTACGAAAAAGTGATGTCACGCCAAAGTTGAAATCAATGTATATTTGTAAATTTTCGTTTACATGACAAAAAAATGGCTCATTCTAAGACTTCTCAATTATTCGTTTTATCATGTAAACAAAAAATTTTGGTACACTCGTTACATTTTGCGTAAAAATATAGCGTGACGTCACTTCTTTGTACACTTTTGTACAAAAGTAAAGTGAACGCAACTCTCCACAAGACTTTTCAAATTTAGTACGTCATGTCATCGGTGTTTTTATTTTATTCTTTAAAGCAAAAAATACTTTTTTTCGCTATTTTTAAAATCGAACAGACTGAATCATTGTTTTTTTACCAAGGCATTGCAGTGAAAAAGAGTTTTCGAATTTTGCGGCATATGACTTCACGTAATTTTTGACGAGATCGGATAATCTGCAAAGTGAATGACAAATCAATCGCAGTCCGGTGAATGCACTTTGACAGGGTATCCGTTTGATGGAACTACGAGTATTTGCGTTCCGTGTCACGGTAGCGAATACTAAAATTTTAAAGCCACACCGCTGCAGTTTTTAAATGGAAATGTTTTGGCCTATTCGGGCTCGAATCTGGCATAGTACAGAGATATAAAGAGTAAAGCAACAATCAATGGTGTCAGTTCTGATTTGGAATTAACAAAATTAATAAATAAGTACTCGGCACCATAAGCTGGTATACATTTCAGTACTTTATTTTATGAAACCTGCCAAGTTAGATAAGTAGCCATATACTCAGTTAACTTAACGCGACAAGGTACCGAATTCTGACCGTACACAATGTCTTAGGACAGCTTGTTGAAAGAGAGTAGTGTCCGAAATATGATGTTCTGTCACACGGTCATATTAAGAAATAAAAATATATATAGGAAAATAAAAAAAAACATTTGGGAAGGTGACGTATAAGAGGAATGTTACATCAGCCTTATTGATTTTTTACAAAAAGTATCTTTAAAATGCTTCTTCTTCTAATTTTTGAAATTCTACATAAATATATAAAGCTGACGTGTGTTGAATAATCAAATTGTCACGTCCATAAGCAATGAAATATTTATTGAAAAACTTAAAGTGATATGATTATCTATTCAAAACTTTTGGACAGCTCCGTACTCGAGAGGCATGCGGCGCACTATCTCAGAGGCCACAGGTTTGATTCTCGATTGAGTATGAAAAAAGAAAATCCTATTTTCTGGAGTCTGAGTGTTGTGGTACCGCCGTTGTTTCAGATTTCTGTAATATAAGTGATTTAGCTACTTACCACAGAATCGGAGCAATGTACTAAAGAAAATGCAAGAAATACAGTGGAAAATAAAAAAATTGTAAAACGAAAGACAAGCGTTACAAATAATACTAAATCTGACTCAATTTATTTGATGCCGATCAAAAGGTAAGGAATAATTTATTTGTATTTGTAGAAACAATGCATTGTATTTCCTGTTCAATTTGTAGTGGTGTTTTGATTCGCAAATTGATCGCCTATTAAATTTCGATTTTTAGAGGGCTCAAAGTCGCTCAGCGAGCTAAGCTTGGTATTTCTCTACGTGGCCGAATCAGGAATGAGGAAATCCGTAGACGAACTAAAGTTGCTGACATAGCCCGTAGGATTAGTAAGCAATGAACTGGTCGCGCTGGAAACTGATCGGTCAGGCCTATGTTCAGCAGTAGACAGAAACAGGCTGAAATGATCATGATGGTGGAACAGTGGTTGTCGGTACTAGCTAGGTCCAAACAAACCAACAGTCGTGAATTTGATTCCTATTAAAGTTCAATATTTCTTTATGTTATTAAATATTTTAACTTAAGTAAATTCAATTTGCATCTGCGCACAAAAAGTTACAAAAACAACGACGGTACCACAACACCCAGACCCGAGACACTAAGAAGTTCGTTTCTCATATTGAACCAACGCGGGATCGAACCCGGGACCTCAGAGTTGGCGCGACGCCAATTGTCATGGTTTTTTTTACTTTGACATTATTTTTTTTACTGTTTTACTGTTCTTTATCCGATTGTGATGTTTTGCGAGAGAAAATATTTTAAGCTAAACAATTGTATCCGAAACACTAAATAAACTCGCTAGTTTGTTTGGCTATGGGTGAAAATATTTAGTTTTCACGAATCCTTTTTGATTTAATTTGAATACATTCGAAAGTTAATTCACCAATCAAATTTCGAAGTCTAAATCCCACACAAATCAATTACTATATTTTAATTGTTTATAAACTTGGACTTTATTAAACGCTGTCTTGTGATTTTTTTGTTGGTTCAAATTTTATGGATTTTTAAGGCAAAGTAAATTTAATTTGATGACCTCCGTAGCTGAGAGGCAAGCCGGCCGAACTTTGTCGTACAATCTCTGAAGTCCCGGGTTTACACCCGGTCGGATCATTACGGGAAACGAACTTTTCTACATTATATCGTATATACGTGTTGTGGTACCGTCGTTGTTTCTGATTTCTGCAACACAAGTACTTAAGCTTCTAACCATAGGATCACAGACAGCTGTGGCTTACCACAGCTATCACACATTATACTTATATAATCTACACTAATATTATAAAGAGGAAAGATTTGTACCTATTTTTGTATGTTTGTAATGAATAGGCTCAAAAAGTAATGGGCCGATTTAAAAAATTCTTTCACCAATAGAATGCTACATTCTTCCAATTTGACATAGGCTACAAAATTAGGGATCCTTGGTAAAATTTGAAAAATTTCAACAGAAAAGCAGGAAAAATTCTCTAAGGCGAAACGAAGTTCACCGGGACCGCTAGTCAGTAATATATTGGACAACATCACATACTATAGGTATTATTGTCCAAAGTTTCGGCAACATTAAGGTCCAGACGTCAAATAGTCAGCTGTAATTTTGATTGTTTAATTTAAATGTTTATTGGTGTTAATGCTAATTAAAAATCAATAAATTAGATAACGGACATTAAGAATTCTATGGAACAATGTTTGCAAAGCTCTAAGTGCAGTACTGATTGTGTAATTAACGAACAAATTCGCGTTCGCCGGCCGGCTGTCAAAGTGTCACCATTACTTAGCAATTTTGAACAAACTACGGATACTTACCGGGGGAGTACCAGTTTCCTTAATTTTGATTCACATTTTCAATTCAAATTCAAATCATTTATTGCATCCATGAGTATACAGCAGGTCTTACAATAGCTATAGAATAAGTACTTCATGATAGCAAATAATTAGTAATTAATTAACCATGTTTAGTTGCATAATACGAGTAGATCGAATGTGAAACAGCTCATATGTGTGTAATTAATTATTTTATGTTAAATTTGTCTTCAAAATATTCGGTGAGGCTATAACAACTTTTACTTATTAGCATATTTCTAAGGGTTTTAATAAATGTTTTAGGGTTTTCTTCATTTCTAATACTAGGTGAGTTATATATTCTTATTGCATTTATATATGGGCTTTTCCTATACATTTCAATTCTGATGGATGGTAAAGCTAGTTTACCTTTTTGAATTGTTCTTGCATTTCTTTTTATGGATTTTTCAAAATGTGATGGGTTTTTCTTAATAAACTTGATATACACATAACGACTCAATAAAATCAAGTTACCATTTCTTCCTTCAAGGATCGTTTTATTCGGGGTACAAATAAAATTCAACTGAAATTTTTCATACTTATTTTAGCTTTTCTATATCTTCTACTGTTTCACCCTTATAAACAAATTAAGAATGCTAGCGCAGCTTACGCCATAATTATCAATAATGTACAATTTTATTGAATCTAGAATATAGGAACCACATACTCTCAGTTGTTAAGTAATAAACCAAAATAAAATTATTACTGAAATAAATTTTGATCTTAAGTTCTTATTATTGAAAGGAATGTAAGTTTTCAAGATACTTTCAATTAGTCTACACGAGGATAAATGCGGATAAATCCAGTAAAGTTTTTTTTAATTGAGCATATTAACGTGGGGTTAATCACGTAACGTCGTTATAGTTTATGAGTGTAAAAACTGATTGCTCCTACAATATTGGAACCGCATACAAGTGAGCTACCACATTTCCAGTTGTTCAGACATTTAATACGGCTTCCTTTTGGGACTCCCTGCTCCAGATATTCCCTTTTAGTGATGTAACTGAACAAATTTACTAACACTTGGCCCAGTTTAAACGGAATAAAATATGGCCAGCGAAATATCTTAGCTCTGGGCTCGGGGTGAAGTTGCGCTACCATCTTCCGTGTTTGAAGTATTTGCTCAAGCTGCAGCGGAAGTTTGAGATCGGCCATCTTCACTTAACCTTGTATCTTTTTAGTGGAGTTATGTAAAATGGAGCGTAAAGAAATATCTGCCATTAGTGTTGCCGTCGATTCGATTGTATATCGATTATAATCGATTATTCCAAAAGAGGCCTAAATAATCTAATAATCGATATGACAATCGATAGTATCGATACTATCGATATAATCGATTATATCGATACCTATTTTTATTAGATATAATCGATTATACTCGATTAATCGATTATAATCGTAGTCAAATACAATATAATCGATATAATCGATTATATCGATATCAAGTTGAAAGCAATACTATCTATATAATCGATTAATTTGCAATTATTTTTAGATAGTATCGCCATGATGGTACAGTTCAGGTAGGTGCCAAGAAACTTAGCTATCACGTTTTATGAATAAAAAGTAGGGTATAAATAACTTATTCACGGTTTCATTTTGAATGTGTTATGTCTAAGAAGACATTATATGAATGACGATTAAATCAAAAAATTTGAGGGGGGGATAATCGATTATCCGGCAACACTATCTGCCATTTGCCATACTGGCCCGTATGGCGATGCTGACGGATAGGATATTACGGTTTTAAATTCGTTGTCATCGCCATGTAGGTTCTTCTCTTGCTAAACATCAGGCTGGGAGGCGCCAATATACTGGTGCTTTTATTAAAATAAAAAAAATTTTGAATGACAAAAAAATCTATAAAGCTATTATAGAAACTCTTAAAACCCGTGACCCGTTGGGAGAATGATAAGCACTGCTGGTTGAATTAGGTCGTAAGTTCGAGTCTCACATAACAAACGTCTGTATAATGAACATTTCTGAATGAAGCTCATTCTGGATATATGAGTAATCATCAGAAACATGCGCATATATTTATATCATGAACGTTTGTTCTTAGTGGGTATCGAACCCACAACCCATGCTACAACTACCAGGAGCACCAACCATTATTCCATTAAAGGCAACCAAATAATTTATAATCCAATATCTGGAGTATGCTCGACATCCAATGATTTAACTCGCTGTATTAAAAATACCCATAAAACAAAACCATCTCATCGAAACAATAATTCATTTTCTTCCTTAAAATAAAACCCAGTTCATTTTAATCCAGCTCAGTGAAAGTTAACCAAGCAAAGCTTATAATCAGCCGAAATTCAAATATTATTTTTTCTTCCCTCTTACCTTTTTAATACTGTTTCAGCTTTCCGTGATTAACATAATTGTTATTATCTTTTACTCTCCTTTTATTTGCTACCCCGGAAAATCCTTGTTAATAAAAATGTCTGCTGTATTTTGTAAGAACGTGTCAACATAACTGGCATGTATGGAATACTGATGCAGCCTTTTAGCATAGCTGATTCGGGAAACATGGATTGATTTTGAATTAAGAAAAGTACATGATAATTCCTGTTCATTGGGTGCATATTAAGGAAAGTCTGTTCGCAATTTAAAAATTAATTAATGTTCGTATAATGAAATTTTAATAATTAAATATTAATTACCGAAGTCAGTGAAATATGTAGGAAATGCTTTCATTAAAATTCATTAGTAACTTGTGCAAACATGCCTTTTGGTTTTAAAGTTGATAACGCAACATGAATCAGAATGAAAAATATTTTTATTCAATATACGGGTAGAGTACTTCTTATATATAAAAATGAATCGCTATTCGTTAGTCTCGCTAAAACTCGAAAACGGCTAGACAGATTTAGCAAATCTTGGTCTTGAAATAATTGTGGAGGTCTGAAGGTTTAAAATGTCAGAAATAAAAAAATATAGACGTTACGAAGTTCACCGGGACAGCTAGTAATAAATAAAAGTTGCTTTCTAAGTTACTTATTAACTACACAGTTTATAATATATCTTATTTCTTTATAATCCGCTCCCTGTACATTTTGAAAAACTTTTATTTCTAATGCTTTATTATCTGTGGCTTTACGATGAGGTGCGAATACCAAAGTTTTTCATAGAGATTGTCGAACAAAACTCCTTTCTATTTTTCGATTTTTTTTTTGTATTGCACTTCAAGATTGACCTCATCCCACCTGATGTTAAATGGTAATGAGGTTCTAGCTTAAGGGTGACAAGTACACCATAATAAATCTGTTCCTTGACTTGTCACCCTTACCTTGAAGGCTTGACCCCTGCTACTAACGTAGCACCCCCCAAGAGCTCTGGAAACCTTACTCACACGCAGGAACACAACACCGAAGTGATTGTTATTTGGCTGCGGTCTTCTGTAAGGTGGAGGTTTTTCACCAGTCGGGCTGCTCCAGTTTGGGCGATAAATCACTATGCCCTACCTCTCTAAAATTTTCGACTACCAACGATACTTCCCGTAGTAATTTTCCTAGCTGGTTACTGAAACCGACAGTTGTATAATCACATCGAACAAAATACGTTGTTAAAATACCGCCAAACATAATGTTATCACCAAATCTCATTGCGCGGGCCGGTATAAATGCTCTTAGCTATTTGGTCAGCGTCAGAATATTATCGTAAAACTCCTTAATAGCAGCATGACAGAATCGGTTTCTCTTGTAAACGGGGAGGTAATAATATTTTATTTTACGGCGCTGATAGCCTGGGTGCATTTGCACTCTATTCTTGACTCTTGAATTTGTTTCTAAGCCAATTTTCTTGATGTTAATCAAATTAGAAGACGGTGTTCTGTGAACGTTGACTTCATAGATGACTTCGGTAGACGAGAGGTGACGGGCCTAGCTTTAGCGTCGCGTTATCAAAGTAAAAATATTTTTGTTTGTATTCTAGATAACATAAATAAATAAAAATAAATATTGGACAACATCACATACATTGCTCTGATTCTGTGGTAAGTAGCTAAAGCACTTGTGTTATAGAAATCAGAAACAATGACGGTACCACAACACCCAGACCCGAGACAATATAGAAAAGTTCGTTTCCCATATTGACCCGACCGGGGATCGAACCCGGAACCTCAGAGATGGCGCGATGCCAAAGTCCGGCACGCTCGCCTCTCGGCTACGGAGGTCGTCATCAGTAAACATCAGTAAAGCCTCGTATCCATTGATGAATCGTCTCTATATAAACTAAATGAAGCAACCTCCGGTTTGTTACTTATAACCACTTATGCCCGATTCCAATATTTTACGTTTCGTAATGCGTCAAAACTGACTATCCGTTTCACTCCAACCGACTACGAGTCGTTAATTCTAATTTCAAATTTACTTTCCATATCAGCTGTCATCAGTCGTGTGTCGGTCGTCTTTACCTTACGCCTCGTATAATTTATTACTATTCGTAACTATACGGATCGTTTTTCAAACATTGCAACCGGGCATAAGCCTTTTCTAGCAATAAATATTGATGGTCGGCTTTACCCCTATCTCCTCTTATATTTAAAACTATATATCTATTTGAAATCCATATAACGGAACTATAACGGATCGTTTTTCAAATATTGGAACCGAGCTGTAGAAGATACCGGTAAGAAACTCGGTATTTTTTTAACCAAAAAAAGCCAATCTTAATACTAAATACATACAGTTCAGTTTGTCAATTGTAACTTTGACACTTTATCTCTGAGGTTCTGAGTTTGATTCACGGTCCAGTGAATATGATGACTTTTCTTTATTGTCTTTGTGGTATTGGCTCGAGAGTTGGAGGGGTTTTGACTTCGTAACACAAGGTGTTTAAGCTACTTATCACAGAATCAGAGCAATATTTTTCCAAAATAATAAACGTATATTTTTTATTTAATATTATAATATTTAATTAACATGTATTTAATATGATGATAAACATTCTTTAATACTTGTCTTTCACCAATTGTTGCTTACGACTTTGTTCACATATGGTTAAGTTGTTCCAGTATTAACCGGATACTTCTGGCGATACCTTATTTATAAGCAGAAGTAGTCATTCAAAAGTTGTAAGTTAATATATGAAGATACACACATATCAATCAGAATCATATCCCTTATTTGTGTTTCGCCATAAGCATGGTTTAACAAACAATGAACAAAGCTATGTACCAAAACTACATGACTTGGTCCAAGGTGAGCTACACATAGTAATAAGTTAGATACTGATACTGTAAATGATTTGCTGAGTTTCTTACCGGTGTCTTCTCGGTAGATATAGGTTCCGAACTGGAAGAAGAATCACTTTGCATTGTATTCAATGACGATTCAAAAGTGTTATATGTAACCTACTTGAATAAAGAAATATTTGAGTTTGAGTTTGAGTTTGAATTTTTGGTGACAAAAATTAGGCCAAGTCCATATTCGAGTCAAACTGAAAGAACGCCAAGCGAAATAAAAATAAACAACATTATTTATTTACAAACCCCGGGATTGAACCGGGTACCCTCAGTGTCCCGAACTAATTTGATTTATGCGACAGCGAAATCTTTGAAGGAGAGTATACAAAATATCACGAAATTAATATTCTACAGGATTTTAGCGAAGTTTCTCTAAATAAATGACTTAGCGGCCATTGATCTTTGGCGATGCTAATACTATTTTTGTTTTATTTGGGCGAGGGTGGCGTGCCATTTCTTAGCGGCGCACAGACGAACTTCTGGTATCAACCACCTTAGCGACAATCCAATTACTTGATTCGTCTTAAATTATAAATTTAGGTATTTGTACATGCATACAGAAAATAACATCGACTTCAAAAAAATTCACAGTTTAAATAAAAGTTTTTTGCTAAAGTGTAGCTGTATTTTACACAAAAAAAAAACGGCTAATTAAATAAAATATTGGATAACATCACATACATTGCTCTGATTCTGCGGTAAGTAGCTTAAGCACTTGTGTTACAGAAATCAGAAACAACGACGGTACCACAACACCCAGACCCGAGACAATACAGAAAAGTTCGTTTCCCATATTGACCTCACCGGAGATCGAACCCGGAACCTCAGAGATAGCGCGACGCCAAAGTCTGGCACGCTCGCTACGGGCTACGGGGGTCGTCGGTTAATTTATTATTAATTTCCTCAGATTAACTTCGAGTGGTCGACTATTTTCTTTTAAAGTTTCTTGTTGCTATCTTTCTATAGTTATAGGTTTATATTCAAAGCCGGCTTCGTTTGATTTATAAAGATGAATAACAGCCGCCTGCAACTTCAAATGCGTGGTCTTAGTTTTTTTACTGAAGGGTGAGTTTGTAAATGTAGCTTTCCAATAGTGAAATAATTTTTGAATTAGTTTTTCAGTTTATTCATTAAAACGTAGAAAAATATCAATCTTTCCTCTTTATAATATTAGTGTAGGTAACTTAATTTTACTGATGTAATTAAATTAACATGAATAAAAGATTTCCGATTTCCATCGCAGTTGAAGTATGACTTTGAAATTAAAAATTATAAAATGGTGGCAGCTAACTGTAATTAGTGGCAGACATCGGTCCCCGTTTCTAGGAGCGCCTCAACTTAGTCTCTTTCGTTTGCGTTTTAAATGTCACTAGAGTTTTGTAGCTCGTCTGTGAAAACCCTAAGGATTAAAATTGTTAGTTGAAAATGAAGTTAAATGTTAATTTCGTTTGTTGACTCTGCAAACGTAGCTTTCTTGTCGTCCTTGGGAGCGCAGTTGCTTAAACTCATACTGTCGACTTATAATGTTGACAATAGCTAATTAATTTCAGCTGTATCAAGTTACAACTCGTAGTTTTGTAATAGAACTTGTTGTGTCTCATATATTTCGTAATTGGCTTGGCAAGGGTTAATTTGATTCAGGCACGCGGGAGCGTACCAGCCAAGTTAAAGTTTAGCGGACTATGCGATCCGTGTGTTTATTTACAGATACCTGCCATTTGGAGCCAATTTTCATTCCTTTATAACTCAACATGTGAAAACGAGACTATTTCAACGTTAAATTAAACATATTTTATGATTTACTCTTTGTTGAAAAGTAATTTTTGTAACTAGATAATTGCGTAGAAGTAAAATGCAAGAAATTACGTTTTTAATGGATTAAAAACTATATTGGTTGATCTATAATTTGGTGATACAAAAACCATTAACATTTTAATCTAAGTCTGTTGCCTGTATAGATCTTGTATGAATGGACGTATCGAAGAAATCTACAACTATGCTACTCATATAAATCTGACATTGAACTTGGCTTCCATTTTCGAAATTATACTTTTAGTGAGATTTCAATAGCATGGTCAATTTTTTCACATTAAAATTAGTTTTCCATGTAGGTATAGGTATATTACAGGGTGTTGATTTACAAACGTCAAAATCAAGTCCGACAATGAAAGTAAATTTTAAAAGAAAAAACATATTAAAAGATTAAACATAGTTTCTGAATTTAATTTTCAAACAAAATGGCTGAGTGTAAGGGACAGATAGACATTTTCAATGGTTTTTTCTAAAGAAAGCGTTGAAATATTACGTCATTATAAAATTAAAAATAGCCGTCCTGATGTTTGACTTTAATTTTCAAATTAATTACAGGGTTATACGTTTTATGTAGCAGTCAAATTACAATGGCCGGGCCATACAAAATCGTTTTATGAGCTCTTTCGAGAGAGTAATTAAATTTCCATTACACACACGTTGGTCTGAAGACATTTAGCCCAGTAAATACTGAAGGGTGAATAACGGGAATATTTGTCATTTGGAGACAAGTCAATTAGGTTAATGTGTTCATAAATGTACGGAGTATGAATGAAGTATTCATGTTGGAGCTGTGTATCCTAAGGCTATGTCCCTATTGGGTGTTTCGTGAGCTTAATGCTGGTTTGTTTCATTATTTCTTGTTGATCATTTAACATTGAATTACTATTTTATGATTTTTTAATTTTTTAAATTATATTGGTTCTTAGAATTTCAGCACTTATTTTTTTGTTGCCGACTTTTGTCTTTTATTTAGTGTTTAAGTGACTTTTGTGCATGATGTTCGCCTGTAAGAGACTGTACAGTAAACATTATTTATTTCGTGTTAATCATTCTTCTTGTATGTATCAATGTACTAGTTGCAGGTGAACCTTATTAAATATATAAACATTGAGTTAGCGTCAAATACTTCTTACAACGCTTCAGCGTGTTACTGATTTAAGTTGGTTTATATTTTTTTAACGAAAAATAACCATTTATAATCCTCTCATCGGTAAGTGCCCTTTGCCCATGTCATAAGTAGTACGTCCGACATGTGAGGGTCGTCGGTTCGAATCCCGCACCGCAAAGGGAGGGGTAAAATGAAGTCTTCTAATATTTACCGCTCTGTATATCTATTATTTAACACATATAGTATTCAAACATTATGCTTAATGAGACCCTTATGACTACAGCTGGTTTATATATTTTTTTGCAGAACAAATACTTCTTGGTGCCTAAATCTTATATTATATTACATGGCTCTTTCCGTCTGTCCATGACCTTGCGCTCCAGTATTCGCGCGTCACACATGCTTGAGCTGTTTCCTCGTGGGGCGCCAAGCTCCATCGGTCTCTGTCAAAATCTATCATTTGGGTGCTTACTTATTGGTAAGTAATAATGTTAGCTATGTGTGTGACGTATTGGGGAGTGTTGACTATCGATAGTCGATTACCAAGAGTTTATCGCGTAATATCGATAGTTTAGGGCCAGGTAACACTATTAAATAAAAGCCATACTATCGATATTTTTGAAATTATTATTCAACAAAAAGAGAAAGTAAAGTAAGAGAGGCAGGATATAGCGATTTATCCCGATACCCGAACTGGAGCAGCCCTACTGGTGTGGTGAAACACCTCTACCTTACAGAAGACCGCAGCCAAATAACAATCACTTCTGTGTTGTTGTGTTCCTGAGTAACAGATTTATTATCTTGTACTTGTCGCCTTTAAGCTAGTACGTCATTACCACTTAACATCAGGTGGGATGAGGTCAATCTTGAAGTATAATATAAAAAAAATGAATAAAACTATCGATAATATTGTTGCTCACTAGTAGACAGCTTTTGATATAAACATTCGCGTTCCATTTTAAACATTTAAACAACGAGTAAGTTAACAGGTTAGTTTTTTTTTGACAATCAATAATATCTATAGTATTTATTTATATACTTTATTGCACCTAAAAAGTACAAAAGGAGTATATATCTCTTGTATTTTCTCTTGTTTACTAAAGTCCAGACCGTGTTATAATTAAGTTCAGATTTGTAAACGTGTATAGTCACTAGTTAGATACTGCGATACGGGCCTGTGAGCCTAGTGCAGTATCTTCGAGGGTTCCCTGGTCAAACCCGATAAGTGCCAAAAACATACTTCTGAGATAATCGATGTTAAAGGTTTGTAAACAGTTAAAGTGCATTTTAATAAGTAAATGTCCACAATGTTGAGTTTTATTAGTAATGATATTTTATATAGATTTAGTTTTCATATTTATTTTACTTCTAATGCTTACAGTTTTGCTATAAAAAAATTTTTTTTGGTAATGGGTGCCGACTTATTGGGTTTCACCAGAAAGAAAAAAACAATTTAATCACTTAAGTTTTTATTTATTCCAGGCAAAAAACAATTGTAATTATATTTGCATTAGGTTATTAATTACTTTTATACTCTTTTTATATACTTATTCATTTTTGTTTAAATTTTGAGGATAATTTTAATTTAATGTTCCATCCAGCTATGATTTTCTTCGGGAATGATTTGTTTCGTGTACATAGTTTTCGACCGATGAGACCCATCAAACTACCGCCTTATTGCCGTGACCTCAGTGCTGTTCAAAGTCATGGAACGGATTATCTATAACCGGTTGGTCTGCTACCTAGAGGATCACTCCTTAATTAATGATCTCCAACATGGCTTTAGGCCGAAACGATTGACGGTTGATCATCTAGCGTTTATGACGCCTCTCAGAGGGGAGACAATTGCCGAGGCATTTGATCGTGTCTTGAACAAAGCTCTTTTTTCCAAGCTTACGGCATATGGACTACCCTCACGACATCGTGTCTGACGGATTCGTATCGCAGTTTATGCGTATTTATCGCCCACCCTCTTCCTTCTTCATATAAATAATATGCCACTGCTTGGAAACATACATTGCTATGCTGATCACAGTACGGTCAATGAAAGAAACCTTGATTGGCCTTCGGCTGGCAACGCAGTAATGGAGGAGGTGCGGGAGAATTTTGTCGTTAAACTGGATCGGGTGTTGAGCCTCATGAGCCAATGGGTTTCAAATAACCAGGTCCTGTTCAATGCCGAGAAAATCCAAGAGTGCGCATTTTCGACAAAAACATCCCAATTCCTTCCGCTCCTCATTCATCAGGGTACTCCCCTCTGCCTGCGTAACAGCCTAAAAAGTAAGTAAGCCTGCTTGGCATGGATATCCGCTGCAACCTTAATCAAGATCAGTACATCGAGAGTTTCATCTGATTAGCATCCAAAAAACAGGGGATCCTGAATAGAGTGCATTGTTTTCTCACGCCGGACCAACTTTGTCTTTTATACAAGACTCAAGTCAAGTCCTGTCTGGACTACTGCTTGTATCTCTGGGACGGTTCCGCCAAATACCTAATGGATGGTCTTGATTGGTTACAGCAAAGGGCTGTGCGCATTATCAATGTTGAAGGGGTTATTGAGAACCTTGATCCTCTTCAACTTCGTAGAGACATTGGTTTATTGACTGTCTTTTATCGTTTTTATCTCGGTGAGTGTTCCGAGGAACTGTTTTCTCTTATCCCGCCTTCCCTTTCCGGCCAACGATGTTATCGCCACCGTGGAAAATATTCTATCGCGAACCAAAAAGTTTGATAACTCTAATCTTTGACGTACCATTAAAAAATAGGCCTCGTTGCCGGCTCATGTGTGAAGAAGCATAATGCAGGCCAGTATGGCGATGCTAACGGATAGGATATTACGAAATCAAATCCGTTGTCATCGTGATGTGGGTTCCTCTCTTGCTTACCATTAGGTTGGAAGGAGACAATATACCGCGTTTATATAAAAAAAAATATTGGAATCTTGGAAACAAAGGTAAAGCTAATAAACATCATATTATATGTATATAACATGATTTAAAAAAATTACATGTGTCTGTCACCAAAAAAAAATATGCTTGACGATACTTTTCATCTGCGTGGCAATATCTTTTTGTGACTTATCAAGTTCTGACGAGTAATTTGTTTTTGCTCCAAAGATAATCTAGCGAGGAGAAAGCAGAACAATATTCCACGAACATAGGTACAGTAAAATTGACCAAATTCCGATTATCTACGTATTTAGAGCTTTGTAATAGATCACGCCCCCAAAAAGCACAGGCTCATGGCACGTGAGAAAAATAACCCTCTGATCTTTCTGAATAAATAAAAAAATAGCATAATAGTGTTAATAAATACTTTCAAAAGATATTAGATTTAAATTTAAACCATGCAACCAATAGTACCATTGATATGAATCTGCACATAAATGCTGCTATTTTTATTTTCCAAGGGAACATTAAGCTGAGGACAGGAAAACCGGAAATAGCATCCTCTTAACCATACGTAAAAAGAGTAAAATTATTTCAAAACCTTGTAATTATAAGTACGTAAAACAGAAATAAAAAGTAAGACGTGAAACCCAATAACTATCCTTCCATTAAAAATATTTCTCTGTGCGTAAATATTGTAATCTAAATTGGTTAGATGTAAAACCCAATAAGTTCCCTATTCCGGAGTCTAGATGATGCTATTTCGTTTCAATAAACGGAAAGTATAATTATTTTGTCAAAATTATGTGCAATGCAATCAAACGAAGGTTGACGCTCGCGATCCTGTCGCCACCTGTCTAATGTTATGTCTACTGTCATATCTACTTATTGGGTTCTTCCCCAAATAAAATTACAGTCCAGTGTTGATATCTGCTCGTGCGAGTATCCGATAAGTATGCTTTTCATATGTCATTTCTAATATTTGCTTGAAGTAAAACACTATAAGTAGTACTTATTGGGTTTTAGCTTGATGATTAAATTTGTTGGCATACTTGATATTATAATAGTAAAACCCAACAAAATGTGTTGATGGATTTTAGTTTTAAGTAAAACTTCATGCTTTCAGAATTTCCCTGGTATAAAAACCCAATAAATATACATTATTGGGTTTTTCATCTAATTAAATTCAAAAAAGTTTCCTTTAAATATACTTATATCGTTTATGTATTAGTGAAAAAGAAAAAAGTAGCACTTATTGGGTTCTTAGTGAAGCGTATCTTTGTGATAAATTGAAACTCGGCTTATTGGAATATACCATTAGAAAGAGCATAAAAAATGCATCTTAACTGCATTTATAACTAAAATTCTCAATTTTTGTCACTTATCGGGTTTGACCAGGGAACCCTCGCTATAGTTATATGGAAATTGTTAACTTAATTTCGTTAGTAAAACATGTTATTATAATATTATTATCTACCACTTATTAGTATTGCTTTTATGCAATAGCATTTTCCAGTTCTGATCTATCACCTTTGTCTATCGATATCAGATGATGAACTATCGATAGATCAGCAACACTAATTGAGAAGAGATCTTGATACATTTTCGTGCGGTATTTATAGGGTGTGAAGGGCCAAATTACCTCCAACACACATCACGGTAGATACAGAGCAGTTAGTCCAAAATTTATGACGTGTTTTATATCAGTACCTGTTTTTAATACGACTCTACTACGATTTGACGACCTCCGTAGCCGTGAGGCGAGCGTGCCGGACTTTCCCACCCTCTCCTTTCCTTCACAGATCCACAAGAGCCGGCCAACGATGTCATCGCTTCCCCGTGGAAAATATTCCATCACGAACAAAAAAGTTTGGTACCTCCTGTCTTTGCCGGACCATAAAGAAGTGGAACTCGTTGCCGGCTCATGTGTTTCCTCCTTCCTTTGACATGGATTCCTTTAAAAGGAGCGTGAAGAAACATCTTGCGGGCCAGTATGGCAATGCTAACGGGTAGGATATTTCGATATCAAATCTGTTGTCATCGCGATGTGGGTTCCTCTCTTGCTTACCATCAGGCTGGGAGGAGCCAATATACTGCGCTACTATAAAAAAAAAACTTTTCTATGTATTGCCGGGTCTAGATGTTGTTGTACCGTCGTTATTTCTCCAACACAAGTGCTTAAGCTAATAAATGCAGAATCAGAGCAATGTATGTAAAATATCACATAAATAATTATTACCACATAAATAATTATGTTTTTATGTTGTTTATATTATTCACATAAATAATTATATTAATAATTATTATATTTATATTATTAATTGGCAAATAGGCCAATATTAATTTATTAACAGTTCATGAGACGAATGCTTGTCATGGAATGACCATTGGTTCAAAATCAAGGGAAGCTTACCATTTTAGCAACGTTCCAGTCAACATAACGAAGGATTTAACCAATTTGCATTTATTTACGGAAGACTAATGCCCGGTTTCAATATTTGATAAAAGATTCGTTCTTGTTACAACCCGTTCGTCGTGCCTAGCACAAGCTGTACGTCGTGCCAAGCACAACCTGTTCGTCGTGCCAAGCACAACCTGTTCGTCGTACCGCGGTGCCGCACCGTGGCGCGCGCGCGATCCCCAATTCCTCGCGTAAACGCTGCACTCAACGCACTCTTGAATGCCAACCCTTAGTGTGATCTGTACGCGGACGCATGGATGAGATTGTCAGCTCAATGTCTGAGATTTTGTGAGCGAGACGTATGAGACTGCCTGTGCTTTGTAAAGTAATTAATTGTAATTTTGTATTTTTATGTGTTTAATTCAATTAATGTAATTGGCATTTGCCGTTTTATTTGAATTCAAATAAATAAATATACGTGGAGTAAGCTAAAAACGACCGACGGACGACTGATGACAGCTGATATGGAAAGTAAATTGGAAATTAGAATTAACGACTCGTAGTAAAACGGATAGTCATTTTGAAACATTACGAATCGTAAAATATTGGAACCAGGCATAAATAACATGTATATTATGATACAAGGTGATTTCCACGTGTAATTATAGCTTTATCTTACATCTATTATAGCCACTTCAGATAATTTCAAGTGTAACAACCATGATTGCGAATAAGATAACACAATCGATGTAAAATATACGTAACGTGAGTATTTGTGTTAGAAGCCCGTACCTCTCCATAAGGAATGGGGAAATATGTTTAAAATTATCGAAGATATTCTTTTATGTATTTTAATTAGTTACCTACTGGCCGTCCTAATATTCCTCTGGGACTTCACTGCACTTGCCTCACTTTAACTCTAGTGCTAATTAAATGAAATCACTGTTTCTTGAGGTGAATTGTTTTTTACTGATTTTTTTTTACCTACCTGACTATCGATGATGGCTGCGAAGCCTTATCATCGAAACTCTTTCAGGCCTAGCGTACGCAACGCGACTAAATTTTGTCGCGATCTTAACAAACGTCAAAATCGATTGGAGTCAGTGCGTCAGCTGCTGATTGGCTGAAAATAAGAGTACAGTGTGCTATTAGCCAATCAACATTATCGATACTTTTGTCGTCTCATGCGATTGGCATATTGCGTATGCTAGGCCTGTTAGAGTCTTATATATGGCCATAGAAAAATCTCGTCACCGCGATTTACAAATTCCATAATGCGCTATGTCACAACCCCATCTATTGATATGTTAAGGAAACTATAATGACATAGAAAAAGAATTTAAAAGTTGTCATGACATGTCATGCCAAAAAGGATTGTACATTAGTATCAAAGACAGCTATAGCTATTGCTTCTTTTGATGACTAATTCACTACTGCACCACCAAGCTCATTAAATAGTATATCTGATCTATTTATTCTAATATTATAAAGCTGAAGAGTTTTTTTTATTTTAACGCGCTAATGCATAAATTACCGGTTCGAGTTTAAACAATATTTTTGTCTAGGACATCAAACATCGCGTTGTGATCAATTAAATCTAATTAAATATAAGCAACGTACTTGATCGGTGTCTACGGGTAAATATGAAGAATCGGGAGTTCATAATCATTTTGGCGATAGGACGTAAAAAAAACAAGTTACCTTACCTCTTAAAACATTTTAATAAATTAATATTATAAGACGATAACATGTAAATATAAATAAATATTAAATTAATATTGGACTACCTCACATACATTGCTATGATTCTGTGGTATGTAGTTAAAGCACTTGTGTTACAGAAACGACGCTACCGCAACATCCAGACCCGACACAATACAGAAAAGTTCGTTTCCTGTATTGACCCGACCGGGGATGGAACAAGGTACCTCAGAGATGGCGCGTCGAGTCCGGCACGCTCGACTGTCATACTCTCTCGTCAACTACCTTTGGATATTTGACAAAAGACAAATAAAATATTTTATAAAAAAAATTATAGTTACCTTTTGTCACCATTATGTTAGACCCTGATCTCGCAGACCAACTCGTGTGAACAGTTGTGTGGGACGTTGCCTATTTTATAAACTTATTTTTTTTGTATAATAAATAAATAAATAAATAATTAGGAGCAAAGAATCAATGAAAACTGTGGAAAAAGTGAGCGTGTAAAGGTGTGGCAGGCATATAATCATAAACATCAAAACAGGCATCGAAACAGAGCAATGAAATTCTAGACACGTTTGATTTGTGTTTCTAATGAATCAGTTGTTTTGTTTGTAAACAAATGTATTTCTCTCGGATCGCACCGACATCATTAAGAGGTGAACGTTCGCTTTCACGAAATAGAGGTAGGGCATAGCGATTTATCGCTCGAACTGGAGCAGCCCGACTGGTGAAATACCTCCACCTTACAGAAGACCGCAGCCAAGTAACAATCACTTCGGTGTTATTGTGTAGGAACACAGAAGTGACAGTGTCGACTTGTAGGTCATGTCGTAGGTTGGCACAGTAATAGGCTCAGCATTTTTTTTATATTGCACTTCAAGATTGACCCGATCCCTGACCTGACGTTATGTTGTAATGAGGTCCTAGCACAAGGGCGACAAGTATAGTATAATAAAGCTGTTACTGGGCTTGTCGCTTTTACCTTAAAGGCTTGACCCCTGCTTCTAATATAGCACCCCCCAAGAGCTCTGGAAACCTTACTCACACGCAGGAACACAACCACACCGAAGTGATTGTTATAAAAAGGAGTGTTTATAATTAATCAGTTGTTTTGTTTGTTAACAAATGTATTTCCCTTGGATCGCACCGACGTCATTAAGCGGTGAACGATCGCTTTCCCGAAATACTGAGCCTATTAGCGCTCTTGAAATACTCAGATATACTTGTACATGTGAATTCAATCAATTTGGACACTTAGAATACGCAGATGGATCGAGGCAATTTAATTTGTATCGGTTGAGATTTCGAAGTGCCTTTGAGTTTGGATGTTGAAATATTCGTCTAGAGTGAGTGATATTCATTAACTGAGTTACTTTGGCTTATTTTTAACACGATTTTTGTTCGAAAACCTGACTTACTTTCATTTATTTAAGCCAACATACAGTTATATGAAAAAATAGCAATGTTTATTACTATATACAACTCACTGCCCATTTCTGACGTTTCTGACATTTAGGAGCTGTATCAGTCAGCTCGTGAGCACGGTTGGTGCAACCTAACCGAAATGTCGGGCAGTAAGTAGTTCGTTAAATTATTTTAAATGTTTAAAATGAAACGCGTAAGTCTTAAAGTTTCTAATATACAACTCTAGATAGTTTTTAGGCTGATACGGTACTGTAATGCCTCTGTAATGTTTGTGGAAGCGAGTATAGATGATTTTTATGTGTGTGGCGCGTAAACGAAATGCATGTCTATAGCGTTGGGTATGCGGCAGCGACAGTACATATTCTACGAACGGTTGGATAGCTATGATGGGGATTCTCTGAGGCATTGGACTGCCATGAATGTCAAGCCTTCCCTAGCTGCAAAATAGATATAATTAAACTCCTTCATTAAATTATAGTCAGCTATAAGTAAAAATGTGACTAACAATCAACGTGGAAAGTGTTATCATATTAAGAAATAAATTGTATTCATTATAATTAGTTTAAGCGAGTCGGTTGATAATAAAATATTTAAGTAATAGTAGGAAGAAAATCACTGGCATGTTATTTCAGTATAGTGGCCTAGTAACCGTACTTCGCTCGTACATAAACTGAACACATCAAGGTAAACATTTGCATTTCGATTTTGGTTCTTATGCTTGCGACATAAGGGAGGTAAAGAGTTCGAAGTGTTTTATATGATGTACCTACTTTAAACAGTAGGTATTTGGCTGCGGTCTTCTGTAAGGCGGAGTTATTTCATCAGCCAGACTGCTTTAGTTCGAGCGAAAATTGCTGTGCCTACCTCTCTTAAACCTACATCTTATCTAGAGATTAAACCATAATAATGGGTAACTCTCTAACTTTTATGTACAACTAGCTTTGCCCGCGACTTCGTTCGCGTGGACTACATCGTTTCATGGTCGGTTTTACCCCTTTCTCCCCAAATATAACAAAAAGTAGTCTATATTTGAATCCAAGTTTCGAGCTATATTTGTGCCAAATTACATATCTCTAACTTCAAAAATAATCATTTTTCCATATAAACTTTCAAAGGTGGTATTACCCCCATTCCCCCCCCCCCCTTATTTTCTAATAAAAAGTAGTCTACGTCCGTTCTTGAGATTCAACGTATACCTATACCAAATTTCATCAAAATCCGTTCAGCCGTTTAGGCGTGAAGGAGTAACAGACAGACAGACAGAGTTACTTTCACATTTATAATATTAGTATGGATTAAGTATATCAGAAAAGCCGCAGCCGTTAGAATCAAACAGTGGGATCTTAGTCTAAGATAGGAGCTTAACATAAAGTACGCATGTAGGTTTTGTATCGCCCGGGGGTAATGCGAAAATCCTCTTCGCACCCAATTCCAGAAACAATATAAATGTAGGTATTATACATACTAGACCGGTCGCGTGGTTTAAGTGTACATAAAACAGTTATGTAGGTATTTGCACTCAGTATATAGATATGATTTTTTAGCAATAAGTAAATGTTTGTCGTCGTTCGTCCTACATCCATACTAATATTATAAATGCGAAAGTAACTCTGTCTGTCTGTCTGTCTGTTACTCTTTCACGCCTAAACGGCTGAACGTATTTGGTATAGGTATACGTTGAATCTCGAGAACGGACATAGGCTACTTTTTATTAGAAAATAAGGGAGGGATGGGGGTAATACCACCTTTGAAAGTTTATATGGAAAAATGTTTATTTTTGAAGTTAGAGATATGAAATTTGGCACAAATATAGCTCGAAACTTGGATTAAAATATAGACTACTTTTTATTTCAAATATTAGGGGAGAAAGGGGTAAAACCGACCATGAAAGGATGTAGTTCACGCGAACGAAGTCGCGGGCGCATCTAGTATTTATATAATTGGAGCTTATTCTAAAATCTAACGAAGAGAAATTGAGTGTGTAATTTGATGTACCTACTTTCGACAGTAGGTGTTTGTTATTTGGCTGTGGTCTTCTGTAAGGCGGAGTTATTTCACCAGCCGGACTGCTCCAGTATAAGTAGTACCACCTGTGATGTTATAATGTTACGTGAAAGAACCTATTACGATAAAGACTTAATATTTTGTATTTTTTTTATATTACACTTCATGATTGACCCCATCCAACCTAATGTTAAGTGGTAATGAGGTCTTATCTTAAGGGCGACAAGTACAGGATAATAAATCTGTTACTGGACTTGTCGCCCTTACCTTAAAAGCTTGACCCCTGCTACTGATGTAGCACCTCCCAAGAGGTCTGGAAACCTTACTTACACGCAAATCAAATATTTTCACCACTATACGGCGTTGATCGAAAAGATTTATTTTGTACATATTGAAAAAACTAATTTAAAATCCATAACATCACGCATTCTTAAAAAAGGCATTGACAGACAGAAAAACGCAACAACACAGTGATCGTATTTGGTTTTGTAAAATGTAAATAGCTTAATCATTATTTTGTATAAGACTCCCTTGATACGTAATTGAACTTAAACCTTATACAAAGCTACGTTGCCCCATATCAAATTCAGGTCCAGCTTTTACCCTTGGGAGGGTTTTACATTATGGTAAATTTTAAATTAGCTAATCCCGTAGCGGGTGGTAAATAAGAAACTTTTAATTAGGACGTGCCCCTTTAGTTGTTAAGAAGGTTTCTGACACTTCGGTTAATTAGAGGGGGTACGCTGAAGAAAATGTGCAACCATGAATTTTAAAGCGGAAAAGATTGCGTTATGATGACTTATTAGTCGGCATTTACGGCTAAAATTGACTGGAGTTTAAGCTACTCGTCGTAGTGACAGGTATATTTGTGAAGAAAGATTCGAATACATTTGCAACATCTGAATCGGAATCAAAACGCCTATTGTCTAATTTGAGAGAGAACTTGTTGATTTGTGTTTTGTTTTTACAAGTCTCTTTTTTTATAACGTTCCATGTTGCTTTACTTTTGTTAGGAGCAGATATTATTTTTCCTTTCAAATAGTTACATTTCGCAAATAAACATACCTGCTTAAATATTTTTGAGTATGTCCTAACAAAATCTATTAATGAAGGATCGGTTGAGTTCGCCTTTATTTTATACAATTCAAACAATTTTCTTCTACTTTTATATATACCTGTTGTAGCCCATTCACAAAATTTTGATTTAGTGCTACTGATTTTAATGGTTTTTTTCGTAAAAATCTCACGAACTTCATTTTCAATTATATTAAATAGGTTTCCATATAGTTGATCAACATTGTTACCATGGAAACTTAGAAAAGATACTTTATTAGAAACTTTTTCTCTAAATCTGTCTACACACGATGCGGTGACTTGTCTACAAACAATACTTGACGAAGAGGAGGCATGTCGGTGTTCAAAAACAGCTAATTGACCAGAATGATCTGAATTTATAAAGTTAATGATTGATTTTTTCAACACAACACAATTGCAAAAAATATTGTCTAAACAAGTTGCTGTTGTGGGATCAACTCTGGTAGGTTCGTTAAAAAGTTGTTGCAAATTAAATGAATTAAAAAGATTCAGAAACCTTGTTGAGTTTTGAGTCGCATCTAATATGTTGACATTGAAATCTCCGCACACTATGATTTTTTTATTTGATTGAGAAAGTTTTTTTAAAACATCTTCCATGACAGACTCAAAGATCATGAAATTAGATGAGGGGCGTCTGTATACACATAAAATAATATGTTGCTCTGTCTCTGTACATGCTAACTCAATTGTTCGTTCAATCGAAAGAGAAACGACATCTTTCCGTTCTTTAGACTTAAGGGCCTCACGTACTAATATGAGTGATCCGCCTCTTATCGCGGATTTTTGGGTAAAAAACTACTAACTTTATAATTGGGAATACTAATCATTAATTTGTACTGTTTCAACCAGTGCTCAGTAATACACAAGACATGAACATTCTCTGCTTCTAAAAATATCTCTATTAGTAATAAATGATTTAAGAAGGTGAAATAGGGTTCGCAGCCTAAACCATAATATAATTGCTATATGAAAAATCCAAACCAATAAAGCTGAAGCTTCCAGGTGCATAAAGTAACAATCTTTGCTTATATTTAATCTTTGCTCATTAGTCTTGCAAAAACCCGGGAACGGCTGGTCCGATTTGGCTAATTTTGGTTTCGGTATAATTGAATCGAGGGTCTGAAAGGGTTTAACATATTATGTGTATACGTTTAGGAATGTATTCATTCAACAATATAGGTACGGTCAACAACACGTCAAGGTAAGCAATTGCAGTTTGATACTGGTGTTTATGTGGACGACTTAAAGACGATACGAAGTCCAAAGATTGAAGCATGATGCTCTTTTGTCGTATTTTACCAACACAGCTCAATACTCAATACTCAATACTTTATTGCACAATAATGTTTCATTTACAAAGTAAAAGATACATCACACCCTGTTAGGGCACAGCAACTGGACGAGAAGAGAGGACGCTCGTTTTTCTTTTGTTTTATGGTTTAAAATAATATTTTGAATAATAATATAGTTTTATTATGAGGTGCTGTTAAAAAGCCTTATTAGTATATAGCATCTAAATAATATATAAATAAATATATGCATATTATAATATTGCTATAAAGTACTTATGATTTACAATTAATAGGAAATCTTTTTTTGTTTATATTTTTTATAACATCTTTTCTATATTTTATCTTTCAAATATTCATTGATGTCGTAATAGGCTTTGGATATCAGAAATTGTTTTATTAATTTTATGTATTTCTTAAAGTTTGTAAGAATAAACTAGTAAGATCTGGCCCGCATTGGATGTCAATCAAAATATTTAATAACATTCCCGACAGTATAAAAAAATATTAGAAACAGAAAAATTGTATCTCCCCTTGCGGTACACAAGAAGGCAGAGAGCACTTACCGGAAGGCTAACGGTTGATACAGCAGAAAAATTTCATCGCCTACGATAACTTGTGGTTAGCTCAGTTGGTAAGAGCAGCACGCGCGATACTGAAGGTCGTGGGTTCAATTCCCGCACCGCAAGGGGAGATAAAAATTTTCTGTTTCTAATATTTAAAGTTCGCTAGTACGGCGTATAGTAAACGAAGACGTTATTTTAATAATAGATGCATTAGCCTTACAGTAGGATATTGTCAGACTAGTACTATAGTGTCCACATATAATACTAGCTATTGCCTGTGACTTTGCGCGCATTATATCAAGATAGCAAATTTTTATGTTAATCTACTACATTGACGACCTCGGTGGCGCAGTGGCTAAGGTAGGCGGCCAAAGCGCGTAAAGTCCCGGGTTCAATTCTCGGTCAGGTCAATTTGGAAAACTAACTTTTCTAAATTGACTTGGGTCTGTGTGCTGGGATGACGCCCCCAGTTAGTATCCGTCGTCTGGTACTCATAGTACAAGGGAAAACCTTAGTTTGAGACCAGGTGATTGGTGTAATTGTCTGGCGCATTTATTTATTTATTATTATTTACAACATCTCTCTTTCTACCAAATTTCATTCAAATCCAGTTAGAAGTTTGTGCGTGAATAAGTGACAAACATACATCCAGACAATAAGACAAGGTCATCCATACATTCTTAAAATCTTTCGCATTTGCTATAATATTCGTTTTTAGGAGTACCTGTCGCCATTTCAAACCATAGGCTTCGTAAAACCAGTAGAACATTCGTTAAGTATAAAAATATTCAACAAGTTACATAGATTGAAGGTCCATATTAAATCATGTTTAATGAATATTTAAACGATAAACATATATGGACATGATTGTCAGCTCGCTCGCACACCATAGTTTTATGTTCTCTAGCTTTAAGTATTGTAAAGATTAGGATAACTACTGATTTTCTTGCCGGATTCTTCTCGGTAGAATTAGGTTCCGTATTAGGCTGTAGCTTCAATTTTGGTTTGATTTAATTTTGACGATACATAAGTGTTACTTGTAACCAACATAAATAAATGAATTGACTTTGACTGTAAAAGTGTCTGTCCTTAGTTTGTGTCTAATTAAGAAATCGACCGATTTTTCGATAACCAACAAGTGCAATCAAATCGGAAACTTTACCGTATTATCACGAAATATATGTAGCGTTCCCATCGCACCCCTAATCTATCTCAACTTCGGTGATCCTTCCTTATCAACCAAAACCCATAGCCAATCACCCTGTCCTAACAAGATGAGATTAACGCTCCCCCCCTCGCACCCCCGTATCAAAACGTGTCTAACTCTTAATAGCTTCGAAGCTTATTCACCGCGTGGTCTGAAACGCGAGTTGAGCAAATTTCGCGGAGAGTAAACAATTGACCAACTTTGCTGACAGAGATTTTCATTCCTTGACTAACCTGGTACAATAAGTCAGCTTCTGGCTTTACCAAACTGAACCAAAGGTTGTGAGTTCGATTCTAGCACAAAAATTCGCGTGATGAACGTTTGTTTTTTTCGTTTTCTCTTTCAAATTTAAATTTTTACGTGAAAGATTAACAAAAATACATTTAGATCCGGAAAGGATCGAATAAATAACCTTTTTTTTATATTGCACTTCAAGATTGACCTCATCTCACCTGATGTTAAGTGGTGATGAGGTCCTAGCTTAAAAGCGACAAGAACAGCACAATAAAGCTATTACTAGACTTGTCGCCCTTACCTTGAAGGCTTGACCCCTGCTGCCAATGTAGCACCCCCAAATAACTCTTACATGCCTGCGGTCTTCTGCAAGGTGGCGGTATTTCACCAGTCGGGCTGCTCCAGTTCGAGCGATAAATCGCTACGCTCTTAAACTATCTTTTTTTGAGAGAATCTCCAAAAAAAATTGTGAAGTTTCATACTATTAAAAGAAGTAAAAACAATCCAGTGTTTTGACCCAGTCCGCTTCTATATTGAAAACATCTTGAATTTAGGGTGTACTGGAAAGGCAAATTGAATATTAATACATAGTTATGTATTTGTTTTTATATATAAATTATCTTTATTATCTAAATATAAGTATACCCTTATATTTTTATATTTTTGACGACCTCTGTAGCCGACAAACAAGCGTGCCGGAATTTGGCGTCGCGCCATCTCTGAGGTTCCGGGTTCGATCCCCGGTCAGGTGAATATGGGAAACGAACTTTTCTATATTGTCTCGGGTCTGGGTGTTGTGGTACCGTCGTTGTTTCTGATTTCTGTAACACAAGTGCTTTAGCTACTTACCACAGAATGAGAGTTAAAAAAAAAATAAAGAAAAAAAAATTAAAGACATATTTCATTTTATTTAATCATGTGTGTATGCATAATTGTATCTTTAATAGATACCGTAATGTGATATATTATGCTTAATTTATTGTTGTTTATTATGATTTCGTCTTTTTACGCACTTCTTAACTATTACCGCACCCATATACGTTTATTTCTGCATGACCCAAGGGTTGACTGGCAGAGAATGCCCCTAGCATTAAGTGCACCTGTTGGGTTTATTTATGCAATAAAGTTTTAGAATAAACAAATAAAATGTTATGCGGGACGTGGCATTATTAAATTTAGAGCCCATTTTCAGTTTAAAATGCCGGGAGTGATAACTATGAGAGAAAAAGTCAACATGTTTTTGCAGTGTGCTAGTTTTGAACTGTGAATTTATTTAGTGAAAACAATACATTAACATGTAGTAAAATGTTTGGTTCATTTTGTGAACGTAAAACTTTGACACTGCCGGTTGACTGTGTTGAAATAACAGTTGCATTTTGAAGCTAAATACTGTCTTAAAAAACAGTCCCAATCAGTCAATTTTGTAAAATAATTTTGGGTTAAAATACCAATGTCAAATTAACTAACATCACATACATTGTTCTTTTTCTATGGTACGTTGATAAAGCACTTGTGTTACAGAAATCAGATACAATGACGGTACAACACCTAGAGCTGAGCCATTAAAAGTCCGCTTTTATATTAACTAGACCGGGAACCGAACCCAGCAGGACCATATCCTCAATGTAACGTAATCCATTTAGTGTCTTGAGATTGAGATGTATTTTTAAAGATAACTAACTTTGACATTTTTATACTTAAAACAACAAATGAATTACCGATTTTGTGAAGTCTACGATTAGGAACAGCTTAAATACAAAAACCGTTATTCATATATACCAACCGTTATTCATATTTCTTAGTCCATTTTTGCTAAGCCGGAGTAAACTAACTCTGTAATGTAGGTACTGTAACATCACCAAGTAGTTGGTGGTTAAGCGTTAAAATTTCGTTACGAAATACATTCAACATTACTCTGAAAATGTTTACCCTTAACCCCAACCTCGCCACTCAAAAACGTGCTTTATCGTCTCAGTATAAAATCCGTATTGTGTCACGAGGATTTTTTAGGAAAACTTAGAAAAATTTTGCTGGTGGTTGGCTGGCAAGACGAAGTTTAACCCTTAAAGATATTTGTCACTGAGACGTTTTGTATGGGCGGCCTGTGCCAGAAACTATTATAAACTGGGTTTATTCAAGAAAGCTTTATGAGAAGATGCGTTAGAGAATTTTTATCTTTGTAATCCTTGAGAATATAAACGGGCTGAGCCTTGTTCCGAATATTTTTACTGACGGCTTAGCTCAAACTTTTGCATCCATTCCCTTATTTACCAACGTAAAATATTTTCAGATTAGGAAAGTCTATCCATTTGTTTAGGTTAAATAAATTTCAACTAAAAAACCAACGTTAAAATCAAAAACAAAAGTTAAAATATAAAAAAAAACAAAAAAAAAAAAACCGCATCAAAATCGGTTCGGTCAAACGCGACATAATCGTGGACAAACATACATACATATAAACTCTCATAGAGCCCAGTGACCTTTTAAAAGCCAGACAGAATTAATTTTTACTAAAAAAGACACTATAATTAGTATATTGTGTCTATTTTTGATTTTAATTTTCTTTTATCCATTATGTTTTACATTTTCAAACGGAAGTTTTTTTGACAATATAGTTTTTGTTTTTACCTTAAACTAGCGTATTCATTATTTCGTGCTTATTTGTGCTAAATATGTGAGATTGCACCTTTTTAGATATTATGCTTTTTATCATAGTACCAAACAATAAGAAAATATCTAGTACAAAATTACTGTCCAAAATACTACGTCAATGTCAATTTAAAAAAGTAATAGAGAATGTACGAAAAAAAGGTTAAATCTTAAAAAAATCAATCTTGGACATTCTGAAATCCGTTTCTGAAGTTTTTAAGTACGGTGACCGACAACGGAATTCGGTTCTACTTCATCTGTTTTCGCTCCGCTCATTTCCGCTCCAACAAAAAGGACAGGAGGAAAAATCAACTTTGACTACATTAACAATAGCCCATTGATTCCGCACTAAAATTGCATCCAATCATACCGGCCCGACAATGCAGCACGAACGAAAAATATTGCAGAAGAATTTTCGAGCTATTATGTAAATGCACAATTTTCCTTGTTGCCCGACTGGGAAGCGAGTTTCGTGCCGTTACCGAGCGATTGGAATACAGTGCGGCTTTAATGCTGTTATTGAGGTTTCACACGCGCGGCTATGTTTCGGTCAAATTGATCCTGTTGTTCTGAAACAGGCTATGATTTCAAGAATTTGCTAAAGGCTTTAAAACGATATTAAGGATGATTTTAAAGTCATTTGAAGCAGGGCAGTATATCCATTTCACGTACTCTTAAGCGCGGTGCCGCGATTGGCGTATTTATTTTTTGAAGTGTGTTTGTCGATGCCTTCCAACATAAACCGACTTTGATCTTTGTCCAAACTCACAATTTTGGCCAGATTTAGATAATGACGATGACTTCTCTTTTCTTTACGGGGCCGGGAAAATTCCGGGACATGGAATTACGACAGGCCGGGATTATGTTATGTAAGCAATTGGCTGTTATTACAATATTACTTTATGTTATGTTACATCCTAATAAAAAAATGCGTTTGTAAGTTTTGTGGGACTCTGCCTATTTTTATACACTGACTCAATTTGTTCAATCAATAAATGATAATGATAGATGCACTTTTTTCTTAAGCTTTCACTTTGGATTTATCTTTTGCGCTCCGCTTAATTTTGCTTTTTTTCATTTTCGCTCAATCACAAATGATTGCAAACTTGTTCCATTGTAACTGTTTCAGTTACTTTTTATTAACATTATTAATAAACCATTGATTCTGCATCGATATTGCACAAAATTGAATAATATCTTTTATATATATATTGGCTTGCACGACTAGTGCATTAACGAATAATATCGTAGATTATTTTTTGCGCTATTTGACTTATTATGGAAACGCGCGACAATATGTCGACTCGTAAAATCATATTGTCATTTATAAGGATGTGTTTTTCTGAGTGAAGATTCAAATGTGTTAAATTATATAAAGCTACAAAATGTTAAGTTCTAGGTTTTGATTGAACCTATATAAAATGTGAACTTGAAAGTGAATCCATCCCAAAGGTTTGAACAGAAAACATAGAAGCAGTTCATGAAATACATTATAGAATTTTTTAATAGTAATAATAAACAAAGATTGGTTATCCTTAAAGTACTTATTATAGACTCAAAACAAATTAAGTTGTCTATCAGGAAGTAAATTAAGCCAACGGTTTCATTTAAAAATAATTCAGTTAAATTATGTAACTTTATTGCTAAACGGTACGTCACAGAACAAGTCTTTGATTTATGTAAGTTAGGTCTAGTTTCTGCCAACACTTGCCATGATTACCTATTACGAAACTCAACAAACAACTTTAGACGATACAAGTTTTTGCTAAATGTCGATACTAATTTCGTTTTTAAATTAAATTTGTAAAATATGTGGTCGCCACCTGTTACGTTAGCACTTTTTCACGTAAGATATTTGGCTCACTGCAAATAGCAAGAGTTCGATTTTTCCGCTTCGCTCAGCTTTGCCGCGCTCATTTCCGCTCCGTTTCAAAAGAATCTAATTGCAAAACTGGTCCAGCCCATGCTTGTTACATCAAGTTTTATAGGCCTATTCTATCCAAACTCATTGTATTTAGTACCTAAGTACGATAGTTTTATTGTATGCGACTTTTTAGAACATATTACGATGTAAGCGTACTCTATACTTAATTACAAAGATTTTTTCTAAAATTTTTAAACTGTAAAGTGATTTATAATTTAAAGTGCGCGCCCGGCTTCGCACAATGTAAATACTGATAAAAATGTTGATCTTTTCTGTCCTATAATTCATACATATTATACAACACCTTTTCCTTTTTTTTAAAGAACAGATAAAACTTAAACCTTTAACGAGTTGGATTTTTTTTTCCGAACTACTAATGTCTGTCATTAGTAAGGGAACAAAGGTTATATGAATAAAACCTAGGCTTTCGTGAAAACGGCTTCATAAATCAGGTTCCATCCATTAGTTCAAATCATCATTTTCCAATCTTTTCCAATCTAAACTCCCCGTTCTTTTTTGAGCAACGTGAAATGTTTCAAACGCCAATGGTTTTACGATTTAAAATCCTTTGAAGTGGTGTTTCCTCATTTACTTTGCATTGATAAACTGATCGATTTTGAGGAAAGTTTTGATCGAAAATGTCTTGCTTGTGATCGTATCCCTGATTACCTGGTTTGGTTGGAATAAATAAATAACGCTTCTTGGATTACCTACCCCGAGATGCCCGGGTTGAGCAAAGTATTCTCTAGATTTGACATAGCTCGGGTTTGTGTTCATAGTATATGATGACCTCCGTAGCTGAGAAGTGAGCGGACCGGACTTTGGCATCCATTAGATGGTTTAGATTAGAAACAATAATAAGCGTGTTAACGCTTATTAATAAGCGTGTTTATTTCCATGAAAGCACATAACAAACAACAGTTTATGGTGGTCACTGCGACACAGGTCTGCGAGCATAGTGCAGCAAATGAGCTCACAAGTATTTGTGCACAGCTAAAAGTTATTACTGCTCCGGAACTGTTAAACTGAGAATTGAGTTAATTAAAAAAAAAAGTAACTGCTTCTTTACATAGTACATTTGGGTATAATAAGACACACATTTTTTTATTTTAAACTGTAAACAACTATTTTATCGTGCCGTCACTTATTTTTACGGTATTTACGAAATAGTGACGTAAACACAACCCTCCTATGACCTGTTATGCGATGTATCCTCATTAATTTTTTTTTAAGATTTCCGTATCCAAGAGGCCAATAGGCCTGGATTTTGTGTCGTGCAATCTTGAGGTTTTGGGTACGATTCCCGGCCGGGTCAAAATGGAGAAACGAACTTTTCTCTACTGTCTAGAGTCTGGGTGTCATGATACCATTGTTGTTTCTGTAATACGAGTAACTACTTATCACAAAATCGAAGCGATGCATGTGATGTTGTCCACATACCTTTATCTAATCTGGGGGCACGGCAGTGCCCCCGCCAAGTTGAGAAAAAAAAGCGGCACGGCCGTACCATCCTTTTCTCGAAGCAGTTCTGGCCATTTTCGACCCTTTGTATGACAAGCGTGGTGATTAAACTTATTTTCACACCTTCTTATTATATTGGTTTCATGTCCAAGTCTTTCTCCATCTTGGGTGTACGATCCTGAAAATACTTTCACTGCTTAAGTGCCTAAGCCGAGACTAAATACATTTTTAAAAATCATTGTGATAATTTACATTATCACACATTACATATTTTGTTTTCGTTTACACACCATGTATTCAAGCTACTTTCTTTGAATTGAGGTCAATGTGGTCTTTAATTTATTATCTACTAGCACAACTTTGTTCTGAAAAAAAGCTTTAATGCTAATACCAGCTCATCCATCTTTCTACCGAATTTTATACAAAACCTTTTTATGTGGTAACTTTTTAATTAAATATTAAACCTCATTTCTATTCTTGATCAATAACAATGTAATGCCATAAATAATAAAAAAACAAGTCATAAAATTTGAAAGAAAAAAAGCGCGGCACAGTGAAAAAAAAAGAATTAGGGATATAAGCAAGATTTATGATAACTTTCAAGTTTTTATTTCATATTCACCCAAGTTTAAATATATTCTAACAAACTAATATTATTAACGTCCGTTATAATAATAATTTAGTAGATAGTGAACAAAAATAACATAAAAACATTTCTAATGCTTAAAAATGGCACCACAAAAATGAAGGCACGGGGGGAGTGGCTTAAAAAAGTGAGCTAGCGACGGTGCACATACCGTTTTCAAGGACGCAGCGAGTCACAGACGCGGACCAATCATAGCGCTTGTTCTATCCCATTCTACGAAATGACGTAACTAACGGACCCTGTCTTTTTGTCGAGACAACGCATTATCTTTAAAGATTTTTTTTCAAGTGTCGATACTTTTGTGCCGACCTACGACATGACCTACAAGTCGACACAAATACAGCGTCCGCAGAATTGGCGTAGTAAACAACGCTCCATACGTAATGCGTGACATCGATATCCTGCATCGCGATATCAGAGTTTTCGTCGCCACTAAGTATATATACGACAAACCAAGATTGGTAGTCGGGCCTTGGTCCCCGAGCAGATAACACCTAGCTCGGCGGAAGTACTTCCACTTTTAGTAAAGAACATACGTTCCTTACACTTTATTACTAAATCGAGTATCTATTGCTTGTGTGCTTTATATTTGAGTGTATTTTGGTGCCGATATTCGAATGAAAATAGTATGACGGGAATTCTTCCATGTTTTTTTTCGTTCACTGTTAATAGGACATTATTTACGTTGCTAGCCAGTGTGAACACGTTTAAAAACGACCTTTTTGTTTGCTATAATGTTTATGTGCAGAACATTAACTTGGCATAACATTCACAATGTTGACTATTACGTTCCTGTCATAAATTGTGATATTAAAGCCTTATTACGGCAAAGTCATTAAACGCTGAGAGGCAGGAAGATTACTTACAAGGTAGGTATAATTTGATGTTTAAAATGGCGTGGTACGCGAACGCGGACTACGGTATCTTCTTTCTTTTTATAACTATCTTAAAATCTTAAACAAGGAATTATTATTTCTATGTTCGCATATTGAGCATAATATCTATACTAATAATATAAAGGTGAAAAGTGAAAAGTTAAATCGTAGACATGAATTTGTCAATTGCTGAACCCATTTATTGTCGTTATTATTTATTTTATATTTTATGTGGTATTATGTACTTATGTATATATATATGTTCATTATGTAAATATAAGTATAGCTTCATATTTTATATATATATTTTATTTAGTCATGTATGTCTACGTATATTTAATTGTTTCCGAAATGACTTTTGTAACGCTTGGTAGTTACTATTCTCGTGTATTATGTTTTTATTTTTTAGATTCCTTATGCACTTTGTCACTATTACCGCACCCATAAACTAACTCTCCACATGACCCAAAGGTTGACTGGTAGAGAATGCCCACAGCATTAAGTCCACCTGTTGTACTTTTTTTGTGCAATAAAGTTTTTAAATAAATAAAATAAAAGCTATATGCGTGTATATTTGAACGTGCTAATCTGAGGCACTACTAGTACGAATTAAAAAAATATCCTAGTGTTAGTAAGTCCATTCATAGAGAAAAACTTTAAGATATTAATCTGCAAATAAATAAATAAATAAATTATAAGATTAGGCTGCAACCAAAAGGAAAAAAAGAACAATCAACCACACCAATCACCTGGTCTCAAACTAAGGTTTCCCCTTGTACTATGCGCACCAGACGACGCCGACGTATACTAATGGGGGTGTCATTCCAGCACACCCAGACCCAAGTCAATGTAGAAAAGTTCGTTTTACAAATTGACCTAGCCGGGAATCGAACCCAGGACCTTTCGCGCCTACCGAGGTCCTCAAAAAAAGAGTGAAGAATCAGTAGAAAATTGGGAAATACGGGAAAAATACGCGTGCGAAGCCGCGGGCGGCCGCAAGTGTATTATATAATCTAAATGTCCACATTGATTTCATAATATTAAGTAAATATACAGGTGTTTTCCGGGGCGACATACTATCGGTAACTAGCGATACTCCGACCAAAACAATAATACAAAAAGCGAGTTATATTTGAAACTATTGATAGGACTTATACTTTTCAGGGTTGTGCGATGTGTTCTTGAAACTTTAAGTATTTTTTACCTAGAAGTTTTTTTCGTAATGCTTACGGCTATAAAGTAAAACTCTCTGTCGAGGTAAGTTTTTCCGGAACTTAATAATGTGGACTTATATATATTCAAGGCCGAAATGACACATTTCAGGCCACTGTTTAATATTGGGCGTCACCTTTGCCTATTTAATACGATTATGTAATTAAGGTGAATGAATGAATGTAGGAACACTCTATTTTTTATATCACATTTCAACATTGATCTCATTCCACCTGATTCTAAGTGGTAATGAGGTCCTAGCTTAAGGGCGACAAGTACAGCATAATAAATCTGTTACTGGACTTGTCACCCTTACCTTAAAGGCTAACTCTGCTACTAATGCAACACCCCCCAGGAGCTCTGGAAACCTTACTCTCACGCAGTGCGTTCCTGCGAACACCGAAGTGATTGTTATTTGGCTGCGGTCGTCTGTAAGGTGGAGGTATTTCACCAGTCGGGCTGCTCCAGTTCGAGCGATAAATCGTTATTTCCTACCTCTCTTGCTCTCGCGAAATTATACGAGTATTATTGTCATCCTGTCAATAAGAATTCACGGTTTCCGATCTGCTCCAAGACCGCTTATTACATAGATTAAATATACACAATTGTAACTTTTCAGGTAATTTATTATGACCAGCGGTTCCCCGCACCCTTTGTACGTGTGGTGTTAGCCTTTTCTAGTAATTAATATAGCCAGGACGAATGTAGCTTTTCAATGGTGAAAAACTTTATTTATTACAAACAAAAAAAACAAAAGCGTATCGGGTCACGCTCAGTGTAGGGTTCCGTAGTTTTCAGTGTATCACAATACTTAAGTATCCCCACTTAAAGTTACAAAAATATGTAAAGTAACAAAAAAAATGCTAGCTTAAATTATAACTTTAGTTAAAAAAATATTTTTTCAAAAATATCAAAAACTATTTAACATCAGGTTCAAAATAATTTTCCTAGAAAGTCTTTATGCAGTTCTATATTCTACATTTTTTTCATACTTTTTGAACTTATGGTTCAAAAGTTAGAGGGGGGGACGGGACACAATTTTATTTTCTTTTGGAGCGATTATTTCCCAAAATATTTAAATTATCAAAAAATTTTCTTAGTAAACCCCTGTTCATAATACCTATCACATGTTGGGATTGAAATTAAAAAAAATCACTCCCCAATTTACGTGTAGGTACCCTAAAAAACATTTTTTTTTTTGCACTTTGTTGACGTGATTAATAAACATATTTGTACCAAATTTCAGCTTTCTAGTGCAAACGGTTTCTGAGATTATCCTCGGACGGACAGACAGACAGACATGGCGAAACTATAAGGGTTCCTAGTTGACTACGGAACCCTAATAAAAAGGACAAACCTTTTCTTCTTATAATATTATTGTAGATATAACCGTATTAAGTAGTACCTTTCGTTCCCAAAAGGCCTGTTTACGTTTTGTTAAATGTCAAAGCTTAAGGTATCCATAACAAAATTACCTCAACTCATTGAACTAGTCCTAGTAATTGGCCCATCCCGTAGCAGCGGCCCTCATATTAGCCCAGCTATTACTATTGAGTGCTTCATCTCAAAGTAAGATCATGCCGCGTCCCTACTGACACTTAATATTAAAACGACGCGAGGGAATACGGCGCGTGCGGCTACGAGAATGGACCGGAATAAATAAATAAATAAATGAATGCGCCAGACAATCACACCAATCACCTGGTCTCAAACTAAGGTTTTCCCTTTTACTATGAGTACCAGACGGATACTAACTGGGGGCGTCATCCCAGCACACCCAGACTCAAGTCAATTTAGAAAAGTTCGTTTTCCAAGTTGACCCGACCGGGAATCGAACCCGGGACCTTTCGCGCTTTGGCCGCCTACCTTAGCCACTGCACCACCGAGGTCGTCAAATGAGTTTGAATGGAGGTAGTGTTGCCGAAATAGCAGTTTTCATTTGCAAAATACGGTCCTATGTATGTATAATACTAGGACTATTGATAGAAAAATAGATGCGTCGGGAGAGCAGAGGGCCGACTTTATCCTGGGCCAGAAAATAAGTCTGGCTATAAAAAGAGAGCAAGCCATTCGTATTGTTAATATAAGAAAGAGACAAAAGAAATAAGAAAGGACGAAAAAAATATTGATCATAACAACATAATGTATAAACAACGTTATACACACTGTAAATTTTATACTCAATTGGGTTCCACCTCAGCAAATACTGGTGATCTGGTGAAACCCACCTGCTTGGAAAAATAACTGAATTCAAGGCTCTTGTTATTTTTTGCGTAAGCGAGTGCTGATAGAAATATGAAGAGTTTTTTTTTCTGATAGTTCAAAATCAGTTCATAAATTGTGAAGCGAACTTTAGTGGCCTTAGAGTTACGCCAAAGTCTTGCCCGCTTGCCTCTCAGCAACAGATGTCGATAAAAACTTAATTTTATTTATGACTTCTTAAAAACGACTTTTTTTATTGAATATAGATATATTACATCAAACGTCAATTATTAAAAAAACTCTTAAACTAACTTATTAATAAAATTATAATAATAAAAATAATCAAAAGAAAATGTACAGAATATTTACAAAAGGTTGTCCGCTCCGGTATCAAGGGTGCCCAGGATGCTGGCAACGTTACCTCTTTGGATAGCCAGACTAATGCGTTGGCCAAGGTAGTTGCCAGCATTCCGGTCACCAGAAACCTCAATAAATAAATAATAAACCTCAATATGACTTCTTGAATCTAGAACAATATTAATAGAAAGCAATTTACTTAGAAACTACTGGTATTTAATTTTATTTTGTGTTCAATAGTAATTTATTGAGGTAAGCTTTATTTATTTATTTATTTAAGGACAGCTAACAAGACATACACCAATAAATACGCATAACACGTTCAGACAGTTCACTTTAGGCTATATAATATTACGTTCCAACCAATAAGAGTGAAGAATCAGTGGAAAATTATTAAAATTTTTATAGAATGCGTGCATAATATATTATAGAAATATATAAAATAGTATTTGTATACTGTTTTGCTAGCATACATCTGATGAAGAAAAATATCCATTGCCTGATACATTTTAGAGAGGTAGAGCATAACGATTTATCGCTTGAACTGGAGCAGACTGGTGAAATACCTCCACTTTACAGAAGACCGCAGCCAAATAACAATCACTTCTGTATTGTTGTGTTCCTGCGTGTGAGTAAGGTTTCCAGAGCTCCTGGGTGTGCTACATTAGTAGCAGGGGTCAAGCCTTCAAGGTAAGGGTGACAAGTCCAGTAACAGCCATTATTATGCTGTACTTGTTCGTATTTAAGCTTGAACCTTATTACCACTTAACATCAGGTGGGATGAAGTCAATGTTGAAGTGCAATATAATAAATTTGAACTAAGATACGTTCTCTGGAAAAAAATCAAGAGAAATTTCAATACACCGTTTGATGAAAAGGGGTATTTTTCTTTCCAAGCACTGCTGTCTGAAACAACTCATCATAAAAGTAAGTCATTTTATCACTTCATGCACCGTGACGTCTCCGCTGTAGTAATAAAAATATTTTTTCCCAGCTCTCACCGCAATATATGTACCCCGAAAACCAGTAAAAGGTTACAAATAAGAGAACGACTTCCATTTTACGCTCCGCAAACACATAAAACATACTCGTCTGATGTAATTGCTTTGTCTTAATAACATACCTTTGGGTGTCGGGTCTGTATGACGTAAGTACCTAATGGCCCAAGCCTTTATTATGTAAGACGCAGGGTCCAAATAAAAAATACCTGAAAAGAGGATCAATAACGTTTCTTGGTGGACATTTGCACGTTCGCATAGAACCCTTGCTCATATTTACCGACAGAGACCATATTTAAAGTAACCCTTGGATATAGATGAGTGAAGCGATGGGTTTCACGAAACTGTCTAGCTTGTAAACAGTTGGCCTACAACGAAAAACGAAATGAATAAACGAATCGTCTCGTTTTTGAAGAATAATCGGAAACTCGGAGATTTTACCGTAGATTCAGATTTGAAGGAATAATATTGAATATTTTTATGATGCTTTAATTGCATACGAATCGCAGCCGCATTGAATTGCTATTCGTCATCAAACTCAACTTATTTCGTTTTAGTTGTAAGCCTTCAGGGGGTTTTGATAAAGGATGAGGAAACTATGATTTATCATATTTAACATAACGATGGGATAGCGACAAAACATAGAAATTCCGAATCGTTCCAGACATTTGTGAATCAACCCCCATTTTTCGTTTTTTTTTGACGAGTAAATGCCTACCGCACCGTCACTCTCTGCGGGGAACAGAGAGTGGTGTGTCGGGCTCGCACCGACTAAAACCCCCTCGGTGGCCAACGCTGCGCAGTTGTGGGGGAGACAAGATACGTTGTGAACGGGTTTACTATCATAACGAGATAAGTTGGATTTGACGACGGATAGAAATTCAATGCGACTGCGATTCAAATGCGATGAAAACATAAAACAAATACAAAAATTATATATTTAAAACATATTCCAATTTTAAATCCCGAAATTTTCATTTTACTCTCGATTGACGAAGAACTCGCTTCGTTTTTGGTTGGACACCTACCGATGTTTTTATTTGGTTGCCTCAACCGTACAAGTTGAGTTTTGCTCGTCAGTTTTGGTTCGTTAACTCATTTTAAATGCTTAAAACGGAACACGAAATCCCTAACGTGTATACTTGTGGTACGTTCTCACCTACCTGCATCATCAGACAAACTGAACAGTCAACAACAATTGGTGTGCGTAATCAGAAACATTCCCCAAATCCCCGTCAAACTATCAGAGCCAATAAACTCCCCGGCTTGTTAGCACTCGGTAGCCGAAGTCGCAATATCTCTCACAGTAAACATTTCTCGATCCCTAATCATGATATTCTACTCTCGTAACTCTGCAGCGAGGAAAAACTTATTTACTACCAATAATACTTAGCGAACGTAATACTGCGACTTCAGTGCGTAATCAGGCAATATTTGTTTTGTAAGTCATTCGTCGCGAGGAAGTTTTGCGAAGAACTTTTCACACTGGAAGCATAATCATTGTGATAGCGATTCCTCGGAACTGTGTACCTGGAGCGTGTATTGACAGAATGAAAGGCAGGTACATTTGTACACTCGTTCACTAGCAGTGTTATTATTATAACTTGGACATGTATGATTCGTGGTTTAAATATAAGACGACCATTTTGAAAAATAGCTCTAGAATAGGAATGATGACTGTGATTTCAAAAAACAACGATGACGTATTTATTGCTGCAACAAATAAATCAAAATTGATAATGATATAGCGCATAATGGATCAGGGGAGGGGTGCCTACGTCACTAATTTGTCAAAACTGTGCGAGAACGAAAAAGTGACGACACGCTAAACTGTAGCGCAATGTATTTTTGTAAATGTTACATGACAAGAAAGATACGTTTTGTAATGTGTATATTGTTAATTAATATTGTTGAACCAAGACAGATACCATAAATTTTATATTGGACTTTTTAAAATCCCTACTAATATTAATATTATAAATGCGAAAGTAACTCTGTCTGTCTGTCTGTTACGCTTTCCCGCTTAAACCTCTCAACCGATTTTGATGAAATTTGGCATAAGTATACGTTGAACCTCTGAAGAACGGACATAAGCTACTTTTTGTTTAAAAGTAAAGGGGGGGGGGGGGGGGGTAATGCCACCTTTGAAAGTTTATATGGGAAAATGTTTATTTTTAAGTTAGAGATATGAAAGAAGTTGGCACAAATATAGCTCTATTAAAATATACACTACTTTTTGTTTCGAATATAAGGGGAGATAGGGGTAAAACTGACCATGAAAGGATGTAGTCCACGCAAACGAAGTTGCGGGCACAGCTAGTTATTAGATATTTTTAGTCTCATTTTAAATTAAGACTGTTTTCCATTAACAAGGTCTAACTTTTCAATCATTTTATACCTCCTCTAAAAGGTAATCAAAGAGCATTGAAATCAAATGTCCTAGATTAATAAAATAACATATTCCAAAGGTAATTATTAAATAAAAAAAACTGGTACGAATATTTCGATGTTTTAATGATTTATATACGTTATCTCGGGATAAAAGTATTCAACGTAATTGTAGTGTCTATGACTACCAAATTGTATCCAAATACATTATTTAGTTTTAGTGTGAAAGAGTAACAATCATCTTTACACCCATACATACATCCATCCCTATATCCACACATCTTAACTTTCATGTTCATAAGACTAATAGGACAGTCGAATCTACAGAAGAATCTACCACTAGCGGCCCCAACCGTTCGTACCCGTACTAGGTATATCAGTTTTTCCCTGACTGATTTTTCGGTACTATTTATTGCAAGTAATGTTTTATAGCCTAAAACCTTCCTCGATTAATGGACTATCATAAACAGAAATAATATTTCAACTGAAACCAGTCGTTCCTGATATAAGCGCGTACAAACAAACAAAATAACTCTTCAGCTTGATAACATTAGTATAGATTACTGTGGTCAACCGAACCTACAAACTTTTTAGATTTTACTTTTACTTTTAAATTTGACATCTTATTTTGATATTCTTTTTGTTTACTTTTCGCTGTCATATTCATTCCTTCTGTACATACTTTCACTCACTTGGAAAATACAACATTTTACATCTTTTCATCATCTTTTTCTTCGCTGATCCCTCACGTCCGCAACAATTACTAATTAAATTAAATACGGCCTACATTTCAAAATAGGCGTCTTATATTAAACAACGCCTGAGCAATTATAAAAATAATGTAGAAGTTACATTTTTGCATTTAAAAATACTTTCATTACCTTTGGAAATAACTAATTTTGTATCCCAGATAAACAATTGTAGGAAATTGCAATTTATGGTAATTATAAATAAACAAACCACTGAAATAATTGAAATTAATTTCAAATTAATTTGTCATTTACAGGGAAAGAGCCTAACAATGGTTTCGGAACAAAATTAATGATGCCTCGAAAATTACGGAATAATTGCGACCTTGTAAATAATTAGAGTTCGGTCTACCTCTCGCTTTCGGGTTTGTATGGGGCCAGAGTTAACCCTTTACTGGTACCATAATTTTGAACATGTAACTGGCATCCTGGGAATAAAATTGTCTATAGAACAATGTTTGCACTTTTGAACAGTTTGAATAAGCAAATGCTCATAAATGTTAATTATTAGTCTTGCTTTTTGGCCATTTTTTTAGTTATATAGATTACGTTAGAAACACTTATACAACGTTTATTTATAAAACAAATGATGCTACATCGGAACCTGTAACTACCAAGAAGATACCCGCTTGAAGAAAAATAAGTTTAACGAAGGTTTTGAAATCAGTTTGTATTTATTTTAAATCGGAAATCAATATCTTTTAAGAATTGTGAAAATAGTTTTTGTAACCTACTATAATAAATAACAAAGCTATTAAAGATTTTTTTTAAGGAAAGAGACGCTGCGTCTTCGGTACCAGTCCAGGGTTAATTAAAAGTGTTTTTACTATTATTTGGGTATTTAAAGTGATACTATCTTAGCTACTGCGACTTTCAGGTCGACAATTGTAATTAAGTTAATATTAAGTAGGTATACATTAATAACACACTTTAAAATTTAAAATGAAAAATTAAACCGATACTTAAATTTAAATTAAATAAAGACCTTACATTAAATAATTGAGTGAAGCGATAGCTGTCACATACGTCATACTTGTGAACAGGTGCTCCCTTTGGGGATTGGTCTGCTCCAGCTTACCTCTCGAAAGTAAATACTTACTTGAGTACTTAATTTTTTCATCACTCATCATAACAAAACTTGACTTGGTCAAAAGTGAGCTACACATAGCAATAAGTTAGATACTGCTACTATAACTGATCTGCTGAGTTTCTTACCGGTGTGTTATCGATAGATATAGGTTCCGAACCGGAAGTAGAAGCACTTTGCATTGTATTCAATGACGATTCAAAAGTGTTATATGTAACCTTCTTGAATAAAGAGATATTTGAGTTTGAGTTTGAGAGTTTGACGTTTACATATTCTGATTACAAAGAAAAACCTTCTAATGGATTGATGCCTATAGTGATTTTTTGGTCATCTTTCAAAAATTTTATAGATATAATCAATCACAAGCATAAAGTGGAAATTTATTGCCAAAATGACGTCACTGCTTCTTCATCGCGTAAACTTGGCACTGGATAACAGTCACAGAACGTTTAACTGCGAATTTGTGTTGCTTAACAAATGCAAGGCGAGCTAGTGTTCGATTTCGTTCAAAAGGTCAGTCAACTCGTTTTAATTTAGTTAATCAACCCTAGACGCAAAAACGACTTTGTGTTTTACGTTTAACGTGCTTTTATGTCTGTGTGCGTGTCTGTTAGTAGCATTGTAACTCCCAAACGCATGAAGCGATTTTGTTTTTTTTGTTTGAACGGTGAATTAATCAAGTTTCATGGAAATCAGTCCAAGATGGCCGCCGCCACTAAATGTCAGATTATATATTTTGACACAAATCCCTTAGTTTCGTTTAAAAAAAACTTAGGTAGCACCTTAGACATTATGACAAACTTATCACAAATCCAAACAAAATTAAAACCTTTCTTATGTAATTTTTACTTTTGGATTAGATTGAGATCTCATGGGCCTGGATTCGATTCAAGGTCGGGCAAAGTATGTCATTTATCAAACATGGCCCGAATTGATGATTATTAATCTACATTTGGAAAACGAATAATCGAAATCATTGCTGTAAAGGTGACAAGATGTCATGTCAATGATGGATGCCATGTAATGAGACATTATTACGCTGAGATCTACGTAACGTCTAGGGTAAAATTATTTTATTTTCCCTTTGGCAGAGTAAAAAACTTATTTAATTGAACAGAATTAAACAACCAAAAACTTAACTTATAAGTCGCGAAAGAGTCATTGCCGTTTCCTTCTTTATTTTCATTTATTTGTATTAAATAATATATAATATTTAAGAGAGGTAGGGCATAGCGATTTATCGCTCGAACTGGAGCAGCCCGACTGGTGAAATACCTCCGCCTTACAGAAGATCGCAGCCAAATAACAATCACTTCTGTGTTGTTGTGTTCCTGCGTGTGAGTAAGGTTTCCAGAGCTCCTGGGGGGAGCTACATTAGTTGCAGGGGTCAAGCCTTCAAGGTAAGGGCGACAAGTCCAGTAACGGATTTATTATGCTGTACTTGTCACCCTTAAGCTTATTACCACTTAACATCAGGTGGGATGAGGTCAATCTTGAAGTGCAATATAAAAAAAAATAACAAATTTAAGGCATGCTTCATAAATAATTAATAATTTGACCATTAATCATATTTTAAGAATTCAATTACCTATGTCTATGTCTATCTAGCGAATATAAAGATTAAACAACCGAACTTTATAATCTCGTATATTAAATAATTCATTCAGTCGCGGATTGTCAAATAGCGACGAGTAGGTAAATAATTTCCAAGATGATAATGAATATGCTAAAATGACAAAAACAGGTCAGTGCGTAAATACTTCCGTAAGCTTCCTCTCGAACCTTCGAAATTGCAGCGTCAACTCTTGCTTGGACGGCATGCAAATTTTCTCGCCTACAACATAAGGGTCTGTTCCCACAGATACAAAAGGAACTAAACAAAAAAAAAGTTTGGCATCTCGTCAACTATTTCCATGCTCGTAGATTTTTGGATAAATGAATGGCTAACAGCATATCAAGGTAATCATTTATAGTTTGATATCAATTCTTATGCTTACCACATAAGTGTATGATCTGACGAACTTTTGACTATACGTGGCAGAGTGTGAAAAAATATTTATCTGTATAATCTCCGTTAATTTCTGTTTTCGAAATATTTTTTCTACATGTATGGTTATAAACATTTAAAATAAGTTAAAGAGTCAAAACGCGACACCATTTTTATTTAGTAGTTAATACAAACTACTTACTCCCCGACGTTTCGGTTAGGTTGCACCAACGATGGTCACGGGCTGTCTGAATAAAAATGGTGTCGCGTTTTTTGACGCGTAAACTTATTTTAAATGTTTAAACTGGAACGCGTATGGTTAAAGTTTTTATGTATGGTTTAATTTATGTATTTACTCCGTCCTTCGCTCATTTGGTGTAAACAGTTCATTATGTGTTTGTCGGTATATAAAATAGTAACTTGAAAATCAAATTTAAATTTGGGTTTCTCTACAGACGCGTGGTGTGCCATTATCGTACTATGCAGATCATATCATATACATAGCACAGAATCAGATCAATGCATCTTTTATTATTTATCTAAAAAAACACGATTGTATTTTTTTCATTATGTTTACTATCTTGTCTTGTAAAATATACCGTGGTAATTTTTAACACGCTTTTATTAATAACTTGGGATGTATGTATGTATGTATGTATGAATGTTTGTATGTAACAAAATCTTTGAGCACGATTTTCAACGGTTTTTAAACACTTAATCAACTTGGAACTTTGCACACGTCTCAAAGATCGATGACAATACAATAATTCGATAAAAAAATCCATTATCCTTGTTAAAAACGCCAGGAATAAAAAAACGAAACAATTACGCATGCGTAGTAACGCCAATACAACTAATGCCATATAGAGGCGAGTTGCTGAACTAAAGAGACGAGGGGTGATATTACCAGTCATAAAAGTTCTGCTATTCATTGATAGATGGCAAAACTAAAAATAAAAATAAAAGTTTAAAAAACTAAAAAACACGCTTTTAGCACGCATTAAAATTACATTGTTTTTTAGTTTTTAATAACACAAGTGCTTTAGCTATTTACCACAGTATCAGAGCGATGAATTATTTTTTATTTATGTAAAAAGTTATCTTGTGAAATATCTAAATAATATTATTGTGTGAACATTTAAATGTTAAAACTTGTTTAATCAAGTTATCTAAAACAGTTAGAATTGACAATATTGTAAATATATTATTATTTTTATTTAATGTAACACTTTTTTGCCTAAAGTTGCTCAAATGAAAACACGCCCTTACCAAAAGTGTACTTTATAGCTCTCAACCGTTTTCGCTGGTCTCTCAGAATATACCTCCTCAATTTTACGAGGGCAACACTTCACACGCATTGGCTACTTTTATAAAAACCCAATTGCCTCCTCTATCCTTTTTCGATTGCAAAAGCCGTATCACCGAAGCAATAAGGCCGTTAATAGCTTGACTTCCGTCCGGAAATAATATTTTCCTGTAAATATTTCTACGTCCACTCCGTAGGAAAGTACCTTTTTATGTTCGTATTTAGAATGTTGCAGACATAAAATGCTTTTGTAGGACTAATGAAAGTCTATTGGATTAATTTCCCTGCGTAATGGATGTGATATTTCAAACGTGGAAGCTAAAAATGGCTACAATTCGGTCTGTCCACAAAATTAATGTGCTAGGGTCTTAAAGCTGAAATGTTTTGTACTATTTTTAAGTAAACGATGAAATAAATGAGGATCAACAGTTGTGTCCATTAATTAGCTATTGTATTTTTTGAGATTTCATTACCTAACTGTTAAAAATACTTGAATAGCATGAAACTTTTATCCATTGAAATCACACTTATTTTTATTATTGAATTGGACATTAGGAGATGTATGAATAAATAAATTGTTTTAGTTTTTTGGTAAGCAGCTAAAGGACATGGTGGTACAGAAATCAGAAACCATGACGGTACCACAACACCCAGACCTGAGACCTTAAAAGTTTGTTTTTCATAACAAACTGAAAGAGATTCGAACCCATGACCTCTAAGATGGAGCGGCACGACACAAAATAAGCAACAATGATGGCACATACCACAACACCCAGACCTGAGATGCAAGTTTGTTTACCATAGACTCGACCGGAAATCGAACCCGGGACCTCAGCGATATGGCAGCGATACCAAAGCATGTATTTTTATTGCCTTACATTTAACTGAATTAGACTTAGAGTATTTTGTTGTAATTTTGTTTTCGTATTTGGAACACATTGGATTGATTCGCATTATCGGTAATCATTTAATTAATTTCTTTAAGTACTTTCTTTAAATCTCCCTTTCGGCAGCAACAGTTAACACAACAATTACCTAGCGAAAGTCAACCTTACGCATTTCTAATTCAGTCTATTTTCAACAAACAAAAAAAAACTCTCGTCCCTCTAAATAGTGTAGGCTCAATTCCAGTATAATTCTCACAATAAATCGCTTTGACGAGAACAAACTGGTGTAATAACGGGGGATTGAATAAATTATCGGCCATTAGTTCAGAACAATTAATTTGCGGGACATCCAATCACTTAGATAGATAGATAGATAGATAGATATACTTTATTGCACAAAAACTTTACAGAAATACACTTAGAGTCTTTGTTGTGATGCAAATCACATCAAATGTTTTTATTGTTATGTAATATAACACTTTTTAATTGTCATTTACAATACAAAATGATTGTGCTGGCGGTTCTGAACCTATATCTACTACAAATTGCAAATTACAATGTGCTTTTGGCTGAAGTGAAACTGTCTGTACCAACTCGTATTCCTCGACATCCCAATAAAAAATCTTTCTCTGCCCCTGTAACTAGGACTAACCTAGGCCGACAAGCTCCTCTAGCCAGATGTGCCATTAATTATAATGAAATCAACAATTTAGATTTAGATATATTTTATGACTCGCTTCCATGTTTTAGAAATAAGTTAATGGAGTTCGTGTAAGTTTCTTTTTTATTTTTTTATTCTACTTTATTGTCATTCAATCCCTTTCTTTTCTGTTTATTATTTGTTCCTAGCTTTTAAACAATGTTGTGTTCACCTATAATTGGTATATGTATATAATCTTTGTAATCTTTTTGCTTTTTGTCTGTAATGTTTTTATATGTATACTGTTGGTGTACCTATTAAATAAATGAATAAACAATAGTTACAGTTTTACTTATCGCACTGGGTGTGTGTTTAATAGCTAAATATGAAGGTACCTTTTTATTAATTTAGGCGACAGAAATAGTAACTGATTGCGCAAGCCCAAGTGGCTCACTTATTAAAATTGTGGCCAATCTATTATTTAGGTTAGGTAAGGTTAGTATTTTCTTATTCTCGATTAAAAATGAAGCCGTTTTAATAAAGTAGTAAGTTCACTCAAGAATTGGTTTTTATTTTAAATTTTATTGAAGTAGCTTTTTATAGAGAAATATAGATACCATTCTCTTCTAATGATGAACGAAACATGTAAATTATTTTTCTTATTTAGGCATTAAAACAAATTTAACAACTTTTCACTCTATGTGGAAATCACTTTGGACCATATCCATAGTTTTGTGTTAATGAGTGAAGATTTATTGGTATTTATTTTTGAGACGTCAGCTGGAGGCGACCAGTCTTCACAGGTACCAACCTGTTCACAAGCATGACGTATATGCCACCCATCGCTTCATTGCACTTATTGAGGCAATTTAAGTTACATTTTAGTGAGCATTATGCGATAGTTTGATGTTATTACCAACCCTACCGACGCGGCGACGCATAATTTTGTTATTGTAGCTTTCTCTTAGTTAATTCTTGAACAGCATACCAACCTGTCCTCGTCAAGATTCAAGAATTAGTTTATTTAGCCTCCGTAGCCAAGACTTTGGCGTCGTCGCATCTCGTGAGGTCCCGCATTTCTGGTTCAATCTGGAAAACGAACTTTTCCATGATGTCTCGGGTCTTGATGTTGTGGTATCGTCGTTGAATTTAATTTATGTAACAAAAGTGCTTTACCTATTTGCTACAGAATCACAGCTATGTATATGTGATGTTGACGAATATACACTTGAGACCAAAAAGTATAAACACCGTTGTGTGTGTGATTACATGCGATTTTAAGAACAAAATGATTAATAAAGATGATACACAATCAATTAAGAGGTTATATTACAAACTTTAATCAAATGCCATTCTAATTTTAATCACATCTATACTTTGGAAGTTATCCTGGTTTAAGTTAAGAGGGGTAATTCGATGTTTTTGTTCGCAAGTAGGTATATATTAAACGTAATATAGACAGCCATTTTAGTTGTTTCAAAACGGGATATTGGGCGACTTAACCACTAAATAAAATCAAGAGGTCAAAAGCCCTTGACATCAAATAAATAAGTCCAAGTGGAGTAAGTGCCTTAACGTAATCGGCAAAGTTTTATTTATGGAACCAATTTCATTGTTTGAGTTTGAAAAATTAAAAAGGTTGAAAAGCCGGAATTTATTTTCTGTCGAAGAAACTTCCGCAGTTTGCGGCTTAGAATTGTTGAAGCCTTGATAGGAGACCTCCGTTAAGCAATGGACGTTATTCGACAGAACTGAAGATGGTAGTGATGAGGAGGGAAAAAGGCATGCTTCTTAGTTTCCTTTGCGGACAATTTAGTTCCAAAATGTTGTTAATAGATGTCACTGTGCATAATTAGTTAAAACGCGATATTGCTTTGTTTCACCCAGCATGTAAAACACTTCTAAAAATTTGAGACAGGTAAAAACCATTTGTAAGCTCGGTGGTGATGATGACGATGAAAATGTTATTATGCATACGAAAGAAAAAAAAAAGTCTTTAATAGTCAGTAAAGAAAAAAAAAATCCGAATTAATCTTAGCCTGACCTCTTTTTGGCAACATCACATTCCTCATTATGTGGCAAGTAACTAAACCACCTGTACACCCAAACCCAAAAATATACAAAAGTTCGTTATCCATTTTGACCTGACCAATAATCAAACCGGGGACCTCAGAGATAGCGCGATGCCAAAATCCGGCCTGCTCATTTCTCTCCTATGGAGGTCATCTAAACATACGTGTTCTTTCTATGTCTGGGTGGTAGTGATAGTATTAAGGTAAATATTATGGTTAGTTCTGGCTACTTACTTCGGGATTAAATCAATGTAGATATATGAAATCTTTTTTTTATTTATTGGAACTAAAAATTAGCTTTTAAAATACGAAGTACTAAAAATGGTATCGCGTTTTGACCCGTTAAATTATTTTAAATATTTAAAATGGAACGCGAAAGTCTTAAAATTTATAAAAATTAGCTTATTTTTAATTATTCACGAAATAAAGCCGAGCAATATGATCTGAAGAACTAAAACCAGCCAGACCGTTTTGTTCAGAAATTGTAATAACATCCTAAGCAAACTCTATTCTCGAAAACGTCGGATGCAAATTAATTTGGCAACACGTGTTATTATAAACTTGGTAATTACGCACACATTTGTATGTACTAGAACAAACTATGTTTCGCTTACACGGAAGTGTTTAACCAAATTGCTGTACACTAGACATACAATGCTAGGAGGTTGCTGACTTGATTAAACATTAATAAATTGAAGATAATATGAGATTAATTTGGAGGAAATTTGATTAAGCATGCTCGTTTTGTTGGAACAACGACGAATTTGATTGGCGTTAATAATTTACTTGGTTGGTTAACCCATAACTGATATAGAAGGAGTTTCTAGATAATTATTTTGTGGCTAGCGAACGAGATTAAATCAAAATAAGCTCTGTAATTAGCTAGATAAGATCTTATTTAGATCGATTTGTATGTTATTATAAGAAACTCACACGGCAGAGGGCACTAACAGCGGAGATCGTGGTTCCCAATCCCGTACTGCAAGGGAAGACGAAATTTTTCAGTTTCTTTAAAAAAAGTAGGTTGCTACTGCGGCGTGATGAACTTAAATATACAAGACACTTCTTGGATCTGAATTTTTTTTTTATATTACACTTTAAGATTGACCTCATCCCACCTGATGTTAAATGGTAATGAGGTCCTAGCTTAAGGGTGACAAGTACAGCATAATAAATCTGTTCCTGGACTTGTCGCCCTTACCTTGAAGGCTTGACCCCTGCTACTAATATAGCACCCACCAGGAGCTCTGGAAACCTTACTCACACGCAGGAACACAACAACACAGAAGTGATTGTTATTTAGCTGCGGTCTTCAGTAAGGTGGAGGTATTTCACCTGTCGGGGTGCTCCAGTTCAAGCGATAAATTGCTATGCCCTACCTCTCTTAAATTTGTCTTATACAGTACTCATTGAGCTGTTTAATTTGATACCTGTATTGAGGAAGGTGTGTTAATATGTACCGTAACCGATTTTCATAAAATCTATATTTTCAATTTTAGTTTTGAAGTGTTCTCAACTGTTTAAGAAAACTTCTAACTAATTTACCTTCCAAACAACAAAAAAAAAAACACACCATAATGTTTTCATTCGTTTGGGAGCTACGATGCCATAGGCAGACACAATTCTTGTTGTTGAATTCTGCAACTAATAAAACCACACAACTATATATATATAATAATATTACCTTCATTAAAGATACCATATCAAACCAAATATTTGTTCAATTAGCTACACATATATGTATATAGCTATATACATATTATTATAACAATTTCGAACCGTCATTGAGTCATTGAAGTGATTCCGGTAAGACACTCATTAGATTTGTTACAGCAGAAGTATTTAACTTATTACTATGTGTATACCACTTTAGACCAAGCCATAAGAATATTGTTTTGATGTGTAAAAAAAAGTTTAAGCATTGGAATTTCTGAAGTAGGCGAGAGAAGAACAGTCCGGCGGTGGCACCAGTTCAAAAACATGACGTATGTGCCTGCCACCTCATCACTCAACCATATTTAGCAGAATGTAATGACCCATTACATAGCGCCTCTACACCAGTGACGTTTTATTATAGGATGAGTGAGATGTTTACAAAATTGTGCTTTTATATAAACAGTCACGTTTACAAAAAAAAAATTGATGAGATGTTATTATATTCAGTGGAATAACAAACATCAATGCTTGACGTAGAATATTGGCTGAATAGAATAATTTGATTTATCCGCTAAGTAATTGGCCACGTTTGACCAACGCATTGTTCTGGCCCAGATTTGTAGTGAGACTGGCGGTGCGCCCCGGTTTTGCATTGATAGAAACATTAAGTAGTTGAAGTTTATTTCTTTCATTTATAAAAAACTACAGGAGACAGAAAAAGAAAACAACAAAAAATAAATATCGAACAATAGGTGTGAAAATCAATACAAGGTTCATTATATTTTTTTTCGTCAATGTTTGACGATTTAAGAATATTTGACAGTAAGTTTAGACTCACCTTTGCGAGAGTTATCCGCCATTACGTAAATACGTAAGTATTGGCTCCGCGTTTTGGCTTATCTTTCGTTCCAATAGTTGAGCTATATGACGTAAATTGCATTATTATAAACATTTGTTACTTAAAGACATAAAATAGTAATGGATTCAGAAAAACCGAGTAATGCAGAAAATGATAAATCATCTACACTAATATTATAAAGAGGAAATATTTGTACCTATTTTTGTATGTTTGTAATGAATAGGCTCAAAAAGTACTGGGCTGATTTAAAAAAAATTTTCACCAATAGAATGCTACATTCTTCCAATTTGACATAGGCTACAAAATTAGGGATCCTTGGTAAAATTTGAAAAATTTCAACAGAAAAGCGGGAAAAATTCTCTAAAGCGAAACGAAGTTCGCCGGGATCGCTAGTGATTTTTAAAATAAAAGGGCCTCATTCAGCATAAAACATGACCCACGTCGCAGGCCATAACGCTGGACTTCAGTGGACCCTGCTTATAATTTTGATAAGCGTAGATACAGACAGACAGAGGGACTTTGTTTCATGATATCTAGAGATATTGGTTAGTGTTGAAGTTTCGAGGCAAACATAACATATATAACATCCCTGTCACATCCGATAGGGCCATAACGAATCCTCCGCTTCCAGCCCTCAGAAGTGACACATCTATCATTATTCACATCTCGCAGATTCGGGAGCGCCAATATTGGTTTGGAGGCGTATTTTGTGAGAATTTCAGACCTAGACATCCTATTTGGTTTTCGTGTTAGAAATATAACATTGCGGTGATATTCTGGTGTCCATTTTGAATCTTAATAGATTGAACTCGATAGTTTACTGGTTTCAGTGCAGTATCATGATATTTGGGGCTTGTACCGGGTAAGCTAATTATAATTCGGGTTAGCACTTTATAAACAACACTATCGGTCCGCCGCGGCTTAGCACATAGTACGGTCAAGCTAATTATGTTTAGTATCTTGCCGCTTTCCACGTGTACTGTCACAGATTTCACCCTTTCTAATGATTCTCCGCTCCTATTAATTAATAGGATGACAATGCGAGACAATCATCTCAAGTCTTCCTCGATAAACGTAGTATCCAACACAAAAATATGTTTTAATTTTGAACCAGTACTTACTAAGATTCGCGTTCAAATAAAAAAACAAACAAACTTCAGCTTTGTTGTATTAGTATCGATGATCTTTTATTGTTTTGTTCCTGAATTAACCAAGACTGCTCTGATAATCTCAGAAGATGTTTAGTTTGAGTAAAAAAAGGAACATCGCCGATGTCTTAAATAATTTCCCACGACTCGTTTAGTCAGTAACATATGCATTAATCTATTTCTAGTCAGAACACAGAAAATCAAGAGGCCTGTACAAAATAAGATGGATAATTTCTTAGCAAGAAATACGAGTATCTTGATTTAATCAAAAGCCTAGCTAAAGCTTTTAAAGCCAGGACTTTATGAAATTACCAAGAAATCTTGACGATTTCAACTCTGAGCCTGGTATTTACTGTACATACTAGTATTTACTCTTATTACTAAGGCTACTTAGCCATCGAATCTTTTAGTGTTTACTTAGTGTTATTGTGTGTCTATCAAAATTGTTTGAGGACTTAGCCCATGTTCAACGTAAGTAGTTTTACAAGAATTTGCGAATCGATCAGATTTCTTGGAACCAATTTTGACAGAGCTCACTCACGCATCGAACCGCGAAGTTTTCACGTTAATCCCTAATTTTAACTTGTCTTTAAACGCAAAAGTGAGTTTGTTCGAAAGAAAATTTACGGAGTTTCACGGCGAGAGTTTAAAAGAAACTTAGGCTCCAGTAATTATAATGCAAATCGATCAAAACTCAACATTGTTACAATATTCATTCATACAGAATCAACGTATAATCTTCTTTACTTTTCAAAGTGTATTAAAAGTTGGTTTGAAATGTCTTAGTGTGTGTTTGGTCCCGTTTTTTCTTAGTATTACGTAGATGTCTAAGAGAGGTAGGGCATAGCGATTTATCGCTCGAACTGGAGCAGCCCGACTGGTGAAATACCTCCACCTTACAGAAGACCGCAGCCAAATAACAATCACTTCTGTGTTGTTGTGTTCCTGCGTGTGAGTAAGGTTTCCAGAGCTCCTGGGGTGTGCTACATTAGTAGCAGGGGTAGCCTTCAAGGTAAGGGCGACAAGTCCAGTAACAGATGTATTATGCTGTACATGTCGCCCTTAAGCTAGGACCTCATTACCACTTAACATCAGGTGGGATGAGGTCAATCTTGAAGTGCAATATAAAAAAAAAAATGTCTATAGAAAGCTGTATTTAGCTTAATATTAAAAGGCTCAAGAGTTTGTTTGAACGCACAAATCCCAGGAAGTACTGGTTATAATCGAAAAAATATTTTTGTGTTAGAAAGGCCATTTGTCGAGGAAGGCTTTAGGTTGTGTAACATTGTGCCGACCTTCGACATGACCTACAAGTCGACACAAATACGGCGTCAGCAGAATTGGCGTAGTAAAACGACGCTCCATACGTAATGCATGATAAGCCAATTAATAGATCGATCCTGCATCGCGATGTCAGAGTTTTCTTCGCCATACTACAACTATATATACAACAAACAAAGGTTGGTAGTTGGGCCTTGGTCCCCGAGCAGATAACACCTAGCTCGGCGGAAGTACTTACACTTTTAGTAATAGAAAAGAAAATACGTTCCAATATACAACATAATGTGCGACCAATAGTATCAAGGAATCAATAAAAAATGTGTTACCTAATAAACCGAGACAGTATATTTTTACAGTTGTTTGGACTATTTCTAATCTGTGACATTTATATTGTTCTTCCTGTCTGTTAATATATCTCTCTTAATTAAGAACTTATTTTTATTATTTTACCTATAAAAGTACTCTTAGTTCCCTTTTAACATCTGCCGCTGCTTAACAGTAAGTAATATTTAAAAAGAAAGTGCAAACAGTGTGTTCAACTCTGATCCCGCAGACAAACTGTGCAAACAGTTTTCCTCATATTTTTATACACTTAATTGTTTTGCTTAATAATAAACATTGCCTGTGCCTTCGTTTCCGATATTTTAGTTTTGAAAATTTGGTTTGAGAGACCGGCGTGAGTTCGTTTTTTGAAGCAAGTAAGTGTAGGAAGAGGTCGCATACATAGTGTTTTCGTTTAAATACACACTCAAGTAAATTCAGCGACCCAAAACAAGGCGGCGAGCTTAATTTATGTGGCAACATTAAATCAGTGATGCCGCTCGCCATTAGTGAAACATGAGATGTGTGAGAAGGCCCTGATATGTTTACTGTGCGGAATTATTCCTGTAGTATGTGTAATACCACTATCTAATAGCTTAGAGATAATAAGTTATCATTGTCTCAAGCTAAGGCTTCTTTCGACCGTGGTGGTATCTCTGGGGTCGTTATATTTGACGACCCTCGTAGTCAAGTGTCGCGCTATATCTATAGGTTCGATTCCCGGTTATATTAAAGGTTAAATTCCTTTTATGTTGTACAGTTACCGTCAGATATATCGGAGCAGATCAGATAGCAATCAGATATTACTGAAGTAATGAATGTTCAGATATTGATGGTAACTTGTAGTGTATGTAACTTATTGCCATTTTTAACTGTTCAGAAGTACCATTTGGCCACTTTGTCTGCTTCGATATATCTGACGGCGACTGTACAAGTGTTACTTGTAACCTATATAATGAATCGGTTGTGTGTTACAACAAAATGTTTTGTATCAAGAAGTATAAAGTGTGTATCATTTCTAAGTAAGAATCGTTACTGAGATACAATGCAATACATTTAAGCGGCCATTTTAGCAAGGTGGGCCTAAGTAGTATACGATATACATATATATAAGGTAAAAAATTAATTCGGAAAAAACAAACTTCAATTTCCAAAAAGTTCTTATAACATGTCAGGTACACCTACCAAATAATTGGACAGGTTATTCCTAAACGAAATCAGGTCAAACTATTAGAGATCACTTTTTCATGTTTGTATTTTCTCGTCAAATATAAATACGTTATTATATTTTCTTAAAGCAAATACGGCTCCTTAAATAATAAAAAGAAATTGTTCGTTTGCGATTTTAGGAAAAATTGGGATTCTTGATTAAGACCTTACACAAACAAATGGATTCATTAAAAAATGTCCGCTGCACATTTTGGTACTGTTCTCCAAACATACTAATATTAAAAACTGAAAAGTAATAGATGAATGGATATATATGTATTTACGCGTCTAAAAGGAGAAACTGACTGACTGACTGACATATCAACTCACAGCTTAAACGGCTAAACGTAGGCACTTGAAATTTGGAAGGGACGTAGCTTAAGTACCGTAGATGTGCACTTAGAAAGGAATTCTGGAAATTCCCACGGGAACGGGATTTAGCGGGAAAATCCTTTTGTATAAAAAAAATCTAAACCACTTTAGTTAGACGCTCAAGAGTTTGTCTCTTTAGGTATCTTAGTAAAGTTAAAGCTTAGTAGCAACATGATATTGCGAAATTCCCACGGGAACGGGAGTTAGCGGGAAAAAATTGAAAAAGCCCTGTAGTCCACGCGAACGAAGTCGCGGGCACAGCTAATTAACTACTAGATTAATTTAAATGAAATTTTATAATGATACTAGAATATCACGTAGAACACTTGTATTTCAGAAAACGCAATACAATTCAATCGTATTATTCGATTATTTTTAGAGTAGTTTAGAATCGATACGTTATTTCATAGCTCACGTACATGTGCTCTGAAAACCTGATTGGACGGTGGAACCACAAACTCTAATACAAAGTATAAACATCCAGATACGGCTCACACACTAAAGCTTAGCACACGAATAATTGGTCTGGATGAGGTAGTCCCCTTTAAAAGACCATTTAAATAACAAAATATTATAAAGAGACCCAAATAATTGTCGACCTCGCTGAGGTTCCAAAAATAGTATTCAATTAATCAATAAATTAATATTATTAATCCAGTTACTTAAGACAAGTTTGAATTGTTATTGAACACAATGTAAATTGATTCTGCCGGCTCAGGGGGTCTACTCTCATAAACGAAATATGTCGGATCCGACAACGGGTGGCAATTTTTAATCCTCATAATCATAAAGAAATCACTTCGAATGCAAATTAAGCGTTTTCAAAAAACAAAATATTATTTACGCAAATCAAAAACCACGTCTTCATTCCCAAACTTTTGAATAATCTTCAAAAACGAAACCTTTCGTTTGTTCGTTTCGTTTTTGAGAGTACCCCTCCAGAACCATTAGCTTCCAAGAGGACACGGTAAACAACTCAGTAGATTAGTAACAGTATCAGTATCTAACTTATTGCTATGTGTAGACCACATTGATTTTTGTAGTATTGTATTAAATTACTGACTTAAAATTAAGGTGTTTTCTTTAAATTTTATTTACCTAGGTATGAACCTCAGATGGTACCTGGGGGTTGAGACCTGGTAGTCTGTAACTCAAGTATCTTCTTACGTACCAAAGGTCCCCAGTCTCCATGAACAAGTAAAGACCACATTGTTTATATTCAATATTAATATGACTGTACTACTTACTCGTTTATGGTAAGAAATAAATACCCTATTATTATTGAACCACATAGTTTTGTTTTGATAAGTAAAGACATTGATCCGCGACCAAAAAGTTTCAGTTGCATTGCCGGTCTTTCATAAGGAGTAAAATCCGTTATTGTAGATCTCCGAGTCCTATCCTAAGAGCGAAGCATTATTCAGATAGCGCAAAAACTCTGCCCCCACAGACGACGTCAATTTATATAATTGCCGCGGGGAAGTGAGAAATTAGTGAAACCACAGTGTTATGCAGCCAAGTTCCTTTTGTGAGCAGCCTACTGCGGTGTTTTTGCGGACGAGCGGTGCGTTTTAGCCTGCATTTTACTTATTTATTTTAAAAACTTAAAATTTATTTTAGCATACATTACAAAAACAGATTTCAGCGAAAAATGTAGTGGCTGTGTATGAAATTTATATCAGACTAGCTGTGCCCGCGACTTCGTTCGCGCGGACTACATCCTTTCATGGTCGGTTTTACCCCTTTTTCCCCTAATATTTGAAACAAAAAGTAGTTTTTATTTTAATCCAAGTTCCGAGCTATATTTGTGCCAAATTTCATATCTCTTACTTCAAAAATAAACATTTTTCCATATAAACTTTCAAAGGTGGTATTACCCCCATCCCCCCCTTATTTTCTAATAAAAAGTAGCCTATGTCCGTTCTTGAAATTCAACGTATACCTATACCAAATTTCATCCAAATCCGTTCAGCCGTTTAGGCGTGAAAGAGTAACAGACAGACAGACAGACAGACAGACAGAGTTACTTTCGCATTTATAATATTAGTAGGGAATACCAATGGTTTTGTTACTTAAAGTAAATGTTCCGACGAAGAATTGCCATAGTAAACAGCGCTCCATACGTAATGCACGATTAGCCAATCAATACATCGATCCTACATCGCGATATCAGAGTTATCGTCGCCACAAACTATATACACATCAAACCAAGATTGGTAGATCTTGGTCCACATGCAGATAACACCTAGCTCGCCGGAAATACTTCCATTTTTAGTAAAAAACATACGTTCCTCACAATAAACATACTTAAAGTAGATACATATTGCGAAAAGGAATAAATATCATTTGATTTTAAAACCCATGTATGGGCAATAACAATATTTATTTAGATCGGTTTCAAACTAGGGTTCGAATACGCGCTTATAAGTTTGTGTTTGGAAATGCATGTAGGCGCGCCTTTTGACACACGCTTAACTCGTACGAGTCTTGACGCGCTTTTAAGCTCGTATAAGCACAAGCCGCGAGACTTACGCAAATAGTAATGTTTGTTCTTTAGATTTTGTAAGATTATTAAGTTTCTTACATTTAGGTAATTATAGTAAGTAGTATAAGTTGAAGGTTGAAGTTAAGTAGTTAATTGTTTCATGGTAACACGGGAGCGGAATGTAAATGAAAGTATCCGTCACCATGGAGAGCGTTTATTGCACTAAAAATTACAGTAAACTTATTGAAATTAAATACACGTATCGCAAACGTTTTCTCGCCGCGTCATCACAATGTCGAGCGTGCTCGTACAGATTTCATGTTTACAATGTATAGATTTAAAATACCTATCGCCTAGTTAAAATGTTCATATGAATACAACATTTTAAATTATCTCAAAGAACTAGTTTAAGGAATTATTGCTATTTTGAAAAGAATAAGTGTAGAGTTTGCCGGTTTTTCTCAATATCATCAACATTCAGAAGACGGCGGTAGAATACTAAATAAGTACAGTCACCGTCAGATATATCGGAGCAGACAAAGTGACCAAATACTTCTGAACAGTTTTAAATGTCAAGAAGTTCCATACACTTCAAGTAACCATTATTATCTGATCATTCAATACTTCAGTAATATCTAAGCAGATGCTAGTCAATAACTTCTAAACACACAACTAACCAATAATATTTGAACACTCATAACTTCAATACATGTCACCCACGTCAAATGTGTCATTTAGCTACCTGTGTCGATGAGTAAAATACGCTAATCTTTTTCATACTTATTCCCATTTGTAAGGTTTTTTTGAGACGGCAAGCTCTTGTTGATTTCTGGTGTTGAAGCTATGGGTGTCTGTTTTGTGGGAAGGAGCGTATAATTTTTACGTACGTAAATATAGAAAAATGGTATGGACACCAATTCATAAGTCGTACGTAACCTCGCCGTCCGCTGTCACCATAGTCATAACCTAACGGTTACGACGTTTTTCGTCCATACCGCTTTGGGTAGTTTCTTATGGCCGGCCCGAGATATGAGACGATCCCAGATAGCCGAACGTATTTACGTCGGTTGTAGTGCGTTTATTGTTTTTGTTGCTACATTTTATGTGGGCCGATGTATTCATTGGATTTTTTGTTAGTGTTTTTGGAAGGGTTGGCAATAAGAAAGTAATAAAGTTCTCAGATATCCTCTAGGGGTATGAATTAAAGATGTTTTTGTGGAGCATGCTCCGAGAGATAATAGATATGTTCAAGCGTGGAATAAGTAATTCGGTCATGTATATTTAGAAGAACTAAAATATGAATATAATAGAATAGAAAATGTATTTATATATATAAACTTTTAAAAAAGCATTTCTGAATCGTCATATTATCTTAAACTTACGCTGTATTATTGTTGATGTTATCAAGAAGAACCGGCAAGAAATTAGATACATGCAAAAAAAAACATAAAAACAATTAGCTCTTGTCTAGCGTACAGTCGCCGTCAGATATATTGGAGCAGACAAAGTGACCAAATACTTCTGAACAATTTAAATGTCAAAAAGTTCCATACACCACAAGTTACCATTAACATCTGAACATTCATTACTTCAATAATATCTGAGCAGATGCCAATAACAGCTGAACGAGGGACCCCACACTAGCGTCTTTCGAGCGTCAGCGTCTTGCCGGCGACCTCTGCATACTAGCGTTGTTTGGGCGATGCGTCGACGCGGCGCCCGCACAACGTCGGCGCGGCGTTTGAGCGGCGCTTGCGCTGGGCGTCCTCTGCACATCGCGTTCGAGCGTCGCGCCGCGCTGACGTCATGTACAGTCATTTCGAAAATGGAAATTTAAGATTTGAATAACGCACAATCTAATGTTTTATAATGCAATGATAAATTAATGCTTTCAACTTGTACTAATAAAGGAAAATTAATATATTTTACCTATTTAACATATGGCCCGAATAAGCAACTTTAGCATTTATTTTCTCGAAAACTAAAAGTACTTAATTGACAAGGAGTTTCTTCGGCAATATGAGTTAGTATTTTAAGCTACATCCATATTTGCTATCAGCTAAAAAGTCTTCTACCTACTGATTCTAAAATACGGGCGGGCCGAAACACTTGAGTTGATCATTGTACTGTTGGCAAAATAAACGCTGCGCAGGCGTCGGGCCGGCACGGCGCCTGTTTAGCGCAGTCCTGGCGTTCGTCACTTCGGAAAGCCTATTAGACCGCGCCGCTGCGCAAGCGTTGCGTCGACGCGCGCGACGTCGACGCTCAAAGAACGCTAGTGTGGGGTTACGCTAACGTCAATATGTGTCACGCACATTTTTATTACTTTTTTTTTTTTACTTAGCAATAGTTCTAAATGACATTCCAATGTTATTTACACTTACACCTGTTTAAGTAATAACATTTATTACACTTATTTTTAAATATACACAATATCTCGTTTCTAGACTTCGCAATGATTGCTAAGTGTTGATACTGAATTCAGTAAAACTGATGTCAAATGGCTATGAATTTGTTTTGTGTCGTATGTTCTGTATACATTTTATCAGATTTTATATATAGGCCTTTCTGTTTAAACATAGACGTTGATTGTTCCATTGCTTTTTGACTTTTTGAATACAATCGGTTTGTAGAAGTTTCAAAATTAGCCTACTGCTCGCATACATCTTCATGACTATAAGATGGAATGAATCTGACTCCTTCACCCGTGTGTGGGTCCCAGCGCTGATTGGTTATTATAATATATTTGGTTATTATATGTTACCTACTTGAATAAACCAATATATTGGTAAACGAGTAGGTAAGGTATCTAACCAAGCTTATTGTCAGAGGGTATTAAGCTACCAAATGATCTCTCACTTGGCTTAACGCCTAATATGTTTTTTTTTTCGCTTCACCGTGGAAAATATTCCATCACGAACAAAAAAATTTGGTAACTCCTATTTTTGCCGGACCATAAAGAAGTAGAACTCGTTGCCAGCTCATGTGTTTCCTCCTTCCTTTGACATGGATTCCTTCAAAAGGAACATCTTGCGGGCCAGTAAAGTGATGCTAACGGATAGGATATTTTGGTATCAAATTCGTTGTCATCGCGATGTGGGTTCCTCTCTTGCTTACCATCAGGCTGGGGGGTGCCAATATACTGCGCTACTATTAAAAAATATATTGATATTACAGCCAGGAACAATAGCTTAACGTACCATGCAAAGCACGGCGATGCTTTAACAAATGGCACTCAATTCGGTCAGCATGGTCACCCATCCAATACGAAACCCCACGGTGCATAGCTTTATTTTTAGTATCATTTCCGAATCGTTGTTGCCAACAAGCCCGGAGCATCTCAAAACTGATTAATGTTCATTTGTCGCGGACGGGACATTGGTGCAACACTATCTCTGAGATCCTGTCAATATGGAAAACGAACTTTTCTACATTGACCCGGGTCTGGGTGTTGTGGTACCATCGTTGTTTCTATATTCTGCCACACAAGTGTTGATTACTTACCAAGGAATCAGAGCAGTGTAGGTGATAATGTCCGATATTTATATTTATATGTTCCAAATGAATTGCTTATGAGACCAGTGCTCACTGATCACAAACTAAACTAAATTCAACTATGTACTACTTTATTAAACTACTAAAAATTGTTTAACACCAATATTGCACACAAACGCCAATAAACTGAAAAATAAAACGCCGATAAAGCAGATCGTATCTGGAGCTGAATTATCTTCGATACAACTACGACATAACTCAAAATGGTTCCAATAAAACAGTTCGTAAGTAAAATAAGAGAATGTTTGAAGCGGGTCTTTGTAGACCAAGTCTACTGAAATGCTGCTATTATAATAATAATAATAATCTATATTATACCAATAGTCATCTCAACCACTGGGGTAATACCTAACATCCTCAACCGAAGTATTGAAGCTCTTGAACGGGAGCAGCCCGACTGGTAAAATACCTCCACCTTACAGAAGACCGCAGCCAAATAACAATCACTCCGGTGTTGTTGTGTTCCTGCGTGTGAGTAAGGTTTCCAGAGCTCCCGGGGGTGCTACATTAGTAGCAGGGGTCAAGCCTTCAAGGTAAGGGCGACAAGTCCAGTAACAGATTTATGATGCTGTACTTGTCACCCTTAAGCCAGGACCTCATTACCACTTAACATCAGGTGGGATGAGGTCAATCTTGAAGTGCAATATAAAAAAAAATCTTCCCCCAGCAATAATATTTAAATTACAAAAAGCCACAATTTTAAACACCTGCAGGATAACACGGAATTTTTTATCATCTGGATCAACACCACTACACCCTATTGCGCTTGACTAAGGTCCGCGTCGTAGGACCCATCTTGAATGGAGAAAACAAAAGCTAAAAAAATAATAATCTTATTTGTTTGACACCAGTACATGACGATTGTCTTGCTGCCAAGCATATACCTTCCTTAGGAGTTTGCCATCGAATACCGATATTTATCTTCTATTCAATTCAATTCAGTTTTTAAGAGAGGTAGATAGCGATTTATAGCTCGAACTGGAGCAGCCCGGCTGGTGATATATGTGCCGACCTACGACAAGACCTACAAGTCGACACAAATACAGCGTCAGCAGAAATGGCGTAGTAAACAACGCTCCATACGTAATGCGTGACATCGATATCCTACATCGCGATATCAGAGTTTTCGTCGCCACTAAGTATATATACAACGAACCAAGATTGGTAGTTGGGCCTTGGTCCCCGAGCACATAACACCTAGCTCGGCGGAAGTACTTCCACTTTTAGTAAAGAACATACGTTCCTTACAATATACCTCCACCTTACAGAAGACCGCAGCCAAATAACAATCACTTCTGTGTTGTTGTGTTCCTGCGTGTGAGTAAGTTAAGAGCTCCTGGGGGGTCCAGTAACAGATTTATTATTCTGTACTTGTCACCCTTTAGCTAGGACCTCATTACCACTTAACATCAGGTGGGATGAGGTCAATCTTGAAGTGCAATATATTAATCAGATCTTTATTGCGTTTCACATGGGGGAAACGTTGTTGGCTGACCGGCTTTCACGCCCCACTAAATCAATTTTGATGAAATTTGGTATAGGCATACGTTGAACCTTTAGAACGGACATAGGCTACTTTTTGTTTTGAAAATAAGGTGGGATGGGGGTAATACTGACTTTAAAAGTTTATGTAGGAAAATGTTTATTTTTTTAAGTATATATGAAATTTGGCACAAATATGGCTCAAAATTTGGATTAAAATATGGACTACTTTTTGTTTCAAATATAAGAGGAGAAAGGGGTAAAACCGAGCATCTATATTTATTGCTAGAAAATACTTATGCCCGGTTCCAATATTTGAAAAACGATCCGTTATAGGTACGGATAGTATTAATTATACGAGGCGTAAACTAGAAACGACCAACAGACGACTGATGACATATTTTGAATAGTAATTTTTGACACATTACGAATCGTAAAATATTGGAACCGGGCTTAAGTCTAAGCGTACGAAGTCGCGAGCGGCCGCTCGTAAATACTTATTTTAGCCGAGGTAAGTTACTAGTATTTGTAGTAGACTAGTACTTCCGCTACAGTAGGTACAACCCAGCTAACTTTTTATAAGTTGGCTCAACAGTTGGTTTTTCAAAATCATAATAGTGTTGACAATATTTTTATGAAAGCATCAAGCTCAGATTAGTCCTTTTTCCTTTTTTTATTTGAAAAAAGCTGTCCTTTTGATTTTTTTATTTATTTCCAAAAAGCGTATGTCAAAATGCCATTGAATCTTGGTCATAAATATTTCTATAGTAATAGAAACTTCAAGGGGCTGATATAATGTATTATTAAAAAAGTTTTACTAGCAGATTTATAAAGGGCTCCACAAATAAAAATGTTGAATGCGTGTTAAGGTCAGCTACATTCAAATAATATTTGTTGTAAAGGCTATGATGAAATTTTGTTAACCAGCTTGATAAATACGAAAGTTTTTGAAAACTCAAGATGATGTTTCTATAATATTGATACATTTTAATACTTAAGTCTGGTCACCTTATCTTTTTTTTATAAAGCACTTCAAGATTATATTAACATGAAGTGGAATGAGCTTAGCTTAAAGGCACCAAGTACATCATAATAAATCTGTTACTGGACTCGTAGCCTTTACCTTGAATAAAGCCTTCAACTAATTTAGAATCTCCCAAGAGATCTGGAAATATTATTGTTAGATACCTAAAATATCAATCAACGTTACGGACGTACATAGGAGATAACATTTTTAAATTTCCATTCTTTTTAACAGTCTCATTAGATACTTCGTCATTCCCACAAAATGACGTCACTTTAAGCAGTCATCCAGAGCGTCAGTCTAATCGCTTAAGTGCTCTAAAAGCCACCAAAATACGACGCACATCTACTAGCAGCATTATAACACCACACGGGCCGCTTCGGTAGTAAATACCATAAAAATCCTCATGTATGTTATGAGGGGAAGCCCTAATGGGCCGCGCGTAGCGTAATGTAACGCGGCGATTTAATATGATTGTAACATCGTAGGGCCAATTTCACTCAGTTTATTTATTTGGGTAAATTCACTCAACGTGGGAGAGAGATATGCTTGGTGTTTCTTTACATGACAGGCTCACAAATGAAGATATTGTGTGTGTATCGTGGCAGAACTAAAGTCAATCACGAAGTTCTAAGAACGTTAAGACCTCAAGTAATTTTTTATAGGTAAGGGTCTGCGCTCACCTCCGTTCATTTTGAATTTTTTTTTTTTAAATATTGGACAACATCACATTCATTGCTCTGATTCTGTGGTAAATAGCTTAAGCACGTGTGTTACAGAAATCAGAAACAACGACGGTACCACAACACTCAGACCCGAGACAATATCGAAAAGTTCGTTTCCTATATTGACCCGACCGGGGATCGAACCCGGGACCTCAGATATGGCGCCTAAGTCCGGCACGCTAACCTCTCGGCTACGGAGGTCGTTGAAATTAATCGAAAGGAACCCCTATGTAAAAATGGGTGCGATTTTTACAAACGTTTATTACAAATGTAACAAAAGGTAACACCTGTTATAAAAGAATTCATGCTAAAAAAATGTATACGTTTCCAACCGACGTGTGAGAGCACCCTAAAGCAGTTCTTAAAAACAATCCGTGCCGTAGGAATTCATAAACGGAATCTGATTTGTTTGACAAACGTCTTTGATTCCTATTTCAGTCCCTTAGAAGTCCAAGTCAACACTCACGAGTCGAGTCAAGGAGCTCCGTTTGTTTTCGCGTTGTTCTGTCGTTTGTCGACTTAGTTTAGGCGCGGAATCGTTATTTTTCGTCGTCGTTTAATGAATGGTAAATAATATTTTGGGGTCTCATCAGATTTAATGGTGACGGTTTATGGTAAACGTGCTATGTCCACAATTCTGTCGGCATAAGAATTCTTTACGATGCAATTGTTTGGTTTTGCAAATTTTCATCTGCTTAGGTTGAGTTCCAATTTCAGTTCGATGTTGAAAACATTTTTAAACAGATATTTATTTACGTTATCGCACCAAATTAATTTTGGATATGTCTAAACTGTTATGGGATAAAAAATGTATTCATTACCAATATGTAGATTAAATTTCAAAATAAAAAAAATCTTTAATATATTTATATATGTTTTAAATAGATGTCAAAGGACAATAAAATGTCATTTAAATAAAAAAATAAATTTCATCTCCCCTTGCTGTGGATTCGAACCCATGACCTTCAAGCATCATGTGAGCTGCTCTTCTAACTGAGCTAACAGAAATTTATTGTGGGTGACAAATTTTTCTGTTACAATTAGATAATTAAGAGCTAAGAGGTTTAGCCTCCGGTAAATGCCTTCTGCTATAGAAGTTAAAAACTACACACCTCTTAACATTTCAAAAACCCCAATGCGATGCTTAAGCCGACGGAGAATTGTTTTAAGTCGTAACTCAAAAATTTTCAATGGTTTTCTCTGGTAACTCAAGGTTATAAGTTTCAATTAGGGGTGACTATTTTCCCATTGCCTGTTTCACGGTTAAGGAAAATATATCACATACATATTCATGATTCGGCAACCCAAACAGAAAAGCTGTATAAGAAAGATTGTTCTACAAATGTGATCCACAAAGGCTTCCCCGTCCCTTACGCGGCAGTTTGCATTTTAATTAGTTCTATTAAAATTTTCGCACGCTTCAATTTGTATAAATGCATATTCCATCCTTTTTGAGTTATGAATTCTCTATTATCAAAATCTGGGACATGACTGAATTTTATTACTTATCTATGACTAGGTACTCACCGCGAATTCGCATGCGTTCAATCCTTGTTTTTTTTAATTTTCCACTGATTCTTCGCTCTTATTGGTAGCGGATAGTCCACCTTTTATTTGTGGTATAATATGTTTAAATAAGTAATGAATAATATATCGACCCAAAATTGTCAAATTTTCAACAATTTTTTTTGGAACATATTAGAAGACGACTCCGGAAAACGAAATGTCGGTTTCAATGACGGATCGCAATTTTTTATTCTCATAATTGCAACCAATTGACTTTTGATGCGAATTAAGCGTCTTCAAATAACATTATATGTAGGTATACGCAAATCAAAAACCTTTCGTTTGTCCGTTTTGTTTTTGGGACTAAACCCATATTACATTTCAAGTAAACCCTTTATTGAAGTATTTTATGTTAGATTGGATAGATCTTTGGATTTGTTAATTTTTGCCAATCTCTCTTGAAAGTAATGTATATAATTTAAGGGAAAAACATATCGATCTATAGTTTTTGTCATTACGAAAAAAAAGAAGAGATTTACCGCTTATAATTTTGAATGCAATCTTGGTAAAAAAAGGTGTGAAAAGTTTTCAACACTATCTTAACCTCCACCCACACATTACAAATTATTTTTCTTAAACACTCTTTACCCAAAAATAAATGACGTACTCGTATAACAATATCTTTACAAGCGACTTTCCCAATTTTTAAAGTAGCTTATATTTGTTCCTCAAACATGCTTGAACAACGCTTTGTATTTTATGTCGCGGACATTTATTATCTTAATTAAAACGTCAGACTCGCTTTTGGTCCGAAATTAATACTTTGCGAGAGAAATTAATACACTAGGACGCATAGTGAATATTTCGCGAGATACTCCTTTTTCTGATACAATTAATGAGATAAATATGACTTGAAACCGTTCGTTGGTTTGGAGTTGTAGCATCATAAAGCTTTGAAATTGGATTACGTAAATTCTGATTACATATTAAACCTACTTACTAGCTATTACACTTAAGTTAATAAAATAATCTAGTAGTAATTTTCTCAGTGTATGATAAATTAAGTTACTTGATCGTATTACATAGAAAAGTAATTAGTCTGAACGTAAATTAAAAATTTACAGGTGTTAACGGTAAAATAAGATTGATCTTACTTTATAGCACTTTATTTTTATATATAAGATACTAGCTGTGCCCGCGACTTCGTTCGCGTGGACTACATCCTTTTATGGTCGGTTTTACCCCTTTCTCCCCTAATATTCGAAACAAAAAGTAGTCTATATTTTAATCCAAGTTTCGAGCTATATTTGTGCCAAATTTCATATCTCTAACTTCAAAAATAAACATTTTTCCATGTAAACTTCCAAAGGTGGTATTACCCCCCTCCCCCCCTTATTTTCTAATAAAAAGTAGCCTATGTCCGTTCTTGAGATTCAACGTATACCTATACCAAATTTCATCAAAATCGGTTGAGGTTTAAGCAGGAAAGCGTAACAGACACACAGACAGACAGAGTTACTTTCGCATTTATAATTTTAGTAGGGATGTATAGATGTTGTGGTACCGTCGTTGTTTCTGATAATTGTAACACAAGTGCTTTAGCTACTGACCACAGAATCAGAGAAATCTATGTGATGTTGGCCAATGTTTATCTATACTAATATTATAAAGAGGAAAGATTTGTACCTATTATTGTATGTTCGTAATGAATAGGCTCAAAAAGAACTGGGCCGATTAAAAAAAATCTTTCACCAATAGAATGCTACATTCTTCCAATTTGACATAGGCTACAAAATTAGGGAATCCTTGGTAAAATTTGAAAAATTTTAACAGAAATGCGGGAAAAATTCTCTAAGGCGAAACAAAGTTCGCCGGGACCGCTAGTGATTTATATTTTGATATACTTTATTGCACGAAACTTAACAGAAATTGGTTTTACTGACAAATTATATAACAATTTAGACGATAAGATAAGATTGTTTGTCCTAACACTAGAATGCGATTGCTTCTAGACAAATTTTAGGTAGGTAGTAAAAATAGGTGACGAGAAATGTGTACTGCAGGCAGTGCACTCACAACTTATAGGGATCGAATTAAGAGCAACCTGCAGCGCCAACCGTTGTTTTTACAAGCCAATCGATGAGGACTATTTCAACTCACTTGCAATGAAATAAAAAACATGCAAAAAAATTCTAAACGCTATAAAAAAGACGGTTCCGTCTAAAGCCTAGAACACATCCATCATAAGGTCAGTGTTTGACTAAATCACGTCGTTTACAACTTTTCATTTCGCGCGTGGAAACAGAAAAAGCCAGGTAGCCCTCGGACCTGCCGAGAGGTCGTTAAGTAATGGCGGACTTTCCTCCGGAGAGATTTTAATGAGGTTCGTAGGGATTCGCTTGGCGTTTGGGTGATGGAGGGCGAGGGATTACTGCGGATGTTGACTTAGCAGCGTTTTGTGGTGCGGTAATGAGCTGATAAAATGATGGAAGCAACGGTCTCTGAAAGCGTTCGAATGTAATTGTTTTTTAATAAATGGCATCAAGACTTACCTATACAGCGAGGTTTATTTTTATTGCTAGGGAATTGATGTACCTAGTTTCACAAAAAATAAAGGTGTTTGAGACAAAATAATAGCTTTTTAGGATTTTAGAAGGCCAATAATCCAGTATGCTAATATACGTGTGTAACATAAGTTGTTTTGGTTTTGATTGTATTTATTTTATTAATCGCTTGCTATAAAGTTTGCACACAAAAATTCACATCGATACTATCAATAAGAAATGTTTTTTTGATAATAACTATCGATATCTTAAGGCAACACTAATGAAAGCTTAGTTCATCACTTGTGCTTTGAAGTAAATAGTTTTACGCCCGGTATTATTAAAACGAACTATACAAACCTCCTATTAACCTGTATTTTGCCATTGTTTCTACCTCGACGAGGCTTGAAACGCTCTTTAGAACGCGAATTATCCTCTTTGACAATACAAGCGAGCAAGCTTTGCAACGATCAAAGTACATTCTTAATACAAGTGCGGTATGGAAACGACGATAGGGGTAAAGTGACGCAGTTTCATTTTCAAAATGCGAATACAAGTCACTCTTATTTTTTTACGGTTGTTTTAAAACATGTTCATTATGTTAACCTTACTATCTACTTAGATGAAAATTGACGACGATCCAAACATGTCTGCCTTGCAACTTTTTATGCAAGACAATGATAAGATTTTGAAACAAAATGTCTTTAGGCGCTTTGATATAATGCTCCGAATCAGCTTCCTCTGGTTTGCATTATATAGAAGTTTTATATATTATATTACTGGTGTAATTTACTTGAATAAAATAATATTGAAGTTGAATTTGTATGTGCACAATTTGAATTACACAACACACATGTTTTAATTGATCATCAAAAACTAAGTTTAAATAGCTTGTTTTTATCGTCTTTACAAAGTGTGACGTTTCACATGTTGCTTCCGCTGTTAAATAGTTTTTACATTACAACGGATTTCAATGCAGCTTTGTGCAATCGATGCAGAAGCATAAACCACTCCACATCCCGTCTCATATTATTGGCTATATATATTGGGTCGCTACTTTTAAATAAATATTTGTTTTAACCAGTTTTGAGCAAGTGATACATTTTAGTTCAAAAAATTTCTTTTATTCTTGTTTCTGTTACCGACTTTAAATTGGTTGCTAAGCCACTTTTACCTAGTTTCCATACTGGTTTCATTTGTTTAATATTATAAGAGGATTATTGCGACAAAGATAGAACTGGCATATATGACAAAGATATCAATAGCTCTGAATAGTTGTAGATAAGCTGAATCAGTCATAATAATAATAATAATAAGCCCTTTATTCAGACCATCTTAATAACTATTGACAAGGTATTTTTTTTTAATTAGTCTTAATCTATTTTCTAGTATTTGATGACTTTTTGTAGGTCTGTTTGCCAGTCGGCAAAAAAAAAATTACCTACTAAAACCTCGCGGCTGGACCTTCATCGCCTTAGTGACGGCGCTATGGGAGATCGGCTCAGCCCTTAACTTCCACAACGCCGCCGGCGGAACAGCCGCTTACGCGGCTCCGTCTACTCCATTGTATTGGGGGGGATTCTGGGGATGGCCGGTCCAACGGAACCATCCCCACCTCGCATTGGAGACCGGTGCAATGCCGACTGAGGTGCCCTTACACCATCAGCCGGCCGGTCCCCACGCGGTAGCTGGGCGCGGTTCTATTGGCGCCGCGCCCTCAGCCGCCTTCTTCGGCGGCAGGCGGGGGCGGAAGGGTCGTCCTCCCGCTCCCGCTCTGCGACCTTCTTCTGCGACATGACGTCTTTGCAGAAGTAGGCCATCCCATCCCATGCCGTCTCACTCCCGAGCATAGCCTCGACTATGCTGGGGAGTGAGTGACTCGGCCCCACCGACGCACGCAGATTTTCCCGCTGCGCATCCCAGGCAGGGCACACTAGCAATGTGTGCCCCACCGTATCCTCCGCCGCGCCACAATGATGGCACGACGGAGATCCCTTCCGGCCGATGCGGTGCAGGTACTGCCCAAAACAGCCGTGGCCAGACAGCACTTGCACCAGCCGGAACGAAATGAAGCCCAACTTGCGCTCGAGCCAGTGAATTATTGCTGGCCCGAAAGTCGGCAAAGGCCTCCTCCAACCTTTTCCATTATCGTCTATCTTGGGTAATCAGTCAGACAATAGGTTTATTTGTAAAATAAAAATACTTGTATTAATTTTAATAATAAAACAATGATAAATTACAAACAAATTATTAACTACTATAAATTTCAATGATGATATAGAGTCAATAAATTTTACTCATCCGTTTAACACTTATTTTCTTAGCAAAGTTGTCTATCTATCGCAAAATTGAAAGATTAAATATTGTTTACAAATTAAGTCCACAAAATGAAAACTTATCAACAACTAATTTGTTTAAATAATTACCAGTTAATTAAAATGGAATTATGAAACAAATCAGTTCTACTTTATCAGTTGTTTCGTGTATTAAATGTATTATTTGGTATAAAAGTCAACCTAAGGTAGCTCGCCTCTATTCGCAAGTCTTGAAGTATAATCAAGTCAACGAAGGTTTAATGAGCGTAATTAATGTGTGCAGAAGTCTAAAAATATAATTAATCTAGATACTCTTAAGTGAACGAGCTTCATCGTAATCGCTTTCATCTTGTTTTAAAGGCAAGGTGAACGCATTAGTGATACGGTAAATTTTACTCGTATGACTTAGTTTTTCTAAAAGAAGGTTTAGCAATATATTTCAAATTCAATTAAAATTGCATCATAAGCAACTTTATTTTTGATATTCAACAATAGTGTTGAGTTAGAAAAAAAAGTAAAATAATGTTATTTATGCAGCCACTTTGATATTTAAATAATGCATAAAATTGTGTAATCCTTAGTTCGGAAAACAGTTGAAAATGTTATTATAAAAGCATTTATACTAAAATTGAGATTTTAACGCAATAGTGTTTAAATCAAAGATAGATTTTAATATATATAATTACTAGCTGTGCCCGCGACTTCTTTCGCGTGGACTACGTCTTTTCATGGTCGATTTTACACCTTTCTCCCCAATAATTCGAAACAAAAAGTAGTTTATATTTTAATGCAAGATTCAAGCTATATTTGTGCCAAATTTTATATCTCTAACTTAAAAAATAAATAATATCCCATGTAAACGTTCAAAGGTGGTATTACCATCATAAGTTCTTGAGTTTCAACGTACCTATACCTATACCAAATTTCATCAAAATCGGTTGAGTGGTTTAAGCGGGAAAGCGTAACCGACAGACAGAGTTACTTTCGCATTTATAATATTAGTAGGGATTGTTGATAGATTTTATATGTATAAAATATAACTATTGTCATACACTATAAAATCTATCTTAAAATAAAATATTATCAATAAGTCAACTGAACCCGACCCATAAGGAAAAACTATTTATCGTAACTCAGTTCCCCTAACATGATTACACGGCTAACTGATGTGACACATTACCTTCAGACCCGTGCTCATGCCTTTCATAACTGATTCCACTGATTACACACGTCAAAACGATTCGATTTACATTCATGCTCCACTGTTACAAACTTGCAATGAGCCTTACAAGAGCAGTGGCGCGAAAAGTTATTTAGCCCATAAAAACAGCCCGAAAAAGGACGAACGGCCAGTCAGCCGTAAAAACGATTGAAATGCAAAAATCGGTCAAGTTTATGTTGTTTTTAGAGCGTGTAACGTGATTTTTGGGAGTATATCATGTTCTACTTCGTTTTACTCGTATACATCCAATAAAATGTTGTTGTATATGTCGCAGGCATTTTGAGTAAATCCGCCGTTTACATACGGCGTCGTCAGTTTAAAAACGAATGCTGGTTTGTTAAATGCCGATGACCAAGTGTCATTATTTATAATGCCGCGGCATATTGAAGTATAGCTTGACAAAGATAGGGTGACCATAACATTTGGTTTGCAAAGGACAGTATTATTGAAATTTATAAAACTAATGAACTCTCAATTTAATAGTGTTAAAAAATATGGAATGTTCCAAATTATTATGAAATCCCTAGTAAATAAGAATGAGAATAAGAATAAGAAGTACACGGATATTAAAGCGACACGAACAAAAGATAAAGTAAAATAAAAAAAATATATATATTTAGAATAATCAACAGAAAATATTAAGATTGCGCGGCTTATTAGGTCCCAGCCTCAGCATGACTCTCCTACTATTTTATTTTTTTACGGAATATAACATTATTACAAATGAGCTAGAGTTGGCGCTTCGCCGGCCGCTGCCACGGAATGCTCGGTACGCTCGCTCGGCTTGCGCTTCACTTTAGTCCCTAACCAATAGAATCGTTAATTACTTCAATTAACCTTAGGTTAAGTAATTGATGTTGAATAAAAGTCATTTTTGTTACTTGGATATTTTAATGAAGTATCAAAAGAGAACCGAAACCTGCAAAGTCTATTTTGTCCAAACAGTGTTTTATTCATGGTCACCCCAAAACTACAACCAACTGTTGTCATTTTGCCTGATTTGCATTCGGCATATTACATAACAGCGAGCGTTTTTAAACAACAGAGTGAATCCGCCGTTTACAAATGGCATCATCACTCAAAATGCGTGTAACATATACATCGTATCTAGGTAGATACGAGTATGTGGTAATTATTATGGTTATGGTTGGTTAAGTAAGTAGGTACAAAAAGCATAACCTTACACAAATTCGTAAATTTACTCACAAAATGTTTTCCTCTAGTGCGTCGTACTACATAAATACTAAAAAAAGTATTTTTGTAAAATTACTAATTTAATTAAAAACTCCTCCTTCAGTTACAGCAATGCCTGCATACGAAAAAAAAAGCAATCGTGTAAATGTATCTCTCAATCCAAAATTTCAGTGAAATATATATATTTTTTATCAAATCTAGCCCTTGAGTAATAACTTTATCAAATAACATTAAATGTTAGCTAAAATCTGAGCAAAATTGATAAACCTTTGTAAATATCTTGTTTGATCTCCGGCCTCTCTCCACCAGTGAATCAAGGCTAATTATAGCTATTTCCGGGCTCATTTTAGGATAGATCAATAAGAGAACATTAATATGACTTCTTCATCGAGAAATACAATATCAAGTGCTAATTATTTGCACGCGCTGTTATAACAAACCCTTTGAAACAAAATATTTACATAATATGTTTCAGCAAAAATATTTACAATAGATTCTTTTAGAATAAGTATAAGAAGTTGTTTATTAGTACACACAAAATATACACAGTACATAGACATTAAAGTGGCACGAACAAAAAATAGGTACAGTACAAGTAAAAAGAAAAAAAAATGTGATTGGGAATCGTGGCGTGTTTCTAAAAGCGGAAGTCCATTAAAAAGTTTTTTTTTGCAATTTGACTATAATCTTCAAATCGTTCGTTACCGTTAAGCAAGCTGGGGCAATTGACCCAAACTATACATTGACAGTTAAAATAAACTACTCGTGTATCATAACACAGAACATAGTAGGTATGTGATTCTCTAAGTGACTGCACGTGTTGAACATGATAAACACAGGTTAAGGGTTCGAAGGACCCCTACCCATCAATTAGGGGTTAACCTCATATTTGGCATGATTTTGAATAATTAGGCCGCGGTAATAGGGCCCTTTTTAATATAATATGTTGGGTCTGAAGCCCGATATGAGAGTTTGTGAAGTCTTTGATCTTTGCCTCATTTTGCTTAGACGCTGTCTAATGAAATAACATTGCCGGGTAGTGATTGGACCTTATGATTTGAGTGGGTCGGACTTTGGCGTCACGCTGATTTTGAGGTTCTGGGTTCGTTCTCCGGTCGGATCAATATGGGAAACAAACTTTACTTTATTGTCTCGGGATCGGGTGTTGTGGTACCGTCGTTGATTCTGAGTTTGGAGTTCCTTGCTCCGCAGTCATATATATATTTTTTAACATAGTAGCAGCTGCCCGCGTCCACTCCCGCGCTATTTTTGTATAAAAAGTATAAGTATATGTTAATTTAGCATTTCTACCAAACATTATCCCTTTCCGTTTAGTAGTTTTTAAAGGAAAGAGTAACAAACATTCGTTCAGAAGTCTAATACAAATGGTTGTATATATGTCGCAGGCATATTGAGTAAATCCACCGTTTACATACGGCGTCGTCACTTTAAAAACGAGTGCTGGTTTGTAAAATGCCGAGGACAAAATGTCATTATGTATAATGACGCGGCAAATTGAAGTATAGCTTGACAAAGCTAGGGTGACCATACAATTTGGTTTGCAAAGGATAGTATTATTAAAATTTATAAAACTAAAGAACTGTAAATTTAATAGTGTTAAAAATATCTAATGTTTCAAATATATATGAAATCCCTAGTAAATGACTTTCCTACCGTTTTATTTTTTAATTATTACAAATAAGCTAGACATGGCTCCACTTTCATCACTAAACTAACCTAACCTAACCGATGGAATCGTTAATTACTTCAATTAACTTTAGGTTAAGTAATTGATATTCAAAATTCAATAAAAGTCCTTTTTGTTACTTGAATATTTTAATTAAGTAGGTCTAATTTGTCCAAACAGTGTTTTATTCATGGTCACCCCAAAACTACAACAAACTGTTGTCATTTTGCCTGATTTTGCGTTCAGCATATTACATATCAGCGAGCGTTTTTAAACTGACGACGCCGTATTTAAAGGGCGGATTTATTCAAAATGCCTGCGACATATACTGGGTGACTTTTTTTACCGTCAGGAAAAAAGAACTCTGTATTTTGTACCTAAAACAAGTTCTATACGTGAGTGTATTTATAAAATACAATTAATTTTATAAACTTTTGAATTTCCAAAAATAGTCATAAATTTGGAATACATTAGTGCATGCGTATTTTTGTTAGGTAGGTAGGTAGTGTAGTAAAACGGTAGCGGCGGCGGCGCGGCGCGGGAGGTGCAGCCCGCCCGCGAGTTCCTGAATGAATTGAAAAGAAAACCCAGCAAGACAAAAATTCGCGAAAGTTTTTGTCTTATTCATTGAACAAATTTTAAGTGAATTTCAATCTTCCCTTCATACTTTTACGGGCTTAGGACCGCCGAAGATGCAGTAGCAACCTACATTTTGATAAGTTAAAAGAAATTCCTAGTACTTGTGACGTATTAACTTATTTTTACAACAGGCTAACTAGTAATAAGTAAGTACTACGGTTGTACGAGACTCCGGGCGGGCAGAAATCAAACACACACACTTTGCGCACAAAACGGTGTATTTTCAACAGTTCACACAAAATAAACAATAGTAATTAGGACAAAAACGGATTATTTTAAGCACGAGCGACCTTTCTGACATCTTTACAAAACCGCGACATAAAGAAGACAAAACAATCGACAAGCGTCGTATGCTAGCACGGCTTTCGCAACATCAAAAGAGGTTGGTTGATACTCTACCGTGCCGAAAGAGATCCATCGTCTACATCCTCCCCCCCAGTGTCGGCATCGCGACACTTATCCTGGTTACTAAACAACAGCGCAACGCGTGTAACTGGCTGTTTCATAACCCCGGTACTTGTTCTTATGTCAACTACCCTTACTCGGCCATCGCTACCTGGATATGTCGACTGAATTACACCTTTCGGCCAATAATTTCTGGGAGACGTGGGGTCAATTACAACAACGACGTCCCCTTCTTTTAGTTGGACTCCCTCTCGCTGCCACTTCTGGCGTGGAACCAGTGTTGGTAACACTTCTTTCATCCAACGGTTCCAGAATAAGTCTGTTAGGCGTTGCGCAGTTCGCCACTGTTTCCGTAAGTACATGTCATTTTCAGTGAAAACTCCTGGCAGAGGCATATTCGACGACGAACCTATCAAAAAATGATTTGGTGTTAACGATTCCTGACTGTGCGGATCGACACATACGTGCGTCAATGGACGGCTATTTATTATATTTTCCACTTCAGCCAGAAACGTCATGAGCACCTCTTCTTTAGGTGATCTCTCTTTTAGTACTACTTTAAGTGTACTTTTTACGCTTCGAATCAGGCGTTCCCAAGCACCTCCCATATGTGGGCTAGCGGGTGGTATAAATCGCCAGTCAACTCCCTTGTTGACAGCTTGCAAAGACAGGGCCTGTTTATCAAGCTCATGAAATGCTTTATTAAGTTCCACGTTAGCCCCGTGCATGTTGGTGCCATTATCGGAGTACACAACCTTTGGCCACCCCCTTCGCGCGGCCATTCTCCGTAGTGCCATTATTAGTGCGTCAGCTGTTAGAGCGGAAACTAATTCAATGTGCACAGCGCGTACAGTCAGACATGTGAACAGCACTCCATACCGTTTCGGTTTTGAACGGCCTACAATAACTTCCACGGGGCCAAATAAGTCGCCTCCGCAAACGGTAAATGCACGCTGATGATGATTCAGCCTGACATCTGGTAGGTCTCCTAATCTAGTTGGCTGTGGAGTAGCCTTTCTAATGCGACATGTGTAGCACTGGGACGCGACTGTACGGACGGTAGGACGCAAACGAATAAGCCAGTATCTTTGGCGTAACTCGTTTACTACTAGTTCATTAAAATAATGACCAGCACGAACATGGTAGTCTTTGACAATTAGTCTTGCCATGGGATGTCGGCCATCTAAAATAATCGGGCACTTTACATTTTCACTGACGTCCCTTGCGGCGTCAATACGCCCCGCGACTCTTAGCAGGCCATCGCTGTCAAACAGCGGCGTCAGTGTCCGTAGCCTGCTGTCCGATTTCAAATTCTTACCATATTGCAGAAGTTTAATATCTTCTGGAAAACTATGTGCCTGTGCATGGCGCAATAATAAAACCTCCCCCCGGTGCATTAATTCATCAGTTACTCCGCTTATTTTCTTCTTCTTACATTTCTCTATAAACATTAATACATTAGCAGTGGCACGGAGTAAACGCAACCAGCTGGAGAAACGAGATACTTCAGGCACAGGTAAGTCGTCAGTCGGCTCGGCCCGAATGTGCGTTACGATTTCTAATTTATCTTTATCTGTTTCAGGTGAACGTGTGTCAACTGGCCACGAGCTTTCGTTATCACGAAGAAAGTTAGGGCCATTGAGCCATTCGCCACACAATACGGAATACTCGTCGCATTCTCTAGTACCCACGTCCGCAACGTTCATATAGGTAGGTATGTAGCGCCATTCGGACGCGTGCGACAATTCGTCAATTTCACCTAGGCGGTGAGCGACAAAGACTTTGTAATTACGCGCGTCATTTTTGATCCAATGTAGGACCGTGGAGGAATCGCACCAAAAATATCTTTTTGTAACACGTATTCGGTGTTCCTTTTCAACGGTATCTGCCAGTCTTGCCCCGAGAAGAGCCGCTTGTAATTCGAGCCTAGGCACAGAAACGTGAGCGACAGGTGCCAAGCGACATTTAGCGGCTGCGAATGTCAAGCGGATTCCGGAGTCGCTATCTCAACGTAAATAAACAACAGCACACATAGCCTTTGTGGACGCATCAGTAAAAATATGCATTTGCAAATTTTTATAATTATTTACGCTAGCGACTGGAGCGAACATAGTCTGCGCGACAGATTCAAGGCGCACGTCGGCGCATGGCGCGATAGATGCAGCAAACGGCGGACTCGGCGAAGTGCCGGCCGGCGCTCGCGGCTCGGGCAAAGAGGGACAGGCGCGTTGTGCGGTAGGTGAGAGGGCAGCGGCGGGAGTGGCTGCCGCGTCCGCGGTCGGCACGATATACGATTGTGCCGCAGCCTCTGACACATTAGTACCAGCCGCGTAGCGCGTGTCACAATAATATCGCGGCAATCGAACCTGGCTGACAAAATCCAATTGAGCGACCCATTTGCTCCATTTGTCAAACAAAACATCATTAAGGGGATCGTTCCAGCCTAAGTTCAATTTCCAAGTTTCTTGGAGAATAAGTTTCCCATTTAAAGTGAACGGTGAAAGAAATCCATAGACATCAAAAATTGACATAACAACCCTTAGTACTTCCCTCTTGGTGGGTCGTTGCGTACCGTTCATGATTTCTTTAGGTATATTTTTAAATGTTAAATCAAACCCCAAAGTGTCATCTTTCGGGTCCCATAATAACCCGAGAGCACGTTCGTTATAATTTTGCCTATCCATTTTAAACCTAACAGCCTCTGTACCGAGAAACTCTTTTGGGATGCTATCTAAAACTGCTACACTGTTGCTATTCCAGTTACGAATGTGAAACCCTCCTTGTTTATGAATGAAAATAATATCTTTGATTAATTCAATTGCAGTACTTTCCTCAGGTAGAGAATCTATGTAGTCATCGACATAATGTTGTTTACAAATCGCCTCAACAGCTGATGGCTTGGATGACTGATACAACTTTGCATTTTTGTTCTTGATGTACTGAGCTACAAAGAGTGAGCAGTTGGCACCAAATATAAGAGACGTCATGACGAAAGTCCGGACGGGTTCTTTCTCATTATAACGCCACAAAAATCGAAATGCGTCCTGGTCTTCCGGCCTAATCTTTATACGCAGGAACATATCCTTGATATCACCAGTTACGGCTATAGGGTTCTCTCGGAACCGTAACATGGTGCCATAAAGTGACACAAGTAGGTCGGGACCCTTCAATAAATGGTCATTAAGTGACACACCGCGACTTTTTGCCGCCGCGTCAAACACCAACCTTAACTTTGCCTTGTTTGGGTTATCAACCCCAAAATGGGGTAGATACCACGTTCTTGGAGAAGATACCCCGCTGAATATTTCTTTCGCAAAATCGTTATCAAGTAAATGATCCACCCTTTCTTTGTACCTACCAGCATAACTTGCATTCGCCTTCATTTTCCGCTCAATGTTACGTAGCCTATTGAGAGCGTGCGGATAGGAATCGGACATCGACCCCGTATCCTTTTTCCACGGTAGTCCGACACTCCATCGGCCATCACATAAAACAGCTGTTCGATCTAAGTGGGCGACTGCACGGACATCGTCAGCGTTCTCCCTAGCTTTCCCATTCACACCCATCGACTCGAGAGAAAAATAAGTTCGAACCTCGTCGTGTATCGCGCGGAGTGCGGCGGCGACGGCACGCTGACCTGAGTCAACGCCCGCGCTCGCGCCGCTGTCGCTCGACCCGCCTAGAAGAAGCGAGTGTTCGCGCTCACTATCGAGGGAGGCTGGAGACGGATGGATCACCCTACCATGCACACACCAACCTAACGGCGTCCTAGAAGCACACGGCTCATTAATTTTCCCCGATACAATTTCAAGCGGTATTAACAAGTGACCATTGTCTTGGCCGATAAGTATTTCTGGTTTACTTATACATTTGTCAAAACACTTCTCCAAGTTTTTCAAATGTGAATATCTACTACAATCTACAGTTACATTTTGAAAAGGCAAGTTAAGTTGAGCTACGCTTCTAGCATTAATATTAAACATATCACATTCGCTTGACACATTAAAATTAACAATTTGAGATTCACAAACTATTTCCTGGTTGTGCCATGCCCCACTCACGCGTAGGGTCTGTTTCTTGCCGACCAGGCCCACTCTTGCTGCTAAATCTTTGCTAATCAGTGTCACAGTAGAGCCATCATCGAGCAGGCAAGTAGTTTTGACTGAGCCGAGCGGCCCGTGCACAACAATCGGGACTACTTTCAATAAAACTTTAAAATTACTCACGTTGACGTTTGTTACCGTCTCAAACGTGCTTGCTCCAGATGACTCGTCGTGACCCTGCTCCTCAGCGGCCGCGGACTCTTCCTTGGTAGCCTTCGGCACCTCATAGTGCAGCAAAGGGTGGTGGGCTTGGCCGCAATCATTTATATCGCACGCCGGTGCGGTACACTTATCGCGGTCGTGCCGCATAATCAAACACTTAAAACATAATTCGTTCCTCTTAACAAATGTCCATCGATCTTTCCTTAGCGATTTACGAAACTTCCTACACTTTGGGAGCGCGTGGTTGGGAGACGTACGACAGTACCTACACCGGTTTTCGTTTCGCGTGCCATCACTACGAGATCGCGCGACATCACTAACACGCGCGACATCACTACTACGCGCGCTACGCACGTTATCAAGGCCGTTATCAGTGCGTGCGTTATGCACTAATGCCGATTCACACCGCACAACGTTGACGTCTTGTCTTCGCTTGTAGAACGTATCTTGGTGGCGAGCGTGTAGTAGGTTAACGTCCGATGTAGATATCTTCACAGCTTCGCGGTGAAGGAACTCCGACAACCTAGCGAGTTTCGGTTGAGAACTCTTTGTATCATAGGAATAATCGGTCCACTTTGACAATAATACCGTGGGCATTTTAGATAGTATGGACTTGAGGATGTGTCTGTCATTTAGGTATTCCTCGCGGTGAAGCACGCGTACAGCTGCTTCATAGTTCTTCACCTTAACAGAAAATGATACTAAATGTTTATGATACTCAGGTGGTAGTGCCTGTAATCTAGATAGTTCCCACTCTATGCGGGACAAGATGACGTCCGGGTTTCCAAACTGTAACTCGAGCGTGGACATCACTTCCTCGGCAGATGTACAGGTTACCAAAAGGGCGGCGACAGCGTCTCTCGCCGGCCTTTTAAACATTTACGTAGTCGCCATAAGTTCTCTGTAGGCGTAAACTTGCAAACCATTGTGGACTCTTCATACGCGCTTTTGAAGGCCAAATACTCTAGCGGGTCGCCCGAAAAACTTGGCAACTCCTTAGGCGTGCTCAATCTCGTCAGTAGATGCGCACCATCCCCTCTAGTACCGGCACTCCTGGTGCGGTGGTGACCATTGTCGTGGGACTGGTTGCGATCAAGCCATTTCGTTACTTCGGAGAGTGAGGACCTAGAACTCTGAGCTGGAGACGTGGAACTCTGTGGACTGTATTGACTTTTCTTACGACTTTCCGTCTCCAACTTAGCCAAATCGACTGCTAGCTGCTTATCAATAATTTGCTTTTCAATTTCTGCTTTTTCTTTAGCTGCCGCTAATTCTAATTGCAATCTCGCATGCGATGATTTCTTGCTAGTAGTAGAACCACAAACAGTACGTGCAGTTTGGTTACTCGCGACCGAATCCTGCATCTTCACCGATTTTTCACTTGAATTTGAACCGGTGGGACATTTCTTATGCAGGTTCCTCATCTCTTTCTCCATTCTGCGAGTGTTCACCATGCTCGGAATAATCGTTCACGCGGCGTCTATAATGGCCGTCCGCGTTTTTGCCGATAAAACGATCAGGCTCGAAGACCAACTTTGTACGAGACTCCGGGCGGGCAGAAATCAAACACACACACTTTGCGCACAAAACGGTGTATTTTCAACAGTTCACACAAAATAAACAATAGTAATTAGGACAAAAACAGATTATTTTAAGCACGAGCGACCTTTCTGACATCTTTACAAAACCGCGACATAAAGAAGACAAAACAATCGACAAGCGTCGTATGCTAGCACGGCTTTCGCAACATCAAAAGAGGTTGGTTGGTACTCTACCGTGCCGAAAGAGATCCATCGTCTACAACGGTGTAGTAGGTAAGTGCCACTACGACATCTGGGGCGTACTTAAAAGATTGGGATCCACTTATTTACAAATTACTGATTGTAATTACATTATTAATTAAAACGTACCTTTTAGCGATATTTTAACAACTGTTCAAAATGTTCGCCGTTTCTTTCCAAACACAAACTAACACGTCGTTGTAAATTGTTTGTTAAACTGCGAAGAGTGTCTCTATCACTTTTAATAATTTCGAAAGCGTCTACTATGCGCTGTTTTAAGTCACTAACACTTTGAGCTTCCTCGGTATACACTAGCCGTTTCAACTCGGCTTACAAATAAAAATCTAGCGGCGTTAAGTCCGGTGAACGCGCCGGCTAGTTCACAGGCCCTCCACGACCTATCCATCTATCAGGGAAAACAGCATCCAAATACTGGCGGACAGATCGTTCGTAATGGGCGGGACAACCGTCGTGTTGAAAGTAGAGGCCTCGTAAATAAGTCAGGGGAACGTCATCTAACAGAGTTTCAATGACAGATTGAATCATCTGTAGGCATGTAGCACCCGTCAATCGTCCTTCGATCCAGACCGGCCCAATAATGCGATCGTGGATTATCGCCGCCCACACATTGACGCTGAACCTGATTTGGTGCGAGTCTTCTTTTATTGTATGTGGGTTTCGGAAGCTCCACCAGTGTTCATTATGAACATTATAAATGCCCACACGGGTAAAAATGGATTCGTCACTCCATAGGATATTCGCCTGCGCGTGCTCCTGTAGCCAGCGACAAAACTCCATGCGTGGTCCGGGATCCGGGGCGTGTAATGCCTGTACTTTCACTAGACCGAATGTAACACCTAACCATTGCTAGGTATTCCACATTTGAATATTCGTAAGCCATATCGCACGTTTACGTAATTACGGCGAGCAAACAATGCTTCCGCCTTCCACTTCCGATACGGTCACGCCGGGTAACGCGCAAGGGCAGACTAATTGAATTGTATGCAAAATGCGATCCTAGAGGTCCGTAGGGGCGGGGGCGGGGATGGGGCGCGGGTCGAGATGTCACGTGACTGAAGAAAGAGGCCGCCTGGCCGGCGCGGGCGCTTGCTCTTTCGCGGGGCGGTGAAATAGATAATAATAACAAGTGTTGTAAACTCGGGCGCATTCATTGATGTTTAGCGCGTTCAGAGTAGGGTGAATATGGGTTTGAGTTTTGGTCGGTTTCGTATTTTTATTATTATTTTACGCATATTATTTTTTAAATGTTATGTTCAAGTCAAAATAACGTAGAATTAGATGGTTATGAGGATAGGTAATTTATTTAAAAAATAAAAAACTACACTTTTTTTCTAAAGTGATCATGCTATCGTCACCTATATCATTTACCTATCTCCCACGTTTATTTTCCTGACGGTAAAAAAAGTCATCCAGTATATGGAGGTAACGACCTCCGTAGTCGAGAGGCAAACGTGCCTATTCCCGGTCGGTCCATATAGATATTAAAACACAGAATCAGACCCTGATCCTGATACTGAGCCCAGTGGTAGTACACTATTGTCGCTATTTTACTAATACATATTATAAGCGTAGGTATACACAAACTTTCGCGTTTGTAACGCTAATAGTACTACCAACCAACTAAAAAGACCAACGATTCACTACCACTATTATCACGATTCACTACTATCAGGATGATACACATATATAATTTAATACTTTCACGTTCCATTTTAAACGTTTAAAACATTTTTGATAGTAGTACTTTGAGAGTGGACAAAGATTAGCAAGCTCCCCCGAACAGATGAAGACCAGTCAGCTCGTGAACACAGTTCGTGCAACCTAACCGGATTGGGCAGTAAGTAGTTCGTTATAACTTCTAAAAAATGCTATCGCGGTTTGATCCGTTAACTTATTTATAATGTCTAATAAACATAGCCTATACACGTATTCCAACCGTTTCCTAAGTGAAATCTGGCGTCTTATAACCCGACAATTGTGTCAGTGGCCATCACTATCGGAGTCCACAGAAATATGATCAATTACGTTACTAAGGTTGACAAGGGTTTGACTCCTCTCTCGCACTGTCCCTGAGGATTCTATAAGCAGTCAACTTTAACAAAAGGAAAGTTTCGATTCCGAACATGTTTAAGGAAATTCGGATTGTAACAAACTCTTACTGAGATTGATTCACTGAAAGTGTTACTGTTTACCATTGCTTCAGGTGTGATTTCCTTCGCAATATTTATTCATTTGGATATCCAGCAACAGTATCATAAATGCAAACTAAAATGACCCCTGATTGAGAATACATACAATAATAGAATACCTCAGCATGGATTACATTTAAAGAGACGTTGAAAAAAATCTTGAAGTATTTATACAGAATATTGTGATGTTTTGATTCTTTGTCTTTGAACATATTTTTGATCAATACATAAATAAAAAGATATAGCTATTTTGAAAACGTGCTTAGCTTGTTCCTGCCAGGAATACTTTTACCAATATTCTAGTAGGTAATATGAATGAAGTTACTCTTTACCAATATTTATTACTAGCTGACCCGGCAGAAGTTGTCCTGTCTTAACGACTACTTTTTATTTTCCTATTAGAAAAATGTTATCTCCCCTTGCAATGTGGGAAACGAACCCACGACCTTCACGTATCGCGCGTGCTGCTCTTACCAACTGAGCTAACCGCAAGTTATCGTAGGCGATGAAATTTTTCATAACATTTTTCTGTTTCTAATATTTAAAGTTCGCTAGTACGGCGTTACTATAAAAATAATAAAAAAAAATATTTTCCTTTTATAAAAACCTTCTCCTGACTATAACAAACACAACAAAAAAAAAGTGAAATTGGCTCAACCGTTCGCGTGATGGCGTGGCCAAGGGAAATATGGATTCATTTTTATATATCAGAATTATGTTATCTATGGAACGTAGCTTGGCAGGACTTAGCGCAGGAAGGGTTCAAAAACAGTAAACAAATTGCCCGTCAGACATTATCAAGCCTTACAAAATTGTGAATTCCCACAGATCCGTTTGAGAGCGACAAAACCGCAGGCCGGGTGAGGGGTTAATGTTTTGTTTATTGTGGGTCTTCCTCGATGTGGGTATATTACACCGAGGTAAATAAATAAAGTGTTGATCACTGAACGTTGGCAGATTAAGAGTTCCGTATACAAGCATTTTAGGAGAGGTAGGGCGTAGCCTTTTATCGCTTGAACTGGAGCAGCCCAACTGTTAAAATGCCTCCTCCTTACAGAAAACTGCAGTCAAATAACAATCACTTCGGTGCTCCTGGGGGGCTCTATTCCTATGAAAGAAAGAAATAGGTAAAATACATTTATTGACATCACACAATTTACAAACAACGCAAGACAATTATAACAGATATTATATAAATACTTTGTGAGGCCAATTTGGGTTCCACCTCAGCAAATGCCTGACTTTATTATATGAGAATTGTTTCTTTTTTCAACATTGCTTAAAAAAGAGGGTTTCTCAATTTGACACATGATGTAGTGGATGGGAAATAAAAGAAAGCAAATTGTAAATATGTCATTCGAATATATTCGCCAAATTAAATTAAATAATTTAAAAATACTTCTTGCACATCGTCGTTGGTTGTTCAAATCTAATCTGCCACTCTCCATTGTATGAATATCCCATACATACAGTTATCGCTCATGCATCACGTTTGGATACATCTGCTGTCCCACATATATGTTGTTACTAGCTGTGCCCGCAACTTCGTTCGCGTGGACTATATCCTTTCATGGTCGGTTTTACCCCTCTCGCCCCTAATATTATACAAAGTGGAAGAGTATTTGAATGACAGGAACGTGTGGATCAGTGACTAGTGTGCTCGCCTGTACCTACGTGTTTTATATTATTTTACAAATATATATGTAACGCATTTTCTCAATCAATGTCAGAATTGGGCCTCGATGACGCATGTGAGTCATACAGTTAATTTAATTTACAAATACCTTTGCTTTATTATTATTATTATTATTATTTTAATAATTGATTTAAAATTTTTATTTTACAATTGACAAACTAACTGTGTGTCTTAGTGCAAAATTAGTAATAAGTGTAGCTTTCATTTGTAAAAAAAAACTACTGAGTTTCTTGCCGGTATCTTCTCTTTAGTTATAGGTTCCGAACCGGAGGTAGCTTCATTTGCTTTATATAGAGACTATTCATAAGTATTACTAATGTAATCTATGTGAATAAAAAAAATATTGACTTTGATTCGAAACTCAATCCAAGTTTCGAGCTATATTTGTACCAAATTTCAAATCTCTAACTTAAAAAATAAACATTTTCCCATATAAACTTTCAATGGTGGTATTACCCCCATCTCCCTCCCTTTATTTTCTAACTAAAAGTAGCCTATGTCCGTTTTTGAGGTTCAACGTATACCAAAACGTAAAACAAATTCAAAACCGGTTGAGAGTTTTAATAGATATAAGATAGTTAAACAGGCCTAGCATAAGCAATATGTCAAATTTATCGCATGAGATGACAAAAATTTCGTTGCTGTTGATTGGTTAATAGCACACCGCACTCGTATTTTTAGCCAATCAACACCTGACACACTGACTTCAATCGATTTTGACGTTTGTTAAGAGCGCGATAAAATTTAGTCGCGTTGCGTATGCTAGGCTTGAAAGACAAAGCTTTAAGTCGTTTCCTGGCGTTATTAGGCATTCTGTTGCTAATGCGAGTGAATCGAGAAACGCTTACGCAACCGTCCCATTTGCATAATGGCACGAAACGCCGGAAGCAATCCCGTTTAGAATGTGTGAATTGTTGCAAGCGAAATGCGCTTGCTAATGCGATATCAAATGGAAACTCTCATATTTATCAGCTGTTCCGACTTCACTCACAATTTCTCGGGATTTTTTATTAAAAGGTTTAGCAACAAACAAAAATCATACAATACATAAGATAGCATTAAATTTGAGTTTCCATAACAGATGCACACAACATGAGACTACATTAATTATACTTAATAAGTATAATGTAGTACATTTATTGTGTCACTTTTAACAAAATAGTAAACTCGCATTATCGGAACATTTAAAACTTTTTAAGAATGATTTTAGATTCTGGTGAAATTTTCTATGTCCTTTCATACAAGATTGTATTTGTGACACGAACGTAATAGGGGGCATACAAGCGTACATGTATAATCAATCTTTTTCGTGAAAAAGTAACATCTAATATGTCATCTCTTTCTACAAAATTGAGTACAATTCAATCCAGATTTTTTTTTTGTGAAAGAGTAACAAACAGCCATTTTTACAAACTTTTGCCGTTATAATATAAATTAATGCCGTGCCGCGGCTTCGCACGAGTAGGGAACCTTTTATGCACATTTAGGATCGCTTCTTCGCTGCTTTTGGTCGCAGCGTGATGATCCTAAGCAAGCAGCCTAAACCTTTCTCGATAAATGGGCTATCCAACACAATTTTTTTTAATTTCGGCCAGTACTTCTTGACATCGGCGCGTTCAACAATCAACTTTTCAGCTTTAAAACATTTCGCACCTTCGGCAGAACAAAGGGCACAATTGTCAACTGTCGTAAAAACAAAACGAATAAAAAAAAACTGAAAGTTCTGAATTCTTGTTAAGCACATGTCTAAAAAGAATAAAGTATAATGGTTTAAGTCTTGCAAAGGATGAACTTTAGGATAATGATAATAAAGCTAGACCACACTAAAGCAAAAATATCTTAAAGGCTCTCCTGTACAATTGCAAAAACTACAATTGTGCCCTTATTCGACAGAAGGTGCGATTAGTAAATCAATAATGATAAAAGGATTACTTTCTTTTAAACTACGGGGACTGAGTTAATAGTATTTTTTGAAAGACTAAACAAATCTTCTTTATTCCCTAATTCATTGGTGACGCAATAAACCAATAGTTATCAAGCTAAGTTAATATGATCATAGGCCCGTGGGTTTTGATCTGTTATGTCCTCAACTATATATGTAAATACAGACAATAGCACGTTAGATACACTTTGCGGATGGGACCGCTCTAATGTCGAGAGTATAAGGTCTAATCTAGAACTGCTAGTGTTTACCTGGACGTGCCGTTGACTGTATCGTTGCTTTTAGTTTTTTATAGGCCTAGCATGCGCAACACGTCGAATTTCTCGCATGAAACGACAAAAGTTTCTTTACCGTTGATTGGATGATAGTACACCGTATTCGTATTTGCAGCCAATCATCAGTTTACGCATTCATTTTGATATTTCTAATGAACGCGATATAATTTACTCGAATGACGCATGCTAGGCCTGTCTAAGACAAGCGCTCAAGTTTTGAGTTTAAGCCTCAACTAATAAATAAAAAAATATGGGATTATATATTAAAAAGAGTGGAGGGGTGTGTTAACGTCACTTTGTTGTAAACACTGTAAGAACTCGAGCCAAGTTAAGCGCAATCTTATGAAAAATATAAATTATTTTTTTGATGGACTTTGTTGCTGACAGAGCTGGCCACACATATGCATCCTACTTAATGGAAAAATCAATAAACAAAAAGAGAAATAAATGACTTGCGACCTCAACAGACTTAATTTCGCGACAATTTTGCCAATGTTGAGAATTTAGAGAGATTCACAACACGCACACATACACACGCGTAATTTATCTGATGAACTAAAGATACGTTTTTATTCCTATACCTACTAGTGTATAAGAGTAAAAATGTCTCTTAATACAATATAACAACTAAGTTGTCCAAATTTTTATCTTTCAACATTTTCCCTAATATTCGTACCTCAGTAACATAATTTTAATTCTATGTCTAGATTGTGTGAAAGCTAGCCTACGCTGTAATGCCTAGCTGGGCATTTAAACCGTTTGAGTTACGTTGTGTGACACGCTTTGAATAATGGACCTGGTTTCTACGACTAATGAAAATGTGGAGCTGCAAACGTAAGTTAAATAAAATCTACCGCTTTCAGCGTCATGACGGGAAATGTGAATCTTTTAACGAGTTTCGTATTTGTAGTATGGTAATTAAAACTGGGATGTGAGGGATTTTGCCTTTTCTATTGTTTGCGGTTGTAATACAAATTACCTTGATTTTTTTCTTTACATTTTTAACTTTAACAATCGTTATAACCTACCATTGTGTTAAAGTATACACTATGGTAACACATTTTGATTCTGATTTTCGTAACACAGTTGAGTTACTTACTTATGAACCATATTGCAACAAAGATAAGAGATATATTTTATAGACACATAATAGTAATAATTTAGATAGTTTAATCTCTTCAAAGCGATCTTTTCCAGTGAATTTTCCATACATTATTTACTAGTGACCTAATACATTATTAGCACGCGTACTGTCCCAAATTTAAAAAAAAACCTGGGGTTTCCGTCACAAAATTATCTACATACATTATTTACTAGAGGCCTAATACATTATTTGCACGCGTACTGCCCCGTTTTTTTTTTAAATCTGCCTTGATAAATTGGACTTTCCATCACAAAAATATTTTATTGATTCGAACTAGTAGTTGAATCAAAAACAAAATCTTCAGCTTTATTATTAGTTTTTATTGCTATAGATATGACCCACGAAACAAAAAGTAATCATAAGATCCTTAGAAGGAGCGTAGGAAGTATATTAAAGACTGGTAGTTAAAAACTGATGGTTTTATTACAAAGTCAACCATACAAAATATTGTTTGACAATTCACAATCCGAATCGCAAGATATTAAGTTACAGCTGCTAAATTTTTGTTGTATATTTTCATCAAGATATATATCTTATCAATATAAATACAAAACAATATTGTTTGTATCTAGACTATACTATATAGTATAGTCTAGATATGTATTTAAATTGATACCGAACCATAATAAGCGTTATTAATAAAAAATCCTCATTTTTTCCATTGTAAAACTAACTTCCATTACTGCTTGGTAAATGTTCCACACTAAGTTCACTTGGCTCTCAAAAGTGACTAATCTCGTAGTTTATTTCGTTGTCAGTTCGTCCCAGATAAACTTAGCCATTTATCCGGGTCGGCAGAAGCAATGACATGGCTTTAAAATGAAAAATGGCCGGACGTCAGACGCAAAGCCACTCGTCTTTGATAACTGCCGCTGACGGGTCCATTGAGGTTTCGAACAAAACTTGACTGTGGACACTGTTCTGATTCTACATGGGGTCTCAAAAAAAAAGGTTTTGTTAAAATTTATCTAAGCTAACCATCTCGGTCACACGCAAGAATTAACTTTGAACTTACGAGTATTAAAGTAGTCGTGAAGATTTCATCCCCCCCGCTGGGTTCCGCATCTTGTGGCGATGGGGGGGCTCAGTAACCCTGTGGTCCGGGACGTTGAGGCTGGCCTTGTCACCCAGCCTCCAATACCGCACAGGGTGAAGCCAAGACGGATCCCGAGCTGGGCCGCGGAGAGCAGGTGGCTTCCTGCGGCAAGCCCGCAAGGGCAGTAGTGGATTGCGGAGAAAGAGGAGGACCTCGGTGTTTCGTTGCCGGCCTCCCTGTCCTCCGCGACCCGGCAGTGGCGCGCAGCCGCACGGGGCACGAATCGCGTCGTGGTGGGGTCGCAGAGGAAGAGGAGTATACGGTATTACGTTTGCCGGTCTCCCTATCCTCCGCGGCCGGTGGGTCTCGGGACTTCATCTGGCTCTCGGAGGGAGAACTGGATTGAGAGTCTCGGGTGTCCGTAGAGGCGGTAGGCAGCGGAGCCGCACAGCAGATCCGCTGCTGGGACCGGAGATGCCAGGCGTGGGGTAAGCCTGGCGTCCGTTACCTCGGTCCCGAGGGGGTGGGGCGTGTCAGGTGGCCTGACACGCTCCAGCTGCGTATTTGCGCGGCGAGATGGGCCGCTTGGCGGTAGGCGCTGTAGATATTATTGAATTAATGAATGTTCAGATATTAATGGTAACTTGTGGTGTATGGAACTTTTTGACATTTTAACTGTTCAAAGTATTTTGTCACTTTGTCTGCTCCGATATATCTGACGGCGGCTGTACCCAGTAGGTGTTTGTTCACTTTGGCCTTAAAAAAACAACCAGATTACCTATATCATCCCGAAAAAACTGTCATAGACATTCTAAAAAGCTTTTCTGTTTTTAATATTAATAGGATTTTAATACGATGCTGTGCACGTCTGATATAAACAGTGCAGTTAACACACCAAGTCTTTAAACAAAGCAAACCATATAGAAGTAGTTTTGGTAACTCCAAAACGTGTACTCGTATAATCTAGTTAAAACACTAACCCAAGCTTCTGCATCAAAAACTATAAGTTAAGATCACAGGGGATGCATACAAGCAAGTATCTGAGGCTACGAAAGTTAGCTTATTTAATTTATGAGCGGTAGAAGCCAAGTTCGGTATACTATTCAAATATTCTTAGCTCTCAGTTTTAAGAAGTTTATTAACACAATTCAGATGAATATTACGAGCACTATATTCTTGGCCTTTTAGATGTCCTCTGTTTATTCTATTATAACAGTTATATTTATTTCTTGTTACGAAGAAATTGAATAAGAATCTAGCAAAATAAGTCCATTTTTCAAACTTCATATGAACGAATAAAAATAATTTATTTGATCAATATTAACATTAATTTTTTTTTACTGTCACAAGACAAGATGTGGACAATAGGAAGAATTTAAGAATTTTTGAAGAGAGGTATGGCATAGCGATTTATCGCTCGAACTGGGGCAGCTCGACTCGTGAAATACCTTACAGAAGACCGCAGCCAAATAACAGTCACTTTTGTGTTGTTGTGTTCCTGCGTGTGAGTACCTTACTCAGCTCCAGAGCTCTTGGGGGGGTGCTACATTCGTAGCAGGGGTTAGGCCATTAGCGTATGGGCGACAAGTCCAGTAACATATTTATTATGCTGTACTTGTTGCCCTTAAGCTAGGACCTCATTACCATTTAACATCAGGCGGGATGAGGTCAATCTTGAAGTGTAATATAAAAAAATAATAATAGATAATACTAGCCATTGTGTTTTATAAGATTATGATACGTTACTTTTATAAATATCGAAATACTTTTTTACAAAGATAGACATTAGAAAATGTATATATAAATAGATTTGATTGTGTGTGTCTGTTTGAACGTGAGAAAGAGAGAGGTAGGGCTACCCTATCTCTTAAACAAAGAAATTGTTAAGATACTCGTACAATGAACCTTTTTTATTTTATCGTTAAAAGACTTAAAGTAGTCGCTTATTTCTGTAACACATGATTTTACACAGTGATTTTACTTGCCACAGAATCAGAGCAATGTATGTGATGATGTCAAACATATATTTAATTTCGTAAGTGTGCACACAGTGTAAGAACAAACAGCCGTTTCTATTTCGGCGATTTCTCAGAACACCTAAACCCGTGTCGTTTTGGGAAACTTTATTCCGGCCGGAAATTAAACTCCGACTATCTCGTATATTTTGTCGCAAATATCGAATTTTCCTTGTACGTTTCAAACAACATGTCATCCCGTTTTCGTTTTGCTCTCCCGTCACATTTGATCCCGTGATAATATTTCAAATTGATGGCAGGCATGATTTAATAATATATCTATGTTTGTGGTGGACAAAGCTACAATCGTAAATGTTAATGATAAAAATATATATGCATATATATACGTTATGTAACTAAATACAAGTATACTTTTATACCCCCCCTACACGTAAATGGAGGAGTGTTTTTTTTTAATTTCAATCCCAATATGTGATATATCGTTGGGTAGGTATTTAAAAATGAACAGGGGCTTACTAAGATATTTTTTTGATAATTTTAATATTTTGGGAAATAATCGCTCCAAAAGAAAATAAAATTGTGTCCCCCTCTCTAACTTTTGAACCATAAGTTCAAAAAGTATGAAAAAAATCTAGAATATAGAACTGCATAAAGGATTCCTAGGATTTTTTTGTGATGCACTGAAAACTACGGAACCCTACACTGAGCGTGGCCCGACACGCTTTTGGCCGGTTTTGTCGGGTTAAAGATATGTGTAAGTCAATAGTTACCGTATTTTTGAGTTGTTTAATTTATTGTGGCTTTTTTCTTATTTTTGTTTTTTATGCAATTTTTCAGTATTAGCGCTCCCATAATAACCGCGAATGGCTTTCGCCCCAATGGTTTTCGGGGGAGCGCAAATGGCTCTCACCATGGCTTTAGTGGGAGAGCAGATAGCTCCCATCCCTGTCTTTTAGGGAAGCGCAGATAGCTCTCACCCCATACCCAACCGAGAAAATAACCCACTACGACACAGAGGTCATCGAATAATTTAAACCAACTGACAAAGATTATTTTAATAATCAGTCTCTCAAATACTTCATTTACAAGTTTTCGATTTTTTATTTTTATAGTACTTTACGCCGTACTAGCGAACTTTAAATATTAGAAACAGAAAAAAAATATGGGAGAGCAGCACGCGCGATACGTGAAGGTCGTGGGTTCAATTCCCGCACCGCAAGCTGAGATATTTTTTTTCTGTTTCTATATTTACAAGTATTGCTGTAAATTTACAATTGTGCTTTATAAATGTTGAATGTACAGTCCAAAACACTTTACGGTAAAAACTTGCAGCTTAATATAAGTTCTTATTGCTAAAACGTAAGGGGAGTAAAAAGCTCAAAGTATAATCTAACGTACTTTTGACTAAACACACACAACATTTAAACGTGTTTTTCCTGCGTGTCTATATATACTATTGACATTTGCAATTATCAAGTACTTACAAGATTTGAAACAATTATCGTTTTGTTATTAGACGTTACTAGTCATGTAAGCTAAGGATTAGATTCGAGAATTCATTAAGCCGAGTCTTAGACAAAGCAGTCTACCAAATTGAAACAGCAATGGACACAATACAATATTCATCATAAGTATTCCACAAACAATAAACATCATTAAATTGGTACTTTAATTGAATCTTATTACGTTTATTACAAAACATGGACTAATTTAGGAAAGGACGTCCATTTGCAGATGTGTGTTTGTGGCCATATTTTCATTAAACGAACTTATTACAATCTTTCATTAACTTTCGTCTGTCCCGTTATCCGTAACATAATTTTGCAAGTTATATTTTTAAGTAAATAAATAATTGTATATATTTTTTTTTATAAAAACGTAACGTATTAATCCGGAAAGAAAATATTTTAAAGAAACGCAAATAACAACGAAAAATATGTAGTTCTAAACATTTCTATGCTCCCCACGGAACAGGCTTAGCCTAGTGTGGGGATCAGTAATATTTGTTTAACGTGTACTTATCTTGGAAATAAATGTATTTCTTTTACATGTTCGACAGAGGGCACAAACCGGAGGCTAAGAGGGCTCGCCTACGATAACTTTCGGTTAACTAACCGAACCAACTGAACTCAGTTGGAAGAGCAGCACGCGCGATACGTGAAGGTTGTGGGTTCGAATCCCATATTGGAGATGGATTTTTTCTGTGTCTTTAAAATATTTAAAGTTCGCAATTGCGGCGTAAAGCATTATAAAAAATTTTAATAACAAAATCTCCCTCAATAATCTGAATGTTAACTTATCACAATAATAAGACTTATACGGAAATTATTCTTCAAAAACCTCGGGAGAAAACTTTTGAGTGGAACGCGGGAAAAAGGGTTTACAAAAGTTTATATATAATTACGCACGTTTATATATAATTACGTTTATATATAATTACGCACGGTACGATCGTGCCGTCGATCGGGGAGGGTAACGTGCGTTTCGTGGAGAAAATAAAAGTCGGAGATCAAGCTGATAGAGGTAACTGCGGGAAAAGTATAACATGCCAAAGAATAACTTACTTTTGTTTGTATTTACCCCTCACGTCGATGGGAGAACGAATTGTGTTTGGAAAGAACAAAATATGGAACTACTTTTGTGCTTTGAAAAACTTTATGTAATAGATCAAAACGCGACATCATTTGTAGGGTTCCGTAGTCAACTAGGAACCCTTACAGTTTCGCTATGTCTGTCTGTCTGTCTGTCTGTCCGTCCGAGGATAATCTTAGAAACCGTTTGCACTAGAAAGCTGAAATTTGGTACAGATATGTATATTAATCACGTCAACAAACTGTAAAAATAAAAAATAAAAAAAAAAGTTTTTTTGGGTACCCTTTTTTTTAATTTCAATCCCAACATGTGATATATCGTTGGATAGGTATTTAAAAATGAATAGGTGTTTATAGAGATCGTTTTTTGATAATTTTAATATTTTAAGAAATAATCGCTCCAAAAGAAAATAAAATTGTGTCCCCCTCTTCTAACTTTTGAACCATACGTTCAAAAAGTATGAAAAAAATCTAGAATATAGAACTGAATAAAGGCTTTCTAGGAAAATTATTTTAAACCTGATGAGTTTATAATATTTAAAATTTTTGAAAAAAAATATTTTTTAGTGTATACCTACCTATGTCAAGTCAATGTTACACACAGATAGCCCATTTTTGTAACTTTAAATACTTAAGTATTGTGATGCACTGAAAACTACGGAACCCTACACTGAGCGTGGCCCGACACGCTTTTTGCCGGTTTTTATTGAGTAGTTAATACAAACTACTTACTGCCCGACGTTTCGGTTAGGTTGCACCAACCGTGCTCACGAGCTGACTGTCGCGTTTTGACCCGTTAATTTATTTTAAATGTTTAAAATGGAACGCGAAAGTCTTAAAGTTTATATATGTAATAGTTTTTCAAACATTTAAGTTTGAGTTCTAAACATTTGTATTATTCGTTTCACAATTTAATAGCAATAATCTCCGCTTCGCCTCTTGGTCTTACAGTGAAAATAATTTTAAGTTTTAAGTTAGTCATGGTCTGGTTAGCAATTAAATAAATATTTTCCATCCGACTTCGACGATGTAAAATAATTGCAATATGGTTTGTTACTAATTGACAATCTCCGTAGCATAGTGAGCGGCCTGGACTTTGGCGTCGCGGCATCTCTGAGGTCCCGAGTTCAATACCCGGTCGGATCAGTATCGGGAACGAACTTTTCTATGTTGTCTCGATACTGGGTGTTGTGGTTTCCGTATTTGTTTATGATTTCTGTAACGTAAGTGCTGAAGCTATTGACATCATTCCACCTGATGTTGAGTGGTAATGAGGTCCTTTTTTTTTTTTTTAACGACAGGAAATGCCTTGACGCACCTTACCGCAGCCGAGGGTGACTGCGACGTGTGTGGGACTCCCAGGGAGCAGACCTTACTCCCGACTCCGCCCTGAATAGGGCGGGGACTACCCACTATAACCTGTCGGTGGACCTCATCGCCTGAGTGGCAGTGCCGTGGGTATCCCGGTCAACGTTGAACTACCATAGCAACGCCGGCGGTATGGCCGCTTTAGCCGTTCAGATCTCACCCCCCATGATAATCAGGGAAGGAGCGGAGGTGGCTGGTCTGACGGGACCACCCCCGCCTCGCCTTGGAGGCCGTTGGTGTAATGTCGACTGTGGTACCCTCATACGCACAGCCGACTGGTCTCCATGCGGTTGGTCAAGATGGACGTAGTACCGTCTCGCACGCATTCGCCGTCTTTTTCTGAGCGCAGGACCCCTGTGGAACAACAGACTCCACAAACCGACGACGCAGGATGCCCTCTGTCCACAAAAAGGACCTCACGCGCCCTCAAATAATCAGCTAGTAATTCTCTGATGTAACAAGGCACGCGGTGAAATCGTAGGGCCTCTAAGATGGTTGAATGGGGGATGGAGTTAAAAGCGTTGGCTATAGCGAACGATATAGCCATCACCCCACGCCCCGCTTCCCATTGGCCCCTAATCAATTCTTTGAGGCGGGAGAGGGCATCTATGGTAGATCGCCCCGCCCGAAAATCAAATTGAGCGTCTGACAGGTCTGGCCCAAATTCGCGCAAGTGCTCATTGAGCCTGGAGGCAATAATCTTCTCAAATAATTTTCCAATTTCATCCAGAAGAACGATGGGTCGATAAGCTGCTGGAAAATCTGTCGGCCGTCCCTCTTTCCGAAGCAAAACCAATTGCCCCTGTTTCCACGACTTGGGAAACTTACCCTGCATAAGGCAGGTATTAAAAAGTCCCCCGATCCTCGTCCCCATTTGGCTAACGGCCAAAGCTATGATTTTTGCTGGTATTCCATCAGGGCCCGGAGCTGTCTTTTTGGACCGAAAGCAAAGTGCCGCCAGCCCCAGTTCTTCTTCAGTGATTGGAGGAACTCCATCATATACCATTATTTCCCCAGTCGGAGGATTCATAACTGGCAGAGAAAAATCGTTCGCAACAGGGAAGAGACCTTGGACCACCGCCTCCAAGAGAGTTGGCTCAAGGGACTCAGTGAGCGGCGTCCCAATGGGGCGCAGCTGGTTACGTGCGGCCCTGTACGGCCTCCCCCAAGGGTCTTGGTTTAAGCCCTCAAGCATTTCCCCTTTTGCCGACACAATTTCAGTCTTAAGAGCCCGTTTAGCATTTAAGTAAGACGAGTACAAACGTGCCTCATTTTCAGGGTCTCTTTGACGTCGACGCCGACTTCTTGTATATGCCCTACGAGTCGCAATACAAGCGGCCTGAAGGTCAGCAATCTCTTCCGTCCACCAAAACACGGCTCGACGGGGAGGAGGTCGACGTGACCGCGGCATCGAAGCATTGCACACTTCTGTAAGAGAGTCTCTGAGGTAGGAAGCGGATGCATCTACGTCTGGACTAGTGAGGGGAAGTGAGAGCCAGTCCTGCACAAAGGCAGCCTTCCTTGCCGCCGCCCGATCCAAACGGCTTAAGGCCCACCGGGGAAAATGAGAACTGCTCGTGGGTGCTGCACTGGGGTTTGAAGTGTTACGAGAGCGGATCTCCCAGGAAACATATCTATGATCTGAAAGGGTTTCTGACCACTCAACCCTCCAGTTGTCCACACGTGCAGCTAAGGCAGGAGAACCAAATCAAATGTCTACCACAGATCCCCCTTGCTGACGTACACAAGTATGAATTGTGCCTCTATTAAGGAGCGACAAACCTGAGGCTGCTGCCCATAACTCCACGGACTGACCGCAAAGATTACAAGAAGTGGCCCGGTTGCCCCAGGCTATAGACTTAGCATTGAAGTCACCAGCCACAAAGATACCGGAAAGATTTGGAGTCGACTCTAAACGTCTGATGACGGCTCCTAAGACATCCAAAAAGTCTTCAAAATCCTGAAGAGGGCGAGTAGGTGAAAAGAATACGCCTAAGAAGGCAAATTCTCCCCATTTAGTGGCCACATACCCTGGTCCTCTCTCAACGAGTGTGAGTGAGGGGGAGTTTGTGGAGGGCCGTGCAAAGATGGCTACTAGGCCATTTTGGTCCACCAATCCAGTTGTTTGGAACGTAATAAGGCTCTGCCAACACCGCAACATCAACCTGCCACTGCATCACGGTCTGGTTTAGTAAGTCCTGAGCCGCGCGGCAATGATTTAGATTTCCTTGAAGAACCTTATGTACCATTACTATTTAAGAGCGATTCCTGAGTCTCCATCGGGTCCCCAGGAAGTCCTGAAGATTGTGAGGCCAGCTGAAACGTGCATTTGGCTTTTGCTTTCTTAGGAGGGGGATTACATTTCCTCCCACACATGATATGCCCAGCAGGTTGTCCGCTAGCCGCGCACACAGAACAGTGCGGGATTTTTTCACCACAAGAAGCGGCTTTATGGCCTAATTTTCCGCAACGAAAACACAGGTTTACCCGTTCCACCGAAGATGTGCAGAGGGAGTAAGTGTGTCCAATCCCAAAGCAGCGGTAGCACCGAAGGGGCCGTTTCTCCAATGTGCGTACACTCGACGAGCTAAATCCGATAAGAAGACGTCGCCCGGACTCAACTATAATTTTGGCCGCGGTAATAGGGCATTGGAGGCAAATTGTCCCCAAGCCATTACGGCCCGGTCGGATTTCGCCTGCGCGAATTTGATCTACGGAACATCCACCAACTAAGGCGATCTTTTCAACGACCTCAGGCTTAGATACAGAATCATCCAAGTCTGATATCACTAGTCCAACACATTTGATAGGGCGAACTACTTTGGCGACGTCTTCTCCAATTACATCTCGTAATTTACTCGCTAGAACATCCGCTTTGACCGCTCCATCTGATCCTCGGAGCTTAAATTTGCGAGCTCCAGTCTAGGTTACCCTAAGGCGAAAAGATTTAACCTCCAAAGCTGCAAAATCTATTGAAGCACGAGCCTTCTTCAACGCAGACTCGTAAGATTCTCCTCTACCCTCTGCTTCCGCTGTGAGGGTTACTACCACTGCAGCGGTTTTAGAAGGGACCATTTTATTTTTCTTCGGCACCGAGATCTTGCTTGAAGACTTCGAGCTAACCCGCATGGCTGATTCGGGCGTCTTCTTCTTGCTAGCTGAAGATGATGATCTTGGGCCAGGAGCTACGAGTGACGGCGTGGGAGGAGAGACTACAGACGACCTCTTGCCCTTACCTTTTCCTTTCTTAACCACTGATGTCCAACTCTCGTTAACAGGAGTGGTAGATGGTAACATTGCGTCCCAAACCTGATCATGTGGAGCCACAGGAATAACGGATTCCTGAGGTTCCAAAGACCCAGACGTCGGGAGGGATGCGGTCTTCTCGGACAATACCTTTCCTTTAGGTCTTTTCTTTGGAGGAAGAGGAACCTTGAAAGGCTCATCAAGACGTTCTGAAACCACTACTGATTGCCCATGGTCCGTAGCGAGCGGAGGACGCAGCTGCTTCTCAGGGAGAAGCCGGTCTTGAATGCCCTCAAATCGGGCATTCAGTCGGGCGTTGAAGACAGCCCGCTCTTCCAGCATGACCTTACGGATTGTGGCCTCCAAAGTCATCATGTCTAGGTTCGACCGTTCCGGTGTAGAAACTGGAGTGGGCTCAATTACCGTTCTCGCAGGAATTGAAGCCAAGGCTAGGGGTGGAGATTTACGACCAGTCGCTGTCAACCTAGCCACTGCCGCCTCTAGTTCACCCACTTTTTTGTGGTAACTCTTTAATTCAGACTGCAAGCGGTCCACCGTTACCTGCAGCCTGACTGTCTCTTCATTCGAAGAGCGTTTGAGCGCTTCGACACACACTGCTTTAAGCGTCTGAATCCCCTCTCTGATCCCCTTTTGTATAGTTATATATTCGAAGACTTAGAGACCATTGAAAGGACCTCCACTTCATTATTTCCAGCTATTTGTAGCAGCTCAGAGACAGATTTGCCCTCAAGGCTAGAAGTGAGGGCAACCCCGTAGCCAGCCTTATTTCTGGCCTGCTGGGTCCTTCTTTCTTTAGCAGCAGCATGCTCCTCCAGTTATTGCAGCAAAGCAGCTTTTTTTTCATCGTTAAGAGCTCGTTGTGCTTCTGCAAGACCAACATCTACGCTAGTAGCCGAAGGACGGCCCCTTCCCCTTTTAGGCTTCCCCTTTGTTCGACTTTTTGATTCGGACGCGTCTGAAGATGATCCTTTGTCTACCTCCGACACAAGACGCTTGCGCGCTCGCAAAAAGATACTTCACTCTGAAACGTAGCTCATCTCCGAGTCATTTGTTAGTGTATCTGACCCTTGGTCGGATTCTCCAACTGGCGTGTAAAACAGGCTCCCACTTTTATCCGATGCCAGGGATGTTGCAGATGACGCGCGACTAATACTCCCTTGTCCCTCCAACTGCGACGTACTTGCACAAACAGCGGCAACTCCTGACAGCGACGATGATGCAGTATCACCGCCAACATTGACAACATTCGAAGATGCAATTGCGTCCAACTTAACAACATCTTCTTGGTTTATAGGGTTTTTTTTAGGTTGAGATTTCATTTTTGTTCCCACGTGTTCACGGAATTAAAACAGACTACCAGGGGCAGAGCCGGTTACCACCTGGCTACCCTCATACTACCGACCACGACCGGTTTTCACCCACCCGGTCACCATCCCTCTAGAGAGAGATGGCTCCAACGCCTCGAGCACTCACAACGTCAAAATTGGGGGTTTTTTATTGAGGTTTTCTTTCAATTAAGGCAAGACCCCTACCCTGATCAGGCCGATAGACATGACACCAGCACCTGATCAGAACAGGTTGCCCGACGATGACTAAAGTCTGTACGTCTAACTACTATTACGCAGCCAGCCGCACACGTCGCGCCGTGAGGCTTCTCTGCCTAGCCACGGTTCAAAGAGCCGCTACTACAAGTGGCTGAAAATGGCTCCACCAATGTAGGAGAATATCCCTGCACGTCCTCTTATGCAATTCTCTAATCGAGAATCGTAATGAGGACGATCTGTGTCCAAGATATCAGCCGCCGGTCGACGGAGTCCTCAGCAAAAAAGGCATGAGGATTCCGCATACCGACGTTGCCCAGGGTGCACCACGAGGAGGTTTCTTGACCAGCACCCCGTGGTAATGAGGTCCTAGCTTAAGGGTGACAAGTACAAGATAATAAATCTGTTACTGGACTTGTCGCCCTTACCTTGAAGGCTTGACCCCTGCTACTAATGTAGCTCCCCCCAGGAGCTCTGGAAACCTTACTCATACGCAGTAACACAACAACACCGAAGTGATTGTTATTTGGCTGCGGTCTTCTGTAAGGTGGAGGTATTTCACCAGTGGGGCTGCTCCAGTTCGAGCGATAAATCGCTATGTCCTGCCTCTCTTAAAATATTATATTAAATAATATATTGTGATGTTGTCCAATATTTCTGAAAAAATAAATAATCACAGCTTTTTATCAAATCTCTCTTGTATGTAATTTAACATTTCATATATAGCTATTTTATTTTTGATACTGTACGGTCGAAAGTCAGACAACACACTTTAGACTGTCTGTCCCTTAAGACGCGGACATACGAACTAAAATCAAAGTACAACTACAAGTAAAACGATTCGTTCTAGATACGGATAGTAATAAACTAGGTATATGAGAAGTACCTAAGCTAAAAACGACCAACGGACGACGGATGACAGATATTGAAAGAAAATTTTAAATTGGAATAAAGACTCGCAGAAAAACGCATAGCATTTTTGACACATTAAAAATCAAAGTGAAGAGAGGTAGGGTATAGTGATTTGTCGCTCGAACTGGAGCAGCCCGACTGGTGAAATACCTCCAACTGACAGAAGACCGCCAAATCACAATCATTTCTGTGTTGTTGTGTTCCTGTGAGTAAGGTTTCCAGGGTTCTTGGGGGGTGCTACATTAGTAGCAGGGGTCAAGCCTTCAAGGTAAGGCCGACAAGTCCAGTAACAGCTTTTTTATGCTGTACTTGTCGCCCTTAAGCTAGGACCTCATTACCACTTAACATCAGGTGGGATGAGGTCAATCTTGAAGTGTAATATAAGAAAAAAAAAGTCGTAAATTATTGAACATTCTTATTTGGATGACCTATCCAATTATATAACTACATAGAGTCCACATATTTAAATAATCGTTTTAAGAGATAGTTAAATCATATAAGTCAGAACTCAATTACGCATTCTCCTTAAAGCCTTATTATTCCAACGTCTCTCAACACAGACCTGAGATAATTTGATCAAATGAAGGCGTTTGCTTGTACACAAAAATGTAAACACGAATATACCAGTTTACCCAAGCAAAGGGGCGACGGACCGTATACAAGTTAAGCCAAATTTCACGCCAAAACATTTTCTTTAAGCCCTTATTAAATTACAAAGGTCTAAAAACTACATTAATTTATTCAAATTAAATATTCATGATTTAATAGTTGAACTAATCAAAAATGCCTTTGAAGATTGAGATGGAATTTTCTTTATAGTGAAATTGTTTTTGAAGCTTTACATGATATACCTACCTACGTTTGGGCGTACACATATATGCAAGTCTACATTATTTAAAGTTTAAAATTAAGCCTTTTTGGGCGTAGGAGAAGATACGTGTGGATAAAGGTAGAAATGGGCGTCGCTTCAAAATAACTGATTCTGAAGCGCCCCCATTTTCTCAAGGAGGCGTTACCGAAATAAGTTTTAATTCAAATTCAAATGTCTTTATTTCGGACTTCAAAGATTCGAAGGGTTAGTAAAAACACAATATTTAGAAAAAAAATGGGGTAGTACATTTTAGACAAAGAAAATAGAATAAAATAAAAATATAATAGACAATTTTCGAACCTCTGATCTATGTAATCAAAACAAAATCTTTGAATTTATAAAACCACACGATTACTACAATAACATAGTCATTGGTGAATTCTATCGGGCGGTCACGTAACATAGTAATACTAGTGATAACTGGTCCCAAACACACGTAAGCTGTGATTTGTACGTGACCCGAGTGTTAGAAGTGGAACATATCACTAAAGCAAATAACAAACTCGAACTTACATCGCTTTCGGCGACTGTATTTGGCGTTAAATGAGACTAGCTGAGCTCGCGAGTTTGTCTCGAAAAGTAGCTTTGGGTAACATAGAAAAGCAGCAGTACTCGAATTATGTATTAAATCGCAGACTTACCTGTATAGAAAGAAAGAAAGAAAGAAAGAAAGAAAATACATTTATTGACCGTACAAAACATAATATACAACCGATTACAAAATAGGAACAAAAATTAAAATTGAAAATACTAAAATGTTACAAGCCATTAAATTAGAAGACAAATAACAAAATGAATTTTTTTTTTATAACGAGGGCAAATACATTGATGTACCGTACCGTCACCCGAGTGAAGTGACGGCGTGTGTGGGACTCCCCGCCCTGAGAAGGGCAGGACTACCCACTAAAACCCCCCGATTGGACCTCATCGCCTTAATGGTGGTGCTACGGGAAACTCGGCTCAGCCATAACTACCACAGCACCACCGGGCACATTATGTATACCTACGGTACGACTGTAGCGCTGGTATATATAATTGTTTTAAACTTTAGATTTTTATATTTATACAAAATTTAATATTCACCTGCTATTTTAGATTCTCGAGGGTTACAAGTATTTTGGTTTTTAGATTGAATCGATAGCCAAAGAAAAAAATCATCGTTCTAGCTTTAAATCTCACATATTTCTATTCAAGTTAACATTTCCTCAATTTCGTACCCTCTTACCATTTTGAACTTTTACATTTATTTAATATAATAATAATAATATAATATAATATTTGACAATATCACATACATTGCTCTGATTCTGTGGTAAGTAGCTAAAGCACTTGTGTTACAGAAATCAGAAACAAAGACGGTACCTCAACACCCAGACCCGAGACAATACAGAAAAGTTCGTTTCCCATATTGACCCGACCGGGGATCGAACCCGGAACCTCAGAAATAGCGCGACGCTAAAGTATGGCACGCTCGCCTCTCGGCTACGGAGGTTTATATGTCATAATTATTTAAAATAATTTAACGGGTCAAAACGCGACACCATTTTTATTTAGTAGTTAATACCACGGTTGGTGCAACCTAACCGAAACGTCGGGAGGTAAGTAGTTCTTATTAACTACTAAATAAAAATTGTGTCGCGTTTTGACCCGTTAAATTATTTTAAATGTTTAAAATGGAACGCGAAAGTCTTAAAATTTATGTCATAATTATTTGTTTATATCTTTTAACCCTTAAAATAAGTTTCAAGCTTTAAAAATGACGATGTTAAATACAACCACGTTCACCCTCCCTTTCAACCCTTATAATTTACAACATGAATTAAATTTGTAAGCCTTATTGAAACCACACGGTTTTAATAATTAACGGTCTACAGCACATCAAAGTAATCATGCAGTTAATTATATTTAATTAAAATTATTCAAAAGCTGTTGTTGTTCATGTTCTATTTCAATGTTTTTTTTTAAATGATATTTATTATTGTTGATATCTTTCTGGAAATACAACGAAAATCTGCTAATTTCTTGATATTCTTGCCAGGTAATGTAATTATGAAACAGATACAGATATCAGTTGCGGCCATCTCTGGGGTATCGTATGAGAGTTTCGTGTGAAGAGATAATAAAGAGGTAACGTAAATTGTATTGTGTTAGATAAGTATTGAGTATTTTATCTGACGTCGACACGCGAGCTTAGAAACACGTGTTTGAAATTTAACCCCAGAAGCCAACAGGGTTAAAAGGATTTACGTTTTATAAGTTTCGCTAAGTTAATTGTTAAATAGAAACAAATAAAATGTTTGTTTTCTGCCTTGGTTTTGTATAAGCGTGTAATTGGTGACTTACTGGCTCTATTTGTTTTTGCTATGAAAGTATATATTTTTAAGTAGGTAACATAACAACATTTTTGAATCGTCTTTGAAAGCAAGTAACTGCCACCAGACAACCCTTTGGTAGATAACTATAAACTGGCCGCCCGTGAAAAAAATTATCAAGAAAATTTGAATAGAAAGAAATACTGTTTTTTTTTATTTAGAACTTTACGATTGACCTCATCCCACCTGATGTTAAGAGGTAATTGAAAGCTTGGCTTTACTAATGTATAACCTTCCCTCCCCCTCCCTTCCAGGAGCTCTGGGAATCTTACTAACATACAGGAACACAACAACACTGAAGTGATTGTTATTTGGCTGCGGTCTTCTGTAAGGTGGAGGTATTTCACCAGTCGGGCTGCTCCAGTTCGAGCGATAAATCGCTATGCCCTACCTATGTTGAACTGAAATACCATAACGTGATAAATACACATTAAGGTTCTTTAAATCTATCTTCTATATTTATAAAAATGAAACCCGTTACCCGTTGTTACGCCATAACATGAAAACGGCTTGACCGATTTGGCTGAATTTTTTTTTGTAGTTTTCTAATACTCTGTACTAGGTTCTTACGGAAAAAAATATTAAGAAAATCTCTCAAAAAGGTTGAAAAATATACATTTAATTTTGCATATTTTAAAAAACGCGCGTAACGAATGTCAACGTCATTCAAGCATCGTTTGTTCGTAAACGTGGTTACTTAATTAAATTCTATTCCGGGTCAGCTAGTACATAATATAAATGCATTAAAAGAAAAATACATTCATACGTATGTATAAAATAACTGTATACAAAACGTAAAAAACAATTCGTTTTTGTATTATTTTAGCGACGTATTTACTCGCACGTTACGCGAGAATAATAAATCTATTTGAGCATTAAGATGAATGTTTCATTGCACGCCAATAATCCACAGCAAGAAATAAATCAAAATTAGAGACAATGCGCTCGTTCTGTTTTCATTTGGCAATAAAAATATAAATCATAATTTCAGATTGTAGCGATAAATATTGGACAACATCACATAAATTTCTTATTCTGTGGTCAGTAGATATAGCAGAAATACGGTACCACACCACCCAGACCGTTTGCTTTATTTATCCGACCGGGAATTGAGCCCCATTGCTAAGCCTATATTTTTAACTTTAAGACCATAATTAATTCAAACTCGTCAATGGTCTGTGTATTGCCTTAACTCTTCATTAAACGTATTTTTCAAATGGTGTTCATGTTAAACCTACATAGTTTTGTATGTCAATTCAAATGCCATAAATTTAAGAGAAATAGACTTTATTTATTGAGTCTATAAATTGCTTAGCAACAACATAGCTTATCCCGAAATCCTTTATTATATTTAAATTTTCTAAACCAATATTTTACCACCTTTTAACTGTTCTTACTAGGATATTAGATATCTCTATGCTGGGGTGATTTTAAAAAGATCATGGTTGATTGAGTTTTGAAAATCGTTCAAGATTAGTCAATATCATATACGTTACGTAAGGCTACTACAAAGTAGAAGAGCATATTATAAATGACAAGAACGCGTGGATCACTAACTAGTCTGCCCGCCTGTACTTGCGTGTTTTATATCATTTTAAACGCATTTTCTCAATCAATGTCAGAATTGGCTACTTGACAGTCTTTGAAAAACTATTGTAAAATGTACGCCCGTTCATTTTATATCCCAAGCAATTCGATTTATCTGGAAAAAATGTAAATAACCAGAGAAAAATAAGATTTTGTGTAACACATTTAAAAAGCGCGCAAAAACGCCAAGTCACGTCACTGTTGCAATTATGACGTCAACGTTGTAGACAACGAACCGATACGCATAGGAACGACTTAATTTAGATAAACGGAAAATGTTTCAATAAATTCTTAATACGATTAAAGACACAATAATTCAATTTAATCGGTAAAATAATCATTGTTTCCCACATTGAAATAAATTATTTTCGCCGACAGCTGTCATTTTCGAATTGCAATGGTGGTTTCCGTTTCGGTTCTTTTGTTCCACAGATAAAAAAAGTAAAATTTATTTTGCAAAAATAAAATACTAACTATGCTTTTAATTAAAAAATAAAAATTTAAAATTATTACTTTACTAATAAGCTAACATATGTTACACTTTTCATATTTTATTGTTAACACTGTCAAGTAGCCAATTGGGCCACGATGACGCATGTTAGTTCTACAGTTAATTTAATTTAATTTACAAATACTTTTTTTTTTCAATAATTTATTTTTAATTTTAATTTTACTATTGACAAACTAACTGTGTGTCTTAGTGCAAAATTAGTAGTAAGTTTAGCTTTCAATTGTTAAAAAATCTACTGAGTTTCTTCCCGGTATCTTCTCTTTAGTTATAGGTTCGAACCGTAGGTAGCTTCATTTGCTTTATATAGAAACTATTCATAAGTATTACTAATGTAATCTATGTGAATAGAAAAGATTGACTTTGACTTTGTTTACCTGATTCCAAAGTATGTTAGTTCCAAACACAAATGATCATCATACGAATGATTGTTCCTCGTAAATTCTGGAGATAGAACCCCTCTTCATTCTTGATGAAAAAAGATGTCGCGTTTTTTCAAATAAAATAGTTCGTAGCCGTTACTACACACTGAGTCATCATATTTTTATCATTAAGTGTGGGAATGGTTTATCAAATAAAATTTCCAATATAGCCCATCGCAGCTTGAACTGAAGCCTATTTGTAGGCTCAGGTTCAAGCTCGAGTCTTCCACAGAGTGGTGGTTGTTTGCACGATATCATAATGTACTTTGCTGTTAAATTGTATTATGATTTAAAAAATAAGTTTGTTAAGTACGTTTGTAAACATTGCCACTAATTTAAGGTAGAAAATAAACGTTATTTATTTTTTTATAGCTTCAGACGCAAACTATCCCCGTTACTTACAATTTCCACTGATTCTACCCTTCTATTGGTCGCATTGTCATGTTATATAACGTAAATACTCTTCGATAAATGGACTATCAGGCACTAAAATACTTTTGCATTCTAATTAGGAATTCCTGAGATCAGCGCGTTGAAGCAAACTCTTCAGCTTTATAATATAAGTATAGATTGTTCTTGAAAACTTTGGTGAAATACCTCCACCTTACAGAAGACCGCAGCCAAATAACAATCACTTCTGTGTTGTAGTGTTCCTGCGTGTGAGTAAGGTTTTCAGAGCTCACCCACGACCTCCGGGTTTCGGAAAGCGTTACTTTAACCACTACAACACAGAGTTAGTTAATTCGGAGAATAACTGATACCTGCTACTTGTCGCCACATTGTAACTTTTAATTTATGTAAACCTAGCCTGACTACTGCGATTTAAGCAATATGCTTAGTGCAGCCGTCGCCGTACATCGTAAGACCTTTGTAAAATTTTATTGGAAATAAAGATTTTATTTATTATTATTTACTACTATAGTTAAGTAAATTGGTATCATTGGGATGGCTAATGTAGATAAATCGCCGATCGAAATTGAGTTAAGCTGTGTAATTGGTATTTATTTGGGTCATTTGTAGGTTCATGCGGTCGTTTGCAAAAGTAGGTTTGAAAAAAAAATATGGATAAATCCAGTACAAACGTTTTCTAACTAAAATTCAGAGTAAAGCCACATTTCAAATCTTTTTGACAGGACGAAGTCTGTCGGGTCCGCTAGTTGGTCATAAATCTTTCATAATATGTTTTTCGTAGTGAAATATTCAGGACATTTCCACAAACATTCCTAAGTCCCCATAATTAGAAAATCAGTATGCTTGTGAATTAAGTTAACGAGTCAAATATTACCTTATTTCGGGTATTGCTAAAAATACTCAACTAGGTGACCTATCCAAGAAACTTAAGTGCAAAAGAACCGAATAAATTGTAATTATCTTAACCTAATTTCTTTAGTCTATTTTTCTAGATAAGACCTCTCGATGACACTAATTAACTAAAACAGAGGTATTATTTATCGAGTATTAGGTATTTAGTCAGGAATTGCCCAAGATACTAGTTCTAAAATAATTTCGTTTCCAATGACGTCACTACACCGGAGACATAATTTTTCGAATTACTGGAAGTGCGTTAGATATAAAATGCTATTTAATGTTATGAAATGTTTTTTAGATTTGTATATTGTACGGGTTAATCTTGTAGACTTACAAAGCCTTGAATGTGTATAGTATATTTCGGTATCGAATCCGTTGTCACCGCGATGTGGGTTCCTCTCTTGCTTACCATCAGGCTGGGAGGAGTCAATTTACTGCGCTACTATAAAAAATAGTTTTAATATTAGAGTACAGTTTTATATTTTAGTTTCCAAATTAGTTTGATGACTTTGAGAGCCTCCAAAAAAAAAGTACTTGCCGAGGTATTTAATTATTTCTTCAATGATCAAACTGAATGACTTACTCCAAAGTGATCGACACCTTTTTATTGAGAGGGGGGGGGGGGGAGACTCCCCTACGTACATAATACTATATAATATTAAGTCGGTAAGTTAGGAGCGAGGACCATCCTAATTAAAAACCTCTCACCTTCTCATAGCCAATTGACGGCGCCATGGGAAAACCGAAGGATGTAGGCCGCTACGGTTGATCCTATACCTAGTAATAATTTAGATAGCAATATCTTACCTAATGAAAGCAAAACTGTGAAGTAACTAGCACTTTATTAACAGTGTTTAGGTAACCTACTTGAATGGAAAAATATTTCAACAACACAGAACTGATTTTTATTCGGCTGCGGTCTTCTGTAAGGTATTTTACCAGTCGGGCTGCTCAAGTTCGAGCGATAAATCGCTATGCCCTACCTCTCTTATTTAGTAGTTCGTAATAACTACTTGATAAAAATAGTGTCGCGTTTTGACCCGTTATATTATTGTAAGTTTATAATTGCTAAATTCCCTCAAATAACCTAGCTATTAAAGTCCCGATCCACCTAGGCAAATTTATATAATATTGCTACTGCATTCTGTATACGAAAGCCAATTATAGCTCGACCGGGTAACGTTGGAGCCGTGCCAAAGGTTTCGTTCAAATCTCGCCCTGAAATATTGGGCTTAATCTTGACTCACAGAAAATAATATTAATATCTTCATGCCTGTGTTAGCTTTATTAATGGGAGTTGTTTGAGACGTTTTTGAGGGCTGTTGAATTAGGTAACGGTTTTGCTTATATTTTATGTCAGATGATACTGGTGTTTTAATTAAACATTTGTGTGAAAAATGCAATTGAGATAGTGACATGCACAAATAGTTTATGGTATAATGTACGTAAAAGAGGACTTAATTGTTACAAAAGTGAAATTATTTTTTTTTAACTTTTAAACGCTCCGAAATTAAATAAGTAAGCAGCGGTCAGTTTGAAAATAACAAACGAACACTCCAATTTTATTTCCCCGCATAGGTAGGTACTTAGCATATTAAAGTGAGTAAACTCTACAATCAATATTTTTTTTGACAACTGTGATTTACTTCTCTCTTTTATGTAGTAATAAACAATAATACCTACATTGATATAAAATTTAAACAAATAAGCAAAAAAATTAATGTTTTCAAGAAAAATTGAATCTAAGGGAGATTATTTTTTTTTGTATCTTAAAAACGTTATGGTATGGTATGATATCAAATATAGTGTGGGATTCGAACCCACGACTCTTTCAACTGAGCTTAACGCAAATTAATGTAGGTAAGGAATTTTACCTGTTGTAATACGTCTAATCCTTCTGACACTTTCTGCCAAACTGCAAGACAGTTTGTCGGCAGTAGCTCTCGTGGATGCTATACAGTTTATAAGCACTTATCCGCTAGATACTAAGTATGCAATGTTATGTTTATATAAATTTTCTTATTATAACCTTAAAAACTGTGTATACATTATAAATTTTAAGACTTTCGCGTACCATTTTAAACATTTAAAATAATTTAACGGGGAGCTGACAGCTCGTGACCACGGTTGGTGCAACCTAACCGAAACGTCGGGCAGTAAGTAGTTCGTATTAACTACTAAATAAAAATGGTGTCGCGTTTTGACCCGTTAAATTATTTTAAATATGTATATGTCGCAGTCATCTGGTTGAATCAGCTATTTAATTGGATCACTAGCGCGTTTATTAAATGACGACGTTTAATTGAATGACTAGGCCGAACGTTGAATGAACGAGCCTCACTCAACGTCCAACAAGTTAGCGTATTGTAACATAGCCCTTTGAACATAGCGGACGTAAAATCAGTCAGGTGATTGTAATTTAGTACAATTTTTTTCCACTGAGGCGTTAGTGCTGATCAAAACAAAGATGGCGTCAAACAGCTGGTACAAATCTAATCGATTAACACTGTGTTGATATTTTTTGAGTGAAATTGAGATTCCAACCTTTTCCTCTTCCCCCAATTTTTAATACAGTACTTTTGAAAACATATGATATATTTTTAGCCTAAGTGTCTTAACACTTAAAATTGTTAAAACATAATAAAAATTCTTATTTAGGTGTGTTATGTCATGTCCTCATTTTTTTATCTAAACTTAGTTATCTTTTAAGTTGCGAACTTATAGTCACCTTAATCAAACATTACAAAGTCAGCTATATACCATTCAACGACTATGCTAAATAACGTTCAGTCAAGAAGTTGAACGTTATATTAAACAATTTGACGAGTTGTCCTTTAGTCATTCAATTAAACGTCGTCATTCAATGAACGCGCTAGTGATCCAATGAAATAGCTGATTAAACCAGATGACTGCGACATATACATTGTTATGAATATCTATCTATCATGCAATAAGTTTATACAATTTATTAATGTATTAACTATCTTGTAACAAGATGTGATACGTATTTGAACAAGTTTATTTTAACAAATTACGTTTATACATAACAGCTGGTTAGGCTCGTGCGGATACGGAATTAAAATATAAGATAACGTTGAAAGAGATCTCTATTAGTGTTTTTTTTTTTATATTGCACTTCATGATTGACCTCATCCCACCTGATGTTAAGTGGTAATGAGGTCCTAGCTTAAGGGTGACAAGTACAGCATAATAAATCTTTACTGGACTTGTCGCCCTTACCTTGAAGACCCGTGCTACTAATGCAGCACCCCCAAGAGCTCTGGAAACCTTACTCACACGCAGGAACACAACAACACAGAAGTGATTGTTATTTGGCTGCGGTCTTCTGTAAGGTGGAGGTATTTCACCAGTCGGGCTGCTCCAGTTCGAGCGATAAATCGCTATGCCCTACCTCTCTTTGTGTATAGTTTAGTGTGCCCACACTTATGGGCTTAGTTTTATGAAAGTGACGTTAAGGACACATTGACAGGTAATGCTTTCTAAGTAGTGTGTTTGATTTATATAGCATTCGCAGGGACAAACCCCACGCTGCAAAGGGAAATTCAATTTATCTGTTCTTTAAAATATTCAAAGTTTGTAAGTGCAGCGTGATGTACAAACAGAAGCATGTCAGACTAGACACAAACTACATTTTGGACTTTGTACCGTTTACCTAGATGTGCTTTCGAACGTACTTCGAAAGCACATCTAGGTAAACTAGATAAAAACTAGAAAAATCTCAAAAAGAATAGCAAAGCATTTTTGAAAAGCATTGTCATTGTAAATTTCGTGGAAAATATTCCATCACGAACCAAAAAGTTCGGTAACTCTTATCTTTGCCGGACCATAAAGAAGTGGAACTCGTTGCCGGCTCATATGTGTTTCCTCCTTCCTTTGACATGGATTCCTTCAAAAGGAGCGTGAAGAAACATCTTGCGGGCCAGTATGGCGATGCTAACGGATAGGATATTTTGATATCAAATCCGTTGTCATCGCGATGTGGATTCCTCTCTTGCTTACCATCAGGCTGGGAGGAGCCAATATACTGCGCTACTATTAAAAATTCTAATAGTAGCTTACGTTACTTTTCAGGTTTCCAGTACTTAATCAAACAATTACAAATTCCTGAACATAATCGCTCCATCATTTGAGTATCGCCTCTATCGAAGATATACGAATACGGATAAAGGTTTTCATATTGAAATTGTAAGCCAAGGATCCTCAATAAACATTGGAGGGTTAGTGTTAAGCCAACATCCGCACTTAAATCGAGTATTTGCAAATGTTAGAATAACATTATAATATGTTTACGAGCTGTTTACTTGCTGTACCTGCGACTTCGTTCGCGTGGACTACATACTTTCATGGTCAGTTGTATCTCTATCTCACTTGACATTACGAGTGTTCGGAAACTCACAAGGAACATTTATCTTAATAGTGTATCCGTTTGTAAGAGTTCATGTGATATTTAACATTTTATTTGTGCTAACATTGAACTTGATTAAAATATACAAAAAAGTTAAAACATTTTAGAGATATACTGGTTTGTCATCAATAATGTTAATGTTTTCTTCATTGTATGCATTGTATAATAATTGTTAACATTCTAACGCCACTCTTATGCGTGGGGAACTAGCAGGAGCCAGGGCTATTGCTATTTTCCCAGGCAGTTGGTTTCCACCAGAATACCAGCGCTGCTGCGGTGTTACATGCCGTAGCAGCATTTGCTGAGGTGGAACCCAAGTTGGCCTCACACGATACCTTATGTTTTGTGTAGACTTTCTAATATTTTGTGTGTTCGGTAATTGTGTGATCGTCAATAAATTAATTTTCTTTCTTTCAAAATAAAATTAATATTCGTAGCAAAAATAAGTAAAAAATAATCCAAGTTTCAAACTGTATTCGTGCCTTATTTCATATCTCTATACAAAAAATAAAAAAAGGTTATCATAGAAACATTCAAGGGCGGTATAACCTCTATCCCTTTTCATTTTTAAAACAATAAGTAGCCTATGACCGTTCTAGAGGTCCAACGTATACTTACACCAAATTTTATCAGAATAAGTTCTGTGGTTTAGGCGTGAAAGCCGGAAAGACAGACAGACAGAGTTACTTTCGCATTTATAATATTAGTATGTTATCTGGGAAGTGTTAGGGTTGTCCCTAATGTTGTTGTGTTGACCGCATGTTGGAAAATGCTTTCGATTAAGGACTATTTTAGTTTCCATGTCAAGTGGGTCCGACAGGTGTTTTGATTTACCGATACCCTGGTAATGTTTTAAGCGCAAAAGTGTGATAGATGTTTGGGACTACGACCGCTTTCAAAACGGCACGGCATGGGATTAGATTACGAACAGGAATGTACCTTAATTTTGAACATGAAGTTTGCAATGTCAATAGTTTTAGCAAGCCACAGTATGAAAGAACCAATAATATTGATATTTAAACCTTAGTTAAACAAAATAAATAAATAAATATTGGACAACATCACATATATTGCTCTGATTCTGTGGTAAGTAGCTAAAGCACTTGTGTTACAGAAATCGGAAACAACGACCGTACCACAATATGGAAAAGATCGTTTCCCATATTGACCCGACCGGTGATCGAACCTGGGACCTCAGAAATGGCGCTCGCCAAAGTCAGGCCCGCTCGCCTCTCGGCTTGAAGACCTCTTCAAAAAATAAAGTACATCACTGTTTATATCTTTATAATTCCTTTCCGTGCCGTTCCGATTCCATTACGTTCCGTTCATCATCTCTCTTCGCCTTTATCCTATTTCTCTTAAAAATTACACATAGATATAGGAGTCAGTCCTTTATCTATGTTGACTACATGGTTTTTCCAGTTTTTTCCCGCTAACTCCCGTTCCCGTGGGAATTTTACAATATCCTGTTGCAACTAAGCTTTAAGTTTACGAAAATTTAAGTGTACCTGCATGCCAAAATTCAAGCGTCTAACTTAAACGGTTTAGATTTTTCATACAAAAGGATTTTCCCGCTAATTCCCATTCCCGTGGGAATTTCCGGAATTCCATTCGTAGTGCACCTCTACGGTACCTAAGCTACGTCTCTTCCAAATTTCAAGTACCTACGTTTATCTGTTTAGGCTGTGCGTTGATATGCCAGTCAGTCAGTCAGTCAGTTTCTCCTTTTATATATTTAGATAAGGAGTTTGAATGATAATCGTAATTTTTGCACATAAGCTCTTTTGTTTGGGAGGAAAAATTGCCTACCGCTCCGTCATTCTCTGCGGGAAACAGTGAATGTCATGATATACAAATTCGCAATAAAATCAAACAAATAAGTAATGCACCAATTGGCTACTTGACAATTTTTGAAAAAGTATTGTAAAATGTGCGCCCGTTCATTTTATATCCCAAGCAATTCGATTTATCTGGAAATAATCTAAATAACCAGAGAAAATAAAAATTTTGTGTAACACATTTCAAAAGCGCGCGAAAACGCCTAGTCGCGTCATTGTTGCAATTATGACGTCAACGTCCTAGACAACGAACCGATACGCATAGGAACGACTTAATTAAGATAAACGGAAAATGTTTCAATAAATTCTTTATACGATTAGAGACACAATAATTCAATTTAATCGGTAAAATAATCATTGTTTCGCCACATTAAAATAAATAATTTTCGCCGACAGCTGTCATTTCCGAATTGCAATGGTGGTTTCCGTTTCGGTTCTTTTGTTCTACAGATAAAAAAACTAAAATTTATTTTGCTAAAATAAAATACTAACTATGCTTTTAATTAAAAAGTAAAAATGTAAAATGATTACTTAACTAATAAGCTAACATATCTAACACTTTTCATATTTTATTGTTAACACTGTCAAGTAGCCAATTGAACCGTTTTCTAAAAAGTAATGGGAACTGCTCAGTTTTCAACAAAAAATAGTGCAAGCATGTTTTATTTATAAGAAAAATGGAACAATATCATCTTTTGCAAAAGTGCCGGAGCGTTCCGAATGCATTCCGGCAGCCTTTTAAGATAATGCCATGAAATGAAGGTGAGTGCACGCTGCCCACAGAATAGGTTTTAAAAGTAACACACGTCTTGTTCGAGTTTCAAAGAATAATGTGAGAATACGATGTGCATTCTTATTCTTTGTAAACTAGATTGTAATCTGTGAATGTCTAAAGCAGACGAAAATAATAAGTTATGCTTTTTGCAGACAATATCCCACACTTAGACCAGCTTACTTATTTACAAAACGTTAGTATTGGAGGCGAATACGGAAAGTTATGCCTTTATACGGAGCGTGAAAAAAAATCTTGCGGGCCAATATGGCAACGATTACGGACAAACAAACTTTTAAGCTTTTAAAAATAACTAAATATAGATTACTAGCTGTGCCCGCGACTTCGTTCGCGTGGACTACATCCTTTCATGGTCGGTTTTACCCCTTTCTCGCCTAATATTCGAAACAAAAAGTAGTCTATATTTTAATAGAGCTATATTTGTGCCAACTTTCATATCTCTAACTTAAAAAATAAACATTTTCCCATATAAGCTTTCAAAGGTGGCATTACCCCCCCCCCCCCCTTACTTTCTAACAAAAAGTACCCTATGTCCGGTTAAGAGGTTTAAGCGGGAAAGCGTAACAGACAGACAGACAGACAGAGTTACTTTCGCATTTATAATATTAGTAGGGATGACGAGTACTCAGAATATGGTACGACGCCAAGGTGAAATTGCCGTTCAATATTAGTTCTTATGCGCATAAAATAAGGGTACAAAATACAAAATGTACAGTCTGACATGCTTTGGCTATACCTTAGATTCGACGAATTACGTAATGCTCCTGTAGGTAATACAATTTTGGTGGGGAAATCAGAATAATAATGCCTAATCCAAATTAAGTTGGCAGCAGACGTGGTTCAGCTAAATTATTAATTGGATTTTGTAGTGCGTACACAATGTAGATATCTGATACGAAATTATGGCAGTATGAAATCAGAAACATTATCTTTTTATTTATAAAAAACTTTTTTGCACAATAAAGTACAAAAGTCTTTACAGTTAACCCTGGGTAATACAGTGAGTTCGTTTATGAGTGTGCAGTAACAGACAAAATGATTTTCATTTGTGATTTAGTTTGTTTGTTTTGTATGTTCATAATTATCGAGTAAAAGGTTTTATAAAAAAAGTTTAAAAATTAATAAGTTAAAAAAGTTAACATTATTATGTGTTATGAAGAAATATTATTATAACGTTGATCTGCCCAAGCCTCGTGATGAAGTGGACAATAGCAAAAAAGGTTTCATCCCTACTAATATTATAAATGCGAAAGTAACGCTGTCTGTCTGTCTGTCTGTCTATCTGTTACGCTTTCATGCTTAAACCTCTTAACCGATTTTGATGAAATTTGGTATAGGTATACGTTGAATCTCAAGAACGGACATAGGCTACTTTTTATTATAAAATAAGGGGGGGATGGGGGTAATACCACCTTTGAAAGTTTGTATGGAAAAATGTTTATTTTTGAAGTTAGAGATATGAAATTTGGCACAAATATAGCTCAAAACTTGGATTAAAATATAGACTACTTTTTGTTTCGAATATTAGGGGAAAAAGGGGTAAAACCGACCATGAAAGGATGTAGTTCACGCGAACGAAGTCGCGGGCACAGCTAGTGTTTTATAAAGTAAGCAAATCTACGTTGCGCCTACGACACATATAACACGTCACTCAATCACTATCGTGATTTGTTGATATAAATATGAGCGACCAAAATAAATAAACATTCCTACATTGGTAATCATCGAGTTTCACTCATCTCTCCAAGACCAAAGGACATGTGATGATGGCCTCGGATGGCCTTTTCATCTTCACCGAACTTGCGGGGGAGCGGAAGGCTCTCATCCCTAAGGTCTAGTAGTACACGTAACTTAAAGAAAGTGAAAGCATACATACATTTAAAAAATCTTAAGAAATAAATAAAAGAACTGTAAATGTTTTGTTTATGCCTCAGAGGCAATAAAAAAATATGTAAAAAGATCTGATGTATCTCATTTTAAATTAATTGTTTCTGTTCGTATGAAAAATTAATTTCTTTAAACCGAACTTCCCATTATTTCGTGTTAGAAACATAAGAACGCATATTCAATTCCAAAACAACGATGGTGAAGGAAAACAACAGGGCTGCTTTTGAATGCAATCATAAATCATAATGCAATAACAAACCCCTCACTCTTGATTGCGGAAAATTGGTGGCAAACAGGAACTCACAGTGGAAATGTATTTTTCTCAAGGGAAATCAATATCCAATGGAAAATGAAAAAAAACGACCAAATGCAATTCGGCTACGTGTACATAATCTGTGTGGTTTCGCAGTCTGTGAAAAATAATGGGTTTTGTTTCTATGAACTATTACAAAAGCTATATGTATGTCGGAAAAGGGGTAGACATCAGAAGTAAATGCAGACTTACAGGTTAATAAATAATATCAGTAACCTTATTTACTTAAAGTAACTAATTAATAATCTAATAATTTACAACGATTATGTAATATCTAGTCTCTGTATGTAGGCGAGCCTATGTTCAGAGTGGCTGGTAACAGTCCGGGTACTAAAGACCACAGTCCGTACACCAAGACGCATCCATTCGAAATGCGTGCCGATTGAGCGCTGTCGTGCCCTTTTATAGGTAAGTAGTGGGGATTAAAGCAAAGTGGGAAGGCGATGACGTCTTGGTGCTCGTGCTGCCGGCGTGAGTCACGCTGTCGTACCACTGTGCCGTCATGTACTTGTAGAAATAAAAATATTAGCTGATGAAAAAAACAGACAAGACAAGCCTTTGTCGATTTTTTATTTTTATAGTACTTTACGCCGTACTGGTGAACTTGAAATATTAGAAACAGAAAAATGCGCGATACGTGAAGGTTCGATTCCCGCACCGCAAGGGGAGATAAAAAATCTGTTTCTAATAATTAAAACAAGACTTTGATTGGTCACTTAAGCAAAGATGAAAATAAACTTTTAATTAAATCAAACTAATCAATTTAGTACTACGTACTTATTACACAATTTAAATTTAAAAGCTAGTCGCGAGATTTGCTTTTATCTAACGGGTAATAAAACAATATTAAGTGACTTCAATTCTTTAGTTCCCAAACAGAAATGTAACTAAAACCGAATGTAGCAGAAATGTTTGCAGACTAATTATTAACAAAACATCGTAATCAGATTCGAATTCGCAAACTATGTTTTATCTCTTTCTTGACATATACCATACATAGAGTTTTTTTCTTAATTGAGTATTAACCCCCAGTTCTATTGGTACGATAGTTTAAAACTCATTCGGTAGAAAGCACTTACCGAAGGCTAAGAGGTAATTATAAACTGAAAAATGTATCGCCTACTATAATTTGCGGTTAGTACAGCTGAATGAGCAGCACGCGCAATACGTGAAGGTCGTGGGTTCAAAACGCACACCGCAAAGGGAGACATTTCTCTGTTTCATTAAAATATTTAAATTTACCTAACTTATCAAAATTGTGAAAACGTATACATAAGTGCTACTTTCTTTTCTATCAAGCCAGTGAATGAGATGTTTCCCGATACTTATTTATTTATTAAATGGGCTCAACAGCAATTTTTTTTATATTGCACTTCATGATTGACCTCATCCCACCTGATGTTAAGTGGTAATGAGGTCTTAGCTTAAGGGTGACGTACAGCATAATAAATCGGTTACTTGTCGCCCTTACCTTAAAGGCTTGACCCCTGCTACTAATATAGCACCCCCAGGAGCTCTGGAAACCTTACGCACACGCAGGAACACAACAACACAGAAGTGATTTTTATTTGTCTGCAGTCTTCTGTAACGTGGAGGTATTTCAGTTCGAGCGATAAATCGCTATGGCCTAAGGTGTGCCTTCCGAATCATTGAATTTGAATCGTGATAAATATGAGCATTCAAGTTGCGTGCATAAGTCAAACAATTTCTCATTGTTAAAATAAAATATTTTTTCAAAACCCTCTGGAATCCTAAAGCAGCCAACGACCAAGCTACGTGTTGTTTCGCCAATTCCCTCTCCCGTGACGTAATTGGATAACCGGACAAACAATGTTAAATTGTGTTATGGGCTTGAATTTTGGACCGTCAAGCCGGCGGTGAAAAATGGTCGACTTATGTACATCTGTTGTTCAGTTACGTACTTATGCTGGGTTCCAATGTTTGATAAACGATCCGCTCTAGTTACGGATAGTAATAAATTATACGAGGCGTAAGCTAACAACGACCAACAGAGGACTGATGACAGCTGATATGGAAAGTAAATTATGGACCGGTGTTAACGACTCGTAGTCGCTTGTAGAAAATCGGATGGTAATTTTTGACGCATTGCGAATCATAAAATATTGGCACCGACATCAAATTTTATGTAAAGTCATTAAACTGTTTCTGCGTGAAGAGTTCCAGAACATTTTTTTATACATTAGTAGATCAACACATTTATTTGCAAATCTAAAAACTGGATTTAACACCACAAAACAAAACAACTAACATTTCATCTACATATGTTTTAATATTGAAAAGCTGGAGAGTTTATTTATTTGTCTTATTTATTTAAAAACTTTATTGCACAAATAGGTACAACAGGTGGACTTAATGCTAGGGGCATTCTCTACCAGTCAACCCTTGGGTCATGCAGATAGTTTGTAAATGGGTGCGGTAACAGGGAAGAAAAAAAAGAAATCATTTTAACAACAATAAATTAAGCATTAAAAATAACATTACGGTATCTTCTAAATATACGATAATAATATACATACTATATAAATTAATTTTAATATAAAATATATAGAATATGAAGGTATACTAAGATTTACATAATATTGATAATTTATATATAAAAACAAATATCTACATAACTATAAATTCAGAAGATAAATAAATTGGTTTTAATTTGCTAATCTGAAAAAACTGGCCAAGTGCGAGTTGGACTCGAGCACGAAGGTTTCCGTACCATTTTCTATTTTGCATTAGACACAATTTTTTATTTTTTATGTAAATTTGCAATTAAATATCTTGTGAAATATTTTAACCGTCTACCTGTTGCTGATATTTCACATCGAGGAAAAAACGTCTAAAAATCACGTTTGTATGAGAACCCCTTTGAATATTTATATATTAACATTTCTCGCCATCAACCCTCCTATTTCCTCTACCTTAAGGTTGTCTGAAAGAGATCGCTTTCTAGCGATAAGACCGCCTAAATTTTACTATAATCAATCTGTAAAACTTATTTCTGTAAAGATTTTGTGCAATAAAGTATATTATCTAATATTTATTTAATGTTAATTTTATATTTTTTTGAAAAAAATATACAATTTAATATTTTGTGAATATTTGAAGCGTCTAACAACAGTTTTTATTAATATCTAGCAAAAAATCACGTTTTTTCTATGGGAGCTCCTCTTGAATAATTATTTTATTTTGTTTTATGTATTTGTTGGTATTGCGGTAACATATATACATAATCTCCGAAAATTTCAACTCTCAGACAGACAGACGGAAAGATTGCGAAAGGTGCGAATTGTTTTTTTTTGTGTTGGAATGTCCATTTACCTAGGCTAAGTTACGTCATGCTGTTATCAATACGAGCGCAGAATTAGTGGGAAATGTGGAAAAACGGGGGTAGTTATATAACTACCCCCGTTTTTCCACATTACCAATACATATATATGTATTGGTATATGTATATAAGTATATTTAATATATAATAATTTATATATTTTATTATGTTATCATTATATATGTATAACTACTACAGTACTATAGTCTGGTGTTTATTTTTTTCCTATTTATTATAATTCATACACACATCTTTATTGTTACCGCACCCATAAACTAACTATTTGTTGACTGGTAGAGCATGCTCCTCCCATTAAGTGCACCTTTTGTACTTCTTTTTGTGCAATGAAGTTTATAAATATATAAATAAATAGTACCCGTGCGAAAACCCGGCCGCTAAATATATTTGTCGATATCGGTTGTCTTTGTTGTTTTACGGTATTCATAAACATACACATATACATATGTTTTGTGAACACACATGTGATTTTATAAAACCAAAGTTCCCAAAGTCAAGGTTAACCAGCTGTTTCTTATATTTTATCGTCGTATTTAATGTTGTCTTGTAACTGAACTTGAATATTGAATACCGAACATATTCTATGTTTGATGTAATCGTATTTTGTAGTGTACGCCTAATATTCCCTGAGGCTTGTTTAAATTTAGCCGTTAATTACTTCAATATTAATATTCAGGATCACCGTGATTACATTGTGTTACAGTCTGTTTTAGTTTCTAATATGTGAGTGAGTAATAGCAGAAATTATTACGGCTATGTACTTAATCTGGGATTGTTAGCAACTACACAATTTAGTTATTGCTAAAATATTAGTTCTACGATATTAGAATGTAAATTATTAAAAATGGGGTTAGGTGAAAATATTTTTCTCCAAGAAGAAAGCGAATGCTGACAATAAAATAAAAAAAAATGTTTGTGATTTCTGGATGTGTAATGTTAACATTTTCCGTTGCTTACAATTTAGTTCCATAATTTTGTCAATAGATGTCACTGTGCATAGTTACAACGCGATATCATTGTGTTTCGACTGGCACTTAAAAGGCCTTGTAGGATATTGAGGCGCTATCCCAATCATTACACTTCGACATAGTCGCACCTATGTCTCCCACCCATTACCCCGCTAGAGTCGGCTGTAGGCCCGATATCCTAGACATAGCGCTTCTAAAGAACGTCAACCTTAGGTTGAGTTCGATAGAAGTGTTTCATGAATTAGATTCAGACCATAGACCCGTAATCATGGAGCTCGCTCCGAGATTGGGTACCCCGGAAGGGGGGATTCCACCCCCCCCCATAGTCAAGGTGGACTGGGTCAGGCTAGGCGAAAGCCTTAAGTCTGTCACAGCTCCCCGCCTAGACGAAATCCCGGACCAAATAGTTACGGTTGGGGACACACTGTCGGCGATCGACTCTCTCACGGGGCACGTACAAAATGTCGTTAGCGACTGTTCGCGGCGGGTCCCAGTGACGGCTCACCGCCGCTGAAACCTGCCGGCGGATGCGCGTGCCTTATTGAGGGAGAAAAACGCCGCGGTCAGGGCGTACGACTCTTACCCCACTGAGACGAATCGGGCTCGGCTGCGGGCTTTACAGCGTGCTGTGAAGCGCCGTATGCAAGAGTTGCGAGGAGCTCGGTGGGATAAGTTGTTGGGCAAACTGGACCCCAACCATCTCGCCTTCTGGCAACTAGCTAGAAAGCTTAAAACCGACAACAGTGCGGCCACCCCGCCACTGAACCGACCAAACGGCCCTCCCGCCTTCGATGACGAGGAGAAGTCAGAGTGTCTGGCCGACAGCCTGAAGTCTCAATGCTCACCAAGCACCCTGCCAGTAGATCTAAACCACCTCGCAACAGTCGAGGCGGAGGTCGAACGCAGGGTGGGCCTTCAGCCAACCGCGCCCGCGCTTGAGCGGGTCACAAATGACGAAATTCAGTCCATTATTAGGGACCTCCATCCCCGCAAGGCCCCTGGCTGTGATGGGATCACTAATAAAGTCCTTAAGCGCTTCCCGCCCCATCTCATTTCTTTACTTGTCGCTATTTTCAATGCGGCACTCGATAATAATATTTTCCCACAATCGTGGAAAGAGGCGATAGTGATAGGTATTCCCAAGCCCGGGAAACCTAAAACTGAGCCCTCCAGCTATAGACCGATTAGCCTAATTTGTACATTAGGCAAACTCTATGAGCGTATCGTTTATACGAGGCTCAGAGATTTCTCAGATGAGCATAAGCTCATTCCCGATACCCAATTCGGCTTTCGAGCCAAACACTCTTGTGTTCAACAAGTACATCGCATTGTCGAGCATGTACTTGAAAACCTAAACCGTCGCCGCCCCCGCAAAACGGGCGCAGTTTTCTTCGATGTGGCGAAAGCATTCGACAAGGTCTGGCACGACGGCTTAATATTTAAGCTGTACAAACTAAACGTGCCGGACCGTGTCGTGCTCATCATACGAGACTTTCTGTCGAATCGCGTTTTCCGCTATCGAATGGAGGGAGTACTATCCTCCCCCCACCCCCTCACCGCCGGAGTCCCTCAAGGCTCTGTGCTCTCCCCAATCCTGTTTACGCTATACATTAGCGATATCCCTACATTTACAGCTTCTCCGCTACGAGCGCATATCGCGCTTTTCGCGGACGATACAGCTATGTACTGTACGTCACATAAAATCGAGCCCATTCTCCGTACGCTCCAAAAGTGCGCCGACGCGCTGGGCGAGTGGTTTAGGAAATGGCGCATCGAAGTAAATCCCGAAAAGAGCGCGGCCGTCATTTTCAGCCGACACGCGCCCTTCCCACCCCCTCATCCCCCGATCACCATGTTCGAACGACCGATCCCTTGGAAACGGAAAGTTCGCTATCTCGGGGTAACATTAGATAAAGGTTTGACATTTCAGTGTCACATCAAAACAGTCAGGGACCGAGCGGCGTTCGCTCTAGGCAGACTACACTGCCTCTTAAACAAGAAAAGTAAATTGTCCCTTAGAAATAAGGTGAGAATTTACGTAACTTGTATCCGCCCGATTATGTCGTACGGTAGCGTCGTGTTCGCGCACGCGGCTCGTACGCACATAAAGCGATTGCAAACAGTACAGAATAAGTTTATTCGCAAAGCCACAGGTGCCCCGTGGTACCTGCGGAACGTTAATTTACACATTGACTTGGGACTGCCAACTATAGCGCAGTACTTCAAGCAATGTAGCACGCGTTATTTCGACTCTGCTACGCATCACCCGAATCCTCTTGTGGTTTCGGCTAGCAATTACTTCCCTTTCGTAGTCCCCCGTAGGAAACGTCGACCTAGGCATGTACCCCTAGACCCCGACGACCCAATCACTGTCGCCATGACAACGGCCGAACAACTCGCGTCACAAGCAAACACAACACGCCGTCCGCTTTTCCGCCCCCGCCGGCGGGGGCCAGCGCCGCGCCCTCCCTTAGCAGTAGGGTCCTTCTCACGCTACCGGCACGTGCTGGGTCGTTTTTCTCCCCAAACGTACATTAGGGTACAAAGTCCCAGTAACAGCCCGAGCCGAGGTTCGAGCCCCGCTAGGGAGCGCCCTCCGGTCGTTACTTAAATTAAAGGGGTGAGAGCCATCTGCGCTCCCCCGTAAGCTCGGTAAAGATGATAAGGCTTCACAGCCATCATCGAAAGTCAGGTAGGAAAAAAAAAAAAATGTAACACACGTACTCTCTTAAAGTATATAGCAAATATGTTGTGATTCATATTAATTAGGCTGCTTCCTCCATACTAATTTATTGGAACACCGTACACTGTATGTACAGACAAAAGCACATCTTTACTCCACCCGTAAGTCATGTGCATAAGACCCAATATTCCAATATCGGACTGCGAGGGTTTACTTTGACGTACTGTTGTTGACCGTACAATGCCGAAAAAAGTTGGAATAACATCGGAATTTATACAATTGATTTATTTGGTTATTACCAGCTTATATAATAGCTTGTTCACTGTATTTTTGTAGGCTGAAATAACAGCTACATAAAGCTGAAACATCAGTTTTCAATTTAATAGCGTTACAAAATTCGCGTAGTTTTATTTGGGGCTAAACATAAATGAAAACATTTATGTAATTTCACCTAAAATTGCTTTGACTTTTTCGTTGACCAAGAGTTTTATAGCGTAAAAAAGATAACGTACGATTTATTGACTTAATGCAAAGAAATTTTTTTTTTTTATATTACACTTCAAGATTGACCTCATCCCACCTGATGTTAAGTGGTAATGAGGTCCTAGCTTAAGGGTGACAAGTACAGCATAATAAATCTTTACTGGACTTGTCGCCCTTACCTTGAAGGCTTGACCCCTGCTACTAATGTAGCACCCCCCAGGAGCTCTGGAAACCTTACTCACATGCAGGAACACAACAACACAGAAGTGATTGTTATTTGGCTGTGGTCTTCTGTAAGGTGGAGGTATTTCACCAGTCGGGCTTCTCCAGTTCGAGCGATAAATCGCTATGCCCTACCTCTCTTATTATTATCCATTATTTATAAGTCGGCCAATATATAATATAAGTTGCTTCTATGTGCAGTAACCGTAACAATTGATTAAAACATATAACACAAACCATATCATTATGCATACATATATATAATTAAATATTTTAATTCTGTAAGAACGTGGAAAGTCACAAGTTTCAGCTAGTGTATAGAAAATATATATATATTTAGCAACAAGTTCAGATGTATAAAGCGGCGAAAATGAGAATTTGGTGTCAAAATATACAACTGTAATTCAATTTTTAAAGGTATTCAAGCCGGATCTGTTCCCGCGATCCTGCACCGCGATATCCCAAAATAAAGTTATCAGCCCGCTGAAAATCCAAACGACAAATTTCCCAGTACAAAAAAGACATGGAACTATTTCCACCCAACCACCGATAAACGGAGGCGCTGAGCAAAATTACATCCGATAAATAATCCTCGCCATCAATTCCCACCCGCTATAATGAAACTCACGATTTGTTTTCCTCATAAACAAAATCCTTCTTTATTGCTGTGATAGCGGACTTTACAAGCTGTTCGCACGAATCCCTTAGCTCTGCCATCTTTGCATACGTACCGAAACGCTTTAATAAAAGTCTAAATTTGTATTATGCTCTGGATTTAGGGATTACCTGTGGATGGATGGGGCTTTATAGCGATGGGATTGAACGTTTTGAGTGCTGAAATTTGAATGTGGGGGTGTTCTTTGAGACATACAAGTTAAGAGATTTGTAGTTGGCATGCGTGTGTATATATTTGTAATTCAGCTTTTCAAAGTCTCACGGGTAAATCTAGTTGAGCAATGCTATTAGTGTTTTCTATTTATCTAAAGGTATAAAGTTATTTGGAACTGAAGAACTAATGAGAGAAGATTTGATTGTTTCTATTGAACATACTCCGAGACTAGTGAACCTAACAGAAATTTGTTTGCACTGTTGGGAGGTTACGAAAATATTTTCTCAATTTACGGTTTTACATGGCGGTACCCATTTCTTGTTATATACTATTTTCTTTACCTGAAGGTTGCCTAAAAAGATCGCTTTTTAGCGAAAAAAGGTAGTAAATTGTACTAAAGTATGTCTGTAAAATCAATTTTAGTAATCTGAGCAATAAAGTTCATCTATCTATCATCACTATGCTTAAAGAATACTTATTAAAACTTCCAAAAATGTATTACAAGATGCCAAATCTTATTTTAAGCCCCCCGACACATCCATATTAGCGCCCTTTATGTATTTGAAATTGGTCATGCTGGATAGTATTACTCAAATCTTTTATTTGATACCTATTTTCATCTTGGGTTGATTTCCATCAAACTTAATTTAAAACCCTCCCTAATAATTTCACTTTTCAAACAAAATCAAAATCAGTTAGGGTGTTATGATGCCATAAATAGACATACACAGAACACAGATGGATGAACAGACACACGTATCAAACTTATAACAGCCTATTGCTTTTGCCTTTTTTAGTTAAAAAAAAATAACACTTAATTTTAGCTTTGAAATACCTACCCGAGATAATTAAAATACGTATCTCTGATTTAGAACTTAGATAAACTGAGTAATTTTTGATGCTTTATGTCACGAACTTTAACAAACATTATAATAATTTTACTTTTCTACAAACAATTTATAATTACTTTTGTACAAACATTTTATAAACTCGTGAAATATGGCAGTTAATGTACCGATGTTTTCATGCTTGAATACGATAACGCGACCCATTTAGTAACAACCAAATTAGTATAATGGTGTTATTTTTTAACCACGATTGAAATCTTAATCTGCTTTAGTGGGATTGCGCTAACGACCCAATTATAGAGTAAGGTGCTAATTTAGGTTGCTTAGCTAACGACTGTGTTAATGACGACATATTTCTCATTGTTTCAGAAAGCATCGACAAATCTGGAGAAGATCCAGTCGTCTCAGCTTTAAGGCCGTACGGAGCTCCGGATGATGACGACGGGTCTTCCAGAGACAACATAGACACATTTCAAAAATTCTTCGGGAACATAACCAAACTAAATCACCCTAGTTCCGACCCCACGACAGACGATGTCTCCTTACTCGATCACTTTTTAAATGTAGAACATAGTTATAATAATGAAACGCAAAGATTAACAATGGACGATGTTGTAAATAGTGAAAACGTATCGAATGAGACTATGAATGAAAATGAGAATGTGACAGTGACGAGACCAAGTGTTCATGAAGACGTAGTTACTAAGTTCCTAAGGTTGATAGAAACTCAGCATCTTTTAGGCGAGAATTGTACAGCTGGTACGCATCTTAATTTAGGTGAAGGCGTGGTTGATAGATACGCACAAGAGAGGTTTAGGATAGAAGCTGATGTTGCTGTGAACAGAGCTAATATGTTGACAAGGCTCTGGAAATACGCGGGGCCATCTGTGATGCACAATGAGTATTTGCTGCATGCAAGCGTTTTCTCGATGGTAGAATTTGATGACGACATCTTCGCAGCTGGGAACTGCTACGATCAATATCAGTATAAAGATTACCAGCTGTTCTGCCCGTTTGCGTATAGGTTGCCGGAAGGTCCAATATTAGCGAAAGACTTGGCGGTGGAATACAAATATTTGAGCAATACATCGGAATGGTTTTATATTGCTCGAAAGAATGCTGAGCGGGTGATTCGGAACCACAACCAGTTTAGGAGAGGTAAGTCAAATATTTAAAGTTAACAAAATATTTGCTATACCATATCTTGTAGAAATGTATCATCTTCATTAGTAGAAGATTGTTCCAGCAGGTAACTGATATAATTTTCCATCTAAATCTATACTCGTATGACTGACTGATATATCAATGCAGGGTCTGAACAATAACGGTTAGAAACTTAAAATGTTGCACAGGGCCGCTAGATGCCTTTATATATATTATTTAATACATAAACACAGTATTTGGATATTACACAATATTTTTAGTTTTAATTGGATATCAAAGTGTCTTGTTTAATTGTGTAAATGCCATGCCAAATTCCTAAGTTTTATTAAGAAAACACGAACTAGCAATTTTTACTTACTTATCCAAATTAATACTACTTTTCGATGACCTCCATAGTCGCGCTGTTTCTCAAGCCTCGGAACTTGTTCCCGGCTGTTGGAGGACTTAATTTTGTATGAAGTCTCGGGTCTGGGTATCTCGAGTATGCCGTTTTGTTTATAATTTTTGTAACTCAAGTTTTTAAGCTACTTGCTACAAAATCAAAGCAATGATATGTTATCCATTATTTGTTAATTAAACTTATACAAATTGGAAACCCAAAATGTATTTACCCAAAATTTCTCATCATCCAATTCGTTCCAGACGCAAAATAGCTTCAGTCAAATGCGCTCCGAAATTTCTCGTTCAGACTTGAACTTCCAGATAGAAAAGAGGAGGGATCCTCTCCCCTCTTATTAGGTTAGTCCGCGTGTAGCTCATTAGTGACGAGAAATGAGTTGTTCAGAAATGAGCCGGTGTAATTGAGGCGCCAGACTGTCTGGCTGCTATCCGCTTCAACAAAATTGTTGCGTGCCGGAATAAATGTCTTGGAACTTATGTGCGTCTAAAATCTTATCATCTCAGATAATTGACTTTTCAAGTTGAAGATATATTTTCGTTCTGTTTACATAACCTCTTTGACTTAACGACCTCCGTAGCCGAGAGGCAAGCGTGCCGGGCTTTGGCGTCGCGCCATCTCTTGAGGTTCCGGGTTCGATCCCCGGTCGGGTCAATATAGTAAACTAACTTTTCTATATTGTCTCGGGTCTGGGTGTTGTGGTACCGTCGTTGTTTCTGATTTCTTTAACACAAGTGCTTTAGCTACTTACCACAGAATCAAAGCAATGTATGTGATGTTGTCCAGTAGATATTTTTTTTTTTTTTTTTTATTTACATAACGTTCTTTTTAATGCTACTAGCTGTGCCCGCGACTTTGTCTGAGAAGTAACTTTGAGTAGCATTTTTAATTATTTCGGCTAGTTACTGTGTAAAAAATATAAGTATTAACACCTTGATATGCTACTTGTAGTATGTGTACGGGTAAAATAAGTATGTTACGTCATTACAATGTATTACATATAAGCATCTCATTATTGAATATTATACAGTCTATTTACGATCTACGCGTGTTTCACTCATCTCCCAACACCTACCTTTACATGGCGACCCTGCCTTATGCGGACCGCCTGGGGTGCGCGTGTGAATCCAAATAAGGGCAGTGAACTGTATTGAACTTTGTGTAGAAGTGGTCATCAATTAAATTAATTAAGATGAAAGTCTACGTGATTGGAAGCTGTTGTGCGCTGTTTACGTGTTCTAAAATATTCACGAATTCAAGAGAATGGGTACTACAAAATCCAAAGAACAAGTTGTGATAGCTCAAACGGCAGGCCTTGGGCAGAATTCTGCTGATGTCCAGCAAAGTCAAAAACACGACACAACAAACGTGTTACTGGTCATAGTATGTACGGTGATGATAATTGGCATGCTGATCGGATTGTATAAGTTGGCTAAGAAATGCCACGATAAACAGATTGAGAGGCGTTTCAACGACCACAAGCTTATGAGATATTCCAGCATCCTTCGTCGACACCAGCTGAAACCAGAGGCCGTATGACGTTGGTGGAGCGGCTGTAGCGTACCTCAAGGTGAAAAGTGCGGTTAATTGTGTTTGTGTATACCTAGGTGCTGGCGTAAGTAGATATAAATAAGCTGTTTGGATATGATACTCGTATAACCGTACCGTATATCAGTATAGTTTTAGATATTAAATATTGATTAAGGGTATGTAACAATGTATTAATGTATTTTTTTATATAATGTCATAAAAGGGAGTAAGCTATAAGTAGTAACGTTTATGTAATGTTATGGCAGAGGTGATTATTTTTGAATAAACTAAAGTCTATACGAACATATTTAATTAAAATAGGACCTAGTCGCAGACAAGGAAAAATACTTGAGGAAAAGGAAAAGGAAGCAAATAATCTTTTATTGAAATATAATGAAGTTTTAGAAATATTTAAAGCGACATCAGGTCAATCATCTAGAGAAAATATTTCCTTAATAAGTAAAATTTGCGAAGATATAGATAATTTATACTCGGAAATAATTTTATTGTGTACACAAAATATTGATAATCAGGAAGTGTTTTCTGAAACTAAAAGCATGGCGGGAGACATTTTTGAACTAAAGACCGCCCTGAGCTTACTTCCGGTTATGACAGGTAGTGAGGATAATGTAAAACAGCTGATTGAGAATATTGAATATTATGACTCAATTTTAACAAAAACGGAATGTAAAAAGAAATTAATTTTGTTTGTGTTGAAAAGTAGATTGTCGCAGCAGGCAAAATTGCAGTTATTACCAAAATATGATACGGTCGATGAGCTTATGAAGGATATGCGAAGGTTGTTATTACCACGTAAAAGTCACACTGCTTTGCAAGCTCAACTACAACAATGTCGGCAAAACAGCAAATCTATTGCTGACTTTGGAAAGGAACTTTCTGAGTTGTTCGTAAATTTGACTATCTCGCAGGCTGATGGTCAATCAGAGAGTTATAATATTTTACGCCCTTTAAATGAAAAACAGGCGATAAATAGGTTCGCTAGTGGGCTGCGAGATCGTCGAATAGGCACAATTGTCGCGGCGCGTAACTTTACTTCCTTAACAGAAGCCGTGCAGGCTGCTCAGGATGAGGAGGTGCAGTCCACTTCAGCGGAAATGATAGGTACGTATAAACCTAACATTAGATTTTTCAGGGGTCCAAGTGCTCAACGAGGCCAATTCCGAGGTCGTGGTCGCAGTGCTTTTCCTAATGGCGGCTTCCGAGGTCGTATGCCGATGACTGTAAGGAGTGGGCCTAGTCGCGGATCTCAAGGGCCGTACGTATATTCACGGAATAACTACCGTAGTAATAATTTTCAAAGTAGAGGCAAGTTTAACAGGGGTCATTGTTCTAATTATACCAGGGCTCGTGGCATGAATTGCATGACAGCAACGATGGAATATGATCCGGCCACGAGTTCCCCGAATACGGTCACGAGTTCTCCGAATACGGAGTCGCTGAATCATTTTTTTCGGCCCTAATTTCTTATTAACATGTAATAGTTTAAATAAAGTTTCATTGAACATCGATAAATGCAAACATGATTTATTAATTGATACCGGAGCGTCAGTTTCTGCTATTAAATACGAATCGGTAGAACGAATGCAAATACCGATTCATAGAGAGCGAGTCAACATAAAAGGTATCGGAGGAGATGTTTATTCAGAGGGATTTGTTTATTTAAATTTAACTTATGGTAATTATAGTTTCTCACACAAATTTGTTATTTTCAAAAGTTTACCTTGCAAAACAGATGGCATATTAGGGCAGGATTTTCTCAGAAAATATAGAGCTATTTTAAATTTTGAATTAAATACTTTGTGTTTATCTACGGAAAACGATGAAACAGTGACTCTTAAGTTCGATTATTTGAACTCAACTTGTGACTCATACTTAATAATACCGGCTCGGTGCGAATCAACGCACTACATTAATTGTAATATAACGGATGATTGTGTTATCGCGGCGCAGGAATTATGTGAAGGAGTTTTTCTGGCAAACATGGTATCGAGGCCAAATAAGGGAAAAATTGCAATACGTATTTTAAATACTAGACAAACGGAGGTGACTTTAAATTATTTTCAGTTAAATATTAGCAGTTTGAAAGAATATTTTGTCTGTCAATTTGGGAAGCCAGTAGTAAATGCCGATAGAATTAAAACATTATTTCCATTATTAGATTTAAATAATTTAAACTTAGAGGAGCAAAAGTCTATTGAAAACATCTGTGCCAAATATCCGGACATTTTTCATCTACCAGGGGATAAATCAACTACTACACCCATTTATAAACAGTCGATAGAGTTAAAACCACATAGCGTTCCAACTTATACCAAACCTTATCGGTTGCCCCACTCACTAAAATCGGAAATAGACAAACAAGTTAACAAAATGTTAGATTCAGGAATTATTGAAGAGTCCAGGAGTGCATGGTCTAGTCCTTTGCTACTCGTACCGAAAAGGGTCGATGGCAACCAGGAGAAGAAATGGCGAGTTGTTATAGATTACCGTAAATTGAATAACCAAATACAAGATGACAAATTTCCTTTACCGAATATATCAGACATATTAGATTCATTATCAGGAGCAGTATACTTTACTCATTTAGACTTATATCAAGGATTTTTTCAGACAGAATTGGAAGTTAGTAGCAGACCATGCACAGCGTTCACAACTGGTAAAAATCAATATCAGATGACAAGAATGCCAATGGGTCTTAAGTCAAGTCCTAATAGCTTCAGTAGGATGATGACAATAGCAATGTCAGGCCTAAATTATGAAAAATGCTTAGTTTACCAGGACGATCTTTTAGTATACGGAAGAAATTTAATTTCGCATAATCGTAACTTAATGGATGTTTTCACTAGATTGCGGAGTGCTAACTTAAAATTAAATCCACAAAAATGCCGATTTCTACAAAAAGAGGTTCTTTACCTAGGTCATATCATATCAAAAGATGGTATCCAACCCGATCCAGAGAAAATCAGAGTGTTGGACAGTTATCCCCGACCAGAATCGATTGATCAGGTGAAGCGGTTCGTAGCCTTCGCCAATTATTATAGAAAATTCATTCCCAAATTTGCAGACATAGCCATACCTCTAAATAAAATGTCTTGTAAAAATGCATCTTATCAGTGGTCTAAAGAATGTGAAAAGTCATTCCAAGTTTTAAAAAAAGCTTTAGTACAGCCTCCCGTGTTACAATATCCCGACTTCTCAAAGAATAACGAGTTTATTTTACAAACCGATGCGTCAGGAAAGGCTATAGGATCAGTTTTATGCAATAGTGATGGCCGACCTGTAGCTTATGCTAGTCGAAGTCTAAATAAAGCCGAAATTAACTATCCTACTATTGAAAAGGAACTCTTGGCAATAGTATGGAGTGTAAAATACTTTCGACCTTATTTATATGGAAGACGATTTAAAATACAGACCGACCACAAACCACTTATTTATTTATTTGGCATGCGTGATCCATCAAGTAGATTACTTAAATTCAGGTTGCAGTTAGAGGAATACGATTATAGTATAGAGTATTTGAAAGGCCAACACAATTCGGTAGCAGATGCACTATCGCGCATTATCATTTCTTCAGATGAATTAAAAACGATGAGTCACCAAATAGGGATCAATGTAATGACGAGAGCACAGCATAAAATGAAAGCTAATGAGAATATAAAATGCGGAGAAAATGATTCGGTCGATAATATTGACACTAACTTGGGGCCTGATCAACCACGAGTTGTGGAAATTATTAAAAAACCAAATCATTTCACAGAGCTTTCCTTCATAAGTAGAAAAAAAATAGCGCAATTAGTAAAAAGTAATATTCTATTGCGGAGATTTAGTTATTTTATTTATGTGCCAAGTATATCGACAATTTATATAGACATGTCATCTCGATCATCAATAACGCGAGTCGGATTGGTGAGGGATTTGTCAAAACTATGTAGTGATTTAAATATTAACGAAATATGCATTGTAAGGCATGAAATGAATAAAGAATTCATCGCGGGATTAATTCATGAGGTACAGAAATATGAAATGTGGTCCGGACCACGTATTTGTGTATTAAATAATGTACAAAGAATTAACGATTTAGATAACAGACGAGTCATATTAAACGACTTTCACCTATTGCCCACAAGTGGCCACGCGGGTATTAGGAGAATGTCGAATAATATAAAAAAATATTACTTTTGGCCCAGTATGCAAAAAGATATTAATGAATTTGTTTCTAGATGCGAACAATGTCAAAAACAAAAATACGCTATACGCACTAAGCAACCTATGGTTGTGACAAGTACAGCTAACGCAGCGTTTGATAAGATATTTTTAGATATAGTCGGTCCGCTTCCTAAGGACTATCAAAACAATAGCTACATGCTCACGTTACAGTGTGAACTCACTAAATTTACAGAGGCGTATCCATTACACAATAAAGACACGGTAAGTGTGGCACGTGCATTTGTTGATGATTTTATTTTAAGATTTGGCATACCTCGCGAAATTGCCTCAGATCGTGGAACTGAGTTTATATCAAATACAATGAAAGAAATATGCCAACTCTTAAAAGTAAATAAACTTACTTCCACAGCTTATCATCACGAATCTATAGGGGCGCTGGAAAATTCACACAAAAATTTGGGTGCGTATTTAAGAATTTTTTGCGAAAATAAAGCAAGTAATTGGAGCAGTTGGGTACCGTACTGGTGTTTTTCTTACAACAATACGGTACACACTGAAACCAAGTACACGCCACATGAATTAGTGTTTGGTAAGAAATGTATTTTACCGGGTAACTTCAGCGGTGACGTAGTAGATCCTTTATACGCTCACGATAATTACGCGTTAGAGTTGAAATACACTTCAATTAGCACAAAAAGATGCTCGCGAAAATCTACTCCAGAATAAAATTAAAAGGAAGCATAAATATGACGAAAATATTAACCCCATTTACTATAAAAAGGGAGACTATGTATTAATAAGAAATCCTTCAGAAAATAAAATGGATCCATTGTATCTAGGACCATTTTTAGTATTAGAGGACTTAGATTGTAATGTAAAAGTGTTAAAAAACGGCAAAGAAGACGTAATACATAAAAACCGAACAAAATTATATAAAACGTAGTTTTATGTTCTTTCTCTTTTTTTTTTGTTTTTTGTCTAAATTAATTTCGTTATTTAATAAGTTAAGTTAAGAAAATACAATGTACTCTCTATATTATTATTGTGTTTACAGTTAAAATATTATGTTATATACTGATTGAAAAAAAAAAATGTACTTAGATAAGTAATTTTTTTTTCTCCAAAAGGGAAGATGTACGGGTAAAATAAGTATGTTACGTCAGTACAATGTATTACATATAAGCATCTCATTATTGAATATTATACAGTCTATTTACGATCTACGCGTGTTTCACTCATCTCCCAACACCTACCTTTACATATGGAACTGCAAACAGATTATTCAAGTTTTCGATTAGTAAAGTAGGAGTTATAAGGGAGGTCATGCCACGCCTCTATCCTCCCTTTAAGCCGCGAAACCAAACAGTTGTACCACAATACATACAACACATCACAAACATAAGTTGTGATCACACGAATGTTTATTCTGGGCGGGGATCAAACCCGTGACTCTTGGCTCAGCCAGAAGAACTAACGGGTTAGGTGATCATGGGCCAGTCAACAAAATGTATGCCACATCGATCAACAAAATACGTATTATTTCCATCATCAGAGTACATGCCACTTCAATCTACAAAATATATGCCAACTTCGATCTAAAAAATATTTGCCATATTGGTCCACAATTATATATGCCACTTTGATCGACAAAGACATTATGCGACTTTCTTGTAATAAAATATATGCCATTTTAATAAAAAAATATATGCCACTTCGATAAACAAAATATATGCCACTTCGATCAACAAATATGTACCACTTCGATTCCTATCATAGGAACAGTGTCGCTCAACTTTGATTGTCTGTAACCACACGAAGGGGATTCCATTTGAGTTGTTTCTAATCAACGCTTAATCCAGTCACGAGTGTTGGCTGCCTTGTTTGGCACTTAGCGCTTCGCTAAGTTACAAACAACAGACAAACTTATGTAATTCAACTTACTCTGGTATAAAGCTGTGACGCTTAACGTCGCAGTGTACCTAAATCAAAGATTTTTGTTTACTTAAACTTGATAGTTGAAGGGGAAACTTCGATTTATGGTCCCTTTTGACGACCTCCGTAGCAGAGAGGCGAGCGGACCGGACTTTGGCGTCGCTTCATCTCTGAGGTCCGGGTTCGAACCCCGGCCTGGTCAATATGGGAAACGAACTTTTCTATATTGTCTTGGGTCTGGGTGTTGTGGTACCGTCGTTGTTTCTGATTTCTGTAACACAAGTGCTTAAGCTACTTACCGCAGAATCAGAGCAATGTATGTGATGTTGTCCAATATTTATTTAGTTATTTTAGCTTTAGCATGATGTGGCTGCCTTCAAAAGTTTATTACATTTTGTACGTACAATGTGAAAGTTAATTTAAAAAAAATTTAAATGTCATTTTTCTCTGGCAATCCAAAATAAATAAATAAATAAAGATGCATAAAATATTTGTATGCCCATTGACTTCCAAACGCTATTTAATGAGGTAATGATTCCGTTACATCCAACCCAAGCTTATTAAAATGCTGTCTTTGAAATACCTACTCCATTTTTATTTCTAATCATAACGGTCTTTGTACACGAAATCCGACCAGTGTTAATTGCGTGTAGAGATAATGTAACACTGTAACTCTAAGCAGTTAATAATGATTAAGATATAAATCTGTAGACAGCGCCCGCTTTCTAGAGTAGGTATCTTGATTTTACTAACCAGTTAAAGCCTTATCACATTAGCGATTAGCGAACAAGCTTAAACCGTGACGTGGACGTAGCGAGTTCGCTTCAAGAGAACACTGAAATATCCTGTGACAGAGGGTATGCCATTGGGATTAGAACATATGATATCGTTATAGGTCTGCAGCTCCTATGAAATGACAAACAGATCGGTACACAGAAGCCACTGATCAGTGATCGTAGAGACTTGAAACTTTATAAGGGCGTAAGCATCTGGTAAAGGAAAATTTCGTGTGATCAAACTAACGAGAACAAAGATTTATGAATGTACTAGTCATGTATGTGTATATTAAAATCACTTCTTTTATTTTTTATTTCGTATCGTATTTAACGCATACAGCATCACGCAGCAAATAAGCCTGAGTGGTTTAACCTCGTTTTTTTTCAGTAAATGTATTTTTTAGTAATAATATAAATAATTAGTTGATTAAAATACAAAGCCGCAGGCACTATGTATGCATATGGCCTTTGGATCCGTACGCAAAAACCTGACTATCTTTTGCCGTGCAAAACCTGTCAAATATAGTTTTCCATAGCACACGGCATAAAACAAGTTGAAAATGTAATTTCCTTCTCCAAAAATATTGCTCAAAGTCGAATGCTAAGCCGACACGGACATTTGAAGTCAATGTTTGTTAGTTTTCCCACAAAATTTTACTTTTCCCCCCGCATTGTAACTGGCCGCAAACATGCGAGGAAATAACGAAGTTAACAAAATGTCATTTTAAAATATTGAAATGCTGAAGGTGATCGCAACCTGCCTGGAAAAGATACTCCGAAATTGGCATATCAGTGTATAATCCTAATTCTTACTTTTATTGTAGATACAAGTTTATAAGAATGTATGAATATCTGGTATAATGTGTGTGTAAATATGTGTGTTTGTAACACTTCATAAAAAAAATCTAAAAAAGATAAAAACTAAAACCAAAGATTCTAGATTAACTTGTATGATTATTTTTTATCCCAAAAAAAAAAATAAACAAATTCGCAAAAAACAGTTACTACAATATAAACATGGAAGTTTTAATTTGAATGCATAGACGTTTGTTGCTTTTTACGCAAAAAGTAATGTATGAACTTCATACATAGGAAGACTGAAGATTTAATGACATTAAAGGTGGTTTATCTCGAAAGAAAGCCTATAAACTCGCGTGCTAATAGCATATTTTAAAGAAAGTCAAAAATATTTCACTACATTACACAAGCCATATCTCAAAAATTTGTTGGAATGGGTCAATATCCACTACAAAAACCTATAGTAAATGGGCTAATGGGAACCTATAGTAAGCTTTATAGCTCTCCACCCATTCATATGAATGTTAGTCATTAAGCCAAGTTAGATACAATCTGTCAGCTTGAGTCATATGACAGCAAAGTTGGTAGCTTGCCTTACTTATCGGTTCGTCTATAAAATGAAACACTAAAGTACCTAACAACTGGCAGCTGCAATAGTGTCTCGTAACAAAACAACGGACGGAAATGAAACGCGCGATCTATTTTATTAAAACAGGTGCGAATGAACGGCCCTTATAGGGGGTGGGAGGGTGGAGGAAAGAATGAACGGAAACTAAGGATGAGACGACAATAAAATTATTCGGCATCATGTGTGAAGTAACAGAATTGATTACTTGTCTAGTCAACCGGGTGGATTAAAATGAAGATAGTAATTTAAATTTGATTTGTAACACGCCATACAATAAGTTGACAGCCGCACGCCCGCACTAGCGATTAGTTTCACAAGTTGTCAAGAGATGGCGCTGGGAGTAATTTACATCGACGACGCCATAAATTTATCCCGACGACGCCATAACGGTCGCCATGGCCGACGCAAAACAGCTCGCGACACAGCACACATCAAACCGACCGCTTTTCCGTCCTCGCCGGCGAGGACGCACGCCGCGATCCCCACTGGTAGGCTCCTTTTCAAGATACCGGCACGTGCCGGGGCGATTTTCTCCCCAAACATATGTTCGATTACCCTCTCCCAACAACGGCCCGAGCCGAGGTCCGAGCCCCGCTATGGGGCGCCCTCCGGCAGTTGTTTAAATTTTTTAGGGGTGAGAGCCTTCCGCTCCCCCGCAAGCCCGGTGAAGATGAAAAGGCCATCTGCGGCCATCATCTATAGTCAGTTAGGAAAAAAAAAAAAAAAAAAAAAATATTGTAAGAATTCTAACTCCTTACGCTACCGGGTTGCTTCTAATAGTTAGGACAACCACGGACGTTTGGAGTAGGAATTAACAGCCGATACCTTCTTTTTGTCTATGTGGCTACCGGCTAAGCGCTTTTACGGTCAAGTAAGACGCTCTGCACGGACCACTCTCTTCTTCTGTTGGAAGAATTTTTACTAACTGGCTTCAACGTGGGGCTACCGTAATACAAACTGGCGACCAACGGGGCCCGAAGAGAAAGCGGACCTTAGTACGTAGTTACAAGCTCAGGAAGGAAGACGACACAGATGCGAGTGACTACATCGGAGCAGTTTTAGTACAGGGGGAGGGAGAAGAGGAGCACCCAGTTGAATATGCCAGCCGTCTCTTAACTACAGCGGAGACAATCATCAAGATTGGCCAGGCCTGCTGCCAGGCATAAGATTTGCGATGAACACGGCTCGATGCAGTTCAACGAATGTTACCCCAGCTTTCCTCACATTCGGAAGAGAATTGAAGACACTGGATGATAGTTGGCATGACTTCCGACAAATAGTGATGTCAGGAAACTTCGTCACTGGAACTATCCCAAAGAGAAGACGGGGCCGTCCCAAAATTAATATCTTCTGTCTCTTCGTCGGGACGCCTAACAGAGACAGAGGGGGAGACTGTAACACGCCATACAATAAGTTGACAGCCGCACGCCCGCACTAGCGATTAGTTTCACAAGTTGTCAAGAGATGGCGCTGGGAGTAATTTACATCGCGGTATCATTGTGATTTTCCCGATCAATAAGGTCTCGCCATACTTTAATAATGTAAGATTCTTAACTCCTCACGCTACCGGGTTGCTTCTAACAGTTAGGACAACCACGGACGTTTGGAGTAGGAAATAACTGCCGATACCTACTTTTTTGTTTACTTTTTTGTTTACTTTAAGTAAGACGCTCTGCACGGACCACCCCCTTCTGTTGTTATAAGGATTTTCTACGTACATTATATCTTCGCTACACTTTCGAAGCTGATGTTTTGCTCGTCTAACTACGAAGCTTCAACGTGGGGCTACCGTAATACAGATTTATATTACACAAGTGGTACGCCGCGGCTTAGCAGCGTGAAGAAACATCTTGCGGACCAGTATGGCGATGCTAACGGTTGCTAGAAGATATATTATGGTATCAAATTCGTTGTCATCGTGATGTGGGTTTCTCACTTACCATCAGGCTGGGAGGAGGTATGTGCTGAGGAGCTGTGCATATATTTAAAAAAAAATCCCGTTTTTTTCCAAATTTTTCACTAATTCTTAGTGTTACTTTCTTCCGTGTGTGTTATACAGCCTAAATCTTTTATCGATTAATGGACTATACAATACACAAATATTTTTCCATTCAAATTAATACTTCCTGAGATTAGAGCATGTAAATGAACAAACTTTTTAAGTTTATAGTATTAGTGTAGATATATATAAAGTGAACATTCTGGGGCTATTTTATTTATTTTAGCACGAAATAGTAATTAAGTAACTACTAAATGTAACAATGATATACCTATAGACTAAAAGACATGTGGAATGTATATGTGGAAACTTGTTAATGGCCGTCATTTATTATTGTGTAGATTTAATTTTATTTAGCTGTAAGATTCCAAAAAAGTGTAAAATAAAATAAATTAAAATAAGACAATGTGTGCTCGAAAGGTAGGTACTACAAAGAGTAGACAATAGACATAAGCTGTATGGTTTATATTTTTTTTTGATGTAACCATGTTTGTATGTTTAAAAAGAGTAACTATAGGTTTATTTGCCGGTTTTTTCTCGATATCATCATCGACATTCCGAACACGGCGGTAGTTTGACATAACCTGACTATTCATAAATACTTTTGTAACAGTTTACATAAATAAATACTTTTTCTATGCTTTTCTATTGTAATAGGTTATTAAGCTTTTTTTTGCATAATAATTAGGTAAAAAGCATTTAATGCGTTGATTCATTAATTATTGTCTCTTTGTAACCTTTACACAATTGCTCTGTTTACGACTAAACTTTATAAAATAAGCATTAGGGTTTAAATCTGAATATTATTGAAAGCTTCCATAATAAAGAGGAAAAAAATAAACCTAATCGATCATGTCAATTTATATTCGGTAGTGAAAATAGTGAGCAAAGGAACCGCTATGATTTTTATATCTGAACTAGCTTTTGCCCGCGACTTCGTCCGCGTGGCGTGTTATTGTGTCATTTCAGTATTTTTCTCGGTGTGTGTCGAATGTAAATAATAATGAATGTTGCATTCAAAAATTTTAAAAAGTTTTTTTTTTTTTTTTTGAGAAAATACATTAAAAAACAACATAACAATTTTTCTGAATCTGGCGCTAGTGCAGTATTTTTTCATGAAAAAGATGTTTCCCATTCCCATGAAGCTGTACATTTGCTAAGATACCCATATACTAAAAAATTTCAAGCCTCTAACTCGCGGTACAAAAGTTTTTCCCGCTATTCCCGTTCCCATGGGAATTTTGGAAAATCCAATCATGACTTAACTTTGCATTCACTAAGGTATATGCATGTCAAATTTCAATCATCTAACTTACGCGGTTTAGATTTTTTCATACAAAAGTTTTTTCCCGCTAACTCCCGTTCCCGTGGGAATTTCTCAAAATACAGCCATAACTAAACTTTATATTTACTAAGGTACCTGCATGCCAAATTTCAAGCGTCTAACTTAAGCGGTTTAGATTTTTCATACAAAAGGATTTTCCCGCTAATTCCCGTTCCCGTGGGAATTTCGGGAATTCCTTTCTTAGTGCACCCCTACGGTACCTAAGCTACGTCCCTTCCAAATTTCAAGTGCCTACGTTTAGCCGTTTGGGCTGTGCGTTGATATGTCAGTCAGTCAGTCAGTCAGTTTCTCCTTTTATATATATAGATAGAGTAAGTTACAAAGAAAATAATGATTGATGGAATCATAATACTCGTAGAAAATAAAGTAAAGGGCTAAGTTATATTGATCACTTGCGTTTCCGATAATCTTGACTTATTTTGGGTATTGAAACGAAGAGGATTTGAATACTGCTGGCTATGATTAGCATGATTGAATGTAGAATATGAATTTATGTTTTAAGAACCAACTATACGTTTACAAATAGATAGTTGGATATCCACTGGATTGCACAAAATATTAACAGATTTTTTTAACTATTAAAATACCAAAATGGTATAAACATACAACAAGTCATAAATACGAATACAATTTTTATATAAAAGAAATACATATTTTACGTTTATATAGCATAATAATAGGTGATTTGTATTTAATATTCATTAATATGAAGTTTTGAATAAAAAAATCTCTTTACTGAGTACCAAAATGTTTAGCTAATATGAAGTACTAAAATAGGCACTAGTTAACATTATCTAGATTTGGTCATAAGACAAATAAAAACAATTAGAATGGCAAATCAATTAGTAGTAATAAAAACATCGTTAACCTACAAAGAACGCTTCCTACTTTTAGTAATAGTAGAACGCATGAACTCCATTTTTCAAACCGCAAATCGCCCAGAGGCAATTGATCGACACTCATATCGGGCTGAACGAAGGAAGCGCTCTAGAAGATAATTGGAAGTAAATTACCCACGGTAACGCGCGGTCGGCGGCGAGTGCGGCTATAACGTGTTTTATGGCCGGCGATTTGTTCATGGATATAACCATGGAAAGGAAAAACCAGTGGAGTGCCATGAGCACATAGTGTATTCTGTGGTGTGCGGTTGCACGTACAAGTATGGGACTTGTCGAATTACTGCTATGTTACACTTAAACAGGAACTGGTCCTATGGAGCTAAATCCATTTTCAATGTTTTTTATTTATTTGCTATGGGTAAACGGACAGGTTACTATTTGGAAATAACCTTTTTTTATATTTAAGAGAGGTAGGGCATAGCGATTTATCACTCGAACTGGAGCAGCCCGACTGGTGAAATACCTCCACCTTACAGAAAACTGCAGCCAAATAACAATCACTTCTGTGTTGTTGTGTTCCTGCGTGTGAGTAAGGTTTCCAGAGCTCCTGATGGGTGCTACATTAGTAGCAGGGGTCAAGCCTTCAAGGTAAGGGCGACAAGTCCAGTAACAGATTTATTATGCTGTACTTGTCACCCTTAAGATAGGACCTCATTACCACTTAACATCAGGTGGGATGAGGTCAATCTTGAAGTTTAATATATAAAAAAAACTTTTTTACTCGAGGGGGAAATACCTACTTTACCGTCACTTTCTGCGGGGAATAGAGATTGGTGTGTCGGGCATGCTCTTGGTGGCCAATGCTGGATAGTTACGGGATCCCTTGTGGATTTTATATAGGCTCTCCCACCGCGTGTCAGGCCAACTGACAGCCCCTGCCCCTGCCTGCCGCCACTGCAGATGTCCGAGACTCTCACTCCAGCTCTCCCTACGAGAGCTAGATGGAGACCCGAGACCCACCGGTCACGGAGGATAGGGAGGCCGGCAATGAAACACCGAGGACCTCCTCTTCCACCGCGTTTTTTTTAGGAGTACCACATATAAACACGAGATTATTTAATTATTTCAGTATAACTACTGGTCCGGAGATAAATATTATTTTGTGTTTGATGGTCCAATTGTCGGGGAAGGTTAGGCTATCCTACTACTATTATAAAGGCGAAAGTTTGTAAGTATGGATGTATGGATGTTTGTTACTCTTTCACGCAAAAACTACAGAACGGATTTGGATACAATTTGGTAGGAAGACAGATGACATACTAGATTAACATATAGGATACTTTTTATCCCGAAATAACGCGGGCGAAGTCGCGGGCAACAGCTAGTATAAAATAACGCTTCGCCCGCTAGAAGCGAAGAATCAGTGAAAAATTGAGAAAAAAACTGGAATAATATGCGTGTGAAGCCGCGGCGAGCCACTAGTAACAAATAATTAAATATAATACCGCATCATGTAGCATTAAATCTTCTCGCATCTCGTTTGTTACTGACCTATGGCAGTAGCTAATAATGTCCTTTTATTGCGTCATTTGTTTCGATTACTGAGAGCGAGAATAAATGTTATGTAATATTTCGTATCGCTTGTTAACTATCACTTATAATGATCGGAAATGATATTTCTTGAGTGGATAAGTAAGTTCCTTATTGATGCCTATGAGGTCTTTGCAATTATTCTTTAGTATTAGTAATGAATGATGTTATTTGATTTTCGATTACAATTTGGATTGTTCTCTAAGGATCACAGGAAGTAACACATCCGTTGTTATTTTGTCTATTTTATATCATAGCTAGCTGTCCTGGCGAACGTCGTAACGCCGACTTTTTCCAAATTGTTTAACCTTTAAACCTTTTCCGGACCTACACAATTATTTTCAAACCAGCATGAGCCAAATCGGTCTAGCCATTGTGAAGTTTTAGCGAGACTGACGAACAGAGAATAATTTTTATTTAAATATGAGATGGATTAGCAAAAACGAAACATAAACAACCTAAAATATGATCTGAAAAAGAAATTTACACACATTCAAGCCAATTCTGGACAGAATTGAAATAGGCTTATCGTAACTTGCGATGAAATCAATGTTCTGGCTTTTGTAAAAGGTTTATACTTTGTTAAAATGCAAAACACCGTATTTTTTACAGGATTGAATTCTAAGATTTCGTTTTGTAAATGGTAAAAGATAACAAATGATAAATGATAGTACGATAGGATTCAGTTCCATTCTATAAGATAGAATAGAAAATATGTCAATTATTTTAAGCTTTAAAAAATCACTTTTAAATTGTAAGTAAGAAATCAGTATTCTGCGGTCGTGTTTGGAATGATGATGTCAAAAAGAACACCAACATTTTTTAAATAAACGTCGTTTTACTTTACTAGGTACTAAATAAATTGGAAATATTAATACCAATTTATATAGAAAGTATTAATGCATAAAGTATTGAAATACGAGTACGTCGATGATGATTGATGATGATATATTTTGCCACTAATAAATTAAGTAGTGATCTACTAATTAAAAAAGACAGTTATATCCCAATCTTCAATATTACAACTCTTGGCGTCCTATAAGAATTTTACCTATCATAATGTATGAGTCAAAATTACCTGACATCGCAAATTATTAATGGGGATTACTTTTAAATATATTCCTTGAGTTTTTATGATCGATACGTCGATATTACAAAAATGTTATCCTTCTTATTGAGTTTAATGCATCGGAATTTCATTCTTCAAGCTTTTGCAGCAGAGTCTTATTTTAACTGATACAATTTCTGTTACAGGCTACAACACCTACACTTACAACGACACAGCGCACACAGAGCGGGAGTTTGACGAGATCCTCTCCGTGACGTATGAGGACGGCAAGTGGTCCAAGCCTTATTACGACTGCGGCGGCGGCAACATCTGGATGCTCACGTACACCGTGCCCTTCTTCGGTTACAGCAACGGCACTTACTTCTTCAAGTAAGATGAATATTTTCCCTTTCATCGTAGGCATTTGTCAAACACTTGGCTTACTTTAAAAATTAACATTCTTAACTTTGCTATGATTCAAAACTTCAATAGCAGATTCATTAGAACAATCAAACATCAAAATTTCTAGTAAATCATCAGACAGTTAGTATTTGATTCATTATTTTTATATTTTACATTAAATTTATTAACATACATACTTATAGCAATTTATATACCTAATTATCAGACAATGAAGGTAAGGTCACACAAACCATTGATAAAGTTATGTGCCCATACCAAAAAAATATATTTATTTTTGTGAAGTAAAGCATTGAGTGTGCTTCTCATCTATTTGAGCAATATGTACCACCATAATTATATTAATATATTTTCATTGCCTGGCATGGTAGCAAGATTGTTCTAACGTGTCTACATAGATAAGGTTAAATAGGTCATTCAATTACGAAATGGTGCAGTTATTCACAAATTGAAAAAAGAAGGCCTTCCCTTTAAAACTGTACTCCGCTGCCAGTTTTAATGATTACAAGAATGTTCATAAATGTAGTGCATTCTAGATCTTCGAATCCTCCTTATTCAACCAAGCTGAACTAATGTAGTAATAACAATTTGCCTGTCTTGCATCCTGGAAATCCAATAATGACTAGCTCGGACTAGCCACTTGGACGGAGGGGGCAAATGGAATTGGATATTTGCTCCAATCCACTAGAAATCAAATTTGTATGCAATTCCCAAGAACGATAGAAGACGTCTTAATCACGTTTCGATGTTGAACTTCGATTGGAAAGTCTGGATAACAAGACGTCTTTTGTTTGCCAATGAGGACGAGTAGATACGAAAATAAAAGACCTATGCACGGTGACATATAATAATATATTATTATTTTGTTCCTTTACCGTCTGTAAAGAAAGGGAATTGCTTAATTGCACTGTGAATTAATCGATTTTGATATTTTTTCTTTTGGAGTGGAGTTATTGCTACGGTAGTACCATGAAGAGGGTACCAGGATCTGATGATGGCATTTCAGAAGTGTAGAGGGGAAGTTTGTTGCTTCTTTAGATAAAACGATTATACTGGTACCTAAACATATAATCACAAACAATGTTTCGTTGAAATTGTCTTCATTCCAATTATATGATAAATATGTAAATAATTTTCATGTTGGTAAAAAAGAAAGTATAATGTCTATTAATCTCCGTTTGTAGGGTAAAACACTCTTTTTGAAAAAAAAAATATCTTTACAAGCGTTAATGAGTATTGGTTTGATTAACATATTTGCCAGTTGTCCAAGTTATGTTTAAAAAATCCGTTACTTAATTTTGTTTGTCCCGGATTTCGATTTCACTACCAAATAGTTCAACCACTAGAAAACATAGATTCTTTTACCTAGATATTTTTTATTCTAGAAATACTAAATTAGGTAACTTTTAATTGTATTTCTTATCAAATATTTACTTTCTATAGGAACTTTGTGACTATTTTTAAATGGAAAATAATTTTGGTCAATATTAGATAGCTCATAATACTCTAATTGTGTAGTAAGTAGCATAAGCGTAGCGTTTGTGTTAAAAAAATAAGTAACAACGACACATCTGCAAAACATTGACTATTATTGTCATCATAGTTTTCCATATTGACCCGACTAAACTCAGAGATGTCAACGATTGAAAATGATATAAATGACGGAATAATTATTTCGAATTATTTGGGCAAGTTTCTGTGATAGCACAGAAAGTATAAAATTAATTAAACTATAAAGTAATCATGTACAATTAGTGAGCTGTGATATATCGGGTGTTTTCGAGTATGTCTTCCCCATACCTTGCTTCAGCTAGACTATAGTCTTAACTTACGAGGCCCACCAGCCAGTCCGTGTAAATATCCACACGAAGGCTTGGGTTTGTTTATGTTAATGCAGATTGGGAATCTCGGACTTGGCCAGTCCGGACTTATTTATGCTCCTCAGGTCAAGGTTCTTGAGGTTCCGTAGTGAAATCTCGAGTTTTGGTGCATTGAGCGTTGTTAAAGAGTACACACAATATGTTGACTTATATCTTTTACTGTTTTCATGTTACTAACTACATGTAATATTACGAGAAATTTGTCTAAAAACTACGTGTGTCCTTTGATTAAAAAAAAACTGGCCAAGGGCTATTTGGACTCGGGCACGCAGGATTCCGTTCCAATAAGCATAAATAAAATTGAAAGGTGACAACTAAATATTTTCTTCCTGGTGGCGTTATTAATATCGGGCAAAAAACGGTAAAAAAAATATTTGTTGTTCGAAAGTTTCCCAGCCTCTCTTTTACAATAATTAGTTAATTGAATCATTCTTTTGAAAGTAATTTAGAACAAAGATTTTTTTAAATAAGTAAACTGTATGTTCGTACCTGTTGCCGTTATTAATGAATGAAAAGGAGCAAACATTACGTTAATTATATTAGAACCCACTTAACTATTTATTTTATTAATTTTAATGATCAGGCGGCAACAGCCAATATCATTTGTGACAATTTAAGTCTCTTTAACTCTTTAACTCTCTCGGATTTTGAGATACGACTAAGCGACAGACAGTCGTACAGACAGACAGCGAAGTTTTAGTTACAATATTCCGTTTTACCTTTCGGTTACCGAACCTTAATAGGGGATTGGCTGATTTCCCAAAACGTGATAAAACAATTCTGAACAGGCAAGGCAAAATTAAAAAAAAAAACTCAAATTTCCCATCACCACAAAATCGTCTTAACAAAACAAAGTACCTGTGCAGACTAAAAGTTACACCTTAAAAGTTCGAACACAAAAATTTACCTCCCCTCAAAACTTTTGCAACGAGTTAGCAAATTTGTAACAGGAAACGTTTTCCTTGTTCCCATGGAAGTGATTTCGTAACATCTCTTCTCAAAACAATTTTTCTTCTTTATTTTGAAAGAGCGAGGAATTGAATATTGCCTGTTTATTGGAATTAAACTTCATTGTGGAACAAACTGTTGGCTTATAAAGTCTAGCAAAGCCTTCAACGGTCAGCATTGTCTTAATTTGGATAGTGATCACGCGATCGAGGGATGCAATTTCGCTGTCTTTAATCATTGACTTACCGCCGCAAACATTTTTTCTTTCAATTTTTTTTTGTACTTCAGAACATGTAAAGGCTTAAAAACACGATATCGATAATTATGAATTGCCCCTTACTACTTTCGTTACTATTCTATACGTTTTTTCTGTTATTATTTTATAATTTAGGAACTATTTTTTTTGTTGATCGGATGTCAGTTTGCTTTTGCAATTTTTGTTCTTAATAAAATTCTAGTTTATTAAAATGAGAAAATATTATAATATATTGATATATCGGTACTTAAGCAAAAGCCGGAGTAACAACATACCCGTATTTCACATTACATTCAGAAAAAGAAGAGACTGACAAATTTGATTCCATTTCTATATTTTATGTAAAATCTTTATGAACTTTATATCTTAATAAAATAGACGTATAGTTTAGTTTGCCAATTATGATGATTTAATTATATTTACGGCAAAATTTTGAAACTTGATTCTCAGATGAAACGTTCTACTGTCTTTTAATGTCTTTTTAACATATATAACTTGTTATGTACTGTATTATTATATTTACACAAAAACATTGAAATTTTTTCTTATTCCATTGCTAGTATAGAATAACTTTTCACAACAATTTTACATGCAGCTTTTGTCGGAAAAGAGTACCAGATATACAACACAGGGAAATTAAATATTAAAATCTCTAGTAGTATTTTTTACAGCAATGCCATTTTTGATTCTCGCGCAAGTATTGCAGGCGAGAATAGGAATATTTCACGCGTCTGCAACGGGATGTTGTGAAAAATGTCTGCAGTTTCGCTGTTCGTTATTAAATTTGTTCTTGAAAAGCTGTGAACGCCCACTTTTGTTGATTTCGTTTTCCGTTTTAAACAGTTTCCATTTATGCTCTGGAAATGAGAATCCTTTTAAATCTAGTTTTAAATTTACACAGCCTGTATTTTTTAATACAATTACAGAACTTTTAAAATAATGTTCTTAGATTTTTTTGGTATAAAGTATGAGTAAAAAGTAGTTCTTTGTAAGAAATATTTATTTTATCCTACTTAATGTTAGCGACTGGCTTAAAATTAAAAGTCTCGTTTGATAGCCCTACCTCTAGCCATAAAATGTAAGCTACTGGCTTAAAATCATAGCTTTATTTTAATTGACATAGCTCCAGGCAAAAAAAAATGCGACTAGGCCTGACTAATTTTCGACCTACGCGCATCCAAAACGTAAAATCTGAATGTGTTTTGATACTCCAGCAATAAAGTACGGACACAGAAAGTTTCAGTAAAATACCAGCGATAAATGAACATCCGGAACAGTATCAGAGAATGTGGATCAACCTTGACTCCCTGTTCCGCTGCACGCGAGCTCTGCTCCTCATCAGCATACCAACTTGTTGAATATACTCACTTGTCACATTTGTCGCCTTCCTCCAAAATTTACTAGCTAGAAACATGAAACGGTCGAGATTTTCTCGTGACATATGATGTAGTCGTACACTTTCATTGGCGTAGGAAATGTTACGTGTTAAGCAAATTCAAGCTTTATCTAGGCGTAAAAAACAAATTTGTTCAGAAAAAGATAAATTAAGGCACGCAAAAATTAGATTTAGAGTTTGTGATGGCAATTTGTCTAAGGTGTAGAATGTGTTAGGAAATGAATAAGGCGAAACAAGATTTATTCGTTTTAATAAAAAGAAAATTGTTTGTTTTTAAAATAATCATAAGTTATTCAAGACATTTTAACCTTAAAATACCCTTTACATACAAACGATTTTTGAAGCTTTTCGAATGCACCATCATCCAGGCAATGATCATGCGCAAATGTTAATCACACGAATATGATACGGCATCGAACCCACGCCCTTTGGTACTACGGCTAGGAGAGCTATACATCGTGCCAATGAGCCAGTTATTATAAATTCAGCAGCAAACATATACACTATATTGGCAAAAGTTGCAAAAATACTCCCACAAGTAAAACAAAACGGTGCTTCACACGAGTGCGTGTTTCCACAAAAAAATAAACCAACCATTTAAAAGTCTTTTAAAAAATCGTTTTGGAGTATTTTTAACCTATCCGCACGCGTATATTCAAAACATTTGCCTGCACAGGATTTATCTCTTTCATTTACCTTACGCAATATTTTCCCCCTGATTTATGGTTCAAGCACAGCTCATGGCGGCCTTTGAATGAGCCCCTGCTTGTTTTCTACGTACAAACACATGGAGAGAATACCTATTATGCTGTCGGGAGAATACAGAATCAGCTTATTTGAATGCTTATGAAGGAGCGAGGGCTTCGGGTAATTCTACTTGTAAATATGAACAAAATAATGCGTAGGTGCCGCTTACACTTAGGTGTGTTGGAGTAATAAAATTTGTTGATAGAACTATTATTTCAAATTAGATACATAACAATTTAATACGCATTAGTTATCATGGTTCTAGGTGGTATTATGGCGGTTAGGTTGACCCGATTTTACTACAACACCACCACAAGGTAATGTGAGGTAGTCTTGCCTTTTTTAGGGGAGGGAGTCTCACACACGCCGTCACAAAGCATTTCTTCCCGTGATAAAAAAAGGCATTATGGTTCAGACTTTAAGATTAGGTACTAGGTATGAGTATGACGGCGCCGCAGCTGAGGTATGCGATTGTATCCTGGTGTAAAACAAACGTGATTTTTGAAATATTATCAAAAAATGTACCTACAGGTGCCTTCCTTTCTTCCTTCAATATTCATCATCTAATATTTCCTAAAACCACAATAACACCGCCTAATTTGTACTATAGTTTGTCTGTAAAATCATTTTTTATATCTATCTTATCTTTCCGTGCACGTACACGGGTCTGACTTGCACTTGGGCAGTTTTGAATAAGAACTGATACCAATTTGTATCAAATATGGGACTTAGGGCCACAGATTAGCAAACTGCATACACACATACATCATTAATTTTAAACTTAGAGAGTTCGAAAACTGTCTTTGAAAATGTGTTAAGCGTAGGAAGGTCTCCCCTCTGCTAAGTCACAAGACTTGGTACTGACAACAGTACCAAGGAATTTTAACTACGCTGTCACTTTGAAATAGTTTATAAAATATGTTTAATTAGCGACCCGCCCCGGCTTCGCACGGATCAAATGTAAATACTTAGAAATGTTGACTTTTCTATACTTTATTGCAAATAAAAACCTACCTCTTAAATCACTCTATCTATTAAAACAAAACCGCATCAAAATCCGTTGCGTGGTTTTAAAGATTTAAGCGTACAAAGGTATATAGGGACAGAAAAGGCGACTTTGTTTTATACTATGTAGTGATTTGTAAGGGATGCTTCGATATGAAGCATCCGATGAGGATTTATGAGTCGTCTTCACTCTTAAAACCCCCAGCATATCTCATCACCTTAATAATGGCGCCATGGGTAGATAGATAAAATGATTAAACAACAGGAAAACTTGTTGCTCAATGAATTCCAAAAACAATTTACGTAAAGTATATTCTGAAATCAGCACGATGTGGAAAACCGGACAAATGGATGTACTTACCGCAAATAACACTTAAATATATTGAACCACTATCAAAACAATACGAGAGCACACCAATTCCCGATTAATGAGGTTCCATTTCATTGTCCATTCCCCTCAACCATTGTCCATCAATTTGTAACAACCAACAATAATAGCTGGCGTAAAACAACTATTTTGCCAAATTGCCGAACTCTGCTCGTAATTCCTACACCGTAACCATTGCTTTGACAATGGAAATCAAAATCGGATTCCTAATTACGATATGAATGGCGGAACGGTGATAAAGACGCGGCTGATATCTGTTCAGTTACGCAATCGGAATCTGGAGATCAAAGCACAGTCTGCCTTTATTAACCGCACGTAAGATCGATGAAACGACTTGTGCTTACGCAAGTAAATCGTTTGGAACATTCGCCGAGCAGTGAAGGTGGTGTGTCGATTAACGATTCGATAATGTTCTTCATCGTTATTATTTTTCCAACTCCTGCATTACAAATCTCTATTCATTATGTATATATATTTTAAGAGAGGTAGGGCATAGCGTTTTATCGCTCGATAATCGATCGTAATAGGGAGATGCTCCTTAGCATAGGGAAGCATAGTTTCTTCCGATACTGCCTTGTATTGATGTTGGTCTAAGTTACCTTGAACTTTTGTCACAGGTCCCACTCCACGTCCAGAAAATGAACGCCACATTTTAATGTTTCCACCACCATGTTTCACCTGTTTTTTTGTGAATCTTGGATTCATTTCCGCTTTTACAAGACGCCGTACATATTGCCTTCCATCTGAAGAAATCAAATTAACCTTGGTCTCGTCAGAGAAAAGTACATGTTGCCATTGGGCGTAGGTCCAATGACCATATTTAAGTGAAAACGCCAAACGAGCATTTCTATGTTCTTTCTTCAACAGCGGTACTTTGCGAGCCACTCTTCCGAACAACCCTGCTTCTGTCAAACGTCGTCGAACGGTTCTCGTAGATACACCGGCTCATACGTTTGCCCCGAACACTTCGTATTTAATTAAAATAGAGCCTAGAAACGGATCTTTCTTAGCTAACCTGGTTATCATTATTTCTTCTTCCGTATCATTCCGTATCTTCGTAGTCATTTTTCTCGATCTTTTTGTTCTGGACACATTTAAAGCTGTGTTAAAGCGATTGAAATGTTGCACTGCATTGCATACCATAGTTTTTGAACAATTTTAATGTTGTGCTATCCCTCGGTATGACCAACCACGCTCGACAAACTTCATAATAATTTTTCGTAGTGTTGGATCGCAACTTTTATTTTTGCCCATTTTACTTCAAAATAATCCTCAAAACTTAAAATTAAAAAATTTGGATTGCCGCCAAAATGACCATTTAACAATAAGAAAAGAAACAAAAAAGTATTAAAATTCCAATTTTGAAATTAGAACGCAATACCTCAGTGTCCCTTATTAAATGCCCAGTCAGCATTTTTTGAACCAATAGCACTATGATAATGTATCAGCTATACTGTAAAACGGTTTAATGTTTAAGAAGTTGTTATTGTTTGTGTAATCGCGCACATAAATGAGTAATTAAACTTACATGTAAAAGATATGGAATATTACTAAGACTCGTTGGAAAATAAAAAAAATATTCACAATTTGGCTCAACTAGAGATTGTCCCTAATTAGTTGACCACAACTGTATATATATGCTTTTTCTTAAAAGAACAGTTTATACTTATTCCAAAATAGCTGCACATGAAATATTTTAAAGATTACAAGATAATTAAATTTCATATAAGCACGATCTAATAAGCATAAACTGTTCTGTACTGTACGAATATTGAAATAATACAAAAAGAAAAACCGAATCAGGTAAAATAACAGACAAAGTAGAAGAGTTAGGCTTAGGTTTATACATGAAGGGTCCACAGCAATAATGATGAATGTCCAAAATATAAAAATCTATGTGATCAACGTCATTCGGTCACTTCATACAGCTTGTGATTTCGTTTACTCACTAGGCAATATCGCTTCCAGTCATGAGATAAAACCGTTTTTGATATTTAACTACACGTCTAGAACGCTCAGAGTCCCCGGTATTCACGGCAATAAGGCTGAATTTTGGACAACGTTTATAAACTTAACACCCAAATATCTCGAAACAAAAACAGTATGAGTAGTAAACTTTCCACATCAAATTCGTGCATCACTTTTCAAATTACGACGCAAGAAAGAAGAACGTACACAATTCCAGCTTTGTAATTTTAGGGACTTACACATTTCATCGACAACCGAAATGGAGCATAATTGAGTCCCTATCTCAGTCTTGTTACTCCGAAACTGTGTCTCCGGAGGAGGCAAGAGGTCGGCTGGCAGATTATGCAAATATCTCGACCACAATGGATAGCGGGACGGTACAGTCCCAAAGGATGTGACGTTAAATTTCGCCCTACCCCAATCATGCCTCTCCTTTAATTGAGCTTACTTAATGTTAACACAGTGTAATTGTGATAGTGACAACGTTTGGCAATTAAGAGGAGCTCTGTGTTTAGAGAGGAATGCCGGAGTGTAAATATTTCCAGTTATTATGGTCAGTAATTGGAGTATGAGACTTGTACGTGTACTGAAACGGTTTAAGACAATAATTAAGTGTCCACGTGAGCACGGTTGGTGTAAACTAACCGAAACGTCGGGCAGTAAGTAGTTTGAATCAACTACTAAAAAGGTGGTCGCTTTTTGACACGTTAACTGTTGGAAATAGGTGATCAGAGAACATATAAAACATGGATGGAGATTAAAAGAGATAAAGTTTATTAAAGTAAAAACATAGGGATGAGTGACAAATAAACAAAAAAAAACTCTGAATAACCATAGATATATTGTATTCCTAGATGTACTACGAAAAACCGCAATTGGGAGGAAGCTGTCTTATTCAAATTTAGTCATACAGCGCCACCAAGAGTGACTGAAATAAAAAGCACTCAAAGCTTGTATAGGATTTTGCATTTGCAGATAGAAAATGAAAAAAAAAATGAAAAAAAATGTTTTATTTCCACCAAAATTACAAAATGAACAATAATGAGGTATGTTTACATATTTGGATGGACTGGAGCCTAAGCTAGGATAATCCTGTATTTCAGGACTCCAGGTCTCACTCGTGGACATGAGGATAGTGGGGATATGGAGTGGAAATGAGGCATGTGTAAATGTGGTGTATGTGTGTGTGTGTGTGTGTATGTGTGTGTGGCCGCGTGTGCGCGTGTGTGTGTGTGTGTGTGTGAGGAGGGGCCATTAGTGATTAGTAATGGTTAAATTAAAATTGTAAGTAGTGATTCTGTTTCTATACACCGTTATTTTTTATTTACCATAAAAAATTTAATCACGTATGTAGACAAAGGTCTTAATTGTAAAAGTGCAAACCGATTTTTTTTTCGATTAAAAATGACAGAGTTATTACGCTTTGTTTTTTACTGAAATTGACAAAAAATGTGTGGACATCCGTCTTTTTACTCAATGAAACTATTGGCACGCAACATGTCAATGAAATACGCACATCTTGTTTCACTATCGCAGGTTACTTCCTACTACCTTACTACCTTTCTCAAAGAAAAACAAATTAACATGGAATCGGAATAAGGTTGAGAGTGCACTGACAACGCCCACTCAGCTGAGTTCCCCAAAAGGGCGCTTCCTCGCGTAAGCGTAATAATAATCAAATTAGTCAAAACACTTTCATTTTGTAATCTAACTCTCCCAATACTTTTTCTTGCTTAGGAAAGACAGGTTACGTTTTGCAACACGTTACGTTAAGTTTTAGTTATTAGGTATCTACTTATTTGTCGAAAATATCACGTTTTCAAAACTAGGTAGCTCCTAACCTACAATTTAAACGAATCTTGGCGTATTTAAAGAGCTATTTATTGTGTGCATTACTTTTGTATTGTCCTAAAATCTACACAACATCTACCTACACGGATTTTAATAATTGTTAAAAATGTTTACCTTCATTATCAATGCACAGGCGCCCCTTTTATGTCAGTTTCCTTTTACAGAAATAAGGACATTTTGTTGTTGTCGCACTTGGATAAAAGCGTCTAAAATTCACTGCTTTAACACTTCAACTGTGTTTGGTTCACTAACATAAACACTTCACTTAATCTCAATAAAAAATTGACTGCAATCCGCGTAAACAGGCATTCATTCGAAAACGATACATTGGCGTTAGGATTGTTTAACAATCAATTACACAAAGCAATCCTTGGCGCTCGGTCCACGGACGTCAGCTGTTGTACTTTTTGGTAATAGTATGGATGCAAGCCGCACGATGAAATATTTTCCAGGCGGAGTACTGAGCATATGCCAAACTGACGAGCGGCATCATTAGTGCTTCCTCGCGGGTCTTCTTCGAAGTACGCAACCACGTCGTCGTACAAGTGTTGTGAGAGCGCCGGTCTTCCTCGTCCTTGAGCATGTCTGCTCACGTAAAACGAACCGTGTGGCCTGGGCCACAAGAAATAATTCTCAGTCCAGTGATTAATTTCGCGCGCGCGTGTCATGTGACGTTAAGTAGGTCACGGTCAACGGTCAAGACGAAACTAGTAGGTTGCGCGGGCGCAGGTATTGAGGGGTTGCGCCCCCGCCCGCTGCGTCTCCCCCGCCACACACCCGCGTTATGAGTGTGTGTGCGTAAACAGGGAAACGATGCGATTATTCAATGAAAACGTAGTATTGATGCGCGCTAGTCATAGTAAAATGATAGATTGCCTGCTATTTACTTGTTTTAAAGAGATAAATTACTAGGTCCTTTTTTTTATTTATAAATACATATATGTAATAAGTAACTGATACTGATACTGTGGTTAAAATTTTTCTGGTAATTAAAAAATATTCCTGTATAACTCAATTTCGTTAAATGACTGTAAATTTTTTGTTTACATTGAAAAAATGTTTTTGGGTAGATGTCAAGTATCTTATTTAACTTGTTGTACAGGTAAGGGGCGAGGAAGCAAGTTTGTCGACGAGAAAATGCAGTTTTGTATTTAATTGTTTTGCAAATGTTCTTTCTGCGGGTTTCGTTCCTACCTATAATAGCACTGTAAGTTAGCTGCTTGTGTTGGCGTAAGGTGACATGCAAGATAAATAATTGTCTTACTGTTAGTATTTTTGTCTCTTGATAAAGGCTTTGCGTCGGATATCTGAAAGGCTTATGGAACATTACTTTGAGCACTGATCTTTGTGCGCGTTCCAGATTAATTAATTTGGTCTTGCACGACCCACCCCAGATAGTTATGCAGTAGCTCAGTATAGATTGAACTAGTGCACAATAAACCATTTTTAAGAGAAAACCAATGTATTGGCTTCAAACCTGAGCCAAGCAACGTAACCAAATTAAACAGACAGTCAATTTGAAATATGACTATTTTTAATAGCCGTATTTTAATAAGCGATGGGCCAAAATTGGATATCACTTTCTAGTATTAAACAGGATTTCATTTATATACCTACTTGTTTCATTCGTAACTATTTACTACATGCTTTATTTAATTCCTTTGTATGACTGCTACTAATTTATTAGTATTGCATCTTTTCCAGAAAAGTGGTACCTACTAATCGATGCCAACTGCATTATAATACATATTATGAAATGCATTTTGAATCTGTGCATGCAATATGCAAGTCAACAACTTTAGAAACACCTAAATTGTTAAATATATAATATCAATATCGTAGTCGGTTGACACAAGAAATATTTCAAGTAATTAGAGAAAAAAATCACAACTAAAATTTTTATATTTCAACGTACTGTGCTACTATTAAATAAAGGTAAATAGTATAAAACCAATGCCATTTTTGATAAAAAGTATAAGTAGGTACTCTTATTGGGAACACGCTAACTAATATTCACTCTTAGTTCACATTAGTGTTCCTAAATACTAGTGCATACTTGTAAAAGAATCTATGGCATCCCTATTTTGTATTTTATCAGAATGACATTAACATGTCAAACTGAATTTCACCGAAATAAAGTTTTCGTATTACATGTAAAAAATATGTGTGAAAACACAATAAAAGCAAATAAATTATTATAAATTCGGACAAAGATAGGCCAGGATAACTGTAATTCAAAGACCATGGTTGGTTCTAAGCTTGTGATTTAAAAATAACGAGAGTTATTTAGATCGTCTTCATCGGTAAGTTTTGCGTTTTTTGTAGTAAAAAAGAGCCAGATTGAGAAAATGCTTGTAAACCTTTTAAATTCTTAATTTTCCCAAAATAAAGGCGTATATAACCGAATTTTCTAATGTAAATAATTCATATTAGTTGTTGTAGTGATGTGCCAATGAAAAAAATTCGATCGTACCTACTTGTCGATAAATTTACAAACACATTAATTTTTAAATTGCTAATATCACACATTTTATGTCTGGTCAATATATTTTCAGTTGTTTAATGACACCACGACAATAAATAAGAATTTATCAATCTTGAGTGGTGTTAACGAGATGTATAAATACATACTTGTTTAAATTCACGATATTTAATTTGTATTTTGTTACAGGAAATATAAAAACAGAAATCCACTGCAGGGCGAAAATCAATAAAGTAAACTGCAAATAATATGAGATTGGGATCTTCTGATCCGTGGTTGGACTAAACTACATGTATTTGTGTGCAAAAAAGTTTAAATGTTTAACAAATCGTTCATTTTGTTGCCATAGGGTGTTTAAGAAATGTATATTTTTAAGAGTAAATTTTGGTAGCACTGTCGTTTTATTTTTTCGTATACTCAATCAAATATACGTAAATATAAACAAAATCAATTACTGGATACATTTGTCCAACAAAAGTTAAATTCTACAACTGCTTTCTTGTTGTCTTCTTCATCCCAGCATATAAGTAGGTACCCTGGTGGTAAGTATAAATGAGAGGAGGGTTGCTACTAGTAATCGTTGGTTCTAGTTTCCATGATACAAGTGCTTCTTGTTTACTTTGGACTCATGTCAATATATGTGATATAGTCTGATATCTTTGTATTAGATTCATCAGATTATTTATGTATTTATTATTCTCATATCAACAACAAAAATATCCCTATTTCTGCACCATCTATATTGTTATCACTTACATTTTATCGATATTAATGTCCACATTTGCTACATCACCAAAGAATAAATAGATATTATTACTCATTTTTAAATTGAAACATCAAATGACGTCACAATGATGTTGAAAAAAATGTTTTGGGGTGGACGGTCACATTGTTGCTGTCATGATACGGTTTCTATAGAAAAAGATACTTTCCTTATTCTATGTCTGAGTTCTAAGCGAATAACATACGACATCTGTCATTATAATAAAAACTAAACTACTATGACTATGCCCTACCTCTCTGAACACATATCTGTTCAGTAGTTTTACGTGTACAATTTGTTTGAAGATTATAACTTACATTTTTTTTCCAGGGGTACCAGCGGCATAGACATTGATCTTCGGAGGGTAGACATTGATCAGTGTCCTCTGAAGCCAGGATCCACTCAGCTGAACATCTTTGCTGGTACAGACAAATGCAAAAAGAAAACTACCGAGGTATGTAATTTAATCTTAAACTTACCTTATAGAGCATTATGTGCCTTATTTCAAAAAGGATCTTTTAGATGTAATTCAACTCACGGCGAAGAATAAAGTAGCTATAGTCAGTGTCCTGTAAGTAAGGATGTACGTACGATGTACTGTAAGTAATGTAAGGAACGAGTAAGGATGAATTATTATAATAATTTTAAACTTTTACCAAAAAAATGGACGCTAAAATCGTCAAACGTAATAAATAAATAATAATAAATTAATTAATGCGCCAGACAACCACACCAACCACCTGGTCTCAAACTAAGGTTTTTCCTTATATTATGAGTACCAGACGACGGATACCTACTAACTGGGGGTGTCATCCCAGCACATCCAGACCCAAGTCAATTTAGAAAAGTTCGTTTTCTAAATTAACCTGACCGGGAATCCAACCCGGGACCTTTCGCGCTTTGGCCGCCTACCTTAGCCACTGCGCCACTGAGGTCGTCAAAAGTGTAAAAAATGTATTGCTGTACGAATCCCAAAATTGGGATTGTATTGACAACTATTGCTGTCGACGTTCTTGAAACTCGTTACAGGTTCAGATAATAAATACAATTTTAAGCAGATAGAACTTTCAAGAGAGATACGAAACTGGCTGTAACTGTTATAAGTACCCTGCTACAGCGTAAATAAAAGTCTTGACTTTAAACCGATAAAAAGTCTTTTACTTGTTAAAGATCTTGATATATGCATAGTTCCTTATGTGTTCAGTGCTTCTGCACTGTGAAACTGTGAATATATTTATTAGAATATAAATTTAGCCTCAAATCATGCTGTACCTTGCACTAACTCCACCAAATCGTCGACATCTACTTTCTTCATTAACAAGATTAACGTATGTCAAGGTGTAAACGCTTCCCGGCTACATAAGTATATAACAAGTTATCTATGTGCCGCACCATTGTCTCTTGCATGGTTTGTAGCTGGACGCTATAGGACTGACCGCGGAAATGATGACGACAAAGCTCACTGACGCAGACGAATGATAGATAGATATACATTATTGCACAAAACTTTACAGAAATAGGTTTTACAGATTGATTATAGTACAATTCAGGCGGTCTTATCGCTAGAAAGCGATCTTTTCCAGACAACCTTAAGGTAGAGGAAATAGTACATGGCGAGAAATGGGTACGGCCGTGCAACATAAATACAGTTTTATTTCTTGAATTATATTCATAGTATAGCATGATAAACATACATAAACTCATAGATATATAACATAATATATATATGTATATATATATATATATATATATATATATATATATATATATATATATATACATATATCTTGGCAATAATTCATTATATATATATATATATATAATGAATGATTGCCAAGAGCCGTTTGAACTTGGCTCCGTCATTATTCGAGCGTCCAATACTTATATTTTCCTTAATTCTTCCAGCGATCTCTGGTTTAAACATAAGCTTGGGTAACTAGAACGTTGATGCTTGACTGTTTTTTTGTTTTGATGATTTGCTGAGGTTAATGAGAATTTTGGTTTATGTCCGTATATATTATACGGGAGATATCACAAAAATACAGATTTACAATTAGACAGTCTAAATGCTAAGGCTCTTTCTAGTTTTCTATTCCAGAAGGAAAAAGTCGACGAGGAGAAATGGGTACGACCGTGCAAATATTATAATGTAATTTGGGATTTAATTTTTAATTCCGATTTTGTAAGTTAAGTGTGTTTTTATAAAGGCGAAAGTGGATCTATAAAAACTAAAATAGATCGCTTAAACATGTGTGCGTAAGTTCAGAAATACTGAACCAAATCCAAAAAAAAAACAAAAACAATTATTTTTTAGTAATGTTCGTTATTAGTGAAAGTTTAAGACCGTGGGCGCGAGTGGCTTCGCCTTTTTAAATAAAATAAAATATCCCATTATTTTAGAAATGTGGCATTTACGATACAAAATTTACATTTTATTATTGTTTTGCGTTTATAAATCAAAATTTACTTTGACTGGTTATTTTTATTCATCAAAGAGCTCACTATTTTTAATAAAGGATTTGAGCGAACAAACGGTCAAAAGTAAGTTATACAATATTGGAAATTAAAAACTCTTTGCACCACAAAAGAGTTAAGAACTTGTTCAAAACTCTGTATTGAGTTTTTGTTGCGTGGACCGTCTAGACGAAACATTTGAGGGTATTTAATCCTGAAAGTAAAATAAAATTTTGCTAATTTGAAACTTCAGCCTTCGTTTTTGTCAGCTAGGTTAGTAGAAATTAATTAATTTGCATAGTCTTGACATTCCAGGTTGTAAATAAAACAATACAATAGTATAGAATACATCTTTATTCATGTAAGCTTTACAAAAGCACTTATGAATCGTCAGTACAAATTAGGTATTCCACCGCCGTGCTCGGAATGTTGATGATGTCGAGAAGAACCGGCAAGAAACTTACTCTTTTCAATGTAACAATGTTTCCTTGTACTAGGTACCTAAATAATAATGCAAAGTAAACAGTTGAGGACACCTGAGCTGCAAAGCACAACCTAAGTCCTTTTAAAAATAGTTTCTATTAAAATTTTAATACAACGAAACTGCAAAGTGTGATTGTACAGTCGCCGTCATATATATCGGAGCAGACAAAGTGACCAAATACTTCTGAACAGTTAAAATGTCAAAAAGTTCCATACACCACAAGTTACCATTAATATCTGAACATTCATTACTTCAATATTGTCTGACAGATGCTAGTCAATAATTTCTATACACACAACTTACCAATAATATCTGAACACTCATCTATACAGGTAGCTAAATGAGACATATGACGTGCGTGACACATATTGACGTTATGAGTGTTCAGATGTTATTGGCATCTGCTCAGATATTTTTGAAGTAGTGAATGTTCAGATATTAATGTTAACTTGTGGTGTATGGAACTTATTGAAATTTTTAACTTTTCTGAAGTATTTGGTCACTTTGTCTGCTCCGATATATCTTACGGTGACTGTACATTAATTCCGGTTCCAATATTTATAATCGCAATGTGTCAAAAATTACGATCCGTTTTTCTCCAACTGACTACGAGTCTGGAACGGTTTTAGCTTGCGCCTCGTGTATTTTATTACGAATCATAACTAAAACGAATCGTTTTTCAAAAATTGAAACTGTCGATTAATGAAGCTCCAAGGTGGAATAATATGTTGACATTGACAGATGGCTTTCGAATCACTTAGGATGAAAACAGATATGGATAGGATTAATAACAATTTGATAATTTTGTAATAAATAATAATATAAATAAAACAAGGAAAAGCGCCAGTATCAATAAATTGATATATAAACTAAAGGTTACCTTTCTATTTACTACGGACACTAACATGGGGTATCAATCCACCAAACTCATTTTGGTTTTACCGATTATCCTGACGCACAAGCGAACCCAGGACCTTTCGCGCTTCATACGCCTATAACTTTACCGCTACACCACCATGGTCATCATTTATTTTTAACGTTTAATTACTCCTAAAATTAACAATGAATAAAGTTTCCGGTGTTTTATTGACTTTACTAAATTTGTTATTCTTGTTTTAAAACTTTGGTACTTTTAATGAGTAATTTTCCTTTTTGATCAATCGACATTTTGTGAACTTGCAAAGAAAGTTTATTAAAAGTTATAATTGTGCTTTTAAAATACGTATTTAAAGAGTACAAGTGTTGCGTAGTAACTCAAAATGTTAATAAACCTTAAAAACACAATTGAATGTAACCAAAATAAATAACACAATTCCTAACAAGACCAGTCAGCTCGTAACCACGGTTGGTGCATCCTAACCGAAACTTCGGGCAGTAAGTATTCCGTACAATCTTTATCATATTTTCAACTTCTCTAGCTCTAAATATTGTAAATATTAGGATAACTGAGTTTTTTGCCGGATTTTTCTCGGTAGAATTGGATTCCGAATCGGCTGTAGCTTCAATTTTGGTTTTTATTCATTTTGACGATGTATAAGTGTTACTTGTTACCTACATTAATAAATGAATTGATTATGATTATGCGTTTTGACCCGTTAACTCATTTCATCGGTATAATACGAGTGTGAAGCTGCGGCTGGCTGCAAGTCTGTCTAAAAAATGAATTATCTGTCATTCTGATTTGAAAATTGATGATATATGATGTAACATTGAAAAGAGTAATTGTCGAGTTTCTTGCCGGTTCTTCTCGACATGATCAACATTCCGAACACGGCGGTAAAATACTTCATTTGTACGACGATTCATAAGTGCTTTTGTAAAGCTTACTAAATGTTTTCTATTCTATTCAATTCTTATTTTTTCCCCACACATTAAGAAAATTTGAACGCTACAAAAGTGTCTACCGCGGTGTTCAATCTCGTGACCTCGGAGACAATTTATCCCGCACTGCAAACATTTGTAGAAATAACAATAAAACTTTAAACTGACATAAATCGCAGTGACATTAGAATGCGAAAAGTTTTTCCTTTGTCTAATAGTTTTTTTCCTGTGATTTGTGGTAGTGTTTCAATACAAACAAAATAATTTGACGACAGAGACGAATTGTTTTCGTACCAGGCCGTGTGTGAAAGTTCAGGATAGTTCAAAGATTTATGAAATAAAAAAAGAACTAAAACTAGTTTCGAATTTTGAGTTCTGTATCGATATTAAGTTATACATATATATTTTGAGTCTTATTGATATCGCATCAATAAATATATGTATAACTTTATACAGCTATATTGATCCCTTAGCAATTGGTACTGGCCTTCACAGTCCTAGTTCCCATCCCAAATAATATAAAAAAGTCCGTTTTCTATAGTGACCTGATACAAAAATCCACACCAGTCGCCTTTCGAGTATGGAGATCGTTGAATATTGTACCCATAAGTAGTTTTCCAAAGTATTTTGTACACATATTAATAATGACTAGAAAAAAAAATATTTCACATATATTGCTCGGACTCTGTGATACATAAATAGCTAAAGCACTTGTTTTACAGAAATCAGTAATTATGCACTAAAAACCCAACCCTAGGTAGAATAGAAAAGTTCGTTTTACATATTTACCGACCAGGAATCGAACCCGGAACCGCAAAGATAGCATGAAGCCAAAGTCAGGCCCAGTCGCCTCTCTCGTATGGACGTCGTTAAATAATACCTGCAATTATAGTTGACCAAATTACTTATACAATACTGCTTTAGAATCGATGCGGTAAAAGCATTTGCATCCGATTTATCGATATTGAAGTTATTCGGAGTGTTATTTCCCTTAAAAGCGACACGAAGTGACGTAGACAAATCGTTTCGTGACTGGAGTGCGGTCGTTCGAGTGCTCCGCTCAATGTGTCGCTGTGGTTCCAACACGTCATTTGTCAATGTTTTCTAACTCTTATTGAGAACTGGTTTCGGTGAGTTAAGTTGTTTATTAAAGTACTAGCTTCGCGTGGACTACAGGTTTTTTCCATATTGAAAATATTTTCATGGTCGGTTTTACCCATGTCTCCCGTTATATTCGAAACAAAAAGTATTTCATATGCTAATCCAAGTTTTGAGCTATTTTTGAGCCAAATTTCATATTTCTTACTTAAAAATAAACATTTTCCCATATAAACTTTCAAGGGAGGTATTACCCCTATCCTCCCTTATTTATAAAACAAAAAGTAGTCCATTCTAGAGATTCCAGGTATACCTATACTAAATTTTATCGAAATCGGTTCAGTAGTTTAGGCGTGAAAGCCGGACAGACAAACAGACAGACAAAGTTACTTTTGCGTTAATAATATTAGTACCTAACCTATGGATGGTTCTTTTAGATTACCTGAAAACATTTTGTTTAAACAATTTGGTATAAAATTGTAAGATTTTTATTTTAAAACCATGAAGTCATAAACCCGAAAATAAAAATATCCATTTAAATTGTCGAAAAATAGCTGTTGTTGAAATTGAATGAAGATTTTTTATTATGGACACAAGAACTTCTGGTGATGCCATAATATGTACGATAAATAGCACAACAAGTAAGATAAAAACAAAGAAATACAAATACTTATAGGCCTAGCATGCGTAATAGGTACGTCAAATTTCTCGCATAAGACGAGAAAGTTTCTATATCATTCATTGGGTGATAGTACACCGTACTCGTATTTTTAGCCAATCAGCAGTTGACGCATTGATTTTGACATTTCTTAAGAACACGAGAAAATTTACTCGCGTGGCCTAAATGTCAAATTTACAACACCCTTCTTATAAGTCGTGCTTTCAAAAACGCCTGCGGTGCTTAAATAGATTGACCGCCTTTATCATAAACCCTCGGGTAGATACAGGGCTGGATAAACTAAGCTTCAAACATTGAAATAACATACAACATTCATGTTCCAGTTATTTATGTGTTTGTGACGTAAACAAATTGTTCCCTTAACTTCGGTGCGACTCGGGTGCCTACTTCCCGCTGGAGTACGCAATACGACGTTTGTCAATGTGTACGACAAATATATACGAGCCTTATGCCTACCTGCCGTACTCAGGTGGCTACAATTTGAGTTTATGGTTGTCTTTTTAATCTATTATATAAAAATAAGTCGGGTTTTCCTTCCTGACGCTATAACTCCAGAACGCACGAACCGATTTCCACGGTTTTGCATTCGTTAGAAAGGTCTCAAAGTCCGTTAGGTATATAGCAAAGAAAATTCAGGAAAAATTTCAACAGAAAAGCGGGAATCCTCTAAGGCGAAACGAAGTTCGCCGGGACCGCTATTATTTGTAAAGTTACATGGTTTTTGAAATATAAAAGCAATTTTAAATATTTAAAACTTTTGACGACCTCCGTAGACGACAGGCGAGTGGGCCGGACTTCGACGACGCTCCATCTCTGAGGTACCATGTTCGATCCCCAGTCGGGTCAGTATGGAAACCGAACTTTTTCATATTGTCTCGGGTCTGGGTGTTGTGATGCTGTCGTTGTTTCTGGTTTCTGTAACACAAGTGTTTTAACTACTTACCACAGAATTAGAGCAATGTATGTGATGTTGTCCAATATTTATTTATTTATTAAAAGAATGGCCGTAAAACAAGCCTAATCCACAATCTTGAATGAAGAAAAGTTCGTTTCCCATATTGACCCGACCGGGGATCGAACCCGGTACGCTCACCTCTCGGCTACGGAGGTCGTCTAGATTCTTTCCCGTACAATTGTTTGTTGCCAAACGTTCAAAACAAGCTGGCGTGTCATGAATCATGTTACGGTTTTGAAAGGTTGGTACCTGTTTATTTATTCACGTTTTTGTGACGTGAACAAATAGTTCCGCGTCCAGATGCGGAATACACTTGCGGTGTACCATCGCTGCAGATGCAGCACACCATTTATCAATGTATTGGCCCATTGTTTGGATTTCGTCCGCCATTTCCATGTAATGGCGTCGATAGCAATTTTATACACAAATACTTTGCAACGTGCCACGTGTTTACGCTACATTAACAGAGATAAGTATGCATAGTTGATACAAAATAGTCAAGTTTTTTTCTGTTTTTAATTCCTTTTAAAAATCTTATTTGACAATCTCTCTCCAGCCGAAAAGTGAGTGTACCGAACTTTGGCAGCAGTCCATCTTTGTGGTTTGAGTCCCGGTTGGGTCAATGCACCATACAGATGACCGCAGCCACTTCTGTGTTGTTGTGTTTCTGCGTGTGAGTTAGGTTTCCGGAGCTCTTGTGGGGTCCTACATTAGTAGCAGGGGTCAAGCCTTCAAGGTAAGGACGACACGTCCAGTAACAAATTTATTATGCTGTACTTGTCGCCCTTAAGCTGGTCAATCTTGAAGTGCAATATAAAAAAAAGGGAAACGAACTTTTCTACTTTTTCACGGGTCCGCGTATTGTGGTTCCATCGTTCTTTCTGATTTCTGTAATACAAGTGCTTTAGCTACATACCACATAATCATAGCAATTAGCAATGTAATTAAATTGTAAGAGAGGTAAGGCGTAGCGATTTATCGTTTGAACTGGAGCAGCCCGACTGTTGAAATACCTCCACCTTACAGAAGACCGCAGTCAAATAATAATCACTTCTGTGTTATTGTGTTCCTGTGTGAGTATGGTTTCCAGAGCTCCTGGTGGGTGCTACATTAGTAGCAGGGGTAAAGCCTTCAAGGAAAGGGCGACAAGTTCAGTAACAGATTTATTATGCTGTACTTGTCACCCTTAAGCTAGGACCTCATTACCAATAAAGAAAAAAAAAATCATAGATCTGTTTTAAATACCTTCGCAGTATTATCACTTATTGAGGTTTAACCAGCTCAATTTAACTAAATACCCTATTTAATTTATTCACAAACGATTATGGATTGTAGTTATTATAATATATGATGCTGGGCATTAATTTGTTATGAGATAGTGTGTTTTGGATATAGCTCAATAAACGTCAGTAAGAAATCGGCTGCGCAATTTCAAAACCTAGTAAGGGACAGTTTTTGAAAAAAATGGGTTTTTGCCGAGTTTTGTTTATAATGTAAATACGCACGAAATTGCATTGTCAAATTCGTCATTTTAGGCTTAGAAACGAAAATAAAGCAATCGGTAAACCTAGTAAGTCCACATCCATAACAAAAACCTGCTCTGAAAACCATTTCAAAACCTAGCAAGGTACAACGACAATTTCAAAACCTAGCATGGGACTGTCCCTTGCTAGGTTTTGAAATTGTCGTTGTACCTTGCTAGGTTAAGAACTTGTCAATTCATGTTAAATTCCGCGCCAACATTTTAGTAAGTCGTAGATTGTGAGCGTGTTTGTAGTTGTTTAAAAAATATTGTTGATTATAATGGGTCCAAAGACAGTTTTATCGATCAGGATTAATTTTTAGTGATACTAAAGAGTAATGACATGCTTCGGAAAGTAAAAAAACGCGTTTTTCTAACATTATGTTGTTAGAATAAAATATTTCCTAACCTCATCAATACTCCCTTGTACTCTCTCTTGTTATTTGAAGAGAATATGGAAAGACATTTATGTAGTGGAATTAAATATACCTTATTGCAATTAATATAATTTTTCCCTTGCTTACTTGCATTAAAAATAGTTTTGCTGCCCAGGATAGCATCATAGTATCATATTTTTTATAGTTACCAGGTTACGTAGACATATTATAAAATTTCAGCTCTATCGATTCAAGGAAAATCATGTTTCTGTTGCAATCATCGAACTCCAACATCAGATCAAGATGTACTAAGTCAAAATTCCTAAAACTGTTTTTTGGACTAATTAAAGTTATATTCTTCCTAATACAGTTATGCAGGGCACCTGCATATTATGTTTATTTCCACAGGAATGTGAAATCTACTCGAAATAATACTAGTGAAACCATAGGGCCTAAAGTAGTTAAAATATTTAATGCCCTTACTAGGGATCTTACTTGTCATATTGTAAATTGTAGCTTGTCCTAAACCAGAAAAAAACCTAGTAAAGGCCTTTGCTAGGTTTTAAAATGGTTTTTTGGTCATCATTTACTCATTAAAAACAAATTTATCTTTAGTAAGTGCTTTCTAACGTGTACTATTAAATATAAATCCTGGATATTATATTTATCTGAAAGCCAAGGATATGCCACATCTTTAAAGCCAACTTTCGTCAACGTAAGTCTTATACTTTAGTTGCGGCACGCTCTCAAAGTAGTCAAGACGTTTTTTCGCTCTCCTGAACATTTTGTGCCATGTCCCTTACTATGTTTTAAAATTGCGCAGCCGAAATCTCTTCGAAGAGATATATAAAGTACAATAATTATAATTTTATTGATGTCATTTGTTCATCCTCGTATGATTTTGTAGCAAATAACTTTTAAAGTTGTCCGTCAATATATACAGTTTAATCATTTATTTTTGAAATTAACTTAAACGTCCAAAATGGACAACGGGAAGAATATCTTTTTAAAACAAAAAATACTGCCACAATTTTATACTTGTCAGTCACTTTTAGAATTTTCTTTTATTTAATGGCATTTGTTTCGCTTTCAGGTGACGCAATCTTTTTGAATAATTTAGTTTTGCCAGTGTTTAGACAAAATAATAATAATTAATTTTTTATGGAATGAGAGTCTTGTCTTACAATATACATGAATTCAATATTAATATATTATGAATTGCGCCTCTCATAGCCTGGTTACGGCGCCATGAGAATATAGATTATCTATAGCAGCCTATATTTTCTTTTTAATACTTGGAACAAAAATTCGGAGTTTGCCCAATTAAACAGCTTAACAATTTTTAATTTGATAGCAACGACGGCTCAGGTTCACTGCTTCTTGGTTTACTGTGGCTCCGGATATCAGTTGCTAATTATTAACGAGATGTCACGTGGTAAATCAGCTGGCAGCCGCAAATTGGCGATATACTCGACGCAAATTGAGCAATATTATGTGTTACATTATTTATCGTTTCACCCGCCTTGTCTAGATTGGGAATATAATTATAATAGGGTAACCTTTTTCTTCTTTCTAAAATTTTGATTACATAAAATATACTAGCGACCCGCCCCGACTTCATGAATGAAATGTTGGCTTTTCTATTTTATACTGCAAATAAAAATCTTCTTCTTGAATACCATACTATATAATAAACAAAACAGCATAAAATTCGTTGCGTAGTTTTGAAAATATAGGGTTACATATATATACAGAAAAAGCGACCTTGTTTAACACTACGTAGTGATACAAATTTTAAAACAAGTGCAATTTAAAACCTATTTAAAAATGGCAATCCTATTTAAAACTTTAGAGAGGTAGGGCATAGCGATTTATCGCTCGAACCGAAGCAGCCCGACTGGTGAAATACCTGGGGTAAATACTGGGGTCCGAGTGCCAAGGGAAGCCAGTTCAACGAGCTGGTCTAATTCGTCATCCCGATACGCCTTCGCGGCGAAACCCAAACTCATTCCGATCACATCTCTCATGATGATGAAACCTCCACCTTACAGAAGACCGCAGCCAAATAACAATCACTTCGGTGTTGTTGTGTTCCTGCGTGTGAGTAAGGTTTCCAGAGCTCCTGGTGGTGCTACATTAGTAGCAGAGGTCAAGCCTTCAAGGTAAGGGCGACAAGTCCAATAATAGATATATTATGCTGTACTTGGCACCCTTAAGCTAGGACCTCATTACCACTTAACATCAGGTGGGATGAGGTCAATCTTGAAGTGCAATATAAAATAAAAAAACTCCTTATTATTGGTTGTATTTGCAAATCTTATTACTGTTAATACTATTTGTGATGTAAAAAACTTAGTCGTTTAACCCATAAGTTTAATAAATACTAAATAAGGCAAATCAAGATACGAGTATTTCATTAAAGGTAGTAAGTACATTTTAGACACTGTAGTATGAATAAAAATGTTTATATGTTTCTGCACATTACTGTTTTAACAAACGTATGGTTTAATTAATTGACAAATTGTCATCTCATTTAAAAACAACAGAACTACGTTTCGAAATTGCCTTGGGTGTATTCAGCTATTTTATTACCGTACAAGTACCAACTTTGTTAGTTTACCAAACCGACTCAGATAGTAATTCCTTTGTTGTAGTCACAAAAGTCACAAAATCCAAATTCCTGGCGCGGTATGAGCAGAGATCAGAACGGCTTGTAATAAAGGCTAAGCGAAAACAGATGAATTTGTGAGGCCGTCGCGAGCTGAGGCACGCTCGGTGGTCGGGTTGTGGCCACGAAAACAACGTGTCTTACTGTCCCGTCAACACCAAAAGGTCTATAGCCTCAAAGTGTAAAAACACGAATCTTTGAGTTCTAAATTTAGAGCTCGACTGACAAAATGCTTGAACTCAATTCATTACAATAAGACTCCCAAGACCAGAGAACTTAACTCCAGCCAATTGGCCAAAACTGCGAGGTAATAAAATGAACCATTTTGGAAGATAATAATAAATACAGAAATCGAGTTTAAATAAACGGTCGATGATCACAATGAATTTTGCAGCGTCTCAATAAAACGCTTTCAATAAATTGAAGACTTCATATCCGAAATTCCAATTGGTAAACCTAAACAAATTGGCTCGTAATTTTCTGGCCATTAAACTATTTGCATTTGCCAAATTGACTCAGGACCGCTGTTAATCATAACGAGGCAATTGCAAAACAGACTGGTAACGTAAACTATTTGTTGTAGAAGATCCGAATCTAAAACGTCCTACACCGAGCTGATGATAAAATGAAACTTATTTTATAAACATTATCAAAAACTTATTGTATATATTAAAAGAGAAGTCAAGAAAAGAGAAGTCAAAAAAATCCTGGACAGACTATTTTTAATGTTATTTGTAATTCATTATTTTTAAACATTTAAAATAAATTAACAAAACCCGACATCATTTTTATTTAGTAGTTTATACGAACTACTTACTGCCCGACGTTTCGGTTAGGTTGCAACAACCGTGGTCACGAGCTGACTGATTTTATTTTTTTCTATTATCAAACAAATGAACGCAACTGGAATCGACGTACCCCTTATACCTGACAACGGAATTGCTTGACCCAACAGCTGCACATTCAATACTTAAATCAGTGTAAAAAAAAATGTATTATAGTCTTGAAGTTGCAACGTTTAATAAAATAAATATTTTTTAATAATTAAAACAGTCTTTCCAGTAATATATTGCGTGGAAAATCATTGTCGTAGTGGGTAAGAACCAATTCGAATTAAATAGTTGTCGATAAGACAGGACAACGTCTCTCAGGTTAGTCTGTTTATTTTTAAATATGTTTTATTCTATTATCACCTCGGAGAAGTTCGTTTTAAGTTCGTATCTTAGGTAAAACAAACAAACAAATGTTATCTTATTGTAGGATCCGAGCTATAAGCCTGTGCCAGGCAGCTCCGTTCTTCTATCTCTTAACTAACTTATGCTATAAATAAGATCTATGTGTGTGCATGTACGTGCGAACACGTGCAGGCGCGCACGTACTGTCAATTGTGTGTTTATTTGTGTGGGTATTTTATGTGTGTGTGTGTGTGTGTGGTGTGTGTGGTGTGTGTGCACGTTTGTATCTGTAAGTGTGTATGTTTGTATGTGTATGTGTGTGAGTGTTTGTGTATCCTACATTTTGTTTAAGATTATAACAGGCAATACATATATTTAAACCGTCGGCCGAGCGGTGGTTAAACCCAACATTTGTTCAAACATCCGCCGCGTCGCCGTTTGAACGTGTTTATTTTCAAAAGTAATTTCGCTTTCACGAAATTTTGGAAAGCTTTAAATTTAACTAAATTAATTCGCTTAGCCGGATGTTACGAAAATGAACCAGAAATAACAACCGCTGAATTATTGAGATTTGCAATTAAAATTGCTAAATTTAACGCTAAACGCTGGAATGGGAGTGGGGAATGTTTTTATATGTTTTTCCCATTATGTTAACTTCCGTTATCATTAACACGTGTAAAATCAAACGTTAAATGTAACTGTACAAAAAAGTATCTATTAGGTAATCAATACCAACAAAAAAATCTATCGTGATTCGTTGGTGTCGCTGAAACGTACGGCTGAACCGATTTAGCTAATTTTAAATAAAATAAATAAATATTGGACAACATCACATACATTGCTCTGATTCTGTGGTAAGTAGCTAAAGCACTTGTGTTACAGAAATCAGAAACAACGAAGGTACCACAACACCCAGACCCGAGACAATATAGAAAAGTTCGTTTCCCATATTGACCCGACCGGGGATCGAACCCGGAACCTCAGAGATGGCGCGACGCCAAAGTCCGGCACGCTCGCCTCTCGGCTACGGAGGTCGTCATTTTAGTTGTAAAGATTATAATTTTGGAAATCTAGGAAAAATTAAAAGGTAACAAAATTTGAAACAAACACTAATCGCCATGACGTTTGCTAGGACAGCAACAATTAACTATAAACTATCAGAAAACATCATACACATTAAACTAATCCCAAAGTTAATAACTAAAATACTTGTGTTATGGAAACTTGAATAAACAGTACCAGAATATATTGACGACCTCTATAGCTGAGAGGCGAGCAGGCCGGACTTTGGCGTCACGCTATTTGTGAAGTCCCGGGTTCGATCCCCGGTCAGGTCAATATGCTACTTACCATAGAATCAGAGCAATGTATGTGATGTTGTCCCATACATATATAATATATGTCCTATTTATATTATAAACGTTAATGGTTGTTTGTTACTCTTTCTGGCACATACTTCTGAACAGATTCAAAATCGGTAGGAAAAGAAATGACATACTTGAATAACGAAAGGATAACTTTATCCTGAAATAAATCGGGCGGATACGCGGACAATGAGTAGTATTTCAAATAATTATAAACACTTAGAACCAGAACAAAAACAAACATTTCGTCACACAAATGACTTGATCCTGCGACCCTTAATCAACAAACAGGAGCTCTAACCATTAATACATCGGGTCAACCTTCTCGAATAATTTGTACTAAAAAAACTACATTACTGTAAAGATGTGCCTAATTCATTATCTACTACTATATTTACTTAACCAATTTTGGTTAACCATTAGGCATAATTGGGGAAAATATCGAAAGAAAACATAATTTCCTATATTATAGCAAAACACACTCGCAAAAATTTCAACGGATATTTTGAAGGTACATTTTATAGAAAGAATGGTTTATCTCTAAAAAAATGTCTAGTAATCACGATGATCAGTTCACATTTTTAGGGTTCTGTAGCTGAATGGCAATAAAACGGAACCCTTATGGATTTCTCCTTTCTGTCTGTCTGTCCTTCCGTCACAAAATACATCTACGTATTAAGTTTCAACAATATATTCCGAAACTATAAGACCTTTACTCTTGAAACTTGGTTTGTAGATGTATTATTTGTACCGCATTAAGATTTTCTACAAAAACAACAATATTTTAGGTGCTCCTATGTTTAAAACTAAAAATTGAATTTTCTTGAAACCAATACGAGTGGGGTACATTCTATGGGTCAAAAATGAAATTGAGGTTTGCATAATATTTTTTTTTCTAAATTGAATAGTTTGCGCGAGAGACACTTCTAAAGTGGTAAAATGTGTTCCCTCCAAAAAATTATAAAAATAAAAATACATTTTTATATATTTTTACGACTTGGTAAGTTCCCTCCTGACTTCGCGGCCCTACAACAAAGGTCGCTTACCGACTCATACAAATCCCCTAAGAAAATCGGACGTCTTCTTAAGGCTGAATACGTTCTTTGTTCTGCAAACCTCCAGTGATAATGGCAACGAATGAGATAAGACTTAATTTCGCATTTACTAGGCTTTGCAGGGCCTTTGGCCTTGTTTGGGAGTAGTTCACTTGTATTCATACGATTTTAATGTTAAAGAAATACAGAAAATATACTAATGGAAAGTTTTAAACAAACTTATAACACCCCAACGCAAAAACGACGGGTGTTATAAGTTTGATGGGTATGTGTGTATGTGTCTGTCTGAGGCAACGTAGCTCCCAAACGGATGATCCGATTTTAATGCCCTTTTTTTACACTTTAATCAAGCTGACCATAAAGAAGTGGAACTCGTTGCCGGCTCATGTGTTTCCTCCTTCCTTTGACATGGATTCCTTCAAAAGGAGCGTGAAGAAACATCTTGCGGGCCAGTATGGCGATGCTAGCGGGTAGGATATTTCGGTATCAAATCTGTTGTCACCGCGATGTGGGTTCCTCACTTGCTTACCATCAGGCTGGGACGAGCCAATATACTGCGCTACTATAAAAAAAAGGTCAAATTTAGACTGTAATTAGGTATTTGGGATTTGGCTATATAATTATCTGGGGCCTAGTAACCAATTAGCAGGTCTTCGATCCTAGAAAACAGTTCCTACGATTCTATTTTATGTAAACTTTTTTGCACGTATTTCAAAAGTAAAATGGTGGAGTTTATTTTTCTACCAATAACATCACAGGTTCGAGCTATAATACCATGGCAGTGCATATAATTATTAAACATTATTAAAAAAACTTAAAATAATATCAAAAGATTATATTTATATCAAAATCAAAAACAATATACATATGTAAAAGGAAAATCATATGTCATACATACTCATAATTTCCAGTCAATATTTTTATTCACGACTTTTGTGTAGTGAAATAAATTAATATTTTCGTAAGTTTCTAACCCATGCAATTATTTAGCATATAGCGTTTATTCAATCAATAGCAAAAATTTTGCATTGTTGTTTAATTGTCGGATAAGCATTATGACGAATAATATCCTTTTTAAACGGTTTTATTTAGCTCACCCCGTTTGTTCAAATATAGGAACGATGCATTAATTTATCAATGCTAAATGCACGTAGAACGCTTAGTATTTGTGTTTTAAAATGTTTGCAGTGATTTTTAAAGCCGAGTTTAACATTTGCAGACTTCATAACAAAGTAAAATAATAGCACATTTTTCGCATAGTTTTTCGTCGTTTTCCATAAAATAGTAGGTACCTACCTATACAGTAAAAGTTATGGGAGGGAAAGAGATAAAAAAAGTTTTTTTTATTATGTTACACTTCAAGATTAACCTCATCGCACCTGGTGTCAAGTAGTAATGAGGTCCTAGCTTAAGGGCGATAAGTACAGCATAATAAATATGTTACTGGACTTGCCATCCTTACTTTGAAGGCTTGACCCTTGTTACTATTATAGCACCCCCAGGAGCTCTGGAAACTCAACTCACACGCAAAACATAACAACACAGAAGTGATTGTTATTTGGCTGCGGTCTTCTGTAAGGTGGAGGTATTTCACCAGTCGGGCTGCTCCAGTTCAAGCGATAAATCGCTATGCCCTACCTCTCTTAAAGTTTTACTTTGTGAATTAATTTCGTTTGAAATTTGAGAAAAAGCCGGATTTGGACAAACATATAAATCTATATATGAAACATTTGTCTTTACATATAGCAGACGGATACTAATCTATGCTTATATTATAAAGTGGAAAGATTTGTACCTATTTTTGTATGTTTGTATGTTTGTTATGAATAGGCTCAAAAAGGTACTGGGCCGATTTAAAAATTCTTTCACCAATAGAATGCTACATTCTTCCAATTTGACATAGGCTACTAAATTAGGGATAGTTGGTAAAATTTGAAAAATTTCAACAGAAAAGCGGGAAAAATTCTCTAAGGCGAAACGAAGTTTGCTAGTATACTATATTTTTGTACATTCTACCACCTTCCAAATACATTGTAGCTCTTACTACGTCAATATAATTAATAATTCCAATGTAGACTTGCCAAAAAGTCATTAAATATCAATTTGATGAATACAATTATATTTTCAAATATATTTACTATCATAATATTTAAAAAATATATCATTATATTAGAAACTATTATACTGATATATTTTTTAAACTTTCATACATGAATATAATTTTGCAATACGATTTATCTGTGTTAGGAAAATGTTTTTGTATCAAAAACTGCATTCATTTAGTAACGTCTTTTAAAAATTATGTTTTGTCCATTCTTAATCAACTTGTAAAGATGTTTTTGTTTTTCCTTTTCTTCGTCTCGTCTTTCCCTAGCAGCAAAATTATATAAACTACTGGAACAGCCGTTGTCCTTGACACGCCAAACTATAAGCGGAGAATATCTACGTATGTATGCCATTGACACAATACAGATTTTACTACAGTCCTGTATATTGAAACAAACGGCTGAAAGTTTTTTTGACGACCTACGTAGCTGAGAGGCGAGCGGGCCGGACTTGGGCGTCGCGCTATCTCTGAGGTTCCGGGTTCGACCCCCGGTCGGGTCAATATGGAAAACGTTTCTATGTTGTCTCGAGTCTGGGTGTTGCGGTACCTTCGTTGTTTCTGATTTCTGTAACACAAGTGCTTAAGCTACTTACCACAGGATCAGAGCAATGTATGTGATGTGTCCAATATTTATTTATATTTATTTAAAGTTATATAGTAACGCACGAGCATTTAGATAAACTACTAAAGATGAAAAACGCTTAATCGTAGACATTTTTTAAACTATAACATAGCTTAAATTAAAAAACAAAATTAATATTTTTTTCAATCAAAACACCCAAAGTTAGTTTCAATGTGTGCGTTGACAAGATTATTTCTGTACGAATTAGGTGTTTTGGCCCAAAAATACATTGTGATTTTTACAATGACATAATACCTGCGTTTGTTGGCTTTAGAAGAATGATTACTAGCTTTACACATACACCGTCAATAATAGGCACTGGGCCTTCGTAGTATGACCCATAACATCAGCTAGCTCAGATAAGGCAGTGACTGCAACGGTTGAGTATTTTTTTTTTTTTTTTTTTCATTTATTTAGGTAAATAAACAGTGTTGAGATAACAGAGTCATTAACAATTTTCTTAAACAATTTAAATAATTCCAACACCAGCAACGTTTACCCCAACTTTAAGTAAAAAACTTAACTTAAAAAACACAAGTGTTGAGAGAAATAGACGAAAAAATAAGGTTGTTTCGTACATAGAAAAAAACATCGTAGTAGAAGAATACTTTCTTAGGTCTAAGTTACATAATCTATGCATGAGCATGATTTTTATTAAAAATATGTATATATTTTTTTTTTCTACGAAAACAATAACAATTTTTTTATAAAGCAGGCACTTACACAATCTTAAAATTTGAAAGAACATTACTAGCAATCTAGTCATATCACAATCAGATCTTATTTATAAAAGATGAGATAAATAACATTTTGGGTATACATACAAAAGTCAATCAAGATTAGTGGACAAATCGCGTAGATTGTCATAAATTAGTTTTTTAAAAGTATTGGAGTGTACTGAAAAAATATCAATGGCATTAAAGTTATTATTATAAGAATTTACAAGTCGAAATAGTGGTGAGCGTTTGCCGGCATTTGTGCGGCAACGGGCAGTGGCAAACAGTTGACATGAATTACGGCAGTGAGCCTTCCTAGGAACTTTATAATATAATTTATTTGTAATAGGGATACAATCGTATCTATTATGGCATAGGTCATATAATAACATAGCCTCAAGTTGTTGCCGTCTTTGTGTGAGATTTAGGAGGTTGTATTTCTCAAGAAGCTGTGAATAGTGTAGACGACTACGAAAGCATCTAAATTGCAAAGCGCGTAGGAATTTTCTTTGAACCATCTCCAAAGCTGCTATGTACTTATGATAGAGTGGATTCCAAATGGGCACAGCGTATTCTAGTTGAGATCTGATTAGGCCTTTGTATAAGCATAAAAATGTTGTATATTTAGTAAATTCTTTACTTGATCGCATAACAAAGCCATACATTTGAAAAGATTTACTAATAATGTCATCAACATGAAGTTCAAGATGTAATTTATGATCTAATATTACTCCGAGATCCCTAATTGAATCAACGTTTTCAAGCAGTGTACCATTTAGACTATAATTGTAATTGTACTTTGTTCTTTTTTTAGTGAAAGTGATAATTTTACATTTATTTAAACTAAGACTCAGTTTGTTATTAATACAATAAGTAGAAAAGCGATCAAGATCGGATTGAAATTTATTTTGATCGTCTGTGTTTTCTATAATATTAAAAATTTTCAGGTCATCTGCGTATAACAGAAAATTGCAAAACTTAAAGCAGTGATGAATGTCATTTATAAACAGAATAAATAATAGCGGACCTAAAATAGAGCCTTGTGGCACGCCGGAACTAATTGTTACAAAATCTGACTCATAGCCTTTAATAACTACCTTTTGGGTACGGTTGGTTATATATGATTTGAACCATCGCCACAAGTTTCCCCGAATGCCGTTAAAAGCTATCTTGTCAAGTAATATTTTATGGTCCACGCTGTCAAAAGCTTTTCGAAAGTCTGTATAAACACTATCAATTTGTTTATTACTGTCAATACCTTCGAAAAGGTATGAGGTATATAATAAAAGGTTAGTTGTAGTGGATCGACGTTTTACAAAACCGTGCTGTTCTGGTATGATAATTTTATGCAAAGATGGATAAATAATGTCATGTATTAACCTCTCAAAAAGTTTTGACAAAGTGCAAAGTATGGATATAGGGCGATAGTTTTCGACACTTGACCTTCCACCACTTTTAAAGACAGGCACAATACGTGCAGTCTTCCAAATTGTCGGAAAATCCCCCTCGCGTAGACATTTATTAAATATGAGAAGCACTGGTTGGTAGATCGTCAGGGCAGTCAGTCTGAGAAATATCGGCGGCAAATTGTCTACTCCTGGACCCTTTGAAGTATCAAGTATACGTAGTTCTTTCAATAGGCTTTCTTTGGTTATGGTCACATTACTGATGATTAGATCGGAAGTGTGATTATTGTCTTGAATTTGACCTATGTCGTAGTCATTAGTTACTTGCGATGGCTTAAAGACCGAATGAAAAAAGGATGAAAAGAGGTGACATACGTCACTTGGGCTATCCGCAACCAGATCACCATAAGTCACTTTGTCAGGGATATCCCCACTCATTTTTTTGTTGTTTAAATATCTCCAGAAATGTTTAATGTTATGTTGAATACTATTTTCAACTGAATTCATATAATTTTTATAACACCTGTGTGACTCTTTTTTAAATCTAGTCCTGTTTATAGCAAAAGACTCGTAATCAGATAAATTTTTATATGTTTTCCATTTTATCCACGCTCTATTTTTATCTTTGAAAATATGTATTAGAGCTGGCGTAAACCAAATAGGATAATTAGAGGACTTTATAACCTTAGTTGGTATGTATTTTTTTATTATTTCATAGGTTTTTTCGTAAAAGAGCGAGACTGCAGTTTCAGAGGTACAGTTCAAAAGCAAATTGTCCCAGTCGATGCTTGAGATCTCTTTATTTATTTCTTCATAATCAGCCTTATTGTAGTTAAATTGAATACTCGATTTTTTTGTGAAATGTTTATCGTTAGTATTATTTATTGGAATTAAGGTATAGAAAGGAGGGTGGTTTTCATCTGGATGCACCAATGGTGAGGCAATAGCCGTAGTTGTATCATTTACATCTGTAATAAATAGGTCAAGTATTTTATTATTTGTATTTTTGAATATGTTTATTTGTTGGCATGACATTAAATTTATAAGAGATTTGTTAGGCAAGCAGTATGAACTGGTCATAACGGGTTTCAAATAATGGGTTGAGGTTTCACACCATTCCAGAGTTGGTAGGTTGTAATCACCAACAATCATGAAATTGCTTACATTAAAGTTTGAATATTCTAATACCTGCGTGAGAAAATTAAAGTGTGATATATATATTTCCGAACTTGTGTTAGGAGGAATATATGCGGCACTAATTACACAACAATAATTCCGCGAGCGCAACTCAAGGAGAACATGATCGACGAGTGGTAAGTACGGAGCAGAAACAGTGGCGCGGGCGAAGGGAATCGCGGGCAACTCGTGACGCACCGCGACCAGTACCCCGCCGCCGTCCCGCCTGCCGCTACCAGCACGGTCTCTGTCACATCGAAATACCCGGTATCGTGCATCAATAAACTCGCTATCCGATATTTCCCTATGTAACCAGGTTTCTGACAGAATAATAATATCGTAGTTGTTACTTAAAATATTCATGTACAATGTATGCAATTTTGTTCTTAAGCCTCGGCAGTTTTGATAATACACTGTTAATTTGCGACTATCCATGATGCGACATTGCATAGAATAAATATGTTAATTTAACAGAGGTTTGGGGATTAATGATATACGACAAAGTGAAAGCAAAGATAAAGAGTAAACGAACTAACTTATTTTTGTTGGATGAGTGATTGCGATAATTTAAGTAGAACTTAAACGCATGTGCCCATTCCGAAAGTAATATTTCGTTTAAGTAGATAAGTATAAGTAAGTAACAATAAATTAAAATTAAAATCATGTTTAACAGAGTTTTTAATGACCATATTATATGCCAGTATGAATTATAGGAAACAAAGATATTACTTAGACATTCTCGATCAAATATTGATGTTTGATTAAATATTAAATGTTTAAGTGAACTTGTAATTGCCACTGCCTATACATTACAAAATAGTGAGTTATTTAAATACTCCTTTTTGCTTATGTAACAATCATACCAAGAATCAGTAATGCCTACCAGCATACGCAGTCGATAACAATACAATGACAAACGCTGCGTTGTATCCCGTCTCGAAGTAACACCTACATGATTACTAGCAAGAAAATACATATGAATATTACTTAATCCTTGCAATGTCGGCCGCATTCCGGATTGCAATACCCGGCGAGGTGTCCGATTTACGTGCCAGGATGGTACCATGCTTAACCCACACGTATTTAAAGGCTTGTTTTTTTGCTGTTTCTCTGCATTGGCGAAACAAGTGTTTGTTATAAATTGTTAAGTGTTCGTTAACATAAATTGAGGCCGGCGCTCCGCTTATAGAAAGCTTAGTCGAGTCCAGTCCCTTAGTGGATCGGTGGAGTTTGTTGTGTATGTTACTCAAACTCAAACTCAAATATTTCTTTATTGAATACTATGCAAAGTGATTCTACTTCCGTTTCAGAACCTATATTTACCGAGAAGACACCGGTAAGAAACTCAGCAGATCAGTTACAGTGCCAGTATCTAACTTATTACTATGTGTAGATCACTTTGGACCAAGTCATATAGTTTTGTTTTGATGATTGATGAAATAATTAAGTACTCAAGTAAGTATTTACTTTCGAGAGGTAAGCTGGAGCAGACCAGTTCCCAAAGGTGGCACCTGTTCACCTTCATGACGTATGTGCCAGCCATCGCTTCACTCAACCATATTGAAGGGAATGCCCACCACACAGCGCCACCACCCCAGTGATATTTTAGTGAGCATGGCTACTCCATCTCCCAATAATTTGTATTTATTATCTAAATTAAATTTATCAAACAACTATAGGACCCGGAGCACGAAGTAGTAACCTACATTTTGGTTTAGATTAAAAAAAATAAAGAAATCTATTATAATTTATAATTATACATAATTCACAAATATAAATTTTATGTCCATCATAGATATAAAACATATTTAACGTAAGTGTAATTTCAAAAGTCGATGCATACTGCGAGGTTTTAAAATATGTAGTGGAAATGTTAGAATGCTATGAGGTGTTCCCGCTTACCGAGGTAGATGGTAACGAAATTATAGTCAAGACCCTAATTTAAGTCATCAATGCAAAATTCTTAAAAAATAACTATAACAGATGATAGGGATGATTCACTGATTCTCTTCCATTCAAAAAACTACCTATCTAAACCTTCTAAAATCGCGTTCCAAAACATTTGCAGAACAAAAACTAATGACATCAATTAAGTACCACGAATGTTATGGAAATTTTTAAATATTTATTTTGTAGTTTTGTTTTTAATTTATGAATTATCTTATTTTCTGAATGATTTTAATTGATTGAGTTCAAGACAACGAAAGAAAAATATAAATCTAATTTGAACTATAGCCATAGCATTAGTGTTTGATTTAAAAGATGGATGTCAACCCAATTCTCAAAACTAAGAGTTAATCAAGTGAGCTGAATAAACTTGTTTTTTTCCGGACTGTAGCGAAACATAGATTGTGCTGTTGAGTTATCGAAGCGACTCGATACTTTTCTTGAGTCGTAAATAACTGCTGCCCCGAAATCTTATTGAATCGGTTTATTGGATTGTTGATAACATTTCATTGCGGAGACTTCATTTAATCTTGAAAACACATGTTTTTACCACATTGTTGGTAGAAAAATATTATCTATTGCTACAAAAGAAAAAAAAATGGCTAGGAGTATTTATGTTGGAGAATTTGTCTATCAGTTAACCCTTAGGTCGTGCAGAGGGTTTTATGTATAGGTGGGACTGAAGAAAGAATATGATTGTAATAAGTCATAATTAAAAAAAAACATTTTGTTTTATTTATTTCTATTTAAATGTAAATTTTACTGCACAAAAAGTAAAAAAAGTTCCTACTTTCTAAATGCTAGGAACTATATTTTTGTAAATTCTACCACCTTCCAAATACATTGTAGCTCACAAAATAACTTACTGGCACAAGTCAACCCTTGGGTCATGCAAATAGTTAGTTTATGAGTCCAGTAACAATAAGAATTTGAGTACTATAGAACCATAAACCAATGATTCATATACTGACAAAATAGTTTCTTTAATATGTTCCTAGTTTCAATTTTTTGCACATTATTAAAAACAAAATGGCTCTTTAAATTACGAATGTTCATTCAAAGCCGTACTCTTTGTAGGAATATTTTCCAAGAAAAGGATTACCTAGGCGAATAAACATATGAGGCAAAAGCTTATCGGGATTAGAGAAAATGGATTGTTTTATTGAAAAAAAAACGTGTTTTATCGCCCTTGCTACAGAATCTTTAATATTTTCATGCCAGTATGGAAGGCTGGTTTGTTAGAAACTTTCTATTTATTTCATTGAATTCCTGCCAGTAAGTTATTTGGTTATCTTTTTGGGATTTTATGCGATATTTTATAACCCAGCTTCATGAAGGGTCCAAATGAATACCTTGTGATTTTATAACTTTGCGAGTAATTTCTTCATTTTCTGGAAATTAATTCTTATTAGTAACTAGGCTCTTAATGTGAACCTGCGACAAATTGGACACTAAACACAACAAAAATGTATTTGCAATTCCATACAAACATATAAATAAGATTTCAGCACTAAAGTATTTCAAACAGATAACTGCTTACTACATGCATATGAATATATATACGGTACAAACACCGAATTAACATTTTTAATAATCTTGTATGTCTGACTGTTTGTTCCGGCTATTGTATGACATGGCTAGACCTGTTTTGCCGGGAGTTTTATTGGCCGATAGCTGAAATAATAAGGAGTAACTTAAGCTACATTTCTTTTAGAAAACTCCAAAGCTCTTTTATTGTAGAAAAACGAAATTCAAAATCCTGTAGTCCTGGCAAACGGAGTCGCTGGCACAGCTAGTAAAAAAATATAAATATAGTGTCTCAAAAAATTCTAATTTACTACTAACTACCGGGCTCCATGGTAGGATAAGGCACATAGCAGAAGCGGCCTTCGCTGTAGATGATTTAAAAATATACCTTATCAAAGTAATTCCTTTTTTGTTGAACTTTTTTCGTATTTGTCGTCCAACATATTTTGTTGCGTCAGCACTCCACTGGCGTCCATCAATCTTCCGGCTTGAGCGACTGTCAATTAGCTTATCTTATCCGCAGCAGTCGCTCGGCCTACTGACTCCCGGGGGACATAAACAGGCAGGGAGCCACAGTGGAGTAAATTATGTGAAACAGAGGCATGTTGAATGAAAGTGCAGTAATTGATTCTAAAGTCGTTTCACCTGTAGTAATATTTTGTACTTAATTTTACAAGTGATTGGTAGAAAACTCTAAAGTAGGGGTTTTTTTTTGTTTTTATATTACACTTTAAGATTGACCTCATCTCACCTGATGTTAAGTGGTAATGAGGTCCCAGCTTAAGGGTGACAAGAACGACATAATTAAGCTGTTACTGGACTTGTCGCCCTTACCTTGAAGTCTAGACCCACGCTTAGTTTCCAAAGCTCTGGAAACTTACTCACACGCAGGAACACAACAACAACGAAGTGATTATTATTTGGCTGCGGTCTTCTGTAAGTTGGAGGTATTTCACCAGTCGGGCTGCTCCAGATCGAGCGATAAATCGCTATACCTCTCTTGTTCAATATCTTTGTAGAATCGCAAATCATGTTTACACTCAAAAGAAATGAACGGTATCAAAATAATTTTACATTGAAAGGGTCGTTTACACATTAGAGTCAGATTATTGTTGATCAAGACGTTATCTTTGTAAATCGCAGCCCAGTCAAGGAGTAACGTATCTAGATTAGAAATCTTACACGTACCTTGTACGGTGAAGATTTCTATTCAAGCATGTTAGACATACACTTATGTCGAGTGCATAAGAACTAAAATCCAACTACAAGTATTTACATTGATGTAGTATTCACCGTACAATAGTTTGTTTCGTATTTTCCACATTTCGTCATCGTGCATCAATCAGCACTACTCTAAGCATCTATCAATCTTCGGACTCGAGCCGCTGTCAATTAGATTAACCTATTTGCTCCTGGCTGGCTCTCAGGAGACACAAGTTAGCCGAGTCAGTATGCAAATAAAACGATATTTTTAGTCATTGAAGCCTCATTGTTAGAAAAAATCTACTAAGCGCTAATCGGGGCTTCTGAAAAGTTCTACAGGTATCTAACTGACAATTTCAATGTAGTACCTCTACGCATTCGTCGGGAAAGAAGAATTGTGAAAACTAAAGTACTAGCTTTCCGCCCGCGGCTTCGCCCGCGTGAAATTCGGTTATATTGCGGCATAAAGTACAACTATAAGAAAACTATTTATTTCCACGGAAAAATCTAAGAAGAGCGATGTAAAGCTTAATACGATTAGTTGTTAAACATATTATTTAAGTAGATGAAAAAAAACATTTTAGACGATAAAACAAATTCTACGTCATCCCTCGGGAACTCCTCATTTTCAGGGATTAATTATCGTATCATTCTAAATTTACATGTTTATATTCGTTTGCAGCATTTTACCTTGTTTTAAACGACACACAGCCCCATCTCCAATCCATCCATCAAGCAAACTATATTTTTGTTTTCCCTCGGGAATATCAATTTTTTCCGAAATAAAAAGTACTCTATTATTTAATCCAGAATTCTAAGTTTACGTCTGAAAAATTTCAAATCAATCGGTTCAGTAATTACGGCGTGTAAGCGGAACAAACAAACAAACAAACTCACTTTCCCTTTAATAATATTAGTAAGGATTTTTACTGCATGTTATGACTAAAAAAAATGCACGCTCGATGGTGATCACATTGTTACGTTACAAAATATAATGGCATATCCAGCATTGTTACTACATGATTTGATTACGCTCTGCGCGATAGAGCGCAGATTCGTATATAACAAAATTTTAGTGACCAATCTCCAAGTCAAAAACTCTATATTGGTATACTTTTCGTATGACAAGGTTACAAAACAAAGATCTAAAGAGTTTACCTTTGCCTGTACAACCTTAATAGAAAATAAAAATTGTTACCGTTATAAACGAAGATTTCTAAGATCAGCTGTTAAAGTTCATTTTAAATAAATAAATAAATAATAAAAGTTTATTTCCAAACCTTAACAATACAATAGTACACAGGTATCTTAAATAATTAATTACTTCGTGAAATTACAAAAAGGTTTTTCCCCTGACATTCAAAATAGGAAAACCTGTGCTTTGAAGAGTCAGTGGTTCGATTTTCAAATTGCATTTTTTTACATTCTTACTACAGAAAAACAAATTGCTACTTTTAAATTAAGATTAGCGTCTTATTACCTTAGCATCCATATTACGTTCGTCTGTATTAATTATATCCCGCTTTTTCTTTTTTCCATTCCACAAAGATAAAGATTCTTGTAGATCAAACAGACTTATGTAATTATTACCATTTCACTCACGGAAACGATAAAAACGTTTTCCTCGTGTAGGCCCAATATACTCGTAACAATATTATATTTCTTTTTAACGCTTTTATTTGACATGTTAAATTTTCAATTAGCTTTCAATTAAAATTGTATGTTTGAATTAATTAAAAACGGTTTGTCAAAAGTTGGGTTCCACCAGGATACGAGCGCTGCAGCTGTGTTAAATATGCCGTAACAGCGATAGCTGAATTGGAACCCAATTGACCTCGCAAGGTACCTTGTGTTTATGTTAATTGTTTTAAACTGCGTAGGTATATGTGAACAAATGTATTTTTCTTTTTTTTTTCTTGGGCATCTGAAAAGTGACAAATAAAATAATTTAAAAATGTACAACTACCTAATAGCACAACTATGATTCGTCAATATCGTGCATTGCTCTGCGATAAGTAGCTAAAGCAGTGTTGCAGAAAGATATCAGAAAAAAACGACGGTACCACTACACTCACTCAGTCCTGAGAGAATTCAGTTTTCTTATCGTTATATTTGTTTAACAAATCACTAGTAACAATATCGATTGTGCTATCGATACTATTGATAGATCGATATAATAGATATTTACGTTACTATTGATATTACAAATTAACAAACACAATTGATTGGAAGCGATATTATGGATGGTATTTTATTTTTTTATATAATGCACTCCAAGATTGACCTCATCCCACCTGATGTTAAGTGGTAATGCTGGCTTAAGGGCGAAAAGTATAGCATAGTAAAACTGTTACTAGACTTGTCGCCCTTACCTTGAAGGCTTGACCCCTGCTACTAATGTAGCACCCCCCAAGAGCTCTGGAAACCTTACTCACACGCAGGAACACAACAACACCGGAGTGATTGTTATTTGGCTGCGGTCTTCTGTAAGGTGGAGGTATTTCACCAGTCGGGCTGCTCGAGTTCAAGCGATAAATCGCTTTGCCCTGCCTCTCTTAAATATGTATCGATTCTATCGATAGACTATCAATAGTATCGATATGCACCTCTACTTCCCAACGTTCCTATGACCAGATCTAGTCCTCCTCTAGCATCTGTTTGCTCATTCTTTCCCACATATCTTATGCCTCCTCTACACGTAGACAGATTCGTCTGCAGATGGCATCGGCGGACGCCACCGCCGACTTGTAGAGGGTGTGTTTTGCTCGTCTGTGTTAGGTATCGTCTGCAGATCAACGGCAGACGAGCAAATCACTTGATTGACTTGATTGGCGATACCATCTGCAGAAGAATCTGTCTACGTTATGATATGTGTCTAATGCCTCAACTACACGTACTCTTCTGTTCTCTTCCGTTCTTTCTTTTTTATTACCGCGCCACTCAGCTTAAGGTTCCGCCAGAATACCAGCGCTCCTGCGAGGCTTTTTTTCTTTTTTATTTAATTTACTTTCACTTTACCTATTATATGTTCGTGTCACTTTTATGTCTTAGTACTGTGTAATGATTTATAAAAATAATAATAAAAAAAAGTGTTTTATATCAGTAAATCATTTACAATCAACTGCCGGGGCTTCCCAGAAAGTAATCAGATGATACTTGTGTAGGGAAAGCCTCGCACTTCCTGTTTAGTGTTAGCATATCGGATTTACAAGATATTTATTGAGTAGAGGTAACCATAATAATTAATAAAAGAACGAAAGAAGAAAATAAAAAAAGAGAAAAAACAAAAAATAATAATTTTGTGATTTGTGTGTGCTAATAAATTAATTCTTATTAAGAATAACTTTTTAATTGATGTGATTATCCAACGCATTTACTTTTTTTTATTTGCATAATTCACGTTGTTCACCGTAAGTAGCGTATCACTGGCCAGAATTACAGTTTTCCTTGTTATTAACGAAGCCACATTTTCCTAAGAGCATTTTCTTGTCTCCATTCCGTTGCGTCTTGCTTCCATAAATAAACAGTCGTCCACCAATCACAGGGCATTAATTATTAGTGTAGTCAGCAAAGTTTTCTGAGTGAACCAAAACAGGACCGAGAGAATTATTCATCTCACTCGATGAGAGCCAATTAGCCGTGGACGCGTTGCTGATGAGGTTTAGGACTGTAAGTAGTTTATGAACTGTAGAGGGTGATTTATCCAAAGTGTTTAATTTATTTGTTTAAACAATTTATTGCAAGAAAAAAGTACAACATTTCTAACAGTCAACCCTCAAGCATGTAATGTTCTTCATCTTTGTTATCTAATCTAGTTAGTTTTTGGTATATGGACGACTAGCGGTCCCGGCGAACTTCGTTTCGCCTTAGAGGATTTTTCCCGCTTTTCTGTTGAATTTTTTCAAATTTTACCAAGGTTCCCTAATTTTGTAGCCTATGTCGAATTGGAAGAATGTAGCATTCTATTGGTGAAATATTTTTTTAATCGGCCCAGTTTTTTTTGAGCCTATTCTTTACAAACATACAAAAATAGGTACAAATCTTTCCTCTTTATAATATTGGTAAGATCTAAATGTCTGGTATAAGGTAGATGTATAACAAGTTTGATGATGATTGTACCTACTGTAGCCTAATGAAGCGGTTGTGTTATTTAAGAATCTGTTTTCATATTAATTTACTAGTTATTAACCGTGAATTTGTCCGCGGAATAGAAAGTAACCTATATGTCGAGGTGTAATTTTTAGGTAACAGGCTTTATTTTTTTTATAATCATCTATTGATATTTTGACGACCTCCGTAGAGGCAAGCGGGCCTGACTTTGGGGCCGTGTCACCTCTGAAGTCCCGGTTTCGATCCCCGGTCGGGTCAATATAGGAAAATGTTTTTTTCTATGTTGTCTCGGGTCTGGGTGTTGTGGTAGCGTCGTTGTTTCTGATTCCTGTAACACAAGTGCTTAAGCTACTTATCACAGAATAGGGTAATGTATATGATGTTGTACAATATTTATTTATATTTATTTATTTCATTTATCTTCTAATCAATATTATTTCATTTCAAACTCAGTAGTTTCTGCGTGAAAGCGTAACAAACATAGCCATAGATATTTTATTTGTTTATTTAAAAACTTTATTGCACAAATGAGTACAACAGGTGGACTTATGCTAGGGGCATTCTCTACCAGTCAACCGGGTCATGCAGATAGTTTGTATATGGGTGCGGTAACAGGGAAGAAAAAAAAAGAAATCATTTTAAACAACAATAAATTAAGCATTAAAAATTACATTACGGTATCTTTTAAATATACGATAATAATACACATTCTATATAAATTAATAATAAAATATGAAGGTATACTTAGATTTACATAATATTGATAACTTATGTATGGATATATTCAGGAAAACACTTTAGTTTATTGACATACAACTATGATGACTGCCTGATAAATAACTGGCAAGTGAAATTCTAAAAAGATATTGAGAATTCAATTCTAAGAATAAAATAAAAACATGACTTGTTGTAAGACAAAAATAAAAGGAAGCAATACAGATAAAATATGTTCCATTTTGTTAAAAATCACCCTCACATATGCCGTGTTTTTTTCGTCGCAGCCACAGCCAATGAAAATAGTGGGGAGATTAAGTGCCAGTATTTCTATTTATAGATTTACCTAATGGAAAGGGTAATCCTACTGTTTCCACTAGGTAATTCTATTGATGGAAATACTCAGCCCGCTGTACACCCGCTGTAGAGTGTGAAATTACGTAGTAGAAAGTTTGATTGGCAGATATCGACTCAATAATTTACAGCTAAAACTGGCTCGTTCGCCTCTGCGCATTACTTAGGGGCAAAGAATAAAGATAATAACATCACATACATTAATCTGATTCTATAAGTAGCAAGAAGATGTGTTACAAAAATAAAAAAACCACGCAGTTTATGGTACTATATTGTACTGTATGTACACACATATTTACCTAATTTGGCAACCAGCGGTACTTTTTAGAAAAAAAAATATTAAGAATTCAAAATCCAAACGTTAAATAAAGTTAAGTTAAATAAATTCAACCGTTGTGATATTTAAAAACTAACATTCTACATTCCTTATTCTAAACATTCTACCATGATGTAACAATAATGCTTTAGCTACGTACTTAATAGCTACAGCATTAATATTTCAAAAGTCATAACACACATAGGTATTCAATTTAGAAATTAGATGTATTTTTTAAGAAAAAAAAATAGTTTCGAATCCACATTGTAAAAAAGTCAATTGAAAAATCAAATTTTGATCTAAAAGTTTTAAAAATAACATTCTAAATTATTACAATGACTCCATAAAATATCTGCGTGACAAAAGAAGGTTAAAACTAGATATTTTAAAGTGTGGTACTGGTCAGTCGAAAACAAGCGCGGGGAGATGCAACGCCATTAAATAATTTAAAAACTGTCTTTTGTTTCTAGTCTGTGGCCGCGTGCTGCGCGCGAATTTATTTTTTGGTCACGATTCTCTTTTGTTATTCTTCTGTAAATTGTCAAATAGTATTTAGCAATGGCGGTTGTAATTTAATGTTGATAAATGGAAACGAAATTTGATATTTTAACAAAATAATCAAGTCAATCAATCAAGTAAGTTTGTTGTATAATTATTTAAGTATTTTGTAATCACTACGCTTTTATAAATGAGGAAAATTGTATCAGTGACTTTAAATGAAAATGGCATCCTTACCACATTGCAAATTTTACTTTAAAAACTAGTGATTTTGTTTTAGGCATTGGGCATTTAACTTTCAATTACTGTTTTGGATGGTGATAACATTCACAAATAATGTTAACACATTAATGAAGTGGAAGTAGACTTGTGTAAACCTCGGCCATATTTATTAACTAGTCAATATCAGTATGTTGATTAATAAAATATGTGACGTCATGGTTTTGACGAACTCGGTGGCGCAGTGGCTAAGGTAGGCGGCCAAAGCGCGAAAGGTCCCGGGTCCGATTCCCGGTCGGGTCAATTTGTAAAACGAACTTTTCTAAATTGACTTGAGTCTGGGTGTGCTGTGACGACGCCCCCAGTTAGTATCCGTCGTCCGGTACTCATAGTACAAGGGAAAAACCTTAGTTTGAGACCAGGTGATAGGTGTGATTGTCTGGCGCATTTATTTATTTAATTATTTTATGGTTTCGTCTTTTTCACTAACCCGAAGTAAAAGTATGAACCTTGGTAGGTACCTAGCCCATAATTGAGTTCATATTTTAATTGCTGTCTGTACAAAATACAATTTAATAATAAAAATCTAGCCGTAATGTAATTTTAGTATAAGAAATACCTAAATATTTTTTTAAGCGTACACTGCATTTATTTTGTCTGTATTTCTCAAATAAGCGAATGTGTAGTTTTTTTTAGAAAAATTTCTTAAACCATAAAATCTGACTGATGAACTAAATATAATCTCATTTTATCGTGTGATCAACCTTATTGTATATGATGAAGTAACAGCACGAGATAATAACAAAAACACTTCAGACTTCACTCTGCGGATTTTGGATCGCCCTTATGTCGTACGCTTAAGAACTAATATAAGACAGGCAGGGCAAAACGATTTACCGCTCAAACTGGAGCAGCCTAACTGGTGAAATACCTCCACCCTACAAAAGATCGCAGCCAAATAACAATCACTTCGGTGTTGCTGTATTCCTGTGAGTAAGGTTTCCAAAGCTCCTGGGGGGTGTTAGTGCTACATTAGTAGCTAGCAAAGGCCAAGCCTTCAAGGTAAGGGTGACCAGTCCAGTAACAGCTTTATTATGCTGTACTTGTCGCCCTTAACCTAGGACCTCATTACCACTTAACAACAGGTGGGATGAGGTCAGTCTTGAAGTGCAATATATAAAAAAAAATCAAACTGCAAGGTTTTACCCTGACGTGTTGTCGAACTTCTAAGTTCTAAGGTCCTTTTCCATTTACAGTGCGTGCCGATGCCTGGATTGGGGTTTCGCAGGGGTTCCTATCGATGCCTGTGCAAGAGAGGGTTCTACTTCCCGAACACTACTGCAGACAACAGGTACTACAATGGCAGCGATATTGAAGAGGAATATGAAAAACATCTTTTGGTAAGTACGAAATTAAAGATTGATCAGATATAGTTAAATAAATATTGGACAGCATCACTTGCGTTTCTCTTATAATGTGGTTAGTAGCTTAAGTACATGTGTTACAGAAAACAGAATCAATGACGATACCATAACACCCAGACCCGAGACCATTTAAAAAGTTCGTTCCCATATTGACCCCACCAGGGATCCTCGGAGAGCGCGAGGCTAGTCAGTGAGTCAAAGTGTAGCCCGCTTGCCTCTCGGCTACGGAGGTCGTAGGTCGTTTAAATAAATAACTAAAAATTATAAATATATAGAAACAATCAAACATCTCTCTTCGTAGTGTGGGGTTTGAACCTAAGACTTTCACATAACGATCGCTGCTCTTCCAACTGAGCTAATTGCAAGCTGTAGATGACTAAAAGTTCTATCATCCACATTGAGAAAACTGATTTTTTTTTTGTTGCTTTAAAAATAAAATTCCAATTATATTTTTTTGACGACCTCGGTGGCGCAGTGCCTAAGGTAGGCGGCCAAAGCGCGAAAGGTCCCGGGTTCGATTCCCGGTCGGGTCAATTTGGAAAAATAACTTTTCTAAATTGACTTGAGTCTGCGTGTGCTGGAATGACGCCTACAGTTAGTATCCGTCGTCTGGTGCTCATAGTACAAGGGGAAACCTTAGTTTGAGACCAGGTGATTGGTGTGATTGTCTGGCACATTTATTTTTTTATTTTATTTATTTAACATTAGCGCGGCGGCTGCACAAGCATACTATTTCTGTTTTTTCTATATTTCCCACTGATTCTTTTCTCCTGTTAGTTGCAGCATAATGTTATAATAGCTTTAGGCTATCTTAACTGGACTATCCAAGATGAAACTATTTTTTTATTTCGCACTAGTTGTTCCTTAGTAAAGAGCGTTCACACAAACAAAGACTTGATCTTTATTATATTTTGTATATAATATATACACGCGCCATAGTTTGAAGCTTTTGTTTTTTTATTTTATTTTGCAGTTAAAATTATTTGTATTAAGTTAGCCAGCCAGCACTACCCCATGCTCTCCAACTACATCTTAGAGCTCCTGGAAGGGTTGAAAACGCAGATAGGAAGTTCGGCTCCGAGTCTGCATTAGCTGAACCACTTCCATTTGTCTTCCTGTGTAGCGTAAAACAGTTTAAGTAGAAATGTTCTAGTTTAAGGAAAAAGACAATAAACAATTTTTATTTTATTTAGTATAGATAACACTTTGCGCGACTCATTCAACAGTTGCGATACATGTAACCCTCAGTAGGGTAGATGACTAAAAACCGTTTTTGTTTCTGATTTTTGTAACACAAGTGATTTTACTACTTACCACAGAACAAAAGCAATATATGAGATGCTGTCCAAAACGATTATTAATTTATTAGCATTATTTAACTTTTAACAATAAAGTTAGCAAATTTAATTGTTGTGGTTATTGTTTTTAGTTACCGTTATGTTATTGCTTTATGATGAACGATTCATATACACTTTGAACATAAACTTTTGATGCATTTGAAAGAACACATTTATTGCTTTATTATATAACTAGCTTCCCGCCAGCGGCTTCGCCCGCGTGGAATTCGGTCTTCGGATCTCCAATCCATCCATCAAGCAAAGCATATTTTTGTTTTCCCTCGGGAAGATCTATTTATCCGGGATAAATAGTACCCTATTATTTAATCCGGACTTCTAATTTACGTCTGCAAAATTGTAAAGCAATCGGTTCAGTAGTTGCGGCGTGAAAGCGGAACAAACAAACAAACAAACTCACTTTCCGATTTATAATATTAGTAAGGACTCTGAAACGCCTGTGCAAAACTATCTACCTATACCTACTTCACTTAAAAATAAATACTTATAACTACTTTAATTAATAAAAGTACCTACGCTTAATAATTTTTAATTTGAACGAATATTTTACAATATAACAACAAAAGAAATTCAAATAAACTATTTAAACACTAAAAGTCGCGCTGATAAGCACGGTTTCTCAATATCAATTATTGTCTGTCAATAAGGTCGATCGCTCTGAACGCATCAACAGCCAAATATTGAATGAAGCTCGCTTTTTTTTTTTTTTTTTTTTTTTTTTTTTTTTTTTTTTTTTTTTTTTCCTAACTGACTATAGATGATGGCCGCAGATGGCCTTTTCATCTTCACCGGGCTTGCGGGGGAGCGGAAGGCTCTCACCGGACCTCCCGCCTTTTTTTATACCCTACCGCCGCCGCGACCCGTGTCGAGCGCGGCAACCGTTACACAAAAATAATCCTTATAGCATGATTCAGTATTCACGTGCGACGGCGCAATGGCTTATTTCATGTATAAGTTTGGTGTTTCTATACCGATTTCTATGATTCTTTTTTTATTGAATAGGTAATAATGATAACTTTTTTAAATTAGGGATGAATGAGAGTATTATAAACGTAAGAGTAAACAAATATAATCAGAATGCTCCGAACTGCTAAGCTATCAGGAGTTACACGTGTTATTGTGAGTCAACCATAAAAGATAGACATATGCTGTTGCGGGATATTTTTTAGTCAATTTTATGTAAAATATTTCTGTCATACATAATTTCTATGTAACTTTAACCATTAAGGCTGCACACGCGACGGAAGCTTAAAAAATGGAGTAACTTCTCCCGTTTTCCCAACATTTCCCTTCACTACTCTGCTCCTATTGATCGTAGCGTAATGAAAAGTATACTATAACCTGCCCAGAAGTATGAAGAATAATTGTACCAAGTTTCGTTAAAATCCGTCGAGTAGTTTTTGTTTCTATAAGGAACATACAGACAGACAGACAGACAGACAGACAGACAGACAAAAATTTTACTGATTGCATTTTTGGCATCAGTATCGATCACTAATCACCCCCTGATAGTTATTTTGAAAATATATTTCATGTACAGAATTGACCTCTCTACAGATTTATTATAAGTATAGATAATCACCCCCTGATAGTTATTTTGAAAATATATTTCATGTACAGAATTGACCTCTCTACAGATTTATTATAAGTATAGACTAGCGGCCCCGGCGAACTTCGTTTCGCCTTAGAGAATTTTTCCCGCTTTTCTGTTGAAATTTTTCAAATTTTACCAAGGATCCCTAATTTTGTAGCCTATGTCAAATTGGAAGAATGTAGCATTCTATTGGTGAAAGAATTTTTTAAATCGGCCGTTTACTTTTTGAGCCTATTCATTACAAACATACAAAAATAGGTACAATAAATATTTTCTCTTTATAATATTAGTGTAGATATTTACATCAAAACAAAGGGCTTTATGATCTTCATATTGTATGTTGATTTCAGCTTCTTTCACTTAAATATAATTTGAGATATTTTTTTAAATGGCTCTCATGTAGAGTTTTTAAAATGCCGCTTGAGCCAATTCGTCTTTTAGGTTTTATACGGCAGAGCATATTTCAATTTTTCATTAGTTTTGGACGTTGATACTAGGAATTTAGGTCGTCGATATGCATTTCATTTTAGGTGGTAGTATGCGGTATCACACAAATTGGAATACTGCTAAGTAAATCTTACCTATACGCCCAGAATGTTTTAAGGTTGCACATTGATCTTGCTTAACGGAACTCGTAGCACTAACTCTACGGTCCTACTACGAGTACACAACTTTCGTAGCAAATGTTTCCAGTGGTGCTACGAAATAGCTACAAGAGTTTTAGAGGCAAGCGTTTTGCTTCAAGCATTTCTTGGTGGTTTTTAAGAAACTAGGAAGTGCGATGAAAATTGTTTAAAAATGTTTTCTGTCTCTAAATTGGCATTAAAGTTTTTACCTGGTCCCGTTAGCAGTAATAAAGATTATTTACCGAGGTAGAAACCCACTTGGTGTATTTTACACGTCTGATTTCTTTTAGTGATGTTTATTAGTACATTTTAATGTAAAGTTACTAAAAAAATTATAAAAGACGAAGAAAAGTTTAAGTAATATAAAATCAATTGGAAAAGGAAGGGTATATTAGAAACAGAAATTTTTTATCTTTCCTTGCGGTGCGGGAATCGAACCCACGACCTTCACGTATCGCGCGTGCTGCTCTTACCAAACGCGCACGCGCGATACGTGAAGGTCGTGGGTTGGATTCCCGCACCGCAAGGGGAGATAAAAATTTTCTGTTTCTAATATTTAAAGTTCGCTAGTACGGCGTTTAGTACTATAAAAAATAATAAAATCGATAAAGGAAGGGTATACTACCAAAATGGCATAAAAAAAAACTACGAACGTACTGAGGTTGAGAAACGGAAAGAGGTGCCAAAGGAGATAGCCGTTGCACTTCAAATAAATAAACAATCATTTTTCAGATTTAAAACGTTAGAAAAATTAATTTCGTTTGGTAAAATTTTGGAATTATATACAAATTTCTTTCTTTCATTACCCATTAAATACATTTGTTTGTGGATTAATTGTATTTCATATTCCTACAGCTTCAACGGAGCTTGTACTCAGTAACGGACGCCTTCGAGTGCCTGCCCTGCGCAGAGGGCTGTGAGGCGTGCTTGGATGGGTCGCCGTGCGTGGCCGCCCTGAACTGGGTCGTGAGATCCACCATTTTCGCGCTCGCTTGTCTCGTGATATCCTGCTTGCCTTTCATTGTGTACTTCACCATCAAATACGGACATGTGCGGGTGAGTGTTTAGCAGTGTTTGATTTGAAATGAAGCTTTCGGCTTCTCTGTACATTAATATGTATGAATTTTACATATTAAACTTCCATATACATTATTCTATCTTGAAAAAAAAAATCGCATTAATATCGGTTGTGTAATTATTAATTATTAAGTAATGCTGAGATGGTTGCCTTTTTAGCACACTATTAGGGTAAGCAGAATTAGATGTAAGCTGTTACCTGTTTAGTTTAATTTGTAGTTCTAAAATAATTCCATGTAACATTGTTTTTTTTTTTATATCGTTTTTTGTGTGTTGTATAAATACTTTCACTTTCTTTCACTTTCACTTAATTTTGAAGATCTAAGCATACATAGGGATAGACAGAAAAAGCGAGTTAGTTTTTTACGGTGTAATTACTATTTTTATGTGTTTAGACTACGTCGTATTTGTAGGGCAAACCAAGGACTAAAGATGTTGTTGTGGAAATGAGTTAATAGGTTGTGTGTCAATAAAATAAGCTTTATAACGTAGGACTGTGCAATATACTTCCGTAACCGTGTAATTTGCTTACACACACAAATATCTTCAGACTTGATCAAAATTACTTTTAAATAAAAAAACAAATAAAAATCCTTTTTTTTTAAGTCAAACAATATCTTCAGTTTGGCGATACTAATGGATAGGATATTACAGTATCAAATCCGTTGTTATTGCGATCTGGGTTCCTCTCTTGCTCACCATTAGACAACAGGAGCCAATATACTGTGATTCTATATAAAAATAGTGCTACACGTTGCATTTATGAAGTTTAAATATTCTTAACCCGGCGTCATTGACGCTGGGTCAAAATGACCCGGGGCGATTTAAAATGGGTATAAGTTTTTTTTCCGCCAACCGTTTGATTTGAATGTTTATGTAGCTGGAGATACAATCTTCTTTTACCTATATATCAAGTTTTCGAAGTGCGACGACGTTCACGGAAGGAGATACACTTGCGTTAAGTTAAAACGGGTAAATATGACCCGGCGTCATCGACGGCGTAATGTTTCCATGATTTAGCTTATTTTCATTTATTTGCTGTTTTTATCATAAATATGTATAGTTTAGTCATAAAATGTATTATATTTGGTTTCTCTAGTTTTTTTTTGTTGAAAATGGCATTAAATAACTATCTAGGGAGAATTTTAGCGGTGTTAGAGGAATCTCAATCTGAACAAGGAAAAGATGACGCTTCGGATGTCAACAATGTAGGCTACATGTCTGAACGCGTATTTGATACTGGTTTGCAATTTTGAAAAAGCATATTAATCGAAATAATTACAAAGTATGTGTCACACAAACTTAGAGCAACTTACGATGTGAGCAGAAATTCAAAAGAATGGCCTCTGACGACTTTTTTGCAGTGCTAAATAAATCGGGCATAAAAACCAATATAATATATCTAGCTAACAATACTGATACTTGCACCAAATGGCGACAGTTTCTGAAAAACCTCGGGCTTGATTAGATTCAAGATCATTTACGACTTCCTAAAACACATGTCAATTTACATACTAGATTTTACAGGCAAATTTGTTGATAAACCTCTAAAAAAGGTTCCTAGAACTCGTAGGACATATTAAATGTCCGTTTAAAAAGGAAAAGAAAATTTTTCACACCTAGGCATCATGCCAATTCAACATTATGTCCAGACCATGTCATTTTAATTTCCAATAATTGCGACAATTTCAAGTCTCAGATAGAAGAGTTTAAAAGCTTTTCATTTATTATTATTATTACTAAATGTTTAAATGACATTGCTATTTCCATGTAACATTGAAAAATGTAAACATTATTAAGAATACATGAAGAAAAACTGACACAAATATGGTAGTTATGTTTTCATAGTCGATTTTGCATATGTTTTTTTTTAAGTCAACAAAAAAATATTTATGAAATATACTTGCATTATTTATGTTTTTCGTTATGCACAAAGAACCCATATATCATGAATAATTTTGAAAATCAAGATAAGCCTTTTATTTTTATTACAAACCATTACTGAAATTTGGGTCATGATGACCCAGCGTCACTGTCTGCGTAATTATTTTCACGTCATCGACGCCGGGTTAAGAAACATACATTTTTAATTCATATTGTGGTGTCGGATTCAAACCCACGACAGTACATTTTACTACTTCCAGTATTAAAATGGATAGTCTAAAAGTTTGTTTTAATTACTCGCTGAGAAGATGCGAAAAATTTGTAAGACTGCAATAAGGCCTGATTAAAAATAGATCATTCGTATAACTACTATAAATAACCTTAATTGATATTGCTGCTTCATAAAACCAAATCTTTAATAATGCAAAAAGCATTTTATCATAATTATAATTTAAATGGCTTAAATTAAGCAAAGTGAATTTCGAATATAAATATTTGATCTGACGTAAAATACATTTGTATTCTGAGGCGGCGAGAATGACTCTAATTACTGTAAAATATTTAATAACAACCGAAAGTAGTATGTTTTATCACTTTTTTTGTTTTAATTTGTATTTTTTCTGTTTCTTTAGATTATTTAATATTCTCAAAGTCACAGTCAAAGTAAATATTTTTCTTTTCATATAGATTACATCAGTTATACTTATGAATAGTATCTATATAAAAACAAATGAAACTACCTCAGATTCGGAACTACTGAGAAAATACCAGCAAGAAACTCAGTAGATTTTTTTAACAAATGAAAGCTAAACTTATTACAAATTTTGCAGTTCGGCGTGAATAACTATAAAAAAAATATACTAGAAATACATTTTGACGATGTATAAGTTTGACATAGAACCTACATGAATGGAATTCTGAAATTTTTTTATTTAAATACAATTATTTTTTATCAGGTGGTCCGTGCTGCAAGTCCAGCCCTCCTCAGGGTTATAGTATTAGGAGCTCTCCTCATATACTGCACGACCTTGGTCATGTACGGAAGACCTACTGTGTTCACCTGCACGGCGCGAGTATGGCTGAGAGAAGTGGGGTTTTGTCTGACATACGGCGCTTTGATGCTGAAGACTTGGAGGTGAGAATTAAGAGTATAAAGTTTTAGTGACTGTTGAGATCTTTGAACACTATCATACCTAAGGGCACATATTAAAATGTCAGAAACGGAACCCATTCAATGTAAAATTAATGTCTAATTGTACGTGTTATAAGGAGATAACTTAAATTACATTCTTCCAGGTGTTATATCAGGAAAAACAAACCTAAATAAAAAAAACAACTTTTTCTGTACGAAAAAAACAATAGTTGCATGTTTTACAATTAAAATTTATTTATTTTATGTAACTACGCTCTATTGTTTTTTTTTTCTTACAGAAAATGTGTGAAAGTTTTATAAACTGTAGACATGCCACAAATTTTCATCTTTATCATCTATATCTATCGGATTGGTAGTACTCACAGAATAAGGTTGTAAAAACGAGAAAGAGAAGTAGGGTGTAGCTATTTATCCTTTGAACTGGAGCAGCCTGATTGGTGAAATACCTCCACCTTACAGAGGACCGCAGCCAAATAACAATCACTTCTGTGTTGTTGTGTTCCTGCGTGTGAGTAAGGTTTCCAGAGCTCCTGGGAGACGCTATATTAGTGGCAGGGGTCAAGCCTTAAAGGTAAGGGCGAAGAGTCCAGTAACAGATTTATTATGCTGTACTTGTCGCCCTTAAGCTAGTACCTCATTACCACTTAACATCAGGTGGGATGAGGTTAATCTTGAAGTGTAATGTAAAAAAAAACATTTTATTTTCACGTTTTACCTTTACGTAGAATCCTTTGTACAAATAATTATAGTACTACGTGGCTTGATTTTGCACATGTACTTTTCCCTGTTTTTCCACATTTTCAATTATTTTTTTGTTATATAATCAAAAAGCCTTCCTCAATAAACGGACTACTCAACACAAAACCAAAATCATTTATAATTAGTAGTTCCTAAGATAAGCGCGTTAAAAAAAACAAACAAATAAATTCTCAGCTTTATAAGTAAAGATTTATCACTTTCAAATGATTCCTTGTTTCAAAGTATTATGCATTAGAAATTTCAACCTTAGCTTTCTTTTTTCAAGCACATGAAGCCTATTAATTGTCCTCATCCAAAAGTGTAGCTTACACCGTTTAGACGTTCTAAGCCAACATGATCATCAAATGAGTTACGCTACAAACAAAACCAACACTACATAGTAACTAATTTAAAACTTCCATAACACCAACAAGTTGATGCTCTGTTAAAAATATATACGCGGAAGCAATCCAAAACAATCCACATCATACCCTGATCCTTATTAACATAACCGATTCTCATGGGTATTCTATAAAGGGAATATTTGCAAACGGATACCCGTAACTTTTCCATTAGACCAGCCCTATCTCTTATCGATGTGGTGGAGATATGCGTTTAGAATACGAAACACTGTACTAGATTCCGATTCCTGCTTTGAGGCGCTTCCGTTCTAATGCAAATGATTTTATCATCGGTTTGGAGTTTCGGGGTATACTAGCATTCATTTTCTTACAAAGCACCGAGTTATATTGAACGTACACATATAATCATGTTATTATTTAACTTTTAATCAGTGGAACATTAACTAAGATTGTCGTTCAAAGTCGACTTTCGGTCAGGTCAAGTTAGGAACAAACATTTCTAAATCGACTCGGGTCTGGGCGTACTAGGTTGACGCCCTTAGTTAGCATCTATCAGCTGGTACTTATAGTACAAGAAAAAAACTTTCGTTTCGGGCGAGTACATTGTTGTGATTGTCTAATTGCATTTATATATTTATTAAACGGAAAGTTTCTTTTTTAAGCACTTGTTTACATAAAAGCGACTCCCTGACTGTTTGACTTACTTCAATAAATAATTAAGGTACTTGTTTTTACAAACGAAATAAAAGTAAGAATTAAAACTACATTAATGTTATATGTACAGATATGCAAAATAAAATAGAACAGGCCTAAAAACTCATGAAACAAACATTCATAAAGCTTACCGTCTTATGGCATTGTACCCAGTACGCTGCCGGCATTGCCCCTCTGTAAAATAATCGTTATTTTTTGAGAAAAATAGCCAGTGTCACTCGAGGCGAGAATCAAACGTGAGGAAAAATCCATCACGAAATACTTCATGTCACTTGCCCATAGTCTCTACTGCAAGCGTTGCAAATTCATAGTATTACATTAGAGCTCTATATTTGCGACGCTTGAGCATTTGCGCCTATTCAGCTACCGCTCCAGCTTTAAAAGTCAAATGTTATGTTCAACTTTTAATTGGATTAAAAAATTCTAACCCGCGAGTTTGTATTATTTTGTTTTAAAAATTCCATTCAAATCCTTGCAGTTTTGGCGTGAGAGTCAGAAATATCTATCCATCACTGTCAATCGGAACGAATTTGGTCAGATTAGAACCAATACCTGATTAGTTTTAAATTAAAAAGGCAAATCGAAAATATCACTAAACTTAGGAAGAAGATTGAAGATTTCCAATCATACTTATTGGACTGAGAGGTTATGCATTCGACGTCGGCAGATACAATTGGATTTTTAAAGGTTCTGCTTGCATAGCAAAAATGCAGCTGATACGCAAAATTAAACTAATCCCTGGATGCAAAGGTAATCAAGCAAATTGTTTTTTAATAATTGGAAAAGCGGCTTAAATTGAACAAAATGTTTTATCAGATTTATGGAATGATTCAAGTTAAAATACCTACTGGTGGGTTGTAAAATAAGATCCTCGAAGAAAAAGAACATTATGAACAAAGAAAATGGGTTTAAGTTACAAAATTGTTATTGTTGCAGTCCAATAGAAAGATGTTTTGTTCTGGCAACATTCGAAACAACGTCAAAAACTCCGTTACCTTACAACTAACTTTAACATTAAACAATAGAAAATTTAAATCAAAATACTTTGATTTATTTAAACACATCCATAACTTTATTTCTTCTATTTAGTCCAAACCTAAAAAGTAAGTGGGACAGGTATCGTGTCGCTTCATTCAACATATTCGAACACATGTCTCATGAAAGCCTCATAATTTCCTTATCCTTTATCTTTTCCTACCGAAAAAGCGGGGAGATTCCTTTTTATTCCCTCAGGTGGGCACAAAGGCATATCTGTTATTGATATGCCAGAATGCCTTGTACTTATCAATCAGAATTTTTGAAATTGAGAGCTCATTGTGTTCCTTAAATCGGCTGGAACATTATACATTAAAATTAAATACGTAAAAATATGATATTTAAAATTCTTAACACATGTGGCTGCCTCTTTATAATACTTAGTATCTTTTTTTAGTATCTTACTACATAAAACCTTGGTTGTGCTGAGTAACTAGGATTGATTATTATAATAATAGAAAGATACACCTACCTACATACCTACTTCAGTACCTACGAAGCAACGAGACCACAGGATCGCGCAGCTCCACTAGGTACTATTTTTAACTTTATTTTGAAGCTGAATTATTCGGGAGTGTTTTTATTTATTCTGTAAAGTATGATAAAAATCAGCCCAAGAAGGGCGCCCTACGAAATGTTTGAATTTTTTTTTTGACAGAACTCCTTTAATGAACACTTGTCGCCCTTACCTTGAAAGCTTGACCCCCCTGCTACTAAAGTAGCCCCTCCAGGAGCTCTGGAAACCTTTTGGCGCATCCACACATATCCGCCGGTACGGGCCGGCGGCCAAGCCGATGGCACGAGCGGCTTCTCAAATACCGGCGGCATACGGCTTTATCATGTGTATGTGTATGGATGCACTATTACTCACACGCAGGAACAAAACAACACTGAAATGATTGTTAATTGGCTGCGGTCTTTTTAATTTTAAGTTTTATTCCACATTTTATTAACCGATTCACTATCCCAACAGTAAAAGCCATACTTGAAAGATGATTTAGGTGGCAGTCTTCTATTTTCACATTTAAATCTTTTTTCACAGGATATCTGTCATCTTCCAAGTCCGTTCAGCGAAGGCAGTCAAGATATCGGACATGTATCTACTTCGGCGTATAGGCATCATAGTCGGCGTGGCCTGCGTCCTACTGGCCATACGAACGCTGGTGGCGCCGCCTGCTGTCATTGTTGGAAGGACCAAGGACGATTTGAAGGCCTATTTGTGCAACACTGATTGGTGGGACCATTCTTTTACTACGTGTAAGTAATACATAATTTATCTTGAATTATTACCTCGTGTCACGAAGTGTTATTTTCGTCCAAGATGGCCGCCGCCACAAAATGTCGGAATATTGATATTGCTCCCGTTGGTCGTAACGTGATTACTTTGTTAAGGATAGTGAGGAATATTTGTGAAATAAGACTACGGACTCAAAAACACACTCATTCACTTCTATTTTTAGAACAATAAAACAAAAAACAATAAAAACACGCTCGATGTACAAAAGTGATATTCTTAATTCGAAAATAGTTTAAACCCTACTTAAAGGCCACCTTGTAAGAAGGTTTTAATACAAGTCCTTTAAGTAGGGTTTATAATGTCGGCAACATGGGATTTTACGTACCCTATAACCTTCCACAATAAATGGACTATCCAACGCAATTAGAAAGTTTCATTTAAAACCAGTAATTCTTGACATTAGCGTGTTCAACAAACTCTTCAGCTTTATAAAATTACATAATTACAAAGTATAAGTAATACTGAAATCTTTCCTCTTTAAATATTTACCAGGAAAATGGACTAAAACACCAAAATACTGCGTAAAAATTTCAAATTGTATGTCACTTTATTGTGAAATAATGGATTTAATGATAACCAGGACGCACTTACAAAATCTCTAGTACGTATTATTAGTACTGAATTATGATCTTGTAGTAGCTAAAGCACCTGTGTTGCAGAAATCAGAAACAACGACGGTACCACAACACCCGAACCCGAGACAATATAGAAAAGATCGTTTCCTATATTTTCCCGACCGGTGATCGAACCCGGGGCCTCGGAGCTGGCGCAACGCCATAATCCGGCACGCTCGCTTCTCTACGCATGATAACTTTCATTCATAACTTCATTTCAATATGTCAAACTTTACAAGAAGTAAACAACTAGTTTTGCGAGGCTATGATTTGACGATGACACACGCCCATTTGTAAGTTCACACTAGTTGGCAACTTCAAGTGAAAGGAGCTGTGTGTCGTCTCGCCAAACAGAACGAACATTCGCTGTGCAATTATAAACTTTGTGAATTTGATACGATGTCGAAGTTATCAATTTGTTTCTGTTGACTGGTTAATTTATTTGTAATTGTAAAGTAGCACGTAAGACTTAGAAAATAAATCTAGTGTGTTTTGCCCTTTCATCTGAGAATGATAGACAAATAGACAGATAAACTTCATTGCAAAAGTTTTTTTATGCTAAAAAGCTATCTCTATTAGATAGATATCCAAAAAATAGTAAAGAAATACTTTGGAATCATTTGAAGGAAAATTTTTGGATTAGACACACAAAAAAGAGTAAAATAGATTATTTTTAATGTGTTATTTTAAGTTTGCTTAATGTATTTAACATTGCTAGATTTTTAAAATTTTTCATTGCGCATCATGTATGACTAGCGGACATTTAATATTTTAAAGAAATAGAAAAAAAATCATTTTCCCTTGCAATGTGAGGTCTTGAAGGTCGCACGTGCTGCTCTTCCAACTGAGCTTATAGCAAGTTGTTCGAGGTTTCGAATCCTACACTGCAATGGGAGATGAAAAATTTCTGCTTTTTTAAATATTTAATGTATTCAATGCTTTAAATAATTGTTATTTTTTTAAATAATATTACTAACCAGTATTAAAAGATGGTTTAAAACGACCAAACTATCACGTCTGTGTTACTGATTTGAACTCTAATGATGTAGGACTTAATAATAATTTTACCTCATAGCTCATTCAAATTTTCGAACTAGTTTTGAGAAAATAGTGAAGTCTACAAGCGCGATTGTTTACTGAAGGTTTAATTTGCATATGCGTGAGCATCTTAAGAAATTACGCTTTGACGACAACGCTCACATTGTATCTGAAACGATTAAGGTACAAGAACAAACTGGAGTAAAAGCAATTTCTCACTAATGTAGACATTTCTATTAAAGATTACACGGCCCGAAAGTAAATCATTCCGTTAATTTCCCAGAACGCCACTTCTAGACAGAAACACAATCTGTTTATATTATTTTTCTCGGAAATGGATACCTATCAATATTAATTTCTCGAGCCCCTTTGATCACGTTTCTAAAACAATATCCGATTTGTGTGCCCCCTTAGATTGGCTTACGAAATTCGGAACCAGGATTAAGGGCGTCGTCGCATTTGTATTGTTTTGACGAACCCATTGTTACGCTTCGGAATGAATTCGCTTTGTTTATATGGAGAATTATCATGGATTTCGATTATATTGACGACCATAGAAGCTCACAAAAGGAGTTTTCTATAAGTGTAAAGCCGAACAACGTACTATGAAAATATCTGTGCTTGGTTTCTCGCTAAATGACATGATACAAAATGAGATATATGTACATCGAAAGATGAAAGTTATTAAGACATTTTGAAGGATTAGTACGCTGAAGAAGCAGTGCATTGGTCATGACTGCCATATTGTTTGAAATTTATGCGATTTATCGATTTTAATCGATGCATTATGAATTGCCCATATCGTCAAGGTGTCACAATCGAAGTCTGTTAAAAGATATATGTATTGTGAATACTATAAAATTCTATAATTACTAACATTGAATAATCAACGCAGTTAATATCGAAATTATGTATCGTAAACAACATCATTAACATCATGCTCAAATTACCATCGAAACTAGTTCCTGTGGCATATTGATTGCAACTTTAGTGCTAATGCACTCAAGCGTTTGATTAATTAGGTGTATGCATTTCACTAACGATTGGTTAGTGAAATGCATACACCTAATTATGGGTGGTTTCAAATTATTAATGAATAAGCAATATACATATTCAGCCTTTAGCTGAAGATCAATCGGCTTTCTACAAGTACTGATATGCCCAAATATAGTGTTGATGTGTTAGTTATCATATCATTTAAATAAAAGTCAAGAAAATCAACGCTTCAAATAAATGAAATAGAATATTTCACCGACTACTGTTAACTAAACATTTTACAGTAAAAATCTTCACCAATTTTAGTGAAGTCGGTCAATTTCGTTCAGTAGAACCATTGTTTTAAATGCCCGAGTATTTGAGCTACACAAAGGGACATTTTCTCGTTTAAAACTTGTATTCTAATCCGATTTATTGACACTATTAGAGAGAAGTGAAACGCAGGGCAAATTCGCTCACGTTATGTCTACCCCATAGCAGAATAACTTATTTTTATTATGCAGGTCATCAATTTTTCTTAGCCTAAATAGAAACCACAAAAAAGTTATATGATGCCCTTGTGGGAAAACCCCAATCCCAAATCTCAAGTTACTCACTTAGTTTACACTCTTAATCTAAAGGTGGATTTTAATTTGTATGCTCTTCCATCCCTTAACATGTATTTGAAGTTATAAAACCGATGTATGATAGTTCATAATCAAAAAAAAAAAAAAAAATCAAAAATTGTTTATTCAGCAACTACACACGTATAAATATTTCCAGATGTCAGAGATCTCCTTTTAAGTATCAATAATACTTGTGCCAGGAGAGCCAGCATAGCAAAAAAACAAAACAGCTTTCCTGATATGAACTACATAGTTGATAAATAAAATACTGACTGTAACCTCCTTTTAATGGGATACTACCGCTGATAACGGGACAATGATATCCGTACTTTGGCTTACAAACCTCCTAACAAGAACCTATATATTTATTTTGAAAATACAAACAGTACAAAAAGCTTACAAATTCGATTAATTCACTTAAACTCGCCACTAATTTGCAGTCACCCTTAGAACGGGCTCGGAAACGTGATGTCGAATCACGACTTTAGAGCGAAATTCGTAAGTCAATTTCCACAAATTACAAGGACAGATCAAGCGGAGATAATTAAAAGATGATTCCTCAAGTTCTGGGTCCTGATTTATTCACGTCAATTTGCTTAGATCCCTAAGATTTGGCTAAATTATTTCACGAGCTGTCAAAATTCTTAAGATTGACGACCATGCAGCGTTGTGAGGGATGAAAAGTTAATTTGGAAGTGCTTTAAATGATCAGCGTAAGTCTTAAGTCTCATCCATCATGTTTATCAATGTTGAGCACGGTATAAGGAGGACGATAGCCGCTTTCCGCTTGGGACACGTTAGTGCTCCATCAAGTCTAAAAGTTTGTGTAAGCCTGGTTTTATTAAGAAAGTTTACCTTATAGTTGAATATCTATCTATTTTGTGCCTTTAAACTAGTAATTCTTGTGTGTACAATCTCAATCTTGGAATCGGTTCCCATGAAGTTGACAGAGTTTGAATAACTGCTAAAATAACGTTACAATATGAAGGTACATTATGGTTAACTATTACGGGTTATTGCCATCAAGAAGGTTTTAATTGCTAAGGTGGGCAATCGAGTTATCTTGAATCGTGAAGACCCTGGTTTCATTTCAGTAAAACGATACTTTATTTCCCTTCTTTATCGTTTTTTTTTCTGCCAATTACCAGTTAAAAAACTAACGCGACTAATTTGTATGATTGTTTCCCTGTTTATAAAAAAATAATAAACCTACCTTCATTATTTTGAACAGACTTCAAAAAAATCGTACGTATATTTTTGTAATTTCATTATCTATTAGAAATCATAGATATTTCGGATAGTTCGGATTCTTGATCACCATTCTACATTTGCTAATGGGCTGATTAGACCAATGTCCATTTAAATAAAGTCCAGCATACTCTCAAAATAAATACTTAATATTTTATTTAATAACCAAAACTATATGACTTGGTCCAAAGAAGTCTACATATACTAATCTGCTGAGTTTCTTACCGGTGTCATCTCGGTAGATATACAAGGTTTCGAACTGGCAGTAGAATAACTTTGCATTATGTTCAGAGACGATTCAAAAAGTGTTACATGTTAATATATGAATATTTGATTTGATTTCAAGATGACTTGAGTTCAATGATGGATGCCTTAGTACTGTAATGGGACCAGTGAACGAAAAAAACATAGAAACATTTTAAACGCTTAAAAATGGCACCACATAAAGTAAGGCAAGGTGGGCGTGGCTTAAAAAAGTTGGCTAGCGGTACGAATACCGTTTCCACGGACGCCGCGAGTTATAGGTCGGACCAATCACAGCGCATGTTCCATCCCATTTCATGAGATGACGTAACTAACGACCCCTTTAACGAACATCTTTTTGTCAACCTAAACGCATTAATCGATACTTTATAACTTGCGTATTTATTGCTAGTGTTCTGTACATTTGTGTGTGTTTTTGTGCTCATATTTTATTCAACTTAGTATGACGGGAATTTCCCCATTTTTTTTAGTTTACTGTGTGGGATGAATACGCTGATATTACATTCCATCCATCCATCCATCAGCCTCTTTTTGTCCACTGCTGGACATAGGCCTCCCCTACAGAACGCCACAACGCGCGGTCCTGCGCTATCTGCATCCAGCGGCTCCCCGCACATCTGACGATGTCGTCAGTCCATCGTGTTGGGGGCCGCCCTACGCTGCGTCGTCCGGTACGTGGTCGCCACTCGAGGACCCTCTTCACCCAACGGTCGTCGGTCCTACGAGCGATGTGGCCTGCCCACTGCCACTTCAGCGTGCTAACTCTTCGGGCTATGTCGGATACACCGGTCCTTCTACGGATCTCCGTATTACGGATCCGATCACGTAGGGAAACGCCGAGCATAGCCCTCTCCATAGCACGCTGCGCAACTTCGAGCTTCGTTATGAGGCCAACATTCAGAGACCACGTCTCAGTTCCGTAAGTCATCACTGGTAACACACATTGGTCATAGACCTTTCGCTTCAGGCACTGGGGAATTTTGGACGTGAGGATATGCCTAAGCTTCCCGAACGCTGCCCAGCCGAGTTGGATTCGTCGGTTGACCTCTTTCTCGAAGTTGGATTTGCCTAACTGGATAGTTTGTCCCAGATAGACGTAATGATCGACAACTTCGAGAGATATTACATTATAAAGTGGTATTTTGTCCAACAGTGGAGGTGATATTCCTTATGTGGGGCATCAGACTGTGCATCATGGTCCGGAAGGCGCCCTCAGAGTTCAACGAGAGCCGGTTCATCTCCATGGCCATCTACAACGAGTTCCTCCTCTCTGTCTTCCTCAATATATCTATGTGAGTAATTTTTGTTTAATTTTACTAATAGAATAAGCTTCTGACTCTCAAGGTCGTCCTATAATACGTTACGCGCTAGTTTCGTTTAGTGTCGCTGCAAATGCTGAAGGGTATTTTTTATCCTTCTTCGATTTTTCCTGTTTTATATTATATCACTTGCTTTAGTCAATACGAGTCGACTTTTTTACATAATATTAGATAATATTATAATTTGTGACAAACATATTCATTGTGTATACTTTTTTTTAATAATATTGACCTTTCATTAGTTCATGTTTTGAAAAACGTATCTACTATATAAAAATAAGTCGGGTTTTCCTCCCTGACGCTATAACTCCAGATCGCACGAACCGATTTCCACGGTTTTGCATTCGTTGGAAAGGTCTCGGGCTCCGTGAGGTTTATAGCAAAGAAAATTCAGGAAAAATTTCAACAGAAGCGGGTAAATCCTCTTAGGCGAAACGAAGTTCGCCGGGACCGCTAGTTATCTATATATGGAAATTTAATTAATTGTTTTTTATGTTCTAAAAATCTGTCAAGTTTTTTTGCTGGTTGCTATTGATAGAATTGTTTTAAACATACATGCAGTTTAGGTTCAATCTGAGGATACATAAAAGATTTTGTAAGGATCATATTAAAAAAAAAGCGCCAAAATAACCAAAAAAATAAACGAAACGAATTTGGAAGTAGTAGTAATATATAAATTTATTTATATTACCATTCTAATCTTGCTATAAATACATTTATCGAACTTCGATCTTCAGCAAAAATACTTTAACTTTGCGCCGTAAAACAGACATGTATTCCATTTTTGACTTCAAAAATTTTTATTATTTGCAAATCTAACCTGTGAAAGAATTCGAAAAGGAAAGCAAACCAATTTAATAAACACGTATCTCCAACAAACTAAAGGACAAGGTACGGGCGTACCATCGACCCCAAACTAGCGATTACAATTTGTTATCTCACCAAAATGAGACAAGATTTGTTTTTATTATTTACAAATTTAACCTGTAAATTCGAAAAGGAAAGCAAACAATTTTATAAACACGTCTCTCCAATAAACTAAAGGACAAGGAACGGGCGTACATTCGACCCCGAACTAGCGATTACAATTTGTTATCTCATCAAAATGAGACAAGAAAAAACATTTAATTTTGCTTCGAGGCCCGTCGGCGAACTTGGGCTACGGAACCAATTTCAATTTGCTTAATAGGATAACCCTGGATTAGAGATTGCCTGGAGATTGATATAATTATGCTCGGACTTTGTTTTGACGTTATAAACAAAATGGAGTTATGCCCGGGTCCAGATAAACTGTCTTTTCAATTTGAATTCCGGATTTCGGTTCTGTCGGATAAAGAGGGCTTATTTTGTAAATTGATGATAAATACGTAATACAATTTAAATAAAGCTTTTCATTTGTTATAATTACTGCACATTTACGGTTTATTTTAACAGAAAAATTAAGAAAGGTACATTAAGTAAACAGTTTCATGTTGTTTGTCTGTAATTTATGACGACCTCCGTAGCCGAGAGGCGAGCGTGCTGGACTTTGGCGTCGCGTCATCTCTGAGGTTCCTGGTTCGATCCCCGATCGGGTCAATATGGGAAACGAACTTTTCTGTATTGTCTCGGGTCTGGGTGTTGTGGTACCGTCGTTGTTTCTGATTTCTGTAACACAAGTGCTTTAGCTACTTACCACAGAATCAGAGCAATGTATATGATGTTGTCCTGTATTTATTTATTCATTTAATTTGATTTAGTTTTATTAGGATAAGTATCGAATAGCAACTCCATTTTAAAACACATAAGAAAGTAATTTACCTAGAACATAGTCAATAGCAGGATATTATACGTCGTGAGTTTGAAATGATGGAAAAATGCAGAATCGAAGACACAGTAGCATCTTAATATCTTTTTAATTTTGATTCATCATGCCTTACTAACGAACTTTAAATATATTAACGAAACAGATTAAAATAATATCTTCGTGCAATGTGAGATTCGAACCCATGACCTTCACATATAGTGCGAAGCACGCAACCAAAACAAAATTGGAACTATTTTTATTGTATTATTTTGTTCGTATATTTTTTAAAAATAAGTTGATCCAATTGTATGCTCCTACCGTGTAAAACCCAAAAAAAAATACGAAACAGATAGACTAACTTTCTGATTGAGCCATAAATTCAACCAGTCCACTCTTTCACACACTTCGACGGTGAAATATTTCAATTGGACCATATCTCTTCGCAACACATAAATCAAAGCGGGCACTAAACTCGCCCCAAGTTTCTGATTTACTACTTTGCTCCATGGAGCAATATTAGTAGTAGGTATTGCGGCAATTTGTGCTCCGAGTTGCATTGTGTTGCATACATACGTAGTCCGAATATAATTTTTAATATGGAATGACCATATTGTTGATGTATTAACAATGTTAAAATAACTATTCGAAATTCAAAAGCCCGCATAGAATAGGTCGAGGATGCCTTATATAAATTAAATAAAAAAAACATACTTATTAGTAAATAGAATAGAAAATATCTTTATTCATGTACATTTTCCGAAAGCACTCATGAATCGTCAGTACATGTTTAGTATACTACCGACGTATTCGGAATGTTGATGATGTCTGATGAAAATAAATAGTCGTTTTATAACGAGCAAAGTTACCGTCATTATATTTATGATATTCAGTTTATTGTTGTTTTTTTAATAATTTTTTTATTTTTTAATTCCTTTCGCACATTTTTTGTTACCATGCCCATAAATAAAGTCTCTGTATGGCCCAAAGGTTGACTGATACAGAATGCTCCTAGCATAAAGAGTACCTGTTGTATTTTTCAGCAATAAAGTTTTTTAATAACTAAATAAAAGCATACTGTTTGTCAATGGATTGGCTTGTCCAATGCTTAAACGTCGTCTACTTGTTGCATCTATGCTAAAATTTGGAACGTTTTAAAATTTTGAGTCAATTTAACTTGTCTATTCTTACGTTTATGAAAAAACAACAAAAATGATGGCTCATTTATAATTCTTCAATGCGTTTGGTAATGTGAAATTGCATATTAATTTTTCTGTTCAGAACAATATAATTAGCTTTACCCGCGGCTATGATTGCATTATTTCAAGATAAAAAGCAGTCAATTAGTTAACCATTTCGGTGTGGATGCCAAGACAGGCGTTCAAAGTTTAAAAAAACACGAACGTCGTATATTTTTGAGACGATTTTAATTCCCTCTATTAAGGTTTAAAATGTTTAAGCCTAGTGCAATATTTTAATAAATTTTGTATATTTGTACATATTATGCAGAGTTTATTAAATTTTTATTGTCATTTTTTAGTTTGTAAATACTAGTATCTTTAGGTCTATGTTTTGACGTATAGAAGCTTATTATCTTAAACAAAAAAAAATACTTTAAATTTATATACTGATGATATAATATTTTTTCCATCAACTTTTTGACACATGAAACGCCAATCGTGTTTTTTTCCACAGTATAATGTTAACTTCAGTATGGTAGATGACGAAACATTTACGTTTTGTACATCAATTGATTATCAAGGAATATAAGACGCATAGTTTTTCTATTAACATGCATAGAAATTTTGCACGACATCACGCACTTTATACCTTTTTTTGACGCACCGTACCGTATGGGACTCTCCTGCCCTAAAAAACTACCTTTAGAACCACCACAACATCACCGGCACGCACTTCATACCTAACCCTACATTTTAGCTGAATAGTTACTTAAACATATCCCCTCCATACCGTTATCAATACTTATTTAATTATTGAAGCAAAAAATACTTTTTTATTTTGTTTTAAAAATCGTAGTGTTCGACGAAATGTTTTTTACCGATGCACCGTTCCTTTTGGCTTACACGAGTGCCATTGGAACTCTCAACTAGTTACTTAAGAATATCTGTACGTTGAAATGAAGCATCGAAGTTTCAGTCGCATTTAAATGTTGAATTCACCTGTTTGCTCGACTCGGAAACCGACTCGCTCTACGCCACAAATTACGGGGATACGTTGCATTGCATTTTGCATGCACCGCATCTAAATAAAATAATCTAAGAAAAATTCGTCTTTTGAAATAATCGAATGCATTAGTAAGAGGTTTTAGTAACTTTCATCTTATTAAGTTTAGTTGGTTTCAGATAATAAATATAATGTGTCATTATCAAAAACATTAGAGTATTAAAAATTTAAATCAAAATAAACAATTATGTAACCAAACCTAAACAGTTCATCAAAAATATTCAAATTAAATGATTTGAAATGAAATAATTTATTTCTGTGAGATCACGTACAAAAAAATTTTTCGTACGTAATTTTTTTTGTCATTTTTTTTTCTAACTAACTTATAGATGATTGCCGCTAATGGCCATTTCATTTTCACCAAGTTTGTGGGGGAGCCGATCTCTCATCCCTATTTTTTTCCTACTTTCCTTACCTTTCCTCCCCTTATCCTAAACTTATATCAAATCTTTTCTTTTCTTTACAGTCTTTAAATTATTAAAGAAAGGACTTATTTTATTTAAAGATCTTTTCATTTTTATAAAGTGCATCATGACGTACTAGCGCACTTTTAATACTTAAATAAATCATCTTCCCTTGCAGTATGGAGTTCGAACCTACGACCCTTACGTTTCGCGCATGCTGCTCTCACTTGAAAGAACAGTATTCGTCATTGCATACTTTCTAACCTACCTAGATCGTTCTTATGAACTTTACGAATAAAGTAATTCGATATTTAGAGTCTCGAAATTCAGAAGTCAGTCAGTTTTTTGGTTTCTTTAAAATACTTAATGTTCGCAAGTGCAGGGTCCTGTACTATTCAAAATACATATATACGTAACTTGCGGTGAACACTCGAGGACAGTTTCAGTCGGTCTCTACATGACTCATGATCGTTCATCAGCCTGTAGTCTGCACGGTCACCGCCACACCCACTTGAATTTGGCAGAGCCTCCAACATTGGGTAACGGCCCTTCTTCTTGGCTGCTCTATTTCATCAAAGTTTATGATTAACTTCTATAAAGACGGTAACAAGGAAGATTGGTAAAGGGACATCACTCTCAAGTTACATTTAATTTGATAATTTGATACAGTGTAATAAAGTGTCGTGTATAAGATAGACAGATAGATACACTTAATTGTACAGAAATTGTTTTGACAGACATATTCAAGTACAATTTAGGCAGTCTTATTGCTAGAAAGCATTCTCTTCTCTTGGTAGTAGATATCGAGAAACGGGAATGTTTTAGTTATTATTTGATGTGCCAGTTACTTCGTTCACGTGAAATAGTTACTTTAGGTAGCATTTTTAATTATGTAGGCGAAATATTTTCAAATGACACGTGGGTATAAGTAAATTAAAGCACTATTGGTAATGTTATATTACAAATAGTTTTTTTTTAAATATTCAGATTTTAAAGTATTCTTTAAGAGGGTATAAAGAGTACCATGTTAGCCACCCCCCCCCCCCCCACTCCGCCACGTCACGATCACCCTCCTTTGGACAACAACACCATAGTCCCTCTCTTTCCTGCGCAGTGCCACGATCTCCACCTCTTGTGCCATAATTTATGCACTTTGTCACGTTCGTAGCCCAATTTACTTTTCTACAATGACTTATTTACTTATTAATATGGGTCTCCTGGTCTACTCTACCTACAAAACCTTACGTTGATTGTCTAGCGTATTATTTTCATAGAACGTTGATGAAAATGTTAATTGAAGTATGAAATTATAAACTAAACTTAACATTCAAAAACCGATAAATAATACTAAAACGTGGTTCAATCCTGACAAATAGGTTATAAATAGCCAACTTAAACTCGCAATGGTTTCCCGCGAATTGCATTAATTAAGCCAAAATTAGGCCATTAAACGTCATTTCCCAAAAAGCGAACGTTAAGTCCCAGTTAGAACGCAGCCGCTGGATCTAGCAGCTTGGCATAATTTGAATACATTACTGCTTAGCTGTGTGACGCAGCAAATTTCGGATAATATATGAGAATAGAGCACAACTTGCATAACTTAATGACGTAGAAATAAAAAAATACGTATTTCTTTTAGTTTTGTTCAATTATAATACTCAAAATCATTACTACAACAAAACATTACTTTGAACATAGATTTGAAGACTTTGCGCCCCATTTTAAATATTTCAAATCGGCCATAAGTCGTTTAAATTTAAAAAGGTACTTTTTTATTTTTTTTAGTATGACTTGCATTTAGTAGTTCGCAATAAGCTGAATAGATTACCAAGGTGAGACGATAATTTCAAATTGTACGCAATTTGGTTTAGGGAGAAATAGTTAAATATATGAGCCAGCCAGCAAGTCATGAGGAAATAGATGGATACCACACTCAGGTCAGGTAGTAAAATAACATTATTTCAAAAGCTAAAGTAACATATATAATCTTCTTTATCCCAAAATAACGCGAACGAAATCCCAGGCACCAGCTAGTGAATGCTTAAATTCATTAAATAAATTATTTCTCCCTGTATCAATTTTTTGTTACTGTGACATTATTATATCTAAAATGTTCAAACGAATGGAAGTATCTTAATTCAGCTTAGCCTAAGTAATTAACGGCTAATTGGCTGAGCGAGCTGACCAATATGTGTCGCTTGCGAGTTTCCACCGCGCAAATTGTTAACATGCGCGCGTTGAATACAGCGGATTAGAACAATTCTAATATATTACTGCATAGTGGGATGATACAAACTGCATCAAATTAGTTGCAAATATATTGTTGGCTTTCATGATCTATGTCAGCACTATCACTAGTTTGTGTACACCTCAGTACCCGGTCCGATAGATAGAATAGAATAGAAAATGTCTTTATTCATGTAAACTTTTACAAAAGCATTTATGAATCGTCAAATTAAGTAAACTGCCGCCGTGTTCAGAATGTTGATTCTATCGAGAAGAACCGGCAAGAAACTCGATAGTTACTCTTTTCAAAACTGATACATAAATGGTATAAATCATCCAAAAATAATAAATATGTATTACCAAAATAGCATAAGTATGGCCTTAACGTATCGCGCGTGCTGCTCTTCCAACTGAGCTAACCGCAAGTTATCGTAGGTTTTGTTTTGTTAATTGTCTTTCTTAAATTTCAACTAACAGCCTTGTTCCACTACGCCGGATCAGCAGGTTAATCAGATTCCGGCTCCTGACATAAGTGCTTATTTTTCGATCTTTGAGGTTAAATCGGAATACGAACTCTTCTACGAGTATGTTTCAGATTTGCGTCCTGTGGTACCGTCTTTGTTTTGGATTAATGTAGCACAATTGCTTCAGCACTGGATCAGAGCAATATATTGCATGTACATTGCAGTATTGTCCAATATTTATTTTTTATGAATTACACCAGATCCCTCAAGAAAACCTGATAGTTAACACCTTGGTTGAATCTGAATCGTACTTAGTCAGCAAATTTTCCAAAGATTCAGTATAGTGTGAACAGCTTAATACCGAATTTTCCTTCTTCGGCGTAGTGCGAACAAGATATTATTAGCGCCCTGTCCCAGTCCATAGCCTAGATCTCCTTTGCACGCACATCCTAGGGAATCCATTAAGATGGTTTTAATAGCATGTTGTGGCCTCGCAGCAAAATAGGCAATTTTGCGCAATGTTTCCGCACAGAAACGCAGAAAGTACTCACATAGCACTTTGCATTGAAAACAATCTTTAGCCAATACTGTGTTTTTTTATATATTGCACTTCAAGATTGACCCCATCCCACCTGATGTTAAGTGGTAACGAGGTCCTAGCTTAAGGGTGACAACATAATCAATCTGTTACTGCACTTGTCGTCCTTACGTTGAAAGCCTGACCCCTGCTACTAATGTAACACCCTCCAGGAGCCCTGGAAACCTTAATCACACGCAGAAACACAACAACATAGAAGTGATTGTTAGTTGGCTGCGATCTTCTGTAAGGTGGAGGTATTTCACCAGTCGGGCTGCTTCAGTTCGAGCGATAAATCTCACTTTTACTGCATAAAGTTTTTTACACAGTTAAAATGATTTCCAAAACCTTTCCATAACATTAGCTCGATTTCTCACCAACAGGTATTTGCTGGTGTGAATAACAAGATGACTTCCGACCCTGGCTTTGCTTTACCCGTCCATCCATTTTGAGTGACAGGACAATCATTAATTGCAATCCGGCCGTGACGCAAAAAAAATACTGATCTAACGGCTTTGACTTTTATAAATGACTCCTGTTATATTTATGGGACGCAACGTTGACATTGTGATTTATTTTATGGGAGATGCAAAGTTTTTTGCGCAGGAAAACGTTTTGGAACTTTTTTGTTTTGGTGAACCAGGCTATCCATCTAGATATAATTTATTGATTTATGCCTGAGGTATTCTTTAAGAGTTTAAGTACTTAGAACAAGGAACGAAGCTACATAAAATATATATAGCCTCTTGAGTTTTTACTCCTATACGTCAAACTTCACTTTAGGACTTTAGAAATTATGAAAGCCATAGTTATTTGAAAATAGACAAGTAGATGAGTCTATTGAACATTTTAAACATTTAAAATAATTTAACGGGTCAAAACGCGACATCATTTTTATTTAGCAGTTAATACGAACTACTTACTGCCCGACGTTTCGGTTAGGTTGCACCAACCGTGGTCACGAGCTGACTCTCTGCTAAATAAAAATGGTGTCGCGTTTTGACCCGTTAAATTATTTTAAATGTTTAAAATGGAACGCGAATGTCTTAAAATTTATATTGAACATTTTGTCTACAAACCTAGGCATTGCATACAAGATGCCTACAAGATCTTTTATTGTTGAACTGATTAATGACACGTTCCAATATTTGAAAAACGATCCGTTCTAGTTACGGATAGTAATAAATTATACGAGGCGTAAGCTAAAAAAACCAACAGACGACTAATGACAGCTGTATGGAACGGTATTATTTAACGACTCGCAATCGGTTGGATAAAAACAGATAGTCATTTTTGACAATTACGAATCGTAAAATATTGGAGCCGCGCATAAATTTATAGAAAGTGTATATTTTGAAGAGTTGTTTTAAAAATAGTTTTGTAGCTTTCTGTATTTTCTTTTCACTGTTAATAAAAACTAGCATTAAAGTAATATTTTCTCTCAAAATTGAGTGATTTGTACGATAAGATTGTTATTGGTTGATATACCTGGCTAATGACTTGAAACATCATTAATCAAACGCAGAACCATGTCTCATAATAGTTCTGTTAAATACAACAGTATATGTAGGAATATTAAGAATATACCTACGTGAATTATGAGGCTCTATCTAATATACCAAGGTCAAGTGTCACTTGCAGGTGAAAAATATTTAAAGAAACAGAAAAAATCGATCTCCCTTTGCGGTGTGAGGTAAGTACGTAGTTTTAAACATTTTTGGCTAAGGGGTTATTTAAAAAATTAAAGTTTCCTAGTGCGGTGTGAAGCATTAAAAAATTGTACTGACAAAATAAACAATAATAAATATTGGACAACATCACATACATTGCTTTGATTCTGTGGTAAGTAGCTAAAGCACTTGTGTTACAGAAATCAGAAACAACGACGGTACCACAACACCCAGCCCTGAGACAATATAGAAAGGTTCATTTCCCATATTGACCCGACCGGGGATCGAACCCGGAACCTCAGAGATGGTGCCACGCCAAGTCCGGCACGCTCACCTCTCGGCTACGGAGGTCGTCAAATAAAAATATTATTCTAATTTATGTTACAAAAGGTACTTAAACAAAAACTAGAAACCTTAACAATGCGAAACAAAGAGAAGCAAAAAGCCACTTAGTCACCAACTCTAGAAACTGAGCGAATTAAAATGCACAAAGCATTTTCGAATTAAGCTTTTGTCTTATGTAAATACTTGACAAAGTATGCTGCTCTTTATTACAGAGCCAACATAGTTCCTGCGAACTATTTAACTTTAGTAAGTTTCCCTGAAATGAACCTAGGGCTTAAAAGTAAATTTTGTATAAATTTTACCGTAGTGCGGATGAAATATGAAATTTTAATATTTATTTCAAGGGAAAACTAAAACAACGAAAATTAATTGAATTACATTTATTAGGTGAAACAAAAAAATCATGATAGATACGAATTTCATTAAGATAAAAATCCGTCAATATAGTCGTCTTGTGAAAAGTTTACGTTGAAATCTTGATTTATTTAATTAAAAAACGTAATGTTTCTATACTAATATTATAAAGAGGAAAGATTTGTACCTATTTTTGTACGTTTGTAATGAATAGGCTCAAAAAGTAGTGGGCCAATTAAATAAATTCTTTCACTAATAGAATGCTACATACTTCCAATTTGACATAGGCTATAAAATTAGGGATCCTTGGTGAAATTTGAAAAATTTCAACAGAAAAGCGGGAAAAATTCTCTAAGGCGAAACGAAGTTCGCCGGAACCGCTAGTTGCTTATAAAAAGAAAGTGCAGAGGTACAAATATGTAACATTTATGTTAGACTCTGATCCTGCAGATAAACTGAGTGAACAGTTTTGTGGGACTCTGCCTATTAACACATTTGCTGGTTTTGTTTAATAAATAAATAAATGAACAAAATATTTACAGTTTACGTTTGTTTCAGGTTGTTCCTACAGTCACCAGCCAACCCCGACTTGCTGTACATAATATTCTTTTGCCACACCCAGCTGACTGTGACGCTCCTCCTCTGTTTCATCTTCGGCAGTAAGGTAGGCATGGTAAGATAAAATTAACTAGCACAGGTAAGCAGCTTGGAGCACCGGATAATGTGATACTGTCGCAGCAGCTTCACAGTGCACAAGAAAGGCATACCGATGTATTTAGCTCACTCTGAATGCTACAGAAGGCAGTAGTTATTTTCCATTTGAATCACTTTATTAACACCGGAATGTATCTTAATTAAAATAACAATTTATGGTTCGGTGATAAGTAAAATAAGTAATTAATGATGTAATTGAATAAAGGACTGTATGATTACAATTAAAACTCGATACGCTCGGACACAATATAATAGGTGGGCAACTGAAGACTATTTACACATTGACTTATAAAACAAAAGGAAAATAAAAAGAAAACTAGACCATTATCTAAATGAATAAAAATCAATCGTGTTTTGTTAGTCTTGAGAGTCTCAAAAACACAAGGACGACTGGGCCGAATTAGCTCATTTTAGATTTAATATAATTGTAGAGGTCCAGGGAAGGTTGAAAAGGCAAGCAAATTTGGAAGAAAAGGACAGCTAGTGAAGAATAAAAAAGTGTAGTCATAGGGCTGAGGAGATCGTTTCACAGCAACGAACTACTGTTGTAGTGTCGTAGTTAGAGTAAAACTCTGAAATCGTCTTTTGAACTCATCTCCCACTTTCACTTTCACTTTGAGAGGTTTTCTCAGTTTGGGTAGAAAATTGTGGGTAAATCACGTGATTGTCTGACAATAATATTGATTATTGCTTCAAAAGGTAATTGAAACCAAGGCTATGATCTATAGTCATAGATCTGGTGACTCTTCTTAAACTACTTTAAAAACTTAAACTTAATATGTTTATGTAATGTCAAGTCAATGAAAATGAATTGACTGACTTCATATACCCCATTTTGAATCATTGTTGTCTTACGAAGTTATTATCTTTATTTTTTATTAGATATATTTATAGTTACAAAGACATTTTTTTGCATGTACGTACAGGTTTATCATATTTTACAAATGATCACGTCATAATTATTTCTTTTAATTTTCAAACTCAGATTTGACCTCTCAACTTATAAAATGTTCTTAAAAACATCAAATAATAATGACTCGTACCAACCAGTATTGATGATCTTATTATTTTTAAAGAATATCAAGTCCTCTCAGTATCCAAGTTTTAGAATTAATATTCAACACATATAAAGTCACAACCACACTCCTTAGACTATCCGCTTGTGAAACGATTTCGAAGTTTCTCGAAAATTTGCGACTTCTATCTACAGTAAGATGCAGTTAAATGGAAGCACTTTAACATAAGAAGTTGATATCAAGGTGCATGTTGCATTCTTGTTTTGCTTGAAGTCAAAGTACTGCGCATAATTTACTTCAAATCTAGCAAAATGGCTTGCTATCTGCTTAGTTACAAGTTTATTTTCGTTTATTATGTCACACTATTTAAAAAGTCTTTTTTCATTTTCTTTGTTCTGCAAAACTTAGTCATTTTATTATTTTATCTATTTGCTATTTTATATCTTAGACAATATTGATAGGTATTACGTGTTGTAATTGTATTACATTTAAAAAAAATATCATTATTTCTTTTTTAACATATATTTTGTGGTTATTCCATAAACAAAGACAAGCACCAAAATTCTGAAAAACAAAGTAAATAAATAAAACTCTTTCACGCTTAGAATATCAGCAACTTGGGAAATTCTTTTATAGATTTGTAAATTCAATTGAAGAACAACAGAGGTAAAACTTTCATGCAGAAAACCTTTCAACCTTACTTTGCGTGGCGCGCGGAAAAGTGTTAACAAAAAGGGCGAAGGAATACAAAATGCAAAGAAGGGTGAAGTATTTTTTGAGGTATAATACACAAACAATATCTTTCTACAGTATGGAAGAAAGGGCCAAATAATGCAGTCAACAACTACGAGCCAAAACATTATAAATAAATTTGGCTTATCATTCGCATTTTCGAGTAAATTTATTGAAAGACCGTATCTTCAATCGAGGGAGGTAACGTCGTGTATGGGACTTTGTGCCCTGACTAGATTAAAAATACCCAATGAAACATCCCGGTGAACCTCATTGCTTTGATGGTGATTCTATGGGAACAAAAGGTCTACCAGAGTCTCACTGCTAGAATGACCACTGACTAAACAGTCCCGTCATCTCCCTTCAGAATGATATGGGGATGGAGTGAGGATGGTCGATCCACTGGACCATCCCAGCCGCGGTCTCTAACGGAGGTGCCAGCCGGTCTCCGGGCAAGTCAGTTTTATTTCCGTACTACACAAGGGAAGGCCATACTGTACAATGAAATTTTCTGTCATTTTAAAGCTGATGAGGCATGGATGGACGTTGATGTTGTTACAATCTGGAATGAGGTCATTAAAAAGCACCGACACGTCATATTAGAAATTTCCCAATGATAGACCCATTTTCTCTTAGTGAACGTAATTTCAGCCGTTTATTGGTAGTTTCCTGACTGGAGTTAAGTTTAAACTGTGGGCAAGAAGAGACAGGCTTAGTTAGATTGGGATTAAGTGTACTTGGAAAATGTTTTACTTGCCTGAACTTGAGGAAGTACTGTTGTTTTGGTTTGTAAATACGTTTGTTGCAACGTCTAAGAATCCAGATTAAATTTAATTTAAGACATGAACAACTTGACTCATATTTTATGATGTTACAGCAACAAGTTCACGAGATAATTTTTATCTCTGTGAAATTATAATGGGCGACTTATACCATAGCTCATATCTCTATTTTTCCAAGTCCATATTAAGGCCTAAACTTTACATAAACGTAATTATAATTTTCCTGTGCACGTGTCGTCGTTTAATTTAACTAATCGTTGGCGTTTCTTTTATCAGTACCCATTAATACCGAAATAAATAGCATACATTAATTTTATTCCAAAGTATTCCAAGCACTTATGCATGGAGCTAGGACCAGATCATCAAATTGTGAAACTACAACGTTGGCTGTCAATAAAATTTTAACACGTTTTAGCAAGGATATGTGAGAGCTTAACGTCAAAAGCAGTTTTTGCTTGAAGCTAAAATAAAAATGACTCAAGAAATGTATTAAAAATATTAATCGCGATTTAGTGAGCGCTGCAAGTTGCCGAGCGGCAACGTGGTCGAGCGGTTTCCTAATTATTTTAAAACATTAATGTTGACATTAGATACATAGTTATATCACAATATCTCTTTATATGCCCCGCGGTTGTCACATTGATGAAGGGCTTTATATATATTTGTGAATAAGTGAACTTTGTTAAATCTAAACCGAAGCATGATGCGAAATAAAAAAAAAATGCCTCATTTTGTGAATTCTTTTATTTTTATTTTTTATTTTGTTTAATTGATTCACTAACAACTTATGCACTAGTACATTCCAGCAAAAAACATGAGTAACTAAATAATTTAAGTACACAGTTAATTACAAGTGAACACCGCATGCATTACATTAACAAGACCGAGACAACAATAGTTACAAATAGGTACATATAAATTATTCATGAAATTTTAAGATAAAAATTGAACGATTTCATTAATAGCATTAAAATTTACTGGCGTTCATCTTATTTAAACACAGATTCACGGAATAAAATGGCACGTGTAAACACTTGAGTGCCAAAGATTTTATTTTCGTTAAGAACTAAATGAATGTTTGATTGAGATAACAAAAAAAAGCGTAGATTTATTCTTAAAAGAGTAAGCGGAAAGTACTCGTCCCTCGTTCTCGGTATATTTAAAAATAGATAGTAGCCTGAAAGCGTAAAGATTTTTATACAGAGAGATTTAACAATACGTGCATTTTTTTTCTTTTAAAGAAAATAGAAAGAAACATCTCTGTTAGTAGAAAGTGACGTTTGGAAATAAAGTTTTCAAAAAAAATGCAGTGCCTCTGTCGATGACAGGCCGGTAGCAATACGACCTTATTCGTGTATTATTAAAAATAATTTATAAGTTTGAAAAGAACAGTTATTCTTTTGTTTTCTTCCTTTTGTCTTTTCTCACGCGCTCCGTAAATACGTCTTTTAGTTTTTCTCTGTTAATTATTTAATTTTATTTTGGTTTGTGTTAACATTTTATTATTTAAATATACCTTTTACATTTTAAAGAACCTTTTATTCATACAGTCCACATTTTGACTCAAGATCATCATCTGAGGCATCCCAGCCAGGCGACTTGCTTCAGCAGAGGAATAGGAGCGGCTAGAAGCAACCAGTCACCACCTTCAAACTCACGGCTGAGACACATTAAAGCGATTTTAGATGAGCTAGGACTTCTGATTGTGGAGAGTCGTCTTAAGCTAGCTGATGAAAGTATACCTGATGGTTTACGCACGCCATTTGTACTAAATGGTTACTGTTCTATACTAAACTTCTAACTGATCATTACTACAAATGGACAGCTGGTCATTGCTATAATGAAACACTAGAACGAACTACGTCAACGTTTACATATTATTCGACTGCGACCCACTGTCATTAGCGTCGCTACAGCGTGTCTGTGGAAGCTGCAACTACTGCCAACTCGAAATCTACCGGACGTTTTGATGGAACATCATCATCGCCCGTTTTCAATTATTTGGACCATTGGATGTCCCAGTTGGTCGAAGATGAGAGAAATGGTACGTCGCTTTATTAACGTGGTTAGTTTCAAGAGCCACTCCACTTACACAGTTTGTCATCGGATGCAATCATTATGGCCGGAAGAGGATGCTCGCCAGAAAAATTTGGCTTAGAAGAAGAATAGTCGCTGTTTTCTCCGGTCGTGATGGAACGGTGCGAGTAGCGGATGTTGCCACCGCCGGTGGCATCCTACGGCGACCAGTCCGCAAGCTGGTCAATAATTTGCAGTACCTAACCGGCTTGACGTCGACTTCATTTCATTTTCTGGTGTAAGGCAGAGCCTTACGGGCGGGAGAATGTCGACGACAGGCCGGTAGCAATACGACCTTATTCGTGTATTATTAAAAATAATTTATAAGTTTGAAAAGAACAGTTATTCTTTTGTTTTCTTCCTTTTGTCTTTTCTCACGCGCTCCGTAAATACGTCTTTTAGTTTTTCTCTGTTAATTATTTAATTTTATTTTGGTTTGTGTTAACATTTTATTATTTAAATATACCTTTTACATTTTAAAGAACCTTTTATTCATACAGTCCACAGCCTCTAAAATACATTTTAGCGTAAACCTTTTATAGTAAACAATTACTCTTGTTGAATATTAAAAAAAACTGTCATCATGCTTTACACCTTAGATAATGCAATAAATACAATAACAAAGTTAGTTTAAGTTTCAATAAATAACTTGTTAGGCTCCTATAAAGTTAAGAATGTGGTAACGTTAATGATCATCATAATAGCGAACATTTAGTTTTATCCGTGTTACTATGCTTTCACTGTCATTACAAATGGTAATCATAACTGATTAAGAATAAAACAAGAATTAATGTTTGAATGTTGTGCTACAAAACGGTATGCATGGCAAGGAAATCAATCTTAACTTATAAGATCAAAGGTGAATAATATTATCAAAATTAGTTCAAATAAGCGTATGTATCTGTACTTAGGTATATGGTCTTTTCATTATTAACACTCTGTTTTCATACCACTATGGGTTTTTGACAAAATGTCTCCTCTAAAACCTTGCCATTGTTCTTATGGCGTACCCCTACTCCTTAAATAGATCAGGCATCCGAAATTGATTATGATAGGTACTTTTTTTTTGTTTGAAAGAAAATATGTACCTTGACAGTTTTGGAAAAATATTATTACTAATTAATGTTTTATTTTATTTGGATATGTCAATTGATTTATCTTTTTTTTGTTAATAATAAACAATCGCGTCATAATAATCATTAATCATATACTACTAAAAAGATTTTATCAATATTTATAGATAAAATATTTTTAGTGATTGTGATCACGCAATCGAATATTTACAAAGTAATGTAAGAAAACATTGTGCCCACTTGAAATAACTAACACAGGATTAACCTGAGCTGGGCACTACCTATCCTCACAGAAACCCGAAATGGAAGCCACACTATGTAGATTGTAGGTAGCATTAACGGAGAGTTAATTTGTGCTATCGGCTTAGTATTTAAATTTGCTAGTAAAGTAACGTAAGAAAGATATAATATTAGCTCTCACCACCACGTATTTAACGTAAAAAACGTGTCACTCTAAATACTTGACATACATGGAATTGAGTTTAAAAGAAACAAAAGTATTTTCTTGTTAGAACATCTTGAAACTTAACTTATCCACACCTTCACAACAAAGCATTTCATGGAAGCTTAAAACAAAACAAATATTTTTCTTAGTATTGTTGTAAAATTTACAAAAAATGTGGACATTTCTCTTTGATGGAAAAACATTTTTCGATTTACAAAGAACCGAAAATACCGAAGCCAATTCTTTAAGCAGAGCGCCAACAGCAAAGTGAAAGACATTAATTCAAAAAAGTTTACATGTGCCCCAAACCACGCGACCCATAAAACACTTTTGGCTTGAATTATAGATCTAGCTTCGCGGAGACTGAATTCATTTGGTGCCTAAATGAAATCCATGAGAAGAAAAATTCACACTTTATTTTGCTAAACAAACAGCGGTTTGCCGCCTCCATTTTTAATATTCTCGTGTTATTTTCTCTGGTCTACGAAAAGTCGTCAGTACCCAATTTAGGCGGCGGAAAATTCAACTTCGTTACTTAATTTTCCCACCTAAAATGAAGTGATCGTTTACGCAAACATGTAAAGAGGGGTCAAAGGGTACTGAGAAACGTCTCTTCTAAGAGAACTAAAGCTGACAACATTTGGACAAGTACCCAGTTGGGCTGGGTGTAATGGTCTTAACTACCGGTCCAGATTGCTCCAACGTGCTACCATTAACTAGTTGACTTGTGAATTCTAGCTTTCCAGTTATTCTATGAATAGATCACAACTATGAAAATGTTGATTTTTTTCTTTAATTCCAAAGCGTTGCGAAATCGAAACTTGCTTCTACATATGGAATTTATCTTCATTAAGATAGTATGTGTGTATAGTACAAAAAACATAAAACACATAGAAAACGGAAACTGCAACAAAGTCATTAAACCAAAAAAAAATATTTGTACAAATAATTAAATAAAAAACAAGCACTTTCCTTGATATTCTAATTTAAATAAAAAAGCTTCATGCGGCATAAATCACAGCTTTTGATTCCTATCATTAAATCAGTTTCAGAAGCTAGTGCTCATTTGAGATTATCTTTAGAGCATGATCAAACGCATAGAGTGCTTTGTTGCTTCAAAGCGTTCATATAAACAATTGTCGTCCATTCCCAGATGAGATGTTTAAAATGTTAATACCCACTGTTGATTGGATAATTACACAAAACTTTCGTATTTTTTGCCAGTAAGGGTGCTTGCGCATGGAATATCCGCTAGATAGCTGTATGTAAGCATGTGGTCCAACTCTTACGTGATTGGATGTTGTTTGCATAACATTGACAAACATATTACCTTAACATTTAAATCACCAATCACATAGCAGTATAACCTTTCGCCTACATATCGGCATCTAGTGGATCGTTCATGTACGAACACCCTCATTAGTAGTCGACGAAATTAATTTTAGTGATTTCAGCATTTGAAAATAGCCCGATAAAATAAAATCACGTGGATGACGAATTCTTATGTGTAATTTGAAAATTTGACGACCTCCGTAGCCGAGAGGCAAGCGTGCCGGACTCTGAGGTTCCGGGTTCGATCCCCGGTCGGGTCAATATGGGAAACGAACTTTTCTATATTGTCTCGGGTCTGGGTGTTGTAGTGCCGTCGCTGTTTCTGATTTCTGTAACACAAGTGCTTTAGCTACTTACCACAGAATCAGAGCAATGTATGTGACGTTAAAAAAAAAGTAATGTAAAAAAAGTAAAGTAATGTAATTATTGTTTTTTTCTTTTTAATAATTAAAGCGAAGATTTTTTATGTCAGAACAACAGCTTCACTATTAAGAGGCTCGTATTACGTTACAGGGGCTTGTTTACGCGGCACATTTGGACGGCGCCCAGCGAATGGCCTAATGTGACATTACCACCAGGCCAGATTGGGCGAATAGATGCCATTAACTAGACCAGATTCTGTAGCTTTCACTACCAACAGGACCGCAATACATGTTGTTTTACAGATTTCATTTGCGTAAATAGTACTTGCCCAAACAAAGGGGCTTCATTTAGACTCCAATTCATGCACATTGAATGTAGTTGGCATCAACTCATCGAAACTGGTAACGAATGGCATACTCCGTTTGGATCAGACTAAAACTGCACGCGAGCTTCAGAATGGCTAAACAGGTGGAATGCAGCTCGTTTGCAGATGGATATCAGCCAGTTTAAACTTCCCAATCGGTTTACAGTTGCCTAGAAATCCTAATTCATTTGGCTTGTATGAGGTTATCGTTCTAAATTACACACATTATGCACCTTATGTTCCACCAGTTAACATTTTACTTTTGTTTTTATTTATTCCTATAGACGCTTTATGTCTGTCTTGCTTTATCAATCGAATAATGTAATAATAATGTTTTAAAATCACAGCCTTTAAACAAGGCCTAAAATATTTGGCTTGAAATAAATTTGTCTGCTACATACGTTTTTTATTCATTTTTTCACAGAAGGTAGGTTTAGTTACCAAGTGAACTGATTAATTGAGCTAAATAATAATTTTAAACACATGCACTTAAAATACAAACCATACAGAAAAAATAAATGGCTGAAAATAGGCATATAACTTTACAAAGAAAAGGTTCAATATTGCATTGTTCGCTTGGTCGATACCAAGAGTATGAAAACCAGCGAAGTTATGAAAACGGAATCACACGCCACATCAAGAGGGCACACGGCGTCAGAGGATTGTTTACGGAGGCACTTGGACGGCGCCCAGCCGGGCCGCGCTAATGAGACATTACTGCCAGCCCAGATTGGCGCAACGACTCGCCCTTAACTTGTGCCGGTCAGCTCGAACTTGTGTCGCTTCGTTACGTTGTTGTAAACAAAATGACTATACGATTGTAGGCGAGGATTAAGGGCGTTGTAACATAAACAGTAAAACTAGAGACAGACAATCTAATTTTGATATTATTTTTGATTTTATATTATTCACTTAATTACTAACTAATGAAAATAAAATATTTGGCAAAGGAAAAATTAGTCTAAAATAGCTTAATTTGATGACATGCCCTAGTCACAAGATCGTTATTATGAAAATTAGGCAATTTTACGCAAAATTAAAACTATTACTCATTGTTTAAATTATAAGAAAAAAAACTAACAATAATCCCGCTGGACGTGTTTATGACACATTGTCACACTGAGTGGCACATAAAAGCTTCAGGTGAATAAATAACATGTGGTTTATATTCCTTTTTTAAATAAAAGTAGAGTTATTTTAACAAAATTGTAAAAACTGTATTCAAAGCAACGAAGTTATTAAAATGGAATCAAAAGTTAAATCAAGACGCCACACCGCGTCGGAGGCTTGTTTACGGAGGCACTTGGACGACGCCCAGCCGGGCCGCCCTAATGAGACATTACTGCCAGCCCAGATTGGCGCAACGACTCGCCCTTAACTTGTGCCGGTCAGCTCGAACTTGTGTCGCTTCGTTACGTTGCTGCAAATAAATTACTTGACGCTTTCGACCTTCGCAATATGCTTTAATATACAGTCTCTCAAATTTTTTCCGTGAACATAACCCCTACGCGCTTGAAATTCATAACCTAGATTAGGCTTTTTAAGGTCTACCCATTGGCCAAAACTCGAGGGGTACCTAAAAAATACTTCTCGAGATATTGGCCAAAAACACTTTGAAAATTTTGTGCTGGAGAATTGGAGTAAAAAATTCGGTCATCCAGATAGTTAAAATCAAAATTCAAAAATTCGCAAAAATCCAGTCTTAGTAGTTACAGTTTTCGTCCCAAGGGGTAGTTTGGTAGGCTCGGGAAGACCTCTTGAACGAGCCCCCTCACACCCTTGTACCCCTTATAGGGACAAAAATATTTTTTGGCACCTTTTTCCCCCATACAAAAATTTTCTTAGCTTAGGTGGAGATTCCACCAGAAAAATTTGAACCACACCGAAATTCTAAATTAGTAAAAAATTCATAAATAATTCAATTCCTAACTTAACTAAAATCTTCTTTTTGATAAAAATAGTATAAAATACCCCCCTTCCATTGCACCCTAGCGTCATAAACTAACCCCCCCTATCCCATAAAAACCCATTAAAACTCTTAAAATCATCATAATTCCCTAAAAATAAGATCCATCGGGTGATGGATCTTATTTTTAAGGGATAGTTTTTGGGAGTTAATGGGGTCATTAACTCCCAAAAACTATCCCTTAAAATATTAAATAAGTCATAAATTCCCATAAATTACCATAAAATCCCCATAAATTCCCTAAAATACCGCTAAAAACTTAAAACTAGATAAAATTAAAGTATAAAAATGGCCCAAACAGTAGTAAAACGGGTCTTTTCACACGAGGATGTAGTGGACTCCGCTTCGTTTGTGGACGTCATCAACGGTCTGGCAGACACCATCCTAGCCGCAGTCACTGCTGGCCGTTCACTCAGCCGAGAGAACAAGGCCACAATAGTCGAGTGCTGCAGAGAGCTGAAATCCAGTATGGAGTCGTACCCGAGAGTCCAGGAGCTCGCCACGACCCAGTGGAACGAAGGGGTCGTTAGGGAACTTTCCTTCACGCTGAGCAACGGGATCGACTCCATCTGTAGTATACAGGACGAGACCGTGGGTGAAGTCCGCACCATCCAGGAAGAAGTGGTCGAGACCGTACGCAAGGAGATGGATGCCAAGCTGGAGTTTGTTATAAAACAAAACGAGCGACTGGAGGACCTGGTGAGGCTCTCGGGCAACATGCTCACCAAAGCCCTCCAGGACTCTAAGGAGCTCGGTACAACTCCGGCAATGGCTCCCATCCCAGATCTCCCACAATTGGCCGATGCGCTGGGTAGCAAGGTGTGCGAGGCCGTGGCTAAGGAAGTTTCCACCATAAGGGAGGAAATAAAGTCCATTCCCCCTGCCATTGCCTCCAACATGCCAGCTGCACCCTCCTACGCCAGCGTTGCGGCCAAAACCGTCCCCACCCCCGTCTCCAAGCCGGCGATCATTGTGTCGAGTCTCGACATCGAGAAGCCGCCGGAAATTATTGTCGCCGACTGGAAACGGGCTATTTCCTTCCGCCGTCACAAATACGCACCGCTGAAGATCCACGCAGTTCCAAACGGGAAAATCCGGGTGGAATTCGAGAATCTTCAGCAGTGCGACGAAACCATAGAAAGGACAAAATCCTCAACCGACTTCGCAGCTGAAAGAGCGCTCCGCCGAAATCCGCTGGTGATCCTGAAAGGAGTGTCAAAGGAGGTAACCAGGGACGAGCTACTGGACGTCATCCACAACCAGAACGACGTCCAGGTGGCTCGCCTCTGCTTCCTCATGACTAACAGGAACACAGCGTTATACAACGCAGTGGTCGAGGTCAGTCCCGAGATGCGAAAGAAGATCCTCGTACTCGGGAAACTCAACGTGGACCACTCAAAGGTTCATGTTGAGGACTTCGACTGCTTTGTGCAATGCCGCCGATGCCTAAAATACGGTCACACCAAGACGAAATGCAAGGCGGCAAAGACACCCTGTGCACATTGCGCAAGCGAGGGGCATCAGATCACTGATTGCCCCTACAAGAACGACCCTAAAAAGCGAAGGTGCTACAACTGTAGCACCTTCAACCTGAAAACCGGAGCAAAAGGGGACACAGCACACAGCGCTGTAAGCGAAAAAGAGTGCCCCCGCATAGTGGCGATGATAGAGCGGCTCCGAAACCAAACCAACTACGGCGAATAAATAAATACAACATAATACCCTAAATATTACCAAAATGTCCTAAATTTACATAAACTAATAAATATATCAAAAAGAAAATAAATCAAACCCCCCAATAAATAAAATACACTCAGTAAATAAAACAACCCCTGAAAGTCCCAAATAAATTAAATAAAGTAAATTACTTAGATATATATTTAGAAAAATATATACAATTAGTAAAAAGATATAAATAAGTAAAAACATCCTACAATAGATAAAGTAGTCCCTAAAAAGTATAAACCCCTCTCCCCCGAAATCCCCAAACTCCTCAAAATTCCCTAAACTTCTCCCAAATTCACCCCTTAAATTAATTAAAGTCTTAGCCCCAATTCACCCAGATTTCCTATATAACCTGACGTAATAAATGGTCGGGAAGCTACCCCCCTTATTCTTAAATAACCTAACGCCAACCCAATATCCCCCATATTTAGACCGAAATTAATACCAAAAATAAACACAAAAAAAAAAAATGAAAAAAAAAAAAAAAAAAAAAAATATACAGTCAAGGGCGTTGTACAACACGACACAATTAATTAATAAAAAAAAAACAATAATAATGTGTGGTATTTCCATGTATCATATAAATGAATGATAAGAGATTTTAATTTGAATGGTGTGCTAATAATATGTTTCTTTGATTAAATAATTGAATGAACACAAGAAATCGCAAGTTTTATTAGATTTTAAAAGTCTTAATCTTAGCATTTTAACCACCATACAATTATAAATAATTTTGTTTTTAAAAAACAGTAAAAGCGCATTTTGCACAAATATGATGTGTTTCATAAATCATTTCATAAAGAAACAAACTATTATATTATCATCTAGTAAATAGAAAGAAAAAAAAACAGTTATTGGTAGGTAAACGACTCGCTCAAATCTTTTTCATTTGCCAAATCAATATAATTAATAAAGAAATAGTGAGATAAAAATATGCCAAGTTGCGGCCTGGGGCTCGTTACGTCATGCGACAATTTAATTCAATGTTTCGCCTTTTTAACTGTTTAATACTCTAACAGATGGACTAAAATTTTTTGTATCCCCTATTCAAAAGGAGCTGAAGCGACAAACGCGTCACTATACTCGTATATAGCCTTTCTTTAACTGTACCATTTGAAAGCGACACTCAATCGCTTCGCCGTTCAACTTCACAGAGCGAGGATGTTTCTTTATTTTCTCCAAATCCGTGATACAGCGGATGTTGCTGGTAATAGGTAATATGTGGAATGCTCCGCCGGAAATTGAGTTGGCCTTTCTGCGAGTCTAAAAGAGCTTTGAAATAAAAATAGAAACACGCACAGCCAAATTAGAGTCCCTTCATTGGGATTCAATTCGCATCCTGTTTTGTTAATTATGCTTTTCTCTGATTTGTTTCTGTTTGAGCAGACAATTTTTTTTGAAAGATAACATAATCTGTTTTTTAACCGACTTCAAAAAAAGGAGGAGGTTCTCAATTCGGCGTATATATATATATTTTTTTATGTGTGTTCGGGCATAACTCCGTGGTTTGTGAACCGATTTTTTTTTATTAGAAAGGAAGTATACCTAGGTGGAGGTGTACCATGTCATGGATGATGATGGACCTGATGATGGGATCCCAGAGAAACTGGGACGAACTTTCAAAATTATTATGGGGGCGAGTACGTTTGTTACTTTTTTCAATAAGCATTTTAAAAGCACTACTCTAACATGAAAGTCTGTTATCTGTCTGTATCTAGGCTGTATCCAGGAGATACATGAACCACGATATTTAGATAGTGCCGCTGTTAATATTGAGCAGAATATCACGTTTTCTGTATTTTTTTTGTTTCCGTTGTTATAGCAGCAACTTGGCGTTAGGGCGCCGCGACGCACAATTTGAGAGCCCGTGGCCTAGTCTTAAAGTAGCGGTCTGGGAATCTGGCCTCAAAGTCTACAAACGACGTGATTAGGTCGTAACTGTTTGTAGATTATTGCCGAATCGCTGGCTGGCTCTCTCGGGAATGTTAAGTGAAACTGTGATGTTATTGTACCTAACTGGTACTTAGCGTGAATATCTTCCTAAGTTGTTTGTTGCGAAAATAGTCCCTGGTCCCTTTGATGAAAATATTGGTGCAATTCCTTATCAATAAAACAAATTTTTTGGTGTTTTAAAATATATGGAAAATATTGATATGTAAAGTAATCTTTATACGTGTTTACGTGCCCTATACTGCTCTAATAAATTAATCAAAAGAAAACTTTCCAAGGTTTCATTTTAATAACTGTTTTAAAAAGATGTTATATTTTGGTCATGCGTTTCATGAATTATTAGTATAATTAAAGCAACTCCTCGAATTTATATTATGACTAAATTATAATATGACGATTTAAATTTTTTTGGAACTTTAAAACGCTCTCCTGCAAAATTTGCTTTTTACAGATACACAGGCATGCATACGAGGCGTCGAATAGTTAAGATACCTTTTTAATCATTAAATTTATGATAACCTCTATTGAAATTTGTAGTGCGGTGTGCAACAATTGTTTTAGAAAAAAAATTAAAAAGTGGCTCTCCTAAATTTATCTGGTGGAAGAGCTGCCACTTTTAATCTCATAAAACTCTAGTATAGACGGCAAAGCATTAAGATAAACGCTTGTATGACTATATTACTTTTTATGACCACAAAAGCGCGATGCAAAGTCCAATGTGTTTGTATACTGTCGCGTACTGTATAAGTATATTTCGCACATATTGGATTCATAAACAGAGACCTCTATGTGAGAGATAGAGCTGCATTAAACCCCTGGGACAGACCCATTCTAGCGCCTGTTTACAAGCATGTCATGTCAATGACTCCTCCTGTGTTGAGTGAAGCGATGCCCGGCACATACGTTATGCTTGTGAACAGGTACCACCTTTGGGGATAGGTCTGCTCCAGCTTACCTCTTAAAATAAATACATAATGTTTCTTCACGCATTAAAACAAAACTGTATAATATGACTTGGTCTAAAGTGGTCTACACATAGCTACAAGTTAGATACTGCCACTGTTATAACTAATCTGCTGAATTTCTTACCGGTGTTTTCTCGGTAGATATAGGTTCCGAACCGACAGTAAAATGACATTGTATTCACGATTGACGATTCAAAAATGTTACATGTAACCTTCTTAAATAAAAATATGTGATTGATTGATTTATGTGACATATCTTAAATCTAAAAGTATGACCGACCTTTAGATCAGCTGATAAATTAACACATTTACCTCCTAGTGAATACTCTTTTTGTCAACCAGGCTTACATGGTGTACAAGGGGCACGGTAAAGACGACCGGGAGAAGACCGGCAAGTTCCGTTCAAGACCGGCCGAGTCAACGTACACGATGACGACTAATCGCAGCACAAGGTTCTGCGATAACATGACTGAAAGGGAACTAGAGGTACGTTATTATTTTTTACCTGTTGCCTGTGACTCCGTTCACGTGACTCCAGAATCAAAAATATACGAGATGTGTTCAGTTAAAATTTAATATCTCTACCCATAAAATTTCATCTAAATTAATTGAGTATTTATTGCGTTAAAGAGTGACAAACATACATCAATTCTTCCATACTGTTGGTTGGTAGGACTAGTGGTTAAGTGTCGTTGATTAATGATCACATCATATATTTCACCTGTAGGCGTAGCATACGTTAAATTTTTCAGATTAGGTGACAACAATTTGAACACTGTTTGGTTAATAACTCACTTCATTTCTATCTTTGGCAAATTAGCAGGTTGCAATTGATTTTATCGATGTTGACATGTAAAAAACTTGTCAGCGTAAGGTTTACTGCTGCGTGATTGGTTGTTGACGTTATGTGACAAAAGATTAAGGTCACTGTCAAAATAGGCCAATCATAAATTTTGTCCTAAAAAGTAACCCGATCAAATTTCAAAAAAGCAATTAGTAAATTTAAATACAAATATATCAAAAATCTGTTACAATATTTTACTAATATAACTGATTTAATATAGTGAAATAACAATACGAAAAGATACCTAGCAAACTGATTCAAGGAAATCAAAAGGTGTTTGCATTCTTACTATAAAAGCAGACACGTAACAAAAGAAAACCATTGAAATTGGAAAAGCAATCTTTTCAAATGGACTCAACAATAGAAAAACCATTTTCTTTGAATCAGAAATGATAAAACGAATGAAGTCTCAAGTATTAATCAATTTTGAACTACTAAGTACATGAATATTTGTCTCAGAATTCCCATTGCAAGATTTTTTTCGCTTCTCTACATTGTGATGAAATAGAGGTTTACAAGAAAACATTATTATTCCTCCAAATTAGAACATAAATGAATGTTAATATTCCTTAATAATTTTACTTACTTAAATACATACGCCTTTATCCCGGAAAGGGTAGTGATTACATCCTTCCGTTTGACACGATATTTTTGGCTCCCACAAGAAAATTGACGTGATGGTTTGTGAGATATATTTATATTATATATTTGAATATATATTTGCATTCCCACGAGTAGCGAGGGAAATAATTTTCTCTTCCAATATAACATTGCGTACCCGAAGAAAGTTGGTCGTTTTCTGAGGTCCTTCACAAAACACCGGATATTTTCTATCAGTTTCATCCTTTGACTAATTTTTTTTTTTTTTTAAACGTATGTCTCTAATTATTTCTATATTTATTTTATTTGATCACCTTAAGCAAAAAGATGCAATTATTTCGTAATTTACCAACTACATTGCTTTCTGTAATATTAATGAACTTTACTAGTATTTAATTTTCAAAGGTATGTATTTTAGAATGTGATTGTACATGGCGACGCAAGACAACAACTTTAAAAAACTTATTGTTTTCGAACTAACATCTTTTTTATCTTTCCTAAAGGAGGAATTCCGAAAAATATGCAACCAGCTCGAAAAGCTACGGGAGCGATGTGGCACAGGCGTGGTGGTAGCGCGGCGCATAACAGCCATGCAAGACGCGGTCGCCTTACATGAAAGAAAACCAGCTGCCTCAGACCACTCCGCCCCACTCAAGCTGAACACCGTCTTCAGCGCTGTAGCAGACAGGCTCATGTGCACCGTCACTCCTGCAGAAGAATCGAGCAGCAGCGGACGAGACCTCCCCTTCGAAGCTCCACCCGCGTATAGACACAAAACGTTCAGCCCCACCAAAAGCGTAGAAGCCAGCAACACTGAACAAAGCCAGACAGACGTCACAACAGACTCCCCAAAGAAACGAACAGAGTTAAACGAGGAAACAAAAGATGACAAGCAGAATGGTGTGTTCAAAATCAGTGGCGAAGCTAACTGCAGCGACATCAGGCCTCCTGAAGTGGCCAGCCGGAACGGATTCAATGGTAAAGGTGAGAAGCCCAGTGAATTGAAATCTAGTCCAGGCAGTGCGGAGACTGTGAGGGGTGTGCGGTCGGGCCATGCGAGGACTCACGCTATAGTTATTAACTTAGACGATAAGAGTCGCTTCACTGAAGAGGTTACGGTATAACTGTACATAATTTTCAAAGACTGTACTTATGTTCTTGATAGATTTCGTCCCTTGTATCCGGTCGTGGGGGCGGCGTATTTTGGATTTGAAATGTTATGGTGACACTTTTATTTATAAATACACTTTGATAGAGGTCTTCCATCGAATTGTTGTTTTGTTTCGAATGGCATTATCGTAAAATTTCATATTTAAGTTATATCAGAGGTCATTAGTATTTTATTTGTATTAACGTGGTTCTGATTTCACTCTTCTTAATTTGCATAGCGTAGATCGAATAGATTTGATGTTATTTCCCAAATTTGAAAAGGGAATTTATTTAAAAACAGAAAAATGGTAATTAATGAAAAGCTAATAATATTGTTTATTTATCTATCAATAAACAAAATATGCCATTCGTGCGACGTTTAATAAAATCTAAATAATAGATAGTTTTGTATAATATAAATGCTAGTCTTTACTGTGATTCATAGAGTAACGATTTAATTATATTAAAAATAAAGTTTCATAGTTACAAAAATGCATATCAAATGTAACTTCCTTCGTATAAATTTGTTATAAGTGCGAAAGTTCCAGTTATGTTTGAAGATTAATATACTTGAATGGAATTCGTTCGTCGCTCGCTAGACTGTGATGAAACTCGAACAGTTATCCAAGCAATCGCTTAGAACTTTTATCAGTTAGTCCAAGGGTTCTCAATCTTCAATCGGGCATTTTAATCAGAATTCGTAACGACCTTACGTTTTGATTTGCCTTTTTTTGCACAACAAATGAATGCTTTTGCTTTTGTGTCAATTAGGTTAAAAGAAACAGCCTTAATATGTCATACAATATGACTCATAAATCGATTCGGAACATTTTTATTTAGAGAAGATATTAGCAAATAGTTTGGTCGAAAGACAGCAGTAGTGCCTAATTAATTTCTTATTTTGTTTTAGCTTAAACTGTTATTCAGTTTTGGTTATCTATAGTATAGTTACTTAGTTTGTATCAGGTAAGATGGATCAGACTAAACTCTGAAAGAGGCACTGGTTCACAAGCATGATAATTTATACCGTAGCATGTATATTATGGATAACATGCGTAGGTGTCTGTAACTGATTTCAATTATATCAGACAGTTAGGCTTGTCATTTATTATTCTAAATTTGCTTGGTCTCCTCACATATTTTTATTAAAAAAGAAGAAAATTATGGTATTTGAAAAAGTTTGGGAAACTTTGGATTATTGAAGTCTTGCAACATACAGTTTTTCATAGATTCAAGCTCAAAGTGCTCCCCAAGACGCGATTTTATTAAAACTGTTACAAGATTCACCCGTTGTTTTTATCTTAGATCAAAGTTGCTAGGAGTCAAGTTCGTAATGAAATTTTCAGTGCATGCTTTATTTTATGCTCTTTGATATTATAAAACTACGTAAGAATAAGTCTGTATTAAAATGAAATTGATATCAACTAATAATATCTTCCAATAACTTTACACCAATATAAAATCCTTCAATAGTTCTAAGGAAACTTTAGATTTAAACCTCTATAATGTTTCCGTACTTTACGGCTACCAAAGATTCTGTTTCTTGTTTTGAAGTCTTGTGGATATTATAATAAATAAGATTAAGTACTAATTAGTAATGAGGAGATAATAACTTTAATATGTACACTCATATGGTAAAATATTATGCGTGATGACGTTTGTTTTTTAAAGTGATATTTGAGATTCCAACTAATTTGAGAAAACTACGAAAATATCTGTAGTAAATTTGATAAATTTGCAATCTTATAACTCAATTTAAAATTTAATTAATTTACAAAGACAAATAAGCCCGTTAAACATTGATTAACACCCTTACTTCTGAGTGCATTTTCTTCGATTTACTTTCCCTAAGACTGATTCGGTTGGCCAGTTTAATTGAAAAGGGGAGATAATCTTGGTTTAAGCGTTTGTTAAATCGCTTTATACCGAAATGATGAATCCATGCTTTATACATATAGATAGCTAGATAAGCAACTGTTAGACATTTATCTTAATCAGTCTACAGTTCAATTGAACACTTAGCTCAGATTCTGAAAGCATGCAATTTTTATTCCATAATTTTTTTAAATAAAATGCTTTCTTCAAATGTTTGAAAGACATGGAGTTATGAAACTTATTAAATTGCTTAAGTAATGCCAATTTAAGTGTAAATGATTAGTATGTTTTGTGGAAGCCTTGACAAGTACATTTCTTACTGTTTGCCAAATATATATTGTAAGTAATTTTTATATACCCGTAAAGTGTGATTTCTTAATAATTTGGGTATTTTAAGTTTTTGGAACTTTTTTTGTGTTTCTGATAGAATCAGTTCCTACCACATTATCTTAATTCAGATTGTAGTCACACTTCGCCTTTTCAATAGTCAGTCTTTTTATATGTATGGCGACGTGAAACAGTTGATAGTTGCAGTGCACTGCAAAACCGATAACACATTTAAAGTAAGTAGGTAAATGAGTCCAAAAGCGATAACATTTTTAGTAGTTGAACGATTGAAAATAAACCCGGATACTGTGTGTATAATGCGTTGGAGAAACGTTCTGCTAAGTAGGAATGTGGGCCTCATATCATTTTACCGAATCTTTTCAACCGAAGCTACGCTCATTTCGCCGAATCATAGAACTTTGTGCGGTTCGGCGAAACGATTTTCGGTGAAACGTAGCGTCGAGAAAGCGGTTAAATGATATGAGCCCGAGAATGTGAGGGTAGATGAAGATTTGCAAGCCTGCCCAAGCAAACGAAGATGAGCGAGACCGTTCAATTAGTGACCACGGTTGGTACAACCGAACTGAAGTTCGGTTTATCAGTTCATCAGTAAGCAGTTTGGTATAAACGAATATAAGTGTAATTGCGTTTCGTTTACGCATTTGATTTTGTTAAAATAGAACGCAAAAGTTTTGAATCCGCATGATTTTAGACTCGTTCGTTGAATAAACCTCAAAACCAGTCAACCATTAACATTGTTAGAAATTTTCAAGTATATTATTTCAATTGAACTTTTGGCGCTTACGTTGTTACCGCTTCAAACTTTTGTATTACGCTACTTTACTTTCTTAGCCGGCTTGAAATTGATCTAACAACCAAAAGTTTGAAACCTTACGTCGCTAGATTTTCGTCCTTATTTGTAACTCGTGTTAAGTTGATTTTGCAATGTATAAAGCTTCCTAGAAAATTTGTAAGAAATTTCCTTGTCTAGGTTTTGAATTGTATGCCAAAATGAGGTCAGGTCCACGGGTAGGCCCGTTGTAAATAGTTTTGCTAGGTGTACATTCCAGCCACGATGAAAGACAACTAGTGATTATATTTTTGTAAATAATAATTAACTGTCGTATTATGACGATGTAACGCTAATGTTGTACATACGATAGGCGGTAGTGTGGCGTGTCAAGGGTGCTTGAGATTTGGATCCACAAAGACATTGAACGTGCACGCTAAATTGACACAACGATGTCAAATGCAATTAGTACTAAAATTGGTAACAATCAGCCAGTACCTACGTAATTGCTGCAAATAGGTTCAATATTGCAGTAAACGTGTGGGATATCTACACACATAAATAATGTATATAAATAAAAATGAATCGCCGTATTGTTTGAAAGCGCATATTTTTTGTATTTTAATTGGATTTTTTTTTCGTAATTTTTAGGACAAGGTTTGTAAATCGATTTTTATGTTTATAGTACTTTACGCCCCTTGCGGTGCGGGAATCGAACCCACGACCTTCACATATCGCGCGTGCTGCACTTCCAACTGATACAGCAGAAAAATTTCATCGCTTACGATAACTTGCGGTTAGTTCAGTTGGAAGAGCAGCACGCGCGATACGTGAAGGTTGCGGGTTCGATTTAATGAAATGTATTGTACCACAGACCCGGACTATTTTTCTTCTAGTCGACTAGGGTACAAACATAATAATTTAAGGAAATGAAGCTTGATTAAAGTGTGCGTCCTTCGTAGCTGTGAATCCAGGTCTTCATTCACGTTGTGTCGCAGTTTATCGATTTCATGCAATAAAAAGGTTTGATTAATTAATCACACGTTAGTTTAGGTCACACCTACTCAAATATAAAATGACTTATTCTTTGTTAACCAAGGCTATTATTTGAACAAAAAAAAGTAATCAAATAAAGTTATAAAAATAGTTTTTTGTCAAATATTTAGATAAGTTAGTTTCATGAAACAAGAAACAAAAATAAAAAAATGTGCGTTTTGATATTATATTTATGTGCAGAAGTTATTTAATCAATATATTGCGATCCAAAATGATGTACGCAAACCCGTATGCCTACGTATTAATATTTCACTATAATTAACTATTCATTAGAGGATTATTAATTGCACTAAATTTATTACATTGTTTTAATGAATGTTGACTTTATGATGTAAAATATAAAGGTGCTATTTATATTTTCTGTTTGTGATGTTGAAAACATGATTTTAAATTCTAATATCTCATTGATTATTTTATCTGATGTTGATTATTTGTCGCAAACTATAGCTCTGTTAAAAATTATTTCAGTTCAAAAATGATAAAAGTATAGATGATTGAAATGTAAGGCAAAATATTTAATCTGGGTGTCAAATTTAGAATATTGTTTTCATTAGTGTAAGCATCCACTGAAAGAATCTCATAATTTAATTAACTTATGATCTACTATTGTTTAAAAAATAATTAAATTCATATAACTTAAATTGTTCTAACGAAAACAATTAAAACTAATACAAAATGCTCTCCTTATTTCTATTTTTATATGATTTGTAATAATTTTAATCAAGATACTCAATTTATCAGTCCATTAATGGTTCGTATAACCTCCCCCCTACATGAAAAGGTTCTCCAAAATTTGTCCAGCACTTATAAATGACAAATTACTGCTAAAATTATTTAATGCATTTGTGATACCGTCGATATCGTCGACTAAAGCAAACTTATCGCAAATAAATTGCACCTAAAAGTACTTCATTCGAGTTTTCAACTCAGCGACAGTTTCGGCCGCAAGTAATATTTATACGTCAGGACACTAAGTTTTTGAAGTTGCGGGTATAAATCACTATTCCTCATGGTTTTAGTTGAAACAGTTCGGCGACCGAGTATTCGGCTTCACCAAGTTTAAGTGTGAAAGTTCGGTTGCCATTTCAGCAACGAATACTCTAACAGATCAAATGAGAGTAAATTTGACTTAAAAGCACTGAAAGTTCCAGTGTGTTTTAAAAAAGATGCTTCATTAATAATTATTAAAAGAGTTTTGAAACAGGAGATATTTAAAACAGGTAATTAAACTTATTTTTCGCATTGGGAGGTTTGAAAAGAGAGTTAAATTTTAATTGTTTTCTCATTGAAACGTTTTTGAAGAACAATATACCTACAATGAAGTGATCTCATAGAAGTCCTATTTTTTCTTGTTTTTAACTTAACTTAAAATGTGATCAGTGACCAGACTCCTAAATCCAATATTAGATCACAAAATTTACTCTTAAATTAACAAACTGTATTTCCGCAAAATGTGTTTTTCTTATAATTTAGAGTCGACTTAGGGGCCGTTCAAATATTACGTAAGCAGATTTATTACAATCATTTACCCCCCTATCCCCCTTGTCAGCAAAAGTAAGCAAAGCTCTTACCCCCTCCTCCCATGCTTACGTAAACATTTTTTCAAATATAAATGTATTTTTTTTTTAATTATATCTATATATATTTAGTTCCTTGTCGGACTTTGCTTGTAATTTATAATTTCGCCACACTTCGTTAACTAACTTTTGTACATTTTGTACTTTCGTACTTGCATGAGATTTTTTAAAACTTTGAAACAATTTTTGGTATAGCTTGGATTTGTCTATTTGAAACGACATCTTATTTAAACGTTAAACTTTGGCTAATGGAATCAACGGTAACACAAATTTTAACTTGCTTTGCTATGTTTACAATACGTCTACTCGCTATAGTATCCAAACAAAACAATACACTAACGGAGAAATTTCAGACAAGTGAATAGCGCGCGGTAATTCCCCTAATCGGTTCTAAAGCGAGTGCCTAAACGTATGCATTATTTGCGGGAATTTTAAAAAATGCGTTTCGTTTTCATGCATAGACATTGTGAGAGTTGCAATTTGTGTAAAAAAGTAAATAACTACCGATGACGTAATCATCATCTAGACTCCCCTACCCCCCATGTCATCCAAAATAAGCAAAACAAAGACCCCCCACCCCCCCATAGTGCTTACGTAATACTTGAATGGCCCCTTATCAAGAAATTTTAATAAAAAAAACTTTTAAACAAACCGATTCAAACTTGTTTATTTTTAGTTGTTAAAATTAATATGAGAATTTTGCCATTAAAATACATTACATTTTGTATAGATGGTCGTTAAAAAGAGTGAAGCATTTCCTTGTAAATGTATTTTAAAGTTTGACTTCTCAGAATATGTACTAATTAAATACGTTAACATTGATGATATTTTTTTGTACAGATATAAATTACATTGTAATTTTAACTATGGAAAATATGTTAGGTAAGGCGGTTTCTTTAAAGTGCCGCCTAAAATAATATGTAAATAAAACTTGTTGACATTAAATCTTAGATTAAGATATTTAATGTGAAATACGGATTTGTATGTAAATGAGATATTGCTTCAAGTCGGGATGAATAAGTTGCAATAATAAATAAACTAATAAATAGAATAAGTCGTTGTGGTTGATTGCTAAGCGATGATTGTAATGCCGTCAGTATGAAACAATGTTTACTAATCTCATTAAACAAGTTATCTAAAGTCCTGTCTTTTAATTGGAGATTTCCCATTTTAAACTATATTCAATAAACCATATAATTCTACATTAGTATTTAGTAATGTAGACGCACCTACATTGAAAGTTAAAATTAACTCAATAGAATAAGGTAAGGCCAAATTCTTAATCATAACTCTAGTTGAACAACGTCTATTGCTGACCATACGCCTCATAATTTTTTTTTAAAAACTGTTCCACGCAATATATAAACAGATTTTTGTCTGTATATCAAAGTGTACAAGCATTGCAAAAAAGGCATTATCTTTGTGTATAGTCTAATCTAATTAAACCCTAATTAAAACCTAATTAAAATGTTTGAAGAAAAAAATAATTTTGGTCGCAATTTTCCTGTACTGTAAAGATCTATATTTAATGGTAACTTTAGCTCAGCTGCAAGTGGTATGTTATCCTTATTTTACAGCCTATTCTTAAACATAAAAGTAAGTACGCTAGAAGATACTTTTTACCAGACTGCTGAAGAAGGGAGGGTAATGTTTTTGGTTTCAAAATTTATTATAAGTAAATTGAAAGTTCTGATGTAACATAAAACGCGAACATTGGAACATAAGTAGTAGATTTGGAAACTTCGCCCTTATAATATGAAAAGCAACTGAAGGAAACCTATCAGATTCGAATAACCTTAACTGTCTATTTTTGGACCATTATATTCTTTATTTTTGTTTTCGTTTATCATAAACATTTATTAAACAAACCCAAAACGTCGTATGTGCAAATAAAAACAGCAAAAGAAATCAGTTACCAGCGCTCTAGTCATTAAGTCTCCAAACCTACCAGCAGACCACCAGCCATCGCTCATGCCGTTCTAAAGAGCTTAAAATGTCTGTCCTCTTAGAATCCTCTTTTTAATTTCGCTCTTGAAAAATATTTTCTAAGTAAGGAGGACGGAGTAACTATATTTTTCTAGTCCGTTCCGTTTTTCACTAAGCGGCAGTTGTCAACCAAAAGTAATATTAACCATTACTTACTGACAAATTGGCCAAATGAAACTTGTTCATTTTTACTGTTATATGACGTAACTGATGATGATTTTATATGACGACCTCCGTAGCCGAGAAGCTAGCGTGCCGGACTTTGGCATCGCGCCATCTCTGAGGTTCCGGGTTCAATCCCCGGTCGGGTCAATATGGAAAACGAACTTTTCTATATTGTCTCGGGTCTGGGTTTTGTGGTACCGTCGTTGTTTCTGATTTTTGTAACACAAGTGCTTTAGCTACTTACCATAGAATCAGAGCAATATATGTGTTGTTGTCCAATATTTATTTATTTATTTACTGTTCAAATGGCGACACTTTCATTTTGTACCTACCTAATGCAGTAGAGCATAAGAAGTCACTTCGAATCACAAGTTCGAACTGACTATAGAACCAGTCAGCTTACTCAAAATAAATGTAAATTTAAACAAACCTAAACACATTTGGGGGCAATTTAAACGTCCTGCGATGATTAAATAGTAGGTATAATTTATTTCTTGTGAGTAATGAGGGTTAAACTTCAACACCAACGGGTCATCTATAAGAAATTTTACTAAAAAATGTATTATTTTTTAATACGCTTTTATAAGCTAGACTTGTAACTAACTACGTATGTAAGGAATTATTGAGCACGTTTCTAAACGGCTGATTAACTTGAAATTTTGTATACGTCTTAAGAACCAATGATAATGCAATAATTTTATACCATTTTTTCATTATTCAATGAATTATAGTTTGTAGCTTTTATAAAAAAATACTAAAAAATCAATAAAAATTTAAAATAAACTAAAAAAGTAAGGCTTTTTTATAGCAAATGGACCTGAAAAGTAGAAAATAATTTTAAATTGCAAACAGATTCAATTCAGATTGAAAAAAAATTATGAGTAAAAAGCGTGGGTTGCCTTTTACCATATTTTCATAACTCAACCCACATAAATATACTAATAACAGTAGTATAACAATAACTTATAATATATCAAAAAGCACCCCAATGCTTTTTCCACTCACGGCCCTCTAAATTGAATTATTCTGTTTATAATGAACAATATATCTACTGTGTAGTTCGATTTGCTATAAAAGCGCGTTTTTTTTAATACCTTGTACATCGTTATCACAGCAAAGGAGGAATTTAAACAGCCGACGATTCAAATTAACTTGCCATCTATAAAACAGAGTTAGTAAACAAGCGACCGAGTCAGATCCGGCTAAAATTAATGAGCTATCAAATACAAAAAGAGATACAAATTACAAGTTTCTTTCGTATCTCGTCCTTTAAGATCGCGTAAATTAATTCCAAGTTCACATTTTCAGAGGGGACGCTTTCGGAGTTCCGTTTGTTCGTCTGTAAACTGATATACACAGTTCTGGAATACAAATTTAGTATGAATCATCATGATATGACAATTACTTAGACCACTTACAGATGTTTAACTTTTAAATAGGTAGCTGTTTGTGCCATAAATGTCTGAGTTATAATTATTGACATTTAACTGTTTTCCACCCACATATTAATTCGACTAGATGTGCCATTTATCGCATATTTAGACATTCTGAAGTATCCCTACATGTTTGTAACTTTTATTTATTGTGACGCATGGAAGTCATATAGTTAATTTAATTTAATTTACAAATACCTTTGTTTTATTTTTTTTTAATAATTGATTTTAAATTTTTATTTTACAATTGACAAACTAACTGTGTGTCTTAGTGCAAAATTAGTAATAAGTGTAGCTTTCATTTGTAAAAAAAAAACTACTGAGTTTCTTGCCGGTATCTTCTCTTTAGTTATAGGTTCCGAACCGGAGGTAGCTTCATCTGCTTTATATAGAGACTATTCATAAGTATTACTAATGTAATCTATGTGAATAAAAATATTGACTTTGGCTAGAAGATAGTTAATACATTTTAACTTGATTAAATTCTTGCTGTTTTTCATGCCTTTGCGCTCATAATTTCGGAACAAAATTAATCATAATATTAACGTATATATAAATTTTATGTATACTAGGTTACATATAGGGTACATTTTGTTATGCTCCCTATCAAATTGTAATCAAATCCGTTTGGTACTTTATAAATAAACAAATAAATGAATATTAGACAACATCACTTACATCACATACATTGCAATATAGAAAAGTTCGTTTCCCATATAGACCCGACCGGGGATCGAACCCGGAACCTCATAGATTCCGCAACGCCAAAGTCATATGAGAGTAACATACATCAAGATGTGCACACATCCTTACAATATTTTAATAGTTTCAAAATCTGGATTTGATTGAATCCTGTGGAAGGTAGGTACAGACAAAATCACATGAGACACACTTTGGACTTTGCAGCACTGTTATGTCGTCCACATATGAGCTAATATCGTTCTGTAAGTATTCACCTTGACGTGTTTTTGACTGTACTAAACTATGTAAGATTCCAGTTAAGGAAGACATTGCAAGCTTGTATCACCCGATAATCTGTTTATGAATGATGGTTCAGTTCTTTGAGTAAAGTCAATGATGCCAAATTTGATATGAATATGTCTGGTTTCCCTTAAAAGGGTTACCAAGGTCAAGGGCTACCGCTTAAATGTAATAATCAAGCTCAAAACCGGGTCTTGGTCGCTGCTGTAGATACTAAAGTAAAGTAAAACTAAGTAAAGTATTTTTTAAAGGAAAATATCAATATATTGCTTGTTTTCAGAAAAACCGGCAGTACCACAAGATGCAGAAAATATTGCAAATTTCGTTGTCCAGACTAGATAGGTAGATAGGGAATCGAAGCCAGGACCTCAGAAATGGCGCAATGTCAGATTCCAGTCCGCTCGCCTCTTAGCTGGAAAAGTTGTTGGTCAGTATATGATTCTCAGTTAGGATACACGCTTTAACAAATAAAGAAGAATTGCGCCCGGCTTTTGTAGTCATTATACTTTTGCTCATGCTACTTCTAGACTTGTTTTTATTCTAATGACTCTTTAAATTGTACCAGGCTTCCAGAGTACAATGGAGCTGCTCTCGAGCCATCACTCGCCACCTCACCATCTGCCTATTCAATTCCTTTCATCCCGGTGTCATCAAGCATAAAACAGTTGTCGCCTCTCAAATTATTCCCAAAAGAAGCTCAAGTGCCCCCAATATTTTCCTATTTCACCCTCATTTTTTCGGCTTCAACATCTCTCTCATCGCGATAACAATGGTTCCTTTTATTAATTTTAGTGCGTGGCTTCGCCTTTTCTAGAACCGCTATGCAAAGTATCACAAAAGCCCACAAAGGCTATTGTTTCTGTAACCAGCTCTTGTTTCAAAAGGATGTTTTTCGTAGTGTTATTGCTACTCGTACTTTAATGCCTTGTTTACATTCAACTACTGTCCTGGGTACGCCATGGAATTTCGCCGAAATATTTTTGTTGCTGCTTTGAAGTTCAACGTTTGTAGTATTAAATATTTCGTTGCGGGTAATATCGCCATCAGATTACGAACGGTCGATGACATCGGAGGCGTAATCGGTAAATTAAGCGCTCAAAGTGCAATTTCCAATAGGGTTAATTTGGGAAACAAATTTTTGTAAATTGATTCCAGTTGGGGCAGCTTGAATAACGCTCCCAGATTGTATGGTATTCATCATAAAACAGAGAATCTTAGCTTGAATCCAATGATTTGATATGATTGACACATTTTTAATAATGTTTTTCTTAAGCCTGCTAATTAGAATGCGAAAATAATACTGACTTTAAAATAAGGTTGGTTTTGCTCAGCAAAGAATACGTTTTTTTCAATAGTATGATCTTTCTTACTTTTTCAAAATCTACTGAATAGATCTAGATGGAAGTGGTAGCATTTAGGTTTTTTTTATCATGAAATAATATGACAGAAGTCGCGATAAAGTTAGTATATCAGCTTATTTGATCTCAAAAACGTTTTTGTAAGTCATCAGAAGTTACCCATTATCTCCAATCAGCAACATCTCACAAGAAGTGAGGCCGGCCCTCAGAGCCGGCCTTGAGGTCCGAAGGTCCCTTCACGAAGGGCTCTCCACCTGCAGCGTTATAATTTTCCGCTCGAGGCAGATTATCCGATATATCAAGAAGGGCTACTTGACAAATTTTCCGCTGTGAACTCGATAATTTGCTACTTCATTGCTGGAGTAAGTACTTGACTTTGATTTGTTGCGGAAAAATCGAGGTCTTTTAAAATAACGGGCCTAAACGCGTTTAAAAATCAAATAATAAATAATATATATGATAAAGCTAAAGTACAATAATTATGAAGCATAATACCTATATAATAAGCCTTTTAAAATATTTAGTATGTGGTATTGGACCTGCTCAAAACTCTTTGCAAAAAGAAAGAATAGTTACGTCATTACGATTTCCTTTGTAGTTATGATACACAAACATTTATCAATAATTTACATAAATTTTAAAAATTATTTCATATTTCAATTATGATTTTTCTTTTTTTTTTTTCAAATAATATTTTTGGAAGATAATCAAACAATTGTAAATGTGTTTTTACAATAGTTTGAGAATATAGTCTTTGAAATCAGATATAAATCTACAGAAGAATACATAGTATATGAGGTACATATCTGCATTGATTCTTAAATGCCGTGTTTCATATTATTGCCAATTAGCAAAGGCTAGTCCTTCTACGGCAACACTGAATAAAGTAATGTTAACATATAATTAAGTTATGTTTTAACTTTTGGCAAATTGTTTTTAAATTTGGTTTAATTGTTTAACATGGCATAGTAAAAAAAACATAAAAAAAATTGTATAAGGCCATATATTATTTTAAGTTGCCATAATAAGTGTAAATTCAATTAACATTTTAACCAGTTTTTCTATGTTTGAAAGAAGAGGGGTACCTAAAAATGGTAAATATAAACCAAATCAATTTGTTTCCAATATCTCAATCTCAAAAAACTGCACCTTATTTTTTTAAACGGTATTTGAACCATCCAAAACTCTTAATAATTATAACTTGCATTGAAAGATATTTTACAGCAAATGTTCCTTGGAATTAAACTGAAATGTTTCCGGAAGCACTCTGCACTAATGGAGATTTACAGTGAGAGGTGTGAGTTTACACTCGACTCTGAGTCCACTAAGATAACTTCTGAAATAGTAAAAGTATTTAATCCTTCAGCTCGCGAATACTAATTCAGATTGTTTATTCAGAAAGAGAGACTTAATGAGCGCTAGTTAAGAAGCTACGGTTCATATTAGATTCGGACAGGACTAATGCCATTTTACAGTAATTAAACTATGTTGCGATAGTATCGCTTTCAACTTGATATCGATATAATCGATTATATTGTATTTGATTATATTGTATTACATCTAATAAAAATAGGTATCGGTATAATCAAATATATCGATACTATCGATTGTCATATCGATTATTAGATCATTTAGGCCTCTTTTGGAATAATCGATTATGATCGATATACAATCGAATCGACGGCAACACTAAGACACATTACTTAGGTCTTTTATCGAATACCTAAAAGGACGTTAATGGCTGACTTGTATTTTTTAATAATAAGTAAGAAGAAAAGATTGCAAAGGACTCTTAAGCGTCCCATTAAAATTTTACCAACATTTTCTCTTAGGGCTGAGAACAGCGCTCCAACCGGCAAGTGTCTTGGCAAACAAGTGTATTATTTTCTTGGAGCAATAAGCGTTATTTTCAACATGACTCCCGCTGCGGTCCCTTGCGGTTCATTATAAAGGGCTTATTGGGCTGCTGGTGTGTTCTAAGTTTCTAGAAATAGCGTTTTGGTGTAACGAGCATGTTACTAAATGAGTAAACTTAGCAAGCAATCTCTATTTGCAATAATTAATTTCCTATTTCATTTTAAAAATGTTGTTTGAAATTCTGCATTAAACAGAATGGCAAGTTTAATCATAAAAACATAACTAATTATAAAGTAGATTTTAATCAAAAGGAAGTATTTTTAATTAAAGTGCTCAATTATTTTAATAGTCGTGATTTTCAGTCACAAAAATTAAGGGTACAGTTAAAAATTACATTTTTTTTATAGTTAAAGACACCGGCTTCCTTTCATAATAAAATAATTATTTGGTCAAATAAATAACCTCCCTTTTTTAAAGACTTTAAAGATATTTCTGCAGAAGTTAAAGGTACCGTTGTTAAAGAAAACTCAAAAAAAAAGTAAACGCAATTTTTTTATATTATTTCCATCCGTCAAGCATAAATGGAATCTTAGTCAACTAAGTTACTCTTACTTTTAAATACCTGTCGCAACATGATTTATTCGTAGGTTTTTTAAAAAATCCTATTAACTTTTAAATAATAATGTGACGTCATAGGTCACAATTTTACTTAACAACTTGTTAAATAGGATATTGACACTTACTTTACAATTAGTAATTATTTAGACCATTTTGAAATATAACTTGCAAAAAGTCAATGTGGCTGGTGCAAATTAAGTCATCTTTTACGGAATTGTTACCTTAACATTATTTGTGAATGTCGTCAATACATCCATATTGATAGAAATGGACGCATCAGGACAAGTCAACAAGAAACCTCTACCTCTTATGGCTTAAGCCCCTCCTCAAAGGCTCGAGTATCGTCCTCGATCGATAGCCTCGCGGGCTCCGGGCCCTTAGCTGGTCTTGTATCCGTCTGCTTCTCGCCAATCGGCATAAATCTTCGCCAACCTATACTTGTATAAATAAACAATCCCGAATAAATTAATTTCCTGCTGCATTGGACCGCGATTGGTTAGTTAATGATTTTTGACGACTTCCGTGGCCGAGGGCCGAGAGGGCCTGACGTTGGTTTGATTCTCATTTGGGCCAATGTGGAAATGAACTTTTCTATATTGTCTTGGGTCTGGATATTGTGATACCGTGTGCTTAACCAGAGCAAAATATGTGATATTATCCAATTTTTTTTGTTTACAATTTTATTTTAAAATAAAACGACTGCCTTTCCGTTATAATTTGTGGACAGTGAGCGGGGTAGGCGCTCCAGCCTCACTGGGAGACGTAAAGGTTAGTTTTTACGTTTTAAAGTCACGTCAGTCCCGTCACGCCGTCGTACGCTTGTTATCCCCGTTTTTTTCATATTTTTCAACTATTCTTTTTTCCTATCTGTTGAAGCATAATGTCATAAACCCTATAACCATTCTCAATAAATGAACTTTCAAACACAAAAATAATTTTTCAATCCGAACCTGCAGTTAGTTTCTAAAACTAGCATGTTTAAACAAACAACCAACTCTTCAGCTTATAATAGACCAATCCCTTTTTGTAACAACATAAAAAAACACAGAAAAGCAGTGATTCGAAAGATTAAACGCATTTGTGACAATTTATACCGATTATAAGTATACCTACCGCAGTTAATTTTTGTTTTTTTTTATACCGATTATAGTACGTTTAGTATAAATATATATCAGTACTTATAATAATAACTAAGTATGATATATGGGGTTTGTTTGTTATTTATTAGTGATGCAGTCATAACGTTTTAACTGATTATAATAAATTTCATGCACCACCGTTATAATTTTAGCGGACAGATGTTAAAAGTACAAATTACCCTTCAGTATAATTTTACAAAGTTTCGACACAATATACCAAAGATTGTAACTACATTTTTCCCAAATTTTACTGAATGCAAATGTTGGAAAAATTATAAAACAAAACAATGAATCGTCATCGAAATATATTTTTTGTAACTTTGAGAATTTAAAGATAATAAAGGAAAATTATTAAATTGTCTCTGGCGAAAATTGCTTCGTAACATTTTGTGACTAAGAAGATTATGGCTTGTTCTACACCGCAGGGTCATTATAAACGATATCATTCTTTGAGTCGTCAAATCTTATTATAAAATTTTCTGTTATGATGGTGAAATTGATAAAAAAATAAGAGAGGCAGGGCATAGCGATTTATCACTTGAACTAGGGCAGCCCGACTGGTGAAATACCTCCACCTTACAGCGCAGCCAAATAACATTCACTTCGGTGTTGTTGTGTTCCTGCATGTGAGTAAGGTTTCCAGAGCTCCTGACCAGTGCTATTAGTAAACATTCAAGGTAAGGGTGACAAGTCTAGTAACAGTATTTATTATGCTGTACTTGTCACCCTTAAGTTAGGACCTCATTGCCACTTAACATCAGGTGGGATAAGTCAATCTTGAAGTGTAATTTATATAAAAAAAGATAAGTTAAACTTTCTTTCATTTCATTTTTATTCTCACAAACATTTTTTTTTTATCATTAGCTAGGTTTCCCTTTATAATTTTGTAACATGTGAGATAATCCTTATTACATATTCACTGTGGTGAAAGCGTTATCTAAGAGCTTACAAAGGCGTATCCTTGTCAAATAAGGCTCTGAAGAGTAATTTTAGTTCGCGGTTACTTATTCACATTTCACATGGTTCAGAATAAGCTGATGCTTGCTTAAAACTTTCAGTGCGAGATTTGCTTGATTTTCGACGAATTAGTGATCTAAACACGCACTTTCTCTGAACTTTGATGCGGTGTTACTAGGTATGTCGATTTATCGAGAAATATATTTTTTTAGTGATATGATCGATTTTCCGAATCGATCTTGAACAGTTCACAGATTTGATGAGTTAATCCATTGACCCGAATCGGACCGATCGATTCAAACCTTAAACTGACCGTGAATTTTTGTTTTTTTTTAACTTTTGACTGTTGATGAGTCTCTAATTTGAAAGAAATATGTCGCTACTGCTCAACAAGAGGGAATGGTTTGATCCCTGACTCTGACTTTTAATTCGAAAGAAAATAGCCGTGATAAAGTTATGAATTTCATGATACTAATGTCAAATTTATTGTTCTTACGGTAACTGGTAATCCATTATGTTCTATAAATAATGAGACATGTTTAAAATTGCCGCGATTAATCGAAAATACATCTTTCAATCCTCGATTTAATAAAAAAATACTTTTAGTATGTTCCATTTGAATCGATTGTTTTACAGAGAATCGACATGTCCAGCTGTAATATCGAAAATTTTCATAAATTTTTTGTAGAAAAAAATACATTATCAGTGTATTTAAAAAGTGTAACTGACAGACTAAATCAAATTATTTTCTTTTACCAGGTCATCTCTATAACATTAGGAGAATAAAAGAAGAATAAAAAATCTGAATTTTAAATCAGTAACATCAAATCTTCCTTCAAGATATCCTTTGATGACGACACCGTGCTTAGATTGATAAACAGACCGGATGTTTGTACAGTGTAATCCTCTTCAGTGTTTTTAATATCTCCCAGAATAAATACCCACCAGCTTGCTCAAACGGATTTACATGAGACGATTGTCAGTTTATTATAGAAAATGTTTCACACAATTGAGGTACAAAGAGCATGTGTAGGTGTAGGTTCCCAGCACATAAGAAGATTATAAAGAAACAAAAAATTATACACCTTTTCATAGTGTAAAACTTGAATTCACACAAAAAAAGTTCTTTCAACTAAGGTAACTGCAAAGTTATAGGTACTGATTTTGGATTATTTTAACCTTTAAAGTTCCAGATTGTGTCCTCTGTCGGATTAGTTTAAAACTACAAACCCACTAATTGATCCGTAAAACCATAATTGCAGAAATATGTATTTGATGTGTTCAGAATAGAAGACACTTTGCGTTTACGTAGATTAAAATTGTATAATGCACGAAACGCAGTGTAACGAAAAACTTTTTTAAATATTCAACTTTTCTGTACTGCTTTAAAGAGGTATTATGTAATACATATAATGCTTTGTCACAAATAATTGTATACATTTAAAAAACACCGTATTAAAATCCATTGCATAGTTCCAACAATCTAAGTATGATCAGACAGCAGGCAGCGACTTTGTTTTGTATAGAAATGTAATGTTATAAAAAAATATTTCAGTTTAATTAACTTTACGGCACAAATAGAATAAGAACAAAATGCGATCTTAATGCCTATTGATATTTACTATCAATTGGAGCGGAAAAATAGTAGCCTACACCTACTTTCAGTAAAGTAACTTAAATCATGAACCAAAATCGTACGGTATAAATCCGTTCTAACGCTAAGAGCGCTCATCTGAGTATTATTACGCATACATATTCCTCTTTTTACAAACGGTTCACCGTTCATACTAATAAAATAGCGCTATCCGATATGAGCAGTCTTAAGGCAACGGTTCAACATACATAATTATGTATGTAACTATATCTGGCTTTGAGTAAGATATGCCGTATTTTTTTTTATTTTGATCCGTAGTTAACTATCGTTGCAGAATTGTTAGGAAACTACAAAATTGAAGACACCTTGTTGTCTGAATAAATTATATTTTTACAGTGTACTAAAAATCCTTCCCGGTTTTGTATAAACCGGGAAGGATTGTTTGTACTATACATAAAAGCCTCACCCATCATTAATCATTCTTGGTATATAAAAAAAATAGTTTTAAGGATTTAAGCATAAATATGTACATATTACTGTTATTATTATTTTTTTATTGCACTTCAAGTTTGACCTCATCCCACCTGATGTTAAGTGGTAATGAGGTCCTAGCTTAAGGGTGATAAGTACAGCATAATAATTATTCTGTTACTGGACTGCTACTAACGCAGCACCCCCCAGGAGCTCTGGAAACCTTACTCACACGCAGAAACATAACAACACAGAAGTGATTGTTATTTGGCTGCGGTCTTCTGTAAGGTGGAGGTATTTCACCAGTCGGGCTGCTCCAGTTCGAGCGATAAATCGCTATGACCTACCTCTCCTCGCTATGCCCTACCTCTCTTAAACTTTTTCTTAGTGACTTTGTTTGACACTAGGTACATTCATGTAGTGATTACACAGTTATATATTTTCAGTCAGATTACAGTAGTTTAATAATTTTGTTTTAAAACACTTGAAAAATTATCTCAATGCAGTTTAAAACAAATGCTTTATAATAGTAACATTCACCTACACTCAGTTATACAACTTAAACCATGAACCAAAATCGTACGGTGTAAATCCGTTCCAACTCTAAGAGCGCTCATCTGAGAATTATTACGCATACATATTCCTCTTTTTACAAACGGTTCACCGTACTTACTAAAAAGTAGCGATATCCGATATGAGCAGTCTTAAGGCAATGTTTCAACATACATATGCAACTATATATCTGGCTTTTAGTAAGATATGACGTAATACTTTTTTAGGTAGGAATTTTTTATTCGCTTCGGGTTTCAGACTCTTTGGAACCTTTCAGGCTAAAACTTTTTACTTATTTGCTTACAATAGATAGACGTTAGATGTTCTGAATATGTTTTTGTTGGGTTTATGTGTACTCGTGTACTTCTTGTATGTAAAAACTTTTATGAGTAACTTTCTATTTCTAATAAAATATGAATGGGTCCGTCTGGCTTCGCACGGGTATATCATTATCATAACAAATGTCCTTTTATAAGCCTAATGTATAGCCATATACATGTAAATTAATTATTGATCAAAATGCCTCTTCATGGTATGTAACAAAAAAAAAATATATTCGAAGATATTATAGATCCGACCTCCGTAGCTAAGGTGCGAGCAGCCGGACTTTGGCGTCGCGCCACCTCTGAGGTCCCGGGTTCGATCTCCAGTCGGATCAATATGGGAAACTAATGTTTATATATTGTCTCGGGTCTGGTTGTTGTGGTGCCGCCGTTGTTTCTGATTTCTGTAACACAAGTCCTTAACTTGTCCTCCGCGGCCTGAACTGGATTGAGAGTCTCGGGTGTCCGCAGAGGCGGTAGGCAGCGGAGCCGCACAGCAGATCCGCTGCTGGGACCGGAGATGCCAGGCGTGGGGTAAGCCTGGCGTCCGTTACCTCGGTCCCGAGGGGGTGGGGCGTGTCAGGTGGCCTGACACGCTCCAGCTACGTATTTGCGCGGCGAGATGGGCCGCTTGGCGGTAGGCGCTGTGGGGGAGCCTGTGTAGAGTCGCAAGGAATCCCGACTCCCCCACAATTGCGCAGCGTTGGCCACCGAGCGGGTTTTAGTCGGTGCGAGCCCGACACACCACTCTCTGTTCCCCGCTGAGAGTGACGGTGCGGTAGGTATTTCCCCCTCAACAAAAAAAAAAGAATCAGAACAGTGTATGTGATGTTGTCCAATATTTATTTATTAAATTTATTCAATAAGCTTGGACATAGCAATTGCGGCGGTAAGTACCGATATTTAGGATAAATTTAGCATGCAAGTGAAACCAAAAGCGATAGTGGGTTCATAAAAATACGCTAATAACGGAATAAATCCAATTACAGGCACAAGTGCCAATTATTAGAATCCGTGTGATGGGATCGGCTTTGTTTACCGTTACCAATAAACCGGACGGTGATTAAATCTATCTGCAGTCGTTTTATCGTAATATTGGTGACAGAAAAAATTACTCGTCGCTGATATGTCGTGAACAGTTCATGTGACCAGCCAAATTATCTAAAGTCTAGAGGTTTTGATTAAAATCAAAAACTATAAATACTTTTTATTGACTGCATTGGCTGTTTCAATAAAATACTGACTGATTTCAAAATCTATGTATACTTTGTTTTATTTTATTCATGTTATTTTATCGTAAAAATCCACAGCTATTATTATTAATTAACAAAAAAAATAAACGTTAAATATCTAACTTACAGCAAATAACAAAAAATATACATAATAATAATTTTGGGTAAGTGAAAATTAAAAACATAAGTTTCATAAAGTGCCTTATACATTTATAATAGGTAAGTACCGAGTTTGTAACGTTTTTGTTGAGTATACATTAATACGTCAGATTTCATAATGGAGCGAGTTGATGACAAAAGCAATAGTTAAAACCGAAAAGTACCAACTCGCGCGCTCTCGCGAGTTTCCCGCTCGCCAGTTGACGATTAAGTCTCTAACATAAAACTCAATCTTCCCCTCTCTTATCGTGTGGGTCCATAACTTGTACTTTTAGTTTTTAAGAAACTACATGTAACATCATTACTTACTTATGCAGTGCAATAAATAATATGAATATGAAGTCCAATCAAAAGATCCATTAGCTTTTGTTTCCATGACACAAGAGAAAGGATGTAGCATTTAACTTGAACAGGGCAAGTTATGGTGTCTAATATTTAAATAATGTAATTTCTTAACATTGGAGTTATTTCAAAGGTTTAATATAAATTTTAAGACTTTCGCGTTCCATTTTAAACATTTAAAATAATTTAATGGGTCAAAACGCGACACCATTTTTATTTAGTAGTTAATACGAACTACTTACTGCCCGACGTTTCGGTTAGTTTGCACCAACCGTGGTCACGAGCTGACTGGTCTTGCTCCCCTTCGTCTGTTCGGGGGAGCTTGCAAATATTCATCCACCCGCACATTGTCACAATGTCGGGTAGTAAGTAGTTCGTATTAACTACTAAATAAAAATGGTGTCGCGTTTTGACCCGTTAAATTATTTTAAATGTTTATTTAAAAGGTTTATTTTCAAGTTGTATGTCAAATTGTCTGATGTTTATGTGTTTCTTAATTTTGTAGATATTAACTAAGTTTATGTGTAATCAGTATAAGTAACTTTGGAAACATACCATTTTCTTAGTTTGACTGCAGCGTATCTATATACCAGAGATAATTTGTTGTGAACGGACGTTTTGTTTCATCGTTTCCTTAATAAGCACCCTGTTTGTTTTATCTAGGCTCGATCATAGTTTTTGATTGTAGATTTTATTTTGCATATATCGAGATAAGATCGGACTTATAATCGTAACACTGGATTTCTTTTTCGTCATTATTTCGTTAAAACTGTACGAAGAATTAACGTCGTGCTAAATTTTTCGTGCCGGATGCCGCCCTAGGTATCGCTGGAGCGACGTAGTGAGAGCTGATCTTCAGGAGCTGCAAGATAGCGACTGGCGGGCCAGCACACAGGATTGCGAAAAGTGGCAAGATCTCATATCGGAGGCCGAGACTCATTTTGGGTCATCGAGCCATGGGAGTAAGTAAGTAAATTTTTAAGCAATGTGTAAATTTTTGTTTAATAAATAAATATTTGACAAAATCACATACATTGCTCTGGTTCTGTGGTAAGTAGCTTGAACACTTGTGTTACAGAAATCAGAAACAACGATGGCACCACAACACCCAGGCCCGAGACAATATAGAAAAGTTCGTATTCCATATTGACTTGGCCAGGGATTGAACCCGGAACCTCAGAGACGGCGCGAACCCCAAAGTCCAGCTCGCTCGCCTCTCGGCCACGGATATATATTGATCTTATATTTTTTGGTATTTTAACTGTTGGATAAACATTTTTAGTTATCTACCATATTGTAGGTTATTCTAAAGTAAAATAAAAAATCCCGAAATAACTATCAAACGTTTCATTCTCTAGACAATAATATAAATGGGTAAATTCGTGATTAGACCTAACAATTACATTACCTCCAGGCCTCCATAGTCCAGTAGTTTAAATACCAGGTCATGTTTTTATGATTCTGGGTTCAATTTTGACGACCTCCGTAGCCAAGAGGTTAGCGTGCCAGACTTAGGCGACGCGCCATCTCTGAGGTCCCGGGTTCGATCCCCGGTCGGGTCAATATAGGAAAACGATTTTTTCTGTATTGTCTCGGGTCTGGGTGTTGTGGTACCGTCGTTGTTTCTGATTTCTTTACAGAAATTGCTACAAGTGCTTAAGTTTCTTACTACAGAATCAGAGTTGTCAATGTATGTGATGTTGTCAAATAAATTAATAAAATAAAATTTCCGGGTCGAAATAATGTTTAGGATTTTTCGAAAACTTGCATTTGTGGTTAACTCCAGTAGCGGTGACTTGATATCAATAAAAGAAACCTTCGCTATGCAGCAACTCTGTTACTTTATTTGACAAGTGAAACTCAATTTAAATTAGTTTAAACAAATACTGAGATTTCTTCAGCACGCACAATCGTCTCTACAATTTCGCTGCCTTGCAGAAACACGCGTTGACGTAACTAAATTATGCAACGCTCATAAACCAAAATGAAAGTAAGACAGTACTCTCACCAGTCCAATTCATGAGCTGATATGTTTGTTCAAGGAAAGTGGATTGTGAGAAAAATACTTGTGTTTCTACTGAACCGCAACATTGTATCTTGTAAGTTTGTAATGGGTAATATGAACTATTTGGAGACATTTTCATTCTAGAGAAAACTCAAACATCTAGAATTTTTTGATATCACACTGGCGTACTCAATAAAATTAAATTCAAAGGTATAAGATTAACGGTAAGAATAACATGTAGGACTCTTCATTATTATTTTTTGATTCACACACATATTATTTCTGCTACCGCACTTGTAAACTAATAATTTTGTTTTTATAGTAGCGCAGTATATTGGCTCCTCCCAGCCTGATGGTAAGCAAGAGAGGAACCCACATCGCGATGACAATGGATTTAATGTCGAAATATCCTACCCGTTAGCATCGCCATACTGGCCCCGCAAGATGTTTCTTCACGCTCCTTTTGAAGGAATCCATGTCAAAGTAAGGAGGAAACACATGAGCCGGCAACGAGTTCCACTTCTTTATGGTCCGGCAAAGATAGGAGTTACCAAACTTTTTTGTTCGAGATGGAATAATTTCCACGGTGAAGCGATGACATCGTTGGCCGGCTCTTGTGGTTCTGTGAAGGAAAGGAGAGGGTGGGATAAGGGAAAACAGTTCATCGGAACACTCACCATGATAAAGCCGATAAAAGACGCTTAATGAACCAATGTCTCTACGTAGTTGAAGAGGTTCAAGGTTCCCTGTAATCTCTTCATCGTTAATTATGCGCACAGCACGTCGCTGCAACCTATCAAGGGCATCCATGAGGTATTTGGCGGCACCGTCCCAGAGATGCGAGCAATATTCCAGACAAGACCGGACTTGAGTCTTATATAAAAGACAAAGCTGGTCCGGCGTGAAAAACCGACGCACTCTGTTCAGGATCCCCAGTTTTTTAGTTTATCATCTGCATGACCCAAGGGTTGACTGGTTGAAAATGCCCCTAGCGTTAAATCCACCTTTTGTACTTTTGTGCAATTAAGTTCATTAATGAATATTATTTACTAATCTTTTAAAACGTCCTGAAAATTAGTGATTGTTAAATAGTACTTATCGTAATCGTTAAATTGAATAAAAGAAAAACCTGCTCTTCTTTAAAAGATTCATAATACATATTCAATTCGTAACTATGTGTCGGAGATATAATTTTTTTAAGAAATAAATGCATAGGAGTGTCATATCTCTGCCTTGGAAAAATAAGCGGTGTGTGTAGTTTCAGAGGTACCGGGGAGCGGAAGTTGTTCTCATCGTCAAGTAATACTGTGACATTATTTAGTTTCCGACAGGTCGAGAATGTGTCCTACGCTTGGTTTTCGGATCATCATTTTTAAAGCTTTCTCCCCCATTAGTAATCCAAAACTTTGAAGGCTCTGCCACAGATGAAGGCAGTCCTACAGTAGGTACGAGTACCTTAACGGGAACGTGGTTTTAAAACCTTCTTACACTATCAGTACATCTATACTACAAGCCATGTGGGCCGCCCATTGCTACGAATACTTTAACTTTGCGATTTTTAAAGCTATTCAGGTAACTTTCTTTCTGTTCACAACATTAGCTCCAAGTAGGTAGAAGGAGTGTGGGTCATTCAAACATTGATAATTTTTCTATCGCTCGGCTAACGTTGTCGCCAAATCCCACCCAAAGATTGGAACTATAAATTTTTAACAATTCTGCGCAGTCCAGAGGAAGCCAGTTCAATATATTCTATCCTAAGCACTCCGGAACTTTTATTGAAGTCTGCGAAAGTTTTAAGTGGAACTTACCTTGATAAGTTATACCTTCCGTGTTCACTTGCTGTATTTGCGGGCCGAAGTTTCGAGATGGGTCAAATATTGGTTCCGGAAGTTTATATTTTATGAAAAAAATTGTAGGTGCCTTTTTTTTATATTGCACTTCAAGATTGACCTCATCCCACCTGTTGTTAAGTGGTAATGAGGTCCTAGCTTAAGAGTGACAAGTTCAGCATAATAAATCTGTTACTGGACTTGTCTCCCTTACCTTGAAGGCTTGACCCCTGCTACTAATGTAGCACCCCCCAGGAGCTCTGGAAATCTTACTCACACGCAGGAACACAATAACACAGAAGTGATTGTTATTTGGCTGTTCAAAATTCAATCAAAATCTGTTCTGTGGGGCTGTCTGTCTGTATCTGTTAGGCGTGAAAGCCGGACAGACAAAAACAGACAGAGTTACTTTCGCATTTATTATTAGTATGGGTTACACGTAGGACTTATTTGAACATTCCTTTACTCTCAAGGCTCTTTGCTTACACCATGGACCGTGGTAGCAGTGGGACTGTTATATGGAAGTTACAGCCTGTGTTATTAGCTTTTTCTGTTTGCGTCGCGCGAGAGATTTATGCCATTCTGTTTATTATGTGGCCCGAGATGTTTGCTGTGTTCCAAACTCGTAAATCGATAGATTTTGACGAAGCAGCAACAAGATAATTGGATTATATGAATGTTAAGAGCAGTTTCAGATAAGCGTATTTTCCAGCGCGTATTCGGTCGTTTCAGCATACACGCTAACTCACGTTCTACATTTATTTATATTAAAACTGTTTTGCACTAAAAAGTGCAACAGTTGGACTTAACGCTAGAGGGTTTCTCTACCAGTCGACCCTTGGGTCGACCCTTCAGTCATAAAGAAGTTTGTGTAATGGTGAAAATGTGTAATCTACCTAAATAAAATTCATAATAAACAACCATTATTAAGTATTTTAAGTACTATAACTGGTATTTGTATTGAACGTTTTCAGGATAAGTCCAAAACTGTTATTTAATCTTACAAAATGAACGTAAGGTTCACTTTAGAAAAAGGGATGGACTAATCTGGATGTTGTGGTACCGTCGTCGTTACACAAGTGCTTAAGCTACCTCAGAATCAGATCAACGTATCATTACCGAACATATTAGTGGTCATAACTGTACCTAAATATCGAAAAATCTTCTTTGTTTTCTATCCAACTAGACATATTCTACCGTCACGGCTGCCGCACAACTTTCACCAATTAGCTTGTTCTGTCTTTTTTTGAACTCCGTCTCAGTATTTCCAATCAGAAAGTTTAGTTCAGAACTGTATTTCCTGTAGGTGTCACTTCTACGAGCTGAAATCATATGGACTGACTTCAGTGCGAAATTTATTTTTAAAACACCGCGTTAACATAGATAGTTTTTGTTCTGTTGATTTAAAACTTTCGTGTTTATAATATGAGTAAAAGTAGCTAGGCCGCGACTTTGTCCGAATGGATTTTTTAATACAGTAAGCTTTTTTTATTTTACTCCCTAAACCCAATTTATTTATTTATTCGACACAAACACATTGCAAGCTTACAGAATGTCCAATACGCTTACAAGCTAATTGTTCACATTAGATATATTATTGTAGAGACAATTTTAATAATTAGAATTACGAAAATATTATTTATACACATATCAATTCAATATTTATTAGTTAAGTAATAAATAAAATAACATTACAAAATTATACCATGGAAGTCAGAAAATTACATTTTATTTATAAATTCAAGAGCTTTGGCACAAAATTGGCCAAAGTTGTCGGCAAATAGGTCAATATTAAAATTATGCGCGAGCATATCACCTATGAGGCGTATAGCGCGAGTGGTAGGTGCATTGCCAGCGCATTGCATTGCATTGCATTGGTGCGCGTGGCAAGACGCAACAACAGCCGTTGCTGCTGTCGAGGTGCCACCGTCCCCTCGTCGTATTATTAGTCCTTATGAGTATTATTTTGTTATCTTTAAATGTAATACTTAATGTCATCAACAAGCTAAAAATAAGTTTCAAGCATATAGCTTAAAACATAAAGACACTATTTACACAAACTTTCATCCCCCTGTTCAAAAAGTTTGAATGTACAACCGTGCAGACAGACTAGGCAAAGTTATTTTGGCATTTATAATATTAATACAGAAGGTGGTTTGTGATAATTTTTATGTTCCTTTGCACTAGGTACTTCGTATATGGGATCACTTATTCCTGCCAATATCGCGTCATCATCATTTCAGCCTGTTCCTGTCCACAGCTGGCCTCTCCAACCGATTTCCAGCGCGACCGGTCCATTGCCATCTGCACCCAACGAGACCCAGCAATTTTCACTAGGTCGTCGGTCCATCTGGTAGGTAGCCGTCCAACACTGCACTTGGTGGTACGTGGTCTCCATTTAAGAACCCATCGACCGTCCGATCTTCGTGCTATGTTAAATTTTACGGTAGAATATGGACCTTTGGAGTTTTTTTTCTTCTCACAAATTTTTAAGGTAATGGTCTATCATCCGGTTTAAGCGTTTTATTATTTTATTGTGTATAAATTCTGTTTTGTCCAAAAAAGTACAACAGATGGGCTTAATAATATTCTCTTATCTTAAGCCGTGTGGTGGCGGCGGTCTTAAATTTGTACAAAGGTAACTCAACAATAACTTGAGGGAGTTTATTAAACATTTTATGCTTAAAGCAACAAATGAATTACCTAGTTTATGTAGTCGAGAGTAGAGTACCACCACCCCATATCTTCCCGTGGTTGTCGTAAGAGTCGACGAAGGGACAAAGGATGACCGACTGATGGCGGTATAACCATCCGAAACCTTGGCGTAGCCAAATGCCACATGCCGATGCCGATGACGGGCAGGTGCATGTTTGTGGTACCTAACAGTGAAAAAGCGTCATAATATTAAAGCTTAATCGAGCCAAAAGTAAGTCTCAGTAAAAAGTGTACGAACGGTGTCAAAAGTAATTTTAATGTTCAGACAACTTATTACTGATATTTAAGTAACTTTTCGTTTTTCTCCTTCCTAAAAACCTAAAATATATTCGTCGCACTCACAATCCGTCGGTAAATTTTATACGTTTGTTTACTTAAACAAAAATTCTCGGCGTAAGAGCATTACCGTAGCGTAGCCACATAAATTTATGATGATACACATTCCTGATGCTTGCCGCTTACCCAAATCCTTCCTGTTTGCGTGTTTCACAAAACTGTTTTTAGTGTCGCAAAAAATAAAGCAAATTTTGCTGCGAAACTCGAAAAGCGTGTCGTAATAAACGTTTCGCGATTGTTTTAACGCTGGCCATTTTGAAAAGCTTCGCTCTTTAGCAGACGATGAATTTATAAAAAATCAGCAGCAAGTCGTAATCTAAAAGTTCTTGTAATAAAACACTACTTAAAGATCTCGTTCAAACCAGTTTTCGTTGTAAGTTTGCATGGTAATAGACATATAATTATAAAATATATATTTACGTATATTACAGTCTAGTACTAGTTTCATCAATCTCTTTTTTTTACACGTTTTAGACGTTACAGGGTTGGACAAAGAAACTATTTCATTTAGAAAAGAAAAATGATATTAGTAACTTAAATATTATTTTGAAAGATGTATCCATAAATACCTACACGTTAAAAAAATGACTATCATACACAAACTTAACTTGTATGCTGAATCATAATAATCATAATAAAATAATTGTTATGAGTAAAAAAACTGTCAAAAAAATAAATCTTAATAAGGGGATGCTTAGGGTATAGTGAGTAAGTAATTTACTTACTGGAGGATGCTTGATTACTACCAGCGCACAGCATATACTAACACCATAACATTTAAAAAGTTACAAACAACACATATTTATGATAATAATATACACAAATAACTTTTGAAACGTCTTATCCTAATGAGAATTTGTGATAAATATTCAGACGTAAGTAGGCAACCATCTATACCTTTTTCAACAGGTAGGTATCTGGATACCTACCTTTGAAAATGTAGGTATACCTTAAGTTCAAACATTTTAAGGCCAAGAAGTCCAACGCTTCAAAGTTCGCCCAAAGAATGTTTGTAAAAGGCCCCTAGACCCATTTTAAGATTTAGTATCCAGTATGCAAATTAGTTTCGCTAGCGGCGAATTTGCTTAGGTCTTGTTGGCTTCCTGCTATTTTGGCTCCGAAAACTATTCTAGACACTTTAGGGGCGACTTAGGTAAGTAGTGTAATAGTTTTAGTGTAATCTTCCGCTAGAACGAGCTAGAATGGTCGTTGCTTAACCTTTGAGGGCACTTGGATTCAAGCATGTTTCCAGTGCAGGTTGTGTTAATTCTTTGAGTAGTTTATGCTAAACGAACCGTTTACTGTAACCTTTTATTATTTATTATATTTATTATTATTAAAAAACAATACTTTTTAAAATTATAAATAAGGCCTGAGGTAGTTGCTGAGTTTCATATCAGTGTCTTCTCGGTAAATATAGGTTCCGAACCGGCAGTAGAATCACTTGGCATTGTTTTCAATAACGATTCAAAAGTGATACATGCAACTTGAATAAATAAATATTTGATTTGATAAGCAACAGCGGAAACCTTAAAAGAATATTTAAAACAGACACTGTGTTATTTTACCACACCACTTTTCCGTTGGTGCTCGTTTTGGGTTCCAATAATATTCAAGACAAAGTTTTATTTCATAATACATTGCTATATTAATAAAAATCTATTTTAATTTGAAGGTAAGTCTCGCTAAAATTCAAGAACGATCAAACTGAATTAGCTCAATTTGGTTTTGATATAAATAAAAAAATTAACAGTGTAACTTTGACCATATTTCGTTTTCACGTTCTTAAATTGCAAATCCTTTATTGCACATTTTTATCACATAACATATACAGCAGTTAGTCAGGAAATTATACACATGTAAAGAGATACACGTGTAACTAATAAGGTCAATAAATATATATACCTATATATATATCACCACATATGATGTTGCCTCACCGTTCTGGCGTGTTGTCACACAAAATCACATAACACACTCAAGATAAACCCCCAAGCGTAACAATAACATCCCTATTCATCTCGCTTATTAGAGGAGACCGAGGTGATTGCGACCTCTATGAAAAAGGGGAAATAAAACCGAATAAAGAGACAAAAGCTGTGTAGGGAAGTATTTTCATAGACACCTGACATACCAGTTGTAGGTTTAAGTAAGAATATTCCGTTCAATTTAGTTATTTGAAATAATTTTCACGTAGTATAAATACAATTATTGACAAACTTTGTTTTGGTTAAGCTTTTTAACCTACTCTTTAATATTATAATTTTTTTTAGATCCATAATACTATTTTAGCTTCATCAATTTTATGGGTGCTTTATATACTTTAAATTTTCGATAACATTTAAACATAAAGAGATTAAATAATTATTGCCAGGCTACTCAATTTGAAACTCTTATCGTCGTAAAACAGACTTTGTGGTGCGAGGATATAGCTGTCTTTCTTGATCTACGTACCAGTAATCTACTTGTATGTTTACGAATGAAAGCAATATACATAGTATTAACAATTTGTTGTCCTGAAGCTTAGATTCAGATAAACAGACGCCGCGTAAAAGTTCGATAAAATTATTTGTTTTCCCGATACTTCTTTTCGTTTCAATAAAAATCACGGCACTTTTTATGATGAATCCGGAATCGTTCGTAATTACCCCAGTCTCCCTTACAAGCTGATCGCTAAAAGCCAGTAAAGTATTTGCCAATATTTACCGGTTTGTTTGCGAACGAGAGTGCCTGACTGTACTTCAACTGTTTACTGGTAAGCAAAGAAAAATTAACGGGCCAATGTTGTCTTTCCGTCAAACGCGGTAGATAGCTGAATGGCACTTTATTTTCTACTGGGATTTTCGTATGCCTGTATTTAATTTTTTTCTGTAATAATTCTACTTTGGACGAAGAAGTACATGATTTGGAATAAAGTACTCTTTAATATGATTTTATAAAAGAGCCTGTCTAGTTATTAAATTTCATGCGACTCTATCACACATTTGCACATCTTAGTTTTTGAACTCAAATTATTTTTGCGTTGGACAGTCTATAAATCAAAGAAAGCATTTAGCTATAAACCTTAAGAATGGTCCACGGTAATAATGATGAATGTCCAAAATATTAAAATCTATGTGATCAACGTCATTCGATCACTTCATACTGCAGCTAGTAATTTCGTTTACTAACTAGGCAATATCGCTCTCAGTACTGAGATAAAACTAATATTTGACTACACGTCTAGAACGCTCGTGTCCCAGGTATTCACGGCAATAAGGCTGAATTTTGGACAACGTGTATAAACTTACCACCCAAATATCTCGGAACAAACAAAGGACGTTTATCATTATTGCAGCAGACCCTTTATATTTCAACAACAAATGTATACTTTTGCCGATGCCACCGATGCTTTTCATACCACTGGCCTCAACCAAATCAATTGTATGTCTATTGCAGTGTCAAACCTCCTGAGGGCAGTTGACCGAATGAACTTGGTACTTGACACTTGCACTGACATTTCGGTTGGGCAGGCAAAGAGCCTATGTGCCTTGCCGTCTCTTGTTCACTGCTGACGCTAACTGGAATGTGACGTAATTAGCAATTCACAGCTTGCAGTTGGTATGCTACATTTCATTGGACACTGGAATGCTGCTTAATTCTGAATCCTCTTAAAGGGTTAATAAGGGATTGGCAGGTAAAAAAGGATTTGTATTACGTTAATCAATCCTTTGGATTCAGTAGCATCCTAGAGTATTCTTAAGGTTATTCTGGAACTAATTATGACGCTTGAATTACGAGGCTAGTTTCTGTGATTTTGGAGCGAACTACTGCAACGAAAAAGGTATTATGTTACGTGTGGCAGTATAGTAACATTTATTTATGTTCATGTTGTGTAATTTTTTGAACATGAAAATAGTAAAAAAGTTTTTTTTTCAGAAACTGTTTTTAATTAACTGCAGTAAAATCACAATTTTTAATTTTTTTACCATTTATTTGGCACATAAAATTAAAATAATCTGCTGTTAGTAAAATTTTCGCATCACTTCAAATGCATCTGAACTTTATATACAAACATTACACATATCAAAAGTGGGTTGATTTATTGAACAATGGGCCTACAAATGTTAATTTTTTATACTTTGAGCGTAATTATACACATGTAAAGAGATACACGTGTAACTAATAAGGTCAATAAATATATATATATATATATATCACATATGATGTTGCCTCACCGTTCTGGCGTGTTGTCACACAAAATCACATAACACACTCAAGATAAACCCCCAAGCGTAACAATAACATCCCTATTCATCTCGCTTATTAGAGGAGACCGAGGTGATTGCGACCTCTATGAAAAAGGGGAAATAAAACCGAATAAAGAGACAAAAGCTGTGTAGGGAAGTATTTTCATAGACACCTGATATACCAGTTGTAGGTTTAAGTAAGAATATTCCGTTCAATTTAGTTATTTGAAATAATTTTCACCTAGTATAAATACAATTATTGACAAACTTTGTTTTGATTAAGCTTTTTAACCTACTCTTTAATAATATATATTTTTTTAGATCCTTATTACTATTTTAGCTTCATCAATTTTATGGGTGCTTTAAATACTTAAAATTTTTGATAACATTAAAACATAAAGAGATTAAATAATTATTGCCAGGCTACTCAATTTGAAACTCTGATCGTCATAAAACAGACTTTGTGGTGCGAGGATATAGCTGTCTTTCTTGATCTACGTACCAGTAATTCTACTTGTATGTTTACGAATGAAAGCAATATACATGGTATTTACAATTTGTTGAAGCTTAGATTCAGATAAACCGACACCGCGTAAAAGTTTGATAAAATCATTTGTTTTCCCGATACTTCTTTTCGTTTCAATAAAAATCACGGCACTTTTTATGATGAATCCGGAATCGTCCGTAATTACCCCAGTCTCCCTTACAAGCTGATCGCTAAAAGCCAGTAAAGTATTTGCCAATATTTACCGGTTTGTTTGCGAACGAGAGTGCCTGACTGTACTTCAACTGTTTACTGGTAAGCAAAGAAAAATTAACGGGCCAATGTTGTCTTTCCGTCAAACGCGGTAGATAGCTGAATGGCACTTTATTTTCTACTGGGATTTTCGTATGCCTGTATTTTATTTTTTTCTGTAATAATTCTACTTTGGACGAAGTAAAGTACATGATTTGGAATAAAGTACTCTTTAATATAATTTTATAAAAGAGCCTGTCTAGTTATTAAATTTCATGCGACTCTATCACACATTTGCACATCTTAGTTTTTGAACTAAAATTATTTTTGCGTTGGACAGTCTATAAATCAAAGAAAGCATTTAGCTATAAACCTTAAGAATGGTCCACGGTAATAATGATGAATGTCCAAAATATTAAAATCTATGTGATCAACGTCATTCGATCACTTCATACTGCAGCTAGTAATTTCGTTTACTAACTAGGCAATATCGCTCTCAGTACTGAGATAAAACTAATATTTGACTACACGTCTAGAACGCTCGTGTCCCAGGTATTCACGGCAATAAGGCTGAATTTTGGACAACGTTTATAAACTTAACACCCAAATATCTCGGAACAATAAACAAAGGACGTTTATCATTATTGCAGTGGACCCTTTATATTTAGAATAGAATAGAATAGAATAGAATAATCATTTATTTCTCTACACAAATATTCTTAACTAGAGTTAGGTTAGTGGAATACTAATATCTTATTTGTGAGAGACCGGTGCCTGAGATAGGTTTCATAGAGAACCTGTTATTACAGGACACCAGGCCCCTAACTATAAGCAGAGTAAGCCAGTTTTAGTTACGCGAACAGTATAGGAACGGTAAAAAAAAAACAGAAAAAAAACAGAAACAAAACATATAGCAAACTAAGTAGATAATGTAGGTGTGTGTTTGTATGTAAGTGTTTAGGTACAGTCGTGTATGTATGTGCCTGTGGGACTGAGTGTGTGTGAGTATTTGTGTGAATACATGTGTGTGTGTGAAAAGATGGAAAGAGTTGGTCAATAGCTCGACGGGTAGATGGTTCCGTGGTTGATGAATGGCCATTCCACTGCCAAAATAAGAACAATGCAAATCACCTCAGGGGAACCAGCAGAGATTCAGTTGATTCGTAGTCTAAATCCTTGAGAAACGCACTGACGGTTGACCTGCAGCCAGATTTAGTAAAAGGATAGAAGCCAAGGAATTCATTGAGCTTGTTGTATAAGTAATGTCCTAGGAAGCAATAAAAATAGTGGGACGTTGCTGTTCTAAGGACCCGGCTTGGACAGACTGCTCCCTTCCTACGCTTGTCACGAACCAATTCGGGATGATATTTGGTTTCAGAGTGTTTTTTGAGGACAGTGTGCAAAATAAAGGTTTGACGAACTGTGAGCACGTCCCAGTATTTATAGAGGTCAGTAGTGGGATGACGGAATGGAAGTCCTGCCGCTACTTTGAGTATTGCTCTTTGTGCTTTTTCAACCTCGATAAGATGAGATTTAGCTACACCGCCCCAAGATGGTATGCAATAGTCAATGAGAGACTGGCATAGTGCATAATACACCATCCTGATTACCCTACGATCGGCTACGTGTCTAAGCGACTTAAAGATATAGATTAATTTGCGTAACCTTGTTACAAGGGTAACTATATGCTGTTTAAAAGTCATCGTTTGATCAATTATAACACCGAGGTATTTTATGTGCTCTGTCCTTTGGAGGGTTGGGCAGGAGCATGAGCTATTATTATGATCCGATCGACAATTTTAATTTTTCAACAACAAATGTTGCTTTTACCGATGCCACCGATGCTTTTCATACCACTAGCCTCAACCAAATCAATTGTATGTCTATTGCAGTGTCAAACCCTTTGAGGGCAGTTGACCGAATGAACTTGGTACTTGACACTTGCACTGACATTTCGGTTGGGCAGGCAAAGAGCCTATGTGCCTTGCCGTCTCTCGTTCACTGCTGACGCTAACTGGAATGTGACGTAATTAGCAATTCACACCTTGCAGTCAGTATGCTACATTTCATTGGACACTGGAATGCTGCTTAATCCTGAATCCTCTTAAAGGGTTAATAAGGCATTGGCAGGTAAAAAAGGATTTGTGTTACGTTAATCAATCCTTTGGATTCAGTAGCATCCTAGAGTTTTCTTAAGGTTATTTTGGAACTAATTATGACGTTTGAATTAGGAGGCCAGTTTCTGTCATTTTGAGCGAACTACTGCGACGAAAAAGGTATTATTTTACGTGTGGCAGTATAGTAACATTTATTTTTGTTCATGTTGTGTAATTTTTTGAACATGGAAATGGTAAAAAAGATTTTTTTTTCAGAAACTGTTTTTAATTAACTGCAGTAAAATCATAATTTTTAATTTTTGTACCATTTTTTTGGCACATAAAATATATTTCCATCAAATTAAAATAATCTGCTGTTAGAAAAATTTTCGCGTTACTCAAATGCATCTGGACTTTTTAAACAAAAATTACAAATATCAAAAGCAGGTTGATGATTGAACAATGAGCTTACAAATGTTTATTTTTTATAATTTTGAACGTAATTAAGGGTTAACTGAATTCAAACGAAATACACAATTATAAATCGTACAAATGTTTTTTGTTTTTGTTTTGTCTGCGACTGTTCTACCTTTAGTAGATTTAAATATAAATAAGGACATGGACGGCAATTCACTTACACTTAACAAAAATACATTGTTTAACAAATGAGTTACTCAAATACATGAGGTCCTGATTAAACTAGAAATAAGGTTGGTTGAATTGCGAAACTGGCATGAATTTATTGCAGCAAGCTCTCAAACTCAAATATTTCTTTATTCAAGTAGGTTACATAAAACACTTTTGAATCGTCATTGAATACAATGCAAAGTGATTCTACTACCGGTTCGGAACCTATATCTACCGAGAAGACACCGGTAAGAAACTCAGCAGATCATTTACAGTATCAGTATTTAACTTATTGCTATGTGTAGCTCACTTTGGACCAAGTCATATAGTTTTGGTTTTGATGAGTGATGAAACAAATAAGTATTCAAGTAAATGTTACTTTCGAGAGGTAAGCTGGAGCAGACCAGTCCCCAAAGGTGGCACCTGTTCACAAGCATGACGTATGTGCCAGCCATCGCTTCACTCAATCAGCATAATTGTGATCGAGCTGTTGGGTTTCACCTTATTATCCTCTAATTGAAATTAAATTTTAATAAAAAACATTTGCAATTTGTATGACCTATTTGAAAAGAATATTTAACTTATACAAATATTTATTTGAATGCAAATACTATTTCAACTGAGCTTACCGCATGTTATCGTAGGGGATTGATTTTTCTGTTGTAACACAAATTAAATAAAGACGAAGTTTGAAGTGCTTGTTTGTACAATCAACTTATTTGCTTAGAATTTGACCACTTTTTTGTCGTAAATAAAAGCGTTAATTTAAACTATTAAGAAGTGATTTTTAACATTTTTGTACATTATTTATAGTACAGATAGGTTTTAAATTTTAGAAAAAAGAAATTAAACCAAAAACTCAGATGATATAATTTTCTCTAAATTGCACTAGAGCGCCATACTATGTCATTTTTGTTTGGACACTTTATTAAACAAACTAATTAAGATTAGCTTAATGAGCTACTTTATTAAGATTGAGTATTTACGATAGTTGTTATGTATGATAAACTTATAAATGAAACGAGACCATTTTCCTCGCAAAGATAGTTCAGGCTGTCGTCCGAGGTGAAAAAGTACTGGGTTCGATTTTTAATCAGGATCATTTGAGAAGAAGCTTTTTTCAATTAGGTTATGATGGGTGTGCTTAATCGAGTACAGTCTGGTTAATTATAATACAAGGGAACACTGTAGTTTGAGGTCAGTTGATTGGTGTGATTTTCTGTCGCATTCCATTATCTACATTATTACGGGATAAGAAGTATTACTATGCTAATTTAGTATGATTTTACTCTTGCGAGGAACTTATGTTCCTTCCTAAAAGTGGGAGTACTTCCGCCGAGCTTGGTGTTATCTGCTCAGGGACTAAGGTCTTACTACCAATCTTGGTTGGGTGTATATGTCGCAGTCATCTGGTTGAAACAGCTATTTGATTGAATCACTAGCGTGTTTATTAAATGACGACGTTTAATTGAATGACTAGGCCGAACGTTGAATGAATAAGACTCACTGAACGTCCAACAAGTTAGCGGATTGTAACATAGCCCTTTGAACATAGCGGACGTTATCAGTCAGGTGATTGTAATTTAGTTCATTTTTTTTCCACTGCGGCGTTAGTGCTCATCAAAACAAAGATGGCGTCAAACAGCTGGTACAGATATAATCGAATAGCACTGTGTGTGTGATAATTTTTAGAGTGAAATTGAGATATAAAGTAACTTATTCGTAAAAAAATATTTCTTTAGCCTAATTGTCTTAAGACTTAAAATTGTTTAAAACATATTAAAAAATCTTATTAAGGTGTGTTATGTCATGTATGTCAACTATATTCCATTCAACGACTATGCTAAATGACGTTCAGTCAAGAAGTTGAACGTTACATTAAACAATTTGACGAGTTGTCCTTTAGTCATTCAATTAAACGTCGTCATTCAATGAACGCGCTAGTGATCCAATCAAATAGCTGATTAAACCAGATGACTGCGACATATATATATACTTTGTGGCGACGAAAACTCTGACATCGCGATGTAGGATCGATGTGTTTGGCTAATCGTGCATTACGTATGGAGCGTTGTTTACTATGCCAATTCTGCTGATGCTTTTTTCGTGTCTACTCGTAGGTAATGTCGTAGATCGGCACACTCTTTATAAAAAAAATCATTTAAACTCGTTCAGTAGTTTTTGCGTCAAAGAGTAACAAAAATATATCCATACATTCTTACAAACTTCCGTGTTTCTAATATTATTAAGACGTTTTGAAATTAACTAATTCTGCGAGATCGGAAGCCATGACCGTAACTGGAACATTGGGATAACAGAACATAATCTTTGCTACAAAAGCTAGCAAAAACGCTGACAAACTAGAAGCAGACCGCTTAATTAAACCTGCTCCAGGACATTATGCAGATGTATGCAGATCCGATGCACTAACGAGCCGCGCGACTAACCTATGCTAATACCGCGACTTGTAATGCAGTGTGCTTTTTATATGCGCCGCCTTATATATTTTGCATTTTCTTACGTCAAGATGGCTCGGTTAAATTCAATTAAATTGATATTGAAAGAAAAATGAAGAAGAAAAAATAATTATTGGCACACGCAATAAAAGACAAGTACATGAGTAACAGGGACAGTGCAGTAAGGTCCTAGCCTTAGCATGAGCTGCTGCGACAATGGAATTAATGCAGCAGCAGTGCTGATATTCTGGTGGGACCTTCGAAAACATCACGTACCTACTTACATTGCTCTAACTTTATGATACGTGGCTAAATCACTTGTGTTACCATTATATTATTAGTTTTGTGTTTTTTTCATGGGGATCAGAGATTGGTGTATCAAGCTCGCACCGACTAAAACCCCGTCGGTTATCAACGCTGCGCAGTTGTGGGGAGTCGGGATCTCTTGCGGACTCTACGCCCACAGTGCCTACCGCTAAGCGGCCCTTCTCGCTGCGCACAGCGCGCGCAGCTGGCACATGCCAGGACACCCGACCCGACCGACCCCTTGGGACCGAAGTACCAGACGCCAGGCCTACTCCATGACATCTCTGGTCCCCGCAGACCTTACAGGTCTCCGGCGAAAATCACCCCCCACCCCAGCCATCCCCTATCCCTTTTCTAGAAGAGGTGAGGGATTCCCCTCGCCCCGGAACTTCTGCCGTCAACTAGAGAGATCCTTAAAAGGGTGTCGCCAGCCTCAGTTGCTCCATGCACCAGTTCCGCTTGCTACCACTTCCCTCGGATTTGCGAGTATCCTCAGAAACCAATGCAAAACAAGCACACGGGGCGGCATTCGGAACCAGACCACCCTATTACTTATGTTATCAGAAACAACCCACAGACCTAATGAAATGACCACATGCACAGTTGTGATTTAAAAATGGCACCTGATAAATAAGGCATTAAGCAGTATTATGCCTTCTTTTACTCCTTATTCGTTTAATGTTGCGTGAAATTATGCAAAAAATGGTTTGTTTTTCCATACTTTATTAATTTAATTTGAACCTTATATAACAAATCAAATATGATTTAATTTAAATTATAAGTACTATATGATCTTTAGGCCTTTTTTACAATTGATAAGGAGACACTAAGTTCGTCATGACACGGGCGCAATAATTTGTTCATATTTTGCAATGAAACAGTCTACAAAATCTTTGGTCAAAGTATTCAGACATTGAATTACAAATGGAATCATTAATGTTTAACTTCGCTGTCCAAATGGTAACGTAATTTGTCTCAAACTTTTAATATTTTTTTGCATTTTAAGGTTCCGTTGAAATGAATAAAGAAAACCTTACAAGCTAGTACTTTGTTAATATGTTTAACTGTCTGTCTGGTTGTCGTAATTATTTTTTAGGTTAACGTATCTAGTCGTAATAAATATAAAATACTTATGTCTAGAATAGAATAGAATAGAAAATATATTTATTCATGTAAGCTTTACAAAAGCACTTATGAATAGTCAGTTCAAATAAAGTATTCTACCGCCGTGTTCGGAATGTTGATCATGTCGAGAAGAACCGGCAAGAAACTTGACACTTACTCTTTTCAAATAAAACAATGTGTCCTTGAACTAGGTACTTAAATAAAGTATACAAAGCTATAGTAAGATTTCAAAGAATTAAGTTATTCTAGACCCATACATTTTTGTCATTTAAATAATCATCAATTTTGTAGTAGCCCTTTTTTATTAAACAATTTTTAACATGAAACTTTAATCTATGCATGGGCAACTGGATAACATTTTCAGGTAACTTGTTAAATAATTTAACGCTTAAATCCACAAAGGAATTACTTATATTATGTAGTCTTAGATATGGAACAGCAAGCTTGTGTTTATTTCTAGTGTTAAAGTTATGGAAGTCAGATTTTTTTAAAAGTAGATTATAATTTTTGCGTACATACATAATACAATCAAAAATGTATTGAGATGCAACGGTAAGTATGTTAATTTCTTTAAATAAGTCTCTGAGAGAATCCCGTGATTTAAGACCATATATGGCGCGGATTGCCCTCTTCTGTAAAACAAATATAGTCTGAATGTCAGCAGCTGTTCTCCACAAAAGGAGACCATATGACATAACACTATGAAAGTAACTGAAATAAACCAGTCTTGAAGACGAACTAAGCCTTCCTGCCAGGGCAACAATATGGGGTCCCCATTGCAATTTAGAGTCTAATGTGATGCCGAGAAATACTGTAGAATTAATTATTTCAATAGGTTCACCATTCATAGACAATTTGATGTTGACTTTTTTAACATTCGGCATTGTAAATTTGACACATTTCGTTTTCTTAGTGTTAAGCAGGAGATTATTATTCGTGAACTAATGTAGCACTTGTGAGAGAGAACTATTTACATCTTCAAATGATTCTTTACAACTATCAACTTTGAAGATGAGAGAAGTGTCATCAGCAAATAACACAATCTCACAGAGATCCTTCGCAAAGTAAGGAAGGTCGTTAATATAAATAAGGAACAACAGAGGTCCTAATATTGAGCCCTGGGGCACTCCCATCACTAGAGGTACACCAGAAGAGTTAGTTCCATTCACATTGACCCTTTGAGTTTTGACAGAATGGTAAGACTGTAGAAGACTCAGTGAAGTGCTTACAACACCATAATGCCTCAACTTCATCAGCAACGTTTGGTGATCAACGCAATCAAATGCCTTTGACAGACCACAAAAAACTCCAATGGCGTCCTGTTTTCTCTTAGAATAAGGAAAGTATAGAAACCGCATCATGACAGCAACAATGTAACCGTCCACCCCAAAATATTTTTTTTCAACATCGTTTTGACGTTTAACAATTTAAAAATGAGTATTAATATCTATTTATTCTTTGGTAATGTAGCAAATGTCGATTTTAATATCGATAAAATGTAAGTGATAACAATATGGATAGTGAAGAAATAATCTTAAAATAGGGATCTTTTTCTTCTGTTGATATAAAAATAATGAATACATAAATTAATATCAGGTTGACCTGAGTCCAAAGTAAACAATTTAAGCACTTGTATTATGGAACCAAAACCAACGGTGGAACTAGCCCTGCTTTCCTTCATAATTGCCATCAGAGTAGTACTAACATGCTAGGATGGAGAAGACTACAAGAAAGCAGTTGAAGAATTTAACTTTTGTACGACTGTATGCTATGAATACCAAAATGTATCAGCATATCGACCAGCCAGTACATAGGTACTTGATTTTGATTATGATATTTGCATAAGTATACGAAAAAATAAAATGACAGTGCTATATAAAATTTATTATAAAAAATATATTTTTTAAGCACTATGAAAGCAAAATTAACGATTTGTGTAAAATAAAAACTTTTTGCAAACAAATGACATGTAGTTTAGTCCAACCATAGATCAGAGGATCTCAATCTCATAATCTTTGCAATTTACTTTATTGATTTTCGCCCTGCAATGGGATTCTGTTTTCACATTTCCTGTAACAAAGTACAATTTAAATAAAGTGAATTTAGACATGTTTATATTTATATATCTCGTGAATCATACTTTCAATTTATGTCGAAGTAAATCAACAATTTCATACGATGCAATAGGTACATTATGCCATTGCCGATATTTTAAGAGTCATGATACCATTTTTTACCAGTCTTGATAAATTATTATTTACGTGGTATCATAAAATAACTGAAAATATTTTGAACAGATATAAAAGTGTGTGTTAGCAGCAATCTAAAAGTGAATGTGTTCGAAAATTGTATCGACAAGTACGATGACATTTTTTTCATTGGCACATCACAACAAATATGCATTATTTAGATTTGAAAATTTGGTTATAAATGCGCCTTTATTTTGGGGAAATTATAAATCTTAAAGGTTAACAAGCATTTTTTAAATCGTTGGCTCATTTTTACTACATAATACGCAAATGTTTTTGCAAAACTTACCAATGAAGACGACATTGAATAACTCTCGTTATTTTGTAAATCACAAATTTAGAAATCACCATGGTCTTTGATATACAGTTATCCTCGTCCGCAATTATAATAATTATTTGTTTTTATTGAGTTTTCATATATAATTTTGCTACTAAGAAAATCTTGTTTTAGTGAAATTCAGTTTGACAATTTAATGTCAGTCTATTAAAATACGAAATAGGGATACCATAGATCCTGTCACAAGTATGCACTAGTATTTGAGAATACTACTTATATTCACAAGTGTGACTATTAGTGAGCCGTATTCCCATTTAAAATATAAGAGTACATGAGCTAAAAACCAAAAACGGTTTTCGTTTAAACTATATACCTAGTTTTATTTAATAGGGGCACGGTATTTTGAAATAGACAAAGGGGTGTTTTAATCATTAAATATTTAATTTATTAGGTGTGTGGAAATATTGTTGACTTGCGTAATGGATGCGCAGATGCAAAATATATATCAAACCATGTTAAAACATAGTTTATGATAAAGTTGGTATCGATAAGTAGCACTATTCTGGAAAATATGCAATACTAATAAATTAGTAACATGTATACATAGGAATAAAATAAAGCGTTTAGTAAATAGTTACAAATATAACAAATACTGTTAAATACTAGAAAGTGATTTTTCAATAATGGCCCATCACTGATTAAAATACGGCCATTAAAATTAGTCGTATTTGAAATTGAATGTATTTTCAATTTGGTAACGTTCTATTGGCAGTCTATGGTCTGGACTCCAACTCCGGAGTCCAGTCCATAGATTTTCTATCTGCAGATGCGGACTCCAATACAAGCTTTGAGTGGTTTTTGTTTCAGTCACACTAGGTGGCGCTGCATGGCTAGATGTGAATAAGACAGCTACGTCCCAATTGCGGTTTTTAGCGTTACATCTAGGAATATAATATATCTATGTGTTTTCTCTCCCAAGCATCGAAAACATGTTTGATAAGTGCCACACCTGCGTCTGTAGTAGATCTACCTTTAGTGAATCCAAATTGCTTACTATGTAACAGAGCATTAACTGTAAGATGAGCTAATAATTGATTGAAAATATTTTTTTCAAAAATTTTGGTAAGTGTTGGTAATATGGAAATTGGTCTAAAGTTAGACGGATCACTTTTATCGCCTGATTTATAAAGTGGAATAATTTTACTTTATTTCATTAAATTAGGAAATTCACCAGCGTCAATACATTTATTAAATATGAAGGATAAATAATGTGAAATTCCATGAATTATGTTTTTCCATATCAATGGAAATGCCCCATAAATCTTCAGTTTTTTTAATATTTAAAACTCTTAAAACTTTTTTTAATTTCCGCAGGACAAATATGAGTAAAGTTAAAATCAGCTTGACACTTATCTACATGAGATTTCAGGAGAGACTCAGCAAGACGGGGGCTGGAGTTTAAGCTACTCGTCGCAGTGACAGGTATATTTGTGAAGAAAGATTCGAATACATTTGCAACATCTGAATCGGAATCAAAACGCCTATTGTCTAATTTGAGAGAGAACTTGTTGATTTGTGTTTTGTTTTTACAAGTCTCTTTATTTATAACGTTCCATGTTGCTTTACTTTTGTTAGGAGCAGATATTATTTTTCCTTTCAAATAGTTACATTTCGCAAATAAACATACCTGCTTAAATATTTTTGAGTATTTCCTAACATAATCTATTAATGAAGGATCGGTTGAGTTCGCCTTTATTTCATACAATTCAAACAATTTTCTTCTACTTTTATATATACCTGTTGTAGCCCATTCACAAAATTTTGATTTGGTGCTACTGATTTTAATTGTTTTTTTCGTAAAAATCTCACAAACTTCATTTTCAATTATATTAAGTAGGTTTCCATATAGTTGATCAACATTGTTACCATGGAAACTTAGAAAAGATACTTTATTAGAAACTTTTTCTTTAAATCTGTCTACACGCGATGCGGTGACTGGTCTACAAACAATACTTGACGAAGAGAGGGCATGTCGCCGTCAAAAACAGCTAATTGACCACAATGATCTGAATTTATAAAGTTAATGATTGATTTTTTCCACACAACACAATTGCAAAAAATATTGTCTAAACAAGTTGCTGTTGTGGGAGTAACTCTGGTAGGTTCGTTAAAAAGTTGTTGCAAATTAAATGAATTAAAAAGATTCAGAAACCTTGTTGAGTTTTGAGTCGTATCTAATATGTTGACATTTAAATCTCCGCACACTATGATTTTTTTATTACAAGCTTTTTTGATTCAGAAAGTTTTTTTAAAACATTTTCCATGACAGACTCAAAGATCATGTAATTAGATGAAGGGGGTCTGTATACATATAAAATAATATGTTGCTCTGTCTCTGTACATGCTAACTCAATTGTTCGTTCAATCGAAAGAGATACGACATCTTTCCGTTCTTTAGACTTAAGGGCCTTACGTACTAATATGAGTGATCCGCCTCTTATCGCGGATTTTCGGGTAAAAAAACTACTAACTTTATAATTGGGAATACTAATCATTAATTCGTACTGTTTCAACCAGTGCTCAGTAATACACAAGACATGAACATTCTCTGCTTCTAAAAATATCTCTATTTCTAATTCTTTACCAGAAAAGCCCTGTATATTTTGATGAATAATATTTAGGTAATTAGACTTTTCCTTGGTCACATGTTTGCTAGAGTGATCCTCTATTGTCTTAAGCAAGCAAGCATTTTAATTATTTGGAACGAGTTCCAATGTCTGATTAAATATAATATTTATAGTGTGGGCTAATAAGCTAGCCAATTGTTTTTTAAATTTATAAGGCAAATAAAAACTTTTGCCAGTCATTAATCTATTATTAATAAATTTATTTGTGTCAAAAAACACAAAATTGTCGCTATGACTGTATGTCAAATTGTATAATTGAGTATTCAATATGTGAATACAGTTGTTCTGGTTAGAAGTGTAATATTTACAAAAAGGAAAGGCGCACAAAAATACTTTTTTTACATCAAGTTCCAAAAGTATTGAAAAACCTCTTAAAATGTATCTTATGCAAGTATTTCAGCTTTCTGCCATCATAATTATAATTATTGAGTCCTTATTATAATTACATTTTTTTATTTTCATACATATTTCCAAAAATGGTGTCTCTGGTAAGCAATAATTAATAACCTTGCATTTCACCAACCAACCAACCAACTTCCTTGGTTATGAACTTTATAAAGTAAATGTACCTACATTTAAAATCATAAAATAAAAGTTTGCAGTCCGGACATTTATTGATAAAGTTTCATACCAAGTATTGGGAGCTGGCAGAAAAAAAAAATTAAGTTTTACTTATTTTACAACGCAAGCTCAGAAATAATCATTTTCACTTCATTTTGTACAGAACTCTAGACGCCCATCCAACACATTCGACCAGCTTTTTTATTTCACTGAACATTCCGAAAACGACAAATTGGCAAAAACGAAAGAATAGACGTAATTAACCAATTTCGCTTTACGTTAGGAGTTTAAACTAGTGTTGCGGATTTATCGATGGCATAACTAACGATTGTTGACCTCAAAATGTTCATGATACTGAGTATTGATATTCTCAGTTGTGTAAATATAATCAAGACGATCTGTAGCATGATATATGATCGAAATAACAATCACTTCGGTGTTGTTGTGTTCCTGCGTGTGAGTAAGGTTTCCAGAGCGTCTGGGGGGTGCTACATTAGTAGCATGGATCAAGCCTTCAAGGTATGGGTGACAAGTCCAGTAATAACTTTATTGTGCTATACTTGTTGTCCATAAGCTAGGAACTCATTAACACTTAATATCAGGTGGGATGAGGTAAATATTGAAGTGCAATATATAATATAGTTTGTTTAAACGCGTTAATCTCAGGAGCTACAGTTCGAAGCGAAAAAAAAACATTTAAGTGTTACATAGCCTATTTATCGAGGCATTAGGCATATAAATTCACGCAGAAACCAAAAGGGTCGAAAAATCAGTGGGAATGTGGAAAAACGGGTATAAGTAGAACAAGAGAGGTAGGGCATAGCGATTTATCGGTTGAAGACCGCAACCAAATAACAATCACTTCTGTGTTGTTGTGTTCCTGCGTGTGAGTAAGGTTTCCAGAGCTCCTGGGGGGTGCTACATTAGTAGCAGGGGTCAAGCCTTCAAGGTACACAGTCCAGTAACAGATTTATTATCCTGTACTTGTCGTCCTTAAGCTAGGACCTCATTACCACTTAACATCAGTGGGATGAGGTCAATTTTGAAGTAAAATATAAAAAAAAACACATAAAGGGCGCCGCACCATCCTATTGCATCCCATGAAACTCATTTATTTATACACATTTAGATTTACGAGTACTTTACACCCGTTATTATTATATTTATATAAAAACATTAAGTTTTGTTTTACTCGTTCAGAACATGTACACTTGGGCTTACTTCGAAATTTTCAAGTCTAATCATAATAGTCTTTAGAGACAAGTCTCTAACCCAAGGGTTAGGAGTTAAATTATTAATCATAACTTTGGGCACATTATTTAAGAAGAACCCTTTTGTTGACTTCGGCACTTGGTATATTTTAAATGTTCACTCATTTTATTTGAACAATCTTATTTTCGAAGACAAATTATAACCATAGTATAATGATTTCAGTGGCGTAGTGATAAAGAATACGCCACGTGTGTTTAAGGTCCCGAGTTCGATTATCGGTCAGGCCCATTAAGAAATTTACTTTTCGGTAAGGGTGCGCAGTTATTATCCGTCATCTGGTACTAATTGTAAAAATATTTTTACTATTTTCATTCAAGTCAAAATATTTTTTTACGTGTAAATAACATTATGAATATTATTTTTGTTGACGACCTTCGTAGCCGAGAGGCAAGTGGGCCAGACTTTGGGGTCGCGCCATCTCTGAGGTCCCGGGTTCGATCCCCGGTCGGGTCAATATGGGAAACGAACTTTTCTATATTGTCTCGGGTCTGGGTGTTGTGCTACCCTCGTTGTTTTTGATTTATATAACACAAGTGCTTAAACTACTTACTTCACAATTAGAGAAATGTATGTGATGTTGTTCAATATTTATTTATTATATTTTCCGGCCCGTTCGGACCTAGATATAGCTTCCGAAGGGGCCGGCACGAATTTATACTAAGTTAATTGTTTATTTTTCTAGTTATTATTACTAATTCGGCAACAAGACGTACGTCATTATTAAAATAATATTGGAAGTGAAATCAATCGAAAACCAAAAAATCATCCGAATTGAACTAAAGGACTGATGACATTTACGAAAGCATATCATATTTTTGCCAACATGCATCGATGTGCCAATGTTCTATTCTCCTTGGCTTCTTCTAAATTAAAAAAATGGATCAAAAAATTCTCAATAAAATAAAACGTAAAAGTGAACAAACTAGTTAGTGGCCTACGCGTTTCTTCTTCATTTGTTTTTTAGTTGCTTTCTTTCAAAAGACAACTGAAGCTTGAGACCTGTTAATTAGTATAGGTATCTGGCGCAATAATTAATTTATTTATTTAGTTACTAGCTGTGCCCGCGACTTTATTCGCGTGGACTACATCCTTTCATGGTCGGTTTTACCCCTATCTCCCCTAATATTCGAAACAAAAAGTAGTCTTTATTTTAATAGAGCTATATTTGTGTAAACTTTCATATCTCTAACTTAAAAAATAAACATTTTTCCCATATAAACTTTCAGAAGTGGAATTACCCCCCCCCCTTAATTTCTAATAAAAAGTAGCCTATGTCCGTTCTTGAGGTTCAACGTATACCTATACCAAATTTCATCAAAATCGGTTGAGAGGTTTAAGCGGGAAAGCGTAACAGACAGACAGACAGACAGAGTTACTTTCGCATTTATAATATTAGTAGGGAAGTAGGGATAAATATTAGGAATTCCAAACATTCTGCTAATTTTATTACGCACCCTGATAAGCTCTACAAGATATTATATGGTTCCAATATATATTTCACTAGTGATGCCCATCTATATTCGATTTTCGAATCGATAGTATATCGTTCAACAGTTAAAATAATATTGATAACTACGAATGAGCAATTGGCGGTCTTGGATACCTATATTGAGGGAGTTGTGTCGGCTAGCTGATAAACATACCATAGACACTCCCGAATAATTCACCTTTCAAACATTAAAAATTAAAACAAAATCGGTTTATCTAATTAGGAGCTATGATGCCATAGACAAACGCACAGAGCAAACACGTCGCCCTTATAAAACCTGTTTGGCATCGATGGTTAAAAATATTCCAGTTATAATAATGTATAAGTATGTAGTTCTAAACATATTCGGCAGAGGGCACTTACCGGAGGCCAACGGTTGATACAGCAGAAAAATTTCATCGCCTACGATAACTTGCGGTTAGCTCAGTTGGTAAGAGCATCACACGCGATACGTGAAGGCCGTGGGTTTGATTCCCGCACAGCAAGGGGAGATAAAAAAATACTGTTTCTAATATTCCAGTTATACTCGAAGTATCACTCAAAGAAGAGTTCCTTAAGCACAAATCCCTCAAAATAAAAGCGATCATCGAAACACTGCGAATAAACATCAAACTTTAATAAACCCCGGTGTTAGAGCAAGTTAAAACATTTTTGCGGAACAAAACGGACATTTGACAAATCCCCGTCTTTATGGCTCCATAAATTTCATTGGGAGGAAAATATTATACACGGCGTTTTAAAGGACAACAGACGTTCGTCGTAAGTTCTGTGGGGACGAAACGAAATTTCCGCAAAAAAATAAACACAGATTTAGAAGTTGTTGGATGGGAGTGGGAAATTTTATATATTTTTTTTTATTGCACCTCAAGATTGACCTTATCCCACCTGGTGTTAAGTGGTAATGAGGTCCTAGCTTAAGGGTGACAAGTACAGCATAATAAATCTGTTTCTGGACTTGTCGCTCTTACCTTGAAGGCTTGACCCCTGCTACTAACGTAGCACCCCCCAGGAGCTCTGGAAACCTTACTTACACGCCGGAACACAACAACACAGAAGTGATTGTTATTTGGCTGCGGTCTTCTGTAAGGTGGAGGTATTTCACCAGTCGGGCTGCTCCAGTTTGAGCGATAAATCGCTATGCCCTACCTCTCTTTATTTTGGTTATTTGCTGTTTTTATATAAGTCAAATATTTATATATTTTATAAATAACGTTAGTAACACTATCAGATTCTGAAGTAAGGTATATTTATACTTTTTATGAATGTAGTTCCGTCATATCGTCACTGCGCATGCAAAACTGCATAAGAACAGTTTGTAAATACCTCGTATCTAATTTTATACGATTTTACAAAAGGTTAAAATAAAATACAGGTAATTTAGTCATTCGATAATATTTTATGGGCTGAACTAGAAAAAATGAAGCAAATAAACAAGAGAATTCGTTTTTTGGAAATAATAAGTTACAGTTTATTATTTAGAGTTTAAAAAAGTGGTTTTTGATTTGTTTGATACCATTTTGTTTTGTTGCAATTTAGAAATAATAAAAAAGAATTGACGGATGCAATTAATGCAATAAAGCTTCTGCCAGAAACAAAAAATGTCGGACATGATAATGATAAAAGCGAATAAATCATTTAAAAAAATAAAATGTTATTTAAGTACATCAAGTTCCCCGCTTTAACTCCAGAGTTTTCAATAAATCTTTAACCAGGAAAACTTTAATTTGGTTGGGAGTCTTCATTTTAAAACACTTCCTAATATTATACTAAGCTTACTTTAACTATTATCACTACATTTTGATTACAAATTCAAACAGGCTTAGCCGAAAAAAAGCATTTCTTTTTGGCTAAGTCTGCCAAGCCCAAAAACATTTCCGAATTTAATATTTTACGTATTCCAGGGTATTTACATCTGCGCAGCATTTACGCGAGGTCGTCATGTTTGGCCCAAAAAATGTCCGCGTCTAAGACGTCTTATTTATCGTGAGTGAGATTGCGAACGCAGAGTGTTTGAGGATAAAAATTAAACCACATTTCCTTGTTTTTTACAGACTCCAAAAAAAGGACGACGTCCGCATTTCGCAGGATATTTTTTTACGTGTGTTACCCGATTACTCGAAGATGCTTGAATCTATTTGGAAAATACTCTTTTGTTTGAGCTGGTATTGATTATAGTTGGTCCTAGCATATAATAATATATATTTTAAGAGAGGTAGGGCCTAGCGATTTATCGCTCGAACTGGAGCAGCCCGACTGGTGAAATACCTCCACCTTACAGAAGACCGCAGCCAAATAACAATCACTTCTGTGTTGTTGTGTTCCGGCGTGTAAGTAAGGTTTCCAGAGTTTCCTTGAGCTAGGACCTCATTACCACTTAGCACCAGGTGGGATGAGGTCAATCTTGAAGTGCAATATAAGAAATAAAAAAAAGCATATGTGGGATATGGACGTGTTCGAGCATGTTGAATGTGTGTATGAATATCCGAACGGTGTGAGTGATAGAGAATGATGAGTAAAAGAGTAAGAAGATGAACAAAAGACGGTGCATTTTGCGAGACGACGTACGACCAGGAAGACGATGTGTTTGGTTTTTATTTGGTTAATTTTTGTTAATACATTTGTTTTACCTATAAAACTGCTCTCATTACATCCCGACCCGCTACACATATATGTATATATGCTGACCACTATTAGGACCAACTAGGACTCTACACAGGGATCTGGCTATGGAATAAATATTCCAAAACGTCTCGGATTCGAATTAGGAAACTATTTTTCGTCTCTTTCTTAATATAAACGATAAAACGGAGACTAAACATACACTTTCCAATCTGGAATTGGTTTTGACTTTTATGAATTAGGTCAGGAATAACTTTTAATTTTGTGCCATTTTTAACCAACCACAAAAGAAAATTGTTAGATTCTTTGTTTAATATATTATAAAATTTTTAATCTTAATGAAAAAATAGCAATATTTCTATTAAAAATTACTGTTACTCTTCACTGGGATTACAGATAGTAACAGTTTCTTATAGGCAGTTTAAAAAAGCTTTTTATTGCCATAATTATAATTAACATAGTATTCAAATTGGAATTAATAAAATATGTATTAAATCTTAACAAACACGCATGTTTATACTTTATTTTGTTTGGCCGTTGCCACGTTGACCCAAAAAAAAATACAACAATTACGGAAAATTAAAAAAGAAGAGTTTTGTTTTTTACTGACTTACCCTTATTAAAGTGCATTACGCCAAGCGTAATGGAACGGAAAAAAATGTGCTTGCGTAGTAACAAGAAGCAACTCGGACATATTAATGGAATTACTTTAGTACTTTTTACCTAACGAAATACAATAACTCTACCGTATGAGTTAACATAATATAGCGGAGCTAACTTACCAAAAGCTGAGAGGTAATTAAAACTCAATATTATATCGGCTACGATAACTTGCGTCTAGCTCAGTTGGAAGAACAGTACGCGCGGTACGTGAAGGTCGTGGGTTCGTATCCCACACCGCAAAGGGAGATGAAGTTATTCTGTTTCTTTAAAATATGTTTGATATTTCAACTTGTTGGTTCCCATATTGGCTGTACAAATAATACTTTTTGTGCACCGCATAGTTTCACAACAATGTTTGCGAAACAGAAAAACCTCGTTATTTGTTTGACGACGAAACTAAATGTGAGAACTAATGAAATAACAAGGGTTCCGTAATAAGAAATTAATGCGCCTTGTAACAGCAAACTTCTGGTCTTGACTTAAGGTTCTTCTTTGTATTATGAGTACCAGATATTAGAAACTGAAAATGTTTATCTCCCCTTGCGGTGCGAGAATCGAACCCACGACCTTCACGTATCGTGCTGCTCTTACCAACTGAGCTAACCGCAAGTTATCGTAGGCGATTAATTTTTTCTGCTGTATCAACCGTTAACCTCTGGTAAGTGCCCTCTGTCAAATATACCAGATGGAGACTGACAAGGACCTTCAGTAAGTCATTAAGCCGATTTAGTAAGTTCGTTTCCCAAATTGAACTGACTGGTAATCAACCTATGGGTTATGGGGAAGATTTATTTACACGGGATCACCACGTGCCGCGGGGATATGGCTTGCTTGTTTCTCGGCAATTAGGGTAGTCAACACCTCTTCTGTTCCCATGGCATCACCATAAAGGCGATGAGGTCCACCGGGGGGTTTTTGTGGGTATTCTTGCCCGTATAGGGGCAGGGAGTCCCACACACGCCGTCACCTCCCTCAGTTGACGGTACGGTGCGTCAATGCATTTCATCCCAAAAGGTCAAAAAAAAAAGGGTAGTCAACACCCATCATTGTACCAAAGACTTAATTTCAATTAGAGGCTTACGTTTACTACTAAACGATAATGTCATTTTTTTAAACTCCATCTCGCGTCTCTATGTAACAACTTTTGTAGTATTTTGTAACATGTTGAGACACATACTATTATTGGTAGGTAACGAAATGTTTTCAGGTTTTTTTCTTAGTTAAATCAGATAAATAAAGGCCCATGTCACACACATTTCCCTGCTTCCAAAGTAAATACTTAGCTTCTAGAACAAACTGTAGTACCACAATTGTTACTTATTTATAATTATTAAGACACTGAATGTTTATCACTTAAATGGTGGTCATCGAACTCTAACTAGTGGACCTTAGTTCAACAGCTAGTCATTTGTAAAATAGTTATTTATTTTTAGTTATTTATTATTTTTAGTTATTTTTCCAAGCAGGTAGGTTCCACCCGAAAACCAGCGCTGTTGGGTGTTAGATATAATGCCGTAGCAGCTTTTGCTGAGGTGGAACCTAATTGACCACATTATGTTCTTCGTGTGTGAATTTCTGTATTTTTATTTTTTATTTTTTGTGTGTCAATAAACACTTTTCTATTCTATTCTATTTTAAAATGGTACCGTGTTTCTCCTGCTGTACTCTAAAAACTATTAATTACCTCACACTCGTCAACGCAAGCCGCAATCCAATTTTGCACCAGTTTCGCTAGACCCTGGTTTGATAGCATACTCTATCAAAACAGGAGCATTCGCTCCAAGACCACAGCTCAAATTAGCTTGGGTTATGGTTTGCATTAATACAGATCCGGATTTTCGACGAAATCACTAATATTGTTGGATTGTAACTGGGTGCCAATTATAGGAGGCAAAAATAAAATATATTTCGACATCAAATAAGTTCAATACAAATCAGACCAGCCCCGTACCCTAGTTGAGTCGGACTTTGGCTTCGCGCCATCTTTGAGGTTCAGGGGTCGAATCCCGGTTGAGTCAATAACGGAAAACTATTTTTTCTATATTATCTCGGGTTCGGTGTTGTGGCACCATCATTGTTTCTAAGTTCCGTAACACAAGTGGTTGCATACATAACATAGCTGATTATCAGCTTTTTGTGTTGTCGGCGCCAATATTTATTTATTACTAGCTGTGCCCGCGACTTCGTTCGCGTGGACTACATCCTTCCATGGTCGTTTTTACCCCTATCTCCCCTAATATTCGAAACAAAAAGTAGTCTATATTTTAATAGAGCTATATTTGTGCCAACTTTCATATCTCTAACTTAAAAAATAAACATTTTCCCATATAAACTTTAAAAGGTGGCATTCCCCCCCCCCCTCTACTTTCTAACAAAAAGTAACCTATGTCCGTTCTTGAGGTTCAACGTATACTTATGCCAAATTTCATCAAAATTGGTTGAAAGGTTTAAGCGGGAAAGCGTAACAGACAGACAGACAGACAGAGTTACTTTCACATTTATTATATTAGTAGGGTAGTAGGGATTGTCATTTATCATGATAAATTTGATATGTATTATATCAGCCTTCCGTCATTGCAATCAAGACACTGTTACAAATGGTACTACCTTAATGACTAAGCTTGCTAAATTTGTTTTATCGCACACACGTTTATTACACACTTTACTTGACCCATAACTCTGAAATCTTGTGGTTTTGGAGTCTTAGCACTCTTATATTTTAGACCGTGTAAAATAACAGTTTTAACGTTATTTTTGTATTATATAAACTGCACGAAGACGTGGAAATGTCACTTATCCATTGTATGTGCTACGGAACCATTGAAAAATTCTTACAATTATATTGTAGGATAAGGCTTTTCTAGTTTTGCTTCGTCCGTCCGTTGATTACTCAAAGACCAAACTATATAATTTTTATTACAATAGCAAAATAAACATTTGATTGCCTTGGATAGTCAATACAGTTCTAAGGGCAGGTTTTAAGCCCTTGGGCGGTCTGCGTCGGAATGCCTCCTTGTGTGTCTGCTTGTTATCGTGAATGCGAGGAAGGTGGTAGCAAACGGGCCTGCACTCTGGACAATAGCGGCCTGGAGCGTATATAGAATCTCTCTAGTGAACGGCAGAAGTTCCGCGCCAAGGTGCCTCCCTCCTCTCTTCTTGAAGAGGGGTAGTGGATGGTAGGAGGGGGGGGGGGGGGGGGGGGTAACATATGATATCTTTTTTGGATCAACATTAAAGTTTCGTTATTTAATCACTAGATTGTGTCATTGCGCATACTTATTATGACAAGATTTTATAAGACTCGAGGAAACCTAATGAATTAGCTTTCATTTAAGTAGCTTTAGTAAGTGCTAAGCCAACAGTGAATGTCCTTGAAGTGGATGCAAGTAGGCCAGTAGTAACTACGTTATCCTCGATATACCCAGCATGTATGCAAATTTTACCAATTATATTTAAGAATCTTCGCCAACTTAAACATAACACCAATTTAGCAAACAAAGTTGTGTGTGAAACGTAAACGGCGCCTAGTGGCATCAAAGCCAGATTAACTTATTATCTTGGCGTTGTTTGGCGAATTGTGCGAAGTTAAATTGAGTTGGTCACACACAGATTTGCCGAGCTGTCAAAAACTGTCTGCCAGCGGAGACTTGGGTATCTCACAGATTAATGATAGTGGGTAAGAGGATGTGATAATATAATACGAGCCAGTAAATGTTGGTCAACTTCAGTCTCCTATTACTGAGTGAGAATTGAAATTATGTTGTCACCCTAATGGTGACATCATCATACGCAATACGTCAAAATTGTCGCATAAGATGACAAAAATTTCAATACTGTTGATTGTTGATTGGCTGATAGCACACCGTATCGTTCAGCCAATCAGCAGCGGACGCACTCACTTCAATCGATTTTGACGTTTGTTAGGAGCGCGATAAAATTTTGTCGCGTGGCGCAGGCTAGGCCTGCACGACTATATGACCATCGTAGATTTGTTTACTTTATGAAACAATCTAGAATTTTATGGAATAATAGCATTTCATCTAATAGGTATTTCATTCTTTTGGCCCTATTATGTTATGATGCAGTTTGGGAAGATCAATGATAAGAATTCTTTTTTTTATACAAGCAACTAAACGCTGGCTACTTCATGATCATAATTATTGAATTGTACCGGAAATAGTTCCATAAATTATTAACAATAGAGGCACTGCATGCAAGAGGTTTGTTTTTAGGTAAATGTGTTGTTTCTCGCAATATTGATGTTAATAATTTGTTATAGGTGGGCAGCGTTCGGTAAACTACGAAATGTCTTCTCGTCCAAAATCCCTCAGTGCCTTAAAACAAAGGTGTACAACCAGTGTGTGTTACCAGTGATGACTTACGGCTCTGAGACGTGTGCTTCACAAAATAACTTTTTAGAAGGCTTAAAGTCGCTCAGCGAGCTATGGAGAGGTCTATGCTTGGCATTTCTCTACGTGACCGAATCAGGAATGAGGAAATTCGTAGACGAACTAAAGTTGCTGACATAGCCCGTAGGATTAGTAAGCTAAAGTGGCAATGGGCTGGCCACATAGCACAAAGATCGGACGGTCGATGGGCCACCTACCAGATGGACCGACGACCTAGTAAAAATTGCTGGGTCTCGTTGGATGCAGGTGGCAATGGACCGGTCGCGCTGGAAATCGGTTGGAGAGTAGTTCCCTACGTCTGGCATCCATTGCTTCTGTTCCAAGGGGTGGGGCGTGTCATGTAGCCAACCACACTTACGCGCGGCAAGGATGGTCGCTTAGTGGTAAGCGCATTGAATCCGCAAGGATCACTATTACCCAACAACTGCGTAACGTTGACCACCGAGGAGGTTTTACTCGGTGAAACCCGACCCACCACTCAGAAAGTTGCTGTGTTTAGCATTTCGCCCTTGAAAAAAAGGTTAGTGACTAAAATAAAACCACGTCTAGCTCATTTGTGATAAAATATTTAACTAAAGATGTGATTGGATATGTTTTATTTTACACACTTCCTATTTATAGGATCTACTTGGATGAAAATATCATGAAATATTAAAGATTTAAATAATCTGTTTAAATTCAGTTGCCCACAAAATATTATTTATAATAATAATAATAATAATAATAAAGCTTTTTTATTTCAGTATAAAGTATGTTTACATTTCAAAGTGTTAGTAGATTACTTGAACTAGGTTAGTTTATAATTATGTTTGTTGTATGATATATTTCTAGTTGTTCCTTTACACGAACCCCTTTCGGGTAAAAGCCTCCTCTAATTCCTTCCATTTGTCTCTTTTTTGGGAAAAAGTCAACCAGTCTTTGCCTGCTAATTCTTTTATATCGTCAGCCCAACGTTTAAGTGGTCTGCCTTTGCTTCTTTTTCCAGCAGGCCCTGCCCATTTGGTAGTTTGTAGAGACCATCTCTTGTCTGTGTATCTTGACAAGTGACCAGCCCATTTCCATTTAAGTCGCAAAGCTTGTTCAAGAGCATCTGTAAGCTTGGTTTTTCTCCTTATGTCTTCACTGCGAGTTTTTTGTATTTTCCTTATTTTAAGCATGCTTCGTTCCATAGATCGCTGGCATGTTTTGATTTTACTTTTTATTTCATTTGTAAATGTCCATGTTTGACTGCCATAAGTTAGGCTTGGAACTATACATGTTTCCATGACAATTTTCTTTAATTTTAACTGATAGTCTCCCTTCAAAATATCCTTATGCAGCCAATACTGAGGAAGTGAACAGAAGGATCAACAGCACAAAATATTATTTAAATACCTTTAAATTATTTCAGATACCGTACGCAATGCCGTAAAAGAGAACTCTATGTGACGTCAGCCACAGTAATGGAACCAAATTATCTCAAAGAAAGGTAGCTTTGGGCAAAATACTGAACCTGTACCATTGATGTAGCAATTTGTTGCTTTAAATTGCAATCTAAATTTGACCCAAATCATATTGAAAACAAATATTTGGAATAGATGTTTGACACAACTTGCTTTTTTTTCTATGTTAGCACAGTGTATTGGCTCCTTACAACCGGATAGTAAGCAAGAGAGGAACCCACATCGTGATGAAAACGGATTTTATACCGTAATATCCTGTCCGTCAGCATCGCCTTTCTTTAACACAAGTGCTATGCCGAATCAGAGCAATGTATGTGATGTTGTCCAATATTTATTATTATTATTATACATCGCCATACTGGCCTGAAAATGTTTCTTTCTTCACGTTCCGTTGGGATATTTTTTTCCAAATTTCATCCAAAATGGTAATCGGTAGTAGCATTTGCGTGAAACAATAATAAAGATACATCCATATATAATAAGAAACTTTCGCATTTATTTCTAAAAAGCAGGAAATTCAACACAAACTGAATAAGAAACAGCATAGCTTATTCGGGAATAACAGGATTTTTTTACCTATTATTTTGCTAAAACAAAATCACACTTAGTAAGTTAAAACATCAAATCCACACAAATACATATAAATGTATAAATAATTTAACGGGTCAAAACGCGACACCATTTTTATTTAGTAGTAAATACTGCCCGACGTTTCGGTTAGGTTGCACCAACCGTGGGCATAGCGATTTATCACTCGATCGGGAGCAGCCCGACTGGTGAAATACCTCCACCTTACAGAAGACCGCAGCCAAAAAACAATCACTTCTGCGTTGTTGTGTTCCTGCGCGTGAGTAAGGTTTCCAGAGCTCCTGGGGGTGCTACGTTAGTAGCAGGGGTCAAGCCTTCCAGGTAAGGGCGACAAATCCAGTAACAAATTAATTATGCTGTACTTGTCGCCCTTAAGCTAGGACCTCATTACCACTTAATATCAGGTGAGATGAGGTCAATCTTGAAGTACAATATAAAAAAAAAAAAAAAAATGGAACGCTAAACTTTCATTTGTATTGTCCATTTCATATTCCTTAATGTACACTAAAAAAAGTTTGATTCCAAGTCCTGTTGTAAATCATGCGAAAAAGCTGCTTATTAATATAATGAATGTTTCACATAATATGTTGCAAACATCCTCAAACTTTGAATCATGTAATTTCTCAACTAATCATAGTTGGTATTGCTTCAACAGCCCTGAACTGTGCTCAAACAATATAGTGTTTGGCAGAACTTAATGAAGGCTATACAAGTTCAAACATAAATGGGGACTTCCTGACTTGTGCCTGAATTTAGCTACTGAAAACAATTTGATAAATTTGTTTTTGTTCAACCTGCACCAGTTGGGATAATCGCTAGTTTAATTGTATCAGCCTGCCCGGTTAGTGTCTAAACAATTTTCCATCATTAGATAGATATAGGGTCTTAATCATCAAAACCAAAACTATATGACTTGGTTCAAAGTGAGCTACACATAGCAATAAGTTAGATACTGATACTGTAACTGATCTGCTGAGTTTCTTACCGGTGTCTTCTCGGTAGATATAGGTTCCGAATCGGAAGTAGATTCACTTTGCATTGTATTCAATGACGATTCAAAAGTGTTATATGTAACTTATATATTTGAGTTTGAGTTTTAAGTTTGAGTTTATCTTTGAAAAATCAAAAATGGGTACCAAAACAATCACCACGCTTGCCAGAAGCGTAGCGTAGTAAAAATCCAAACTAGGTTTTAAAGTTCTGAAAATAACGTTGTTCGGAAATTGAACCCAGGTCTCCGAGTTCACGACCCGGTCTTAAAACTCCTTTGAACATAGGACCGTTTTATTAAAAATTTAAGAGAATGCAATACATTTTGTAAATAAATAAGCAGACAAATGTAATTGGTTAAAAACAAAACGTTGAAATTTCCTAAAAATATACCATTTAATCGAAAACACTGCTCAAATAAAATATGTCAGAACACGCCTTAGCGTCATCATACTAAATAAACCAAGGGCTACAGATGTCGGGGTCGCGACGAACGGGGTTAATTCTGTCCGACAAAATTGTAAGACCCACTTTTGTGCTCTTAAAATTGTATGCTGAAAAATAATATGCCATTTTCAGGTGCTCATGACTTCCAATAACTGACATTAAATTTTTTTAATCTTATTTTATTGGCATACTGTTTATTTTAGTAGATGTAATATGTTAAACTTTTTTTACAAATAATACTACCGAGATTCTTGTTTGTATTTTTTCGGCATTTATAATTTGTGAACCGGTGGTTGGATCAAACCTAACTTATATCGGCAATTCATAGATAGATAGATACACTTTACTGCACAGGAAATTTACAGAAATTGGTGTTACATACATAATTAAGTACAAATTAGGCGATCTTATTGCAGACAACCTATTCCAAAGAGGAAATAGTATTCATAAGCATAAAGATTAATCAAAATTTATAAATTTGCATACATACACGATATTATAGCATCATCCTGCCAATATAATATTATTATCATCCTTGCTTTGGATATACTGGAAAACCTTGTAAATTTTTAGGAACATAATATTATTTTGTTATTTAAAGTAAAGGATAAATTTATAAAAAGCAGGTATGGTGCTCTTTTTTGTAAATTTGAAGCCAAGATCCAATCATCACAATTTAAAAGTCGCTTGCTCTATACCTAAAAAACGAACCGGGACTTTTAACTGAAAATCTTCATTGAGGTCACGTTCCGTACATTATTATAGCGGGTTGTCCTCGGAAAATAGACCTTTGGTGAAAAGCAATATCCTTCGACGAAACAGCCTGTTAAAATCGGTAGGGAATGGGGAACACACGAAAATTGGATTTGTTGTACTAGTTCGTTTTTAGAGTTCCGTTCTTTTAACGGTAAATTCAAAAACCTCTTTGCCTTGTTTAGAATATTTTTTGAGTATCTTATAGGTCATATAATTATTATCGGCCTATGTTATTTTCAAAGAGAGGCAGGGCAAAGCGATTTATCGCCCGAACTGGAGCAGCCGACTGGTGAAATACCTCAACCTTACAGACGACCGCAGCCAAATAACAATCAGTCCGGTGTTGATCTATTCCTGCATGTGAGTAAGGTTTCCAGAGCTCTTGGGGGGTGCTAGTCCTTCCTCCTTCAAGGCAAGGGCGACAAGTCTAGTAACAGTTTTAATATGCTATACTTTTCGTGCTTAAACTAGGAACTTATTACCACTTAACAGCAGGTGGGATGAGGTCAATCTTGAAGTGCGTTATAAAAAAAAAATCTTATTGCATGCCTCCAACGTTGCAATCAAGTCGTTATTACGCCCAAAGATGTTGGTAAATCACGATAATGCGGACTGGTCCTACTCGAACAATGTTGGAAGAATCGCATAACTTACTTTGTTCATCCAGGATCTAACTCGGGACTCATATTATTATCATATCATTCGGTTCTAAAACTGTAACAGTATTAAAGCATTACAATTTTTAATTATATATATAAAAATGTTTTGAAATTCGAATTTTGAAAATTATTTTATATAATTAAGTATAATATGAATCGGCCAAGAAAACTTAATAGCATTGAAATTTAAATTTTACTTTTCATGATGAACATAGCCAACAATTTTCCTATATTATTAGGAAAAAAGTCTTATTCCGTATGTGTTTTGTAGGAAGTTGCCCCATGGGAACAAAAAAATCCTGCTATGAATTATTGTCAGTTTTGGAAATAAAATTAACGTACATTACTTATTAGTCTCTATGAAGGTACTAAAAATAGCACTGTAAACTATAATGACGACCTCCGTAGCAGGCGCGCGGGCCTGACTTTGGCGTCGCCCCATCTCTGAGGTCCCGGGTTCGATCCCCAGTCTGGTCAATATGGGAAACGATCTTTTCTATATTGACTCGGGACTGGGTGTCGTGGTACCGTCGTTGTTTCTGATTTCTGTAACACAAGTGCTTAAGCTACTTACCGCAGAATCAGAGAATTGTATGTGATGTTGTCCAATATTTATTTATTTATAAAATTTAATTTTTTTAATGAATTCTGTCAGTATTCATCAAAATATTTGCTGTGTTAAATGGACAAAATTAAAAAAAGGTACGGACCGCTGGGCGTTTAAGGCTGTTTTTGCTACGACAGAAATAACAAGCTGAATCAATGGTTTCGTGCAATGAGCCAAAGTTATTTTGTAAGGCTCACTACGTTTATTACAACGAAAAGACTTTAGGTGTTAAACGATATACGTACATAAGCTAGCTAAATAACTAACTCGGTGATCCAAAATGAATATATTGTATTATATAATAATATATTAGAGGTAAGGTTAAGCATTTGTGTTATAGAAATCAGAAACAGCGACGGTACCACAACACCCAGACCCGAGACAATATAGAAAAGTTTGTTTCCGTAACTTTAGAGATAGCACGTCGCCCAAGTCCGGCTGGCTCGGCTACAGAGGTCGTCGAATGAATCTTTTCATAGTTTCCAAGTCTGCCCAGTAATGTATTTGTCGAATTTATCCAGTAATGATCTTACCCCTTTTAACCAAAAAACGAATAACGTCGAAACGGATTCGAATTCGAAAACTATGTTTTGTCTCTCTCCGAACAAAAACCATTAGACAGAGACAAAACATCTACTTCCGAAACCGCATCGTTTTAGACGAAGTCTGACTTCGTAATTGAAGGTCACAATATTATAACGCGGTTTTGGAATTAGACAGTTTAATCCTGTTTTAAAACAAGTCGAGGATATGGAAGTATAAAACGGATAGACATACAATAAAATAAACAAAAATAATATTACCAATACATTATACCATGTACATAATATCTATAAATTTCTGTATAAATGTTGTTGAGTTACATAATATACCTATAAAATATGTAATATATAGGTATTTCAATTACCTACAAAAAATAAGCACAATCTTTTGATCTAATCAAAAAAAAAAACAAAAAAGGGTCATTTAAAAATTTATTAATTATATTATTTCCCAAAGCAAGTGTTTATTAGTAGATTGGCCATTTAATACTACAACGCTTATTAAAATACAAAGTATTACAACCAGTTAATTTATTTCTGAACCCCTTTATCGCCCTTTAATACTTAATTGTTTCATCACTCATCAAAACAAAACTATATGACTTGGTCCAAAGTGAGCTACACATAGCAATAAGTTAGATACTGCTACTGTAACTGATCTGCTGAGTTTCTTACCAGTGTCTTCTCGGTAGATATAGGTTCCGAACCGGAAGTAGAATCACTTTGTATTGTATTCAATGACGATTCAAAAGTGTTATATGTAACCTACTTGAATAAAGAAATATTTGAGTTTGAGTTTGAGTTTGCCCCCTAAAAATAAAAACAACCGTCAACGTATTTGCATTCCAAGTCCATAAATACAAAATAAGTGATAGTTTCATTGTAAAATATTTAAAATCTTAATTGAACTCCCCTCACCGGATCCAAAAAAGCCATTTATCAATATTCAAATCCGTCCGTTAAAACTTCGCATCTGTCAACAAGATTATATCTCTCCTACGCAAATCTAAAATGAAAAATTTGAATTCGCTACGAAAATTAATAAGGACGGATTATTTAATAACTCTATTAATATTCCCGAGGCTTTGTGCAAAACTTTTTGGAAGGAGTTGATACAGGATTAGGGCTGACGAAGTTGGGACTGCGTAGTAGGACATTTTTTGACAATAACAATTGTTAAAAATAAAAATTTAGCCAATCTTTGTAAAAGTGCGCATAACTTGATAGTACAAAAAAAAACAAAAGTATTTTTTTTAACTACAGCTACATAAAACCAATTTAAATCGAGAGGCACCTCATAGTTAGATATATCAGATAGAATCAGAGCGATGTATGTGATGTTGTCCATTATTTATTTATTTATAGTTACTAATTAGTAATATTATAAAGCTGAAGAGTATTTCTTTAAACGTACCAATCTCAAGAACTACAGGTTAGAATTGAAAAAAAATACTTTTGTTTTATATTGTTCATTTATCGAGAAAAGCTTTAGGCATTTTATATCATCACATTGCAATTAAAAGGAACGAAGAATCAGTGGACAATGTGGTTTAATAGCGAGGCTTTTCTATGTATAAAGAAAGCCAGATGACAGGCTACTAGCTGAGATCGTAAAAAAACGAAATCTTGTTTTGAGAAACTTGTTTTCCAAGTTGATCTGACCAAGAATCAAACTTTGGACCACGCATCTCAGATGCTTACCTTAGCCAATGTGCCATCGAGATTATCATTGTCTATTAATGAAGTTGAGTCGTCATTATGGCTGTACCCTATTAACACTAGTACCTAAACTAACTGCTATATAAGAACTAGATTTAACTTCACTTACCAGAATTCGATCGATGCGCTCCATCTTCGCCAGCCCTAAATCTAATATAATTTATGACAGTCCTTTGACTATTTAAACTTATTGAGAAGTTGTTAAAACAGGCCCATTGAATATAAATCGGAAGGGTTAAGTTGCCCCATTTTAATTTGTTTGACGTAATTAGCTATTTTAGACGATTAATTTTTGTGATTGGTCAATCGACTGACTTAATTTTAAAATACGATTTCGTTAAATTATCAATAAAAGGTTATCTCTATAAAATGTACGTTAATGGGGTCTATTTGAAACAGTATTTCTGAAACTATGCAGGTACATACGTATATACCTATATATTGATGGTTACGAAGTTTATTTAAGGAAATTTATTTCTGTTAATGTCACACGGGATAGAATAGAACACGGGATCCAAATGAAAATGATCAAATTTAAGCTCGTTTTAAGGCATAATTAGGTCTAAAATAAGTCGCTATACACTCGTATCGGGTTGAATACAGTCGCAATCTACAGATAAATTTATTTATCACTCAATACTGAACTAAACTGCACAAATCAACATTAATAAATGAAGGCCCGATATTTCCATTGCCAGAAAATAAATTGCCGTGAAATAAAGTTATCATTTTAAATGTTGTCATAATATTCAGTTACAATATTACTACATGATGTACTTAATTCAACAGCCTATGAAGTATATTATACTTTACTTTTATCTAACTATTCAGAAATCAAACCTTACTTTTGTATAAGTTGACTATTTATATAAATTGTTAAAAAAAATAAGCACTTTTTTAACGTTTAGCTCCAGCTTACCTCTCGAAAGTAAAATCCTACTTGAGTACTTATTTGTTTCATCACACTTCAAAACCAAAACTATATGACTTGGTCCAAAGTGAGCTACACATAGAAATAAGTTAGATACTGATACTGTAAATGATCTGCTGAGTTTCTTACCGGTGTCTTCTCGGTAGATATAGGTTCCGAACCGGAAGTAGAATCACTTTGCATTGTATTCAATGAAGATTCAAAAGTGTTATATGTAACCTACTTGAATAAAGAAATATTTGAGTTTGAGTTTGACTTTCGACTTTTTTTTGATTGCGCATAACTTCAGAAAAACTACAACAAATTGGATATTTGTAAAAGTCAAACTGCTGTGTTTGTAATTGTCAGGACAAGGTTTCGAAAATTAAGTCGATAATTAAATAATTTAGGGATGGTATGCGTGTATATCCGCAGCGGTAATAAATCGGTTGACCTTTGGTTTTCGTAGTCAAATACTAATACCGATTAATATCAAACTATTTTAAAGAAACAGATTTTTTTTATCTCCCCTTGCGGTGCGGGAATCCACCGACGACCGACCTTCACGTATCGCGCGTGCTGCTCTTCCAACAAAACTAACCGCAAGTTATCGTAGGCGATGAAATTTTTCTGCTGTATCAACCCGTTAGACTACGGTAAGTGCCCTCTGCCAAATATGTTAAGAACTACAGCCCTATATCGGCCCGTGGTACTTTCGTGCGGCGTAAAACACTTTAAAAATATAATACAATAAGATCAATCTGCTTCATGATTAGAGATTATCGATATGACACAAACGTGTTGAAAATCCACAATCACGTGGCACTTGGACCTTATACCTAAGCGGCCATTCCGCCTGGCGGTGTTGTGGTAATTATGGTTTTCACTGCTTCCCACAGCATCGCCATTTAGGTCGATGAGGTCCGCCGGGGTGTTTTAGTGGGCAGGCCTACTTTTCACAGTTTCACAGGGCAGGAGAGACACACGCCGTCACTCTCCCTCGAATGGCGGTACGATGCGTCACGCATTTTTCCACGTTAAAAAAAATAGGTATTGCAATTAGCAGTTGATTTTCACGCGCAATGGTGGTCCCAATGAGATACATTTTATATTGGCAATCACGGAGTCACTCAATTTTAATTGGTACTTCTTTCACTGAAAGTTAATAAAAGAAAATAACATTGAATATTTTTGGAATGAAATTCATGCAAGACATGAAGAAAAATGTGCTACATTTTTTAAAGGAATAAAAATTTATCCGAGTACTTAATGCGAAATACAGAAAACGTTAATTATAAAATATTTCCTCGAACATCTACTAAGAAGGCATCCTTATGAATTCGTCCAATCATACGGAAGCAATCTAACGCATCAAACACTTGCTAGTGATGGCAGTTTTTTCTATCGATAATATTTTATAACGTAATATTTGATAACGTTATTATGTTAGATTTTTTTACTTGAAAAATGTTTTTTTCAAGAAACAAACATATTTAATCTTCCATTGCCGTGTAAGATTTGAACCCACAATCTTGACGTACCGCATGCTGTTTATTTTATATTATTTTTATCTTAGCCCTTCAAATAACTTAAACGATGTGTGGGAATAGATCAAGTAGGCGAACTATCAGACAATCATGTATTTGTATAAAATCATTTAAATATTCATTAAGTCTGCCTTTTAAGGTTATTTATGATAAAAAGTGAACTTTAAATCTATGCATGGGTAGATCAATGGAATGGAACATTTTTACGCTTCTTTTGACTTATCGATATATTCGATCACATCACTAACACTTACCATTAGCATTAACATCAATTTTATCCCAAAATATGTATTTCATACTCGCTTAAACATAAAACGTAAAAATAATTTTAACGTCGGAAAAATCTCTTAATGACCTAATAAGCATTTTAATTTTTTCTCCAAAGTATTCCCTTCACGGACCGTTACCGAAATTTTAGGCGTTAACCGCTATTGGCTAAATGCCATAGATATGCGAGTTGCGTTTTTTTATGAAAAAAAGTATAAAAAAAACATTTGGTCTATTGAAAGTAGCAAGTTTTTACAAATTATAAAAGGCAGAGATTTTATTGTTTGTTTCTTTGTTGAATAGGCTTCCAAATTACTTATCTGATTTAAAAAAAAAGAAGAGCTATACCATGTCTGGATGACAAAGGCTATATAATACTAGCTGTGCCCCTGACTTCGTTCGCGTGGACTACATCCTTTCAGGGTCGGTTTTACCCCTTTCTCCCCTAATATTCGAAACAAAAAGTAGTCTATATTATAATCCAAGTTTCGAGCTAAATTTGTGCCAAATTTCATATCTCTAACTTCAAAAATAAACATTTTTCCATGTAAACTTTCAAAGGTAGTATTACCCCCATCCCCCCCCTTATTTTCTAATAAAAAGTAGCCTATGTCCGTTCTTGAGATTCAACGTATACCTATACCAAATTTCATCAAAATCCGTTCAGCCGTTTAGGCGTGAAAGAGTAACAGACGGACAGACAGACAGACAGAGTTAGTATGGATATAAAAAAAGATCTCTATCTTTTCTAAAACTCCAATAATGTAGGCCAAGACGTAACAAACTCGAACAGTGCTAAGTCGGGTTGGACCACGTATTGGAACAAAAAAACTCATTTTTGTACATTGTAGGGAAATAAGGTGAAGATTTTCACTAGAAATGAATTCTATAGCTAGAGGTTTTTTTACGTTTTTAGTGGCAGAAACTACCTAGTTTATATACCTGCATAATATTAACCAAATTATTACGAGATTTATTATAAACATAAATTTATAAAACAGAAATGATTATTTATATGTATAACAATACCTAAATAAATAAGGGGATAGGATTACGCCAAATTTAGCTTATTATCGTTTAATAATACTATTTTATTATAAAGATTCCTTTGCCGCGCACTAATGACTAAAAAGCAATACAGTTGCAAAACCACAAAACAGATTACACATTCGACTCAAAAAAGAGCCAAATACTAGACAAAGAGAAAATCCGTCAAGCAATTTTAAATTGTCCCAGCAAAAACTCCGTCCTGCTAAATGAATCAAGCTCTTTCAGCACCACAAAAAACCACTTATGCTACTTTAATGCGACCGCATCTCTGTGGCGCCAGCCGTCTAGTTCAGAAACTGGATTTAACTTCTAAGAACTTTGTAAAGTGGGAAATTATTTTACATTTTCACTCTCACGCTTTGGGAGACAGAAAAAAAAGTGTTTTGAATTCCAAATAGTAGCCCAGGATGAGACGCCTTTTTATATTACAACTCGTAATTCTTAACTTAGCTTATTACAAGGCGCCCGTTGTTCCCAAGTTTTTAATATTCCCCCTTTAAAGTAGATCTGTGATAAGAAATACATTTTTCATGGAAGTATCGTGTCTAAGATTTAAACTCGGATTATTTAAATTAGGAATAATAAGATTGCGAGCCTCTCTTGTTCTGAGAAAAAATGTTGTTAGGGCTTAATCTGTGAAGCAATAAGTCTGTTTTGGGTTAATTTTCGTTAGAAAAGCATGGTCATTGGTTTAATTAAGTTAAAAGTTTAAGAAAAAAAATCGTGCTTGGAAAATCATAAAAAAATATAGTAACCAAACAAATTATAACGTTTGTTCTTTATATAGGAAGCAATTTAAAAATCTATCCGAAAAATGTTATAAAACATATATGGAAAAAGTAGAAAGTAGTTTAAAAATGAATATTAAATATTTTTGGAAATATATATCTCAAAGGCGAAATACTTCTGAAATTCCCAATTGTTTACATTATGAAGGTAATATATCGACTAATCCTATTGAATCCTGCAATTTGTTTAGTGAGTTTTTTCAGTCTGTTTTTAGACCATCGTCAGTGTCAGATGATCTCAGTATCAATGACCTTGACTTATCGTGCGGAAGTAGGACGGATTTAATTCATGACATTAGTGTTTCTAGGCTGCAAGTGCGCAGAGCTTTGCAGTCGTTAGATATATCTAAAGGGGCTGGAACTGACAACCTGCCTGCTGTTTTCTTTAGGGAGACAGCTACTGTTATTGATCTTCCACTATGTAATCTTTATAACAAATGCCTGGTTGATGGATTATTTCCCAACATCTGGAAAAGCGCAAGAATAGTTCCCATTCACAAAGACGGCTTAAAATCTGAGGTTGAAAACTATCGGCCAATATCTATATTACCTGTTCTATCAAAAATATTTGAAAGAATGGTTCATGATGCTATATATCCCCTGTTACATGATAATATTTTAGAAGAACAGCATGGTTTTGTAAAGAGGCGTTCTACAGTCACAAATCTTATAACTTATGCATCTGATCTCTTTAATGCACTTGATAATAATATTCAGCTTGACAGTGTTTATACTGATTTCCGTAAGGCATTTGATACGGTAGATCATAAACTGCTACTGCAGAAAATAGCTTTCAACGGTATACGCGGAAATCTGTGGCGATGGTTTAAATCTTATATTTCAAACAGAACACAAAAGGTAGTAATCAAAGGCTCAGAATCGAAATTAGCTTGTGTCTCCTCTGGTGTTCCTCAAGGCTCGATTCTAGGTCCGCTTCTATTTACGATTTTCATAAATGACATCAGAAAATGTTTTAAAAATAGTAAAATTTTATTATACGCCGATGATCTCAAAATATATCGATGCATCAATAATCCTCAAGAACACCAATTACTTCAAGAAGACCTCGATAGATTTACCTGCTACTGTAACCTTAATAACTTGCACCTCAATATAAAAAAATGTAAAGTTATAACCTTCACAAAAAAAAAGAAGATAAGCCAATTTTGCTATTCTCTGGATGGCACAAGTCTTGCGAGGGTTAATAGTATAAAGGATTTGGGCATCACCTTTGATTATAAATTACATTTCGACATTCATGTGCAAAACGTAATCAATAGAGCTTTTAAAATGTATGGTTTAGTAATGCGCTCATCTAATGAATTTAAAAACCCTAATACCTTTATTTACCTACTCAAAACTCTGATCAGACCGCAATTAGAATACGGAGTAGCAATTTGGAACCCACTTTACAAAAAGTATGATCATTGTATAGAAAAGGTTCAAAAGAAATACTTGCATAGTGTAAATTACAGATGTCATAGGAAGCGATCACCATATTCAGTCCTTTTAAGTAAATATAAACTTTTAGATCTAAAATCTAGACGTATTCAACTTGAGGCCACATTACTATACGATATTTGCAACAACAAATATGACTGCATAGATATATTAAATCGTTTAAGTTACTCAGTACCGACACGCGCAATCAGGCGATCCCTACGCACAACCCCATTATTTGCTGTTGCTGCAAGTAAAACAAACGCTGGCACGCGGTCACCTTTGCATAGAATGACCGACACCTATAATAAAAAATTTACGTCAGTAGATATATTCTCTAACAATTCCAGAACCTACAAAACACAAATTATGGAAATTTTATCAAATACATAGACAATTGTAATACACAGCTAGTAAGTGAACGGCAAACTCGATACACAAAGCACATTATCGTACACTATCTTAAACACACTAACACTATCATGGTTTCGGTATTTTTATTTCTTTTTGTAAATTCAAACCTGTACTTTATTATTTTAGGTTTACCATACCATATTATTTTAGGTTTACTTATTAGATACGCAATGTTTGGGTCCTTCTAAATTATTTAATATTATATAATAAATGTAACCATTGATGTTGGGTTTATAATGATAAAGATTTATGAATTATTAGTTTCTTACTGTAAGTGAATTGTAAACTTGTTTGTGGTTTTAAATAAATAAAAAAAAAAAAAAAAAAAAGTTACAATCCGGCCAGGCATCGCACTGTTGCAATAAAAAAATATATAAGTTAAGTGTCTTATTGATCTATATTAAATGCAGAATCAGAGCAATAATGAATGTTTTGTCATGCAACATTTATTTATTACTAGATTACCCAACATATTTTGTCGTGTTTTAAATACGACTATTTAATTATGTTTATTTTTCAATTTTTTTCTTTCATTAGACGATTCCTTCTGCCGACGCAAAGCAATATTGGTCCAGCTCGCGTGATAGTGTGACTTAGGGAAATAGGGATTCATTTTTATTCACTAAGATTTTTTTTTAATATTTAAGGTAATTAATATGTTAAAGATTTATTCAGTTTTGCTTCAAGTCGCTCACTTTTTCCATTTCTCGTAAAAATATTTTATTGTGGGATATTCTTTAGAGGTAGCGCAATTTCAAAATTTAGTCCACTATTTGAATTGCAAATAATTATTGAGTTACATGAGATACTTTTTAAAAACACATCAGGCAAGCGAAGCCGCGTGCAATAGCTTTGTATAATGATTATTTAAAGACTAAGGTGATTAATTTTTATTTTTCAATGCAAAAATTCGAAGTTACTTTAACCGCACTCTCTCAATACTACAAAAATACTTATTCGAAATGTTTTTCCATCTAAATAAAGTTCCCATTAAAAATGTATATTGCAAAAGCGTAGACATTTTCTTTACTTACACACACACACGCTTGTCTATTTGACACGCCTTGTAATTTCAGAATGAGAGGTTTTGAAATTCAGTCAAGACAGATCCAGGTCTATTTCAAAAGGGTTTTTATACTGACACTAGATGCACGCCACGGCTTCGAACGCATACTAAGTCCTTTTTTCCAAATTTTCTATTGATTCATCGCTGCTATTGATTGCAGCGCGAATAATATAGCTTCTAGGTCTTACTCGGTAAACAGGATTATTCCACTTTGATCACCTCGGAAATAAATCACCTGGGTGATATCAACTTACAGTTAGAGATATGGTGTACAAATTTTCTAATCAATAAACATTAACGGTAACTTCAGCAATTCAAACCATTCTTTCCTGAGAATTATTATTCAACACTTAACAGACAGAAATTTGCCAAATAAAAACATTAAAAGTAACACATTTGATCTTTCTTGATGTTAAGATTCTTGTTTAAAGCTTAAGGGCGACAAGCACAGCAATATTGGATCGCCATACAATGACACGGAAATGACGTCATAAATATTTGGTTTTTCTTTGAGGCACATGGAACGCTAACCCATCTCCAAGGCTTCTCGTAAATATCCGATTGTCATCTTTACCGCTACTTGTTACGTTGCATAAATATTTATGTCTCCAACTTAATACTTTTGCTCAGGACGGGTTTATACCACGTTGAGTACAAAGTAATTTATCGCCACGTGAGGAGCGAGCAATATTAAACCTTCTTGCTTTGGCACTCAGGTGTTAGGAATTAAATTTTGTGGAATATGCATTAAGTAATTTTAAGAGAGGAAGGGGAATAGCGATTTATCGCTCGAACTGGAGAAGCTCGACTGGTGAAATACCTCCACCTTACAGGAGACCACAGCCAAATAACAATCACTTCTGTGTTGTTGTGTTCCTGCATGTGAGTAAGGTTTCCAGAGCTCCTGGGGGGTGCAGCATTAGTAGCAGGGGTCAAGCCTTCAAGGTAAAGGCGGCAAGTCCAGTAACAGTTTAATTATGCTGTAGGTACTTGTCACCCATGAGTTAGGACCTCATTACCACTTAAATCAGGTGGGATGAGGTCAATCTTGTCGCCCCTACCTTGAACCATTGCTACTAATGAGTAGCAATGGTAAGAGTACTCATTAGTAGCAATGGTTCAAGGTAAGGGCGACAAGTCCAGTAACAGCTTTATTATGCTGTGTTTGTCGCTTAAGAGCTAGGACCTCATTACTACTTAACATCAGGTGGGATGAGATTAATCTTGAAGTGTAATATAAAAAAAATTATAAGTTTATTCACGTTGTTATTCTAGAAAAGGTCTTTGTTTCTTTCGCGCCCTTTTTATCCTTGATTTTTTTACACATTTCCACTGATTCTTCGCTCCTATTGGTCACAGCTATATAACCTAAGCTTTCCTCGATAACCAATACAAACAGTTCCGAGGAACTGTTTTCCCTTATCCCACCCTCTCCTTTACTTCACAGAACCATAAGAGCCGGCCAACGTTGTCATCGCTTTACCGTGGAAAATATTCCATCACGAACAAATAAATTTGGTAACTCCTATCTTTGCCGGACCATAAAGAAGTGGAACTCGTTGCCGGCTCAAGTGTTTCCTCCTTCCTTTGACATCAAAAGGAGCGTGAAGAAGCATCTTGCAGGCCAGTATGGCGATGCTAACGGATAGGATATTTCGATATCAAATCCGTTGTCATCGCGATGTGGGTTCCTCTTGCTTACCGTCAGGCTAGGAGGAGCCAATATACTGCGCTGCTATAAAAAAAAAAACAAGTTCCTGAGATTAACTCACCCAAACATTCAAATATTTAAGCTACCATATAACCCAAATTTAGAACACAACTTGAAAGGTTGTTCTCATGTTCGGGCCCGAAAGGTCAACTGTCAACGGTGATCCGTCAACTGTCAACGGTGGATCATGTAACACAAGCGAAGCAATTGTTGTTTCCGAGAAGGGTACCTAATGAAATTCTTGAGAATTGTTGCTACAAACATACAAGGGTGAACACACCAACACAGACACACCTAAAACTATAATATGTACAGTCAAAACACGTCAGACTGACACACTTTGGAGCTTTGTATCGTCCTCCATTTAAACCATAAGTGCTAAAGTCGAATGACAAGTGTTTTTCGTGATGTGCTGTTCACCATATAGTCAAAAGCACTAAAATTTAATTAACGTGTCAAAATACGACAACAATTTTTAGTGGTTAGATAGATATGGTAATACGAGCTACTTACTGCCCGAGATTTCGGTTAGGTCACAAACATGCATATATTCAGCCATCCATGTTTCCTTAAGAAGTTTCACTTTCAGTATATTATGTCTTTCTTTTAATAAATCAATGAATTTGACGACCTCCGTAGCCAAGAGGCGAGCGGGCCGGACTTTGGCGTCGCGCCATCTCTGAGGTCCCGGGTTCGATCCCCGGTCGGGTCAATGTGGGAAACGAACTTTTCTATATTGTCTCGAGTCTGAGTGCTGAGGTACCGTCGTTGTTTCTGTTTCTGTAATACAAGTGCTTAAGCTACTTACCGCAAAATCAGAGCAATGTATGTGATGTTGTTCAATTTATAGGTATATTTAATTAGTTGATCGTCTTGTTAGTTGTAATAAAAAAAGTTCTTCATATTTTATCTTCATTGAAAAACTATAATAGTTAAATCGTGTCATGCAGCAACGTTTAAGTCCAAAACAAAACTTCGCTGCTTACTTAAATCTCGTCATATTGCCGGTACAGTTTCAACAATCATTTCACTTTAACCCATGAGTATCTTGGCCCTGAGATTACCCACCGATTCCTTCAGGCATATAGTCACTTAACCTACTTTCGTATTGAATAATAAGGACGCTCTCCTGAGCCCATGTTTGGTTTATTTATCATAAGTAATGCGTAATTCGGATTTTGTATATTGCGGAAATACGCAAACAAGTAGAGGTTTAGGTTAATAAGTTATGATGACGTACGATGTTACGTGTTTTGATCATACTTTAGCTTACATTTAACCTTTGAAAAGGCATGTAAACCGAACTAACGAACTAAGATTTTCATTGGGTTCAATTTGGGGTGGTTACTAATTTCCAATTACCCGATTAGGGATTAACGGGTAAAACACGATGGCATATTTATGAGTTAATACGAACTACTAATCGCCCAACGTTTCTGTTGCACCGACAGTGATCTGATTACAAGCTGACCTGTCAACTTGTCGTGTTATGATGTGTCGTGATACCTTTGAACTTAATTTACTGACTTGAAGTTAAAATTATCTAATAAATGTGTAATGTATGCAACTTTTTTGTTTTTTATTTCTGCAAAAAAAAAGATAAATTTTTAAAAAAAATTGACTTAATTATTCTTTTTAATACTTTTATTATAACGGGCCTACCTATATATACAACTACTTGATAATGCGTCAAAGTTAATTTCTTGACATTCTGTGGATTGAAAGTTTTTAGCCACAGAAAACACTTATTAATGTTTATTTTTTGTATAAATTACATTATTTGGTACAACTACTTGATAATGTCTACTCCATTAGTTTATTTCCGTAGTATCTCACTTCGGATTAAACTTTAAAACTACACAAAACCTTAACACTTAAACGTTGCAGTGGTGTTCAAAAACTTTTCTGAAATATCTCGCACCAATTTTGCTCTCCCGTCGGAGATATATTTGTCTTGAAAGTCGCCGCGAAGTTAGGCTGGAGTATGTCGACCAAGCATTTCACGTTTCAAGGACATTTAAAATAATTTAACGGGTCAAAAAGCAACACCATTTTTATTTAGTAGTTAATATGAACTACTTACTTTCCAGTCAGCTCGTGACCACAGTAGGTGCAACCTAACCAAAACGTCGGGCAGTAAGTAGTTCGTATTACCGTATATAGTACTCTGTGGTATTACCTTTTAAATAAAAATGGTGTCACGTTTCAATCCGTCAAATTATTTGAAATGTTTAAAATGGAACGCGAAAGAAAAAAAGTTCAAGTTAGTTGAGTAAGTTTAGTGCAGTTTCATTTCACAATAGAACACATGTTTTAGTGTTCTAACACAGATTCGCGATTCTGCAAAGGTCAATAATCACAATCGGGTCCAAAGTAAGCCGTCTACGTATTCGCGTGATACTCAATATGCGCTTGAAACCGGTCTACTTTAGAGACCTAACTAGTGGTACTGAGGTGTATACTAACTAATGATGCTGACTGTACTATCCTCGTTTTTTACAGTTTTTTTTTTATATTACACTTCAAGATTGACCTCATCCCACCTGATGTTAAGTGGTAATGAGGTCCTAGCTTAAGAGTGACAAGTACAGCATAATAAATCTGTTACTGGACTTGTCGCCCTTACCTTAAAGGCTTGACCCCTGCTACTAATGTAGCACCCCCCAGGAGCTCTGGAGATCTTACTCACACGCAGGAACACAATAATACAGAAGTGATTGTTATTTGGCTGCGGTCTTCTGTAAGGTGGAGGTATTTCACCAGTCGGGCTGCTCCAGTTCGAGCGATAAATCGCTATGCCCTACCTCTCTTAAAATTTTGCATTGATTCTTTGCTCCTATTGGTTGCAACGTGATGTTAAATAGTTCAAAGCCTTTCTCGACAAATATTATATATTATATTACATTATCTAACAAAAACTAACTACAGTGTCAGTCATTAAAGTTTTTTTTACTGCAGAAACATCTAAGAATTAAATTGTTCTCACTTTGAACAACTAGTGATATAAACATCTACATATTCCATACAATCCCTACTAATATTATAAATGCGAATGCAACTCTGTCTGGTACGCTTTCTCGCTTAAACGTGTCAACCGATTTTGATGAAATTTGGCACAGACAATTTTTAGATCCTGAGAAAGAAAATAGGCTACCTTTTATTGTGAAAAAAAAACCTTGATGTCCACGTGAACGAAGTCGCGGGCACAGCTCGTTTAAAATAATTTTATTAATAAGTATTTCATGTTTGCGATGCCCAACGGATGCAACAGCACCAACAGCAACCAGTTATTTTTTTACCTGTAAATAACACATGAATGCAATAGATAAATAACTGTGAAAAACGAATAAATTCTCTCCACAGAAATCCAAATCCAGCCTTATTGGTCACCCTATCATTGAGTAGCAACCGCAGTCACAGTTATAAAAGTTTTTTTACAGCAGCAACACCTAAGTGTTAAGTTGTTCTCACTTCGACTTCGGTCTGTAATTGACTTTTAGCTATTTACCGGTCCCAGCTTAGTTTCAGCGTCTGAGTTCACTCAAAATAAGTTTATTATCCTCTTTTAGTAAGATAGTGACCACCTCTTTAGTGTACCTATTAGTTAAAACATTAAGCTTTTTCGCATCAGTCTTGTTTTCTTCAATTTATATTTTTTATCATAATCTGTGAACGTAGCGAAATAACATTTCTTGTTTTTTATGACATCAACATAACATGAGAGTTTTCAAGTCTCCTATTCAATTATTTACCGTTAAAGTTGGTGCAACTATTTTTAGAAAAAGGTTCCTAAGTTATTATTTTGGTACGAAACGCAAAAAAATGGAGAGGCAGAAAGATAAATTAATACCCATCTCTCATAAAAAATGCTTACCTTTTCCATTACCACCATTAAAATATACCACCGTTATTAACACCAAGATAAGGCTGCCATTCTGCCATTTTCCCATTTCATTGAAATAAATCGTTACTATTCATCGGGTGCATCTTAGATAAATCAACCGTACCAGAGAAGACTTACAAATGATTTTTAAATCGCGCTACAATATGACAGACTTTTTTTCTCAAATAGAAATGTTTTAAATACTTTTTTTATATATATATTTTTTGGAAGGCAAGTAAGTCAATTGGTTTTGGAAATTCACAAAACCAAAATCTTTAAATTTATTGTGTGCCATTATCCTACTCAAAATTTTATTATATAATGTGTTTAACTATGTTTTACATATTGTTACTCTAATACTAAAAGCATCAAATTTTTTTTCATTGGTTCTGGGCCTTACCTTAATTTAATAAGGTTTGAATTACTGAGGCAATACATGAGCCCAGAAACAGGATTAAGGGTTGCTCAATTACTTAATTTGTATAGTTTGAAGTCTGTACACATGTATGAAAAACTACGTGAGGTAAACTAAACTAACTTAGGTAGTCGGAAAAAGTTTGTTTTTTAGTAATCAAACCGCCCAAATTGTGCATTATCCGCTTGAAGAATGATTTTGAAATTTACAATAAAATAGAGAATAAAAAAGAGTAAAATGAAATGTTTTTTTTTTACATTTTTTTTGTACAGACTTAAACCCTGCAGACTACATACTTTGGATTTTTTACCGCCATTATCTCGAGCTTATAAGATGGAATATTGAACTCCCAGTGTTAACCTTGATGTGTTGTCACCATACAATAAAGTACATCCATCTATCTTAGCTTAGTTTTAGGTCTGCAGCCCATAATATGACTACGTTTGTGAGGCAATCCGCCCGCCACGTCATCTCCAGACAAACTTCTCTAAGCCACACTTAAACGTAAACGATTCCAATTCAATCCCAGTCTATCAAGAAACTAACGGGACCCGCGGCGTGTAACAACGGTTATTTACACTGATTAGGTATGCATAGCTCGCTTTGATAGACGCCCCGGGGTAGAACAACGAGGGTAGCGGGAGTTGGATTACCGTAAAGTGCATTTACTCGTTTTACACGCTATAAAGTTACTTTTTTTTTTGTTACTGGATCCGTCTTTTCAGAAACGTAGTTTGAATATTTTTTTAAGACGCGGATGTTTCTGTTTTTTTATTTACATGAAATTACAACTAGGATTGCTAAAGGAAGACTGTTTCTGCCAATGTCACGTGAAAATTGATATAATTCAAGATATAACTCGGTCTCAGTGGTCACATTTCTATTGCCAAAAATAAAAATATTTCGATCTAGCTTAAAGGTGACAAGTACAGGATAATAAATCTGTTACTGGACTTGTCGCCCTTACCTTGAAGGCTTGACCCATGTTACTAATGTAGCACTCCCCAAGAGCTCTGGAAACCTTACTCCCACGCGGGAACACAACAGCACAGAAGTGATTGTTATTTGGCTGCGGTCTTCTGTAAGGTGGAGGTATTTCACCAGTCGGGCTGCTCCAGTTCGAGCGTTAAATCGCTATGCCCTACCTCTCTTTAACGCTTTATTGTCATTCAAAGTGAGTTGGTTGCGATTTTGAGAATAAAAAATTGCTATCCGTCGTCGGATCAGACATATTTCGTTTTTTGGAGTACACCTACTGATACATCTAGCCACCTAATTTCATATCAATTCAAATGGTAAATTTCGCATTTAAAAGTAACAAACATCTACTCATATATAAATATATATTAAACAACATCACGTACATTTCTCTGATTATGCGGTAAGTAGCTTAAGCACTTGTTTTACAGACATCAGAAATAACGAAGGTACCACAACACCCAGACCCGAGACAATATACAAAAGTTACTTTCACACATTAACCCGACCAGGGACCGAACCCGGGCCCTCAGAGAAAGCGCGACGCGTCCAATCCGCTCGTCTCACGACTACGTAATCGGAAAATCAAAAATTCATGTTTATTATATATCAGTACTACTGGGCTACTACAAAATTGATGATTATTTAAATGACAAAAATGTATGGGTCTAGAATAACTTAATTCTTTGAAATCTAGCTTTGTTTACCTTATTTAAGTATCTAATTTAAGGACACATTGTTATATTGAAGAGTAAGTGTCGAGTTTCTTGCCGGTTCTTCTCGACATGATCAACATTCCGAAGACGGCGGTAGAATACCTACTTTATTTGTACTGACGATTCAAAAGTGCTTTTGTAAAGCTTACATGAATAAAGATATTTTCTATTCTATTATATTCTAGTAGAGTCTCAACTAACTTTTTTTGTCTCATTCCGAAAGATCACATAGGTAATCCCCAAGATTAAACCTATCAACGCATTTTTACCAAGTTTTCTAAGTTCCCACATACCTAATTCTAAATCTCAAGTCACCAACACACTGAATATCCTTCAGAAATCTAAGACGTCCTTCAAATCATTGCTTATGACGTTTCAAATAAAGAAAATTTCAATAAAACGACAAAACGTTCCGCTCCGGGTGACGGTAGTAATGAGAGCTGGGCTATTGCGTCGTAAACATTTCCGTCCATCACGGAACTGAGCTGTACTGTTTTGGACCTTATCGCGACGGATTAAGATCAAAAACATTGGACTCAAATTGAGGGTAGTTGTATCTGTAATGTCCGCGCCGTAACGTGATATCACGGATTCTCATTTTCGCTTCGGCCTGCCCAGAGCCGGCGAATATGATTGTGCTCGCGATTTCGTTAACATACAATTTGAATTGTAACGCGAAGCAGAGATTACGTCGTCACTCTAGTGAGGCAGTACAGTGTTTTATAATATAAAAGTCGAAAATAAAACCCTTATTTTCCTTAACTATTATAAATACGTAAGTAATTAATACCTGTTTGTCTCTGTCAGATAAATGTGAATATAGAACTTGAGCAAAAACTGTTCTACTTGTGTTTAATACGAGAAAAGAGTCGAAAAGAAGGATGATTATTATATGGTATTTGTTTGTATCAAATATTGTAATTTTAAGAGCTACAAACTTAAGCATTATTCTAATTAACTATTTTCATAATACAACAAATAACGTATTATGGTATATATACTTATGTGTTGAATTATGCAGTTACTAGCCTAAACAATTTAAAATGCTCCACAAAGTCAGCATTGCACGCAGACAAAGTCGCGGGTATAGCTGGTATATTTATTTACACCAAGGGGCCTAGCATACGCCACGCGACTAAATTTTATCGCGCTCGTAATCAACGTAAAAATCAATTGAAGTCAGTGCGTCAGCTGCTGATTGGCTAAAAATACGAGGGCGGTGTGCTATTAGCCAATCAACAGTATCGAAACTTTTGTCGTCTCATGCGATAAATTAGACGTATTGCGCATGCTAGGCCTGCATGCCACAGAACAAACACTGACGTTCATCACACAAATGTTTATCGTACGTGGGGATCGTACCCACAACTCTTAAATAAAATATTGGTTATTCATTGAGATGATAGTTACAACACCAGTGGTCGTAGTATCCTCCTTTTAAGCACATCAATGCCTGTGCCAGGAGGCTCCACTCTTTCTTAACAAGTTCCAAGAACTTACTAGGTATATAAATTATAACAAAAGTATACACAACATAAGGGCAGTACAAACAGATATCGAACTGGAGCAGCCCGACTGGTGAAATACCTCCACCTTACAGAAGACCGCAGCCAAATGACTATCACTTCTGTGTTGTTGTGTTCCTGCGTGTGAGTAAGGTTTCCAGAGCTCCTGGGGGGTGCTGCATTAGTAGCAGGGGTCAAGCCTTCAAGTCAAGGGCGACAAGTCCAGTAACAGATTTATTATCTTAAGCTAGGACCTCATTACCACTTAACATCAGGTGGGATGAGGTCAATCTTGAAGTGCAATATAAAAAAAAAATAAGATTGTTATATCAGTTCAGCGTAGTTTATGGAAGTACTATTTCTAAGTATTATAGTGTGGTGATATATATATATATATATGTTTATATTATGTTGGTGTGTCCATATGTATGTGTGTACATCTATGTAAGTATATAAACGTATGTGTGTTTATGTACGTAGTAAGAATCTTGGTTCAACAGCCAGGAGTGCTAACCATCATTCCACCGGGGTCAGCCAACAGTATGTCTATCTACCTAGCGATTGAATTATCTAGCGCATTCGTTAACCCATGCGACCTAGTCAACCACTAGGTATAGATAGACACACAGCCAACAGATGACAAGTATTCAGTTGTAAAGTGACAATGTGTTGCGTTGCACTCGTGATAAGTTCTCGTGAAAAATTTCATTTCAATGCAGCAAGTCGTCTGAGACACCTTTACAATCACCGGTAGCCGTGGATCGTAAACGAGCGAGTTAGTCAGGGCTACCACCAGATTATTCCCAATGCCCACCATATAATATTTTGATATCAAATCCGTTGTCACCGCGATGTGGGTTCCTCTCTTGCTTACCATCAGGCTGGGAGGAGCCAATATACTGCGCTACTATAAAAAAAAATATATAACGTGGACGTACACTTTTTTTTAGTTCTAATCGCAACGTCCTCGCTGGTGGACGTTGAAAAAAACGAAGGGAAATGGGCAGTAATACCACCTAATTTTCCTTCAAAGCAAGGACGAAGAAACATCTTGCGGGCCAGTGTAGCGATGCAGCGTATGCTATGCATAGAATAACCTAACGGTTGTCTGCTCTCTAGCAATAAGACCACCTAAATTGTATTTGGATATGTCTGTAAAACCGATTTCTGTATATTTTCTGTGCAATAAAGTGTATCTATCTATCTATCTAGAATATTGCGGTATCGAATCCGTTGTCACCGCGATGTGGGTTCCTCTCTTGCTTACCATCAAGCTTGGAGGAGCCACTATACTGTGCTTTTTTTTTTTAAACTTCCACTCGTTTTGTAGTACCAATTACTTTAGAAATCTGTATTTTTATAAATGTATGGTGTGCTCTTTTCGCGTTCCAACTTCTAACAAACTATTAATTTTACCAAATTTGACCAAAAAGATAAAAAAAATGTCATGTCACTTTTCTATATTGTCTCAGTTCTGAGATTTGTTGTCGTTGTGTCTGATTTCTGTGACATAAATGCGGCAACTTCCTACCGCTGAACCTACCTAGTAGTACCTACATAGTATTTTTTCACTACATATTTTCTCAATTTTTTTTTGCGCGGTTTTTTTTCCTACCGACTATCGATGATGGCTGCTAAGCCTTATCATCTTCACCGAGCTTTCGGGGGAGCGCAGATGGCTCTCACCCCTTTAATTTTAAGGAACAATCGGAGGGCGCACCCTAACGGGACTCGAACCTCGGCTGGGGTTGCTACTAGGACTGGGTTTCTCGCTCTCTAATATTTCCTCTATCTGGAGATTGTTTAAAAAAGACTGTTCTATTCAATCCTTTATAAGACTATCCACTATATGAGCATCATAATTAGAATTTTACTTCCTTGATTTAAGGTCCATAATCAATGAAAAAATTTAACTTGCTCTACTATATAAAGGGTTAATAAAGTATATCTATCTATCTAAATGTGTGTCACAGCTAAATCGGTCGAAGCAATTAAGTAGCCCCTACAATTGGGTCTCCCTGTTATCTCCGGCGCCTGTAATCATGTCCAAGCCGGTAATAGTCGCGCCACATCGACTTGGGCGAAAATTGGCCTCTTTTAATTGCTGCTCTTATGACAGGTTTTAATTTAGCGGTCTGGCGAAAGGTTTGTTATAAAGGAAATTATTTAATTATCTTTTGAAGTAGAAATTTCGGACTAATTATGTCCGGCTGAAGAACAGAAGCTTCTTTTATTGAAATAAGTGAATGTACAGTCGCCGTCAGATATATCGGTGCACACAAAGTGACCAAATACATCTGAACAGTTAAAAATATCAATAAGTTCCATACATCACAAGTTACCATTATTATCTGAACATTCATTACTTCAGTAATATCTGAGCAGATGCCAATAACATCTGAACACTCATAACGTCAATATGTGTCACGCACGTCATGTGTCTCATTTAGCTACCTGTATAGATGAGGGTTCAAATATTATTGGTAAGTTGTGTGTAAAAAAATTAGTGACTAGTATCTGCTCAGATATTACTGAAGTAATCAATGTTCAGATATTAATGGTAACTTGTAGTGTATGGAACTTTTTAATATTTTAACTGTTCAGAAATATTTGGTCACTTTGTTTGCTCCGATATATCTGACGGCGACTGTACAAGACGATCACACAAACAAACTAGTCTCTTGATATCCCTTATCCTATGAATACAAAATGTCTAATACTAATATAACTCTAAACTTTATGTAGTTATATACAGGTGTGATAATTTTGCAAGTTTTTAGACTAGTAGGTATAAAATTATCTAAACTTAGGTAGTTTTTTTTTCAAAATAAAATAAAAATGTGTTTTTTCAAATACATAACAGCATTAATTAGGTCGCTACTGCGTATGAAAAACATTTTGATTGAATGTTTGTCAGTAACTTTTTGTATATATCATAAAAGACAAAAATATAATGTCTTACATTTTTTAAGTACCTAATCTCATTGATGGACATAATAGACATTTTTTGACATCAACGTTATAACTGTATCAAAGTACGAATAAGTTCTTGCACTAAACCGGTGTGAGCATAAATTATATGAAACATATTGTCTTAGAGACAACTTTTTAAGCCCAAAATGCATTTTTTACTCGGGTTAAATTGCTTTAAGAAAGGCTTAGCGCAACCCTAGCAAGTAATATCCTCAGTGAAATGTTGACAGATGGCCCAAATATAACACGGGATCTCTTTTTGATTACCGCCTTACCTGGGAGGACGTCTTATTTAAACGGTTATTAGGATACTTCTGAATTGGGGTAAGATGCCTCGTTTCCAAAAACATCTTTGATATAAACAAATAAAACATTTCTGACCGGGCGTGACATTGGACATCATTCTTATAGATGATGTCGTTTGATCTATGAGAATTCTGGGGCTAAAAGGATGGATGTAGTTTTTATTTTCAGAGTAGTAAAATCGATTTCTCTATTTAACCACCTCTTGAATGAGAAAGACGGAAAAACGGTGTGAACCATCCGCCTGGAAGTCCACTGTCTGGTGACTTTGTAGGTAGCCTACTAAGAAGCATGAATACTACCAAGGTAAAACTTGCCCGAAGACCTTATTACCATGCCATAGAAAAAAGAAGTCCTTATTCCTTTAAGAACACAATTGGCAGAATAGCTAGTTCCAGAGATGTCTTTTTCAAGCAGCTACATCAGCTCTTCCCAAGATTTTTAAAGTAAGGAGTAAGTATAGATTTTGTAACAGATCCATTCTCATCTTGCGACGAAGGTCGTAACTGCAATACTCACTCTAGTGTGAGGACACTCCCAAAGATAAAACTACTAAGATATTATAAAATATTAGACAGAAAATCTATCTGCAATGTATCAAACCAATTGATTAATTTTATCATAGGCTCAAAGAACCTATAGTCATTAATAGCAATGACTGAGAGTGTAGATAAAAATTACTAAAAAACACATCATTTATGTTTTCATTTTTATTTTTATCTGCTTTAAATTTTAGACCAACACAAATATTTTGTTCAAAACCTTCACTGTGTTTTAATAGTCTCCGCCATCTTCATCAAAATGTTTCGCAAAAGGTTTGCCAAAGCAGGGTAGTTTTGTCCCAGTAGAGGAGCTCGGAGTTGAGGCACGCATACCTAAATAGAGTAATTATTGTTAGTGAAAGTAATATTTGATGATATACTGAGAGGAAAAGGGCGGAAGAAAAGGATCTCATTTTATTTATTTTATTAATGAAACGTACGGCTTATTTATCAATTGTTTTCGTAAAGAAACCTAACACATTTGCCTATAAAGTTCAATAAATAGTCCACATGGATGATTTAAAATGAAAGAAAGTTAATCTTGAAGTAATACAAAAAACTTTCTCCATTCTAAGATACCATATTCAGCTTGACGGTAGGTAGTCAAGCCATAACGTGCTTACAAAGTTTCGAGCGATGGTTTCTTATGCCTCCTCTACACGTACACAGATTCGTCTGCAGATGGCATCGCCAATCAAGTCAATCACACCCTCTATACGTCGGTGGACGCGTCCAGACGTGTAGAGGAGGTGATTTGCTCGTCTGCCGATCTCAAATACCTACCACAGACGAACAAATCACACCCTCTACAAGTCAGCGGAGGCCATCACGATGACATCTTCAGACGTATCTGTCTACGTCTAGAGGAGGCATTAGAGACATATCATAAATTATGACTTACTTCCACGAATTAAGATCCAAAATCAATAAATAATTGTAACATGCTGTGCCGTACAAAGGTAGCCCTATTAGTTCTGCTTCTAGTCAGTTCGTGTTCAGTTTCAGTCATCTTGTAACTCACCACAGCCAACAACACGACGAGTAGAGGACATACGAGGTTGATGAGCAGGGTGAGGACAGCACGCACTAGCCACCACAAACCAATTACCACCAACACGCTGGCCAACATAACCTGGAACCAGTCAATAATTAATAGATACTTGGAGTAGCCAAATCGCTCAGCGAGCTATAGAAAAACTAATCTTGCAGAATCTTCAGAGAAATCTGAAAAATAAGATTTGTAAGGAATATATTCAACAGAGAACTATATTTATAGGCATCAATCAGCACACTGATAGTAGTCCAACCATATCTCACAAAGAAACGACAAACACTGAGATAGACAGGTTCTTGAGTGGAGAAAACCACTTCAGCCAGGAGGAATGATTACGTGCAAAAGGTTGTAAGTACATGTCAGAAATATTGCAGCAGTGGACTAGGTATAAGGTGATAATGATAATGAAGTGATGATAACACTATGGGAATTATCATAGCTGCTTTATTCTAACGTATAGCAAAAACACGGAAATTGTGGATAAAGATAAAAGCGTCTTGTTTATTTCAACGATCCAGGATACCGGGCCACAGCGTAAGCTATACATTACTTTGTACGCTTAGTACTTGAGATTTAATTTTTTGTATTTATTTCTGATCGTTAGCTTAGATGAAAACCCATTTGATAGTTACAACATTTAACATCTTTGCTTATATATTTTTTTAAGAATTTGTTTAGCTGTAAATGGTATAAAGTTATTAACCTGAGCATCTTCATGGCCATACAACCAGTTTCTGAAGTTGCTGACAACACCGGAATAGCCTTCAATATTTCCTGGGCCAGATGTGCGGGACACACTGAACTAAAAATAAAATGACAGAATGACTTTCAACAGTGTACATTCCCGTGGATTGTTATTAGATCTTAAAGAGTTTTTTCGCTGTCGTACATTTTTTCATTGCCGTGCTTGTTTTCATTGCCATAGCAAATTTTGGCCTTGGAATCCTACGCAATGAAATCTAGTAATTCATTATTGATGACCTTTGAGGTTCCGGGTTCGATTCCCGGTCGAGTCAATATGGGAAACGAACTTTTCTGTATTGTCTCGGGTCTGGGTGTTGTGGTACAGTCATTGTTTCTGACTTCTGTAACACAAGTGCTTTAGCTACTTACCACAGAATCAGAGCAATGTATGTGATGTTGTCCAATATTTGTTTTATTCAAAATGCTTAATTGTAAACTTCACAAATAACATTAGAAAAATGGCATTCTATCGAATAAAAAGTCGCGAGCACAGCTAGTAAGATTTTCGACTCACGTTATGTCCAAGAGACAAAGGCTTTCGACTCACGTTATGTCCAAGAGACAAAGGCTTTCGACTCACGTTATGTCCAAGAGACAAAGGCTTTCGACTCACGTTATGTCCAAGAGACAAAGGCTTTCGACTCACGTTATGTCCAAGAGACAAAGGCTTTCGACTCACGTTATGTCCAAGAGACAAAGGCTTTCGACTCACGTTATGTCCAAGAGACAAAGGCTTTCGACTCACGTTATGTCCAAGAGACAAAGGCTTTCGACTCACGTTATGTCCAAGAGACAAAGGCTTTCGACTCACGTTATGTCCAAGTATTGTCCTTTGCCATTGGTATTGATCAGTTGACATGTTACCAGCAAACTTATCTACTAATTCAGTCGCATGGGCCAACAGCTTATACAACTTCCTGCCCTTTCGATGCTCTGAAAACGTGATACAGAGAAAGAGGTCAGAGGATCGTCTTAGAAACATGTACCGACCTCAATGACATAGAGGCTAAGCCACCCAAAGCAAAAATAACAATCACTTTTTGTGGTTGTGTACCTGCGTGTGAGTAAGGTTTCCAGAACTCCTGTGGGGTGCTGCATTAGTAGCAGGGGTCAAGCCCTTAAGGTATGAGCGACAAGTCCAGTCACGGCTTTATTATGCTGTACTTGTCACTCTTAAGTTAGGACTTCATTACCACTTAACATCAGGTGGGATGAGGTCAATCATGAAGTTAATATAAAAAAAGCACGAAATATCCAGGATTCGATTCTTAGTCTGGTAAATATGGGAAATGAAAATTTATAAATTGGGTTGGATCTGAGTGGACGCTTCTAATTTATGCCCGCCTGGTACTTATTATATAAAACAATGCCTTCGTTTGAGACAAGGTGTGTTTGTTTAGAGCATTTATTAAATTATTTTATTTATTTATATTTCCACTTGATTACTAGACTTCCAACTACTGTAAGACCTATGAGATGCCTCCAAAGATTAAAAAAAAATAGTACACTAACAACAGTATTTACTAACTCAGTAGATTTGTTTCAAACCGGTATGTGACTTATTTCTATGTGTAGACCACATTACACAAGTCATATACATAGTTTTGTTTTGGTAAGATAAAATCTTCTATATAGGTATATAAAAGAAAGTCGTGTTAGTTACACTATTTATAACTCAAGGCAGGCAGAACAGATTTGGCTGAAAATTGGTAGGGATATAATTTAGAACCAGGCGAAGGATACTTTTTTATTCATTTCTGTTTGCATTTTTTTAAGTCATTTATTGCCTCTATCACCTAGTATTTATAAAAGATATGTTTATAACATACCTATATCTTGCGCAATTAGTGGGTATATTTATATTTATATTATTTATATTCAATATTACCTTTTATCAGACAATTAAATTGTTGCAACGTGAGCGTCCTCTCTCACATTGCAGTGCCCTACCGGGGACTATAATGATCTAATAATAAGAATACCATCTGTACTGTATCTACATTATAGCAGCAATAATTATTGAGTATTGAGTATTTAATTTTGAGAAAGATGCTGGAGCAGACCAGTCCCCGCAGATGGAAGCTGTTTACAAGCATGATGTACGTGCCAGCCATCACTTCTCTCAAACGTATTACTTAAAGGTAGTGTAACGATTTGTTTTAAGATACATTTTATAGCCTGAAACTATACATAAGGAATTAAACTCACCAATTTTATTCACGAACGGCATATCGGTGTGAGTCCCATTCTGATTCCATCGTCATAGCGCCCTCATGTTAAAACGAAACAAGAAACTTAATAAAAAAATCACATAGACCAACAATTTAAGGTAATTTTGATATTGAATGAGCCTGAAATAACGTTTGTTTTTATTTCACATACGTTTATCAACTCTTTACTGTACTGGTAAAATTTTGAGGTTTTTTTGACACGTTTCAATCGGTAGGCTATGGATTAAAAATAAAAAGTTTGGTATAAAAAGTTTATATGATTGTTTTTCGAAATGTTGAAAATTAAATAAGAGTTTTCGTATGCGTATGTTCCAGATAAATTAATTTTAAAACAATCGGTAAATTTGATTCACTATTTCTGAATTTATGTGCGTTGTTTAAGTAATATTATTTAGGTAGATAAAAAACTATCGTTAGAAGCCAGTCATAAAAAACCTTTAGAAATTACTTATGATCCTTCAATCATGACCAAATTTAATGGTTCTCTAACGTCAAATGTAAATGATTTTTAAAATTGCTTGAGTTGATATACAGACTAAATACCTACATCATGATGAAGTAAACAATAATTTGATGTTATCTTGCATGGAACTATAGTTCTACACATTCGTTGTTCGAAGGACCATAATCGAAAACTTCACTAAATCGTCCTATTTACATTTTGGGTTTTCACATTATCTGATCCACTCTAACTCAAAAGATAAACTTTTGAATACATCTTAGAGAGAACTCACGAACATCAAGACAACAGCATCCCGTCTATTACGGGCGTCCTTTGACAAACAAAAATCCTCAGAGACATTCACAAAGCTTTCGCAAAAACTGCGCGATTAAAAAATAAACGAGTCCCGACAGTAACAGATTATATTTCTCGCGCCAAAATGGAGTCGGGCGCATTTAAAATATTAATTTCCTAGAAACACTCAGAGCGTCGCGTTGTTTAGACGTTACATGGTCAAGCGGAAAAGGGGTCTGAGGTAAAACGATTCCGTATTAAATTAATAAATAAAGAAAATAAATATTAGAAAACATCACATACATTACTCTGATTATGTGGTAAGTAGGTTAAGTACTTGTGTAACAGTAATCAGAAACAACGACGATACCACAGACCCGTGACAATATAGAAAAGTTTGTTTCCCATATTGATCCGACCGGGGATGGAACCCGGGACCTCAGAGATGGCTCGACGCCAAAGTCTGGCCCACTCGCCTCTCGGCTACGGAGGTCGTCAAAATGCACAATTTTAAATTTTTAAAACAATTTTTGAAGTTACTTTCATAACAAAAGGTTGATGAGACTTTCCCGTAATAAACTTCGCCTAGTGTGGGAGTGTTCATCAATGTAAACCTTAAAATGTTGGTAAATACATGCGTTTTCTTTTTTTTTGGCATTGTCAAAGTCAAAGTCATTTATTTATTCAAGTAAGTTACATATAACACTTATCATCTTTGAATACAATTCAAAGTGATACAACTGCCGCTTCGGAAGCTATACTCGTATCAACCTATAAGACAGCGGGAAAAAAAATCAGGCAAAACAGTATAGTAACAGTATCTACCTTATTGCTATCGTCGACGCGCGTGCCGCGTAAGTACATTTTTCCGTAAGTTCCAATTTCGGTTGAAATAATATGAAATAGCAGACAAAATTAATCTTTATGGCAATCGGTAGATACGCGGTATTGCACGCGCGTCGACGATATGTCACTTTGGACCTAGTCATATTATAGTTTTCTTTAGATGAGTGATGAAACAATTAGGTACTCAAGTAAGTATTTACTTTCGTGAGGTAAGCTGGAGCAGACCAGTCCCCAAAGATGGCACCTGTTCACAAGCATGACATATGTGCCAGACATCGCATCACTGATTATTGATTCGGTACGAGGGAAAATCATGGTTCGTCAGATTTATTGGTTTTTGTTTATTATTCAGGTAATATCAATGTGTGAATATGGTATTGATTTCTTCAGTACTGGGTGATAGTGTCTTTAAGTGGACAATTAATGCCCGGTTTCAATATTTGAAAAACGAATCGTTCTAGTTACGGACGGTAATAAATATACGAGGCGTAAGCTAAAAACGACTGACGAACGACTGATGACGCTGATATGAAAAGTGCATAGATATATAAAGGGAAAGTAAATTTGAAATTAGAATTAACGACTCGTAGTGAAATGGGTAGTCATTCTTGGCACATTACGTATCGTAAAACGGGCATACGTGAATATTTGAACATTGCAAGCGCCGGGGTTTGGACACTTAATACTCGTAGTATACATTTGGATCGTGTGGCTCACCCCATCAGGAGTCCTCTCCAACCATATTAGAAAATTTGAAAATCATCACAATGTATCTTCTACATGAATAAAACTAAATCGCCAAATAGTATTTAAGCAAATAACTTCAGAAATACTCGACCAGATTGGATAATTTTTTTTTTGTTAATAGTCAATAATTATTAAAAACATTAGACATTTTAGTTTCATTATACATGAAAAAATGTTAAGATAAAAGGATGCCAAGTTACGAAAAAAGTAGTGGCTCGTTACGTCACGTGTGTATTACAAAGTGTGTATACTAAAGACATAATGCGACAATTCAATTAAATGTAAATGGTATTATTTGATTTGGTGAAAATTCCAAAAATACTTGCCTCATATTTTTGTATCTAGTAGTTGAAATAATAAAAAAATGTTTAGTTTGCTTTTCTATTGTATATTATGGATGGCTTAATAAAAGCATTATTTAAGAGATCAACCTATTTACTTTGAGATCAGGCAATTCAATTCTATTAAAGCGATGTTTTCGTCGACCTTGTTTTGATTCGAGCAACCGTTTTGTTTCTCGGAACATCGTTCAATACAAGAAGGTACAAACACGTGCAAACATTTATACATCATTCTAAAATGAACCTTAAGAGAGGTGAACTTAAAGAGAGGTGGGGCATACCGATTTATCGCTCGAACTGGAGCAGCCCGACTGGTGAAATACCTCCACCTTAGAGTCTTCTTTAAATAATAATCGCTTCGGTGATGTTGTGTTCCTGAGTGTGAGTAAGGTTTCCAGAGCTCCTGAGGGGTGTAGCATTAGTAGCAGGGGTCAAGCCTTCAAGGTAAAGGCGGCAAGTCCAGTAACAATTTAATTATGCTTAGGAATTATGAGTTAGGACCTCATTACCACTTAACATCAGGTGGGATGAGGTCAATCTTGGAGTGTATCATAAAGAAAAATAGAAAAAAGAACCTTATTGTAAAGTCGTAAGGGCTCAGGTGTTAAGCTAATATTGTTCGTGGCTGTACGTAATTCTAGTGCGAATCCCTAAATTTATTTTCCTTGAGCACAAAACAGTGTTACAAAATCTCACCTCTAAGCATTTTATATCTGGGACTGCAATATATTCGGGGCTGTCATAATTCTGCGAACTTGGCGCAAGATTAGGAGGCATTATCAAACTTTTTGTGTAACAATTGAGATTGAATCTGTGTCTGCAGGGACGGGCTTAGGGAGGGGGTATCACCTGTGTCTTTTATTTTATCTCTAAACACAATTTCGTTGGCCTTCATTAATATTATACTAAAACATACAACTTTATTTAGGCAAAAAAAAGATGCTATTGATTTCAATTATTATTTTCGGTCATCAAAATTATAGGAAAAAATAGATAAATGCAAATAATGAACTCCGTAGCTAACGATAATAATCAATCTATGTCATTCGTTTGGTGCCAATGGAAAATTCGTAGGTCTTCGTTAATATTTTGCAAAAACATACATTTTATACAGGCAAAAAATGTATTAAAAAGAACATTTCAACTCTTATTTTAGGCTAAATTTTTAGAAAAATACTACCTCTGTAACCTCCGTAGCGGAAAGTCGAACGAGCCGGACTTTGGCGTCGCGACATCTCTGAGATCCCAGGTTCGATTCCCGGTCGGATCAATATAGAAAACGAACTTTCCTTTATTGTTTCAGGACTATGTGTTGTAGTATTTGCTGTGTCTGATTTCTGTTACACTAGTGATTTAGCTACTTACCGTATTCATGTATTAATTTAACAAAATAGGTTAGTGTACAAAAATGTTAATAATACTGTTTATAGAGTTTGTCTGCGTGATAAGATCTAAGATAAGAGATACCTGTGCTTTTTCTTTAAGAAAAAATTGTACAATATTACAAAAATGTTTATTTTTTAAATTAAATTATTATAAATTTACATAACATTTATTAAAATTAAAATAAAACATGCACGAGCCTGATATATTTTTCGCTGTTCATTTATTACGCATCCTAAACGAAACAATCCCCAAAATTTATTTTTCAACAATATTTTCTTCCAAATCCGTACCATTTCTTCCTTCTGTTTCCCCTTAGTAGTACCCGTCACTTCCTTTAATACCTTTAAGGAAATATACCGTTGCTACCTTGAGTGCGATCAAATAAATGTATATGGAAAAAGCGTTAAGCTCTGTCCTGATTACATCAAAGAAAATTGCTGTCCTTGATTTCAATAACGTGTTTTTATCTTTTCCTGTTATCCCGGTACTTACTAGAATGATGTGCACCTACTCAACTTTGGCGTTAACCAACAACGCTTAAATATGTGTCGTTATACAAAATTATATATACTTCTGTATTAATAGTATAACGTATAGTATATATAATAGCTTTTGTCTCCCGGCTTCGCTTGAATTAAAATCGGGGCAACACGGTTCCCCATATATATATTTAGAAAACAAAAGATTGTTTTAATTAAAATATTTTATACTTTATTTGTATCATAGAACCTGTAAATATTTTTTGGAGAGTCTCACATAAATTTCCATCCCCTATTTTAGGGGTTGGCCTATTTTCGTAGTTACTATTACTATATTTATTTAAAAACTTAATTTACCCGGTCGGGTCAATATGGGAATCGATATTTTCTACATTGTCTCGGATCTGGGTGTTGTGGTACCGTCGTTGTTTCTGATTTCTGTAACACTAGTGCTTAAGCTACTTACCACAGTATCAGAGCAATGTATGTAATGTTGTCCCATATTAATTTATTTATTACGCTCCTTTTATATCTCTTAGAATAAGAAATGTAATGGGTATGAGCTAGGAAACCCCAACACAAGTATATATCCTCCTCCGTAGCCGAGAGGCAAGCGTGTCTGACTTTGGCCAGCGCCATCTCTGAGGTTCCGGGTTCGATCCCCGGTCGGGTCAATATGGGAATCGATATTTTCTACATTGTCTCGGATCTGGGTGTTGTGGTACCGTCGTTGTTTCTGATTTCTGTAACACAAGTGCTTAAGCTACTTACCACAGAATCAGAGCAATGTATGTGATGTTGTCCAATATTTATATTTATTATATTTATATATTATTATATATTTATATATTATTTCCTGGGACGTCTTAATACTTGTATATAACTAAGAGAAACAAAATCTTTTTGATTTTTTTTATTACGGTATCTCTGTTACCACCTCTTTCACTCTCTTCGCATCCATATTAGTGCTCTCATAGTATCATGATATGGTAGCTTATATATTTCGCGCCTATTCGGACTAAGTGTTGAACTTAGGCTACGCAAGTTAAATTGCAAAAGTTTAGTATGCAATGCATTCTCCATTTTAGGCGTTGGCGAAAATAATAATATTGAATAGAATAGAAAATTTAAGAGAGGTAGGGCATAGCGATTTATCGCTCGAACTGGAGCAGCCCGACTGGTGAAATACCTCCACCTTACAGAAGACCGCAGCCAAATAACAATCACTTCTGTGTTGTTGTGTTCCTGCGTGTGAGTAAGGTTTCCAGAGCTCCTGGGGGGTGCTACATTAGTAGATTACAAGATTGACCTCATCCCACCTGATGTTAAGTGGTAATAAGTTCCTAGCCTAAGGACGAAAAGTATAGCATAGTAAAACTGTTACTAGACTTGTCGCCCTTACCTTGAAGGCTTGACCCCTGCTACTAATGTAGCACCCCCCAAGAGCTCTGGAAACCTTACTCACGCGCAGGAACACAACAACACCGGATTGATTTGTATGAATTAAAGTGAACGTATTCTAGATTAGCACATTTGTGTCTCATTTGTCACGTAGACAATTTTTAAAATGCGTCTTTAATCTGTGATGGAAAATCCAGACAACTTGTTTAATAAATTAAGACTTGACCCACAAAGGGATGGTTTATCTTTCGTTTTTAAAATAGACAACAATATTTTTAATGTTGAATGACAATAACAGATAAGGTGTGTTTCGGATTTTTAGAATATATTGTGTAGTTAGGATTTGTAACACACATAGTATATTAATTGATGTTAATTCTTAAAATCCAGCTAACTCCTCGAAAGTATTTACTTTCGAGAGGTGAGCTGGAGCAGAACAGTCACCAAAACCTATTCACAATGACATTATTTTGATAAAACCACCTGAAACTGTCTCAAAACATATTTGGTATTTTTCAGGCCATTTATAATTATGTTTTTTATTAAAGAAAACATAATGATATCATAGCTTATGAAAAAAGATATAATTATATAAAACGGTAAATTTAATCATATTTTAAGATTTTTATGATTATTTTAATTAACAGTGGTTTTATGTTGTCCATAAGAAAATTATTATCACCGAAAATACGTCGCCGTCCATTCTCCACAACGTGTAATACAAACCCGACTATTAAATGCACGCACACAAAAACCATTCAATGCACTCCCGCCTATAAATTGCGAACTCTTATTAATAATACGTAGTTGAGTCAAATTTATGATAATAAAACCCTTCCCTGTGTGCTTGGCATGTTTTTATAAGGCAGATTTGAGGGTTTTATAGTATCCTTAGGCCTTAATAGTTTTGCCATTACAGTTACAGGTTTCTTATATAAAAATGTGTTTCGTAAAAAAAGTATTTTCAATTATTGATAAGGCCTAGAAAGTACATAGTTTATTTCTGCTCCCTTATAAATAGAGTTTTATTTTCTGTCGTCAAATCTGCAACATTTTAGTTTTAGTAAATTAGGGTTTTCCAACCAATTATAAAAAAATATCTCGACTTGTTCAGATTTTGTATAAGATCGTTAATTGTGCACAGTTTTCAAAAACAAAATAATAAATAAAATATATTTTTTTAAAAGACAAGCGGTCGTTCACGACTTCGTAGCTTACGGACATCCTCCACCATCCCTTATTTTATGCTCATGGGGGTTAAAATAGCATATTTTCCATTGTAGCTCCAATCTTGAATTTTAGTTCAATCAGTCAAAAATCTAAGAAGATTGTAAACTTTCATAGGGTGAGTTTTATCAAGATGCCTTGATAGTAGCTTTATGCATGCTAAAGGGTCAGCCCGATCGGTTTGAAATTGACAAAGTTTCATACAAACTTTCATCCCCACTTCATCCTCTTGGGGGTAGAATTGATTAAAATCCTTTTTTAACGGATGCCTACGTAATAACTTCTACCTGCAAGCCAAATTTCCGCTCAATCCATACAGTGGTTTGGGATGTGCGTTTACAGATCGCCATGTCATACTGGGCTCGATGCAATAAAGAATGAATTGAATGCAATAGACAGTTCCACTCAGTAGCTTACCCAGAACATGTTTTAGTCAGTATAGGAAAGCTGAAATGACGATATGTTCCATTCTCACAACATTAGTTTGCACTTTAAAACTTTTAACGCTTCTTGTAGCCGAGCTTAGCTTGTAACAGTATTGTTCAAGCAGAAGTTTTAACACTGCCACGCGATTTATTGTGACGATTTATAAACGAGTATGTTTTGTGGATGGTGAATTCATTATAAAATGACAACCTTAATAAAGGAAAGGTTGTGATAAAATAAAAGATGTCATTTTTTTTTATATTGCACTTCAAGTTTACCTCATCCCACCTGATGTTAAGTGGTAATGAGGTCCTAGTACAGCATAATAAATCTGTTACTGAACTTATCGCCCTTACCTTGAAGGCTTGACCCCTGCTACTAATGTAGCATCCCCCAGGAGCTCTGGAAACCTTACTCACACGCAGGAACACAACAACACAGAAGTGATTGTTATTTGGCTGCGGTCTGTCGTATATGTAAATGTTTCTTTAGTGTTTATTTTGTGACGTTATGTGAATATTTTGATATTTACTTACTATAAATGCCCGGTTCCAATATTTTACGATTCGTAATGTCTTAAAAATTACTATTTGTTTTACTCCAATCGACTACGAGTTGTTAATACCGTTCCATTATTTACTTTCCATACCAGCTGTTATCAGTCGTCCGTCAGTCGTTTTTAGCTTACGCCTCGTATAATTTATTACCATCCGTTACTAGAACAGATCGTTTATTAAATATTAAAACCAGGCAAAGGTTTGGATCAGGCGTTGCCTAAGAATTTGAGTTGCTTCAGTTTAACACCAGCAAAGAAACAGTTTAGAAAAGTGGTCCTTGGAAGTTGAAACAAATAAAACTGGTATTTGTGATAGTGAATTATTAATAATTAAATACATTTTCGATACATATGACATTAACCTATTATACTTAAATATGGTAGGTAGGTATTTTGTTCTTAGCCGAAAAAGACTAAACCTTTTACTTGAAATAACGACTTGATTAAGTCCGTCTCACGTTAATACTCGTATCTATCTGTATGCAAAATTTTAGGCAGAACTATTTTCGTAATTTATAATATTAGTAAGAATTTAGAAAGTTGTCCCAATTTGTTTGCACTTAGGAATTTAGGATAGTTTTTATTGAGGCGTAATTTACGGGTTGGGCTCAAAACACGCGTCTAACGGACGTAAATCCGTGTTTACGGCACTTCGAGACAGCGTTTTATGACGAGGTAACTCGTATTACACTACTTGTATTTGGATACGTGTGGGGTGACGATGGGGGTGAGTTTTATGTGTCGAGAGCTTTAAAACGGTAAATAGGTTATCTGCCATCTTAGTCGATTTCAATCCTACTAAATTTAATAATTGCGTAAGAATTTAAAGATATCTAGATGTCTGGACGTATGGATGACTGGATTTCTGGAGGTCAGGATGTCTAGATGTTAGGATGTCTAGATGTCTGGATGTCTGGATGTCTAGATGTCTGGATGTCTGGATGTCTGGATGTCTGGATGTCTGAATGTTTAGATGACTGGATGTCTGGATGTCTGGATGGCTGGATGGCTAGATGTCTGGATGTCTAGATGTCTGGATGTCTGGATGTCTGGATGTCTGGATGTCTGGATGTCTGGATGACTGGATGGCTGGATGTCTGGATGTTTGGATGGCTGGATGGCTGGATGGCTGGATGGCTGGATGGCTGGATGGCTGGATGGCTGGATGGCTGGATGGCTGGATGGCTGGATGGCTGGATGGCTGGATGGCTGGATGGCTGGATGGCTGGATGACTGGATGGCTGGATGGCTGGATGGCTGGATGGCTGGATGGCTGGATGGCTGGATGGCTGGATGGCTGGATGGCTGGATGGCTGGATGGCTGGATGGCTGGATGGCTGGATGGCTGGATGGCTGGATGGCTGGATGGCTGGATGGCTGGATGGCTGGATGGCTGGATGGCTGGATGGCTGGATGGCTGGATGGCTGGATGGCTGGATGGCTGGATGGCTGGATGGCTGGATGGCTGGATGGCTGGATGGCTGGATGGCTGGATGGCTGGATGGCTGGATGGCTGGATGGCTGGATGGCTGGATGGCTGGATGGCTGGATGGCTGGATGTCTAAATATCAAGACATATGAATGTATGTTTGTTACTAATTCAGGCTAAAACTACTGAATATTTTTTGGTTGAAATTTGGCAGACAGATTAATAAAGTAGTAAATTAACATATTAAACGTGGCAATGGGCATGCCATATAAAACATGGCATTGGCAAATATTTTCTTCGTAAATACGTCTCTCGTAATAACTATTCGTGAAACGGATTCCTATTCCGTTCAATGGTTTCTTAGTAAATAACATGTAGTAGAGTAATGGCTTCGCATGGGTAGATAATTTTTACACCTTTCTCACATTATTTAAAAATGTAATGGCTCCTTCACCCGGAAATAGTGATGTTTCCCATTGGTGAAATAATCTTTCAAATTTGGAGTAGTTTCGGAAACTGTTCCATTTTTTAAATACATTTTTGTTACCATCTTGTATTTTGTAAGCTCGTCATTTCATAACTTTTTACTATAATTTTAAAAATTTTTACACCAATTATTATTTAAGATCTTCTCTTTAAGTTAATAAATATATTTTTAAGAGGAAATAAAGTTCTTCAACCTTATTCAACGCAAACAAATAATCAATTCCTTTCTATTGACAATTTAGTCTCGATTGACTTAGGCTTGAATTTGTTAAGTATGTAACCATAAAGTAACTTGTATCCTTGACATTGAAATGTAAACAATGTCTGCTAGAGTTTAACCTGGTCTGTGAGACCGAGTGATTGGAAAATATCGAATAGCTTTTTAAATATCCATCGTTGCGGGTTGCGATTCCGACTGCCTCAGCTTACGTCCCCTATCGCTAGTTCGTTTCACGATAGCGCTGCAAAAACTCGTTCCAGACGTTTGCCATCAATCTGGTCCATGAGACCGGCGTCACTTATTATGTAATGAACTATTCAAATAAAAAATGTCATACTTTTTGAACTTTTTATAAATAAAATTATTTTCCATGACTTCATAAAGACTGCTAAAGATTGATTTAGCAGCTATTATATTATTTTCTTTTACTAACCTGTAGAATAGCCGTGCATCATTTTACTAAACTTGTTTATACTTCATTTATGACACGAATAAACGTTCAGTGATATATTACTGTTAACAAGTCACATATTTTTCACTAAAATAATAAAATAATATGTTTTTTCTTGAATACTGAGAAAATTTATAGTATTATTTTCATAAAAAATATATGAGCGGAAAGATATTTTTTTTACCTTTAATTTAATAATACATTAAATATATATTTTCATTATGTCATTAAAGTAATGTGATTTCAAACGTTTTTGTGTTTTTCTGAAAAGTTGTCGTTTTTCGTTTGCACGTTTATTCGTTGGGGCAATCGATATGATATGTAATATTAAAACTAAGCCTACTTAACGCCATACACATACATAGGTAATTATCTATTGCCAAAGTCTTATGTCAAATATCCGTGTCCATGAGGCCGGCGAAATATGTAGGTAAATTAAATAGATGTCGCCAATAGGGGGTTAATGACTGCCTACAATAGCTATTACTATTCCTTGAAGAGTAATTAACTCGCTCTGTGATTTCATCAAACCACTTTATTGATTTAGGTCATTGCTGACCACAATTACACAACAGTTTTGTATTTCATGGTTTTGATCGTTAAATTGAGGTGGATTATATGTGATGTGAGTATTAATTTGACGTCCTCATCTGAATTAAAAGCTATAGCTACCATATTTTCATATAGGTAGTTGCTACTAAACAAGTCTTGTTTTTTTATTTATATTCTAGTATGGATTTTATTGTAATACTAGTTCCGAGACTTCGTTCGCGTGGACTACAGGGATTTTTCAGTTTTTTCCCGCTTACTCCCGTTCCTGTGAGAATTTTGTAATATCCTGTTGCAACTAAGCTTAAAGTTTACCTGCATGCCAAATTTCAAGCGTCTAACTTAAGCGGTTTCGATTTTTTCATACAAAAGGATTTTTCCGCTAATTTCGTCCCTTCCAAATTTCAAGTGCCTACGCTTAGCCATTTAGGCTGTGTGTTGATATGTCAGTCAGTCAGCCAGTCAGTTTCTCCTTTTATTTATTTAGATAGATTACCTTCATTTAGATGAATGTGATGCATGAATTTTCTAGGTTGTATTTATATTATTAAATGCGTCATAAATTCACACTAATCAACAAAAATCACAATTACCTACTCTGATGGACTTAAAAAAAAATACTCGTTTCCTGAGTATCCCAAGTCTAGTGGGACATCTACTTTATATTTTAACTAGCTTCCCGCCGCGGCTTCGCGTGCGTACAAAGCCCCTTTTATCCACATTTTCTTCTGATTCTTCGCTCAAATTGGTCACAGCGTGGTGATATATTAAATTCTTCCTCAGTAAATGGCTTATCCAACACAACAAAGAAAAATATTTTTGCAATTCAAACTTGAAGATATTGAGATAAGTGCGGTCAAACAGATAAACTCTTGAGCTTTATAATATAAGTATAGATATCAGATATTTTTTTAAGCTTTAAATGGCTGGACTAACTTGATTTCTTTACACAATTTGATTCAAGAAAAAAAATCTACGGTTTTTGCGCGCAAACCGCAATTCCTACCATTTCCTAGTCCGTGGAGACTCCGCGTCCTGGAAATCGTATGTACAATCAGCACCAAAATAAAGTTTATAAATGGCAGGCTAGATTACCATGTTGGTCCCAAAAGGGAGCAGTCTCGTTACCAACATTATCCCTAGTACTTAAAGTTTAAATTTGTTTATGTTAATTGCTCAGATAAGTGTTATAACCAAAAGCGCCATCTCCTACAATCAGTGCTGGATTAACCATTGAAGCTGAAAAAATGGCGGCAAAATTGTCCTAACGATTTGGTACAAAAGAAGTAAAGCCAAAGGCACGCTATCAAGTAGGGATACGGAAAAAAATTATTATTAATTAATTAAGTAACCCGACTGGTGAAATACCTCCACCTTACATAAGAGCGCAGCCACATAACAATCACTTCTGTGTTGTTGTGTTCCTGCGTGTGAGTAAGGTTTCCAGAGCTCCTGAGGGGTGCTACGTTAGTAGCAGTGGTCATGCCTTCAAGATAAGGGCAACAAGTCCAGTAACATATTTATTATGCTGTAATTGTCACCCTTAACCTAGGACATCATTACCATTTAACATCAGGTGAGATGAGGTCAATCTTGAAGTGCAATATCAAAAAAAAAAAGGTTTGTATTTGCTCATTACGTTTTAAATTTAAAACATTACGTAAACAGTGTTATTTAATATAAGAGGTTAGTAAGGGCGGTATAAATGTGTAAATCCAGCATTAGCTACTAATAAATAATCTTTCGATTGCTCTAGTGAATTAAATTCGTTGTTTATAAGGGAATAGAAGGTGACCACAGATGACGTCTAACATTTGTTGATGGAATGTGTCAAGAATAATGTTCAGCGGCAGGCAATGGTAGCTCCAATGCATTTGAACCGGTTGGATGTGGGATTAATTCAAAGCATTTTGGGTTATCCTACATCTGATATGGCGAGGATGTTGTTTGGACTCGCTTATTGTCATTTACTACTTATTACTATAAATAAATAAATATTGGACAACATCACATACATTGCTCTGATTCTGTGGTAAGTAGCTAAAGCACTTGTGTTACAGAAATCAGAAACAACGACGGTACCACAACACCCAGACCCGAGACAATATAGAAAAGTTCGTTTCCCATACCCGACCGGGGATCGAACCCGGAACCTCAGAGATGGCGCGACATCAAATTCCGGCACGCTTGCCTCTCGGCTTCGGAGGTCGTCAAAACTATGTTACTGAGTAATTCATTTTGTGTCTATTTTGTTTAAGTTACAATAGGACTGATATTCCTATGTTAAGACAAAAATCCTTCATAATAAAGAGAAAAAATTCAACTTCACCAACATTATTTTTAGAAGAAAGAGGTGTCATGTAAAGTGTGTCTTTATTGCACCAACATTTCTATATAGGTGTCTATACAAATACACTGTTAGATAGTTATTGTCTTGAAATACTGAAGCTCCTTTTATTGCTCGCCGTCCGACTGTAGGTCATTACCGCAGCCGGACGATTCTGACTAATATATGTTTTCACACTAAATAAAACCCGACTGCCTTTTTTGGGTAGATTCAGACATAACGCTGTGGCCAGGAAAAGAGCGTGTGTCTTGTGTGACTTTGATATCAGTATGGTCAGATCATCATACTGTTTATTATTTACGACGACCTCTGTGGTTGAGAGGCGAGCGGGCCTGATTTTGGCGAGTGCAATCAAGGTCGCGGGTTCGATCCCCGGTCGGGTCAATATGGGAAACGATCTTTTTCATATTGTCTCGGGTCTGGGTTTTTTGGTACCATCGTTGTTTCTGATTTCTGTAACACAAGTGCTTAAGCTACTTACGCCATAATCAGAGATGATGAACTGCTTCAGCTTATGTCATAATTACTATATACCTTATTTCCTTACTTCACTTCCATTTGGACTAGGTTTGAATATCTCGTAGTACCTACTAAGTTAGAAACTTTTAAAATAATTTAACGGGTCAAAACGCGACACCATTTTTATTTAGTAAGTTAATACGAACTACTTACTGCTTAAGTTAGAAACTTCTACTGTAACGTGCTGTAGTAATCATATTTAATGGCGATTAAAAAGTTTTTTTTATATAGCTTACCTTTAAAATGTATCAAATTGATTGTGAGAACTATTGTAATATATCTACTACGGTATTCTGTGTCCTGTGGCCGTTATGGGTCTCCAGGTTCCCATGGCGCTGTAACTAGGCGATGAGAAGGTGGGTGGGGTTTTTAGTTTGGGCAGTCCCTGCTGCTACGATTAAAGGAGTCCGACACACATCGGTGTTGTCCCCACGGCAGCGTTACGGCACGAAAAGTATTTTTCCCACCTCAAAAAAAAGGATATTAAAGTCGCTTTATAGGTATAGTATGGTATGATAATTTATAACTGAATTTTCTTGGAAAAAAAATATTTAGTAATATAATTTAAATTACAAAAAAGGTACTGCACATTATCCAAGTTAGTAACTGGTATAATCTAAAACGCCATAATAATTATTGGTTAGGTTTGAAATTGCAAAAATTTTAAGTTTGCCGTGATCACAAGCCTGCGGAGCCGTGAAAACAATCTTCCCATCCACTATCAATGACAAAAGACTGGCCAGCCTTGGATCGTTATAATTATAAATACTTTTCTTCAAAAATAAAATCTGCAAACTATTTATGTCCCACTGTTGAGCACAAGCCTTAACCTTACTATGAGCTCAACGTAACTAATCAAATCATAGCTTATCAGCTTAAGATACATAAATCTAAGTCAAACTCATGGCCCCACCGGTCGTGCGTGCGCGGAAGTGGCAATTCTGCCTCTCTTGGGAGTGACCCGACAATGGCTCGCTAAACCACCAGATTCCGAGCTGAGGCTTCACTGAGAGTAATGAACAGGAGGTAAACAAAAAGATCTTATAAATCATCGAGTCTTACAGTGCCGAACTATATTTCAAGTATTTAAAAAGCTAACGGATCAAAACGCGGCAACATTTTTTTGTATCTAATACGAACAACTAACTGACCGTCAGTCAGCTTGGGAAGATTGGTGCAACCTAACCGAAACGTCGGGTAGTAAGTTTGTATTAACTACGAAAAAAGTGGTCGCGTTTCGTCCCGTTAACTTATTTTATCTGTTTAAAACGGAACGCGAATATCGTCAATTCTATTAAATAAATAAATAAATGTGCCAGACAACCGCACCAATCACCTGCCTCAAACTAAGGTTTTCCCTGTACTATGAGTACCTACCAGATGACGGATGCTAACTAAAATGTATTTCATCATTTAATTAAGATTTTCATTATAAAATTGAATAAAACCCTTACAAGTGACTTGAGATGCTCTCTCATATTAATCTATATTTGTTTTAAAGTAGGGAATTTCTAAAACATATTAATTTTCTAAATTGCTATATCAACATTTAGATAGTAAAAATAAGTGATTTTTTGTTTATTGAATAGAATAGTCAGTTTCTTTTCATATATAATAGTAAGAGATAAAACACTCCCCGCTGTCAGTCCACCCACTACCTCAAGGCCCAGATAGAAGATGGATTTTTTCTATAAAAATGTCCAGGTAGATAAAAGAGCTCGTTTGTGAAAACTTCGGTAAGTGCCTGAAGTTTCAACACTGACCTTTATCTTGCACTAGTGTTTGCTCTTTTCTTTGCTTGTGGGAATTTTTATTAAAGATTTTGATTATGGAAATTTCTAAAAAGTATATTGGCACCGTAATTAGGCCTTTATTAATTTTTGACTGCATCATATATGCGAATAAAATCTTCATCTTTTATAAACGAATCTATGTAGTTTTAATAGGGTTCCATTAATTTGACCACTTAACATCTGGTGGGATGAGGTCATTCTTGATGTGCAATATAAAAAAAAAATGCTACTTATGCAAATCAAAAACCATGTTTTGACTTTAGGATTTCTGATTCTTCACTAACGAAACCTTTCATTCGTGCGTTTTATTTTTGGTAGTAGATCTATAGTAATTTTGAAGTACGATTCGTATAAATACATTTAATTTGAGCTTTTACTACTATTTCCTCTACCTTAAGGTTGTCTGGAAGAGATCGCTTTCTAGCGATAAGACCGCCTAAATTGTACTATAATTTTTCTGTAAAACCTATTTCTGTAAAGATTTTGTGCAATAAAGTATGTGGCGACCTACGACATGACCTACAAGTCGACACAAATACAGCGTCAGCAGAATTGGCGTAGTAAACAACGCTCCATACGTAATGCGTGACATCGATATCCTACATCGCGATATCAGAGTTTTCGTCGCCACTAAATATATATACAACAAACCAAGAATGGTAGTTGGGCCTTGGTCCCCGAGCAGATAACACCTAGCTCGGCGGAAGTACTTCCACTTTTAGTAAAGAACATACGTTCCTTACAAGTATATCTATCTATCTTTTATCTACTTATATATTTAAAAAAATATTTAGTTTTACTCTTCAAACTAAATATTTTTTTCCACGGGCAATACGTAAAGCTTGTGTGGGTTCAAACCCAACCCACAAGGAGAGATAAAATATTTCTGTTTCTATTTATATATTTTTTTTGTTTAATTTCTCCACTCATATATGCCAGCCTTATTATTATCTTCTTAAAATATACTTAATGCGGCTTTAAGACTCTAGTTAAAAGTCTAAAACTGTACAAAAGCTACAAAACAAAACCTCTAATACGTACAAACTAACCAACCAACATTTACCCTTAAACTTTCCCCCAACTTAGTGGATCTCGGTATTAAGTTCTTAGGTTATATTCCAAAGAATATTTCGGTCTGTAATATCATAACTATCAGTTCCACTCTGTCCATTTGTGGTAATGACTCCAGTGTAATGGTCTGCTGAGGTCTTAGTGTAAAATACGAGTAAATCCTAATGGTATAAATGCCGAAAATATTTTTGATGGCCCGATTCGTCTGGAATACTGGAAAGCTTTCTTTTTGTACTTACTTTTTATGTCTTATAAGAGAAAATGGATGGGTGAAGTATTTCTTGAGAAACGGGTAATGTTTGGCGTTACGTGAAGAATAATTATTTGGGTAATATTCATATTCATATTCATATTCATATTCATTTATTCACTAATAATTTATACTAGGTACAAATTTACCTTCATAAGGCATTGTGAAAATGGTGTAGGTGAAAAAATTAAATGGTCTTAAACAATATTATACTATACACAAACAACAAATTAAAAATCACAATAAATCAAAACAAATAAAAAAATAATTAGCTCAAATTACATAATAAATACAATCGGCTACATTGATATTATTTTTATTTCAAACTAGTTATGCCGAGCGACTTCTTTTGTGGGACTACAGGATTTTGAATTTATTTTTTATACAATAAATTTAGCAAATTAAAGCCACTGATCAGCATCTTGCTTGAGTGTCACGTGGCCGTCAACCCGACAAACCTATTATGTTGCGGAGTTTTTTTAAAAGTAGCCTACGTTACTCTTAATAACATCAGCTACTTGCCAATAAAAGTCCCGTCGAAATCGGTCCAGCCATTTCAGTGATCAGTCGGAACAAACAAACAGACAGACAGACAAAAATTTGAAAAAATAATATTTTGGTATCTGTACCGTATACATGTTTATGTGCATGTAGTAAAAAGCTGTTATTTCAATATTACAAGCAGACATTCCAATTTTATTTATACGTAAAGAAGTATAGATTTGAGTGCTACATTACACGTGAGAGGTTTTATGCAAATCAGTTTATGTGAAAAGATCTATTAAGACACGTGTTAGTAACACGAATCACGGTTTACGCAGTCGTTGAGCTTTCAAAGTCAGATAGGTAACTAACTAGTCTGCTCGCCTGTACTTGCGTGTTTTATATTATTTTAAAAATATATGACACATTTTCTCAATCAATGTCAGTATTGGGCCACGATGACGCATGTAAGTCCTACAGTTAATTTAATTCACTTTACAAATACTTTTGTATTATTATTTTTTTCAATAATTAATTTTTAATTTTTATTTCACGATTGGCAAACTAACTGTGTGTCTTAGTGCAAAATTAGTAATAAGTTTAGCTTTCATTTGTAAAAAAAAAAACTACTGAGTTTCTTGCCGGTATCTTCTCTTTAGTTATAGATCCTGAACCGAAGGTAGCTTCATTTGCTTTATATAGATACTATTCATTAGTATTACTAATGTAATCTATGTGAATAAAAAATATTGACTTTGACTTTGATACAATATGATTGTTAAATTCGAAGTACCTGTGTGTTGCTTTATATTATTACACACACACACACACACTCCAACTCTTTATTAATTACTAGCGATCACCCGCGGCTTCGTACGCGAGGAGATACTAATATCCCCTTGGGCGTAGAATTGATCAAAATCCTTTCTTAGCGGATGCCTACGTCAAAGAATCTACCTGCATCTCAAATTTCAGCCGATCCGTTTGACGACCTCTGTAGCCGAGAGGTGAACGGGCAAGAGTTTTGCGTCGCGCCATCTCTGAGGTCCCGGGTTCGATCCCCGGTCGGGTCAATATGGGAAACGAACTTTTCTATATTTTCTCGGGTCTGGGTGTTGTAGTACCGTCGTTGTTTCTTATATCCGTAACACAAGTGCTTAAGCTACTTACCGCAGAATCGGAGCAATGTATGTGATGTTGTCCAATATTATTTATTTTTTATTTATTTTTATCCGTTCATGGTTTGCGCTGTGCGTTGACAGTGATCTATTCAGCCAGTCAGTCAGTCACCTTTGAGTTATATATATTTAAAAATTCAAAGGAAAATACAAGCATACAGACATAGGCTGATATAAACATTACCAATACTTTGCGTCGCGAAGTCGGCTAAATATTAAATTTGCTTTGTACATTCGTTTTTCAATATCATAATTTTCCGTTGTTTACCATTCTCATATTTCATTTTTTAAAGGTTATGCCAATTATGCACTTTAAATAAGAACTCCAAAGTATAATGTACATATATTATGGGGCTCGTATCGAATCACAGAACTTTGTACGGTTCGGAGAAACTATGTTAAGTGAAGCGTAGCGTCGGTCAAAAAAGATTCGTTAAAATGAAATGAGCCCACATTTATTAATGCGATAAATACTTTGACTTACCGTGAGCTAATTTTGCATTTAAATCTCTTTTCTATCTTTACCTGAATGACACACAGTCCACTGAGGACGATATATGACGACGATTCCATGTTAAGTTTTAAAACTCTGGAATATAACATATAATTGCCTTGGGCACTTACTGCAGGCTAAGTGGTAATTATAAAATAAAAGTTAAACGCCTACCATAGCGGGCCGGACATTGGCGTCGCGCCATCTCTGAGGTCTCTAGTTCGATTCTCGACCGGGTCAATATGGGAAACTAACTTTTCCGTCGTTTTTTTTCTTATATCCGTAAAACAAATACTTATACTACCTACCACAGAATCAGAGCAATGTATGAGGTGTTGTCTAATATTTATATCTTACTAGCGGTCCCGGCGAACTTCGTTTCGCCTTAGAGTATGTTCCCGCTTTTCTGTTGAAATTTTTTCCTTAATTTTCTTTGCTATAAACCTCACGGAACCTAAGACCTTTCCAACGAATTCAAAACCGATGAAATCGGTTCGTGCGTTCTGGAGTTATAGCGTTAGGAAGGAAAACCTGACTTTTTTTAGTAGATAAAAAAATAGCTTGCGGTTAGCTATGGTGAAAAAGCACCACGCGCAATAATTAAAGGTCGTGGGTCTAAATTCTACATCGCAAGAGGAGATGCAAGTTGTCTTATTTTTTTAATATTAAAAGCTAGCATTAGTGTGGCATGAAGCTCTGTACATATTTTTAAATCATCCGTATTATCATATTCCTGCAATCGCATGCAATATGTTTTAATAATAAACTTTTATCCCCCAAAGGCCCTCGTTCCCATGCAAACTGCTTGATCACTGCGTTATTGGTTCGGCAATATTGCAGATTTAAGTGCGTCCCAAGTTAAGCGATTCGAGGCTTTGAAAGCAATAGCTTTCAAACAGATTTAATTTAACTTGTCATAGCAGAAACACTTTTGTATCCGGTTGTAGATTACGATTTATGATTAAGTTTTATTTATGTTTCAAAGAAAGGAAGACGCAGTAGTAACGCTGAAATAACGAGGTAATTAAGTACTGCTTTTTTATATATCACACTTCAAGATTGACCTCATCCCACCTGATGTTAAGTGGTAATGAGGTCCTTTTTTTTTTTTTTTTTTTTTCACGGGGAGAAATGACGTGACGCACCGTACCGCCACCCGAGGGAGAGTGGCGGCGTGTGTGGGACTCTCCTGCCCTCAGAAGGGCAGGCCTACCCACTAAAACTCCCCGGTAGACCTCATCGCCCTAAACGGCGATGCTGTGGGAAGCAGTAAAACCATTACCACCACAGCACCGCCAGGCGGTATGGCCGCTTACGCGGCCCCATCTCCTCCCCCCAGGATGATCGGGGGGGAAAGCGGGAGTAGCCGATCCACTGAGCTATCCCCCCCTCGCACTGGAGACCGTGGGTGCAATGCCGACTGGGGTGCCCTCACACCACCAGCCGGCCGGTCTCCATGCGGCAAAATGGCGCGGTCAAATTGGCGCCGCGCTCGTAACCGCCGTCTTCTGCGGTGAGCGGGAGCGGACGGGTCGTCCTCCCGCTCTCTTTCGGCTGCTTCCTTCTGCGACATTACATCTTCGCAAAAGGAAGCAACCGCGCCCCACGCGGTGTTGCTACCGAGCATGGACTCGACCACACCCGGGAGCGAGAGATTCGGCCCTACCGCCGATACGAGGGCAGCGCGTTGCTGCGACCAGGTCGTGCACGCACTCAGCGTGTGGGCAGCACTATCTTCCGGCGCGCCACAACTTGTGCACGCCGGGGACCCCTCTCTGCCTATCCGGTGCAGATATCTGCCGAAACAACCGTGGTCGGACAGTACCTGCACCAGATGAAAGCTTAAAAAGCCTAACTTTCGCTCGAGCCAGCGCAAGATTACTGGCCCAAGCGCATCCAGAGTCCAACGCCCCGCCGAACAGGTCTGCAGGACGACCGACCATCTTTCTACCATTTCATTGGTCGCCTCACGCCGAACGCGTGTCAGGTCCTCCGGGTAAAAACGTTCCCCGGAGGCCTTCTTTTCGGCCTGCCAAAGGTAGGCAGTCATTGACACCTGGGCCTCGAGCTCCCAGGGGGGCGTTCCTGCGAGGGCGCACGCAGCGTCAAAACTGACGGTACGGTACGCCCTGCACACCCTCTGTGCAATCGCCCTTTGTGGGCGGCGAAGGGTCCTGATGTTATCCCTGTTCAGGGAGTCGGCCCAGATCGGGGCACCGTAGAGGGCCATACTCTTGAGCACGCCGGCATATAGCCGACGGCATTTGGCCCGAGGACCCCCCAGATTCGGCAATAGCCACGACAGGGTGTCCGCCGCCCTAAGGAGACGCGACGACAGGGCCTTAAAATGTGGGCCAAACTGCCACCTCGCGTCCAGTATTAGGCCCAAATATTTTAATTGGGCTCCCACCGACACCCTGACGCCCCCCACGATAATGTATGCATTTTGAGGGCAGCGCTGCCGAGGCCCCGGAAAGAAAATGGCTTCGGTTTTTTGGAGCGCTACCCTAAGGCCCAACATTTCAATTCGTTTGGCGACCAACGAACCGCCCACTGTGGCTAATCGCGCCGCCGCGCCGAAATCCCTCCCCCGGGCAGTCACCAAAGTGTCGTCTGCGTAACAGGTGACTGTCATGCCCGGGAGGAGGGCACCGCGGAGCAACCAGTTGTATCCGATGTTCCACAGGAGGGGCCCCAAAACTGATCCCTGTGGAACACCGGAACAAACAACAAATCGACGAAGCTCACCACGTCCGTCAACGCAAACTACCTCTCGGTTTGAGAGGTAGTCTTCAATCAAGACTAACAGGTATGGAGGCACTCGATGGAAACGTAGTGCCCCCAAAATTGTAGAGTGAGGGAGGGTGTTGAAGGCATTGGCTATGTCAAATGAGACAGCCAAGACACCCTCTCCCCTCTCTCGTGACTCCAACACTAATTTTTTAAGACCGAACAGGGCGTCAATAGTAGAACGCCCTGCTCGGAACCCAAACTGAGCCTCCGAGAGGTCAGGGCCGACCTCTCGAAGGTGCTCTTTGAGGCGCGTGGCCACAATCCGCTCCAGCAACTTTCCTACCTCGTCCAGCAACACAATTGGTCGGTAGGCCGATGGGGAGTCCCGCGAGCGGCCTTCTTTGTAGAGGAGGCACAGTTGGCCCTCCTTCCATAGTTTAGGGAACTTCCCGACCGAGAAACAAGAGTCGAAAAGTTCCCTAAACTTTTCCCCCATCAGTGTTGCACCCAGGGCAACAATTTTAGCTGGGACCCCGTCTGGCCCAGGAGCCGTCTTTTTGGCACGGAGACGAAGAGCTGCCGTGCCAAACTCCTCCTCCGAGATTGGAGGGTATTCAAGAGGGAGGCTGGTGGTGGAAGCGGGTTCCAGCCCCAAAGAACGGCCCATCGCTGGCGGGGTGAAGCCAGGGTCGCAGTCCGGGAAAAGAACTCGGACTATGTTGTCTAGCAACCCTGGCTCGAGGGTCTCGGTAAGTGGGGGACCGATGGGGCGCAACTTGTTGCGAGCTGCCCGATATGGTCTCCCCCATGGATCTTGGTTGAGACCCTCTAGTAGTTCCGCCCTGGCAGAATTTTTTGCTGCTCCGATCGCGGCCTTAAATCTATGCCTCGCCTCTTTGTAGGCCTCATATAACAGGGCTTCATTAGGAAGATCCCTAATGGCTCGACGCCTACTCCTGGTGAAGGCCCGCCGGGCCGCAACACAACTAGCCCGGAGATCGGCGAGCTCCTGCGACCACCAAAAGCAGGCGCGTTTGGGTAGCAGACGGCGGGACCGAGGCATGCTAGCGTTGCATACCTCGGTCAAGGAATAACGAAGCTGGGCCGCTGAGACATCCACATCTGAACTGGCCAGGGAAGGCGAGAACCAATCTTGCAGAAAGGCTGCCTCCCTAGCAATTTCCCTATCTAGGCGGGCCAAAGCCCACCTGGGAAAGGGCGAAGACCTAGGCCTATCGGGTGCCCGACTTGGGACGCTGGCTGTGACCACAAATCGGATATATTTGTGGTCCGATAATGTCTCAGCCGGGTCCACCCTCCATTCCGTCACACGTGCGGCGAGAGCAGGGGTGGCGAACGATATGTCCACCACAGACCCTCCCTGCTGTCGCACGCAGGTGTGTGTGGAGCCCCTGTTGAGAAGGGAAAGCCCCACTGCCGCGGCCCAGAGCTCGACCAATTGACCTCTCAGATTGCTGGAGGCGACTGAGTTTCCCCATCTTGGTGATTTGGCGTTGAAGTCGCCCAGTACCAAGACCTGATGACCGGACGACACTGCTCGACCCACCGCGCCCTGCAAGACCCCAAGGAATAATTCAAACTCCTGCAAAGCGCGATTCGGGGAAAAATATATGCCGAAAATGGCGAGGTCACCCCAGAGAGCCGAGACGAACCCAGAACCCCTCTCAAGGCTTGAAATAGGGGGAGACAAAGACGACGGACGCCGTACTATGGCCACAGAGCCATCCCTATCGCCCATCCAACTATTGGGGACCGAATATGGTTCGGCCACCACAGCAACGTCCACCAACCACTCCGCCATCGCCTGGTACAACAAGTCCTGGGCTGAGCGGCAGTGGTTGGCATTCGTCTGGAGGAGGTTGAATTGGGCCATTATTGCATGGACATTTCAACCTCCTCCACTACAGCCGGATTCGGCTCTGAAGTACTTGGCCGGGTCTGGGCCTTTACCTTCCCCTTCTTTAGGGGGGGCCTACAGTTCCTCCCCCCCATGACATGGCTGACCGGCCGCCCACTGTCTGCGCAGACCTGGCAATGCGGCTTCTTCTCGCTGCAGGCAGCGGCTTTATGGCCAGATTGCCCGCAGCGGAAACACAAATCTCTGTGCTCTGCGGAAGAAGGGCACAAAGGACGGGTGTGTCCAATGCCCAGGCACTTGAAGCATCGGAGAGGCTGCTCCTCCAGGGCACGGACGGTTGCGGAACTAAATCCAATTAAGAAGCGACCGCCGTCCAAAACAGCCTTGGCTGCTGCAACTGGGCACTGGACACGGATTGCACCCATCCCCATGCGCCCCTGCCTTATTTCCCCTGCTTTGATCTGGTCAACCGGGCATTTACCTATCCCGGCGACCTTTTCAATAATCTCAGACCTGGACACAGAGTCGTCCAAGTCTGATACAATGATGGCTGCGTATTTAATGGGTCTCACCACTTTGGCGAGACCCTCTGGCAACACCTCTCGCATTTTGGCCGCAAATTTGTCGGCAATGTCCGCCGAGCCAGCTCCCGGGAACTCAATGAGCCGGGCTCCAGTCTGGGTCTGGCGAAAACGAAGAGAAGAGGCCGATGTTATCCCCAGTTCAGTCAAGTCCATCCCCTCCCGAGCACGACGGAGCACCGACTCAAATGTTTCTCCTTTCTCCGAGGCGTCAGCAGTCAATGAGACGACCACTGCTGCGGTCTTAGGGGGAACCAACTTTGGCTTCGTCTTAGCGGCCGAAGACTTCTTCGTAGACGAGGGAGCGGCGGCCTCAGACACCTTTTTATTAGGTCCCGCCAAGGGAGCTGAATGAAAAACGGGCTGTGGAGCCGAAGCCGCTTCCGAGGACTTCTTCCCCTTTCCCTTTCCCCTTTTGACTACGGTTGACCACCCCTCATTGACTGGAGTGGTCAAAGGAAGAAACAGATCCTCTTCTATTGCCGGAGCTGGCTGAGGAGTAGCTCGACGGACGAAACCAGGAGCCGCCTTAGATGAGGCAGCAGGCTCCGCAACATGTAAAACAGGTACCACTCCAGGCACCTTGGACCTCTTTGCCCTTTGCGGCTTCGGTGGCTCTGGGACCTTGAAAGTCTCAGTAAGTCGTTCGAGAAGCACAACTGGCTCCTTTATTTGATCCGCTGCCAGAGGCGGACGGAAGCGTTTTTCAGGGAGGAGGCGGTCCTCCAGCCCCTCGATCCTAGCATTGAGCCTCGCATTTAAGTGGGCCCGCTCCTCTGTAACAATCTTGCGGACTATGGCCTCCAAATTCGCCGCGTCCGCTATCGACTGTCCCGAAACAGACTCCGCCACATCCATCGTCGTTTCAATTGGGGCCAAGACTGGTGCCGGTGCCGGAGAAACGCGACCAGATTTAGTCAGCTGAGCCACCGCAGCCTCTAACTCGGCCACCCGCTTTAATTGGCCCGACAATTCAGCCTGCAAGCGATCTACTGTCGCTTGCAGCCTCTGCGTCTCCTCTGAAGAGGTTCTCTTGAGAGCCTCTTCGCAAATGGCCCTCATGTTTATGGCACTCTCTTTAAGTGCCTTTTGGAAGGTCCATTTCAAGTTCGAGGACTTTCTAATCATAGTTACGGAGCTCTCCGCCTCCGTGGTCACTAGGCGCTGTAATTCTGCAGCCGACTTTCCCTCTAACGATGAGGTAAGGGTCACTCCATACCCGGCCTCATTACGGGCTTCACGCAAACGCCGCTCCGTTTCCGCTAGTTGCGCCTCGTGTTCAAGCGCGACAGCGGCCCTCTTTGCAGCGTTCAGCTCTCGCTGCGCTTCTGCCAGACCGGCATAATCGGCAGTAGTGGCGGGTTTTCCGCGTCCTTTCTTCGGCCCTTTTTTAACCGACCGGCTCTTTGATTGTGGGGTATCAGAGTCCCCATCCGACAAAGGTCGTTTACACCCTCTCAGGTATTTCTCCCGCTCAGACGTTTTGGACATTTCCGAGACATTGGTAAGTGTGTCGGACTCTGCCCCCGACTCAATGTCCTCTGGTCTAGCAAAAAAGCTAGAATTTTCTGAAGCCAAGGAAGCCACGGAAGGAACGCGTCTCCTTGATTCCGGATACTCCCTCTCTGACGCATCAGTACAGTCGGCGTCACTAAGTACTTCCAAAGACGCACCATCGTTTTTCGGCGCAAAAGAACATGCGGCGCCCTCCGCATCCGAAGATGCCACTACAGCAATAGGTTTTTCGGTTTTAGTTTTAGATTTTGAAACATTCATAATGGTTCCCACGAGTAGAACGGATTTAACAGACCGCTGGAGGCAGAGCCGAATACCTCCAGCTACCCTCATACTGCAACGGGGGCAGGCGGTCCCGTGCAGGGAGGCCGATGCCACCAACCACGACCGGGTTTAACCCACCCGGTCACCATCCCTCCGAAGAGAGATGGCCCCGACGCCTCGAGCACTCACAGCGTCGAGATTAGGGGTTTTTTATTGTGGTATGCTCCACTTGGGCCAGCCAATTAAGGCAAGCCCCCTGGTCTGATCGAGCCGATAGACATGATCACCAGACACTCGACCAGGGAACAGGTTGCCCGACGGGGACCAAAGTCTGCTGCAACCGACTGCTATTACGCAGTCGCCCGAGCCCGCCGAGCCGCGGGGTTACCCCGCCATACTACGAACCACGGACGTCATAAAAGGCCAAGATGGCCTGACCAAAAATAAAGGCCCCGACTCGGTGAAGACGACGTCGTAGAAAACTACAACTTCGACCTCGCACAACATATTCCCCCCTTCCCCAATATCCCCCCCATCCCCCCCCCTTGTGTTTGGTCCGCGGAAGCTACGCTCCAACCCCCGGCTGCCGCCCGCAAGGCACCCCTATAAGCGAGAATACCTTCCGTGCGGCAGCCGCGGGCTTCCCCTATCCGCCACCTGGGGACGCGCCACGTCGGGGTATCACCTCCCCGCCCACTACGACGCCGCAGCGGGTGCGTGGAAGTGGTAATGAGGTCCTAGCTTAAGGGTGACAAGTACAGCATAAGAAATCTGTTACTGGACTTGTCGCCCTTACCTTGAAAGCTTGACACCTGCTACTAATGTAGCACCCCCTAGGAGCTCTGGAAACCTTACTCACACGCAGGAACACATCATCACCAAAGTGATTGTTATTTGGCTGCGGTCTTCTGTAAGGTCAGGTATTTCACCAGTCGGGCTGCTCTTGTTCGAGCAATAAATCGCTACGTCTCTTATATATTTTGTTATAGGATTTTCAAGGATTCTGTAGCTTAGAAATACGAATCCTACTTTTAAATAAATGTAAAAGTTTGTGGGTATGGATGTTTGTTACATTTTAACGCAAAAACTATTGAACAGATTTGAATAAAAAATGATATACTAGATTAACATATACACTAGAAATAACGGAGGCTTAGTCGCGAGCAACAGCAAGTATTACATAAATAAGCAGTTCACTAAAAGCATGGATTCACGAAAGATATTCCGAAGCGTCTCAGCAGATTGGCGAAGAGGCGTCGCCGCAGAGGATCCTACAATATTTCCGAACCAATAATGTCATTATAGCCCGAGTTCGCCCGAGAATACTGCTCTAAAGAACGAAGAGCTTAGCTTGTTTTAGGTTGTAACGCAGGGCAACGGATGGCGTAGAATTTTTTTTTTTTTTATATTGCACTTCAAGATTGACCTCATCCCACCTGATGTTAAGTGGTAATGAGGTCCTAGCTTAAGGGTGATAAGTACATCATAATTATTCTGTACTTATCGCCCTTACCTTGAAGGCTTGACCCCTACTACTAACGCAACACCCCCCAGGAGCTCTGGAAACCTTACTCACACGCAGAAACATTACAACACAGAAGTTGTTATTTGGCTGCGGTCTTCTGTAAGGTGGAGGTATTTCACCAGTCGGGCTGCTCCAGTTCGAGCGATAAATCGCTATGCCCTACCTCTCTTAAGAATAACAGAAATCGCGATATTTTAAAATAACTATTGCGTTTCTTATACTAGTACAATTATTCGCAATTACTATACTATATAATAGAGGACTATATTAATGACTTGACGACCTCGGTGGCGCAGTGGCTAAGGTAGGCAGCCAAAACGCGTAAGGTACCGGGTTCGTTTCCCGGTCAGGTCAATTTGGAAAACTAACTTTTCTAAATTGATTTGGGTCTGGGTATGCTGGGATGACGCCCCCAGTTGGTATCCATCGTCTGATACTCATAGTACAAGGCAAAGTAAATCTTAGTTTGAGACCAGGTGATTGGTGTGATTGTCTGGCACATTTATTTTATATTTTAAAGATGTTTGGACTTGATAGCATTCAATATGGACACTAGACATAACCTATATTGTTAAAACATATATATATACAAATATGTTTATATATATATATTTGCATTATTTATACCATATGTGTCAGTTTTAAAAAGAGTAACTATCGAATTTCTTGCTGGTTCTTCTAGATAGAATCAACATTCAGAAAACGGCGGTAGTTTACTTAATTTAACGATTCATAAATGCTTTTGTAAAAGTTAACATGAATAAAGATATTTTTTATTCTCTTCTATTGGATGTATGTTTGTTACTAATACAGCACAATCTACCATACGGATTTGGTTAAAAGAGAGATATGATAATATATTATGAAATAAATAATACTTTTACCCGAAATAGATAAGGTGAAGTGAGCGATTAATAAAATATTAACGACATTAAGGTCATGTATTCGGCAAAATAGTATAGTTACTTTTTAATTCAATATTCAGGAGGCAGGAGATATCTGACCATGTCTAGTGTGAACTAGTGTTGGACCAAGCGACTGACCTGCCTAACAGAACTAACTAACAGAATTGCATGCTCAACTCCTGGATGTGATTGGACAACGGGATCAGTTTCTTGCTACCATCAACAATTTTGACCAATGCTGCATCACCTACGAGAGGGCCCTAGTGCGCATTCAGGAGCTGGAAGTGGAGCTGCAGGATGCCAACAAACTCTTACAACAGTATGAAGAAGAGAAACGGTGTCAAGAGGCCACTCACGTAAACAGCTTATACGAACAGCTGATTGATTCACCGGGGGGGCATGTGGAGTCTTTAGGTCGCATTTCTTGTATTGATAGGACTAGGAAACATTTTAATAGTAATAATAAAATTAGAAAGTATGTTAAAATTACAAAGTTTATAAATAGGACAGAAAAATTAATTAAAAAACAAAAATGTTTTCACACAAATGTATCTTTAAGAAAACAACGACTAGATTTATTTGACACTGTAGAATTATATAGCAAAAAGTTAGATGAAAGTAGGCTTAGGCATGAAAAAGATATTCAGGGACTGCAGGCTGACATCTTACGGTTGCACGAGTCCTTAAAAACCATGACTGACAACTACAACTCTGCCCAGGCACAACTTAATGAGCACATTCTTGCTACAAATAAACTCATAGACTCTTGTAGCTGTAACCAACACTTGAGTGATATGGACCAGCACCAAACTGATGACAGCCAGCACCATCTGTCACACTTCTCAAAAGATATATCTAGCACTAAATTAGATAGTAATAATGTGATTATATTCTCTGATAAAATTGGAGTTGGCTATGGGTCTTTACTTAAAGAAAAATTGAAATGTAATGTAATTAATTATTGCTTACCGGAGACACCTTTTTTGGAAATGTGTATAAAAATGAAAAAATGTAGTTATAATAAGGACTCAATAATTATTATTATGATGGCAGACGGCTTAAATACTTGTAAAAGAGACATTTTAAGAGGCTTTTTAATACTTTTAGGACTTGATGTAAAAAAAGTATTTTTGTGTGCTTTTCCTTTTTGTAAATATTACACTTCTAATCAGAACAACTGTATTCACATATTGAATACTCAATTATACAATTTAACATGTAGTCATAGCGACAATTTTGTGTTTTTTGACACAAATAAATTTATTAATAATAGATTAATGACTGGCAAAAGTTTTTATTTGCCTTATAAATTTAAAAAACAATTGGCTAGCTTATTAGTCTACAATATAAACATTATATTTAGCCGTGGGGTGCCGGCTTAGAATATTGCACCTCCCCATCTCTTCCCGTGGGTGTCGTAAAAGGCGACTAAGGGAGCACCAGGAGAACGGGCAGCAGCGCTCTCCTGAGTAACACAACATCTACTGCGATCGCCAACCCGCCTGCCAAGCGTGGCGATTACGGCAAAACCTCCTACATGAACAAAGGCATTATCACAACGGCCCCGAGTCACGGCAGCCCCGCTATTCCGGCCCTGGCCAAACGAACTCTGGCCCTGGTAACACATAACATTCGCACACTCAGGACCGACGAGAGGATCGCCGAACTGGAAGAGGAATTGAGCAAGATCCGGTGGGACATTGTAGGGTTATCAGAAGTCCGAAGACAGGGGGAGGACACGATAACCCTCCGGTCTGGAAACTTGCTCTACCACCGGGAAGGCGACGATTTGTCGCAGGGCGGTGTCGGGTTTATCGTTCACAAGTCTCTCGTAGCCAACGTGGAGAGGATTGAGAGTGTGTCGAGTCGAGTAGCGTACCTGATACTCAGAATAAACAAACGGTATTCGCTGAAGGTCATCCAGGTCTACGCTCCAACCTCGACACACCCGGATGATGAGGTGGAGGCTCTGTACGAGGACATCTCGAAAGCCATCCACTCATCCAAAACTCACTTCACTGTGGTTATGGGAGATTTTAACGCGAAACTAGGCAAAAGGAAAGGCGATGAGCTGAAAGTGGGGCAATTTGGACTCGGGCAGAGAAACCAGAGGGGGCAGAAGTTGGTTGATTTTTTGGAGAAGGAAAATCTCTACGTGATGAATTCCTTCTTCAAAAAATCACAACAAAGGAAATGGACCTGGATAAGCCCTAATGGTTCGACACGGAATGAGATAGACTTCATCTTGTCGGACAAGCGGCAAATATTCAATGATGTCTCGGTGATCAACATGGTGAAAACCGGGAGCGATCACCGAATGGTACGAGGCACATTGAATATTCGTGTCAAAGCCGAGCGGTGCCGACTGATGAAGTCTACCCTACGACCTACGTCTGCCGAGTGCGAAAACCCCGAAAGTTTTCAGCTCGAACTCGAAAATCGCTTCCAATGCCTAGACGAGTGCGAAAATGTGAACGATATGAACAACAGGTTTGTGGAAACTGTCCACACGGTGGGGTCGAAATTCTTCAGGACCCGCCGTTCCCATAGAACCAAAAAACTCTCGGACCACACCCTCGAGCTCATGGATCGGAGGAGAGAGATGACGGTGCAGTCTCCAGCCGCCTGGACTGAGCTAAGGCAGCTAAATAGACAGATCTCGAAATCGGTGCGACGCGATATTCGCCTCTACAATACAAACCGTATTAAGGAGGCGATCGAGCGGAACCAAGGATCCAAAGTGTTCGCAAAAGATCTGTCTATTGGGCAGAGCCAGCTAACCAGGCTGAAGACCGATAACGGCACTGTCGTTTCCTCCAAAGATGAGATCTTGAGTGAGGTCGAGCTGTTCTATGGACAGTTGTACAAGACATCCCATATTCCTGTTGTCGACTTGGTCCAAGATCCACGATCCAAGTTAACCCGACACTATACCGAAGACATCCCGGACGTCAGCCTGAACGAGATCAGAATGGCTCTCAAGCAGCTTAAAAACGGTAAAGCACCGGGTGATGACGGAATCACAACGGAGCTTCTGAAGGCGGGCGGCAAGTCGGTCCTAGTGGCCCTTCAGAAGCTATTCGATTCTGTCATCCTCGGGGGCATCGTTCCAGAGGCGTGGACCAGGGGCGTGGTGGTGTTGTTTTTCAAGAAGGGTGACAAAACCCGCTTGAAAAATTATCGACCTATCTCGCTCCTGAGCCACGTCTATAAGTTGTTTTCGAGAGTCATTACAAATCGACTCTCGCGCAGGTTCGACGACTTCCAGCCTCCCGAACAAGCCGGTTTCCGAAAAGGCTTTAGCACCATAGACCACATACATACGCTGCGTCAGATTATACAGAAGGCCGAGGAGTATAATCGGCCTCTGTGTCTAGCGTATGTGGACTATGAGAAGGCCTTCGATTCAGTCGAGACTTGGGCGGTGCTGCAGTCCCTCCAGCGGTGCCAAATTGACTATCGGTACATCGAAGCGTTGAAGTGTTTGTATAGAAACGCCACCATGTCAGTTCGAATCCAAGATAGAGGCACGAGACCGATCCCACTGCAGAAAGGTGTCAGACAGGGGGACGTAATTTCCCCGAAACTGTTCACCGCTGCATTGGAGGACGTCTTCAAGCTTCTCGATTGGACCGGACTCGGCATCAACATCAATGGCGAATACATCACTCACCTTCGATTCGCAGACGATATCGTGGTCATGGCAGAATCCCTGGAGGACCTTGGCACAATGCTCAATGACCTCAGCAGTGTTTCCCAACGGGTTGGTTTACGGATGAACATGGATAAAACCAAGGTAATGTTCAATGTCCATGTGACTCCGGCACCAGTATCTGTTGGGAATGCGATTCTCGAAGTTGTCGATCATTACGTCTATCTGGGACAAACTATCCAGTTAGGCAAATCCAACTTCGAGAAAGAGGTCAACCGACGAATCCAACTCGGCTGGGCAGCGTTCGGGAAGCTTAGGCATATCCTCACGTCCAAAATTCCCCAGTGCCTGAAGAGAAAGGTCTATGACCAATGTGTGTTACCAGTGATGACTTACGGAACTGAGACGTGGTCTCTGAATGTTGGCCTCATAACGAAGCTCGAAGTTGCGCAGCGTGCTATGGAGAGGGCTATGCTCGGCGTTTCCCTACGTGATCGGATCCGTAATACGGAGATCCGTAGAAGGACCGGTGTATTCGACATAGCCCGAAGAGTTAGCACGCTGAAGTGGCAATGGGCAGGCCACATCGCTCGTAGGACCGACGACCGTTGGGTAAAGAGGGTCCTCGAGTGGCGACCACGTACCGGACGACGCAGCGTGGGGCGGCCCCCAACACGATGGACTGACGACATCGTCAGATGTGCGGGGAGCCGCTGGATGCAGAAAGCGCAGGACCGCGCGTTGTGGCGTTCTGTAGGGGAGGCCTATGTCCAGCAGTGGACGAAAAGAGGCTGATGGATGGATGGATGGATTTAATCAGACATTGGAACTCGTTCCAAATAATTTAAATGCCTGTTTAAGACAATAGAGGATCACTCTAGCAAACTTGTGACTAAGGAAAAGTCCAATTACCTAAATATTATTCATCAAAATATACAGGGCTTTTCTGGTAAAGAATTAGAAATAGAGATATTTTTAGAGGCAGAGAATATTCATATCTTATGTATTACAGAGTACTGGTTGAAACAGTACAAATTAATGATTAGTATTCACAATTATAAAGTTAGTAGTTTTTTTACCAGAAAATCCGCAATAAGAGGCGGATCACTCATATTAGTACGTAAGGCCCTTAAGTCTAAAGAACGGAAAGAAGTCGTTTCTCTTTCGATAGAACGAACAATTGAATTAGCATGTACAGAGACAGAGCAACATATTATTTTATGTGTATACAGACCCCCTTCATCTAATTACATGATCTTTGAGTCTGTCATGGAAGATGTTTTAAAAAAACTTTCTGAATCAAATAAAAAAATCATAGTGTGCGGAGATTTCAATGTCAACATATTAGATGCGACTCAAAACTCAACAAGGTTTCTGAATCTATTTAATTCATTTAATTTGCAACATCTTTTTAACGAACCTACCAGAGTTACTCCCACAACAGCAACTTGTTTAGACAATATTTTTTGCAATTGTGTTGTGTTGGAAAAATCAATCATTAACTTTATAAATTCAGATCATTGTGGTCAATTAGCTGTTTTGGAACACCGACATGCCCCCTCTTCGTCAAGTATTGTTTGTAGACCAGTCACCGCATCGCGTGTAGACAGATTTAGAGAAAAAGTTTCTAATAAAGTATCTTTTCTGAGTTTCCATGGTAACAATGTTGATCAACTATATGGAAACCTATTTAATATAATTGAAAACGAAGTTCGTGAGATTTTTACGAAAAAAACAATTAAAATCAGTAGCACTAGTTCAAAATTTTGTGAATGGGCTACAACAGGTATATATAAAAGTAGAAGAAAATTGTTTGAATTGTATGAAATAAAGGCGAATTCAACTGATCCTTCATTAATAGATTATGTTAGGAAATACTCAAAAATATTTTAGCAGGTATCGAGGGTTCCCTGGTCAAACCCGATAAGTGACAAAAATTGAGAATTTTAGTTATAAATGCAGTTAAGATGTACTTTTTTTGCTCTTTCTAATGGTATATTCCAATAAGCCGAGTTTCAATTTATCACAAAGATACGCTTTACTAAAAACCCAATAAGTGCTACTTTTTTCTTTTTGACCAATACATAAACAATATAAGTGTATTTAAAGGATTTTTTTTTTAATTTAATTTGATGAAGAACCCAATAATGTATATTTATTGGGTTTTAAGACAAATATATTTTAGGAAATTAAACTAAGTGAGTTAAGGTAAGACAAGTTATTTGCACTTATTGGGTTTTTATACCAGGGAAATTCTGAATTAACGAGGTTTTACTTAAAACTAAGATCCATCAACACATTTTGTTGGGTTTTACTATTATAAAATTAAGTATGCAAACAAATTTAATCATTAAGCTAAAACCCAATAAGTACTACTTATAGTGTTTTACTTCAAGCTAATATAAGAAATGACATATGAAAAGCATACTTATCGGATACTCGCACGAGCAGATATCAACATTGGACTGTAATTTTATTTGGTGAAGAACCCGTTAAGTAGATATGACAGTAGACATAACATCAGACAAGAGCCTGAAATAACGTTTGTTTTTATTTCACATACGTTTATCAACTCTTTACTGTACTGGTAAAATTTTGAGGTTTTTTTGACACCTTTCAATCGGTAGGCTATGGATTAAAAATAAAAAGTTTGGTATAAAAAGTTTATATGATTGTTTTTCGAAATGTTGAAAATTAAATAAGAGTTTTCGTATGCGTATGTTCCAGATAAATTAATTTTAAAACAATCGGTAAATTTGATTCACTATTTCTAAATTTATGTGCGTTGTTTAAGTAATATTATTTAGGTAGATAAAAAACTATCGTTAGAAGCCAGTCATAAAAAACCTTTAGAAATTACTTATGATCCTTCAATCATGACCAAATTTAATGGTTCTCTAACGTCAAATGTAAATGATTTTTAAAATTGCTTGAGTTGATATACAGACTAAATACCTACATCATGATGAAGTAAACAATAATTTGATGTTATTTTGCATGGAACTATAGTTCTACACATTCGATGTTCGAAGGACCATAATCGAAAACTTCACTAAATCGTCCTATTTACATTTTGGGTTTTCACATTATCTGATCCACTCTAACTCAAAAGATAAACTTTTGAATACATCTTAGAGAGAACTCACGAACATCAAGACAACAGCATCCCGTCTATTACGGGCGTCCTTTGACAAACAAAAATCCTCAGAGACATTCACAAAGCTTTCGCAAAAGCTGCGCGATTAAAAAATAAACGAGTCCCGACAGTAACAGATTATATTTCTCGCGCCAAAATGGAGTCGGGCGCATTTAAAATATTAATTTCCTAGAAACACTCAGAGCGTCGCGTTGTTTAGACGTTACATGGTCAAGCGGAAAAGGGGTCTGAGGTAAAACGATTCCGTATTAAATTAATAAATAAAGAAAATAAATATTAGAAAACATCACATACATTACTCTGATTATGTGGTAAGTAGGTTAAGTACTTGTGTAACAGTAATCAGAAACAACGACGATACCACAGACCCGTGACAATATAGAAAAGTTTGTTTCCCATATTGATCCGACCGGGGATGGAACCCGGGACCTCAGAGATGGCTCGACGCCAAAGTCTGGCCCACTCGCCTCTCGGCTACGGAGGTCGTCAAAATGCACAATTTTAAATTTTTAAATCAATTTTTGAAGTTACTTTCATAACAAAAGGTTGATGAGACTTTCCCGTAATAAACTTCGCCTAGTGTGGGAGTGTTCATCAATGTAAACCTTAAAATGTTGGTAAATACATGCGCTTTCTTTTTTTTTGGCATTGTCAAAGTCAAAGTCATTTATTTATTCAAGTAAGTTACATATAACACTTATCATCTTTGAATACAATTCAAAGTGATACTACTGCCGCTTCGGAAGCTATACTCGTATCAACCTATAAGACAGCGGGAAAAAAAATCAGGCAAAACAGTATAGTAACAGTATCTACCTTATTGCTATCGTCGACGCGCGTGCCGCGTAAGTACATTTTTCCGTAAGTTCCAATTTCGGTTGAAATAATATGAAATAGCAGACAAAATTAATCTTTATGGCAATCGGTAGATACGCGGTATTCACGCGCGTCGACGATATGTCACTTTGGACCTAGTCATATTATAGTTTTGCTTTTGATGAGTGATGAAACAATTAGGTACTCAAGTAAGTATTTACTTTCGTGAGGTAAGCTGGAGCAGACCAGTCCCCAAAGATGGCACCTGTTCACAAGCATGACATATGTGCCAGACATCGCATCACTGATTATTGATTCGGTACGAGGGAAAATCATAGTTCGTCAGATTTATTGGTTTTTGTTTATTATTCAGGTAATATCAATGTGTGAATATGGTATTGATTTCTTCAGTACTGGGTGATAGTGTCTTTAAGTGGACAATTAATGCCCGGTTTCAATATTTGAAAAACGAATCGTTCTAGTTACGGACGGTAATAAATATACGAGGCGTAAGCTAAAACCGACTGACGAACGACTGATGACGCTGATATGAAAAGTGCATAGATATATAAAGGGAAAGTAAATTTGAAATTAGAATTAACGACTCGTAGTGAAATGGGTAGTCATTCTTGGCACATTACGTATCGTAAAACGGGCATACGTGAATATTTGAACATTGCAAGCGCCGGGGTTTGGACACTTAATACTCGTAGTATAGATTTGGATCGTGTGGCTCACCCCATCAGGAGTCCTCTCCAACCATATTAGAAAATTTGAAAATCATCACAATTTATCTTCTTCATGAATAAAACTAAATCGCCAAATAGTATTTAAGCAAATAACTTCAGAAATACTCGACCAGATTGGATTATATTTTTTTTGTTAATAGTCAATAATTATAAAAAAACATTAGACATTTTAGTTTCATTATACATGAAAAAATGTTAAGATAAAAGGATGCCAAGTTACGAAAAAAGTAGTGGCTCCTTACGTCACGTGTGTATTACAAAGTGTGTCTACTAACGACATAATACGACAATTCAATTAAATGTAAATGGTATTATTTGATTTGGTGAAAATTCCAAAAATATTTGCCTCATATTTTTGTATCTAATAGTTGAAATAATAAAAAAATGTTTTGTTTGCTTTTCTATTGTACATTATGGATGGCTTAATAAAAGCATTATTTAAGTGATCAACCTATTTACTTTGAGATCAGGCAATTCAATTCTATTAAAGCGATGTTTTCGTCGACCTTGTTTTGATTCGAGCAACCGTTTTGTTTCTCGGAACATCGTTCAATACAAGAAGGTACAAACACGTGCAAACATTTATACATCATTGTAAAATGAACCTTAAGAGAGGTAAACTTAAAGAGAGGTGGGGCATACCGATTTATCGCTCGAACTGGAGCAGCCCGACTGGTAAAATACCTCCACCTTAGAGTCTTCTCTAAATAATAATCGCTTCGGTGATGTTGTGTTCCTGCGTGTGAGTAAGGTTTCCAGAGCTCCTGAGGGGTGTAACATTAGTAGCAGGGGTCAAGCCTTCAAGGTAAAGGCGGCAAGTCCAGTAACAATTTAATTATGCTTAGGAATTATGAGTTAGGACCTCATTACCACTTAACATCAGGTGGGATGAGGTCAATCTTGGAGTGTATCAAAAAGAAAAATAGAAAAAAGAACATTATTGTAAAGTCGTAAGGGCTCAGGTGTTAAGCTAATATTGTTCGTGGCTGTACGTAATTCTAGTGCGAATCCCTAAATTTATTTTCCTTGAGCACAAAACAGTGTTACAAAATCTCACCTCTAAGCATTTTATATCTGGGACTGCAATATATTCGGGGCTGTCATAATTCTGCGAACTTGGCGCAAGATTAGGAGGCATTATCAAACTTTTTGTGTAACAATTGAGATTGAATCTGTGTCTGCAGGGACGGGCTTAGGGAGGGGGTATCACCTGTGTCTTTTATTTTATCTCTATACACAATTTCGTTGGCCTTCATTAATATTATACCAAAACATTTACAACTGTATTTAGGCAAAAAAAAGATGCTATTGATTTCAATTATTATTTTCGGTCATCAAAATTAAAGGAAAAAAATAGATAAATGCAAATAATGAACTCCGTAGCTAACGATATCAATCTAAGTCATTCGTTTGGTGCCAATGGAAAATTCGTAGGTCTTCGTTAATATTTTAAAAAGAACATTTCAACTCTTATTTTAGGCCATCATATTTACCTAAATTTCTAGAAAAATACTACCTCTGTAACCTCCGTAGCGGAAAAACGAACGACCCGGACTTTGGCGTCGCGACATCCCTGAGATTCCGGGTTCGATTCCCGGTCGGATCAATATAGAAAACGAACTTTCCTTTATTGTTTCGGGACTATGTGTCGTAGTATTTGCTGTGTCTGATTTCTGTAACACTAGTGATTTAGCTACTTACCTTATTCATGTATTAATTTAACAAAATAGGTTAGTGTACAAAAATGTTAATAATACTGTTTATAGAGTTTGTCTGCGTGATAAGATCTAAGATAAGAGATACCTGTGCTTTTTCTTTAAGAAAAAATTGTACAATATTACAAAAATGTTTATTTTTTAAATTAAATTATTATAAATTTACATAACATTTATTAAAATTAAAATAAAACATGCACGAGCCTGATATATTTTTCGCTGTTCATTTATTACGCATCCTAAACGAAACAATCCCCAAAATTTATTTTTCAACAATATTTTCTTCCAAATCCGTACCATTTCTTCCTTCTGTTTCCCCTTAGTAGTACCCGTCACTTCCTTTAATACTTTAAGGAAATATACCGTTGCTACCTTGAGTGCGATCAAATAAATGTATATGGAAAAAGCATTAAGCTCTGTCCTGATTTACATCAAAGAAAATTACTGTCCTTGATTTCAATAACGTGTTTTTATCTTTTCCTGTTATCCCGGTACTTACTAGAATGATGTGCACCTACTCAACTTTGGCGTTAACCAACTACGCTTAAATATGTGTCGTTATACAAAATTATATATACTTCTGTATTAATAGTATAACGTATAGTATATATAATAGCTTTTGTCTCCCGGCTTCGCTTGAATTAAAATCGGGGCAACACGGTTCCCCATACTCGATTTAGAAAACAGAAGATTGTTTTAATTAAAATATTTTATACTTTATTTGTATCATAGAACCTGCAAATATTTTTAAGAGAGTGTCACATAAATTTCCATCCCCTATTTTAGGGGTTGGCCTATTTTCGTAGTTACTATTACTATATTTATTTAAAAACTTAATTTACCCGGTCGGGTCAATATGGGAATCGATATTTTCTACATTGTCTCGGATCTGGGTGTTGTGGTACCGTCGTTGTTTCTGATTTCTGTAACACAAGTGCTTAAGCTACTTACCACAGTATCAGAGCAATGTATGTGATGTTGTCCCATATTAATTTATTTATAACGCTACTTTTATATCTCTTAGAATAAGAAATGTAATGGGTATGAGCTAGGAAACCCCAACACAAGTATATATCCTCCTCCGTAGCCGAGAGGCAAGCGTGTCTGACTTTGGCCAGCGCCATCTCTGAGGTTCCGGGTTCGATCCCCGGTCGGGTCAATATGGGAAACGAACTTTTCCATATTGTCTCGGGTCTGGGTGTTGTGGTACCGTCGTTGTTTCTGATTTCTGTAACACAAGTGCTTAAGCTACTTACCACAGAATCAGAGCAATGTATGTGATGTTGTCCAATATTTATATTTATTATATTTATATATTATTATATATTTATATATTATTTCCTGGGACGTCTTAATACTTGTATTTATAACTAAGAGAAACAAAATCTTTTTGATTTTTTTTATTACGGTATCTCTGTTACCACCTCTTTCACTCTCTTCGCACCCATATTAGTGCTCTCATAGTATCATGATATGGTAGCTTATATATTTCGCGCCTATTCGGACTAAGTGTTGAACTTAGGCTACGCAAGTTAAATTGCAAAAGTTTAGTATGCAATGCATTCTCCATTTTAGGCGTTGGCGAAAATAATAATATTGAATAGAATAGAAAATTTAAGAGAGGTAGGGCATAGCGATTTATCGCTCGAACTGGAGCAGCCCGACTGGTGAAATACCTCCACCTTACAGAAGACCGCAGCCAAATAACAATCACTTCTGTGTTGTTGTGTTCCTGCGTGTGAGTAAGGTTTCCAGAGCTCCTGGGGGGTGCTACATTAGTAGATTACAAGATTGACCTCATCCCACCTGATGTTAAGTGGTAATGAGTTCCTAGCCTAAGGGCGAAAAGTATAGCATAGTAAAACTGTTACTAGACTTGTCGCCCTTACCTTGAAGGCTTGACCCCTGCTACTAATGTAGCACCCCCCAAGAGCTCTGGAAACCTTACTCACGCGCAAGAACACAACAACACCGGATTGATTTGTATGAATTAAAGTGAACGTATTCTAGATTAACACATTTGTGTCTCATTTGTCACGTAGACAATTTTTAAAATGCGTCTTTAATCTGTGATGGAAAATCCAGACAACTTGTTTAATAAATTAAGACTTGACCCACAAAGGGATGGTTTATCTTTCGTTTTTAAAATAGACAACAATATTTTTAATGTTGAATGACAATAACAGAGAAGGTGTGTTTCGGATTTTTAGAATATATTGTGTAGTTAGGATTTGTAACACACATAGTATATTAATTGATGTTAATTCTTAAAATCCAGCTAACTCCTCGAAAGTATTTACTTTCGAGAGGTGAGCTGGAGCAGAACAGTCACCAAAACCTATTCACAATGACATTATTTTGATAAAACCACCTGAAACTGTCTCAAAACATATTTGGTATTTTTCAGGCCATTTATAATTATGTTTTTTATTAAAGAAAACATAATGATATCATAGCTTATGAAAAAAGATATAATTCTGTAAAACGGTAAAATTAATCATATATAAAGTTTTTTATGATTATTTTAATTAACAGTGGTTTTATGTTGTCCATAAGAAAATTATTACCACCGAAAATACGACGCCGTCCATTCTCCACAACGTGTAATACAAACCCGACTATTAAATGCACGCACACAAAAACCATTCAATGCACTCCCGCCTATAAATTGCGAACTCTTATTAATAATACGTAGTTGAATCAAATTTATGATAATAAAACCCTTCCCTGTGTGCTTGGCATGTTTTTATAAGGCAGATTTACAGTTACAGGTTTCTTATATAAAAATGTGTTTCGTAAAAAAAAATATTTTCAATTATTGATAAGGCCTAGAAAGTACATTTTTTTTTTAAATGCTTCCAAGATTGACTTCATCCCACCTGATGTTAAGTGGTAATGGGTTCCTAGCTTAAGGACGAAAAGTATAGCATAGTACAACTGTTACTAGACTTGTCGCCCTTACCTTGAAGGCTTGACCCCTGCTACTAATGTAGCACCCCCCAAGAGCTCTGGAAACCTTACTCACACGCAGGAACACAACAACACCGGAGTGATTGTTATTTGGCTGCGTTCTTCTGTAAGGTGGAGGTATTTCACCAGTCGGTCTGCTCCAGTTCTAGCGATAAATCGCTTTGCCCTGCCTCTCTTAACATAACATAGTTTATTTCTGCTCCCTTATGTAGAGTTTTATTTTCTGTCGTATTTCTGTTGGTCATTCACGACTTCGTACGTTACATATACTTCATCATCCCTTATTTTATCATCATGGGGGTTAAAATAACGTATTTATCATTGTAGCTCCAAACTTGATTTAGTTCAATCAGTCAAAAATCTAAGAACATTTGTACAAACTTTCATAGGGGTGAAATTTATCAAGATACTTTCTTAGGAGATGCCTACAATGATGTCATCATGATAGCTTTGCATGCAAAGTCTCAGCTCGATTGGTTTGAAATTGACAAAGTTTCATATAAATTTTCATCTCCACTTCATCCTCTTGGGGGTAGAATTGATCAAAATCCTTTTTTAACGGATGCCTACGTAATAACTTCTACCTGCAAGCCAAATTTCCGCTAAATCCATCCAGTGGTTTGGGATGTGCGTTTACAGATCGCCATGTCATACTGGGCTCGATGCAATAAAGAATGAATTGAATGCAATAGACAGTTCCACTCAGTAGCTTACCCAGAACATGTTTTAGTCAGTATAGGAAAGCTGAAAGGACGATATGTTCCATTCTCACAACATTAGTTTGCACTTTAAAACTTTTAACGCTTCTTGTAGCCGAGCTTAGCTTGTAACAGTATTGTTCAAGCAGAAGTTTTAACACTGCCACGCGATTTATTGTGACGATTTATAAACGAGTATGTTTTGTGGATGGTGAATTCATTATAAAATGACAACCTTAATAAAGGAAAGGTTGTGATAAAATAAAAGATGTCATATTTTTTTTTATATTGCACTTCAAGTTTACCTCATCCCACCTGATGTTAAGTGGTAATGAGGTCCTAGTACAGCATAATAAATCTGTTACTGAACTTATCACCCTTACCTTGAAGGCTTGACCCCTGCTACTAATGTAGCATCCCCCAGGAGCTCTAGAAACCTTACCCACACGCAGGAACACAACAACACAGAAGTGATTGTTATTTGACTGCGGTCTGTCGTATATGTAAATGTTTATTTAGTGTTTATTTTGTGACGTTTTGTGAATATTTTGATATTTATTTACTATAAATGCCCGGTTCCAATATTTTACGATTCGTAATGTCTTAAAAATTACTATTTGTTTTACTCCAATCGACTACGAGTTGTTAATACCGTTCCATAATTTACTTTCCATACCACTCTGTCATCAGTCGTCCGTCAGCCGTTTTTAGCTTACGCCTCGTATAATTTATTACCAATCGTAACTAGAACAGATCGTTTATTAAAACCAGGCAAAGGTTTGGATCAAGCGTTGCCTAAGAATTTGAGTTGCTTCAGTTTAACACCAGCAAAGAAACAGTTTAGAAAAGTGGAAGTTGAAACAAATAAAACTGGTATTTGTGATAGTGAATTATTAATAATTAAATACATTTTCGATACATATGACATTAACCTATTATACTTAAATATGGTAGGTAGGTATTTTGTTCTTAGCCGAAAAAGACTAAACCTTTTACTTGAAATAACGACTTGATTAAGTCCGTCTCACGTTAATACTCGTATCTATCTGTATGCTAAATTTTAGGCAGAATTACTTTCCTAATTTATAATATTAGTAAGGATTTAGAAAGTTGTCCCAATTTGTTTGCACTTAGGAATTTAGGATAGTTTTTATTGAGGCGTAATTTACGGTTTGGGCTCAGAACACGCGTCTAACGGACGTAAATCCGTGTTTACGGCACTTCGAGACAGCGTTTTATGACGAGGTAACTCGTATTACACTACTTGTATTTGGATACGTGTGGGGGGTGACGATGGGGGTGAGTTTTATGTGTCGAGAGCTTTAAAACGGTAAATAGGTTATCTGCCATGTTAGTCGATTTCAATCCTACTAAATTTAATAATTGCGTAAGAATTTAAAGATATCTAGATGTCTGGACGTATGGATGACTGGATTTCTGGATGTCAGGATGTCTAGATGTCAGGATGTCAGGATGTCTAGATGTCTGGATGTCTGGATGTCTAGATGTCTGGATGTCTGGATGTCTGGATGTCTGGATGTCTGGATGGCTGGATGGCTAGATGTCTGGATGTCTAGATGTCTGGATGTCTAGATATCTGGATGGCTGGATGGCTGGATGGCTGGATGTCTGGATGTCTGGATGTCTGGATGTCTGGATGTCTGGATGTCTGGATGTCTGCATGTCTGGATATCTAAATATCAAGACATATGTATGTATGTTTGTTACTAATTCAGGCTAAAACTACTGAATATTTTTTGGTTGAAATTTGGCAGACAGATTAATAAAGTAGTAAATTAACATATAAAACATGGCATTGGCAAATATTTTCTTCGTAAATACGTCTCTCGTAGTAACTATTCGTGAAACGGATTCCTATTCCGTTCAATGGTTTCTTAGTAAATAACATGTAGTAGAGTAATGGCTTCGCATGGGTAGATAATTTTTACACATTTCTAACATTATTTAAAAATGTAATGGCTCCTTCACCCGGAAATAGTGTAGTTTCTCATTGGTGAAATAATCTTTCAAATTTGGAGTAGTTTCGGAAACTGTTCTATTTTTTAAATACATTTTTGTTACCATCTTGTATTTTGTAAGCTCGTCATTTCATATTTTTTTACTATAATTTTAAAAATTTTACACAAATTATTATTTAAGATTTTCTCTTTAAGTTAATGAATATATTTTTAAGAGGAAATAAAGTTCAACGCAAACAAATAATCAATTCCTTTCTATTGACAATTTAGTCTCGATTGACTTAGACTTGAATTTGTTAAGTAGGTAACCATAAAGTAACTTGTATCCTTGACATTGAAATGTAAACAATGTCTGCTAGAGTTTAACCTGCCAATGGTGAGGTATGTCTGTGAGACCGAGTGATTGTAAAATATCGAATAGCTTTTTAAATATCCATCGTTGCGGGTTGCGATTCCGACTGCCTCAGCTTACATCCCCTATCGCTAGTTCTTTTCACGATAGCGCTGCAAAAACTCGTTCCAGACGTTTGCCATCAATCTGGTCCATGAGACCGGCGTCACTTATTATGTAATGAACTATTCAAATAAAAAATATCATACTTTTTGAACTTTTTATAAAATTATTTATTTTCCATGACTTCATAAAGTCATAAGACTGCTAAAGATAGCAGCTATTATATTATTTTCTTTTACTAATCTGTAGAATAGCCGTGCATCATTTTACTACACTTGTTTATGCTTCATTTATGACACGAATAAACGTTCAGTGATATATTATTGTTAACAAGTCACATATTTTTCACTAAAATAATAAAATAATATGTTTTTTCTTGAATGACGCATGTAAGTCCTACACAGTTAATTTAATTTAATTTACAAATATTTTTGTTTTATTTTTATTTTATTATTTTCAATAATTGATTTTTAATTTTTATTTTACAATTGACAAACTAACTGTGTGTCTTAGTGCGAAATTAGTAATAAGTGTAGCTTTCATTTGTAAAAAAAACTACTGAGTTTCTTGCCGGTATCTTCTCTTTAATTATAGGTTCCGAACCGGAGGTAGCTTCATTTGCTTTATATAGAGACTATTCATAAGTATTACTAATGTAATCTATGTGAATAAAAAAGATTGACTTTGAATTTGACTTTGAATACTGAGAAAATTTATAGTATTATTTTCATAAAAAATATATGAGCTGAAAGATATTTTTTTTACCTTTAATTTAATAATACATTAAATATATTTTTTCATTATGTCATTAAAGTGATGTGATTTCAAACGTTTTTGTGTTTTTCTGAAAAGTTGTCGTTTTTCGTTTGCACGTTTATTCGTTGGGGCCATCGATATGATATGTAATATTAAAACTAAGCCTGCTTAACGCCATACACATACATAGGTAATTATCTATTGCCAAAGTCTTATGTCAAATATCCGTGTCCATGAGGCCGGCGAAATATGTAGGTAAATAAAATAGATGTCGCCAATAGGGGGTTAATGACTGCCTACAATAGCTATTACTATTCCTTGAAGAGTAATTAACTCGCTCTGTGATTTCATCAAACCACTTTATTGATTTAGGTCATTGCTGACCACAATTACACAACAGTTATGTATTTCATGGTTTTGGTCGTTAAATTGAGGTGCATTATATATGATGTGAGTATTAATTTGATGTCCTCACCTTAATTAAAAGCTATAGCTACCACATTTTCATATAGGTAGTTACTACTACACAAGTCTTGTTTTTTTATTTATATTCTAGTATGGATTTTATTGTAATACTAGTTCCGAGACTTCGTTCGCGTGGACTACAGGGGTTTTTCAGTTTTTTCCCGCTACCTCCCGTTCCTGTGAGAATTTCGTAATATTCTGTTGCAACTAAGCTTAAAGTTTACCTGCATGCCAAATTTCAAGCGTCTAACTTAAGCGGTTTCGATTTTTTCATACAAAAGTATTTCTCCGCTAATTTCGGATTTTGCCAAATTTCAAGTGCTTACGCTTAGCCATTTAGGCTGTCTGTTGATATGTCAGTCAGGCAGTCAGTCAGTTTCTCCTTTTATATATTTAGATAGATTACCTTCATTTAGATGAATGTGATGCATGAATTTTCTAGGTTGTATTTATATTATTAAATGCGTCATAAATTCACACTAATCAACAAAAATCACAATTACCTACTCTGATGGACTTAAAAAAAATACTCGTTTCCTGAGTATCCCAAGTCTAGTGGGACATCTACTTTATATTTTAACTAGCTTCCCGCCGCGGCTTCGGGTGCGTACAAAGCCCCTTTTTTCCACATTTTCTTCTAATTCTTCGCTCAAATTGATCACAGCGTGGTGATATATTAAATTCTTCCTCATTGAATGGCTTATCCAACACAACAAAGAAAAATATTTTTGCAATTCAAATTTGAAGATCTTGAGATAAATGCGGTCAAACAGATAAACTCTTGAGCTTTAAAATATAAGTATAGATATCAGATATTCTTTTTTAGCTTTAAATGGCTGGACTAACCTGATTTCTTTACACAATTTGATTCAAGAAAAAAAATCTACGGTTTTTGCGCGCAAACCGCAATTCCTACCATTTCCTAGTCCCTGGAGACTCCACGTCCTGGAAATCGTATGTACAATCAGCACCAAAAAAAAGTTTATAAATGGCAGGCTAGATTACCATGTTGGTCCCAAAAGGGAGCAGTCTCGTTACCAACATTATCCCTAGTACTTAAAGTTTAAATTTGTTTATGTTAATTGCTGAGATAAGTGTTATAATAACCAAAAGCGCCATCTCCTACAATCAGTGTTGGATCATTGAAGCTGAAAAAATTGCGGCAAAATTGTCCTAACGATTTGGTACAAAAGAAGTAAAGCCAAAGGCACGCTATCAAGTAGGGATACGGAAAAAGAATTATTATTAATTAATTAAGTAGCTCGACTGGTGAAATACGTCCACCTTACAGAAGAGCGCAGCCAAATAACAATCACGTCTGTGTTGTTGTGTTCCTGCGTGTGAGTAAGGTTTCCAGAGCTCCTGGGGGGTGCTACGTTAGTAGCAGTGGTCAAGATAAGGGCAACAAGTCCAGTAACAGATTTATTATGCTGTTAAGCTAGGACCTCATTACCATTTAACATCATGTGAGATAAGGTCAATCTTGAAGTGCAATATCAAAAAAAAAATGATTGTATTTGCTCATTACGTTTTAAATTTTAAACATTACGTAAACAGTGTTATTTAATATAAGAGGTTAGTAGGGGCGGTAAAAATGTGTAAATCCAGCATTAGCTACAATATGAATAATCTTTTGATTGCTCTAGTGAATTAAATTCGTTGTTTATAAGGGAATAGAAGGTGACCACAGATGACGTCTAACATTTGTTGATGGAATGTGTCAAGAATAATGTTCAACGGCAGGCAATGGTAGCCTCAATGCATTTGAACCGGATGTGGGATTAATTCAAAGCATTTTGGGTTATCCTACATCTGATATGGCGAGGATGTTGTTTGGACTCGCTTATTGTCATTTACTACTTATTACTATAAATAAATAAATATTGGACAACATCACATACATTGCTCTGATTCTGTGGTAAGTAGCTAAAGCACTTGTGTTACAGAAATCAGAAACAACGACGGTACCACAACACCCAGACCCGAGACAATATAGAAAAGTTCGTTTCCCATACCCGACCGGGGATCGAACCCGGAACCTCAGAGATGGCGCGACATCAAATTCCGGCACGCTTGCCTCTCGGCTTCGGAGGTCGTCAAAACTATGTTACTAAATAATTAATTTTGTGTCTATTTTGTTTAAGTTACAATAGGACTGATATTCCTATGTTAAGACAAAAATCCTTCATAATAAAGAGAAAAAAACATTCAACTTCACCAACATTATTTTTAGAAGAAAGAGGTTTCATGCAAAGTGTGTCTTTATTGCACCAACATTTCTATATAGGTGTCTATACAAATACACTGTTAGATAGTTATTGTCTTGAAATACTGAAGCTCCTTTTATTGCTCGCCGTCCGACTGTAGGTCATTACCGCAGCCGGACGATTCTGACTAATATATGTTTTCACACTAAATAAAACCCGACTGCCTTTTTTGGGTAGATTCAGACATAACGCTGTGGCCAGGAAAAGAGCGTGTGTCTTGTATGACTTTGATATCAGTATGGTCAGATCATCATGCTGTTTATTATTTACGACGACCTCTGTGGTTGAAAGGCGAGCGGGCCTGATTTTGGCAAGTACAATCAAGGTCCCGGGTTCGATCCCCGGTCGGGTCAATATGGGAAACGATCTTTTCCATATTGTCTCGGGTCTGGGTTTTTTTGGTACCATCGTTGTTTCTGATTTCTGTAACACAAGAGCTTAAGCTACTTACGCCATAATCAGAGCAATCTATGTGATGTTGTCTAATATTTATTTATTATGAACTGCTTCAGCTTATGTCATAATTACTATATACCCTTTTTCCTTACTTCACTTCCAATTGGACTAGGTTTGAATATCGCGTAGTACCTACTAAGTTAGAAACTTTTAAAATAATTTAACGGGTCAAAACGCGACACCATTTTTATTTAGTAGTTAATACAAACTAGTTACTGCTTAAGTTAGAAACTTCTACAGTAACGTGCTGTAGTAGTCATATTTAATGGCGATTAAAAAGTTTTTTTTTATATAGCTTACCTTTAAAATGTATCAAATTGATTGTGAGAACTATTGTAATATATCTACTACGGTATTCTGTGTCCTGTGGCCGTTATGGGTCTCCAGGTTCCCATGGCGCTGTAACTAGGCGATGAGAAGGTGGGTGGGGTTTTTAGTTTGGGCAGCCCCCGCTGCTACGATCGAAGGAGTCCGACACACGCCGGTGTTGTCCCCACGGCAGCGTTATGGCACGAAAAGTATTTTTACCACCTCAAAAAAAAAGAATATTAAAGTCGCTTTGTAGGTATAGTATGGTATGATAATTTAAAATTGAATTTTCTTGGAAAAAAATATTTAGTAATATAATTTAAATTATAAAAAAGGTACTGCACATTATCCAAGTTAGTAACTGGTATAATCTAAAACGCCATAATAATTTTTGGTTAGATTTGGAATTGCCAAAATTTTAAGTTTGCCGGGATCACAAGCCTGCGGAGCCGTGAAAACAATCTTCCCATCCACTATCAATGTCAAAAGACTGGCCAGCCTTGGATCGTAATAATTATAAATACTTTTCTTCAAAAATAAAATCTGCAAACTATTTATGTCCCACTGTTGAGCACAAGCCTTAACCTTACTATGAGCTCAACGTAACTAATCAAATCATAGCTTATCAGCTTAAGATACATAAATCTAAGTCAAACTCATGGCCCCACCGGTCGTGCGTGCGCGGAAGTGGCAATTCTGCCTCTCTTGGGAGTGACCCGACAATGGCTCGCTAAACCACCAGATTCCGAGCTGAGGCTTCACTGAGAGTAATGAACAGGAGGTAAACAAAAAGATCTTATAAATCATCGAGTCTCACAGTGCCGAACTATATTTCAAGTATTTAAAAAGCTAACGGATCAAAACGCGGCAACATTTTTTTGTATCTAATACGAACAACTAACTGACCGTCAGTCAGCTTGGGAAGATTGGTGCAACCTAACCGAAACGTCGGGTAGTAAGTTTGTATTAACTACGAAAAAAGTGGTCGCGTTTCGTCCCGTTAACTTATTTTATCTGTTTAAAACGGAACGCGAATATCGTCAATTCTATTAAATAAATAAATAAATGTGCCAGACAACCGCACCAATCACCTGCCTCAAACTAAGGTTTTCCCTGTACTATGAGTACCTACCAGATGACGGATGCTAGCTAAAATGTATTTCATCATTTAATTAAGATTTTCATTATAAAATTGAATAAAACCCTTACAAGTGACTTGAGATGCTCTCTCATATTAATCTATATTTGTTTTAAACTAGGGAATTTCTTAAACATATTAATTTTCTAAATTGCTATATCAACATTTAGATAGTAAAAATAAGTGATTTTTTGTTTATTGAATAGAATAGTCAGTTTCTTTTCATATATAATAGTAAGAGATAAAACACTCCCCGCTGTCAGTCCACCCACTACCTCAAGGCCCAGATAGAAGATGGATTTTTTCTATAAAAATGTCCAGGTAGATAAAAGAGCTCGTTTGTGAAAACTTCGGTAAGTGCCTGAAGTTTCAACACTGACCTTTATCTTGCACTAGTGTTTGCTCTTTTCTTTGCTTGTGGGAATTTTTATTAAAGATTTTGATTATGGAAATTTCTAAAAAGTATATTGGCACCGTAATTAGGCCTTTATTAATTTTTGACTGCATCATATATGCGAATAAAATCTTCATCTTTTATAAACGAATCTATGTAGTTTTAATAGGGTTCCATTAATTTGACCACTTAACATCTGGTGGGATGAGGTCATTCTTGATGTGCAATATAAAAAAAAAAATGCTACTTATGCAAATCAAAAACCATGTTTTGACTTTAGGATTTCTGATTCTTCACTAACGAAACCTTTCATTCGTGCGTTTTATTTTTGGTAGTAGATCTATAGTAATTTTGAAGTACGATTCGTATAAATACATTTAATTTGAGCTTTTACTACTATTTCCTCTACCTTAAGGTTGTCTGGAAGAGATCGCTTTCTAGCGATAAGACCGCCTAAATTGTACTATAATTTTTCTGTAAAACCTATTTCTGTAAAGATTTTGTGCAATAAAGTATGTGGCGACCTACGACATGACCTACAAGTCGACACAAATACAGCGTCAGCAGAATTGGCGTAGTAAACAACGCTCCATACGTAATGCGTGACATCGATATCCTACATCGCGATATCAGAGTTTTCGTCGCCACTAAATATATATACAACAAACCAAGAATGGTAGTTGGGCCTTGGTCCCCGAGCAGATAACACCTAGCTCGGCGGAAGTACTTCCACTTTTAGTAAAGAACATACGTTCCTTACAAGTATATCTATCTATCTTTTATCTACTTATATATTTAAAAAAATATTTAGTTTTACTCTTCAAACTAAATATTTTTTTCCACGGGCAATACGTAAAGCTTGTGTGGGTTCAAACCCGACCCACAAGGAGAGATAAAATATTTCTGTTTCTATTTATATATTTTTTTTGTTTAATTTCTCCACTCATATATGCCAGCCTTATTATTATCTTCTTAAAATATACTTAATGCGGCTTTAAGACTCTAGTTAAAAGTCTAAAACTGTACAAAAGCTACAAAACAAAACCTCTAATACGTACAAACTAACCAACCAACATTTACCCTTAAACTTTCCCCCAACTTAGTGGATCTCGGTATTAAGTTCTTAGGTTATATTCCAAAGAATATTTCGGTCTGTAATATCATAACTATCAGTTCCACTCTGTCCATTTGTGGTAATGACTCCAGTGTAATGGTCTGCTGAGGTCTTAGTGTAAAATACGAGTAAATCCTAATGGTATAAATGCCGAAAATATTTTTGATGGCCCGATTCGTCTGGAATACTGGAAAGCTTTCTTTTTGTACTTACTTTTTATGTCTTATAAGAGAAAATGGATGGGTGAAGTATTTCTTGAGAAACGGGTAATGTTTGGCGTTACGTGAAGAATAATTATTTGGGTAATATTCATATTCATATTCATATTCATATTCATTTATTCACTAATAATTTATACTAGGTACAAATTTACCAGGCATTGTGAAAATGGTGTAGGTGAAAAAATTAAATGGTCTTAAACAATATTATACTATACACAAACAACAAATTAAAAATCACAATAAATCAAAACAAATAAAAAATTAATTAGCTCAAATTACATAATAAATACAATCGGCTACATTGATATTATTTTTATTTCAAACTAGTTATGCCGAGCGACTTCTTTTGTGGGACTACAGGATTTTGAATTTATTTTTTATACAATAAATTTAGCAAATTAAAGCCACTGATCAGCATCTTGCTTGAGTGTCACGTGGCCGTCAACCCGACAAACCTATTATGTTGCGGAGTTTTTTTAAAAGTAGCCTACGTTACTCTTAATAACATCAGCTACTTGCCAATAAAAGTCCCGTCGAAATCGGTCCAGCCATTTCAGTGATCAGTCGGAACAAACAAACAGACAGACAGACAAAAATTTGAAAAAATAATATTTTGGTATCTGTACCGTATACATGTTTATGTGCATGTAGTAAAAAGCTGTAATTTCAATATTACAAGCAGACATTCCAATTTTATTTATACGTAAAGAAGTATAGATTTGAGTTCTACATTACACGTGAGAGGTTTTATGCAAATCAGTTTATGTGAAAAGATATATTAAGACACGTGTTAGTAACACGAATCACGGTTTACGCAGTCGTTGAGCTTTCAAAGTCAGATAGGTAACTAACTAGTCTGCTCGCCTGTACTTGCGTGTTTTATATTATTTTAAAAATATATGACACATTTTTTCAATCAATGTCAGTATTGGGCCACGATGACGCATGTAAGTCCTACAGTTAATTTAATTCACTTTACAAATACTTTTGTATTATTATTTTTTTCAATAATTAATTTTTAATTTTTATTTCACGATTGACAAACTAACTGTGTGTCTTAGTGCAAAATTAGTAATAAGTTTAAAAAACTACTGAGTTTCTTGCCGGTATCTTCTCTTTAGTTATAGGTTCCGAACCGGAGGTATCTTCATTTTCTTTATATAGAGACTATTCATAAGTATTACTAATGTAATCTGTGTGAATAAAAAAGATTGACTTCAATTCGAAGTACCTGTGTGTTGCTTTATATTATTACACACACACACACACACTCCAACTCTTTATTAATTACTAGCGATCACCCGCGACTTCATACGCGAGGAGATACTAATATCCCCTTGGGCGTAGAATTGATCAAAATCCTTTCTTAGCGGATGCCTACGTCAAAGAATCTACCTGCATGTCAAATTTCAGTCCAATCCGTTTGACGACCTTCGTAGCCGAGAGGCGAACGGGCAAGAGTTTTGCGTCGCGCCATCTCTGAGGTCCCGGGTTCGATCCCCGGTCGGGTCAATATGGGAAACGAACTTTTCTATATTTTCTCGGGTCTGGGTGTTGTAGTACCGTCGTTGTTTCTTATATCCGTAACACAAGTGCTTAAGCTACTTACCGCAGAATCGGAGCAATGTATGTGATGTTGTCCAATATTATTTATTTTTTATATATTTTTATCCGTTCATGGTTTGCGCTGTGCGTTGACAGTGATCTATTCAGCCAGTTAGTCAGTCACCTTTGAGTTATATATATTTAAATATTCAAAGGAAAATACAAGCATACAGACATAGGTCGATATAAACATTACCAATCTTTTGCGTCGCGAAGTCGGCTAAATATTAAATTTGCTTTGTACATTAGTTTTTCAATATCATAATTTTCCGTTTTTTACCATTCTCATATTTCATTTTTTAAAGGTTATGCCAATAATGCACGTCAAATAAGAACTCCAAAGTATAATGTAGATATATTATGGGGCTCGTATCGAATCACAGAACTTTGTACGGTTCGGAGAAACTATGCTAAGTGAAGCGTAGCGTCGGTCAAAAAAGATTCGTTAAAATGAAATGAGCCCACATTTATTAATGCGATAAATACTTTGACTTACCGTGAGCTAATTTTGCATTTAAATCTCTTTTCTATCTTTACCTGAATGACACACAGTCCACTGAGGACGATATATGACGACGATTCCATGTTAAGTTTTAAAACTCTGGAATATAACATATAATTGCCTTGGGCACTTACTGCAGGCTAAGTGGTAATTATAAAATAAAAGTTAAACGCCTACCATAGCGGGCCGGACTTTGGCGTCGCGCCATCTCTGAGGTCTCTAGTTCGATTCTCGACCGGGTCAATATGGGAAACTAACTTTTCCATATTGTCTTGGGTCTGGGTGTTGTGGTACCGTCGTTTTTTTTCTTATATCCGTAAAACAAACACTTAAACTACCTACCACAGAATCAGAGCAATGTATGAGGTGTTGTCTAATATTTATATCTTACTAGCGGTCCCGGCGAACTTCGTTTCGCCTTAGAGTATGTTCCCGCTTTTCTGTTGAATTTTTTTCCTTAATTTTCTTTGCTATAAACCTCACGGAACCTAAGACCTTTCCAACGAATGCAAAACCGTGGAAATCGGTTCGTGCGTTCTGGAGTTATAGCGTCAGGAAGGAAAACCTGACTTTTTTTAGTAGATAAAAAAATAACTTGCGGTTAGCTATGGTGAAAAAGCACCACGCGCAATAATTAAAGGTCGTGGGTCTAAATCCTACATCGCAAGAGGAGATGCAAGTTGTCGTATTTTTTTTAATATTAAAAGCTAGCACTAGTGTGGCATAAAGCTCTGTACATATTTTTAAATCATCCGTATTATCATATTCCTGCAATCGCATGCAATATGTTTTAATAATAAACTTTTATCCCCCAAAGGCCCTCGTTCCCATGCAAACTGCTTGATCACTGCGTTATTGGTTCGGCGACATTGCAGATTTAAGTGCGTCCCAAGTTAAGCGATTCGAGGCTTTGAAAGCAATAGCTTTCAAACAGATTTAATTTAACTTGTCATAGCAGAAACACTTTTGTATCCGGTTGTAGATTACGATTTATGATTAAGTTTTATTTATATTTCAAAGAAAGGAAGACGCAGTAGTAACGCTGAAATAACGAGGTAATTAAGTACTGCTTTTTTATATATCACACTTCAAGATTGACCTCATCCCACCTGATGTTAAGTGGTAATGAGGTCCTTTTTTTTTTTTTTTTTTTTTTTTTTTTTTTTTTTTTTTTTTTTTGACGGGGGGAAATGCGTTGATGCACCGTACCGTCACCCCGAGGGAGGGTGACGGCGTGTGTGGGACTCCCTGCCCTGAAAAGGGCAGGACTACCCACTAAAACACCCCGGTTGGACCTTCATCGCCTTGGTGGCGGCGCTATGGGAGATCGGCTCAGCCTTTACTTCCACAGCGCCGCCGGTGGAAAAGCCGCTTAAGCGGCTCCGTCTGCTCCCCCCACGGTGTTCGGGGGGAGACTGGGGATGGCCGGTCCAACGGTACCACCCCCACCTCGCAGTGGAGACCGGTGCAATGCCAGCTGAGGTGCCCTCACACCATCAGCCGGCCGGCCCCCACACGGTAACTGGGCGCGGTCAAATTGGCGCCGCGCCCTAAGCCGCCTTCTTCGGCGGCAGGCGGGAGCGGATGGATCGTCTTCCCGCTCCCGCTCTGCGGCCTCCTTCTGCGACATGACGTCTTCGCAGAAGGAGGCCATCCCGTCCCATGCCGTCTCACTCCCGAGCATAGCCTCGACTATGCTGGGGAGTGAGAGATTCGGCCCCACCAGAGCGCGCAATGCTGCACGCTGGGCATCCCAGGCGGGGCACACTAGCAATGTGTGCCCCGCCGAATCCTCCGCCGCGCCACAACTGGAGCACGACGGAGTGCCCTCACGCCCGATGCGGTGCAGGTACTGCCCAAAACAGCCGTGGCCGGACAGCACCTGCACCAAATGGAATGAAAGAAATCCCATTTTGCGCTCGAGCCAGCGAATTATTGCTGGCCCGAGCGCATCAAGGGTCCACCGACCCCACGGAGCCACTCGCAGGGACTCCGCCCAACGCCGGACCATTTCTTGCTGCGCTTCTCTGCGCACACGCAACAGGTCCTCCGGGTAGAAGCGCTCCCCGGAGGCCTTTCTCAGGGCTTGCCAGTGATAGGCTCTTGACAATGCCTGGGCCTCTTCCTCCCATGGCGGTGTCCCAGCGAGTGCGCACGCCGCATCGAAACCAACTGTGCGGTATGCTCTGCACACTCGCTGGGCGATAGCTCGTTGAGGGCGCCTCAAAAGTCTTTTGTTCTCCCCAATGTGGAGAGAGTCGGCCCAGATAGGCGAGCCGTATAGGGCCATACTTCTCAAAATGCCGGCGTAAAGTCGCCGGCATTTGGCCCTAGGACCTCCCACATTGGGGAGAAGCCATGCTAAGGACTCCGCGGTCTTGAGAAGGCGCGGAGACAAAGCCGCGAAATGCGGCCCAAAAGTCAAACGATGGTCCAATATGAGGCCCAGGTATTTCATCTGGGCCCCAACCGCTACCCTGATGCCCCCGACGACAATATAAGCGCCACTGAAGAGTCGTTGCCGAGGCCCCGGAAAAAATATGGCCTCGGTCTTATTCAGCGCAACCTTCAGCCCCAAGAGGGCAATACGTCTGGCAATCAAATTGCCACCGGCCTCTGCCAGACGAGCTGCGGCGCCAAAATCCCTCCCCCGGGCAGTGACAAGAGTGTCGTCTGCATAGCAGAATACATTCATGCCCGAGAGGAGGGAGCCGCGCAAAAGCCAGTCATATCCGATGTTCCACAGGAGGGGCCCCAAAACAGACCCCTGTGGAACACCGGACCGCGCATTAAAACGACGAAGGACGCCGCTGGCACCGACACAAACAATTCCCCTGTCGGCAAAGTAGCTCTTGATTAGGGCCGTCAAATAGGAGGGCACTCCGTGATAGTGGAGCGCCTCCAAAATTGTAGTGTGGGGGAGGGTATTAAAAGCGTTGGCTATGTCGAACGAGACAGCCAACACACCCTCCCCCCTCTCTCTGCATTCCAACACCAGGGACTTCAGATCGGACAGGGCGTCAATGGTGGACCGCCCTGCCCGAAAACCGTATTGTCTACTCGAGAGGTCAGGACCGACGGAACGAAGGTGGTCCTTCAGGCGCCCGGCCACAATGCGCTCAAGGTAATGAGGTCCTAGCTTAAGGGTGACAAGTACAGCATAAGAAATCTGTTACTGGACTTGTCGCCCTTACCTTGAAAGCTTGACACCTGCTACTAATGTAGCACCCCCTAGGAGCTCTGGAAACCTTACTCACACGCAGGAACACATCATCACCAAAGTGATTGTTATTTGGCTGCGGTCTTCTGTAAGGTCAGGTATTTCACCAGTCGGGCTGCTCTTGTTCGAGCAATAAACGTCTCTTATATATTTTGTTATAGGATTTTCAAGGATTCTGTAGCTTAGAAATACGAATCCTACTTTTAAATAAATGTAAAAGTTTGTGGGTATGGATGTTTGTTACATTTTAACGCAAAAACTATTGAACAGATTTGAATAAAAAATGATATACTAGATTAACATATACACTAGAAATAACGGAGGCTTAGTCGCGAGCAACAGCAAGTATTACATAAATAAGCAGTTCACTAAAAGCATGGATTCACGAAAGATATTCCGAAGCGTCTCAGCAGATTGGCGAAGAGGCGTCGCCGCAGAGGATCCTACAATATTTCCGAACCAATAATGTCATTATAGCCCGAGTTCGCCCGAGAATACTGCTCTAAAGAACGAAGAGCTTAGCTTGTTTTAGGTTGTAACGCAGGGCAACGGATGGCGTAGAATTTTTTTTTTTTTTATATTGCACTTCAAGATTGACCTCATCCCACCTGATGTTAAGTGGCAATGAGGTCCTAGCTTAAGAGTGATAAGTACAGCATAATTATTCTGTACTTATCGCCCTTACCTTGAAGGCTTGACCCCTACTACTAACGCAACACCCCCCAGGAGCTCTGGAAACCTTACTCACACGCAGAAACATTACAACACAGAAGTTGTTATTTGGCTGCGGTCTTCTGTAAGGTGGAGGTATTTCACCAGTCGGGCTGCTCCAGTTCGAGCGATAAATCGCTATGCCCTACCTCTCTTAAGAATAACAGAAATCGCGATATTTTAAAATAACTATTGCGTTTCTTATACTAGTACAATTATTCGCAATTACTATACTATATAATAGAGGACTATATTAATGACTTGACGACCTCGGTGGCGCAGTGGCTAAGGTAGGCAGCCAAAACGCGTAAGGTACCGGGTTCGTTTCCCGGTCAGGTCAATTTGGAAAACTAACTTTTCTAAATTGATTTGGGTCTGGGTATGCTGGGATGACGCCCCCAGTTGGTATCCATCGTCTGATACTCATAGTACAAGGCAAAGTAAATCTTAGTTTGAGACCAGGTGATTGGTGTGATTGTCTGGCACATTTATTTTATATTTTAAAGATGTTTGGACTTGATAGCATTCAATATGGACACTAGACATAACCTATATTGTTAAAACATATATATATACAAATATGATTATATATAAATATATGCATTATTTATACCATATGTGTCAGTTTTAAAAAGAGTAACTATCGAATTTCTTGCTGGTTCTTCTAGATAGAATCAACATTCAGAAAACGGCGGTAGTTTACTTAATTTAACGATTCATAAATGCTTTTGTAAAAGTTAACATGAATAAAGATATTTTTTATTCTCTTCTATTGGATGTATGTTTGTTACTAATACAGCACAATCTACCATACGGATTTGGTTAAAAGAGAGATATGATAATATATTATGAAATAAATAATACTTTTACCCGAAATAGATAAGGTGAAGTGAGCGATTAATAAAATATTAACGACATTAAGGTCATGTATTCGGCAAAATAGTATAGTTACTTTTTAATTCAATATTCAGGAGGCAGGAGATATCTGACCATGTCTAGTGTGAACTAGTGTTGGACCAAGCGACTGACCTGCCTAACAGAACTAACTAACAGAATTGCATGCTCAACTCCTGGATGTGATTGGACAACGGGATCAGTTTCTTGCTACCATCAACAATTTTGACCAATGCTGCATCACCTACGAGAGGGCCCTAGTGCGCATTCAGGAGCTGGAAGTGGAGCTGCAGGATGCCAACAAACTCTTACAACAGTATGAAGAAGAGAAACGGTGTCAAGAGGCCACTCACGTAAACAGCTTATACGAACAGCTGATTGATTCACCGGGGGGGCATGTGGAGTCTTTAGGTCGCATTTCTTGTATTGATAGGACTAGGAAACATTTTAATAGTAATAATAAAATTAGAAAGTATGTTAAAATTACAAAGTTTATAAATAGGACAGAAAAATTAATTAAAAAACAAAAATGTTTTCACACAAATGTATCTTTAAGAAAACAACGACTAGATTTATTTGACACTGTAGAATTATATAGCAAAAAGTTAGATGAAAGTAGGCTTAGGCATGAAAAAGATATTCAGGGACTGCAGGCTGACATCTTACGGTTGCACGAGTCCTTAAAAACCATGACTGACAACTACAACTCTGCCCAGGCACAACTTAATGAGCACATTCTTGCTACAAATAAACTCATAGACTCTTGTAGCTGTAACCAACACTTGAGTGATATGGACCAGCACCAAACTGATGACAGCCAGCACCATCTGTCACACTTCTCAAAAGATATATCTAGCACTAAATTAGATAGTAATAATGTGATTATATTCTCTGATAAAATTGGAGTTGGCTATGGGTCTTTACTTAAAGAAAAATTGAAATGTAATGTAATTAATTATTGCTTACCGGAGACACCTTTTTTGGAAATGTGTATAAAAATGAAAAAATGTAGTTATAATAAGGACTCAATAATTATTATTATGATGGCAGACGGCTTAAATACTTGTAAAAGAGACATTTTAAGAGGCTTTTTAATACTTTTAGGACTTGATGTAAAAAAAGTATTTTTGTGTGCTTTTCCTTTTTGTAAATATTACACTTCTAATCAGAACAACTGTATTCACATATTGAATACTCAATTATACAATTTAACATGTAGTCATAGCGACAATTTTGTGTTTTTTGACACAAATAAATTTATTAATAATAGATTAATGACTGGCAAAAGTTTTTATTTGCCTTATAAATTTAAAAAACAATTGGCTAGCTTATTAGTCTACAATATAAACATTATATTTAGCCGTGGGGTGCCGGCTTAGAATATTGCACCTCCCCATCTCTTCCCGTGGGTGTCGTAAAAGGCGACTAAGGGAGCACCAGGAGAACGGGCAGCAGCGCTCTCCTGAGTAACACAACATCTACTGCGATCGCCAACCCGCCTGCTAAGCGTGGCGATTACGGCAAAACCTCCTACATGAACAAAGGCATTATCACAACGGCCCCGAGTCACGGCAGCCCCGCTATTCCGGCCCTGGCCAAACGAACTCTGGCCCTGGTAACACATAACATTCGCACACTCAGGACCGACGAGAGGATCGCCGAACTGGAAGAGGAATTGAGCAAGATCCGGTGGGACATTGTAGGGTTATCAGAAGTCCGAAGACAGGGGGAGGACACGATAACCCTCCGGTCTGGAAACTTGCTCTACCACCGGGAAGGCGACGATTTGTCGCAGGGCGGTGTCGGGTTTATCGTTCACAAGTCTCTCGTAGCCAACGTGGAGAGGATTGAGAGTGTGTCGAGTCGAGTAGCGTACCTGATACTCAGAATAAACAAACGGTATTCGCTGAAGGTCATCCAGGTCTACGCTCCAACCTCGACACACCCGGATGATGAGGTGGAGGCTCTGTACGAGGACATCTCGAAAGCCATCCACTCATCCAAAACTCACTTCACTGTGGTTATGGGAGATTTTAACGCGAAACTAGGCAAAAGGAAAGGCGATGAGCTGAAAGTGGGGCAATTTGGACTCGGGCAGAGAAACCAGAGGGGGCAGAAGTTGGTTGATTTTTTGGAGAAGGAAAATCTCTACGTGATGAATTCCTTCTTCAAAAAATCACAACAAAGGAAATGGACCTGGATAAGCCCTAATGGTTCGACACGGAATGAGATAGACTTCATCTTGTCGGACAAGCGGCAAATATTCAATGATGTCTCGGTGATCAACATGGTGAAAACCGGGAGCGATCACCGAATGGTACGAGGCACATTGAATATTCGTGTCAAAGCCGAGCGGTGCCGACTGATGAAGTCTACCCTACGACCTACGTCTGCCGAGTGCGAAAACCCCGAAAGTTTTCAGCTCGAACTCGAAAATCGCTTCCAATGCCTAGACGAGTGCGAAAATGTGAACGATATGAACAACAGGTTTGTGGAAACTGTCCACACGGTGGGGTCGAAATTCTTCAGGACCCGCCGTTCCCATAGAACCAAAAAACTCTCGGACCACACCCTCGAGCTCATGGATCGGAGGAGAGAGATGACGGTGCAGTCTCCAGCCGCCTGGACTGAGCTAAGGCAGCTAAATAGACAGATCTCGAAATCGGTGCGACGCGATATTCGCCTCTACAATACAAACCGTATTAAGGAGGCGATCGAGCGGAACCAAGGATCCAAAGTGTTCGCAAAAGATCTGTCTATTGGGCAGAGCCAGCTAACCAGGCTGAAGACCGATAACGGCACTGTCGTTTCCTCCAAAGATGAGATCTTGAGTGAGGTCGAGCTGTTCTATGGACAGTTGTACAAGACATCCCATATTCCTGTTGTCGACTTGGTCCAAGATCCACGATCCAAGTTAACCCGACACTATACCGAAGACATCCCGGACGTCAGCCTGAACGAGATCAGAATGGCTCTCAAGCAGCTTAAAAACGGTAAAGCACCGGGTGATGACGGAATCACAACGGAGCTTCTGAAGGCGGGCGGCAAGTCGGTCCTAGTGGCCCTTCAGAAGCTATTCGATTCTGTCATCCTCGGGGGCATCGTTCCAGAGGCGTGGACCAGGGGCGTGGTGGTGTTGTTTTTCAAGAAGGGTGACAAAACCCGCTTGAAAAATTATCGACCTATCTCGCTCCTGAGCCACGTCTATAAGTTGTTTTCGAGAGTCATTACAAATCGACTCTCGCGCAGGTTCGACGACTTCCAGCCTCCCGAACAAGCCGGTTTCCGAAAAGGCTTTAGCACCATAGACCACATACATACGCTGCGTCAGATTATACAGAAGGCCGAGGAGTATAATCGGCCTCTGTGTCTAGCGTATGTGGACTATGAGAAGGCCTTCGATTCAGTCGAGACTTGGGCGGTGCTGCAGTCCCTCCAGCGGTGCCAAATTGACTATCGGTACATCGAAGCGTTGAAGTGTTTGTATAGAAACGCCACCATGTCAGTTCGAATCCAAGATAGAGGCACGAGACCGATCCCACTGCAGAAAGGTGTCAGACAGGGGGACGTAATTTCCCCGAAACTGTTCACCGCTGCATTGGAGGACGTCTTCAAGCTTCTCGATTGGACCGGACTCGGCATCAACATCAATGGCGAATACATCACTCACCTTCGATTCGCAGACGATATCGTGGTCATGGCAGAATCCCTGGAGGACCTTGGCACAATGCTCAATGACCTCAGCAGTGTTTCCCAACGGGTTGGTTTACGGATGAACATGGATAAAACCAAGGTAATGTTCAATGTCCATGTGACTCCGGCACCAGTATCTGTTGGGAATGCGATTCTCGAAGTTGTCGATCATTACGTCTATCTGGGACAAACTATCCAGTTAGGCAAATCCAACTTCGAGAAAGAGGTCAACCGACGAATCCAACTCGGCTGGGCAGCGTTCGGGAAGCTTAGGCATATCCTCACGTCCAAAATTCCCCAGTGCCTGAAGAGAAAGGTCTATGACCAATGTGTGTTACCAGTGATGACTTACGGAACTGAGACGTGGTCTCTGAATGTTGGCCTCATAACGAAGCTCGAAGTTGCGCAGCGTGCTATGGAGAGGGCTATGCTCGGCGTTTCCCTACGTGATCGGATCCGTAATACGGAGATCCGTAGAAGGACCGGTGTATTCGACATAGCCCGAAGAGTTAGCACGCTGAAGTGGCAATGGGCAGGCCACATCGCTCGTAGGACCGACGACCGTTGGGTAAAGAGGGTCCTCGAGTGGCGACCACGTACCGGACGACGCAGCGTGGGGCGGCCCCCAACACGATGGACTGACGACATCGTCAGATGTGCGGGGAGCCGCTGGATGCAGAAAGCGCAGGACCGCGCGTTGTGGCGTTCTGTAGGGGAGGCCTATGTCCAGCAGTGGACGAAAAGAGGCTGATGGATGGATGGATGGATTTAATCAGACATTGGAACTCGTTCCAAATAATTTAAATGCCTGTTTAAGACAATAGAGGATCACTCTAGCAAACTTGTGACTAAGGAAAAGTCCAATTACCTAAATATTATTCATCAAAATATACAGGGCTTTTCTGGTAAAGAATTAGAAATAGAGATATTTTTAGAGGCAGAGAATATTCATATCTTATGTATTACAGAGTACTGGTTGAAACAGTACAAATTAATGATTAGTATTCACAATTATAAAGTTAGTAGTTTTTTTACCAGAAAATCCGCAATAAGAGGCGGATCACTCATATTAGTACGTAAGGCCCTTAAGTCTAAAGAACGGAAAGAAGTCGTTTCTCTTTCGATAGAACGAACAATTGAATTAGCATGTACAGAGACAGAGCAACATATTATTTTATGTGTATACAGACCCCCTTCATCTAATTACATGATCTTTGAGTCTGTCATGGAAGATGTTTTAAAAAAACTTTCTGAATCAAATAAAAAAATCATAGTGTGCGGAGATTTCAATGTCAACATATTAGATGCGACTCAAAACTCAACAAGGTTTCTGAATCTATTTAATTCATTTAATTTGCAACATCTTTTTAACGAACCTACCAGAGTTACTCCCACAACAGCAACTTGTTTAGACAATATTTTTTGCAATTGTGTTGTGTTGGAAAAATCAATCATTAACTTTATAAATTCAGATCATTGTGGTCAATTAGCTGTTTTGGAACACCGACATGCCCCCTCTTCGTCAAGTATTGTTTGTAGACCAGTCACCGCATCGCGTGTAGACAGATTTAGAGAAAAAGTTTCTAATAAAGTATCTTTTCTGAGTTTCCATGGTAACAATGTTGATCAACTATATGGAAACCTATTTAATATAATTGAAAACGAAGTTCGTGAGATTTTTACGAAAAAAACAATTAAAATCAGTAGCACTAGTTCAAAATTTTGTGAATGGGCTACAACAGGTATATATAAAAGTAGAAGAAAATTGTTTGAATTGTATGAAATAAAGGCGAATTCAACTGATCCTTCATTAATAGATTATGTTAGGAAATACTCAAAAATATTTTAGCAGGTATCGAGGGTTCCCTGGTCAAACCCGATAAGTGACAAAAATTGAGAATTTTAGTTATAAATGCAGTTAAGATGTACTTTTTTTGCTCTTTCTAATGGTATATTCCAATAAGCCGAGTTTCAATTTATCACAAAGATACGCTTTACTAAAAACCCAATAAGTGCTACTTTTTTCTTTTTGACCAATACATAAACAATATAAGTGTATTTAAAGGATTTTTTTTTTAATTTAATTTGATGAAGAACCCAATAATGTATATTTATTGGGTTTTAAGACAAATATATTTTAGGAAATTAAACTAAGTGAGTTAAGGTAAGACAAGTTATTTGCACTTATTGGGTTTTTATACCAGGGAAATTCTGAATTAACGAGGTTTTACTTAAAACTAAGATCCATCAACACATTTTGTTGGGTTTTACTATTATAAAATTAAGTATGCAAACAAATTTAATCATTAAGCTAAAACCCAATAAGTACTACTTATAGTGTTTTACTTCAAGCTAATATAAGAAATGACATATGAAAAGCATACTTATCGGATACTCGCACGAGCAGATATCAACATTGGACTGTAATTTTATTTGGTGAAGAACCCGTTAAGTAGATATGACAGTAGACATAACATCAGACAGGTGGCGACAGGATCGCGAGGGCCGACCTTCGTTTGATTGCATTGCACGTATTTTGACAAAATAATTATACTTTCCGTTTATTGAAACGAAATAGCATCATCTAGACTCCGGAATAGGGAACTTATTGGGTTTTACCTCTAACCAATTTAGGTTACAATATTTACGTACTTAGAAATATTTTTAATGGAAGGATAGTTATTGGGTTTCACGTCTTACTTTTTATTTTTTTTCACGTACTTATAATTACAAGGTTTTGAAATAATTTTACACTTTTTACGTATGAATAAGAGGATGCTAATTCCGGTTTTCGTGTCCTCAGCTTAGTGTTCCCTTGGAAAATAAAAAAAAGCAGCATTTATGTGCAGATTCATATCAATGGTACTATTGGTTGCATGGTTTAAATTTAAATCTAATATTTTTTTAAAGTATTTATTGATACTATTATGCATTTTTTTATTTATTCAGCAAGATCAGAGGGTTATTTTTCTCACGTGCCATGACCCTGTGCTTTTGGGGGCGTGGCGTGATCTATTACAAAGCTCTAAATACATTTTTAATCGGAATTTGGTCAATTTTACTGTACCTATGTTCGTGAAATATTGTTCTGCTTTCTCCTTGCAAGATTATCTTTGGAGCAAATACCAATTTCTCGTCAGAACTTGATAAGTCACAAAAAGATATTGCCACGCAGATGAATAGTATCGTCAAGCATTTTTGTTTTTTGGTGACAGCACATGTAATTTTTTTAAATCATGTTATATACATATAATATGATGTTTATTGGTAACTTTACCTTTGTTTCCAAGATTCAGATGTCAATATTTTTTTTATATAAAAAAGCGGTATATTGTCTCCTTCCACCTTAATGGTAAGCAAGAGAAGAACCCACATCACGATGACAACGGATTTGATTTCGTAATATCCTATCCGTTAGCATCGCCATACTGGCCTGCATTATGCTTCTTCACGCACCTTTTGAAGGAATTCATTGGACGGAGGAAACACATGAGCCGGTAACGAGGCCCATTTTTCAAAGATTAGAGTTATCAAACTTTTTGGTTCGCGATGGAATATTTTCCACGGTGAACCGATAACATCGTTGGCCGGCTCTTGTAGTTTTGTAAAGGCAAAGGGAAGGCGGGATAAGAGAAAACAGTTCCTCGGAACACTCACCGAGATAAAAACGATAATAGACAGTCAATAAACTAATGTCTCTACGAAGTTGATGGGGATCAAGGTTCTCAGTAACATCTTCAACATTGATAATGCGCACAGCCCTTTGCTGTAACCAATCAAGACCATCCATAAGGTATTTGGCGGAACCGTCCCAGAGATACAAGCAGTAGTCCAGACAGGACTTGACTTGAGTCTTGTATAAAAGACAAAGCTGGTCCGGCGTGAGAAAACAACGCACTCTTTTCAGGATCCCCTGTTTTTTAGATGCTAATGAGATAAAACTCTCGATGTACTGATCTTGATTAAGGTTGCAGCGGATATCCATGCCAAGCATACTTACTTACTTTTACGCAGGCAGAGGGGAGTACTCTGATGAATGAGGAGTGGAAGGAATTGGGATGTTTTTGTCGAAAATGCGCACTCTTGGGTTTTCTCGGCATCGAACTGGACCTGGTTATTTGAAACCCATTGGCTCATGAGGCTCAACACCCGATCCAGTTTAGCGACAAAATTTTCCCGTACCTTCTCCATTACTGCGTTGTTAGCCGAAGGCCAGCCAAGGTTTCTTCCATTGACCGTACTGTGATCAGCATAGCAATGTATGTTTCCAAGCAGTGGCATATCATTTATATGAAGAAGGAAGAGCTTGGGCGATAAATACGCATAAACTGCGATACGCATCCGTCAGACACGATGTGAATTCTACGTCACGCAGAAAGCCGGAAATCCAGGCACAAAGCCGTGTGGGTAGTCCATATGCCGTAAGCTTGGAAAATCAAATGCCTCGGCAATTGTCTCCCCCCTGAGATGCGTTACATATGCTAGAAGATCAACCGTCGATCGTTTCGGCCTAAAGCCGTGTTGGCGATCATTAATTAAGGAGTGATCCTCTAGGTAGCAGACCAACCGGTTATATATAATCCGTTCCATGACTTTGAACAGCACTGAGGTCATGGTAATAGGGCGGTAGTTTGATGGGCCTAATCGGTCGAAAACTATGTACACGAAACGAATAATTCCCGAAGAAAATCATAGCTGGATAGAACATTAAATGAAAATTATCCTCAAAATTTAAACAATGAATAAGTATATAAAAAGAGTATAAAAGTAAGTAATAACCTAATGCAAACATAATTACAATTGTTTTTTGCTTGGAATTAATAAAAACTTAAGTTATTAAATCGTTTTTTTCTCTCAGATGAAACCCAATAAGTCGGCACCCTTTACCAAAAAAAAATTTTTTACAGCAAAACTGTAAGCATTAGAAGTAAAATAAATATGAAAACTAAATCTTTATGAAATATCATTACTAATAAAACTCAAAATTGTGGACATTTACTTATTAAAATGCACTTTTACTGTTTACAAACCTTTAACATCGATTATCTCAGAAGTATGTTTTTGGCACTTATCAGGTTTGACCAGGGAACCCTCGGTATGTTTAATTGCGAAATGTAACTATTTGAAAGGAAAAATAATATCTGCTCCTAACAAAAGTAAAGCAACATGGAACGTTATAAATAAAGAGACTTGTAAAAACAAAACACAAATCAACAAGTTCTCTCTCAAATTAGACAATAGGAGTTTTGATTCCGATTCAGATGTTGCAAATGTATTCGAATCTTTCTTCACAAATATACCTGTCACAACGACGAGTAGCTTAAACTCCAGCCCCCGTCTTGCTGAGTCTCTCCTGAAATCTCATGTAGATAAGTGTCAAGCTGATTTTAACTTTACTCATATTTGTCCTGCGGAAATTATAAAGAGTTTTAAGAGTTTAAGTATGAAAAAAACTGAAGATTTATGGGGCATTTCCATTGATATGGAAAAACATAATTCATGGAATTGCACCTTATTTATCCTTCATATTTAATAAATGTATTGACGCTGGTGAATTTCCTAATTTAATGAAATCAAGTAAAATTATTCCACTTTATAAATCAGGCGATAAAAGTGATCCGTCTAACTTTAGACCAATTTCCATATTACCAGCACTTAGCAAAATTTTTGAAAAAATTATTTTCAATCAATTATTAGCTCATCTTACAGTTAATGCTCTGTTACATAGTAAGCAATTTGGATTCACTAAAGGTAGATCTACTACGGACGCAGGTGTGGCACTTATCAAACATGTTTTCGATGCTTGGGAGAGAAAACAGGATGCCATTGGAGTTTTTTGTGATCTGTCAAAGGCATTTGATTGCGTTGATCACCAAACGTTGCTGATGAAGTTGAGGCATTATGGTGTTGTAAGCAATTCACTGAGTCTTCTACAGTCTTACCTTTCTGACAGAACTCAAAGGGTCAATGTGAATGGAACTAACTCTTCTGGTGCACCTCTAGCGATGGGAGTGCCCCAGGGCTCAATATTGGGGTCTCTGTTGTTCCTTATTTATATTAACGACCTTCCTTACTTTGCGAAGGATCTCTGTGAGATTGTGTTATTTGCTGATGACACTTCTCTCATCTTTAAAGTTGATAGATGTAAAGAATCATTTGAAGATGTAAATAGTTCTCTCTCACAAGTGCTACATTTGTTCACGAATAATAATCTCCTGCTTAACACTAAGAAAACGAAATGTGTCAAATTTACAATGCCGAATGTTAAAAAAGTCAACATCAAATTGTCTATGAATGGTGAACCTTTGGAAATAATTAATTCTACAGTATTTCTCGGCATCACATTAGACTCTAAATTGCAATGGGGACCCCATATTGTTGCCCTGGCAGGAAGGCTTAGTTCAGCTGCATACGCTGTAAGGAAAATTCGAAATTTGACTGATATTGAAACGGCAAGGCTGGTTTATTTCAGTTACTTTCATAGTGTTATGTCATATGGTCTCCTTTTGTGGGGAACAGCTGCTGACATTCAAAATATTTTTGTTTTACAGAAGAGGGCTATCCGCGCCATATATGGTCTTAAATCACGGGATTCTCTCAGAGACTTATTTAAAGAAATTAACATAGTTACCGTAGCATCTCAATACATTTTTGATTGTATTATGTATGTACGCAAAAATTATAATCTACTTTTTTAAAAATCTGACTTCCACAACATTAACACTAGAAATAAACACAAACTTGCTGTTCCGTATCTAAGACTACATTAGATAAGTAATTCCTTTGTGGGTTTAAGCGTTAAATTATTTAACAAGTTACCTGAAAATGTTATCCAGTTGCCCATGCATAGATTTAAGTCTCATGTTAAAAATTGTTTAATAAAAAAGGGCTACTACAAAATTGATGATTATTTAAATGACAAAAATGTATGGGTCTAGAATAACTTTAATTCTCGGAAATGTTTTATATAAGCTTTGTATATTTTATTTAAGTACCTAGCGTAAGGGAACATTGTTACATTGAAAAGAGTAAGTGTCGAGTTTCTTGCCGGTTCTTCTCGACATGATCAACATTCCGAACACGGCGGTAGAATACTTTATTTGTACTGACTATTCATAAGTGCTTTTGTAAAGTTTACATGAATAAAGATGATTTCTATTCTATTCTATTCTAGTAAGTCAGTTAATATAAATCTCAATTATAAAAGACCACAGTAAAAAGCTTAAATAATAACTTAAGGCCCAATACGAAGCAATTGACATTATCCGTTTCGCGGCGAACCGCGCGCCATCTATTGAACGCATTTGGCATTAGCTCGTGCTAGCGCAGCACGAGTGTGCGGTGCTAGTATGAGCGAATGCCATGTAGTACTAATACATACATGTCATGCTGTGCAGAGTAATTTTGATTTAGAGACAGCATTGCGTACGTATAATTTATTAAATCTTACTACTTTGTAATATTAGTAAGTACCAATAGATTATCAATTTTGTATTTTATTCGTTACATACATACAAACGTATCGATGGTTCCAACGAATAAACGTGCAAACGAAAAACTACTACTTTTCAGGAAACCATAAAAACGTTTGAAATCACATTACTTTAATGTCGTAATAAATAGATATATTTAATGTATAATTATATTAAAGGTTAAAAATATTTCAGATCATATATTTTTTAAGAAAATAAAACTATCAATTATCTCAGTATTCAAGAAAAAACATATAATTTTATTATTCTAATGAATAATATGTGACTTGTTAACAGAAATGTATCACTGCACTTTTATTCGTGTCATAAATGAAGCATAAACAAGTGTAGTAAAACGATACACGATTCTACAAATTAGTAAAAGATAATAATTCTACATTAGGATAGCTGTATTAAAATTTTTGCGGTCTGTAATGAAGCATAACTAATAAAAGTAGCTTCCATTTTTACACGAATAATCGTGTCTTTTTTTGTGTAGGAGTTATTACCCAAAGGAAAGGTTAGACACAAGCGGCAGATTGATTTAATACGTTTATTTTGGTGTACTCAAAGAAACAATTAGATTCAATAGACGCATGTTTTGTTATTCATGTTATATGAAGAAATTTAATTTCCCTACAATAAACGAATTTTGTGCTATAAAAGTCTTATTTTAAGTCCAAAATTTACAAAAAAAAAATGTGTAGGCGTATTCTATGCCATAAAAACGAAAAAAAATTTTTGGGCAAGAGGTCTTGCACGTTTATTCGTTGGGGCCATCGATATATGGGGTGTAATTGAGCGTTTGCAGCGTGTATGCTAACCGACCTTTCAAAAGGTTGTGTACATGAAGTGCAGAACTGCAGACGGTACACGCATCCTCATCGGTAGCTCCAAGTAGCTGTGGTACACACAACGATCACACCCCGGCTTACTACGTCGGCTTGTGAGCTAAACCCGATGAGGAATCCTGCATGCTTCGGTTGGCAGGGCTTGCGGTGGAACCTCCTGCTTTGTGTACAAAGTCTAACTCGGCGGTAAAGGCAGTCCACGCTGATAAGCATAGGGCAAGCTGATAGGGCAGAGGTCCAGTTTCATACAGACTGGGCTTTGTCCGAGGCTTGCACTTGGACGGCTCTGGGGGTGTAGTTGGTACATCGTGGTCGCTTTCACTCTACACTGGGGAGATAAAGAGGATTCGGCAGCACCTTAGTGACAAAGGTGGCCTGTTTAGGGAGGTACTGCTTTGCCTGCTCAGCCGGAAAGGGGGCTAGAAAAGATGCCCTAAAGAAATGTTCACCCTAACCCACACGGATGGTAGTAACCGCGGCTGCCTCCGCATCGTTTCACTCGTAGTCGACGATACAATAAAATACGGTTTTTAAAATCACCTAATATGACTTCAGGCGCGTAGAACGTGCTAACCCTTCTTGATCACAACTCCAACACCTATCCAGAACGGAAAACCGCAATTGTTCTCGGGAACTTAGCAATTCTCCGAAGAATTGGCGCGCAGTATCAAGAGTGTACGTCCAATCGAGCTGGTACTCTTGTTGGGCGCCAAAATGGCTCAAGACTATGAAGGCCGGCTTAAAATCTTAGGCAGAAACGGAGTGGGTAACATGAGAGGGTAGAATGGTCAGCTACTGCTCAATTTATGTGCACAAATTCTTGCTATTACAAACTTTGTTCAGCCTCCCCGCGAAGAATAAAACTACATGGAGCACCCAAGGCCCAAATATTAGTATCCAATAGACTATGCGAAAGTACGGCAAAGAGACGTTTCCCAAGTCCTAATCACCCGCGGGATGCGTGGTGGTCACTGCTAGACTGACCACAGACTTGACGTTATAAAACTACGTCTATGCTTCCGGCGTCCTCGCAGATCCGGTCCATCCAAGTCTGCATGTTTAAACGGTATTAGGCTTATGAATCATGAGACAATGAAGACATATGCTGAAGCGCTAACAATCAGTTAACCGTCTGTAAGCCCTGAGAGCAGTGATATCGAAAAGAGCTGGTTGGCTATATCTTCTCATATCTTAGACACGGCTAAATTCACTCAAGGGCTAACAACCAAAAACATGAAAATTGGTTTGTTGAAAACGATAAAGTCATAGTTAGCGCAATCGACAAAGCAGAGCAATTCATCCTGAAAGTGTTGTGGAAATACGACGAGAGTAACCTGAAGTTTCGTCGACTATCTTGGGAAAGGATCGGTGGTGGCAAGACATGCAGTGGTTTCCTAACACAAACTAGCTTGGGGTGTTTTACAGTGAGGTTCGAAAGTTGATTAGCACGATCCCCTTTTCAAAAGCTCCTTTAAAACCATCGAATGGTGAAGGACTTCTCAAAACAAAGGAGAAAGTGCTCGAGTAATGGATGGGACACTTCAACGCTCTACTCAACGTAAGCTGGTCTCTTGACTTTGAATATGTTCTGTTGATATCTGAACTCCCCACTCTAGCTAAGCTGGATAAGCCGCTGACACTTGCTGAGATTGTTTTTGCGGTCAGTTAACCACTAAAATAGCGCGTGGTTGGTATCAACTTGATACCGGGAGAGCAACTATTTAAATGCGTCGGTGACGGGTTTCATTCGGCTATATGGAGCCTTTTTGTACTTTGTGGGAAAAAGACCAAGTCCTAGCATTTTTACAGTTTCTCGCATTGATCGATTGCACCTCTTACCGGGGTATTTTACTATTATCAGCCCCTGGGAAAATCTTTGCCAGAGTACTCCTAAAACACACCGAAGAGCACCTGCCTGAAACCCAATTTGGATTTTGGCCTGATCGGGGCACGTGCAAAGCTAATTTTTCAGTGCGTCATCTTCAAGAAAAGAGTTGACCTCGAGAAGGTTCTCGATGGCGTGCCCCGGAAAGCTCTCTAGATGGTGCTAGGGAAGCTATGATGCACGGAGCAGTTCTGTCAACGACGAATAGTCTGACTTTTTTCCCCGTCACCTGTGGTATGAAGCAAGGGTATGTACTAGTCTACACTATCCGCGCTGTATTTTGCATTGGATGTCAGGGATGTCTCAAGGACTTCTTCGAAAGGTTTTCGCATCCGGTTCCGCACTCAGGGCTTGCACGAACGTGTTACACACGCTATGATTAATGAGATCTTGTACGTAGATGACCTTTGTTTCGTGGCAGAATCCCCAAAACCCTGCAGCAAATCATGTCGGATTTTCACCGTCTTGCCAAAAATTTGGTCTAAAAATAAGTATCAAAAAGAGGAATGGCTGTCGAAGGACGTTAATGGTCGCGAGGCACTGAAATGAAGACTTGGTGAGGACTAGTTGAAGCGGGTTGACAAATTCCGCTACCTGGGAGTACAATAACACCCAAGTGCAACCTCGATGCTGAAATAATAAGCAGAATTAGTGCTGCAGTCGCGGCATTCAGTAAGCTAAATTCAGAGGTAATTTTGTGTAATGTTAATATGTATGCTTATAAATAATATAATGTAATAAAATGTAATAAATGAAAGAATGTAATAGTGAAATGTAAAATGTTATAGTTAAAAATAAGTAGTAAGCCCTCTTGAGTTGCTGTGCCCTACCAGGGCGTCACATGTATACCATAAAATTTCTGTACCAACTTGTAATCTGTAATGTGACATGCAATAAACGAATTGAATTGAATTGAATTGAGGTCTTCTGCTCTCAAGACATCAAACTTGCTACCGTCAGGTATACATGGCGATCATGATCGGTCAATTCCATCTCAGATGCCTACTGAAGATTATGATTGGCTTTTAGCCACATGCGACCACATTTTCTTAATAGGTGCATCGTACGAAAAATAACTTCACGTACATACTTTGAAATGATTGTACTTGTGAGTCTTACAAAATGTCGTTGTAAAAATTGCAAAAATTTAAAATTAAAAACTTTATTCTGTTTTCTCCATAGTGGGGGTAAGGTCCTGAGTGTATTAATTCTTACTAGACTCCAAGCGGTCAATCATACCCCTATGACAATGTATGACATTATTTGCCGTCTCTGTGTTTGCACTTACTCTGTTCATTATTTTCCGATTCGGTTGTGATATTTCGTCGACGCGCGTTCAATACCGCGTAATGACATTTTCCCGTAAGTTCTAATTTAGATTGAAATAATATGAAATAACAGACCACTTTAATCTTTATGGCAAATGCTACATACGCGGTATTGCACGCGCGTCGACGATTTGCATTTTTGAGTTTCTCACTTGCCTAGAAACGTATAAATGATCAGTTTGGCTATTGTAAATAAGTAAAACCGGCCAAAAGTGTGTCGGTCCACGCTCAGTGTAGAGTTCCGTAGTTTTCAAAGCATCACAATACTTAAGTATCCTTAAATTACAACTTTAGTTAAAAAAATATTTTTTCAAAAATTTCAAAAACGATTAAACCCATCAGGTTCAAAATAATTTTCCTAGAAAGCCTTTATGCAGTTCTATATTCCAGATTTTTTTCATACTTTTTGACTTATGGTTCAAAAGTTAGAGGGGGGGGGGGGACACAATTTTATTTTCTTTTGCAGCGATTATTTCCCAAAATATTAAAAATATAAAAAAATGATCTTAGTAAACCCCTGTTCATTTTTAAATACCTGTCCAACGATATATCACATGTTAGGATTGAAATAAAAAAAAAATCACACCCCAATTTACGTGTAGAGGGGGTACCCTAAAAAACATTTTTTTATTTTTTATTTTTGCACTTTGTTGACGTGATTAATATACATATTTGTACCAAATTTCATCTTTCTAGTGCAAACGGTTTCTGAGATTATCCTCGGACGGACAGACAGACAGACAGACATGGTGAAACTATAAGGGTTCCTAGTCGACTACGAAACCCTAAAAATGCAGCCTAAGCAGCCTCCCAACAAAAAAGTATTTTACAAAAAATATAATCTCAAAATGGAATTTGCGCAATTCGAGCTGCGTAAAGACTACGCGTGTAAACCAATTTATTTACTATTTTCAAAACAGACAACTAACTGCCGTCACCTGTCAACACTACACATCGAAGCACCTGAACGGCAAACTTTCATATCTAAGAATTATGCAATTTAATCAGGCGTTTGTGTTTAAAATGAATTATTTTAATAACTAATAGATTGTATAAAAAACGAAGAAGGCGGCGACCTTTGGAATCACAATCCCAAAATTTTTTAGTAAAAATATTTTTTTCTAAATATATACTTACAGAGTTTTGGAAAAAAAATAATTTGAAGAAATCATTTTTGAACATTTTTTAAAAACGGTATAATTTTTATATATTCATTTATTTTAAAATTTCAAGAAGGCGGCGACCTTGTAAAATATCTGAATAAACGTACAAAAAGTGATTTAATGCTTAGAATTACTTGAGGTCATCGTTGTAGTGAACAGAAATACATGAAGTTTCGCTAATTCTCTTCGTATTGGGCCTTAATAAGCTACCAGAAGCTTCTGAATCATAATTATAAATAGATATTAAATCAATCATGTATGCTCAAGATTGGATTTAAGTCGCGTAAAAAATGTCTACTAACAAATTATGATAATTTAGAATGACATAACAGTATAGTTCTTAGATATTTAACTTTCCACTGAATAATACTAAACCTATACTTTCTTGATATCCAAACAAGGAATTCTTGCTTAAATTCTACAATCCACCTCTCGCTTGCCAGTTTCCCCTACCACGAGTCCAACCACAAACCCGAAAACGGTCGTTAAATTTTATTCCAGTTTCAAACTTGTTAAGAAGACGTGTTAAACCGAGTCGAGATCGGCACAATACTGTTACGTTTATTGCTTTAGATATTTTCCATTTGCGCGTTTTGCTCCGGAGATTAAGACAGATTTAAGATATGCGACTGTGGTGACTAACTTTAAGTTGTGTATCGCTTTGTTATTTGCTTTTCGGTGTCATCTAGTATTGTTGTTTGAAGTCTTTGTCATCGTTATTCTAATTTTCATTTCAAATTGATGGCAATAAAGTTTATTTTGTCTTCTTAACATCAGGCATTTTTATTCTTCGTTTGTCTTCTTCTTTATTTTATTTAGTATCATTGTATTTTGCTCAATTAAAAGTTTTCGGTTGTTAATTTAACCAATGATTAGGTAGTTGTCGTAACCAAACCAAAATTAAGGAAGCTATTTTAGTTTCTACAGGAAATACCTTGTTCTAGAATCTGAATGAATGAGTTCCGGCGCTAGGCCAGAAGGGCTAACTCAGAGCGATCTCATCCCATCACAGTATCATGGCAACTCTATCTCCACTGCTGTTATGCGTAGAAACTCACGGACTCCCGGTTGTTCAGCTTACCTATGGAGTCAAGATGTGTGATAACGATCTTTATGACAGTAAGCCCACCGTATACTCTTTTCATCCTTCCATTCAAATTGCAAGTATATTTTTCCAAAAAACCGCCAGCATTTAACTTATTTATCTCCCACTATCAACACAAAGATGCGAAATAGCCTAATAAAGCTCGTCAAAGAAGCTACATCGATCTTTCAAATGTTGTGGTATTGTACTGTTCCCGACGCCATTAGGCCGTGTAATGGCGGGTGTGGCCACTCGAATGAAGGTCACACGCTCCGCCAGGTGGCAGGAAAAACGCGGGCAATTGCGAGGAAATTACGACCTTAGGGTTCCGTTGAGTTATTGGATCACGCTTTGTCTGTTGTCGCTACTTAAGGCGATATTTGGATGATCGGGTTAAAATATTCTGCCCGACGCCCTTATTATCTTTCGTCTCCTAGCTTGGTAATCGTGATTCCATAATGGATGCACATTTCGGAATCTGCCTCGTGATCGGGATTTGAGGAGGCTGGATTATTTTGCAGTTTTTTGCCGAATTCTTCTCAGGATAGGATTTGTAGCTGTGGTTGTTCAATATTGGTTTGAATTCATTTTGATGATGCGTAGTGTTACTTGTACACAACATGAACAAATTAACGTCTGATTTGAAGGTCGTAAGATCTAGAAAACAATTGGGTCTCACTTTTACAAGGACATTCGGCCTTACAAAGTAAAAATAATCATCTTCAATTGAGCTGCAATCATCCATTATAAGTAATTTTGTTCTAAAGTGAACCCTATGGTAATGTCGTTACAGGTTTAATGTTTTCATTTATTTTCTTGTGACGGCACATTGCATAGTAAAAAAATCCTTTTAATATAAGAATATTTTGTACGAGTATTATTAACCTGTCCACTAAGCATAATTGTGAAGTAAGCCAGGGGTTTTTATCATTGTATTGGTAGATTTTACCTAACTATTTAACTGGCAGCCTGTTAGTTCTTGAGGCCAGCAAAGTTGGTAATCCAATTTTTATAGCAAAATAAAAAAAAGACTTAACCCATTTATTCAGTTTGAACACATGAACTGTGATTGCTTGATATCAAGAAACTACGGAACCTCTAAGCTTTCATAGGTAAACCTATTTATACTAACGACCCAACGGTCGCGTTGTCTCAGCCCGAACAGCGCCATCTATCATAATTTTCTGCGCATCGCGCGGGTCACGTGATACGACTTAATGTTATAGGTAGATGTTAGTAATACCTAGAGCAGTGTTTCTTAACTGGTGGTCCCGGACCACCGGTGGTCCCGGCATCCTCAGTGGTACGCGGAGACATCCTAAAATAAAGGTTTGTCCTATCACAAAAGTCCCTTTAAAATAATGTTGCAATCTACCAATTTTCCCATGGAATCTACTAAGGATCTAAAATAATTTTATGTGAATATTGGAGCAACTCTCAATTTATTTACATTTAGGTACTTTAAATAAACTGCAAACTAATTTAATAACTTGGTTGTCGGTGACAAGAATTTAATTTTATCAAATGGTCCTTCATAGCTAAAAACCGCTTTGTCCACTCCGTCGCAGAACAGTGTTGGGTGCTAACTCCGTAGTGCCAAGACTTTGCAAGTTGTTAAACTTATTTAGTCAGTCCATAGATATAAACTTTGACTCAATGAGCATGTTTTGCAAGACCATTACTGATCTTTTGCGTCAAAGATATTACTCGTGCAGCAGGTATAAGTATTGTTTTAATTAAGTTATGTACTTAAACTTTTATGCATGTGGAACCTACCTATAAGTATCTGTTACATTTAGCCTTAAGTTTTTTTTTTATTGCATTATAACAAATAAAATTGTATGTATTATTGTAAACAGATGTTGGTTGGTCTAAATAAATAAAAAAAAATAGCTATAAGGTTAAGAACCACTGGCTTAGTGCAAAACGCGTATAATACTGATGTCATGTCTACTGAATGAACATTTTCAAATATTCATGAATTTGTTCTTCTGGGATTTGAAGCTTGTTTGAATTATCTGAACTATTGTACTATGTGCTCCTTTTGATTGGCCCATAACTTTAGGTAAAAATAATATAAAACGCCCCAGAACAAGTGGTTAAAAATCCATAGTTGCGAATCGAACATTAATTTTAGTTAAATTTGTTTTAGAATATATGGTAAATTCTTAGTTTTACGAGGCGTTGCCAATTTAGGTAGGAGTGAATAGTTTTCATTCATAATTGAATTCATGCAAAAAGGTAAGGTTTTTTTGCTCGTTTATTTAAAAACCGTTGAAGTTTTAGAATTATTTGTATGAAAAATAAAAATAAAATATAATGCTATTGAATGAACTGATTAATTACCTAGAGTTATGGAATATCAAATTTTGAAAGTTAACGGGTAATGGTTAGCTTTCATTGAATTATTTGAGAGAGGTAGGGCATAGCATTTTATCGCTCGAACTGGAGCAGCCCGACTGGTGAAATACCTCCACCTTACAGATGACCGCAGCCAAATAACAATTATATCTGTGTTATTGTGTTCCTGCGTGTGAGTAAGGTTTCCAGAGCTTCTGGGGGGTGCTACATTAGTAGCAGGGGTTAGGCCTTCAAGGTAAGGGCGACAAATCCAGTAACAGATTTATTATGCTGTACTTGTCGTCCTTAAGCTAGGACCTCATTACTTACGGTGGACCCTAGATGCGCTCGAGCCAGCAATAAATCGCTGGCTCGAGCAAGTCGGGATTCCTGACGTTCCGCTTGGTGCAGGTGCTGTCCGGCCACGGCTGTTTTGGGCAGTACCTGCACCGCATTGGTCGGGAGCAGTCTCCGTCGTGCCACAGTTGCGGCGCGGCGGAGGACACGCCGGGGCATACACTGCAGGTGTGCCCCGCTTTTGATGCGCAGCGCGCAGGTCTGCGCGCGTTGGTGGGGCCAAATCTCTCACTCCCCAGCATAGTCGAGGCTATGCTCGGGAGTGAGACGGCATGGGTTGGTATGGTCTCCTTCTGCGAAGATGTCATGTCGCAGAAGGAGGCCGCAGAGCGGGAGCGGGAGGACGATCCATCCGCTCCCGCCTGCCGCCGAAGAAGGCGGCTGAGGGCGCGGCGCCAATATGACCGCGCCCAGCTACCGCGTGGGGACTGGCCGGCTGATGGTGTGAGGACACCTCAGTCGGCATTGCACCGGTCCCCACTGCGAGTTGGGGATGGTTCCGTTGGATCGGCCATCCCCATTCTCCCCCCGAACACTGTGGGGGGAGTAGACGGAGCCGCGTAAGCGGCTGTTCCGCCGGCGGTGTTGTGGAAGTAAAGGCTTAGCCGATCCCCCACAGCACCGCCACTAAGGCGATGGAGGTCCAACCGGGGGGTTTTAGTGGGTAGTCCTGCCCTTTTCAGGGCAGGGAGTCCCACACACGCCGTCACCCTCCCTCGGGGTGACGGTACGGTGCATCAACGCATTTCCCCCCGAAAAAAAAAAAAAAAAAAAGGACCTCATTACCACTTAACATGACGTGTGATGAGGTCAATCTTGAAGTGTAATGTAAAAAAAAAGAATTATACAAAATATAACAAAACAAAAAGAACGATTTGCAGTCTTCACTTATTTACACGACAAATTAATTTAAAAACTTATTCAGAACAAAGATATATCGCGGACTTTTTCCCATCTCCTTTCTCAAGCAGAGAAAGATTTTATTAAAAGATAAAACTTTTAACCAACTGTCAAAGTTGCGCCATAAACATCAAACAAGCCGCTTTTTGAAAGCAGCTAAATTTTAACCGCGAATTTAATTATGGAGGCAAGTGGAAACTGCTTTGATCTCGGCGCGTAGAGCGAGCGAGTTAGCAATGAAATGGTTATATTTTGTCTAAATTAAAACCTAAGGAATGACATCTCACCTTTTATAATAAAATGAGCCGACTCTCGAAGCATGGTTTTGGAAATGGTAGCAACCCCATAATGGGTTTGTTTATTATTTAAGGAAAGAACACAGGTAAAATTATGTTAACTTTCATGTAACACCTTGATCATGTAGACAAATTCTGTCTTGGTATTGCCACCCAGCCTTAGATATCAATATTTTTTTTTATTTTACAATTGACAAACTAACTGTGTGTCTTAGTGCAAAATTAGTAATAAGTGTAGCTTTCATTTGTAAAAAAACTACTGAGTTTCTAGCCGGTATCTTCTCTTTAGTTATAGGTTCCGAGCCGGAGGTAGCTTCATTTGCTTTATATAGAGACTATTCATAAGTATTACTAATGTAATCTATGTGAATAAAAAATATTGACTTTGACTTTGACTTTATCACAAAGGGTGGAGCAAAGACGCATCCCAAGCTGGGCCACGGAAAGCAGGTGGCACTCTGCGGCAAGCAAGGGCAGAACTGGATCGCTGAGGAAGAGGAGGACTGAGGCGATTAAAATATTATTTACACGTTTATTAGCGGACATATTTACCCCTGGTAAAAAAAAATGCTCTTCCCTAGTCAGGCGTTCACGGTACGGCAGACCTTTTATTGGAGAGAAGAGATGAGCAAAGGTAGATGGATTGAAATAAAAAAAAAGAAAAGAGAAAGAAAATATTAAGAATACTACCGGCTCCAAAGACTTGAGTTGAGCTGGTAGTAGCTCAAGGAGCCAGAGTCCCATTTCCGCCGTGGCTGTTATGGCTTCTACCGTTTTTCCCAGGGCGCCAACCAAAGGCGATGAGAGCGTGGGGGGAGTTTTTAGTACAGGTATCCCCGCCCTTACTGGGCGCTCGGCATGCCGGCCCCAAGGTAGCGATGTGTTGCGAAAAGAATGTTCTCCCCCTGAAAAAAAGGGACGTGGCCAAACCACCGAACAGGAAATTTCTATCAGTATCTTCTGATTTTACCAATATTTTCTAATTGATGGTCTTAATTGAAAGGAACCATTCGTAGTAACTGTTTTCCCTGACTCATGCACCCTAGCTACATCAATCACTAAGATAATTAGCGGTGAACGATTCTGATTTTAGTTTTTAACTTTCTTTGCACTAATTAGGACATTTGTAAGAAAACGATTAGTCAACTAATCAGCACTAAATGGTTCATGTGAATTCATTTAAGTTTTTGTTGAAAGATCATTGTTTGAAATATTCATAGAATTTTACAGAATTAATTATCTTCTGCAGTACGAGTTACTTTAATTAACTGATTTAAGTTAAAAGCAGCGCGAATTTTTTTTTGCATGTTGGTAGGTACTTATACATTTTTAGAGGATAAATTTGGTTGTATGTGCAAATTAAAAGTTCCTCTCATAATAAGTATTTTAGTACGAATCTACATTTCATTTCAATTAAAATTATCATTTTAATTTTCTTAGAAACTCGTCAAACCAAACTGAACATAGTGCGATTAACAATTGAAATTGATGTGCATTTGCACCCACATCGTTGATTATATTATCATTTCACTAAGGCACATATTTGATATGATGTTATCCGGTGATTGATAAATGAATGATACGTTTAAAATAGGTAAACAGGTCAAAACGTGCTTTAAAATATGAGGCACGTATGTAGTTAATACGATCTACATACTGCCCGACGAAAGTCTTAAATTCTAAATGGTACGTATTCGAGAATTAAAAAATAGCCTTCCCAGTTTGAAAAAAACTGTTTAATTTTATACTTCTTACAAAACAGTTAATCAAATAAGCCGAGCTTTATTTTTAGTTCACCGGTAGAATCACTTTATGGAACTAAGATGAAGCAAGTTCCAGGCAGTGCAATCGGATCTTTCCCGGAATCTTCATAGTTCAATAACTAGGTGAACTGTTCGGCCCAACTCCTGCCTCGTAGTTGGCACCAATTTGAGCCTGATAGGAATACTCTGTCCGCAATCTATTGTGAGATGAAGGATATAACTTTTTAATTTAAACGATAACTCCTTTAACCGAATGTTTACACTGTTTTTACTTTTTAAACCTTGTTTGTGTACTGGCAGTTTACCGCATTGAAAAAAAAAGTAAAGAAAAAAATGTGTAATGTCAGATGGGAAATCTAACAGATTTCTTAATTTAATATATTTTTGTTTTGAATTTTATACAAGCTTTATGTTAAGTTTTTCAAGTATTTTATTTAATATAACAAGAAAATCAATATTTCAAGATTTGAGTTTCGTTCTTATAAAATTAAAAAATCTTGATTGCTTGTTTTCTGGTCACGTAATTTCAGCAGTAGAATGTTGCTTTTGTAAGTCTTCAGATAGAAATGCCATTTAAAGACGATTTAACTAGTCCTCAGGTTTAAGGCCATTACATACGACATTATAACGTAAGCGTATTATAGTGCGTACGTACAAAAAGTTTAGGAGTAGCCCTCCACTCCCTCGAAAGTCGAAGTAGTTCACTTTCAGTAGGTACCCAGTTTTACAGCATCTCCACATTAAGCACCTGACCTACTCCACTTTTAGCACCTGCGTTCGAAAGTCCGGTGAAGATGAATGGGCTAACAGCGGCCATCATCAGTTAAAACCATCATTGTTTAAAAAAATCGGCACATAAATCGTTGTTGCAGCTAATTGTAACCGATTCTTTTGTAATACACTGAGGTACGCCTTGCATTGTAATAGGTACATAAGATAATTTGGCTATGAGTATACCCGTGTGCGAACGGCTTCGGCAAAATGCGTAGGGAAATTCAAAATCCGAACAATAGTAATAAAATAAAAACAAAATCTTCAAAACAATTTCAAGTGGCCAGTGCCAGATACATGTTTTTTTTTTACCGAAACTGTGTGGCCTTGTGTTTTTTTGTCCTTTGAGTAGATGGTAAAGAAACGGACATAAATATCGAATCTTCAGCGATATTTTACGAGTCTCCGAGTAGCAAAGAATACAGAAATAAATCATAAGCTCTTGAGCTTTCGGCACGTACCAACTTAATCTCGGAGCTCTAAGATACAAGGGATGTCGCAGACATTGTAAGAAATATGTTATTTTGGCACGATGCCTGTTACAGTCAGAATTTCTTTCGGGGACCACATTTTAAGAGAACTTACGTATTCTGTAAGAGCTTTTTTCCATTAGATGATAGGATTTTTTAAGCTTTAGTTGACACTATTGACGGCGTTATTTAGAAAATATATCTAAAGTTCATTATAATATTATATCGGGGGCTGAAAGGTTAATCCAACAGAAAAATGCATTACCTACAATATCGCGGTTAGCTCAGTGGGAAGAGCAGCTCACGCGAAACGTGAAGGTCGTGAGTTCGAACCCCATACCGCAAGGGAAGATGATATTTTTCTGCTTCTTTAAAAAAAAATGTTAACTTCCATTGTCTAGTAGGATATGCCGCAAGTTTGATTTGGTTAGGATCAGAATTATTGTGTTACAGCTTCAAGCAAGCTATAAGTTTTTTTATTTAGAACTTGATCAAATTAAATTCACTATTTGGTCATGGTCCAGCTTTGCTATCTATGGCAATGGCTTACTGTTCAGGTGCAACTGCATATTCAGTTTTTTTTCATTGGTTTTTCTAGAAATTATAAATGAATGACGATTGTAATTCATATGATGATAGTCTTTAAGTAAAATAATAATGAAATCCAAAATTATATATCGTTTAGAATTTTACTGCGAACAAGAAATAAATGTTTTTCGTAAATTTTTAGAAGTAATGGTCTTAAATTATTGACAGTACCAAATAGGTTGATAGAGAAGTCCCAATCTATCAATCTAGCAGTTTCTATAAATGATTATAAGAACATACATTTTCTTATAGTAATTTAGCGTAGATGAAATACATATTTTCATCTCTAAAATATATTTCCTTAATTGTCTACCACACAAAAGAATTGAAGGCTTAAATACCATGTGTGTCAATGAAATGTTCAAGACATGCCACGTGTATCTATTTCCATAATATTATGGATATTAAAAACACAAACAGCTTTTGTCTCCAGCTTTTCTCGCGTTGCTTTTTAATTAATAATTCTCCACAATTGTCGCATACGTTAAATTCGTATCAGACGGATACAATTTTTTTTAAAATGCATACTGTTTTATAACAAACAAGTAATTGGTTCAAAAAGGTTTTATTTAATGGGGACTATCGTGTACAATAATCCGCTAGATAGCATCACGTGCGCGTGAGGTCTAACCATTTTTTTTAAATAGTCCCTATCCTGCAATTAGGACAAACGCAGTGATTCCGCCGATGTCAAGTGTTTATAGAGACACGTCAAAAAAAATACTGCGATCGTGTGATTGGAGATTTGCTTGTCACAATGACAGGTACACTGTATATATTGGTTCTATGGAAAATTAGAGGCGTTTTCATCAATAGGTATTAATTAGTATTAAATGACATTGCTTAAGAGTGTTTGGATGTTTCAAAAGATCAATTGGATGATTAAAAAAATATATAAATGTAGTGGAATGGGAAATGAAAGAAGCAAATAGAAATAATCGAAATATATTTAGCCAAATAAAATTAAATATTTCCTTACATACGTCGTCTTCCGTCGTTCAAATCTAACTCTGACATTCTCACCATTCGGATATTCATACGTACAGGCATCGCACATGCACAACGTTCGGATACATCCGCTATCCCACATAAATAGTAATTATTTTTTTCTAACTTAAGGGCAAACATGTGAATGTGTCAGTATATTTGGCCTTAAGCGTCATAAATCGTTTTAAACTTCCAAGATTCCTTAATAGTTAGGGTCGTACTCAAACAATTACAAGTAAAATTGTTTTTGTTTCATGAAATTTGACACAATTACCGTTTAATGGCTTAAAACTGAGACCGACATTACACTGGAATGGCTCTAATCTGCTCTAGCGATGGACTTTTATGGGTTTAATACAGCTGTGCTTTCGTTAACTTAGGGTGACCATTGTTTCGTGAGACAATAAGACTTAACAATAAAATATAGCCTTTCATAGGCAAGCATAGATAAATTAATAGCAAGAAAAAAATAAAATTGGGCAACAAATGAAGGACATATGAAAGCAAATTCATCCGTTTTGCTAACAAAGACGAATAGTTTAATAGCGATCTTGTAAACTAACGCCATACTTTAATTTAGATAACTCTCACTAAACTAAAGCTTTGAGGTTATTAAATCTGTAAGAACATTTAAATTACTCAAAAAATGAATGAATGATGATGAAAATTTGCTAGATAAAAAATAAGATCTCAGATTAACATACGATTATTTTTATCTCAAAGCAACGGGAAAAAATTAACACACAACAGTTAGTCTATAGAAAATCCGTCATCAGTATTAAAAAAATATAGATACTTTCTTTATGCATAAAACGCATTGAATAGAGATTAAAGTGAATTTGTGCAAACTCTTAATTCAAAGGATATGTATTAAGGTTTTTTTAGTATCAAACAGATTCCAAGCTAGCATTCAGTAAATACAGTGTTTAGTTAAAAATAAAAAGGTTCGCACTTTGGAACGCACTTTGTGTGTGCATCAAACATAATATTTCATGCAGTTGCCATAATATTAAAAATCTCATGAAGAACTGCTCTCTTTCCTTATTTTGTATTTTAATTACGGTTTTTAGGTCTCTTATTCATTACCTTGCGTTTATATGTGAATGTTTGTGGATAACATATTGTCAGAGAATTAACAAAAATCCGCATGCTACATTATTAAAATTAAAAAAAAACTAAACAGGTACTAAAGTATTTACGATTATATGGTTTTCACGCATTTGTACACATAATGTACTAATTTGTTAGTATATTATTTTAAATTGATATTAATATCCTGGTCTGATCTTAGTATTAAGTCGACTTGTTGTAGTTTTTTTATAATACAGTTTTATAACACCTAACAAATAAAAAAATAAATTGTCGACATAAAATATGTGTACACACGTGCATACATTCAATCACAATGGACTTAATTGGATTCGAGCGTATAAAAAGAAAATCTGATCAAAATTTAAGTTTTTATATTATTTTGATAATTAAAATTTTCTGGTTACCACACATATTTTAGATGTCACTTTAATTCTAATAAAGACAAAACATAAATAATCACGACAAGACAAAAAAAACTGTACATTTCCGTTACCAAACTTTAAGGCGTGCAAAAACTCCAAGTGTACACCCTGCATTAGATATTTTCACAACAAAAGCGAAATTAATTATTTTTTCCTTTGGCGCCAAGTATTTTTAGAATTCAAAGGAGCCGTCTTAACTTCACTGTCGAACGAAACTTGTTAAAAGTTTGTTACCAAAAAACGTGACAAGTCGCGACATCAGAAGTTCGTTTCCTAAGGTACCTTAAAGACGCCGACGAAAACAATTTTGACTTTTTATGCAAAGGTAATTGAAGGGCTAATGAACTTTTAGTAGGTACCCGTCTAAGTAAAAATATAAAATCATTCGTCGCTGGTGTTGGGTTCATTAGCGAATTTTAAAGCGACTAAAGATTGTGAATTTTGTGATCTTCGTGATTATTTGACGCAGTCTTAAAATTGCATTTAAAAAAAATGTGTTTTGTTAAACGCCTGTCTATCCTCTTAGGCTTAATTTACAAAAAAAACCCTGCGCTATAAAAATAAATTAATAAATGTGCCAGACAATCACACAAATCACCTGGTCTCAAACTAAGGTTTTCCCTTGTACTATGAGTATCAGATAACGGATACTAACTGAGGGCGTCATCCCAGCACACCCAGACCCAAGTCAATTGAGAAAATTTTGTTTTCCAAATTGACCTGACCGGGAATCGAACCCGGGACCTTACGCGCTTTGGGCGCCTACCTTAGCCAATGTGCCACCGAGGTCATCATATAAAATACGTTTTGCAAAATTTCAAGTTTCTAATCCTTAAATTTTAGATCCTGTTTGATAAGTCTGTCAGCTTTCGCTTAAAAACTAAACTCGTCAAGTCTTGGCCGAGCGAAACCAAAATATTCCGAGTACCTTTAAAATTCTCAATCATAGACACCCTGTACCAAGACTAACGAAATTATTACTTCTCTGTTCATTAAGGTCAGCTTTTATAAAGGGGACAATTAAAACTTAATGCCGGTTCCAATTGTGTTCATAAATCCTTGAGTATTCTCGGCTGGTTCACATTGTATGAAAAGAAGAAAAAATACTACGTTTACAATGGACTTGTATGTCACACAAGTCCATTCTAAACGTAGTATTTTTACATACATGCGAGCACGCTCGTATGTAATTTTTTTTGTGCGAGCGCGCGTTTTCAATTACAAAAAAAATGTTGGAACGTATAAATCTAGAACTTTGAATTTTTAAACTCAATAACTTTATATTGTTTTTAAAAAGTTTTCTAAAATTCAGCGTTATAAGTCTAGTTTCTAGGGTTCCGTACCTCAAAAAGAAAAAACGGAACCCTTTTAGGATCACTTTGTTATCCGTCTGTCCGTCCGTCTGTCAAGACCCTTTTTCTCAGGAACGCGTGGAGGTATGAAGCTGAAATTTATATCAATTACTCAGGTCTACTGTCCCTTGAAGCTGTGAAAAAATCAAACTTCTAAGCCAACGCAATCAAAAGATACAGCCGTTTATGCCGCAAATTTTCGACACTTGCAAGGGAATCAAAACCTACAGGGTGCTTCCCGTGAACTCAGAATCTTGAAATTTGGTACGAAGCAACGTCTTATAGCATAGATAAAGGAAAAATTACGAAAAGCATAAATTTTTAGTTACATCACATAATATATTTTTTTTAATAATTTTAAACTTACTACCCATTTCCTCATAAACGCGTAGAGATATTAAATTGAAATTCATACCAAATACTCAGGTCTATAATAACTTTAAGCTGTAACAAAATCAAACTTCTATGTCAACGCAATCAAAAGAAACAGCAATTTAAGCTGCATATTTTGAAACTCGCAAGTAATCGCAAGGGAATAAAAACCTAAAGGGTACTTCCAGTCGACCTAGAATCTTAAAATTTGGCATGAAGCAACGTTTTATAGCACACATAAAGGAAAAATTCCGAAAACCTTAAATTTTTAGTTACATTACAAAATATTTATGCTCCTCCATCTTTCCCCATTGTAATGTTATGAATTTCATTTTGCAATAAAAATACCATAGTTATGATTCGATTGTCGTAATGAACGAACTTTGTAAACCTTGCAGGTTTGTACGCAACCCTCGGTGCGCGAGTCCGACTCGCACTTGGCCGGTTTTTTTACTATTTTTAGGGTTCCGTATCCAAAGTGTGAAAACGGAACCGTATTACTAAGACTTCACTGTCTGTCACCAGGCTGTATCTCAAGAACTGCAATACCTAGCTAGAGATTTGAAATTTTTCAGATTTTATATTTTGGTTGCCGCTAAAACAAAATAAATACAAACTAAATTAATTATTTAAGGGAAGCTCCCATACAATAAACGTGATAATTAACAACATGTTTAATTGCGTCTAAATTTACATCTCTAACTCAGAAACTGCTGAACCGATTTCAGTGTAAAAATATATCAAAGTAAATATTTTAAATTTAAATGTTTAATTAATTTAAAGTTCTAGCAATGTAATACAATCACAAAACTCTGCCAAGTGATAGAGATGTAAATTTAGACGCAATTAAACATGTTGTTAATTAAGTACTTTTGCTAAAACATAAAATCGTTGCTGTTTTTTGTTCATTAGTAATAAAAACTATTATTAGGTGGTTTTTTAGCCATTTTTTGCACTGCGTTAGTAACTTGCTTGCTTGTAGTTGCTGATAGACGCTTAAAATATTCACAAAATAATTTTATTATTTATTACGAATACTCGTTAATATTTTTCAGTATTCCAATATTCCTTGCTATTGTAAAAATAAAAGTTTACAGGTTTTATATTTATATTTTTTTTAAAAAAATTACCCAATTCGGGGTACATTAAACAGGTACGAAATCGCAACATTTCGTTGATATTAAACTTAATAGATTCAGCAAAGCAAACAAGTATGTAGTAGCAAATCCCATGTGTAATCAGCAGAATTGTCGAAATTATGGATTAGCTGCCCGCCTGGCATTAACTTTGGACGCGAAACGGTCGCGTGGGCGAGAACTAGGTTCACCATGATACTGAATTTACTGAAACTGATTCCCACTTTGGCCGTGTGGTGACGGCATCAGAATACAAATGTTACCACCCCTTCACTGTGCCAGGGAGTCGTAGAAGCCGACTAAAGAAAAAACGCACATAACATCCAATGCGAGAGAAGGAATCGAGATAAGACCCTGTACCAACCCGTCTAGCTAGCGTGGTACCAGTAGGCTATTAACATTCAATCAGGGCTATATTCAGCATTGCCTGTCCACTGCTGAACATAGGCCTCTAAACGCAGGCTGAAATGATGATTCCCATTTAGGTTGGCTTTCAATCGGCGATACTGTGTGGTTGGTCAGGTTGACCCGATTTCCTATAACACCACTAAAAGCGATGAGGTCCAACCAGGGCGTTGTAGTGGGTAGTTCTGCCCTTTTTAGGGTAGGGAGTTCCACACACGCCGTCATCTCTCTTAGATGACGGTCCGGTGCGTCAAAGCATTTATCCCAGTCACAAAAAAAAGGTTGGCTGTCCATAATATTAGAACTAATTAAAATGAAAATTTCCTCAATAACAATGAACCAACATTTTAAAAAGTGTTAATCAATCACTGGTTTAGAATCTGTAACTACCAAAAAATATTACTGGAAACCAGCTCAGTAACTATTTTGAAAAAGACAACTGAACTGATAATTATTTTGAACCGGGACATACAGTTCAGTTTGATATTGTAAAAAATTGATTAAAGTAAAGAGAGGTAGGGCATAGCGATGTATCGCTCGAACTTGAGCAGCCCGACTGGTGAAATACCTCCACCTTACAGAAGACCGCAACCAAATAACAATCACTTCTGTGCTGTTATGTTCCTGCATGTGAATAAGGTTTCTAGTGCCCCTGGAAGGTGCTACATTAGTATCAGGGGTCAAGCCTTCAAGGCAAGGTTGACAAGTCTAGTAACAGATTTATTATGCTGTACTTTTCACCTTTAAGCTAGGACCTCATTACCACTTAACATCAGGTGGGATGAGGTTAATCTTGAAGTGGAATAATAAACAGTTGGAGAAAAACGGATTGTAATTTTTAACACATTACAAATCGTATTGGATATTGGAACCGGGCATGAGTATATTAACGTCAAATTTATTATTTTAAGTCTTCATTTATTTACCACCTAGTATGCTAACCCTACTCATAACCCATTTGTAAGTTAGCCGTGTAATGAAACTCATTATGCACTGTATAATTCATAGATGCATTTAACACAGAACTGTCGACGCTGTAGAGATTATTTTTAATTAATCACCAACACATAGCTTCAGCAATTACTGCAACAACATTAATTTTATATCTTGCTAGTGTTGAATGCACACAAATTATCGTTATTTATAAGCTTATTGAGTTGGTTATGGGAAAAGGAATACAGAATGATATTTTGGTTATAATGTTTCGCAATCATGACTACTACCGCTCATGAAAAATCACTACGCGGGCGTGAGGTCCAACCACTTTGTGATTGGAGATTAAAATGACAAGGTGACACATCTGTCAATTCCATGTCAAAAATAATATTAAAAAAGCAGTGTGACAGTTTAGAGGAGACCTTTCCTCAGCTATGGTATAATAGTGGTAAGAAAAAAAATGTGGTAGCTAAAGAAAATGGTTCCTTAACATGCCTATTGCTTTATAAAAAAAAATATTAACGACAATAGATTTAACTATTTACCTTGAACCAATCAATGCCATATAAAAGGATTGCATCAGCTTTAATGATTTTTTTGCTAAATTATCTTTATAGTGCCACTTAGAAATGCTCCGGAACGATATGTCACATAATAAAACTTTCATGATAGAAAATAAAACAAATTATTTTGCTTTGACAGGTTTGTAAACTAGGGTCCCCCGTAAAGTTGTTTATTAATCTTGAGTAGACAATCCTACACTGAGTTTTCTACCCAATTTTTGAGTGATATTATTCTGCAAACTAAAATGTATAAGGTGATTTTAGTAACCCTGCTCTTTGTGATCGTATCGTAGATTTGATCCTCTCTCAGTAGAAATAGTAAGTATTTTATTTGACTTAAATGTGCTTAGGTAGAAATAATTTTATTTCGTAAATTAATTTAGACTCGCACGACAAAATTTAATTAGCATCTCACCTTTAAAACGCAGTCTACCAAAATTTCTATTAGCAGAAACGACACTTAAAGTTCAAATTCTAATCCTTGCACAAAATAATCCCAAACGTCAGAATAAAATCTCTTAGTTAAACCAGTCGACGGAGCCAAAATTCATTCGAAAATTTTCGCTCTACGATTCCATTTAATCATTTAATCCCGTAAATCATTTGAAATGTGGAAAATTAGAAAATGGCCGAAGTCGAGATGGTACGTAAATCGGTAGTCTTAAAAGCTTTCTGGACAATTTTGGCGATTCGGTTAATGCGATTAGAAATTTATGTGGATCCCACGTTTTAAGATTGAGTCGTGATTTTGTGGAGCAGTTCGGGATTAAAGTTATTACGTGGACTTATCATCTGGAGACTAGACAAAAGTGGTTCATGACAAAAGCGATATAATTTGAAGGGTCCTCGGTAATAATGATGAATGTCCAAAATATTAAAATCTTTGTGAACAACGTCATTCGGTCACCTCATACATGCAGCTATTATTTTGTTTACTAACTGGGCAATATCGCTTCCAGTCCTAAAATAAAACCGTTTCTTATATTTGACTACACGTCTAGAACGCTCAGTGTTCAAAAAAAGTGTTCTCAAAAAGTTCGGTAACTCTTATCTTTGCCGGATCATAAAGAAGTGGAACTCGTTGCCGGCTCATGAGTTTCCTCCTTCCTTTGACATGGATTCCTTCAAAAGGAGCGTGAAGAAACATCTTGCGGGCCAGTATGGCGATGCTAACGGATAGGATATTTTGATATCAAATCCGTTGTCATCGCGATGTGGGTTCCTCTCTTGCTTACCATCAGGCTGGGAGGAGCCACTATACTGCGCTAATATAAAAAAAAAAGTGTCCCAAGTATTCACGGCAATAAGGCTGAATTTTGGACAACGTTTATAATTTTAACACCCAAATATCGTGATATAATATTTAAATTACTCTCTACATGCTGACCTATATCAAAATCTGGCTCTACAGTATTGAGATAAAAATCTCCACCGACCATTACAATCTCCTTCTTCATTCTCCTAAATAAAAGTACTAACTGACTTGGTGCAAAAAATTCACAATACAGCAATATACTAATGTATTATAGTGTCATGGGTTGCTTTTCAGTATCTTCTTGATAAAGGTTCCGAATTAGTAGTAGAATCATTTTGCATTGTGTTTTACATAGCAAGACAGCTCCTGCTATGTAAAATATATGCGTACGTAATATAATGCGTGGTTGAAATTGATGTGATATTTCGGTTCTACCTGAAACCACATGCCAAACAGCATATGACACTTCAATAAAAGTAAGTTTTCAAATTGGGCTCACATACATACGGTTTAAAATGGCTCAGAAAACGTTAGAACTACTGGAAAGAGTTTTCGGATAAACATTTTTCGCTTAAGGACTATTAATTTCAGACATGAGTGACTGGAAGATAATTTTATTGCTTAGATAGATAGATACACTTTATTGCACAGACAAATTTACAGAAATTGGTTTTACAGACATAATAAAGTATAATTTAGGCGGTCTTATTGCTAGAAAGTAATCTCTTCCAGACAACCTTCAGGAAAAGGTATCGAGAGACGGGCGCGGCCGTGCAAAACTGGCTTGTGATTTTGGCCCAAACTTTCGCCAAAGACTACATTCGGACATGGTTATGAGTGAATGCTAGATACTTCTTTTGTTAATTTCCCTCTTGATTCTAGTCCCGACTTCAGAATTTAATTTATTTATTGTAGTCGCTCCGAATTAACTACGATATCATAAACTAACACAGGAAAACGTATGTGTGTGATGTATTCCTCGAATCGTTACCATTAGCAATTAAAACTAAAATAGGTATTCGAGGAATAGTTTCAGTACGCCTCGTAATATTCGCTCAAAGTGGTTCTGCTTTTAGGAATATTTTGTGTATGTAACTGAACGCGAGCATAATATACCCAAACCGAGAACTGTATTGAAATATTTTTTTATATCAGATCAATGCGAAATACTCTTTTGACCTTTTACCAAAAGTAAGAGAAGAATAAAATTTCCAAAGTTCAATGGTGTATTGCAAAGGGTTACCTTTTGGTCCAATGTTAAAACTTTTTAGAATTTTTGTCTCTTACTATATAATTAACTCACTTTTACAAATATATTGTTCCCGGTTTCTGGTGCAGTGCAATTACTACCTATCGTTTGTATTATAATATTAAAACATAAGTATCACACACTTACAAAAATGTATAATTTATTTTGATAATACAAACAAATTCATATCTATTAATCTAACTTCATTATTAACTATCCTTAACATTAACCTTTTAATCAAAGAAAAACCGACATTTGTGGAATGCTATCATTAGACCCTGGTCTCTGTATCATGGTACACACTTTTTTTTTTCGGAGTGAAATGCATTGACGCACCGTACCGTCACCCGAGGGAGGTGACGGCGTGTGTGGGACTCCCTGCCCTTATGCGGGCAGGAATACCCACTAAAACCCCCCGGTGGACCTCATCGCCTTGATGGTGATGCCATGGGAACAGAAGACCTACTACAGCATCACCGGCGGAATGGCCGCCAATTAAGCAGCCCCTTCATATCCCCCTGGAATGATTTAGGGGAGAAGCGTGGATGGCCGATCCACTAGACCATCCCCGCCTCGCAGTGGAGACCGTGAATGTAATGCCAGCTGTGGCGCCCTCACACCATCAGCCGGCTGGTCTCCAGGCGGTGATAGAGCGCGACTCTACTGCCGTCGCGCTCTCAGCCGCCGTCGTCTGCGATCATGGTACACCCTGGAAATATCTCTTTACGAATAGAAATTAAACACCAAATTCAGTATATGAAGTAATCAATAAATACACACAAAATATAAAAATAAATATAATGGAATTGAAATCCTATAAAGTCGGTTAAAAATGAAGGCCACAGCAATAATTATGAATGTCCAAAATATTAAAATCTAACTGATCAATGTAATTCGGTCACTTTATAGGACATGCAGCTAGTAATTTCGTTTACTAACTAGGCAATATCACTCCTAGTACTGAGATGAAGTTTCTGATATTAGACTACACGTCTAGAACGCTCTGTGTTCCAGGAATTCACGGCAATAAGGCTGAGTTTTGGACAACGTTTATAAACTTAACACCCAAATATCTAGGAACAAAAAACAAAGTACATTTATTTTTATTCAAGAAAAGGAAATTTAAGGTCCCACAAAACCGTTTACATTATGTGTCTGCAGGTTCAGGCTTTCATAAACATTGACCACTTGAATTCCGACGCGACATTGCCAAAAATAGAACTGGCTCAGGAAATCTAGCTGCCATTTGATATCCACTAAGCCGATGAGGTCCAACCGGGATCTTTTATTGGGTACTCTTAACTTGTAGGCAGGAGTCCCACACACGCCATCACCTCTCTCGGGTGATCAATCCATTTACCCTCGTCACAAAAACAAAAATAAACCTGCCACTAAACATAAAAAGAAACACAATATTGTTCCTCAGTATCCCGCTCATAATTCCTCAGGACAGTAAAATTGACTATTCCGCTACCGCCCTTAATTTATGCTTCAGATTAGAACACTAAATCATTTTGCCCGGTATATCTGCTGCTGCATTCATGGATCGTAAAATGTTTTTATTATCCATCCTTAAGTTACTCTCGAAACTACATTCGATTGCGAACCTTACACTGAGTTTTCGGGAGCATATAATGGGATTAACACAAAGGGTTAGAAAATTAGTATATATTTTTAAACAACTAAGACATATCACAACTAATAAAACCTTAAAAGATATCTATATATCCTTATGTCAGTCAATATTATCATACTGTATTACAATTTGGGGAGGAGCAAACAAAAGTAATTTCATGAGAATTGAAAGAGCACAGAGACTTATTTTGAAAATTTGCTTATTTAAACCTATACTCTACCCAACCACATCACTGTACGTTGATAGTGAAGTACTAACAGTACGTCAACTTTATGTTTTAAGTACCATACTAAAGCAACATGAGATGGTAAATTACACCCGACATACAGATACCACAGGTCGTAGATACAAAAATGTATGTAATTTTGAATCTTTTAAGAAAGTGTTCACACGGAGATTTTTCTGTGTACAGGGACCAAGCTTATATGAAAAGGCCAACAAATTGTTAAATATCTATCATAATAATAAATATAAATGTAGGCACATTTTGAATGAATGGTTGAAAAGTTTAACTTACCAGCAGACTGAAGATCTACTTAAGAAAATGTATTGGTAGCTTTATCTTACACTAAGTACTGTAAAATATTTGTAAAATTCTTTTAATCTATCTTTACTGTATAAACACACTTTTGTAATGAATAGTTTACCTGGGGGTGGAGACCTGGTGGTCTGTAACACAAGTACTTTTTTACTTATCACGGGTCACCAGTCTCTATGAACAAGTAATTGCCAACATTAATGTGTGTCTTGTCTTTGCATAAATTACTATTATCTTGTTTATGGAGAAAATAAATAAACATTATTATTATTATTATTACTACTTGGACTTAAGCGTTTGAAGTTTGACCTAGACTGTCTTGCCTGTTGAGTTAGGTTCGTCTGGACATAATGGAATTGCGAATGATAAAAATAAATGTAGCGATTCCGAGGCTGTAAGTCAAGGTTTACGTGTTTGATGAAGGCAAGATGTTCTAGTTTGCGAACAATATGTTAGAGGCAGCCGTTTTGGTACTAGTTTAACCTCAGTAATATAGTGGTAGGTGACCGGACCGCGCAAAGTCCCAAGTTCCTCAGTCAATTTAGAAAACGAAATATTTTCTTATCTGGTGCGGGTACCACATACTTCTGTCGTGAGAAAGGTTTAGTTTGGGATCAGTTCATTGGTATGATTGTCTGACGTATTTTTTATTTCATTTACAATTATGTTGTTAACCATGAAATCCATTCCATCCATCCACTTAGTTTAGATTTAACTACTTGTGTTACAATTTTTGATCCTAGGTCTGTATTTACGCTTCCACCTAAAAATAATAAAAAAAATATCTGTATGTACTGGGCATGCTTGACATTTAAACGCCATTTTTACGGTTATAATTTGAGAATGAACCGTATCCTGTCAAAAACGGGTTTTCTTTTATTGCTCGGTTCCAATATTTGAAAAATGATCCGTTCTAGCTACGCATAGTAATAAATTATACGAGGCGTAAGCTAAAAACGAATGATGGACTACTGATGACAGCAAAATGAAAGTAAATTTAAGAACAGTTATAACGACTCGTAGTTGGTAGGAGAAAAACGGATTATCATTTTTGACACCTTACGAATCGTAAAATATTGGAACCAGCCATAAATCAAAAAGTAAAAACATTTGCAGAAACCATTTTTCAAACGTGCCTTCTAAGCAAATGTAAACGTCATAATAACCACCCATTGATTTTCAAATGAAACATGAAAACAGAAATTTTGCAAAACGAAACTGGCCATCAGTCGACCTTATCCCGCAGCAAGTGCACTACCTCCATACCTCCGAAGGGTCGGTGATTAATGACGGGCCCTAATTACCCGCCACTAATGGTCTGAATCTATTTAGTGGTGGCTCCTCAACCTTATTCGGGATTACATCATACTCAGCGGTTAAGGGGCCGTGTTTGGGGCTTGAACTGTCTTTATCAGTGCATTCCTTTTGTTACGGACAGAAATGACAAGATATTCCAATTTAAGAGAGGCAGGGCAAAGCGATTTATCGCTCGAACTGGAGCAGCCCGACTGGTGAAATACCTCCACCTTACAGAAGACCGCAGCCAAATAACAATTACTTCGGTGTTGTTGTGTTACTGCGTGTGAGTAAGGTTTCCAGAGCTCTTGGGGGGTGCTACATTAGTAGCAGGGGTAAAGCCTTCAAGGTAAGGGCGACAAGTCTAGTAACAGTTTTACTATGCTATACTTATCGCCCTTAAGGTAGGAACTCATTACCACTTAACATCCGGTGGAATGAGTTCAATCTTGAAGTGCGTTATAATAAAATATTAAACTTATATTCACAAAATCACATAAAAATAGAAAAAGTACTAAAAACCACAGTCGAACACCGATGCTAGCCGACCAAAAGCACCACAAGAAAACCAAATAATAAACAAATAACGCACAAACATCGGTTGACTTTGTCTTAAAAAAAAACTGATAATCAAAGGAACAACTCTGAATGATCGAGAAACCGTACACGAAAAATCATTTTGAAAAAAGGTAATTCTCTTCCATTGCTGGACCAATGTGAACCGAACAAGAAATCTTTTAAATGCAACCAAAAAACATATTAAAATCGGTCCATCCATTTGAGAGTTACGGCGACAGACAGATACACACACATACAGACAGACATCGACGTCAAACTTATGACACCCATTGTTACGAACTCCGTATCAGGCCTAGCATATGCAACGCGACTAAATTTTATCGCGCTCTTAAAAGACGTCAAAATCGATGGAAGTCAGTGCGTCAGCTGTTGATTGGCTGAAAATACGTGTGCGGTGTGCTATTAGCCAATCAACAGTATCGAAATTTTTTTCGTATCATGCGATAAATTTGACATATTGCGTATGCTAGGCCTGCTCGAGTCAAACGTCATGTTTTTTATATTCTTTTAAACCTGTTATTTGACTTGCTTGCTTCTTCTTCTTATACCTTTCATTCGATCTGTATATTTTTCCCTTTGCTGTTATTTAAATGTATTTTAATCACTTATCCCTCTCCCTTCCCTCCTTAACACCCATCTTTTTGCGTGGGTAAATAAAACGCTCAACCTACTCGTAAAAAGGATAGCCATTTTCAGCCCTTCACAGATTTAATTGTTTCACACAAAGTGTGAACTTAACGTTGAACAAGACACTGTACACGCTAAAACGCTGTCTTCTGCAACGCACAGTCATAAATACCGCTTGTCGTAGATCCCGAGCGACGTCACAGATTTGTCACGTGAGCCCTTTAGCGCATCATTAGTCTCACACACGCGACACGAGCCTGCGTCAGCGAGTGATCCCGTTGTCGGTCCGGACTGTTCAGGGCATGCATCAATGTAGTTAAAGCTATTAATTACTGTTAGCTATGTTAATCAAGTGTTATCAGATAATGCTTGAAATAGTCACCCTTATCAAATCGGCTAGCGTTGAAAGAAATAAAGAGAAAAGTTTACTTAGTGACATGAAACTGTAGATTATAAACAACATCTTAAAATAAAATAATGTCCCTAAAAAGGCAAATAATTAATTTGTCGACGTATCGAAGTGACGCTGGTCTTCCATATATGCTATTCGAGTAGTGAGCAGTGCTGCACGCAGCGACAGTGAAATAAATACATAATATTAAAAATATTCCCACCTAAATGTTAATTATAATCGCCCTTGATAGTGACTACGATGAAATCCTTGTATTTGTTTTTACATTTATCCGGTTTTTTTGTTCAGTTTCATATGGGAGTTCCCATGTAATGAAAAATACTGGGATACTCTAACTTTTGATGATATTTCTCATACAATATTAATAAAGGTACACAGATAAAAAAATAATATATACAGAACGCTCTGGTTACACACCATACAGTCATTTGCATGCAGTTTTCATCCTTGAGCGCGTCATTGGTCAAAAGACACGCGCTAAAAATATCAAGAATAAATCAAATTAATTTTACTCACATAAAACAACTTTCGAACTTAGTAAATAATCCTTCTAATCAGTACATAAACTGTTATGCCATAGCAATATTTAACTCTCAATTAATAGTTCAAGCAACAAATACTCAAACCGTTCGCAAATTGAAAAAGAAATAAGGCATTAAGAGGAAATCAAGCATTAATACTTAATTTTTAAAAAATCCTTTTTGAATCTCAGAACGGTTTGAGTATGAATGTAAATTAAACAAAAATAAACTACAAGAACTTGTATTTCGATTTCTTGTAATTTTTTGACAACAGACTGCATTTTTACCTTACATTCCCAGTATCAACTGCTCCATACTCCCGATCCAATGTTTCAAATTGCCAAAAAGGAACAGCGGCAAACGGGAACGCTAACGCTTGAAATACCTCCGATTGAAACAAAAAAAAACGGTCAAAATTCCTAGTTATGAGTGCCATGTTTCAATTTTACTGCGTCTAACTGCCCTAGCTGTTCGTTTAGGCTGCAAATCTATTTGACTCGGTCGCGCCAGCTTCAAAATAAAACTGGTTTTAGACTGCGAAAATCTGTTTTAAGCAAAAACAATGAAACGAAACGTTCAACTATAATTTCAAAATGATTGAAAACGACAGTTAAGTGTTTTCTCTGATTTACATTTGGCGAATGAGAACTAAAAATTTTGTTTCTAAAAAACTTAAAATTCTAAATTCATGTTTTTTTTTAAGACTGAGCTTTATATAATTGTATTTTATTTAATTTTTTGTAATGTTATTACTCAATAGTAGACTTTTGTAACAGTAGAAATTTATAAATAATCAAGTAGTATAGCTATAATGGGAACAATTGGATTAAACAGGCTTTATTTTTAACTATGTGGTAGAATGGACCATACTTCATCATATGAGATCCGCATTATAATGGTGTATGGCCAAGTGCAGTTCATTTGTGCAGAGAAGTTCAATGCGTAAAGAATTAAAAAGAGAAGAGAATTAATTATAAAGAAAGGTAGGGCATAGCGATTTATCGCTCGAACTGGAGTAGCCCGACTGGTAAAATACCTCCACCTTACAGAAGACCGCAGCCAAATAACAATCACTTTTGTTTTGTTGTGTTCCTGCGTGTGTGTAAGGTTTCCAGAGCTCTCGAGGGGTGCTACATTAGTAGCAGGGGTCAAGCCTTCAAGTAAGGGCGACAAGTCCAGTAATAGATTTATTATACTGTACTTGTGATGCTTTGGTCAATACCTGCACCAAATCGGGCGTGAAGAGTCGCCGTCGTGCCATGCCTGTGGCGCGGCGGCAGACACAGCTGACCACACCTTAGCTGTGTGCCCAGCCTGGGCGACGGAGCGGGCCGAGTTGGCCGCCATTGCTGGGGAAAATTTCTCGCTCCCAAGCATGGTTACAGCCATGCTTGGGAGCGAGGAGATCTGGATGGCAGTTGCTACCTTCTGTGAGAGAACCATCTCGCAGAAGGAGACAGCAGAGAGGGAGCGAGAGGACGACCCCCTCGCCCCACCTCTTCGTAGGCGGCGAAGGCTGCGCGCGAGGCGTCGTTTTGACGCCCTCGCGCTTGTTAGCGGGGACCAGCCGGCCGCGGGTGTGGGGACACCCCGGCTGGCCTTGCACGGTCCTCCGCAGATGTGCGGGGATGGCTTAGCACCTTCGGCCGTTCCCGCCAGTCCCCCGACCATCCTGGGGGGACTTGGAGACGCCGTCCTATAGGGGCAGCAATCTCGCCGACGGCGCTGTGGCAGTTATGGGTCGCCCGATATCCCATAGCGCCGTCAATAGGCGATGTGAAGGTGGGGAGGTTTTTTAGTTCGGGTAGTCCCCGCCCTTTGGAGCGGGGGAGTCCCACACACGTCGTTGTCGTCCCCACGACAGCGATATGGTGCGAAAAAGCATTTTCCCTCCCTAAAAAAAATAAAAAAAAAAAAAAAAAAAAGGACCTCATTACCACTTAACATCAGGTGAGATGAGGTCAATCTTGAAGTGCAATATAAAAAAGAAAAAAAAATGCAAAATTGTAACTTTATTGCCAGACAGAGCTCTTAGCTGTCAAAAATTTCAAGGTAAAACTGGATTAAACTCCAGTTTACCAGCCGATGAACAATGTCGATAGCAATTGGTACATTGGTTTTCTGTCAAATACGTTCCTTGTTAAAGATTTATGCAGATAAATTCCATACAAACCTCTCTTTGGGCAGGCCTATGGTGAAATCATATTTCAGGTTGCTTTGTTTCATCACTCATCAAAACCTGAAATACTGATACTGTAAGTGATCTGCTGAGTTTTTTACCGGTGTCTTCTCGGTAGATATAGGTTCCGAACCGGAAGTAGAATCACTTTGCATTGTATTCAATGACGATTCAAAAGTGTTATATGTAACCTACTTGAATAAAGAAATATTTGAGTTTGAGTTTAAGTTTAATCCAAAATCAACCACAAAATATCTTTGACATACAAACTTCCCTAGCAACAAACTGATCTATGAATAGTGTTCCTACACAGCCTCAATCCCGTAAGTAAGTAATTTTCAAAAACATAGTTTCAATACGTTCCCAATCCAATAACCGACACGACCGGCGAAAGAACGTCCCAAATTAGATTGGTGTTCGAATACAATGTCTCCAATTCGATTTTTAGGGTTCCAAACCTCAAGAGGGAAAACCAGATAAATTCTCGAAGAATCACATCGTCGGTCGATTAGCGACTCCTTTTTTCAAAGACACGCGGAAATTTACCAAAAGCAAAAAAAAATTTACCAGTTTTTGTCCGGGACTTTGTTTTTATGTCAATTCACAAACTAAGTGTAGGTCTTTGGTGCAAAATTAGTTTTTCTTTTGTAAAAAGAACTACTGAGTTTCTTGCCGGTATTTTCTCGGTTATAGGTTTCGAACCGGAGGTGGCATCATTTGATTTATCATAAGTATAACTGATGTAATATTCATGAATAAAAATATTTGACTTAACTTTTTTATTACATGTATAACACATCAAGATCAGTCTTGATGTGGTCAGCCTCATCCCACCTGATGTTAAGTGGTAATGAGGTCCTAGCTTAAGCGCAACAGGTACAGCATAATTAAATGTGTTACTGGACTTGTCGCCCTTACCTTGAAGGCTTGGCCCCTGTTAATATTGTAACATCCCCCAGGATAACTTGAAACCTTACTCACACAACAACACCGAAATGAGTGTTATTTTGCTACGGTCTTCTATAAGGTGGAGGTATTTCACCATGGAGCGAGCTGCTCCAGTTCAACTGATAAATCTCTATGCGCTATTTTTTTTATTACACTTCAAGATTGACCTCACAACACCTGATGTTAAGTGGTAATGAGGTCGTAGCTTAAGGGTGATAAGTACAGCATAATAAATAACGAAAAGTGTTATTAATTTTCATATTATATTGAGAAGACCGCAGCCAAATGAAAATCACTTCTGTGTTGTTGTGTTCCTGCGTGTGAGTAAGGTTTCCAGAGCTCCTGGGGGGTGCTGCATTAGTAGCAGGGGTCAAGCCTTCAAGGTAAGGGCGACAAGTTCAGTAACAGATTTGTAATGCTGTACTTGTCACCCTTAAGCTAGGACCTCATCACCACTTAACATCAGGTGGCATGAGGTCAATCTTAAAGTGCAATACAAAAAGAAAAAAAATCTAGAAGAGAAAGAACCATAGGCATACGGCGCCAATTCACGCTTGACAAGCTTTTCCTTACATCACGTTGTTTTTCTGTGGGAACGATTGGTGAGGATCGTAGAGGTCTATGTTAAATGAAAGTGCACAGTCAAGAAGCAATGTATTACTTGACCTTTGACCTAAATTAAAACGGAGAAAACTCTGAGGTCAACCTCCGAAAACGATTAAAGGGATAAAAAGGGCGAGTGAACAAACAAAAATAATCGACTTCTTAACAAGATAATCCATACTTATATTATAAATGTGAAAGTAACTCTTGTCTGTCTGTCTGACCTGCTTTCACGGAAACGATTTTGATGAAATTTGGTATAGGTAGAGAGAGGTTCAACGGATACCACCTTGAACCTCTAGAACGGACATAGGCTACTTCTTGTTTTAAAAATAAGGGGGGATGGGGGTAATACCGCCCTTGAAAGTTTATATGGGAAAAATGTTTATTTTTTAAGTTAGTGATATGACATTAGGCACAAATATAGCTTGAAATTTGGACTACAATATGGACTACTTTTTGTTCCGTATATTAAGGTAAATAGGGGTTAAACCGACCATGTAAGTATGTAGTTCACACAAACGAAGTTGCAAACACAGCTACTAGTACAATAAAAATGTATGTGAATCGCACTCAAATGCGCATCGAAAAAATTTTCTAAGTTAAGTTTATTACTCTAAGTTGGGGTAAACGTTGCTGGTGTTGGAATTATTTAAATTGTTTAAGAAAATTGCTAATGACTCTGTTATCTCAACACTGTTTATTTACCTAAATAAATGAAAAAAAAAGTGAAGCGTCTCGAGTAAGCTTTACTTTAAATCCATCTCGACCTTGAAACGGTTTTAAGTTGGATCGGTGACTTCCTTTGAATCCTTCGATAAGATTACCGAACATCCGTGTTCAAGCGTAAAATTTGAACAATTTTACGGCTAATTGGCAGATAGATATAGACGTAGTTGCAATTAAAAAACAAGTGCGAGTCGGACTCGCGCACCGAGGGTTCCGTACAAACCTGCAAGGTTTACAAAGTTCGTTCATTACGACAATCGAGTCATAACTCCATAGTTATGACTCGATTATTTTTATTGCAAAATGAAATTCATGACATTAGAATGGGGAAAGATGGAGGAGCATGAATATTTTGTAATGTAACTAAAAATTTAAGGTTTTCGGAATTTTTCCTTTATGTGTGCTATAAAACGTTGCTTCATGCCAAATTTCAAGATTCTAGGTCGACTGGAAGTACCCTTTAGGTTTTGATTCCCTTGCGAGTACTTGCGAGTTTCAAAATATGCAGCTTAAATTGCTGTTTCTTTTGATTGCGTTGACATAGAAGTTTGATTTTGTTGCAGCTTAAAGGTATTATAGACCTGAGTATTTGGTATGAATTTCAATTTAATACCTCTACGCGTTTATGAGGAAATGGGTAGTAAGTTTAAAATTATTAAAAAAATATATATTATGTGATGTAACTAAAAATTTATGGTTTTCATAATGTTTCCTTTATCCATGCTATAAGACGTTGCTTCGTACCAAATTTCAAGATTCTGAGTTCACGGGAAGCACCCTGTAGGTTTTGATTCCCTTGCAAGTGTCGAAAATTTGCGGCATAAACGGCTGTATCTTTTGATTGCGTTGGCTTAGAAGTTTGATTTTTTCACAGCTTCAAGGGACAGTAGACTTGAGTAATTGATATAAATTTCAGCTTCATACCTCCACGCGTTCCTGAGAAAAAGGGTCTTGACAGACGGACGGACAGACGGACAACAAAGTGATCCTATTAGGGTTCCGTTTTTTCTTTTTGAGGTACGGAACCCTAAAAATACGTTATGGAATAGATAATGTAAAAAAGTAAAAATTGTTTAAATATGTAGTCAAAAGCTCGTGATATTATCTTCGTTTGGGACAGTCAAAGAATTTTTTATCTGACAAATGAAAAACAAAGCTTTTAAAAACACAAATTCTGCTCCCCCAAAAACTACTCAGAAGATATGAACACAATAGAAATCTGAATTCTTTTGGCAATCATCTAGTCCTTTATGAAAAGTGGAAAGTGATGTAAACATACGTGGTCTAATTACTCCGTGAGTCATTTAACAAAAGCAACGAAAGCTTCAATTAGCAGGTACACTTGATTTGTACATACGGTCAACAACACAACATTGTAATTAATCAAATACTTACTTAATGTAAATTAGTTCTTGACTAGAACATTATGAGCGGGTCAAAATTTAAATAATCTCACCCAATCGAGGAAAAGTCACCCTCTTTTAAAGAAATCGCACTACATTTAATGAAGACGACCTCCGTGGCCGAGAGGCGAGCGTGCCGGACTTTGGCGTCGCTTCATCTCAGTGGTTCCGGGTTCGATCCCCGGTCGGGTCAATATGGGAAACGAACTTTTCTGTATTGTCTCGGGTCTGGGTGTTGTGGTACCGTCGTTGTTTCTGATTTCTGTAACACAAGTGCTTTAGCTACTTACCACAGAATCAGAGCAATGTATGTGATGTTGTCCAATATTTATTATTATTTATTTAATGTTGTTTGAAAATTTTAAATTTATTCCGTCAATGATTTTTAAGAACCACAGTCTGAACTGTGTATTTACTTTTTTTTTAAGATTCTACATATATATTTTTTTATGTGTGTTCGGGCATAACATCGTGGTTTGGGAATTCTATAACTCCATGTTATGGAGACCAGGACTTGATGATGGGATCCCAGAGAAACTGTGGCTAACTTTCGAAATTATAATGGGGACGAGTACGTTTGTTACCTTTTTCAGTAAGCAATTTAAAACACTACTTTATCATGAAAGTCTGAAACTGGTCTGATGGAGCTAAAAGATAGTTGAGGGAACTCCTTAACCATTTAAAACAATTAACTCGTGTTTGAACTTATTTAATTTCTATTAATGAGCACTTTGCATATCTATGGGTTTTAAGTGTCCTTATAGATTTGGTGTTGGAGACCATGAATAAACGAGGGCACTCCTCACCTATTAACGAAAATTACCTGGTATTTTGACTTAATGATTTCTATTGGTGAGAACTTTGCACCTTCATGAGTTACAAGTGCCAATATAGGTTTGATGGTGGAGACCATCGACAGTCGAAAGAACTCCTTTACCAGTTACAACAATTACTTTGTGTTTTGACCTAATTCATTTCTATTGGTGAGAACCTTGCACCTTCATAAGTTACAAGTGCCAATATAGGTTTGATGGTGGAGACCATCAACAGTCGTTCTTATTTATAAAAACCTTTTTTAATAACTTAGTTGCAATCTACAAAAACAAATCCGTAAGTATCGCTGGAGAGGTATATTATGTATTAAAGATTATGAATGATAGCGAATTTTTGCAACGGAGGCTAAGACACGCTTTAAGGCTCTGAGCCATCGGAGCAAGTAAGTAGTAACAAAGTTTAGGGGAGAGGAGGACGAGATGCCCCAAATTTTACGACATCTTAATACACGTACTCGAAAAATAATTTTAATAAATTAAAGGCCCCAAAATTTTAACGCACTCGACTGTGCCGCCCAGAATTCCTTTCCGTATGTTTCGAACAAAACGTTTCAGGAGCAGTCCCCGGAGACATCCATCCTTCATTTCATCCTGGAGGATTGCAAAGCACCAACGATTGATATTGCGAGTGTCGGCAGGTGCCTCTTAAGTGCTTTTCTATGCTCTATCGAGGTGCTTTGTGGAATATGACAATAAACTTGTTTTCAGCAAAGGGTTCAATGGAATTTTCGCAAGACTGTTTTTGTTGCTAAGAGCTTGCGAATTGGCTTTGTAGGTATCCTATTGAGCTTAGTTAAAAGCTGACGGAAAAAATCCAAGAACTCAGATAAGAAATAAAGCTATTAGAAAATGAATAAATATTTTCCTTACACACGAAGAACACGGAACAAATCAAATTTAAAAATAGAATTTGATTTTCGAAAATTAAACTTCAAAACGTTGAATAAAGTTAAATTAGAAAACTATTTATACTCGATAATCCGCTACAAGTGGAAGCAAATAATACAAAAATTGTCTGTGAAAAAAAATCATACATTTTGAATGTGATGGTAAGGTTTTCACCAGATCTACTGGTAAATATATTTGATTCCAATATACCTATTACAATTAGTATAGTAGCTTACAGGATTATCACCAAGTTTTATTTATTTGTGAATATAAAGAAAAACGTTTTTATTTGGTATATTTTGAAAGCCTAACTGACTGACCAAGAAGAATATTTGATTTTTTTAACCAAGGCGTCACTATTTTATTGAAATTTATTAATAAATGGTAATCACGGTTCATCATTTGACAACAAATTTCCTGCAAATAATTAATTTTTATTCTTTGCAAAGAAGCTTTGTATGTGCAAGTGGCCCAAAGTTGAAATTTGGGATGTTTACACTTTTTATATTTTTTTATATTTACTCTTAAATTTGCCGGACCATATAGAAGTGGAACTCGTTGCCGTTTCATGTGTTTCCTCCTTCCTTTGACATGGATTCCGTCAAAAGGAGCGTGAAGAAACATCTTGCGGGCCAGTATGGCGATGCTAACGGATAGGATATTTCGATATCAAATCCGTTGTCATCGCGATGTGGGTTCGTCTCTTGCTTACCATCAGGCTGGGAGGAGCCAATATACTGCGCTACAATTAAAAACAAATATATATTTAATAGGTATCACTGCCGTACTAATTTCCCATAACACCACCATTTGATTCCCAGTTCCAATTATAATCGGGTTCTCAACTACGCAAATATTGATTAAAAGAACTTAAGTACAGAGAAATATTTTAATGAGTTGCCTTGAATCACGCACATTGTCACAGTTACCGCCATTTCACAGTTGGTGCAAAATTAAGAAAAACGTTAATACAATCTGATTTTATCCATTAAAAGCGAATAATAGCTCCGTATTTCCTTTTCTTTGCGTTATTTAAGTTGACAAACTCTTCGCCGTCAAAAAAAACTAATTATCCTATTCGCATTCAAATATTTTCAGTCTTGACCGCTCAACATTAGAAACAATTATTTTAATCCTCGCGCCTAGCGCCCTCTATGTCAAAACATTTTTCTGTACGTTCGAAAAGTAATAATAGACAATCAATAAAAGTTTTGTGCTGTCAAAAAATTAAGAGTGATTACAATCTACAGCATTCATCATCATCATCATTTCAGCCTGTTACTGTCCACTGCTGAAAATAGGCCTCTCCAACCGATTTCCAGCGCGACCGGTCCATTGCCACCTGCATCCAACGAGACCCAGCAATTTTTACTAGGTCGTCGGTCCATCTGGTAGGTGGCCGTCCCACACTGCGCTTGGTGGTACGTGGTCTCCACTCAAGAACCTTTTTGCCCCATCGCAACCGATCTTCGTGCTATGTGGCCAGCCCATTGCCACTTCAGCTTACTAATCCTACGGGCTATGTCAGCAACTTTAGTTCGTCTACGGATTTCCTCATACCTGATTCGGTCACGTAGGAAATGCCAAGCATAGACCTCTCCATAGCTCGCATTACAGGCAATAAATACTAGTTAATAGTTACATTAAAAATATACCCTTACACAATATTTGAAAAAAAAACGTTCCGTTTTAGTTACAGACAGTAATAAATGATACGAGGCGTCAGCTGTCAAAACGGATTGTCATTTTTGACATAATACGAACGAATCGTAAAATATTGGAACAGGGCATAAGGCGATGTAGCTTGGCCGTTTTGCATTCTTATTAGTTGGACACTACTGTGGTCCCAATTTTTGCGAAATTAAAGCGATTTTTAACACGCTTTTATTAGTTCGGGTTGTATGTATCTATGTAACGGAATCTTTGAATCTTAATTTGACCCACTTCCCGGTCTTTGATTAAGATGAAATTTTGCACACGCTCTGAGTTCTGATGACAATACATGACTAGCTAAGAAACGTCATTACAAATCCAATATGGCGGCCTCCCCAAGATGGCGAACTGACTGTTTGAAATGCACTTCCATGATATGGGTATCAAAAGAAAGGGTTTGCTGTCAGGAATACGAAAAAAATAGTCACGTGATTCAAATCCAATATGGCGGGCGTCCAAGATAACGGACAGGCTATTTGAAATGCACCCCTATGATATGGGTATTAAATGAAAGGGTTTGCTGAATGGGATACGAAAAAGAATTATATAATTATTGATACATGAGAAAACTAAAAAGTAGAAAATAAAAATAATAGTTTAAAAAACTAAAAAACACGCTTTTAGCTCGCACTAAAAATTACAAAATAATTCAGACATTTAAGAAAGAAAGCGTGGAGCGTTTTGTCCAAAAAGAGTAAAGATAACATAAACGCTCCACGCTTTCTTTCTTAAATGTCTGAATTATTTTGTAATTTTTAGTGCGAGCTAAAAGCGTGTTTTTTAGTTTTTTAAACTATTATTTGGTGAAAATTCGGTTCACCAAATGATTTTACACACGACAATGCTCGGTATACATTGATTGCCGCTCCTCAAGTGAAGTATCAGCGCGTGCCCAAGCCGCGGCCGGCGTTCGAGACTCGAACCCTGACTTGCGGACTCAGCCGGGGGATATCGATGACCCGGTTAGCACGACAGTTTATAATATACACAGTCAGCTCGTGACCACGGTTGGTACAACCTACCCGAAACGGTGGGCAGTAAGTAGTTCGTATTAACTGCTAAACAATGGTATCGCATTTTGGCCCGTTAACTTATTTTAAATATTTCAAAGAAACAGAAAAATGTATCTCCCCTTTGCGATGCGGGAATCGAACCCACGACCGTCACGTATCGCGCGTGCTGCTTTTCCAACAGAATGTTTAAACTGGAACGCGAAAATGTTACATTGTTATCCAATGGCCTAGCTAAGACATATTTAACCATAATCAATTCATTGATATATCATGGTTCCAAGTAACACTTATGTCGGAACCTAATTCTACCGAGAAGAATCCGGCAAGAAACTCAGAAGTTATTGTAATCTTTATAATATTTAAACTAGTGGTTTGAAGAGAAACATTATTTACTAGAAGAAAATATAATCCAATATATAAAAAATATTGGACAAAATCATATACTTACATTGCTCAACTTCTGTAATAAGTAGTTAAAGCACTTGTATCACAGAAATCAGAAACAAAGACGGCACCACAACACTAAGACCCAAGACAATATAGGAAATCCGTTTTTTATATTGACCCGACCGGCAATCGAACCCGGGTCCTCAGAAACTGCGCAACGCCAAATTACGGCCCGCTCGCCTCACGGTTACGGTGGTCGTCAAATTACATGTGACCACGAAATGTGTACACGAATTGGTTACATTATGAAACCAAATGTAAATTCGAAACATTATCCCAACGCGAAATATTTCGCATTAGGAATACGTGCGTTACACAAAATGTACGACCGTCCTTTGAAATTCCCATAGTAAAGGCTCAGGTGTCAATTTATCATGACAGATACGAAAAAGTCATTAATATCACGTTGACTTCGAATGCGAGTCGAGGGTAAAGCGGAGCCCTTCCGAAAATTAATTATTTCCTACCAAAATTCGCGTTAAATCCGAAAATCAAAATGTTTTCATTAAACAATTGTTGTGGTACTACATAATCCAGATTACAATCTAAGCGTTTATCATTCAAACATCTTATACTTTATTTATTACACCAAATTGCTTGTAAGGAAACATGAAAGCCTGTAATTTGCAGCTTTAAACTTGTTACTGTGAAATAGGTATTTTCCTTCAGGAAACCGGATGGTTGTAAATAAGGAAACGTTTTGCAATCTAAAGTTGTTAGCGAAATTGTGAGAAGGAACGCATAAAGATAAAGATGTCTTTGTCTAACTTATAGGTTTTAAAGCGCTTTTTAGCTACTTAAGAAAACGTTTGTTATGATTGGCGACCTTGTTGTGTAGCGGTTAAGTTAGTGTGAAAGGTATCGGGTTCAATTCTCATTCACGCCGATTTGGAAAATCTCTTTTTTTCCGAGTTCAAGCTACTTGATGGTTTCATTTTAACCTAGTAGTTAATTTGATCAGTGTTATACAGAAAACTTTTCTCAATTGGCTTAAGTTTGCATTTAGATAATGTCAGTCGTCTGGTACTTAGGAATTACACGGGGACGCATTAGTTTGCAACCGGTTGATAGATCTGATTGTGGGTTTTATTTTAATCGTCGATCCAGGCAAATCATACTAATATTATGATAGCTAATTTGACGACCTCGGTGGCGCAATGGCTAAGGTAGGCGACAAAAGCGCGAAAGGTCCCTGGTTCGATTCCCGGTCGGGTCAATTTGGAAAACGAACTTTTCTAATTCGACTTGGGTTTGGGTGTGCTGGGATGACGCCCCCAGTTAGTATCCGTCGTCCGGTGCTCATAGTACAAGGGAAAACCTTAGTTTAAGACCAGGAGATTGGCATGGTTGTCTGGCGCATTAATTTATTATTTATTTAATTTATTGAGAAAGGCTTATAGCCATATCTAACAATAGGAGCGAATAATGGGTGGAAAGTGTGAAAAAAGTGGGTATAGAATTTTTTAAAATAATTCTGTGGCGGATCGCTATCAGCATAGAAAATAAAAATACACTGTATTCACATACATTGACCATAAGTAGCACTAATTAGCTGAAACAATAGGCTGGTTTTCGGTAAAAACAAGAAAACTATAACGTCGTTCAAAATTAAAGTTAGAAAAAAAAAGTAAAACATAAGGTATAAAAAAAAGAGTATAAAATGTAAAAAGGTGCAATTTTGCACGAACCAAATAAAAAACGCTTAAAATAGATCATCTAAACATTTCAAAAATGCCGCTGCTTCTAGGGTACCCATACTAACATTAAAAGCGATTCGCCATCATAGCATAGGCTCAAGTTGAAGCGTTCAAGGAGATCTTTAATTCTTTCAACACTGCATCACATTTCAAACTTTTCCTGCAGATTTCTGCAGACTTTGCGGTAGGTACGCTCGCTATGTTAATATTGCTTTGAAGTCGACTTATTAAAACGGCTTATTTGTACGTACTCGTTCAATGTTGCACATAAGAAGAGGTTCAGAATGGTAAACTTAAATGATAAAGGCGCCGTGCATTTAATTCCCGTACTGAATCTACTTGCTATTTATTTTTAAATTTTAGTTTTGAATTAAAATTTTCAAGATTGAGTTCCTAGCTTAAGAGTAACAAGTACAGCATAATACATCTGTTACTGGACTCGTCGCTCTTGCCTTGAAGGCTTGACCCCTGCTACTAACGTAGCACCCCCCAGGAGCTCTAGAAACCTTACTCACACGCCGGAACACAACAACACAGAAGTGATTGTTATTTGGTTGCGGTCTTCTGCAAGGTGGAGGTATTTCACCAGTCGGGCTGCTCCAGTTCGAGCGATAAATCGCTATGCCCTACCTCTCTTGAAGGTTATCGAATTTCAAGATTGCGTTTTAGTGCGGTCACTTTTATAGAATATAGCTGTGCCCGCGACTTCGTCCGCGTGGACTACATCCTTTCATGGTCGGTTTTACCCCTTTCTCCCCTAATATTCGAAACAAAAAGTAGTCTATATTTTAATCCAAGTTTCGAGCTATATTTGTGCCAAATTTCATATCTCTAACTTCAAAAATAAACATTTTTCCATATAAACTTTCAAAGGTGGTATTACCCCCTTATTTTCTAATAAAAAGTAGCCTATGTCCGTTCTTGAGATACAACTTATACCTATACCAAATTTCATCAAAATCCGTTCAGCCGTTTAGGCGTGAAAGAGTAACAGACGGACAGACAGACAGACAGACAGACAGACAGAAAGACAGACAGACAGACAGAGTTACTTTCGCATTTATAATATTAGTATGGACTAGCGGCTGCCCGCGACTTTGTATGCGTGGACTTATACCCGGTTCCAATATTTGAGAAACAATCCGTCTAGCTACGTATAGTAATAAATAATACGAGTCGTAAGCCAAAAACGACTGACGGACGACTGACGACAGCTGGTATGGAAAGTAAATGATGGAACTGTATTAACGACTCGTAGTCGGTTGGAGAAAACACGGATGGTCATTTTTGACATTACGAATCGTAAAATATTGTAACCGGGCATAAGTCATGTCTGGCAAAATACACATGGTTGAGTTTACCCCTATCTCCCCTAATATTCGAAACAAAAAGTAGGACATATTTGAATTCAAGTGTCAAGCTATATACAACGTGTAACGGAAAGGGTATAACAATATCAAAAATATCAAAGCAGTTAACGGTTACAAACTGTATGGGACCATTTGTAGCTGTGTACACGCATTTATTGATGCAATATTTTTTTTGAAATATCAGTCAAATACAAGTCAAAATTTTGACTAAGTCACGCTTGCACAACACTATCACAGTATTGTTGGAATCGTCGAAAGACTTGGATGTACCTACCTATTATGCTATTAATTTAAATATCACAATGGTGGTTCATCTTTTAGTGTTTACTGAATCACATCTGAAATTTGTTGGTTTAGCGTTTCTCATTTTGACAATTCAGTTAAGTCATTGAGTTGTCGTCGCCGTGACAACATCTTGTGTTTTTGCCTTTCTGGATTACCTACTTACTACGGATAGCCTAGTGATATTTCGTGATGTCTTTGAGTAATCAAGAATATTCGAGATGATTCTCTGTGTCGGAGCAACCGACGGCAGCGTGATGGCCGACCGAGAGCTAGAGAAAGAGATTTACGAAACCAACAAAACGCTCGTTTCCATCTGTGGATTGGGCGAGGAGGTCGTATCACATGGCCAGCTCGGTCACTAGACCTCACTCCGTTGGACTTCTTCTTGTGGGACTAATTTAAAAGGAAGGTGTACGCTGTAGCATGCTCGTCAAGGGAAGAGATGATAGAAAGCATCAAGGCCGCGTTCTGTACAGTGACACCACAAATGTTGCATAATGTTCGCGCATCTTCTAAGAAAGTACTAGGCGCGCATGTCGAGGAAGGAGGTGGAGAAATTCAGGATCGCAGTGATTGTCGTGAAGTGATGACGTGATTTGGGGTCGCTGACCTCAATAGTGTTGTGATGCGTTTGTTTACGTTTTAGTCAGTCATTATAGTTAATCATTTTTTATTTCATAAAGCAATAAAGTGTTTATTTTAACTCGGGATTTCGTATATAGAATCTATACAAGGTATCCACCTACTTTACATTGTTACCCCCTTTCCGTTACAGGTTGTATGTGCCAAATTTCATAAAACTCTAACTTAAAAATATACATTTTGGCATATACATTTTCAAAAATGGTATTTCCCTCATCCACTCTTATTTTCAAAACAAAAACTAGCCAATGCCCGTTCTAAAGGTTCAACTTACTAACAGATAAACAGCCAGACAGACAGGGTTACTTTCGCATAAATAATATTAGTATGGATTTTCATGCACTTTTGTGTTCGGAAAACTGAAGCCAAGATCCTACCCGCACAAAAAAGTAGCTCTTACGAACTAATTTGTATCAAAAACTACAAGCTGTATAAAAATACATAAATAAATCAGGGTGTTTAAACATAAACATTGTTATGCGTCCTTGTGAACCGAATTATACAAATGTTTCTTGCATCCATATTTTGTGTTTTATTCACATATATTTATTAAGATTCTGTTTTAATACCACAATACAATAATAGTTATCGTTTATTTTTTTTCAAATAACCGAAAGTAATCATACTACGCATACTTTTATGAGTGAGTATCAAAATATGAATTCCCTTACGTCTAAAATGTCCAATGTTATTTTAATAAAAATCCTATCAATGCTTTGGATTGAAATGATTAACCGCAAAGATAGCTATTTATTCGGGTTCGCAATAGTATTAAAAATAAAAATCGGACGGTCAAAGGCGCCCATGAAGAGTTCCGTAGCAGCGAGTAACATAATATAAAAGTTTATATATGAGTTGATTGAATTAAAGATAAATTGCGGTTTAAGATTTATGACGTACTAGCTATGCCCGCGACTTCGTTCGCGTGGACTATATCCTTTCATGGTCGGTTTTACCCCTATCTCCCCTAATATTCGAAACAAAAAGTAGTCTATATTTTAATATAGAGCTATATTTGTGCCAACTTTCAAATCTTTGACTTAAAAAATAAACATTTTCCCATATTAACTTTCAAAGGTGGCATTACCTCCCTCCCCCCCTTACTTTCTAACAAAAAGTAGTCTGTCCGTTCTCGAGGTTCAACGTATACCTATGCCAAATTTCATCAAAATCGGTTGAGAGGTTTAAGCGGGAAAGCGTAACAGACAGACAGCCAGACAGACAGACAGAGTTACTTTCGCATTTATAATATTAGTAGGGATTAATAAAAGCTACTTACTAGATCTCGTTCGAACCAATTTTTGCTGGTAGTTTGCATTTCCATGCAAACTAAAAAACTAAAACAAATAAAAAATAACAAAAAAAATATGATGGATATTTCCATGTGCATCATATATTTTTTTAGTTTCCTCATTCTCTTATTTTTAAAGGTAGTGGATTAAATTTTTCCCCTTTGGAAGCATCTCTCGCGCAAACTATTCAGTTTAAAAAAAATATACTAGAAATCTCAATATCATTTTTGAAGACCTATCTATAGATACTTCACACGTATGGGTTTGATGAAAAAAAAATTGAGTTTCAATTCTAAGTATGGGCAACCTCAAAAATGTATAGATTTTTTTCTATTTTCTGTATGTAAATCTTAATGCAGTTTAATACATCTATTACTTACAAAGTTTCCAGTTTCCAGTATAGCTTATAGTTAGGGAAAAAAGTGGCTGTGACATACGGACGGACAGATGGACTGACAGACATGGCGAATCCATTTGGTTTTCGTATTTTGCCATTCGGCTACAGGACCCTAAAAATCAAGTCATATTGGCTCCTAAAATTTGCTTTGAGGTTTCTCTGCAGCCGATTCAATATTGGAAAAAAATTTGCAATCCATGTTCTTGAACTTGAACATTCCGATATCAAAGGGTACAACAACTAATTTGATTCTGTTCAAGTAATAACTTACTTCGTCTGCGCTTGATTTGTACTTAAAGTTTTAAAATGACTTATCCAGCAAACAAATTGCGAATCGAAGTCGTGTAGTTTGTTCGTATGCAACGCAATTTAACGAAATACAATTTAGGAATAGACTAAATTTGTTCACACATTTACAGTTACGCATTTCGCCTTTAGGGCAGAGATCACATCTTTTTATATACTACGATATTAAGCTTAGCATACCTAATTGAAGTATACGTCCCGGATTCCATTCTCGAGCAGGTCAATTTGCGAAATAAACTTTCCTAAATTAGGTTGAGTCTGGTAGTACCTACTGGCTCTCAACCCCAGTTAACATTCCTAGTCTGGTACTAAAATCTATCTGATGTATTAAAAACCTACGCCTTAAGTATGCCGTTACCAATAAATTAACATCCCTACTAATATTATAAATGCGAAAGTAACTCTCTCTGTCTGTCTGTCTGTCTGTGTGTCTGTTACGCTTTCCTGCTTAAACCTCTCAACTGATTTTGATGAAATTTGGTATAGGTATACTTTGAACCTCAAGAACGGATATAGGCTACTTTTTATGATAAAATAAGGAGGGGTGGGGGTAATACCACCTTTGAAACTTTATATGGAAAAATGTTTATTTTTGAAGTTAGAGATATGAAATTTCGCACAAATATAGCTCGAAACTTGGATTAAAATATAGATTACTTTTTGTTTTGAATATTAGGGGAGAAAAGGGTAAAACCAACCATGAAAGTATGTAGTCCACGCGAACGAAGTCGCGGGCACAGCTAGTTGTATATAAAATTTAATTATAGTATAGTGAATAATTGTTATTTCGAAAAGAGTAAGTGTCGAGTTTCTTGCCGGGTCTTCACCACATTATAGAATCCTGAACTTGTACTGACGATTTAAATTTCCAGTAGCAATGTCGTTTATTTTCTAAATGTAAACCGTCGTCGTTCAATACATCGTCAACATCGTCTAAAACTAATCCTATTCCTAACAGATTCAAATCCCTGTCATACTTCATCTATCTCACTCGTTCTCTCTCACTCGTTACTCGTTCAGAAATATTCATAATCCCACACTCGGCCATCCTGCTCTATGTCTGCCCTCAGACATCACTCATCACCTTCATACATCACCACCATTATCGTCATTCATCATAAAGTACATCATCATAAATCATAATTAAAACAAAGTTAAATTAAACCTAACACTGTACACAATAACTTTAAAAAAGAACACATCTTGAAAATCTTAAACTTAAAAATCATAACACCTTTCATTTAAAAATAACTATCTGAACCAAAAAAAAACATCTTACCGTTAATACAACAACATAAAATAAAATCTTATTCATCCGTCTTCTAACACTAAATAAATATATACATATGCAGTTGCAATTCTCATTTTTTCTTCCTGAATTTATACATTCGGCGTTTTTCAAAATTTCTAAGCTCTTCTTTAATTTGCCAAAAACTTTGTCTCTTCCCATTTAATTTATTTACTCGTACGTCATTAGCCTTTAGTATTCCCATGTTAATGTGATGACTAGCATTTGTTCTCGTGAAAGCAGTATTCACATTTATTTCCATCATTCCGGGAACCACTCGTTTCTGTTCATATCTCTGCCATATGAAATCTTGCTGCGAACAGTCGTCACAAGTTTCTGTTCGTCTTTTAATTTCCTCAATAATTGGTAAATTTTCTGTCTCTTGAGCGCTCTGTATAACTTCATACAACTTGGATTTAACTACTGCCACATATTTTATTTTTGTAAACAATTTTTCATCATTTTCACTTCTGTTTCGCTGGTTATTTGAATTCCGGATGACATCTTTTTTATTGACATCAGAGTCAACGTCATTGTTTATCGCGTGTGACACCGTCGGTAAAATTTCATGACATTCATCAACCAAACTAGCGCCACCGCGTAATGAATTATGGCAAACTTTTTTTGCTTGAAGTTCGTGCGAATGATGCTGTCGTTCTTTTCCGCTGCTGCTCGTTGGTTCTCGTAGCTCCATCTTGGGACATACTTCACGAATGTTATGATTCGCAAACTCGGTATGACATTCGGCTGATACGTGCCCAAAATCGTTGCAGTAAAAACACTTCACTCCAAGTGCTTTGTGAGGACACTGCGAAGACTCGTGATCATTTATACCACAAATATTGCACCTGATTGGTGATGGTTTAGGTGCTGCTCTGAATTGGTGATTGTTGCTCACCCACTTCGCTTGTTTGCTTTCTAGTGACCTTTTAGAAGCAACCGTCTCGTACACATTTAATTTTTCTTTAAGTTCCGAATACGTTTTCACCCCGTACAGCATGATTTTATTAGCAACTGCGTCCTCAATTCCTTCCACAATATACTTGATTGTTACAAAATCTGTTAATCCACCTTGTTTGCCCAGCGCTCTCATCTCGTACATATACTCCATACACGACTGATTTCTCCCTTTTTGTCTAGAGCTCAATAGGTCGTGAATAGCTTTTGAGTCTAGTTCGTCTGGAAATTCTTTCGCAATGGCCATTTTCATTTCGCTCCAAGTTTTCGGAGTTGGCCTTTCCGCTCGTAACCACAATTTAGCAGCTCCGACTAACGAGCGTCTCGCCACAAGTAGTCGCTCTAGTGGTGTCCATCGAAACGTATCACCAGTGTCGTCGACGTCTTGGATCCACGCAGTCACAGTGTACGCACCATCTCCACTGAACCTTTGGATCAATTCCTCCTCCAGGTGCAGCATACCACTTCCTCCTCTTGCGTACGCAGAATTGTAATCTTCGTCGTAATCTTCTCTTCTATTGGCCCTCATCGTCGTCTTAGTTTAGGTATTCTTCGTAATCGTCGTTGAAAAAAAATCATTTCGTCATGATCGTCTTTTTTTTATTTTCAAAATTCACTTTCTCCGTAATTTCCCCGTCGTGTGAAAACCTGAACGATTGCTCCACCTCGATCCCGGACGAGCCCCCAAATTTGTGAGTTCGAGGTAGAAAATCAAACAGGTTTCCAGTAGCAATGTCGTTTATTTTCTAAATGTAAACCGTCGTCGTTCAATACATCGTCAACATCGTCTAAAACTAATCCTATTCCTAACAGATTCAAATCCCTGTCATACTTCATCTATCTCACTCGTTCTCTCTCACTCGTTACTCGTTCAGAAATATTCATAATCCCACATATATATATGCAGAGTTTGGATAACAAGTTAGCTTACGATTAGAACAACTTTTCACAGCGTTAAAATAACTCCTTCCTTGAACCCTATACTGCTGGTTTCAGACAGTGTGAAGCAATGCAATTATTTCTCAAAAATAATAGACTCATGAATTCCAATCCAAGCTCCTTACTACCCGAGTACAGTTCTTAGCCGGAGTGTTCTCAAAACACTTATCGACACAACCGAAGGCGGTCCGACAACATTTTACAAAAGCACGAGTGCCATCAAAAATGTGCAAGTGGTCTTCCGAAACTTGACGGATTTTTGTTATAGGGTTCAGTGCCCAAAGGGCTAAAACAAGCCCCAATTACAGTCATCAGGCTGTATTTCATTAGCCTTGCTTATTAGACAGATGAAATTTTCGCACATGATGACGGTATATCTGTGGTTGTCGCTTTAATAAATGCTAAGAAGATTATTTTATAGATATTGAAAGAGTTACCACATAATAAAAGTCTTTATTTTGATGGCTACAAGCGGACGCTTTAAATATTTACTAAATGTGAAGTTAAATATTCAATTTAAAAATAAATAGAAATATCCATACTAATATTATAAATGCGAAAGTAACTCTATCTGTCTGTCTGTCTGTCTGTCTGTTACTCTTTCACGCCTAAACGGCTGAACGGATTTTGATGAAATTTGGTATAGGTATACGTTGAATCTCAAGAACGGACATAGGCTACTTTTTATTAGAAAATAAGTGGGGAAGGGGGGTAATACCACCTTTAAAAGTTTATATGAAAAAAAGTTAGAGATATGAAATTTTGCACAAATATAGCTCGAAACTTGGATTAAAATATAGTCTACTTTTTGTTTCAAATTTTAGGGGAGAAGGGGGTAAAACCGACAATGAAAGGATGTAGTCCACGCGAACGAAGTCGCGGGCACAGCTGGTATTATAATAAAACAGATAATATAAGTACATCCCTTTCAACAGACATGATATGTGACGTTTTTAAAGATGTCATATACTCGTATAATAATTTCTTCATTTTAAAAGGTTACACAAATCTTTTTTGAATGTCATTGAATACAATGCAAAAATACTCTTATCTCGGTTTCAAACCTAACCCAACGAAGAAGAAACCGTTAAAGAGACTCAGTAAACTTGTTACAGTAGCAGAATTCCAATTTGTAAATTACTTGGCCCAAGTTAAAAAGTATTGTTTTGTTAAGTGAATAAATAATTCTACGCCACCCCTTATGCGTGAGTCCGATTCGCACTTGGCCGGTTTTTGATATTTCGCCTTTCTGAATTCTGGCTCAAAGGTGAAGTCGCCACACTTGAGACTCTTAGTGCTGTTTTGAGATTTTTCTCTCCTCTTTTGTGACAGGTCAACTTACAAATTTAACTGTCTTTGCTTACAAACTGTTCTTATTCACTTACGACTATCATTATTGGGTGTCATAATGATTGAAACTAGTCAAAAACATTTGACTAGTCAGACTCAAACTACTTTCGCCATATCCAATAACTAAATTATGGGATTTGAAATTATTTTAAGACATCTCTTTTTATAATAATTTTAAGTTAATATTTTTGAAAAAGGACAGAATAAAAATTGTTGTAAATGTAATATTTACTTTTTCTTTGAATTTGAATTATGTATTTACCGCCATGTGTAACTAATTTATGCCGTTTTTAACTGCTTTTAAACGTACATGAAGAAAACAGTTTCATACACCAATTGTAAATATCTTCGAAAAGAAATGTGATATTAAAATAATTTGTAAAGTACGTATACAATAAGTGAACATAATTATAAAAATTCTAAAATAAGTATAAAAAATGCAAAACAGTTGCAGTCCAATTAATAATATCTCTAATAAATTAAGATTCTATTAGTAAATTTTTGGGAAAAATTGGCTTTAAATAAAAAAAACTGACGTCGTTAAATTTGTCGCGAGCCAATTTTTTTATAATTAGATCATAATCAATAGAAAAAATGTGTTTAAAGCATTGAGACATCGAAATACTATTATTTTTCATGATTACTGGGAAAGTCATAGTCACAGAAAAACGTTGTAAAAAATGTTATTGATGAAAATTGAGCTCGTGTTTCCATAGTTTATTTGCTGGATTCCATTTTTATCAATCAAAAAATCCTGACTAAAATTTCGCAGCTTCATCAAAGGCAGAGTTTGTTTCAACACATTCAATTTGTTGATAAAAATTGTCCGATTAATTGAGACAGCCCAATTAGCCGAGCCAAGGCTCAGGCCTTGGGGAAATCTTTAGGAGGCAGTAATAAAAGGCCTCTGTATGATGTTCGCGGATAACGATGTGACGTCATAGTTACAGTAAATAAATACGTCATATTTTCCTCTATTTCATGGCTGAATTAGTCTGTAACATACTCGTATTAAGTGATATGAATACTGATCGTGAAATAGTGATTTTATCCCATTCGTTTTCACACACACACACATAAATGTTTTGTTCAAATATTTTGAAACTCACGATTAAGGTTAAAGCTATCAGTAATGAAAAAAAAAATGCTAGCGATACGTATCAGGGCAACAAAAGCATAAGATGTCTTTGGTTTGCCATTACATTGCAGGGTAGGGTTAGCAAAACAATCATTATTAAAGTATCAGTAAATTTTAATGTAACTCTCGAGGTTGTTTAGTTCCTTAGACTCTCTGATTTGAAATAGATAACGACGGGTTTGCGGTATCTTACCAACTAATCATTTACACCAACTAAGCATTTGACGACCTCCATAGCCGAGAGGCGAGCAGGCCTGACTTTGGCGAGCGCCATTTCTGAGGCCCCGGCGTCTCAGCCTTTCACGCGTGATACCGTGACCAAGGGAAATAGGGATTAATCTTTTTTATTGAGATTTATGTATATATTCTGGGTTCGATCCCCGGTTGGGTCAATATGGGAAACGAACTTTTCTATGTTGTCTTTCTGTCGAACTTTTCTATTTCGGGTCTGGGTGTTGTGGTACTAAGGCGGTATGTACACACAAAAGCAAGTCAAACTAAACATTTTATACTTTGAATCGCCCTTATGCAGTTCGCATAAGAACTAAAATTGAAGAGCTGTTCGCCGTACAAAGTCCGTTCTTTGGCAGAAGTGGTGATAAAAAACTATTTTTCATCTCTAAGGATGGGTTGCTGTCATCTTTGATTATAAGCTTATTCTCAATCTAGCATTTTCAATTCCTTTGTCTTAAGTCCAGTATTGAGTCTCACTCGCTTCACGAATTCAACTCGCGAAAATCTAATTAATGAAACAATTTTCTCATTGGCCCACAAAGGGTGCGCCAAAAGTGAATTAAAACCTGCCCTGGAGATTACAGCTCGGCTAAATATTGTGATCGCTACCACTGAAACTCTAGTAACATAATAAGAGAAAAATAATCCCAATGGAAATGTTACTGCCAAGGTTTTCGGTGGGTTCCAGAAAAGATACGAATAAAAAAGGATGGAATTTTGATTTTGAATGGCTTTTGGGGATAGTAAAATCTCAATATATGTGATTTTTGGGCAGGGACTAGCCCATAACCGCCCCAAAAGCTGGAAAGCCGCGAGCCGAAAAAAATATGGAAAATGACATTTTCTATATTGTTTCTCTGGAATACAAGTGTTTCAGTTACTTACCATAGAATCAGAGCAATATACATATGTGATATTGTTGAATAGTTATTAATTTATTCATTCACCTATCGATGTGAATGTTGATATCCAACTTTTTACCCTTATCAAAATATTGGCCGACATCACTTACATCACTTACATTGCTCTGATTCTGTGGTAAGTAGCTAGAGCACTTGTATTACGGAAATCAGAAACAACAGCGGTACTACAACATCCAGAACTGAGATAATATAGAAGAGTTCGTTTTACATATTGATTCGACTAGGTACCAAACCCGGGACCTCATAGATTACGCGATCCGATCGGGAAACAAACCAAGGACCTCAGAGACGGCGTGACACTAAAACCAGGCTCGCTCACCTCGGCTACAATGTCGTTATATGCATGAAACAATAGAATTGCAAATTAATGTCCGCCAGCTCCTGAGTCACGCAGTAATCAGTCCGCTGGTGATTCAGGGATTCTTCCCCGATAATGGGAGATAGGCTTAATCACGCCCAGATAACGCCTGCGGGAAATGTTTTTCTACCTCGTTTGAAGCCCGACATTGTATACGGACGAGACGGTACAGTTATATACATACTTCTACTCTCTCGCTAATACGTACATACGTTTTAAATAAATATATTGACTTGGCAATCACATGAAAACGTAATATAGACCATTACGTAACAACTTAAGACGGAAGGACCCCTAACTAGGGACTGAATATATGGATCTCATAACTTTTTACGTTATAACAACTTAAATAATAATAAATATTGGACCACATAACATACTCGTACATTGCTCTGATTCTGTGGTAAGTAGCTAAAGCACCTGTGTTACAGGAATCAGAAACAACGACGGTACCACAACACCCAGACCCGAGACAATACAGAAAATCCCCGGTCGGGTCAAAATTTCCCATATTGACCCGACCGGGGATCGAACCCGGAACCTCAGAGATAACGCAATGCCAAAGTCCGGCACGCTCGCCTCTCGGCTACGGAGGTCGTCAAAGTTAGTTGTGAGACTTGGTATTTTTAACAAGTATTATTTTTTATGGGATAGAGTTATAATAATATGTACTTTATAGATTACCTACGAACTTTTTCACTATTATCACACCAATATACAAACTTTTTTTTTATTTTTTTTATTATGCACAAGATTGACCTCATCCCACCTGATGTTAAGTGGTAATGAGGTCCTAGCTTAAGGGTGACAAGTACAGCATAATAAATCTGTTACTGGACTTGTCGCCCTTACCTTGAAGGCTTGACCCCTGCTACTGATGTAGCACCCCCAGGAGCTCTGGAAACCTTACTCACACGCAGGAACACAACAACACAGAAGTGATTGTTATTTGGCTGCGATCTTCTGTAACTCTCTGCGTGACCCAAGGTTGACTATGAGAGACAGCCCCTAGCATTAAGTCCACCTGTTGTCCTTTTTTGTGCAATGGTTTTTTTAAATAATACATAATACTTCCAGTACCAGCTTTTTACGGGTGAAATGTATAAATATAAATAAATAATGTACAGCAACATACATACCGATTTTTATATTATTTAAGCGTTTTACGCCGCACCTGAAGGGGAGATGAAATTTTTCTGTTTCTTTAAAACACATACATACATTGCTTTGATGCTGGGGTAAGCAGGTCTGGGTGTTGTGGTAGCGTCGTCTGATTTCAGTAAGAAATATATTATACTAACTCAAAAACACAGAAAAATACCAGTGTTGGTGATGTAGTCCAATATTGTGGATAAGATTGATTATTTTAAAAGAAAATGCAGAAATTTCAGATGAATTGAATTAAAATGGATGCTAAAACTTTTAAGTGCTAAATTTAAAAAAAAGTCAAGGCTACATTAGAAGTGGCAGTAATTGCCTTAAAAATAATTCATCCATTTGAAGAAAGACATTTTAATCTTATTTAAGTCAGAGAATAGATTTAAATCCTTTGATTTGTGACTTAATAAATCTTTGCGACAATTAGACTGGTCCAATTGTTTAAATTTAGCGTTCTTGTCTATTGAACCAAGGGTAACGGGTTCAATTCTCACTGAATTCAAGTTCGATATTCAAGTTCTAAACATATTTATGTGTTTGATACCACTTTTTTAATTCTACTTTTCATAATACATGAACTGTTATTGCATGGAAAATAGTAAAAATCGACAATTCATAATAAATGAACTTGAATAGTGATCTCCACTTCCCCGTTAATTTAGTTTTAAACTTTAACTTATTGCACGAGATAAAGTAAACAACGCGGGCTTCATGCCTAGTAGAATTCTTTACCAGTCAACCCCCAGGTACGAGCGGAAGATACACAGGCGTTGCATGAAATATGTATTAAAAAGTTCACGGAGAATGGTTTACTGCATATTACTAAAATAAAAATATTACGGATTTTAATAAAAGCCGTGGTCCTGGGTTCGACTTACGCACCAAACTGGTCAACGATGTCATCACTTTACAGAAACAGAAAACCGCAGCCAAATAACAATCACTCCGGTGTTGTTGTGTTACTGCATGTGAGTAAGGTTTCCATAACTCTTGGGGGGTGCTACATTAATAGCAGGTGTCAAGCCGTCAAGGTAAGGGCGACAAGTCTAGTAACAGTTTTACTATGCTATACTTTTCGCCCTTAAGCTAGGAACTCATTACCACTTAACATCAGGTGGGATGAGGTCAATCTTAGAGTGCATTCTAAAAAAAAAATAACACGAACTACTTACTGCCCGACGTTTCGGTTGGGTTGCACCCAGGGACCGGAAAACCCGCTTAATTTCAAAACCCTTAAAAAAGGAAACCCTTTCATTTGGTAACCCTAACCATTTGGGAAACCCTATCGAAGGGGCACCCAAAATAAGGGTAACCCTATCAATCGGGAAACCCTAACGCAAAAGTAAGCGCTTACCAGGGGTTTTAAAGGAAAGCGCTTCCTGGTTTAGGTTTCCGCTATTTAAGGGGTTTTATCCCCACACAAGTCCGATTTCTTGGTTCTGATATTTGATTGGTCTTTCTTCTTATCATCCGAGTTTTTTCAGAGGACACACACTTAATTGAGTTAGTCGATTATCCCCCCCTTCAAATAATCTAATAATCGATTGATCGATCGATATTAAGTTCAGGACAATATAATCGCTTATAATCGATTTATTAGATTATAATTGTTTAGATTAGACAATAGTATCGATTAAATCGATATTGATATCAAACCAATACTATCGATTGTATCGATTATTACGTTGCAATCTATCGATATTATCTATCGATATAATCTGTCGATATAATCTATCGATATAATCTGTCGATATAATCTGTCGATATAATCTGTCTATATAATCTATCGATATAATCTATCGATATAATCTATCGATGTAATCTATCGATGTAATCTATCGATATAATCTATCGATATAATCTATCGATATAATCTATCGATACAATCTATCGATATAATCTATCGATATAATCTATCGATATAATCTATCGATATAATCTATCGATATAATCTATCGGTATAATCTATCGATATAATCTATCGATATAATCTATCGATATAATATATCGATGTAATCTATCGATATAATCTATCGATATAATCTATCGATATAATCTATCGATATAATCTTTCGATATAATCTATTGATATAATCTATCGATATAATCTATCGATATAATCTATCGAAATAATCTATCGATATAATCTATCGATATAATCTATCAATATAATCTATCGATATAATCTATCAATATAATTGATTTTATTTACCTATCGGATAAATAGTATCGCTATGATGGTACAGCTGTTCAGGTACCAAGAATCAATCAACACAACTTAACTATCACGTTTTATGAATAAAAAGGAGGATATAAATAACTTTGTCACGGTTTCATTTTGAATGTGTTATGTATAAAAAGACATAATATGAATGACGATTAAATCTAGTTGGCGTGGAGACTTTGGGGCCTTGGGGTCCGGAGGCCCGAGCATTATTTCGAGAATTGGCTACTTGACAGTGTTAACAATAAAATATGAAAAGTGTTAGATATGTTAGCTTATTAGTTAAGTAATCATTTACATTTTTACTTTTTAATTAAAAGCATAGGTAGTATTTTATTTTTGCAAAATAAATTTTAGTTTTTTTATCTGTGGAACAAAAGAACCGAAACGGAAACCACCATTGCAATACGGAAATGACAGCTGTCGGCGAAAATTATTTATTTTAATGTGGCAAAACAATGATTATTTTACCGATTAAATTGAATTATTGTGTCTCTAATCGTATAAAGAATTTATTGAAACATTTTCCGTTTATCTTAATTAAGTCGTTCCTATGCGTATCGGTTCGTTGTCAACGACGTTGACGTCATAATTGGAACAGCGACGCGACTAGGCGTTTTCGCGCGCTTTTTAAATGTGTTACACAAAATCTTATTTTTCTCTGGTTATTTAGATTATTTCCAGATAAATCGAATTGCTTGGGATATAAAATGAACGGGCGCACATTTTACAATACTTTTTCAAAAACTGTCAAGTAGCCAATTGTCCGCTCGGCTTATTAAGGTTTCTGGTGACCGGAATGCTGGCAACTACCTCAGCCAACGCATTGGTCTGGCTATCCAAAGAGGTAACGTTGCCAGCATCCTGGGCACCCTTGATACTGGAGCGGACAACCCTTTGTAAATATTCTGCACATTTTCTTTAGATTATTTTTATTATTATATTTTTATTAATAAGTTATTTTAAGAGTTTGTTATAATTTTCCAATTTTAATTTGTGTTTGATACATAGGTACTTAATTAATATAAAAATTAGAATAAATAAATAAAAATAAAAAAAAAAAATCTAAAAATAATTTCAAATTAATCGATTGCAACGTAATAATCGATACAATCGATAGTATTGGTATGATTTCAATATCGATTTAATCGATACTGTTGTCTAATCAAAACAATTATAATCTAATAAATCGATTATATTCGATTACAATCGTAGTCAAATGTAATAACATCGATTATATCGATATAATCGATTAGATCGGTATCAAGTTTAAAGCGATACTATCGATGTTGTCGATTATATCTATCGATATAATCTATCGATATAATCTATCGACATAATCTATCGACATAATCTATCGATATAATCTACCGATATAAACTATCGATATAACCTATCGATGTAATCTATCGACATAATCTATCGACATAATCTATTGACATAATCTATCGACATAATCTATCGACATAATCTATCGACATAATCTATCGATATAATCTACCGATATAATCTACCGATATAATCTATCGATATAATCTATCGATATAATCTATCGATACAATCTATCGATATAATCTATCGGTATAATCTATCGATATAATCTATCGGTATAATCTATCGATGTAATATATCGATATAATCTATCGACATAATCTATCGGCATAACCTATCGACATAATCTATCGATATAATATATCAATATAATCTATCGATATAATCTACCGATATAATCTATCGATATGATCTATCGATATGATCTATCGATATGATCTATCGATATAATCTATCGATATAATCTATCGATATAATCTATCGATATAATCTATCGATATAATCTATCGATATAATCTATCGATATAATCTATCGGTATAATCTATTGATATAATCTATCGATATAATCTATAGATATAATCTATCGATGTAATCTATCGATATAATCTATCGATATAATCTATCGATTGTCATATCGATTAATAGATTATTTTAGGACTCTTTTGCATAATCGATTATAATCGATTTATAATCGAATCAACGGCAACACTAATTGGAGTATGATTATTAAACATAAAATATCGATGTACGGCGTCTTTACGATGTTGCGGCATTTTTTCTATTCAAACAAAAAAACACGTGAATGATGAACTAGCAAAGTGAAGTAAACACAGATAATAAATGAATGGGGGGACGAAGACGTGCCTGAGCGCAATTTCTATTCTACCAATATAGGCGTTCGTCCTACATGTTAAGGTACATTGTTGCGTGAAAGCAGTGGACGAGTCGAACGCAGCTCTCGCAGTGCTCATGCGCCACTCGATGGCGAACGCTAATGCATACAATAATTGACCCTATTCATAACGAGTTACAATCTACAGTCGCTCGAAGAAGTTATTTGGTTAGCGCTTGTGAAGGGGTAACCCTTTTAGAAGAGGTTATTCAATCCATTCGGCTTTTTGTTAGGCTTAACTACTATTCGACTTATTTTTTGGGAAACCCTTTAAAAGGGTTTCCCTTTCAAAGGGTTATTAAATCATAAGGGTTACCCCATCATAAGGGTTTTTAATTAACTCAAAGTAGCCAGCCTTTCGAAATACCCAATCAAAACCCTTTCAAGGGTAAGCGCTGGCGGTCCCTGGTTGCACCAACCGTGCTCACGAGCTGACTCCCAGTCAATAAACTCACGACTCGATAGTAATGAATGCAAAATTTCGCATTTCGCATACGCTTTGCCTTTTCGTCTCGCCAAATTATAAAAATCCGACATAGTAGCGTATTTAAACACCACGAAATTGCTCCAAAGAACACGTCAAAACGAAAAAGTGTACCGATTCCAAGAAGTGAGTTACGACGTAACGTCTTTTCATATTCTACTTTATGGCTTGAGAGTGCTTTGCCTAACGCGGCGAAAGTTAAATATTGCAAAGTGTACCCCGAAACCTTCCGGATTGCTTATGAAAAATTCCTAGCAGTGTTATTTGTTGATTTGCGCATTGTTCTCGCCAACAATTTCTTGAGCTCAAAAGTGAGTTCTAGCCGGTAATCTCGCGAGAGAAATGCAATAACGAATGTGGACCACAAACATTAATTCTGACTTCACTTTTGACATAACTTTTGACAAAAGTTGGATTAAAAGTCTAATGTCTGGAATGGAAACGACTTTTACCTGTCTGGTTATAGGATGAAATTTATTACATTTTTAAATTTAATATATTTCATATGCAGTGAACAAAAAAATATAATAGATATGAAAATAACTTTAGAGCTTTATTTTTCCAAAGCTATTTAATAAACTTTAGGCGAGCGGGGTAAACTTAGAGGGCGCGCCATCTCTGAGGTTCGATTCCCGGTAGGATTAAAGTAGAAAACGAACCTAATGAAAAATCCGTTTTTTACATTAACTCGACATTGAATATTATGGTGCCGTATATTTTATGACAACTAATGGAAATCTATGTGCAATGGAACCCAAGATTTCTAAATTAAATTATGAAGTAGGAACCTACACTAGTATCGTCATAGCATGGAATTAATTTCGCTGTCTGCTAAGAAGTTTTAAAGTTGTCAACAAATTTTAAAACTATTTTTTAATAATATATAGGTACCTTTCGCACTTCGAGCAATTTCCTAGCCACTAAGCCATCGAGGTCATCATAAACACACTAATTTAGTCTATATTTAAGGGAGGTAGGGCATAGTAATTTATCGCTCGAACTGGAGCAGCCCGACTGGTGAACTACCTCCACCTTACAGAAGACCGCAGCTAAATAACAATCACTTCGGTGTGGTTGTGTAGTGTTCGGTGTGTGTAAGTAAGGTTACTTTAGTAGCAGAGGTCAAGCTTTTAAGGTAAGGGCGACAAGTCTAGTAACAGATTTATTATGCTGTACTTGTTGCTCTTAAGCTAGGACCTCATTATTTAACATCAGCTGGGATGAGGTCAATCTTGAAGCGTAATATTATTGTTACGAGCTTCGGGTTCGTGACAATAAAAACAGCCGATAAAAATTACCAAAAGTCACACTTTAATTGAACGTCACTAATTACAACCTTAAAACGCACTAATTAAAACAACAATCGCTCCCAAGTCGCACTTCAAAATCGCTTTCGAAGTAATCACTTGTATCGCTAATTCAAAACTGTCCCGGTCGCGGTGAATCCCGGCCTTTTATATTGCCGCGGCCGTTCCCGAACCTTCCAACGCAGAAACATCCGGAACATTCGCGCGCAGTGCGGCCTTGAACGGCCGTACGCTCGGTCAAGGTCATTGTTCTAGTAAATTCTGGCGTACGCGTCTCGACTCTCTGTAGTCCCGCCTTTCCACACTAGATGGCGCTGTTTACATCGATCGTGGCGCGTAACACTGCCCCCTCCTAAGACATGCTCGTCCCGAGCATTATCGGCTCCATAATAACGCGCCAATCTCTCCGCATGGACAATCTTAGGAGTGCCTCTTGCACCTTTCTGTTTCCGGTAGGTTACGTCATTGCCCCCAGTCCCAATCCGGTACGGTCCCTCCCATCTAGACTGAAGCCCAGGAGATCTGCCTCTGCTGTGGACTGGATTGCGCAACCTCACCTTTGGACCTTCGTCGAACACTCTACTGTTTACTTTGCGGTCACAAAGGGGTTTCATCTTTCCCGACATTTTCTGGCCCGATTGTCTGACGTTCACACCAATGTCATTTATTTTGTACCGCCAGTTATTCGCATAATCGATTATACTGCCTGGAGCATCAGGTGGTATTCTGATGATCAGGTCTGCAGGTAGCCGTAGTTCTCTTTCTGCAGTTCGCTTAAGGCAACTGGATCGAAGATGGCCCCTTTCCCCGCAGCCGTAGCACCTAGGGCTGTAGCTTTTATTGCGGTCGCGAACTGAAGCAACCTCCCTGACGCGATGGGAACGATGATCTTGCCGCACAGCTTCCACTTCCAGGGCATGGGCCAAGGCATCCTTTAGCGTCTCGTGGTGCCCGAGCCTCACAGCAGCCCTAACTTCAATATCGCGGATGCCGTCGATGAACACCTGCACCAGGTTCCCATCAATAAGCGCTGGTACGGACTGGTAAGCTTTACGCACCAGCTTCTCCACTTCAAGGGCCCACTGCTGCAGGTTTTCGCTACTGCGTTGCACGCGGTCCCTAAGCTGTGCGCGAAACACGTGTTCCAAGTGAGCGTCGCCATATCGAGCCTCCAATGCCTCAAGTAGCTGCTCGTAAGTCACTTCCTTACCGAGAGCTTCCAAGACAGATAAAGCCTGGTCACGAAGGCCTAGGGTGAGGGCAGTCATGGCCTGATTTTTATCCCAGCCGTTCGCTTTCATGACTGCCTCAAACTGGATTTTGTAGGCCGACCAGGAAGAAGTTCCGTCAAACGGTGGCACTTTAAATCCACGTAGCGAAGGTGTTGTAGCTACGGGAGCTGCGATTGCTTCTCCAAGTTTAAGACAATCCAGCGTTTTCTTAACGTCTGCCATCACGGTCTTCTTCACATCAGCCACTACGTAGTCAACCCGATTATTGACTTGGTCGATCCGGATTTCAGCTTCCAGCAGGCGGTTGTCATGTTGAGCAACCTTATCCTTCACCTCCTTTATGTCTTTCCCGAAGGTAGCGTGAAGGTCCTTCAAAAGAAGCATCTGCTCTTCTTCGCGACGAGTCTGTTCCTCCTGGCGGCGAGCCTGTTCCTCCTTATCCCGCTGAAGCTGTTCTTCCAACCGACGAGCCTGTTCCTCCTGTCGGCGAGCCTGTTCCTCTTTGTCCCGCTTAAGCTGTTCTTCCAATCGACGAGCCTGTTCCTCCTGGCGGCGAGCCTGTTCCTCCTGGCGGCGAGCCTGTTCCTCCTGGCGGCGAGCCTGTTCCTCCTTGTCCCGCTTAAGCTGTTCTTCCAACCGACGAGCCTGTTCCTCCTGTCGGCGAGACTGCTCCTGCAGCATCATCATCAGAGCAGCAAGGTCTGGTGCTGCCGATGCTGCTGGTGTTGCTGTGGACGGGCCGGCCTCCGTGGTTAATAACTGGCTTTCCGATTCCTGCGGCAAAGCTCCACCAAAACGTCTCTGGTCCGTTTCCTGTTGGCGTTGACTCCGGGTACGGATACCCTCCGTGTCGTCCTTAGGTAAAATCGGCATAATTTAAATCCCACTTCTGACACCAATTGTTACGAGCTTCGGGTTCGTGACAATAAAAACAGCCGATAAAAATTACCAAAAGTCACACTTTAATTGAACGTCACTAATTACAACCTTAAAACGCACTAATTAAAACAACAATCGCTCCCAAGTCGCACTTCAAAATCGCTTTCGAAGTAATCACTTGTATCGCTAATTCAAAACTGTCCCGGTCGCGGTGAATCCCGGCCTTTTATATTGCCGCGGCCGTTCCCGAACCTTCCAACGCAGAAACATCCGGAACATTCGCGCGCAGTGCGGCCTTGAACGGCCGTACGCTCGGTCAAGGTCATTGTTCTAGTAAATTCTGGCGTACGCGTCTCGACTCTCTGTAGTCCCGCCTTTCCACACTAGATGGCGCTGTTTACATCGATCGTGGCGCGTAACATTATTTTGCTAGTACGAATATAAACTACATGCAAAATGTGGGCTGCTCTGTTGCACCTGACTTAGCATTATTCGCCCATTAATTATGCTACCAGCTAAATACTAAAGCTAGTTTAAAGCGTTCTGCAGGGTGTGAGGAACCACATAGCATATGCTAGAGTGGTTTAATTTATAGCCGAGTTCTAGATCGCCGGGAACATTGTCTTGCTTAAATAATTTAGGGTTGATAGTAGGAAGCTTAGGGTAATAGTCAGCGTCGTTTGGCTGTATACACCTTGGTACCTTGTATCATTAAGCAACCGTGTAACTGAGTAAGTCACATAGATCTTTGGCTTACTGTGATAAGGTGCTTAGTTACTACATAGTACCTACCTACCTATAAAACAAAGTCACTTTTTTGCATGTTTCTATGTATGCTTAGATGTTTAAAACTAAGCAACGGGTTTTTATACGATTTTTTATAAATATAGTGATATATGAGAAAGGTTTATTCTCAGGTTTATCCATACATATTAATATACAGAAAGCCGAAAACTTTAGTTGTAATTTTAATGTAGGTACTTACGCCCGTGTGAAGCCGGGTCAGTAGCTAGTTACTTATCAACTAAAGATGCTGTTGATGAAGAATGTGAAGAATTTGATATTTAACAGGTTTATTTATTTATTTAAAAAACTTTATTGCACAAAAAAAAGTACAAAAGGTGGACTTAATGCTAGGAGCATTCTCTACCAGTCAACCGTTGGGTCATGCAGATAGTACGTTTATGGGTGCGGTAACAGTAAAAATGTGAGTAATTTATTCGACCCTAGTCGATACTTATCTACATATCTTCAACAGCATTCCGAAAAGGGGTGGGTCATAAGATTTTAAATCCCATACTTACATTTGAAACGCTAGTTATGGCTCAATTGGTAAATTAAACATCGTTGTAATTTGTCCTTATCTTTTAAGACGATTTAATATTTCAAGTGGTGTTAGCAAGTTGTGTTTTGTACAATGAACTAAGTAGGCTTACCTAACTGTGCTGTTATTTTAAAGAAACATATTTTTTTATCTCCCCTTGCGGTTCGGAAATCGAACCCGCAACGTTTAGGTACATACCGCGCGTGCTGCTCTTCCAACTGAGCTAACCGTAAATTATCGTAGACAATGAAATTTTTTTGCTGTATCAACCCGTTAGTCTACGGTTTCTTTAAAATATTTTAAATTGGCTAGTGTAATAAAAAAATGATGTACCGTTATTATTGGAGCGTACCTACTAGATAACATGAGTATTTACCTACTAATATACAATAAAATGCACTTACCTACCTATAACAGTAAATCCTACTTAAATATGTAAATATATTATTTATAGGTACCTAAACTATGTATAAGAAACTACGTACTTACACCTAAACGCGATAGTTGGAATTATTTTTTTCACACAAAAACGATTTGTATGAAATTTGGTAGAAAGATATATAATGGCTACTTTTTATCCAGAAATAACGAGATCAACGAACAATTAATAAAACGTCGTCTCTAAACTGAGATCAATATAACAGCACTCGCCACAGCCCTTAACTTCGTAATATTTTGATTCAATAAGAATATCCATGTCATTTCAAACTACATATTTAATTAAATTTTATAATAAAACCGACCATTATTAAATTTTAAGAGCGTGGGCTACCGTTTGACAATCAATCATCATCAATTTGTCCGATCAATTTGTAGAATTTGAAACGCCTTGAAAATACAAGAGCAATTTGGTTCAACCACGCAATTACGCCCACATAAAATTTTCCAACAGCCGATTCACCCAAAACGTAGTTTTTCACATGAAAAATATTTATTATAAGCCTTTTGAACAAGCAACTAGCCAGTCTAAACATTGGTTTGCAATATACCTACCTACCATAAAATCCATTGATATATAATAAAGTCTTAAAATTGAAGTGAAGTTACACAACTTAAACGTAGGCAGCTCAAAGGTCGGCTTCTAATTGCCCAGACTATAACAGAAGGGGTCATTGGCATTTTGCGTTAGAGATTTGAAAAAAGTATGACTGCATGTTACATTAGTAGCAGGGGTCAAGCCTTCAACGTATGGGCGACTAGTCCAGTAACAGCTTTATTATGCTGTACCTACTTGTCGCCCTTAAGATAGAACTTCATTACCACTTAACATCAGGTGGAATGAGGTCAATCTTGAAGTGCAAAATAAAAAAAATCGCCTTCCCATCAAATTATCTTGGATACTATCATCAGATCTTGTTTCCTTTATCATGGTACTATTGCTGAGATATCTCCTTTCCAACAACAAAACATTACTTAAATCGATACACATACCTACGACAAAATAATCCGCAAACCAACATATAGGTATTTACCTATCTAGAAAATTACCTTAAAATTTTAATTAATTCAATTCAATTCATTCAATTCATTATTTGTTTATTCAAGTAAGTTACATATAATAACACTTTCGAATCGTCATTGTATATAATGCAAAGTGATTCTACTTCCGGTTCGGAACCTATATCAACCGAGAAGACACCGGTAAGAAACTCAGCAGATCAGTTATAGTATCAATATCTAACTTATTGCTATATGTAGCACTTTGGACCAAGTCATATAGATTTATTTTGATGAGTGATGAAACAATTAAGTACTCAAGTAAGTATTTACTTTCGAGAGGTAAGCTGAAGCAGACCAGTCCCCAAAGGTGGCACCTGTTCACAAGCATGACGTATGTGCCAGCCATCGCTTCACTCAACCATATTGAAAGGAATGTAACGACCCGCCACATAGCGCCACCACCCCAGTGACGTTTTAGTGAGCATGACTCCAGTCCCCCTTAGAACGCGACCAATTAACAAAAATTTAGATCATCAACCTACAAATTTAGATCATAACCTAATTATGAGACCCCTTTTTTGGAGTCGGTTAAATTTTTTTTTTTAATACTTCTGAACTGGTTCAAAATTTTATATTGTAACAAATTGAATTGTTCGAATTTACTTAAGGCACTCTCATGATTTTTCAACTAAGTATGAAAGATTTTGAAGGGAGCTTACGATTTCCACGAATGAAGATACAAGGATGTGAATAGCTACTTTACCAGCTTCATCACTCAACGTTTCGCAAGATGGGAGCACATTCCTACTCACAGAGTTCTCCTAGACATTCATACATGAAGCAAGCTCAGTTAATAAAAGTAGAACCTCCTTCATTTAATATCATAAAAAACCTTTTACCTAGACAGGGCACTTATCCACAACCCTCAAGCCAAAATTCCTCTCATAGTAGTCAGCATTAGTGTTGCTTATTGATACACCACTGTCGATAGATTTATCGATACTACAAGAAAAATCAATAATATCTATAGTATTTCGATATATTTTTAGACTTTCGCGTTGCATTTCAAACATAAATTTCTATATTTGTAAGTTTTAAAAAGAGTTACTATCGAGTTTCTTGCCGGTTCTTCTCGATAGCATCAACATTCCTGATCTCAGAATTCATAAATGCTTTTGTTTATGTTGACATTAATAAATATATTTTCTATTTTATTTTATTATAAATGAATCTATTATATATAGACATAGCTTTAAGATCACTGGCAACCAATGTTGTAAAGCTATCTATAATATCGATTGTTTTTTATAGATGCTGTTAGACATCACCATTATATTATGTAATAGTATTAGGTACTTATGGTATTCCGCCAATTTCCTATCATACTATCGACATTATCGATACTAATGACACTCAGCGATGCTATCGATATCCCGAATTATTTTCCAGGTCAACCATCGATACTGACACTCTCGATAGTTCAACACTAGTCAGCATTACTTATTTACCGCACGAATTCGAGGGCACAAATAGAGTTAGTTCCACTTACTTCACTAAAACAATTACTGACCACTTAACGCCTGTCAATACAAAATAAATAGAATTTTATAGTCACGCTGCTCTAGCGATGTCAGCTTGCTTTCTTTCTTTCTTTTACAGCATAGGATTCAATCTCACGACCTTCACGTATCGCGCGTGGGTTCTTTTTCAAACTGGGTAAGCTCAATTGCAAATCAGTCCGAAGAGCATCACGCAAGTTGTTGTACACCTTACTTTTGTGATGCTCATAAACTTGTCACCACAATTTTTCTGTCAAATAACTTCTGAGCCCATTACCCAATGAGTTTCTAAACTACTTAAATCGGCCCGTGGTAAATTCGTTGACAAAATGATTAATAACGACATAATTTTAACATTGAAATGAGTAGCTTTATTTGTATAAGCGGCGCGGTTTCGTAATTATTCTATCCCACTAATTCTTTGCTCCCATTATTATAATATAATATAGCTTTCCTCGATCGAATGCGAATAAACCGTTTTCAAAAAATATTATTATATTGTTTATTTCAATCATCACAAAAAAACACGTTTTAATTCCCCAACTTTGGAACAATCATTAAAAACAAAACCTTTTGTGTGTTAGTTTTGGTTTTGTATTTGACAGCAGGCCTGCAAACGTCAATAAGGAATACTTAATGCTAAAGAAAATTCCTTATCTATACTTTCTTCTCGATTTGTTTATTGAAGGTCAATGCCTCTAATCCAACTTGAAAACAATCAAAACTAGATAACAATCTCAGCCCGTTACAACCCAAATGCCAACCGCAAACGTCTGAGGATTCAAGATAAATGGAATTTAACTCAAAGATTGTTCGGATCGACGAAAAACGCTTTAAACAACTTCTAAGAATTTAGAGCAAAACCAAACGGCATTGTTTTATTCAGTTTCTCTGACCGCAGTAATCGCAAAGGCCCGTGATAAACTACTTTTGTTTTTAGCGAGTTTTAATTGTATTTGGGAAATTATTTGCTCCCAATTCTTGATTTGTTTGACGGAGAATAAGGCTTTTGGAATTATCCGATCTACTGACAAAAAGCAGCGATGATTACATCTGGTATTCTCAATTAAGTCTAATCAAATATATTTAAGTAGGCTACGTATCATACTTTTTAAATACAATGCAAAGTGACTCTACTGTCGATTCGGAACCTGTGTCTACTGAGAAGATACTGGTAAGAAGGTAAGAAACTCAGTGGATTTGTTCCAGCAGTATTATCTAACTTTTTCTTATTATCATGTAGTATGGGAAACCTTATTATCAAGGATTTTACTTTTCATAAACAAGCATAACATTTTAAATCATTTATTTTTTATATTTTAACGAATACGAGTTTGATCCGAAAAACCACTTTTTCGAAACTCACATCGATAACATAGAATTATGACGTTAGTAACGGCTACGTAAATAAGTGAAAGTATTTCAAAGGCCCATATCGGCCCGTAAACTTCGCTCCTGAACTGGGTCGAGAGCGCAATAAAATTGACGGATACACCGCAACACGTGTAACTCTTATGCAACTTTGCCGAGTTTAATACAGCCGTTTGTAGCGGAACTTGCAATGGGTTACCTATACCATAACTGATACGGCATTAAAAAGTAAGCCACTTTTTCAAGACATAGTAATTCTCAACTGGACAAAAATTCGGTTGACCCATCAACTGGACACAGTAAACTGGACACGCTGTTAAGGGAGATAAACATTTTTTGGTCCATTAAATTGAGTGTTGCAGGTCTTGTGTAGCAAGAAAAAAATCGTCCGGACCGATTTCGTATACTTTTTTTTTATTTGCATGTCCGTTTCTTTGTGGTGCTTATTCTACTTATTAAGGGTTGTTCCAGTGTTGTAGCATAGGGGTCTTTACATTTTTTTAATTCAATTGTCTTGGGTCTGGGTGTACTGGGATGACGCCCCCAATTCGTATCCGTCATCTGCTACTCATAGTACAAAGGAAAACCTTAGTTGAGACCAGGTGATGGATGTGGTTTTCTGGCGCATTGATTTATTATTTATTATTAAATGCGCCAGACCATCACACAATCACCTGGTCTCAAACTAAGGTTTTCCCTTGTAGGTACTATGAGCACCAGACGACGGATACTAACTGGTGGCGTCATCCCAGTACATCCAGACCCAAGTCAATTTAGAAAAGTTCGTTTTCCAAATTGACCTGATCGGGAATCAAACCCGGGACCGTTCGCGCTTTGGCCGCCTACCTTAGCCATTGCGCCACCGAGATTGTCAGTTATTATTTATTAATTATCTTATTTAGAAATGATGAACTTTGGAATCAGATTTTTTGTTATTTTTTTGTTTCAATGTGAAGTATCGTAAGTTAAACGATGGTTTTAATTATATTGAAGCAACACCCGAATCCATTTCCTTTTTACAATTTAAGACGGACCGTGTGTTAAAGCAATATGGACTCTCTAATTTCATCAACAAATTAGGTTTGGAAACCACTGAATCCGAATCCAATTCCACTGAAATCACCTCAGTTGCCGTAGACGTTCACCCGCACGTTGTGCATGTATCAGGTCACCCAATATCCGTTCGCCAGGCCAGAACAATGGCCGCTCGGTTCGAAGAAATCAATTTCCTGTAGGCTTAATTCCAGTACATGATATACCATACAGTTAATTTTTTAAATTTTTTGATCTTCAAAAAACCAGTACGGTGTCAACACCGTAGTGGTTAACTTTAAACTTTAGAAACAGAAAATTTTTATCTCCCCTCGCGGTGCGGGAATCGAACCCACGACCTTCACGTATCGCGCGTGCTGCTCTTCCAACTGAGCTTCCAACCGCAAGTTATAAAATATAAAATCGATTCTGCAACGAATATACCAATACGTGTGAGTAAGGTTTCTAGAGCTCCTGGGGGGTGCTACATTAGTAGCAGGTCAACCCTTCAAGGTAAGGGTGACAAGTCCAGTAACAGATTTATTATGCTGTACTTGTCACCCTTAAGCTAGGACCTCATTACCACTTAACATCAGGTGGGATGAGGTCAATCTTGAAGTGCAATATAAAAAAAAACATATTCGGCAGAGGGCACTTCCGGAGGCTAACGGTTGATACAGCAGAAAAATTTCATTGCCTACGATAACTTGCGGTTAGCTCAGTTGGAAGAGCAGCACGCGCGATATGTGAAGGTCGTGGGTTCGATTCCCGCACCGCAAGGGGAGATAAAAATGTTCTGTTTCTAATATTCATAATAAATCATACACTTAGTTCCTACAATTTTAGTACTTCTTGCCCAGATAAGGACATGAACACACTCCCCGGTGGGCCTCATCGCCTTGACAATGATCTTGTGGAACGTACCACAGAACACAAACTACGGACAAAACCAAGGTTTTCATATCGTCCTATGAATACCAGAGAACACATACTTAAATATTGGATAGGTTACTTATTGATTTTTTAATGGACTTCATAAAGAAGGTTTCTCAATTTAACCTTAAGTATTTTTGTATTTTGAAGAGTTGTGCCATGAGTACCACTCATAATAAGGAAACAATAATTTGGTATTTGAAAAGCCGTCAGGAATAAATCGAAGCAAAGTCGGTATTTTTCTATTAAAAATTATGACTAGTTAAATGATAAATATTTTCCAATAAAAAGTATGAGAGGTAACTTTGTGTTAAAGAATTCTTTCATGATGGTAAAAGTAGGTAAAAGGAGGATTGTAAACGCTTTCATAAAAAAACGCTTCAAAAATTCTGAACGCTTAAGGTGTAAATTTAGATAGAAACATTACCTATGAGTAATTACATTAGGATACAGCGTTTCCTCAATTTTACTTAAGTCGTCAACGAATAAGATTCACCAAATAAGGGAAGTTTAACCCTTCTAAACTGAGTGATTGATGTTTAAAGTTACAATAGATCATTTTGGGTATCAAACAACTCATAAGATGTGTAACATCCATGTCATTATAAAACGTTTATGCGTATAAGTTTTCGAATAGTTTATCAAAATATGATAAATGTTCTATCAAACGTTTTTGTGGACATGAAACTCTAAAACTATACGCTCACACGCAAGACTTTACTAAGGCTTTAATATAAATAAATATTATCGGGCAACGTCATATTAAATGAGTAAATTGCTATGATTTTGTGGTAAGTAGCTTAAGCACTTGTGTGACAGAAATCAGAACCAACATCGGGTCCACAACACCTAGACCCGAGACAAATAGAAAAGTAATTTTTTCATATCGACCCGACCGGGAACCGAACGCGCTTATCATCTTATCGCCAGCAGCACACGCGATACGTAAAGGTCATGGGTGAAAATCCCACACCGGGGGTTGCAATTGTTCTGTTTCTATAATAAATTCAAAGGAATAATAATTTTAACCTTCAAATAAATAAATGTATGAAGGTAAGTTTTTGTACCCTTTGTTTAGTAATGTTTGTTAATTTGGTCTATAAATAAATAAATAAATACTGGACAACATCACATATATTGCTCTGATCCTGTGGTAAGTAGCTTAAGCACTTGTGTTACAGAAATCAGAAACAATGAAGGTACCACAATACCCAGACCCGAGACAATATAGAAAAGTTCCTTTTCCATATTGACCCGACCGGAGATCAAACCCGGAACCTCAAAGATTGCGCTACGCTAAACTCCGGCCCGCTCGCTTCTCCGCTACGGAGGTCGTCATATGTATAATGTCATAAATGTTCTTTCATTCTTTCAATGATGTAAGAGTATCAGATACTTATTAATTTAAATTAAGTTATAATATAAAATGCATGCAAAGCACATCGTAAATGTTTACTGGAATGAGTGCTTTATTCAACCAGCTCGTCGACTTCTCGCTCGGGTATAAATCACTTATAAATTTTAAATGCAAAACGGTATTAAGCGCGGTGACAAATGAACCTACAGACGACGGTTTATTATGTCGCTTTATGTTGTTAATAATCTTCGGCGCAGCTTACAAGGCTTGTCTTTGTTAGTTTTTTTGATAATGGTGACGTTGCTGTGAGCGTTAACTAAAATAAAATCATTTTTTGTAAAAACTTATTAAAAGCATGAACCACATAACATAAGGTCTGATTTGACCTCAATATTATCAATACAATTCAATTCAAATATTTTTATTTTTTAATGCATGTCACATGGGGTGAAAGTTGAAAGAAAGAAAAGTAAGAAAAATGCATTAATTGACGATCACACAATTACTGAACACACACAATATTAGACAGTCTACATAAAACATAAGGTATCGTGTGAGGCCATCTTGGGTTCCACCTAGCAAATGCTGCTACGGCATATATAACACCGCAGCAGCGCTGGTATTCTGGTGGAAACCAAATGCCTGGGAAAATAGCAATAGCCCTGGCTCCTGCTAGTTCCCCACGCGTAAGAGTGGCGTTAGAATGTTAACAAATATTATTATACAATACATGCAACGAAGAAACCATTAACGATATTGATGACAAACCAGTATATCTCTAAATATTTTAACTTTTTTGTATATTTTAATCAAGTTCAATATTAGCACAAATAAAACGTTAAATATCACATGAACTCTTCCAAACGGATAAACTATTAAGATAAGTGTTCCTTGTGCGTTTCCGAACATTCGTAAAGGATAAAAAAAAAGTTGACATTCTTAAGGCTAAGTACATATTATATTTTATTGTAAGTACATATTATATTTTTATTATGGTTCGTGGTTGACTTCAAACAAATATAAAGTAATTTGATAGCTTTTTAACATCAAAATATATTAAGTTAAAAATATCTTTATTGCGATGTAGTAATTAAAAAATTCACATTGTAGGGCTAATTTCAATAAAAATAAAAACAATAAAAGTAAAAGGACCTAAAAGATAACTCTTCAATTTCTATGTTCTTATATTTTAAGGAAAGCTCACTTGGAAGAGCAGCACGCACGATAAGTGAAGGTGGGATTGAATCCCATACTGCAAGGGAGACTTTTTTTCTAATATGTAAAGTTTGTTAATGCTACTTGATACACCATATAAATTGTAAAAAATATATCTATGTTCCAACAGCATTAAACTATGAAAAAATAATACAGCGCAAAATGGTGAGGCTATTTCATTCAGTAAAGTCATTGGCCCCTTATTCAATGTCGTTACATAAATTTCATATTAAACTGGCGTCTAGTAAAATTTTAAGATCACTCAAATAGAAAACGTATTTAATTATGGCAACAGAAGGCTCGAGAAATGAAAGGAAATTGGTTTCTTTCAATGGAAGCCATTGTTTTGTTTGCTCCTATTCGTGAATGTGCGGATATTGCGGGCCTCGCACCAAATGATTCGCAGATTTTTAATAAGAACTTTCAAATGAGTGCTTTTTAATTTTTAGCGCCCGACGCGAAGTGGGAGGGTTGATTTTTTTGTGTCTGTCATATTAATTTAGAGCGTTTTGGAAAATGCGTTGAATTTGAAATGAAAAGTCTGTTGAGTTCACTACATAAAAAATGTTCAATAGATAAATAAGTAAATGAATATTGGACAGCATCACATACATTGCTCTGATTCTGTGGCAAGTAACTTAAGCACTTGTTTTACAGAAATCAGAAACAAAGAAGGTACCACAACACCCAGACCCGAGACAATCTATAAAAGTTCGTTTCCCATATTTACCCGACCGGGGATCGAACCCGGAACCTCAAAGATGGCCCGACGCCAAAGTCCGGCACGCTCGCCTCTCGGCTACGGAGGTGAGTTGAAAAATTGTTCGTTAAAAGTTCTCGATGGTAACTAGTATAAAGCTACTAAGTACTACTAGTTGATACTAGTTAATTGCAGCGATGGACGGCACATACGTCATGCTTGTGAACAGGTGCCACCTTAGGGAACTGGTCTGCTCCAGCTTACCTCTCGAAAGGAAATACTTACTTTAATACTTAATTGTTTCATCACTTATCGAAACAAAACTATATGACTTTGTCCAAATTGAGCTACACATAGTAATAAGTTAGATACTGCTACATAACTGATCTGCTGAGTTTTTTAACGGTGTCTTCTCGGTAGATATAGGTTCCGAACCGGAGGAAAAATAACTTTGCATTGTATTCAATGACAATTCATAAGTGATACATGTAACCTATTTGAATAAAGAAATATTTGAGTCTGCGTTTGAGTATGAGAGATTTCCGCTCCCCCGAAAGCTCGGGTAAAGTTGTAGGCAATCTACAGTTATCATCTGTAGCCAGTTAGGAAAAAAACATAAAAGCTAGTCTCCGTCTGTGGTGCGTGTGTGGGAATTGGCGGAGGCAGCAATTTAAATGACGCTTGAGAAAACGCACATGAGACAATTGACATGTATGTTCATTGATATGTGACGATAAATCTTAGAAATATGTATTTTTTATCAAGGTAAGGTGACAAGCGCTTCCACGTACTATTATTTCAAAGCACAGAGCTGCCAGACAAGTATATTTTTTTTATTATAGACACAAAGAAAGGCATTCTATCTTTATTGTATTGTATTGTACTCTGGATATTTCCTGCAGCTTCGTACGCGTGGTCCTTAGAATAAGTTATTGTTGATTTTTAATTCAGCGTGTATTTATTTTCTACCTTAACGTATAATCGTCTGGTTGTTATAAGTGTGACGGCTCTGTCAGATTATATGTCTGCTAAGGCTACGTACCTGATAAACGGATAGACTGATTTTGTTTGAAAGGTGAATTAGTAGGAGTGTTCTCAGCTACGTCCGATGGAAGTCGGTTCAAGATTGTAGCCGCCACAAAATATGAGATTACATGCGTGCGAAGGGATATGACTTCACTGAATGTCTTTCTGGCTAGCTTTTTTTGATTTTAGGGTTCCGTACCTCAAAAGGAAAAAACGGAACCCGTATAGGATCACTCGCGTGTCTGTCTGTCCGTCCGTCTGTCACAGCCGATTACTCTAAAACCACTGGACCAATTGAGATGAAATTTGGTACACATATGTAAGTTAAACACCCAAAGGTGCATGTGTAACGTAAATAAATAAATTATGAATTTGGTGGTCACTTTTGAAGGGTAAATCACAACATAAAAAAAAAAGATTCGCTAACCATATCGTGTGACATATCAAATGAAAGATCTTACTGTAAGGATTGCAAATATGTATCATTTATAATCTTGAAATAAATAGTTGTTTTAAGTTATTTAAGAAAATAGGCGAAAATTGACCATTCCCCCCCCCCCTATCTCCTAAACTACAAGGCTAAAAATTTTGAAATTAATGTGGAATATAGCTCTTTATCTATAGATTACAGGAAAACCTATGAGAAGTACATGGATAAAAAAAAAAGGGTTGTTTTGTTAAATTTACGTTTTTTTTATTGTTACCTGCTTGTGCCATGTGATTATTTTCAGCCATATATAGTTTTTTCACGCGAGTACTTACCAGGTTCCAGAAATATTTAATTATCTAATAACCTTTTACCATGAACACGTTTCAAAGCAAAGTAAATTAGCTAAAGAATAAGAAGAATTAATTACTTTAAAAATCGACGTCAACAACTGTAACTTATTCACCTACATTTGATAAATAATTGTTTAGTTTATTGTGACCTATGAGCCCAACGTACGGAACCCTCTCCACGCGAGTCCTACTCGCACTTGACCGGTTTTTTTTATTCGCCTACCTCCAACATTATCGGAGCATGTTCTTACATTTTTTTATATTACACTTCAAGATTGACCTCATCCCACGTGATGTTAAGTGTTAATGAGGTCCTAGCTTAAGGGCGACCAGTACAGGATAATAAATCTGTTACTAGACTTGTCGCCCTTACCTTGAAGGCTTGACCCCTGCTACTAATGTAGCACCCCCCAAGAGCTCTGGAAACCTTACTCATACGAAGGAACACAACAGCACAGAAGTGATTGTTATTTGGCGGCGGTCTTATGTAAGGTGGAGGTATTTCACCAGTCGGGCTGCTCCAGTTCGAGCGATAAATCGCTATGCTTTACCTATCTTGTTTTGTGTTTCTTCTTTACCACACAAGTTACTGGTGGTGCAATCATTCCTCATGCAAATATTTTTCTTCGTCGTATTTTCATTTTTTTTTCTATATTATATATCTAATTGTATTTAGGAGGGAGTGGGAGTAGAGTCTCTTATTTCTTATTCCTATTCTAGTTAGCTTCTACGTAGTTGCGGAGTTTTACATCTCGTTCAAAATTTGCTTAATGTTTATTTAACGTTGTAAATTACTTGTTTATCAAAGCAAGTTGTACAGTACTAAAAAGTCGTACATATTAAACATTTAGAGATTTAATGCGGTGTATTTAAATTGCGAGCAAAACCAAAGCTTTTACAAAAGTGGCACCTGTTCAAACATGATGCATGCATAGTTTATATTAAAATTCTTTGCAGTTTATGCGGGGAAGTTGTTCATATTTAAAAGCATTAAGCGGTATGCCACAGTAACTGTTTCAAATAAAGTTATTATTTTGTTAAAAACTTTTTTGAGAGGTCAAGCATACATTACTCATTAGATGGTTGAGGGATTTGTTTACTTGTGATATATTATATTTATAATGATAATATTTGTTGGAGCCCACGACTTCGTTCCGTTATTTCCCACTCGTATTATACAATAGAGCGCGCGTGCGCTAGTCACCTTCTGAGTGCATTTACATGTGTACAAACTCATTCTAAAGCGAACCTTATGGTAATATTATAAGAGCTAAAGTGTTTACACGAGAGTTTATACGATTGAGAGGATGCTAGGATAAATGCACATGAGATATTTCACGACAGATTAATTTCGGGACGTAATGTGTAAATCGCACTAAAATTTAATAATTTAATCTGTGCTTTTTACCTTAAAAGAGTGTTATACTAATATGAATGCATAATATCAAAAAAGTCACATTAAAAATAATAACAGGATCCATAAGAATTACTGGTGCAATCTGCATGAATCAAGTAAGTTGAAATTTGGATGAAAATCGGTGCAACCATTTTGGTGAGGAGTATCTGTGCCTACATGACCTATATCATATAATCTGTACTAAAATGAAAGCTGAAAAGTGGTTTTCTTGTTAAGAATACGCTAATCTAAGAAACTTCTGTTCTTTTTGTGTAGGGTAGTCCACTCGTTGAGGAAGGATATAATCTATAAATAAAATAAATAAATGCGCCAGACAATCACACCAATCTCCTGGCCTCAAACTAAGGTTTTCCCTTGTGCTATGAGTACCAGACGACGGATACTAACTGGGCGCGTCATCACAGCACACCCAGACCCAAGTCAATTTAGAAAAGTTCGTTTTCCAAATTGACCTGACCGGGGATCGAACCCTGGACCTTACGCGCTTTGGCCGCCTACCTTAGCCACTGGGCCACCGAGGTCGTCAAACTTTAAAGGAGACTGAGTTTTGTATTTTCACTCGGTAAAGTCGGGTTTTTAAACAAAATCTTTTTAAAATATGGGAAGAAATGTGATAGTAAGAGTGCAAAGTTAATTTTTTAGTTTTTTAATGTGATTTTCTCTGGCATTCCAAATAAATAAATAAATAAATAAAATAAATAAATAAAGCAGCTAATGTATAAAGATTTTGTTTAAAAACCCGACTTTACCGAGTGAAAATACAAAACTCAGTCTCCTTTAAAGTTTGACGACCTCGGTGGCCCAGTGGCTAAGGTAGGCGCCCAAAGCGCGTAAGGTCCCGGGTTCGATTCCCGGTCAGGTCAATTTGGAAAACGAACTTTTCTCAATTGACTTGGGTCTGGGTGTGCTGGGATGACGCCCCCAGTTAGTATCCGTCGTCTGGTACTCATAGTACAAGGGAAAACCTTAGTTTGAGACCAGGTGACTGGTTTGATTGTCTGGCGCATTAATTCATTCATTCATTCATTAATACAATCTGATTTAAAAGTTCGTCGAGCAATTAAGACGCAAAAACTAAGATCTCGCTGAACGCTTGCAAAAATATTCACAGAGATGTTATATGGCATTGTTTGCCAAACTGTCCGGACGTAATTCTGACTTTTTTTATGCTCATAGGTAGTAAAACGAGAGTGCACATAAATTACGTATGTTTGCGACAAGTAGCGGAATATTCCATAGATTGTATTTGTTTTATGGTGGTTGAGAAAGTGGGCCAAGGAAGGGGACGATTCATCGCGTAACTTGCAATGTCGTTTTTAGTTTTGTGAGAATACTAGATTTTTTACGTTGGTTCGTGTGAAAACACATACTATACTTCACGACTCTCACGTTTAATTTTAAACGTGGAAAATAAGTTAATACGACGTTTTTAGTAATTAATGCGTCACTCAGCTCGGAACCATACGTTGGTGCAATCTTACCGAAATGTCGGGCAGAAAGTAGAAGTTTGCAGTACCTAACTACAAGAAATGTCATCGCGTAAATACTTAAAAATATATTTTGTTATATGTTTAAGTATCCTCAAAATTAAGTCATAGGAGAAGCACGGAAAAAGTAGAAAATAACTTTTAAAAGTTTTATGTTGCACACAAATTTTCGCCCTAACTACTAGTTTGTTGCTTACTATGGGGAATCGAAAATATCGATGGGGAATCGCTGCGCCAGTAAAAGTGATTAAACGGATAAAATTTGCTAATTGAGTCCCACGCACATGTACACGTTTCAATCAGAGTACAGAGAGAAGGCGGAAAAGAAAGCCAATGCTGTCACCAGAAAAAATAATTAATTGTGTAATTGTTACCAACACTACTGTTACATAAAAATGTTACCAAAATTTTGAAAACTACCATTTCTCTCAGTTCAGTCTAAGATTATTAAAGTCATAATTAATTAGTTTTGTAACAGCTGGCTCGAGGTAACAATGACCAACTATTGAACTAAGATTTGATTTTGATTCCCATCCACAACAAACATTTTGGACCAGGAATGGAACCCGGGACATCAGAGATAGCCCGCTCGCCGCATTATTTTAAACTGAGTACCACAAATATTTATTTTTATACTTTCTTAGAAGAGCCTGAAGACTTGCATAACTTTAAGCTATGAATAAAAGTAAAGAGTCAGTTAATGATCTAGAATTACTTTTATTTCAATAATACAATGTTTTTATAATAGTTTCTAGTATGTACTTAGAATTAAAATATGCAGATTGCCTTGCTTAAAGAGAAAGTCAGCTAAAACTGCTAATGAAACTTTTGCAAATTAGCCGCTAATGAACTCATTGACTAGTTGTATTTAGAAACTAAATTTTAAGAATTAAAACTCGTTTGAACCTTTGAAAGGAATTCAATTTTTACTTTTAAAATAAAAGCATTTATTATTAATATGTAGAGGCAAGCTAAATTTTTTTCTGACATGGAAATTCGATTCAACGGTGGTACCGAATTGAGTTCAACATTGAACGGTTGATACAGCAGAAAAAATTCATCGCCTACAATAACTTGCGGTTAGCTCAGTTGGTAAGAGCAGCACGCGCGATACGTGAAGGTCGTGGGTTCAATTCCCGCACCGCAAGGGGAGATAAAATTTTTCTGTTTCTCATATTTAAAGTTCGCTAGTACGGCGTATAGTACTATAAAAATAATAAAATCGATTGAATGATCCGTCTCTCTTAGCCAAGATTATATTTTCATTTGATTCAATGACCCTTTAACTCGTGTAATGAACATTTGTATTTACTTTTGATTCAGTTTGATGGATTTTATCTTCTTTTATCGTGTATTGCGTTTGTACAAGGTTGAGCCCGGTGTCTAGCAGATTCTATTTTGACGAGGCTGGTTATAATATGAAGCGAAAAACAGGCCTATAACACAATTAAGTTAAGTTTAATCGATCACAGTCTGGACCAAAGACTTGACGTACCTCCCGAAGCAGAGAAACATCATTCTTATCGGGTAATCAGATGATTCAAACCTGCAATATCCTAACCAAACTGGAATGGTATAAAAACGTGGGGCTCTTTTCAAGAACTGATATATGGAGCCCCCTACGATTTTTTCGCATTAATACCATTTATTGTTTAGTGATTTATTTCTAAATTATTAATTATTTTCCACTTTTTAGTTAGTATTTATTAGTGCGTAATAAAATCGTGTTTTTTAGTTTTATAAACTATTATTTCGACGACTTCCGTAGCCGAGAGGCAAGCGTGCCGGACTTTGGCGCTGCGCCATCTCTGAGGTTCCGGGTTCGATCCCGGGGCGGGTCAATATGGGAAACGAACTTTTCTATATTGTCTTGGGTCTGGGAGTTGTGGTACCGTCGTTGTTTCTGATTTCTGTAACACAAGTGCTTTAGTTACTTACCACAGAATCAGAGCAATGGGTGTGATGTTGTCCAATATTTCTATTTCTATATTATATTTTGAAGTTTTCGGCTATTTTGTATGTTAATATACAGGGTGTCCTAAAACCCCCCCGCTGGGTTCCGCATCTTGTCGCGATGGGGGGGCTCAGTAACCCTGTGGTCCGGGACGTTGGGGCTGGCCTTGTCACCCAGCCTCCAATACCGCACAGGGTGAAGCCAAGACGGATCCCGAGCTGGGCCGCGGAGAGAAGGTGGCTCTCTGCGGCAAGCCCGCAAGGGCAAAGGTGGATCGCGGAGGAAGAGGAGGACCTCGGTGTTTCGTTGCCGGCCTCCCTGTCCTCCGCGACCCGGCAGTGGCGCGCTGCCGCGCGAGGCGCGAATCGCGTCGTGGTGGGGTTGCGGAGGAAGAGGAGGATACGGTATTACGTTTGCCGGTCTCCCTATCCTCCGCAGCCGGTGGGTCTCGGGACTTCATCTGGCTCTCGGAGGGAGAGCTGGATTGAGAGTCTCGGGTGTCCGCAGAGGCGGTAGGCAGCGGAGCCGCACAGCAGATCCGCTGCTGGGACCGGAGATGCCAGGCGTGGGGTAAGCCTGGCGTCCGTTACCTCGGTCCCGAGGGGGTGGGGCGTGTCAGGTGGCCTGACACGCTCCAGCTGCGTATTTGCGCGGCGAGATGGGCCGCTTGGCGGTAGGCGCTGTGGGGGAGCCTGTGTAGAATCGCAAGGAATGCCGACACCGAGGGGGTTTTAGTCGGTGCGAGCCCGACACACCACTCTCTGTTCCCCGCTGAGAGTGACGGTGCGGTAGGCATTTCCCCCTCGACAACAAAAAAAAAAAAAGGGTGTCCTAAAAAGAGCGTGCCAAACTTAAGGAGATGATAGACTTACGGATGGCCATAAATACAAAAAAAAAACACTTTAGTAAAAGTACATTTGACCATTTCTGAGATACGTTTTTTTTTCATGTTTCTATGAGTTTATATTTACGGCACAATCTGGTCTAAACAAATATTAGAAACAGAAAAAAAATGAAATTTTTCTGCTGTATCAACCGTTAGCCTCCAGTAAGTGTCCCTTGCCGAATATGTTTAGAACTACATACTTATCGGAATGATTATAAGGGGAAATAAAAAAAATCTGTTTCTAATATTTAAAGTTCGCTAGTACGGCGTAAAGTACTGTAAAAACAAAAAATTGGTCTAAACAAAGTGGTTTACGGGAACAATTCACTTGTCACCAGATGCGCGTTTGTATAAGGTCTACTTTATAGTTTATTTTACTTATCCTGCTCTCCGCGGCCCAGCTCGGTCCATCTTCGTCATTCATCACCATTTCTGAATCCTTCAAATCTGCACGAAATGGAAGCGCGCAGGAGGCTACATCTGGCTACATTGCTTTTCGGCGTCATCGCCACAGGCAAGCCGCAGTATCTCTTCGATAAGCTGACGTGGTCACGAAGCTAAAGAAGATACTTAAAACGATCGTGCACACGCATCTTGTCAACAATGAAGCACAGAACTGTGGCCTTCAGGGGGTCCTTCCGATATGCTGCCTCGCGATGTTGGAATGATCTTCCCCCTCCGTTGCGTGAACTAAAATTAAAAAATGCGTTCAAAATAAAATATAAAAATAATGTGTTACTTGAACAAATTGAACTACACCCACCTACTACTTTTTCACGTCACGTTAAGGGTTTAACAGGTTCTTCCAAAGTCGGGCGAGGCGACTAATCTATTTCCGAACTCTCCAATACGGCTGGGATGTTACAATCTCGGGCAGGATCGTTTATAAATGTCCACCATGCCATGTCGCCAAATTTTTGTTGATAATAAATGCGTGGGTGGCCGCCACATTAATGCAATATTGCAATATTTCATGGACCACAAACAATCTAGACATTTTTTTTTCAATACTTGTAGCTCAAAGGCGGTCGTTTAGAGGTGTATTGTTCCACCTAGCTTTTTCTTCTTCTTCTTACTCCTTTGATGCTGTATGTCCAGTAGTGTTATATTGTTGTGTTGTTGTGACCTAATTGTTTAATATTGTAACTTTAATTTTATTTTCTTTCTACTTTTCTCAAATGTGTTAAGTGTATAAAACTACATAGTATAAAATATTAACTCTCCGTATTGTTTACGTATATTTTACTGATATTTGTAATTTTTTCTTTTGTTCTGTTTTCAAATAAACTTTTCTTGTTACTTTTATATCGTGCCACTCACCACAAGATCTCACCTGAAAACCAGCGCTGATGCAGCATTGCGCTGGAGCAACTCACGCTGAGGCTGGGACCTTTTGGCACATAAATGTACCTTATCTAAGTACTTACTATATGTACAAAAGTTGTGTGTCTATGTGTGCCAATAAATGTTTTTTCTTTCTTTCTTTCTTTCTTCGCTTCACCCTGTGCGGTATCCGAGGCTGGGTGGCAAGGTCAGCCTCAATGCACCAGACCACAGGACCACAGGAAACGAGAGGGGGTCACCAATTTGTTGCATTAACCCTTAACTAAAACCACGGCAAACATTTTAAACAGCTGTTTTTTTTTATTAAGACTGTTTTTTTAAAAACTGTTCTCTTTTTTGTAACCGTCTGACAAATAAACAGTAAAGTTCCAAAGAATAGATCAACAAGAGCGTCAATTAGACATGGAAGGCTGATGTCGAAACAGTATTCAAACTATTATGTAGGAGAGGACACATCTCGGTTTGAAATATTGTCATATGTGGGCCGGTGACACTCTATGATTTATTATCTAAGCTTTGATTTAAGTTTTGATTATCTAAGCGTCGATGTTTAGTAACTATTTATTTATCTACACATTTAAATAAAATTAGAGTGTCTGTTTATGATATTAAAACAACCCCATGTTACTACATGCATATTATTTTATTTAAAAACTTTATTGCACAAATAAGTAGAACAGGTGGACTTAATGCTAGGGGCATTCTCTACCAGTCAACCCTTGGGTCATGCAGATAGTTTGTATATGGGTGCGGTAACAGAGGAGAAAAAAAAAGAAATCATTTTAAACTAAAGAATAAATTAAGCATTAAAAATAACATAACGGTATCTTTTAAATATACGATAATAATACACATACTATATAAATTAATAAGAATATATATATATATAAAATATGAAGGTATAATTAGATTTACATAATATTGATAATTTATTTATAAAAACAAATATCTACATAACTATAAATTCAGAAGATAAATAAGTTGGTTCAGCAATTGACAAATTCATGACTATCATTACCTACTTGTTAGCGAGAGAGAAGAAGTATTCACGAACTTTAATTTTAAAAATTCACTTAGTCAGGGATTGTTGGGTATCAGCGGGCAGAGCGTTCCAAAGCCGAGCGGCTTGCATAGTGAAAGACTTAGAGAAGAAGTCACTTTGATGTCGAGCATACCGTATGCATATGAATATACATACGGAATTTATACCAAAATAACATTTTTTTTTAATTTTTGTGTGTTTGTTCCAGCTGATCTCTAAAATGGCTGGACCGATTTTGACAGGACTTTTACTTGTAGAAAGCTGATGTAATAAGGAGTAACTTAGGCTAATTTTATTTAAGGAAAATAATAAATTAAAAAAAAAATTAAAATCCTGTAGTCCACGCGAACAAAGTCGCGGACACAGCTAGTAATGTACAAAATAAGGCACCGTGCAGTTTGGTTTTACGTAGCCATTTTACGTTCACCAACAATTAACGACATAGAAGTTGATATCATCTAGTGCTACGCTACTTGTAGTGCTGTCCTTAACAGTGACTTAATCGCAGAGAGGAAAAAATCATGTCCTCTTGTTGTACGGGATTCGAACCAACGACCTTCGTGTATCGCGCATGCTGCTTTTCCAACTGAGCCAATAATAAAAAAGAAAGTTGCCTACTTTAGGTATTTTTTAATTTGCAAAATAATAAATTTTAGCATTGCAAAAAAAGTATTAAAAAAATGAAATACGTCTGTATTTTTTTAAATATGAACCGCTTTTAGTTTATTGCAATTTATTATTTTTATTGTGTTATCCATATACACATTCTTACTATTACCGCACCTATAAACGAACAATGAACAATGAATTAACTGGTAGAGAATACTTCTAGTGTTAAGTCCACGTTTAGTATTTCTTTAAACTATAAAGTAACCAAATAAAAAAAGAGAGGTAGGGCAAAGCGATTTATCGCTCGAACTGGAGCAGCCCGACTGGTGAAATACCTCCACCTTACAGAAGACCGCAGCCAAATAACAATAACTTCTGTGTTGTTGTGTTCTTGCGTGTGAGTAAGGTTTCCAGAGCTCCTGGGTGGTCCTACATTAGTAGCAGGGGTCAAGCCTTCAGGGTAAGGGCGACAAGTCCAGTAATAGATTTATTATGCTATACTCGTCACCCTTAAGCTAGGATCTCATTACCACTTAACATCAGGTGGGATGAGGTCAATCTTGAAGTGCAATATAAAAAACAAAAAAAAAGTACTTCTTTAAGCTATATAGTTACCAAATAAAAATAAATTCAGTTTAAATAAACATGTAACTGCTAACCTTAAAGGGATTAATGTATGTTTTTTTCATATCGCTACACGTAGATATATCGCCTTCAAATATCGGTCTTTGAAGTTGACTTTTTATCATAACACGAAAAGCAATCAACCGTACGCAAAGGTAAAACTTCCAATTTATTTCATGAAATGAAATAGTAGTTTCTATTTTAAGAAAATGTTTACAACTTTGTGTCCAACGAAAACGTTTTCATCGTAAAAAGTACGTGTATTTTTAGGTTTTCACCTTTCAAAATTGTACCTAGCTGCATTGCTTTTCTAGAAAATGTGTCTTGTTCCGACGCTGTAGAATCGCTTTTATTAATATGGAGATACAGTTCTGGACTGGATATTGGAGCTGTGAATTTATTTTCCATTAAATCGTAGTAGTTTAGCCTTTGATATAAAATATTGCTGCAGTTTTGTGTCACAAAAGAACTTCTGTGGATAATTGTTTTACAAGAACTTTAATTTTAAATTTTCCAACCAATATTAAAGGTGTTTATTATTGGGAGTATTCATATGTAATGTAATATTACAGGTTCAACTTTGAGCATTACATTTCAATACTATCTTCCTGAGTGACAGATATTCCCGTGTAATGTAACATTATAGCTGCGACTTTGAGCATAACATTTTACAATATTTTCTTTTTTGACTGACGAGCATTCACGTGTTATTTAACATTATGGATTGGATTTTCAGCATACCACTACAATACGTTGACTGACGAGCATTTGCGTGTAACGTGACATTATACATTTGAATTTCAGCATTACATTACAATACTACCCCCTTGGCTGACAAGTAGTCGTATACAATGTACAATTCAAATTTAGAAGATTTAAAGTGAAGCATACATGTAACAAGTTAAATAAAGTTCTTAAAATTGTATAATTACAAGATCGCATCGTAATGCTTGCTTCTACTCCTTTACTGATGTATACTCATTTCTAACCGACTCCAAATTAGCTCGCACTAAAAATTACAAAATAATTCAGACATTTAAGAAAGAAAGCGTGGAGCGTTTATGTTATCTTTACTCTTTTTGGACAAAACGCTCCACGCTTTCTTTCTTAAATGTCTGAATTATTTTGTAATTTTTAGTGCGAGCTAAAAGCGTGTTTTTTAGTTTTTTAAACTATTATTTTTATTTTCTACTTTTTAGTTTTCTCATGTATCAATAATTATATAATTCTTTTTCGTATCCCATTCAGCAAACCCTTTCATTTAATACCCATATCATAGGGGTGCATTTCAAATAGCCTGTCCGTTATCTTGGACGCCCGCCATATTGGATTTGAATCACGTGACTATTTTTTCGTATTCCTGACAGACAAACCCTTTCTTTTGATACCCATATCATGGAAGTGCATTTCAAACAGTCAGTTCGCCATCTTGGGGAGGCCGCCATATTGGATTTGTAATGACGTTTCTTAGCTAGTCATGTATTGTCATCAGAACTCAGAGCGTGTGCAAAATTTCATCTTAATCAAAGACCGGGAAGTGGGTCAAATTAAGATTCAAAGATTCCGTTACATACATAGATACATACAACCCGAGCTAATAAAAGCGTGTTAAAAAAGGAGGAGGTTGTCAATTCGACAGTATATATATATTTTGTATGATAACAATGGCGTACTATTACGTTTTGTTTTTCTTCCCTCACTGATATAATGTTCAAATGTGTAACGCTGCATTAAACTCGAAAGCTCCCGGTGAAGAAACACCTTATACAAAATTTGTCCCATCTGACCTCATTAAAAGAACTTCTCAGAATAACGGCAAACAGGAAGGAAGTAGAAAATTCGCCATAACTCGCATTCCTGAGACTAGATAAGAAAAACAAATACCAATAAAGAATTATGATCGCGCTCAACGGATATGTTAAATTTAAAGGTACGTTAATGACAGAAAAAAAGAAAAGAAGAATTTTACTGACTGAACAAAAATGTATAAACAAGATAACATACACACAAAATATTTTATCGTCAGTTAGTACATCTTAAATCATTTTAAAAGTGACAAATAGCATGACTTAACTCGACAATTTGGAAGGAGAGGAGGTATAGTAAAAATAACAGTGAAGCAATTTTGTCTTGGACTTAAAACGTTGATGTATTTGAAGAACAGTTCATTGGCTTAGGTAGCCGAAAGCGCGACAAGAAAGACCGGGGTTCGATACTTAAACAAGTCTAAGAAGTGTACGCATTTCCTTTTATAACAGTAGATGTGTGAGTGTGTACCTATTGTTGGTTTGTCGTTTATAAAACAAAAAAAAAATAACTTTCTTACAAATTTGGAGACAGACAGTGTATTCTTGTCTACTTGCAAAAGTAATTATTACAACAAATTACCTTGATTTAAGTAAGTTAATTTTTATCAAAAATGTCACAATTCAATACAGTGGAAAACGTTTATAAATCTAAAATGTAAGAATTCTTTTCTCCGCCGACGGTTTTTTCTTCCTGCCTAGTTTCATGCTTTTACATGACATGATTACATGGAAGAGATCGCTTTCTAGCGATAAGATCGCCTAAATTGTACTATAACCAATCTGTAAAACCTATTTCTGTACAGTTTTGTGCAATAAATTATATTTATCTATCTATATATCGATATGCTCATAAATATGCGAAAAGGACCATTATATAAAATCAAAAACCGTAGGAAACCAGACATAATAGAAAATCAATTATGTGTGGATTTTAATAGCACATTTCTTACGAGGTTAAACCCGAGCCGAGCATAAAGATAATTAATATAAATTTAATAATAATTATTCTGAAAGCCTAAAACGAACGTTGATACCATATTTTACATATACATATACTTCAACTCCGTGGTTTTCAAACGTTTTTGCAACCTAATACCTAAAATAAACAGCCAGAAGCATCACCATTGTGTTACTAATTTTAACTTTTTGGCTTAAACTGATAAAAAGAGTCAATTGTAATTGCCTTACTGCCCTTTTATGGAGACAGAAGTAGTTCTACTTATTTCTAAAAATAGCGTACTTAAGTTCCACCACTTAGATGTTGAGAGGACGAGGAAAAATTACCGTCCTCATATTTGAAAAACAACACCGCTGCTGAGTTTAAGCGAACTACGTTTTTCTTAGACGAAAAATACTTAACAAATGCTCCAATATATGATTTTTCTAACGTAAAAAGACGCTGGTAAGAACTACAGTAGAATAGTTACAATACAAGTATCTAACTAAATGTGTAGACCACTTTGGACCAAGTCATCAAGTTTTGATTTGATGAGTAAAGAAACAGTGAGTTTTTATTTTTGAGAGATAAACTGGGGCAGACCAGTCCCCAATGGTAGCGCCTGTTCACAAGCATGATGTGCCTTAACCCAACCATATTATAGGGAATGTAACGACCCGCCTCAGAGCGCGACTACCCAGTGATGTGTAAGTGAGCATGCCTAACTCACGACCTCTCTCTTCGCTCCTCAGACAACCTCAGCTTAAGCATTTCTAGCCATCATACTGAGTTCTTCTCCAAGTCTTTCACCGTGCAAGCCATCCGGCTTTGGAACGCTCTGCCCACCGAAACTCGACAATCCCTTATTAAGGGAGTTTTAAAATTAAAAGTTCGTGAATTCTTCTATTCTTCCCCCTCTACATAGAATTTCGTTTGCTTATTTAATTTGCTTTATTTATTCAATTGTTTGTTTATTATATATATACATTATTACATAATATATGTATATATATTATGTTTTATTATTATATTTATTTATCATGAACCTATTAATGAATATTCTATTCTCGTGTTTAATTTTCTGCTATTTATTGTTATTCATTTTGTTGTAATCCTTACTCACATTTTTACTATTACCGCACCCATAGACGAACTATCTGTATGACACTACGGTTGATTGGTAGATAATGCCCCTAGTATTAAGTCCACCTTTTGTACTTTTTTGTGCAATAAAGTTTTTAAATATGTAAAAAACCACTCCCATCTGTATGCAAGGCAAGCATGCCTAATTCCCTTAGCATGTATCTAAAGTTAAAGTCATCTAACTATAGGACCTGGTGAGGACCTCTATTGGGACAGAAATAGAAAAATAAATGAAAATTGGACAACATCACATACATTGCTCAGATTTTGTGGTAAACTTTAGCACTTGTGTTATACAAATCAGAAACAACGACAATACTACAACACGTAGACCCGAGATAATATAGAAAAGTTAGTTTTCCAGCCTGACCCGACCGGGGATCGAACCCGGGACCTCAGATATGGCGCGACGCTAAAGTCCGGCTCTGTGGAGGTCGTCAGATGAAGCACTTTAGGTAAAAATATCAGTTTACTAAGAAGCTTCAGCATTCAAATCTGATGAAAAGCAGACAGGTCATGTACCAATACCTCATAAAGCTTAGTTCAGTGAACGATAAGTCCGCCTGAATCATAAAAACGGATTCCGAGCTAAAAATAGACCGTTCAGATCGTTATTCGGACGTTCGCACCAAGTTTACGGGTTCAGTTTATTGAGGTAAAGGATTCATCCTTTTAAGGATTACGTAATCATTATGTACCAACATATTATAAGATCGACCGGAAGAATTCGTATTTATAAGTTTATTTCAAAGTTTCATGAAAAGTAATCATAGAAAAGCGAGTTGCAGTCGCCATCTTTATTTGCTACCTTCAAAAGAACAGACAGTAGCTTTAGTTCATGAACAACTCTGTACCTTTTCACATTAATCACTGTCTATCTGACTTGCTTAGTTACGCGGAGATTTGGTATGGCAAGGTACTGAGATGTACAAACTAATGATGTTGGCTGTACCTTGTCATATTGAATTAAAGTCTAATTGTTTTATTTAGGGCAGTTAAGCATGACAAGGTACCGTGGTGTGCACTCAATAATCATGGCAACTGTGCAAGGTACCTGAACTATCATTAAACTTACCCTTTATTAGGTGCCGAACCGGAGGTAGCTTCAATCCTTACTTCCTTACTAATATTATAAATCGGAAAGGGAGTTTGTTTGTTTGTTCCGCTTTCACGCCGTAACTACTGAACCGATTGCTTTAAAATGTTGTAGTCGTAAAGTTAGAAGTCCGGATTAAATAATAGGGTACTTTTAATTCCGGAAAAAAATGATATTCCCGAGGGAAAACAAAAATGTAGTTTGCTTGATGGATGGATTGGAGATGAGGTATGCGATAGATGGCGATAGATGGCGCTAGATGATGGTAACGATGTGCTTTTTAAAATACGTAAGCAGTGGAATGATAGCTTACACTATTTAGTTCTTAAGATACGCGATAGATGGCGCTGGGTGTTTTTTAAAATACGTAAGAAGTGGAATGATAACTTACGCTTTTTTTGGTTCCTACCAATTTACATTGAATTGTGTATGTTGTGCTTTATACCACAATATAAACGAATACCACGCGGGCGAAGCCGCGGGCGGAAAGCTATTTCATTATAAAGACGAATTTTTACAAATAAATTTTAAAAATGTTATTCACACGAAAGTTAGTCTTAGTTGAAGAACGAGCTCATGAACATGAACTTAGAAGTCAGAATCAAATATTAATTAATATTCTTAATTAACTATGCACAATTTTACAATTATTTTACATAGGTAAAGAGTTTTGCGTGTTTCTAACAAGAACATTAATTATTCTTTAAGTAGAATTAATAATTTATCAAACTGCTCAAGTCGTGGACTTTGCAACTCTTAAGTTCAATAACTTAAGACATATTTTAATATATCTGCATCAGCCATCGGGTTGGACAAAATGCAATATTCCAAAATGGTGGAACTGAAGGTGGAGCGCGCTTAGTAAAATTCTCGATACAAAATCATTTCGTAGTTAAGCGACTGCTGAAGCGACAGGGTATGGCCTTAGTGCTTAAGCATTATGCAAAATATATAAGTTATAATTTTATAAAACAAATAAAAAAATACAATAGGTACATTCAAGTTTCTTTATTTATCCAGAATAGTAAGTATATGGTAAGAGAAATCTATACTAACATCTATATTATATAAAGCTAAATTACCACTGACTCACTGACTCACTCATCGGGGGTGTTTTTGGGGGTGTTCGGATTGTTTTACCTCTTTGGCGTGTTCTAACGGGGTGGGTTATTTTTTAATCAAAGCAGGTTTTTTTATTTTTTTTTCCCAAAATCCAAGATGGCGGCCCTTTTTGCTGAATCAACTTTTTTCTTGTCTATGGAACGGCCGGGCGGTTTTTACTTTTTTAGAGAATGGTGTTAAAGTGAAGTACACTGAAAAAGTAAAATGTCAAAAAAACAAGATGTCCGCGCCGCCATCTTGGATCGAAAATCCGATTTAGAGGTGTTTTTGCGGGGCAGTGGTGGAGAGGTTTCCACAGATAATTGAAATTTTTTTTTTGAACTCTGCCGGCAGTATAGTCAACTTGCAAACCTCATCCATAGATAATAGAGTTTGGCCATAGAGACGGCGCTGGCGGCAGTTTTGTAGGGAACAAAAATTTTGTCATTTTCAAAGTAGATTTTGACAAGGATGGCAACACTGGGTCGAATCAGTTTGTATGGAGCAGTGGTAGGTTAGTTATCTGTCTATTGTTTTAAGAAATAAATTCTACCAAATTCATGGTAGTTTTTTCCTCATGACCCAAAATGGTAGAATAAAAAAATACCCTTGTAGAAAAAAAATAAATATGCAGTAGGGTGGCCATAAAAGCCCGAAGTGACAAAAATGTAGTTTTTCGGAAAAATCCTGGCAACCCTGGAAATGGCGGGGAAAAACATTTTTTCGACATGGTTTTTTCCAAAAGTTCTTTTGAAGACTGGGTGGGAGCGAGAAAAAAAATAAAAATTAGGTTCGATGCGGTATATAACCTAGAATATGGGAAAACTATAGACTTTTCGATTAAAAAGATGGCGGACCCCGTTTCGGCCATTTTGAATTTTTCACGATTTTCAAAACCGTTTTTCAAGCACATGGCAACATTTGAGCGAGTCGCAATGTATAAAGCGGTTGCATGTTTGGTTGATGTGTGTTGCCAGGTGAAATAAAATTTCTACCATTTTTGGTAGTTTTTGATTTATGTCCAAAAAACGAAAAAAAATTTTTTTGACATTTGGTCTAAATGTCTACCACGTTATTACGGCAAGCTTATGGCCGAATGATATTTTACCAAATTTAGCCCAATCACCTGGCCACACCGGGTGCCAGAGCGAAATATATATTTTGTGACTTGGTCATTTTCCAAAAAATAATATGGCGATCGGGTGAGAGCGAGAAAAAAAATGAAAATGAGGTCCGATGCCAAATATAGTCAAAAATATAGGAAAAATACGAACGCTCAAAAATACAAGATGGCCGACCCGCTGGCGGCCATTTTGTGAAAATTATGAGTTTTCGAAAACGTTAAATCCTAATTTTCATTTATTTGGCAACATCTGAACGAGTCACAATGTACTAGGCGGTTATGTACTTTGTCATTGTGTGTTGCCAAGTGAAATAAAAATTCTACTATTTTTGGTAGTTTTTGACTCAGGTCCCGGCGAAAGTCGAAAATAGAAATAATGACATTTCGCGCAAACCATTACCATATGCCTATGAAACATCCCCATTGAAATGACATTTGACTATTTTTATCTCTGTGACCTGGCAACACCGGGAGCTGTTGGGACAAATATGCAAAAAACATGGTCACCTTCCAGAAGTCCTGTAGGCCGCAGGATATAAAATTTGAAAAATGTAAAAATGAGGTTTGATGCAGTATATAACCTAGATGAGATGTTATATAAAAGACTTTTCGATAAACAAAATGGCGGATGCGCTGGCGGCCATTATAAAAAATCTGCAGAATTCAAAATGTATTCCCTAAATTTCGGGGTAGAAGGAGGGGTCGTAGGGAAAATATGCTCGGAGCTTTATTGGAGGTTTTTATGATGCCCCTGTGATGGTTCAAAAATTTACCCGATTTTCGGGGTAATTTCGGAAATTTTGGGCCCGACAGAAAATGCTCGAATTTAAAAAAAATAAGTATGAGGTCCTGTCAAAAATGTCTATCTGTAGTCGATCGACTCAAAAAAAAGCGAGTAAGTACGAAATTTTAGGAAAAATTGGAAAATCAATTTTCTATGGAGTACTTGGTTCCCCATACATTTTGTACTGAAATAGACCTTAGTAAGAAAATGTATGGGGAAATTGTTGCATACTAATGTAATGCTGTTTATACTTGTAAATGGTAACTTTGCGAGGCCGGAGGCCGAGCTGCGTTGCGAGACCAGAGGTCGAGCGCCGCGTAGGGCGAAGCCCGAAGCGGCTATATTCTGTGTAACTTTCGCGAGGCCGAAGGCCGAGCTTCGAATGCGAGGCCAAAGGCCGAGCGCCCGCGTAGAGCGAAGCTCGAAGCGGCTTCCGTCAAACACTTTGGACCGATTTAGACTAGACAATTGATCAAGTAACCAACGCGAGGCCGTAGGCCGAGCTGCGATGCGAGACCTCAGGTCGAGCGCCGCGTAGGGCGAAGCCCCAAGCGGCTACATTCTGTGTAACTTTCGCGAGGCCGAAGGCCGAGCTTCGAATGCGAGGCCAAAGGCCGAGCGCCCGCGTAGAGCGAAGCTCGAAGCGGCTTCCGTCGAACACTTTGGCCATTTTATTAAAGTGCAATTCAAGTCACCCTAGGCGCGAGGCCGCAGGCCGAGCTGCGCCGCGCAGGGCGGAGCCCGGAGCGGAAAGGCTCTTTAGGCCACAGTTGAATAACTCTAGCGCCGTACAAAAAAAGCACTAGGCCCCCATTGCGGACGGTTCAACACCCCCGTGTCACACCCGCGAGGCCGCAGGCCGAGCTGCGTATGCGAGGCCGAAGGCCGAGCGCCGCGGGAGGGCGAAGCCCGGGAGCGGCCAGCGCCGCAGGCCTAGCTTTTAGCAGACTCGCGCGAAGCGCGTGCTGCAAAAGCTAGTCTATATTATATAAAGCTAAATTACCACTCACTGACTGACTGACTCATCGGGGGTTTTTTTGGGGGTGAAGGAGTTGATATACATCTCTGGGGTGTTCCAACGGGGTGGATTATTTTTTAATCAAAGCAGGTTTTTCCATTTTTTTTTTCCAAAATCCAAGATGGCGGCCCTTTTTGCTGAATCAACTTTTTTCTTGTCTATGGGATGACCGGGCGGTTTTAACTTTTTTTGAAACTCCCATTGCTATGTATTGTTGTGAAAAAGTAAAATGTCAAAAAAACAAGATGTCCGCGCCGCCATCTTGGATCGAAAATTCGGTTTAGAGGTGTTTTTGCGGGATCGTGGTGGAGAGGTTTCTACAGATAATTGAAAAATTTTTTTTGAACTCTGCCGGCAGTATAGCCTTCTTTTGAATGTTGGTCATAGATTATAGAGTTTGGCCATAGAGACGGCGCTGGCGGTAGTTTTGTAGGGAGCAAAAATTTTGCCATTTTCAAAGTCGATTTTGAGGAGGATGGCAACACCATGTCGAATCGGTTTGTATGGGGCGATGGTAGGTTAGTTATTCGTCTATTGTTTTGAGAAATAAATTCTACCAAATTCATGGTAGTTTTTGCCCCATGGCCCCGAATGGTAGGAAAAAAAAATAACCTTGTAGAAAAAAAATAAATATGCTGTGGGGTGGCCATGGAGGTCCGAAGTGACAAAAAAGTAGTTTTTTGGAAAAATCCTGGCAACCCTGGAAATGGCGGGGAAAAACATTTTTTCGACATGGTCATTTTCCAAAAGCTCTAGGGGCGACTGGGTGGGAGCGAGAAAAAAAATAAAAATTAGGTCTGATGCGATATATAACCTAGAATACAGGAAAAATACGGCCGTTTGAAAATCCAAGATGGCGGACCCCCTTTCGGCCATTTTGAATTTTTCACGATTTTCAAAACGGTTTTTTTGGCACTTGGCAACATTTAAGCGAGTCGCAATGTATGGAGCGGTTGCATGTTTGGTTCATATGTGTTGCCAGGTCAAATAAAATTTCTACCATTTTTGGTAGTTTTTGACTCGTGCCCAAAAAACGAAAAATTTTTTTTTTGTCATTTGGTTAAAACGTCTACCACTTTTTCATGTATATCTCATAGCCGAATGACATTTTGTGGCTTTTGGTCAGATCACCTGGCAACACTGGGAGCTACGGTGAAAAATATTTTTTCGACATGGTCATTTTCCAAAAGTTCTGAGGGTGACTGGGTGGGCGCGAGAAAAAAAATAAAAATGAGGTTCGCTGTCAAATATAGTCTAGATTATGGGAAAACTATAGACTTTTTGATTAACAAGATGGCCGACGCGCTGGCGGCCATTTTGTGATTTTTTCGTGTTTTTGAAAACTTCAAATTCAAATTTCGGTTATTTTTTTTAATTTGAGCGACTCGCAATGTACTAGGCGGTTATGTATTTTGCTATTGTGTGTTGCAAGATGAAAAAATATTTCTACCATTTTTGGTAGTTTTTGGCTCAGCTCCCGAAAAGGTCGAGAATAGAAATAATGACATTTCGCGCAAATCATTCCCATGTGCCTAAGAGACGTTCTAATAGTAATGACATTTGACTATTTTTATTTCCTTAATTGGGCAACACCGAGAGCTGGTGAGGAAAAAGTGCAAAAAACATGGTCACCTACCGGAGGCTCTGTGGGCCACGGGATATAAAATTCGAAAAAAGTAAAAATGAGGTTTGATGCCGTATATAACCTAGATTACAGGAAAACTATAGACTTTTTGATAAACAAAATGGCGGATGCGCTGGCGGCCATTATGTAAAAATCTGCAGAATTCAAAATGTATTCAGTAAATTTCGGGGTAGAAGGAGGGGACGTAGGGAAAATATGCTCGGAGCTTTATTGGAGGTTTACATGATGCCCCCGTGATGGTTCAAAAATTTACCCGATTTTCGGGGTAATTTCGGAAATTTTGGGCCCGACAGAAAATGCTCGAATTTAAAAAAAATAAGTATGAGGTCCTGTCCAAAATGTCCACCCGTGGTCGATTGACCAAAAAAAAAGTGAGTAAGTACGAAATTTTAGGAAAAATTAAAAAATCAAATTTCTATGGAGTACTTGGTTCCCCATACATTTTGTACTGAAATTTACCTTAGTAAGAAAATGTATGGGGAAATTGTTGCATATTAATGTAGTACCGTATTGAGTGCTATTAAAACTCGGATTTGGTAACTTTGCGAGGCCGGAGGCCGAGCTGCGTTGCGAGACCGTAGGTCGAGCGCCGCGTAGGGCGAAGCCCGAAGCGGCTATATTCTGTGTAACTTTCGCGAGGCCGAAGGCCGAGCTTCGAATGCGAGGCCAAAGGCCGAGCGCCCGCGTAGAGCGAAGCTCGAAGCGGCTGCCATCAAACACTTTGGACCGATATAGACGAGACAATTGATCGAGTAACCTACGCGAGGCCGTAGGCCGAGCTGCGATGCGAGACCATAGGTCGAGCGCCGCGTAGGGCGAAGCCCGAAGCGGCTATATTCTGTGTAACTTTCGCGAGGCCGAAGGCCGAGCTTCGAATGCGAGGCCAAAGGCCGAGCGCCCGCGTAGAGCGAAGCTCGAAGCGGCTTCCGTCGAACACTTTGGGCATTTTATTAAAGTGCAACTCAAGTCACCCTAGGCGCGAGGCCGCAGGCCGAGCTGCGCCGCGCAGGGCGGAGCCCGGAGCGGAAAGGCTCCTTAGGCCACAGTTGAGAAACTCTTGCGCCGTACAAAAAAAGCACTAGGCCCCCATTGCGGACGGTTCAACACCTCCGTGTCACACCCGCGAGGCCGCAGGCCGAGCTGCGTATGCGAGGCCGAAGGCCGAGCGCCGCGGGAGGGCGAAGCCCGGGAGCGGCCAGCGCCGCAGGCCTAGCTTTTAGCAGACTCGCGCGAAGCGCGTGCTGCAAAAGCTAGTTACTTATAAAGCTTGTTTTGTTTTTTTGGTTTAAAATACTAGAGTTCTGAGATTCACGCGTTAGAATTGAAAAAAATATTTTTTGTTGGATAGTCGACGAAGGTTTTAGGCTATATTCGTATGACATCATGCTGAAAATAAAAGGTAAGAATTATCTCTGGAAAATGTGGTTGAAACGGGGATTGTACGAAGCCGCGGTAGACCGCTAGTAATTTACTAACTTATTAAAAAGACACAAGTATACAGGTGGTGCTAAGATCTATTTACGCATTTAAGCCGCATTAATATTTTTGATTCGGCCGTTGCAAATTACCGGGATGACTTGCGGAGCCTTGACGGGCCACGAATTATAATAAATAAACATTATAAATAATGGACAACATCAAATACATTCCTCTAATTCTGTGGTAAGTTGCTAAAGCTCTTTTACAGATACCAGAAACAACGACGGCACCACCAGAGGCAATACAGAAAAGTTCGTTTCCCATATTGACTCGACCGGGGATTGAACCCGGGACCTCAGAGATGATGTGACGTCAAAGTTCGGCATGCTCGCCTCTCGGCTGGTCGTCATTATAAATAAAAACAGTAAATTGTGTTAACCATGCTTTTCCTTACACCACCTATTGACCCAACTGCCGAAAAAGAAAGGGATATGTTTTTCATACTTTTTTTCATTAAAGTTAAGTTTACCATCTACCGATTCTCTTATCACGCTGTCCTTATCCTTAGGAACAAAGTGGTAGCGAAATCTCGTAGTATTTTGCAGGTGTTACCCTCCACGGTTGTTGGAGATTTTCCCTACATTTTAAAATTGGATTTGCTTAAAACTTATCAATGACGCGACTGTATATTCCCAATTTATATAAAAAACTATTACATGTAGAGGTTTTTTTATAGTTTTAGAAACATAAGACGTACGCAATTTAAGGTTTTTTAAAAAGTAAAAGTTTCAAGGTTACTTTTAGCTTTTTTTATTATTTTTATTTTAAAAAGTTGTTTAACGGGCAAACATGCGGGGTATTCCAGAAGTTAACGACATTCGTAGCAAAACATTGGTTACCGGTATTTGTAGCAAAGTCACTGACATGTGTACCTATTCGAACTAGAGGTTCTTGAGATTAAGGCGTTCAAAAAAACAAACTCTTCAGCCTAATAATATAAGTAAGTAAGATAGGGCATAGCGATTTATCGCTTGAACTGAAGCAGCCCGACTGGTGAAATACCTTATAGAATGCAGCCAAATAACAATCATTTAAAATAATTTAACGGGTCAAAACGCGACACCATTTTTATTTAGTAGTTAATACGAACTACTTACTGCCCGATGTTTCGGTTAGGTTGCACCAACCGTGGTCACGAGCTGACTCAAATAAAAATGGTGACGCGTTTTGACCCGTTAAATTATTTTAAATGGAACGCGAAAGTCTTAAAATTTAAATAACAATCACTTCGGTGTTTGTTGTGTTCCTGCGTAAGAGTAAGGTTTTCAGAGCGCCTGGGGGGGGGAGGGAGGGGAAGGAACTACATTAGTAGCATGGATAAAACCATTAAGATAAGAGTGACAATGACACAATTACCACTTAACATCAGGAGGGATGAAGATTTTGTTTTATATTTCACTTCAATATTGACCTCATGCCTCCTAATTTTAATTGGTAATTGTACTGGACTTCTCGCCCTTACTTTGAAGCCCCTGCTACTAATGTAGCATCCCCCAGGAGCTCAGGAAGCCCTATTTACACGCAGGAACACAAAAACACTGAAGTGATCGTTATTTGGCTGCGGTCTTCTGTAAGAATATAATAACAATAACATAATAGGATATCTACTACAAGTTTACAGTACAGTTGCGCAGGACGCTAAAAAGTCACCGGCTTTGTACAGTCAGATGCAAAGCAGGAACATTTAAATGCAAATTGTACGACGATACTACTAACTAGTTTTTTCGTGTGGCTTCGTTCGTTTTTATCGGACGTTCAGCGGTCGGTTGAGCAAAATTGTTATGTGGCTTTTACGTTATCTGACTTTTATTTTAAGAAGCTCTTTTTCGAGTTGGCTGTCTTTATCTTGCCGTTTTTTAAATGAGGTTATATTAGGAGAAAGACTAAAATTCATAAAGGAGAGGTTTTGTTATTTATCATGGTTACTGTTGTGCGCGCGGAAGCCCTTGTTACCTTACATCGGCAAAAAAATCATAATTATAAGATTTATCCATAACGACAGCTTCTAACATTTTGTTCCGAGATTAATCTGCCGTCAAATTTCTCATGTATGTTTTCTCCAGCGTCATCTTAATCGCCTCCTTCCTCGATTCGCGCTACAGAAGAGAAATAAAGAGAGGTAGGGCATAGCGATTTATTGCTCGAACTGGAACAGCCCGACTGGTGAAATACCTCCACCTTACAGAAGACCGCAGCCAAATAACAATCACTCTGGTGTTGTTGTGTTCCTGCATGGGAGTAAGGTTTCGAAGCGTTCAAGGTAAGGGCGATAAGCCTAGTAACTGTTTTGCTATGCTATACTTTTCGCCCTTAAGCTCACTACCACTTAACATCAGGTGGAATGAGGTCAATATTAAACGGTTTTTTTTTTTTAAAGTTGTTCTGAGATTAATCCCGTCAATTTTTTCATGTGTGTTTTCTCCAGAGTCATCTCAATCCGCTCCTTCCTTAATTCGCGACACACATATGCCTCAGGCGGTGACTAGCGTTGTAGGTGGTGTAAAGGCGCCGGTGGTGTTGTTGTCGGTCGGGTTGAACCAATTTCCCATCACCACCACTTAAGGAGTTGAGGTCCGATCAGGGGGTTTTAGTAAATAGTCCTGCTTATTGCAGAGTAGGAAGTCCCACACACGCCGTCGCCGTCTCCCATAAGTAACGGCACGGTACGTCAAAGTATTTCCCACCGTCAACAAAAAAAAAGGCGGTGACTAGCGTGCGTGATCTTGGTTTCCTTATTGTTAAACCTACATGGTTTTTTATCCATGTAAACACCATATATATATTTTAAGTATTAAGAACTATAATCAACGTCTGTCAAATTACTACAACATTAATAAAAGTTGCTTAGTATCGTACCTTATCCAGAATCCATATATATTTTATTTAGTCTTTTTCCTACGCCGTTATTCTACCACCATCAACTCTTATTGTGGTTACTGCCCTAATATTTCCTTTCAAATAAAAAAGTTATCAAAATTGGTTCCCGAAGGACGAAGGTATCCTACTTAACAACATAAAAAATATATATGATCGCATTGAGAATCCTCATCCTTTTTTACGTCGGTTAATAACCTAAATAACCGGATGGCAAAAAGAAAAAAAGCATAGTTTCAAGATTTAAGATGAAGTATCTGCACATAAACTGCTGGACTATCAATATATAAACCTTTTATAAATCTTACCTCCTGGAAAAACGGGTTCTTTTCCGCAATTCGTGCTGATACAAAAAGCACCGAATTAGTTCTCTTGGCGCATTGCCAAAGCACTAATTGACTTTATTTAGACCGATGCTGCTAATACATATTCTTAATGGCTCATCTGTATTTGCTTTTATTTCAGGACAAAATCTTTTCTAGGAGTTTTTATAGTACCTATCTAATGTTTTCATTTTCTCTGATAGGTTTTTTATCTTGACGAGCAAATCAGCAATAATTCCGTAATTTATTTATTTATTTAAAAAAAAAAAAAAATTGCACAAAAAAAGTACAAAAGGGGGACTTAATGCTAGGAGCATTCTCTACCAGTCAACCGTTGGGTCATGCAGATAGTTCGTTTATGGGTGCGGTAACAGTAAAACTGAGAATCTGGATAACAACAAAATTAATAATCATAAATAGCAGAAAATTAAACACGTGAATAGAATATTCATTCATGTAATGATTGGTAATTGTTTATTTACAGAATAGATGTTATATGTAGCCGTATATTATACAGTTATCCTTAAAATTTCGCAGTATTATAAGCCCGAGCTCCAAACTTCACTGTTACGTTTGCGAATACCAAAGTTAGTTTCATCTCTTATGTAATATTACATCCGAATAAGTTTGCCCAAATGAGGAATCTTCATCAAACCTCTTGTGATAAAGGTGCTTCCATACTTTATAACACACATTTAAACAAGGATTCTTTATACTGATTGATAGCAGATACCTCCAGATTTCTATGTAAACTTTTACAATATCTGCGTTCCAGTATCATTCTTGGGTACTGAAGCTAGGTCCAACATATTGAAATACAAATCCATATCTAAAGTTAGCAAAATTTACTAGATAATGTTTTATAAGGGCTTAGTAGGAATGATTAATGAAACCTTAGATAAATATTCACACCCTAATCTCTACGGAGGTAAGTCTATTTTAGATAGATACGAGTATCAATAAAATCATAAATGCGCAATGCAATAAAGGCATTATTATGGCTAGACAGGGAACTTTTCTAAACAATTTATAGGAGGACGACAAAGTCAATAAAAAAGTAAATCTTTTATTTGAAATAATATTTGAAGTAGCTTTTGAAGCGAGGTGCGCGGAAACTTTTTTGTTAAAATTCAGAGAGTAACAGGTTCATTAGCAAACTTATAAAAGGAATTTCTTCCTCAAGTACGACAAAATTTCTAAGCAAAAATTCAAACATTACACAAGGACAAACCATAAGCAACTTAAAATACTAAATATGCATGCAAATATTCCCAACAATACTCCTTAATTCCCATTTAGACCTTGATACCGCTTTCAAAGGCAGACTGCATAAAAATTTCCCTCCACCAAAACATTTTCCAACAACATTAGCATATTAAAAACTGCGAACTCAAGGAAACCGCTTCTAATTACTGTATAAGAAGCGTTCAGAGCTGGCATAAAAGAGAATAGCCCTAATTAAGCCGCGGAAATTAAGTGTCAAAGACATTAGGCTAGTCGGCGGACTCGGCTGGAGACGGGAGCGAAGTGGTATTGGACGGTGGCAATGAGACAATCTCAATGATAATGCAGTCTAGAAGTGTTGAAACGACGCGTTTTAAGGAAAGGAAATGCATTGGCCCAACGTACAGTTGCGTTTGGGAAGGCAGCAGCGTGTGCGGCTTTGGAAAAACCGGGGATTACCCACTAAAACCACACCGCACCTCTCATCGCTTAATGACGGCGCTATGGAAATATAATTAATATATAGCAGCTACAGTGGTGATGACAAAATAGCTGCCTCTAGTGGTGGCTTTCGTCTAGTCCCCCACTAAAGAGAGATGACATATTAGTTTAACATAAATATAAAGTACTTTAACCCGAAATAACGCAGGCCATAGCCAGAAAATCTATGAATGCGTCAGACAATCTATAGAACCAAGGTTTATATTGTACTATTAGCACCTGATATTGAATACCAACTGTTGGAGTCAACCCTTTTTAGGGTTCCGTACCTCAAAAGGAAAAAACGGAACCCTTATAGGATCACTCGCGTGTCTGTCTGTCCGTCCGTCTGTCACAGCCGATTACTTTGAAACCACTGGACCAATTGAGATGAAATTTCGTACACATATGTAAGTTAAAGACCCAAAGGTGCATGTGTAACGTAAATAAATAAATTATGAATTAGGAGGTAACTTTTGGAGGGTAAATCACAACATTAAAAAAAAAAATTCGATAACCATATCGTGTGACAAACACATATCAAATTAAAGATCTTGCTGTAAGGATTGCAAATATGTATCTTTTATAATCTTGAAATAAATCGTTTTTAAGTTATTTAAGAATTAATGCGGAATATAGCTCTTTACCTATAGATTACAGGAAAACCTATGAGAAGTACATGGATTAAAAAAAGGGTTGTTTTGTTAAATTTACGTTTTTTTTATTGTTACCTGCCTGTGCCATGTGATTATTTTCAGCCATATATAGTTTTTTCATGCGAGTATTTACCAGGTTCCAGAAGTATTTAATTATCTAACTACCTTTTACCATAAACACGTTTCAAAGCAAAGTAAATTAGCTAAAGAATAAGAAGAATTAATTACATTAAAAATCGACGTCAACAAGTGTAACTTATTTACCTACATTTGATAAATAATTGTTTAGTTTATTGTGACCTATGAGCCCAACGTACGGAACCCTCTCCACGCGAGTCCTACTCGCACTTAACCGGTTTTTTTAAGGAGGGGCAAATACTTCTACGTATAGTTCCGCTTCCGTGGAAATAACAGCGTGGGACTTCCCCGCTCCGCAGAAACGAGAACTATCCTAACTAAAAACCCTCTCACCTTTTCACTGTCTAGTGACGGAGCTATGTGTAAGGGCTTTAACACTGCACACTCAGACCCAAGCTAATTTGATGTGACTGGTAATCGTACCAATAACTTTCTTTTATCATGTCTCTCACCATTAAGTTCATCTTAAAAACAATCTAACATATGTGAAATTTTATTATCCGCTATGGTTGGTCTTGCTCCCCACAGTGGGCCGTTTGAGACTCCATTTGTTATATTCGTGAGTAAATCCCATTCATTCACGTGCGTTCCCCGAATCCAGTTTATCAGAACACAGGGAATATTTTACAATCCGTCAGATGCAAACGCTGTAGGGATTTGGCTTGATACCATCATTCATACGCGTAATCCTTTGTTTACCCTGTGGTTTTACCATGAAGGCATACTACTCCCGTGTTAATTTATCATTTTTTTAAGATCACTCGTCTCGGATCTACCTTATCCATAACTTTATATTAAACCTACATGTTTTAATATTTAACTTACCGCTTTTTAATAAATTTGATTGGATGTGAAGGTACACATCGTTCATAAAACAAATTAATGGTAAAAAATAATCACATTATGTATTTTCATTGTAGTAAGAAACTCAGTAGTTGTCCTAATCTTTACAATATTTGGTGCTAGAGAATTTAAAAATATGGTGTGCCAGCGAGCAGAGAATACGGTTGAGTGAAGCGATGGCTGGCACATACGTCATGCTTTTAAACAAGTACCACCTTTGAGGACTGGTCTGCTTCAGCTTACATCTCAAAAATACATACTAAGTAACTACTGACTTATGTATTCTTCACTCACATATAGCTGTAAGGTAGATACTTCTACTGTAACTAATATGCTAACTTTTTTTTTTTTTTTTTTTTTTATTAATTTATTAGTTTTATATTTGTGGTTCGTTTTAGATTAAAAATTCTCTTCTTTGTGTATCGACTCTTATTCGTTTTATTATGCTCTATCTGGAATTTTATTTTCCTGCAAATGGATACAGGAAATAAATACATAAATATAAGATGAATATATATATAATAAGATTGATATGTGCGAACAAGCTTCTTCTTTTAGGTACCATTGACGTTCTTTAATTTTGAAACTATAACAGTCACCATTCTGACGAATGCCAGAATGGCTTCTTCGCTCTTAATTGTTTCCATGAGATCAAAAGGTGTTATTTTCCCATGGTCGCAGATCATTAAGTAATTTTCCCGAGTGTTGTAGAAGATGGGACACTCTTTTAGGAGGTGATCGATGTCTTGTTTCGACGTGCTGTCGCATGGGCACAGGCTATTGTCGCAGATCTTGAAGCGTTCAAGATACGCCTTGTGGTACCCATGGCCAGTTAGTATCTGTGTGAGCTCGAAAGAGGTGGGGACGTATTTCCGAAATGTGGCTATCTCGACTTTTTTACCAGTGTCTTCTCGGTGGATACAGGTTCCGAACCGGCAGTAGAATCACCTTGCATTGTATTCAATGATGATTTCAAAGTATTACATGTAACCTACTTGAATAAAGAAATATTTGATTGATTTATTGAGTAGAAGAAGACTTAATGTAATCTTAATGATGACCATGATTGTTTGAAAATTTTTATTAAAAAGTTATTTTATTTACTTACCGAAACTATTTTAAAGTCATTGGATAGTTACGTAAAATCTGTGACGTAACTGTTTCCTTTTATCATGGAGAATGTATGAAGAATTCGTTTACTTTTACTCTTGTATCAACTGGTCAACTGGTTCAAAAGTGTTACTATCATCGCTTTTGTACAATCCATCAGTATAATGGAAAATAATTTAATATTCAACGGATTTAAATTTGAGTCGGAATTTTAACTCAACTTCATTCTGTTTTCATTTGGAATGCTTTTAGCAGACCAAACATATTTTATTTTGTTCCGAAAAATATTCATCCCTTTATTTTACGTGTACTTTGTCAATTTACAATGTAGACTTTATTTCCCGTGCTTCCGTATCAACAATAATGAAACTCGTTACATAATATTAATATAAATTGATAGCAGATTGATTTTTCTGGCTTGTCTGATAATATGGGTATTCTCCGAAGTCAAGTCAGATGGCTGCGTTAAACTATGATTTCAATGGATCGGATTTCCCCTAACTAACACCACCGCTAAGGTGATGATGAGGTCCAACTGGGGGTTTTTATTTCGGGTAGTCCCGCTTCGTTAGAGCGGGGGAGTCCCACACACGCCGTTGCCTTTCCCCCCGAAAGAAAAAATGATCCAAATAGGTCAGGAAGCTTATTTACATCGTCGGTAGATCTGCTTCCAAAACCGAACCAAACGATCAAAGGTAAGGTTTCGGTTTCGAAAAGTATTAGAAAATTCAGTAATTCAACATTTTGTTTTTAGTCGCTGTTTTTTCGGATTCGAAGTGAGTTGTTATCTATAATGAGAATTTTAAGAGAGGTAAGGCACAGCTATTTTTGCTCGAACAGGAGCAACCCGTCTGGTGAAATACCTTACAGAAGACCGCAGCCAAATAACAATAACTTCGGTGTTGTTGTGTTCCTGCGTGTGAGTATGGTTTCCAGAGCTGCTGGGGGGTGCTACGTTAGTAGCAGGGGTCAAGCCTTCAAGGTAAGAGCTACAAGTCCAGTAATAGATTGATTTTGCTGTACTTGTCGCCCTTAAGCTAGGACCTCATTCAATCTTAACATCGGGTGGGATAAGGTCAATCTTGAAGTATAGATAATATAAAAAAAAAAGAATTAAAAATAAATGCTATTCGTCACCGAAACCGACATGTGTCGTTTTTTAATAGACCTAGAGAAACGATTCCGATTCGGAAATTCTATCTGTGTTTTGTCTATGTCAAATTGTTAAGGTAAAGAAAGGGACAAAAGTTGTTAGAACTCGAATTCCACTTCACATTATGAGGACAGCTATGCTTTATTTCCTTGTAAAGGCTTCGGACGTCATATAGCAATCGCTCCGTTTTAATAATCAGGCTCTCTATATAGGGCTGTAGTCATCACAGACCTCACGCTCTGTGATAGATTTAGAAGCTGTCCCACTGCTGGGCAAAGGCCTACTAGTATACTTCCAACGATCTCTATTTGGAACCAGGTATTTACAACCATAGGAAAAACGGTCCAGGTTGTCACGCCAACGCATTTTCGGCCTTCCTTTTGAACGTCGTCCGTCTTCCGGTGTCCTTTGGGTAACAAGCTCGGCCCATATCTCTGGCTTCGTCCTGCCCACGTGCCAACTCTCATTTCAGCTTTAAAGGTCAGCACACTCATATCTCTTAAGCCTGTTGATGAGCGGCTGATAGCATTGCTGATCTTGTCGATCTTCATGGCCGTTCAAAGACCAAGTTTGAATATGTTTACTTATTATCTTCATAAATATAAAATTCTTGCACCACTTTTTTTTTTTATAATGCACTCCAAGAATGACCTCATCCCACCTGATGTTAAGTGGTAATGAGTTCCTAGCTTAAGGGCGAAAAGTATAGCATAGTACAACTGTTACTATACTTGTCGCCCTTACCTTGAAGGCTTGACCCCTGCTACTAATGTAGCACCCCCCAAGAGCTCTGGAAACCTTACTCACACGCAGGAACACAACAACACCGGAATTATTGTTATTTGGCTGCGGTCTTCTGTAAGGTGGATCACAATGTTCGTTCCCGTCTTCATCCGAAACGGCTTGACCGATTCTCATGAAATTTTGGGAGCATATTGAGTAGAGCTGAGAATCGGCCAACATCTATTTTTCATACCCCTAAGTAATAATTACTTAATATAATATATGCCAGGTCAGCTAGTTGAAATATAAAATACTGCTTATCAAAATTGCTCATTAACTCTCAGCTCTGGGAAATAAACTTGCTAGCAAAATTTCACGATTTTCCTCATACCTAATCTAATACACTTTTTGCGTTACCTAATTTAATCTGTTTTGAAAACAAACTTTGTCAACGTTTTCTCTGTATTATGTATAGAGATTTATTATCCTATTTTTATATATTAGCCTAATTCTATCACTCAGTAATGTATTATTGGAAAAAATCTGTTTTTATTATAAACCAACCGCACGATGTTCTTATGAGAATATTTCTACGAATTCCGACGATAATCCGTCTTAAGCTTGATTATCATGTATATTTTCTTAATCTGTTAAAGTATACACTTTAAAAGGTAAATATATATTTGAAAAAATTCCAAAATAATATAAAGCGTATCAAAAATATTCAAAGAAAGTTTATTTAAATAATCAAATGTAGTAAATTAGGCAACAATAACCCTGTTATAGGTAATAAACAAAGACACAGTTTTGTAAAACTACCATAACATGTACGCTAAATTCATGCAAGCACATAAACATGTTCAAATCAGGGAAGTATCATATAATTTCTAGATAAACGTTTCAACTACAAAATGTACCATTATTCAAGACCAATTTACCTCAACTTCCTTTTCTACAATCTCCTAAATAACTCAAAACAACATTAACAGGCACTTTCAAAGTGAAACACATACTGTTCACAGAAGTATTATGTAGTGCATAACAAAATTAGAATCGTTATATGTAACTACGTAATTATTTACGTCTCTTCAAATGGTAATGTTACAAAAACATTTGTGAATATCTTTGCATTCGATTAAGATGTAGTGTAGACACAAAAAGTAGATGCGTGCTGTGAATACAGAATTAGCATTTAAAACATGTGTACAAAAGTCAGTGATGTACTGTGGGTAGAACGCAACACGCAATGTGGTATCAGTAGTTGAGGGTAGTTCATCAAACAATGTAAATATCCTTCATATAAAATATATTAGTAGCCGCCAGCGATTTCGTCTGCCTGAAGTTTCTTGTTTACTCATAAAAAAAAATTCATAACTAGACAACGTTCTACATTGAATGAAGTCAAATTTAAAATGTCGTCGAATTTTAAATAATGGCGGGTAGTTACATTCCCTTCAATATGGTTTAGTGAAGCGATGGCTGGCTCATACGTCATGCTTATGAACAGGGTGGTCAGGGTGCTTATTTGGGGACTGGTCTGCTCCAGCTAACCTCTTGAAAGTAAATACTTTTATTATTATTTTATTTATCAAACAAACAATGGTTAACAAAAGTTCAAAAAAATAAGAACTTAAGTTGCTAAGCTTCGTTAGCTAAAAAATATTGTTTGAGTTTTATTGTAAATATTTTTACTTTATTGTTTCATCACTCATCAGAACCAAACTATAACATGATTTGGTCCAAAGTGAGCTACACATATCTAAAAGTAAGATACTGCTACTGTAACTATTCTGCTATGTTTCTTACCGGTGTCTTCTTGGTAGATATAGGTTCCGAACCGGAAGTATAATTACTTTGCATCGCATTAAATGACGATTCAAAGTGTTATATTTATGTAACATACTTGAATAAAGAAAAATTTGAGTTTGAAAATATTTTATAGAAATGAGAGAACTTTCATACTCACTTCCAACCCCGCTTTACTCCCTTAGGGGATGCTTTAAAAAAATTACTTTATATGTACTGAATTTAATTCAAATAACATCAAAAATATTCATACTAACTTTAAATTCCGTTTAAAGGAATTAATTTACAAAGATACGATACGAAAGGAACCCCAGTGCAAAGTTCCAAGTTTTAACCCTTGCAGTTTAGATCCTGCATTGATAGATCAGTGAGCTAGTCAGCTTCGCTTACATATATAGATATAGATTAGACGATACCACGTAGCGATACCTGGTAGCGTAGGATGCGCTACGTAGATTTTATCACGGTCTTCACAAAGGTCAAAATCGATTAAATTCAGTCCATCAGCTGCTGATTGTCTGAAATTATGAGTGCGGTGTGATATCAAACGACAGTATCGGAATTTTTGGTGTCTCTTGAGAGACATTTGTTATATTGCGTATGCTAGGCCTACATGGCATTGATTCTTGAACGTCAGGGGGCCTACTCCCATAAACGAAATATGTCGGATCCGACAACGGATGGCAATTTTTAATCCTCATAATCATAAATAAATCACTTCGAATGCAAATTAAGCGTTTTCAAAAAACAAAATATTATTTATGCAAATCAAAAACCACGTCTTCATTCCTAAACTTTTGAATAATCTTCAAAAACGAAACCTTTCGTTTGTTCGTTTCGTTTTTGAGAGTACCCCCCCAGGAACGATTCTGATTCGGAAAGTGTATGTTTTGTTTCTTTCGAATCGTATTTAATAAGAAAGAGACAAAAATAGTTTCCGAATATAGATTCAAAAAAAAAATTCAAAAATTATTTATTCCATCATAAATCATTTTGTACATGAAATAAACAAGATTCAAGCGGAATATAGAATTTATAAAAACTTTGATGCCTTATTTTCGTACACCTTGTACTGTGCCTGAAAAACTTAAAACAACTTTATTTATTTTCATGACAAGTAAATCTAGGAACTGTCATTTCCTCCTGACTCAGACGTTAGGACTGACTGACATTACCTACAGAGTTCGTGAGTAATTTATTTCTAAAAGTGGCCGCTATAATGATAAGAACACGGTTCAAAATTGGTTAATAAGCATAATCATTTCGATGCAAATTCTGTTTTGAATCACCCAGTGATTCACGTAACTTGTTGGAAATAGAACAAAGACAGTTTAACGAATTAAAGATTCTAAGGAAAATGTCATATTATGCTTTTTCGTGGTTTAAAAATGAGTTTCTTTGTTTTTAGGTATATTGAGAATTAAACTTAAACATAATTTAGATAAAGGATCTATTAGTAAAATGTATGATAGGTAGGTAAAGGAGGTGGAAAATACCAACTTTTTTGGGTAATAGCAAGCTTGTCATGTGATGAACTAAGGGTTATTTGAATGTGAAAACATCTTCGCCTCAACTGACGAAATAAATTTTGTAACAAATTTTATTGAGGATTGTTAGAATTGTAAACACAATTCTTAATATTAACATATTGCAAAAAAACTTTTACAAACAAGTACTATGCTTTTATTTAAAAATATGATGCACTTCTATACAAACCCTTTATTTATATCACTTTTTGTCAAAAAATCATAAACACTAGAACATAATATATATATATTTTAAACTAACTCCTGATTCACTAGCGAACATTATATATTTAAAAATTAAAAATAATATATTTTCTTTTTCTTTCTTTCTTTTGCAAAGATCTCAATACTTATCAAATTTATAAAAATCGGTTTTAAACTACTCAAGTTGTGATCATAACCTAATGTCAAAAACGCCACTTATTAACAGATTTCATATCATAAACATAGTTCATGACACAGTGGACATATTTTCATGTTCATTGAGTGAATTCGCTAAGACTGTATTAAATATAATTACATACAAATCAGGATAGGTTAAATGAAGCATATTTTAAAAATATAATTTAAAGTTAAAACTAGATTTTATATTATAAAAGAATGGTATAAATTATTTCTTATACATAAATATATAAGATTTTAGTATGTAGTTTTTTTGTTAAATATTTAAACAGTTCCATAGTATAAATATAATAAGTAAAGTAATAATTATAAGGATGGCTAACTATTGTATTAGGTTACGTTATCTGTAATGGTAGTTAAAGCTTGCAATACATAAATAAGAGATTGGCAAAGCTACTTTTGATTTTTAAAATTCGTAAGTATTTAGTAGGTAAATCAATGTAAGTAAGTCTTTCGTTTGGTACCAGTTTATACGTTGAGGACCTCCCTAGAGGGCAGCGGACCGGAAATTGTCATAGCGCCAGTTCTGAGGTCTCAGATATGAGTCCCGGCCGGATCAAAATGGAAAACGAACTTTTCAAAATTGTCTCGGGTCTGGGTATTATGGTACCGTAATTTTTTCTGATTTCTGTAACACAAGTGATTTAAGAACAATGCCACCTAGTTGCATATTTTATAGAAAATTATCAACGACCTTATTTTTAAACACATAAATAATATAAATATTGGACAACATCACATACATTGCTCTGATTCTGTGGTAAGTAGCTAAAGCACTTGTGTTACAGAAATCAGAAACAACGATGGTACCACAACACCCAGACCCGAGACAATACAGAAAAGTCCGGGTTCGATCCCCGGTCGGGTTAATATGGGAAACGTCCCATATTAACCCGACCGGGGATCGAACCCGGAACCTCAGAGATGGCGCGACGCCAAAGTCCGGCACGCACGCCTCTCGGCTACGGAGGTCGTCGAGTTGAACTTTGACACTGATAAGGTTGTTAACTGTCGATATGGCATTTATATTTGTGAAAAAGTTTCAGACCCTCGAATTGAGCGAAAGAAACTTTTTTAAAGATGATTCGTCACGCACCACCAGACCCAAAGTCATCGCGTCTGCAAAGTTTCCGCATTCACCTCTTCCAGATCTTTAGCCTTTTTTAGGATTCCTTATCCAAAGAGTGAAACGGTACCCTATGCTCCAACTCCGCTTACCGTCCGTCTATCTGTGTCTCAGTCATTTGGTTCATGAGATTATAACACAAAGAATACTAATTTGATAATACATACAAAAATTGAAATAAAATTTAAAGAAAAAAAAAATTGTTACATATTTTCACTGGGTAAATGACTTTTTACTGATGACAAAACATTTGCATACCTACTTCATTATATAATAAACTCTGCCTGTCGTTTCAAATTGTTAAACCCATCAGGGTTCATATGTACTATATCTGAATGTAACACCTACTTACACCATATGATTGAGAATAAATTTATTGAGAATTGAGTATTGAGTATTGATATGCCAGAAATTCATCAACCATGATGCCTCAAGCGTTATTGAATGTCTGTTGTTTCAATTGACGTGTGCTTCTGTTTGTAGCTACGAGACTTTGTATCACCCACTAGAGTTGGTTATCAAGAGTCCAGTATCGATAAACTATTAGTCTATCGATAATATTTACGTGATATCAATAGTATATTTGGTTAGGTGTACAAGCCACTAGTGTTGTTTTACAAAAATACTATCAATAGAAGTACGTATTGCTGTATCGATATTGATTGATACTTTTGATAATTTTCAAGGTCAATTACCGATAGTGAAACTATCAATCTCTCACCCACATTAAGTAAAATATTAATTGTATCTATTTTTGTTATTGCCGCCATGGACAACAATAACCCTAATCTAAAAACCAGATTAAAATAATCATTCAAGGGTAATCGCATAAAACAAACATATTTTCTGCTCTGTTTTGTTTGATAGATATTAAACAGTTAAAAGTAGACGCTTGAAATATGCACAGAATATAAAAATACTAGTGGTCCCGGCGAACTTCGTTTCGACTTAGAGGATTTTCCCGCTTTTTCGTTGAAAATTATCTTTCCAACGAATGCAAAACCGTGGAAATCGGTTCGTGCGTTCTGGAGATATAGCGTCAGGAAAGAAAACCCGGCTTATTTATATTTAGTAGATTCACATTAACATGAAAATATATTAGCCCGTATGTACTGTTGATGAATGTTTTGCTGTTACGAGTATTTTATAAATAACTAGCGAATATGTACGCATGGAATTAGTCTTTTAAAGAAAATAATTATAGCTTATGTTACTCGGATCTTATACAGAATACAATATCTTTTACAGAAAATATAGCTTATTACTTATTAGTACTATGATACTCGGATGAATGAAGCTTTTTGTTGGTGAAAGAATTTTTGAAATCAGCATAGTAGTTTATGAGTTTATTCATTTCAAACATACACACAAATATAATAATACAAATAAACAATTTGACGACCTCCGTAGCCGAGAGGCGAACGTGCCGGACTTTAGCGACGCGCCATCTCTGAGGGGTTTGATCCCCGGTCGAGTCAATATGGGAAACGAACTTTTCTGTATTGTTTTTTTTTATGTTGTACTTCAAGATTGACCTCATCCCACCTGTGACAGTACAGCATAATAAATCTGTTACTGGACTTGTCGCCCTTACCTTGAAGGCTTGACCTTTGCTACTAATGTAGCACCCCCCATAAGCTCTGGAAACCTTACTCACACGCAGGAATACAACAACAGCGAAGTGATTGTATTTGGCTGCGGTCTTCTGTAAGGTGGAGGTATTTCACCAGTTGGGATGCTCCAGTTCGAGCGATAAATCGCTGTGCCCTACCTCTCTATTGTCTCGGGTCTGGGTGTTGTGGTACCGTCGTTATTTCTGATTTCTGTAACACAAGTGCTTAAGCAACTTACCACAGAATCAGAGCAATGTATGTGATGTTGCCCAATATTTATTTAAAAAAAAAATATTTACGCTTTGTAATATTAGTGTAGGTGGTACGGAATTCTTAGCGCGCGGGTTTTGTTCCCCCTTGGCCGGCTTTTTTTTATTAATTCTCAATAGTTCGCAGCGAGAAGACGACAATAGCAGTTCCACTTTAGATTTCTTTACAGCGCTGTCCGAATTGCAGTTGGTAAGTTTCCAGACCAGTCCAGGAGTGAGGTTAAAGTTTCCACGCTTAAAGCGTCGGTTGTCTTACGATTCATGTCCACTGATGCGGTGAATTGGGTTGGGAGTAGGGGCCGATGGTTGTTCAGTTTCGGTTTCAGCCGCAGTCTATGAATCTATAAGATTTTGCTGAATTTGGACACTTAACGTACACGTTTAGTTAATTAGTAAGCTTAGTTATTGTATCTATGGATATCCTTGTAGCCGAACGGTGAGGTGAGCGGGGCAAACTTGGTAAAAGGGGTAGACCGACCCACTTGGCGGTGCGTGATGCCATCTCTGAGGTCTTGAGTTTGATTCTCGGGCGGGCCAAGACAGAACACGAACTTTTCTACGTTGCTCTTTTTTAGATTATGGTACGAAAGGACAAAAATGAAGATATTTAGTTAGAAAGTAAAAGTAGTAGTAAAAGGTTGACTTGACGCTAGGAGCATTATTTTGAAGTCAACCCTTAGATCTACAGATATTTTGCTCATGTAATTGTAGTTTGGTATTGTAGCCTATAATAAACCAAATGTTATAAATTAATTCGGCTTTCGGCTCAGTTTCGGCCAGTATTTGTCTTAGAATCAGACACTAGTGCGGAGTAAGTAACATACTAGAAGTAGATTTGTTCCAAAGTAAATTGTAAAGAGGATACGTTTTATTACCTACCTGGGTAGTTTTAAAGTAAGAGGTAGAGTATTACTCAAACGCAGACTAATGAAAAGTATTCTAACGTACTGTATTTTCAAGGAAGCCTTCATCTAAAGATAATTATGACGACCTCCGTAGCCGAGAGGCGAGCGGGCCGAATTTTGGTGTCGCACACCTCTGAGGTTCCGGGTTCTATTCCCGATCAAGTCAATGTGGAAAACGAACTTTTACCACAAGTGCTTTAGCTACTTACCTTAGAATCAGAACAATGTATGTGATGTTGTTTGATGCCAATACACCGTTAGTGTATTTTTTTAAATAGATTCATTATCTTGTTTTCAACAACAGTTTTACTATTATTCATTTAACTATTTTAGTAGTGAGATGGTATTGGTACCTAACCTTTGCATTAAAATATTATTCTAACATTGATACGATCTTCGGCCACATGGAAGAGAGCACTCGCTTGGTTGGCACATACGTCATGCTTGTGAACAGGTGCCACCTTAGAGGACTGGTCTGCTCTGTCGCCCTTAACATGAAGGTTTGACCCCTGCACATTAATAATTGAATGTAGCACACCCCAGGAGCACTGGCAACCTTACTCATACGCAGGAACACAACAACACCGAAGAGATCGTTATTTGGCTGCGGTCTTCTGTAAGGTGGAGGTATTTCACTAGTCGGGCTGCTCCAGTTTAAGCGATAAATCTCTATACCCTATCTCTCTTAACTCTCCCCTTGTCCTTTCATCCGCTCCGCTCCGCCTATGTACATTCGCTCCGCTTGCCTCGCTCCAGTGTGTCCAGAGCCTTGCCCACGATTTACTGTTACTCCGCGGTTGATCGTATCTTGTTTTATCGCTCACGTACTGAATCAGCCCAAGGTTTGGGAGACTAGCCATTCACAGATGTGAAACTAGTTTAAACTCCCCGTATGTTTATGCTTTATGGTAATTTAATAGACGAACATAGCAAAATATATTATTTTATTTTTAATTACATATATGTAAATTATGTACTTAAAATCTACTAACTGTGCCCGCGAATTCGCGTGGCCTGCATGTTTTCAAAATAAAAAGTAGCCTATGTCCGTTTTAGAGGTCCAACGTATACCTATACCAAATTTCATCAAATACGGCTGCGAGGTTAAGCGGGAAAGCGTGAAAGACAGTCAGAGTTACTTTCGCATTTATAATATTAAAAGGGATATACCTTCATATTTTAAATATACATATATATTTATTGTATAATTAAGTGATAGTAATATTTTCAATATAAACAAAACTAACCTAACTACCCTAACTAACGACCTCCATAATCCAGTGGCGAGCGGGCCGAACTTTAAAGTGCCATTTTCGATTCTCGGGTTCGATTCCCGGCCGGGTCATTAGGGATTTTTTTTTCTACTATAATAATACATACATTGAAAAAACTTCCTGTTTATCCACAGATCGAATCAAGCATTTGTGGATTATAAATTGAAAATGTGTCATAATGTAGTAGGTATTATTCACACCCGTTTATATGCTACCTACATTGAAAGAGTTGTGTCGAAATGTGTAATTCGACATTTTGTAGCGGCGGTCAGCTTTTTATTAAGCAACAAAAAATAAAATTTAGTGACTGGGCTACGTCAGGTATATATAAAAGTAGACGTAGATTATTTGAATTATATGATATAAAAGCTAATTCGAACGATCCCTCAATAGTGGAATATGTCAGAAATTATTCGAAAATATTTAAAAAGATTTGCGCGGTTGCTAAATCTAACTTTCTTAAAGAAAAAATAGTTAAAGCAACTAATAAAAACAAAGTCACATGGCAAATTATCAATAAAGAGACTTGTAAAAACAAAACACAAACAAACAAGCTCTCCCTCAAAATTGATAACACTATTATCGAGAAAGATGGGGAAATTGCCAACGCTTTTGAGACCTACTTTACAAATATCCCGGTCACAATAACTAGTGGATTATTATCTAACCCAGATCAAGCTAATTCCCTGCTCAAATCGCATGTCGATGAATGCAAAACTCCCTTTATATTTGAGTACATTAACTTTAAGACAGTTTTGAATGCCTTTAAGGAACTTAATATTAAAAGAACTGAAGATTTATGGGGTCTCTCTGTAGATGTATTAAAAAATATAATACATATTATAGCTCCTCACTTGGCAATTATATTTAATAAATGTATTGATGAAGGTTGTTTTCCAAATTTAATGAAACTTAGTAAAGTCATACCTTTTTTTAAAAGCGGAGAAAAAAATGACCCGTCAAATTTCAGACCCATTTCAATTTTACCTACATTTAGTAAAATTTTTGAAAAAATAATTTCTGATCAGATACTAAGCCATTTCACTGTAAATAAGCTATTACATAAAAACCAATATGGTTTTACTAAAGGGAAATCTACAACAGATGCAGGAGTAGCACTCATCAAGCATGTGTTTGATGCATGGGATAATAAGCAAGATATCGTGGGTGTTTTTTGCAATTTATCAAAAGCGTTTGATTGCGTAAATCACCAAACCTTGATTTTGAAATTGCGGCATTATGGTGTATCTAACAATTCACTTGATCTAATTAAGTCATATCTGTCTGACCGAACTCAAAAAGTCAGTGTGAATGGAGTTAATTCGTCCGGTACTCCATTATTAATGGGAGTGCCCCAGGGCTCAATATTGGGACCTTTGCTATTTTTAATAAATATTAATGACCTGCCATTCTTTACCAATGATTTATGTGAGATAGTATTATTTGCCGATGATACTTCTCTAATGTTCAAAATTAATAGACAAAATGAAAATGTTGATGACATTAATTTAGCTCTCAGCCAGGTACTCAATTGGTTTAAAACTAACAACCTTTTACTTAATGCCAATAAAACAAAATGCGTAAAGTTTTCAATGCCGAATGTAAAGCAGGTCAACACGATAATAAAAATTAATGAGGAACAAATTGAACTCATTAACTCTACTATATTTCTTGGCATAAACTTAGATTCTAAATTACAATGGTCTCCTCACATAACTTCTATGGCTGGAAGACTGAGTTCGGTGGCATATGCTGTTAGGAAGATAAGGCAACTGACTGATGTGGAGACGGCAAGATTGGTTTATTTTAGCTATTTTCAAAGCGTCATGTCGTATGGTCTGCTCTTATGGGGATCTGCGGCCGACCTACAGACTATTTTCGTGTTACAAAAGAGGGCCATCCGAGCCATTTACAAGCTAACACCACGTGACTCGCTGCGAGAATTATTCAAGGAAATCAACATCCTAACAGTCGCATCTCAATACATTTTTGACTGTCTAATGTATACAAAAACTTGCATACTTTTCCTAAAAAATCTGACACTCATAGCATCAACACTAGAAATAAACACAAGCTTGCTGTCCCTAAACGAAGACTTCATAAGATTGGTAATTCATTAGTTGGTTTAAGTATAACTTTTTTTAATAAATTACCTCAAGTTATTGTTGATTTACCTTTGAATAAATTTAAGCTAATTGTTAAAGGTTGTCTTTTGAAAAAAGGGTACTACAGAGTAGAAGACTATATTAATGACAAAGAAGTGTGGACCACTAACTAGTCTGTTCGCCCTCACATGAAAAATTTCACTAATTATTTTTACTAATTGTATTTCTATTTATACAAACTCAGCAAGAGGTACCTATTTCTTTACGTATTTGTCAACTCGCAAGTTGGCAAAATTCTTATTAAGCACGAATGTGCATTAGGACCTACAGTTTGTTTAATTTAAATATATATATTTTTTAATTTTTCTTATTACTTTGAATCAATGAATTATTTTTTACAATTTACTACATTATTTTATCTAATTACTACACTGTATGTCTTAGTGCAAAACTAGTTATAAGTTCAGCTATATTTGTAATATGAACGACAGAGTTTCTTGCCGGGATCTTCTCTGTAAGTTATAGGTTCCGAACCGGAGGTAGCGTCATTTGCATTATATAGACGTTTCATAAATATTACTGGTGTAATTTACATGAATAAAAGAATATTGAATTTGAATTTGAATTAACAAAATGGCGTAATGCGTTTGGGAGCTACGATATCGTAAACAAAACACACACACACACTCACAGAGAGACAGACCTTAGAACAGCTCGTCATATTTTTTGAGTAGGGTTTTAATTATGAAGTTGGGGTATACCAGACGTTTTCGAAGGGACGAGCGGGCCCCCCAAAGGGGGCGCTAAGATCTGCGAAGGGGGGCGTGGGTCACTAGTAGTAGGTATAATTAAGTAAGAATTTACTTACATTTACGCACTATGACATATCATTTATGCTGTTTACTTCCATCCTGTGTATAATTTCATGCAATATATAGCGTGGTATTTTTTTTTAGAAAGTGAGCTCGTAATAAATAAGTTCAAAATACCAAAACTTTTGTTATTGAACTTGGTGCCTTTAAGCCTTATTTCCACCCTGTGCATAATTATCTAGGCAATTGCGTGTGTGGGCGTGTTCTTTTTAGAAAGGGGGCGCGTAAGAAATAAGTTTGGACCCTGGAATATACTGATTTCATTTTGGCTAGATATTTCTGATAGAAGATTAAAAATAATAATTGTTTTAATAAAAGCAGCAAATAATTTTACCGCCATTTCTTTTGTATTGTGCTACCAATTGAGTATCGATACACCAATACGATTAATTCTAATCACGAACCGGATGATTCGGATGCATATACCGGCTACTGATTTAGTAATTATTGTTACTAATTCAATATTGTGTTAGCTACGGTCAGGTTGGCAGCGTGTGTAAATTATTTAGTCAAATGATCGTGATAACTATAGATAATTTGATTCTAGGAATTGTTATTGCGTTGGCATCTGTCAGTATTTACTTCGACTGATAAATTAAATTTGTGATTCCTTTGTACTATTTTAATTGGCTACTTGACTGTGTTAACAATAAAATATAAAAAGTGTTAGATATGTTAGCTTATTAGTTAAGTAATAATTTTACATTTTTATTTTTTAATTAAAAGCATAGTTAGTATTTCATTATTGCAAAATAAATTTTACTTTTTTTTATCTGTGGAACAAAAGAACCGAGACGGAAACTACCATTGCAATTCGGAAATGACAGCGAAAATTATTTATTTTATTGTGGTGAACCAATGATTATTTTACCAATAAAATTGAATTATTGTGTCTCTAACCGTATTAAGAATTTATTTAAACATTTCTCGTTTATCTAAATTAAGTCGTTTTTATGCGTATCGGTTCGATGTCTAAAACGTTGACGTCATAATTGCAACAGTGGCGTTTTCGCGCGCTTTTTAAATGTGTTACACAAAATCTTATTTTTCCCAGATAAATCGAATTGCTTGGGATATAAAATAAACGGGCGCACTGCTTACAATACTTTTTCAAAAACTGTCATGTAGCCAATTGTAATAGCTATTATTATTATACCAGTTATTTTGGGATAAAAACTATCCTATTTGATCATCTACTCGTATTAACGCAATTCTCTTTCTACCAAATTTCACCTAAATTAGTTAATAGTTTACGCGTATAAGAATAAGAAACATTAATGCAGAAATCTTAACATACATTCTTACAAACTTCCGCGTTTAAAATATTATTAAGAGTTTCCTTGTAGGTAATTAAGTTGTTCAGGTGGGTAGGTTTTGTAACTAGGCTGAGTTATGCCAAAAACGAACAGTTCACATCTATATGTCACCGTATTTCGTTCTACGTCAGTTCACAATTTGACTGATTCCCATCGATAGATTACAATATAGCGAAAAATAATGCGTTAAATTGCAATCCTAAGTTACGGTTCACAATCTGTGGACAGTTTACAATCTCGCGAGATAGATTGTAATCTAAGGATTTTTACAATCTTACGGTGACATATATATAAATGAGACAGCCTTTATCTCTGTGTATATAATTAAGATCTTAAAATAACGCTACAGATTTTGATACAGTTTTTTAATAGGCTGACGAGGAATATTTACATTCATACATTTTATATTTGACGACCTCCATAGCCGAGAGGCGAGCGGGCCTGATTTAGCGTCAACCATCGATCCCGGTTTCGATTCCCGGTCGGGTCAATATTGGAAATACACTTTTTTATGTTGCCTCGGGTCCAGGTATGGTGGTAGGAACTGTCGTTGTTTCTTTAACTACTTGCCTCAAGGAATTAATGTGATCTGAAAAAGTATAATACAGAAAAGCGGAAAAACTAATTAGTCTCCACATCGCACCCGTGCATGGCCAGGCCTGCCTTTCTATTTACAAACGTCGCAATTGGATTTGAATTTGGATTTTATGTTTTATCTCTTTCTTACCATTAATGATCGGATGGAGACAAAAAATAAACTATTCGAATTGCAACCGCTTCTAACTATTTTAAAGAAACAGAAAATTTATCTCCCCTTGCGGTGCGGGAATCGAACTTACTACCGTCACGTATCGCGCGTGCCGCTCTTCCAACTGAGCTAACCGCAAGTTAGCGTAGGCGATGAAATTTTTCTGCTGTATCAACCCGGTAGCCTACGGTAAGTGCCCTCTGCCGCATATGTTTAGAACTACATACTTATCAATTAATTAGAAAAGCACTATAAAATCATAAAAATACGCTTCTAACGTTTGTGAATCACACCCCAGGTCCTTAGTTTATACTGCAACTATTAGAATCAAATTATTCTGGAGTACCAACTAAAGTAAATAAATGACAGTCGCCAATCCCGCAATGGAGTTCTAGTTAAACTGACACTTCCACTGCAGTGAGAATTTAATTCGTCATCGGGAACCGAAGTTCGCCCTGCAGCTGCACTTTGATCAGATTAACTATTGGGAACTCTGTTATTTCCGATTGGATAAATTCATATTGTTCCTTTACATTGATTTCGAAATACGAAGAAGAAACCATATGTTAATATAAGTAAGGCTTCATATTTTATATATATATTCTATTTATTCATGTGTATTTATGAATATTTAATAGTTACATTAATGACTTTTTTAACGCTTAGTAGTTACTATAGTTGTTTATTATGTTTTTTTTTATATTAAAAACGCATTTTTTCACTATTACCGCACCCATGAACAAACTCTCTGCATGACCCAAAGTTTGACTGGTAGAGAATGCCCCTAGCATTAATTCTAACTGTTGTACTTTTTGTGCAATAAAGTTTTTTAATAAATAAATAAACAATTTAATTAGAAAGAAAGAAAGAAAGAAAGAAATACATTTATTGACCAAACTAAAAAAAAATATATATATAACCTACTTAATTAACATGCACAAATAATTTATGGTCAATTGGGTTCCACCTCAGCAATTGCTGCAACGGCATTATTTCTAACACCGCTACAGCGCTGGTATTCTGGTGGAACCCAGTTGCTTGGAAAAATAACTGAAGCCGGGGCTTTTGTTATCTTTCCACGCAAACGAGTGATGACAAAAATCAAAAAATTACATCTAACGAGGAAAAAATCATAAAAATATAAAGCAAAGAAATAAAAAAGGGAGAAAAGAAACAGAAACAATGTTACAAACACGAAAAGAAAGTTGTCTATGACAGATTAAGCAAAACAAAAAAAAAAAACAAAAAAAATCAAAATCGTCATGGTTTCTGTGGTGGATCGGTGGTACATTCACTCACTCATTAGAAAATTTTGAGAAATCCAAATTGAAAATTCGATTTATTCTTTTCACATTGGCTGATTTATGTGCCTAATTACGAGTGTTAAACAGCGTTATGTAACTATGGTGTGTCGTACAAACAACGAACACGAAACAACCTCTAACTGCGACTTGATGACGTGTCAAGGGTATACCTGAAAATTGCCTTTGAATTGAAAGTTGCCGACCTCTTCGGTGGCTGGAGAATGATCCTGACGAATCATTTTCGCGTCGTGAATAGCCTGAAGGTTGGTTATAGTTCATTTATTTGTAAACTTAGTAAATGTCCACGGAGTTTTTTCTTTAACGCGTATATTGTTTTCAGAAACTAATTTTATGAAGGTAGCGTTTTGTATAATTCAAGATTGTATAGAGAATCTCAAAATACTCCGGACATTCTTGTGTGCTGCGAGAAACCCGAGATACAAAAACAGTCCGAGGAACGCAAAATATTCGTAATTTTAAAAAACTTACAAACCTGAAAAGAAAAAACTTTATTTTCAACCACTGGAATAATATTCTCGGGGGTCCAGGGTCTTGATTCCAAGATTGAGCAAAGTATGTTACAGATTTTTCAAACACAGGTTTATAATCATCAATTTGCATTTATCAAGGGTCGTTATCGCTTGTCCTTATAATTGCTAAACCTCGCTTATTGAATAATCAGGATATTATTTATTAGGCTTTGGAGGCCTGTGAAGTAGGTAAACTTCATAACGGAGCAATGTCAGACTGGTATAAATGGATAAAAAGAAAAACGGCGGGATTGTAATATCCACTAAGCAAACTGGCACTTGGTTTAAGTGCCAGTTTGCCTATTTATATTTGAGTTCTTTAAAGGAAATTGAAAAATGCTAAAGGATTCGTTCAAGAGGGCATGGGGCGTTATGAGCCGCGGCGGGCTTGGCGTTATGCATCGCGGCGTGCGGGGCGACAGGCGATGCGTTTTGCGGTGCGATACGTGCGGCGAGTTGAAGGGTGACAAGCATTTCTTCTGTTTAAAGATAGTCAGTGAGGGTTGTGTTTAATGCCTTTTCGTACGTATTGTATCAGCATGGTACGGCCACCTATAAAACATTATTACGTTTTGTACAAATCAATATTCATCATCATATTTTTGGCAGTCCTAAATTAAATCGACACTTCCTATGCGAAGGCATGTCATTTTCACTTTTACATTGTTTAGTGATGTGATGATTAATGATGAGTGACTTGGTCATAGATTTTTTTTACAAAGTAAGATTTTAAAGAGTTTTTTAAGACACTTAATACTTAGCATACAAAATAATATCCTAAAAAGATATTCACATTTATTTGGCTAGTAAGCGCTATTATTAGAGACTAGGTTATGTACGGTATCCAAAAAGTTTAACATGTACTGTCTGTCTGTCAGTAAAATCGTATTCCCAACGAATAAACATGGCTGACTGACGTAATTGTGTTTTAAATTTGCACTACACACTGCTGTAAGTATATTATAATTTATAAAATAAGGTTTTAATTTAATGAGCATCTAAAATTACTATCCTAACCTAAATAATAGGTTGGCTACAAATTTAACAAGTGAGCCACTTCGGCTTGGGTAACTTGTAGCTTAATCGGTATCTATGTCGCCCAAATTAATATAAAAGTGTCTGTAAATTTTATCTTTCATCACTGGATTCGATTACACAAGGAAGGATCCACAAAACATAGCTTATGAGCACACGCCATCTAATTTTAAGCAATCCGTATTATTATTTTTTTTTTCTTTTTAATAACATAGTTTTAATTGGTTTTTACTAACTAGATTGTATGGATCTAATAGTCTGAAATAAATTTATTATTATTATTATGTTATAAATTCATTCGGCCGGTCTTCAAAGTCTTAATTAAATCCTTGCCCAGTATGAATAGATAACTAATTTTATCGTCCAGTGGACAGGCGCTGCAAAGATACAATCTTCAACACATCACGGTGAGCAGTTTCAGTTTGATAACACACCTTATGCCCACGCTCTAAGGACTAAGTCCAAAGTGTGTAAAGTGTGTAGGTTGATGTGTCTTAGTACTGGCGCGCGGCCAACTCTGTCGCTGCAGGTGCACACAGTACCCATTGAATCACTATACCACTTAATTACAACTATCTCCTAACAGCCTCAAGTGGGAACGTCTAAGTTTTGGTAAGGCATAAAGATAAATTTGGTGACTGTCTGCTCCAGCTTGTCTATCCTTTTTTAACGACTTTGACTTATACATATAATCGGCGTTTTCTCCCTAAATAAATAAATAAATAAATATTGGACAACATCACATACATTGCTCTGATCCTGTGGTAAGTAGCTAAAGCACTTGTGTTACAGAAATCAGAAACAACGAAGGAACCACAACACGCAGACCCGAGACAATATGGAAAAGTTCGTTTCCCATATTGACCCGACCGGGAATCGAAGTCGGAACCTCAGTGATGGCGCGACGCCAAAGTCCGGCACGCTTGCCTCTTGGCTACGGAGGTCGTCAAATGGGCGAAGCTTACAGTTTAAAAGCGTGATGCCTAAAACAAATAAGCGTCAATAGTCAAGTCATGGTTCACATTGTGTTCTCAGTGGACTCTGCTGAGTAATTTCCATGGACATCAACGATATTACTCAGTGACATAAACTTATCCAAATTAGTCAAGGCTTATAAAAAAATAAGTGATAATACAATAGACCTCAATATTTACACACTAACACGTAATAAAGATGAAAAAACAACAACAGTTTAAGAAAAACAGGTTTCAAAAATGCAAGTCAGCCTTTTTGTTTGTACACGTTAAGAAAAATACACTAATCTTAAAACGCTCAAGTTATTTACAAAAAATAACCTCCATTTAAAGTGTCCCGAAGGATTTGCGCATTAAAGGTTGTAATTTAACGGGAAAATTGCTCCCAAAAGAGATATTTTTAACTCTTTAGCGTAGTATTTTTTAAATATTGTATTATTTTTTGATCCGTTTAAGATTATTTAAAAGGAAAGTATTAATTTTTTTATTTAGCTATTTTGCACGAGGCACTGTAAGAAGACATCCGTGTTATGACAAGTAATAAAAAGTAGCTCAATTGACAAGCCAACATCCCCATTATTGCTTGTCTTTACCTAAATCGACGACAGCGCAAACCGTAAATTATAGGGGTCGCGGGCGTGCGCCCTGTTATTCGGCCCAATAATCGGTTTAACCCCGCGTTAACTCAGTTAAACTCAAATGCGGTGAGTAGGTGTACTCCGTTCTGAACTTTAAATTGTAGTTATTACGACAAACGCGTGTAGTGTTTCTGAGTTATTGGGCTACTCGATATTCGCTGGAATAACAGCGCGGGTTGGAGCTGTCGAATTGTTTGCTTCAACTTGCTTTGTTTTTCAAAAGGATTATGCATGAGGGTTATCGCAGAGGTTCGGAATATATGCGTTGGTGAAAGTGAAATAGGAATAAGGAATACATTGAAAGATATATATTTTTTGGTCTTTGAATGCGTTTATCTACATAATGATTTCGGGCAATGCTGGAAATGTCATTGAGATCAAACGATTACAAATTAAAATTAAAATTTTGTTCAGAAATTAAATACTTGAATAGATGAACAGATGCCGGAGTGCCTCGCTCCTGCGTGATGTTCCCCAAAATTAATTAATAAAACAATATGTCACACAACATATTTTATAGTGCAATCATTTATAAATAAATAAATCATTTTGGCCAAGGTGGCCAATCTCATTGAAATCCAACAATTACGTATGATTTAATATATCTACTCGTAGGCATAGTGCCCTAACGTGTATATTTATATTTACAAAATGATGTCATGTGTATGTCTCTACCTTAAAGAGTTCTTAAATAACTTTTATGTTTTTAATTATTTATTTCCTGTTTTTTTTCCAAATGATCTAAACTGTTTAATCCTTTCCTGGACCTCCACAGTTATTTCGGAACCAACATTAGCCAAATCGGTCGAGCCGTTGTCTAGTTTTAGCGAGATTAACGAACCACGATTGATTTTTATACAAGATAATATTTATAATATGCAATCATTGTGAATATATACATGTAAACATTTTAATATATTATTTAGTCGATTTGCAGCATTGATTGATTGATATATTAACTACCTTGTCAACTTTACATTTCAATACTCTCCCCTAACTAAAGTCAAGATCTTCCGGGAAAATTATACTTTTGTATAATTTATGAATTCATCCGAAATACTGTAAGGTCATCATTTAAAGCTGCTACCATTTACGTGCATTAAACAGTGTACGCCTGTAAATAGAGTAAACGAGGGTATAATTGGCAATTTTCGGCCCATTTAAATTAATAAATAAAGATACGTAGTGTTTAACATGACTGTAAAGCTATAATAGAATTGCCAGTTAATAGAGTCATAAGAAAAAAAAGTAGACCACATTTTCCTGTTTAAAAAAAAACTAGTTATTGCCAGCGGAAAAAAGTATCAAATTTGGTAATCTATAATCTATTCAGATTCTATCCAAATAAATTTGGTTGTTTTATGCGTTAAGAAGAAGTAGTGAGCTTCTGGGGGGTGCTGCATTAGTAGCAGGTCAAGCCTTCAAGGTAAGGGCGAAAAGTCCAGTAACAGATTTATAGTGTACTTGTCAACCTTAAGCTAGGACCTCATTACCACTTAACATCAGGTGAGATGAGGTCAATCTTGAAGTGTAATATAAAAAAAAAACAAATATTTCAAGACCGAGATTAGCCAAATCGGTCTAGCCGTTCTCGAGTTTTAGCGAGACTACCACGAACAGCGATTCATTACTACATAGTATAAAACAAAGTCGTTTTTTCTATCTCTTTATCCCTATGTACGCTTAAATCTTTAAAACTACGCAACGGATTTTGATGCGGTTTTTTTTTAATAAATAGAGTGATCAAGAGAAAGAATAGAAAAGTCAAAATTTCTAAGTATTTACATTTCATCCGTGCGAAGCCGGGGCGGTTCGCTAGTTTTTATATATAAGAAGATAATTGCTGCTTGCGCCTACCGGCATTTAGCTAATGTGTTGATTCAGCCACTGCTTATCGTTGAAAATTTAATTTTCGTTGGTCATCAAGTCAACCAAATCAATGTTTTTATGTCAACCAAATTAATATTCGTTGATAACTTGGTCGTTTATAAACCAACTTTGATATTTTTTTTTTGGAAAGAAGATATCTCGGCTAGAATCTGATGACAACCTTCCAGAAAAATTTTGGGTATGTCTGTTTGTTTTTCTTGTTGATAAAGGTTTTAATTATTTCAAGTTAAATATCTAAAATATCGTCCATATTCCATATCTAATTCGAGAATAAAGTGGTTTTGCCCACCTCTGGCATATTCCCTGTTGTTGAAGACTAGGCTCGTCGATTGCTCGTCCACAAATATGCGGTCTCTGTTCAAACACCGATTGGGATATTGGCTCGACCGTGTATTAGCGTAAGGTCAATATTGGCTCGCTCCGTAGCGTTCGAAAAATAGTTTAGAATAGCATAGCTTTAGCCTAAAATGCAAGCATGGACTAGAAAATGTCGTTATCTGTGTAAACTTTTACAAAACAATTAATGAATCGTCAGACTGAGTTAAACTACTATCGTGTTCGGAATTTTGATCCTATCAAGAAGAACCGGCAAGAAAATTGATAGTTACTCTTTTCATAATTTACAAATATGAAAAACATACAAATAATAGAGGTAGCTTAGGTTTAGTAAACATGAATAAAAGTATCATGTCCAAACATTTTTGTCATTTACATTATACTTAGTCTTTGTGACCTCCGTAGGTAAGAGGCGAGTAGGCCGGACTTTGGCGTCGAGTCCATCTGTAAGGTCTCCGGTTCGATCCCCGGTCAAAAATAAAAATAAAAAGTATGAACCAAAAATAGAGATGTCAAGAAGGATGTCATAAAGAATGTGTAAGGAAAAAATTGATGAGTTAAAATAAGCCGATGTATAGAAATTTTTTTAATAAATTTTTTAAACTGATTACCTACATAAAACCCTTTTTTTTTTGCCCCTTCGATGATGCCTTTTTTTTTATTTTACATTTTTTTTAAATAACTTATTCAATATTAACAAAAATAACCATCGGTTGATACGAACTGAAAAACAAACGTGGGTTTTTAGATTGAAATTAATCGATTTATATATTTTTTTTAAAATCTGTTAAAATAAAAATAATCGATGCATCAATCCGTTATTTTTTGGCAAACCGCAGGTAAATTGTGGCTAAAACGGCAACGCCTAGTTAATAACCTTTACGCGAGACTAAAAAGCGTTACCATCGAGAAATGGCAAACAACACAATACATCAGATTTCTCGCCCTATTTCTCGTATCTGAGATCTGCGGCCGACATAAACAAACTTGGGAACCCTTTGAATATGACAGGTTTTTGTAGTATTTGCATTACCGGCTAGAGGGCGTCATGTATTTGATATTATCTACTTGCGGGTGCAGGGCCGTAACTAGACCACATATCGCACCTCGCGTGCTATCTCATAAGGAATATTCAGGAGAAGCATTTAAAATTTTGACATCTCAAAAAATTAATGACATTTCAAGATTACTACAAAGTCAACTATCAACACACCTTGAAATAAATAATGGTGCTGACGAGTCATCGTCAGTAGTCAGCGCGTGACCACGGTTGGTGCAACCTAACCGAAGCGAATGCTGTTAACATATTTGAAATGTTTAAAATGGAACGCGAAAGTCTTAACTTCTTTACTTATGACCACTTAATAATGTATCTAAGTTATGTATCTACTTAATGAATTAAGTACGATAATAACTTAGATTACAAAATCATTTTTCTTGATGTTTAAAGGGTTTTATTTAATTGAACATAAAAAATACTATCCTTACCTATATACTAGGTTGGTATTTAATACAATTTTAAATTTTAAGCGCTGTAAAGGCTCGGACGACTTGTAAATAAAAAAAAATAAATAAAAATAAAAAAGTTTGTAAATAAAAGAGTTTATTTTCCCACACGAAAGCCACAATCACGAAAAATAAATAATATACAAAAAAATATTCTCTGCTTGCGGTGTTGGATTTAAACCCCCACTTGTAATAATGTATGTATTTCAGGTAAGCTCTTACGACAGCGGGCACTTACAATAAGTTAAAAAGGTACCGAATCATAAGAGACATTTAATCTCTTTCGATAACTTGCGGTCAGCCGGTAGTGAGAGAGTACAAATCTCAATTTAAAAATATTTTTTTCTGTCATGATTTTTACCTCTTAGCCTTTATTAAGTAATTTAGTACTGTTTCAAGCAATTTTAAAATTATATAATAAAACTGAGTTTGTTGTAAATCATTGTAATGTTCAAAAATTGACACACATAAAAATATCCAAAAATGACAACAAAAACCAAAAACAATATTCTGATTGCAAAGAGTTCAGCACAAGTACCTACTGAGTGGCCATAGACATCCATTTCAAAAATTACATAAACGAACTACTGTTACTTATTATATATGTAATAGGTACTAGCTGTGCCCGCGACTTCGTTCGCGTGGACTACATCCTTTCATGGTCGGTTTTACCCCTGTAGTCTATATTTTAATCCAAGTTTCGAGCTATATTTGTGCCAAATTTCATATCTCTAACTTCAAAAATAAACATTTTTCCACATAAACTTTCAAGGGTGGTATTACCCCCGGGTATTTTCTAATAAAAAGTAGCCTATGTCCGTTCTTGAGATTCAACGTATACCTACACCAAATTTCATCAAAATCGGTTGAGAGGTTTAAGCAGGAAAGCGTAACAGACACACAGACAGATAGACAGAGTTACTTTCGCATTTATAATATTAGTAGGGATTCTCCCTAGCTCCGTATCTGTTCTAACGGAACGAGATGTTCATCTCTATGTAATGTAGCAAAGAAACACCTATGTTTGGAATCGAAAAAATTATTCAAATGTAATATGATTCACGTGACATGATTGCCTACGCTACAGTTACTACTTCGGCAAAATGTTTATTACGTTGAACGTAATTGCGTTTGTCATTTTAGGAATAGGATTTGTTTATCCCAAACTAGCTTTTTGTTCACTTCATTTCGGGATTTATTGAATCTCTATTGAATAACAACGAGAATAAATAAGAAATCTCATCCCTACTAATATTATAAATGCGAAAGTAACTCTGTCTGTCTGTCTGTCTGTCTGTCTGTTACGCTTTCCTGCTTAAACCTCTCAACCGATTTTGATGAAATTTTGTATAGGTATACGTTGAATCTCAAGAACGGACATAGGCTACTTTTTATTAGAAAATAAGGGGGAGATGGGGGTAATACCACCTTTGAAAGTTTATATGGAAAAATGTTTATTTTTGAAGTTAGAGATATGAAATTTGGCACAAATATAGCTTGAAACTTAGATTAAAATATAGACTACTACTTATTGTTTCGAATATTAGGGAAGAAAGGGGTAAAACCGACCATAAAAGGATGTAGTCCACGCAAACGAAGTCGCGGGCACAGCTAGTTTCCTATAAATTACATCCGTAATATTCATTAATTGTTTATAAAAACAAATGAAGCTACCTCCGACTCGGAAACTATGACCACACCGAAGATATAGTAATTTTGCACCAGCATACAGGTAGTTTGTCTATTAAAAAACTGTAATTAACCAAATTGAATAATGAAAATCTAATTCATTATATATGAAGGCGACCAGACTAGGTTGTTGTCCACACATCCCTTTTTCACTAAACTTCTTTCATAAAATAAATAAATATCTTATAAATTCCAATAGAAGTAAATTAAGTTAAGTATAAGATGCTAGTGTAAGCTAAATTGTGACATTGTTTGATAATCCAAACAAAGGGAAAAATATCTTTGGATTGCGTAGACTACATAGATTTAGGTTGTAAGAAATTGTAGTCATCAACATCGGTATCCAGATAATGTTAATTTTGACTTGATACCTAATCGCGTTCCTGAACAAAAGAGTCTTGGAAGATGGACCACAAATGAATGCGCTGACGCCCTAGTAAGCGTCCGACTTTGATACTCAAAATGAGACAAGTGGGAATTTTGTCCCTTTTATTGCACAAGGGATTGTGCCTTAGTCAGGGTGGGATATTGCTTGATCAGAGGTTATCTTGGCACATGCACACTGAGCTAATTATGAATAGAATACGAAAACTAATTTGGACTTTTAAAATATTGAGGCATGTAGCTCCTACAAATCTTTTAAATCAAATATATATTACTTTAGCATAATCAATAATCGGATATTGTTTTCCAATATGGGGTGGGGCCTCTAAAATAAAATTTCTTGAACTAGAAAGGGCTCAACGGTAATTACTAAAGGTTATGTATTTTAAACCGTTCCGATTTCCGACAGAATACCTTTAATTGGAGTTGGGTCTTTTTTATCAATTCGTAAACTATCCGTGCTGCTAATTATATTAAAAATTCATAAATTCCTTCCTTTCGAACGGGAACAGACTCAAGGTAGGAGAAAAAAATATGTTGGCCCTAAAGTCAAAGTTAAGACCAGTTTTGCAAAGAGACAGTTTAAATGGCAATCATCCCACACTTATAATGTTGTTCAAAGCTTTCTTAATATCCACCCTATGACACATAAACGCTGTAAAAATACCGTCACAACATGGTTGAAAAATAAAAACTATGCCGATATCGAAGCCATAGTACAAGCAAAAAGCAAATAGTATAACCTATTTATATAATAAATTATTCTCGTATAGGCATTAAAGAGGCTTTTATTTTATTTTATTTTAATTTATTTTATTTATTTATTTATTACACACACACACACGCGCGCACACATTGACATACACACAAGTACACACACGCATACAATATCTTTAGTAAGTTACTAGTAATATTCTAGGTTTCTTATATATATTTATACATTTTAAATTAAAAAAAAATTAAATTTTAATTGTATGTGTTATTAAATAGTCTGTTTTGGGATAACGTTTAATAAGATTTCTTGGCTATTGAAGAGCGGATCTCCTAACACAAGCAAATTGTTTGCTTAAAAGGAGACTCCAAACCTTGTAAGTAATATTATGTAAGAGATCGAAATAAATATTTTTGTATTTTTTTTTTTGTATTATTTCTTTATAAAATAATCGTAACAAATATCATCCAAAACGATGCAGTATTTTTTTTATTGAAGGACGTATAAATATACACGCAATCTTTAATTTCACAAATATTTGTGAGATTTAACTAACTGCAATTTTTGGCACAAGAGCGGTTTAAAGCATATCATGACAATGGAGCAGCCCGACTGGTGAAATACCTCCACCTTACAGAAGACCGCAGCCAAATAACAATCACTTCTGTGTTGTTGTGTTCCTGCGTGTGAGTAAGGTTCCAGAGCTCCTAGGGGGTGTTATATTACTAGCAGAGGTCATGCCTTCAAGATAAGGGCGATAAGTCCAGTAACAGATTTGTTATCCTGTACTTGTCGCCCTTAAGCTAGGACCTCATTACCACTTAACATCAGGTGCGATGAGGTCAATCTTGAAGTGCAATATAAAATATGAAAAAACACTTGCAATTCAAGTTCTTATTCCTACGACATCAAGCCGGTACAAAGTCTGTACAAATGTATAGTTTAAATTGCTTATGACTGTACATTGGTTTAATATTTTGCATGATTGTTTCTGCTACAATTGGCGGCAGTGTTTGGCATGCAAAATGTGCTAAAATTCAATTTAAATGTACGTAACAAATCAAATCAAAGTTTATGGGAAAGCAGATAAAATTAATTTAAATAGAAAATACACTGCTGAGTAAAATTTTTGATTACGACCACCGTTTAGGAGACGTTTTGTCTCTGACACTCTTTGATCGTGTTATTAACTAAATCCGATTTTATTATTTTTATAGTTCTAAACGCCGTGCTAGCAAACTTTAAATATTAGAAACAGAAAATTTGTATCTCCCCTTGCGGTGCGGGAATCGAACCGATAAGTATAATCGATAAGTATGTAGTTCTAAACATATTCGGCAGAGGGCACTTACCGGAGGCTAACGGTTGATACAGCAGAAAAATTTCATCGCCTACGATAACTTGCGGTTAGCTCAGTTGGTAAGAGCAGCACGCGCGATACGTGAAGGTCGTAGGTTCGATTCCCGCACCGCAAGGGGAGATACATTTTTTCTGTTTCTAATATATTCAGATGTTATTTGAAAATCGAAATTACTCAAATTTCCAGATAGATAAAAACGGAACGCGAAAAAATTAAACTGTATGCTCGTTTTTATTATAACTGTAGTAAAGTAACATACCTCGGGCAGCTGTTACCTAACTTGACATTTAGACGTTACGTCTATCAATACAACTGCAAACGATGCAATATTTGCCAGATGTGTCCACATGGCTGCAATTGCGAAACGTTCTCGAGACATTTGAATATCGCTGTGTAGTCAATATACTACTCGCTGTGTATGTTAAAGAGTATTGTATTTGTATAATAGCGGCTACTTACAAATTCGTATGTGCAATTAGTTTGTTTAAGGCAGGATCAATTTAATATGCGACGGGCCACTTCTGTTAGCTCCCCGTTGATCAGGGGACGGGTTGAGGCCACCCTTTAAGGGTAGCTTTTCCGCCGGTGGTGTTATGGTAGTCTAAGGTTGACCCGGATCCCCACGACATCAACACTTATGGCGATGAGGTTCATCGTGGGTTTTTAGCGGGTAGTCTCCGTCCTTTACTGGGCGGAGCCGTGGTTTGGTCTGCCCCTGGGAGTCCCGCTCACGCTGTCACTCTCGCTCGAGTGGCAGTACGGTGCGTCAATGCAAAAAAAAGGATCAATTTAATATAATTTGTTGGTATTGGAAAAACATGCAGTGAATTGTTTTTTTATTATTTATTTTTACCTTTCTACCATTAACGCCTGTTAATAAAAGCCATAATTAGTAATACAACAATTTACCTATATGGCCCCAAACCCATAATATCTACACCCAACCCAATTTCATAAAGTTAACTTCCTAGGTAGATCTGTCATAAATTATGTAAAAGCAGAACGCCACTCAATTATTGACTGACTGATTTATCACAAAATCCCAGAAACTCAAATACCGACTTACTTAAAATAATATAACAAATAGGTTACTTATGGGGTTTGGACATTCCTGAAAAAGGGCTCTTATAAAACTAAGGAGGAGAAACGGAATAAGAATAACTATGAACGTTCTACATACTTAAAAAGACATGATTTTTTTTTTTTTATGCTGTATGCCTAAAGAGCATCCATAACGATGATCTATAAAGATCTTTAGAAATCAATCCCTTTTGGGTTTTAATTGGTTTCAGAATTTGACTTAGCTATCAACAGAAATAAGCAACAGATGTGTCTGCGACTCCGTCTGCGTGAAATAATTACTATGGGAACCATTTTTAATCCATTATAGGCTTCTATACATACAAATACGACTCATTATAGTATAAATACCATGTTAAGACATTTGTAGTTTAGGCCCTACTTTAGTAGATCGGTCAATATACGTTCACCCATAAGTTTAGATTATATCTGTACCCTAGGTAAGTTAGGTAAATATAGGCTATCACGCATACTAAGTATTTTCCGCGAGCTCGCTTTGAAGAACAAAGGAAGGGATCGCTTCCAATCAAACCTGTCATAGGCAGCTCGAGTCGAGTTTGATCAACCGCTGCTTATTCTAATTACATTAATTAACAAAGATTAATTGGCGTTTCGTATGTTCGGGGTTCAGTATGAACCGATTTGAGGGATGTTGCTAAACGTAAAAAGTGATGTAACTGTTTTGGTTTAGATAGATAGATATACCTACCTACATATAGACATAAGCTTTGTTGTATGTTTCATACTTCTAAATTTTCAAAAGAGTAACTATCGTTTCTTGTCGGTTCTTCTCGATAGGATAAGACCCCCTTACTACTCTCAAAAACGAAACGAACACACGAAAGGATTCGTTTTTGAAGATTTATCAAAAGATCGGGAGTTAAAGCGTGGTTAATGATTTGCATAAATAATATTGTGGTTTTATTTGAACGCTTTAGTAGCATTCGAAGTGAATTGGTTGCGTCTATGAGAATTAAAAATTGCTATCCGTTGTTGGATCCGTTATATTTCGTTTTTGAGAGTAGACCTCCAGCATTCCAAACACGGCGGTAGTTTAACTTAATCGGACGATTCATAAATGCTTTTGTAAAAGTTAACATGAATAAAGACATTTTGTATTATATTCTACATCATTTTACAAAAATTAGTTTTACAGATAAATTATAGTACAATTTAAGCGGTCACGTCGCTAGAAAGCGATCTCTTCCAGACAATCTTTAGGCAGAGGAAATACCTAGTAGATGACGACGATGATGACTGTTTCGAATTAAGGAAGTCGGTTTAATGAAAAACTATTTTAATATAAACGAAACTTTTGTTTTTTTTTACATTTTCAGAGATTTACTATGAAGTTGATAGTCAATTCTTTTGGTGGTAAATCTGTTGCATTTTTATACTACTGTAACCGCACGCAGGTCCTATTTATGTTAGAACAAGGAAGCGAACTGGAACAAAATTACTAGATTGCTTTTAATCCATTGAACATAGATAAAAAAAATACTGAAATACTATAACGATGCCAAGATACTAGGTTTGGGCACGTAACGTCAGTGGTGGGTAAAAATTGTGCCCACTAATGACGATCCACGACAATTCAATTCAAATATCGTCGTTATTTTTCGATTAAATGTAAAATTCAAAGTACAGTCGCCGTCAGATATATTGGAGCAGACAAAGTGACCAAATACTTCTGAACAGTTAAAAATGTCAATAAGTTCCATACACTACAAGTTACCATTAATATCTGAACATTCACTACTTCAATAATATCTGAGCAGATGCTAGGCAATAACTTCTATACACACAACTAACCAATAATATCTGAACACTCATCTAACAGGTAGCTAAATGCTATGAGTGTTCAAATATTATTGGCATCTGCTCAGATATTACTGAAGTAATGAATGTTCGGGTATTAATAGTAACTAGTGGTGTATGGAACTTTTTGACATTTTTAACTGTTCAGAAGTATTTGGTCACTTTGTCAGCTCCGATATATCTGACGGCGACTGTACATGTTCCATAGTTTTGGATAATTCTACAGACGAACTAAAACCATTTTTTTTTCCGCTTTCCTATTGAAACCACTCGGGTAGTGATGGTAGACATCAAGGCGTCATCGACACTGTTATCGAATTCAGAATATCACTGCTCGAATAACTTTTTTTTATTATATTTCACTTCAAGATTGACCTCATCCCACCTAATGTTAAGTGGTTATGAGATTCTAGCTTAAGAACGACAAGTACAGCATAATTAATCTGTTACTGAACTTGTCGCCCCTACCTTGAAGGCTTGACCCCTGCTACTAATGTAGCACTGCCAGGAGCTCTGGAAACCTTACTCACATGGAGAAACACAACAACACAAAAGTGATTGTTATTTGGCTGCGGTCTTCTTTAAGGTGGTAGGTATTTCACCAGTCGGGCTGCTCCAGTTCGCACGATAAATCGCTATGCCTTATCTCTCTTAACTTCTTATACTTGGAAACTGTTAAAACGTATTGTGTTTTATTTTACGAGCGTCGTCTGGTAGCACGAATGTGACACGAAGGAATCCTCGGATCATGGCGTGCGGCCGTCAATTATAATCGCCGTCCATTGTATTAGTTGACAATGTGAACAATTAAGATGCAGAGAGCATCGCCATTACGTGGCCTCATGTTCACAGGTGTCGTTTGAGATTAAACAAATAAATAAATATTGAAGAACATCACATACATTGCTCAGAATCTACGGTAAGTAGCTTAAGCACTTGTAACGGAAATCAGAAATAACGACGGTACCACAACACCCAGACCTGAGATAGAAAAGTTCGTTTTCCTTATTAACCCGACCGGGTATCGAACCCGGGACTTCAGAGATGGCGCGTCGCCAAAGTCCACATCACATACATTACTCAGCCTAAAGAAAGTAGTTTAAGCAGTGGTACAATACACACTTACATACATTTTTTAACACCTTTGATACTCAACGACCTTTGATTTTTTTTTTATAATGCACTTCAAGATTGACCTCATCCCACCTGATGTTAAGTGGTAATGAGGTCCTAGCTTAAGGGTGACAAGTACAGCATAATAAATCTATTACTGGACTTGTCGCTCTTACCTTGAAGGCTTGACCCTTGCTACTAATGTAGCACCTCCTCCTCCCAGGAGCTCTGGAAACCTTACTCACACGCAGGAACTCAACAACACCGAAGTGATTAACTTGGCTTCTATTATTCAACCGAGCCTAGTGCAATGGATCATGAGAAACGAATATAACAATATGAGAAGAGTAGCAAATGTGAATAAAAGTCAATATTGAAGTTGAAGCAATGCGGACATTTTGTCATTACTGAAAACACGACGATCACGTAGAAAAGTTATTAATCAGGTGGAATAAAAGAGAAATAAATACCTACATTTGACGACCTCGGTGGCGCAGTGGCTAAGGTAGGCGCCCAAAGCGCGTAAGGTCCCGGGTTCGATTCCCGGTCAGGTCAATTTGGAAAACGACCTTTTCTCAATTGACTTGGGTCTGGGTGTGCTGGGATGACGCCCCCAGTTAGTATCCGTCGTCTGGTACTCATAGTACAAGGGAAAACCTTAGTTTGAGACCAGGTGATTGGTGTGATTGTCTGGCGCATTTATTTAAAAAAAAATACAATAAAAACAGACATATTAAGATACAAATATTCATCAATGGTAAAGTTACTTGAAGTTTTATTTTCAAAATGTAATAAAAGTAGTTTTTACTAACGCTTTGAGTCAATTTTTTTAAATGTAAGCCCGACTCGTTTGCAAGGGTAAAACCGCATAGTTAATTTAGCATTTACCTCAAATAATAGATTTGAAAAGTAATAACAATAATTGTATAAAAAAGTCATTGTTAAAATAATAATGAAAAATATTAGTCTTGGTACTTTTAATTTTTTAATTGCCAAGTCACAGTTGCCTTTTTTGCTAATCTAGTGCCGGGGCCTCTCAAAATAAATGTAAACACTTGTACTTCAATATTAGTTGTTTTATCCACGACATTAGGACAGTGATTAGACTAAAATGAGTCTGACGTGCTGTTAATGTTACTCTTTACTCGTTTTGGGTAAGTTACACTGATGTGCCAACTTGCTAAACTAGTTCTGGGGCCCTCGAGCTTGAGGGCCCTGGGGCACTGCAACGCTTAGCCCCTCGGTAGCTACGTTGCTGTTTACTCATAGAAACTGTAACCTATTTTTGATAATATCTAGCAAACAAGCCTAACACCGTTATTACCAGTAAGTCACGACACTTCACAAAGAACTGGTGCTAATTTGAACCACAAACAGTCTGCTAGCATGTTTAAGGCCAAACTGGGATTAATGACCTGACAATTTGTGGTTAACGCTGGTTTAAAATAGATATAGACATCCTTCAAAAATATACAAACTCTATTTAGTATCAGTCTATTTTGATGTTTCACTGCAGGGTCAAGGTATTCATCATGAAAATGACGTCATTGTTTTTTATTTTATTTTTATTTTGTTTTATTAGGACAACCAACAAGAAAAACGCTGACAATACATATTTAGGAACAACATAAGCTAAGCGGCATCTTCATTAGAGGCTGCAATGTGCATTTACATTTTTATTTTATAAACTAAGAAAAAATAGAACTTATAAACATAAAATTTAAAATGAATTGGATATGAAACAGTTAGTTATTGTTACAACAACAATACAAACTTAATAAGGCGCGGGAAAATTACACTAAATGGTCAACTTCACGAATGCACATGACAAGCAATAGCATTAGACAAATAGTGTCAAATTGTGAAGCTGACCACCACTCCTGTTATAACGACCATCAGGCCTATTTATTCGCCACGCCAATTTTATCACGCTCTTAAAAAACGTCAAAATCGATTGAAGCTGCTGATTGGCAGAAAATACGAGTGCGGTGTGCTATTATCCAATTAACAGTATCGAAACTTTTGTCGTCCCATGTTAAAAAAAAATAAGTATTGCGCATGCTAAGCCTACATGACGACTCAGCTAAGAGAGAAAGAGTCCAAAGTTGGTTATTAAAGCAAACCTTAAAATAACGTCATTAAAGTTTACATTCAAGTGTTTACATTCTGTAGCTCGTAATTGTATACTAGAAAGGTCTCGAATTTAGTGGCTAGGTGACGTATGAATATCACTAGAATACAGCTATCAATTAGCAGCTTCGTAGAACTAAACTTCGTTGCCTGTCTTCAACTTAACTTTAATAATATTTAGAGTAAAATTTCAATGAAAACTACGTGAATTCGTCTAATTAAATATTATTGAAAGTTCTTCTGTTATGTGTGAAGAGTTTTTTAATGAGACTTCAGTAAACTCAGACGAAACCTTTTTCATGAGCAAGAGAGAGTCACTCTCGAAAGGTATGTAATTGAAAATGGTTTAAATTGAAAATATATTGTTGTGTTAGATATTATATTTATTGAGAAGGGCTTTAGGCTTTATACCAGCATGCTGCGAGCAATAGGAGCAAAGAATCAGTAGAAAATGTAGATGATAGTAGAGTAGAGATGATGATAGATAGAGATGTAATGTAGAGAAACGGGTATATTAGATCGCGTTCGGAGCCGCAGCGGGCCGCAAGTTTTCAAATACAACAAGTACCTACTTACACTCTGGTAGAATAGTATTTAACCATTTCCTGGAAATGCAATTGTTTGATTTCGATTTGTCATTCACCCGCGTCGATGCGAAGCCAAACATGAAATTGTGCTAAGAATAATATTATTAATCTATACGGTTTAAACACGGTAGTAATGGAAGTAAGCAAACTGGTAAAATCTGTAAATCGATTCAGTACTTTATCTGCTTTGGAATTAAGTCTAAGGTTGACTGCGATTGTTTTCAAATTAAAATAGGTTATGATTACGTGACGACTTCAAGAACGTATTCCTATAAGATTACATTTACAGTAGTTTCATATGCGGACTTAATGTAGGTATAACAGACACATATATTATAATGATACAGTTTTCAGACTTTGTACATCACAAATAAATTCATATTCTATCATATGCTATACTTATAGCATTAAGACGCATATTTTTGCAAGGTTACTACAGGCCTCTAGCAATGGTAGAAACATGTAGCAGGCTATGAAGTGGAACGTAGCTTTAGTAGAATTAATATTGGAACCAACAAGTACCCATCGTTGTAGCATTGGCTAGCGTGTTCATATTATGTAAACAACAATAAAACTTTAGTGACGTTTGCAAAATTCCTAACTTTATCTTTCGCGATCCAGTAATCAACACCAGACCCAATTATTGCAGCCTTTTTTTAGCTGGAATAATGCCTTCGGAGCGTCACACTCTGCCACGAAAGACAGAGACTGGTGTGTCGGACTGGAACATAATAAAACCCCAGGATGGTTCTCTTCTGTCTGCACCAGTAAATAAATGCGCCAGATAATCACACCAATCACCTGGTCTCAAACTAAGGTTTTTCCCATGTACTATGAGTACCAGACGACGGATACTAACTGAGGGCGTCATCCCAGCACATCCAGACCCAAGTCAATTTAGAAAAGTTCGTTTTCCAAATTGACCCGACCGGGAATCGAACCCGGGACCTTTCACGCTTTGGTCGCCTACCTTAGCCACTGCGCCACCGAGGTCGTCAACCAGTGGTGGGTATCCCGTCGAACGGACGAACGCAGGTCACCGACTCCCAAGTGCAGCGCAAGACACAGCGCGTCTCGGTGCAGCGGATGCCCCGACGATGTTGCAGCCCTATCCTGTGGTCTCAATTCTTTTGTACTAAATTGGAACATTATGATTATTGATTTTTATAGTTTTTTTATAGTGATTTACGCCGCACTAGTGTACTTTAAATATTTTAAAGAAACAGAAAAGTTTCATTCCCTTGCGGTACAGGGGGCCTACTCCCATAAACGAAATATGTCGGATCCGACAACGGATGGCAATTTTTAATCCTCATAATCTTAAAGAAATCACTTCGAATGCAAATTAAGCGTTTTCAAAAAACAAAATATTTTTTATGCAAATCAAAAACCACGTCTTCATTCCCAAACTTTTGAATAATCTTCAAAAACGAAACCTTTCGTTTGTTCGTTTCGTTTTGAGAGTACCCACCCAGGGCTCGAACCCACGACCTTCACGAATAGCGTGCTGCTCTTCCAACTAAGCTAATTGCAAGTTATGGTAAGTGATGATTTTTTTCGGTTGAATCAACCAGTTAGCCACTGGTATGTTTTAAAATAATATAATGATGGTTTATGTTAAATATTTATTGATTCTTTATTATTTTGTGAATATAAATATATACGTATGTTTTTTATTAAGAGTGTTGTTAGGACTTTTTTATTTCTCTTCAAGGTTGACCTCATCCCACCTGATGTGAAGTGGTAATGAGGTCCTAGCTTTAGGGCGACAACTGCAGCATAATAAATCTGTTACTGGACTTGTCGCCCTTACCTTGAACGCTTGACCCCTGCTACTAATGTAGCACCCCCCAAGAGCTCTGGAGCCTTACTTACACTAAGGAATACAACAACACAGAAGTGATTGTTATTTGAGATCTTCTGTGAGGTAGGAGGTATTTCACTAGTCGGGCTGCTCCAGTTCGAGCGATAAATTGCTATGCCCTACCTCTAAAAAGTAATATTTAACTTTAATTCGTTTATAACGTTAAAATAAGTATGAATTTTCATTAAACGATCAATTTAATACACCGTTCAGGCACTGTTAATAAATTATACTTCGTCAACGGTTTGGATATTATGTTTCACAATTTTATATGAAATTAAAGTTAATAAATCTTATTCAGCGTATTTATCACATGATGTTTAATTTTAATTTTAATTCAATTTCTTGTAAACACTTTTATAGCTTCGATTTCATAAAGTTACACACATGGTAATTAATGTTATATTTTAGATTGATTGAGAAAATCAGAAATTTATTTTTAACTCCACAAAGTTGATTATGCTTTTTCAAATATCGTTGAGGTACTAATTTGTATTTTATTTAACAATATTTTTACTAAGCGTAACCCCACACTAGCGTTCTTTGAGCGTCGACGTCGACGCAACGCCGACGCGACGTCGACGCAACGCCGACGCGACGTCGACGCAACGTCGACGCGGCGCCGACGCAACGCTTGCGCAGCGGCGCGGTCGAAATGACGAACGCCAGGACTGCGCTCCACAGGCGCCGCGCCGGCCCGACGCCTGCCGCAGCGTTTATTTTGACAACAGTACAATGATCAACTCAATTGTTTCGGCCCGCCCGTGTTTTAGTATCAGTAGGTAGAAGACTTTTTAGCTGATAGCAAATATGGATGTAGCTTAAAATACTAGCTCATATTGCCGAAGAAACCCATTTTCAATTAAGTACTTTTAGTTTTCGAGAAAATAAATGCTAAAGTTGCCTTTTTGTGCCATGTGTCAAATAGGTAAAATATATTTTTTCCTTTACAAGTTGAAATTATTAATTTATCACTGCAATATAAAACATTATATTGTGCGTTATTCAAATCTTACATTTCCATTTTCGAAATAACTGTACATGATGTCAGCGCGGCGCGACGCTCGAACGCGATGTGCAGAGGACGCCCAGCGCAAGCGCCGCTCAAACGCCGCGCCGACGTTGGGCGGGCGCCGCGTCGACGCTGAGCGGGCGCCGCGTCGACGCTGTGCGCGCGCCGCGTCGACGCAACGCCCAAACAACGTCGGCGCGGCAAGACGCTGACGCTCGAAAGACGCTAGTGTGGGGTCCCTCTAAGCCGTTTCATAGCGTTGACCGAACGCCTTGATGATCTAATGTACTAACTCGGGGCTCGATTCCCATTTTGAGATAAAAAAGAAACGTATTTTCAAAATAAAAAGTGAGTAAAATTAGACAGTAACCCTATTCTAGTAAGAAGCCTATTTCAAAATGTTGAACACTAGTTTGAATTTTTTTTTTAAATCAATTGTTACTTTAATTTAATCATAAATTATGATTTTTTAATGTGATTTGGAACAAGTGTTATTAAGATTATTTGTTCAAACTTAATCGCGTAAGTATCTCACCATTATACATAGTTTTCTATTAATCAACGAGCGTATGAACATTTGGTACTGTGATAATCTAGCAATGAATTATGTCAATCAATTTGAGTGAACATGTATATAGAAGACCTTATTGTCCTGTCCTGTATTGTTATAGAGACAAGTAATAATGCATTCAGTCTGTAGGTGGAACAACTGAAACGCTTCTTACAATAACCAACTCGTAATATTTAAACGCAACATAAACAATTTATCTCTGCTAGCGGTGCGGAATTCAAATCCAATACCTTCGCGTATCGCACGTGCTGCTGTTCAAATGATTGTGTTCTTTTTTAGCGTAACCCCACACTAGCGTTCTTTGAGCGTCGACGCCCACGCAACGCCGACGCGACGTCGACGCAACGCCGACGCGACGTCGACGCAACGTCGACGCGGCGCCGACGCAACGCTTGCGCAGCGGCGCGGTCGAAATGACGAACGCCAGGACTGCGCTCCACAGGCGCCGCGCCGGTCCGACGCCTGCCGCAGCGTTTATTTTGACAACAGTACTGTGATCAACTCAATTGTTTCGGCCCGCCCGTGTTTTAGAATCAGTAGGTAGAATACTTTTTAGCTGATAGCAAATATGGATGTAGCTTAAAATACTAGCTCATATTGCCGAAGAAACCCATTTTCAATTAAGTACTTTTAGTTTTTGAGAAAATAAATGCTAAAGTTGCCTTTTCGTGCCATGTGTCAAATAGGTAAAATATATTTTTTCCTTTACAAGTTGAAAGCATTAATTTATCACTGCAATATAAAACATTATATTGTGCGTTATTCAAATCTTACATTTCCATTTTCGAAATAACTGTACATGACGTCAGCGCGGCGCGACGCTCGAACGCGATGTGCAGAGGACGCCCAGCGCAAGCGCTGCTCAAACGCCGCGCCGACGCTGGGCGGGCGCCGCGTCGACGCTGAGCGGGTGCCGCGTCGACGCAACGCCCAAACAACGTCGGCGCGGCAAGACGCTGACGCTCGAAAGACGCTAGTGTGGGGTCCCTCTTATAGGATCACTCGCGTGTCTGTCCGTCCGTCCGTCTGTCACAGCTGATTACTCTGAAACCACTGGGCCAATTGAGATGAAATTTGGTACACATATGTAAGTTAAAGACCCAAAGGTGCATGTGTAACAGAAATAAATAAATTATGAATTTGGGGGTCACTTTTGGAGGGTAAATCACAACATTAAAAAAAAAATCGCTAACCATATCGTGTGACATATCAAAAGAAAGATCTTGCTGTAAGGATTGCAAATATGTATCATTTATAATCTTCAAATAAATAGTTTTTAAGTTATTTAAGAAAATAGGCGAAAATTGACCATTCCCCCCCACCTTGTCTCCGAAACTACTAGGCTAAAAATTTTGAAAGTTATGCGGAATATAGCTCTTTACATATAGATTACAGGAAAACCTATGAGAAGTACATGGATTAAAAAAAAAGAATAATTACTTTAAAAATCGACATGAAAAACTGTAACTTATTTACCTACATTTGATAAATAATTGTTTAGTTTATTGTGACCTATGAGCCCAACGTACGGAACCCTCTCCACGCGAGTCCTACTCGCACTTGACCGGTTTTTTTATATTACACTTCAAGATTGACCTCATCCCACCTGATGTTAAGTGGAAATGAGGTTCTAGCTTAAGGGCGACATGTACAGGATAATAAATCTGTTACTGGACTTGTCACCCTTACTTTGAAGGCATGACCTTTGCTACTAATGTAGCACCCCCCCCAAGAGCCTTGGAAACCTAGCTCACACGCAGGATACAACAACACAGAAGTGATTGTTATTTGGCTGCGGTTTTCAGTAAGGTGGAGGTATTTCACCAGTCGGGCTGCTCCAGTTTGAGCGATAAATCGCTATGCTCTACCTCTCTTAGTTCCCGCATGAAAAATCCACTAGATGGCAACACTTAGACGTGGGGTCAAACTATTATTTGATTGGTGATTTAAACCTTGATAAGACTCTGTCGACTATATGACCACCATCATATTTTAAACCTCATTTGAATAAAGGTCCAAAACCAATGAAAAATTTTAACATGTTCTGCCGTATAGAGGGTTAAATGTCATGGTGACATGTATTTTAATGTCATGTTAATCATAACCAATCACGTGTCAGTTGGACCCTTAGAATAAGGAAAGTAGTTGGACCCTACGCCTATGTATCGCCATCTAGTGGATTTTTCGGACGCGAACACGTAGAGCTAACCGTAAGTTATCTTAGGTAATTAATGATTGAATGAATACTTATTAGAGGAGTACTTTAAAAACCAATCCTCTTTTTCAACATGCTACAAATTGCACTTTTCAGCCTTGACAACAGTTATAAATTCCAGCATAACGTAAATTGTTTCACGTAAATACAAAAGAAATATTGCATTTAGCACGTACATAGTCAACTTTTTAATATGTTTATTGTTTTGGTATTTCACTTAAATGAGACGCCATTACCTACTGATTGTCACGCAAGACACACGCTTTGCATAATTTACAACTTGGTGTACTCAAAGCATTTCTGTAACGTTTTGCTAGACAGCTCTCGACTTAATTTTCAAGTGCATAAAATCTAATATCTATTGAGATATTTTGACAGATGATGAGTGGTAGTACGTAAATAAATCTTTGGACTTTATGGGCGTTGAAGACAATGTATGAATGTCAAGGTTACCACCTTTACAAAAGGACAGAACAGCCAAACAATACATTAAAATAAAATGTTTTTGTTTGAACAAATATAGGACGGAATCACTAAAAACATTCTAAGAAAGATACCTCATTTCACGAGGTATGTGTGATTTTTAGGGTTCCATACCCAAAGGGTAAAAACGGAATCATTTTACTAAGACTTCGCTGACTGTCCGTCCGTCCGTCTGTCTACTTGTAACTTTAAAGGGCATTTTAAACCCCATCTTAAAAATAACAGGGTATATTAAGTTTGATGTTTCCGCCAGTCAGTATGTATGTCTAAACCGATTTTGATTTTTGTTTGAAAAGTACCTAAATTTGTTAAGAGTTAAGGACACTCCCTAATTACCTAATTACCTTTTCTATGTTTGATAGAAATAGGTTAAAATGGTTGTCGATTACTGCTACAAATTGTCTGATATAAAAATAAAAATATGTAATTTTTATTTTTATTATTTTTTTAAGACCTCCGTAGCCGAGAGGCGAGTGGTCCTGACTTTGGCGAGCGCCCTCTCTGAGGTTCCGGGTTCGATCCCCGGTCGGGTCAATATGGGAAACGAACTTTTCTATATTTTATCGGGTCTGGGTCTTGTAGTCCCGTCTTTGTTTCCGATTTCTGTAAAACAAGTACTTAAAAAGAAGAAGAAGAAAGAAAAAACATTTATTGGCACACACATTAAAGCACAATTACAAACACATGAGAAACATTAAATAGGGGCAGTGCAGCCAATAAGGTCCCAGCCTCAGGATGAGCTGCTGCGACAATGGGATCAATGCGGCAGCAGCGCTGGTATTCTGGTGGGACCTTAAATTGAGTGGCGTGAGAAACAGAAAACAAAAATAAAAATAAAACAAGGTATATAAGTCTAAGAGCTACACAACACATAAATAAAGAAATCACAACATTAACAAACCAATTTACAGTTATTTACTAGTTTATTTACTTAAGCTACTTACCACAGAATCAGAGCAATGTATGTGATGTTGTCCAATAATTATTTATTTTATTTATATTTTGACACAAGTCCCTACTCAATATAGTTAACAAATAAAAGGGCTTGAGTAAATGTTAAATCCAACATCCGCCAAATGCTAATATCGAACTATGCGTAACCCCACACTAGCGTTCTTTGAGCGTCGACGCCCACGCAACGCCGACGCGACGTCGACGCAACGCCGACGCGACGTCGACGCAACGTCGACGCGGCGCCGACGCAACGCTTGCGCAGCGGCGCGGTCGAAATGACGAACGCCAGGACTGCGCTCCACAGGCGCCGCGCCGGTCCGACGCCTGCCGCAGCGTTTATTTTGACAACAGTACTGTGATCAACTCAATTGTTTCGGCCCGCCCGTGTTTTAGAATCAGTAGGTAGAATACTTTTTAGCTGATAGCAAATATGGATGTAGCTTAAAATACTAGCTCATATTGCCGAAGAAACCCATTTTCAATTAAGTACTTTTAGTTTTTGAGAAAATAAATGCTAAAGTTGCCTTTTCGTGCCATGTGTCAAATAGGTAAAATATATTTTTTCCTTTACAAGTTGAAAGCATTAATTTATCACTGCAATATAAAACATTATATTGTGCGTTATTCAAATCTTACATTTCCATTTTCGAAATAACTGTACATGACGTCAGCGCGGCGCGACGCTCGAACGCGATGTGCAGAGGACGCCCAGCGCAAGCGCTGCTCAAACGCCGCGCCGACGCTGGGCGGGCGCCGCGTCGACGCTGAGCGGGTGCCGCGTCGACGCAACGCCCAAACAACGTCGGCGCGGCAAGACGCTGACGCTCGAAAGACGCTAGTGTGGGGTCCCTCTATGGAGGATTAATTGAAGTTTTTTATCATCATTTAAAATGATTGATCAGAACTGTCGAAATGAAAAATAAAACTAAATAGAGCGATAGCGAGAGCTATAAATTGGAAATCGCAATTCCACTGATTCACATTTCCGTTTTACTACGTAGCTATGGCATCGAAGAAAATTGCTTCAAAATATTGATACATCGCCAGCGGCGGACTAAGGGCGACTACGCTGTGCTTGAAATTTCTATCTAAGGGCTCGAGCACACACGAGCAGCATCCGCGCTTGGCGTTTTAGCCACTTTATCAAAGCTAAATGTAGCCACCACAACAGAAGAGAGAGAGATAGGGCATAGCGATTTATCGCTAGAACTGGAGCAGCCCGACTGGCGAAATACCTCCACCTTACAGAAGACCGCAGCCAAATAACAATCACTTTTGTGTTGTTGTGTTCCTGCGTGTAAGTATGGTTTCCAGAGCTCCTGGGGGGTGCTACATTAGAAGCAGGGGTCAAGCCTTCAATGTAAGGGCGACAAGTCCAGTAACTTATGATTTACTTGTCACCCTTAAGCGTGGACCTCATCACCACTTAACATCATGTGAGATGAGGTCAATCATGAAGTGTAATATAAAAAAAGAAACGCCGGTGATTAATCGCTTTTCGGAAGCTCGACACGGCAGGTGGACTTACTATGTATTGACGCTGTGGCTGTTATGGGTCTCCAGTTACCCATCGCGCTATCATTAGGCAATGAGAAAGTACGTGGGGTTTTAAGTTAGGGTAGTCCTCGAGCGGCGGAGTCCCACACACGCCCCTGTCGTCCCCATGGCTGTGGTATGGTACGAAAAGTATTTTCCCTAACTCAAAAAAAAGGATGGGCCAACTATCAATATCACGCTAAAATGTAAGAACTCGTGAGAAAGCGCAATTTTGATACATATAATCGCCGGTTACCGATGCTAAAAGTAGCATGGCTGCTGTAGCTCTTGAAGTGTCTGTATTTCAAGACTAACAACAAAAACATCCCTGAAAATTGTTAATTAGTTAAAATGTTTTTTATATTACATTAATAAGGTGATCAACAGTTTTGGTTATTATCAAAATGCCACGTATCGTCAGATTTTTTGTGGGATTTTATTTTATCTGCCCTTCAAGTTTTATTTGTTTATTTTTTTGGTGTTCTTCATTTTTGAAGTGTCAATCTTAAAATCAAAACTTTTTCAATCGTTTGTAGCATACAAATTTGTCTCTGTTTGTTTCCATGTTTTTCTGTATTCAGATCGACTTGCAATTATCGATAACAATACACAATGGTGTGCACTTTACCAGAACCGTGTATTTGATTTATCAAATACTTATCGGAAGTACTAAAGTACTTAAATGATTTATAAAGTACTTTAGTACTTCCGAAATAAATTCTTGAGAATTTTAAAATCTATGAACTTGCATAACGCAAATTTATGGGTCGTGAATTTCAATGTCCCGTCCAGAATTTCTCCATGAATTTGATTCGCAATCCGGCCCTGTATAGCGCATCAAATCAATATCATAGCCGAGTCCGTCCCGCTTGATATTCATTGTGCAGACGAAGCTATTCATAAAATACAGCCGTAATTCTAGGCTTTCATACCATTTGGTATTTGTTTATGGTGATTTTGGCGCCACTCTCGGTTTGATGGGCCTACATGTTGGTAATTATGTCGTGTTTTGATTACCGTGGCGTACTAAGGGAAAGGGTTTCTTAAGATAAATAATTTCAAAGGGATCTTTTTATTAATTTGGGCGACGGAAATACTGACTAAGCTACAAGTCGTTAAAGCCTAAGTGACTCACTTATTAAATTTGTGTCCAACCTATCATTTAGCTTAGGTTACATTGGTATTTTTAATTTTATATAAGTATTTTTTATAGTGTTTTCATATTTTTAGGTAACATTTTTATTTATGTTTCCTGTTAATATTTTCGCAATAAATATTTTGCACGGCCGCACCCGTTTCTCGATATCTACTATTTGCTCTACTTAAAGGTTGTCTGGAAGAGATTGCTTTTTAGCAATGAGACCACCTAAATTGTACTTAATTATGTCTGCAGTAAAATGTATCTATCTATTTTTATTGGAGCTCGATAAAAAAGAACCTATATCATATATCATATTAAATAAAAAAATAATTTAAATTTACGATACGCCACTTGCAATGCAATAACTGTGTACAATTTATTTATCTTTTTAAGTTTTTCAATGTTTTTTTTTCTAAGAACATTATCAAAACCAAACCCAACATGAACATTATATGTAATTTATGACACCAAGTTGACCCCAGAGACAGTCATGTAGTATATCAACTAATATGAAGAGCTTGAACTTGCCGCACTTAAGCAATGACCTCATTACCATTTAACATCAGGTGGGATGAGGTCAATCTTGAAGTGCAATATAAAAAAAAAACAAAAAAAAAAGAAAGTTATAATTTTCAGCAGAGTTGAATAACTTAAATCCAATCTTAAACTTATAGCTTTCATTTCACTTCAGTTTAGTAAAACAAATTTCAATTGTTTTACTTACTTGTTCGAGTGTATTGCTGTAGTAAAATTGCTTTCAAAACTAAACAATTGTGATTGTTTCCTTACTTTTCCAGCAAGTTGGCTTGTAAGTAAAGTACAGTAAACACCAAATCAAGGTATCCAATTGCAGTTCAATTTGAGTTCTTACGCCCGCGCCATAAGTGCTGTGTGTACAAAGTGTAAAGAGTGTAGGCTGGCGTGCTTTCGACTGTATTATGAAAAGGAACTTTAGAATTTTAGTTTCCCAAGAATGTGTCAACATTACAAATGTTGCCAATTTCGTGTTTTCCTACAAAGTATAATTTTAACTACGGGACTTATTGAAAGGACGGTATTATAGTTTACTAGCGGCCGCCCGCGACTTCGTCCGGGTGGATTCCGTTTTCTATACAAACTTTCATAACAATTGCAGCGTGATGTTATATAGCCTAAAGCCTTCCTCGATAAATGGTCTATTCAACACAAAAATATTTTTTCAATTCGAACCAGTCGTTCCTGAGATTAGCACGTTCAAACAAACAAGCATACAAACTTCTCAGCTTTATAATATTAGTATAGATATTGTCACTGGTTCATAAAATATTCGTATGACAGCGGAGGATGTGCCCGGACCTGAAGGAGAGGAAATTCCAAGTGTGGAAATGCGCGCGCGCATCCGCTGCTTCCAGCCGATGTATGCCGACTGTTGCCGATGGAACCCGATGTCTGTCGCGCCAGCAGTGGTTTTTGTAATTTTATCATATGTAATGGTATTGCGCCGTATAGATTACTTTACTGACTGGTAATTTTTATTGGCCCGCCCCATCTCAAAGTTGAAACTAGCTGCAGCCGGAACTTCGTCCACACGGAAAAGTTTTTTTTTATATTTTATTTTAATAAATAAAAACAAATGTAATTCTTCACCATCTATTAACCAGTGTACATATAAGTCTTGTCAGAGCCGAAACAGACAGATATTTTCGTGGTATATGTACAGTATAGTTTAAGAGAGGCAGGGCAAAGCGATTTATCGCTCGAACTGGAGCAGCCCGACTGGTGAAACACCTCCACCTTACAGAAGCCCGCAGCCAAATAACAATCACTTCGGTGTTGTAGTGTTCCTGCGTGTAAGTAAGGTTTCCAGAGCTCCTGGGGGGTGCTACATTAGTAGCAGGGGTCAAGCCTTCAAGGTAAGGGCGACAAGTCCAGTAACAGATGTATTATGCTGTACTTGTCACCCTTAAGCTAGGACCTCATTACCACTTAACATTAGGAGGGATGAAGTCAATCTTGGAGTGCATTATAAAAAAAAAAGTAAAGTCATCTACGTAAATTCAGTAAAACGGTTTTATTAACATAATAAATAGACACTCCACTCTCATTTAATAGATGAATCCCATCGATGTGACTTACATGATATTTTTGTTCAATTTGTTGGCAACACTACATCTCTCTGAAATAATGATTGAAACCGTATTGTAACAATACAAGTGCATGGCTGAAGTTCGTCTCTTTTGAGGTCAGTACCACAAAAGACTTCTATATTGCATTGGTCGCGACTGCACAAAAGCTGCATTTTTAGGGTTCCGTAGTCAACTAGGAACCCTTATAGTTTCGCCATGTCTGTCTGTCTGTCCGTCCGAGGATAATCTCAGAAACCGTTTGCGTGCAAAAATAAAAAAAAAGTTTTTAGGGTACCCCCCCTACACGTAAGTGATTTTTTTTAATTTCAATCCCCAAATGTGATATATCGTTAGATAGGTATTTAAAAATGAACAGGGGTTTACTAAAATTTTTTTTTAAATTTTATTATTTTGGGAAATAATCGCTCCAAAAGAAAATAAAATTATGTCCTCCCCCCTCTAACTTTTAAACCATAAGTTCAAAAAGTATGAAAAAAATCTAGAATATAGAACTGCATAAAGGCTTTCTAGGAAAATTATTTTGTACCTGATGGGTTTAATGGTTTAAGAACTTTTAGAAAAAAAATTTTTAACTAAAGTTGTAATTTAAGGATACTTAAGTATTGTGATGCACTGAAAACTACGGAACCCTACACTGAGCGTGGCCCGACACGCTTTTGGCCGGTTTTATATATGAGGACTTACCTTCGTGACTTGTTCAACTCGCATTGCTGTTTCAATACAATTGAGAGCTACAGCATTTTTAATAGTATAAGATTCCAATTGTAATAACATAGAGATTATATTACGTTTGTCCTATATTAAGATACCTACAATAGGGAAGTAGGGTGGGTCAAAAATACCAGATTATTTTTACTTCGTTAAATAGTAATTTCAAAATGCACAAAACGTTTTAATTGTTAAGATAACAAAAGTTTTGATACTGTTGATTGGCTGATAATGCACTACACTCGGTGTTTTTAACCAATCAGCAGCTGAGCGCGATAAAATTTACTCAAGAGGTACATTTTCAGCTTCCAGCACCAACGTTTACTTAAGGAGTATCACAAAGTTTAGAAGTACATTCGTCAACACCCAGACACAGCACCAACACAAATGTTCATCACTCGAATGTTCATCCTGCGTTGGGTTCGAAACCACGACCCTTGGGTACACCTCCAAGAGTGCCAATATAATCTATGCTAATATTAAAAAACTGAAGATTTTGTTTGTTTGTTTGTTTGTTTGAATGTGCTAATCTTAGGGACTACTTGATGAAATTTTGGTTTGTGTTTAATAGTCCATTTATTGACAAAGGCTTTAAGCTAAATAATACGTCGCTGCAACCAAAGAAGCGAAGAATCAGAAGAAAATATGGATAAAACGGAGATGATACGCATTCAAAGCCACGGCGAGAGGTAGGGCATAGCGATTCATCACTCGAACTGGAGCAGCCCGACTGGTGAAATACCTCCGCCTTACAGAAGACCGCAGCCGAATAACAATCACTTCTGTGTTGTTGTGTTCCTGCGTGTGAGTAAGGTTTTCAGAGCTCCTGGGGGGTGCTACATTAGTAGCAGGGGTCAAGCCTTCAAGGTAAGGGCGACAAGCCCAGTAACAGATTTATTACTGTACCTGTCACACTGCTAGGACCTCATTACCACTTAACATCAGGTGGGATGAGGTCAATCTTGAAGTGCAATATAAAAAAACAAGTCGCCGGGCTGCTAGTATTTTTAATAATTGAGTCATACTTCAGTCCAAACGAACAGTGTTTAACATTCTGTTTAGGTTATGTTTTACTGCAGTTAAAAACTAATTAACGTAGACAGTTTTGGTACTAGGTTGGCGTCATTTACTTTTGTGAGACACTCAATAACTTCCTCGAAGTATGCTTCCATAATGAGCTAACAAATCATTAAACTTAACGTGTTTTGACTTCTTATAGACAATGTATATCTAGGTTTCTTTACATCCTGTCACAAATGTTGATGAGTCGATTTAAAATGGCAGTCTTTGAGAGTACCAAAAGAAGTGAGCTGATTTCAAATGTATTTATGCATTTTTTTTATAATGCACTCCAAGATTGACCTTATCCCACCTGATGTTAAGTGGTAATGAGTTCCTAGCTTAAGGGCAAAAATTATAGCATAGTAAAACTGTTACTAGACGTCGCCCTTATCTTGAAGGCTTGACCCCTGCTACTAATGTAGCACCCCCCAAGAGCTCTAAAAACCTTACTCACATGCAACACCAACAACAGTAATTGTTATTTGGCTGCGGTCTTCTGTAAGGTGGAGGTATTTCACCAGTCGGACTGTTCCAGTTCGAGCGATAAATCGCTTTGCCCTGCCTCTCTTAATTTTAATTATTTTAAGGATTCATTTCATTCATTGTTTTAAGGATGAGATTACTCTACACATGACATTGAGTAGCCACTTCTTACTCTTTACACATGAATATGACTAATGCCATGTTTAAATATTTAAAACGATCCGTTCTAATTACGGATAGTAATAAATTTTACGAGGCGTAAGCTAAAAACGTTTGAGGAACGACTGATGACAGCTGGTATGGTAAGTAAATTATGGAACGGTATTAAAGACTCGTAGTCGTTCGAAAAACAGATACCTAGTTATTTTTTACACATTACGAATCGTAAAATATTAAAACTGGGATAAAAAAAGCCACAATGATCAATACAGCCAAAAAGTCCTACTTTCTTAAGCGCTGAGCGGCCCGTTTGGGTCCACACTTTAACGCGCCATCTCTGAGGTGCCGGGTTCGATCCCCGGTTGGGACAATGTAGGAAACTAATGTCTCGGGTCTGGGTGTTGTGGTACCGTCGTTATTTCTGATTTCTGTAACACAAGTCCAATATTTATCTTTTTGTGCCGACCTACGACATGACCTACAAGTCGACACAAATACGGCGTCAGCAGAATTGGCGTAGTAGACAACGCTCCATACGTAATGCACGACTAGCCAATTAATACATCGATCCTACATCGCAATGTCAGAGTTTTTGACGCCAACTTTATATACAACACACCATGATTAGTAGTTGGGCCTTGGTCCCCGAGCAGATAACACTAGGTCTGAAGGACTCGGCGCAAAGTACTTCCGCTTTTGATATGGAAAACGAACTTTTCTATATTGTGTCAGAACTAGGTATTGTGGTACCGTCGTCGTTTATGATTTCATAAATAAATAAATAAATATTGGACAACATCACATACATTGCTCGTATCCTGTGGTAAGTAGCTTAAGCACTTGTGTTACAGAAATCAGAAACAACGAAGGTACCCACAACACCCAGACCCGAGACAACATAGAAAAGTTCGTTTTCCATATTGACCCGACCGGGGATCGAACCCGGAACCTCAGAGATAGCGCGACGCCCAAGTCCGGCCCGCTCGCCTCTCGGCTACGGAGGTCGTCAGTTCATAGTTTTGCTTGTTGTTTTTACTTGTTCATAGTTTAGCTTTGCATGCACTTTAATTAGAAAATCACTTTGTTGTTTTGTTTACTAACATTTTAAATAAGAGTTTGTTTGTTTGCTTAAACTTGCTAATCTCAGGAACTACTGGTCCGAATTAAAAACATATTTTTGTGTTAGATAGCCCATTTATCGAGGAACTTTTTAATTTATTTAACATCACGCTGCAGTTAGTAATACCGAAGAATCAGCGAATGGGGAAAAACGGGTACAGTAAACGGGCAAAGCAAGTAGTTTTAAAGGAGCGATTTATCTTTCCAGATTAATATTTTGAACTGATGCTTGTTAAATACAATCGCAGAAACAGAAATACACAAAACCAAACCACATCAAAAATAAATTTGGCGTGCCTATGTTTAATGTTCAGCGAACCACATACCACGTGTGGTCGGTCCGAGATTTAAATTGAAAATGCCGGTTCACCGCAACGATATTGTCGAATACTCCTGGTCGCAATGATTGCGAATATCAACTCGAATCGAATATTGATTACTGCTATCCAGTTAAATACCATAGTGATGCCAAAATGTAAAAATGTACGCTATACAGGCCTAGCGTGCGCCATGCGAGTAAATTTTAACGCGCTAAGAGCCTCAAAATCAATGCGTCACCTGCTGATTACTATCACCTAATCAAAACGGTATAGAAACATTTGTCGTCTCATGCGATAAATTAAACGTATTGCATGCAAGGCCTGATAATCTCCATCACCATTTGAAACTCTTATTTTTAAGCGACATCTCAATTCGACCGAATATATTTTTCTACACTTTAGATTTGTTTTGTAAGATAACAAGAGGTCGGAATAATTAGAGTAACAACTATTCTTATACATCCCAAAGCGCATCAGGCTAAATACCTTAAACTTTGCACCTAAGGACGGTCATCATTAGAACGAATATCGAAATGCATGCCTTGAACTGCTATCGACCGAACACACTAGTATTAACATGCTAAAATTAATATGAACCTTCCTGGGAGTTTTAATGAATAACCCTATGCGAGCAATCTAGAACAGCAAAAAGGTAAACACGTGAAATAGAAATTGAAAAATATGTATGCAGTGTAAAAATAAAATTAGTTACATAAGAAATACAATAGGAAACACACAGAAAAAAAACACACTCAGCATGTGTCCCTAGAGAGTGAGCACTACTGCACGCAGGCAGCCATCAATCTTAAACTTGAACCAAAATTAAATAAAATAGGGAACTGTGTACAATGTTTGTCACGTGCAATCAGATATGATGGATTGTATGAAGGGAGTTACCTATATTATATATACTATAATATATATACTATAATACCTATATTATTGAAATATAATACCAGTAATAGTTTTTGTTTTGTTTTTTACTTGCAGTTCGGTTTTAGTTATTTTGCCCACGACATACATAAGTACTGTATAAAGTCCAAAGTAAGTAATGACGTGCTTTCGACCGCATGTCCTTTACCTTTCTAAACAGAATAATACCTACATACACACGTATATTATAACAAAATTAATTACCTCACATTTGCAAGCCGTGGCAGCCTGTAAATGAATCTGCACTTAGACTTTATTTCAAGTTTGTGCGTAATGTTATTTTTTAGTGTAAGATTTGTTGGTTGTCCTACTTATATAAATAAAATAAATGTCAATAAATGGGGGTGCTCCGCTATATTTTTATTTTATTACTAGCGGACTCGACAGACTTCATCCTGTCAAAAATATTTGGAATGTGGCTCAATTCTAAATTTTTGTGAGAAAACGTTCTTAAAATTTTTTCTCGAATAAAAACCATCCTTGGACTGCAAAGAACTTTAAAAAAAATATTATCAAAATTGGTACAAGCGTTGTCGACTTATGCGATACCAACACATTTTGCGATTCATTTTTATATAAAAGATCACAACTTGTGTTGTGCATACTACAAAGGTGGGTAACAAAGCAAGTCTTCGCATTGTAATTTTGCAACTTCTGATATCCGATATCGTTGATGGAAGTTTGGCAGCATCGCGTGCAGTGCAGTGATTTTAATTGCGTAAAAGTAAACAACATTTTTATTAAACAAAACTCCGGGATTTTTTCTGTTTTTCAAAATTTGTTTTCGGATCTGAGGGATATCTCCGTAAATCTTTCACTGTACGGAATCAGTAAAAATACGTCTAAATCTACCTAGTTACGACCTCTGATGTCTAAGTGTATTAATATTATAAAGCTGACTAGTTTGTTTGTTTGTTTGGACGCGCATATCCGCGGCTTAGATAACCCTCTACTTCTACAGAATACTCTTCTTTTCTCAGAGTCGGGGAGTCCCACAAACGCTTCCCCAGACAGCGCTACGGCGTGCGCCAAAGCATTTTTCTCCCTTAACAAAAACGATCACTAACCATTGTTACACCGGTCCAATTGGAAAATAATAGGGCCCTATTTTGCTCAGGTGTGGAACCCTAACCGGGTTTCAATAAAACCCTCCGGATCCACTCTGCATCTGAAAAGCCGATTTTACAAAGAGGGCGCCGATTGTGGCTGACCGCTGCATTCTGGGCCCAGATTACGAACCCTCTTTGTGGCCAGTGTTTATTGCTAATCGTTCTTTTTCTGTTGTATTTTAACGTGTAGTACAAAGTAAATACCTTTTAAAAATTTAAAATAATTTAACGGGTCAAAACGCGACACCATTTTTATTTAGTAGTTAATACGAACTACTTACTGCCCGACGTTTCGGTTAGGTTGCACCAACCGTGGTCATGAGCTGAGCTGTGGTCAGTCAGTAAGTAGTTCGTATTAACTACTAAATAAAAATGGTGTCGCGATTTGACCCGTTAAATTATTTTAAATGTTTAAAATGGAACGCGGAAGGCTTAAAATGTAAATACCTTTTAACTTCAAGTATTTCGTAAATGCACGGTTGCGATCTAAGAAATTACAACGGTAAATCAAGGTTTGAAATAGTAAGGAGCCTTCTTTCACCCTCATAATCTACGTGGCGCGCGTGACATTTAAAAATGATTTCTTTCAATACTTATTTCAGGCATATAAGGTTTAAACTAGATAAGACCATATAATTATATTTTAGGCTTTTTGTAATGTTTGCGATAAAACACCTGGCACCTTTGGTAAACAAGGGCATAATTGCAGTTTTTGCAATTTTACAATTTACAATTGTGCCTTTGTTCTACCAAAAATGCGACCTATGTACCTACGTCATGACGACGAATACAATAATTTGTTAGTATTTTGCAAGGAATTGTTAATCTTTAATTTAAGTAAAACCTTTCAACGAGCACTTATTGTTTTAATAAAACTTGTCCGCCGGAGCTTTACCTCTGTAAAAAGATTACATTAATAAAGTTTAAGTAAGGTTTTTTAATAACAAAATCTATTTTCTGGTCTATTACCCATGAATAAAGTAGCTTTCCATTAGTAAAATATATTTTGTAAATTGGTTCAGTAGTTTAACAAGCTGTTCAACGCAACACACAAAATCTCGAATATTTCTGCTTTAAAATATTTTTATAAATAAATGCATCGTATAAATCATAATTACACGATATAATTTTATATCTCCCAACAGCGGCTCGAGGTGAGATTTAGGACATACTTCGTTCTCTGGCAGTTGTCTAAATGATAGGGACCTCCGCTTCCCCACTTGCTTGATGGCGATGGCAAAGATATTGCCACAATTATAGATAAAATAAAATTACATTACGGCGTAGAACAAAACCATTTTTTTTAAGCAAAAAGTATGTTTTTGTGGCCGCATTACAAACGTCGTCATTTCGCATCGACGGATCTCTCGATAAATTAATCGATACAATGGCGTGACGGCTCGACAAAACATCATGGCCGGCGGAAATTGTATCAAATTGACCGTTCAGGTGCGTTTTTTGAAGTTTAATATGCAGAACAGCGGAGGACGCGCCACGGGAATAATTGGAGACACGTTTTTGTTAGCAATAGTGCATGTTACTGCTAAAGTGGGAAGTGTAAGAATGTTTTATTTTTATTTTTATAGTACTTTACACCGTACTAGCGAACTTTATATATTAGAAACTTTCTGTTTCTTCTTTATTATTGTGGTCAAAAATAAAAGCCAGTGCAAAATGTCTGATTTCCCAGAAAAATACCAACATTCCTACACATATTAGAAACAGAAAAATTGTATCTCCTCTTGCGGTGCGGAAATCAAACCCACGACCTTCACGTATCGCGCGTGCTGCTATTCCAACTGAGCTAGCCGTAAGTCATCTGCTGTATCAAGTATATAGGTAACAATATAGTAGTAGGCCTACTAGTATTTTGTGAAATGTTTTTTTGTTAACCAAATTTTTTTTTTTATATTGCACTTCAAGATTGACCTCATCCCACCTGATGTTAAGTGGTAATGAGGTCCTAGCTTAAGGGTGACAAGTACAGCATAATAAAACTGTTACTGGACTTGTCACCCTTACCTTGAAGGCTTGACCCCTGCCACTAACGTAGCACCCCCCAGGAGCTCTGGAAACCTTACTCACACACAGGAACACAACAACACAGAAGTGATTATTATTTGGCTGCGGTCTTCTGTAAGGTGGAGGTATTTCACCAGTCGGGCTGCTCCAGTTCGAGCGATAAGTCGCTTTGCCCTACCTCTCTTAATTAATCAAAAACAAAACATATTGGCTTGCTGCAATTAATTTCGACCTGATTGTAAATACGCCATGTATTAATAAAACTTGTAATTATGAACATTCAATACTGGCTGTCGTTGCTTGAAAATCCAGTTTCTAGGAAATTATTTAAATCATCCCAATAAATGTGCATGCAAAATTACCCACCAATTGTTTCTAGGAATGCCGTTTATCTCCTACGTTTCAAATATTGACAGTAACATGCGCATATGATGCATGCAGGCTAGTTTCAAAGCCTAAAATGTTTTTGTCCAAATTGCCTGAAACGTATTCTATGCGCATATGCGTCCGTTTTTAAATGTGACTCTTGCATAAATGGTTTTTTAGTACCAACTCGTTCACGTGAGGTTTAAATAAATGGCTGGCTTTGTTTTCAAAATGCCTGCAACTGGGTAATAAAAACTAGCTGGGTTAAATTTGTTTGCGTCACAATTGTTTTTTTGTTTTGATAAAAATAAAAGTTTTAGTACAGTAGCGGGTTCAAAATGCACTTGAGATGTGAAATTACACGTAAATCCTACTTCTATCGATCTATCACTTTATCTTAGTTGAACTACTCTTGAAATAACATAATATGGTCGACAACATAACAATTTCTGGATATTGCTTACCATTTGCAGTTGTTTATCAGTTTCTATTCCCTTGACATGAGAGCGGATTCAAGTCCAATAAAGTCTAACATTATTTTAATTAAATAGGTATACTTGAGTGATTGTATGCCATATATTTTTTTTAATATGCCATACAATCACTCCAATCAACTGGTCTTAAACTAAGATTTTCCCTTGTGTTATGACAGATACTAACTGGGAGCGTCATCCTAGCACACCTAGACCCAAATCAATTTAGAAACGTTTGTTTCCCAAATCTACCTGACCGTGAATAGAACCCGGGGCCTTCGGCGCTTTGAGTAAGTACCTATCATAGCCAGTAATTTTATCGCGCACAACATTGATAAGATAATTAGAATCCATCAGCAGTTTTGATAAATACTTTTGATCAAATTTTTAGGCATAATAAGCATCAATTAATCCAATAAACACTACACGCTTTAGTTATTTTAATTTTTAATTATAGAACCAACAGAAAATGAGGATTTAAGGCTTTGTTTAAATCAAGGGGAAGGGCCCTTTCTCACTAAGTTATCTGTACATCACGGATTCAAACAAATAATACCAAAGCAAACTAGAGTCATCAGTTTCATAATAGATATATCAAATGAAACTACTTTGTTTTGTTGATTTGAAACCAGAATAAAATAACGTCCATTTTGGATTTTAAATTTGTCATAGTGTAGATAAAGTTAACGACCTCGGTGGCGCAGTGGCTAAGGTAGCCGGCCAAAGCGCTAAAGGTCCCGGGTTCGATTCCCGGTCGGGTCAATTTGGAAAACGAACTTTTTTAAATTGACTTGGGTCTGGGTGTGCTAAGATGACGCCCCCAGTTAGTATCCGTCGTCTGGTACTCATAGTACAAGGGAAAACCTTAGTTTGAGACCAGGTGATTGGTGTGATTGTCTGGCGCATTTATTTATTATTTATTTATTTAAAGTAGTAGCTCGCGCCCTTATAAATGATGCCTGTATTGGAGGAGTTGCGTCAAAATACGAGTATGTAATCCAACATTTTGTGGCTCCGGCCATCGAACACCGATTTCCTTCAAACAGAGATTAAAATACTCCCGGCTAATCATCTTTCCATATTGAGGGAGATGTGACACAATATAAAATCCGACATCTTATGGCGGCGGCCATTTTAGATCGGTGTCCTGCAAACAAACTTAAAACATTCCCGATTAACAAACAAAAAAACTAGTTTCATCAAGTTGGGACCCACGATTCCATATACAGACACAGACAGACAGACACATTAACTTATAACAGTAAACGTACTGGAGAGACAGGGCCCTAAGACTTAAACTCAAGCGTCAACAACTTTACACGAAGAACATAGTCACATGGTTTCGCCGAACACGTAAAGCCGAGAGCGCCTTAAAGGACCAATTAGTATTCAAACTTGTAACTTTAGAATTAATTACACCGTGATGTGCTTACTTACTAAGCTCATGTAAACACTTAGATTGTGCCAAAGCGGCCTACATCCGTCAAGCGTCCTACAAGGACGTGATAAGGTTCAAAGTCGTTTGTTAAGTTTGACGCGTCGTGTAGTCTATAATTTATCTGATGGCAAAAGACACGAGGTATCCATTTTCTTGTACTCAAGTCATTACACGTATCTCAAAGATAAGTGAATACGCGATGGGGAGCGTGTATTTATGAAACTAGACTAGGTTCTACGCGCGAGGTTGTCTGCACGAGATAGATAGATAGATAGATAAACTTTATTGCACAAAACTTTACAGAAATAGGTTTTACAGATTGATTATAGTACAATTTAGGCGGTCTTATCGCTAGAAAGCGATCTCTTCCAGACAACCTTAAGGTAGAGGAAATAGTAGATGGCGAGAAATGGGTACGGCCGTGCAACATTAATAAAGTTTAATTTCTTGAATTATATTCATAGTATAGCATGATAAACATACATAAAGTCATAGATATATAACATAATATATATACAAATAAACATGCTTATCAAACATAAAATTAAGTAAAGTATTTTGACTCAAAAAAAAAATAAAAAAATAATAAGTTAATATGGATAAGTGTATGAAACTTACTAACAACCAACATGCTCAGCTAAAATCATGGATAGAGGACATAAATTAACATTACGAGCTTTATTATATGGACATAAATTAGTTTTAATGCCTCTGTGGGTTTGCTACTTAACCCGGAGGTTAGCTTTAACTCCTGTGGGAATACTGGGAAACTCTAAAAAGTTGAAGAATATTCAGTTTTGTTTGCATATTGGAAGCTTGAGTCAACTTGTCTGATAAGAATGATGACTATTTGCTTTGGAAGGCACACTTAGTTTTTAGTCCCGATAGGTCCACTTTCTCTTGAAAGGATTGCAGAGATCAGGGTGATAAAATAACTATGTGAGGTCAATAGCATGTAAAGATGTAAAGGTATACACTAACAGTTTTATATAAGTTCTTATGCGCACGACATAAAGATCCAACGTCTTATTATTTATTATTTTATTATACTGTCCAATATTTATTTATTTATTGTCAGTACCACCAAGCTTTCCCGTTAAGGATCATATTTGTAGTGAACTCCGCGCTCCTTAAAGGATGCACAATTAAACAACCGGATACACAACGATTCCAGAAAGTTTTTTACTTTAGTTAGTTTAACTTATTTTTGTTTTCAATGGGAAAATGCCTCAGGTTTGGGTTTCGGATCATAAGTAGGTCGGTAAGTCGAAGGCAAGATATTTAAAACTTGCTGGAACTTCATACTCATAATTGTTATGCATCGTCAACATAAATACAAATCAAATTTAAAGTTACCATAATTGGCTCGAAACTAAATCCTATCGACAGGATTTTGACGAAAAATCTGTAGTACTTACAAACACAATTAAGGGGAATATTGGGAATATACCTATTGTACAAGCTAACAGACAATTGAAGTTGGATTTAAATAAATGAAAGCACAGTTTACAAATATTTTTTTAACCATTGTTTGGACAGGTGTTTCAATGTATCTAAATTGGCTAGCCAGGCATCATCTGTATCATGCTCGTATATTATTACCATTTAAATATTCATCATCATTACTATGACAATCATGAGATTAAATCTAATCCAATTCGTACGCATTGCTACATCGTGCCGCATAGAAAATAAATTTTGTATGTGGTACATAGTATGTCAGAATATTTTTTACATGTAACATCATCTTTTTATTCTTTCCTAAGAAATTTAGTATATACTAAGCTATTGCGCTTACTTACTCAGGTAAAAAATGTTGTGTGACATTTTCTTGTAAAAATAGTAGATAGAATTTTTGATAAATGCGAGATTTGACCTTACTTTTATTTGAATTTGGAATTCGATTTACCTGTATGACACTTCCGCCTTCCTATTCAAAAATGTCGAAATCGAATTTGGAAATATGTGTTTATCTCTTTCATAACATAAACTATTGAATAAAGACAAAACATGGACTTTTCGAATCGAAATTGTTTGTGACGTTTGTAAATTAACTTCCAGGTCTTTTTTCATTATGTATCATCAACAACACGTGAAGGTAAATACTTCCATTAGATATTAGTTTAAATGCGTAAAACCTAAGGGTATCCCCTTTAGGTCTTACGGGGGTGGGCAAGTGGGATCCCTGGAAAAGAAAAGAAAAGATCATCTCGATTATGTGACTACTTGGAATGATTTCCTAGGAGCTATGTACTACTACATCCAGTCTGGAGACAATAAAGAAAATATCGTTTTCCATACTAACCCGACCAGGAATCGAACCCGGGACCTCAGAGATAGCACAACGCAAAAGTTTGGCCTGCTCGCCTTTTTAAGCATAAAAATATGATCACCTCAATAATTTTGACTACTTACAATAGGCTATGGTTAATATTAATATTATCAAGATAAAACCTTGCAGTTCGATTCCAGTTCTTAGGCCGAACCATAAGGTTGGTAAGCAAATTGTGGAGTCTGACATGCTTTATACCGTTGACACAAACTCCAATGTATATAGTTTGACGTGCTGTTTGTACATAATGACGCGGGGGGCACTGTTCGTATTTTGCATCAAAGTCAAAGTCAATATTTTTTATTCACATAGATTACATTAGTAATACTTATGAATAGTCTCTATATAAAGCAAATGAAGCTACCTCCGGTTCGGAACCTATAACTAAAGAGAAGATACCGGCAAGAAACTCAGTAGTTTTTTTGCACATGAAAGCTACACTTATTACTAATTTTGCACTAAGACACACAGTTAGTTAACATCTGTTGGTCTACGAAATACAGAATCAAATCTCTTTGCCACTTAAATATTTTCCATAGTCCCTGTGCCATATGTGGGTCGCGCGTCTTTGTTGTGACGCGGAACCAAACAATTGGACGACAGGCCTGTTTGTAAACTGGACAAAGCGATTCTTTGTAAAGCTGGAATTGAACCGTCAACCGACGGGAAATTAACTGCGTTTATTTCTTGTGCGGGTCACGTTTCAAAACGCAAATGTTTTGTAATTTAGATATTTACTGAAGCAGTGATAACAATGTCACTGTTGGTTTGAGAATAATTAATCGATCGTAATCCGTAAACATTGTCATGTCCCATCACACTGCATACAATTCATGAATGCGTTGTTTGTGTCTGTATTTTTTTTAATTGTATGTAATCCTATGTTTTATGAGAAGTAATTAAGCCCAGACTAAATTTTTACGTCAATCTAAAAATAAATCGTCTCTGGGGTGCAGTAGTTGTAGATAAGCGGAAAATAAACAGAATTTATTACAAAAAAAGCAAACGTTTTGTAATTTATACAACACTAGTGTGCCCGCGACTTCGTTTGCGTGGACTGCATCCTTTCATGGTCGGTTTTACCCCTATCTCCCCTAATATTCAAAACAAAAAGTAGTCGATATTTTAATAGATATATATTGGTGCCAAATTTCATATCTCTAATTTAAAAAATAAACATTTTCCCATATAAACTTTCAAAGGTGGTATTACCCCCCTCCACTCTTATTTTCTAATAAAAAGTAGCCTATGTCCGTTCTTGAGATTCTACGTATACCTATACCAAATTTCATCAAAATCGGTTGAGAGGTTTAAGCGGGAAAGCGTAACAGACAGACAGACAGAGTTACTTTCGCATTTATAATATTAATATACCTATATTATTAGTAGGGATGTAATAATGTACCAGTAAAAAGAAACATTTCCAACCATTGTGTATTGATGTGAGAGAAATTGATGAATCATAATGTGTGTAAAAATGTTATACATAATTATTAAATAAAAAGGCATTTTTGGCTTTTACTTATTCCTAGAAAGAAGATTAATTGCCAAAAATAATTGTCACATACGGTCCAGTAGGCATAGACTCTCTAGACTTGAACTCTCATTTCCTCATTTACGTCGGCTGCGTCCATCGTCCCCGTACCATATGTGGGTCGTGCCTGTTTTTCGTGACGCGGAACGAATCAACTGGGCGACAGGTTTGTTTGTATAACTGGACAAAATGATCCTTTGTAAAATTGAAATTGAACAGTCCATTGGGAAAAAGTTGCATTGAGTCCAGGGAAAATTTATTGCTTTTTTTGCGGGCTATTTTGAAATCGCAACTTTATTTGAGCAGTGAAAACAAAGCGTTGTCAATAACTTCCTCTGTATTTGTTTGAGAGAATTTCATAAGTTGTTCGGTGTAAACGTTGTCACATGACGTAACACTGTAAACCTTAAAATGAATAGACTTTATAGACACTTTTTAAATGCTCATAATTTTTTGCTATAAACTGAGAACGTGCTAAATATTTAGCACCATAATCACTCGGTATGATAAATTTATGACGTAATTATTATAATGGCCAACATTTCTAAGTCGTTATCATTGAAATGCATTGACAGTTGTCATAAATCAACCAAGAAATTTTAAAGAAATATGGTTGAAAAGTATTTACTAACGTAGTTACGTAAGCTATTGTTGATTGTACGTAGCGTTATTATGATGCATATCTTTTAAATAAATAAATAAATATTGGACAACACCACATACATTGCTCTGATTCTGTGGTAAGCAGCTAAAGCACTTGTGTTACAGAAATCAGAAACAACGACGGTATCACAACACCCAGACCCGAGACAATATAGAAAAGTTCGTTTCCCATATTGACCCGACCGGGGATCGAGCCCGGAACCTCAGAGATGGCGCGACGCCAAAGTCCAGCACGCTTGCCTCTCGGCTACGGAGGTCGTCGCTTGACGAAATTAATTGACGCTTATGGATAAAAATTCTGTTTCAGGCTTAGGCCGCACTACGGCTAAAGCGCTATGGATTTAAACTGCCTGATTTTGTGACTTAAAGAAGCTAATGAAAGCGGCCGCACTAATGGTGTTTTTTTAACTGATTTTAAAACTACGTTTTGTTACAAATTGTTTAGCGGGAGAAACCGCGTCAAAATTTGTAATCCATAGAACTTATATTGGCGTCGCGGTTTTTAATCGTAGTGCGTGCGTTTTGGGTGGCTTTGCGGTCTCACGATTTAACGCTTAGACTTACGGAAAAGGATGAACTTTCAAAAAGAGAATTGATTTCTGGCTTGAATCTGAGCAGCAAATAGTTTTTCACTTAAACTTTTTGATAAAAAGTACAGAATGGATTTTAATGAAATTTAGTAAAAAGATAGAGCAAATGAAAGATTTGTGTATATTATACTTTTTGCCCCCATAATAACCCAAAAAAAATTAAATGGTTTTAAAGCTAGGTAAAATTACAAAACAGCACACCATACCTGTACCAAATATCATCAAAATCGGTTCAGTGCAAGTGTGAAAGCCGGAGAGACAAACAGACAGTCAAAGTTACTATCGCGTTTGCAAATAAGTATGGATAACAATAACACCAATCACCTGGTCTCAAACTCAAATAAGTACGCCTAAATGACAATTTTCGTTTCTTCAATCAATAGACTAACACAAAAAGGCCAATTTGCACAACACAAAAATGGGGGTTTGGCACAAAAGCAACAGAAATTGAACAGTTTTCATCTAGAATGTTCGAATTCGATTAGAGCCGTTTGTTGGTTGCGGGCCTTATCATTTCGTGGATGCGGGCGTATTGTTCATCGGCATTTTATTGCTTCGGAGCCGCAATAAATATTGAAGCTAACTGAATTGTTTTTTCTTAGAACAACATTTTGGGTTCGGTATTCGCAAACAGTAGATATATCTGATAAGGTTTCATTAAGTGTTTTCTTTGAAATAGCGTTAAAAAGAGCTACGCTTTTAAGAGAGGCAGGGCAAAGCGATTTATCGCTCTAACTGGAGCAGCCCGACTGGTGAAATACCTCCACCTTACAGAAGACCGCAGCCAAATAACAATCACTCCGGTGTTGTTATGTTCCTGCATTTGAGTAAGGTTTCCAGAGCTCTTGGGGGGTGCTACGTTAGCAGCAGGGGTCAAGCCTTCAAGGTAAGGGCGACAAGTCTAGTAACAGTTTTACTATGCTATACTTTTCGCCCTTAAGCTAGGAACTTATTACCACTTAACATCAGGTGGGATGAGGTCAATCTTGGAGTGCATTATAAAAAAAAAGCTAGTCCCGGTTTCGATTCCCAGTCGGGTCAATTTGGAAAACGAACTTTCCTAAATTAACTTGGGTCTGGGTGTGCTAGCATGATGGCTCTCAATTAGTATCCGTCGTCTGCTGCTCATAAAACTAGGGAAAACCTGAGTTTGAGACCAGGTGATTGGTGTGGTTGTCTGGCGCATTTATTATTATTAATTTGTAAATTAAACCTGTCTTTATATGCAACATTTTATGATTAACCTTTTAGGCTGAACTTACGCCGTAGCCGTTTAAATTTATTTGTCTTCCTATAGCGACAGAATTTAGGCGATGAGACATGTGAAAATTTTTAGTAGGCAGTTGATACTATTTTCAAAGCCGAGGAGTGTTCAAACTTGCAACTTTTTAACCGAAGCAGCGGGGCGATGCATCAAATTTAGCCCTTCAAAAAAATTGAGCTTGAGGCCACTTACATTTTCAAGAGATTTCACAGGGAATTAACTTTATAATGATAAAGACTCACTCCGCCGAGTGTCATAAATACGAAAGTACGCATTACTCATACTCAGTGAAACACGTTATTGTATAATTCAGTTATGTTATTCACCTCACGTTTGCGCGGTAATGGAAGGATAATGGAGGAATCAGTTTACACCACAGTGTAAGGTGCAGTAATATGATAACAAATTTTCAATCAACTTGGTAGTTTGTAATATCAACTTGGTAAAATTTTAAATATCAATTTGATAGTGTTCTGCTCAATATTCCGTAGAATAACAGTTCACGAGAGTAGGAATAAGCTAAAAGCTGAGCGTGCTTAGCGATAAGGTAGATAGCCCTCATAAACGGCACTGGGTACAGGCACAAGTGCATGTATCTGGGGCACGAGAGGGCGCCAGATATCTGAATTAAATTAAAGTTAAAATTGTATCATCCTTAATAATAAGAATATACTAAAATCTTAAAATCTTTAAGATTTTTTTGTAAACTAAACTAACAGAAATATGGGCAATCAAGCCTGAAATAAATGTATTTTATTTTATTTTTTATTTTTATTTTATTTATTTATTAAAAACCAGCGCTGCTCGTGATCCATTCTCGAAATAGCATTAGCTGAGGTTTTTTTTCGTTTTGTCTCATTCACAATAAATGTTTGTTTAGAACAGATTATGTATTGTTTTGTTTGTAACTTAAGTACTAACTCACTTAAGTATAACAAACGACCACGAAGTATTACCTACACACTTCAATATTCTACGGACCTAAGGAATAAAACTCACGATATGTTTGGTCCACTTGTTAAAAGTCACTCAGTAAGTTTTGAAAAGAGATATATTATGCTTGAAGCCTCTCTGATAGATATATATTTTTTTTACTCTCTGATAGAATTTGCAACGAACACATCTCATAGAGAAATTAAGTTTTCGACATATTTCGCTGAACTGACTTAAAATGTGTGAATGGTCTTCTTCTTCTTCTGATCTTTTCAGTATTTGCGTAAAAGAGAACATCCCTACATTGATTGTTGTCAACAACATTGAGACATCTTTACATTTAAACATGCATATACCTAATTTAACAAAAATGCGTTTTTAATATAAGTAGGTAGGTAGGTCTGAAAAAGAGTTTGACCAAAACTTGGTTCGATAACTGTGCAATTTTTGAGTTGAGTTGACTTGACAATTAATTAAAATGTCAGTAACACACAAGAGTGCTATAATCTAAATTTAAAATGATCCACTGAATTATTTAAAAGCTCTGTTCAAAAATAAACCTATCTTTATTTATGAACATTAAATAGCCTGGTTTGCCCTTATTTCGTAAGTAGCTCTCTGTAACTTTGACATGACGACCTCTGTTTCCGTGAGGAGAGTGGGCCAAACTTTGACGTCGCACTAATTCTGAGGTCCCGGGTTCGATTCCCGGACGGGTCAATATGGAAAACTTCACACAAGTGCTTAAGCTACTTACTATAGGGCAATGTATGTGATGTCGTCCAATATGATATTATGATAACTTTAGTATGACAGTTTATTTTCTTATATGACAAGTTACTGGTCATAGTATGGCTCCCAAAGGTCCTCCCGTCTTGGGACAGCCGCGACCCGCAGGAAGTCAGCTGTTGCTTTCTTAGCTCTTCTAGAATGCATAAGCGAACCCTGATTATACCTCAAGATACGGACTGACCTCATAATGGCTTTTGTAATTCCACATCCTTGAGATAATATGTTTTGCTTAACCGTGCATCTTGGCCCACTTCCTTTACAGGAAATTGTAGCCTAAGCAGTTTGTTATATGATATTATTTTACTTGACTATGGCAAAGCAAAACTAAAGTAAAACGACTGGTTTAAATTGAAAACATATTATTGTGTTGGATATTCCATTTGTTGAGAAAGGGTTTAAGCTATATAGAATCACGATGTAACGAATAAGAGCGAAGAGTCAGTAGAAAATATTAAAAATAGATGGGGATAGAAGTTCGCGGCGGGTGGCTAGTCGGTAATATGGTAACACGAAGGTTATATTTAGAATAGAATAGAATAGAAAATGTCTTTATTCATGTAAACTTTTACAAAAGCATTTATGAATCGTCAAGTCAAGTAAACTACCACCGTGTTCGGTATGTTGATTCTATCGAGAAGAACCGGCAAGAAACTCGATGTAAGAACGAGTAAAGAACTGTGTAAGAGACGAAAAAAAATCTATATCACTCTTTTTGACGACTATCGTAGCCGAGAGGCGAGAGCCGATTCTGTGATAAGTAGCTTAAGCACTTGTGTTATAGAAATCAAAATCTACGGCGCTACCACAACACACGGACTCGAGACAATATAGAAAAAATCGTTTCCCATATTGAATTGCTTCAATCAGGTGCAGATGGGAGAACTTAAATGACATCCTGAGGGTAATTAAAAGTAAACATGACTGTCCCATAGGCATTTTGGTATCTGAAGGTTTTTATTAAATGTAAACTGATTGTGGCACCTAATTCAAATTGTATTACATATATAAACTAGCGAACAGCTTTGTATGGATTTATGTATGAAGACAAAGTGTTAAATTTCTTTCATATTAAACACATCGATTGTCTGTAAAGTCGGTTCACGGACACGAAAACGAACGTAACGGTATAATGACGTCATTTTTTCGTGCATGTAGCCCGTTGTATCGAGTTATTAGACGTTTCACGTCAAATGTCTCAGTACTGAGCATCTCTTGACATTCGACCATATTTTTATCAATTGACTACTTGACAATTTTTGAAAAAGTATTGTAAAATGTGCGCCCGTTCATTTTAGATCCCAAGCAATTCGATTTATCTGGAAATAATCTAAATAACCAGAGAAAAACAAGATTTTGTGTAACACATTTAAAAAACGCGCGAAAACGCCTAATCGCGTCATTGTTGCAATTATGACGTCAATGTCCTAGACAACGAACCGATACGCATAGGAACGACTTAATTAAGATAAAAGGAAAATGTTTCAATAAATTCTTTATAGGATTAGAGACACAATAATTCAATTTAATCGGTAAAATAATCATTGTTTCGCCACACTAAATAGATAATTTTCGCCGACAGCTGTCATTTCCGAATTGCAATGGTTGTTTCCGTTTCGGTTCTTTTGTTCCACAGATAAAAAAACTAAAATTTATTTTGCAAAAATAAAATACTAACTGTGCTTTTAATTAAAAAGTAAAAATGTAAAATGATTACTTAAGTAATAAGCTAACATATCTAACACTTTTCATATTTTATTGTTAACACTGTCAAGTAGCCAATTATTGCAGCAATCTGAGCCTAGAATTCTTCACTTAAGTTACTGTAATAATTTTCGCGGCGTGTATCAAGATGCAATGCTTGCATCAATATTATTCAACGCGACAAGCCGTGGCGGTATGTTGATTGATATTTTATAAGTTTTGAGGCGTTTTTGACGCACTGATGGAATATGCATTAGTCCGTCACTTCTTTTGTATTAGGTTCACAAAAGTTTAGTACCTATTTTATAAGTCTGAAAAGGCCAGACTCTGATTTTCGTTTTACTACAATTGGGTTTTTCGTGTTACATAATATATTTGTAGAAAATGTATAGCTTTGAGTGAACGGCCGGGTCTTCTTTACTGTCTTGGGTCTGGGCGTTGTGGCACCGTCATTGCTTCTAATTTCTGTAACACAAGTTCCTTAAGTGTTACTTACCACTAAGTTTCCTTAGTGGTAAGTAGACCACAGAATCTGAGTAATGTATGTGATGTTGTCCAGTTTATTCTTCCAATAATAATGCTTTGCAAAATCTTTCTATGTTGTCTTTTAACTAAGACACGAGGACACCAATTAGTAATACCGCTAAAAATAAAGAATACATCTTTGTTTATCACACAATTACAGTCTAGGCGCCATTTCCATTACTTAGAAAAGACGTCAACAAGTAACCTAACGGAAACTGCATGTTCAAATGCACAAACATTCTCACACAATGGGAGAGCTCATTGTGACCCACATAGCGTGGAGATCGGCCACCACGCCACAGTGCAGAAACATTCAATGACGAAATGCAACATTTTTATAAAGGTATAATAAAACAGAAAAGAAAATCGATTTTTATTATTTTTATAGTTTTTAACTTAAACTATACAATTACATTTTCTATTTTATTTTAAAGAAACAGAAACATTTCATATCGCCTTGCGGTGTGGGAATTGCGGTTAGCGCAGTTGGAAGAGCAACAGGGGACACGCGATGTTCGTTGTGTTCTGAGTAATTATAATTTATTCAATATAATTTTTTGTATACATGTACTTTGTATTATGACCCAAAGTTGGGTGAAATAAATAAATTCATTCATTTTAAAATACGGCCCGCTTTGCTACACTTACAGTTTTACAGACAAAAACAGGGTGTTAGACAACATTTGCTTGTGCAAGCTCTCAGTTTTTGACTACTGTAAACCACCAGGTAATCGGTAATTATCGACAACTTTTCTTATTATTTGGCAGTGCTAATATTTCACGAAAAGATCTTCATGATTACCAGATTTAACTATCTTAGGTGGCTCTCGCTGATTTTTTACTAAAATAAATAACCAGTTAAATTTGAAATTGTACAATTACACAACATTAACAAAAAACTATCGTGCCAATTCTAATAAAAAATAAAGTTACATAGGAGACACTTCACTGCAGTCGATTTGACTGTGTCCACACAATGTTTTGAGAAAGTCTACCGGCCGTCGTCGCATGTGCAACGTGTTTTCATCTAAACAATAGGTACCTACTAGTTTAGGGTTTTCGCGTCTACAGCTGTAAAATTATTCACTATTCAATCCAAAACTCATTGACACTCTTAAGATTTTATAAAAGAGTTCCAATTGAAAAACTCATTAAGACTTTTACCAAAAATAAATAATTAAAACAAAAAAATTATTTACCCTTAAGGTATGGGATTTGAAACCATGGCCTTCACGTATTACACGTGCTGCTCTTGCAACTAAGAGAACCTCAAGTTATAAGGCGAAGATTTGGTCCGTTATAATAACCTCTAAGGCTTCGGTCAGTTTCCTCTGCCGTTTCTTTTCAAGTACATTCGTTGCAAAAATATTTGAACACCACAGAATCGAAGATACCTTTGCATCTGTCTTGATGAGACGAACTTACATTAGATCATTGCCCTCCAGAGAATACCAAACACCAGAGTTCTATCATGAAATTTTGTAACGCGAGAAATTGAAAACCTAAAAATCTAATTCTAATGAAACCTAAAAAACAGTTATTCCATGTAACGTTTTGAAAATCATTAATGTTCATATTAAATCTATGCACAGCACTGAACTATTATTCATCCCATGGTTTTCTATCCATATCTTCCTTATCGAAGCTTTGAATACCAACAACGCAAATAACAATTATATTTTAATAGAACTGATAGAACAATGGATAATAGATGAGTCAGAGACCAAGACTAAAAGCTATCGTGCAACCAATCAAATGTATCAGCGGCTTTCAAACTTTTTCATTTCGGGCCCCATGTTAATGTTATTGAGAATGGTGATGTTTTTTAAGTTATTTATAAACAAAACTATAAAAGTTTGTACTTCATGCGAGGAGCGTACTCCACAAGTCAACCCTTGGGCCATGCAGATAGATAGTTTGTGGGTCCGGTAGTAGGAAGAATTTGTGTATGGCTTACAAAAATAAAACAGCAATAAGCTAGAGACTATAGAAAAACTCCATATTAAATAATCAACTGTTTTACAAGCAATTTTCAAATGCAAAATGCATTACTGTCGTGCTGCAAATGAATTGTAAAATAGCGCTTTTCATCCCTCTGGACGCTGCGGCTTTAGCATTAGTGAGGTGAGCGGGCGGCAGGAGGTTGGCGGAAGATCTTTTGATTTGTGTTAACACCCCTAATTAATCAAAGACGATATGCACGGTCCACTAAAACCTAAATCTTTTTTTTTTGTGTACATCTTGTTATCATGTCGATGAGAGAATTTTACGGGTAGAGACCGCTTTCGCGGATTCCTCGCCCAGCTTTGTACCCCCAAAAAACACTTTAAGAAACACTGCAGCATAGAATCCACATCAATAATATTTTACCACAGCTAAGTAAAGTAATACAGCAATTTTTTTAGATAAGATAAGAAGAAGGTCGATACCTACTATTCATAATATTTGCCGTTTGAAACGAGATCTATAAAATTTTCTCGCATTGTGCATTGTGCATTACGCACCCATAATCTACATGAAAAGGAATGATAAACGGGGTAATCTCAGGCTTGTATAAACATTTTCACTATTTTAAACAACCACAGACAAAACGCATTGAATTAGCTTTTCCTTCAATATTGGACGGGGAAAGCTGTTTTAAAGTATGAAATGGCTTTTCAACCTTATTATTAGGCTTTTATGGAATAAGTTTTGAGCAGTTATTTGGTAAAGTTAGTTCCTAAAATATAGTTTATAACTGCAATTGTAGTTGTAATAACGGTTAAACCGTACAGAACAGGAAATGGCGTTTATCATCATTTATAAATACTTCAGCACCTTGTCACATTAAACCCTTAAAAAATGTGATTTACTCAGTGAACTGAATGTGACAAGGCACTGAGTTGTTTATACGCTAAAGATGCTGACCATACATTTCATACAAATCTGATGCGCTTGGTATATGATGTAGGTCAGTCAAGCGATAAAAAGATATTATTATTACTAAAACTTCTGTCGCGACAAGTACAGCATAATAAATATGTTACTGGACTGGTCGCCCTTACCTTGAAGGCCTAACCCCTGTTACTAATGTAACACCCCTCAGGAGCTCTAGAAACCTTACTCACATGCAAAAACACAACAACACCGAAGTGATTGTTACTTAGCTGCGGTCTTCTGTAAGGTGGAGGTATTTCACCAGTTAAGCTGCTCCAGTTTGAGCGATAAATCACTATGCTACTACCTCTCTATACACTAATTACTTCGAATACTTTTTGTTCTGTTGTTAAGAAGTAAGCAGTATTTTGTTTGCTTTCATAATACTAGTTGGATACTGAGCACCGTGAAACATTATCATTTGACCTTTTTCATATTTCAAGGAATACAAAAGTTAAAGTTGGAACTGTATTCTCTAAAATGAGGTTTTCATAAATGTATAAAGCCATAAAGATCAGATAAGAGGATCGGTTGAGGGGGGAAGCAGAACAAAAGTGGGTTTAGACTAAGAGCTAGTGACACTAAAGTTGTGACTATTGTATCCTGGAATTCTACTCCTAAAAACTAAATATGTCGGATAGCACTTTTTAATTCTCATAATTGTAACCAATTCACTTCGAATGCAAATTCAGAGTTTTCAAAAAACAAAATGTTATCTATGCAAATCAAGAACTACGTTTTATTTCCAATTTTTTTATTATTCTTTCGTTTGTTTGTTTCGTTTTAGAGAGTAGACCTGCTTCCTACTGACGAGAAATAATCGAATTTTGACATAAAATACTGTATTTTTAATCGATTGCCAGACTTTCGGTCAACCGCACATCATGATAACCACTTTTTTTACAATATCGGATACATTGCTCTATTCTGAGGTAAGTAGCATAAGTACTTGTGTCACAAAAATCAAAAACAACGACGAACACAACACCCAGATTTGAGGCAATATAGAAAAGTCCATCATAAATGGTGGAAGAATTTTAAAAATCGCACAAAAGATTTTGATTTGATTAATTACAAACACATATAGACAAAAATACAAATCTTTCATCTTTAAAATATTTGTGTTAATAGATAAATATTGGTAGAATTAAATGCTGGACCAGGTTGGAACCTGTTATGTATTCACTTTAATGATTTTTTTTATTATTACCTACTGCTTTGCTTGATTTTTTTTGTAAGCAAGACCTGTAAATAAATTTAGCTACCTAATTAATTGAGCCACGTAGTATGCTCCATGTTTGGTGTTCATTCAGCCAAGACACGATCGTCACCGTTCCATTATAGGTGTCTCTTCTACTACACGGGATAGGACACAATGAGCTCATGACGGCGGTAGATTATGGTGGACAATCCCTCTCTAAGTAGCTTGTTGTCTGAGAACTTGTATTGTACTAGAATATAAAACAAATTTTCCAAAAACTAATTAGTTAATTATTATTTAGCTCTTTCTAAAACTTATCGAAATCCTTGCTTAAAACTTTTTTAATAGGAAAAAGTGCATCAGAATAAAAAATAATATGCAGCCTTTTAGCAAGAGTTCAAAACTATTTTAACGATAGAACATTGAAAAAAACTACTCGTTTACCCGTAAATATTTATCCTTAACGCAAATATATTTTTAAACACAAAATGCAAAGGTACCTCTTTTTCTGTGCAATAAAGTTTATCTATGTATCTATCATTATGGGTGAAAACCAATTGGAATTAAATAGTCGTCGTGAATACAGGACGACGGCTGTCGGGTCAACTAGTGTTAAACACAAAAAAACAAAGGGGTATATCAAGCGTCAATTCCCATTTCGCGTGCACATAGATCTTAAGCGAAAACCCATTGTGGTTTACGCCCGGGATTGTTCACATTTCCGCTAAACAGGTTACTAGTTTAGTGCCGGCGTGTACGCGGGCTTCCCGCGGCTTGGCCCCGAGCCAGGGAATGAGGCTCTTTTAATTTGCAGGTCGCATGATAAATGCCTGTGGCATATTTTGCAGGAACAATTTTAGGCATACTTTGAGGGTAATTTATTCTTGAACTACACGTATATGACATGGTGCAAAGTGATACAGGTAGACAGCTACACATAACAATAAATTAGATACTGCTACTGTAACGAATTTACTATGTTTTTTACCGGTATCTTCTCGGTAGATATGTTCCGAACCAGAAAACTTCTTTAAATCTTTGTCAAAGCTGTGTTGCAATAGCAAAGTCGGTATTTTCTACGACTCGCTCCGGGCAGTTTAAATCGAAAATCCACGAATTGATAAGGGAAGAGTAGGTTATCATACGTACTTTGCTGATGTAAAATATTGTTGTGAATATATAAGCCCCCATATATTTATATGTATGTATCTGTATATTACTTTTAATTTATTAAGTAATTAATTAGTTTTAGTTTAAGCATGGTACTGCCTTCAAAATATTATTACATGTGTAACGCGACCTTACACTAGCGTTCGGACCTAAGCGTTTGGTCGTTTTAAATTCTACCGGGACTCACTCTCGCGCCAATGACTTCCGCCGACACCGTCCGAGCGCGATCGTTCGCGTTTTAAATGTGTGCGCTTCCGCCCACTAGTCTGCCTGTGACCGCGACGCGCGAACTTACCGAGTGTACCGAATTCATTGTTTTCTGTCAGTTTTACCATTTATCCTGTGTTCCCTGTTTTACAATATACCTGTTATAGTTTCAACCGTGCCTAGAACTCATTTTTCGCCCAATTAATAACCCCTGAGAACATTTTTTACATCATCTCCATACCTACCTATTACAGTGGCGCCCAACGTGGGGCACGGTTTGAAAAGTTAAAATCAGTGAATGTGGACGTTTAAAGTAACAGTGCAACGTTCGACATTGGGGAAAACCATTGTGGAAACTCAATAAAAACAATATTTCGCGAGAAAGTGCCGTGCGAACACTCGAAAACCGATTTGAAGAGCACATTTTTGGGCGAGTCCATTTTTACGCACGTGCGCGCCGCCGAGTGACAAACTTTTTTTCCGGTCGTCTTCGAGTTTGTGACCACAACCATCCGCATACCTGCAACACCGTGTTGTTCGAGCGAGGATAGTGAGCTGACCTATCATCATCATGCCGCCGAAACGCAACGCCGGAGCAGTGAAAGATGTCGGATTGGAGTGCGACTCTGACGCCGAGACAGAGAGGGCAACATCACCTACCATCCGTATGTCTGAGCAGATGCTCCATACGCTGGTCTCCAACATCACCAGGAGTCAGGCTGAAGCCAATAATAAGCTCATTGAGCAACTCCTGAGCCAGACTTCGCATTCACACGCATCACCGAGAGTCGATACGCCGAGTCAGTGGCAAAAGGCGGGAAACTTCGCCAAGTGCACGGCGCGGTACGACGGCAAATCAAAGGACGCCGACGAGCTGGAGGCCTTCATCGACGCCATCGAGGTGTTCCGCGATTGCACCAACGTGAGCGAAGAGCACGCGCTGCGCGGCCTGCCCATGCTGCTGGTTGGCGACGCCGCCGTCTGGTGGCAAGGCGCGAAGTCATCCGTCGCGTCCTGGGCCGAAGCCCTGCAGCGTCTACGTGGGATGTTCGGCGTGCCGCGACCCGCTTACAAAATTTTCCGGGACATTTTCGCGAACGAACAGTGCAACGATAGGGCCGACGTGTTCGTATGCAAAGTGCGCGCGTTGTTATCGAAATTACCTTACGTTGTTCCCGAGGTCATGCAAGTGGACATTATTTACGGCTTACTGGATCGCAGAGTGAAGAAGCGTGTGCCGCGCGATGCTGTAGACGGGCTGGACCAGTTAATTTCCAAAGTCAGGTTGGTAGAGGAGTCGTTGGCAGAGGTGAGTTCCCATTTCCCTACTGATAAGATAAGCCCCGTTAACCCTTTGACTGCGGAGGCTCGAAACTTAGGTCCGAGCGTTAACCCTTTCCGCGCTAGTGTTCCCGCGCGTTTGGTCAAAGGAGAAGTGATCTCTCCTAAATCACACAGTGCGTGCGTTTCAGATGTGAATGGTGGCGAAAATAGCGCGCCAAAGCGGGCGCGACCAAAGTGTGCATATTGTAAACTTTTTGGGCATTCTATTGATAACTGTCGGAAAAAACCCAGTAGAGCCGAAGAAAAAACACATGAATCTAGCACTAATTCTGCACAATTGCGTTGCTACGGATGTGGTCAGCCGGGTGTCGTACGGTCGAGATGTAGCAACTGTAGAGGTGAGCCAAGTCCAATTGTTAGTAAAACCGATTTTTGTACTGCCCAGGTTAGCGAGACTGACGATCCGCGGCCGATGGTAGAGATCCAGATCGTGGACCGAAGTGGCGTGGCTATCTTGGACACTGGGGCTACGCACTCCATCGCAGGCCCCCTGTTGTATGATCTGCTCGTCAAAGAAGGCATAGAGTTCAAAGAGTCATTTCGGAGCGTAGGACTTGCTGATGGATCACAACAAGTACGTCGAACGCTCGAGTGCGACATCGATGTCGTTTTCTATGGACGTAGGATACCTACCACGTTCATGGTATTTCCGAACGCGCAGACGAGGACGCTATTAGGGCGGGATTTTATTGCTCAAGCTAGTATCCTGCTGGACTTACCGCAGAGTAGCTGGTGCTTCAACGACGAGCCCCACCAGTGGCATCCGTTCGTCACCAGCTTCGAGTTACCCACCACTAGAAAAATTGACATGATGGACGTAGAGACGGCAAGTCTATCTCTTCGGGACGACGAAGGTACTAAACTAACTGCAGACCAGAGGGTACAGTTAAACGCATTTCTGGTACGAAGGGCTGACCGCTTCGCGAAGAAAGGCGCCCCCACAGAGTTTATCACCCATCATCTTAAAGTAGATGCACGTCAAGAACCCATCGCCTCGCCGCCTTACCGCATGTCCCCTGGTAAGAAGGAATTATTAGAAAAGGAGATCCAGAAACTGCTAGATGCTGATGTGATAGAGGAATGTGACTCTCCCTGGGCGGCAAACGTAGTTCTCGTGACGAAGAAAGACGGAGGGGTCCGGCTATGTGTCGACTACAGGAAGTTGAACGCCGTGACCGAACCCGATCGCTACCCACTACCGAGAATAGAAGACGTTCTCCACGCAGCCAAGACCACCAGCTACATGACTACATGCGACCTCAGATCTGGCTACTTTCAAGTGTCTGTGGAGCCCGACGATCGAGACAAGACAGCCTTTGTTAGCCCACTCGGATGTTTCCGCTTCAAGAGGATGCCAATGGGCCTACGGAACTCTGGAGCCACCTTCCAACGCCTTATGGACCGATTCAGATCCGGTAAGGACCTAGCAAACGTCTGCATACTAAGTTATCTCGATGATCTCATAATTCTGTCAGAAACTTTCGACGGCCACTTAAAAGACCTAAACGCCGTATTCGATAGGCTGGTCATGTACAACTTACGCGTGAATCGCGAGAAAAGTTGTTTTGCAAGAGAGTCAGTGAAATTTTTAGGACATGTGATTGTACCGGGTGGAGTAAAAGTAGACCCCGGTAAAACAGAAGCAATTGCCAACATGTCACCCCCGATAAACATCAAACAGGTGAAGACCTTTCTTCAGACGTCCAGCTGGTTTCGGCGATTCATCCCTAAATACGCTGACGTAGCCAGACCTTTGACGAACCTCCTCAAGAAAGACAGTAAGTGGATATGGGACACTGAGCAGCAAATCGCCTTTGATCATATTAAACAACTGCTCATTACCGCTCCTATATTGCGTCAAGCCGACGAAACGAAGCCGTTTACTCTCAGGACTGACAGCAGCGGGTACTGTCTGGGAGCAGTGCTAATGCAGGGGGAGGGACCCGAAGAAAGACCAGTGGAGTACGCGAGTCGCTTATTGAATAGCGCTGAAAAAAACTATAACACTACGGAGAGAGAAGCCTTAGCAGTGGTGTGGGCCGTAACAAAGTTCCGTGGATACATTGAAGGATCGGAGGTGGTGATAAAGAGTGACCACCAACCTCTGCGATGGCTTATGACCGTTAAGTCGCCTAGTGGTCGCTTAGCGAGGTGGGCCCTCACTCTGCAGGAATATAATCTACGTATTGAGTACACGCCTGGCAGATCGAACGTCGTTGCCGACACCTTGTCGCGTCCACCAGGCAACGACGAATCAGCATGCGAATTAAGGTACGCCGAAGTGGACTTCCCGTCGAGAAGCCCTGGAGACGTTCGTGAGAACCAACTTAAGGATCCTGAACTACGTAAGGTCATAGAAGACCTCGAATCTAGCGACGATCCGTTCAGGGGGAGAGGATGGTCCGATAGAGGTTACATGATATCCGATGGTGTTTTATATAGATATGGTCCAGAGGAGTGCGACGAGGAGACTGCGTGTCTGGTTGTACCGGAACACGAGCGCGAGAAAATTCTGTCAGAATACCATGACGCGCCGACAGCCGGCCACTTAGGAGTGGAACGCACAATAGACCGACTTAGGTCTAAATACTTTTGGCCTGGGATGCGTCAATACGTAGTCGGTTACCTCAAAAGGTGCGTAGACTGTCAAAGATATAAGGCTGATAATAGGAAGCCGGCAGGATTATTACAGACTCCGGCCACAAACCGCCGCTTCGAGGTTGTTGCGGTAGATCTTTTCGGACCCTTACCAGAGACTGCTGACGGGCATAAATGGATCCTGATACTGGAAGATACTTGTTCCCGTTGGGTAGAATTATTTCCTCTGCGAAACGCTACCAGCGCGGATTGTGCTAAAACTTTGATTTCAGAAGTATTTTTGCGGTATGGAGTACCAAGACGAATCATTAGCGACAACGGTGTGCAGTTCATTAGTGAAATAATGCAACAGGTATGTCATTCTTTTGGCATTACACAGTCACTCTCACCCGTATACCATCCACAAGCGAACCCAGTGGAAAGGAAAAATCGGGATCTTAAACCGCAGTTAGCCATACTAGTAGGAAAAGACCATACTACCTGGGATAAACATTTACCTGCAGTACGTTTTGCTATGAACTCCGCAATCACCAGTAGCACGGGACGTTCGCCAGCTTTTCTCACGTTTGGACGTGAGATGCGCGCTCCCGCTGATGCGTTCGCGGACATGCGCGCCATAGTTGAGAATGACAATGTGATCACTAGCCTTACCCCTTACCTTCAGCGGATGTCAGCCGTACTGCTGGAAGCCAGAGAAATACACGAAAAGGTTCAAGCCAACCAGAAACGCTATGCCGACGAAGGTCGTCGCCCCGCGCCTGATTACGCTACCGGGGACCTCGTGCTCCTGAAAACGCAGGGGAGTAACGATACGACTCCCGGCCAAACGCCTAAATTTATACCTCGCCGAGACGGACCATACCGAATCAAGGAAGCCGTGAGCTCGACGACTTATATGCTCGAGAGGCTGAGCAATGGGGAAGTCCTGGGTAAGTATCACGTCTCCCAGCTGACCCCGTTCGTAGGTGATGCTCCACCACCACCAGTCAACGAGAAACGCAAGCGTGGTAGACCTAAACGATTTCTTGACAACTGACCAAGACGCGAGGCCGCTATGTCTAGGTCAGAGGGGGAGGTTGTAACGCGACCTTACACTAGCGTTCGGACCTAAGCGTTTGGTCGTTTTAAATTCTACCGGGACTCACTCTCGCGCCAATGACTTCCGCCGACACCGTCCGAGCGCGATCGTTCGCGTTTTAAATGTGTGCGCTTCCGCCCACTAGTCTGCCTGTGACCGCGACGCGCGAACTTACCGAGTGTACCGAATTCATTGTTTTCTGTCAGTTTTACCATTTATCCTGTGTTCCCTGTTTTACAATATACCTGTTATAGTTTCAACCGTGCCTAGAACTCATTTTTCGCCCAATTAATAACCCCTGAGAACATTTTTTACATCATCTCCATACCTACCTATTACACATGTACAAAATGTATATTGTGAAAGTTAATTTGTAAGTTTTTTTTAATGTGATTTTCTCTCTCAATCCAAAATAAATAAATAATAATGTTACTTTAGTCTTGTAGCTAATTGCAAACGTAGAAATAATGTACTCATACTTGATTAATGTAAGTTCAGTGTATTGTGTGCCAAGATAATCAATACCACTAATGCAGTTTTGTTACCCAATTTAAAAAAAAATAAAAAAAGTGGAATTTCCTTACTTAAGTAATTGATATAATTTTTTAAATATAAGGAACCACACTAACAGAATTGCCTAACAAAATCAGTGATTTAAATCATAATTACTTTATTGAAACCGATGATTGGTTATCAATGAACGTAATTAATATCCGAATCATTGAGCACCTAATCACCGATCTTTGTGTTCCTGTCAAAGCATCAAAATGGCTAATATTTAGTCAGTTGTAAATAAATAATGTAACTTATAATATCAGCATACGAGAACCGTTAGTTCACGCATCAAAACTTTAATTAAATAGCCTGTGGCCTGTATGTAATAAAACTGATTTTGGAATGGAAAAAGTATATAGAAAATTTAGCTATTCCCGCGATTGCGTTCGCGTGGTCTACATATCTCTATATACATATCCAAATTTTGAGCTATATTTGTGCCAGATTTCTCTAACTTGAAAAAATTACATTTTTCCATATAATTTTTCAAGGGCGGTATTATCCCCATTCCCCCTTATTTAAAAAAAAAATAGCCTATGTCCTTTCTAGAGGTTTAAAGTAGGTATGAATCTACATAGATATTAATATTTTTTAGTTAGATATTACATTTGGCACAAAAATAGCTCGAAACTTGGTTTAAAATATAGACAACTTTTTGTTTCGAATATTAGGGGAGGTAGGGGTAGTCCACGCGAATGAAGTCGCGGGCACAACGAGTACATTTTAAAGCAATAAAAACTCCCTTTGAGTTTATCACTCTTTTCAGAAAGACCTACACCCTGTCCAATCAGGCGGCGATACTGTGCGACTAACTAATTTATATAAAAATTAATATTTTAATTTAAACACGTGCGCTCAGTATGGTTAATATTACAAGAGCCGATTCAAATTTCGTAATTATCGAAAGGAAATTCAAAAGCGAATTTCAGTTAAATCAAATTAAACACGCCCGTGATTAGGGCGTGCTCGTCGCCTAATTATGGATGACCTGTGCGATACAGTGAAAAAATATATAGTATGCCAACTGTCTCTAGTAAGCTGCAAATTTACTATAATTCAATCCATTATTTCATGAAGGTTGCAAATAGTACAAATATATTGCCAAAAGGAGCAAGACAATAAGAAATTGTTACATAACATAGTTTTTTGTGGAGATATTTACACCACTGAAAGATAGGTAAGTGCCGCGCTGTATGCTGAAAAGACTGCTTATTTTCAATATTACATAAACAAAAATTCCAAAAACACCCTTACGCTCTGGAAAAATATGAAAAAAAATGTCGAGTTTCGTAAAAGGCACTCAGACTTACCTGTAGGCATTGGAAATGCTGACCAGATAAATAAATATTTTCTTGATATACCCGGAAGTAATAATACTGACAATGCAGAACTCCAATATTTCAAGTCCAATCGTCATAGCTCTGAATCCTTTTGTTTACGGACAGTGGATACTAATGTAGTTTTAAAAATTATTAAAGGTATATCAACCAACGCCAAAGGAGTTGATGGAATCACCCTAGATATGCTATTACTCACGCTACCCCGTACCTTGCCTATACTGACATTTATTATAAACAAATCTATTGTAACCGGAGTAGTCCCGAATTCTTGGAAGGAAGCAATAGTTAAACCGGTACCCAAAGTGAGTCAGCCAAGTGATTTGAAGGACCTTCGACCAATAAGCATCTTGCCTCTCATGTCTAAGATCATTGAAAAGGTTGTCGGTATGCAAATGGTGAATTACCTGGAAGATAACAATATTTTGCCTTGTAAACAATCTGGGTTCAGATCTGGTCGTAGCACTTCTACATTGTTACTAGATGTAATTGATGACATACTAGGAGCTCAGGCCGCGGGAGAGGGAACTATATTGGTTCTACTGGACTATTCCCGTGCCTTTGATAGCATCAATACAAGGTTGCTTATCGCCAAGCTGCATTATTATGGTTTCGATGATGTAGCTATAAAATTGATATCTAGCTATCTCAATGGACGAACCCAGCGAGTGGAAGTGAACTATGACTCAGTGGGTGCTACAGATGTCTCGAGTGCTGTACCTATTAATAGAGGAGTACCACAGGGGTCAATATTGGGTCCAATTTTATACATATTATATAGTTGTGACGTTATTAAATCTATTAAAAACAGCAAATTTCATATGTATGCTGATGATCTTCAGATTTACATATCATTCAAGCCAAACGATACAGAAAAAGCGATTGAAATGATCAATGAAGATCTTAATCGTATAGCCGACTGGTCAGAAAGAAATAACCTAGTGATCAATCCAAAAAAATCTAAATTCATAATAATGGGCACAAAGAATCAAATTGAACTCATAAAATGTTTTGATCCAAGGGTGAGTATTAAGGATGGTCCTGTAGAGCTAACAGATGAAGCGCGTAACCTAGGAGTTCTCATGGATGGTAGATTAAAATTTGAAAACCATGTATTGGAAATCATAAAAAATTGCTTCTACAGGCTAAAAGTTTTATATAAAATAAGGCAGCATCTAAGTACGGAGATTCGATTGTATTTCTGTGAGTCTCTAATACTGTCCAAACTAAATTACGCAGACACAGTTGTCGGAAGTTGTCTCTTGGCTCGTACCAAGAAGCTAATCCAGCGCGTGCAGAATGCCTGCGCCCGCTTCTGTTTCGCAATCCCTCGCAGAGCCCATGTCACGCCTTATCTGAATCGGGGAGGACTCCTAAATATGAGCTCTCGCCTCAGATATCATTTTGCCAGTCTTCTTTTCGGAATCATCAAAGAGAAAAAGCCCAGCTACCTATATGAAAAGCTAAAATTCTCCCAGAGACCAGTTCGAGGCGCTTATAAGCTATTCTACACAAAGCACACCACAGCGGCATTTCGGGGCTGCTTCCGCTATGCAGCCACGAAATGCTGGAATAACATACCTCCACCACTTAGGAATTGCAAAACCAAATGTAACTTCAAAATTAAATTTAAAAATTATCTGTTAGGCATCCAAAGGGATGGTGTCCTTTGTGCTTAGCGTCTGTGTTTAGCGTTAGTTCCATTTATTTTGTTTAGTTTAATTGTGTAGTTGAATATTATAACTTTCTGACGTACATTGTCTATTGTTTGTGTTGTTATGCATTGTATCATGTATGGGTTTCTTGTTGATTTAAAGAAGTATGGTTTGTTTGAGTGTATGTATATGTTTCTTTTTTAATGTTTTTTATGTTATGTAAGTGTGTTAGGTTATGGGATGTTGTTCTTTATAAGATGTATTTATCACCACTGTGCCGTATTTTAATTTTAATTTGTCTTATGTAATTACTTTATTTTTAAACAGGCGACCACTGAAAATCAGCGTCGCGAGACTCTATTATGGGTGTCCCGACATATTGCTGAGTTGGGAGCCTTTTTAGCACATATTTTGTTTGCTTTTTCTTTTTTTTAATTTTCCTTTATTTGTACTGTCTTATTTTGTGTGCTAAATAAACATTTATTCTATTCTATTCTATTCTATTCTAAAAGAGACAGACAGCCAGTATGATGAATGGCCTTCGTTACTGAAAAATGAATCGAAAGATGTGCCAATAGGGTCCTAACCTAAGCATAAGCATTTATATATATTTTTATAACAGGTACAGCAACATGTACGCTACGGCAGTTGCTGCTAATTAAAAAAGGACTCACAAGATTTTTACTCCTAAACGATAACCGTGCATAGCTGTTTTAGCTTGTCAGAATCTACGCTGAAACTTTAAGAAAACTTTAAAATTAAACCAGTATGTACCTTGACCCATTTACAACAAATGGATTTGGTTTGTTAGATTAATGTGAATGATTTTACTGCATTATTATTACAATTTATTTATTTCTAAAAAAATTGTTACTTTTTTCTAAAAATAAACTTATTTGTTCTAATGAGTCTAGTGTTATTTTAATAATTTATCAATTTCTAATAAATGAGAAACTTATTTCAAATTGTATATTTGCATGCCGCTCTTGGCCGAATATGGCAGCTCTATTTATATTAATGTGTCATCTATTGTACACTCATATTTCGCAAATAAAGTATTTGTATTTGTATTTGAAATAAAAAAAAATATTTCACCTACCGCACCATGTATATTATGGTTAAAATACCAAATTGAAAACAACCACATCGAATGTCGTCGATATCAAATAAACACAATTCCGTACGGATATTAATACTTAAAAAAAAACAATGAAATACTTTAAAAATAGCCCGCTATTTACAAACACCCCTTTGTCTTGTCGCTGTCACGTCCGTTCTGTCTTATTTAAACTCGTGTCCTAATAACGTCAGCGTCCAGTCGCCTTGCCGGCCAGCACCGGACCGTCAAGGAGGTCAGTCGCGCCGCAACACCCCCTAAAAGTTGCATTTGCCAATAAAAATGCTTAGTTAGTATACTATACATTTTAAGACTTCCGCGTTCCATTTTAAACATTTAAAATAATTTAACGGGTCAAAACGCGACACCATTTTTATTTAGTAGTTAATACGAACTACTTACTGCCCGACGTTTCGGTTAGGTTGCACCAACCGTGGTCACGAGCTGACTAGTCTTGCTCGCCTTCGTCTGTTCGGGGGAGCTTGCAAACCTTCATCCACCCTCACATTTGAAAATCTCTCGGGCACTAAGTAGTTCGTATTGACTACTAAATAAAAATGGTGTCGCGTTTTGACCCGTTAAATTATTTTAAATAGTTAGTATACTGTTCCAGCTACATTCACTGTGACTGGCGGAGCGCCAAGCATCGCTGCCGTAGCGTGGGTATGTGCAACGGTTAACAATTTTCTACTTGATTGTATCGTACACTAACGCCCGCCCGCGACTTTTTACGCATGAATTTAGTTGGTTAATAACTTGATGGTAAGCAAGAGAGGAACCCACATCGCGATGACAACGGATTTGACACCGAAATACCATATCTGTTAGCAACGCCATACTGGCCCGCAAGATGTTTCTTCAAGCTCCTTTTGAAGGAATCCATGTCAAAGGAAGGAGGAAACGCTTGAGCCGGCAACGAGTTCCACTTCTGTATGGTCCGGCAAAGATAAGTGTTACCAAATTTTTGTGTTCGTGATGGAATATTTTTCACGGTGAAGCGATGACATCGTTGGCCGGCTCTTGTGGTTCTGTAAAGTAAAGGGGAGGGTTCTATGTTAAATCCGCCATTTTGATTCAGTAATTAATAATGCACCTGGTGTCTCACACTATTGTGACGAATCAGATTATATATCGTATAATAATATCTATTATTTTTTTGTTTATGCATCTGCTTATTTTTTTATATCAAATTCTTAATTTTTAATGGCGATTATTTTTATTTTGCAGTTACTGCACTTAAGTGTCTGGTGGGCACATCTGCCTAGCCGTTCAGGCTGTAGGTGAGTCAAAGCATACATAATCACATACATACATCCATAAAAATACCCGACTGCCCCAGAAGGGAAAAGGTCATTTTGTAAAGTTTTGTGATCCCACTATATAACCGTAAAGGTTTCTTTGTTTGAATGTCCCATACATTAATTGAAGAAATTTTTACTCTACCTGTTTATTCTTATTCGCAAAAACTAATCAAAGAATTTGAATAAACTCGATGTAACCATCGACAGATTGCATTATGAGAGTTACAAATTTTATACTTCTCCGAATAATGTAAGCGGAATACCGAATAATAATTATCAACGCAGAATGCAGGATATTTGTTGAGGTTAAGAAAAAAATCCTTTGAACCAAATTTTTCTTACATATTGTATCGTACCTCCAGTCCTTCCTTCATGTCAAACCGGCTCTGAAGGTCAATGCCATCTCTTCATCGCAAATACTTGTTGCACGAACAAAACAGGTACACTGTGGTGCAGTTTAATAATATTCCAAAGCGAGTAAATATTATAAATAAATAATAAGACTTAGAGAATAATAAGAGAGGTAGGGCATAGCGATTAATCGCTCGAACTGGAGCAGCCCGACTGGTGAAACACCTCCACCTTACAGAAGACCGCAGCCAAATAACAATCACTTCTGTGTTGTTGTGTTCCTGCGTGTGAGTAAGGTTTCCAGAGCTCCTGGGGGGTGCTACATTAGTAGCAGGGGTCAAACCTTCAAGTTAAGGGCGACAAGTCCAGTAACATATTTATTATGCTGTACTTGTCACCCTTAAGCTAGGACATTACCACTTAACATCAGGTGGGACGAGGTCAATTTTGAAGTGCAATATAAAAAAAAAAGATGGAAAATATTGATCTCACTAACTCATTTAACTCTGGCACGATTCAAAAACTCTATTTTATATTATAATTTTTGAACAATAATATAATACTCAATAATTACCAGCAATTATCCTTAAAATCCACTACAATCAAAGACGTTGCATATACCTTGCCATAATCATTGGCTCGCGTTTTAAATATTTTTACAGACTAAACTTATTCAATTACTTTGCATTCAAGTGTAATTATTGCTATGCGTTACCATCCTCTATACTAAACCAAAATGCAGTATTTATTGTTTTGCAAACACTTGGCTCTACGTTACCTTGGCCGGTGCAGACAAAAATAATGTTGCACAAATCATGTTTCCTTCAAGTTGGTAGTCTTGAATATATTATTATTTAACTCTCATAGAATCACTATGTTGTCCGTCTATCTGTCAATACTCTTGTTCTCGAAAACCCGTAAAAATGTCAAACTGGATTTTTGTACTAATTCTGGTGCTGTGAAAAAAATCACACTTCGATGCCAACGTACTCAAACGATACAGCCTTTTTATTGTAAATTGCAAAATTGGAGGCTCACAAAGGATTTAAAACCTACAGGGTAGGTACTTCTAGTAAACTCAGAATGAGCGAAGCAATATCGAAAGTACAAATAAAACAATAAAATATTACGAAAACTGCACATTTTTAGTAATATCGTATAGAAAAAATATTAAAAAAAAATGATTGCATTTTAAGCTATCTCTTACCTAATGCGTAGAGGTATAAAATTAAAAAATATTGCTCATATACCAAGTTTGTATGGACCCTATGTGCAAGAGTCTTACTTACACTTGGCCAATTTTTTTATCATTTATCATTTCATTATTAAAATCTTTTAATTTTGAAACAGTTACACGAGCTCTTGCGCTGTAAACTTTTTCTAGCTCTATCATTTGTATTATATTTTTTACCGACCAATTAACGGACCTGAAAAAAAAGGTATCAATTATTTCAAATCGATCAGATGAGTATTGGGTACAAGTACCTTCAGAAAAATGACTAAAGCTGATGATCTTAACACAGAAATGTTTTCACGAAACAAAACTTATTTTCTAAATAAATATTTAATTGAACAGCATAAACTGTCAGATAAAAAGATTTTGCGAAAATCGGGTACATACTTATCTGCATCCACATAGGGTTCAAATTCCATACCTTCATTTTTATAGGTTAAAAACTGCAACACATGTGTGCTAATCAGTCAAAAGCAACTGACAACACCATAAAACTAACCACAGGCAAATAGTGTTGCAATGTACGCCTATCGTTCTAATACATGGCTACCCATACTATGGGCATTGCGAATGCGCTGAAGGCGTGACGGCTGCATACATTGATTGCATTGTCCCGTCATTGTTGCAAAGATGCGCTCTGTTTTGCAATACGCGGAAATAATGCATGCTTGGACTTGCTGTTGGTGGTTAACGATGCAATCGATAACCTAAGACGTCATTGTTCGAAGATTGTTTCGGTGACTTTTCTTTGACACCAATCTCAATTTTAAACCGAATACCAGTAACCAACCCACTGATTAATTACGAAATCTAAGGAACTATGACACCTAAAAACTTGAAATTTAGCCGCTAGATTTCTTGTAAGGTGTAGACATTCGCAAAATACGGATTTTACGAACCTTTACCTCAAAGAGGATAATACGGGCTTTGGAAGTTTGTATGTACAAAAGTCCTATTTTTTATTGGTCAGACACTTTTGATTTCGTAAATTTTCAATACACCTGATATCACCTGGACTCATATAATTATGACAAATCAAATCACATAGTGTCTCGGGTGCAGCGCGTGCCGAAGATGTATTTCAAAATTTTGTATAAGTGATGATGTATGAATAAAAACGAGCGGATTTCATTTTTATTTTAAATAAATTTTTGTACTCCTTTGTTTCTCACAAAATCAAGACCAATCAAATGATACGAGTACCTTGTATGTCACAAACCGTCCAATCGTTCAGGCTTTAAAGCTTGCCAAAGAAATGGACATAGATGTATACTCAGTGGACATAAATATATACGTTTATACATAAATAATGAACGGACATACATACCCACATAATATATATACGTACTCCCAAAATTTATTCGGCAGTTGGATAAAAAAAATAACCTCATTACACCACGATTCAGAGTCGACCAACGCTATCTATGAAATGTATTGGGAAACGAATATTTCTAAATTTCTAAATTTTAATTAAACATACAATATTCGTTTTCACTATCACAGACAAAGTTTAAGTAGTCCTTTCATAAAGAAATAGTACATACTTCTCTTAGGAATCAGGTCATCCGTTTGCTAAGTAAGTATTTAATTACTTAAACCACTAAACGCTTCACAGAATCTTAATTTCGCTCGAGAAATCTGAAACATTTTAACTCTCCACAGCTGTCTATGATAAATAACTATTATGATATTTTGTTTCCATCTAGTGGCAATGCTTTACCGTGATAAATATTTTCTAAGATAAATTAATAATGACATGATATGCATAAAACACGATTTAGTTCTTGAACTCAAACTCAAACTCAAATATTTCTTTATTCAAGTAGGTTACATATTACACTTTTGAATCGTCATTGAATACAATGCAAAGTGATTCTACTTCCGGTTCGAAACCTATATCTACCGAGAAGACACCGGTAAGAAACTCAGCAGATCATTTACAGTATCAGTATCTAACTTATTGCTATGTGTAGATCACTTTGGACCAAGTCATATAGTTTTGGTTTTGATAAGTGATGAAACAAATAAGTACTCAAGTAAGTTTTTACTTTCGAGAGGTAAGCTGGAGCAGACCAGTCCCCAAAGGTGGCACCTGTTCACAAGCATGACGTATGTGCCAGCCATCGCTTCACTCAACCATATTGTAGGGAATGTAACGACCCGCCACATAGCGCCACCACCCCAGTGACATTTTAGTGAGCATGACTACTCCAATAGAAAACTTGATTTATAGTATCATAAAATATTGCAATTTATTTGCTTATTATTTCTTGAGTCGATTATATTACGAGTGCTATGTTTTATTAAGGCAAGAGTAAAACAAAATTACTTTTTAGATGTATATACTCACTAGCTGTGCCCGCGACTTCGTTCGCGTGGACTACATCCTTTCATGGTCGATTTTACCCCTTTGTCTCCTTATAGTTGAAACAAAAAGTAGTCTATATTTTAATCCAAATTTTGACCTATATTTGTTAATGATCCGTAAGTGGATTAAAAAGAGTAACCATAAAAGCATAATCAAAGGTAGTTATCTCTCAAGTTGCAATTCCACAAACAGTAATGTAAAAAATTAATAATTAAAATTAAACATGTAGGCATGTATAGGTTATGGAATAGATGAAGTCCAATTTCAGTAAATTCACATTTCTTTCCTTTAAGGAGAATTGGATTTAGTATTCTGTAGGTAATATTTTCTCGGATTTATTAAGAAACACAAGTTTTTTTTTTATTACTATAATTGTTTAAATTGTTGTTTATAATTAAAGTGAAAATATAAGCTTCATCTCATTCCTAATTCCTAAAAATTAATTAATTTCTTAAACCTTAACTAAAGATGTATTTTCCTTTCTTATGCCGAGTAGGGTTTGATATTTCTGAGAAAAAGCATCAAATTTTATAATCATTACATTAAATAATATATTCCTATTTTATAATCAATACATTAAATAATATATTCCTATTTTATTATCATTACACTAAATAATATATTTCTATTTTCGTATTGAGGAAAAGTTTTGTCATGATATCACAGCAGTTATAATCTTAAAATATTCTACTAATTTTACGTTTCGAAACTTTCAGGAATCTCGTACCGAAAACACGATATTGTTTTTAATACTGTCTGCACCAATGACATCGTCAATTTCTCCAACGTAGATTCTAATCAGAGTCTTGCAAGTTTACCAACCACCAAAACCTAACTGTTTCAGATATAATACAATTACAAGTTGCGAACTAAGTTTCGCTATAATTTTGACGCATGGAATCATAATCAACTGCGAACTTGCTGTGAATACAAATTACGATCTGCTTAGTTGGGTTCAATGTTTTTGGCTGAAGCTGTCAGGAAAATTTAAGAAGTTGGTAGTTGGGTGTCCAAAAATAGCATCTAAATTTGTTAAAGAAGGCACGAGCAAGCATGAAGATAATCCGACGGATCTAAGTAATCATCAATTTCATTGGAAATTACGAGTATATTTGTGGTTAGATATTAAATTTTAAAATGGGCTGCAGATTTTGATGATAATAAAATGCGTTTAACTCAAAATTACCTTATTATAAACTAAAGTTAAGCAATGCTAGTTTTAGTTAAAACAAAGCTATTATTTTTTATCAAGATTGCCAACAAGTTATTTTATGTGGCCGGAATGATTACGCTTTTAATTAACGTTAAGAAAGTAATACAAATAGTTAGTTATGCGTTAACTTATATATAAACGTAAATGTACTTGAATGTAAACAGTATTGTTAAATGTAGAATTTATCATATTATTGAATCTGGCTGTATTCCCACGGAAACGGGAGAAATGTCAAGGCGAGCGATGCCGCGCCATTACCGTTTGGTCACACATGTGACGGCCATCGGTGCGCAGGCGCAGGTAGCTACCCCGGTGACCTCAGAGGGGCACAATAAAGTACACTCCCATGTTCGAGCCGAAATCGTGACCAATTTTTTTATTTATATATTGCACTTCGAGATTAACCTCATCCCACCTGATGTTAAGTGGTAATGAGCTAGGAAGCTTAAAGGCGACGATTACAGCATTATGATAGCTGTTACTGTACTTGTCGCTCTTACCTTGAAGGCTTGACCCCTGCTACTAATGTAGCACCCCCCAGGAGCTCTGGAAATCTTACTCATACGCAGGAACACAACAACACAGAAGTTATTGTTATTTGCCGCAGCTTTTGTATGGTGGAGGTATTTCAGCAGTCGGGTTGCTCCAATTCGAGCGATAAATCGCTATGCCCTACCTCTCTTCTTAATATAGGAAATAAAAAAACCATCGTTCAAGGACCGAATGGAAGAGTTCCACAAGTCTTGTACGATAAATATAAACCCCAAAAACTTCAAGATGCCATTTACCATTAATATTAAATCTGTCCCATACTAGGTATAAGTCAAGACAGAAATGAAAATAGTTTCCGATTTGAATCCGATTTAGTCGTTTACCTATTCAACTTATGCTAACTGACAGGTTGTCAACTAGAAGTTTTGCTTTTGCAAAATCAGATTTTTGCAACATAAATCATGCAACCACTCATAGTTAAAATCAAGTTAATAATGAAACAATGTCTACTCAGAGAGAAAATTACGTCAGGTAAAGAACTTGTCCTCAATTTACTAATTGCGCGTCTGGTGCAGATAAAAATAGCACAAAGGACACAGTCTAGCCCACACTAGTTCATATTCAATCCTCGGTATTAACAAATAGGTTTATCTTGATGCATAATGCTGGAAATGTTATGTAATACTATCTGTAATGAAGTTTGAGAGACGCAAAGATCAAAGTCATGTTATCTGTCTTGTGCAACATTTATAATAATTCTGAATATAATACGTCTTATGAATGCTTACTTTACTACCTATTGTTTTTGTACCCCATAGGAAATTGAGTTATATTCATGAGATGACGTAATTATTAGAGATGCAACGGATATCCGGTTGCTATCCGGTATCCGGCCTATCCGCCATTATTGAACTATCCGGCCGAATACCGAATAGTTACGCACTATTCGGCCGGATACCGTATAGTGATTTTGTTTGGTAATTAACTTTGAAAAATGGTTAGTATACAAGAAAACAACAACATATTATCAATATACACCACTATACACATTAAACACAAAAAAAACTTATCTATTCAGCAAATTAGGGAGGTGCACGTGTACTGCATACGAAATAGTTCCGCACAATGATTAAATTAAACTCGTTTCTTGACTAGAAAATGGTTCGCGCGAACCTACAATACGTAACAGGTTGAAACCTTGACGACGGGTCCGCCGACAAACTAAAATTTAGGTATCATTTGGCCGGCCGGATATCCGGTGTCCGGTCAAACAACTATCCGTTGCATCTCTAGTAATTATCTATTATTAATTTAATGTTCCAGGTCTTATAGTTAAGTTGGTGATTTAAATTCTTGATACGTGGCCACGTGCTAAGAGATGATGGTGTAGTCATGCTCACTACAATGTCACAGTGGTAGTGGCGCTATGTGGCGGGTCGTTACATTCCTTTCAATATGGTTGAGTGAACCGATGGCTGGCACATACGTCATGCTTTTGCACCAGCAACAGATGCCACCTATGGGGACTGGTCTACCTCTCAAAAATAAATTCATAATGCTTCTTCGCTTATCAAAACAAAACTATACAACTTAGTCCATATTGGTATTAAACACGCAACAAGCAATAAGTTAGATACTGCTACTGTAACTAATCTGCTAAGTTTCTTAGGTGTCTAAGGTAAATAATTAAGTTACGAACCAGCAATAGAATCACTTTCGGTTGTATTCGATACAATTTCAAAAGTGTCAATGTAACCTTTTTGATTAAGAAATATTTGAATTTGACTTTGAATAAACGATCTGATGTTGATGTCGCATTCATAATCACTATCATCTGGTTAATGGGTGTCTAAACCTATTAAATTTTCCACGTTCACATTCAAACACTCATAATTGTTTAACTGAATTAAACACTTTACACGAATTTATGAATACGGTAGGAAAATATATACTCGTTCGTTCGTTCGTTTAAATTGGGCACCTTTTTTGGTATTTTCCTTTTTCGTGTTTTTTTAATTTTTTTAGTACTCACGCACCCTCTGGGAAAATCAATGTTTTTCGCCATCGGGTGCCTGTACATTTTACGTCGAAGTTTTTTTCATTGGCATTTTATTTGCTCCAGCATTAATATGCATGTTACACCTACCATTTCATTTGGCTTTGTTTTTTTTTATTGTATTCTGTGATGTGGTTTTATGTTTTTATAAACGAGTATAATTTGTGAGTCTATATCGGTGCAAGAATTAAACGTTTTTGTCTACAGCTCACTCGATTTTCCAATCAAAGTCTGTTTCCTCATTTAATAAGCAAATTGTGACCGATTTAAAATAGAGGGTTTTTCCATTGTTCGGGGAAAACATTTTATTTTATTTATGAACCTATTTCGATGGTTTAGTTCGGAAGGAGATATCCGAACATTGGTAGTATGATAAATAAACCAAGGTCTGCTGATGGCATCCCATTGAAAGCGTAGGGGTTTGGGTTTTGTTTTGCTAAAATGATTATTATTTTTTTAATAAGTGTAGGTACCTACTATAAATTATTTTGCACGTTCATTTTTTTTTCATTGAGCGCTTCGACGTTGATCCTTGACCGGGAATTTTTCCTATAAAAATGTTTAAGTTAAAATAATATTTTGTGTTAATTCTTTAAACACCTAATCTTTTCACACATTCTATCTCGTCATTCAACAGTTTTTGTCACATATTTCGTTCTGTTAACACCAAACATAAATCATAAAAATTTAAGCACTAATTTTAAAGTTGTGCAGTGTAAGCATTTCGACTTTTCTTTTAGAGATTTAGCCCCACCAATAGACAAAATACTGTATCCTCTTTTAAAAGGTAAATTAATATCAATTGTTTTATAAAAGCTCTTAATTTAATTTAGTCTAATTTGATATGTTTTTTTTCTGATATCTTTAAATTACATATTAGGCAAGTCTATAAATAGAGGTTAGTTATTCTAAAATAATTTTAACGATGTTATGGTAAGAACGTTGAGTTCGAAGATTCGTACAGAATTATTCATGAGACGCATACACAAAGTTAAATGCTCAATGTCAAATAAATAGTAGATATTCGATTCAGCTAAAGATTCAACAAAACTAATTGCTATTCAGATTGTGCTTGTAGTAAAAACAACGATGCGAGTAATCGAAAAAGCAACAAAAACACTTCTAGAACTGTTTAAACGTTCAGTTCAAGCGTCGTGGCAAATCAATTTATTCAACCAATGTTTGTTCCGATTATCTGACTTTAATGAGCATTATCAAAGCGATATGCTTAATTCTAAATCTACTATGGCAAGGCAACTATATGTGCAAAATTATTAATGCTATGGAGAGACTTGGTGCAATATAACTGCCACACACACACAAAGTTAATACAAAAATGTAGATAATATTCCAACAAAACTTAATGAAATAATTGTTGGGTTTTTATTATATTTAATATAATTTTAGAATAGTATTTTGCACGAAGACATAGAAAATTATGAAAAATTATTTATTTATTTAAAATTTTATGTTCTTTATTTCATAGTTATTTGTATATATACTTATATACTTACTTTCTTCTTGGTATCTTTCCGGTGATTAAAGATACCGAACCAATTTTGGTACCTGCAAATAAAATAAATGAATGCGCCAGACAATCACACCAATCACCTGGTCTCAAACTAAGGTTTTCCCTTGTACTATGAGTACCAGACTACGGATACCAACTGGGGGCGTCATCCCAGCACACCCAGACTCAAGTCAGACCCGACCGGGAATCGAACCCGGGACCTTACGCGCTTTGGCCGCCTACCTTAGCCACTGCGCCACCGAGGTCGCCAAATCATACAATACTCGTATTGTTTGTATTGTATGATTCGTAATCATACAATACTGTTTTGTAATTTGCATAAATCAAAAGATGGTGAACAGAGAGTTTGTGTAAAATACTGAAATGTTTTTGAAATGTATTCACCTTAATCTAATTTACCTAATGTACAAAGCACGTATGCTTTATTATCATCACATTACCATCTAAATTAAACTGATACTAAATTAATGAAAAGTTTTGTATATAAGTATGATTGTGTGGGTCTATATGTTTATACACATAAACACGAGGATTTGGGTAAAACTGGTAGCTCAACGAATTAAACTTGGTCCAAAGCTACACATAGCAATAAGTTAGATACTGATACTGTAAATGATCTGCTGAGTTTCTTACCGGTGTCTTCTCGGTAGATATAGGTTCCGAACCGGAAGTAGAATCACTTTGCATTGTATTCAATGACGATTCAAAAGTGTTATATGTAACCTACTTGAATAAAGAAATATTTGAGTTTGAGATTTAATACTGAAGAAAAATATTAGATACTTTGTATCTTATATTCACGCAGGCAAAAGCTAGTTACCAATAATTGTGACTCAATTTATCATTCTCATCGTCATTTTGCCGAAAAATGAGTTGGAGTGTAGCAAAGGGTGTGCAAGGTTTGAAACTTTAAAAATATTTTACGAAAATATGAAACTTAGTATAATTAAAATGCTTATATATCGTAGGCCCTTTAGGGCTTATTTTAAACTGTTCTTTTACTTGTAACTTTTTGTTTTCAGCTCACAGTTAAGCAAGAAAAAAACTGAAGTCCCAAACGCATTGCACATCTCATTGCACTTTCTGGCTAAACCGCGAGTCGGAGAGAAAAAGTTACAAACGTAAAAAAACATATAATATAAAAATAAGCTCCTTTAAACGATGAAACATTAACATTTTATTTATAAGAAGTTTTTTATTTTTCGTTTTAAATATCCACTGCTGAACAAAGGCCTCACCTAAAGACTTCCACATCTCTGGATTATGTTTTTGCATTATTTTCCATTAGGAACCAATGCCTAAAAATGCATTGAAAAAGATGAAGAAAGCATTCGAAGTTATGATAAAATAATCTGAAGTAGAAACTATTTGCATTATTTCAAGTCAGCATTAAAATTGGTGAACTAATATAGGCATGCGTATTGTGAAATCAAATTTAGAAATCTATAATTATTCCCTACAAACAATGAGTAAATATAATTGATTACTATAACTATACGTTTAATTAGGTACTTGAAGATTTAATTATCACTAATGATGCAATTATTTGCTCTAATTGGATTGACTTGATGTCAGAAGTTGTAATTACACTTTTTACTATCAAGGTACTTAAAGGATTCCACGCGATTTCTAAACAATAACCAATTTCAAATAATACCATGCGCAATATATCGAACCGTATATTAATTAGATATTTATCAGTACTCAGAATTGAACGAAGCAGAGCGACCGTAAAAGAAATGCTCCTATTTGGAAATAACTATCGGTCTAGAAAACAAACCAATCATTTCTAATTTATTGTAATACATACACATACCTGTTTACTAACGCATTTCTAAGAGAACATTCATATTCAAGCATCGCCATTGCGTAAACAAAGACCGGTACCTATTGTTTCTCGAAGTTCCCATCCCTTGCACATCTGCATTCATTGCAACAAAGCGAAACGAAACACTGGCTTTAAATAAAAAAAATATTTATTACAATACTGCGTTATAATTAAATACTTAAATCTATATCACTTTAAGGGATTTCGTTTTCGTTGTCCTTTTTATCCTGGCCAGTGACATCGGTGACGTCACTGGGTGTCGTCGTGGGCTCTTTCCTGTCATCCTCAGTGGTAGACACGGCTGTAGTAGGTTCTTCTTTCTGGTAAGGAGCGCCAGTCTCCGTGATCGGTACTTCCCTGTCTTCTTCTTTGGCCTTGTCAGTGGTCGCCTCAATTGGCGCTGTGATTACAAGGAATCCGTCGCTCGTCAGCTCTGCTGTAACGGCAGACGCGCTGGAGTTAGCAGGCAAGGAGTACGTGTGGAAGAACTGGCTGGCGTAGATATCTCTGTCGTCCTGCTTGGCTTCGTGCGATCCCTGCACGAAGATGAGGTCCTTCTTGATCTTGACCTTCAAGTCATCCTTCTTGTAGTCTTTAACGTTGACGATGACTTTGAAGCTCTTGTCGTCGGCGATGATCTTGGGGCCGATGTCGGCGAAGTTGGGGAAGAGCCGCCAGATGGGGGCGAAGAGGTTTCCGAAGAGCGGGAAGCTGAACCAAGGGGCGTCGTCGAGGTCGACGTCTGTTATGGTGGTGACGGGTTTTGGGAAGGGCTTGTCTGTGGGGAGTGCCGCGACGGTGGCGAGGACGGCCGCGAGCGCGAGGAGGCGCGGTGTGTACATGATGGCGCGTGTGTTCTCTACGGTGTGGTAGCTTGGACTGCGGCCGCGGCGGGAGGCGAAGGCTATATAGAGAGGGGGCATGCGTAAGCGCATCGCTGGCCGCGCGGACGCCGGCCGGTATAGATTAACGCGCAGAAGAGTTATACGGGCATAAATTATGGTATGGTTTTTTAAATGAAAAATTTAGTTCTGATATTTTCGGCTTAAAGACTCTTTGAGAATGCCATTAGGCGTTTAGTCCGCCGTTTGTACTTTTTAAATAAATGCTGTGCAGTTAAAATAAATAAATAGCAGATAACAGTACACATAACATACATAATACGTCACCTAACCTAACCTTACCTAATCTTGGAACTTTTAATAAGTAATTCTCGCTTCTTGGTTGTTTCGCCTAAAAGGGGCCGTACACTTTTGAAAATTCAAATTTCCTCGTAAAGCCAAATGTCTGTTTAAAAGTCAGAGACAATTAATTTTGTATTGTGTCTGGTTTTCTGGGCCTTATGACTGTATAGGTAGGTACTTATTCTTGACCGGGACTTGATTGATGTTATTTCTGGATAAAAAGTATTAGCCATCAGTATTTTATAAAAAGTATAAATTATCCGTACATCTAAACAAACTTTTTCGTTTATATTATAAGAATTCTACAAACTATTTGCCAACAAATATTGACTATTGATACCTTGACATCACATAATAATATAAATACTATTATATCAATCAGAAGATTTCAGAGGTATTAATAGCAATTAATACCATCAATGGCATTGTTTGTCAAGAATAATAAATAAATACTTTCTCTAGTATAATAGTATAATAGCCTGTAAAAATAACATTCGATGGCATATGTTATATATTTGCTGTGTACAAGAACCCTTATAGATCGAATAGTTCAAATAATAATAAATCAATATTTTATGTAAAAATCCAACGTTATGTTGTAATTTATATCTCAAGACTGGGCTTACCTATCCAAAAAAATGTTTAGGCTTTGTCCAAACTATTTATATTACATACATTTTTGATTGTATTATGTATGTACGCAAAAATTATAATCTACTTTTAAAAAAATCTGACTTCCACAACTTTAACACTAGAAATAAACACAAACTTGCTGTTCCATATCTAAGACTACATAAGATAAGTAATTCCTTTGTGGGTTTAAGCGTTAAATTATTTAACAAGTTACCTGAAAATGTTATCCAGTTGTCCATGCATAGATTTAAGTCTCATGTTAAAAATTGTTTCATAAAAAAGGGCTACTACAAAATTGATGATTATTTAAATGACAAAAATGTATGGGTCTAGAATAACTTTAATTCTCGGAAATGTTTTATATAAGCTTTGTGTATTTTATTTAAGTACCTAGCGTAAGGGAACATTGTTACATTGAAAAGAGTAAGTGTCGAGTTTCTTGCCGGTTCTTCTCGACATGATCAACATTCCGAACACGGCGGTAGAATACTTTATTTGTACTGACTATTCATAAGTGCTTTTGTAAAGTTTACATGAATAAAGATGATTTCTATTCTATTTAGAAGATGATTTATATAAAGTTTGCACAAAATTGGTCGAGGTCGATTATTCATTTATCATATTACACCATCGATAATAAAACTATCGATATTTTGGCAACACTTCAGACGGTTATATAGGTAACTAACTATATAAACGTATATAAACGTATATTAGGTACCCACCACTGCCCCGAACCGGAGGTAGCGTAATTCGCATTTTAAAGAAGTTTCATAAATACAACTGTTGTAATTTACACGAATAAAAGAATATTGAATTTAATTGCATTAAAACAATGCCCCTTCTGCAACCGCAACCAAAACAACATACTCTTTGGCAAACATCTCGCGACCTTCAATCCGGCTTCTAGAGTTCTCTTCAAACATCGCTAAATTAGCTCATTTTTCTTCGTCACGATCGGCAGCATATCTACGTGATCTTACAGGCTTAATCAATATGTGAAATGATAACAAATTACTTTCGTGTCATCTTATTTCGTGTAACTTTATTAACATACAATCCATACTAATATTGTAAATGCGAAAGTAACTCTGTCTGTGTGTCTGTTCGGTTTTCACGCGTAAACCACGAAACCGATTTTGGTGAAATTTGGTATGGTTATACGTTGAACCTCTAGAAAGGACATAGGCTTTAAGAGAGGTAGGGCATAGCGATTTATCGCTCGAACTGGAGCAACCCGACTGGTGAAATACCTCCACCTTACAGAAGACCGCAGCCAAATAACAATCACTTCTGTGTTGTTGTGTTCCTGCGTGTGAGGTGAGTAAGGTTTCCAGAGCTCCTGGGGGGTGCTACATTAGTAGCAGGGGTCAAGCCTTCAAGGTAAGGCCGACAAGTCCAGTAACAGATTTATTATGCTGTACTTGTCACCTTTAAGCTAGGACCTCATTACCACTTAACATCAGGTGGGATGAGGTCAATCTTAGAGTGCAATATAAAAAAAAGGCTACTTTTTGTTTTAAATTGTTTTGGGGGTAGGTAATGAAAGTTTAGACGGGAAATTGTTTATTTTTAAGTTAGGGATATGGAATTTGGCACGAATATAGCTCAAAATTTAGATTAAAATATGGTCTACTTTTTGTTTTTAATTATTAGGGAGATAGGGGTAAAACCGACCATCTATATGTATCGCTAAAAAAGACTAAATCCACGAAGTCGCGGGCGGCTCCTAGTGTGTTTTATAGTCCATGTCTGATACGTGGTGATTCATAATAAGGCGGTTTTTCACGTATAGTCACAATAAAAAAAAACTAGACACAATCTATCCATATAAATAAAATTAGAGCGTTTTTAATGTTGAAATAACAGCTTTTTACTAAATTCATATAAAAATAAACATACATCAAAATAATTATTTTTTAGTTTTTTTCTATCTGTCTGTTTGTTTCGGCTAACCTCGAAATTGCTGGACCGATATTGATGGAACTTTTATGGCCAGATAGCTGATGTAATATGAAGTAATAAAAGCTACATTTAAAATAACTCCACAACAAAATAGACTTGTTTGGAAAAAACTAATTCAAAATTTGTCGTCTGGTGCTCATAGTACAAGGGAAAACCTTAGTTTGAGACCAGGTGATCGGTGTGATTGTCTGGCGAATTTATTTTATTTACCTAGGTATTTTAAAACTTATGTCTAGTTCACATAAATAATGCTATCAAGCTGTGGGGGAGCCTGTGTAGTATTCACAAGGGATCCCGACTCCCCCACAACTGCACAGCGTTGGCCACCGAGGGGGTTTTAGTCGTTGCGAGCCCGACACACCACTCTTTGTTCCCCGCAGAGAGTGATGGTGCGGTAGGCATTTCCCCCTCGACAAAAAAAAATGCTATCAAGTCGCATTTTTTTTTATTATTAACATATTATATAGCATTTTATTTTATAACAGTCTTTTATGATGAGATCATTTTTAATTTCAGAAAAAGTTTTATAAAATAACTGTGACGCATATTCACGCAAAGCCGGGTCTGGCCACTGATGTTCAATTAAGTATCACTTGTAAAACATCTTGTAAGATAATAGAGTGATTCCAAGTGCATTAGGCACTGATTCTCTGGGTACTAAGAAATCTGAAGTATTTTATTTACCTTAAGGGAAATACCACACACTGACTGATTACTTATAATTTTTTTATAGAGCATCACTCCGCACTATCGAACTTTAATATTTAAAAAATAATAGTTTAAAAAACTAAAAAACACGCTTTTAGCTCGCACTAAAAATTACAAAATAATTCAGACATTTAAGAAAGAAAGCGTGGAGCGTATGTTATCTTTACTCTTTTTGGACAAAACAAAAAGCGTGTTTTTTAGTTTTTTAAACTATTATTTTTATTTTCTACTTTTTAGTTTTCTCATGTATCAATAATTATATAATTCTTTTTCGTATCCCATTCATATCATATCATAGGGGTGCATTTCAAATAGCCTGTCCGTTATCTTGGACGCCCGCCATATTGGATTTGAATCACGTGACTATTTTTTTCGTATTCCTGACAGCAAACCCTTTCTTTTGATACCCATATCATGGAAGTGCATTTCAAACAGTCAGTTCGCCATCTTGGGGAGGCCGCCATATTAGATTTGTAATGACGTTTCTTAGCTAGTCATGTATTGTTATCAGAACTCAGAGCGTGTGCAAAATTTCATCTTAATCAAAGACCGGGAAGTGGGTCAAATTAAGATTCAAAGATTCCGTTACATACATAGATACATACAACCCGAGCTAATAAAAGCGTGTTAAAAATAACAGAAAAGTTTCGTCTCCCCTTGCGGTGTGGAGCTCGAACCAACGACCTTTACATATTGAGCGTGCTGCTCTTCAAACTGAGCTAACCGCAAGTTCTCGTAGATGATAATTTTTTTCTGTTGAATTTACCTCTTAGCCTTCGGTAAGTGCGCTCTGTCGAATATGTTTAGAACTACGCTCTTATCGACCCTCGGTACATCAAGGGGAGATTAATATTTTTCTGTTTCTTTAAAATATTTTATCAAGAAACTAGAACACCTACAACCTATTTGGCCTATGTAGTGTTGCCGTCGATTCGATTGTATATCGATTATAATCGATTATTCCAAAAGAGGCCTAAATAATCTAATAATCGATATGACAATCGATAGCATCGATATAATCGTAGTCAAATACAATATAATCGATTATATCGATATCAAGTTGAAAGCGATACTATCGATATAATCGATTATATCGATATAATCGATTTTGTTTACCTATCGGATAAGATAGTATCGCCATGATGGTACAGTTCAGGTAGGTACCAAGAAAATTCGCTATCACGTTTTATGAATAAAAAGTAGGGTATAAATAACTTTTTCACGGTTTCATTTTGAATGTGATATGTCTAAGAAGACATTATAAGAATGGCGATTAAATCTAAAAATAATTGCAAATTAATCGAATATATCAATATAATCGATTATATCGATAGTATCGCTTTCAACTTGATATCGATATAATCGATTATATTGTATTTGACTACGATTACAGTCGATTAATCGATTATATCTAACAAAAATAAGATCGATATAATCGATTATATCGATAGTATCGATACTATCGATTGTCATATTGATTATTAGATTATTTGAGGGGGGGATAATCGATTATCCGGCAACACTAGCCTATAGGTGCCTCATAAAATGTAAACATCAGCTAAGGTCGGATTTCACGAAACTCTATACCTAAGAGGATGAAACAGGGATTGAAATTATTTATATAATTAAATAATAAATATGGGACAACATCACATACACTGTTCTGATTCTGTTGTAGATTAAGCACCGCAACACCCAGACCCAGATATAATTTTGTATGAAAGTTCTACGTTTTTAAAGTAAGACTTAACATATTTCAATTGTCCCTACACATACAAGAGGTAAATCAGCTTATGTTTGACAAAGCAATAATAGTCTTCGTTGTGTTTGTCCGTCTTTCTGTATACATCTCGGAAACGATTGTCTTTGGAAATCCATTGAAACGCGAATGCACGACGCGAATTTGTTAAATACGTACGTACGTTTGTGCGAAAACATTACAGTTTTAACGAATTCGGCAAAGTCCCCGCCATGAAAAGCTAAAACTTATTGAAAGAAAATGTGCTGTGATTATAGCTTTTTTATTTAACTAGACACAATTAACAAAATTTTTCAAGGCAAAGCAAACTTACTATCGGTCCACCTTAAAATGATATGAAGGACTGCAAACTGATGAAGAAATGGAACTCTTGTAAAGTAAAATAACTATATTTAAGGAAGTAAAATTACAAAAATACACAAGAGGGTCTACTCCCAAAAATAAAACGAAGAAAGGGAAGGTTTCGTTTTTGAAGACCAATTAAAAGTTTGGGAATTAAAACGTGGTTTTTATTTGCGCAAATAAAATTTTATTATTTTATAAGCTTCATCTGCATTTATGTGAATTGGTTACGGTCATCGGATCCAACATATTTCGTTTTTCGGAGTAGACCCCAAGAACCTTTTTTATATTTCTGTCGAGGGGAAAATGCCTACCGCACCGTCACTCTCAGCGGGGAACAGAGAGTGGTGTGTCGGGCTCGCACCGACCAAAACCCCCTCGGTGGCCAACGCTGCGCAGTTGTAGGGGAGTCGGAATTCCTTGCGGATTCTACACAGGCTCGCCCACAGACCCCAAGAACCTAAGCTATATTTCAAACCAATGTTGAACAATAAAATTCATATATTTTAGGGAGGTATTTTAGGAGTAGGTATTTTAGGAGGGGCATAGCGATTTATCGCTCGAACGGGAGCAATCCGACTGGTGAAATACCTCCACCTTACAGAAGACCGCAGCCAAATAGCAATCACTTCTGTGTTGTTGTGTTCCTGCGTGTGAGTAAGGTTTCCAGAGCTCCTGGGGGGTGCTACATTAGTAGCAGGGGTCAAGCCTTCAAGGTAACGGCGACAAGTCCAGTAACAGATTTATTATGCTCAACGTGTCGCCCTTAAGCTATAAAAAAAAATTTTTTTTTCATATACGTACGGTCGATAGAACGTCAACTTTGAACCCAACTTAAATCATGAAGCAACTAATTTAGCTTGTTACGTTAAATTTAAAACTTGATTCCATCTGATATTTATTACACGTTTTTCAGATATTTTATTACAGTATTTAAAGACAGAAGAATGAACGAAGAATTTGTGTTCTTATTTCTCAACAGTGATTAATCTACGAATAATTATATAATCGAGTCGACCGAGTGAAGCTAGGGTAGATGACTACTTTAAAAATAAATTATATTTTTGAACACATGGCAAAACAAAGACTGGGTAAGTCTCCTGATATCAGAATTCCTTGGAAGTACGATAAGTTGAGATATAGTACTCAATACACTTATACCGCAACATATTACATCTTTATCACCATTCATAATAAACTTTTAGGGAAAACCAAAAAGGTATACTCGTATATTATTAAAGTACTCTGTGACTAGTCTAAATGTTTATTTGCATCGTATCACCTAAAGGTACCTAAAAATGACTCATCCTAGTGAATAATTACTGATTAACCAAAAGCAATTACATACACTGATTGCATTACCTAATAACTCACTAAATTGCTCATAAACACTAACAACAGCAAAGTATGTGAATTTATGGTTAATAGCTGTGCCCGCGACTTCGTTTGCGTGGACTACATCCTTTCATGGTTGGTTTTACCCCTTTCCCCCCTAATATTCGAAATAAAAAGTAGTCATCATTTTAATCCAAGTTTCGAGCTATATTTGTGCCAAATTTCATATCGCTAACTTCAAAAATAAACATTTGTCCATATAAACTTTCAAAGGTGGTATTACCCCCATCCCCCCCTTATTTTCTAATAAAAAGTAGCCTATGTCCGTTCTTGAGATTCAACGTATATCTATACAAAATCGGTTGAGAGGTTTGAGCAGGAAAGCGTAACAGATAGACAGAGTTACTTTCGCATTTATAATATTAGTAGGGAAAAATTAGAGAATTTAATGTATCAAAAATAATTCACCTAATCAGCACGTGAAGTATGAAATAGGATTGTTAAGGTTTGTTATATGTAATAATATCATAGAGGAATGTAATATAAATTTTAAGACTTTCGCGTTCCATTTAAAACATTTAAAATAATTTAACGTAGCAGTAAGTAGTTCGTATAAACTACTGAGGAATGTAATGATTAATAGATAAAATATAATGTTTCTCTACATACTTATTTTGAATCGGGATATTCACAGAATCTTGGTAATGTAAATCTTGATGGTTGGCACATACGTCATGCTTGTGAACAGGTGCCACCTTTGGGGACTGGTCTGCTCCAGCTTACTCTCGAAAGTAAAAACTTACTTGAGTACTTATTTGTTTCATCACTCACCAAAACCAAAACTATATGACTTGTTCCAAAGTGAGCTACACATAGCAATAAGTTAGATACCGATACTGTAAATGATCTGCTGAGTTTCTTACCGGTGTCTTCTCGGTAGATATAGGTTCCGAACCGGAAGTAGAATCACTTTGCATTGTATTCAATGACGATTCAAAAGTGTTATATGTAACCTACTTGAATAAAGAAATATTTGAGTTTGAGTTTGAATGTTTCTGTGGCTGGTAAGCGCAAAGGAAACGCTATAGGTTCCAAACCGGTAGAAGAATTACTTTGCATTGTACTTTGCATTTAATGATGATCCAAAAGTGCTATATGTAAAGGCTATATGTAACCTTTTTTTCGTGACGAAGTCGTCTAACTCTACGTTTGACGGTACATGATCGCCATTGTATCAAATTTCTGCCTTATCGGCTTTCGGTTCTACGAGTCCTGTACAATGAGCAAATTAGTTTTTATACACCTTAGCTTAATACCTTGTCATATGAAACCACCGCTTGTCTATGTACGTTATTTGGACATTTAATTGAACGAGACAAGGTTCTGAGTGGTTTAGAAACTAAAGCAGCTGTCTGTACTCTTTCTTTTTATTTTTAAATACGCTGACACTAAAACTTTTCGAGAGAGGTAGGTAGGCCATAACGATATATCGCTCGAATTGGAGAAGCCCGTCTGGTGAAATACCTCCACCTTTCAGAAGACCGCACTCTAATAAAAATAACTTTGATGTTGTTGTCTTCCTGCATGTGAGTAAGGTTTCCTAGGGGGGGTGGCGGGGTATCTACATGAGTAGCAGGGGTCAAGCATTCAAGGTAAGAGCTTCAGTTTGAAGTATATAGTATCTAAGTTGTTTTTTTAAAATCCCTACTAATATTATAAATGCGAAAGTAACTCTGTCTGACTGTTACGCTTTCCTGCTTAAACCTTTCAACCGATTTTGATGAAATTTGGTAAAGGTATACGTTGAATCTCAAGAACGGACTTTTTATTAGAAAATAAAGGGGGGAGGGGGGTAATACCACCTTTGAAAGTTTATAATGGAAAAATGTTTATTTTTGAAGTTAGAGATATGAAATATGGCACAGATATAGCTCGAAACTTGGATTAAATTAAATACTACTTTTTGTTTCGAATATTAGGGGAGAAAGGGGTTAAACCGACCATGAAAGGATGTAGTCCACGCGAACGAAGTCGCGGGCACAGCTAGTACGTCATAAATCGTAAAATCCAATTCATCTATAATTCAATCAACTAAACTACCATAAGCCTGCACTAAATAATAAAATCTTTTATATTATGTACTTGCTGTTGACTCGCATTTGGCCGGATTTTACTCATCAAAGGTGCGTAATTTGAGCGAAACATTTTTGTGCTTACATATCATGTCAGTTTGAAAATTAGTTTCTTAGCATTTACCATAACCTATTGTTTCCTTCCTTGTACAGTTTATTTTAACTAAATCCAATTACCTACATGACTCACACCAGTATAAGTGTACGTAAATAGGTACCAACACGAAGATGTTACGTGTTTGAGTTTTGTTTTCATTCAAGTTATAACGTGTGAGTCAGTAGTGCCTACTGTTTGTTATCATTTGTGTAATACTCATACGATTGTGGAAGGAAAATGAGGAAAATACCACGTAGGGGAACACTAACAGATAAATCAAAATCTTTCAACCGAAAACGATATGAGCCCAACCCTAATTGAGATTATTTATTTGAGGTCATTCAATTATGCAGAAGCCGTTTTTCTTATATTGCATTTCAAGATTGACCTCATCCCACCTGATGTTAAGTAGTAATGAGGTCCTAGCTTAAGGGCGACAAGTGCAGCATAATAAATCTGTTATTGGACTTGTCGCCCTTACCTTGAAGGCTTGACCCCTGCTACTAATGTCGCACCCCCAAGAGCTCTGGAAACCTTACTCACACGCAGAAACACAACAACACAGAAGTGATTATTATTTGGCTGCGGTCTTCTGTTAGGTGGAGGTATTTCACCAGTCAGGCTGCTCCAGTTCGAGCGATAATTCGCTATGCCCTACCTCTCTTAAAACCTCTGTACAACAAAATTAACGACCAGTTTCTCGGGATTTTTTTACACTTTGTAGTATAATTGAAGAAGATATGTTTAAACTCGTTTCACAACCTTAAAGTCGGCATGCCTTTATAGATGTAAAGATAACAGTAGGCTTTATCTCTCATGTTAAGATAGATACTCAGTATCTACTCAGAGATTGAACTAGTTACATTTTAATGTTAATAATTTTATTTTACTCATTCATATTATTATTTTAATATACACAACCAGGCCTAGCATACGCAATATGTCAAATTTATCGCATGAGACGACGAAGGTTTCGATACTGTTGATTGGCTAATAGCACACGCACTGGTATTTTCAGCCAATCAACAGCTGACGCACTGACTTCAATTGATTATGACGTTTGTTAAGAGCGCGATGAAATTAAGTCGCGTCGCGTATGCTAGGCCTGATTATCACACATTGCTCTGATTATGTGCTAAGTAGCCTAAGCACTTGTGTTACAGAAATCAGAAACAACAACGGTACCACAACAACCAGACCCGAGACAATATAGAAAAGTTCGTTTCCCATATTGGCCCGACCGGGGATTGAACCCGGGACCGTAGAGATGGCGCGACGCCAAAGTCCGGTCCACTCGCCTCTCGGCTACGGAGGTCGTCACTCGTACGTATCATATAACATGTGTGTTCATAGTTCAACGTCTTTGCCCTACGTAAATAATATTCCATATTAATTTGCCCGGAATTCTGTTCGCCGTATAAATTTTGCAAAGTGCGTTGCGTCGTTGTTCGTAAATTAATTACACGTCTCAATTTAATTAAAAAAGAGGCCATATATCTGTGTTATGGAACAAGGAAGAAATAGCCTTCGTTTCATGAACTTGTTACCGAAAAATGTAGTTGATTTAATTTTTATTGCAAGAAAATAAATAAAACAATACTAATATTATAAATGCGAAAGTAACTCTGTGTGTCTGTCTGTTTGTATGTCCAGCTTACATGCCTAGACCACTGAACCGATTTTGATGAAAGTTGGACATAAGCTACTCTTTGTTAAGTGGGTATTAGGGTATACTGCAAACAGATTTTTTTGTCATTCTTAACCTTAATATTATTCACTTGAATGTTTTTAAAAATAGACGGAAGTTTAGGTATTTGTATGTTATTCTATCATGCAAATAAAAGCTTTGATTGAAATATCGTAGGATGATACCTAGTTGCCATGCTAGATAAACATAGGATACTTTTCTTCTTGAAAAAATGCGGGTAAAATCACAGGCAGAAGCCAGTTTGTTTTCCTATTATCTACATCTTCGCACGAGATTAACACCAAGTTGTATCAGATACTTCAATGATGAAATGCGTGTTTTATCGTCAGAGACAAGTACTTACTAGCAACTCTGATTACGGTAAACTGGGGCAGACTAGTTCCAGATAAGTGTCGCATACTTTGCAGTTGTTTAACCGACTTCAAAAAAGGAGGTTGCAGGATATTTGGTTGTATGTATTGTTTTGTGTGTGTTTGAGGAAAACTTCGTAGATTATAAACTGACTTTAATTTTTTTATTGTTTGAAAAGATACTTTTAGTCACATGTATTAATGTGTCTGTACACAATTCAAAATATATTGATTTTCTTGGTACACAAAATCCGGTTTGGAATTGTCCAATTAATTATTTAGCTAAGTGAATAAAAAAATCTCAAAAGTGATTATTTATTTTAATCATTTTATTTCTTGCTCCTTGCTTGCCTTTTTAAAATATTTTTTTGAGTACCTCCGTAACCCAGAGGCGAGTCGGCCGGACTTAGAAGTCGCATCAGCTCTCAGGTCCCTGGTTCGATCCCCAGTCGGATCAAATTGGAAAACGGGTGTCGTGGTTTCTGATTTCTGTAACACAACGCTTACATACCGCAGAATTAGAGCAATGTTGTCCAACATTTATTTCATATTTATTTTCTAGGGCAATAGCCCCAATAATAATGTAATCTAGGAAATATAATTTATAAAATATCCTTTTTTTTTTTTTTTTTTTTTTTATTATGGTCTCTATCCCGCGTTTAAAAACAACGCAGTGATTCCGCCAATGTCAAGTGTTTAGAGAGACACGTCAAAAAAGGAGACTGCGCGGTGATTTGAGCTATTGGTTCCTGAGGTCTTCATCAAGAACCTAAAACAAACACGAACAACACGTTAAAGACGACACAACATTTATGGAAGGAGGGTAGAGGAAATCATAGTCTAATATCATACATACTAATATAGTTACATACATATTTAATATATTTAGAAGAAGAAAGAGTTAAGATAAAGTTAAGGTTAAGAGGGCGGGGAACTTCGGAGGGAATAATATCATAGAGAGATAGAGGATACTTTTGACAGCTAAAAAAAATGTGGTCTGGCGTACCCTCATCTATGCCACATTCGCACAGTGAGTTGTCCTTGACCCTGATTTTGCATAGAAACACGGGGGTACATACGTGCCCTAGACGGAGACGACAAATGGTGGAAATGACCCATTTTTCAACAAGTTTGTTTTTGAAGAACCAAGGTTTGGGCGGAATTGATGATTGTAAACTAGCATATAACCGGCCTTTGGAGGTTGAGATTTCGATAAAGCGGCTGTGCCAGTTTTCAATCATATTTTTTGCAGCCATGGGCAAAACATCAGTGGGATAAATTAATTGGGATGTTGTACCGTTTAAGATGGCTTCCTTGGCCCAAATATCTGCCTGCTCGTTACCGCGGATACCACAGTGACCGGGAATCCAGACTAACACAACTTCAATGCTGTTAATATGACACTTGAAGAGTGTTTCTCTAATTTTTAAAACAACGGGGCTAATAAATTTTGATTTGAAACAGTTGCTAGTAATAGCTTGAAGGCAACTTTTAGAGTCCGAGAAGATGATTGACTTACTTAATTTATGGGAAAGAACATAAGAAATTGCCTCTACAATAGCAACTGCCTCTCCTGTGAACACCGTCGTTTCCTTTGCCGATTTAAAACTGAGAAGAACCTGATACTTCGGAATCCAGACTGCACTGCCTACAGGGCTATCATCTGACATTTTAGAAGCATCTGTGAATATGGGTAGCCACTGTTGCCAATCTTTGCTCATGTTTTGAGTGAATTTAAAGTCAGCAGTAGGGTCTTTCTTCGCGATACCGAAATCCAGCAGTACCCGGGGTTCAAAGATCAAGGCATCATATTCAATTTGGAAAATCGGGTTTATATTGAAATGTACCATCGGGTAAGTCAAAGCAGAAATCTTTCTAAAACTAGTGACAATTCTTGGAGGTTCTTTATGTGTCCAATATTTGCAAGAAGGATCTGAGATTAGGTCAGACAGATCTTGAAGGCGGGAATGAAGAGGATGACAAGCAGATTGTTTGACTTTAAATATGAATCTGTCTGACAAGTATTGACGACGGAGATCTAGAGGAGGGTCCACACACTCTACCTGTAGGGCATGTTTCGGGGATGAGTTCATGGCTCCCAGGATTATCCTTAGGCCTTTTGCTTGGATCTTATCGACTTTGTTCAGGGCTTCCTTGCTGCAGGGTTCTAGCAAGAAGGACCCATAATCAAGGTGGCTCCGAACAATGGAGTTATAGAGCAATTTTTGCGAGTAGGGGTGGGACCCCCACCAGACACCTGAAAGAGATCTGAGTATATTTAAATTTTGTTCGCATTTTTGGATCACATTGTTGAAATGGGGTATTCCAGACATTCTAGAGTCTAAAGTGACTCCTAGAAACTTAATATTGTCTTTAACTGTGAGAGGATAACCATTGCACATTATTTCAAAATCTGGGACAAATCTTTTTCTTGTAAATACCACGATGTTACATTTAGGGACGGATAAGTGTAGGCTATGTTCTTCCAACCAATAATTTAAATAAGATAGTGCCGAATTGAGACGGTAAGAGACATCTTCAATAGATTTACCGGATGAGTATAGGCATAAGTCGTCAGCGTATTGAAGTATATGACTGAAGCAGGAAACACACTGTTCCAGATCATGTGTATATGTCGCAGTCATCTGGTTGAAACAGCTATTTGATTGAATCACTAGCGTGTTTATTAAATGACGACGTTTAATTGAATAACTAGGCCGAACGTTGAATGAATAAGACTCACTGAACGTCCAACAAGTTAGCGGATTGTAACATAGCCCTTTGAACATAGCGGACGTAATCAGTCAGGTGATTGTAATTTAGTTCATTTTTTTTCCACTGCGGCGTTAGTGCTCATCAAAACAAAGATGGCGTCAAACAGCTGGTACAGATATAATCGAATAGCACTGTGTTGATAATTTTTAGAGTGAAATTGAGATATAAAGTGACTTATTCGTAAAAAAAAAATTTTTTAGCCTAATTGTCTTAAGACTTAAAATTGTTAAAACATATTAAAAAATCTTATTAAGGTGTGTTATGTCATGTCTGTCAGCTATATCCCATTCAACGACTATGCTAAATGACGTTCAGTCAAAAAGTTGAACGTTATATTAAACAATTTGACGAGTTGTCCTTTAGTCATTCAATTAAACGTCGTCATTCAATGAACGCGCTAGTGATCCAATCAAATAGCTGATTAAACCAGATGACTGCGACATATATATACTGTAAAGCAACGGACTCAGAACAGAACCTTGTGGGAGGCCCTGCCAGACAAAACGGGGAGGGAGAGAATGCTTGTAGGACCGTATTTTGATTAATCTGCCCATTAGGAGATTTATGACGCAATGAACTAACCTCACAGGAAGACTCATACGAAGCATCTTCTCTTTGAGCACCGGAAGTTGGACATTGTCGTAGGCAGCTGCAATGTCAAGGAACACACCTACAAGGAATTCGTTTTTAGATAGTGCTGTTCTGATGTCTGTTGTGAGAACACTAAGACTGTCTGTGGTGCCTTTGGATTTTCGGAATCCGAATTGCGACCGGGCAAGAAGACCTCTATTTTCGACCAGCCATTCCAAGCGATTCTTAATTAAATGCTCAAAGACTTTGCACAGGGTAGAGGAAAGAGCAATCGGACGGTAGGAAGAAGAATTGGTGGGGTCTTTGCCTGGCTTTAATATAGGAATCACTATTTGCGACTTCCAGGATTCTGGAAAGTGGCCAGAGGCAAAGATAAAATTTAGTAAGTCCAGGAGAAATGTTTTTCCTACTGGGCCGAGGTGGATAATAAATGAGTAGGGGATGCCATCTTCACCTGGGGAGGAATCTTTTAGACTTCGGACGACACAGTAGAGTTCTGATAGGGAGAATGGGTGGTCAAATCTGTCATGGGAAACGAGATCAGGATAATCGGAGGGGAAGCAATTTTCATGAGGAACAGTAGGCGGGGATAATTTATTTGCAAAATTTTCTAACCATTCCGACGGATCATTTGAGGATGGGGATGGCCCGATGAGAGACCCGCGGAAACGTCTAACGCTCCTCCAAACCATCGAGGGTGGAGTTCTGGGCGAGAGGCTTCCACAAAATTTCAACCATCCTTTCCTTTTCTTGCTGGCTAAGGTACGTTTGGTGCGGGCTGCAACTTGTTTATATTGAAGATAGTTATTCATATCCATATTCGATTTATACTGCCTCTCAGCCTCCCTCCGGAGGCCAACCATCCTTGAGCATTCAGAGTCCCACCAAGGGGGGGGAGCTAGGCTTCTTCGGTTAGGTTTCTTCAGGGGGATGCTTGCATCAGCGGCAGATGTTAGGGCCTCAACGAATGACGAATAACTATCCTCAAGAGGAGCCGAAGCATTAAAGGAAGAACTACATAATCGGTCAACATGGCTAGAAAACTTGGACCAGTCTGCGTCTTTGATTTTGTACCTGAGGAGAGGAGGTGGAGAAATCAAAGGGGAAACAGAGAGAGGTTTAGTGGTGATGATGGGAAAGTGGTCGCTGCCATGTGATTGTCCAAGAACCATCCATGAGCATAGGGATGCTAGGTTAGGGGAGCAAGCAGTAAGGTCTACTGCTGAACGGGGGTCTTGGGATGGGGGAACTAATCTCGTTGGGGAGCCGTCGTTCAGAATACACAAGTTTAGGTCTTCAAAGAGGTCCATTAAGAGAATACCAAAAGAGTCGCAGGAATGTGATCCCCAAGCGGTATGGTGTGCATTAAAATCCCCCAGAAGGAAGATAGGGGAAGGAAGAGAGGAAAAAATGAAGTTTAGCTCGGGAATAATAGAAGGAGAGGGGTGAGGAATATAAATAGATACAAATGAGATATCCGCCACTCTAGCAGCCACAACATTAAACGTTGGACTGTGAGAGGGGATACTCAGAGAATTATAAACGTAATTTTTTTTTATTAAGAGGGAACAACCTCCATAACCATCATCTCTGTCATCTCTGAGGCAAGCATAGCCAGGAACCCGAAAACGTGAGTCTGGGATTAGCCATGTCTCAGAGATGGCAGCGACTGTCACAGAGTATTTGTTAAAAATGTACATAATCTCGCTCTTTTTATGACGAATGCTTTTACAGTTCCATTGGAGGAACTGGCAAGTCTCCATCTTTGCCATTTTGATTGAGAGCTTCTGGAGGAATTAAACTAACTAGTCTTGAAAGATAAAAGGCGACGTTGGGCGGTATAGCATCACTAAATTTAGATAGGATGTGGAAGACGGAACTAAGTAGAGTTTCAATGACTTTGTCATCTCCACTCAATGAGGGAGAGTTTTCATATGGATTAGGAAGGGCACAACCATTAGGGAGGGAAGAAGGTGGGGTGTTAATAATATCCTGGTGAGTTTGTCTATCATAACCCTTAGAGAGGGGGGCCTTCACTCGTGGGCTGGAGATAATGGTGCGGCGGTAAGATTGGGACATGGGGGGGGAAGCGTGTGGCAATGAACGAGGTGAATTTTGAGAGGACATAAGTTGAGAAGGGACAAAGTCTTTGGCAGCTTCGCTATAGGGTCAGTTGACGTTCGGAACTCGGGAAGACGCTTCGTAGTAAGAGATGCTCTCTTGAGACATCATCAACTTAATTTTTTTTTGTCTGGATTGTTCCGGGCATGATCCAGTGGTTGCGAAATGTCTTCCATTGCACAGTGGACATGTAGCGCATGATTCTAGGACATTACATGTATCTCCAGTATGTTCTTTAGCACAGCGGAAGCATCGTGGCTGCGACCGACATTGGGTTTTGACATGTCCGAATCTGCAGCAGTTGTGGCATTGGATGGTGGGGAGTTGGTATGTTTGAACCGGTAATGACGTATGAAAACTGTAAATTTTTTCTGGGAGAACCTGCCCACAAAAGGTTAAAACAACAGTTTGAGTTGGCGTCCAGTTTACATTATCATTAACAATGTTTTTCCTATTCAGTCTCCTGGCTTTAAGGATAATGCCACAGTTTGATGGTAGCTCCACGGACTCTATGAACTCATCCAAGGATAAGTCCACAGGTACGCCTCGCACTATACCCATTCGAGTAACATTATATGTTGGAATTATAGCACTGTATTTGTTCTCTGATAGGAAATGGGAAGAAACAAAGTTATTCGCGTCAGGACCTGTTTTGAATTCTACAGAGATGCGGTTGCGACCAATGTTTTTAATACCATCTTTACATATATTTTTGATATGGTTTTTGTATATTAGTTGGCCGAACTTGATTGCCCGGATAGTGGTACCTGCGGCAGGGTGGGGTTCGATGCGGGAAACGTGTACTAGAAATGGACCGGAGTCATTTTCACCGTAAGTCTTAGATTCTGTGTAACTCGGATGAGTGTACAGTGTCTGTAAGGAGACAGATGAGGAGTCTGAGTCAGCAACATTTCTTTGGCGCTTATCAGGGTTACCCTTGGCACCAGAAGCCGAAGAAGAAAGTTTATGTTTACGAGTCTCTGCAGCTGGTTTGCTGCATTGACTCGCGAATATATCTTGCGACCCGTCAGGAGGGTCCGGTGGATCAGGGGGGATATCCATTTTTTTTTTAAGTACTCGGAGGAAAAGTGAGGTTAAATATATAACACACTGAATAAATAATATTTAAAAGGAATGTTAGTTGATTTTAACTTACCCAATACCAAAACACACAAGAACTAAATGATAGACACTCAAAAAAGACGGAAAAAACAGGTAATTATCAGAGTGAAACTGAGAAACGATAAACAAACGTGCGTCACTCAACTCCAAAACGACGGAATCTCATAAAATATCCTTACATCCTGGCAGTTTTCAACAGAATATTAGGAAACATTTAACTTGTCACCAAAATTAAAGTTCAGATCTAACTAAATAATTGCTTACGACTCTGCGACAGCTCCGAGTAATGTCTTAAGTCTTCTTTATTAAAATAGTTATTATCAATAAGACAGTGATGTTGGCACACAGCAAACAGAGCATCAAGTATTCTGCAGTATTAATTTTAACTTAGTACTGTTTGCCTTGTTTTGTACCCCAGAGGTCAAACTTTATAATTGTAATCCTGAAATGTTAATCAGAACTCTGAACCAATTCCGAAGTTAGATAAGCAAATATGCATTTAGTATTGTTAGATGGGTGTGCGGGCCTCAGGCGGAGAGCTTACGACCTTAGCATTGTTGACAGTGTGGCCTGGATCTTAGAACTGAATTCTGGAGTAATATACGATGAAAAGTACGTTAAAGAACACACTTTGGACTATGTATCGCCTTTATGTCGTCGGCATAAGGACTAATATGGAACTGCATATGTTAACCTTGACGTGCCGTTGACTGTACCAAGAACATGTATGTTTCTTAGAGCAGAGGTGAAGGCGACGCCTGTTTCTCTTAACATTCATTTCTCTTAACATGTAGCCATTTTTGTAATTCAAGCAACTTTTTCTTTAAATATTTTAAAGAAACAAAATTTTTTTTCTTCCATTGCGGTGCGGTGCTCGAACCCACCTTTACGTACCGCGCGTGCTGCTCTGAACTTCTAACTTAGCTAAACGCAAGTTATCGTAGATGATGCATTGTTCTGTTGTTTTAACCTCTTAGCCTCCGATTGGGAGAGCAGCACGCAATACGTGAAGGTAGTGGGTTCAAGCCCCACACCGCAAGGGGAGTTTATTTTTTTCTGTATCTTTAAAATATGGAGTTCTCTAGTGCGGCGTGAAGCACTATAAAAAATGTAAAAAAAATATTACTCTTTCTACCTAAATGTAACCCTTTTTTATATAATAGCGGTCCCGGCGAACTTCGTTTCGCCTTAGAGAATTTTTCCCGCTTTTCTGTTGAAATTCTTCAAATTTTACCAAGGATTTAATTTTGTAGCCCTTGTCAAATTGAAAGAATATAGCATTCTATTGGTGAAAGAATTTTTTAAATCGGCCCAGTACTTTTTGAGCCTATTCATTACAAACATACAAAAATAGGTACAAATCTTTCCTCTCTAAAATATTAGTGTAGATAAATATAGTAGTTGAGACAAGGTCTGTACATAGTACAAAGTTTTTTTTGTACATAGAAAGTACAGAAGGCAGATATTTTTTTTGCACTTTAAGATTGATGTCATTCCACCTGATGGTAAGTGGTAATGAGGTTCTAGCTTAAGGGCGACAAGTACAGCATAATAAAGCTGTTACTGGACTTGTCTCTTTTACCTTGAAGGCTTGACACCTGCTACCAATGTGGGGTACATTGGGAGCTCTGGAAACCTAACTCACACGTAGGAACACAGCAACACCAAAGTGTTTGTGACTTGGCTGCGGTCTTCAATCAGATTATTTTCGACGATCTTAATTAGTCAACTGATGAACAAAGCAAAGACGGTGTGCATGCGTATGTTGGTCCAAAAAGAAGCAGCAGAATTAAACACAATAAGTTATGTGATAGGAATAAATAAACATACTATATAAGACAATATACAAAAAAGCTAAGTAGGTATATCAGGATGTACACAAAAATAACATCACAAACACTGCTTTGTAATGATGCTGTTGATTTGGTTGCAAAATTCTGTTATACGTTCAAAACAAGCTTCTTTATTATACAAACAAAAAAACTGATGAGTGGGAACCATTATCCAGAAACGAACAAAAGATCCAAAAAGCGAATCATTGCTAACTAGGTTTCATCTCCATTACTGTAACAAGATGACCTAAGTAAGTACCTCCTGCTTATTTGACTAACAAAAGAGGCATACATTAGTCCTCTTCACACAGATTCATTAGCACGTAGGTACTCCTAATTCAGAGTCCAAAGAAACATTATACTTACCTATACTACACTAAGTACCACTTCCTTACGTGATCTATAATGCCTGACCGGGTTTTTCCTTCGACCAGTTTAAATTAATTGACTTCGAACTTTATGGCGATTGTGATATGATTCATAAAATGTTCTTATTGTATCTTATCACAGGTGAATGACGCAAGTAAACATAACAACGTATCTTTGCTCGTTGGAAATGTTAATTGGTTTTAGAGTGCAGTTTAGCAATATTCAAAAACCTACTGCAAAATGTTAACTTAATTTTTTTTAATAATTCACAAATAACATCCATTTTCCATCTTAAACCTCACCCAAACCTTATTAAAGTGCAAATTGGTTCTTGAAAGGGCTACTTTATTTAAAAAACATTGATTGCCAAGAACAAAGAGGCTCGCTTAAATTGATTTTTAAACTTTCTATTACCGATTTGAAGCCTGTAGCCTTGAACCTTGAAGATACTGCATGGTCGTGAAAAGTAGAAAACCAGACAGAATCCATACTTAATATTATAAATGCGAAAGTAACTCTGTCTGTCTGTCTGTCCGTCTGTCCGTCTGTTACTCTTTCACGCCTAAACGGCTGAACGTATTTTGATGAAATTTGGTATAGGCATACGTTGAATCTCAAGAACGGACTTAGGCTACTTTTTATTAGAAAATAAGGGGGGGATGGGGGTAATACCACCTTTAAAAGTTTATATGGAAAAATGTTTATTTTTGAAGTTATAGATATGAAATTTGGCACAAATATAGCTCAAAACTTGGATTAAAATATAGACTACTTTTTGTTTGGAATATTAAGGGAGAAAGGGGTAAAACCTACCATGAAAGGATGTAGTCCACGCGAACGAAGTCGCGGGCACAGCTAGTAAGAAATAATTTGTGCTTAACGAGTGTGAACTTTCGGCCTATCACAGTTCAAAATCTATCCTACCCTAAATATCTTCAGGCTAGAAACATAAACTTTAATCACCAGAATAGAATTCGAAATCACGACCTACAAAATACTTACTTGTTATTATTTATTATTATTATTGGACCCAAAACATATCCACTGCTGAACATGACTTCTTCTCAAGACTGGCAACTCTTGGATTTGCGTCACTTACATCCATCGCCTTTCCACTGAGACAATTAGGCCTAGCATGCTCTATACGTCAAATTTCTCGCTTAAAAGTTTCGATACTGTTGATTGCCTATTTTTACACAGCACCTCGGATTTTCAGCAAATCAGCAGCTGACGCACTGGCTTCAATCGATTTTGACGTTTGTTAAGAGCGCGTCAATATTTAGTCGCGTTGCGTATGCTAGGCCTGAATGTCGACTTATTACATCAAGATGTATCATGAAATCAAAAGGAAATATATTAATTCAAACATGAAATACATTTTCGATTCAATTAGAGAGTATTTTTAATTTCGATTGAATGTATTATGTGTTTAGTCACCGTTGAAGTTGAATCAGTTAGTAACTGAATTTAATATTCGTCTAATTATTTAAGTACCCTGAGTCCCTATTTGGCATGGACTTAACCATTGTTGGTTATGGTTATCATAACACAAGTGCTTAAACAACTTACTTTAAGATCAGGACACCATGTGTGATGCCTGATATTTCTTATTTATTTGCACAGCAAAATAAACGATAACATATATTTTCTTCTTCTGTTAAACAACAGTACGGTCCTGTAACGTCAAAAGCAATATTTTTTAAATTTCTCTCATTTTAAAATTTATGATGGCTCTCTTATTCAGGTAGTTTTTTATAGGCCCTCTGATTTTAATTAATTGTTGGTCTAAATTCCATACCGTCAGGCTTCTAGAAAATATTAAATTCCTTTACATTGTTTCCAGGAAAATATGGACAAAAACTTTCTGTGACAAATAATAATGTTACAGAAACTGAGAGCAAACGGTGAGTAGTATTTCCATAATAATGGACCTAGACCCAGCTAGACCCTCATTTGAATAAATACACCCGCTAGCTTTAATGATCTCTTTACTCATTTTAATACGGAACACTGGTTTTTGTACGAACGCCAGCTTAGGTATATTTAATACAAAGAATATCCAACCATTCCAGTTGAGTCCGTGCTATGAATCATGTTAGTAGGTACTTTGCTTTGAGGAGTTGGTGGTCACGAAGATTCTTCGCATGTAAAAACTGTTATTAAAGCGTTTATTATGTGTTTATCATTTACATATTGAATTCTCGTACCCTCTTCATAATACTCATAATAAGTACACTCTGAGACAAATTTAAAGAGATGCAAAATCAAGGACGTGGAAGTCTACTACCAAACACAAAATCCACGAACGAAACATTTCATTTCTAAACATTTATCGAAAGTTAGAGAATTAAAACGTGGTGTTTGATTTGCGTAAATAATTTGTGTGGTTTTTTGAAAATGCTTTATTCATTCTTGCTAATATCTCATGAGAGACAAACCTGTTATATAATTTTCAGTAGCGGACCAAAACTTTATGAGTTAACTTGTAACAAACATTAGAAAACTTGGATTCGTTGAACAGTGGTTTCCTAATTACTTATTTTAAAGAAACGGAAACATTTCATGTCCGGTGTTCAAACCTTCATGTATCTCTGCAGAGATGAACATGAAGGTAGTGAGTTTGAATCCTATACCGCAAGAGGAGATAATAGTGTATATTCCTTTAAAATATTTTAAAGTTCGGTAGTTTGGCATGAAGTACAATGAAAATTGTAAACATCTTAATTTTAACACATATATAAAGCTTTTTAATACAAGTTGGTACTTCTCATTTCCTTTTTAATCTGCTAATTAGCCGTACAATTTCGCTCAATCTGACCCTTCAAATTTGAGAAGCCAAGTCCCGAACTTTGTAACTCGTCAGCAGAATTGATAAAAACAGTCGATTCAAGGAAACCGAGAGACATTCAGACATCAAGCTGACGAGAGCTGTTCATACTTTAGGCTTGCCGAACGATTACGACTGAAACTCAAACTCAAACATTTCTTTATTCAAGTAGGTTACTTAATGCAAAGTGATTTTACTTCCGGTTCGGAACCTATATCTACCGAGAAGACACCGGTAAGAAACTCAGCAGATCAGTTACAGTATCAGTATCTAACTAATTGCTATGTGTAGCTCACTTTGAACCAAGTCGTATAGTTTTGTTTCGATGAGTGATAAAACAATTAAGTACTCAAATAAGTATTTACTTTCGAGAGGTGAGCTGGAGCAGCACAGTCTCCAAAGGTGGCACCTATTCACAAGCATGACCTATGTGCCAGCCATCGCTTCACGCGATATTAAAAGTCTTAATATCAAATTTTTAACATCTTGGAATCTACTATCCATCATCATGTCAGACTGTCAGTTACCTAAAATTAACCATTCTGAAGACGTAATAGAAAACTATGTTCTAAATATAAACAGCTAGGAATACATTATAGCATCTACTCAGTGGCGAATCGGGGACGTTTGCCGCCCAGGGTCAATCAGAAATTGGTGTGTAGCGTTGCGTACCGTTTTGTAAGCACCAAAATATACCGCACAATATATCTAACTAGCAACTACCCGGCTTAATGTACGTATGTAAATCGTTCATTTAAAATACATACAAACAATTGGACAGGAAAGTTTGGACCAAGTCTGAACGTGCTAGGCCTTTTACTCCACTCTCGTCCTCTCGGCGTTTAAAAAGATTTCTTTGTTGCTTCCTTTCGATCCTGAAACATAAACATACATATAAGCAACACAGTGGACCCCCAGTGGGGTCAGGCTGTGTCTTTATACAAACGATACATATACCTTGTTCAATTTCACCTATAAATCGGTAGTAAAAAAGATTATTTTTTTAGTGCAACAAAGTGCAGAATTTTAATCTAATTTAATCGTAATTGCATACCCACTTTTTACTTCTTATTCACCATAAGACCCATATATAACGGTGACTGCATACTAGCAATCGTGCTATAACTAAAAAAAATCGAATAAATTCATCGATTCTATCGTGCGTTATCGACTGGCCTTAAACATGTAGTTTATTAACCGTAGCAAATTAGCGGAGAGCACCGCACCGAATTGTCATTAAGGTCTCATTTTGATACGGAAAACAATAAGTTCACTTCCTTCGTTTGACAGAGGTAACCAAATGTTAAAATGGTCGAGTTAATTAATATATAAAAAAAAACAAATTAAATGCATACGTATAGTATTAGCTTTTTGATGTTTTTAACACCCGCATTTCCGATTTCTTCAAAAAAGAACCTGTGATTTGTTTGCTTTATTTTTAATTGTACGTTTACTGTATCGCAGTATTGATGTGTTGGTATCGATACCTTTATGCGCGTCTGCGGCACTACAAAATTATTGAACGCGTGCAAAGGGACACGGTATACGCTTGAAATTCGTTTAAAGCGCATTTACGACAGTCGTTGCTGCCAAAATATGCCAGGTGCAAAGGCTTAGGTCATTTTTACAGTAAATAATAATAATAATACATATTGGATAACAAAACATAGATTGCTCAGATTTTGTGGTAAGGCTTAAGCACTTGTTACAGAAATCAGAAACAACGACGGTACCACTACACCCAGAGCCGAGACGATATGGAAAAGTTCGTTTCCCATATTGAATCGACCGGGGATCGAACCCGGGACCTTAGAGATGGCACGACGTCAAAGTCCGGTCCACTCGCCTACGGCTTTCGGAGGTCGTCTATTCGCTACGGAAATCGTCAGTATATAATAGTATAGACATTCAGCAAGGCTAGGTTTCGCAGTGAGCGCCTAGTAAGTAGTTCCTAGCACTAAAACAATTGAAACTTAGCTCTGGCTTTGTTCCAGGCGTTTCTTGGAACCTGTACTTCGCTTCTAATATTTTGCTCAAGCCATTGTAGTCTAGATGAAGTTGAAACCTAGCTTAAACACAAGCTAGGAGAGGCTTTACATCATGAATGCAGAGTTTACATTGCTTTACTAGAAATTTGAATAGATTTCAATAAGGTCGAGGCAGAAAGCTTCAAGAGTAAATATTAGTAGGTACCTACCTTACATGAAAAACAAAACATGTGAACAAACATGGGTTTAGTTTAGCAAATAGAGAGATAGGTTATAGGAATTTATCGCTCGTAGTGGACCAGCCCGATTAGTGAAATACTTCCACCTTACAAAAGACCGCAGCCAAATAACAATCACTTCTTTGTTGTTGTGTTCCTGCGTGTTAGTAAGGTTTCCAGAACTCCTGGGGTACTACATTAGTAGCAGGGGTCAAGCCTTCAAGGTAAGGGCGACAAGTCCAGTAACAGCTGTTATTATGCTGTACTTGTCGCCTTAAGCTAGGACCTCCTTGCCTCTTAACTCCAGGTAGTATGAGGTCAATCTTGAAGTGCAATAAATAAAAATTTAAGATAATTCCTAAAACTATTTTACCAACGCTCAGCACATCAAGGTAAACATTTGGAGTTCGATATTAATTCTTATGGCCTCGACATAAGAGTGGTGTTTAATACAAAGTGTGTAGTCTGACGAGCTGTTGACTATACACTACGTTATACATTAATGAATAAAATTCCTAAAACTATTTTACCAACGCTCAGCACATCAAGGTAAACATTTGGAGTTCGATATTAATTCTTATGGCCTCGACATAAGAGTGGTGTTTAATACAAAGTGTGTAGTCTGACGAGCTGTTGACTATACACTACGTTATACATTAATGAATTAAGTGTGACTTTTGATGATAAATTGCAAGTATTTCGGTCATTATATCTAAAAATGTAATTAATATTGTATACACCTGTAGTTAACGATTTGCAGACAACCATGTGTTTTAGACCATTGTATGGGGTGGAGGGTTAATAACCTGAGCTACAGGAATTTCCTAATTCAGGTATTAGCCCGCCATAGTCTTCACTGTCTTACAGTTTTACTGTGTATTTTTTGTATAGACGTATTTACTTTTTGGTACTACTGTGCAATTTTTGTGACCTACCTTCACTGTATCTAGTTTTATAAGTACCGATCTTTTGTAAATTTTGGCTATGGTGAGAATAAATGATTATTATTATTATTATTATTACTTTATTTGTACCACATGAGTAAAGATTCCGTTTCTTTACTCATGTGTTTGTACTGACGATTCATTAGTGCTTTTGTAAAGCTTACATGAATAAAGAGATTTTCTATTTTTCTAGTGTGACTTTCGCTACATGCGAAGTATAACTTTGTAAGTGTAACCTAAATGGATTAATTATGTCTCGATGTTTTTCCTCACCGCCCAATAGGGCGTTATCAATGTTATTTACTTCGCCTCTACCCTTCCGAGTCATTATATTTACTTAGTAGCGAAATAAGCTAATCCCGGAACTGGTACGGCGCTAAATTTAAATTACCAAGGGAGCGTAACTTTCCATTATTCTGGATTTATAATGTCGTATATTATGCTAATTTAATTAAGTAGAGATACAGCGACACTTGATAGCAATCATAGGGTTAACACAAAAAAAGCTTGAAGCCATTATGAAAAGTAGTTAAGTATCATTTTAGTTAAGGTCAATCGATTTTTTTTATAGTACTTTACGCCGTACTAGCGAACTTTAAATATAAGAAACATAATTTTTTTATCTCCCCTTGCGGTGCGGGAATCGATAACTTGCGGTTAGCTCAGTTGGTAAGAGCAGCACGCGCGATACGTGAAGGTCGTGGGTTCGATTCCCGCACCGCAATTGAAGATAAAAGTTTTCTGTTTCTTATATTTAGTACCAGTTAAGGTCAAGTCCAATAAATTACCCCACTGTATGGTAAAGTTTCTAAGTAAATGCAATGCAAATACAGGGGTATATTTACGTTTTGCATTACTTCTCACCCTGAACTTTTTCATAGCCCTTAAATAATGACATTAGGCCAAAAGGATGGTTTTACGGCTGAAATGAATCTGAGAAAATATTTTGACGACCTCCGTCTGGCGCTGTGGTGGTTATGGTTTTACTGCTTACCACATCACCGCTGCTCAGGGCAATGAAGTCCGCAAGGGAAGTTTTAATGGGTAGGCCTGCCAATTCAGGGCAGGTGAATCCCACACACGCCGCCACTCACCCTCGGGTGGCGGTACAGTGCGTCACGCATTTCTCCCTGTGGAAAAAAAAGTTCTATTACCGAAAGCGGGACGATCGAAAGGGTTCGTTTTTGAAGATTGTTCAAAATCCATACTCCTTACTAATATAATAAATGCGAAAGTAACTCTGTCTGTCTGTCTGTCTTTCTGTCTGTCTGTCTGTCCGTATGTTACTCTTTCACGCCTAAACGGCTGATCGGATTTTGATGAAATTTGGTATAGGTATACGTTGAATCTCAAGAACGGACATAGGCTATTTTTTGTTAGAAAATAAGGGGTGGATGGGGGTACTACCACCTTTGAAAGTTTATATGGAAAAAATGTTTATTTTTGAAGTTAGAGATATGAAATTTGGCACAAATATAGCTCGAAACTTGAATTAAAATATAGACCACTTTTTGTTTCGAATATTAAGGGAGAAAGGGGTAAAACCGACCATGAAAGGATGTAGTCCACGCGAACGAAGTCGCGGGCACAGCTAGTTTATTATATACGCTTTATTTCCATTCGAAACGGCTTGTTACGATTATGAAGATGAAACAATTTTATCTGTCATCAGATACACATACTTACGGACGGGTCAAGGACATATTTCGTTTTTGGTAGTAAACCTCAATTTTCGAGTTTGGCACCCCTACTTGGCGGAATCAACGAAATAGCCAACTTCTTATCCGGGATAATTATTCTGATATAACAGTTTGTTTTGGAGCCACGATCATGTTTTCAGGGCTGGACCAAACTTTTCATTTATATTAGCCCCGGGCGATAATTTACTTGAAATTGCTTTAGGAAGTGTATTTCTATTTTAATTTCCACGATCTAGAACATTTGGTTTCCTAATATAGAGCTCAGTTGTACCAACTGAACTTTTACGTTAGCTGACGGGCTGACTAACGGCTGTCAGATTGAAAAAAAAATGTAACAGATATGACAGCTGTCAAATAATCCGTTCCCGTTACACTTTGCGCAACTGAATATTATGTGTAACTTAACAGATTAAGATGGATTTACTTATTCCAATATTTGAAAAATGTTCAGTTCTACTTACGGACAGTAATAAATTATACGAGGCGTAAGCTAAATACGACCGACGTACGACTGATGATAGCTGATATGGAAAGTAAATTTTAAACTAACGACTCGTAGCCGGTTGTAGAAAAACGGATAGTAATTTTTGACACAATTACGAATCGTCAAATATTGAAACCGGGCATTAGTGATTATTATGTGGATTTTTAAGTTTATGAATAGTACGGCTTCTAAACCTATCATCTACTATATAAAAATAAGTCGGGTTTTCCTCCCTGACGCTATAACTCCAGAACGCACGAACCGATTTCCACGGTTTTGCATTCGTTAGAAAGGTCTCGGGCTCCGTGAGGTTTATAGCAAAGAAAATTCAGGAAAAATTTCAACAGAAGCGGGAAAATCCTCTAAGGCGAAACGATGTTCGCCGGGACCGCTAGTCAGTCATAAATATTGATACTACGAGTATCAGCAGAGTTAATAAATGGATAGGTAACTCTAATATATACATATTCGAAAGATTTTTTTACTTATTACCATAGATAAGATGCTTCAAATATGTAAGTTAGAACGTCTAACTTTAATTATGTAGACATATCTTACTTACATATGTATTTGAAGCGTCTTACCTATGGAAATAAGAAAAAACAACTTTAGAATCGTTTAGATACCTCTACTGTGAAAGGTTTGAATTTATACATTTTATCGTGCAAATTCTTTAATATTGGTGGAGTTAGCAAACCAATATTATTGGCTCCAACCCCAAGCAAAAACACTTAACTAAAATTTGAATCGTCGAACAAAATAAAAATCTTTTAATCGTACTGAACTGAACTTCAAACTAAAAGTTATTAGCATAATACAAAAACTCCTTCAAATCGTAATTTCGTTAAAAATTCAGTTCAGAATTTAACTTTATTCATCAACTTTATTAGGCATTCAACTGAATTCGAGTTTTATTTACAAAGGAATAGTTTTTAAAGTTCTGCTTTTATTGCTGGCCATCATCATTAAGTGTGGACATTAAAAGTGTAATAGCTTTTGCGTTGACGTAGTCATTGGCTGTGGTAGAAGGGTTTTTTTTAAAGAAATAATGAAATTATTTAGTGACATGAAACAATATATAAAAAGAACAACCTAATATAAAATTATTTCACAAAAAAGGCAAATACTCAGCATTTGTCGAGGTATCGAAATGACACCCCGACGCTGGTTTTTTTAATGGCGAGATTATTTTACACGAACAGAAAAATTTCACTGTGCCCAAATTCAAGCAACAACTTTTAACTACAATAAGTTTCCTATATACCATCAATAGATGGCGTTGGATGAAGTTACATCGCGCAAGTAAAATTTTCCTGTAAAAGTATAAGTTAACAATGATTTTTAAAAAAAATCACATTGTTCCTTGTGATGTATAACTGTTTTCTAACCCTAACACCACTGTATAAACTTACCTATGTTTATGAATGAATAAATGATTATGATTATTATCTTGCATACTCCTCTTCAGAGCTGACCGCACCGCAAGCTGTCGTTTTCATTTATTTAAATTAATACGAACAAATGTTTGTTTACTTATAAATCGGAAAGTCCCATTTAAGTCTTTATTCTCGACTCTAGTGGTAGGAAAAGGTATTTATTACGTTTTACTTAACTTGAAGAGTTTCATTAAGAACGAAATATTTAATAATTGATATCAAATCGAGTTCCACGAGTTTATTTGACTGATCAAATATCAAAACCCTTGGTAATAGAAAACGCCCCACTTACTTCTAAGCGTTTACACAATAAACACTAAGCAATTATCGACTCTATCGACTAGCCAAAGGGTTAATTGTTCCGTTAATAACTTTCGGCTGCCCGAGAACTTGTATTGATTTGAAACAATTTGGTACTAGCGATGTTTTGTTTGATTGGAATAGTTATTTTGTTCGGACACCTTGCTAAATTATTTTGTTTGAAGCATTAATATATTTTTGTTCTGTTATTGAATAAATGAAAGGATTCATTCAGAATAGGCTGGAGTGAAACAGTTTTGAAACAAAACGTTGACGACCTCTGTAGCTGTGAGGCGAGTGGGCCGGACATTGTCGTCTCTGAGGTCACACGTTCGATTCTCGTTCGGGTCAATACGGAAAACGATTATTTTTATATTGCACTTCAAAATTGACCTCATCCCACCTGATGTTAAGTGGTAATGAAGTCCTAGCTTAAGGGTGACAAGTACAGCATAATAAATATGTTACTGGACTAGTCGCCCTTACCTTGAAAGCTTGACCCCTGCTACTAATGTAGCACCCCCCAGGAGCGCTGAAAACCTTACTCATACCCAGGAAAACAACAACACAGAAGTGATTCTTATTTGGCTGCGTTCTTCTGTAAGGTGGTCGGGTTAATATTGTCTCGGGTCTGGATGTTGTGGTACAGGCGTTTCGTCACAAGTGCTTTATGTACTTACCACAGAATCAAAACATAGTTTACGATGTTGTCCAGTATTATTAAATTATTTTAAAAAATATAGTAGGATGAAACCCATGAATGTTGATGTTATTTAAAAAATTTGGAATACAATCAAGATTAACTGTTTTCTCTCCTCTAAAAACTCTCCTCACGCTACAACTTCCCAGCCAATCGCCGGCCAAATTATTTTCCCTGAATTGTAACCTCTTCCTTTTCCAATGGATTTCATCCTACTTAGGTACCTATATTTATATTTTTTTTTACTTTTTTAAACTACCCACGTGCACATAGTCATTGGGATCAAAAGGGGATCAAATTTTTTCTCAGAAATGCGTGAAGGGAGCGAATTGAAATGCACCCATGTCAAATATCTATTACCGGTCCTTAGAACTGTAATAAGTATCTACCTACCTATATTATTTTACCATGAGGGTACAGCCGGAAGAACTCGCAGTTGGAAATTAGTTCTTGTGCTGTGGACATAGGGATGGTATAAAATCCAGATTGAGTACTTTGGTGTGTTTTTGACTATAAATTGAAAAACCTTTATACCTAGTTTTGATATTAATCTTATACTTACATTTAATTTTATTTTACTTTAGTTCATATCGTTTAGTCGAAAATTGAGAACTGCTTCATTATATTGTAGATTACAAGAAATCAACAAAAAAAAAATAAGTTTCTGTTTAAGTTTAAAATGATAATTTGAAACTCCTTATACAAATGAATAGCAATATTTTACATCACACACATTGCTAAGTGTTCCATTTTAAACTCTCGCAAACCTAAGATCCTTCAAAAATACTTTTTTAATCTCGAGATTAAAAAAGTAATAAGATTACTTTCCTCCTGGCTGAGCCAAGTGAAATCAGGGGAAGTGGGTTCGATCTCTAGCCAGGACAAACATTCGTGTGATGTCATTTGTGTTTGTTCAGTGTCTAGGAGATTATATATAAATAAATAAATATTGGACGACATCACATACATTGCTCTGATTCTATGACAAGTAGCTTAAGCACTTGTGTTACAGAAATCAAGAACAACAACGGTATCACAATTTCTCATATTGACCCGACTGGGGATCGAACCCGGGACCACAGAAATGGCGCGTCGCCAAAGAATGACTAGTAAAGTTCAAGGTTTCGAAACGGAAGCAACTTCATTTGATTTATATAGAGACATAAGTGTGTTACTGATGTAATTTAAAGAAATAAAAACTCAAACTCAAATATTTCTTTTTTCAAGTAGGTTACATTTATAACACTTCTGAATCGTCTTGAGTCACGAGTTATCTACCAAGAAGACACCGGTAAGAAACTCAGCAGTCCTCTCATCAGTTACAGTAGTAGTATTTAACTTATTGCTATGTGTAGCTCACTTTGGACCAGGTGGCACTTATTGGCTCGTGAAAAAAGATTTTACTATTAACTATTTTCTTTTTTTTAAGAATGCTAGATTATTTTAACCTCGTTTCCAAGGAGCTCTAACTATGATTCACTATTTCTATTTCTACCAACACGTTTGCTCAGGCTATTTACGCAGCGAGCTCAGCGCCAGCTTCTAGCCTAATTCTTCAGAAGTTACCTCGGGACCAGGTATACCAACTTTGCGACCCTCGTGCCCTTTTAAAAGTTTTACCCTTTTTCTGTGAACGCCTACTTACGTAATGGTTTCGAGATTGGCTGCTCTGAAAGCGATGCGATTTCAGATTTGAATCTTTGCTGTGACCTTGAATATAAGCTTCGGCTTTCGATGATTCGCTTTGTAATAAGAAAATATCAAAATTACATTGACCTGATCCCAAAACAATTAACTTAGAGAGAGAGAGAGGGGTGCGGTGTGTGAGTCACGGAATCTATGCGTCTGGCCTAGTGTTGCTGGATAATCGATTATCGATTAATCTAACATTTGATATGACAATCGATATGATAGTACGAGTATTGTCTAATAAAAATAATTATAATCCAATAATTGTTAATAATCGATTATATCGACAGTATCGTTTGATAACTTGATATCGATATTATCAATTATATTGTATTTGGCTACGCATTATTATCGATTATATCGAATAAAGATAGGTATCGATATAATCGATTACATCGATATTATCGATACTATCGGTTGTCATATCGATTGTTAGATTATTTGGGCCACTTTTGCATAATCGATATATAATCGAATCGACGGCAACACTAGTCTGGCCTAGACGTCTTCACTTTTCCTTTTCTCTTTGCTTTATCTCAAATGTTTACTATCGATTATATATAGTTTACTATCAGACAAAAGATTCTCCTACTCTTCCACGAAAAAAAACAAAATCCAGTCGTGTTAAAAAATTAGGCTACGAGGGCAGCATCCAGTTTTCTGCTCATATTTATATCTCGCAGTGGACACTCGCACTGGCTAAAAAAAGTTGTGTTAACGAATCTTTATTTACGGAGCCCGGATAAGTTGCTTTCGAACACACAGAACATATTCGCCCTTAACTTATTTATAGTTTAACTTAATTTCTAGGGGTTCGTTCAAAAGGCTTAAGAACTGGATCTAGGCTGGACTGAGGTACGTGTAAATGTTATTGCAAGAGTCCCTTTTTTATAACTATTACTTATGTTTTTTATTTGTTTTTTTATTACACTTCAAGATTGAACTCATCCCACCTGATGTTAATTGGTTTTGAGGTCCTAGCTTAAGAGCGACAAGTAGAGCATAATAAAGCAGTTACTGGACTTGTCGCCTTTACCTTGAAGACTTGACCCCAGAAACCTTACTCACACGCAGGAACATAACAACACAGAAGTGATTGTTATTTGGCTGCGGTCTTCTGTAAGGTGGAGGTATTTCACCAGTCGGGCTGCTCCAGTTCGAGCGATAAATCGCTATGCCCTACCTCTCTTACCTTACTTTTTAAATGGCTAGACTCAATCATTTTGATACATGACGTATAAGGCAGCGTCACACAATACACTTGCAACGGAGCTAGTGCACGGTCAACTACACGAAAAGGTAAACACTTGTAGTTCGATAATAGTTGTTATGCGCACGAAATAAGAACGCTGCAAAGCCCAAAGTCTGTAGTCTGACATGATTTTGTATGTACATACATGAAAGGTCAGCTGCGTACTAGTTTATTATATTTCATAGCCCGGTTACATCTTCTTCAAAATTTAGTTACCTAGCGTGGTTTCCAAATGTGCCCCAAACTCTTTACAATTGTATGTACTATATCTGGAGAGGCTAGTACGATCTGTAAAAGCAGCCATAAGATCTTGCCTCAATGATAAATCTCTGAAATAAGGTGTACTTACTACGTTCTTACTTGAAGCGGAGGCAATCATAAATTCAATACCGCTCACTTACATTTCCTCTTCACCAGATGCACCAGAAGCAGTGATTGCTTTCATTTTATCTTGGGCACATCATCTGTCGCACCATGGACTTCCAGCCTAACTGACACAGATCTTGCACGAAGATGCGACTGGCGAAGGGTGTTGCGATTGTCGGATCACTTTTGGGCAAGGTGGCTGCGGGAATATTTGCCCACGCTACGACCAAGAGGACGACCTACGTTGTGTGAAGGTGACGTGGTGCTCATCGCAGACTCCATATTGCCACGAGGTCTTTGGCCTTTAGGCAGGATTGTAAAGGCCTTTACTGGTCCTGATGGATTGGTCCGTGTTGAAGACGTGCAAACAAAAAGTGGCACGCTACGACGACCAGTTAGAAAAATTGTTTTAATGGAGGCCGAACCACAGCAGGTCGCTACCGCGTGTTAGTGTTCCACTGGGGGTCTAGTATGTTAGCGACTGCTGAGATCCGACCTCCACAGCCCTTTTGGCTATGCTTTTTTATGTCAATATGTTTTATTTTTCTACTTCTGCTGTACCTTTTGAGTGTTAGATGGTGAGTGTCGCTATGGTTGTCCAATATATTTATATGAGCATAGAACGTGTTTAAATGTAAATATAGTTCATTAATCCATTACAATATCAATGTTCGATAATGTTCGGGTTCGATCCCCGGTCGGGTCAATATGGAAAACGAACTTTTCTGTATTGTCTCGGGTTTGGGCGCTGTGGTACCGTCGTTGTTTCTGATTTCTGTAACACAAGTGTTCTAGCTACTTACCGCAAAATCAGAGCAATGTATGTGATGTTTTCCAATATCCAATATTAATTTTAATTTTGTTTATTCAACGCAATCTTATTATTGTATGCCATAACATTAAGGCGTCGACACACAGTGCACTTGCAACGGAACTAGTGTACACACATGAATCTGTATTGCGTTCAGCTTGGGTTCAATTTATTGGCTCGCTTCGTTCCGGTAACTGCCCTGGGAATGTAGGGAGACGCAATATCTTCGGATGTGGACATCTTGCCAGCTTGAATATGGTACCACATTGGGCCATAATTGTTTCCTCTTTAGGTCACATATGTCATTGCTTGAGTTTTTGAATCATAGATTCTGAACTGTAGACAGAAAAATAAGGATAGGATTTATAAGAAAACTTTAAACAAGCAGTATAACGTTGACACATATTTTTTGGGATACCTAATCTCACCTCACGGATTACATTTTTGAAGATACTGTCATTCATATATACCTACTTACTTAAAGAACTAACTTAATTGTTAAATAAGAGCTTTACATTCATTTTCTGCTCTTTTCCTATCTAAACCCCGTAAATTTAAGAAAATTTCACGAGAGTAATAAAATCGGTAAGTAAGTGTTCATTATCTAAACTAAAGTGGTGTCAAAATAATCAGGAGCAAATAAAAATTGATATTATTGCCAGTAAAAGATCCGAAAAAAACTTTTCACAATTTTGGAAAGGCGTTCGTGGGCTCAACCCTAGGTCTGGTCTGCCGGCTAGTGTGAGCGGAGTTTCGGATTCAAAGGAAATAGCGAACTTGTTTAAATCACACTTTTGTGTGGAACCGTCTGGTGCGAACCGTTCTGCTGGGGTGTTCGATGGTGGGGGCTGTCATGGTGCGGAATGCAGTGTGACGATTTCGGCTAGGGAGGTGAGGGAGGTTATTCGGAGTATGAGTAGGGGTAAATCTCCAGGCCATGATTGCCTCAGTATTGAGCACCTGCAGCACGCGGGCCCGCATCTGCCTAGGGTTTTGGCTATGTTGTTTTCGCTCCTTGTTAGCCATTCTCACTTGCCTCAGGACTTTATGAAGACCATTGTCGTCCCGATACTCAAAAACAGAACAGGAGATGTTGCCGATAAGAGCAATTACAGACCAATCTCGTTAGCCACCATAGTATCCAAGGTCCTGGACCGGATTCTTGACAAACACCTTACACGACACCTACATTTTCAAGACGGGCAGTTTGGGTTCCGTCCGGGGTTATCTACAGAGAGTGCAATATTGAGCTTAAAGCAAACAGTCCGATATTATGTAGATAGACAAACACCGGTGTATGCTTGCTTTTTGGATCTGTCGCGAGCCTTTGACACAATCTCTTATGATATATTGTGGCAAAAGCTTCGCGAAACTACCCTGCCCAAGGAAATTGTGTCTGTTTTCAGTATTGGTACGCGAACCAGATCAATCATGTTAAATGGGCCGGAAAGCTCTCCAACGCGTATGGTTTGGGGTGTGGTGTGAGACAGGGGGGAGCCTCTTCTCCCCACCTTTTTAACTACTACGTAGATGAGCTGATAGAGGGTCTCAGCAGCAAACCCATTGGTTGTTATATCGATGGGACATCCATCAATAACATCAGCTACGCTGATGATATGGTGCTCCTGGCACCCTCTGTCAGGGCATTGAGGGAGCTTACGGAAATTTGTGAGAAGTTTGCCGCAGGCCATGGCTTGCAATACAATGTCAAAAAAAGTGAAGTAATGGTCTTTTCACCAAAGGGCAAAAAAATCGAATTATTGCCGCCAATTGTACTGAACGGAACGCAACTGAAGCGTGTTAAGCACTTTAAATACTTGGGTCACATTATTACTGACACTCTGAGTGATGAGTTAGACTTGGAGAGGGAGCGTAGAGCGTTGACGGTGAGAGCTAATATGTTGATTCGCAGGTTTGCCCGTAGTTCTCAGAGTGTTAAAATAACACTATTCAAATCATACTGTCAAACCTTTTACACGGGAGGCCTGTGGACGACGTATACGCAAAAATCACTGAATACTCTCCGCGTTCAGTACAACAACGCTTTTAGGATGCTATTGGGACTCCCACGCTATTGTAGTGCCTCTGGCATGTTCGCCGAAATGCGCACCGACGGATTTCATGCATGCATGCGCAAGAAGGCTGCGTCGCTATTAAGAAGACTTAGAGCGAGCACCAATGGCATCCTGGAAACGCTGGCTGGCAAACTTGATAGCCCCTTTTTGAAGCACTGCGTGCGGGTGATGATGGCATAGTAATAACTGTGCCCTCATCCCCCGAGCGCATGTAAATGTATGTTTTTTTACCAATTTTAATGTAATTATCTACTAACATAGAATAAGTTTGTACTAATACTTTATGGATCTTAGCTGTCCGAAATAAAGAATTATTATTATTATTATTATTATTATTATTATAGGTACCAATAGATAACTTTTAATTTAAAAATACTATGTTTTTGTTTTCTCAAGTATAGGGTATACTTGATATTAGTCAAAATAAGATCTTGAAAGCAATCTAAATATTATTTAAAATAATTGGATCTGAAACCTTCAAATTTACACCCAAGGCACTGAAACAGATTACGTAATTGAAGATTTTTTTTTAATTACATTGGTATGGGATGAACAAGCTTGCACCATTTGAAATTCTTACAAGCTTTTAAATTTAAAAAACAAACTATTTATTCCTCTTAGAGTTGATGCTTTTATATCTACAATTTACACGTGATTAAAATCGTGGCCGGCTGGTAGCATTTACATAAACGTCCCTTGACAAATTATCAGCCACTGAACCAAACGATGAAATCAAATGCTTGAAACACAGCAGTTGTTGACAAGTTAAACTAGTTTGTTCATGACATGGTTGATGACGATTTATACTCACTCATTTGCATCCGACACTAATGCGTGTTCCGCACTATGGCCTGCGTTTACTACAATTGACGACGTCTATCGCAGAGTTATTTGGACAATGTTTATGTTTGGAAATTGTGAAAGGATTTTAACATTGATGAATATTTTTATAGCCAGTTTTTTTTTTGCTTAAACCATCTTAGTTTTATTTTTCTATCTAAGGAATAAGTCAGATTATTTGAAGTATTGTGCGTGTAAAATCACAAAACGTATTCGATGATATGTATTATTTATTTAATATTGACTGTTATAGACGAATACTTAATATACTTTGAAATACATGTACCTTATTCCACAAAACTCTTTTTTTTCTATTTTATCAGACCAATTATTGTTTGGCACTGCTAGGTCTTTTGGGTATGCCTGGGTATTTTAAAGGTAGTATCTCTGCATTGCATTGTAAAAAAATAAATAAAAAAATATTTTCTCCTTATTGTTCATAATAAAATAGGACTGCAAAATTCATTTTTGATATAAATTACCCTTAACTGTTTTACCTACCTTTTTTATTATAGTTTCTTTCATATTTGTTATAGACCACATACCTACCTAACAATCCGACTGTCTCCAAAATAACGGTTCTTGCTGAACAAATACTCTTCAAAAACTAACGAGCAAGTGGCTTATTGCTCGTTATAACGACCGACTCGCACACAATTATTATCCAAGCATCATTTTTATTTTCGTTGCAAAACCTTATTCCAACTAGACAGAGTCCATATTGATTTATACGCCAGATGCACAGTGGAAGCAAGATAAATAATAGAAAATTCAATAGCTACTCTGGCAAAAAACGCAAAAAATATTATCGAAATCGTCCAGCGAATGAAAGTTTTTTGAATGCGGGAAAAACATGCTTGCAGGGAAAACTCCAATGTTCTTTCTTTTTTGGATGAGAATATAGGGGAAAACGAGAACAAAATAAAGAGAAAACATTTCACATGCAATCACTTACAATTTCAGCCATTTTGACATTGTTTCTAGATAATATGACCAGCAGATAAGGTCGCAATGCCTTATCTTATTTGGATCGAAGGAGACAGTTGATAAAAGCATTATTACATTATTACGACCTCCGTAGCCGAGAGGCGAGCGGGCCTGACTTAAGCGAGCGCCATCTCTGAGGTTCCGGGTTCGATCCCCGGTCGGGTCAATATGGGAAACGAACTTTTCCATATTGTCTCGGGTCTGGGTGTTGTGGTACCGTCGTTGTTTCTGATTTCTGTAACACAAGTGCTTATGCTACTTATCACAGAATCAGAGCAATGTATGTGATGTTGTCCAATATTTATATTTATTTATTTATTTATTTATTTCATTGTTGAAATTAGTAGCTACTAATTTCCACAAATTTCCTTTTCATCAGCATACTTAATCTCAAATTTTGACACAACAGATTGATTCCGCCAATGTTTACACCTAAAAAAGGCGGTTTCGTTTTTTTTTTGATATTTTTAAACAAATCTAATGGGAGAATTCAAGTTTTTTTTAACACAATTCTCATTTTAATGCTATTTTTGATCAGCGTTAGCCCATATTAGTCCACAGCGATACATTATGTAGGTTCTTCATTGCACTTCTCTGAGCTCAGCCTTCAGTTTTCCTCATCTAGTCTTTCACACTAAGAAAATCCTCAGGCTACCCTAGTAAGCATCTCTGACTACGCCTGCTAATTGTGGACTGAATTTAAAACGCAAATTTTACGATATTGACCTATTCATCATCATTATAATATTTTAATTTGTTACAAAGTATGCTATCAAAAAGTGGACCGAATAGTTGAACCCAAATTCATCATTTTGAATCCATATGGCTTACTGCTGAGCTGGGACACGCCCATAATCGACTTCATCCGTCATCGAACTAATGTCCTGTCCCCCACGACCCGGACGACAGGTTATAAATCTTATGCTCATTCATTCACTGAGGACAATTCTGATGACAGAGGATTAAGGATCCCTGCAAAATGGTAGAAAGGAAAGGCTTGTTAGCGACGAAACCCTAGTCCGGCATTTATTTATTTAAAAAATAAAGAGAACAATTACCGTCTCAAATTACAAACAAAACACAAAACACAAAATTTAGTTCAAGCATTAGCCTCCTAGACCACCGATGGCGTAACGCCATCTAGGCTCGATCCCCGGTCGGGTCAATATGGAATACGAACTTTTCTTTATTGTTTATGATTTCTGTAACACAAGTGCTTAAGCTACCTACTTAATACAGAATCAGAGCAATGTATGTGATGTTGTTCAATATCTATATTATACGGTTTGTGCATGAGACGAAAGGAAAAAAGCTCGGCTACCGATATCTTGAGAAGGGATCACGGGCAGCGCTGGTTTTCTGCCTATCCCTGCCCTCATGAGTGTTATTTGCTGGAAACACCTGCATCCAATAGATGGTGGTGGTGACTACCATCAGCAATTAGAGATGGTGTAGGTACCTACTAAAACCAAATTATATTATGTGACACTGAATAAACTAAATACAAACTTAAAAGGTTACAACTGCATGCATAGTAATAAAAGAAATATTGTTTGATTATAGTACATATAAATAAAGTTAGACTCATGATATATTTAATAAACGAAGTGGTGAGAAATTTACAGTGTAATAAAATTAACAAATACTAACATCATCAACCAATTTAATAAACTAATAAAAATTATCATACATTAATTATACTTTAATGATTGTTATTATGCAAATGTAAAAGTAAGATTGACAAAAAACATTATTTAGACGACCTCGGTGGCGCAGTGGCTAAGGTAGGCGGCCAAAGCACGAAAGGTCTCGGGTTCGATTCCCGGTCGGGTCAATTTGGAAAACGGACTTTTCTAAATTGACTTGAGCCTGGGTGTGCTGGGATGACGCCCCCAGTTAGTAGGTATCCGTCATCTGGTACTCATAGTACAAGGGAAAACCTTAGTTTGAGACCAGAAGATTAGTGTGATTGTCTGGCGCATTTATTATTATTTATTTTTATTTGTTTTTTTTCAATATCTCGGGACTACAGAGTCCCGGACTTTTGGGAGGCGTGCATGGGGCCGAAGCCAACACGTAGAGGCCCTTTAAAAAAACAAGTATAATCTAAATGTAATGTGACACCGACCGACGATTATCCCTGTATACACTATAAAATGCAGCTAAGGACAACCCCCGGTCAGTGCAGGACTATGGAATGGAGTGGAAGAACAAGGAATCTGGGCTATTGGGTTGAGGTGCTAATGGACTGGGTAACCGGGACTATGGAAGGACTATGGCACCTGCCCGATCTATGTTTAAAAACACGATTAAAATGGGCAGGTGGTGACTCGCCATCTCACTATCATGGGCCCCCCATTGGTCGCCCACTCAAGGCACGAAGCAGGAGCGACGGGGAGCAACATTGTGTGAGCGGCTCAGGGTGTGGAGAGGTGTGCACCGCTTTCTACCCAGTGGCTTACGCCACTGTGCCAACTCGCGACTTAGGCATCTTTCACTTCCACCCTGCGAGCATATAGCTCTGACGCCCCACTCTGGACGGCCGGCTAAGGCAAGCCAGAGGTGAGAGTCCTACGGCCCCTGTGTCCACTCCCACCGGCCAACTAAGGCAAGCAGAGGCAGGGGCCTGGTCGACTCTCAGGGGCACGGGTCCCAAGGGGTGTCAATCCCATTCAGCCCGCCACAAGCTGCCCTGGGGAGACTGACTGCACTGATAGAGAGTTGTCGCTCTTCATGGTGCGAAGATCACCAGCGGGCGATGGGCTCGTCACTTCCCTACGCCATTATTTATTTTATTATTATGTTATTATACATACATATCTCTGTAGTTACGCATTGCCAAGTGAAAAATAATTAGGATAATCTTCCAGTCATTGGATAGTTATGAGACAAAATATATATGTAGTCATTGGACAGATTAATAATGCCATTTATTCAAAATGTATTGTTTTGAACTATTAAGTATTGTTCAAAAGGTTGGAAGAAATCTGTTGCAGAGTTCATGTTTTTAAAGCAACCTTATTAAATATGTTTTATTGTGTTTTCTCTAATGACTGCAAGAATAACCTATTTACTAAAATATGAAAATTTATTCAGAACATTCATTTTAAATAACAAAATCTTGTACTAGTTTTTAGTAACGCAGCGTCCGCGTCATTCGATTAAAGAAAAATTGCTTTTCCACAGCTTAGCCTAACCCAAGTAATACATACTTCAAAACAAATACGGCGAGCCGAACATAACCACAACTTTAAATTTATCAACTCGAAATAGACTCTCAATCTTCCAAAATAAGGCTCAAAACGGATTGTCTTGATGCACGATGGGATCAACCCGTCAATAGCTATTCAGACCGAGTGATATTATTTAAGGGAGATTTAGAAGCAACCTGTTTTCAGGATATGGGACATCGTAATCTTGTTTGCTGGAGGCATGCGTAGTACTGTTGAACATTGTTCGATTATGGGCACGTTGTGGGCGATGGATGATCCGGAATTAGTGTTAGTCGGCCATAACTAAAATGAAAGTAAAAAGAATATGCCCTAAATATATATATATTTTTTTGCATTACATTGTAACAAAATCATAAAACAAACAAGTTTTAAGACTATAACAGATACATAGATATAATAACCCTGTAAGGGTATAGCAAGATACACTGTTACATCATGCATGGCTATTAAATAATGAACATTACTATTTATTTACATAAAGTATATACTTATAACAATTCTAAATATTATGTACTACCTACCTGTTTAAAAGTTAAAGGAAGTAATGTAAAATGTATATCTACATAGAATTGGGCACTAAAAGTAATATTATTAAACATTTATTTTTTTAAATATGTGTTTAAGTTGTCTTTAAAAAAAATCTTGAATGGTATAACAGGATTTTTGTAAGAGCATGTATTTTAGGTTTCTACAAAATGAATTTATATTATTTTGGCATTTTAAGAATGAACTGATTTTAATCTAATGACTTGTCTTGTTCTATTACCTGATTAGTTTCTCTAGTTCTTGTGACCTCTAGACGACAGATACGATCAGGGAATACCATCTCAGACTCGAGTCAAATAAGAAGTGTTCGTTTTTCAAATTAATCTGACCAGAAATCGGTTTACCACCAATATAAAATACAATGAAATGTTTTATTTATTTATTTCATTAATTATCTTAAATGTTTGTATGAATGTAATTTGGGCGAACAATTAATTGCTTAAATTGTTTTCAACTATTATTGGTGAACTAGATTTTTTTAATTTTTATGTAAAATCAGGCAAGGTAACTTTGCAAGCGACACCAAATACAAAAAAAAATTGCTTATGTTTTCTTTAAGATTCACATTTTCACTTTTAATATCAAGTGTCATTCAATTGGCATGTAAACTAGGAAAATGAGAATACATATCACTTTCAGTTGAATAAATAAATAAATAAATGCGCCAGACAATCACACCAATCACCTAGTCTCAAACTAAGGTTTTCCCTTATACTATGTGTACCAGACGACGAATACTAAAAATAGTTTGACAAATACAAGGACGATTAAAATTTGCCATCCCAGTTTATATTTCAAAATATAATATTGTAGAGATCGTAAAAATACACAGCCTCCGCTTTTTATTTTTCCTTGTCAGTGTGTGAAGAAAGGCATCATTAAAAAGGGCCCGCGGTATTTATCGTTGGATCCCTTCGCAAGGAAAAAGGCATATTTCGCGTCCGTCACGTACACGCTGGGGCCCTATCTGGGGACCCCCATCGCCCCATGGCGCCCTGCTCCGCGACAAATTGGGGATGGACTTTTTTCCTGCTGTGTCATAAACTGACCCAGTACAAATATGCTTACGGTAAACAATTTAGTTTTTCATTTTTCATAGTTCCGTTCGTAAATACTTTGTAAAAAAATCTTTCAGATTTAATGGAAAAAAATCCATATCATTTACTCATTTTTGTAGTGTAGTGTACGAAGCCCAAAAATGTGCTCCCAATAAAATAAATTAATTGAATTGAAGTAAAATGCCATATAAATTTACTTTCATGGCTGTTTAGAGAGATCCAATGCTGTTAATATTTTTAGAATTAATATTTGTAATTCACATTATTATATTAAGTAAATAAGATAAGTAATTCAAGAACATAAATTTCAGCTATTTACAGTCCCATAGTGACCGACTGCAAAGAAAATAACCTATCAACTATGCGATGGACTTAACCATATTGCACAAAGCCGGCCCAGTATGATTTAGGCTTCTTAAATTCGTAAGGGTGGGCTTATAAAATTCAATCAAAATGGTCATTATCCAAAACCGATTGTATGTAACAGCCTAACTATCACTATCGTAGCTGAATCGTTCAGTTATGCATTTGATAATTTTTATTTCTCAAAAAACTGTAATTGTGGGATTCCAACCGACGACCTTTATTTATAGTACATACTGCTTTATAACCAATTTAACCACAAGTTATCGTAGGCGATGAATTTATAATAAAATAAATAATCGTGACAATATCGAGATCATGAATAATTTCAACTCGTAACAGCATATCCTGCCACAGCTTAATTAAGTCATAATTTTCACAAAGTGTGTAGTCTACGCCTAAAACAGAGATTTAAGCCTATCCTGGTACAAGATAGATGCAGAGATATTGCTTCTTACTAGGTACAGCCAGGCAATTACCGAGACAAATGTGCATGCTCGTAACAAGGCAATAAATCGGTTCCGCACGTTAAGGCGAGCTGAACGCCACGGGATTCATGTCCGGACACCATGTTCCACTGTATAATGTATCGTGTAGGCCCGCCTTATTGTAACACGTGGCGTACGCACATGACTGTCAAGAGTTGGCTTGTTTAGATTGTGTATTGACATCGTAATCTTCATGTATGAAGCAATTACTGGAAAGCCTGTTTTAAATTCTGTTTAGTTCTAAACGATAACTGAATATAAGCGCAACGAATGGTTTTGTAGTCTTAAAGAATTCAAATTGAGCACATATATTTTAAATTAAGTTAATCCTTTTGTGCATTTTATTGTTCATTAAAGCTTTTAAACTTAAGTTTTAATAATATTTTGGTTACACAGCTATAAAAAGCTTATCTAACATTTAGATAAGGGTAATTACTATTTACTGCGAATACTTTAAGAACAAACCACACACAGCACGGAATCAATATGTTGTGTGCGTTACGAAAGATCTAACACAGTACAAAATTACCGAAAATCACTGCTTTAAATTTTTGCTTTGTCTGTGTCAGCATTTTTAGTGGTTAATTACAAACTGAATGATTCTAAACGTTTAAATGAACGCAAAAGCCATACTTACCTTACCTACTTAACGTGAATTTAAAAACCTACGCATTGAACTCATGTGATCGTTATAATAATAAGTACCAATTCACTAACCATGCATGGTAAAGCGATTTAACAATGATGTCACTTGAGAAAAAATAAAATAAAATGCGCTTCGCATATGTTTTGTATGAAATTTAATGAGTCTAATATCTTTGTTGAGTCAGCTTGATAGTGTTTAGCTGAAAGAGATAAATTAAAAAAGTGCAAACAAAAATAATTCCCAACTTTAAATAGTCTCTAGAATTCGAAACATCCGACCAATAAATCCAGAATCCGCTCAAATATTTCTATAATCTTCCGAAAGGTAGTATTTGGTGGTAAATCCCTCCTCAACCCACTCTAAACCTTCAACACTAGTAGCTAACTGGGTAATAAATTCGTCCGCGCGTTAAACGCAATCGCGGGGATCCACGTCGGGACATGATGTTCCGCGGCATAATGTACCGTGTAAAGTTGCCCTAACGCGTCGAGATTACTCGCTGGATGAAAAAATGGTTGAGTTATGACGACGTTTTAACTGTTTATGGCTAGAACAGAGTGTTTGTCTGTATAAATAATTTACGGTGTTAAAATGTTTTATTCTCCATTGAAATAATATATTTGTGATGATTGCTTTTAGGCTTATGTTTTAAGGGTTTTTAAGGCTCCTCTACACTTGTTAAGCTTTTCACCTTACACCGAGATTTTGTTTTATTTAATAAGATTAATTAACATGTGAATTTTATCAAAATTTTAAAATAGACATTTCTTTAGAAAAAAAATTAGAAATAATCGTTTATTTAGACAAAATAACATTGTCATATAAGTATACATATATATAAAGGAGACAGAAAAAGAAAACAACAAAAAATAAAACTTAAGAGTCAGCGTTCTCCTCGTCAACCGGGCGGTGCAGACCTTGACAAGTCATTTTTTCCTAAATAAAAGGGCCTTACTCAGCATAAGTCAAATTTCAATTTCAATTTAAAGTAGGTATCTCAAGTAGTGTTATTGAACAAAAAGGTGGTACCACGATAGTTGCTTATAATACTTGTAAACAATCAGAATCACAGAATTACATTAGCCTGTGGGATTTGAACCCACGACCTCATATTCATATTATTTATTGCACTGCATAAGTAAGTAATTATTTAATTTTGTATATTTGTATGTAGTTTTTATTTAGTTTTAATTGTTTCTTTTTTTTGTAAATCTAAAGTAAAAATCATGTCTAATGCAACAAGTAATTATCATGTTTACTACTGTAAGTAATGTTACATGTAGTTTCTTAAACCCAAAAGTACAAGCTATGGACCCTGGTGGGCACGGCAAAGATAAAAAAAATGGAAGATTTTGTTTTATGTTAGAGAGCAATTTGTAAAATCAAATAAATTATTATTATTTTTTTTTATATTATACTTCAAGATTGACCTCATCCCACCTGATGTTAAGTGGTAATGAGGTCCTAGCTTAAGGGTGACAAGTACAGCATAATAAATATGTTACTGGACTTGTCGCCCTTACCTTGAAGGCTTGATCCCTGCTACTAATGTAGCACCCCCAGGAGCTCTGGAAACCTCACTCACACGCAGGAACACAACAACACAGAAGTGATTGTTATTTGGCTGCGGTCTTCTGTAAGGTGGAGGTATTTCACCAGTCGGGCTGCTCCAGTTCGAGCGATAAATCGCTATGCCCTACCTCTCTTAAAATATTCTTTGTAATTTTGCAAATACATACCTACTTACTACTATACTGGCGCAATTTGCAATGTCTACAAAACAACATCAATCCTATCAAAGTTACGTGATGCTAAGAAAGTTGAACCAAACTAACATTTAGTTATTACTCCAATGTTCGTCTGCGAAATTCCTTTATCACAATTTCAAGCGTCATGAAAACATAATCCCGACATTACTCTGAATGGAGAACTGCACACAAACCGTAACTGAACAGATTTAACTAGACCACCGCTTCACAAACTTTATTACTTGCGACCCCTGCTATTTTATAGAGGGCGCGATGGTGATGACTTTAAAAAATGTACCGAGAGTCATGTCAAACTTGGAAAATCGTCTATGTTACATCCGTTGAGCCATGAATGTACAACGATCCTAATACATGCAATTGGTAAAGTTTTCGTTTCTCTATAAAATTAAACTGTTGAGTTTGATTGTTTTGGAGTTTTCCAATATTAAATTTGTCAGTTTTTTAGGTTGGAATAGAAATAGTTTTCAAATGGTTCCATACGTTTACTTTTTTTCTAAATTGGTTAAGTTGTTTTATAGAAATGTATTTTTAATCAAAATAATTTTATCAAAAATGTATGTTTCATAATGACTATATAATGATTTCTGGACCGATTCATCATCTTGTTTTTACCTCGTTGGACTTTAGCTGATTCCTCTGTGTGTGGCGCCTGGGTTCTTACACATATAACCACTTACTGTTTCTTAAACAGTAAAATTATTGTCGTTTAAATATCTCTAGATATTTCAAAATACTTAAGTAATTTTATTGAAAACTCCTTACAATTTCATAAGTGAAAATAACACTAACTTTACGCTTGTTTTTTTTTCGTAAAAATTTTAAGTGACAATACCCCAGCTTTCAGTTTGAGAACCTCTGAACTAGACCGTCAACTTAGCCGTAAAGATAAAATTACTCGCTCACATAATCTTCTCGTAAAAATAATCTCGGACCTATCTTTATAGCCGTTTGCACAATACAAAACCAACTTTGCCATTCAGGACATAAAAGTCAAACTTGTTTAATGCATTCTGAGTTCAACATTGCTGCTATTACTGTTGCAAACAGAGATAAACAGATGCATCATGAGACAGCTTCAGATCTCTTTAAAGTTGCCGACTTTACGATCGGAGGCGTGCCGCAAGGATTCGGTGATATCTATACCATGAATAAAGCAGCGTGACTTAAAAAGAAATAATGAAATACAGTAATATTATTCAGCTGAAGAGTTTTTTACTTGTTTAAACGTTTTAGTCTCAGAAACTACTGGTTCGAATTATTATAATTAATGCCTGATTATATTTGAAACGCTATCTGTTCTAATTACGGATAATAACAAATAATACGAGGCGTAAGCTAAAAAAAAACGACTGACGAACGACTGATGACAGTAGGTATTTACTGCCCGACGTTTCGGTTAGGTTGCACCAACCGTGTTACCGGTTATTTAAAATGGAACGCGAAAGTCTTAAAGTTTATACAAATTATTAAGTTCAGTTCATAATCTTTTGAATTTTTTGACGACCTCCGTAGCCGAGAGGCGAGCGGGCCTGACTTTGGCGAGCGCCATCTCTGAGGTTCCGGGTTCGATCCCCGGTCGGGTCAATATGGGAAACGAACTTTTCCATATTGTCTCGGGTCTGGGTGTTGTGGTACCGTCGTTGTTTCTGATTTCTGTAACACAAGTGCTTAAGCTACTTATCACAGAATCAGAGCAATGTATGTGATGTTGTCCAATATTTATTTATTTATTATTTATTTATTTAATTTATAAGCATTGTGTTTTATGTTTCCTTACGACACATAAAAAGGTTCGGCACAATGATTCAAAGAACCGTAGTTTTACTTTTAAATAACATGTTGTTGATCTTAATCGATTAAAATTATGAATAAAATCTCAAAGAGTGCTATAAAAATTGTGAAAATATATTCGCCCCACGACAAGAGGCGGGTGTCTTGAAAGGGGACGAAAAGATACTTCTAAGCAAAATGATAAAAGGTAGCGAGCGAACTGGTACAAGACCCACGCACTCAACAATGGTTCGCGCTATAATATGACAAAATCAATCTTCGAAAACCTTTTATAAAACCAAACGAGATTCACTTAGTCGAGAACGCATTAAAGATTTCCGTGCATACTGTAATAAGTTTCATTTCAGAATCGGCTTATAGGCTATTAGAGCGGTCGCAAACGCAGCCTTCTAAGCGCATTAGTTCCCGTCTAGGTCTAGAGGGAAATATCTATTGTAGTTAGATCTTTGTTATGTGTAACTGAAGATGTTATCTGGACCATGTCATGCCAGGAAGTGTTGCCGTGCAATCGATTGCGCATCGATTATTAATTGATAGTGCAAATGGAGCCTAAACAATCTAAACACAAATTGGATTAGCGATATTATTGATAGATAGATAGATAGATATACTTTATTGCACAAAATCTTTACAGAAATAGGTTTTACAGAAAAATTATAGTACAATTTAGGCGGTCTTATCGCTAGAAAGCGATCTCTTCCAGACAACCTTAAGGTAGAGGAAATAGTAGATTCCTGATTTTGTTCAATATGATCGATTTAAAAATTATAAAACTTGTTTTTTGGATTTGTGCAAGACCACAGACATATAATATCATATTATTAGATGTCTGTGTGCAAGACAAATTTAATGTTATCCATCAAATTCCTGAAATCATCAGCTGAATGTTACTTCTCCAACTTTGTAATCTGTTCTAAATTTTGACTTCATATATCTACCTTCTTATACTTTCGGTTGACTTTGACAATACAAATTAAAAACTAAGTTGTCATTTCAATGTGTCAACTTGTTATTTTGGAACTTTTATATGAGTAAAAATTACGTATTTTAGTAGTAATATACAAATTCACTTTGTTACAAAATAATGGAAGACAATGAAAATGCGAGCCTGGATGTAGAATTTAAAAGGTATTTACAAATTATGAGACCGTATCTTGAACAACTTTTGGACGAAGATGTGATTGAAATATGCAAGGCGTGGATTCAAAGACTCTCTAATTGCCAAGACAATGAGAAGAATTATCGAAATAAATACGTATTTGCATTATGCTATCAATTAGCGAAAGGTGTGCTCGACGAACCGTTTTTAAACTTTCCAACAAAACAAGAACTGTCTCCTTTCGCTGACGAACTAGACAGTGACATTTCCTCGACTGAGATTGAATATGTTATCATCAACTCCGAAGAAGATAATACAAAAGTTATATTTAACAATAAAAAGCTCCCTACTTCGGATACCGATAACCATTCACAGGATAACGAATTAGAGAGCGGAGTAAACACACCACATCTGAATAATAAAAGATCGCCTGATCAAAAACAGGAAGGGCCGACGCACAAACAAACACTTTTTTGCTACACTTGCCCTGACATGCCAACAAGTTACGAACAGTACAATGCTTCAAGCGAAGAATACAAGTGTAGAGCAAATAACCTCGTGATGAAACTAAGAGAAATAAAAACTCAAAATATGTTCTTGCAAAAAGAACTGGATATATTAAGACAAGAATTAAAAGAAAAATCTGGGGATGATGCTGATGATTGTAGAACAAAAGTAGATCACAGTACTAGTTGTTGTTTTTATACAAAAGAAAGTACAACAACAATTAACTCTTTAAAAAATAAACTACAGGAGGTACAAGATTCAAGAAATTCATTGATTCACACTATTGATATTTTACAAGAAAAGCTTGATAACTATGAAGAAATGAAAAAACATGAAATAGATGAAATTGAGGCAAGTCATAAAATGGAAATAATTAAAACTAAAACAGCAACAAGGGAAGAAACAAAAGAAATTTATGAAAAAAAAATTGAAGAGGTAAAACAACAGTACGAAATGATGATTGAAAATATTCAAATGAAGTTTAATTCTGAAAAACAGGAAATTGTGACAACTAAAGATAGAATAATTTCAGAGAAAGAACAGATATTAAACGCCAAAGATAATGAAATAGCTCGATTGAGAAACCTGAACGACGATCAAAAAAGTCACTTACAAGGAGTAATCAATAAGTTTTTGGAAAAACCAAACGAAGATACGAGTAGTGACAGTATGAGATATAAAACGGAGCAATTGGAAAAACGCTTAAACAAAATGGAGAAGTCAAAAACCAAATGCGTTAGAGTGTACGAAGCAAAACTGGCTCATGTTCAGAGAGAAAAGCATTTGGCAGAATGTTCTCTGCAATTGCAATTAGTTAGACAGAGGTCGCAGGTGGTTAATGACATTGCGGAAGAAAACCAAGCGGAGCTGAGCACAGCGCTAAGCAAACTGGAGAATAAATACAAAGAAATCGTTGGCAACATGCAAGCGACTGCAATACAACGAAGAGTGCAGGATCAGATGGCCATAGAATCAATATTACACGCTGCGTGTGGCATCCGGAATGAGAACTACACAAATTGTTCGCAAGGCACGAACCGCAGCCAATTCTCCGGCAAAACTATGCAAAATCAAAACAGGAATGGGAATCAGATGAATCAGAGCTACGATAGCGAAATATCTGCTTTGCTGGGTGGGAATAAGGCCGATAATTTGATTGCGGGTAATAAATCTTTGGGTGAAGACAGTGTGATGGCCGGATATTGTCTCGATGGGGAAAGGATGGGAGAACTATTCGAGAGGGTGTATATTCCACAAAGGGACATTGGAGACGGGCCCTTGAAGAAGTAGTCAAACAATCCCAGAACTATTTGGTACACTTTGTAGGGCGAGCCCTGCTAAATTGTAACGTCGAAAGTTTAAGTGAGTGGTGTCGTAGCTAATGCGTTCGAATTTGTTATTCTCTGTGGTTGGCGTCCGTTCTCAAACAGTTTGTGTAGGTGATTTATTTGTTATAAATTATGTTTTCATTGTATATAAATTATTTTTTTATCTAGCTTTTTACTGAAAGCATATGTGGATGAAATTTTATACTTTCATATTAAAATACTAACAGAAGAACAGTTTACGAAAAAAGCCTATTATATATATTTACCAACACCAGCCCGCCGCGGCATGCACTTGGCACGTGTCTTTTCCACATCTCCCACTGCTTCTTCGTTTATATTGGGTGTATCATTGTCATATAGCCGTAAACATTCCTTAATACATGAACTATCTAACACACAAATAATTTTACAGTTCAAACTATTAGTTTTTGACATTAGCGCGTTCAAACAAACAAACAATCTCTTCAGATTTAAAATAATGTTAATAAAGATGCAGGAGTGACTTCTTATATCCTCAAAATTCAAACTGATATGGTAACTGGTAAAGTACCAACTTATGTGAACAATGTATACGTTATGAAAATTTAAAAAATAAGGTATACGGATTAAATTGGCATAACCTAACCAAAACATCGGGCAGTAAGTAGTTCATGTTAACTACTAAAAATGTTGTCACGTTTTTACCCGTTAACTTATTTTAAATGTTTAAAATGGATCGTGAAAGTTTGAAAATACTACATTTTGAAAATCTACAAATTTGAATATTGTTAAAATTTTTATTTAAACGAAGTATACTAAATGTTTTTATGATAAAACTTAGTAGTTTATTTTTATTAACACATTAAACTTGCCTAAAATGAATTTTACAGGTAGTTTTACTATACCGTGCTGTTCTGACATAAAAGATGAACAAACACGCCATAAACTGACTTAAAAACAAAACTCCACCTTAGCTACTCCAAGATAAATTAGTTTACAAACCAGTATTTGCCTATTGTTAACTGGATTCAGATTGGTTGTTAGGGGCTGTTAGCAAAATAAACCATTAGTGTATTTTGCCACTAAAATAGATAACGGGGTCTACAGGGAATAGCAGTGGGATGCAAAACGATTTACGAATGGTGTGTTTTCTGATGCTAAGATCGGTAATATTTTGCAACATTTCTGCAACGAATGTATCACGGGCCGATAAGTATGTAGTTCTAAACATATTCGGCAGAGGGCACTTACCGGAGGCTAACGGGTTGATACAGGAGAAAAATTTCATCGCCTACGATAACTTGCACGCGCGATGCGTGTAAGTAAGTAAGTAAATTGTATTGTGTATGAATTAAGTTATGTTACAATAGTAGATATTAATATTTTGTTACAATAAGAGCGCTTATTTCTATTTTTACGTGAACGTGAACGTCGTGGATTCGATTCCCGCACCGCAAGGGGATATAAAAAAATTCTGTTTCTAATACAATTAGTTCATACCTAGTCATTCAATATAACTTTCAAACAAAAAAATTCAATTGGTAATTCATAATTTTAATGGCTGACAATTTGTATTTACTCTGTAATATTTTTTGGTTACTCCACTATTTTAAAATTTACTTCATGCTACCCACGTGTATTTGCATTAATCCGTTTATTAAATATCTTTGTAGCAAATACAGCATTCTTGAAAAAGCAACATTAACTGTTATCTAAAAATGTTAAGCTCGTTTAGACTACCGATTGTTAACATTCGACTTCTTTCTCAATGACCAGGGTTGATTAAACGAATTCTCTGCATTCCCCGCCTTATCTGGGAAAACAAAACTTGAGGGAAAACGGAATAATCGACAAATGCCCGACGCATTCTGTGTTGCCAACGAATGACATTACCCATTTTATTGGGTGCATAAATAACTTATATTTTTTTAAAGGAATGCATTGGTGCACTGTACTTCTACCTTGGGAGAGGGCAGCATGAGTGTGGGACTCCCCACTCCAAAGAGAGCGGAGACTAGCAACCAAAACCTTTCATTAGGTACCAATAAACGTATTATTTAATTTAATTTTATCAGTCACCACTATATTGGAAAAAATTGTCTAAATTTTTTAAAAATTTAGTTGATATATATATTCAAACTGTGGAAATTACTGAATGATGTCATTTGAAGGCTTTTCTAGGTTTCAGTTACTGGGTCATTTACTTTACTTAAAACTTAATATTATGTTAACAATTTTTCAAATATAGCTCGGGTTAGGTTAGGGGCAGTACCTACTCATTTTGGTTACAGTGTCTTTATTCCAAGAACTTTGCCCATGAATGGGTCTTTAAGTAGCCTGGTCAATTTCATAGTGCTTTATTTTTTACCTATTTGAGGGTAATGCACCTTATTAACTGGCAACACTGCAAACGTCTATCCTAAGTACGGACATCTTAGCGGGTTAGGGCCGTCAGCATTTTACTGGAAAAGTGTTTTTTCATCGGAAATCAATTAATGTCAAACCAATCAAGAACTGGCATTCCATCAGGAGTGGTGAAAGTCAATTATTACAAAAGCGAATGAGTGAAAAGGGTTCGGGGAGGGCCGCCATGGCGCAAGGGTTTCGGAGACTTGCTGAACTTTTTTCATCAACATAAGATTGAGGTCGTTAGTGTTTTGTGCTGTCAACGTTACTCCATTTTTTTAGGGCTTTTGCGATCAGCGTACAAGTGTTAATTAATGAGTGTTCAGTATAGGCGTACATAATGTCGAAACGCGCGTAACACTTTGCACTGTGAATAAACTTAAATGAAAAATTTAATAAAACCCCAACGCAAAATATAACACTTACTTAGGGATACTACATATTATAGAAACTGTTCAATATTTCTTTTCTAGCGTATTTTAAATTTAATATCCAAATAGTATCTACAGTAGGTTCTCGAGCCCTTTTATTTGATGCATAAGTTAAGGGAGTTATGTCAAAATATGTATTCCGACTTTGTGGTGATCGCCATCTTGGAACGATCGAACATAGCTAAAATACCAACATAACTGGTGACTAATTCACCTTTCAAACACAAAACGCGCACACACAATGGCACAAGCAGCACAAGTACTAACTAGCACTCAAACAAAAATAACGCATACAAATATATATATTTTTAAATTTCATTTCAAGATTGACCTTATCCCACCGGCGGTAATAAGGTTCTAGCTTAAGGGCGACAAGTACAGCATAATAAAGCTGTTCTTGTCACACTTGTCGCACTTGCCTTGAAGGCTTGACCCCTGCTACTAATGTAGCATCCTCTAGGAGCTCTGGAAACCTTACTCACACGAAGAAACACAACAACACGAAAGTGAGTGTTGTTTGGCTGCGGTTTTCTGTAAGAAGGGATTTCACCAGCCGGGCTACTCCAGTTCTTGAGAGCAGTAGCTCTATATTTGTGTGTATTGTGGCATTACTATGCCACAGAAAAACAGACATCGATATCAAACTTAAAAGCCCTCCTTTTGCTGCAGGATTTAAAAACATTAAATACATGTTTTAAATCCTGCTGTATTTTTACTCGCATTTTAAAGTTAATTTGCTTTGTGTCTTCTTAAAATGAAATATATTTATAATAAATTTAAGCACTGTATTGATTATGGATTATATGTAAGAAGCAACATAATTGCGACCCGTATTTTTAGCACTAGTGTTTTAAGTTCGGTGTACCTTATTTAAATCAATATTAATTTAATAAAAAAATATGTTTTTATATTACTGACAGACACTTCTTTTATTAACTTTTATTTCTGGATTACTCCTTGTCTTACTGCAAACCAAATTGACAGGACCAAAAATATATCAACCAAATCAAATTAAACAGAACGAGAAGTAGTAAATTCCACTAGCGCTCATCCAATTTATAATCAATTTGTAACAGATAACACTTAAATTTCTAGAAATTGAGAGTCTTGATCTTAAACTTGTAACGGCGAATGAATATTTTAATGCCCAATAAAATTTGGTAAATTTCAAGTTTCATCGAGACGATAATCGAAATTGGGTTTTGACGAGCCCTCGAAAGGTGCCTGTAAAAGGATTATTAAAGTACCCGAACGTAACCGGTTTTATTAGTTCAGAGATAAGCTGGATTATAAAATTGAGGTGGCATAACTGTAAAAGAGGTAAAATAGTTGTTTGATGAATTTAGTTTATAAAATAAATGACTACTTCATCTTCCCATAGCTTGTATACTTACAATCATGAGAGAGAGTCATGCTTACTAAAATGTAACTGGGGTGGTGACGCTATGTGGCGGGTCGTTACATTCCCTTCAATATTGTTGAGAGGAGCGATGGGTGGCAACGTCATGCTCCTGGATAAACAAGTTATGGGGAGACGGAGTAGTCATGCTCACTAAAATGTCGCTGGGGTGGTGGCGCTATGTGGCGGGTCGTTACATTCCCTTCAATATGGTTGAGAGAAGCGATGGCTGGCAACGTCATGCTCCTGGATAAACAAGTTATGGGGAGACGGAGTAGTCATGCTCACTAAAATGTCACTGGGGTGGTGGCGATATGTGGCGGGTCGTTACATTCCCTTCAATATTGTTGAGAGGAGCGATGGCTGGCAACGTCATGCTCCTGGATAAACAAGTTATGGGGAGACGGAGTAGTCATGCATACTAAAATGTCGCTGGGGTGGTGGCGCTATGTGACGGGTCGTTACATTCCCTTCAATATGGTGAGAGGAGCGATGGCTGGCAACGTCATGCTCCTAGATAAACAAGTTATGGGGAGACGGAGTAGTCATGCTCACTAAAATGTCACTAGGGTGGTGGCGATATGTGGCGGGTCGTTACATTCCCTTCAATATGGTTGAAGGTACCTCTCGAAAGAACATACTTACTTGAGTACTTAATTGTTCCACACTCATCAATACAAAACTATATGATTTGGTCCAAAGTGAAGTACACATAGCAATATGTTAGATACTGCTACTGTAACAAATCTGCTGAGTTTCTTACTGGTGCCTTCTCGGTAGATATAGGTTCCGAACCGGAAGTAGAAACACATTGCATTGTATTCAATGACGATTCAAAAGTGTTATATGTAACCTACTTGAATAAAGAATTGTTTGAGTTTGGAGGTGGCATATGAAATCGTGCAAAGTTAGTTTCACACGATACACCGTTTTTTAGCATTAGAAATTTTGAAGACAAACAAGTTCTTTTTACACAATCACATTGTTTAAGTAGTATAAGTAAGGTTTGATGCTACTGCCTACAGGTATACTAATATTATAAATGCGAAAGTAACTCTGTCTGTCTGTTTGTCTGTCCGGTTTTTACCCCAAACCACAGAAACGATTTTGATGAAATTTGGTATATAAGTTGAACTTCTAGAATGGACATATACTACTTTTTGTGTTGAAAATAATGTGGATAGCAATAATGGGGGTAACACCACCCTTAAACGTTTTTATGGGAAAATTTTTATTTTTTTAGTCAGAGATATAAAATGATGAAAATAAGCACAAAAATAGCTTGAAATTTGGATTAAAATATTAACTTCTTTTTATTTCCAATATTAGGGGAGATAGGGGCTAAACGACCATGAAGGTATAAAGTCCATGTGAACAAAATCGCATAGCTAGTAGCATATGAATTGGCTAGTTTTATTGACCCTTGGTAATTTGTAAAGCGGCGCTACCGTTGTCTAGATTGAAAAAATCATTCAAAACCAAATCAAAAGGTCAAAGTTTCTGCAAAATCATCGAGCATTCAAAACCGAAAAATATTTTAATTTAAAAACCGCGCGGCGCCTAATAAAAAGTAAAAACCCTCTCGGGACCGCGATAATTGGAATGATTTGGCAATTTAACGGTTTTTGGTGAAGGATTCGACGAGGATTGCATGTTATAGGAATAAGCGGCAGCAGTGTCTCGCTAATAAATGTTGACCTTTTAAATCTACTTATATTTTCACATTATGAAAGGTTTAAAATTAAACGATGCTTTTAATATTCAGTTTCCATTAAAAACAATTTAAATAAATTAACGGATTAAAACGGTTTGAATACTGAGATGAGTTAACTCGTGACCACCGAAATTGTAACCGATGTAATCGTAATTTCAGGCATACTTTCCAATTAGTACTAAAGATTTTTTACACTTCGACCCGTTAATTTTTACATATTTAATTAAACTTGACCTCATCGCACCTGATGTCAAGTGGTTATGAGGTCCTAGCTTATTGGCAACAAGTACAGCATAATGAAGCTGTTCCTGGACTTGTTGGATGTTAATTAATAATATGCTTAATCGTGTTACTGCCAATGAAACAAAGAATGATTTTATTTTACAATTTAAACTAAAATACTCTCTGCTACTTACAAAAGTGCACTCTGAACAAAGCACACAGTTTGTAATTTAATCCGATAGTAACAGCGATGTTGCTTCATAACATTTTGACATCAAAAAGCTTAACAGGAACAATGTTGCAAGACTAGTCAATAACTCTGCGAGACAGGTGTTTTACGTTCTTGTTTTATATGTAACTGTAAAACAGATTTTAGAGTCCCCAATAGGAAAACGGGAAACATTGCGGATTCCCGGCAACTGTTTAACGTTGCAGTATTGTAATTTTGTGGTGTTTTAGCTTGATTTTACTTTGTTTTCTTGGAATAATGCTTGCATCGTTAATTTTATGAGGTGACCTGACTAGAAATGTTTGATTTTGTATCATGAAACTTGCTATCAAACATATCGTTCGCTTATGGTAAACTGTTACAGTAGTCTTTATTTTTAACGGGGGGAAATGTTCAGCACAACGTACCGTTACCCGAGCGAAGTGATGGCATGTGTGGGACTCTCCTGCCTTAAGAAGGGCAGGTCTACCCACTAAAACACCTTGGGTGACCTCATGGATGGTTCTCGTAGCCTATAGTCTCTCTGAAAACTAGGGGCATCACACGCATTTCCGACCCTGTATAACCCCTTCACGATCTTCTTGAAGGGCCTCATACTGTACCTATATTGGGAAATTCCAGCATGGAGCTCATTCCACCGTCAAAGAGTATGCGGAAAATAATATTCTACGATTTTCTGATTTTTACAAGCCGCCATATTTAATTAAAAGCGAAGTTACATAACCTACAACTATATATTAAAGACGATTCTAACGACGATTCTACAAAATACATTATGAAGGAACAGAAAATGTTTATCTCTCCTTACGGTGTGTGGTGATTATGGGAGGGGAGATGAAATTTCTCTGTTTTTTTTAATATTTAAAGCTATTTAGTATGGTGTGAAACACTATAAAAAATTGCGAAAATAAAAAATGTAGTTTGGAAGTAATAAGGTAACAGATGAATCTTTTTAATACCTTTATATGAGTCAAACTTTCAACATTATTTTACTTCCAAAGAATGTTTTGTTATAATTTTTTTATTAATTTTTAATGAAGAATGCCGGATCATTTGCTAAATAACAAACTTTTTATTATTTGGCCGAGAAAGTGAACGTAAAACATGAGTGAGGGCTTTTTACGGATGTCGCTTAACTCCCGTTTCAGCTTAGTGACCAAGTAATAAAACGACTATGACATACTATAAGGCCATTAGATTTAACGGCCACCATCTGAGCTCTGCTCGCTTTGGGAAACACGAATATGCTCAAATGGGTACCTTACTTTGATGAGACTATCATTTGCGAATTGTTTCTGTTGTTTGGGTCATTTTTATTTTGTTCATACATTGATTCTAAGGTAAATAGCTAAACTTCTGTTCCAGATTAAAAGCAATGGTGCTACCACAACACCAGAACCTGAGACAATATACCGATAAAAGCTGTTTATCCAAAGTGAGCTACACATAGTAATAAGTTAGATACTGATACTGTAAATGATCTGCTGAGTTTCTTACCGGTGTCTTCTCGGTAGATATAGGTTCCGAACCGGAAGTAGAATCACTTTGCATTGTATTCCATGACGATTCAAAAGTGTTTTAAGTAACCTACTTGAATAAAGAAATATTTGAGTTTGAGTTTGAGTTTTATTCTTGTTGGTTATATTATTTTTATTTCCTCTTTAATATAATCGTTTCGTCCCCTCGTTTAAATATCTTCTATATTATATTTTTTAAAACTTTCCTCAATAAGTTGAACCTTGTTTCACAATTTTCTCAGCCTTTCTTTGACAGTTTTTCTATATTAAAATTATAAAGCTGAAGAGTATGTTTGTTTGTTTAAACTCGGGAACTAATGTGCTGAATTGAAAAAAATATGTTTGTGTTAGATAGTTCATTTATCGAGGAAGGTTTTAGACTATATAACATAACACTGCAACCAATAAGACCAAATTATCAGTGGAAATTGTAGGACAAACGAGAAAAGTAGGCGTGCGAAGCTGCAGGTCGCTATTTATGTGATAAGGCACCATTGTCATATCATGTGGCGAGCAGTTTCTTCCTTATTAACCGACGTCAAAAAAAGGAGGAGGTTCTTAATTCGACCAGATATATTTTTTTTTGTAGACAATCCTTCTTTACGCACGAAATGGTTTGCATCTTCTATAACTACGGCTAAGGAGTGGAACTCTCTGCCGAAGTATTTATTTTCTGAATGGTTATTATTTGCATAAAGATATGCAAGGCCAAAAGTAACAGACTGCATCTAGGCCACTGTATACCTACCGTCTTAGGGCTCATCTACGCCTTTTATATAGCAAGATTAAGAGGTCAAACGTGAGCATATTTTATGACGACCTGCGTAGCCAGGTTCGATTCCCGGTCGGATCAATATGGGAAACGATATTTTCTATATTGTCTCGGGTCTGGGTTTTGTAGTACCGTCGTTGTTTTTGATTTCTGTAACTCAAGTGCTTAAGGTATTTACAACAGAATCAAGCAATGTATGTAATGTTGTTAAATATTTATTTATTTATCTTATATATTAAAAAAGTACTTGAAATAAAAACGTTCCATCTATTTGACACAAAATCCGAAAATAAAAAGATACCCACGCAAAACTGTTACTCAGCGCATCTCTGATTAATCTAGTGTTTTTATCACGACATTTATACACTTTAAAGTCACTAAGTAGATAAACTTACCCATGTGTTTTACAGACACTAGGTATCTATTTCAAGCTACGATATCACGGAACCTCGCAGATACCTGTGGTTTCTGTTCACAAAGGAATCCTTTGAATACTCCCCTATAAATTTTGTAAATGAATACGTTTTTGGTTTTAGCTAAAACTTTAGCGTAGCAAATGCCAAATTGTTTGGCTAAGACAGATTACCAATTTAGCGGGTTTTTTTCAACATTCCCAATTTACCTACTTATTTATTACAGGGTAACGCTAGTTCAGAATTGATATTGCTGCTTGTCCACAAACTTGTATGTCAGAACCTCATTATGTTACCATAGAAGGACACGTGCTAATAATTTTGTTTAAGTACAGTCGCCGTCAGATATATCGGAGCAGACAAAGAGACCAAATACTTCTGAACAGTTAAAATGTCAATAAGTTCCATACACCACAAGTTACCATTAATATCTGAACATTCATTACTTCAATAATATCTGAGCAGATGCCAATAACATCAGAACACTCATAACATCAACACGTGTCACGCACGTCATGTGTCTCATTTAGCTACCTGTATAGATGCGTGTTCAGATATTATTGGTAAGTTGTGTGTATAGAAATTATTGACAAGCATCTGCTCAGATATTATTTAAGTAATGAACGTTCAGATATTAATGGTAATTTGTGGTGTATGGAACTTTTAGTAATTTTAACTGTTCAGAAGTATTTGGTCACTTTGTCTGCTCCGATATATCTGACGGCGACTGTACATTTATCACACCCTTAAATGAAAACTGCAAGAACGCAAAAAGTATGTGTTTTGATTAACACTCGATTTTTAATTTATCCTCTCACGAATACCTAACTCACAAATAAGCTAATTCAACAAGCTGAGAAAACATTACCCTTTTGAATGCCACAGTGGATTTTTAAAATATCTGTTTCTTTTTATTTTTAAATCTGTTTTGTTCCTTTAAGCAAAACAAATTTTTGAATTCCTGGAATTTTGATAAATATAGACGTACAAATATATTGTGGTGCTCCCGTTGATTCTGGTTTTATTACACAAGTACATGAAAACCCAATTTTCTGCTGCACAGACATCTTTGAGACACCGCCCAAAGCCCATCACTTGTCGATCCAACCACCCCGATGAGGGTTTGATTGATATTTGCGGGCGCGCTGATAACATTTATCAGAGATCCGCATTCCGGAATAAGGATGGCGATTTGTAAATCCACAAAAATAATCGATTCGAGCGGATAAAAAAAAAATCTGGCATATTTTTAAATTTTAGCAACTTATTCTTGAATTTATATTTAAAGTGCCTAGTTTTAATCCCCAACGTAAAAATGACGAGATTTAATAAGTTTGACTTGTCTGTCTATCTGTATATGCCGCCGTCTTTGACATCGTAGCTCCCGAAGAATGGATGAACAAGATTTGATTTTATTTTGTTTGCAAATTAATTAGTTGGGAGTGTCCTTAATAGTCAATAGTTAAATATTTTTATTCAAGCAGATTACATCAGTAACACTTATTAATAGTCTCTATATAAATCTAATGGTATTACCTCCGGTTTTGACACTATAAGTACCGAGAAGATACCGGCAAGAAACTCTAGTTTTTTTTTACAAAAAAGATAAACTTATTACTAATTTTGCACCAATACATACAGTTAGTTGGTCAATATAATATATGCATCATTTTAAAAATTTTGGCCTACAAACGCAACAAAACATTTCAAAACAATATAAAAAGATAAGTAAGGTAAGTACAGGCGATTAGACTAGTTAGTGGTCCATACGATCTTGTCATTCATCACAATACTCTTCTACGTTGTAGTAGTAGCCTTTTAATATCCAACGTTTGAAATATGTACAAAGTACAAAATTTAATTTGTACAAAGGTGACTCAACGATAACTTGAGGAAGTACACAAATGAAACCCAGCCGGCCTCTTTGGCACCATGACCCTTGACAGTGACTTGGAACAATTTTTTTCCAAGTCACTCCCCTGGGTTTTTATTTGTAAGTTTTGTGTTAATAAATTTTTATTTAATGAGTTAGATAGTGTTAATTTATTTTATGTTATTTTTTTGTATATTAATTTTTCATTTGATTAGGTACCTAATAAGGTAGTGTATATTCATTTTGTTATATTTCAGTTACCTTATGTTTTATATAAATATTCGTTTGTCAACAAATGTATTTTTTCTTTATTTTGAAACAGCATTAAATAGATTTTCCGTAAGCCGCAACCCTATTCCGCAGGCTACCCGTGTCGACGCGTGACCAGCGCGACTCGTAATGTACGGTATAGGGCGAATCCCTTCTCCGGAGCGTAGGGCCACCTATAATTAATTTGCCTTTATTTGTTTGATATAGGACAGGATAAAAGGACAAAGCCGAAAATGGATGTGCGGAACTGAACCGCGACGCAGATACTGGGGTTTTATTGGGAACTGCCTGTATGTGGCAGCATTTGGATTTTTTTTTTTCTTAAAAAAAAATAGTAAGTTAAAGATGGCGCCCGCCGCCCACCAGTTACAGGAGGGGTACTCTCGAAAACGAGACGAACAAACGAAAGGTTTCGTTTTTGAAGCTTATTCAAAAGTTTGGGAATGAAGGCGTGGTTTTTGATTTGCATAAATAATATTTTGTTTTTTGAAAACGCTTAATTGAAATTAATTAAAATTGCCATCCGTTGTCGGATCCGACATATTTCGTTTATGAGAGTAGACCCCTGATTATTGAGACGGTACGCACCGTTCTGTCCCATAGTGCCGCGTCTCGTTTGCGCGTCACGTGATTGCGAACCCGACAAACCTATTGTGTTGCGGAGTTATTTTAAAAGCAGCCTTTTTTGTGCAATAAAGTGTATCTATCTAAGATGTTTGCATGTATTTGAAAAAGCCAGAATTAAAAAAAAACATAAAATAGTTAATCGTTTGCATTAGACACACATTTTTTTTAGTTAAATATCTCTCAATTAACATGTCATAGACATCTTTGTATTTAATTTTACCTATCTACATATTTAATAGCAAGATTCGGCTTCCCTTTCCCAGATTTAGTTAAACACAGCTATTGGTTTGCGTGCACCTAAATCATTATTGGCCTGTTTAATATGATGTAAGTCCATTCAAGAACGTTGTGTAATATCAAAAGTAATCCCGCGCATTTCCCCGCGCCACGTTTTCTGAACGATCGAGAAAGCGATATCTCCCAACAGCGCACTTACTTAAGCTTTAAACTACCAACTATCGCCTGACTAGGTATTAGCGTAGAATTTTCCACATAAACGTGTAGCAACAATTTCCTTGGCTTCTTTTTCTAAGCTAAGGTAGCAATTTATGTTTGATTTTCAGCTGCGAACCAGAGTTTCGTTTTTATTTGTCTTAAACAAACAAAAGAAGTCTGAAGCCTTCAACAAGTACGTTTTTTTAAAATGAGTTCATGTAAGTATTTTCTTTTTTGTGTGTGTTTGCGAATAACTTCATCATTTTGGTACCGATTTCGATGGTTGTTTCTTGACGGAAATAAAATACATTGACGGTGGTATCATGATAAATAAATAATGATCTGATGATGGTATCTCAAAGAAATCGAGAGAAATTGTGTTTTTGATTAAAATGTTTTGGAATAAAAAGTATTCTACCAGTATTTATCGTTGTATTTAATTTCATCAATATCCGCAGGGTGGTTTTTGCGGGAAAGAGTAAACAATAATTTATAGGTAACATCTTTCGTAGCCGAGAGGCGAGCGGCCCAGACTATGGCGTGACGGCATGTCTGAGGTCTAGTGTTTGATTCCCGGTCGGGTCAATATAGAAAACTGACTTTTTTATAATGTCTCTGGTCCAGACCCGACACCCAGGTGTTGTTTTTTATTTCTGTAACACTAGTTAGTGATTTAGCTACTCATCACAGAATCAGAACAATGTATTTAATGCTGTCCAATATTAAAATAAGAATAATGACATATACAGTTCCCTCAGACCAGGCAGGACTCAGACCTGTATAAAGTAACATTAAACAGGAATATTTTTTACTAACTGTTATTGTATTTCTCATGCTGTGCTATGGTGTATAAATAGGTAACTATGTAAATAGTGCTACTACAAGTAATATAATCTCTTCAGACGAAGGTTATAATTATAATAGAACTTAATCTCAAGTAAGTTCGTTTGACCATTTAATAACTATTAAATTCTGGAGCCTAGTATGCTTTTCTAGTGGCACTAGATAAAAGACATATTAGCAGAAACCATCAGAATAAATATGCAGCCATTCGTATTCAGTTCCTAATTAACCTCCATTATGTAAACTGTAGCAAAGTTTTTTCAAACTTTATTTACCCACGCCCTAAGAAGCTTTTCCAACATAACTAGATTATAAAAGTACACTGTTAAAGTCTGAAAGTAAATTTTAACGAGACGCTATCTTGCAGATAGCTTTTAATTAAAACGTACACGAAATCTCGTGTGTTCAGCGTGCTAGTATACACTAACGAATTCAGTCTTGCATTGCAACACTACTTGCTTTCGCAAATTTGGCTTGCTTGCGAAATTGTGATAACTACTCGTACTTTGATTTTACTGCTAACAAATTTTTAAGTAGGTACTTAACTGTGTTTTAATTTCAAATAAATATTAATAGTTCTAATAGTTGTATAATGTGTGTGCATTGTATTACTAACCTCATATGCTTTTTACTTTCTTGTTTTTTTCGTCAAAATGAAGAAACTTTGTGCGATAACATTGAAAAACTATTTTTATAAATAAAACGAGCGCACTCAAAATTGCGTCTCAAATTATTTTTAAAATATTATCATCCTGCTATAAGATTTTTAGAATATTTCATGTTTACTGTTGTAAAAGCACCAACCAAATTTAACTGTTTATTGACAATTTGACAGCTTAAATAACTTATGTATACTAATATTATAAAGAGGAAAGATTTGTACCTCTTTTTGTATGTTTGTAATGAATAGGCTCAAAAAGTACTGGGCCGATTTAAAAAAATCTTTCACCAATAGAATGCTACATTCTTCCAATTTGACATAGGCTACAAAATTAGGGATCCTTGGTAATATTTGAAAAATTTCAACAGAAAAGCGGGAAAAATTCTCTAAGGCGAAACGAAGTTCGCCGGGACCGCTAGATTCGCAGGCCCGAGCTTTCGCGATTAGTGTACTTGCCAACCTTACTAAAACCATTTCGAAACGAACGAACGTTATATTTCGCACTATTTTTCACCTCCAACGCGAAAGAAGAAGAAAAAAGTCCATAAAACTAGCAGGAACTGCCGGCAATTGGTTAAAAAGACGGATGGCGGTCGGTAATGTATTCCGGCCGCTCCTTCGGGATAGCTTTCCAATTTGAATGCACGTTAGTTGCGGCGCATATTTCTCTATGCATTGAGCCGATGATCCGGAGGCATGGCATCTGAATTTACTAAACAACTTTCGGAATTCGACGCTGATATAGACCGGTACCAAAACTTGACGTCTATCTGCCCTGTTTGTAAATAGTTAGAGAGCCCAGCATACCTATTCACAAGAAGTCAGAATCGGATTCGAATCCTGAATTCGTCGCTGAAAATAGGTAAGTTGCCAAAACTTGACGTCTACTGAGGACAGGTGTAGCACCTGTCCTAGGTATAATTTTTAAATAGTTAGAGAGCCCAGCATACCTATTAACAAAACGTCAGAATCAGATTTGAATTCGGAAACTGTGTTTTATCTCTTTCTAGACATGAATGATTGGACAGAGACAAAATATAGACTTTCCGATTCGGAGTCGTTTCTGAAATTTGTGAGGGAGCTTACAGGCGTTCTAAATTGTTATAGGTACTCAATGACATTCGGTTGGATAGGAAACTCTTGACTACAGTAGAAAAAGAAGTAACTGCAACATGCAGTGCGCTGTAAGCTAGCTTTGGTGTGCTCTGACCGAAGTGATTGTGTTTCGGGCTTCGCGTGCTGAAAGGGTATCACTAATTGGGAATGTTAGGTGAAGCTCAGCCTTTGATAGTGCAACAGTTGGAAATTCAGGCGCCTTTTACAATCCAGATTTGGATTTCTAGTTGAAACTACATTGAAAAATATTTCCTAATAAGTAAAAATCAGTATAATGGGTGTCGGTATGGGGAACGACCGATATTTTTGTTAATAAATAATATACATATAAACATTGGACAACATCGCATACATTGGTCTGATTATGTGGTAAGTAGTACTTGTGCACGTTACAGAAATCAGATATAACGACGGTAGGTACCAGAGCACCCGAGACAATATAGAAAAGTTCGTTTCCCTTTGAACCCGGGACCTCAGAGATGGCGTGACGCCAAAAATCTGCTCACTCATCCCTCAGCAACGGAGGTAATCTAATTCGCTTAACTCCTTAAGCTTAAAGTATTTATTGAGTACATTTTATATTCTACAAAATTGTTTTGTAATGAATTTTAAATGCCAACGTCAATAAAATTCCTATCTCAAATAACATTTGCATTGATTAACTTATTTGCAATTCTGTTAATCTATAAGTTTTCCTTATCTAGTTTATATATTATTAGGCAAAGGCTTTTGCCAAATCGACTGAGGTTACTTTCGTTTAAGTTTTATTTTTGTTAACTGTGCAAATATTTAGCCTACTCGATTCAACAAAGACCACAACTAATTTAGAGTTGTGTCATTGCTTACCGATATTTTTTAATCGATAAAACTTAATTGTAATTCTTACTGATATATCTTTTGACAGTTTCCTTTTAGAATACTTAGTAGTCTATTGAATTTTAATTTAATTTTTAATATGTTCGTAACAGTACAAACATTAAAACCCATCGAAATAAGCGTGTCAATTGTACCAACATAATTTTGATGGAATCCACATACTATAAAGTCAAAGTCAATTTATTTATTCATGTAGGTTACAAGTAACACTTATGCATCGTCAGAATGAACACAAACCAAAATTGAAGCTATAGCCGGTTCGGAACCTAATCCTACCGAGAAAAATCCGATAAGAAACTATAGGTAAGGTAAAGTCATTTATATTATATTGACGGTTCATAAATATAACATGAATACAATAATCAAAATGATTTTATTCATGTAAATTTAAACTTTGAACTTTGAACTCCCCGCGAGCCTCAACCTTTCTCACCGTGAAGTTTGAACCCATATCCCTCATAGGCCTTACATAGTGTTAAAGTTGTTTTTAATATCGTATCATCGTACTATCGATATTTTATTCACATATTAAATATTCGTGAGGCCCTCACTAAAGGCTAATAACGATTCATGTTTATTCGTTTTGGGTAGAGAAACGAACTGTTTGCGTTTGAAATGCTGAATCACTAAGATATTTGGGAGCATTCTCAACATTAATGTAATTAATACTAAAGTCACGAGCCCTTATTGATTTCACCTACTGAACATAAACAATATTTTGATTGTTTATGCAAATTGTGACTACTTGATAATAATCTTAGATTTCCTTTTTGCTTTTCAGTAGCAAACTTCAAACTGTTTGCTGTTTTTTATTGAAACTTGATTATATTTGTTAGCGTTAGTATGTCATCTCTCTTTCTTACAAATTTCATTCAAATTCGTACAGTACAGTAGTTTTTGCGTGAAAACACAAGAAGATATCAATACAATATGATAAAAATTCGCGTTTATAAATAGTAGAGTTGATCAACCTAGTATTTATTTATTTATTTATTTAAAAACTTTATTGCACAAATAGGTACAACAGGTGGACTTAATGCTAGGGGCATTCTCTACCAGTCAACCCTTGGGTCATGCAGATAGTTTGTATATGGGTATAGTAAAGGTTTATCAACTATAGTTGGGGCCAACGCACTATTATTTAGAAATTATGTTTTTTAATTTTTACGTATTTTATGTGTAGATCACGTTAAGGTATCTTTTCTGTTAATGTTTCCCTAATTTATTTTTTGCACGGCTTACCCGTTTCTCGACATCTACCATTTCCTCAATCTGAAAATTTTCTGGAAGAGATTATTTTCTAGCAACAAGACCACCTAAATCATATCTATTATATAAGGTTGTGACAACCATTTTTTGTCATTAAAAATGTATCTCCATTAATGTATCTATTTATCCAACTAACGGCACTAAATGAGGAACAAAACAATTAAACGACTATACTATACTTTTCCCTCGGATGTCCCTCACCGGATCGCTTACCAACTTATGATACATCACCAGCCTTCTCCATTTCCGGATAATGTCAGAGCAATATGTTTTCCTCTTCGTCCATCACAGTTGGTCGTCATACACACTCCATTCATTCATTATCTCGATTCGCACAATCCATCAATTTTTATCCGGTCCTCCATTCCCTCGGACCAGTGACGTGCATTTCCATTTCCTCACTCACGCCACGTGGTTTCATCTTACTAGAATTAAAGGCACAAAAGCAAAGTAAAAACTCGTCACGCGCCTCATCGTCTATTGTTGGCGCAGTGGATAAAAATTAGCTATAACTGCAAATATTTTTATCCCTCAAGCAAAAAAAACATTAGAAATATGTAAGAAGTCCACCTGTTGAACTTATTGCAAAAAGCATTTTCCACCGGTTAACCCTTGGATGCTCCAGTTTTTTTATGGGAGCGTTAACAGTTAAAAAGTCTGTAAGTAAAAAATCATAAAAACTACGATGAACTAATCATTATAAATAATATTATGACGACAATTAAAAATACAAATATATAGGTATATAGATAGACGTAAATAAAGTATATAGGTACTATTTAAAGAATGAAGGTATACTTTTTTTTTCAAAATATACAATTTAAAGTTGTTTTACCATTTTCTCTTATCTAAAGTATGAAAGCAAAAATGGAAATACAGTAATGCGACTGGCGCGACGCCTATCGGCGTAATACGACAACTTGCCAAACCCTCTCATGATCACTTATTAAAGGCCAAAAGAGCGACTCCGGTAACACACACCGTTGCCAAATGTGGGACCAACTTTAAAGGCAGCACGTGTGAAGTCCTATCAACAAGGGACACATTTGTTCGACTCGGTAAAACAGAAGCAAAGAAACAATATAGACTATACTCTGATTTTTAATTAGGAGTACTAAAGTGGCATTAGAAATGATATCCTTTAAGTAAAATGAAAAAAAAGTGGTAAACCCTTACGTATTCATCTTAGTTAATTTTTCAATAATAACAATTCACATTTTCGTAAAAGTGAAAGATAATAAAAAACGAAAACTGTGTTGTCTTGATAAAAACCACTTGATAAGGAAACTCTATTCTTCATTCTATATGTTTTTAAATTACAATTTCAGTAAAACAGATTTTCATTAATACTCTGCAGTTTTTATTAAAAAAGTTGAATTTAAAACGAAAATTGTATTAAGACATAAAGGGTAGTTGGTCAAACGTAAAACTGATTTTAATCCTATGATAAAAAATATGATCAAGCGAACTTCCAAGTGAAGTTCGATCATTATTATATGACTCACTTAATTCGAAGAAAACAGGTAGTCCCTTATTGTCTGTTTGTTTCAGCTTATCTTTGAAACGACTGGACATATTTTGACGGTACTTTCACTGTTAAATAACTGATATGATAACTAACTTGAGGTACTTTTTGTTCTAATAGTTTTTTGTGTTTCTTAATATTAATGAAGCTAGTTAACAAATAAACAAAAGTCTTGCAGATTGCCATTTAGGAGTTTCACTATGTATGGAGATTTTTCTAAGCTTTTTCTTCACGTCATTATGTACATCCAATCTTGGGTTGCAAAATAGGTTGAGAAAGAACAGCTGTATCCGATAATAAGCACAGAAATGTGAGTGAACAATAAAAAGTGCAGCCAAGCGTGAGTCGTATGCGCAAACCACGGATTCCGAAAAAAGTTTTTTTTTTATGTATATTTCACTTCAAAATTGATCTCATCCCACCTGATGTCAAGTGGTAATGAGGTCCTAGCTTAAGCGCGACAAGTACAGCATATTAAGTCTGGATTTGTTGCCCTTACCTTGAAGGCTTGACCCCTGTTTCTAATGTAGCACCCCCCAGGAGCTCTGGAAACCTTACTAACACGCAGGAACACAACTACACAGAAGTGATTGTTATTTAACTGCGGTCTTCTGTAAGGTGGAGGTATTTCACCAGTCTATTATAATGTTTAGTTTAACGGAAAGTAAATTCCATACGAATATCAAAATATAAAGGTACCTTTTTAATGGGTTATCTTTTGATAGCATTAGCGTTTTCTGTTTCTACATCTCTAGGCTCAGTTGCACCAACGTTAATGGAAACTGGCGAATTGACGATTGTCAGATTGCAAACTGTATGGGATATGGCACTTTTGACACCTGGCAAATCAGTAGGTAACTTTAAAAATTAACTTGTTGTAATTGAGTACCTTGGTGTAGTTGTTAAAACTTTAAGCTCCAATCCCTCAGATCGTGAGTTCGTATCATTCAATACCAATTTCATTTTTTTCTATTTGGTTAAGACAATCAACTGATTGTTTGATAAGAATAGTGACTTCATGCTTGGGAGGGCACGCTAAACCATTGGCAACGATGGTGACCTAAATATGCCTAGATTCAATATTATGCTCGACAAGTCATTAAATAACTAAAATTAAGAGGTTTTTTTTGAGATACGGAACCCTAATGATACAAGATCTAATCCAGCTAGATGCGAGAGCGCCAACAGCATCACATTGTGTTGTCCTTATAAATGTTTTAAGCCTTTTCTCAAGAAAAAATCCTACCAAAAGGCTGGGTTAGGGAAATCGAACATATGTCAGGGGTAGAAAATCGCCCCGGCACGTCCCGGTATCTTAAAAAGGAACCTATCAATGTGGATCGCGGTGAGCGGACGGAATAGCGGTCGGTTTGATGTGTGCGTTGTTGCGAGTTGTTTAGCGTCGGCCATAGCGATGATTATGGCGTCGTCGGGATCTGAGCGGACGTTCCTAGGCTTACGTTTGCATGGGCGAACTACGAAAGGGATATAGTCAGTGGCTGAGAACACTTAATTTTTCGGATGGTTGGGAGCAGAGTCGAAGTAACGGGAATTCAGGCGTTCGTACCCGTCTACTAATTTTATATATTTAAAATGGAGCGTCAAAGTCATAAATAGGTACTAGGTATATCCAGACATTTGTACATTATTAACATTCGCTATATGTAATATAATGTAGGTCTAAGAACGAGTATTCACAAGCAAAGAGGTTTATACCTATTGGGACACTTCAATAGTTAATTCAAGACTTCAAACCACACCAGTGTGATTAGCCAATCAGACAGATTGCTCTGAAATCGGTTTTCCCAGCGCTTCAAAGAAATGAATTACCTGTAATAAGAAGGGTTTCCATTAGTGTCTGTTTATTTCTACATAGATAGGCTCAACCTTCTTATAGTTACAGTAAATAGCTTTACAGACTGGGATTCGATTATTCTAGGCTATACAATTGGCGGGTGCAGGCGGTCGGATGACTGACCTAATTTTTTTAATTTTGGAAAGAATAAAATTACAACTAACAAAAAAAATTGCAAAACTTTAATTTAATGAGCAGGTATATAAGAACTTGCCAAGTCTTACTCTTAACTTCCATATATCTAAGAATAACAAAAAAATAAGTTTTGAATTGTCATAAAATAAATTATTCACAATGAAATATATTTCAAGACTTATTTAATTAAACCATAATCAAAACAAATAAACTTAAAATAACACAAAGTAAACAATCACTAACTTACAAAATGTTCACACTAAAATAAATAAAAAATGCAAAATTAAATAAACAAATATGGTCCCTGTGGTAAGGTACCCAAAATGATGGCATTACCTCGCTGAATGGCGATTGAAAGACGCTGGTCTATCTTTTAGAAACGTCATCCGATTAGATTTTTTTTTATATTACACTTCAAGATTGACCTCATCCCACCTGATGTTAAGTGGTAATGAGGTCCTTTTTTTTTTTTTTTTTTTCGGGGGGAAATGCGTTGATGCACCGTACCGTCACCCCAAGGGAGGGTGACGGCGTGTGTGGGACTCCCTGCCCTGAAAAGGGCAGGACTACCCACTAAAACCCCCCGGTTGGACCTCCATCGCCTTAGTAGCGATGCTGTGGGAGATCGGCTAAGCCTTGACTTCCACAACACCGCCGGCGGAATAGCCGCTTACGCGGCTCCGTCTACTCCCCCGCAGTATTCGGGGGGAGACTGGGGATGGCCGGTCCAACGGAACCATCCCCACTTCGCAGTGGGGGCCGGTGCAATGCCAGCTGAGGTGCCCTCACACCATCAGCCGGCCGGTCCCCACGCGGTAGCTGGGCGCGTTCGTATTGTCGCCGCGCCCTCAGCCGCCTTCTTCTGCGGCAGACGGGAGCGGAAGGATCGTCCTCCCGCTCCCTTTCTGCGGTCTCCTTCTGTGACATGACGTCTTCGCAGAAGGAGGCCACCCCATCCCATGCCGTTTCACTCCCAAGCATAGCCTCGACTATGCTAGGGAGTGAGAGATTCGGCCCCACCAACGCACGCAGCGTTGCGCGCTGCGCATCCCAGGCGGGGCACACCTGCAGTGTGTGCCCGGCCGTATCCTCCGCCGCGCCACAGTTTGGGCACGACGGAGACTGCTCCCGACCAATACGGTGCAGGTACTGCCCAAAACAGCCGTGGCCGGACAGCACCTGCACCAAACGAAACGACATGAAGCCGGACTTGCGCTCGAGCCAGCGAATTGGTAATGAGGTCCTAGCTTAAGAGTGATAAGTACAGCATAATAAATCTGTTACTGGACTTGTCGCCCTTACCTTGAAGGCTTGACCCCTGCTACTAATGTAGCACCCCCCAGGAGCTCTGGAAACCTAACTCACACGCAGAAACACAACAACACCGAAGTGATTGTCATTTGGCTGCGGTCTTCTGTAAGGTGGAGATATTTCACCAGTCGGGCTGCTCCAGTTCGAGCGATAAATCGCTATGCCCTACCTCTCTTATAGATCTCTACAGATCTCAAACCCATTGGTTTTAAAGTCTTCAACCAAAACATATTTCATATTGATGAACTTAACTTTCATTTCCAATTTTGGTTTTTGATAGGACCCTTACTTACGACCCTATTAACAAAAATTAAACCAAGACAAAATCATTTCCAAACAACTTAAAATAACTTGACTTACTTTTCAAAATGTTCGACTTGCAAACTTGGCAGTAACTTAAGGACACCCCGACCGGCTTTGCAAAGTCCTTCATAGAAGCGTGGGAACGTTGCAACATCGGCCATTCCCACCGCTCCCCCAAAGCTAGGGGGAAATATCGAAGCTGCCCTAATAGACGTAGCTTTTCCATGGGCCGTAATAGTTTATCTATGTTCCCATTGCGCCACAAATTAGGCGTTGAAAGATGATTGATATATTTATTTATTGCTTATTTATGATATATGTTTCTAGGTGTATTACTTTGGAAATGCATCGCAGTATTGGTGGATGAGAAATCGTACGTTTGGGTTTCAGAATAGCTTCGTACAGCTTGCTATTCTATATATATTTAATTATGAATCTTATGTACAAATTCAGTATCCTACCGCCGTGTTTGCAATGTTGTGATGATGTCGAGAACTGACACGAGCCTGATACTTACTATTATCAAAGTAACAATAATTTACTAAACTAGGTACTTACAACAATACAACATAAGATTAATATGAGAATTGACGTTCGTTTTTCTGGATCCATATATAATTATGTCAATAAAGTAGTAGCCTTAGCCCAAGGTGTTTTTTTATATGTATAAGACTTTACCAACGCATGGGGAATAATACTATTGATATATATGTGACGACCTCCGTATCCGAGAGGCAAGCGTGCCGGACATTAACTCTGAGGTTCCGGGTTCGATCCCCGGTTGGGTCAATATGGGAAACGAACTTTTCTATATTGTCTCGGATCTGGTGTTGTGGTACCATCGTTGTTTCTGATTTCTGAAACACAAGTGCTTTAGCTACTTACCACAGAATCAGAGCAATGTTTGTGATGTTGTCCAATATTAAATTTAATATTAATTTAATATGCGCAAGGTGAGGTAGTATCTGAAAATAAATGCAATCTAGTTTTATTAAAATCATTGTCAAGATGCCGTTGGAGCTCCCCCGCTCTCTTCACACCAGGGATGAATAGAAGAGAAGAATAGAATAGAAAATGCTGAACGTGTTATCAAGAGCGACGTAAGCCTCCTAGGTATGCTTGCACATCTCTGTGATATTTTAAGATTACATAGATTATCTAAGTTTGATACATCTACCTTGTTAAATAATTCACTTACGTCCGAAGAAGTTTCGCTAATTTAATGGCCCGACCGGCAGATATCTCGCCTAATCGTTTCAACGTGGGTCGTTTTACGGCTTTCGCTGCGAGATCCTTTAGCGAGTTGCCGACTGATATACCGTTATTTGCTGGGCTATTGACGTGCAAATAACAATAAAACACCTCTCGGAATCAGCTAAAAGCCTTCCGGGGAACACGAGAGGGAAGCAAATTAGTTTGAGCAGTTTTTGCATACGGGTTTAGCGTTAGTCCTAAAAAATAAAGGTGATATTCGACTCTATTGGACTTTGGGCACGGGTTGATAAATAGTGTTAGCATATATTGGACTCTGTTGCCGACCGTTATAAACCCTTCTTATTTTAAACCTTTTTACCAGGTGGCCTTTTAATAAGGCTTAAACTTTTCCTGAATTAATTTTTAATTTTACTTTGTTTGACATTTCGTTTACTTGTTTTATACTTTTTGTGTTTAATTTTTTAAAGTAAATTATTCATTTCTACAGGACTGTATTGCCATGGTTGTATGCTATTGCCATTTGTTTAAAGCTATTGGAATTCGTTGGGTTCTATTGGCAACTTTTAAACTGTAGGTACCTATTGGCGTTATTCGACTGTTAGATACTCTGTGTAACTGTTGCACACCATTGATAAGTGCACAATAGTGCATAGTATTAAAGACATAGTACATAGTGACGAATTGAGACTACTTAATGCCCTTAGAAATCAACGCCTGGGCCTGCGTATTCTTAAGCTAACTAGAATCGGTATTTAAACCTTTACCGCCTAAAACATTTTAAAATTATTATAATTTAAAAAGCGCAAATTTTAATATAAGTCCTAAAAACGTTTGGTGTAGTTTATGGTGACGCGAGAGTAAGGCGTCATATCCTGAGCTTCTTTTCGAATGAACCTTAATTTTGTTTTTTGTTTGGAAAGTGAATTATTCGAAAGTATTTTACTACGTTTGGTGGAAATCGGTCCAAAATCGTCGCCTTCACAAAATGTCAGACCTACATATTTTTACAAAACATATTTAACAGAGGAACTGAAAACCGGGCTTGAGTAGTCATATCAAATCGAAATGTGGGTGATTTCAAAACTTTTTGTTCATTATTTTCATTAAACTATTTCTTCGATTAAACGTAACTTGCTTAAATATGGAATTACTCTATATTGTGTATTGCATATTAAACGATCAGTTGTGAATTGCACATTTTCTGAGACATGTTAAATATCAATGATTTGCATGCTCTCACAATCTTCTATGGGCCACAAAAAGAAATAACAGTTAATTTCGTAAACTCATTTCATAATGCCACACAAAATGAACGCAAAGAGACGGAACGCAAATTTCATTATAATCAAGACATATATAGAAATACAATCTAAGGAAATTAGACTTAATATTCCATTCAAACCAAGTAATAGACTCGACAATACAAATCCGAACTCGGATCCAATTTACATAATAGACAATCGAAAATAATTTCCGGATTTTCCTGTTTTTGGAATAAGAAGCAGTTTACAGTAGACATTAAATGCATGATTTATTTGCGATGATAAATATTTTGTTTAAAATTAACTGTTGATCAACTTTGTCCGCATTATTTCGATAAAATATATCCTATATATTATTCTAGTATTCAGACTGTCCAGGGCGTCTACTCCCAAAAACGAAAAATGTCGGATCCGATGACGTTTAGCAATTTTTATTGCTCATAATCGCAACCAACTCACTTCGAATGCGAATAAAGCGTTATCAAAAAACAAAATATTATTTATACAAATCAAAAACCACGTTTTAATTCCCTTACTTTTGATCAATCTTCAAAAACGAAACCTTTCGTTTGTTCGTTTCGTTTTTGGGAGTAGACCCCCTGTTGCTGTCTAGGTAACAAATATTACCCGGTGTTGTGATAGGCCTTTTGTTCCCACGACATCACCCTGCGATGAGATCCACTGGGGAGTTTTAGTGGGTAGTCCTGCCCACACACGCCATCACCTACCCAGGTGATATATGGTACGGTGCATCAACGCATTTTCCCCCGAAATAAAAGTACTAAATAGATTTGTATGAAATTTAAATAATACTAGATTAACAGAAGATGGACTTTAAATCCCAAAATGACATAAACGAAGTCGCCGGCGACAGCTAGTGATTCCATATTTCTAACTAAACATGTTCTGGTCTGTAGCTTACACGCTAATTTTAGAGACATTAAGTGATCCCCACACTGGCGTCTTTTGAACGTCGGTAACGGGCAGGCGTCGACGCAGCGTCAACGCGACGCTGGAGTTGTGTGGCTGTCCAACACCATAATTACCATAATGTCCCCCCCGTTCCAATATGTGAAAACGACCCGTTCTAATTACGTATAGTAATGAATTATACGAGGCGTAAGCTTAAAACGACCGAAGGACGACTGATGACAGCTGATATGGAAAGTAAATTTGAAATTAGAATAAACGACTCGCAACTGATAGCAATTTTTGACACATTATGAATCCTAAAATATTGTAACTGGGCATATTATAACTACTCCTGTTATGCTAGGCTTTAAATACCCGAAGGTTATGAGTTCGTTGTTTTTTTGATCAGGTGTCGAAAATTGCGTTCTCCACCAAATGCTGCCCAAACGTATCATTTGAACCGACCTTTAAGAGAGGTAGGGCATAGCGATTTATCGCTCGAACTGGAGCAGCCCGACTGGTGAAATACCTCCACCTTACAGAAGACCGCAACCAAATAACAATCACTTCGGTGTTGTTGTGTTTCTGCGTGTGAGTTAGGTTTCCATAGCTCCTGGGGGATATTACATTAGTAGCAGGGGTCAAGCCTTCAAGGTAAGGGCGTCAAGTCCAGTAACAGATTTATTATGCTGTACTTGTCACCCTTTAGCTAGGACCTCATTACCACTTAACATCAGGTGGGATGAGGTCAATCCTGAAGTGTAATATAAAATAAAAAAAGACCTCGCCCCGTGTAGTCAGAATGGGTTACAGCATCGCGACAGTTTGTATGCAGCCGCTCCGAACACGCTCCTCCGCTAACAATCAGTCGCGGTTTGGTAATGGGCCGACGAGGATGCACGATGCAATGGACATGGCTATATTTTGCCTACTTCTTACTATGATACAAATGTACAAACGAGAAAGTATGTTAAAGTGTACGGATGATTGAAGGTCGGTATTAATTTTTCAATACGTTCATTACTTTTAACGCAAAAAGTACCCACTAAATTGATTCGTATGAAATTTTGATATAAAAGTGAAATATTAGATAAGTAGATAGGATACTTTTAATACAAAGGTCAGGAGTTCGTTGTTTTTCAGGGGTTGAAAATGTCGTTCTCCACCAAATGCCTGCCTGTAGTCAATATTATGTACATATTATATTTTACCCTTTTATACTTTTATACATTTTTAATAAAGCGAATTATTTTTTTTATTATCTGTTGGAGTGCTGTGCTGACCTACAAGTCGACACAAATTCAGCGTCAGCAAAATTGGCGAAGTAAACAACGCTCCTTACGTAATGCACCTACATTGATCCTATATTGCGGTGTCAGAGTTATCGTCGCCACTAGCTTTAAATGCAACAAACCAAGATTGGTAGTTTAAATTTTTAGGGGTGAGAGCCTTCCGCTCCCTCGCAAGCCCGGTGAAGATGAAAATGCCACCTGCGCCCATTATTTAGTCAGTTAGAAAAAAAATGGTAGTTGAACCTTGGTCCCGGAGTAGATGACACTTTTTTTTTATAGTGCACTCCAAGATTGACCTCATCCCACCTGATGTTAAGTGGTAATGAGTTCCTAGCTTAAGGGCGAAAAGTATAGCATAATAAAACTGTTACTAGACTTGTCACCCTTACCTTGAAGGCTTGACCCCTGCTACTAATGTAGCACTCCCCAAGAGCTCTGGAAACCTTACTCACACGCAGGAACACAACAACACCGGAGTGATTGTTATTTGGCTGCGGTCTTCTGTAAGGTGGAGGTATTTCACCAGTCAGGCTGCTCCAGTTCGAGCGATAAATCGCTTTGCCCTACCTCTCATAATTAAACACCTAGTTCGGCGGAAGTACTTTCACTTTTAGTAAAGTACCATACGTTCCTTAAACATTTTTTTATTATTTACAGAATCTTTGCAAGCAATACATAATATAGCCTATTTTACTCCAAGTGATTTTTTGGATTCGGCATAAAAAGTTTTTGAGTTTATTCATGACATACACATAAAAATCCAAATCTTTCCTCTTCATAAAATACGTGTAGATTTATTTATCTATGTAAGCTGCACCTCCATCATTACCAGTTCAATGGCAGCACATCCGTCCGGCGATAACGTTAGGGCGCGACCTTTGCGGCACATTTGTTGGCTAAATTCGGCCGGCCTTGGCGCGTGACGTATTGGACAAGCTGTTTTACGTGGATGATAGCCTGCTTTATAGCTAGACCTTGCCGGAGCAGCCAGATGAATATTCCTAAGCATATATCTTTCCCAACGAAAGTTAGGTATTATTTTGTGAGCTGACGTGCCGCTTGTAAACGTATTCTTGACCGGATAATGACATTTTATTTCGCCGTATGTGAAGAAAAAGCCGTATGTGAAAAAATCAAGAGTAAAAACGTGGAAAATAAAATAAGTTTTTTTTTATAACACACATCAAGATCGACCTCATCCCGCCTGATGTTAAGAGGTAATGAGTTCCTAGTTTAAGGGCGACACAGCATAGTAAAACCGTTACTACACTTGTCGCCCTTATCTTGAAGGCCTTACCCTGCTATTTAATGTAGCACCCCCCAGGAGCTCTGGAAACCTTACTCACACGCAGGAACACTACAACACCGAAGTGATTGTTATTTGGCTGCGGTCTTCTGTAAGGTGGAGGTATTTCACCAGTCTCGCTGCTCCAGTTCGAGCGATAAATCGCTGAGCCCTACCTGTCTTAAAAAGCACTATTTAAAAAATCTGCCTACATCTTGTTCAAATGATTTAAGACAATTTTCGCAATAAATCAATTCACAATATCTAGGTAGAGATTATGCTTAATTATTGTGTTCATATCAATGTGTTCTATTCCATATCACCTTTGAACTTTATGCTTCAACACTGACCTGGTTATAAAATTCAATATTAAGTTTCGCGTTCAAATTTCTAGTCACCATGATATTGATTTATTTATTGACTAGCTGTCCCGGCGAACTTCGTAACGCCTATTTTTTTAGTTTCTAACCTTTTAAACCTTCCCTGGACCTCCACAATTATTTCAGAACCAAGATTAGCCAAATCGGTCTAGCTGTTCTCGAGTTTTAGCGAGACTAACGAACAGCGATTCATTTTTATATATAAGATTTATTATAAGGTACGCAGACAGATTACTGTAAGATACATATCCATATACTTAACACAACTTAAATAGACTGGACAGTTATCCATAAAAAGCATACACAGCATGATTTACACAAAGGTAACTTAACGGTAAGAACTAAATTAGAGATACAATGGAGAAGAGAGAAAAAATACCACAAGCTCAAAACTACAACTAAAAGTACCTTATTTATAACTTAACTTACAAACTGTTGGATGGTTGTTTATTAAAAACCAAGCAACCCTTTTTTATTTGTAAGAGCAAGCTACATGCTTGTAACACTAGACCGCTTTGTAAATTCCAAAAGCTTTCACATTTTAAACTCACAAAATATTAAATTTATTTTCATAGTCCGGCCATTGTTATACCAGCTGAACACGAAAAGTATTTCCGAGCTATTAATTGTTCCCATATTTGAAAATTAAAATTTATCGCTCCGACAAATTGTGTTACTAACAAAATATATCGGAATTTCCTGACTAAAACACATTTTCAGTAATTAAAAAAGTCACAACAGTGACATAGAAGTTGAAAGATTAAATTTATCAGAAATGAAATGAAATTTTTAAGGGACTGAAACGAATATGAGTTTTCCCACGTTTCATGTGAAAAATGTATTTTGCAATTTCATATAATATAGTGTTTTTACGCACATAATATAACAATTTAAATATAATATAAATGATAAAATATAAATCATAGAGAGGTAGGGCATAGCGATTTATCGCTCGAATTGGAGCAGCCCGACTGGTGAAATACCTCCACCTTACAGAAGACCGCAGCCAAATAACAATCACTTCGGTGTTGTTGTGTTTCTGCGTGTGAGTTAGGTTTCCAGAGCTCCTGGGGGTGCTACATAAGTAGCAGGGGTCAAGCCTTCAAGGTAAGGGCGACAAGTCCAGTAACAGATTTATTATGCTGTACTTGTCACCCTTAAGCTAGGACCTCATTACCACTTAACATCAGGTGGGATGAGGTCAATCTTGAAGTGTAAAAAAAAAACAATGATGTTAAAAGTTGAATGTTTATTCAAAACTTATTAATTCTACTGAATGGGGCGACATCCCAATTCACCTTGCTGCACCCGCTTAGCCTCTAAACAAATCGATACATTGCTATCGAGTCCACTAATGAATATCAAGCTTAACGATGTTCAGGTAACAACCGCAGGATACTCTAAAACGAGTTAGATGCTAAAGCCAGCCGGCGCGTCGAGTTCACAAAGCTAGCGGCCACTCCGCTGGACCAAGTAATGGCTCCAGCCTCTGAACTGATCTCCGCACACGATCCTACAGTGGTGGGACAAGGTGAGAGTATCGATTAGTGGAAATATCAATAGTTTTTATTTTACCGTTCTCTTCCTTCAGCTTTATAATGTAACGAAGCCCTTAATCAGTACAATGAAAATAATGTTTTCTCTTTAATAATCAGACGCAGAGTCGATATGACATTATAGACCTAATATTTTATCATTGTTTCTCTCCCAAATTATGCAAGTTTTGTATTAGTAACGTTTTTGAATGGTTACATCTATATAAAAAGCGCATCAAAACTTAAAGAGTCTAAAACATATCTAGGAAAAGATAGAAAACCAGAACTGCTTATTTATCGATTCACGATCACTTTTGATGGTGCTTAAGTCTGTACATTGGGCTCGCATTATTTTTAACTTACATACAAATATGATATACCGATATAACGTAATCTAAAAGTACATTCGAACTATTCATCATTAAATATTTTAAGGAAAAAGAAAAATTTTCATATCGACCTTAAGGTATTGTGTGTGCTGCTCTTCTTAGGGCGATGAAAATTTGCGGCGTAAAGCACTATAAAAATATGAATATTCTTCATTATTTTTAAAACTATTGAATATTCATCATTATTTTTAAAACTATTGATTTTTAAAATACAAGTGTGCAGACCTTTAAGCTGAAGTGGAAGAGGGGTGAACCCGTGTGCTGGATGAAACCAGAGATGTGGGCCAAGGCGATTGCCCTATGGTCACCAGAAGACGGACGACGATCAAGAGGAACGCCGAATATGCGTTGGCGTCACAACCTTGATCGATTTTCTCAAAGTTGGCAATTCCTAGCTCCAGATAGAGAATACTGGAAGTTTATGGGTCAGGCCTTTGTCTATCAGTGAGGCAATTCATACTTCTTTAAATAAAATACAAAATGAAATCAAGGAAAATTTATCGACACATAATCATACGTACGTCCCCCAATCATACGAGATAGATGGGAATAGTGGAATAGCCGCCAGGATTTACGGGGCATTGAAAATTCTGGACTGTTATTCAGGAAGTAAGCCGAGACCGCACTATGGCGATGTTTTGGCGTGTGGTCTGCCTTAGCTTACTCTAATTCTACGTAGAGTTTACGCTGCGAAATATTTCTATTTCTAAGCCATACAAAAATTACGTATTCGGGAACATATCGTATTGAGCCTCTGGTTGATTTGAAGTTCTTTTTATGATTCCAATCACATTTTACTTTATATTTTCTTCCAATGCCAAAAACTACGGGTGAGTAAAACATGTGTGTATAGGCCGAATTATGTACTAGCTTTTTTGTAACTTACTTATAATAAATATATTATACATATAGACAAATTGGCAACCTCCACCTTTTTTTAAAGTCGGTTAAAAAGCAAAGTAAATTAATCCATTACTTGTTAGAGTTTGATTTATTTACTCGTATCTATCTATTTTAAGCGGGATCTTAACAATAGTTTTGACTCGGTAAATGTGCAAATCAATTATCCCATTCTTCGCCTTCAAAAATAAGACGTTCAAATTGATGTTCCCTGTTAATATTACTCCTCACAGCTTATCCCATTTGGTATTTGGTTCAATAAATCACATTAATGATACATATTTGTTGCCACCCTGTATATTCTGTATCCAGGGTGAGCCAAAATAAAATATTGGTCCGACAAAGCAGCCTCATAAATCATCATTCGCCTGGGATTTGACGGTCTTATATTATCACTGTTTCCTCATAAGGCTAACAAAATGTAATATCCAAAAAATTAAGTGTTACGTCAATCAATTAATAAGAACTGATTTGACCTATTTATTAATCGACTTCAAAAAGAAGAGAAAATAAGATTTAACCATATGTAAAATCTGCGTGTTCGCGAATAATTTTGTCATTAATTAACCGTTTATATTTTTATTTTTTGTTGAAAGCGAGATATCATAACGTTGTATATTTCACTAGCTGTTACCGCGACTTTGTTCGCGTGGACTACGGGGTATTTCCAGTTTTTACATGCTAACTTCCATTCCCGTGGGAGTTTTGCGATTTTCTGTTGCAACTAAGCTTTAAGTTTACTAAGGTACCTGCATGCCAAATTTCAAGCATCTAAGATTTTACGGTTTAGATTTTTCATACAAAAGATTTTTCCCGCTAATTCCCGTTCCCGTGGGAATTTCGGAAATTCCTTTCCTAGTGCACCTCTACGGTACTTAAGCTACGTTCCTTCCAAATTTCAAGTGCCTACGTTTAGCCGTTTAGGCTGTGCGTTGATATGTCAGTCAGTCAGTCAGTTTCTCTTTTTATATATTTAGATTCAACAGTACGTCAAGAAAAAACACTTGCAAAACTTGCACTTGCACTTGAAGAGTAGCACGCTAGATTCTAGAAAGTCGTGGGTTTGACCCCATACCGCAAAAGGAGATTATATTTTTTTGTTTCTTAAAAACGTTTAAGAACGCTAGTAGTATGGCATGGGCGTGAAGCACTGAACAAAATATTTTAAAGAAACAGATTTTTTTTTATATTTCCCCTTGCAGTACGGGAATCGAAACCATGACCATCACGTATAGCGCGTGCTGCTCTCCCTGAGGTAACCACAAGTTATCGTAGGCGATGAAATTTTTCTGCTGTATCAACCTATTAGCCAACGTTAGAGATACATTTTTCTATTTCTTTAAAATATTTATAGTTCGCTAGTGCAGCTTAAAGCACTATAATTTTTTTTTTTATAACGCACTTTAAGATTGACCTCATTTCACCTGATGTTAAGTGGTAATGAGTTAAAAGCATAGCATAGTAAAACTGTTACTAGACTTGTCGCCTTTACCTTGAAGGCTTGACCCCTACTTCTAATGTAGCACCTCCCAGGAGCTTTGAAAACCTTACTCACACACAGGAACTCAACAAAACAGAAGTGATTGTTATTTGGCTGCGGTCTTCTGTAAGGTGGAGGTATTTCACTCCAGTTCGTGCGATAAATCGCTTTGCCCTACCTCGCTCTAAATCATAGTCACCATAGCGTGAAGAAACATCTTGCGGGCCAGTATGGCGATGCTAACGAATAGGATATTACGGTATCAAATCCGTTGTCATCGCGATGTGGGTCCCTCTCTGGCTTACCATCAGGCTGAGAGGAGCCAATATACTACGCTACTATAAAAAAAAATAAAAACAACTGAACAAAATGCAAAAATTAAAATTAGTAGGTACTTGAGTGACATTATATGGCTAAAATGAATAGGGCCGATATATTAATCTATCATCTGCTCAGATATTAATGAAATAATGAATGTTCATATATTAACGGTAACTTGTAGTGTATGGAACTTATTGACATTTCAAACAGTTCAGAAGTATTTGGTCACTTTGTCTGCTCCAATATATCTGACGGTAACTACTTATTCACCTTACCTAGTACTTAATTAATGACCCTTGTCTACCAGCGCTGTTTCAGTAAACAACTATTTTCTACTGATTACAAAGCAGCGTTAGCGGTTTTCTTCTTGTTTTCCTCAAGCGCTACTGAGAATCGAACTCGGGACGATTGCTTTCACAATATTTACTTTCTCCGAGCAGTGATTCGCAGCGACAAAATGGACAGTCGCGAGGGAAAACGGTCAGTGTTTTTATTTAAATATGTTTCAGAATCCCGTGTAGAATTCAGTTTTTTCGGCAGGTTTCTGATTTGCATTCGGCGTTTTTTTTTTTGATGCTAGATGTCCGAATTCAATTTTATCAGAATGGAAAATTACTTATATATTTCCTATTATTTTTTCTAATTTAGATTATGTTTAATCACAAGCAATAACACTTTTTTTTTTCATTCAGATAAATGCATCTAATTGGAAAGAGTTTCACTTTATATATAAAAAAGGCGCATCATATTAAAAAGAGTCATCCCAATATGTTGTGTGCCCATCTGGTGTATTAGTTTAGCCCATAACGAGTTGAATTTGCAACAATTTTAATGATACACATCCGTTTTTAATTATATCTGTGAAACAATACCTATTAAATAAATAAATATTGGAAAACATCACACACATTGCTCTGAAACTGTGGTAAGTAGTTACAAGCACTTGTGTTACAGATATCAGAAACAACGACGGTACCACAACACCCAGACCCTAATTAAAAATACTACGAATACTTAAAAATATTTATTCTAATTACATTATGTAATTGGCCATATTGATTTAAATTCAATACAAAATGTATCAAATTCAAATTTAATATTTGCTTATTCAAGTAGTTTACATATAATAACACTTTCGAATCGTCATTGTATATAATGCAAAGTGATTCTACTTCCGGTTCGGAACCTATGTCTACCGAGAAGACACCGGTAAGAAACTCAGCAGATAAGTTACAGTGGCAGCATCGAACTTATAGCTATGTGTAGAACACTTTGGACCAAGTCATATAGTTTTATTTTGATTAGTGAAAAAAAGCATTAAGTATAAACGGTTCTTAATTGAACTAAGGTTTATGCTGTATTGCTTAAAATTTCTATTTAATTAGCTGTAATGCCTTGTATTTTACTGTTCAAAATTAACCTTCGTTTGTTTCTACTTGGTGACTAACTTAACCAGCTAAATAAAGCTGTTTAAATAAAAAATACTCTCGAAAAGTACGCGTCAGGCTAAGTTATATCTAGGGTTCCGCTATCAGATATTATTGGTAAGTTGTGTATAGAAATCATTTACTAGCATCTGCTCAGATATTACTGAAGTAATGAATGTTCAGTTCACGTGTGCCGAATGAAACCAGAGAGTTGGGCCAAGGTTGTTGCCCAATGGACACCAGAAGACGGACGACGTCCAAGAGGAAGGCCGAATATGCGTTGGCGTGACGACCTGGACCGTTTTTCTCAAGGTTGGCAAGATTTGGCTCCTGAAAGAGAGCTGGAAGTGTATGGGGGAGGCCTTGGCCCAGCAGTGGGACAGTTTAATTATTTATTTATTTATTAGGCTTATCAACTATTGCGACAATGTTTCTTACTTTAGTAACATGCGTTGTGGAACTTAGATTAATGTACAACAGATTTACTGATAAACACAACTTGCTCCATGAGGTGCACAGTTAAAAACATAAATACTTATTGTCAAAATTAGAGCTTAACCCAGTATATATTTGAAAAAGTGTACCTGTTTATAGGTAAATTATTTGAAATCAAAATAACTATTCAATCATTGACGCTACAGTCTTAACGAACTGGTGAGAAGAGTCCCAGGGACAGTTTATAGGCTAAGTAAAAAAAATCAGTGTTCAGGTATTAATGGTATTTGGTAGCTTCATCTGCTTTATATAAAGACTATTCATAAGTATTACTAATGTAATCTATGTGAATAAAAAAGATTGACTTTGACTTTGGTAGTGTATGTAACTTATTGACATTTTTAACTGTTCAGAAGTATTTGGTCACTTTGTCTGCTCCAATATATCTGACGGTGACTTTACATACAAAAGCACGTCAGACTACATTTTGGGCATAGCACCGCCCTTATGCCGTCCACATAAGAATTAATTTCGAACTGAAAGTGTTTACTTGACCTGCTCTCCACCGTTCACTCAAATCGCTACACTCAAAAATGCACAGGTATGATTACAGAGCAGCTTATATAGCCTATCAACGAGGAAAAAGGTTTTTTTTTTAACTTTTCCCACAAGAAACCCTAAAACAGTATGAATTATAGAAATAAAAACAGATGAATAATTGTTCGACGCAATTTATTAATTTAACCTTATTTACAGCACTTACGCAAATATTTACACTGTGAAACGAAAATCTTGCGCAATATTAAAATATTTTAACTCATAATAAACGTATTTTATATAATTATGACCATACAAGTAGCAAACATGTGGGGGTTTTCCTTTAGTTTCTTTTCTGTTATAATATACTTACAAATATTTTCTCATTCAACCGCATGTTATTCATAAATTACGCAACCATTACTGTTTAATCAAGATTTATTTAGTGCGAAAACGAACAATACTATAGTTAATAATCATGCAATATTGTTTTCTCTATCTTTTTTCCGCTACTCTATCCACTTTGTATCTTTTATATATTATATCTTACAGCTCGTACTTACTACATTTCCTGCAAATGTATTTATGCGATGTGGGTTCCTCTCTTGCTTACCATCACGCTGGGAGGAGACAATATAATGCGCTACTATATAAAAAAAAACACATTTTCTTTGACACCTTTAAAAAACACAATTACCAGTAGTATCTGGACTTTTAAATAAATCACACTAAGTATGTGTCAAAATTAACGTAAAAACCAATACAAAACTTTAAACCAATGATTGAAAACGCGCTCAAAATAGTAATAAGTTCGCAGACCAAAGCCAGATTGAATACAGACATCAGTTTTAAACAACAATGACCATTTAGCAAACAAACGATTTCATTTTCACCCCATGAAGCGGTACCACGAACAATTAATCATGCCATTCGAATCTAGATAATTTCGTATCCGTTGTTTCGGACTGTGATAAATCACTTTTGTCTACGGCTGTACCCAGTGATATTACTTTGTTTCCTTTTGCGCGAAAACTATTAAACTCCAGTTGAAAGTGCCCGAAGATTGCCGCTGCCGGCCGAAGATCTTGAATCAGTATTTCAAGATTTTAGTGCTCATCTGTACAGATACAGTTGATTTGGACTTTGTATTGTACTTATAAATCTGTAAGGTGGAAATATATAATATAAGAAGCAACGTGTATTACGTTGCTTCTGAAGAATATACAAAAGATCTATTTTAAAGTAATGTCAAATAATAAAAAGTTTGTCTGTCCAGTTTCACACCTAGACCACTTAACCGATTTTGATGAAATTAAGTACAAGTATGTGTTAATCCTCTAGAATGGACAGAAGCTATTTTTTGTTTTGAATATATAGGGGATGGGGGTAATACCGCCCTTGAAAATTTATATGGGGAAATGTTTATTTTTAAGTAAGATATATTAAATTTGGCACAAATATAGCTCGAAACTAGAATAAGAATATGGACTACTTTTTGTTTGGAATATAAGGGAGATTGGGGTAAAACCCGATCATTTATCTTTATTGCTACAAAATACTAAGACCACGCGTACGTGCGTAATAAAATTCAAAACATGGTATCTGAATTTAAATCCGATTACTCCAAACTTTTTGTGAATAGGATGGCTGGCGGAAGGGAGGTCGAGCATAAGCCAACAAGAACTGTTGATCTTTAGAACCTGAGAAATCATATTTTATATAAATCATTGAGAGGTAGGGCATAGCGATTTATCGCTCGAACTGGAGCAACCCGACTGGTGAAATACCTCCTTACAAAAGACCGCTGCCGAATAACAATCACTTCTGTGTTGTTGTGTTCCTGCGTGTGAGTAAGGTTTCCAGAGCTCCTGGGGGGTGCTATATTAGTAGCAGGGGTCAAACCTTCAAGGTAAGGGCGACAAGTACAGTAATAGATTTATGCTGTACTTGTCGACCTTAAGCTAGGACCTCATTACCACCTTTACCTAGAAGGCGCAGAAGAGGCAGGGCGCGGCCGCTCTATGACCGCGCTGTTCTTCCGCATGGAGACCGGCTGACTGGGAGTGTGAGGGCACCCCAGTCGGCATTGCACCCACGGTCTCCAGCGCGAGGCGGGGATGGTTCAGTGGATCGGCCATTCCCGCTTTCCCCCCCGGCCACCCAGGGGGGAAATGTCGGGGCCGCGTAAGCAGCCATTCCGCCGGCGGTGTTGTGGATGGAAAGTCAATTTCCCACAACACCGCCACTAAGGCGATGAGGTCCGCCGGGGAGTTTTAGTGGGTAGTCCCACACACGCCGTCACTCTCCCTCGGGTGGCGGTACGGTGCGTCACGCATTTCTCCCAGAAAAAAAAAAGGACCTTTTTACCACTTAACATCAGGTGGGATGAGGTCAATCTTAAAGTGTAATATAAAAAAAAATCTGAATTCGAATCCGATTACTCCAAACTTTTTGTGAATAGGATGGCTAGCGGAGAGGAGGTAGAGCATAAGCCAACAAGAACTGTTGATATGTAGAACATGAGAAATTATAATTTTGAATAAATACCTATTTTTTTTACCAGACTGGGTCTTACTCTTAGAGCAATTTCCATTATATGGTTAACTAACGACCCACCTCGGCTTTGATTGGGTGCAATATGGATACTAAATACTCTAGAGAAAAACTGTGAACGTTGTATGTTATTGTGAGATATCCTTAAGAGATAAACATATACCATCGCGGAGTTTTCTGTAGACCTTTTTAATGTGTACAATACTTAGTACATTATTTTGACAAATCTTGTAGGGTTCAGCCTGCCTAAACGCATATAGGAAGACAAAAACAGCTACTTTGTTTCATACTATGTAGTGGTTTAGCTGACCTAAAACTCCTAATACGATTTCCACAATCAAATCCAAGATTTTGACGCCAGTAACCCAGATGTCTAATGAAAATGAGCAGGTACAACGTTATAATTAAACGTAAACTTCTGAAGCTCGTTGCTAACGATCCTCGCCTAATCAACAGAGACCAATTTAAAATACATCACTCGTGGACCTAGTTTATTTTGTACAAAGGTAACTTAAATTGTGCTACATGTTCTAGAATTATAATGTGGTCTACGAATGGTTATACTTCTATACGAGTACCTACAAGTACCGTATAGCTGGTAATTTCTGCAATCATTCAATTCTTTCTCGCTTGCTGCCCCAATTGAGAAGATAGGGGACAAGTGGTTAGGAATATAATATGAACACGAAGCAGGATATGAATTATATTGCACAGTTTTATACATGTGTATTACATAGCATCGGGGAAAGTGCAATACCATGTTAGGAGATTTTTATGAAAATTTTAATTTGGATTGAAATAATTTGAAAATTGGAAAAAACAAAATGAATCTTGCAAATGTTATACACGCGGTATTGCATTATCCCCGAGGAAAAGCAATGTTTAAAAATGATCTATTTAAATAAAAAGTGTTGTTACAATAATTTAACAGTACACTCTTAATGCTATTGACGGTTATATTATGCGGTTGCATTAATTATTGAACTCAACACTTGTAACGACTTGAGCTGGATTTGACACGCTTAGTTATTAAAGCCAGAGCAATTGCCATGAAAAAATTATACTGACACTCAAATCTTATTAAATTCTATTTTTGTTAAGAAAGCTGGAAATAGAACAAACAAACATAGTGCACAGTATCTTTATAAAAAATATCTCAGTACGTTTTTTAAAGCTAAGCTGTAATATAAATTAAAAATTACATCGACAAATTTATTATTCATGTGCCTTCATAGAAATTTCTATTTACAAATAGTATGATATAAAATACCAGCGCATAAATGTTTGTTGGACATCTTAATTGCTTCCATCCTTTATTGCTTCTATTATAAGCGTTGATGATTATTAAATACTTTAAACGTGCTAATGATTTCCTGGAAAATTGAGTAATCAATGTTACAAAAAGGTAATCTGAAGCCAAATTGATTTGCGTAAATGTTCAGTAAAACAAACCCTCACATAAACAGTTTAACTATGAATGGGCTTACGAAGATCTAATTTAATCTCTCTTAATTTAATCCTTGTTTTAATTAATTATTACTTTCTTCATGAACTACCTTTACGTACAGTTAGGTAGACTTTTTTTGCTAAAAAGTATCGCATGTCACTCAAAAATATGATTTATTTTAAATAATTCAGGTTCTTTTTTTAACAAAACAAAATGCAAAGGCACAGCTTTCCACTTTTTAATAACAATACAAATAATAAATGAAATCTCGGAATGTGTTCTATTGACATTGACAAACAGAGACAGCCTTAAAAACATATTGTTATATAATGATTATTGTAAATGTTCTGGTAAACATAATATGTTAAAATTAGATTTCATTTTTAAATTCATACTGTAACTTGTGCGTTAGTTTCAAATTATTTTAAAAATTCTTAAAATAGAATCTTAGTCATGAATGATTTTACACCATTATGCAATGAGCGTTACTAACAATTTACCCCAAGCAGTGGCTGGTCACGTTACCCCATCCTCCTCTAACAAATTAGTGTCCTCTATACGCACGCCTACCTGTTGCGTACGTTTGTTTACTGTTTTACTAGCTTCGAAACCCGAGGAACCTTCCAGAAATAGCATTAAACACATCAATCCCACCAAACAATTTTCAACTGTATTGTTTAAAACGCAAACACCATTTTATGTTTTCAAATTTAACGCTTATACGCTACATTGCTTCTACATATCAATTTGTTACAGAACTGTTTGAAATATGTTGCATTTTAAGCAATCTAATGTGAGTCTTGTAAATGAGCCGTTATAATAGAATTTCCTTTGTATAATGCTTACGCTTTTGGCCTTGTGGCATTACGGACTGTTGTTTGCAATATTAGGTAGAGTCGGCAAAATACGATTATGAATTTATTGCATTGACGTAGTAAAGTTAATAGCTTGCCATGACAACAGTTGATAATTAGTAAGATATAATAATATTAAACTGTTTGTTTCCTACTTTCTCACAAAGATACATGTTTGTACTCAGGTTCGTAAAAATATGCATTTTTTGGAGTCTACCGAATATCGGCGTTTTTTAAATAAGCATGGTACATTTTGGTATGCCATTATATGCGATTTATTTTATATTATACCTGATATTAAGTGTGAAATAACAAGTTAAGTTTAGCATGATATGTTCACATATCGCTAAAGTTACAAAAAACCAAATAATTTATTTTATCTTTTGGAGGAATTGAAATCAAATGAATAATATGTCTCCTATGACTATCTTAGACCCTGATATGATTATGGGACGACCTAGAACGTTTTCACTTTCAACCAAAATAATTTTTTTCCAGATCTGCGTGGAAGAATTAGAATAACAAACGTAAAATAAATCCAACTGAGTGACCACCTCATTTTATTCGCCAAAATGTTGATAAAAAATTGCAAATATTCTTAAAAATATGTTTTTTTAAAGAAATAAGATTTGATCGACCAGACAACAAGAGTTGACGTTTTTTTATATAATACGAAAAAAATAATTTTTAGTACTAAAGGATGAAACGGATCCAAACAATTAGTAACAAAACCAATGTTCCATCGAGGTCTTAATTTGCTAGATGATTACACTACTTAACACCACATAATCAACCACTTAATTCCTCGTCCAAAAAGTAAAATACAACTGTCAATTTCACCTCACTGCAGCGGAACAAAAGCAAAACTAATAAAAGTCTCCGTTGACCCAGTGGCGCTGCTAACGGTACCCGCACACAGCGGTCGATGGCCGGCGCGGGCGCAGCCAGGAGTCGCCAACTGTTATGTCATGAAGCGCAAAATAAAGTTGGGTAATAGTGCAAAAGTTGTTCGCTTATTGTGTATTTTCAGTTCACGACCTCTGGTGTAGGGAAACAGAAGCCGAATTGCCCGTGCATGTTATGTCTAAATAACAAAAGTTACGTAAATGTCGTTCAACTTTGTAAGCCGTTGTAAAAGTATGTAAATATACGAAAGATGTTGTCTCTTTTAGACATAAGAATATTATAGTCCAAATCTAACATAATTCTTTGTAATTGGATTCATTCCACCTACCAAAAAATGTATAAAATTATCAGTCGACATGTCAATAATTATCAAACATAGCCATTAAATTGGACTTTTTTTTACTTCATTTTATATCTAAGCAATAATGTTACAATCACACATCATATATCTACATTGTATTGTAAACAAATTTTGCTTAATAAGTCGAAAATAAATAAAAACAGCAATTTTGTATTTTCGTAGTTGAATTATTTGTTGTTTTAAATAAAGATTTGCTATTTAAAACATTCCTTGGAGAGATTTTTATTAAATTGATCTATATTATTTAGAAAATATATTAAACTTAAATTGAATGAAAAATTTACGTTAAGTTATTTGTAGTTTTACTATTATAAAATGGTTAACTAATTAGTTTCTCACTGAATTCTTCTCAGGATTAGGTTTTGAGCTTCTATTTTGGTTCATATTCAATTTAACGGTGCATGAGAACTATTTGAATAAATGAATCGAGTTTGTGTGTATTATGACAAAAATTAATCAGGCTTCTGACATGAAAAATAAATTTCTAAAACACTACCTCCAAACAGAAAAACTTTAACTTCCATTTAAAAAAAATCAGTTTCCACGAATCCACGGCCAAATATTCGTTATGTAAATCCATTTGCATCCAAAACAAACTCGTGAATCAGCCGTGAGTCATGTTTGTCAACACTTTCGCGCGAACGTTGAGCGCACCTGCCTCGCTGCAGCTAACATCAATGAAACAAACCGGAGTACATTCTCGAACGGCCAGCCCGCACCGACACTATATAAGACCCGGCGCCGCCGCCGCCAACCATAAGTATAACGAAAGCGAAAACAGAAAGACACGAGACACGCGGAATAACAAACACAATGTTCAAAATCGGATTCCTAGTCCTTGCTCTCATCAGCGCCGCCTCTTGCAACGAAGCCAGGCGTCACAGGATAGAAGACCCATTTGCAGCTTTGGATAGGCACATCACTCACACGCTAGCCTATCATTACCTGTGGCCATGGAACCAGCTAATCAAAGCAGCAGCTGCTATGGATGCAGAGGAAAACCTCGAAGAACCGCAAATACTGTCCGACGACAAGAAATTCGAAATAAACATGAACGTGAAAAGGTTCAAGCCTGACGAGCTGAGGGTCAAAGTCAAGAACCGGTACATTTTAGTGGAAGGCAAACACAAGGTGGCCAATAACGACAACAGGTTCCTAGCGAATCACTTCGTCCAGCGATTCGTGCTTCCTTTGGGAAGTAAGCAGGAGGAAGTGACGGCGGTGTTGAAGGAGAACGGGGTGTTGAGTGTGTCGGCGCCAAAGCACGAGCTGCCCCCGCCGCCGCCGGAGCGAGAGGTACCGATTGAGGTGAGGCTTTTGGAGAAGACGGAGAGCCCAGTCAAGGAAGAAACAACGACGGAAAAGAAGGAAGAGGTGAAAGAAGAAGTGACGACGGAGAAGAAGGAATTGCCATCACCAACCACGTCTGCGACCCCGTTAGAACAGCTGGAGTTGGAAGCGACCACGATTCACGGGAAAATCAGAAAGAAGGAACTGAAGACCACTACCAAGGTGGTCAAAGATAATGAGGTGACAAAAGGTGGTGAGGGCAACGGTTTAGATTATATGCTGATAGAAGCAGACGAGTGATTTAGTGGTTTTGGTGTTGTTGACAAGACTGAATGAAGCTTTAATCTTGAAGTTTCTAGTGACATAACAGGCTCGCCATTCGTTGAGGCGGCTAAGTGGAATGTTGTTCTGTGAGATTAATTAAAAGTTGTTTTATTAATAAAACTGTTATTTATTGAACGATGTGTTTTTTTGTTTTAATAACCTATTTAACAACTAAGTAAGTAGTAGTAGATAAAGCTTTGAAATACTGTTAATTTTATAATGATGGATTTAACATTACACGGTTATTATTAAAACATACGAAAGATGAGGTAAACCTCTGAAGTATGAATACACAAAAACATCATCTTTATCCTAGCTTATAATCTCAATATAAGTACATGTAATCATTGTGAAACTCGCGGTATGCACAAATATATAACATCATATACACGACTCTGATTCCGTGTTAAGTTAGCTTAAGCAATTGTGTTACAGAAAACAGAAGTTGTTTCTGTTGACTGACTGTACCACACACCCAAACCCGATACCATATAGAAAAGTTCTGGTTTCCTCCCGGGGTTCGAACCCGGTACCTCAGAGATGACGCGATACCATAAGTCTGCTCGGCTCTCTTTTCAAGACAAAAAAAGGCTATTAAACAGAAATAATAAGAAAAGTATTACCACTTATTCTCATACTTATCGTAAAGTTTTTCGTATCTTTGAAAATCCTAGGGAAAGAATTTAATTACGTACACAATAATGTTATGTTAGTTTTAATGTTCTCACAGGCGTGCGAACAGTTCTGTAAACGTAACAATCGGTAACGTTGAGTAAGATCGATTACAGAACTCGATACCTACTTAGTATCTATTACGCAGTTTTTGTTTATTCAAGAACCAATATATTTTTTATAATGCACTTCGATATTGCCCTCATCCCACCTGATGTTCAGTGGTAATGAGGTCCTAGTGGCAGCAAGTCCAGTAACAGCTTTATTATGCTGTACTTGTCGCCCTTAATCGATTTTAATGATTTTTTTATAGTGATTTAGCAGACTTTAAATATTTTAAAGGAACGAAAATAAAAATAGAACAGAAAATATTTTGTCGCCCTTACATTGAAATTTAAAGGCTTGACCTCTGCTACTAATGGACTCCTTACTCACAGGAACACTACAACACTGAAGTGATTATTATTTGCCTGCGATTTTAAAATATTGGCAGCTTTTGAATATCATCATTTTAAGAGAAGCGACATACATACCTAATTTTCTTTCGCTAAGACTTGAAAGAAAGAAAGAAAGAAAGAAAACATTTATTGACTCAACTTACAAACAAAACAAAAAACATAATCTGTTCTAAACATAAATGGATTGTTTATGAGACAAAAGGAAAAAAGCTCAGCTAATGCTGTCTCGAGAATGGATCCCGGGCAGCGCTGGTTTTCAGCTTATCCCTACCCTCGTGAGATGTTATTCGAGAGCATGTTGTGGCTTGAATCTATAATTTTCACATTAGGCGAGTAGTCGTTTTCCACCTTAAATAAATGTATGTAGTTCTAGGTGACGAATTTGTTTGTTTATTACCTATAACGTTTGCCTGGCTTATGCCTTCCGCTGTTTAAACATAAAACTGAAACTTATAGAAGAAATTTTATTTTTTGCATCGTATTAATCACATCAACACCAGATAAAGTAAACTTAAAAATAAATAAGAAAAGTAATATTTTCTATAAATAACATGCTAAACTTAACTTAATCCAGTTTCTGCTCACTTTGCTTTTTAAATTTTTTTGCCTTTTACAAGAAGATTTTTTGGAATTAACAATAGGTGCTATATCTCTTTTTAGTGAGCTATGCATTACGGGTGTGAGCCGATTGCTTTTTTATTTTTCTCTAATTTTATGGGAAAACAAAATATGTAAAGTGCCTTTTTTAACGCAGGAAAATGCATTGGCGCATTGTACCGCAGCATGGGAAGAAAAGCAGCGACGTGTGTGTGACTTCCCCGCTCTGAAAAGAGCGAAAAACCTTCCCGCACCTCTCAGTGCCTATTGCTGACGCCAAAGCAAATAATAGCGCCTACTAACTGTATGATAGCAATAAGCATGGTGTGCAATTGGCTTTGCTACTTTGAATAGGCATTGCAAATTAATATTTTACAAGCAGTGCCCGCGACTTCGTTCACGTGGACTACATCCTTTTTTGGTCGTTTTACTCTTTACTCCCCTAAAATTCAAAACAAAAGGTAGTATATATGTATTTTAATCCAAGTTTCGAGCTATATTTCTACCAAATTTCATATCTCTAACTTAAAAAATAAACATTTTCCCATATAAACTTTCAAAGGTGGTATTACCGAGGTTTAAGCGGGTAAGCGTAACAGACAGACAGAGTTACTAACGCATTTATAATATTAGTAGGGATGTTGGCCATATAACCTTTCAATCCTAAAAATCGTTTCTAATCAAAAACGTCTAAGGTAAATAGCTTAGATTTTCTTAATAAAATTGCTTCATCTACAATTTTTGTCCTGATACCGACATCTTACAGGGAATTTTTACATTCCATTTAAAATATTGTTTAGATCATTCGTATTTTTAATTTTAAGCGAATTGTTTAAATCTCGTTGGTCGCAATTAACTGGGTCATGTCCAAAATAGATACCTACATAGATAGATAGATACACTTTATTGCACAAAAAAAATACAGAAACCAATTCAACAGACATATTCAAGTACAATTTAGGCGGTCTTATTGTAAGAAAGCAATCTGTCCCAGCAACCGGACAACCATTTCCAGAAGTAAATTTTAATGTCCCCAGATTTTTTTCGGAATTTTACAAACAAGGCATTTTGTGTAATTCTGCCGTTGAATGAAACCATTGCATTGAGTAAAAAACAGTAATTTTATTTAAACACGCGGCAGCGTGTCAAGCCAAGTTCAAGCATTAATACTAACGGCCCCTCCTATTTCATTAATCAGTATGGACCAGTAGGTATAGATTAAAATCCCATTGCGAAAACTAAAACTAATTTTGCGGGCATCATTACAATCCAAATTCCTTTTTCATTGCTCCTGCCTACATAAACCTACACCATTACAAGACACTTACACTATTACTTAGTTACAACATTAAGCAGAATACAAACAAACCCATATCCATCTTTACAGTCGAGTTAATGGTTACAATTAGTTTTAGCTGCGATAAACATACAATGTGAGCAGCGTTGATAGCAATATCGGTTTATAACGGAATAGTTTCGAATAGGACCGTTATTGGTCGTTGTAAAACGGAATACGAGGGCTTTATGAATAAATGGATCACTCAAGAAGTTATGATACAGCAAACGAAACATCAAAATAAAAACAATACAGTAGAGCGATTGATGAACAGAATGTACAACTACAAATTCAATATCATTTATTGCACGATATCACATTACATTAATAAGGTCTTACATAATACAGGTCTACATGTGACGCCCTGCTAGGGCATGGTTATTTGTTAAAACTAATAAAACTTAAAGAAAACAGAAACTAAAGTATGACAGGCTAAACAAAAGGAAAATATAGAATTCAACACTTAAATACCCAGAGACAGCCTATACGGTCACCAACGTTCAGGTCAGCCTACGAAACCTGTTGGGTTTCAATTATTAAATTTGTCATCAAAAAATTCTTGTAAGTTGTAGTAAAGAATAGTAAACATCTAAAATAGTTTTTAGTTAAAAACATTACTACACATTTTAGGGGTTTCTATGCTTTCAATTGTATTTGGCAGATGGTTATATATTTTGATGTGGGGGCTTGAAGAAACAAATTTTAATCTAGAGAACTTAAGTAACTTAAGTTTATTTAAATTCCTGTTATTTCTTTTTATTATTTTCTCGGCGGTCAGTGGGATCGGTTGTACGGTCAACAGCAGTTGCAGTTCCATTTTAGATCTTATGTACACGACATTAAAGTCGTGCAAAGTCGAAGTATGTAATCTGCCATGCTTATAACACTTATTTGTATGAGTAGATATTTTAATAGCTTCGGATTTTTTTATTTATTGCACTTGTTAAAATTAACAAAAAGGGAACTTAATGCCTAGTGGTGTTTTCAACCAGCCAACCTAACAGATTTGAGCCGAAAATATTGTGATGGTGCATGAAATTTATACAATACATTTTAAAATAAACAATTACCTACTCTCAGTAAATATTATCAAAGAAATATATTTAAATATTTAATTCTACAGTATTTCTCGGCATCACATTAGACTCTAAATTGCAATGGGGACCCCATATTGTTGCCCTGGCAGGAAGGCTTAGTTCAGCTGCATACGCTGTAAGAAAAATTCGTAATTTGACTGATATTGAGACGGCAAGACTGGTTTATTTCAGTTACTTCCATAGTGTTATGTCATACGGTCTCCTTTTGTGGGGAACAGCTGCTGACATTCAGACTATTTTTGTTTTACAGAAGAGGGCTATCCGCGCCATATATGGTCTTAAATCACGGGATTCTCTCAGAGACTTATTTAAAGAAATTAACATACTTACCGTTGCATCTCAATACATTTTTGATTGTATTATGTATGTACGCAAAAATTATAATCTACTTTTTAAAAAATCTGACTTCCATAACTTTAACACTAGAAATAAACACAAGCTTGCTGTTCCATATCTAAGACTACATAAGATAAGTAATTCCTTTGTGGGTTTAAGCGTTAAATTATTTAACAAGTTACCTGAAAATGTTATCCAGTTGCCCATGCATAGATTTAAGTCTCATGTTAAAAATTGTTTAATAAAAAAGGGCTACTACAAAATTGATGATTATTTAAATGACAAAAATGTATGGGTCTAGAATAACTTAATTCTTTGAAATCTTACTATAGCTTTGTATACTTTATTTAAGTACCTAGTTTAAGGACACATTGTTATATTTGAAAAGAGTAAGTGTCGAGTTTCTTGCCGGTTCTTCTCGACATGATCAACATTCCGAACACGGCGGTAGAATACTTTATTTGTACTGACTATTCATAAGTGCTTTTGTTAAGCTTACATGAATAAAGATATTTTCTATTTCTATTTCTATTTTCTATTAAACAAACATATACGTACATTAATAGTATCACTACTTATATTTTTTACTTCTTATCTAGGTAAATTACTCTTGACAAACATTTCGTGTTTGTTTTGTTTTGTGACTGGGTGTATAAATATTGCTAACTATAGATCGTGGTTTGTTTTGGTTTCTATGACACAAGTGCTTAAACTACTTACTTTGGAATCACGTCAATGTAGTATACTGTGCTTGTCGCCCTTAAGCGAGGACCTTATTACCACATAACATCAGGTGGGATGAGGTCAATCTTGAAGTGCAATATAAAAAAATATACTATCTGATATTTACGTATTTATTACGTAGACTATACTATACACAAATACTTTAAACGGTACCTAATATGTAATATTTATGTTATTTTGTTCCTATAAATAAATATTTGGATTTAGCATAGAACTTCGCACTCATTTAGATCTCCATTCTTTTTACGCTGAAGCCCTTATCCAAGCATAATTTTTTTATTGAACTTGGCTCTCCTTTTTTAATACATAATCTGATCTACTTTTGCAATTATATCGCTTATCTGTCTATAAGGCAAGATCATATTGGTGGAGGAATTTATTCTTCGTGAGTAATTAATAATTTACAAGTGCACTTAAAACTGAACTGGGGTGAATGTAAAACGACGAGAAGAGTTGTTGCTGAACTTCCTACAAACAATACCTACATAATGATTTTTAAAAGCTTAAAGTGCCTTAGGGAATTCAACCAATCCTGCTTATATTATAAACACCAAACATTGTTTCGATTTTGTTTGTTATTATTTAATGTAAAAACTACTTATGCCCGGTTTCAATATTTTACGGTTCGTATTGTGTCAAAAATGACGATCCATTTTTTCTACTAGTAATAATTCTAATTTCTAATTTACTGTCCATATCAGCAGTCATCAGTCGTCTGTCGAACGTTTAGCTTACACCTCGTGTAATTTTTTACCACCCGTATCTAGAACGGATCGTTTTGCAAATATTGGGACCGGGCGTTTATGGATTTGGATGAAACATCTTAGATAGATAGGCAGGTGCGACAATTTGATAGTTTAAAACTCATCCGAAAGAAGGCACAAACTAAAGGCTCATAGGTTATAATAAAATAAAAATGCGTCTCCTACAAAATTTTCTTGTCAATTACATTTTTTTTCATTAGCGGCCAAGCGCAGATTCTCCCGCTTACTATCCCGGTGACTTTCAAAAGAATTTTAGAAAAACCTAGAAATCATGAACATAACAAAAAAATCGATTTTATAGTACTAAACGCCGTACTAGCGAACTTTAAATATTAGAAACAGAAAATGTTTATCTCCCCGTCCCCGTTTATGTCGTGGGTTCAATTCCCGCATCGCAAGGGGAGATAAAATTTTTCTGTTTCTATTATAAGAAAAAAATAAATATCCAACAATCATCATTTGGTCCAGTGGGTATCCCTAAAATATGCGCGTAGATACATTTCGGCGATTAAATTTAATCCAATGGTATTTGCATATATTATAGCTTAAATTTATCTATGTGTGCTAGTTATGTGGCATTATGTAGTTCTAAAATAACAAATGCTTTCTTTCTTTCAAAACATTTCCGTAAAAGCTCCTTTGATAAATGATCAGATTTCTAGTTTGATGTTCGGAGGAAAGAAATAAAAAGGTTTCCCTCTGATTCAGTGGTTCTAAAGTTGTGGTCCGCGGACCACCGGTGGTCCCTGGAGGCGTGTTAAGTTACCCCTTAGCATGGTATGCGGACCCATCCTAAAAATACTCTTAGTTAAATTACAAAAGTCGCATTCAAATTTGTAACAACCTGCCAATACCGATGGAATCTACTGAAGACATTAAATTGTTTTATGCGGAAATTGGAACAAACTCTATTTATTTACAAGTAGGTATAGGTATGCTTCAAATTAACTACAAACGAATTAACCAACTTGGTAGTCCACGGCAAGACTGAAATTTCATCAAGTGGTCCCTTACGACTATAAATTTAAGAACCACTGTTCCAATCCATTACTAACTGCTTAAACTGCCCGCCATATTAATACCGATTCAAGGTCGCAATAATTCAGATATCCTCTGGGATTATTCCGTTTCGTATCTTTTGAGACTCTTATCTTTGGAAGACAGATTTAGGTGCCCTTGAGTGCTTTTTGCCCTTGGAGACTAAGGTGCACTGTTTATTGGTATTATATCGCTTGTACTCGCCGGCTTGACTTACTGCTTTTAGTACTCACTGCTTTTATTTCGCATGGCCAAAATATGTTACCTACCTATAAAAATAATAGGCGCTAAATTTATTATGATGTCGAATACAAATTTCAATACCTAACTGTTTTTTTAATCTGATTTTAAATACAAATTATAGTAGAGACATTTTCTGCACATTCATGAAAATAATAATATATTAATTATGAGCCATTCAAAGGTCATGGGTATGATCTCCAAGGTAGGTAGACTTATCATCAACATTTATTTTTATTAAATGTCTGGATTCATTTATGTTGAATTCATATATAATCACACTGAGGTCATTAAGCGAACGACTAAGGAGGAAAACTCTCTGCCAAGGACAAATTTTCCAGAGCGTTACAATATGGACATCTTTAAGGCTAAGTGAATACACACCATCAGGGCAAAGGCATTCACCTCAGGCCTTATCTTTGTCTTCCATAAAACAACATTAAGTCAAACGTAAGCTTATACATGCAAAATTAAAAAAAAACATAATTTAAACGGCTAAATCGGAACCACGCACGTACAATTTAGCTCTAGAGCTCTACGAAAGCAGTTTCTTAACCTTGAAATAGATAAGAAAAAGCAAAAATTACAGCTTCAGCATCGCATAAACCAATAGACATTTCTCCTTACCACCAAGTCCCCTCGCCCCATCGGGCAAGATCGCATTTAATAGATTGATTACACACAGAATTAGATAATAGCCCTACCTCCGGGAATGTCTGCTCTCCTGTCAATGTCACCTCTATCCTCCAGGTACCACAGAGAAGCAGATGTGTAATAAATCAACCAAAAAACAGCCAAAGAATTTAATTCCAATAGGTTCCAATGGTAAGTTGCCACAGATTACCTTCTTTGGTAGACCTTCATAGATGAAAGCCTTCCGGTCTCACCTAAACTCGGTGATGAAATGAAAAGATGAAAAGGCCATTTGCGGCCATCATCTATTGGTCAGTAGGTAAGGGGGCGTCCATAAATTACTCGAGGTGTTTTTTTTTAATTTTCTCTCACGTCCCTCTTGGTAAGATTCGTGAGATTTAATTCAATCCCCTCCCCAATCCCCCAGTCACGTGGGACTTTTCAAAATGTGTGGTTCATACGTGAATGCGTTGGACCGTTATTGTAAAAGGAAAAAATCAAACAACTGAAGGACATAACTTCAAAAAAAATACTTAAATTTTTCTTTGTTTGAATAAACTCAAGGAGTGTCATATATAAAGCGCCATCCACACTTCGTCTTTTAAGATCGAGGCAATGTTCTATCTGGATTAAAGGGACCAAAATTTTTTTTTTTTTGTTTCAATCAGAAAAAAAATTGCGTCATATTTGCCGAGATCCCTTCTCTCCAACGTAAGATTAGATGAGATTATACTCGACGATACCAAATAAAAGAATACACATAATTTTCTTTACTTTATTTCGATAAACTCTTTTCACAAAAACTACCAGCAATCAACGCTAGACATTTAATGGTTGAATTTAATTTACATTTATTTTAAACCGAATCGCATTTGCAATACAATAAATAATCTTATAATTATAATACAACAGTATTATTACTTGTTAGGTATAAATAAAAGTTATTTAAATAATAATATTTACAAAGACTAGGTATTCATAAAATGGAAATAAAATTTATGTAAACTTATCTTAGAAATAAATATGCTTAGAACCATTTTAGTCACGCTAAAATTGTTTATTTACCCACTTATTTCAATTGCCTTTACAAAAACGAACTACAGCTGGTCCTTACTAAAACTACAACGCTGTAACCCAATTTGTAAAAAAGTATGTATCCGATTGAAACCGGGGCGTACTTCTAGTTAAAAATGAGAAGCCCTGCTCTACTGTATTATTGCTCGAAGGTTTCACTTAATGGGTACGCTCTGAAGAGCACTCTCTTTTGGTCTGTTGCACTTTGCGGTTTGATAAGTAATGGCACTTCTCAACTATCGATGGCAATAGCTATCACTTGACAAGGAAAAATGGTAACAACGGACAGATAAATAAACAGTTCGCTACTGAAGTCGAAATCTCTTGGGCTAAGTGGCGCCAACGGGAGATTCCTTTTAGGACCTTATTTTGTCGATATAAGAACGAATGTTGAACTGAAATTGTTTACTGTGATTTGCTGTTCCAATCATCTATGAAAGTATCGTTAGATATGCTATCTGGAACGGTCTTATCTTAATTGTTTTAAGACTACTAGTCAATTGGGTTTATACAGGCATACAGAAAGGTTACTAATACATGTACAGTCAACATATTTACTTTGCCCAACTATTAGTATTAATAGTTGATATAATATGTCAATAGTTTCGTAAGCCTATATTTAATATCGATAATATCGCAACACTACTTTCCATTGTCCATTATAGGCCTAGCATGCGCAATACGTCTAATTTCTCGTACAATACGATATAAGTATCTATACCGTTGATTGGGTGATAGTACACTCTACTCGTATTTTCAGCCAATCAGCAGTTGATGCATTGATTTTGTCATTTCATAAGAGCGTGATAAAATTTACTCGCGTGGCGCATGCTAGGCCTGTTAGTATCTTCTCACATTGAACTTTTACACAACTAAGTAAGACAAATAGACCTAACTTATTGTAAAATGGTACTAAGAGGAATACAAATTAAGCCTAGTGATTATACATTGTCCGAAAGGTTATATAATACTAGTTTATTAAATATACTCATGTAGTAAATAATGAGGCTTGTATTTTTTTCTTTGGACTCTTTTTTTCTCCAAAATGACGACCATGAGTAAAGCTTTCGAAATACTACGAATACAACTACATTTCTAAATCCAAATCCTATGCTTTTTGCATCTTTTTTTTTATTTTAATATATTTGATGTTATGTCCATACCGGTCATTTTGAATAAATAACAAAACGGTTAACAGAGAATAAGCCAAAAATTTCAAATATTTTTCCAATAAAACCCGAATGTCATAATTCCTTTAAATTTGATACAAAATTTTACATTCCATTTTATTATTTTTTTGTAACACCTATTTCTGTGTACCATATTTTTAAGAAATAAACGATATTGTATTCTATTCTATTCAAATTTTCAGGTCCAATGGAGAATTTCCAAACCCTCTTCCCAATAAATCTTGGATATCATAATTCTTTATATTTTAATCTCGTCATGGTATTTATATTGATATTTTCTGTTAGTATTTTTCTCAAACATTTTGCACGGCTGTACCCGTTTCTCGATGTCTACTATTTCCTCTACCTAAAGGTTGTCTGGAAGAGATTGCTCTCTAGCAATAAGACCGCCTATATTTTACTTAAATATGTCTGTAAAACCAATTTCTATCCATCTTTAGAATTTCAAACAAAACTATACAATTAAAATAACTGCTAAATGATTTAGATGTGGTATAAGTTTGCACATCACATTATAAACCCTTTAAAATTCTTTGGAAAATGAACTATTTGGTGAACCATGAACTTTAACATCATATTTTTAAACGATGGCAATTTCCTCCAAAATTTAACAATATTTAATAATTAAGGCCTCATTGGATTCTTCACAGAGTAAGATCCATCAGAGTCATATACATTATGCTTGCTTGCTGAGTTATACTCATATCCTTTCTTATCGTATTCCTGGTATGGTCCATAAGCCTGATACGGTCCCGAGCCCCACCCGTGATGGAATGGCTCGTAATTTTCGTGATGTCCGTGATAGTCATGATGACCGTGATAGTCGTGGTCAACGTATTCCACGTGGTGTTCCTTCTTCTTGATGAACTGTAGGAACCAGAGAACGAAGTGCCAGCCTTTGGTCAGTAAAATGTAGAATATGATGCCGTAGACCACCTTTAATACGAAGAGTTTGGTTGCAACGACGTAGAAGAAGTGAACTGTGGACAAGGAAAACAAATCTATACTAATATGCAAAAGTAATATACTATCGATGATTTCGCAACACTACTTTCCATACAACTTAGTATCTTCTCACATTGAACTTTTACACAACTAAGTAAGTCAAATAGACCTAACTTATTGTAAAATGGTACTAAGAGGAATACAAATTAAGCCTAGTTATTATACATTGTCCGAAAGGTTATATAATAAGTATTGACATACATCAATAGTTGATGTATGTAAATAGCTTCGTAAGCCTATTATACATGTACAGTCAGCATATTTACTTATGTCTCTACTCTTTATGTCTGTTTGTTTGTCTGTTCACGCCTAAAGCACCGAACAGAGTTTAACGAAATTTGATATAGGTATAAGTTGAATCTCTACAACGGATATTAGCTACTTTTTGTTTTGAAAATGAGGGGGAAAATGGGGATCATATCGCCCTTGAAAGTTTAAATGGTTTTTTTTTTTAAAATTAGAGATATGAAATATGGCACCAATATAGCTAGACTTAGATTAAAATATGAATTACTTTTCGTTTTGAATATTAGGGGAGATTATATTTACTGCTAGAGAAGGCTAAGACTACCCGTACAAAGTCGTGGACGGCTGCTACTGTGAGAATATATTTCAAAGCGAAATCACACTCATTAACTGATTGACTAACTGGTTAATAATAAAATCTCAGAAATAAGAATACCTACAAACTTAAAAATATGGCAGGCTAGGTCCCGTATATTTATAGGATGTACACATGCCCTAAGAACGGATTCGACAAAACTGTGGAGTCTCGTTTCCGCTTTCCCCTCTTAGGTGTGGCGCTAAGGGGATAAAATAATGGTTGGTATGGAAGTAAACTAATAATGTATCCTTAGAAATCAACCCCATTTGGGCTTCAAATAGGGGGTATTCGTTTGTATGAGAGTCCAATGGTGGAGCCTCGATAGTTGTGGCATGATCTTTTTTCAAGACCCCACATTGGCTTTGTCATGGAATGCCCTTTTGGAAGTGTCTTGTTCTTGCCTTAGAAATTGAGATACTTTTGAGTACGTATCTGTCAAAACTCAATTTTTACTAAAACGAAATAATGACGTCACAGACTTTACTTAATAACACATTGACTAATAAATAGTTTCACTGAGTTTTAAAATAGCTTTTAAAACATATTTTATGATCTACGTAACATAAAGTCCGCCATTTTAGCAGTTTGGATTTGACTAGTAGAGAATGCCAGTAGGTATTAAGTTCGCCTTTTGTAGCTACTTCTTTTTACATGCGATAGAGTTTAAATAAAAAAAATGATTTCTTAAAATTACTTGTAAATGTTATCTTCATCCTTATTTACACACCTATTACCCTTGCCGTCTAAATATATCAAACCAGCCCCAGTTAGTGCTGGGACCAAAACCCGGTTTCCGTTCAACATCGTGAACGAAATTCTGGTACTGGTATTCCAGTTGGTCTGTCTTCTGGTACTTAGTCCACGCGTCTGGGACGTATTTGGATATCGCCAGGGCCCAGGCCATAACGACAAGGGTCTTGACAGCGGCTACCACCAGAGCGATACCCATGAACACTTTGTAAAGGCCCGCTATCACGGCCAACAGAATCGCCAGGTTGGCTGCAACAAACAAACAGACGTGTCGTCAGACATGCTTTGAATTTCCCTCCAACGTACTAATTTAACATTTATGTACGTTCATTCAGAGGAGTTGGCTTTGAGTTGTTTTTTTATGATAGTTGTTTGTTTGTTTGCGCCATTTTTTTTACATATAGATTTCATCATCGTATTAACATAATATATCGACTCTATACATATAAACTAAATGATGTTGCCTCCGGTTCGGAACCTATATATTTTAAGAATATACCAGGAAGAAACTCTTAATATGTACCTATCTATAAACTTTAATACGTTTCCTGCCTCATGATACGTATTTGATTCGCGCCGGTCAATTTCACTTTTGTTTACTGAATATTGAATCAGGTAATGCACAAATGACAAGCATGCAAAGGGCAGGCGTAATGCCTACTGGCATTCTCCGTGAAACCAACACACAGATCTGATTTATTTAATCATCAAAGTGTGAAAGATCCCGGCTCCAATTCTCGTTCAAGTCAATTGGGATACAAACTTTTTGTAATCTATTTTTTAAATTTTTCATAGTGCTTCACGCCGCATTAGTTCTCAATTAATATTTTTATAATCTGCTAGAGTCTGGATGTGCTGCTAATGCGCCCCGTTATGAGTATCGGTTGTCTGCAAAACATTTTTGTGCTGAATAGTCCATTTATCGAGGAAGGCTTTGAGCTCTAGATCATCACAATGCAACCATTGGGAGTGTTCAACCCGCTATGAAGTGACAGAGGAAAAGGAAAAAAGCTTTAAGCGATGTAAAGCCATTTATTGAAGGCAAGAACCTGAACATATTAGTCACAGCATATATACGGATAGAGGAAAATAGTGTCACCGCGATTCAGCGTTTAAAATTACAAATTTGAACCAACGCCATCTGTTGAGACTTGAACATAAACATGTGACATTGTCTTTCAACCGCCATTGTTCTTTAATGGTGAAGGTAAACAAGGAGCGAAGAATTAGAAGAAAATGTGCAAAAAACAGGGATAGTAAGTACTCGTGCGAAGAGGCTGCTGGTTCATATAAACGCAACCCTTACAGGTGATTCTTAATTCAGTAGCCGGTGGCTGTAATAAAATTCCTCCATTTCCCACTAAGCTCCATTCACAAGAAGACATAAAATGCTGGTCTAAATAGAAAAATCTAAGACGGACATTTCAATTCGACGCCGAGGCATTAACGGCTAGTAACAAAACACCGATTGCATTGGCCGAGGCGAGAGAACCTAATAGGGTTTTCTCAATTTCCTTATTATTCAACACTGGCTTAGTTCGATTAGCTCTTTGAAGATTTTTTCTTTTTATTCGATTGGGGTTAGGGTCTGATGATCTATAGAGATTGATTGGATTACCTAAGTTCTCTTACAAAGGTTAAATTTAATGATTATAAATAACCATATATACTGTGTAATTTCTGCCTTTGTAAAGAGAAAATAAACAATATTTTTAATTAAGTATTTTTTTTTGACGACCTCCGTAGCCGAGAAGCGTCGGGTCAATATGGGAAACGAACTTTTCCGTATTGTCTCGGGTCTGGGTGTTGTAGTACCGTCGTTGTTTCTGATTTCTGTAACACAAGTGCTTAAACTACTTACCACAGAATCAGAGCAATGTATGTGATATTTATTTATTTTCTACTTGGCTACAGCTTCGACTTACATCTGCGACTTAGTACGCGAGTTTGTTTGTTTTAACCCCAAAAGGGGGTATATTTCCAAAGACACATTATTAGTGCACCTTCACACCATCTATAGAGCATATTTATATTTTAAATTTCAAGTCTCTTACTTCAAAAACATTGAATTTTCATACAAACTTCTAATTCCAGTTCAACCCCCTTAAGAGTGGAGTTTCGTAAAATCCGTTCTTAGAGAATGTCTACACCTTCTCTTATATTACACTTCAGAATTGACCTCATCCCACCTGATGTTAAGTGGTAATGAGGTCCTAACTAAAGGGCGACATACTTGTCGGCTTGTGTCGAGAAGAACTAGCAAGGAAATTGGCATATGCTCTTTTAAAAATACATATATTTTAATAATTTAAGTAGGTAATCATATCTATGTACTTGTCCTTTTAAAAAAAACATTTTCTTAAATCTGTACTTGGGAAACTGGATAATATTTTACATCTTATATATATATAATATCTCATATGTATTATCTTTAGCATTTATTTGTGCAGTCTTAGATATGCAATGTGTTGATAAGTAAAATTGTGACGTCATATATTGCTATCTTCAGAAAAAGTCTATGAAGGATCGTGTTTTGACAGGTATTTATATATTATTTAAAAACTTTATTGCACAAAAAAGTACAACAGGTGGACTTAATGCTATGGGCATTCTCTACCAGTCAACCTTTGGGTCATGCGGAGAGTTAACTAACTCTCCGCATGACCCAAAGGTTGACTGGGTTGGTGGGTCATAAACTTTATGGGTGCGGTAATAGTGACAAAGTCCATAAGTAATCTAAAAAATAAAAACATAATAATAAACAAGAATAGTAACTACCAAGCGTTACAAAAGCCATTTCGGAAACGATTAAATTAAAAATGAAAATAAATAATAATTATTTAAAAATATCCCACTTGACTAGGCAGTCAACACTAGTATTCAATCAATATACTGTTGGCATACGAATATTTCGTGGACGTCCGTTTTTAAAATAAGACGGAACTAATCCTACTTCTAACGCATTCATTATGAAAATACAAATCTATCGACAAACTCTAAACCATAATAAAATGCAAATACTTTACTCCCCAACCAGAGATGTGGAATGAGAAGCGCAAACCGATTGCGTTTTACGAGAAAAAATAAAAATACAAGTTGGTACTCACTGAGCAGCGCGTATTTTCCTTTGCCCCTGGGCTCAATATTTGTTGACACATCTCTCTCGTGGCATTCAGCAATCGTAGATAGTGCAATCACCAGGAATAAGATTAGGGTGTTCATTTCGTCTCGTTTCCTTTGAGCTTCCTTGACAGTTCAATCGAAAAAACATTCAAAGATGGCCGCTCCGTCTGACAGGGCGCGAAAAGTGACTTTTGATTTTTTTAATCACTGTTAAACTTTGACGACGTAAACCTTTTTGCTCACAATCGATTTTTTTATTATTTTTTACAAATTTATAGCAGTTTAAATTCAAATTTTTTAAGATTTTTTTGTTGTTTTGTTTTTTATTCAGATGTTTTTTATTCTCACAGAGACAAGTGTCGCGCTAGAGCCAAACCTGTAATGATTGAGCATTAACAGTGCTGCCACAACTCCCGAAGTGCTAATCAGGTGACAAACGACACGCGAAAGTGTTCAGTAGTGGGTAGGAACTGTTACGTCGACGAATTTTCTCGCACGCAACTACATAGTTCAAGAGCTGCTGACTCTTTGGGCGATACAATCGGTGACAATGTACGCCAACTTCTTAATTGGTGGTCATCAATCGCATTTAGTTGCAATTTGCCTTATGTTGAATTCTGGAAAATGTATGTTTGTATAGTATTTCTTTTGTTTTTAAAAAATGTACAGTCACATAATAAGGAATTTTATTCGTGTAAGAAGTTAAGGATATATCCAGTAAGTAACTAAAAAATAGGCTGAGAACAGCGATCTACGCCAGTACATTTACATTATTAAAATATTCATTACATTCTTTGAACGAAAATCGCATGACAGTTAATTTTTGTTTTGTATCATGTGCTTCATACATTTAACAAAATTAACCTAATGCCAATAATAGGTAATAATTTCAATTAATATATATATAATCTGTATAAATAAAACGCTAACAAACTGAAAAAGTGCATTTGTACATAGTAGATATTACAATCTTAGATGTAGATTTGCCGTATTAACTTTCAAAATGTTAAATTGTTTACATAATATCTTATGCAAATACAATAATAGTTCTTTTTTTTTCTAAGCATACGCAACCGATTCAAACAAACACTCAAATTGCTTGTGCACTATATTTTTTCAGCCAATATACGATTGTAACGATTCAAGCATTGATAGCTCTTGTTCTAATAGAGAGTCAACGGATTGCGGATCTCATACTTTTTGTTGCTATCACTATTACGGCCTGCAAATATTTGTTATGTTATGAAAGGATTCGGTCGACACACATCTGAAAGAATTTCCAATTACATCACTCACATCACAAAGCTAGATTTTTTCTAAACAGACATTTCATTTATGTATGCCCGGTTCCAACAATGGTTTAAGAGAGGTATGGCATAGCAATTTATCGCTCGAACTGGAGCAGCCCGACTGGTGAAATACCTCCACCTTAAAGTAGACCGCAGCAAAATAACAATCACTTCTGTGTTGTTGTGTTCCTGTGTGTGTCCAGAGCTCTTGGGGGGTGCTACATTAGTTGCAGGGGTCAAGCCTTCAATGTAAGGGCGACAAGTACAGTAACAGATTTATGCTGTACTTGTCGCCCTTAAGCTAGGACCTCATTACCACTTAACATCAGGTGGGATGAGGTCAATCTTGAAGTGAAATATATAAAAAAAACGCATGTATGATTTATGAATAATATTTTCTATACGTAAACGTTGTGTGTGATTCATAGTTCTAACAATAGCCGATAATTTATTCTTTTACTTTCATCTATCAACAATCCGCGTTTAGCAAGCATGGTGATTAAGCTGATACCCATTGTTGTAAAAATGACTTGCAGGCCTAGCATGCGCAATACGTCAAATTTATCGCGTGAGACGACAAAAGTTTTGATACTGTTGATTGTCTAATAGCACATCGCACTTGTGTTTTTAGCCAATCACCAGCTGACGCATTGATTTTGACATTTCTTAAGAGCGCAATAAAATTTACTTGCGTGGCGCATGCTAGGGCTACAGTGAAAGAAGCCTTTTCCCTACACTCACATAATATATACGAGCATTAACGAGGGTAAAACATACATGTTTCCGCATACTTTAATGTAAAAATACTAAACTGTCTCTGATACGACAGTCATAGAATCAGAACCCATCGGATTCCGATCGGAAAAAACTACATTATTCTTAGCTATTTTTTCTCCGCGATCTCATTTTCATTATTTTGGGATAAAAAAAAGTATCCTACCCTAAGATAAGATCTCACCTGTCTTTCTACCAAATATTGGCGGAATCCATTTAGTCGTACTTGCGTGGTAGTCAACAATACATTTCGACATTCTTATAAACTTATTGTTTAGAAAATTAGTAAGATGATAGAATGGAGTGAACACTGATGAAAAAATATACTCACGCAAATAACAGGATATTGTAAATATAAATTTTAAGACTTTCGCGTTCCATTTTAAACATTTAAAATAATTTAACGGATCAAAACTAACTAACTGACGAGGCTCGTGACTACGGTTAGGTTAGGTTACTACTTACTAGTAGTTTGTATTAAATACTAAATAAAAATGGTGTCGCGTTTTGACCCGTTAAATTATTTAAGATATTGTAAGTACATAATATCACAATACTTATTGTAATATCACCAGGTATTACCATCCAGGAAGATTTGAATATCGGAAGCGCAATAATGCATCGAAGTGTGAAATAATGTCTCACCAAATTACTACTAATGCAACCCAATGACACAAAAAATAATTAATGGTAAAACACTTTGTTGCTCGTTCGCTTTTTACCGTCCACGTAACACGTTAAAGTATCGTCACTGAAATAGGTTAGTAAATGTTGCTTAGGTTGCGATCAGGGGGGGTACTCTCAAAAACGAAACCTTTGGTTTGTTCGTTTCGTTTTTGAAGATGATTCAAAAGTTTAGGAATGAAGACGTGGTTTTTGATTTGCATAAATAATATTTTGTTTTTTGAAAACGCTTAATTTGCATTCGAAGTGATTTCTTTATGATTATGAGGATCAAAAATTGCCATCCGTTGTCGGATCCGACATATTTCGTTTATGGGAGTAGGCCCCCAGGACACATTCTATCCAGGAAGACTAAGAGGGGTAGGGCATAGCGATTTATCGCTTGAATTGGAACAGCCCGACTGGGGAAATACCTCCACCTTACAGAAGACCGCAGCTAAATAACATTCACATCGGCGTTGTTGTGTTCCTGCGTGTCAGTAAGGTTTCCAGAGCTCCTGGGGGGTGATACATTAGTAGCAGGGGTCAAGCCTTCAAGGTAAGGGCTACAAGGCCCGTAATAGCTTTATTGTGCTGTACTCGCCAATATATAGACTTAAGCTAGGACTTCATTACCACTTAACATCAGGTGGGATGAGGAGGTCAATATTGAAGTCCAATATAAAAAAAACATATTTGCTCATCTTATGAAGAACTCACCAAACTGTATTAAGTGTGGTACAGTTGAATATGTTCAATATGTCTTGGCGGAATGTATTGGCAGTAACCGACAGAAACGAGAGTCACTGATTGATACCTTCCACTTGAACTGTGCTGATTAAGGGATATTAAATTCAATCTTAACAGAACCTTCATCTGAGGTAGCCAAAAGTGTTCGTGATTTGGTTCTCAATCGGTGACAAATCTTTTTTTTCTCATATTGACTTTAATAGGATACAATGAGACTGACATATTTTTTAAACAAAAGTCACTAAATTAAAATTAAAAATTAAAAAAAAGGTAAGTTAATATTTCTTGATTTGTCGTCGTCTGAAATCAATGTGATATTTTTCCATCACTTTATATCAAAACAAAACTATAAGACTTGGTTCAAAGTGGTCTACACATAGCAATAAGTTTTATACCGCTAACAGTAACGAATCTTTTGAATTTCTTACTGGTGTCTTCTCTGTAGACATAAGTAGCATCCAAACAGGCAGTAGAGTGACTTTCCAATATATTTTTCTGTCTTCAATCTTTTATTGTAATGTGTACTTCCATGGCTGTGTTCTGATGTCTTCTTTCTTTCTTACTAATCCAAAAAATTTTGGCAGCCATAATTTTTCACGTATTTCCATTATGCTAAGCTAAGTACACTTTCAACTAATTGATATATCTTATAAAAAATTTATGCCATTGTAAAATGCCTTAGATTGACTAAAATATTTACGTATACGTCTCGCACCTGACTAGATTATAGATAGATAGATATATACACTTTATTGCACAGAAAATTTACAGAAATTGGTTTTACAGACATATTTAAGTACAATATAGGCGGTCTTATTGCTAGAGAGAAATCTCTTCCAGACAACCTTTAGGTAGAGGAAATAGTAGACATCGAGAAACGGGTACAGCCGTGCAAAATGCTTGAGAAAAATACTAACAGAAAATATCAATATAAATACCATAACAAGATAAAAATATAAAAAAAAATACGTAAAGATAAATAAAACTATAATAAACAAATAGAAATAAATTTAAGAAATTAAATTAATTACCAACAAAGCTTAGCATTATTTAAATACTTTGATAAAGGATACAAGTTCGGATTTAGTTAAGAGAAAGAAAGAAAGTTTTTACTCTTGATTTGAAAATGGGAAGGGACTCAGATTCCCTGATAGGTAAAGGAAGGGAATTCCATAAGCGTATGGACTGGACAGTGAAAGATTGTGAGTAGTATTCAGAAGTATGAGTAGGAAAAGTGAGTAGAAGTTTACGGGAAGATCGCATACCATGCTCTTTGATGGGTTGCAAGAAAAGGAATCGTTCTTTCAGATACGGAGGGGAAAGAGGATTAAATAAAATATTATAAAGAAGAGGTAAAAGATGGAGGTCACGTCGTCGACGAATAGGAAGCCAGTTAAGCTGAGCTTGAAAATTGGAGACATGGTCATACTTGCGTAAGCCAAAGATGAAGCGGATACAGAAATTTTGAAGATGCTCAAGCTAGATTATTCCCATACGATAAAACAACTTTAAATATAAAATTATCAGGATTTGTTGTTGTTTGCAGGGTTGGTTCAGTTGAATCGGCCAGCCCTGGTCTCCTCTCGACCAACCCCGGAGGAAGAGATGGTACCGCATAATAGCGGCTATTGAGTCGAGTTTCCATAGCATCACCATTAACGGCGATGAGGTCCAATCGGGGGGTTTTAGTGGGTAGTCCTGCTCTTCTCAGGGCGGGAAGTCCCACACACGCCGTCACTTCCATCAGGTGACGGTACGGTACATCAATTTTCCCTTCGTTAAGAAAAAAAAAGGCTTTGTTGTTGTTTTAAAAATATGTGATTAAAACTTTTCAATCTTACAACTTTTGCTTTAATAACTATCACTCGGTTAGCCCATGAAGAAAGCCAATATAAAACTACATTATACCACTAACTAAACGAAAAGCTTATTATACAGTTTCTACCAAACCATCAGAGTAAAAATAATAAAAGAAAATATTTAATTTAACGTGATTACGAGGGACCGAAAAGAATTTGCTTTTTACCATTTTTACGAACAAAAACATCAAGAATATAATCCTCTTTCGTTCATTAACGTTCAAGTGCGTAAGTACTTAAAGTGGCGAACAAACAATCACTTTGATAAGTTCATTGGTTTGTGAAAATTTATTGGAACTTGTTTGAACGGCCTAATGTTTAGGTAGCGACCAGAAGAAAGTAGTACCTAAACTATATTCGTTGAGTTTAGACTTTTATTGCCATTTCAACGGCCGACTGAATAACGACGGAGTGGTGTTAGTTTAACGTGTCTAGATTGAAAAGCGAACGTTAAATGTTTTAAAGAAACAGATAAATTTCAACTCTCGTGCAATGTGCGAATCGTACGACATTCACGTATCACGCATGATGCTCTTCCAAATCAAATAAGTTAAAAAGATTTATTTTCTCATAAAGATTAAAAATCACTTACATGATAAACAGAACATATACAACATTTTACAATTTGTTGCACTTATTATATTAATTACATAAATGTATTTAGTTCTTACACTATGACACTACAAAACATACAAGAACATTAATTTTTCTTTTTTCTTGACGTGTCTCTCTAAGCACTGGACATTGGCGGAATCACTGCATTGTTTCCAAACGCGGGATAGTCCATAAAAAAAACGTTTTTTTCAAAAATATTACAAAATCTTGCAAAATCGGCTCACTAACAATCGGTCAACCCAATACCACAAATTAGTATGTAGTTCTAATTTCATACGGCAGAAATCACTTACCGAAGGCTAAGATTGCGACGAATTGGATGGAATGGGTCTGTTAATTATAACATAACAGTTGATCTCTTACAATTATTTGCGGCTAGCTCAGTTGGAAGAGCAGCGCGCGATACGTGAAGGTTGTGGGTACCACACTGAAAGTAGAGATGAAAATTGTCTATAAAATACTGTATTTCTGTCGTGACGTAATCCATGCCTTGAAACACTTTTTTGTACAACATAGACCACTGAAGTAAGGGCAAAATTATTATTCTTCAAATGACTGTAGCAAACTGCATTGCAGTTGTGCAAACCAGTTCGGCAGTCATTATAAAAGTTTTAGACGAGCAATTTCTGCCAATCAACGTCTTTCTTGGAATGCAACTTGAATGGCGTAAGATATTCTCACTATTTCAAGTAGAGTCCAATTGCAGCTTTCATTTCTCTTTTCGTGGAAAACAGTTTGCGAAACCGCTTGTAAAAGTTTCAAATAGTTTTCAAGGGTGCTATCAGTTAAAAACCTCGTGCTACCAATAAAGTGTTGGCACTTATTTATGGTATTCATTTAATAATGTCTACTAGATATGCCCCGCAATACAGATGATGACTCGGTAAAAAAGCGGCCAAGTGCGAATCGGACAAAAATTGCGGTTTAAGACTTATGATGTATTGCAAAAAACATATCTCGTTCAAACCAACTTTTGATGGAAGTGTACATGGTTATGTACATGATGTAATTTTTTTAGTTTTATAATTCTCTCATTTTAAAAGTTACAGGGGGGACACATTTGACCACTTTGGAAGTGTTTCTCGCGTAAACTTTCAAATTTAGAAAAAAATGAAACCTCAATATCATTTTTGAAGATCTATCTATAGATACACCACAAGTACCTATTGATTTAAAAAAAATTTTTTCGGGTTTAAGTATGGGGAACCCCTAAAATTAATCATTTTTTTTGCAAAAAACTTAATGCGCAAAATACTTCTACATACCAAGTTTCAACAGTATAGGTCTTATAGATTCAGAAAGAAGTGGTTAAGACATATGAATGGGTAGACATGACAAATTCATAAGGGTTCCGTTTTTCGCCATTTGGCTACGGAACCCTAAAAATTATGATGATCCAGCACACTAACGTGCAGTGAACTAAGCAAATATTGAGGTATCAGCTTAGACTAACAACATGGAAGTTCGTGATAAATGCCAATAAATTCGGACAGAACGGTCTTCCGGATTCCAGACCACTGCGTGCGGTACTAAACTCCTGTACAGTTTCCGTATCCTTGCCGATGCCACTACACATAAGTGTACTTCAGCTAATATGTACGGTCGGTAGCACGTCAAAGTAAGCACTTTCAGTGCAATATTAGTTCTTATTAGCATGGCATAAAAGTGGTGCCAGCCATGGTCATATTGTATAGTATGACGTAGAAAATCGAATATTTGCAATGATTGTAGAAATTTTAGAAAGGCACGGATAATTGGGTATACCACTTAAAAATTATAAGTAGCAAGACGTTTTTTTTCTTTTATCATCTAAAAAAAGAGAAACATGGCGGTTAAATTTAGCGCGACGTTACTTCATAGGACACTTTTAACGTAATAGTGACGTAAACTCTCCTCTACACTGAGCTTTGACGTACTGTTGCATTATCAATTTTTATTTATTTGTTGAAGAAAATAATACGTTCTCACTTCATTATGAAAATGCGACAGATTTAAAATAATATTTTTTTTAACAAGACTCAATTGGACAATGATACTTATATTATTAAATTTTGACAGACAAATAATGATTGCACAAAGCCGAAAATATGGATGTTGATTGGCTTTTCGACTGATACTTTTAAATACCTATCAGAATATGGTGTCTTTATACGTTTCATATAAAGATAGGAAAGTAATTTTACCAATTTATCATCATATAGTTTCAGAGCATTTCAAAACCTTATTTAAATACTTTTGGAAAATATCAATATGTCCAATTTTCTCCTTTAAACGTGGGACTTCTTTCAACGCAAACTCTGAAAATGTCTTCACCTTTTTGAAAACAAATAGTATTATTGCAAAAGTACGTATTTCTTTAGTTACATTGAATCCCATCAAAGATATTAATATGAAATGAGGTGGAAGTTTAACGGTCGGTCCTGTTTTTTAGTTAAACATCATCTTCTTTTAAATTAAGTATTCTATATATATACTCCTGTTAAAGTTTAAGGCCTGGGAAAAGTGTCCTCCATCACGATTGTAAAACAAAATGTCTTCTTATTAAAATATATTTACATCCGTCTTTCAATACATGAGGCTTCTACAACATGAGCGCGTACGCGGATAGGAAATCCGACGCATAAAACGTAAACACGTCCTGAAATTGAAATCTTTGCAGAGGCCGTGAGTGGAAGTCGAGCGAAATCGCATGCAAAGCCTAGTCGTGCATAAAGCGCTCGAGGAAGTTCCATTGGTATACGTATTCGCGATGTCGTAGGCCATATGAGTGTATTTGAAACAGGAGTTTTCTCAATTCGATCATTTATATGTTTTTGTATATTTATTTTCATGTGTGTTCAAAATCTAAGTCAGAAATGCCGAAAGAAAACATTAGTATCTACGAGTACATACCGAATGTGGATTGCAAGTACAAAATAAATATTTCTTTATTCAATTAGGTTACATATGATACTTTTGAATCGTCATTAAATACAATGCAAAGTGATTCTACTACCGGTTCGGAACTTATATCCATTTAGAAGACACCGGTAAGAAACTCAGCAGATTAGTTACTGTTGCAGTATTTAACTTATTGCTATGTGTGTGTAGCTCACTTTGGACCAAGTCATATAGCTTTTTTTGATGAGTGATGAAACAATTAAGTACTCAAGTAAGTTCTAATTTTGAGAGGTAAGCTGGAGTAGACCAGTCCCCAAAGGTGGCACATGTTCACAAGAATGACGTAACCATATTGAAGGGAATGTCACGACCCGCCATAAATAAATAATAATAAATAAATAAATAATAAATGCGCCAGACAATCACACCAATCATCTGGTCTCAAACAAAGGTTTTCCCTTGTACTATAAGCATCAGACGACGGATACTAACTGGGGTCGTCATCCCAGAACACCCAGACCCAAGTCAATTTAGAAAAGCTCGTTTTCAAAATTGACCCGACCGGGAATCGAACCCGGGACCTTTTGCGCTTTGGTCGCCTACCTTAGCCACTGCGCCACCGAGGTCGTCAAAATATAGTAAAAATAATATTCATGCAAAGCTTGCCACATTTTATTATTTTATATAAGTTGACAATTCAACTGTATACAATGTGAAGTATCTGGATGTTACATGAAAAGTCTAAAGCAACGAGACTCCTACAACGAAACATATCAAGTACAGAGCCCCGCTCAAGACGCGTTACGCCTGCGTTTTTCATAAAACGAATCCAATTATTTACACATATCTATTCTTGAGTACGCACATGTTATTGCGAATTCGTGCTACTAGGTGCTGAGGCTAAGAGCAAAGCGATTTACAAGGCGGCTCCAGGCGGTATTTACTTTTACGTACACGGGCGTACCCAGCTTATAGCCCAAGGGGGGTCAAATCAAATATTTTCAGTCAGCACGTCCACGGATGTTTTATAAGACACGTAGGTGTCCTTATGTAGTGTGTATGATAAAACAAAAAAATATATAGATAAACAATAGGTTCACTGCGGCTTATTCAAAACTTAGGACATTAAGCTCCGTTTACTCTTTGGTTAGTGATTTGTTGAGTTTATTCAACAACAACACCCAGACCCGAGACAAATGGTAAAGTTAGTTTTCAATATTAATCCGGCCGCAAATCGAGTCCGGGATCTTAGAGATGGCGAGACACTAACCTGCAGCGCGCTCGTCTCCCGGATTTTTTATTATTATATTATTAATAATTATTAATTTACTTCTTAAAATATTTTTACTTGTAGGTAGGTACATTCTTTGCCCTTGTCACGGCCGTGTGGTGACGTCGTAGATATCAATGATGAATGGCCCTTTCCACGACGTCATGGTAGATTAATAAAGAGATTATTTCCCGGTTCTTGGAGGAAGGCAGAGCGCACACATTTTGTACCGGTATAATTTTTATAGGGAGGTTTTTGCGCTAGTCGCTGAAATTCTTCTAAAAAGATTAGTAAAAATTTAGCATCTGTTTGTAATATTAAAATATAGGTAGCAGCTTTTTACTGAATGCATACATTTAAAAACTAAAAATTTACTGTAACTTTAAGATATATAGACAGGGAATATACAGATTTTTTTTTGTTTCAGAGATCGATTTTGATGGTGCTTTTCCGGCAGATACTTGATGTAACAAGGAGTTACATAGACTGCTTTTATTTTCGACATTTTATTAATTTCATAAATTTTTAATATCCATCGATCGTTTCATATGAATACAAAGTCTCCAGCACCGTTAGTATTTAATAGCAGTAATATGCTGTTTAAATAAAAATTTCACCTCGTGACAGATAGAAGGACGAACGGACAGACAGCGAATTCTTAATAATAGAGTCCCGTTTTTCCCCTTTGATTATAGAACCCTGAGATAAGCAGATTTAATTGAGTTCACTATAACTGACTCTAGATGATAATATAATGGCTTCAGTAGCCGAGAGGCGAGCGGGCCGGTCTTTGGCCTCGCGTCATCTCCGAGGTACCGGGTTCGATTCCTGGCCGGGTCAATATGTAAAAAGAACTTTTGTATATTGTGTCTAGTCTGAATGTTGTGGTAACGTCGCTGTTTCCGATTTCTTTAACACAAATGCTACTTACTTACCAAAAAATCAGGCCAATGTATGTGATGTTGTCCAATACACGGCCAAAACTAAAGAAATTAGGTAATTAAGGAAATTAGTCACCAAATTCGATTCCGTTAATTAAACACTGGACTAATTTGGACAGGCTCCAGCCATCAGAAGGCAGTTGAATAGATGTCGTACGAAATGTAAGGCATTCCCGTTTACTAAACCGATTAACACATAAATGCTATGGATTGCTGGGTACCGACATTGGACTTGACATTCCAATTAACAATGACTAGTTGAATCTCTAATAGTTACCCTGAATCCAGTAAGGTATTTTGTAATTTGCGGGCAGCAATGGCTACGCTAGTGTGACCAAATTTCTCACTCCCGAGCATAGTAGATAGCTTCTACTATGCTCGGGTGTGAGATGGCATGGAGTGGAAGATAAGGCTGAGCCGAATTACCGCAACACCGCCACTAAGGCGATGGAGGTCCAACCGGGGGGTTTTAGTGGGTAGTCCTGCCCTTTTCAGAGCAGGGAGGGAGGGGGAGGGGTCCTTTTAAGTGAGGTAGGGCATAGCGATTTATCGCTCGAACTGGAGCAGCCCGACTGGTGAAATACCTCCACCTTACAGAAGACCGCAGTCAAATAACAATCACTTCCGTTTCGTTTCCGTTGTGTTCCTGCGTGTGAGTAAGGTTTCCAGAGCTCCTTGGGGTGCTTTAACAAGTCCAGTAACAGCTTTATTAAATTATTATGCTCTTCTTGTCGCTCCTAAGCTAGGACCTGATTTCCACTTAACATCAGGTGGGATGAGGTCAATCTTGAAGTGTAATATAAAAAAAAGGGAGTCACACACACCGTCTCCCTCCCTCGGGGTGACGGTACGGTGCATCAACGCATTTCCCCCGTAACAAAAAAAAGGTATTTTGTAATTTGCTACTATTACTCTTTACATTTTTATACGAGTGAATTACACTAAAAACACTTCTGACTTTGACGATCTCCGTAGCCGAGGCGGTCCGGACTTGGGCGTCGCGCCATCTCTGAGTTCTGAGTTCGATTCCCGGTCAGGTCAATATGGAAAACGAACTTTTCTATTTTGTCTCAGGTCTGAGTATCGCGATACCGTCATTCTTTCTGAAGTCTGTAACGCAAGTGCTTGTCGCACTTACGACGGGATCAGACCAGTGTATGAAATGTAGTCCAATATTTATATTTATCACTGATTGGAATAACACCACGTTGGTAAGTAGAGTAGTCACCCAAAGTGCGACCTGTCCTGAGTTCCATTCTCTGTTTGATCAATTTGGGAAACGAACTTTTTTGATTTGCTTGGGTCAGTACACCCAGTACTAGGTTGACTCCGTGAATTAGTGTCCATCGTCTGTTACTCATAACATATTTTCAGATAATCTTAGTCTGAGCCGATTTAAAACATGTTGACAGGTCAAAACGCGACAACATTATTTACTAGTTAATACGATCTAATTACTGCCGGACGTTTCGATTTGATTGCACCAACAGTGGTCCCGAGCTGATCCGTTAACTTGTAATAAATGTTTAAAAGGGAACGCGAAAGTCTTAAATTTTTATAATTAAGGCGCTGGTCTGGTGTATTTATTAAACTTATTTATCTGTAATATAAAAAAATCGCTGAATGTGTTGCTTAGAGCAACTATCGAGAACTGCTGAACTAATCTCGCTATATTTAATAATATTTCTTAAAGTACGAACTGTGCCGGTATTACCACAGAAGCTAAAAAAGCTAAAACTTGGCTTAACAAAAAGTACCTACAAGAAATAGTAAGGTAGCGGACACTGTAATGAGTTTGTATTTACATGTGACGTTTCAATTTAAAACATTATACAAAACAGTGTAACTCAGTAGAGGGGCCAAAATTTAGAGCTTTGGGTCGGCAAATATTTAAATCCAGCTTTAAGTACAAAGATGGTTCTTACGTAGAGAGAAATTTCAAACAAGTTTGAATTTACCTGTGCGTTGTAGCATATGACTATATTTGTAGTTGTACCGCGACTTAACGTTACGCGCTGCTACATTGGCGAACGGTGTTGAGTAAGCAATAATGTTTACATAAATAGTCTGTAATTAGGTATAAGCACTCTCTTTAATTTTATACTTCAACTTGTACTTGTGTGTTCAATACACCATGTCCAACATTTCGTCTTTCACTTAACCACGTCAACCTACCTAACCTGCAACACACCTCATGGCGACCCTGCCACTTCGAACAACTGGAACCTACAAGATGACCTGCCCATAGCTGACAATGATGAAGAAAAGATCGCACAACCAGAAAGATTCCTTACTGAAGAAAGAAAATGCATTATAGAAGATACATTATAGAAGAGAGAAGATTCATTATAGAAGACAGAAGATTCATTATAGAAGAAAGAAGAACCATTATAGAAGAATGAAGCTTATTATAGAAGACGGAAGTGAAGAAAGAAGCGTACGGGTCAAGGATGGTGTCCAGGGTATAGCCCGGCCCAGTCGGAGCGGTGTCCAGGGATATCCCGGCCCACGGAGTCCAGGGAATAAACCAGGCCCAATCGTCGAGCGCGCCGTGCCTCATGCAGCCCTCGCGCCCCATGCTGCCCTCGTGCCCCATGCAGCCTTCGCGACCCATGCAGCCTACGTGCCCTAGAAGCCGTCGTGCCCCAGGCCGCCACCGTGTCATTTCCGCCGCGCGTCATCGCCAGCGTATCGCCGTCAGCATGACCTACATACGGTACTGACTCGATCGACAGTACCAAGGTACATAATTATGTTATTTATAGAAACTTGATTTTTTTTGATTTTTTATTAAATATGTAACATTTTTTTTATACAAATAGTAATTTGATTAATTTAATATTGTGGTATGTCTCAAGAGTTGAAAGCGTTACTCGATAATTTAATTTATATTAAGGAATATTTAGTAAAATTGGGTCCAGAGAGACGACAGAAGGAACTCGGAATTAGAAAATTAAAGGACGCTAAAGAGTTATATGAAAAAGTGCATTATATTGTGTCGAAACTAAATGAGAAAACAAGTCAATTGAGTTCTAAAGAGATTGATTTAATTAAAATTTTATTAGACGAAATTAAGTTAGTTTATGACAGGATTAAGATTTTAGGATCTATTGATTCGGATTATCAGATAGATAATAAAATGGCTGAATCGAATTTTGATATTAAAACGGCTATTGCCTTGTTGCCGAACATGACAGGACAAGATAATAACACTAAGCAGTTGATTGATGGTATCATGATGTACAGCTCCATCATCACTGACGAATCTCAGAAATTACTGATCGATTTTGTAATGAAAACTAGGCTTTCCTCCAGCGCGAAATTACGACTTCGATCGTCGTACGCGAGTGTCAGTGACCTTATTACTGACATGCGCAAATTTTTATTACAGAAAAAATCCGCTGAAGCCATTCAGTCACAGCTTTATAGAGCCAAACAGGGACGCAGGTCCATCGAATCCTTCGGTTCAGAGATTGAGGATCTTTTTGTCAATCTCACCATAGCACAGGCTGATGATGATGATAGCGCATATAAAGTGTTGCGACCGATTAACGAAAAGGCCGCTATCAAGCGTTTTGCCGACGGGTTATCTAACTCTAGGCTGAGCACCGTAATTGCTTCGAGGCAATTCACATCTTTGCCAGAGGTCATAAGAACAGCTCTTGACGAACAGAGCTCATCATCAAGCGATGATCAGGTAGCACATTTTTCGAGAGGACCTCGACCTACACGTCATTATCGGGATTCTAAATTACCAAGTAGAGCTTATAATTTTGACAATCGTTATAGGCAAGCTAGGACATTTGTTCGCAATAATTATAACAATTATAATCGCAATGAAAATATTTCGCAGCAAACGCATACAGGTCAAAGAGGTAAACGCCCTGACCAGCATTTTGCACGGTCAGCACGCGGCTCGCGCCAGCCAGCGCGCGGCCCGCGCGTTCATAATGTGTCATCACTCAATGACACAGATTACACTGCGATAGGTAGCGAAAATAATACAGAAGGGAAACAGTTTTTTCGTTCCTAACTTAAACCATGGTATTTTCAATTATAATAATACCAGCATAGTTAAGAGTAGTATTGATAACAACTCGATTAATTTATTAGTCGATAGTGGCGCTAGTCTTTGCGTCATAAAGTTTGAATGGTTAAAAAATAAAAGTAATTTACTTAGACAGATATGTCAGGCAGAATTAACGATTAGAGGAGTTAGTGGTAATTTGATATCTGAAGGATACATTTATCTAACTTTGACTTTTGAAGGAACAGAAGTTAAACAAAAGTTTTATGTTTTTAAAAATTTATCTTGTTCTGCCGATGGTATTTTAGGACAGAACTTTTTTCAGCGTTATCAAGCTGTACCTAATCAATTACAAAGACAGCACGCTGACTTTAACTAACAATGATTTTAGCGTATTCATACCGATAGAAGGAATTTTATATACTTATGAACATAGCATTCCACCACGACGTGAAGTAATTAAGTACATTCCATATACTTTTATCTTGCATACAGATGCATCTAAAATAGGTCTAGGCGCCGTACTGTCTAATAGTAACGGAAAGGTTGTCGCATACGCAAATCGCAATTTGAAACCAGCCGAAACGCGATACCCAGTGATAGAGCTTGAGTTGTTAGCGATTGTTTGGGCTACTAAGCATTTTAGGCCTTATCTCTATGGTAAAAAGTTTAAAATCGTTACCGACCACAAGCCATTGATTTATCTTTTCGGAATGACTAATCCATCGAGTAGATTAACTAAATTTCGATTATATCTTGAGGAATATGATTTTGACATTGAATATATTCCGGGACGACAAAACGCAGCTGCAGACGCGTTGAGCCGTCTTCCTTTAACTAGTAAAGATTTAAAATTAATGAGAGAACACGTTGTATCAGTCACGACGAGAGCACAAGCTCGAAAATTAGTTTCCACACCATCAGGAGACATTGACAAAACTGACTTGACACCCGAGAATCCCATGAACGTTGGGCCTGATCAACCTAATTTAGTGGAAATTCTTAAACGACCAGATAATTCTATAGAATTAATTCTAGATTCGAAATATTATAAAAGTGAGAAAGAGGAAATCATTAGTAATAAAGGTAACTTTGTATATGTGCCTTCTGAGTCTTGCATTTATCTGATATCTCGATCGTTATCTACCATAGGAGTGTTAGCGAGAGAATTAGAATTTTTTTGCAGAGAATTAAAAATAAATGAAGTAATCGTAGTAAAGGATAAGGTAAATGAAGGAAAAGTAAAAAGTTTTCTCGAGAAATTTAAGAGTGATTTTCCTCGTATCCTAGTGACGAAAAATGTAAAGAAAATCTCAGATAAAGATGATATACGAGTTATATTAAATGATTTTCATATGTTGCCTACCAGCGGTCACGCGGGGGTAAACAGAATGTTGAATAACATTAAAAAATATTATTTCTGGCCAGGTATGAGCCGAGATGTTTACGATTATGTTAAAAAGTGCAAAGATTGCCAAATACAGAAGCATACGAATAGGAACACAAGAGCACCAATGGTTATAACTACGACTCCGAATACATCATTCGAGCGTATTAGTTTAGATATAGTTGGGCCCTTAGATTTAGATAATTTGAATTATAGGTATATTTTAACTATTCAGTGTAATTTAACTAAGTACGTAGAGGCCTATCCTTTAGAAAGGAAAGATGCTGAATCAATTAGTCGATTATTTGTAAATAATTTTATATTGAGATATGGAGTCCCTAAGGAGATAATTACAGATCAGGGAACTGAGTTCATGAGTAATATCTTTACAGAGGTTTGTAGTTTATTAAATATAGAAAAACTGAACTCGACAGCGTATCATCACGAAACGCTAGGTGCATTAGAAAATACACACAAACATTTAGGTGCGTATTTACGAATCCAGTGTAGTAATAATAAAACTGACTGGAGTAGTTGGTTGAGTTACTGGTGTTTCTCATTCAACACAACTGTACACACGGAGACACAATATACTCCACATGAGTTAGTTTTCGGTAAACTGTGTAATTTGCCAAATAATCTAAAATCTTCTGTCGACCCTCTGTACAATTATGATAGTTATCCAAAAGAATTTAAGTTTAGATTACAAAAAGCTCAATTAGATGCTAAGAATAATTTGTTATTGTCTAAAATAACTAGGAAATCGACTTATGATATGAAGGTAAAATCAATGACATATAAATCAGGTGATTTTGTACTATTAAAAAACCAAGTAGGAAATAAGTTAGATCCAGTGTGGAATGGACCTTATGAGGTCATTGAGGATAATTCCCCAAATGTAAAAATTAGTAAAAATAATGAGACATACATAACTCATAAGAATAATACGAAATTATTTTATCCAAAATAAGAATATTGTGTTTTTAATTTCCATTTTTTTTTTATATAGAAATGTTTAGTATTTCATAATATTTTTGTTGTTTATTTACATGTATGATTAAAAAAAAAAATGTGTTTTATTAATTTGTATTTGATTGTAATCAACAGCGTTCGTCACACATTATTTTTACTCGCCTTCCGGGGGTAAAGAGAACCATTTCGGGGGAGGTGTAGCATATGACTATATTTGTAGTTGTACCGCGACTTAACGTTACGCGCTGCTACATTGGCGAACGGTGTTGAGTAAGCAATAATGTTTACATAAATAGTCTGTAATTAGGTATAAGCACTCTCTTTAATTTTATACTTCAACTTGTACTTGTGTGTTCAATACACCATGTCCAACATTTCGTCTTTCACTTAACCACGTCAACCTACCTAACCTGCAACACACCTCAGCGTGATGCCGCTGCGAGTCTGCAAGTTTTTTATAATTTTAAGCTCTGTTTTAATTTTAAAATCTGTTTGGAATCTACGTAAAACTCCAAATAAAATACCACAAAACTCATAATTTAATCCCACGAATGTCTCTTACCATTAAATATTAAAATCCTTCGCATATTTAGGATGTAGCAGTGAAAGTAAAGTTTTTCGTACACACATACATGTATACACTCCTAAAACGTAAGTCTCATTTTAATTTTAAATTAATTTCTCCTTGATGTCTTTGCACGGCCGCAAAAACCACATTTTTTTTATTTAAATTCTATATGTAACATATAAGTATATATCTCCTTCTGAATGTCAGTTAAAAATATTTGTAAAAGATACAATCTGATTGGCGAATTTATTTTTAGAAAAGTGTAGTGCGTGTGTCGATAGATCCTAATGAAATGCCCATAACTGATTAGATAATTACTCAAAGTGGAAGGCTTTGTGAGACGGATCTAATATTAGGACAGCAGGATTAATTCCCTTAATTACGGAGCCATCGGGCCTAGTTCATCAGCCATCAAAATGGAACAGACATTATGACTCTTACGAACATGTGGTTGCTGGGACGTTGTCGGCATAAATGTATCGAAAATATTTGTTGAAATATATTATTTTTTGTGAACACTGATATAAAAATCAATATTTAAATAAATAAATATTGGACAACATCACATGCATTGCTCTGGTTCAGTGGTAAGTAGCTTAAGCACTTGTGTTACAGAAATCAGTGAATCAGTGAACTAATGAATAATCGTCATCTATATTTAATTAAAATACCTCATAGTATAGTCCTAGTATAGTAAAACCTTAGTATTATGGAAAGATGTGTCGAAAGTGTTTGACCATTTATTGATTTTACTCGTAATCTTAATAATAAGTTGGTGATAAAATTAATATAGGAGCGACTTGAGCTTGAGCTTGCATAATTAAAAAGTGCCTAAAAAATTAATTTATTACATAAACAAAACAAATAAACTTAAGATAACACTAGCTTACAAAAAATTCAAACTAAAATTAATAAAAAAATTAATATTTTAAATAAACAAAGAAGGTCCCTGTGGTAAGGTACCCAAAATGCTGGCTGCATTACCTCGCAGAATAGCGATTGAAAGACGCTGGGCGAGGTAGCAGCCAGCCTTTGGGTCTCCTGTAACGTTGACAAGTCTTTTTGAAATATTTTGCAATATTTTGCATTAAAAAAACTTCATCGATATTTTCGTGTCGCATCCCTATTCCAGCCGTATCGCGAGACTCGTAAACGCGAACTGCTCATTATTTCCAAATTTAACGATGATTGCCCACACGTCGTCGCAATATCACGATATTAGTTGGTGAGCTAAATGCTGTGCCATGCTCAAAAACTCAGCTCAATTCAGCGAATCAGAAACTTGGAGCTATGATTAATTATCTGTTTCTCGTTACTTTGCCGGTTTTATTACTGGATAAAAGTATATACCATATGTTAATCCAGTATGCCATCTCTTTTTCTAGAAAATTTAATTCTAATGCGTTCAGTTTTTTTTAATAAAAGCACAGTATATTGCCTCCTTCCAACCAGGTAAGCAAGAGAGGAACCAACATCGCGATGACAACGAATTTGATACCGTAATATCTAAATTTTAAGACTTTCGCGTTCCATTTTAAACATTTAAAATAATTTAACGGGTCACAACGCGACACCATTTTTATTTAGTAGTTAATACGAACTTCTTACTGCCCGATTCGGTTAGGTTGCACCAACCAGCTCAGCCTAAACAGTTGAGTCAGCTCGTGACCACGGTTGGTGCAACCTAACCGAAACGTCGGGCAGTAAATAGTTTGTGTTAACTACTAAGTAAAAATGGTGTCGCGTTTTGACCCGTTAAATTATCTTAACATCTTATCCGTCATCGCCATACTGGCCCGTAAGATGTTTATTCACGCTCCTTTTGAAGGAATATAGACTCAGTAATTATTTCGTGAAAGACCAGCAGATATACGTCCAAGAATCCATACATTCTTACAAATTTTCAGGTTTATAATATAAGTAGGATTAAAAAACAATACCAATACATATATACAATTGGAGAGGCGTTAGACCAGCAGTATATTGCGTAGGTAATTATTTTTAATTCTCATAATCGTATCCACTTAGCTTAGTCCATGGCTCAGTGACCTAATGTGGTTCTTGGCCTCCGATTCCGACCATCTTTCGGGATCCTGTTTGCTTGCCAAACACTTAGTACTCACTTCCATGGCTCAATAGTCTCCAATACGAGATTTTGCCACCTTTTGCGGTCCGTGTGGTGATTTGCCAGTCGCCAACATGCACCCGAAGAACAGCTCCCATTTACACGACATCGCTCAAGAGATACCAACTTTTTCGGTATAAAACGTATCTTTAATCTTATACTAGTATCGAACAAATCTAGCTACTAAATTAAATTCAAACCAAATAGTAGTTGTAGCAGGAAATACATCAAAGATCATTCATTCATACGACGACCTTGGTGGCGCAGTGGCTAAGGTAGGCGGCCAAAGCGCGTAAGGTCCCGGGTTCGATTCCCGGTAAGGTCAATTTGGAAAACGAACTTTTCTAAATTGACTTGGGTCTGTGTGTGCTGGGATGACGCCCCCAGTTAGTATCCGTCGTCTGGTGCTTATAGTACAAGGGAAAACCTTAGTTTGAGACTAGGTGATTGGTGTGATTGTCTGGCGCATTTTTTATTATTCTTATACATACAACTAGCGGTCCCGGCGAACTTCGTTTCGCCTTAGAGGATTTTCCCGCTTTTCTGTTGAAATTTTTCCTGAATTCGGAGCCCGAGACCTTTCCAACGAATGCAAAACCGTGGAAATCGGTTCGTGCATTCTGGAGTTATAGCGTCAGGAAGGAAAACCCGGCTTATTTTTATATAGTAGACTGATTGTATGAAGTTCCACGTTTTTGATATTGGGAGAACAAAAAATATACATTTAGTCGATTTAGTTTCATTACTCCGATATTTCTGTCTTTAGAGGTCTCGTTAGTAGTTTGAGAAGCCTTAACAGCGACATAACAAACGATTATATCAACAAGCCGAATATTGTATTAGTAACACATCGCTTTGGTAGACATATTAACATGTATGTAGGGTGTATCGTTTAAATGTAAATGGCGGGCAGTCCCAGTACAATTCGAGCGATTAGCCGCAACAATGACGCCTAAAAGCCACCAGCTAACGACTAGGGTGACTACACTTACGTGCCTGCATGAGTATAATCCATGATGCAGGCGAGTATGCACCGGATGCAAATCAGGTGTAGGCCGCCATTTTGATCTGCTTCAAAAATGGAGGAATCTCAATTCCAACATATTTAATTTTTAGTCGCATTTTATTTTTCTATTTTTGTGTGTTTGCCAGTTCATATTAAAAATAAAAATAGCTACGCATATCACTATGGGAGAGAGATGATATGAAAAAGGGACGAATTAATAGGGATAATGAATATAACTGGTAAAATAAAATCATAAAAATGGAGTCGCTCCCTACATTTTAGAGATATTTTTTTAAAAATTTATAAGAAATTTATGTAATTTTGATAATAAACATAAGCAACTTCTTATTTTTAAAGGTTTAAAAAGTGGAGATGGTGGAATTAAATTACGTAACCCGAGTCAATTATGATTTGTCAATAATTAAATGACTTCATACAACTCCTTTTTTATAAATAAACTTTATATTCTAAAATGGTAAACGTGAAGTCTACTACAAGTATATAAATGATAAATTTTAATCTGTTGTTAATTATTTGGCCACGTCTCTTTTTTTTTAAAGACAACATGAATTAAGAAAAGGCAAATACAACATTAATTCTACTAAAATTACAGGGTTGATCAGACGGAGCCGTAGATTTATGTTTGCAATGTCTCATAATCTCATCATTGACACTAATATCCCCTAATGAAAACGGCGTGGACTATCTACGGAATGTCCCATTAGCAACGCCTCGTGTGTCCCCCCTATGTGCTAGCCGGAAACGGCGTCAGTCTGATACACAAACGAGCCGTTTTGTGACGACTTTCAGTAGCCTTTGATGGTCTTGTCGTTAACGATGACGGTAACCACCACTTTCATGTGCTCTATTAGTCTATTATTGTACCACAAATGTGACGAATTGCCAAGTGTTATAAAAAAAACTTTGATGGCCCTGTTGTTAGGGTTGGCGGTAACATAGAAGACTTCCGTAGCCGAGAGACAAGCGGGCCGGACTTTTGCGTGGCGCTATCTGATGGAAAACGAGATTTGCTATGTTGTATTGTGGTACTGTAGTTGTTTCTAATTTTTGTAAAGCAAGTGCTTAAGCTACTTACCACAGAATTAGGGCAATGTATGAGATGTTGCTCAAAACGTTTATTTTTTTTGATGCATTAAGTATTTTTGTTATCTAAACCTTTTTTCTTTTACTGCTGTATCTAATATTGATAAGTCATTAAATAAATAATGTTGACTGTAATCACTACTTTCACGTGGTCAATTACTCTATTATTTTACCATATGTGGCGAAATTGGTGAGTATTAATGTTATTAGGTAGGGGCAAACAACCAAAAACACAGAACAAACAAAAAACATCACATTAATGCAAAACCACTATTCTTGGAGCAAAGGGCAAACTTGTTACTTAAACTTGAAACCCCCGTCTAGTTCCATAGTTCACGGTTCATACCCGCCCCACTTCAACGCGCTAATTTCGTTTCTAGCGGATAAAACTTTCCTGTTTGCTTAACAACTATGCAAGGGAAGCAAGCACAGCCAATTTATGTTAAAAGTAAACTCGTAGCTAATGAAATAACTTAATTAGTTAACTGTTAGTTTTTAAGCGGATGCAATTTAGAACCAGCTAAACGGCTTGAACTCAACTCAACTCAACTCAACTCAAATATTTCTTTATTCAAGTAGGTTACATGTAACACTTTTGAATCGTCATTGAATACAATGCAAAGTGATTCTACTTCCGGTTCGGAACCTATATCTACCGAGAAGACACCGGTAAGAAACTCAGCAGATAAGTTACAGTAGCAGTATCTAACTTATAGCTATGTGTAGAACACTTTGGACCAAGTCATATAGTTTTATTTTGATGAGTGAAAAAAGCATGAAGTATTATTTTATTTTAAGAGGTAAGCTGGAGCAGACCAGTCCCCAAAGGTGGCACCTGTTCACAAGCATGACGTATGTGCCAGCCATCGCTTCACTCAACCATATTGAAGGGAATGTAACGACCCGCCACATAGCGCCACCACCCCAGTGACATTTTAGTGAGCATGACTAACTCCCAACTCCCTTTGGAAAGTAATTACAATTTAAGTCATCAAACCAACTATAGGACCCGGAGCACGAAGTAGTAACCTACCTATATCTTATTCTGTTAATTTGAGACTACTTAATAATTCGTGATAGCCATGTCTATCGTACAAAATTACCAATAACAATGTCATTTTGTCAAATGAAAATTAAGAATATCGACATGTCACATAATTAAAATAAAAGAAAATAATAATTTATGTCTACTTATAGTATAAAATTAAAATTAACAATGTCATTTTGTGAAATAATAAATTAAATTATCGAAACTGGCGCTTAATTAAAAAGACAAAAAAACGTTTCAAAACATGTGTTGTCACGTTAATTAATATCAGGCCAAATATCTTTATCATTGAGATAATCATTTACTGTATAATAGCCTTTTTTCATGAGTTCATTTTTAACATAGAACTTAAACTTGTGCGTAGGTAAGTTAACAATAGTTTGCGGTAATTTATTGAACATTTTTATGCTTAACCCAACGAATGAATTTCCAATTTTATGGAGTCTACGATTTGGAACAGCAAGTTTATGTTTATTTCGGGTGTTAAATCGATGAATGTCTGATTTTTTTGGAATTTTGTGCAGGTTTTTGTGAATGTGCAATAGACAGTCGAGTATATATTGCGATGCGACTGTTAGTATGTTAATCTCCTTAAATCGCATTCGCAGCGAGTCGCGGGGTCCAAGCCTGTAAATGGCTCTAATAGCCCTCTTCTGTAAGATGAAAATAGACTGAATATCGGCTGCAGACCCCCACAAGAGTAGACCATATGACATTATACTGTGAAAATAACTAAAATAAACTAATCTCGCTGTTTCCTCATCAGTCAGATGTCTAATTTTCCTAACTGCATATGCGGCTGAGCTTAGTCTTCCTGCTAGAGCTACAATGTGAGGAGACCATTGCAGTTTTGAGTCCAAGGTAATACCAAGGAATACTGTCGAGTTGATGACCTCAATAGGCTCACCACTCATTTTAATTACAGTGTTCACTTGTTTAACATTAGGCATTGTAAACTTTACACATTTAGTTTTTTTGGCATTAAGTAACAGATTATTTGTCGTAAACCATTGCGTTACTTCAGAAAGAGCATAATTAATATCATCAAAAGTTTGTTGGTGCCTATTAATTTTGAAAATCAAAGATGCTCAAACAAGCTTCATTTTTCATATAAGCCACTCCGCTACAAAGGCAAACTGTTTTGCAGCGGTTAATGAAAAATGGGGTCGAGTGTTTGCAAGTACAAGCGCTCTGTACAGTTCGCTATCTTAAATTACCAGCCATTGCTTTTTTCTCAAATGTTAACATTTCTAACAAGGTGCCCTTCATGTTTTTTTTTCTAATTTAATAATCGGGTAATAACTTTGAATCAAGCTCTTAACATGGACAAGTGTCTTGACACGTGAATGCGGTCCACTTTAACCTTATTTCATTTATCGTTCACCTTTAAAGTTTACTCTTAACAACACCTGATTAATACACTACATCTCACAAAGTCATAAAGAAATAATATACGTATCGACCATACTTTTTCTTCCATTACCTTCCATCGAAATTTTCGTTGAAGTCGTTTGATTATTTTTTTCATATTCCTCTTTAAGATTAACTATATCCTACCTGATGGTAAATGAATGAGGTCCTAGCTTAAGAGCGCTGGCGTGCCGCGCGCATTGCAAAGTCAGTTCGCTCTAGGCTTCGACGAGATACTTATAGTGATAATCGAAACATTTATTAATGTTGGTTATAAGAACCAAAATTTGAACTACAGCCGTTTCGGAACCTAATTGTACCGAGAAGAATCCGACAAGAATTTGAAGTTACCCTTCTATCAAGAACACAAAATGTGTAAAATTTACGATGCCATACGTAAGACAAGTGAAAACAAATCTGTATATAAGTGGTGAACCTCTAGAAATGATTAATTCTACAGTATTTCTTGGCATCACTATTTAATGTAAACTACAGTGGGGTTCTCATATTGCTACCCTGGCAGGGAGACTTAGTTCAGCTGCATATGCAGTAAGAAAAATACGTAGCTTGACTGATGTTGAAACGGCAAGATTAGTTTATTTTAGTTACTTTCATAGTGTTATGTCGTATGGGATTTTACTATGGGGTTCTGCAGCTGATGTGCAGACTGTTTTTGTATTGCAAGAGAGAGCCATACGCGCTATATACGGTCTTAGAACAAGAGACTCGCTTAGAGAATTATTCAAAAAAAAACAATATTTTAACAGTAGCTTCACAATACATTTTTGACTGTATTGTTTACGTACGCAAAAACTTACATTCTTTCACTAAGAAATCAGAATGCCATAATTTCAACACAAGAAATAAACATAAGCTTGCTATTCCACATCTAAGACTTCATAAAATTAGTAATTCTTTTGTGGGGTTAAGTCTGAAGCTTTTCAATAAGCTGCCAGAAAATATCACTACATCACCTATGCATAGATTTAAGTCTCTGATAAAAAATTGTTTAATGAAAAAAGGCTATTATAAAATAGAGGACTACATTAACGACAAAGATTTTTGGACTTGATAGCATTAAATAAATTAAATATGTACATTAGACATAAGCTATATTGTATTAACATTTTTTTTTTTTTTGCATGATTTATACCTACCATATGTGTCAGTTTTTGAAAAGAGTAACTATCGCTTTTCTTGCCGGTTCTTCTCGATAGAATCAACATTCCGAACACGGTGGTAGTTTACTTGACTTGACGATTCATAAATGCTTTTGTAAAAGTTTACATGAATAAAGACATTTTCTATTCTATTCTATTCTATTCTATCCTCTCTGTAGTTCCCGTTCCTTTTATCCTTACAATATGTATGACTATAGAAAAGTTAAGAATATGGTATTCGAGCGAGCAGACAACCATGTCTAGGTGGCAAATATGCCGGCGGCACAAACGCACGGCGGCAGGTGTCGTTCTCTTGTTCTACAGCTGTGGGTGAGCCTGTGTAGAGTCCACAAAGGAACTCGACTCCCACACAACACAGCGTTGGCCACCGAGGGGATTTTAGTCAGTGCGAGACACACCACTCTCTGTTTCCCGCAAAGAGTGACGGTGCAGTAGGCATTTCCCCCTCGACAAAAAAATAAAAATAATAAAAGTGTCGTTCGGCAAAGGACACTGTGTAACGCCTTAACAAGGCGTAATATACATATGATGCGTATCATGTTATATACAAAATCATATCTATTTATCGACAGCTACACGTTATGCAGCTCGTGAGGGTGATACTCTTCGCAGACTAAAACTGTTGAAACTTTTCTAAACATTTACCTTCTCAAAGTTAAGAAAATTTTCTTGACTAACAGTACAGGCTAAGTACCTCATTAAAACTTTAATTTGAACAAATTAACATTACCTTCAAAGTTTGGATTAAAACGCAATTTGTTGACTGCGAACTTCGCAGTTTTAATGAGTTCTCATTTGTCGTAAAAATTGTTTATTAAAAAAAATATTAGCATGAAAATAACCATTAACATTACTGATATTTCAATTGTCAGATAAAAATTAACAAGCCAATAAAGTAGAAGCTGTTTGAATTAAGAACATCATCAGATAATTTTGTTATGGAATATTGTGATAACTTTTAAAATAAGGCGTATTCTACTACGATTAATATTATTAGGCGTACTTCGATTAATATTATACCTAAATGTGAAAGTTTTGATGTTTGGTTGTTTGTTACTCTTTCATGCAAAAAGTACTGAACGGATTCCAATAAAATTTGGATCAAAAACAAGCTTTATTTTAGGCCGATTTATCATAGACGAGTTTCTAAATACCTACTAATGGGCATACGGCTATTGTAAATGCAGCAATTATAGGATATAAGAAGCCTAATTTCACGAAAGTGATACTTATTTATTGCAAAAACCAGTTTAATTAAATGGGGCTTCGGAAACATCGTAAATTTACCACAGCATCGTACCTATATGTACTTATTGTTCAGGTAACATTATAAGTGCGTTAACTTCTGATTTACTTTGTTCTAAACTTAAGATTAGCTTGGTAATTGGGTTTCGCAGGTGTTAAGTTCCGATACTACGAGTATATCGGTACGCGCGTATCTCCCTTACTATGTTAATATAAACTTCAAACTTTGATGCGAAGAAGAGTGATCTCTTTATGTATCAGTTCTTCCTCGGATTTCTTAACACAAGATTCCAAGATAATCATTGTTCTGAATTAATCATATATCCTAGTCTATACTGATATTATCCATCCATCCATCCATCCATCAGCCTCTTTTTGTCCACTGGTGGACATAGGCCTCCCCTACAGAACGCCACAACGCGCGGTCCTGCGCTTTCTGCATCCAGCGGCTCCCCGCACATCTGACGATGTCGTCAGTCCATCGTGTTGGGGGCCGCCCCACGCTGCGTCGTCCGGTACGTGGTCGCCACTCGAGGACCCTCTTTACCCAACGGTCGTCGGTCCTACGAGCGATGTGGCCTGCCCATTGCCACTTCAGCTGATATTATAAAGAGGAGAAATTTGTTTGTTTGTAATGAAAAAGCTCCGAAACTACTGGACCTATTTCAAAAATTCTTTCACCATTAGAAAGCTACATTCACCCTGAGTAACATAGGGTATATGTATTGCTGGAAAAGAAAAAGTCCACGCGTACGAAGTCGCGAGCGGTAGCTAGTAATCCCTGCTAATATTATAAATGCGAAAGTAACTCTGTCTGTCTGTCTGTCTGTTACGCTTTCCTGCTTAAACCTCTCAACCGATTTTGATGAAATTTGGTGTAGGTATACGTTGAATCTCAGGAACGGACATAGGCTACTTTTTATTAGAAAATAAGGGGGGATGGGGTAATACTACCTTTGAAAGTTTATATGGAAAAATGATTATTTTTGAAGTTAGAGATATGAAATTTGGCACAAATGTATCTTGAAACTTGGATTAAAATATTTTAGATTAAAACCGACCATGAAAGGATGTAGTCCACGCGAACGAAGTCGCGGGCACAGCTAGCATTATAATAATAATAAAAAACAAAATTAAAAATAAATAAATGAATTACATTACATTGTTCAGGATACCTAGTATTATTATGACGGTGTAACAGAGTTCAGCTCAAAGATGCGAAGTTGCTCAACTAACCGCACTCATATTACCATTTGTAAACCACGGCTGCCACACTACAGTTTGATCCAGTAATTTTTATAATATGAAAAAGAGGGAAACAATTACCATCCGGCTGTGGTCGTTACACTAAACTGTAAACAGTGCTTAGAGGTTTGTACAAAAGTCCTATATTTTTGAAGTAAGGGACTTAAAAGTTCAAAAAAGTATGCTCTAAAGATGGCGTAGAGTTGTACTAATATCCTCATCCTACCTGATGTTAAGTGGTAACGCAGGGCGACAAGTGCAGCATAATAAATCTGTTACTGGACTTGTTGCCCTTACCTTGAAGGCTTGACCCCTGCTACTAATGTAGCACCCCACAGGAGCTCTGGAAACCTTACTCACACACAGGAACACAACAACACAGAAGTGATTGTTATTTGGCTAGTCTTCTGTAAGGTGGAGGTATTTTACCAGTCGGGCTGCTCCAGTTCGAGCAATAAATCGCTATGCCCTACCTCTTTTAAATCTTTTGAAATCCCTCTTTAAAAAAGGGGACGTTAGTTTCCCCGCGTTAAAACTAGTTACTCCATACTAATATTATAAATGCGAAAGTAACTCTGTCTGTCTGTCTGTCCGTCTGTTACTCTTTCACGCCTAAACGGCTGAACGGATTTTGATGAAATTTGGTATAGGTATACGTTGAATCTCAAAAACGGACATAGGCTACTTTTTATTGGAAATTAGGGGGGGATGGGGGTAATACCACCTTTGAAAGTTTATATGGAAAAATGTTTATTTTTGAAGTTAGAGATATGAAATTTGGCACAAATATAGCTCGAAACTTGGATTAAAGTATAGACTACTTTTTGTTTCGAATATTAGGGGAGAAAGGGGTAAAACCGACCATGAAAGGATGTAGTCCACGCGAACGAAGTCGCGGGCACAGCTAGTACCAGATATGCACAATTGAACAAGTTACTTCCAAATAAAACCTACTACGTCGTAACCCCCTAATTACGCAAACAGTAAGGTGTTCTGACGGCGACCTCATCTGCATTCAAATGAGCTGTTGCTTATTTAACTAGCACTTCTGCAGGTATACTACACTTAATGTAACTAGGTTCCTGGTTGAAACTCGCACTGAATTTCTCTTGAACTTAAATTATGCTTTGCGGATTTTTCATTGTACACTCAATCTGGCTGTTGGAACAACAGAAAAACATAGATAACATGATAAAATTCACATCATAGGTAAGCTGATTTATAAATACAACGAACACCGGAAAGTTATCAAATCGAATTACGTGGTTACTTAGCTATTATTTTCTTTATTTCTACACTTTGACATATCTAAAAGGTGCCAGAAGACACGATTTCGGTTTGTGTAGTTTTTGTAAGCTAATTTACAATTTCGCTAAGATAGCCACATTGCAAATATGTATTTGGCGTAACGTGTATTCGCTGCTCGGAGTTGAATCAGCATCGGGCACACCCATATTGACATAACTTAACGATTAAATTTCCGTGGAGGCTAATAATGCCAGTTTTAGCTAGTTTTAGGCCACAGTCTGGATCTTAACTAAATGGTACGTGTACAAGTTGATTGCGGTCCACTTTATAAATAAAGTTTTCTTTCTACACATACAATAAATGTTTGCCCATTCTTCTTTATACACAAACCTTTACTAAGTAATAAAAACATAGAATAAATCGTGTCGAACATGCTTTTCCTTCCTCTACCCCAAACAGAATTCACTCTCTTTATGTTGACCTAACAAACTCGTGATAAATGTCCCTGAAAAGAAATTGAGACTGGTTAATCTCTCGTCAAATGAAATATATTTAAATACCCTTCAAAACATGATTCCTTTTTTGATTCTACGAAGATAGCAACATGCCTCAATTTACTTTTTAACACTGACAATATAATAGTTTAGGTGCATTTTAAATTCGCATTTAAGAGACAACTTGCACAATCAATACGTTCAATATAACACAAAGTTCTCGTTTATTGCACTATTGACACTGATACCTTCAAACTAATTGTTAATGGCGTCAACATCACAATTGGTCGTAGTGAAATGGGACTCACAAAAAACAATAAAAAATTGAGAAGAGTAATAATTTAATCACAATAAATAACTTAACTAATCATATCAACATCTGCGGTGGATTTCTCTGGTCGCAAGCGACTAATACTATGGTTTATTCAATAGCCAATTCAAAGGTCCTCCAAGGTCAGTAATACTAGGCAGGTTTTCATGGTCCGCGAAAGCTTCGTGCTCTGGAGGTCCGTAGCTGTACCCCACCGTGTTGTAATCTTGAGGGGCCCCGTACACTGGGCCTGGGGCCGGCGGAGGGACCTTGGGCCTGTTCAGGAAGTATTTGAGGAGAAGGCCTGCCAGTGAGAACAGCTTCTGGAAGAAGCCCAGGAACATCAGGAAGGAAACGACCTTGACCACAGCCACTTTGGAGAGCACGAAGAGGAGTAACATCACTGGAATAGAATAATTGATTGAAATTAAAAACTGTCTCCACCTATTGTATTTTTATGAATTTGTGGAAACTATGGTTCCGTGGAGTTCCGATGCCAAAAATCTGTACGGAGCTTGGGCAAAAAAACTGATCCATACTTCGGGCTACCCCAGGGCTGACATCCGCCTGTTATATTCATTCAACACCGCAAATTCATTATCACTATTAATTATTTCATTATTTACTGGTGGGTATTACTTTTCTTATTAGGTAGGGAGTCCCACACACTTTTTAAACTCCCCATTACGATACGGTGCGTCAAAGCATTCCCCCCGTAGAAAAAAAGTCCCAAATAGTGGCACCTGTTCACATTACGTACAAACATACGTCCAAATCATCGCTTCGCTCTGCCATATCTAATTAACTTTTATAGGCACGTACCTGCCGTAGAGACAAGCAAAATAATAAACTATTACTTTTAAAACATCAGTACGTTATTAAACGTAAGATGGGGACATAATAAAAACCCGCCCGCAATATTTACTTTGTTCATAAACAAAGGTAAAGCGCCTCGTAAAACATTTTATAACCTTCACAACCCAGCATTAAAAGTGAGCCAACATCTCGTAACATTATACGATGATTGTTTTGATCTCGACACAACCTGGCTTCAATTAAAATTTAATTAGAGGATTAAACACTCACCCCAGAGCCTGGCGGGACTTTTCTTCTTTTTTGCCCTCCCGTCTTCAAGCAACTCGTTATTCTCCAGACAATAACAACACGCCAACAACGTTAAAACAACTAGAACACTCTTCAACATCTTTAAAGTTATCTACTCAAACTGAAACGTTGAAATAACAGAACGCGAAACTCCCGCCCTTTTTGACACTTGTCAAATTATTTTTCTTTTCGATTTTTTTTTCTAATCCCACAGAACCGTTCAGCCAGGGCTCGAGTTAATAAATAAGAACTCGTTTTCGACGTAGCGCATGTAAATTTGTTTTAAAGAGGAAAGTTGTCTTTTGTTTTCAGCAGTTAACCAAATTGGTGCCGCTTTTTCCATTTCTGTGACTAATGTACGTGTTGGGAAACGATTATCGAGTCCTTTGTGCGTTTGACGCGTTCCGTTTCGCGTGTTTACGATATTTTGTTGAAAATTTGACTAAAGTTGAATTTCACCGGCCCCGAAAGAAAGCTTATTTGCATGAGAATAGTAACTGGAATTTGTTTTTAAGAACGAAAAAATATAAAGAGACCTTTAAAAATTTATTTTGTAATCCTCAATGGCTTGGTAACGTGAAATAACTTCTGTTCCTTTGAGATTTCGATCGTTAGAACTTTTGAATGAATCCCATCAAAAGGATCCCATCTTAATGGATTAGGAAAAAGTGTGAATGTAAAGGAGGCTTTTTATTCGAAATAAGACGAATATTTTAAGTAGATTTAAATGGATATTTATTCAAGTAGTTCTATCCTAAATGGACACTCTTTCTTCAAAAGAATCTAGGTACTTGATATTCTTGAGTAAGTACAGGGCAAAATAAATGAAAGTTTATATGGGAAAATGTTTATTTTTTAAGTTATAGATATGAAAGTTGGCACGAACATAGCTCTATTAATTAGAGACTACTTTTTGTTTCGAATATTAGGGGAGATAGGGGTAAGACCGACCATGAAAGGATGTAGTCCACGCGAACAAAGTCGCGGGCAAAGCTAGTATTGTAATAATTGAAATAAAAGTTATGTATATATTTGAATATATAAACACATTGGTCGCCCTTGAGTTGCAGACATGCATCAAAAAATTATGGTAGACGACTAAAAATTTCTGTTAAATCCACGAGTCAGATTACCAAAAATAAATGTATTTATATATACGACTTTATTGACGACCTCCGTAGCCGAGAGGCGAGCAGGCCTGACCTTAAAGAGCGTCATCTCTGAGGTCCCATGTTCGATCCCCGGTCGGCTCAATATGGGAAACGAACTTTTCTATATTGTCTTGGGTCTGGGTGTTGTGGTACCGTCGTTGTTTCAGATTTCAGTAACTCAAATGCTTTAACTACTTACCATAGAATCAGAGCAATGTATGTGATGTTGTCCAATATTTATTTATACATATTTATTTATAAAGATACTATTTTTTTATAAACAGTATCGTTTTATATCAATACAAAATTGCGAAGATACATTGCATTAAAATTTAGCGTGTTTAGTTTTAGTACCAATCTACAGATTTTTATGACATATTGACGTAAACATTCTCTTCATACAACTTCATAGAAACATCAATTTTAAATTACTTGTTAAATAAAAATATACGTTTTCATTTTGTTTTGAAAATGTAACTGCTTGACTAAATATAGTCACTGTTTTATACATTTTTTTCTTCTTACATAGGATATTTTTGGCAAATCTGTATTTATAATGATTATCTGCATAAATTTATTCTAGAAGGGCAAGGTGAATTCAAGGAAATCCATTGATGTAGCATGTTAAATTTCTTGCATGAGACGATAATGAGACGCTAAATTAGCCTAGAGTGTATTTATTATCTCGAAATAACGCGAACAAACAGCTAGTAAATTATATTTCTATGTTTATGTTTATGTTTTTGTTGGAAAATCGACCCTAAATTCAATAGCAATTGGAGTTAAGGATAGCAAAATAAAACAATTACTTTACAGCTGCCTTAGCTTAAACCGACAAAGGCGGTGAACAAAAGGAAGGTGTGAATTTTCTACTTTGCCCGCTCCGTGCACTCGCTTCAACAATCTGACTTATAGATCAAGAGTCGGCGACACTTGGGCCGTGACGATCACATAAGCGATGTTTGGTCAAAATGTCAGACATACTTTGGACTTACCCTCTTTACGTCGCTGGCATAAGAACTAAATTTTACTACAAGTGTATACTTTTATGTGCTGTTTACCGTATATTACTGTATTTAGTAATGGCATCAGCGATATCCAGGAAGAACCGTATAAATGATGGACTTTATGCTGTTATAAATATACTAAAGAAAGCAACTTAACACAAAAATATACAAAAGAACCTAAGACGTTTTAAAAAGCAGTGACAGAACCATAAAGAGCAAATAAGTAATAATAATTCATAGATGTATAAAATGACATGCGTTGTGTACAAACCTATTTATATTTTATTTTATATACGCACGCCAATTAAATAATATATTTAATAACTTATAGTGGTGTATGTGTTTTATACATTAGCTCTGATATATTTATCATCTATATTCTTTGCTTTTTACTAAAAAAAAGTATAATTCAATAGAAAGTTGAAAAAATATGCATGTGAACTCAGAGCAGTGTATTAAGACTCATCAAACAACAGTGATTATTTACTTCTGAAATGTAGTAGTCGTCATTAAATATGTCCAGGCCTTGCATTTTATTTTGAAGCATTTGTAAACATTTTGAATTCAACTAATCGGGGACTCACAGTCCCCCGTACTTTCATCGGGTACTGTGAATCTAAGTTGGTTCTCTATAGAACTTTTCTAGTTAGCTTGAATCTGGGGAAGAAAGCCTCAAGTTAGTAGACTCAATAAGTCCTACTTTAACTTTTTTTTTTCAAGATATGCAATATCCCTCAATTCTGTAATCTACAAGTGTCATACCTTCTTTATGCTGTTATAAATAATATAAATAATACCTCCCCATCTCTTCCCGTGGGTGTGACCGTGGGGTGCCGGCTTAGAATATTGCACCTCCCCATCTCTTCCCGTGGGTGTCGTAAAAGGCGACTAAGGGAGCACCAGGAGAACAGGCAGCAGCGCTCTCCTGAGTAACACAACATCTACTGCGATCGCCAACCCGCCTGCCAAGCGTGGCGATTACGGCAAAACCTCATACATGAACAGAGGCATTATCACAACGGCCCCGAGTCACGGCAGCCCCGCTATTCCGGCTCACGGTGGCGGGCCTGGTAACGGCGGGGTGCGGGGTGCTAAGAATCTCCGGTCGAGATCCGGCCACCAAAACAAACGAACTCTGACCCTGGTAACACATAACATTCGCACACTCAGGACCGACGAGAGGATCGCCGAACGCCGGACAAACTATCCAGTTAGGCAAATCCAACTTCGAGAAAGAGGTCAACCGACGAATCCAACTCGGCTGGGCAGCGTTCGGGAAGCTTAGGCATATCCTCACGTCCAAAATTCCCCAGTGCCTGAAGAGAAAGGTCTATGACCAATGTGTGTTACCAGTGATGACTTACGGAACTGAGACGTGGTCTCTGAATGTTGGCCTCATAACGAAGCTCGAAGTTGCGCAGCGTGCTATGGAGAGGGCTATGCTCGGCGTTTCCCTACGTGATCGGATCCGTAATACGGAGATCCGTAGAAGGACCGGTGTATTCGACATAGCCCGAAGAGTTAGCACGCTGAAGTGGCAATGGGCAGGCCACATCGCTCGTAGGACCGACGACAGTTGGGTAAAGAGGGTCCTCGAGTGGCGACCACGTACCGGACGACGCAGCGTGGGGCGGCCCCCCACACGATGGACTGACGACATCGTCAGATGTGCGGGGAGCCGCTGGATGCAGAAAGCGCAGGACCGCGCGCTGTGGCGTTCTGTAGGGGAGGCCTATATCCAGCAGTGGACGAAAAGAGGCTGATGGATGGATGGATGGATACCTTCTTTATTTTTCAATGCAGTTTGTCACGCCCCGGTGGTTACTAGCTCTTGTCCTATAACGCGTGTAACACGTTTAATGGACAAGTGGAAACATTTCCACTGGGTTGAACATAAAAATTCTAGTTTGTATATGAAGTTTGACTTCAAATGGTACAGTAACGCTTTTAAGCTTCCAGCAAACTTTTAAAGTTTTACTACAACGTATGTACTCAATTTATTTTAACGCATTGTAGATACAAATACATTATATTAATCTGGTTTCTTTGTTGATGAAGTTCGTAGCTGAAAAACGAGCGGGCTAGACTTTGGCGTCGCGCCATCTATGAGGTCTCAGGTTCGATCCCCGGTCGGGAATGGGAAAGGAACTTTTCTATATTGCCTCGGGTCTGGATGGTGTGGTAACTTCGTTGTCTCTGATATACTATTTTAATAAGTGCTTAAGCTACTTAACACATAATCAAAAATGTATAAAGCAATGTATGTGATGTTGCCCAATAGTTATTTATTTTAATTAAAGAAAGAAGAAAGAAAGAAAAAACATTTATTGGCTCACACAAACTTTTACATACAGTAGGTTAAAAATTATTTAAATTATAATGTGCCAATAAGGTCTCAGCCTCAGCATGAGCTGCTGCAGCACAGTGCCACATCAGCGCTGGTTTTCAGGCGAGACCTTGTTGTGAGTGGCGTATATAAAAGTTACGATAAGTTGGTTTTATTACATGGCCATACAAAGAAAAACAGCAAATAAAAGTAAAATATATATAAAAACAATACAAACAGTAAACATAATTTCATATAGTTTTATATACAGGACACAAAATTTGAAAATTTAGAAATGTACAATAATTTAATATATTGACCTGACATCTTCGATCAAAGATTTTGCAGATGCACAGTTGCAACCTAATAAAATGCACCGGCAAAATAAGCCATTACCGTACTCAATACGGTAGCTTGTGGTGTCTCATGCGAGAAACTTGACGTACTGCTCATGCTAGGCTTAATCTATACTTCTACACTAATATTATAAAGAGGAAAGATTTGTACCTATTTTTGTATGTTTGTATGTTTGTAATGAATAGGCTCAAAAAGTACTGGGCCGATTTAAAAAAAATCTTTCACCAATAGACTGCTACATTGTTCCAATTTGACATAGGCTACAAAATTAGGGATCCTTGGTAAAATTTGAAAAATTTCAACAGAAAAGCGGGAAAAATTCTCTAAGACTAAAGTAAAGACTTAAGAATTTTTTAGTGGAGTCATAAAGAACAAACTACGATCAAAAGAACGTCAAACTATACACTAAAGACTTTGCCCCATCCTTATGCCGGGCACATAAGTGCTAATATTTGTTTAACTGTTGACTTTACACAGCACATTATACAACAATATCATATATCTCACTTGGGAACAATCACGACGAGCTACCGTTACATTTAATTCGAAGTCTGTTGGCTTATCTAATTGTGTGATAAATATTTAGGGCTCGTTATTGCGCCCCTATGTCGACTGATTCGAATTCTAAATTTTTTTGTATGTTGAAGGCTAAAAGCTAATTAGTATTTTACAACGACATTTCATTGTTAATTGAAATAAACACTTTTCGTAAATCTACATCAATATCAATAAGAGGAAAATTTGGTTGGTTTTTTTTTGTTTGTGTGTTTGCATTGAATAGGCTACATAAGTTACGTAGCCTATTAATAATTAATATAAAAACTTTTCCTTAATCTTCATCAATATTAAAAAGAAGAAATTTTGATTGTTTTTTGGTGTTTGTTTGCATTGAATAGGCTACGTTAGTTACTTAGCCTGATATTAGTTAATATAAAAGCTTTTCGTTAATCTATATTAATATTAAAAAAAAATGTGATTGTTTTTGGTTTGTTAGTTTGCAATGTATAGGCTACGTTAGTTACGTAGCCTATTAATAATTAATATAAAAATAGTAGGAGCATCGTTGTTCTGATCTGTAACACAAGCTTTAGCTACTTGCCACAGATTCAGAGCAATGTCTGTGATGTTTGAGATAGCGGGTTCGGAAGCTGAGACAAATACTTCGTTTTTTTTTTTTATATTGCACTTTAAGATTAACCTCATCCCACCTGGTGTCAAGTGGTAATGAGGTCCTTTTTTGCCTTTGCGCACCATATCGCTGCCGTGGGGACGACAGCGACGTGTGTGGGACTCCCCCGCCCAGAGGGGGCGGGGACTACCCGAACTAACAAACCTCCCCACCTTCTCATCGCCTATTGACGGCGCCATGGGATATCGGTCGACCCATGACTGCCACAGCACCGTCGGCAAGGTAATGAGGTCCTAGCTTAAGGGTGACAAGTACAGCATAATAAATCTGTTACTGAACTTGTCGCCCTTACCTTGAAGGCTTGACCCCTGCTACTAACGTAGCACCCCCCAGGAGCTCTGGAAACCTTACTCACACGCAGGAACACAACAACACAGAAGTGATTGTTATTTGGCTGCGGTCTTCCGTAAGGTGGAGGTATTTCACCAGTCGGGCTGCTCCAGTTCGAGCGATAAATCGCTATGCCCTACCTCTCTTAATTTATTATGACGAATACTCCTTTATTAAAGATTGACTCTGCTTATATACTATGTACACGTACATACATATAAGTAAGAGCAGTTAATTACACACGACTGATAATGAAATTAGACTTAAGTCGAAGCTGCATAAAAAACAGATGACAGCAATGCTCTTACCTTTAAGCACATCAAGCACATCAGACAACACACTTTGGACTTTTTACCGTCCTTATGTCAAGGGAAAAAGAACTAAAATAGAACTGCAGTTGTATACCTCGATGTGCTGTATACTTTACAACATGTGTCCAGAAATAGAATACGGCTTGATTTGGATCTGACGAGAAGGAAGAGTCCCGTCAGTTCAGCCGCTGTCAAAATTTTGACACATCCCATTCGACCCTACTTATCATCTAAAACATTGTTGTGTCAGTTGAACCGAAGGCCGTAGGTTCAGACACCGCCGAACCAACATTTGTGTTTGTTTTGTGTCTGGGTACTGCGTATTTAAGTATATACTGCGGTACCACTGTTAATTCTTGTTTCAAGTGTCAGCACAGAGCTTTTAAATACATAGCTCTGCCTATAAAATTAATGTAAATTTTTGCACCATGAAGAAGTTAACTCTTTGCCGGCTCATGTGTTTCCTCCTTCCTTTGATATGGATTCCTTCAAAATGAGCACAGCGTGAAGAAACATCTTGCGGGCCAGTATGTCGATGCTAACGGACAGCATATTTCGGTATCAAATCCGTTGTCATCGCGATGTGGGTTTGTCTCTACCTTACCATCATGGTAGAAGCCAATATACTGCGATTTTTGAAAAAAAAATGAATAAGATAATCTTTTATGGTGACCTCCATGACTACGGAAAAGCTCTGTGTAGGCTCGAATCTCAACTGAGAGACGCGCACGCTCTCGACAGAGCTTTGAACACACAACACAAGCTTTTGAACTTTCAAAGCCAACGTCGAGGCGCTAGTAGTGAAAAAAATGTACGCGCAAAAGAATTCATAGTAAATCTACATGATCTACGAAAAAGATCAATGCACTTCATTTTATTTTAATAAAACATTATTTTTTATTATGTTAACAAAAATGTAGTAACATAACGTTACGTTAAAACCAAGTAGGACGTAACTACGTACAGTTTTTAAGTGATAGTGACGTAAACACACCCCTTAGGGTTGAACTGAACGTTGTGAACTGAATCATGTTTTAAAAACAAATTGATAGTCTAAATAAAATAATTTTTACATAGGCATTATTCCAATTGTACTTTCATTCGGGTGTATTATCTTCTCAATATTAAGGCAAGCTGTCGGCGTGTCTAAGCGCGGCGGAATTCTTCTCATAAATAAGCTTGAATTCGTTCAAGAAACATAGAACTCCTACAAGACCCTGTTTAGGTGGCGACCATATGTCTTAAGGAAACAAATACACACCCACACTCATCAAACACTCGCTTATCGTTACCAGACCAGACTTTTTAAGAGAAGTAGAGCAGAGCGATTTATCACTCGAACTGGAGCAGCCCGACTGGTGAAATACCTCCACCTTACAGAAGACCGCAGCCAAATAACAATCACTTCTGTGTTGTTGTGTTCCTGCATGTGAGTAAGGTTTCCAGAGCTCCTGGGGGGTGCTACATTAGTAGCAGGGGTCAAGCCTTCAAGGTAAGGGCGACAAGTCCAGTAACATATTTATTATGCTGTACTTGTCACCCTTAAGCTAGGATCTCATTACCACTTAACATCAGGTGGGATGAGGTCAATCTTGAAGTGCAATATAAAAAATTAAAAAAAAAGACCAAAGAGGCATACAAGTAAATCTAAACGGTTTAAATGTACTGCATGGTACACATCACGATTATATTCCAACGCCATAAAAGCGGTACAAAATCCAATATGTATAAAGCTTAACGTGCGTAGCTGCGTAGTAACGTAGCTAACAGTACCTAAGTATTATTATAGTACTATTATCGTGAGACGATTTCCGTCAGATTGGCAGACACAGGAGCGAGCGTCGTTTACCTTAAAATTGGTTTCATGGTACGTCGCCCTTTCGGGGATACCTACCTGCAACAATGCAGGAAATGACAGTGAGGAGAGATATGCCCTTTTTAGGGTTCCGTAGTCAACTAGGGACCCTTATATTTTCGCCATGTCTGTCAGTCTGTCCTGTCAGAGGAAATTTGGTACAAATATTTATATTAATCACGTCAAAAAAGTGTAAAAAAAAATGTTTTTTTAGTGTACCCCCCTACATTTAGTATTTTTTTTAATTCAATTCCAACATGTGATATACCGTTGAATAGGTATTTAAAAATGAACAGGGGTTTACAAAGATAATTTTTTGATAATTTTAATATTTTGGGAAATAATCGCTCCAAAAGAAAATAAAATTGTGTCCCTCCCCCCCCCCCCCCCTCTAACTTTTGAACCATAAGTTCAAAAAATATGAAAAAATCTAGAATATAGAACTGCATAAAGGCTTTCTAGGAAAATTATTTTGAACCTGATGGGTTTAATAGTTTTTGAAATGTTGGAAAAAAATATTTTTTTAGTGTATAACCTACCTTATGTCAAGTCAATGTTACACACAGATAGCCCATTTTTGTAACTTTAAGTGGGGATACTTAAGTATTGTGATGCACTGAAAACTACGGAACCCTACACTGAGCGTGGCCCGACACGCTTTTGGGCGGTTTTTAATAAATAAACGGATCGTCATATCTATTCACAGAACTAGCATACTTATTCACATTATCGGATTCAAATTCGGAAACTATACTTTATCTCTTTCTTATCATCAACGATTGAAATGAGACAAAACATTGACTTTCCGAATCGGAATCGTTATACCCTACTAGCATGCGCTATACGTAAAATGTGTCGCAAGAGACGGTGCCTCACTGTTGATTGGCTGATAGCACACCGCACTCGAATCACCCAATCAGCAGATTACGCACTGAATTTTAAAGATTTTGACATTGTTAAAAGCGTGACAAAATTTAGTCATGTAATTCGTCATACATATGTTCTAGACTTTAGTGAACCATCCCCCTAGAGCTATAACCTCTTTAGTAGTCAATAAGCATATTTTTGATCCCCAACCCAAAGGCAGGGTTTAGTGTTTAACACTACATTATAGTAATCCTAGCCATTTACCTGCGATATTTCGAGATGAAAAATGCCCCATATGTTAATCTTCACACCTCTCTTCCTACTTTTGACGACCTCCGTAGCCGAGAGGTGAGCGGGCCTGACTTTGGCGAGCGCCTTCTCTGAGGTTCCGGGTTCGATCCCCGGTTGGGTCAATATGGGAAATGAACTTTTTCATATTGTTTTGGGTCTAAAGTGGTACCGTCGTTGTTTCTGATTTCCGTAACACAATTGCTTAAGCTACTTACCACAGAATCAGAGCAATGTATGTGATGTTGTCCAATATTTATTTATTATTATTTATTACTTTATCTACAGTGAATTTTTAAAATGATAATTATAACTCGACTTACATAGATGTTAGATCCGTTAACTCATTTACACGACCAAGTGAAGTTTCCTCACTCTCGTTAACCCATTCTGTGCCGATACAGTGCCTCTAGCTACTTGTCCGCTTGGGTAGTAATCCGGGATGGAGCCTCTTTATGAATAAATTATTCGCTATTTGGCGGCTGGCTACTTTGACGCTCCACTGGTAATCCGATTACTGGGAATATCGGCGGCCAATTGTGGATTTCTTTTGTTGTCTTTTAGTTGTGTTGGTTGACCTGACCTTTGCAAAGATGGTATTGTGTGTTTGTTAAAATGAAAATGCAAAAAAAAACCAACAGTTCGATATTAACATGCTCAAAACCGTGAAACTCCGCGCGGATTTTTAACAATAGATTAACCACTGTTAGTTATATTCGGCAACAAATGTGTTAACCCATCTTTGATTTGAAATTTGCATAATGTATTGTTATATTTATTTATTTATTTCAAAATTTTATTGCACAAAAGTACAACAGGTGGACTTAATGCTAGGGATAGATAGTTTATTTATGGGTATGGTAACAGTAAAAAAGGGCACACGTTATCTAAAAAAATATGATAAACATTATTAATAACTTTGCGGTATGTATTTAACATATATAAAAATAAATACTTAAACAAAATTTAAATAAGTTTACTTATGTGTACAAATCGTACATTTTATAATACATATTTATTTAAAAAATACTACTACCTCTTTTTTGATACCTTTTTTTAAGGTAGTGAAAAAATCTGTAATCTGATATTATATGGCGACGGCGATTATTGACCGAATTCCAGCAAACATCGTTAAACTCGATTTGTCTGTTCGGTAGCTACGATGCTGCACACAAACAAACCCACAGACAGACAACCGCGTCAAACTTATAAAACTCCGTCATTTTTGCGTCGGCATCAGACATTTCCGAGCGTTCTTGTTGCTATCACATAGAATCACATTCATCCACATTAGACTGGGTTTTCCTTTTTAATTATTAGTGTTATAGTAGACATTTATTAATTTGATGCAACTGTCAGCCTTCAACAGCCACAACATGCTCTCGAATAACATCTCAGGAGGGTAGGGATAAGCTGAAAACCAGCGCTGCCCGGGATCCATTCTCGAGACAGCGTTAGCTGAGCTTTTTTCCTTTTGTCTCATAAACAATCCATTTATGTTTAGAACAGATTATGTTTTTTGTTTTGTTTGTAAATTGAGTCAATAAAAGTTTTCTTTCTTTCTTTCTTTCTTTTAACTGAGGTTCAAGGGTTAAAACTGATAAGATACATCTAGTATATGGATACATTTTGAAGGTTTATTTTTTTTCTGTTTTTAGCCCGGTATTTTGCGTAAAGAGCAGTGTGACAAAGCTATTGCCATATTACAACTTCAGTGTATAGAGTCGCTGTCTTCAGTTTTTATACACCTCAGTTCCTTGTCACTTTAAGGTAGGTCACCATTAGCTTTATTAACGCCGAGGCGAAATAGTATTGAAATATAGAGGTTATATTATAATTTAAATATCCTCACATTTACATTCTGAAATACAAACAAATATTCAGCCGAATGCCCCAGTATCAATAACATTGTAACTTTTTTTCGAGCTCATTTTTGATTTTCTGTTTTTTATTATTACGGTGAACATAATGTACTGTGGACGGATACGAGCTATCATCTTTGTGGCATTATCGCTCATCACTAAGCGTCTCAAGAATTAGTTCTGCTTGTTCCTATCTGTGGATTATGTTATATTTTCTACATTGCTTCCACAAATAATTATGCATGTCGTGGCAGCTTTTAATTAAGGCAACACTGTACATTTTAGTTGTAACTGAACGTGTTATGCGTATTTATTGGTGTATGTCTTGTTAGCTGTCCTTAAATAAAAAAATAAATATAATAATACACAAACTAAAGCCGACTGATACTGATGATGACTACAGAGTTTTTTCTTACTTTACTTTGGCAATATTATAATTCAGCATCATATTATTCTAACATATTAACAAAATTACATATCATAGATAGTTGATATACGTCTCTATATAAGTACATTATCTGTCTCAATTCTCAATGTGCAACCTAATAATGCACTATTCATAAAATCAAACCCATTTGCCAAAGCAGATTAAACTGACGAAAATGATAAAAGGCAACTTAAAATACATGAGTTTCTTTCCACAATATTTTGGTAAAATGATTAAGTCTATTATCAACGCTATTGAATTTTATAATCCCAACCAAATGGGACCTTCTTATTTTGAGACTTACTCCCCGGTGATAAAATCTAAATTATTTTCTGCTCCAAAGACCACATACCTGTGCGCTGATAACCAAGTACCTTTTGCCCTCAACGCGTAAAAATTTATCTTCGTTATAAACAAATTCGTTTAAAATACACATGAATTTTACGAGAACCAAGGGATTTGCTGGTAATTCTGTACGAAATCGGGTTTGAAATCTAATAAGCTGTAGCCTGTGGCTAAGCGTTCAGCGGAGATTTAACTTTATTTAATCTACCTAAGCTTCATCTTGCGCCTTGATGGTTCAGAAAAGACTTAATGATCTAGTACCGATAGTCTAATATTTTAGGTGCTAATTTATGATATGGATAGTCCTGGTTTCGATTGCCAGTTACCTAACTTTTTGTTGGGTGTTGTAGTACCATTGTTGTTTCTGATTTCTGTAACACGAGTGCTTTAGCTACTTACCACAGAATCAGAGCAATGTATGTGATGTTGTCCAATGTTTATTTATTTTTATGCAGACTTATCCTCCACATTGCAAACTGTAATGTTATTGATAACATGTTATTCATTTATTTGATGACGGACGGACTAGAGTCCTGCCCCGGCTTCGCACGGGTTAAAAGTACGTACTGATGATTATTTTAGCTTTCTGTACTGTAATAATTATTTATTTAATATATAAACTACTTATAAAAAAGCATAACGTGGTTTGAAGATCTAAGCTTAAAAAAAGGACATTGGCCCTGCGTGAGGAACGACAAAATATATTCATGAACGCCCATTTATTGATTTAAAAACTTTATTGCACAAATAAAGTACAACAGATGGACTTGATGCTTAATGCTTAATATTAACTATCTGCATGACTCAACTGTTGACTGGTAGAGAACTCTCGTAGTATTAAGTCCGTCTTTTGTCCTTTTTTTGTTCAATAAAGTTTTTAAATATAAAACACTTAGTTCAACAGAGAAGAGTAACAACCATTTTTCTATCAGGCCAGCAACCGCAGGATCGCTGGCATCGGAACCGCGTGTCAAATCTAATAAGCCGGCGCAAAACTAATTTGAATGCATTTTATCACGCATGGCGGAATGTCTGACATGATCAAAATTCGTACCCTAAATGCATTACCAATTACTATAAATCGCAATTGACAGCTTTTGAACGGGTTGACCTTTTGTTTGATACAAAGGGCTGTTCACCTTAATATAAAAAAGAGCAGAGTTAATTAGTGATAAAACTACTGACTTAAAGGTGTATGGAATCTTCGGTAGAACAACGTTATAAACCAACTAGTTTTTATAAAGAAAAATAACCTCTGGATAAAAAAATGGCAAACAAAACAATTTAATGAACAAATATGTTTTTGAATATTAACAAATTTTAGGCAAAATAAAATTGTTACTTTATTGCTGTTAGTAATCTAGTAATCAAAGCTGCCGTCAAAGGCTTGTACATGAAAACTACATTTATTAGCAGAAGAGTCTTTAACACATTCCTGCCTAAAAGTTATGCGGTTTTTGATTAAAAATCAGGTTTAGATAATTAAATCACTCGTATGCACTTCTGATATCTTTTTTGCAGCTGACTTTTATAAAAAAATGTCAATAAATAAATCGTGTTAAGTTGCACGGTACATTAAATTTTCCGGTCGAAGTGAAGAAACGCCGCAAACGTGGCCGTTAGGAGATAGGGCAAAGTTTACAGCCGAATGAACAGCAGCAAAAGTATCATAGAGCGTGACCCACACGAAATTTACAGGAAGACGATGAAAAGGGCTACTCAATCCATACTAATATTATAAATGCGAAAGTAACTCTATCTGTCTGTCTGTCTGTCCGTCTGTTACTCTTTCACGCCTAAACGGCTGAACGGATTTTGATGAAATTTGGTATAGGTATACGTTGAATCTCAAGAACGGACATAGGCTACTTTTTATTAGAAAATAAGGGGGGGGGGGTTAATACCACCTTTGAAAGTTTATATGGAATTTTTTTTATTTTTGAAGTCAGAGATATGAAATTTGGCACAAATATAGCTCGAAACTTGGATCAAAATATAGAATACTTTTTGTTTCGAATATTAGGGGAGAAAGGGATAAAACCGACCATGAAAGGATGTAGTCCACGCGAACGAAGTCACGGGCACAGCTAGTGTTACATATATCAGTGGCTTTAGTTCGTGAACAACTCTGCACCTTGTCACATTAGTCACTGTCTATCTGACGGAGATGTGGTATAACAAGGTACTGAGATGTATACGAACTAATGATGCTTGGTATACTTAGTACGCACTATAACTTATTTGGCACTACATGTGTTAAAAGAATCACAGTTAGTACGTCAAACACGTCTAATTTATATATTATCTTTGTATTGCTTGATGTGTCTTGTACAATCAAAAGCACGTGAGGCACTTTGATCTTTTCCCGCTCTCAGCGGCGGCCATAGAGGGTGGCGAACAGGGCAATCGCCTGGGGCCTCGCTCTTGTAGGGGCCTCGCGCAACAAACAAAGCAAATAAAAAAAAGTTATTAAGAAAGATTTTACGCTTTGAACAAACCGAAAATAACAATTTTAAAATTGTACATCTTTGTTTTTATTAAATCTTTTAACGTGTAAAATATTATTATACTAAATTTTTTACCTTTACATTTCCTGTTAAAATGACAATTCCGTAAATTTAGTAATAAACCAACAATCAGACCTACTTTTCACGAAGGACAAAGGCCTCGCAAGACTTGCTTGCTAGGGGCCTCGCCAGATCTGCTCGCTCCGGGCCTCACAATAGGTAAGGCCGCCGCTGCTTGCTATTATCTCGAAACTGTAAGAACTGATTTCGAACTGCAAGTGTTTACCTTGTGTAAAACATATTTTGTTATAGGCGCCATTTTTTCAATATGGCACAAGCGGAAACAATATTAACGCGAAATTTTAGACCAAACACGAAATGAAGGCCATTTTCAAAACTACTCTAAAGCTTTTAGGTAAAACTACCAAATGGTTGGACTATGAGGAAACTAAAGTTTATAACCAAGTGAGCCGCAGTAGAACTGCCATATAGAGACACGGCCGATGCTGGGAAGACTACGCTATTACAAAATTCATGATAGCTCAGTATTGGCAGTATTGTGGCACACAGAATGCGAAAAATATCGAATCTAATCAAACTGTTATCAACGCTCTCATTCTCTAATGAATGGATTTAGTGCAGGGACGTGATGTAAAGGGTTAAATTCCTAGGTCGATTAAAGTGTGTGTTGGCTTTTTCATAATTCGGTTTTTTTATCAGCCACATAATTAATACAGTACCCATTTTTGTAACGATAACTTAATTTCAATGATGAGGTCTTAGCAATTCAGTTACCTTAACGATATTATAAATAGCTTTACTATTTATTTATTGTTTGCTATTTAACAAAACATTTGTAATTTTAGCAAAAAAATTAATTTCTCTTAAACTCCATCATCATACCATGGTACCAACATCGAAATATCCCCTTAATAACAAAAAAAACATCTCAATTCGTTCATTAACGACGAAGTTATCGGCGAACGCACTTAAAATAAACAAAAAAGAATTTATTTTTACTGACGATTCACAAGATCTTTTATGGGCAAGATTTATATTTTCTAAATGGTATACGTCCCAAATTTTTGCTACGTTCCTATTTTTCAGTTTCTTGAGTTTGATCATTTTATTCAAATGTTAAATCTTTTTTATAGCTTCGCTTTCAATACATCTCGACCCTCGTCGTAGTGCAACTAGGTTTATATCTTAGGGGTTGAATACCGCGTATAACATCAGAGTTTCGTGGCATTACCACTGTTTATGTACCACGGTTAAACTAGCTATTAAAGGTGGGAATATAGATGCTACTACAGCTAAGTGTTGCCAGTCGACTGTCGATAGTATATCGATAGATGTCACAAAAATAGTTTTGATAGCCTAGTAATAGTGTCAATATTATTTATTGTAGATTAGTAAACTATCGATACTCTAAACCATCGATAGTTGTTTATTTACGAGTAACAATACTATCGCCATAATTTATTCTTCTTGGCCAGAAACACTACTCTACTTCTGCTTTAAAGTATTGGCTAAATAATAGTATCGATGCTTCTAAAGATAGGATCATCTTATTGAGATGAAAAGTATCGATATTTTCACTGTCGATAACTCAGCAACACTACTACAGCTCTTTTACTGGTAAGGAGTTCTAGTAGTACACAGGATGGATACTAAAGTCGTTGCAGTGAGTTATTCACGTGTAAGTAGCAGAGGTTGTATTAAATTTCCGTGTCCCAGTTTAAGAAAAGGTTACCAAAAAATATATATTGGACAACATCACATACATTGCTCCGATTCTGTGGTAAGTAGCTAAAGCACTTGTATTACAGAAATCAGAAACAACGACAAGTGCCTACCCAATAGTGTTTTTAACATGCTTTTATTAGCTTCACTTGGAACTATGTAAGAAAATCTTGGAATCTTAATTTAACCCACTTTCAGGTCTTCAATTAGGATGAAATTTAACAACTCTGAATTCTGATGACAATACATAATTAGATAAGAAACGTCATTTCAAATCCAATATGGCGGCCTCCCCAAGATGGCGGACAGGCTGTTTGAAATCCACTCCCATGATATGGGTATCAAATGAAAGGGCTTGCTGTCTAAAATACGAAAAAATCGTCGTCGTGTGACTTAAAGCGTGTTTTTCAGTTTTTTAAACTATGTATTTTCTTATTTCTTTACAATTACGGTTTATGGTAAAGCCAAATACAGTCAACAGTACATCATTTATTTATTTATTTATTTATTTATTTAAAAACTGTATTGCACAAAAAAAGTACAAAAGGTGGACTTAATGCTAGGAGCATTCTCTACCAGTCAACCGTTGGGTCATGCAGATAGTACGTTTATGGGTGCGGTAACAGTAAAAATGTGAGTATGGATAACAACAAAATTAATAATCATAAATAGCAGAAAATTACACACGAGAAAAGAATATTCATACATAAGTTCATGATAAATAAATATAATAATTAAACAATATAATATAAATATATATATGTGGGATGGTGAGAATGTGAAACGGAACGAAAGCGCAGTGAAATGGAACGTAGGATTAAGGAAAGGGAAGAATGAACGAATGAGTGAAAGAAGGAATGAGTGAGAAAAGGGGTATAACGAATCGAAGACGGACGACGAACTGCTCTGTAATAAAAAGTGTTTTTAAAATTCAATAAATAAGGATTATCGCAAGAAGCCCTAGTTTCTCTGAACCCACAATTTTGGGGGCTCACCGGGATCAAGAGAGACTGGAATTTCTGCGAAACGACGCGAAAATCCTGAGAGTGACGGTTACTGCAAAAAACGACGGTTACAACGACGACGACGACGACGCTTAGAAATTGCAGAAATCGTTATTCGCGATGCCTAAGGACACAAAAGAGCGACGCAAGAGCAGACAGGACGACTACGAAGACGTTGAGACTGTTGCAACGACGACGCAGCTCAACACGTTACACATGTCGGCGGAATTGATCCCTACATTCAACGGTCAAGATAAGACGTATCCTGTGACACGATGGGTGCAGGAGATTGAAGACAACAGCGAGATATTTGGCTGGTCGGAGTTGCAAACCTTGTTAATTGCACGAAGATCGTTAACGGGTACTGCATCTCTTTGGCTCAAATCGGAGCGCCCGTTTAAATGTTGGGAAGATTTAAAGATGGCAATCTCCAAGGAATTTCCAGACACAGTTGACATCAAGACGGTACACGAAATGATGAGTGCCAGGAAAAAGCGACCAGATGAACCGTGCATTGATTACATGTTGGTGATGAAAGAGTTGGGCAAACGCGGCAAGATGCCAGATTATGTCGCTATAAAGTATATCGTGGACGGCATAATGGACGACGAGATCAACAAAATGATGTTGTACGGAGTTACTTCGTATTCTGACCTGAAAGAAAAACTACGGGTGTACGAAACAATAAAGGAGAAGACGAGGAGCGGCTGCAACCTGCAAAATCAACGACGAGGAGGCATACAATATCATACTAATCATCATCGCACGCAAAGGCAGCATAATGTGTTATCATCATCAAAGACTTGTTATAATTGTGGTGGGAAAAATCATGTGTCATCGGAATGCCCAGATAAGCAACGAGGAACGAAGTGCTTCAAGTGCAATTCATTCGGTCATATTTCGAGAGAGTGTAATGGCGGCTCAGGTGCTGGTACGAGTACGAGAGCGAGCGAGACGGCTGACCGAACGAACGAAACGAAATGGCGGCGTGAGGTTGGCTACACTGGCGGCAAGGCGATGTGCGTCGATGTTCACTCGGATCCGAACCAATACGAGCGAGGCGATTCGTGTTTGCGTAGTGGTAGTAATGACAATTCAAGCGTAAAGTGTGTTAATGACATTTCCTCTGTCGTGAACGTAAACAAAGTCGAGAAAATGCATAGGCCGATGAAAAGCATAGTTTTATGTGGGAAAACGTTCGAGGCTTTAATAGATTCTGGCAGCGACGTTAATTTGATAAGATGGGACAGCTTCTGTGCTTTGCATGTAAACGATTACGAGCAGTGCGAAATAGTGTTCCGCGGATTAGGAGCTTCGCATGTTCAAGCAAAAGGACGCTTTATTGTTACGGTGTGTGTCGAAAACAATAGTTTTAAAGATGTTTTGTTTTATATTGTTCCCAACGATGCTATGTCATACGCTGTAATTCTAGGCCAACAGTTTTTACAGAATGTTGTAATGATAATGAACAACAACAATGTTTCGCTTGTGCCTTCGAATGAGGAATGGTTGCATAATTTTACAGTTGTTTCTGATTTTGATGTTATAGGTAATGAGGTGAGTTTTGAAGCCCGAAAACAGGCAAGGCATTTGATGAATACCTACAGGCCCTTGAAGACGAAAGAGGCGCCGATCGAGTTGCGTATTATATTAAAAGACGATATTCCAGTGGCTCAGAGACCAAGGAGGTTAGCCTTGAAAGAACAATGTGAGGTAGACCAACAAGTAGCTAAATGGATGGATGAGGGAATAATTCGGGTGAGTCATTCTGAATATTCAAGTCCTTTGGTACTGGTTAGGAAGAAGGATGGTAGTATACGAGTTTGTGTTGATTATAGGCTTATAAATAGAAAAATGGTTAAAGACGAGTATCCATTACCCATCATCGATGACCTTATTGACAAGTGTAGGTCAGGAAGAATATTTAGTACGCTAGATTTAAAAAATGGATTTTTTCACTTAAATGTTCATAGAGACTCCATTAAGTATACTTCATTTGTCACTACGAAGGGACAATATGAATTTTTGAAGGCTCCATTCGGTTTGTCAATATGTCCAAAGGTGTTTACTAGATTTATCAATATAATTTTCAGAGACCTAGTAGAAAAGGGAATTGTGTTGATATTTATAGACGATTTGCTAATTCCAGCGGAGACCGAGAATGAGGCCATAGATAATTTATCAGTGGTGTTGCGGAGAGCTTCCGAGTATGGACTGGAAATTAATTGGGGAAAATGTCAGCTCCTAGAACGCAAGGTTGAATATTTGGGCCACGAAATTGAAAATGGAGAGGTGAGACCATCCCCAGGAAAGACAGATGCCGTTAGAAAATATCCGGAACCAAAGAATATAGTACAACTTCAAAGTTTTGTTGGATTGTGTTCATACTTTAGAAAGTTTATACCACAGTTTGCTATGTTAGCCCAGCCTTTGACGGATTTATTAAAAAAGAATAGAGAGTTTACTTTTACAGAAGAACAGAGAAAGAGTTTTGCAACATTGAAAGAAAAACTGGTAACTAAGCCTGTATTAAAAATTTATAATCCTAGATTGCCCACAGAACTGCATACAGATGCTTCCAGTGTTGCATATTCTGCGATTTTGATGCAACAGGATGATGGTGAACTACACCCAATTCACTATATGAGCAGGAAAACTTCAGAAGCACAGAGTAAATATTCAAGTTATGAATTGGAGGCTTTGGCTGTAATAGAAGGTATAAAGAAATTTAGACATTATTTATTTGGTATCAAATTTAAAGTAATAACCGATTGTAAGGCATTTCAAATGACAATCAATAAGAAAGAGCTATCTTTATCAACAAGAGTGGCCAGATGGATTATATTTTTGCAAGATTATGATTTTACTGTTGAGCATAGAGGAGGTAGTCAAATGAGACATGCAGATGCCCTGAGTAGAAACCCTCCCATTGTGAGTATGTTGTTTTCAAGTTTGCATGAGAACATCAAGTATGCCCAAGAGCAGGACGAGGGTTTGAAGGCGATTATGGATATATTACAACATCAGCCATATCAAGATTATTGTTTAGATTCTGGTTTATTATATAGAGGAAGTGAGAAGAAGTTGGTTATACCTAAAAGTATGGAAACTGAAATATTGAGAATAATTCATGGTAATGGACATTTTTCCAAAAAGAAGATGATGGAATTAATAAGTAAAGATTACTATTTTGAAAATATAAATAAGAAGATAGATGATTTTGTAGTAAGTTGTATACCATGTTTATTAGCTTCACGTAAACAAGGAAAACAGGAAGGTTTTCTCAACCCAATTGAAAAGCAAGAAATCCCATTTCATACAATTCACATAGATCACATTGGACCTATGAGTGAGACGAAGAAACAGTATAACTACATACTAACCATGATAGATGCATTTACAAAGTTTACTTGGATTTTTCCTACAAAGAGTACTACAGGTAAAGAGGTATTGGATAAGTTAAAGATTTTTCAACAACATTATGGAAATCCAACCAGGATAATTTCAGACAGAGGGACTGCTTTTTCATGTACTGAATTTAAAGAGTTTTGTCAAGATGAAGGAATTCAACATGTGATGATTACAACCGGTGTACCCAGAGGAAATGGCCAGGTTGAAAGAATACATAGGACAATCATCTCAGTGCTGACCAAGCTCTGTATAGAGAATCCTACATTATGGTATAGACATGTAAGTCGTTTACAAAGATCTCTTAATAGTACCTATCAGAGAAGTGTGGACAGTACTCCATTTGAACTGTTAATTGGAACAAAGATGAAGATCAAAGAAGATGTTGAAATTTATGATTTATTATTGCAAGAAGATAGAAGTAGTTATGTACAAGACAGGGAAAATTTAAGAATTAGAGCCAAGCAGCAAATATTAAAAATACAAGCAGAAAATATCAAGAATTATAATAAACAAAGAAAGAAGAGCACTCAGTATCAGTGTGGTGATATTGTAGCAATCAAGAGGACCCAGTTTGGAGTAGGAATGAAATTGAAACCTAAGTACCTTGGCCCATACAAGATTACATGTGTCAAAGGAAAGGATAGATATGAAGTAGAGAAGATGGATACTTCGATGGAAGGTCCTAGGAAGACATCCACGTCCGCTGATTACATGAAGGTTTGGCCGGATCCTTGCAGTCGCTTTGTAAGTTCAATTTCTCATCCTCATTATTAATTATATTTATTATGTAAGTCGGGACACAGCGAAGTATTGTTGGTTGTTCAATCATATTTACTTTTAAGCTATATTTGTCAGAGATGGAAGATGTTACAGAAATTCACAGTTCATGTTTATTTAATGTCGTATGTAAGCAGGTGAATAAAAATAGAGGTTATTATGTTTAGTGTTTATGTAGTTTAAGCCGTGTAAAATGTAACTTCTAGAGTTACTGAGATGTCCACTCAGTCTGAGGGCAGACTAATAGCAGGATGGCCGAGTGTGGGATGGTGAGAATGTGAAACGGAACGAAAGCGCAGTGAAATGGAACGTAGGATTAAGGAAAGGGAAGAATGAACGAATGAGTGAAAGAAGGAATGAGTGAGAAAAGGGGTATAACGAATCGAAGACGGACGACGAACTGCTCTGTAATAAAAAGTGTTTTTAAAATTCAATAAATAAGGATTATCGCAAGAAGCCCTAGTTTCTCTGAACCCACATATATATATATAAATAAAACAAAGTAATATATATATAAATATATGCAAACAAGTGAATAAATAAAGCAAATCAATTTAGCAAACACTTGCAGAATGATATACTAAATATACACACATAGTAACTCTGTCTGTCTGTCCAGCTTTCACGCCTAAACCAATGAAACGATTTTGATGAAATGTGGCATAGGCATTCCTAGAACATTTCTAGAACGGAGATAGGATACTTTTTGTTTTTAAAATAAGAAGGGATGAGGGAAAATATTTTTTTTTAATTAGAGATATAAAGTTTGGCACAAATAAAAAACAAAACTTAGACTAAAATATGGACTTCTTTTTGTTTTAGAATATTATGGGAAATAGGGGTTTAACCGACCATGGAAGTATGTAGTCCACGCGAACGAAGTCGCGGGCACAGTAAGTGTATTATAAATTAATTGAGACTCATCGTCGCCCTGAGATTGACAAAAGATTAAGCACATCTTTCATAGTAATCTCAAAATATTTTCAAAGCTACATAACATCTCCACGTGTACTGACATAAATAATGTTTGAATAAAATGATTCGCATTAACAAAATGGCGCAGCTTGCGCCTCAAGTTGTGAGTAATGAGAATGTAAAATAATTTAGATAAATTAAATTGTGAGCCATCAATTTGATCCCGTAGCGAGAAGCAGTAAACCGCGCGATTATAAACCGTTTACGCGTCTCGTAAAACGGCGGGTTTGACGCATAGAACTAAGAGAAATTGCGCAGAAGGGAACATCATTAAGATGCAAGAATCAAGGCCTTATTTTGCAGGATAGATAGATAGATAGATAGATATACTTTATTGCACAAAATCTTTACAGAAATATTTTTTATATTTATCTGTACGCACAGTACCGTCACTCTAGAAATATGAGGGCGTGTGTGGACTCCCTGGACTAGAGTGCTCTAAGGTCAGGAGTACCCACTAAAACCCACCGATGGACCTAATGGCCTTGAATGTGATGCCGTGGGAAGGTCTTCAACCTACCAAAACATCACCAGCGGAAAGGATCAAGACCTAATCAAAACATTGAACCAACTCCTTTATTCACAAATTGACGACCTCCGTAATTGAGATGCGAGCGGACCTGAGGCTGAGGATTCAGGTATTGTGGTTCCGTCTTTGTTTCTAATTTTGTACCACAGGTGCTACTTAACACGGAATCAGAGCGATGTAAATTATGAGGGTACGCAGAGAAAGAAGACTCCAAAAACCGCAAACGCATTTCACTTATTGAAACGAATCGCAGGCCTTTTAAAAAACTTTTTCCGATGAACCGCCTAACGGCGTTCGACAAGCGAAGACGATCGGCTTGTCAATCACGTCGGGCCGTGAAATCGTTTTAATGGCTGTCTCCTCTGTCACCCGCTGATCGCGGCCTATTGATGCGGTGACTTAATTTAACGATGATTGCCGAAGCTTTTGTGGCCCGTCCCGTGTTACTGAGAGCGTAACGTTATGTTATATGTACGCCGACCGTGGTCTATTCGGGACGTGCGTACGGTGACTTAACTGCCGGTACGTAAAGATAAAAAATGACTTAATGTTAAAGTATATTAGAGTATTGATGGGGCAAAATACCGTTTTTTTAATGTATCGTTAATTCACTAGGCAAATAAATCTCTTTTATTTGATTACTAGTGGACCCGACAGACTTCGTCTTGTCAAAAAGATTTGGAATGTGGCTTGACTCTAAATTGAGTTAGAAGATTTTTGTACTGGAAAAAGAAAAGGGTTGCCTTTAGAATTTACCCGGGTAAATTCTAAAGGCAACCCTTTTCTTTTTGCAATTATTCGAATTTTTTTCACTTCTTCAACGAACATTTAAAAAAATAATTGTCAAAATTGGTCCAAGCGTTGTCGAGTTACGCGCAATTGCCAACACATTTTGCGATTCTTTTTATTTAATAGATGATCTAAAACCATAAAGTGCACTGGTAATTTTTATTTTTTTTACTTAAAACACAAAATTGACAAAAAAGATTTTTAAGGGTTTATTTTGTTGCGGATATAAGTAACCTTACTGCAACATTAAAAAAACTACATATTCAAAAATATAAACATAATACGCTTTGAAACTTTTTCCATTGATACTATGAACATTTGATCTTAGTTTTAAAATGCTGCGATTTCGCCTTTAAAAGCTCATTCTAACTAAATGGTCTAAATAATTAAAGTGACCTTTTTACTAGTAGTTTTAGGGTACACATTTTACGGCAGCCTATAACAAAATATGAAATTATATAAATTTTAAATCTTTCATTCTGGAAGTACAAAACTGTGTTTGAGATCAATAAATATGTAGGTAGCATATGTCTAGTTCCTAAGTATGGTCATTATTCCGTCTCGGTCTTAACGCAAGCATTAGTCTTAAAAATTTCAATCCAAGACTAAAATACATAATCCTACTTTCTCGGAAGAACTCGTATAGTTCGCAATGGTATTCAAAAGTGCAGGTGCACTATTTGCCCGCTTTTAGGATTAAAGTTCCCGGAAAATCCCGGAGATCCCGTCCAGCACCGCGGACCGTCGCGGCCTCATTACCCGCAGATTGTCACGTAATGGAGCTGGACTTCCCGAGATAGCTTACTGAAGATCTTATTACAACCGAAATGCATTTATTGGAGGAATTACCCAAGGAATTTTATCTTCGTTCCATTTCGGTTACAAGATTATTTTATAGAAATAGGGAAAATTTGTTTTGGTTTAACATTAGGAACATTGAGACAAAAAATATTACATATAAATATATATTTTGAAATAAAATATATACTGATATATGGATATTAAAATGAGTGACCGATCTAAGAACGAAACAGGCTTTAATACATCGCTAAGTAGTTTCAAACATTACATGATATAACTTTGTATTAAAATTAAATTTCAGATAACCATTCATATTATTTATACATATTATTATTAGCAGATAATGTCGACCAATTTAAAAAGTAGATACCTACTTGAAACTTATATTTACGTTAAACTACAAAATACGAGGCTGACATTTTTAAATACATCTGTAACTGAGCACTCCAGATATTACGCATACAAAAATAATCTTATTTCCAGTCAACATACATAGTATGTTAATCAAACTGTATGTCACTGGGGTGGTGGCGCTATGTTGCGGGTCGTTCTTTTCAATATGGTCAAGTGAAGCGATGGCTGGCACATACGTCATGCTTGTGAACAGGTGCTACCTTGGGGGGCTGGTCTGCTCCAGCTTACCTGTCAAAAATAAATACTAAATGTTTCTTCACTCACATAGCTATAAGTTAGATACTGGTACTGTAATTAATCTGCTGAGTTTCTCTCTCTCTCTATCGAAGACAGATAGATTTAGGTCCCGAACCAGCAGTATTGTATGCTATGACGATTCAAAAGTGTTACATGTACCTACTGGAATCTAGAAATATTTGATTAGCTTATAGCAAAATACTTACTAATATTATAAATGCAAAAGTAACTCTGTCTAACTGTTTGTCTGAACTAATTTTGATAAAATTTGGTATAAGTATAAGTTGAACCTCTAGAACGGACATAGGCTATTTTTGTTTTAAAAATAAGGGGAGATAGGGGTAAAACCGACCATGAAAGTATTTAGTACATGCAAACGAAGTCGCGGGCACAGCTAGTTAGTATAATTTCAGCTTTATTTGTAATGAACACTAAAGAGTTTCCTTCCGGGATTTCATAAATATTATTGATGTAATTGACGCATATAAAATAGTATTGAACTTTGATAGTCCATCGGTTTTTGCGGTTCAAAGTCAAAGTCAATATTTTTTATTCACATAGATTACATTAGTAATACTTATGAATAGTCTCTATATAAAGCAAATGAAGCTACCTCCGGTTCGGAACCTATAACTAAAGAGAAGATACCGGCAAGAAACTCAGTAGTTTTTTTTTACAAATGGAAGCTAAACTTATTACTAATTTTGCACTAAGACACACAGTTCGTTTGTCAATTGTAAAATTAAAATTAAAAATCATTTATTGAAAAAAATAAAAATAAAACAAAAGTATCTATTTGGTTAATAATACCTGTCAGGTACATTTGAACGCTCGAATGTTTATTTCGACTGAGCTTGTAAAATACCACGTAGTTTGATATACCTTGCCAACATCACAAATAAAACAAAATTACTCTTTCCAAATGCTCCCGTAAATATGAGAACGGATGCGTAAAAATCCTAGGCGGAACGTAATAAGATTTTCGTTATATTTCCGCATACCGTTTGGCGGTGCCCTGCAAAAATAGTTGGTTTGTAAGACTACAAACACACACGTTAACACATGCAATAGGATATTAAACCTTATGCTTCGACCTTAAGAGCGGTGTTAAGTTCAAAGTGTGTCTGACAAGATTTTGAAGGGACTGTACCGGCAATATTGCATTTGTTACGGAAGTAGGTACGGTTGATGCTACAACATTCAAACCCGGAACTCCGATTTTTTTTTCGAACTTATGTCGAGTTGTAATGGTGGCGCCCCCTTCAAATGGAGAAGCAGAAAAAGTGAAGTAGGTAAGTACGAGATGTAAAAAAAAGTATAGAATCTTAAATATTTTCAAGAAACATATGAGACTAATGCCCGATTCCAATATTTTACGATTTGTAATGTATCAAAAATGACTATCTGTTTTAATCCAACCGACTACGAGTCGTCAATCTCGTTCCATAATTTACTTTAAATATCTGCTGTCATCAGTCGTCTCGTATAATTTATAACTATGCGTAACTAGAACGGATTGTCGGTCTGGTTCCAATATTTTAATAAACTACTCGAACTAGATGAATGAAACCACATCACTATTTTCACTAGGATGACCAATTTGCACGTGTCTATTGGAGGAAGGCATAGCAGTGAACTTCCATCGATTGAAATATATGAGAACAATGTTTTGCAACGATTAAATTATACCAGTGCTATTGTGCCGACCTACTACATGACCTACAAGTCGACTTGGCAACAGAATTGGCAAAGTAAACAACGCTCCATACGTAATGCACGATTGGCCAATCAATAACATCGATCCTACATTGCATCAGAGTTTTCGTCGCCACTAGCTATATATACAACAAACCAAGATTGGTAGTTGGGACTTGGTCCCCGAGCAGATAACACCTAGCTCGGCGGAAGTACTTCCACTTTTAGTAAAGAACATACGTTCCTTACATTGGTGACCCCGGCTGAGCTTATCACCAGCAGCCTTTGAAGAACGGAGCCTTCGCATCAGGCCATGTCTCCATACCCTAAACAGCCAGCTTTTTTTTTATATTGCACTTCAAGATTGACCTCATTCCACCTGATGTTAAGTGGTAATGAGGTCCTAGCTTAAAGGTGACAAGTACAGCATAATAAATATGTTACTGGACTTGTCGCCCTTACCTTGAAGGCTTGACCCCTGCTACTAATGTAGCGCCCCCAGGAGCTCTGGAAACCTTACTCACACGCAGGAACACAACAACACAGAAGTGATTGTTATTTGGCTGCGGTCTTCTGTTAGCCACGACAAGAGCCACACCGGACCACCTCAGCTGACAAAGCCACCTGTTCCGGGCCCGTGTAATGAAGCAGGCCATCGCAGCCCTTGCGTCATACAATACTGAGTCTACAATCAAACAAATGAGGTATAAAATCGATGAGCGCATTATTCAACCAAATCTGATGAGGAAAATGGACAGGATAATTTAAAGGTCCATTATCATACGAATAAATAACGAGTGGACAAGTGGGAAGGCTGCTTAATGAGAGAATTTATGAAGTTGCCAATACTCAAAGGAAAGCATTTTAACTTTTATGACAGATTATGCAGTTATTTCTCTCAATATTGGGATAAATACGGTGAAAATATCAGGTGAAAATTGCACATTTCAGAAGACTGAACTGAAAATGTATGGAGATTAAACTTGTGAATTTATTACGTTAAAATCGGTGTAGGGTAGCTATCGTTATAGTCCGTCCCAGAGCGATGTCAGAAGATAAATTTGACAAATTTCATTTTATTTATCTGCTGTGTTAACCACTTAGCCGTCGGTAAAGACCTCTGCCGTGTGAATTTAGAGCTACATAGGTACTTATTGACCCGTGGTACATGCGTTGCTATTTTTTATATTCTTACTAGCTATACCCGCGACTTCGTTCACGTGGACTACATACTTTCATGATCGGTTTTACCCCTATATCCCCTGATATTCGAACAAATAAAAAGATGTCCACATTTTAATGTAAATTTTGGTTATACTTATTTGTGTCAAATTAGTTGGAAATTGGAATGAAAAACCAAGTGGAAACTTCAGGTAAAAGAATATAATAAAGGTAGCAGCAATGGTACAAGAGACAGATGTATACGTAACAGAATGACAGAGTGTTATAAAGACATTAGACAATATAAAAGTTTAAACTTAAACCTAGAAGGAACAATCATCTTGCCAGTGTTGTGATTATAAAACAGGTTTTATTAACACCTCCCCGTACTCACAACACTTATGTACACCCTGTATATACATATTAAATAAAACATACTGTACAAGACATCTACCTATCACTAACTTTACACCTAGCTACATAATATTTACAAAAACATGATAATATGAAAAAACACTGTACAAACCTAACCTAACCCTAAACTATTTGCACACTTGGTGTGCTTTAGTTTCGGCAAAGGTTTAGTAAGTATGTCAGCGATCATGTTGTTTGTTGGTATGAACTGTAGCCGAATGTTATGGTGTGAAAGTGAGTCTCGAATGAAATGATGTCTTATGTCGATGTGTTTTGTACGTGCGTGGTATGTGTTGTTGTGGGCAAGTTTTAGTGAGCTTTGATTGTCTGTATGAATGACGATGGGTTGTGAGATGGCAAACATTTCCCTAATGAGTGACTGGAGGTAAATAGCCTCTTTGCAAGCTTCCGCAAGAGCCATGTACTCGGCTTCTGTCGTGGACAGGGCTACAGTACGCTGCTTGCGGGCTTCCCAAGATATTGGGGCTCCACTCATTAGGAAAGCATATCCCGTGAACGATCTTCGGTCCACAAGATTGTTTCCATAGTCCGCATCGACATATGCTACCGGCAAAAATTTTTCAGATGACCTAAAATGCAGACGACGGTCTTTGGTGCCTTTAAGGTACCGAAGAACCCGCTTAGCGGCCTTCCAGTGTACCCCCCCGTAATGTGCATTGAATTGAGAGAGGTATGAGACCGAATGGGCAATATCGGGTCTAGTACATATTGCAATGTACATTAGTGAGCCGATAAGTTCCTGATATGGAACTTCTGCATTTTCTTCATTTGAAGATCCAGGCAGCAGTTTTATGCCGGGTTCTAAAGGAGTTGTCACCGAAATTGCATCTGTCAAACCGAATTTATTTATAAGTTTTTCAATGTATTTAGTTTGGTCAAGAGATATGTTTCCAGAACTATGCTGTTCTACTCTCATGCCAAGACAGTCTTTGCAAACTCCAAGGTCTTTGACTGTAAACATTTTCTTAAGTTTATTCTTGAATTCGATCTTCATACTGTCCTTTGTAGAGACAACGAAAAAATCATCCACAAATACAGCTACGATAAGAAGATCGTTTCCGTCTCGTCGATAGTATAGACAGTGTTCATTTGCTGTCTGTTTGAGAGACAATTTGTGCATTGCCTCACACACTTTCGCGTTCCATTGGCGCGGTGCTTGTTTAAGACCGTAAAGGGCCTTTTTAAGTAAACAAACCTTTCCTTTTGGATCAGTGGAGAAACCCTCAGGTTGTTCCATGTAGATCTCTTCTTCAAGATCTCCATTTAAGAAAGCTGTTTCAACATCTAAGTGATCTACCAATAATCCGTGATGAGCAGCAAAAGCAAATAAAAGTCGCACAGAAGACAGTCTAGCCACAGGTGAGAAGGTTTCGCCATAGTCTACTCCGGCTACTTGAGTGAAACCTTTTGCGACTAATCTAGCTTTGTACTTCGTAATATTACCACTTGTGTCCTTTTTTATTTTGTAGACCCACTTACATTTGGTAGTTTTTCTACCAGAAGGTCGATCAACTAGCATCCATGTCCCATGTTTTTCTAGGGAATTAAATTCAGCCTTCATTGCCTCAATCCATTTTTCTTTTTGAGGATGTTCAATGACTTCTTTGTATGTTTCTGGCTCTTGATCCGACGTCATGTAAAGGTTTTCCTGAAATCTTTCAGGAGGTCGCCTTTCACGAGTTGGATATCTTCTTTGAGATTCAGGTGCTCCATTTCCAAGAGGGAAATCCACCGAAGAAACTGGAACATCTGCAGAAACTTCAGGTATTATAGGTTCATCTGAAGATGACGCACTAGGCGTTACAGATGGACCTGGCTGAGGTTGAAAATGTGACAGTGGAACTGGTTCATCTTCTAAAGGCACAAATACTTCTTGCGGTCGCGGTGATGGTGGAAGTTCGCTGTCAGAAGAATTTGGTTTAGGCATAATTGTCGTTTTTTCTTCTATAAAGACTACATCTCTCGCAACTATGATAGTTCGAGGGTTTTGGGGATCTATGAGACGGTAACCTTTGCTTTCAGTAGCATAACCTACGAATATGCAAGTCTGGGTTTTAGATTCCAGTTTAGTACGCTTTTCTTTAGGCACAAGAACGTGGGCTTCGCAACCAAAAACTTTTAAGTGCGAAAGGTTAACTTTTTTCCTAGTCCACACTTCTTCTGGAATTTTGTTCTTCAATGATTGCGTAGGAGTACGGTTTTTTAAATAAATAGCCGTATTTACCGCTTCTCCCCAATAAGCAAGAGACAAGTTTGAGTCTTTAAGCATTGATCTGGCTTTCTCAATAATAGTACGATTCGCACGTTCTGAAATTCCATTCTGCTGAGGAGTATATGGAATAGTAGTCTGATGTAGGATACCACTCTCTTTCAAGAAGGTAGACATGTCCTTATTGACATACTCACGACCGTTGTCTGAACGCAGAACTTTGATACGCTTGCCAGTTTGGTTTTCCACCAGATGCTTAAACTCTACAAATTTGCTGAATCTGATTTCGATTTTAAAAGATATCCAAAAGTTTTGCGACTAAAGTCGTCAGTAAAAGTTAATAAATAAAGTGCTCCACCCCAAGATTGTGTACTCATAGGTCCACATAGGTCCGAGTGAATTAGCTCGAGAACCTCACTCGTTTTTGTATTCGAGTTTTTGAAGGGTTTTTTGGCAAATTTCCCTTGTAGGCATGGAATACACTTTTCTGTAAAAGTTCCATGAAAGTCTATGCCTAAGCATTTGTTTCTTAAAACTTGCATGGCGTTAGAATTGACATGACCAAGACGTCTATGCCAAAGTATGGCAGACTCTTTGGTAGGAGTGTACAGAGCATGCGACTTATTGACGTTAAGTCTGTACATACCTTTATGGTTCGATCCTGTCGCTATGACTTTACCTGTCATTTGACATCCACCTGACAAAGTAATTGTCGCACCTTCGGATGTAAACAAAACATCGAATCCTTTCCTAACTAAACTATTTACAGATAAAAGATTGGTAGCTAAACCCGGAACGTATAAAACATCGCTAATCTTATTTACACTATCGGAAATATTTATATTTACAGTACCTCTGCCCTGACTAAGAAGTTGGTTCTTATTTGCAACAGTCACAGGAATAATGCAAGTCGATAAGGTCTCATACCAATCCTTCCTGTTGCTCATGTGTGAGCTTGCACCAGAATCTATGAACCAATCTTGTGAACCTGTGGATGAAGGTGAAGATAAACAAGATGAAAGTGTAAATTCCGATATATTGTTTGAATAAACCTTTGCCGAAACTTTCTTGTTTTTATTTCTACATTCAGAAACTAGGTGTCCTAACTTTTTACAATATGTACAGAAGAATTTCTTTTTCTGTTTAGTTTGCAGCGCCGTAGTTGCAGGTTCAGGCAGGGGTCGAGTACTCGTAGTGCAGGCAGATCGAGAGTCTTCCTTCAGAAGAGCTGACACTACGCCTTCCGAAGTAATCTTCGCGTTGGAATGTTCTAAGGCCATGACGAGTGGCTGAAATTGTTCAGGAAGTCCAGCTAAGATGATAATTCCGAGAAATTCATCTTCCACTCCAGCTCCTATCTCTTGTAGCTCCTGTTGTACACTAAGCAGGGAATGTACGTACTTGTCCATCTTTCCTTCATATTTGTTCGTGAGAAGCCTTTTCATAAGTTGCAGTCTCCGCGTTAAGCCGCTATCAGCATAGGCTTTTTTGAGATTGTTATATGTCTCAAACGCGGTTTTTGCATTTCTGATCACAGGGTATATGGACTCTTCACATGTTAGGCATATCTTTGCACGCGCTTTAGCATCCTTACGTTTGGCGTCAGGATCAGATGCATCGTCTACAGGGTTTATGACGACATCCCATAACTCCTGATCCGTAAAGAAACATTGGATTGCAAATGCCCAATTGTTAAAATTCCTCCCGTTTAGTTTCGTAATGGGAATACCTGTGAAACTTGGTGCCGGCTTTAAGTCCGATGGATGGTTCTCCATAGCACGATCTTCTCACACTTTATTCAGTTAACAATCCTGGGCCCATAACCAGTTGGAAATTGGAATGAAAAACCAAGTGGAAACTTCAGGTAAAAGAATATAATAAAGGTAGCAGCAATGGTACAAGAGACAGATGTATACGTAACAGAATGACAGAGTGTTATAAAGACATTAGACAATATAAAAGTTTAAACTTAAACCTAGAAGGAACAATCATCTTGCCAGTGTTGTGATTATAAAACAGGTTTTATTAACAAAATTTCATACCTCTAACTTAAAAAATAAACATTTTCCCATATAAAATTTCAAGGGCGGTGTTACCACCCCCCCCCCCCCACTCCCTTATTTTCTAAATAGAAAATAGCCTACGTCTGTCTAGAGGTTCAACGTATAATACCCATACCAAATTTCATTAAAAACTGTTTTGTGGTCAAGGCGTGAAAGCCGGATAGATAAACAGACAAAACAGGCAGAAATACAGGCAGAAAGGCCGGCAGATATATTACACTTCAAGATTGACCTCATCCCACCTGATGTTAAGTGGTAATGAGCTCCTAGCTTAAGGCCGACAAGTACAGCATAATAAACTTTCGCATTTATAATGTAAGTATGGATGTCCTAACTGCCTATTAATGATAGAATAGAATAGAATAGAACAGTTTAGAGGCTGCAAAGCCTTATCATCTTCACCGCGCTTTCGAAGGAGCACAGACGGCTCTCACCCCTATAAGGGGTCCCCACGCTTATTCCTACTCTTACAGATCATTCAATGATTACTTTTATAATTAACTAGCTGTGCCCGCGACTTCGTTCGCGTGGACTACATCCTTTTATGGTCGGTTTTACCTCTTTCTCCCCTAATATTCGAAACAAAGAGTAGTCTATATTTTAATCCAAGTTTCGAGCTATATTTGTGCCAAATTTCATATCTCTAACTTCAAAAATAAACATTTTTCCATATAAGCTTCCAAAGGTGGTACTACCCCCCTCACCCCCTTATTTTTTAATAAAAAGTAGCCTATGTCCGTTCTTGAGATTCAACGTATACCTATACCAAATTTCATCAAAATCGGTTGAGAGGTTTAAGCAGGAAAGCGTAACAGACACACAGACAGACAGACATACAGACAGACAGACAGACAGAGTTACTTGCGCATTTATAATATTAGTAGGGATTATACTTCAATGCCCACAGTTCACAGTTGTACACCCGAAAAATTTTAATATCTCCACTCGGATGAAACCCATCAAAGTGTTAACAGCGCACTTGTCCGATTGGTCACGCATAAATAATGCCCTTAATGGATTGCTCTGTAATCCGATCATCCGGTTTGATTTTGTATTGCGATGGAAGGGCACGGTCGTACTACTTATTGTTTTGGTACTTTTGAAGTCTGACATAAAGGAATCTTTGAACTGGGTTCCGAAAATGAGGTTCGCTATTAGAAATAGAAATAGAAAATATTTATTCAGTGTTAATATAAAATTAGTTACATGAGATAACAAAATAACAATAGGTGCAAAACACTGAGTGTGTTCCTTACACTCAGTATGTGTCGGGGGGCCGACGACTCCTCGATGCTGGTCTTCCTTATGTACCTAGAGAGTACTACTGCGCGCAGGCAGCATACAGTCTTGAACTCAAACCAAAAATGAAATATAATAAGACCGCAAATAAACAATCACTTCTGTGTTGTTGTGTTCCTGCGTGTGAGTAAGGTTTCCAGAGCTCCTGGGGGGTGCTACATTAGTAGCAGGGGTCAAGCCTTCAAGGTAAGGGCGACAAGTTCAGTAACAGATTTATAATGCTGTACTTGTCACCCTTAAGCTAGGGCCTCATTACCACTTAATAATGCAATATAAAAAAAAATATGTATAATGTCGCAACTCTCACCTAATAAAACATACATACAGATACGAAATTCCCGTTCACAAAACACCTCAATAACGCAGCTTTAAATAGAAGCGCATTCCTTTTAGTGCATTTAACATTTACCTCACTCGAATTTCCTTAAAAGATATTCTAAAGTTTCGCATTTCTTTCCTTCAAACGTATTCAATACCAGTTCACTAAATTTCTTTAGCGTCGTCTGCATACCTGAACATACAGGGTGCTAGGAATTGATACCCAAAATCAGAAATAAACTATGATTTTTAGTTGAAACACAATCAACACAAAATTATATGTATTTTATTTTTCTATTTGGTAATGATTCTAAATTCGAGGTATGTTTTGATATAATTTTTCTTATCACATAAGACATTAATTGTCAATATTACTTACTTATTCTGTTATACTTACACTTTTTTCCTTATTTTCTATTCCTGATCCCTCATCGACCGCAATAGGGGTAAAATTGGAAGTTTATAATCACAATTAAAACAAAACCTAAAACGAAATGATACAAAGCGTGAGACGGTTGTACGAATTGGTTGTCGATGATATAATCAGAAACTATAGTTTAATGATAACAAATTCTTGTCAATTGCATACCTGATATGGGTAACTGTTGGATGTTTATTTATTTAAAAACTTTATTGCACAAAAAAGTACAACAGGTGGACTTAATGCTATGGACATTTTCTATCAGTCAACTTTTGGGTCATTCACAGAGTTAGTTTATGGGTGCGGTAATAGTGACAAAGTGCATAAGTAATCTAAAAAATAAAAACATAATACACGAGAATAGTAACTACAAAGCGTTACAAAAGTCATTTCGGAAATGATTAAATATTCATAGACATACATGAATTAATATAATATATATATAAAATATGAAGCTTTACTTATATTAACACAATGATCATATATATATATATATATATATATATATATATATATATACGTAAATAATACTATTCTACCAATAACTTCAATTTTGTTTGTAACATTAATTAAGGACTTAATACAGTTTTAGTAATAAATTTATTTTGAATGAGAATTTTGAATTCTTTTCCCCAAAAATGCAGATTAAATAAAAAAAATGATGCGGATTACATTATACACGTTTAATAAGTAAAACTTTGCACAGTACTTAAACAATAGAAAGATAGACTACCTTATTTCATTTGGAATTTTCCTTTTTTATTTATTTATTTATTAAAAATAGACGTCTTGTTTTCTTCACCTTACATTAATTTCATTTTCACTGATCTGCTTTCAACCCCTTCTATATTACCGGCCGAGGCACACTCCTTATCACACATTTGGCAGCAGCAGACCTGCTTTTGAATAAGCCCCAACTGAGTTGGCGACCTGTTTATACTATCTAGTACTTACACTGAAAGTTTGCCTGCCAAGAGAGTATTTTAACATTGCTTTATTCCATACTAGAGGTCGTCCGCGACTTCGTTCGCGTGGACTACATAATTTCATGGTATTTACACCTTTCTCGTCAAATATTCGAACCAATAAATCCATACTAATATTATAAATGCGAAAGTAACTCTGTCTGTCCGTCTGTCCGTCTGTTACTCTTTCACGCCTAAACGGCTGAACGGATTTTGATGAAATAGGTATACGTTGAACCTCAAGAACGGACATAGGCTACTTTTTGTTAGAAAGTAAGGGGGGGGCGGGGGTAATGCCACCTTTGAAAGTTTATATGGGAAAATGTTCCTTTTTTAAGTTAGAGATATGAAAGTTGGCACAAATATAGCTCTATTAAAATATAGACTACTTTTTGTTTCGAATATTAGGGGAGATAGGGGTAAAACCGACCATGAAAGGATGTAGTCCACGCGAACGAAGTCGCGGGCACAGCTAGTAGTCCATATTTTAATCCGAGTTTCGAGCTATATTTGTACCAAATTTCATATAAACTTTCAAGGGTGGTTTATACCACACATCCCATTATTTTCAAAACGAAAGTAGCCTATGTCCGTTCTAGAGGTTCAACGTATAACTATACCAAATTTCATCTAAATAGGTCCAGTGGTTTAGGCATGAAACCCGGACAGACAAACAGACAGACTTTAGAGTTACTTTCTTTAAGTGCCTACGGTCTGAATGCGAGCGCAAATTTGAAATAGGTATAACATTTCCATCTGACTAGGGCATCCCTAAAAATTAAAATCCATTTAAAAAATGTGTAACTTCAAAACAAATGCTGTTTTAAAATGGCTGTAGCATAGCTTAAATGAATTCAAACAAATGCCAATAAAAGCATACAATTACACTTGGGTATTGTGTAAGTTAAATAAAACAAATTAAATCAAAATAACAGTGTTTTATTGGAACAGTTAAATAAATTACTAATCATTCATCAGCATTTTATTACCTTTTTAAATAATAAAATGCTCTTTTATTTAATCAAACGAACCTCTTTAATACAATCTGATGTCTACGGGTTAACATTTGTTAGACAACTTATTTCATAAATAAATAACGATTCACTTATAATATTGACATTGTATCACACGAGATGCGAATGCCAAATATTATTATATTATTATTAGGTTTAAACTAAATAAATAAATTAAATTTAGACATCTTTGGGAGGAAATCTATTATATTATAAATATTCTCTTTATTTTTCTTTACACTCACGATCAATAAAATGTAAATACTTTAGCTCCTATGCTTGAATAATCAATCATTTATTGCTGTTATAATGTAGTTACAGTACAGATGGTATTCTCAAAATTAGATCATTATAGACTCCGTTAGGGCACTGCAATGTTAGAGAGGACGCTCGCGTTTCAGCTACTACCATAAACCTGCCTAAAGAGATTTTATCTCTGCTTATGCATTGGTATAATAATCAGAAAAAATATGTAAGATGGGCAGGCTCTCTATCGGGGGAGTACAGGTTGGAGTGCGGGGTGAGGCAAGGGGGGCTGACCTCACCTACGCTCTTCAACCTTTACATGAACCGGCTGATTGATGGGCTGGGCAGCACCGGCATCGGTTGTCATATAGACGGAGTCTGCATCAACAATATAAGCTACGCCGACGACATGGTGCTTCTAAGCCCATCTATTGGTGCATTGCAGAAGCTGCTTAAAATCTGCGAGTCCTATGCAGAGGTCCAAGGACTCAAGTACAATGCGAAGAAAAGTGAAATAATGATATTCAGACCGGACAAGACTCGCTACAAAACGGTTCCTAATTTTTCACTGTCTGGTAGTCCCTTAAAAAAGGTCGAGAAGTTTAAGTACTTGGGTCATTGGGTCACAGAGGACCTCAAAGATAATGTTGATGTTGAGAGGGAGCGCAGGGCTCTGTCTGTCCGATGCAATATGTTGGCCCGTCGCTTTGCACGATGTACCAAACAAGTTAAGATTACGCTTTTTAAAGCATACTGCCAATCATTTTACACGTGCAGCCTATGGGTTGATTGTACTCGGAGGGCATTAGAGGACATGCGTGTCCAGTATAACAACGCGTTCAGGGTGCTGGTGGGGCTGCCGCGATACTGTAGTGCTTCCGGTATGTTCGCTGATACGCGTACTGATGGTTTCGCCGCCATCATGCGTAAACGCTGCGCCTCTTTGATGCGTCGCACGCGTGACAGCCCCAACACCATCCTGAGTGTGTTGGCGGGCAGGTGGGACACGCCGATGGTGGGTCGCTGGATACGGTTACACGCAGTCAAGTAGACATGCTGCCCGCCAGCGGTCTGTCTAGTCTGGTCCGTTCCCTTATTTAGTTATTTCATTTATTGTATTTTGCTACTAACACTAGTTGTAAGTTTAAAATGTTACTAACAAAATATGGGTTACAAACCTGAAATAAAGTTTATTATTATAAGGTCCATTTTAAAATGAGATTGCAAACATATTAGTACCCGTGACTGTTCGATCAAAAACACATCATACTATAAGCACATAAGAACTGATATTGATCTACAGGTGTTTTAGTAACCCTATTGGGTAACTCAATTGATAAGGTTACCTTTTAAGAGGGTTACCTTATCATGACGCATATGAACTGATATTGAACTACAACTGTTTTGGTAACCCTACTGGGTAACTATTTGCTAAGGTTACCTTTTAATAGGGTTACTTAATCAATATACGCATAAAAACGGATAATTAACTACAAGTGTTTACCTGGACGTGTTGTTGACCGTGCCATCTTAAATTAATTAATTCAAGGGAAAATTTGATCAAATAGTTGTTGCCATCTTAAATTAATTAATTCAAGGGAAAATTTTATCAAATACCATTCACCTCGAAAAATCGGCTAACCCAATCAATATGATAACCAATTCATGTAGTAAACTCACTGAATACGCCTGAATATACCATCTGTATAGGAAAGGGTTCTTAAAGCGTTCAAGCTATATTACTTTCTATCTGATAATCATAATACTTATTATTGCGCTCGTTACCACAGAGTAAAAAATAGTTACTAATATCCGGCAGCTGATTGGTTGACTATAGAACATCATATACGAGCTTATATCCACGAGGCGATGAAAAGAGATAAACAATCAACAGGTTAACACTTGATTAAAGGTAAGTGGTAGTAGTAACCCTATTCAAAGAGTAATGAATAAATAAAGTAACCCTCAGTAGATAATGTTACTTTATTTTTGGTTACCTTTTTAGGTAACTTAATTGATTAGGTAACCTTTTAATAGGGTTGCTCTGTCAATAAATTTAACTTTAAGAAGGATTCCCGGTTACGAGTAATAAGTCTCGTTTTAGTAATTGGTGTTCTTTACCTTTAAAAATAAGTCATGCTTTGTTGGTTACTATTTAAAAGGACCCTCCCTGTTTTCTATAAGGTCCATAGCTATGGTCGTGGTCATGGTACTCATAATGGTGGGGGTGGAATTCGTGGTGGGGGTGGAACTCATGATGCTCCTGCTTCTGTTCTTTGAGGTAGGAGGAGAACCAGGCCAGGAAGTAGCCCGCCTTGTGCAGCACCACCCAAAAGACGAACGCGTAGATCAGCTTAACTATGAAGAACTTCTTGATGACGAGATCGGCGAAGTATACTGGAATGAGGAAATTCAAGAACTGCGGTTAGAATACATTAATAAATGAGGCTAACGGTTGATACAACTGAAACATTTCGTAGCCTATGATAACTTTCGGTTAGCTCAGTTGGAGGAGCAGCACGCGCGATACGAGAAGGTCGATTCCCGTACTGCAAGGGGAGATGAAATTTTTCTGTTTCTTTTAAACGTTCATAAATTCTTTAATACAACTTTTTGGCTTTTGTGAGGAAATATGGCTTTTTTTTATGGTAGCGCAGTATATTGGCTCCTCCCAGCCTAATGGTAAGCAAGAGAGGAACCCACATCGCGATGACAACGGATTTGATATCAAAATATCCTATCCGTTAGCATCGCCATACTGGCCCGCAAGATGTTTTGAAGGAATCCATGTCAAAGGAAGGAGGAAACACATGAGCCGGCAACGAGGCTACTTGACAAATGTACATTAAAGTATATTATTGTTTATCCGATATTTAAAATTTTATATTTTGGTAATAATAATACTTTAATTTTGAGTAGCTAAAAAAGTTTTTATAGCATATTTTAATTGGAAGTAACCGTAATACAAGCATTTTGTCAGACTTAATATGGTTATTTATAAGTTGACACCTATTTCAAACAGGTAGTTTATTATTTTGTATGTAGTTATAAAATCGAACAAATAATTAATATGACGCTTTTCCTTATGTTTTTTTAATAATAAAAGACATATACAACACATATAGACCCTATACTTACAAAGATTCATTTTGGTGAAGCGACTAAAATCACAATTGTTTGTGCTTAACATATATCCAAATTTACGTTCACCATAAGATTGTTTTATTAGTAACTCCATAACTATCTCCATGGTGTAGTGGTGAGAGCGATAGGCTCAAAAATCCGGAGGTCGTGGTTTCAAAACCTGCGGTGAACACTCTCACTTTATGAAAAGAAAACATATTCAAACTACGAGCCAGTGTTAGGTGAGAATCCTTACTTATGTACCATACGCACGATTTTTCATTTTTATTTAAAATTAAACATTTTTTTTACTATACCTACACGCCGGCACAATTAGGGGAACGTAAAAAAAGGTCGATTTTACATTGTGGTAAGTGGACGGATAGAAATATAGCCATATCCATGACATATCCATGATTGATCAACAAGGAGGATAGTGCAAAATTGAATAAAATGGGTCATCTAATAAGCATATGCTCCCATAATGAATGCACACGGGGTCAAACGAGACCACATCAACTACATTTAATTAAAAGCCTACTTAAAAGCAATTTTCTTAAACAGAGACACATTAAATTAAAAACTTACCGAACAAAGCTATTTTCTTCTTCTTTCCTCTCGATTCTACCGAGCTCTCTTCAAAACATGCACCGTTTGTCACAAGACACAATAAAATTAAAGCCGATAAAATAAGTTTCTTTGTCGACGACATTTTAGGTGTATTTTCGTTTTTATTACTTAGAAATTTAAAATAAGTAAAGTCACTATATTATAGTTTTTAAGGAAATAGACAGATTTTTTTATTTTTCTAAAGAATCTTCTGTAATTTTATTGCACAAGACTCAGTGGCGTTTACTTCATATTATCACCACCATATTTTACTTATAATCCCATAGGTGATTGTCTTCCGACGTTGTGTTAAAATATGACATTCGCACGTTGCCAATGGCTATAGTAACAGTCTGTAGTTGCTAAACTAAGTGATAATAGGAGAAAAGTTACTCATAGCTACCTTACTTTCCATGCTTACTTCTAAATTAGGACCTAGGTCCGCTAACAACACTAATAGGGTTACAATGAACTTGACAATAGGTTTGTGATGAAAGTTTTAGTACACACGCAACAATTTTGAGAAAAGTGATATTATGTAGGCGGATGCGAAATGGTAGGGCAAACATCACTTGCTTTTTGGAGTTCCGTGCGCAATGGGTAAAACCCGTTTTACCCATTGCGCATGGAGTCTCAGTAATAAGATCCCGATCTTATTACTGAGACTCCATGCTCGTCCAGGCTGTATCTCATGAACCGTGATTGTAAAACAGTAGTAATTATCACAGATGTTATATTTCTGTCGCCGCTTAAATAAAATAAAAAAATATTAAATTAATTATTCGTAACGTTTTTTGCTGTTATTGACAACTTCAACAAGTAGACTCTTGACATATTTCCAGAATTTCTAGTTACATCTTAACTTTCAATATAAACTATAAAATTAAGATAAAATAATTAAATATTTGTTTTATCTTGAATTTCTTTATAAATTAATAAATATTTAAGGGTTGTCCCACTGTTGCTACTAATTTATTGAACACTAGAAATCCCTCCCGGATGTAGGTGTAATGTAGATAAAAATATTTTTTACGGCTGTTCTGTACAAAAATATGTCCATATATTTGAACGTCAAAATTGAATTTAAAAGATCTTAACATACATTGGAACACATAGAAAGCGGAAAACGACCTTTTTTTGTACAATGTACCTTATTATGGTAAGGAATCCTTTGGGCGTGGGTCCGACTCGCAATTTACCAATTTTTTCACTATTATACGCAATGTCTTACTCAGATGTCGTAAGTCAATAAATTTTGATTTTCGAAAGAGCAGGAATAAATAAATACAATCTTATTCAAATTTTCAGTTGTTTTTACTTTTTCTTTTCAGCGTCAAATTTATTCATGAATATTTAAACAGTTAATTTATCTTACCGCCTTACATGACAATTGTTTGTGCATATTTAGGTATCTCTTCATTGTTGGTATAAATATGAGATTTAGAGGAAAATGTAAATAGAAAATTTTTATTAATGATATTCTTCAGAGGTCAGACGTATAATTTGTCTCCTCCGTATCCGAGAGTTCTGCGCGCCAGACTTTGGCGTCTTGCTATCTTTGAGGTCGCGGGTTCGATTTCCGAGCTAGACAATTTGGAAAACGAACTTTTATATTGTCTCGGGTCTGGGTCTGCTCCAGCTTAGCTGTCGAAAATAAATATTTACTTGAGTACTTAATTGTTTAATCGCTCATCAAAACCAAATTATAGACTAGATTTGGTCCAAAATGGATTACAGAGAGCAATAAGTTAGATACAGGGGGCCTACTCCCATAAACGAAATATGTCGGATCCGACAACGGATGGCAATTTTTAATCCTCATAAAGAAATCACTTCGAAAGCAGATTAAGCGTTTTCAAAAAACTAAATATTATTTATGCAAATCAAAAACCACGTCTTCATTCCCAAACTTTTGAATAATCTTCAAAAACCCCCCCTGCTACTGTAACTAACCTACTCAGTTTCTTACCAGTGTCTCGGTAGAAATAGGTTCCGACTTGGCTGTAGAATGAAATTCATATATTTCTTTATTCAAGTAGGTTACATGTAACACTTTTAAATCGTCATTGAATACAATGCAAAGTGATTCTTCATCCGGTTCGGAACCTATATCTACCGAGAAGACACCGGTAAGAAACTCAGCAGATCAGTTACAGTAGCAGTATAGAACACTTTGGACCAAGTCATACATAGTTTTATTTTGATGAGTGAAATCACTTTGCATTATCTTCAACGACAAAAGTGTTTCATGTAACTTAAATAAAGAAGTATTTGACTTTGACTTGACTATAGTGCTATTAAACTTTATTAGTTTAATAAATAATAGCAATAGGCCCACGATATGAAGTGAGAGAGAGATTGTGGCTAAGCCTGTGTCTAGATATATCTATTTATGCGGCTAAATATTTGTCTTTCAAGGAAATCTGATCTCGCAATAAAAACAAACGAATATACAAAACAAATAAGAACAACAAAATACAATCAAAACAGATTTTCGCGCACAAATTCCAAACCCGCTCTCCCATGTAACACAGTAGGATTCGCGACATCAAACGATATTAAATCTGGCATATTATTACAACTCATCTCCGGGAACTATCCTCAACAGTTCTTCGCAATAAAGGGGGATCGTAACCGCCGGATAAACCGTGTAATACCCTCCTTAATATTCATAAAACGTTGTAAAAATAATAACAAGTCGTCATTTTCAATTTACTCGCAGCCGCGTTCAAATATCACATTTCATCATAACGACAGCTATAAATTTCTTCGCGATTTCACTGGATTCCCTTAACGTAACAAATCTGGGTGGCCAGATGTAGTAGACACCGTAAACGCGGACATGTCCTGCCTTTTTAGGTGGACGAATAACTTTTGAGAGGTCTATCCTTTTTGGTCGCCTTACCTGGATAAGACGGTTTGGACCGCAATCGTTCATTTTTAGGGGCTCCACGATTATCCCCGAGGAACCCTAAACTGGGCTGGATTGAGCGGAACCTGCTACACAGGTGATTTATAGGGTTGTAACGGGAATTTGTAGTGAATAGAGTTGCCTGCGTTGTAACTGTGGGCACAATGACTGAGATAAGGAGGGGCGTCGGTAACAAAGAGGAACTTTCGTGGACTTTGTAAATGCTGTGTTAGCAACTCGTACTTCGACCTCTACAGGCATTTTAGCTATGATTTTATTCGTCAAATGTGTTTCTTTTCTTTTCCTTTAAGTTAGTGTGTTATAGTCTAATGTTGTTAAACTATCAAACATTTAACATTTTTTTATAGTACTTTACGCCGTACTAGCAAACTTGAAATATTAGAAACAGAACTCAAACTCAAACTCAAATATTTCTTTATTCAAGAAGGTTACATATAACACTTTTGAATCGTCATTGAATACAATGCAAAGTGATTCTACTTCCGGTTCGGACCCTATATCTACCGAGAAGACACCGGTAAGAAACTCAGCAGATCAGTTACAGTATCAGTATCTAACTTATTGCTATGTGTAGCTCACTGGACCAAGTCATATAGTTTTGTTTTGATGAGTGATGAAACAATTAAGTACTCAAGTAAGTTTTTACTTTCGAGAGGTAAGCTGGAGCAGACCAAGAAATTTTTTATCTCCCCTTGCGGTGCGTGTAGCCGGTTTTATTACACTTTAGTGTCTTTCATGAGCCCTGGTAGTTTTAAAAAACAGCGGGCTGTTTCTAGTTATTAATCAAATAATATCAACTTGCTAGTGACCAGGTTTCGAAAAACAACTATACGAGACACAAGAAAATACAGAAAAGTTCGTTTCCCATATTGACCCGACCGGGGATCGAACCTGGAACCTCAGAGATGACGCGACGCTAAAATCTGGCACGCTCGCCTCTCGACTACGGAAGTCATCAATTATAGATGTTACAGTCAAAACATTAAAAATATTAAATGCCGAATGTACATCTAACATCTCGCCTTTTATTTTAATTTCAATGAAAATTTAACAAATAAAATATCATAGCCAACGCGACTTGCCACTCGAAATAATGACGTCATCTGAATTAATCCCCTTTTCTGCCCTTAACATTTAGTATCATTATTTTCATTGCCTTCCCTAATTCGTTCTTGTTGTCAAAATTTATTCCATCATGCAATGTTATCATATTCATCAAATTACCCCAAAATGACGTCCTTTGCCGAAATGGTTTTTGACATGAGACCATTTGTCATAATTTGGTGGAAAATGGTTTAATGTTTTGTTGGGAAAAAATCACCAGAAGTTAATTAAATTGTATAAAAACCTCTTTAGGATAGTTTGCTTGTTTGTTTCGTTTGTTGTTAGTTGTTTTTTTTAAAACGTCGTCACTAGCAAGTTTTTTTTATAGTATATTACACTTCAAGATTAATCTCATCCCACCTGATGTTAGGTGGTAATGAGGTCCTACCTTAAGGGCGACAAGTACAGTATAATAAATCTGTTAGTGGACTTGTCGCTCTTACCTTGAAGGCTTGACCCCTGCTACTAATGTAGCACCCCCCAGGAGCTCTGTAAACCTTACTCCCACGCAGGAACACAACAACACAGAAGTGATTGTTATTTGGCTGCGGTCTTGCGGTAGTTGATATTAATTGATTCAGTAAATATAAATAGACCGCTGTTTTTTAAAACTACATGGGCTCATGAAAGTCACTTAAGTGTAATACAACCTACTGCAAGTACCAAATTTTCATACGGATATTTTTCAAAAACTAGATATTTATATCTTGGGTATAGTGAAAAGTTATGGAACTATTGGAAAGTAGAAATAAGAGGCTCCTCAAATACTAATTCATTTAGACCGTACACTTTTATTTTAACAAACGTTAAGTAAAAGGTCCCCAAACGCATCCAACAGTTTTTGTGTGACGGAGTAACATCTATACAGATAATATTTTATAGATATACACTGTATTGCAAAGAAAAGTTACCAAAATTGGTTTTGCAGACAGAAAAGTACAATTTAGGCTGTCTTAAACCAATCTTTTTCAGACAACCTTTAGGTAGAGAAAATATTAGTAAAAACGATTTACCTACATTATAGCGTGAATAATACACAATACTAAAATGTAATATATACATATGTATATATATAAATATCAACAATAACATATAGTATTTACGATTTAAATAAATATGTAGAATCAGTGTATGAAATCAAATGAACTACAACTTCACGTCTAGTTAGGTGAAAGAAATATGAGTTGATTTAAAAATGAAAAAGAAATTCCTGATCGGTATCGGTATTGGTCCATAGACAGTTAAAGATTGTGTGTAATATTCAGAGGTTTTTATGTAAAAGGATTCTGCAAATGTTTGAATAGTTTAATTTACAAATCCATACGAAGCTCAATATTTCCCCCTTCCCACTACCAAATGTCCGAACGAATAAACAGACTCGCATTCTCATATTTATTTATTGTTTTCATTTCGACAAACCTGTTCGTAGAATTTCTCTTGCAAATAAAAGTCATTTCCATTGAAAATACTGTTCAAATACATTTCTCGTATTGTTCCTTTCAGAGTTATAGTAATATTTGCTTTATAAAAGCTTGATAAACGTTGTTAAAACTAATTGCTCGCTTTAATCTTAATAACGGATCTGTTTTTTTAACTACTTTTTAGGGTTCCGTAGTTAACTAGGAACCCTTATAATTTCGCCATGTCTGTGTGTCTGTCCGTCCGAGGATAATCTCAGAAACCGTTTGCACTAGAAAGCTGAAATTTCGTACAAATATGTATATTAATCACGTCAACAAAGTGCAAAAATAAAAAATTAAAAAAAATGATTTTTAGGTTACCCCCCTACACGTAAATTGGGAAGTGATTTTTTTTTAATTTCAATCCCAACATTTGATATATCGTTGGATAGGTATTTAAAAAAGAACAGGGGTTTACAAAGATAATTTTTTAATAATATTAATATTTTGGGAAATAATCGCTCCAAAAGAAAATAAAATTGTGCCCCCCCCCCCCTCTAACTTTTGAACCATAAGTTCAAAAAGTATGAAAAAAATATAGAATATAGAACTGCGTAAAGGCTTTCTAGGAAAATTATTTTGAACCTGATGGGTTTAAAAGTTTTTAAAATTTTTGAAAAAATATTTTTTTAACTAAAGTTGTAATTTAAGCGTATACGCTAGCATTTTCTTTTCTTACTTTACATATTTTTTGTGTTCTCAATGTATCTGGTTTCAAATAAAAAAGAATAAAGCCCATTTTTGTAACTTTAAGATACTTAAGTATTGTGATGCACTGAAAACTACGGAACCCTACACTGAGCGTGGCCCGACACGCTTTTGGCCGGTTTTCCATTTTAGTTTCCATTTTAGTTATTCGACTGCGAGAGATGACTAGTGTTTTATGATGCATCTGCAAAAAATACCTTTCATTAAATAGAACATGATACAAATATATGTAGCGGGTCGGGATGTAATGAGAGCAATTTTATAGTTATATCAAATATATTAACGAAAATCACTTAAATAAACCAAATAAAAACCACATCGTCTTCCTCGTCGTACGTCGTCTCGCAAAATGCACCGTCTTTTGTTCATCATCCTACTCTTTCACTCATCATTCTGTATACACTGTTCGGATATTCGTACACACATTCAACACGTATCCGAGATACGTCCATATAAATAAATAAATAATAAATAAATATTGCACAACATCACACACATTGCTCTGATTCAGTGGTAAGTAGCTAAAGCACTTGTGTTACAGAAATCAGAAACAACGACGGTACCACAACACCCAGACCCGAGACAATATAGAAAAGTTCGTTTCCCATATTGACCCGACCGGGGATCGAACCCGGAACCTCAGAGATGGTGCGTGTTTGTAATATTAAAACAACCCTTTTTTACTATAGTTATATAAACATATATATACGGTATATTTACCAAAATTTGATTTTTTACAATTTCTGTCTGTCTGTTTGTTCCGGCTGATCCCTGAAATGGCTCGACTGATTTTGACGGAACTTTTGATGGTAGGTATCTGATGTAATAATTAGTAAGGAAAAACTGACTGACTGACTGACTGACATATCAACGCACAGCCTAAACGGCTAAACGTAGGCACTTGGCATTTGGAAGGGACGTAGCTTAGGAATCGTAGAAGTGCACTAAGAAAGGAATTCCCGAAATTCCTACGGCAACGGGAATTAGCGGGAAAATCCTTTTGTATGAAAAATCTCAACCGCTAAAGGTAGACGCTTGAAATTTGGCATGCAGGTACCTTAGTAAACTTAAAGCTTAGTTGCAACAGCATATTGCAAAATTTCCACGGGAACGGGAGTTAGCGGTAAAAAAATGGAAAAACCCTGTAGTCCACGCGAGCAAGTATATAAATAATGAAGGACTAAATTAATATAAGAATAAGAATAAGAATAAGAATAAATTTATTTGCATAATTAAGTATACAGTACACCATTTCACACTTCATTACAAGGCAAAACCAGTAAATTGTTATGAAACCAAAAGTAACAACATTATCTTGTTAATAACTATGACCATCTAGTTGACCAAACACTCCAAAGTACATTTCACAAATTACGACAAATATAAACATCTATTGAAGGTATACCGACAAAATTCTTTACCTCCCGTGCTAGTCCGAGGACTGTGTTACGGCAAGGTAAGATTCTCGCCATTGTAGTACCTACCATAATGCTAATGAGATAACTAACACAATATTGGACAATATCACATACATCGCTCTGATTTTGTGAAAAAGCCAAAGCACTTGTGTTACAGAAATAAAAAATAACTACGGTACCAAAATACCGAGACCAGAAAAAATATTTTGAACAAATTTAAAGTTATTATTCCAAATTGACCAGACTGGAATCGAACCCGGGACCTCAAAGGTGACGTCTAAGTCTGGCCCGCTCGCCTCTCGGCTACGAAGGTCGTAAAATTCACGCAAATGTATATTCCTAATGTGCTCCGTGAGCTCTGATGCAAGCCCGCCTTAATATTTTACCCGACTGCCGAAGAAGGGAGGGTAATGATTTCTAACAGTTGCAACGTAAACGCCCAAGACACCACAGTCCCGGACGTGACGTGACTCGAGCCAAAGAGATTAAGGGGACAAACTCAAGCTGCATTTTTCTCCATTATGGAATTGAGATTTATCTCTCTGGAAGAGCTTGGCCGGATGAAGATAATTTGTACTAATTATTTGATGTGATTGCGGGCACGAAGCTTGATGTGTGCAGTATGTGGCGGGTCGTTAGGTACATTCCCTTCAATATGGTTGAGTGAAGCGATGGCTGGCACATTCGTCATGCTTGAGAACAGGTGCCACCATTGGGGACTGGTAAGTACTACCGATTTCTGTAACACAAATGTTTTTAGGTACTTTCTACAGTATCAGAGTATTGTATGTTAATTGTCCAATATTTATTTGTTTATTGGTTGGTGGCACTATGTGGTGGGTTGTTACATTCCATTCAATATCGTTAAGTAAAGCGATTGCTGGCACATTCGTCATGCTTGAGAACAGGTGCCACCTTTGGGGACCGGTTAGTACGTCCGGTTTCTGTAACACAAATGTTTTTAGCTACTTTCCACAGTATCAGAGCATTTTATGTGAAATTGTCCAATATTTATTTGTTTATTGGTTGGTTGTTACATCCACTTCAATATCGTTGAGTGAAGCGATGGCTGGCATACTCGTCATGCTTTTGAACAGCTGCTGCAGCTGCTTCCTTTTAGAAATGGTCAGTATTTCCGATTTCTGCTACATATATGCTTTAAACACTTTTGAATCGTCACTAATACAATCCAACGCGATTCTACTTCCAGTTCGGAACCTATATCTACCCAGAAGACATATGAAATACTCAGTATATTACTTACAGAAGCATCTAACTTATTGCTATGTGTAGCTCACTTTGGACCAAGTCATATAGTTTTGTTTGGTGATAAAACAATTAAGTATTCAAGTAGGTAAGTATTTACTTTCGAGAGCTAAGCTGGAGCAGACCAGTTCCCTGGCACCTGTTAACAAGCATGACGTGTGTGCCAGCCACCGCTTCACTCAACCATATTGAAGGGAATGTAACGACCCGCCAAATTCTAGTCTTAAAATTGTGACAGGTCAGTGTACCTATATATCAAGTGGAAGCGAGGTTGTCATGCAGCAAGCGTCAGGCGGTCGAGCGAGCCGTGCCGACACGCACGCCCGCGCGGGGAATGCTTCAGTAATGAGGGATGAGACATTACACGCTGTAAATGCTCGTAGCCAGGAATGACAATTTATTTGTATGAGAACACATTACTTCGATGGTTTAGCGGTTTGAGTAAGTACGATCGGGGCTTGAGTTCAATTCCCGATAGTAAAAATGCGAATTTTTCCTTACATCATCGACTGGTATTTAAACATTGTTATAGTGCTTGACGCCGCTCTAGCGAACTTAAATATATAAAAGAAACAGACAAATTTCATCTCCCCTTGCGGTGTGGGCTCGACCTTCACGCATCGCACGTGCTGCTCTTCCAACTAAGCTAACCGCAATTAATAAGTACTTATGTTCTTAACATATTCGGCATAAATGGATAGATACACTTTAATACACAAAAAAATTTACAAATACTAGTTTTACAGACATAATCAAGTACAATTTAGGCGGTCCTATTGCTAGAAAGCAATCTCTTTCAGACAACCTTCAGGTAGACGAAATAGTACCTAGATATCGAGAAACGGGTGCGGCCGTGCAATATATTTATTGACTTACTGGAGGCTAAGGGGGTTACAACAGAAAAATTCCACATTTTCCACTGAGTCATCGCTCCTATTAGTTACAGCTTGATGTGTTATATATCCTAAAGCCTACCTCGATAAAAGGAGTCTCCAACACAAAAAAGAAATAAATTCGAAACAGTAGTTCCTTAGATTTTTTTTTTATATTACACCCTCATCCCACCTGATGTTAAGTGGTAATGAGGTCCTAGCTTAAAGGTGACAAGTACAGCATAATAAATCTGTACTGGACTTGTCGGCTTGACCCTGGCTACTAATGCAGCACCCCCCAGGAGCTCTGTAAACCTTACTCACACGCAGGAACACAACAACACAGAAGTGATTGTTATTTGGCTGCGGTCTTCTGGAAGGTGGAGGTATTTCACCAGTCGGGCTGCACCAGTTCGAGCGATTAATCGCTATGTTCTACCTCTCTTAAAATTCAATTAGCGCGATCAAGCAATCAAACTCCTAAGCTTGACAATGTTAGTATAGATTTGGTGTTACCAACATTTATTTTATAATAATTTCCAATTTGTATTTCGACTTGTGACAGCTCGCCAATAAAACTTAACAAATCGTAACAAGGCTGTCAGGCCAAAACTTTCGCTCCATTTGATAATGAGCACCTAACACAATTAGCGAGTGACGACATTCAACGTTCACTCATTAAGCGCGCAATTATAAGTCCGAAATGAGGAACTCTGAGAGGTGGGGGAAATAGGCGCAATTACATGGGAGGGAAGAAATATTTTTAATTAATTATGAGATAGCGCACTCTCTCGGCTGCGGTACGCAATCACATTGATCTTAAGTTGCAAGAGACAAGCGACTTTCAATCGCTATGTAGTATACGCGATACATCACAATTCTAATTAATTATACGTTAGTAGCTGTGCCCGCGACTTCGTTCACGTGGACTACAGGTTTTTTTTTCATATATGTATATATATTTATACTTTAATGGTCGGTCTTACCCCTAATATACGAAAAAAAAAGTATTCCATAATTTAAACCAAGATTTGAACTATATTTATGCCAAATTTCATATCACTAACTTCAAAATAAACATTTTCCCATATAAACACACAAGTGCGGTATTACTCTCATCGCTCTTTATTTTCATAACAAAAAGTAACCTATGTCCGTTCTAGAAGTTCAACGTATAAATCGGTATACGTAAGAATCTGATATATATGCTGATGATATATGCTGATGGTATCGACCATCAACGATTTCATCATCAAAATTGGTGCAGTAGTTTAGGCATGAACAGACAGAGTTACATTCGCATTCATAATATTAGTATGGATGAAATGTTAAAATATAATTTTCTTAATTTAAACAAAATTATATTTTAACATAACTTGTAAGCAATCGCTCGTAGCTTAGACCGCACAGTTAAGTGTGAAACGTGGAATAACGAACCGCGTCTCGCAGTCAGATGGCTACTCTAAAATTTAATTAAACTATTTAATTAAACCCATACGCCAAGTGACCTCTGTTGCCGTTTTTATGCACTTATGCGTTAATGAGCCGAGGGGAAACGTCGCTGCCGCTTTTTAATTGAACGGAGGAGTTTATTTTTATGGAGGGTAGCGTTTATGGGCGTCGGATTAAAATTGAATCGTACGTTTCATTGCAATGGAAATAATTGAACCGGATTAATTTTTGAGACCTCTTCTTTTCCGGTGTCAATTTCAGGAATTGGTAGCGTTTCTGATGTAGTTATTAGTAGTTACGTGTTATTTGTAGTACACTGTTACGGTTTTATTGCCACGATATTCAAAGCAGTATTATAGATAGAAGCTTCCTGACAAATCGTTACAGTTATCACATCACCTAGTACTAGTGTCCCAATTATTAATAGACGACCTCGGTGGCGCAGTGGCTAAGGTAGGCGCCCAAAGCGCGTTACGGTCCCGGGTTCGATTCCCGATCAGGTCAATTTGGAAAAAAAACGAACTTTTCTCAATTGACTTGGGTCTGGGTGTGCTGGGATGACGCCCCCTGTTAGTATCCGTCGTCTGGTACTCATATTACAAGGGAAAACCTTAGTTTGAGACCAGGTGATTGGTGTGATTGTCTGGCGCATTTATTTTATTTACCTACTAAAACAAGACGCCCTAATTTTCAGAGGTTTAAGGACGCTTCATACAATCCATCATATATCATTGCATGTGACAAACATTGTACATAGTTTCTTGTATTATTTAATTTTTGGTTTAAATTCAAGACTGAATGCGTGCAGCAGTGCTCACACTCTAGGCACATGCGGAAGACCAGCTTAAAGGAGTCCATGGCCCCCGACACATGCTGCGTGTGTTCCTCTTCAGTGTTTTGTACCTATTGTTTATTTTAATTTATTTTCTCATGTAACTAATTTTATGTTTACCTACACTGAAAAACAATTTTTCTATTCTATAAATGTAACCTAGTTTTTTCAACACTAGTGTTGAATAATACAAACGGACGATTACTCACATCGAGGTGTATGCCAATAATAACAGTTCAGTCTACGAGAGAGCAATAGGAGCAATAATTTATTCTAGCTTTGACTTCGACGCCTGTCACAAAGAACCATCAGGCATAGAATCCACAATCTAGATATGATAACAGTATGGAAGCCACGAAAAAGCTGTCATCAAATGCATCACTCAGACGGTTATTTAAAATAAGTTAATGGGTGAAAACGCGACACCATTTTAAGTAGTTAATACGAACTACTTACCGCCCTAACTGTTTGGTGTTAACCTAACCTAACCTAACCGAATCATCGGGCAGTAAGTAGTTTGTATTAACTACTAAAAATGTTGTCGCGTTTTGACCCGTTAACTTATTTTAAATGTTTAAATAGAACGCGAAAGTGTTAAATTCTATTCTCAGACGACCTTTTCTTTACGAAGGCATTAGCTGTTGCCCTCAATTTTAATCACAATTTTTCGGGATAAAAATTATCCTTTGTTATTGTAGTATCTATTCTGTATATCAGTTATTTTTTTCGCGTGAAAAGTGACAAACATCCAGAAATCGAACTTTACATTGACTTTTTTTTTCACAACAATATGGATTAATAATACTATTATATATTTTTCAGCATGTATTAAAAGATCGATTTGCCATATTTGCAGAAATTACCTTATTTATTAACTTTTTAATTAATAGCAAAGGCCTTATACAATATTACAATGTTTTTTAAAAAGCTTGTGGGCTATCTTCCTTAAATTCCGGACTGCGGTATTCTTGAGATTGTGCAATAACAGTCACAGACGGCAAATATATCACAGCTCCGCTTTCAGTCTCGCCAGTGCTGGATCCAGGTAGGAACGAACGAACATTAGCTTATACCTGAACTAGCAACCTGCCCCTTATACGCTTACAGAAATATCTGATATTTGGTGTCTTAGAGTTAATTGGTACGAGGATCCTCCACACATATTTTACCCACCATGGGGACAATGGGAAGTAAACTAATTTGATTACCGATGGCCCATTTGAAGTGGGCAGTTGAAGTTTGACTTTTCATTCTCCCCATGACATTTTTATTTTATTCATAAACAAAACTTCAAATTAAAATAATATATATTTTTTTTTAATCTCTCCAAAAGTTGATAATAAAGTTAAAAATTAATGTGATTGGCAATGGTTCTAAACTTATACATTATTTGACAGTTATGATACATACAGTATTCACCACTTGTCTTTGCCACCTACTCATAATAGCTAATTGAATTTGTAAATTTGTATTTGTATAAAACCAATAATTCTCTTTTTTCAATTAGCCTAATTTAAACTTCCAAAAATTTTGTTTACAAAATGTTTAGTTACCTATTACCAACATTTAAAATCTAGACCAAGCTAAAACTAGACACTTTATATTGTGTGCAGTCCGGCTCTGCTGTTAGGTTCACATTTAGCGTTTTCTATTTGTCCTTTGCAAAACTAATACAAACAACATTTATCAAGCAAAAGAAGAAAGAAATGTATTTTCGATGGAAACACATATCGTGCGCGACCCATTAACCTATGCCTTACATTTTGATCTAGACCAAGGTTTCAGACATATACCTACCACTCGGACGAATTGAAGAATGCTTGCTCACACCTTATACTGTTAGTTTGCATGATACTTAATTTGACAATTCATAAATGCTTTTGTAAAAGTTCACATGAATAAAGACATTTTCTATTCTATTCTATGCTATATTAATATCATAAAGAGGAAATATATGTATTTTTGTGTTTATATTTGTAATGAACTGTAACAAATCTACTGAGTTTCTTACAGGTATCTTCTCGGTAGATGTAGGTTCCGAACCGGACGTAGAGTCACTTTGCATTGTAGGTATTCAATGATGATTCTAAAAGTGTTATAATATATAACCTACTTGAATAAAGAAATATTTGATTTATTGTCTTAATTAAACCGGGAAAAAGTCACAAACTAAAATGTATTCCGCGGTATTGAAACCCATGACCTCCGTGTTTTAAAGGCCAATACCTACTTTAAACAATGCACTTCAAATGCAGATAAAAAGGTCTTATGTACAAATTAATAGTTTACTGAAACAAGATTTTAAGAACTTAGGCTTTTTTAAGCCCTAAATTTTGAAAATTATTGTTAAAGAGTTTTAAAAAGCCTGTTATTTGAAGAGATCTAAAATAACTCCTCCTAACACGAAAAGAAAATTGTTAAATGCTTTCAAATCCATTTGAGCTTATCCCAGATTATTTAAAAAATTCTAAAGTAACACGATTAGGAATACTTTATACACTTCAACGCATTCTTTAACAGAATTTTAGGATAATACCTGAAATTTTCTGAGACCATTTTCCCTAATAGTGTTATAATGTGCTAATAATATTACAGCATTTTTAACCACTAACCCATCAGACTAGTAGTCAAAGTGCAAGTGGTCAAGTGGTCTTTGCCATGTTTTGAAGGAAAGAGGAAACACATGAGCCGGCAACGAGTTCACTTCAACTTCTTAATGGTGAAGTTGAAGTGAACTCGTTGCCGGCTCATGTGTTTCCTCTTTCCTACAAAACATGGATTCCTTCAAAAGGAGCATGAAAAAACATCTTGCGGGCCAGTGTGGCGATGTTAACGGATAGGATGCTATGGTATCAAATCCGTTGTCGTCGCGATATGGGTTCCCCAGTTGCTGCCATCAGGCTGGCAGGAGCCAATATACATTCAAGAATCAATGGCTTTTTTGTAGCCATTGGAATTACTATACCAAGTACTTTCTTGCTGGAGTAACGCTCGCTTCTATATTGGCTCGGGTCTGCGTGTTGTGGTAGTACCTATCGTTATTTCTCATTGTAACACACGCGCTTTGGTTGCTTTTCACAGAATCAGAGAAATGTATAGGGTGTTGTCCAATATTTATGTAATTAATATTATATTGAAACCGGTCTAATTAGTGAAGGGATCAGCCAATTTACCTCAACAATATCCGAACTCATCTACTAACTCGAATAAACAAGAAAGCTTTCCATATTTCCTCGTTCCACCATGAATAAGTTTTCATTGTGCGACGGATAGACAAACCATTATTTACGGAGCACAATGGGGCCTAATGCGCCGGAAAATATGGCTATGGCCTAATTTTATATAGTGACCCCGGCACACAAATACGAACGCTGGTAGGAGTTGATCAGTACTATTGCAGATTTTACATCTTCTCATATATAAACATGAATATTATTATTATTAAGTTATTTATTATTATTAAACAAATAACTCAGAGAAAGAGAGGTAGGGCATAGCGATTTATCGCTCGAACTGGAGCAGACCGACTGGTGAACCTCCACCTTACAGAAGACCGCAGCCAAATAACAATCACTTCGGTGTTGTTGTGTTTCTGCGTGTGAGTTAGGTTTCCATAGCTCCTGGGGGTGCTACATTAGTAGCAGGGGTCAAGCCTTCAAGGTAAGGGCGACAAGTCCAGTAACAGATTTATTATGCTGTACTTGTCACCCTTAAGCTAGGACCTCATTACCACTTAACATCAGGTGGGATGAGGTCAATCTTGAAGTGTAATATAAAAAAAAAATAACTCGCAAACCACTCTTAAGTGGTTGTAGGCGAGTCCGAATCTCGCGCTGTTGTACAAAACAAGAACATTATATGTATTTCGGAAATATTAACAACCTTCAAAAATTAACAAGATAATTAATCAATATAATGATTAATTATTACGATAATTAATTTAAGCGCATAACTCGCTTGGACCAATTTTGGACAATTATTTTTTTTAAATGTTCGTTGAAGTCCAAGGATAGTTTCACGGCGAGAAAAGATCGAATAATTGCCGGGAAAACTCTAAAGACTTTTCACTTTTCTTTTTCCAGTACAAACGTTTTCTATCCAAAATTTAGAGTCAAGCCACATTACACATATTATTGACAAGTCGAAGTCTGTCGGGTCCGCTAGTAGTATATAAAAAAGAAAGATACACTAATGTTATAACGCTGAAAAGCATGTTACGCTAATCTCAAAACTGGTTCTATGCAAACAAAATACATTTTTGTTTTAGATGATCCATTTATCGAGGAAGCCTTCAGGCTATATTACATCAACTGCAACAAATAGGTGCGAAGAATCAATGGAAAATTGGAAAAAGAAGGGGATAGTACGCGTCCGAAGCCGCTATGGGCAACTAACTAGTCAAATTATAAGTTTTGAGTAGATGTTTGAAGAAACGGTAGGTAATATCATAGCTGTTATAAACTTTATTGCTTAATAAATTGAAATAAGGCATTGAAATAAATATTCAGATATAGCTCTATGTCTTTGCTTGTAATCAGTTTGCTCTATACCTACCCGTAGCTGTTAAACAGGGCCGGCGTTAGGGTGGCGCGTGGTTGGGCAACAGCCCAGGGCGCTCGGACTTGAACGGGCGCTAGAAAGCTACCCTGAGGTACCCAGATGTATTCCCCTAAATACATAGATGTATTGGTATACGCTTTTACAAGGGCGCTGGCGGAAATGCGTCCAGGTTGCCAGTAATTCTAGAACCGGCATTGCTCGTAAACCGCCTGTGATGTGATTATCGGTTTTCTAGGGGATTAATGATGTTTAAATGCATCAATCAATTATGCAATTTAGTTAGCTTGTGCTACGATTGTAAATTCAATTGTTCTTTAAAAAAGCTTTGTGAAACAGAGAAGAGCTCTCATAGGACGAAGCTAAGAAAGTATTTCAATATTAAAATGTGCTGCATCTCATTAGAGTTACGTCATAAAAATAATACTGAGAAGTGGTTTGAAACGGTATTCTGAAGGAGGGAATAAAAGTTAGTTAGCAAGACAAAGGGAAAGCCACTTATTCATTATCCATGGCCAAGCCCACAGCACTGCTGTTACTATCAGAGCTGAGACTTCGCGATGTCGATAACTTAGGTTGACACTTTGCCGAGATATTTCGTGATTACTAATCACGAGGTACCTGGTACCTGGGTGACCGAGGTTTAATTGAGTCTTATTCGTCAAATCAAATCAATCATAATTATTTCTTTATTCAAGTAGATTACCTTGACACTTTTGAATTGTCATTGAATACAAAGAATAGTGATTCTACTGCCGGTTCGGAATCTATATCTACCGAGAAGATACTAGAAAGAAATTAGTAGATTTGTTACAGTAGCAGTAACTAACTTATAACTATGTGTAGATCACTTTGGGCTTAGTTAAATAGTTTGTTTTGATGAGTCAATAAAACATTTAATATTCAGACCAGTCCAGTCCTCAAAGGTGGCGCCTGTGATTAAGAGGTGGACCTGGATGACCAAGGTTTAATTCAGTCTTTTTCAGTCGCAACCAACTTAAAAAGTCAGTGTGAACGAAATTAACTCTTCCGGCGCGCCTTTGTTCAAGGGAGTGCGCCAGGGCTCAATATTGGGACCATTGCTTTATATAAATAACCTACCTTTCATTACAAAATACTTACGGTGTCATCAGTACAGGAAGGCCAAAGTATCTTTTTAATAAACTTGTTTGGACACGTGATCAAAGTAGGTACCCCAAAAGATCCTTTTCATGCATCTTCTCAACTTCGAAGCACCGTACCGTGGCTCTTCGGGGATTATTTAGGTTTGCCGCCTCACGGTGCTGGAATGACCTGCCTCCTCCTTTGCGTGACCTAAAAACAATATACGCTTTAAAGAAATAACTAAGTAAACATCTATTAAATTTGCAGATAAATGAATCGTAACTCACCTTCAGGCTGTTCACGACGCATAATAGATTAGTCAGCATCCGTCTCCAGAAACCGAAGAGGTCGGCAAATTATCTTTTCTTTAGCGGTAATATCCAGTTGAACCTTTGCCACGTCATCAGATCGCAGATAGAAGTTGTTTTGTGTTTGTTGTTTGAGTGACGCATCACAGTTGCACAGTATTTTTGGTAATTGGGTGGATTTGCTAAATTATTGTGATTTTGAACAAATGTGATTATTTGTTTAGCACTTTTTAAGTTTAAGTAGGTAGATAATTTCATTGGTATTTCCAAGATACAGTGTACCACAGATACGGTCAAGCTTAAGCAATAGCATTTAGACATATTTTTAATTTTTTATAGACAAGTTCTTCTTCTTCTTCTTTTTTCTTTTTTTTATCTTTCCTGTTTGTTCACATGCATGGAATGAAGGAGTTTATAGGCTTGAAAATGTATGTACTATTATTTGATTTCACTGTTTCTTTTTCTTTTTTAATTTTTTTTTTATTATTTCCTTCTCTGTAATCACTATAATACTGTAGCCACTCGCTTGCGTGAAGAAATAGCAAGAACCCCGGCTTTAGTTATTTTTCCAAGCAGGTAGGTTCCACCAGAATACCAGCGCTGATGCGGTGTTAGAAATAATGCCGTAGCAGCATTTGCTGAGGTGGAACCTAATTGACCACATTATGTTCCGTGTGTGTGTATTTCTGTATTTTTGTTTTTAAATCGTATTGTGTGTCAATAAATTCTTTCCGTAAAATTGTAAAATAGTAACTGTGAATAAAATCTATTTACCATATTTTTACAACATCCATACTAATATTATAAATGCGAAAGTAACTCTCTGTCTGTCTGTCTGTCTGTCTGTCCGTCTGTTACTCTTTCACGCCTAAACAGCTGAACGGATTTTGATGAAATTTGGTATAGGTATACGTTGAATCTCAAGAACGGACATAGGCTACTTTTTATTAGACAACAAGGGCGGATGGGGGTAATACCACCTTTGAAAGTTTATATGGAAAATGTTTATTTTTGAAGTTAGAGATATAAAATTTCGCACAAATATAGCTCGAAACTTGGATTAAAATATAGACTACTTTTTGTTTCGAATATTAGGGGAGAAAGTGGTAAAACCGACCATGAAATGATGTAGTCCACGCGAACGAAGTCGCGGGCACAGCTAGTTTGATCTATAAAAACAGAGCAGCCCTAATGGTGCTCCAGGAGCCCAGTGCTGACAATACTTAATCTATACTAATTTCATAAAGCTAAAGAGTTTGTTGGTTTTAAAACCGATAATCTCAGAACCAGTTGATTGGAATTGAAAAAATATTTTTGTATTTGATAGTCTGTTTATTGAGGAAGGTTTAAGGGTATATAACATCACGGAGCGAAAAAATAGTACGCGTGCTTTCGCAGTGGTAGCTATTCTATAATGAGCCGTGGCACATTTTATCGATAACTTCAATACTTTATCGATAGTTTCTCGGCCTCTCTCTAGGAAGTGAATTAATTTAAGGAATCTACGACGGTGGCTGGACCAGCGCTGCCGACTGTACCGCAGATTGCGGCTCGTGCGGCCAACTGTACCTCTGTCGTGTCGTCGTTGCTAGTCTGACCACATCTAAATGATTCAACTGCCTGTATAACATGATATAGAGTAAAGCATTTAATCTACGAGTAAATGTAGGTACATAAGCAAAAGCTGACTGACTGATACAAAAAGCAAGACCTAAGCTATAAGGTTTAGAAACTTGAAATGTTATATAGGAATTTCTTATATAGCGTTGAGAAGCATTAAGAAAATATTTTTGTAAATTTACCCCCCTTTTTTTCAACGTGGGAAAATGCAGAAACACCAAGAGGGTAAAACAAACGTTCAAAGTTAAGGTGAAATTATTTTTCCGTTTTTAAAGTTATTCGAAAACCGAAATTCTTCATCAATGTCATGAAACAAATTTGAAACATTTATTCGAAAATCAGCCTCTAAGGAATTTAACCAGTTTACAGTTGGAAAGTTCTGATTTTAAAAGTTAATACCAATATTTTTTTGTAAATTTACCATCTAATAGGATACAACTAGAATTAAAAGTTACTATGTAACTATGCCGTTTCTTCTAACAATCCTAAATCGCATCTTAAATATGTTTTTCAAAAACATTTAACATGTATTTGATGAATTTACAAAGTTTATTAAATCCACTAGGATAGTACCTACGAAAACACTATCAGTCCACTGAAATCCGGATATGAAAAAGATGATAATATCAGTGTCTGTTTTAAAACGAGGTGCGGAGTCACTGCATCAGATAACGTAGTTCGCTTTACTTACGCGAAATTAATATGCTCATTCGAAATGGAGAGAGAATTTTTCAATTAAATTTCTATCATTCGATAAAGGAACGAACCCATTTTACATATTTGAATGATCTACATAACTTTTGGATTTTTCATAGAAGCCATTCGTAATTTTAGTTTTCCATTTATGCTTGGAAACTTACCATTTGTATTGCCTAGAGTAATCGGGAAGAAGAGGACTAAAATTGGGTCTTTGGTTTTGGTTTTAGCAAATACTAATTGTACGTGCTAAAACTCAAGTCAACAGGTCTATTGACGATGGAATATTCATATTCATATTCATATTCTTTATTGCACTCCATAAGTAAAGTAGGTATTACATATTATAGTTGCTTAGAACTAAAAGTACAATTTATGGACCCTGTCGGGCACGGCAACGTAGGAGAGGGGAGGAGTTTAACATATTTAAAAATATTTAGTTATTAATAAGCATTGGATTTATATTAATTGTATCTAATAATATTATGCTTGTTATAGTTTGTCCTGTAAATAATCTTGTATGGTGTAATATTGTTTATTGATTAGGAGTTCTTTTATATGTTTAATATAAATATTTAATTTGGTAATTTTTTTTATTGAGTCTGGCAATTTATTGTAAATTTTTATTGACATAACTAGAGGACCTGATGAATGTAGTTTGAGATGAGATGTAGGTATTGTCAATTTCTTGCCGTGTCGTAGTGTATATGAGTACTGTTCTTCTCTTGTTTTGTAGAACTCTGGATATTGTCTTATAAATTTACAGATTTCTAATATATAAATGCATGGCAAGGTAAGTATATTATATTTGGCGAAATATGGTTTGCAGCTATCTGTTACATGTATGTTGAATATTATTCTGATTAATTTTTTCTGTATGATGAAAAGGGCAGATGAGTCGGTACTATTTCCCCACATGATGACTCCGTAGCTGAGCCGCGAGTGCGCGTAGGCGTAGTAAGTGGACAATGCTGTCTCAATGTCGGTAGTCTTTTTCACTTCACGGAGAGCATATGCAAAAGATGATAATTTGGGTTTAATTGTTTGTACATGGGTTTTCCAATTAATATGTGTATCTATTATCAGGCCAAGTAATGTGAATTCATTAACGGTTTCTAAATGTACGTTATTAAAGGTAATATTTAAATTTAAGGGGGTTTTTTGGTAAGGGTAAAAGCTAATAACTTTCGTTTTTGTAAAATTAATTTCAAGGTTATGTTCTTTCATCCAGTTAACTATTTTTTCTAACATTGTATGTATTTTAATATCTATGTTTGAGTCAGTATTACACGAGGTCAATAGGGAGACATCATCTGCGAATAGAACACAGGGTCCGTTCATAAGTTTGGGAAGATCGTTTATGTATATGAGGAACAATAGACACCCGAGTACGCTGCCTTGTGGTATTGACGCATTTGTAATTTTAACATCTGATCTCACTATTTTTATTTCTTTGCTGTTATGGTTGTAATGTTCTATTTCCACAAACTGTTCGCGATCCTTCAGGTATGATTCGAACCATTTATATGCATTTCCCCGAATTCCTATGCCATACAATTTTTTCAGCAATATGTTAAATTGTACCTTATCATATGCTTTGGTCATGTCAAGGAGGACACCAACCGCATATTTTTTATCATTGATTATATCAAGGATCTTTTGGATGTATTTAAAAACAGCCAAAGTTGTTGACCTTTTTTTTCGGAATCCATTCTGACTATCATCGAAAATATTATATTTTTCACAAAAACTATATACACGGTTGCACATTACTTTTTCGAAAACTTTTGAAATAGACGGTAAAAGGGATATTGGACGATAGTTGTTCGGATCTGATTTATTGTTTTTTTTGTGAAGTGGTTTAATTATTGTCTTTTTCAATTGTTGAGGGAAAATTCCTTCGTTAAAGGATTGATTTATTAGTAAGCTGAGCGGCAAGGTAAGCTCAGATGCACATTGCTTAATTAAACTAGGTGGAAGCTCGTCTATTCCACAGCTATTTTTGTTTTTTAACATTGAAATTGTTTTGTTTACTTCTTTAGAGTCTACTGGCCAGAGGAACATGGTATTTTCAGTGGGATGAACAACTGGGCGACCGACTGCTGCGTCCGTCGTGTGTTCGCCAATTGATGCAAAAAAATTATTAAAAATATTTGCTACATGATATGGTTCTGCAATAATACTGTTTTTTACTTCTAATTTTATATTAATTTTATCTTTTTTCTTTTTTTGATTTATACGTTCTTTAATAATATTCCACATTGTTTTATATTTGTTCGATGATGTTTTTAATCTGTGTATGTAATGAAGTTTCTTTGAAAGGTTTACTGTTTTTTTAAGCAATTTTTCATATTTTTTATAATATTTAATCAAGACCGGATCATTTGTTTTTTGTGTAATTATTTTTAATAAACGTTTGTTTAATGATGAGGTTTTTATACCAATTGTAAGCCAGTGCTTTTTGCATTTATTTTTTAACTTTATTGTATGTTTTGGAATAGATTCATTTAAGTTATCTAATAAAATATTATTGAAAATTTCGTAGTTTACGTTTACATTTTGAGAAAGTAAAAATAGATTTTGCCATTTTATGTATTTTAAATTATGCTTAAATTTCTCTATATTTTTTCGATTAAACAATCTTTTCTCAACGTACCAAGGGCATGTCTTTGTTTGTTTAATATTCTTTATACTAATCGTTGTTGCAGCATGATCTGATAATCCCAATTCTTCAACATTTACATGGTGATTTCTTTCATCTATGTTAGTGAATATGAGATCTATACATGTAGAAGATGTCGGTGTTACGTGAGTTGGATGTTGTACGTATTGAATAAGATTGTGTTCTAACATTATATCCAAGAAATGGCGGGTCTTTGGACATTTCTTTAAACAATTTATATTAAAATCTCCTCCTAATACTATTCTGTAATTGCAGAATTTTTTACTTATATATGTTAATATTAATTGTAACTGTGAGTAAAATAAATCTTCCTCTCTCCTATTCCAATAAATAACAACTAATAACATATTATCTTTTATAAACTCTGTTGCACACACTTCTAATACATATTCTATAGACATATTCGCTATCTCAGTTCGGTTGACACAGTCAATTTGCTCTTGGACTAGGATGCAAACACCGCCGCCACATCTAGTTTCTCGGCAGTATGAAGCTGCTACTTTATATCCATTAAAATGTATCAAATCCCGTTTTCCAGATGTTAGCCAGGTTTCGGATATACAAAAAGCTTGGTAGTCTGGATTTGTAGTAATAAATGTATCTAAGATATGTTGTTTATTAAAAATGCTTTGTATGTTTTGGTAAAGTATTTTAAATGGTGGTTTTATTTTTTCGAAATGTATTATTTTCTTGGTCTTTGGATTCTGGTAGCTGTTGGGAATTGGGTATTTTATTAGGTAAGTTTACTGTGGTGAATGTTATATCATTTTTCCAGTCAACTATCTTTCCTTCGACAAATAACTGGTTGTTGCGAATTACTGCATGTCGGCCACTCTTCCGTATAGCAAACATTTGCTCTCTCATTGCTTTTTTCTCTCTTCATGCTGTTTTATCTAAATATTTAGATACAGAAATATGGGTTCCGTAGAAATAATTGCTGTTTTGGGTTATACATTTGACCATTCTTTTACTTAACAGTTCAATCACTAATGGTCTGTTGTTATTGCGATATTTACCAATTCTGTATGTTTCCTCAATATAGCCCATTAAGTTTACGTCCATTATTTCTTTAAACATATGAATAAGCCTATTGTGGAGCTCACCTTCAGGTTCGTTATAACATTCATTAAATCCGTAGATCACAAATTTCCTAGTATTGGTTTCTGGTTTATAGTATTTTTCTGGTGTAGTAATTTTTTGTTCTAGGTCTTGTATCTCGTTTTTGAGTTTATTATATTCAGTTTTCAAATTTTCTAAGTTCGCATTTATAACTTCCATCTTTTGCTTAATCAACTCATTTTCTCTGTACAAAGTGTTCGTATCCTGCTGAATTTCTTCCATGTGTTTTTTTATTGCTTTATCTATTTCAGTTTGAATAATTTCACGAAGGTCTATGATAATGGATTTGTTATTTTCTTTCAGGTGGGAGGTTATTAACTCGCTTAGGTTTTGAAGAGTCAGTTCAGATTCGGTTCCAATTTTAGCGGATTTTTTGGTGTTCTTAGTACAAATGGTATCACCCAAAATGCTTAATCCGAGTTCCGAATCGATCGACTCGTTCAAAGGGTTCTTCTTTCTAATAGTTACATTATTTATTTCAGATGATGTGCACTGCTGTGGTATTTCATTTTCGTCTCGCTGGCGCAATGGTGTATTTATATTTCCCATCTTAGGTGTTTTACATTTACACGTTTGACAGTTCCACGACTGTTTTTGGGCCGCTGACATTGTACCACAATAGCGTGTAAGGGAAATATTTGCACACTCTAAATCGTAGCATTTTTTGCATAATACGCAAGTTAAGTAAGTCCTGTCCGGAATTTTTTGGAGACATCCTGCACACGTAGGCGCCATCTAGTAGCTGGTTATAGTATATAGTTTGGAGAATTCGATAACTGGGTGCTTTATGCAAATAGTGCCCTCTAGCGGTTTACATAAAAAACAGTAACGCACAGTAGTCGGGTTGCTTTTTTTCTTGCAATTTCTTGAGTATTTTCGAAAATAATGAAGGCTTTCTAGCTTTTTAGGTTATTATTGAAAACAATAGTAGATTAGTATGTTTTTCCTACCTTTTCATTGCTGTTTTCGTAATAATTCCATCCAATTTCTGTGTAAATGTATTTTATTTGAAGTATAACCACAACACTGAACTGTTTCCTCAGGTAAAAACTTATCTTGTTAGAACCACTTTTCGACAATATTTCTGTTTATTGATGAATATTAAGGAAAACTATACATCCAGGGGTTGTAGGCGATAAATATTTCCTCTTTGTTCACTTTTTCTTCACTAAAAACTTTGAAAACTATTTTTAACAAGAAAAATACACGGAGTAGTTGCGGGTGGAGTGGTCCCCTTAAATGCAAGACACAAGGACGCTTAAATTCGACTGATTCAAAGGTACGGTGAGCTCTCATCGCTTTATGCCCTGTTCCAATATTTTACGATTCGTAATGTGTCAAAAATTGCTATCCGTTTTTCTCCAACCGACTACGAGTCGTTGATACCGTTCCATAAGTTACTTTCCATACCAGCTGTCATCAGTCGACGACCTTGGTGGCGCAGTAGCTAAGGTAGGCGGCCAAAGTGCGAAAAGTCCCGGTTTTGATTCCCGATCAGGTCAATTTGGAAAACAAACTTTTCTAAATTGACTTGGGTCTGGGTGTGCTGGGATGAACCCCCCCCCCCCCCCCCCCCCCCCGCCCAGTTTGTATCAGTCGTCTGGTTCTGATAGTACAAGGGAAAACCTTAGATTGAGACAAGGATTGGTGTGATTGTATGGTGCATAATTTATAACTATGCGTTACTAAAGCGGATCGATTTTCAAATATTGGACATAAATGATACCACAAAGGCGAGTCTCTTACCCTTTCCCCTTAAGGATCGCAAGCATCACGGCTACTTAGTTAAGTATCCGAGAGATGACGTCACAGATAAGCGGTAAGATTTACGCGGCATGTCTGGGGCGGCTCGCTTCCTGCCCATTTGCGTGCCGGTTCGCAAGCTTCCGACGATTGAGTTAGCGGCTGCCAGCCACAAATAATGCACCTTATTTTACTATGAAACAACATCTAAATGAACCCAGAGTTGCCGGTCGCGAGATCCCCTCTTTGATTTTAATTTTCGTCTCCGGGGGCTGATGAAATCACTCGCGGCTTTATCTGTCGTCGGCGGATACTGAGCGCAAATCAAATTTTGTTCTGCAATCGAATTTTCAGTCTACCTAGATATCGAGAAAGTCTATCGTAAATTTTTGAAAAGTTTATTGAATTATCAATGCATATGTCACCGTAAGATTGTAAAAATCGTTAGATTACAATCTATCTCGCGAGATTGTAAACTGTCGACAGATTGTGAACCGTAACTTAGGATTGCAATTTAACACATTATTTTTGGCTTTATTGTAATCTATCGAAGTGAAACCGTTAAATTGCAATCTGTCCCGCGTCAAACTGTCAACTGTCCGAAAGCTCTTCCTGATTGGTCGGTTTATTGTATGAGCGACCAATGACGACCAGCCTTTCTATGTCCTCGTAAAGTTAGGAATGAAATTCAATTCAAATCCTTTTTTTATTTAAAGAAATAGAGCTCTCGTTTAAATAAAATTAATGAACTTCAAAAATCTTGAAGTATTTATTTACTGTTTAGTAGGTAATCAATAATCCTGACATACGTTGAAAAATAATTGTACCGAAATATCTACAAACACTCAAAATTTTTATTGAAAATTACAATAAAATGAAACAATTATTTGTCTTTAAAAACAAATTAAAATTTTATTTTTTTAAGAAACTTATAAAAATAATATTCAGTCCTTTAAACATACCATAAATTAATAATATTAAGACAACAAACGAAATAACAAACAAATATGGCGAATGCCGGGGCGGCGGGGGCACATCATTCTCAACCAATCAGCGCGCGAGATGCATTCCGTTCTACGTCAGTTCACAATTTGACCGTCTCCCTTCGATAGATTACAATATCGCGAAAAATAATGCGTTAAATTGCAATCATAATGTTACGGTTCACAATCTATCGACAGTGTACAATCTCGCGAGATAGATTGTAATCTAACGATTTTTACAATCTTACGGTGACACATATAAGCCTCAAATCAGAAGTTGTTGGATTTTTCCTGCTATTATACAAATTAGCATTACTTAAAATAGTAAATTTGAACATTTAAAATAATTTGACGGGTCAAAACGCGACACCCTTATTAATATTAAATTATTTTGAATGTTAAAATGGAACGCGAAAGTCTTAAAATGTATAGTAAATTTGAATGGATGAAATGGATTTCAACGGATAAGCCGAGGCAGAAATTAAATAAATCAGACAGCAAATTCTGCGGCGTCGCTCCCCAGATCTATCGCGTTCAGAAACGAAGCGGCTTCGATTTAATTAATAATTATGGTTCCGCCATAGCTTGGTGTTTTGTGGCGCGAAACACAACTAGGGCTGTCATAGGAAAAAAACTCTAAATAGTAAATATTAACAAATTTGATAAAAACAATGTTTTCGATTTTTATGATCTTTTGTATTGCTTTACGCCGCACTAGAGAGTTCGAAGAGCAGCACGCGCTATACGTGAATGTCGTGGGTTCGATTGCCGCACCGCAAGGGGAGATTATTTTTTCTGTTTCTTTAAAATAACGTTTTGTTCAATTTACATTTTTGCATGGTTATACCCGTTTCTCATTTTTTTTTTATTTTATCTACCTAGATGTTGTCTGATGATGTTGCTTTCTAGCAATGAGATTAAATTTAAATTCAAATTAAATTAGATCTTATGTGCACGATGTAAAAACCGTGCAAAATCCAAAGTGATGTGCTTTTGTCTATACTTTACCGTGATTTAAAACCCCATTTTCGGTAATGTTTAATGCTATAAAGTATATCTACCTATCTCACTTGCAGAACGAATCAAAGTGAAATTGTGTTTTTGCTGAAAATATGGCTACATAGGATCATACCTTGTACGATAATTTTCGTAGCGTGGACTAGTATTAGGAAATTAATGTTTATTTAAATATTTATTATTTTCTGGGCTACAATATGTTGGTGTATCATTATATAAATAACTTTCAATCTCAACTAGTGCAAAGTGTATACAATGACATAAGCTGTAAACTGATTTAAGAAATAAACGATCAAAGGCGTCATCTCTGTTCTTGAACGACTACAAAAAAAGGAGGAGGTTTCTAAATTCCACCGCAAATATTTTTTACAAGAGCGAATTGGTTTTTCCTGGCGTACGTTCAACGTAATGTTCGATATTTATACTTATGCCCATGGCATAAAGGCGGTACAAATTATAATTTTGAAAAGAGTAACTATCGAGTTCCTTGCCGGTTCTTCTCGATAGAATCAACATTTCGAACACGGCGGTAGTTTACTTGACTTGACGATTCATAAATGCTTTTGTAAAAGTTTACATGAATAAAGACATTTTCTATTCTATTTTTTTTTTATTCTATTCTAACTGCAGTGGTCGACAGCCCTGGCGCGGATTATTCCACCGCACGCCAATAGCCGGCTCATCTCCTCAACAATATTATCTCGTAGCGCAGCCTCTACGTCTTGGCCCACATGTGATACGCCCCAATACTGTTTAGTGTACAAGCATCCCGTTTAGTACGCCGCGACCCGGTAATGGGCCATCAAAATAAAATTCAATGATTCGCAAAATAAGTTACAATTAAATCGTTTGAACAGTATTTTGTCTGCTTGCTCGCACACCATATTTTTAACTTAAAAATATGAACACACTATACACTAGAGAACTTTCTCTAGTCCCAAATATTGTGCAGATTCAGTGCAGATTAGGATAACTACTGAGTTTCTTGCCGGATTCTTCTCGGTAGGATTAGGTTCCGAACCGTCTGTAGCTTCAATTTTGGTTCATATTCATTTTGACGATGCATAAGTGTTTCTTATAACCAACACGAATAAATGGCTTGATTATCCATCTGCGGCCATCATCTACCCATCTGCGGCCATCATCTATCCATCTGCGGCCATCATCTATCTTCCATCTGCGGCCATCATCTATTAGGGGTGAGAGCCTTCCGCTCCCCCGCAAGCCCGGTGAAGATGAAACGGCCATCTGCGGCCATCATCTATAGTCAGTTAGGAAAAAAAAAAAAAAGGCTTGATTATGATTATTATTATGATTAGCACACACAAAAATGTAGGTTATCCAACAAAACTTGTTCTACAAATAATTAAAAAAAAACATTGCCCTCCCTTCTAGGCAGGCAGACGGGTAAAAATGGTAAAAAATTTAACAAATATCGATATGTTTCTATTGTTTTTGGTCCTAATTAACAGAGAGTTCTTATTATTGATTAGTTGATCTCATCCACACTCATACTTTACGCCTATCAGAAAGAGTTAACAGACTACATTTTATCAATTATTGATAGTAGGCTTATAAACATGAATATTATTGTCAAGATGTAGCTGTGCATTTTTAAATTATATTATACTCGTATTTCTCTTGTGTCGGATGTTCAATGTTTTAGTGTTATGTACCTATCTAAAAACCCCCGACATAAAAAAGTGTGAAAAAAGCCCTTTTGTTTGATACTAAAGAGAAAGTTGTGACAAAAAAAATTGTTATTATGAACATATTCTCCGAGTTAAGTCCTTTTATATGATACCTACCCATATGTGGGAGTTGTGTTAAAACACGCAATCGATAATTTTGTGACGGCGGCCATTTTGGATCGATTTTTATCAAACATAGCTAAGAACGCTCCTTATTTATCTTTCAAAAAAAAATCAAAATCAAAATCGGTTCATTTGTTAGGGAGCTACGATGCCATAGACGTCAAACTTTAACACCCCGTCGTTTTTGCGTCGGGGGTTAAATAGTTTTGACCCTTAGTACTAATTTGCATCGCACCCCGACCTAATGCCGTGCATAAGTTTAACTACTGCCAAGTTAGGGTCTAAATTGTTTCGGTTATGCATTGGTAGTATACTTAAGTTAATTGAGTGAGTAGTGACTACTCACAGTACTGGGACCAAGTCAGATTTCGGTAATTGATTTTAACGGAACGATAGACATGGTCATCTGATGTTTACGGCCGCCAACTCTCGGCTAATGGACCGGTTTATTGGTCGCAATGGGCATTCGTCAGGAATCCCGAGGTTGCTTTGACAAACAAGGGAATTGGGAGTCGGTGAGATGGAAAATGTGTAGGTAACTGGTGATTTGGTGAAGCCTGGTTTATGGAGTTTCGCTTCCTTTTTGCTAGCTTCAATGTGATGATTTATACTCGGTTTTCGTTATGAGGAACTTGTGATGAATTTTGTGTATACCTAAATGCATTCAAATTCTAGAATGAAAATTACTGGAAATTCAACATTTAAAATCCAAAACATTAAGATGAGTAAGTCAAAGTCAATGTCAATATGTTTTATACATATAGATAACATTAGTAATACTTATGAATAGTTAGTCTCTATATATGTATTACTAATCGACTTCGACTTTGACGTACTCATCTTAAGGTTTTGGAATGGAGAGATATCAAGATGGATATCATACCTAAGACTTTTAGTACAGACAAAAGCACGTTAGGCTACCTGCACACTTTGTTCTTTACACCGCCCTTATGTAATGCGCATAAGATCGAATATTGAACTGCAAGTGTTTACCTTGACGTGCTGCCGACTGTACAAAATTATCGATATCGTTTCGACAAGTTTGAAGTATGTAAGTTTGAAGCATGGACTTAGTATAAGTTTCAAGTGACTTCATCAAATGTCTTTTCTAAGAGAAATATCAATCCCGTTAATTTAAAACATGTTGAAACATTATCGAAGCTTAACGAATACCTCCTGGCTAGACCCCTCAGCATCTCAATTTAAAACATAAAAACTATTCATAATTAACATCACACTATTTATATTTTATTTAAAGCTTTAGCAATTAAATAAAGTTGTAAAACGTTATAAAGCTATGTGAAATGTAAATCTGATAGTTTAATCATACGGAACTAAAAAATCATCTTAAAAGTGACAACTTAAACATGTTTCATCCAAATCTATTTAAATTTGAAGTTATTTTTATCAAAGATATGTGTTTTAATAGACTTAGGCCTGATTTTCCAATAATCAGATAATAATTTACATCACAACTTATTTTAGACATCATCATAATATTCCAACCCAAAATAATTATTGACGTTAATAACTTGACTACGATAACTTGCGGTTAGCTCAGTTGGTAAGAGCAGCACGCGCGATACGTGAAGGTCGTGGGTTCGATTCCCGCACCGCAAGGGGAGATAAAATAATTCTGTTTCTAACATTAAAGTTCGCTAGTACGGCGTAAAGTACTATAGGAATAATAAAATCGAGTATTGACGTTCAAGCTTAAACTCTATCAGCTTGTACATTTTTATCTGACTATTGAAAACTCAGCCCATAATACATAAACACCATTTTAATTTGGCTTTCATGAGGCTTAAGAGACTTCAAGCCATTAAGCCAACAAGTGTCTTAACAACTATTTTCCACAACAACAGACAGAAAATCCCAGCGCTAAGAGGTGGGTACCCAATTTCCCGGCCTATCCCCCCTTCCCCCTTTGTCTATTAATAATTCAGCGGGCACTGTTTAAAATGCAAAGATTCTGCCTTTCGGTAATGTTTGGAAATCGCCTTGGGACTGGGACAAGGCGAACTTGGAGGGTACAAACAAAAGTATGTCAGACCACACACTATGAACTTTCAACCGCCCTTAAACCGTGCGCATAAGGTCTAATATTGTACTGACCGTACATGCGTGCCAAGAGGTATCGTTCATTTAAATAACATTGACTTGGCGGAAATAGTGCCTTGTTTAATTCCTCGACGATAGATCGTTTATTTCCAACATCATCTTTAATATAATGTACTAGCGGGTCAGTCGTGGCGTCACACATGTACAATCCCGGTTTATACACATTTTCTATAGGTACCATATAAATCTGTTGACAATATGGTATTATACCACCTATGGCGGGTCGTTACATTCCCTTCAATATGGTTGAGTGAAGCGATGGCTGGCACATACGTCATGCTTGTGAACAGGTGCCACCTTTGGGGACTGGTCTGCTCCAGCTTACCTCTTAAAATAAAATAATACTTCATGCTTTTTTCACTCATCAAAATAAAACTATATGACTGGTCCAAAGTGTTCTACACATAGCTATAAGTTAGATACCGCTACTGTAACTTATCTGTTGAGTTTCTTACCGGTGTCTTCTCGGTAGATATAGGTTCCGAACCGGAAGTAGAATCACTTTGCATTGTATTCAATTACGATTCAAAAGTGTTACATGTAACCTACTTGAATAAAGAAATATTTGAGTTTGAGTTTGAGTTTATTAACAATAGGGTATATACAGCGCACCATATAAAAATACATAATATGATGTATTTTAGTCTTTCTAAACTTCGACTTTAAATTTTCTAATTAAAGGTTGTCTGGAAGAGATTGCTTGCCTATATTGTACTTAAATATGTCTGTAAAACCAATTTCTGTTAATTGTCTGTGCAATAAAGTGTACCTATATATATATCTATCTTCGAGCAAGTTCCAACCATGAATTTCGCATCTTTAAATCGATCGGATCTTTGAATTCGTACTTTACCTGGGGTTTTACACTTAAACTCTTGCATTTGTACTTTATCACTTTAATATCCATTTGAACCAATTTGTGAAATACGGTGTAATACCCTATTCTCAAGGGACACTTCCCTCATAACAATCACTCATCAGCAACTTCAGCAGTAAAATCAAAAACTAAATTAATTATCTTATTAAGCAGGGTTCACGCAGTAGCCCCTAATTCAACTACTTGAATTAGGATCGTATAAATTCATGTTACCCGAATTTCCTTTGGGAAATTAAAATCCGAGTTAACCAAATAAAGTCGAGATCATAATTCACAACGGAAGCAGGTAACATAACGTGGGAGTTGACAGTTTATCGAATTAGTTCCCGAACTGTTCTCACATGTTTAAAGTTTGATGAAGCATGAATATAAGTAAACTTTTACTTTGTAATAAGTTGGTATTTTTAAAGTAGAAAGCAATTACTTATCTACTTTTCAGCGACATAGCAGTAATATGTGTCGGAAACTGCAACGTGACGTTTCCCGCTGAACTATTACGGAACTGCAAGTATTGATATATACTACGAAAAAGCTTAAATATCATTAGTATCTGAATTGAACTAAGTACCTATCTACATTGAACCCTAAAAATATTAGTATTTATAATCTATATTCTACCTGTGCAAGTTGCTAGTTTCACATAAAGAAGAATCAATTGATTTATCCCTACTAATATTATAAATGCGAAAGTAACTCTGTCTGTCAGTCTGTCTGTCTGTCTGTCTGTCTGTCTGTCTGTCTGTTACGCTTTCCCGCTTAAACCTTTCAACTGATTTTGATGAAATTTGACATAGGTATACGTTGAACCTCAAGAACGGACATAGGCTAATTTTTGTTAGAAAGTAAGGGGGAGGGGGGGGGGGGTAATGCCACCTTTGAAAGTTTATATGGAAAAATGTTTATTTTTAAGTTAGAGATATGAAAGTTGGCACAAATATAGCTCTATTGAAATATAAACTACTTTTTGTTTCGAATATTAGGGGAGATGGGGGTAAAACCGACCATGAAAGGATGTAGTCCACGCGAACGTCGTAACGTATGCCGTCGACATAAAGACAGTACAATCTGACGTGATTTTGACTGTAAAATCGCAGTTGAAAACTTATAGTGCCCTTTTATTAGTATAAATAAGTAAGTATGTACATACATGCCAGTGTATTGTGTTGATAAAAATCAAAGCCAATATTTAAACCCAACGTCCGAGCCTTTGGTCATTCGGAAAACGCGCTCGTTACTCGAAAGCTCGTTAAATTTCAGGGGTCGCTCCACTTTCAACCCCATACGGACCCCTCAAATCACTTATTACATCGGTTACATCCAGCCATAAATTTTCACACGTATTTCGCGCAAACAATGCCATCGGGCTGTTTTATTGTTTTCGAATGCTGGAGGTATATGGCGTTCGTGAAAAGAAAAAAATGTCGTTTATACAATCCCTCGTACGACTCGGTCTAGTATTTTTATGGAGGCTATCAGTGTCTTTGTTTCTCGGTCCAGCCCATAAGAGCCCTATAAACATGAGGTCAAATTTCCGCTTTCATGGTCTCGAGGTAGGGCTCACACAAACTTCAGAATTCACAAGATTTTGGCACTCAATAAATGCCTTAAAAACCAAATGGCATATATTCCGCCAAAAGTTAAACCAGATTTTTTCCTATAATAGTGCACTTCTGTTGTGAGAATCAGAACTAGTGGTGGTAAAATATGTTTAAAGACGTTTATTTTTAACATACATCCTTTGATACATTTTAAATTTCAAGTTGTTTTGCAATGAAATTCTTAATTGTTATTTTCTTTTACTCCTACCTCAAATAGTCTGCTTGTAACAATGCTAAAGAATAGCAATGCTGCCGTTAGCCAACAAAAATCAACAACTGTTAACAAATAATAGGTACGTTTTGCTTTAAAGGCAGCTCCAAAAATAAGTTTTTATCTACTCGGATATTAGACTAAGTTATCACAAATAAACATTTTTATATTTTTTTAAATTTCCATTTACGTACATCATCATATTTCATGTAGGTAGGAATGAACCCATTACCCTTGGACAGGCCTACTTACCATAGTTCCAGCCGACCAGTCAAAAGATCATCTCGTACAACTAGTTAAGGTGTGTACTTACTTGTACAAAATTGATTATACCTACTAACTTGTTTTGTTGTAATTCCAATGACTTATGAGCATAGCTGGGCACCGTTAATCAAACAGTTAACTTCGTTAACCGTTAATCCGTTACTAAAAAAGTTAGCTTCGTTAAACGTTAAAGCGTTACATTTCTGAAGAATTACCGCAAGTTAACGTTAATCGTTAATCCGTTAAAATATAATCAAAATGGTTGGATGCATGGTCATGGATTCTCAACAGGACCTGGATTCCGATTTTATGTCTTCCAGTCTTCCATGATATGGTTTTGATTACTGCACTGCACAGTAAACTTTTTCAATTCACCTAATATTACCTACACACTTCCTTATCAAGCGTTCAAGGGGGGGGGGGGGGGGGGGGGGGGGCTATGTAGTACGTTATGATGTGTTCCAATGATAAATTAAGATATGAAACTCCCATTTGGAAACGCTTTTGGTTACCCTACGGTTTCCGAAGAATCCCTCGATTGTATTAGTGTGCTCGTCTTTTTTTTAAGAACGAGGGAAGGGAGTACACAATAACGTTACGGTACATTACATGGGGGGGGGGGGGAGTCCAAAATCTTCTAAAATTGCGTTATGTAGGTAACCCTACCTACGCCGTATCGGATACTAAATGATCGAAAATTAAAATATGGAACACTATTAATCGAACAGTCCAAAAAATCGAACGTTCAAAATATCGAATTTACAAATAATCTAACGCTCAAAATATCGAATATTCTTCTCAGGTGGCAAAGCCAATTTAGATGTTTTTGTGGATGATGTAAAAAAAATCATTTTGGATACTTTAATCATTCGATGTATTGAGAGAGTTCGTTAGTTTGATTTTCGATCATTTGGTATCCGATATGGCGTAGGTAGTCCGTTACTACGTAATACTTGAACGCTCCCTTCTTTAAACAAACACAGCACTCTTCATTCTAATTAAACACCGGATCTAAGTAATTAATAACATGTTGTAATCGGTGTCAATATTAGGCATTGGATTAACGATTAACGGACTTCTGGATTATTAACGGAAGTTAATGATTCCGTTAACAGTTTTTAAAGTTAACTTAAAAGTTAATCCGTTACTCAAAATGTTAACTTCGTTAATTAACGGATTAACGAGTTAATGCCCAGCTATGCTTATGAGGCATGAATTTTGCAAGCTTTTTGTGACAATTTTGAACTAAGTAAGATAATGCTTTAATTTGGATCAATAAGCATTGCAAGACTGTTCAAAGCCAATACATTCCTTAGCGTTAATTAGACCAAAACAACAAAACAAGACTTAAATGCAATTCACAAGACAGCCCTACTCACGGAAGAGGCATAAAGCGACGTTTCGAGCACACAGGACAATTTATTTTTACACGGAAATGAGAGTAATTGCTTACAGTATACAAAAATGGGAATGCCGTTATAAAGCTGGATTTGAGGTTGTCTGTTTAATTCGCGTGACTTGATGTCAGAACTTCACCTAGCATGTTGCTGTGACGAAAAACCACGACGGTGATGCGATGAAGTTGGTATGGAGAAAGAAAAACACCATATTATGTGTGTATAAGAGTTTGACTTGAAAGCTAGTGGCATGCCTATCCGTTGTTTCAAGAACAAATACTTAAGGAATTGTTACTTAAATCAAATAGGGACAAGAACCCTTTGCGCCCTCCGCCTAAAGTTCGGTGAAGATGATAAGGTTTCGCAACAATTATCATCGATAGTCAAGCAGAATAAAAAGCCTCTAACTGTACCTTCAATGATAACCATTCTATTGCGTGTCTAGTATTGAGAAAGTATTTTTACCATAACAGGTAGGTATAGAGTGTCTTTCTTGTCCTATTTACCAATAATCCCCTAAAGCCAGTTAGTGAAGCAACATGGTCCATTTGCTGGAACAAACGATGCCGGAATGTCTCTACGATCAGTAACCTACCTAATTGTTAATTCCCGTGCCATTGGCTACGAAACAGAACCGATACTACGAGATTTCGAAAGGTCTCCGAGTTGCTTTTATTATAAATAAAAAAATATATTATATAATATATATTATATTATTATATATTATAAATTATTTCCCCTTGCGGTACGGGAATCGAACTTTACTTATATTTAAAATTAGCTAGTGCGGCGTAATTGAGAGTCTCGGGTGTCCGCAGAGGCGGTAGGCAGCGGAGCCGCACAGCAGATCCGCTGCTGGGACCGGAGATGCCAGGCGTGGGGTAAGCCTGGCGTCCGTTACCTCGGTCCCGGGGGGGTGGGGCGTGTCAGGTGGCCTGACACGTGTATTAAAATAAAAAATCGATAATGGACGTATTAATTATGAAATCCAGGGTTATTGTACAACAAAAGCACGTCACTTTGGATTTGGCACCGCCCTTATGTCATGAGCATAACAACTAATAACGGGCTGCAAGTTTACCTTGATGTGATGTCGTCCGTATCGTCTTGTAGCACACTAGGTGGTAATCATAGAGCTTTCTTTGAGAAGGAGGAGGGGGGGGGGGGGTTGGTCGATGGATTGATGAATTTCCCACGGGCCCCGAATGGTATAGTTACGCCACTGGCTGACACGTTTTCTTTTTCGGAGCTATGTATTTTTGTTCCTTAGGTACATTAAAATTTACTCCCTTCTCGATATGCCTTCGTGGTAATGTGTTGAAATCCCGAAGAGATCACTTGAGCTTTTCCTAGTTCGGTGATGGCCTTGCAGGCTTGAATCACCTGATTATCGGATGCTACATTAGTAGCAGGGGTCAAGCTTTCAAGGTAAGGGTGACAATTCCAGTAACAGTTTTATTATCCTGGACTTGTCGCCAGTTGTCGCCCTTAAGCTAGGACCTCATTACCTGCTGACGGTGCTGTGGCAGTCATGGGTCGACCGATATCCCATGGCACCGTCAATAGGCGATGAGAAGGTGGGTAGGTTTTTTAGTTCGGGTAGTCCCCGCCCTCTACATGCGATTGATTACCAACTCGAGGATTTGTATAACTACCCCTAGTGTAGACCGCTTGTTGATTGAAGGACGTTTTAATTTTTAATTAAAAATCTTACTTAATTATTTGGTTTCGTTATTCGTGTCTGTTTTCGTAGTAACGCGCCAGACATGGACGGAGGCAACCAATTATCCGATTTGCCCGATACTCCCCGATTAATATGTGGATATCTCGACGGATAAGGGACCGACTAGGGGTTATGTTACCTTTAGATTGATCTGGATTTGGAATTGAACGCCTTTAAAAGGAATATACAGGGCTAATTTTCTGTAAGTAGGAATGTTCGTACTTTTTACTTAATGTAGACATCAATAAAACTTTTTGCTGTGAAGATACTTTTTAAACAGATTTCTTTTGATGAAATCGTATAAAGGACGATTTTACAGAAGTCAGAGAAACCGATGATCAAAGGTGTTTCCTCTGAGAATTTAAGGGTCAGTAGCATCAACTTGAGAGCATTGATTTAATAGTTGTAGCATTTTGTGCAATCTCAGCACAAAATGCTTGGCATTTGACAGTTTTGATAGCTGTTAAATCTTTTTTAACTTAAAATTTAAATTGGTGCAACTGACAGTTAATCAAATATGGCGAACTGCTGTTAGGTACTTTTAGACGGCGTTGCTTTACGTTCCGATTTTGATGGAATTTCTAATTGTTTTAATAATATTAGTCCCGCTTTCGGACATAACTCGATCAGGCATGCAGCGTGATGAAAACGCGCCGTCAGGTTGCAGAAACAGATGTGGACTAAGGTAGTCCAACTAATGATAAGTTCGCCGAAGAGAGGCATGCGTTGGGTGCATTACGCAATCGGTGCCTGCGAGCGCAACATCTTCTCTTCATCTTCTCTCTTTCTCTTTTACCTTATCTAATACCATTTGTTCACTATGTCTAGGTATGGAAATCGCTTTATGGTTACGACATCGACGTAAGAATCCCGCGTTTATCATTGAATATACTTATATACCTATGTCGCAGGCATATTGAGTAAATCCGCCGTTTACATACGGCGTCGTCAGTTTAAAAACGAATGCTTGTTTGTAAAATGCCGAATACAAAATGTCATTATGTATAATGCCGCGTCAAATTGAAGTATAGCTTGACAAAGCTAGGGTGACCATAACATTTTGTTTGCAAAGGACAGTATTATTGAAATTTAATAACACGAACGAACTGTCAGTTTATTAGTGAGGTTATTTTCCAATGCCCTTTGACGTAACCATAAACGTGGCACAGATGTTTTACTTTTATTTTATTAACCTTTTCTTTTTTTTTTCTCTACATACTGTCAGGGCATTGGATATTGCTCCTTAAGACAACGCTGTTTATATTTATTGTTTTTTGTTTATAAGTTGTGTTTTTGTTTTGCTTTTGTATTTTGTATTTTATTCTATTATTCCGTATATATTTATACCTTATTATCTGTTCTAACTCGTCACTCATCAAGGTACTGCCGGAAGACCAGTGCTGCAGTGGTATCGTAGGTATATATGTAATACCATACCACTGTGGCTTATGCTGAGGCAGGCACATATTGACCACTCTGTTCATTTTCACTAAGTCTGTAACTATAACCTTTTCTATTTTTGTATTATTATTTTTTCTGTTTCTTCTGTATGTATCCGTGTTTGAATGGTCAATAAATGTCTTTTCTTTCTTTCTTTCTTCTAGTGTTAAAAATATGGAATGTTTCAAATATATATGAAATCCCTAGTAAATGACTCTTCTACTGTTTTATTTTTTACTGAATATTATTATAAAGCAGTTAGACGTTTAGTCACTAACCTAACCTAACCTAACCAATGTAATCGTTAATTACTTCAATTAACCTTAGGTTAAGTAATTGATGTTGAATAAAAATCATTTTTGTTCCTTGGATATTTTAATGAAGTATCAAAAGAGAACCGAAACCTGAAAGAAAAGTCTTAATTTGTCCAAACAGTGTTTTATTCATGGTCACCCTAAAACTACAACCAACTGTTGTCATTTTGCCTGATTTTGCATTCGGCATATTACATAACAGCGAGCGTTTTTAAACAGACGATGCCGTATGTACAAGGCCGTCTTAAACTAGCCTGGGGCCCTAGGGCACACAATCATTAGGGGCCCTAGGGCAATCAATTATTAGGGGCCCTAGGGCACACAATTATTAGGGGCCCTAGGGCACACAATCATAAGGGGCCCTAGGGCACACAATTATTAGGGGCCCTAGGGCACACAATCATTAGGGGCCCTTGGGCACACAATTATTAGGGGCCCTAGGGCAATCAATCATTAGGGGCCCTAGGGCACACAATCATTAGGGGCCCTTGGGCACACAATCATTAGGGGCCCTAGGACACACAATCATTAGGGGCCCTTGGGCACACAATTGTTAGGGGCCCTAGGGCAATCAATTATTAGGGGCCCTAGGGCACACAATTATTAGGGGCCCTAGGGCACACAATCATTAGGGGCCCTAGGGCACACAACCATTAGGGGCCCTTAAGCACACAAAAATTTAGAAAAAAAAATATGCGAATTATTCTAAACATTTTGAAATAATATGTCATGTCATCTGTCACATTATAATGCTGAGGGTTCTTTAGTTAGATAAATGTTCGGGGCCCCCAGATAATGGGGGCCCTGGGCACTGGCCCCGTGTGCCCTTATGGTGAAGACGGTACTGCGTATGTAAACGGCGGAGTTACTCAAAATGCCTGCGACATATACATACATATATAATACCTACCTTTCTCCCAAAGGGGAGGCGGGGAACACATCCTTCCGTTTGTCACGATATTCAGCGTACCAAACCGGCTCTCAACGGTCGAAACGTGACATGGCTGCTTCCGAGCCACCATTCTGATTGGTTGCTTGTTTGAACAAATTAATTGCGTTTCCAAGAGTAGCGAGCGAAATAATTCTCCCTTCTATCAAAGCCCATGCTGGAAAAATATTAGCCTTTTTCTGTGGTCACCCAGTCCTAGGACTGTCCTAGGGCAACATAGATCGGTTACGGCAAGGTTTTCCCCTAGTCACGCATACATTAGATTTTGGCAGACTTTGATTTGGATGAAGGAGGGCAGTCCTTCCACCTTCCTCCAAATCAAATAAAATTCCCAGTGGCAAGGGAAATAGATTAACGATCAAGAAAGCAATTAAGGATGTTCAGGATTCCTATATGCCAATTTAAAAAAATATTATAGAGATTGTTTGTAGGCATCTTATATCTCCTCCTTGTGGAACACCCACAAATCGTTACCTTATCAGAATGACTATTCAATAGGCAACAGAAACAATCGTTTGCTACAATTGCGTAAGCACCTAAGCCCAGTTAACGTCTTCGCATTGTCAAGTTTATTACCAGCTGAAAGGCACTTTCTTACTATTTACTTAGGTCTTATTTATAATTAGGTTGGTAAATTTAACGACCTTGCGGTCTTGGGACGAGAAATAAGGAAAGTAACCTAAACATATTTTAAACCACCATTTAAGTTTCAACGACTAATTATTGCTTCTAGAACGCTGAAATTATTGCTAACATTATGTACCTAATATAATGTAGGTATAAATTGGACAACATTCCAAACATTGCTCTTATTCTGTGGTAAGTAGCTTAAGCACTTGATGTCACAAAATCAGAAACAACGACAGTACCATAACACCCAGACCCAGACAATATAGAAAAGTTCGTTTCCTATATTGACCCGACCGGAGATCAAACCTGAGACCTCAGAGACGACACGACGTCCGGCCCGCTCTCCTCTCGGCTACGGAGGTCGTCGATGCTTGTATTTCATGTTTAATGACAATAAGACTTATTAAACGAAGTCATTTTATATCCCCAACGCAAATCATAAGTTTTGCGTGTCTGTCTGTCTATGTGTAATGTCAATATATGGCATTGTCTTAGACTAAGGAAGCTAAAAAATCTGTGAGAATCGTAGCTCCCGAATGGATAACCTGATTTTAATCTCGTTTTTTTTTTGTTTTATGAGTAAATCAGTTTTGGAGTGTTTTGAACTAAGTTTGGTGTAACTCGGTCAAGATAGCCGCCGCCACAAATGTTTCTTCTCAATCCAAACTCTCTTTTACCTTTAGTTCAGCAATATTCCCTCGCAAATCACTGGTGAAAACGCAGCCTTAAGCGGCCATTACGCAGGTAAGCCCGGTTCACTTAAATTGTCTAATTTATTAGCAGTTGAAAGGCATTCCCGTGTAATTTACAATCCCTGCGCTTTCGTGTAAATTCGTACTCTTTACGGAAAACACTAAAGGCCTGGGCAGACGAGGGGCGATCACCCGCGTAGGTACTTTAATATCGGATATCACATACATTCACCTGATCCTTAAGTAGCTTTAGCACTTTTGTTATGGAAATCAATGATAGTACCATAGTACGACTATATCAATATGTAACATAACGTCAATATGTTTCACGCACGTCATGAGTCTCATTCAGCTTACCTGTGTAGATGAGTGTCAGATATTATTGTTTAGTTGTGTGTGTAAACAAATTATTGACTAGCATCTGCTGAGATATTACTGAAGTAATATTAATTGTAACTTGTAGTGTATGGAACTTATTGACATTTTTAACTGTTTAGAAGTATTTGGCCACTTTTTCTGCTCCAATATATCTGACGGCAACTGTACCTACAAACTTAAAATACATTTATCAACACCCAGTCACAGTAATTTTAGAGGCTAACAAAAATCGAACACCTTGTTCTTTGCGGTGGAAAGTCCCTCGTCTCTGATCGGCTCTCGTAGCATCTATAAACTTTTTGCAGTTCACAAAACGTTACTAGGGTGGTGGCGCTATGTGGCGTGTCGTTACATTCCCTTCAATATGGTTGAGTAAAGCAATGGCTGGCACATACGTCATGCTTGTGAACAGGTGCCACCTTAGGGGACTGGTCTGCTCCAGCTTACCTCTCGAAAGTAAATACTTACTTGAGTAGATAGGTACCTACTTAATTGTTTTATCACTCATCAAAACAAAACTATATTTTTTTTTTATAATGCACTCCAAGATTGACCTCATCCCACCTGATGTTAAGTGGTAATGAGTTCCTAGCTTAAGGGCGAAAAGTAGATATAGCATAGTACAACTGTTACTAGACTTGTCGCCCTTACCTTGAAGGCTTGACCCCTGCTACTAATGTAGCACCCCCCAAGAGCTCTGGAAACCTTACTAACACGCAGGAACACAACAACACCGGAGTGATTGTTATTTGGCTGCGGTCTTCTGTAAGGTGGAGGTATTTCACCAGTCGGGCTGCTCCAGTTCGAGCGATAAATCGCTTTGCGCTGCCTCTCTTGATTTGGTCCAAAGTGAGCTACACATAGCAATAAGTTAGATACTGCTACTGTAACGGATCTGCTGAGTTTCTTACTGGTGCCTTGCCGTTAGATATAGGTTCCGATCCGGCAGAAAACCTCTTTCCATTGTATTCAATGACGATTCAAAGGTGTTATGTGTAACCTATTTGAATAAAGAAATATTTTATTGATTGAAACTTAGTTCCTTAACTACTTTTTACTGCATTTTATGCGTTCAATATCCTACAACAAGCGATTGTCGTTCGTAGGCGAGAGCTTAGGTGTTTATTTCAACACGTTATGTACGGTGAAAAGCACATCAAGGTAAACTTGCAATTCGATTTTATATCTTATTACCGCAACATAAGGACAGTATGTAGTCTGACGTGGTCTTTACCGTACATTCACTATCACTGAATGGTGGTTCCATATGTTAATGACTAACAACCCACCGCGGCTTCACGCGCTTACTTTCCCTGGTTTTTCCACGTTTACACGGATTCTTTGCACCTGATGGTTGCAGGGTGGTGTCATATCGATCCTGAATAAATGGACTATCCAATACAAAAATATTTATTCAATTCGTACTAGTCGTTCTTGAGATTATCGCTTTCAAACAAACAAACAAACAAACAAACAAACAAACAAACTCTTCAACTTTATAATATTAGTATAGATCCTCTATCGATTTTATTATTTTTATAGTACTAAACGCTGTACTAGCGAACTTTTAATATTAGAAACAGAAAATTTTTATCTCCCCTTGCGATGCGGGAATCGAACCCACGAACTGAGCTAACCGCAAGTTATCGTAGGCGAGGAAATTTTTCTGCTGTATCAACCGTTAGCCTTTCGGTAAGTGCCCTCTGCCGAATATGTTTAGAACTATGTACATACTTATCGGCCCGTGGTACATTCGTTGCAGAAATGTTTGAAACGCTTTAAGGGAACTTTCACCGCCAAACAAAAACCAAAATTTCATCAAATAATATTTATTTCCTCCGTCCTATCAACAATTCACTTAAAAAATTAAGCTTTAATATATAATCACGAAGCACAATATTTAGTTCATCATTCAACGTGCTACTGGCTGGCATAGACTACATACAGTACTAGATTTATTTATATACCAACTGCGGGAAATACAATAATTAATATATCAAGTATGATACTATTAGTAATAGCTCTACAATTTGATTGAATTACGTTCATACTTCATACTATGCAAGTGAGCGCGCACATACAATTTCAGTTCAAAGCTTTTTTGATTCAATATATTTTGCGTACTTTACGTGTCAGTAATAAAAAACGATTATAGGATAAAATTAAATATTATTTTTTCAATATAAACTTCACTGAGAATTTTTGGTATGGAACGAACGACATTTTCTATGACTTCACAAAACAAAATCTTTAATCCCGCAGTCAGTTCACTAAAGGCTGTAAATGTGTATATTATATTGTATAAATAAATATAGGTTACCAATTGTACATCCTGAATTATACAATACAAAGGTTATTGTTAAACAATCTTCAGTTGTGAAAGGTTTATCTGATAATCTTGGTAACTTAAGTACATATAGACAGTACATTATTTTAAATTATGATTTAAAGAGTTGTGCATTTAATTTAATTAAAGTAATTATAATTCAGGACAGACTACAAGTAATGTGGTGTATAATGTAAATGTTCTTTCCATTGATAACAATCTATGGTATTATTGCTATTTTCTCAGTTCTTAAAAATTACACTAATGAGGTTGACGTCGTTTTAGACTGTTTTAACTAATAACTAAAAAATACAGTTTAAAATAAAAATAATTTTACGTAAAAAAAGAAACAATTTTCGATCGCAAATAAACAACGGTTTGTTATCGTTTAATTTGTTTTTAACTAGAAGTGCATTTAAAATGGATGGCAGTATGCACAAGACGTAATTCACAAAAACATGATTTTAATTATGCAAAACCAAACACCATTGTTTATTAGTGATCTTACATTATTTACGTTATGGTTAAAACAACCGTACAAGAATAATTTTATTGACAAAACATTCTACAACATAATAATTCACCAAAATAGTCGAATGACTAGACAAAGCGTCATTCAATTACCAACTATAATATTAAGAGTTTACTGTTCATTCTTATTGCAATCGTAATAATTTTAAGCATACCATTGGTAAACTAAAATCATCCGCGACCATTAAATAACGAATCAAGTTCAAGAATCCAAACATGGATCTCAAACGCCTAATTGGCATGAAGTTATTCAAACACGATTGTTAAAACCACACAACATGGATAAGGGTTTTTGAGCACACAACAGTAAGAGCACCCTGTCACAAAATAAAAATGAACGCAGAGAGCTCGCAGGCACCACTTAATGGGACAATAAAATGGGACAACTGACTTGCCGGTCACTGGTTCACTAGTGAATAATACCGGCCTGATAGCAATTTGGACGTCAAAGTGCACATATAGGAGAATAGCTACAGTCTAGTTTAACCGTTTACTTGAACAACACATGTTTTTTACAATAAGATATTGTGTTAAGTTCATATATGATTGTTGGTTAAGCAATTAAAAATATTTTTTTATGTTTAAGACTCTTATCGTACAGTTGATTTATAAGTAGTTTAATTTTCTCTTTTTTACTTTTTTTTACATATCGTGCGTGCAAAGCCGCATAAAAACAGTTCTTAAATACCACGTATCGGCTTTTGCACGATTCCGATTATATGGTAAAAGTTTACTTGTTCTAGCCAGTTTCTTTTTGATAGTAATAGGTTTTCGAACAGATGGAAACATCATTTGGTTAAAATAGATCGATTCACAAGTCTCTAATATAACTTAAATTTTGGAACAATGGCTTATTCCAAAGACCGAAATTCCCACGGTCATAAAATCCACTCAAAACTCCAACTAATTTAAATCTGTCAATCCCAGAGTTTCTTAAATAAATATTAAGTGACTTCAAACCTAACATACACTAGTATTGTAAGCTGTAGCTTCTCCTATATTTAAACTTCAGTATCGTTATTCCATGACATCGCCTTAAAATTCATTAAATTACACAAGCAATTAGTTAACTTATACTACATAGTCTAAATAATAAAAATTTTAACACATTTTATCATACATCCAATTAATCATGAACAAGATTTTGTTTCTCGCACAAAGCTACACTATCATTTATTGACATAATATAAAAGCCTCTTGCTTGTCAAAACACCGATAATGTATTTGTTCAGAGTATAAGAATGAATCTAGATGTTTTGGCTATTCGTTTCTTAGATGCAGTTTACGCCAACCAATTAATAGATCTTTATTTAGCACTTGTCTCTATAGTTTTAGGTTTTAAAATCGTTGTTTAAAAATAATTTAAAATTAACAATATAGCTGAAGTTTCGTAAAGTCATCTTCTTCAGCATTGAGACCGTACATTTTTTTGTGAATGACGTAGGTAATCACCTTATTATGTCTAAACTAAATTAGGCATGTATTTGCTAGTTTGGACATTATTTTCTGTTTTCACTGCTATTGTTAGTAAAAACAAAATATCTAAGTTCGTCCTGCTTTTTGTTATATAGATAATGTGTTGAAAAAACGCAAATTACTATTTACCGATATTTCAATCACCCCCATCACTACTTTTTTTCTATGGACTAATTCATCTATAGTTTGGCGATAGAATAATAAAAGACTTCAGAATATTAAAATACCTATGAAAGACATTGGTAAAAACGAATAGTACGAATACCATATCGATGGTGAAGTGCCGATACCGGTTAGCTATCAGTGCTCAAATAATAAAAAGAGATTTATTTACTACACAATAAGGTTCGAAATCATTTTTTCATAAAAAAAGTTAGGTGGTATTGGTACTTATCCGTCGATATATTCATTGTTATACTCTAAACCAGCTTTGAACAGATACAACTAGAAAAATCGTAAGCGATATCGAAACTCGGCGACACGCTACCGTGCGCCCGCGCCGTGGTATATTTACAAATGTGCGTATCCGCTGGACGTTATGTACTTGAGATTGGCCCTACTCGAAGCTTGGCCAAACAATTAACATGCAATGTAATGTACTATGAATCTTATGTTCAATGGTAACAAGTTTGTAATTTAATTAGTAACAGTATCGCCACTTCAATACGTTACAATGCCATTTTATCAGACTGAAATAGTTCTCATTTATTTTGAATGTTTTAACAGACGAATTTAGAACTTGATGATACCAAATCAAGGCTGAAATTCATTTGATGGTTACAAACCTTTTCAATTCACAGCCTGAGCCTTTGATATTATTTGGGAACGGTATTCTGATACAGATATTAGAAACAACGACGGCACCACAACACCCAGACCCGAGACAACAGATAAGGTCGGTTTTCATATTGACGGAATCGAACACGGGACCTCAGAAATTTAGCGCCGTCAGAGTCCGGCCCGCTCGTCTCTCGGCTACGGAGGTCGTCAAGATTTTGCCAGCGTAACATATTTTGTAGCTCCACTGTTCTATTCAAATCAAAACTAAGATTTACAATGGTGGGCCTACAACGAAATGGCCAATCCGAAATTTCGGATACGTAACAATTGGGACCGTATTCCGTACACAAACATACTCATGAAGTTTACATTTGACGTTCGAAATCTGTAAACTTTGTTTCATGAGTGATAAATAGAGTGTCAAAAATTTCATTGCATAAAATAATTTACATAAATTGGTTTAAAAGTAAATGTAAGCACAAGTTTTAAGTAGTATTATCGCTAAAAAGCGATCTGTTCCAGACAACCTTCAGTAATGGCCGTACATGAATATTAAGTAGCTATAGCACTTGTGTTACAGAAACCATTGTGGCACCACAACACCCAGACCCGAGACAACATAGAATTTCGTTTTCCATATTGACCCGACCGTGAATCGAACCCAGGACCTAAGAGAAAGCGCAACGCCAAAATCTGGCCCTCTCGCCTCTCAGCTACGGAGGTCGTCAATGAATCAAAACTAAAGGTTTGTCTTCGAAATGTTTTTGCTACGAATTCCCAATTTCAGGCCGAATTTCAGTATGTCATTTCCATGTAGGCCGTTTGGTTTTGTCAATATCATTTCACTGAATGGTTGAAGCCAAGCGTCCGTAAGCACACGAATTAATTCTAAGTATGACATAAACTCCCGATCAATCTCGGCGACATGAAAAAAGTCAGCAAACATTTTATTTTTATTTTTATACATGCAAAAAAATTGTGTCAGGTGTTATAAAATCTGAAACATTTGTTTCACAAACAAAATATAAAAAAATATATTAGATTAGCGAGTGAACGAGAGTATATGTCACAGGATTGGGTATTGACTCACTGCTCATAGCATGATATTAGCGAGAAAAGTCATATTATGGCAAGCGATATTAATGTGAAGTTTTCGAATCCAAATGACGTCACTTCATTTGAAACACAAAAACGTTCGGTGGCCCTTGTAATCGAAACGTGCCACTTTATTTTACATATTTTTACCATTGAATTCAACAGCATAAATCTGGACATACTTTTCTCGCTAGTGTGGCTATCATCTGTTACGAAGTAACTAACATAGAAGTTCTTCATCATGAAGATTTGATTAGATTTTAGAGCAAATCAGACTCAACACAGTAGATAAATAGCATCTGACTTAGTCCCAAATAGTTTGGTTAACGGCACGTGACTACATAAATTTTATTATTCCCTACAGTTGTGTCAAAAGAACGTGCAATAAAGGTCATTAACCTGTGACGTCATGCTGCACAATAACTACGTTGCTAAACTTAATAATAAAGTAAACTTGTAAAGTTGTGAGATAACTTTTTTGCATGATTGTTGAAGCTAATGCTATACGTACAGGCAACATTGTACTCGTCTCTTTCACACATATGACAACGCGGGAGATGAAAAGAGATAAAAACAATGTTAGTACGTATTTGTAAAGCCGCAGCAGGCACGGACTTCTATGTTAGACTTACTTCGTGACGCCTTTGTATGCTCAGCTTGCAGCTGTAGCCTGTAGACAAGTCCCTTTGCAGTGATCAGAACGGACGGTAGGCGGTCGGATACCTGGCGGGTAGCGCCTGCCTCGCGAGGGCGGCGAGGTGCCCCCAGCCGAGCTGCTCGTACGCCTCAATCAGCCTCTCCTCCACCTCCTTGGAGGGCCGCTCCTCTTGGATCTTGTTAAGAAGCTTGATGCCGCGCCCCCAGTGCTTCAGAGTGAAGCAGTGCCACACGCCGTAGTGCACCACCTAAATTATACCAGGATTTAACAAATAATTCTAACGGTTCGACGGTCTAGTACTGAGTTATAGGTAAGTTTCCGGGTCGAGCAAAGTATGATGGATTTTTTTAACATGGTTCGGGTTGTGATCATCACTCGTATTATTGGCTCGTTATTATTTGATTTCAATAATGGGACCTTCATTAGCTCTGTAGTGGGACATTAAAAAGCTGATACTCATGCATACTATTTTTTTTTAAAGTAAGCTTAGTTTTTAAATTAGGTATACTCGACAAAATTTACAGATATAATTAATAAAGAGTATCTTAATTATTACTCACGACACCACATCATTTGTTAATAGCACTTAGTCGTTTTTGTATAAAAATATCAATATTTTCGATTAGAACGAGCAAAGGTCCTAACATATACCCCTGAGGTACTCCCAAATTAAGTCGTGCTCTAAAGTAAGAAATAATGTTGGATTCTTCGATAATATATTTCGTATATCTACAGTTTCATGCAAATACAAAAACAAATTACTGGGCCCCCGTTAAAATGTATGTTTTGCAAAAAAGTGTCTAAAGTTATACAGTTTAATCCAATTCAAAATTCTAATGAAAGCGAAACAAAATTTAATCATGTTTTATGACTTGTTTTGTCGGTGCCATTTGCATCTACAAGATTTTTGATCGCAAGTAAGATTACAATGCTTTGGCCGTTATAGTTCAACTGTATTTTCATGACGTCATCAATAGACAATGAAAGGTCCGGGCGAGTTTTAGTGGGAACTCTCCGCTTGCCCACGCCACTGCATTCCCCAGGGAGTGCGTCATAGCATTGTCCATTAAAATGGTAGTGTTGTTATAGTGTGTGCCGTGACGTACCTTGGCGTCTGTGAGGTCTGTGAACTTGAGCAGGTCAGCGAGGTTGGAGTCGAGCGCGTCCTTGATCTTCTCTCTGGCGGCGGCGCTGTGCGCGAGCGCGTGCAGGCGCGCCAGCGCGGCGCCCTTGCGCGACAGCGCCTCCGTCAGCCACGCGCGCTGCCGCTCCTGCTCCCTGAGACAGGACGACAACTCTTTACGACCTCCTTTTTTTCTGTTACACTTCAACCTGATGTTAAGTGGTAATGAGGTCCTAGCTTAAGGGCGACGAGTACAGCATAATAAAACTGTTGCTGGACGTGGCGCCCCTACCTTGAAGGCTTGACCCCTGCTACTAATGTAGCACCCCCCAAGAGCTCTGGAAACCTTACTTACACGCAGGAACACAACTACACCGTACCAATTGTTGTTTGACTGCGGTCTCCTGTGAAGTAGCGGTATTTCACCAGTCGGGCTGCTCCAGTTCCAACGATATATCACTATGCATAACCTCTCTTAAAATCCTCCTCTATTTATTTACCTTATCTACAAAAAGTATATTTTCATACTATTATCAACGAAAAACTAGATAAAAATGTTGAGAATATGCTGTGTATGTGCGCTGGAATGCTGAATTATTGTGATTTTAGTTCAATATGTTCTATTTGCTTCTACGTTGTAACTCCTAACAGTGCGGGATTCTTACAGAAGATTAATCCGAGTCCGACTCGTTCAACTCCACAACAACAACCTCGGACTCTTTGACTCGGGCACAACAAGCGACAGCAAATAGAAGTCACCCCAGGCGAGGCAAAATTTGACGAAGCAAGCTAAAGTGTCTCTCTACACTATCGTAAATTCACCTTCGCATAAAAAGTTAATATAACATTAAAATTCACCTGCTACTATAACCTTACTACTATAAAAGCTCAGTTCAAAAAGCAGCCCGCGCGATACGTGAAAATCGTAGATTCGAATTCCAAACTACAAGGAGATATTTTTTTAAATTCTTACTTACCGCAAAATCACTATACATTTTAAAATCGACTGTACTCATAGTTAATAATGTACGAACATTACAGCTAGGATGCGTTCCACTAAGCACTTAGAACGATAACGCTCACGACCACAGTTTTTGCCGTTCCTCTTGCTTGTGAGCGTTAATATCATAAATTCAAGTGGAATGGATTATGGAGCGTTTCAAGGGTTCATGTAAACATCAATGGCGAGGTTTGGAAAAAAAAGTAAGAGGTTGTGGCGATGCCGCGCCGTGCCGGAGAGAGCAATGTCACCGCGCAACGTAGCGGCGCCTGCAGCTGCGCGGGGCCGCCGTTTGTGACGTTGTGGCGATGCCGCGCCGTGCCGGAGAGAGCAATGTCACCGCGCAACGTAGCGGCGCCTGCAGCTGCGCGGGGCCGCCGTTTGTGACGTTGTGGCGATGCCGCGCCGTGCCGGAGAGAGCAATGTCACCGCGCAACGTAGCGGCGCCTGCAGCTGCGCGGGGCCGCCGTTTGTGACGTTGTGGCGATGCCGCGCCGTGCCGGAGAGAGCAATGTCACCGCGCAACGTAGCGGCGCCTGCAGCTGCGCGGGGCCGCCGTTTGTGACGTTGTGGCGATGCCGCGCCGTGCCGGAGAGAGCAATGTCACCGCGCAACGTAGCGGCGCCTGCAGCTGCGCGGGGCCGCCGTTTGTGACGTTGTGGCGATGCCGCGCCGTGCCGGAGAGAGCAATGTCACCGCGCAACGTAGCGGCGCCTGCAGCTGCGCGGGGCCGCCGTTTGTGACGCCCGCCGCACGCCGGCACGCAGGCCGCCGCGCGCGTCCCAGCAAATTACCCGTGTCGCTTGCTCCGCGAATCTGTACCTACGCGCTTACGTAGCTTTCCGTTCTGTGTCGTAAACTATTACCTTTTTCGCTTTCTTTTTTTGTACGTGCCTTCCGTGTGTCATAAAACTGTGTAATTTGTTTCTGATTTGTTTTTCAATACATCTATTGCATTAATTCAATACAGGCTTCGTTATTTCAATTCCCAAACCGAAAATTATCTTGCACGCATTGCTACACGCATACCACGCTATCACAAAGCCTACAAGCTTAAAATTTGGTAATTATCAACAATGAACGTTGATTGTTGTAGGTTAACTTGATTAATATTAAAAAAATATATAATTAAATCATTTATTTTTTATTTTAGTTTAGTTTTTAAACAATCCGAGTTTGAATAAAATCGAAATGTCTTTTACGGCAGTTGGATATTTGTTAGTTCATCGCAATGCTCCAGAAACTACTTCATCTAGTTCAGATGAAGAGTGGAATGCAGTTTTTTTATTTTAATCATAGGTATAAAACAATTTTAGTGACTTTAATCGCCGCCATCTTCGAGTTTTAAAAAAAGTTTTAAATGTTGCGCCGAAATTTTCTCAACATCAACGTCGACCCACCTCTTTAGATGGGTCGTTTTGAGCTTGGCGTGAGCGAAAGTAATGGCGTCATGAGTGACGTTTTCGCCGCGACCACAACGATCGCGGTCGCCATGTGGAACGGCTAAAGGAAAATTTTCAGCGTTTTGAGCGTTTAGTGGAACGCACCCCTAGAAGAATCAGTAAAAAGAGTTCACTTACTGTTTTATTTTGTTTGCATCGTTCCTAGTGTCATTCTTCATTCCTAAGTACGCTAATAACTTCTCTTGATCTATTGCCTTGATCACCTGGAATAAATTATTTGAAATTAATTTTCATTGCATCTTTAATGTTAATATTAAAAAAACTTTGTGAATGCGATAATGAGACGTCTTCATTCAGTTTTAATATTTTGATCACTTTTTGTAGAACAATGTATTTTTAACACCATTTTTGTATATTATTAGAAAAACAAAGACTATTATTCTTAACTGACGATAAACGGTGAAATCGTTTTCCAAACGTTAAAATTAGATTGGTGCAACTAGTCTATGACTATTAAACATGTCGGACGTGAAAAACAACAACTTTACAGGAGAGCGAATCAAAGTGTTAATTGCGCACATCTTTGTACTTGTTTTTAAATTTTTAATAGTCATGGACGAACTGATGTTAATTTATATAAAAAAAAGTTTGCAGCCATACCTTCTCTGAAGTAGTGATAAGCTGTTCACACCACGCCATCGTTACATCCGGGTCTTCGTTAGCGTGAGGTAACCTACGATTAAAAATCAACAATTACAAAATAAAGTAATTATTATTTCTTGCCATCTACTATTTCCTCTACCTTAAGGTTGTCTGGAAGAGATCGCTTTCTAGCGATAAGACCGCCTAAATTGTACTTTAATCAATCTGTAAAACCTATTTCTGTAAAGTTTTTGTGCAATAAAGTATATCTATCTATCTATCTATTATTTAAGAATTTAATATTAATGTATTGAAATGACATTTCATTCATTCAAATTTCCCGAGCTTCGCGCTCTTCTAACTTCTCAACGAAAGTTGGTTAGGTGAGGTGTGATTCAATGGCGGATGATGTTTAAATTGTTCAGTGAATTTTACTGTTATAATAACTTGAAGAGAGATATATAAAACTTTCATACACTTACAGAACAGTAACTTTAGTTACAAGATGAAACAATGTAAAAATTCAGAAACCTTACAGGATATACAGAAAAGGCGACTTTGTTTTATACTATGTAGTGAGGTAGAACCAAAAAACTACCACATTCCAAATCTTTTTGACACAACAAAGTCTGTTGGGCCCGCTAGTCCCTTCAATATATAATATAATATATAATATTGTAAATGCGAAAGTAACTCTTGTCTGTCTGTCTGTTACGCTTTCCTGCTTAAACCTCTCAACCGATTTTGATGAAATTTGGTATAGATATACGTTGAATCTCAAGAACGGACATAGGCTACTTTTTATTAGAAAATAAGGGGGGGGGGGATGGGGGTAATACCACCTTTGAAAGTTTATATGGCAAAATGTTTATTTTTGAAGTTAGAGATATGAAATTAATTTGGCACAAATATAGCTCGAAACTTGGATTAAAATATAGACTACTTTTAGTTTCGAATATTAGGGGAGAAAGGGGTAAAACCGACCATGAAAGGATGTAGTCCACGCGAACGAAGTCGCGGGCACAGCTAGTACTTATATAAATACAACCCAAGTGCAAGATTGTTCCAAGCTTTCAGCTAATTTAGTCTTGTCTTACTTCTTAGGGTCCGTGGGCGAGTCGACGCCGTGCAGGTAGGCGACGTGCGCGCCCAGGTACCCGGGGAACTTCTCCAGCAGCTCCTCGTACACTTGCTCCAGCTTGTCACCTTCTGAAGACACGATACAACATATTGGGGATAAACACGCTTGAAATATCCACTAGGCAGGCATAATAACCTTCCGCTAGATGTGTAAGAGCCCCCACTGTAGCGTCGAGAGCCTTGCACAATGGGTGGGTGAGCCTTCAGCAACGCATGATAACTTTCTGTTATGGGGTCGTCCAATAATCATGTATCGTTTTTTGGCATTTTTAACCCTTTTTCCCGTCCCCACTTGTTGATACATAGTGAGATACATGGTATTACTGGCTTAAAGGCGCCATTATTCTCACGATACGATTGAACACGCTTCTGCAAGGTGGCGTTTGAAGAAATAAATACTCATGATATATTACTACACCCAACTTGTGATATTTCATGATATTTTAATCCCCCCCCCCCCCCTCTCCCCTTCTATGGGGGAGTCTTATACATTTGAGGGGGGGGGGGGGATAAAGCCTTTAGATAGCCAACCGATATAGGGGTGAGAGTGACTTCAGCTAGGGGTGAGACCGTAAGTTCGTTGAAGATGATGTATAGTCAGATAAGAACTAAACAACAGAGTTTTCCCTCACCTAGCTTAGGCAGCCAGTTGGTGGTGAGGTCCTTGTAGGCGTCCATGTACTCGTCGTGCGGCTTGCCCTTCTCCTTGTCCTTGGCACTGGGCCGCTTGGGCGGCTCGCACAGCACGTACTGCAGGCTGTACGTGTCCACCTTGCGCCCGAGCTCGTCCTTAGCGAACGTCACCGTGCCCGTCAGCGTGTGCCCTACCGTGAGGTTCGATCTGCTGATCCTGAGGAAAGACATCAATATTTTTTTATATTGCCCTTCTTAAGTTTTTTTTTATTTGGTTCAACTATTATCAGAATTTCTTAAAAAGTAATTGTTCATTTAAGAATATATCGCACCTCTAGATGAAAATACCAGTAACTCAAAAATTATGCATTTAAAGTAAGTGGCATTTAAGAAATTCTGTCTCGAACGTCTTAACTTAAATTAACTCCCAAAAGATTAGTCTAACATTATCCTCGGGGATGCCTCTTTAGACATTTAAAACCAGTGCTATTATATATTTTTGAAACAATTTTCCTACATATCTAAAAAAATATATTTTGAGTTCCTTGAGTTTTCATCTAGGGATATAACAGTGGAACCAATTCTGTTAACCACATGCTAATACTGAGAGATATGTTTTTTATTGAAAGTTCATTACTAATAAAAAAAAAAATAACTTTTTAGTAAGTTCGACTAGTATATTTTGGAGGGCGCTTTACATGGTGTTGACATCAAGTAACAGTTCAGCAATTGCTTTTTTTTAAATATGAACACTGTTTGTAAATATGTCTAGGCTAGTAAAATATTCATCAAAAGCTTCAGTCAAACGAGTCAACGGTGAACGTTTCTCAGCATTAGTTCCGAATTCTTCTCATACCTCCAGATGTTAAGTAGTAATGAGGTCCTAGCTTAAGGCCGACAAGTACAGCATAATAAAGCTGTTACTGGACTTGTCGCCCTTACCTTGAAAGCTCGACCCCTGCTACTAACGTAGCACCCCCCAGGAGCTCTGTAAACCTTACTCACACGCAGGAACACAACAACACAAAAGTGATTGTTATTTGCCTGCGGTCTTCTGTAAGGTACTTCTAAATCAGAAGCAACAACGGTACCACAACACCAGATCAAATATAAGAAATAAACATATTTTACTTTGACAATAAAAGTTACATAAAATTTATTTACTTTGGTCGTTTTGGAATTGAATTTTACAAAATAATTTAGACATTACGTCTAAAATGTTTGCTGATGTTACTTACTTATCTGACGGTATGGCGGTGAAATATATAGGCATCATGTTGCCGCTAGAAAGTGAAGCGGAGTTGAACTTCTTGCCGCCGATCAACGCCTGTAACAATACAATGCGAAGTCACAGTTAAACATATTATATATATCACGAGAGGTCCGAATTAAAAAAATATTTTTGTGTTGGATTGTCCATTGATCGAGGAAGGCTTTATAACATCACGATGTAACCAGCAGGAGCAAAGAATCAGTGAAAAATGTGAAAAAACGGGGATAGTGCGCGAGCGAAGCCATGAGTATTTTATACTAGGGGTGAGAGCCATCTGCGCTAGCCCGAAAGCTTGGTGAGGATGACCAACACTTTGCCCTTCAAACATTTTAAATGAGTTAACGGGTCAAAACCCGACTACATTTAGTAGTTAATACAAACTACTAACTGCCCAACGTTTGCCGTGCTGTACCACGGCGCGGCTCTCGTGACGGACGTGCAGCCGCAGCACGTACTCTATCTAATGACCAATGAGAGTGCAGCTATGCAGGTGTACCTGGTGCTGCGAGCAGTACGCGTCGAGCGCGAGCGGCTGCGGCAGACGCTGCTGCACGAGCACGGGCAGCTCCTGCAGCCTCTCCAGCAGCGCGCGGCTCTCGTGACGGACGTGCAGCCGCAGCACGTACTCTATCTAATGACCAATGAGAGTGCAGCTATGCAGGTGTACCTGGTGCTGCGAGCAGTACGCGTCGAGCGCGAGCGGCTGCGGCAGACGCTGCTGCACGAGCACGGGCAGCTCCTGCAGCCTCTCCAGCAGCGCGCGGCTCTCGTGACGGACGTGCAGCCGCAGCACGTACTCTATCTAATGACCAATGAGAGTGCAGCTATGCAGGTGTACCTGGTGCTGCGAGCAGTACGCGTCGAGCGCGAGCGGCTGCGGCAGACGCTGCTGCACGAGCACGGGCAGCTCCTGCAGCCTCTCCAGCAGCGCGCGGCTCTCGTGACGGACGTGCAGCCGCAGCACGTACTCTATCTAATGACCAATGAGAGTGCAGCTATGCAGGTGTACCTGGTGCTGCGAGCAGTACGCGTCGAGCGCGAGCGGCTGCGGCAGACGCTGCTGCACGAGCACGGGCAGCTCCTGCAGCCTCTCCAGCAGCGCGCGGCTCTCGTGACGGACGTGCAGCCGCAGCACGTACTCTATCTAATGACCAATGAGAGTGCAGCTATGCAGGTGTACCTGGTGCTGCGAGCAGTACGCGTCGAGCGCGAGCGGCTGCGGCAGACGCTGCTGCACGAGCACGGGCAGCTCCTGCAGCCTCTCCAGCAGCGCGCGGCTCTCGTGACGGACGTGCAGCCGCAGCACGTACTCTATCTAATGACCAATGAGAGTGCAGCTATGCAGGTGTACCTGGTGCTGCGAGCAGTACGCGTCGAGCGCGAGCGGCTGCGGCAGACGCTGCTGCACGAGCACGGGCAGCTCCTGCAGCCTCTCCAGCAGCGCGCGGCTCTCGTGACGGACGTGCAGCCGCAGCACGTACTCTATCTAATGACCAATGAGAGTGCAGCTATGCAGGTGTACCTGGTGCTGCGAGCAGTACGCGTCGAGCGCGAGCGGCTGCGGCAGACGCTGCTGCACGAGCACGGGCAGCTCCTGCAGCCTCTCCAGCAGCGCGCGGCTCTCGTGACGGACGTGCAGCCGCAGCACGTACTCTATCTAATGACCAATGAGAGTGCAGCTATGCAGGTGTACCTGGTGCTGCGAGCAGTACGCGTCGAGCGCGAGCGGCTGCGGCAGACGCTGCTGCACGAGCACGGGCAGCTCCTGCAGCCTCTCCAGCAGCGCGCGGCTCTCGTGACGGACGTGCAGCCGCAGCACGTACTCTATCTAATGACCAATGAGAGTGCAGCTATGCAGGTGTACCTGGTGCTGCGAGCAGTACGCGTCGAGCGCGAGCGGCTGCGGCAGACGCTGCTGCACGAGCACGGGCAGCTCCTGCAGCCTCTCCAGCAGCGCGCGGCTCTCGTGACGGACGTGCAGCCGCAGCACGTACTCTATCTAATGACCAATGAGAGTGCAGCTATGCAGGTGTACCTGGTGCTGCGAGCAGTACGCGTCGAGCGCGAGCGGCTGCGGCAGACGCTGCTGCACGAGCACGGGCAGCTCCTGCAGCCTCTCCAGCAGCGCGCGGCTCTCGTGACGGACGTGCAGCCGCAGCACGTACTCTATCTAATGACCAATGAGAGTGCAGCTATGCAGGTGTACCTGGTGCTGCGAGCAGTACGCGTCGAGCGCGAGCGGCTGCGGCAGACGCTGCTGCACGAGCACGGGCAGCTCCTGCAGCCTCTCCAGCAGCGCGCGGCTCTCGTGACGGACGTGCAGCCGCAGCACGTACTCTATCTAATGACCAATGAGAGTGCAGCTATGCAGGTGTACCTGGTGCTGCGAGCAGTACGCGTCGAGCGCGAGCGGCTGCGGCAGACGCTGCTGCACGAGCACGGGCAGCTCCTGCAGCCTCTCCAGCAGCGCGCGGCTCTCGTGACGGACGTGCAGCCGCAGCACGTACTCTATCTAATGACCAATGAGAGTGCAGCTATGCAGGTGTACCTGGTGCTGCGAGCAGTACGCGTCGAGCGCGAGCGGCTGCGGCAGACGCTGCTGCACGAGCACGGGCAGCTCCTGCAGCCTCTCCAGCAGCGCGCGGCTCTCGTGACGGACGTGCAGCCGCAGCACGTACTCTATCTAATGACCAATGAGAGTGCAGCTATGCAGGTGTACCTGGTGCTGCGAGCAGTACGCGTCGAGCGCGAGCGGCTGCGGCAGACGCTGCTGCACGAGCACGGGCAGCTCCTGCAGCCTCTCCAGCAGCGCGCGGCTCTCGTGACGGACGTGCAGCCGCAGCACGTACTCTATCTAATGACCAATGAGAGTGCAGCTATGCAGGTGTACCTGGTGCTGCGAGCAGTACGCGTCGAGCGCGAGCGGCTGCGGCAGACGCTGCTGCACGAGCACGGGCAGCTCCTGCAGCCTCTCCAGCAGCGCGCGGCTCTCGTGACGGACGTTCAGTCGCAGCACGTAATCCCCCTTCTCCAGCTTCACCGAGTACTGTGAACAGGTACATGCATCATGTAACTTACATTACTTAAATTTATGAATCGTCTATTTCTTTTTTTTATTGAACAGAAATGCTACCGCACCTTCATTTAACAGAGAATGGTGTACCGAGCTTGGACAGACTAAAATATCCTCGGGATCGGGGTCCCTTGCGGACTCTATGCAGATTCCCCCACCGTTTCCTGCCACTAAGTGGCCCACCTCTCCCGGAGCGTGCCAGGCCACCTGACACGCCCCACCTCCTCGGGACAAGGTGGTAACGGACGCAGGTCTTACAGGGACAGGAGACGCCAGGCGTGGGGTAAGCCCCAGTGGCTGCTGCTGTCCCAGCAGAGTCGGGATTCCTTGTGGATTATACACAGGCTTCTACACAGCACCTACCGCCAATCGGCCCACCTTGCCACGCACAACGCAGCTGGAGCGTGTCAGACCACAAGACACGCCCCTCGGGATCGAGGTAACAGACGCCCGGCTTACCCCACGCTTCACGTCTCGGGTCTCAACAGCAGATTTGCTGTGCGGCTCCGCTGCCTACCGTCACTGCGGACACCCAGGACTCTCACTCCAGCTCTGCTTCTAAGAGCCGGATGGAGTCCCATACTTAAGGAGCCTTCTGTCTTTTGTTATCTAACCTAAAAAAATCTTACAGTGACCATATCAATATTTAAAATATTTACCGTTTTAAATAAAATTGACTCGGCAATCGCACTAAAGAATCTAATTTATACGTATTACTTAGTAAGTAACAACTCACCTTGGATGGGTAAGCGTCTCCAACCGCCATCAGCTGCTTGCAGCTGTTATACAGCATCCACATCTGTGACTCGAATTCCGACTCGTACAGCATGTCGCAGAGTAGCGAGAATATTGGGGACACCTGCGCAATATTATCATTGGATTAATCTTCAAGAGGATAAATACTTAGGTTAGATTTTGTAGGTCCACTGTTCCATGCAAAATTTAAACAAATGACTGTCCCCAGCGTCATGACGTAGCGTCTACAAGACGTCAAGACTTTCAGTTCGACATTAGTTCTTAAAGACACGATATAAGGGCGGTACAAAGTCCACAGTGTGCAGTCAGACTTGCTTTTGTCTGTATATAAGGGTCTATATCAACATTATAACAGCATTGCAAGGTTTAAAGTGTCACATAGTCCAATCTAATTTAAACCTTATGCGATTGAAATAAGTATGGAAATCAACTATTCATAAAATATTTACCTCAGTCGCTTTCGCTATGTGGAAGTTATACGTGTTGACTAGCTGGTATATCTGCCGGTTAGGCGGGATCACGTCGCGTGCGGTCAGGGGTGTCAGCTTCGACTCCGTCGGTCTGGAAGGTAAAAAAGAGGTGTGAAAAAAACTGCGAATGTAGGTGTAACTCGATAGAGTAATGCATCGAGCTACATTGTGACAAGAAGTGATGTCAAGATACACACCTCACGACAGGTTCAGCATTACGCGGCTTTACCTAATGAAGCACTTCCTAAAGCCTGTGAAATTCTCCCGTGGTCTGCTATTCCGCTTGAGGCCTTGGAACTCAATGGAGCAAAGCACCAAGCCACATTAGATTAGATTAGATGTAAAGACACTCATCTCAGGTTCAGTATACTTCAGGAGAACGTGCGGCTGGACCTTATGCAGCCTCAGATCCAAGAGTGTAATAGTTTGGACGTCCTCTATAGGTTTCTGAGACTCCGCTGTGGCCCAATGTTAAACTTGAAGCTGTGGAACACAATGGAGCATCGAGCCACACTAGATGAGATGTGAAGACACTCAGCTCACAACAGGTTCATAATATTTCAGCAGGGTGCTGCTGGACCTCATGAACCTCAAAAGCTGAGAGGAATACGTAAGCTTGAACTCTGCAGCTGCGGAAGTATATCGAGTTCCGCTATTTAGCTTGAGACCTCGGAACTCAATGGAACTTGGCACCAAGTCACACTAGATCAGATACGAAGACACTCACCTCACAACAGGTTCAGAATATTTTAGCAGGGCGTGTGGCTGGACCTCGTGTAGCCTCAGAGCCGAGAGTGTAATGGCTCGGACGCCCTCCGCGGCTGCGAATGTCAACCGTGGCCCGCAATCCGGCTTGAGGCCATGGAACTCGATGGTGTAGCTAACGGGCAGCTCGCCTATGTTCGCCCAGTACTTCGCGATCGCTACTTCTAGCGTCACTCCGCCCTAAAACAATATGCATAGTTAAATGATATCTTTTTAGCTAGTTTGAAAAATAAATTATCTCTAAAATTCCTATTAAATTTATTTTTTATGACGGAATGACCAGCAGTTAGCCTTTATCTCATCTGATGTTTTAAGTATTGTTGAGGCTGAGAGTGATTCTCGCTGGATCAGTTAAAGCCTTTTCACAGGCTAAAATAAAGTAACTTCTTACAGCATTATGTCTGTTTTTACCCGTTTAGCGACAGTGCCCAAACGTCTTATTAATATTGTATTAAATTGCGTTAGCTGAAGGATAGGGTCAATTCCTTTTACAGCACGATTATCTGGCGAGCACTGTGACATAATTCGATTCACCATAACTTGATAGGACACCTAGCTTCAGCGGTGACGTTGAGCATCGTATAAGAATACGACACGTGGCAGCAGCGTCGAGGTATATAGTGCCAGAAACTATTGAACTCCGCAAATGCTTGCGACTGGTTTAAAATCATAGGGCTAGTCTTGCGACTTTTAATTAAAGCGAAATACCTTCAAATAACTTCGTGAACAGTGTACAGAACGACAGTTAGCTCGACTCACCATGACCTGGAAGGGCAGCTGCGTGGCCGCCTCAGAGGTGACGTTGAGCATCTTCTGCGTCTCGTGGCAGCGGCAGCTTCTCCTGGGCAGCAGCTGCATGGTGTGCACGAGGAAGCGGCCCGACTTGTCACGGTCGCCGGTCGACATGCGCAGGACGCCCCACGTCGCCTCCGGAGGGGCTAAACACGCCTTCAAATGATTATTCTTCTATGATAGAGATTTTCCTTTCAACGATTTTAGGTATACTATACCAAGTATTATAAAGGTAGTCATGTACGGTTATAAGTCCGTCTATTGCACCATTATGTCATGAGCAATGAACTAATTTTAAGCTGAAAGTCTTTAAGGTGATGTTATTGACAACGCGTAGCGACACTAATACGCCCCTACCTTTCTAGGGCCTGTGTCTATTGTCGGTTCGGCACAGCAAGGGAATTTAAATGACAAAATATTTGCAGGGCTAAGGGCGCAATTGCCCGGGGCGGATGTGGAAGCGACAACGCTTTGGAAAGTTGAAAAAACAAATATCGCCAGATTTAGTATTTGGTTTCTAACCACTGATAAATAACAACATTTTTTACTTTTTGAAGGTTATTTTGAAGTATTTTTTACGTAGGGAATTGTTAATTTTAATATTTTTCTTTATTTCTTCTATACCCTTGTAGCAAGTGCTATACGTAAAATTTCTCGTGTAGTGTAATAAGTAAGAGAATGTTATAACCCGTGTAACCTCATTTTAATCCTATTTAACAACTTAATATTATAATAAATATCCAGTCTTGATTATGCAGTCGTTGTTTAAATTGATCTCCTAATACGCTCCCTACATGGCGAACATGCTAGGATGCTTCGGGTTCGTACGGTTCGTTAACTTGACACGGCGACTTCCATACCGGGACTAGGTCTCTATTTACAAAGTGCAAAGCTCAATTTTTGTAAGTGAACTATGGCTGTATCGAAGAAAGATATTTACGTGTCGGACACGGTCCTGTTTGATACGTCTTTACTGTGCTACGGAGAATCTTTTTCATCAGCACCATGAGCATGAGATGACAAGAGTTAGAATACTGTTGAATCGATTTCGACATTTGTAAAGGTTTACTCGTGAGGCGTAAACTAAGCGACCAGGTAGCCATTATTCCTAATGTACGAGTTGTAAACGCTTGATTATTCCTAATGTACGAGTCGTAAACGCTTGATTATTCCTAATGTACGAGTCGTAAACGCTTGATTATTCCTAATGTACGAGTCGTAAACGCTTGATTATTCCTAATGTACGAGTCGTAAACGCTTGATTATTCCTAATGTACGAGTCGTAAACGCTTGATTATTCCTAATGTACGAGTCGTAAACGCTTGATTATTCCTAATGTACGAGTCGTAAACGCTTGATTATTCCTAATGTACGAGTCGTAAACGCTTGATTATTCCTAATGTACGAGTCGTAAACGCTTGATTATCTCTGTATACTCACGTATGACGAAGTGCCTCCTGATGGTGGCGGGCTTGAACAGCTCGTTGGCGACGCTGACGTGCAGGCCCGCGGCCGCGTCCGCCGCCGGCTGCAGCACCGTGATCGGGATCCGGAACACGGGGCCCTTGTCGACGCACGCCGCGTCGAACGCTTGTATGCTGGGGAATAATTACATTCATTGACGACTTCCGTACTGTTCGGAATATTTCAAAAGCCGATACGCAGTATTTACGAACTGTTCTTACGCGGTTTTGCACGCGCATCAACGATATAATGATAAATAAATATTTATTAATTATTTATTTCTATTTTTTTTTATTTCGGATTGCTAGAGATAATCACATTAAAAAAAACTTAAAAATTAACTTTCACAATATACGTACAAAATGTAATAACCTTTTGAAGGAAATCACATCATGCTTAAACTAATACTAATTAAATTCAAAGTAAAAATTTTAGAGAATGGTTCAATTAACAAATAAATTACATGATTATGTAATTTATTTATTTATTGATGATTGATATATGATGAGTAGTTATAAATTACCTGATTGTGAACTAAACTATGCTGTTTCATATAAGATTCCAAGATGTATTTAATTGTTAGATCGCACAGGGTATTGTTAGTAAACAGTAGATGTTATGTCTAATGAAGTGAGCCACGCCTGCTCCGTCGCCCCCGTGCTCACCTCGCGAAGTGCGCCCCGTGGGGCAGCGCCGCGGTGTCGAGGCGCACGGCGACGGGCCGCGACGCGTTGCTCATGTCCAGGTAGCCGGGCAGCGACACCCAGGCCGCGTCGCACGCCAGCACCAGCCTGATGCCGAACGAAATCTGCTTCGGAATTATCGACTTGTCTGCAACACGCGACACGCTACATAGGTTTTGTTGTATCTGTTTGGTACTCGTGCATAGATTGTTTGTATTTGAACATTCATAAGGCATATAATTTCAGTTTGAAAGTAAGAACATCCTGACCCGCTAATACTGTATCCTGCTAATTCTACTTATATTATAGCTTGAAACTTTTAAGCCTGTCTAAATGTATGGATGTCTGAATGTCTGGATGTCTGAATGTCTGGATGTCTGAATGTCTGAATGTCTGAATGTCTGGATGTTTGAATGTATGAATGTCTGGATGTCAGAATTTCTGGATGTTTGAATGTCTGAATGTCTGGATGTCAGAATTTCTGGATGTTTGAATGTCTGAGTGTCTGTATGTTTGGATCTCTGAACGTCTGGATGTCTGAATGTCTGGATGTTTGAATGTCTGAATGTCTGGATGTCAGAATTTCTGGATGTTTGAATGTCTGAGTGTCTGTATGTTTGGATCTCTGAACGTCTGAATGTCTGGATGTCAGAATTTCTGGATGTTTGAATGTCTGAGTGTCTGTATGTTTGGATCTCTGAACGTCTGGATGTCTGAATGTCTGAATGTCCGGATGTTTGAATGTCTGGATGTCAGAATTTCTGGATGTTTGAATGTCTGAATGTCTGTATGTTTGGATGTTTGGATGTCTGTATGTCTGAATGTCTGTATGTTTGGATGTTTGGATGTCTGAATGTATGGATGTCTGAATGTCTGGATATTACATGGCATTATATTAACTGTGTGCGCGACGTGTTGCTCATGTCTCAGGTTATGTTTGGTACTCGTGCATAGATAGTTTGTATTTGAACATCAATGATACGGAATTCAACATGCAGTTTAAAAGAATAATACTAGAATTGAAGACTTTCGCGTTCCATTTTTGACCCGTTAACTTTTTTTATATGTTTAAGAATAATCCTGTCCCACTAATATTACGTCCTATTAATCATACCAATATTATATAAAACTTTGTAAGAATGTATGGATGTATAGGTGTCTGGATGTGTCGATGTAAGGTTGTCCAGTCCATCCAGTATGTTTGTAATTATTTTACACAAAAAACAATACGGTGTGGATGAAATTTGGTAGAAAATTAGATGATAAAAATATACGATATTTTTTTCCTAAATAACGCTAACCAAGCGCGACCGCTAGTTATCGGGATATACTCGTAGTCAATAACACGAAATTCGGTTACAACGGTCACCCACCCCATTTCGATATCGTTTGCAAACCAACGCCGCTATGGCACTTTTAGCAACTCAAAATAATTTAGTCGAATAGAAAGAGAGGTGGGTAAAATAGGATATCAGATAAACCTATACACTAATAAATTTATGGGCATAAATATAATTGTGTAAACTCGGATGTGGACACCATTCATAAATCATTTTAAAGTATGAATGCCGTAGAAGAGGATATTGTGTAACTTCGGCCGTATTAATTTTGTATTAAATTATTTTTTAAAGTGCTATGTTAAAACGATCCAAAATAATTTCATTATCAGTGTTGATAAACAAAATTGTGGCGTCACAGATTGCTTCCTTCATAGAAAGACTATGAAGAGTGCACTTGTGTATTGCGCTAACATTCGGCCACTATAAACTACATAAGTTCTGCTTAATTAGTTGATCCCTATGAGATTAACCGATCTGGCCAAAATCAGTCGGAACTATATTTTTACTACAGTAAGTAACTACTTACTTCATAACTATGAAGACTAGAATAATGAAAAATATTCCACAAATAAATAGATTGGAGACACCAACAATTAAACATTATTACTAACAATCTAAAAATACAAATATAATGAACTTGAACTTATGACTTTACATGAAAATTAACAAAATAAAAATTGACATACCCTCCCAAAATGAGCAAGACATTTTTGAAAACACGCTTGCTTTATTTGGTTGGCCTAGAATCGAAAAAAAATACAAACAAGTATCGGCTATATTGGAGTAAGTATCACATATCGTCATCATTAACAGTTAAATTAAGTTGAATTTTTTGATCCTTTGAGCCGGACTTCCCTGGACAAATACCTTTACTGAGTCCTTTTTATGGGGAAATGATAAGTATTAAGTGCCGTACCAGCGCCTCAGAAAGTAGGCAATAGCTTGTACGGGGCTCTAAGAAGAGTGGGGACAACCCACTAAAACTCCCCAGCACCTCTCATCGCCTGATGCTGATGCCAAGGAAATATAGAAAATCTGTGGCAACCACGGCGCCATTGGCGACTACACTTAATCCCAGACATCAGGAAAGACTAAAAACCTAAAGTTATGGTTGTTGTACTGTATTTGTGCAGTGAACCAAATTTACATATACATTTATTTTCCTCCGCTCGCAACAAGCGCTTGCGACTGATTTAAAATTATAGGACTTGTTTCTATAGCTCAACGGTTCTCTATCTTTTGGCTGATAGACAACTATTCGATCTAAAACTACCGCAAGTCCTTAAACATGTTTATAAATACATTTATTTGGGGTCTAATTAAATCAATCAAATGGTGTGGAATACATTTTCTCCACTCCTCACGGCCTCTTTACCTTTACCTCATGGACCAGTGGTCCGTGAGAGCGTTCAAGTATTACTGTATTAAGATTTTGACAATATTTTACTCCCTCACCCCCTTTCTTTAAAAACTTTCTGGAAACCATAAGAAAATCAAAATGGTTGTCAATTCGGGACTTTCATTTATTAATTTGTTAAGAACCCCCCCCCCCCCAATTGCGTTAGGTAATAAATACTTGACAAGTCCCTGACCATAATTTTGATACCTCTGCTATATAGGCTTAGGGTTCAAATAGTCCAGTTATGTAAGCACAAAACCTCCAGGCTTGGTTCAATACACGTACGGTACAATAAAAGCCGGATCATTACTTACTCTGCTCATCGTTGTGGTCCTGTAAGAACTGCGGCTCCACAGTGATGCCCACGTCTCTGGGCGCGTCGCCGAGCTTGGGCCGCAGCAGTATGCCCTTAGCGTTGTTCGTGCCGCATTGGATGCTGAACGTCACATCGCGTTCGGGCTGGTCATGGTAGGTGGTCAGGAGGTCGAAGGCCTAAAAGATAAAACTTGCTTTTTATTGTTATAGCGAATAACGAATACCACACAAGGCATCCCGCTCTTGATAAATGTCAAGTTCAAGTCAACTGCTGATTAGCTGAATATACAAGTGCAGTGTGCTATCAGCTAATCAACAGTATCGAAACTTTTTGTATCGTTCGGCAGATGCTATTAGGCAAGGACAACAATTATTCAAAAAGTAATATTTTCCCTTCTTGATTTCTGACTGGTTTTGGTTTGGTCCTTCGAGCCAGATAATTATATATCTGGCTCGAAGGACCAAACCAAAACCAGTCAGAAAACAGACAAATAAGAAGCGCTGCTAATATTAAATGTGCCCAAATTGGCATGAAAACAATATTTTCCGAAAAAAATTAAGGTATCAGTACGCTTAACGCACCACAGTCATATTGTTATTGGCAAATTATCTTCAAACCTGATAAAACTACTTGATAGTTTAAAATATTAATAAGTAACAAAAATGCGTGACTATCTGAAATATATAGTGATCTATGTTATTACCTTCTCAATATTGACAAGGCCGCAGCCCTGCGCCCACTGTTCAACATGACTTAGATTTGTAGCAGAGTTTTCCAAAGCTCGCTTTATAGAATACGGTGAATATGGCAAGTTTTTTGCTTTCAGTCCAGATACCAGTGCAGCTGAAAATTAATAACAAATTTAATATTTGTACCTATGTTTTCTTATGATTGTTCACTGTTCAGTTTAAATATGAAATAGTATTGAGCACATGTTACGTGGACGAGCCTTCTACTTCTCCAAAAGCTTGGTGAAGATAATAAAATGTTGTGATCATCACCAAAAAAACTTCAAGGTATTCAAACCCAGCAAAATTGTATGCATTAAAATCAGCAAAACGTTATCCTGAGATTAATCTGCCCTCAATCATGTCACGTTCGGCTATTCATATACCTCGTATACTACATTTGACTACATTTGCGAGTAGACTCTCTAAAATATGATAAGAAACTTACCGACTACACCGGCTACGTGCGGAGCCGCCATAGAAGTTCCATTCATTAGTTGTGAATTTCTTAGTGTAAATCTGCAAGCAAAACATTTTACGAGTTCATTTTTTTTTCATTACATTCTGAGACTATTTGATTCACGGCATTGGTCGCAAATCGGTTCGGCTGTCAGGATAGTAACAAGCTGTATAATTTTAAAGCAGTTGCAAGCTTTTGCCAGAATTAGACAATGTCATATTGCTTAAAAAATTATGAGTAACGATAGTTTGCGACTGCTAAATCGACGGTTAGCTTAGTGTAAGCAAGCCTTATATTTTGTTTTTTTCGTTGGTGTGTGTGAGTATGTAAATGTGGGTGTGTGTGTGGGCCCGCGCGAGCTCCAGCTGTAGGCACCGCCACTCAGTGTGTGTGTGTGTGTGTGCGTGTGTCACCTGGCAACGGAGGCAACTGCGCCGCCGCTCAGTGTGTGTGTGCGTGTGTCACCTGGCGACGGAGGCGACGGCACCGCCGCTCAGTGTGTGTGTGTGCGTGTGTCACCTGGCAACGGAGGCGACGGCGCCGCCGCTCAGTATGTGTGTGTGTGCGTGTCACCTGGCGACGGAGGCGACGGAGGCGACGGCGCCACCGCTCAGTATGTGTGTGTGTGCGTGTCACCTGGCGACGGAGGCGACGGCACCGCCGCTCAGTGTGTGTGTGTGCGTGTGTCACCTGGCGACGGAGGCGACGGCACCGCCGCTCAGTGTGTGTGTGTGCGTGTGTCACCTGGCGACGGAGGCGACGGCACCGCCGCTCAGTGTGTGTGTGTGTGCGTGTGTCACCTGGCGACGGAGGCGACGGCACCGCCGCTCAGTGTGTGTGTGTGCGTGTGTCACCTGGTGACGGAGGCGACGGCACCGCCGCTCAGTGTGTGTGTGTGCGTGTGTCACCTGGCGACGGAGGCGACGGCACCGCCGCTCAGTGTGTGTGTGTGCGTGTGTCACCTGGCGACGGAGGCGACGGAGGCGACGGCACCGCCGCTCAATGTGTGTGTGTGCGTGTGTCACCTGGCGACGGAGGCGACGGCACCGCCGCTCAGTGTGTGTGTGTGCGTGTGTCACCTGGCGACGGAGGCGACGGCACCGCCGCTCAGTGTGTGTGTGTGCGTGTGTCACCTGGCGACGGAGGCGACGGCGCCGCCGCTCAGTATGTGTGTGTGTGCGTGTCACCTGGCGACGGAGGCGACGGAGGCGACGGCGCCGCCGCTCAGTATGTGTGTGTGTGCGTGTCACCTGGCGACGGAGGCGACGGCACCGCCGCTCAGTGTGTGTGTGTGCGTGTGTCACCTGGCGACGGAGGCGACGGCACCGCCGCTCAGTGTGTGTGTGTGCGTGTGTCACCTGGCGACGGAGGCGACGGCACCGCCGCTCAGTGTGTGTGTGTGCGTGTGTCACCTGGCGACGGAGGCGACAGCGCCGCCATTCAGTGTGTGTGTGTGCGTGTGTCACCTGGCGACGGAGGCGACGGCACCGCCGCTCAGTGTGTGTGTGTGCGTGTGTCACCTGGCGACGGAGGCGACAGCGCCGCCATTCAGTGGGTGTGTGTGTGTGTGCGTGTGTCACCTGGCGACGGAGGTGACGGCACCGCCGGGCGCGCACACGCTGACGCCGAGCGCACCGTCGGCGGCGGGCCCGCGCGAGCTCCAGCTGAAGGCGCCGCCACTCAGCTTCGCACGCATCGAGTACGCCGCCGACATCATCTCCGGCGACACGTACGCACCCACGCCTGCCGAGTGAACAACGAACGACATCATTCTCCTGCCCCGTTCTCAAGTAATTTGAGGTAGGCACAACAAAGGTATATGTAGTCCATGGACGGACGTAAGCATCGCCACACTTCCAACAACGACCAATCGGATAGACGTGTGTTATTTGCCGTATTTTATAGGAGCGTAATGAGAAGCTTTTTTATGATTGGTCAAACCGTTTAGTTGATACTACGAATCATATCCATTACATAGTAATATTCAACTAGACGTCGTAAGTTGATACATTTTCGAAAAGGTGGACATAAATAAAAAAATCTTTCGTTTAGAATCCTACGAAAGTTTATAAATTTTAGCGGTTTTCATTATCTTTTTATGACATATATACAATTTGACAAATTTTAAAATACAAGTTGGCCGCCATCAGTAACTCGCAAAATTATTTTATAACATGTTACAGCCAACGTAACAGTTTATACTTTGACCAAATATAACCAAAGCAAATATAAGCGCCAAAATGAAATTGTTGGGGGGGTGTCTTTTCTCAAAATGTAACTTTATCAACAGTATCTCTTACCGATAAGGATGGGCTGCGCGATGTCCGGCGGCGCGCCCACCGTGCACAGCGCGGGCCCGTGGTTGCCGGCCGACACCACCCACGACACGCCGTAACGGTTCACCACCGAGCAGATCACGTCGCCCACGCGCCTGACAACAAACACTTCATTCATGAGAACTAATAAAACTGGAAATGTTTTTATTAATTAGCTGTGTTAGCCGACCAGCATCTCGCTTAAGCGTAACGTGATCGTGAACACGTGTTGCAATACAGACAACACGACAAACCTATTTTGTTGCGGAGTTATTTTAAAAGTAGCCTATCTATAGTAATATTATGGCAGAACCGGGAGGGGGTCAAGTGGCGCCGCGTCGACGCCCGCGACTGCTGCGGCCCGTCGCGCGCACCGAGCGAGGCCGACACGCGCCCACCAACCCTGCACTACGCGCTATCGGAGACATACTTGCTCAGCACGAGGAACTTCATTTATTTGCCGATAGATTATGACATTTGTTTAACCAATACCGTATAATTTTAAATGACATAGCAATTTGATATAACTATTTAATTCTTATTTTTTTAATGATATTTGACATTTTTATTTTTTTATTTTTGTTATCATGACTCACTCTGAGTAACTGACATTTTAGTCCACGCGAGTTGCGGACAAGGCTAGTGTTACATAAAGTAACATGATACTAGCATAAATTAATGTTTGCATATAAATAAAATTGGAGTTTCCATTTGTAATATTGAAATAACGAATAAACGCTTTTTACTACCATATGATTCAACACAAATAGATTGTTCTATTGAGTCTGACCTCATAAAAATAAGCTCACAAGAAGACAAAAATAAAACGTACCCAGCATTAGCCCAATGGGCATGTTCTCCATAGCTCATATTGATAACGTCAATCTTCATCTTCTTGGACAGCTCCATAACTTTGATGCAGGCCCTGACTAGCGCTGCCCCAGTCTCCATAGATCCAAGGCGACTGTCACCAATGGTCAAGGATACCACTTTAGCTCCTGGAGCTACACCATTCAGCTCCGGTGCATCAGGGAAGTAGCCTGAAGCGATGGCTGCTACGTGGGTACCATGGGTGGCTGAAGAAGAATTGGTGACAGTTATATTTTTGTTTCAGAAAATCAGCCACTAACAAACACCTTTATAATTTTAAATTATCAGGCTTTGATGTTGTTTCCGTAATCTAAGATAGAAAATAATTCAGTAGACTGTATAGTACTGCTACTACTGAATAGTAATAAACTATATTTTGTTTTTTACAAATATTCATCTTTGAACATAATAGGTAGCATTTTTATTACCAACACTCATACTATGTTACTTTTTATATCTTCTGTGTGTAAAAATGTATTTAAGGATTCTGGTTTTCATAACATAACTGCTTCAAGATCTATCATCTATCTGATCCCAAAGTAAGTAGTTTGTGATTAGATCAGTGTATGTGATGTTGTCTGATCTTCATTTCTCTGTAATTTTTGTAGTCAATTATTGATCATGTAATATGTTACACGGATAAACAAAGTGATGGCTGTATAATAAAGTTATCAAACAACACACTCACAGCACATGCCGACTACTTCAAGAGTTTGTCCTTCATCATGGACGTTGATGCTAATGGTCATCTCATCCAGGGGTGTGAGATGTACATGCTCGTGCGTGACAGAGTACTCGCCCAGCAATGGTCCAGAGGAGAGATCTCCCGACTCTGACGTGTCTATGCATGCTCTGTGATAAAAAAGATAAACCTTGTATTAATGCTCTCAAATCTCAACCAAACATTTTAACATAAAACACCAATTTCAAACTAATTTTATAAATGAGAAAGTATATCTATCAGCACTTTCGCACCTCAACCAATGAAACAAATGTTAAAGACAGATTACTAAAAGAAAATAAATAATTATTTACTTATTCAAGAAATACTACTAGAACAATGTAAGGGATGACAATATGGAACTTGAAAATAAAATGATGAAACTTTGAACAAAGGCATTTCTCACTCTCTCATTCAAAGGAAAAATTCCATTGCACAACATACTTATTCTAACCGATATAGTAGCAGATAAATATAGTTAAATTACAAGCATTTTCATGACTGTTTAGTCGAGTGTCTCTGTCATGATCGAGCTCTGCTCTTTATAAGATAATTCTTACCTCCAAACCGTACCGTCATGAAACAGTACACAGTCATAAGTGGGACCTAGGTCATTGAACTTCTTCTCGAGATTCTGTAACACCTCAACTCTGGACTCCAGCTCTTCCTTGAGTAGTTTCTCTTCATGGCTTAGATTAGAGCCTTTAGATGCTGTAAAAATAATTATAACATTCATAACTACATAATTAAATGCCTTATAAGACTTCGATGAGTAGTACATTATGTCAATAGCATTCTAGTGTTTCATCAAAGAATTTATTGTAATGCTATTAAATCAAAATAAAACATTTAATTTCTCTTAAACTATACTAAAAAGGACTTTGGAAAAAGAAAAGCCATTTAACATAAATACTGCTGAGTCAAGACTAGTTGGAAAGAATTACGGATGGATTCTTATATGGATTTAGAACCTAGATTCTTATATCTTACTTACATATCTCACTTTCAAATTCCTGAAGGTTCTTGTTAGCTTCGGCATATGCAGGCTTATGACCGATGTCAAATAAATGTTCTTTGCGATGTTCTTGCACTCGTTCCCTCAGTTTTGTTGGATATAAGCTGAATGGGTGAAGAACACCCACCCGCCATGCTCCTGAAGGGTTCTGCCATGCCTCTGGTATCTACACAAATGTTTTAAAAAATACAATATGAAAAAATCTCTTCCAATAGATTGATTTTTACACTGAATTTGATCATAGGCTCTCTCTCAAGTACCCATTCATCAATAACAGGACATGCTATGTATAAAATGCCTGTTATAAATCCCTATTGTGGGTTTAGTTTATCACAAAAGGCAAATTCATTTGTAAATAGGGATCCAAACGATACATCGATGTTTAAAAAAATCGATGTATCGTTCATAAACATCGATGTTTTTACATCGATGTTGAAACTCAAAACATCGACGATATATCGTTCTTTATGAACGATGTTTTATGACCGATGTTTACTAGCGCCATCTATTGATTCGTGCGTATACTAGTTACCAAGAACTCGTGCAACCTTGCTCGCTCAAATCCTTGCCATACAAAAACAATACTTTTTTAATATTTTTTGTTTTTTTTTTTTTAGTTTGCGTAGTTTGCGTAGTATCGTATGAAACATTTGCCAATAGTAGCAACTTCAGTCCCCAGTGAGCGGCTATTTTCTGAAGCTGGAGCTGTTATTACTCGAGAAAGAAACCGATTGCTTGGCAGTAGATTATCGAAATTATTATTTTTGAATTCTATATTGAAAAAGAAATAGGTTGTTGTTTTGTTATATTCCTCTCAAGTATAATAAATATATCTCCGTGTCTTTGATTTTGTTTATTTCATAGTTCTTCCACTCTTCATATCCTAGTAAATTATATCTGTATTATTTAAAGTAGGTAGGTAAGTAATTTGTTTATCAGTAATCAATCTAACTATATCAATCTGATAGGAAAACGGTTTTTCTCTGTATTTCAAGGCCATTTTGTCAATCCTGTAAGTATTTTAAAAAACACCGATATATCGTTCATAAACATCGATATATCGTTCATAAACATCGATATTTTTGACATCGATGTTTGACTTTTAAAAACATCGATATTTCGACATCGATGTTTTTCATGAACGATGTTGCATCCCTATTTGTAAACTGAGTTATCAGGTTTAAATGATTGTGTGGCACTGACTCATGCTTCTATAAAACAATTAGTAGGGTGATTTTAAGTACCTACTTCTAGCAGACATAAGGATTAATCTAATTGATTTTCAAGGTTTTTTGTCATAAATATTCAAATATACTTTAAATACCTACATATCTGGACTTTAATCTTCAGCATTTAATGTTAAACCTACAGTTTAATCCAGTTTGAATTGAAAGGCAAAATTTAAACATAGAATCCTCACAATCAAGTTTATAATGTGTGATCATGATAAGTTTTAATTAAAAATTCATAGGATTTAAAGTGATGTACACACACCTTTAAAAATCTCTTAAATTCTATTTTAATTGTGCTAGATCATTATCTTGTATTGCTGATGACACAAAACAGCTGTGGTCGCATGACAGTTCAAGAGTCAATGACCTTAGTAAGTCCACTTGCTGACACAGGACTAATTCAAAAACTTCGTACCATCAATCAAAGAGTGCTAAATTAAGTCTTTAGTAGCCAAACAAAAAGGATAAGTGTTCATTTCCCTGAAAAATACCTTCAGTTTTCGGCCGGTCAGGCCGGTAATGCATCCGTCAACAACTTTCTTTATGACCGTGCTGGTGTCCACGTCCCCGCATCCGCTGCAGTCATAGCGCTCTATCACCTTCGTTTCACCATTAGGTGTCACCTTAAATCACAAATAAAGTAAATTACGTCCACAAAGACAACAAAAGTTGGAGCTGAATGATCGTGACAAGACAACTTTTTTTTACCTTGAGTCCAGCTGCCGCAGGGTCCACACCAGAATCAAAAATAGCAATTACTGTGTCCCTTCCATCAAAATCTGGGTTTTTATTCAAAAATGAGACGACCCCTGTCTCTTTTTTCGGTAATAATCCCCAAACAGGGAACTCACAGTCGATAGGGACGTCTGCCATTTTTGATGATTCGATATTTAGTGTTGCTAAAATAAATAATAAAATTGAAATCTAACACCTTGCCAGATCATAAAATAAAAACTACTACGAAGAAAACTACTAAGAAAGCGCATCCGAATTGAATTTAGTTAATCTGATAGAAACTGTTTTATAATATTTAATGAGGAAACGAGACTTTATTTTTCAATGTCGTAAGTCTTGCATTGGCTGTTAAGTCTCATAAAGATATAAAATAAATCATTTTTGTGTCCTTAAAACGCGGATTAATAATTTATTGTTTTGTTGGTTTTAAACATGGACTTAATGTAATAAATATTTATTATACTAAGTCCATGGTTTTAAATCTATTAAGATCTATGCTATTGTACTTAAAAAAATAGTTACTTATAGAAAATATTTAAAAGCACTGGCAGTCTACAAATTATTTTTCTTTTTAGAACCGTTGTGTTTTGTCATTGCTTGTCATTTGCCAAGACAGTTTTTTCAGAAAACCTTCTTAAATTTCACTCAAATCTATACTTATTTCATGAAGTATGTGGTTCCAAATATTACCGGCTTTTATGATCGTTTGCGGAAGTATAGGGCTGCCTGGATTAGGACTTTGGTGGATTCATTACCTAGCTTTAGGCAATGTAAGTTATGTTCATTTGATTATTGGCATTATCATCGTAAGGCCGAATGCTATTTTTAACGCCAGACACAATTTATTTTCTATTGTATCTTTTTTTTTAAATATCACGACTATAACTCTATCATCTATCTACTGTTGTATGTATTTTTGATTTACTACAAAAGCAAATAATAGTGCCAAAGGTGAGCCTTCTTAAGTTTACGTACCTACGAACTCATCCAGTCAAAAGCAAAAAGATTTCCTTGTGAGGAAACACTCATTAAATTTAAATTTATATATCCAGCAGCATTTACGTACATTGTTTAGATTCTATGATTATTAGCTAAAGCACTAGTGTTACAGCAATCAGAGACAACGATACGACACCACCCAAACCCGAGTAGGTAATTATTATTATCAATTTTAATATACATAAAATCATCTTTTTAGGATGAATTTGAATTAGAGTCGTAAGAATAGAAACCCAGACGCAATAGAAAATGATAAAGTTATGATTATACATAATAGGCTACTCAAAAGCACGTTAAACTTCGGTCAAGTACAAACTCTTAAGCCTTTTTGTCGTATGTGCGTGTAAGGAACGTATGTTTTTACTAAAAGTGGAAGTACTTCCGCCGAGCTAGGTGTTATCTGCTCGGGGACCAAGGCCCAACTACCAATCTTGGTTCGTTGTATATATACTTAGGGGCGACGAGAACTCTGATATCGCGATGTAGGATATCGATGTCACGCATTACGTATGGAGCGTTGTTTACTACGCCAATTCTGCTGACGCTGTATTTGTGTCGACTTGTAGGTCATGTCGTAGGTCGGCACAGTACTCCCCCCCTTTGGAGTCCAAGCACGTGCCCGATGCGTGTAGTTGCAGGGAGGCAGCTGCTGCTACGCCGGTGTGGACCAATGACTCGGTCGTAGGGCTGCGATGGCCTGCTTCATTACACGGGCCCGGAACCAGGTGGCTTCGTCAGCTGCGGTGGTCCGGTGCTCTTGTCGTGGCTAAGCTGGCTGTTGAGGGTATGGAGACATGGCCTGATGCGAAGGCTCCGTTCTTCAAAGGCTGCTGATGTTCAGCTCAGTCGGGGTCACCAATGTAAGGAACGTATGTTCTTTACTAAAAGTGGAAGTACTTCCGCCGAGCTAGGTGTTATCTGCTCGGGGACCAAGGCCCAACTACCAATCTTGGTTCGTTGTATATATACTTAGGGGCGACGAGAACTCTGATATCGCGATGTAGGATATCGATGTCACGCATTACGTATGGAGCGTTGTTTACTACGCCAATTCTGCTGACGCTGTATTTGTGTCGACTTGTAGGTCATGTCGTAGGTCGGCACATGCGCATAACAACTACCTATTTGCTAGTTTTTTTTTTACCGTGATAAGATTACGACCGTAATTTTCTGCGTCATTTAAAAGGTAGAATACCGAAGGATTATTTTTCACGGTCAAGATTATAGATGTACGTTAGTAACTTAGTAAGTAAAAAATAAGATAGATTAGGTACATACCTAATCTGTTTACATAATATTGAACTGTATTGGTGTTATGAGAAGCGTTTTAAGAGAAAATATTTAAAATTGATGGGTGTTTATTTTTACTCATTAAATCTTAATTACAAAATTACAAAACATGTTCGTTCTATGATATCAGATGTTTTACAGGTTAAACTAAATATTTACATAAATCGAAATTAAGCACGCACTTACATACCCTTAGGACTGGTTGGGTCACACTGATGGTAGGAGTTGAAGTTCTTTACTGGCAATAAGCAGTTGGCTGCGTTAGCTGTCATTCGGTGAAACAAAGTTATCGCCGTATAATTTATCCGATTTCTTGTAAATATGTGGTACGAAATCTTGCCGAGTTTCTTCATCGTGACGGCAGCTATAGGCTTGCCTGGCTGGGGTCTATATCACATTCACAATTTGACCTTAGATAATGTAAGTAAACAAATTAAAATAACCTAGCTGTTAGGTAACAACTTGATGATACTCACTGAAATTACTACCTACAGCAGCCGAAAATCGGATGGCATATTATTACCACACTTAAAAAATCATGGTGTACCTTGACTGTGAAAGTTATGAGCACCAGCCACTAGTCTATTGGCAAAACAGAGCAGTCTTACAGTGGATAATAGTGTTACTGAATAATATTTTCCCTTTTTTCAATCAAACTTTAAACACATTATAATTGTTATTAAACAAATATAAGTCCTATTCTATTGAAAGTTTGGGGTCGTATCAACCAAAATTGTGTGTCTTAGTTGTGATGAGATTGTTTATTTCAGTAATCTTTAAATGCTTTCTGTAAATAAAGCAATAATGTGTCTCAGAGAATGAATGAAGAAGATACAACATATTATGATCTATGATATTATGTATGAGATTCTGTTTAATTGTTAACTGGGACTGCTCTAGTCTAAAAATTAGCACAAATTTAGTACCATGATAACAAAATATTTTTTTAAACCAGACCAGTAGGTTTTATATTTAAATTTGTGTGTTAGATCCATTAAAACAATTTTTATTTCATTAATATATACTTTATAATGATTTGAAACTAATTATTCCAGCACTACAGACGCACCCTGCTTCAGCGATGGGATCGTATGAATTACCAACGTGATATGAGACTTACGGGCTCCCCTTACAAAGTCAATGTGAGTATGATATATCATTACAAAAAAGACTTAATTGTCAATATCATCTATATTAATTTCACGTAATTGGCTGATTGGATATCAACTATAACAGCAGTAAAAACAGAGAAATTGTCGCATACTTAGGACCCAATAAATCCTTTAAATATTTCAGTGCATTGATGAAGTGTTTATCTAAAAGCGTGAAATTGATAACAATCTACAAATTACCACCACATTTGTAGAGTGTACAGAGCTAAAGAGAATCAACATGAAATTCAGCTGTCCTTGGAAATAAATGAAATTTTTTTGCTAGTATTTTCAATTTACTGTAAATAACTTATAAGGTTCTGAAGTCCTGAACCTGTGGTACATGAATAAAAACTAATTTTATTTTAACACTAATGTTTAGACTTTTAGATCTAACTTTGAGCTTATTTACTGGCTTTGTTTTAGGGCTACTTTAATACAGGAGGCATTCAAAAGTAACTCACTTTTATAAGTGAACTGCTTCGAAAAATCTATAGGCGTAATCGTTTTTAATTTGTTCTTATACTTTTTTAATCGTAATATTCACTTAATTAAATTATTATTAAACTCAACCATTCAATTATATAGATCTAGGCTATAAATCTTTGCAGACTATTAGTCTTTCACACCTTATTGATATGGGGCCTAGTATACAAAAAAAGGCTTAAAGCCTTTCTTTTAGCTTCTTCTCGCCCCTTTATTCATAGGCTAGCCCTTAGAAAGCCTCAAAGACCACAGTCCTAAGGAACAATAATAATAATAAAGCCATTTATTTGTTCCCATATCAACAAATGTAAGTTAATTAAGTTTTTTATTTATTCAGTAGGTTGTTAGTAAATGTGATTTAAACTATGTTAGTACTGTTAGTTTACTATATGCGCCTCTTTTCGGGTAAGGAACAATAACTAATGGTAACTGGGTTTCAATAAAGGAAATCCATAATTAATCCTGAAGTCAAAAACTGTTAACTTTATTTTTTGTTTCAGGGATTGGATGCAATTCCGGACAAATAAATTAATGGTTTTATTTGTATCTGTAGAGAAAACTACCACTAGTTAATTTTGTTGTAAAATAAAGCTGTATTTAAGTTTTTAATGTATGTTCGTTATTATCCTTGTATTTATTGAGAACAACATTTTTTTCACATATTTATTGCAGTGTTTTGCTGTTAAATATTTCCATGAGAGGTCTTCCTACCCACCAAATTTTGTTTTTGGTAGTAAGAACTGTTAATGAGTGGTTATGTACTTAAAAACGTTGCACTGGTTCTAGTCCTCCTAAGAGGGTAAAACTAAGTGTGTACTCCCGAAAAGGAAATGTGATGTAACCATTGACGATTATGTAGCAATTTTTTTTCTTTAAGAGATATGTAGCAGTTTTGAGAAAAAAATATTTTTATACGCAAATAAAAACCACATTTTCACTCCTACACTTTCAATTAATATTTAAAAATGAAACCTTTCGTTTATTTACATCGGTTTAATAAAATAGCGTGTGGATTGAGTGAGCACCTTCTAGAAAAAAATAATGATACGCGTATCATTTAGTAAAAGGTCTAAAACAATTTGTAAATCCAATCTCGGAATTTGTAAAACGATACAAGCCGAGATAAATAGGTAAACGGATTCTCATTTAGGCCTCACAGAGGGGTAGTTAGATCACCGTTTATAACTTTACAAATACCATGTGTTCTATTTTTTATAAAAACTCTTTACAGCTAGGTTTACTCTTTTAAGGCAGTCATGAACCCTCATTAAAAATTTACAGGTGATTCCATGTGCTCACTCAATCCTCACGCTAATTAACTCCCAATATTCTTCGAACTAACAACAGAAGCGCATTCAATCATATTCCTTGTTCATGTTAAGTCTAAAACTGATTTCGTTACATGGTATTTGTCAACTTATTATTATAAACGGAGATCTTACTAGGTACTCCTCTGTGAGGCCTGAGCTTTTTTTTTAAGGGGGAAAGAATGCCTTTTCGCACCATATCGCTACCGTGGGAACGGCAGCGACGTGTGTGGGACTCCCCCGCCCAGAAGGGGCGAGGACTACCCGAACTAAAAACTCCCCCCACCTTCTCATCGCCTATTGACGGCGCCATGGGATATCGGGTGACCCATGACTGCGACGGCGCCGGGCCTGAGTGAGCTACGTTTACCTATTTATCTCAGCTTGTATCGTTTACAAATTCTGAGATTTGTTTTACAAATTGTTTTAGACCTTTTACAAAATGATAGGCATATCCAATGATATTTAAAAAATAAATATCGTATCATTATTTTTTTTCTAGAAGGTGCTCAGTCAATCCACACGCACATTTAGTAAATATCCTATCTTCTAGTCAAGTTAGTAATACTATATATAATCGATGTATGAAAAACATTACGAATATGTATCGATTATTTTTTACATCCCTAGAAATCAACCGGAACTGTCAACTGTCACTGTCAGTCAAGTCAACCTTTTCCTGTCCTGTGACCTCGTCGTCTAGTTTTGTCAACCTTACCGAAATGTATGAACTTGTTTCTTGAGAATAACAATTATTTCATCTAAAAATAAATGTCCGTTGCTTAAATAATGGACCCTTGCTTTCAAGACATTATCGTAGAATTCTTAGCTGTGGCGTTTCACAGCATCCTCTTTTTCTCCGAAGTTTACCCTAAAACAGTTTTTGAGACAAGAAAAAAGTACAATGTTGTCGCCTACAGCTGCATCCATCCAGAAATAAATCAGTACATCGATTTATGCCTGAAAACAGTAAAGGAGTGCCTCAAGAACGACCAACTTAATCGTGTAGTTTTCGCACTAACTAATGCCGAATACGAGCCGATTCTAAAGTTTGTATTTGATATACACAAGAATATAAACTACGATGAAACTGCAGACGCGTATTTAATTCAGGTGGAGCAGAATTTGCGAGCATTTTTATTGAAATTGTCTACGAATAATAGATTTAAAGATTTGCCTGAAGATACCAGTTTCACCATACATGTTCATACAAATGAATCCACTGCAGTTTCTATGTCTATAAATCCAGAATTTGAAGAGTTTCCTCTAGTCGAAGTCAACGAGGGAAGGAATGAGATGGATAGTATTGTTCCACTGAGGAGTTTTATTTTAAGAAGTTATAGAGTGGAAACTTATATTGAAGTGTAATGCATGCATTTTGTATATACAAACAGGTCACATTGAGGTACACTCTTTCCCGAACAGAGGTACCAGTTTTACATATAGGACGGGAGCATCACTAATTTGTTGCTTGTTAAACATTATGATTTTACATATTGGCATTCAGTTATTATTACAAAGTTGTTGTATAAATCTCATTCACATGAATATAACAAAATAACATGTTATGTAATCTACCTGACTCAGACTGTGATATTTTTGAATTTGTAATAAATAATTAGGTTGTGTGTAGTAACTTTGTATTTTCATTTGTTGACTAAAACTTGATACAACCAGTGGCCTAGTTTTAAGACCAAATGCTTAGTTTTTAATTTCTTCTTAAGAACATGAGCATTTGTGCTTTAATCATGAATGTTGTTAAACATAATTATCTTTATAGTTATCCTACTATACCCATTGTCCAGACTGAATAGCAAGGAAGTTTTTTTAATTATACTTTTAATCAGCACTGCTCGGCTAAAGCCATAAAGAGCTATGGCATAGCATAAGCCGAGGTTCATGGTAATTATCATATATTCGATTTTTATTTCTACTGTTTCTTGCTTTATCACAGAGATTGTTTTTCACTTTGTAGGCTTCTAGCCAAGCGAAGAAGTGATGATTCGAAATTTAATTGCAAAAACTTCTTGTTATACAGTCAGTATAGTAGCCATCTTAAAATTTAGTCGTTTATCATGACTAATTCTACCATACCCTATAAAAACAAATCAAAGTAAAAGGTTTGTAAGACCATATGGTATATATATGGTATAGTATAAAAAAATGCAGTACCTAAGTTTCAAATTCCTTTTTCAATGTTAAACACAATGTAAGAATCATGTAAATATTTCTAGATTTACTTAGGATTTTTTGCATTGATTTATTCGTAATTTGAATTATGAGTAACAAGTCTCGATTGACCCCAACATAGGAAGTAAATAAACATAATGGGTAAAGAATATTTTATTAACCTTGACTTAAATACCATCAACTTTTCCAAATTTAACAGTTAGACATCGCAGCCGCGAGTATATCTCGTCCCAGTCTATGTAAGCACCGATAAGCTTCCGTACATTGTCACTTTTATCTTCGTACGCATTTCTTCCGTGCAGCAGCCGTATATTGTCGAAAGCCAGAATGTCACCGGCTTCCGTCTTGAAGTTCGCGCCAAAACGGCGGTTCAGCTCGAAGAACAGACCGTGAGCCTCGTACCATGGAACCACCTTCTCCAAGGGACCAGGAAAGTGGCTGCCTCTCTGCGGTATCGAGAAGTTGATCCTGATGATCTCCCCATTCCCGTCGAGGCAGATGACTGGCGCCCTGTGGAGCTTGAAGAACTGGTTACCTTTTTCAGTTCCAACATCGGCCCATTCCACTTCCGTGTCTGTCAAGATTTTGAACTGGTCTGGGTGATGTTCCTTCATATAGTTCGCAACGTAGTGGCAGTCTGACAGCATGTTCTCGCCTCCTACGCTTTCAGTCTGGACCAGGCAGTGTAACAAGTTCACCCCAGGACAGTATTCGTAGTAAGGGAGGTCGGTATGCATCTGCAGGTTGCTTGATAGGTAGGCTACGTTGCTAGTGTTGGGTACGTTTTCTACCACGAACTTTACTCCGTAATGCGTTTGCTTGGTAAAGCCTATCTTCTTAATGATAGCGTCACCTGCTGTATCAGAATCTGGGGTATTCCGGATGAGTGCGACCCCATACACGGATAGATTGTATAACCAGTCGTAAAGAGCGTTGTCTGAATTTAAAATTTCGTTGTAGTCATGCTTAGTAAAAGCTTTGTCGAATGTTTCCTTGCTCCAAGTGATCTTCGTTGGTTTGTAAATTATTTTCGTGTATCTTTGCTGGTCCTCTTTCGTAAAACTCCTGAACTTCAACCAGTTTAGCTTGAATACTGAGGTGTGCCCATCCGCCCATGATATTTGTACGGAATTATCACTACACACTACATCTTTGGGTTTGATGTTCAAGTCGAATTTCGTCCAGTCTAATATTCGGCTTTTCGCCGACGTGTGGAAGCACTGTTCGCACTGGCAGTTGTCCCGTAGCCACACGTAAGGTAATTTTAAGTTTTCACCGTGTATATCTAATTTTAAGTAATCTTGAACAGACTTTTGCACTAGACTTCGGTATCCATGTATTTTTTCTGAGTTAAAAAGCGGTTTTAAAAAGCGCCTTAACGAATACATGTTAAGGTTCTGAGAGCACGCCGAGTTCAAACCGGTTTGATCTTTGGAATACTTTTGTTGACTAAGAGATAAAACAAGTTGACATTAACATACATAACTGTGTGATAATATTACAATTAGATAGGTATGAACCGCAAATTTGTTATGATAAATCAGGCCCATGTTAATTAATAATTCACTAGCTTGATTACTCAACCGTTTCTTTTCATAAAATGTTAGCAAATAGTTAGTTATATTATTTGGACGCAAATTAAGTTTCATCACTATTATTTAATAGCATTTTAATCTTCATATATCCTTAACTTTTTAAAACAACGATTTGTGTGTGGCCTTGTATTTCGTTCAAAATTTCCAGAAACGGAATGATATTTTGAACTTGGCTTAATTGATTAAGGCAACAGGACCTTAGTATTATAGCTAATTTAATAAAATGTTTTAAAGTGTACGGACAACAGTACGTCAAATTAAACATTTGTAGTTTTATATTCGTTCTTATGCCAACAATACTACTTATCTGAATAACGTCTACAAATTGACAATACTCTAGTTTACAAAGAAAACACTGACGTTACATTAAAATGTTTTAATAACTTTGAATAAATGATAACAGTATTGATAGCACTACGATGTCGTTTCATTACAACTAATTAACAAAATCAACGTTGAAATATTTACCGAAAACATATCGAGCTATTGATTAGGTATTTAAGTTTTTTTTAGATTATTAATATTTTTATAAAAATATTTACTTTAAAAATGAAATTAATGAAGATTCATTACATACTTTCAAGATAATAATCGTCTGGGTATTTCTTAGGTATTTCTAGGTAATTCTTTAAATATGTATATGTACTTTTTAATATGGAGATTATTTATCTCATTTTTAGATTTCCAGGTTAACAAAAATATAATAATATAGCACCACAGATCTCTACAAACTTAATGATTATTTTTCGTAAATGTTGAATAACGCAATTTAAATTTGCTATTTATTTCGAATCTTGACGAAACTTAACACTACGATGGTAAAGTATATAGCACCTTTACAGCAAAGAAAACTTAGATACAGATTACGAATAACTAAAGTAATGCTATAAACAAAAAATAATAGTAGGTAATCTTGTTCTTTGCATCTGGATAATGGCTTTTCCCAAAGTTGCATTCAAATGCGATGTGATTTTTGTAATGATAAGGTATCGGCTTTCGTTTGATACGAAGACCTAAAGGGTAAGTTCCTATGTTACGAGTGTGGTAATGACGCAACAGAACAGGTCATGACACGGAAGGTAAACAGCATCGTTCACTGTTTTAATTTGTTAATAAACACTGAAGAGCAGTACCCTTTATTTTTTGAAGGGAAATGCATTTAGGTACCGTACCGTCACCCGAGGGAGGTGACCGCGTTTGTGGGACTTTGCCCTAGTAAGTGCAGGAATACCCACTAAAACGCCCTAGTGGACCTCATCGCCTTGACAGTGATGCCGTAGGAACAGAAGACCTACCTCAAGGTTAGTACCCTGCCGCAATAAACCTTTGCGTAACTGAAGATGGTGAGTAGACGACGTAGACATAGATGGTGCGTAGGAATATCGGTAGTTCAATCCACGAAGACGTGCCCGCATCCTTTATTAACACATATTAATAAGCAATGGGCGCACACGCATACTAGATACATTGATGGAACGTCACGGGGTAACTGAGGTTTGGCAAAAGCTCGCCTCCCGCTTACCCCTCACGCACCGCGGGGATCCAACATTAATAGTACTTAGTACTTAATCTTAGGTTTTTTTTTTGTGATATGGTAAAGGTTTAATTAGGTGAGAGTAAGTAAGCCTTTTATTTCAACAATCTTGAATTAAGCATGAATTTATATAATATAATTATAGTTAGTAGGTAGGTAATAATAGGAATAAAAAGCATTAAGTAACGGTGTAGCTGATTATGTATCGAAAACAGGGCTAAGACATAGTAATCAGAATACCCCATATCACAATAAAATATACCTAAGATTAGGCAGGCCTAACGTGTTGCAGTGTCACTGTTTGGGAATCTTGGGATATAGTATTGGAATCGTATCCCAACGTATCACGTTGTGACAGGTTACAGTATGATACGTTGGGAACAAAGGATGTAAGCTATCTATAATATCGATAAGACGGCAACTATCGATATACTAGGTATCGATAGTCGAGTATCGCCCGGCAGCCGTCAGCGCGCGAGGCGCACGCGCACGCGGTGGTAGGCGTGGCCGAGGAGGCCGCGGATGTTCCAGATGCCGTCGAACCGCTCCGGCTGCGTGTTGAAGTTGCTGTCCGTCGCCTTCGCCCAGATCTCCACCTACCACAAATACACTTACATTCTATATTAGCTTTTATTACAACTAAGTACAGTGCTCGTCAGACAAAGCAACCAAATACTTTTGAACAGTTTAAAATGTCAATAAGTTCCATACACTGCAAGTTATCATTAACATTCATTATTTCATTAATATCTGAGCAGATGATAGCCCAGCGTGCATTTGGTCTTCCTCTCTTTCTCTGTCCTAGTGGGCCTGTCCATTGTGTTCTCTCTTGTCCATCGATTATCGCTTAGCCTCGCTATGTGACCAGCCCATCGCCATTTGAGCTTTTGTGAGTGATTGAGAGCGTTAATGGCTTTAGTTTTCTGTCTTATATAGGTACGTAAATATAGACAACATCACATACATTGCTCTGATTCTATAGTAAGTAGCTTAAACACTTGTGTTACAGAAATCAGAAACAATGACGGTACCACACCACCTAGACCCGAGACAATACAAAAAAGTTCGTTTCCCATATTGACGCGACCGGGGATCGAACCCGGGGCCTCAGAGATAGCGCGGCGCCAAATTCCGGCCCGCTCACCTCTCGGCTGTGGAGGTCGTCAAGCTATCTATAAGTGTGGCGGATCTTATGGATTTTCAGAATGCTCCTCCTTTCTTGTAATAAAGAATAGAAAAGTAAACATTTCTAAATATTATCATTGCATCAGTGCGAAGCCGAAGCGGGTCGCTAGTAAATAAACATTCGTGTGAGGGCTCACCTCCCGCTGGTGAGGCGCGACGGGCACTCGCGCGGCCCACAGCGTCCACGCGTAGTGGTCGCGCGGCGGGGCCTCGTCCGCCGCCACCGCCTGCGCCTCCGACCACGACCGCCCGCCGTCCGCGCTCACGTCCACGCGCAGGATCTTGGCCCCGCCGCCGGAGTACGCGTAACCTGTGAATAGAATAGAGAATAGAAATCATCTTTATTCATGTAAACTTTACAAAAGCACTTATGAATAGTCAGTACAAATAAAGTATTCTACCGCCGTGTTCGGAATGTTGATCATGTCGAGAAGAACCGGCAAGAAACTCGACACTTACTCTTTTCAATGTAACAATGTTCCCTTACGCTAGGTACTTAAATAAAATATACAAAGCTTATATAAAACATTTCCGAGAATTAAAGTTATTCTAGACCCATACATTTTTGTTATTTAAATAATCATCAATTTTGTAGTAGTCCTTTTTTATTAAACAATTTTTAACATGAGACTTAAATCTATGCATGGGCAACTGGATAACATTTTCAGGTAACTTGTTAAATAATTTAACGCTTAAACCCACAAAGGAATTACTTATCTTATGTAGTCTTAGATATGGAACAGCAAGTTTGTGTTTATTTCTAGTGTTAAAGTTGTGGAAGTCAGATTTTTTAAAAAGTAGATTATAATTTTTGCGTACATACATAATACAATCAAAAATGTATTGAGATGCTACGGTAAGTATGTTAATTTCTTTAAATAAGTGTGACGCGAATACACATCACGCACCATCACATGCGTCGACGGTAACATGCAATGTAGGACGCAATGAAAGAATATGCCGTCCACATCGTCACAATGTAGCCGTAGAAGAGCATTCAACTATGTTACTTCGGTCATTGATTTTCAGCAAATTAACTTTAAAATAAACAGTCTGTCTATTAATTTCAAATCATTTTGTGCTGATAAAGAAGTAAGTAAGATATCGTGTAGACGCTTGCGGAGGTACACGAATCGTCCAATATGCGCACGAACAGAACATTTTCGTGCAACACGTGCGTGTTATCCGCCATTAGACGGTCTTTTCACTAAACATAAAGGGTACAATACACAACCCTAGGTCAAGTTGCTTCTACAATTACGAAATCCCCTTTCATGTTACGTAACAGCAGAACCACTTCTAGGACGAATTACTTTGACCGCTATGGAACTGTCAGTGACCTGTTAAGAAGGGGACTCCTATGGATAGCAGGGAGGTGACGGATCACGTCTCGAATGATACGCAGCTGCGGAAGACACTGACCTTTGACCTCTATGCAGCTGTCTACGACCTTAACAGTGTCGCCCTCTTGCGGGCAGCAAATGGCGGAGGTGACGGGCAGGCTGTAGACGGGCGGCGCGGTTGCGAAGTCCGCCGTCTCCCATGTCTTGGACGGATTGAAGCCGCGGTAGTCTTTCTGGTGCCAGTGCGACGGGCTCTCGTCTTCTGATATTATTATCGATTCTGAAATAGAAGGGTGGTCTAATAAATTCTGATAAAATTAAAAATTTACTGCGACTTCATAAAAAAATATAGGTTTTATTATTTGGGGATAATTTAGAATTAGAATTAGAAATTATTTTATTAGCACACACAACCAATACACGGTACATACACAATAAGTAACACGAACAGAAGATAAACAGTAAAAAGAACAAACAACACAAAAAAAAAAGGAAGAACATATTGATTGCGCAGCTAACAAGGTCCCAGCCTCAGCATTAGCTGCTACAACATTGGATCCAATGCTGCAGCAGCGCTGGTATTCTGGCGGAACCTTAAGCTGAGTGGCGCAAACGAAAAACAACGGAAGAAAGAAGCAGAAAAATGGCGAGAAGGAAAGAGAAAGAGAAAACAAACATATATTAACACCCTCATATATTAAATACATACATTAAAATTAATGCGTAAAATCGAGACATTTTAAGAAAAACCCTGAAAGTAGTCTACGGAAGGTCATTTAACAACTAATCATCTATTCAACAATTGCGTACCATGTCGTGCATGGCTAGTGCTTTTTGGTTATGTGAGGTAGCAGACAAGGCAAGCGATGTCGACGTTGGTCTAGCTTATAAAGTGCTGTGGGCTGAATGATGAGGAATAGATTAGATTGCTGCTAGGGAGCAGTGCCTGGAATCTAACCCAACAAGCCCTTACCGTGACGTGAAGACATTGCAGGTAGGTGTATTTCTTTTTGGATGTTCAATAGATAGTTTTTAAGTTTGATTTGAAATTCTTTTTTTATTTTCAGTTCACGCAACGGGGGAGGAAGGTCGTTCCAAAAACGCAAGGCAGCAAATCTAAAAGAACCTCTAAAGGCCACGGTGAGACGTTTGCTTGTTGCAAATATGCGGGTGAGCGATCTCTTGGGGAACTTGCTCTGACTGCGAGATCATGTCAGTTTCTCAAAGAGATAACGCGGCTTGCCCGTGTTTACTACGCCGAACATGAGTGTGGCTAGGTGTACATTTCGACGCGCCTCCATTTTCAGAATATTTAAAGCACTTAAGTAAGGTGTGGCATGTGAACGGGGAGGAACATCAAAACAGAAACGTGCACAGGCGTTTTGCACTCTTTGGATGAGCTTGGATGTCCTAGATAGTAAGCACGGTCCATAGACAGTATCACAGTAATTGAGTCTGGATAATACTTATGATTCGCAGCGCATTATTCTGACTTTTTCGCTCAGGTATCGTCTTATTTTATACAGTAACCCAAGTTTGTAGAAGCATATACGCGAACACTCAGCCACATGAGATTCAAAATTCAGCCGGCTGTCGATAATTAGCCCTAGGTTTTTGGCTTTTTCTACCTGTTCTATCCGGTTGCCTTTTATGTGCACATGAAGAGGCAGGTTGCTGAGTTTCTGAGCATGTCTCTTAGACCCAAACAGTAGGAGTTTAGATTTATGGGGTTTAAAACTAAACTGTTAGAGTCACACCATTCTGTAATTCTGTCCAGATCACTGTTCACTTTTGCTGCTGCGTCATCATGGTCATGTGGTCTGAATGAGTAGTACAGTTGTAGGTCATCTGCATACAAGTGATATTCACAGTGTTCAATGCTATGTATGATGTCAGCACTATATGTATAAGACATACAATATCGGTCCTAGAACCGATCCCTGTGGGACTCCACGATAGACCATCTTTGATGACGGGCACATTTTGGTACCGTCGGACTTCGTCAGTTCAACATTCTGCTGCCTGTTTACCAAGTAGCTGTGTAACCATTTGATCGAGTTGGTATCGAGTCCATAGTAGGCCATTTTGGATAACAGTAGTGATATATTTATCGAATCAAAGGCACGTGAGAAGTCCAGAAGCAGCAGCATGCTAATCCGACCCGAGTCCTGTGCTGCTAGCAGGTTGTCTACCACGTCAGCTAGTGCAGTGGCCGTACCATAGTCCTTACGGAACCCTGACTGTTTTAGAGGGAGTATGTTGTTGTCCTCAAGGTATTTTGTAAGCTGACTGCATACAATCTTCTTCAAGACTTTGGAAATACAAGGCAGCAAGCTTATGGGACGAAGTTCACTTAAAACGGAAGGGTTTTGGTTTTTGGGTAGTGGCTTGACAACCGCGATCTTCCAAATGTTAGGAAAATTATATAAATACTATATACTAATGCGATTAGGTCGACAAATAGACAGTTCGTTAGTTACGTCATTTCGTAGAATGCGATGGAACAAGCGCTGTAGGTAATTAGTCCACACCTGTGACACGCTGGGTCCTTGGTATTGGTATGTGTACTCTCGCTAGCTCACTTTATTAAACCACGCCTACCGTGTCTTACTTTTCGTGCTACTTTCAAGAAATTATTTATTAGAAATGCTTCTGTTACGGACTCCTTTGTAGGAGCCTTTTAATAGTTTTTTATGTAATACTTTAAATCTGTCTTTTCTATTGTTCTGTCTGTTCTGTCAAAATTCCTTTCTCTTCAGTTTTTATTTTTATTATCTTCCGTTATTATATTTCCTTTTAAACTACTCTGAGTTGCTTTTCTTTCCTTTCGCTCCGTAACAGCTTCTATGTTTTTTTTCGTTTACTGCACATACGCTACACGGTACGGTGCCCCAATACATTAAGAGCATGTATTAGTGTTGCTGATTATGCAAAAGGGGCCCAAATAATCTAACAATCGATAGTATACAAAAAATCGATACCTATCTTTATTTAATATAATCGATTATAAATAAAGATAATATCGATACTCCAATCGATTTTTAGAATTGGGAGACTAATCGTATGTATAAGTGTCTCACCGAGCCACTTGACGCTCCTGACGGCGGGCGCGCCGGGCACGATGGCGCGCAGCGGGCGGCCGTGGTCGGGCGGCAGCGGCGCGCCGTTCATGTGCGTGGCCAGCAGCGGCCGCCGCCATGTGCAGCGGGATAGACGTGCTGAACTGTATAAGTGACTCACCGAGCCACTTGACGCTCCTGACGGCGGGCGCGCCGGGCACGATGGCGCGCAGCGGGCGGCCGTGGTCGGGCGGCAGCGGCGCGCCGTTCATGTGCGTGGCCAGCAGCGGCCGCCGCCATGTGCAGCGGGATAGACGTGCTGAACTGTATAAGTGACTCACCGAGCCACTTGACGCTCCTGACGGCGGGCGCGCCGGGCACGATGGCGCGCAGCGGGCGGCCGTGGTCGGGCGGCAGCGGCGCGCCGTTCATGTGCGTGGCCAGCAGCGGCCGCCGCCATGTGCAGCGGGATAGACGTGCTGAACTGTATAAGTGACTCACCGAGCCACTTGACGCTCCTGACGGCGGGCGCGCCGGGCACGATGGCGCGCAGCGGGCGGCCGTGGTCGGGCGGCAGCGGCGCGCCGTTCATGTGCGTGGCCAGCAGCGGCCGCCGCCATGTGCAGCGGGATAGACGTGCTGAACTGTATAAGTGACTCACCGAGCCACTTGACGCTCCTGACGGCGGGCGCGCCGGGCACGATGGCGCGCAGCGGGCGGCCGTGGTCGGGCGGCAGCGGCGCGCCGTTCATGTGCGTGGCCAGCAGCGGCCGCCGCCATGTGCAGCGGGATAGACGTGCTGAACTGTATAAGTGACTCACCGAGCCACTTGACGCTCCTGACGGCGGGCGCGCCGGGCACGATGGCGCGCAGCGGGCGGCCGTGGTCGGGCGGCAGCGGCGCGCCGTTCATGTGCGTGGCCAGCAGCGGCCGCCACCATGTGCAACGGGATAGACGTGCTGAACTGTATAAGTGACTCACCGAGCCACTTGACGCTCCTGACGGCGGGCGCGCCGGGCACGATGGCGCGCAGCGGGCGGCCGTGGTCGGGCGGCAGCGGCGCGCCGTTCATGTGCGTGGCCAGCAGCGGCCGCCGCCATGTGCAGCGGGATAGACGTGCTGAACTGTATAAGTGACTCACCGAGCCACTTGACGCTCCTGACGGCGGGCGCGCCGGGCACGATGGCGCGCAGCGGGCGGCCGTGGTCGGGCGGCAGCGGCGCGCCGTTCATGTGCGTGGCCAGCAGCGGCCGCCGCCATGTGCAACGGGATAGACGTGCTGAACTGTATAAGTGACTCACCGAGCCACTTGACGCTCCTGACGGCGGGCGCGCCGGGCACGATGGCGCGCAGCGGGCGGCCGTGGTCGGGCGGCAGCGGCGCGCCGTTCATGTGCGTGGCCAGCAGCGGCCGCCGCCATGTGCAGCGGGATAGACGTGCTGAACTGTATAAGTGACTCACCGAGCCACTTGACGCTCCTGACGGCGGGCGCGCCGGGCACGATGGCGCGCAGCGGGCGGCCGTGGTCGGGCGGCAGCGGCGCGCCGTTCATGTGCGTGGCCAGCAGCGGCCGCCGCCATGTGCAGCGGGATAGACGTGCTGAACTGTATAAGTGACTCACCGAGCCACTTGACGCTCCTGACGGCGGGCGCGCCGGGCACGATGGCGCGCAGCGGGCGGCCGTGGTCGGGCGGCAGCGGCGCGCCGTTCATGTGCGTGGCCAGCAGCGGCCGCCGCCATGTGCAGCGGGATAGACGTGCTGAACTGTATAAGTGACTCACCGAGCCACTTGACGCTCCTGACGGCGGGCGCGCCGGGCACGTTGGCGCGCAGCGGGCGGCCGTGGTCGGGCGGCAGCGGCGCGCCGTTCATGTGCGTGGCCAGCAGCGGCCGCCGCCATGTGCAGCGGGATAGACGTGCTGAACTGTATAAGTGACTCACCGAGCCACTTGACGCTCCTGACGGCGGGCGCGCCGGGCACGATGGCGCGCAGCGGGCGGCCGTGGTCGGGCGGCAGCGGCGCGCCGTTCATGTGCGTGGCCAGCAGCGGCCGCCGCCATGTGCAGCGGGATAGACGTGCTGAACTGTATAAGTGACTCACCGAGCCACTTGACGCTCCTGACGGCGGGCGCGCCGGGCACGATGGCGCGCAGCGGGCGGCCGTGGTCGGGCGGCAGCGGCGCGCCGTTCATGTGCGTGGCCAGCAGCGGCCGCCGCCATGTGCAGCGGGATAGACGTGCTGAACTGTATAAGTGACTCACCGAGCCACTTGACGCTCCTGACGGCGGGCGCGCCGGGCACGATGGCGCGCAGCGGGCGGCCGTGGTCGGGCGGCAGCGGCACGCCGTTCATGTGCGTGGCCAGCAGCGGCCGCCGCCATGTGCAGCGGGATAGACGTGCTGAACTGTATAAGTGACTCACCGAGCCACTTGACGCTCCTGACGGCGGGCGCGCCGGGCACGATGGCGCGCAGCGGGCGGCCGTGGTCGGGCGGCAGCGGCACGCCGTTCATGTGCGTGGCCAGCAGCACGCGGCCGCCCGCCGCCATGTGCAGCGGTATAGACGTGCTGAACTGCACGCCCGTCGCGTCTATGTCCGCGCCTTGGAACTGAACGTGTGTCATAATTAGAGATGAAACGGACAGTTGTTTGGCCGGATACCGGATATTCGGCCGGTGATCAGGCCGAATATCTGGTATCCGGCGGCCGAATATTCGGCCGGCCAAATGATACCTAAATTTTTGCTTGTCGGCGGGCGCGTCGTCCAGGTTTGAACCTGTAAAGTATTGTAGGTTCGCGCGAACCGTTTTCTAGCCAAAAAACGAGTTTTATTAAGATGTTGTGCGGAACTATTTTATATGCAGTACACGTGCGCTCGCTTATTTTGCTGAATAGATAAGTTTTTTTGTGTTTAATGTGTATAGTAGTGTACCTATGTTGGTAATTTGTTGCTGTCTTGTATACTAACCATTTTTCAAAGTTAATTACTAAACAGAATCACTATCCGGTATCCGGCCGGATAGAGCGCAACTATCCGGTTTTCGGCCGGATAGTAAAATAATGGTAGGATAGGCCGCATACCGGATGGCAACCGCATATCCGTTGCATCTCTAATCCCTACTAATATTATAAATGTGAAAGTAACTCTGTCTGTCTGTGTGTCTGTTACGCTTTCCTGCTTAAACCTCTCAACCGATTTTGATGAAATTTGGTATATATTGAATCTCAAGAACGGACATATGCTACTTTTTATTAGAAAATAAGGGGGCAGGGGGGGTAATACCACCTTTGGAAGTTTATATGGAAAAATGTTTATTTTTGAAGTTAGAGATTCATATCTCTAACCATGATAGTATCGCCATGATGGTACAGTTCAGGTAGGTACCAAGAAACTTAGCTATCACGTTTTATGAATAAAAAGTAGGGTATAAATAACTTTTTCACGGTTTCATTTTGAATGTGTTATGTCTAAGAAGACATTATATGAATGACGATTAAATCTAAAAATAATTGCAAATTAATCGATTATATCGATAGTATTGCTATCAACTTGATATCGTTATAATCGATTATATCGATTATATTGTATTTGACTACGATTATAATCGATTAATCGATTATAATCGATTATATCTAATAAAAATAGGTATTGATATAATCGATAGTATCGATACTATCGATTGTCATATCGATTATTAGATTATTTGAGGGGGGGATAATCGATTAATCGATAATCGATTATCCGGCAACACTATTGTGCTTCATACACCACAAGCCAAAACATTGGATAGGTATCTTACCACCCATACTGAATCGGTTAACAAAGACCGTTTCGCAAATTAAACAAATATTGGACAACAACATATAATGTTATGTATGTCATGATTCTGTGGTAACTAGCTAACGTGTGTTAGGGAAACCAGAAATAACGAGGCACCACAACACCCAGACCTGAGACAATATAGTTCGTTTCCCATATTTCCGCGACATTTTATTCCCATATTTAACACTAGCTGTGCCCGCGACTTCGTTCGCGTGAACTACATCCTTTCTATACCAAATTTCATCAAAATCCGTTCAGCCTTTTAGGCGTGTAAGAGTAACAGACAGACAGACAGACAGAGTTACTTTCGCATTTATAATATTAGTAGGGATTTACAAGACCGGGAATAGTTGAAAGCGGTGAATTAATGACGTAGAAAAAGAATACATAAAACATAAACGATTCCTGGAAAACCACGTTGTAAAGGAATTCTATTATTATCGTTGTTGACAATTAGACACACGTATTTTTCGGTCATTGTTCTTAAATACTTAAATATCTATATGGTAGGCTAACGGGTTGATACAGCAGAAAAATTTCATCGCCTACGATAACTTGCGATCAGCTCAGTTGGAAGAGCAGCACGCGCGATACGTTAAGGTCGTGCGTTCGATTCCTGAGAGAGAGTGAGATAAAATATCTATATGGTTTTATATGAATGGTTTATCAGGTTTATCAGGGATCAAACCCGGGACCTAAGAGTTTCAAATTGGCCTGACCGAGAATCGAACTAGGGACTACACGCGCATCGGGCGCCTACTCCACTGAGGCGCTGTGGTCGCGCACTACTTACGATGACGTGCTTCCCGGCGGTGTCGTCGAGGTCGACGCCGCAGTGCACGAGCACGTCGCGCAGGTACACGCCCCCCCACACCGCGTTGCTGATCGCGCCGCCCGCCCAGCTGATGCCCTTCACCGGCTTCACCTACAAACAACGCACACTATTACTGCACATAAGTACAAACTACATAAAAGACACAAACAGAGGCGGATGTACAGTTTTGTCAGGCCTAGGCCTGAAGCCCTCAGCAGTCTCTTTCTCAGCATCCATCATATAGACTACATAATGAAAACACTTTTTTTAATCTATTATATAAAAATGAATCGCAAAATGTGTTGGTAAGCGCATAACTCAACAACACTTGGACCAATTTTGACAATTATTTTTTTAAAACTGTTTGTTGAAGTCCAAGGATGGTTTTTACGACGAGAAAAAATCGAATAATTGCCGGGAAAATTCTAAACAGCCCTTTTCTTTTTCTTGGACTAACGTTTTCTAACTAAAATTTAAGGTCTAGCCGCATTCCAATTCTTTTTGACAGGACGAAGTCTGTAGGGTCCGCTAGTTTTTAATACAAACCTTTATTGTGGCAAAAGGTTTAATACGCCATCATAAGTTTTTTGTCACGATTGAGACCACCCCCTAAAACTGGCCGCTCTAGGCCCGGGCCCACCGGGCCTTAGGGTAAATCCGCCACTAGACACAAATCCTTACAAAACAGATGTACAGTCGCCGTCAGATATATCGGAGCAGACAAAGTGACCAAATACTTCTGAACAGTTAAAGTGTCAAAAAGTTCTATACACCACAAGTTACCATTAATATCTGAACATTCATTACTTCAATAATATCTGAGCAGATGCAAATAACATCTGAACACTAACGTCAATATGTGTCACGCACGTCATATGTCTCATTTAGCTACTTGTATAGATAAGTGTTCAGATATTAATGGTAACTTGTGGTGTATGGAACATTTTGACATTTTAACTGTTCAGAAGTATTTGGTCACTTTGTCTGCTCCGATATATCTGACGGCGACTGTACGGAACGTATGTTCTTTACTAAATAATAATAATAATGTTTATTTAGCACACAAATAAAAACATACAGTACAAATCAGTTTTACAATTACAATTAATAGAAATGGAGTTTCATATTAAATTGAATTAATTAAATTAAATTACAAATGTGCAAAGGCAGAATGCGAAATAATTATGCAATTTACAAGGGTCCCCAAACTAGGCAGTGCCTGTATTTTGGGCAACCAATTTTCGCGTTAGACTTAAAGAATTGGGATTCTCGAATAAAACAGAAGAATTATTTTAATTTATAAGTGGGTAAAATATTAAAAGGAACTTAAAAACATCGACTGACAAATGCCTTGGTTTCATTATATGAGTTATCCAGCAACCACTGAGTTAAAACATTATTTGCATCTAAGACTGAACATTTTCTAATATCACAAGCTCTAGTAGCAGCGTTGTAAACACGAGCTCTAACCGAGTCTCCAAATCTAGAAGCAAAGTGTGAGTGTACTACAGGAATAGGGATTTTAAAAGTACGTTTGTTTAGAAGCGTCTTGTAGATATCCGAAGTTATAAGTCGTCTGTGCGCTATTAGACAGGTTTTTAATATGAATAATTGACGAATCGTGAGAACTTGAGCTTCTTTATAAAGATCTGTAGTTGGGTATCTATAAGGTTTTTTCAACATGATTTTGAGGAGAGACCTGTTTGCACGTTCAGCCTGCAATAATGTTGTCTTGGCGGCCCCACCCCAGACGGAGACACAGTATCCAGTGACAGACTGACAAAGGACTTTGTAAATCATAATAAGCAGCTCTTTGTCAGCAGAGTCTCTCAGTTTCCTAAAAATACCAGAGATTTTTCTAACTCGTTTAGAGAGACACTGGACATGACTTTTAAAAGAAGGCGCTCGTCTATCATAATACCCAAATATTTGTTAACACCAGCACGATCAATGGAGTCACAGCTACAGTTCAAAGGAGAAGCCAAATCGCATGAGTGGATCTTAATACTGCCCTCAACAGTTGGTCCGGAAACAGATGTTTTGTGAAAACATACAAAATTTGTTTTTGAGGAGTTCAGTGTAAGGAGGTTCTTCCTGAGCCAGGAACCAACAGAAGACAGTCCAGCCTCAGCGGTATGAAAAGCATTAGTCCAGGTGTTACTTTTAAAAAGAATTGCAGTATCATCAGCATAACAAATCACATCAGCATCTTCCAATGGCAAATCATGGATGTCGTTCATGTAAACTATGAAGAGAGTGGGGCCTAGAATGCTTCCTTGAGGCACGCCAAAATTGACTGGTAGCTGGTCACTTCTCTCCGACCCGACTTTAACGAGCTGATGTCTGTTAGAGAGATAACTTTTGAACCAATCCAGAGCAATCCCCCTCACACCCAGACACTCTAACTTGCGACAAAGTATTTTAGAAGATACAGTGTCGAAGGCTTTTGCGAGGTCCAGGAAGACCCCAATGCATTTTTGATCCCGGTCTAGATGACCTGAGACAAGCTTCGTAAGGAGTGTCACAGCATCCTCAGTTGACTTATGGCGTCTGAAACCAAATTGCTTGGGAGACAGCGTACCATTCGCCTCAAGAAACCTAATGAGCCGATTGTTCACAATCTTTTCCAGGATTTTAGAAAAAACACTGAGGAGTGAAATCGGTCTGTAATTTCCAGGTTCATCCCTAGGTCCATCTTTATGAACTGGGGTGACAAGGGCAATTTTCCATAATTTGGCGAAGCAACCGGAACCGAGACTTAGGTTAAACAACTGAACTAGAGGGTCACAGAGGATGAGTCTCGCATATTTTACAAAAGCGGTGCTTACACCGTCAAGACCAGGCGCGCTATCACTCTTAAGATTGCTTATAATGCTGAGAACCTCTTCACGATCAGTAGGCTCCATGAAAAAAGAGTTAGAAAGAGAATCTTTTATAAAAACTTTGGAAGCTAAATCGTCTTCAGATTCATTTAATTGATCTAATATATTGTTAGCCAGAGTTTTACCCACCGCTGAAAAAAACGCATTACAATTAAGAGAAACCTTAGGACTGCTAGATTTTGATAAGAGCTCAGTGGGTTGGTCATGTTTTACTTTCGCGTTACAAATTGTCTTTACAGTCTTCCAGAGTTGTTTTGTATCCTTACTATATCTTTGTAGTTCTTCTTTTCCGTAAGCTAGTCTCACCTTTCTTAATAACTCAATGTTAAAGTTTCTATATCTTCGATATGAAACCTGCAATATTTCATCGTTAGGGTTCTTCTTTAGTTTAGCATGAAGTCTATCTTTATGACGAGCGCATCTCAGCAAACCGGACGTCATCCACGGCCTGATAACAAATATGGAAGTACTTCCGCCGAGCTGGGTGTTATCTGCTCGAGGACCAAGGTCCGACCACCAATCTTGGTTTGTTGTTTAGATAGTTCGTAGCTCGTTCGTCGTTCGTAGATGATAACTCTGAGATCGCGATGTAGGATCGATGTGTTGATTGGCTAATCGTGCATTACGTATGGAGCGTTGTTTACTATGGCAATTCTACAGACGCTGTATTTGTGTCGACATGTAGGTAATGTCGTAAGTCGGCACACAGATATCGACGTCCAATATTAGCTTCGAGATATTGGTGGGGTCTCCGACGACTCAAGCAAGCGAATCTGACTCCAAAAAGGCCTGCCACGGGAACTCACGGCAGTTCTGACAAGCAAGCGTTCAATTTACTCGCACCCATCTTGATTGGGAGATAGAACACTGGAGGCAAGTCCTCCGACAAGAGCCGGATGTGTTTGCATGGTAGCGGCCGCAGAGGTCGGGTCAACTTGGGGAGCGATTAAATATAAATAAATATAAATATTGGACAACATCACATACATTCTGATTCTGTGGTAAGTAGCTAAAGCACTTGTGTTACAGAAATCAAAAACAACGACGGTACCACAACAACCAGACCCGAGACAATATACAAAAGTTCTGACGCTGACGTGAGGGAACTTGCTCAGTTCGTCAAGCGTGAACTCGAAGGTCCTGACGCCGATGCCCTTGATGATAACCTTCACCTTATGACGTAACTAACCTTGCTCATCTTGCTGCGCCTGTTCCCGGCGCACATGAGCGCCGCCCTGACGCTGACGTGAGGGAACTTGCTCAGTTCGTCAAGCGTGAACTCGAAGGTCCTGACGCCGTTGCCCTTGATGATAACCTTCACCTTATGACGTCACTAACCTTGTTCATCTCGCTGCGCCTGTACCCGGCGCACATGAGCGCCGCCCTGACGCTGACGTGAGGGAACTTGCTCAGTTCGTCAAGCGTGAACTCGAAGGTCCTGACGCCGTTGCCCTTGATGATAACCTTCACCTTATGACGTCACTAACCTTGTTCATCTCGCTGCGCCTGTTCCCGGCGCACATGAGCGCCGCCCTGACGCTGACGTGAGGGAACTTGCTCAGTTCGTCAAGCGTGAACTCGAAGGTCCTGACGCCGTTGCCCTTAATGATAACCTTCACCTTATGACGTCACTAACCTTGTTCATCTCGCTGCGCCTGTTCCCGGCGCACATGAGCGCCGCCCTGACGCTGACGTGAGGGAACTTGCTCAGTTCGTCAAGCGTGAACTCGAAGGTCCTGACGCCGTTGCCCTTGATGATAACCTTCACCTTATGACGTCACTAACCTTGTTCATCTCGCTGCACCTGTTCCCGGCGCACATGAGCGCCACCCTGACGCTGACGTGAGGGAACTTGCTCAGTTCGTCAAGCGTGAACTCGAAGGTCCTGACGCCGTTGCCCTTGATGATAACCTTCACCTTATGACGTCACTAACCTTGTTCATCTCGCTGCGCCTGTTCCCGGCGCACATGAGCGCCGCCCTGACGCTGACGTGAGGGAACTTGCTCAGTTCGTCAAGCGTGAACTCGAAGGTCCTGACGCCGTTGCCCTTGATGATAACCTTCACCTTATGACGTCACTAACCTTGTTCATCTCGCTGCGCCTGTTCCCGTCGCACATGCGCGCCGCCCTGACGCTGACGTGAGGGAACTTGCTCAGTTCGTCAAGCGTGAACTCGAAGGTCCTGACGCCGTTGCCCTTGATGATAACCTTCACCTTATGACGTCACTAACCTTGTTCATCTCGCTGCACCTGTTCCCGGCGCACATGAGCGCCGCCCTGACGCTGACGTGAGGGAACTTGCTCAGTTCGTCAAGCGTGAACTCGAAGGTCCTGACGCCGTTGCCCTTGATGATAACCTTCACCTTATGACGTCACTAACCTTGTTCATCTCGCTGCGCCTGTTCCCGGCGCACATGAGCGCCGCCCTGACGCTGACGTGAGGGAACTTGCTCAGTTCGTCAAGCGTGAACTCGAAGGTCCTGACGCCGTTGCCCTTGATGATAACCTTCACCTTATGACGTCACTAACCTTGTTCATCTCGCTGCGCCTGTTCCCGGCGCACATGAGCGCCGCCCTGACGCTGACGTGAGGGAACTTGCTCAGTTCGTCAAGCGTGAACTCGAAGGTCCTGACGCCGTTGCCCTTGATAATAACCTTCACCTTATGACGTCACTAACCTTGTTCATCTCGCTGCGCCTGTTCCCGGCGCACATGAGCGCCGCCCTGACGCTGACGTGAGGGAACTTGCTCAGTTCGTCAAGCGTGAACTCGAAGGTCCTGACGCCGGTGCCCTTGATGATAACCTTCACCTTATGGGTGCTCGCGTCCAGCTCTGGAACAGGCATGTGTTGTCGGACGTAAAATAATTCGCTGCGAACAAAAACATTCTAACTGATTGGAGTAATAACAAGATTTTAGTATTTGCGAATTAAAAATTGTTGCAAAACTCCATTGCACCACAGGGATGATAAATGGTAAAAACAACTATATTTAGTCCCTCGGTTACATTTTTAAAATACAATAAAATCTTAATTTTTGCTTCAAGAAATAAATATTTATATTGATGACTAGCTGTCCCGGCGAACTTCGTAACGCCTATTTTTTTAGTTTCTAACCTTTTAAACCTTCCCTGGACCTCCACAATTATTTCAGAACCAAGATTAGCCAAATCGGTCTAACTGTTCTCGAGTTTTAGTGAGACTAACGAACAGCGATTCATTTTTATATACAACCTGTAACGGAAAGGGGGTAACAATCGAAAGTAGGTGGATACTATACCTTGTATAGATTCTATATACGAAATCCCGAGTTAAAATAAACACTTTATTGCATTTATGAAATAAAAAATGATTAACAATAATGACTGACTAAAACGTAAACAAACGCATCACAACACTATTGAGGTCAGCGACCCCAAATCACGTTATCACTTCATTACAATCACTGCGATCCTGAATTTCTCCACCTCCTTCCTCGACATGCGCGCCTAGTTCTTTCTTAGAAGATGCACGAACATTATGCAACATTTGTGGTGTCACTGTACAGAACGCGGCCTTGATGCTTTCTATCATCTCTTCCCTTGACGAGCATGCTACAGCGTACACCTTCCTTTTAACGTAGGTAGTCCCACAAGAAGAAGTCCAACGGAGTGAGGTCTGGTGACCGAGCTGGCCATGTGATACGACCTCCTCGCCCAATCCACAGATGGAAACGAGCGTTTTGATGGTTTCGTAAATCTCTTTCTCTAGCTCTCGGTCGGCCATGACGCTGCCGTAGGTTGCTCCGACACAGAGAATCATCTCGAATATTCTTGATTGCTCAAAGACATCACAAAATATCACTAGGCTATCCGTAGTAAGTAGGTAATCCAGAAAGGCAAAAACACAAGATGTTGTCATGGCGACGACAACTCAATGACTTAACTGAATTGTCAAAATGAGAAACGCTAAACCAACAAATTTCAGATGTGATTCAGTAAACACTAAAAGATGAACCACCATTGTGATATTTAAATTAATAGCATAATAGGTAGGTACATCCAAGTCTTTCGACGATTCCAACAATACTGTGATAGTGTTGTGCAAGCGTGACTTAGTCAAAAATTTGACTTGTATTTGACTGATATTTCAAAAAAAAATACTGAATCAATAAATGCGTGTACACAGCTACAAATGGTCCCATACAGTTTGTAACCGTTAACTGCTTTGGTATTTTTGATATTGTTATACCCTTTCCGTTACACGTTGTATAAGATAATACGGCGCTTCTAAATTATTTAAGTGTGGTGGCTTGCCTAAACTTGTATAGCAGCAATTAAATGGAAATTCGGAACATTTAATTAGACTACCCATAATACCTACCCTTGACCTTATTTGATTTTAAATATAAACAATATATTATATGTATTTCATCCCCCTATATAAAGCGAATATTAAGACGCCCCAACGATTGCCTTAAATTGTATTTAGTAGTAACTGGATTTATTTTAAATAATCGTGGACTGTCAGATTCTCGGCAAATGGCGTCGCTAGTGCCCCTTACCCTTCGACTGAAAAAAAATATCTACATTAAAAATTAATGAGGTAAATAGATCCACCAAAAAGTAACGAATATGGACACGGATCTTTCTTCTGCCTCGGATATCTGCGGATACGGATATCCGGCACATCACTAGTTACCACTTCAAGTTAAGCCTTACGAAATTGCTAAAACTAAGTTATGTAGTAGTAAGGGTGGTGTGCACGTACTTGGGCGTGTCGAAGTGTTCGACCTGGTACTGCGGCGGTATCTCCGCGTTGAAGGGCTTCTCCGTCTTGACTATGAGCCGCTTGTCGCGGTACGGCTCGCGCACCCACAGCTCGTCATCAGAGTGGTCAACTACGTCGTCATCGTGCAGGTTGCCTGAAGATAACATCGACAAAATTGGTATAAAGACATTTCTTACAGACCCAGAAAACGAAAAAGCATTTAAAAAATTGTTTAACTTATTATTAACTAGCGACCCGCCCTGGCTTCGAACAGATTTAATGTAAATACTTAAAAATATTGGCTTTTCTATTCTTTATTGCTAATAAAAACCTTTCTCTTGAATCACTCTATCTACCTATTACAAAAACCGCATCAAAATCCGTTGCGTAGTTTTAAAGATTTAAGCGTACATAGGGATATAGGGACAGAAAAAGCGACTTTGTTTTATATTATATATTATTATTAATTGCACATTTTCGTGTTCCTGACAACAAAACCTGTTGTCAAAAAAACACCCCCATGATATGGGTATCGAATGTCCTTACAGTTGTTGTATGGGGATGTTTTTCAAACAGCCAGTTCGCCATCTTGGGTAGGCCACCATATTGGATTTGTTATGACGTTTCTCAGCTGTATTGTGATCAGAACTTAGAGCGTGTGCAAAATTTCATCCTTATCGAAGACCGGGAAGTGGGTCAAATTAAGATTTTCTTACAGACATAGTTACAAGTGAAGCTAATCAAAGCTTGTTAATTGGAATATCATTTTACCCACAACATGTTACATGCATGAAAACACAGATGTGTTTTTGTTGGTTGGTATCTTGGTTAGTAGATACTAAAAAAAAAGGTAAAAAAAATATTACCTATATCGGTAGAATTAAACTCTTCAGTGGATTTTTTTAAAAATAAATAGTCATCCAAATAAAGGTTTGCCTACTATCTATAAGTGTAGGTAATAATTACATGCATATACAGAAAAGTCGAAAATATTTATCACTAGCTACGCCCGCGACTACGTTCGCGTGGAGTACAGGATTTCGAGAATTTTATAAAATTAAATTATTTTTATAAAATAAAAGTAGCCTAAGTTAACGTATTACATCAGCTACCTACCAGTAAAAGTCCCGTCAAAATCGATCCAGCCATTTTAAAGATTAGCCAAAACAATCAGACGGACAAAAAATTTAATAAATGTTGTTTTGGTATATATGTCGCAGTCATCTGGTTGAAACAGCTATTTGATTGAATCACTAGCGTGTTTATTAAATGACGACGTTTAATTGAATGACTAGGCCGAACGTTGAATGAATAAGACTCAATGAACGTCCAACAAGTTGGCAGATTGTAACATAGCCCTTTGAACATAGCGGACGTAATCAGTCAGGTGATTGTAATTTAGTTCATTTTTTTTCCACTGCGGCGTTAGTGCTCATCAAAACAAAGATGGCGTCAAACAGCTGGTACAGATTTATAAGAATAGCACTGTGTTGATAATTTTTAGAGTGAAATTGAGATACAAAGTGACTTATTCGTACAAAAATATTTTTTTAGCCTAATTGTCTTAAGACTTAAAATTGTTAAAACATATTAAAAAATCTTATTAAGGTGTGTTATGTCATGTCTGTCAGCTATATCCCATTCAACGACTATGCTAAATGACGTTGAGTCAAGAAGTTGAACGTTATATCAAACAATTTGACGAGTTGTCCTTTAGTCATTCAATTAAACGTCGTCATTCAATGAACACGCTAGTGATCCAATCAAATAGCTGATTAAACCAGATGACTGCGACATATATACCGTATATATACGCATGTAGTAAAAAGCGGTTATTTTAATATTACAAACAGACCCTCCAATTTTATTTAAATGTATAGATTGCAAACGCGCGAAGTGGGGCGAGTCACTAGTTCTGAGTATTTGAACAAACCTATCCTATAACTCTCCAGCAGTGCATACACCTCCTGTGTCTTATGCATCCCGTAGACGTTCCAGAAGGGCTCAATACTGAGTCCAGCTGCATTCAATATCTGCTCCCCTCCGGGATGTGAGGGCAGGAACTTGGTCACATCGTACACACCGTATTTGTATGTCACCCAGAAGCTATTTCTGCGGAAGAAAACAAAAGAACATATATAATAAACTAGCTGTACCCGCGACTTCGTTCGCGTGGACTACATCCTTTCATGGTAGGTTTAACCCCTTTCAGCCCTAATATTCGAAACAAAAAGTAGTCTATATTTTAATCCAAGTTTCGAGCTATATTTGTGCCAAATTTCATATCTCTAACTTCAAAAATAAACATTTTTCCATATAAACTTTCAAAGGTGGTATTACCCCCATCCCCCCTTATTTTCTAATAAAAAGTATAAAAAGTATGCCTATGTCCGTTCTTGAGATTCAACGTATACCTATACCAAATTTCATCAAAATCCGTTCAGCCGTTTAGGCGTGAAATAGTAACAGACGGACAGACAGACAGACAGACAGACAGACAGACAGACAGAGTTACTTTCGCATTTATAATCTACTATATAAAAATAAGTCGGGTTTTCCTCCCTGACGCTATAACTCCAGAACGCACGAACCGATTTCCACGGTTTTGTATTCGTTGGAAAGGTCTCGGGCTCCGTGAAGTTTATAGCAAAGAAAATTCAGGATATATTTCAACAGAAAAGCGGGAAAATCCTTTAAGGCGAAACGAAGTTCGCCGGGATCGCTAGTATTACTATGGATTTCAATTATATTGAATACACTGCACATGTATACCTTGGCGTCGTACCGTCCATACGGATGCCATGTGGCCATCCTTAATGTTAAATGTTGAGAATGTATCACAACCAAATAGTCTCTGACTAGGAATAACACTAAACCTCTAAATATAACGTGCAAGAGCAGCATGTTCGAAACGTAAAGGTTGTGGGTTCGAATCCCACACCGTAAGAATGGATTAAATTTATCTGTTTCTTCCAAATATCGTGATCTGTTGCATAATGTTCATACTGATACAGCAAAGCTTGCATTCCTCCTTTAGGAAATGAATACGAAAACTGTGTCTCGTCTCTTTCTTACCTCAACGATTGAACAGTGAATTTTCCAAGTAGGTATCTACTTGAACTATTGTTATAGGAGTGCTATATAGTACAGTATTATCTAATACGAGCCATTGCCTGCTACTTCGCATTTTCTTGAAATAGTAAAAACATCCAGGCATCCACACATTCTAATATACTTTCTCGTTTATAATATTAGTAGGATTGTAATTAAACTAACTTGGTGTCATGTTTACTGATCTCTTCCGCCCTGTACGTTGGTAGATCTGGCCTCTTTGAGCCGGCTTCTATATTTTCAGCTTTTTCTTCTTTAGTCTTGTTCAGACTGTGTTTATCATCAAGTTTTTCTAAAAAAAAGATTCAAATTTAATTGCCAATCAAAACCTTAAGCTTACTTTGATTTGAAATACAAGGTGTCATTTATGTTACATTTATATAAATATTTAATATACTTGAAAGTCATGGGTTCGAATTCTATTCTATACTACAAAGGGAGATTATTTTTTTCTGTTTCTTTAAAAATTATTTATTCAACATAGTATTATACCTTAAGGGGGACAAAGTTGCTCGCGTCCGTAGGCTCTGACCACCTTGCCAAGGCCCACCCTACACGTGTCCCCTGGGTGGTGCAAAATGAGCAGCAACAACGCCGAATCACGGGCGGCGGTTAAGTAACTCGTTTTATGGCTACCACAGGCCAGGAAGAACTAAATACCTTCCAAAACAGTGGACATAGCACCTTGGGAAAGTGCTATGGTTACTCGCCCAACCCCCCTTACTATGAATAAAAATGGAAAAGAATGAGAATACGATGTCATGCGATCCGGCTAACCCCCGGCGCTTGCAGGTACCCGGGCCTGCAAGTGAGAAATCTGTTACCGAAGACTGCACGGGAGTGGGTGACCAGGCCCCCGTGACGGTGAATACTACTGGCAACACTAACAAAAAACTAGTCCAACAGGCTTTCCATCCAAGTCTATTCAACACAAGACCAAGATCGTCCTCCTTAGGGACCATAATACCTACTGATTCCAGGAACCGTCCCATTACACCTCCTGTAACAACTGGTACTAATGATAGTAACAATACTCGCCCTCCCACTTGGCAAAGAGTACCTACAGATCGTCACCCTAAAAGGCGGAGAATTTCTGAAAGCCCACCAAATGAACAAAAAGTAGATCAAACCACACATACAGGAGTCAATACTTCCAACAGATTCGGTGGACTGCCAGTAGATGAAACCGAAGAAACAATGGACGACTCATCCGCACCTGCTAAAAAAATCAGCAAACCACCTCCTATAATCTTATATGGGATTGAAGACCTATCAAAGCTTACGGAACTCTTAAACACTACTGCGGCTAGAGATAGCTACTCATATAAGATCATCAATAGAGACCAGCTAAGAGTGGTAACACAGACACCTGAAACACATAAGAAACTGATAGACCTAATTCGAGCCAATGGTCTGATTGGACATACTTTCACACAAAAGCAAAACAAATGCTACAGAATTGTTATCAAACAATTGCACCACACCACACCTAAAAGTGCTATAATAGAGGAAATTGAAAAAACAGATAATAAAGTCAGAGGTGAAGTCATCTGCGCTATATCCAGAAAAAATAAAAAACCATTGAACATGTTCTTCGTGAACATTGAACCAAGTCCTAATAACCCAAAAATAAAGAATATAGAATATATCTTCCACACGAGAGTCAATATCGAAGACCCAAAGAAATCAATAGACATACCTCAATGTATGAGATGCCAACAATATGGGCACACAAAAAATAACTGCATGCGCCCATACAGGTGTGTAAAATGTGCCAAAGGACACAAAACAACAGATTGTCCAAAAAAAGACAATAACACACCAGCTACCTGTGCTCTCTGTTTTGGCGAACATCCTGCTAATTATAAAGGCTGCCAGGTGTACAAAGAGATTAGAGCAAGAAAAATGACACATTCAACAACCTGGAAAAACTTACCCTTAAACACTAAGCAATCCAAAAGAAATGTGCCCCCTCCCCCTTCGCTCTCTCAAGACGACTATCCTGCCTTACAACGCAGTAGACATACTATCCAAAATCAAACAAACAACCAGGGAAGAAATCCCCAACAACCACCGGTAACCATATCTAACGCAGCGAATGATAATTACTGGAGCAGAAAAACAGAGAACATGCAGTCTCAGCCAACAAACTCATTAGAGAAAATTATGATAAAACAATCAGAGAAGATGGATATTCTGATCCAACAAATAGGTAACCTAATGGGTCTCCTAACAACACTCATAGCTAAGCAGCAAAAATGAAGTTCCTACGAATTGCTACGTGGAATATAAATGGCCTATCTCCGAACAAGCATGAAACAGAGTTATTCATACATCATAACAGAATAGATATACTTTTGATTACTGAAACTCACATGACTGACCAAAGAGTCATCAGAATTGAAGGCTACAGAGTATACTATGCCAACCATCCAGATGGGACATCTCATGCTGGAGCCGCCATAATAGTACGGGAAAACATAAGGCACCATATCCTATCCCACTATAAAACCCCTCACATACAAGCCGCTGTAATATCAATAGACGACTGGCTGGGAACATTGAATATGGCTTCAGTATACTGTCCTCCACGTCATCGAATAGATGCACAAATGTTCACTGACTTTTTCTGCACTCTTGGATGCAGATATATATCAGGCGGAGACTGGAACGCCAAACACACCTTTTGGGGCTCGCGGCTAACGACAACTAAAGGTCGAGAACTGAAAAAGGTAATAGATAGTAATGCTCTCAATGTACTGTCAACAGGAGAGCCAACTTCTTGGCCAAACGATCCTAATAGACAACCGGATCTACTAGACTTTTTCATCACCAAAGGAGTATCAGGACTCTATACAAAAGTGGAATCGTGCTTGTACGGGTCCTCTGACCATATACCTGTGATATGTACGGTGAGTACTGAAGTCATCTGTATAGAACCCCGTGAGACCATATACAACCATAAAACTGATTGGCAAGCCTTTCAAGACTATATTGAGGATAATGCTGAACTGTGTATTCCCCTTAAAACAAAAGACGATATAGACAGTGCTACATGGTATACAACTAACCTCATCCAAAAAGCAGCCTGGCTATCAACACCTTATACAAAACTAAAACTACAGAACCAAGACATCACCTTAGAAATACAGGAGATGATATTGTTGAAGAGAAGGCTCAGACGTCAATGGCACACAAGTAGAAATCGAGAAGACAAACGAGCTCTTAATAAAATTCAGAAACATTTAAGGGAAACACTCAAAGAAAACGCGGATATCACTCTGCAGGATAAATTGAAGACGCTATCACCATACAAGTCTGAAGACTATTCACTATGGAAAATGACAAAATCCCTAAAAAGGCCTAAAGAACATATGCCACCTCTAAGAAAATCTGATGGTGAATGGTCAAGGAAACCGTCTGATAAGGCAGAACTATTTGCTAACTTTCTAAAAGACGTGTTCAAACCCAATGGTGCAGATGCTATGGACACAGAGAAGAAGATTAATGAATTCTTACACACTGACCAGCAAATGTCCTTACCTGTTAAGCTAGTTACACCAACAGATGTTAAAAAAACCATAGCACACCTAAAGCAAAAAAAAGCACCAGGTTTCGACCTAATAACTGCCGAAGTGCTTAAAAAACTACCAAAAAAGGGCATAGTATTACTGACGATCCTCTTCAATGCTATACTGAGACTACAATACTTCCCAAAGCTCTGGAAAGTGTCAACAATAAACATGGTTCCTAAACCAGGGAAACCTCCTACAGAGGTCTCATCATATAGACCCATAAGTCTCCTGCCACTGATGTCAAAGGTCCTTGAAAAACTGATACTCAAACGCCTTTTCCCAGTCCTTCACGAACAAAAAATTATACCAGACCACCAATTCGGGTTTCGTAAACATCATGGAACGACAGAGCAAATACACCGAGTGGGCCACACCATACGACAAACACTAGAGAGGAAGGAATACTGCTCCGCTGCTTTCCTCGATATACAACAGGCCTTTGACCGCGTATGGCATAAAGGTTTACTGTACAAGCTAAAACGGCACTTACCGAACACAATGTACACGCTTCTGAGGTCATACCTGCAACATAGAATGTTCCAGGTTAAGTGTGCCGATTCCCTATCATCCATTTATCCAATCGAAGCAGGAGTACCGCAGGGTTCCGTTCTGGGACCTGTTCTATACACAATTTATACCGCTGACCTACCCGTCACAGAAGAAGTAGTGATTGCAACTTATGCAGACGATACTGCAATCCTCTCTTCTGACGTAAACCCTACAATAGCATCAGCTAAGTTACAGAAACACCTGAATACAGTTGGATCATGGCTGAAGGCGTGGAGAATAAAAGCTAGCCCGGCAAAATCGGCCCATATAACATTTACGCTGAGGAGAGGAGACTGTCCGCCTGTTACACTGGACGGAGCTGTTTTGCCACATCACACAACAGTTAAATATCTGGGTATGCATCTGGACAGACGGTTAACCTGGAAAGACCACATAAAGATGAAGAGAGAACAAGCAAATAAAAAGTTTAGAGACATGTACTGGCTTTTGGGCAGGCAATCATCACTAAGCCTAGAAAACAAACTTATCATCTATAAATGTATCATAAAACCAGTATGGACATATGGCATACAGCTCTGGGGATCAGCAAGTCACTCGAATATTGAAATCCTTCAGCGCTTCCAAAACAAGGCGTTAAAAACTATAAGCAATGCCCCATGGTACATACGTAACACGGAAGTACATGAGTATCTGCTAATTCACACAGTTGAAGAGGAAATAAAGAGGTTTTCAAAAGACTACATACAAAGACTCGAAGAACATAAAAACCAACTAGCCGCAGCGCTTCTGAACACTAGCGGCTGTATTTTTCGGCTAAAGCGATCCCGACTGGCTACAATATAGTAAAGTGGCTAATATAAAAATAAGAGACGACGTATCACAGGATACGTTTATCTCAAATACATTAAATAAGATACCATCCAATCTGATTATAGCCTGAGGGCTGATTGCAGTTAGAAAAAAGAGAGTTTAAAAAAAAAAAAAAAAAAAAAAGTATTATACCTGACACAGATGAAACTATGAGGCATATTAAATAATAGAGTAACAAGGATAGGAGTGTATTTGAGGAGGTCTGTACCCATTTAAAACACAAAAATAAGGTGACGGGTCAAAACGTGACACCATTTTTTAGTAGTAAATAGGTATGTACTACTTACTGCCCGACGTATCGGTAGTTGCACCATATGTGGTTATGAGCTCACTATTTTTGCGGACACATGACCAACAAATGATGTTGTTTTTTGACCCATTTACTTATTTTAAACAAGATTTGATATATAGGTTTCTATAACTTATCATTTCAACCTTTGACTGGTGACATGGTTTTTGTGTAACGTAACTGGTGACGCGCGGCCTGAGAAGCCGCCACTGTTAAATGGTCTATAGCATCGAAAGTATTTATGCTAGCTTACCTCAGTTTTTAAAAACAGTTGATTAATGTGTAAAAGGATAAAATAAAACCACCCAATAGACTCTGAATACTCAGACGTTGAAACAAAGGAAGCGCGGGGAAGGGGATGAAATGACGTTTCACTGACACCGTTCGGCCTGTGAGACCGCTTGTCACCAGTTAAAGGTTAAGGTTATGTTTTAATTTATTTACCAGACACAGCCGATCCAATGAGCACTGAACCAAGTAGAGCAGTTGCTGCAATCGTCCTTCTTTTATTCGTACCATTTTCATTACTGTCTTGATCCTTATTAATCTTCCTAATTGCTATTGGAGCAATATTTAATAGCCTCCTTCTTGTTACATTGCTAAAATGGACAATACAAAATAATAATAGGCTGACCAATCTCAGCCAAGGAGGTAATTATAGAGATCAACTAAGTATGCAGGATTTTTTATCGTGTCCAAGCACACTATGTTTTCTGTCATTCTGATTATTTGGATTTAGAATGGTCCTTATGTTGTGGGCATAAGAGCTAATATCAAGCTGCAAATGTTTAGTTTGGTGTTAACTGTAAAAGTTATCCACATCAAAATTATAATCACGAAAACACAGTTCAAGTGATTATATGAATGTGTGATTTTTTTTTATTTTATTGATTGAATTAATTTAGTATTAAATATAAGTTCTTGAAATTTCTTTATGGTTTGTGCTAAGGTTTGAAATATCTATTGTGTATTAATTATTGTGAACAAGTTTAAATTAAAAGTTGAGCAATGCATTTTGTGTGGCATAATCCTTTGATGATTAAAATGTGATCATTAAAATTAAGGTAACAAAATAGTAATTTTCATCATTCATGCATTAAATTTATTGAATTCTCCCTCCCTTCCTCCCCCTTCAGGGGAAAAACAAAGCAAATAATATATCATTACTTAGTGTGAACTAGCTATTCCTTAAGACTTTGTTGACACCTTATTCTTGTTTTGGGATGCATAAAAACTATCTTTCACAATATTTCATAGTTTGAAAAATATCTTATATGGTAATTTAGTACTTCAATATTTTATCTATTAAATTTCATACAACATCAATGAGCAGTTTTTGTGTGAAAGAGTTGGTAATGTTAATGCTTAATCACAATATATCAGCTGTTCATTATCAAATTGTCTTTGCTTATCAAAATGTATAATACTTAAGTGAGTGATAACATAGCACCATTTTATATGGCTGTTTTAACTTTCATTTGTATTTAAATTTCAGGATCGGCTTTTCTTGATCCACTTGAATAGAATACAATATAAACTACGAAAATGTTTGATTTTGAAGATACAGTCAGAACGATATCTAATGAATTAAATATTAATATAGTCTTTATCACCGTTGGTTGATATTTTGGATTATAACTTACTGTAACTGTAGGAAACTTTTCAGAGACATTTTTTGTCCAAGTTGTTTAGCTCACAACGAGAATAACATGATAACAACTTGACCGATGAGTGGAGCGTTATCAAGTTCAATCTTGACCTTGTCTTGTTTGTTTTAATTGTGATGCTGAGAACTACGTAACTTCGGGAATTTAATTTTCGGAGCAATCAGCAGTGCAATCAATCCAATGCAAAACAAGAACACACATTATACCGACCGGTTTGACATTGACAATGGCAGTTAATTGACATAAAAGTGACGTTTCCGAATACTGATTTTGTGGAGGGTAGATGAAAGTTAATAATGGTCAAACCTGGGTCAAACTTTTTATTCTGTAATTATATTTAATTTAACAATTCCGTTACTATATAACTATAGCCAAGGGGCGAGTGGGTCGGACTTTAGCGTCACGCAATTTCTGAGGTCAGATATCCGAAAACTATCACCTAATTAATATTATTATTTACTAGTTCTTATACTTTTTGCAAATGTTTGTATCCTAAGGTACCCGCCGCCGCGGTGCGACGCGGTTTTGCATGCTTAGTAAGTATCCCAGTAAAATTCAAACTTTTTTATAAACCTTGTCCTGATATAATATTAACACCACAAAAAATATTATGAAAATATACGAACTATGAACCTCCTTTTTTTTGAAGTCGGTTAATAATTACCCAATTCGTCCAACAATTATGAAATTATGCGTGTGCATACATTTCTGCCATGCCAATTTTTATTAAGATTATTCTATGGTAAAAAAATTGTTCTACCAACCTAACAATAGATGATATTTTCACGTCAATGCAGTAGGTAACTAACTAGTTTAGTTTTGCCTTGCTATTTCTTTCGTAAAGAAAAGTGCATAAGCTTGCCGTTATCTTTTTTTAGTTTATAGGAAGTTTTTCTTCCCAGTAATTATAAGCAAGGCTCTTCATTGTAAATATGTAGGATTGAAAAATGGATATGAATCAGTCATGTTTAAATGAAATTATCAAGTGAATAAATTTATTTCTTCATCATAATTATCACTGATAATTAATAGAAATCTTCAATGACAATTAAATGGTCCACCTTCTATTACACTAAGTATCTTCCGAGTAATATAGTTCGGGATGTCTTTGCCATAAATAAAGTCTAAATGGCCGAAAGTCTTATCCGGTAACACACACATTTTATAATTCAACCGTTGGTCTTTCAATTTGGCTATATCCCTCAGGTCGCCAACGTAGTCGTTCTCACTACCAATGAAGTACCACGGCATCGAGACATTGCTCAAATCGAATAGCGGAGGCGTCAGAGTTCCGTACTCAATCAGATTTTTTATTGGTCCGTAATTCTTTTCCACGAAACCATATTTGAAAAATTCGCCCCATCGCGCGAAGTTGGCGAAGGACGATCCAGCAGGTGTGTGCCCGACCACCACGGTCAGAGTCTCGGGCGTAATTTGAAATTTGTTGTAGCCTAAAGCGGCAAAAATCAGGACGGTGCAGACTGGATATTCAAGCTCACTTAATCCGCACAGCAATTTCCCCGTCGACTGAACCAACTTCCCATGAGCGAAAATCTCGAAATGGCTAAGGTTACTTGTCGCCAAGTCAGACACTAAGCCCTGGATGGGAATTACAAAGAATCTCGAGTTTTGTAGGTTCGCTGTAACAGAGAGCCCGAACCCAGCCTTAATTTTGTCGTTGTATTCTGGTTTCTTAGCACACAAAATTATGCAGATGGTGACGCCTTGGCTGTGCGCCACGTATGTCACTTGCTTCTTGCCGGTGATTTCCAAGACGTAATTGATGATGGCTGGTAGATCGGAAAGTGCGTAATTGTCCAAGGTAAAGTCCCAGAACTTGTAGTCTTTATCTGGGTCAAGGGAGACGTGGTTGCGGCTGTATCTGTTACCTCTAATATTGGCAATCCATACGTCGTAGCAGGCGTCGGAGTAGATGTAGCAGTGAGCGACTCCAGGCCCGGGGATGATGCAGTCGTCGCCGCTGAGGTAGAGGCCGTGCATGAAGATGATCGGTAGGCGGCTGGCGTCCTTGGGGCAGGAAGACTTGAGCGGCAGCCGGAACAGGCCCAGGATATAGCCGTCGGACGTGGTGACGGTGTGGTTCTCGCACTCGTAACCGTCGTACTCCGCTAATTCTTTAAAGGGAAGGTCTCGTCGCGGCGAAAATCCAAATAACTTCTTAGAGTCGTATTCGTGATCAGAATCATTATAAGCATTATGGATAGTTTGTATCATCGAGAGTGTTACTATTGCAAAGGTAAATTTCCATTTTCTTGACATTATGAATCTGAAACAATACCGAATTAAGCTTTTTATGATTTTGTTTTGTAATCTCTGTGTCGAGATTGGTATTAAAGGAAGATAAACCGTGGAATTAAACTCGTTAGGGTAGATATGTATTCCCCCAAGGAGGTGCCTCCACACTCAGGCACCAAATTCTGCAGCAAACTAATATTGTACGGATGACACATTGTTGGCAAAATTGGTCCTTCTCAAAAATGTTTTTAAAGAATCAACAATTTATCGATAATTAGATTCATTTTGATATGTATTACCTACATATCTTAAGATGATTCTAGATGTCAACTATTGTTTAGCAGCACACCTGCTTGCAGGTCAAATACAGTACATAATACCACATTGTAACATCTTTCATGTATCGCACTGTATTTTATGCAAATATATACCTAAATGATTTTCTATTATTTATATATTAAGTTAATTGAATGTATCTTGTTACGGTGGTTTAAACAAATTAATGATAACAATATACTGCGCCGCTCAAATTAAAAATAAAGCAAGCTTATACACGACGCATGCCAATTATAATATTTTAACATATTTACCTGTTAAATAAATTCACTGTAGGTACCAACTATTATTCACCATGTAGGTAACAGAAAATGTGAAATGATAAACAAAAACATTCTTATATATTTTGATCTCCCTTTATTTGCATATTGCATTCGTTTCGATTAAAAGATACCTTCGCTTTTTTATGGTCCCGTATTTTATACTTACTAAACGATAAGAAATAATAAGAATAAGTATTAATTGCGTAAAATATTATAAAAAATAAATAAGATGTATATTTTCATGTAGGTAGGAACTCGTTTAGGAGGAAAATTTAACTTTCAAATTATTCAGGCAATCTTCTAAAAAAAAACGTGAATCTACTTAATGTTTTGAAAAAAAAACCGGTCAAGAGCGAGTCGAACCTGATAATATTGACAATTGAATGCTCGTGAGAGAAAGGGTATTAAGTTTTTTCGTAAATATTAAATACTAGCTGTGCCCGCGACTTCGTTCGCGTGGACTACATCCTTTCATGGTCGGTTTTACCCCTTTCTCCCCTAATATTCGAAACAAAAAATAGTCTATATTTTTATCCAAGTTTAGAGCTATATTTGTGCCAAATATCATTTTTCCATATAAAGCTTTAAATGTGGTATTACCCCCATCCCCCCCTTATTTTCTAATAAAAAGTAGCCTATGTCCGTTCTTGAGATTCAACGTATACCTATACCAAATTTCATCAAAATCGGTTGAGAGGTTTAAGCAGGAAAGCGTAACAGACAGACAGACAGACAGAGTTACTTTCGCATTTATAATATTAGTAGGGATAGTTGTACGTTAAGTGTGTATTTATACAATTAAATTATTAAATAAGTTTAAAATTGTATGATTTCGCAAAATATGCTTTCGGTTTACTTTAAATGTGCTATATGCATTTACGACACTGAATAAATGGAACTAGGGTAACAAAAATTATCTGTCCCTTATTAAGTAGCTCCTCCTTCTATCTTGATACGAAGGAGGGGTATTTCCAGTGAAGCCATCACTGTGAAAATCTAGGTAACAACACTGAAGAGGAATGCCAATACGATAAAACTCGGAAACACGCTCAGCAATGCCGACTGTTGCTGCTGCTGCCTACCTACCCCTCCCTCACAAAATCAGGCACAGAGGCACCGCATTGCTGATATATCCCGTTTCACTGTATATATACGTATCGTTAAAGTTTGTAAGTGCAAATAAACATTCAGAAAATCTCGATTGTCGACCTAGCATTGCGTATGCAATACGTCAATTTTATCGCATGAGACGACAAAAGTTTTAATAGTGTTGATTGACCAATAGCACACCGCACTCGTATTTTCAGCCAATCACCAGCTGACGCACTGACTTCAATCGATTTTGATGTTTGTTAAGAGCGCGATAAAATTTAGTCGCGTGTCGCATGCTAGGCCTGTTGGAACAAAAACTTATAAATGTATTTTGAACTAGGAAAATCAGGAAGTACCTACGTCAGTGCAAATTGTGAATAATATGAGTTGTGCGCATAAGAAATTCTTAAGCTCACTGACCACCTTTAGAAGGGAGATTGCCCGCATTTGGTAGCTACACCAATGCGAACAGCCTTCTATTCCTCTTTATTTTTAACTTCGTTTTAAGCCCTGTTTCCCGTCTCGGATTCTTGCGATCGATGTCATTGTAATATGGACTGCAGTCATTCTCTGATAATTGTTTTTGCATGCGGTGTTTACCTCTAAGAGACTGTGCATTTAGCCTAGAACTTTATTTTTTATTTTTTCTATAAGTGCTTGTATGTAATGTAACAGTTGTTGGTAAACCTAATAAATAAACAAATAAACAAAAAATAAGAACGAATGTTTAAAATGTTTCCCTTTTACGTGCAGTCGGTAAACATTTCCAGTACCTACACATAACTAAATGCGAATAACTACGGAACCCTAAACAAGCGTGACGTGCTTCGTCCATTTTTTATATACGTAATTGTCTTAATGGTTTTTTGAAACATGTCGCTTTGTCTTTATGTGATCTTTGAGGACAATTTTAAATAGAACTAATCATGTTTTTTCAGGTGATTCAAAAGCGATACATGTGCCCGACTGCAATAATAATTTAAAAATAAACTCAAACTCAAATGTTTCATTATTCAAGTAGGTTACATATACAACTTTTGAATCGTCATTGAATACAATGCAAAGAGATTCTACTTTCGATTCCGTACCTATATCTACCTAGAAGACACTGGTAAGAAACTCAGCAGATCAGTTACAGTAGCAGTATCTAACTTATTGCTATGTGTAGCTCACTTTGGACCAAGTCGTATATTTTGTTTTGATGAGTGATGAAACAATTAAATACTCAAGTAAGTATTTACTTTCGAGAGGTAGCCTGGAGCAGACCAGTTCCCAAAGGTGGTACCTACCTGTTCACAAGCATGACATTTGTGCCAGCCATCGCTTTACTTCAACTATATTGAAGAGAATATGTTTAGAACTACATACTTATCGGCCCGTGGTACATTCGTTGCAGAAATTTTTGAAATGTTTAATATATTTAAAGTTCGCTAGCGTACTAGCGAACTATGCCGTAGCATAAAGCACTATTTAAATCATAAAAAACGATTAGGGTGGTATAAAGTCCAAAGTGTGTGATGTGATTTAGACCGTACCTACCTCGTGTGTTGCTGGGCGGCGCAGGAAGCTTTCCGTTTGATGTCGTTAGCCACTGCCGATGTCTAATGAGTTTTTAAAGACTTTCTGCATTACTTCTACGTTGCATCTAGTTTTTATTACTCCAAATGAGAACCACATTTAACGTTTTCTTTCGATTTATTCACCTACTTTAAATATGGTCATGGTTACACAATTGAGCTTCAGAATCCATTGTGGGTTTGGATCACTTTTAATTCGTGAAAGATAGATAGATATACTTTATTGCACAAAAACTTTACAGAAACAGGTTTTACAGACTGATTGTAGTACAATTTTGTTTTGATGTTTTCCCATTTCCCCAGAAATACAAGGGTATTATTGAAAATAGCAAAGAAACATAAACATTTAATCTTTCAGTGTGGGATTCCAACTCAGATAAGAACGGTCCCCGACAATGAAACTTGGGACTATGAAACGCGGTATTAGGTAATAAGGGCGTGTAAAATTGTGTGTTAAATTTGGTGATATATAAATGTCAGTTTCATATTTTACTTGTAATTATCCTAAAAGTCACCTTGCCGAAAGCCAGACACTTCTTACGGTTGCAGGGTTGCCAGATACCCTTAAAGTAAGTATATGCTAAAAGGAATAAATAAATAATAAATTAATCTACCGCGCTGATTATTATAACTAAGAATCAGCATTAGAAAAATAGCATACGAATGAAAAGTAAAAGTTTAATTATACAATCATCATTTAATTAGATAAATATACTGAACCAAAACCCAATAAATTAAAACTATTAATCGCAGGTAAAAGATCCACCTTCAATAACACCTAATATCTTTGGCGTAATATAGTTAGGGATGTCCTTGCCATAAATGAAGTCCAAATGCCCGAAAGTCTTATCTGGTAGCACGCACAACTTAACATTTGACAGTTGTTTCTCCAATATAGCTACATCCCTCAGGTCGCCCACGTAGTCGTTCTTACTGCCGATGAAGTACCACGGCATCGAGACAGAGCTCAGATCGAAAAGTGGAGGCGTGATAGACCGATATTTGATAAGGTTTTTGATAGTCCCGTAATCTTTTTCCACGAAACCGTATTTGTACATCTGGCCCCACCGCGCGAAGTTTTCAAAGGACGTACCAGCGGGCGTGTGCCCCACCAAAACAATCAGAGTCTCCGGCGTGATCTGGAACCTATTGTACCCTAAAGCAGCAAAGATCAGGACGGAGCAGAAAGGATATTCGAGCTCGCTCAATCCGCAGAGCAACTTCCCCGTTGACTGCGCGAACTTGCCGTGAGCTAAGATCTCGAAGTTACTCAGGCTGGTCGATGCCACGTCAGATACTAGGCCTTGAATGGGAATCACTATAAATCTTGAGTGTTGTAAGTGAGCCGTCACAGAAAGCCCGAACCCAGCCTTGATTTTGGCATTGTATTCTGGTTTTTTGGCACACAGAAGTATGCAGGTGCCAACACCTTGACTGTGCGCAACATAATTCACTTGTTTCTTGCCAGTGTGACCCAACACGTAGTCGATGATGGCTGGCAGGTCGAAAAGTGCAAATTCATCCATTGCAAAGTCCCAGAACTTCTGGTCCTTGTCAGGGTTTAAGGAGACGTGGTTGCGGCTGTATCTGTTGCCTCTGTTGTTGGGAACCCAAACGTCGTAGCAGGCGTCGGAGTAGACGTAGCAGTGAGCGACTCCAGGCCCGGGGATGATGCAATCGTCACCGCTGAGGTAGAGGCCGTGCATGAAGATGATCGGTAGGCGGCTGTCGTCCTTGGGGCAGGAAGACTTGAGCGGCAGCCGGAACAGGCCCAGGATGTAGCCGTCGGACGTGGTGACTGTGTGGTTCTCGCACTCGTAACCATCGTACTCCGCTAATTCTTTGAAGGCCAGGTTTTGTCGAGGCGAAACACCAAATATATTTTTGGGGTTGTACTCGAGTCCAGTATTATTATCGGCACTGAGGACGGTTTGTAATAATGATAGTGTTAATAGCGCAACAGCGAACTCCCATTTTCCCGGCATTATGAATCTGTAAAAGTAAATAAAAATAAACAATACTGGACAACATCACTTAAATTTTTCTGATTCTGTGGCTTAAGCACATCTGTTACAGAAATCAAAAAAACGACGATACCACAACACCCAGATTCGAGATAATACAGAAAAGTGGGTTTCCTATTTGGCTCGAACGGGGATCGAACCCGGGACCTCAGAAATCGTTATATTGAAAAGTTTACACTAACTCGCACTTCCCCATAACTACCGAAATTACCAGATTAATTTCGTTCTTATGACTTTCCACAGCAAATTACGTTTTTACTATAACAACTAACACTCTTTGAGGTCGAAAGGGTAGATGAATAAGTACTTGGCCTATTACCTTTGATAATAGACATATGTACTGCAAAGACAGCGCCTCCTTACACTTTTATCCGTAGAAACGTTTTGTAAATAACATACTGACGAAATGAGGAACAGTATCTACGTGTATACCTACTTCAGGCTACTATTTCTATTTTTACGAATCTTAATGTAAATATTTTCAATTTCACCAATTACAGTGCCTGTGGACACAGGTGATCAATCAAACACTTAGTCAATGCAAAAATAGACTCTAATTATAATTTTAAATGAATTAGTACTTACACTATTTAACAAATATATATATTCACGATGCTATCATTTTACCACAGTTTAGGGGGAAATGGGAAATAATGCACTAAAATCTACTTATATAATTAATTTTTATCGCCTTTTATTTGCATGTTTTACTTATTTGAATTCAGGCATACCTATCTTCTTTCATGGTTCCGTATTTTGTTTTACTTAATTCTTTACTAAAAGTGGAAGTACTTCTGGCGAGCTAGGTGTTATCTGCTCGGGGACCAAGGCCCAGTTACCAATCTTGGTTTTTTGTATATACATAGTTAGTGACGACGAAAACTCTGACATTGCGATGTAGGATCGATGTATTAATTGGCTAATCGTGCATTACGTATGGAGCGTTGTCTACTATGCCAATTCTGCTGACGCCGTATTTGTGTCGACTTGTAGGTCAGCACAATAGTTGCAATATATATATACATATATATTTATGTACAAGTATCTCGTTTAGGAAGACAATGCATGATTCGGGGGAAAATGATTCATGGACCCACATTTTAAATCTACTAATCAGGAAATTATTTAACTTTTTGGTAACTAGTGGCCGCCCGTGACTTTATACGGGTTAACTTAGTCTTTTCAAAACATATATTCAATGCTACCCTAAACTGTCACTTTCCACTAGTCAAAGATTTTTTGTAATCGGCGCAGTAGTTTTTGAGTATTCATTACAAACATACAATCTATATTGAGCTACATTTCATTTCTGTTGATGGGAGGGGACGATTCCGCCCATAGTCCTCTTTATGGGAAGTTAGTTATTTATTTAACAAAGGGAGGAGGTTCTATTTTAAATAAAGATGTTTAACCGTCAAACTATTTCATAATGGGAAAAGCAGAAAGTGTTTACATTTGAGCATATGTAAGCAACTACTGTACCCTAGAGAAGGCGTGACGCACTTGGCCTAGTTTATTTAAATTTCTTTTAATGTTTTTTTTGAAAATGTGTACTTATTAAGATACACTTTATTGAAAAATGTTTTTGTTTAAACATGTGTACTTGAGATGTAACAAAATTTTACAGCGTTTTAAAATATACAGTGTAAAACGTGTTTTTACAACCTTTTACTTAAACAGAAGCGTTGGAACTTTTCGGAAACAAAAAATAGTAAGGTAAGATACATCAAAATATACATACCTATATTGAAGGAATATGCCAACTACAAAATTATTAAATTTTATACCTTTAATAATTATGTAGTTAGCATATTCCTTCAATATAGGAATGTATATTTTGATTTTGATTTTAACGACCTCGGTGGCGCAGTGGCTAAGGTAGGCGGCCAAAGCGCGAAAGGTCCCGGGTTCGATTCCCGGTCGGGTCAATTTGGAAAACGAACTTTTCTGAATTGACTTGGGTCTGGGCGTACTGGGATGACGCAGTTAGTATCCGTCGTCTGGTACTCATACTACAAGGGAAAACCTTAGTTTGAGACCAGGTGATTGGTGTGATTGTCTGGCGCATTTATTTATTTATTTATTTAATATAGGTATTAATCAGTATTTTCTTTACAAATGATTAAAAAGCTGTAGAATTTGTTTGTTTGAACGCAGTAATCTTAGGAACTACTGGATCGTATAGCAAAACTCTTTTTACGTTGGATACTCCATTTGTCGAGAAAGGCTTTAGGCTATATAATATCACGCTGCGACTGATAGGAGTGAATAATCAGAGGAAAATGTGGGAAAAACCATTGCCCTAATATTCTACCGATAATATTCTACGCTAGTAATAATAGTTCAATGGGAAAAACGGGAATAATATGCGTGAGAAGCCGGGCGAGAACGGCGCGGGTCGCTAGTTTGAAAACGTGACATAAGACAGTAGTATCCATACTAATATTATAAATGCGAAAGGCAAAGCCTTCAAACCATCAAAAGGCGCTGAGGTCCAACCGGGGGTTTAATGGGTAGTCCTGCCCTTTTTAGAGCAGGGAATCCCACACACACCGTCACCTCTCTCGGGTGACGGTACGGTGCATCAAAGCACCTCCCCCAAAAAAGGCTGATGCAGGCCTACAGTAGGCTGCTGTGGGGTAGCCTGTGTAGAATCCGCAAAGAACCCCGACTCCCCACAACTGCGCAGCGTTGACCACCGAAGGGGTTTTAGTCGGTGCGAGCCCGACACACCACTCTCTGTTCCCCGCGATTGGCAGTACCCCCTTAACAAAAAAAAAAGCCTACAGTAGGCTGATGATGATTTTCTTTCCACCAGATAATACGCTGCGCCGCTCCGTGACCGGTGAAGAGCTACCATCAGCGCGTCTTCTCCACACCATGACACTGGCTGATGGTCATCGCACGGACTCCCCATTCACCCAGCTGATGTCCTACTACCTCAACGTATTGATGACGGAACTAATTGACCTTACATACTTCAGTAAGTAACCAGTTGGTTATGGGACATAACAGGCTTGAATCATCTGATAGTCTGATAAAAAGATGATCCGTATCCAATCAGATCTAGTTATTCTTGTGAGGGCTATGCAAGATATATTTTTTTCCTTAACTGGCTATAGATGATGGCAGCAGATAGTATTTTTATCTTGACCGAGCTTGCGGGGGAGCGGAGGAATCTGATCCCAAGACAGATGGAAATCGCTGAGGCTGTTATAGTTAATTCGTATTTCTATGGTGCCATCATTTAGGCGATCAGAGACGTGGTGGCGTTTTGATGGGTAGTTTTCAGGAGCGGGTAAATCCCACATACACCGCAAGCAGCAGTACAGTACTTCGATGCATTTTTCCCCTTAACAAAAATCAGGTCACATGGTATAGAATAATCAGCTGCCTCAAATAAGCAAACTTCGAGCATTGTTAGGGTTGTACGATCAAAAGCACGTCAGAGTACATTTTGGACGTGGCCTTATATCTTTGGAATAAGAATTATTAACTAACGTATACATTTGCAGTTCGACATTAATTTTGACCTTGACGTGCTGTTAACCATATAATCAGTTTGGAAAAAATAGAAGTACTTTGGTGAGTACTGAGTCTACGGATCTCCGAGTCACGTTATCTTATCTCCTAGGCTAGTGTTCTCCTAGTTTTTTTTATATTAAATGGCGGCTAAGTTTCTTTAACGAAGTCTACCTCTGCCAGTATGTGAAATTGCATGTAACTACACGATAGAACGCAAATGTTAGATGCTGATGCAGTTTAATCCCATTTCAAGGCACGGTAAGTTCTAAAGAAGGTTAACATAGACAAGTGCCTAGACACTTGGTGCTGCGCGTTTGACTGCGCTCTTTAGGAGTGAGCGTCTTTCGCTACCCCGCAAGCTCGTCAGTTAGGGAAACAAACAAAAAGGACTGAGCTCCATTTTACAGATTGTTTAAGCGCATACTATTGAACGTTACTGTACCAATTAGTATCAAACTGAGACACTAAAGATCATTCACTCACAAATAAAAACCAATGAATCGAATCGACGATGATTTTCCTTCCATTTTTTTCCACGACATCCTATTCTGTCGTTATTTTAAACAAAAGTAATTTTTACTTTTGTTATAATGGCTAGGTTTATAAGAAAAATATTGAGTTTTGAATGAAATTCAATTGCAAAAATGGTTACGTATCCAAATAATTGAATGCAACCAAACACTCGATAATATCATTCTAAATGTAATTTTAAACGACGACCTCCATAGCCATAGCCGAGAGGCGAGCGGGCCAGACTTCTAACGCACCATCTCTGAGGACCCGGGTTCGATCCCCGGTTGGGTCTAGGTGTTGTTTCTGATTTCTGTAATACAAGTGCTAAAGCTACTTACCATCGAATCAGAGCAATATATGACGTTGGTGATGTGTGATAAAAAAAACCGTCCTATTGAGTAATATAATGTTGACATCAATATCAATTATATATTGTTTGCACCGATATTTTTAACTTATAGGTTGCGTCTAATTATTTAAATACCTACCATAAGTGTCTGTAACTATTTGACGCTGATGGTACACACTTGCCGTTTCATATATTCTGCCATCTACTAACTTGCCATAAATATAGACCATGATTTTGATTTTTAGAAGACACGCTGGGCCCGAACGAGTGCTGTTTCGGCAACAAACCCAACAAAGAGGACCCTCGCTGCATCTCTATCGAGGTCCCGTGGGATGACCACTTCTTGCGCAGGACCCCAATCCGCTGCTTAAGCCTCGTAAGGCTACCAACCTTTCAGGATATTGGATGCGCGTCTAAAAATACACCAGCGGAAAGGGTAAGCAGTCGTGCACTGACTACTTCGCTAATTTGAACCTTATTACAATTCCAAATAAAAATAATTTGATTCAAGTTACATAAAAGCAGTGTAAATTCCTAAATATTTAAACGAAACTTTTTGTCGAATTGCTATTGAAAAGAGGGAGTGAACCTCCACCAGCCACACCGCCGTAGTCCCACAAGGAGTTACGCTCTCATCCATTCTGTTCAGGAATAATGATATTCCTTTTAGGCTGTCTCTCTTAGAGCTTCATATTGCGCTTTTCATCGACGGCTAGGACTGTACTATTCGTTACGTACATTTAAAGGCAAGGCCCATTCTACATAATCAATAATAATCAATAATCAATTCATTTATTCATGTTGGTTACAAGTAACGCTTATGCATCGTCATAATGAATATAAACCGAAATTGAAGCTACAGCTGGTTCGGAATCTAATCCTACCGAGAAGAATCCGGCAAGAAACTAAGTAGTTATCCTAATTTTTACAATATTTGGAACTAGAGAACTTAAAAATATGATGTGCGAGCGAGCAGACAATCATGTCCATATATGTTTATCATTGAAATATTTTTACAAGTTTATACACTCATACACTCCAAAAGTGTACCTACTTGGCGAGTATTTTAAGATGGGGCTCATTCGAAACGTAATTTCTGACGAAACATAACTTCCAGTTCCAATACAAGTGTGCGCGCTCTTATATTAAATTTCATAGACCTGCCATAGACAAACACACAGAGACACAGACACGTCAAACCTATACCCGACGTTTTTGCAACGACGGTTAAAAAGGGCGGCGGTTTAACCTTATAAAATCCATCAAACAATAAATGTTAACATATTCTTCCAAAGGCCAATCTTCAGACGCCAGCTATGGACTTGTCTGTAATATACGGCTACAATGCAGAGTCGGCCAAGAAGATCAGTATGTTTGAGGGAGGACTGCTGAGGTTCGAGATGAATGATGGAGTGGAACGGCCCCCTGACAAGTCCGAAGTCTGTTCCTTCAACAGAAAGGGAAGAGAGAGCGCTTGCTTTGAATTTGGTAAAAATAATAACATTATGATTAATAATAATCATGCATCGAACCGATCCCCAAGTTAATAGCTTAAGCGTCTTGTGTAAATCAGGACCTATGGTGGTACCACAATACAGTGGTGGCGTAAAGAGGGGGAAGGGCGCTTGGGGCGGTTCACCCTAGGTGCCAAGAATCAAGAGGACACAACGGAATGCGTAGTGGAGATAATCATGTTAGTTCGGCCATCACACAGACGTTACCACCATTCAATGTGATGAGGTCCAACCGGAGGTATTGTAATGGGTAGTTCTGCGCTAAAAAACACCCAGATACGGAACATAATATATGTTCTGGATCGGAATCAAACCCTTGGTTCAAGCGCTGACACTAGTTCCATCAGGCCATCCCCAAATGCATTTGCTGTCATAATTTTTCAGCTTATTTATTATTTGCAGGCGACGATTATAATGGTAACATAGTACCAAGCATAACCATGATGATGCTGTACCATTTCCGCGAGCACAACCGGTTGGCGCGCGAGCTGGCCAGGCTGAATCCCTGCTGGACTGACCAGGAACTGTTCGACACCGCGCGCCAGATAAACATAGCGCAGTACCAGAATATAATCTACTACGAGCTTATGCCGGAACTTATGGGTAAGACTGATGAAGAGACGCTAAAGGCCTACAAGGAAGGCCCCATGACTAGAATATTTTAACTCTTTAAACTTACAAAACAGTACAAAATGCTTATTTCTGTTTCTCATATTGTTGTATTCTTACAACGTTTGGAGTCTCTTTAAAAAAAAAGAAAGAAAGAAACATAATTTATTACGTACTACTTAAACATAGGTAATTTAAAACAATGAGGAGTCTACTAAAATGGTACCTAAATGGTCTCCGCTTAGCATAAGCAAATAAGCAATTATGTTGCTTGTGTTAGGAGATCCGCTGTTGCAACCCGATGGGTAACGCATCTTGCCGCAATGGGGCTTCAGTAAAACTGTGGTCCGGTAGGTAGAGGCTGGCCTGGCCACCCAGTCTCGGATATCGCGCAGGGTGAAGACATGACGTGTAAACACATATTTTTCTTTCCAGGAAGGGATAACCTTCTGAAAGCAGGAGTCATATTCAATACGGATGACCACGTGAACGATTTCGACGATAATTTACGGCCTGGAGTCTTCCACGAATTTCTTATGGTGCTACGATTTTACCACACCATGGCAAGCGTGCGTGTAGAGTGAGTAATCGACCCTTATCTTAATACTAGCTGATGCTCGTGACGTCATGTGTTATTTCGATAGGAAAAATATCTTATGTACTATCTTCTATTCATATTTAACAAATTTCATTATACATAGTGTTTGCGTAAAAAAGGAAATGAGATTATTCTCACACATTTTTACTAATTTTTACGTTTATAATATTAAAAGGACAAAAAGAGGTCCCTATAGCACTTTATCAAAATGACGAAAACAATAGTATACATACCTTTTTTTACCGACTCACAAAGACCCTTTAGGGGGTGCCCCCATATGTTGCTTAAATAATAGGGGCCATCTGGCTTCGCAGCCATAGCCATGTAGCAAAAAAAAGTTCAGCTCACACTTGAACGATTTTTTTAATAAATTAATTTCTCGCGTAGCATGTACACCAAGACAGGCGAGTGGCTCGGGAGCCGCATCTCAACAGATGATCAGTTGCGCAGCGGGGTGCTCAGCCTGAACAACTCGGAAGCTGCCATGACGCAGGGCTGTCTCCGACAGACCAATGGCATAATCGATGACGTCATTGATGTTGATGTAAGTCTGAGCGATTTATTTACCAACACAACACACGATTCTTAAAGATAAGTGATGTAGTTCGATATTTATTTATCGCCAAATTACGTCAATTCGCATACGACATTATCAAATAAGTATGGAATTCGCTATAGAAGTCTAGTTGCCGTTTAACTTAAAAAATGTATGCTTATTAAGCGTTGGTTAAATACCCCATCGTTAATCAAATACAATGTATATGTCGCAGTCATCTGGTTGAATTAGCTATTTGATTGGATCACTAGCGCGTTTATTAAATGACGACGTTTAACGACGAAATTGAGATTTAAAGTGACTTATTCGTAAAATAAATATTTTATTGCCTAAGCGCCTGAAGACTTAAAATTGTTAAAATATAATAAAAATGCTTATTAAAGTTTGTTATGTCATGTCCTAATTTATTTATCTAAAGTTAGTTATCTATTAAGTGGCGAACTTATGGTCAGTCAAGTCAGCTATATCCCATTCAACGACTATGCTAAATGACGTTCAGTCAAGAAGTTGAACGTTATATTAAACAATTTGACGAGTTGTCCTTTAATCATTCAATTAAACGTCGTCATTCAATGAACACGCTAGTGATCCAATCAAATAGCTGATTAAACCAGATGACTGCGACATATACAAACGCATTGGAGCACCGTACCGCTGCCCTATGAATTGCATCGATGAGTGAGAACTCCCCCGCTTTGGATCGAGCGAGAACTCGCCATTAGGTTCGCGCCCCCCCCCCCCCCTCCAGCCTCTTATCACCTATCGTAGGAACATAGATTAATCTATAGCGGCTTCAGTACCATAAGTACTCCAAAATGTCTACGTCTACAAAAATGCTCTAAAATGTACCTTACATTTTGCAGGTCGGAAATCGAGCATTTGGGGATACTACATTTTTTGGTGACGTAGTAGCAATCGATATTATGAGAGGTCGGGATCTGGGTCTCCAGCCTTACAACGAGTACAGGCAGCTCTGTGGGGCACCCAGAGCCTACAAGTTTGAAGATATTGTTACGAGCTTCGGGTTCGTGACAATAAAAACAGCCGATAAAAATTACCAAAAGTCACACTTTAATTGAACGCCACTAATTACAACCTTAAAACGCACTAATTAAAACAACAATTGCTTCCAAGTCGCACTTCAAAATCGCTTTCGAAGTAATCACTTGTATCGCTAATTCAATACTGTCCCGGTCGCGGTAAATCCCGGCGTTTTATATTGCCGCGGCCGTTCCCGAACCTTCCAACGCAGAAACATCCGGAACATTCGCGCGCAGTCCGGCCTTGACCGGCCGTACGCTCGGTCAAGGTCATAGTTCTAGTAAATTCTGGCGTACGCGTCTCGACTCTCTGTAGTCCCGCCTTTCCACACTAGATGGCGCTGGTTACTAAGAACGTTAATCGTGGCGCGTGACACTGCCCCCTCCTAAGACATGCTCGTCCCGAGCATTTTCGGCTCCATAATAACGCGCCAATCGATCCACATGGACGATCTTAGGAGTACCCCTCGCACCTTTTTGTATCCGGTAGGTTACGTCATTGATCTTAGTCACAATTCGATACGGCCCTTCCCATTTCGCCTGAAGCTTAGGAGATTTCCCCTTGCTGCGGATTGGATTGTGCAACCACACTAGTGAACCTTCGTCAAACTCTTTACTGTTCATTTTGCGGTCATAGCGGGTTTTCATTCTTTCAGACATTTGCTGGCCCGATTGTCTCACGTGCTCACAAATGTCATTCATTTTGTTCCGCAAGTTATTTGCGTAATCTGTTATACTGCATGGGGAATCAGGTGGTATTCCGGTGATCAAGTCTGCAGGCAGTCGTAGTTCTCTTCCAAAGTTTGCGAACGCTGGTGTTACCGATGTACTTTCGTGAACAGCGCTACGATATGACAACAAAAATGGTTGTATGTGCTTGTCCCAATCTCGTTGCCGATTTTCCACAACTTTTGCCAAGTACCTCTCTAGTGTCTGATTAAATCGTTCCACCATTCCATCCGACTGTGGGTGGTAAGAAGTTGTTCTTGTTTTATGAGTTCCCATAACTCGACAAGTTTCCTGGAATATTTGGGACTCAAAATTCCTTCCTTGATCACTGTGGATTTCCAAGGGAACTCCAAAACGACAGAAGACTTCATAAACTAACTTATCAGCAACTGTCGAGGCCTCTTGATTTGGAATGGCGAAGACTTCCGGCCACTTAGTGAAGTAATCCATCACAACCATGAAATATTTGTTACCACTTTCACTTTCGGGGAACGGCCCCGCAACGTCAAGGGCTATCCTCTCCCATGGTGCGCCCACATTGTACAGCTTCAATGCACCTCTACTACGAGTCTGAGGTCCCTTTACAGCCGCACAACTTGTACATTTGCGACACCAGTCCTCGACATCGTCCCGACAGTAGACCCAGTAGAACTGTTCTCGTATCTTTAGTAGTGTCCGTTTTACTCCCAGATGACCTCCTGAACAACCATTATGGTACAGCTGTAGAACATCCGGTACTTGACCTTTGGGGACAACCATTTGCAGATGACAGCTGTCTCCACGAGCATTTTCCCATCTACGGCACAGAACTCCATCCTGAATCACCAAGCTGTCCCATTGGGCCCAATAGCTCTTTGTGATCGAACTCATCGCTGAGACGTCGCTCCACCTAGGCTTAGGAACTCCGGCCTTCATCCACTCCAGAATCGGCTTGATGTCCGCATCCTCCTGCTGTGCACGTTGTAGGCTTTCCTTCCACTCGTTGCTAAGGTCTGTCTTGAGCATCCTCACAGGAACAACTTCTTTACTTTCTTGCCTGGTACAATGCTTGCAGTCTTCAGGACAAGGTCTTCTTGACAATGCATCTGCGTTACCATGAGATTTTCCGCTGCGATGTTCCACCACAAAGTCGTATTCCTGCAGTAATTCAATCCATCTCGCAACTTGTCCTTCCGGATTCTTGAACTGCAAAAGCCATTTCAGTGCAGCATGGTCAGTTCGTATGTGGAATTTCCGCCCCAGAAGATATTTGCTAAAGTGCTGCAACGACTTTACCACAGCAAGCAGTTCTCGTCTCGTAACACAATAGTTCCTTTCAGGTTTCGACAAAGACTTGCTGAAGTAAGCTATCACAATTTCTTGATCGCCATTCCGCTGGGATAATACACCGCCAAGTCCTATGTCACTTGCGTCTGTGTCAACTATGAATTCCTTACTCACATCAGGGTATCCCAAAATAGGTGTTTTGCACAGACGGTCCTTTAGCTCCTGGAATGCGATGTCACAACTTCCATCCCAGCAGAAATGTCGCTTCTCCTCCGTTAGCTTATGCAGGGGTTTTGCTATATCTGCAAAGTTCTTAACAAAACGCCGATAGTAGGAACACAAACCAAGGAATGCTCTGACCTGCGTCTTGTCTTTTGGGATTGGCCAATCCTTTACAGCAGCGATTTTCTCTGGATCCGTGCTGATACCTTCTTCAGACACTACATATCCCAAAAAGCTAACTTGCCGTTTGAATAGTGAACACTTCTTCGGGCTTAACTTGAGGTTGGCACTCTGGATCTTCATGAGCACACGTTCCAGATTTAGAAGATGTTCTTCAAACGTACGGCCTACGATGATTATGTCATCCAAGTAGACTAGACAGGCATCGCCAATCAGACCGGTAAGTACAAGTTCCATCAACCTTTCAAACGTTGCCGGAGCGTTGCACAATCCAAACGGCATGACTTTGAATTGCCACAGACCCTTTCCTGTCGAGAATGCAGTCTTCTCCTTGTCTTTAGGATCAATTTCAACTTGCCAGTAACCACTTTTTAAATCTAGCGTGCTAAACCACTTTACTCCAGTAAGCATGTCCAGCGTGTCATCAATTCTTGGCAAAGGATAGCTGTCTTTCTTTGTAACGTCGTTCAGACGACGATAGTCAACACAAAACCTCATGCTACCGTCTTTCTTTCTTACCAGCACTACAGGTGAACACCATGGACTAGATGAAGGTTCAATAACACCATCCTTCACCATTCCCTCAATCATGGTTTCCACGTCCTTTTCACGTGCTACGGGCAATCTCCTTGGCCGCTGACGGATAGGCAATTCTTCTCCTGTGTCAATTTTGTGTTGAACTAAGCCAGTCCTTCCGATGTCAGCATCGTTTGACGAGAAAACGTTGGCATACTTGAGCAACATTTGTTTCGCCTTGACCATTTCGTTTTGGGACAGAGCGCTGCGGCAGTCTTCTAAAAGTGTGGTCACTCTCGTTTGTGTATCTTTGCTGACGGTCCCGGTCGATTGATGTTGGCATCGACGCAACCAATCCACTTCCTCGCAAGTACCAACTAGTGTGCCTTTTTCTATAACCTGTTCCTGGTCACAAAGGTTCAGCACACGTACCCCTGAGATGTCGGTGGCTCTAACCAAAGTGCGTGCCACTCTCCATGGAAGGTCATTTTCTACCCTTTCCACAAGTACACAACGTTGAGTTTGCCCAGGATTCCGAGGAAGACTAACCGGCACAATCGTTTCAGATCTCGGCGGAAGAACAATCTTTTTAAGGCTGTATGCATTCCCTGGTAACGCGCCTTCCACGAAAAGTTCCTCTTGCCCACATTTCAGAACACCTTGCTTGACGTCAATTTCGCAACTATTCTTCCTCATAAAGTCCAACGATTGCATCCTCATAAAGGATGCAATCGTCCATTATATCCGCCACAATGACATTATGCAGGTAGGTTCTGTTGCCTAGCTTCAGCCCCATCTTCTTCTCTCCATGGACGGGTATGCGCTGACCGGTGGCTGTTACCAAATTAATGTGTTCTCGGTTGTATGCAGAGTCCCCAAGGGACCGTCTCATAATTTGGGAACTGACAACCGTGCGAGAGGCTCCAGTGTCTATAGTCAGCTTACACGGCGTTCCGTTTACCTCGCCCTGGATGACTAGGCTGTTCCCGTCTTGGGTTTGTTTGATCGAAACCCTTGGGGCTCTTTGAACCTCAGCCAGCACCCGCCCCGCAGTCCTGGCTATTACTCGTTTCCCTGCTGCTGACGCTGAGCGGTGCTCTTAGCTGCACTGCCGTCTTCTCCTTCTGCAGTTCGCTTAGGGCAACTGGATCGAAGGTGGCCCTTTTCCCCACAACCGTAGCACCTAGGGCTGTATCCTTTGTTGCGGTCGCGAACTGTAGCCGCGGCAACCTCCCTAATGCGATGGGAACGATGATCCTGCCGCACAGCTTCCACCTCCAGTGCATGGGCCAAGGCATCTTTAAGCGTCCCGTGGTGCCCGAGCCTGACAGCAGCTCTAACTTCAATGTCGCGGATGCCATCGATGAACGCCTGCACAAGGTTCCCATCAATAAGCGCTGGTACGGACTGGTATGCTTTACGCACCAGCTTCTCCACTTCAAGGGCCCATTGCTGCAAGTTTTCGCTACTGCGTTGCACACGATCTTTGAGCTGCGCTCGAAACACGTGTTCCAGGTGAGAGTCGCCATATCGAGCCTCCAGTGCCTCAAGGAGCTGCTCGTAAGTCACTTCCTTACCGAGAGCTTCCAAAACAGATAAGGCCTGGTCACGAAGGCCTAGGGTGAGGGCAGTCATGGCCTGATTTTTATCCCAGCCGTTCGCTTTCATGACTGCCTCAAACTGGATTTTGTAGGCCGACCAGGAAGAAGTTCCGTCAAACGGTGGCACTTTAAATCCACGTAGCGAAGGTGTTGTAGCTACGGGAGCTGCGATTGCTTCTCCAAGTTTAAGACAATCCAGCGTTTTCTTAACGTCTGCCATCACGGTCTTCTTCACATCAGCCACTACGTAGTCAACCCGATTATTGACTTGGTCGATCCGGATTTCAGCTTCCAGCAGGCGGTTGTCATGTTGAGCAACCTTATCCTTCACCTCCTTTATGTCTTTCCCGAAGGTAGCGTGAAGGTCCTTCAAAAGAAGCATCTGCTCTTCTTGGCGACGAGCCTGTTCCTCCTGGCGGCGAGCCTGTTCCTCCTTATCCCGCTGAAGCTGTTCTTCCAACCGACGAGCCTGTTCCTCCTGGCGGCGAGCCTGTTCCTCCTGGCGGCGAGCCTGTTCCTCCTGGCGGCGAGCCTGTTCCTCCTGTCGGCTAGCCTGTTCCTCCTTGTCCCGCTGAAGCTGTTCTTCCAGCCGACGTGACTGCTCCTGCAGCATCATCATCAGAGCAGCAAGGTCTGGTGCAGCCGATGCTGCTGGTGTTGCTGTGGACGGGCCAGCCTCCGTGGTTAATAACTGGCTCTCCGATTCCTGCGGCAAAGCTCCACCAAAACGTCTCTGGTCCGTCTCCTGATGGCGTTGACTCCGGGTACGGATACCCTCCGTGTCGTCTTTAGGTAAAATCGGCATAATTTAAATCCCACTTCTGACACCAATTGTTACGAGCTTCGGGTTCGTGACAATAAAAACAGCCGATAAAAATTACCAAAAGTCACACTTTAATTGAACGCCACTAATTACAACCTTAAAACGCACTAATTAAAACAACAATTGCTTCCAAGTCGCACTTCAAAATCGCTTTCGAAGTAATCACTTGTATCGCTAATTCAATACTGTCCCGGTCGCGGTAAATCCCGGCGTTTTATATTGCCGCGGCCGTTCCCGAACCTTCCAACGCAGAAACATCCGGAACATTCGCGCGCAGTCCGGCCTTGACCGGCCGTACGCTCGGTCAAGGTCATAGTTCTAGTAAATTCTGGCGTACGCGTCTCGACTCTCTGTAGTCCCGCCTTTCCACACTAGATGGCGCTGGTTACTAAGAACGTTAATCGTGGCGCGTGACAATATGCTTGACGAAATAAACCAAGCGGTAAGATATGTTGATTAATTAAAATAAATCAAAGGAGGACCGACAAAAATGTATCAGATTGGTGAACCAGTAACAAAATGACATTTGGTATAAGAAAGATATTTATAATAAGATCAGTTAAGATCTCGAAGAATTAAAGGAAAGACGTCATGTATAGAGAATGGTTGTATATCTAATAAATCCCAATAAGATACATAGCACTTAATTACTATCTTACTCAGCAAACTATCTCTATTGCTTACAATGCTACGCGTGTATTATATTTTTTCGTAATCATACTTCATATTTCAGTATACTGGAATAGTTACTATGGAAGCTTATTTCAAAGCACTGTGTAAAAAATCTTATGTTCTTGGCCGACCTTAAGCAATATGACAATTAATGCCCTATTTCAATATTTTACTATTCGTAATTTGTCAAAAATGACTAATAAGAGAGGTAGGGCATAGCGATTTATCGCTCGAACTGGAGCAGCCCGACCGGTGAAATACCTCCGCCTTACAGAAGACCGCAGCCAAATAACAATCACTTCTGGACCTCATTACCACTTAACATCAGGTGGGATGAGGTCAATCTTGAAGTGCAATATAAAAAAAATCCGTTTTTCTACGAGTCGTTAATTCTAATTTCAAATTAACTTTCCATATCAGCTGTCATCAGTCGTCCGTCCGTCGTTTATAACTGACACCTCGTATAATTTATTACCATCTGTAACTAGGACGGATCGTTTTTCAGATATTGGAACCGGGCATAAGACGGTATAGAATCGAACGGGGAGTGAGGAAAATATTCACTTTTTACGTCATTACCTGATACATGTTATATTATATTAGTGACTTTTTCCATCTCCAATTTGATTTTTATTTTAAATAAACAGAAAATTTTAAAGCTTTTTTTTTATATTGCACTTCAAGATTGACCTCATCCCACCTGATGTTAAGTGGTAATGAGGTCCTAGCTTTTAAGGGCGACATGTACAGCATAATACATCTGTTACTGGACTTGTCGCCCTTACCTTGAAGGCTTGACCCCAGCTACTAATGTAGCACCCCCCAGGAGCTCTGGAAACCTTACTCACACGCAGGAATACAACAACACAGAAGTGATTGTTATTTGGCTGCGGTCTTCTGTAAGGTGGAGGTATTTCACCAGTCGGGCTGCTCCAGTTCGAGCGATTAATCACTATGCCCTACCTCTCTTAAAAGCTGCTCTTTCAACTGTGTTAACAGCAAGTTCAGACAAATCGTTATTCCGACAAATGATTTTTTTTTTAATATTTCGTTTATTTTTATGGATTGAACTAGTCTACTTAGATCAAAGCCATTTAGGTTACACCACAGTAAGGTCTGATCCATTTTGGTTAGGTTGGGTTCTTTTAATAAACATTTGTCAGAGTAGCGTAACGTCGAATTAACGTGTGTCGTGTAAGTTGGAACATGAATTGGTTTCGATTCCGTAGACAATGATTTACAAATAAGGAATCTGTCTCGGACTTATTATTGTAATTTTTAAATTTCAGAAAATCACAGCATTAAGTCGCATTTACAAAGATGTCAATGACATCGATTGGATGTTGGCCATGTACGTAGGGAAACTTCTGAACGGAACGTACACTACTAACACAATGCAATGCGTCATGACGCGCGCCCTCTTGCATTTGAGGAGGTCTGACAGACTCTTCTTTGAGCACGGAGACTTGCCTACTGCTTTCACGAAGGGTAAGTAAACAAATGAAAGCCCCACTGCAATAAAGATGAAAATCCTTTGCTTATGTTTTAAGATAAAAAAACAAATGCTTTTTTTATACTGCATTTCAAGATTTACCTCATCCCATCTGATGTTAAGTGGTAATGAGGTCCTGGCTTTAGGGCGACAAGTACAGTATAATAAAGCTGTTACTGGACTTGTCGCCCTTACCTTGAAGGCTTGACCCCTGCTTCTAATGTAGCACCCCCTAGGAGTTTTGGAAACCATACTCACACGCAGGAGCACAACATTTCGTTTAAACAATGGTAGACTCACACGTGACAAGCTTCGCCTAGTGTGATTCATTGCTTCGTTGTCATTGTGAAGCTGAAGTTTTTTTTAAATTAAACATATTATTATTATATGTCCTTTAAGTTGTAAACGTTGTACAAAACTCAGACTTATTGCCGTAAATACCTGGGACACTGAGCGTTTTAGACGTGTAGTCAAATACTAGAAAACTCCTATCTCAGGACTGGAAGCGATATTTCCTTGTTTGTAAACGAAATTACTTACTGCATATGAAGTGACAGAATGACATTGATAAGTTTGATTTACCTACATATTTTTGACATTTATCATTAATGCTATGGACGCTTCCACATCAAACTCTCATAGCCCTGGGAGTTTGATCCGGTGGTCCAATGCTTAGCAGTCTTGCAGGCCTAGCATACGCAACGCGACTAAATTTTATCGCGCTCTTAACAAACGTCTGAATCGATTGGAGTCAGTGCGTCAGCTGCTGATTAGCTAAAAATACGAGTTCGGTGTGCTATTAGCCAATCAACAGTAACGAAACTTTTGTCGTCTCATGCGATAAATTTGACGTATTGCATATGCTATGCCTGTTGGACGCTTACGATATGGCACGCGAATAAAAAAACATATAATTTTATATATTTTAAAATATTTAGTTCGCTATTTTAAAGTTCGCTAGTGGTGCGTAAAGCACTATAAAACCTCATATTGTTTTTGTTAATTTCGTGTGTTGCAGCTCAATTGAGGGAAGTGAGAAAATCAAACTTAGCAACCCTGATCTGCAACAATGGCGTTGATGTCGATATGATACAACCGCGACCTCTGTTACGGATTGGAAAAGGGTAAGGTGACGATGTAATCTTAACAATGGGTGCAACGAATATAATTGGATTAAGAGAGTGAAGGAAAAGAGAGTGCACTTGTATGTTGAGCAATCATTCAGTTCAGGCACTACAAACCAAGTCCTGCACTATTGGTTAATCGCAATGTGTTTGGCCCAGTAAATTCATTCTATGAATGGCGTAACTAACAAACCCTTTCTATTTGTCGACCAAAACGCATTAGCCTTAAAGTTTTTTTTTCAAGTGTCGATACTTTTTAAATTATAAGACTTTCGCGTTCCATTTTAAACATTTAAAATAATTTAACGGGTCAAAACATCAAAACGTCGAGCAGTAAGTAGTTCGTATTAACTACTTAATAAAAATGGTTTCGCGTTTTGACCCGTTAAATTATTTTAAACTAGCTGTGCCCGCGACTTCGTTCGCGTGGACTACATCCTTCCATGGTCGGTTTTACCCCTTTCTCCCCTAATATTCGAAACAAAAAGTAGTCTTTATTTTAATCCAAGTTTCGAGTTATATTTGTGCCAAATTTCATATCTCTAACTTCAAAAATAAACATTTTTCCATATAAACTTTCAAAGGTGGTATTACCCCCCCCCCCCCCTTTATTTTCTAATAAAAAGTAGCCTATGTCCGTTCTTGAGATTCAACGTATACTTATACCAAATTTCATCAAAATCCGTTCAGCCGTTTAGGCGTGAAAGAGTAACAGACGGACAGACAGACAGACAGACAGAGTTACTTTCGCATTTATAATATTAGTATGGATGTCGATACTTTATTACTATATTACGTATCTAATGCTTGTGTGTATTTTGGTGCCGATATTCGATTGAATGACGGGAATTCTTCCATGTTTTTTTCGTTCACTGGTTTCATAACCGTGGCCGAAATCGATCGGGACAGTATTATCTTAAAGAACAGAAGAATTCATAAACCCTCATTTTAAATTTTACATTAGTCAGGTATTGTCGAGTATCTAAGGCGATGTATAATTATTTCCAGCAACGAGTTAACTTCCTGCAAGAAGATAGTTCAAGCAGACTTGAAGCCCTGGACAGATGCTAGATGCCATCACCATAGCAGTCCTCATGGGGCTCATCAGGAAGCTCATCGAGGTCCTTATCCAGGTCCTCATCACACGCCTCGACCTCATGTCTTCTATCCTTACAGCTTTAATCCGTGGTAGAAATTCAAAAATGCAATTATAAATCGCTCAGTCTTCGAGTGAATCTTGAAGTCTGGGTTTTGTGGTACCGTCGTTGTTTCTGATCTCTGTAATTAGGGTTCTCAACTTTGTTTTCGAGAAAAAAGTATATTTGGATAGAAAAAAAAGCAGTATTTTACAAAATAAAACAGTACTTTGCTTACTAAGGACGGACGTATACTTTAAAACAGATGATTGGCCCCGTGTACCACCAGGCATACAGCAAAGTACTATTTTGTATATTTTTTATAATTACACGTCTTCTTGAAAATAAGCTTTATGTTTTATTTTAATTTACTTTGAGCACGTGTATGATATTTTTGAACATGCTGTTGGACGACCTCCTTGGCGCGACGAAAATGCACCGTTAAGTCCAGCTTTTGTTTTTTTATTGTGCAATAAAATATATATTAATAAATAAACCGACTTTTCACAATTTTCCATATTTAAGTAGGTAGCCTCCTCCACCGCCTCTCGAATCGAACTTACGCCGCCTCGATAAACTTGAGGTAACTCAAAAGACACGGAATAGCACTCCACAAGGCGACACTTCCCGATGTACTTATTGAAAATGGAGTTTAACACTGTACCCTTTCATTTAACCAAAAAGTTACACCTCTTATGTATTTACTTGACATACTAGCGTGCTGCCTCGGCTTAGCCCAGATTTATGCGCATTTTAAAAAACATTTGTTTTCATACAGTACCCTAGTTTTTCACCTACTGGACTATATTATGCACTTCAAGATTGACCTTATCCCACCTGATGTTAAGTGGTAATGAGGTCTTAGGTTAAGAAGAGTGACAAGTACAGCATAATAAAGCTGTTACTGGACTTGTCGCCCTAACCTAGAAGGCTTGATCCCTGCTTCTAATGTAACACGCTCCCCCAGGAGCTTTGGAAACCTTACTCACACGCAGGAACACAATTACACCGAAGTTATTGTTATTTGGCTGTGGTATTCGGTAAGGTGGATGTATTTCACCAGTCGGGCTGCTCCAGTTTGAACGATAAATCGCTGTGCCCTACCTCTCTTAATTTTGTTGGCTGTGAAGCCTTATCTTCAACGAACATTCGGGGGAGCGCAGATGGCTCTCCACCCTAAGTATTTTAAGCCACAACCGAAGGTGTGACGACCGGAAGGAAGCAGTATTCATCCTTATCAAAATAAATTACTTTATATTCAAGACAGCTTCAATATCTTTATATAACTATTTGAATTATTCAATTCGGACTTTTCATTCGGAAGTATTAGAAAAAAGTCTAACGGTTGATACAGCAGAAAATTTTTATCGCCTACGATAACTTGCGGTTAGCTCAGTTGAAAGAGCAGCACGCGCGATACGTGAAGGTCGTGGGTTCAATTCCCGCACCGCAAGGGGAGATAAACAATTACTGTTTCTAATATTTAAAGTTCGCTAGTGCGGCGTAAAGTACTATAAAAATAAAAAATCGAGTACCACCTTTGATTCTGGTTTCCTAAACACAAGAGCATAAGCTAGTTAATAATGTTGTCTGACTTTACTATTTATATTTACAAGCTGCATCACTGTTTGTCATTATTAATCTCTTTTTTCTCTTTATTGCTATGATTTTTCTTGTTTCTTTATATAAGTATGAAATTTATCAAATGAAAGATCTTGATAATGTTTAAAGTAATTATTTCTTTCTAAATTCAAAATCTAAGTTATCCATATCACAAAATAGCGAAATTATATAAAAGGTACAGCCAACCCATGTCAAAAATAAGTATCTGGAAACAACACGAACAAAGTCGCAGGCAACGTTATTATCATTTTAGGTTTAGGGCAATATGAGCCATAATCCAATTTATCATTTTAAGGTTACGTACCTATATGAGCCATAATTTGAATTTATCATTTTAAGATTATGGCAATATGAGCCATAATTTGAATTAATCCTTTTAAGGCTATGGCAAAATTAACCATTATCCAATGTATCATTTTAAGATAACGTATATGAGCCATAATTTGAATTTATCATTTTAAGACTATGGCAATTTGAGCCATAACTTGAATTAGTCCTTTTAAGGTTATGGCAAAATGAACCATAATCCGAAAATGCTTAATTCGAATTCTAATAGAGTAAACACGGCCCTGCAGCTCAAGTGTTCTTTGTTCCCTCGGGATAACAAACAGTAGAAAAGAAACGAATTCCAATCGGGCGTTTAATGTCCCCGATAATTGCTGGGACTGGATCGCCGCTCGATCGTGAATTCCGCCATTGCGGTTGATTTGTTTACCCCGCCCTCCTCAACACTTAAAGATCATGGAGGAAGTGTATCCCGTTTATTTGCAGGCAAGGATAAACAAAAACAAATTCCTGGCACGGTTGTAAACGCACAATTTAGAATCGGTGCCACTTCTTTTAATTTCACTATCCCAGATTAAGTATAAACATGAGCTTTTTTTCTTACTAATTATAAAATTTTATACAAGTTATACCAACAAATTAAATATAAATTTAAACAATAGGCACATATCTGACCTCAAACCTCAAAACTTTTAAATTAAAATAAAACAACACCAACTTGTTAGTGATCCACACATCCTTGATATCGATTTAATTTTCTACGCCGTAACGGACCATTTTCCAAAAAAAAATGTAATATGCCTAAGATTTCAAACTTCAATAAAGTGTTTAAATACATGCACTAAACAGTGGTGTATGTATTGATATGCAACTGTTAGAATGCAAAATTCCTTTCATTGCTTCATCACAACACTTATTATTAACTAAACTGTTGAAATTTACTAACATAATTTAAAATAATTATATTTATACTCAATTTAATTTAATTGTATTTAAAAAGTTTGTTTGCTCACCAAGCGATTTGTTTAATATACGTGTAAACTCGTTTAGGACTACAGTTCTGTTTATAAGTTAAGCTGGAATGTCTGTATGTGCAATAATGATGTAGTCTGTTGTGTTTTCCAATAAATATTTTTTTTTTATATTGCACTTCAAGATTGACCTCATCCCACCTGATGTTAAGTGGTAATGAGGTCCTAGCTTAAGGGTGACAAGACAAGTACAGCATAATAAATCTGTTACTAGACTTGTCGCCCTTACCTTGAAGGCTTAACCCCTGCTACTGATGTAGCACCCCCCAGGAGCTCTGGAAACCTTACTCACACGCAGGAACACAACAACACAGAAGTGATTGTTATTTGGCTGCGATCTTCTGTAATTTCACCAGTCGGGCTGCTTCATTTCGAGCGATAAATCGTTATGCCCTACCTCTCTTAAAAAAATAAAAAATAAAACACTTCGTATGTCCTATCTGCCATTTTAATCTGATACTTCAATCCAAAGATATCAGAACTCCACAGGTTGGTAATCAAGGAGAGTGGTTGACTAACTAACTTCTTACACGTGATCGAAGTTCCTGCATATGTTAAGTTACAACTTAGTTTACACGTGTTCTTGGAGTATCATGGTGCAGTAGCACTCAACATTGTGATATTGGGCGATTAACACTTGGCCAACAGTGGCTCATATTAAGTTGCCAACGTAATTTGAACCTTAAGTCCATCTTTGGTCTGAATCCTACGATATAAAGTTTCTATTGATTAGAAGGTTAAAATAGGCAATGTAGGTCATTGAAAAAATATAAGAGTAACATTGTATTTTTTTTAAATTACGACTAATTAGAAGCCACACAATCTGAGAGACAAAATTAATTTTGAAATAATAAATATTGCAAAATTATCACGTACATTGCTCTGATAGTAAGCTACTTGCAACAGAATTTGCTCTTGTGTTGCAGAAAAAACGGTACTACAACGCTCATAACGGTACGACAATATAGAAAAGCTCGTATTTTATATAGACCCAACCGGTAATCTAACCCAGGACTTCAGAGCTGGAAGGACGCCAGCCCAAAGTCCGGCTAGACCGCCTCTCGGTAACAGATGTCTAAATTAACATAAAGACTTTACTTTTTGATTGAGCCCACATATTAAAATTTGCTTAATAGGTCTACTTTTATTTTGTTTTTACCTAAACAAATTGTGCCGACCTACGACATGACCTACAAGTCGACACAAATACAGCGTCAGCAGAATTGGCGTAGTAAACAACGCTCCATACGTAATGCGTGACATTGATATCCTACATCGCGATATCAGAGTTTTCGTCGCCACTAAGTATATATACGACAAACCAAGATTGGTAGTTGGGCCTTGGTCCCCGAGCAGATAACACCTAGCTCGGCGGAAGTACTTCCACTTTTAGTAAAGAACATACGTTCCTTACATTGGTGACCCCGACTGAGCTGAACACCAGCAGCCTTTGAAGAACGGAGCCTTCGCATCAGGCCATGTCTCCATACCCTCAATAGCCAGCTTAGCCACGACAAGAGCACCGGACCACATCAGCTGACACAGCACTTTTAGTATAGAACATACGTTCCTTACAAAATAAATGTGAAATCTAATTTACTTCGAATAAACACTATCAGTACATCCAAAGATAAAAACACAGACAGAAAGACAAAACAGTTACTCAGTGAGTCCGTTGTCCTTTCATTAGTGCAACGTGAAATAAAACGGTGCTAAGCCAAAGTTGCAACAAGCGAAAGTAATTCCAGTAGCTTTAAAGCCACTCGTCGTCTCGAAAGACAATTTTCTTGTTACGATGACAATTTTCTTGTTATACTCTTATGTCTGTAGCAGATTGGCATCAAGCAGACGCAAACGCGAGTGCAAACTCATGTTTGAGATCAGTCAGTTTATTGAGGAGAGCAAACTGTTTTTCAGACGTACTTGTCCATATATAAATTCCTCAGCACACAATGTATGACAAAGACCCTATTATTATAATGGAGTGGTGTAAGTGCTGGCGGGGTGGACAAGCGATTTTATACCTTTTGTAACACATTACAATCTAACGTGTGTTATGATCAAAAATTTTATAGATGCACAGTAGTGACATAAATTGTACTGTTACACGTGTACCATTATTAATTTAAGTAAAATACCAACTTTTGTTGGACCTAGCCATAATTAGTGAAAAGTGATTTTGGTTTCATTGAAGATTTACTGACTATTATCATTATTATCACAATTGTATTGCCACTCTATAGTGTCTCCATAGTTTTGAGATAATAGGTATTACTTAAGTTCAGTGTCAATATAATTAATTCTTAAAACGGGGGTTTTTACATAATAAAAATTATATATTATAATGCAAATACATACATACGAAACAGAAAACGTCTCAACGCCGCGCTAACATCTCCCCGACGCCGATGATACAAAATCAGTGAACAAAAAAAAACATAGAAGCATTTCTAACTCTTGAAAATGTCACCACGAAAAGTAAGGCACGGCGTGGCTAAAAAAGTGAGCTAGCGCCGGTACGAATACCGTTTCCACGGACGCCGCGAGTCATAGTCGCGGACCAATCACAGCGTGTGTTCCATACCATTCGATGAGATGCCGTAACTAAATACCCCTGTAACGAATGTTTTTTTGTCGACCTAAACGCTTTAGCTTTTAAGTTTTTTTTTCAAGTGCCGATACTTTATTACTATACTAGTCGTACCCGCGACTTCGTTCACGTGGACTACATCCTTTCATGGTCGGTTTTACCCCTTTCTCCCCTAATATTCGAAACAAAAAGTAGTCTATATTTTATTCCAAGTTTCGAGCTATATTGTGCCAAATTTCATATCTCTAACTTCGAAAATAAACATTTTTCCATATAAACTTTTAAAGGTGGTATTACCCCCATCCCCCCCTTATTTTCTAATAAAAAGTAGCCTATGTCCGTTCTTGAGATTCAACGTATGCCTATACCAAATTTCATCCAATTCCGTTCAGCCGTTTGTGCGTGAAAAAGTAACAGATGGACAGACAGACAGACAGACAGACAGACAGACAGACAGACAGACAGACAGACAGACAGACAGACAGACAGACAGACAGACAGACAGACAGACAGACAGACGGACAGAGTTACTTTCGCATTTATAATATTAGTATGTATTACGTGTCTATTGCTTGTTCTTTTTATTTGTGTGTGGTGCCAATATTCGATTGAAGTTAATATGACGGAAGTTGTTCCATGTTTTTCTCGTTCAATTTACAAAACACAAAAGAAGCCGGTATGCCTCTTAGTTTAAATATTAGAAACAGAAAATTTCTATCTCCCCTTGCGATGCGGGAATTGAACCCACGACCTTCACGTATCGCTGCTCTTACCAACTGACTGACTGACGATAAGTATGTAGATATAAACATATTCGGCAGAGGGCACTTACCAAAAGGCTAACGGTTGATACAGCAGAAAAAATTCATCGCCTACAATAACTTGCGGTTAGCTCAGTTGCTAAGAGCAGCACGCGCGATACGTGAAGGTCGTGGGTTCAATTCCCGCATCGCAAGGGGAGATAAAAAATTTCTGTTTCTAATATTTAAAGTTCGCTAGTACGGCGTATAGTACTATAAAAATAATAAAATCGATGCCTCTTAGTATCTTTTGAAAAGAACAAATGTGTTTGCAGCTAACTGGCGCCCCACCCCGCAAAGTTCTCGCGAAGAGCGGATGGTTTGGACGTAACGAGGGTCGTACAACCCGCGTCCGATCGACCTTTTTTGATTAAACGACCGTGTTGCACCGTATAACGCGTTTATGGCGCCATCTCGCGGTTGCCTCTGATCTGATGGTGGACCTTTCCTAAAGTGTGGTCAGCCGTTCGGTAATTGACCTGCTGTCGAGTGTTTTGGATCACTGTCTGAAATAATCGACGCAAGGTCTACCAGTACAATGCAATGGAACAATTAGCACTTCTAACTATTGAAATGATGGTGGTGGGTTTGATTTCTTTAATTCTGGTGGTGGAATTAGTATGTTGTTTCAACTAATCAGTCATTAAGGAGGAAACTTACCGAAGACTAAGAATTTATAACAGATGACCCGCCTCGGCTTCGCACGGGTGCAATTGGTACTAAAATGAGTTCGTATTATACATATAATATATATGAGAGAGGTAGGGCATAGCGATTTATCGCTCAAACTGGAGCAGGCCGGCTGGTGAAATACCTCCACCTTACAGAGGACCGCAGCCAAATAACAATCACTTCTGTGTTGTTGTGTTCCTGCGTGTGAGTAAGGTTTCCAGAGCTCCTGGAGGGTGCTACATTAGTAGCAGAGGTCAAGTCTTCAAGGTAAGGGCGACAAGTCCAGTAACAGCCTTATTATGCTGTACTTGTCGCCCTTAAGCTAGGACCTCATTTCCACTTAACATCAGGTGGGATGAGGTCAATCTTGAAGTGTAATATAAAATAAAGACACTTCAAAATTGACCTCATCCCACCTGATGTTAAGTGGTAATGAGATCCTAGCTTATTAGGTTGCTATTTAGTTGAAAAGTAAATTATCTCGACATTACCTTCATTTCTTCATTCCTTTCAATATTATTAGCAAAGTAAATGCAACGCTGATGAACCTCAATCCGATTTAATGAAAACACCTAATTAGACCTCAGACGCCACACCAACGAGATTTGCTCCACAATAGTCTAGTTTGCGATTTAATTAGTCTACGGAACCTTTGCATGAACACGGATGGCATTTTAATGGAAGCCGCTTGTAACATCCGATAATTGATGTCTAGGAGCTTACATTTTCCCCATAGAAATTCGTCTTTGTACCGGAACGGCGCCAAACGTACATGATATCTATAAATAACTGCCTCGTGTTTCATGAAATTGACGTACGTGGTAAATGTATTGCTTAACCCGTTAACCCTAGCTGTGCCCGCGACTCTGCGTGTAATAGAACACAGTATTTATAATAACAAAACGTTCGTGAGACATATAATCGCACAAATAAAGCAGTAATAAAACGTAACCTTATAAAAAAAACGCTGCTCATGATGCTTTTGAGCTTGGGAACACTGAGGTGGAAAGGATCCAGCCCATGGTCATGGGAAAGCTCATTTAGCTGTCTAACAACTCTAACCAAGTAGGCGGTATGTCTATATTTGGTCTTAACTAGAGGAACATGCAAAAGTTTGGGATTCCTTAAAGGTTTGGCTGGTACGTGCAAGAGTAGTTTACTTAGGAGTTCTGGACAGTCCAAAGATCCGTTTGCAATTTTAAAAAGATAAGATAAGTCTGCTATCTGCCTACGATTTTTAAGAGGGAGGAAGTGTTGAAGCCTACATCGCAGCTCATAACTAGCATCGTACCTTTTGCACCTGTATTGCAGGTATCTAAGGAATCTTTTTTGTATATTTTCCAACCTTGAGACGTAAACCTCATACATAGGATTCCAGATCTGCGATCCATATTCCAGGTGGCTGCGGACAAAAGCACCGTAAAGGATTTTCAAGGTTTTTATGTTGCTGAACTCCGACGACACCCTCAGCACGAAACCGAGAGCTCTTGATGCCTTTTTTACCACCTCTTCAACATGAGTGTCAAAGAGTAACTTGCTGTCAAATGTAATGCCTAGATCTTTAATGGAGTCAACTCTAGAAATAGGTGTGTCTTTTAAGAGGTAAGGAAAATGAAAGGTGGTTTTCTTACAAGTAAAAGAGCAAACATAACACTTAGACACGTTGAGATCCAGCATGTTGTCAGCACAGTAGTCTTCGAACTTCTGCAAGTCACTCTGCAGGCACAAAGAATCTGTTTGATTCTCTTTGGGTAGCATTTTCAATTATTTAGGCTATATACACACATATTGTGTCTAAATTCCATTTTAAAATGTATGTACTGCACTACAAACAGCTTATTAAAGTAGTAAATTACAATGTATGAAGAACGTCGCATCACGGCCATACAAACTATTAGTTATATAATAAAGCCCCTATTTTATTTTACCTTGTAAAAACATTTTTATAATATTTTAATATTATGTATATAATAAATATTCTTTCTGATAGTGACTTGGACGACACAGTCAAATCAAACACAACTGAGTTTCTCTGTAATAAAAGATATATTTTCGTTATTTTACAAATAAGCCTATAAGTACATACAATAAATGGTGAACAAAACATTAACAAAACAAACTTTACCTGTAATAAAAGAAACGACATTTAATGTTATTAATAACAATGTCGTATCTCAAATCACTATTTAATATAAACTTAAATGAATTATGCAACAAATAAAATTATTAAATTATCATAACGTTCATTGACGTTTCATTTTCTATTTCTTATTTTACCACAAATTGTAGAACGAATCCGTGAAGGTTTATTGCGATGAGGCGTGAGCTATAATTGTAAGAAAATCATATTTTCGTTACATGTATATCTCTGTTTAATGAACAGCCAATAAAAATTCAAACATCTATGTTCAAAAATGTCGATACGTAATTTTTATTCGAATTGAAAAGTATATATCGATTAGACCTCCGTAACTAAACTACGTAAGTGTAAAAATGTATGCTTCAGTTCATAACTTTGAAAGATGAAATATTTGAATATTGCGACTCTGTCCTCTATTTTGATTGACCAACTACCAGTTCACCAGCGAACAGGAAACGCTTTCTTAAAGTCAATAAAAAAAAGCCTAAATTACCTTCGGAAAGAATTGTAAATAATAAAATGAAAGTATTTTCTAATCAGTTTGAAGTAAGATTAAGTATCAAGGACTTAAAAAAAACCCTCTCTCGTAAAAAAATAAGAGACATTTATCGTAGAAAAATTAAAACAACAAGGAAAAGGGTTAGGAATTCTGCAATAACTGGCTGTTCGTCTCTTTCCCACCCGAGGTACCATAACAGGGATGTGAAAAAAAAAACAATATTTTCCAATTAATCGATTTTTTTTTCTTACAATCGATTTAACTTTTTTTTTATTTTGTCTCTGTTTTTGAAATAAAAAGATAAGACAATTAAAGAAATATCACCATTTAATCTCCCCTCACGGTGCGGGTCTGGAACCCATGACCGTCACGTATTGGGTGTACGCACAGCTCTTCCAGCTGATGAATGTCTGAAACTAAAGATCTGTTTCTTTACCATATTTAAAGTTCGCTAGTGCACTGTAAAAAAATGTGAAAATCTATTGAGATAGGCTTTCTTAGCCACTGCAGCCAAACTACACATTTTATATGGCCTTAATAAATAGTTGTTGTCTAATAAAAACTAGTTTTGTATTTCCATTTGTAATAGCAGTTACTCACACATGAACACATAGCATGACAGTTATTATAATATATTTGACATTACCACTATTTAAAACTGTAAATACAGAATTCTTAATACTTTTAATTGCATTTAATATTTTTACCGAAACCGTATACCGAGATGGCAGATCGCAGTGATACTTCATTATTTTATAAACAATTAGATCTAATGGCATACCTGTGAATCATGAAATTATTTGATTTCATTTGATACATTCGTAAAAAGTTAAAAAAACTTGGATTGTTTTACAGTTTTAAAATTTACAGATTGCTATTCTAGTTATTATTGACTTGATAGCTAAGCACAAAATTCATTTTTTTAAATACAAACAAATGAACGATTCTTAAATTCGATTTGATGTTTGATGTTTAATCGATTTCTGTCTCTCCAAGTCACATCCTTACCCGGTGGTCCCCGGCATCTGGGCGCAGTTCATTTTAACGATCCGTTGAGTGCCCAAAGAAAACAGCGAGCATTTGTACAAAATCCATTCGTAAACATTTGACGGCCTTGAGATGGTTTCATTATTTTCTCGTCCATTTATTGGTTTACGTCAAAGTTTCACCGGAAGAGACAAGTGCTGTAGCGGCCACGAGAAAACAGATGCAAATGAAGAAGGTATGAATATTATCAAAAGTGGTTTACTTCCAGAGATTACCAACAAACACATGAATAAACACTTAAAAATTTACATATTCATTTAATTAACGCGTCGTGTCATATCTGAAATCCAAATTTCCGGTGGGGTTAAGAAAGAAAGAAAGAAATTTATTGACCAACCCAAAAAAGTATAAATACACATAGTTAACACACTTAATTTAAGGTCAATTGGGTTCCACCTCAGCAAATGCTGTAACTGCTGTAAATGTAAGAAAGGTAGGGCATAGCGATTTATCGCTCGAACTGGAGCAGCCCGACTGGTGAAATACCTCCACCTTACAGAAGACCGCAGCCAAATAACAATCACTTCTGTGTTGTTGTGTTCCTGCGTGTGAGTAAGGTTTCCAGAGCTCCTGGGGGTGCTGCGTTAGTAGCAGGGGTCAAGCCTTCAAGGTAAGGGCGATAAGTCCAGTAACAGAATAATTATGCTGTACTATCACCCTTAAGCTAGGACCTCATTACCACTTAACATCAGGTGGGTTGAGGTCAATCTTGAAGTGCAATATAAAAAAAAACGGCATTATTTCTAACAACACCGCTACAGCACTGGTATTATGGTGGAACCCTGTTGCTTGGAAAAATAACTGAAGCCGAAGTTAAGATGGAAAACTTTTTTAAATTGGCTTGGGTCTGGGTGTTATGGTACCGTTGTGGTTTCTGTAACCCAAGTTACTTACCATAAAATTAAATGCTAGAGAATCAGAGCAATGTTTATGATTTCGTTTAATATTTATTTTTATTTTAATATGTAAATAAAACTCAGCATCTGAGATAAAATTCTGGAATACTTGTGTTCGCCTAATTATATCACCCACCCAAGCTACTTACATGTTTTAAAGATCCGAAACATACTTGGCCTAAACCGGAAATCATGACATCGGATCATGTTTTCAGACTCTTAGGTTCGATTCCCAGGCCACCCACCATCGAGGCGTTAGAAAAATAAGCATAGTTGAAACATTCGCCGTAGTTTTTTAAAGAAACAGCACTAGGGTTGATACAGCAAAAACAATTTCATCGCCTACGATAACTTGCGGTTAGCTCAGTTGGAAGATCAGCACGCGCGATACTTGAAGGTCGTGGGTTCGATTCCGCACCGCAAGGGGAGATTACATTTTTCGGTTTTTTTAAATGTTTAGAGTTCGCTAGTACGGCATAAGGCACTGTAAAAATCATAAAAATTCGCCGTAGTACCTTTTGATCGTCTGTCTGTTTGTTTTGAAGTCAATGCTAGAGGGAGTAAATTTCGAGATCTTCATAGTAAAAATCCGACGCGCGCTTGACATTTCTCGAGAAATAAGCTGACAAGTCTGTTGGCGTTATCAGATCAGTGACTAAAAGGCTGTGTTTCCATTAATGAACAGTGAGTCAATAGCTGACTGCATATCTATAATAGCAATATAAAGCTGAAGAATTTGTTTGTTTGTTTGAACGCGCTGATCTGAGGTACTATGGGTTTCCCCAAAACATTCCAGGTGGAGATGAGAGGGCTGCTTAATTAGCGGCCATTCCGCCGGTGATGCTGTGGTAGGTCTTCTGTTCCCATGGCATCACCATCAGGGCAATGAGGTCCACCGAGAGGTTTTAACAGGTTTTTGTGCCCGTAAAAGTGCGTAAAATTATTTTTGTGTTGCATAGTCCATCCAGAGTTTCTTACCAGTAAGTTTTTAGGAGTTATAGGTTCCGAATCGGAGGTAGCTTCATTTGGTTTATATAGACAAGTCATAAATATTACTGATGTTAACAAAAAGGTTCTTAATTTTTAATATTAACACCATCCAATTATTTCAAATGTCTGGTCCCGTCCGCCGAATGTGCTCCCTGACAGTTAGTCGCTCACTTTTCCCCTAATAGGAACACAGGCTAATAAATGAAAAATGTACATGACTTAAATGATTTAGAATTATGAACACAACTCTGAAATTTGTAAACTGCCGCGTCCCGTCCGCATCCGTCGGCTGAGTGCTCAGACCGTTAGCCGCTCACTCTTCCCTTAATATGAACGCAGCCTAAGAAATAAACGGTTTCATCGTAGTCAGTCGCGCGACTTCACTTAATTTAGTGCGACGTAAATAATGCAGACTGTAAACGTTGTAGTGGCCAACGTTTTTGAGTTTGCAGAGATAACCTAAGAGAGGTAGGGCATAACGATTTATCGCTCGAACTGGAGCAGCCCAGTTACCAGTTAGAGTGGTAGAGCCACGCTGCCGTCAATCATGGCGGTAGCATGAATGGGTCGGCTCGTCCGGGGTAGTACCACCCTCTCACAGAATACCAACGTGAAATAATGGTTTTAATACTGTTGTGTTTCGTTTGGTGAGTGAGAGTGCCGGTGACCGTCGGGTGATGGTTGTCGCGGTACTAGGGAAACAGTGAAGGTTTCCGTCTATCCATTGTCGGGAGGAGTGAGCTGATCCGTCGGCCAGGGAGACCCGTAGAAACGGTTATTCCGCTGGCCGCCCGCGGTACAGTACAGGGGCCCAATTAAGTCTAACCAACCTGAGAGGCTGCCCTTTCATACCGCGCATAATCTCGGAGCAGAACGTCGTGCCGGTTGGTGACCGGATGGTGGGGACCAGGCGACTGCTTTCGGGGGGGTTCGGGGGCCCTTCCGTCCGACGGATCAGCGCATCTCCTCCACAGACAAACAAATGGGGAAACAGACCTCCGCGCTTTTTTCCCTATATCGCGGCAGACATCTCCCGCTTCACGCTTCCTTTCCCTTTCACAAAATGGATCGTAAAAATATGACGGGTCATAATACAGCGGTGCACTCCCCCACCACCCTGTTTAAGGTTGAGTTCGCTAACATCCGCGGACTCCACTCTAACCTTACTGCCGTCCACCAACACCTTGAGACAGCAAGGCCCGCCATGCTGTTCTTGACGGAGACACAAATCCGACGTCCAGCAGACACGTCATACTTACAGTACCCCGGTTACGTGCTTGAGGAAAATTTCCTCGCGAAAGCTGGGGTATGTCTGTATATCCGCTCGGATGTCTGTTGTCGCCGTGTACGCTGTTTTGAAGATCCATCCTTTTCCGTCCTCTGGGTGCACGTAAATGTAGGTTCCCTAACCCGAATTTACGTGTGCCTATACCGATCCCATTCCGGGGATGATGAGACAACTCGACTTTTTGAGTATCTGAGTCGGGCGGCAGATGATGCGCAGGTGCAGTACCCTACTGCAGAAATGGTATTCCTGGGGGACTTTAACTCCCACCACGACTCCTGGTTGGGGTCCCCTACCACTAACCATGCAGGAAGGTCAGCCCATGCATTCGCTCTTACCCATTGCCTGACACAACTGGTTAGCCAGCCCACCAGGATCCCAGACGTGGAAGGACATGCGTCCTCTTTGCTTGACCTTCTGCTGACGACCCATCCTGCGGGTTATCAGGTGGTGGTCCAAGCGCCTTTAGGCTCTTCCGATCATTGCCTGGTATCCAGCACTGTGCCAAGTGCAGTTCCACCGCAACCCGCGGTGGTTAAGCGCCGGGTTTGGCATTACTCGTCAGCAGATTGGGATGGTATGCGCGACTATTTTGCGTCGATCCCATGGGGGCAGCGCTGTTTCAGAGAGAAGGATCCTACGGCGAGTGCCGCGACTATTATTGATGAGATTGGCCTTGGGATGGAGTATTACATTCCATACTCCAATGTTGTCAATAAGAGCCGGGGACACCCCTGGTTCAGCCGCGAATGTGCTGATGCTGTTTGTAGTAAACAGGCAGCGTACCGCGCCTGGACGAGGGGTCGTGCCATCAAAGATCCTAATATCAACTCTCTGAAAGCAGCCTATAACACTGCCACCAGGGTCTGCAAAAAGGCATACATAAGAGCGGATGCCCAGCGCGTTGCACGAGTAGGCATGGAGTTAGTTTCACATCCTACGGGGACACGAAACTACTGGCGTTTAGCCAAAGCCGTGCAAGCCAATTTTTGCCAACCTTCTCTTCCACCGCTGAGATACCCCGACGGTTCACTAGCTCATCAACCGCAGGAGAAAGCCAATCTCTTGGCAAGGCTCTTTGCGGCGAATTCCCGAGTCGATGACTGTGGTACGCCCCCACCTACGATCTCGCCTAGTGGAGTTGCCATGCCTGATATTTTTATCAGACATCGTGATGTGCGCCGTGAACTACAGTCACTAGACGTCCGGAAAGCTAGTGGACCTGATGGTATTCCAGCGATTGTTCTTAAAACCTGTGCAGCCGAGTTGTCTCCAGTGTTAACGCGCCTATATCGCCTCTCGTACTCATCCGGTGTTATTCCTGAAGCTTGGAGAGAGGCTAATGTGCAGCCTGTCCCTAAAAAAGGAGACCGATCGGATCCATCAAATTACCGCCCTATTGCCGTAACCTCAGTGCTGTGCAAAGTCATGGAACGGATCATCAATAACCAGTTGATCCGCTACCTAGAGGATCACTCCTTAATTAACGATCGCCAATACGGCTTCAGGCCGAAACGATCGACGGGTGATCTTTTAGCGTATGTGACGCACCTCTGGGGGGAGGCAATCGACAAGCATGGCGAATCTTTGGCAATCAGCCTTGACATTGCCAAGGCATTTGATCGGGTCTGGCACAAAGCTCTTCTCTCTAAGCTTTCGGCATATGGACTGCCCACCCGGCTTCGTGACTGGATTTCCGGCTTTCTGCGTGACCGTAGAATTCGCGTCGTGTCTGACGGATGCGCATCGCGGTTCATGACTGTTAATGCTGGAGTCCCACAGGGCTCCGTTTTATCGCCCACCCTCTTTCTTCTTCATATCAATGATATGCTACCGCTTGGGAACATACATTGCTATGCTGATGACAGTACGGTCCATGGACGATACCTCGGTAAACCTTCAGCTGGCAGGGCAGTAACGGATGAGAAACGAGAGAATCTTGTCGTTGAGCTGGACCGGGTGTTGAGCCTTATTAGCCAATGGGGTTCACATAACCTGGTTGAGTTCAATGCTAAGAAAACCCAAGTGTGCGCGTTTTCGACAAAAATGTCCCAATTCCTTCCTCTCCCCATTCTTCGGGGCACTCCACTTTGCCTGCGTAACAGCCTAAGCATGCTCGGCATGGATATCTGCTGCAATCTTAATCAAGGTCATTACATCGAGAGTCTCATCTCATTAGCATCCAAAAAACTGGGGATTCTGAACAGAGTGCGTCGGTTTTTCACGCCGGACCAGCTTTGTCTTTTATATAAGACTCAAGTCCGGTCTTGCCTGGAATACTGCTCGCATCTCTGGGACGGTTCCGCCAAATACCTCATGGATGCCCTTGATAGGTTGCAGCGACGGGCTGTGCGCATAATTAACGATGAAGAGATTACTGGGAACCTTGAACCTCTTCAACTACGTAGGGACGTTGGTTCATTAAGTGTCTTTTATCGGCTTTATCATGGGGAGTGTTCCGAGGAACTATTTTCCCTTATCCCACCCTCTCCTTTCCTACACAGAACCACAAGAGCCGGCCAACGATGTCATCGCTTCACCGTGGAAAATATTCCATCACGAACCAAAAAGTTCGGTAACTCTTATCTTTGCCGGACCATAAAGAAGTGGAACTCGTTGCCGGCTCATGTGTTTCCTCCTTCCTTTGACATGGATTCCTTCAAAAGGAGCGTGAAGAAACATCTTGCGGGCCAGTATGGCGATGCTAACGGATAGGATATTTTTAATATCAAATCCGTTGTCATCGCGATGTGGGTTCCTCTCTTGCTTACCATCAGGCTGGGAGGAGCCAATATACTGCGCTACTATAAAAAAAAAAAAGCCCGACTGGTGAAATACCTACACCTTACAGAAGACCGCAGCCAAATAACAATCACTTCTGTGTTGTTGTGTTACTGCGGGTGATTAAGGTTTCCAGAGCTCCTGGAGGGTGCTTCATTAGTAGCAGGGGTCAAGCCATCAAGTCAAGTCCAGTATCAGCTTTATTATGCTGTACTTGTCGCTCTGAAACTAGGACCTCATTACCAATTAACATCATGTGGATTGAGGTCAATCTTGAAGTGCAATATAAAAAAACTTAAGTTGAAATTTCTTTGTTGTTTACTAATTGGGTATTAGAATTCTTTAGATCTAATTGAAATTTAATTGAGCCTTTAATATCATCGTCTGGTATCTTACTTTGAAATGTTTGTACCCTGTTGTAAAACATTATGTAAAAAATAGTTTTCATTTGCTTTTTTCATGGAAGGAGATATATGCTAGCAGTAACAGAGAATCCTCGAATAAGTATAATATTATGGTCGAAGCGACCATGATATCATATCTGGCGTGAAGTAGAAATGTAATAAAACCGCATACATTGTACCAAGATTTGGCAGTTCAAACCAATTCCTGTAAATGTTTTTTGACTTAAATTTTATATACTATCTAGCTGTGGAACTGGCTCGATAGCGAATTGAATGTTCTTAAAAAACATTATTTATGCAAATAAAAAAACACGTTTCAATTGATTCCCAAACGTTTGATTTAAATTAAAAAATAAAATCTTTTGTTTGTTCGTTTCGTTTTTGAGAGAAGACCATCTAATACATAAAGGACGTGGCTTCGAGTCCAAGACCGCAACGGAAGATGATTTTTTTTGTTTCTTTAACATATTGAAAGTTCGCTAGTGCCGCGTGCAGCACTACAAAAAAATATAATAATCTTTAGATGCCAAGGTGTCTTCATTTCTGTGGAACAAACATACCACGGGCCGATAAATATTCAGTTTTAAACTTGCACAGTCAGCATCATTAGTTTGTACACACCTCAGTACCTTGTCACAGTAAACGTCCATGTGACTGAGTTAGTGAAATAGACAATTAGATTAATGTAACAAGGTACTGAGTTGTATATGTCACCGTAAGATTGTAAAAACCGTTAGATTATAATCTATCTCGCGAGATTGTAAACTGTCGACAGATTGTGAACCGTAACTTGGGATTGCAATTTAACGGATTATTTTTCGCTTTATTGTAATCTATCGAATTGAAACCGTTAAATTACAATCTGTCTGGCGTCAAACTGTCAACTGTCCGAAAGCTCTTCCTGATTGGTCGGTTTATTGTATGAGCGACCAATCACGACCAGCCTTTCTATGTCCCCGTAAAGTTAGGAATGAAATTCAAACCAAATCATTTCTTTTATTAAAAAAAATAGAGATGTCGTTTAAATAAATTTAATGCACTTCAAAAAATCTTCAAGTATTTATTTACTAGGTAATCAATAATTCTGACATACTTTGAGAAATAATTGTAACGAAATATTTATTGTTCAAACACTCAAAATTTTAATTGAAAATTACAACAAAATGAAACAATTATTTTGTCTTTTAACACAAATAAAAATTTGAAAATTTTAAGAAACTCTTATAAAAAAATATTTAGTCCTTTAAACATACCATAAATTAATAGTATAAAAACAACAAACGAAATAACAAATAAATATGGCGAATGACGGGGCGGCGGGTGGCACATAACTCTCAACCAATCAGCGCGCCAGATGCATTTCGTTCTACGTCAGTTCACAATTTGACCGATTCCCTTCGATAGATTACAATATAGCGAAAAATAATGCGTTAAATTGCAATCATAATGTTACGGTTCACAATCTGTCGACAGTTTACAATCTCGCGAGATAGATTGTAATCTAACGATTTTTACAATCTTACGGTGACATATACAAACTAAAGACGCTGACTGTACAGCAGAGGGCACTTACCGAAAGCTTAGAAGTTAATATAACGGAAAACACATCTCCAATACATTTTCAAGTATCATAGGATCAATCCCACGTCGTGACTAGACTGTGGTTACCCCAGTACGAAGCGAGACTTTAATCCTCAGCCAGCAGACGTGCCTGACGAGCAGACCTAGTCACAACTAGCAGACGGGTGATTAACCTCAGAATGAGAAACCCATAAAATACCCCTCAACTAAGAACGAAATTTTTCCTCCATACTTACATTTATATACTTACAAGACGGGTGTTATCTACCAACGTTAAATACATTCGTTAAAGTGTAATTGGTCTTATAACCAATTGTGAATGACATATAACGATGACTTAATCTAGTGGTTGATTAAAATCAGAGAGGTAGTGCATAGCGATTTATCGCTCGAACTGGAGCAGCCCGACTGGTGAAATACCTCCACCTTACAGAAGACCGCAGCCAAATAATCACTTCTGTGTTGTTGTGTTCCTGCGTGTGAGTAACGTTTCCAGAGCTTCTGGGGGGTGCTACGTTAGTAGCAGGGGTCAAGCCTTCAAGGTAAGGGCAACAAGTCCAGATTTATTATGCTGTAGGTACTCGTCACCCTTAGGCTAGGATCTCATTACCACTTAACATCAGGTGGGATGAGGTCAATCTTGAAGTGCAATACAAAAAAAAATAGCATGGTAGGACTATGAAAACTTCAGACATTGAAAACTTCAGACATTCACCGAATAGACATATCAGTGACGTTGGGCTTCGTAACTCTGAATACCAATTCACATCTTTTAGATTAAACTTGATTCTAAAATATGTAGTTTAAGCGCTTGTGTTCATAGGCACCCAGACCCAGAATAAACACAATTACACAAATGCTACCCATCGGGCTATACCGCGGTAGCGCCATGTGGCGAGTCGTGACAAACCCTTCAAAATTAACGTAAATGTTTTTTAGTTAAAATATAAAAGATATCTAATAGAATTACAAAAAAGCTAAACAATTAATTTCAGAATCGATCTACATAATATACTAGCCTAAACCAAGATGTATTTATAAAATATTAAAAAAAATATTTCTATATTTATATCTATTACTTATGTTATTGTATATTTATTCAAATAAATATTTTGATTTGTTTAAGTTAATTAATTTAATATATATATTCTTATTTTTTCATTTTGGTTTTAGTACGAAGCACATATACTACCCATTGTTTTATTTATGAATGCGATATAGTTTTAGTTTATTTTAGATATAAGACAATTATAGCGTATTTCGATGCAGCGCTGGTCGCCGTATCTACTTTGCCTTAGGTTTCCGTAGAATACCAGCGTCGTGGTGTCCACAGCGTCACCACGACATATGCTGAGCGGAGACCTTTTAGGTACCAACTAGGTTAGTTCCTGCACATTATATAAGTTAACTTTGTATAAACAGTGTGTAGCTAATAAATATTTTTCTTTTCCTTTCTTTTCTTTCTTTTCAAAATAGTTGAGTAAACCGATGCCTTGCAGATACCAAATGCTTGTTAATAGCTGCCGACTTTGGGGACTGGTTTGGTGATGTAATGGGTCTCCCGTTTTCCCATGGCGCCGTCACTAAGCGATGCAAAGGTGAGTGGAGTATTTAGTTAGGGCAGTTCTACGCAGCGGGGAGGGTCCCACTACTTTAGACACTTTATAATTTTAATATGAAGTGCCGGATTCGCGACTGGCCTTTACCTCAATGTGGCCCGAGCATTAGTATAGTAAAAGTCTGTCGGTAATATGAAACTGGATAGTGTAAACTTTTTCTATTTCCCGGCGGTATGGCACGGCAAACGATGAGATACGGCGCCGCCCCGCGCCCAATTACGGCGACGGACGGCGCCCGGGGGACCGTGGATCCGATCCATAGGATCTCCAGCTCGTCTTGAAATCTAAAAATGACTACTGATATTAATCTGGCGATCCACTCAAACTAAGTCATCGTCAAAGGCCTCTTACAGACACAGTGACTAACATCCAGACAATATATTTTAGTGTTCTAGTTGTCGAGTTTGTTGCGGCGCTTCTTCTTAATAGAATCAACGTCGAGGCGCTGGTAGGAAAAAATAATTAACGTGCAAAATAATTTATTGTAAATCCAGTTGCAGAAATAAATCATTTTATTTCATAATAACTCAAATATTCAATGAATAAATCTTTTTTGCATTTTAGCGCGTTAATTTGTTTACTGACTTCAGAAGAAGGAGGAGTTTCTCAATTCGACCGAATAATATTTTCTTACAACAATTTTTACATCTCTTTTGAATAACGTCATTAGTGAGTATATTGTATACCCATTAGTAACAAAACGAGCTCCTACCCTATGGGGTACTTGGCATGGTTATATCTCAGTATTTTTTACGAATTTTCCAAATGATTTTTTTTCATCACATATCATATTTTTTTAACTATTTAACGGACTAAAAATAATTTGGTATTTTTGAGCTAGCCTGCTCCCCTATTGTCTGTTATTTAGGTGACTGCCTTGGCCACTGAGGTTACATATAGTTCATCTTATCTACTATAGCATCCCATAATTTCTTCGTAGCCTTTGAGAACAAAACAAACACAACAAACAATGTTTGGCCTTTTCCCCAGTTCCATCTTACGAGTCAAACAATCTTTACTAACAAAGTATTTATCTCTTTCCAATACGCCACCGACAGACGAAAGGCCTATCGCTAATGTAAACAAATACAACTTTGATTAGTTTCAGCGATTGGATACGGTCTTCTGAAACTCAACTGGGCGGACTTAATCGATAAGTCGTTTACATCAAAAGTCGAGCCGCGTTAATGTTGATTTTACCAACAATATTAAAAGGAGAGTAAGATTGTATGTCAACAAACAGAGGCAAGGACCTTTTGAACTTGGACGCGCAGTGGTTGAGTTAGGTACCGCATCTTGCGCGATGGAGGCTCAGTATCTTTGTGGTTCAGTGCATTGAAGCTGGCCTTGCCACCCAGCCTCGGATAACGCACAGGGTGAAGTTAAGACGGATCCCGAGCTGGGCCGCGGAGTAGGTGGCTCTCTGCAGCAAGGGCAGAGGTGGATCGCGGAGGAAGAGGACCTCGGTGATTCGGTTCCGGCCTCCCTGTCCTCCGTCACCCGGCAGTGACGCGCTGCCAAAAATGTTTTCTTGATGGTGTCGTATGCAAATGAAAGAGGTTTGTTAGCACATTTTAATTACCTATATAAATAATATTTATAAATAAATAAATGCGCCTGACAATCACACCAATCACCTGATCTCAAACTAAGGTTTTCCCTTGTACTATAAGTACCAGACGACGGATACTAACTGGGGGCGTCATCCCAGCACACCCAGACCCAAGTCAATTTAGAAAAGTTAGTTTTCCAAATTGACCCGACCGGGAATCGAACCCGGGACCTTTCGCGCTTTGGCTGCCTACCTTAATCACTGCGCCACCGAGGTCGTCAAACTACAACATCCAGACGACGGGTACTACTAATACGAGTATACTGTGTGCGTCAACCCAACACACACAAACCCAAGTAAATTTAGAAAAAACAAATTCAAAGAGATTGAAGCCGTCACAAATGAAGACACCGCCTAGGCATTCAATTTCATGCGTCGCTAAGCATCAACTAAAATCTTAGGTATAACTTTAAAATGGCTTCTAGCTAACATGTCACCACTATCACTCATAGTAAATAAGTTTTATGGATGGACCCTGCCAGCCCCACCCTCCCGTTCCCCGATGGCGGCTTGTACCTTTTTGCCGATGCGAAAGCTTCTTGCTACCTAAAAGGACATTAAAAGGGACAACCGATTAGGAAGAGAACACACTGGTCTCACCTGCAACATATAAGGAGACTGTAATATAAATTAAATTAAAAATTATAAAAATGGAAAAGTGTGAAAGAAGCCCTTTTATTTGATACCTATAATGTGCGAATTGTGACAAAAAATTTAGGAAATCCGTCATTTTCTGGTGGCGGCCATCTTGTATCGATTTTTATCAAAGATAGCTAAGAACACTCCCGACTTATTTATCTTTCAAACAAAAAAAATAAAATCAAAATCGGTTTATTGATTCGGGAGCTGCGATGCCATAGACAGATACACACACCGACACGTCAAACTTATAACACCCCGTCGTTTTCGCGTTGGGGGTTAAAAAGACTGGTTTCTCGATCAAACATATGGAAATCCACTTACATATATCATAAAGAAACGCAGCGTTACAGATACAGACTCGTTGCAAGACTTCTGAGTTGTTGTTCCTGGTTTGAGTAAAGTTTCCAGCGCTTCTGTGGGGTGCTACATTAATAGCAGGGCTCAAACCTTCTAGGTAAGGACGACAAGTCCAGTAACAGCTTTATTATGCTGTACTTGTCGCCCTTAAGCTATGGCCTCATTTTCACTTAACATCAGGTGGGATGAGGTCAATCTCGAAGTGCATTATAAAAAAAGAAGGTGAAGTTGCTCGTAGCTCTGCCTGATATCAACTGACTGACTCGTCATCCAGCGACTTGCCAGCAAAGTCGACCACCCCACCACTAAACAATTTCATGCAAGTAGTAAATCAACATCCAGGACGTATTAAAATGTTACACTGAAGAAGATGTTCACGCGGTAATAAAATTTATTAGGGGGCTTATGATATAAATTTGTAACTTAAATATTGACTATCCTATTACTATGTGCGTGGCTGTATGAAATGTGTGATTAAAATACAAAAAATTTGTCAGAACTCTGACAACCCCTTTGAAAGAAAACTGCCTTGTTATCAAGTCATTGCAGTCGGAATTGACCCATTCTTTATGCTTTTAGGCTATTCGAACCGTGGTCCAAAAAAACCCATGCAAAAGATGTTTTGAGGGCAATTCATACCGCTGTTCAAACCGCTCTGCGAAACGCCTAAAGACCCAATACAAATACTTATTAAAATATTAAACTACTTCTGCTGAAACGTCAATTTCCGTTTACTATTTTGATAAAACTTTCCCTAAAACAATTGTAATACACTATTTTAATGTTGAAAAATTTTAAATCACAAAAAGAGTGTGCCCGCTCCTTAACGCTAGTGGCTTCGTGAATGTGTCATTTCACACTGGTTGCTTTTATTCAATGGCGATATTGTCGCTTAAAGTTTTTATACGGCGCGCCTTTGTTAATCGCGCCGTGACGAAGGTGCGGCCCGTGTAATAAGCCTCGCTATATACGCCGTAACGGCATTTATGGCCTAACTAGCTGGGCACGCGGCGTCATCCGCTGGAGAAGTTTAAATCGAAGAATTTAATTCCCGGTTCCAATATTTTACGATTCGTAATCAGTCAAAAATGACTATCCGTTTAACTACGAGTCGTTATTTCTAATTTCAAATTTACTTTCCATATCAGCTGTCATCAGTCGTCAGACCGGTAGTTTTTATTAGCTTATGCTTCGTATAATTTATCCGTTGTAGTTATAAGCCGAGAGGTGAGCCGGCCGGACTTTGGTGTCGCGCCATCTCTGAGATCCCGGGTTCGATACCCGGTCGGGTCGATAGGGGTAATTAACTTTTTTATATTCCGTCGTTATTTCTGATATTTGTAACACAAGTGCTTAAGGTAACCACAGAATCAGAGCAATGTACCTATGTAATGTTGTCCAATACATTATTTTTATATTATTATATCTATTTAATATACTTATTACATTTACGTTTTATATATATATATTCGATTCTTACATATTGTAACCGAGTAGATACGTCTACTGGTTTAAAAAACAGTAGTACTATTATAAATACGATGTAAAGTATTTTTTCCTTCAACAAATAAATAAAATTTTATTTATTGATTATAATACAGCGCAACAAAGATCAGTGGAGGGTTGTGTTTACGTTAATTATTAACCCTTTTAGATAAGGCCCTGCGTTGATAGATCAGTCAATCAGGTTCCGCTCAATCCCATGGAAGTCCGCGTCAAACCTCCTGTGGGATTCGGCTGAATGAATTGCCTATTTTATGTAGTCTACGCTTAGGAACAGCAAGCTTATTTTTATTTCTGGTGTTAATGCTATGACTGTTTGATTTTTTAGGAAATGTATGCAAGTTTTTGTAAACATGCATTAAACAGTCGAGAATGTATTGAGATGCGACTGTTAAGATGTTAATTTCCTTAAACAATTCTCTCAGCGAGTCACGTGGTCCTAGCTTGTAAATGGCTCGGATGGCCCCTCTTTGAAATTATGAATGAATCCATGAAATGATCAGCCTTCCTCTGGACTCTGATGGGGATTGATGACGGCTGTCGGTGGGACCGGCGGTGTTTGTCTCCGGAGAAATACACCAACATAAATCTGGAGAAATGAAGTAGCCGCCGAGCTGAATCTGCGACTAATGGAACAGACCTTCTGTTGGGGCCACTAAAACAGCAACATTTGGATTTTTGCATTGCTGCATCACTGTACAGGAAGAGAGAAAGAAAGAAAAAAATACCGTTTGCAATATTTTACGATTCGTTAAGAGAATCCGTTTTTCTCCAACTGATTACGAGTCTGGAACGGTTTTAGCTTACGCCTCGTATAATTTATTAACTAAAACTTTTCGTTACTAAAACGGATCGTTTCCGTTTGAAAAACGATATTTTTTAGTTACGGATACTTTTGTTTTGACAATAAGGGAGAATGGAGGTAAAGTTTATATCGGAAAATGTTTATTTTTAAGTTAGAGATATGAAATTTGACACAAATATGGCTCAAATCTTGGATTAAAATATAGCTATGCTTTTTGTTTTGAAAATTAGGGAAGATGGGGTAAAACCGACCATGAAAGTATGTAGTTCACGCGAACGAAGTCGCAGGCACAGCTATTTGATTATAAAAGAGGAAGGACATAGCGAGTAGCAGCCCGAGTAGTGAAATACATATACCTACCTTACAGAAGAGAAGCCAAAAATCAATCACTTCGATGTTGTTGTGTTCCTGCGTGTGAGTAAGGTTTCCAGAACTCCTGGGGGGTGCTACATTAGTAGCAGGGGTCAAGCCTTCAAGGTAAGGACAACACCCGCACCGCAAGGGGAGATAAAAAAAAATCTGTTTCTAATATTTAAAGTTCGCTAGTATTGCGTATAGTACTATAAAAATAATAAAATCGATTAAGGACAACACGTCCAGTAACAGGTTTGCTTTCTTTCGTCCTTAAGTTAGGACCTCATTACCACTTAACATCAGGTGGGATGAGGTCAATCTGAAAGTGAAATATAAAAAAATAAATGCTGGGTAATAGACGTGAAGGTGCGTGTATGTTCTCAGTATCGCCAGTTCCGTAGCCCCACCGGTCCGGGGCGGGCAGTTCGATTCGCGTCACGTCTGAGCGGTTGCGCTCATATTTATATTGACCGCGACTCGGCCCAGCTCTTAATGTAGCTGCGGGATAAATAATATAAATTGCGCAGCTTGCCTCGTCACGGTGCCCACTTATTGAGGATCTGTTGAGTTTTAAGTAGAAGAAATGACTGATATTAAATATAAGATATCAAAATGAAACATTCTTATGAAAAAATTGAGTTCTTCAAACTGTGACATATGTGGAACCATAGATGACGTCCAACATTTGTTGATGGAATGTGTCAAGAATGATGTCCAGCGGCAGGCAATGGTAGCCTCAATGCATTTGAACCGGTTAGATGTCGGATTCATTCAAAGCATTTTGGGTTATCCTACATCTGATATGGCGGGGATGTTGTGTGGACTCGCTTATTGTCTTTAATTATTATTAGGTTATTGTAACATTAATTTTGTGTATATTTTGTTTAAGTTACAATAGGCAAGACAAAAGTCCTTAATAATAAAGAGAGAATAAAAATGAAAAAGGATAAATAACTTGCAGAATAAGATGCTTGATTTACCGATTTATAGAAAAAGTGATATTTTAACCGTAGCTTCCCAATAAATCTTTTCCTTTTTTATATTACACTTCAAGATTGATCTCATCCCACCTGATATTAAGTGGTTATGAGAAGAAAATGCATTTGCGCGCCGTACCGCTGCCGTAGGGACAACAGCGGCGTGTGTGGGACTCCCCCGCCCAAAAGGGGCAGGGACTACCCAAACTAAAAACCCCCCCACGGTCTAATCGCCTTTGGTTGGCGCCATGGGAAAAACGGTGGAAACCACAACAGTCACGGCGCCAGGTGGAATGGTATTTTAGACCCAAACTCGCCCCCCTGGATAGGGGGAGCCGGCGGGCGTGCTAAGCCGTTCCCGCCCTGGTGCGTGGTTATGAGGTCCTTTTTTTTTTTTTTTTTTTTTTTTTTTTTTTTTTTTTTTTTTTTTTTTCGGGGGGAAATGCTTAATGCACCGTACCGCCACCCCGAGGGAGGGTGACGGCGTGTGTGGGACTCCCACCTTCCTACCATCCTCGGACTACCCACTAAAACCCCCCGGTTGGACCCTCATCGCCTAAGTGGCGGCGCTATGGGAAATCGGCTCAGCCTTTGCTTCCACAGCGCCGCCGGCGGAATAGCCACTTACGTGGCTCCGTCTACTCCCCCCATTGCGTTGGAGGGGAGCCTGGGGATGGCCGGTCCAACGGGACCATCCTCACCTCGCAGTGGAGACTGGTGCAATGCCAGCTGAAGGTGCCCTCACACCATCAACCGGCCAGTCCCCACGCGGTAAGTGGGCGCGGTCATACTGACGCCGCGCCCTCAGCCGCCGTCTTTTGCGGCAGGCGGGAGCGGAAGGGTCATCCTCCCGCTCTCTCTCTGCGGCCTCCTTCTGCGACATGACGTCCTCGCAGAAGGAGGCCATCCCGTCCCATGCCGTCTCACTTCCGAGCATAGCCTCGACTATGCTGGGGAGTGAGAGGTTCGGCCCCACCAGAGCGCGTAACGCTGCTCGCTGGGCATCCCAGGCGGGGCACACTAACATTGTGTGCTCCGCCGAATCCTCCGCCGCGCCACAATTGGAGCACGACGGAGTCTCCTCACGCCCGATGCGGTGCAGGTACTGCCCAAAACAGCCGTGGCCGGACAGCACCTGCACCAAACGGAATGTCAGAAATCCCGATTTGCGCTCGAGCCAGCGAATTATTGCTGGCCCGAGCGCATCAAGGGTCCACCGACCCGACGGAGCCACTCGCAGAGACTCCGCCCAGCGCCGGACCATTTCTTTGTGCGCCTCTCTGCGCACACGCAACAGGTCCTCCGGGTAAAAGCGCTCCCCGGAGGCCTTTCTTAGGGCTTGCCAGTGATAGGCCCTTGCCAATGCCTGGGCCTCTTCCTCCCATGGCGGTGTCCCAGCGAGTGCGCACGCCGCATCAAAACCAACTGTGCGGTATGCTCTGCACACTCGCTGGGCGATAGCTCGTTGAGGGCGCCTCAAAAATCTTTTGTTCTCCCGAATGTGCAGGGAGTCGGCCCAGATGGGCGAGCCGTATAGGGCCATACTTCTCAAAATGCCGGCATAGAGTTGCCGGCATTTGGCCCTGGGACCCCCCACATTGGGGAGAAGCCACGCCAAGGACTCCGAGGTTTTGAGAAGGCGCGGAGACAATGCCGCGAAGTGCGGCCGAAAGGTCCAGCGATGATCCAATATGAGGCCCAGGTATTTCATCTGGACCCCAACCGCCACCCTGACGCCCCCAACGACAATATATGCACCGTTAAGCAAACGTTGCCGAGGCCCCGGAAAAAATATGGCCTCGGTCTTATTCAACGCCACTCTAAGGCCCAAGAGGGCAATACGTCTGGCAATTAAATTGCCACCGGCCTCTGCCAGACGAGCTGCGGCGCCAAAATCTCTCCCCCGGGCAGTAACAAGAGTGTCGTCTGCATAGCAGAAGACGTTCATGCCCGAGAGGAGAGAGCCGCGCAAAAGCCAATCATATCCGATGTTCCACAAGAGAGGCCCCAAAACAGACCCCTGTGGAACACCGGACTGAGCGCTGAAACGACGCAGACCACTGTTGCTGGCGCAGACAATTTGCCTATCCACCAAATAACTGGCGATTAAACTAAACAAATAGGAGGGCACTCTGTGATGTCGGAGTGCCTCCATAATTGTGGAGTGGGGGAGGGTATTAAAGGCATTGGCTATGTCAAAAGAAACAGCCAACACACCCTCCCCCCTCTCCCTACATTTCAACACCAATGATTTAAGATCGGACAGGGCGTCAATGGTGGACCGCCCTGCTCGAAAACCATACTGCCTGCTCGACAGGTCCGGACCGACGGAACGAAGGTGCTCCTTTAGGCGGCCGGCCACAATTCGCTCGAACAGCTTCCCAACTTCATCAAGAAGCACTATGGGCCGGTACGCCGATGGTGAGTCCGCCGGTCTGCCCTCTTTTCGAAGGAGGCAAAGTTGCCCCTCCTTCCAAGGTTTAGGGAACTGGCCGACCCGGAAGCACGAGGCGAACAGTTCCCTAAACTTCTGCTCCATAAGGGCTGCGCCGAGGGCGACGAGTTTCGCCGGGACCCCGTCCGGTCCAGGGGCCGTCTTCTTGGCACGGAGGCAGATTGCCGCCGTGCCAAACTCCTCCTCGGTGATTTGAGGGGCCTCGAAAGGAGCGGTGGCAGGCTCCTGCTCTGCTGGGGCGCTCATTGCCGGCGGGACGAAGCCAGGACTGCTGTCCGGGAACAAGGCCCGGACGACGCTGTCAAGCAGTCCCGGCTCGAGGGTCTCTGTGAGTGGGGGACCTATGGGGCGCAACTTGTTGCGTGTGGCCCGGTACGGTCTCCCCCACGGATCTTGATTGAGACCCTCTAACATTTCTTCACGAGCGGAATCCTTGGCGGCCCCTATGGCAGCCTTGAGGACCCTCTTTGCCTCTGTGTAGGCATCGTAGAGGGAAGCCTCATTCCCGAGGTCCCGACGAGCGCGACGCCTACTTCTGGTGTAGACCCGCCGTGTAGCCACGCAGACAGCCCGAAGATCGGCGAGCTCTTCCGACCACCAGAAGCAGGCGCGTCGGGGAGGTGGACGACGTGACCGAGGCATGCTAGAGTCGCATACCTCGGTCAAGGAATTCCGCAGGACAGCCGCGGAGGAGTCTACATCTGGACCAGATAAGGGAGGCGAAAACCAGTCTTGTAGAAAGGCCGCCTCCCTTGCAACTGCCTTATCCAGGCGGGACAGAGCCCACCTGGGAAAAGGTGACGAGGCCGAAGTCGTTGGAGCTTGGCGAGGGGTACTGGAGACCACCTCGAACCTAATAAATTTATGGTCTGAGAGTGTTTCGGTCTGGTCCACCCTCCAGTTACGGACCCGTGCGGCAAGTGCAGGGGTGGCGAACGAGAGGTCCACCACAGACCCCCCCTGCTGCCGCACACAGGTCTGGACCGCGCCCCGATTTAGGAGGCAGAGGCTGGATGAAGCGGCCCAAAGCTCCACCAGCTGCCCCCGTCGGTTGCACGAAGCAACAACATTCCCCCAAGACGTCGCTTTGGCGTTGAGGTCTCCCAGGAGGAGCACTTGCCGCCCCGCAGAACCTGCCCGCTGGATAGCCCCCTGTAGGAGACCCAGAAACATCTCAAAGTCTGGAAGCGGGCGACTTGGGGAAAAATAGACCCCGATGACTATTGTGCCACCCCACTGGCATACGACATAACACGAGCCCCTCTCCACAAGGGACAGAGGGGGAGAGGTCGACGAAGGCCGCCTAAAAACTGCAACAGTGCTGGTCTGGTCCCCGAACCAATTACTGGGGACCATGTAGGGCTCTGCTACTACCACAATGTCTACCAACCACTCCGCCACAGCCTGGGACAACAGGTCCTGGGCTGCGCGGCAGTGGTTGGCATTTGTTTGGAGGAGGTTGAATTGGGCCATTATTTATTCTTGCATTTCAACCTCCTCCCCCATCGCTGGACTCTGCTCCGAAGCGTCTGGCCGGGCCTGAGCCTTCGCTTTTCCCTTCCTTGGGAGGGGCCTGCAGCTTTTCCCCCCCATGACGTGGTCTGCTGACCGACCACCGTCTGCACAGACCGTACAGTGCAGTTTCTTCTCGCTGCAGGCAGCGGCTTTGTGGCCAGTTTGTCCGCAGCGGAAGCAGAGTGCCGTGCGCTCCACGGCCGAAGGGCAGAGAGGGCGAGTGTGCCCGACCCCAAAACACCTGAAGCAACGGAGGGGCTGCTCCTCCAGGGTGCGAACTGATGCGGAGCTGAACCCGATCAGAAAGCGCCCTCCATCTAGCACAGCTTTAGCTGCAGCCACGGGACACTGCAAGCGGATCGCCCCCATTCCCATGCGACCCGCTCGAATTTCTCCCGCCTTTATGTGGTCGGTCGGGCAGCCTCCGATTGTGGCCACTTTTTCAACCACCTCGGACTTGGACACAGAGTCGTCCAAGTCCGAGATAAGTAGGCCCACGCATTTTACCGGCCTTACAATTTTGGCCACATCTTCACTCACGGCGAGTCTCATCTTCTCAGCGAAGATGTCGGCCTTTTTCGCTGACTCAGAACCGGGAAACTCAATGAGTCGCGCCCCGGTTTGAGTCGGGCGGGTACGGACTGCTGTCACTCCAAGCTCCTCAAAGCTTATTCCGCTTCGAGCCCGGCGGAGCACCGACTCATACGTCTCCCCCTTCTGCTCCGCTTCGGCCGTGAGTGTCACGATCACGGCAGCAGTTTTCGGGGGAGTTAACTTCTTCGTCTTCGGTTTGGGATCCGACCTCTTCGTTTTGGATGACAAGGGAGCAGCAGCTTGTTCTGTAGAGCTCGTAGGCTCGACGACTCTGTTCCTCATTGAAGGGACTGGCAAACGTTGTGAAGGGGAAGGAGATGGGACCACAGGTGACTTTTTGCCCTTCCTCTTGCCCTTCCTCACCACGGTGGACCAGCTCTCATTTGCTGGAGTGGCCGATGGGAGGAAGGAGTCCTCGACAGGATTAGGCTGTGGAGCAGCACGAATAGAAGCCCGAGGAGCTGCCTTCGGAATAAAAGCAGACTCCGCACCCTCGGCAGATCCTGGTTTGGGCGCCGATACAGATGAAGCCGAAGCCCTGGCTTTGGTTTGTTTTGCCCGGTGTGGCTTCGGCACTTCCGGGACCTTGAAACCGGGCAGTCCTTCGAGAACAACCACCGGTTCCTTCCTTCTATCAGCCGCAAGTGGCGGCCGGATTTGCTTCGCAGGAAGCAAGCGATCCTGGATGCCCTCGAATCGGGCATCCATACGGGCGCATAATATAGCCCGTTCTTCGTGCAAAAGCTTGCGAAACAGCTCCTCCATCGCATTTTCCTGCGGTTCTCGTCTAGGTGCTGGAGTAATGGAAGCCGATCCTGACTCGACAAGCTCCATATCTTCAACTGGAGCCAAAATTGGAGAAGATTTGGATGCCCCCGTCAGACCGGACAGGACAGTCTCCAGCCTTTCCACCTTCTTGCGGTAGGACTCTAATTCCGATTGCAAGCGATCTACAGTCGCCTGCAGCCTCACCGTCTCCTCAGATTGAGAGCGCTTGAGCGCTTCAATGCAGATAGCCCTCATACTCTGCGTTCTTTCTTTAAGGGCCTTTTTGAACGTCCCTTTTAAGTTGGACGATTTGGAGATCATCAACGAAGACTCATTGGCGTCCTCGTCAATCATTCTCTCCAACTCCGCCACCGACTTCCCCTCTAAGGCCGGTTTGAGGGGGATTCCGTAACCCAGCTCATTGCGAGCATTGCGGGTTTGCCTCTCTTTGGCCGCTATTAGAGCTTCGAGCTCCAGCTCATTAGCGGCCTTCTTCGCGGCTTTCAGCTCCCTTTGAGCTTCTGCCCGCTCCACATACTCTCCAGTGGTGGCGGGGCGACCACATCCCTTTTTTGCCTTCCCCTTGCTCCGACTTTTACCACGCGGAGTGTCCGAGGATGACTCCTTCTCTACCTCTTCAATAGGCCTCTTGCGAGCCTTGAGGTATTTTGTCCGTACTGACGTGACTGACGCATCAGACATATGCGTCAGTGTGCCCGAATCAGAATCGGACAATTCACTCGGTCTGCTGAACTGACCGCTAAACATATAGCTGGCGACCGAGGTCGCCGATGGAGCGCGACCCAAGGTCCCAGCATCCGTCTTTGGTGCATCTGAACAAACGGCACCCACAACTGACGACGACGCAACTGCGCAGTCGTCTTTCTCCGCATCCGAGGATGCAACTACGTCATTCTCCCCACGAACGTCATTTGTTTTGGTTTTGGATTCATTACTCATAATTGTTCCCACGAAAACACGGAAATGGTGGACCACCAGGAGTAGAGCCGGTTTGCTCCTGGTTACCCTCATACTGCACGGGGGCGGGCGGTCCCGTGCAGGGAGGCCGATACCACCGACCACGACCGGGTTTGTCCCACCCGGTCACCATCCCTCCGAAAAGAGATGGCCCCGACGCCTCGAGCACTCACGACGTCGGGATTAGGGGTTTTTTATTGTGGTATGCTCCACTTGGGCCAGCCAATTAAGGCAAGCCCCCTGGTCTGGTCGAGCCGATAGACATGATCACCAGACACTCGACCAGGAAACAGGTTGCCCGACGGTGGCCGAAGCCTGCTGCGGCCGACTGCTATTACGCAGCCGGCCGAGCCCGCCGCGCCGCGGAGATACCCCGCCATACGCCGCTCCGAAGAGCCCGGACGTCAAACAGGCCAACATGGCCAGGCCATAAGCAAAGCCCCGACACAGTGAAGCTGACGAATAAAGAAATCGACTTGCACGACAGATTTCCCCCCCTCCCCAAAATCCCCATGCTCGTTTACGGGCGAGCTCCCCTACCACCTTGCCCCGCCTTCCACTGCTGTTCTCAAAAACCGAGAACAGCAGAGAGAACGGTATTCCCCACCCCCCCATTCCCCATTCCCCACCCGCCTACCCCACCCCCCCCAGTGTGTTTGGTCCGCGGGAGCTACGCTCCGACCCCAGGCTGCCGCCCGCAAGGCATCCCTGTAAGCGGGAATACCCTCCGGACGGCAGCCGCGGGCTTCCCCTATCCGCCACCGGAGGACGCGCCAGGTAGGGGTATCACCTCCCCCCCTGGTGGTTATGAGGTCCTAGCTTAAGCGCGACAAGTGCAGCATAATAAATCTGTTACTGGACTTGTCGCCCTTACCTCTGGAAGGGGGTAAGGGCGACCCCAGGAGCTCTGGAAGCCTTACTCACACGCAGGAACACAACAACAAAGAAGTCATTCTTATTTGGCTGCGGTCTACTGTAAGGTGGTAGTATTTCACCAGTCGAGCTGTTTCAGTTCTAGCTATAACTCGCTATGTCTTACCTTTCATGTATGAACTATGTACGTAATATAAATTTTAAGACTTTCGCGTTCCATTTAAAACATTTACATTTAGCTGAGTCAGCTCGTGACCACGGTTGGTGCAACCTAACCGAAACGTCGGGCAGTAAGTAGTTCGTATTAACTACTAAATAAAAATGGTGTCGCGTTTTGACCCGTTAAATTATTTTAAATATGTACGTAATAGTCTTTATTTATTTAAAAAGAAATCGTATATATGTACATAATGTTAACACTAGACATTAACTTTTCGTACAATTTATAGTTTATAAGGGCGTAATAAATTGAATTTATATTTTTGTGGTTACAAACTATGATCAAATAATCAAAAACGTATGTAAATAGGATTTGTCAGTGACAGTCGACTCAGTGCTCGAATAAGGTGTGATCGCAAAAGAAAGGATTGAAATGGGCTAAGGGCCTTTAATGTCTAGACTTTATAAGATTTACCGCTACGGTCTGGTAACTGATTGGCGGCCATTTTCTTTATTGAGGGGCGCAGGATATACGACTTCATTCGTAGGTACAAACAAATACTATTGAATCCAAAATTGCTGTAATTTTTTTTTTAAGGGGGGGAAATGCGTTGATGCACTGTACCGTCACCCGAGGGAGGGTGACGGCGTGTGTGGGACTCCCTGCCCTAAAAAGGACAGGACTACCCACTAAAACCCCCCGGTTGGACCTCCATCGCCTTAATGGCAGTGTTCTGGGAAATCGGCTCAACCTTTCCAACCACAACCCCGCCGGCGGAATAGCTAATTACGCAGCTCCATCTAATCCCTCTTTGGCCGGGGGGAGAAAAATTGCTGTGATCATGAAATGTCCTTATTTAACCTATTTCTGGTACAGGATATTGTATTTATTTGAAAACTTTAACACACCGAAAAAGTACAACAAAATAACTAAATGGTAGGAGCATTTTCTATCAGTCAATATTTGGTTCGTGCGGAGAGGTTGTTTAAAAGTGCGGTAACAGTAACAATGTGTGTTAAAAGGTAACAACAGTAATGTCACATAATTAAACCCTATAATTGTAAAATAATAAATAGTAAATTCATAGACTCATGTCTTACTTATTTTATCTAGTTATAATTATTTATACTATGTAAGTATTATCAATGAAATTCTATTTATTTTACACTAGCGGTCCCGGCGAACTTTGTTTCGCCTTAGAGGATTTTCCCGCGCAATTTTACTAAGGATCCCTAATTTTGTAGCCTAAGTTAAATTGGAAGAATGTAGCATTCTATTGGTGAAATATTTTTTTAAATCGGCCCAGTACTTTTTGAGCCTGTTCATTACAAACATACAAAAATAGGTACAAATCTTTCCTCTTTATAATATTAGTATGATACGACGATGTTACTGTAACACACGTAAAAAAATATCGTACACATTAGGCATGGGTTTAAAACTAAAAAAAAATGTGGAAATGTCGCACCTTTTCTCGATTCCAAATTACAATCTAGTTTCACTAATAAACTACTCAGTAATTAGTCATGAATTCCAGAGATTTGTGATAGTTCAAAGTAAGCGAATGAATAAAAAGTTATCCTATGAGATTTAAGTTCACTCTAAGGTAAGAAGAAATAGCAATATTTCATAACAAACTGACTTTATTACTAGAATGGTTCTGCTAATCCTTTTTAACCCTCCATGGAGCCTGGGTCTTAATGGCCCTTTTCCTTGTAGTAACTTAACGCTAATAAAAGTATCCTGTAAACATCACTTCTTACAAAACATGATATTCATTTTGTCATAAAAGTGTTTGTGACGAAAAAGAATGATGTTTTTAAAAAGTGTACTTATGACATTTATTGCAGCGAATGGTTGAAGAGAGAGTTCTTGTTTTAGTCTAGAAGAGGTAAATAAGGTTTTGAGAACGTGCACTTTAAACGTTTTTTGTACACTTAATACCTATACTCTCTCTCCAAGTCTTGTGGTAATCTGTACCCAATTTAACGGGATTTTCACAAAACCACTTTATAATCCCTTTGATAATAATTACCAAATTTTTCACAAAACCATTTTAAAAACGCCGTTGGTAATCTGTACTCAATTTACTAGAATGTCCATAAAACCAATTCAAAACTGCTTTGGTCATCTGTACCCAATTTACTAGAATTTCCACAAAACCTCTCCATAAATTAAGACTGCCGACAAACTGTCTTGCAGTTTGGCAGATAGTGTAATGAAGTACTGTTTATTTTTTAAATAAATAAAATTTAAAAAAACCCTTGGTAACCTTTACCCAATTTACTGGAATATTTACCAAATTTTTACAAAGCGTGCAAAGGGTTGAACGCCGCAAAAAATCCTAATTCATACGCAGGATGTTTCTCACGACTGTAGCCAGCTGCGGATTAATCTCGGGCTAATGACGCCCGTTATCTCGTCTCAAGCTGCCGTTTTTGATGAAGCTGCTATGAAAACCGCTAATTTATGACGTCATGCCGTTATTCTGGACTTCAACTAGATATATCTTTTGTTTGTTGATTAAGTATAGTCGACTGCACGTCAAGGTAAATTGCAGTTAAATTAGTTTTTATGCGAACGCCACGTAAGGGTGGTGTAAAGTCAACAGTGTATATAGTCTGATATGCTTTTTGCGGTACCAAAATCTATTGTTAATAAATCTACACTTATAATTTAACAAGGAATCTGTTGTATTTTTGTATATTTTTAATGAATAAACTCAAAAACTACCTAGCCGATTTAAATAATTAATTCGCACTTGTAAAGCTACATTCACCTAAAGTAATATAATATATTATATTTATTGCTAGAAAGGACTAGTAGGAAGTGGCGAGCGGCCGCTAGTACATTTATAAAGGCTAAATACCACTCAATGGTTAACATGACGACATCTCAGAACCAATCACACTTACAAATTTGAAATTTAAGTTTTTTTTTTTATAATGCACTCCAAGATTGACCTCATTCCACCTGATGTTAAGTGGTAATGAGTTCCTAGCTTAAGGGCGAAAAGTATAGGATAGTACAACTGTTACTAGACTTGTCGCCCTTACCTTGAAGGCTTGACCCCTGCTACTAATGTAGCACCCCCAAGAGCTCTGGAAACCTTACTCACACGCAGGAACACATCAACACCGGAGTGCTTGTTATTTGGCTGCGGTCTTCTGTAAGGTGGAGGTATTTCACCAGTCGGGCTGCTCCAGTTCGAGCGATAAATCGCTTTGCCCTGCCTCTCTTAAATGTAATATAAAACATCAATTAAGAACGGATTTTATGAAATTTCACCCCTAGGATGGAGAAACATATTTAACCGCTTTTAACTATGTGCATACGAAATATATGCTACGTGCATATTGCAATACATATATCAATCTATATATATGTTGGCGTGTTCCAGTTTATCTCTGAAATAGATTTCGCCGGGACTTTTTTAGATTGGAAGTAGTTTGGCAGGTAGCTGATGTAGGTAATAAGGAGTAACTCAGACTGCTTTAATTTTAGAAAAAATAAATTAAATCTCCTTTAGTCCACACGAAAAACTCGAGGGCGCAGCTAGTCAACAAATGAAAATAAAACCAACATGGCTAATCTACGACTTTTATTGGAAACCCCTAAAGACCCACATTGTATTTATAAGTCTATCCAGTTCTTACGTTTACGTAATTTCGTGCAAAAATCGAATCTCGTGACCCGGCGCGTTGAGACGGACGTCGTATTTCCTTCATTTCTAATATTCCCGTTGCTTATTATTCCCTGAAAGTTTCAAGTACATTTCCCTCTGACGATACTTTGTTACAAGGCACGTATTATGAAAAAAAGTTTTCTTTAAGACAAGTAGGTATTCGTTTTCTGTTATTGCGTTTGGATTTCATTAATTTTGTTCGGCAATTTTGCGGGAAATGACTTCTTGAACAATTCGTTTGTAACTTGAACTCGGGAGAGCAACAAATGCAATTATCTCTATGGTTAAAATGTATTGGGAAAGTGACTGATTGTAAAAAAAATAATTAAAATTCTGTAAATCTTATAATTTGTATGATTGTTTGTTCTCGATATCCAAATCAACATCGTTTTTTTTTCTAGTTTGTTCTCTATAATATAAATTACTTCAATACTAAACTCAAATCATCCATACTAATATTATAAATGCGAAAGTAACTCTGTCTGTCTGTCTGTCCGTCTGTTACTCTTTCACGCCTAAACGGCTGAACGGATTTTGATGAAATTTGGTATAGGTATACGTTGAATCTCAAAAACGGACATAGGCTTTTTATTAGAAAATAAGGGGGGGATGGGGGTAATACCACCTTTGAAAGTTTATATGGAAAAATGTTTATTTTTGAAGTTAGAGATATGAAATTTGGCACAAATATAGCTCGAAACTTGGATTAAAATATAGACTACTTTTTGTTTCGAATATTAGGGGAAAAAGGAGTAAAACCGACCTTGAAAGGATGTAGTCCACGTGAACGAAGTCGCGGGCACAGCTAGTACTCTAACTAAGTGAACGGTAATATATGGATGATGCAGGGTTGCCAACTGTACGAGTGTTCTCGTACAAATAAGAGATTACCTACTTACTTGCTGATTTTTCTCATTTTTGAGCCTGATGCTCTAAGCATTACCACAGAAATTAACATTAAAAGAGGTATTTACAATCAAGTGATTGGAACATAGCTACACAGAAGTCTGTGTAGCTATGTTCCTGCGTTTCAAGGTTTCAAGAGCTCTTGGGAGGTGCTACATTAGTAGCAGGGGTCAAGCCTTCAAGATAAGGGCGACAAGTCCAGTAACAAATTTATTATACTGTACTTGTCGCCCTTAAGTAAGGAACTCATTACCACAAAAAACACAAAAAAAAGTTTGAATAACACACTAAGCATTACACAACGGAAGCCTCCATCACTGTATTATAAAATAATGTACCAGTTTCGACAATAAATACACGTGATTTTCTGCCATATATACGAGGCAATTTTCTTTGCGGTTGGAAACCCTGATGAGACCTATGTCGCCCGATAGATGATAGATGGCTTCATACTCCCCGCGTTTGCCAAGCCGCTGCCCGCTTCATTTTCCGCTATAGTGGACTTGATATTCATCCAATGCGCTATAAATTTGTTCCTAGTAACTACATCTAAGTTTCTTCCTCTTGCACGAGGCAGACCATTTGGGCCAGTCGTGTTGTGGTTGGTCAGGTTAATCCGATTTCCCACAGCACCACCACTCAAGTTCAAAGATAACCCTGAGAAATGTACTTGAAAATATATATACCTAGATCTCAATCCTTTTGTTGTTGAAGTCTACAATTATAATTATATGAACATAGCACTAATTTCATATTATGTTTTCGATGGGATACCTTTTAATTATTGTGTTATAAAGCGATTATCGTAACAAGTTTGTGCCAAGCTCACTCAATAATAAACATGTTTCTCAATTACAAACATAAGAAATGTAGATTTATTAAACGCACAGTAAGTAGGTACTTAATAAGCTATTAGATATAAACAGTAAGAAAACTTTGTGTTAAGTTTAAAAGCAATTGGTTTTTCAGGAGAAAAGAAGTAGGTTTTAGAATTTACAACATTCAAGTTATATTAATACATTTAAAATTGTTAACGGATCAACATGCCAACATTTTGAGAAGTTTATCCACTTACTGACTGATGTTTTTTAGTTGGCTTTCGCCTGATGGGACCAGAGACGTCAGGCGTGTGTCAAGCCCGGCGTCTGTTACCTCGGTCCCGATGGGGCGGGACGTGTCAGGTGGCCTGGCACGCTCCAGCTGCACGCGTTTTGCGCGGTGAAGAGGGCCTCTTAGCGGTAGGCGCTGTGGGGGAACTTGCGTAGAGTTTATAAGGAATCCCGACTCCCCTACAACTGCGTAGCGTTGGCCACCGAGAGGGTTTTAGTCGGTGCCAGCCCGTTACACCACTCTCTGTTCCCCGATGTAAGTGATGGTGCGGTAAGCATTTCCCTCTACAGAAAAAAACCAGCAGATCTGATCTATTCTGATGGCGCACAACAGATCAGCTTCTAGGACCGGAGACGCCAGGCTTATCCCACACAATACCTGGGTTCCGAGGGATGCGGCGTATCAAGTGGTATGCTCCGGACGAGGTGGGTCGCTTAACGGCAGGCGCGCTGGGGGATCCTGTGTAGAATCCGTAAGAAATACCAACTTCCACACAACTGCACAGCGTTGGCCACCTAGAGGGTTTTAGTCGGTGCCAGCCCGACACACCACTCTCTGTTCCTCGCAATGAGGGATGGTGCGGTAGGCATTACCCCTTCGATAGAGAAAAGGAAGCCGAAAACTATTAGAGAGTGAAATATCCCAACGATACCAAATCACAGACCAACCATAACACCAAAGTAAATATCTGAGAACTGTACTGTTCTTACTTGTATTATGACACTGTGTAGAACATTACCAACATATTAATGTTAGATGTTTTTCTTTGGAGTAATTAGATTCTCATAACTTGATGTATGGTCTGTTTGTTTACCTGTTTACAAAAAAGTTTTGAATGTTGATTGAGTAGGTACTTCCTTTAAATGTAACCTTTAGAATAAGATTAATTTATTAAGGATAGGTATTGTAAAATGAGAATCAACAATTACTAGCATGAATGGATTTTGAATGAGGGAAAAAAAAACAAATTTATTTTTGATATATCCTGACGCAAAATGTATTGTAAGCATTTGATGCAAAAGGCAGCTGTAAACTCGGAAACAAGAAAAGTGTTTACCTATGCCCGGTTTCAATATTTGAAAAACGATGCGTACTAGTTACAGACATAATGCCTCCTCCACACTACTCGCGAAGTTGAACGAAGTTAGACGAATACGATAGTGTAGAGGCCTCTCTTCTTCTTCGGCTTGCCTCGGGCAGAGTCTCGGGCGACTTCCATTTGTTGTCGGTTTTCGCACCCGAGTCAAAGGGGCCGAGGTTGTTGTCATGGATTTTAACGAGTGTGTAGAGGCGCACTTCGGACTTCACCGGTGTTTCCCGAGGAAGTTCGCCGAGTAACTTCGCGAGTAGTGTGGAGGAGGCAATAGATTACACGAGGCCTGCACTAAATACGGCTGACGGACAACTGATGACAACTGATATGGAAAGTAAATTATGGAACGGTATTAAAGACTCGTAGTCGGTTGGAAATAATGGAAAGTCATATTTGACACATAACGAATCGTATAATATTGGAACCGGGCATTAGACAACAAAAATGTTTCAAAACCTAACCATAAATACACCTACCTTTTTCACTTTTTCGCCATTCGAAGTTCGAACACTTTTTCCTGTTCCAAAGTTCAAAATAGGTGTTTTTTTCCTAACTACAGCAAAGCAAAAAAGGTGTACCCTTCCTTTTAACTCATACTCATAACTTAGGGTATAGGGTAACATAGTTTAGGGTCGAAATTTGAGGTCACACCATCTTTGAGGTCCTGACTTCGATTGCCGGTCGGGTCTAGACGGGAAACAAACTTATTTGTATTGCCTTGAGTCTGGACGTCGGAGTTTATGATTTTTGTAACACAACTTCTTTATCGAGAGAATATGTAATTTTGGGTGACACTTTGAAACGCATAATGTTTATGGTCATAATTTCAATTGACATACATCATATGGCATAAAAGTTAATAAGCATAATAGTGTTTAGCAAATTTATTATTATGCAAAAACATAATAATGCAGTTTTCTTGAAGGGCATAATAATAAAAGCCATAATCATATAAATCTATATTTTCATTTGCCATATTTTTATAAGGCATACTTTGAAACGCAGATTTTAATTAAACATAGATTACCATATTCATAACTTTGTCTGACATACTTTTATAAAGCATAACTCAGTGAAGCCATACTTTTATAAAACATATCCATAAATATAATATTTACTTTTACTACACATGTTTATTTATATCTAAGTATTTAATCGACACATCGAAGTATTTTAGATGCTAAAATTGTATATAAATTTCGAAGTAATAAAGTAATAAGATATTAATGTTAATACGAAGTAAATTATATAAAATCCCACTGGTTGTAGTCCTTTGCCGTGGTACTAGTCTGCCCTATACTAGAGTGCAAATTAAAAGCCGGAGGCGCGGAGGGAGTGCAGCCCTCGCCCGCTGTGACGAGCCTTAGGCGCCCGGGTGAACTGGAGCGGCTGAGGCTGGTCGCCGAGGCGCCGAAGGCGCCTATGTCGATCCAAAAAGCCGAAGCTGTGGTGGCTCGCGTGGGCGCATGTGGCTCGTTACGCAAGGGCGGAAGGGCTGCACTTCCGGCAGCGCCGGAGAAGAGCAGAAACGATTGCATGCTGCATGGATGCATGCCGGCTTGCATGGTTGTATGCATGCTGCTTGCTTGCTGCATGGTGCATGCATGCTGCTTGCTTGCTTGCATGCATGCTGCTTGCTTGCTTGCCTGCATGCATGTTGCTTGCTTGCCTGCACGCATGCTGCTTGTTTGCTTGCGATCTCCTTAGGAAATAGATCTTCTTTTTTGCTAGGAGGTCAGTAATGTGTAGGTATAGTTTTACATATACATATATTTATTTGTGTAACAATTCGTTTATGCATAGAAATATATGCTTTCTGAAATTATGGGAAATAAGTTTTATTCCTTATAAGCTTAGGGATTGTAACGGTTATTCTTATTAAATATATGCTTTTTAAATATTATGTCTTTTGAATATTATGATCAACAAAAATTATGCTTTTCAATACTTATGCTTATTGAAACTATGCCTTTCTATAATTATTCCTTACAGATTTCGGCCATGTGACAGTATGCGTAACGAAGTTATGCTATAACGGTTTATTGCAAATGATTAATATGGCGAAGAATATTATGAATTGTCAGTTTATGACGAATAACGTTATGCTTTTCAATAGTGAACCGTAATTTTGTCCAGTTTTAATCTGTTTTTTAGGGTTCGAAGATATATTTATTTTAAGGTTTCCAAAACCAAGCTCTACTCAGACACTTTGCACGCTGCGAATTTAAACCAGACTTCTTAGACTTTTTTTTTTATATCACACTTCAAGATTGACCTCATCCCACCTGATGTTAAGTGGTAATGAGGTCCTAGCTTAAGGGTGACAAGTACAGCATAATAAATATGTTACTGGACTTGTCGCCCAATTAACAATTGCTAAAATTTACTTTTACACCCCAGCAATTTCTACGGAAGGTCAACTAGAAATGTAGGATCCTTTCTGAAACTGTATTTAAACAAAATAACAAAATAAAATCTGCAAGTTACGGTGCATTACACTAATTCACCGGCTAACGTCGAAATAAATATCGGCGCTTCCTTAGAGCTAAATTAACTCGCTGAGTTCACTGTAAAAGCAACTGAAAATTCTTCCACTTCCGGAAACTTAAGTATTTTTCCTTTCCATTTATCTATTAAAAGATTATTTAGTTTTGCTGTTGCACTTTGCATAACAGTTTTACTAATAATATTAAGTGATGTAAGCTCTTCATATTTACAGTACTATTATTAATGCGAAAGTTACTCTTGTCTGTTTGTCTGATGCCGAAACCACTAAACCAATTTTGATCAAATTTTGTATACGTATACGTTGAACCTCTAGAACAGACATAGGCTACTTTTTATTTTAAAAATAAGGGGGGATGGGGGTAATACCGCCCTTGAAAGTATATATGGGAAAATGATTGTTTTTTAAGTTAGAGATATGAAATTGGGCACAAATATCTCGTAAAATTTGGATTTAAATATGGACTACTTTCTGTTTCGAATATTAGGGGAGATATGGGTAAAACCGACCATGAAAGTATACAGCCTAATGGAAAAATAAATATCGATAAAGTAAAATGAAAAATGGCGTTCAACAAATTTTATTACAGTCAATTTTTACATTATACCCGGTTAAATATTTTACGATTCGTAATGTGTCAAGAATGACAATAAGAATAAGAATAAGAATTTATTTATTAGCACACAATCAATACACAGTACACAGACATAAAAGTGACATAAACAATTAATAGGTACAGTAGAAGTAAACTAACATAAAAATAAAAGAAAAAAAAACATAGTGATTGCGCAGCTAACAAGGTCCCAGCCTCAGCATAAGCTGCTACGACATTAGATGCCGCAGCAGCTTATGCTGCTACAATCTGTTTTTCTCCAACTGACTACGAGTCCGAAAGGTTTTAGCTTACGCCTCGTATAATTTATTACTATCCGTTACTTAATCGGATCGTTTTTCAAATATTGGAACCGCGCAATAGTCTTCTATTTTAGAAAAGCCTTTTCTCATGAGACAATTTTCGATCTAAATCTATGCATCAGTAATGCGTGATAACCAAAATAAAGCCAACTCTTGGTTTATAGCGTGAGTACTGTTTGCCACTCTACCATCGAATGAGCAAGTCATCAGGCAAGTACAATCGACCCGGCGATATTGTATATGCAAGGGCCTGCGCGAGAGGAATTTTGCCCGCTGCTTTATTGTTGCATTAAGCTACGAAGCAAAGAGGACGTGACAATCCGATTGTAGCTAGTAGGTATTATTATGTCATCATAAGCACAGCGGCCGGCGAAGCGCCATGTCTAGCTCATTTGTAATAATATTATATTCATTAAAAAATAAAACAGTAGGAAAGTTATTTACTAGGGATTTCATATATATTTGAAACATTACATATTTTTAACACTATTAAATTTACAGTTCTTTAGTTTTATAAATTTCAATAATACTGTCCTTTGCAAACCAAATTGTATGGTCACCCTAGCTTTGTCAAGCTATACTTCAATTTGCCGCGTCATTATACATAACGACATTTTGTCCTCGGCATTTTACAAACCAGCATTCGTTTTTAAACTGACAACGCCGTATGTAAACGGCGGATTTATTCAAAATGCCTGCGACATATACATTAAGTGGTGACGCTTACTCTGACATGTAGGATCGATGATATTGATTGGCTAATCGTGCATTACGTATGGAGCGTTGTTTACTATGCCAATTCTGCTTACGCCGTATTTGTGTCGACTTGTAGGTAGTGTCGTAGGTCGGCACAATAATCATAGCGTTGCCCAAAATCGGTCTTGTTCTTGCATTTTCACAAGACCAAGACTAACCATGCAATATTTCAGCAAGAACAAGACTAAGCCTGCGAGACTCTTGCGTCTTGCAGTTAGGACTGAGTGTCGTTTCAGGAAGTGTAATAGGTAAGCTTAGGGACTCTATCGACAGGGTTTTGTTACACATCGTATATTTAAAAAATTAGACTTAAACGTTTTACGAACAAAACCATAAACATAAATAGCGAATGAAAATATCCATTAAAAGAAAAAAAAAGTACATCCCTAGTTTTGACCATCGGCAACTTTGATAATGCGCGGCGCCTTATTTTCATCATCAAAGGTTAGATATTAGCCTATCTAAGAAATTTTGTTGCTATTCAGAAATACAAAGATAAGATACACGTGCCGGCAGCTTCTATTGATATCATTTACAATTGTCGCCGCCACCGTTAGAATTAATATAAAGTAACTAGCTGACCCGGCAAACGTATATAAATAATTTTTAAGTAATTATCACTATGTTGGCCGATTCTCAGACCTACTCAATATGCTCACAAAATTTCATGAGAATCGGTCAAGCTGGAGGGGTAGTCTCGAAAACGAAACGAACAAACGAAAGGTTTCGGTTTTGAAGATTATTCAAAAGTTTGGGAATGAAGACGTGGTTTTTGATTTGCATAATATTTTGTTTTTTGAAAACGCTTAATTTGCATTCGAAGTGATTTCTTTATGGTTATGAGGATTAAAAATTGCCATCTGTTGTCGGATCCGACATATTTCGTTTATGAGAGTAGACCCCCTGTTTCGGAGGAGTGCGGGAACGAACATTGTGACACGAGAATTTTATTTTTAATTTGTTGTGTACTGTTCTGTAATTTAATTTGTGTTGTATTTGTATTTAAATAAATGGTAAATAATATAAATTGTATAACTCTTTTATTCCATTTCATATAAGGTAAGTGCAGGGTCTATCAATATCTTACAGATAGATAATGTTCTTGAAAATGTAAGATCTAAAGTAGCGTTTAATAAACAGCAATAGGCTAATAGGTAATTGCGAGACTTACGAGACTCTTGCTGCAAAACCAAGACCAAGTCTGTGAACGCAATACCAAGACCAAGACCAAAACCGGGGTTAGTGGCGCAAGACCAAGACCAAGACTGGCTTAGTCTCATCTTATTCTTACCTTTGGGCATCACTAAACAGGCATCTCCCCAAAAATTCCACAATGGGGATGCAAACTAAAATTGTTTTTTTAGTCCGTCTGTTAGATTATCCAAGAATATGCGACACGTATTTTTACATTTTCTACCTAATCAAAAAGTAACAATTGAATTGAATAATAAAACATTGAATAGAATTTGTGCGAGACGTCATTAGTGTGTACATGTCTTACACCAGTGACGTAACGAGCCCTCACCTCGCTACTTGGCAGCGTCTTATCTTAGTATTTTTAAATAATTTGGCAAATAAAAAAATACGGGTCTCTTATTGTTTACCAACTATTAAACGAACTAAAAAATATATCTGGTTTCCAATCATTAGTTTTTACGAATCCATCGCCTCCCCACCTACAACATATCACGCTGTTTAGAGGTGCAAGCCTTCTGCTCCCCCGAAAGTCCGACGGAGATGAAAATGCCATATTACGTAAAAATAAAAATCTAAAATTCAATGAAGGTTCCCAACAGCGATTTGAAAAACAGGTAAGGTCACGAATTAAGACTTATTATTAACCCTATCCACGCTCTTTCTAGCGTGAATGTATAAAATTGAAATCGATAAAATGGTGGGAATGTTATAAATGAAAGCGCAAAATTAACCGTGCGCTCGTCGGGGGTTGGCAAACGGACGCAGCCGAGTTTTGATTCGGCCTGTTATTTGATTATGGTTTCTATTTATTGGAGCATCAAAAACTACTCTTTTTATGTCGAGGAAAATACGAACAGTAAATACTTAAGAAATAGCAGTAATAATACATGTATATACTCGTCTATATTAACCTTAACCTTAGTTTCATATATTATATCTTTATGGCGCAAAATTAATAATTTTCATATCAATATCATTAATCATATTTAAAACATTTAGATAGCTAGAATGGCAATGTTTACTACATGATACATGATACTACCGAATCGGTGAATTACCTCTAATTTGAATTATTAGATATATAAAACCATAAAATATTGTTTTTCTTTGTTCTTTATCAACAACACGGTACTGACTTTAGTTTAACTTGAATTAAAAAAAAATACGATCGTTAAAAAGCGTGAGAGCACGCAAGGGCCTCATGCTAAAGCAATCAAATCAAAGTATATTAACACAGCCTGCCAACATAAGGGTGCAAATGAATACAGGCCCAGTAGGGTGTACGAGATATATAGCGGCGGCAATGAGCCGGACAATACGCCATCGCACGCGCGACTGGTCACTGCATCGCCGGAAAATTTGTACAACATGTTACACACACGCAGGAAATGCCTCATTGGAACTACATTCCACCTTGTTGATGTTAAGTTTGTTAGTACAGCATAATTATAAGCTGTTACTGGACTTGTCGCCCTTACGTTGAAGGCTTGACCCCTGCTACTAATGTAGCACCCCCCAAGAGCTCTAGAAACCTTACTCACTCGCAGGAACACAATTTTTTTATATTACACTTCAAGATTGACCTCATCCCACCTAATGTTAAGTGGAAATGAGGTCCTAGCTTAAGGGCGACAAGTAGAGCATAATAAAGCACCACATTTTCACATTTTCCCCTGGACTTGTCGCCCTTACGTTGAAGGCTTGACCCCTGCTACTAACGTAGCCCCAGGAGCTCTAGAAACCTTACTCACTCGCAGGAAAACCACTACACAAAAGTGATTGTTTTTTGGCTGCGGTCTTAAGGTATTTCACCAGTCGGGCTGCTCCAGTCCAAGCGATAAATCGCTATGCCCTACCTCTCTTGAGTGCTTTACACTGCACTAGCGAACTTGAACTATTTGAAAGAAACAGAATACAAAATCTTCCCTTGCGGTGGGACGCAAACCCACAACCTTCACGAATCGAGCGTGCCGCTCTTCCAACTGAGCTCATCGCAAGTTATCATAGGCGATGATTTTTTTAATTATTAATAAAGCCGAAAACTAGAAGTTCTGAACATATTCGGTACAAGGCACTTACCCGAGGCTAAGAAGTTGATACAACAGAAAAATTCATGGCCTACTTGGAAACAGGAGTTGTTTGAAATATGGATACGTGAGGAAGGGAGATAAAATAAATTAACGCTCACCTGGCTGAGCCGATGACAGCTCGCAGATCGATCACGGAGCAAACAATCTCGTGCACTTAGAATAAGGAAAGTATATCTATGCTCGTGCAGGCCGGATTAAACGTCAATAGCTCCCAGACAGCATGTCTTGGGTGTCATTGAAGACAAAACATAAACATTTTTTCGCCTGGGTAATAACAAAATATAATAGAAAACATCATTATTCATGTAAGACAATCGTCTATATTCAAAAGCACTTATGAATCGTCAATACAAATTAAGTGAACAGAAGACCGCAGTCAAATAACAATCACATCTGTTTTGTTGTGTTTCAGCGTATGAGTAAGGGTTCTAGAGCTCCTGGGGAGTGCTACATTAGAAGCAGGGGGTAAAGCCTTCAAGGTAAGGACGACACATCCTGTAACAGATTTATTAAGCTGTACTTGTCGCCCTTAAGCTAGGACCTCATTACAACTTAACATCAGGTGGGATGAAAGAAAGAAAAACATTTATTGGCACACATAGACACACAACTTTTGTATATATTAATGTACCTTATCTAAGTAAGTACTTAGATAAGGTACGTTTATGTGCCAAAAGGTCCCAGCCTCAGCATGAGCTGCTGCACCGCAATGCTGCATCAGCGCTGGTTTTCAGGTGAGACAGGATGAGGTCCATCTTGAAAAGTAATATAAAAAAAAAGTTTCTACCGCTGTGTTTTTGTTTTCTTATAATAGGTATTTATAACACTCTTTTTTTTTCACTCCGATATCTCGACAAATGCCGAGTATTTGCCTTAAGTGACATAATTTTATTTAGTACATTTTATGGAGATGGTAGAAATTATGGAATTGTCTGCCTTTGCCTCTCAGGGAATAAAAAGAAAGAATTGAACGTTTATTTAGAGGCCTAGTATGAGCAATACATCAAATGTCTCGCATGAGACAACAAATTTTTCGATACTGTTGATTGGTTAAAAGCACATTGCACTCGTATGTTCAGCAAATCAGCAGCTGACGCACTGACTTCAATCGATTTTGACGTTTATTAAGAGCGCGATAAAATTAAGCCGCGTGGAGCATGCTAGGCCTGTTAGTCACATGACATAGCATTTATAGAACAGCAAGTTTTAAATAAAATTATGTCACTTAAGGCAAATACTCAGCATTTGTCGAGATATCGGAGTGACACCTCGACGCTGGTCTTCCGTATATGCCTTTCGGATGGTGAGCAGTGCTGTATGCAGCGACATAATCGAAATATGGTAAACACATTTATCATAATAAAAGAATACAAATGTTGAAAGAAACTAAAAATATTTGCTTTGTTTTACGTCTTCACGTAGGTAGATAATTGTTTCTTTCAAATTAAATTGTTTATTTAAGATCATTACTTACGCACATACATTTTATTATGGATGCATCGATATTGAAAACATCCTACGTTCTAGTGGTTTCTTGTGAATATCATTATCATTAAACGCGTATGTTTTTATTAAGTTAATAGCAATACATTGTTGTGCTCAATAAACTAGTTAAAACCGGCTACAGTGGCTCTGGGTTCAATTTTGTTTTAAAACTATCCAAGAACAATAAAAAAAAATATCCAAAATAGTACATCCGTAGGTACTGGAGGAGTTAGTTACAAAGACACGCCCGAAAATATATATTCTAAGAATCACTTTTACGAGCGAATTAATATTTTTCTTTTTCACTTTCTCCATCCAGCTCGGAAAACATTTTCCACATAACTTGAAGCAAATATTTACCTAAATCCCAAAGCAAATGGAATGAATTTGACCTGATAGCAAAATGGACAATGGCTTAAATGATTTATTACCAATTTTACGGTAGAAAGATATTTGCTTAATACTTTTGGGGACTGGTCTGCTTACCTCTCGAAAGTAAAAGCTTACTTGAGTACTTATTTGTTTCATCAATCATCAAAACCAAAACTATATGACTTGGTCCAAAGTGAGCTACACATAGCAATAAGTTAGATACTGATACTGTAAATGATCTACTGAGTTTCTTACCGGTGTCTTTTCGGTAGATATAGGTTCCGAACCGACAGTAGAATCACTTTGCATTGTATTCAATGACGATTCAAAAATGTTATATGTAACCTACTTGAATAAAAAAATATTTGAGTTTGAGTTTGAGTTTGACCAACAATAGCACGATACATCAACATAAATACGACGACCTTCGTATCCGAGAGGCGATTGAGCCGAACTTTGGCGTTGCGCCATCTCTGAAGTCCCGGGTTTGATTTCCGGTCGGGTCAATATGGGAAACGAACTTTTCTATTGTCTCGGGTCTGGGTATTGTGGTACCGTCGTTGTTCTTGATTTCTGTAACACAAAAGTGCTTAAACTACTTAGCACTGAATTTTTCCAATATTTATATTTTGAAGCCAATTGGGTTCCACCTCAGCAAATTCTGCTACAGTAGACAATAAAGAAACGTTCGTTTCCTTTATAGACCCGACCGGTAATCGTACCCGGTACCTCTGAGAAGGCGCAAAGTCGTTCAGCTCACTCGCCTCGGTTACGAATGTCGTCATTATAGCTTTTTTTGCCGAAAAATAAACCAAGACCTAAATCATTTGTGACGTCACGACCGAATCGCTCGCTCCGCTCCGCTCCCACAGCTTTTTTAATTTATATTTGCGTCCGTTGCGCGTTTATGGCCGCTTACAGGCTTCACGACGACATCCGAATGGTTAAATGAAGATGGCGGATGGAAAAATTGAAAAATTAATGTTTAAGGCCCAACGATTTCGCTTGAAAGTATCGCGTTCTTTATACAATCGCGGCAAATATGCAAATGTGAAACTCGTACACGATCGAGTGATTAGACAGATCTAGCGGTGACCATTACTATAGTGTGGAGTCTTGTCTGGACAGCAGCTCAGATCACACACCAGAGCCACAATAAGTACTACCATACTTGAAAGACCAGTGAAAGAGCGATAACACACAAAAAACACTGATTGGAATGCATTTAGAGAATATATTGACGAAAACCTCAACCTAAAGGTGACACTCAAAACAAAAGATGACATCGAGAAGTATGCAACAACATTGAAAAACCTAATACAAACTGCAGCCTGGAAATGCACACCGGTTACAACACCAAACCAAGGAAGTAGGAACGTACCCAAGGATATAAAAGCAAAGATCTTAGAGAAGAGAAGGCTTAGAAGAGTGTGGCATTGTAGTCGACATCCCCAGGATAAAAGAGCATTTAATAAAGCAGCGGCCAACCTGAAACAATACCTTAAAGATATTGAAGAAGAAACACTACAGGATAAACTAGTGAACTTGAATCCTCAAGCAAAAAATGATTACTCGCTACCGCTACTAGGCCGTATTTCAGAAAAAAGTCAAGTACGTACCTATCGTTAAAATAATCACAGAGGAAAATACGCGTAACTATGTACACAAATAGATTTAAATTGTCTATTTAAAATTTCAATGCGTCATCGCAATCGCTATTTGCTGTTAATTTCCCGCTCTATACCAATGCCTAATCGTGAAAAGATAATATTTTAGAGTGTAATACAATATTTATGATAAGGAACCACCAGTAAATGGATAAGAAAATCCTCAATTACAATTTGTTAAAGCATCGCAGTGCCTACATAAAGTTTGAATTTAAGTAAGTAAGAAAGAAAGAAAGAAAGAAACATTTATTACTTGAAGACTTCACAACACAGCCATATGAGTAAACATAACAATAACAATAAAATAATGGACACAAAAAAAAAGAAAATTACAGAAAACATATTTAAAGGAAAATTAAAAATGAGCGTTCTCCTCGTCAACCAGGCGATGCAGACAATGGCAAGTCGTGATGTCCACAATAAAAGGACCTCACTTACGTAGAAACAGAACCCATAGATTTATTAGCTTCCTTATTAGGATTCAGGCAATAAATGTTTTTTTTTTCAATTATAGGTAACTAGCTGTGCCCGCAACTTCATTCGCGTGGACTACTCATACTTTCTTATCCCTATCCCTTTCTCCCCTAATATTCGAAACAAAAAGTAGTCCGTATTTTAATCAAATTTTCGAGCTATCATTTTCCCACATAAACTTTTAATGTCGGGTAACTCCGGCCTTATTTTCAAACAAAAAGTAGCCTATGTCCGTTCTAGAGGTTCAACGTATACCTGCACCCATTAAATCAGTTCAGTGGTTGAGGCGTGACAGTCGGACAGACAGACAAAGTTACTTTAGATAGATAGATAGATATACTTTATTGCACAAAAACTTTACAGAAAAGGCTTAAATCGGTCTACTGTAACAGTAGGCACACAAATTTAATAAAATATTTGGAGTGCCTATCTGTAGCTATTGATATCGAGCAAAAAAGATCAAACAAACGCGTTCATTGTACGGGAGTCACCTTCAATATTAATTTAATATAATTTTTTGTACTTTTTCATTATTATAATGGCAACAGAAATACATAATATGTGAAAACTACAACTGTCTAGGTATCACGTTTTTTGAGATACAGCCTGATGACAGACAGATAGATGAATCTCGACCTCGAAATCTTCCTAAAAGGGTTTTACCGTTTGAGTACGCACTACGCACTCTAAAAGCGAATTGGATTTTGGGACAAAAATATTTAATTCGTGAGTTTTTAAAACTTACGTGGCCCAAATTTGGAGGCAGCATCCTGAGTAAGGGGGTGTACATCCCGCCGCTGGGGGGGAACTTGGGGTTGGTGCAGGTCCCGCCTGGCCGCCGCCCTTCATCATGCCTGCACGGCGCTACTTCGATGGTGCATTTACTGTGGAATTTAGTATAGTATTATTTGTAGAGCGTGCGGGAGCGCTAGTCACCTCGGCAAAAATACGTATTTTGAATGCTCTATCTCCACATTTAGATATTTTTCATATTTATATTTTTTTTAATATACATTTTAATATACATATTTATAATTTGACGACCTCCGTAGCCGAGAGGCGAGCGGGCCGGACTTGGGCGTCGCGCCACCTCTAAAGGTTCCGGGTTCGATCCCCGGTCGGGTCAATATGGAAAACGAACTTTTCGATATTGTCTCGGGTCTGGGTGTTGTGGTACCTTCGTTGTTTCATTTTTATACAATAAGGATTCTTATTTTTACACTACTATTATTACAAATGTATGTTTAAGTAGGTATGTTCAGTATTTATATCTTTATTTCTCTGATGATATTTACTGTTGATATTGCTTATTTTTAAAATATTTTGGGTAAATTTCGAACACCACACTATTATTGGTTCAATCTGTTGGAATGACCGTCAGATATAATGCCACTAGACATTAAGTCCGCCTTTTGTACTTTACTTACTACTTTAACTAGTGCATAAAGTTAAAATAAACAAATAAATACCAAATAAGAACAACAAATATCGAACTCAATTTAACACACACTAGGTACGAAATAAGTATCTAAAAACAAAAGCATTTTTTCTTACTCCACAGCATTGTTGCTACTAAGGAACCTTCTCCTCTCAGCCGTAAGGGGCTTTCCAAGAAACACATCGTACACGGTATGTGCAAACGTATAATTAAACAGTAGCACTAAAAAATAAGTGCGCATAATGCAGACTTGTGAAACAAATTGCTTGGCAGTTCTATTATATGATAACCGTATATTTATATCCTATACATATAAAAATCAACAAATTTTGAATTACAGACAAATTTTTTGCGTAAGTTACCTACTATTCTGATTAAGGAGGAAAACCTAAGTGTTCAATTATTTTAATTTATTTGTAATCTAAATAGTGTCATCTGTAATATTGCCATATCCTCACAGGTAATCAATACCATTCATCCTCCATGCAATTATATTTTTTAAGTTTAAGTACTTTATTCTTCATGTGCAATTCAATTCATAAAATTAATAAGAACTGGAGAACTGCATCACTTGATTTTTAAAGAGACGTTTCATTAGTGTGTGTGTGGTGCAATCTATATCAATAAAAACATTTTGACATTGTCTTTGAAATAAATACATTCTTGAAATGAAAAAATAAACTAATGCAGCTTGTTATGTTAAGAATTTAATATCTTTGTGTTAGGTTTGCCGATTTTTATGGTGTATAAATTTAAAATTATCTGGTATCTGAACGTAGCATAAAATGTTTTAAATATCGTTTCGGAACGGAAATTCTCGACCGTTGAATCGAGCGTTTAAATGGAAAGAGGCGAATCGAGTCATTCTGGTCGGAGCGCCGAAGGAGAACGGACGTCTCTGGAGCTTGTACAATGCTGTCTGAGGAAATAGAAGCTTTTGGAAACTGTGTAAGTATTTTCCTGTGTTCCTATTCCTTGTGGCCTTTATTTAAGGAGTGAAGTTTACTATATCTCAGAAGTGGTATGATACCCTGCTAAATGTCGCTATACCCTCAGTATGTATGTGCGTGACCCAAATCCGCAAGGTCATGTGGCGGTCACAACACATGTGGTCAAACTTTATGTCGGTGCACGCCCTGGGTCTACGGGGGCCAAAATTTTCTTATTTTTGAGCTACGACGCACCGTTTTCGAGACATTTGAAAAACAAAGTTACAAAATATGAGTTCACTTTACAAAGTACCTAGAGGTTATTAATTCATAAATAGTTTACGCCTGGGTATACTTTTGAAGGCCGACGAATGTGTCGTGTAAAATATTACTGGTTTGGTACTACAGTTCAAATATTTTTCAGATATCGAATCGCAATCTTTCAGGAGCCGGTTGTTAAATTGTTTTAGAACAAAATACACAGTTTAGTTTTCGAGTTTCAGAAAAGCTGTGGTTACCGTAGCCGCAGCAGGCTAAGGAGTGTAAATCGCGACCAAGGGCGTGTGGTCAAGCCTACACGAACAAGAAATTGCTTTTGACAACGAGCGTCAACGGCTACGCATCATGGAGGACGACCTCAGGCGTGAACGTGATTCACTTCACCACATGGCGTAAGGACAGGAGCAACACGGACGCGTCTATCGAGAACGTAGCAACCGGGGTGACTGTCGCTACGCTAGGGCGGAGTTACGAAGATCACGCACCAGTCAAGGCATCACCAACGGTGCACCAGCACATCAGGATACACGGTCAGAAAGTCTTACTTTTATGGCTAGGGATATTAGGAATCTAATTAATTCGCTAGGTCATTTAAAACCTCAACCCCAGATGACAGCAGTGACTACACAAGTACCCTCGAACAGTAAGATAAAAAAAATATATACATATATTTTACCAGCGGGAACCGACAACATATATGCTGAGGAACTTAGAAATCTCGGAGATAGTGGAATAAGACTTCTCAACGATCTGTGTAATCAACTTTGGATGACAGGAAAATGGCCTAATGACTGGAGGGAGTCTCTGTTGGTACCTCTACATAAAAAAGGATCCACAATGACTTGCGGAAACTATCGAACGGTAGCACTTATATCACATGCCAGCAAAGTCATGCTTTACATAATAAATGACCGATTGCAGTCATATCTGAGGCGTCAAATACCTAATGAGCAAGCCGGTTTTGTTAAAGGCCGTGGGACCAGGGAGCAAATAGTTAATATGAGACAAATGATAGAAAAAAGCTGGGAGTACTATGTCCCAATGTTTCTTTGCTTCATAGATTACTCCAAGGCATTTGACTGTGTAAGGTGGGACTGGATGTGGAGAATTCTCCTAGAGATGGGCGTACCTCCACACTTGGTATCTTTGGTCTCAAGTTTATATGATGACGGCAAATCGATGGTCAGGGTAAATGATGTAGTGTCAGGTCCGTTTAAGCCTCAAAAAGGAGTACGACAGGGATGTATTCTATCTCCGCTTCTATTTAACATCTATGGCGAATATATTATGAGGGTAGCGCTAGAAGACTGGGATGGAGGAATCTTGATTGGGGGCAAGAAGATCAGCAACCTGCGATATGCGGACGATACTACATTGATTGCCTCTTCAGAGCTGGAGTTGGCGGAACTGTTCCGAAGAGTACAACATGCGAGTGAAATGGTGGGCCTCTCAGTTAATAAGTCAAAGACTAAGGTCATGTTGATCGATCGTGCAAATGAGGCCGAACGTATAGGGACTCTCTCAGACCTAGAATTTGTTAAAGAGTTCATTTATCTCGGATCATTAATTACTGATCAAGGAGGATGTGACAAGGAGATCCGGAGACGAACACAGATGGCCAAGTCCGCAATGAGTAAACTGACAAAGATTTGGCAAAATAGGTATATATCGAACATGACCAAGACCAGACTTGTGCGGACTTTGGTCTTCTCGATATTTATGTACGGTTCCGAATCATGGTCTATCCGCGCAGCTGACCGAAAGAAGATTGACGCCTTTGAAATGTGGTGTTGGAGAAGAATGTTGCGCATACCTTGGACCGAAAAAAGAACAAACAGATCAATTCTCGACCAACTGAAAATCAAAACTAGATTGTCAACTATCTGCTATCAAAGAGTACTGGGTTACTTTGGCCATATCGCCCGGAGACAGCCCGACAACTTAGACAAGTTGGTTGTTGTGGGCAAGGTGAATGGCAAAAGGCGAAGAGGTCGTTCACCTCTCCGTTGGTCAGACCAAATAAGGGAGGTGACTGGACTCACTCTGCCGAATGCCATAAGACAAGCCGAAGATAGGGAAGAGTGGAAAGACCTTGTCAACGCCTCGGTAAAGGCATTTCAAGAAAGGCACGACCTTCAGCAATGAAGACCACGATGAAGAAGAAATATTTTACCAGACTTGACCCTTCATCGAAAAGCCAGCGTATAGACGTTTGGCCTAAAAAGATGAACGAGTGTGCCACTGTTTTCGGCTGGACTACGTTTCACTTTGCAATGCAGAGGCTCCAAGGATTGGCTAAAACTTGGTATAAAAGTCTAAATTCAATATTATTTAGTTGGTCTGAGTGGCAACAAAAACTTTTAGAAGCTTTTCCGTACGAACAAAATTATGGCCAATCCTTGGAGGATATGTTGAGAAGACGTAGCCGATATAATGAACCTCTTGAAGTATATTACTACGAGAAATAAGCCTTGTTGAACCAATGCGACAAAGAATGCGAGCGTGCGGTGGATTGTATTATTTATGGATTGAACGATAAGACAATGCAATCTAGTGCCAATGCGCTATGCTGTTTCTGTCTCGATCAGCTATTACAGTTTTTATGTCTAATAAAGAAGTTTCGCAACCATTTTACCGTGGAAATTATAAAGGAAGATCCAATGATTTTACGATTAACTCAGTTAGCCATCAGTTGAGATTAAAGGCTAGTACTAGTAGTAATTCTTATATATTTTGTTATAATTGTAAGGAAAAGGGGCAACCATTAAGTGTCCTAAGTCATTAAGGCAATGTGGAAAATTTCGTAGATTTGGACATAAAACAGACGATTGTAATATAAAGTCAGGGAATCTTTCAAATAATTATAATGCACCAGTAACTAAAACTATGCGCATACTAAGTTCAAATGCGAATGCAAAGTTTATCAAAGAATGTAGGGTAAACGGTATATCAATGAAATCTTTTATAGATTTTGGTAGCTATGTCGCACTACTTACTCGTTCAGCGGCATCATCATTAGGTTTTACGTACAGTGTTAGCTCCGTTCCAATTCAAGGCTTTGGCAATGGAATAGTTTACTCTCTCGGGTCGTTGAACATTAATTTGAAAATAGATGGTGTTAATGCAGGACTAGCGTGTCACGTTGTAGATGACAAACTGTTAGACGTACTGTTACTAGTGGGACAAACCTTCACTGAACAGGCGCACATTGTAGTACATAAGATGCGGAGAACTTAAGATTTTTCAATTTTAGTGATGAATTACCATTCTCGATATCTGACAAGGCTGGGGACATGGCCATCGTGGTCCAATCAAAGGAAAATATCACGGTTCATGGACCAACCTCGATTAGAGTTTGCGTGAATATCGAAAACGGAAATATCTTGTTGCATAGTAAAGTTATTGGAAAACCAAATAGACAGACTTGTATCAATGGGGAGTGTATAGCGTTAAAGAGGGGCAGTTTTTCGTCTCTATTACACCGTTATGTAATCCCTGAAAGTTTTGAGCAATCCTTAATTGGGAGAAGTACTAGGGTACAATTGTTTATAGCGTGAATAAGCTTTCGACGAAATAAACGTGACGTTAGCATCGCCATTGATAAAATTCATGTAGGTGACTCTGTAAGCGATTTACAAAAGAAAAACTTAGTGTCGTTACTTAACCGATGTAAACACTGTTTTGCATAATCCTTGGGGGAGCTGAGATGCACTAACGTAACTGATATGCACATAGGGCGGAATAGCAAGCAACCAGTGGTATATCGTCCTTACCGGTTGTCGCATAGGGAACGTCAGCAAGTTAGAGGAATGGTAGGTGACATGTTGGAATTCGGGGTCATAAGAGAATCTGTTTTGGAATATGCAAGTCCTTATGCGGAAGAAGGATGGAAAGCCTAGACTATAGACTTCTTAACTCCCTGACAGTAAAAGAACGATACCGGAAGCTCGTGATCGAAGACGAGTTCGCGCGATTATCAGGACAGGTATAATTTGTAACGTTAGATATGTCATCGGGCTAATTATCGGGTACCATTATTAGAAGAATCTAAGCATCTTACCTCCTTCGTTACCCCGGACGGTCAATACGAATTTAACCGTATGCCGATTGGACTTGCCAATGTTGGCTGTAGTATGTTTGCTGAGAAAATTTCGTGTTTATTTGCCTGAGTTAAAATTCAAATTGTGACTGACTGTAGTGCCTTACGCACAACGTTTTCCAAGCGAGATCTGATCCCTCGAGTAGTGGCTCCTATTACGGGAATTTGACTAAAATATAGAATATAGAGCGGGGACTAAGATGGCGCACGTTGATGCATTGTCTAGGAATCCTAGTAGAGAAGAAGATAGCACAGTTTACTGTAATGGTTTCCCCAATGTGATGTCCATTAACCAGTTAGATTGGCTACACACTTTACAGTTAGAAGACTCGGAACTTTGTAGGATTCGTGATATTTTAAGTTCAGACTTAGACGCTTATGGACTGGCAAATATTAGGGAAAACTATTTGATCAAAGATCACAAACTGTATAAGTGTGTAGACGGAGATAAAAGTAATCTGAGATGGGTAGTACGATGGCAGTTCTGTCTGATGAAGCATGATGAAATTGGACATTTTTGGTGGAAAAGACTCTTGAACGTATCAGGAAATCCTACTGATTCCCCGGAATGTCCAAGTTTGTCAAGAAATATGTTCAAGTTTGTATCGAGTGTGCCTATGCCAAAAGGTTAGTTCAAACGAAGGGCTCCTACACACAATAATGAAAGTAGATGTGCATTTTCATACAATCCATTTAGATCACCTTGGGCCTTTTGTGCGATCTAAGCGAGGGAATTCATATCTTTTAGTTATAGTGGACGCATTTACAAAATTTATTTTTACTACAGATTTCTAGGCTCAAGTGGGAGTGGGCCGGACACATGTGCCGAATGAAACCAGAGAGGTGGGCCAGGGTTGTTACCCAATGGACACCAGAAGACGGACGACGTCCAAGAGGAAGGCCGAAAATGCGTTGGCGTGACGACCTGGACCGTTTTTCTCAAGGTTGGCAAGACTTGGCACCTGATAGAGAGCGCTGGAAATGTATGGGGGAGGCCTTTGCCCAGCAGTGGGACAGTTTGTAGGCTAAGTAAAAAAAAAAAAAAAAATTTTTACTACGCCGGTACGCAAAACCAAATCACAAACTGCAATTAAAGTTCACTTCTCGTGCATTCAAGCGTTTTTATGCAGACAAAGATATAAGGCATGTTTTGAATGCCGTTGCAAGCCCACGTTCAAGTGGAGCGATGCAATCGCACAATTTTGAGTTCATTAACTGCACATAACTTAAACTTTGATGAGAGAGATTGGGATGACAAAGCGGGTAAGGGTCAATGGGGTATGAATAATACCTGTCAGAAAACCACAGGTAAAGCACCAACCGACATCATGTTTGGAGTGTGTATGAACGCAAAAGTTGATCCCAGATTGAATGACGTAGTTAAAGAAGCTCATGAAAAGACAGATTTGGTGACTATCAGAGAATCAGTTAAGGATAGGATTGAAATAGAGCAAGAAAAACAAACATACAAAAAAAAACTAGCTTCATTTGCAAATGACGGAAAAAGCAAAAAGCTTAGGACACCTTATCAAAGCCCTTACAGAGTCGTTGCGGTGTTGTGTAATGATCGCTATATGGTAGTTTCTATTCCGGGACTTAGTGGCTCTTGAAATAAGTGCAAAACCGCCGTCGCTGCGTATAGAATGTTGCCTTGGGTCCACGTGGCCGCTTTAGGAGGTAACAAAGGTAATGAGAATAACTGTACGGAGGAAAGTGAAATAGAAATCTAATTTATGTAACTAATAAGCATACAACCAGTTATTTAAACTATGATCTGTGACACTGTTTTTACTTTTTGTTTATTATGTAAGAAGGAAATACGTAATGATAAATTATGGAATCTAAATATTTGTTAAGCTTATATTATCTTATATGGTGATAATTAGTTCCTTGCTCTCATGTCTACTAGACAACGAAACTTATTTCACGAAATCGGTGTTAGCTTTCACTCGTATAATTTCTTTGTATATTGATTGTAACAGTTCCTGGGTAAATTGTGTTAAGAGTTAATTAATATTGATTTAATTGTTAGTTATAATAGTACAGAGGCCAGCGAAGTTCACATATTGTAATTAGAATACCACATTTATTCATTATTTTTATGGAGTGTTGGTAAAATATGATTATGAGCTAGGAACGTACACGAGTTAATGAAACTTATCTAATATCTGTAACTAAGAGCGAATGTAATTATTTTAGTTGGATACATTAATATCATTATGGATGTTTACTATTTATTATTATGATTATTATTTATTTACATGACTGTAAGAAGGAGGGTTTACAGTTCATTATGGATGTTTACTATTTATTATTATGGTGTTTATTATTTATTTACATGACTGTAAGAAGGAGGGTTTACAGTTCATTGTGGATGTTTACTATTTATTAATTATGGTGTTTATTATTTATTTACATGACTGTAAGAAGGAGGGTTTACAGTTCATTATGGATGTTTACTATTTATTATTATGATATTTATTATTTATTTACATGACTGTAAGAAGGAGGGTTTACAGTTCATTATGGATGTTTACTATTTATTATTATGATGTTTATTATTTATTTACATGACTGTAAGAAGGAGGGTTTACAGTTCATTATGGATGTTTACTATTTATTATTATGATGTTTATTATTTATTTACATGACTGTAAGAAGGAGGGTTTACAGTTCATTATGGATGTTTACTATTTATTATTATGATGTTTATTATTTATTTACATGACTGTAAGAAGGAGGGTTTACAGTTCATTGTGGATGTTTACTATTTATTATTATGATGTTTATTATTTATTTACATGACTGTAAGAAGGAGGGTTTACAGTTCATTATGGATGTTTACTATTTATTATTATGATGTTTATTATTTATTTACATGACTGTAAGAAGGAGGGTTTACAGCTCATTATGGATGTTTACTATTTATTATTATGATGTTTATTATTTATTTACATGACTGTAAGAAGGTGGGTTTACGGTTTTAAGATTAGAATGGTTTTTGTAAAATGACTCGATTGGCCGAATGTTAGGTGTGCATGAGGACATGCACAATGTCAGGATGGTCGAATGTTAGGTTTGCCGATTTTTATGGTGTATAAATTTAAATTATCTGGTATCTGAACGTAGCATAAAATGTTTTAAATATCGTTTCGGAACGGAAATTCTCGACCGTTGAATCGAGCGTTTAAATGGAAAGAGGCGAATCGAGTCATTCTGGTCGGAGCGCCGAAGGAGAACGGACGTCTCTGGAGCTTGTACAATGCTGTCTGAGGAAATAGAAGCTTTTGGAAACTGTGTAAGTGTTTTCCTGTGTTCCTATTCCTTGTGGCCTTTATTTAAGGAGTGAAGTTTACTATATTTGGAATATTGGACATTCCATCACTATCTATAGGAAAATTTCGTTCCTTTCCCCTCTGTCTAAAGTGTACGGCGTCACATCTACACTAATATTATAAAGAGAAAATACTTGTGGGTTTGAGAGTATATTTGTAACTAGCTGTGCCCGCGACTTCGTTCGCATGGACTACATCTTTTTATGGTCGGTTTTACCCCTTTCTCCCCTAATATTCGAAACAAAAAGTAGTCTATATTTTAATCCAAGTTTCGAGCTATATTTGTGCCAAATTTCATATCTCTAACTTCAAAAATAAACATTTTTCCATATAAACTTCCAAAGGTGGTATTACCCCCCTCCCCCCCCTTATTTTCTAATAAAAAGTAGCCTATGTCCGTTGAGATTCAACGTATTCCTATACCAAATTTCATCAAAGAGGTTTAAGCAGGAAAGCGTAACAGACACACAGACAGACAGACAGAGTTACTTTCGCATTTATAATATTAGTAGGGATAGTTCTATTTACTATTGTTGTTCTTTTTTAATGATAAACATTATGTGGAATAGTTAAACTGTCCATCTGCACCTAGGTAATCTCTTCTGGTCAACAGAAACAACGTCGAGGCCCTGGTAGGAATAAATAATTGACGTGCAAAAGAATTTAAAGTTAAATCGACTTGCAAAAATCAATAATTTATTTTTATTTAATTTTATCCTTTCATTTCATTGCATTTTAAACCATCGATTCTTTTTTTATATTGCACTTCAAGATTGACCTCATCCCACCTGATGTTAAGTGGTATTGAGGTCCTTTTTTTTTTTTTTTTTTTTTTTACATGGGGAATCCCTCCGGATACCCGCACCGCCCGGGAGGAGCTAATGCGGGTTATGTCCGACTTGCACGGACTAAACCCCATGGCAGTCCGCGTCAGCGCTCGAACGAAGGACGCCGGGAACCCCACCGGCGGAACTCGGCCGTCGTCCTTCAGCAGCTGCGCTCCGCCGGACAACTGCCTCTGTCGCGTCACCGCCCAAGCACGAAGCCAGACAGCTAGGCTGCAAGGCTAAGCGCAATGGGTCGTTACCGCGTCACAAGCAGAAGCCGGCCCCCCAAAAAGAGGATTACCTCTTGCAAGTACGAGACGCAGTCCACGCGCTCGCTCCATCGCGCGCCCCCGCCTCGGCCGCCGCCGCCACCGCGCACAACCCCAGGTCGCCGCAGCCATCACCACGCCTTACGGCATGGGTATCGCTGCCGCATCCCGAGGGAGGCGCGGAAGCATCGGCGGCCGACGCGTCATACGCGCGGCCGGACGAGCCCGTGTTCCACATCAAGTCCAGGCAAGAGCCCCCCTCCCGCGCCCTGACTGTGCGGTTCGTGGTAGTGAACCGCACGGCGCTCCGACGTTGCTGACTAGCTCGGCAACGTCGTCATCCTCAGGGACGCAATTGAGCCTGATCGAGCCTCCCGCTGTCCAGACTCTACGCCCCTGAAGGCCCTTTTAGTCGCCTCTTACGACAGGCAGGGATACCTCGGTAGTATTCTTTGGCCCCGTACCGCAGGGCAGCGCCTGAGTGCTACGTGGTGACCACGCCACCCCTGGGGCGCCTCGTCCTACGACGAGAGGGATCGTCGCGCTCTCGCTGACGCTCAGCGTTCTCCTTCTGAGTCATAACCGACTCGGAGAAAGCGGCTACCGCATCCCAAACTGTGGCGCTGCCGATCATGGCCTTGACCAATGTTGGCAGCGACAAGTTACGTCCGGTGGTAGCGCAGAGAATATTGCGCTCTTCTGTCCATGCAGGGCACACCGCCAGGGTGTGTGCGGCGGTGTCCTCCAGGCTATCACAATGATGACAGGCAGCGTTTGGCTCTCTGCCTATTCGCCACAGATATCTCCCGAAGCACCCGTGCCCCGTAAGGATCTGAGTCAGGCGGAATGACATGTAGCCGTGGCGCCTATTCAGCCACTGCAACAGGATCGGCCTTATCGCCCGGAGCAGGTGGTTAGCCCCGGGGTCAGTTAGGCGGCCGTCCCAATCCTCCACAGCGATAGTGCGGAGGTCGGACAGGAATCCCTCAACTTCCGTGTGTGACGGACTGTGTCCGTTGATACGTCGCGTCTCTTCCCGCCACCGGAAGGCGGCTGAAAGGATTCTTGCATCAAGATCCCAAGGCAGGAGCTGAGCCAACACACACGCAACGTCAAAGGAGATCGTGCGATAGCCACGCGTCACCCTGACGGCCATCACTCTCTGCGCATTACGAAGCAGAGAGATCCCTTGGCGCGTTTGGGTGTCACCCCAGACTGGGGCACCATACGTGGCGATAGAGCGCACGACTCCAGCGTAAAGCCTCCGGCACGAAGCCCTTGGCCCCGCGACGTTGGGAACGAGTCGCGAAAGTCCATTCGCGGTTCTTATCAACCTCGGCGCAAGGCGTTCGAAGTGAGCGCGGAAGGTCCACCGACCGTCCAGGACCAATCCTAGGTACTTCATGGTCGAACCGACGTCGATGCGAGTTCCACTTACCACGATGTGCGAACCGGCGGGAGGGGCTCGCCGAGGGCCGTGAAACACCAGCGCCTCAGACTTGTGCAATGCCACCTCCAGACCTAATCTGCGGATGCGACCGACTACCCGCGCTACCCCTGCCGTCGCCAGCAGTGAGGCATCGCGGAAGGTCTTCCCGCGCGCTGTCACTAGAGTGTCATCGGCGTAGCAGACTACACTAACACCGTTTAGTGTTGCACCACGCAGAACCCAGTCGTAGCCTATGTTCCAAAGCAGAGGCCCTAAAACAGACCCCTGCGGAACACCACAGCTCATGGGCTTGCGATGCCAACCGTCACGCCCTGGGTACTCAACGTACCTGTCAGATAGGTACGAGTCCAAGATAAGGCGGAGATACAGGGGCGCTCCATGATAGCGGAGGGCCGCCTTGATGCAGGACCAAGGGAGGGTGTTGAAGGCATTAGAGATATCCAGAGACACCGCTAAAACAACCTCCCCCCGAGCGACAGCTTCCTCTGTTAAGGACTTCACGCGCTGGATTGCGTGAATAGTAGACCGACGACGACGAAACCCATATTGACACTCTGCCAAATTGGGACCACATTCCTCAAGATGCTCGATGAGGCGCCAGGCGATGATACGCTCGAAGAGCTTAGCCACCTCATTTAGAAGAACGATAGGACGATATGCGGAGGCAGAGTCCGCGGGACGTCCCTCCTTCTTGAGAAGGACGAGCTTGCCAGACTTCCACTCGCGCGGAAACTGACCTTTCTCGAGGCAAGCAGTAAAAAGACTCCGCAGCCTCGGCCCCAGCCACTTCAGGGCCAAAGCCCAGACGCGACCGGGCACGCCGTCCAGCCCAGGAGCGGTGTTCTTGGCGCGAAGTCGCGAGACGGCCGCACCAAATTCCTCGTCGGTTATTGCCGGAACGCTCCATACGCCATCGCCCGAAAAGGGCGGCGCCATGGGCGGGGCAGGATGATCACCCCGAGCCGGGAACAAGACCGCAACTACACTCTCTAGCAATGTAGGTTGGAGAGTTTCCGTCAGCGGGGGAGCCCAGAGGCGAAGCTTTGACATCGCCATCCTGTACGGACGTCCCCACGGATCTGAGTTGAGCGTCTCGAGGAACTCCTCGCGCGCTCGCGTCTTGGCCCGGTCTATGGCTACCTTAAGGGCCTTCTTGGCTTCTCGGTAGACCGCGTAGAGCTGCACCTCCACCTCTTGGTCTCGGTGCCTACGACGACGGTGACGGGTGTATTGGCGTCTCGCCCTCACGCATGCGCAACGCAAATCAGCGAGGTCTGCGGACCACCAGTACACCTGACGCTTCTGTGGGAGAGACCTGACCCTGGGCATTGCAGCATCACAGATTTGCGACAGCGCTTCCCTGAACCAGACCGCCTCATCGTCCACATCAGCGGCTCCATCTGGCACTGGGTTCCAAGCCTGAACCAATGCCGCTAACTCTAAAGCGTCTTTGTCCAGAGGCTTGAGGGCCCACCGTGGGTTTTCCCTATGTCTGGAGGACGTATTGGAGCTGGTCTGAGGTGTTGGTGTGTTCGAAACCTCGAATCGAATATACCGATGGTCTGACAAGGTCTCGACATCGACCGATACCTTCCAGCCCAGGACCCGGCGTGCTAGAGCAGGGCTCGCAAACGTAACGTCTACGATAGACCCACCCTGCTGACGAACGCAGGTGTTGACTGACCCCAGATTCAAGATAACCAAGCCAAGCGCGACTGCAAACTGTTGCAGGCTATTTCCTCGATGATTCGACGCAAGACAACCCCAAGCCGGGGATTTGGCATTAAAGTCACCAGCCAGTAGCACATCCGTAGGACGGTGACGACCGATGAGGGCCTCCACCTCGGAAAGCATATGTTCGAACTCAGGAAACGACCTACTAGGAGGGGAGTATACTCCGACGACGAGAATGTCCCCCAACAGCGCCGCGACCCAACCCGACCGTCGCTCGACTCCCCGCACGGGAGGAGCACCGAAGCCCATGATTACGGCAACGATGCCATCTTCATCCGTCATCCAACTGCTGCTGGAAGTCGGAATGAAATATGGCTCCGCCATAATGGCCACATGAATTCCCCACTGTGCCATGCTTTGGACCATCAGGTCCTGAGCTGCAGCACAGTGGTTCAGATTCCCCTGTAGAAACCTGAGGGCCATTCTTATTTGGAGACTGTTGACATCTCCTCGTCCTGAGCAGCTGGGCGCGTCGACTGCTTACGGGCTCTGACCTCAGAAGCAGCCTTCGCACCACGTTTGAGTTTAGGAGCAGAACACGCTCTACTCCCAACTCTGTGGTCAGCAGACCTATTAGCCACAGCACAGACTGTGCAGTGTGGCTTGGCCGCACATTCTCGGGCTTTGTGGCCGAGTTGACCGCAGCGATAGCATTGGCTACTGCGGTCGACGTCAGATTTGCACTGTTCGCGAACATGCCCCTTCTCCAGGCAGCGGAAACAGTGAAGCTCCTTAGGCTCAAGCAGCTTTACTTGCGCTGAGGACCAGCCGACCAAGAGGCGCCTGCCGTCCACAAGCTTCTTGGCCGCTGTCACTGGGCAGCGCACCCACACGGCTCCAAGTCCGGTACGGTCAAGACGGATGTCACCCGTCTTGACCGCCTCCGCCGAGCACTCACCAACTCTGACAATCGCTGCAGCGACCTCAGATGACAAGATGGAGTCATCCAGACCAGAGATGCGCAATTCTGCGCATTTTATTGGCCTGGAAACCAACACGGACTCGGGCGCAAGAACCTCCTTGAGCCTCGCGGCCAAGGCATCGGCTTTGCCCCCGCTCGTTGCTCCTGGTACCTCAATCAGAGTGGCACCAGTGGCGGCCCGCTTGAAGCGGACGGACTCGATTCCAAGGCCGGCCAAGTCAATCTTGGACCTAGCCTCGGAAATAACCTCCTTGTAGGTAAGTCCCTTCTTCTCGGCTTCTGGCTGCAGTTTAACAACCACAGCCGCCGAGCGAGGGGAACGCAACTTCAGCGTAGGGTGAGTCCCACTTCGGGGAGGTGCACCAGCGGACTTTGCTGCTGAGGACACAGCTTTCACCCCGTTGGTTTTGCCTCGCTTGACTACCATCGTCCAGCCCTCATCCATGCAAGCGGGTACCGGCGGCAAGGGGCGAGGTTCCCTTGGAGGGGCAGAGGCAACATCGGGTGCCTTTCCCCTTTTCTCCTTCTTGCCCTTCCCTCCCTTGCGGGACTTTGGGGCTGAAGGCGAGGACGCCTCTATCGGCGTCGCTGACTGCAACGCCTCAGAGACCCCCTTAGGTGCGACCGAAACTTTGGTCGACGGCACCTTCTGGCTGGGAGAAGCAGCCAGAGGTGCGGGCCTTTTCTTCTGGGAGTTTCCACCGGTGGAAACGTCCGCCACCACTGGAGCAGGAACAGGCTCCGGGGCCTTGCCTCGAGTCCAGGTGGCACAAACGACAGGAGCCGAAGCGGCAGTGAGCGGAGTAGGTTCCTGCCGCTTCTTATCCGCGGCCAAAGGTGGCCGTAGACGTGGCTCCGGCGGCAAACGGGACTCCATTGCCGCAAACCTCGCATTCATGATTGCGAGTAGATCCGGGCCCTCTTATGACTTCTTAAAGTCATTCCTCAGCTGCGAAAGCTCTCCCTGGAGCTGAGCCATCTGAGCCAGCATCTGACTGTTGACCGCGTTAACGCGGTCAAGCTCGGCTTGAAGGCGGGCCTTCTCCGCCTCCAGCCGAATCGTCTCGTCATTGACGGTGGACCTGTAGAGAGCCTCTGCCGAGCTCTGCCACTGTACCACCGCCTCCCTTAGGGCCTTAACAAATGGACCCTTAAGGTTTTTGGAGCCACTGGCAACCTTTAGCACAATGCCTGCGGCCTGGTCCGCGAGCTGCTTGGCTGTTGCAGCAGTAGGGACCGCAGAGGATGCCGTCTGGTCGCCAGTCTCACCTGCCTCGGAAGCCGAAGAATTGCCAGGGCATGAAGCTGTCCTAGCATTCGCTAGCGCGACTGTCATCTCTGACACCGTGCGTTCGGCCTGCTTCTCCGTCTCCTGCCGGTCCAGCTTGCGCTGGTCCTTAATATACGTGGCCCTGGCGGCGGCCATGCCCACGTATTCGCCCGTTGTTGATGGGCGACCACGACCCCTACGAGTCGCAGAAATCTTGCAGGATGCGACGGACCTCTCCGACTCATCTGTAGAATCTGGGCCATCTGAGCCAGACATCCCTGGATGCGGTCGCTTCCGGCCGTTATTCCAATAACGACCTTGAGGTCCCGCCGAGGCAGACGACACCGACACCATGGTGTCATCCGATGCCGCATCCGAGTCAAAATCGGAATTCTGCGACACCACCGGGAGCGAAGCGCAGGGCGCGCGAGCGCCCGTGCACCTCGTTTTCAAAACCGGTAAGGGCGCTCCCTCAGTATGGGAGGAGCCCTTAACAGGAGCTGGGCCAGAACCAGCCTCCGGATGTCGCTCCCCAGATGATAAGGGGGAACGGTCCCTTTGCACCGACGCCTTCGAGCCCGCAGACTCGACCAACGCCGACACAGTCTTCTCCACCTCAACTTCTCGCGGCACAGGCATAGTTAGCCGCTCCAGCACTACAACAGGGGTTGAGGTCCCTACTATAGCGCCCTCCTCTGCAACATCAGGGTTTTTTAATTTTGTGTGTACCATGAAGTTCCCACGAGTACTTCGGAATAACAGGGTCACCGCAAGAGGCAGAGCCGTGTACCTCCTTGCTACCGACAGCGGCCGGCCGAGAGTTGACTCTATCCCGTCCAACCTCCATCCACTCTAAGAGCAAATGGCTCTGACGATCCGTTCCGCCACACACGTCGCCAGACTTAGGGGCTATTCTTGATGAGGTATGCCCCCCAGCTATTTTTATTGAGGTTTGCCCCTCTTTGCCCAGCCAATTAAGGCAAGACAACTGGTCCCCAAGGAGATAACAGGTGGAGAAATCGTAGACGACGACGCAACGACATCGCCGATGATGGTGATGTCCCCCGACACGAAAGTCGAAAGAGAGACCAGACTCCCTCTGGCCACGCATCCCTTCAGCACGACCAAGCCTTGGGATTGGGGATTTTTTGTTTAGTGGTTTACTCCACGCGGTTCGCTGGATCGGGTTATGGGCTAAGAGGATTAAAGGTAATATAAAGGGGGGGATATTAAGGAGAGGATAAGGGGTAAGGGAAGTTTGGACCGACAAGGAAAAAAGGAACAGCGAACACCCGCTCCCAGTACTGGATGCACGACACGCAAAGCGTGACGCCACCCAATCTCGCACCGGGGCTACGGTGTGCGGAGCCGAGTACCTCTCAGCAATACGGAGAGATACAAGAAGACTCCTAGAGGATTCAGCCGCCGGCCCGCAACATCCTCAGGCATACCTGAGGAGATTGCCAGCCGTCGTTGCCCGGGATGCACCGGCCTCCTGCTATCCTTCCCCCGAACTCCCCGAAGGGATTGCAAGGGACTGACAGAAAGGGAGACACACTTGGAGGTATCCTCATATTGCACCCCAAGTGGTATTGAGGTCCTAGCTTAAGGGTGACAAGTACAGCATAATAAATTTGTTACTGGACTTGTCCCCCTTACCTTGAATGCCTGACCCCTGCTACTAATGCAGCACCCCCCAGGAGCTCTGGAAACCTTACTCTCACGCAGGAACACAACAACACAGAAGTGATTGTTATTTGGCAGCGGTCTTCTGTAAGGTGGAGGTATTTCACCAGTCGGGCTGCTCCAGTTCGAGCGATAAATCACTATGCCCTACCTCTCTTAAAAATTAAAAATCTGTTAGGTTTGCCGATTTTTATGGTGTATAAATTTAAAATTATCTGATTTCTGAACGTAGCATAAAATGTTTTAAATATCGTTTCGGAACGGAAATTCTCGACCGTTGAATCGAGCGTTTAAATGAAAAGAGGCGAATCGAGTCATTCTGGTCGGAGCGCCGAAGGAGAACGGACGTCTCTGGAGCTTGTACAATGCTGTCTGAGGAAATAGAAGCTTTTGGAAACTGTGTAAGTGTTTTTCTGTGTTCCTATTCCTTGTGGCCTTTATTTAAGGAGTGAATTTTACTATATCTCAGAAGTGGTATGATACCTTGCTAAATGTCGCTATACCCTCAGTATGTATGTGCGTGACCCAAATCCGCAAGGTCATGTGGCGGTCACCACACGTGTGACTAAAATGTTGGTGGGATAAAAATTTGCAAACTTAGTCTACCCCTTGTGTAAGTGGTAAAAGATTATGCAAAGTCAGTGGGCGGTCACAACACATGTGGTCAAACTTTATGTCGGTGCACGCCCTGAGTCTACGGGGGCCAAAATTTTCTTATTTTTGAGCTACGACGCACCGTTTTCGAGACATTTGAAAAACAAAGTTACAAAATATGAGTTCACTTTACAAAGTACCTAGAGGTTATTTATTCATAAATAGTTTACGCCTGGGTATACTTTTGAAGGCCGACGAATGTGTCGTTTAAAATATTACTGGTTTGGTACTACAGTTCAAATATTTTTCAGATATCGAATCGCAATCTTTCAGGAGCCGGTTGTTAAATTGTTTTAGAACAAAATACACAGTTTAGTTTTCGAGTTTCAGAAAAGCTGTGGTTACCGTAGCCGCAGCAGGCTAAGGAGTGTAAATCGCGACCAAGGGCGTGTGGTCAAGCCTACACGAACAAGAAATTGCTTTTGACAACGAGCGTCAACGGCTACGCATCATGGAGGACGACCTCAGGCGTGAACGTGATTCACTTCACCACATGGCGTAAGGACAGGAGCAACACGGACGCGTCTATCGAGAACGTAGCAACCGGAAAGACTGTCGCTACGCTAGGGCGGAGTTACAAAGATCACGCACCAGTCAAGGCATCACCAACGGTGCACCAGCACATCAGGATACACGGTCAGAAAGTCTTACTTTTATGGCTAGGGATATTAGGAATCTAATTAATTCGCTAGGTCATTTAAAACCTCAACCCCAGACGACAGCAGTGACTACACAAGTACCCTCGAACAGTATGATATAAAAAAAAATATATATATATTTTACCAGACTTGACCCTTCATCGAAAAGCCAGCGTATAGACGTTTGGCCTAAAAGGATGAACGAGTGTGCCACTGTTTTCGGCTGGACTACGATTCACTTTGCAATGCAGAGGCTCCAAGGATTGGCTAAAACTTGGAGGATATGTTGAAAAGACGTAGCCGATATAATGAACCTCTTGAAGTATATTACTACGAGAAATAAGCCTTGTTGAACCAATGCGACAAAGAAGGCGAGCGTGCGGTGGATTGTATTATTTATGGATTGAACGATAAGACAATGCAATCTAGTGCCAATGCGTTACGCTGTTTCTGCTATTACAGTTTTTATGTCTAATAAAGAAGTTTCGCAACCATTTTACCGTGGAAATTATAAAAGAAGATCCAATGATTTTACGATTAACTCAGTTAGCCATCAGTTGAGATTAAAGGCTAGTACTAGTAGTAATTTTCTTATATATTTTGTTAAAATTGTAAGGAAAAGGGGCAACCATTAAGTGTCCTAAGTCATTAATGCAATGTGGAAAATTTCGTAGATTTGGACATAAAACAGACGATTGTAATATAAAGTCAGGGAATCTTTCAAATAATTATAATGCACCAGTAATTAAAACTATGCGCATACTAAGTTCAAATGCGAATGCAAAGTTTATCAAAGAATGTAGGGTAAACGGTATATCAATTAAATCTTTTATAGATTTTGGTAGCTATGTCACACTACTTACTCGTTCAGCGGCATCATCATTAGGTTTTACGTACAGTGTTAGCTCCGTTCCAATTCAAGGCTTTGGCAATGGAATAGTTTACTCTCTCGGGTCGTTGAACATTAATTTGAATATAGATGGTGTTAATGCAGGACTAGCGTGTCACGTTGTAGATGACAAACTGTTAGACGTACTGTTACTAGTGGGACAAACCTTCACTGAACAGGCGCACATTGTAGTACATAAAGATGCAGAGAACTTAATTTTTTTCAATTTTAGTGATGAATTACCATTCTCGATATCTGACAAGGCTGGGGACATGACCTTTGTGGTCCAATCAAAGGAAAATATCACGGTTCATGGACCAGCCTCAATTAGAGTTTGCGTGAATATCGAAAACGGAGATATCTTGTTGCATAGTAAAGTTATTGGAAAACCAAATAGACAGACTTGTATCAATGGGGGAGTGTATAGCGTTAAAGAAGGGCAGTTTTTCGTCTCTATTACACCGTTATGTAATCCCTGAAAGTTTTGAGCAATCCTTAATTGGTAGAGGTACTAGGGTGCAATTTGTTTATTGCGTGAATAAGCTTTCGACGAAATAAACGTGACGTTAGCATCGACATTGATAAAATTCATGTAGGTGACTCTGTAAGCGATTTACAAAAGAAAAACTTAGTGTCGTTACTAAACCGATGTAAATCCTTGGGGGAGCTGAGATGCACTAACGTAACTGATATGCACATAGGGCGGAATAGCAAGCAACCAGTGGTATATCGTCCTTACCGGTTGTCGCATAGGGAACGTCAGCAAGTTAGAGGAATGGTAGGTGACATGTTGGAATTCGGGGTCATAAGAGAATCTGTTTTGGAATATGCAAGTCCGATAGTCCTTATGCGGAAGAAGGATGGAAAGCCTAGACTATAGACTTCTTAACTCCCTGACAGTAAAAGAACGATACTGGAAGCTCGTGATCGAAGACGAGTTCGCGCGATTATCAGGATAGGTATAATTTGTAACGTTAGATATGTCATCGGGCTAATTATCAGGTACCATTATTAGAAGAATCTAAGCATCTTACCTCCTTCGTTACCCCGGACGGTCAATATGAATTTAACCGTATGCCGATTGGACTTGCCAATGTTGGCTGTAGTATGTTTGCTGAGAAAATTTCGTGTTTATTTGCCTGAGTTAAAATTCAAATTGTGACTGACTGTAGTGCCTTACGCACAACGTTTTCCAAGCAAGATCTGATCCCTCGAGTAGTGGCTCCTATTACGGGAATTTGACTAAAATATAGAATATAAAGCGGGGACTAAGATGGCGCACGTTGATGCATTGTCTAGGAATCCTAGTAGAGAAGAAGATAGCACGGTTTACTGTGATGTTTTCCCCAATGTGATGTCCATTAACCAGTTAGATTGGCTACACACCTTACAGTTAGAAGACTCGGAACTTTGTAGGATTCGTGATATTTTAAGTTCAGACTTAGACGCTTATGGACTGGCAAATATTAGGGAAAACTATTTGATCACAAACTGTATAAGTGTGTAGACGGAGATAAAAGTAATCTGAGATGGGTAGTACCAAAAGGGGCACGATGGCAGTTCTGTCTGATGAAGCATGATGAAATTGGACATTTTTGGTGGAAAAGACTCTTGAACGTATCAGGAAATCCTACTGGTTTCCCCGGAATGTCCTAGTTTGTCAAGAAATATGTTCAAGTTTGTATCGAGTGTGCCTATGCCAAAAGGTTAGTTCAAACGAAGGGCTCCTACACACAATAATGAAAGTATATGTGCCTTTTCATACAATCCATTTAGATCACCTTGAGCCTTTTGTGCGATCTAAGCGAGGGAATTCATATCTTTTAGTTATAGTGGACGCATTTACAAAATTTATTTTACTACGCCGGTACGCAAAACCAAATCACAAACTGCAATTAAAGTTCACTTCTCGTGCATTCAAGCGTTTTTATGCAGACAAAGATATAAGGCATGTTTTGAACGCCGTTGCAAGCCCACGTTTAAGTGGAGCGATGCAATCGCACAATTTTGAGTTCATTAACTGCACATAACTTAAACTTTGATGAGAGAGATTGGGATGACAGAGCAGGTAAGGGTCAATGGGGTATGAATAATACCTGTCAGAAAACCACAGGTAAAGCACCAACCGACATCATGTTTGGAGTGTGTATGAACACAAAAGTTGATCCCAGATTGAATGACGTAGTTAAAGAAGCTCATAAAAAGACAGATTTGGTGACTATCAGAGAATTAGTTAAGGATAGGATTGAAATAGAGCAAGAAAAACAAACATACAAAAAAAAATTGCTTCATTTGCAAATGACGGAAAAAGCAAAAAGCTTAGGACACCTTATCAAGGCCCTTACAGAGTCGTTGCGGTGTTGTGTAATGATCGCTATAGGGTAGTTTCTATTCCGGGACTTAGTGGCTCTTGAAATAAGTGCAAAACCGCCGTCGCTGCGTATAGAATGTTGCCTTGGGTCCACGTGGCCGCTCTAGGAGTTAACAAAGGTAATGAGAATAACTGTACGGAGGAAAGTGAAATAGAAATCTAATTTATGTAACTAATAAGCATACAACCAGTGATTTAAACTATGACCTGTGACACTGTTTTTACTTTTTGTATATTATGTAAGAAGGAAATACGTAATGATAAATTATGGAATCTAAATATTTGTTAAGCTTATATTATCTTATATGGTGATAATTAGTTCCTTGCTCTCATGTCTACTAGACAACGAAACTTATTCCACGAAATCGGTGTTAGCTTTTACTCGTATAATTTCTTTGTATGTATATTGATTGTAACAGTTCCTGGGTAAATTTTGTTAAGAGTTAATTAATATTGATTTAATTGTTAGTTATAATAGTACAGAGGCCAGCGAAGTTCACATATTGTAATTAGAATACCACATTTATTTATTATTTTTATGGAGTATTGGTAAAATATGATTATGAGCTAGGAACGTACATGAGTTAATGAAACTTATCTAATATCTGTAACTAAGAGCGAATGTAATTATTTTAGTTGGATACATTAATTTCATTATGGATGTTTACTATTTATTATTATGATGTTTATTATTTATATAAATGACTGTAAAAAGGAGGGTTTACAGTTCATTGTGGATGTTTACTATTTATTATTATTATGTTTATTATTTATTTACATGACTGTTAGAAGGAGGGTTTACAGTTCATTATGGATGTTTACTATTTATTATTATGATGTTTATTATTTATTTACATGACTGTAAGAAGGAGGGTTTACAGTTCATTATGGATGTTTACTATTTATTATTATTATGTTTATTATTCATTTACATGACTGTAAGAAGGAGGGTTTACAGTTCATTGTAGATGTTTACTATTTATTATTATCAGTTTTATTATTTATTTACATGACTGTAAGAAGGAGGGTTTACAGTTCATTATGGATGTTTACTATTTATTATTATGATGTTTACTATTTATTATTATGATGTTTATTATTTATTTACATGACTGTAAGAAGGAGGGTTTACAGTTCATTATAGATGTTTACTATTTATTATTATGATGTTTATTATTTATTTACATGACTGTAAGAAGGAAGGTTTACAGTTCATTATGGATGTTTACTATTTATTATTATAATGTTTATTATTTATTTACATGACTGTAAGAAGGAGGGTTTACAGTTCATTATGGATGTTTACTATTTATTATTATGATGTTTATTATTTATTTACATGACTGTAAGAAGGAGGGTTTACAGTTCATTATGAGTGTTTACTATTTATTATTATGATGTTTATTATTTATTTACATGACTGTAAGTAGGAGGGTTTACAGTTCATTATGGATGTTTACTATTTATTATTTTGATGTTTATTGTTTATTTACATGACTGTAAGAAGGTGGGTTTACGGTTTTAAGATTAGAATGTTTTTTGTAAAATGACTCGATTGGCCGAATGTTAGGTGTGCATGAGGACATGCACAATGTCAGGATGGTCGAATGTTAGGTTTGCCGATTTTTATGGTGTATAAATTTAAAATTATCTGATTTCTGAACGTAGCATAAAATGTTCTAAATATCGTTTCGGAACGGAAATTCTCGACCGTTGAATCGAGCGTTTAAATGAAAAGAGGCGAATCGAGTCATTCTGGTCGGAGCGCCGAAGGAGAACGGACGTCTCTGGAGCTTGTACAATGCTGTCTGAGGAAATAGAAGCTTTTGGAAACTGTGTAAGTGTTTTTCTGTGTTCCTATTCCTTGTGGCCTTTATTTAAGGAGTGAATTTTACTATAAATCGAAACCTTTCGCTTGTCAGTTTCGTTTTATATAGTATGTAGAATGACAGTAGGTAACCTAGGTAGGTTAGTATGTAATCTGCCTTTTCACCAAAAATGGTTTGCCAGATTTTACTTGCTAAGTAAGTTTTCGTAGAAATTTATTTCGGTAAAAAATAATCTGCCCACCTTTTACATAATTTGTTTTTTTCCGAACTTCAACATTACAAAGTAAAAGTTTGCTCTGCTTTTTAGAATCCACGTATTTCTTTCTATCAGACTAGTCAAATATACTCGTATTGTAAACTAATCCGACAGACGTTGTACTCTCTAAAAGACGATTATTTTTTTCTTTCAGAAGAACCTTTTCTGACAATAACAAACACAACAAAGAAAGAAAAGTTAAACTGGTCAAACCGTCCACGCGTGATGGTGTGACCAATAGGAATTCATTTTAAGGGTTCCGTAGTCAACTAGGAACCCTTATAGTTTCGCCATGTCTGTCTGTCCGTCCGAGAATAATCTCAGAAACTTTTTGCACTAGAAAGCTGAAATTTGGTACAAATATGTATATTAATTACGTCAACAAAGTGCAAAAATAAAAAATAAAAAAAATGTTTCTTTAGGTACCTCTCCTACACGTAAATTAGGGAGGGATTTTTTTTAAAATTCAATCCCAATATGTGTTATATCGTTGGATAGGCATTTAAAAATGAACAGGGGTTTACTAAGGTCATTTTTTGATAATTTTAACATTTTGGGAAATAATCGCTCCAAAAGAAAATAAAATTGTGTCCCCCCCTCTAACTTTTGAACAAGTTCAAAAATCTAGAATATGGAACTGCATAAAGGCTTTCTAGGAATATTATTTTGAACCAGATAGGTTTAATAGTTCTTGAAATTTTTGAAAAAATATTTTTTTAGTGTACCTACTACTATCCTACCTATGTCAAGTCAATGCTTCACACAGATAGCCCATTTTTGTAACTTTAAGTGGGGATACTTAAGTATTGTGATGCACTGAAAACTACGGAACCCTACACTGAGCGTGGCCCGACACGCTTTTGGCCGGTTTTATATATTATATTTTTATAATAAACATCTGTATGTTTACTCATCTCTGACGTATTTCATTTTCAGTATAAAGAGCAAACGATATATAAGACAAGGTTAAGGCCGTAGATGCATACTTCACCTATTTCAGCATTACCTCGAAGCAAAATCAATTGAAGGCTAAGTAGCTCTACAAACAATATTTTCTCAAGCAGTTTTACCGACATTTGTAATTGTGCTGGAACATTGAGAATGATGGAAAACCTTCAATATTGTTATTTCATTTCGAACCAAATGCGTCTCCTTTTACCACCGTATACAATGTAATCATTAAAATATGTGGTTCAAGTCTTTTGGACGCAACGACGACGGGTTGCTACAAGTTTGGCTTGTTTGTCTGTTCATCTGTCTGTCTGTGGAATCGTGGCTCATAAACGAATGCACTGATTTGTATTTTGTTATTTTTATGTTTGAATTGCAAATTTGTCGGGAGTGTCCTAAGACATTTTTGACGGCCTTAAATGTTGGCAATACTTGTGATGTTGTCCAATATTTATTGATTCATTAATTAAAGCGACCTGTGTGGTAATATGTGAATGTTATCAATTACGTATTAAACGTGACCAATAAAGCTAGTACAATACGTGTAGACATCTCAAACCTGAACACTTTTAATATATTAGTAAACTAGTATTTAAGATGCGTATCTGTTATTTTTTTTTTATATTGCACTTCAAGATTGACCTCATCCCACCTGATGTTAAGTGGTAATGAGGTCCTAATGGAAGGATTCTAATTATTTTTCCTGCTTTTATGGAACAAATATTATGATGTGCCTTGTTGATGTCTATGATATAGAAAGGTATACCACCACCTTACAGAAGACCGCACCCAAATAACAATCACTTCTGTGTTGTTGTGTTCCTGCGTGTGAGTAAGGTTTCCAGGGCTCTTTGGGGGTGCTACATTAGTAGCAGGGGTCAAGCCTTCAAGGTAAGGGCGACAAGTACAGTTACAGATTTATTATGCTGTACTTGTCCCCCTTAAGCTAGGACCTCATAACCACTTAACATCAGGTGGGATGAGGTCAATCTTGAAGTGTGATATATAAAAAAAAAGTTTTTAGGTTTTCGACTCATTGAACTAAAATTAAAGATTGGAGCTACTATGATAAAGACGTTATTCAACCCCCATGGAGATAAAATAAGGGATAATGGAGGATGTTAATGTATTCGTTTGAACCTATCAGCACTTAATGTAATTAATAAATTAAGACGAACAAAAATAGTATTAGGTCGCCTGTACGAAGTCTCGCCCGCGACTTCTTACAGGCGTTACACGTTAGTATTTGGATAAAGGGCACTTTCAAGCGCCTTGCAGTAATATATTGAGTGGTCGTTATACGATGAAATCAATTATGTACCCACCCTCACATTTACAACTTGTGGCAAATTCAAGCCAATGTTTGTGTTAGCAACTTCTTGATTAGTTCCAGACGATGCGAACTTTTTAGTGATCAGGTACAGTCGACCGCACGTCAAGATAAACACTTGGTTTTCGATATTAGTTCTTAAACATACGACATAAGGGTGGCACTAAGTCCAGAGTGTGTATGTAGTCTGTCCCTACGCAAGGTTGGTCCGCAAATAGAGATTATACTACTGTGGGTTGTACGTACACGTCAGCACCTACCTCTGTTAAACTCTGCCAGTCTATTCTCAGCTTTATTTTTAGGGCAATAAAGTGGTTAGCTGGTGTGCTCACGTGTGTGATAGACAGTTTGAAAAGTTATATACAATCGTACGGGAGACCTTCTCGAGTATGTTGCAGTATGTATGTCTTATAGTAATTGAAGATTTATTTAACTAGTGTAGTCTTAGGACGCTTTTCCATTGGTGAGATAGATACCTATACTTAGATTTAACTTTGTTAAGGATTTTACAGACAAATTATAGTACAAATTAGGGGGTCTTATTGCTGGAAAGCAATATCTTCCAGAAAAATCCTTCAGGTGGAGGAAAAAGTAGATATACAGAATCGGTTATGTTAATGAAAAATATAGGTTGAGAATAAATTAACAGAAAAAAACACGTGCCGGTAACACGAAAAGAACCCTACAGCTAAGGCCTTTGTCATGGCGACAGAGATGGCGTAGTCGGGGTCTGTGCTTTTTTTTTATATTACACTTCAAGATTGACCTCATCCCACCTGATGGTAATGAGGTCCTAGCTTAACTGCTCCAGTTCGAGCGATACATCGCTATGCCCTACCTCTCTCTTTTTGGGGGAAATGCGTTGACGAACCGTACCGTCAACCGAGGGAGGTGACGATGTATGTGGGACTTGCGGCTCCAATAAGGACAGCAATAGGTACCCACTTAAACATCCTGAAGAACCTCATTGCGTTGATGGTGATGCCGTGGGAATAGCAGACCTACCACAACATCACCAGTGGAAAAGCCGCTAATTAAGTAGCCCGTTATTTCCTTAGGAAATGCTTTGGAGGAGCGACGATGGCTGATCCACTGGACCATCCCCGTCTTGCAAGAGACTGGTCTTCAAGCGGTGACAGAGCGCGGGTATACTGCCGTCACGCCTCGTCAGTGGTATGCTGGGGCTGATGGACTCTGCTAGGCGTGTTTGCCTAGTCCAACGATTTCTATGGTGGTCTACGAAACGGAAATAGTTGCTAGCTGAAACCACAAGGGGATTCGGGCCGAAGCAGAGTCGACAAAGATAAACGCTCATTAGCAAATAGGTAAAACATGCTCATCATCTCTGCGGACAACGGTCCCGAATCCTTTGAACAAAAACTAGATACACACATTTCTACTAAACGATCAGCGTTCGGGCCGACCAATCTGCATTGACGGCCGATCCGGCGATCCTAGCAGCGGTCCCTCGTTAGTTAATTGTCGGTCTGTCTGTCCGAATAACGAGGGGCTGCCACAGACGTCTAGTTAGTGGATAAGCCCTTCCAAAATATTCATTGTTATGCAAAGTATGAAAAAACTCACGACCTTCGTGGTCCAGAGGCTAGCGGGCCAGACTTTAGCATCGCGCATTCTCCGAGGTCCCGGGTTTGATTTCCGGTCGGGTCAATATAGGAAACGAGGCAGGCGATAGCAGGGCATAGCGATTTATCGCTCGGCCTGGAGCAGCCCGACTGGTGAAATACCACCACCTTAAAGAAGACCGCAGCCAAATAACAATCACTTCTGTGTTGTTGTGTTCCTACGTATGAGTAAGGTTTCCAGAGCTCCTGGGGGGTGCTACATTAGTAGCAGGTAAGGGCGACAAGTCCAGTAACAGATTTATTATGCTGTACTTGTCACCCTTAAGCTAGGAACTCATTACCATTTAACATCAGGTGGGATGAGGTAAATTTTGAAGTGCAATATAAAAAAAAACACATCCGTTCACTTTGACTACGTAGTGCAGAATACCACTACTTACCGCCCATCGACTTTATATCGAACGGAATAACCGGAAATCTATCGATAATTTTGCAAATTAAATCATGAACTTTCACTTTCTTGCTACTATCGCATTCTACTTCTTTCTGTCTATTGCCCTCAGTTTTTCCCTACTACTACATAACTATAGCATTTATGACGAAAGTTTATACTCTCGTCATAACTCTTATGGGTTTCTTAAACTGCGAGTATTTATATAGCCATTATTTGCTGTGAACATTTAAAATTTTCATATGAAAGAAATTTTTTATTTTATTTATTTATATACATAAAAACATACAAACATGAGGACGCTTGCAAAATACACTTCTAATGTCCAAATGAACTTTTTTTTTCTTTTAATGGACTCTATTTCGCGTGTCTACATAACGCGATGATTCCGCCAATGTCAAGTGTTTAGAGAGACACGTTATTGTAAGTTGATTGCTCGGTGATGAGAGTTAATTAAACAAATAAACTTGTTTTAATTGTAAATTTTAAGACTTTCGCGTTTCATTTTAAACATAAAAATAATTTAACGGGTCAAAACGCGACACCATTTTTATTTAGTAGTTAATACGAACTTGGTGGTTGTTGGCCAACCGTGGTCACGAGCTGACTCAGCTCGTGACCACGGTTGGTGCAACCTAACCGAAACGTCGGGCAGTAAGTAGTTCGTATTGGTGTCGCGTTTTGACCCGTTAAATTATTTTAATTATTTTAATTGTTTGAAATTTGTTTGTATTCGATGTCATATCTGTGTATCTACATCTTCGTCCTGGACCGGGTGATCGCTGTATTAACATGCCGGATTACCGTTACGCAACACTTAATGTACGCACTTCTCCCAATAACAACCTTCGTCTACGTTCCCTCGTAAAAAGGGGGAAACTACTACAGATGCTTTTTAGATTAAATGCCGGTTTGTTAGAACCTTCATCTTGACTAATGACGGAATATAGACGTTTTTATACATCTTATTATTTGACCTCAAGTTATGTATTTTTTGGGTTCCGTGCCCAAAGGGTAAAAACTGGACCTTATTTCTGAGACTTCGCTGTCTATCTGTCCGTCCGTCCGTTGTCAGGTTGTTGGTATCTCAAAAGCAGTGGTAGCTAGACAGTTAAAATTTCACCAGATAATGTAGATAATGCTATTGCAGAAATAACAGTAAATACTAAAAATAAAATAAAATAAACAATTAACGGGGGCTCCCATACAACAAACGTAATTTTTTGTCTATTTTTGCTCGACAACAATAAATAGTAACAGCTAGTAAGTACCTTTTGATTGTACTCGATACAAACTTCAAAAAGTAAAAAGTCTTGAAAAAATAAAGATAGAACTTCTCTTATATAGATTTTGCTCATAATTAGGACTGACCTACTTCCACAGAAACATCCTTTGATCCAAGACTGTTTGATCGAATTGAAAAGGATCTCAGCTGTATAAAGAATACTGTTATATTGAAACCTTTTCAACATTGGGCCCTGGACATTTCATTACTTGGGCTAAAAGTTAGCCAATAAAAATATTACAGGTTGCACCTCAGGGTTGGAGAGTTATTAGACCTTTTGCATAGGTCGGGTAATAGCAGTGTACCACGTCCGTAAATGTAGAAAAAAATGATTAATATAAATTATTTTTTAGCCAAAACACGTCCATTGCACTGTAGCTGCATCCGAGATGTAGTGGTTTTATTTGTAAGTTTAACCTCGTAAGACTAAACGTCCTTTTAAAGCCAGACAACTTACGACTTTAAGGTTACATTTTTACGGTTCTTTAGATATAATCTTCTCTTTTTATGTAGGCCTTTATTTGTTTTATCATGCGCTATGTTGGTTTTATATCTTTTTTTCGAGGTATGGGAAATACCACATCGTGTGTGGTACTCTCTCACCAGTGGCGTAACTATACCATTCGGGGCCCGTGGCAAATTCATCAATCCATCGACCAAAAAAATAGCTTCGCTGCTAAGAAGAGTCAGAGACAGTCCAAACAGCATTCTCCAAACGTTTGCGGAGAATCATTATCCTCCCATTTTAAAGAAAATGCGAACCACTCTGTATAAGTTTAGTACTAACACTAGGTAATAAGTAAAATTTTTGTTACTAACATTTCTATGGATAATTTTGGTCCGAAATAAATGAATTATTATTATTATTAATACTACACTAAAACGCGATCGAACTAGCCTGTATTATGCACAAATTTTATTGTAATTTCAATCTTTAATTCATTGTGAACGTATTCGTTCTTTGCCCTCTGTATACTAGGATTTCTGGAAAATTCCAAAGTTGATTTAATTAAAGTCGCCTTGGGGAGATCGAGTCGTGGGGAATTCGCAAATCTTACCAGATGTCAGCGTAATTACAAAAAGTTGACAAATGCTTGTTTTCGGAATTTTCGCGTTTCATATTCATTTCTTAAATGTTGCCAACGTAGAAAATTGAATTCTGAAAACTGATAAGACGTATGTATGTAAGTACACGCATAGTTAGATGCTGGTGATAACATTTAATACAAAGTGACATAATTATTGTTTTCAGTAAGATTGAACAATCTTACGACAATACATATGAGTATACTGCTCTGTATCTATAAAAAATAGTCATGGTACCTATTATACGGAAATTATAAATCACGACGGTACAACAACAACCAGACCCGAGACATTTCAGAAAAAATAATGCAACGCCAAAATCCGGCCCGCTCGTCTCGCTCGACTACGGAGGCCGTTAAATAATACGAGCTTATGCCCGCGACTTCGTCCGCGTGGCGTGTTATAAAAAGAGATCTTTGTGTGTGTGTGGGAGAAACTTCATATTTACTAACCTTAGTAACCTTAGTACCTTAGTAACTTAGCATGCATGCATACATATGCATGCATGCTAAGATTGAAAACATCTATCTTACGCGGTTTAGATTTTTTCATGCAAAAGTTTTTTTCCGCTAACTCCCGTTCCCGTGGAAATTTTGCAATATCCTGTTACAGCTAAGCTTTAAATTTACTAAGGTACCTGCATGCCAAATTTCAAGCGTTTAACTTAAGCGGTTTAGATTTTTCATACAAAAGTATTTAACAGATAATTCCCGTTCCCATAGAAATTTTGGAAATTTCTCACTGAATGCACCTCTATAGTACCTAAGCTACGTCCCTTCCAAATTTCTAGTGCCTACGTTTAGCCGTTTAGGCTGCGTGTTGATATGTCAGTCAGTCAGTCAGTCAGTTTCTCCTTTTATATATTTAGATAAGTATACTTTTTATATTAGCGCCGCTCGTGCGAGCGCTTCGATTACTGAATGCCATATCGGAGCAATGCGATTTATTTTACAGTAGGCCAAACGAGGTCTTAAGATTGGCTATTAATATAGCATCAAAAACGACATAATTGTATTAGGGTAAGCCTGTAAAGATTATGTTTGTATGCTTATAAATAAATAAAATAAATATAAATAAATAAATAAAGTATAGACTAGAGACCAGTCCCGGCTTTGCATGGGAGGACATTTCATTTTTAAACTTTTCTGAATAAAGGAGAACCGATTTGAACGGTAACCATTATTGGAATATTGTTTCTTACTTTAAACTGCCAGTAATATAACCCATTGTGGACAAAAAATATCAAAAGAAAATCCGTCATTAGCTGAGATTTGTTGTTACTTCTTAGAGCTGTGGATTTTTGTGTAATATTTAAATCCATACTAATATTATAAATGCAAGAGTAATTCTGTCTGTCCGGCTTTCACGCCTAAACCGCTGAACCGATTTTGATGAAATTAGGTATGCGTTGAGCGTTGAGAAGGAGCATATGTACTTTTTGTTTTTAAAATAAGGGGGGATGGGGGTAATATCACCCTTGATAATATATTGGAAAATGTTTATTATTCAAGTAAGAGATATGAAATTTGAAAGAAAGAAAGAAAGAAAATACATTTATTGACCGTACAAAACATAATATACCACCGATTACAAAATTAGAACAAAAATGAAAATGAAAAATACTAAAAAGTTACAAACCATTAAATTAGAAGACAAATTACAAAATGAAAGTAAACAGAGAGGTCAACAGGGGTACACATATGTGGCAAATTTGGCATATACAGCTCGAAACTTGGATTAAGATATGGACTACTTTTAGTTTTTAATAATAAGGGGGATAGGGGTAAAACCGTCAATTATAGTATAATATAGAAAAAACCTGTATTCTATAGAATAGCTTTATTAAAAGGACAAATTAAGTAAATCTACCGCTGTGTTCGGAATGTTGATCATGTCGAGAAGAACCGGCAAGAAAATCGACGCTTACTCTTTTTTTTACTTTTTTTTCAATTTAAATTCCTCGCGAACAATGTCGCGGACACAGCTAGTAAAGTATATTTCTAAGTGGCCTCAGTCATTAAAAAGCGGGTCACTACTCGGTCGGGGCGCGCTGTTCGCCACGGAATCCGGTACAAAGCGACCGCGACATGCAGGTAATTTTGAATCTGCCCACCGCACCGAATACTGGCTGCCTTTAATGCTTTAAGGCTTGTTATCGTGTGGAGAAAAGTAAAGCTTTACTGTTAAAATAAAGTATGGTATCAAACTTAGTATCGTCTCTCTGCAGGGTAAAGAATTTCTTTTTATATTAGCGCAGTATATTGGCTTCCAGCCTGGAAGAGTGGAGAAAAGAGCATTGCGGTTTATCGGTCAAACCGACAGATGATATACCTCCACCTTAAAGAAGCTAACCTTTCACGGTGGAAAATATTCCATCACGAACAAACAAGTTTGGTAACTCCTATCTTTGCCGGACCATAAAGAAGTGGAACTCGTTGCCGGCTCATGTGTTTCCTCCTTCCTTTGACATGGATTCCTTCAAAAGGAGCGTGAAGAAACATTTTGCGGGCCAGAATGGCGATGCTAACGGGTAGGATATTTTGATATCAAATCCGTTGTCATCGTGATGTGGGTTCCTGTCTTGCTTACCATCAGGCTGGGAGGAGCCAATATACTGCGATACTATAAAAAAAAGAAGACCGCAGCTAAATAACAATAACTTCTATGGTGTTGTGTTCTTGCGTGTGAGTAAGGTTTCCCGAGCTTTCCTGGGTCAAGCCTTCAAGGTAAGGGCGACAAGTCCAGTAATAGATTTATTATGCTGTATTTGTCGCCATTAAGCTCATTACCACTTAACATGGGATGAGGTCAATCTTGACGTGTAATATAAAAAAAACACCCACAATGTGGTGACAACGGATTTGATGCCGTAATATCATATCCACACTATCCTATACTAGAAGATATTACTTCACGTTCTTCTTGATGGAATCCATGTCAAATAAATATTGGGAAACATCATCAGATACATTGCTCCGATTCAGCGGGAAGTAGTAGTAGATGTTACAGAAATCAGAAACAACGACGGTACCACAACGCCCAGACTCGAATCTGGGACTTCAGAGATGGCACGATGCCAAGGTTCGGCCAGCTCACCTCTCGGCTACGGAGGTTGCGAAAGGAAGGAGGAAACACATCAGCCTGCACAGAGTTCCACTTTTTTAATGGTGCGGCAAAGATATGAGTTACCAACCTTTTTCCACGATGAAGCGGTGACGTTGGCCGGCTCTTGTGGTTCTGTGAAGGAAAGGGGAAAGCGGAATAAAGGGAAAACGGTTCCTCGGAACAATCAACATGATAGAGATGATACTCATCGAACCTTTTTCGGTCTTCTGTAAGGTGGAGGTATTTCACCAGAGTCTATTGTTACATAATTTGTGTGCGAGCATGCAATCTTAAACAGCTGTGAAGCGTATGTAGTTAGGCGCCCGCAATGTCTACACGTCTTTTGAGCAAATCTATGACACTTCAAAAACACAATTCGTGAGCGAGCATGCAACCTTTAACAGCTGTAAAGCATGTGAGGCGAGGCGCCCACAATGTCTACACGTCTTAAGACCCGCTCTGTGCGATCCGAACGCTTTACAAATCTAACAAGGTTTATCCTTTAAGATTGTTTGTGCTGAGAGCGACAGACAACCACAGTATAACTTGATAAAAATGATTTGCATTTATTGAAATGAAAACTCAAAAGAATTTTTTTTTTATTTTAAGTCCTCATTTCTTTTGTCCGAGATACAGTTAATCTAAAAAACTAGAAGATAATGATGCAATCAATAGATCATGAAAATTCTTGTTTGAGGGTTGAAGTCATTTTGTTCGGTTTAGAGGGCTTACTATCATAAACGAAATATGTCGGATCCAATGATCATAATCGTAACCATCTTACTAATATTATTTATGCGTATGATGGCCTGAACTAAAAGGCTAATACAAAATACTAACGAATCAGCGACTTGCCTTAGATTTGGATTGTTGCTGAATAAGTTACTATAATATTATATAGTTTTGCTCATTTACTAACAACCAATCACTTACTGTTAATTAAGGAAAACCTGTCATAGTCCTTATAATATGTAATTTGCATGGACAAACATTTATAGTTATCTATGCTATTCGGAAAACCGAATAAATAAATAAATAAAAAAACACGTATATGTAATCAAATTTATTTATATGTAATCAAATTTATTATTTATTAATACCCCTTTATAATTATCATATTTATTTTATATGGAATCAGTTAATAGTGCTTATGATGATGACCAACATGACCACTTTCAATCCTTTTCTTCTTCTAATTCTAGTTTTTACTCCACATCTTTACCTCTCTCTGATACTCTTGAAACCACGTTCCAGGATGTCCCTAACAATTTGAATATCGTTCATATTAATGCCCAAAGCATCCCTGCCCATTTCCCAGACCTGCTGATGGCTTTTGAAAATAAAAACATTCATGCAGTCTTAGTTTCTGAGACTTGGCTGAAGCCTTGTCTCCCGTCTACATCCTTCTCACTTCCTGGTTTCCAACTCCTAAGGAATGATCGTATCGGTCGCACTGGTGGTGGGATTGCAATATATATCCGATCTCATATTTCTTCTTCTATATTAAACGTTTCCCCCCCTTCTTCATCTTCAGAAGTTGCACAACATCTCTTTATTGAGCTAAAGTTCTCCCATTCAAAAGTGCTCCTTGGGGTACTCTACAGTCCTTCTTGTAGGGTAGACTATTTTTCTGCTCTCGAAAAGCTGTTAGAGGACCTAACTCCTCTTTACAATCACACAATTGTAATGGGAGACTTCAATACGTGCCTTCTGAAAAATGATCACCGTTCCCGTCGCCTTAGATCAGTAGTTGATTCTAGTAATCTGAATTTACTCCCCCTCAATGCCACTCACTTTTTTCCAAATTGTACACCATCTCTTCTTGATTTGATTATTGTTTCCTCAGTGGACCATGTGGCTAAGCATGGCCAATGTCCGGCTGATGCTTTCTCATACCATGACCTTGTTTATGTGTCTTATAAGGTCCGTCCTCCCAAACCTAAGGCGAAAGTTGTTCTGCAGCGCAATTTTGGTGGCATGAACTTGGATGCATTACGACAGGATGCTATGGCAGTAGACTGGTCTGTTATTCACAGTGCGGACAGTGTTGACGACAAAATTAGCACCTTCAACACGTTACTAATAGATCTATACGATAAGCATGCCCCTGTTCGCCCTGTCAAGATGAAGCATACTCCTGCACCTTGGCTTACTGATGACCTGAAAGTTTTAAGGGACAAAAAACGAGCGGCAACTTCAAAATTTAAAATGGATCCGTCCGAGCGTAACCGCGAAAAATATAAGTTGATCCGGAATCGCTGCAATAGACTGTGTAGAGACGCGCAAAGACGCCACATTCACAAATCTGTTGAAAATGGTAGTCCAGTTAAAGTCTGGAAATTTTTGAATTCGCTTGGAATTGGAAGAAAACCTATTGACTCACTCCCTAAAGATACTAATTTCAATCTTTTAAATAAGCATTTCTCCACGTCTGGTACAGTTGACAGTACTTTAAAAACTCAAACTTTAAATCGACTTTCCTCTCTTCCAATACCTGATCATTCGTCTTTTGTTTTTAGTCAATTGTCAGATTGTGATGTTAAGAAGAACATCATGTCCATTGTTTCTAATGCCGTTGGTAACGATGATGTTAGCCGTAATATGATAATACCGCTCCTTGATATCCTAACTCCTTTGATTACATCTATCTTTAACTACTCCTTATCCTCGAGTACTTTCCCATCTGCGTGGAAAGATGCTCAAGTTATACCACTCCCTAAAAAGCCTAATCCCTCATCTTTTTCTGACTATCGCCCCATATCTATCTTACCCTTCTTATCAAAGGTCCTTGAGCGTGTCGTTCATAAACAGCTTAGCCATTTCCTCTCCAAAAACAATCTCCTTGATTCTTTCCAGTCCGGTTTCCGTCCTGGTCATAGTACGGTCACGGCATTGGTCAAGATTACTGATGACATACGCCATGGTATGGACGGTAGAAATCTTACGGTGTTGGTGCTACTTGATTTTAGCAACGCCTTTAACACTGTGGACTTTGACATCCTGCTCGGAGTGTTGCGTTCTCTTAACATATCTCCGATGGTAATTGACTGGTTTCGTAGTTATCTGTATGGTCGCCGGCAGCGTATTCGTGCTGAGGATTCTCTTTCTGCATGGTGTGACATTGCTGCCGGTGTACCTCAAGGTGGCGTCTTGTCTCCTCTTCTTTTCACTACTTTCATTAATTCAATCACGTGTAATCTTACTTCATCCTACCATCTATATGCAGACGATTTACAACTATATTTACAGGGCAGCCTTGACGATTTACCGAATGTTATTAATCTAATGAATGCTGATCTTATTCGCATCTCAAGTTGGAGCAAGGCGTTTGGTCTCAAGGTCAACCCTGCTAAAACGCAGGTGATTATTGTTGGTGGCTCTCGATTGATCAGCATGATTGATTGGAATTATCTGCCTCCTATTACATTTGACGGTGTCCAGATTTCTTATAGTAAAGCTGTAAAAAATTTGGGAGTTTATGTTGATGATAGTTTGAGTTGGGATACTCAGGTCAAGGAGGTCAGCAGGAAAATGTTTGCATCAGCAGGATCTATCAATCGATTACGAAATTTCCTACCTATACCCACCAAAATTGCGCTAGTACAGGCATTACTATTGCCTATTCTTGATTATGCTGACTGCTGCTATACAAATCTCAATGAGGTATATCTCGACAAACTTGAGCGTCTTCAAAATTTCTGTATCCGAATCATCTTTGGCTTACGCAAGTATGACCATGTCTCCAATTTTCGGGCTCAGCTTAATTGGCTTCCTATTCGTCGTCGACGTGACCTCCATCTTTTATCTCTTCTATATAATATTTTATTTAATCCTCTTTCCCCTCCTTATCTGAAAGAACGATTCCATTTCTTGCAATCCATCAATGAGCATAGTATGCGATCTTCCCGTAAACTTCTCCTTGCTTTTCCTACTCATACCTCTGAATACTACTCACAATCTTTCACTGTCCAGTCCATACGCTTATGGAATTCCCTTCCTTTATCTATCAGGGAATCTGAGTCCCTTCCAATTTTCAAATCAAGAGTAAAATCTTTATTTCTTTCTCTTAACTAAACGCGAACTTCTTTATCAAAGTGTTAAAATAAAGCTAAGCTTTTGTTGGTATTTAATCTGATTTCATTTGTTTATTCTATATGTTTGTTTAACCGTAAATACTTTATGGATTTGTATATATTTATTGATATTTATTTATGTATGTATTTTTTATTTATTTGTGTTTTATTTATTTTTTTTATGTATTTATCATATTATGTTATTTATATTTCCGGTTATTTATTTATTTTTGTTTTCCTCAATAAATATTTTGCACGGGCGCACCCGTTTCTCGATATCTACTTTTTCCTCTACCTAAAGGTTGTCTGGAAGAGATTGCTTTCTAGCAATAAGACCGCCTAAATTGTACTTAATTATGTCTGTAAAGCCAATTTCTGTAAATTTTTCTGTGCAATAAAGTGTATCTATCTATCTATCTATAAAAAAACACGTTTTCCCGAATTCTCAATTTATAAAAACCAGACGTAGAGGTACATCATTGTAGTTACGTCTATTTATTTTGGAGTACAAAACATTGAAATCGGATTAAAATCGATATGTTTAGTTTCTTAAACATTTAAAATAATTTAACGCTAGGGTAGGTTCTTCTTCTTATATATAAAAATGAATCGCTGCTCGTTAGTCTTGCTAAAAGTCGAGAACGGCTAGACCGATTTGGCTAATGTTGGTTTTGTAATATTATTGGAGGTCCAGGGAAGGTTTAAAAGGTTACAAAATTTGGAAAATAGTAGGCGGAACGACGTTCGCTGGGACAGCTAGTATTTATATATATATATACGGTCGAATTGAGAACCCCCTCCTTTTTTTTGAAGTCGGTTAAACATGGTACGCGAAAGTCTTAAAGTTTATGTTTAGTTTCTTTCTTAACATATAGGATTGGACGGAGACAAAATCGTCTTTCCGAATTGGAATCCTTTCTGAGGTTTGTGAATCAGCCTCCTGATTAATATTAGTCTTTATGCCTACAACAAAAGACCGGTACGTAGCCGAAAGTGTTTAGTCTGACTTCGACTTACTTTAAAACCCTTTTTGGGTGATTTCGTTTTCATTGGCTCAGTTCGGCGCGACTACCAGCCTCCTTATCAATGACGATCTTCGTAGCCGGGAGGCGAGCGGGCCTGACTTTGGCAAGCGCCATCTCTGAGGTTCCGGGTTCGATCCCCCGTCGGGTAAATATGGGAAATTAACTTTTACATATTGTCTCGGGTCTGGGTGTTGTGGTACCGTCGTTGTTTCTGATTTCTTTAACACAAGTGCTTAAGCTACTTACCACAGAATCAGAGCAATGTATGTGATGTTGTCCAATATTTATATTTATTTATTTTTATTTATTTATTAGTCTTTACACCTACATGTCTAATATACTTGTCTAATGAAGAAATAATATTATAAAACAGAAGATAATATTAATGACAAAAATGTTTGAACTTGATACCATTAATTATGTAAACTAGTCATAAGCCGTGTTGTTAATATGTTTTTTTTTGCATGTTACCATTTTTGTAAGTTTTTGAAAAGAGTAACTATCGAGTTTCTTGCCGGTTCTTCTCGATAGAAGCAACATTCTGAACACGGTGGTAGTATAATCTGACGATTCATAAATACTTTTGTAAAAGTTTACATGAATAAAAACATTTTCTATTCTATTGTTTTTGAGTGATTTCGTTTTTATTGGCTCAGTTCGACACGACGTTTTCAAGCTGTAGTTGCTTTTCTACTTCTTCATTTTACTATGTCTCGAGCTCAAAGTTCTTCTTTGAGTGCAGCAGTGCCGTTTCAAAGGAACGAAATGTAAAATAGTCCTTTTATCAGTGAAATGGATCAATGTATGGGAACAGGGATTTGTTCATTCTTCGTAGTTGCTTTGTCGCGTTTACTGCACTTTATATATATTTATATGTAGTGCAGTGATAGCCGAAATATATTTTTAGCTTTACAAGAAAATTTCTAATGGTTACAATAAATGTCGACAGAACAGCTGATTCTAAGTAATAGGGTCCCCTTTTAACATTTGGTATGGAAACCAAAAAACCGGCCTAGTGCGAGTCGGATTAACGCACGAAGGGTTCCGTACCATTGACACATAAACAACAATAGGTCCGCAAAATTCATATATTTTGTCAATATTTCAAGCGTTTATCAGGTTCATAATTTAAAATTAAATATCACACAAAAAGATTGAAGATCGCAGCCAAATAACAATCACTTCTGTGTTGTTATGTTCCTGCGTGTGAGTAAGGTTTCCAGAGCTCCTGGGAGATGCTACGTTAGTAGCAGGAGTCAAGCTTTCAAGGTAAGGGTAACAAGTCCAGTAACAGATTTATTATGCTGTAGGTACTTGTTACCCTTAAGCTAAGACCTCATTACCACTTAACATCAGGTGGGATGAGGTCAATCTTGAAGTGTAATATAAAAGCAAAAATTATGCTGTATGAAAGACCCTATTTTTTATTAAATTTATTGTTTATACATAAAAGTACATACTTAAATACTTTTGAAAGTATTACAATTGTGAAAAGCCTAATTCTTGCCATAATTAATATCGAGCCATAAGAACAAAAAAAAAATACTGTTATTTTCTTATAGTGGCAAAAGAAACACAGACAGACAGACGGACATAAAAACGGACAGACAAACTGACAAACAGTGTAGTCTTAGTAATATGGTCCCCTTCTACCGATTCGGTACGAAGCCCAAAAATTATATCTTTTTTCAGTTTAAAATCTCTTGGAACTAACTATTGAAAGTTGAGGCACAGATTCTCCTCGACGATGGCTTCGAACTAGTTTAATAACAAGTAGATCTGTATCTAGGGTTGCCACCTTATTGCTATGTGTTCCTAGCTCACTTTGAACTAAGTCATTTATTTTGGTTTTTGATGAGTAAAAAAAATTAAGCAATATGCGAATTAAAAAGGGAAGGTACGTATTAGAACACTTGAAATTTAAAGATCTAAAATTAAAACCCCGGCGCTTAAAACCACTAAAATTAAAATACCTTGATTGCTGGTTGACCTTAATTTAAAATAGTGAAAGTTCTAAATGTCGAACCATTATTGTATCGAAGAACATGCACCCTAATTCCACAGTACCTCAACTGGAAATGTCTATATCTCCCTAGAGTAATTATATCTTTCGATCTTTAAATCTAAATTTAAAATAATGAAAAGTCTAAATATAGAATGAGTTTTCTTATTTAAAGTTCCCACATTTGTTACATGTATTTAGTTTTCAATCTTCTCATTTAATGTGGGTATTTTAATTTTCAGTGTTTTGAACTACGAAATTGCGAACTTGTATTATTAAGACCTTAAATATTATGAAAAATTACTTAAGTTATTTGGTTATAGGCAATTTCAAACTCAGTTGTTTTGCATTTCGGGGTTTTGATCATTTGGTTATTAGAACCCTTGGGTATTGTAATTTTAGGGGTTTTAATACGTCGTTCCATTAAAAATATGTTAGCAACCCTATCTGTATTGGATCGGTAGCTCACTGTCCGTGAACTTTTGCATCTGCAAGCTGAGTGGACGCAAGGAAATATTAAAATCCTACTCTTGTATTCTATCTGATACATGTAAAAATGTACGTGCAGATATATCCATAACTTTTATTATATCTTAAGAACCGCAAAAGCAGTAATATTTTCACAAATTGTGAGGCTTGCATTCAACAATTTTTTGGCTCGATATCAGTAATGGTTTGCACTTGATATGTTCTCAAATAAATTATAAAATTGAAAACAAAAACATTTTGGAGGGATCTCATAACGCGAAACAATCACACCGATTGACTTATCTAAATCTAAGTCTTACTCTTTACTCCAAAACGGCTGGATATAAGCCAATTTAGAAAAGCTTTTTCCGAGGTTAACCTAACGGAGAGTTAAATCTGGGACCTATAATGCTTCATTCTCCTTTTTTCCGGAAGAAATGTCTACCCACCATTTCTTTCTACTACGGGTTGAAAGAGAGTGGAACATCGGAATTAAACCGACTAAAACTCCTCTGTGCTTAGCAGGTTGGTATCATACTATGAATTAAACAACTTCAGGATAGAACACAATTGTTTGCTGTTCTAATAAATAAAAATAAATTATGAATAGGTATGCTGAAGCAATTTTCTTACAAAGATGATTAGTTTTGCACTTGATAGTTGCATTTGATATCACTCATTATTAAAAGCCACTTTACAGGTGAGCTTTAGTGTATCCAAATGGATACACTAAAGCTCGCAGAGTCAAATATAAAAACCAAATTAATCGGCCAAACTTTTTCGTGCAGACCCTTTATCTCATAACAATCATTTCCTAATATTTTTTGACTAATGCCAAGTTCCAATATAAGAAAAACAATCTGCTTTAGTTACGTATAGTGATAAATTAAACGAGGCGTAAGCTAAAACCGTTCCAGACTCGTAGTCAGCTGCTGAAAAACGTCTGTCATTTTGAACACATTACGAATCATAATATATTGAAAGCGGACATTAGCTGATGTACCTACTCGTAGCTATGTAATTTCAGATTGAAATCTCAGATAGCGACTCCAAAGCGGGGTAGCAATTGAAACGCTCCACTGTCCGAAGTCCGGAATAGCTAGACTTGAGTTTCATAACTAGATCCGTATCAGGCTGCCTAATGGTTGACAAACTTTTGCGTCTGTCTGCGAAAGTCGATGAAACAAAGTAGACTCGAACATGAGCTTGTGGAGTTTTACAATTTTAACTGGCGCAAAATATACAAGTCAAATAAATTTGTTTATTCATTTGTCACATGACTTAATAGATAACAATGACTTGCGTTTAGTTTAGTGGTATGACTTCGTGGGTTCAAATGTCACACCGCATAGGTGATGTTTTTCTGCTTCTTTAAAATATTTATATTTCGTAAGTACGGCGTCAAGCACATAAAAAAAATCTCCAAACCTAGTTATTAGGATCTTTTGAGCCATAGTGTATTCAAGCGTTTCAACGATACGAAAGCAAAGCTAAAAGTTTTATAAGTCTCAAAGGGTCTTTTGTGGATGATATTATTCGTAATGTTTCTCCCTCACAAAAGGCATTGTAGTTCAAGGACTCATTACCTCGAAGTGGCGGTCAGTCAGTCTCACTGAAGGGCCCTCCGCTGTAGGGTCCTCAGAGACGGTAATTGCAACCGCGAGTGCATGTGTGCTACCTCATTGAGCGGTAGAGATGGGCGCTAGCGTTTGAAAATGGCTATTTTTTAGCGGGATAAATGCTTGACCCAAAGAACCGTCACCAGAGGGAGGTAATGGCGTGTCTGAGACTCGCCTGCCCTATGATGGGCATAACTATGACAAAGTGCTAATAAATCTAGATGTTAAGTACTATTCAAGATATAATGACGTAGCTAATTTATTAAACAAGTTGGTATTGCACTTGCTACTTACAAATACAGGTAAACCATTATATGGTTCACAAATTCTTTACGGGGGGAAATGCATTACTTGGACTACCCACATGAACCCCCCACACTCATCGCCTAGTGACGGTGCCAAGGGAATACAGATTATATATAGCAGCCACGGTGATGGTTCTGAAACCTAATATGCATACTTGTACTAATGGAACAGAACTAGGACTTGCTTCTATTGAAAGTACTTTACACCTTTGAATGGGCTGACTTCAATTGCTAGTTTTCAACTTGTGACGATTGCTGTTAGGAGTCATGCCCATCAATATTGGAAGGACTTTATCTTGTTGAAGCATAATAAGTGACTTTACTATGCCAATTTATTTAGATATTCCCTGATAAACGCCATATTAATCTAGTACCATTTAGCATTAGCATTAGCATTTCATAAAGCGAAGACAAACACCCGGCGGTCATGCCATCACATCATAGGAACATCACTTGTGAAATTTTTCTAAGTTGGTTAGGGCATAACCTGCTTAAATAATCTGATTGTCCGATAATAATATTAACTTGGAAAATAGGTCCTCAGGGTGTGATCCATATTGGTCTAGATCCCCATGGTCAAAGAGGAGATTAGCCTGCAAACCTACGGGGAGGGGTGAGGTTCTGCATCGGGTAACGTTGGGGGTCTCAGTAGCCCTGTAGTCCAGAGAGCAGACTACTCTCTCTATTCTCTCGCATGGCTTGATATGGATCGCGGAGGAAGAAGATGACGTTGGTACTTCTATGCCGGCTCCCTCCACAACCCAGCAGAGGTTCAGCAGAACAACAGCCGCGCGCAGCACAACATTGCTCCATTTACTATAAATAAAAAAATATCTCGTCTAATCTGCATCATAGCCGAAGACCCCGGACTATGGATACACAAGATACACGCTAAGAGAATGAAGATTTACAAGTACGGTCAACAGCATGACCAAGTAAACAATTGCAGTTCAATATTAATAGAAGAGCGGTTCGGAGTCCAGGGAAAGTAATCTCACTTGCTCTTGTACATATCTGCACGAACAGGTGCATGTAACGTGTATGTTCTACTGTCGCTGCCAGGACTCCGTACTCGACACGGAGATGCTTGTTTGAATTCGAGGAGCGCACTTCTCAATGCCAGACTCAAGGGCAGCAACAGGAAACCGTTATAAATTGGCTGCCTGCTCCAGTCTAGGACATAGGAGGACGCGGATTTGGGTGTAGTATCGTAGGTACTTTTTTATAGACAGACGAATAGAACGAAATAGTTAATAGTCAAAGTTATACTTATGTATAACAGTGTCTTTGCAAATTAAATGATGCTACCTCCGGTTCAGAGGATCACTCAATCCTGTCGCATTAAGATTGATTGATTCTTGTTTTGTTTTATTAAAAGGTAGTTAAAAAGATTAGGGGCAACTCCAGCACTCTCCTGAAGGTCATTGAGAAAGGATGGACAGCCCTATACGCATACACTGGATGTATATGCACGTCCAAACTAACCCTAGTTTTAAGTTCTACTAACAATATGGAATGCAAGGTTCTGAGTGTAAATAAAAATTTCAATTTTTATTTTTAAACGATCAAACTTTTTCAAATTTGTTGACTTGAGTGATCCTTATAAACGCCTAACTAACCTAACCTAAATCTTTATTTTTACATTAATTTACTTTACATTCGCTGGATATTGGAAAACATGAGTGTTTAAAGTATTGTATATCATCAATTTATTAACGTCATTCTATCTTCATCAAACCGCTTAATCTTATGCCTTGTGGTCAAAAAAATGTGAAGAAAAAAAAGCGCCAAGTCCTTGACCGAGCGAGTAATATTGGACCTTGGTCTTAACATCAGGTTTATTGGTTTCGCATCACCGTACCTATTGAGGACAAACACTTTAGGTAAACAAAAGAGGCTTTCAACGAGTTTATGCCACTGCTGGATAGCTCCCTGCAATCTATGAGAGTTTCTTTAGGAAAATGTTTTATCCGATTTTTACGTAGTGCTTGCTGTAATAACGGCCACAGATTTATCTGTGAAGTTCAAGTCCATCCGTTTTAAAGTTCAGGTACGGAATCTAGAAAATTTAATTTAATTTTAAGTACTGTTAATATTAAATTGAAACTCCCAAACAAGTTTTAAATTTTGGAGCTAGCACATATCCGGCTCGAAGGACCAAGATTACTGAAGTAGAACATCTTAAGTATCCTTATAGTGGAAAACATAAAGGTTATTATTGCATGAGCGTTGGAGCATCGATAAATTATTAAGACATTACGGGGTTCGTTTAATGATTCAATACTCAAGTGTTTCAGAGCATCTCTTTCGCGGGAACTTGCGTCGGTCTAATGGGCGCATCCATCAAAGATGCTTACAGCGCTGACGGCGTAATGGCTCGAGAGGCCACTAATACCAACCTTGGCTTATTACTTTTGCGACTGGAAGGCAGTTTTAATAACACCGAGGTGATGAAGGTATGTTAAGTGGAACCAGCTCTGCTTTTGCTTGTGACATTTAAAACAGGAAGTCGGGTCTTATAAACTAACATTTCTATATTGTTTTGGGGCTGGGTGTTGTGGTACCGTTGTTGTTTCTGATTTTTGTAATACAAGCATTTAGTTACTTGCCATTGAATTCAGGTATTTTTGTGACATAAAAATGAAAAACATTAATTTTAAAACCCTAAATTTTTTTAATTTTTTGGCTACTAAGTACATATCCAACATTACTGAAGCAGATTGTAGTAAGTAATCCAGTCCTTTTGCATGTAGCGTTCGCAACACGAGATTGGGTGCAATATGGAAAACGAACTTTGTTTTTGTCTCGGGTCTGGGTGTTGTGGGAGCACCATTGTTTCTGATTTCTGTTCTACAAGTCATTTGGTTTCTTACCACAGAATCAGAGCAATATCTAACTAATCACAAGTTCAACACTGCAAGGGGTAATGAAATATTTCTGTTTCTTTATAATAACTATTTATATTGCTGTTTCTAAAATACCTAACATTTACATATGTGGGTCACTAACTAGTCTGTTCGCCTGTACTTACGTGTATTATATTATTTTAAAAATATATGACGCATTTTCTCAATCAATGTCAGAATCGGGCCTCGATGACGCACGTGTCCTACAGTTAATTTAATTTAATTTACAAATACTTTTGTTTTTAATTTTTTTTCAATAATTGATTTTTATTTTACAATTGAGAAACTAACTGTGTGTCTTAGTGCAATATTAGTAATACGTTTAGCTTTCATTTGTAAAAAAAAACTACTAAGTTTCTTGCCGGTATCTTCTCTTTAGTTATAGGTTCCGAACCGGAGGTAGTTTCATTTGCTTTATATAGAGACTATTCATAAGTATTACTAAATATAATCTATGTGAATAAAAAATATTGACTTTGATTTTGACTATATATACAGGGTTTTAGGCCATGTTAAATAACATAGTACTTAAGTATTACTTTAATTCGCTCGTTTAAATACAGCAAAAACCACGTCTTAAATTGCAGCAGCTACATTTCAAATGAGATGAGTCCAAATAATTTACTTTATATCAAATTTGTTTCGCTAAAAGGACAAATTAAGTAGCTTAAACGGTTGCTATGATTCCAATCGAGGCTTTCGTAACAAATTTATATTAAAATCATTATGCCCGAAGTTCATGACACTTTCAAGGAAAATCTTCTGGCACGAGCTCATAGCCGTTTCAAGTTATAATATATGTCTACGTACGAAATAAATAAAGTAAAATTCCTTTTATTACACGTATAAGGAATATAATCCTCTTTGCGTCGGCTCAGGTGTTAATAAATGAAAGAAAAAAAGAATAAAACCTTTAATCCGTATTTGAAGGTGCGTTTGTTAAAAATCTAAAGCATACGATGGATTTATCGAAATCAACATGTATGTTGCAGTGGCAGGTTTTTATTTCAATGGGTAAACATCGGATTATGATAGATGGTAGATAACAAAAGATTTATATTCAGTCCATGAGTTAGGTTACCAAAAAATGTAGGACATGTGTTTTTCTTAAACATTTAAAATAATTTAACGGGTCAAAACGCGACACCATTTTTATTTAGTTGTTAATACGACTTACTGCCCGACGTTTCGGTTAGGTTGCATCAACTGTGTGTGGTTAAGGGCTGACTTTATATGTGTTTTTCTTATCATTTAAACAATATTATACTTATTATAATATATTATATATTGCATTAAAATTTAGTGCACGTCACTAATTCGCTCGTTTTTCACGAATTTGTAACGTAAATATACCCCTCCCCTGAACTTCGATGTGCTGTATCATCATCAAAATTTACTTATTTGTAGAAGCAATACGTTTTCGTATTTAGAAATTACAACGAGGAGTTCAAAATATTGTTATTGATATGGCAATGTTATTACATATTATTTAGGTTGGTCGTAGTGAAATGAGTTTATTATATGTCAATGTTGGTAACACTACTAATCGGAGAGTCTTCTGTTTGAATTCATGTTCGCAACGCACTGTAATGTAACTCAGGTGAGAATTTAGTAATAAAGTGTTCATTACAAAATATAAGCCTAGTTTATTTAATAAAACCACAACAAATATAATAATTGCTTTTGACGAAGTTTATTTCAACAGTTTTTTTAATTTTGCGAGTAATAGGTACTTTTATGTTTTTTGCCCTAGCTGATGACGATGGTTACAGTGAGCCTTTTTATATATGTATATCGGACTTTCATACCCCTGTATGAGTCTTCCACTCCCCCCGTACTCCAAACCTGGCGCCTACGGTCCCAGTAAAAGACCTGTTGTGAGGCTCCGCTGCCTACCGCCATTGCGGTTATCCTAGACTTCCACTTGAGCTATATCTCCACGAACCAGAGAGAGTCTCGGGACCCACCGACTGCAGAGAATAGGGAGGGCAGTCGACACAATACCGCATCCTCCTCTTCCTCCGCGGCCTGGTAATAAACATTTAAGCAACTGCTGGAGGGCGCCTCATAGTGGGACTCTAACCTCGGCTCGGGTCGTTGTCGGAACATGGTAGCTAACTATATCTTATTGGTTAAAGCAGAAATAAATTGTGGCCTCAATAATCACACCAGCTGAGACTTCTTGACTGTCTAGGTATAAAATCATTCTTGTCTGATACCTTCTAAAAGATAAAACTAAGGCCCTTTAATTCCTATTCAATTCAAGACAAGAGCTGCAATAAACTTTAGTGAGGAACTTAGTTAACATTTAATACGAACGCCATTATCCGATGCAATAAAATTAAAAGTTCCCCGCGGACGCACGTGGAACTTGTCCCATTGTCAGAGGTTTTCAATGGAATGGTCGCTTTTTGCATCCAGCCGACTTACATCTATGGCACTCCTGAACTCCGGGGATTCAGCGGCCGTTCAGTTTTAATGCAGTTAAGAGAGGGACCTTTACAATCAACTGTGCGACTCTCTAAAAATAATCGGAGTATTAGTACGTAGCCCTTTCAATACACTAGTTAAAATTAGAATGTTTAAAAACCTTTTTTAATTTGTAATAATGTATTACCATATTTATTTGATACCTATAATGAAGGAGTAGTGTCAAAATATGTAATCCGACATTTTGTGCCAGCGGCCATCTTGTTCTGATTTCCATCACACATAGCTAAGAACGCCTCAAAGATGTCAGATGAATCCGCTGTCGGTAGCGCGGTGTGGATTCCAAGATTCAAAGTCCTCTTGAACTACAAGTCCTCAACAGAATCGTCTGTGTTTACTGGAGAGGCTTTAGCTGTCTTAGAGGCTATTAAGTATGTGCTATCTCATAAATTAGATAAATCCCTCATTTTTACCGATTCAAAAAGTTGTCTGCAATCAATCCTCAGCAACTGTTTTAAAAGTAAATTCATTTCACCACTTATTTTGAAAATTAAACAGGAACTTTATAATTGTCAAATTAACGATATTAGGATAGTTTTGGTTTGGATACCCGGTCATAGTGGTATTCGCGGTAATGAACAAGTGGACACCTGGGCGAAAGAAGCTATTTTAAACGGTACTGTAACCAGATTTGTTTATGCCATTGATACCTTACCTCTGGCTAAAAAAGCATTAGCTGTAGACTGGCAGAATCACTACGCGCAATCATCCAGAACTAAAGGCAAGCTGTACGCCAGCATTCAACCGTTGATCCCACCCAAGCCATGGTTCTTTAAACACAGGACTTTTGAAAAACGAGTGATATCAACTATATGCCGTCTACGCCTAGGACATGCTTGCACTCGAGTTTTTCTTAATAAAATTAGGATCAAAGACAGCTCTTTATGTGAATGTGGTTTAGATGAAGGTACTCCTGATCATATTTTTTTCAGCTGTCAAAACTACCCTTTCTCTCTGTACGATATTCTTCCTCCTAAAATTCCCCGCCCTCTTAATTTTACTAATCTTTTAACTCTGTCTTCTTTCTCTGTTGTTAAATATTTATGTAAATATATTTATTACTATAATATTAAATTATAATTTATAACACCTCTTCCCCTACTAATGTTGTGTTGTCTATATTGTGTCGTTCTTATTTGTTGTAGGTGAAGTGAGAAATTGAAGATCTCATTTCAGAAATGAATTAGCTCTCATCACCGAGCATTCTACATAATTATAACGTGTCTCTCTAAACACTTGACATTGGCGGAATCATCGCGTTATCTAGAGACGCGAAATAGAGTCCATAAAAAAAAATGGCTAAGAACAAATACCCTTCTAAACTTGGACTAATTTATATTTCAGACAAAAAATATCAGTACATCCGTTCGTGAACTATACATACAGACAGGCTGAAAAACAGAGTGACAGAAAGATAGACACATCAAACTTATGACACCTCGTTATATGCGTCGGCGGTTAGTAATAAATCAAGTTTGTACCTACTTACTGTGTTTTTTTAACATTATTGATTGTAGGAGCAGCTGGTCAGTTATTCACAAGGCAACGGTTTTCATCATCAAAATCTAGTCATCATTACAATATCAGTATTGCGTTTATCACCACACTGGGCCAATACGGCTTAGTGCCTACATGGTGACTACAAACCCGATCTCTGTCTGAGAAATTCGTGACATAATTTGCTCATGACGTTTGACTCGGGAATTAAAGGATTTTGAGTGTAACCAACTTACAGAACAGAAATGTTCATCACATACATACTTGTGAAAATCCCTTGCTTAAACAAAAATGTCGTTAGAGTAGACTGTAGCCTAAATCGTCGAATATAAAGAGCCGGTCCATTTGTCGCGTATCGGCGCGCGTGGCAGAGCTGGATTAAGTTTTAATCGGACCGTAGTCACTCGCAATTGGAGCTAAAACTCGCAACTCGTTTTTAGCGAAATATAACATTATTTGTTCCCAATGGCGTAGATGGGTTTTCGCCGCTGGGGCCAACCGGAACAATATCTAAATTTAATAATTTTATTGTAATGTTTAGTATTGTTCGTGAACAGTTGCCACCTTTGGGGATTGGTCTACTTCCACCTGCCTCTCAAAAATTAATCCCTTAATGGTTTTTGCACTCATCAAAACAAAATTCCTATGACTTGGTTCAAAGTAGCAATAAGTAAGATATTGCTCCTATAACAAATCTATTGAGTTTCTTACCGGCATTTTCTCAGTAGTTTTAGATTGTGAACTGGAAGTGAAGTCACATTGCATTGTATTCAATGACGATTCGAAAGTGTTATAAGATATAACCTACTTGAATAAAGAAATATTTAAGTAGTCAACACGCAGTCAGGCAAAATACCAATAAATCTATGGAGTGGTACTAAAAAGGGATAAAGGGCGAGGAGGTGCAGTTGAGGTCAGCTCCGTCGAATTGTATATTCCAAGATAATGGTTGTGTAGCCATCATAGAACGCGAATGCAGTTGTTTTACCTGGACAGCAGTATGTTGCATCTAAATATTCTCCCCTCCTCCAAGGGCTCTAATTTTTTTAAATGTATGCGCATTAGGCCACTACCCTATCTATCAGTTCTAGGCTCTACGTGGTCGTAATTGCATAACCAAGCGGATTTTAGGCGAGACATTCTAATTTTACCCTAAAAATAGGTAAGATCCGTCGTTTCAGCATCCAGGCACATTTTTTGGCGGAATGCGTAAATCATGACGATGATATGATAATTCGAAACATGTATTTCCATCACATTCTATTAACTTCAGCCATCAGATAACTGCATACATTTTATTGGTAGCGCAGCCTAGTGGCACTACCAGTATCTTAATGAAATAGGGCACTCAGTCATAAAGGGCTCATGCTTTTATTGGCACCATAAATGGAATTTAGTTGCAGGTCGCAGCAAATCAACCTGATTCCGACAACTTTGTTAGTACTGGCACGTGTGAGATCGACGTTTACTATGTCGGCAAATGTTTAACTTATTAAAGAAATAAATTGGGCGACATAATCACATTGACGATTGAGCCTTTCTTTAGAGAATAAAAAAAAGAAATAAATAAATATTTCTAACCATCCTAAAAATACACTTACAATAAGATAGCAAACCATCATAAGTCATGAGTGGCCAATTAGGATAATTTTATGTCACTCTCTGCGGGGAAGAGAGAGGGTGTCTCACACAGAAAAAAAATCACCTCGGTGCGTAGTGTGGTAGAGTCGGGATCCCTTGCGAATTCTACACAGGCTTCATACCGCGCCTACCGCCAAGCGGCCCACCTCGACGCGCAAAACGCAGCTGGAGCGTGTCAGGCCACCTGCCACGTCCCATCCCCTCGGGACCGAGGCAATGGACGCCAGGCTTACCTCATGCCTGGCAACTCTGGTCCCAGGCCAATAGGACCAACCTCACCATATTAAATGTTTGTCATGTCAGACATTTTAATATTATCATAAAAAGTAACTTCGGATTTTATTGCAGTTTACAACCATTGCTGAATGAGCTGGCCACGACTCATAACTTGTAAATATACATATAATAATATAATATGGAAAAAAATAAATGACGTGATTTCAAAACAGTAATGGATAGAGCGATTCCAAAGGAAGGTTTTTAAATACACACGGTCTTACATTAGTGTCTACATCGCACCCTCCAAGGCCGGCCGTTTGTTCAAATGTTATATTCAAATTTCTGTTTTTTTGAAGCTAGATTCATATTTTTCAGATCAAATCTTAGTCCCTATATTAATACAGTGTATACGTACTACAGTAACAAAACTAAAAATTATTAATTTTTAACTTCTTTTCAAACTATTATACTTATTTTGAAATGTGCCATGAACACCTATGTCTTTTCAAGTAAAAAACAATTTTCCAAATCTATCCAATAAATGTCGTAATTGAATTATTATGTATTAAGATACTTAGTAAATTTTGTTAAATTCCATTCCGACATCTTTTCTAAAACTAAAGAATTTACCGAAACTGTATAAATGTATTAATTGGAAAATCTTACTCCTTTTAAAAGCCGGTTATAAAATAATGTTTACTCGGGGAAGTAATTTCTCTTGGTGTAAGGATAAAGTCTCAACAAGCGGTGGCATTTATTTAAAAAGCTGTAATGCAGGTCCGGCTAAACTAACTTAGAGCTAGCTTCAGCAGAGGGCGCATAGTCGCGCCTGTGGGACTGCCGCTACCCAAATAATATAACGGCCCGGAATTATAGAGAAACCGATGAAATAAAATATATTATATAAACTAGCTGTACTCGCGACTTCGTTCGCATGAACTACAAGATATTGAACTTTATTTAATAAAAGAAGCACAGCATGGCGTTCGCCGACCAGCGACGAACCCATTTTGTTGTGGAGTTACTTTAAAAATAAGCTTCAGTTACTCCTTTTTACATCAGCAACCTGCCAATAGCCCCATCAAAATTGGTCCAACCATTTCATTTATTATTTAATTTATTTATTTATTCATATGCATGATAAAAAGCGGTTATTTCAATATTACTAACAGACACTCCAATTTTATTTACATGTTTGATGAGATGGTCAGTAAATATATTCCTTACTTAAGTTTTTTCTTATGTTTTGCTATTTTGACTATCGGACGAGGCATTTTGCTTGGCACTCCGCGAATAAAAATACCGCATTACAGAAGACCGCAGCTAAATAACAATCACTTCGGTGTTGTTGTGTTCCTGCGTGTAAGTAAGGTTTCCAGATGTCCTGGGAAGGGTGCTACATTAGTACACCACTACATTAGTAGCAAGGGTCCAGCCTTCAAGGTAAGAGCGACAAGTCCAGTAACAGCTTAATTAAAATAAATAAATAAATAAATGCGCCAGACAATCACACCAATCATCTGGTCTCAAACTAAGGTTTTCCCTTGTACTGTGAGCACCAGACGACGGATACTAACTGGGGGCGTTATCCCAGCGCACCCAGACCCAAGTCAATTTAGAAAAGTTCGTTTTTCCAAATTGACCCGACCGGGAATTGAACCCGGGACCTTACGCGCTTTGGCCGCCTACCTTAGCCACTGCGCCACCAAGGTCGTCAAAATTATTATTATATTATTATTAATTATGCTGTACTTGTCACCTTTAAGCTAGGACCGCATTATCACTTAACATCAGGTGGAATGAGGTCAATCTTGAAGTGTAATATAAAAAAATACCTTCCGGACTGTATTTGTATTTTGTCTGTGGCAGTGCGAACCGATTTACTGCAAAAACGTTTTACCGCGGCGCGCTTTGTCCTGTTTTGTTTTGCCTCTACTGGGATTAACTCGGCCAGCGAAGCCGGGTGAAAATATTTGTTCAGAAGTATAATAAATATTTAAGTGAAGTTGAATTTCGTAGTCGTTTATTACCAAACTGGGACTTTTAACGTGTCCAATGACCCAAAAATCTAGCGGGGATCTTGTACGCATTAAAAGAAAACAAGATGTCCAGCTAAAAGAGTGTGTATTTTGCACCTTAAAGACTAAACTTATATCCTATCGGAGGAAACACAATGATATCGCGTTGTAACTACGTACAACGCCATCTATTAGTACATTTTTGTACTAACTTATAACTTTAACAAATACGAATATTAGACATACCGCCCACCATGGACAGCATGTCCATCAATACAGCTTTAAATGCGAGAAAGCTTAGATACATTAAAATAAACGAAAACAAACAACAATCAAAAAGAAAAACTACACAAACTTAATGCTTAAGTCCTTATATAAATCACACTTTAACATTACATTCCAGTTCAACCAACAATATAATTTTGTATTTAACCAAACTAAACCAATTTCTGTTTCCTGTAGTATAACAAACAAAAATTTACAGGAAAAATAATGGATACGAGAAAATAATGACACAAAAAATCTTACAAATTAGGTAGCCACAGGTAAAACACACAACTTGGATACCGGCCTTTTAATTACGGATCCTTTACACTTTAAGCTAACCACACGCGTAACTCCATCCAAACCAGGATGTTTTGCAATTATTATGCCGTAAAGCCATCGTGCAGGAGGAAGATCATCCTCCTTCACTAGAACAACATTACCTACGTTTGGCTCAGGTATCTGAACGGACCACTTATGACGTTGCAAGAATTGTGTTAAATACTCCTTGGACCATTTTCTCCAAAATTCCTGCAGCATTTTTTGAGTGTAATGCCATCGTCGAAGACTGCTTATATTTGATGACTCATAACTTGCATCTGGAGGTAGAACTAGAGGGCCACCTACTAAAAAATGTCCTGGGGTGAGAGGGCATGGATCATCAGGACTACTACTTATTTGCGAAATCGGTCTTGAATTTAAACATGCTTCAATCTGAGCCAGTACAGTCGTGATCTCTTCAAAAGTGAGCGTGGAATTCCCTACAACCCGTCTTAAGTGGTGCTTTGTAGATCGAATGCCAGCCTCCCATAACCCACCAAAATTCGGAGCTCTGGGTGGGATGAAATGCCACGCCGTTCCATTTGTAGAGAGCCACTCTGAGATATCTTGACTGACCAAAGACTTTTCTTCTGCAAGTAGAGCAGACAACTCTCGTGAAGCCCCGACAAAATTTGTTCCGTTGTCGCTCCATAATTCAGAACAGTGACCCCGTCTAGCCACAAACCTCTTAAAAGCTGAGATAAAGCCTTCTGACGTCAAGTCACTGACCGCTTCCAAATGAATGGCTCTTGTGGACAAACAGATAAAAAGGCAAATATATCCCTTACTAGAGCGATGTCCTCTCCCTTTGCTAGTTCTAATCGAAATAGGGCCAGCATAATCAACTCCACTGTGTTGAAAAGGACGACTTGGCGTTACTCGAGCCGATGGGAGCTGACCCATGAGCTGATTGGCAGTTCGTGAAGTGTAACGTGTACATATCACGCACTTATGAACACATGATTTGACAGCTCTCCTAGCATTCACAATCCAGTACTTGGCTCTTAGGTAATTAAGCATTAGCTGGGGCCCGCCGTGGAGAGTTCTGACATGAGCATCAGCAACTAATAATTCAGTCAGATGAGATTTATATGGCAACACAATCGGAGTTTTCTGACCAGACAACAATTGGGATCTCTGTAGTCTACCGCCCACCCTGAGAATCCCTTCTTCATCAAGAAATGGACTGAGACTGCGAATGGGACTTTTTTTGTTAACCGTACGGTTTGCAGAGCAACACCGCACTTCAGATTTGAAATGATTTAACTGATTTTGCTTGACCAAAATAGATGTAGTCTGTTGCAATTCTGTAGCAGTCAGCCACTTGGGAAAAACTGGAAGAGTTACATTTTTGACCCTGGAGGAAACGGTCAAAAAAAATCTACGGCAGTATGACAAAACCCGTATGAGCTTTCGAAACGAGGAAAATCTAGTGTAGATCGCCACCTCTTCACAAGTTGTTGCTGTGCAGACTAAATTTTTCTTCGCTCTCTCTTCTAACGCAGTGTCATGGTTGTAACCTTGTGGACTGTATTCGATGAGCTCATTTGACAACCATGAGGGACCACTTTTCCACAATTGTAATTCTGCAATTTTTGTTGGCTGCACTCCTCGCGATGCACAGTCTGCAGGGTTATCCGAAGAGCGAACATGAGACCATTGTTTCCGATCAAACGAGGTAAGAATATCTGACACCCTATTAGCAATGAAGGTTTTCCACCTACTGGGATGACTGCTAAGCCAAGCTAACACCACCTGTGAATCGGTCCAAGCATGAATGTTATCTTGAGGGACCTCCAAGACTCCAGCTACTTCAAGCAACAATTTTGCTAACAAAACTGCGCCACACAATTCCAGACGCGGTATAGACACAACCTTGATCGGGGAGACCTTCGTTTTGGATGTTACAAGTTGGACGTGTACTTCACCATTGCTGTCTACAACTCGGATGTAAACTACTGCCGCGTAAGCATCTTTAGATGCGTCACAAAATCCATGTAGTTCGATGCAAACGTCGTCAGAGCTGGTATGCGTCCATCTTGGAATGGTAAATTTAGTGAGCGTTGCAATTTTCTCCCGATAAGCAATCCATTCCTGAGCAAGGTGATCTGGCAACGTCTGATCCCATGCCAGTCCAGCCATCCATAATTTTTGAATGAAAATCTTACCTTCGATTATGGATGGCGCAATCCAACCAAGAGGATCAAACAACCTGGAAATATCGGATAAGACCTTCCTTTTAGTCACAGGTAAGCATAACGGTGGAAACTGCACAGTGTATTCAAATTCGTCCGTTTTTTTGTTCCAATTTAAACCCAATATCTTTTTTACCTCTAATCCATCCTTTCCTGTCCCTATTTCTAATGCGTCTCTTCTACTTATATTATCCTCTCCAAATAGCTTCATGAATTCCTTCTTGTTAGATTCCCATTTCTGTAATTGAAAACACCCTTTCTTCATGATCTCATTCATTTCCTTAAACAGTACCAGGCCTTCATCAACTGTTTGACAACCAGTCATCAAATCGTCCATATAGAAATCCTTCACTATCTTTTCAGCAGCCAGAGGAAAAGATTTGCCCTCATCCTGCGCAAGCTGATGCAGAGTCTTCACGGCAAGGTAAGGTGCGCAAGCTGTTCCAAACGTAACGCGCAACATCCTATAATGCTGAGTACCTAATTCGTCCAGCCATAAAATCCTCTGGTAGTCAGCATCATCTGGCGCCACCTTAATCTGCCTGTACATCTTGACTATATCTGCGACGAGTGCCACTGGATGCCGTCGCCAACGCATCACAAGGTGTCTTAGATCCAACTGTAAGGTAGGGCCCACCATAAGATCGTCGTTTAGAGAGACACCGTTGGAACCCGGACTGGACGCATCAAAAACTACACGAACCTTTGAAGTGGTTTTGTCTTCTCTTACGACAGCATGGTGAGGCAGATACACCGCATTAGGGTTTATTTCCTGGTCCACTGGAATTTGCTCCATGTGACCCAAACTGAGATACTCAGCCATAACCTGTGAGTACTGTGTCTTAAATTCAGTGTTGTGATTCAACTTCTTTAACAAAGATTTAAGTCTCTTAGCCGCTATACCTTGAGATTCACCTTCCCTGCACCGTGGCTCAGAGGAACGAAACGGGAGCCTAACAACATAGCGACCTTCTTCATCTCTTGTAGTAGTTTTCTCATAAAACTGCTCACATTCATGCTCTTCCTGAGTGAGAATTTTCTTATTTAAGGTAACAGGCGGGTCTGACTCTAATTCCCAAAACTTCCTTAGTAAAGTGTCATCCTCAAGACGAGCGTGCATGCTAATAATGTGATTACTAGAGCACACCTGAGAGCTATCTACAGGTTCTGACAGAACCTGGCCAGATAGGATCCACCCAAACCTTGTGTTCTGAGCCACAGGTGAGCCTGGAGGACCCTTGAGCAAACCTTCCACCAATATCTGGCTGAATACATCAGCTCCCAGGAGTATGTCAATTTTATTAGGCGTATGAAAAGTGGGGTCAGCTAACTTTAAATGTAATAAATTCTGACAAGCCTGAATGTTAACCTTCCGTAAGGGAATAACTGAAGTCAACTTAGTAAGAACATGTGCTTTAATTTCGGCAACAAAAGTGGGGTCATGAACTGATCGAAGCTGCAACCTCACCGTAGCTTTTGACACGAGGGGATCAGTTTGGTCTCCAACTCCTGATATGACCGTTTTGCTTGGCATACGCTGCAATCCTAGTGACTGCACAGCGGCCTCAGTAATAAAAGATGCCTGAGAACCTTGGTCTAATAAAGATCTAAACGTAGCGAGGTTCCCAGATCGTGACTTAACCTTGATTATTGCTGTAGCCAAAAGTACTTCGTTCTGATTTAATGAATGGAGAGCTATAACATTATCTTCACTATGAGAAGACGAAGTACTGGCCGCGACGACTACACTCTTGTCAACCGAGGGACTTTCAACATTAATTTCGGTTGATTTGGGTACACTTGGATGTAAAAGAGAATGATGTTTCTTCCTACATATGCGGCACCTTGAAGTTTGACGGCATGTAAACACGGAGTGACCCGGACACATACAATTATAGCATAAGTTATTGGCTTGGACAAAGTTACGTCGTGTTTCTACATTTTCATTGGAAAAGGTTTTACAGTTGCATAATCTGTGGCCTTCTGAGCAGAAAGGACACGAGACTGTGGTGGTATGATGGGCAGTTACGTTGTGACGGACGTAAGGTTTTGCTGATTTTGGGGTTAAAAATTCAAGTGAACGAAACCGGTGCTCTAAAAAGATTTTAAATTGGCTCATAGTAGGGTGATCATCTGAAATCCCAATTTCGGCCTCCCACAACTTACGTGACTCGGGATCAAGCTTTGAACTGATTATAAATATGACAATGACATCCCAAGATTCGGTAGGAAGCCCCAAATTTTTCAACCCATTCAGACAATCGCAAGTAGTATCCAGTAATTCTTTGAGAGCTTTTGACGACTCACTTGTGATAGAACTTTGGCCAATCAAACGTTTAAATAAACAGTTAGATAAGTATTTTTTGTTACTGAATCTTCTATTTAGCAAAGCCCACGATTCATCATAATTAGCGTCCGTTACAGGAACATGTCGCAGTAGCTGCTCCGCTTCACCTGCTAAATGGGCTTTTAAGTAATGCAATTTATGTACCCTTTCCAACGAAGCATTTCTATGAACTAAAGACTCGAATAAATCTTTGAAAGTCGTCCATTCAGTGTAATTTCCACTGAATGTCGGAATAGTAATTTTTGGCAATTTTACCTGTGGAACCTGACCTAAAATTATGGGTTGTGAGTCTGAGGCTTTACTATGACTTGGGGACGATTTGTTTATTATCTTTCCTAAACACTCCTTTAATTCGGTTTTATAATCACAGTACAATTCTTGTGTGCTATCATAGACAGAATCAGTGTAATATTTGGTGTTTTTATACTCATTATCATCTACATCAGTAATTATTGTTCTATGAGTATCAACGAACGCTTTCCACTGATCTTCTAAAGCTTCCATTCGAGTTTCAATATATGCCTGAGTTAACCTCTCCTTAGGAGACTTTTTGAAATTAATCCTACCTTTGCTAATTGCAGTAGTGACATCTTTCTGCAAATTAGCTAAAGCTTCCATAGTGATTTCTGGAGGATTAACTATTGACTCAAAAGACATGGAAGCCAAAAATTAAACAAAAAAAATATTTTAAACAATATCTAAAAGGCCACAGACTCAAATAATTAATTAATTGTTAAGCTTAAATTAAACCTAGTACATAATATTAACAAATGGAACTTCCACTGCCAATAAAGCCACGAAAAGTTTAAGTCCACCACACGACGAAACTGCCAAGTCCAGTAAATTTTATCGCAAAATATTCTAAGTGTTTGGATTTCTGGCACTTAGAAAAATTCGGGCATGGATTCCCCGTCACTTCACTTTTATGAAAACTATTCTAAGTCTAAACTACTTTGCGAAATTTCACTAAGTTAAATTAAATTCACTTTGAAATATTATAAGTCCGAATCACTGATTTATAGTACATGAAGTTTACTCACTGCCGTCTTCTTGCCGTTCCGACTTAAGTATACCTCGCTTGCGTTGACGCGCTCCAGTACTCCCTGCGACGAACACCGCTGCCAGTAGCGCCCTCTGGTTTGCAACTTCTGAACCTCGCTGCTAGCTTCACCTTCCGCTCGATAAGCGCCTTGTCACACCAACCGGAACCAGATGCTCGAAGAGTAGGTACACCTTAAGCGACAATCCGCCACTTCGTCGGTGTGTAAAGAACGGCCAGCTGAACAACACCTTCAAGGTAGCCTTTATATCCGGCTAACCGAAGGTCCACAATGTCCAATGACCCAAAAATCTAGCGGGGATCTTGTACGCATTAAAAGAAAACAAGATGTCCAGCTAAAAGAGTGTGTATTTTGCACCTTAAAGACTAAACTTATATCCTATCGGAGGAAACACAATGATATCGCGTTGTAACTACGTACAACGCCATCTATTAGTACATTTTTGTACTAACTTATAACTTTAACAAATACGAATATTAGACATAACGTTCTATGAACAGAGGCCGAATAACCTCTCGTCGGTCCCTGTCAAAATGGCTGACTTAGCACATCTGTCAAATCCTATACGAGTGATTTATTACTTAGGTGGCGCGTGTCATAAAAATGGCAATATCTTACGAATTATGTATAAAAAGTATATAAAATAATATGTTGTTAGAATTGTGGTTAAGGAACCTAATATAATACGTATAAATATGTATGTTCCCTTTTTTGATATTAACTTAATTGGATGGGTAAAAGTGCTAGAATCGTTTTTTTTCCAGAAAGTTGAATAAAAAATTAAGTATTAAAAAAATAAAGCATTTATTTCGGTAATTATTAATTTTATATACATGAAAATAACATACTTTACAATAATGAATAAAAAAAACACATCTCTTCAAACATTTTTTGTACACCCCAAGCTCGACAAGAATGAGGGCCACTTAAGACGACCCAAAACACTTACAAAAAATGGCACATTTATTTCTTCAATATCGACGACTCCCGAAGCACAAGTGGTTTTAAATCTTAACTTACTCTATAGTTTGGTCTTTATTCTTATTATAAATAGTTTCAAATATTAAAATTATTAAGTAATTAAGATATAAAAGAAGGGTCACAAACACTTGAAAAAAATGACCTCAGAAACATGCCCTCAAACTTTTGCATTTGTAACGAACTATTTTGCAATTTATTTACATGTGAGTGTATATTCATAAATTTAATAACATTTTCTACATAAAAAAACAAAACAAAGAGAGTTCTTTCATACAAAATAATATTAGAAATTAACTACTAAAATATACAATTTCACCACAAAAAGTACCAAGAGTGACGTAGTACTAAGCTATGCTAGTATGGATACGCCCAGTGGCGACTTCTTTAATAATTGTAAATATTGTAATCATTGACATAAATAATGAAAATGAAATACAAATAAGTTATATTGTCTTTTTTTTTAATTAATACAATCTATTTTTTAATACAATGTTATTATTTAAAAATATTTCGACATTTAAAAAATAAGGAATTTTCATTTTAATAATTTAATAAAGTGGTATTAGCCTAGTGATATCCTGCGTGCGAGACTGATAATAATGACAATAAACAAAGTACGCGTTAGCTTGTAACTGGATGGGTGACCACTACGAATTTTGAGGCTTTTCCAACTTATGCACCGCAACGAGCTAAGGCTTATTGCTTAGCAATAAAAAGTACTACGTAAAAAGCAATCTCTTTCAGACAAAATTATCTATACTTATACTTATTACTTATTACTTATTTACTTATTTACTTATAATATTATAAAGCTGAAGAGTTTGTTTGTTTGTTTGTTTGAATGCGCTAATATCAGGAACGACTGGTTCGAATTGAAAAAATCTTTTTGTGTTGATTAGGCCATTTATCAAGGAAGGCTTTAGGCTATATAACATCAAGCTGCAACTATTAGAAGCAAAGAAATAATGGAAAATACTAATATTATAAAGCTGAAGAGTTTGTTTGTTTGTTTGAATGCGCTAATCTCAGGAACGACTGGTTCGAATTGTAAAATTATTTTTGTGTTGAATAGATCATTTATCAAGGAAGGCTTTAGGTTATATAACATCAAGCTGCAACTATTAGAAGCAAAGAAATAGTGGAAAATACTAATATTATAAAGCTGAAGAGTTTGTTTGTTTGTTTGAATGCGCTAATCTCAGGAACGACTGGTTCGAATTGAAAAATTATTTTTGTGTTGAATAGATCATTTATCAAGGAAGGCTTTAGGCTATATAACATCACGCTGCAACTATTAGAAGCAAAGAAATAATGGAAAATACTAATATTATAAAGCTGAAGAGTTTGTTTGTTTGTTTGAATGCGCTAATCTCAGGAACGACTGGTTCGAATTGAAAAATTATTTTTGTGTTGAATAGATCATTTATCAAGGAAGGCTTTAGGCTATATAACATCAAGCTGCAACTATTAGAAGCAAAGAAATAGTGGAAAATACTAATATTATAAAGCTGAAGAGTTTGTTTGTTTGTTTGAATGCGCTAATCTCAGGAACGACTGGTTCGAATTGAAAAATTCTTCTTGTGTTGAATAGACCATTTATCGAGGAAGGCTTTAGGCTATATACACCACGCTGCAACTATTAGGAGCGAAGAAATCATGCAAAACCTACCATACCAAATTTCATCAAAATCGGTTCAGAGGTTTAAGCGAGAAAGCGTAACAGACAGACAGTTTCGCATTTATAATATTAGTAGGGATTAGTCCCTACTGATAGAGTTTCACATTTTAATCACTATATTTTAGTGCCAAGTACGGAGCAATTGCTTATTTATTTACTATAGTAACCAAGTTCGCAGAAATTGACGAAAAATAAGGCGGAAATGTTGAAACCTGGTATTTTATTTTACTGGCCCGGTACAGGGTCGCGACCCGGCATATGGGTAACACTGAACTAACTAATATGTTTGTTTGTTTGTAATGAATAGGCTCCGAAACTGCTAGACAGATTTCAAAAATTCTTTCACCATTCTTTTTTCACGTGCAATAAAATAATAATATCATGCACACACAATAAAAATAAATCAAATCAAATGAAAAAAAAAACAAATAATAATTCATACCAAACATTTTCATAAAAATTATGCACACTGGCATTCCCAAAACCGTATCCATACTATTTTAGCCTGTGCACCAAAATGGCGGATTCCGTGGCAATGACCTCACGACCCGTGACTGTCCCGCGACCGACATTTGTTTCTTTTAGATTTACGAAATATTCAATCAAAATCGCACAAATATAATGAATGTTACGTTTGTAGAAAAGTATGTTAATGATATTAAAACAATTTTCACCGTTCACAAAGTACTTTGCATTCAAAACAATTGAAATGAATATGAACATGGTATCAACATGGCGATCGAAATGGCAAGCAATGTTTGATAAAATGTATCAATTTATGTACAAATCCTAATCTAAAGTGTTGTATGTTAATAGAAAAGTATTTATTACTTACCCAGTCATGTTTATTTTCAATATTTCCTTCCAAAACCACTTTAAACACTTAAAACTTCGCGCGTAAATACGGCACACCGCGTCACTGACCGAACAATTGAACGGACTAAATGTATTATTATTTTACAGCGTCTATGGTTCTTTTAAGACGCGAGCGTGACATTATTTGCTATCTTTGTTTAATAATCTGCACGTTGTACGATTTAGAGAGAGATGAATATACATTTGATACGTCTTTTTCGATCCTAAAGTTTATAAGTCGACAGCGACCACCTCGTGGCTGTGGACAGATGCGCATTTTTTGAGCGCGACCACGACGTGGCTTTGGACAGACGAGGGGCTAATACGGTCAACTAACTTCTACGTACTATAATAAATAGGAAAGTTAGAATGAGTAGTTCAAGACCTGGAAAATCACAAAGGATACTGTGCCGACTCACGACATTACCTACGAGTCACCACAAATACAGCGTCAGCAGAATTGGCGTAGTTAACAACGCTCCATACGTAATTAACGATTAGCCAATCAATACATCGATTCTACATCGCAATGTCAGAGTTATCGTCGCCACAAACTATATATACAACAAACCAAGAATAGTACTTAGAATAGGTCCCCGAGCAGATAACACCGAGCTCCGCGGAAATACATTCATTTACTAAAGAATATACCTTCCTTACACTATTTAACTCCCGATGCAAAATAGATGGGGTGAAATCAATTTGACGTGTCTGTCTGTCTGTCTATCTGTCTGTGGGTGTTCGTCTGTGGCGTCGTAACACCCAAAATATTGAATCGATTTAAATTTTGATTTTGTATTTGAAAGGTGAATTCGAAGTACTTTTAGTTATATCCGATGGAAATCGGCAATAACTGCCACAAAATGTTAGCTTCTATTTGACATAGCTTCTCCAATTTAGTTTTAAAATAAAAGGGCTTGAGCAATACATACACCATATCACAAATTTTAAATCCAAGATACCCATCACAATATGGCGAAGATCTAAATCTATATAAGTGAAAGCTGACTGATCTATCATCGCAGGACTTAAATTAAAAGGAATAGGAACTTGAAATTTAGACCAGGGGTTCCTTTTATAGCGTAAGCGAGCATTAAGAAAGATTTTTCGTAATATACCTACAATTATATTACATAGATAGACAATAGAAAATAATTTCAAGAAATTTTGACTCTTGCTACTAAAAATTTACAAGCGTTTTTGTTAACGTGAGGTGCGTGATCCGTGATTCAAAACGTGTGAGTAGAACCCTAATAGCGAGAAACCTTTATACACTTACCCTCTTTATATCGACTTTACCCGGGACGATGTCACAATCCAACAGGTACGATACCGAATCCACACAATATCCTTCAGGATAAGATAAATCCCCCTGTCGTAGACTTTCCCACAACAAAATAAGCGTTTTTGTTTTGGGAAAAACAACTTTACTCCTTTATGATAAGTCTTCTGTAATTGCAAACTCATAGTTGTAGTTTCCAGCCAAAAGAAAATTGAAATTGAGTTTTATTGGACCCGTTTTAGTGGCGAGTTTCTTTTGTCGTTGGCAGCCACGTGTCCTCGATCTATTGTAGAAGATATTTATTACACGCTCATGGTTTTCAAATAAAAAGCTACGGACACACGTTCATACGGATAAGCAGACAGTGAAAAGTGTAGCTTTAACGCAAACGCTTAGCCTCATGTAAGTAAGATCTAATGCAGAGCGTAACTGAAACCCGGTACCAGTAATTTATTGTTAGCATACATTAAATTAAAGGAAAAAATAAAAAAATGTTTGATATTTTATTTTTCAAATCGAATTGAAAATCGATGTATCGCTATGGCATGTAGAATAGAATAGAAAATAATAAATTTATTTACCAAAAGAAAAAGAAAGTACAATGTTAACTTTTACTTGTGACCACTGCACTAAGCAGAGCTTGTATCGCGGCGGCCGGGTAACATGTGACATGATTCGTTGAAGGAATTGTGCATACAGAGGTCATTCGAGCACTAGCAGTCGGTGAGAGGAGGTCTTGCAATTTTTAAAATTGATGCAAATAAATAAATATGTAAATATAATAAATTATATAAATATTGGACAACATCACATACATTGCTATGATTCTGTGGAAAGTAGCTAAAACACTTGTGCTACAGAAATCGGAAACAACGATGGTACCACAACACTCAGATCCTGAGACAGTATATAAAAGTTCGTTTCCCATATTGACCCGAGGATCGAACCCACGACCTCAGTCTAAGTAAAAGGCTCCAAAACGATTTATTCAGTTAGAGACATTGTAACGACATAAATTGCGTTTTTTGTGAAATATTTATGAAGGAATTTATTTTTGTATATATATACATACAAGGGTATTTCAGTTGACTATCCAATCGTCGTCCCAATTATATGTTCCAATACTATCAAAGACTAAGGAAATGTATACTCGTATAGTTTTGATGAAAATATATTAAAGTAGATTTATTTAAATAAATAAATCAGCTATTATCAAGAACCAAAGACAACATCATAATCTTTTTTATTTATATAGCACCACATATATTATACATATTTTATATCATCAGCACCACTTTAATTAATTTTAATATCGATTGTTGATTCATATTGACTTTTTCAGATGGAAATTATTAATCTTATAATAGGTTTTAATTTAATATCCAAACACAAGGGTATCCTGAAAATTCCATAAGAAATCAACCAAATGAATTGTACTGTGTGAATATCTCTTTCACCTTTTAAAGTGTAACTGAGTAGGATCAGGAGTTGTAGTTTTTGCATTTCGCCTTTCGAACCCTAAAGTTATATTCCAATCATCTTGTTTCAATATCGGAACGTATTTGCCGAAAGATTTGTTATTGTCTGAGATTAAATAAACAAAGTCTTCATCCGTTTTGGAAACATTTCCATAGCCGGTCTCGTGTTTATTGATATTTCGTCGACTTCAATAATGTTATATTGAGTTTTTGCCTGCGGCTTTACGTACTTTAATTACATATTAAATGTCTTTATTGTGTGTTTTGCTGCAAAACTAAACAACTATGTAATTGGTTGAAGATCATTTTAGCCAAACGATTTTGAATCATTTTTACAGAACATTAGCATGTTTCTTGGACTTTCACATATCTCAGTTTTGTATTCATGATTGGCATCTATTGTCTCTCTGCCGCCGTGTAATCGTTTTTATTGTTGTTTTTTTACTTTTTATTTACCTTCTCACGTCGCATCACAAAAATAAACTTAGTTAAAATTCTGTTTTTAAAATTACGTCTGGTATTCCCCAAGAAGGAATATTCTCACCTCTTCTTTTATTATTTCATAAAAACCTAGTGTCTTAACAGCTATTAGCTTCTACCAATATAGGATACTCTTGATTTACGTACTGAGGTCCAATAAAGCAATTAAAAGCATGAACAAATATTTCAGAAGGACCGTAATGCTATTTGACAGGTCGCGCTGAAATTGACAAAAATGTAAATTGTATCCAACAGCGAATTTTCGTTTTGCATTCACTTGCAATTCAAATCTATTTCGCTAAAGTCTATTATTTACACAAACATATTTTTGTCATTTTAAATTGGTTCCCTGATTTCGGATAGCGTTTACTTAATACGGTATTGTGTCGCTTTAAAGTCCCCAAGTTGAAAATTTTAATGTTTGTACCAATTAACGGAGCTAGGAACTTTTGAATTGTTTTGCTACCACCGAAACTACAAACTTTGTTTATATAGTTAGTATATCCAGAATCAAATCGTTCCTAATAAAACTCTTATCTACTAAAGATAAATGTTTGTGTACCTATTTTATTACTTGTGTGTTAACAAAACAACATCAATTAAAAATAGGTGAGACTAAGTACTTGCCAACGTTGACCTTCTCAGGATTGTTACTTATTTCTTTTATTAATAACTACATATCTTGATGAAGAATAGTCCAAGGAAAAGCATGATCAATCTTATTATGTAGTTCCGCTTGCAATTTAGTGATATTCAGTGTGAAAGTACATATATTAGTCTGTGTCGAGTAATTTTGCCTGTGGAGGTCTTTTTTAGTTTTGATATGAAGGTACTCCTTATAAAACCTGAAACTATATATATATATATATATATATATATATATATAAACAGATAATACTTAATAAAACAGTATGCGTTAAGTAACAATAAACCACAAATTTTCCTCTATAAAATTCTTACAGAGTAGTTTTCTTTTTATCTCTCTCATTATCTACATATTTACGTGTAGGAGAAAATCGTATCTTTTTGCGATTTCTGTATGCAAATAGTAGTTGCATAAGAGACTGATAAAAAATTAATGACCGTGGTAGTGTAGTGATCAAGGAACACCCCTAAAGCGCGAAACGATTAACGATCAGGTCAATCAGGGCTTGTACCTCATTTAGTTAATTAACAGTAAGCCGCGGTGTGTTAAAACTATTAACATTTGAATTTTTTTATGAAAATCTTTTGCAGTGCCCTCCGAATAGGGGACGCAATACCTTGATGAATAGTTTTTTTATGTTCCACTTCAAGATTGACCTCATCCCATCTGATGTTAAGTGGTAATGAGGTCCTAGCTTAAGGGCGACAAGTACAGCATAATAAATCTATTACTGGACGTGTCGTCCTAACCTTGAAGGCTTGACCGCTGCTACTTATGTACCACACCCCAATTGCTCTGGAAACCTTACTCACACGCAGGAACACAACAACCCAGAAGTGATTGTTATTTGGCTGCGGTCTTCTGTAAGGTGGTGGTATTTCACCAGTCAGGCTGCTCCAGTTCGAGCGATAAGTTGCCATGCCCTACCTTTCTATATTGTAGACATCAACAAGGCACATCATAATATTTGTTCCATAAAAGCAGGAAAAATAATTCGAATCCTTTCACTTATGGCAAAGGAAAATCTATTACAAGCATGAGTCATGTAATATTGAAATAATGCTTGGAATCGACTTTGAAATATTATTTTTGCTTCAAAACTCCATCAGTCGCTAACAGAGTTTAGTTTCCGTTTTACTTTTAAATTTTGAAGCACAATTTCCTCTCCATCTAATTAAAATTTCAACTTTCCCCACAAACCGAGGAAACTTAAAAACGGGAGATTTCTCGCGAAGTGTCCGGAGTTTCCTTATTAAACAAACGTTTAGCGTTGACTGCTTCGCGATTCCGACTCTCGAATCTCGTAATTCAGCTTAATTGGCTCGTCCTAATGGGGTAAAAATTGTGTGCACAGAGCCGTCGTGGTGGTGAACAGACTTCGTAGGTATGTAGGTTTTATCTGAATTGAACATATTGCACGTCATAGATCTTAAAATCAAGATTGCAGTATTACGAGTATAACATAGTCCGGTCAAATTAACGTTAAAAATAGGGGTAAGGTTACATTAATTCGCACTATGCTAAAAATTGGCATGGATATTGGGAACCCTATTACACACAATTTGTCAATTATCCACATCAATCCAAGCTGTGGAAAACAAATTAAGGTCAAATGTTGCAAAAATCGTTTTTTTAGTTTTCCAGCTAAACGGTAAGTTTTATCATAAAAATAGGTAAGACAAAAATTATTCATCATGCAATTATCAAAAAAAATTGTTTATACACTTTTTTCATAAGAGTCACCCAGGGCCGGCGTTAGGGTGGCGCGTGGTTGGGCAACAGCCCAGGGCGCTCGGACTTGAACGGGCGCTAGAAAGCTACCCTGAGGTACCCCGATGTATTCCCATAATCGATGTATTGGCGCCAGTAATGCTAGAACCGGCACTGGAGTCACCATTTCGAAGACATAGCGATGCAAAATGTTGAAAAAGTCGTCTTCATAATATCCATGTTAATTACCGTTAATAAGTTACAGAACGATAATATAAGTAAAAATAATTTAAAAATAAATAATATTATATAAACAACTTAAGTCAACGTTATAGTACGCAAATGTATGTAGGGCTAGATTTCCACATTTGTCACCTCTAAAATTTTGATCCTGTTTAATATTTTTTACGCAGCCTCACCTCATGTTATGTCGTGACCGTGGACTAACTTTTTATATACTGTGTTTTTAGGACAATTTTGTTGCCTGCTAAACTTTGTTCAGCTTCTTTAGTAAATCTGACAGGGGCTGTACGTATTACAAAACTATAATGTACCTACAGGCTACGAACTTGGTAAAACTAGGCCAATAGAGCACAAAGGTACTACGTACCACATTGTAGGATGGCTCCCTTTAAATTGGACAATATGTCTCATCACGGTAGCAATATGTGTTGTCTTCTATGTAGTAATTGAAACCTATCTTCAAATAACACATGGAATAAAACAACACATATTGGCTTGAACTGAAAGTAGCATAAACACTTTTGTTATGGAAACCAAAACCAACGGTGCAAAGCAATATACGTAATTTTTCATCCTTTGGCTACTTTTCTTTACTTAGAATTTCAGAATATTTATGTAATCGATTTTTTATTTTTATAGTACTTTACGCCGTACTAGCGAACTTTAAATAACGAACGTTCGTTACCGTTAACGTCTGTTCGTTCGTTGTTGGAACGATAAGTATGTAGTTCTAAACATATTTGGCAGAGGACACTTACCGGAGGCTAACGGTTGATACAGCAGAAAAATTTCATCGCATACGATAACTTGCGGTTAGCTCAGTTGGAAGAGCAGCACGCGCGATACGTGAAGGTCGTGGGTTTGATTCCCGCACCGCAAGGGGAGATAAAAAATTTCTGTTTCTAATATTTATGTAATGTTTTTTGTGCATGTCTACGAGACAAGTCTTCCCTCTGTATTCTATTGTTACATGATTATTAATTGCCAAAATAAATGAACAAAAAACTTTTGACTTTACTATCAGTTTAATGTGTGATGGGTAGTTGTTAGATTTTTCTTTATACGGCTCAAATGTAACCCTGTGAATTTTATACTAGGTTTTTTTTTCACTCGGGTACCACTGTTCAACTACAGAGGTGCCCAGTAATTTACAAGCGTACAGATGTAGTCTAAAGGTCGAAATCCCAATATATACCGGATTAAAAGCAAACAATCCATTAGAAAACCGGTTTCAGGCCTGGATCTTAATGATGTTCAGGAATCACAGATTACAGTCCGACTCCATTAAATAACTGTCTCTAATCTTTTTCCTTTAAAGTACTTTTTGCAGGCAGGATCACAAAGGAAAAGGGACCAAGTTCTTTAACTTGTGAAGCCTGACTTCTTGGACCTTTAAATTATGTGTTAACTGTGACCTTTGATAGTTTTAAAAGGATGTCGGAGACGGATAGACGATAACGAAGAAAGTTAAGTTAGATCATACTCGTAACTTATAATAGAAAATAGTAATGCCTGTTCCACACTACTCGCGAAGTTCGCCCGAGGCGAGGCAAAGTTTGACCCGGCGAGCACGAGGCGAGCCAAAGTGCCTCTCTACACTATCGTATTCGTCTAACTTCGTTCAACTTCGCGAGTAGTGTGGAGGAGGCATAAGGATTTTTGCCTTAGTTAGTGAGTATAGTATATTTCAAATAAATGAAAAATATTGGAACAATCGAGGTTGTTCAATATTATTTCTCATGCCTACGACGTAGTTTCAAAATATACATATAGTTCATAACTTAACGGTGGAACCACCAAATATGAGTTATTTGGTGGTTCCACTGTTTATTCCAGTTTGAATGAGAAGTGCCTCTTATCTATACTACTTTCGCGAAGTCTATTTCTGCCAACGCGACGTGGCACTGTCGCGCGAGAATTGGTATAATTTCAAGATAGAACATAGATGCTTGATTTTTTATAGCTTCTCAAGGATTCTTTGGAGGCCAACAATCGATTTAGATCCTCTAATCAGTTAAGTTGCCATGTAAACTCGGACATTAGGATATGTTCAGTTGGACGGATGTGGTTCGAACAACGAAGTTCCGACAAAAGCCACGGATCGAATGCGTTCAATCCATTAGAAGCCGACTATCGGAGCTCGATCTTAATGACGTTCAGGAGTCACAGACTTTGTTCGATTCCATTAAGTACTACGGGTATCCTAATCTTTTTCTTTAAAGGTACTTTCATTTTGCACGGCAGATATCAGAAAATAATGGACCAAGTCCTGGTATTTGTAATAACCGCAGACATTCTTAGAGCCTTTGAAATTATGTCTTATCCTAGGGAGCCTTAATGGTGCCCTGAGTAAGTTAAGTCCTAGTATATTAAAATTATTACATAATTAATTTCTGAAAATATTCTTATTTGCCTATGTATAAGTGCAAAAGCTAGTCTTATGAAAAAGGCTTATTAGACTACAAAGCATAATGTTCTCCTGTTTTCTTAGCTAACGAGACTAAATTTTACAGGCCTCTTCATAAATTCCTCCCCCAAATCATTCAAGGGGGAGGGACGAGGCTGTGTAGTTTGCAGCCATTCCACGGCTGATGTTATGGTAGGCCTTCTGTTTCTAACGACGTTACCAATCAGACGATGAGGTCCACTCGGGGGGTTTTAGAAGGTATTCCTGCCCTTATAAGGGCAGGGAGTTCGTCACACGCCGTCATCTCCCTCAGATGACATTTCCCCGAATAAAAGACTCTTCATAAAAATAAAACCGTTTAGGTTTAGGTATTTTACTAAGATTTTCAGAATGTGTTTTTTTTGTTATATGTTTGTACATATTGCGGACATTTATAATTAATAGTGTTATAACATTCTTTGGTTAATTTTTAAAATTATTTATAGTGTTTTAAGTCGCACTAACGAGCTTTAAATATTTTAAAGAAACAGAAAAACCTTTAGTTCTGAACTCATACGGCAGAGGGCATCTACTGAACGCTTAAAAGTTCATTAATGAATAAAATTCATCGCCTTTGATAACGATTAGCACAGTTGAAAGAACAGCACGCGCGATACGTGAAGGTCGTGGGTTTGAAACCAAGATGGCCGACATCACAAAATGGCGGCATTATTTGTATACAGTCAACATTAACAGTTTGGACTGTTACCATTCTTTTGTTGTTTACATACCTAAGCGCCAATCTCAAATTGTTTTTGTTTTTCTTTTAATAGGTAGACGAAAATAACACAGCCGAACGAATTAAACCTTAACAAGTACGCAATTGAGACACAGATTTCTAACAACGTAATCGAAGAAGCATTTACTGTGAACAACAAACCTTTTTGTTTGCTCGTGTCGCTAAATGACGTGTGTACCACAGCGGGTGCCAAGGATTAATTAATAATGGCGTTGACAATGGAGATACTACAGAGCCGCGTCTCTGTCTGGAAGCGGAGAGCCGCTCGCAATCGGCTCCCGATCTTAATGGACTAAGTCAGGGTTGTCACCATTATTGTTATGTAATCTATATAATCAATCAATCAATCAAATATTTATTTTTTAAAGTAGGTTACTTGTGACACTTTTGAATAGTCATTAAACACAATGAAAAGTGATTCTACTGTCAGTTCGAAACCTACATCTACCGAGAAGACACTGGCAACAAACTCGGCAGATTATTAACAGTAGCAGTATCTAACTTATAGCTACGTGTTGACCAATTTGCACCAAGTCATATACTTTTGTTTACGTAAGTGATAAATGAATAAAACATTAAGTATGTACTTTTGTATGTTATATTTGCCAGCCATGGCTTCCCTTAACCATATTGAAGGGAATGTAACGACCCGCCACATAGTGCCACCACTCCAGTGACGTTTTAGTGCGCATGACTAACCCCTAATTCTTCTTAGCAAGAATTTAAAGTTAAGACTTAAGTTCTGGTTTAAAATATTTGACTATATTACACTAATACTGGCCTACCATTCAAATGTGTTATTCGATTTGCTTGATAAATAAACGAGCAAAATTATTCAAGAATAAGAAAAAAAATATGGAGATAAAATTGATTAAATGGAAGGGTTTTTAGCTGTTATATTTCGATCTTGGATCGTGGAACAGATTACATATTATCTTTCCGTACTGGAATCGCATACCTAGTTCAATATAGCCGGCTCCATCGCATAGTTTAGATGACGACTATATCTAACAGTGATACTTAATAACTGAATTGGTTTTATTATGATGACCTTCGTAGCGGAGAGGCGAGCGTTTTGGACAGTGGTGTCGCGCCATATCTGAGGTTCCGGGTTCGTTTTCCGGTCGAGTCAATATGGAAAACGATATGATGTCTCGGGTCTGGGTGTTGTGGTACCGTCGTTGTTTTTGTAACACAAGTGCTAGAGCAACTTACCATAAAATCACAGCATAGTATGTGATGTTGTCCGATTTTATTTTACTTATTTATCATGAGCAAACTTAAATTTAATAAAGAATAAAATAATTATCGATAGTCACTAAACAGATAGCCAGCCCTAAACAAAAGCTATGTCGTACTGATGACGTTCCGTTTTAAAACGTTCGTCAATTTTGAGCGAGGTGCGATTCCGATCAAATCGATTTGCCCCTTTAATCGATTCTTGGACAGTCGATTGAAATTTAATAGTACTTAATAAACGTTTGTTTGGATTTTAAAAAGCTACAGTCTATCTGATTGGAATTGATTAATTGTTAAGATAAAAAGATTGAAGGACGAAATACAGCTGGCTGTCAAAAAATATAATTTTATATGGATACTAGTTTTGGAAAATGAGAATATTTTCCACGATAAAGTTTTGAAATGGTTTTAAAATTTTAATACATACATACAACTGTCATAAGTCAAGCCGTCCAGTAATTACCAATTTGATATACGAGTACCTATGTCAAATCAGTAATAACTTAGTGTCGTATCTAGTTTACGGGATACGATATGACATTTATGTCAAATCGGTAATTACTGAACGGCGTGACTGGTAGCTTCAAATGCAATTAAGCCTTAATTCGTACAAAGTATCCTTTTTTTAATTTCTTTTGCGAAAGATATCAAAATTTGTACATTATCTGTTTAGAAAAGGAATACATTTATTGAGAATTATGTTTTATCAGTCTTACTGTTCTTAATGGTCGTAGGAAAGGTACGTTATGATGTTTAGGGATCCGGTCACGTCTGCAGCAATCTCTTGCCTCTAGCACTGAATAATTGCAGAAGAGTTACATACAAACTGAGAATTCTGAAGGCATTACCAAATTATGCCTATTACCTATAATGCGCAATATGTCAAATTTATCGTATGAGACGACAGAAATTTCAATACCGTTGATTGGTTGGTGGAACACCGCGCTCGTGTTTTCAGCCAATCAGCAGCTGATGCAATGAATTTTATCGATCTTGACATTTTAGCGCGACAAAATTTACTCGCGTGTCGCGTTTTAAGCGGCTATTAGGCCTAGCATACGCAACGCGACTTAATTTTATCGCGCTCTTAACAAACGTCAAAATCGATTGGAGTCAGTGCCTCAGCTGTTGATTGGCTAAAAATACGAGTGCGGTGTGCTATTAGCCAATCAACAGTAACGAAACGTTTGTCGTCTCATGCGATAAATTTGACATATTGCGTATGTATGTCTGCTTTAAACTAAACGAATATACAAGTAGTCTCTAATCGTTTCATTATCACAGACTTTGAAAGTTAAACATTAAAAATGTCGAACAATTAAAAAATTTACTATTTTTAAGGTTCACATTAAATCATGCATAATGAGAAAAAGCTACTTACAAACTTGATGACTATTTAATGATAAAAATAATATGGATATAATTTTATGCCTGCTCTCGAACTACTCAGAATTACGAAATGATTTCTATTAAATCCAAATACACCGAGTTGCGAGCATCAAATCATTTATAATAAATATATCGTAAAAGGATTCTGATTATTAAAATACTTTTTGGTAAATATCTTTCTAAAAAGACTTTTAAAGTAGCCCGTTTTAAATTGTTTATTTTAAGATACTAAGGTCTCGAGACTTTTACTGCCTACCATTATGGCTTAATCATTAACGATTAATCGATTAACCAAATAATCTAACAATCGATAGTATCGGTATCATCGATATAATCGATAGTATTGTCTAATCTAATGATTGTTAATAATCGATAACATCGATAGTACCGTTTGAAAACTTTATATCAATGTAATCGATTGTATTGTATTTGACTACGCATTATAATCGACCCCTTTTGCATATTCGACTAATAATCGATATACAATCGTATCGACGGCAACACGAGTAGCAATTTTTAATTCTAATAAACGTACATTACCAACTTGCTTCGAGTGCGTATAAAGCTTAAAAAAAGATTTTTTTTCAAAGAACAAAACAATATTTAAGCAAATCAAAAATAACATTTCGTTTCGTTTTCCATTATCATCAACGAAACATTTCGTTTTTGTTGGTAGATCTACAGTTTCATCACCGACATGGAAGCGTCTTTACACTGGCTCATGCCCACATGGCCGGATAATATTCATCACACGGATGGGTGCGGTAAAGTTTCTGCCCTCAATTTTTATTCGGCAGACGCAAACCGTCAGTACCTACCGACCCATCGCGTTGAATTTATTTTATAGCCCGTATTTGAGCGAGAAATCAACTGTATCGTTTGTTTTTATTGCACATTTATCAAAGTGACAAATGACTGACTTTATGGTTGGTTTGGCTGCAAGGAAGACAAATATAAATATTAGAAAACATCACATACATTGCTCTGATTCTGTGGTAAGTAGCCAAAGCACTTGTGTTACAGAAATCAGAAATAATGACGGTACCACAACACCCAGACCCGAGACAATACAGAAAAGTTCGTAGCCGAGAGTCGAGCGTGCCGGACTTTGGCGTTGCGTCATCTCTGAGGTCCCGGATTAGATCCCCGGTCGGGTCAATATGAGAAACGAGCCGTTCTTGTTTTTAATTGCGGTGACACAAGTGCTTAAGCTACTTACCACATCAGAGCAATATGCGATGTTGTCCAATATTAAAGAATATTTAAAGAAAAAATAGATTTGTTTGGTCCAATAAATTCAGGTTTTGACAGATATCAAAAATAAACTATAAAAAGATTCCAAGACCAAAGAGTTCAGCACAGTCAGATCCTATCTCAAACAGATTCAAGAGTATCGCGCTGACCTAGTTTACGTTGAACCCTGTATAGATTGTCGGCGTCGGCAGCCGCGAGGCGCGTGGGCGGCGCGTACTACGGCTACGTCACGATCAGCTGATGCGTTACGCCTTTGGTTGTAGTATCCAGCTTGTTGTGAAACTGGAAACCCTGCAGACTAGTAGTACTATTACTAGTACTACATTATTAAGACATTATTAGTATTATCAATTACTAGTACTACATTATTACGACATTACGGTCATTTTCGTACAAAAAACAAATGATCGTAATGTCGTAGGCGTTTTGAGTAGATCCGCCGTTTACATACGCCTTCGTGAGTTTATGGATGGCGGTTTGTAAAACGCCGAAGGCAAAAGGTCATTAGTTTTTTGCACGTTATTATGCATTACGTACGGATTAGCATTCATAAGTAATTTTAATGAATCGATGCTGGTAAAGATAACTTCATGTTTTTTTTTGTAATTAAAAACTCTTAACTAAAAAATATATCTCTTAGTTGTGTCCCTTGCATTAATTTTACTTGTTGTTCATTTTTGTTTAATAAAGTATAAAATAAATATTAAACATCCTTTTTTTAAATATTTGTGTAGACAGCGTTGATATACGACTGTGAGATCAATGTAGTTATAAAAAAACGTATATTGTATGGATTTAGCAGAAACTATATATCATTATCAGAAATGGGATTTTGATGGTGACGTCACAAATTAGTCGTGGCCACCCATCCGCGAAAGATAATCTCGTTTGTTTTATCGGCTCGCTTCACGTCGCGCGGCTTTCTGTGAGCTTTGAGGGTGTGTGATGTCTAGACTTCGAGATAAGTACAGCATCCCTACTAATATTATAAATGCGAAAGTAACTCTGTCTGACTGTTACGCTTTCCCGCTTTAACCTCTCAACCGATTTTGATGAAATTTGGTATAGGTATACGTTGAACCTCAAGAACGGACATAGGCTGCTTTTTGTTAGAAAATAAGGGGGGGGGGGGGTAATACCAACAAATCATCGCCTAAGATAACTTGTGGTTAGCTCAGTTGGAAGAGCAGCACGCGCGATATGTCGTGAATGTCGTGAGTTTGAGCCCCACACAGCAACAGGAGATGAAATGTTTCTGTTTCTTTAAAATATCGTATTATGATTTTATAGTCTTGTGACTTAACCATAAGACTCACATTAGGCTGACTTTGTATTTTAAACATTAGTGGACGCGTCTTTACGTGACAGATACAGGTCTTTATGGTCGGGTCAATATGGGACACGAACTTTGCTATATTGTCTCAGGTCTGGGTGTTGTGTTACCGTCGTTGTTTCTGATTTCTGTAACACAAGTGCTTAAGCTACTTACCACAGAATGAGAACAATGTATGTAATGTTGTTGTCTTTATGCCAGTTGAATAGTGTCCTGTCAAAGCTAAACTACGAAAACTAAAGTTAAGTACAGAAAATATGCTCTTTAAAATACGAACCAATGCAATATGCTAAGTGTTGCCTGAGGCTTTGCGTTACTTCAAAATAACATGTATTTTATATGTCACCGCGGTCGCGGAGAACTTCGTTTCGCCTTACAGGATTTTCCCGCTTTTCTGTTGAAGTTTTACCTGAATTTTCTATGCTATAAACCTCACGAAGCCCGAGACGTTTCCAACGAATGCAAAACCGTGGAAATCGGTTCGTGCGTTATGGAGTTACAGCGTCAGGAAGGAAAACCCGATTCATTTTTATATAGTAGATTGTAGTATTTAATCTAAACTCATGGTCAAGTGTCAGAGCCAAGTTCAAGATAACAGAAATGGCAAACAGCACCCTGTGCTATTAGAAGGCTTTAGTTATGCCTAATTATTTTCGCTATAATCAAAAAGAGCGAAGAATCAGTGTAAAATGTGAAGAAATAACAAGGATAGTACGTGTGCAAAGCCGCAGCAGGTTGCAAGTTTTATATAAAAACGACTCATATATTTAGACTTGCAAGATTTGTATTTCCTATAAATTGTACGTTTTTGTAAATATCAATATCCAAAAATATTTTTTTTAACACTGACTACCTATAGATAAAAAATTCTAAACCAGCAGAATTTCAGTTCTCATTCCTAATTTTAATATAGAACTTGGCTCTCATTTCGAATTAATAAGTAGGTAATAAGTTTAGACCTTAACAATTTTTGTAACCATATTAATAAGTTGTCTGTTGTTATTCTTTTTCAACAAAATAAAATAAATGTTTTGATAAGATGTCTACCTACAAAATTTCATCCTAATCTATTCAGTTTTGCGTGAAATATTAGCAAAAAACGACCAATCATATTAGCTTTCGAAATAATAGTTAGCTATTAACGTCTCTATTTACAATCTGTTAGATGTTGAGGATTTAATTCCATTTCTCCATCGCCGGACTTTGTACACTTGCATCCGGCTTGTCACACTTGATTGCACCATGTTTGTTTCTTACACGAGTAAAATAAATATCTGTCTTTTTATTTTTGTAACCTTCTTTAACCTTAGGGTTCGTTTAAGGCGGCGCGGGGCGTCGAGCGGGGCGTCAAGCGGGGGGACGAGCGAGGCGTCGTGCGGTGCGATGCGCGAAGTGGACAACGCTCCGCGTTCAAATAAGCGTTTTTAACTCACAAAAACGACGGGGTGTTATACATTGAGGTGTCTATCTGTCTGTGCATCTATTATATTGTAACTCCCGACCAAAGCCCGGTTTCAATATCGATTCGTTATTATATTTTATTTTATTTTGCTTTATTAGGACAACCAACAAGAAAAACGCTGACAATAGGTCCATATTAAGGAACAACATAAACTTAAAGGTAAGCGTCATCTTAATTGGACTATCTAAAATGACTATACGTTTTTCTCCGACCGACTACGAGTCGTTAATACTATTTCACAATTTACCTTCCATATCAGCTGGCATCAGTCGTCCGTCGGTTGTTTTTAGCTTACGCCTTATATAATTTATGATAATCCGTAACTAGATAGGATCTATTTTCAAATATTGGAATCGAGCATAACCGATTTTGATATTTTTTTGCTAATTTGTGTATGTTAGAAATCAGTCCAAAATGGTGGCTGTCACAAAATATCGGACTACTTAATTTGACACAAGTCCCTCAAACATTATCATTATCAGTATACATTTAAAGGCCTCGAGAGTACTATACAATAATAAAAGATGGCTGCCGTTACAAAAGGCGAATTAATGTAATTGGTATAGTCAACGCAACAGTCTGAATTTCGACCGCTCTAATATCTATTTATTTATTGATATTTGGGAAACAAACAATTTTTATAATAATTAATAATTATTAATAATACAGAATTAAATAAAACACTTAATTTAACACTTAAATCAGCAAAGTTTCCGCAGTTATGTAAGTTACAGATACATTATATCATATAACAAAAAACAAATTTCTTAAATGTAACCGCTCATATCAACTCATCGAGATTTTATATATTTTTTTTAGTTTATTTGCAAGCTTTTGTTTCAGTTGTAGCCTCGCATGTGCTCGCCCCGCGTCTCCTTAAACTAACCCTTACGAAGGCGAGATTAACCTTTTTGCTGGCAGGGGACTGGACTCTGATATGGCTTCGAATCAGACAGAACGGACTTGACAAGAGGACGGACTCCAGTATCTTTAAGAATTAATATTTGAAGTATTTTCATTATTTTCTTCAATTTTACTATGCATGTAACAGATATACATAATCAATTCTGGCTTTTCATACTTTTACAGAGTAACTTACATTAAATAGTTAAAAGTAAACAAGTATGGCACATTCTTACGAGATTATGACAAAGGATTTTAAGTAACGAACAGCAAAACATGTTTTCCTTTACTTTGTAAATGTCAACCTTAGTATAATGAATTTTAAAAGTTATTTTGTTTCAACAGTGAAATACATATTTGATTTACTGATTTATATTGATTAGGGTTCCATTTGGTATGGAGCCCTATGAATAAACGAGATTACTAGTATAATTAATTGTTCAAAGGATGTCAACCTAATGCTACGCCCTTGTGAGTATCAAGGGTATTTTTAATGACCAGTTCATGTGATATAAATGCGAGTAATGTCGTAGCTGCCAGCGTAGCTACGAAATATGGTTCGTAGTCGGGTGAGCCCTGATTCTCGTAGACACTCTCCTGTGCGTGCCAATTAGTTATAATAAATCTAACTTAAAAACAATATCATAACTTTATTTTCGTTTCTCCGTCCAAATAAATATTTTTTTGTCATTTACATGTTCTTATTTTACTGACAATGGAAAATCCTGTCTTACTGTTTGGGCTACAGGTCGCATATCTGTTTTGAATTCTATAATATGACGACCTCGATGGCGCAGTGGCTAAGGTAGGCGGTCAAAGCGCGAAAGGTCCCGGGTTTGATTCCCGGTCGGGTCTATTTAGAAAACGAACTATTCTAAATTGACTTGAGACTGGGTGTGCTGGGATGACGCCCCCAGTAGGTATCCGTCGTCTGGTACACATAGTACAAGGGAAAACCTTAGTTTGAGACCAGATGATTGGTGTGATTGTCTGGCGCATTTATTTTATTTATTATTTATTTATAAAAAGTACAATTTACTGTTATGTGTATTTTTGTGCAAATATTTTTTATTTTCTTATTATACTAATTTTATACATATACTTAATTCAATAATTAATATATGTATTAATTATATAAGCAACATGCTCTCGTTGAGGTTACTATTACCTATCACCCCCTGCTTGGTGGATACACCAATTTTTTCAAATTGCGTGATTTATTCAAATGAAATCTTACATTTTCCCAAATAGCGTTCGTAATCGTAACTGCGGTTTAGCGCTGCCAAAATGTTTTCGCCGAACTAAATAGCGAAAACACTCCACAGCTGTCAAAATAATGCCCAATGCATTCCGTTAGTGTCCAATCTAATAAAATCGTTATTAAAAAACAACAAAATCCCGACGTGTTTACGCGCCGTCACAGCCATTATGAAATCCTTCGGAGTTTTTCGAAGGTGTCCGTGGCAGTGGGGGATGGACGCGTGGTGGGGGGCGGGGGGATGGCGGGGGGGCAGGCCCCTCGCGGCGGCCGCGCCAGACGAACGCCTACGCGGGCTGACGTGCACGTGTCCTCACTCCGCCAGGCTCAGACGGTGGCCGCTGGGCCCCGCGCCCGCTCGCGACCCGACGCGATAATCGAACGAAAACTTTTATTTACCTACCCGCATTTGAATACATCACATTTTTTTCGGTTTGTGTGCAGCAAGCTGGTGCGGGCGGGCGAATGGGTGAGTTGCCCCGCGTCTGGATTGCTCGATGTCCGCTAGGTTATTTTTGGCTAATTTGCCGCTTTTGTTAGTGGTCTCCAATTTTTGTGGAGGGACATTTCTTTTCGATTTTTTTTCTATTTGTATTTACCGTAACGCTTTTTTTCTGCTTTCTTACGATACTACCGTTAAAAGGAAAGCGTAACTGTTTTTTTTTTGCTTATTGCCTTATTTAATTAGCTTTTTCATGTTTTCTATGTGTTTTAAATGTTTTGTACTAATATTAAGGTAAGAAAATCAATATCGTCAAATGGGTTTGGACTATGTCATTAAATCAGGATTTGCGCGGTATGGCGTTTTCTTCCAGTCAACCACCAAGTGGTAGATAAAGGGCTGTTTTTTTATCATCAGAAGAAAATTATAAAAGAACTGATAAAGTATAGGTACCTGTTTGAATGAAGTTATTTTGTAACACAATATTATTCGGGTCATATACATCTTATACGAGTATCTTAAATTCATTTTCATTTAATTCGGTTTTACCCTCATGTTAACAAACTAAAAAAAAATAGAGATTATTTGACTGTATGTATGTTTTTTTGTAAGTGATCCCGATAAATTTTAGAACTTGACAATCATTGTTTATGATCATAGCATTCTAGATAAACTGTGGTAAAGTTGGTTGTTTGCAAAAATATTGAGAATCTTTTCTTGAAACGAATAAGTATTGTTCATACATTTATTTAAAATAGTGATATGTGGACAATAATACCTATTATATTTTTTTTTAATATTATGTTAACTTTCCCCTGTTTCTTTGGATACCAGTTTCTTTATAATGTGTACGCATAGTATTGTATCTTTAGATATAGCCTTTTCAATCAAACTTTATCGAATTCTATTCACAAACAAGGTAATAGCCTCAAAAATTTACTGAGGCTGATTAATTAAAAAAAAAACGAAACATGTGATTTATTAAATGTCAAGCGGACCCGACAGACTTCGTTCTGTCAAAAAGATTTGGAATGTGGCTTGAGTCTAAATTTTACTTAGAAAACATTTGTACTGGAAAAAAAAACATTCTTGGACTTAAACGACCATTTTAAAAAAAGAATCGTCTAAATTGGTCCAAGCATTGTCGAGTTATGCGTTTACCAACGCATTTTGCGATTAATTTTATATACCTAATAGATTTCATATTTTTTACTTACTAGCACTTTTTGCGCTATTCATTTTCAAAACAATGAAAAGCTTACACACACATTACTACAGCACAATAAAAACAATTCTTTGTCCAAAATGTTTATGCAAAACAGCGGTTGCCAAATCCTACTACTATTATAAAGGCGAAAGTTTGTAAGTATGGATGTATGGATGTTTGTTACTCTTTCACGCAAAAACTACAGAACGGATTTGGATACAATTTGGTAGGAAGACAGATGACATACTAGATTAACATATAGGATACTTTTTATCCCGAAATAACGCGGGCGAAGTCGCGGGCAACAGCTAGTGAAGCATAATTTTGTTGCGAGGCGTAAAATAATACAATTAGTATGCGCTTAGCTTTTGATGTCAGAGTAAACATTGCCGTTATGGCTGGATTGCAGTCATAGCCAAATGTTTTTGGGAAATAAATAAATTTGGTTCTTGTAAAATCAGAACAACTTTCTTTTCTTTCCAATCTTCTAATATGATTGAACTGAACTTCATGTTAAGGGATAATCTAATAACGGTGTCCCAGTAACTATAAAATAAGATGACGTCGCTACAATCCACATGGCATCTTGTGTGTACCAAACCAATTATACGGATAAACGGAAATGACATTTCTGATTAGTGGAATGCGATATGAGCAATATTATCTATACTTCCGGCGAACCAGCGCTTATCTGTTATTATAGCACATCCTATTAGATTCGGCTGAACAATGATGCTGCGGAATAGTATGTGTATTTAAGCAAGTAGTCTTATTAACCGCTCGTATACACTGTATTAATAACCGTAATCTATTCATTTATTTGTAGGTTTCAATTATGTGACAAGTTCAATAAAAAGTATTCGAAATGTCAATTAATCAATCAAATATGTCTTTATTTAAGTAGGTTACATGTAACACTTTCGAATCGGCATTGAAATACAATGCAAAGTGATTCAACTGAAACTCAGCAGATTAGTTACAATAGCAGTATCTACCTTATATCTAGGTGTAGACCACTTTGGATTGAGTTGGTGTGTGAAGAAGTATTCAGTATTTAAATTTTGCGAGGTAAGCTGGAGCAGACCAGCCCCCAAAGATGGCGCCTGTTCACAAGCATGACGTACATATGTGCCAGCCATCGCTTCACTCAACCTTAATGAAGGAAATGTAACGGCAACACCCAAGTGACGTTTTAGTGAGCATGACTAAGTTTCAACTCCCCTTAGCTAGTATTTAAAATTTAAGTCATCAGACTAACCTACTTAGATCTTGTTCAGTTAATTAGTGACAATTTTCACAATAAATTAATTCATGATATCTAATGCCTATCGCAGAAAATTAACGTGAAAATATTGATTAATACATTTTTGTGATACGCAACCAACATGGGAAAAAAATGAAATTTACGAAAAAATAATTATAACACTATGGGAAGCTACCACAGATGCGCAACCTAATCCTACCGTGAAGACACCCAGAGATAAGAAATTCAGTAGCTGAGACGCGAGTGGGCCGAACTTGGTGGTTACGCCTCATCGGAGGTCCTGGGTACTGTTCCCGGTCATATCGGTTATGGTAAACGGATTTTTCTATAATGTACTTGAGCTACTTACAAAATCTATGTGTAGGAATAGTGGGAGGTAGCAATCATGTTAATTTTATCGTTTAAATGAGAATTCTTTGTATTTTTCAATGAGTACCATTTAATATGGATATTGCATTTTTCCATGAAAAAGTCAGCCATTGTGATAACTTGTAGAAAGAAGTTGTACTGGTTTTACAAAGCCCATGACTTGAAATATTACAACGAAAAAAATGAATAGTCTTTATAAACTTTTTCTTTCTCAGTAGTCCATTGGTACTTCATCGCACGAACAAAGATGCATCTCCAATCTCAGTGATTTTAATATTTGTATAGAAACAACGATTTCTACGTTCCACAAAATCTCAATTACTTTTAGCAAGAATATTAAAAACAGGCCAAAGAAATGTTCTATCGATCAAAAATTCCTTAAAAATTTCACGACAAACCTTGATAACTCATTTGAACCTTCCGAAGTTGATTTTCACAAGTGAAAAATGGTCGCATAACTTTCCAAAATCGACCCCCAATTTGTCATTGGTATAAAGTTGGCGAAACTCACGTAAAAACTGGAAACTTGCGCGGTAATGTTTTATGACGCAGCCTTTGAGATCTGTGGATTTGCTTGAGAGTAAGATTTTTTTTACCTTTTTCGACGGGTATAAGTTACGATTACTTCAGCTTCATACGAAGTTTCAGAATCTTTGCTTCCGTAGTGGAGTGCGGTTCCATGTCACAGCTGTGGTCTTTGGCTCCAATTTGTGAACCCGAACCAAAAATTACGGTGTTATATATATGATCTGTAATTTTTTTTATATTACACTTCAAGATTGACCTCATCCCACCTGTTGTTAAGTGGTAATGAGGTCCTAGCTTAAGGGCAATAAGTACAGCATAATAAAGCTGTTACTGGACTTGTTGCCCTTGTTGCCCTTACCTTGAAAGCTTGACCCATGCTACTAATGTAGCACCCCCCAGGAGCTCTGGACTTACTACTGGAACCTTACTCACAAGCTGGAACACAACAAACACGGAAGTGGTTGTTATTTGGCAGTCAGGGTACTCCAGTTCGAGCGATAATTTTCTGCCTGTCCCTATGTCTATCTATGTTATCGTAACTACCAAACGAATATCGATTTTTGTTTTTGTTGAATTCATCAAAATGTTCTTTGGTATATTTGATACTTTGATTTGATAGAAATCGGTCCAAGATGGCCGCTGCCACAAAATGTCGGATAACATATTTTGAAACAACTTCCTTAATACTACCATCTAGATAAAAGGGCTCGAGTTTTGAGTCAGTTTGTTAAAATGTGTGTACATTATGATAAAATTCTAATCCAAGATGCGGTAAAATCCAACTGTCAGATGTTTAAATTTTTTAGTTTTTGTTATTCTTATCTTATGAGTAGGTACTATAGCGTGGGATTTCAAACAGCAATTTTTCGGTTTCTATCTTTGAAAACCTTCTTCACAGTCTTCAACCCACATCACTTGTCAAAAATACTGAATTTGTTGAGCTCTGCTCAAGTTTTTCGTGATAAATAAGCAACATTGATTTTTGTTTATTTATAGAAAACATATTTACCTTCGCCTGCGTTAAATAAAAAGAATAAAAAAGTGTTTAATATATCCGTCTAAATGAATTTAAAAAAACATAACAATCTAGGTAGACTTTGCATGCTTTTGAAAACTCAATCAAGTTCGTTTTTGAATTCATTCCTCTATTCGTTTATAGACTATTACTTAATGGCCCCTACTATGCGCGTATCATCCCCATTTTTTATAAGTTTTCCACTGATTTTTTGCACCTTTTGGTCGCAGTGTGATGTTATATAGCCGAAACCCTTGCCCGGTAAATGAACTATATAACATAAATATATTGTTTCTATTTTAACCAGTACTTCCAGGGATAAGCGCGTTCATAAAAACACACAAACTCTTCAGCTTTATAATATTGGTATAGATATTCCAGACGAAACATCAAAAACATTAATTTGCTTTTTCCCTTTTGTTAAAATGTAATATCTTGGCGACAAGCTGGATCAAGATAGTTTAGCATATCAAGATAGTATTAAACGACTTTGCGTTAAACTTATCTGTGGATAAAGCAACGAAACGACTACTTAACCTTCTATTTATCTGAAATTAAGTCCTGGATAGAAACTTAGCGCTTATAAATCTCACAGGTCTATCTTCCATCTTGTGACAGAATAATGCATTCATTAGTATGAAAGAAGTGAACTTCAGCGCGTCCGAAGTGAGGCACGAATCTGCCGTTGTGCACAGTAATAAGGTCGATAATGCAACGACACAGTGGACTGTAAGAAGAGTCATCAACATTGTACTCGTCGCTTACAAAACGACCTTTCCCTTACTTCGGGGGTTAAGTCTTGCGAAGCTTGCTGTCTCCTTTCGTTGGGTTGTGTGTGAGCGAGAAGGGTGACTAAGTTCGAGTCCCGGGCTAATCTGGGTCAAGTTCAGATGGCATCTAGGGTTGAATTTAATGTTCTGCTGAACTTCAAATATAAATAGACGGTTTAAATTATTTAGCAATATAGTTGTAAATTTAAATTGTGTTTGAGAAGGTGAGGCTTAACAAGAGTTCAACTATGTAAATTGATTATCATTTGAGTTTTTAACGATTTTATTGGATTGACAAATCTATGAGACAAAGTCATGACATAAGTTGAAGTACGAATTAAAATTTAAAGAACTCGAATTTGTTTTATTGATGTTTTTTAGGGTTCCGTACCAAAAGGGACCCTATTTTAGAAATACGTATAGATAGATAGCCAAATCATAGTGAATGATTTGGCTATCTATCTATACGTCCGTCTGTCTGTCACCAGGCTGTATCTTAAGAATCCCGATAGCTAGAGAGCTCACATTTTAATAGATATTATATATTTCTGTTGCCGCTGTAACAACAAATAATAAAAACTAAATGAAATAATTATTTAAACGGGGCTCCCATACATGTTTTTTTTGGCACCAGATAGACGCTTGAAACTGGGGAAACAAAAAAAAGGGTAACAATACCTATTGTGTCTTATGTTGAATAGATAATTGTACGGAACCCTTCGTGCGCGAGTCCAACTCGCACTTGGCCGGCTTTATTTGCAATCTCTATTTTTGGTAAAGGGCTTTTATTCTTAAGGGACATATCAGACCATCGTATCCTATTTATATGGTGATAAACTTGCTTCACAAATATAACTTATATCAAGCATAGTTTTCATTATATTGAAAATCTAACTGGCGGACTAAATAGATTTTTTTTTATCATCTCTGTTCCGGTTTGCATTCGAAAATGACATATTCATATTCGAAAAATATTGGTTACGATTATGAGCAAACAAAACAAACCACGTTCTACGTTAACTCGATTAATGTGATTCTATTTGATTAATCTATATCGATATGACCATTTTATGCCATAAGTTTCGCGTTTCACAACGGGATGTTTGGTAACTGATCTCCCAGATCGGATCTTCCAGCGACACCAAGTCACCGATAAAAGGTTGCGTTTTCCCAAACATGTTTCTCCCGAGGTGTTAGTTAATCGAAGGGCTCGTAATCCGCAATCGCATTAAGGTGATGAGGAACGAAGGAGCCGACAAATTGCGGCATGCTCTAACTAACTTTTATTGCTTTTGCTGCGTAAAGAGTTCCTCAGGGGAATCAACTTGGTGGGGATATTAATTTCGCTGTGAGAGGACAATAAGTAATTGTGGCGGTTGTCGTTATTTATCGGAAAACCTCGATTTGTTTCTGTTTCGTGTAAGAGTGGTTGAGCGCTAATTCCTCTTCGTGGAATACAGATATTCTACATAAATATTATTAAGCTTAACTGTTTGTTTGTTTGAACGATTTAATCTCAATAGCAACTGTTTAAATTTAAAAAAAAGGTAAAGTGTTGGATAGGCCATTTGTTGAGAAAGGTTTTGGGCTATTTCACGTTACAAGCAAAAGAAGCGAAAATGTGAAAAAACGGGAAAGGTAGTTATGGGTATCGAACCGTAGGTAGCATCATTTTTTTTTTTTTTTAATATTGCACTTCAAGATTGACCTCATCCCACCTGATGTTAAGTGGTAATGAGGTCCTTACTTAAGGGCGACAAGTACAGGATAATAAATCTGTTACTGGACTTGTCGCCCTTACCTTGAAGGCTTGACCCCTGCTACTAACGTAGCACCCCCCAGGAGCTCTGGAAACCTCACTCACACGCAGGAACACAATAACACCGGAGTGATTGTTATTTGGCTGCGGTCTTCTGTAAGGTAGAGGTATTTCACCAGTCGGGCTGCTCCAGTTCGAGCGATAAATCGCTATGCCCCACCTCTCTTAAACTAGTACTGATGTAGGTAATCTATATAAATAAAAAGTTCTTTACTTTTGAGATAGCCTAGTCTTGGTCTAAATAAGCTATTATTCACTACATTACTGCTACAAATACCATTGGCTGGAAGCAATGGTATCGATACTGTCGTAAAGGCTAGTAGTTTAACACAAATAGTATTCGGATGTATTCGGATCACGTATAAAAGTTTCCCTAACAACGGTTCGGATGAAAACAAGTAATCTCATCTTATAACTCCGTACCTCGAAATCGAAAGTTTGGTGGAAAACTTCGCAGAAAGGGAAAAAAAAAGAATTATTCTCCCCGCAAATTCGCAAAATTACCCTTCGTTATTCCAGTGCTCACAAAGGATATGCTTTGGAAGAATCACGCAGCGCTGCATAAGCCTATATTGTTAATTTTCTTTCTTCTTTGAGAGCCCGTACGATGTCGGACAAATTAAAAATCTGTAGTAACTTCAGGGGCTTCAAGTGTTTGAAGGACCGAATGAATAGACGGACTTCCTTTTGAGTTTATTTTAAATTTCATTTCTTTTTTCGTGTTATTAACCGCACAGTGGACTGTAAGAAGAGTCATCAACATTGTACTCGTCGCTTACAAAACGACCTTTCCCTTACTTCGGGGGTTAAGTCTTGCGAAGCTTGCTGTCTCCTTTCGTTGGGTTGTGTGTGAGCGAGAAGGGTGACTAAGTTCGAGTCCCGGGCTGATCTGGGTCAAGTTCAGATGGCATCTAGGGTTGAATTTAATGTTCTGCTGAACTTCAAATATAAATAGACGGTTTAAATTATTTAGCAATATAGTTGTAAATTTAAATTGTGTTTGAGAAGGTGAGGCTTAACAAGAGTTCAACTATGTAAATTGATTATCATTTGAGTTTTTAACGATTTTATTGGATTGACAAATCTATGAGACAAAGTCATGACATAAGTTGAAGTACGAATTAAAATTTAAAGAACTCGAATTTGTTTTATTGATGTTTTTTAGGGTTCCGTACCAAAAGGGACCCTATTTTAGAAATACGTATAGATAGATAGCCAAATCATAGTGAATGATTTGGCTATCTATCTATACGTCCGTCTGTCTGTCACCAGGCTGTATCTTAAGAATCCCGATAGCTAGAGAGCTCACATTTTAATAGATATTATATATTTCTGTTGCCGCTGTAACAACAAATAATAAAAACTAAATGAAATAATTATTTAAACGGGGCTCCCATACATGTTTTTTTTGGCACCAGATAGACGCTTGAAACTGGGGAAACAAAAAAAAGGGTAACAATACCTATTGTGTCTTATGTTGAATAGATAATTGTACGGAACCCTTCGTGCGCGAGTCCAACTCGCACTTGGCCGGCTTTATTTGCAATCTCTATTTTTGGTAAAGGGCTTTTATTCTTAAGGGACATATCAGACCATCGTATCCTATTTATATGGTGATAAACTTGCTTCACAAATATAACTTATATCAAGCATAGTTTTCATTATATTGAAAATCTAACTGGCGGACTAAATAGATTTTTTTTTATCATCTCTGTTCCGGTTTGCATTCGAAAATGACATATTCATATTCGAAAAATATTGGTTACGATTATGAGCAAACAAAACAAACCACGTTCTACGTTAACTCGATTAATGTGATTCTATTTGATTAATCTATATCGATATGACCATTTTATGCCATAAGTTTCGCGTTTCACAACGGGATGTTTGGTAACTGATCTCCCAGATCGGATCTTCCAGCGACACCAAGTCACCGATAAAAGGTTGCGTTTTCCCAAACATGTTTCTCCCGAGGTGTTAGTTAATCGAAGGGCTCGTAATCCGCAATCGCATTAAGGTGATGAGGAACGAAGGAGCCGACAAATTGCGGCATGCTCTAACTAACTTTTATTGCTTTTGCTGCGTAAAGAGTTCCTCAGGGGAATCAACTTGGTGGGGATATTAATTTCGCTGTGAGAGGACAATAAGTAATTGTGGCGGTTGTCGTTATTTATCGGAAAACCTCGATTTGTTTCTGTTTCGTGTAAGAGTGGTTGAGCGCTAATTCCTCTTCGTGGAATACAGATATTCTACATAAATATTATTAAGCTTAACTGTTTGTTTGTTTGAACGATTTAATCTCAATAGCAACTGTTTAAATTTAAAAAAAAGGTAAAGTGTTGGATAGGCCATTTGTTGAGAAAGGTTTTGGGCTATTTCACGTTACAAGCAAAAGAAGCGAAAATGTGAAAAAACGGGAAAGGTAGTTATGGGTATCGAACCGTAGGTAGCATCATTTTTTTTTTTTTTTTAATATTGCACTTCAAGATTGACCTCATCCCACCTGATGTTAAGTGGTAATGAGGTCCTTACTTAAGGGCGACAAGTACAGGATAATAAATCTGTTACTGGACTTGTCGCCCTTACCTTGAAGGCTTGACCCCTGCTACTAACGTAGCACCCCCCAGGAGCTCTGGAAACCTCACTCACACGCAGGAACACAATAACACCGGAGTGATTGTTATTTGGCTGCGGTCTTCTGTAAGGTAGAGGTATTTCACCAGTCGGGCTGCTCCAGTTCGAGCGATAAATCGCTATGCCCCACCTCTCTTAAACTAGTACTGATGTAGGTAATCTATATAAATAAAAAGTTCTTTACTTTTGAGATAGCCTAGTCTTGGTCTAAATAAGCTATTATTCACTACATTACTGCTACAAATACCATTGGCTGGAAGCAATGGTATCGATACTGTCGTAAAGGCTAGTAGTTTAACACAAATAGTATTAATACCATCGATAGACTCTGAAGCCAACAGACAACTACCCAATTGCGGTTAATAACACGAAAAAAGAAATGAAATTTAAAATAAACTCAAAAGGAAGTCCGTCTATTCATTCGGTCCTTCAAACACTTGAAGCCCCTGAAGTTACTACAGATTTTTAATTTGTCCGACATCGTACGGGCTCTCAAAGAAGAAAGAAAATTAACAATATAGGCTTATGCAGCGCTGCGTGATTCTTCCAAAGCATATCCTTTGTGAGCACTGGAATAACGAAGGGTAATTTTGCGAATTTGCGGGGAGAATAATTCTTTTTTTTTCCCTTTCTGCGAAGTTTTCCACCAAACTTTCGATTTCGAGGTACGGAGTTATAAGATGAGATTACTTGTTTTCATCCGAACCGTTGTTAGGGAAACTTTTATACGTGATCCGAATACATGAAGAAGTAAAATTGTGTCCTTTATTATTGAGCTTGTTACAATTTAGGAGTTTATTGAATTACTTTAAGCTAGAGGTTGTGGAAAATAAACAGTTACAAATGTACTTAGTCTCGTTACTTATTTTTGTCTGTATTTTAATAGCTTTGATACTGTAACTATCTTACCGTACTTTATTTGTTACACAAGTGATTTTCTAAAGTAACAGAAACATTCAATACAGTTTGTTAATCTATTGTCAAGAAAAAAGAGATTTGATTGTTGGTTTGTTTGAATTGAAAAGGCTCCAAATGATTGGACTCAATTTAAAAAATCACTGTCACACATTAAGAGCAGGGGCCAAGCCTTCAAGGTAAATGCGACAAATCCAGTAAAGCTTTAAAGTCAAAGTCAAAGCCAATTCATTTATTCATGTAGGTTACAAGTAACACTTATGCATAATCCTACCGAGAAGAACCCGGCAAGAATTTCAGTAGTTATCCTAATCCTTTATTATGCTGTACTTGTCGTCCTTAAGCTAGGACCTCATTACCACTTAACATCAAGCGGGATGAGGTCAATCTTGAAGTGCAATATAAAAAAAAAACACAGCATATGCATTACCTTAGCTGCGTGATATCAATAATGCGGCTGAGAACGACTTAAGATAAATACTTGCAGTTCAATATCAGTTCTTATACCAACGACATAAGGTTTAAAAATCCAAAGTGGCGTAAGTGAAAAAACCCATATTTAAAATCTCACAATGAATTCGGTATACCATCACGGTACAGGCGGGCAGGTGCACGGGCGGGGCAGATATGGCGCTTTGATTAATGCCGCCGCATTGTAAACAATTGACGGGAGGATTTATCACGAATCGCTTGCTGTAAAAAAAATATGTCGATTTGAACCGGAAAAGGAAATAAACGATTGATTTTTTTTATCGATTGGAACTGCAAAAGGATCTGAACTTTTATCTTTTTATATCGAACTGACAAAGGAAATAAGCAATTGTAAAAAACAATAACAATATCGATCGGAACCGAAAAATGAACTGAACTTTTATTTTTTTTATATGGATTTGAACCATTTTTTGAGTTATTATTGTTGTTTTTTATGTTTTTTTAGATTACTTTTGCACTTTTTCACTATTTACTCATAAACAAACTTTCTGCATGACCCATGGGTTGACTGGTAGAGAATGTCCCTAGCATTAAATCCATCTGTTGTACATTTTGTGCAATAAAGTTTGCAAATAAATAAACCAAGAAAGGAATTGAACAATTGTTCTTCTATCGATCGGAATAAAAAAAGAAGCAGAAATATTACTTTTTATATATTTTGTACCGAGATAGGAAATTAACTATTGTTTTTAATCGATTAGAACTGAAAAAGAAGCTTAACTACTCGTATTATTTTTATATTAATTTCAACCGAGTAAAAGAAATGAGCAATTGTTTTCAACACGCTTTTATTAGCTTTACTTGTAACTATGTAAGAAAATCGTAGAATCTTAATTTGACCCACTTCCCGGTCTTCAACAAGGATGAAATTTTGCACACACTCTGAGTTCTGATGACAATACATGATTAGATAAGAAACGTCATTTCAAATCCAATATGGCGGCCTCTCCAAGATGGCGGACAGGCTGTTTGAAATCAACTTCCATGATATGGGTATCAAATAAAAGGGTTTGCTATAAAGAATACGAAAAAAATGTCGTCACGTGACTTAAAGCGTGTTTTTTAGTTTTTTAAACTACATATATTTTTATATCGCTTTGAACCGAGAAAATAAATGAGAATTGTTTTTTATATCGATTGAAACCAAAAAATAAACAATTGTCTTGTACCTACTTGATTATCGAAAATGGCTACTAAGCCTTATCATCTTTACTGAACATTCAATAGGTTCCAAAACTATTGGTAAGTAGCGCAATTTTTTCCTGTTATGTACAAGTATGTAGCTATTGAAAAGTACTCGACATTTCAGTCAATTGTCAGGCTTTCTTACCTGTATTTTTTAAATCCGTAATTCCGTTTTATGAAGAGTTCAAAAGACGTATAACTTCAAAGCCTGAAATATTTAGCAGTTAAATATTTTAACTTATAAATACCTAATTCCTGAGGGAAACCGCAAACTTGATGGTAACCGTTAGTTAATAAATTTATGGACTTAGAAAAATGTATATTGGACAAAATCACATACATTGCTCTGATTCTAAGGTAGAAATTGAAGCACCGAGGTTGCAGAAATCAGAAACTACGATAGTACCACAACACCCAGGTCTGAGAAAATCTGTATTCTATGTTGTCTTAACGAACTTGGGACCTTAGAGATGGTGCTACACCAGACTCCGGCCTCATGGAAAATCTATGAAGGAATCGTGTTTTCACAGGTACCTATTTAAAAGCATTTAATTAAGACACCTTGATCATTTGCACTCTAGGGATTGAGAACCTACTGGGATCAGGATTTAAATTTTAACCACACAATAATATAATTTCATTTCACGGAGGTCCCGTAGCCGAGAAGCGAGCGTGCGGGACTTTGGCGTCGCGCCATCTTTGAGGTTCCGGGTTCGATCCCCGGTCGGGTCAATATGGGGAACGAACTTTTCTGTATTGTCTCGGGTCTGGGTGTTGTGGTACCGTCGTTGTTTCTGATTTCTGTAACACAAGTGCTTTAGCTACTTACCACAGGATCAGAGCAATGTATGTGATGTTGTCCAATATTTATTTATTTATTTGTGCGAGAACGTTTATTCTATGTTTGTGTATGTATTTGTGCTTGTGACGAAAAATCTCGTCACCGCAATGTAATTAGGGATAGCGACATCTCTTATCACAAATTAGAATTAATCTTACGTCAACTAAAACTACGCCATACGTAGTTAAATATACTGTATAGGATCTCGGTTGACTACCCATCCAACATACTATACCTAGCCGATGAAGTGGTCGGATCGTCGGAACGGCGGCTCATTTCCCGCGGCCTCGCGGCTCCAGTCTTTTATTTCCTTGTTCACCGATTCCGCAACAAACCAGCTGAAATATACCAGCAGTCTCGTTTTAGAGTACCTACCCAATATTGAGTTTGCTCGAGCGATACCGCAATTTTGTATTGCTGTAGAGGTTGCGATGCGAATCGAAAAAGATTGTCCTGGACAAAATAATCTGTGTTGCTCAGTTTATTGTACCTATATTTTCTGGTATTTGGGTAAAACCTAAAGAGTATTTGATTGTAGATCCTGTGGGCATCGATTTCAATAATCTGTTCATATTATGTTTCTCTTTCTACTCCTGGATCTTTTACTAACAATATTTTTTTTATGTCACACTTCAAGATTGACCTTATCCTACCTGATGTTAAGTGGTTATGAGGTCTTAGCTTAAGGTCGACAAGTACAGTATATATCTGTTACTGGACTTGTCGCCCTTACCTTGGAAGCTTGACTCCTGCTACTAATGTAGCACCCCCCCAGCAGCTCTAGAAACCTTACTCACACGCATATTGTCATTTGGCTGCAGTCTTCTGTAAGGTGGAGGTTTTTCACCAGACCGGCTGCTCCAGCTCTAATAAATTGCTACGCCCTACTTCTCTATTTTATATGCCCACTAAAAAAAATGTATATTCGAACATAATGGATAGTGGTGATTAGAAGAAAGGGATTACCGCTGCTCTCTTGCTTGTAAAGTAAGTGCGTTGCGCGCACTCAATTCTCGTACTTAAAGTAACGATCACGGTGTGGTCTTACGAGATCCGTAAGAGTAGGGCACAAACCAGCTCGTGACCGGCTCATCAGCTACACATTCGCCAAGTATGGACGCATAAAGCACAAAATTGCATAACTGTACAAATAGACTAGACGAAGCAAGCAACGTACCGTACCTATCGTCGTCGTCGAATGGCGGCTCATTTCCCGCGACCGCGTCTCCGGGCTTTTATTTCCTTGTTCGACGGTCTGTTACGAATCACTGCACAAATACCCACTAGCAGTGCACGTGCAATTCGAACGCCCAAAGTCGAATTCGTATGGGCAGAGTTTCGGAATATTCCGTCAGATATGTTCGTCCCAATCAGCTTAGTGTCTCAAGACAAGAGTCTTTGAACAAGATGTGTTTGTCAGCTTCGATCAATAATTTTGTTAATGCACAATTGCGACTTAAAACGGTCCAAATTCAACCATTATTTTTGTGTTGGATAGTTCATTTGAGCTTTAAGCTATATAAAATCACGCTAAGACCAATAACAGAATTAGAGGAAAACGTGGAAATAAAACGGTGATAGTTTGCCGTGCAATGCCGTAGTGGGCCGCTAGTTACTAAATAGATATTTTTATTCATTTTTTAGTATTGAGTGGTGCAGCGATTCTGTTAGGGTAATGTAGTCACTTATAGCTGAACTTAAAACAGACATTACACAAAACGCAAACACAAAATGCTCTCCTTCAAACAAAGCCCCTAACTCGAGATTACTTAAGAGACGTAGCGTTTAATTAATTTAAAATTTTAATAAAGTGGAAACCCGAAAAGATCGTGTCCCAAGTTAATTAATTACCCTTAAGGTATTTCAAGCGAGCGCTCCTTGACATTTGAAATGTGCCAAAATTATTTCACCCCAAGGCGGGGTATTTTTGGCCAAGTGACAATGGGATGAGATTGTTGGGAATGATGAAATGTCTACTGTTTGGAGAGGAGTTATTGCGTTGTGAACAGGAAGATTTGTGGTAGTACCTCATTTGTTTGTTTTGGGCAATTTAGTTATAAGATATAAAAAAAATCCACTAATGACGTCTCTATGTGTACTGATGTCCGCTTCCAATATTTGAAAATCAATCCGTTCTAGTAACGAATAGTAATATACGAGGTGTAAGCATTTTTTTTTAAATATGGTCTCTATACCGCGTCTAGAAACAACGCAGTGATTCCGCCAATGTCTAGTACTCAAACTGTGAGCCGCGACGCCCTAGTGCGTCGTGGAGGGATGACAGGGGCGCCGCAAGGTGTACCTTCAGTGGCCCCTCCCCCTCCACACAAAATAAATAATAAATTGTGATAAATTTTTGTAAAATAGCACAGATTGGGATCTATCACAAATATAAGAGTATTAGAGGACGGACGACCCGGAATAGGACTCCTTTCCTTCACAGAACCACAAGAGCCTGCCATCGATGTCATCGCTTCACCGTGGAAAATATTCCATCACGAACAAAAAAATTTGGTAACTCCTATCTTTGCCGGACCATAAAGAAGTGGAACTCGTTGCCGGCTCATGTGTTTTCTCCTTCCTTTGACATGGATTCCTTCAAAAGGAGCGTGAAGGAACATCTTGCGGGCCAGTATGGCGATGCTAACGGGTAGGATATTTCGATATCAAATCCGTTGTCATCGCGATGTGGGTTCCTCTCTTGCTTACCATCAGGCTGGGAAGAGCCAATATACTGCGCTTTTATATTATAAAAAACTCGGGACCTTTCATGCTTCAAGCGACTTATCTAGATACTACGTCATCGAAGTTATCAACTATAATATTTGATTCCCTTAACTCATAAAAAGTTACGGACTTTGCGCCCCGTGTATGGGTTCCGCTGAACTTCGTGATTGCATTGTAGTCACTGTTTGAATTGCACCGAGTGCAAGTTAGTTCAACTCATTATTGCTGGCAAAATGTTTTTTTTTGGAACCTTACCATTTGAGGCACCAACTGCCATTTATTATATTGCGCTCCCACTAGTAAAGCTTTTAAATAATTGGTCGACTTCAAATAATTTGAAAGTAACTTGCTAGTGATTTTGGCCGCTTTTTTTTCGAGACATAAATAATATTTTATATTAAATTAGTATGTTACCTTTTTTGGTACCAAATTCCATCCTAATGTTTTGAATAGTTTTTGTCTGCAAGAGTAGCAAACATACCTACATTCGTACAACCAAATAACATTCTCACAAATTTTCTCATTTAAAATAATAGTAGATTATGATAAATTAACCATCACAGGTTGTAAAATTTGTTAATAATCTTCCGCAAAGTTAAATAAATGCGCACACAAACACACCCACTCATTGATACACACATCACTTTCTCATTTCACCTCCTTTCTTTGTTTTAGACTGACACACACAAAACATACACAATTACTTTCTCACTTCACATCTTTTCTTTGCTTTGGACTGACACACACATACTACCATCTTCTCTCTGCACTTTCTTTATTTGCGTTAAACTGATACACTCAGAAACGTATACAATCACTCTCACAATTCACCTCCTTTCTTTGGTTTTTTTCTTTTTTTTTTATAATGCACTCCAAGATTGACCTCATCCCACCTGATGTTAAGTGGTAATGAGGTCCTAGCTTAAGGGTGAAAAGTAAAGCATAGTACAACTGTTACTAGACTTGTCGCCCTTACCTTGAAGGCTTGACCCCTGCTACTAATGTAGCACCCCCCAGGAGCTCTGGAAACCTTACTCACACGCAGGAACACAACAACACCGGAATTATTGTTATTTGGCTGCGGTCTTCTGTAAGGTGGAGGTATTTCACCAGTCGGGCTGCTCCAGTTCGAGCGATAAATCGCTTTGCCCTGCCTCTCTTAAATTGTTGTTTGTCTATCCAAACACAAAATACATACAACCACTTTCACACTTCCCTTCTCCGCTTTGGAGAAAACAGGTCGCTCGCTCAACTTTAGTATTGCTCAAGTAAATAAAACTGGATGCCACGTGGCAGGGCAGAGTCCTCTGAAGCCGCGAGCAGCAAATGGCTCTACGGAACCAACAGAACACTGGCACGTCCGCAAACAACGAGACAACTCCGTCGGTAATTACAGTCTCAACTGGAACGTGCACCGCAACGAGTCACTACCCGCGACTTCGTTCGCACTGTAAACTATTTAAATAAAAGTTGTAGTAGATGTGGGTTAACCCTCTTTGCTCAATGTAAATGGGTGTATAAACGGTTTGAATACCGATTCTTCGGTTGATGTAAACTATTCAGCCAAAAATTGTTGTAGTTGAAATATTTAAAAAACACTATTTGCTTAATATATTACATGGGTGTATAAACTGCTTGAATACCGATTCCTCGGTTGATCCTACTCGGTACCTACTTGTCGTGGCTTAAATTGCGAGTTTTATAATACTCGTACTCGGTTCGAAAAACTCAGTTTGAATGCCGAGTATACTCAGTTTACGAAAAGCAATACATCAATCTATTAAAAAATATATATTTTTATTAATTGTTATTTATATAATTTTAAAAATCAATCACGCTCCTCTCTTTATACTTATAGTAAAGGTGACACGAGTAAAAGTCCTGATTGTTTGCTTCTAACTCTCAACATAGCAATAAGCATTCTATTGAGAAGCCTAATTTAGTTTTTAGGACAATACTATCATGTATGAATAGCAAAAACAAAAACTAAGGTTCAGTAACATACTCAAAACATGTTTAGACTAAGCAATTTGTGAAATGCATAATTCGATATCGAGGTTCCTGTTGGCAAATCAACAGATGTCAGTTACGTTTATAGTTTGATACGTCACACCACAGTCAGATTATTAGCAGTGAAATAATTATAATGTTACAATTGGCTACTTGACAGTGTTAACAATAAAATATGAATAGTGTTAGATACGTTAGCTTATTAGTTAAGTAATAATTTTACTTTTTTATTTTTTAATTAAAAGCATATTAAGTATTTTATTTTTGCAAAATAAATTTTACTTTTTATTATCAGTGGAACAAAAGAACCGAAACGGAAACCACCATTGCAATTCGGAAATGACAGCTGTCAGCGACAATTATTTATTTTAATGTGGCGAAACAAATTTATTTTACCGATTAAATTGAATTATTCTGTCTCTAATCGTATTAAGAATTTATTGAAACATTTTCTTTTTATCTAAATTAAGTCGTTCCTATGCGTATCGGTTCGTTGTCTAGGACGTTGACGTCATAATTACAACAGTGACGAGACTTGGCGTTTTCGCGCGCTTTTTAAATGTGTTACACAAAATCTTATTTTTCTCTGGTTATTTACATTTTTTCCAGATAAATCGAATTGCTTGGGATATAAAATGAACGGGCACACATTTTACAATACTTTTTCAAAAACTGTCAAGTAGCCAATTGTAAGGGATTTTGACTGTAAGGTCAGGAATTCCATAAGCCAATGTATGGGACATTTAATGATTATAAGAGGGATTCTGAGTAATGAAATAGTAATTTAAGGGATAATTAGGTATGAGATGACCTTAGAGGTATGTACATTTTAAGGTACCTTAGGTCATTGACGTCTATTCCGTACGAAAAATCCATGAGATGGTAATATGTAGCCGAAAGCTATAACTGCTTTAAGCCAGACTGGCACTCCCTTTTAATGTTAGATATTATTTTGGATCAATCTTCAGCATTTTTTTGGCGACTTGATAAAAATATTAATAAAGTACCTCAAGAATCGTGAAAAGAAAATACAAGGCTCTGAAATATCTTCGTGAACCATGTGAACGGAATTTTTATTCATCTGAATTAAAAACGGCATTTGTTTGTTTTGACATGAAGTTGACAGATCTGTCACCACGACAGTTAAATCACCAAGAAATCACGTTACAGTAGGACCTCGCGTCCACTTGCCAACTTGAGGATTTGTCGTACGCCATAGTCCCCATTAGCTGCTTAACTCCACTTATTTTTTTAAAATACAAAATAGGTTTACGTTTTACCTCAAGCTCGCTCGATGGAGGACGAAGATGATGCCTAAGATACTCGTTTACCTAGCAAGTATTTGTACATTATCCCCTTAAAGATGTCCAGATTATGACGTTTGGTAAAAAACTGACCTCGGCAGAAAGTTCCACTCTTTGGCCGTTGGAATAATGAGAGCAGAAAGCAACATTGCTACATCAAGTTAAAGAACCCTCAATATAAATAGTGGCTGTGACATACCGACGGACATACAGACAAACATGACAAATCCATAATTGTCATGTTTGTCATATTCATACATTTTACTTATTTTAATGATAGTATTGTCCTAAAAACTAAATTAGGCTTCTCAATAGAATGCTTATTATTAAAGGGTTGCGTTTTCCGCCATTTGGGTACGGAAGCCTAAAAACAATGATTTGACTGCACTATTTCGTTTACTGTACTACAGTATTCGGCTACTATGTGAGCCGATATACCGAAATATAGGATTCTGTAAATGGTTTTAGTGAAATGCCTTACTATCGGAATACATTCGAGTAAATGAACCAATCCACATACCGTTCTATCGGTTCATTCATGTCTATCATCCACCATACATCGTCTGCCTAGCTTATTTTGGAAGGTTGGTGAAAATAACCTCATATTTTATTATACTCAATTGAACGCCTTACCGCCTATCCATACAGGTACAATATATTGAATGGATTAAACCGGTTTTAAATTCGTTTTTAGAGGAAACTTTTATTAAAACTAGCTGCTGCCCGTGGCTTTCTCCGCGGTTTTTAGGATAAAAAGTATACTAGTGTCTAAGCCATCTTTGTTTGTATCAATTTTTATCCAAATCCCTTGAGTACTTAGTTTTTGCTAGAAAAAATAACAAATGTACACCTAGATGTGTGTCTAGACATCCAGTTATTGTTACAAACTTTCGCGCTTATCTTAAGTAGGAAAATAATATTGATTGCTAAAAATACATTGAACTAGCCTGTTAATAAAGGCTTTAAGTCTGAACTTTGGTATGTTCCTAAAAATATATATATTAATGCTACAAGCAAATATAAACTTAATAATTAGATAGCAGAGCAGTAGCTAAATTACGCGACTCCTGGACCAAAAACATTTACGATACGTAAGTGACTTCTTATTCAATTAGTGTTTCGTTTACTTTACGTTAACATTCGAGTGAAAATTATGTTTTTTTGTACATTTTGCACTTAACAACTGAGCTTAAAGAAATAAATATCATCCAAATTGGTGCAAAGCGTGAATTTGATAAAGTTACGTACGTTTATTCATGTTAATGAATTTACAACTTTCCAATCTGAAAGTTTCAAAAGTTACATGCAAATAATTTACTCGTTGTTAACTCAGACAGTATTAAATACATTCATGCCTAATAAATCACGAATGATTTAGATGTGCTTTAAGTAATTAATCGCGATCCAATTTAAGTTTGTGAATTTTAATGGTTTGCGATTTAGATGAATAACAAATTTGAATTGAAAACTTAGTTTAGGTATTCAAGTATGAAATAAAATACTAAAAATACTCATACCTATCTAAGTTGGTTTTGTGGCATGCGTGTAAACTGGTGCCATCTATGGGGACTGGTCTGCTCCAGCTAACCTCTCAAATATTTAATGTTTCTTCACTCATCAAAACAAAACAATCTGTATTGGTGGATTTTCATAGTTTTTAGTGCTACACACTGAACTTCAAATACCTACATTAAAGAAACAGAAAATCAGAAAATTTTATTCAGTAAGGTAGTAAAAGTAAGGTAGGAAGATTGGAGAGAAAATAGATTAACATATAGAATACTACGCTGGCGAAGTCTTGGGCGACAGCTAATACCTAAATATATTTATAAACACAAATGCACATAAAAAAAACTGTGTGGATGTCAAACCTACGAACTTTGGTTTTGACCCAAGAGAGTTTGCCATTGTTCTATCGCTGGACTGGACATTAACCATTTCATTATCTCTTACTCCACAGGTGAAAGCAAGTGAGCGCGGCGGCTGATCGGGCCGACAACGCGCTGACAACGCGCAGAGCCGATAAATGATCACAGGGGACGCGCCGCCAGCACACCAACATGGCCTCTTTCAAAGGTACAGATAAATAAACATTTATCTTTATGATGTTATTAATTGGGATCTTTATCTAAGGCTTAGGCGGCACTACGGCTAAACCGCCACAAATTTTAACCGCCTGATTTTGTGAGTTGAAGAAAGTAATGGAAGCGGCCACACTGATGGTTTTTTTCCACGACTGATTTTAATAACGCGTTTTGTTACAGAATATATAGCGGAAAAAAAACAAAACTCGTAGTCCATAAACTTATATGAGTGTCGCAGTTTACCGTAGTGCATGCATTTCACGATTTACTGCTTGCGGGAAAAAACCGTAGTGTGGCTTTAGCCTAAGATCAGAAACAAAAGCGCTTGACAGCCGCTTTTTTGATGACTTTAAACTGGCTTCTTCATAGACAATCTCTCATACATTCAAAATACGGCCTGAGATCCACTTCAACTATCTTTTAAATGTAGTAATTAGTACCAAAAACTAAACGAAGGTTTCGTTTTTGAAGATACGAGTAAATCTTAAATTCGGGAGTTAAAAATAAAACAAACGGGGTGAGCTAAATAAAACCGTTTAAAAAGTGTAGGCCCTCTACCTTACGATACCTCTATAACAAAACTAACAAATACAAGGTTACATTTTTAAAATAAATATAATATTCGGGAGTTTAATCGTGGTTTTTGATTTGTATTGCATTCATGTTACGGTTGTGAGAATTAGAAAGGGAAATAAATTCACAGGCACCTTTGTATTGATTTGGGTGACAGAAGACTGAGCCACAATTCGTTCAATCCCAAGTGGCTCACTTATTTGATTTGTGCCCAAATTATTATTTAGATAAGGTTAGTATTTTTTTGGGTTTTTCACCAACTCGACAAGAATGACTGGACACACGTGTGTCTAGTTGGTGAAACTGAACATTAATATGACTATGATTATTATTTCGTCACCTGGACACGCTAAGATTCTTACGTGTGTCCAGATAGTGAAACTTATAATAATTAAAATTATTATCACAATTATTAGGCCTCACGATTTGACTTGACTTTTTTTAAATAATAGCACAGTATTGGCTCCTTTCAACCTGATGGTAAGCAAGAGAGGAACCCACAACGTAATGACAATGGATTTGATACCGTAATATCCTATCCGTTAGTATCGCCATGAATTGCTTTCCATGATCGGACCCGACATTTTTTTTTTATAATAGGCTTCTTGATTTGCCGACACGTGTAGATTGATGCATTCATAATTTGATGCAGGTGAATGCATTGAGCTATAAATAATTCAGTATATTAGAGAGTGGTTTGTATACATTAGGGGGTCAAAGGGTTTCAGGTTGGCGTCAGGAATGGTAAATTTTAAGGATCCGGGAAAATTCCATTCTGCAGATGGTAAATTGAAAACGCTCAAAGGTGGAGGCGTGGTTGCCGCATAATGATTGATGACCCGCGCTGTGATAGCAATGGGGGGTTCGGGGGGAGGGTTTTTGTTTTACCTACCGATTGGCTTGTTGATACTCATCCACTTCATAGGGGTTGATAAATACTTGTACGTATTTTTAATTTAAATTTGCCCGTGATCTTGTTTGCTATTAGTCCCTTATATGTCTAGTTACCGAATTGAAATATATAAATACTGGGCAACATTGGACAGCCAGAGTAATGTGTATCCCACACCAATATTATGTTTGAAAATGTTTCTGGGTCTGGGTATGGAACTTTTCTGTATTGTCTCGGGTATGGGTGTTGTGGTACCGCCGTTGTTTCTGATTTCTGTAATACAAGTGCTTAAACTACTTACGATAGAGTCAGAACAATGTATGTAATGTTGTCCAATATTTATTTATATCTAATAAAAAAAAACTCAACAAAAAAATGTAGAATTGGTCCAGCCGTTCACTCGTGATGGCGTTACCAAGGGAAATAGGGATTCATTTTTATATGTATAGATTTTGCTATGTATATGTATATTATTTATTTTAAAAGATACCTAATATGAGTTAAGTTTGTTGCGTCAGTTTTTCTCAACAGAAACAAGGTAGAGGCGTTAGTAGGGGAAATAATTTACGTGCAAAAAATACTGTAAATTCACTTGGGGAAATAAATAATTTCATTTCAACATTAGTCCTAACAAAAACCTCCAAAAATGTTTTTTGAGTTGTATAACTACAACATACAACTTAAAATATTTTTTATGGCTCCCCATAGTACGTGTAATCTGTTAGCGACCACCTTCGTTGTAATAGACATAGCGACGATCAATGGATCTAATTGTACCCAGCCGTAGGAAAGGTCGGTGTGGGCTACGTGATAACAATAGTAACGTACTGTAACGTGCCGAATGGACGTAAATTGACTTACTCGTACCTATTAGCTTTCACTTGCCCGATTGTATATTAGTTTGTTAATATTTGAGCGTGAAGAAACATCTTGCGGGCCAGTATGGCGATGCTAACGGATTCGATATTTCGGTATCAAATCCGTTGTCATTGCGATGTGGGTTCTCTTGCTTACCATCATGCTGGGAGGAGCCAATATACTGTGCTTCTGTAAAAAATATTTATACATATCATTTATAGATTTTTTCAACTTTTATAGTGCTTCACACCGTACTAGCAAAATTTGAATATTTTAAAGACACAGATAGGTTAAGGTTGTGGTCGTTTGATCCCCACAGCGCTAGGGGAGATGATTTTTTTCTGTTTATTTAACCTTGTAAGAACGAATTTCCTCTTAAAAGCCAGACTATTATGTCTGACTGTCTGGGTCTTACGACTTTAAAATATTTGTTTAATTTATTGCACTCCATAAGTAAATAATGGTGTTACATGTAGTTTCTTAAAAACGATAAGAACAAAATGGACCCTGCACAGATAAGAGTGAGTAATAATTTGAGAATTGGTGCCTTATAGTTGAACCAACGATAGTAGATTCGACCTACAGCAAAACCGTTTATGATAAACGTATGTGAAAACGAACTTTAACGAGACAATATAGTCTCGTGTCTGGGTTTAGTGGTGCCATCGTTGTTTCAGATTTTTTAAAACACAACTGCTTTAGCTATTTACCAAAAAAAAAACAGTAAATGTGGGACCAAACGGGAATGAACAGTATTTTTGGTGTGATTAATCGCCAAACAATTAAAATTAAGGTAAAAATGGGGTCCAATGAAAATAAAAAAATCAAAACCAAATCACGCGTGTTGCTCTTACGTGACAAATCATACGCCAAAAATGTCATACCTCGTTTAGGATGAGAGCTGGTACTTTTAAACTGCTGGTCCGATATTATTTTACATTTTACTAACTAACTGTGTGTCTTAGTGCAAAATTAGTAATAATTTTAGCTTCCATTTGTAAAAAAAATATTGAGTTTTTTGCCGGTATCTTCTCTTAGGTTCCGAACCGGAGATAGCTTCATTTGCTTTTTATAGAGACTATTTATAAGTATTACTAATATAATCTATGTGAATAAAAAAGATTAACTTTGACTTTAAAAGACAAAAACCACCCAAAAAAAGAAAAAGACTTAAATAAAAAATAACCGCATCAAAATCGATCTGCTCCGTTGAAAGCTACGATGCACAGACAGATACAGACAAAGACAAACAGACAGACATAAACGTCACACTTAAAATAACTCTTTTTGGCGTCGAGGTTTAAAAATAAACCATTATTGGCTTGTAAACCAGCCTCCAATGACAAGTACAACGAGTTTGATCCATTACGGATTAGCGAGTGTTCCCTTTTTGCTCCGGGATCAATCGGGAAGCGGGACATCTTTTTATCCCCACAAAGGGCATAAGGCAAAACCAATACATCAAAGTTAATCAGCGTGCCTCATCTGTGAGTAAATAAATGTGCCAACGGAATTTTTGTTGGGAAAAGAAAAAAGAAAGGCCGTTTCATATCTCTGGTCATTTGTGGGGTGAATCAGTGGAGCGACTGATCCATAAATCTGTTTGTGGATTGAACACGATTCGGGTTACGTTTTTTGGGGAGCGTTGGGAAATAAATTTTGATTTGTGGACCTTAATGTATACATTAGGAAGGAACATTTTTGTGTGAAACATTACTAATGGATATGGATTAAAGGTGGTTAAACTGATTAAATACGTGGCAGGCAATTTGTGTCTATTTGCCGTTTACATACGCCGTCGTAAGTTAAGAAACGATGCTGTTTTTAAAAAAAGGCAAAATGTTTATATGAAGCTATTGACACGCCATCTGCTAGGCATATTGTTTTATTCTGTCGTTTAAATACGGCGTCGTCAGTTTAGAAATGATCGCAGTATGGAATATGCCGAGGGCAAAATGAAAACTCGCTCAATTGTCAATTTCAGTGTTTGTTATAGTTTAGTTGTGACCATGAATAAACCACCGTTTAGAAAAAAAATATTAATTTATTTATTTTTATAAATATTTAAGTTTAGGCGACATTTGTTCAACTAAGTAAACAATATGTAAACCGGGCTGTATATATCTATTGAAAAATGAAAATCCAGTTTTGCTTTTCCAGCTTTTTCTTTGCTTGTGTTATTTAAAAAAGATTTATGAGAGGTAAAGCATAGCGATTTATCTCTCGAACTGGAGCAGCCCGACTGTTGATATACCTCCACCTTACAGAAGACCGCAGCCAAATAACAATCACTTCTGTGTTGTTGTGTTCCTGGGTGTGAGTAAGGTTTCCAGAGCTCTTGGGAGGTGCTACATTAGTAGCAGGGTTAAGCCTTCAAGGTAAGGGCGACAAGTCCAGTAACAGATCTATTATGCTGTACTTGTCACCCTTAAGCTAGAACATCATTACTACTTAACATCAGGTGGGATGAGGTCAATCTTGAAATGCAATATAAAAAAAAATCAAAATTTTCGTTTCAAATGTGAAAACGCAGTCAAAAAACATAGGTCTCGTTTTTGAGCTCATGATATCCATTTTCTTTGTCTATTATAATACCACAATTTGGAGACAAAAGCCATTCTAATTTAATTGAAACTATTGATTTATTGACGACCTCGGTGGCGCAGTGGCTAAGGTAGGCGCCCAAAGCGCGTAAGGTCCCGGGTTCGATTCCCGGTCAGGTCAATTTGGAAAACGAACTTTTCTCAATTGACTTGGGTCTGGGTGTGCTGGGATGACGCCCCCAGTTAGTATCCGTCGTCTGGTACTCATAGTACAAGGGAAAACCTTAGTTTGAGACCAGGTGATTGGTGTGATTGTCTGGCGCATTTATTTATTTATTTATTGTACCCCTCAATCGTTATTAAATAAATATAATTTCAATTCGAATTTCAAAACATCAGCATAACATAATCCTTTGATAACTGCGCAGCGATCGCAAACAAATTTCACTTTTGATGTGGTTGTTTCGTTCTGTTTATTAGAGTAACAATTGATAAGCTCTCAGGTTCAATAATACGAAATGACGATTGTCTCGAAACCAATTTTTTTTTTCTTATAAGATCTTTTATGAAAGATTTTGTATTTTAAAGAAACATATTCGGCAAAGGGCACTTACGGGAAAAATACATCGCCTACGATAACTTGCGGTTAGCTCAGTTGGGAGGGCAGCACGCGCCATTCGTTCAGGTTCGAGCCCTACACCAGAAAGGGAGATACAATTTTGTTTCTCTCTCACGCGAAAACTACAGAATGAAAATGAGAAAATTAGTAAGAATATCTGTATGACTTTGTTACTTTTTCACGTAAAAGCTACTGAACGGTGGTAGGAAGACGAATGACATATTAGATAAACAGGATATTATATAGAACTTATATCTAACAGAAAGTAAAGATATATATACGTAGACGTGCTGTCGATCATATATCAATTTATATGTAAAACTAAATTTTCTAAATATGTTTTGTACAGTAAAGTATTTCTATTAATATATCTATCTACGGTTGAAGCACTGAGTTGTAACTTGTAAACCTGACAACACTAGTCCTTACAGTGACTTTGGCTGCAAAAGCCCGGTTTGCCGGTGTAAACTGAAACAAGCCAGGCATTAGCAACGTACACCTGGCGAGGGACCTAATCCTTCAATTTACAGGAGGCTGTATTGGCGCACCTGCCCCTGATCGATGTAGCCTCGCCCGGAGGTAGCCGGGCCTATCCCGAGACAAACATTATACGAACAACTGCTGCGACTCTTCCGCGTTGTTTTGGGATAAAAAGTATCCTAAATTATTCTTGTGTCCAATCATCAAAATTTTCACTAAAATTCGTTCAGGAGTTTTGAAGCGATGGCTGGCACATACGTCATGCTTGTGAACAGGTGCCACCTTTGGGGACTGGTCTGCTCCAGCTTACCTCTTAAAATATAATAATACTAAATGCTTTTTTTCACTCATCAAAATAAAACTATATGACTTGGTCCAAAGTGTTCTACACATAGCTATAGCATAAGTTAGATACTGCCACTGTAACTAATCTGCTGAGTTTCTTACCGGTGTCTTCTCGGTAGATATATGTTCCGAACCGGAAGTAGAATCACTTTGCATTATATACAATGACGATTCGAAAGTGTTATTATATGTAACCAGCTTGAATAAACAAATATTGTATTTGAATTTGCGTCAACGAGTAACAACTTACTTAACACACCTTATCAATCCGCAATGGGCTTTGGTCTTTGGCTTCATCGTTTGTTTTATCTTTAAAACTTTTATAGACAAAAAATAAAGTAAAGTCTTTGACAGACGCACACTATTTTGACTGAACTACTTGATTGCTTCCTGTGGAGATCTAGGACTTAGTTCCACTAATTGATTTATAGGCTGATAGTGCTGGGGGGTGCTACATTAGTTACATTAGTAGCAGGGGTTTAGCCTTCAAGGTAAGGGCGACAAGTCCAGTAAAGATTTATTATGCTGTACTTGTCACCCTTAAGCTAGGACATCATTACCACTTAACATCAGGTGGGATGAGGTCAATCTTGAAATGCAATATAAAAAAAATAAAAAAAGCACTTTCTTTGGTGCCACCTTTAGGGACTGGTTTACTCCAGCCTATCTCTTAAAAATATTAATGTTTTTTTCACTCATGAAAACAAAACTATATGTCTTGGTATAAAGTGATATACACATAGTGTATGTGACAAATCTACTGAGTTTCTTACTGGTATCTTCTCGGTACCCAATGAATGCCAGAAACGCTCTGGGCAAGGCTCCATCCATGAAGCAGGTGTGCCAATACAGTCTCCAGTGAAATTAAGGATTAGGCGACGCCTTCCCACCTGTCCTATCTTATTCTGTTTTTAAGTATCCAACCTTGTTTCGTAGCCAGGGTATTGTACAGCTGATATTGTAAAGCATAGAAGATATTCACATTGGTATATGTCAATCATTCTCGATAAAGCTTCAGTTCTCTCTCTCGTATGAGATTTACACAGAAGGTCTCTTTCTTTCTCTCTATTCCTTTTCCTTAAGAAACAAAATAACTTGATTAGTAAAGTATTAGGACGGAACATTTTTGTGTGAAACATTACAATTATAGCCAACAGAGCATAGCGTTAGCATTTGTTACATAAGTCGATAGAGGTCGCAATATATTGATTCTCAGTTGAAAATTTACACAATTCAGCAATAACGGTCAATTTTTGGTTCAAAATGATTAGACGTTGAATTTTAAGTACGAACCTCTTAAAGAAACGTTATGTTTCGACAAATACAGACCTATTCAAAGACCTGTTAACAAAGTGGAGCCATTGTTATTTAATCTTAAGCCGCTGAGCAACTTTCAACTTCGTTTAAACCACTGAGCCCGATATTTAATAACGAACTAATTAATAAGAGTTCCGCGTTGGATGGTTTGTGTAAAGATGCGTATCCACTACAGATGTGAGAGAACCTTAAGCTTTATGTGAGTTTAAATCATTAAGATAACAGCGGACATCATGGGCTTAGTGTGAAATGGAATATCTGAAAGTCCTTTTTTGAACTGGGCTTCAGACTACAACCAATTTGTTTATTACCTTTTTTTTTTATATTGCACTTCAAGATTGACATCATCTCACCTGATACTGGACTTGTCGCCCTTACCTTGAAGGCTTGATCCCTGCTACTAATGTAGCACCCCCCAGGAGCTCTGGAAACCTTACTCACACGCAGGAACACAACAACACAGAAGTGATTGTTATTTGGCTGCGGTCTTTTGTAAGGTGGACGTATTTCACCAGTCGGGCTGCTCCAGTTCGAGCGATAAATCACTATGCCCTACCTCTCTTGAAAACTCTCTCTTAAACTTAAACTTGGTTGCACATAAAAAAGTACAAAAGGCGGACTACTGACATTCTCTACCATGCAACCACATTGTGTTGAGCGGTAAATGTAGTTGCGGTGTATGAAACTTGTATAAGAAAGTTAATAAAGAGTGTCCAGGCAATGTTAGTGATCAATCAATCAGTATAGTTTTTTATTCAAGTAGTTTTCTTATTACACTTTCGAATCATCATTGAAGACAATGCAAAGTGATTTTACTTTTATTTCTAAATATATCCACCGAGAAGATACTGGTTAAAATTTTAGTATATTTGTTACAAGTCGATTCGAGTCAAATATGTACTTATTTATTCAAGTAGGTTACATATAAAACTTTTGAATCGTCATTGAATACAATGCAGCGTGACTTTACTTCCAATTAGAAATATATTTCTACCGAAAAGATATTGATAAAACCTCGGTAGATTTGTTACAGAAGCAGTATTGACTTACCTGTTCATAGATTTAAGGTCCATATTTCCGAACCGGCTGTAGCTTCAATTTTGGTTTGTGTTTACATAAGTGTTACTTGTAACCCACATGAATAAATAAATTGACTTTGACTTTAACATTGAGTATCTCATTTTTTGCTTAAGACCAAGTCATGTAAGTTTTATTTCGACGAGTGAAGAAATAATTCAGTACTCAAGTAGGTCTTTATTTAGGTAAGAGTGATCTGGAGCAGACCAGTTTCCAAAGTGGCCTGTTCACAAGCATGACGTATGTGCTAGCCGTAGAACAAATCCATGCAAACCAATAGCACCGTTGTGGATGAATGCATAATGTCGCTATTTGTCTGCAGTTTTAATTTGCGGTCTATTTCAAACTGGCACCTTAACACTTCTCATAAGATGTTTGGGATAGATGTTTTGTCATACATAAAAAGCCAGCAGGATTTTTATATAGAGTGGGAACCTTTTAAATAAAACACGATCCTGCTCTGACTAACAAAAGATACCGGTATGCGTGGGTCTGCTCTGCTTTGAAAAGATCGCCGACTACCCACCAAAACCCACACGTCTCAATGTCTATTTTCGACTTTGTAGAAAACAGATGAACCATATCGGCCCCAACTTTGCTTTATTCGGATTGAATTAACTTGCTAAATCTTTAAAAAATCCCTACATTTCTATATTTGTTCTTTAAATATTAACGACATAGGTAAAACGGTCATAGTCTTAATTTGTTCCGTTGACTATGATATAACTTCGCCATTTTGTGATGGCAGCCATCTTCGTATACATTTTTTTTTACTTCCATAGTACGACTCAAGCTTTTTTATTTGATACCTATATTGACGGAGTTGTGGCAAAATATGTCATCCCACATTTTGTGGTGGCCACAATCTTAGAGCTATTTCAAACATAGCTAAGAACCCTCCCGAATAACTAATCTTTTAAACAAAACCAAATCCGGCCCAACAGTATGTGAGCTACGATTCCATTGAAAAACAGACTTGAGAGACAAACTCATCTCACATTCGAGTATATCACCATAAAAAAGTCCAACCACGCAGTATTTTTTTTGTATTTCGTCGGTCAGCATAAGAGCTAAAGCAAACTGCTAGTACATGAATTTACCATGATGGATTTAAAATTGGGGCCTACTGTTTGATATCCAAGTAGAAAAATTAATAAGTTTTTGTAATTCCGTCCTACTAAGTCAATTTTTTCCACATTTGCCACAGATTATTCTCTCCTATTGGTTGCAGCGTGCTGTTATAGCCTAAAGCCTTGCTTAATAAATGAACTATCCAAAACAGCAATTTTTTTTTAATTTGAACCAATCGTTTCTGTAATTATCGTGTTCAAACAAACCAAACAACAGCTTTATAAAACTCGTATGGGCATATATTAAGTTGTTTGGAAGTTATAAGAGAACAGATGAACGCATACAGACATTTTTGTTTCGCCGTAGTCGGAAAAAGCCACGTCGTTTCCCATAATCTCACTGGACTTTCTCGCAAACATTTTGTAGAATGGCATCTTTGTCAATTCTTAAAATTATAACACATGTGGCTTCATAGAATGCTGCGAAGTTTGAATGAAAAGGTTAATCAAAGGTTTGTCTAGACGAGATGATAACGAGACGCGGTAGCGAACTAAAGTGATTACGAAAAGCTATGTTTGTGGATTAAATTGTATTGTTTAAGTGGTGGAAAACATGGGTAGGTGAGTTAACGAAACAAAGGTGAGCCAAGTTCGTATTGGGTTTTGTTGGCGCGATGAAGATTGGTAGGGCATATAATGGTTCTAACTAGTAGTTAGGCACTCAGATGGTCTAGTAGTTTAAGTACCGAGTTAGGATTTAGGGGGCCTGGGTTCGATTCTTAGGTTAAGTAAATTATTTTTCTGATTTTGAATTTGGTAAGTGTGTTGGTAAAGACAGTACCCATTGTTGTGTAATTGACTGAGTTTCAATAACGGAGTATAAATGGGGTTTGCTTTACTTTTAAAGCCTGTTAAATTAAACCCAATTCTATTCTAGTACATACTAGCGGCTCGCCGTGGCTTTGCACTACCTCCGTTCTATTTCATATTCGACTGATCCTTTGCTACTTTTTGTCGCAACGTGATATTATACATATAGCCTAAAGCATATAGCATATACATATATTTTGCAACTCGTGCTAGTAGGTCCTGTAATTATTCAAACAAACAAATACTTCAGCTTTATATATTTGTTAATATTAATTATTTATTCTCTTCACTATCCTCAGCTGACGATAGAGGTTACTAATAGAAGGTTATAATGGAATAACATTTAACCTATTAGGTTAACGCATAATTCATTTGTGTGGTATTGGAAGTAAATAGTTTTAATAGGAAAAGTACTGTTTCAATGTGAAATCAGGCAAGAGGTCATTGGTTGACCGAAAGTCATTGGACCCATTACTTCCTCTGGTCAATCAAAAGTCATTTACCCTAGAGGTATCGCGTTGCTAAGTTCACGTAAACGTAGGGGCTCTTTTTTTGTTTTCAAGTAGGTACGGCTTATTAAGAGAGGTATAAGTTATATGTTTTTTATATTGCAATTCAAGATTGATGCTCATCTCATCCCACCCGATGCTAAGTGGTAAAGAGGTTCTAGCTTAAGGGCGACAAATACAGCATAATATTAGCTATTACTAGACTGGTCGCACTTACCTTGAAGGCTTGACCTTTGCTACCAATGTAGAGAGCTCTGGAAATCTTACTCACACGCAGGAACACAACAGCACCGAAGCGACTGTTATTTGGCTGCGGTCTTCTGTAAGCTGGAGGTATTTTACCAGTCGGGCTGTTCCAATTCAAGCGATAAATCGCTATGCCCTACCTCTCTGTAATTAAAAATATATAATCTAGAAACTGTAAGTTATGAATATAAAGGTATGAATTAAAAATATATCATTTAGAAAAAAGCGGTAAAAGCGGGATGTTTTAAGGTGAGCGTGGGAGGCGCGCTAGAAATGAGAAAACACCAGATGTTGGAAAATAATAGAAAAAAATACTGGATGGCAGTTTTACAGATCTACGAGAATAGAAAATAAATATTCACGATTCTTGGATTATCTTATTTCGCAACAAAAGCTTAATAATAGGAGGAAAGAAAAGATACAGACGTGGACATCCTACATCTTTTCTAAAAATAGAGAAATGTACTGTGTTAAAAATACCGGATTGATAGATACCTCGTTGAATGTTTACTAAAAAAATATTAGACACACACACACATTTGATAAATTTAAAAAAACAGATAAATGATGCAAAGTTGCGGGGTAAGGACGCGTTAAGTCACTGGTGGCTAAAAGACACAATTTTTAATCCGTTTTCCTATTCTTGTATGAAAGCAAATTAAGAAAAGGTTTTACGAGTATGATCAATCCTCCTCCTCCTTTTAAAAACATTAGTTTCTGCTGTGTCTGTCTAAATATAATAAATGAAGCCCTGTCCATAAATATCAAACCAACTATTATGTGTAAGTTCTAGAAGTTTAACGTATACCAAATTTCATCAAAATCGTTTCAGTGGTTGAGGCGTGAAAGACGGACAGACAAACAGACAGACAGAGTTACTTTCGCACATACAATATTGGTGTGGATAAACATAAATAATAAATTAAAAAAAATATTGGACAACATTACATACATTGCTCTGATTCTGTAGTAAGTAGCTAAAGCACTTGTGTTACAGAAATCAGAAACAACGACGGTACCACAACACCCAGACCCGACAATACAGAAAAGTTCGTTTCCCATATTGACCCGACCGGGAATCGAACCCGGGATCTCTGAGATGGTGCGACGCCAAAGTCCAGCACGCTCGCCTCTCGGCTACGGAGGTCGCATGGATACTTTTATACAGTATACGCCTAGCGAATGGATGCGTCCTCTAGTGATAGTTTGAACAAATAACAGCTTTGTTTGCCAGAACCGATTTTACTCGTACCTCCGCAAATACACTTTCTATCTCTTAGCCAAAACGAGAGATACGTATATTTAGTACTGAGAGAGAAAGGGACGGAAAGTTCAGGACATGCTTAAGTATCTAAAGGGTTGTACGCGATCTTACTTCGAGACGGGTTGTACGGTCGGCAGATAATTTGTTGTTATATTATATTAAATTCTTTTTGCCTGCAGCTTCAGTTCAGATTTTGACTGAGCACAACTTATAAAACGTATGTTTTTAAGAAGTATATATAAATTCACATTTAATAAGTTGTAAACGTTTGCCCCATTCTTGCTTGCCCCAAAAAATCAACTATCTAATCCATAACGCGATTTTTTTTGCAAATAAAAAATAATCGGTCTTAAATACATTTACATGAACAGTTGTTCACATGACAAGTCAATCTTACTATTTAACAATCTTATGAATTTTATTTTCCTCAAAAAGGACCTCACAAAAAAGGAGATATAGTAACAGTTATTCCATGATAAAGAAACCAGGATTTAATGATGGGATACATTTTTTTCATTTTTAAATTATACTTCAAGATTGACCTAATCCCACCTGATGGTAAGTGGTAATGAGGTCCTTTTTTTTTTTTTTTTTTTTTTTAGGGAGGGAAAATGCTTTTTCGCACCATATCGCTGTCGTGGGGACGACAACGACGTGTGTGGGACTCCCCCGCTCCAAAGGGCGGGGACTACCCGAACTAAAAAACCTCCCCACCTTCACATCGCCTATTGACGGCGCTATGGGATATCGGGCGACCCATAACTGCCACAGCGCCGTCGGCGAGATTGCTGCCCCTATATGACGGCGTCTCCAAGTCCCCCCAGGATGGTCGGGGGACTGGCGGGAACGGCCGAAGGTGCTAAGCCGTCCCCGCACATCTGCGGAGGACCGTGCAAGGCCAGCCGGGGTGTCCCCACACCCGCGGCCGGCTGGTCCCCGCTAACAAGCGCGAGGGCGTCAAAACGACGCCTCGCGCGCAGCCTTCGCCGCCTACGAAGAGGTGGGGCGAGGGGGTCGTCCTCTCGCTCCCTCTCTGCTGTCTCCTTCTGCGAGATGGTTCTCTCACAGAAGGTAGCAACTGCCATCCAGATCTCCTCGCTCCCAAGCATGGCTGTAACCATGCTTGGGAGCGAGAAATTTTCCCCAGCAATGGCGGCCAACTCGGCCCGCTCCGTCGCCCAGGCTGGGCACACAGCTAAGGTGTGGTCAGCTGTGTCTGCCGCCGCGCCACAGGCATGGCACGACGGCGACTCTTCACGCCCGATTTGGTGCAGGTATTGACCAAAGCATCCATGTCCGGCCAAAACCTGCACCAGTCTGAAGGACAAGTATCCGTGGTTTCGGTCCAACCACTGCCCCAAAACCGGACCAATAGCGTCCAAAACCCGCCCCCTAGGTCTCGCCTCTTCTAATTTCGCCCCCCACTGCAGAACCATCTCTTCCTGGGCCTCTCTTCGAACCGCCGCAACCTCGGTCGGGGATGGACGCTCTCCCCGCGTCCTCCTATCTCTCAGGCGCCAGTAAACATGGGCCTGAACCGCCGCCTCGAGGGCCCAAGGCGGAGTTCCGGCCAAAACACACGCCGCGTTAAAGCCCACCGTGCGGTAAGATTGGGCCACCCTCTGGAAGTGGTAATGAGGTCCTAGCTTAAGGGTGACAAGTACAGCATAATCAACCTGTTACTGGACTTGTCGCCCTTACTTTGAAGGCTTGGCCCCTGCTACTAATGTAGCATCCCCGAAGAGCTCTGGAAACTTTACTTACACGCAGGAACACAATAACATAGAAGGATTGTTATTTGGCTGCGGTCTTCTGTAAGGTGGAGGATTTCACTAGTCGGGCTGCTCCAGTTCGAGAAATAAATCGCTGTGCCCTACATCTTTTATTTAAGATATCGAGGGATTTTTTTTCTTGAAAGTTATTATTTGCAGACGGTACATCGGAGTCGAGTTACGAATGTGTTTGCCATGTAATTTTGCATCTTAGCACAATGTGCCATTACCTAGACTGTTCACCACTTTACTGAACATACAGAATAGGTGTTTCACTCATTATTTCCTTTCTCTACTCCATTTGGTGTGCGATGAACGTAATACTGAGATGAAAATTATTTAATTATTTTTACGGTGAAAGGCGATGAAAACAGTGTAAGTAGGTACCTGATACACAACCACTATACCAATGTTTTGATGATCTAGTTAGTGTTTTTTTTAATCCATGTACTTCTCATAGGTTTTCCTGTAATTTATAGGTAAAGAGCTATATTCCGCCTTAATTTCAAAATTTTTAGCCTAGTAGTTTCGGAGATAAGGGGGGTCAATTTTCGCCTATTTCTTAAATAACTTAAACGATATGGTTAGCGAATCTTTTTTTTTTAATGTTGTGATTTACCCTCCAAAAGTGACCCCCAAATTCATAATTTATTTATTTACGTTACACATGCACCTTTGGGTCTTTAACTTACATATGTGTACCAAATTTCATCTCAATTGGTCGAGTGGTTTCAGTGTCGGCTGTGAAAGACGGACGGACAGACAGACACGCGAGTGATCCTATAAGGGTTCCGTTTTTTACTTTTGAGGTATGGAACCCTAACAACAAACACTTACTCAATTTTTTTTCTTCAAACCAATATGGGTCTCTATAGATAAGTCTTTAAAAATGAAAGTGAGGTTTGTAATTTATTTCTAAATTCAATAGTTTGCCCCCTGTAACTTTTGAAATAAGAAAATGATAAAAGTAATAATATATGTATGACGTCAATATAAAACAATATAATTTATTACATAAATAAAACAAATAAACTTAAGATAACACTAACTTATAAAATATTCAAACTAAAATAAATAAAAAATAAATATTTTAAATAAACAAAGATGGTCCCTGTGGTAAGGTACCCAAAATGCTGGCTGCATTACCTCGCTGAATGGCGATTGAAAGACGCTGGGCGAGGTAGCAGCCAGCCTTTGGGTCTTCTGTAACGTTGATAAGTCTTTTTGAAACATCTTTAAAAAAAGACAATGCGTCAGGACCCCACGGACCTAGAGTGTCCACTCCAAAAGCGACAAAATTATATTTTTTTTTATTATCATGCAAACTTCCATTGAAAATTGGTTTGAACAAGATCTAGTGAGTAGTTTTTTTTAATACTTCGTAAACCGTAATTTAACTTTAATTCCATCAACTCCAATAAAAACTTTTAGAGATAAGATAAGATATCATTTATTTCAACATTATAGTCATAGGTAGATTAATATTACAATAAAGAAGAATCACATTAAAAATCATAATCAATTTCATTCAATTAACATTAACATTATATTATTGGTTATTAAATTAAAAAATACATTATTTTACTTATTATTGCGTCCTTTAATAATTTGTTCGTTAGTCACCACATTAATTAACGAACAGTGGTTAATGTACCGACAGTCAAACCGCTGCGAGAACATTTGCAAGATGCTGTTGGGGCTGCCCCGGACCCTGCGGCCCAGGGATGCACACCGCTTCCGTAGGGTCGTATAAAAACAGTCGACGCGCCACTCAGCAAACATCCCCGACGCGCTGCAGTGCCGAGGCAACCCCATCAGCACCCGGAGCGCATTATTATATTGAACACGAAGGGCGTTAATCTGCTTCTGCGCATATGTCACCCACAGGCTGCACGTGTATAACGACGTACAAAATGCTTGAAACAGGGTAACTTTGACGCCCTCCGAACAACAAGCAAACCTGCGGGCTATCATATTCGCCCTAACAGACAACGCCCTTCGCTCCCTCTCTATGTCTGCATTGTCCTTCAAGTCAGAGGACACTAGATGCCCCAAGTACTTAAACTGTTTGACTCGTTTAAGCACTGAACCGTTCAGTCTGATGGGTGGCACGGTATCAGCACAGTTCCCCCTAGCTCGAAACCATGCATTCACTCTTCTTTACGTTATAGACTAAACCATGTTCAAACGCATAGGCTTCACATATGTCTAGCAGCTTTCTTAGTCCACATACTGAGGCACTCAGCAGCACCATGTCGTCAGCATAGCTAATGTTATTGATACAGACTTCATCAATGTGGCAGCCAACACGTGTACTGCTGAGCTTCTCTATTAGAGCGTTCAAGTACAGATTAAAAAGTCTTGGGGAGGTAAGCCCCCCCTGCCTCACCCCGCATTCCAATCTATACGGCACCGATAAGACATTGGACCACCGAACATAGTTGACCTGATTCAAATACCAAAACTGCAAGATATATGTTAGTTCCTGAGGCATAGAGATTTCGTTTAGTTTTTGCCACAACGTATCATAACAAACCAGGTCAAATGCTCTCGATAAGTCCAAAAAACACGCATATATGGGTGTCCATCTATCAGTATAGTAATTGACTTTTATATCATACTAGCTGTGCCCGCGACTTCGTTCGCGTGGCCTACATCCTTATTATGGTCAGTTTTACCCCTTTCTCCCCTAATAGTTGAAACAAAAAGTAGTCTATATTTTAATCCAAGTTTCAAGCTATATTTGTTTAACTTTAAAAATAAACATTTTTCCATATAAGCTTTCAAAGGTGGTATTACCCCCCTCCCCCCCTTATTTTCTAATAAAAAGTAGCCTATGTCCGTTCTTGAGATTCAACGTATACCTATACCAAATTTCATCAAAATCCGTTTAGCCGTTTAGGCGTGAAAGAGTAACAGACGGACAGACCGACAGACAGAGTTACTTTCGCATTTATAATATTAGTATGGATTACTTGCTGCTAACGGAACCCTTCATGGGCAACATCGCCAACAACGGAACTTTTATGGACTCGTCATTTCTGTCTGTCTGTCTGTCCGTACGTCACAAACGATAGATGTATTATGTGAACATTGCCATGTAAACTTCCAACAAAAATTGGTTCGAACGAGAACTAGTTTTTTTAATTCGTTATGAAGCTCTAATTCCATCAAGTCCAATGTTAACATATATATTATGTTCGCGGGCGATACCGACTCGCACTTGGCCGGGTTTTGTTCCAATGTCACACAGCATTTTGTTCTTCTTCTCGTGTTCCAGAGCTACAATTCTATTAGACGCGGCGTAAGGCTCATTCCTCACGTCCGTCCGCCCGTCTGTAAACAGTCGTCACTCAGTACTTAAGCTTCGCACGTGATCCGAACTAAGTAAATACTTCGTTGTCGGGCACTTAAGTACAATCTATATATTAGATCGGTCTGGATAGTAAAACGTTTAAGAGTTCCTTATTTACCTTTAACGGTTGATGTATAATTTTACCACTACCACTGCCTCGTAGTACACGATTGGCAGTCGGCTGATTTCATCTATAGGTACATATTATGTATAAATAAAACTGGAGTGTGAAATAACCACCATTTACTACATGCGTATGAATATATGACGACGTCCCTAGCCGAGAGACGCGCGGGCCTGACTTGTGCGTCGTGCCATCTTTGAGGTCCCGAGTTCGATCCCCGGTCGGGTCAATATGGGAAACGATCTTTTCTATATAGACTAGGGTCTGGGTGTTTTGGTACCGTCGTTTATTCTGATTTCTGTAACACAAGTGCTTAAGCTACTTACCGCAGAATTAGAGCAATCACAATGTTGTCCAATATTTATTTATTATATACGAAATTTGGAAAAATAATTTTTACATAAAGATATGAAATTTGGCACAAATATAGCTCGAAACTTGGATTAAAATATAAACTACTTTTTGTTTCGAATATTAGGGGAGAAAGGGGTAAAACTGACCATGAAAGGATGTAGTCCACGCGAACGAAGTCGCAGGCACAGCTAGTATTCAATGACGATTCTAACAGTTACATGTAACATGTAACCTTCTTGAAAAATAAATATTTGTGTGGGATAGCGGATGTATCCAAACGTAGTGCATGTGCGATGCCTGTACGTATGAATATCCGAATGGTGAGAATGACAGAGAGTTAGATTTGAACGACGAACGAACGACGGCGATATGGAAGACGTAGGAGTTATTTAATTTTATTTGGTAAATTATTGGGCTTATTCACTATTCGCCTTCTTTAATTCCCCATCCACTACATTTGATTGATTGATTGATTGCCGGTATCTTCTCGTTAGTTATAGTTTCCGAGCCGGAGGTAGCTTCATTTGCTTAGTATAGAGACAATTCATACTATCATGTAATCTTTATGAATAAAAAGTTATTCAAAATGACATTGACATAGAACATTGCACTTTCTTACAACCAAAGATTTATGCCCGATTCCAATATTGTACGATCCGTAATGTGTCAAGAATTATTATCCGTTTTTCTCCACCCAACTACGAGTCGTTAACTGTGACATCAAATTTACTCAGCAGTCATCAGTCGTCTGTCAGTCATTTTTAACTGACTTCAAAAAAATAGAGGAGGTTCTCAATTCGACCGTTTATATTTTTTAGCTTAAATATATTATTTTTTTATTAATTCAAGTAATAAGACTTATTTTAGTGACTTATAAAAGACTTAACCTATGTTAGTACATTTATTACCCATGCGCCGTATAACTCATTACTATACGTTAGTAAAAAGGAACGTATTTCAAATGTTCTAACCGGGCTTAAGTCGTAACATTTGCAACCTATCTTTCAAGACATGCTCCGCTAAAATTCTCTTGGAATAAAGAAACATGTAGGCGAATCAGACCTGGCCGCTTACTTGAAGAGGCCATCAGTTCCCATCAATATTCAGGAGCAGTCCCATCTGTCTCTTGGTCGTGCTCCGCAATCATTTCAATGAAGGGCTCATATTTTTCGTTTGACCCTTCGTCTCTCTCTAAGGCAGCATTCTCTAACAGGCCTAGCATACGCAATATGTCAAATTTATCGCATAAGACGACAAAAGTTTCGATACTGTTGATTGGCTAATACCACACTGCACTCGTATTTTCAGCCAATCAGCAGCTGACGCACTGACTTCAATCGATTTTGTCGTTTATTAAGAGCGCGATAAAATTTAGTGGCGTTCACTTGTAAGAGAGCGGTGACAATCTCGCGAGATGACGCCATATCAAGGTTAAAGTAATATAGGCATAGGGTACATATTTTTTTATAAATAAATACGCCAATCACTTGGTTTCAAACTAAGGTTCTCCCTTGTACTATGAGCACTGGCGACGTATAGTAACTAGGGGCGTCATCCCAGCATACTCAGAGCCAAGTCAATTTAGAAAAGTTCGTTATCCGAATCGAGCTGACGCGAAACCTTTCGCGCTTTGGTTGCCTACCTTAGCCACTGCGCCACCGAGGTCGTCAAAATTCTGCAATAGTCACATTACAGGATGTATGCTCTCTGTGTTGTGATGCATCCACTGGATACAGCCATTGCAAATAGCTCCATTTGGTTTATTAGACTCGCAAATATTGCTAGTGTAATTTCGATGAATAAATTATCTCAGATTTCACATTTATTCTCATGTATTTTTATCCCAAATATCATACTTTTCATACTTTAAAGAAACATAAATATTTTATCTCGCCTTGCGGTATGGCTCGAACCCACGACCTTCACGTACGAGCGTGCTGCTATTCCAACTGAGCTTACCGCAAGTTATCGTAGGCGATGAACTTTTTTGTTGTATCAACCTCCATTCGAGCTCCGCGCCGCAAGGGAAGATGAAAAAAATTTACTGTTTCTTTAAAATATTTAAAGTATGCTGTGCGGCGTCATGCACTGAAAAAAAATATTAAAATCATTCTTTTTATTCTTTTTTTTCTTTAACGAAGGGATATACCTCAATGTATCGTACTGTCACCCAAAGGAAGAGGGCAGGACTACCCACTCAAAACCCCCCGATTGGACCTCATCGCCATTAAGGTGATGGGAACTTTGCTTAGCCTTAACTATTTCTTCCATTCCTTCAAAAGGAGCGTGAAGAAACATCTTGCGGGCCAGTATGGCGATGCTAACGGGTAGGATATTTCGGTATTAAATCCGTTGTCATCGCGATGTGGGTTCCTCTCTTGCTTACCATCAGGCTGGGAGGAGCCAATATACTGCGCTACTATAAAAAAAAAATAAAAAACTACCACAGCACCTCAGAAAGAACAGCGCGCGCGACCTGGCGTCACCGTATTCTTTTTTTAAGGAACGTATGTTCTTTACTAAAAGTGGAAGTACTTCCGCCGAGCTAGGTGTTATCTGCTCGGGGACCAAGGCCCAACTACCATTCTTGGTTTGTTGTATATATACTTAGTGGCGACGAAAACTCTGATATCGCGATGTAGGATATCGATGTCACGCATTACGTATGGAGCGTTGTTTACTACGCCAATTCTGCTGACTCTGTATTTGTGTCGACTTGTAGGTCATGTCGTAGGTCGGCACATTTTCACCACTAAATCACGGGAGCGAAATCGTGGGCAAACAACTAGTTATATTTAGGTTTTTCAATAAACCAGTCTTTTGTTTAAATTATCCGGATTATTTTATGTGACTTTCACAAATCAGCATACTGGAACTCTGTTTAGTCCTGCTTATAAATTTACTGTGTTCTCCTTAATCGATTGCGGAGGTGTTCACAACCGAACTTGGCGGCTTTCATACTTAGGAGGGATATTAAAATTCGCTCGTTTGACGACGCGTTATTTTATTAAAACTTGTTTGGTACTTGTTTGGGATCAGTGGCGGGATTTGAACAACGTTTGAACAAGCGAGGGCTGTGGGAGGGATACAAACGAGTGGAACGAAGATGGCGGCTTAGGGATTCCAGAGATTTGACTTTGAATGCTGCCGCGAATTTGTTGGATGCTGTGTTACAATAGAATAGGGAATGTGCACGATTTATATAACCTGTATTAATATTATACATTTGAATTGTTTGTTTGTTGAACGCGCTGATCTTAGGAAGTACTGGTTCGAATTAAAAATATATACACAGAACTTACAGAAGACCGCAGCCAAATAACAATCACTTCTGTGTTGTTGTGTTTCTGCGTGTGAGTAAGGTTTCCAGAGCTCCTGGGGGGTGCTACATTAGTAGCAGGGGTTAAGCCTTCAAGGTAAGGGCGACAAGTCCAGTAACAGATTTATTATGCTGTACTTGTCGCCCTTAAGCTAGGACCTCATTACCACTTAACACCAGGTGGGATGAGGTCAATCTTGAAGTGCAATATAAAAAACAAAAATCAAAATTTTCGTTTCAAATGTGAGGTAAGGTCTCGTTTTAGAGCTAATGATATCCATTTTCTTTGTATATTATAATACCACAATTTGGAGACAAAAGCCATTCTAATTTAATTGAAACTATTGTACCACTCAATCGTTAATATTGAAGTGCAATATAAAAAAATATATATGTATGTGAGTTCGAGGTAGATAATCAAACAGGTTTCCAGTGGTAATGTCGTTTATTCTTCCACTAACATGACCGTTGTCCTTAAATACGTCGTTTGATCTCTCATAACATTCCTAACAGATTCAAATCCCTGTCATACTTCATCTATCTCAGTCGTTCTCTCTCACTCGTTACTCGTTCAGACACAATAACTATCCCACATGTGCTGGATAGTACATTTATCGATGATAGCACAGTTTCTTTTTTTGTGTTTTTTTTCCAACTGACAAACTAACTGTATGGCTTGGTGCAAAATTAGTAATAAGTTTAGCTTTTTATTTGTAAAAAAAAAACTACTGAGTTTCTTGCCGGTATCTTCTCGGTAGTTATAGGTTCCGAACCGGAGGTAGCTTCATTTGCATTGTATAGAGACGATTCATAAGTATTACAAATGTAATCTACATGAATAAAAAAACATTGACTTGACTTGACTTGACTTTCTTTTGACTCTTATTTTAACACATAAATTATATTTATCTTTATCTTTTTGTACCGACCTACGTTATGATCGACACAAATACAGCATCAGCAGAATTGGCATAGTAAACAACGCTTCATACGTTATGCACGATTAATCAATGCATCAATCCTACATTGCGATATCAAATTTATCGTTGCCACAAACTATATATACAACAAACCAAGATTGGTAGTAGGACCTTGGTCCCCGAGAAGATAACTCCTAGATCGGCGGAAGTACTTCCATTTTTAACAAGAACATGCGTTCCTTACATTTTGAATCATGTGAATACAAACACAGAGAGCAGAATTGATTTGAAGGAAATTCCTTGTAAAGTCATCAAAGAAAACTTTCTTTTCCTTGGTCTCAGTTACAAATTCAGTAGATCCCAATCGAGCAGTCTCTTCATCTACCGAACTGTCCTTCAAGGGACCGAGCGTTGGCCTTCCGATAAGTTTTTCATTAAAAAACCTACTCCGGAATTCAATTGGAGTTTCTAGAGTCGACCTAGCTTATTTCTACTACAAAATACTACTCTGAGAGAATTTGTAGGGTGACCACGTTTTAATACATCTTCGAAACTCAATTGTTGATTTGACAACTCCGTTGAAATAATGCTAGCCTGGGTTCAACCTGCACATAAGACAAACATTTGTGATTGGTTGTCGTGTGTTTATAATACACTAAAGTATGCATTGTAGTATCACCGTTGGATCTTTTATATTAATGAAATTTCTTTTCTCTACAATGTTAACAACAAAATAGCTTATTTCTGTTCATCACTATTTATTCTTATATATTTAATATTATGCGACGGATTTGTTGCTGAATTTGATAGTATGATTCGTGAGGGCGATTAAAATATTCTGGTACAGAAAAGCCAAAATCATTAGTATATATATATATATATATAGCACTCTATTAGAAAAAAAAAATACACAACCCCTACTACAAATAACATAAAATGAGCGAAAATGAAATGGATTGCGTACCTGCCTAGGTAAGCAGTCCATTTATTTTTCGCTTACGGTAGGCACCGTCAACATGGTTTTTTTATTTTATATAATAGTTTTAAAACCTGTAGTCCGACAAAGTATCAAAACAATGCAGCGTATTGCACACCATATAAATGCATACAGAATTAATTGTTAAATAATTTATTTAGTCTTTTCTGTGATGGCATCGAGACAACCATTGGGAAAAAGATAACTTTAAAAACAAAATCGCTAAACATTAAAAAAATCTAATTATTGAAATACTGCTACTGATAGTCTCTAATTATTTTAGAGTGTAAGTCCCACCATTAGAACTATTCAAATCGCCGTTGTGATGCTTAGTAAATGGTACTTCAACATATTAAAGCATCATCATCGACCCGTGGAAGTCAAAGTCAAATTATTTATTGCATTTCAAGAATTAATGAAGAGCAGTATCTACATACCGCGTAACTGCAAAAGGCGCGGCTTTGAAATAGTGCACCCTCTAAACAAGTTATGGGTTAATTTACGTCACATACTTATAAAGTAAGTCACATAAAAGTTACTATACAGTTCGGTCCATATAACACAGTCAAATGACTAAGATATCGGTTATGTTTCTCCTTCTTTTTGGAATCGTACAAAAGACAATATTTTCGAACTGTTCTTGCGTGGTTTTGCACGCGCAGCGACGTTATATCATTGCGCGTCGTCTAAAAATAATAAACGGCGTTTTTTCTTTTCTTGCTTATTTCAGTAGGTGTAACGGAAACATTTGGCCCCTACAAAACTCCTGGTTGATCTTAACGAGATTTCCCGTATCCGGCCAATTCTTATTAGTAACAAAATTATCTGTTATTGTTATGGCGATGAGGCCTATTCCAAGTGTCAGTAAATAATTTATTGGCTACTAATGCTAGATCAGTGATTCCCAAAGTGGTGAAACTTGCAGGGGGTCTACGTAGGCGTGTAGGCATAGTTTTTATAAGCAGATAATATTTTAATAAGGCAAGCGACTGTTACTTGTCCAAACTTGCGTATTCGATATTACAATTTCGTGCACATTTATTTTTTGGCGCCGAATGTGGTAGAAATGTGGCAGCAGGGGGTCCACCGAAACCAGTAAAATTTTGAAAGTGGTCTACGAAAAAAATAAGTTTGGGAACTACTGTGCTAGTTTAACTATCAAAAAAACACTATTTGAATAAAAAAAAACGTTTAGTTGTAGGAACGAATTAAATTTGTTTAATTAAGCAAAATCAAAGTGGCGGTGAGGTGTCTAGCAAAGTGTCAGGAGCCAACAGAGGACCGCTGAAAAAATATAAATTGTAATATTATTGATTCCAACCTAAAATGGCACCCTCAAATTGAAGCTCTAAATGGTAGGATTCGTAAATTAATATATATTTTTAAGATATTGAGGTACCTGGTCAACCAAGACACAATCAAAACTATATACCTGGCCTTATGTCAATCTATTTTATCATACTGTATTCCGATCTGGGGAGGAGCAGGCAGCACTGTGATGCTGGCTTTGGAACGGGCGCAAAGAACCATCCTAAAGGTAATGACCCGAAAAAATATACGTTTCGCTACAAATTTGTTATATTTGGAGTGCCAAGTTCCAACCGTTCGACAATTATATGTTCTTCGAACTGTACTGCGCAGACATTCCTCTCTTCCTTTTGATGTAAGTATCCTCAGTCATCGACGGGCGGCAAACCACGTATGTCCTACTATAAAATGCCGAACAGTTTTTGCCAAGCGCCAATATTCCGCCCTCTCTTCAAAATTATATAACAGGCTACATAAAATGTCACACATCTACAATCTTAATAAATTTGAGGCAAAAAAAGTAATCACAGCTTTTATTTTGCAAATGTCGTATTCCGATACAGAAAATCTCCTTAAATAAATTAACTCGTGTACTTGTCAATAAATAAAACCATATTTATAAAATAAAAACAAATATTTAGTAAACATATTATTGTTAGAATAAATAGTCACCATTCCTGGAATTAATCACAAACACACACACACACACATACACACATACACACACATCAACACACTCATTCTTTTTTACGTATTTTGTGTTCATGATCCTTAAGCCAAGACTATAATTGTAATGTTGTGGAATTAACTTTTTAAATGTCGAGGAATTACTGACATTGAAAATACAGTTTTTACTAGTTTCGATGTCAGGGATTCATCCCTTTGATTCAAATATACCTACTGACTAACCCTAGACTTATATTATATGAACTGTAAACGGAATTTTGGGTTATGAATAAATGATTATTATTATTATTATTAATATTGCACAACACCACGTACATTGCTCTGATTCTGTGATAAGAAATTTAAGCAATAGTGTAACAGAAATCAGAAAAAACGACGGTACTACAACACCCAGGCCCGAGACAATATAGAAAAGTTCGTTTCACATATTAACCCGACTGGGGATCGAACCCGAGACTTCAGAGATGGCGTATTGCCAAATTCAGGCCTGCTCGCCTCTCGGCTACCGAGGTCATCAAAGCCAGTTTGTTACGCTGAATGTTCATGGTAAACGGAAGGATGTGATCTTTCTCTCGTTTAAATATCTTATATCTTTACCACCGAAGGGTTCGGATATTATTATCATAAGATATGAATATATCGACATCCGTAGCCGAGAAGCAAGGCTAGACTTTGGCGTGCCATCTCTTATATCCCGGATTCGATTCCCGTTTGGATCAATATTGAAAACGAACCTACATGTTTCAATTTATCGGGTTTGGGTGATGTGATGCCGTTATTTCTGTAACACAAGTGCTTGACTACTTACCACAAAACAAGAGCAATGCATGTGGTTGACAATCCAATATTTATTTACTGAAATATAGGACACTCCGTGAAGAGTATAAACAAGTGTCACCCTATTGGCTGCTGTAGCGGCATGATAAAATGTAAGCCAGTTATCGTGCCCTCACAAGCTGGAGCGAGCGGTATTTTTCCCGTAATTATGCGACATCTTAACTGGCCTGATGCTAAGTTACTTGCTTCGTATTTACGATGTCTGCAGCGCTCATTAGATTAGGGCTTGCTCAGGTCTATTTTGTCGCTTGGTAGGCTAGATTGGTAGAATAGTTAGCGACCCAGGAACAAAGGGTTTAAGGTTTATTTCATGTTTGTTGCACAGAAAAGCACGATACAACCCTTGGGTTTTGCACATAGTTTGTAAACGGGTCCGGTAATAGTAAAAAAGTGTGTAAATATTCTCAAAAATTCACAATAAACATAAAAATAAATGATCAAATAAAACCTACCTATGTAACTGTGTTATATCCTACCTACTCTCAGATCATCGTAGATTTCCTATTATTCATAAAACGGCATAAACCGTTCCGAATGCGGAAACTACGCTCTATCTTTTTCTTTCCTAAGCGTTTGAATAGTGATGGAACAAAGACTTCACTGAAAGAGCTATTATTGGCCCAACGGGCTTTGTCCTTGATTACCCTATCGCTTACCATCAGGTGAGATAGATACAAATCGCTAAGCAGTTTTCAATAAAAAATAACATACCATTTGTAGCGAAGAACCTACATTACAAAAGGAAAGCACCCTCCCCCTTGATATAAGTACATAATAAGGAAAATATTTTATGACAAAGCAATTCACTATTACAAAAAATGTTACTCACTATTTAGAACCTGGCATTAACAAGTTTGTAACTCCTTTTCCACACTCTTTTTAAAGTTCCTCCTTCCTATGACATGGATTCCTTCAAAAGGAGCGTGAAGAAACATCTTGCGGGCCAGTATGGCGATCTAACGGATAGAATATTTCGGAATCCGTTGTCATCGCGATGTGGGTTCCTCTCTTGCTTACCACCAGGCTGGGAGGAGCCAATATACTGCGCTACAAAAAAAGTTATACCTACATTACTAACGTATTAGCTAACTCAAACAAGAGACAAGAGTTCTATAAAAGTACCTAGTGTATGCTAGATAAAATCACATTTCGTACGTACTGTCTAAAAATATTTTCTAATGAATAACATTAACTATTTATCTTCATTAAGCTTCGATTTTCCTCCTACAGTTGGGCCATTAAATGCGCGAATTTTATAAAACGTTTAAAACTGTAGTATTTTGAAAGAGAGATTTGCGTTTCACAAGTGAGTAACCCCTCCCCCCACACCTCCTACCTCTTTATCGCCAATTGATGTGAACATGGATATTATAGCCTATAGCGGCCTAAGCTGCTAAGATCACATGAGCTTTTGTGATTGTTCTGTATCTGGGAGTTAATAGATGTAAAGTTAAGTATGTATTGAGGTACCGTTGGTTCTTGCTTCCTTATCATAAGTGCTACTTTTAATTATCAATAGCGCAATGTTGTCTGATATATATTAATTCACCGCTGGCTTGGCTATATAACATAACATTTAAAAGTAAATATCATAAATAATCAAGACTACAGAGTCCACCACCACAATTTGAGTCAGCTCGTGAGCACGGTTGATGCAACCTAACCGAAACGTCATACAGTAAGTAGTTCGTATTAACTACTAAAATTTGCCTTCGCGTTTTGACCCGTTAACTTACTTTAAATGTTTATTCTTCGTCTTAGTCGTGCACTCTTCACAGAGTAGTCGTGATCATAATGCATCACTTTTTATTGTAGCTTTTACCAGTTGACTCCATCTACTCGTGTTTTTTGCACTTCTGCAACACTCATTCAGAGAAATGTTTGTGGTACACTTGATGAGGTCCGTCCATCGAGTTAGTGATCTTCCTCACGAGCGCCTTCGACATGCCCCTGTATGACCAGTCTCTCCATAGAGTCTTCATTGCGAGTGATATGCCCAAACATTGTGAGTAAGAGTAAATGTTTATCATGGGTTCTTTTTTTTGATCTCGTGGCCCGAACCAGACACTCGACATCAAAACACCGGCTCCGCAAAGTTATTCATCAGGAAATGGAATGCCCCGAAAAAGCAACAAATCCCTTTGATCTTATTATAAGAATTGTCTTTGGCGCGGTCAAATTATATTTTCTCCTTTGTAACACCGTGTCTGATTTGATAATATTTAAATTACAAATTTGATCTTTTTGGTTAATAACACGGATTTTTCGAATATAAATGATAATGACAGTCACGCAGTACCGTAATCACTTAAGATGACCTGATTTTGAGAGAGGTAGGGCATAGCAACTTATTGCTTGAACTGGAGCAGCCTGACTGGTGAAATACCTCTGCCTTGCAGAAGACCGCAGCCAAATAACAATCACTTCTGTGTTGTTGTGTTTCTGCGTGTGAGTAAGGTTTCCAGAGCTCCTGGGGGGTGCTACCTTATTAGCAGGGGTCAAGCTTTCAAGGTAAGGGCGACAAGTCCAGTAACTGATTTATTATGCTGTACTTGTCACCTGGAAGCTAGGACCTCATTACCACTTAACATCAGGTGGGATGAGGTCAATCTTGAAGTGCAATATAAAAAAAAATCAATTTGTACACTTGTGTTATCAACGCTAGGACCAACAGTAGGACCAGAAAAATACTTCAATACATATTATTATCTATTACAAACCAAACATCCAGACATAATAACTGTTTAACCAATTCACTCATGTATCTTATTTAATGGCGTTTAGCAATTTTTGATCAAATCTCCATTAATAAGCAAATCCCGAAAAATTAGTTTAAACTCCCAACATTTTGATTGTTCTTCAAAGATTGAACCTTTCGTTTTCCTTCTTTTCATTTCTTGTATCTAATAGGCCTACACGTTTAAGTCCAATCCCGTCCAGAAAAAACCCAGAACCTTCAACAACAAAGAATTAATTTTATCTACTTCGTATATGCGAGCCCTAACAAGTGATGTGGTATTAGCATCAATTAAAGGAGAGCTCTACTATACACACGGATCGTTGGAGGTCTATCTTACGCTGTGGAGTATAATCTTCTCAGTAAATATGGCTAATGTAGCACGTGTTTGGAATTTTAAGCGAGCTTGGTCGTTGACACTGCGTTGAACGAATATTCTAGTGCATAGCTGTAGTTATTTTAACTGCTGAGAACAAAAAAGGCACCTGCACCGCGTCATTGTTCAAAAAAATTAATAAGGTAAGTAAGGCATATGGAACATATCGAATTTTTACAGTGCTTCACGCCGCATTAACCAACTTGAAATATTAAAAAAAAAACCAGAAAAATGACATCTCCCCATGAACGTGGGGCTATAACACACGACCTTCACGTATGGCGCGTGCTGCTCTTCCAACTGAGCTATTTTTCTGTTATATCAACTTCTTAGCATCCGGTAAGTGCTTTTTGCCGAATATATTTATAAATAGCTACATATTCATCAGCCCGTCACCGTACATTAATTGAAAACCATGGTATTGAAGATACCTTGGCATAGTACCTCACGCCGCAATATGTTTTGAAAGAAGTAGGGCATAGCATTATTTATTTTATTTATTTATTTATTCAATTCTGTGTTGTTGTGTTCCTGCGTGTGAGTAAGGTTCCCAGAGCTCCTGGGGGGTGCTACATTAGTGCAGGGGTCAAGCCTTCAAGATAAGGGCGACAAGTCCAGTAACAGATTTACATATTATGCTGTACTTGTCACCCTTAAGATAGGACCTCATTACCACATAAGATCAGGTGGGATGAGGTCAATCTTGGAGTGTGATATAAAAAAAAGTATTAAAGAAACACACATACGGAGATGATTTTTTTCTGGTTCTTTAAAATATGTAGGATTCAATGTTTCATTGCCGAGCGGCAACTAGAATAAGACGTAGCTACCCACAAAATAATTGCATTTTTGTGAGCTACAAAATTAGTGCGTGGGAGAGCAACCTTGAGTAAATAAGATTTAATTGTTCTCATGGTTGTTACGCATATGGAAAACAGGGATTTTTTTTTTTTCTGATTTTGTATCTGCAATCAGTCTGGACTATAAGCGGATCTGTTGTGTGCCAATGTTGTTTTAGGGCAGATGAAGCCATTGCTTCAATTTCCCTCTTAAAGTACAGACTTCCTTTTCAGTCTTTTCACGGCGTTGGATTGGTTCAGCAAGTCAGAGGCCAATGGGTTGGGGTGGCGTGCGAGACGATCAGTATATTTTTGCTTATAGGTTTCTATTTCGGCATCTACAGTCGGTATGTTCAGGTACTCGTGAGTCTCACAATTTCTGGTGAACCATGGAGCGTACGCTATTGTGCGTAATATATTGTTTTGCACTCGTTGCAGGCAGAGTGTATTACTTTTGCTGGCCGTGCCCCACAGTTGAACACCATAGGTCCATATAGGTTTCAGTATAGAATTGTATATGAGTAGTTTATTGTCAACCGACAGCACTGACTTTCTGCCAATGAGCCAGTACAGGCTTTTGAACTTGTGGTTAATTTCATCCCTTTTCTTTTTAATATGGGTTCTCCAAGTTAATCTCCTATCTAGGTGAAACCCCAAGTACTTCACACAGTCAGAATGAGGTAAAATATTATGACCTAGTTTTACTGCTGGGCAGTCTCCTTTCCTTAGGGTGAATGTAATGTGGCTGGATTTCTCGGCACTAACAAGGATACGCCATTTTTGTAGCCATTTATTTGTCTCATCTAACAAACGCTGTATTTTATCACTAGCCTTCTGTGGGTTGTTGTCGGTTGCCAAGTAGGCTATGTCGTCTGCATAGGTAGCAACAGTGGTATCATCCGATATGGGGAGATCAAAAGTAAATATATTATACAACACCGGGCCAAGTATTGAACCTTGTGGAACCCCTGCTTCTATAGTGTACAGTGCCGATCTAGCTTCCCCATGTTTCACTTGGAATAGTCTATCAGCCAAATAGGATTTGATTATAGGAAAGAATGAATGTGGCAGTTTCTCCTTAATCTTACATAGAAGACCCTTATGACACACTTTATCAAAGGCTTGTTTTACATCTAGAAAGACTGCAGAACAATATTGTCTCTGTTCAAGGCACTGTCTTGCCACTTGGTATATGCGGTGTGTTTGTTCCACGGTAGAGTGAGATTTTCGAAATCCAAATTGGTGTGCCGGAACTATGTCACAATCGTCTATACTTGATCTAAGTCTGGTTGAAAATATTTTTTCCCAAAGCTTAGAGAGTACAGGTGTTAAGCTGATAGGCCTGTAAGAAGAAGTATCATGAGCAGGTTTTCCTGGCTTGTGGATCATTATGACCTGAGAAACTTTCCAGATGCGTGGAAAATAAGATGTTCGGATAATTGCATTGAATAGGCAAGCCAAAAGAGATATGCTTTTTCTTGGGAGTTCTTTAAGGACTTTAGGGGTGATCAAATCAAAGCCGGGTGCTTTATTAACGTCTAAGGATTTGATTTCCCATAGAATTTCTTTAGGTGATGTAGGTGTAATCGGTAAGCACATTTGCATGTCAAAGCTAAGTATCTGATCGATGTCACTTTCATCAATATGGCTTTCGTTTGGTCTAAATACTGAGGCCAGATGCTTAGCAAATGTCTCAGCTTTTTCTGTATCAGTTCTTGCCCAAGCTGTGGATGATCTTATGGGGGGAAAACATTGCTGCGGTTTGCCTGATATTCTGGTAGCTTTCCACAGGGAGTGTTCCTGTTTACCATTGGGAGTCATGTTTTCTAGCTTACTCTTTAGGGAACGATTTGCAGATGTTCTGAGGACTGCCTTTAGTTCTTTTGCGGCTTTCGTGTACGCAGTTTTATCGTCGGGATGTCTTGACTGTTGCCATGTTCGTCTTAGACGGCGCTTTTCTTTGATTTTATTATTGATTTCCCAAGGATTTACACTACGTGGTTTTGTTTTTATATTTGGTGTATTTATCCAGACTGCAACTTGGATCAGGTTGGTTATGTATACACAGAAGTCTTCAACATTCTCCGATGTCTTTAGTGGAACTTTAAGTTCTAAATGTTCTTCGAGATACCTACGGAAGCCCTCCCAGTCTGTTTTGTGATTGTACAAAGATTCCACTTGTTCTTGGCTATTTGTAGTAGTATTCACAGTGATAACCGGAAAACAGGGATAACCGGGAAAACTCAGGGTATTTTTTTGTCCTGGAATAGTCAGGGAGAAGTCAGGGAATTTTAGAAACTCTCTGGAATTTTCCTAACATTTTTAATTTTTTCAAAAATTATGAAAAATGAACTGACTTGAAACTAAATCTGAAAAATAGTGATGAATATGAATATTTTTAGTATGATTGAATATTTATATTATTTTTTTGTTAATTAGAACAAGCTATATCAGTGCCAAACATTAAAAATAAAAAATGAACTATTTTTTTTGCATCCGATAAGACGGTACACAACAACACAATTATTAGTATATTGATCAGTATTTAAATTTGTATCTTTTGACACCGACTCAGCAAATTCTGTTTGTATGTGTAGTAAAAGAAAACAAGAAAAAACATAAGGTCATTTATTTGCTTTAAATGTCTTAATTGTACATTTTACAGTGTTCAAATTCTTTTTCAAATTCTAGTTTTTTTTAATTTGTTCATTTTATTTTGTTACGTAACATTCCCATCCAAATTAATCTTTGAAAAATTATATTATTTCGTATAATAAAATTTTTCAACATGAAAAATTCTCTTTATTCTCTCAAGTCGCTGGAAATATTTTTTTTTCTCAAAAATGATTCACTACTATTAGTATTTCTGATATACAATTTTTCCCTGAGTTTATAAATGTGACAGTGTTTTGATGCGGCCCAAAAACCATTTGTTTAATATTTCATGTTAAACAAATTGTTATTTATTTAAACCTAACCTTCCTGGAATATTCGTAAAATATGCATGGAAGATCTGGAAAAGTCAGGGAATTTGTGATTCAGCAATGCGTAACAACCATGGTTCTGTCAAAGCGTACCTATATTCCTAGAGAAAAAAAAAATTGGTAAATATTTGGCGTCATTTACTAGGAGCATGTTCTTGTTCGAAAGATAGATAGGTACACTTTATGGCTCAGAAGATTCACAGAAACTGGTTTTAAAGACAAATCATAAGTACACATTTACTTTCCATATCAGCTGTCATCATTCGTCCGTCGGTCATTTTTAGCTTATGCCTCGTATAATTTATTCATATTCGTAACTAGAACAGATTGTTTTTCAAATATTGGAATAACATTAATCAACCGCGCTTACAAAATATTTTTTTAAATTTTTTTCTATCGAGTAATCAGTCTCAATGAGCATCGTACATCACTTTTTGCACGTTTTAGTACACTACGTACGCTTCAACGTGTACAGTGGTTTATTGTCGTAACCCTGTCTCGTTTGCGTAATTAAATGACAATTTTCCTCGTTGTAATTATCACCCTCGTCTTAGTCGAGTCGAGATAAAAGTTGATAAAGTATTCTTACACTCATGAATTTAAATCCAAATTCTGTAAATGTATGTGTATTTTTACACTTTATTGCATAAAAATTTGTTTTTGCAGACGCATTATAATACGTACTATATAATCAAATTCAAATTCAAATTCAAAATTCTTTTATTCATGTAAATTACACCAGTAATATTTATGAAACGTCTATATAATGCAAATGACGCTACCTCCGGTTCGGAACCTATAACTTACAGAGAAGATCCCGGCAAGAAACTCTGTCGTTCATATTACAAATATACCTAAACTTATAACTAGTTTTGCACTAAGATATACAGTGTAGTAATTAGATGAAATAATGTAGCAAATTGTAAAAAAGAATTAATTGATTCAAAGTAATAAGATTTTTTTAAAAGATATATATTTAAATTAAACAAACTGTAAGTCCTAATGCACATTGTGCTTAATAACAACCTTGCCAACCTGCGAGCATCTGTCAACGAAAAGAAATAGGTACCTCTTGCTAAGTTTGTATAAATAGAAATATATCATTACAAGTACTATATACAATTTAGGTGGTCTAATCAAAGCAAAGTCTTCAAACGCAAACAAGCGAAAGCAAACTCTTCCAGACAGATAAAAGAAACACTTCTTCAGATAAAAGTAACACTAGATAATGAGAAAAGAAGAAGGGTAAGCACAAATCAATCCGATATATTTCGTGACCAATATTTAGTATTGCATTTTAAAATGATGTCCAATAGAGAGTGACAAATAAAACAACCTACAAGATGGACCGTATTAAAATGCTCATAACACTTTATATCGTAGCTAACTACGGTTTGATACTACTCGTAGAGCTGAGATTAATTCGAGTAACTATTACTTGATGTGCTACAAATTGTCAGCCAGAAAATAACACACGTTGATAAGCTCCGTTAAACTGATATTTTTAAGTTTCTTTTGTAACCACTTAAATTGTCTGGGCCGACTTCAATCAAAGCGGCTAATCGCATTGAAATCGGCCAATTATGCAGGGCTCAGTTTAAACGAGCTCCTGAACATCTGCGTAACATTATATGCGCACTCTCTCTTTCTTCACTCTTATAATCCAATAGGACAGCAGACCGATACGACTTGAAAGAGACCAAACGTACGACTATTTACTTGACCTTACAACAGCATAATTTATTTTCAGTTGCCTTCGTAAGGTGGGGGTATTTCACCAGTTAAGCTGCTCCAGTTTGAGCGATAAATCGCTTTGCCCTGCCTTTCTTAACTTTCTACTTTCTCTTTTCTTTCTCTTAGCTCTCTCTTGGCTTTAGAAGATCAATCTGAAAATGTCCTTACCAAACTGGAAACCGCACACCAAGGTTACTATGTTGGCCCCACGAAAACCGAACCCACGACCTCTGAATTATAAGCCTAAGCTCATAACCACCAGACTATTGTGGTAGTTCACTGAAATTTACTTACTAAAACAGGAATAAAAATCAATAGATCAGATCTTTCTTCAATGCTCGTTCTTCCATAACCCTTCAACGAATCCAAGATGGCGCACACTCTGGGCATTTTAAAACCTATTACCACCGCTTCCAGATGTCAGAACTTGGGCCGAAACTTACACTGTTAGTATATGGGGGTAAGGGGGGGGGGGGCGGGGGCATTAGTCAGCCTTAATTACTCTCGTCGCGAACTCAAACAAGCGCCGCTGCGGTCTGATGGAGCAGTTGCTTTGGACGAATCTTCGTCGTCGGTTTAAGCGTTTCGTAATTTATCTTAGAGCAGTTTTGAAGACTGTATTAATGACAAAGATGTGTGGACCACTAACTTGTGTATTCGCATTCACATTTAAATTTGCTACAATAAATAAATAAATAAATATTGGACCACATAGTATGCTATGCGGGTCAGTATGGGAAACGATCTTTCCTATATTGTCTCGGGTCGGGGTGTTGTGGTACCGTCGTTGTTTCTGATTCCTGTAACACAAGTGCTTTAGCTACTTACCACAGAATCAGAGCAATGTATATGATGTTGTCCAATATTTATTTATATAATTATAAAACAAAGCTGACTGACATACTGATCTTTCAAAGCACAGCCCAAACTACTGGACGGATCAGGCTGAAATTTGGCATGCAGGTAGATGTTATGACGTAAACATCCCCTAAGATGTAGTATGAATATAATATGAAGACGTTCGCTTAAAAAAAATCAATCAAGTCAACCCCCATGGGCATAAAATAAGGGGTGATGGAGGATGTAAATGTATTAATTTGAACCTATCAGTACGTAATGGAATGAACAATTTAAAACGAAAAAAATATTTTTAGTTCTAATAACTAAAATCCGCGCGTACAAAATCGCGAGTGACCGTTAGTCATAAATATGACTGTAATTTACATGACTAAAGTGATTTCTTTTTATTAGGTATAGCTGTGCCCGCGACTTCGTTCGCGTGGACTACATCCTTTTATGGTCGTATTTACCCCTTTTTCCCCTAATATTCGAAACAAAAAGTAGTATATATTTTAATCCAAGTTTCGAGCTATATTTGTGCCAAAATTCATATCTCTAACTTCAAAAATAAACATTTTTCCATATAACTTTCAAAGGTGGTATTACCCCCCTCCCCCCCTTATTTTCTTATAAAAGGTAGCCTATGTCCGTTCTTGAGATTCAACGTATACCTATACCAAATTTCATCAAAATCGGTTGAGAGGTTTAAGCAGGAAAGCGTAACAGACACACAGACAGACAGACAGAGTTACTTTCGCATTTATAATATTAGTAGGGATATCGTCTTTAGCGTTATAAACAGTAACGCATTTACTGTTGAAAGCAAGCAGGTACATAGAGTTGGAGCCAACAGATGTATCTAACCCCAAATTGTTTGAGTTGTAACTTGGAACATTATGTGGTCGGCCCGTCTTACGCAGCGGCACTTACAAACTCTAATAGCACACCTCTTAGCAGCTTCACTAACAAGACTTTAATTAATATGCTCCCAAGATTATAATTTCTCTGGTACTGCGTATATTTAGAGTATGATGACCAATAGAAATAGAAATAGAAAACATATTTATTCACGTAAGCTTTACAAAAGCACTTATGAATCGTCAGTACAGATTAATAAATAAAAATAAATAAATTCTACCGCCGTGTTCGGAATGTTGATCATGTCGTAAACGTAGAGATCTACTCGATTTAACTTTCCTATTTAAGGTTCTTAGAAACATGGTCAATTGTCCGCAACTTTTAAGTAAATTCAACCTAAAAATTCCCCATCGTTATCCTCGGAACAAGATCAAGAATATTCTTTCTACACCACGTCGTAAAACGCGGTACAGTGCCTGCTCGCCGGTTCCACGTCTTTGTAAACTCTACAATAAACTAAGCGACCGCCTAGACGTCCACTTGGACTCTATCCACAAATTTAAGTACTTGATACGAAATAATAACACTAGTTAAGTAGCGATTTGGCTAAGAAAAGATTTTTTTTTAAATATCACATTGTTTTTGTCTGTATAGTGCAATCAAAATATGGAATATGCAGAGTTTATCTGTAAATCTATTGTGCAATAACCTATAAGCATCACATTATATTTGTAACACTAGATTAAGAACAATTGTACCAATAGTTGATAAACCTAATAAATAAATAAATAAAAAATGTCGAGAAGAACGGGCAAGAAACTCGACACTTACTCTTTTCAATGTAACAATGTTCCCTTATACTAGGTACTTAAATAAAATATACAAAGCTTATATAAAACATTTCCGAGAATTAAAGTAATTCTAGACCCATACATTTTTGTCATTTAAATAACCATCAATTTTGTAGTAGCCCATTTTTATTAAACAATTTTTAATAACATTATCCCTACTAATGCGAGCGTGAAGAAACATCTTGCGGGCCAGTATGGCGATGCTAGCGGATAGGATATTTTGATATCAAATCCGTTGTCACCGCGATATGGGTTCCTCTCTTGCTTACCATCAGGCTGGGAGGAGCCAATATACTGTGCTTCTATAAAAAAGAAATAAAATTATTGACAACGGCTTATGGCGTATAAGTAATTTAACTTTATTTGTGGAATAATTTTATCAAACATTGTATTTTAAGATTGAAAAATTGGTCCTCACACTATCCACTATATACTTAAGTAGTTCCCAGAACGAGTTAGACGGTTAGCTCGTTACACTGGATTATTGACCCCATCGCAAGGTCATTCGACTCTGCCGTTATCTGAAATCCTGAGGGCTAATGGAGTACCGTAGCAGATCGCTCGTGCAAGGTGAATATTAATCGACTTATTGTATTAGAGATGTTTTCGAGGTGCTCCTAGGCATCTTAATGGCGTTTCAAAACGAGCCGATGAAAAGGCAGTAAGTTGAAATAAAGGTTATTTTGGTTTTCCTTTTTAAATGAACCTTGTTTTGTTTTGGTGTAGAGGATTTTTTTATAATGCTGCACGCAGCTTTCGCGAGCTTTTAATATTAATAAGCAAAAATAAGCAAAAGCTTAGAATAAGCAAAATGTCTTTGGGGCCTGTAATTTAAATTGTCAGATTAGAAAAAACAGTCGAATACGGTTAAAGGCACTGTACGGTAAGTTTAAATATAAAATTAGCGGTCCCGGCGAACTTCGTTTCGCCTTAGAGGATTTTCCCACTTTTCTATTGAAATTTTTCGTGAATTTTTTCGCTATAAACCTTACGGAGCCTGAGAACTTTCTAACGAATGATCGGATGAAATCGGTTCGTGCGTTCTGGAGTTATAGCGTCAGGAAGAAAAACCCGACTTATTGTTAAAAAGATGTTATTGTTTCCCCTTGTCACACACCTTATATTTGCTTTCGTTTTAAGGGTTCAAATATTTTAGATCTGATGTGTTCAGATACAAAACAACGGTCGAATAAAGTACATTACGACTTATTTTAAAAACTAGCTGTGCCCGCGACTTCGTTCGCGTGGACTACATACTTCAATGGTCAGTTCTACCCGTATCTCCGGTAATATTCGAAAAGAAAAAGTATTGCATATTTTAATCCAAGTTTCTAGCTATGTTTGTGCAAAATTTAATATCTCTAACTTAAAAAAATAAAATTAACTCATATAAAAATTCAAGGGAGGTATTACCTACCCCCTTTATTTTCAAAACAAAAAGTAGCCCTTGTCCTTAACTTTTTCACTTCCATTCAATATTCTTTCAGAATTATAAGAAAAAAAATGAGTGCTGATACAAATAAATATCAAATCGGAACTTCATTTCTATTGCCGTCAAGATTAACAAACATTATATGTCCGCCTTTACCGCATTAGTTCTTTGGTTAAACTATTTTCATTTATCCCCACAAAGGGTTTCTCCATTTAAATATTTGATCAAACCAACGGTTAGTATCTGATAATATTCAGCAGAAAACGGAATACTTCTATTTACACTTCAAAAGTGTTCATCGCTGTATAGAAATTGTTTTATAAAGCCCTTGTACTATACAAATTAATATGTGAATCAAAAACAATCCGCGAACAAGCCGAAAACTTTATTGACCCCGATTGCTAAGTTCAGTACTTTACCGGGGCGCAAAATACGAGTTGTATTTTTCGAATATTTTACGGATTTGTGACCACTAATGCCTCATGGAAAATCTATGAAGGGATATTAGAAACAGAAAAATTTTATCTCCCCTTGCGGTGCGGGAATTGAACCCACGACCATCACGTATCGCGCGTGCTGCTCTTACCAACTGAGCTAACCGCAAGTTATTGTAGGCGCGATACGTGAAGGTCGTGGGTTCAATTCCCGCACCGCAAGGGGAGATAAAAATTTTCTGTTTCTAATATTTAAAGTTCGCTAGTACGGCGTATAGTACTATAAAAATAATAAAATCGACTATGATGGGATTGTGTTTTGTCAATATTTAAAAGTATCTGTATACTGATGTTACCATCGATTCGATTGTATATCAATTATTAATCGATTATGCAAAAGGGGCCAAAAGTAATCTAACAATCGATAATATCGATGTATTCAATTATATCGATACCTATCTTTATTAGATATAATCGATTATAATCGTTGACAAATACAATATAATCGATTATACTATCGATTGTAAGATTATTTGGGCCCCTTTTGCGTAATCGATTACAGAACAAAATTATCAAAATAATATTTTATTACCCCTACCTAACACCCACAAATCATTTATACAAAAAAACAAAGCTATTTAATATTAGACAAACTTACATCTTCTTGCATCCTTGTTAAAAATATCCTAACAAATTCAGTTAAGTCCAACATTCAACTTCATAAGAGAATAATCACACACAATCCCAGGAACAAACACAAAATTAAACTTGCTAGCTCTCGGACTAACTACGGTAAAAAAACGATATTAGTAGAAGGAGTAGCTTTATAATACATTGCCAGCAGATACAAAAGAATGTGATAGTGTGTTTGTATTTAAGAAAAAACTCAAAAACTATATTTTGCATAATTTGAAAAAAATTGTAAAAAAAAACCCAGCTACATCAGAGGTATATTTGAACTTAGTTATAATTAACAATTATTGGTAGGGGGGGGGGGGGGGGTTAATCGATTAATCGATATCCATTATCCGGCAACACTTCTGTATACCCTGATCATGTGCGGTCTTAGAATTGAGTACAAGGAGGGATCAGGAGGATTAAATCAAACCACATTCTAATAATAACACTAACTAGTATGTCAGTTTGTCTACTTGTGCCTCAGGCGGAAAATCTCGTCACCGCGATGTAGTTAGGGATAGCGACATCTCTTATCACAAATTAGAATTAAACACACGTCAACTTATGCCCGGTTCAAATATTTCACAATTCGTAATGTGTCAAAAATTACTATTCGTTTTTTTTTCTTCCGGTCGTTACTACCGATAATTAACTTTCTATAGCAGCTGTCATCAGTCGTCCGACAGTCGCTTTTAGCTTACGCCTCGTAAGGTAAAGGAAGGTATATTGGTGATATAGGTAACTTGATGATAACTTTTTAAACTGATTGCCACAAAATTCCCTATGCGAGCACATTCATGAGACAGCGCTAAGGAGGTTGCTACGAGTGTAAGCAATTGTGTTTTATTTAAATTTTAAATAAAATTTAAATTTACCATTGTGTGGCAATCAGTTTAAAACGTTATCATCAAGTTACCTATATCACCAATATACCTTCCTTTACCTATAATATAATCAGTATAGAGGATGTAACAGGTAGTACATATAATATGTATCACGCACGTCATGTGTCTCATTCACTTCTGCGTATATACACTTGACGTTATGAGTGTTCAGATATTATTGGTTAGTTGTGTGTATAGAAGTTATTGACTAGCATCTGCTCAGATATTACTGAAGTAAAGAATGTTCATATATTAATGGTAGCTTGTAGTGTGTGGAACTTATTTACATTTTAAACTGTTCAGAAGCATTTGGTCACTTTGTCTGCTCCAATATATCTGACGGCGACTATACATAAATTTATACATTTTTGTCTACATACGTCATTGTGTCCTATTATTGTAACAATGACTTGACATCAATGATGGAAGGCTTAGCTTATGATTACTGTAGTCCAATGCAAAAATTTACCTTTGGGGACACCCAATTTGACAGGACACGCAATGTAACAGGCCATAACTCTTATCTTTTTTTTATATATTACACTTTAAGATTGACCTCATCCCACCTGATGTTAAGTGGTAATGAGGACAGTACTTTATTATAAATTGATACTGTTTATATATTGTGTACACGTTCATGTGTGAGAGTGGTTAGTCATACACTACAATATTTTTTCATTTAATGTGGTCTAGCTCTATTATATTTAGGTACTTTAGAGTTGTCCTCATTTGCAAGACATAACCTATATACTACTCGTATATTCTTTTTAGACGCTTTACAAGAATTAAGAACTTTATTATTTATCAATTTTGTTTTTAAGCCAGTTGACAATTGCGCACTTGTTCTACCAAAAGTGCAAGATACATAAAGAAGGAAACAGTAATATATAGATGTAAGTAATTCAATTCACGGACGCACGAGGCACAGCAGTATTAATCAGAGCCCCAATAAAGCATCTTCCATTAACATCTGAGCGACCTTCCGACCTTCCCGTGAATATTGAACAGACTGCTCCTTCAGTTGAGTAGTTTTGTTACTTATCTTACACAGCCTTGCAGTCTAGGGAATGTTACAACGCATAGTTGACGGTAGCCTCCACTTTTTGTTGCTGTCAAAAGTATCCTCTCTCTTTATGATATTATTCTCTCTGAAGTTCGTGCCCTTTTAACCTTAATCTTAACTCTTTCTTCTTCTTAATATATAAAATATTTATGTAACTATATTAGTATGTATGATATAACCTCTGATTTCCTCTACCCTCCTTCCATTAAAGTTGTGTCGTCTTTAATGTGTTGTTCGTGTTTGTTTTAGGCTCTTAATGAAGACCTAAGAAAAAGATAGCTCAAATCAGCGCGCAGTCTCCTTTTGTGACATGTCTCTCTAAACACTTGACATTCGCGGAATCACTGCATTGTTTTGAAATGCGGGGTAGAGACCACATTAAAAAAAATATGTTACAACGAGCTCACTTCTTTGTAACATTCATACAGTTAAATAAAGAATATTTTTATTGTATAAAGAATGAAATCACTAGAAGCATATGCTAGAACTTGTATGAAAGAGTAGAAATACACAATGTAAAACACCGGCTTTGATAATGTTAGATGTAGGCAGTATAAAAAACACTCCACCTTAAGTTATACGCTTAAAATGCTTATTCCTTAGAAGTTTTAGTCAGATACAGTTACTTCACTGTCGTTGTCTAAATTGCTGGCTTAGCTCACGATTGATCTGTTTCAGTCCAATATTGCTAGTCTAGGGGGTAATAAATCCCAGGGGGCCAGACTTGTCCCGAGGTAATTAACCTAAGAGAGGTGTACACGGGCGTTTTAGCGCTAAGCCCCCACTTGCGGAGAAATAAACTGTTATCATATATCATCCGATATTACTATCAGCTGTTCAACTTTATGCAGGGATGTGTATGTACACCGTTTGTATAAATTTTCAAGCTTACAGAATATTTTTTTCATTTCAGTTCTTGTTAAGTTGAATTTGTAAAATTAGTCTTGACATCGGCTAATAGATCGAAGAGAGGTAGGGCATAGCGATTTATCGCTCGAACTGGAGCAGCCCGACTGGTGAAATACCTCCACTTTATTAAAGACTGCAGCCAAATAACAATCATTTCTGTGTTGTTGTGTTCCTGTGTGTGAGTAAGGTTTTTAGAGCTCCTAGGGGGTGCTACATTAGTAGCAGGGGTCAAGCCTTCAAGGTAAGGGCGATAAGTTCAGTAACAGATTTATTATGCTGTAATTGTCGCCCACTAAGTGTTTGACTCAGCTCCCGAGCCCGCCATCACAATATCTTGAAATGGCAAGGGCACACTGTAAAATTACTTGGTCTACTGTAAAATTACAAAAACTGCAATTGTGCCCTTGATCTGCCAAAGGTGCGATCTGTTGGGCATAATCCTGAACAATTTATTTCAACAGACTTTTATTTAAATATATTTAAGGCTGTCCCCGACTTTGTACGCGTAGACTTATGCCCAGTTCCAATATTTGAAAAACGATCCGTTCTTTTACTGATAGTAATAAATTATACGAGGCTTAAGCTAAAAACGGCTGACGGACGACTGATGACAGCTGGTATGGAAAGTAAATTATGGACAGGTATTATCTACTCCACTCTACTCTACAGGGATACTCATTTTTGACACATCACGAATCGTAAAATATTAAAACTGGGCATTATCTTTATATTGTAACAGAAACATCCCACCTTACGATTGGAAGAGCAGCACGCGCGATACTTGAAGGTCATGGGTTCGAGACCGACACCGCAAGGGGAGATGAAATTTTTCTGTTGCTTTAAAATATTTAATGCTCACTAGTGTATTTATAATATATTTTTTTAAATATACTACAATTTCGAGGCCATAAATTTAGCCTATGTTACTCAAGCCAAATGGAGCTTTCCAATCGTAAAATAATTTTACAAATCGGCACGCTAGTTTTTGGGTTTATTAATTAAAAACATACAAAAATACAAATGCTTCCTCTTTATAATATTAGTGTAGATTAACTTTTAAATATATTTACTCTTCCAACTTAGCTAACCGCAAGTTGTCAAAGGCGATTATTTTTTTTGTTATTTTAACCTCAATTAGAACAGCAGCAAGCATGATACGTGAAGGTCGTGGGTTCGAATCCTACACTGCAAAAGGAGATTTTCTTTTGTTTCATTAAAATATCACATTGAAGCTTGTTATCCAAAAATAACTAACCGACAGATTCCATTAGCATTCCAACATTCAAAATCAAAATTAATTAAATTTATTGTAATGGTTAACTAACGTTTCTCTGTAAAAACTTAGGTGATATGCTGCCACAGAGGTCAGGCTAGAAAGTTCGCCTTACAGTTGAAACTTAAGTAATTTAGCATAACTTAAGTTTCAACTGTAAGTTGAACCTCAAGAAAAAAATTGGACGTCTTACTTACGAATATTTGATTTTTGAATCGTAGTTTATTGAAAGTAGAATCACAGTATATTCGCAAAAATATAAGTCTCATAAAGAACATATCTGCTTAAAACACAACCTTTTTTTTATAACACACTTCACGATTGACCTCATCCCACCTGATGCTAAGTGGTAATGAGTTTCTACCTTAAGGGCGAAAAATATAGCATAGTAAAACTGTTACTAGGCTTGTCGCCCTTACCTTGAAGGCTTGACCCCTGCTACTAATGTAGCACCCCCCAAGAGCTCTGTAAACCTTACTCACACGCAGGAATACAACAACACAGAAGTGATTGTTATTTGGCTGCGGTCTTCTGTAAGGTGGAGGTATTTCACCAGTCGGGCTGCTCTAGTTCGAACGATAAATCGCTTTGCCCTGCCTCTCTTAAGCCTTCGTGCGCGTCTGATGGGCTGACCTATCTCTCTATCGGCTGCCTCCTTCTGAGACGTAACATCCTTGCAGAAAGAGTCAAGAACAGTTCTTGATTCTTCTAGTTCCCTTACTATAAGAGTTACATGAGTTAGCAATTTCTCTAATGTAATATCTAATATCGTCAATCAGGATCATAATCGCATCGGACCAAGGCTCTGACACGGTACAAGAATAATTTTATAATTAAGGGTAACGTAAAGTATTCAAAAAGAGTAACTATCGATTAAAAGAGTAACTATCGATTAAAAGAGTAACTATCGAGTAAAAGAGTAACTATCGAGTAAAAAAGTACCTATCGACTTTCTTGCCGGTTCTTCTTGATAACATCAACATTTTGGACACAGCAGTAGTTTAACATAATTTGATGATTTAGAAATTATTTGTAAAAGTTCACATGAATAAAGACATTTCCTATTCATTTTTTATTTTCTATTCTATCATTGAAAATTTAATAGATTAACGCACGACAGAAAGGAATGAACTGCTGTAAAACAAATATCATTTTATCTAACAAAATTCTGATTTAAGAATCTTACTCAGCACAAGGGCCAGCCAACCGCATTGCCTGGTCTAATACGATTTAGAAGATAAGAATCAGCCTTTAAAACCTCACAAAGGAAATTGAGCCCTAAGGCCCAAAATCCATAACTAATTATCATAAATCTCGCTTGGCTTGGACTCGATTTTGCAAAGATAGACATGAGAGGATATAGTGCGGTCATATAATGTCCACTTATATAATAACTTATGATCGGGTTACGTGTATGGAACTGCTGGGACATTACCGTAAGGATGAACGTGCATAATTGCATGCATTATGTGATTTCAAGAGAATTACGTTATCGAAGAAACAATTCTACTGCTTAACAAGTGTGACTCACCATATTTTGTGTAATTAATTTTTAGGTCAATTATACTCGATGGTAAATATTTTTTTTTGTGGAAATTTTGTATAGTTTTGTCATTTGTACGGTCTTAGCAACATTAGTGTGTCACCTCAGTATCTTGTTACATTAAACTTGTTAAATTTAATTTGCACTCAGATAATAATAATGTGACAAGTTACTGACTTGTTTACAATTTTTTTGCAAAGGTCACATTTTGCGAATTGCTCATTTTTTAAATTACGTATTTTAGACACAAGTAGGTACTTATTTTTTAAAGTATTCATTTTCCAAAGTTCATATTTGCAAAGTACACTTTTTGCAAAGTCCACATTTTGCAAGGGACACACTTTGCGAAGTTCACATATTGTAAAAGGGAAATTCTCATGATGGAGCGCTTCTTACGAAATTGAATCATATAAATTAAAAAACTTCTTATTTATATAAATAACATCTGTAATATTTATGAAACGGCAGCATAAAACAAATGAAGCTGAACCTACGGTTCGAAACTTATAACCACAGAGAAGATACTGGCAAGAAAATCTGCGGTTTTCATTACAAATAAAAATGGCGCCCATAATAAGAAAATGCCAAATTCATTCCAGCGCTCATTTCGCTTAAGTGCGCATCTACCTGTCATTGTTGACACCTCCTTAATCATGTCACAGGACCCTATTGCGAGGTTATTAGACAAGGCCTGGAATACATTTCACCGAGAAATTCCCTCAGAACCAAGATTCGAAGGGTCAGGAGATTGGAAGCGGTGGGTATGTAGGTGAGAATACATTAGCAGGCGCCCGGAGTATTACCAGGTGCGTCTGTTTTACAAGATAGGAACTGTATACTTATTTAGAGCTGATGTTTTGTGTTACAACATTGTATGTGCGCGAACTAAGCGTTGTCTCCTGAGTGGAGAAACACAGCTTTGCTCTTTCAGATATACCTAATGATACAAATGTAAAGATGTTGGCAGAACTAGTAGGTTTCCGCGGCACCATGCCCTAAATCATATAATCCGCAGAGCCCTTTTATCGGCAAATATCCCTTGCATGCTTGAACCTCCTGGTCTGAGCAGATCCGATGGTAAGAGGCCAGATGGGCTGACTTTGGTGCCTTGGAAGAACGGAAAGTGCCTAATTTGGGACGCTACTTGCGTCAGCACTGTAGCCGCTAGTCATCTCAGTCGCACTGACCACTCCCCGGCAGCGGCTGCGGAAGATGCATGTTCGAAGAAGAGATTAAGTATGCCAATTTAGAGCCTCTTTATTACTTTGTGCCTGAGGCAGTGGAGACCATGGTCTGTTAGGGGTCGGAGGCGAGGAACTTTGTGCGTGAAATAGGCCGTAGGTTGAGTGATGCTTTAGGCGACTCACGTTCTGATTCGTTCCTGGTGCAGAGGCTGGCCATTGCTATTCAGCGTGGTAATGCGGCCAGTGTGATGGACCGGGGACTAACGGGTTCGAGTAACAAAATTTTAATTAGTTTTTGTTAATAGTTTTTATATTCCCATTGTGTAAATTTTAATATTTATAAATTGATGTTCAAAAACTAGTAGATTTATTCCCGATTCTCAGATAAGAATAAAGCAGAATAATGTACTAAATGACTTATTTAAAATCGTAAAGTTCCATTACAAAATTACGCAATAACGTATTTAATTAAAACAGTTCATTGTTTATCAGCTTTTTCATTTTTATCTGACGTTGAAATTTTTCAATCATTTATTTAAACTAGAAAGGTTGTTATTTTCAAGGAAATTAAAGGCTTCAGTCAAGATAGATAGACCATCTGTCGTAATAAGTTGCATTGACTATGCCTTACACTAGGAGAAGCATGTACCTTGAGTACGGAAATAAAATAAACAGGATCAGGACAACATAAAATGAGATTAAAGTGGCATATGAATACAATATTGTCAAATAGTAAAAACAGACACCGATATAATGATATTTCCGCAACAATATAACCATGAATATTACTACAAGACAGATTAATATTAAACCATTTTAATTATGTATGATAATCAATATATTATTGCTCTAACTATCCCTATCTTAATTTATCATTTACTAGCTGACCCGGCGAACTTCGTACCGCCTTAGCAAGTGAAAAACTATTCCGTGGCGAGTTATTTTCAAAAATTATAATTAGTGCGATAGAATTGAATTAAATAACTACGTTTCCGAACAAACGATGCTCTTTCAATATAGTCTATGGCTGTGAATGACGTTGACATTCGCGCGGTTTTTTAAATATGCATAATGAAATATATATTTTGCAATCTTTCTGAGAGATTTTTTAATATTTTTATCCGTAAGAACCTAGTACAGAGTATTATAAAACTACAAAAAAAAATCAGCCAGATCGGTCAAACCGTTTTCATGTTATGGCGTGACAACGGGAAACGGGTTTCATTTTTATATATATAGATTATAACAACACAATTTAAAAGAGTATGAAGGAAGTGTGCGTGTGAATGCGTGTGAATGTGTGTGTTTGTGTGTATGTTTTGAGTGGGTAATCACTGAAATTGTGTGGGTGAAGAATTTGTTTCTAGGTCCTACACCAAATGCTTGACAAGAGCCTGTGTCTGAAAGAATCATTCTTGCTTCAGAAGTCCACATTTCTCGATAAACCTACTCTAGTCTCCAAGACTCTAAAGTGATAAATGGGCAACACAATACTGAGTCGATTAGAGAAACGACCTGTGATCTAAGTAACGCCTCGTATGTAACGCGGCGGCTTGTCGGCCGAATGGGTGAGGGTAATGGGTTGCGGGTCGGGCCATCTGCGACCTCTTTTGTTCTATGCAATCGCGATTCAATGGCGTACTTTGTAGTTAGTTCGGAACCTTCTCAAGAATATGTGAGGGTAAATCGGTTTAACTGTGGCCTGGTGAGTAGGTAAGTACGAAGTTTTTTTTCGTATCTAGATAACGCGATGATTCCGCCAATGTCAAGTGTTCAGAGAGACATGTTATTTTTACGTAAATGCTCGGTTTTGAGAACTAATTTTGCCGACCTCGGTGGCGCAGTGGCTAAGGTAGGCGCCCAAAGCGCGTAAGGTCCCGGGTTCGATTCCCGGTCAGGTCAATTTGGAAAACGAACTTTTCTCAATTGACTTGGGTCTGGGTGTGCTGGGATGACGCCCCCCAGTTAGTATCCGTCGTCAGGTACTCATAGTACAAGGGAAAACCTTAGTTTGAGACCAGGTGATTGGTGTGATTGTCTGGCGCATTTATTTATTTATTTATATATATAATTTCTTTCTAAAATAAGATTTTCAGCATGTACATTATTGAAACATATTATGTTTATATTACCAATAAAACGTGAGATATAAAGTTTTAAATTAAATATGCGTATTCTGCTACCGTCGTGGTTTTTGATTTCCTTGATTTAGCTACTTATCCCAGAATCAGAGCAGTAATGTGATGTTAACCAAAATGTATTCATGAAAGTATTATTAATGAACTCTATTTCAAATAATGTGATACTAATCTCAAACACAACCGATTAATGATTTTAAACCAAAAGAGATACTGAAAATCCTTAAGTTTAAAAATAGCTGAGTTCTATTCATATTTTCTAATTAAGTTGCTTTTATGAAGATAACGCAGTTCTAGTATTTTTAATTTAAGATTATGATTGCGCGAAATTGAACAATTAATTGAATTATTCTATAATAATATTCTATTTCAGTAAACATAATCAAAAATCAGAGTATAGTTCGAAATTAAAAATATACTTTAAGCATTAAATACTACGAAAGGTAGACCACCGTCTAGATTTTGCGTATATTGGATTTTTTAGGAATATAAAAGGCGCTTTGTGCTCGGCAACAGAACAATATTAAAGGTAAACAAGGAAGTCAAACAATGGCCGATTTTTATTTACTTAGGTCTTCGGTTGATTTGAAAAAATATTCTCTGTTTTGGATCAATCTCTTTAACAAAAAGTTCGGTACAATATGAGTATTTGGTAAAGTTTAGATTGGTGTCCTTGTTTATTATTTAACAGCAAATATTCCTTTGCTTAGTATTTAATCAGTCATGAAAAAATTAAAATATTTATTCAAGTCTTTTTATAGAAGCACGGTATAATGGCTCCTCCTAGCCTGGTGGTAAGCAAGAGAGGAACCCACATCACGATTAGTTAAGAAACTAATCGCAATGTGGGTTCTAATCACGTTTAGACAATCAAAATCGTTTTGCGTTAATTGTTTTAATATTTAACTAGATGAAAATCTGGCTTCGCTCGGGTGAAATCCGGTGAAAAACCGGCATAGTGCGAGTCGGATTTGTGCACGAAGGTTCCGAACCATTATCTATTCAATATATTTATTTATTTTATTTATTTATTTAAAAACTTTATTGCACAAAATAAAAAGTACAAAAGGCGGACTTAATGCTAGAAGCATTCTCTACCAGTCAACCGTTGGGTCATGCAGATAGTTCGTTTATGGGTGCGGTAACAGTAAAAATGTGAGTATAGATTACAACAAAAAAATATAAAAATAATTAATAGCAACAAATTAAACACCAGAATAGAATACAAAGGTACATGGTAAATTAATATAAGACGTATTTATTATTGAATTAAAAATATTTTAATCGTCTCACAACAGTTTTTATTTATATCGAGCAAAAAACATAACGTTTGTTGTATTAATAAATAAAAAATAAATAAATAAATAAATAATAAATAAATAAATAAATATTGGACAACATCACATACATTGCTCTGATTATGTGGTATGAAATAACTTTGAACTTTTCTGTATTGTCTCGGGTCTGGGTGTTGTGGTACCGTCGTTGTTTCTGATTTCTGTAACACAAGTGCTTAAGCTACTTACCATAGAATCAGAGCAATGTTTATGAATGTGTTGTCCGATATTAATTAATTAATTTACCTAATTAATGCTGTTACAAGATTACTGTTTGTAGGTAAAAAGATTGGTAACGCATATTAAAAAAAACACTTTCTAAAGTAAAAATATGTAATAAAAGCATTTTCCATTTCGTTGATAGTTAATATAATTCATTTGGTAGAATTCAGTTGTAAGACCCAGCTAGTTTATAGATTGATTACGTAATATTTGTAGCTTGGAACTTTCCCAGAATTTGTATTAAAGATAAAATAAAGAACAATTATATGTTCTTTTATTCAATACCAATTCAGTTCGATATTAGTCGACATATCCGCTTTTCTGCAAAAACGGTTATAGACATAGGTAAAGATAACATTAATGTAATTCTCTACACAGCAAATCAAAAACAATTTACGACAAATACAACAATTTTCCGTTTAAGTTTAACCCTAGAATGGATTTTTACTGTAAATTAAAACAACAGAAATTCTTCAAAATAATGATACTTTGCCGGTCCATCAGCGACTGGGCGTTTCCATTGAAAAATACTTCTGAGAAAAATAAATGGAATGCGGGCGTAATGAGTTTTACAGTCTTTTCTAATACATATTTCTCAAGAGCGACGCTAATACTGTCCTTGTAAAAGCATTTTTCATCAGTTTTTCTTTTATTTGGGTTAAAAGGAAGAAAAATCTCAATTATTCAAGATAATATTGAAAACGATAAAGATTTTTGAACTGACTAATTTGTGCCAGCGTAAAACAGTCAGCAATTGGCATTTGGTGAACTTTAGCCGTAGCCGAGAGGCGAGCGCACCTGACTTTGGCATTGCACGACCTTTAAGGTTCCGGGTTTGATTCTCAGTCAAGTCAATATGAAAAACTAACTATTTTCTATATTTTTTCGTTTCTTGGCGTAGTGGAACACAAATGCCCTAGCTACTTAGTCCAAATTTAAAGCGGTATAGGTATGTGATGTTGTCCAATATTTATTTATTAAGGTATTTTACTAGCAATAAATTTACCTATCAAATGTTTTGACGACTAGCTCTATCTTCTATTCTAAGAGTATATAACCAAAATCTATGTTAAAGTAATAACTTAAACTTTTTTTTAAACGATGGTTACAGCACAATATTTTTTTCAAACATGTTAAGTTCTAGAATCTCTCTCAATTTCAAAGTGAAATCGATTAATTTATTTCGATTACATCATTAAATGCGTATGAGACGTTTATAAATCGTAAGATTATAGACGTCATTGGATACAATGCAAAGTATTTCTACTGCCGGTTTGAAACCTTAAAACCAAGAGAGAAGACACCGATCTCAGTAGTAGTAACTACAGTAGCAGTATCTAACTTATTGCTACGTGTCGAACACATTGACCCGAGTCATTATTTTGTTGATGGAACAATTAAGTACTCTAATAAGTATTTATTTTTGAGACGTCAGCTGAAGCGCACCAGTCCCCAAAGGCGGCACCTGTTCACAAGCATGACGTATGTGCCAGCCATCGCTTCACTCAACCTTATACATGAAAAACGAGTAGGTAGCTGATATATATGTATAGCGAGAGTTCAGGACGACGAGTGAAATCGCCACACCCTCTTCAGGTCTCGATTCGTTTTGTATGACATCCTATTCATGAGAGGCCATTTACGCACAATGCTAGCTACGTGAAAACGAGATCCTGATAAGAAGGGTTTCGTAACTCAAAAGAATTCGTACCTTATTCGAATGCAAGCAACGCTATGGAATTACGTTCCTATTCTTATTCATATACTAGCGGACCCGACAGACTTCGTCCTGTCAAAAAGATTTGGAATGTGGCTTGACTCTAAATTTTGGTTAGAAAACGTTTGTACTGGAGAATGAAAAGGACTGTCTTAGAGTTTTCCAGGCAATTTTTTTTTCTCGCCATCCTTGGACTTCAACGAACATTTAAAAAAAAATGTCAAAATTGATCCAAGCTTTATCGAGTTATGCGCTTACCAACACATTTTTAACCAAATTCCAAAAAAAAGGAGGAGGTTCTCAATTCGACCGTATATATATATGTATATTTATGTGTGTTCGTGCATAACTCCGTGGTTTGTGAACCGATTTTGAAATTTTTTTGCGATTCATTTTTATATAATAGATTTAGGTAAATGGACAACATCACAATATGTAGTTTTATTGTATTCTAAGATAACTGAGTCGTTGGTATTTACATACATATTTTATCAAGAACTAGTTTTTAATTTACAAAAAAAAAGAAATAATTAAAACTAAATAAAAACTACTTTATATGTACAAATATACAAAATTCAATAAAATAAAACAAGCATCAATAACTTACAAAATAAACACATCACATACATTGCTCTGATTCTATGGTAAGTAGCTAAAGCACTTGTGTTAAAGAAATCTCTCTTAATATTATAAAGCTGAAGAGTTTTTTTTTAATTGTTTGAAATCGCATAAATCAGGAAGTACTGCTTCGAATTGAAAATTATTTTTGTGTGAGATAGTTCACTTATAGAAGAAGGTTTGGATGGATGATTATTTAAATGACAAAATGTATGGGTCTAGAATAACTTAATTCTTTGAAATCTTACTATAGCTTTGTATACTTTATTTAAGTACCTAGTTTAAGGACACATTGTTATATTTGAAAAGAGTAAGTGTCGAGTTTCTTGCCGGTTCTTCTCGACATGATCAACATTCCGAACACGGCGGTAGAATACTTTATTTGTACTGACTATTCATAACTGCTTTTGTGAAGCTTACATGAATAAAGATATTTTCTATTCTATTCTTCTATTCTGTTTATAACATCACGCTGCGACTAGTAGGAGAGAATACTCAATAGAAAATGTGGGAAAAATGGGGATTGTACACGTGCAAAGAGCGATGGGCTGCAAGTCAGAAATACCAATGGTACCACAACACCCAGATCCCGGACAATAGAGAGAAGTTAGTTTTTCAAATGAATCTGACTGGGAACCAAACCCGGGACCTCAGATATGGCGCGACGCCAAAGTCCACCCGCTCGCCTCCTGGCTATGGTGGTCGAATGACAATATCCGAGCAACAAGGAATTTCGGAAGCCTTTCGGAGTTGCTCGTAGCTGTGGAACCTGGGATTGTCGGTTCAGTCACCATCAAGAAATATTTTTCTCATGTTGATTGGAGTAAATTTAAGGCAACTTTTTAAGTACCTACATCTTCATCGTATCAATTTTCTTATAATATGAATCGTCGATTAAACCAAACTAACCTAACTAAACTACCGCCCAATAACATCGTACATGTAAAGTTAGTTGTTAACAGATAAAAAATGACCAATGTTTAAAGGAATTTCCTGAAAAAAAAAGCCTGTCTTAACCCTTCCCTACGATAATAAAAGGAACACCAAAATGTACGAACATGCAAAATTCAAAGTTTTTTAACTCTTATAGTTTAGGACCTGCATTGATATATCAGTCAGTCAATCGGTCAGCTTTCGCGTATATAGATTTAAATAAAGCTATCTCAGTTTACCCCCACAACCCCATAGATATGATCGCGTGAAACTATAGCTGGCACATACGTCATCCTTGTGAATAGATGGCACCGCCCGGGACAGCAGTTTCCTTAAAAATTGCAAACCTAATTATTTATTTGTCATTCCACTCATCTTGACACTTTTTTACTCACAATTTTAAGCTTTTAACCTTAGAATAAGGAAAGTATAATATATATATGCTTTTAACTGCCAAATTCCAAAATTATACGGAAAATGTTGACGTTAATGATTTTAATTAACTGTTTCTAGGTTTCAAGCGATTAATTCCGTTTATGTTCATTAATTTGACATGTCGCTCTGTAAATCATCAGATTATGCATATGAGCTTTAAGTACAGTACTTTTGTGAATTATAATTAAAATACTTTCCCATATAAAGGGTACGAGTGCGTTCATGAAATGCCACCGAATCAGAAATAACAGGGTAACGAAGCTAGGGTTGTCACGAACAATCAGGGCCGGTATTGCAAACGTATTCGTTGCTGAAGGGGAGTGGGTCCATGAGGCCGGCCTATATCAGTTCATTACCGATTGGTAGGGAACGTAGAAGTCAAAGTCAAAGTCAATCTTTTTTATTTACATAGATTACATTAGTAATACTTATGAATAGTCTCTATATAAAGCAAATGAAGCTACCTCCGGTTCGGAACCTATAACTAAAGAGAAGATACCGGCAAGAAACTCAGTAGTTTTTTTTACAAATGAAAGCTACACTTATTACTAGTTTTGCACTAAGACCACAGTTAGTTTAGAAGCACACTGGGTTTTGTTTCACAAGTCATTTTGTATTATTATAATGTAGTTTTGTCTTCCTATGACATTAACAATTATCGCAACAAGCTTCGCGTGTTTTAGCGGTATTTTTATTTTTCAGTCTACATTTGGAAGTCCATTATCTACCTGACACAGGAGATATTGACGTAACTAGTTTAAGACTTCATTTTTGTGAAAGCCAATTAATATGTCGAGAACGCGTCGTCTTTCTCCCCTGAGTAACACTAGTAGGTTTAAGGAAAATAAAAAAAATTTTTTGACCATAATTTAAAAAATAGATCCAAAAAGAAAAGAAAAGTCGAGTGCTATAACCACTTCGTCGCGACATCACTCCTGTTTACTTTGGCGCTGTCGTGACATGCCTTATTTTAGGCTTTAATTGAATTGGCATATGTTTAAAAAAAAGCATACCTACATTGGAATCAATTATAAATATAAGAAACAGAAAAATTTTATCTCCCCTGCGGTGCGGGAATTGAACCCACGACCTTCACGTATCGCGCGTGCTGCTCTTACCAACTGAGCTAACCGCAAGTTATTGTAGGCGATGAAATTTTTCTGCTGTATCAACCGTTAGCCTTTCGGGGCCTTTCGTGGGTTCAATTCCCGCACCGCAGGGGGAGATAAAATTTTTCTGTTTCTTATATTTAAAGTTCGCTAGTACGGCGTATAGTACTATAAAAATAATAAAATCGATTAAGATGCCAGGTGTCTTCGATTCCGTGGTTTTTAAACATTTCTGCAACGAATGTACCATGGGCCGATAAGTATGTAGATATAAACATATGCGGCAGAGGGCACTTACCGAAAGGCTAACGGTTGATACAGCAGAAAAATTTCATCGCCTACAATAACTTGCGGTTAGCTCAGTTGGTAAGAGCAGCACGCGCGATACGTGAAGGTCGTGGGTTCAATTCCCGCACCGCAGGGGGAGATAAAATTTTTCTGTTTCTTATATTTAAAGTTCGCTAGTACGGCGTATAGTACTATAAAAATAATAAAATCGATTGGAATCAATTTATTTTGAAACTTTGGTAAAAGTAAGGTATTATTAAAAATTAAAAGGTATTACGTACTTCTGTATTCTTTTCATTAATATGATGTTACTCGTAAGGTTCGGACAGCGTTTGCGATTTAATCGTAAGTTACAAAGTCTTTTACGACATTTTATTTTATTATTATATATAATATTATTATATTATTTATCATTGTATTTATTTAAAAAAACTGCATTTATATTCTTTAAGTTTTGAACAAATTGTCGATAACAAGAACGCACCACAATTAATTACAGCCGTTCCAAGGTGTTTTCATAAGTAAACGCTGTTAATTGGCCGGATATTGTCTTCTCTTCGCCAGCCCTGTGTGTTTTACACTCTTGAGCTTGAAAGGGTAAATTTAATTAGTCCAAAGGTATCCTATTAAAAATTAAGCTCCCAGCTGACGTCACTGATTCTTATCAAGAAAGGAACATTTTTTAAGAACAGTTTGTTTTTAGGTAGTGAAAAAGGAAGTGAGTAAATGGAAAAAAGAGTGGATGTAGTTAAGACATGATCGAAAGATAGGTGTTTTTGGGGGGAAACTAGACAGAGCGTAATTGGAGAATACACAAATTATCATTTTAATTAACTTAGTAAGGAATTGTTTAGTTTCGGTGGGCAGAACGTTCCAAATAAACCCACCTCCACTTCATCTCTGGGCAGGCTCCCCGATGTATCGAGGTCGCCTAGTCCCAACTCGATTATCAAGCCATTACCGATACGACCGCTCAATAATTTGAATTCTAATACTTTTATAAATGTTTGATAACATGTACATTTTAATTAAACAGCTTAAAGAAAATCACACGTTAAATCACACAGCTATATTAAAATTCTAAAGAAATAGTACCTAGTACCTAAGTACATTTTTATTGTATAACAATATCAAGATTGGAAACATATTCTTCTCAAACACCAATATACATATTCCTATCATATCTTTTGGAGAAGCTAAATTGAGAAGTCCTATATAACAGGGCTGTCCAAAGTATGGCCCGCGGGCCGCATGCGGCCTGCTGCTTGAATTGTTGCGGCCCGCAGAATCTTTCTGATCTTCTATGTTTAAATATTAATGAGCAAATTATTAATCGCGCGACGAAATTCAAATGTTTTTGGTATGTATTTGATCACGTCGCACATATCACTATTCACTCGAGAATTCGACATTCAGATATAAGATGGCTTAATGCTGGACAGTGTTTGCAACGCTATTACGGTTTAAGAAAAGAAATTAATGAATTAAGTAGATAACTATATCTTTTATACCTTCATTATACTTTTATATATATATTTTGCGGCCCCACAATCTATTTAGCCAGTTTTGTTGGCCCGGGTCCCATCTAGATTGGACAGCCCTGCTATATAACATGGAAACTTGTATACGAACGGACGGACTCTCCGGAGAAATCGTAAAAGGGTTAAACCTTTTTAGATACTAATAGCGCTGCATGTGGCTTTTCACGTGTAGAATCATTAAACTTGATACAATATAATGTCACAATTTTAAATACTTGAAATGTCATAAGATTTTATATTAATTAAAATCGAAAACAACAAAATTATTTTCCCTATCGCTCCAGATAGCTTCTAGTAATTAGTACACTTTCATAATGGATGACATATTTGTATGAAACGATAAAAGAAAAATACTATATTTATCTTATTACCGCCTTGCATGGCGCGGGACTCAAACCCGCGACCACTTACGTAGAAAAATTTGAGCTTCTACCACGAAACCATACTTGACGTCCATAAATTACTACTTTTTAAGATTTATTTTTTGATGGTAAAACAGAACACGCCATTTATTGTTATAATATGTCAACCCTTGATAGGATACACATATTTCTACACACAAATAGCTCTTAAGCCCATGGGATTTATTGCGGCAGTGACAACGCGACTAACCATTGTCGGTGTTCAGTAGATAACAGGCCTACCTTCATATTATGTGAATACTACTAATGTACCTCAGCACCATGTCACACTAAATCTGTGTAAGTAAAAAGTATGTCAGTTGGCCAGGTGACTAAACTTGACAAGGTAATGAGTTGTATACAAACTAAACCGGGTCTTAAAACTCGCTTAGAGAATTATTAAAAAAATATATATTTTTACGCAAAAACTTACATTATTCCACTGTTAAGCAAGAATGTCATAACTTCCACATCGAAGACTTCCTGAAGATGTTTAATAAGCTGCCAGAAAAATCCCTGCATTACCTATGATTCATAATATTTATGTGGGATAGCGGATGTATCCGAACGTAGTGCATGTGCGATGCCTGTATGTTTGAATATCCGAATGAAGTGAATGACAAGAGAGTTAGATTTGAACGACGGACGAACGACGACGATGTGTGTGTTTTAATTTAATTTGTTTGGCTAATATATTTCGATTATTTCCTATTTGCTTCTTTCATTTCCCATTCCACTACAAATTTGGGGGCTCGTCCGGGATGGGAATGAAAAAGCATTCAAAATTCAAAATTTTCAAATTTTATACGGGGAACGACGATCCGCCATTACGACGAAGAGAATTTTCAAGACATAACCATTTTTTTTACAAAAGGACGATTTTGATGAAGAAAGGATGTAACGACGATTATTAAAGAAGGAGAAAAAGGTGTCTTAAACTATTTCGACGGTTTTGTGGATAATATTTAATGACGATGAACTTCACCGTAAAGTTACCGGAGTTTGACGGAAGGGATAATTATCCAGTATCCCAATGGGTAAGAAACATAGAGGAAATTGCTGATGATTTCGGATGGCCTTCAGGTCTATTATTGCTAAAAGCAAGGCGCTCTCTGACGGGTTTAGCTGCATCATGGCTACGCGCAGAAGAACGACATAAGACGTGGGAAGAGCTAAAGACTGCCCTAATTGACGAATTTACCGAGGAGGAGGGTTATAAGGCAAAGATTGAGGAGATGTCGAAGGTGTATATAGAAGCGATGTATAGACATTGTGCGCAAATTGACTACCATCCACCACAAAGGCTACAAAGATTTCAGTGTGAAGAAGCTGAAAATGAAACGATTTCATCTTCACTTAGCAACGGGCAATATCAGGAAGAAGATGAAATTGAAGTGCATCAAAATGACGTCATTCACCCTATCGACGAAGATAAACAAACTTGTTTTACAACAATGAAAAAAGATGGCGCTGCAGTTGAAGAAGTAAAAAGGTTGATAGAAGAAAAAGAATGCACGGTCAAAGATGACATTATGGTTTATGACGATATTAAGAAGTGTCAAAGTGACGACGACGCGTTATCAAATGTCATGAATGTAAACAAAGTCAATAGCGAAAATTATAATGTATACACGACGGATCCGGATAAAATTTTAGAAGAGGGATTTCAAAATAAGATGGAAGAAGAAAATGTGGGGACTAAGATGAAAAAGAAACAGATTATTGTGACAGAGAGGATGGTGCATGAAATTCCACTGTGTACAATGAAGGAGTCACCAATTCAAAAGGTTGTACCCAATAGAACAAGATATCTTCAAGAAGACGACAAAGGCTTGTTAACGAACCATCAATACAATCTGTGTTACAATTTAAACGTTGAAAGATATAAATTAGATTACATGGAAGAAACAGAAATTAATTTTAAGAAGAGAAAAAAGGAGGAGTTTTACGATGTTTTATATTTTTTCGGAGTGTGTTTAAATTTTTATGTAAGATATTTTAAGGACGAATGAGTTTAATTTGATTTATGTTAAGTTGTCATACGATGTAAAGATGTGTTATGTTTAGTTTTTTTTTTTTGGTGTATTATAATTGTTTTGTTTCAATATTTAAGATGTAATGTGTAATGATGTACGATGTATTTTTGTTTTTTGTTTAAGTGATGATGTATACGAGTTTACGAATGAAGGATGTGTTTGACGATGCATGTCTGAGGACAGACATGACTGCAGGATGGCCGAGTGTGGGATAGCGGATGTATCCGAACGTAGTGCATGTGCGATGCCTGTATGTTTGAATATCCGAATGAAGTGAATGACAAGAGAGTTAGATTTGAACGACGGACGAACGACGACGATGTGTGTGTTTTAATTTAATTTGTTTGGCTAATATATTTCGATTATTTCCTATTTGCTTCTTTCATTTCCCATTCCACTACATTTATGTCTCAGGGAAAGTATTGTGAAAATAGAAGACTATGTAAATGACAAAAATTTAGTCTTTGTATGTTGTTTTTGTATGTTTCCATATTTGTAAAATTTGGAAAGATCACCTATCTTTTAAGTTCCTGCTCGATAGTATCAACATTCCAAACACGGCGGAAGTTTAACATTTTTATTGAGTTTATATTTTACCAAAATTATAATGGTCCTCAGCACACTCATACGCCGACAATGGGATTTAAATTAATGAGTTGTATTTGCTTGTTTCCGGCCACATTCATATTCAAATCATCGTCAAATCCGTTTGTAGGATTATAGAGGCCACGTTTAATAAGAGTATTTCATCAGGTAACGAGCGTTATGGCATTATGACCCTAATAGGATTCGTATAACCCTTCAAATGTTTAATAATTCGCTCTGAATCATACAAATTAATTTTGCTGTGCCTGTTTAAAATCACTATGTGGACAGACACATAAATTACTTCTTTAAATAATAAAACTCATTCTCGTTTTATTCATTGTTAACTGTAGCCTTAAGAGATTTCAACCACTAAAAGCAAGAACATAATTCGTTTTTTTGATCGAAAAAGATGACACAAACATTTGCAAAACAACAAATAATTTGTTAAAAATATTAAACAAATATTATTGATACAACAAAAAAATAAGTCCAGTGTGGTCCAGACTAAATACAATGATTTTAGATACAAACATTTAATAATAATAATCAAAATCTAATAATCTTATAATTTAATTTTGTATTTATTTAGTTTTAGTTTATAGGGCATGATTTGACGGCCTTCAAAAGGTTTTTTAACAATTAACTTCTATTGTGAAAGTTAATTTTAAGATTTTTTTTAATGTTTCTCTGGCTGTCCAAATACAAAAATAAAAAAAATAACTGTTATTTATATTTAGCACGAATGACTTCAGTATTAAAGCATAACATGTTAATAAAGCATATTTCTGCTAGAAATTAAGTTCGTGTTTTTGTTACTTTTTATAAAAAGTTCCGATCAAGTAAATTAAATAAATACAAAGTTCAAACCCAAATCTTCACTTGTCATTCCTCATTATTAATTTGATTTATTGCTAGCCGCTATAATTTGGCTCGTGCATAAATCATTAAAACAGAATGTCCTTTTGTACGCAGATATCCAAAATTCTAATGGGAATGTCTCGCTAAACTGGTTAACCGGTCATATAAATCAATCAATATGGAACAAAAACTCTATGATCCTACTTATAATTATAAAGGGAGGTAGATTGATTCTAACAAACGGGTAAGTAAGGGTTTTACATTTGTTGTTACATCAGTCTCATCAAATAACTTGTGCTAAAATCAAGCGTGCAATTCCGTAACGAAGACTGCATAAAATAAGTGGCGTGGGGTCACTGGTTGTCTCTGGGGTGGTGGCGCTATGTGGCGGGTCGTTACATTCCCTTCAATATGGTTGAGTGAAGCGATGGCTGACACATACGTCATGCTTGTGAACAGGTGCCACCTTTGGGGACTGGTCTGCTCCAGCTTACCTCTCGAAAGTAAAAACTTACTTGAGTACTTAATTGTTTCATCACTCATTAAAACAAAACTATATGACTTGGTCCAAAGTGCTACACATAGCAATAAGTTAGAAACTGATACTGTAACTGATCTGCTGAGTTTCTTACCGGTGTCTTCTCGGTAGATATAGGTTCCGAACCGGAAGTAGAATCACTTTGCATTGTATTCAATGACGATTAAGAAATATTTGAGTTTGAGTTAAGTGATTTCTTTGGGGGTTAAAGATACAATTAAACAATTAGTTGCCTTAGTTTTAACTTTCAATATTGTTTCCGAACCGCTATTCCCATCGCGTTTTGAACACTGTTTGTATATTAAGTTTAGTGCATTATTCATATTCTTTATTGCACTCCTTAAGTAAAGTCGGTGTTACATTCATAGTTGCTTAGAACTAACTACTATAACTTGATCTGGAGCAGTCCGACAGGAAGACCGCAGCCAAATAACAATAACTTGGGTGTTGTTGTGTTCCTGCGTGTGAGTAAGGTTTACAGAGCTCTTTAAGGTAACGGTAACAAGCAGTACCAGCTTTATTATGCTATACTTCTCGCCCTAAAGCTAGGACCTCATTACCACTTAACATCAGATGGGATGCGGTCTTTCTAGAAGTGCAAGATAAAAATAATCCACCTTAAAATTAAACATTATTAGTAATTATATAATGTTCGTTACAGTTAATCCTGTAAATAATCCTGTATAGTGTATGGATGCCCTTGATAGATGGCAGCGACGGGCTGTGCGCATAATTAACGATGAAGAGATTACTGGGAACCTTGAACCTCTTCAACTACGTAGAGACATTGGTTCATTAAGTGTCTTTTATCGGCTTTATCATGGGGAGTGTTCCGAGGAACTATTTTCCCTTATCCCACCCTCTCCTTTCCTACACAGAACCACAAGAGCCGGCCAACGATGTCATCGCTTCACCGTGGAAAATATTCTATCACGAACCAAAAAGTTCGGTAACTCTTATCTTTGCCGGACCATAAAGAAGTGGAACTCGTTGCCGGCTCATGTGTTTCCTCCTTCCTTTGACATGGATTCCTTCAAAAGGAGCGTGAAGAAACATCTTGCGGGCCAGTATGGCGATGCTAACGGATAGGATATTTTGATATCAAATCCGTTGTCATCGCGATGTGGGTTCCTCTCTTGCTTACCATCAGGCTGGGAGGAGCCAATATACCGCATAACTATAAAAAAAATATATTGATTACTAGTTATTTTATTGTTAACAATGTGTGCATTTTGTTGCAGACTGGCTATCAGTGACGTGGGCGCAGGGTGGTATGACTCTGCAGCCCGATGCGGCTGCAGGCGAAGACATGGACTCCGTCAAGGCACGGTCAGTATACTACAGTATACTCTAAACTTGGTAGCCGAGAGGCGAAAGGCCGGAATTTACTTCACTCCTCTCTCAGGTCCCGGGTTCTATTCGCGGTCGGGTCGATATGCCGAGGCGAGCCGGACTTTGGTGGGGTCTTAGGATTGATTCGATTAGCGGTCGGATCAAAGCGAACTTTGCTATTTTGTCTCAAGACTGGGTGATGGGGAACCTTCGTATTTTTATTGCAGTAGCACAAGTGATTTAGCTACTTCTAGAAGTGTCTGTCTAATATTATATTATTATTTCAACAGCGTTACTGTTGACTCTGATCAGGATGGCGGAACTTTTTTACAGCTTATCAGCTTTTGCATGCGACTTCATCTGCGTGGACTACATGTTATTTCATTTATGTACTTTCATGGTCTGGTTTACCCCGTTTACCCTTATCCACTCTTATATACAAAACAAAAAGCAGTCCATATTTTAGTCTATGTTTTGAGCTGTATTTGTGCCAAATTTCAATAGCATCACGGGCGACATGTGAAATTCTTTAAAATATTTTAAGTTATTAACTTGCAGGGTGAAGTGTTATAAAAAAATCTATCCATAGTACTCATATAAGTATGTTACTATTTTAGAAGGACACTAAAAAAGCTACTATAATAGCAGTTCTGTAGTGTTTATATTCCATTATTACTAAACTAACGCATATTATCAGAAACAAGCATAAACTCACAAGATTCAAGAAGATATTATGAGTTTTCAAATAGTTTCATCATCCTTTACAAAGTTTTTGTACTACCGTATTATAAGATACAAATCTTCTAACATTTATTATCTAAAAGGTATCCATAACTTTCCAAACAAAACTTTCGAAGTATTCACGATATTAGCCAATTAATAATTACAACGAAGAATCCTAAACTGCAAACAAAACTAACTTTCAACTCTTATTAAAAGTCTTTCGAACTAAAAGTTCCAAAACGAGTTGTGAAAGCGGTTTATGGACGCAGTCGGGAACTAGCTCGTGACGTCACATAGCTAGAACCCTAATTATTTAATTGCTTCGCGAGAGTTCGGATTCAATAGCCGAAACTTCGCTTAATCTTCGTTGAATGTCGCATTTGTACGGAGCTTTTCTAGATCGATTCGGTGCACTACTTTTAATATTTATGTTTTTTTTTATATAACACTTCAAGATTGACCTCATCCCACCTGATGTTAAATGGTAATGAGGTCCTAGCTTAAGGGTGACAAGTACAACATAATGAAGCTGTTACTGAGGGTCTACTCCCATCAACGAAATATGTCGGATCCCACAACGGATAGCAATTTTTAATTCTCATATTCGCAACCAATTCACTTCGAATGCGCCTAAAGCGTTTTCTTAAAACAAAGTATTATTTATGCAAATGAAAAACCACGTTTTAACTTCCCGATATTTTGATAAATCTACAAAAATGAAACCTTTCGTTTGTTCCTTTCGTTTTCGAGAGTAGACCCCCTGGACTTGTCGCCCTTACCTTAAAGGCTTGATCCCTGCTACTAATGTAGCACCCCCCAAGAGCTCTGGAAACCTTAGTCACACACAGGAACACAACAAAACAGAAGTGATTGTGATTTGGCTGCGGTCTTCTGTAAGGTGGAGGTATTTCACCAGTCGGACTGTTCCAGTTCGACCGACAAATCACTATGCCAGCCATACGTCTCTTAAATTTTAAGTCCAATATTTATTTATTTATTCAAATCTACTTAGTTTTTGTTTCCAATCTTATAATATTCAGAACAATGAAATGCAATCAACATGCACATATTTTATTTTTGGTTTACAATTCAGGCATTCATTTCTTACTGAAATTGTACACGGCTTTACTTCTAGTATCCTTTTTAGGGTTCCGTATTAAAGGGCACTCTTTCATGCAAAAACTACAAAACGGATATTTACGAAATTTGGTAAGAAACAAATGACATACTAGGTTCACATATAAAATCCTTTTTATCCCGAAACGTGCGAAGTCGCTGGCAAAGGCTAGTATGTGTATAAATGCATATTTTGTATGAATTACCCTGTCCCGTCTTGTAAACTTAAATCAAGCCTATGGTTTATATGGCTAGCATATCCATGAAGACAAACACTTTTTAATAAATAATATTATCGCGAAAATTAATCTTCTCGTCTCGCGTCCCGTTCTCGTGACGTGAAGTGTAAACGCTCCATTTGAGATCGCGACGCATTCACGCGGCAACAACCGACTTGACACACATCGTTATCTGATTTATTTGTTTTGTTGTGAAAGCAAAAATGCTGCAAAATTAATAATGAAAACCAATTCCGTGCATTTGTACGGTCATGAGCTCATCATGGTTCCCAAAACGACGTGACGTGTTTTTGATTGTACATTCCCTTCAATATGGTTGAGAGACGCGATGGCTGGCACAGGTAGCTTCATTTGTTTTATATAGAGATTGATTCTTAAGTATTACTAATGTATTTTTTTTTTAAATGAAAGTTCCTGAACACTTCTTCTCTCTCGCTAATACATAAATCGTAGACATGAATTTGTCAATTGCTGAATCCATTTATATATAGTTATTATTTATTTTATATTTTTATGTGGTATTATTTACTTATGTATATATATAAGTATACATATGTTCATTATATAAATTTAAGTATAGCTTCATATAAATATAAATATTTATATTTATATGAAACTGAATTTATTCATGTATGTCTATATTTATTTTTAAATTGTTTCCGAAATGAATTTTGTAACGCTTGATAGTTACTATTCTCGTGTATTATGTTTTTATTTTATTTTTTAGATTACTTATGCTCTTTGTCACTATTACCGCACCCATAAACTAACTCTCCGCATGACCCAAAGGTTGACTGGTAGAGAATGCCCATAGCATTAAGTCCACCTGTTGTACCTTTTTTTTTGGGCAATAAAGTTTTTAAATAAATAAATAATCTATATGAATAAAAAAAACATTTATACTTGACTTTGAATACGTCATGCTTGTCAATAGATGCCACCTTTGGGGACTGGTCTGCTTAAGCTTAACTCTTATAAATAATAAGTGATTTGGCTACTTAATTCTTCACTTATCAATACAAATAGCCCAACGTGATCTATATGTAACCAAAAGAAAGATACTGCTACTATAACATAAGTATCTACTAATTTTCTTGTCGGTATTTTCTCGGTAATCACTTTGCATTGTATTCAATAAAAATCTTTTTTTTGTATATTGCACTTCAAGATTGACCTCATCCCACCTGATGTTAAGTGGTAATGAGGTCCTAGCGTAAAGGTGGCAAGTATAGCCTAATAAATCTGTTACTGGACTTGTCGCCCTTACCTTGTAGTCTTGACCCCTGCTACTAACGTAGCTCTGAAAACCTTACTTACACGTAACTATATAAAATCCTTGTGTTTTAAATAAGTAATGATCCGTATTCTTTCTATTTAAACCCGTTTTACATTGTTGACAGAAATTTTAACACATTAAATAGCAATATTTTTCCATTTAACATTTCAAGTGGAGTGTAAACACTGCGTGTGTTGGCGTAATAACTGACTGCCATTTTAGGTGACAAACAGTAATGCACTTAAAATGTTTGCACAAAAAAAGAAATTCACAATATTATTTTAGCATACGCGGCTTGCTAAAAACGTTAACATATACCTACTTTCAAAAACCGAACTTTATACAATCAATGGCAGGTGACAAATACTGTACATAATTTTTTAACTTATTTCTTTTTGGTTTGAGTTCAAGATTGAATGCTGCCTGCGTGCAGTAGTGCTCACTCTCTGGGCACATACGGAAGACCAGCGTCGGGGAGTCCTCGGCCCCCCGACACATGCTGAGTACGTTCCTTTTCAGTGTTTTGTACCTATTGTTCTTTTTTTTGTTTTCTCATGTAACTAATTTTATGCTTACACTGAATAAATATTTTTCTATTCTATTCTATTCTATAACATTGCCAATTGCAACCTTACTTTATTCACATAAGGTTCTTTCTCTCTTTCTTTCTCTTTTTTGTAATCTCTCACCGTGTTGTCCTGAAAGTGGGCGTTGTGCAGTCTGCTGGTGGAGTTGTAGTGAAGACACACTGACTTCATTAACTTGATTTATATATTAATGGCAATGGTTTTGGCAACTATACTTTTTTATTGTGTAATACCTTATATGTTCTCATTTCTTGATTAAATTCAGTGCATCGAGTGCAGTGGAGGCTAGTAGAAGGATAGCATTGTGAAAACGATATATTCGTTTTTATTTATCATTTATGCCCGGTACCAATAATTTACCTACTATTCTGGTAGTGTCAAAATTTACTATCCGTTTTCTCCAATTCATAATTTACCTTCCATATCAGCTATCATCAGTTGTCCGTTGGTCGTTTTTAGCTTACGCCTTGTATAATAATAAAAGAGAAAAAAAATAAAAATAAAGCTTGTATAATAAAAGAGAGGTAGAGCAAAGCGATTTATCGCTCGAACTGGAGCAACCCGACTGGTGAAATACCTTCTTACAGAAGACCGCAGCCAAATAACGAATCACTTCTGTGTTCTCTCTCTCTCTCTGCATTAGTACATAAATTTGGCGTTTTTTTGTCCAGTGATGTTAAATATTAGAAACAGAAAAATTTTATCTTCCCTTCCCGCACCGCAAGGGGATATTTAAAGTTCGCTAGTACGGCGTATAGTACTATAAAAATAATAAAATCAGTGATGTTAATTAGTGAGTGGTAAGTACATATACAAATCTGTGTATACTGCATTCGTATAAACATCGAGTCAAGCTACTTGTATTTGTAGACCACTTACTTTAGACTTGATTGAGCCTTTGAACGTGTTTAAACTAGTTATTAAGCCTAAAAGGTATAAAACACCGAACACCCATATCCTTTTGTAAATTTACATGCCCAATTGAAAAAATACCCTTTGTCAAGGAAACCTAAGTGCCAATTCCCAGAAAAGAATAAGAGAGGTGGGGCATAGCGATTTATCGCTCGAACTGGAGCAGCCCGACTGGTGAAATACCTCCACCTTACAGAAGACCGCAGCCTAATAACAATCACTTCTGTGTTGTTGTGTTTCTGCGTGTGAGTTAGGTTTCCATAGCTCCTGGGGGGTGCTACATTAGTAGCATGGGTCAAGCCTTCAAGGTAAGGGCGACAAGTCCAGTAACAGATTTATTATGTTGTACTTGTCACCCTTAAGCTAGGACCTCATTACCACTTAACATCAGGTGAGATGAGGTCAATCCTGAAGTGTAATATAAAAAAAAAAGATGTAGAATATTTTTCTTTTAATCGTTACGTGGCGTGTAAACGCCTTGTGTGTCGGCGCGGAAACAACCGACTGCCGCGTGCAGACATTCGTCGGTTTATTATCTGGTACGCTTTTATTGAGTGGAATTTCTTTCATAACCTCCTTTATATCTTAAAAGCTGAACACTTGAACGGAGTACACTGTGTTCAATCGCGCTTTTGTTATTGATCATCATCAATCAATGATGTCGATTTATCAATCAATGAATGATTGATGATGATCAAAATGTCTTTTAACACACTTGTGTGTCGTCACTCTTCTATGTATTGGTGCAAAATAAGTTATAAGCCCAGTTAAAGTTTAAGAGAGGTAAGGCATAGCGATTAATCGCTCGAACTGGAGCAACCCGACTGGTGAAATACCTCCACTTTACAGAAGACCGCAGCCAAATAACGAATCACTTCAGTGTTGTTGTGTTCCTGTGTGTAAGTAAGGTTTCCAGAGCTCCTGGGGGATGGTACATTAGTAGCAGGGGTCAAGAGCCTTGAAGGTAAGGGCGACAAGTGGAGGAACAGTTTTATTCTGTTGTACTTGTCGGCCTGAAGCTAGGACCTCATTACCACTTAACATCAGGTGGGATGGGTCTAGCTTAAGGGCGAAAAGTATAGCATAGTAAAACTGTTACTAGACTTGTCGCCCTTACCTTGAAGGCTTGACCCCTGCTTCTAATGTAGCACCCCCCAAGAGCTCTGGAAACCTTACTCACATGCAGGAACACAACAATACCGGAGTGATTGTTATTTGGCTGCGGTCTTCTGTAAGGTGGAGGTATTTCACCAGCCGGGCTGCTCCAGTTTGAGCGATAAATCGCATTGCCCTGCCTCTCTTAAAAATAACTAGATGATCTATAAGTAACTCTTGTAATTATCATAAATTTAAGAATAATTAACTTTGAACTTCCTACGCGCAGAGCGATCAAATTATAATATAACTTCTAACAATTTATGGTTTACATTTTCATTACCGTTTAAAATTACTTTAATTCATATCAAAATTGTCCAAGTCTACCAAAGCACTCAGTCCTAGGCCTAATGAAAAAACAATTTGGGGGCAGAACATTAAACAAATAAAGTGGAACAACCAAAGGGCGCATAACAAGTACATTAAAGTGTCGCCACCTGGCGGCAGATAGCGGAGGATGAGGGTCAACTACTAATGGATACGTCCGGGATCCGTAGAGACGGGCTTGGGAAGAGGTTCGATAAATTCCAAGTTCCAAAATGTTAAAAACAATTCGTTCCAGTTACGAATAGTAATAAATGATAAGACGTAAGCTAAAAACTAAACTACCGACAGAAGACTAATGACAGCTGATATGGAAAGTAAATTAGAAATTAGATTTACCGACTCGTAGGAAAACGGATAATTATATTTGACATATGACGAATCGTAAAATATTGGAACCGGGAATTGATAATCGTGTAATATAAACAAAGAATTTTTTTAGTTGTCAATCATAATATGTAATTTATTTCTCAAGCTTGTAGTAATTTTTCAATCATATTTAAGCAAGTTCGCATGCTTATTTTCCCCGTTTTCCCCACTAGTTTTACACTGCCATCAGTTGCTACATGACTTGCTCCAAAGTGCTCTACACAAAGCAATAAGTTTGATACTGCCACTGTAACTGATCTGCTGAGTTTCTTACAGGTGTCTTTTCGGTAGATATAGGTTCCGAACCGGCAGTAGAATCACTTTGCATTGTATTCAATGACGATTCAAAAGTGTTACATGTAACCTACTTGAATACAAAAATATTTGAGTTTTATTTGAGTTTGAGTTTACATCGTGCTGTTTTATTATAGCCTAAAGTATATTGCGATGAATGAGCTATTGAACACAAATTGCATTTTCAATTCGAAACAGTGGCTCCTGAGATTATCGCGTTCAAGAAAACACACAAACAACAAACTCTTCTACTTTATAATATAAGTATAGATTACAAACGAAAAAGTTGTTAAATTTTAAAGGTATGGATATGCAATTTGAATATATTTAAATAAAATTTGGTAAAAAGAAATATGAGATAAGATTCTAAGAATACTTTTATCCCGAAAAAAGCCATTATAATATGAACGTTAAAGTTGCGTATTAAAGTTTATTGCATTTCTTTTATTGTGTAATAACAGGCATCCAAAATGAAGACCAATAATATTTTTATCTAGGTTGTTTAACCCTGAAACGACCATTGGATATATTTTACCACTCATATTTTTATCAATTTGGTAACCCTGAATTGACCATAGGATATTTTTACGACTCATATTTTTATCAAGTAGTTTTATCCTGTGGTAAATACCACTCGTATTTTTATCATGTTGGTAAACCCTGAAATGACTATAGTGTTTATATTTTTACCACTCATATTTTTATTGCGTTGTTTGACCCCGAAATGATCGTAGTGTATGTTTAACACTCACATTTTTACCAAGCTTGTTCAACCCTGAAATGACCATAGTATATTTTTTACCAATTACATTTTCTATCTAGGTTGTTTAACCCTGAAACTATAATATAATATACTATTTAACAAAAAAAAGACATATCTCTTGATATTTAAGAGCGAACAGCTTCCAAATAGTTCCTGCCTCTAGCGCCTTAAAATAAATATGAACTGAAGGGATTTCATGCTCGAAAAAATCAGTCGTCCCGTGAAATTGCCGCGATACGAGCAGGTCGCGAAACATCGCGCTCCTAAATATGGTGTCCGGATGTAGACGAGTTGCGTATAATTTTACTACAGTAGCTTTGAGGAAAGTAAACGATCTTATTCGGTGTACAACCCTTTTTGGTAGGGCATGATCGTTTTTAAATTCTGTTTGTTATGTCATTGTAGTAACTTTAAAATTTCACTAGATGGTCATATTCACGTTGTGTCATAGCGCATATTGTAAGTTCTGAATCGCGGTGACGAGATTTTTCTACAGCTATATAACACCCTAAGAACATGGATCATTAAAAAAGTTTCACCTAAAGACATAATTGACTTTCATTGAAGTAAGAGTTAAAGTTTATAAAGTGAAGTGGAAGTCCCAGGTAGTAGTGTTGCCGGATAATCGATAATCGATTACCCCCAAATAATCTAACAATCGATATGACAATCGATCTATCGATATTAATTTTAGGTCGATATAATTGATTACATCGATAGTATCGCTTGAAAACTTGATATCGATTCAATCGATTACATTGTATTTGACTACGCATTATAATCGATTATATCTAATAAAGATAGGTGTCGATACAATCAATTATATCGATTGTCATATCGATTGTTAGATTATTTGGGCCCCTTTTGTATAATCGATATACAATCAAATCGACGGCAACACTACCAGGTAGCACGTAGGACGGCCAGTAGGTATTTATTCGGCTTGAAACTTAATAACATTGTAAACGTGAAAACTTTTAAGAATGTTAGTCTTGAAGTCTATATGTAACTAAAAATAACTAAATGAATTTGGATAAATTGTTTTAGTTAAATATATAATATAATGGTATCTATACTAAAACTGAAGAGTTTGTTTGTTTGTTTGAACTCGCGAATCTCAGAACGTACTTGTTTGAATTCGAATATTTTTGTGTGTGTGATAGTCCAGGGGATTATTTAGGTTAATAATCAGAGTCATTTTAAAAAGTAAGGTGCCTTACTTTTATTTTATTCCCTCTAAGTGTCATATTCCAAAGGCACATAATCACGGAATCGAAAGTCAACGTTCACAAAAATTGTTAAAAAGTAACTTTAAAAATCTTTTACAAAAAGTTTTTTTTAATAAGTCTAATTCTAATATTTTGACTTCCGTGTACCGTTCACTAATCACCATTGGGGCATTAGTAGTCTCAGTATCAGTATTCTCTGACTTAACCTGTTATCTTAATCACGGGTGTTATAATAAAACTCGATATTTTCATATTAGTAAGATCCCCGCATACTTTATCTTGTTTTCTGTTCCGAAAAGGCCAACATGTTACGATTCGATCAATAATCTTGATGCCTACGAAATGTGACGGTCAACGAAGCTACGATAATATTCAAACAGTACTAGAGCTACGTAAATCGTAGCAATGATGCTACGATTTACGTACCAACGTAGCACGATTATACTGCTAGTACCACACTACAAATTTTACCAATAATTTAGATTAATTAATGTTTGTTACTCTTTTAAGCAAAAAGTACTAGTTTTAATTTGGATAAAAAATTGGTAACTAACTAGATTAGGTACTAAAATAACATATACTCTTTTCGGAAATAAAATTAAAATATCACACGGATGTATGAACTGGTTTTTTACGCCATAATTACGTGATGGATTTAAATAAAATTTGTATACTAGGTAGATTCGATTCCAAAATGATTTTGATAATGATACTTTTTATTCCGAAATGACGACAATTAAGACACAGGAAACGGTTAGTACGGTCAAAAGCACGCCGGAGACACTTTGAACTTTTAAAACGCTTATGTCGGGGGCATAAGAACTAAAATGGAACTTCAAGTTTTTACTTTGATGTTCTATTCACTGTATATTAATTAATAAATAAATTTACATCAAGGTAAAAAAGCTTACGCGTTCCATTTATACTAGCCATCCATCCCGGATTCGAACTAGTATAAAACAGGTTGAAATTATTTGTTTGGCTTTTTAGGGTTCCTTAGCCAAATGGCTAAAAACGGAACCCTTATTCGTAATGTCTTGTATGTTTGTTTCTAATATAATGTCATTTCCAAATTGAATAGTTTGCAAGACACTCCCTAGAACTAGTAACTTCTAAAATAAGATAATTATTTAAAAAAGAACAAAGCATTTAAAGTGTTTTTTTTTATATTACACTTCAAGATTGATCTCATCCCACCTCATGTTAAGTGGTAATGAGTTTCTAGCTTAAGGGTGACAAGTACAGCATAATAAATCTGTTACAGGACTTGTCGTCCTTACCTTGAAGGCTTGAATGTAGCACCCCCCAGTAGCTTTGGAAACCTTACTCACACGCAGGAACACAACAACACAGAAGTGATTGTCATTTGGTTGCGGTCTTCTGTAAGGTGGAGGTATTTCACTAGTCGGCTGATTTTAATCGGAAAAACGTTACAAGATACAACAAGTGAACGACCACAGCAGACAGAGACGGTAGAGTTGTTAAGTACAATAGAGGCGCGCAGATCGCTCGTAGAATAACGAAACGCGGCATTGATGCGTTTTGTTTATTAGATTTACGTTCTAATTCCAATAAGAATGATAAAACAAAAAAAGTTTTTGTTTAACAACTAATCGTATCCAGCGTTCAGAAGTTTTCTTATAGTTGTGCTTTATACTTCAATATAACCGAATTCCACGCGGGCGAAGCCGCGGGCGGGAAATCGTAAACCGCAATATATAATACGCCCTAAGAATGCACTTCAAGATTTCTGTCATACTTCATAATTTTAGAAATAGCGAATCATAGCTCGTTTTAAATAAGCCGAACGGTAGCGAACCCTCTGACGTCACGTCCGTATCTGGGGTCCGATAAAGCTCCCCAATCTCTGCCGTAATCTGTTTAAAAGATAAATCGTTTTGTATTTTTGTCTGTCTTTTGCCTGTGGTTATGAATTTGGGGAGACGGTGGATTAAGAAAGTATTCTTAACTGAAGGGTATCCTTCCGTTTCGTATCCGTTTCTATAACGGATTGTATTATTGATTTATGTTTATTCAAAAACGTTATTGCACAAAAAAGGACAAAAGGTGGACTCAATGCTAGGGGCGTTCTCTACCAGTCAACGCTTAGGTCATGCAGAGAGATTGTTTAAGGGTGCGGTAATAGTGAAAAAGTGCGTCAGAAATCTTAAAAAAATCATAATAACAATATATTTCATGTGTTTCGTAACTTTTAATGAAGAACTTTCATGCTAAATTTCATTCATATTAACTTTTAATCCCCGTTTTACCCTCTTAGGGGTAAATTCGCTAAAATCCTTTCTTAAAGCATCAAGAAAGGATTTCGCTGAAAGATTTTAAATTAACGTTAATAGAAACATATTAAAAGAATAAATATGTAAAAATTTTGAAAGCTTAGGTAAAAAACCCAAGTGTAGGTAAACGCCAACTTTTAAAGTTTTTTTTTATAACGCACTTCAAGATTGACCTCACCTCACCTGATGTTAAGTGGTAATGAGTTCCTAGCTTAAGGCCGAAAAGTATAGCATAGTAAAACTGTCACTATACTTGTCGCCCTTTCCTTGATGACTTGACCCTGCTACTAATGTAGCACCCTCCAAGAGCTCTGGAAACCTTACTCACATTCAGAAACACAACAATTTCAATTGTTATTTGGCTGCGGTCTTCTGTAAGGTGGAGGTATTTCACCAGTCGGGCTTATCTAGTTCGAGCGATAAATCGCTTTGCCCTGCCTCTTTTGATTTAAGAATGATCCAAAAATGAAATTCTTTAAAAACTATATTTATTCAAATAGGACTATTTGCTCTATTGGCTTAGGAAGGTTAGAAGGTGGATGATGGATCACTATTGAGGAAAATACCTCCTTACAGATGACTGTAAGGAGGTGTTTCACCAGTCGGGCCACAGCCAAATAACAATCACTTCTGTCTTGTTGTGTTCCTGCGTGTGAGTAAGGTTTCCAGAGCTCTTGGGGGTGCTACATTAGTAGCAGGCGTCAAGCAAGCCTTCAAGGTAAGGGTGACAAGTCCAGTAACAGATTTAGTATCCTGTACTTGTCGCTCCTAAGCTAGAACCTCATTACCAATTATCAGGTGGGATGAGTTCAATCTTGAAGTGTAATAAAAAAAACACAAAGTTCTATAGAAACGAGTGTAGGTAAGGTATCATCGATGTATAAAGAAACAGAAAAAAATTACCATCGGTTTCTTGTTACTAAGTCTAGTTTAATAAGACAGAATATCGATTTTTTTATTTTATAGTGCTTTACTAGTGAATTTTAAATATTTTAAAGAAACAGAAATTTTTTATCTCCCCTTACGGTGCGGGAATAGAACCCACGACCATCACGTATCGCGCGTGCTTCTCTCCCTGAGCTAACCGCAAGTTATCGTAAGCGATGAAATTTTTCTGCTGTATTAGCCTGTTAGCCTACGGTAAGTGCCCTCTGCCGAATATGTTTAGATCTACATACTTTAAAATGATACAGAATATACTAAGTAAAAATAATAAAAATCCTTCATTTCGGAAGATAAATTATTTTTTAATAATTGTAATTTATCATTAATAGAAAAAACGGCGAGCCCACTAAAATATTAACTTCTCGTTTGTTGGTATTAAAATGATTGGAACGTTATTTTTTATTTACTTATAACGGAATTTGATAATTGCACAGCTTCAAATGGAATAAGTGATTAATTCTTTGACTTTTAAATAATGTACCGCTCACAATATGCGAGCTATCATTTTTGTTACATTATCGCCGCTATTACTAAGCTCCTCAATAATTAGTTTGGCTTGATGCTGTCTGTGCATTGTGTTGTACCTACTTTACACACACATCCATACACACACACACACACACATACACTCACACACAAACACACGCGCACACGCACACACTCACATATTAAACTGTAACATAGACTAAACCTTAACTTTTATTTACAAGTTATTATTACTACTCTTATTTGTGCTTTGTACTTGCCACCGTATATTATTTTCTTGTCATCTGAAAATTAACTTAATGTAAGAATGTGTTAAGGTGGAGTGACCCCTTCTGGTACAGGTGCTTCACGCACTTAATAGAAGAGGTCAATCCATGAACTATTATAAAAACTGTTTTGAGATGAAATAAAGAATTTATTATTACTTTTGACACTACTTCTACAAGTAATTACTCAATAGTAATCCATGAACTATTACAAAAACTGTTTTTAGATGAAATAAATGATTTATTATTATTATTATTATTAATTATGCATGTCGTGGCAGCTTTAAATAAGGCAGCACTGTACACTTTATTTGCTTAATTGAACGTATTATACGTATGTAGGTATTAATTGGGTACCTATTACTTGTTAGTTGTCCTTAAATAATTAATCAATTAATGCCTCTTAAATGCCTCGTATCAGGTGAGGTGCAGTAACATTCGACGGCGGTAACAAAGGCAGAGAAAACTTTCCTCTTTCGAAAATAGACGAGAACAAAACGTCTGCTTCCAAACTGTTAGACGGAAAACGGAACAAAGAAATTGGTATTGTCGGAATAACGTCATTAACGTCTATTTGTACCGTGTTATTTGCGATCAGGCGAATTAGTGAGGAAAGACGTGTTGACAACTGAGAAAAACAGGTCCTTTGTATCAATCCTCAATGCGTTTTCTCAGTTTTTCGTGACGTAAAAAGGGACGGGATGTTATAAATTGTACAAGTGTACCTGTTCGTCTGTCTGTTATGTAGTAGTTCCTGAATGGATCGATTTTGAGTTTTTTTTATGTGAAATTAGTAATGAATGTTTTTAACTGCGTTTGATAAATCGATTCAAAATGGCGTTCTTTGAGCGTCGACGCCCACGCAACGCCGACGCGACGTCGACGCAACGCCGACGCGACGTCGACGCAACGTCGACGCGGCGCCGACGCAACGCTTGCGCAGCGGCGCGGTCGAATAGGGCGCTGCAACTTGCAAAAGTGACAAACGCCAGGACTGCGCTACACAGACGCCGCGCGGCCCGACGCCTGCGCAGCGTTTATTTTGTCAACAGTACAATGATCAACTCAATTGTTTCGGCCCACCCGTGTTTTAGAATCAGTAGGTAGAAGACTTGTTAGCTGATAGCAAATATGGATGTAGCTTAAAATACTAATTCATATTGCCGAAGAAACCCATTTTCAATTAAGTACTTTTAGTTTTCGAGAAAATAAATGCTAAAGTTGCCTATTCGGGCCATGTGTCAAATAGGTAAAATATATTTTTTCCTTTACGGGCGGGCGCCGCGTCGACGCTGAGCGGGCGCGGCGTCGACGCAACGCCCAACCAACACTAGTGTGGGGATATCGCCGGCAAGACGCTGACGCTCGAAAGACGCTTGTGTGGGGTCCCTCTTATAGTGCTTCACGCTTAAAAGATTTTTTTTGTTTATATTGCACTTCAAGATTGACCTCATCCCACCTGATGTTAAGTGGTAATGAGGTCCTAGCTTAAGGGTGACAAGTATAGCATAATAAATATGTTACTGTACTTGTCGCCCTTACCTTGAAGGCTTGACCCCTGCTACTGATGTAGCACCCCCCAGGAGCTCTGGAAACCTTACTCACACGCAGGAACACAACAAAACAGAAGTGATTGTTATTAGGCTGCGGTCTTCTGTAAGGTGGACGTATTTCACCAGTCGGGCTGCTCCAGTTCGAGCGACAAATCGCTATGCCCTACCTCTCTTATAGATATAGGCTATGAGTTAAAATCAGCAGAAAAATTCATTGCTAACGATTACTTGCGGTTAAATCAGTTGGAAGAGCAGCACGCGCGAACCGTGAAGGTCGAGGATTCGAATCCACCGCAAGGTTGCTTCTAAAGTCTAAAGCGCAAACTATTTTTCAAACGAGCCAGTCCATGAAAAATGCAAAGTCCAGCAATAGCTTCTATACATACTGCTCATTAACAAGTTTATTAAACAGCTCCAAATGTTCAAGGTATTTGTCAGAATACGGGACGAAGCCGTCTCATCGTATCTATGTGAAGGTGTGTCGCAGCCCTACTCCCGCCTTGACAGTTATTAATCTGGGCGACGTCGTGAGGCGTCATAACTTTGAACGGGCCGCGTCGCGTCCGCTGTCAACTTTAGCCTGCGCTGCTAAGCCCGGGGCGGCACAGAAAGCTAAGAAAAAAGTTGAACTGTGTGAAAATAACATCTACGTGAAAGTAGTTTGTTAATCTTTCATACAAAAAGTACTAAATGCATTTAAATAAAATAGGTAAATCTTCATATTTAAATTATGTTTCACAATGCATACCTTTCACTTGAAAATTTATTTATAAAAGTAATTAAGTTAGAAGTTATTAAAAATAATACTAACATTTCAACTATAAGATATTTACATTTTCCATCGCTCCATGTGTGCGCTTCCAAGTTTCTATTCAAATTACTCTATTACAAGTTTAACACAGCTCCAAAAAATATCGGCGACGTTGTGAGGCGTCATAACTTAGAGCGGGCCACTTCGCGTTTGCTGTTAAGCCCGAGGGATACTGAATGCTAAGATAAACAATTTCACTGCCTAATTATAAGAAAAAAATTGGTCAGCTGCAAGCAATTGTAGTGCGGAATGTAGCGACTTTGATATTAACGGGCAAGGAAAAGTGTGTTCATCTGGGCGACGTCATGAGGCGTCATAGAACGGATTGCGTCGCGATCGCTGTTAACTTTAGCCTTCGATACTAAGCCCGGGTGGCACTGAAAAATAAGAGAAAAAAAATAACAAAATCAAAACGAATTCAAATGCGGAATATAGTGAATTTGTTATTAACTTGTGCGACGTTGTGAGTCGCCATAACTCAATCAGAGGAATAGGAGACCATAATCGTTTTAAGAATTTACTGCATTACTCTTATATCGTAACGGTATCTTTTCTGTTGTTATAGGTTAAGGGGGTCATTCGTTTTGTATAAACAATTCGTAGATATTTAATAATCCAACTAACATTTTAATATTGTAGATGAAAGTTTCTATGTTTGTTATTCTTTTATCCAAAAGCTACTGAAAAAAAAATCTGAAAGTAGTTTTCAGGTTAATATTTAGTTTGACGATGCATAATTATTACTTGTAACCTACATAATCAAATAAATTGCGTTTGAGTTAAATCATAAATTTTGACAATACATTCACGAACAGAATCACATATCCACATTCTGCGTCGCTTTTTATGTGCACCCAGCCTAACGGTAGCAAGGAATTTGTCTGAAATGTTATTGCAATTTGTCTTCTATGCTTACCCTTAATTATCAACATAAATTTCGTTTCAAAAGCCGTCGAAAATGCTCTGTAAGTACGTACCTATTGTTACTAAGCACAATCTTACGAAGGGGCCTTAAGATACTCGTATTGAAAGGTATAAACCGATTAAGTTAAAACCTTTAATTGGAAGCAACAATTTTTGAGATGCTGCCAGTCCAGCAATTTAAGACGTTGAAGTATCTTCTAATTGATTAAAAATATGGTGAAATTTTAATTTGTTGTTTGTTTTATCAGTACATATTTCTATACAGTGTGTAACAAAAAGGTGAAATAAAATTTTAAGGGCGTGTAGGGTAGGTAGTGTTTAGTTCCAATGCGAAACCACAACCTCGTACAGCTATTAATTAGGGAGTAAATCGATGTCAAAGTTTTTACTAAAACTTATCGTTGATAACCCTATTAGATGTAAACAAATCATAAATCAAAATGAAGCAAAAGATTAAGTAGAATACAGATGTGCAACTTTGACAAATTTCAGTTGAGTGTGCAGTGATCGTGATCGTTAAGTACTTATTTAACACTACTTTTTAGGGTTCCTACGTGTGGTGTTTAAAGTAGAAAAATGTATGCAAACTTCTACAGAATGTAGTAGTTTGAACAAGATCTAGTAAGTAATTTTTAATACGTCATAAATCGTAAACCACAATTTACCTTTAGTAATACAAATATTATCACACTTGCTTCTATGGAACCCTTCATGGGCGAGTCCGACTCCCACTTGGCCGGTTTTTAAATATGAGATGTTTGGTACATAACATAACCTAACAGAAATAGTCAATATCAGCAAGCACAGTTTTGTAATCGAAAACATGATATTTACATTTATTATTTGTACTATCCATTCATACTTTTAAATATTACCTAAGGAATATTATTAGATCACAAAAGCAGTAAATTTATTAAATACTCATACCTACCAATCATTTCAACTTGGTGACCTTCTGCGCTTAATTTATCAATGACTAATCACGCACACAAAAATCACGACAACGGGAGTCCACGTGGACTGCGGCACCTTTACGTCAAAAGTCTAAGCGCCCGCACCAATCAGCGATCGTTACGCAAACATTGCAACAATGCGCTTAGCCAATAATATTATCCTGTCGCCTGTGTGACTGTCACCTTCGGACCGCTTTCCGGGTAGGGATCTAGGGATGCTAATCGATTGTGAAATAATCGATATTTTGGTAATTGATTATTTGCGTAGCACCGATATTAATTAATCGATTAATCTTAGAAATGCCGTTACATTAGAACGGTAGTAGGTAAGTATTGGGCATTCTAATTCACTTTCGATCGGTCACACATGTAACCTCTCTCAGTGAACTAGAATACCCAATACCAGCTTTCGGAAAATAATACAGTTTAGTGTAGGTGATAAAAAAGCGCGTGTTTAAATGAATTGCAGTGTGTATCTGAGGTCATTTGATTGAAGTCCGCGAAACGCTGCGGTCAAGTTTAACATCATGAAATTTGTCAAACAAAAGCAATTGTTAAAATTGGATTGCTTCTTTCCTGAGTCATCTAATGATCGCAAACGCCATGGTATTTTATTTCCAAACTCTATACGTAGCATTGTTTGCGGTCCATCAAACTGTGGAAAGACAAATTTGGTAATTAGTCTGTTGTTACATAAAGATGGACCACGTTTCCGCAACCTTTATGTATATTCAAAATCTTTGTATCAACCAAAATACATGTTTTTAGAAAAAGTATTAGATGAGGTTGCGGATACATCGTATAATAAGTTTAACCATAATAGTGAAATAGTTAGTCCACACGAAGCTTTGCCTAACTCGATCATCATATTTGATGACGTTGCATGTGAAAATCAAAACAATATACGTGATTATTTTGCAATGGGTCGTCATAAAAATATCGACTGTTTTTATATGAATCAAACTTACACTAAAATACCCAAACAACTAGTAAGAGATAATGCTAACCTCATCATATTATTTAAACAGGATGACATTAATTTAAGACACGTTTACGATGAACACGTAGGTTCTGACATGACGTGGTCTCAGTTCCGTGAAATGTGCTCAACTGTTTGGAGTAAACCATACAGTTATATAGTAATTAATAAGGATTGTGAACGAAACAAAGGTTGTTACAGAATGAAATTTGATACATTCATAGTACTGGATTAAAGTTTTATAAAGCTGTTAGATATGTTTCTATAAGTCAGTTTAATTTGAGAAATCCAACAGAGAGGAATCTTAAATAATGGAGCAAAACCTAAAGCAACAAATTGTTAAATCTGTATCTGCTGTAAAAAGAAAGGTACGAATGATAAAAGATTTAAAGAATGCTAATGATCTGGCTCTGGAAACTTTGTTTAAACCTATTGTGAACCCACTTAAAGAGTTGACTAGCAAATCTGGAGATCAACGTCAAACAGACGATGAAATGGAACAACCACTATTAGTGAAAAGAACTAAGCGTAAGGAAAGCGTTGCATCAAATACTTCAAATCAACATTTTAAGCGCAGGGAAAGTGAGGCATCGAATATTTCAAATGAAGTTTATGATTATTTTAAAACAACCGATGAAGGTGAAACCTCTGATATTGAAGTTTGTAAAACACCTAATAAAACTCTTACTACGTCTCCCCCTGAGGATAGTGAAGTGAATGATAACTCTTTTAAATCTCTTCAGTCATCACCAAGCATTGCAAATGATTCTATATCCTGGTCTATATCGTCTGAAGCTATGGAAGATATACCTTATGGTGTAAGAAATGTAAAGGGAAAACTTTTACTCGGCAATACCCGAGTTAACGATGATGATCGCATTCTGAAAATCGGAAACCGAAGCCTCAAGAAGACTCTAGGCTTAAAAGAATTGTTGTATAAGAAAATACCAGATTTAGATTCTATTACAGAAGAAGACTTACAAAATTATAAAACGTTGCTAATGGATACCAATGCGCATAAACGAAACTATGATCCATCTAAACCAATAAACAGTAATAAGGGATTTAAATATATGCATGTAATAAAACCGCTGTTTAAGTTCTCTAGAAGTCAAACCAGTAGCATGGAAAGTTTACCACGAGGTAAAGGTGTTGATATTTTAAAATCTGTTAAAAAGAATACTGATTTGATTTATTGGAATGATCCTAACGAGTTAGTGGAAAGATTAAAACTTCTATATGCGTCTTGGACAGCTGGTAATAATGGGGTTCAAAATGAATTCTATGCAATAATTGAAGAGTTGTATGAAGCTGGTATAATAAAAGAAATGAAATATATAAAGCTGCCATCAGGAAAATTGAGCAGTATCATTGGACTTCAGAAGCCGATAAGACGGCAATGAATATAGATAAATTCGGTCATCATGTTCATAAGCGTTTACGTCAACCTGAACTCACTGATATCTTCACGGAAGCATTATTACGAACAGACGCTGGCGAATTCGATTTGAAATTATCAAGGTTGAAAGGATTACAAATCCCTGAACAAGATAATGAAGCTGTGAATAAAAAATATGTTGATGACTGTGTTCAAAAATTAAAAGAAGAAGTAAAAACAATTCAAAGCAATTTAAAAACATATCTCAATAATTTAGAGAAATTTACTTCGAGTCATTTAAATAAAGCATATTATACAAAAAAGGAAATTGATTCTATGTTAGCAGCAAAAAATTCCAAGAATGAGTAAGCAAGATATTGTCGAAGAGTTGCACAAAGCTGCTAGAAGAAATTTCATTCGTCGGTATACATTGATTAAGGGAATAAATGATTTATGGCAAGCTGATCTTATGGACTTTCAAAAATATTCATCGTTGAATAAGGGACATAATTATGTTCTGGTAGTGATTGATGCATTTTCAAAGTACGTTTGGGTTAGACCTTTGAAGTCAAAATCTAAAACATGCGTTGTTAATGCAATGCAAAGCATATTATCTAAATCGAAACAAAAACCTAAAAATTTACAAACAGATCAAGGTAAAGAGTTTTATAACGAAACTTTCAATCAGTTAATGAAAAGTTACAAAATAAATCATTATTCCACGTTCTCTGTCAAAAAAGCATCAATAGTAGAAAGAGTTATAAGAACCATAAAATCAAATCTCTACAAAAAATTTAGCTTATGCGGACGGTATGAATGGTTTCAAAGTAATTTAGATTTTGTTATAAATCATTATAATAATACTGTACATCGCATTACGAAATTCAAGCCGGTCGATGTAAATCATTCAAATGAGATTTTAGTACGATCTAACATTATCAAAACTCAACAACCAAAACTAGTTGGTAAACAATTTAACTTTAGAGTAGGCGACTTTGTGCGCATAAGTAAATACAAAGGAGATTTCTATAAAGGTTACACTCCTAATTGGTCTACGGAAATTTTTCGCATCGTCAAAATTAATCAAACTAATCCTTTAACGTACCAAATAGTAGACAAACAAAATCAAAATATTCTTGGGTCTTTTTACGGGTATGAACTATTAAAAACTAAATTTCCAGACCTATACCTTATTGAAAAAGTTATCAGAAGAAAAGGAAACAAATTATTTGTCAAATGGTTAGGATTAAGTGATAAAGAAAATAGTTGGATTAAGAAAAATGATTTGGTTTAATTTTTTATATAAATAACGTACAATTACTGATTTATTACACTTTATTATTATCAATGAAAGAAGGCAGTGGTATATTAAATAACCTAATAGATCGTTTACCGTTTGAATTACATTTACCTGGATATCAATTTTGTGGTCCTGGTACAAAACTTAAAAAACGTCTACTAAAAGGTGAACGTGGTATTAATCACTTGGACAAAGCTTGCATGCACCACGATATTGCATATATTAATAAAGATTCAGAAACTCGACGTAAAGCAGACTTAGAACTTTTGAACATGGCTAAAAGGAGATTGTTATCGAAAGATGCGAGTAAAGGAGAAAAACTTGCCTCTTGGATAGTAAAAAATGCTATGAAGGCAAAAATTCGAGCAGGTAGTGGTATTAAATCATTTAAGAAGGGGATTAAAAAAATTAGGTCTCAATTAAAAAAACTAAAATCCAAAGACCACACCTCTGCGATAAAGTATGCATATGCAGCGGCAAAGAAACTATTCAATAACAAGAAAGGAGTACGTTTACCTCGGTTTATTCCTCTCCCAAAATGTGGTGGGCTTTTGCCACTCATTCCCATATTTGCGGGATTGTCAGCATTAGGATCGCTTGCTGGAGGAGCAGCAGGTATAGCCAAAGCCGTTAATGATTCTAAGGCGGCACAGAAAAGTCTTCAGGAGTCAGAAAGACACAACAGAATGATGGAAGCAGTAGCTCTTGGAAAAGGGTTATATATCAAACCTTATAAAAAAGGAACAGGTTTATATCTCAACCCACCAAAAAACTAAATAAAAGGCTACCTAAACGTGCACTTACTAATCTCGATATTTTAGCACATGCTAGTGATATTCCTCACTTCAGAGGTGTTTACATGAGAGATACGTTACCACCGAAACCTAAAAAGATAGAATGCGGAATATTAAATTTGGATAGCAACAAAAATCCTGGCACGCACTGGGTAGCCTTTGTTAAGCATAATAATTATGTGGAATATTATGATAGTTTTGGTAATTTGAAACCACCATTAGAATTTGTGAACTATATGCATGATTTACCTATACACTATAATTATAAGAGACATCAAGCCTTCGGTACCACGAATTGTGGTCACCTGTGCCTGAAATTTTTAAACAATTATTGGAAAATGTATTTATAAAATAAAAAACAGAAATAAATGTCTTAGTATAAAAATGTCTTTCACTGTGTCAATAACTGGGAGCGGAGCTTCCTTGACCACAAACTATTCTCCAACTTTAGAACTTCAAGGAGACTATGAGTGTGGTCTTTTATATTTTTCAACATTTAACTCAATTCCTAATATAGACGAACGCAATAATAAATTTTATTATGGTGAAAATGAAGTCATCAAAATACCTGAAGGTTCTTATGAGCTTCAAGATATTTGCGAGTATTTAAAATGCAACATTAAAAATACAAAATTAAAACTAACTTGCAATAATAATACATTAAAAACAAATATTTTTTGTTCCAAAGATGTTCATTTTAATAAAAGTGAATCACTGGGAAAAATTCTTGGTTTTGGAACGAAAACAATAAAAGCAAATAAAAGTACTGATTCAGAGTACCCTGTTAACATTCTATCAACAACCATTGTGAGAATCGAATGTGACGTAGTTAGTGGCTCATTTGTAAACGGAAAAGCAAGCCATATAATTTACGAATTTGTACCTAATGTACCACCAGGTTATCGAATAATTGAAATACCTAAAAATCTTATTTATTTTCCTGTTAATCAAAATTCCATAAGCGCTATCAATATTAGACTGTTGGATGGTGATAATAAACAGATCAATTTACGTGGAGAAGAAGTGCAGCTATATTTACATTTTAAGAAAAAATGATAAATTTCAATAAATACCCTCCCTCATCGTGTTCTAAAGTCAGTCCTAAAAGAACAACCCATAAAGACACATCTAAACAGATAAAAAAGAAGCTTACAAAAACCAATAAGGATTTTCTAAAACTAATAGGCTTAACAAAATGAATATTTTAAACATATCTCAACAAACTTCATACGATAATAGCATTGAAAGTTTTGAGTATCATTCATACAAACCGTATGTAACAAGCTTTAACAAGAACGATGAAATAAGAATACCTATCAATCAGCAAGACTTGTATGTATTACCTTCACTCAGTACTTTATATATCGAAGGTCAAGTCAATGTTTACAAAGGTACACCAAAAGAAAAAGTATCTACAGTGCATTTTGTTAATAACCCGCTGTTATTTCTTTTTCAAGACATACGATACGAATTAAATGGTGTTGAAATCGATAAAGTTAAGAATGCTGGTATAACAACAACTATGAAATCCTATCTATCCTTAAATGAAAATGAATCAAAGTGCGCAAGAGTCTGGGGCTGGTCAGCTACAGGAACCACCAATGAAAACGGCGGTGTATTCTCCGCATCTATACCCTTAAACAAAATATTAGGATTTGCAGAAGATTACGAGAAAATTATCATCAACTGTAAACACGAACTAGTATTGTTACGAAGTAACACAAATCTGAATGCGCTGAAGTTAAACATAGGAGAGGTGGTGGACGAAGTAATTATTAATAAAATTGTTTGGCGTGTTCCCCACATCAAAGTATCCGATCGTGAGAGAATTAACTTATTAAAACATTTGGAGAAAGACCGAGCTATTCCGATAGCGTTTCGTAATTGGGACTTGTATGAATATCCATTGCTACCTAAAACACGTAAGCATACTTGGTCTATTAAAACTTCATCACAAGTAGAAAAACCGCGTTATGTTATAATTGCGTTACAAACAAACCGTAAACACAACAGTCTGAATTCAATGGCTGAGTTTGATCATTGTAATGTGCGTGATGTAAGAGTATTTTTAAATTCGTTATATTATCCGTATGAAGGATTAAATGTCAGTTTTTCAGAAGACAAATTCTCTTTATTATATGAGCAATATGCTAGATTTCAACAGTCTTATCACGGACGTCGACCAGAACCATTGATGAGCTTGAAAGAATTTAAAGATATAGCTCCATTATTTGTAGTTGATTGTTCACGACAACATGAAATGTTAAAAGGTTCAATCGATGTGAGGGTTGAAATTGAAACTGACCAAGAGATACCTGATCAGACCGCTGCATATTGTTTGATTTTAAACGATTGTGTATTTGAATATAAACCTTTGAGCAATATTGTTAAGAAGCTATCATGAACAACAATACCATTATACTAGACTTACAAGGATTTAAAAATCGTAATAATGAGTTTATAATTAAAGAGCTGGGCATAGCGACTCAAGAGCTTACCTACATTTATTTAATTAAACCTCCATACCCGTTCTCAACATTAACTGACGCAGAAAAGAGTCAAGTGAGATGGGTGGAAACGAATAGAGGATTTCGATGGAGCGAGGGCTACATTGACTACAAAGAATTTCATAGGATTATAAAACCTTTCTTACAGCGTCAGAAAATAATGGTTAAAGGTAAAGAAAAAATTAAGTGGGTGCGTGATATTTGTGGCCACAATAATATTATTGATATAAGTGACTTAAGTGTACCTAACTTGCAGACTCTTTGTAAATTGTATTCTAAAGATATGTTGAATTGTTTTATACACACGAAATATTGTGCATTAAAAAATGTATTATGTATTAAAAAATGGTGTTTAGAAAATAAGATATCTTTATGACTTTATTAATAATAAATGTTTTAAAAGGAACTGATTGTTTATAATTTATTAATTTAAAACTTGATACCTCTATCTCTATACAATAATCATAACACATTTACTTGCTATAAAACAATATTTATTGAGATATAATTAATTAACAAAAAATAAAATACAACATATCGGATTATAAACTAATAATTTTCACCACTTAATTTTTTTGAAATTCTTCTGACAAGACTATCTGTCAAGTCCATAATTTCATCCACCGGATCTTGCACCACATACTGCGCGCTGAGCACTACATCTCCATCCCCGCTGTCGGCCCCATGCGCAGGCGTGCCCGGAAAATGTTCGCCTGTTAGGTCCACTATCTTTATTTGTATTAGTTTACTCCCCTTCTGCTCTTTGCGAATAACAAATGATTTAGATGATATGTTCTGAGTTTTCTTTTTGCCAATGCTATCGCGCTTTTGCCTTCCTTTTTTGTCTTGTCTATGCTCAATACTGTTCGGTTGTTTGTCGAATAGTTCTTGGAGCTGTTGGGTGTAATTTTCCAATGGATCTTGAGCATATTGGGAGAAAATTATTTCGGAACAGTCCGACATGGTTAAAATACTGTGAACAAAAAAAAATAGATAATTAGTAATTTACCTTCAAAATTACATTATAATTGGAAAATATGTTAAACTTACGTACCAACGATGCTTTCTCGAACGATGATGGAGTAGATATGAACGCTAACTACCTATTGCTCGTTTTAATTTTGATTTTGCTTACCAAACGTTTCATGTTCGCATCAACACGTGTATGAGCAACGTGCATTGTTTTTGCTGATTAAGTAGGTCATCTATGGTTCTTAAGTGACACATCTTGTACATGTTTGAACAAGTTCTTGTTTTCATTGAAATAAAACAAAGTAAGTATTTAATAAACGTTTAATTTACTCGAGACATAACAATTTCATTTCACACTATTATAGTGTTTATGTACATAAATGTATGGTTTATTTTTCCATATTATTGAAATAAATTTAATCTGGATACAATAAATAATTTTACATAACGCCCAATCTATTTAACTTCAATAAAAATTACAATGTTCAACTAAAAGAAACTGGACTTATGGCCCCAAGCCAACGTACTTATATTATTCTTAAGTATTATTCGCTTATCGTCGTTGGATGACAAGGCCACTTTATTAACGGATTGAGTAAATATTTGGTGTTTGAAAGACTTAAATATTATATTTTTCTTTCGTAAAATATCGTTTTCTAGCAGGACTCTATTGTAGTCTTTGAAAACTAACTGTTGAACGACCGGTTTCTTAATCCCTTTCGCCTTTTTTATTTCTTTGTTTTTAGTTTTGATACAATATAATTTAGATCTTAAACCAACGAACTCTGTAATAAGTTGTCCTCCTAGCTCATCTTTAAACAAACCGGGTACTTTCTTGTTTTGAGGTTTAATACCGTACGGGTTATTTTTATCATAGTTGCTTGTATCAAAATAGGTTTGAAATCTTAACCTCAAGTCTCTATATATGTCATTTGTCTGCAAGGAGTACAGAAAACTATCCGTATCTGTATAACAAAGTTTTAAATTATCGCTGTAATAAGGTTTCATGACAGAATAGTGAAAATTATACATATGACTTTTAGAAACTTCTAAAACCGTAAATCCAATGTAAATAGGTTTGTCTAATATCACTGATTCAGGCTTCATTTGGACCGCTACCAAATTCTCAGCGAAAATAGTTGAACTATGATAATTCGGTCTCGCTATCAATTGTTCAGCAGTATATGATTTCTTTGTTTTATTTTTAGCGTCAACCCATAGATTGACTAATTTCACATCGAGCCTCTTTTCGGTATCCTCTAAAGTTTTCCCAAATATACTATTATTTAATAATTTAAAAAAGTCCTGTTCAAAAGTAGACGTTGCTTTTTTTCGTAATTCGGTATTTAAATCTATGTACTGTTTTAAATAAGGGCTTTGCCTAAATTTTATTACCTTATGAATTTTGATCAACTTAAGCCCATGAGCTAAACACGTTTTTAAATGCACATAATGAATCACATAGTTAAATTTATCATATAAGTTCGGTATGAGTTTAGGTGTTTTGGATCCAATTGGTGTAAATTTTTGTGGACAAAAAGGTAGTTCATTATGCAAATCATGTAATTTTTCTGGATATTCTAAGTCTACTTCCAAAATGTAGCCTTCTTCAGAGTCATCGGGGGTTTGAAGTATTTCATGGGTATTAAATTCAGACGAATTTAATAATCGAAAGTCCGAATGAGGCAAATACGAACACATTGCATAGCCGTACAAATTATTGCAATCTATATAAAATAAGTAGTTATCCGGAGAAGACGGTTCGTAATCGGACAAGTACTTATTGTTTGCTTTCGCATACCTGGTAGAACAAAGGCACACTCCTCCCCGAATACCTTTCTGAATTAATCGAATTATTTCCAAGTCTTCGATTAATTGAAGTTTTACCTTCGTTTTGAGAAGCATTGCATCAAAACTTAAACTAGGAGCAGTGAGATAAAAAGATGGATCTAAATTGTAATTACTTTTACAGGTGTGACGAAATTTTTCAAAAACATCTGCTAGTAATAAAACATCAGATTTCAAATATAAATCTGTGTATTCACCTAGATTGTTTAATCTAAATTCTTCCCATACATGCTTAGCATGATTATAGTCAGACTCTGAAATAGTAGATTCATTTAAGCTACTATAGAAGCATTGTCGTGGAGGTAATTTGTTTTCATTGTACTTATCCCAGTTTGACATATATTCATATGGGTATACACCTTTTCGTCTTAATAAATCAAATTGATAATTTTTAGGAAAGAAATGCAATAAATGTATAAAATCTTCTGTATTTAAATTTGAAACAAGCTTTTCGAGGCTTGTGCCCAAAAATTTGAAAGAGTCTACAAAACGAACTGCCATATATTCATTATCATCTGTAAGAAAAAACTTAGTGAATGATATGTAGTTTTCTTTATTCTTAGCTATTACTTTAATTGGTCCTGATGTTTGTCCTAATTGGCTAATAAACAAATGACTATCGTAACCCGACAAGTTGTGAAAAAACACAGGTACGTATTGAGGCAAACGAAACTTAAGATTGCAATAAGTATGTGCGGCACCGCGGTACTTACCTGTCAAGTGGCAATGGTCCCTAACTCTATCGTCCAATAATAATTGATTGCATAGGTAACATAACTTAGATTTCTGAAACGATTTCATTTCATTTACTGATAATTTTTTCATAGGTATTGTGTTTTTATAAATGCGTAATATCCTGGATACATCTTTTTTAAGATTTTTTATAAATATTTTTACGCAATCTTGACCACGGTAAGATACGTAACGATTTAAGGTATTATCATAAGAGCATACGACGTAATAAGCAAATGCAGCAGGAATGTGTTTTTGAAACACTTTCGTACAACTGGAGTTTGGTCCATCCGCACTAGGCTGCAATAGTGATTCAAAGTCTGCATATATAACAAAAGGCATATCCTGCATTTTTTCATAGTTTTTGAATTGAATTAGCGTGCCGCGCTTCGGCAAAATAGTAGCGACACCACCGCATGTGTGAGAGTCTAATTTAAGTTCATTTTCAAAAAACAACATGCAATCGTCACAAAAATATATTTTGGCGTGATGCTTTGTTAATTGGGATCTCAACAAACGACTAAGGTTTTTTATCAAACAGTAATGAGAAAGATTTCCCTTTTCTACATATAATAAGTTTATGTGATTCTGTTTTCTATTCTGGGTTCGGTATAATGGACCAACAATACTTGATTTGTTTTTTAGTCCGTAAACATTTATACTAATATCAGGATTATTTTTTTCAAAACATTTAATATCGGAAAACTTTACTGGAAATGACATATTATCTACATTGAGCATGCTCTTAAAATGAGGATACGAAGATGTTCGATGTGCATTACTTTCAGCAGGAAATAATGCAGCCATTATGCTCCATAAAAAGCAAAATTCATCTCTGTTTTGAATGTTAATACACGCACGTTTAAGCTTCAAAGCTTTTGGTAAATCAATATATCTAGAAGCTCTCAGTGGATTATACTTATTGATGTTAATTTCTAAATAGCAGTTGCGTAAAAATAACCAACCACTATCACGCTCTTGAAATTCGTCAATTTTAGCCGATAAAGTACTAATCGCATTAGAAAAGATTTCCTCAAAATTAAAATTATTATGTAAGATAACGTTTTCCGTAACAAAAGACTTAATTTCGGATTTGTCTGAATCGTTACTACGCAAATAAAATTCAGCAAATAATTCAAAGTTGACTTTGATAGTGCCGAAAGTCGACTGACGTGCTTGAAGCAGCTGGCGAACGCGTGCGCGCAAGCCGCGAAGGAATTCCGCAGGAACTTGCGTCGCGCTGCTCGCCTCGCTGTCACGGATCCGATATGACGCGATTCGGCTACGGAAAGCGCTAGCTACTTTTTCGATACCATCACTAATTTCAATTGCTGAGTTATTTTTATGCAACCTACTCTTTAAATGAGCTGAGAACGCATTGCTTCTAACGGATACATCGCAAACTGTGCAGTATATCGATCTACTCGACATTGTATAAAAAATAATTTAAAATGCTTAGGAATAAGGACTACTTAAAATGAAATTAAATAGACTGGGCACTGAGTAATATTTGAAATAATATATTATCTATTTTGTATAAATTGTAACAAATCCTTATCAATGATTTAACTTCTAAATTTTATTTTTTCTTATCTGGGAAAAACGTACCCTTCCCAACGAATTCCGTACGCGCTCGCCTTATAAACTGACGCAATAGGTCCAGTTCCTCAGCTTCCGAATCCGTCTGATATTTCAGCGACAGCACTGACTTCTCCCAGCGATCCCTTGCAGCTACAGACTTAATGTCTTTAGTATTGTAGAGCCGTAGCTCTACAAACAGATCTCCAGACAGAGTAGCAGTGTTGCGCAGGTTCCCGTCGGCCACGCGGCGCGTGAGCGCGGACTGCAGGAGGCCGGGCGCGGCGCGGGCGCGAACCACTTCGATCTCGTCGTCGTCCAACTCCAGCTCCCAGCCTGCACACCGACCTCGTTTTTCTGGTTTACGTTTGTTAGACGTAACAGGTCTTTTCACCGCCTTTTTAACACTGAAATTATTATAACAGGGTTAAATAAATTGAAGGATTGATTTAATTCAAATAGTTGATACATTTTTATCAAATAAGTTACGATCAAAGAAACTTTTTTCGATAAATAGAAACGAATTATTTAGCCTCTCTAAAGTATTTTTTGATTTCAAAGATTTAGTACCATATTAAACACTTTCAGTAGTAAATAAGTATACATAATAAAATTTACCTTGTATGAACCTCCTCGTTTTCAAGTTCGGCGCCTTCTTTTTCGAACCTCTGAGCTGACTTACGTATGGATGTTGCAGGTTTTTTCGCTGCCTTATTTGCACTGAAAATTATAACATAAACAATTAAAGTACGTATACAAATAGTTAAAAGTATTGGATGAATCTACAATCGATGTAAGTACTGAATAATAGCTAAACAGACTGACTGAACAGCTAAACACGAATACATTAATAAATGTTTAGGACGCGGCTAGCAAGTACTTTCACGCTTTTCACAAAAAAAATACCGCATGCTAGACATAAACTCCCGTCGCGTCGGTTAGTTCCGTGGCTCGGGTACGGCAGTGGACCAGCTCGTCTATCACTTAGTGAATCATAATTGATTTAACTTACCGCTTATTAATTTGCTCGTCTTCAGATTCGAAGATCTCTCCGCCTTTAGGTGACTTGCGCTTAGATGATGAAATTCTTTTCGCTGTCTTAATTACACTGAAATTTCAAAAAGTTTATAAAGTTTAAGACAAAAGTAATTGAATGATTACCTATACAAAACAATGCACTAAAACTTGGTTACTACAAAATATCTGAACCATAAATAATACATAAAATTACCGTTTGTTATGAAGCTCGTCTTCAGAATCGGAGAATAATGACTTTCGTTGCCGACGTTTAGCGTTTTCGTTCTCCGAGTCCGACTCCTCTCGCTTGTTCGTATAGCCAGGTTTGGCTTCGACTTCAGCGTTATAACATTCAATGTCCGACCTAAATACGAAGATTAAAAATTATTATATTTTTTAAATACCAACAATCACATTCATCATCGGGCTCTAAAATTAGCAGAGTTTAAACTAAGAAGACCTAGTAAAAGTTATAACTTCAATAACTCAGGTAAAAGATATAGTGCTCATCACACTAACACCTTCTGTTGCAAAATTCGAACCTGCATCTGGAGCGCGGGCCGCTTGACACATCGTTAATAAAACACTAACATAATTACAATTACTTACAATAAAAAATCAAACATGTTAAAAACTTACGAACATGGTTTTACGAAGGGGGCTCCTCTTGAACACAAACACTGAAGAACACTTTGCACTCGACGATCACAAATGATGGCACTGATGTAATAACATTTGATCGATTGGCGCTCTCATTTTATTCAAAACTTATTGCTTACTCAGATATAGAGATCGCAAACAATTTAATTGTAGAACCTAAACCGGCTTACTTATACCTACTCTATTTTAAAACCATTTCAATATTCGCAAAAAAGGTTTATGAAGACTGTATGAAGATTGTTTTGCCGATCAGCAAAAGCGGGAATACAATTTACGTCATTCGATTGAATTTCTTAAGTACAGTTATCGTGAAAAAGTTTTGTACAGCGAAGCAAAGACCTCGAGTAATAATGATACTTACTTTAACATTGCATACTTTTTTAGTAATGCAAACATATACCTGAAACCTGAACATATTGTCTGGAAGAAATCGGTCTTAGCGATAAAACAGCACAAAATATAGTGTATTTCGAAATGAAATATTACGGGTCCTTTTTTATAATATGCAATTCATGCGCATCAAGTGTGATATTATAATATGATACATTGTTTACTTTAACGGATTTAAAACTATTACAAGTGTAATATTTTATTATTGAGCTTATTTATGCGGTTGACTGTACTTTTACGTTAAAAGCGTGGTGTAAGCGAAATATATTATTTAGTTAACAAAATTACTGTGTTTTTAGAGTTCCTTAGAACTGGTTTTAATAATACGATACAGACTTCCTCGTTGGTTCAATGGTTGCAAATGTCACCTTGAACTAAAAGTGCCCCGAGTTTAAATCTCGATCGGGTTAAAATATGGTTTTTCCGTCTAGAATTTACTCAGTTGCAGACACATAGGTGCATCCGAAAGTATGTCACATAGGTTGTTGGTTCTGCACCTGATCTCTCTCCAGTCTTGTCGAACAATCGTCCGAACGGATTACGTGACCTCAGAAATAGGGAAATCATCAGAACTAGCGCACACTTTTGTGCACTATAATATATCCTACCGTTACGTTTCGGTTAGTAAAATATATTATAAAAACTACACAAGGTGAAAATAATTCATAACCGTATTTCGGTTATGAATATGTTGATTGTTTTTTTTTTTTTTACCTAAATAATTGTAGAACAATGTACCCAAATTCTTGAAATTACAACTGTTTTCACCAGCGAAATGATAATACCCCTTAAATTCAACAGTATCATTACTCTATTCTGTACTTTTATTGTTAATAACAGATAGATAAACTTTAAGTAGAGGTACTTACTTCGTTTACTACCAGTATATCCTGGAAAGTAACTTCATTTTATTCAAAATTTTGCTATTAAGCTATCTGCGGAACCTTAATTCAAACATGATTATAAAATATCATATTTCATTCACCGATTATGATTTACATACAGGAATCGGCGCAGTTAGGTATGAGTATCGCTGAATATCGTATTGCAACATTCAGTAGGTAAACAGCGGCGCGAAAGAGGCCGAAGCAAAATGCTGACGACTTAAAATTGGTAATGTGCAACGCAGCTATCCACATATCCCACGTTTAGTATTTAAGCACGAGTAACCGAGCGAAGTTTTACCTCTAGGTGCTAAAGTTTAACAAAAGTATGAACAGCACAGCGGTTAGTACTTCACAATGAGTTCAGTTATATCACCCACGACAAATCACGCCAGAATAAACCACTCCGTAGCGAAGGTTTCGGTTCTGGGTGGGTGGTATTTTCTGTAACACATCAAATACTATCAGTACGACGAAACGTGCCAGAATCTGCCACTCCATAGCGAAGGTTTTCATTCTGGGTGCTGACAATGTATTTGGAAGAACACCGCAATGCGCTGGTCCGTACTAAAAAAAACTTAGTACGACCAATCAGGCTAGAAAAAACTTTGTTCATAAGGGAACTGGTTTCAATAAGCAGGATATATCAGTGTAGTAATAATTAAAATTAGGTGTCGCGGTAAATTGGTAAGTTTTAGACCTGAAGTTTTGTATTGGTTTGATTTTTGTAGAATAAGTACTACCGATATTTTCCGAAAGCTGGTATTGGGTATTCTAATTCACTGAGAGAGGTTACATGTGTGACCGATCGAAAGTGAATTAGAATGCCCAATACTTACCTACTAACGGTTTCTTCTAAACTTTTTCGTTGAGATCCTGCTAAACATGTTAAAAATGAAACACAGAATTCTCGGTAAAATGAAAAAATCTACAAATAAAAATATTTATTAAGTATAAAAAAGTGAAAGTTTGAGATTACTAAAACTTTAGCTATGTTAGCTTATTAGTTAAGTAATATCTTTACATTTTAATTTTTTTATTTTAAAGTATTTTATTTCTAAAAATTAAATTTAACTTTTTTTGTCTGTGGAACAAAAGAACCGAAACAGAAAGCACCTTTTGTGTGACGTCATTAAACACTACAATTCGCAAATGACAGCTGTCGGCGGATTTTATTTATTTTAATGTGACGAAACGATGATTTTACCGAGTAAATTGAATTATTGTGTCGCTAACCATATTATGGATTTATTTGAACAATTTCGATTCATTTAAAATTTGATATTTGCATAGAATTAAGGCGTTCCGACCAGTATCGTTTTGGTGTAAAGTGACGTGACTTGACGTTTACGCGCGCTTTTATAATCTGATACACAAAATCTTACTTTTTCAAAGACTGTCATTATCCAATTGTTGTTATCAGAAACAAAACCTCAACATTTTTTTTATCACTGCGTGTGACTGTCGGGCCAACATTTTAAATTGTTGTAAATATTGACTTTAAACATAAACTTAAGATAATTGACTTTCTCGATTTTTTCCATTTTCGATTAATCGATTAAGTTACAAAAATCTCAATTGCGATTGATCGATTTATCAAATCGAAATCGAGCATCCCTACGTACCTACGAGAATAGTGTTTTTAGTTGCTCGTATTCGTTCTCGTTGGGCAGTCGCTATCTAAACTTTCAAAATCTCATTCTTCGTCACTATGTCTCGCGAAGATCATTCTTTGTATTCAAATAGTGAATAGTATGAAACGATTTTATGTCGGGGTGCTTGATCCGGGAGCATCAATGGTGCTCGTGATCTGTATCGCCAGCGATTCATCGATGGCAGACCCTTTGCGGAGCAGCGGCTTTTAAGGTCGTACACCTGCTTCAGGAACCTGTGTCTCCGACTGCAGAGCACTGGCTCTTTCCGACCGCCCACAAGTGAAGGTCGTCCTAGCACACGGGAGCATCCAGAGCTCGAGACCCCGATCCAGATCAGTTTACGCGAGTTCAAGTACGCGAGTTCAAGAATTGATTCCTACGGACTTTGGTCCAAGGGTCACCTTTTGTGAGTGGTATCGAAGCCGAATGAAAGAAGAAAACAGTGTCAGTGAAAATGTTCTTTGGTTTTTAGTGTATCCTTGTGCGTGTGAGATCCTGATTAGTTAAAAAGTGATAATTAAATATTAAATTGACTATTTATAATGTTCCTGCTAATTATTATGATAAGTTCAATAACAAGCTTAATTGGTCGTTACAAAATATCGTCTAATTATCGGTAGTCAGAGGTGGGGCGGAGTAAAGTTGTTTGTGTCCACCTATAAATAGACCGGACCGACCAGTGTTGAGGCAGTCTCTGCCGAGCCGTCGTGGCGAACGTTACTCTGCCCCCTGTCGGTGATATCCGGCTCTGAGTACCCGTCACTGATTACAGATAAGTATACTTGCTTTATGTACAAATGATTGTGTTATGTGGCAATATATATACATTGTGTGGTATATATATAATCATATGTATATGTGATACCTAAGTAAAGCTTATGTATTGACATGTGAATATATATAACAGTATCTAACAACGTTATGTATATTACATAAGTACAAGTATTTAACTCGTTAAATGTATTGTTATTTGTTTGATTGAATAGGTGGCTTATATACTCGCTTCATAATATTATATATCTATGTTTAATTGCTGCCATTGATTATGAAATAAAAAATAAGAGAATTATAGTAATATATGCCTTATATATTTAAATAGAAATGCCCTTTTTCTGAACGTTTCTCTTTTTTTTTATTTATTATCTTACCAAGTTTCTGACATCAGAAGTGGGATGACTTGCCTACAGATTACCTATTCTAATGTTTCAGTAATTACAGAGAAAGAGAGAGATTATGAAGAAACTTGTGATGAAATTGTTGGAGGATATACAGTCAGCGGTGTCATCAAAACAACGTCTCAATGACGTCTCGTTACTCATCCTTGATCCAGAATAGATGGATAACGGCGCTGAACCGAGGTGCAAAAATATCGAAGATTGTGGCGGGGAGTTCAACTGGAGCAGTCTGCGAATGGTTGCATCGGCTGGTAAGGTCCTTCGGGTTTCTGCTGCTATTAGGTTTGAAACCTGGGGACCCAAACAATTGAGAAACCTTCCGCCAAAATCTAATAGATCTCTTTCCAGTTAAAAGAAACTTGACTAAAAAGTTAACTTAAGTTAAGCTGTTTTATACAATTCCGAATCAGCAGACTCATTTTGAATATACCAGAGGAACAGAGGAAAAAATTTTTTGCTCCTCAATCATACAATAACACTCGGCTGATCGAGCTTGTTAACGGGGGTGTTCGCGATGTTAATGTTCGTATGGCTACCTTTAATAGTTCAGTTGCAACCACGAATGAGCTAATTACTCTTTTTTCCAAACTATGGTAAAAATCTTCGCGAACTTCCTTTTTAAAATATAAAATCATCTAATGAACCAAACTCAAGAGTTGCCAAGAGAACCCGTTTTAATAGTCCATCTGTTTATTTGTAAAAAAAAAAAAAAATTATGTGGTGATAAAGGTCATATACAATTTCACTGTCCCAAAAATAAACCCATATTAAATAAAAATATGGCCAAGTATGATCACAATAGGGCAGGTACCAGTAATGTCGTGGTTTTTGCAAGAAAGAGGGCCAACTAAATCTGGTCTTCATCTTATGATTAGTGACAAACTAGGTTGCCACATTATTCCATGGTCTGAGAGATTAGGTGGCATTGGATCGGGTTATCTGAACACATTCGGCAAAATCACCACCCCCATTCGCTTTAATGAAGTTTGTGTGAAAGTAGACTTGCATATTGTAAAGGATGATGACTTTGCTTACGATTGTATGATTAGGCAAGATGTTGTTAAGCATCCTGATATTGTAATTATTACAGACTGTAATGATGTCAAGTCTACCATTTACAAAAGGACTTAACTCCTAGAGTTGTGCGTTGATGGACTTTCATGCAGGACTTTGATTTTGAAATTGTCTACAAAAAGGGCATATATGTTGGTCATGTCGACTATTTAAGCAGAAATCCAGTAGAATCCATTTCCGTAAACACAATTTATCAAAAAAAAAAAAAACTTTGAATATGATTACAGACCAATCCTCCTGGTAAGGCAGTGCTCGATTTAAAGATCCTGAAACATTTAACTTGATTGACAGAATACAAAACGATATCGGCAATGATCACATATATTCACCGACCTCCGTAGCCGAGAGGCGAGCGTGCCGGACTTTGGCGTCGCGCCATCTCTGGGGTTACGGGTTCGATCCCCGAGCTGTTCTGTGTTGTCTCGGGTCTGGGTGTTGTGGTGCAATCGTTGTTTCTGATTTTTGTGGCACGGGTGCTTTGGCTGCTTGCCACAGAGTCGGACCGGTGTGTGTGATGTTGTCCAATGTTTATTGTTATTTATTTATTTAGTCGGGAACAATTAAGTGTACCTTAAATGTCCTTTCGATCATAAACTTAAAGCACATGTACCAAAGGGCACCAGACTCTTTATTCTACGTTTGTACCATGATAAGAATTGCCACGTTGGTCGCGAGGAAACATTTCAAAAGATTAGAGAATCTTTCTGGTTCACAGTGGTCCACACAAGGTTCACAAGGTTTACCAAATACTGTATATTAAAAGCTCTTAAACTATGAATAGTGAGAAAATGATAAGTAATATAAAAGGTTCTTTATCTACATATGTTCGGCACTCCGTCCCGCGTAATAACCGATCGTGCTGCTAATTTTTCAAATGAATGTCTTAATAGTTAATTTCAGGAATAGAATATAGAGTATAATATGATCGTTGCCGCGGTAATGGTCAGGTAGAAAGGTACGTTGCTACGATTATCAATATGTTAACAACTAATTGTAGCAATGAGGCAGAATGGCCAAACGCACTTTATAAGGTACAACAAAGTCTTAATACAACCACATAAAAAAAAAAAAAACTACTGGTTTCTTGCCGTTAAGGTTGCTGATAGGTGGCAATGGCAATATACCCTTCGTTCGAGCTTGGCTAGTTGATGTCGAGGAACCCAGTAGTTCTGCTCAGGAGCAAATACCTGATTTAGAGCTGCTAAGATTGTGGCATACTTTTTATTTATTTATTTAAAAAACTTTATTGCACAAAAAAAGTACAAAAGGTGGACTTGATGCTAGGGGCGTTCTCTGCCAGTCAACCGTTGGGTCATGCAGATATGTACGTGTATATACAATATATAGTATACCTACAATCTGCAACTGAGAACTCGAAGGCTCTGTTTGATTCTTCAAGACGAGATAACCAATAATATTTAGTTGCGGATATTGTTTTATTTCTACCAAGACCATCGTCGTCATAGCAAGCTCTGACCTAAATTTAAAGGATCGTATAAAATCGTTGACATAATTACAGAATGACCGATACAGATTAAGAGGACGAGGTAGACTACACAACATTACTGCTGCTAAACTACGAAAATAGGCTGGTGTATAGATTGAAGAAAATAGAAATACAGAGCAAGGTATGACTATTTCATTAATCAAAAGGAATGCATGAAGTGACGTCACTTACGTAAAGTGTGTGCGAACGTATGTATGAGTATGAGTACTGCAAGTATACTTGGTGTATAGTCCTGGAGTCATGAGCAGTACATGATTGGACTTAACGCGACAAGTATACTAGGCCATGTGAGATGGTCGTATGTGTGTATATTTGAATATGAGTAGGAGTACTGTAAGTATACTTGGTGTAAAGTCCTGGAGTCATGAGCAGTACATGATTGGACTTAACGCGACAAGTATACTAGGCCATGTGAGATGGTCGTATGTGTGTATATTTGAATATGAGTAGGAGTACTGTAAGTATACTTGGTGTAAAGTCCTGGAGTCATGAGCAGTACATGATTGGACTTAACGCGACAAGTATACTAGGCCATGTGAGATGGTCGTATGTGTGTATATTTGAATATGAGTAGGAGTACTGTAAGTATACTTGGTGTAAAGTCCTGGAGTCATGAGCAGTACATGATTGGACTTAACGCGACAAGTATACTAGGCCATGTGAGATGGTCATATGTGTGTATATTTGAATATGAGTAGGAGTACTGTAAGTATACTTGGTGTAAAGTCCTGGAGTCATGAGCAGTACATGATTGGACTTAACGCGACAAGTATACTAGGCCATGTGAGATGGTCGTGGATGATTATGGTATGGTCACGTGAGACGGTGACAGATATTGATAAGAGATCGATGCTGCAATAGGTGGCCTGGTGTGAAGTCTGGACACCATTTTGCAGCAAATGGTGGGACGGATCACGACAGCCCAACCAGAGATAAAATATTTGTGATAATATTTCAGATTTGATGGAGTATAACTAAAAAGTTACTTCGAGAACGAAGCAACTATCAGAATGGCCGTGTGAGATCCTGATTAGTTAAAAAGTGATAATTAAATATTAAATTGACTATTTATAATGTTCCTGCTAATTATTATGATAAGTTCAATAACAAGCTTAATTGGTCGTTACAAAATATCGTCTAATTATCGGTAGTCAGAGGTGGGGCGGAGTAAAGTTGTTTGTGTCCACCTATAAATAGACCGGACCGACCAGTGTTGAGGCAGTCTCTGCCGAGCCGTCGTGGCGAACGTTACTCTGCCCCCTGTCGGTGATATCCGGCTCTGAGTACCCGTCACTGATTACAGATAAGTATACTTGCTTTATGTACAAATGATTGTGTTATGTGGCAATATATATACATTGTGTGGTATATATATAATCATATGTATATGTGATACCTAAGTAAAGCTTATGTATTGACATGTGAATATATATAACAGTATCTAACAACGTTATGTATATTACATAAGTACAAGTATTTAACTCGTTAAATGTATTGTTATTTGTTTGATTGAATAGGTGGCTTATATACTCGCTTCATAATATTATATATCTATGTTTAATTGCTGCCATTGATTATGAAATAAAAAATAAGAGAATTATAGTAATATATGCCTTATATATTTAAATAGAAATGCCCTTTTTCTGAACGTTTCTCTTTTTTTTTATTTATTATCTTACCAAGTTTCTGACATGCGCATAAGTGTTGGTGATAAGAAACTTAACAGGTAGCACATACATAAATTAACATTTTCCAAGAAACTAATTTGTTTATTACACAAAAAATAGTAATTGGCAAATCGCGTCAGTTAAGCATATCAAAAAAATAAGGTTAGTAAATGACTGCCATTTCCGATAATTATTTGATACCTACATGTTGATTACATTGTAAGTTGTCCCTATTATGTCTTAATTTTTACTGACTCAAATTACGGGGTGCTGACATTTAATGAGAGATTTTTTCAATTGTAAAGTTATGAAGTTCAGTGGGTAGTCATATTTGGGGTATTGTCCTAAAAACTAGACATTAACTTTTACGTGTACCTACATATGTAGTTATAAAAAGAAATGTACCTAACAGATTATTTCTATGTACTGTTTCTAAATAGTATTTTAATAAATGCATTTCGGTAATTATGGTTTGATTATTCAGTCCTATTCCAAGTAAAATTAAGTAATAGTAGTTTCTAGTAGGCGGGTGGGCTGCGCGGGCGCGTAGCTGGGCGGCCGCGCATCAGCTGATCGCGCGGCGCGTCTGTGGTTGAGCGCGAATGACCTCAATCAGGGTTGTCAACATTTTCAATAAAAAAACAATTTATTTAGTTAGTATGGAAGAAAAAACTTGTTTGTAATTAGCTGATATTAATACAACTGAATGTACACCTGCTATAGATACATACCCTAAAATATTATTTCGCCTTTTTGTTACACCCTGTATATGATATTTTTATTATATAGTATTTTTGCGTTAATTAGTCTTGAGGTAAAAATTATTCGTCAATTATTTTTTCCTAGCGCCTTGACGTTGGTTCTGTTGAGAAAAAGCGCCGCAACAAACGCAACAGATATCCTCTTTTAAAAACAAATTATAAACATAACAATACATATAGCATTACAATAGAACATTTCTGGATAATATTTTTTTGGTTATGCATCTAATTATTTTTTAAATCAAATTCTTAACTTTAAATGGCGATTACTCGAAATCGTTATTTTGCGGTTACTGCACTTTAGTGTCTGGTGGGCAGAATTGTTGTATTAACAATAAAGATTATCTAGGTGCAAATGGAAATTTTAACTATTCCACATATTTGTATCATTCAAAAAGTCTTGTATAGTAAGCCTTTTTCATAAGCCATGTGCGATTCGAATCTAAGACCTTCAGGTATAGCGCGTGCTGCTTTTCCATTGAACTTCTATTTAAAGTTGGCTAGTACGTGATGTACAATAAACATTTCAAAATCTAATCACACAAACTGTTTTAACTCTATGGTAAGTAGCTTGTGTTATAAATCCGAAACAACGACGGTATATACCACTACAGATTAAAGTTGGTTTACCATAATATTGTTACGAGCTTCCCAACGCAGACCTTCCAACGCAGAAACATCCAGAATATTCGCGCGCAGTCTGGCCTTGACTGACCGTACGGCGATTGTGCTAGTAAGTTCTGGCATCGACGTCTCGACTTACTGCGGTTCCGCCATTCCAAACTAGATGGCGCTGTTTACTAGACCACCATCGATCGTGGCGCGTAACAATATGGTTCATGGGGTTAAAAATAAATCTTTCAAATAATAATTGAATGATGGTGAATGTCTGGAAATTTTGACGTTTTATGGAAAAGGTACTTAACTTAATTTCTTTGTGAGGTGTAATATGCACATATGAAATTCTAAAATTACAATAATACTGTTTGTACCAAAATCATGCGAAATTTTGGGCAATCGTTAGTAGTAAACTGATGTTGTGTAGTAACCTTCCCCCTCGCACCGCTACGCATACTTCTTACCATAAACATAATCATGTAGGTACTAGTAACACTTATGCATCGTCAAAAAGAACACAAACTTAATTTAAGCTACGACCTACCGCAGGTAGGATGCTGTGTAAATAAATAAATATTGAACAACATCACATACATTGCTCTAATTATGTGGTAAGTAGCTTAAGCACTTGTGTTACAAAAATCAGAAACAACGACGGTACCACAACGCCCAGAATGGACACAATTAAGGAAAGTTAGTTTCCCATGTTGGCCCGACAGGGGATCGAACCCGGGACCTCAGAGATGGCACGACGCCAAAATTCGACCCGCTGGCCTCTTGGCTACGGATGTCGTACGAGATGAGGTATACCATCTCTAGCCGAGTTTTATTTTTGTACAGCTGGCTAAAGTCAAGTTTCTTTTTTGTTCAGGTGTGGACGAGCCGGCAGCTTGGCAGCAACACCTGGAGAAAAGCTGATGGAGCTGCTCCGGCCCAGCGCCGGCACCCCGCGCCGGCACTCCACAGCCGCATGCGTGCCGCAGCCGCCCCGACCCTCGGGCTTCGTCTACTGCCCCTCCGACGCGCTGCCGTACTGCCCCCCCTCAAGGATCACGCTACCGCAGAGGCCTATACTTAAGGTGAGTCAAGAATAAAAGTGACACTTGAAAGCATATAAGTTCAAAAGGAGCGTGAAGAAACATCTTGCGGGGCCAGTATGGCGATGCTAACAGATAGGATATTTCGATATCAAATCCGTTGTAGTCGCGATGTGGGTTCCTTTCTTGCGTACCGGAGGAGCCAATATACTGAGCTATAAAAAGAAAGTAAATACTTTAAAACATATTCGGCAGAGGGCACTTACCAAAGGCTAACGGGTTAATACAGCAGAAAAAATTTATGGCCTACGATAACTTGCGGTTAGCTCAGTTGGAAGAGCAGCACGCGCGATACTTGAAGGTCGTGGGCTTGATTCCCGCACCGCATGGGGAGATAAAAAATTCTGTTTCTAACACTTGAAAAACAGGTGACGAAACTGCTGAGATCTCAAATAGACTTCTTCGACCTTAAGATGAGCGAGTAACTAGGTTATTTGTCGGTTTTGCACAGATATTATTATTCTTATGAGCTGCTCTTTGGTTTTTCCTGTAATGCAAAGAAGATTTAGCTTGCAAAGAAAACCTTTGTATGGTTCTAACAGGCTTCCAGCTACCGGCCAGGCTCTGGTGCGTGCTATGTATTGCTTGTCTATCTTAGTATTTAAAATGATATGTACTTAGCGCTTATATAGTTATTTTCTTTGCATCCCTTTTTATAACTCAGCTTTATTGATTCATTGTATTATAATTGACTGAACCTTTAAAAAAATCAGATTTTACTTTGGTAATTTGGAAATGCTAATTTGATGATGATAGTAGTGTTTAATCTGACTCACAGATAAGTAGAATATAAAGTATAAGGCTTGTTTTTGTTATAGTTACAACCGCCCCCACAAATACAACAGCCACCAGTCCAGCCGCAACCACCACCAGTGCCCCAACGCACGGCACCAGTCATCGCCCCGGCGCCCCTTCCAGTGCCGCCCCCGGCGCCCCCACGGCGCTCTTCCCCACAGCCGCCGCGCCGCGTGCCACCACCCACGCCGCCCCGCCCGCCAGCAACCAGCCCCGCCACCGATCCAAACGGCAACCGCCGCAACGTTCCGCCCCCGCAGCCGCCCCGCCTCGACTGCAACAGGAACCCTCAACCACCCGTGCCAAGACGGCCCCCCCAGAAGATGCCAGACACACCTTACACTCCCCCACCGGCGAACAACACCATCAAACGCTCACCTAGTTCTGGCTCGAACATCAGCGTCAGACAAGATTCGAACGTGTCTTCAGACTCTTTTAGTCAGACGTCCTCGCCGTCCTATACGACGAAGACGATGGAGGCTCCTCTACTGCCTCACCAGCATGTGAACAAGAGCCTGAACGCAAAGATAGCCCGAGGGCTGCTACTCAAGGAGCAGCAGGAGAAGGAATCTGGCAACTCGTCCATCACCAAGAGCATGTCGACGCCGGCCTCGCTGCAGACTATCGTCCGGTTCCAGAATGGGAGCAACATGTCGCTGCATCATCGGGTGAGTTGACTTAAGCATTTTTACAATCGGTATAAATTAAAATAAATTGCTCAGTTGTTACAGTTTTTACGAATAAGTGTCGTATCACATTCTTCTACTGAATTCGGTATCAAAATCAATTTTAATTTATTTCTTTGACCAAAAAATACTTTCTCTAATATTAAGAGTATGTAACTGACGGACTAATTAGAATCATTATTTGTATCATCCCTATGCACGAATAAAATGCGGCCAAGTGTGAGTCGAACTCGCAGGTGAAAACAGCAAATAACATAATATAAAAGTTCTTGTAGTTCTTTGTAACTAGTAGTTAAATCATTCTCTTATTTTAAAAATTACAGGGGGACAAATTTTTAGTCAGTTGAGAAAAAATTAATAATGAAATCTGAGTAAAATTTTAAGGGCCTACCCATAGATATGTCGCAGTCATCTGGTTTAATCAGCTATTTGATTGGATCACTAGCGCGTTCATTAAATGACGACGTTTAATTGAATGACTAAAGGACAATTCGTCAAATTGTTTAATACAACGTTCAACTTCTTGACTGAACGTCATTTAGCATAGTCGTTGAATGGGATATTGCGGACTTTGTAATGTTTAATTAGGACGACCATAAGTTCGCAACTTAAACGATAACTAACTTTAGATAAAAAAAATGAGGACATGACGCACCTTAATAAGAATTTTTTATTATATTTTAACAATTTTAAGTCTTAAGACACTTAAGCTAAAAAAATATCATATTTTTTCAAAAGTACTGTATTAAAAATTAGAGGAAGAGGAAAAGGTCGGAATCTCAATTTCACTCAAAAAATATCAACACAGTGCTATTCTATTAGATTTGTACCAGCTGTTTGACGCCATCTTTGTTTTGATGAGCACTAACGCCGCAGTGGAATAAAAATGAACTAAATTACAATCACCTGACTGATTTTACGTCCGCTATGTTCAAAGGGCTATGTTACAATCCGCTAACTTGTTGGACGTTGAGTGATGCTTGTTCATTCAACGTTCAGCCTAGTCATTCAATTAAACGTCGTCATTTAATAAACGCGCTAGTAATTCAATCAAATAGCTGATTCAACCAGATGACTGCGACAGATACACCACACCACTCGTATAGGTTTCATAAAAAAACGAGTTTCAGTTCTAGGTATGACCCCAAAATGTTTTTTTTTCTATTTTTGTGTGAAAACCTTAATGCGATTCACATAATACATCTACTTATCATCAACAATAGTAATTCTTTTAGTTTTGGTAAAAAGTGACTGCGACATTCGGACAGAAACACAGACATAACGAATACACAAGGGTCCCGTTTTTTGCCATTTAGCTTCGGACCCCTAAAACGGTGTAAAAGCCGCTTCCAATTCATGTTCCACTCGCTCATAGCTATTTTTATTTGGTTTCACCAACCGAGTGAAGTGGATACTTCTGGCGTCCGGCGCGAAATGAAATATCAAACGAATTCGCTCCGTGTAAAACGAAACGTGAAGGTGCAAAATATGATTGCATCTGGCCCAGAGCACAGCAAAAAGCGTGGAACGAAACCTGCGGCGAGAGTTTTAAATGGAATTCGGTATTGCGGATTTTTATCTAGGCTAGGACTGATTCTTTGGGGCTTCAACTTTGAGGTAGGAACTTTAACGAGAGAAATTAATATTTCTTGCTTTTGATGGTTCATTTGAGTATCAATTTTGGATTTGATTTATTATGGGGTCTGGGGGTCTACTCCCACAAACGAAATATGTCGGACTCGACAACGGATGGCAATTTTTAATCCTCATAATCATAAAGAAATCACTTCGAATGCGAATTAAGCTTTTTCAAAAAACAAAATATTATTTATGCAAATCAAAAACCACGTCTTCATTCCTAAAACTTTTGAATAATCTTCAAAAACGAAACCTTTCGTTTGTTCGTTTCGTTTTTGAGAGTAGGTACCCTGGCTTTAGGCCATCGATAACTGTTATATATTTTCAAACTTGATTGTCTTAATTGATTGTTGTAAAATAGTGAGCTTGAATGATTGTATGAAGATGTAATGATATTTTTCTGTTATCGGTACATATTGCAGTAGGTACTTCGTTGCAGAAATACTTGAAAATTTTTAATGTTAAACAAGAATTTGGATATTGATAAAATATAAATAAATATAAATATATTATTAAAATATTGATTTTTTTTTTAATTAATTTTAGTTTGAATTTTTTGTAAGCTAGTGTTATCATAATTTTATTTGTTTTGTTTATGTACCTAAATAAATAGAATTTGGATTACCTCTTTGACACATTGTCAAGATTATCGCCTAAAGTACTAAAGGCCCCGGGTTCGATTTTCAGACAGGTCAATTTGAAAAATGATATGTAGTTCACGTTTTTTATGATAGAACAACACTGGTACCATAGAAAAAATATATTATAACATACTTACAAACAAGAACAAACCTATACATGAAAATATTAAAAAAATAATCATTTAATAATTTTATCGCTGCAAAAGTAAAACGAAAAGAAAAAAAGGCAACAGATAAGCAAATAAACGCACCACATTGCCGCGCTTAACTAAAGATTTGCATTAAACACGTGCGCGACTCGCCGATGCAGCGCTGTAATATATTTTCTCTTAACCCACATCGCACATGCGACCCGACCGCTGCTCTTAATATCGCACTATATTTTAATTACCTCGGCCCTCGCTGTGCGATGATAAATTTTATTCCACGCTGTGTACCGAGCGACCGCGCCAATAATATTTGCGTTACAGTGGAGGACAATTGCACGTAATGTGTGGTCAACTGTAACGTGTTAGTCGATTTTTATAGTGGTTTACACCGCACTAGCAAACTTTAACAATTTTAAAGAAATATAATCGTGGGTTCGATTCTCGCAACGCAAGGGGAGATGAAAATTTGTCTGTTTCTTTTAAATATCTAACGTGTTAGACTTTAGGTTTGAAAGTACGGGAATTCGTTATTCTTCTTTATGTTAATGGTAACTAAGTCTCTTTTGCAAAGTCCACCTCGGCCAGTGTCACGTGTGGAGAAAATAGGATACATGACTAAACATATCTGCGCGTACTTGTATACTTTATCAAGTATTTAAAAAATCTAAGCATTTGTTGGTACTCGTATTTACTCTGATTTCATATTAGTATTTATTCTATATTTTAGTTTAAACCGTAAATACTTTATGGACATGTATATATATACATATATATATTAATGAATTTATTTTTTGTTATTATTTTTTATTGTTTTTTTTTTGCATTAATCACGTTATGGTATTTATGTTTCCTGTTAATATTTTCTCAATAAATATTTTGCACGGCCGCACCCGTTTCCCGATATCTACTATTTCATCTAACTAAAGGTCGTCTGTATTATTTTTAAATATTTATGTTGTTATAAGCGGTTAGGATTTGATTTTTAAATTAATGCGACCATAGTTAATCATCAGTAAAATCACATGAACAATAACTGCAAATATTTAAGACGCTTCTTACAATGTTAAATAATTATACAAATATTATTACTTAATAGGAGACAAACATTCTATAGGTACCGGACAGGCACCCTATTTCTAAGAATTATACAAACAAAAGTTTCACAGATGTTGCTGTAGTATCAAATACTAAAATCGGATTTAAATAAACATTTAAGCAGGGTCCCATAAAGCGTACAGAACTCTTTGTGTTCGATTTCAACTCGCAATTGTCTGATTTTTTGGTTCGCCGTCGGAAAATGAAAACGAATTTATATTTAAAGTTTTTTACAATATCGCGAGAAAAAACCTGATAGTTATTTTGCTTAACCATTAAATAAGTGGCTGGCACTCCAGCGGCTTCAGATGAATTTGTTTAATGGAATGGAATCATTTGGCTGTTTCGGATTCCTATTTTGTTAGTTTGTTCCGTAGTCAGTTTGTGATTTTGTTTCAAAATATCGTGTCTAACCATCTGAATTGATTGGTATTTTCATTTAATTTACTCTTTATGCGTTAACAGACAAAAAAAATATGATTTTATTATAATAAAATTCTAAATCGGATTTTTCTATTATATTATACGTAAGCTTAGTTGGAAGCAGCAGCAGCACGTGCGATCCCCCCCGCTGGATTCGTCACCTTGTCGCGATGGAGGAACTCAGTTACCATGTGGTTCGGGACGTTGAGGCTGGCCTTGTCACCCAGCCTCCGATACCGCACAGGGTGAAACCAAGACTGTTCCTGAGCTGGGCCGCGGAGAGCAGGTAGCTCTCTGCGGCAAGCCCGCATGGGCAAAGGTGGACCGCGGAGGAAGAGGAGGACCTCGGTGTTTTGATTCGATGCCAGCTTACCTATCCTCCGCGGCCGGTGGATCTCGGGGCTCTCGAAGGGAGAGCTGGAGTGAGAGTCTAGTGTGACCGCAGCAGCGGTATGCAGCGGAGCCGCAGAGCAGATCCGCTGCTGGCACCGGGGACGCCAGGCGTGGGGTAAGCCTGGCGTCCGTTACCTCGGTCCAGAGGGGGCGGGGCGTGTCAGGTGGCCTGACACGCTCCAGCTGCGTTTTGCGCGGCGAGGTAGACCGCTTGGCGGTAGGCGCTGTGAGGGAGCCTGCGTAGAATCCACAAGGAATCCCGACTCCCCCACAACTACGCAGCGTTGGCCACCGAGGGGGTTTTAGTCGTTGCGAGCCCGACACACCACTCTCTGTTCCCCGCTGAGAGTGACGGTGCGGTAGGCATTTCCCCCTCGACAAAAAAAACGCGACGCAGGAACACAACAACATAGAAGTGATTGTTATTTGGCTGCGGTCTTCTGTAAGGTGGAGGTGTTTCACCAGTCGGGCTGCTCCAGTTCGAGCGATAAATCGCTATGCCTTACCTCTCTAGTCTTGTATAGCTCATTGTAAACGTCTTCAAATTCTCAATGCTTCATGAATTCAATTTCAAGCGCCATGTAGGAACTCTCTCGTAAAGAGATTATTATTATAAATTTGTGTCTGGCCCATGCCAATTCAAGCTTTCGGAAACAATTAATAAATAGACCCGAGACAATATAGAAAAGTTCATTTCCCATATTGACCCGACCGGGGATCGAACCCGGAACCTGGGAGATGGGGCAACGTCAAAGTCCAGCTCGCTTACCTCTCGGCTACGGAGGTCGTCATTATCTGTCTGCTTTTTGAACACTTAGCTGGTCACGTGTCTTAAGATGATTGGTGAGACAATGCTTAGTATGACGTCACAATACGAAAAGGCACCATACATTAATTGATCTGTCCGATTGTTCAGCTGCTAATTGGAGGGCCATTGGAACCGCTAGAGGGCAAATCGAGACTCTCCAAATCGTGCAGACATCGAGTGAATCGCATTCAATCGATGTGTACATTTATCACTCGTACTTTATGTACTTGTATAAAGAGACCTTATTTTTTATTTAACTTCGAAACTATTCACGTAGCCTAAAACTTTCCTTAATAAATCCAATAGAAAAATAATGTTTCAATTCGAAAAATAGTTCCTGAGATTTGTTCAAACAAACAACTAAACTTCAATTTTACACTATTCTTATAGACTAGCGGGACTACACTTTCAAACAGGTCCTGGGTTTGAATCCCAGTCGGGTGAATATGAAAATGTTGTTTTTCTATATTGTTTCGGGTCTGGGTGTTGTGGTACCCTATATTTTTCTGATTTCCGCAACACAATTACCCGAGAGTACGATATACGAGTATGTATAACAAACGGTCTTGCGCAATTTGCTACTCTTTTATACGTTTCTTCTGTATCAGTGTCCAGTATGATACACGAGAAGGTCAACAGTTTTTTTGTTAAGTTTTGGATTAGTCTACCGAGTTACAATTTGGCGCCCCTTTACTGTATCGCCCAGGCCCTGTGGGGGAGCCTGTGTAGAGACTGCAAGGGATCCCGACTACCCCACAACTGCACAGCGTTGGCCACCGAGGCTGTTTTAATCGGTGCGAGCCCGACACACCACTCTCTGATCCCCGTTAAGAGTGACGGTGCGGTAGGCATTTCCCCCTCGACAAAAAAGGCATGTACCCCCACTTACCCCCCCCCCCCCCCAATAGATCCGGGGCTGACGTAAAAGCCTTGTCTTGAAAACATCCTGTAAAATACGAGTTAATTTTTAACTATCCGTACCTCTTTCAGGATATCGTCAAGCAAATAAAGTAGTACTAGGAAATCATAAAACGTAAGGAGGTTCGCGAAACGTCAAACATTCTGAAATGTCACTATTATGTTAAAAAGATCAATCTTGACTGAACCTTATTGTAAGGTTATAAGGCCTTAAAGGATACATTTTGTTGTTCGTTGCTGTACTTACAATGATGTAACAACATAAATCCCCGTCATGGCCGGCCTTGAGCCGTCGTCCCGGTATTCATTAGCCCGCCTCGAATGCCTGCCACCCATTGTTTTAACGTTAACGCGGCAACACTCAAATTTTCTTTTCACTCAAATTATAAGGAATATCTTAATTGCAAACCGTGTTACTGGAATCAGTATGGCTGTTAATCTTTTACGAATTGAATAAGATGCTTAATTAATGCAGATTGTGTAATAAATGTGGTTTTAAAATGTATTTTTGTTTAAATTTTATTATTGTTACGGATTATTTGAAGTTCATTCCATCGTCTATTTGAATTTATAATCTACTATATAAAAATAAGTCGGGTTTTCCTTCCTGACGCTTTAACTCCAGAACGCACGAACCGATTTCCACGGTTTCGCATTCGTTGGAAAAGTTTTGGGCTCCGTGAGGTTTACAGCAAAGAAAATTCAGGAAAATTTTCAACAGAGAAGCGGGGAAATCCTCTAACGCGAAACGAAGTTCGCCGGGACCGCTAGTTCAAAATAAAAATACTTGTTCATCTTAAAATTTACAAAAGTCAACATGCAAGAAATCTTATTTTATTTAAAAAATAATAATATGTACATAATTTAAGATTTTTTGTTTATTTTTTTAATTGTTGACTATACGTTTAATTTTCATTGGTAGGTTTCGTCTAAAAAGGTAATTATTTATGATAAAACCGTATAGTTGAAATAAGCTTTTTAAAATCAACATGCGAAACTTTAATATTTCGGAAAATACGAGGATTTTCATGCTGAATTCTTGTCGACAAGATTATGTCCTGAACCGTTTTTACATTTAGTTTATATTTATTTTGACAATTAAGTACTCGTATTACTTGTTACCTGTATAAATAAATTGATTGATTGTGATTAAAGGAATTTCAATTCTCTTAAACAGCATTATCTTCTTTCATTGTAAAGTGTACAAGTTTAAAAAACTAGTTTCAAACATTCACAGCGTTGTTAGTGAAACACTACGTCCGAGGCTTTTAAAAATTTCAAACTGATCTCTTTAAACATTGCCAAAGACCGTTTGCAGTTAACGAAACAAGTAGGAAAGTTAACCAATTCGCCTTAACGTTACTGCTATTACTGTAGCCCTTTGAACGTCGCCGACTGAATTTCACTGCGTCGAAGCGATGTTTAACAACTTTTTAACGTTTTTTCTTTTTAGTTTGTGACGAATGATAGGTTTAGAGTTCTGTAAGTGTAAACGAAACCTCATTAGTGCGAGCAATTGAACTCGTAAAATAATTAAAACGAGGCTTTGTTGCATTATCGTCCATTCATACATTCATTGTAGAGAACTATGGAATGCTTTGCACGGCACAAGTGAACTTTAAATATTTTAAAGAATCAGAAAAAAATCATATCCCTTTGCGGTGCGGGCTTCAAATTTTGAAATAAACCGGACGTTATCGTAGGCGACGAATTTTTTCTGTTGTTTCAACTTCCTAGCCTCCGTTAAGTGCCCTCTGCCCAATACGTTAAGAACTACATATTATATGGTTAAAGATTATTTATTTCTCAAAAAGAACTACATAATTCACTTACTGAGAAACTTATGTTACATAATACTCACACTATGCACTAAACACAATGAGACTTATAGTACTATAAAGGGCGCACTTAAAGTAAAATCACAACACGACAATACAATCACAATACGAACATCTTATAAGTAGAATTAGGCTAACATTAATTTCAATAAACGGCGATATCTCTTACATTCCCAATTGTAGGTAGACAAAAATATAAACGAGCTCGTCATGAACAATACCGGCGTTTGGCAAAAATATTTATGACTTACTTATTTAGAGTTCGCTAGTGAGGCGTAAAGTTTTATAAAAAAAAATTAAGCAACATTTTAAACCTTTAATTTTCATGATCTAGTATTTCTATAGCACAAAGATTAGTCAAGTTATATGTAAAGACTATCTTTTTTTTTTTAAGATAAGATAACTTTATTTTTCATAATTTTATGTACACTGCATACCAGTTACATATACATTTTTTTATATAAATATGAAGTAAATAAGAAGTGGGTACATTTGTAGAAGGAGCATTTTTTACAAAAGTATCCTATAAAACATTAACAAAACAACACAACACCCACTTATAAATATTATTATCTAAGTGTTTCATGAAGGTATACAGAAAATAGTTATTCATTACCTTTCGTGCTAGTCGAAACTGTGTTACGGCACATTATCTATACGTTGACTATTCTTTTTTACTAAGATACCTACTTACAAGATTGTGTTTTCATGTAATTGGATTTTTGTAATATTTTATGAGAATAATTTGTTGAAACCTTATACCTTAGGTTTGCATTATAACGGCCTGCCAGCGACATTACCGGCTGTAATGCGAACCTCGTTTTAATTATGTTAAAAAAAATGTTATGTTCGGGAAGAAGGGATGTTCTTTTCATTTTTTTCTGGATTTTCTCCTCGCACTTGCTTTGTTTATCTCAGTTATTTTTTTATTTTGGGTTTTAACCAATATTTAAAAACAAGATTTTTTTCTACACTATTCACACTGCTAAATGATTTGTATTAAAATACTAGCGAACCCGACAGACTTCGTCCTGTCAAAAAGATTTGGAATGTGGCTTGACTCTAAATTTTGGTTAGAAAAGGTTTGTACTGGGAAAAAGAGGGCTATCTTTTAAGTTTTTCCTGCAATTATTCGAATTTTTCTCGCCGTAAAAACTATCCTTGGACTTCAACGAACATTTAAAAAAAGAATTGTCAAAATTGGACCAAGCATTGTTGAGTTATGCGCTTACCAACACATTTTGCGATTCATTTTTATATAACAGAAGATGAAATAATGAAAATAACAAATCTATATACTTATAATAAATCTGTATAGAGAAGTAAATTCTAATATTTCCAAAATAACTATCAGAGGGTTTCTAGCGATCGGTACAGATTCCAAAAACCCAGAAAAATTTTAGTCTGTCTGTCGTTTGTGATTATAAAAACAAAAATTACTCGACAACAAAACAAATTTATCATATAATTTTAGTTAGCAACTTGTGTTCCTGTCTATATTCGTCCAGTAAAAGTCTCCAACGGAATATACAATTCACTAACAAGAGGCCACATCGTTACACTTTGTCTCTCTGTATAACGGGCGGTGAGAGCTGAAATCTGCGGTTTGCCGGCCTGACGCGGATAGCACGAATTGCAGTGACACTCCGATAACGAGGTGACTGTCCGACCACAACTAGATATACATAGAATAAATGTATATATTTACGTGCTTAGGTCCAGTTTATTAGGAGGAAATAGATGCAATGTGCACACCGAAACTTGACGATCCCTGACACAGGAAATTCTTAAAACGAGAATTCGTGGATTCTTCTGTTGGCTGGTCTGCTTCAGCTTACCTCCCAAAATTAAATAGGTACTTAATCTTTCTTCACTTCTCAGAACATACATATATGAACATCCATAGTGGTCGACACATAGCTGTAAGTTAGATACTGCTACTGTAACTAATCTAAGGCTAAGGTAGGCGCCCAAAGCGCGAAAGGTCCCGGGTTCGATTCCCGGTCGGGTCAATTTGGAAAACGAACTTTTCTAAATTGACTTGAGTCTGGGTGTGCTGGGATGACGCCCCCAGTTAGTATCCGTCATCTGGTACTCATAGTACAAGGGAAAACCTTAGTTTGAGACCAGGTGATTGGTGTAATTGTCTGGCGCATTAAAAAAAAAATCTGCTGAGCTTCTTACCGGTATCTTTTCGGTAAATATAGGTTCCGAACTGGTAGTACAATCACTTGGCATTGTATGCAATGATGTTTCAAAAGAGTTACATGTAACCTACTTGAAGAAAGAAATATTTGAGTCTGATTTGTTCTTCCTGGATGAATTGACAATATTTAAATTTAACTGTTAAACGAATTTCGATCTCCATAACCTGAATTTGTCAATAAAATTATGACTGTTTTATCGCGTAGGCGAGTTAATGAAATTTCAATTCAGGAAATTACATTTGCAGCGAAAATGAGAACTTCATTTCCGTAGCTTTCACGAATACCAGACAACCACCACACGCCTATTTCTACACATAACGATATGACGTAACATTTTAATATTTACAACTTCATGTGTTATAAAGTAGGTAATATTGACGTATTTTCGGTGAATTGGATGAAAAAACTTGAACGACCCAAGTTATTATTTATGATTTAGTGAATTTTAATATGTCGCATTGCTGCAGATTTGTTTAATACCCAATGTTTGAATGTCAACTTTAATGAAACAATTTATAATGTGGACTGCATTCCTACACATCGAACGGCAAGCAACTTTATTTAGACCTGATTGAGACTTGAAACTTTAAATTGGATCATTGCCTTCTTAGAGTCCTTGGAAAGCTAGAGCACCAAACACACGTGTTCATTTAAAATAAAGGAATGAGAAAATGAAAAAATATATAATATGATGTACATTTCTATGCAAAGTACCAGTGAAAATTAGTTCGAACGAGATCTAGTAAGTAGCTTTTATTACTTAATTATAAAGTCGAAAGTTTGTAAGTATGGATGTATGGATGTTTGTTACTCTTTCACGCAAAAACTACAGAACGGATTTGGATACAATTTGGTAGGAAGACAGATGACATACTAGATTAACATATAGGATACTTTTTATCCCGAAATAACGCGGGCGAAGTCGCGGGCAACAGCTAGTACGTCATAAATCTTTAACCGCAATTTACCTTTAATTCAATCAACTCAAATATAAACTTTTAAATTATGTAACTTGCTGCTACGGAGCTCTGACTCGCACTTGACCGGATTTTTATTGTCTAACGTGCCCATTGAGTCTTGTGGCAGCAAACCCATTAGAAACACACCCGAATGCGGAAGCATCGCTTGCGACCTGCCGCTGACAATGCGCCAACTGCACTCAATGCATTGAGAACAACCGTTTGCGACATGTAATTAGTTTTGAGTCTTTTGAACAAAATTGTATGCATGTTTAGCTCCAAAAACTGTTTGGAGAATACAAAGCGCTAAAACGAATTTTAAGTTCTCTCTAGTCCTAAATATTGTTAAGATTGGGATGACTTCTAAGTGTCTTGTCGAGTTTTTTCTCGGTACAAATTAGGTTCTAAACCGGCAGTAGCTTAAATTTTTGTTTGCATTCATTTTGACAATTCATAAGTGTTACTCGTAAGTTACATTAATAAATCAATTGATTGTGATTATTTCAAATCGAACCAAAACTTGGCACGAACAGTTACAATGAAGTACCAACATGCAGAAAATAATGCTTTGTTAAAAAAAACTGTTTAAAATGTGATATTTTTAAGAAATAATATCATTTTTAATTTCATGACGTTATGAATTATACTTTTAAGAAATGTATACCTAATCGTACCTAGCTCATAGTTCTATAACAATTTCTTAATATGTCCTACACGAGTACGTTCTTGGTTTACGACACACGAGTCTTGGAACCGCTGCAATGTTTCATTTCCGCAATCCAGTGCCGCTGTGTAACCTGGCATTCCGAGCAAACACTGTTGGTCGCTCGAGGCGGATAGTGTTCACAGTATAATAATACCAACAGCGTGCTTACTGCAAATAAAATGCCCTTGCAATAATTTATCTTAAGATCCTTATCTTATAAATGTAACAAGTTGGGTGTCAGTTGTAATGAAATTTTAAAAAAACTACATTTTTAGGAGTCTCAGAGTAATGGAGACTAAGACCGGGGTTATTCGATTTTTTTATTTGTCTGAAACTCAGTAGTTTGTCATCACATTGAAAGTGATTTCCAATTATATTTTCCTGCAGGTTTACCTTAAAAACTGGGATTCATCAGGTGTGGTCAATCTTGAAGTAAAATATAAAAAAAAACAATTAAATTGAATTCTTATCGAAACATCACTGTTGTGGGCAATAAAAAGTCATACCTATTCGGTTTAAAAAGAGTATATGTTAGGCTCTCTTCTCGAATTAGTGTTAATAGCATTGGCATTGCATTCTTAAATCTATAACTCAACAAGGAGGCTCCTCACTGCCCCACGCCGAAGTATGCAATAGGTTCTGCAGGAAACTAGTTATCCTACTATCTGAGGCATTCCCCGCGGAAGCTATACGAGCGAGTTCTCGGCCACAATCTTGCATGTATGTTTGTTTGTGTGCGCAATGCGACCGAGCTTTTGTTCCACCTCGTTAGAGGTCGTAATGGTAGTTTGAAACAAAGCCACGACTTTTTCTGCTCGCTCGGTATACTTTTCATTTGCATGCTTAATTACGTTCCGAGTTTGTTGTTGATGCATTTGTTTACGTTACGTGGTATGTTGATGCACGCCTTTAAGTACATCAAATAAACCAGCTCGAGTACCTAAGATTATTTAATAGTCAAATTTGAAATTCAAGTATACCTCTTTACGAACGTGCCTCTACACTATCTTAGTCAGGTTTTGATTTTTTTTTAATTATTTATTTACTTAGAGTGAAACATACTGTATTTACCGAACCGTACATTACAGAACCGGAGTTAGCGTCATTTGCATTATATAGACGTTTCATAAATATTACTCTTGTAATTTACATGAATAAATAAATAAATAATAAATATAAATTAAACGTTAGGATATTATGTAAATAAAGTCAGATTGAATCCGTTATTTGTGCTGTAACAATATTATAGTATAGATATAAATATAAATAAATATTGGACAACATCACATACATTGCTCTGATTCTGTGGTAAGTAGCTAAATCACTTGTGTTACAGAAATCAGAAACAACGACGGTACCACAACACCTAGACCCGAGACAATACAGAAAAGTTCGTTTCCCATATTGACCCGACCGGGGATCGAACCCGGAACCTCTGAGATGGCGCGACGCCAAATTCCGGCACGCTCGCCTCTCGGCCACGGAGGTCGTCAATAATATTGAATTTAAATTTGAATAGTATTTTTTAATGAAAACAAATATAAAAATGTTACGTTATTCCAGCCAGTGGTTATGGGTCAACTTAAAATCCCTTCTAAACCTGCAATCAGTTAGTAGGTATCCTTCCTCCAGCAAACATTATACTCATGAAATAGTTAGTCTAACAATAATCCTACCTATATGGCCTCTACGTTAATCCCTACCCTCATCGTGAGCCCTGAGGTAGTTTGGCAACAGGACAATAGGATTAAAGTCACTTGTATCCACTCTTCTTACACATTCGTAATGGATTTTGCATGGTAGAATGAAATGTTGAACTCGCACCGGGAGAATAAAGGCCAAATCTACATACATTAATAACGTCATTTATGCCCGTTTAAATAATCCGTTGTTTGCCTGAAATACAGAAATTTCCTAGTTCAGGCACAAGTAAGTTTAAGTTCCTATGTTTTAGCCCTAAGCAGTATATTGAAATTTAGTGTTTAATGAATTTTATTTAATATTTTACGATTCGGAATGTGTCAAAAACTATCCGTTTTTCTACGAGTCGTTAATTCTAATTTCAAATTAACTTTCCATACCAGCTGTCATCAGTCGACCGTCGGTCGTTTTTAGCTTACGCCCCGTATAATTTATTACTATCCGTAACAAATATCTTTTCAAATATTGGAACTGGGAATTATACGTTCCATATCTAATGGATACACAAAATAATAAATAAATAAATGCACCAGACAACCACACCAATCACCTGGTCTCAAACTAAGGTTTCCCCTTGTACTATGAGAACCAGACGATGGATACTCACTGGGGGCGTCATCCCAGCACACCCAGACCCAAATCAATTTAGTAAAAATTGTTTTCCATATTGACCCGACCGGCAATCGAACCCTGAACCTTTCGCGCTTTGACCACCTACGTTAGCCACTGCGCCGCCGAGGTCGACGTTCATTCAAAAGATCCCTCATACGTTCTAATGGATACGCAAAATCTTGAAGAATAACGAGTTCGAGACGGTTTTCGGGCCTACTCTCAAAAACGAAAAAGGATAGCAATTTTTAATTGTCATAATCGTAACCGATTCACTTCGAAAGCGTTATTATAAAACAAACTATTCCTATGCAAATCAAAAACCACGTTTTGATTTCCTAACTTTCGATTAATTTTCAAAAGCGATTCCTTGGTTCGTTTCGTTATTGAGAATAGACCTCAATGTCCGAATTCAGTGTAAACAGTACTGATAAAGTAGTATTTTACTAGCTATTTGGTTTATGATTTGAGGCCAATGATCTTAAGGCTCTGCTAATAGTGCATATTATCGCTCTTTGACGATCTAAATGGCTGATACGAGTACTTACTTAAATACCTAATAGAGGTGCTATTCCACAGATGCTCCGCGACATGCGCGGCGGCAGCAACGAGGGTTCCCCACACAAGTTCCGCGCGCTGCAACTAGCGCTCAATGCCGTGGCGCTGCTGGCCATCACTGGCGCGCTCTTCGCCTACTTCCGAGCCAACCCCGCTGTGCAGGTACTAACACATGGAGGCAACCAGCGCTGCAACTAGCGCTCAACGTCGTGGCGCTGCTCGCGATCATCGTCGCGCTCTACGCCGATTTCCGAGTCAACCCCACTGTGCAGATACTGACACATTACACTTGGAGGCAACCAGCGCTGCAACTAGCGCTCAACGCCGTTGCGCTGCTAGCCATCACCGGCGCGCTTTTGGCTTACTTCCGAGCCAATCCCGCTGTGCAGGTACTAAGAAACACTTGCACATAGAGGTGACATGCGTCTGCGCGTCTACTTGCCATTCAGTACAAGTAGGAACTTTCGAGCTAGCTTCGCTGCACAGCTGACAAATATTTTCACTTAGAGACAACAAGCGGTCGACTCTACCATTACGAGTGCACTATTCACGTACTTCCAAGCCAATTGCTTTTGTAACAAATGGTAAAACTCACAAACGCTAGAGCTCAATGTTATGACGTTAAAAGTAGAGTCATTAATCTTCAGGATTCACAAGCCAAGCATCACTGCAAGTCGCAGTCCACTAAGAGTTTTCCAGCAAAGGCATTTGACTGCCCGCTGTTGTAATCGCGCCAAAGTACCGCGTCATCATTCGCGTCGACTCTACAAACTCTTACAGCTTCCCGCTCGACTTACGTTTTCCATTAGGCGTCGTTCAGGGAGACGCGGAGAGTCAGGCCTTCGCGGCGTTCGAGGCACTCTGCCGGAAAAACAAACATATATATATTATAGAGCGTTTGATGGAATAGGTTAAATTACTAAATAACAAAAAGATACTTTTTCTTTTCCATATAAACAAATGTCAGCCCACTACCACGGTTGGTGAAACCTAACTGAATCGTTCAAAATCTTTAGATTGATATATGAAATAACAAGAGCCCCGGCTTCAATTATTTTGCCAAGCAGTTGCTAGAAATAATGCCGTTGCAGTATTTGCTGAGGTTTTTTTTTTATATTGCACTTCAAGATTGACCTCATGCCACCTGATGTTAAGTGGTAATGAGGTCCTAGCTTAAGGGTGACAAGTACAGCATAATAAATCTGTTACTGGACTTGTCACCCTTACCTTGAAGGCTTCACCGCTGCTACTAATGTAGCACCCCCCAGGAGCTCTGGAAACCTTACTCACACGCAGGAACACAACAACACAGAAGTGATTGTTATTTGGCTACGGTCTTCTGTAAGGTGGAGGTATTTCACCAGTCGGGCTGCTCTAGTTCGAGCGATAAATCGCTGTGCCCTACCTCACTATAACCCGATTGACCGTAAAATATTAAGTGTGTATGATACCTAGTTATTTCTCTGAAGCGTATTAACTATTAAAAAATGACGTTTCGTTTTGACCTACTTGACCCGTTAACTTATTTCAAATATTTATTCATTTATTAAGATACTTTACATCAATCTAGCGCGACGTCACTTATTCGTTCAGTTAGTGCATATTAATTAGTGATGTAAACACACCCTCTGAACCTTGATGCTTTTAAACAACGTAATTTTTTTATGAATTTCTTGAAACCAAATATACGTTTTATTAGATATATTTTAGGAATCTAATTGCCGGAATGTTTATTTAAATCATTATAAAAGTAATGAAATAACAGACTGTATAAAACTTTAAGTAAAATTAATACTCGTTCTATGCTAATACATGTAATAATAGTTAAGCAACTGAAGATCGATATATAAACACTAACATATAAAAAAGAAGAATATATAAAACATATTATCTTACAAAAAGCATAGCCAAGAGCGGTGGAGGTCAGATCACAGTAGTAAGCAACAATTGTATCGTCACATGTAGCAAATGAAGCGACGGGAGATTTTTATTTATTTTATTTTATTTTATTTATTAAGGTTTGCTAACAGTTTACTCATACATTCTTGCCAACAACATAACAATGGTTCTAAGTCTTATGAGTATTCTAATTAAAAGCAAACACAACATGCAACGTCATAATTGTAAAACAAGTGACTAATAAATATATAATACGTAAAATTCTAAAGTAGGTATAATATTATATCTACTTACAAAAAAAAAACATATCAAAACACACAAAAAAAACACATGTTTAATTCACAAGATGCAACTTGACCAGCTTTTTGTATTGTGGAAGTGAGTTCGCAAACACATCAGATGAATTGCTACACTCATTGGTTAATTTGCACATTCGTGGGATTGGAGAGTTAGACCCTAGTACAGTTTTTCTCAGTGGAGGCGACAGAAAAGTGATTTTTGTACGTGGATACCTTCTTGGCACTCGAAACTTGACCTTTGTCAGCAATGGAGGGCAGTCTATGCTGTTATTCAGAAGCTTGTGGAAGAAAGCTAAGTCAAGGACTTTTCTGCGTAGATCGAGTGAATCCATTTTGAAATGCGTCAATCGTTGGGAGTAAGACTTCTTTTTCTTGCAAATGCCTGCTGAGAATGACAAGTGCCACATAAACCTTTTCTGGATTCGTTCAATTCTCAAACTGTGCACGGTGAGATGCCGATATTGACATAAATTATCAATAAGTCGTATACCAACTTGCGCATGGCAGACTGCTGTAACAAAAATGCAGATTTCCACAATTTTTCACGGCTTTACACTGACGGGCGTGTAGACAGACAGCGAGTTATTCTGAATAAAAAAGCGAAACTCAGCAGGCAAGACGCCGTGCACAAAGAGTTTCCCAGCGGAGCCATTTCGCTGTCCGCTGTTGTAAGCGCCAAAGCCACGTCATAATTTGCGCCGACTCAACAAACTTTCCCTCAGCTCGACAAAGTCGTTATTCTTTGTTTATTTGAAGGTGTGGCTAGTGGAGAAACTAAGACACTTTTCTTAAGAATAATTAGGACATTCTTGGATCTGAGTTGTAAGTGTCATTAAATTTAAAGTTCACCGTGAAAAATATTCCATCACGAACAAACAAATTTGGTAACTCCTATCTTTGCCGGACCATAAAGAAGTGGAACTCGTTGCCGGCTTATGTGTTTCCTCCTTCCTTTGACATGGATTCCTTCAAAAGGAGCGTGAAGAAACATCTTGCGGGCCAGTATGGCGATGCTAACGGATAGGATATTTCGATATCAAATCCGTTGTCATCGCGATGTGGGTTCCTCTCTTGCTTACCATCAGGCTGGGAGGAGCCAATATACTGCGCTACTATAAAAAAAATGAAACTGTAGAGTTGATTAGTTTGTTTTAACACGCTGATATCAGCAACTACTGCTTCAAATTCATTTTTTGTATTAGATAGTCAATTTGTTGAGAAAGGCTATAAAATCACGCAGCAGAGGGCAATTAACGGAAGCTTAGAGATCATTACAATAGAAAAATTTATCACTTACGCTAGTTATCGTTTCGCTCAGTTAGAGTTCGAGCGCCACGCCGCAAGAAGAGATAAAAATTTTCTGTTTCTTTCAAATATTTAGCGAAATATCTGTTGAAAATGTGGAAAAAACGGGGATAATTAGAACTATGACAATCGACTGGCTTTCGCCTGTCCAAAAATCGACTATGTTGTACCAACCATAGCTGACGCAACAGCATCGAGTATGATGTAGCCTCTCTCTCTCTGTCTCCTAACGTCTATGTGGTATCTTAACCCTTTTCTTGACGGAGTGCACTGTCAGATCCAGTCAACTTTGAAAAATCATACCACTAAAAATGTTATTACTTAAAATGGAACGTTCCTACTGTTTAAGAAAGTAACTGTTTCTGAACGCATTTACGTCATGTCATGTCAGTTTGACATAACCGTTTTCATTTACATTCAAAATGATGAACCGAATCAAAGCAATCCCACCGAAAAAGGTAAAAAAAAATGAAATTTTATAGTGTTTTTACTCAAAAATGTAAGAATTGTGCATATCACGATAAAGTACATTAGTGTATACGTGTCAATTGAGTTAATTTTGAGGCAAAACTGTATATTTGGTTTAGTAAACTAGAGCCAAATTCTTATGTATCTCGCAGTGCACACTGCCATGTTTACTGGTTTTTTTTATTTTGGTGTAATGTATCATGTAGTGCACACTGCCAAGTTTATGGTGTTTTTGTTTTTGTTATATTAATTAAATCGATGGTGATGCAGTGGTGATGGTGTTAAGCTAAAGCATAAAAGGTTCTGGGTTCGATTCCCGATCGAGTAGGAATCGCTTTTTATACATACATACATTTAGTTTTTTATACAAGATTACATGTCTGTCTGTAGGTACATACCTTCAGTCTTGGTAGGTGTACTATATGCTCTCGTCTTTGAAATCTGGTTGTTGGTTTCTGTTTTTTTATGGTGTGTTCGTTTTGATTTTCGCTTTGCATGGAGGGTTAATTAAGCTTGTTTATCTTAGGGCGGAGTACAGCCATCCTTCGCAAGAGGCAGGAAGCTTTGTGCGCTTATCCCTAAATTGGGCCGAAAATCTTCGAATGACGATTCGTCGTCGGAATCTGAAAATGAAATCCGGCAATTTCCGATTCGACATAGGGCAGACGAAGAATCATCACCAGCGCCTTCACTGCCATCGTCGATGGAAAATCTCAACCTGCTATCAGACGATGAAATAGTTGATGTCCAAGAAGCGGTCACAGCGTCTCCATTACTAGCGTCTCCAGTTACTCCACTAGCTGCGCAAAATTTGACACAACCTGTAGCGACTCCACAGCAGACTCCGGCTCCGACAGCTCCACTGTCTCCAGCAACTCCTTTAACATCAACACGTTCCAGAGCAATTAGACCAAAATTGGTTATAGCACGTCGTCCTCAGCTGACAAGAGTAAAAATGCAACCTCTCAATTTTCAATGGACTGTAAAACGATTTCATCATCGAGCAGAAATAGCCAATAATGATTTTCAACAAGAGGCATGTTCCAAGGATCCATTTCAATATTTTTCCAGCTTTTTTACTGACGACATTTTAAACTACATAAAGGAACAAACCAACTTATATTCCACTCAACAAACTAATAGATCGTTGAATTTTACAGTCGAAGACATAAAAGACTTTGTTGCAATAAATTTACTAATGGGAATAATTGATATGCCTTCGTATACAGACTATTGGTCCCGAGAATTTAGATACAGTCAAATAGCAGATATCATGCCCCTCAAAAAGTTTCAACAATTACGTCGTTACATTCATTTTAATAACAATTTGCTTGATGATGGGGATCGCTACTACAAGATCAGACCGTTGGCAGAAATGCTACGTGCCAACTTTTTGAAAGTACCTCATGAAAAGAAATTCAGCATAGATGAGATGATGGTGCCTTATAAAGGGAAAAAAGCTGGTAATCGGAAGCAATATGTAAAAAATAAGCCTAAAAAGTGGGGTTACAAGATTTTTGTTAGAGCTGGTGTAACTGGCTTTCTTATTTATGGTGGTGAAGATACTTTTAGATCGATAGATTTTTCACCAGTAGAGTCTTCTCTCGGAATGGGCGCTAAAGTTGTGATAGCATTATGTAAAACCATACCAGACCCAGCGTGTTCTGTAGTATACTTTGATAACTTTTTTACAAGTCTCGAATTGATTCACTACCTGCGAGAAGAGATGGGCATATTTTCACTTGGAACGATAAGGGCAAACAGATTACGCGGTGCTGAGAAGAAGCTCAGCACCGATAAAGCACTCAAGAAGAAACCAAGGGGTTCTTATTCGCAAGTCGTGTGCAATAATAAGAAAGTGTGTGTCGTCAAGTGGTACGACAATAAATGTGTCACTACTGCTAGCAGCTATGTAGATGCCCACCCTATATCTACGATCCAAAGGTACGACAAGGAGAAAAAGATGAGGTCAGCAGTGCCATGTCCCGAAATTATAAAGCATTACAATGCCCATATGGGCGGTGTTGATTTAGCTGATATGCTAATAGCTCTATATAGAACTGAGCTCAAGGGGCACCGATGGTATCTACCATTAGTATCACAGCTATTAGACATATGTGTTACAAATAGTTGGGTATTGTACCGGAGAGATATTGGTAATGGAAAAACATTGAGTTTGAAAAAGTTTAGGTACAACATTGCCAAAAACTTATTACTTCGGCACAGAACCACCACGAAACATACGGATAATGTGAAGGGCCCAACCCTATCAAAACTGATTAAAGCGCCGGTTGCTCCAAGACCAACAACAGAAATTCGCAGTGACCAGCTTGGTCATTTCGCCACATTTGGAACAAAAGGCAGGTGCAAACTATGCACCAAAGGTCAAACCACTGTGTCATGTACTAAGTGTGGAGTCAGATTATGCTTAGTACCTGGCAGAAATTGTTTTTATAGTTTTCACCACCAGTAATTTCTTGTTCAGTACAAATATGTGATCTCACTAATTAAAAATAATTATTTTATATACCATTTGTATTTTTACCTATTTTTGGTAGTGTACCTCGTGAGATACATTCGCCTAAGATAGTAATTTCTTACGAACATGGCAGTGTGTTTCACGAGATACGGAAGGTATCTCTGAAAACAAAACTCTATGATTTTTTTTAGTTTTTTCCCCTACATTTTATGTTCCTATAAAAAGAGATTATTTGAAAAAAAAAACAGTAATTTTAATTTTTTTTTTTGCCAAGTTAAGGGTTAAGCGCGTTAAGCCTCGGGCCGTTACTTGAATCTATATGCAAGCTCGCAAGATTGTGTGACATACATCTTTAACTATAACTTTTGTTTTACAACCCTTTCTGAAAACAACAACCAACTCGCAGGGTTATATAACTTACCAACATTAACAATAACTTTAATTCTGAAACTTTCTGTAGTGATATAAATTCATTTGCGGCTCACCTTATACTCAATGACTAACGAAAATAATTTGTGGAGAACCGGTTTTTTGCGATATCGAAAAAAACCCGAAAGCTGTTGTTTATGAAGTAAGGACTTAATTATGTTGATGATCTAATAAAAAATCTTGTACCTTAATGTATATCCCTACTAATATTATAAATGCGAAAATAACTCTGTCTGTCTGTTACGCTTTCTCGCTTAAACCTCTCAACCGATTTTGATGAAATTTGGCATAGGTATACGTTGAACCTCAAGAACGGACATAGTCTACTTTTGGTTAGAAAGTAAGGGGGGATGCCACCTTTGAAAGTTTATATGGGAAAATGTTTATTTTTTAAGTTCGAGATATGAAAGTTGGCACAAATATAGCTCTATTAAAATATAGACTACTTTTTGTTTCGAATATTAGGGGAGATAGGGGTAAAACCGACCATGAAAGGATGTAGTCTACGCGAACGAAGTCGCGGGCACAGCTAGTATCGTATAACATAACACACATTGCTGTTTTTCTCTGGTAAGACATCTGTAGCAGAGTGGAAATTTAGATCTCCTCGATCAAAATTTCGTGTCGCGTTTGCAGGGGTCCAAGCCTCGATTTCCGTGGAGTCAAAGTGGTAAATTAACTTTTCTACATTATCACGGGTCTGGGTGTTGTGGTGCCATCGCTGTTTTTTGTAACAAAAGTGCTTAAGCTACTAACCACAGAATCAGAGCAATGTATGTGATGATGTTTTAAAGAATGATTCTTTCCGCGAAGTTACTCGTACCAAAAACACAAATTAGTTTAACAATCACGTTTCTTTTAGACCTATAAAAGGGTTTCCTGGTTAACTGCGACTACTTGGATACCGTACAAATGTACCGTCTTTGTATTTTTAAATGTCTAATTCATAAGATTAAGGGGCAGTGAAGTTGCGGTGTAGTTAATATTCTGGCTGAAAATTTAACGCAGTATTCAATTAAATCTTTGAAACACCGGCAAACTAACAATACATTCTTACAAACCTAATTTTTTAATGATATTAGTATATACATGGGAAACATCGCCGATTCTTACTATCCAGTTTAATTTGATCCAAATCCATTTTCTTTGTTTCTGATTTGTGTTACACAAATGCTTTACCTACTTACCACAGAATCAGAGCTATTTATGTGAGTTTGTTCAATATTTATTTAGTATGATTAATTTCCAATGACCTCCGTAGCCGATAGGCCAGATGGCCAGACTGAGGTCCCGAATTCGATCCACAGTCGTGTCAATGTGGGAAACGAACTTTTGTATATTATCTCGGGTCTGGCTGTTGTAATACCGTCGTGGTTTCTGATTTCTGTAACATATGTATTTAAACTACTTACCACAGAATCAGGGCAATGTATGTGATGTTGTTCAATATATATTTATTTATTTATTACACTCTTATCTACGTTCACGTTTTAGTATAAATAAGATATTTGGTTCCTATTTATACTAAAATGTGAACACAATTGGCTCACTTATTAAATTTGTGGCCCACCTTTTATTTAGGTAAGGTTAGTATTTTATTGGTGCACGATTAAATAAAACCCTTTTTTACTGGTGCATCCCAACTTCAGTGCCTCTTCATCCGCAAAGGAAAACTTTGGCGGCCTGTTGTTTCTTGGACCACGTTTCTGTACATTACAGCCTTTGTTCCTTTTTACGTTTGTACAACAATATGGAAATTGTAATGGGGCAACTGTTTAGTTTTTCCCTGGTTTCACATTTTTGTTTGAAGTTGTTTACAATTGTTCGGAGCGGCACAAAAGGAATCGCTCGCTGAAGTCGTTTTAGGTTTGGAATTCGTGACCTTAATCCGAATAGGAAGTGATTCAAAAGAATAATTGTACTAGCTTTGTACGGTAGGTTGTTTTTGTTTGGAAAAAAACACGTTTCAAATACAAATGCTAATAGAATTTCGATATTTTTCATTAGTTTTCCGCTTCAATGATTTTTTTTGAGTTTAATAATATCGTTTTTAATTCTTTCAGTTCCATACAAAAAATGTTAGACAAAGATATGCGTGTAAATAGAATATTTTTTTTATTTCCGTATTCATTTAAGACATAATTAACCTTAAAGTGCTAAATTATTATAAACAAAAATATACCATTTTTTCAACTAAACATTTGGTTCTATAAATATGAAAACAAAACCCGCAGTACACAGTATTAAACCTCAACCCAATTGATACTATTGAAACAAATTGTATATAATTGTAAAATTTTGTACATAATAGTAAAACCTATTTTTTATAAATAATTAGCTTATGCCCGCGACTTCGTACGCATGATCATCATGAAATCAATAGGGTTAAACGCTAATTTATGACAATACAATAGCAAATTAAAGCGAGCCGTCTTCGAGTGCGGAATAATTTTTAAATATACAATTTTAATAAATTTAAACACACATATACTGTTAAGAACCCTAGACTAGGTACGCGTGGGTGGGTATTTAGTTTTTTATATAAAATGATTTACTTCACATAATAACAAAGCAACTTGATCCGAGTTTTTAAAGTTTTAAAAATTAAGAAAACCAAAACCAAACTGCAAAACGAATAAATAACTGAAAAGCAATTTTCAAAGGAATTTCACGTTGACGCATAAAATTCCACCTTATCTTCTTTCTACTTAAATATACCTAGTGCCATGAGTGACACTAGGTATATGTAACAATCACAATGAATCAAATGACATCTCGCATGTCAAAATCGGTCAAGCCGTTCAAACTGTGTCAAAAGAATGTACCTACATACATACATACATACATACTCTCGAAAAACGTGACCCTCATTTTTCGGCCGTCGGGTAAAAACCATATTTTTAAGTAATCTTGCAAATTCCAGTCGACTATCGTTGACACGGGCTAAATTGGGAGACGCTTTGAGGTTTTTTGACTTGGAACCGAAGCCATAAATTTGTTGCCATGCCGAGTTTTCTATTGATGTTTGCTTGCTTTTCAGGTCGAAGTAGGGCGTTGTAAATGGGACGCCGAATACTTATTTAAGTGAAAATATTATTCAGTGTTTTAGGTGTTAGCCACTTGTACGTTTTCCATGGTCCATGACCTCAAGAAAGTCCCATATATTTATCAGTATAATTATAGTTTTACTTCATCTTATTTATAGTCCAATACACCCCGTGTGAGTTGACTATTACATTATGAAACCATAAGTGGCTTTTAATCAAAAGTATTGGAAACAAAACGAATATTATTTGAAATGAAAGTTTCAAGTAAGAAAAGTCTACCACGATTGCTTTTTCTCATGACTAAATGGAAAACAAGATGGCCTACTACCAAAAGCAAATATGTCGGATTCGATGACGGATAGCGATTTTTAATTCGTATACCCATCACCAACTCACTATTATTGCGAATACAGCGTTTAAAAAAACAAAATATTATTTTTACTAATTCAAAACCACGTTTTACCTCCCAGATTCCCTTCAATAATCTTCAATAACGGAACCTTTCGTTTACCTATTCATTTCGTTTTTCTGTACCAAAGCGATCTGTTTCCCAATAAATATAGGTGTAACTTTAAAACCAAATTTGAAAACAAACCATCATAGTTAGTATTCCACTGCAGGGCACAGGTCTGATTCAAAAATACACAAGTCGACGATACAATGCGTGCCTACTGACTTTATCACCTCGTTTTCCAAATATGATTGACGAAACACGCTATGTTTGATAAGTCCGTGAAATACTTTGCTCTACAATCTATATGTCTCTACGGTTAAGGAGCCTAGAAATCGAGGAGTTTCCGGATTAATTTCTCGTAACCCGGCGAGTAAACAAAAGTCCTACTCCGAAAATAAATAAAGTCTCCTCGCAACTACCTGGGAGTGCCCAAATGGACCGGAGGGCGCATTCCTCCTGCGATTACAGGCGCATGCTTCGTCAGATATGCCTGTGATTAAATTAACGACACAACTTAAATACTCGCGCAGTCCAGAAACTACGAATGTCGGAAACAAGTTATCTTGAAACCATGCTTGAAACCACTCAATTAACTATATACAAGCAATAACACACGACCCCGTTTGCGTTATATTGAAATAAAAATACTATATAGTAATTCAGTATCTAATCCATATTTGTACCAATTTTATAAAAAACAATTGAGTTGTCTTTGCTTTACAATGACACTTGTATGTAATTTACAACATGTTTGCAATAAATATTTGATTTATTGATTGAAGTGGCAACAAACATACAGCCAGTTACCCATACCTACATTCAATAATTCTCACAATCTATTCAAATTTATAGTATTATTAAGATATGATTGTTTTGTAACGAAATATGGTCCCATGGCTGGGTTAAGGTCTCCCCAAACTTTTCACTACTCTCTTTCCAAGGCTAATAGTCTGCCATCCATTCATTTTTCAATTGACCAGGTAGTCACAACATATTTTTCTTGGCCTACTTCTTTGGTGATAGTAGTCTTCTGGTTTGGGAGTGAATTTATTTCTTAAGCGAATATTATTACTCGTAAGTAGTTTTATCCGCACATCAATTCGTACCGTTATAGTGTCTTAATTAATATTTACATGTCTTATGTTGCTAAGCTTAGCCCGTTTGAGCAATTCATTTATAACTTCCTGACTGTAGTATGTATTATTAACATGATGCTAAGAATGCTTTTCTTTGTGCAAACATGCGCGCGATTTTGTAATGAACGTGGAGGATGTGAGAAAAACTCCACTAGCAGATTAATGTATTCTTTGAGATAGATGTTTTCTTTGAAAGTTTACTAACAACCCGCCCCGTCTTCGCACGGGTAGAGAACAATATCACATATTTCTTTGATTCTGTGGTAAGTAGCTTAAGCACTTTTACGGAAATCAGAAACAACGATACCACAACACCTTTTTTTTTTTTCGGGGGGAAATTCTTTGACGAACCGTACCGCCATCTGAGGGAAGATGACGGCGTGTGTGGGACTCCTCTACTTCGCGAAAGCTACTAAAACGCCCCGGTTGGACTTCATCGCCTTTTAATGATGGTGCTGTGGGAAACTCGGCTCAGCCAGAACTACCACAACACGATACCACAACACCTAGACCCTAAAAAATACAGATAAGTCCGTTTCCCATATCGACCCGACCCAGATCAGAATTAAACCCGGGAACTTAGAGACTTTCGCTCTTATTGGTCGCAGCGTGATGTTAAATAGCCTAGAGGCTTCCTCGATAAATGGACTACAACACAAAAATAATTTTTAAATTCGAACTAAGTTATATCCCAATAAAAAATCTTTCTCTGTCCCTGTAACTAGGACTAACCTAGGCCGACAAGCTCCTCTAGCCAGATGTGCCATTAGTTATAATGAAATCAACAATTTAGATTTAGATATATTTTATGACTCGCTTCCATGTTTTAGAAATAAGTTAATGGAGTTCGTGTAAGTCTCTTTTTTATTTTTTTTTATTCTACTTTATTGTCATTCAATCCCTTTCTTTTCTTTTTTATTATTTGTTCCTAGCTTTTAAACAATGTTGTGTTCACCTATAATTGGTATATGTATATAATCTTTGTAATCTTTTTGCTTTTTGTCTGTAATGTTTTTATATGTATACTGTTGGTGTACCTATTAAATAAATAAATAAATAAGTTCCTGAGATACGTGCGTGCAAAAAAAGCTTCAACTTTATAATATTAGTGTAAGGAATGTATGTTCTTTACTAAAAATGGAAGTACTTCCGCCGAGCTAGGTTATCTGTTATCTGCTCGGGGATCAAGGTCCTACTACCAATCTTGTTTTGTTTTATATATAGTTTGTGGTGACGATAACTCTGACATCGCGATGTAGGATCGATGTACTGATTGGCTAATCGTGCTCTACGTATGGAGCGTTGTTTACTATACCAATTCTGCTGACGCTGTATTTGTGTCGACTTGTAGATAATGTCGTAGGTCGGCACATTACTATATATGACTAGTTCCAAATCCAAGATACACTATAAATGTCTCGTTTTTAAACTTTGATTTGTTTCCACAGTACGTCTCTCAATACGTGAACCGGTCGACGGTGGCGCCGCCGCCCGCGCCGACGGAGGCGGCCGGCGCGCGCAACCCCGCGCCTGGCGTGTGCCTGCCCGTCATAGTCAGCTTCTGCCAACAACACCGCATCACGTACAACTTCACCGTCTTCCCCAACTACATTGGCCACTTTGGCCAAAGAGACGCTCAACAGGTCAGTACAATTAATATAATTAACTAGCGACCCGTCCTTGCTTCGCAGGCATGCAATTTTTAGCAAAATGAACTTAAACTCAAACTCAAATATTTCTTTATTCAAGTAGGTTACATATAACACTTTTGAATCGTCATTGAATACAATGCAAAGTGATTCTACTTCCGGTTCTGGACCTATATCTACCGAGAAGACACCGGTAAGAAGTTCAGCAGGTTAGTTACAGTATCAGTTTCTAACTAATTGCTATGTGTAGCTCACTTTGGACCAAGTCATATAGTTTTATTTTGTTGAGTGATGAAACAATTAAGTACTCAAGTAAGTATTTACTTTCGAGAGGTAAGCTGGAGCAGACCAGTCCCCAAAGGTGGCATCTGTTCACAAGCATGACGTATGTGCCAGCCATCGCTTCACTATATATTGAATAGTTAGAAATGTTGGCTTTTGTATACTATAGTGCAAATAAAAACCTTCCTCTTGAATCACTCTATATAAAAAAACCGCATCAAAATCAGTTGCGTAGTTCTAAAGATCTAAGAATAATTAAGGACATAGGAACAAAAAAAGTGATTTTGTTTTATACTATGTAGTGATGAATAAATATTTGTCAAAATTAGATACATTGCACTGATTCCATCCAAGAAAACATTAGTCTTTTTGCACTTTTATTATGTGATTAGTGAAATGAAACACGTGACTAGTCACCACTACGCGCCAGTATTCATTGCGTCTGTACAGCTCACGGCGCGCCTTTGAAACACGTGACTAGTCACCACTACGCGCCAGTATTCATTGCGTCTGTACAGCTCACGGCGCGCCTTTGAAATACGTGACTAGTCACCACTACGCGCCAGTATTCATTGCGTCTGTACAGCTCACGGCGCGCCTTTGAAACACGTGACTAGTCACCACTACGCCCCAGTATTCATTGCGTCTGTACAGCTCACGGCGCGCCTTTGAAGTACAATGAACGTACTATTCATAAATTGTTTAATATTTTGAAATAGGTCCAGTACAGTATGTGAAGATAAACACTTGCTTTTTGATATTGAATAAGGGCGGCGGCAAAGTCCGAGTTGTATTGTCTGATGTGCTTTTGATAGTAAGTACATTAAATAAATTTTAACCAAAATAATTTAGATAAATTTAAGAATTAAATCCTCCCCTCCCTTAATCTGCCGTCTTTACCAAGATCCATTTGCAAATTGCTTTTTTAATTTATAAGAATCTACATGTAGGTACGTTTGTAGTGAGAGTAAATAAGCAATAACTACCCCAGCGAACTTCTGCAGCTTCGTCATTACTTTTCAAAAGATGAGAAAGTTTGCTATTCAATATTTAAAAAAAAGCCGTTGTTCACTAGCCCAGCCTTGTGCTGCTTAAGCAGAGTCATAGTAGAAAAAGAGAAGTATGTAATCCTCCAACAAACGCACGGAGCGTGGCTACTATGTGTGCGCGCCCCGCCCTGTACCGACGCGCGTCGCACGCACACACTGACAAATATTCACAATCTTTCAGAGTCACCTCAGTTAGGGCTTTGCACTGGAGCGAAATTATGGCACCGGAGAAAATCACCGGTGAATTTGACATAACCGATTGATAACCGGTGAATCACCGGAGATTGTGCATAATTTTGTTATTTTTTTTAAATTACCTTGTAAATCATAAATTTACCATAATACCTATTATAAAACATTACAAAAAGTGACAAAATTGTAATTTTAATATTTATTTAATAGAAAAACGTAAAATATATGTATCAAGTCTTAACATGTGCTACTGTGACAAAAAATTATAAATTATTCGTGGATTTTAAAGTTGTGATTTAAAAAGCGGGCGGGACCCCGCGTTACGTAATTTCGCGTGCGCGGCACGTTTCACCACCGCTGCCGCGCATTTTGTTTACACATATTTGCCTATGGACGCTTGTAATACCAGGGGCATCACGCGCGCATTGCCGACCCCTGTAAAAACTTTTTTACTACCTTCGTGAAGATCCCTGGTGCTTTGCATACCATACGGGGAAGTAAACATAACAATAGGTGTCGAAAGTTTTCACTGACAGCCTTCAGCAGTTATCGTTCGGTCGGGGCGCTAGTTTACCTACTTCTCTTTTTCTACTATGGCAGAGTTCTAAATATGCTTTTAAAAATCACTGTGGATTTGTGTGCGTGTGAAGGTGTTTGCCCGCTTTGGTTGTATTGTTTGAATTGCTATTCAAAAGAAACAGATATCGATGGAACTCGGGATCAAACCCTCGACCTTTACGTATCGCGCGTGCTGCTCTTACCAACTGAACTAACCGCAAGTTATCGTAGGCGATGAAATTTTTCTGATGTATCAACCGTTAGCCTACGGTAAGTGCCCTCCGGTAAGAAAAATTTCATCGCCTACGATAACTTGCGGTTAGCTTAGTTGGTAAGAGCAGCACGCGCGATACGTGAAGGTCGTGGGTTCAATTCCCGCACCGCAAGGGGAGATAAAATTTTTCTGTTTCTGATAAACAAAGAAATTAAATTGTATTATAGAGTTTTTGGACCGCTAACACAATATTACCTTCGTCCTTGCCAGCAAAGCTGTGGTCAAGGTAATCAGCCACTAATCGCCTGTGGCTCGTTAAAATACTATTAACGGATCGGTAGCAGGTCCCGCTTATTAGCAGGCTTTAATTCCGCTGCTGTAATGAAGGATGGTGATCATTACTGAGAGGTATTCAGGTTGTGAGGTCGACATTTTTACTTCAACCCTTTTTTGGGGATTACCCGACGCAAACAACAATAAGCTTGATGTGTCTCGACTGTTATATAAAAATCCGATAATATCGACGACCTTCATACCCGAGAGGCCAGCGGGCAGTACTTTGGCGTCATGCCATCTCTGAGATCCCGGGTTCGATCCCCGTTCGGGTCAATGTTGGAAACGAACTTTCCTATATTGTCTCGGGTCTGGGTGTTGTAGTACCGTTGTTGTTTTTGATATCTGTAACACAAATGCTGAAGCTACTTACCGCAGAATCAGCAATATATGTGATGTTGTCCAATATTTATTTATTAGATACGATGTAGATCACTCTTGCCTCTTTGTGGACATAACCGTAAAATTTTAATGCGTCTTTAATAGCATACGATCTCGTTCTAACCAAGCTCGTCTTAGAAGATAAATATCAATTGTAGGAAACAAGCGGTCTTGTTATCGATACTGGGTATCTTGTTAGTGTTACCAAACAATATAGTTTCTATATCTATCGATGGATCAGAAAAACAAGGTAAAAGTGTCAAAAGAGTGCAATAGGTATTAATAATGCCATCAATGCTAAATTGTTACCAGCGTAGAATAAAATTGATGCATGTAAGTAAAAACTATTTTAAGTAGTACAAAAATCTGAAATAATCGAAAGCCCCGATTATTTACAACTAACGGCAGTCATTTGCTTTAATATTGTACAGTCATCACCATTAGTTTGTATCCACCTCAGTACCTTGTCGCATTAAAGCTCGTAAGCAAATTGTACGTCATCGCGTCGGTTAACTTAATGTGACAAGGAACTGAGTTGTATAAAAACTAATGATGCTGACTGTACCTGAATACTGAGAACAATCGATATCGATTATTGAGATTTTCGTTTTATTAACAATATCGATACTTCACCAATTTACATTACATTCCTTAATCTCGATAGTTTATTCTTCTCGACGATGAATACTACTTAGCTATAGTGTCGATAGGACTAACTGCTTTTATGCAACCTAGCTTCGAGATATCGATATGACATAAACCATCGACAAGCAACACTTATTGAGAAGCATTTCATTGTTATCGTATCGTAAAATGTTTGGTATCCAGAATTCTACTTAAATCTAATACTTTTCGAGCCCACCTCTAAATATTCATAAGGCAAATCAACGGCACAAGTCCTTCTCCGAAAACGTCCGCCATAGCGACTGATCGAAGAGTCCGACCGAACCCCCTATTAACTTGTGTGCCGTCGCTTTAATCTCCTCGCCTGGGGATCCGACACGCGCCCATCTTTCATAATTATAGCAGGCGGGACTCAAATCTATACTAATAATTAGGAGAAAGGGGCGATTGGCGGAGAGTACCTAATTCATACGTATTAAGGTATCACATATATGAATGACGACGTCCGTAGCCGAGAGCTGAGATCAGACTTTGGCGTCGCGCCGTCTCTGAGGTTCCGGATTCCATCCCCGGTCGGGTTAATATGGAAAACGAACTATTCTATATTGTCTTGGGTCGAGGTGCTGTGGTTCCGTCGTCGTCTTTGATTTCTGTAATACAATTGCTTTAGCTACTCACCACAGAATCAGAGCAATGTATGTAATGTGGTCCATATTTATATAAAAAAATTGTAAACGGAACGTAAGCGTATCAACTCTAGCTATCAGTATTCTTTATACGGAACTCCTACTGCAAGGCACACTAATCAGCATCGTAACGTAATCGCCTCGCCTCGAGCCTAGCTCACGAACCGCTCACATCTCACCGTACGCTTTCTTGCTTACGACATTTCACGTTCAAATACTGACCAGCGCGGCACTCCACCTGGCCGTCAACTAGTTACGAGTTGCTAATGCACTTACGGCAGGTTGACGCTTGGTGACGGCGAGGGTTTACTGTGATGATCCCTTTCCGAGTTGACAAATGTGCTGCGACCATATAGGTTATTTTCCTCAAAGATGCGCTAGGAAAGGATTGAAAATTTACCATACATATTTCAATTCTCTTCAAGCCTCGTCTCGTCTTGCCCCTCTGGTGGAAAAACACCATAAGAGATCTCTGTAACAAAGAGGCGAACGGGCCAGAAGGTCTACCCTCAACAACGAAACGAACAAACGAAAGGTTTCGTTTTTGAAGATTTACCAAAAGTTCGGAAGGAAAAAAGTAGTTTTTGGTTTGCATAAATAGTATTATATTTTATGAAAAAGCTTGATTTGCAATTTAAGTGAATTAGATGTGACTATGAGAAATAAAAATTGCTATCCGTTTTCGGATCCGACATATTTCGTTTTTGGGAGTAGACATTGCGCCGTCTTTGAGCAACCGGGTTCGATTCCCATATGGAAAATTATTTTTCTATATTGTTTCAGTTCTATAAAAAAAATCGAGAACAGCTGGACCTTTAGCTGATTTTGGGTTTGAAAAAAAATATATAAATACGGTCGAATTGAGAACCTCCTCCTTTTTTTTGAAGTCGGTTAAAAAGGGGCTATTAGAATTATCTAAACATTAAATATGTTTAGAAAATTATAATTTAAGTTATTACGTAAATGACAAAAATGTACGGATCTAGAAGATTTTGTAATTTTAAAAAGAGTAAGAAAGAAACGTTAAAACGTTGCCAGTTCTTGACATCATTTATATTCCGGATACGGCGATAGAATACTGAACGTGTACTGACGATAAATAAGTTCTTTTGTAAAGCTTACATGAATAAAGATATTTTCTTTTCTATTCAATCGGGAAAGCGTACCCACCTAATTACTTCTACATCCAGTGACTTCAAACATATCACCACAATAATGATGTGGATCGATTCATCACACTGTCGGCGGCAGCATTGTCCCGCGTGACGGATGTCTGTCTGTCGCGTCGCCTATTGTTACCGAGCCTTTGTTTACGTAAATGAAATGTCCTGATTATTGCAGATTACCCACTTTTCAAATGTAAATTGAATACCATTTATTGTGTGACAATTAATTCGAACACAACTGTCATCGGTCAGCTGTGCCTCAAAGCCGGAGATCGTTAGTTCAAATCCCGCGGAAACACTATCAAAGTGTTTGCGCCTGTAGGCTTCGTGGTTTTAGCGGCTGATTATTTTACTTGATTGATCTATAATATTTAATAATCGTATTATGAAAACATGCTAGAAACATAAAAAAAGAAAATTCTAATTTTTCTCTAACTGCGTTCGCAGCGTCAGACATCTGGTTTGGCGGGTCATGTCGCTCGTTGAAAGTTGTGTTAAGAGTTAGTGACTTAAAGCAACATCTCAATATTACCCTTCAAAACTTAAGAGTCATCCCATGGGAATTTATTTCTAATTCTCGAGAGGTATAACCTTTATTTAATTTTATGTCAGCCTTACATAACTAGAGATCATGCTTGTCCTGAAATACAGGGTCTCCCTATCTTAGGCTCTAGTCTCACTATTATTGTACAGTCAAGGTAAAAACTCACAGGTCAATACAAGTTCTTATGCGCACGGCATAAGGGCAGTGCCAAGGTCTTTATATAGAGACTATTCATAAGTATTACTCTCTTTGGTCGGTCCCTCATATCTGAGGATCGTGGTCAGCATGTTGGTTACATCTGGAACGGACGATCTGCCTCCACCGGTTTCTATCCAGTGCGTCTCTCACAACCGTATACAATTTGGACGACGACGTTCCTTTTATTTGATCGTATAAGTATTACTTATGTAATCTATATGAATAAAAAAGATGGACTTTGACTTTGACTTTGGTCATGTTCAGCTTATTTGAGGATACCAGGGAGGACAATGTGAGTGAGGTAGCGTAGCTGCAACAGCCTCTGTAGGCTGTTGGATAGAGGTACTGTTACCTCTGTGATTGATGATCGCAACGCATTGCTTTGGCTTTGCCGAACAACAGATATTACCCCCACTCAAAAATGGAAGCAAAATGGTAAAAAGACTGCAATTTACTTAGCAGTTGTTCACAGCATTAAATATCTTAACACTTTTCTCTTTTTGTCCAGGATCTAGAAATATACGACGCAGTTGTGGACGTGCGGTGCTATGAGCTGACTGCTCTCTTCCTCTGCTCTTTGTTCGTACCTAAGTGCGGTCCATTGGGACACATGGTGCGGCCCTGCAGGAGCTTGTGCCAAGGTAAGATATACAACTAACTTCAGCCGAATACGTCCTTTCTTCCTGGGCACAGGTCTGTTCACCGCCGCGCTCAATGCAGATTGGAGGGATATAGCAGATTAACCTAGCAGTCAGAGTAATCTTAAACTGAAAGTTTTGACCACAATGCGGTCCACTTCAAAGATAATTTTATTCGTCAGTTACTAATGAACATTTTTGCACAAATCTACATCAAATTTACATACGTTAATCCACAAAACGATGTATAAAGCTCAATAAATTGGATCAATCATGCTTTTTTATTCCTTCGAATACTTTCCTCCGTATCCAACATTAACTCTCTGTTGGTATAGGATTTGTAAATCAGGGGCGTAATCACTACAGTGCCATTAAAATCTTAGGTTAAGAAGATAACATTTTTAAAATCAAATCTTTGTGCTTACCTACAACTAAGTTGCAAAGAGAAGTACCTTAATACTGCTACAAGAAACTCATCAAGAAGATCCTTTTTAAAGATGTTGTTTGTACCAATGCAAAAGCATCATTGTGTTTGCACAAAGGCCTTACCTGAGAAGTTTTTTAGACCAGAAGCTGGTAAAGTTAAAGCTAGTGTTTTTTGCTTGGTAACAAGACAACACGGCGTAGTATCATGACATGGAAACAGGTTAACAACCCTATATTACACTAATATTTTAAACGGAGATGGTCTACCTGGTTTTTTGTATCAGTAGTTCTATCGTAGAACTATACAATAGAACAGGTGGGAACAAAGGTATACCTGACTTCATTTTTATATAACGCAAATGCTTTAAGGCATAAAATAAAAATCCCACGTATCTTTTTGTATCAAAAATATTCTTTTGATTCTATTCATTTAAAATAATCCTATGTGTCATTTATGACTCAAAAATTAACTTCCTTTTCCTTGCCTTTTTACGCCCACACTTCGTCTTTGAAATTACATCACTTATAATTTCGTTTAAATTTTGTCTTAACAGAAACGATGCGTCGCTGTGGCTTCTTCCTAGAAGTGTTCGGCCTGTCAATGCCGGACTACCTACAATGTGAAATATTCCCCGAATCGACTGACACCGACGTCTGCCTCGGCAACCGGGAGGTGAAGGACGCCAGGTTCCGGGCTGCAAAACCAGGTCAGTTGGTACCAAGAATACGTCTAGTTTTCTTTCCAAATGATTCATAAGGTGTTACTAATGAATGAGGTAGCCAGAGGCTTCCTTACATTTGTTACGGGCCTGAATATGTTTTCGCTGTTTTTTGTTCTGTACCCAAAGGGTAAAACGGGACCGCACTAATAATACTGCGCTGTCCGTCTGTCGCCTAACTGTAAATCTAAATGTACAGACTGTAAAATGACGTAGATCATAGGGACTAAATGACAATACTCACTTATTTCTCAGTTATGGAAGATAAATAGAAAGCTGCAGTATTACAACAAATTATTAGAGGTAAAAGACATAGAGTTGGTTACGAGTCAAGCAAAGTATCAGCTCGTATTTATGATCACCAACCCACTTTTGGTTTACATGGTGATTAAGCAATGTTACCGAGGTTATTCTTATATTGCACTTCAAGATTGACCTCATCCCACCTGATGTTAAGTGGTAATGAGGTCCTAGCGTAAAGGTGATGTGTACAGAGGTTTTTTCAGATAATCTTTATTCTCATGGCACTGACACTAGCCGATGTGAAGTGCAGCGGGTTTAAGTAGATAGTCCCCGCTCTTTTGAAGCCAATACACAGCGTTGCTTTCCCCGATGCGCCAATGCTTTTTGTCCACTTAAAAAATAGTACTCAATGTTGGAACGATGACTTGATTTAAATGATGGCGGTTTTAGCCCTGCATTGGATCATTCTAACAAAAGAAAGATTGACTTTGACTTTGACTTTGATAACGTATTTTTTTTTCTTAGTGTGCCCGACAGGGTTCCAATGCGACGTCAAGCGATGCATCCCGCACGACTGGCGATGCGACGGGCACGTGGACTGCGCAGACCGATCAGACGAGCTGAACTGCCGCGTGTGCAAGCGCAGTGGTGATGTACACTGCGGCAACCAACGGTGTATCTCTCAGGCGCACATGTGCGATGGCCGGCAGGACTGCCCCTGGGGACAGGATGAGAGGAACTGCTGTAAGTAATACCCATGTGGCTACATGCATTATTACAGAAACCGATTCCTGTGAACTGCTACAACTACTAAGAAGAGTTCAAATGCTATGTGTGCAAGTGCAGCGGTGGCCTGGACTGGTGATTGGTATGTGTAACTGTGGACTGCCCAGCGATAGGACCCTCTTGAAGTGGTGGTTATGGTGACTTGTGCTGCGTAAGTGGACTGCCGACTGCTTGGCAAGAAGCACTGTTTGAAGTGGTATCAGCTGTTGTAGTGACGACATCATTACATTTGTCGATTCTTTGCTGAAGGTCGGTCTTATCTTACTTATCTCCTATGCCTGCCAATAAAAAAAAAAAGAAGAAATATTAATTAGGCACTAGGTTTAAAGTAAAACTAAATTACTGGTAAATAAACAAGTCCCTAATGATAAAGCTCGGTATAATGTTGAGGTATCGAAAATGTTTTCTCTTCTTTTTTAAACAAACAAAGATGAGCTGTTACTTTAGCAGTTATCTTCTGTTTCCTTATTTGCTAAAGTTTTCCCAAAGGCTCGGCATGGTTTACTTTTAGGTATACGTTTTCGTTGTTATGTTATTAATAAAGTAGAGATGAATTGGGTGATTAGACTTTTTGTGATTACTCCAAACGGAGAAGAAAGAGTTTTGCTCTTTCCATTGCTTTATAGCCTACGCTGAATAACCATAACTGCGGATGGCTTCACTTAACCATACGTAAATGTTAGAAACAGAAAAATTTTATCTCCCTTTGCGGTGCGGGTATCGAACCCACGACCTTCACGTATCACGCGTGCTGCTGCTAACCGCGAGTTATCGTAGACGATGAAATTTTTGTCTGCTGTATCAATCAGTCAGCCTTCGTTAAGTTAACCATATGTAGTAGACGTTCCCGTCCAGATTTTACCTACTATTTGTATGTTCGCAGTGAGACTAAGTGATGCCAACGGAGATGTCGGTCGTGGCGAGCTGCAGGTGTACCGGGCAGTGAACCAGTCGTGGTACCCCGCTTGCCTGTCCACCCTCGATGACAACACGGCGCTCAAGCTCTGCTCAATGCTTGGATATTCGTAAGTAGAAACTTGAATGGTCTCTTGTATCTTCATCGTCATTTCAGCCGAGGGACAGTTGTTTCAAGTTTTCTAACATATGTCTCCTCTAAAATGACGCCGATTTGCAAATTTTTTGCTTTATTTGATAGATTACTGAAACTTTCTGTTCTGTCCAATAGATTGGTTACCAAAAAATATAAGATATAGGTATATTTTTATTGTACCATGTACACTAGATAAATTAAATTGAAATGTAGCGTGACTTCACTTCTTCGTAAAATTTATCTCATCCTCATATAATTTTAGGAAAAAGTGACGTAAATACGCCCTTCCCCTGAACTGATGCGCTTCATCAGCATCAATTAATTTATTAAGTAGGTAGCAAAAAAAGCCTTTTTTAAAATCTAATTGACAGATTCTTATATTGTTTTGGTTATTGTGTCATAATCTCTATTCAATTATTACTGTCAACTTCATCAGAAGCAATTATTTTATGTTTGAAGAAAAAATACGTGACTGATCATTAGTACTGTACTCCGTCGTTACCGACTTCCACCTTTTTAATACCTATTTCTGGTGCATCGTGATAATTCATTGTCAACTACGTCATCATATCTAGTATTTGTTCTGAACCAGGTGGGTGAATAGAAGCACAGTAGTGGGGGGGATCCACGTGGGGTCGCGCGCTGGTCGCGGACAAATCCAGGGCGTTGCGCAGTCGTACCGCGCCTTCCTGAGGAGCGAGGGGGGGCTGCTGCGGGAGCTCAAGGAGTGCCGCCACGACACATCGAGGGTCCATCTCGTATGCAACAACTATGGTGAGTCTGAAGATTTTTCAAAGTCTTTTACAGGATATTCGTATCTAAGGTACTGCATTGTGCTGAATTAGCGGCCATTCCACCGGTGATGCTGCCTTTTCGAGTCAATATAGAAAGCAAAATTCTATGTCGGGTCAGCGAGAAGGGGTTAAATCACAAATCACTTGCTTAAGATACGTACTTACCACAGAATCAAGGCAATTTATGTTGTTTAATAATGAACACCGGATTTAACCAACCATTTTTATTGGATGCAAAGAACAAAACATAATTTTTTATTAAATCTCGACTGTTTGATTTGAAATTTTTCAATGTCTAATCAAGCCCTTTTCTTTAGATCCCTTTATTAAGGTGGCACCATCGAATTAAGAAATTCGGCATTTTGTGGCGGCGGCCATGCTAAGAAAGCTAAGAACTCCCGACTAATTCTCCTTTCAAACAAAAAAAACAACATCTCAATCGGTTCATTCGTTCAGGAGTTACGAATCCATAGACATAGACAAACACACACACAGACACAAGCAGATTTTTAGTTGACTTATTATCATCTACGCCATTTGCAAGAAAAACTTTATGTAAAAAGAAATCACTTAGGGCACTTACTGCCTGAACTAGGAAATTCCTGTATTTCCGGCAAACATTAAATTACTAAAATAGTATAAGAAAAATAAACACATTAAAACTTAAACAAAGTCAAAGTCAATATTTTTTATTCACATAGATTACATTAGTAATACTTATGAATAGTTAATGAATGAATAGTTTAAACCACTCAATATACTAGGATATTACATTTTATAGTTTTATTAATTTATAACCTTAAGTAATTTCTTCATAGGACGCAGCTAGAAGGAATATCTGTAGGGATTTCTTGCATTTGGTGTAGGTCTGAGGATAAAAGTCTAGATGTGGATTTAATCTGTTATATAAGAGTGGACCTAGGAATAAAAACAATTTGGCCAAAAAAATTAAATGATCTAATATTTTTACGACAAACATACTGTTAAATCGAATGTGTCAAATTTAAAATTTAAATTCAAATGATTAGTTCCTAAGATCGGCTAATAGATGGAGTTATCCCCTGTTACATCGCGGTGACAAGATTTTCCGTCGGTTTAATAGGTAGCCAAAGTTATTCTGTCAATACATCAACAAACAGTGGTTTTATTTGAATAGTGCCAACAAGTCAAAGAGGTCAGAAAGTGAGTGTGAAGTGGTTCTCAGGAGAGGTCAAGAGTTCAACACATACTTCACATGTAATCATACTTATTCAAATAACAGATGACTATCACACAAACACGTCTAGACCATATCAGTTATTTAGAGATAGGCTTCCAAAGACTAGTCTTTCATTTACCACAGACTGGGAACGCGTGCATCACTCAATCAACGTAAAAGGCCATCAGCTACCGAAATACTGCACTTTGCGGTGAACTCTATCGGCACGTGTAACGTGGAATGCACTTTATCAAATTGGAATGGCAAAAATCTCGGCGCTGACGCAACGAACTGAGAGACAGTGAGAAGTTAGATTTGATACGTTTGGTAATGGTGTTACGGTTGGTTTTCGTACAGTTCAACTATGCTTGATATTGTATCTTATTCTATTTTATGTACGGTCGAAAACCAAACTATATGCTTTGAAGTTTATATTGCCTTTATATCGTTGCCATAAAAACTGATGTCGTGTCATTGACCTACCTATTTAAGTTACTATGTTCAAAATTAAGTAGTTGTGAATAAAATTATTTGTATTTGTCCATCGTCGTGTGTCCGCCTATTTTTAACTACTGGCAGAATAATAGGGGTATTTTCAGTTTGACGTCATTGTGTGTCTGTCTGTCTACGATACGTAGCCAGCCGATCTAAAACTATCTCAAGGACTGTGCAGTTAAATAAAAAGGTTCTGAAATAACGCCTTAAACCCAAATTAACCGATTGTTTTAGTGTTTTAGTCAAGTAGTAAATAGATTTCGTCCCCGCGCTATAATCTATTATATAAAAATAAGTTGGGTTTTCCTATAACTCCAGAACGCATGAACCGATTTCCACGGTTTTGCATTCGTTGGAAAGGTCTCGGGCTCCGTGAGGTGTATAGCAAAGAAAATTCAGGAAAAATTTCAACAGAAAAGCGGGAAAATCCTCTTAAGGCGAAACGAAGTTCGCCGGGACCGCTAGTTATATATAAAAACTAGACTAGATTAGGTCGTCTCCCTGTTTAATACTTATCGCGTTAATTGTTATTACATTTCAAGAAAAAACCTGTCGTTCGAGGAGTAGTTGCTGAAGGGGACCCTTTTTTTTTTACGGGAATAAATGCGTGACGCACCGTACCGCCACCCGAGGGAGAGTGGCGGCGTGTGTGGGACTCTCCCGCCCTCAGAAGGGCAGGCCTACCCACTAAAACTCCCCGGTTGACCTCATCGCCCTTAACGGCGACGCTATGGGAAGCAGTAAAACCATTATCACCACAGCACCGCCCCGTCTCCTCCCCCCTGGATGGTCGGGGGGGTAAGCAGGGAAAGCCGATCAACTGAACTATCCCCGCCTCGCACTGGAGACCGTAGGCAATGCCGACTGGGGTGCTGCTGAAAGGGACCCTGTGTAGAGTCCGCAAGGAATCCCGACTCCCCCACAACTGCGCAGCGTTGGCCGCCGAGGGGGTTTTAGTCGGTGCGAGCCCGACACACCACTCTCTGTTCCCCGCTGAGAGTGACGGTGCGGTAGGCATTTCACCCGCGAAAAAAAAGGCTTCTGTCTTCCTACCAATTTCATCCAAATTTGTTCAGTAGTTGCGTGAAAGAATAAAAACCATCCGTACCTACATTCTTACATACTTCCGCGTTTATAATATTAATAGAATTTTGGTCAAACATGCAATCCGGGGTTGTGGGTCCGTTGACATGGAAATACTCGTAGTCTACGTATAATAAATAAATAAATAAATATTGGACAACATCACATACATTGCTCTGATCCTGTGGTAAGTAGCTTAAGCACTTGTGTTACAGAAATCAGAAACAACGATGGTATCACAACACCCAGACCCGAGACAATATAGAAAAGTTCGTTTTCCATATTGACCCGACCGGGGATCGAACCCGGAACCTCAGAGATGGCGCTCGCCAAAGTCAGGCCCGCTCGCCTCTCGGCTACGGAGGTCATATAAATATGGTATAGTCTTAATTTTTTAGTAGTTTAATACAACTCAGTGCCATGTTACAATAAACTGTCAAGTTGATAAATATTAAGGGAAACAGAAACATTTCATCCCCCTTGTGGTGTGGGGCTCGAGCCCAGGATCTTTCGGATCGCGCGTGCTGCTCTTTCAACTGATCTAACCGCAATTTTTTTTATTACCTTTTCCGGTAAGTAGCCTCTGCCGAATATGTTTCAAAGTCAATATTTTTTATTCATGTAGATTACATTTGTAATTTAGAACTACATACTTACCGGCGGGAGGGGAGATTATTTCCTGTTTTTTTTTTTAATATTTAAAGATCGCTGGTGCGGCGTGAAATCCTATAAATGTGGGATGGTGAGAATGTGAAACGGAACGAAAGCGCAGTGATATGGAACGTAGGATGTAGGAAAGGGAAGAATGAACGAATGAGTGAAAGAAGGAATGAGTGAAAGAAGGAATGAGTGAGAAAAGGTGTATGACGAATCGAAGACGGACGACGAACTGCTCTGTAAATAAAAGTGTGTTAAAATTAAATAAATAAGGATTATCGCAAAAAGCCCTAGTTTCTCTGAACCCACATAAATTACTTGAATAATGTTGACTATACGTAACCGAACGTTCAAAAGCAAATTTGACATAATCGTAAAGTATAAAGAGGTATTGATCACCGTTATTGTAGCTTTTGTAGCAACATCCTTAGAGTACCCATTCAGTATTATAATTTACAGTTGACAGCACGTTAAGGTGAACAATTTCAGTTCGATATTATATCTTATGCGTACGACATAAGGGCGGTTTTGAATGCTTTTGTCTGTACTGTGTCTGCTAAAGCCGATACACGTGCGCGTCAGATATTGCCTTGCGGCGGCCACACGCCGATTTGCTAATTGAGACTGATGAGCGGCGACTATGACCTGTACAAAATATGATGCGTAACATAATTCTTTCATTTCTTTTCACACATTCTTTCTTGTAGGAAGATTATGATTAGTTGGTCGCTCGCACACCATATTTTTAAGTTCCCTAGCCCCAAATATTGTAAAGATAAAGATAACTACTGAGTTTCTTGCCGGGTTCTTCTCGGTAGGATTAGGTTCCGAACCAGCTGTAGCTTCAATTTTGAAGATGTATAAGTGTTACTTGTAACCAACATAAATAAATGAATTGATTATGATTATGAAGATGTGATTTGTTCGCAAAAAGTATTGGAATTTTTAGTTGGCCCGATGGAATAATGTGTATTGTGTCTCTTCTGTGTTAAGTGTGCCCGCGGCGGCTTCTCACACTCTTTATCTCGGTTTTTGAACACATTTTTCACTGATTCATCGCTCCAATTGTACGCAGCGTGATGTTATACAGCTTTAAATATAAGAAACGAAAAAAATTTCATCTTCCCCCACGACCTTCACGTATCGCGCGTGCTGCTCTTCCAACTGAGCTAACCGCACTACCGATAAGTATGTAGTTCTAAACATATTCGGCAGAGGATATTGATACAGCAGAAAAATTTCATCGCCTTCGATAACTTACGATTAGCGGTTAGTTGTTTGTTTTACTCGCCCGTATATTGCGGTCCGTGCCCTCCAATGCTTTGTGGAGCACACTTTATAAACGGTTGTTTTTACTTTTAATTCGATACAGCCACTGCTGTTATGGAGATTATAAGAGGGGTAGGGCATAGCGATTTAACTCTCGAACTGAAGCAGCCCGATAGGCGAAATACCTCCATCTTACAGCAGACCACAGCCAAACAACAATCACTTCGGTGTTCAGTGCTCTTGGGGGGTGCTACGTTTGTAGCAGGGTTCAAGCCTTCAAGGTAAGGGGAACTCACACGCACGTCTAATAACAGTTTATTAGTCGCATTTAAGCTAGGACCTCATTACCGCTTTACATCAGGTGGGATGGATCATGAAGTGCAATATATAAAAAAAGGAAATCTAGCAGGTCGGTGTGATCTGATTTAGGTACGGATATATTTCGATAAGAAAATCATTGGTCGACATCATTGTCTTCCACTGTGCCAGCACTTCCATTTTGAGCAAACTTTACATAAAATATCTACTAAACAGTCCAAACAAGGCCTAAGCATTTGATTTGGATAGGGGAGCCCGTTCTTAAATTTATAGTTTTTAAAGGGTTATAAAATTACAATGAAAAGTGGATTTTTCAAGCGTCTCCTCAATCACATCGCCACCTCAGACGGTGACTAGCGGTTCCTATATTTTAGATATATATGTCACCGTAAGATTGTAAAAATCGTTAGATTACAATCTACCTCGCGAGATTGTAAACTGTCGACAGATTGTGAACCGTAACTGGGGATTGCAATTTAACGGATTATTTTTCGCTTTATTGTAATCTATCGAAGTGAAACCGTTAAATTACAATCTGTTAGGCGTCAAACTGTCAACTGTCCGATAGCTCTTCCTGATTGGTCGGTTTATTGTATGAGCGACCAATCACGACCAGCCTTTCTATGTCCGCGTAAAGTTACGAATGTAATTCAATTCAAATCATTTCTTTTATTTAAAGAAATAGAGATGTCGTTTAAATAAAATAAATGCACTTCAAAAAATCTTCAAGTACATATTTATTTACTATTTACTAGGTAATCAATAATCCTGACATACGTTGAGAAATAATTGTACCGAAATATTTATTCTTCAAACACTCGAAATTATAATTGATAATTACAATAAAATGAAACACAAATTAAAATTGGAAAATTTTAAGAAACTTTTATAAACAAATATTTAGTCCTTTGAACATACCATAAATTAATAGTATAAAGACAACAAACGAAATAACAAACAAATATGGCGAATGACGGGGAGGCGGGGGGCACATAACTCTCAACCAATCAGCGCGAGATGCATTTCGTTCTACATCAGTTCACAATTTGACCGATTCCCATCGATAGATTACAATATAACGAAAAATAATGCGTTAAATTGCAATCATAATGTTACGGTTCACAATCTGTCGACAGTTTACAATCTCGCGAGATAGATTGTAATCTAACGATTTTTACAATCTTACGGTGACATATACATCAATAAACAAAACACCATGGAAAACAAATATCCATAGACAACCAAACATGATAAAGTATTATATTTATTAAATAAAGATAATCAATATTTTGACGTCGGTTAAAAATTACAATGAAAAGTGGCAGGTAAAAAAGGGTAATAGGGTGACGAGTAGGGTTGAAATTAATATGATATGTAAAATACATGTATATTTCCAACAACCTCTGTATTTTTAAATATAATACAGAAACTTTACTTGTGGATCTTTGTTTGAATCTTTCGTAAGTTTATGTTTACGCTACTGACGGAGGCGATTGTGACGGCGCTTGAAATTTATTTATTGGAAAACACAACAGACTACATCATTATTGCATAAACAGACATTCCAGCTTAACTTATAAACAGAACTGTAGTCCTAAACGTGTTTACACGTATATTATAACAAATCGCTTGGTTAGCAAACAAACTTTTTAAATACAATTAAATTAAATTGAGTATAAATATAATTTTAAATTATGTTAGTAAATTACAACAGCTTAGTCAATAATTTTGTCAATATCGCACGTGAGATGTCTGATGACAAATTAACCTCAGGACAAAATGAAAACTGTCGTAATGGGTAAATGTTATAAGTATGTATTTTGATAATATAACTAGCTGTGCCCGCGACTTCGTTCGCGTGGACTACAGGGTACTATCTACTATAGGGTACTATGTACTACCTTTTATTGCGAAAAAAAAAATTTTTCGCAACAAAAGGTAGCCTATGTCCTTTCTCAGGGTCTAAAGATTGTCTGTGCTAAATTGAATCAAAATCGGTTGAGAGGTTTAAGCGGAAAAGCGTAACAGATAGACAGAGTTACTTTCGCATTTATAACATTAGTAGAGATACTCGCGCAACGCGTTCGTTTACCGTAGCTTCACGCTAACTCGTCGCGAGAGACGAGCGGGGCTTTCCACGATTCACGTTCATCAGTCATTGTCATCGGCCCTTTGATTTTGCTACGGAAATAAAAAGGTTTCCACTTACACCGTAGACACAAATTGTGTTCGCGTCTATTGTTGTTTGCGGATGATGTTTCCATACTAACATCTAGCCAAGGTAATGTTGGTCTAGAGGAGAAACTTAGGGAAACTATAGCTAAGACTGTGCAATGGTTGGAAGACCACAATCTACAGCTCAATTTTAATAAAACTAAATTAATCAGCTTCCACCCATACCAAAAAACCCCCGTTGAAATTAACTTTAGCTTCAATAGTGTACAATTAGAGGCAGTAAAAGAGTATCCGCTTCTTGGTTTAGTAATCGATAGTCACCTTAATTGGAAATCACATATTCAAAAAATCAAAAAGAAATTATCCGCTTTTGTCTATGCTTTAAGAGAAATTAAAAAAACTGTAAACCAGGATACAGCCATAGTAACATATTATGCTTATGCCTACGCCTGGCTGAGCTATGGAGTTCTACTATGGGGAAAGAGTACAGAACTTAATACCTTATTTATTGTTCAAAAAAAACTTATTAGAATCATAGCTAACATAGATCAGATGACTAGTTGTAGACCATTCTTTCAGAAACTCCAGATTCTTACACTGCCTTGTATATATATATTTGAAACATGCAAATTTGTACGTAAATACCCTGGATTTTACACTAAAAAAGACAATAATAATACTTACAGATTACGTCATCGAAATAACCTTGCATTGCCTACTTCTAGAATAACACTCCATACTAATAGCCCTCTTATAATGTCGATTAAAATATACAATAAATTACCAAAAAATATAAAAGATGAAGAAAACTATAAGAAATATATAAAATTAATAAAACAACTTCTGATATCCAAAGCCTATTACGACATCAATGAATATTTGAAAGATAAAATATAGAAAAGATGTTTAAAAATATAAACAAAAAAAAAAGAAGACAGATTTCCTATTAATTGTAAATCATAAGTACTTTATAGCAATATTATAATATGCATATATTTATTAATATATTATTTAGATGCTATATATTAATGAGGCTTTGTAACAGCACCTCATAATAAACAATATTATTATTTAAAATATTATTTTAAACCATAAAACAAAAGAAAAACGAGCGTCCTCTCTTCTCGTCCAGTTGCTGTGCCCTAACAGGGTGTGATGTATCTTTTACTTTGTAAATGAAACATTATTGTGCAATAAAGTATTGAGTATTGAAAACAAAAATGGCCTAGCGCGTAACGTCATCAACACTCATGAGAACGACCAATAAGGTTGTATTATATGGAGAGAAGTGGAAGTATAATCAGTGGTTTTCTCACGCGCATTATCCCCATTTTTCCCCCATTTTTATCAAATTATTTGTTCCTATTCGTCGAAGCGTGATATTGGATAGCCTCAAGCCTTCCTCGATAAATGAACAGAATTTTAAATTACTTCATAGTGCTTCACGCCGCGATAGCGAACTTTAAACATTTTAAAGAAACAGTCTTGCCATGAATAAGTGCTAGAATATGACGAAATTAACTAATTTGAAGTCGGCTTCTTTAGCTTTCTTAGATGTAGGTACTATTAAACTGCCAAGATAGAAATTTAACTTCATACCTACAATACATTGGGCAAAGCCGTGTGAACACACGCCTATTACGTCATCAAATACGATGACTACTGCCATACGAACACACGTCACAGTCGAATACATTTTACGGCACACATCTATTACGTCATCAAATATGAACACCACTGCCATACGAACACACATCACGGTCGAATACATTTTACCCCACACACCTATTACGACATCAAATATGAACACCACTGCCATACGAACACACATCACGGTCGAATACATTTTACCCCACACACCTATTACGACATCAAATATGAACACCACTGCCATACGAACACACATCACGGTCGAATACATTTTACGGACCTAAAATCTGAGTGGAACGTGAAAATTCGTGCAACTGACGTCACGTTAGTCCATTTTTTACTAAAATACCTGTTCAAATATCCCAAATGAAAGGCATTCGAACTGTAATTCCGTGACCTAAGCCTGAAATGACAGGGATGCCGTAATAACAAATCGTGGCACACAATTTTAATAACATTTTAAGTCCTGTTAAACTTTAAAACTCACTGACAATAGACTTACAAGTAAATAACATTTACGATAAATATTACTAAGAATTCAGATTATGAAGATTTTAGGTGTTCGATACGTTTTCAATTATTTGCGTGCACTCACTTATGTACTTATAATTGATATAAGTATTATTTTATCACATTCGCTAAATCAATTAAACATTTGTTTAAAATTTCAATTTAAATTTTAAATTTGTTCATTTGGCTACTGACACTGTTGCCAATAAAATATGAAATGTGTTGGATATGATAGATAATTAATTATATACTAATTTCACATATTTATCGTTAGAAGAAAAAAAATACTGCAGGTCTTATGCAATATTAAATATACATAATTTTAAACAAATGCGTCAGTGGGGTGTTTGCCATCGACAAAACGCGACGCCGCTATGCGCTATGTAGTAAAGCATCTCATTTTCTCAATGAAGGGCATTGTTTTGACAGCTCTAAGCCTCCTGAAGTGACTCAAGGGCACGCATCGCACAAGCATTACGGGGTGTTAAAGGATTTGCTTAAATCTGCTGTCGAGCAAAATATCAGCAAACAACTTGTTACTGTACCCACTCAACGTGTCGTGTCAACCCTAAACCCCAGTACACAGTTTCCAGTCGAACATGGCCGACCGCCTCGCTGTGCCCGAAGCGAAAATGCACCGCTCCAAATAAGAACTCGACGAAAAAATCCTCTATTTTACTGGTGGCTCGAACATAGCCTTCCTTCCCTTTTTGGAAGCATGGTCGGGCGAAATTAGGAGCTACTTACTGCACTGCACAAAAAGAATTAACACATTTCAAGAGACGGTGATACGCAATAACTAAGCAAGCAATCAAATATATCTTGATTCAAGTAGGCTACATATAACAGTTTTGAATCGTCATTGAAATTAATTGATTGATTTTAAAACTATTCTGTTTTATCTATTTATAAAACATATTTTTCCGAATAAGGGGCCTACTCCAATAAACGAAATATGTCGGATCCGACAACGGATGGCAATTTTTAATCCTCATAATCATAAAGAAATCACTTCGAATGCAAATTAAGCGTTTACAAAAAACAAAATATTATTTATGCAAATCAAAAACCACGTCTTCATTCCTAAACTTTTGAATAATCTTCAAAAACGAAACCTTTCGTTTGTTCGTTTCGTTTTTGAAAGTACCCTCAAGGATCGTTTCTGACGTTTGTGCAACATCCAGTATTAAGAGAGGTAGGGCATAGCGATTTATCGTCGGACTGGAGCAGCCCGACTGGAGAAACTCCACCTTACAGATGACCGCAGCCAAACAACAATCACTTCGATGTTGTTGTGTTCCTGAGTGTGAGTAAGGTTCCTACACTTCCTACATTAGTAGAATGGGTCAGCTTTATTATGCTGTACTTGTCTCCCTTAAGCTAAGACCTCATTACCACTCAACATCAGGTGGGATGAGGTCAATCTTGAAGTGCAATATAAAAAAACCCACATAACCCAACAGTTAGCTGTAGGCATTCATGAAGATCAGGGCGCCCAAAAATCGCAAAAGTCATTCAGACAATCCTTTTACCCTCGGAAGTGCTGCGACATATTCGCGCATTAAATACAGAAAAAGTTTATTCGTCCCTTTTTCCGTCCGTGAAAAGTGGGTAGGTAACAAAAATAAGTGTGGGCAGTCACGGTCCGCCCGACGGCCCAACATACAGTCGGCAACTGAATTAAAAATGAGACGCGGGATAGAGTCCACAAAAACGCAAAAAAATGTAGCATCAATTATTAAGAAAATAAAAACCCAAATGCGAAGTAAATATGAAACAAACTTTACCTACCTACATGTTGTGACTCTCTTTTAGCTACTGACTGTTTTATTTTCTCTTCTTTAGCTCTTCTTTAGCTAATTTTTATTTTACAATTGACAAACTAACTGTGTGTCTTAGTGCAATATTAGTAATAAATTTAGCTTTTATATGTAAAAAAAACTACTGAGTTTCTTGCCGGTATCTTCTCTGTAGTTACCTATAGCACAGTTATAGGTTCCGAACCGGAGGTAGCTTCATTTGCTTAATATAGAGACTATTCATAAGTATTACTAACGTAATCTATGTGAATAAAAAATACTTTGACTTTGATTTGATATAATGTTCAAAGTGCGAAGTAAATATTATGTCTTTTCAAAGACTGCCTCCATGGCGGAGAGGTGAGCGGGCCGGACATCACCGTTTCGCCATATCTAAGGCCCCAGTTTGATTCCTAAACGGCATTGGTTATAATAATCTACTTTAGAAGATCAATTACACGTTCAGATCACCTTTAGATCCGTTTTTGAGAAGATATTTTTTTCTTAACTATGATTGGTTATATAAATTTTTAAGACTTTCACGTTCCATTTTAAACATTTAAAATAATTTAACGTTTAAAATGGAATTAGTTCGTATTAACTACTAAATAAAAATGGTGTCGCGTTTTGATCCGTTAAATTATTTTAGCTACATACCACAGAATCAAAACAATGTGTGTGATCTTGTCTAAAATTTATTTATTTAGGTATAGGTTTTTAAAATTTTGGCGTGTTGTTTGCACTAATAACATAATACGCTATCGCGTTTCGACCAGTTAGCTTATTTTCAAGGTTTATTTTTTATTTCTTTTACATTTCGACGAAACCGGCGCTGACTGTACCCGGACAATCCGGACAAACCGAGTCCATTATAAATCCGGCTGACACTCTCTCGGTCACACGTTGTAAACTCGGTTACGCGTAATTGATTTCATTTATCGCGCCTTTACGTGAACATATTGGCATATTTACGCAAAGACTTATATCCTCTTATCGGGGTTTCCCAAACCGGGTATTATCCTGTCAACTGGCAAGCTGTAGGTCGGGTGCTATACCTATATTATATATTATTTAAATGTCAGATCCGTCTGTATATAATCACTTGTTACAGTCAACGTCGTTAGACATAACCAAAAATTCAATCTCTTGGTGTCTTTTTTGTATTATAGCTACTATATTGTAGTGTGAGTTACTATATATAAACTATTGTGTTTTTCTTTTCACCATTGTAATGTTTTTGAAAGTACCTACATTACTTATCATAAGGTTTCTCTTGAAAACAAGCACCGCTGCGAAATGGAGCTCATAGCTGCAGCAGCTCATGCTGAAGCTGGAACCTTATTGGCACATCTTTTCAAAGATCACTTATTTCTAAACGTTTTCCAGTTTCTTTATTGATAGTTTTGTGAACATATACCTAAACCATGTACCTATTCAGTCAAAAAAAAATTGTGTAAGACTAGTGTGCCAATAAATGTATTACGAACAGAAATTAAAAATATATATATTTAAGCTTATATTCACAAAATCACAGAAAATCTCGCCGTCAGTAAGCCGCCAGATCTGTCGCCAACAAAATATTTTCGTTCTTTCTTTTTTATCTTATAAGTTGAGATGAAATCTGTGAACAGCAGAACATTATGGCTGAATTCGTTTGTCATTCGACAATACAAACTACCGGGTAGTTGGGTAGCTGGAAACTGACTCTCAAATTAACCAGACGAGTGCACGTCAAATTGAACTGGGTAACAAAGTTTAAGCTGCACTTTTGTTCCGATTTCGGAACATTGCATCGTCGCCCGTATGCAACGACGCAGAATACGGGCACACGTTACAAACGGTTGTAATACAACATATGTACAAGTTGGGCAACAAAACTCTTTAACTGTAGACTTTTTACATTAGTATATAATAATACTTTTTACAATAGTATTGATAGAAAAATCGGCCAAGAGTGGGTCGGACCCGCGCACGAAGGGCCCATACCATTATCTATGCAAAATTAAACACAATATTGTAACCCTTTTCGAGCAAACAACCAGCAAAAAATTACATATGTATAAAATCAAAATAAAATAATTATTTTAGGGGGGCTTTAAATCAGAGTAGGACCACCCCGGGAGTTTTAGTCAGAGTAGGACCACCCCGGGAGTTTTAGTCAGAGTAAGACCACCCCGGGAGTTTTAGTCAGAGTAGGACCACCCCGGGAGTTTTAGTCAGAGTAGGACCACCCCGGGAGTTTTAGTCAGAGTAGGACCACCCCGGGAGTTTTAGTCAGAGTAGGACCACCCCGGGAGTTTTAGTCAGAGTAGGACCACCCCGGGAGTTTTAGTCAGAGTAGGACCACCCCGGGAGTTTTAGTCAGAGTAGGACCACCCCGGGAGTTTTAGTCAGAGTAGGACCACCCCGGGAATTTTAGTCAGAGTAGGACACCCCGAGATTTTTAGTCAGAGTAGGACCACCCCGGGAGTTTTAGTCAGAGTAGGACCACCCCGAGAGTTTTAGTCAGAGTAGGACCACCCCGGGAGTTTTAGTCAGAGTAGGACCACCCCGGGAGTTTTAGTCAGAGTAGGACCACCCCGGGAGTTTTAGTCAGAGTAGGACCACCCCGAGAGTTTTAGTCAGAGTAGGACCACCCCGGGAGTTTTAGTCGGTTTGAGTCCGATACACCACTCTCTGTCTCCCCGTGGCAGAGTGACGGTGCGTGGGCATTTCTCCCGGCAACCAAAAAAAAAAGGGGGGCTTTAAATAATTATTTTATGTTGTTTTTCATATTGTTGTTATAGCGACAGAAATACACATAATCTGAAAAAAATCTCTAGCTTTAACGGTTCTAGAGATACAGCCTGGTGACAGACAGACGGACGGACGGACTGACAGACAGCAAAGTCTTAGTAATTTTTACTTTTTGGGTACGGAACCCTAAAATTAAATCGTAAAATGTATGTACACGAAGACTCTCAGCATTTCTACACTATCTTTGTAGAAGAATGACTAAAAATACTATTAATTTACTTAAGAGAACAGAATAAGATTAATCAGGTAAAAAGACATCTTAAAGAAACATCGTTGAACTCAACGTTGATCAACCGATCAGCTCAGTTAATTAAAAAGATTAAAGGTGGTAAAATTAGAACACAACAATGAAAGTAATTCTCAAGCTAGAAGCTGGCTCTTTATACGGGTATATTAATTGATCTTCTCATAAATATATAAAGAACTGATTTGGGAAAAATCCCCCAATATTTAGATGTAAGCACATCTTAGATTTGATGTGTCACAATGTATAGTACTACTCAAGCCCTTTTATCTGATACCTATGTTAAGAGAGTTAAGTCAAAATATTATGTAATCAGACATTTTGTGACGGCCACCATCTTGTTTTGGTTTTCATCAAACATGTCTTAAAACAATTCCAACTTTGTAAATCATATTTTTTTTTAATTAGTATAAACGTGATTAATAAAACAAACGAATTTGACTCTCACTTGTGGGCCTAGAATACGCAACGTGCAAGTCAGTGCGTCAGCTGCTGATTGGCTGAAAATACAAGTGCGGTGTGCTATCAGCCAATCAACAGTCAATATAATATAGTTTTGCTCATTAACTAACAACCTGTTATTGACCTAATAATATGTAATCGATTTTATTATTTTTATAGTACTACACGCCGTACTAGCGAACTTTAAATATTAGAAACAGAAATTTTTTATCTTCCCTTGCGGTGCGGGAATTGAACCCACGACCTTCACGTATCGCGCGTGCTGCTCTTACTAAATGATACGTGAAGGTCGTGGGTTCAATTCCCGCACCGCAAGGGAAGATAATTTTTTTCTGTTTCTAATAATATGTAATTTGCATTAAAAACATTTATACTTACTTAGTTAACGCTGTTGATTTTCTAAATAAATAAACAGTATCTAAGCTTTTGTCATCACATGCGAGAGTATTGCGCATGCCTAGGCCTGTTGGCCACTTAGCCACTAGCCCTGACCGCCCGACCGTTTACCAAATTGTAACAAGATTTTCACATCTCCGCATCTAAACTGTCCCGCGAACGTAATCAATAAGTCTCTTCGGCGCCAAGTTAGCATTAGGAGTCGCCTAAAGTAATTTATTTAACATAATTGGAATGAAACGTTTAATTAATTTTGAGGGAGTGGCGTGTTCGCGCTCTGTGGCATTTGTCTACATTGTGTGTTGATGAATGGATGCAAAACGTGGGAAGGACGCTCTAATTAGGAGAGGGTTGTTGTACCCTAAATGATTCACATATCTGTGTACGTACTGAAAGAATGAAACGTTTATTTAGTGACATACAATGCATTTCTGTAACACAAGTGCTTTAGCTACTTACCATAGAAACAAAGCAATGTATGTGATGTTGTCCAATATATTTATAGAACATCATTCTAAAAATATATAACTCAAAGGTGACCGACTGACATAGTGATCTATCAAAGCAAAAACACTGGACAGATCGAGCTCAAATTTGCAGGTAGATGTTATGACGTAGGCATCTCCTAAGAAAGGATTTTGAAATACCTATTTGAAATTCCATCTCTAAAATAGGGGATGAAAGTTCGTATGAATCTTCTTAGATTTACGACTGATTGAACTGAAATTAAAGATTGGAGCTACTATGATAAAGACGTTCGTTTAAAAAGGATTTAAATATTGGATGGAGGCTGTAAATATATTAGTTTAAACCTATCAGTATGTAATGGAGCGAATAAGTCAAGACGAACAAAATAATTTTTAGTTGAAATAACTAACTCCGCACATAAGATTTGGCGGGCGACCGCTATGTTTAAGGGGGGCTTCCATACAAGTGTTTGAACCCCCTAAAGCATAAAATATTAATAATAATTGTATGTTATATTTCTTTATATTTAACTAGAGACCGAACGAGGGGACTTAGTCTTTCCTAGCAATAAATGTAGCCTATGCAACCCTGAAACATGCTCTTATTACCCAAGCTTAAATCCATACTAATATTATAAATGCGAAAGTAACTCTGTCTGTCTGTCTGTCCGTCTGTTACTCTTTCACGCCTAAACGGCTGAACAGATTTTGATGAAATTTGGTATAGGTATACGTTGAATCTCAAGAACGGCCATAGGCTACTTTTTATTAGAAAATAAGGGGGGGATGGGGGTAAAACCACCTTTGAAAGTTTATATGGAAAAATAATTATTTTTGAAGTTAGAGATATGAAATTTGGCACAAATATAGCTCGAAACTTGGATAAAAATATAGACTACTTTTTGTTTCGAATATTAGGTAGAAAGGGGTAAAACCGACCATGAAAGGATGTAGTCCACGCGAACGAAGTCGCGGGCACAGCTAGTATTAAATAAAATAATAAGATCTTTAAAGGCTCATACGGACTGGAGATGTGTGATAATGTCAAACAAAATGTTTATGGTAAAGTATGGCCTTGCGCCTTATATAAGATCCCAGGTTCGATTCCCAGTCAGCTCAATGTGGAAAATGAACTTTTCTATTTTGTCTCTCTGTTCAAGTGTGGCGGTACTGTTGTTGTTTCTTATTTCTGTAATACAATTGCTTTGCTTGCATCACGGAATCAGAGCTATGTGTCAAATGTTATCCAATTCTCAAACTCAAACTTAATTTTTTTTTATTAAAGTAGGTAGGTTACATGTAACACTTTTGAATCTGATGTCATTGAATACAATGCAAAGTGATTTTACTTATATGTGTATATACTTTAATAAATGTGACAAGGTACTGTGTTGTTTATAAACTAGAGACGCAAATAATACCTATATCCACCAGGCACCTATGCGCTATGAAATTTGTCATCAGATTCAAATGCTCTTTTGGGTCAGAATAACGACTCGAGATTTTACGGAGATACGAAGATTGCTACTGCGTAGCGAGGGCCCCTGTTTTTTTAGCGGAGAAATCCTCTTACTCAAAGCCCTCAGCCCTCAGTGGCTTACACTCGTCGGATCAGCTCGTTATTTGTCGACGGTCCCTTTACACTTTTACTACTAGATAAAGGCGCAGTGGGGAGGGCCAGAATTATTTAAAGAACGACGACCTACGTAGCCGAGAGGCGAATTTCGGCGCGCATTCTCTAAGGTCCCAGGTTGAATACCTAGTCGAATCTATAAAGAAAATGTACTTTTTATATTCAAAGTCAAAGTCAAATTCAAATAGATCACTAATGATTAATAGTCTCTATATAAAACAAATGAAGCTTCATTTGTTATATCCGTTTTCTACCTCCGTTACGGAGCCTATAACTATCGAGAAGATACCGGCAAGAAACTCAGTAGTTTTGGCTCGGGTCCGGATTGTGGTACCGTCGTTATTCGGATTTCTTTTTTTTATATTGCACTTCAAGATTCACCTCATCCCACCTGATGTTAAGTGGTAATGAGATCCCAGCTTGAGCAGAGTGACAAGTACAGCATAATAAAGCTGTTACTGCACTTGTCGCCCTTACCTTGAAGGCTTGACCCCTTCTACTAATGTAGCTCTAGGAACTTTAGTCACACGCAGGAATACAACATCACCGAAAGAAGTTTATGTTCGAAAAAATTGAATCTGTGGCTTTACAAACATTCGATTCGATTCATGCGCAAAATGACGTCTTATACCTACACATCGAAAGAAAACAATATCACTATTTTTCTTCTTAACATTCTGTCCGCCACTGAAAATTCCAATTACACTTCCAAAGTACATTCCCATTTAAAATCACGTAAAATGGCACTTAATTAGAACCAAAACTAAATGAACTAATAAAAAGTCTACATCAGTATTTCTTTAGTACTCATAAATACTGTAACGTGTTTCACCACAGCCAAATTGAGGTCTCTCACGCGTAAAATAAGGTTGAGTCTGCCCTGCGCGGTTTTGCAGTGATTTCATCACCTGAAATGAGTGGCCATAAGTTTCGCCGATTTAATTCTATCGTCCCATGACTCATACAGGCCTCGTATTTTTTACGAGGGAAATAAAAGGGGCAACAAAATGGCGGCATCACGGGACAAGCCAGCCAAATGATGCGGGCCCTAGTGAGGTGAACAAAACGTTTTTTAATCGACATTTTTTATCGATTCATATAGAACTAGTGACTGACCTCGACTCAACGCGATTTTTTTTTACTTTTGAATCGTCCAGGCCTACCAAATAATTTGAACCTGAATCGATCTAAGGTATTATCAAGACTCTGTAGTTTTATTTACAATGGCAACTGAATTTGTTACTGATATTGTACCAAGACAGTCTAGTTTTCACTTGTAAAGCTTAATATATAAAAATGAATCCCTATTTCCCTATTCACGCCATCACGCATGAACGGCTGGACTGATTTCACATTATTTTTTTTGTTGTTATATTATTGTCAGGAGAAGGTCCTTATGAATGAAAAAAAAATGTGTGGAAAATTAGAATATTCATCGTAGGTGAAAAACAATTCGAATTAAGACAAACAATTCATCGTTAAAAGACAGGACTACGTCTGTCGGGTCAGCTAGTGACACGTAATTAAGGCAAAAATAACAGAATCATATTGATGTAGACTAGTTTGACCTCCGGCAAATGAACGAATATTTATTGGAAGACGTGACACGGCCGTCCTGCTTCATCAAATAAAAACGTTTTTCTACATCACTAATGCGACTTCGTGTGGCGGTCGAGGCGTCGCAATAAATGTCGTTAACATTAAATGACATTCACAACACGTAATACGATTGGAAGTGAAAATAAATGTAACACATTTGTTACATTTTTTCGGTGTGGCACTACAGTACACATTTAAATTCTTCTAAACTCATACTCAAACTGATATATATTTTTATTCAAGTCATTTCAAATGTCGCAGAAATCTTTCCAGTAACCTTAATTTCGACCAAATCAAAGTAAAAGTAATTATTAGAATACAATGCAAAGTGATTCTACTTTCGGTTCACAAGACACCGGTAAGAAACTCAGCAGATTAGTTACAGTAGCAGTATCTAACTTATTGCTATATGTAGCTCACTTTTGTTCAAGTTATACAGTTTTGTTTTGATGAGTGATGAAACAATTAAGTACTTAAGTAAGTATTTACTTTCGAGAGGTAAATGAATACCCAGACACAGAAATAACACAAAACGAATTTCATCGTCAAGATAAAATCCCAATATTGTTTGCAAAGATTCAATTTGTGAAATCCTACAATAAAATAGGTCGTAACATCATTTAAGGAGAGGTAGGGCAGAGGAAGTTATCGCTTGAACTGGTGCAGCCCGACAGGTGGAATATCTCCACCTTACAGAAGACCACAGCCAAATAACAATCACTTCTGTGTGTTGTGTTTCTGCGTGTGAGTAATGTTTCCAGAGCTCTTGGGGGGTGCTACATTAGTAGCAGGGTTCAAGCCTTCAAGGTAAGGGCGCCCGGGCGTCAAGTCTAGTAACAGCTTTATTATGCTGTACCGGTCGCCCATAAGCTAGGACCTCATTACCACTTAGCATCAGGAGGGATGAGGTCAATCTTGAAAAGCAATATAAAAAATCATATTTTGTACAGGTCATAGTCGCGGCTCATCAGTCTCAATTGGCTACTTGACAGTTTTTGAAAAAGTATTGTAAAATGTGCGCCCGTTCATGTTATATCCCAAGCAATTCGATTTATCTGGAAATAATCTAAATAACCAGAGAAAAATAAGATTTTGTGTAACACATTTAAAAAGCGCGCGAAAACGCCTAGTCGCGTCACTGTTGCAATTGTGACGTCAACGTCCTAGACAACGAACCGATACGCATAGGAACGACTTAATTAAGATAAACGGAAAATGTTTCAATAAATTCTTTATACGATTAGAGACACAATAGTTCAATTTAATCGGTAAAATAATCATTGTTTCGCTACATTAAAATAAATAATTTTCGCCGACAGCTGTCATTTCCGAATTGCAATGGTGGTTTCCGTTTCGGTTCTTTTGTTCCACAGATAAAAAAAGGAAAATTTATTTTGCAAAAATAAAATACTAACTATGCTTTTAATTAAAAAGTAAAAATGTAAAATGATTACTTAACTAATAAGCTAACATATCTAACACTTTTCATATTTTATTGTTAACACTGTCAAGTAGCCAATTAGCAAATCGACGTGTGGCTGCCGCAAGGCAATATCTGACGCGCACGTGTATCGGATTTAGCAGACACAGTACAGACAAAAGAACGCCAGACTACACACACTTTGCACCGTCCTTATGTCACATGCATAAGAACTAATATCGAACAGCAAGGTCGATTAAGTAACATAGCTTAGAGAGATTTAAATTTTGCTTCAAAACTGTGCCGGTAGGTCAATTTGTATTGGGTATAATGTTTACGGATGAGTTTCTATTATTTTTAAATATTATTAGACAACATCACATACATTGCTCTGATTATGTGATAAGTAGCTTAAGCAACTGTTCTCTACTAAAATTAAACGAAATCTATTCAATAATCTCACACAATATCTTGATAGGCTAAATTCTAGCCCTGCGTATTACTCTTAAAATAACTTAATAAAAAAAAGTAAAGTAAAGTATAAATAAAGTAGTTGTTTTATTTAGTGTTGACTTATGCCCGGTACCAATATTTGAAAAACGGTCCGTTCTACTTACTGATAGTAATAAATTATACGAGGCGTAAGATTAAAACGACTGACGGACGACTGATGACAGCTAGTATGGAAAGTAAACTCGAAATAAGAATTAACGACTCGTAGAAGAACGGATTGTCATTTTTGACACATTACGAATCGTAAAATATTGGAAACGGGCTACGAACTACTAGTACTGGAATTGTAACCGCTTATTGGTGCTTCCATCGTGCAGCTAGAGTATGAAAATGTGTTGATCTTTCACAATTTACGGAAACGATATTTTATTAAATTTTAACTATCCCAAATTCCAAAGTAAAGTATGCGTGGGTATCGGCTTGAAGATTAATACGCAAATTTTATCACATTCCTCGGGACAAAGGTTTGGACGGCACGCAGCTAGGAAGATCTACCGTAAAATCGACATATACGTAGATACCATAACATAGTCGTGTGATATATTAAAAAAAATCTACGGAAAAGCTTCAAATAGTCCAGTTACATTGAGTAATGTGATGGCTGGCACATACTTCATGCTTGTGAACAGGTGTCACCGGGGACTGGTCTGCTCTAGCTTATCTCTCGAAAATAAATACTTACGTAAGTAATTAATTATTTTATCACTCATACAAACAAAACATTATGGCTTGGTCCAAAGTGAGCTACACATGCAATAAGTTAGATACTACTTTTTTTTGGCGGGGGGGAAAGCTTGGCGCACCGTACCGTCACCTGAGGGAGGTGACGGCGTGTGTGGGTCTCTCCTGCCCTAAGAAGGGCAGACCTACCCATTAAACCCCCATGCTGTGGCATTTTTTTAAAACCACCACAACATGACCGGCAAGTTAGATACTCCTGCTACTATTATACCTACTGAGTTCCTTACCGGTGTCTTCTCGGTAGATATTGGTTCCGAACCGGCGGTAGAATCACTTTGCAATGTATTTAATGGTCATTCTAAAGTGTTTTATGTAACCTACTTGAACAATGACTTTTAACTTTTTGGTCGCAATTAAAGTTACTGGAAAGTTTTCTGTGACATTTGAAAATTTTTATTTTTATTTGTAAAGCTTTTTCCGAGTACAAACTTTGCCACTTCGTATTTCGTATTCTGGAAAACTTTCGAAAGGCTGTTTCGTTAAAAACAAACAACGTTTTAACGTCGCAACACAGTTTGAGGGGCTTCAAACATTAAAAATACATGAGAAGGTCAGGCTTTGAAATGCGCCATTTTAAGGCTTCTTTTTCAAGTCCGACATCATTAAAAATTAACAGTTTAAAAAGTGCGTCAATATTTTGCCTATTGGGCAATGAGGAAAAACATGGACAAACAATTGCTTTTTTTGTTTTTCCTAATAATTTACAGTTAAATTTTATTTTGTGTACAATTTGTATACAGGGTTATCTAACTATAACTGACACCAAAAGATTTGCATGTCAACGTTGGTTAAATTATTATGTTTGTGCTTTTATTTTATTTTTAACTTCTTTTAGACAAATAAATTTAATTCTATTTAAATATATCCAATTGGAACCTAAGTCTAAAATACAAAAAGGTTTCCCAGGTAGCTATTTCTGTCCGTTTGTCCTGTGAAATGCGATGCGAGACGATCCCTCATGTCAGCGTTTGGTGCCGTAACAAGCGAGCTGATTGACTTATGGCCTAGTACGAAAGCCTTTGTACCCAAGAAGGTATTGTAGTTACAAATCATTTCTATAGAGGAAATCGGAGGCATACATTTTTGGGTTCGAACGAACAAGAGTGATGGTCAATATAATTGTTTACCACTTTACAAAGATGTTGCCATAATATTCAGCGTAGCGGGAAAAGTGAGGTTTGCTGTCTATTTGTGACAACAGCAATGTATTGCAACATAATAGAAGTGTTTGTGGTAAAATATGTATAAGAAAAAACATGAATTTGAAATAAAAGATTTAAAAGACACAGAATTATTATAATAATAGCCGAGTGTGAGTTTGGTGGTCGATTATCGGCCTGGACAATATTGAAAACGAACTTTTTTATTAATTTCTCGTAACCAATATGAACTACACCGCGTCCAAACACGCATTGATGGTCTAGTCACTTGTTCTCAGGAACAACTTGCTTAAGACCAGTTTGTGCCTTGAACCGAACGTTACGCACAACTAGAACAATGTTTTACTATACCTGTATAAGAAAATTTACAACCCCAATGCACCCAGGAGACGATTTTTCTGCGTGGCGAGATGTTTCGCGATGATGTGCTAGACAGCTGCCCGTGCACCCGGCTTCTAAGTTCCATACATATTCGTTGCTAATTTTGGTCGTGTGGCAGAAAACATTAAAATTTATAAACATTGAAAGTGTTCGACTAAATATTAAGCACAACGAATTTCTCGGAAAACTAAAGAGCACCAAACACTTGTGACCTACCTTGGATTGTTTTTCAAATATAAACAACAAAATTAATTTGCTTCCTAACGATAAGGCCACCTAAATTGTTCTATCCTATATAAAGTATCTGCAAAACCAATTTCTGTTAAGTTTGTGTATGTGCAATACCGTTGAATAAAGTATAACTACCTAGCTATCTTCTTCATACTAAACATAGCGGCCGCCCGCGACTTCGTCCGCGTGGATTTCGGTTTCCATACAAACTTTCACCCCCCTTTTCAACCCCGCACGCAACGGAAGCCCTCAAGGATTAATAATTTTCCCCGTTTTTTTTTACATTTTCCATTATTTCTTCGCTCCTAATAGTTGCAGCGTAATGTTATATAGCCTAAAGCCTTCCGCGATAAATGGTCTACTCAACACAAAAATAATTTTTCAATTCAAACCAGTCGTTCCTGAGATTAGCGCGTTCAAACAAACAAACAAACAAACTCTTCAGCTTTGTAATATTATTAGTATAGATTATTAGTATAGATGAAAAGAAGAAATCAAATGTCAAGAGTGCCGCTAGCCGCTAAATGAATATTCTTTAGCCCGTTTCAACTTACTCCTTTAATCTAAAGTTTCCCAATAAAAAAAACTAAATTATTTAAAACCGCAGTTACATTTCACGTTAATCCGATTAAGCCGCTACGACCGGAGCAACATAGATTTCGTTGCAATTTTCTCGGCAAATAAACATCAGTTTGCTGCCTTTAGAAACATTCCCAGTTCTCGTAATTAACTTATCCTTTGATTCCACAAAGAAGTTCCAAGGATCGTTTATATTCGAGCTCTAATATTTCGATATTAGCAAAAATGAAATTAATTTATCAAAGTCTTGAGAAAATAATTTTCTCTTACTTTAATCCTGATCACAAAGAGTTTCAAAAACATAAATTAATCTCTTCAGAGTGAAAAGACTGCTTTATTCAAGTCACCTTGACGTCCAAGAATTGCGGCTAAATTGAAATTTAAGCAAAACCCCTTTCAGGAGGGCGGTAAACATTTTTTTCTGTGTCCCAAGTAAATATTGAAAGCTGTTTATTTCATAGACTGAGGATAGCAACAGCGGTTTGGAAACGATACTGAAAGTTAAACTTACGCACGCCGCAGTCCAATATGAGATAACAAGCTGAATTTAGTGGCATGCATCTTCGTACTTCGGAAGTCACTTTTAGTTACTGGCTGACTTCTCGATATTAGTCTAAAAACTAGTTAGAGGTCTATGGGGGCTTGAGAATATCTGACAATACGGTTGGTTACTTACGCACATCTCCACCAATTCTTACTGGACCGACGTGGTTGAGTGTGTCAAACGAGTCTTGATTTCCGGAAATGGCACTTAAATGGCTGAATTATTCTTATTTTGGTCATGACGTATAATTATTTAATTATTTTAGGTAATAAGTGAATGTTTGGCTCTAACTTGCAATTCCATTGCAGAGCGTCACATACACAAACATATACCTACCTTAATAAATGTATCATCTATGTAAACTGTAATGTGACATACAATAAATAATATTGACGACCTCTGTGGCGCAGTGGCTAAGGTAGGCCAAAGCTCGTAAGGTCCCGGGTTCGATTCCCGGTCAGGTCAATTTGGAAAACGAACTTTTCTAAATTGTCTTGAGTCTGGGTGTGCTGGGTTGACGCCCCCAGTTGGTATCCGTCGTCTGGTACTCATAGTACAAGGGAAAACCTTAGTTTGAGACTAGATGATTGGTGTGAATGTCTGGCGCGTTTATTTATTATTATTTATTATATTGAATTTTGAAATGTGAACATTTATGACATTGACAGATATGTTAAATTTAACTTCACGTACAGTTCATAGCAGTTACTCACGCTTACGTATTACCATCTAGAAGATTTCTTAAGCGCAGTAAGACTATTGCTTTTCCCGTTATCGTTGCCAAATATATTTATTATTATTTCAAAGTCAAAATCTTTTTATTCATATCGATTACATCAGATACACTTATGATTTAAGATAGTTTCCATACCTCTCGACTTTCCTCCCGTACCGTAATAAAAACAAACAAATATTCACAGGTGATTACAGGTACCCGCTGCCGCGTATACCTTAGGCCGCGTTGCCACCTGCGCGTTCACAAAAACATAATTAAGGTGACCGCGATTGTCGCGCGACAGTTAAGCGGACAGATTGCCCGAGACCTGGCATGAGCAGTTGTTCCGAGCTGATGTTTTTAATGTTCCCTAACTTAAGCTTGATTATCTGAACCACTGGCAAACAATGTGAAATTAGAAGACTTCCTGGTTGTATAATTTATTTTCTTTATGGCAACATTACCTGCGTTTATTATTTCAGAATAAAGTACAATCTTTATGTTTAGTTTATATACTAAATTATATTTTATTCTTTCTACAAAATCGCCTCTTATTTTTGTGTTAAAGAGTAACAAACACACTCAAACATCAAAAGAACGAATCTAAATTTTGATAGATTTTGGTGAATGATATGGCATCTATCTTGATCCTCGATGGCTTGGAATGTATTAAGGGCGGGGTAATGACCTTTGGGGCCTGGGTTCACGTTTCAGGTCGAGCAATGTATGTTGCGGTTTTTTTGATAGGTATAGAATATTTTGTGTTCAATAACCCACATTTAGCCATGTTGTAACGATGTCTTGATTTAGACCTTAGCTATGCAGTGAATTATTCAATAGGCTAATCCTAAAAACATCTTATTATCTATCTCGAGTTCTGGTCACCTTACTCGTCCTTTTTCTTTTTAATCACATTTTTCTTTACTGCAGGGTATTATACCTCTTGCATTTTCTTCCACTGCTTTCTTCTTGCAGCGTCTCTCATTCAAGTTAGCCAAACCATCTTTTTATTAACGTCCGACTATCTGGAAGCTGTTCTGCCTACGCTTTAGCTACACATTCTTACACTCATTCTTATCCTCCATACCTTACCTCTGCTGAAACTGTTGCCTTTCCACAACTCTTGTCACAGTAAATAATAGTGTGAACAAATCTGAACCTTGGAAAAACTTACTATGCTTGCCTAACTGGGTCAATGTTGTTTTACCAGTTCCAAATCTTTGTTATCAGAATGCGGGAAGCGTCGGACAGCTGGGGGAGCTTCGAAGCGGATAGTGGGGGGCGTGGAGGCGTCACCAGGCGACTGGCCTTTCCTAGCCGCCATCCTCGGCGGGCCCGAGGAGGTGTTCTACTGCGCAGGAGTGCTCATCGCAGATCAGTGGGTGCTGACCGCCTCTCATTGTGTGGGGAAGTGAGTATCTCCTATAACATATTCTCATAACACACTTGCCACCACAAGGATTGCCACCAGCAATTGGTAATGAAAATTCCCAGTGGCCACCGTAGGCGACTGGGAAGTTTTTCTAGTAAAAGCAACGAAGTGTGAAGATATTATCCAGCAACGAGCAATCGCGTACGAAATATCCACCAGATGGCGATACGTAGGCGTGGGGTCCAACTGCTACATTATTAGCTATGGCTTGTACGCCATTGACAGACATGCCACCATGCCATTTAACTCACCAATCAATTAACAGTTGGACCCAACGTCTACGCATCGCCATCTAGTGGATTTTTCATGCGAGAACACCCTCACTGGTTCGTTTCTGAAGTTATCCTAGGAAAATAAGCCTTGTTTAGGTAAGATGACCCAACCTTAACTTGTTAAACCAAAATAAGTGTAGGAGCCTTAACATCGAAGTTTTAGTTCCTTTGTAGATCTTTATATTGTTTACGGCAGAGGGCATTTCTCGAAGCCTAAGAAAGAAGATACAACAGGAAAATCATTGCTTACAATAACATGCCGTAAGCTCAGTTCAAAGAGCAGCACGCGCGATACGTGAAGGTCGTGGATTCGAATTCCACATCGCAAGAGATGAAATTTTTCAGGTGTTTTATTTAATGTTATTTGTTTATCACCAGCCATTCTGACGTGAACGGGTGGACTATTCAGCTCGGTATCACGCGACGGCGCTCGCACGCGTATTATGGGCAGAAGGTGAAAGTGCGCCGCGTGGTGCCGCATCCCATGTACAACATCGGAGTTGCACACGACAACGACATCGCTCTATTCCAGGTAAGAATACTAGTTGCACACGGAACATGCAATAATGCGCTTTCGGCTCTTGCTCTATAAGTTTCATTTGCAGTGTCATCCTCTTAGAAAACATTGTCATCTAGTGATAAGGAACTGGAATAATCACCTTAATCGCTAACCTTATGACCGGATTTCCTTATTTCGAGGGTTCCCTGGTCAAACCCGATAAGTGCCAAAAACATACTTCTGAGATAATCGATGTCAAAGGTTTGTAAACAGTTAAAGTGCATTTTAATAAGTAAATGTCCACAATTTTGAGTTTTATTAGTAATGATATTTTATAAAGATTTAGTTTTCATATTTATTTTACTTCTAATGCTTACAGTTTTGCTGTAAAAAAAAATTTTTTGGTAAAGGGTGCCGACTTATTGGGTTTCACCTGAGAGAAAAAAACGATTTAATCACTTAAGTTTTTATTAATTCCAGGCAAAAAACACTTGTAATTATGTTCGCATTAGGTTATTATTTACTTTTAAACTCTTTTTATATACTTATTCATTGTTTAAATTTTGAGGATAATAACAGCTATGATTTTCTTCGGGAATGATTTGTTTCATGTACATAGTTTTCGACCAATTAGACCCATCAAACTACCGCCTTATTGCCATGACCTCAGTGCTGTTCAAAGTCATGGAACGAATTATCTATAACCGGTTGGTCTGCTACCTAGAGGATCACTCCTTAATTAATGATCTCCAACACGGCTTTAGGCCGAAACGATCGACGGTGATCTTCTAGCGTATGTGACGCATCTCAGAGGGGAGACAATTGCCGAGGCATTTGATCGGGTCTGGCACAAAGCTCTTTTTTCCAAGCTTACGGCATATGGACTACTCACACGGCTTTGTGGCTGGATTTCCGGCTTTCTGCGTGACGTAGAATTCACATCGTGTCTGACGGATGCGTATCGCATTTTTGGCGTATTTACCGCCCACCCTCTTCCTTCTTCATATAAATGATATGCCACTGCTTGGAAACATACATTGCTATGCTGATCACAGTACGGTCAATGGAAGAAACCTTGGTTGGCCTTCGGCTGGCAACGCAGTAATAGAGGAGGTACGGGAGAATTTTATCGTTAAACTGGATCGGGTGTTGAGCCTCATGAGCCAATGGGTTTCAAATAACCAGGTCCAGTTCAATGCTGAGAAAACCCAAGAGTGCGCATTTTCGACAAAAACATTCCAATTCCTTCCGCTCCTCATTCATCAGGGTACTCCCCTCTGTCTGCGTAATAGCCTAAAAAGTATGGAAGCATGCTTGGCATGTATATCCGCTGCAACCTTAATCAAGATCAGTACATCGAGAGTTTCATCTGATAAGCATCCAAAAAACAGGGGATCCTGAATAGAGTGCGTTGTTTTCTCACGCCGGACCAGCTTTGTCTTTTATACAAGACTCAAGCCAAGTCCTGTCTGGACTACTGCTTGTATCTCTGGGACGGTTCCGCCAAATACCTTATGGATGGTCTTAATTGGTTACAGCAAAGGGCTGTGCGCATTATCAATGTTGAAGAGGTTACTGAGAACCTTGATCCTCTTCAACTTCGTAGAGACATTGGTTTATTGACTGTCTTTTATCGTTTTTATCTCGGTGAGTGTTCTGAGGAACTGTTTTCTCTTATCCCGCCTTCCCTTTGCCTTTACAAAACTACAAGAGCTGGCCAACGATGTTATCGCCTGGAAAATATTCCATCGCGAACCAAAAAGTTTGATAACTCTAACCTTTGACATACCATTAAAAAATAGGCCTCGTTGCCGGCTTATGTGTTTCCTCCGTCCAATGAATTCCTTCAAAAGGTGCGTGAAGAAGCATAATGCAAGCCAGTATGGCGATGCTAACGGATAGGATATTACGAAATCAAATCCGTTGTCATCGTGATGTGGGTTCCTCTATATGTACCGCGTTTTTATATAAAAAAATATTGACGTCTGAATCTTGAAAACAAAGGTAAAGTTACCAATAAACATCATAATATATGTATATAACATGATTTAAAAAAATTACATGTGTCTGTCACCAAAAAAAATATGCTTGACGATACTATTCATCTGCGTGGCAATATCTTTTTGTTACTTATCAAGTTCTGACGAGTAATTGGTATTTGCTCCAAAGATAATCTTGCAAGGAGAAAGCAGAACAATATTCCACGCACATAGGTACAGTAAAATTGACCAAATTCCGATTAAAACCGTATTTAGAGATTTGTTATAGATCACGCCCCCAAAAAGCACAGGGTCATAGCACGTGAGAAAAATAACCCTTTGATCTTGCTGAATAAATAAAAAAATTGCATAATAGTGTCAACATATACTTTCAAAAAATATTAGATTTAAATTTAAACTATGCAACCAATAGTACCATTGATATGAATCTGCACATAAATGCTGCTATTTTTATTTTCCAAGGGAACATTAAGCTGAGGACAGGAAAACCGGAATTAGCATCATCTTATTCATATGTAAAAAGTGTAAAATTATTTCAAAACCTTGTAATTATAAGTACGTAAAACAAAAATAAAAAGTAAGACGTGAAACCCAATATCTAACTATCCTTCCATTAAAAATATTTCTAAGTACGTAAATATTGTAAACTAAATTGGTTAGACGTAAAACCCATTAAGTTCCCTATTCCGGAGTCTAGATGATGCTATTTCGTTTGAATAAACGGACGCTCGCGATCCTGTCGCCACCTGTCTAATGTTATGTCTACTGTCATATCTACTTATTGGGTTCTTCCCCAAATAAAATTACAGTCCAATGTTGATATCTGCTCGTGCGAGTATCCGATAAGTATGCTTTTCATATGTCATTTCTAATATTTGCTTGAAGTATAACACTATAAGTAGTACTTATTGGGTTTTAGCTTAATGATTAAATTTGTTTGCATACTTAATATTATAATAGTAAAACCCAACAAAATGTGTTGATGGATTTTAGTTTTAAGTAAAACCTCGTTAATTCAGAATTTCCCTGGTATAAAAACCCAATAAGTGCAAATAACTTGTCTTACCTTAACTCACTTAGTTTAATTTCCTAAAATATATTTGTCTTAAAACCCAATAAATATACATTATTGGGTTCTTCATCTAATTAAATTTAAAAAAGTTTCCTTTAAATATACTTATATTGTTTATGTATTAGTCAAAATGAAAAAAGTAGCACTTATTGGGTTCTTAGTGAAGCGTATCTTTGTGATAAATTGAAACTCGGCTTATTGGAATATACCATTAGAAAGAGCAAAAAAAGTGCATCTTAACTGCATTTATAACTAAAATTCTCAATTTTTGTCACTTATCGGGTTTGACCAGGGAACCCTCGAATTTTCTTTTTCAAAAGCAGGCAGGCTAGAATATCTCTACTCTGCGTTTTGGGTACCACTTCTAAATATGCGATGGTTGATGATATATTTGGTGATTAAATCATAAATATTATGATCATATTTTCTACATGTTCGGAAGAACGGAAGAAATAGCTTTCAGCTATCGATCTATAAGTTTCTTTTGTAGGGCCTATCATCTTTTTAGCATTTATTGTCATTTTATTGATTTGGTGAGCCGGTTCTACCATCTTACCAAGTCACTTGCCGATATATTGCCAGGAGCGTCGCTTCGCTTGGTGCTTGATTGTAATTTTCTTATAAACTATATTCTTCAATCTATATGAATAAACATCAATCGTGGTTCGTTAGTCTCGCTAAAACTCAAGAACGGTCAGACCGATTTAGAATATTTTAGTTTTTATATAATCGTGGAGCTTTGATAAACAGTGAAAGGTTTGGAATTTGTAAAAAAAATAGGCGACACGGCGTTTCCCAAAATAGCTAATTTTAGATAAATCGATAATTGACTGGCTCGATGGAACAATGGCTCGTGTTCCTTGTTGAATTAAGTTGAACCAAATGCTTGGTTCAGTTCCCACCCAGTACATACTCGTGTAATGAACGTTTGTTTGTTTTAAGTCCAGGTATGAATTGGTTCTAGTTTCCTTAACACCAGAGCTTTGACTTGAGGATCAGGTTAATGTAAGCAATGGTATCTGATTTGTATGATTTATTCTATAATGTTGTGTGTACAGCTGGCAGTACGCGTGCGTTACCACGAGCAGCTATCACCTGTATGCTTACCGCCAGCCAAGCGAGCACTGGAGCCAGGCACGGTCTGCACTGTCATCGGGTGGGGGAAACGCGACGATAAGGACAGTAAGTATCTTCATAAACGTTCGATCTACAGCATGTCAATGTAAACACTTGCAGTTCGATATTAAGAAAGAAGAGACATGTATTAAACATCATTACACAGATATATACAAAAAATAATAAGAATAGGTACAAACAGTGAGGTAGGGCATTGCGATTTATTGACGACCTCCGTAGCCGAGAGGCGAGCGTGCCGGACTTTGGCGTCGCGCCGTCTCTGAGGTTCCGGGTTCGATCTCCGGTCGGGTCAATATGGGAAACGAACTTTTCTATATTGTCTCGGGTCTGGGTGTTGTGGTACCGTCGTTGTTTCCGATTTCTGTAACACAAGTGCTTTAGCTACTTACCACAGGATCAGAGCAATGTATGTGATGTTGTCCAATATTTATTTTATTATATTATTAATTATTGCTCGAACTGAAGCAGCCCGACTGGTGATATACCCCCACCTTACAGATGACGGCAACCAAATAACAAACACTTGGGTGTTGTTGTGTTTCTGCGTATCAGTAAGGTATCAAGAGCTCCTGGGGAGTGCTACATATTAGTTGCAGGGTCAAGCTTTCAAGGTAAGGGCGACACATCCAGTAACAGCTTTATTATGCTGTACTTGTCGCCCTTAAGCTAGGACCTCATTGTCACCATCAGGTGGGATGAGGTCAATCTCAGAGTGCATTATAAAAAGCCGGTCGTGGGTGTGGGACTCCCTCGCTTAGAAGGGGCGAAGGCTACCCGAACTAAAAACTCCCCCCACGATCTCATCGGCGCCATGGGAAGACGGTATCAACCATAACAGCCATGGCGTCAGGCGGAATAGTCTTAGTTCTTTAGACCTCTCTCACCCTGAAACGGGGAGGCCAGTGGGAACGGCCGAGCGTACGGTGCGAAAAATCATTTTCTCCCTTTTAAAAAAGGACCTCATTGCCACTTAACATCAGGTGGGATGAGGTTAGTCTTGTAGTGTAGGTAATATAAAAAAAACATTGTACGTAAACACGTCGTATGTTTTGGTCCAGTGTCGGAGTATGAGCCAGCGGTGAACGAAGTGGAAGTGCCGGTGCTGAACCGCGACCTGTGCAACCAGTGGCTGGAGCACCGCGACCTGAACGTGACTGAGGGCATGATCTGCGCCGGTTACCCAGAGGGGGGCAAGGATGCCTGTCAGGTAAGCGAAGTCATGTCTAATATAGATAGAGAGATATTATGAGAGAGGTACGGCATACCGATTTATCGCTCAAACTGAAGCAAACATACTGGTGAAACACCTCCACCTTACAGAAGACCGCAGCCGAATAACAATCACTTTCTAAAGCTCTTGGGGGGTGCTACATTAGTAGCAGAAGTCAAGCCTTTAAAGTAAGAGCGACACGTCCAGTCCCGAGACAATATAGAGAAGTTAATTTCCTATATTGACCCGACCGGTGATCGAACTCATTCGTAGATAGCGCGACGCCAAAGTCAGGCCCGCGCGCTTTTCGGCTATTTTGATGTAATTTCCATCATAATTTTACGGAAGGCTTAATTAAGTTCGCCTTATCAATAGCATCACATCAGATCGGTAGAATAGTTTCTCAAGCCAAAATAGCTGACTATGCAGGTTTCTGATTATTATAAAAATATCCCATATTCAAGATTACGTAAAATTCTCTCTCAAATCCACTATTTGGTTTTATCAATGCTCTGTAAGCAAAGCTTACTTAGAGTTAACTTTTCAATAAAAATGAACAAGCCATTAAAGCATTTCAATTAAGTTTGAATTAAGAACATCAAATGTAACTTTGTAACTGAATATTAAGATAATATTTGAAATAAGCGCATTGAGCTTTCTTCAACTGTTATTCCATATCAGACGATTGAAAAATCGGACCTTAATGCTACAAATAAATTAATTTTATTCAACTCCAAACATTTTCCGAATGTCAAAACAAGATTCCCGGTAATTGGAGCGTAACAAAACAGCTTGTGAACAATAGGGAAGATACAAAAGACTCAAATCTCTGCCGCCATTAAATGTTTATTCGTTAATCGAGAAATCAAAACCCGCTCGGTACCTATTATGGGCGATAATTACAGACGGCTCTGTTTATCTCGAGTTATTTGAGTTTGAAACACTCGCTTTATAGCTAAAGATTAGAGATTGATATCCAAAGTTTCGCTGGCTCGAGGAACAATAAGTAGTCCTGCCTGTTAAAGCTAGGGATGTGGGTTCGGCACCCAATATTATTTGTGTGAGGAACATCCTACAAATATAATAAATGTGAAAGTTAAAAAGAGCGTATGGATGTAGGTATGTTTTTACTCTTTCAAGGAAAAACTATTGAATGTATGCGGATGAATTTTATCCAGAGAGATTAAATTCAAATTCAAATCTTTATTGCATGTCACATGGGATGAAAGTTATGGGATTAGATACTAGAATGACATAATACAAATAATAGGTATGGATTTTGTAGATCAGAACAAAATTTACTAATGCTTCTCAAAATTAAAATAAAGATATTAGATGAATTTGGATGAAACACTCAATATATATAGAATATGTATATAGATATATAAACATATGTATGAATCGACGGAAAAGCTCTAGGGATTTTTTACTCTTACTTACAAAATCGAAGGCAAGTGGTAAAAATGGGTGAAACCCAAAGTAACTCAATGCCAATAACGTGTGGGGTGCCTCAGGGTTCTATTTTGGGTCCACTATTATTTTTGATTTACGTGAACGACATTCACAAAATCAACCTTAAGGGAGATGTAACGCTCTATGCCGATGACACGAGTGTGTTCTTTTTTGGCCGTAACATAAATGACCTAATGATACTAGCTCAAACTGACTTAAATACATTAAACCGTTGGTTTCAGTCTAATTTATTGACGATTAATAGCTCTAAAACGAAATATGTCGTTTTTTCTGCCAAAAATAAAAATATCGACACCAACTTGCAACTATATATAAATGGTCAGATTATATCAAAAACCGTGAAGGAGAAATATCTTGGACTAACAATAGACAGCCATCTTACCTGGAGGCCCCATATAGAAAAAATTACATCAAAATTAGTGTCATTGGCTGGTATACTGTACAGAAATAATAATTGTCTTCCTAGGAAAATCAAATATTTAATCTACAATTCATTAATAAAACCACACCTAGAATATTTAATAGAAATTTGGGGAACCGCGGCCAAAAAATATATAAATATGATCCAAAGAAAACAAAATAAGATAATAAAAAATTTATTCAATTACAATTATTATACGCCTACAGCAAAAGTATACAATGAAACACAAATAATGAATATCACACAAACATATATGTATCTAACATGTATTCTTATAAGAAAAATATTAAATAATGAAATAAGTAGCAACATTGCTTTAACTAAGAAAGTTCAAGTACAAAAAATTAAATTACGTAGTGCCAACAATCTAATTGTTGGTAAGCCCAGAACCAACTATGGGAAAAGAAACATCGAATACGAAGGCGTGCAGCTATATAACAAGCTGCCAATCTGGGTCAAAAGTGCAAAATCAATGGGCGCTTACAAAAGACTGCTCAAAACATATATCACAAAACTATAATATATATTTATAAATAAAGGTACTTAAGGAAAATATATATAAATACAAAGTTGCTCCGTAATAAAATCGTACTTGAAGAAATAAACACAAAATAAACATAAAAATACATATATGCACAAATAAATTATATCAGACTATCAAGACTAAATTACACTAAACCAAATTAAATAATCGCTATTGAAAAAAAAAACAACATAACAAAAACACTAAGAGTATATATATATACATATTTCATACACATTCTTCATCTAAGTAAATATTAATTTCAACAAAATAATAATTGCAATATATATATATAATAATAATAATAAATAAAAAGTTATCACTATATCACTCCCGTTTTATCCGACCATTGTGCTATTTTCAAATGGATGCGTGCTGAGCGTATCAATGCCACATCTAGTCGCTGCCTGTTCTTTATGGCTCCGTGTTATGTTTCGTTTCTAATGAGAGATTTGTTCGTCGTTTAGGACGGTACACCAATATTACTTTTTTTTTTTTAACACCACCGTGTTTTGTAAAATAATTTGACTATGTACACTCGTTGTCTTAATTTCTAAATTATTGTGATTTTAGTCCAATAAGTGAAATTTGTTTCTCATTAAGTGAATACCTATTGTTATTCTAATGGGAAATTAATAAAGTTCTTTAACCATATAAAATATGTACGCGCATAACTTCATAAATACTGGGCCAAATTGGATAATTATTTTTATGTTTGTAATTTACAGTTTTTTAAATGTTTATAGTGCTTTACGACGCTCTAGCGAACATTTCGATAAGTATTTAGTTCTAAACGTATTCGGCAGAGGGCACTTACCGGAGGCTATGAGGGAAATACACCAGACAAATTTATAGCCTACGATGACTTGCGGTTAGTTCAGTTGGAAGAGCAGCACGCGCAATACGAGAAAGTCGTGGGGTCGAACCTTACACCGCAGGGGGTTTTCTGTTTCTTTAAAATATCTAAGGCAATAGCTAGTGTACAATTAAAACACTAGGTACAACTGAAGTCACTGAAGAACGAGATCTTATTGGAGAACTCAATAACGGGCTAGAGACATCAAGAGGCAGTGTTTACTCAGCGGCCAATAACTCTCCCACTAATAACCCGGGCACGACAAACAAACTCGGGACTCTTCAGATCCAATAAGGCGTCTGTTTGGACGAGCCGAGTAAATTACAGTGAAAAATATCTGTTCGATTCTGTAACTAAATAGTAATCTCGAACCGTATTACTGTGACTATTTTGTAATGTACCATTGAAACCAGGATAGAGTAGGTATACACTTGCGTGTTTGTACAGCCCTTAACGTTGCGCCCATAAGAATGAATATCCAACTGTGAATGTTTTTATATAGAGGGGAGAGATAGGGCATAGCGATATCGCTCGAGCTGGAGCAGCCCGACTGGTGAAATACCTCCACCTTACAGAAGACCGCAGCCAAATAACAATCACTTCTGTGTTGTTGTGTTCCTGCGTGTGAGTAAGGTTTCCAGAGCTCCTGGGGGGGTGCTACGTTAGTAGCAGGGGTCAAGCCTTCAAGGTAAGCGCGACACAGATCCAGTAACAGATTTATTATGCTTTACTTGTCGCCCTTAGGACCTCATTACCACTTAACATCAGGTGGGATGAGGTCAATCTTAAAGTGCAATATAATATATATATATATATATATATATATATATATATATATATATATATATGTGCCGACCTACGACATGACCTACAAGTCGACACAAATACAGCGTCAGCAGAAATGGCGTAGTAAACAACGCTCCATACGTAATGCGTGACATCGATATCCCACATCGCGATATCAGAGTTTTCGTCGCCACTATGTATATATACAACAAACCAAGAATGGTAGTTGGGCCTTGGTCCCCGAGCAGATAACACCTAGCTCGGCGGAAGTACTTCCACTTTTAGTAAAGAACATACGTTCCTTACATTGGTGACCCCGACTGAGCTGAACACCAGCAGCCTTTGAAAAAACGGAGCCTTCGCATCAGGCCATGTCTCCATACCCTCAACAGCCAGCTTAGCCACGACAAGAGCACCGGACCACCTCAGCTGAAAAAGCCACCTGGTTCCGGGCCCGTGTAATGAAGCAGACCATCGCAGCCCTACGACCGAGTCATTGGTCCACACCGGCGTAGCAGCAGCTGCCTCCCTGCAACTACACGCATCGGGCACGTTCTTGGACTCCAAAGGGGGGGAGTAATGTGCCGACCTACGACATGACCTACAAGTCGACACAAATACAGCGTCAGCAGAAATGGCGTAGTAAACAACGCTCCATACGTAATGCGTGACATCGATATCCTACATCGCGATATCAGAGTTTTCGTCGCCACTAAGTATATATACAACAAACCAAGAATGGTAGTTGGGCCTTGGTCCCCGAGCAGATAACACCTAGCTCGGCGGAAGTACCTACTTCCACTTTTAGTAAAGAACATACGTTCCTTACATATATATATATATCGTACTGTTAACTATACAAAGCTGATGAAGAAAGGAAATTTGTCTGGTACATCCTACTAATAGCATAAACGCGAAAGTTCGTAACGATATTAAGCCTTCTTTCAGTCTCATTTGGTTTGTGAAAGCACGTGTACCTACATTACGTCAAAAATAATTAAATCATATTTTTTTTATTTTCCTTGTAAGGTAGCATTACAAATGTCACTTTTAATCTAAAAAAATTAAATTACATTCCAACATTAATGTAGGTTCCTTAACCCAGACAGGTATAACAATTCTAGTGTTTACGTCCCCAGTATCCGAGAATCGGCAGTTGTTTCTCGTCCCGAAGTTTAAACAAATCAAAGCTTCAAGTCACTTAGAGTGTCGTGGAGAGTACAAAAATGTTCCAGAACCTTCCATCACAGATATTGTGTATTATCGTTGATACATCATTGCATCCTCAAAACAACGAATCTTCCAGTATTATGCCTTCTTTCACTCTCATTCCCTTAGTGGACACACGTATGAAATTATGTCAAATGATTTATTTCCAACATTATCACAGTCACATAAAGTTGTAATTAGATTTTTTTACATTTTAGGTACACTTTAGGGCGGTATTTATTGCCCCGCCATTTTTTTTCTCCCTAAATGATAGGTAGGTATATTATGAATGTCACTTTAGTACACATAATTAAAAATCAAGAAAATAAAGACTCAGTTCACAGATTTAAAGATAAAAAGGATTCCAATTCCAATATGTAGGTTCCTTTCACCCAGACGGGTTCACCAATTCCAGTGTATACGTCTCCAGTATCCGACAATCGGTAGTTGTTTGTCCCCGAGCTATCGGCGGCCGCGGGCATTCCGACCGCGACGCATTCCTCCCGAGCCGTTGTTTACCGATCAGATTGGATTCCGACTCGTTGGCCGGTCTGTTTGTTTTGTTTTAATTAATTGCACTTGAGCGCGAATTTGGATACGATCAAAGTTCCAAGTTACTTAGCGTGCCGTGGAGAGAGAATGCTGGGGATTTTTGGCGTTATAGACATCGAAATGTTAGGACTATTAAAAGGCAATTGCGACTTCTATGTGACCTAGTCGATTAAAAGGTGACTGACTCAGTGCAGGTGAAAAAATTACTCACAAAATATGTTTGCAAACTTACATCAAAAAAATTATAAAAAAAATACCTCTGTAACGTCATTCGTTTCACGGCCTCGCGCGTGTCGTCACCTACATCAAAAATAATTAAATTCCATACTAATCTAAATCACATAACGTATAACCATTGATATTCTATTGTGTCTGCTTTTCAGGATTTTACGTCTTTAAAGTAGATGAGCCTAAAGGATACTTAGGTTTTTATTGAAATGCTTGATTATTTTTTTATTTATTTATTCGATTACCAACACAAGATACAGTTAATATAAAATATATTATACGTATTTAGTAAGTTATGACGCGAGGCACAGTAATTTAAAAAATCCGAAATTTTAACCGCAAGTTATCATAGGTGATGAATTTCTTTCCGCTAAGTGCCCTCTACTAAATATGCTTAGAACTACATACCTACTTATCGGCCCGTGGTACATTAGTTGCAGAAATGCTTGAAAACGAATCGAAAACACCTTGGCATCTTTAATTGGAATTTTAAATATTTCAAAAAATACAGAATAAAATAATCACCCAATAATTTGTTTGTATTTTGCATGGACCTGTGGCACTAATAAAATCCTTGATCGAAGTTCACAACACGATTATTCGCGCCACCAAGTTATTATACGAGTATAGTGGGGGTTTAGTAATTCTTTTCAGCAGGGGAGTCCCACACACCGCTAACTTCCAGAGCTACAGGGCTATCTAGATATATTTCGCCGCAGTTCTGCGAATATGTATTCAACACAAAACCAAGAATGTTAACGTACATAATATATATAATATAGTATGTTAATATCCAGAATGTGTTAGATAAACGACGATGCAAGTTCAATTTCGGTGGAAACAATGAATGTTTCACAGTAACAAACTACGTACAATGACATGGGTAAACATTCCGATCCCTAGTTTATTATGTGGGAAATTCCCCAGGGTCCATTTTATTGAACTGTTTGTAAATCGTCCCGGGAGAGCGTAAACTGTGCGTATTGAGAAACATTGACAGGGGTAAGGAATTTCTTTGGCTTAAATTAAAGTATTTATGCAAATCGATTTGGGATAGACAGTCGTCTAGGTCATTGTAAGTAGGTATTGGTTCTGCAAAAACAAGTTTGGTAAAAGAGACAAAGGAAATCAGAATAGGCACCGGTTTTAACCCCCGGCGTAATAACGAAGGGTGTTAGAAGTCAGACGTGTCTGTCTATATGTCTGTGTGTGTGTTTATAACATCGTATGAACCGATTTTGATTATTTTTTGTGTGAAAGTTGAATAAGTCGAGAGTGGTTCCTGGTAGAAATCGGTCAAATATGGTGGCCACAAAATGTCAGATTACATATTTTGACACGACAAAGGGTTTGAGTAGGGCTATACAAATTCAAATCCAAGATGGCCGCCACCCCAAAATGGTCGTTATAAAAAATAGGTAATTTCAACGTAAACAGTGACCACTCTTATGACGTAAATATAAGCACTAATATCATACTGATTGGGGTTTTATTTCATTTTTAATAATTGAATTGAGCTATTTTGAAGATTTGTCTAGATTGCCTGAGTTAAATCAACAATGCTTGACTTTATCCTATCATTCTATCTCATGTCATCATTTATTGGTTTACGTGTTTGCTTCCAGGGCGATTCCGGCGGACCGCTTCTCTGCAAGGATCCCGACGAGCCTTCACGCTGGTACGTAGGCGGTATCGTGTCCTGGGGCATCAAGTGCGCTCACCCCCGGCTACCAGGCGTCTACGCGTACGTCCCACGGTATATTCCGTGGATCCAGCGCCAAATCCAGCTGTACAATGACGAGCACGCGCGGTCCGACGACCTTTGAGGCCAGCCCCTGAGCGCGCGCGCAGCCAGCGCGCACCGCTCCGGCAACGACATCTAGCGGGACAACGTGGAATTACTTGGTTCTTGAGGTGTTCAGCAGCAACCACAGCGTGTTCGGACCCGCACTATTAAAGAAGACTTGTTGTCACAGTTCGGTCTTCTTAGAGTAAAACGGGGATTAATATTTCGGCAGGGATAAAATGGAAAAGATGGAATGCCTTAGGAGCGGGCTGCGGCACCAATATGTTGGGAATTTTGAATTCAAATTCTTTCAAAATTTGAGATTTAATGATGATAGTGACATACCTAACCTCATTACCATCAAATACCTATAAATATGACAATAAATTAAATTAAATAATGACAATAAATTCGCCAATAAAAGTTAATGATTATTATCGTTAACACACTGTAGTGATGTTATTTAATATAGACAAAATGTTAATGGCATTTATCATTAACGAGGTCAATGTAGACTTTGACAATAAAACTCGACTTATGACAATAAATGGCTAAACGTTTTTACATATCACTCGTCTATCGTGTGAAGTAAGGAAGCTGTGATACTATGAAATTCTTTGTTCGATTGTATTGTATAAAAGTTTACCCAATCGTGTCAGTTTGACTTTACAACTTTGCAGTTTATTTCATGAATTTGTCATATTCATGGTTATACAAGAACTCTTTGATATGTAAATTTAAGCCGTTTAAGTAAGTGGTGTAGGGTTTTAAAAGCTTTAGCCTAAACTTTTAGGAGATTTTTATATTGTTCCTTGATTTTTAGTTTCTATTACGTGTTGTATGTTTAGTGTCATATATAGGAGTTAAGTGTGTATTTGTTTGATGTTTGGTGTTGGTAGTATTAGGGGAAAGTGCTTTTATAGATTATTGTCTGAAGGTTTCGTTTGGATGCAGGCACTGCTATCATCCGCATCCAAAAGATAATCAAAACGACATAATTAGACACACTATGACAATAACCTCATTCTTCAACAGTAATCATTTCATATACGACTTTAAAGCTTATACATTCTTCATGTACAATGCTGAATAATTGTATTAACAGGACAATAAATCCTAATACCTATTCAATAGTATAGATCGTTTTAAGGTTTTAGCGACTACTGGTGGAATTCATGACTTAAGACATTTGTAACCATGACAATAAAATATTGAGGCTCCAAGATACTATCTACATTCCTAGTGGCAATGACAATAAGTATTTAATTTTTTGACAATATTTATACGAAAATAAACGTAGATTAAGCTTTATTATCGTGACTATACACTGATACGTCTTAGCTCTGAATGGCATACGTTCTCCAATCGTAGATAGGTAGTAACATTTTTAAATCTTGAAATTATTGACGACTAAAGAAGAAATTAGTAATATAGCTTTAATAGAGGGTAAGATTAAATTAGCCTACTCTACCTAGACACATAACAATTTTAAATTCACCTGAATCCGATTTTGTTTTGGATGATTCTCCTCCCATTGTGTTATCATTAATGTAAATAACGTAATGTTTGCAATCGGTACCATCTTCAGTCATAATTGTAAAAACTATCGGTTCTTTGTAGGGTAGAATTTTAATTGGTTTATGGCCTCAATATTGCCATCAATTATAGTATCATGATTAATATTTCGATACCTCCCACGTAAGTTATTGTATCCCACAAAAATGTAGTGAAAATTGTAGTATAAAAATGCATCCAAAATGAAAAAAAATAATTAAAACACGAGTTTTTAATAGATTTTGGATTTGGATGCATAGATTACTACAAAATGGTTATTTTTAGTAAAAACGCTAAAAGATCTTTTTGTGGGATACAACAACTTACGTGGGAGGTATCGATTTGTTGCGACGAATGTAGCAAATGCTATGCTCAAACATAAACAAAATATATATTATAATTATATAAACATAGTAATACATTATATATATAAGTATATGAAAGTATGGTTGTTGACTTCTTATGAGTCTTCTTCTTAACTCGAGCTTTCTAATACTATTACTCATAGTTGAAATTTTATATGAAACCCTAGTTAATTTCACAAAAAATAAATTGAAAATTGAAATTTTAACAGAGAACCTTTATCATTTACAAGAAAAAATATATAGTACCTTATAACGGCAAAAAGGGTGAACCCTGCAATTTGAGAATATTTATTTTACTTTTTATAATAGTGTAAAACACTTGTTGAAATTTATATATTTCCAAATTTATTGAATAAAAATATTTATTTCACGTTTATTTCCTCCAGAGTAAAACTAGCGACTGAGGTACTTTATTTATAAAGATGTTACAATAGTCTTTAGAAAATGAAAATAGTGTCCGAATTTATTTGAAATCGCAAACACATTGTATAGATATTTCCCTTTGTTTTAGGTTACAGTGTGACTCGTTGGGAGAACTTTGTAAAATGATTCCCAACCAGTAACACTGTAACACTGTAGTAGGTTGGTCTAACAATTAACAGTGTGAATGGTTGGGAATTATTTTACAAAGTTCTCCCAACGAGTCACAGTGTTACAGGTTACAGTGTGACTCGTTGGGAACAAAGGGATTTTTCAATCATATTTATACTTATGATATTATTTATTGTGGCCCGACGATGTGAAAACACTTTAACTAATGACGAATGTACGACGCTATTTTCATTTATCTAAGTTTACTGAGTAGATAGATTTAAGCTATGGACTATAGGATAATTTAGACCATAGATGTGCGCTTTAGCATTCTATGACTTATGATGTTCGTTTTGATCACCCTCTTTCAGTGTTCATTTCAAACTGATTATTTTATTTCTAAGGAACGACTTGAGATGGCTACCGTACTTAACCAGTCAAAAAATTCTGCGATCTCACACCCGTTCGCCTTGTTTTTTCACCCCTTTTTTTTAAATGCCATTTCCTCCCGTGTCAAGGTACCGATTCGCCCCATATCAAGAGGCGATAATATTTTCAATATTTTTGGAGCACCCGTGATTTTACTAATGTGTTTTATTTCTTGATAACTGTACTGTTTCATATAAATTGATTCATAAGGGGGGAACAGAAACATTTAATATTTCACGGGGCGGACATGCTCATTTACGATATGAAGGTAAAAACTTGCGGGGCGAAGGGGTGCGACGTCCAATTCCGCAATTGTAAGTGTAAAACATATTATTTAAATTCTTAATATTCAAACAATTTGTTATGGAGACTTAATTGATAAATGAACAAGTATGCTTTAATTGCGGACTAATTGCCATCAGTTAAAGATTTTGTAGATTGACAGTTTATGCAAAATACAAACGAGTTATTGTACCAGCTGTAAGCATTGCAAAAAATGTCTCAAGTGTAAAATAGTACAATAGAAACTTTATGTGACTGAGATAGGTTTGGAAATAGTTTGACGTTATGTCACGCGCAGCCATCAAGCGAATGAGGAGAAAGAACGCTCGAAGCCTTGTTATTCCGGTGCCATTTATTAGGTCGCAACTGTGCGTCTATGAAATCTTTAATTAATGACTTAATCAACCTACAGTTTACTGTATGAACCCCTTAATAATTTGTTATATCAAACATCGGCTTAATTACAAGCCGTTACTTGGTATGACAAGGTATTAAGGTGCATAGATAGTTGTTCACAGTTGCAAAAATGTTCGATAACGGTAACATATGTTTTTTTTTAAATTACTCATCAAGATTGTCCTCTTCCTACCTGATGTTAAGTGGTAAGGAGGTCCTAGCTTAAGGGCGACAAGTACAGCATAGTGAATCTGTTACTGGACTTGTCGCCTTGAAGGCGGCCCCTGCTACTAATGCCCCCCCCCCCCCCCCCCCCCACCCCTCCAGAGCTCTGTGTATGGAATCATTCAGTTGTCGCATTGATTTGTTCTGGAAACCGGTTAAGGTATTGAAATACTTTTAACGTTAGGTAAGAAGTCCAAAGGCTGATATTAAGGAGGAAGGAATTTTGAAGTCCAATTTGGGAGCATGGCATATATTATTTTTTTGGATTCTGAAAATATTTTATGTATTGTTAGTACAGTCACCGTCGGATATATTATTGTGGAGAAATACTTACTCCTAAGTAGTTTGAAATGGCAGTTACTATCATACAGAAGTGTAGTTTAAGTACCTCCATAATATTTAAGTTAGCACAGATTTATTCACCGGTAAGTAAAAGAGTCGTACAATAGAGAGATTTATCAAAAACTGAAAGCAACACACTAGCGCTACCAGTAACAGTTTATAGAATAAAAAAGATTTTACGTTCATAATTTCAACAACACGTTACCATTTACATATGAATTTTTACTTTTACTACAATAATATTGACAAATTTGAGTCAATCACATTTGAACAACCATCACCCGAAGTTTCGTCTTCATGCTAGTCATATAGTACACGTATGTGCACTAATATGTATCAACTCATTTCAAAGTAAACCTTATGTCGATGTTTTAAGAGCTGAAGCGGTAACATTTGATTGGTCGTGACTATACTCATAACCTACACGAAGATTTTGTCAACAATTGTTTAATTCCTTTCACCGTATTTATGAATATTTCAGATTTAATTCTTAATTGTTTTTTTATTCACGCATTAATAAAATAGTTAAAACCCGTGTTATTTGCCCAAAGTCTAAGCCTTAGACATACTGTATGTACGTGATAAGTGTTAAGTCAGATATTATTGGAGAGTCATGTGTAAGGAAATTAATTACGAGCTGCAACTTAGATTTCAATGACGCCATGATGGATTCAGAGCTTATTGGTTGTATGGAATTTTTTTACATTTAACATATATGACGGCGACTGTACTTCCGATCAAACCTTAATGTTCGCTTGTGAATTCATGCATATTTAGAAATATAACTCTAAGTAAACACAGCGTTTGAAATTAGTAAATAGATCTTGTTTATTTTGGAGAGTGAGTGTACTGAGATGTAGACGGTAGTCTCAATGGTTAATTACGTAACTCTTGATACGTTCCCAGTTTCCTTAGTGTCTCGTTTGTTTGTACGGTAGTATCGCTTGCTTCGGTTTCTAGAAGTCTAGCTCTGTTATACGTTACGACGATACCTAAAGATTTATAAATAACATAAAGAAATGCATTGGTATTTGGCTTTATATAGAACATGTGTAGTGAGTCTATACATGTTCATTCTTAATGTGTATATGTACATAGTAGATGTACATGTTACTATGTATTACTCGGAAACATGTGTAACGATGACGTGTCACATAATATATCGTATACCGTATTTGTAGATATATACTTAAAGCTGTTTGAGGAATCTTATCAAGTAGACAATGTTTCGTGTTCAGAGCATATCTTCTTCGGAGTCAGCCGGTTTGGCTCTTGCTCATAGGATAGGGAAGAATATCATATATTATGTATTTGTAAAGAAGAAATCATACGTCTAGTAATTACTGTAATTAGCGACAATAAATATTTTGATAATGTGAAATGAGATAATTCTAAAATCTTTATACATTGTCTAGGTGACGCTTGGAGATTTTTAAAATTATGTTTCGCTACAGTTTTTTGAGTATTTTATTAATGATTTATGAGGTCTAACGAATCCATTCATGATACGTTACAGGCAAAAACAATGGTTGTGTAATATTAAATGTATAGACTACTAACTGTAGAAAGGATTCACTGCTTAGATACTTGCATTGGTGTACTGGATCTAGTCGATGTTAATTATTGTAGAAGATCGCGTATTTAACACATAGACTTAGAATGTGATTTCCTTTCATAAAATCCTACATTTATCTTACATCTTACCACGGATGTTTCCAATCGCCATATTTTTATTTAAATTATATAAAAATATGATATTAATTTTGATATACAAGTTCTAAAGTACCTTAAATATATATTTTCAAATATTAGCTATATAAAATGTAAGACGGAAAAGATAGTCAATTTTTCAGTAAACGATAAATCAGACGCCATGTCGATATTCCAATTGAAATCAATTATCTTAATAAGATATTGAATATTATATACTTTTGTACTACAGTGTAGTTAAATCTTTTCTGTCATTAATTTGTACAAAGAAAAATTTATAGATCGGTATAAGATTAATATCATTACAAACGAATTGTTGACAGAGTTATAAATACATATGAAATGAGACAATAAAGAAAATATAATAACCGACAATAATATACAATCGGAAATATAATGATTTCATCATAAAACTGAAATCAATAACATATACCTAAACTCTCGATATACCTAGGTACATCAAATTTTATGAAAATTTGTATTTTTCCAAAACGTAGGCTTACGGTGATCTTTGTAGATTAGCATCGTCGTCATTAAGAGTTCTGATTACAGTAATAAACGAGCGACAGTAAATATGACTTCAAATTTATAGATATATAGGTACATGCATACTTATTGAATTATTTCTTACATACAATTGTGCGCAGAGATAATACCTACCGCCTAAATTTTACCATAATTGTGAACCATTTACCTATACAAAAATATAAATGTTTTGTTCAATGAAGAATATCTATTTACCTATGTTTGTTAAAATAACATTAAGAAAAGTTTAATATTATGAAAAACAATCACCATATTTGTTATTAAAAACTTAAAATTTGCCAAAAATATTAATTTTAACCTGTTAATATGAGGGGTATTTAGTTTAATTAAGCAAACTATAATAAGCATGTGCGATATAATTTTCACAATCATTTTATATTTTTACTTTTATAGATATTACCAACCAAAATTGTAAGTTACGTTTTTTTATATACCTAGTCTCGTTTATTACAATAATCTACGATAAATTGTATAATGTAGACGTACCTAATAGATACGCACAAAGTATTCTGTACTTACTAACGCCACTTAGGGGTTTCCGTTCATATATACAATAAAGATTGCTGTGGTTATATTTATATGTCGGTGTTATACAGTAGTTGGACTATGTTGCTTTCAACGCCTGTTTGTACCTTTGCGCGATTTTATATTACTTAAGTAATAAATGAGATTTTTATGGGGTTTTGGCTGTGAGCGTGTTACTTTGTCGCAAGGCTTTATTCGTTAACTGTAGTTTCGTCAAAAAAGTTATTAATACGAATTGTACAATAAATATTATTTCATATCCAAAATATGTAAACTTCACAAAACCTCGCCGCAGCAAAGTAACATGATTATGATATAATTTATCACTCGCAAGTCACATAAATATGATAATTTTAAAAATAATATTGTAAAAATCATATTTTTCTATAAACCTTTTCAAATCAGTATCGCTACAAACTGTCGTTTGCGTTTGAATCTGTTTGGTTTCTATTTAATCAAAATAATTTTAATGTTCATTCATTTAAAGTCGTAAGAGACAAAAACCTGACAATAAAAAATTGTGGCTGGCTTTTAAATTCGGACTCATATCATTTTACCGAATCCTTTTCGACCGACACTACACTTCACCGAATATCATTTCGCCGAATCATAGAACTTAGTATGGTTTGGCGAAACGACTTTCGGTCGAAAATGATTCGATAAAATTATATGAGCCCTTTAAATTTACGGTCAACAGCACGTCTCGGTAAACACTTACATTTGGATATAGGATCTTATGTGTAGGACGTAAGGCCTGTGCAAACTCCTGTAAATTAGACCTTCAATGGTTAGTATTAAGGTTAATTTTATTATGTAAGATACGTTCTTTCAGTAAAGCGCACGACGGTTTGCAACGCTACGTTTTCTTTTAAATACAGATAAATGTTTTGGTGTTAGTTTCGTGTCGACCGAGCGGTGTGTGTCGCTTGTCCTTCGATTGTGTAGCTTTTTGTTCCTCAAGCTTGGAAATAAACGATACGAAAATATGTGACTTTCATTATTGACTTATATTGTACTAGAAAATGCCGTATAGATTACTTTGAAAACAATTGTGTGGTAAGTAGCGGAAGCACTTGTATTACAGGAATAAAAAAACGACGGCACCACAGCTCCCAAGCTATAAGCTTTTGCGGTAGATCCCACTACTATCTCCATAGGGATTCTCTATTGATGGAGATAGTGGAAAAATAATTCCCAATTTCCCCATTAGTCGACAGCTTACACCAGCAAGAAAGTATATGGTAGAGTGATACGAATGGAACTATCAATAAGTGCGTAATTTAAAAAAAAATCTAGCTGAAGTAACGTTACCCCAGCAGGAATCGTTTTAGGTATTAATTTTTTTTTCAAAACTATAGAATGCACTAGTTTTTTCCGCAGCGCACATCCATAGCAGATTACGCACTTTTTGATAGAGGTGGGTAAAAGTAGATATCGAATGTAGCAAATCATGTGTCTAATGCTTAAAAGAATCCGTAGAATCAATTGTTATTGTGAAAAGTGCACCGGAAAATGCTATCGACATGTTTGATAGTAAAAGATTGCATCTTCTGTTTCGTAAAATTAAAAGTGGAAATTCTACAAAATGACTAATGGGGATAGTGCGATCATAATTGATTGAAATAATATTCCCACTATACCCATGGATCAAGACAATGGGAATAGTGGGATGTTCCGAACTTTTTGCCGTTCCCGTTTTGACTATGGAATGAACTTCCTGCTCAGCTTTTCACACGATACTACAGTATAGGGTCCTTCGAGAAGGGCGTGAAAAGGTTTTAAAGGGTCGGCAATGCGCGCCTGATACCCCTGGTGTTGCAACCGTCTACAGGCTACGGTTACGCTTACCATCAGCCAGGCCGTATTCTTCATTGGCAACACCGTGGTACAAAAGAAGTAAAACCAGTAATTCTTATTTTAATATTTTACTAATGGATACAATAGTTACATTAATCAACAATAGGTATAAATAACTAGGTGTTAGCCGCTAACTAGTACAGGGTGGATACAATACTGTCTCATGGGGCGAAATTGATATACAGAATTAAAAACTTCATAAAATTTTTAGACCAATTACATAGTAACCAATGTACCTTTTTTGAGGTTAATTTTTAAGTAACAAAAAAGCTTATTACTAAACGAATTGCCGCCTTTAATTCTCACATCATTTCGACCCCATCTCTCAATACAATTCGCCTTTTACAATGTACATTTTTCTAAAGGACTTTAAATGCGTTCGTCTAACGCTCAATGAAAATCAGTAATATTTTCAAGCCATTATTATACCCGAGTATTTTGTTTCGATTTTTCGAATTAAATATTTCGACAAAATTAACTAATTTTTTACATGGACCATTTTTCATTCACTAATGAATTTTGTTTATTGGCATAATTAAATATATCTAGATGTTTTAAACTGATGCAAGTACGTATAGAAATCATCTGCAGAATTGTTTAACAAAAACATTACTTGTTTCCCTACTCAGTGAGGCAAATCACAAATTAACTAATCGTGAACTACTGCTGATTTCATAGTCATACTCATACCTATATAACTCACCAAATACTGTGTGTAAAATCATACTTTTTTATTTATTACTTCATAAATTGGTCGGGTAATAGCAAAGAACGTTGTGGGTTTATACACTTCGAAATCGTTTAAAATGAAGGCTTATCTATCTTTTAGTAGGGGTTGCAACCTACTTGTCATCAGGACATGTACAGGCAGCGTCATTAGTTCGTATACAATTTAGTACCTTGTCACATTAAGTTAACTGTCTACCTGACGTATTCCTTTCAAACGAGCTTTAATGAGACAAGGTACTAAGGTGTATACAAACCTATGACGCTGTTTGTACATATCCTGGTGACAAGTAGGTTGCAACCTTCAGATATATTGGAGCAGATAAATTGACCAAATAATTCTGAACAGTTTAAAATGTCCATAAGTTTCATATTCTACTGGTTACCATTAATATAATTGATTAATTAATAAAGTGTGTCAACACTTGTTTGTGAGGTGAGATTAAATTAATACGTGCTTTCATATGAAATCAGCTTTGGTAGTATTATTACAAAATAATTAACAAAAACTACTGTTCGTTCTCATGACAGGATTGGATAGAAATATGTTAGATACTGCTACTGTAACAAATCTACTGAGTGTCTCATCGGTGTCTTCTTGGTAGATCTATGTTCCGAACCAGCAGTTGAATAATTTTGCACTATATTCAATGACGATTCAAAAGTGTTTAACCTACTGAATAAAGAAGTATTTGAGTTTTAGTTGAATTGCATGGCGCCATGGGGTATCCGTTAGTTTGTCAGATCGTACACAACATACACATTCAGTCTTGAATATTTTAGCTAAATTGACTAATCGATTAACCAGCATTCATTTAGTAACTCCAATCTCTCTAATTTATTTGACTTTATTCGATATTGGGAGAAAATTATTTATCACTAGCTACTATTTCCTATTAGTTACGTTCACATTCTTCTGAATTTTGTGACGAATAAGTTTTGATATTAACAATAATTTAAAAGAATTATAGAACGTTGTCTAATCTATTTTGATACGACGATTATGTTCCTAGGACACTAATATTATAAATCAGTCAATCAATATTTAAAAAATGATTTTTACATATTTAATGTTACAAATTACTGTTAGTCACATAAATTTCACGAATTATATCCAAATTTGTTAGGCTTAGTACAGTTTGAACCAGTCTTTATGGCGGCTCTGAACATCGTGCAAAACCTTGCAACACACAGGTTTAGGTATTTATTTTAAAGAAACAGAATAATGTTAAACATGTATTATTATAAATTTTAATTAGGAAGTATGTAGTTCTAAACATATACGGCTGAGGGCACTTACCAAAGGCTAAGAGGTAAATTCAACATAAAGAGGTCGTAGGTTCAAGCCCCACATACCAAGGGTTGATTATTTTATTCTGTTTTCTAAAATAAACATTTAAATTTCGCTTGTCTGGCGTGTGTCATTAAAAAAAATGAAAAAAACAACTTTAAGTGTCAACGGGTGACAGTGACCCGCGGCCATTTTGAATCTGTGCGAATTTGCACTCGCACCTATCTTCAGAACGGCCAAAGAGATTGGTCTGACGTCATTTTATTAAAAAAAATAACTTATTTTTTTTAAATTACCATTAATAAGATAGGACTATTATGAATTGACAGATAAAAGTATTCATTCGTTATTGTACGAGTATTCGTTGCACCGTATGTTTTTCTCCCAGCATCGATAAATACCGAAAACATCTGACAAACGTCAAACATGTCTACATTTAAGTTCGTTTTACTAACATTTATAAACACGTTTCACTGAAACATTGAAATTCCACGCGTCATGGAATTACCATGGTCATTTTAAAATATTCGTTATACAATACTTTAATTGATATAATGCAACTATGTATACAGGCAGGTAACGTGCAAATAAAAATTAAAGATTAAATGAGTTATTTTAAACAATTATTATTCTTTTTTATATAAGAACACATTCACATTATTATTTTTATTTATTTAAATACGAAGAAAGAATTTAAAGAGTATTCCTTTTAAACTAAAACCGATGTAAAGTGATTTAAAAATATATTTTTAAAATTCTACAAATAATATACTGTCAATCAACTACATACTGTTAATATAATATATAAATGAGGCTTACGAGCCATCTACATAATTATAGATACAAATTGACGGTGCTCAAGGCAAATATATATTTATATATCGTGTGTTACATAGCAATAGAATTAAAAAGGATACCATCATATGCCAAACAGTATTAATAAATTAACATATTTCATAAAATACACATTATCGTGATTGTACTTGAGCTGTTTCGTAAAATGGACACTATTTTGCATGAAATGTATATACAATCTTAATAATTGAATGAAAATCTACTTGGACTTCGGTGGGATATATTAGGTGTTTCGTCAACTCATTTAACTTTTACTAATCATCCCTGAGAAACTGAAATTGCTTCTTTGAATTTATAACGAGCAAAATTTTCACTAGCTGTTGCCTACCACTTCGCCCGTTATTTCGGGGTAAAAAGTATACTTTATGTTAATCTAGTATGTTAACCTCTTCCTATTAAATTTCGTCCAAATTCTTTCAGTAGTTTATGCCAGTGTAAGAAACGTATGTTCTTTTAATAAAAGTGGAAGTACTCACGCCGAGGTGTTATCTGCTTGGAGATCGAGGTCCTACCAATCTTGGTTTGTTGTATATATTGCTAGTGGCGACGATAACTCTGACATCCCGATCCCGATGTAGGATCGATGTATTAATTGGCTAATCGTGCATTACGCATGGAGGTTTGTTACTATGCAATTTTTACTGACGCTGTATTTGTGTCTACTTGTAGGGCGTGACGTAGATCGGCACACCGGACAGAGTAACAGCACATCATGTAACAATCCAGATTCTTACAAATTTTCGCGTTTAAAATGTGGGTAGGAACGATTATAAATGGACAAATCTTTTTAGAAGCTTTGAAAAAATATGACTTTAGAACTATGCGGAATTCATTATTTAGGTATATTAAGTACGTACAGTCACGACCAATGTAATGTTAACATTTGAGTTCTCATGGCGTAACAATAAAGTGCACTTTAGAATGAGTTCGTATACATATCAGTACACGTAACTTTACCAATATCAAAGCGCAATGAGTTGACGAAATATACAATTAATTAAAACTACGGTGTTAAATGAAAATATTTACCACTGGCATGTACCAATAATAAATATATAAAATCAGTCAAGCGAAAGGTCGCAATTACAATGAGTATTTTACGTTTCACTACAGTGAGGGTTTTTGCGCATGAAAAATCCACCAGATGGCGATAAGTAAGCGTGAGATCCAACTGCTACGTGATTGGTCATTCAAATGTCATGGTGACATTTGGACATGTCAAGATGACGTGACAGGCTTCGCCTAGTGTACCTAAATCACTGTTTCGTTATATATATTTGTAAAGCTCAAGTTTTTGGTAAATAAACAAATTATCAATATATTTTTTATTTATATGAGTACATATTCTCCCTTTTTTGGGCTTATTCACTTTTACAGGTTTGTGGCCGAAACGAAAAAGATTTATCAACCTAAATAAAGGGACTTTCGTAAAATACGGCAGGTATTGAAAATTACAGTTGTTTGCAGGAGTAAAAATGTGAGGGAATGTATCTGAAGAATTTGTAAGCTGTCGTGTAACGTGGTGGGGATAACACCAGTAGATGAAATGACAAAAGGGATAGTTTAACTGATTCTACTCGCCACTGACTTTTAAGTTCGATGCCAAGGTCGGTTTATTTACTTAACTTTTCAGTGTGTGTTGATGAGATTATGCGTATTTGGGACTGCGATATCTATAAGGTAAACTAGTTTATTGTTTTTATCGTGTAGTGTGATATCGGGTCTATTATGATGAATAGTTTTATCGTTTATGATGATCATCATGATCATGATCGAACTGGTCCCAATACAATTTGAAATAAAACTCTCTAGAATCATCATTATTACATGTCTACCAATGTCGTGTAAGCTATAATCACTCACGTAGCAGTTGGACTCAACGCTTTCATATCGCCATCTTCTACATTTATAATGCGCAAACACCCTCAGTAAATGGATTCATCAAACAACCTTTGTTTCACAAGAATTATTCCTAACATATTTTCAAATCGCAAATTATTGCGATTGTCGCTGAATTCTATCGCTATGTACTTTAAAATTGTAACCAGTACCGTCGATATGTACCGGTTTAATATCAACAATTACTTTAAAAGTAAACTCTTAAACAATATCTCTATAGCTCACAAATTCACATCTCAAGATTTTTTCATATCAGATTATTTCATTTGGAAAACACTAAATAACTAACAACTAAGGTATATATTACTACGTAATACGAGTTTCATAATTATAATACGGGTATATATCTACATAATATTTTCAAGCCATTTTGTATCGGGCAGATGGATCAAGATAAAATATGAAAGGTGTGTTAACAAACAAATATATAACACAATATTTTAGCATATATTCGTAACGTATATAGCAATATTTTTTACTTAAAGTTAATGATATGACGCAAGCGCGAAGATTTTTTTAATGTTTATTTATATATCACGACAAAAATAACACGCTTTTTAATTTAAAAATAATTTCAGTTCAGATAATTTAGCCTCTTTAGTGAAAATAATACTTTTAGTAAGTTTTCTATCATAGCCATTTTTACAGACCTCCCATACATGTAGGTTTCTAATTTCGAAGATTTTTAGTTTAAAAACAGAAAAGGATAGCTCAGAGGCGAATTATTTTGAGCCCATAACTTAGTGTACGTAAGTACTATAATATTATGTATAGATACGTACGCCACATAGTGAAAATAAACCTTAATAACAAAAAGTAGTGGTTGAAACAGCCATATAACTCTATATACACTTACGAGCAAAAAAATCGAATCACATTTCTAAGATAAACCAGGATAACACCTGAAATATAGGTGCGATTACATTACAATTAATTACATTTAAAGTCTGTAATAAACGCTTGGAAACAACCACATGCCAGTGGTTCGATTTTTTTGTTCGCAAGTGTAGTTTAATTAAATTTCAAAGTCAGCATAAATATTATGGTACGATGATCCGACTTGAGTGAATAATATGGTCTGAAAAGAATGGGTCGTTTCTCTCCGTTTCTTAATACTAGGAACTACACAAAAAGTGAGCTCGATACGTTGCAAACATCCCAATTAATTCCACACACGCAGTAAGCCGTAGAGACGTCTCTATCATTCTATGTACCGTATCAACTTAAAGTGACTAATTCCCCGTTCTAATATTTGAAAAACCATTCTAATTACGGATAGTAATAAATTATACTAGGCTTAAGCTAAAAACGACCAACAGATAAATTGGCTACTTGACAGTTTTTGAAAAAGTAATGTAAAATGTGCGCCCGTTAATTTTATATCCCAAGCAATTCGATTTATCTGGAAAAAATGTAAATAACCAGAGAAAAATAAGATTTTGTGTAACACATTTAAAAAGGGCGCGAAAACGCCAAGTCTCGTCACTGTTGCAATTATGACGTCAACGTCCTAGACAACGAACCGATACGCATAGGAACCACTTAATTAAGATAAACGGAAAATGTTTCAATAAATTCTTAATACGATTAGAGACACAATAATTCAATTTAATCGGTAAAATAATTATTGTTTCGCCACATTAAAATAAATATTTTTCGCCGACAGCTGTCATTTCCGAATTGCAATGGTGGTTTCCGTTTCGGTTCTTTTGTTCCACAGATAAAAAAAGTAAAATTTATTTTGCAAAAATAAAATACTAACTATGCTTTTAATTAAAAAATAAAAATGTAAAATTATTACTTAACTAATAAGCTAACGTATCTCACACTTTTCATATTTTATTGTTAACACTGTCAAGTAGCCAATTATGGCAAGTAGTATGGAAAGTAAATTATGTAACGGCTGTAAACTGCTGAGACGTCTCTATCACTTTACCTCGGACTTACACCGTATCAATTGTAACTACATGAAAAGAATACTTTTCCTAATCTCAATAATTAATTAATGTATATTATTTGTCTGACAATTTGTTACACTCCAAACACACACGAATATTAGATGGTGGAGATTCCAAGAGAATAGAGTTGAAATTGAAAATGTAAGCAAAACATTAAAAAACGATCCCAAGTAGAGGGAATTTACGAGGAAGACTAAGGGCCAAGAGATTTAAATGACCGTATAACAATTAAAGATAGGCTTGAAAATAGAAGTTACGTCATAGTACAAAATGGTTCCGTCGAAGACAACATACTGCCAGCTTATACAGGGGTTCGATTCTCGCGTAATATAATTAATTTTCGTATATAACGGTGAAGAATCATAGTTGGCCAAACATATAGTTTATTAGTTAAGTTTTTGAAATGTTTATTACTTGCACCGATCTTGTTGACTTTTGGCTGCATCTAATTTGAATACACTGTGTCACAATATAGTTGACGCTGACTGTGCCAGCAAAATGTTAATTTTGGGTACTGGCGAAATGTTAATTTTGAGTACTAACAAAATGCTGATTTCCAGTGCAATGTTGTATTCGCTATAATTTATTTCTGTTTTATGTAGCTATGACTAAAACTAAGTAAAAGCTTTAAGGTTAATTTACTAGGTATGTTTTTTAACCTGTACCGAATGTTTACATAAAAATAATATTTCGATGACTTTCTGTTATATTTATATCAGACAGTGAAAAAAGAAAATATTGACACTCCACCCTAAAGACAATTCATTTTATTTTTTTTCTGGATGTTTTATTTATGTTGTGAAATTTAAATTTAATACCGATTATCCCAAAGCTGCAAGCTTTGCTTTATTTGAAACAAGACAGCATGTTGAAGGGTTTTTTTGTCTGCGGTCGGTACGCGATGTCGAAATTTATGTTTTTATTAATCTCGACAGAGACGTGTTCTGAACAAATTATAACGCAACTTTTATTGACAAGCATTTGAGATTCAAAAATAGATCTGTAGAAGGAACAACAGAGTAGATCCAAGTTAAATTCTAAGAGTCTTAACATTCGCTGTTTTGTTTCAGACGAGTTAGGCCTAATAGTCTTTTATTATTATCTTTAATACAAAAAGTTTGAAATCAATCGAATGACTGCCCTAATACTTTGACAAGTATATCATGCAAAACTATTAAATCAGTTTATATAGACTTTTAAAACCTGATCAATTGACTTCAAAAATGTAGCAATTGACTTGTAACTGACCGTTTGGTGTTGGGGGATTGTGGACCTTACGTGACCGTTATTGGGTTTTAGTTGGACTGCTGGATCGAGGCGAGGAAGGCAGGGTCGACCGATGCTACCTTTGCTGTCAGGAAGGCGTGCATGCAGAACAGTAGACTCTGGAGAATCTGGCATTCTAGTTCCTGAAGCAAACGATCAAAATATGTTATTAGACATTGCAAATGTTACTGTGAGGTTATAGTATCATTTAGCCGGTAGTTTCATGCGTTGCCGCACATTTTTAATCTTATTCGCTTAAGATAAGGTTCAAAACCATTAAACAATTTATTCTACAGGCGCCAGACCAGTAGAGTACAAAAAAAAACATTAAACAAATAAATACAAATTAAAGATGATTCAAGTTTAATTTTAACGCAACGTAAATTTTTATTTACATGATAAGAGAAAAAAAAGTGCCTCATATCTTTTGGTAATCTAACTATTGAACCAAACATAAATGTTTAGTAATTTATCCTAATGTTGTTGTCTTTATATTACACTTCAAGATTGACTTCATCCCACCTGATGTTAAGTGGTAATGAGGTCCTAGCTTAATAGGGACAAGTACAGCATAATAAATCTGTTACTGGACTTGTCGCCCATACCTTAAAGGATTGGCCCCTGCTACTAATGTAGCACCCCCCAGGAGCTTTGGAAACCTTACTCACACGCAGAAACACAACAACACCGAAGTGATTGTTATTGAGCCGCGGTCTTCTGTAAGGTGGAGGTATTTCATCAGTCAGGCTGCTCCAGTTCGAGCGATAAATTGCTATACCTACTGTACATACTGGTGCTAATACTGTTTATTTAGAGAACGGATACATATTAATCTTTTTTTTTTTTAATTTATTTGAGCTTTGGCCATAAAGCCATCAGCTAAACTGAGTACAAAAAAAAATATCATTGAACTAGTAGTTTTAACAATAAATATAAAGTAATGTAGTAAAAGACACAGATACAAACTTAACTTAAATTTTACCTAAAGTATTTACAATAAATTTATACAGAAAGAAATATAAATCAATATGGATAAGTAATTGTTGAGTGGAATTTGGAACATTGGTTTTTATAACAGACATAAACTGAGCTACTAATAATAATCGTTGTATGGAAAATTTGGGGCATTTAAAAATTATACATATTAATCTTACCTTGGTCTCAATAACTTTAGTCTCGGCGTCTTGAAAGTGTAATTTCAGCTTGGACTTGCCGTCATCGCTCGAGCCTCTCAGTTGGGAAAACCTAAACGTATGACAACATTATTAATATCTATGATAGCTTGTCATTAATATGAAAACATAGAGGCTCGTGCAAAACCGCGAAAGGGCTTGTTCATACCGCGTAACTGCAAAAGGCACCGCTTCAAAATGTAGCGCCCTCTAAACGAGTTATGGGTCAAGTAACGTTACATTCTTGTCGTTACAAGTAAGTCACAGAAAAGTTACTACGCTGATTCTTTTTTTTTATATTGCATTTCAAGATTGACCTCATTTCACCTGACGTTAAGTGGTAATGAGGTCCTCGCTTAAGGGCGACAAGTACTAGCATAATAGATCTGTTACTGGGCGCATAACAACTATATTGTTATTCATACAATATAGTAGTAATGGAATATAAATAAATAATAAATGCGCCAGACAAACACACCAATCACCTCGTCTCAAACTAAGGTTTTCCCTTGTACTGTGAGCACCAGACGACGGATACTAACTGGGGGCGTCATCCCAGCACACCCAGACCCAAGTCAATTGAGAAAAGTTCGTTTTCCAAATTGAACTGACCGGGAATCGAACCCGGGACCTTTCGCGCTTTGGCCGCCTACCTTAGCCACTGCTCCGCCGAGGTAACATGGAACTATAATTACAATTAAACTCGTTGTACGCCCGTTCGGTAATTTACAAATGGTCGTCTCACCTATACGACCAGACGGGCGGCGCGCCGGGCGTGCCCTCGCTGAGCGAGAAGCCGCCCGCCCAGTCCAGCGTCAGGCCCGCCGCGCGGCCCAGGTGCACCACAGTGAACGTCTTTTTCTGAAACAAGACATTGAAGTAAGTAATGACAGTTCTATCCACAGTGACGCATCCCACACATCCTATAGGTATATCACAGAGCAGCAGCCAGCCGCGGCATCGCCCTTAAAAAGGTGTAAAGTATGGAAATATTTTCTTATTTCTATGGGTCGCAGCGGGATGTTACATAGCCTTCCTCGATAAATGGATTATCCAACACGAAAATAATTATTCAAATTCAAATTCAATATTATTTTATTTATGTAAATTACACCAGTAATATTTATGAAACGTCTATATAATGCAAATGACGCTACCTCCGGTTCGGAACCTATAACTTACAGAGAAGATCCCGGCAAGAAACTCTGTCGTTCATATTACAAATATAGCTGAACTTATAACTAGTTTTGCACTAAGACATACAGTGTAGTAATTAGATAAAATAATGTAGTAAATTGTAAAAAATAATTCATTGATTTAAAGTAATAAGAAAAAGTAAAAAATATATATATTTAAATTAAACAAACTGTAGGTCCTAATGCACATTCGTGCTTAATAAGAATTTTGCCAACTTGCGAGTTGACAAATACGTAAACAAATAGGTACCTCTTGCTGAGTTTGTGTAAATAGAAATACAATTAGTAAATATAATTAGTGAAATTTTCATGTGAAGGCGAACAGACTAGTTAGTGGTCCACACTTCTTTGTCATTAATATAGTCTTCTACTCTGTAGTACCCTTTTTTTCAAAAGACAACCTTTAACGAGTACTTAGCTTAAATTTGTTCAAAGGTAAATCAACAATAACTTGAGGTAATTTATTAATTAAAAAAAGTTATACTTAAACTAACAAATGAATTACCAATCTTATGAAGTCTACGTTTAGGGACAGCAAGCTTGTGTTTATTTCTAGTGTTGATGCTATGAGTGCCAGTTATTAATTCGTACCAGCAGTTTCTGAGATTGGCGTCTTCATACAAACAAACAAACTCCTGAGCTTTTATAATATTAGTATATATTAATGGTGGAAAGAACGAACAGTGCCACCATGTACAAAACTAAAATGTTTGCTCCTGCTCTCTCATATGAACTATAATTTTCCATATAAAACGACGTTTAATTTTCACCCCTATTTCTACGTGATTTAACTTAAAAACCGAATGACCTAGACAGAAATAGATCGTTTTACCCTATGCCATATTAAAATAAGGCTGTTTGTTATCAAATAAGGTTATCCACGATCGAAATTTACATTTATACGAAAAAAGTTGGTACCTGATACTTTTTATCCCAATATAACGCGATCAACGCCGCTGGTAATAGGTATAAATATTTTTATGATCGTATTAAATAAACTATCGATGGGTTCAAAATATCAATAATGAACTATTAGATTGTGGATTAAAACTTAATCCGTAATCTGCAAAATGGTGGATCAACTTTTTGTAAACAAACCTTCTTGAAAGAAGAAACATTATGGACTTTAGAAAATATGGTCAAAAATCTTCTCAATGACAATACATTGACAATTGGGAGCAAATTGCCTTAGAATAAGGAAAGTAAATATATCTATGCAAATTGCTTACGACTTAACATATCGGTGTAAAACAATTTAATTATTATTATAAGTCTCATTTCCTTAGTTTTGAAAGAAGATAAATACTTCACAATGTCGATATGCGAGCTTTACCCAGACGACAAGCACGTGTGCATGCTACCCCAGGAGCCAAAATACTTCGACCTGCCCCCCACAGCCGGACGCCGACGTCGCTTACTTTACAAGGTACGGCGAGAGCTTACCAACGATCGATATTAGTTCTTATGTGTATTGCATAAGGGTGGTTCCTAAGTCATAATGTACTGAATAAACTGTAAGTATTTTAAAGAAACAGACAAATTGCATCTTTGCATATAATCATCATCATATTTACTTGAGTTGCAACACTCAGTGTAGCACGCTCGATACGTGAAGATAGTGGGTTCGAAACCACAAGGGGAGATGTTTTTTTCTGTTTTTAGGGTTCCGTACCTCAAAAGGAAAAAACGGAACCCTTATAGGATCACTCGCGTGTCTGTCTGTCCGTCTGTCTGTCACAGCCGATTACTCTGAAAACACTGGACCAATTGAGATGAAATTTGGTACACATATGTAAGTTAAAGACCCAAAGGTGCATGTGTAACGTAAATAAATAAATTATGAATTTGGGGGTCACTTTTGGAGGGTAAATCACAACATTAAAAAAAAATTCGCTAACCATATCGTGTGAATTAATTACTTTAAAAATCGACGTCAACAACTGTAACTTATTTATCTACATTTGATAAATCATTGTTTAGTTTATTGTGACTTATGAGCCCAACGTACGGAACCCTCTTCACGCGCACTTGACCGGTTTATTTTTTTAAATATTAGTTTGCTAGTAAAGCACTATAAAATATTGTAAAAATCTATTGCACCGCACCACACTAGCGAATTCAGATATTATAAAAAACTCTTACAGTGTGTGACTTGAAACTAGGACCCGCACATTACGACGACAGCACCACAACATCCAGACCCGACACAATATATAAAAGTTCGTTTTTGGTCGGAGCGGGAATCATTAAGAGAGGTAGGGCATAGCGATGTATCGCTCGAACTGGAGCAGCCCGACTGGTGAAATTCCTCCACCTTACAGAAAACCGCACCCAAATAACAATCACTTCTGTGTTGTTGTGTTCCTGCGTGTGAGTAAGGTTTCCAAAGCTCCCGGGGGGTGCTACATTAGTAGCAGGGGTCAAGCTTCAAGGTCAACACAAGTCCAGTAACAGCTTTATTGTACTTGTCGCCGTTAAGCTAGGACCTCATTACCACTTAACATCATGTGGGATGAGGTCTTAAATTTATCACGTGCAACTCCAGTAGGCAAGAGAAGAGATTAATGCTAGATGCTATCTAGATGTTGTATGTTTATCTGTCCGTCATTAAGATCCGCGAGCTGATGCTCCCCACGCGATGGCACCACGGCTCGGTGCTGTTCCTCCGCAGCCAGCGGCGGCTGAAGCTGGAGCGCGACAAGCAGCTCGAGCTCGGCCACTGGTTCATCTGGCACCCGTACAGCGCCATCAACTTCTACTGGAACTGTTTCATACTGGTGCTCATGTACGCTGTCTTCTTGTACATACCTGTGCAGGTCTTTTGTGACTGTGAGTGTATCTCTTCTTCCTATTTGTCTTTCGTTCTCGCCCTCACAGGCCCTCGCCGCCCATGAAGGAGTGGGTCGATGTTGTCTCAGGTGATTCATTCAATTCATTTACCCATGCATAGATTTAAGCGATGGCTGGCACATACGTCATGCTTGTGAACACGTGCCACCGCCGGGGACTGGTCTGCTCCAGCTTACCTCTTAAAATAAAATAATACTCAATGCTTTATTCACTCGTCAAAACAAAACTATGACTTGGTCCAAAGTGTTCTACACACAGCTATAAGTTCGATACTGATACTGTAACTGATCTGCTGAGTTTCTTACCGGTGTCTTCTCGGTAGATATAGGTCCAGAACCGGAAGTAGAATCACTTTGCATTGTATTCAATGACGATTCAAAAGTGTTACATGTAACCTACTTGAATAAAGACATATTTGATTGATTGATCTAATTTAATTCATTCCTGCATTGTTCCCAGGTCCAAATCCTTACGACCCCTTTATATTAGCGTGTGACTGCTTCGCATTTCTCGACATCTGCACCAAATTCATCACCGGCCAAGACCAGGAAGACGGCACTAAAGTCAACCTCAACCCAAAAGCCATCGCGAAGCAGTACTTTTACGGAATGTTCATATTTGATCTGATAGGGGCTCTGCCCTTGCATTGTATAGAATTCTTCGATGACTGCCACCACCCAACCCACACCGTGTGGTTTATATTGAAGATATTCCGAATCATATCCCTACGAAAACTGTGGCACAACTTTTACAAGCAAATCGGCTTATCGTACATCACAGCCAGTGTCATAACAGTCTTCAGTCGCTCAGTAATCTTCTATCACTGGATGACATACATTCACTTCCAAGTGCCAACATTTTACATGCACTATACCGACCCGAATGAAGCCAACGCGTACAATTGGTTCAAGAGGCTTCGAGTGAAGGGGTCAAAGGACACGGTCTTCCAAAAGTACACTGTGAATTTGTTTTACGTTTGTGGCCTGTGTAACGGCGCAGGAATATACAGTCCAATATCTGGAGTTCTGCTGCCAGAGACAATCGTGAACTGCGCCATGGGGATTCTCGGTCTTCTGTTTCTGACTTATGCCTTCACGACTCTTCTGCGACTGGCTATATACTCGCGGTTCGAAGTGTTTTTGTACAACGGCAGATTGAGGGAGCTCACCAAGTACATGCTGTTCAAGGGGCTACCTAAATCGTTGCAGCATAAGATTCAAATTTTCTTAAACTACAAGTTCTACGATCATTACTTTAATGAGCAAGCGATTATGAACACTATTAATGAGCAGATTAAACAAGATATTAATATGCATTGCTGTAAAAAGCTGGTGATGAACGTGCCGCTGTTCCAGGAGATGCCTATTGCCCTGATAAACACTATCGTGTTTAGTCTTGACAGGATACTGTACATGCCAGGAGAGGTGAGTTGACATGGATACAAATTGTTTTATCGTAGGAAATCAATTGGCTATTCTATTGTTTCTTCTGTCTCCTATATTTATATTCCGTGTTCATCCAGAGCCCGAGGTCCTTCGATTTGATGAGCCTGGTTATTTTAATGATTGCCACCTGACTTTCGCAACTCTTATAAGGGAAACCAGGCCTATCCGGACCACAGGCTAAGCACGTTAAGCCCATAGGCCTTTTTATGCTTTTGGCCGTATATCAAGCCTGGCCGTATAACCAGCCATTGCTATACAACATTGCTATATTGAAAATAATAACCAGCGCTGATGTGGCACTGTGCTGCAGCAGCTCATGCTGAGGCTGATACCTTATTGGCACATTATCATTTAAATAATTTTTAACCTACTGTATGTAAAAAGTTTGTGTGAGCCAATAAATGTTTTTTCTTTCTTTGAAGTATTTCATGCCGTTTCTTCTCGACATCATCAGCATTCCGAACACGGCGGTAGAATACTTAATTTGTACTGTCGATCCATAAGTGCTTTTAAAATCTTACATGAATAAAAATGTTTTCGGTTCTATTCTATTCCTAAGGGTGAAAATAGCAATCTAAAGACGAGCAATGTCTTGAATGTTGAAAAAAGTACAACCGAGCTGGTTTCTTTTAATTAAAAGTGCCAAATTCCGTTTACATTTTAAAAACATTGCATTATGAACAATAGTGAGGGTATTTTTTATTATGCAAATTTAAATTTGTTTTTAGGTGGTAGTAAAATGCGATCAACCTGGACAATCAATTTATTTGATCGCGTCGGGAACAGTCGCTGTTATCAATTCTAGTGGAAGAGAGGTAATTGGATTATTGAAAACGTAGGTAGGTACCTCTTGTCGCTCCAATATCAATCTTAGGCAATGAAACACGGACTAAAACATGTGCAAAATTCAAAATACTTTTCTAGGACAAAGAGGTGTCCGATTTTTAGGATGCTTTAAAAGTAAAATAAGTAAGCAGACGAAAATCCGGATTTGGACTGAATTGGGACCTAAGGATTTAAGTACAGGGCTATCTATAATACAACTAGCGGCCGCCCGCGACTTCGTCCGCGTGGACATTTTTTTAGATCATTTCAATAGGAATTATTCTTTCATACATATATTTTTGGTATCTTGAACCGTTTTCGCAGCGCACGCAACGGAAGCCCTCGAGGATGAATAATTTTCCCCGTTTTTTACACATTTACCGCTCTGTCTTTGCTCCTATTGGTCATAGCGTAATGTTATTTAGCCTATAGCCTTCCTCGATAAATGGACTATCCAACAAAAAAAGAATTATTCAAATCGCACCAGTAGTTTCGGAGATTAGCGCGTTCAAACAAACAAACAAACAAACTCTTCAGCTTTATAATATTAGTATAGATTTAAAAAATTAGAATAAGTTATTACCCTTTCTAGTATGGGTTATTAATTGTTATTACATTTTCACGATTATAATATAGCATGTTATGTTTGTAATATAATTATTGCTCAGCATACGATCAGAAAATCAGTACTCAATAAATAAACTACTTGGGGGTGGAGTCTGGAGACCTGTACTACGGGTTTCTTCTGGAAACCTATTTCAGGCTCCAGTCTCTCACACAAGGGTTTACGCCATCATGTACCTTGTTTTTTGCGATAAATATGCAATGTAACCTTTTTGTGAGAGAAAATAAATAAAATAATGAATGAATGAATGATCTATACTAATAATCTAAATCTGAAGAGTTTATTTGTTTGAACGCGCAAATCTCAGGAACTACTAGATCGAATTGAACAATTATTTTTGAGTTGGACAGTCCATTTATCGAGGAAGGCTATAATATAACACGCTGGAACCAATATGAGCGAAGAATCGGTGAAGTATTCGTGCGAAGCCGCCCCGGCCGCTAATATTTTTGTATCTTGGGGTCCTGGGTTCGATTATTGGATCGAGAAAATTCTTTGGTCCACGGTCGTAACTGGGCGTCTACTCTTGAAAACGAAACGAACAAACGAGAGGTTTCGTTTTTGAAGATTGATCAAAAGTTAGGGAATTAAAACGTGATTTTTGATTTGTATAAATAACATTTTGTTTTTTGATAACGCTTTATTCGCATTCAAAGTGTGTTAGTTGCGATAATGAGCAATAAAAATACTAAACGTCATCGGATCCGACATATTTCGTTTTCAAGAGTAGACGCCCTGGTCTTTCGTAACCAGCAGAAAACGGAATTTTTTTCTTGCTTTCATAGCCAGCTATGAGAACAGAAATAAATTGTTTTTTTCGTAACTAAGTTACGAAACGGAACTTCTTTTTTCATTTTCAAACCTAGTCATTAATTTAAAAAAAATTGTCCACTTTCATAGCTGTCTTTACATTTTTACCTATTTTCGTACGTGGTTTTAGATCTATTATATCGTTACGAAAAAAACAATTTATTTCGGTTTTCATAGCTGGTTATGAAAGCAAGAAAAACATTCCGTTTTCGTAGTTGTTTACGAAAGATCAGTTACGAACGTGAACCAAGAGAAAAGTATTCGATTATTCGAACATATTTTTTTCAAAGAGAACTTTCGTTGCAGGTAGCTCATCTCCGCGACGGCGCGTTCTTTGGCGAGTCTGCTTTGCTGACTCCTGGAGTCTTGCGTTCCGCCACTATCATCGCTCTCGAGATCACCGAAATGTTTAAGTAAGCTACATATCTCAAATGTTATATGTAATCTATATTATATATCTTATATATAAAAATGAATCGCTGTTCGTTAGTCTCGCTAAAACTCGAGAACAGCTAGACTGATTTGGCTAATCTTGGTTCTGAAATAATTGTGGAGGTCCAGGGAAGGTTTAAAAGGTTAGAAACTAAAAAAATAGGCGTTACGAAGTTCGCCGGGACAGCTAGTATGTAATATTATTGACTAGGTATCCCGGCCAACGTCGTAACGCCTATTATTTTACAAAATTTCAAACCTTTTAAACCTTCCTTAGACCTTCACAATTATTTAAAAACCAACATTAGTCAAATTGGTCTAGTTTATGACGAGTTTAAGGGAGACTAACGAATAGCGATTCATTTTTATATAGGTATAAGGCTAGCTGACCCGACAGACGTTGTTCTATCTTAACGACGACTTTTTAATCATGTTTTTTTTTAATTTTCGTTACATTCCCTTCAATATGGTTGAGTGAAGCGATGGCTGGCACACACGTCATGCTTGTGAACAGGTGCCACCTTTGGGGACTGGTCTGCTCCAGCTTACCTCTCGAAAAGTGTTTTACACATAGCTATAATAAGTAAGATACTGCTACTGTAACTTATCTGCTGAGTTTCTTACCGGTGTCTTCTCGGTAGATATAGGTTCCGAACCGGAAGTAGAATCACTTTGCATTGTATTCAATGACGATTCAAAAGTGTTACATGTAACCTACTTGAATAAAGAAATATTTGAGTTTGAGTTTGAGTTTGTTCTTTCATTAGAACCTACACAATAACAAACACAACAGTGATTTGGTCTAGCCGTTCACGCGTGACCAAGGGAAATAGGTATTCATTTTTATGTATCAAGATGACGATGCATAAGTTTTACTTGTAGCCTACATTAATTATTGAATGGATTATGGTTTTAGAATGTAGGAAGGCAGATTTATTTTCTCTTACGACGTGATGCACTTTAAAAATAAAAAATCTAAAGTAATTTTACATTTATCGTTGCAGACTGAGTACGAAAGACTTCCAATCGTGCCTGCACCCGTACCCACACTTGAAGCGGCGCCTCGATGACGTCAGCCAGCACCGCGCCGCGACCGGCCGCCGCCCGCGGTCCAGCACGGCCAAGTACACGCGATAGCGGACGTCGGTACACACGCGGTGCACGATAGTACACAGTAAGGTAGTAAAACGTGTGGGGACGACCTACTATGTCTAGTTTACTGGAGTATCCGCTACTAAGTATCTTAGTTTAATTCCTGCTGTAACTACCTCTTTTGTCCTTTTCTCGTTCTTGAGAGAATTATCTGACAAGCGAAACATTTTTTTTGTCGTGTTCGTTATTGTAACACGCAGTGCATTTCATAGTACCTATAAAGTAAGAACGCGAAACGTGAGAGGACGATCTACTGTGTCTATTGTATTGGAGTATGCGCTACTAAGTATCTTAGTTTAATTCCTGCTGTGGCTAGCTCATCTGTCATTTTTAGTCTTCTCGTTTTGACCGAATTTACGAAATATTTAATAATTGAAATAAAAAAAAATATTTAAAGAAACTGACAATTTTCATCTTCCCTTGCGGTGTGCAAAAAAATTCATCACATTGCAAAGCTTATATATTAAAAGCTTTTTCTATTTCTACAATTCAAGTTTGTTCGTGCGGCATTAACGACTATAAAAGTTGTAAAAATCTAAAACTAAGTGTTTTTAAATACCTTTCGGGCGAAGGCGGGGCGGGCAGGTAGTCGTATAAGAACGTGGCACAGAGCGTGTGCGCGTTTGTGGACTCACCCCGAGCCGGACGACGGAGTTGACGATGTTGGCGGTCCAGGCGGCCTCGACGCGCAGCAGGTCGCGGCGCGTCTCTGCGCTGAAGTAGCGCGTGCGTGTGCGACTCACCCCGAGCCGGACGACGGAGTTGACGATGTTGGCGGTCCAGGCGGCCTCGACGCGCAGCAGGTCGCGGCGCGTCTCTGCGCTGAAGTAGCGCGTGCGTGTGCGACTCACCCCGAGCCGGACGACGGAGTTGACGATGTTGGCGGTCCAGGCGGCCTCGACGCGCAGCAGGTCGCGGCGCGTCTCTGCGCTGAAGTAGCGCGTGCGTGTGCGACTCACCCCGAGCCGGACGACGGAGTTGACGATGTTGGCGGTCCAGGCGGCCTCGACGCGCAGCAGGTCGCGGCGCGTCTCTGCGCTGAAGTAGCGCGTGCGTGTGCGACTCACCCCGAGCCGGACGACGGAGTTGACGATGTTGGCGGTCCAGGCGGCCTCGACGCGCAGCAGGTCGCGGCGCGTCTCTGCGCTGAAGTAGCGCGTGCGTGTGCGACTCACCCCGAGCCGGACGACGGAGTTGACGATGTTGGCGGTCCAGGCGGCCTCGACGCGCAGCAGGTCGCGGCGCGTCTCTGCGCTGAAGTAGCGCGTGCGTGTGCGACTCACCCCGAGCCGGACGACGGAGTTGACGATGTTGGCGGTCCAGGCGGCCTCGACGCGCAGCAGGTCGCGGCGCGTCTCTGCGCTGAAGTAGCGCGTGCGTGTGCGACTCACCCCGAGCCGGACGACGGAGTTGACGATGTTGGCGGTCCAGGCGGCCTCGACGCGCAGCAGGTCGCGGCGCGTCTCTGCGCTGAAGTAGCGCGTGCGTGTGCGACTCACCCCGAGCCGGACGACGGAGTTGACGATGTTGGCGGTCCAGGCGGCCTCGACGCGCAGCAGGTCGCGGCGCGTCTCTGCGCTGAAGTAGCGCGTGCGTGTGCGACTCACCCCGAGCCGGACGACGGAGTTGACGATGTTGGCGGTCCAGGCGGCCTCGACGCGCAGCAGGTCGCGGCGCGTCTCTGCGCTGAAGTAGCGCGTGCGTGTGCGACTCACCCCGAGCCGGACGACGGAGTTGACGATGTTGGCGGTCCAGGCGGCCTCGACGCGCAGCAGGTCGCGGCGCGTCTCTGCGCTGAAGTAGCGCGTGCGTGTGCGACTCACCCCGAGCCGGACGACGGAGTTGACGATGTTGGCGGTCCAGGCGGCCTCGACGCGCAGCAGGTCGCGGCGCGTCTCTGCGCTGAAGTAGCGCGTGCGTGTGCGACTCACCCCGAGCCGGACGACGGAGTTGACGATGTTGGCGGTCCAGGCGGCCTCGACGCGCAGCAGGTCGCGGCGCGTCTCTGCGCTGAAGTAGCGCGTGCGTGTGCGACTCACCCCGAGCCGGACGACGGAGTTGACGATGTTGGCGGTCCAGGCGGCCTCGACGCGCAGCAGGTCGCGGCGCGTCTCTGCGCTGAAGTAGCGCGTGCGTGTGCGACTCACCCCGAGCCGGACGACGGAGTTGACGATGTTGGCGGTCCAGGCGGCCTCGACGCGCAGCAGGTCGCGGCGCGTCTCTGCGCTGAAGTAGCGCGTGCGTGTGCGACTCACCCCGAGCCGGACGACGGAGTTGACGATGTTGGCGGTCCAGGCGGCCTCGACGCGCAGCAGGTCGCGGCGCGTCTCTGCGCTGAAGTAGCGCGTGCGTGTGCGACTCACCCCGAGCCGGACGACGGAGTTGACGATGTTGGCGGTCCAGGCGGCCTCGACGCGCAGCAGGTCGCGGCGCGTCTCTGCGCTGAAGTAGCGCGTGCGTGTGCGACTCACCCCGAGCCGGACGACGGAGTTGACGATGTTGGCGGTCCAGGCGGCCTCGACGCGCAGCAGGTCGCGGCGCGTCTCTGCGCTGAAGTAGCGCGTGCGTGTGCGACTCACCCCGAGCCGGACGACGGAGTTGACGATGTTGGCGGTCCAGGCGGCCTCGACGCGCAGCAGGTCGCGGCGCGTCTCTGCGCTGAAGTAGCGCGGGCCGTGCGCGGGCGGGCCGCAGCCGCCGCCGCCGCTCTGCACCAGGAAGCAGTGCTGCCGCCAGTCCACCGTCTCGCTCTCCTTCACCGTGCGGAACATCGTCTGGTACACCTTCAGCACTTCCGGACATTTTGCCAGCTCGGTTAGGTTCATCTAGAATTCAATAAAAAAGAATCATCATTTAAGCAAAAACAAAACTACTTCCCTACATTCATCTGGGATGTCAGATGCTCTTCTGTTCTGAATGCTTTTTCAGATTACAGTTATACAACTCTTATAGTATAGGATCCCGCTATACAACGACCTTCACCGAGATGCTTATTTGATGAGACGTATTTTTTATGTTATTAAATATGCCAATAAATATATCCTATATGGGTTGCCTAACAAATTTCAGTCCAGAGTATTTTTAATTAATAATGTGATAGGTAGGTATGGAGATGATGAAAAATATGTTCTCAGGGTTACTATTTGGGCGAAAAAATGAGTTCTAGGCACGGTTGAAACTAAACAGATATATTGTAGAAACAGGTAAACAGGTAACAAACGGTAAAACTAATAAAAACAACAATTTCGGTGCACTAAGTAAGTTCGCGCGTCGCGGTCACAGGCAGACTAGTGGGCGGAAGCGCACACATTTAAAACCCGAACGATCGCGGGCGGACGGTGTTGGCGGAAGTCAGTGGCGCGAGAGTGAGTCCCGGTAAATTTAAAACCGACTGAGCGCTTAGGTCCGAACGTTAGTGTAAGGTCGCGTTACAACCTCCCCCTCTGACCTAGACATAGCGGCCTCGCGTCTTGGTCAGTTGTCAAGAAATCGTTTAGGTCTACCACGCTTGCGTTTCTCGTTGACTGGTGGTGGTGGAGCATCTCCTACGAACGGGGTCAGCTGGGAGACGTGATACTTACCCAGGACTTCCCCATTGCTCAGCCTCTCGAGCATATAAGTCGTCGAGCTCACGGCTTCCTTGATTCGGTATGGTCCGTCTCGGCGAGGTATAAATTTAGGCGTTTGGCCGGGAGTCGTATCGTTACTCCCCTGCGTTTTCAGGAGCACGAGGTCCCCGGTAGCGTAATCAGGCGCGGGGCGACGACCTTCGTCGGCATAGCGTTTCTGGTTGGCTTGAACCTTTTCGTGTATTTCTCTGGCTTCCAGCAGTACGGCTGACATCCGCTGAAGGTAAGGGGTAAGGCTAGTGATCACATTGTCATTCTCAACTATGGCGCGCATGTCCGCGAACGCATCAGCGGGAGCGCGCATCTCACGTCCAAACGTGAGAAAAGCTGGCGAACGTCCCGTGCTACTGGTGATTGCGGAGTTCATAGCAAAACGTACTGCAGGTAAATGTTTATCCCAGGTAGTATGGTCTTTTCCTACTAGTATGGCTAACTGCGGTTTAAGATCCCGATTTTTCCTTTCCACTGGGTTCGCTTGTGGATGGTATACGGGTGAGAGTGACTGTGTAATGCCAAAAGAATGACATACCTGTTGCATTATTTCACTAATGAACTGCACACCGTTGTCGCTAATGATTCGTCTTGGTACTCCATACCGCAAAAATACTTCTGAAATCAAAGTTTTAGCACAATCCGCGCTGGTAGCGTTTCGCAGAGGAAATAATTCTACCCAACGGGAACAAGTATCTTCCAGTATCAGGATCCATTTATGCCCGTCAGCAGTCTCTGGTAAGGGTCCGAAAAGATCTACCGCAACAACCTCGAAGCGGCGGTTTGTGGCCGGAGTCTGTAATAATCCTGCCGGCTTCCTATTATCAGCCTTATATCTTTGACAGTCTACGCACCTTTTGAGGTAACCGACTACGTATTGACGCATCCCAGGCCAAAAGTATTTAGACCTAAGTCGGTCTATTGTGCGTTCCACTCCTAAGTGGCCGGCTGTCGGCGCGTCATGGTATTCTGACAGAATTTTCTCGCGCTCGTGTTCCGGTACAACCAGACACGCAGTCTCCTCGTCGCACTCCTCTGGACCATATCTATATAAAACACCATCGGATATCATGTACCCTCTATCGGACCATCCTCTCCCCCTGAACGGATCGTCGCTAGATTCGAGGTCTTCTATGACCTTACGTAGTTCAGGATCCTTAAGTTGGTTCTCACGAACGTCTCCAGGGCTTCTCGACGGGAAGTCCACTTCGGCGTACCTTAATTCGCATGCTGATTCGTCGTTGCCTGGTGGACGCGACAAGGTGTCGGCAACGACGTTCGATCTGCCAGGCGTGTACTCAATACGTAGATTATATTCCTGCAGAGTGAGGGCCCACCTCGCTAAGCGACCACTAGGCGACTTAACGGTCATAAGCCATCGCAGAGGTTGGTGGTCACTCTTTATCACCACCTCCGATCCTTCAATGTATCCACGGAACTTTGTTACGGCCCACACTACTGCTAAGGCTTCTCTCTCCGTAGTGTTATAGTTTTTTTCAGCGCTATTCAATAAGCGACTCGCGTACTCCACTGGTCTTTCTTCGGGTCCCTCCCCCTGCATTAGCACTGCTCCCAGACAGTACCCGCTGCTGTCAGTCCTGAGAGTAAACGGCTTCGTTTCGTCGGCTTGACGCAATATAGGAGCGGTAATGAGCAGTTGTTTAATATGATCAAAGGCGATTTGCTGCTCAGTGTCCCATATCCACTTACTGTCTTTCTTGAGGAGGTTCGTCAAAGGTCTGGCTACGTCAGCGTATTTAGGGATGAATCGCCGAAACCAGCTGGACGTCTGAAGAAAGGTCTTCACCTGTTTGATGTTTATCGGGGGTGACATGTTGGCAATCGCTTCTGTTTTACCGGGGTCTACTCTTACTCCACCCGGTACAATCACATGTCCTAAAAATTTCACTGACTCTCTTGCAAAACAACTTTTCTCGCGATTCACGCGTAAGTTGTACATGATCAGCCTATCGAATACGGCGTTTAGGTCTTTTAAGTGGCCGTCGAAAGTTTCTGACAGAATTATGAGATCATCGAGGTAACTTAGTATGCAGACGTTTGCTAGGTCCTTACCGGATCTGAATCGGTCCATAAGGCGTTGGAAGGTGGCTCCAGAGTTCCGTAGGCCCATTGGCATCCTCTTGAAGCGGAAACATCCGAGTGGGCTAACAAAGGCTGTCTTGTCTCGATCGTCGGGCTCCACAGACACTTGAAAGTAGCCGGATCTGAGATCGCATGTAGTCATGTAGCTGGTGGTCTTGGCTGCGTGGAGAACGTCTTCTATTCTCGGTAGTGGGTAGCGATCGGGTTCGGTCACGGCGTTCAACTTCCTGTAGTCGACACATAGCCGGACCCCTCCGTCTTTCTTCGTCACGAGAACTACGTTTGCCGCCCAGGGAGAGTCACATTCCTCTATCACATCAGCATCTAGCAGTTTCTGGATCTCCTTTTCTAATAATTCCTTCTTACCAGGGGACATGCGGTAAGGCGGCGAGGCGATGGGTTCTTGACGTGCATCTACTTTAAGATGATGGGTGATAAACTCTGTGGGGGCGCCTTTCTTCGCGAAGCGGTCAGCCCTTCGTACCAGGAATGCGTTTAACTGTACCCTCTGGTCTGCAGTTAGTTTAGTACCTTCGTCGTCCCGAAGAGATAGACTTGCCGTCTCTACGTCCATCATGTTAATTTTTCTAGTGGTGGGTAACTCGAAGCTGGTGACGAACGGATGCCACTGGTGGGGCTCGTCGTTGAAGCACCAGCTACTCTGCGGTAAGTCCAGCAGGATACTAGCTTGAGCAATAAAATCCCGCCCTAATAGCGTCCTCGTCTGCGCGTTCGGAAATACCATGAACGTGGTAGGTATCCTACGTCCATAGAAAACGACATCGATGTCGCACTCGAGCGTTCGACGTACTTGTTGTGATCCATCAGCAAGTCCTACGCTCCGAAATGACTCTCTGAACTCTATGCCTTCTTTGACGAGCAGATCATGCAACAGGGGGCCTGCGATGGAGTGCGTAGCCCCGGTGTCCAAGATAGCCACGCCACTTCGGTCCGCGATCTGGATCTCTACCATCGGCCGCGGATCGTCAGTCTCGCTAACCTGGGCAGTACAAAAATCGGTTTTACTAACAATCGGACTTGGCTCACCTTTACAGTTGCTACATCTCGACCGTACGACACCCGGCTGACCACATCCGTAGCAACGCAATTGTGCAGAATTAGTGCTCGATTCATGTGCTTTTTCTTCGGCTCTACTGGGTTTTTTCCGACAGTTATCAATAGAATGCCCAAAAAGTTTGCAATATGCACACTTTGGTCGCGTCCGCTTTGGCGCGCTATTTTCGCCACCATTCACATCTGAAACGCACGCACTGTGTGATTTAGGAGAGATCACTTCTCCTTTGACTAAACGCGCGGGAACACTAGCGCGGAAAGGGTTAACGCTCGGACCTAAGTTTCGAGCCTCCGCAGTCAAAGGGTTAACGGGGCTTATCTTATCAGTAGGGAAATGGGAACTCACCTCTGCCAACGACTCCTCTACCAACCTGACTTTGGAAATTAACTGGTCCAGCCCGTCTACAGCATCGCGCGGCACACGCTTCTTCACTCTGCGATCCAGTAAGCCGTAAATAATGTCCACTTGCATGACCTCGGGAACAACGTAAGGTAATTTCGATAACAACGCGCGCACTTTGCATACGAACACGTCGGCCCTATCGTTGCACTGTTCGTTCGCGAAAATGTCCCGGAAAATTTTGTACGCGGGTCGCGGCACGCCGAACATCCCACGTAGACGCTGCAGGGCTTCGGCCCAGGACGCGACGGATGACTTCGCGCCTTGCCACCAGACGGCGGCGTCGCCGACCAGCAGCATGGGCAGGCCGCGCAGCGCGTGCTCTTCGCTCACGTTGGTGCAATCGCGGAACACCTCGATGGCGTCGATGAAGGCCTCCAGCTCGTCGGCGTCCTTTGATTTGCCGTCGTACCGCGCCGTGCACTTGGCGAAGTTTCCCGCCTTTTGCCACTGACTCGGCGTATCAACTCTCGGTGATGCGTGTGAATGCGAAGTCTGGCTCAGGAGTTGCTCAATGAGCTTATTATTGGCTTCAGCCTGACTCCTGGTGATGTTGGAGACCAGCGTATGGAGCATCTGCTCAGACATACGGATGGTAGGTGATGTTGCCCTCTCTGTCTCGGCGTCAGAGTCGCACTCCAATCCGACATCTTTCACTGCTCCGGCGTTGCGTTTCGGCGGCATGATGATGATAGGTCAGCTCACTATCCTCGCTCGAACAACACGGTGTTTCAGGTATGCGGATGGTTGTGGTCACAAACTCGAAGACGACCGGAAAAAAGTTTGTCACTCGGCGGCGCGCACGTGCGTAAAAATGGACTCGCCCAAAAATGTGGTCTTCAAATCGGTTTTCGAGTGTTCGCACGGCACTTTCTCGCGAAATATTGTTTCTATTGTGTTTCCACAATGGTTTTCCCCAATGTCGAACGTTGCACTGTTACTTTAAACGTCCACATTCACTGATTTTAACTTTTTAAACCGTGCCCCGCAAGTTGGGCGTCACTGTGATAGGTAGGTATGGAGATGATGAAAAATATGTTCTCAGGGTTACTATTTGGGCGAAAAAATGAGTTCTAGGCACGGTTGAAACTAAACAGATATATTGTAGAAACAGGTAAACAGGTAACAAACGGTAAAACTAATAAAAACAACAATTTCGGTGCACTAAGTAAGTTCGCGCGTCGCGGTCACAGGCAGACTAGTGGGCGGAAGCGCACACATTTAAAACCCGAACGATCGCGGGCGGACGGTGTTGGCGGAAGTCAGTGGCGCGAGAGTGAGTCCCGGTAAATTTAAAACCGACTGAGCGCTTAGGTCCGAACGTTAGTGTAAGGTCGCGTTACAATAATTAAAAAAAATTTTTTTTTAAACATTGCACCGGTGTGATTGTTAAATAAATTTGATACCAATCGAAAGTTTTAAGCCCATAGAATATGCAAACGTTAGGTTGCCTATTTTTATCCGGTCACAACCACGGGTTGCCAGGTGTAAACAGGTAAATCCATACTAGCATTTTGCAACGTACTGATTATTGAATCAATTTTAGATAAAATGAAAGATTATTTCATAAGGAACACGGTGGTATAGGGTTGCCTGCGAAAAATCAGTCCCGAATTACGGTTGTCGAATTTTTGATCGCTACTTATCACCGTCAATCAAAGATTCCGAACGTGAAAGCAGAAAAGAATTCGATATTCCGTACAAAATTTCAGGACCTCAGCAAACAAGACCAAAAAATTTTTTGCAAAGCCTTAAAAATTATCGCTTTAAAGAGGCTCTGGTGCAGTTTCTGGCTGATTATTGGCAAAACGACAATTTGGTAACGATAATCCAAAAAAAAATTTTTTTTTTTTTTCCGTGACCTATCTGCAATCAGTTCTTTTACTTTTAGCAGGTGCGTTGTTGTTTCAATAGATACAGTGAGAGCGTGATTCCAGTGAACCATCTACTCTATTAATCATTAGCATTATGGTCTCTTTCAAAAAAGCAGACTATATGATGTCTTTTCTTTTCAGTCTTTTGCAGTAACTTCTGTCCGTTAATATAGCTGCAAGACTGTTAGGGTGTATCTCCAGCCTCTCCTGATATCTTTTGGTCTGTTTCTGGATTTCTTCAGAAACAGTTTCTATTATTAGCTCCTTATGGATTTCAGTGTTGGTGGTGAACCAAGGAACACCAGATATGGATCGTAAGATCATGTTTTGCATTCTCTGAATTATGCTGATACTTGATTTGCAGGCACTGCCCCATAACTGGATTCCATAGAGCCACACTGGTTTAAGGATCACTTTGTAGATAAGGAGTTTGTTGTCGATGCTTAGTTTGCTGTTGCGTCCCATTAACCAGTGGAGGTTTTTGTATCGGATATTGAGTTCCTGCCTCTTGGTCTTAATATGATGTTTACATGTAAGACGGCGGTCAAGGTGTAATCCGAGGTAACGTACGGTGTTCTGGTGTGGCAGAGTAATATTGTTCAATTTCACAGGTGGGCAATCATCTTTCCTAAGTGTGAAGGTTATATGGGCTGATTTGCTTGCACTTACTTTTATCCTCCACTTTTGTAACCATGAAGTTATTTTGTCAAGGCTTTCTTGCAGCTTATTTGATGCTACTGTGGGATCGTGGTGGCTTGCCAGTATTGCGGTATCATCAGCGAAAGTCGCAGTCGTAACTCCTTCAACCTGTGGTAGGTCGGCAGTGTATATCATGTAAAGGGTGGGTGCCAAGACTGAGCCCTGGGGGACACCAGCTGCTATGTTGGCAAACCTTGACTTCTTATCTGACACTTCAGCTTGAAAGATTCTGTCAGTAAGATAAGATTTAATCAGGGAATAGTACTGGTGAGGGAGGGTTCTCTTTATTTTATACAGCAGACCCTTGTTCCAAACTTTATCAAAAGCCTGTTGGATGTCTAGAAATACAGAGGAACAGTAAGATTTTTCTTCTAGACTTTTTCTGATTTTATCGCAGACTCTGTGGACTTGTTCTGTGGTGGAATGTTTTTGTCTAAAGCCAAACTGATGTTCAGGAATAATTTTTTCTTTACTTAGGATTGGTGCTATCCTGTAGAGCAGTAGCTTCTCAAAGACCTTTGAGAGGACAGGCAATAAGCTAATGGGTCTATATGAGGATATTTCATTGGGTGGTTTGCCAGTTTTGGGTATCAAAATAATTTTGGACACTTTCCACATCAGGGGAAAATACTCTGTTCTTAGAATTCCATTGAAAAGGGATGTCAGAAACACTATAGCCTTTCTAGGTAGACGTTTTAGTATCTCATTTGTAAGGAGGTCATATCCCGGAGCTTTTTTATCCTGTAGGTGGCAAATTACTTTCCAGACTTCTCGTACCGTTATTAGGTTAGGCGGTAGTGTCATTTGGAAAGTTTGGCTGAGGATTTTATCAATCTGCTCGTCGTTTTGGGCGTCCGTAGCTGTATTTGGCATGAATACTTGTTCCAGGTACTCAGCGAATGCGTCCGCCTTAGCCTGTGGTGTTCGTACCCATCCGTTTGCCGTCTTGAGAGGGTGGTTAGCATTTTGAGGTCTGTTAAGATTTTTAGTGAACTTCCATAAGGAATAATTTGTTGTTGCATTGGCAGTTAGTGACTTAAGTCGGTCCTCCATTGTTTTGTTATGCCAATCACGTAACATTTCTTTAAGTTTTGTTGCTGCTCTATAAAAAGTTATTTTATCCTCATCCAGCCTACTTTCTTGCCATATTTTGCGAAGTTTGCGTTTATTGTGCAGTGCTTTTTTGATAGCCAGTGGATAGTTACAATGTCTTTCATTTGGTTTTGACTCTGGAGTATTTATCCAACATGCTTTTTGGATAAGCTTCGTTATATATTTTGTGGCATCTTCAATGTCATCCGGGCTCTTCAAGGGAACATTTAATTTTATGTTTCCATTAATAAATTCAACTAAAGATCTCCAGTCAGTGTGTTTGTTTGTGAGCTTCTCTATATTTTCTTCTGTTTCTATTATCGATGTGCTTATGGTGAATATAACAAGGCTGTGATCTGAGGAGCTGTCATAGCAGGGTTCAGGTTTTAGGTAGTGCCGTGTTAATCCCTTTGATATGAAGAAGTTGAGAAGGTCAGGAATCTTGTTGAAATCTGTTGGCCAATAGGTGGGTTCGCTAGTGGACCACGTCAAAAGGTTATTCTTGTCAATACTTGTTTTTAGTTGTCTTCCTCGTGTGGTAGTCAGCCTGGAACCCCAGCCCGTATGTTTTGAGTTCCAGTCACCACCTGCTACAAAGCGATTACCAAGTTGGAGAAAATATGAAGTGAACATTTGGTCACTAATTTTATGTTTTGGAGGACAGTATACTGCAGACAGCGTGATGTACCCCACTCTATCTTCTACAAATATAGTTGTGGCTTGTATATGTTCAGTTCGATACTCTGGCATCAAATGATGCCTAATTTTGTTATTGACGATTACTGCAGCTTCACCATGACCAGTTCCATCTGGGTGGTTTTTTAATATAACCACCCAGATGGAACTGTGATAATTTTTTAATCTAACGTTTGTGCTACGAGTGCAATGTGCTTCGGCTATTAAAAGGATGTCAATTTTTTGTTCTGTCATTACAAGCTCCACCTCTTGTTTGTTTGGCGCTAAACCGAGTCGACAAGTGGGTAAATAAGTGGGTCGACAAGCTTGGTAATGAGTCCCATCAGGGTGCTCATTTGTTGTAGGATCATATCAAATTTATCAGTTTGTTTTAAAAGCATCTCTTCTATTCTTGTTGATATATTGGGTTGATTGGTATCTGTTACAGTGGTTGATTTTACTTTCTCAGCATATGTATTGTACTTATTGTCTACTTTTTCGGTGATATAAAACTGAAGAAACTAATTATGAATGTCATCACGAAGAGGCTGATACAAGGATTATTTTTCATGCTTGTAAAGCGGAGCCAGGCTCAAGAGTTTTAATTAAAGCCTCTGATACTGACGTTCTGATTATTTTGTTAGGAAATATGCACAAACTTATCGGATCAGAAATTTGGCCTGCCAGTTCAGCTACAAAAAAGAGTAATAATCAAAGTGAATGTGTGTTAATTACATTCTCTCTAATGGCGTGCTGCTGCTGCTGCAAGCATCAACAAATAATCCGGCGGCTAGTTTATAACAGGCACGTACGGGAGGAGGAGGAGGACTTATTTAATACCATTGTGCGTGTCCCCCAGCCTCTGAATTCTACTTTAAAGTAAAATTGAGGAGAGCAGGACACACAATGGTATTAAACCGCAATCTAAAGGATTCATTCGTTGTTAATAATCAACGATGAAATGATTCCTGAAGATTGCATTAAACTTACCGAATATATTATGTCTTACTCGATTTGCACTCATGTTGCATTAGTGCAAATAAAATGCTTAGCTGTTAATCTTTCCTTATGTAAGTGTTCATTGATTTAAATATATTACTATTTAATGTCTTACTTACTAACTTGCACACATGTTGCATTTATACAAATAAAATGCTTTTGATTGTGATTTCACATTTTCACACAGACCTCTCTCTCACACAAATTCACTCTCAGCGATATTTTATTATTTAAAATTCGACAACCGTAATTCGGGACTGATTTTTCGCAGGCTACCCTATACAACCGTGTTCCTTATGAAATAATCTTTCATTTTATCTAAAATTGATTCAATAATCAGAACGTTGCAAAATGCTAGTATAGATTTACCTGTTTACACCTGGCAACCCGTGGTTGTGACCGGATAAAAATAGGCAACCTAACGTTTGCATATTCTATGGGCTTCAAACTTTCGATTGGTATCAAATTTATTTAATAATCACACCGGTGCAATGTTTAAAAAAAAATTTTTTTTAAATTATTAATTAAAAATACTCTGGACTGAAATTTGTTAGGCAACCCATATAGGATATATTTATTGGCATATTTAATAACATAAAAAATACGTCTCATCAAATAAGCATCTCGGTGAAGGTCGTTGTATATCGGAATCTTAGACTATTAGTTTTATTACGCTTATAACAGAATAGGTGTGCAAGTTAGTGACGTCAGACTGTTTTAGGAAAGAAAACAATTTAGTAATTAGTTCAAACAACAAAACATGGTAATTTACAGTTCGTAACGACGCAGATGTGCTGGAAATATCTGAACATTTTACTTTGAAGACTCTCGTCTACGTGTCAACATCCATATTACGTAGAAAACACCGGGTCTCATACGATCACCGAAGTTAAACAGGATGGGTGACCGCCTGGGAACACCGCGTGACTCTGAGTGAGAGTCTCGGATGTTCGCGGGGACGGTAGGTAGTGGAGCTGTACAGAAGATCCGCTACTGGGACCGGAGACGACAGGTGTAGTGGAAGCCTGGCGTCCGTTGCCTCTGTCCCTAGAGGTGACCGTGTCAAGAGGTCTGGCACGCTCCCGTAGAAACCGCCAGAGATCCCGGCTCCCCCACAAATGCTTACATTTGCCAGCGGTACAAGTCCGACACACCACTCTCTGTTCCTCCGTAGAGTGACAGTGCGGTTCATCAGCAACACTAGTTTTTAAAAGACATATACTCTTCTATTATAGAAGCTTTCACGTTTATAATATCAGTAGTATTGACGTCACTGACCGGCGGCGTGTCGAACAGCATGACGTCAGTGCCCTTCAGGACGAGGAACTTGGGCCGGTAGGTCTGCCAGGGCTGCGCGGCCGAGACCACGCCCTCGTGCACCCACCCCATGTACTCGATGCGCTCGCCGCCCGGCAAGGCTCGGTTGAACAGCTTCATCTACAAACAGGGCGATTCATTTATTAAAAAAAAACTTCTCAAATACAAAAGGTGAACTTACGCAAGGTGCAATCAAGTAATAAAGATACCTAGTTAGTTAGTTAGTTAGTTTATGGATGGGGTATATATACGCGAGTATGGATTACAAAAATAATATCTATAATTTGTTTAAACATCAATATTATACAACATAGATGTATAACAGAGACGGGACATGAAGGGGTTACTCAAAACAAGTTAATAAAGAAATTAATTCAGCATTTGAAATTGAATCGGTCATTTCAAAAATTAGAATTTTTCAGGGCTCAATTAAAACTGTTTCGCACTCAAACAAGTAAATTTTAAATCAGTTTTTTATGCCCAATTTATTATTTAGGTCGTATAAAAATGAAATGGCAAATACTATTTGTAATTTATCACTGAAAACAATGAAAAAAACTTGAAAAACTATTCTTGACTTACGTTGTTTTAGCAGGAAATGGGGTTAGTGGTAGTATTATTCAATCAAAATTATAATTAAAATTATAATTTATTGCTTATTATTGAAAATTGCACTGAAATTATGACTTATTAGCATTTGAGATGTATTAATTTGTCATGTTTAAATATATTTAATAAAATTAATCATATTATTTATCATTTTTATCTGGATTTTATTAAACATTTGCGGTTGGTCAGCTTTAAATGTTGTTATTAATAGGCATGTGCTCTTCAAAAATGCTATTCCCAATTTGCGTTAAATCGTCTAATGTCAATATATCATTTACACTGTCCCATTTGAAGAGAATATAATGCATTGACTTGCATGGTAAATACACAGAATACGCATCTCTTTATAGGGAATCATTTTCTCCAAACAGCATGTTAGGAAAAAAAGGTGACTTATGAGGTTTTTGAAATGACCGATTCAATTGTAAAAGTGGAAGAACAGAAGAATTCACGTTTTTCTTCGTTATACCCTCTGCACCACGGCACTCCGACCCCAGCACGAGGGTACGCTCCCCTTCAATACCACCAAAGATGTTCCACGCCCCCTCTCTACGCACCTTCACGCTCCTCTCCCCCTTTCTGCGTCCCACCACGCTAAAATCCCTCCTACGACACACCACAACTCCGTAATGTTTTGTAACCGTAAGTAGGTACATAACTTACTCACAAATCTTAAATTATTTTAATATTAACTTTCTTTTCCTTATTTTACCCCTTCAAAACGTAAAGCTTCGTTCTAGCTTCAGAAATAACGAATCTCCATGAAGATACCGTTCGCGTAGACTACATACTTTCATGGTCGGTTTTACCCCTATTTGCCCTAATATTCGAAACAATAAGTAGTCAATATTTTAATTCAAGTTTCGAGCTATATTTGTGCTAAATTTCATATCTCTAACTTAAAACAAACATTTTCCCATATATATAAACTTTCAGGGCGTTATTAACCCCCCCCCCCCCCCCCTCCTCTCTCTCTCTGTTTTTAAAACAAAAAGAAGCCTATGTCCGTTCGAGAGGTTCAACGTATACCTGTACCAAGTTTTCAGTTAGGTGGTTTAGGCGTTAAAGCCGAACAGATAAACAGACAGTTACTTTCGCATTTATAATATTAGTAGGTATGGATAAGAAGCCAATAAAAAGTAACGTCATCTAGCTCCAAAATTGTCGAATATCCATGAAGATTGAACTGAATGAAGGTGTATGTCTTGCCTGCAGGTTGGTGAGGCCGACGATGTTGTCGGAGATGCTCTTGAGCCAGTGCGAGAGCGCGGCCGGCTCGTCGGCGTGCACGACGCCCGTCGTCTGCTGCGGCCGCGCGCCACGCACCTGGCACACATGCTTCCATCAGTCTCCACTACTTACTGACACTCATGAGAGTATACCGTAGTCTAATACCGTGGAATTCATACGCTTCTAATTTTAAATGGCTACAACTTCAAAATTATCGCAAAGAATTGAACATAAGTCCTGAATGTCGTGGATTCGAATACCACACCGTAAGGGGAGATCAATTGTCTCTGGGTTTTTTTTTCATATTAATTAGCGATGTTGAACGACTAGTCAACTAAGATACTTTAAAATTCCTATCACAACTCCAGACAATTTTCTATGGATATAGCAATATGGCGTCACAATTTAACTTATCAACACACTGACTGTTTAACAGTTTCGAATTTTAAAAAATAATCTTAAAAAATCATATAGCCGATGTAATATAGTCCGCTTTTAAGGCATTGATACCTTAACATATTTTCAATGCGACAGATAAGTTTCAGAGATTGCCGCATTCAACCAAACAAACTCTTCAGATTAATATATTAGAAAGTGAAACGAAAGCTAAAGTCGTTACTTTTTGTATGGTCCTTCGAGCCGGATTCAACAAGGCAGACCAGTAAAATTGTAAACATACTACTGGTATCGTAATAAACGTCCCAGACATAGAGTTTATATATTGCACACCATTTCACTTAAATTTAGTTTTAATATATTACCTTTAAGTTACGTAAAGTTGTCTAAAAAATCGAAATAAAAGTATCAATGAATTCACAACTAATGTTTTATTACTTCGACTTGCGTACAGTGCGGACGTGTTGCTGCTGTGTTAGTAATTTAATTTAATTTAAATATTTAAATTCTGGTGCTACGCCCCCATCAAACGGCGCTGTTGCTTTAGCCTCGGGTGCTGCGCCCTGAGTCTGCGAAGGCCCCTCGCTTCGCGACGGACCTGTGAGTGTACCTTTCTCACTGTTAACTGCCCGGTTTCGAACCAGGGGTAACCTGCGTTGCGACCCATCGTTAGTGCAATATTCCAAGGAGGCAGTGTGCTGCCGCGGCGAAATTACACTAGTGTATCGGCTACGTACTCATCGCACTGCTACGGCCTGCATAAAATCGTCTTGCGCGGCGTGAATACGGCGCGTATCTCGCGGCTACGACGGAACGCGTGCGCACAGTGCTACGTGTTACTCTGGTCAATTAAAATAGATCGTATTGCATAATACCTAAGGTCCAACGTACACCACCAGCCTCCTCACCGAAACAGGTTGTTCACTCTCAACCAGAGTCGGACTTACTGTCAATCGATAACCAAGAGGACATAACGTTAAAACAAGCTCTTGCGAGCTCCATAAGTGATACTACACCGTTGCGTAACGTAGCAATGAACAATAAAATTGTATTATCAAAATACTAGAGGTCTAAGGACGAAAACAAACGAGTTTTATAAAAATCTTTGTTGTGACAACTATGACGTAATAATTTGTCAGAGACGTGGCTTAATAGTTCTATTTTGAGCAGCGAGCTCTTTGACGAGAGGTACGTGGTATATCGAAGAGATAGAGAGACCTCGGGATTTGTGAGTGGAAAAGAAGGGGGAGGGGTGCTAATTGCTGTCTTGAAGAAAAAAATCAACTCTAAACGAATTTCCTAATGGGAAAGCAAGTGTGAAGACCTCTGGATTGTCATTAGTTCTGGTAACCTACCTACCTCTCGCCAGATAGCTCTCTGTGCAACTTATCTTCCCCCACCTGTACAACGGTAGTTACCGACTCTTGAACATTTCATAGAAAATTGTAACATTGTTTCTGAAAGTTGCAGTAATAACATGGATATTTTTATTGTTGGTGACTTTAATTTAAGTAAAATAAATTGGGATATTGCAGATATTTTTTCTCATAATTGTAAACTGCCTGCAACGTGTAAACATTTTATGGATTTTATTAATGTTTATTTTTATTTATTTATTTAAAAACTTTATTGCACAAAAAAAGTACAAAAGGTGGACTTAATGCTAGGAGCATTCTCTACCAGTCAACCGTTGGGTCATGCAGATAGTACGTTTATGGGTGCGGTAACAGTAAAAATGTGAGTATGGATAACAACAAAATTAATAATCATAAATAGCAGAAAATTACACACGAGAATAGAATATTCATACATAGGTTCATGATAAATAAATATAATAATTAAACAATATAATATATGTATATATATATAAAACAAAATAATATATATAAATATATGCAAACAAGTGAATAAATAAAGCAAACAATTGAGCAAACGAAATTTTATGTAGAGGGGGAGGAATAAAAGAATTCACGAACTTTTAATTTAAAAATTCCCTTAGTGAGGGATTGTCGAGTTTCGGTGGGCAGAGTGTTCCAAAGCAAATGTTTGTAAACTCAGTCAACTGAATCACATAAAAAACAGCTCTAATAGAATACTTGACTTAGTGCTTTCTTCAATTACTTCTTGCGACATAAATGCATCTACAAATGCCCTGGTTAATATAGATAGACTTCACCCTTCCTTAGACATCGAGCTAAAACTGCCGCATCACTTAAGGCTGCCATATGTTACTAACATTCATAGGCCGAATTTCTTTAAAGCAGATTATGTTAAAATACAGGAATATCTCATGTCCCGAAACTGGGACTCACTTATTGATAACAAATCGTGTGTTGATGAAATGGTCGATGTGTTCTAGGAAACGCTACAAACTGCTATACAGAATTATGTGCCACTTTGCACTCCTAAGTCCAAAAAGTACCCACCCTGGTTCAATAGGGAAATAGTTAGACTGTTAAAAGAAAAAAATAACGTAAGATGTCGTTTCAAAACATACTGAAATCCTATGGATGAATTACAATTTAAACTATTGACCAAGCGATGCAAGAAACTTGCTCACACATTTTATAAGAAACATATTGAAAAAAACCGAAAATAGTATAAGAGACAAAGAAAAAAATAACGTAAGATGTCGTTTCAAAACATACTGAAATCCTATGGATGAATTACAATTTAAACTATTGACCAAGCGATGCAAGAAACTTGCTCACACATTTTATAAGAAACATATTGAAAAAAAACGAAAATAGTATAAGAGACAACCCGAAAACATTTTGGACACATGTTAAAAGTAAACGTGGCGGGGCTAATGCATACCCATTATCTATGTCTAACGGTCTTATAACATCCTCTAATAGCTCAGAAATATCAAACTTATTTGCAGATTACTTCTCTTCAGTATATACTAAAAACAGTGATAAAAACTACGAGTTAAATTATTTTTTGAATTCTCTAGAAAATTATAGTCAACATCTTACATTGCCTTTGATTGATAGAGAAACTCTAAGTCGTAAGTTAAAGCGTATTGATTATAGGAAAGGCTCGGGACCGGATGGTATACCTCCTGTGTTTATTGTATCATGTGCTACGACTCTGGTTACACCCTTATTGATAATTTATAATAAATCCCTGTCGTCTGGGATTTTTCTCAGATTGTGGAAAAAGGCGGTACCTGTATTTAAGTCAGGAAAAGATGATATTATTACCAATTATATGCCTATATCTATTCTTGCATCATTTGGAAAAATATTTGAGTCATTGCTTTGTCCTCACATTCAACGACACCTTAAACTTTATCTCAAAGACCGGCAACACGGGTTTGTTGGTTCGAGGTCTACATCCACAAATCTTTTGACCTTTACTGAGTCCCTAATACAGGCAGTTGATGCTGGAAAACAGTATAACTATCTATACTGATTTTGCTAAGGCGTTTGACAGAGTTTCACATGGAATTCTAATGCGTAAGCTATGTGTATATGGCATCCATGGACCTCTGCTGTCATTGTTTGACTCGTACCTTAAAGATCGTTCTTTTTGCGTTGTAATCAATGGATGCCAATCCTCTAGTCATGATATAATATCGGGCGTCCCTCAGGGATCACATTTGGGACCCATACTATTCAATCTTTTTTTATTTACATGTAAAGCATCGAAAACCCTAGGCTTTGTTATAAGGAATATAAAAGAATTCAAATGTAAACACACGTAAATCTTAATTTATAACAGTCTTGTGCGAAGTATCTTGGAATACTGTAGTGTAGTTTGGAGACCCTATTATGCCACTCACACTTTACGTCTTGAGCGAGTGCAAAAGCGCTTTCTATGGCATCTCTTATTCTCACTGGGGAAGACCAAAGAACTACAGTCATACAATTCTAGGCTGCATTACTTTAAAATAGATCCTTTGGTAATGCGTATGGAACGCAATGACGTGCTGTTTTTATATAAATTGCTTAGGAGTTACAAAGATAGCCCTATGCTACTTCAGTACTTCAGATTTCGCGCTCCGTCAAGAATTCCACGCAGTAGTATTAAACCGCTTTGTCCACTCCGTCGCAGAACAGTGTTGGGTGCTAACTCCGCAGTGCCAAGACTTTGCATGTTGTTAAACTTATTTAGTCAGTCCATAGATATAAACTTTGACTCAATGGGCATGTTTTGCAAGACCATTACTGATCTTTTGCGTCAAAGATATTACTCGTGCAGCAGGTAAATATATATATATTTAAGTTATGTACTTAAACTTTTATGCATGTGGAACCTACCTATAAGTATCAGTTACATTTAGCCTTAAGTTTTTTTTTATTGCATTATAACAAAAAAATTGTATGTATTATTGTAAACAGATGTTGGTTGGTCTAAAAAAAAATTACCTCAAAAGCTCCTGGCCTCAATTTGTCAGTTCCTAAAACGTATCTTGTCACGTATCCCATCATGAGAGGCACTGGAACAAATATGAGAAAGGTGGTTTAGGGTAAGATAGGAGAATGGCGGACACATCAACATTTGTCAGTTGTAAATACGAACTAATTACTTAGGTTAGGTTGGCATTTCCCCTCGACCAAAAAAAAAAAGGTTGCACCAACCGTGGTCACGAGCTGTCTCCATAACAGTCAGGTTTTGACTCGGCAATTTATTCAAAAGGTTTCAAAGTCAATTCATTTATTCATGTAGGTTACAAGTAACACTTATGCATCGTCAGAATGAACACAAACCAATATTGCAGCTACAGCCGGTTCGGAACCTAATCCTACCGAGAAGAATCCGGCAAGAAACTCAGTAGTTATCCTAATCTTTACCATGTTTAGAGCTAGAGAACTTAAAACTATGGTGTGCGAGCGAACAGACAATCATGTCCATATATGTTTTATCATTGAAATATTCATCAAGTTTGTAGTATCCTTTTTTTATGAAACATGATTTAACATAGAACTCAAACTCAAATATTTATTTATTCAAGTAGGTTACATGTAACACTTTTGAATCGTCATTGAATACAATGCAAAGCGATTCTACTTCCGGTTCGGAACCTATATCTACCGAGAAGACACCGGTAAGAAACTCAGCAGATTAGTAACAGTAGCAGTATCGAACTTATAGCTATGTGTAGAACACTTTGGACCAAGTCATATAGTTTTATTTTGATGAGTGAAAAAAAGCATTAAGTATTATTTTATTTTAAGAGGTAAGCTGAAGCAGACCAGTCCCCGGCGGTGGCACGTGTTCACAAGCATGACGTATGTGCCAGCCATCGCTTAAATCCATGCATGGGTAAATGGATTGAATGAGTCACCTGAGACAACATCGACCCACTCCTTCATGGGCGGCGAGGGCCTGTCGGAGGCGACGGAGGGCGGGCGGCTGCCGTCGTCGTCGGGCCAGGCCGCGGCCCAGCCGTTGCTGGTGTCGCTGCGCTCGCTGTTGCAGTTGGCGTCCACCGGCTTGTTGTGCAGCGACGGGTGGTCGTCGCCGGTGCTGCTGTCTGTATCTGATGCGCCGTCAGCTGAAACGGTTACAGTTCCAAATGAGGTTCCCGAAAAATAGAAGAGGGTCGTTCTCGGTTTAAAGAATATTTATTGTCTCAAGAAATTTACATTTCACTTATAAGACAATGTTTAACTTAAAAATAAAATTAGCATAGATATTTTTTTTCCTTAGCTACTAGTAAGTTTTGAAATTATGATTCTGATAAATATAGTTTAAGTTTATTTTTAAAACTCTTAATACATTCACTCTTCTTGATGGCTTTCGGTAGTTTATTGTATAATTTCACTCCTTCATACATGTTTTTTCTGTTCTGACCAGCTTAAAATGGGGATCGCGGAAATTCCGGTCTAGCTAGTAGAGTTTCCAAACCTTTATACGTTAGTGCCTTTTTAGACATCCACCGGGCCCTGCCATTCGTACCAGGCCCAGTCACCGGGGCCATTGGAAAGAAAACTGCACCACGGAAGCGCCAACTTGTATAAAATGGCCATTGGAAGTCTAAAAGCGCAAACTCAAACTCTACTAGCTAGCAACAGACGGAACAGGTGATTTATTTAATTTTTGAATTACTTTTCAAATAATATTCAAAATTGCTTTATGTTGCAATGTGATGTTATATAGCCTAAAGGCTTCTTCGATAAATATTTTTTCAATGAGGGTGTTCGCGTACGAAAAATCCACCAGATGGGGTCCAGCTGCTACGTGATTGGTTATGGTTTACATGACATTGACTGGCATGTCACCATGACATTTAAATCACCAATCAATTAACAGTTGGACCCCACGTCTACGTGTCGTGTGTGTATGCGAGAGCATCAAACATCCACTAGATAGACACCCTCATTCGAACTAGTTGTTCCTGAAATTAACGCGTTCAAATAAACTATCAAACACCTCAGCTTTATAACATTAGTAAGTATACCATGTAGATACTGATAGTGATTTTTGAGTCCATCACTAGGCCTGTGTTTTATTATGAAGTTTCATAGATTTCCCTTTATGCCCGGATCCAATATTTGAAAACGATCCGTTCTAGCTACGGACAGTTATAAATTATACGAGACATAAGCTAAAAACGACCGGCGGACGAGTCGACTGACGACAGCTGATATAGAAAGTAAATTTTAAATTAGAATTAACGACTCGTAGAAAAACGGATAATCATTTTTGACATATTACGAATCGTAAAATATTGGATCCGGGCATTAGTGGTCGATGATGGGTGTGCACTCGCCTTGTTTCTGCAAGAAAGGCGTGGCGGCTCGGTAGTGCTTGACAGTAAGGACGACAATATCACCAGCATTCCGCAGGATATTCACTGCGTCGTCGTGCTTGCACGCCGTAATGTATTCGCCATTTACTGCAAATAAAATGCCTTGTTGAGTTACAGCTCGCACTAAGGAAATGTGCCTATTAACGGTACAGCTCGGTAAAACATTTGATTATAAACAACATAGGAAATAAAAATACTTTATATTCAGAGGGCATGTTTTGTACAAAACCCGCTACATGCACAGTACATATAAGAACAGTAATGACTGTTCGATTGGAACTACACAACTTAATGAGGGTTTTCGCGTTCGAAAAATCCACCAGGTGGCGATACGTAGGCTGAGGTCCGACTGTTGATTGATTAGTGATTTAAATGTCACGGTGACATGTCTGTCAATGTCATGTAAACCATGACCAATCACAAAACAGTAGGACCTCACGCCTACGTATCGCCATCTGGTAGATTTTTCGAACGCGAAAACCCTCATTGGTGGGTTCGATCTCTATCCACGATTTAAACATTAATTTGTTTAGAGTAGAGAAGATAGGGTTTCGCTGCCATCATGGTGATTATACGTCAAACGCAAAGGTACTATAAAGTATTGTGATGTTTGAAAGAAATAGGAGTTTTTTGTATTTCCTAAATATTATGCGATTATGCGGTTACGCGACAAGAAGACGTAATAATCAACGATTCACTTCTTAATAGACGCGCGCACACGTCTCTTTTAAGGTTGTATTTTGGCATCAATAGATATCAATCGTTTCTGTTTCTAATATTTAATAGATATCAATAACAGTCCACTAATATTTTATATCAAACCGTCTTTACTTTCTTTGATTCTAGTTGATTGAACTATTACTTCGAAATGAGGTCAATAGAAAAAATCGTTTTCCACTTGACCCGACTGTGAATCGAACCCGGGCACTCAGAGGTGGCACGTTGCCAAAGTCCAGCTTGCTCGCGTCTGGTATTAGGATTTTTCTTACTCTTCTTGAATCTCACGAAGGTTAAGGTTCTAGTGATCCAAATCAAGTTTCATTCTCACTATTTCTACTACACTGTGACACAAAGACTAATTGAGTCAGCAATCCGGCTAATTGTTCTAGCTGGGAGCTAGTTGCAGATGCAAATTGTCCTTTATCTAAGTCGGCTAATCAGAGTCGGCCGATGACCCCAGTGCCTTGGATAAATGCCTTCAATGAAGCAAAGTGGACTATTTATGGAGACTACTAATCCGCTTAATCTACGAGTGGATTTAGTGGATGCTTAACGGAAGTACTTTCAATCCCAAATGGTGGCATTTAATTCAGGATAATAAAATTTAATAAATTTGATAGAAATAAAGATGTAACTAGATAATCATGTACTTATATGTATGGATAGGGATACTTTTTATCCCGAAATGAGGCGTTATTTTCAAATCACGGGCATCAGCTATTTAATTATGCGCGTAAATGTTTGCCTATTCATTTGATAAATTTCGAAAATATATTAACCTAGTATTTAAAAAAAATCTAAACATAGAAAAAAATTTTTTTTTGTTAAACGTGTAATGTACCTACATGATTACTATATTAGCCAGACAGAAGGACGGATATACAGATGTACGAACGTAATCCTATTACGATTCCGTTTTTAGCCGACTATAAAAAAGAAATTTAATTTTTAATCAGTATTCGCAATTAATTTCGTCGTTTATGAACCGATCTACATATTTTTTGTTGGAAATGAGATATCTTGATCGGGTTACAATGATAGGGAGAGGTCCTCATGATGGTACCCCAGAAAAATCGAGAGAGATAAAAAATATTATTTCCTTTGACGATCAGAGCTATAAAAAACAACATTAATGATTTTGTACATTTCCACTTACCTTTTATAACAGCATCTCCAACAAAAAGTTGGCCTGTCTGATCGGCCGCTTGGTCCTTGTATATCTTGGAGATGAGGATGGGCAGTTTATGCTCTGACCCCCCTTTGATGCTGAGTCCGAGACCACCGACCTTCTGGCGTGTGATCTGGACCATGCGCTCCTGGAAATATTAAAGAAACTGAAGAAACAGCCTTCAAAATGCTTTACATATCATTGGAAAGAGTATTCATTGGCAAGAAATATTTTTTTTATAGTGCTTCACTAGCAATTTTTAATTTTAAAGAAACAGATTTGTTTTTATATTGCGTAAAGAGTTAGGTACCTACACACATCCAGTCATCCATTCATTTATTTGTAAGCATGAAAACTTTCAGAATTATTTGCGTGAAAAAGTAACAAACATACGACCATAATGAATGATACATCCATACATCAAGACATTTTAAAAGAGGCAGGGCAAAGCGATTTGTCGCTCGTACTGGAGCAGCCTGACTGGTGAAATACCTCCACCTTACAGAAGACCGTAGCCAAATAACAATCACTCCGGTGTTGTTGTGTTCCTGCATGTGAGTAAGGTTTCCAGAGCTCTTGGGGGGTGCCATATTAGTAGCAGGGGTCAAGCCTTCAAGGTTAGGGCGACAAGTCTAGGATCTGTCTAGGAGCAGTTTTACTATGCTATACTTTTCGCCCTTAAGCAAGGGACTCATTACCACTTAACCCTTTTAACATCAGGTGGGATGAGGTCAATCTTGAAGTGCGTTAAAAAAAAGACATAGAAATCCATACATCCAGATATCCAGTTATCCATACATTTGTACAAACTTTCGCATTTATAGTATAAGTACGACGCAACGTAGAACAGACCCTGGCGTGCGGCACGCTCTTGTCCCTGGGCGGCGGCTGGTGCACGGGCGCCTCGCGCTGCACGGTCACCGCGTCCATGGTGAGCACGAGCCGCGCCGGCCGCGGCCGCGACTTGCCGTCAGACACCTGCACCATGCCTGTGCGGATCTGGGGAGGGAGACAGGGGAGATCATATCAATAAAAGATGGTCTAAGCCCCCCGCTTCCCCAAATTGAAGATTTGTAAGGCATAGCGATTTATTGCTCAAACTGAAGCAGCCAGACTGGTGAAATACCTACACCTTACAGAAGACTGCACTCAAATAACAATCACTTCGGTGTTGTTATGTTCCTGCATGTCAGTAAGGTTTCCAGAGCTCCTGGGAGGTGCTACGTTAGTAGCAGGGGTCAAGCCTTCAAGGTAAGGGCGACAAGTCCAGTAACAGGTTTGTTATGCTGTACCTGTCGCCCATAAGCTGGGACCTCATCACAACTAAACATCAGGTGCATTATAAAAAAATATTGTTTCAGACGCACTTCTGGGTTCAGTATTTTATGGCGACGCCCTTAATTCTTTGGGAACCTAAAAGAATTGTCATTAATGAACATTGATTATTTCTTAGATTGTTTGGCCCCAGTTTGATTTATTTTACAAAATTATCATCATATCTTCTATGTATGAGATGGGAGGACATCGAGTGTTGCCTTCTACGTCGCACCGGTATTGAATACTTAGTCTAAATCAAAGAATTTAATTTCTCACTCATGCATACTACACCGTTGATGATAAACCAAGTCAAAGTAATCTAAACATTTTATGATTATGGGTTTGGGCTCAAAGAACTTACATGATATTCCGGATTGTTAGGGTAATTTGGTACCAAAAAATATAAGACACATCTTTTATCGTGTAAACAATAATTTACTATGATACATTATGCACCTGTTTGTAATTTGCAATAAATATTTGATTGTTTAATTAATTGATTTTTATTCTAAACTCAGTATGTATATTTATAAAATAAAAGACTAACAGAGTAAATATATTTCTTGTTTTTTTACTAAGTCTTCATGTACTCATCACCTCATGAAAACTGACTAAATAAAATTGTTACTTACTATCAGTTGTGGCGGGCTGAGAAGTGATTCACAAACTTCCACTATCAAAAGGCTTAAAGCTTGAGAGCTATAATCGCAGATGAGAAGTAATAGTAAAAATTAATATGCTTAAATGTAGTCTATCTGCCATCTTTAAAAACTTCACTTATCAAAAAATGAATACTTGGAATCAATGCTAAGTTTTCATTAAATTGGATAGTTATATTTAAACCTTCACAATTATTAAAAAATTGTAAATGGCTGCTTGAAGATTGAGAATCTTTATCTCTCAAACTAATTAGATTGTACATACTCATTAGACAGTGTTTCCTTACGGAAGTCTTGTCTCGTCTCGTAGGTAATAGGCACAAAAATAAAACTCATTCCAAAATAAATCATCAATTTGTTTGAACACAAAATTCATTTTCAGTCAACTTCTTTAAAGCAATGTTTTCAAAAACTTCTTTCACACACATATTGATTTTATATCATAACCAATTTCTGTAAATGTTAAAAGAATAACTAAAAAGTTGATAAGTGACTAAGTAAACGGACTTGATATGAGAAATTATTATTGTAAATCAACCTTTATAAAATAAATAAAAGTTGGACAACATTAGAGTCATATTAGCTCTGATTTTATTGTAGGAGCGAAAGCGCATTTTATTACAGAAAAAAAACACAGTGCCCGAGATAATTTTTAACTATGTTTTCATTTCTCTTTACAAGTCCTGAGCGAAAGAATTTTATCATTTTTCTAAAGAGATACTAGCCTATTTATTTCAACTATGTTTGACCCTTTAAATGATAATTTCAAAATAAAACAAAATAATTAAGCAAGGTAACTAATTAACTAAATATAATGTATGGTAGTGTAAAGAATTCTATGTTTACCTTTTCATCTTTCTTCTCCTCAATAGGCGTCATCATTGTGGAATTTACACACCATAACGAAAACAACTATTTCTACAGGTTTTAAAACACCAAATAGTACAATATTTTCAAATGCAACGTTGACAGCAACATTTTAACACTGTAGTTCTGGACAATTCATGTCAGAAATTCATCTCCTGTGATCTCTACGCCACCTTCTAATGAATTTATTAATTATTTACAAGTTACACATTACAAATACGAAATACAGGTCACTGGCATACGATAAATCAATATAGGTGAATGGCATCAAAACAATGCCCTAAAAGCTATTTTTATCGTCTCCTGGGTTCCAAATTCCACTGCAAAGTATACACAAAGCTCGGACCATTAACTAAGATAAGTTTGGACGATAAATTAAGTTAAAAATAGTGATAACACGACCAAAATAAGCCCTCCGCGATGCATCGGACTGCACGCACAGTATGTACTATTAGTGAGAGGAGGGAGGGAGGGCGAGTGAAAACGACACTAGTGATGTTCCAAGTGCACGCACAATCTAATCTACTAAGCCGACTTGATTCTGATTCATAGGAATAAAAATGAATCAATTCAACCTATATAAGGAAGAAGCAAGGAGTAATGTCATGTTACTAAATAATTTTATAGATGCAGTATTTTTAAGTTATGTAATGTTGTTAGACTCCTAACTTAAACATGTAAAACTATTAAGACTATTTACTGCTTTGCGTACTATGTACGCACCTACATATGTAATACGTTAAATATCTCGCATGAGATGTCAAAAATATAGGAGGTACCTACTATCGATTGTCTAAAAAAATACCACCTTCGAATTTTTAGTCAATTAAATAAGTGATCTACTGAATTTTATCGATTTTGTCATTTGTTAGGAGCGCGATTAAATTTACTCGTTTGGCGCATCATATGGCCTGGGGCCTAACGGTTTTAGAAAAGGATGTACTCTAATAAATACACATGTTGACGTAGGGACATTTTTCATGGACAGATCCTAGAATATGGTATTGTTTTGACAAGTTATCTCATCCTTTATTTTGGTACATATTTCACACTCAGGCGCTGTGAAATTTTGGCGTTGTATGTCTTGATATAACGAATAGTCTGAAGAACTAATATTGATGTAAATGGTGGTTCACCTAAAACAAATAATTATGTAGTTTTTTTAACCCAATATTTACATTTTTTTATTTCTTACTAGAAACATCAACACAAAACGTTAACTTTCCATCGAGTAATCGATTTTGACGTTTATGATTTAGGGACCTAAATCTTTATAATAGTATACCCTTATTAGTACTACTATGTGATATTCCTAGCCGTTTAGGTTGCTCCATATGCGAGTATATTTCATTGCGCTTTTTACTAATGTCAGAATTGATTAAATTTAATACGTCAGCTGTTGATTAGCTATAAATTCGAGTGTGCTTTCTAGCAATCAAAGTATTGAAACTTTTTTAGCTCATGCGAGAAATTTGACATTATTGGACATGCTAGTAGGGCTTGTTTGTAATTAGTATTTTTGTTCCCGATCAAGTTGGCTGAGTTTTTTAAAATAATTGTTTCCTTGCTGTTTACGCATAGTTCACACTAATTTGTTTAAATAACTAGTTGGTTCGCCAGCAATATTTTTTTTGTATAACTGGTTTCGTTTTTTTTATCAATTTTAAAATATGAACACATTATCTCAAATAAGCAATGTTATAAACAGGTTGTTTGATAAATACGATTAAAATAAGTATTTCTTAATCCTTTTTTTTATTTATGTTGCCTTAATTTATAATAATTACTTTGTTCACATATTAAATTCTCAGTTTTGCTAGTTATGTAATACGTGCGACTGATTTGAAAGGATTCTTATTAAATGCGCGTGTAATTTACATAATTATTGACTTCATGAACATTATATTTTTTGGATCACTCTTCGTTAGCTTTTGTCTAGATCAAACTAATCAATAATTATTTGTGTTTGTGTTTGCCCAGCTTTGTGTCTGGTGTCCATAAGCAATTTACTTTGGTATTAGGTATGGTGTTGTGTAATATTTAATACCTTAATGTGTGGTCGGGACGGTAACACTTGAGCTCGATATTAGGCCTAATGCCTACGTAATACGAGTCATATTAAGTCAGTCGTGCTTCCGACTGCACATTTATCAAATTTCATGTGTGAAGTTTGTTTTAGCGTATTTTTATATTTCTTCTATACGTATTACTCCATAGTAGGTACCCAAAATGATAAAAATCATTTTGGCGATTTTGGTATCATAAAAATATAGTGAGTTTTTCTAATTAAGACGCTTGATCTGGCTTGTTAGATATTTATAATATGATGTTAAAAAATTAAGGATAATTTCAAATAAGTATTTCATAAAAGGGAATTGTGGGATAAAGTCAAACCTCATACCACAACACACATCTTTATTTCCTTCTTCAACCTAATTAATAATTTCAGTATTACACAACATGTATATAGAAAGATTTTTATACAATAGTGTATAATTAATGGCTAATTAACTATATTAATCAACAATACAGTAAAAAGAATTATGAATCACTTAAACATTAAATTGGCAGTCTATTTTAATGATATGTATCCTTTGCAGTTTGGAACAGCCGTTAACTTATCTATTTATTGTAAATACTTATTTACAACTTATCATAAACTACAAAATCATTTGATGTGTATCTCGCACAGGATAGTATAGTCAAAGTATTAACTTCGCATATTATATCAGTTTATTTATTTTGTGAAGTTACACATCACAAAATTCAGCAGCAATGAAAAAGCTTGCTGGGAGATTATTTTATATACTTAAATATTCAAATTAGGTAATAATTACAATATCTTCAATTTACAAAATGTTTTTTTCCAAAAACGCTCTCTCGAGCCAATTTTATCTACAAAAATTAGACTTTAAGCATTAGTGCCATTTAATGACCCTTTGTAAACATTGATAGTAGTACCTACAATATAACAATCTCGCAGCAAGCCGACACTAAATAAGCTTAATTTTGCTATAATTTACAATTGCGTTTTATTATCATTAAAAATCTAAACTGTCATAGATTAACAGTTAAATAAATAGCATTATTTTTTTAAATAGTTTATATAACAATAATTTTAACATTAATGGGGAGTCACGTTTACTTTGTGACGATCACAAAATGGCATGAGCCCTTTACATAATATAATATTCAAACATTGCGATCAAACTTGAACTTTAAACGTTTCTTGATCCTTAAATGGAGTTAAAGAAGACATTAGGAGGTCCATCTGGGATTAAATTAATCTAGTTAGGTAATTGAAGAACATTGTGGTTTTCCTAAACTATTAATGGACCATGGAATGCTAGACATGTATTGTACATTCCCGACGTTCTTGCTCTTTTCTTTGTTGATACCTGTAAGAAACATTAACAATATGATTGATTGATTGAATATGGCAAACAAAGAAAAAAACCCACAACCCCAAAAAATATTGTGGGTTCTCCTGTTTCTTTTAAAATTATTAAACTATTTTTATATTACACTTGTTTTAAAAACAAACAGTAGTTGTGCATGTAGACGGATCCTATGGGATCTTTTACTTACTTGTCTATCAAAGAAGATATATCTGCCGTGACGGGTGCAAAACTCCCTGAGAGCCCGTCACTGCCATTTTGACCTCCACTGTTAGATACAATTTTTATTAGTGAACACTATTTCCTAATAAAATATAAGTAATTGTTAAAACTAATGTGTCATAATAGCAAAGCTTAGCTGGCGTGAGTCATTTTCAACAAGCTGTATTGTTGGATTTGCAAATCTATTATAAATATGTACCTCCTTCTTGCTCTTAAACAACAATACTAAAATAATATAACCAAACAAAGGAACCTAAATATGTTCATTAAAACATGGCTACGTGGAAGATGCGACACCTAATTAAGTACACTATTATTACTCGCTTCTTAATACAGGTGGGCTTAACCTGATTCCAAAAACGGAATGGGGTTGGCGTGAGCTAGACGGCAGTATGTCGGTGTGATTGCTTTGAGAATGATGACTGATTTTGACATACAATTAACACGCTATAACCCTGACTAGACGCAAAATACAATGCTAACATCACTGATATAAACAAAAACATAAGATTTTTATCTCTGATGCCATTAGAGACTTAACATTATTCGTTAAGAAAAACATGCCTAAACATGCAATTTTGATTTAGGTACTCTTTTGTATATAAATGTTATGTACAATCTACACTATGAGCAGTCATCTACGCAGGTAACTTAAACGTGTAGGCTTGTGCCGCGGAGGTGCGTGGAGGCGGAGTGAGCGGGGGAGGTACCTGAGTTCTACCTGCTGGTGGTGCGCGCGCTTCGCCGCCCGCTGCCATACGTACTCCCGCAAGGTGAGCCGCCTGAACCTGTTTGTTAGTTACAGATACTTGTATTTAGTGGTTTAATCAAATATTGTGATTCGTTCAAAATTAGCGATTACAAAAGCATTTTAACACGTAATGACAAATCAAGTCATCAAAATCCTAATTCTAATATTAGTTTAATTTGATAAAATAACCAATTTAAGTATTTCGGTAGCAAATTGGAGTTTCAAATATAAAAGAGCAATAAAATAACTATTTTGAATGTATTTATTTGATTATGAACATTCTCAAAAATCGATAATCAAAATCATCAAAACATCACTAAAGTGAAATATCAAAAGTTTTTGACAGTACAAGCATTTGGCGGCATAGTTCCGCGAATTTCAAAAGTTTGCAAAAGTTTTCCCAGACACTAATAGCATCTAACAGTTAATGTTTTTTTAACTTCTTAGACTTTCTAAAATTTCAACTTTTTTATTTAGAAATAAGTAAATAAATTTAAAGAAATGTGAAATTATGTTGGTTCAATATTTTTAATTTATTTTATTTTTTGTGATAATCCTCGTTAAGTAACTAAACCATCTTACCCTTTCTTTTTTATTGGTTACTATTCGATCGATTAATGCTGGGTTAATTTTGGCGTCTTTTGGTTGTGATCAGATAATAAAATTGAATATAGGAATAAGAAGAAATATAGAATCGACGATTTAATTTATGTCAGTGTTTTAAATTTTCAAATGAACTCTATTGTAAAGGAGTAAAATGCATTTTCGCTCACAGTTAGCACGTTTTTAAATCTACGCCACCTGTTTTTATTTACCTTTAGTAGTTGTATTGGCAGCACTGTCGCTGTTGTCGTCCGAGTCGGTGTGCGTGTCGCGCCAGCCCACTCCCCCCGCGGCCCCCGCGCCCCCCGCGCACGCCGCGCGCAGCCGGTGCCGCGCCTCCACTGTCGAGCATTTAGACAGGCTCGATTCGTCTGTATAAGACAATAGCTCCAAAGGAACTTGGTATAGCTTAGTAAGGATCAGCCAATTCGGTAGGGGTCAATTTTGAGTGGAGTCTACTTATGTTCTAGGTCTCTCAATAAATTTATAGTCCTTAATTATAATGCTTATTACCGACGCGCTAAGTTACGAGGAATTACGATAAGTGGCATTTCCATTCGGTAAGGCACTGTCTTGCTCATACAAGTTTTATGTACCTACTTAAAGCAAAAACTAGAAAATATATCTGGCCTGACACATATGGCAAAATCTTGAATTAGCATGCTGCATGCTTACTTGCATAGAGCATGCTGCTGCATCAGGAATTTGTATAATTCTAAGGGGCTACAAAGAGTTATAAGCTTATTCTTTTTTAAATTTCAGGGTTTTCGTTACCTAGCGCACGCGACAAAATCAAAGATGTTTCCCTTTTCCTTGACGAATTTTTAAATTTCATAAAATCTAAATAGGTACGAAAGTTAGCACCATAATTAATTGGCTACTTGACAGTGTTAACAATAAAATATGAAAAGTGTTAGATACGTTAGCTTATTAGTTAAGTAATAATTTTACATTTTTACTTTTTAGTTAAAAGCATAGTTAGTATTTTATTTTTGCAAAATAAATATTAGTTTTTTTATCTGTGGAACAAAAGAACCGAAACGGAAATCACCATTGCAATCCGGAATGACAGCTGTCGGCGAAAATTATTTATTTTAATGTGGCGAAACAATGATTATTTTACCGATTAAATTGAATTATTGTGTCTCTAATTGTATAAAGAATTTATTGAAACATTTTCCGTTTATCTTAATTAAGTCGTTCCTATGCGTGTCGGTTCGTTGTCTAGGACGTTGACGTCATAATTGCAACAGTGACGCGACTAGGCGTTTTAGCGCGCTTTTTAAATGTGTTACACAAAATCTTATTTTTCTCTGGTTATTTAGATTATTTCCAGATAAATCGAATTGCTTGGGATATAAAATGAACGGGCGCACATTTTACAATACTTTTTCAAAAACTGTCAAGTAGCCAATTGTGGTTTTCACGTATCTGTTGTGCTAATGTTGGCTAAGATTCATGTGCAATTTTATTTTTTGAAAAATGAAAAGTACATATACGTACCGTATCGGTAGTGGTCGCAGGCGCGGTGCCGGCGGCGGTGCGGCGGCGCGGCGTCGAGGTCGCGGCGCGCGAGCGTGCGGAACTGCAGCGCGTGCGCAGCCGACGCGCCGAACGTCGCGTACGGACTGATCTCGTACAGTTCTGCTGTACGTTCATGTACGAAATGGATTAGTTACGCACGTAAATGTACAAAGAAGTAAGGTCTGCAAAATTAAGGCGTCAATTGTTTGTGTCTACTATTTGTTGCCCGCGATTTTGTGTCGAAATTAAATAAAATATTTAATTTATTTATTCATATTAGACAAAAGATATTGAATGACGATATCGTCGTATTTGTTTATCTTTTATTGTTGCGTATTAGAAGATTTATACTTGTAGGCCTAGCATGCGTAATACGTCAAATGTCTCGCATGAGACGACAAAATGTTGTATACCGTTCATTGGGTGATATTACACCGTACTCGTAATTTCAACCAATCAGCAGTTGACGCATTTATTTTGACATTTCTTAGTAGCGCCATCAAATTTAGCTCCCGTGGCGCAGGCTAGGCCTGTTGGAGAACACATAAAACAAAATATTGGACAACATCCACACATTGCTCCGATTCTGTGGTTAGCTGAAGCACTTTTAAGAGAGGCAGGGCAAAGCGATTTATCGCTTGAACTGGAGCAGCCCGACTGGTGAAATACCTCCACCTTACAGAAGACCGCAGCCAAATAACAATCACTTCTGTGTTGTTGTGTTCCTGCGTGTAAGTAAGGTTTCCAGAGCTCTTGGGGGGTGCTACATTAGTAGCAGGGGTCAAGCCTTCAAGGTAAGGGCGACAAGTCTAGTAACAGTTTTACAATGCTATACTTTTCACCCTTAAGCTAGGACCTCATTACCACTTAACATCAGGTGGGATGAGGTCAATCTTGGAGTGCATTATAAAAAAAAAAACTTGCGTTACAGTAATCAGAAACAACGACGGTAGGTATTAAATAGGCCGAGATAATATAGAACAGTTTGTTTCGTTTTTTGATATGATCGGGAATCAAAACCGGGACCGTCATATAAGTTATATTGTATTTGTGACGTTATATGATATAACGCTAGGCCTCATTGATAGATAGGTCCGATCCCTGCATACGTGTTACATTGCATGTTCGACAACGACACATCTCGTTATCTCACCTGAAGAGTCGTCGTTGGACTTCTCGTTCCCGTTTATTGACGACGAAGAGTACAGCTTCTGTCCTTCTCTTAGTTTCTCCCTCTCCGCCTCGTTGCTCTCGCTCAGCTTCCTGTCGTCCCGCATGTAGTGGTCGCTGGAAATGCAGAACAATCTGTAAATTAATACGTTTAGTAATTAACGGTGCGAAGATGCTGGTAGCTGTAATTACTGACTGTCTTGTAATCAAGTATGTAGTCCTCATATTGCATCCGTTACTTGCCTATTGGTACGATTATTAAGTGATATGACTCTGAAACCTTAAAAACTTGTCCTCACTCTGTCGTATCCAATGTTTTTATATCTTGTTCAAGAATGAACTCCTGTCTCTCTCGGTTAATGATTTAAGGTACACCTTTTTCATTTACCTACTATAGGTATGTGCTTAAACATCTATGTTCTTCCATTTGATTATATTGCACACCCTTTTCTCTTCTTTATTATTGGGCATGCTAAGTTTGTTATTAAACCTAAATTTAATTAGGTCAGGAATTTTTATATCGTTAGATGTAAAGATCGCAAATAAAGGAAACATGATGAGGCAAATTTAGAAAAGCACCTGTTTAAGGTAAGTAAAAATAATAAAAAATAAAATAAAATCTTTATTTCCAATAAAATTATACAAAGGTCTTACGATGTACGGCGACGGCTGCACTAAGCATATTGCTTGAATCGCAGTAGTCAGGCTAGGTTTACATAAATTAAAAGTTACAATGTGGCGACACTGGTCGAGGAATAAATCCAGTGATTAATCATTGGATTTATTTTGAGTTTTGATTTTATTACTTGGAGAATTAAAATAGTGAACAAAATTTAAACAGATAAGTAGTAAAATAAGAAATAAAAATGTGAAGGTGAGTTTGTGCGTGTGTGTGAAGGAGAATGTTGTGTGCTTGTGTGTGTGTATGTGTGTGCATGTGTGAGTGTATGTGTGTCTAGCAGGAGGGCGTCTAAGTATGGTTCAGAAGGTCTTCTGTTTGCTGGTAGTCCAAGTTTGCTAGCCAGTGTTCGACAGCTTTCTTAGCTTTATACAAGGAGGCCCTCTTGATATCTACAGTTCGACAGACGGTATTGTAAAGTCGAGGCAGGAGAAAAAGTGGATGGTGTTTTGCAAAAACGGTGCGGGCTGATTTTACTTGCACTTTGTAAATACGTTTTTTGAGGAGTTCCTCGTACTCAGTGGATTTCAGAGCCGTTTTGTGTGACGTCAAAACAGCTCGAAGTATGAACAAGTAAACATATAAATATGTAGTTTTCTACTGTTGCAGCAGATATGATATGAAAAGACTAATCTGAATGGTATATGAGTTAACCTATCTGTTTTCTGTTTTTACAACCACAGTAAGAACACCGGACCGCACTAAATGCCTTGGGACATCCAGCGTCGCCTGGCGCGCCTATATCTCCAACTGTATTTACAAACTGAGAGGCAAAATACAGTGTACACTACGCTACACCGAACAACGTGTCAACCTTAATCTGCAATGATGACCGAGGCTGATATGATGTTCAATATATTTTCTAGTAATAATAAATACCTGTGTCTAATACTTACTTCCTCTTCCCATGCAGTAGACACAACGCCAAGGCGAGGGTAGCCAGCAGTGCGAGCGCCGCAGCCACACCCGCCAGCACCACGGTGCGCATGGACGCCCTGGCGCCCCCCGACAGGGGGGATGACGGCTTCAGCGGCGGTATCCGACCTGTGGCAATTATCATGAGTTCAGGTGGTCAGTAAACTATTGAAAAATATACCACTGCACTAGCCCCCGAACTAGAGCGCTCTGAAGTACTATAAAAATTGTGGTGTTCAAACATTTCTGCAACGGATATACAACGGGGCCATTAGAAAGTAGTTCTAAATAAGAAAAAAGCCACTAACTGAAGGCTAAGGGGTAATTATAACAGAAAAATTCATCGCTCACGATGACTTGCGGTTAGTTCAGTGGGAAGAGCAGCACGCGCGATACGTGAAGGTCGTGGGTTCGAATCTCACACCACAAGGGAGGATGAAATAATAATTTTTCTTTTACTTTAAATGTTTGACGTAAGGATAATATTGTAGTTTGATGGATGAGTAATATCCTTTTCACTTTTGTCAAAGTTATAGAAACTATCAACATCCGTGAAACAGAGCAAATAAAACGACCACACGAATATCTGTCCTTCGGTACACAGCCAGCAACTATTTAATGCGCTATCGAGCCATTAAATACACAGCCGAACAAACAAAGTGCGGAAAAACGAAGGCAAGGAAAACAAGTTCAGGGTTCCTGCCCCTAATCAATGAATTAATTAAAAATTACGACCATAGCAGCAGATAGTCCAGAGACCCTAACAAATGCTGTTGCTATCTCTGTCACTCTCATTTAAAATACTTCTCGGCAGTAGATCACCGATTACGCGAACGTGTCTAGTTAATGGTCAGGGCATTTAGGCTAGATGGTACAATACTCACTCCCTGCTAACGTGTAGGTGTCAGCGAGCAGGGTCACTCGCTCCGCGCCTGCATCGCTGAAGGCTTCGACGCTGAGCTCATACCAAGTGGCCGGTAGTAGATCCCCTATTACATGGCTGGCCGAGCTCAGCTCGTCGCCTACCTAGACGATATAATACATTCTTCATTAGTAACAGTGGAATTCAAACCCAAAAAATATAACCCCATCTGCATGACGTTATATTATAGGATTTAAAATAAGATTAAATGTACAACGATGATGTCTATTTAGTACTTGAAATAAAAAAATGCAACATTTTTATGTGAGTGGTGATTATGATGATAATTTAAAAGTCGAAAAAAGGTTTCCTTCTTGCATATTATATTTCTGGTACTAACTTCTCGAGAGGTTTTAGCTCTGGACCTCCACCTTCATAATTAGGATAAGCTTACTCCAATCTTATCTTAGCAAATCTGTAACTCAGACTAACCTTGATCCAGTGTTCTGTGCCTGCCCGCCTATACGAGACTCTAAACCCGAGGATAGGACAGCCGCCGTCTCTCCACGCGTAGAAGTTTATTTTTATTGCCGTCGAGTTCATGTGGACGTGATCTTCTGGCTTTGGCGGTTTTGGACCTGGAAATGATTGCAAACCTATGAAGAATATATAATAAATAACCAGAGAGGTTTCTACCTGATTAATGATAAAAATAGAAATATAAAGGAGGTACCCCGTGGTTTATAAGTATTATGATATCGCTTATTTCAACCAGCCTGAACTAGCATTTTTTCAATACTACCTAATCTTATTATCGTGGTCAGCTTTTTTCTTGGTTAAATACCAATGTAGATTATATTTATTTACAGCTTCAGGGCAGTGCAAAGTATTTAATGTTTTGGTCGTACCTAGAAAGCTGAATTATTTAGTTTGTTTAGTACTTACGCCCCCCTCTCGTGGTAGCTGTGAGCACCTCGCTAGGCAACCCTATAGATATTTTGTTCTTGGCCTGTATCTTGGCGGTGTAGGTGGAGCCACACTTGAGCATGTCCATGGTGTATGACGTCACCTCCGGCGATAGTTCCACTGTGTGCCACTCAGAATCTATTGCCTGCTTGAACTCGAGGAGGTAGCCTGGAAAATGAAATTAATGTTGCTTAATATCTGATTACTATATACAGACATATAAATCAACGCGGAAGGCTATTAATGGAAGCTACAGAGTGTCTTGCCGGTATTCGTCACTGTAATTATGGTTCCGAACCGGAGGTATTTTCATTTGAATCGTCCACTGATTCATAATTTCCATAGTGTTATGTCATATGGTCTATTGTTATGGGGCTCTGCAGCAGATATCCAGAAAATTTTTGTACGGCAAAAAAGAGCCATACGCTTTATTTACGACTTTAGACCACGTGACTCACTGAGTGAATTTTTTAAAGAAATTAATATTTTAACAATAGCGTCTTAATACATTTTCGACTGTATTTTGTATGTGCGAACGCTCCTTTCTAAAAAAACAGATACCCATAGATTTAATACGAGAAATAAACAAAAGCTTGCCGTTCCAAAACTCAGACTTCATAAAAGTAGTAATTCCTTCATGAGGATAAGTATCAAAATATTTAATAAGTTACCGCAAAGCATTATTGACTTGCCCGTGCCTATGCACGCCAAGAAAGCCATGTTTTAATTTGAGTCTTAAATCTATATATAAGACACAAATTAAAACATGGCTAATCAAAAAGGCTTATTACGCTGTACAAGATTTTTTTATTGTTAAAATTATGTGGAATTGTTAAAATGACCATCTGCACCTAGATAATTTATATTATTAATTCAAATATTTTAATGCCTAATTGTGATGTTTGTAATTTATTTTAAAAGAGGATATCTGTTGAGTTTGTTGCGGCGCTTCTTCTCAACAGAACCAACGTCGAGGCGCTGGTAGGAAAAAATAATTGACGTGCACAAGAATTTATTGTAAATCCACTTGCAGAAATAAATAATTTCATTTCATTTCATTACTTATGTTATTGATGCAGCAGAAGAAAACATATCGATCTGGACATCCCTTGTATCCACAAGGGCTTTTTCGAGATTGTAGAACTCACCAGTTCTAACGACCTTAGGACCCGTGGTCCTCCCCTTCCATTTCCAACTTAGTGCGCTTGTAGCGGCGTCATGAATAACAACTTGAGGAGGACTCACCAAGTATTGGATCTGTGGAGTCCACCCCTCTCTGCCAGTGCAACTTGATACTTGAGGCAGTGGTGTACTGGAGTGACAGGGAAGGTGGAGCAGGGGGCATGACTGCGACCACAGAGTATACTATCGAGTCTTCGCCAATCGAGTTGCTCGCAGTACACGAGAAATTTCCTGATGATTGCTCGTTTACTTCTGTAAAATAAAAGAAATTTTAAGTTCAGCAATTGGTAGCTTCAAGGGGTTCTTCCATTTGTTTTTATTATAAATCCTGTACTATCTGGTCTGACATATGAAATGGTATTTGATTTTACTTTAATTTAGTGAATTATTCGGGAGCGCTTCCAACTGTTAGATGTAATCGATTTTATTATTTTTATAGTACTATACGCCGTACTAGCGAACTTTAAATATTAGATACAGAAATTTTTTGTCTCCCCTTGCGGTGCGGGAATCGAACCCACGACCTTCACGTATTGCGCGTGCTGCTCTTACTTAAGAGCAGCACGCGCGATACGTGAGGGTCGTGGGTTCGATAGGCAACCCGCACTGCAAGGGGAGATAAAATTTGTCTGTTTCTAATATTGTTAGATGTAAATCGATTTAAGATGGCCGCTGCTACAAAATGTCGGATTACGGTTCGACAGTCGTTTCGACACAACTCCCGCAATAAAGGTTTCCATCCACTTTTTGCGTGTAAGAGTGACAAACATACATCCAAACATTATTGCAAACCTATGAGTTTTTATTATTCTTAGGACTTCAAATCCTAGATGTAGGTACTAAAACTGAAAAACCGTTTTAAAAACCTATCATATAGTTGTACAGAAAGTTTAGTAGAACAGACACGTGGTATCTCCCGGGCGTCACTGACCTCGTATATGCAGATGTCCGGTGTGCGTGACCTGGTAGAAGGCGTGGTGCGTGACGGGCGCGCGGCGGTGCGTCCAGCGCGAGCGCGGCGCCGGCGCGCCCACGCACGAGCACTGACCTCGTATATGCAGATGTCCGGTGTGCGTGACCTGGTAGAAGGCGTGGTGCGTGACGGGCGCGCGGCGGTGCGTCCAGCGCGAGCGCGGCGCCGGCGCGCCCACGCACGAGCACTGACCTCGTATATGCAGATGTCCGGTGTGCGTGACCTGGTAGAAGGCGTGGTGCGTGACGGGCGCGCGGCGGTGCGTCCAGCGCGAGCGCGGCGCCGGCGCGCCCACGCACGAGCACTGACCTCGTATATGCAGATGTCCGGTGTGCGTGACCTGGTAGAAGGCGTGGTGCGTGACGGGCGCGCGGCGGTGCGTCCAGCGCGAGCGCGGCGCCGGCGCGCCCACGCACGAGCACTGACCTCGTATATGCAGATGTCCGGTGTGCGTGACCTGGTAGAAGGCGTGGTGCGTGACGGGCGCGCGGCGGTGCGTCCAGCGCGAGCGCGGCGCCGGCGCGCCCACGCACGAGCACTGACCTCGTATATGCAGATGTCCGGTGTGCGTGACCTGGTAGAAGGCGTGGTGCGTGACGGGCGCGCGGCGGTGCGTCCAGCGCGAGCGCGGCGCCGGCGCGCCCACGCACGAGCACTGACCTCGTATATGCAGATGTCCGGTGTGCGTGACCTGGTAGAAGGCGTGGTGCGTGACGGGCGCGCGGCGGTGCGTCCAGCGCGAGCGCGGCGCCGGCGCGCCCACGCACGAGCACTGACCTCGTATATGCAGATGTCCGGTGTGCGTGACCTGGTAGAAGGCGTGGTGCGTGACGGGCGCGCGGCGGTGCGTCCAGCGCGAGCGCGGCGCCGGCGCGCCCACGCACGAGCACTGACCTCGTATATGCAGATGTCCGGTGTGCGTGACCTGGTAGAAGGCGTGGTGCGTGACGGGCGCGCGGCGGTGCGTCCAGCGCGAGCGCGGCGCCGGCGCGCCCACGCACGAGCACTGACCTCGTATATGCAGATGTCCGGTGTGCGTGACCTGGTAGAAGGCGTGGTGCGTGACGGGCGCGCGGCGGTGCGTCCAGCGCGAGCGCGGCGCCGGCGCGCCCACGCACGAGCACTGACCTCGTATATGCAGATGTCCGGTGTGCGTGACCTGGTAGAAGGCGTGGTGCGTGACGGGCGCGCGGCGGTGCGTCCAGCGCGAGCGCGGCGCCGGCGCGCCCACGCACGAGCACTGACCTCGTATATGCAGATGTCCGGTGTGCGTGACCTGGTAGAAGGCGTGGTGCGTGACGGGCGCGCGGCGGTGCGTCCAGCGCGAGCGCGGCGCCGGCGCGCCCACGCACGAGCACTGACCTCGTATATGCAGATGTCCGGTGTGCGTGACCTGGTAGAAGGCGTGGTGCGTGACGGGCGCGCGGCGGTGCGTCCAGCGCGAGCGCGGCGCCGGCGCGCCCACGCACGAGCACTGACCTCGTATATGCAGATGTCCGGTGTGCGTGACCTGGTAGAAGGCGTGGTGCGTGACGGGCGCGCGGCGGTGCGTCCAGCGCGAGCGCGGCGCCGGCGCGCCCACGCACGAGCACTGACCTCGTATATGCAGATGTCCGGTGTGCGTGACCTGGTAGAAGGCGTGGTGCGTGACGGGCGCGCGGCGGTGCGTCCAGCGCGAGCGCGGCGCCGGCGCGCCCACGCACGAGCACTGACCTCGTATATGCAGATGTCCGGTGTGCGTGACCTGGTAGAAGGCGTGGTGCGTGACGGGCGCGCGGCGGTGCGTCCAGCGCGAGCGCGGCGCCGGCGCGCCCACGCACGAGCACTGACCTCGTATATGCAGATGTCCGGTGTGCGTGACCTGGTAGAAGGCGTGGTGCGTGACGGGCGCGCGGCGGTGCGTCCAGCGCGAGCGCGGCGCCGGCGCGCCCACGCACGAGCACTGACCTCGTATATGCAGATGTCCGGTGTGCGTGACCTGGTAGAAGGCGTGGTGCGTGACGGGCGCGCGGCGGTGCGTCCAGCGCGAGCGCGGCGCCGGCGCGCCCACGCACGAGCACTGACCTCGTATATGCAGATGTCCGGTGTGCGTGACCTGGTAGAAGGCGTGGTGCGTGACGGGCGCGCGGCGGTGCGTCCAGCGCGAGCGCGGCGCCGGCGCGCCCACGCACGAGCACTGACCTCGTATATGCAGATGTCCGGTGTGCGTGACCTGGTAGAAGGCGTGGTGCGTGACGGGCGCGCGGCGGTGCGTCCAGCGCGAGCGCGGCGCCGGCGCGCCCACGCACGAGCACTGACCTCGTATATGCAGATGTCCGGTGTGCGTGACCTGGTAGAAGGCGTGGTGCGTGACGGGCGCGCGGCGGTGCGTCCAGCGCGAGCGCGGCGCCGGCGCGCCCACGCACGAGCACTGACCTCGTATATGCAGATGTCCGGTGTGCGTGACCTGGTAGAAGGCGTGGTGCGTGACGGGCGCGCGGCGGTGCGTCCAGCGCGAGCGCGGCGCCGGCGCGCCCACGCACGAGCACTGACCTCGTATATGCAGATGTCCGGTGTGCGTGACCTGGTAGAAGGCGTGGTGCGTGACGGGCGCGCGGCGGTGCGTCCAGCGCGAGCGCGGCGCCGGCGCGCCCACGCACGAGCACTGACCTCGTATATGCAGATGTCCGGTGTGCGTGACCTGGTAGAAGGCGTGGTGCGTGACGGGCGCGCGGCGGTGCGTCCAGCGCGAGCGCGGCGCCGGCGCGCCCACGCACGAGCACGCCAGCAGCGCCGCCCGCCCCGCGCCCACCGCCACCAAGCGCCCGAACGACGCGATGCGCGCCGGGACTGCACCGACACAACGCAATCACGACTAGGAATATAGCTGCCAGTAGAGCTAGGCTAGAGTTGTCGCGTTACATTTTAAACATTTCAAATAATTGAATGGGTTAAAACAGCTCAGCGGGTCAGTCAGCTCGTGACCACGGTTAGTGCAACCTAACAGCTCTTCTAAACTATGGATATAATCGATAATGTTGTTAAAATAAACCATAATATCTATATTGTTTAATTAACTTGAGAGAGAACAAGTGAGATAGATGACGTATGACCAGAGAACGAAAAAACATAGAAGCTTGAAAAGGACTCCACGAAAAGTAAGGCACGGTGGGCGTGGCTTACAAAAGTGAGCTAGCGCCGGTATGAATACCGTTTCTACGGACGCCGCGAGTCATAGGCGCAGACCTTTCACAGCGCGAGTTCCATACCATTCTATGAGATGACGATGAACCCTTTCAACGGCCAGTAAAATATAATGTACGGTTTGTACAGCCTTTTGGTGATAGTTGGTAGAAGTGATAGTTGATAGAAGTGAAAGTCTTTGATATGATTGATACACTCATATATTGATAAAAGTCTATTGCTAAAATGATATGATAATGAATGAGTACGCGCGGAAGGTATTTGATCGCCGAACACGAACTGACTTACTCAAGTAAGTAAAGTAAAAATGCTTGCGTGACAATACTGTACGAGCTTGCCCGTACATGCTCCCGGGCCAAAAATATAAAAAAATATGAGATACTATGATAGGTGAGTGACATGAGTACAAGGTGATACAACAATTTTGCTTAAAATTATTACAAGATGATCGTACAATACTAAACCTAATTACTGCAGAGAACTAAACTCTGTTTGACGAATAGGCGACGTAGATTTATCGAGTAAGCGCGCACTCCTAATTTCATTGAGCTCACTATAAACGCACTGATTAGTACCGACCGCACTACACTTATTCACAACACTTTCACTGATACACTGCACTGTAGTAGGCTGAGAAATGCCAGCCTCGCGCCTCGCTCGCTGCCGCAGGCGCCACACGAGGAACACCGCCGCCGCGGCCCCTCCGCAGACCACCACCAAGTAGATGACCACGTAGTGGTGCACATCATGATATGATACTCGTTCTGTCAGAATCCCATCAGCGGCACTAGCTTTCATATCTTCTATTAGTTTATTAATCTCCTCTATATCGCTTTGATAGCTGATAGTCGCGGATTGATTTTCGATGGCGGAGATTGGTATAGGTAGATGCATTACGTGGTTAATAGGTGGGATATTTATTTTGATAATATCTGCAGTAGTATTTAAGGTATTTGAAAGGGTCTTGTGCGGATAAATTGTGAAGGTCGTTCCTTTGATTATGCAATCGACGCTGAATGATATAATTCCAGCCGCATTCAATTGCTCAGCTGAAACATGATCTCCACATATGACTCGCACGGTGCATTGTCCGCAACAGAAATATAGGTACGTATTTATGTTATGTAATTCCGTGATTTAAATTGTGCGATAGCCTTCCCTTTGGAGCTACCTAAAAGTTCTGAAAAGTTTTCTTTTAAAGGCAAGCGTACTTCATAATTGCCGTCTTCTCGTCGAGTAGTGGTATCTTTGTAATATTGTATGCATTTTTGATCTTCTACTGATAGGGTAGAATCTTCGGTGATATCCTCTATTTCCCAAAATTTATGTATATCCCTTAGATCTGTCAGTACTACATTGCAGTGAAGTGTTTTGATGTTTCCGCTTAAAATCCAACCTAGACGCGTATTTTGGGCAATCGGTGAAATTTGTTCGGATCTGCATATTCCTTCTAACAGAATCAATGAATAAATATCGGCTCCTAATAAAAGGTCCACGGGTTTGCTTTGGTTGAATTCGGGATCTGCTAATGTTATGTTATCTAAATATGACCAATTTGGTTTTATAAAAGAATGGCTAGGTAAATTTTTGATAAGATTTTTCATGATAAGGGTATCCGTTTCAAATTCGAAATCGCTATTGATAGCTGAACACTTTATGTGTATTGTTCCCTTGCAATTGCTTTCTTTGATACCTACCCCGGAGATCACACCGTGACATCTCTGTCGGGGCAACCCTAAAAACTGTGCTGCGTTTTCAGTGATAAGAGATGTTTGGGAACCTTGGTCTAATAGGGCTCGAATCTTTATAAAAGTCCCATCGGCTTTTTGGACATTGATCAATGCTGTTGCTAAAAGTATTTCAGGTAATTCACGTTGCAACGATACGTGTGAATTACTGCGCATGGCAGGAGAAAGCTCAGATTTCAAATCGCCGCGCTTGTTGTTTGTACTCGCCGCGCCCCCTGCATGCTCATGTTCCTCAAAAGCGCCGTGCAATAAGGTGTTATGTGCTTGGTTGCATTCACGACACTTTTTATCAGAAAAACATGCTTTTCCGTAATGGCAATAAAGACAATTTTGGCACAATTTATGTTTAGCAACGATAGCGCGTTTTGACGATGGCGACATTTCAATGAATTGTTTGCAATGAAAAACTCCGTGATTGTCAGTTTGGCAAATGGGGCACTTAAAAAATTTTGTAGCATAAACATATTTACTCGGTAATGGTTGCGAAATGGCTCGTCCGGTAGATTGGAATTGTTGTTTTGTATGAAATTTATTTGATTTATTATGATATTTAGAACCCAAATATTGTTGATAGTTTTGGGAACTATTGCGTATTGGCTTGTCAAAATGTTGATCTTGTTTACGTCGAGAGGATTCTATAGTCGTAAATTTACCTTCCAAAAATAATAAAAATTCTTTTAGTTTAGGTAAGTCACGCGGGCTCTTTACGGAAGCTATATACTCCTTATGGGTCTCGGAATCTAGCTTTTGGCCCATTAGGTAAATAAGAAGTGGATCCCACGAATCGACATCGATACCTAGGTTCCTGATCGCGTTAAGGCTTTCTAGGATGGCGTCGTGGATCTTTTTGGTATGACTGTATGATGGATGTTGAGCTGCAGGTATGCCGAGCATGATGTCAATAAGAGAATTCAAAATTAGTTTTTTGTTATCAAATCTGTGGTTTAATATCTCCCAACAGATCGAATAGTTGTCAGATGATATTGATAAATGTTGTATAAGCTTCTCCGCTTCGCCCTTGACTTTAGACTTAAGAAATTGCATTTTCTGGGCGCTGGAGAGAGATGGGTTGTTGTGAATCGTCTCGGTAAATAAGTCCTTAAACGAGGTCCAATGATGATAACTACCACTGAACGTAGGTATTTCGATTAAAGGAGTTGATTGATCGCGATACGAGATGGACCACATCTTTTTATTAATAGATTTGATTGCGTCATTATATGCTCGTTCATACTTGAAGAAAGCGGCTTCGTAAGCTGGGTCCCTGCCCCCAAGCTCACTGTCCAGGTCCCAATGAAGAGAGTCAATGGCTGACCAGCGAGTATTTATCACTCGTAACAAATGATCAAACTCCCATTTTTCGGAGATAGTATCTAACACAATATTTGTAATTGTATGCTCAAATGCTTTAAAGTTGCTGCTTTGTTTCCTAAGCAACTCGTCTGATTTGCTTGATGTGCCTTGGTGAGATAGACTGCTAGAGGGTTGACCTTGTTGTATACCTAAAGGTGTTGCCGGTCTGATTAAAGGAGGTAAGCCTTCCTTCTTAAAAGGCTCATAATTTTGTATTGCTAATCTGATATTAGAATACCTATCCTTAACAATCTCGAATTGATTTGATGTAAAATAAACATTAGATTTTTCACCAAATCCACACAATTGAATATGATTTGATTGATATTCCTGCCAGTAACTATCGAGAGTAGCTAATCGACGTTTAATGTAGTCGGCAGTTTTTCTTTCCGCACCATCTTTTTTGAAATTACTATATAGCTGCTCTATTGCGCTGGAGGTTTGCTCCTGGTTTTTCATTAAATCTTCCATGCTGGTCATAGTTGAATGATACAGGTACAAGATGAAAGCAAGTAAATTGGAAAAATCTTACTTGAATTCTTCTAATTGCTGAAATGATTAGGATGTATCTGGTAGAACCGCAACGTAGCTGCTTACGGTCTCCGTGATAGTCTTGATGTCGCCTGTCAATGCACCGCAAATCCTTGATAGTTCAAGAATAGTTCACCTCACTTGTAAAACAGAGTTGTGTTTTGTCCACGTAGTTACTGAATCACACGCGAAGTCCGTTTTTTCGAAGGACCATAAAAGTATGTACGGTTTGTACAGCCTTTTGGTGATAGTTGGTAGAAGTGATAGTTGATAGAAGTGAAAGTCTTTGATATGATTGATACACTCATATATTGATAAAAGTCTATTGCTAAAATGATATGATAATGAATGAGTACGCGCGGAAGGTATTTGATCGCCGAACACGAACTGACTTACTCAAGTAAGTAAAGTAAAAATGCTTGCGTGACAATACTGTACGAGCTTGCCCGTACATATAATATTTACAAGATTTGATGGAATTTCGATTTAATTTATGACTTTTATAAAATCCCAAAAAGTAAATATTAAGACAAGTGTCCCAATAAACACACAAAGTAAAACCTAATGGAGTGCCCCAGGGTTCTATATTAAGACCTGTGTTATTGAATAGGAATAACTTTCTTCCGATCTTTAATAAAGTGAGTGACTTACTCCTTGAACTTGGTCCTTGTCCTACTACTAGTGTAGATTCCCCCTCCCCCGACCCAGTAGTAGCAGACACCCAGAACTCGTACAGCTGGCTTTCCATCAGATTTCGTACTTTGAACATCAACTCCATGTCTGTCTTCTTATCCGCCGTCACCGTGAAGCTTGAGTGTTTTCCTAACCTAAAATTGAAAGCAAATATTGCATGACAATTTTATCAAATGAGCAGTACCTACAGGCCGCGCTAATTAAGTAGTTAGTGACACTCAGAGTATTCAAGTAACGAAACACAACCATAAAATCAGTGCAAACAAAGTTATCACATTATTATCATCAATATAGTCGTTCGATTAGACGAAGCGATTATATCTAATTTATTTTCTTCAATATTATTGACTTTTTGGTTGCAGCTAATTTATTTGAATATCTTGAGTCACTTTTTGAAGCTGACTGAACCCCATTATGTACGTATAATTAATAATAAAAACTAAGCATCATCTGCCAATAGATTTTTGCAAGTTTTTTTGTTGGTCAAAATAATGAAAGGCGATTATTTTAATCTTGAATTATTTCGCTATTTTCTTATTAATCATCATTATACTACCGTTCTGAGCTAGGCAATCACTTTCATCTCCGCTTCTCGCAGTCTGTGTTAACCGTAGTGGTGTACTTTTTTCACAACTTCGATATTCACTTACCGACCAGCCTCCCTAAAGTAGACGGTGTAATGTGAAATAATCCCATTGGGATTCAACGGAGGCAGCCAGCTGACTAGAACCGTGTCGCTTGAATACGCAAGCGCCTTGATTTTCTCAGGTGCTGATGGTACTGTAAAGTAAATAAAAAGGTTATTGTTTTTGTGTAGGTTGTAAGGAACTGCCCTTATAAGTACTGACTTATGTATAGTGCCCGAATCTACAACTACCGAGAGGACACTCAGTAATTTTCTTAATAATTGCAATGAACCAGGCTGCGAACCAGGTCACGTAACGGGTAAAACTACTGATCATGTCTTGAGGATGAGCGTATGGCTACTATCAAGATAAGACCTTAGACCACCTTCCTTATGGGAAGGAAATGCATTGTTGCACTGTGCCACTGCCTCAAGGAAGGCAGCAGCGTGGTCTGGTGAGGAAAAAGGATGATTGGAAAGCCGTATAATAGAAGAAAAAGAGATCAAACGAAGAGTGAGAGAAATAGGAAAATTGAGATGACAGCAAGCAAGTCTTACCATCTTCCTCGGTCATGCAGTAGACAGACGGACTTCTCTTGCCGTCTCCAGCATTAGTGAAAGCCAGCACTTGTATGGAGTAGTTGGTGTACTTGTGTAGAGTGTGGAGGTAGGTATCCGTCGTTGTAACTCGTTTTATTTCGCCTACGTCAGCTGAAAAATTAAAACAAAAACATTCAATATACACTTGAGAATTCTACTTGATGCAATAGACCTCTAGTTCCTTAGTTTTTTTTTTCATTTGTGAAGGTAGAAAAGAGAAGCATATTAATAAGGAAATTTTGATTGAATGTATTCTTACACTAAAATTTATTTTATGTAATAAGACGACCTCCGTAATCTTAAGGCAAGTACACCGGTTTTTTTTTGGCAGTTCGAGATATTTCAGTAATCATGTTTAAGCTTACCATGATCTGCAGTTAGAGGTGAGTATATAACCTTATACCCCTGAATAAGTCCACCATGTTGACCCACTGGTGGCGGATTCCAGGATACTTTCATGCTGGAAGATGACAGCGGGGAGCAAGTCACCCTCAGTGGGTGAGATTCGGGTACTGAAAAGGGAAACGACCACCGGTTAAGAAAATTGAGGCTATGGCATATGAGAATCCACTAGATAACACTGCGGAGGACTCAATTGCTATGTAATTGGTTATTATATTATGTTATTTACAATATTACGTCTACAAATGTCATGTCAAACGTTACCAACACGTACCAGTAGGACTTTACGCCTAAGTTTTGATATCTCACTAATCGAATTCACGTGGGCGATTCTTCTGTTTTATCGTTTCTTATGAATTCATAGTTATATAAACAAAATTATAAATACATAGACACATTGAAATATTCGTAATCATACGATAATTATTGTATTACCATTTCGTGTGCACTTCACTTGATTTCTAAAAAAGTTACACAACGGTGATTTACATTCTCATGAAAATAGATTTTCTTTTTAATTAGAATTTATATCGTAAGATAGCCCAATCAATTTGTAATATGAACCCCTAGATGGACACTCCAGGAGCTCAAAAAAGCATTAAAGAGAGAAAAAATTGGTTGTCTGTTAAGTCAGTTTACGGACGATAAATTGACCTGACAACGCTGAGCCGATCTTGCCCCTGTCTGTTTCATGCCGCGCTCTCGCTGGCGGACTGTTGTGGACCGTTGTACATCCTACCTACCTGTTCATAGATTGTGATTTTGTGTATCGTGCAGTAAAATCGTCCTAGTCTACCAGTGTTCTTATTTACCGGCATAACCCATTAATACGCCGACAAACCAACGTAAATGAACGACGCTAGCCTAAAAAAATACCATAACGACTACAGATATAATAATAATTTAAATTTTTAAGAATAATAGCAAAGTTGCTGACCGTATAAGGATGTAAACTAACCTCCTTCAAGAGTGGTGGCTGTGACCGGCGCAGACGCAGGGCCGGCCGCGACGCCGTTGAACGCGCGCACGCGCACTTCATACCGCGTGAACTTACGCAGCGCTGACAGGCTAAGGTCTGTCGCTGACCACCCGTTCACCGTTAGTGTCCTGTGACATTTGAATTTGGAATGTATTTTGACAAGAAATTTCAGTTATTTTTTTGTGTTCTTAGCAAGCCCTTATATGTAATACCAATATTGTGGTAGTACAGAAAATGTAACGAGCCCGCCATCTTGGATAAACCGTCACAATGGATTTTTTTCAATTCAATTCAATATCTTTATGCACTAAATTAATATATTTGGAGTAAGATTGAAGTACATGTGAATGGCTTCACATAACTAATTATGCATTGTCATATCAGCGCGAACCTATAGAAAATTTCAGCTCAATCGGTTGAAGATAACTGGATTAAATAAATTTGCAAGATTTTGGATAAATAATTATATATTGCAAGTTAAATAAAAGATCGCTAGTCTCACAAGTTGAGATAAATGCTTTTCTTTGATATAAATAAAGGCATATCCGGCTGAGCAGGCTATCCACTTGTATGATAAGATATCAAAATAATTACGACCTCAACGTGCATAATATTATCATAGTACCGCAATTTTTTTTTGTTCATGGCACATCCTTTTGGATACATTTACTCATCATACAGGTCAGACTAAAAACAATGGACTATGTACCGCCCGTATGTCGTGTGTGTATATAAGATTTAATATTGAACTTACTGCAAGTGTTTACCTAGATGCGCTGTACACTACAAACAAAACATCCCTTTTTATCCAACTTTAATAAGAAGAGGTTCAAGCTGTTTAGTAGTATACATATAAAATATTTTTTAAGTGTGTTCGCTGATAACTTCGTCATTTATACGGATTATGACGTTTTTTTTTGTTGGGAAGTGACATATTTTGACGTTTGTTCCATGATAAGGAAACCAGGTTCTAATGACGGCGTCACAGAGAAATTGTGGGTGGTTATTTGTACTTAACATTATTATATTTTAGAGTACCTGGTGGTGTTTGGCAGCGGCATGCCCCCAGGGCCGATCTCGGTGCAAGCTACGGAGTAGCCCAGCAGTTCACCGTGCCACGCGTCTCTCGCGGGCGGCCGCCACGAGACGTGCAGCTCACCCGCTCCCCCGGCCACCACTTGCACAGACGTGGGTGCTTCTGATGGAGCTGGAATATAGCAAAACATAATTCAGTTGCGCGCTCGCATTCCCCCGTGCGGGTGTGTCAATACGAACGGAGCTAAGTACGTTTTGTTGTGAAAATGTCGAAAGTCGTGAAGTGCAATTCTTGCAACATTATTATCGACGAGTTGAATAGAGAGGTGCATGGTTGATGGACAGCGGCCCCTTAGGATTGTCCCACGTAATTAATTCATCAATAGACGAATGTAATAGCAGTGTAGGAGAAACGCCCACAAACGGTTATAATATTAATGTACAGAGATTAGAAGAAAGATTGAAGGTGGACGGCGAAAAAATTCAAACGGTCACGATACCGCTGTCGCAACAAACGGCCGATAACTCAGCGCCAACCGGTATGAGCGGTCCGGCCGTGACGTCACCTGCGCGAGACGCAACGCAGTCGCAATCAGCTGATCATACTGCCCACGATAATAACGGCCGTTCGAGAATAATCAGCGAGGGATCTACGGAGTCTAAAAAAGTAACCCTAGCGATTTCAAACAACGAGCCGGTGCGAGAAGATGAGGACATAGAATGGCAAAAAGTTTCGTACCGAAGGAAGCCGATGAAATACCGTTATCTAGGTACTACTGGTGTTTCTCGAGATAAAGAAGGAGGAAAATTTAGAGCCGCCGTGAGAAAAGTACCAATTCTCATCACCAAGGTGCACAAAGATACGACTGAAAAAGATATAGAGGAGTATGTATATGAAAAAACCCAAGAAAAAATTACCCTAGAAAAAATTGTTGCAAAATATGACAGAGACTACAACGCCTATAAATTCTTTATTTCCGTAAATAAATTGACATTATTCCTAGATCGAAAATTGTGGCCTGAAGGAATTATATTTAGGCGATTTGTTAATTTTAAGGCCCGGAATACGAGCGACGCGAACAAAATCACTGTATCCGGCCCTTAATACTCCAATGGATATCAAGTCCATTTATAATTTAGTTAGCTTTAACTGCAAAAGTATAAAGCGCTCAGTGGAGAATGTCAGGCAATTGTGTCGTACTGCAGATATAATTGCTTTACAAGAGACTTGGTTACTTCCTAATGATCTTCAGATTTTAAGCGATATTGACAACGAGTTCGGCTGCACCGGGACATCAGCGGTGGACACTTCGGCCGGCATGCTTAGAGGGCGACCGTACGGTGGTGTGGCGATACTCTGGAGAAAAAGTGTGTTTGATAACGTAACGGTTGTGCAATGTGATAACCCGCGAGTGTGTGCCATAAAAGTAAATATGCATTTAAGATCTTTCTTGGTTTTTAGTGTGTACATGCCCACGGATTGTTTTACGAACTTGTCAGATTTCACGGATTGCCTTAGTTTGGTAAGTGCTGTTATTAATAATAATAATATTGAATCAGCGTACATACTAGGCGATTTTAATGCGCATCCTAGTGAACAATTTTATATCGAGTTGGACAGTTTCTGTATGGAGTGGGAGTGGGCATGTGCTGACGTCCAATTGTTAGGCAGAAATTCTGACACCTATACTTTTTTAAGTGAAGCTAATGGTTCGAGTCGTTGGCTCGATCATTGTGTTGTTACTAACTCCGCTATGGATACTATTGTTAAAACGTATGTAATGTATGACGTATTGTGGTCCGACCACTTTCCCCTCGTAATTCAATGTAAGCTAGATAACATTAAACCTAAACTCTGTAACTCAAATAAAAACCAGCAATATAGTAAAATACGTTGGGGGGAAAGAAAACCTGAACAAATTGACATGTATACCAAAATTTGTAATAATAATTTAAAATTAATTGACTTTCCTAATGAATTAAGTTTATGTTGTGACCATATTTGTAATAATTTTGACCACCATAAAATAATTGACAACATGTATAATGACATTGTAAATGTTTTATGCCAAGCAGCCTGTGAAAGTTTTGATCTGAATATTCACAGAATTAAGAAACCGGTTTCAGGGTGGAATAGGTATGTGAGTGATGCTCACAGGGAGGCCAGGAACAAGTATGAACTTTGGGTGTGGTACGGTAGGCCGCGGGAAGGACATGTGTGGACTGATATGCATACGAGTCGTAAGATTTTTAAATCCCGTTTGCGATGGTGTCAGAACAACAGTGACAAAATTAAAATGAATATTTTAGCAGCACATCATTCCAGGCAGGACTTTCGCGGTTTCTGGAAATCGACCAATAAGCTCAATAGTAAGCCGGGCTTACCTGTGACCGTCAACGGTATTAGCGATCCGAAAGGCATAGCCGAGACTTTTAGGGAACATTTTACAGTCACGTCACCCTTGGGACCCTCACAGCCTGTTAGCGGTGCTGGTTGTAGTCGTGCCGGGGTCTGCATTCGTTTTACAGCAAAGGAAGTAAGACATATTATTAAAACTATGTCACGCGGTAAATCTCCGGGTCACGATGACCTGAGTATAGAACACCTTAAGTGCGGAGGTCCTCACCTACCAAGAGTATTGGCGATGTTCTACTCCTTATGTTTAGGTCATTCTTACTTGCCAGCGCAGATGATGAGGACTTTGGTGGTACCAATCGTAAAGAGCAAAACAGGTGATATCAGTGACAAGAACAACTATAGACCTATCTCATTGGCTACGATTAGCGCGAAAGTACTTGACGGTTTTGTATCATGGGAGGTTGGAGGGTCGATGTTAATGAACCAACGTCTACTGTATAAGCTTCTCTTTATTAACACATCCACATCTTATATACTAGTTTACTTATCTATAATACGTGGTCAGGGTAGAGATGCCTACGCGCATTGTATTATCTTTATCGATCACGTTTAAGACGTGATTGATAACATTCACTTATACTACACCTCCCCTAAAAAGGTTAGGTAGGTATCCCTTCCCTGAAAAAAAAAACAAGAAACACTTTCTCTCAAAATATCACATAAATACATTATTGATGTCTTCCATGTCCTTATATGGACCTAAATATAATTAAATTACAATAAATTTTTCTATTAGTATCATTTATCTTCATATACGTGCACATACAATGGTTCAATTTCACTTTTAAAATTATTTGTACATTACATAGTTTTTTCAAAAAAACAATTCGTAAGGAAACGCCCCTTAGTGCTAGTACAAAAGTATTATAAGCTTAACACTTTTATAAACTTACATACATTTTCTACTTTATTATGTTTAGTATACAATTTATGTTTTTGGCAATACTTACAACGCCGTTACATAATCAACTATATCTTTATTCAAATTATGAAAAAAAAATACATTTCTTCTGCTTTTTTTTTTAGCCATTATATTAACCAAACTGGTTATTCTTCAATCAATTCCTTAGGTATCTATGACCTTTTCTGCGCAATTTATGCTGCATAAGCGGTTACCCTTCATTTCCCGCAAAATCTTGAGCTAACTTTTACAACATTCTTTTAAGCTCATTTTTAATTAATATAACCTCTACTTTATTATATATTTTTACACATCTTTATCAGGTCTCCTATCGTTGCGTCTCGTATAAAATTCAAATTTTTTCAATTTAAAATCTGTTTGTTACAAATATCAACATTAATACAGTTTCCTTTTCCATAACATAATATTTCTCTACATTTATTCACGACAAAAAAAAACAAAACGAGTATTAAGTTCGATCGTCCATACAACTAAGATCAGCTGAATCAGCTCATTCCGCGCGATTACTACGCGATGACGCACAATTGCTTGGTAGGTCAAGCAATATTGCTGATTTCGGAATGAATTACTTACATAACATGCATGACCTTGCTGATTCGTGACATTTAACTTTAATTATTTGTGACATATAAACAATATCAGCTTCTATCTTTTCTATCTCTTTTATTTTCTCAAATTTAATTTTTATATAAATTGCTTTACAAAAAAAAAAAAATCTACCTGATTAGAACATCTTTTACCCAACAATACTGTCACTAATTATCTTTAAAACACACTTAATTACATCACTTACACTTCCACTGGCCACTTAAAAACTTATTTTTATTCACTTTAACGTAGTTGGTTGCTCGTTGCGCTGTTCTTCCCCATCTCTTCTACGACCATTAAATATCTCGTTTCTCATAGTGCCAATAATATAATTTCCATAACAATGGCCAATAATATAATTTCCATAGATCCTGTCCTTTCATTTGATTTCATTTTCACTTTTACTATTTGAGACGAAGCAGATGTAGTGTGCGCCTGGCTGTCAATATCATTGTCCTTGGAATTTCGTGTATCCATTCTGGATGCCAATTAATATTTGAGTGTTGTAGGTTAATTGTCACTCACCATTTATGTGTGGAGGCACCGCCGTACAGGGCACAAATCGTCTTTTGTCCCCATCTTCTAAACTGCCGGGTCCGCGTCACTCTCTCACGGTCGCCATGTATCATGGGAGGTTGGAGGGTCGATGTTAATGAACCAACGTCTACTGTATAAGCTTCTCTTTATTAACACATCCACATCTTATATACTAGTTTACTTATCTATAATACGTGGTCAGGGTAGAGATGCCTACGCGCATTGTATTATCTTTATCGATCACGTTTAAGACGTGATTGATAACATTCACTTATACTACAGTTTGCTTAACACTCAACTAGATAAATATCTATACATACACGACAACCAGTTTGGTTTTAAGTCAGGTCTCTCCACAGAAACAGCTGTATTGTGTTTAAAGCAGACTGTCAAGTATTATACCGATAGGAAAACGCCCGTCTTTTCGTGTTTTCTCGACCTGTCGAAGGCATTTGACCTGGTCCGCTATGACATACTTTGGAAGAAACTTAATCAGACCTCAATGCCCGAAGAACTAATACGCGTCTTTAAGTACTGGTACCAGGAACAGGTCAACGTCGTTCGGTGGTCGGGCTCCTTTTCGGATCCATACAGGTTGGAGTGTGGGGTGAGACAGGGGGGCTTGACCTCGCCTAAGCTCTTCAACCTTTATGTAAATGCGCTGATTGAGGAGCTAAGTAGCACGCATGTCGGTTGTCATATTGGAGGTGTCTGCCTTAACAATATCAGTTATGCTGACGACATGGTGCTACTGAGCGCCTCTGTGTGCGGGCTAAACAGGCTGCTTGGCATTTGTGAAAAGTATGCTGACGATCATGGCCTGTTATATAATGTGAAAAAAAGTGAATGCATGGTCTTTCAGGCGCGAGGAAAATGCCTAGATAATACCAACCTACCAAATATTAAACTTAAAGGAATTCCTCTAAACAGAGTCGAAAAGTTTAAATATCTTGGTCACTTTGTAACCTCGGGCCTGAGAGACGACGCAGACATAGAGAGGGAGCGTAGGGCGTTGTCTGTGCGTGCCAATATGATAGCTCGCAGGTTTGCTCGCTGTACGAGGGACGTCAAAGTTACTCTGTTTAGAGCATTTTGTACGTCCTTCTACACGAGTAGCCTGTGGGTAAGTTATACGCAGAGACAGTACAACGCACTACGTATTCAATATAATAATGCGTTTAGGGCGCTTTTGGGGCTGCCCCGATTCTGTAGCGCATCAGGGATGTTTGCAGAGGCGCGAGTGGATTGCTTCTATGCAACCATGCGTAAGCGATGCACATCCCTGGCGCGCAGGGTGAGGGCCAGTGACAATGGCGTACTGAAGGCATTTGCAGACCGATTTGACTGTCAGTACCTAAATCATTGCAATATGGTTCATGTACTGACTGCGGTCAAAATATTATTCTAATTAGGTATTTTTATTGTTAGTTTAAAATTTAATTATTATTATTGTGATAAAATTGTAATGATCCTAGTTGGTTGAAAATAAATGACATTATTATTATTATATAATTAGCATTAGGTTATATGTGACAGTGACTAGGAAACATTCTTGAAAATAAATTATCGAATACCTAGCAATTTTTAATCACAAGACCCCAACATAAACCAAGATTACATTTATTTATTTATTTAAAGTGTTATGTGATGTTTCCAATTACAAATATCGAGCAGCATCACATAAATTGCTCTGATTCTGTAGTAAGTGGCTAAAGCACTTGTGTTACAGAAATAAAAATCAACGATGATGCCACGACCATATTGACCCGACAAGGAATCGAACTGCACTGAAGGAATGGCGGTCGTCTCTTAGCTACGAAAGTGCTGTAAATTCTTTACTAATTATCTTAATTGACACAAAAGAAGATTCCTGGATAGGTGCATGAGATAATGTCTGCATCTATACACGAAGCAAACCAAGAAACCAAAGGATTCGTAACAGATAAGGCGCTCAGACGAATATGATCATAGGGCATGATCATCTTGATTTTAAACCAGAAGGCGCTTCTCGGTGAGCTATCTATAATATTGAATGCAAATACGTTACTTAGAAGGCGCTATGCTTGGCGTGAAAGAATACTGAAGAAATTTTACAAATACGTGTGATTGCTCACCTTCTTCTTGAGTCTTGACCACCACTGGCTCTGTGAAGGCACTGCGGTCGATCTGGTTTACTGCAGCCACCCTGATCATGTATGCAGTATGAGGCCGCAGACCGCTCAGGAATGCTTCGAAGTGGACGTCACCTTTCTTTGTCAGTCTGAAAAGAGCAGAGCACAAAACCGTTTGTTATACACATATCGTACCTAATTCCGGGAAAACTATGTCCAATCGTCAATCAATGGAGGGTCCCCCTCTGAGAAAAAGGGGATATTTTCAGTTTTTGATCCACCTCAAAAAAAAAAAACAAAATCCGGAGCTGATACGAGTGTATGGGATATTATGACTGTGATGGTTCAATGACTTTTCAAACATTTCTGCTACAAATGTACCACGGGCCGATAAATCTATAGCTCTAAACATATTTGGCTTACCGTAGGCTAACGGGTTGATACAACAGGGGAAATTCATCGCCTACGATAACTTGGTTGGCTCAGTTAGAAAAGCAGCATGCGCGATACGTGATGGTTGCAGGATTGAGTCCCGCACCGCAAGGGGAGATAATTTTTTTCTGTTTCTTCAAATATTAAATTACTTTTATTGCACCGTACTCGGCACGTGTAATTGTTATTATTTGTTGCTGCACAATATAGTGCATCGTTCATTAAAGGTACTTGCACCAACATTACTTTAATGGTAACTCTAAAAGGTTGCCAATTGCACAAAATGTAACCGAGAGGAAAGCAGGCTAGACTTTGGCGTCGCGCTATCTCCGAGGTCCCAGTTCAACTACCTTCAGTTTTGTTACGACGACCTCAGTAGCAGAGAGGCGAGCGGGTCGGACTTTGGCGTCGGGCCATCTCTTGAGGTTTCGGGTTCGATCCCCGGTCGGGTCAATATAAATGAACTTTTTCTTTATTGTCTTAGGTCTGGGTGTTGTGGTGCCGTCGTTGTTTCTAATTTCTGTAACACAAGTGCTTTAGCTACTTACCACAGAATTACAGCAATGTATGTGATGTTGTCCAATATTTATCGATATTTATTTATCGAACTAGTGATGTGATCTCTACAGTTGGCCACTGGTCAGTACTTACGTGATGTGAGGCTGCACACCAGCATGGACGGACACGTTGACAGTGACAGCGGCGTCCCACTGGCTGACGCGGATGGCCCCCTGCGCTGACAACGGGCAGTGTTGCAGCGTGTACCCAAGCAGCGGGGAGTTCCCGTCGAAGCCCTGGCTCCAGGACAGCCGTACTGCGCGGCTGAGGATCTCCGTCACGGATAGCGAGTGGGGCATATCGGGTTTTTCTGGGGGAAATAGATAGGTATTAGGGTTTATTTTTAATTACATTAAGTATTGTATCCTATCATACCTTCTACTTGGATTTTTGGACCCCAAAAACCAGAGGTCGTGCGTTCGGATTCTCTGGAAAATACATTTGTTTGGTAGGGTTTTTCCAGTTTTGTTAGATCAATGGAAGCTAAAATTGCATCATTGTAAGAATTATGATTTTGTGCTTCGGAAGGCAGGCCTAATGTTTTTCGGTTACTTCAGGTTTCTACTGTTAAGGTTGCAGAGGTCAGGTTCCAATGGCAGCAAATAAAATAATCTTGCTCGTGATATTAGGATTATTATACTCGGAGTGTACTCCAAAAAAAATCTGGTGTTTTTGACTCAATCCGTTCCCCTGTTGGCTCAGTCCCCTGGCCCCTTTCTCACCTTGGACGGAAAGATAAATGTAATGGTCGCTGTGACCGTAGGCGTTCACCGCCTGGCATTTGTAGACGCCGGAGTCCTGCCGGTCAGCGCGGCTGATGTACAGCTGGGACCTTAAACCACTATCAGTCTTTGCTTCTGAGATACTTAGTCTGAAACACAAAATTATAAAAGTCTTAAGTACCTGATTATCTGAAGGGAATTGCACTGGCGCACCGTACTTCTGCCTGGAGAAAAAGGCAGCGGCATGTGTGGGATCCGCGATGAAAAGAGCGGAAATTACCCACTAAAACTTGTTTAAGCTTCTATTGTTGGCGCCATTTGAATTTTGTTAATTATAATGTGTTGAATACATAGATGTTTCTGTGGCCGAAACTAGGTATATATGGTAAAACAGTTACGGCGACGGAAAGTTTATTCCCTTATAGAAGCCTAAAAATAACGTGTGGTAGCAGGTACAAAAACCATAAAAAAATCAAACTAAGCAATTGCAGTTTGTCATAGGATGGGGTAAATTTGATTTTGTATTCGTGACCAATCAAATTTAATTTGGAGGCAAGATCTGTTGCTTCCCATCGTTAGTTCAATATTTTGATATTAGGACTGTTAAGGTCGTTTCGTATCGAAGTTTGAATTGTACAATTATTTTTGTGTTATCCAATACCATCGTCCATTTATTGAGCGAAAAATTAATCAGAGTTTGATATGAGAGATTCTAAAGATAATCTTATTTGATGTCTAGTAGATCAGAGCTTACTTATTGCGTAAGGGCGATGAGGTCCACCGGATTGTAATAGTGGGTGTCCTTCTCAAAACAGTCCCCTGTCTCACACATGCCGTTGCATATTCCTACAGGCTATACAGTGGATTAAGGTCAAAAGTCAGCTCACCTATAAGTGTTAAGATCTAGATGGTTCATGTTGTGGGCCCAGGTGACCCGGATGGGGCTGTCGCCGCGCACGTCACACACAAGCGTCGCAGGCGCATCGCGCCGCGCCGTCATGTTGTGTGACGTCAGCTCGAACCGGGCCGGCTCTGGGACAAGTACATTAATCACGAATACAGACATTTGAATTGGCTACTTGACAGTTTTTAAAAAGTATTGTAAAATGTGCGCCCGCTCATTTTGTATCCCAAGCAATTCGATTTATCTGGAAAATATGTAAATTACCAGAGAAAAACAAGATTTTGTGTAACACATTTAAAAGTCACGTGACTATTGCAATTGTGACGTCAACGTTCTAATACATCAAACCGGAACGACTTTCTTTTTAAATTTATCGAATTTTTAAATAAATGGAAAATGTTTAAAAAATCCTTAATACGGTTAGCGACACAATAATTTAATTAAATCGGTTAAATATTAATTGTTTCGCCACATTAAAATAAATAATTTTCGCCGACAGCTGGCATTTCCGAATTGCAATGGCGGTTTCCGTTTCGGTTCTTTTGTTCCACAGGTAAAAAAAGGAAAATTTATTTTACAAAATAAAATACTTACTTCGATTTTAATAAAAAAATTAAAATGTAAAATTAGTACCTAACTAATAAGCTGACATATCTAATACTTTTCATATTTTATTGTTAACACTGTCAAGTAGCCAAAAGGCTGAGCCGATTTTCCACAGCGCCGCCATTTAGGCGATGAGGGTCCAACCGGGGGGTTTAGTGGGTAGTCCTGCCCTTTTCAGGGCAGGGAGTCCCGCACACGCCGTCACCCTCCCTCGGGGTGACGGTACGGTGCATCAACGCATTCCCCCCGTCAAAAAAAAAAAAAAGGGTCCGACTCTAGGAGAAGTTCATAAACGATGAATACTTAATGCACGGTTCCAATATTAAAAAAATAATCCGTTCTTGTTCCGGAGATTTATTAATAATACGAAGCGTAAGACAAAAACGGCTGACAGAAGACCGATGATAGCTGATATGGAAAGTAAATTTGAATTTAGAATTAAGGACTCGTCATCGAATGGAGTAAAACGGATAGACATTTTTGACACATTACAAATCGTAACATATTGGAACCGGGCATAAATGATGATAGTGCACTGCAATAATGATGAACGTCCTTTTTTTTTGGTTTTAAGGTACTTAAGTTTTAAGTTAATAATTGTTGTACAAAACTCAGCCTTATGGTCGTGAATGCCTGGGACACTGAGCGTTCTAGATATGACGTCAAATATTAGAAACGTTTTTATCTCAGCACTGAAAGCGGTATTGCCTAGCTTGTATACAGGATTACTATATGGATATAAAGTGCCCGAATGATGACGATGATCACTTATATTTCAATATCTTGGACATACATCATTATTACTGTGGACCCTTTAATTGAAGTCTCATACACTAGAATAGTACATACACAGATACACTAAAGCATTTACACGCCTAGATACACCCGCCCGTCTTTGGAATGCTCTGCCCGCTGATACTCGACAATCCCTGACTAAGGGAATTTTTAAAATGAAAGTTCCTGAACACTTCTTCTCTCTCGCTAATACATAAATCGTAGACATGAATTTGTCAATTTCTGAATCCATTTATATATAGTTATTATTTATTTTATATTTTTATGTGGTATTATTTACTTATGTATTTATAAGTATACATATGCTCATTATGTAAATATAAGTATATCTTCATATTTTATATATATATATATATTATATTCATTCATGTATGTCTATATTTATTTTATTTTATTTTTTAGATTACTTATGCTTTTTTTTTTGCTTTGTCACTATTACCGCACCCATAAACTAACTCTCCGCATGACCCAAAGGTTGACTGGTAGAGAATGCCCATAGCATTAAGTCCACCTGTTGTACTTTTTTTTTGTGCAATAAAGTTTTTAAATAAATAAATACACATACATCCAACCTTAATTGCCGGCGCAAGTACACATACGCAACAATTGCACTCATAATACGTATAGTACTTTATTTTACTAGTGGTAATTAAAAAAACTGAAAAATAACGTAAACCGCAAAAAAAGTTGTTGCAAATACTGCGCAAAAAAAGTTGTTGCAAATACCCTGACTTTATTGTCAGGATTGTATTCACACGCATGTGCGCACACACTAATTCGTATATATTCAAATACCCACAGACAAATAACACACACCTTTAAACCAACACACGTAAATCTAAGATACTTAATAAATTATAATATACTTGAATAGTAACTTCTCAATATATGTGTAAAGTCATGGGAAAGAACAAGTCACCCCCAACACAAGTATTGCATTACTTACCGGGGAGACTTAACACGTGTAACTGATTTTATATTGAGCAATAAAAACTATTTTTATTTTATTTCTTTATTTATTGTCTTACTAATAAATTATTAGCTTAAGAAAATCCGTTAGGAACGCCAATCTGTGCCAAACATTCTCAACTTTGTTTCGAGTAAATAAACTCAAAGCATTTATTGTGAACTAATCGCTAAGACAATAAATAACATCGGCTTTTCGTTTCCCAAATTGTCAATACTGTTGAGTAATCGCGTTTACTTGGCGCTTTCACAAACACTTCCAAAGTCTTAATGGGCGGGTGATTTATGATCGAATCATTTGGTATTCTAAAACTGTTCTCCTAGTCAATAGACGATAATGAACAAGGGAAGCGGACTATGGCATATGGATCTAAAATACTCCAGTTCATTTCTGTTTTAACCTTACCTAATTCAAGTATTTAATGTTGAGGTGTTTGTATTAAACAAATTGGATAGTTGGCGTCAATGAGAACCAATCACGTAGAAGTTACACCCCACGCTTGGGTCGCTCAATCTGGTGTATATTTGTATTTTAAAAACGTAGAAAAAACGACTTTGCACGGGTGCAATATAAATACTATTCAACGTTTCGGCTTTTCTATACTGGCAAACAATTAAACAGTAAATAAATAAGAAATAACTTATTAAAGAACAAGTCGATCACAAATCAATTGCAATAATTCATAAGATGTATTTTAAACACTGCAGGGACCCGTGAAAGTTCCTAAATAGGAAACGATTTGAATACCAAAGTTTTTGACGTTCAGATCAAATGCATCCTGTTACTTTCCCTCTCAAGGCAGTCTTTCCGAAGCTTTGTACAGCTAATAAGATTAATTAATAATCAATAGACAAAATCTCACCATTGACAGCAACTGTGATGGTCTTCGTGAGAGATGTGCCGACGCCATTGTCTGACTTGCACATGTAGTGACCCTCATCGTACGGCAGCGCCGACTCGATCCAGAGAGTCCCATTGGAGAGGAACTGGAATCGTCCACCTAAATTCACCAACGGGATGAAGTCTGACGATGATGCACCTGCAAAATAATACCAATAAAAGAAGTAGGGCATAGCGATTTATCGCTCGAACTGGAGCAGCCCGACTGGTGAAATACCTCCACCCGCAACAGAAACCCGCAGCCAAAAATGGATATTAATTCTTATAACCGCGACTGAAGGGCCTTACAAAACCTAATAAGTTTGTACAATCTGATGAGCTTCTGTCTGTACATTGGCTGCATCCCTAATCGACGTTTGTTGTGGAAGCATCGCGTTTACTTAGAAAGGCGAGGAAATTCTATTGATCTCGGCTTCAATCAAAACTAGGAGACTCCCAAAAACGAAATATGTCGGATCCCATGGTGAATAGCAATTTTTAATTCTGATTACGATGTAACCAATTCACTTCAAATGGTAATAAAACGTTTTCAAAAAATCTAATACTATTTATGCAAATCTGTTCATAAACTTAATTGCATTTTAAATTTTATATATTTTTTTAATTGCTCTTTAAGATTGACCTCATCCCACCTGATGTTAAGTGGTAATAAGGTCCTAGCTTAAGGGTGACAAGAACATTAAAATAAATCTGTTACTGGACTTGTCGCCCTTATCTTGAAGGCTTGACCCCTTTATTTTTTTTTTTTTTTTTTACGGGGGGAAATGCCTTGATGCACCGTACCGTCACCCCGAGGGAGGGTGACGGCGTGTGTGGGACTCCCTGCCCTGAAAAGGGCAGGACTACCCACTAAAACCCCCCGGTTGGACCCTCATCGCCTACGTGGCGGCGCTGTGGGAAATCGGCCCAGCCTTTGCTTCCACAGAAGGCTTGACCCCTGCTACTAACGTAGCAACCCCCAGGAGCTCTGGAAACCTTACTCAAACGCAGGAACACAACAACACCGAAGTGATTGTTATTTGGCTGCGGTCTTTTGTAAGGTGGATATTTTTTTATTTCGAGAAATTTTCAAAAAACGAAATTTTTCGTTTGTTCGGTTTCGTTTTTAGTAGCAGGTCTACAGGACTTCAGAGATGGCGCGATAACAAAGTCCGGCCCGCTTACCTCTCGGCTACCTAAGTCGTCAAAAGGACATTTATATTCAACAAATACTTTTTGGCCTTACCTCTCTGTTTCATCCAAGTGACTTGAGGCGAGGGAGAGCCAGTAGTTTGGCAGTGCAACGCCAATGATTCCCCAGCGAGCACAGCTTCATCCTTTGGCTCCGTCACCCATTTTGGTGACACTGCAGCGTGAAATGAGAACTAGAAGCTTATAAAGTTGAAAAATTATCATCTCATTTCGTGATTCCGTCGCAACTATATTTATACAAGGTGAAGATTAAGTGAATCCTACGATATTTGAAAGATCCTTAGTAATGATACCAGCCGTGCCCGCGACTTCATTCGCGCGGACCACATACTTTCATGGTTTCACCCTTACATCCTCTACTTAATATTCGAAACAAAATGTATACAAGTTTTGAGCTATATGTGCCAAATTTCATATCTCTTACTAACAAATAACCATTTTACGGTATTATTCCCCTCCCTCAAGTTATTATTGAGTTACCTTTATACAAATTTAAGACATTTGTCAAACGTTGTCTTTTGAAAAAAGGCTACTACAAAGTAGAAGAGTATTTGAATGACAAGAACGTGTGGATCACTACCTAGTCTGTTCGCCTGTACTTGCGTGTTTTATATTATTTTAAAAATATAATATGACATATTTTCTCAATCAATGTCAGTATTGGGCCACGATGACGCATGTAAGTCCTACAGTTAATTTAATTTATTTTACAAATACTTTTGTTTTATTTTTCAATTGACAAACTAACTGTGTGTCTTAGTGCAAAATTAGTAATAAGTTTAGCTTCCATTTGTAAAAAAAAACTACTGTGTTGCTTGCCGGTATCTTCTCTTTAGTTATAGGTTCAGAACCGGAGGTAGCTTCATTTGCTTTATATAGAGACTATTCATAAGTATTACTAATGTAATCTTTGTGAATAAAAAAGATTGAGTTTGACCGCCTAATTTACGAAACCAAAAGTATCCTATGTCCGTTGTAGAAGTTCAACGTAAACCTATGACAAATTTCATCTAAATCGGTACAGCGGTTTAGGCGTGAAAGCCGGACAGACAAACAGACAGACAGAGTTACATGCGATAGTAACTCTGTCTGTCTGTTTGTCTGTCCGGCTTATGATATTAGTATGGAGAGTATGGATTTATTCGCATAAGGTACTTGCAAAGGTCGTCTTTGTGTTTAGGTGTTCCCTCACCGGGGGATTCGCGTTTCGTATGCAAGACCATATCTTCACTCTATAATAACATCATTTAGAAATGATACACACTACGTGATACCAGTTTCCGCCATCCAATGTATAATTAATTACCAGATTAATAATGTATAAGACACACAGTTGTTATTCTCAATAATTATTTTAAATATGAATATTTAAAACGGAATTCGGAACATTGAATAATCCTACGAATTCTGTTTTAAATATTACGCTGATAAATTTAGCTGCAAAAATACTGTTCTCGCCTGTCTAATTAAAATTTCGTATAAGCTGCAATGCTTTAAAGAGCAAAGAGAGTTTTAATTACATTTGAGTGCTTGCAACTGTGTATCTCATTGATAGTATTATAATATTAGTAATCAACACTTTACCGATCCAATTTCAGCTGCATTTTATAAGAAGAACTTAGAACTAAAAGGATATTATTTACTTCAAGGTATCTTTATGAGGATTGCATGAGGTGGATAAAGGGATCTGAAAATATTTTTGCTGAATAAAATGCTGAATCTAATAATGGAAGTAACTATGTTGTTGTTCGTTTAATCCCAAAATAAGATATATTATTTTGAATAATAAACTTAAACCGACTTTTATTACAATAACCCGAGAAATTTACTAATGGATTATCCACGGCAATAAATAATAAATATTGGACAACATCACTTACATTGCTCTGATTCTGTGGTAAGTAACCAAAGCACTTGTGTTACAGAAATCAGAAACAACGACGGTACCACAACACCCAATATAAATAATAATATGTAAAGGCTTTAATGATGAGTATCCAAAATATTGAAATCTAAGTTAAAGTCATTCAGTTACCTACTTCATAAATATAAAGTAACCAGCTAATAATCTCGTTTACAAACTAGGCAATATCGCTTCCAGTCCTGAGATGAAAACATTTCTGATGTTTGACTACACGTCTAGTACGCTCAGTGTCCCAGATTATTCACGGCAATAAGTCTGAGTTTTGTACAACGTTTATAAACTTAAAACCCGAACATCTTAAAATAAAAAACAAAAGACGTTCATCATTTTTGCAGTGGACTCTTCAAATATTATAAACCTTCCTTTTACGAAAAATAATATCGAACAAAGTTACAAGTTTGCCGTAGAAAACTATTTTACCAGTTTAGTGAACGTCTCGTGTCCCCAAAATAAATGAGGATTGAAAACAAATGATATTTGTATTAATGTGTAAACAATTACCCTTTCATAAGCCATCTGTAATCCAACGCTGAGCAAAACAAAAATAATAAACATTGAGGTATTAACAGTTTCGTGGAAAGCAATCCTAGAATACATTAAGTAAAATAAAAATAGTGTACAAAATGGGAAGTTAGGGACGAAATATGAGGCAGATATTTTTTGTTATAGTTTTGGGATTATTATTAAAAGGAGGTTTGACATAATATTATGATAAGGTTAAAGAAATTAAGCTATTGACTGAATAGAACCAACACACTGCTCTATACATTTTTGTCATATTAAAATCTTACAAGTATTGTTTAATGCCTGTTCTCTCGTTCTCTTTTAGCTTATCATAGTATTTACCAAACATAAATTTAAATATGGTAGCCTTGAATTGGTCAATCAAACAAATAAATCGGTTCGGTTTCCACCAATAACATCATAGAAATGATTTGCAAAACAATGACGGCTATCACGCATAAAAATCCGCTTAATAGTTATAGCTAGCCAAGAGTTCAATTTTTACGTGATTGGTTAGATTTGACGTCACATTAATCGAAATTTCAAAAACAACAAATCACGTGGCAGTGTGACCTCACGCTATCTAGCGGATTTTTATGCGCGACGAACCCCATTGGCGGGAATATTAAATAACAAATTCCGTACTGGTGCAAGCATGATCTGGTGCTGAGTGCTCGGACAAAACGCTTTGGTGCTCTGTGCTCGGATGGTTTACGCTCGTATGTTGTGCTCGGGTTACAATCCAAGTGCATTGTGCTCGGGTGGGTTATTCCAAGTGCATCCGTTACCTTTGACCACCAGTTCGGCGGTATAGTTTACTTTGGCGGCTGAGTTTGAGGCCACGCAAGTATAGAGCCCGCTGTGTCGAGCGGACACTTCTTTGAAAACGAGGTTGCTGAAAAAGTCAGCGCCCCGCTCTTCCACCTATCAACCATTAGGAGTTTTTAAAGGTAGGATAAATATAAAAATGATTATCAAAATGTAAAAGTAGGTAATAAATAATTTTCACTTATAAATCACATACATTGATCCAATACCAAAGTAAGTAACTTGAGCACTAGTGTTATGAAAGCCAGAACCAATGGTGGTACTCCTATTGTTTACTTTAATTCATTTATAAACACTTAGACACAGTACAAATACAAATGTTCATGACACGATGTTTACCGTGTGTGGGAATCGAAGCCTAGGTTTAACAGCCAGGACTATTACCATCTTTGAAGACATTAATATCAAATAACTTAGATCTGTATTAAAAGTAAGTAAAACTTGCAGCCAATGGGGAGCTTTTGGACTTTGGAATCCGTCATACGTGCATATCTACGGGAGGTTAATTTCACAGACCCCTTAACGGAACTCCAGGGGTAGGCCGACTGTGGTTAAGACATGAGAGTCATGCATGGACCCTTTAGAACCCTGTTCCTGATGAAAAACCCAGATTCGCGGATAACAGTTTTAGATACACTGCTCTTATGCCTCGAGATCATTTTTACTATCACTCACTGCCTAGTATGTCAACTCTTAGAATTCCTTTGATAACTTATCATCAACAAGAACTAATTATTATTTCCATTGCTGAAGATTAAGTTTACCTGTAAAGTGGAAGGTATGGGTGCGTTATCCTTCAGCCATGTGAAATGGACCGGCATATCGCCGGATGTGACGCTGCAGCTCACTTGGGCTCGTTTGCCTTCTTGAAGATTAGCGGAGAAGGAAAACGGTTCTATTTCTGGGGGATCTGAAATAAAAAGTTTTCTAATATGAAGTTTTCTTCATTAATACTTTAGCATGACGCATGATTCCTAACTAAGTACATAGATAGCATAGCTATAGGGCGCATACAAAATACAACTATCTAGTCACAAAGATGGAAAAATACCTGGAACAGCAGAGGCATTTTGGTACTAGATTAGTTTAGTAGAAAAATATTTGGTGTAACTTTTAGATCTTTTATGGAGTTACTTCTTATTCATCAAGGAAGGCAAGATAAATGTCATTGTTAACGAATAAAAATATTTTGATTTTTTTATATATTTTTGTATAACTTCTGCCTTTGTAAAAAGATGTGTAGTAAATCTAAGTTACTATTATTAAGAAATCATCGTTGTTTTCTAACCTGTGAACGTGTCAATTTTAACACACAGATACAATAATATATTAAACTTACTGCTAACAACAAGCTGCAGATCCCGCCTGGCTATTTCACCATGGGACCCCATGACAGCACAACTGTAGGATCCCGCATGGGATGGGTCGACCCTCGTGATTCTGAGAGCGCCGTCTATGCTGTTATCCCACTCGACAGAATTGCCATCTCGCTCCCATTTCACTGAGCTGAGAATGGCAGAAACAATTAACTTCAGCATTTCGAAGACACAAAACCAAAGGCTTGAAAATAGGAACAGTACGTGGCTAATTAACCATTTGCATGCCGGTTGCCTTACTAGAATATTCCAATAGAGGTTGCAGAAAGCGTGCGACGTCCGCAGTTATGAAAGATTTGCCGCTCTGTCTGCCAGCTGGTCACTAGCTGTTTGCTCAAAGGAGACACAACCTTGGTACCAAGAGAAGAGAAATAACATTTACGAACTGATTATGTGATAAGACTTACGTGATCGGATAGCCAGAGTATGGGCAGTAGAGAATTAACTCCCGACCAGCTACTGCTCTGATTGGTCCAATGGATCTCACGTATGGTGGACCTGCAAAAATAGGTTTGTTAGTAAATCTTAATCTCAATGCTTGATTGACTCAGTGGATATGATAAATTTCATACCATAAATGTTGAGACGGGAGGTATGCGATACATCGCCGAGGGAGTTGGCTGCTCTGCACGTGTACAGTCCTCCATCTTCGGACCTCACCGCAGAGATGTTCAAGTAGCTCACCACGTCGTTTGTTTTAGTGGCAAATTGTTCCACACTGTACCTGAAATAAGTAGAAGCTGATACACTGAAGATAAAGTCTTGACCATAACTAGTACGGACATTAAGTAGATTATTTATTATATAATCGAGAAAAAGGAACAAAAAAATGCGAAGAAAATTTTAGGTCTTGCTCACTTTTTGCACGTTTTGTGAAACAAGAAGTCTTGTTTATAACGTGGTTTAACTTAATATCAGTTGATTTACTAACCTCTAGAGTTGCTAATAATTTTCACGACAAATAGGCCTATGTGCATATTTCAAGAATAAATGTTCTTTTTACTAACCTCTAGAGTTGCTAATAATTTTCACGACAAATAGGCCTATGTGCATATTTCAAGAATAAATGTTCTTTTTACTAACCTCTAGAGTTGCTAATAATTTTCACGACAAATAGGCCTATGTGCATATTTCAAGAATAAATGTTATTTTTACTAACCTCTGGAGTTGCTAATAATTTTCACGACAAATAGGCCTATGTGTATATTTCAAGAATAAATGTTCTTAAGTATTAAGCCGGTCCCACCTGTGCCCTCTAGCCATGGTGTTCAAGGGTTGACCATCGAGCAGCCAAGAGAAGTGCGGCGGCGGTGAGCCAGCGGCAGAACACTTGAGGGTTACCACCTGTCCTGGTCGCAAGACCTGCTCGATGAATGTGTACTGGAGCTCCGGTGCTGTGTCTACAGATACAGAAAAACAAGAATAAACATTAGTGAATATTGGAACAAAGTTTGAGTTACATTATAAAGATTGTTTGATTTGTAACTTTGAAGACTTTTAAGATTTTTTTTTATTTTTCCAATATATGTCACCTGCGGGTCGTCGCTTCACACTCTCTACTCTCTCTCTCGACTCTTTACCTTAAGCTTTCCGCAATAAATGGACCATCCAACACAAATATATTTTTTTAAGCGCGTTCAAACAAACAAAGAAACTCTTCAGTTTTTTAAATATTAGTAAAGATAGGCACAGAATTTTCGGGAAGCAAGAAACTTAATCATGTCAAGTGATTTAGGTTTCATGAAACTAATACGAAGAAATGAAAAAGTCTAGGTCTAGGTAGGTCTGAATTAGAGATTGAAGAAAAAACACTTCCAAGTGGCCTCACCTCCTAACCTAAGCTCAGCGCTAGCCTGCGCGGAGTCTCTTTCGTTGCGCGCCATGCACTGGTAAACGCCACGATCCGCGCGGTGCACGGCCGCGATCACGAGCTGCTCGCCGCCTCCCGCTACCCGCACGCGGCCCCCTGTGACTCCCGCGCCAAGCGGTACGCCGTTGTGTAGCCATTCCAGCCGTGGCGCCGGCCATCCACCCCACGTGCAGTTGATGGTGGCAGTGCCACCGCTGTTTACAACCTGTTAAAGGAAAAGAAAAGAGATTAGATTGCCTTTTTTAACCCAATTTGAAAATGGGAGAGGATCTTAAGTCAGTTGTCAGTAACCAAATTTGAATATTCCATTTTTTTTTACTATGTAAATCTTCATGCATCTAACACTAAGTTGTAAAGGAAGACCTCGAGTTCGGAAACAATCTTCTTTTTCTTTCTTGGCTTAAACGATTCGAAAGAAACCAAACATAGATTTTTCGTCTCTATCCATTTGACGTTTGTGAATGGTCGCTAAAATGGATTAAAATTTTAAGTCGTGAGAATATTTTCAATTATTTGAAAAAAGTCTGATTGGGTTTAAAAAATCGGTTATTGATTAAATAGTATTAAATGATATTTCATAAAATTGGAGGTAACTCTTTATCTTAATTTAGTGACCAATGGGCCAAGTCCAATAGATAGCACAAAAAAATATAGTTTTTAAACCTGCAGTGTTGTATAATTATCTAATGGTTTTAGTAAGAAAGAGACAAGGTATAGTTACTGGATTCCGTTTCCGACACTTTGTGAATATGGGGTCTGTTTGGCGATTTCTGTTGGACAATACAGTGTTGTGTGCACGCCCATTGTGCAGTGTGTGTGTTTGCGGCGACACAAATTAACATAGCACGGTGCAGCCGGCGCCTGACCGCATCCTCATTTGCAGAATACTGAATTGCACTGTAGCGGTGTGTTTGAACTGAATTCCGGAACAGTCGGTTAGCGTGAACTGGGTATTTCGAGATGCCAAAATTTAAGGCTACTAATGCATAAACTTAATCTTCAGTATCGATTTGAGCGCAAGTGGCTTCTACCTTGTGCCTTTAAACATCGCTAACAACCATTTTGTTAAAGTACTTAAACTATCAGCCGTCCAATGCATCATACTGCGGATTAAGTCACATGTATTGCTTTTATTAAAACAATGAGTACTGGTTTTAGGGGTATGAGCCATCCGCTCTTCTGAAGGTTTGGTGTAAATGATAAGGTTATGCAGCCATCATTGGAAGGTTGGTGATCACATACATTAGCTTTTTTTTATTTGCTTGATCCAGGAATTTAACCCAAGACCCCGAGATCGTAAACTTATGTAAGGCATCGAGTTCAACGTTTTCAATTTTTACGGTATCGGCAACGTTTCGGAAACGATCCTAAAGTTAAACTCTACACACTGCTATCAGGTATTTAAGGGGTATCGATCCCAAATTTGAGATATATACAATGTGTGCTTTAAAAGGTTTATACAACTTTAATTAATAGTGACGTCACACATCCCATAACAATTTATTGCATAATGGGTCATCTAGCGAAGTTTTCTTTTACATTTCCAGTAAAGATCGTTCTTACAATACCACAAATATCACTCATATCAAGAAGAAAGTGATGAACATAGGTAGGTACATTAATACCGAGTAAAAAATAACGCCGCAAATAAACTTACAATTCTAACATTTTATGGGTCACTTTACATCGTACTGTAAATACTTAATTTTAAAGAGCTTAAAGCTTTTAAAGAGCGTAAATCTGTTCAATGTTGAATTTTACTTCCATAATAAGTACTGAACGGCGTATTTCCAAAACTCTGTAACAATTACCTTCCTACATTTATATCAATACACCAGAATAAGCTTTGATGTTTAAAAGCCTCTTAACAAAATTGCGCGCACGTGCGAAATAATCTCGGAACCCAGAATAATAAAGAATATCCAATTTCGAAAAAAACGTATCGCGCGACGTATTTTACGCAATTCCGAATCAGTATTCCCATGGAAGGGTTTGTGAACGTTATTTATCACGGCGAGCATTTAATTAAATCGTGTGCGCAAATAAATCGGACAATGATTCAACGCACGCGCCAGTCGGCGTGTTTGTGAAGAGAGGAATTACGGACTTGGAATTGCACATTTAAAAAAAACAGGCCAAGCGCGAGTCGTGAGCTCATGAATGGTTCGGAGTTTCCTTCTGTTCTTTTTTAGATGAAGCTAACTAGTGCTTGCAAACTTTTTCAAACAACAGATAGATTTAGATTTGAGCAGATAGATGAGATATTAGATAAACACAAAGGATCACCTTTCTTTTTACCACCTTCATCTATTCGACGGGTGTTCGGTTCTATGTAGGTATACAGCTTTCTAAGTTAAAGCACTCGGCTTTATAAATTACTAACAATAGCTATTCACACGACTTCGACGTACGCGATTAATATATTATATATTTTTTGATATTACACTTCAAAATTGATCTCATCCCACCTGATATTAAGTGTTAATGAGGTCCTAGCTTAAGAGCGACAAGTACAGCATAATAAATCTGTTCTTGAACTGGTCGTTCTTACCTTTATGCATTTTTAGATATATATATATATATACATATATATATATATATATATATATATATATATATATATAAAGTCCATCTATATGTATATATATATATATATATATATATATATATATATACATATAGATGGACTTTTTTTCAAGATACGCAACCCCAAATAATCCAAAGTAAGCCGGATTCTGTACGGAGCGTGAAGATTTACTTCCTAATTAGATTACGCGTACACCTAAACGCGATATTGTATTCGTATGACTGAATATCTTTTTTCTCGATGCTGATGGGGACTGGTCTCATAAACATATTCTAACGGTTTTAAAAAAATATATTATAAAGGAAATAAAAAAGTCAATGCCGAAGTTCAAATTGTAATTGAAAAGCAAAAGTACATCTTTAGCTACCCTATATCATAATATATACCTGTAGCTGTACTTCATACGTTACACTATATCACTATCAAATTATATTTATACTAGCCATTAACAAAATATGAGAAAAAATATTACAAGAATTAAAAAAAAATGTCAGGGTTCAAATAGAATGCTTGCAGTTTACACTACACAGACGTAAAACAGCACTATAGTTCTTATACCAAAATGCATAAGTAAGGATTTTCATTAATTTGTTGTTCGTGAAAACAATTCCGTTTTAACGTTTTCCGCGCGGTCCTCTCAGTGTTTGACGCTACATCCATTTTTAACGGTGATATATCCTGAAATATGAGCGCGTTGCCACACTTAAATAGTTTTCGGGATAAATGGAAAATTTTGTTTTGTTTTTGCATTCCATAAACGAGTTTGTTGTTCGAAGCGAAATCGAACTTTGGCTGTAACTACGTGCAGTGTTTGGAGGACTGAGGTGAGTAACAAATTGATAGGTTTTATGAACAAGGTTGAAAAATGAAGTTGATACATGAATAAATATCAGACAACATTTTCATTTTGTTCCGATCTTCTTAAGATACATGAGTAATTAAAAGGTGATTTGACACTTTAAATTCAATCAATTTAGATTCATTTTACAACGGAACGGAAGGTATATGGAAGCATATTTAAGAAGAAAAAACTAACATAATAAATCAAAATTTGGAAAAATTATCATTTTGCAACAACACTCAGACAATATTATATTATGGTTATTTAATTGTTGAATATTTATGAAACAAAAACACGCTGTTTGCAAGTTTTTGCAAAAATATAATTGCTTAAAAAAATCTTACGTAAATTATACGTCCATTCTTTACGGTAAGTTAGGTAAAAAAAATATCTTGGGATTCGTTATGATGTCATTATGCAAGATCATATTTTGTAATAATTCTATACCATATTTTTTAAACAAATAAGTGCTTTGATAACCACATCAATACTGAATGAAATTTAATTTCATTTAGTTGGAAATGTGCAAGTACATTTTGAAGCCCATTAAAGTCTTGGTTTCGAATAATAACCCAATTCAAAGATATAAATTCAGCCATGTTGTAGAACCCAAATGTCTAGACTTGTTTCGAATTAAGAAACAGTCCTTCGGGACGCTCGAAACAAGTTCCAAGTAGAAATAAATCTCAATACTAGTATTATTCCTTTTCCATTCTACACCACACTACGAAACGCTCTATACTTTGTGAATTTTCACTTAGTTGTACTCCCGAGGGAATCGTACTTATCCTCGCAGAAATAAAAAAGGAAAAAATGAGCTAAGTTGTGTCAAAATGAAAAAATAAATATCAGTTTTCAAATTAATTAAACTAATTTAAAAAATAAATGTAGTAGTCATTTTAAGCATGCTCTGAAATACGATAGAAAGCCTGGAAGATTTATTTGCGCTGTGGCACGAAATAAGTCAACACGCTAAGTCAAACTGTAAAACCCTCCTCCTTGCTTATATTTTCACGTAAAACTTTATATTTCGTCGAGCGTGCCCTGGAATATTTTCGCGCATATAAGAATGCCCCGGCAACTAGCAAAGGAATTTCAAAGAGAAATGCCACGTCTGCAAATCTGGGGACGTTATCTGTAAAATTGTCGGTTAGACGATGAAATGTGACGACACACATGTTCGGCGTAAGAACTGCAACCTCGGAATATTTCTCTCAATTTTACGATATAGCAAAACTGGAATGTTATATTAATAATTATAAATAAATATCATCACATAATTTAACCTTTTTTCAAAGAAGTTAGTTTAAGCACTCGTATTATAGATACCAGAAACAATGGTGGTACCCCCATATATGCTTTAACACGTTTACACACAAATTTGCATCACACTCACTCGTACTCTGGGTCAAGACTGAATAAACGACTACTTACATCAACAGTTCAAAGCGCCAACAATTATACCATTGTGCCAGTGAGTAAATTATTAGGTATATCTTGTTTATTTCGGTTTTTTAACCTATGAACTATTTAGCTTTGTTATAATGAGCAAAAAGCGACATAAAAAGTGGCAATGGTGGTGGATTTAGTGGGAGTGTTAGTTTGGAATTAAAAGACTCCAAAATAGCTAATCTTTTTTTTTTTTTTTTTTTTTTAGTCGAGGGGTAAATGCCTACCGCACCGTCACTCTCAGTGGGGAACGGAGAGTGGTGTGTCGGGCTTGCACCGACTAAAACCCCCTCGGTGGCCAACGCTGCGCAATTGTGGGGGAGTCGGGATTCCTTGCGATTCTACACAGGCTCCCCCACAGCGCCTACCGCCAAGCGGCCCATCTCGCCGCGCAAATACGCAGCTGGAGCGTGTCAGGCCACCTGACACGCCCCACCCCCTCGGGACCGAGGTAACGGACGCCAGGCTTACCCCACGCCTGGCATCTCCGGTCCCAGCAGCGGATCTGCTGTGCGGCTCCGCTGCCTACCGCCTGTGTGGACACCGAGACTCTCAATCCAGCTCTCCCTCCGAGAGCCAGATGAAGTCCCGAGACCCACCGGTCGCGGAGGATAGGGAGACCGGCAAACGTAATACCGTATCCTCCTCTTCCTCCGCGACCCCACCACGACGCGATTCGCGCCTCGCGCGGCAGCGCGCCACTGCCGGGTCGCGGAGGACAGGGAGGCCGGCAACGAAACACCGAGGTCCTCCTCTTCCTCCGCGATCCACCTCTGCCCTTGCGGGCTTGCCGCAGAGAGCCACCTTCTCTCCGCAGCCCAGCTCGGGATCCGTCTTGGCTTCAACCTGTGCGGTATTGGAGGCTGGGTGACAAGGCCAGCCTCAACGTCCCGGACCACAGGGTTACTGAGCCCCCCCATCGCGACAAGATGCGGAACCCAGCGGGGGGGGAAAATATAGCTAATCTGCCTTAATTTTTTTAACTATTGATAGTGTACTCAACACTAGCCATAGGTGACAGGCTAAATAATATTACCAAAAAAATTTGGAACTCTAATTTACCCGTGTGAAACCGGTGTGGAATGCTGGATCCAGTTAAGTTGATTGGTGTTTTCACGTCTGACTGCAATATTTAGTCCAAATTGACATGCATTTGACTCAATTTAAAACACCCAAAAGCTTGTACAGCTAAAATAAGATCGAGATTTCTTGTACTACAAAAATGTTTACTTGCAAAAGAGTTTTGCACCGAAATACCACATCTGTGAAACCTCTATCTGCAGAAATCCCGACAAGATGAAATGCGACGCTCCGCGGTGCAAAAGTTTCATGTATTCAACGATTTCAATGTGTAAATAAAATATAGTTCTTAAATATTAATACTAATTGTTACCTGAAACTTCTTTGGCGTTATTTCGGGTTAAAATATAGTTCTTAAATATTAATACTAGTTGTTACCTGAAACTTCTTTGGCGTTATTTCGGGTTAAAATATAGTTCTTAAATATTAATACTAGCTGTTACCTGAAACTCCTTTGGCGTTATTTCGGGTTAAAATGATCCTATATTCGATTATCCAGTATTCGATTTATCTTTCTTTCAAATTTCATCTGAATCCATTGAACAGTATTTTACTAGGAATTAATGTTTGTTTTCTTCGTAACTCATTATGTATTAACAAAACTTCCGAGCTTTTTTTTTATTTATTTTAAATTTTTTTCTGTGTAATGGCTTTACAAGTTGAGATATGACATCGTTCTATTTTTCAAATATTCTTTTTAAATTCTATCACTTAAAAGTAACCATTTTACTACACAATGTTACTTAATTCCGTCGACCAGATCGAGGCTTGCATAGCTAACCTTCAGTATCGTTTCCAAACTATTACTTCTATCGTGACACTAGAACCTCAACCTCAAGATTAAATGCCTGAAAATAAAATTTTATTCGGCAGTCGACATTTTTACGTCCTTATATAAACTCGTATGGTAACTAGGAGAGGAATTTTTGTACCGAAATACGTCTGAGTCCGTACCGTTATCTGCGGAAATCCAGGAAAGAGGATGAAATGCGACGCTTCAGTACCTACGTAGAGGTATTTCGCTTTTCAGATGCTTTCGAAAGTATGAATAATCTTACCAAAACATGGTTAAAAAACATGTAAGAAATAACGCATATCCTATTCATCTATACATATTAATAAATTGGATCTGTAAAGTCTGACTTGTATTATAAAAATAAATGATTCCACACATGTAAGGATGAAATTACAATTTGTGCATGTCGGTTTGTCCTAACTGGTCTTTAGAACGACTATACTGATTTCGACCGGTCTTTCACAGACAAATACTGGATGTAGTATTGAGTATTGAGATGTGAATAAGAAGCCCCGATATTCTAATCCTACGTCATGGTGATGTTTGATATTTCTGTCAATGTCATTCCAAAACCAACCGATCACGTAGCAGTTAAACCTCACACCTACATGGCGCCATCTAGCGGATTTTCACACACGACTGCCATTTAACCACTTATGGACCATAGGGAAAAATATTTCCCTTTATGTTATTTTGCACTATTTTGCATTATTTCTCATAATTTGCAGTTTTATTAATTATTTTATAAAAATTAACTATTTAAGTAATCTGAGAAATAAAAAGAAACATATTAATTATGTTATTTAATATACCAAAAACTTAAAGTTATTTAGGAATTCAGCCCACCAAATTTCAGGTTTTGTTGATAATAAAATTTTATAGTTAATTGTTTTATTTATGTGCAAAAACAAGTCTACAGCATTGGATATACATTATATTATAGTTTTCAATTAAAACAATATCGATTAGCTTATAATTGAACTATCTATTACGAAAATTAAAGAGGGGAAAAATATTTCCCTTAGGCGTGAAAGGGTTAAAAGAAAGTATCATACGGTTAGTCTACAAAATATAATGGGGCTGTAACAACCATAGAAAACTAAGACCTAATCATTTTAGTGTTTGAAGACGGAGACATTTCATAGCTGCTTAGATTTGACAACAAAAATAAAATTAAAATATTGCTAGCTGAATTTAAGTAACTAACGTATTTCTTTGTGCCCGTTCCTCGAGATGGATGCCTTTTGACTTTACACAGTCTTGTATCTTTTGTTTGAAAAGCAGTCCCGGGAGTGTCTGTAATATCAGGGCTATTGAGAAGTCAGTTTTGTTTTAATATTCCCGTAGGACAGCGCAAGATGAGGCGAAGGAAATAAAACGAACGATGAATTTTTCTTATGAATATCTCCGGGTGCTTGTGACGGGGAATTATAAACAGACTTTGTGAAAGACAATCAGTTTAAATTTGCTTTTCTGTTAGTAACTGTCATGAGTGAATAAGAATGTTTGTGGTGTCAACCATTCATTGTTAATATTTTATGTTATATTTTTTACGCGCAAGATTACGGTTAATTTTAATCTTATTTTTACAAGGCTTATTATAGCAATTACGGATATTACTGAAAAAAAAAATCCTATTGCATGTAATTCTTAAGATATGCATGCATACATTTACTGGCGATGCATTTTTATTTAATACTAGCTGTGCCCGCGACTTCGTTCGCGTGGACTACATCCTTTCATGGTCGGTTTTACCCCTTTCTCCCCTAATATTCGAAACAAAAAGTAGTCTATATATTGTAATCCAAGTTTCGAGCTATACTTGTGCCAAATTTCATATCTCTAACTTAAAAAAAAAAGTTTTCCATATAAACTTTCAAAGGTGGTATTACCCCCATCCTATGTCCGTTCTTGAGATTCAACGTATACCTATACCAAATTTCATCAAAATCCGTTCAGCCGTTTAGGCGTGAAAGAGTAACAGACGGACAGACAGACAGACAGACAGAGTTACTTTCGCATTTGTAATATTAGTATGGATACATTTCCTCTACCTGAGGGTTGCTTGGGGCAGATAGCTTTCTGGCGACAAGATCGCTTAAATTGTATTATGTCTGTTAAAACTTTTTTGAGTGAGGGCATAGCGACTTATCGCTCAAACTGGAGCAGCCCGATTGGTGAAATATACCTTACAGAAGACTTACGTTAGCCAAATAACAATCACTTCTGTGTTGTTGTGTTCCTGTGAGTAAGGTTTCCAGAGCTCTTGGGGGGTGCTACATTAGTAGCAGGGGTCAAGCCTTCAAGGTAAGGGCGACAAGTCCAGTAACAGATTTATTATGCTGTACTTGTCACCCTTAAGCTAGGACCTCATTACCACTTAACATCAGGTGGGATGAGGTCAATCTTGAAGTGTAATATAAAAAAAATAAACAATTTCAGTAAGTGTATTTGTGAAAGTAGCTTTATTTTTTTATCTATAGTAGAAAAGCAATTGGTAGAGACGGATTGCTGAACAAAATAAGTTCACGCGGGCTTGGTATAAAGTGCTATAAATTAATCAATAAATATTGAACATTGAGATCACATAAATGTATAAAATGTTGTCTGATGTTTATTTTTATTATTTATCTGCCTCTTTTATCATTGTAATATGTTGCGCAAGGTTCCATCTTTCCTGATAAAGTATCCTAGTTTTGGCGACCACAAAAACATTGCAAGCTCGTCCCACCCTATCTCTGAGTAAAAATCCTTGTTGACGTCATCTCAAACAATCTTATTGTGACCCTGCGCAAAGGGCCGCTAACTGGCGACCCTGGCAATGGACCCTTCCGTCCCATCCGATCCGAAACAATAGGGCTGACCGTTTGAATCACGTCCAGTGCCCACATTTGGGTATCCATTCTGGTAGTGCCTTTCATCTGATTTCAGGGCAAAGTAATGTGATTTTCCAAATTACTGTCTTGATATTCTATAGACGTATTATATTATTGATTTATTTATTTAAAAGCTTTATTGCACACAAAAAGTACAAAAGGTGGACTTAATGCTAGGAGCATTCTCTACCAGTCAACCGTTGGGTGTTAGTTCGTTTATGGGTGCGGTAACAGTAAAAATGTGAGTATGGGTTACAACAAAAATTAATAATAATAAATAGCAGAAAAATTAAACGCGAGAATAGAATATTCATACATATGATCATGATAAATACATATAATAATTAAACAAAATATTATATATATAACAAAATAATTTATATAAATATAAGCAAACAAGTGAATAAATAAGGTAAATCAATTGAGCAAACGAAATTCTATGTAGAGGGGGAGGAAATGAAGAATTTAAGAACTTTTAATTTAAAAGTTCCCTTAGTTAGGAAATCTCCAATTACGCATTCCGTACACTATCTAGTTTTAAAAACTCACTTCAAGATGCATCACATCGCATCTTAAAAAGTTCAATGCAAACGTGTTTATTTCGCGCTTATTAAAAAACTTTAAGCTGGAAGACTAACAAGAAACGCATTAATAATTCCAGCGATTTCTCTATCCACAGCAAAACTTTCCATTTACGTAAACAGGCAGTAGAAAAACTTGTACAGCACACTTCCCAAGTTCTAGCGAGACTTGAACTTAGTACTTAAGTAATAACAGTACGTTTGTAGTGAGATGAAACATTCATAATGAATGGTCTACAAAAAGTGTAATCTAGAACGGGTTTGAAGTCTTCCAGAATGAAATAAAGGCAAAAGTAAACGGGAAAGGCGAGAATAATACACTACAACAATTTAATTTGCACGTAGAGTTTTTCATTTTAGCGTTTCAAGTATAAGTTTCGGTCCCGAGGGGGTGGGGCGTGTCAGGTGGCCTGACACGCTCCAGCTGCGTATTTGTGCGGCGAGATGGGCCGCTTGGCGGTAGGCTGTGGCTGTGGGAGAGCCTGTGTAGAATCCGCAAGGAATCCCGACTCCCCTACAACTGCGCAGCGTTGGCCACCGAGGGGGTTTTAGTCGGTGCGAGCCCGACACACCACTCTCTGTTCCCCGCTGAGAGTGACGGTGTGGTAGGCATTTCCCCTCGACAAAAAAAAAAGGAACTCATTACCACTTAACATCAGGTAAGATGAGGTCAATCTTGAAGTGCGTTATAAAAAAAAAATTGACGAACTCACAAACTAAATCAATCGTTAGCTTGAGGTTCAATAGCATTAGATAATATACACCTGCATAAATCAATCCTCATTCAATCTGACCAGAGTTCTCAATTACTTAAAGCATTAGTTATAATATTTGCGCAATTAAAACACACGCGCGTGCAATTTCAAGGGCTCATCATTAAACTTTGTTTGATGAAAACACAAATGTGTACTTTACACAATAAAGCAAGATCGCATGTTCAAACAAGCTCATGAGATGGGGCGGCCTTTGTCAACATTGTACATTTAGGGTAGCTAGGAGCGCGCATCTTACGTAAATCAATAATTACTAGGATACTTGTAAAATCGGCTTTATAAATTGTGATCCTAATTGGTGTCTTTTCTTTGGAAGTACTTTGACAGTTTTTTAAGGTTCCATGACGATCTCCGTAGCCGAGAGGCGAGCGGGCCGGACTTTGGCGTCGCGCCATCTCTGAGGTTCCGGGTTCGATCCCCGGTCGGGTCAATATGAGTTATGAACTTTTCTATATTGTCTCGGGTCTGGGTGTTGTGGTACCGCCGTTGTTTCTTATTTCTGTAACACAAGTGCTTTAGCTACTTACCATAGAATTAGAGCAATGTATGTGATGTCGTCTAATATTTATTTATTTATAGCCAAATGGCAAAAAGAGGAACCCTGTCTGTCTGTCTGTCATATCTCTTACCTAAAAAATAAACATTTCCCATATAAACTTTCAAAGGCGGTTTTACCCCATCCTCCATTATTTTCAAAACAAAAACTAGCCTTTTTTATAAAAAATTAAATTAAATAACATTTATTTCAGATAAGTAACATCCATAGGTGTTAGTAACAATTAACTTAAGGAGTGTTGTTAGTAACTTAATTTTTGAGTTCATGAAACTATGTCCGTTCTAGAGATTCAACGTATACGAATACCAAATTTCCTCAAAATCGGATCATTGGTTTTGGCGTGAAAGCCAGATAGACATAGAGACAGAGTTACTTTCGCATTTATATTATTAGAATGGATTTTATAAGTCCTTCAGTTTTATTTGATGTTCTGAGTAAGGGATCAGCAGGCCTCATGTGTTTAAGCTAACATTGACTTCTGTCTGGCAGCCAGTTCGTCGTCAAACTCAAAGTTTTGGGAAAACTTTGTTCTTTACCTAATTGTTGTGTGTTGTGGGGAATCGTATTGTGTACTTCATTTGTAGCAAACAATAGGTATGTATTAGTATTGGTTTTGTTGGGAGTTTAAATAGGCTTATGTATTAGGTAGATATACACTTTAACATACAAGCAAGAATACTGAAATTGATTTCAGTGATAAATTTTCCTGCAATTTAGACGGTTTGTGATTAACTAGCTGTGCCCGCGACTTCGTTCGCGTGGACTACATCATTTTATGGTCGGTTTCACCCCTTTCTCCCCTAATATTCGAAACAAAAAGTAGTCTATATTTTAATCGAAGTTTCGAGCTATATTTGTGCCAAATTTCATATCTCTAACTTCAAAAATAAACATTTTTCCTTATAAACTTCCAAAGGTGGTATTACTCCCCTCCCCCACTTATTTTCTAATAAAAAGTAGTCTATGTCCGTTCTTGAGATTCAACGTATACCTATACCAAATTTCATCAAAATCGGTTGAGAGGTTTAAGCAGGAAAGCGTAACAGACAGACAGACAGAGTTACTTTCGCATTTATAATATTAGTAGGGATAAGCGGATCGCGGATCGATCGTGTGCTATCTCCGTTAATTCATTTTTTTTTCTATTAGTTGCATCGTGACGCCATATAGCCTATAGCCTTCCTTGATAAATGGACTATCCAATATAATATATTTTTTCCAATTCGAACCAAAACTAGTACTTTCAAAGATAAGCGCGATCAAACAAACAAACAAACTTTTCATAAGATAAATATACTAAGTTTTCTTTCTTATAGTGACTTGACGACACAGTAAAATCAAACACAACTGAGCTTCTCTGTAATAGAAGATATTTATCTTTTTTTTACAAATAAGCTTTTGGGTAGGTACATACAATAAATGGTAAGTGTGAACAAAACATTAACAAAACAAACTTATTTGTAATAAAAGAAACGACAGTTAATGTTGTTAATAAAAATGTCGTATCCTAAATCACTATTCAATATTAACATAAATAAATTGTGTAACAAATAAAATTATGAAACTCTCATTGCTTTCATTGATATATAATAAAGATTTTATTATTATTTTTTTTTATTATTGAAGTTTCATTTCCTGCTTCACATTGTACCACAAATTATAAAACGTCTTCATGTCGGTTTATAACGGCGACGCGTGAGAAATAATTGTAAGAAAGTTTTATTTTCTTCACATTTATATAGTCGATGTAGATTGGACATAGCAGATGAAGAGTATATACGATTAGTTGTACCATTAAATGGTTTAATTTTTTTGGTTCAATTAAAGTTTAATAAACATTTAAGTGCAGTCACGAACATTCAAATGTAAGCATTTGAGTTCTGATGACGTTACGATAAGGTTTAATTTAGAATGAAGTTATGTATTTATACATAACCGATAGGTGAAATACCTCCATCCACCTTACAGAAGACCGCAGCTAAATAACAATCACTTCTATGTTGTTGTGTTCCTGCATGTGAGTAAGGTTTCCAGAGCTCCTGGGGGGTGATACATTAGTAGCAGGGGTCAAGCCTTCAAGGTAAGGGCGACAAGTCCAGTAACAGATTTATTATGCTGTACTTGTCACCCTTAAGCTAGGACCTCATTACCACTTAACATCAGGTGGGATGAGGTCAATCTTGAAGTGCAATATAAAAAAAAATACTACTTTATAATAATTCAAACAATTTAATTTTCTTATTTACAAGCCAAATCGTTGATTACAAAACAGCCACTTGCTTTCAATTGATTTGCGACTGACGCATCGCAATTATAACGAAAACATTTTGTTTTCGGTTCGCTCCCAATTAATATTCACGTTCAATTCAAACAAAGCGTTGTCACTGAATTTACTAAATAATTCACGGACGAAAGTGAGCTATGCGGTTGTGCAAATGAGTAGTTCGCTGCCCGGGCGCCATTACAGAGGCGGCTGCAATGTCGGTTAATATGTTTCACGTGAGATTACAAGGGGCTTTGGGCATATTTCAAAATTAACGGCAAAGTTGGTAAATTTGACAATGTTTTAGGATACCTGTAGGCAAAATTACTACGTTCATTTATTGCTGTGCCAATACTAATATTATAAAACTGAAAATGTTTGTTTGTTTATTATTATATTTTATTTTATTTCTCAAAAGAATTTAAACATTCACTTACATGAGATTTTTTATAAACTACGAGTACATAGGTATAATTATTTTCTGGGCACTAACTTTGTGTTAGAATTTAAGACACGAACATAAAAAACAAAGTTATGTATCTAACAACAGTGTGATAAATCAATGACAACAATGAATTTATCTAACTATAACAAAACAGATCATAACCAACCAAAACCAAAACTTATAAACATTTTAAATAATTTAACGGGTCAAAACGCGACACCATTTTATTAAGTAGTTAATACAAACTACTTACTGCCTGACTTCTCGGTTAGCTGACTGATTATTTGAAGTTTGTTTAAACGCGTTATACTCGGGAAATACTAGTTTGATTTGAAAAAATATTTATGTGTTACATAGTCCATTTATCGAGGATGGCCAATATATCCTCAGATTGGCGCCTTCAAAGTAACAAACAAACCCAATTTTATAATATCTACTATATAAAAATAAGTCTGGTTTTCCTTCTTGACGCTATAACTCCAGAACGCACGAACCGATTTCCACGGTTTTGCATTCGTTGGAAAGGTCTCGAGCTCCGTGAGGTTTATAGCAAAGAAAATTCAATTTCAACTGAATAGCGGGAGAATACTCTAAGGCGAAACGAAGTTCGCCGGGACCGCTAGTTAGGTAAAGATTCAAATATTTACATAAAATAAAAAGATGTTTCAATCTCTTTATGGCCTGTCTATGTATAGACGTTGGTTGCTATCTCAGTTCACACATTGTAGACGGAATGATAATAATTCAACCAAACCTGATGATTTTGCATATGGCAAGATAATATCGAAAGTGTTGGTATAGTATTGACGACTTCCTTAGCAGAGGGGGAGCGGGCCGGATTTTGGCCATTGACGTCGCGCAATCTCTAAAGACCCGGGTTCGATTCTCTCAATACATTTTATCCTGAAATACCGTCGACAAAGATACTTTACAAAATTAAGTATAACGTTCCTTTTTTTTTTCTTTGACGAACCGTACCTCCATCTGTGGGAAGATGACGGCGTGTGTGGCACTCCTCTACTTTGCGAAAGGTCACTGAAACCCCCCGGTTGGACTTCATCGCCTTTTAAAGATGGTGCTGTGGGAAACTCGCCTCAGCCAGAACCACCACGACACCACAGGCGGAATGACCGCTAATATGCAGTCTTACCTGCGTGTGCGGCTGCGCATGAGCAGTGAGATGTGCCCTCACAGCCAGATGCAGCCGCAGCGTGACGTGACCGTGCGCGTTTGCGGCGCGACACGCCCAGCGACCGCCGTCAGCCACTTCAGCGCGCCGGATACCGAGCGCGTCGTGGGCGCGGCTGTAGCGCCCACCGCCCTCCCCCTCGCGCACCTCACGCAGCACGCCACCTGCAGTCTCGCGGTACCAACTGTAACAAGGAGTTTGTGCTTATTGTTTGACGACCTCCATAATCGAGAGGCGAGCGTATCGGACTTCACGTCGCGCTACCTCTTTCCCAGGTTCGATAGGGTCAATGTGAGTAACGAACTATTCCATATTGTCTCGGGTCTGTGTGTTGTGGTACCGTCATTATTTCAGATTTTTGTAACACAAGTGCTTAAGCTACTTACATATAGAATTAGAGCAATGTATGTGATGTTAACCAATATTTATTTATTTATTGATTATATTATTTTATAAGTATTATATTATAAGTGATAAGCGGCCAGTTTTTTTCACGTTTTCCATTGATTCTACGCTCTTATTGGTTGAAGCATGGTGTAATTAGCTTAAAGCCTTTTTTGATAAATGGATTATCCAACACAGAGTTTTTTTTAATTCAAACCAGTAGTTTCTGAAATTAGCACGTTCCAACAAACATTTTGTTTGTTAGTTCATCTTTAAAATATTAGTAGATATTTATAAAAACAAATTTAGAAACCTATTTTATTTAAGAATGCCTTCTTAGAAAGAAAAAACCTTCTTAAAGACCGAAAATATTGAATTATTGTGTACACGACGGGAACGCAGAGATCAGATTCTCTTATTTATAAGATAATCCATAATTTAGTAGATTCACCATACCTATTACACAAGTTAATTTTTTAAATGCTGTAGACTCAATGCACGTTACAAGGACACATTTCTTACAACCATCTGTAGTACTAATTATAAAAAAAACACTTTCCTTAAACGGACTTGCGACAAGTATAATAAAAAGTATGGACACATCGATATATTTCACGAAAAAATTTGACATTTTTGTTACTTACTTAAGAAGCAATAATTATGTAGTTATTTATTTAGTAAAACAGAGTGTACTTATATTGCTAAAATCAACATAGCCTGAGATAACTATTGGTGGAAATTGTTTAAGGCAAATGTGTTATTTACTTAGTTTATTCTATCTGTAATACAATGATGCTGTTTTTTCCTGAATAAATAAATAAATAAATTAAGACACAGCAAGCGCGATGAGACTTCTAAAAACAGTGATAGACATTTTTTTACTTTAAAAGTTTTGAGTTCATTTCCTTATCTCTTAACAATAGGTAACGTCATTTTAAAGAAATTACCAATGCTGGTGGCTGCGAGGCTCCAAAGGTAACTAACTAAGTCTTTAGAAACATTTATAATTTGGAGAAACCGCTGAACAATAAGAGCTACAAAGGATAAAGTGCCTGGTCATTTCGATTTTCTTAGATTATTGTTCTGATCATTTCAGTCGAGACTTAAGGTCTTACTACTAAAATGACAAATAGCAATTATTCAATTCTCATAAACGTTAACCAAATCAATTCGATCAAGAATGCGTATTAAAAGCGTTTCAGGAAAATAAAGAAAGAAAGAAAGAAAATACATTTATTGACATCACAAAATATACATACAAACACAACGCAAGACAATTCAACAGATAATTATTATTATAAAATATCCTGTGAGGCCAATTTGGGTTCCACCTCAGCAAATGCCGCTACGACATCTTTAACGCCGCAGCAGCGCTGGTATTCTGGTGGAACCCCTTGCTTGGGAAATTAGCAAATGCCCCGGCTCTTGCTAGTTAAAGCTTTTTGTTTTTGTCTACAAAAATACTCGTTATTAAAATTGTTTGAATTCAAAACCTAGCTAATTGGTCCAGGCGGGTGGCACCAGAGATGCACTAAATTATTAAAAATGTATTGATCCGCGGATATGGATAATTTTCAATTTCTTTACACGCTGAGTGGCGAAGCGCAATACTCTAAATGTTATTTTGTTGGAAATGTAAAATTAATTCAATCTATCTGTAATATTCAAAAGGATGTAGTTAGCTTCATTCATATGTAAGACAGGTTTTGTATAAATTAGTATCCTCATCTGAGTTTGATATGTGAAGATAAAATATTGCAAGTACCTATTACTTTAGTGGAACATCATTATTTTGTGGCAGAATAGTTTAACTTAACATTAAAAGCCATTGTTTTTCCCTGATGAGCATATTTGTGTTTATTGTGATTTCTGCAATATCAAGCGGATACAGAAACGAATACAGATTGTAGTTCTCTCTCGGATTTCCGCATACGGATACGAATACATATTCTGGCACATCTCTAGTTGCGACACGGCACGCGCCGCTGAGGGCGCAAATAAAGGACAAAGGGCGCTTCGTCGGACAAATACTTATGTAGGTACACGTCAGTACGTGTGCTGAGGCTATGCTGGGTGGGAGTTTAAGTGGGGAAAGTGTTGATGTTACTTTTAGGGATTTTTGAACTACTGTCTATAATAAAGTTATCTTACTCGCTAAAATAAAAAAGGTTTTTAGTATAGTGGCCCGCACTCAATCGCGCACAGAGTATATATATATTTTTTAACTATAAAGTTAAATTACCGAAGAGCGTCGGAACAAAAACCGATATATCACATTTTGACATATTTTTTTTTGATGGTAATTTGGTTGTTATCGTACATATCTTGCTGAATAGTTAAAGTAACCTGGTCAAAAACTGATAAATCCGCTCTAAAACTGGCCTCAAAACACCCGAATCTGAACATAAACCGATAATTACATCAATCGCACTAAACAATCATGGCGATTGGAACAGATAACGATAAATCCTATACATATTTCATTGTCGACTCTTTTGATTCTGTCAAAAACCGATATATCTAATTTAGAGTTAATTCGCATTTAGTCCACTGTCTTATGTTTTGGCTCGTCAATGAATCCCCAGAAAATATCAAAGAGGTATATTTGACATTTCGCGTACGTGGTCATAGTTTTTTACCCGCTGATCGTGTTTTCGGCAAAGTAGAAAAGGAGGTTAAAACCGTTCCAGTTATTACAGAAAAGGAAGAATATCAAGAGATTTATAAGAAACATGGGGTTGTTTTATTGCTGGAAGACAATTGGGGCTTAAAGGATATTTAATCTTTGGAAACCTATTACAAAAAACTAGAAGGAAAGAGGGACTTAAAACGTATTCATTTAAAAAAATATAATGTTATTCAGGGACGAGGAACAACGAGACAAACTAAAACTCTAATTTATCTTTTGAAATACTGACGCATGTTCAGCCTCATTTTATCAATCTCTCATATCGTACCACCGTTTTATTAAATACCGATATATCCTACTGTGTTTTATCAAAAACCGATAAATCCAATTGGTTTGGTCAAAAACCGATATATCCATTTTCTTTTTTATATAACTTTATAGGTACCATAGCCACGAATGCAGAATTTAGGTTTCCAAAGAGTGACGTCAACACCTACAATTTCATAGATTTCGTTTAACTCTAAATTTAAAAACCATGAACTTGGGCATATTTTTACATTTTCCCGCAAAAAACACAAATGTGATTTATCGGTTTTTGTTCCTATGCTCCTCAACTATAACAGGTGGACTTAATGCTAGGGGCATTATCTACCAGTAAACTTATCCTCATAGACAGCCTACCATCTGCAACTAGATCATTGACGTCCACGGATTCCATGGTAAACTAAAGAACACTGAATACCCTAGTTCCATCATTGAATTAAATGAATTATCACATGACATTATCAGAAGTAGATTTCGATAAAGATTTTTTTTCCTTTACAGACATACTTTGCATTTGCATCATTGGTTAAAGAAACGTTAAGTCACTGCTACCATGTACACGTAACCACACTCAACGAACACTCCACTCGAAAGTAAACCAGTGTACAAATTCAAAACCTAACGCGTGGACTTGTTGCCAGGGCACGGCACGCGCGTAGAACACAAATAAAGGACGAAGGGCGCTTTGTTCGACAAATGTATGTATGTAGATGTACACGTCACTACTTGTGCTGTGGCTATGCTTGGTGGAGGGAGTCGTTAAAGTGGGGGGAAAGCGTTTAACTTTATGGATAAGAATCATAATAAAAGTTTGATATATTCGTTTCAGGCATTTTTAAACACTTTTTCTATCTACATACACTTATCTTAATTACTATAATAATAATAATAAAAAATTGATTAATAAAATTGCATCGAGGCTAAAGAGACTTGACCATGGAAACTAAATAATTGGCCTCCACGGAATCCTTGAGAGACTTAAGAACACCTAATAACCGAGTTCAATAATTGAATTTGGTAAGTGAATTCACACATGATATTAGTAGAAGTAGATTTAGACAAAGAAGTTTTTCCGTCATGAAATAGTATATCGAACACGCACAGACAGACAGACACAACAAATATATTATAACTCCCCGTCGTTTTTGCGTCGGTGATTAAAAAAGCGTTAAGTTACTCGTAATCACATTCAACGAACACTCCACTTTTAAACCAGTGTAAAAAAAAACAAATTCTAACTTCACCCGCGTGGACCGGTTGCCAGGACACGGCACGCGCGTAGAACACAAATAAAGGACGAAGGGCGCTTTGTTCGACAAATAGCTAAGTACACGTGTACGTGTTTAAGACGGAATGTATGACAAGTTGGCTGCGAATGTGAAAGCTATAAAATGCTTTTGTTTTTCAATTGACTTAAAAAATATGAGGTCTCTCAATTAGACCATATGACTTATTTGTTTATTTAGGCCTGCCGTTAATAAAGGCCTGCAGTTTCGCCCGCGTACGATCCGGGTATTTTTTTATGTGTGACGACCTCCGTAGCCGAGAGGCGAGCGGGCCTGACTTTGGCGAGCGCCATCTCTGAGGTTCCGGGTTCGATCCCCGGTCGGGTCAATATGGGAAACGAACTTTTCCATATTGTCTTGGGTCTGGGTGTTGTGGTACCTTCGTTGTTTCTGATTTCTGTAACACAAGTGCTTAAGCTACTTACCACAGAATCAGAGCAATGTATGTGATGTTGTCCAATATTTATTATTATTATTATTATTATTGTGGATTAAGTGAGCACCTTCTAGAAAAAAAACCGGTCAAGTGCGAGTAGGACTCGCGTGGAGAGGGTTCCGTACGTTGGGCTCATAGGTCACAATAAACTAAACAATTATTTATCAAATGTAGGTAAATAAGTTACAGTTGTTGACGTCGATTTTTAAGTTAATTAATTCTTCTTATTCTTTAGCTAATTTACTTTGCTTTGAAACGTGTTCATGGTAAAAGGTTTTTAGATAATTAAATACTTCTGGAACCTGGTAAGTACTCGCATGAAAAAACTATATATGACTGAAAATATATATAATTTAACAAAACAACCCTTTTTTAATTACTTCTCATAGGTTTATCTGTAATCTATAGGTAAAGAGCTATATTCCGCATTAATTTCAAAATTTTTAGCCTAGTAGTTTCAGAGATAAAGGGGAGGGAGGAATGGTCAATTTTCGCCTATTTTCTTAAATAACTAAAAAACTATTTATTTCAAGATTATAAATGATACATATTTGCAATTCTTACAGCAAGATCTTTCATTTGATATGTCACACGATATGGTTAGCGAATTTTTTTTTTAAATGTTGTGATTTACCCTCCAAAAGTGACCCCCAAATTCATAATTTATTTATTTACGTTACCCATGCACCTTTGAGTCTTTAACTTACATATGTGTACCAAATTTCATCTTAATTGGTCTAGTGGTTTCAGAGTAATCGGCTGTGACAGACGGACGGACAGACAGACACGCGAGTGATCTTATAAGGGTTCCGTTTTTTCCTTTTTGAGGTACGGAACCCTAAAAATATAAGTAAAAGGTCTAAAGCAATTTGTAAAACCAATCTAAGAATGTGTAAAACGATACAAGCTGAGATAAATAGGTAAACGTATGCTTACTCAGGCCTCACAGAGGGGCACTTAGATCTCCATTTATAATAAGTTTACAAATACCATGTTAGGTTGTATTTTCTGTTAAAACTCTTTAGAGCTAGGTTTACTCTTTAAAGACAGTTGTAGTTGACTTGTATCGTTTTACAAATTCTGAGATTGGTTTTACAAATTGTTTTAGACCTTTTACTAAATGAAAGGCGTATCATTATTTTTTTTCTAAAAGGTGCACCCTCAATCCACACGCACATTTTTTTTATAAGATTATTAAGCCCAAAGCGTTTTAAATTGAAAGTACACGGTACGATGTCCCGATTTAAGTTCATGAAATTGCCTAAATGATTTTGTATGTGATGTGTGAAGTGTCAATTCAAAACAAGATTCAAGAATAATAAGATGGAATAGAACAACATGACGACCTCCGTAGCCGAGAGGCGAGCGGGCCGGACTTTGACATCGCGCCATCTCTGAGGTCCCGGGTTCGATCCCCGGTCGGATCAATATGGGAAACGTACTTTTCTATATTATCTCGGGTCTGGGTATTGTAGTACCGCGTTTTTTCTGATTTCTGGAACACAAGTACTTAAGCTACTTACCACAAGGTAGGTGATGTTGTCCAGTATTTATTTATTTATTAGCTATGCTTTCCATATTAGCTGTCATCAGTCGTCTGTCGGTCGTCTTTAGCTTACGCCTCGTATAATTAATCTCTATCTGTAACTAGAACGATTCGTTTTTCTAATATTGAAACCGGGCATACGTGTTTATTACAACGCCCTACCCAAATTATCTAAACATGAAAAAAAATATGTTTAAAAATTGCCTGAAGGAATTTGATAGATGCAGTTATATCAAAGCACTATAATTCGTCAGAGAATTATTCACTAAAAGCAAAGTCTATCAGGTACTTCGGAGTTTAAGCTAAGAACCCACTTGCGCAAGAACAAAAACCGTTGATCGCTCTCAACCGTTCTCAAATTACTAACAAAGCGGGTGCACACTGGGGCCGGAACAGTCGCCCTCGACACATAATAAAACGGAAACAGACCATTCGCTGGAGCACTCTTTGTTCGACCACAAATGGATGTAGGAGGTTTTGAAATTAAAAACGAAGATGTCGTTTAAGTATGTGATTATTTGTAAGAGAACAAACGCTGCCAGCGCAAGTCAGAGATTTGTGTCAATAGACACTAAATATTTCTGTTTGGTCAGTTATATTACCAAAAACTGACACGGATTTTTTGTCCCCAACCATTAATGTTAATAGGTAGATAACTAAAACTTGATATTGAACGGTTAGATTACTAAAAAAATTAAACAAAAAAAATTTCCCTTATTCAATAAACAAGAAAAATACCACGGGCCGAAAAGTATGTAGTTCTAAACATATGTATTCGGCAGAGGGCACTTACCGGAGGTTAACGGTTGATACAGCGGAAAAATTTCATCGCCTACTATAACTTGCGGTTAGCTCAGTTGGAAGAGCAGCACGCGCGATACGTGAAGGTCGTGGGTTCGATTCCCGCACCGCAAGGGGAGATAAAATAGCTACATTGAGTTAAAATTTAGCGCGACGTCACTTTTTCGTATAATAAATACACAACAGTAACGAAACACACCCCTCTATTGAGCTTTGTGGCTGTTTATTATCAATTTGATTTGTTCGTTAAAGCAAAAACAAGTTTTCATACAATTTTGAATATGTAACTGACTTACTTGATAGAATCATTGTTTTTCCCAAGTCATCATGCCTATTGCACAAACTTTATTTTTTACAACACCTACTACTTTATTCTGGTTCATTTAAAAAAATAAGTGATTTGATAGATTTGACACAACAGTTTTTAGAAATTCACAGCCATATTTTTTTTCACTACATAAAAATAATATTCAGTGGAAGTACAGTCGCCGTCAGATATATCGGAGCAGACAAAGTGACCAAATACTTCTGAACAGTTAAAATGACAAAAAGTTCCATACACCACAAGTTGCCACTAATATCTGAACATTCATTACTTTAATTATATCTGAGCAGATGCCAATAACATCTGAACACTCATAACGTCAATATGTTTCACGCACGTCATGTGTCTCATTTAGCTACCTGTATAGATGAGTGTTCAGATATTATTGGTAAGTTGTGTGTATAGAAATTATTGACTAGCATTTACTCAGTTATTATTGAAGTAATGAATGTTCAGATTTTAATGGTAACTTGTGGTGAATGGAACTTTTTGACATTTTAACTGTTCTGAAGTATTTGGTCACTTTGTCTGCTCCGATATATCTGACGGCGACTGTACATGTAATTTGAAGTGAAATGACAGTTTAACATAACACTTCTAGCGTCGGTGTCTAAAATTTAATATATTTTTATCTAAAATAGACACTTGTTTAGCTTACATCTGAAAACACAGCCCTTGGAACTTCAGGAAAAGTCTTGACCTAACTTGTTTTTGCATCCACAATCTCAAATGTAATGCTCTTATGTGAGCCAAAGGGAACTCGATAAGTCCGCATCGGGTTTCAAAGGGATTCTAACGCCCTTGTGCGATTGGCGTAACAGTTGTTGTTAAATGCTTAAATAAGATAAGAGATCACAAGCTAGAGTTACAGAGAAATTGTATCTTATTTACTGGACTACGATTTGGGTCAGGTCAGGAATACTATTAAACTAAACTACTTAACTAACTATTAAAAAACGCGGATCAAAATCCGTTGCGCAGTTTTAAAAGTACACAGAGACAGACATTCAGGGCCATGTGTATACTTGACTTGTGCTATATTCTTAATATTTTTTTTGTGCATGATTTATCCCTACTAATATTATAAATGCGAAAGTAACTCTGTCTGTCTGTCTGTCTGTCTGTTACGCTTTCCTGCTTAAACCTCTCAACCGATTTTGATGAAATTTGGTATAGGTATACGTTGAATCTCAAGAACGGACATAGGCTACTTTTTATTAGAAAATAAGGGAGGGAGGGGGGTAATACCACCTTTGAAAGTTTATATGGAAAAATGTTTATTTTTGAAGTTAGAGATATGAAATTTGGCACAAATATAGTTTGAAACTTGATTTAAAATATAAACTACTTTTTGTTTCAAATATTAGGGGAGAAAGGGGTAAAACCGACCAGGAAAAGATGCAGCCCACGCGAACGAAGTCGCGGGCACAGCTAGTACTATATATGTATTACTTTTGAAAAGAGTAACTATCGAGTTTCTTGCTGGTTCTGCTCGATAGAATCAACATTCCGAACACGGCGGTAGTTTACTTAATTTGACGATTCATAAATGCTTTTGTGAAAGTTTACATGAATAAAAACATTTTCTATTCTATTCTATTAATTTGTCTGTTCTGGGTTTAGAGCAACGACTGAAACAAAGCGCGAGCCGGATGGCCACCCATTCTCAACGTAGCAATAGTTGATCATTATACATTTATATGTAGTATTAACATAGGTGCTTTCTGCTGTCTATCCTCATTAATATGGACAATGGAATCCTTAAAACTAAATAACAGGGCGCCTACTCTTGAAAACGAAATATGTCGGATCCGATGGCGTTTAGTATTTTTTATTGCTCATTATCGCAACTAACACACGAACGCGTATAAAGCGTTATCAAAAAACAAAATATTATTTATACAAATCAAAAATCACGTTTTAATTCCCTAACTTTTGATCAATCTTCAAAAACGAAACCTATCCTTTGTGCGTTTCGTTTTCAAGAGTAGATGCCCAGATTCTGATGCGGTTTATTTTTCAATAGATAAAGTCATATTTAAATTAAGTAAACCGTTCAAAACGCAACAGCTTTTTTTGATCGTTAATATGAACCATTTACTGCCCGACATTACGATATTGTGCACCAGCCGTGGTCACGAACTATCGGGCAGTAAGTAGCTCGTATTAACTACAAATAAATGATGACGCGTTTTGACCAATTTTATCATTTCTCATCAGCAATAATTAATACTATGTTAATTTACTTTATAATTAAATTTTGATTGAATAAAGCTCACTTTTTTTGGAACCTCCGGCTGCAGCTAATGTAGTTCATAAAAAAAACTCTATGTGTTATAAAAGCCTAAATACCTTAATAACTTAGTACATAAAATCCGAAAATAACATATTTACATAGCACCCGTCCTTAGCCGGCCCGAGTCACTAATCAAGTATGATACAGTTTCATTATCTTCTATCTCTGTCTAACAAGACTGAGGTCACTGGGGTCTGTAATGCAAATCAAATTCCACGAGCAAATTCTACAGGTGCGTGGTGGGCCGTGACGCGGTAATTGGCGTCAAATCAAGCGAGCGGCGGAGTCTGTGATCTCTGACACATGACGCGAGCACATACATATATGATGTGAGTATATGTATGTGCTTGAAATAGGTCAAGCTATATAGGGGGTATGATATGTACAGGCGTTAGGATTAAAAAATCGAAAGCGTTACCTTTAACTGGCTGCATACATGAAAAGAGTAAGTGTCGAGTTTCTTGCCGGTTCTTCTCGACATGATCAACCATCCGAACACGGCGGTAGAATACTTAATATGTACTGCTCTTGTAATGCTTACATGAATCAAGATGTTTTCTATTCTATTCTATTCATCACGCTTCTGAACAGTCGCCACCTTTTGAAACTGGTCTGCACTAACTTACCTCTCAAAAATAAATATTCACTCATCAAAACAAAACCATCTATATAAATAAATTGGTATAAAGTGGTTTACACATAGTAAGAAGTTATACACTTTTATGTTACCAATCTACTGAATATGTTACGGTGTCTTCTCGCTGTATTGTACCAACAAGCTAATAATATCGGAGAAATTAAATAACATCTTAAATGTTTCGACCTATCTAGCGGCTATGAATATGAAAACATTGCTTAGACCGACATTATTGATTTCTTTATTAGAAACAGAAATTTTTTATCTCCCCTTGCGGTGCGGGAATTGAACCCACGACCTTCACGTATCGCGCGTGCTGCTCTTACCAACTGAGCTAACCGCAAGTTATCGTAGGCGATGAAATTTTTCTGCTGTATCAACCGTTAGCCTCCGGTAAGTGCCCTCTGCCGAATATGTTTAGAACTACATACTTATCTACTTATTGATTTATTGGTTGAGACTAATTGTTTAAATATTCTCAGGATATTCCCTAACTACTTGATGCTGGCTGTTCTTAAGCTGAAAAGGAAAATTAAAAGTTAAATTTAACATTTGGTTTCAACAGTTGGTACATCCTATATATTTAGTTTGGTAAAGTTTAATAGGGTAAGTCAGGGGTAGTTGGCCATAGTTTTTTAAAAGTCCCACAGGAACAAAACTACATGAATGTAAGTTGTAATTATTATTTGGATTAAACTTTGAACCATAAACCAAAGGTTTTTAAACAAAAAATGTATCTCTTTACATATAATCATACTCAAAATTAACATAACATAAAAATCACAATTGGCCATCTCAGCCAGAGTGCCTGGGAGAGATGGCCTTAGCAGTAAGGGTAAGTTGGCCATCAGTTATTCTTACTGTACCCCTTTTTTACCTAATACCTCTTATTTTTGAGATTATGTTTCATCTTTTTTCCGCATTTGGAGTACATATCATCGAACTCTGTGCAATTTTTGTGCCCCCAGAATTTACGAATATTACACCGGTCACAGTCTTCGGCGAGAAGTTTTTCATAGTAATTTTTGCCACAGCCTACACAGAGATTTTATTTTTCTCGAAACACTTTTCGTTATTTTTCCTTCTCAAGCTTCTTTTCTTTTTTATTAGTCCTATTTTTTTTAACATTTTCACTCTTTCTTAGTTTTAAGTCAATCTTGATTTTTTTTCAAAGTCTTAGTAATTTGTAATTATTTAACATTTTTAACATCGTCTAACATCATCAATCGGTAAAATAAAGTCTTTTGCTTACATTGATTTGATATGGTTTGTAAGTTTATTTTAATTTTCTTCGCCAAAAAAGGAGCTTGGACCCATAAGTCTTTCTTGTCGGTATTCTGTTTAAAACATCTTCATTTAAAACCCTCCAATAGCTACCGCTTTTCTCTTGTATTATTTTGCATCCAAAAAAAATGGGTCTTTGTTAAAAAATATGCAATCACATATACCAATAATACGGCCATCACACCCTGACAAAATATGGCCATCTCGCCTAATTTTCTGGGAGACATGGCCACACCGGACATGTGACATAATATGCGTGCTATTGGTATTATTTTGAGGCTATTATCTAGCACGACTCATAAACCATCACCAAAGTATTAAAAGACATGATTTTTTAGGAAATATTGCACAATTACAGCAAATAACGTCAACTTATTAATTAATTTTCACATTACGCAAAACAAAACTAGAGGATTTTACTTATTTTAAGCTTATTTTTCGCCAATATTTTTGCGTACAGTTGTTTGCACACATAACTCAAAGCGAACTAAGTAAGTGCTAGCGACATCTAGTCAAATTTAATGGGTTTTTTTGGACTAGGCCATCTCTCCCGTAAGGCCAACTATCCCGGATTTACCCTATTATTTTTATGTACATCACAATCATGGGTCCTTGTTTGTATTCATTTCATGCCCATCATATGTTTTGTATTAATCACAAATATTTGTCACTTTGTCACTATTACCGCACCCATAAACTAACTCTCCGCATGACCCAAAGGTTGACTGGTAGAGAATGCCCATAGCATTAAGTCCACCTGTTGTACTTTTTTTTGTGCAATAAAGTTTTAAATAAATAAATAATATTTGTATAACCGAATGAAAGGTATTGTAAACATTGCTGAAAATAAATAACGAGCATAGCCTGAATTGTGTTCCTGGTGAAATACCTCCACCTTACAGAACACCGCAGTCAAATAACAATCACTTCGGTGTTGTTGGGTTCCTGCGTGTGAGTAAGGTTTCCAGAGCTCCTGGGGGATGCTACACTAGTAGCAGGGGTCAAGCCTTCAAGCTGTACTTGTCGCTCTTAAGCTAGGACCTCATTACCACTTAAAATCAGGTGGGATGAGGTCAATTTTGAAGTGTAATATAAAACAAATTTAGAACTTCTACTCAACTCAACTTTTTCCACTGATTCTTCGCTCTTACTCGTTGCTTTGTGATGTTTAAAGCCTAAAACCTTCCTAAAAAGTGGACTATCTAACACAAAAATAACTTTACAATTAGAATCAGTAGGTTTTTAAGATTAGCGCGATTCAAAAAACAAATAACCTCAAGTTTATAATCTATAATTATAAAAATGAAACCCGTTTCCCGTTGTCACGCCATAACATGAAAACAGCTTGACCGATTTGGCTGATTTTTTTGTAATTTTCTAATACTCTGTACAAGGTTCCTACGGAAAAAATATTAAGAAAATCTCACAGAAAATTTTAAAAATATACATTTAATTTTGAATATTTTAAAAAACGCGCGTATAATGTCAACGTCATTCACAGCCATAGACCATATTTAAAGAGCATCGTTTGTTCGGAAATGTTGTTACTTAATTTAATTTTATGGCACTTATTTATTAATTTTGGAAAACAACTCGCCACGGAATAGTTATTTATAGATAATATACAAAATAAAGTAGTGCATCAAAACTACGTTAAGGCGGAACGAAGTTCGCCGGGTCAGCTAGTATTGGTATGGATAATAAGATTTAATTGAATTAATGCGCCATTTATTGGCATGCATCGTCATCCACTTAGGTATCAACGGATAATATCCTGTAGTATATGTGAATGTTATCAATCACGTCTTAAATTGTATCTTATTTACTGGACTACGATTTGGGTCAGGTCAGGAATACTATTAAACTAAACTACTTAACTAACTATTAAAAAACGCGGATCAAAATCCGTTGCGCAGTTTTAAAAGTACACAGAGACAGACAGTCAGGGTCATATGTATACTAGACTTATGCTATATTCTTAATAATTTTTTTTTGCATGGTTTATACCATATATGTATCAGTTTTGAAAAGAGTAACTATCGAGTTTATTGCTGGTTCTGCTCGATAGAATCAACATTCCGAACACGGCGGTAGTTTACTTAATTTGACGATTCATAAATGCTTTTGTGAAAGTTTACATGAATAAAAACATTTTCTATTCTATTCTATTAATTTGTCTGTTCTGGGTTTAGAGCAACGACTGAAACAAAGCGCGAGCCGGATCGCCACCCATTCTCAACGTAGCAATAGTTGATCACTATACATATATGTAGTATTAAACATAGGTGCTTCCTGCTGTCTATCCTCATTAATATGGACAATGGAACCCTTAAAACTAAACAACAGATTCTGATGCGGTTTATTTTTCAATAGATTATGTCACATTTAAATTAAGTAAACCGTTCAAAACGCAACAGATTTTTTTGGTCGTTAATATGAACCATTTACTGCCCGACATTACGGTAGTAATAGTACGTGGTCACGAACTATCGGGCAGTAAGTAGCTCGTATTAACTACAAAAAAATGATGACGCGTTTTGACCAATTTTATCATTTCTCATCAGCAATAATTAATACTTTGTTAATTTACTTTATAATTAAATTTTGATTGAATAAAGCTCACTTTTTTTGGAACCTCCGGCTGCAGCTAATGTAGTTCATAAAAAAACTCTATGTGTTATAAAAGCCTAAACACCTTAATAACTTAGTACATAAAATCCGAAAATAACATATTTACATAGCACCCGTCCTTAGCCGGCCCGAGTCACTAATCAAGTATGATACAGTTTCATTATCTTCTATCTCTGTCTAACAAGACTGAGGTCACTGGGGTCTGTAATGCAAATCAAATTCCACGAGCAAATTCTACAGGTGCGTGGTGGGCCGTGACGCGGTAATTGGCGTCAAATCAAGCGAGCGGCGGAGTCTGTGATCTCTGACACATGACGCGAGCACATACATATATGATGTGAGTATATGTATGTGCTTGAAATAGGTCAAGCGAGTAAGGGGGTATGATATGTACAGGAGTTAGGATTAAAAAATCGAAAGCGTTACCTTTAACTGGCTGCATACATGAAAAGAGTAAGTGTCGAGTTTCTTGCCGGTTCTTCTCGATATGATCAACAATCCGAGCACGACGGTAGAATACTTAATTTGTACTGACGATATAAGTGCTTTTGTAAAGCTTACATGAATAAAGATGTTTTCTATTCTATTCATCACGCTTGTGAACAGTCGCCACTTTTTGAAACTGGTCTGCTCTAACTTACCTCTCAAAAATAAATATTCACTCATCAAAACAAAACCATCTATATAAATAACTCGGTATAAAGTGGTTTACACATAGTAAGAAGTTATACACTTTTATATAACCAATCTACTGAATATGTTACTGTGTCTTCTCGCTGTCTTGTACCAACAAGCTAATAATATCGGAGAAATTAAATAACATCTTAAATGTTTCGACCTATCTAGAGACTATGAATATGAAAACATTGCTCAGACCGACATTATTGATTTCTTTATTAGAAACAGAATTTTTTTATCTCCCCAACCCACGACCTTCACGTATCGCGCGTGCTGCTCTTACCAACTGAGCTAACCGCAAGTTATCGTAGGCGATGAAATTTTTCTGCTGTATCAACCGTTAGCCTCCGGTAAGTGCCCTCTGCCGAATATGTTTAGAACAACATACTTATCTATTATTGATTTATTGGTTAGGACTAATTGTTTTGAATACTCTCAGGATATTCCCTAACTACTTGATGCTGGCTGTTCTTAAGCTGAAAAGGAAGATTAAAAGTTAAATTTAACATTTGGTTTCAACAGTTGGTACATCCTATATATTTAGTTTGGTAAAGTTTAATATTATTTTTATGTACATCACAATCATGGGTCCTTGTTTATATTCGTTTCATGCCCATCATATGTTTTGTATTAATCACAAATATTTGTATAACCGAATGAAAGGTATTGTAAACATTGCTGAAAATAAATAACGAGCATAGCCTGAATTGTGTTCCTGGTGAAATACCTCCACCTTACAGAACACCGCAGTCAAATAACAATCACTTCAGTGTTGTTGGGTTCCTGCGTGTGAGTAAGGTTTCCAGAGCTCCTGGGGGATGCTACACTAGTAGCAGGGGTCAAGCCTTCAAGCTGTACTTGTCGCTCTTAAGCTAGGACCTCATTACCACTTAAAATCAGGTGGGATGAGGTCAATTTTGAAGTGTAATATAAAACAAATTTAGAACTACTACTCAACTCAACTTTTTCCACTGATTCTTCGCTCTTACTCGTTGCTTTGTGATGTTTAAAGCCTAAAACCTTCCTAAAAAATGGACTATCTAACACAAAAATAACTTTACAATTAGAATCAGTAGGTTTTTAAGATTAGCGCGATTCAAAAAACAAATAACCTCAAGTTTATAATCTATAATTATAAAAATGAAACTCGTTTCCCGTTGTCACGCCATAACATGAAAACAGCTTGACCGATTTGGCTGATTTTTTTGTAATTTTCTAATACTCTGTACAAGGTTCCTACGAACAAAAAAATATTAAGAAAATCTCACAGAAAATTTTAAAAATATACATTTAATTTTGAATATTTTAAAAAACGCGCGTATAATGTCAACGTCATTCACAGCCATAGACCATATTTAAAGAGCATCGTTTGTTCGGAAATGTTGTTACTTAATTTAATTTTATGGCACTTATTTATTAATTTTGGAAAATAACTCGCCACGGAATAGTTATTTATAGATAATATACAAAATAAAGTAGTGCATCAAAACTACGTTAAGGCGGAACGAAGTTCGCCGGGTCAGCTAGTATTGGTATGGATAATAAGATTTAATTGAATTAATGCGCCATTTATTGGCATGCATCGTCATCCACTTAGGTATCAACGGATAATATCCTGTAGTATATGTGAATGTTATCAATCACGTCTTAAATTGTATCTTATTTACTGGACTACGATTTGGGTCAGGTCAGGAATACTATTAAACTAAACTACTTAACTAACTATTAAAAAACGCGGATCAAAATCCGTTGCGCAGTTTTAAAAGTACACAGAGACAGACAGTCAGGGTCATATGTATACTAGACTTATGCTATATTCTTAATAAATTTTTTTTGCATGGTTTATACCATATATGTATCAGTTTTGAAAAGAGTAACTATCGAGTTTATTGCTGGTTCTGCTCGATAGAATCAACATTCCGAACACGGCGGTAGTTTACTTAATTTGACGATTCATAAATGCTTTTGTGAAAGTTTACATGAATAAAAACATTTTCTATTCTATTCTATTAATTTGTCTGTTCTGGGTTTAGAGCAACGACTGAAACAAAGCGCGAGCCGGATCGCCACCCATTCTCAACGTAGCAATAGTTGATCACTATACATATATGTAGTATTAAACATAGGTGCTTCCTGCTGTCTATCCTCATTAATATGGACAATGGAACCCTTAAAACTAAACAACAGATTCTGATGCGGTTTATTTTTCAATAGATTATGTCACATTTAAATTAAGTAAACCGTTCAAAACGCAACAGATTTTTTTGGTCGTTAATATGAACCATTTACTGCCCGACATTACGGTAGTAATAGTACGTGGTCACGAACTATCGGGCAGTAAGTAGCTCGTATTAACTACAAAAAAATGATGACGCGTTTTGACCAATTTTATCATTTCTCATCAGCAATAATTAATACTTTGTTAATTTACTTTATAATTAAATTTTGATTGAATAAAGCTCACTTTTTTTGGAACCTCCGGCTGCAGCTAATGTAGTTCATAAAAAAACTCTATGTGTTATAAAAGCCTAAACACCTTAATAACTTAGTACATAAAATCCGAAAATAACATATTTACATAGCACCCGTCCTTAGCCGGCCCGAGTCACTAATCAAGTATGATACAGTTTCATTATCTTCTATCTCTGTCTAACAAGACTGAGGTCACTGGGGTCTGTAATGCAAATCAAATTCCACGAGCAAATTCTACAGGTGCGTGGTGGGCCGTGACGCGGTAATTGGCGTCAAATCAAGCGAGCGGCGGAGTCTGTGATCTCTGACACATGACGCGAGCACATACATATATGATGTGAGTATATGTATGTGCTTGAAATAGGTCAAGCGAGTAAGGGGGTATGATATGTACAGGAGTTAGGATTAAAAAATCGAAAGCGTTACCTTTAACTGGCTGCATACATGAAAAGAGTAAGTGTCGAGTTTCTTGCCGGTTCTTCTCGATATGATCAACAATCCGAGCACGACGGTAGAATACTTAATTTGTACTGACGATATAAGTGCTTTTGTAAAGCTTACATGAATAAAGATGTTTTCTATTCTATTCATCACGCTTGTGAACAGTCGCCACTTTTTGAAACTGGTCTGCTCTAACTTACCTCTCAAAAATAAATATTCACTCATCAAAACAAAACCATCTATATAAATAACTCGGTATAAAGTGGTTTACACATAGTAAGAAGTTATACACTTTTATATAACCAATCTACTGAATATGTTACTGTGTCTTCTCGCTGTCTTGTACCAACAAGCTAATAATATCGGAGAAATTAAATAACATCTTAAATGTTTCGACCTATCTAGAGACTATGAATATGAAAACATTGCTCAGACCGACATTATTGATTTCTTTATTAGAAACAGAATTTTTTTATCTCCCCAACCCACGACCTTCACGTATCGCGCGTGCTGCTCTTACCAACTGAGCTAACCGCAAGTTATCGTAGGCGATGAAATTTTTCTGCTGTATCAACCGTTAGCCTCCGGTAAGTGCCCTCTGCCGAATATGTTTAGAACAACATACTTATCTATTATTGATTTATTGGTTAGGACTAATTGTTTTGAATACTCTCAGGATATTCCCTAACTACTTGATGCTGGCTGTTCTTAAGCTGAAAAGGAAGATTAAAAGTTAAATTTAACATTTGGTTTCAACAGTTGGTACATCCTATATATTTAGTTTGGTAAAGTTTAATATTATTTTTATGTACATCACAATCATGGGTCCTTGTTTATATTCGTTTCATGCCCATCATATGTTTTGTATTAATCACAAATATTTGTATAACCGAATGAAAGGTATTGTAAACATTGCTGAAAATAAATAACGAGCATAGCCTGAATTGTGTTCCTGGTGAAATACCTCCACCTTACAGAACACCGCAGTCAAATAACAATCACTTCAGTGTTGTTGGGTTCCTGCGTGTGAGTAAGGTTTCCAGAGCTCCTGGGGGATGCTACACTAGTAGCAGGGGTCAAGCCTTCAAGCTGTACTTGTCGCTCTTAAGCTAGGACCTCATTACCACTTAAAATCAGGTGGGATGAGGTCAATTTTGAAGTGTAATATAAAACAAATTTAGAACTACTACTCAACTCAACTTTTTCCACTGATTCTTCGCTCTTACTCGTTGCTTTGTGATGTTTAAAGCCTAAAACCTTCCTAAAAAATGGACTATCTAACACAAAAATAACTTTACAATTAGAATCAGTAGGTTTTTAAGATTAGCGCGATTCAAAAAACAAATAACCTCAAGTTTATAATCTATAATTATAAAAATGAAACTCGTTTCCCGTTGTCACGCCATAACATGAAAACAGCTTGACCGATTTGGCTGATTTTTTTGTAATTTTCTAATACTCTGTACAAGGTTCCTACGAACAAAAAAATATTAAGAAAATCTCACAGAAAATTTTAAAAATATACATTTAATTTTGAATATTTTAAAAAACGCGCGTATAATGTCAACGTCATTCACAGCCATAGACCATATTTAAAGAGCATCGTTTGTTCGGAAATGTTGTTACTTAATTTAATTTTATGGCACTTATTTATTAATTTTGGAAAATAACTCGCCACGGAATAGTTATTTATAGATAATATACAAAATAAAGTAGTGCATCAAAACTACGTTAAGGCGGAACGAAGTTCGCCGGGTCAGCTAGTATTGGTATGGATAATAAGATTTAATTGAATTAATGCGCCATTTATTGGCATGCATCGTCATCCACTTAGGTATCAACGGATAATATCCTGTAGTATATGTGAATGTTATCAATCACGTCTTAAATTGTATCTTATTTACTGGACTACGATTTGGGTCAGGTCAGGAATACTATTAAACTAAACTACTTAACTAACTATTAAAAAACGCGGATCAAAATCCGTTGCGCAGTTTTAAAAGTACACAGAGACAGACAGTCAGGGTCATATGTATACTAGACTTATGCTATATTCTTAATAATTTTTTTTTGCATGGTTTATACCATATATGTATCAGTTTTGAAAAGAGTAACTATCGAGTTTATTGCTGGTTCTGCTCGATAGAATCAACATTCCGAACACGGCGGTAGTTTACTTAATTTGACGATTCATAAATGCTTTTGTGAAAGTTTACATGAATAAAAACATTTTCTATTCTATTCTATTAATTTGTCTGTTCTGGGTTTAGAGCAACGACTGAAACAAAGCGCGAGCCGGATCGCCACCCATTCTCAACGTAGCAATAGTTGATCACTATACATATATGTAGTATTAAACATAGGTGCTTCCTGCTGTCTATCCTCATTAATATGGACAATGGAACCCTTAAAACTAAACAACAGATTCTGATGCGGTTTATTTTTCAATAGATTATGTCACATTTAAATTAAGTAAACCGTTCAAAACGCAACAGATTTTTTTGGTCGTTAATATGAACCATTTACTGCCCGACATTACGGTAGTAATAGTACGTGGTCACGAACTATCGGGCAGTAAGTAGCTCGTATTAACTACAAAAAAATGATGACGCGTTTTGACCAATTTTATCATTTCTCATCAGCAATAATTAATACTTTGTTAATTTACTTTATAATTAAATTTTGATTGAATAAAGCTCACTTTTTTTGGAACCTCCGGCTGCAGCTAATGTAGTTCATAAAAAAACTCTATGTGTTATAAAAGCCTAAACCTTAATAACTTAGTACATAAAATCCGAAAATAACATAATTACATAGCACCCGTCCTTAGCCGGCCCGAGTCACTAATCAAGTATGATACAGTTTCATTATCTTCTATCTCTGTCTAACAAGACTGAGGTCACTGGGGTCTGTAATGCAAATCAAATTCCACGAGCAAATTCTACAGGTGCGTGGTGGGCCGTGACGCGGTAATTGGCGTCAAATCAAGCGAGCGGCGGAGTCTGTGATCTCTGACACATGACGCGAGCACATACATATATGATGTGAGTATATGTATGTGCTTGAAATAGGTCAAGCGAGTAAGGGGGTATGAATGTACAGGCGTTAGGATTAAAAATCGAAAGCGTTACCTTTAACTGGCTGTATACATGAAAAGAGTAAGTGTCGAGTTTCTTGCCGGTTCTTCTCGACATGATCAACAATCCGAACAAGGCGGTAGAATACTTTATTTGTACTGACGATATAAGTGCTTTTGTAAAGCTTACATGAATAAAGATGTTTTCTATTCTATTCATCACGCTTGTGAACAGTCGCCACTTTTTGAAACTGGTCTGCTCTAACTTACCTCTCAAAAATAAATATTCACTCATCAAAACAAAACCATCTATATAAATAACTCGGTATAAAGTGGTTTACACATAGTAAGAATTTATACACTTTTATATAACCAATCTACTGAATATGTTACGGTGTCTTCTCGCTGTCTTGTACCAACAAGCTAATAATATCGGAGAAATTAAATAACATCTTAAATGTTTCGACCTATCTAGCGGCTATGAATATGAAAACATTGCTCAGACCGACATTATTGATTTCTTTATTAGAAACAGAAAATTTTTATCTCCCCTTGCGGTGCGGGAATTGAACCCACGACCTTCACGTATCGCGCGTGCTGCTCTTACCAACTGAGCTAACCGCAAGTTATCGTAGGCGATGAAATTTTTCTGCTGTATCAACCGTTAGCCTCCGGTAAGTGCCCTCTGCCGAATATGTTTAGAACAACATACTTATCTATTATTGATTTATTGGTTAGGACTAATTGTTTTGAATACTCTCAGGATATTCCCTAACTACTTGATGCTGGCTGTTCTTAAGCTGAAAAGGAAGATTAAAAGTTAAATTTAACATTTGGTTTCAACAGTTGGTACATCCTATATATTTAGTTTGGTAAAGTTTAATATTATTTTTATGTACATCACAATCATGGGTCCTTGTTTATATTCGTTTCATGCCCATCATATGTTTTGTATTAATCACAAATATTTGTATAACCGAATGAAAGGTATTGTAAACATTGCTGAAAATAAATAACGAGCATAGCCTGAATTGTGTTCCTGGTGAAATACCTCCACCTTACAGAACACCGCAGTCAAATAACAATCACTTCAGTGTTGTTGGGTTCCTGCGTGTGAGTAAGGTTTCCAGAGCTCCTGGGGGATGCTACACTAGTAGCAGGGGTCAAGCCTTCAAGCTGTACTTGTCGCTCTTAAGCTAGGACCTCATTACCACTTAAAATCAGGTGGGATGAGGTCAATTTTGAAGTGTAATATAAAACAAATTTAGAACTTCTACTCAACTCAACTTTTTCCACTGATTCTTCGCTCTTACTCGTTGCTTTGTGATGTTTAAAGCCTAAAACCTTCCTAAAAAGTGGACTATCTAACACAAAAATAACTTTACAATTAGAATCAGTAGGTTTTTAAGATTAGCGCGATTCAAAAAACAAATAACCTCAAGTTTATAATCTATAATTATAAAAATGAAACCCGTTTCCCGTTGTCACGCCATAACATGAAAACAGCTTGACCGATTTGGCTGATTTTTTTGTAATTTTCTAATACTCTGTACAAGGTTCCTACGGAAAAAATATTAAGAAAATCTCACAGAAAATTTTAAAAATATACATTTAATTTTGAATATTTTAAAAAACGCGCGTATAATGTCAACGTCATTCACAGCCATAGACCATATTTAAAGAGCATCGTTTGTTCGGAAATGTTGTTACTTAATTTAATTTTATGGCACTTATTTATTAATTTTGGAAAATAACTCGCTACGGAATAGTTATTTATAGATAATATACAAAATAAAGTAGTGCATCAAAACTACGTTAAGGCGGAACGAAGTTCGCCGGGTCAGCTAGTATTGGTATGGATAATAAGATTTAATTGAATTAATGCGCCATATATTGGCATGCATCTTCATCCACTAAGGTATCAACGGATAATATCCTGTAGTATATGTGAATGTTATCAATCACGTCTTAAACGTGATCGATAAAGCTAATACAATGCGTGTAGGCATCTCTACCCTGAACACGTATTATAGATAAGTTAACTAGTATATAAGATGTGGATATGTTAATAAAGAGGATGCTTATACAGTAGACGTTGGTTCATTAACAACGACCCTACACCTCCCATGGTTCAATCCGTCCAGAAAAATTCAATGCTAGAGTTTGATTATTAAGACTACTTAACTGAGCTACGCAAAAACCGTATCAGGACTTACCTGGTTATGAACGAGCTAAGCCTTCCTCAGTGGGAGTAGTTCGCCGATAAACTCCCGCAACTTGCCGACAGTTATTGCAAAGTTCGCTAATAAACTACAGGGGGTTCAGTCAGTTACGAGTACAGGCTGTATCGCTACAAGGTGATATGCCACATACAGATTTATGATTTATGCGACAAGGTTTAGAATACCAGCGCTTTTGTGGTTTTAGAAATTATGCTATAATGGCACTCGCTGAGGTTCATTGAACCCAATTAACCATAAAATATTCTGTGTGCGTTATCTTGTTTATATAATATGTAGTCTTTCTTTCATCTTTTAGGTTTCCGTACCTAAAAGGTAAAAACGGGACTCTATTACTAAGACTTCGCTGTCTGTCTCTACGTCCGTCCGTCTGTCTGTCACCAGACTGTATCAAGAGCCGTGATAGCTAGAGATTGGAAAATTTCACAGATTATTTACTTGTCGTTATAACAACAAATACTACAAATAAAATAAAATAATTATTTAAGAGGGGAGGGGCCATACAACAAACGTAATGTTTTTGTTTTTTTTTTCCGTTTGTCATTAATAAAAATTATTGTTAGACGCTTGACATATTCACATATTAATATTTAGTTGTATATTTATTCCAAAATAAAAATGTTCAAGGGGGCTCACATACAACAAGCATGACTTTTAGCTGTTTTTTGCTCAACGTTCACTGATTTCACTGGCAAGATTTAATATAGACACACTCCACACTACCCAAATACGAATTATTATCATATTTTCAAAGATATTGGACAGTTACTAGTCAGAGTTTAACAAAACCAGAGATAACACGCAATCCGTATCCGAAAACAAGCCTGAAGTACAAGTTTACATAGGCGATATTATTGTATTTCCTAAAATTTTTACCGCGCCCAAGCCAGCGACACGATAAAAGGTATTGTTTAAGGAAACCGAATACTTTCGTCGCCTCTTCAGTTTGGTATTCTAGTCACGCGGCTCGTCCTAAGTAATGTTTGCTCTTTGTAAATACACCTGAGAGGGGCCTGTCGTCTGTGTGTGGGAGCGCAGTCAGCAGGGCCAGTATGGGTAAAACTATTTATATTTATATTCGACTGGAAAAGCGCCTATGAGTTTTTATTATTTATGGTTCAAGCAACAGAGTAGAAATCAAGGCTTGTTTTAAAAATATCTTGGAAATAGTTACGGATAAGTTTCCATGTCGAGCGAAGTTGAACACGACACTTGAATTTGCTAGTTTGGAAAGTTAATAAAAAATATCTATTAAATTCAAATGCAAAAGGTGCAATTAACGATAAGTAAAATATAAATATAAAATTTTGGTTAACATCACATACATTGCTCTGATTCTGTGGTAAGTGGCTTAAACACTTGTGGTACAGAAATAAGAAATAAAGACGGTACCACATCAGCCAGACCCGAGCTAATGTAGAAAAGTTAATTATCCATACTGACACGACCGGGCATCGAACCTGGGACCTCTGGCGCGACTCCAAAGTCTTTAGATGCGGCTAAACTCTTCAACAAACAGTTTGATGTATAAAATCGCTTTTAAATATACAATGGTTTTATAAAATGCTTACGCTACGAACCACTAATTATGCTACAGTACCTATATGCCATAGTTGTACTTGTAGCTGCTACGACGTAGCACAAAACTTTCTATCGTGCTACGTAGTAGGCGCGACGAACATGACATAATGTCTATTATTACAGGTTGTAAATGGGATAATTATGACAATAATAAATGAGGAGAGTGCCGCCATAAAACTATGTGCATATTTGTAAAATTTACTTTGTTACAAAAAAGTACATTTAACTGTGGTATAAAGACATAAGTACCAGTTTAAAATGTATTATGTGTATAGTATGAAGCTTCACACATTTGTGGGAACTTCTCAATATTGCTTGCTTACTGTCTTATTGAATGCCTCGTAACATTTTTGATCAATAAAATTCTCAAACTGTCGATTAATATGGCAACAAACAGAAAATGTAGTAAAATGAAAAAAGTAAATTTATATTGGATAATTGGAAAATACGACAGTACCACAACACCAAGACCCGACACTAAGAATAGAACCGGTATTACAGAGATGGCGCAATGCCAAAGTCCGGCCTGTTCTCGTCTCGGATATAGAGGTAAAAATAATTCATTTGGGACATTAATAAATTGGAATAAAGTAAAAACCTTCTACAATTAAATAGAGGCATCTTTACATTATAGATATTGGTTCTCAAATGCATATAGATGATTACAAATTCGAACTATGATCATACATTTCGTGTCATTCATTGTTCCTCGCAGAAATCGAACCCAAAATCTCAAAGTTATCAAACAATCGATGCCACAAAAAGAATGTAAATGTTAAGTAAGACTTATGCGCTAAATATTATTCTCCTCAAACAACGACATTTAAAAAGAGCCTAGGCTGTCTATAAAATAACTGATTTCACAACTTCCTGCAACATAGAAACAACACATTGTTAATAAACAATAGAGGTTTACTGAACTCAACCCTCGACCGCGGCCGGTAAATAATTATACGTTCGCATGTCCCAGCAACTATTAGCGCGAGTCCCGAATATGAGGGACGATAAATCTTCGCCGGCGATAAGTGAGTGGTTGCTTACTCGGTGTGACTGCTGAAATAGCGGCTTAACTTGCGTGTAAGCAGTTAAGTAAATAGCAGAACTTGATTTTTACCTACTCTTGACTGTTACAGAAACTTTATCTCTAAATGAAGAAAACTTTGTCTTGATTTTGAGTATCAACTGTGTTTACATTTATGACCTTCACAAGAGATGAAATCAAAACTAGAATCCCAAGATCATCAAACTATCTCGAGAACAGGAATAATGTTGATATTTAATTAAAATTGCTCTCTGAATATCAATCAGCTTGCTTATCTAATTACGTCGTTAATAAAAACAGGTTTTTTTTGTAGAATGGCTGTGTTATTAAATTCTCACATGAAGTGACAACATTATATGCTCTTTTGACAGGCTGATATTTTTAGGAAATCAGTAATCAACAGATTAAAATTTATCGATTTGATATTTGTTACATCGATAAAGTTTACTCAAGCGGAGCATTCTAGTTGGCTTCGGTACCGCGGATCATTAAGAAACAATAGAGGTTTACTGAACTCAACCCTCGACCGCGGCCGGTAAATAATTATCCGTTCGCATGTCCCAGCAACTATTAGCGCGAGTCCCGAATATGAGGGACGATAAATCTTCGCCGGCGATAAGTGAGTGGTTGCTTACTCGGTGTGACTGCTGAAATAGCGGCTTAACTTACTTGATAACATTGCTTGTAAGCAGTTAAGTAAATAGCAGAACTTGATTTTTACCTACTCTTGACTATTCATAAGTATTACTAATGTAATCTATGTGAATAAAAAATATTGACTTTGACTTTGTTACAGAAACTTTATCTCTAAATGATAGTGATAACTTTGTTCGAAGTCCTAGTTCTAGAGCAGCTCATTAAGTTTCAAATATTGTAAATGTCTAATTACAGGCACAATATGTCTTTAGATATACTCAACGTAATAGTGCTATGTATGTACATGACTGTTTGTTGCCTTAAATAAATAAAAAAAAAAAAACTTTGTCTTGATTTTGAGTATTAACTGTGTTTACATTCATGACCTTCACAAGAGATAGATAGTTTTTTGTACCCACGGATATCAAAAGGGGAAGGAAATCCATATCCGTTTTTTGTCAGATTTTTAATTGATTTTGTAATGCCTCCTCCACACTACTCGCGAAGTTGAACGAAGTTAGACGAATACGATAGTGTAGAGAGGCACTTTGGCTCGCCTGGTGCTCGCCGCGTCATACTTTGCCTCGCCTCGGGCGAACTTCGCCGAGTAACTTCGCGAGTAGTGTGGAGCAGGCATATGACTTTTAATCTGAAACAATGTGTTTAAATTAGTGTGGGTATATGAACTAGCTTATTTATGTACATTATTCTGCCCGGAAATCAAAACTAGAATCCCAAGATCATCAAACTATCTCGAGAACAAGAATAATGTTGATGTTTAATTAAACTTGCTCTCTGCATATCATTCGGCTTGCTTCTCTAATTAAGTCGTTAATAAAAACAGTTTTTTGTAGAATGGCTGTTTTCACGCATTTCCTGTGACATTAAATTTTACATGAAGTCACAATATTATAGACACTTTTGATAGGCTGATATTTTTAGGAAATCAGTAATTATCAAACTAAAATTTATCGATGTGACAACAAACGTCAGAACAGACAGAAAATTTATCAGCAGCTGACGAACTGAAATTATTCGATTTGATATTTGTTAGATCGATAAAATTTACTCGAGTTATAGGAACTTGCCCTCTAATGCCCGGAACCAATATTTTAAGAGAGGTAGGGCATAGCGATTTATCGCTCGAACTGAAGCAGCCCGACTGGTGAAATACCTCCGCCTTACAGAAGACCGCAGCCAAATAACAATCACTTCTGTGTTGTTGTGTTCCTGCGTGTGAGTAAGGTTTCCAGAGCTGTTGGGGGGTGCTACATTAGTAGCAGGGGTCAAGCCTTCAAGGTAAGGGTGACAAGTCCAGTAACAGATTTATTATGCTGTGCTTGTCACCCTTAAGCTAGGACCTCATTACGACTTAACATCAGGTGGGATGAGGTCAATCTTGAAGTGTTATATATCGTTCTAGTTAGATAAATTATACGAAGCGTAAGCTAAAAACGACTAACGGACGACTGATGATTGCTGATATGGAAAGTTAACTATAGAACGGTATTAACGACTCGTAATCGGTTGAAGAAAAAAGGATTTTGACACATTACGAATATTTGACATTGGATTCTTTGTCTTGGATATCAAAATCAACTGTGCGATTACATTTAATACAGTTACAAAAATTAAGAGGGATTTCCGAATCTGCAAATATCTTAAAGAAAAGGAAATCATCTTTTTTTACTACTAAATCATTTAAGTCATTAATTTTTTAATACTGAGTTACACCATAATATATTTGGGATTATGAATATTTCTGAACGAGTAACGAGTGAGAGAGAACGAGTGAGATAGATGAAGTATGACAAAGATTTGAATCGGTTAGGAATGGCATTAGTTTAGACGGTGTATTGAACGACGACGGTTTACTTTATTGTTATTATCAGTGTGTCGAGTTTTTGGCCAGTTCTTCTCGACATCATCAACATTTCGAACACGGTGGTAGAATACTTAATTTGTACTGACGATTCATAAGTACATTTGTAAAGCTTACATGGAGATGTTTTCTGTTCTATTTTATTATATTACTTTTTACGCAAAAATAATCTCAGAAAAAGACATCAGCAAAGTCACACAAAGGAAGCAGCAACAAGATCCCTATCAATAATTATTAAGTCTGATTTTATCTAACTTGAAATACCTATCAATTTTGAGTGCGTTAGTGGCAAAAACTTGTTTTTATCATGAACTCATGAACGTAATTAATAAAGTATTTCCGGTAGTAAATTAGCCCCTAGCATGTCGTATAAAGTAGGGGTTTAAAAACTTTTTTTAGACACGTCCCACTTTCGGGTTTAATATTCTACATCTAGTATTTGGAACTTAAATCTTATGCAGTTGATTTTTGCGCAAAAATATTTAAGGCCATATTGCCGCACAGTGAAGATTTATTTATTAAAAATAGTGGTCAAATTTAGGTAAAAATGTACGTTTAAATTGGGTACAGGTCTTTAATTTGGTTTACTCTAAATAAATTAGAAACGTGTTGAAAAACAGACAGCAGTGCTATTAATTGGGCGAAGCAAAATATACTCCGTAATACATTTTCAACGTAAAAAGTATTGCAGAGGTTTTTGGAAAGCCCGCTTTAAATACCTAATGGTCCAAAGTATAAAAAGTGAGAAAGATGTTTTAAAAGCTGTTTTATAAAGAATGGTTAAGTGTGAGTCGATTGAGTATAAATAAGGTCCGTACATTTATCAATATGTATGGCAGCTCATACATTATTAAGGACTATTATGTTTCCAACTTGACAAGACGTTTACAAAAGCGGATTTTTTATTTCACATATTTTTCAACCTGTTTGTCCAATTGCATTATTTTCTTATTCTGTAAATAAAATATTTATTTAAAATATTTACCCATTATGGCGGCACCAATGCTGTTATTAATTTTTTGTTTGTTTTTATAAATCGGAATAGGGAATATGCACACACGTTTTTTTTTAACAAAAATGTATTTTTTAAAGTTAAGTCAGTTTCTCAAGGAAGTAGTTTGGCACGTCTAAACTTGCGTCATAATTCACGACTTATCTTGTTGCCTAGCCTAAAATTTCGAGGCGTATAACTCGAACAATAAATGAAGCTAAATGCTACAAATATAATTTACATACATACATTACCTGTGCTTTAAAAATAATTACACAACGTAATTATAAAAGTACATATTCCATATTGTAAGCGCAAGGTACTTGCCGCTAGAATTAAAATAAAAAATGAATACTGTTTTAAAATAAGGTTTTGGGTGTAGTGTTTATTTTGCATGCCATATTAAGACGTGACAATTTAATTTAAAAGGTCGAGGTTTGTGTAAAATCATATTATCGGCTTTCCCCACTTCACCACAGGTCTACACAAACACAACCAAATGTCTAAAATGCCCAAACATGGCCATTAGCATACGCGTTTTTCCACAGAGGGTCCACTCATCTAATTAAGTTTGGGCACCCAATGGCACACGCGCAAGTGTCGAATGAGCTTTTTTTGAAAAGAAACCCGCACACAATTTAATGGAGGGATTCTTTTTTCTACGTCTGGTATAAAATGGCTGACAAAGGCAGAAATGACGAGAAAGTTTGTAAAGGTTATGCTTAGTAAATTGCTAGCTTGTCGTCCGGTTTCGGTCAAGTGAAAACCGCTTATCGCGGAAAATAATACTATTTTCAAGATTTTAACTACTTTTTAAACAAATATATCCATCCGGCCATTTATTAGTCTTACTATGAAAAACAGATCGACAAGTTAACTTTCACATGTTCGCATTCTAATGTACGTGAAATACGATTTCTGTTAAATTCGATGCAGGTGTAGACTTAAATTTGACTAATACTTACCTGTATTTATTTACAAATAATAGGAATCACTTGCAAACAGTTATGAATATAGTAACAATCTTTGTTTAACTGTCAAATAATAGCACAACACACATTTTATAGGAACGTGTTTATATTTTTATCATAAAAGCACTATTATCGTGTGAAAAAATGATAATCTTATTTCAAAATTAGGCCTTATCAACTTGCAGTTTAAATATTAGAAACAGAAAATTTTTGTCTCCCCTTGCGGTGCGGGAATCGAACCCACAACCTTCACGTATCGCGCGTGCTGTTCTTCCAACTAAGCTAACCGCAAGTAAGTTTCATCGCCTACGATAACTTATATAAACTAACTGGTTTTCAAACATTTCTGCAACGAATGTACCAAGGGCCGATAAGTATGTAGTTCTAAACATACTCGGCAGAGGGCACTTACCGGAGGCTAACGTTTGATACAGCAGAAAAATTTCATCGCCTACGATAACTTACGGTTAGCTCAGTTGGAAGAGCAGCACGCGCGATACGTGAAGGTCGTGGGGTCGACGCCCGCACCTCAAGGAGAGATTAAAATATTCTGTTTCTAATATTTAAAGTTTGCTAGTACGGCGTAAAGTACTATAAAAATAAAAAGAGTAAATTGCAGTTTATAAAAATAAAGTATCTCTCGTACTATTTACGATGATTCTGCAATCATCGCGTTACTTTAGACGCTTGTAAGAGATCACAAAAACTCATATGAAAGAGCTATTAAAGGTTAGAATCGTTAGTTAAGTAATAAGCTCGTGTATTAAGTATGAATTTTTATTGTATTATACTTTACGTCGCTAAAAACATAGATCTATAAAAAAATCAAGTACAAAGATGGAAAAGGCATTTGAATTATTTGATCATTCGTAGACAGCTAATTTATTTTCATTGTTTCGAATGTCAGTACACAACTCTCATTCAACTCTCATTTGGTAAGTTTTTTGTCTTGTTTTTAACCTCGACGACAAAAACGAGAATAAATGGCGAAACTTTTTGCATTTAATACTGTATCATAATTATTGTTGCTTCTTGCCTTAACTTTTATTAGGAAGCTTTTTCACTCAACTTGGACGATATGAAACTTACTTTGGAACGTTATTACGTCTGTTTTTAAGAACGTGTTGTTTTATTAAGACAAATCTTATAAACTAGGTTAGATGGCTGAAATTATATCAAAAATAATCATAAAAACCTACGATATATATTTTTTCTTTTATCATATAAATAAACGTATACATTATACATTGCGTTAAAGTTAAGCGCGATAAAACTTCTTTGTACAGTTTAATACGAAATATTGACGTAAGCTGCTAGTTAGCAATGAAGCAATGAAGTTTCGTTGCACGGTATCTTCATCAATTTTTGTTTATTGATTTAAGCTAAATTTTTTTATTATAATTTGGGAATGTAACAGACGGACGGATGTAAATAGAATAATTGTTTTTTACTGAAGGATCATTGTTTTTTTTCATGATAACCAGAAACATTACCGATATTTAAATTATCTGGTTATTAATAAAAAATGAATATATTAAGCTCAAACTCAAACTCAAATATTTCTTTAGTCAAGTAGGTTACATGTAACACTTTTGAATCGTCATTGAATACAATGCAAAGTGATTTTACTTCCGGTTCGGAACCTATATCTTCCGAGAAGACACCGGTAAGAAACTCAGCAGATAAGTTACAGTAGCAGTATCTAACTTATTATAGCTATGTGTAGAACACTTTGGAACAAGTTATATAGTTTATTTTTGATGAGTGAAAAAAAGTATTAAGTATTATTTTATTGTGAGAGGTAAGCTAAAGCAGACCAGTTCCAAACAATTATAATATCCCACTGCAAGGGGATATTATTCCTTTACCATTAAAATGAAGCCATCGATACATCAATGGTGACTGGCTTCATTTTTCACCATGCAACCAATCCGCATGGATTGTTGTTTAGAAACCCGAGTTATATTCGACAAACACGTTCTTTACTCAACCCGGAAATCGAACACATGACTTCGAGATCATGGCTCGTTAATTAAACCATTCAAAGTCAAAGTCAATCTTTTTTATTCACATAGATTACATTAGTAATACTTATGAATAGTCTCTATTTAAAGCAAATGAAGCTACCTCCGGTTCGGAAACTATAACTATAGAGAAGATACTTGCAAAAACTCAGTAGTTTTTTATTGGACCTTTGTTCCACAATATATTTGCTAAAATGTGTAGCTTTTTTTGTTTTTTTTTTTTGTTTTTATATTACACTTCAAGATTGACCTCATCCCACCTGATGTTAAGTGGTAATGAGGCCTAGCTTAAGGGTGACAAGTACAGCATAATAAATCTGTTACTATATCTGGACTTGTCGTCCTTACCTTGAAGGCTTGACCCCTGCTACTAATGTAGCACCCCCCAGGAGCTCTGGAAACCTAACTCACACGTAGAAACACGACAACACCGAAGTGATTGTTATTTGGCTGCAGTCTTCTGTAAGGTGGAGGTATGTCACCAGTCGGGCTGCTCCAGTTCGAGCGATAAATCGCTATGCCCTACCTCTCTTGATATCTATTTCATAACTAAGCCTATACTTCTGTCACTCCTCATCTGCCTTCCAGATCAATGGTAAAAAATAGCCTCAGCCGCCTATTTTATAACTCAAGTCAACACCTCAGCTAAGGTCTATGTAATAAAATTCTGTGAGCAAGGACCCGTATAATCCCTATTTGCACAAGAAATAAAGTAACTTTTGCGATAGACGGCTTTATTTGAAGCTAGTACGTCTATGTTTTTCGGGCGTTTGTTTAAGCAATTTGTGAGGTTAACGTTATTACAAGCTGAATTTGGGATAAATTATTTAGATGTATACACTCCGCTTTCAGGTAGATGAATAGGCTTTATCCCTGTTGACGTATGACATTGTTTTATCTCGTTTTGTGTGATGTCGGGGCGTGAAATGGGAGGTAATTGCATTTCCATTTTGTTCGATTACGCTCAAGAATTTAGGCGAAAAGTTACATAAGGCAATATAAGTGATTTGTGAAGTCAGACTTCGGATAACGGATCTAAGGTGTATATATTATTTATATACGTGTATTATATTTGTAAATATGTTGTTTTTTATGTCTGCAAAGTATTTGTTAATTCTCGGAAATGTTTTATATAAGTTTTGTATATTTTATTTAAGTACCTAGCGTAAGGGAACATTATTACAATGAAAAGAATAAGTGTCGAGGTTCTTGCCGGTTCTTCTCGACATGATTAATATTCCGAATACGGCGGTAGAATATTTAATTTGTATTGACTATTCATAAGTGCTTTTGTAAAGCTTACATGAATAAAGATGATTTCTATTCTATTCTTATGTATGTGATGTTGTCAAATGTTTATTCATTTATTTATTGATCTGCTCAGGCTACTGTAAACCAAATTTATTATCAATAAATGGAAGAAAACAGTATGTTACTAGGAACGCAACTCAAAAAAAGCTCGACAAATAAAAAAATACATATTACTGACATCAGTACATCGTTAGGCCTGACAAATGTTTTATGGAAAAAAAAGCGCCAAAATTGCTGATTCTGCTGAACTGCACACTTACAACATCGCAGGCAAAAGCTATTTAACATCAGTAGATTGACTAATTTTTCCATTTCATTACCCCTATAGATATTTTTTACAGCAAACAACCATATTGCTCATTGTCAGTCGCATTTATTAACTTTAAAAGTCGCTACCAACTCGCAATAATCGTTAAAAGTTCCGATGAACAGATAATGTTGGCAAAGTAACAGTTCACTGGTCGTTGAATTAAAATGTTGTGTAAGGGGAAAGTTTATACATGGAAATAATTTAAGAATGAATTCTAAATATGTTTCAGGCAAATAGAACTAACAATAATGACTTCGGTAGGTAAAAAAGAAAATATTACGACCACAGATAAATATTGACTTGAATTTAATATCACTTAAACATAATTAAGTACGTATTGTATAAAAAGAAACATAAATAAGAGTTCTATTTGACTTTTTAATTTTGAAAACATGAAAATGTATATATCGACGAAATAATTCCAAAGAAGACTAACCATGGTTTGAAATCTATTACTGCAACGTTCCAGCAAAAGAGTGAGTAGTTTATTTACTAAAGAAATTAAGACTTATTTCTTGCAAAGATGTACGTCATTACTTTTACTGTTTTATTTTATAAGGAACTAGCTGTGCGCGCGACTTTGTTCGCGTAGACTACATCATTTCATGGTCGGTTTTACCCCTATCTCCCCTAATATTCAAAACAAAAAGTAGTCTTTATTTTAATAGAGCTATATTTGTGCCAACTTTCATATCTCTAACTTAAAAAATAAACATTTTCCCATATAAACTTTCAAAGGTGGCATTACCCCACCCCACCTTACTTTCAAACAAAAAGTAGCCTATGTCCGTTCTTAAGGTTTAACGTATACCTATGCCAAATTTCATCAAAATTGGTTGAGAGGTTTAAGCGGGAAAGCGTAACAGACTGACAGACAGACAGAGTTACTTTCGCATTTATAATATTAGTAGGGAAGTAGGGATACTAAGAGCATTTAATTCAAATACGTCCGATTTTTTTATAATCATTAAATATAAAAGTCGGACGTTTATAACTTAAAATCTGCTGAACCGATTGAAAAATATTTCATCATCAGTATGCTACATTACCTTGGCTCTGACTGATATGAAACATTTACATGCTTGTATGTACACTGTAAATATAAGTATAGTGTCATATTTTAAACACATATTGAATCAAACCACGTTTATTTATGTACATTTAATACTTACTGTAATCTTTTTTATAGTGTTTGGTTTTACTAACACACTTTTTCATTGTTACCGCACCCATAAACAAAACAAGGGTTGACTAGTAAAGAATGGTCCAAGAATAAATTTCACCTGCTTTACTTTTTTTATAAAAAAAGTTTTAAAAAATAAAAAATATTTATTTTTTGGATATACCTTGCCTATTTTTCTTAAGATATAACTTCCTTATTTTTCTTTTTAATCTTTTTTTATTGTCCATAATTACTGTTTCCTAGTACGTAATCTGTACCACGTTAGAAAAACCTGTTATTGGCCTTGCTATATGTTTATTTATTTATGATACTGTTGGTTTTCTGCAAATATATAAATAAATAAAAATGTACATGGTTGAAAGTTAGTATTTCAAAAGCTAAGATTTTAGGGTAAATAAATGTATTTCCTTAACTGTTGTCAAGCAAAATGACAGAAAGCGAGCCAGTAGTAACATTCTGAATCCATTCAAAGATCCTCGGGGAATGCGTTGAGGCCTTAGTCCCACAAATGTACCTGATATTTGTTGCAGCGACCGAATGTAAGAGACGCGCCATGGGAACAACTTGTTTATTTAGAAACTGTACTCTAACAGACAGTATACCACAACACACAAGAATATATAAGTAGATATTTTTAAATAGCTATCTCGTCAAATAGAATAACTCCGACTTATTACGAGTGGTGAAATACCTCCACCTTACAGAAGACCGCAACTAAATAACAATCACTTCGGTGTGTTCCTGCGTGTGAGAAGGTTTCCAGAGCTCCTGGGGGGTGCTAAATCAGTAGCAGCGGTCAAGCCTTCAAGGTAAGGGCAACAACTCCAGTAACATCTATTATTATGCTTTACTTGTCGCCTTTAAGAAAGGACTCATTATCACTTAACCTCAGATGGGATAAGGCCAATCTTGAAGTGCAAAATAAAAAAAATGAAACAAAACTTGATCTCTGGACATTTTTGTTAATGCCTAAAAAGTGCCTTATCGGTCCGTCCCAATAGTGGTCCCAATAGTAGTCCCAATGGTGGTTCCGACTCTATGGGACTATAATTATCTTATCGGATAGTCCCATAGAGTTAAATAATACTGCTAAATAGAAAAATAAAAAAAAATAACGACTATAATTATTCTAGTTCAGTCAAATCAATTCTAGTCAGCTAAAAGTGAAATGACGTGTAACATTGGGGTATGCATTGCAGAGGCAGACAATCACGGACCCATGGGAGCAGCTGAGCGGCACGGATACAGCCCGCCCGGGGCCGCAATATGTTCCATTTGCGGCACAAGCTACAGCCGCAAAGCTATTTGTTACAGTATACCTTTTGTAACTAAAAGGCTAACATTTGTTACATATGCACCAATCGACGTCAAAATACTTATAGCCTACCTATGAAAAATTATCGTGATCAATTTTCACAAAAACACAGAACAAGTTAAGTGATGTTGGTGCTTCACCGTCGTAATTTTAATGGTATCGATTCTCGGTGAGAAAAACGATCTTTTAAATTGGTTTCTGGGTTGATGCCTTCAGTTATGTTAATATAGTACTCAAATTACAATTTCAAACTTTTTTTGTCTGTCTAGCACAAAATTATAACAAACTTAATTTAAAATGTATATACCACCTATGCAAGAAATACTTTTACTTTAAGGAACAAACCTTGAACGGTCAAAAATAATTGTCCTGTATTTTTGTTGACGTTAGAAATAAAATTAACAAATGTTGAACAAAAAACTAATAAAAAGATTTAACAACCTATCTCTAAACATTATTTTTTTCAATTTAACATACAATAAACTATATGCGATTAAACGATATTTGTTCATTCAAAAATATATCTAGATTTTTTTAGTTGTGACTTAATGACGCGGCGGGGAACCGTTAGTTAAGAATCGATATTGCTGCTTGTCCATACAATCAAGATAGTAGCGTACTGGACCAATTTAACAACTAAACTGATTAATAATCTAAGTTACTTTGTACTGTAGTACTTTGTTACTAATTGTTATGATTCGATACTTAAATCAGTGCTAAAATTTTACGCTCATGTAAATTACAAGCAATAAAACATTAACTCTAATGAGGCGATTGTTCCATATTATCATCACAAAATTATGGTTTACAGCATAGAGTGATTAATTAACAGTAGTTGTGCTTGGCCTTATTAATTTAACGTAATATGATTATAAGATGTCAGTCTGAGGTGGCAGCGACCTATATGTAAGTACACAACTGCACTCAGCTGCTTAATTACAAAAAGTGTATTGGACCTAGGATTATGAGTAAATAAAATAAAATTAGTAAACTAAAAATTTGTCCTCAAAATTTCTAAACAAGGAAAACATGTTGATTGGTACAGAATTCCAATTTACATTTATTTTATTTTTTATTTTGAATTTCAAGCTTTTCAGGGTTTATAAAAATGGGATCCCATTATTAAAATGTACATATACGTTAGTCTTAAGAAGCGTGAGCGTAGATATTGCTTTGTTAACAAATACAAAAAAAAATGTTGAAGATTTCATACAACGTAATTGTTTGCCGTTTATATTGATAATGTAGTTTAATGTCGTACGTATACATAATCTATAGTATAGAACCCTTTGATGTGTAATCAAATTTAAAAAAAACATATTTAAAAAATAGTTAAAATACAGCAAAGATTGAAAAATTGTTATCTAGATGCTGTCCGTGATTTTGATTTCGTTTTATTCTGTTAAATATATTGAGTACAATATACAGATACAGAATACTGTATCTTGATTTAATATTACAATCATTTACCAAATCAAATCATTCAGTCAATTTACGTTAAACATTCAACCATGCAAACACATTCGTTCATATGATAATAGTTAGATATGAAACACAAAGGTACTGCCACAGTTCTAGGAAACCTGTCGGAAACAGGAGTAAATCTTTCAAAGCTAGCCCTGAGGGATTTGACTTAATTGCATCTGTGTATCCTAATCCTACCCAGACGTAACTCGTCCCATATGTGGTACAAACTACGTGCTATATATCCGGCGTCCAATTTAACATGTTAGCGTGTTTGAACTAGCGAAGCCGACAAGAACTCGCTTTAGACCATCTTACATCCTAGTATTCACGGCGACCCTCGAGGGACTTCATTCAGTCGTGGACACGGACTGAGGTTGAACGTACCGTATGTGGTCTAGTTCATGAACGACAAAATATTACAACGAAGGCTAAATTAAATGCAATGCATTGGACTTTCGTCACGGATTACAATATACTGTTAAGGACAAGCCTAGTTAATTTTTTGGTGGTTAAGTTGTGTTCTCAATATTGAAAAGCTTGAATAAATTAATGAATCAATTCTCACGTTTATGAATCAAGAGTTTGATAAACTGAAAAATATATTTTTTAACTGGCATCCAACAAACCCCTCCGTGTTAGTCTAAATTGAATACGTGTAACTTACAAGTAATGTTTTAGAACAAATACTATACATATAAGTTGGTGTATGTCTTTAAACTATAGAGGGTATCTTATCTACATAGGCACTCGCTTAGTTACTGCGCCATGTCAGTTTAACTATCTAAAGTAAGCGGTATTCCTGAAATTTGACTGTGTCAGTATGTCTATGTAAATTACAGAATTCGGGTGTGAGCATACCGAGAATCAAACTAAGCTCTTGAAATATAAATACAACTCAACATGAGCTACGGTACGTTAAATATGTGGTACAAGTTACAAGCGTTTTTTGTTATTTAAACCATTTTTTGGAATCAATATTAACACGTTGACACCAAAAGTAGTTTAAGCATTTTTATATCGAAAAGAAGACAAATAGTAGCCCACAATTAACACTACATAGTAAAAAACAAAGTTGCTTTCCCCTATCTGCCCATATGAATGCAGACATCATTGAAATTACGCAGTGGTTTTTGAATCGATATTATTTAATATACAGAATAATTCAATAGAAGTTAAAAAATTGAATTCTAACAATTTAATATTGAAAAAACCAAATTCTTAATAATTTACATTGCCCTGTGCAAAATCAGGGCAATAGCTAGTACAAAAAAAAGTCGTAAAAATACCCAGATATGGAACCAAAACAAATGATCAACACACGAATGTTTGTCAAAGGTTAATCACACCCAAAAAACCTTGGTTTAACAGCCAAGTGCACTAGCCATCGTTCCAAACTAGTGAAATAAGTTATATTCTTGTCCCATATATGGGACAATATCGACGTCTTTCGTCCCGAGTCATGACTTAAGGTGCTGATTCCTTCTGTGCGATGTCGTCGGGTAAACATATTTTTCACGCGAAACGTTCGGGCCACATCTATCAATATCTACCGAGGGATCCAGACCATATAAGTTCGATTGTCTGCAAGATTTACCGCACCATCGAGTTTCTTGTTTGTTCGACGTGTTGTGTCAACAGTTCATAAGTGTTCCTTCGGTTGTGTGTTCACAACTTTGGAGTGTTATTGAAATTTGATTAAGATTGAAGTACGTTGGAACTTTGTGATTAGGTTACGCATAGGAACACAACTAATTTAAAATATTTATTAAGAGCCGTTTTCATGGCCTTCTTTTTCCTAGCGTGTAAATCGGCTGTGAAACACTGATGAGCTTGGTATCCGCTACGATTATAATACTAATTTGACGAGACTGGTTACATTGGAGCTTGGATTAGAGACATTATTTCATGTAAGAGAAATGCATTGTCACATTGTATCGTTGCTTAGAAAGACTTTTACGCTCTTTTTAGATTAAAGGCAATGCAATAAACCCCCCATAAATCAGTTAATGCAATAAGGCAGAGGGATTACTATGAGTAAATTGACTATAACTGCCACGGTGTTATTATTTTACCTTTCTAACCTTTATTTGGACCTATTGAAATCTAAAATGCTATATAATTATATTTATTTTTGCCTTATATAGTAGCTATTTCAATTTAGCTACTGGCCATGGGACTAACAAATAAAATATCGCATACATTGACCTAATCCCAAAGTAAGCAGCTTAATTAATTGTGGTTAAGATACTTGAACTAACGTTGTATCGTACCATAATGCATCATGCATCATATAACGTGCATTAACACCCAGACACAGAACGTACACACATATTCATTACAGAATGTTTGCCCTGATGGAAAAAAAATCTATAAGGAATAATTAAATATTTTTTTGTAACTTTGTTCCTCTTAAGACCGAATATCCTTTTAAAACCCAGACACAATAGATTTTTATCATGTCTTGCTTTCTGGCTCGCTAGAAACATTACGTTTGACGAAAACAATGCGTATTTGCGTGAAAGCGTATTTATTCCACTAGCCTTGCTCCTACAGCTCAAACATCCATTACTGTAGTTAAATGCTAGTCTCCACAAACCGACCTAAGAGATAAAAACTTCCAGCCACATCGTAACTTAAGATTGATCTGCCCTAATATCCTCTCTGGTGCTTCAAGGGCACGTACCTAGTTGCTAGGGATTGTAATCGAGAAATGTAGAATCCCGCAAAGCAGCGGGATCCCGCACTAAGGCTTGCTAAAACATCAATTGGTGATACTTTTTTCTAATTGCTGTCTTATAATCTATGTAGCAATATTTGTTGCTAGTGATTGCGGTATTTTTTTTTTCTAATAATACTCGCTGTTGCCTACGATTATATTCGCATTAGGTCGGAATAAAAATAACTAATATGTTAATCTAATATTTAATCAATGTCTGTACAAAATTGTATCTAAATCCATATAGTAATGGTTTTAGCGTGAAAGAGTTATTAAAATTCATTTATTCTAGCAAACTTTCGCATTTATCATATCAATCTAAAGTATTGCAATGTTGCCATTTAACTAGACACGTCAATATTACATTTTTTCAAAAGAAAAAAAAAATGTTGATAATGATTTAAACCGAGTTTTTATACCTTCCTTCAAAAGGAGCTTGAAGAAACATCTTGCGGGTCAGTATGGTGATGATAACGAATAGGATATTTCGATATAAAAATCCGTTGTCATCGCGATGTTGGTTCCTCTCTTGCTTACCATCTGGCTGGGAGGAGCCAATATATTGCGCTGCTAAAAAAAACCATTGCGCTTAAAAGAATAAAATTTTCCTTTAAAACTTATCAAATGAAAAATGTCATTGCATCATTCATTTCATAGCAGCCAAATAACAATCATTTCTGTGTTGTTCTGTTCCTGCGTATGAGTAAGGTTTCCAGAGCTCCTGGGGGCTGCTACATTAGTAGCAGGGGTCAAGCCTTCAAGGTAAGGGCGACAAGTCTAGTAACATATTTATTATGCTGTACTTGTCACCCTTAAGTTAGGACCTCATTACCACTTAACATCAGGTGGGATAAGGTCAATCTTGAAGTTGAATATAAAAAAAAATTAATATATACAAGATTTAAAAACTGGTAAATAAGCCAAATGCTTGTATATTAGGCATTACCCGCCCTCGTATTTTGACTTCATTACGGCAGATTTTTGCGGATCCTCACGGATCCCGGGATCCAACCATCCCGCGGGATTAAACATAGAGCGCGATTGCCATCTCTAGTCGCTACTCGCGAAGAATATCCAAATGGGTAAAGTTTGCACCTTGCTGTTGTTACGGCGCCCCGGAATAGTTTGAGTAGTTTCTAAATAACCTGCCAACTTAAGAATTAGGAGTTGGCAGATTTCCTTACGCTAAGCAAGTATACTCGTAACTGTTAAACCTCGGCTACAATAAATTATAAATAATATTTGACAAACTTTGCTTTGATACTGTAATAAGTACTTTAAGCACTTATGTTTCAGAAATCAGAACTAATGACAGTACCACGACTCCAGATCCGGAATAATATAGAAAAATAATCTCACCGGGAATCTCAGAGATGGCGCGACAGTCCGGCCCGCTCGTCTCGCGACTACGGAGGCCTTCAAATGAGTAAAAACATAATGATTTTATTTAGCCGTTGTTTTTGATTTCTGTAACACAAATACTTAAGCTACTTACCACATATTAGAAACAGATTTTTGTTATCTCCCCTTGCGGTGCGGGAATCGAACCCACGACCTTCACGTACCGAGCGTGCTGCTCTTCCAACTGAGCTAACCACAAGTTATCGTAGGCGATGAAATTTTTCTCCTGTTTTCTAAGTGCACGTAAATCCTTGTTAGTTTATACAACATCTAAAATCCTTCTAAGTAAACCTTTCTCTACATATTTCAAACCTAAGCTATATTTCTTACCTTTAAACCACATCTAGCTCGCATTATTCTACAACAGGTAATGTCTAACGGATGACGTTCCTAAGGGAGACGTTGAGGGGCGAGGGTGGAGACCTAAGTGCTCCTAACTAAACACTAGGCCCTTATTGTAGGCTAAAGGGGTGGATGTATTAGGGATGACTGTTTGGGTGCGACTTTTGACTGAATAAGTTATGTTTTAAACTATATTTCGTCCTGTAATCGCATAGGATGTTAACTATTTTTTTAATAATGCACTTCAAGATTGACCTCATCCCACCTGATGTTAAGTGGTAATGAGTTCCTAGCTTAAGGACGAAAAGTCCACTTGCCGTCCTTATCTGAAAGGCTTGACCCCTGCTACTAATGTAGCACCCCTCATTCCAGAGCTCTGGAAACCTTACTCATACGCAGGAACACAACAACACCGGAGTGATTGTTATTTGGCTGCAGTCTTCTGTAAGGTGGAGGTATTTCACCAGTCGGGCTGCAATAGTTCGAGCAATAAATCGCTTTGCCCTGCCTCTCTTAAACTCAAACTTAAACGGATTACTGGTTCGATTATTTTTAAATTGGTTTAGTACTTTTGATTAATCAAGGAATTTACGAAATGTTTGTCGTTTTTATTGTAATTAATTAGTATCTTCTAAGCTAGTGATCTTTTTAAAAGTTTTTAGCAAAACAAGAATTCTCAAATAGGCTCAAAAATCATCGACTGGCTAGGTTTTTTTAATTAAATCATTACAAACATAATACCTTTTTTGAAAAAGATTATATTTTTTAAACATCTATCACAAGAGGTTAACAATTTACAAGTTCGTACAAAGACATATAATATGTCTTAACATAGATAAGTAATATAGATATATTATAGAGATGATTTGCAAAAAAACAGTAAATATACAATTTACGATAATTACGTTCAATATCGCCAGAAAATCTAGAGTATGGTCTAAAGCAGTAGTTTCCAAACTTATTTTTCTCGTGGACCACTTTCAATTTTTTTCTGGTTTCGGTGGACCCCCTGCTGCTACATTTCTACCACATTCGTCGCAAAAAAATAAATGTGCACGAAATTGTAATTTCGAATACGAAAGTTTGGACAAGTAATAGTCGCTTGCCTTATTAAAATATTATCTGTTTAGTTAGGCACTTAAAACAATGTAGGTGGGCCCTTATAAAAACTATGCTTAAATTTTTGCTCTTTACTATCAAAAGTAGATACATTTTCGTGGACCCCCACTAACATCTAATGGACCCCCATTTTTTATTCACGCCTACGTAGACCCCCAGCAAGTCTCCCGTGGACTCCTGGGGGTCCATCTGGACCACTTTGGGAATCACTGGTCTAAAGAGATAAGACAGTAAAAGAAGTGAAACTCATATTTCATTCTCCAAGCAAACAAAAAACAAATGGAACATATCAGATGTTCATGGTATATTCCAGTTTTTCTATTGTTCCAGATTTCCCATGAGCCACATTGTGTCATTTGGAACGACGTAACGTTTTATACACGGAAAACTATTTTATGGTTCTAGCAAACTGCTCTATAAATTGTGACTTTCATATGTCCACATTAATTTTAACAGGAAAAGAGAGGTAGGGCATAGCGATTTATCGCTCGAACTGGAGCAGCCCGACTGGTGAAATACCTCCACCTTACAGAAGACCGCAGCCAAATAACAATCACTTCTGTGTTGTTGTGTTCCTGCGTGTGAGTAAGGTTTCTAGAGCTCCTGGGGGGTGCTACATTAGTAGCAGGGGTCAAGCCTTCAAGGTAAGGGCGACAAGTCCAGTAACATATTTATTTTGCTGTACTTGTCGCCCTTAAGCTAGGACCTCATTACCACGGAGTGCCCTCCTATTTGCTGGCCCTAATCGGCGACTACTTAACCGGTAGGGAGGTCGTTTGTTTAGACATTGATGGTCATCTGCGCCGTTACAGCGCTCAATCCGGTGTTCCACAGGGGTCTGTTTTGGGGCCTCTCTTGTGGAACATCGGATATGATTGGCTTCTCCGCGGCTCTCTCCTCTCGGGCATGAGTGTTTTCTGCTACGCAGACGACACCCTTGTCACCGCCCGGGGGAGAGATTTTGGCGCCGCAGCTCGTCTGGCAGAGGCCGGTGGTACCCTAGTTGCCAGGCGTATTGCCCTTTTGGGCCTTCAGGTGGCCCTAAGTAAGACCGAGGCCATATTTTTTCCTGGGCCTCGGCAGCGCTTCTTTTCTGGCACTTATATTGTTGTCGGGGGCGTTAGGGTGGTGGTCGGGGCCCAGATGAAATATCTGGGCCTCATCTTGGACCAGCGCTGGACTTTTAGGCCTCATTTTGCGTCGCTTTCCTCGCGCCTACTCAAGGCTGCGAATTCCCTGTCGTGGCTTCTCCCCAATGTGGGGGGTCCTAGGGCCAAATGCCGGCGACTTTACGCCGGCATTTTGCGCAGTATGGCCCTTTACGGCTCGCCCATCTGGGCCGACTCCCTCCACATTCGGGAAAACAAAAGGTTCTTGCGGCGCCCTCAGCGAGCTATCGCCTAGCGAGTGTGCAGGGCATACCGTACCGTTGGTTTTGATGCGGCGTGTGCACTCGCTGGGACACCGCCATGGGAGTTTGAGGCTCAGGCACTGGCGAGGGCCTATCAGTGGCAGGCTCTAAAGAAGGCCTCCGGGGAGCACTTCTACCTGGAGGACCTGTCGCGTGTGCGCCGAGAGGCGCACGAAGAAATGGTCCAGCGCTGGGCGGAGTCACTGCAAGTGGCCCCGTGGGGTCGGTGGACCCTTGATGCGCTCGGGCCAGCAATAATTCGCTGGCTCGAGCGCAAGTCCGGGTTCATGTCGTTTCGTTTGGTGCAGGTGCTGTCCGGCCACGGCTGTTTTGGGCAGTACCTGCACCGTATTGGTCGGGAGCAGTCTCCGTCGTGCCCAAACTGTGGCGCGGCGGAGGATACGGCCGGGCACACACTGCAGGTGTGCCCCGCCTGGGATGCGCAGCGCGCAACGCTGCGTGCGTTGGTGGGGCCGAATCTCTCACTCCCTAGCATAGTCGAGGCTATGCTTGGGAGTGAAACGGCATGGGATGGGGTGGCCTCCTTCTGCGAAGACGTCATGTCACAGAAGGAGACCGCAGAAAGGGAGCGGGAGGACGATCCTTCCGCTCCCGTCTGCCGCAGAAGAAGGCGGCTGAGGGCGCGGCGACAATACGAACGCGCCCAGCTACCGCGTGGGGACCGGCCGGCTGATGGTGTGAGGGCACCTCAGCTAGCATTGCACCGGCCCCCACTGCGAAGTGGGGATGGTTCCGTTGGACCGGCCATCCCCAGTCTCCCCCCGAATACTGCGGGGGAGTAGACGGAGCCGCGTAAGCGGCTATTCCGCCGGCGGTGTTGTGGAAGTCAAGGCTTAGCCGATCTCCCACAGCATCGCCACTAAGGCGATGGAGGTCCAACCGGGGGGTTTTAGTGGGTAGTCCTGCCCTTTTCAGGGCAGGGAGTCCCACACACGCCGTCACCCTCCCTTGGGGTGACGGTACGGTGCATCAACGCATTTCCCCCCGAAAAAAAAAAAAAAAAAAGAAAAAAGGACCTCATTACCACTTAACATCAGGTGGGATGAGGTCAATCTTGAAGTGAAATATAAAAAAAAAAAAAACCTTTGAACTGAGTTCAAATTTAGAATTTCTTTTAAACTACCTAAAAAAACAGTTTTCAATTCAACTATTTATACACTCTTAAACATACTTTTTTAGGCACGAATTTTAGAGGAACACAAATCTATATTGAAAAAGCAAAATAAAGTATCGTTTTATTGTTAATTTAATATGTCATCTCTCTTCCTACTATATTTGTTCAAATTCCATGCTATTATGAAGGTATATGAATAGTATGAAGAGTTAAAAGTATAAATAGAAATATCTCATACTTGTTTACAAACTTTCGCATATTCTTACAAACTACAATTTTGGTAGAATCGTAACAATTTTACTAAAATATTACTTGGTTTTGTATTTATTTAAAATCTTTTTTCCACCAAAAATTAACAACAGGTAGATTTCATGCTAGAGGCATTCTCTACACCGCCCTTGGATCACTCAGAATTTGTAAATAAGTGCATTAATAGTAAAAAAGTGCGAAAAACATAATTAACAACAATAAATTAACCATGATAAATAAAATTACGGTAACTATTAAATATATATATATATATTATATAGACATATATGATTAAATGAAATACATATTGAAAATATATATATACTTATATTTACATAATGTATGAATACGCATATACGAGTATATTAAACGAACTTTCATTTTGCATAATTCTCTTAGTCAGGGATTGTCGAGTATCAGTGGGTGGAGCGAGATATTCCTTTGCTAGCACAGAAACGAAATGTTATTTTCCAAATGGCGTCACTCAAATCTAACTTTGGTTAACACTAATTGGAACATAAAAGATCAGCGTAAAGAGCTCTTAATTACCGTCAACCGCGTTTAGTGTTATGTTCCATTACTGTGGCGGTACAGGCCATTAGCCAATTACGCGCCTAATGGCCGACTGTGTTCCGTTATTGGCCTAGTTATCAAACTTGTTCGGACTGCGGACAGATTATATCAACATGGAACATGACATTCCGAAATTGGTTCGAAACTCGGCTCCGAACTACCACATCAAAGGTACAGTAACAGCGCACCACAGTGGTAACTTATAGTTCGATATTGATTTTTATGCCAACGATATAGGGGTGAGCCTGGCAATTTTTTGAGTGTACCATTAAATTGGATGATCTTTTTGGTTGGAAACTGCTGATAATATAACAATTTAAATCGCTTAGCTTAGTTGAAAGCAGTTTGGCAATCCAGAACATCTTTCTTACAAAAACCTATCCAAGAGGGTAACTACAATATGAATGTTTTTAAACGCTGTTCTCAAAGTTTTCATTGCAATTAAAAGATACATGTCTAACAAAAAAAAATGATTGTTCATTAAAGGCAAACTGTTTCATATTGGGTATTGTTTTTGTGTGGATATTTATACATATAAGTTTTTAAATTAATTCTCAAAACGCTATGCATAGACTTCTGAATAAAAAACCCGTCTTAGATTTTTTTCAACGTGAAATAACCTTTTCGTATCCTAACATAAAGTTTACTATAACTTATCATATTTATAATATTTTTTGGTTTGTTTGTTTGAATGCGCCAGTATCAGGAACTAATAGGTCGAATAAAAATATATTTTGAGACAGACAGTTAATAGAGGAAGGCTTTCGGCTATATAAGTTCACGCTGCGCCCATTAAAAGCGAATACTCAGTGGAAAATGTCCAAAACTCAGGATAGTCCGCGTGCGAAATCACGCCAGGCCGCTATCAAAATCACGCCAGGCCGCTATCAAAATCACGCCAGGCCGCTATCAAAATCACGCCAGGCCGCTATCAAAATCACGCCAGGCCGCTATCAAAATCACGCCAGGCCGCTATCAAAATCACGCCAGGCCGCTATCAAAATCACGCCAGGCCGCTATCAAAATCACGCCAGGCCGCTATCAAAATCACGCCAGGCCGCTATCAAAATCACGCCAGGCCGCTATCAAAATCACGCCAGGCCGCTATCAAAATCACGCCAGGCCGCTATCAAAATCACGCCAGGCCGCTATCAAAATCACGCCAGGCCGCTATCAAAATCACGCCAGGCCGCTATCAAAATCACGCCAGGCCGCTATCAAAATCACGCCAGGCCGCTATCAAAATCACGCCAGGCCGCTATCAAAATCACGCCAGGCCGCTATCAAAATCACGCCAGGCCGCTATCAAAATCACGCCAGGCCGCTATCAAAATCACGCCAGGCCGCTATCAAAATCACGCCAGGCCGCTATCAAAATCACGCCAGGCCGCTATCAAAATCACGCCAGGCCGCTATCAAAATCACGCCAGGCCGCTATCAAAATCACGCCAGGCCGCTATCAAAATCACGCCAGGCCGCTATCAAAATCACGCCAGGCCGCTATCAAAATCACGCCAGGCCGCTATCAAAATTACGCCAGGCCGCTATCAAAACCACGCCAGGCCGCTATCAAAATCTATTTATTTCCATTAATGTATGGCCGTACCCGTTTAGTAAAGAATAACACAAATAAAAACTACAAGATACAAGTAAAACCTTTAAGACAGTACCTATTACAAGATAAAAGCCTACATTTCTATTCATTTTCTTTCGCAGTGAAACGGATTTCTTTCGCGAACGGGTGCTCCCAGCGGATTACAGTACACGTTTCATAAAAGTGATAAAGGGACGTAAGTGAACCTAGCAAGGATGTTTTGCTGAAAATATTTTTTGGCTCAAAAGGAATTATTAAGGTGTGTGCTTTGGTTTCGTTAAAAATGCGTATGTTATCAGTCTATTTAATGTCCAAGGGGTGATGATATACTCCCAAAACGAAATATGTCGAACCCAATGATGAATAGCAAGTTTTAACTATCCTAATTAATGCCAACTCATTTCGGATGACACTAAAGCGTTTAAAACAACAATTTTGCATTACATGTCAAAAAACTTTTAACTTTCGATGAATCTTCAAAATGGAAACCTTTCGTTTGTATTTTTCTGTTTTGGCGGTAGACATTAGGGCTAAGGCAACCATCATTGAAATCGAGTCTTTATCACGACAATCGGTTTTGATTTCATCACCACCGCAGTCAAATGTGGGTTCACAAACCCACTGTGTTCGTAAAACTAAATTTACTTTCCTTAACCTGGAATCGAATCCACGACTTCGAGATCATTTCCGCCGATGGCGTTGTGACCGTGACCCCTTCAATTCCGTGGTTTCCAAACATTTCTGCAATTCTGCATCGAATGTACTTCGGGCCGATATAGTTCTAAACATATCCGGCAGAGGGCACTAACCGCAGGCTAAGGCAACGGAACAATACAACAGAAATGTTCATCGCTTACAATAACTTGCTGTTAGCTCAGTTGGAAGAGCACACGCGATACTTGAAGGTTGTGGATTCAAGCCCCACATCGCAAGTAGGGATGAAATGTTTATGTTTCTTTAAAATATGTAGTGTAATATTAAATTAACTTTCAACACTATGCATTTCTCTACGTGTCCGAATCAGGAATGAGGAAATCCGTAGACGAACTAAAGTTGCTGCCATAGCCCGTAGGATTAGTAAGCTGAAGTGGCAATGAGCTGGCCATATAGCACGAAGATCGGACGGTCGATGGGGCAAAAAGGTTCTTGAGTGGAGACCACGTACCACCAAGCGCAGTGTGGGACGGCCACCTACCAGATGGACCGACGACCTAGTAAAAATTGCTGGGTCTCGTTGGATGCAGGTGGCAATGGACCGGTCGCGCTGGAAATCGGTTGGAGAGGCCTATGTTCAGCAGTGGACAGTAACAGGCTGAAATGATGATGATGATGACTATGCATTACAATTACTTATGAATATTTGATCCGCGACAATAAGATCCAAAAAAATACTACTTAACTGTTTTATGGTCGAAATCAGCGTACATCAAACATTAGTGCAAGACGGCCGTGTCAAATGGCTACAGTTTTCTCAGATGTGATATGATACTGAGTTCATAAACTAAAAATGCTAACCTTATAATAAACTAGCTCTACCCGTGACTTCATTCGCGTGAAAAAATATTATTTCCATATACATTTTTAAGGGCGGTATACCTTATCCCCCCTTACTTTTAAAACAAAAAGTAGCCTATGTCCGGTCTTGAGGTTCAACGTATACATACCTATACCAAATTTAATCAAAATCGGTTCGTGGTTTAGGCGTGAAAGCCGGACAAAAAGGCAGACACTTTCGCATTTATAATATTAGTATCGATAGGTGATCAATTCTGACATTTTTTAAACAGGGAGTCTACTCCCACAAACGAAAAGAACAAACGAAAGGTTTCGTTCTTGAAGATTAACCAAAAGTTCGGGAGTTAAAACGTGGTTTTTGATTTGCATAAATAATGTTATGTTTTATGAAAACGCTTGGTTTGCATTCGGAGTGAATTAGTAGCGACTATAAGAATTAGAAATATAGAAATCGCTATCTGTCGTCTTTGAGAGCAGAACCCTGAGGTTCAGAACTAGATTCACTTGCACGTCTCGGTAGCCGAGTTAGCTGGTAGTTGGATACGACATATTCAGTTTTTGGGAGCAGACCCTCAGGGTTGAGAACGAGATCCACTTGCACGTCTCGACTACCTTCATGAGTTTAAGTATTAAAATTTGCTACTGATTGTGCCAAGCAGTGCCTATTCGTGTTTGATCTATAGCCGACGGCGGTCATCCATCTTCCTTGGACACATCACGCTGCGTGGGGGGGTGCGAGGAGGGGGGGGGGGGGGGTTGGCTGCGTCACGGCGACAATTTGTTATTGTTACGGATGACACCGCTATTCGCCGCTGTTTCTTTTCGGCTTGGAGTAATTACGGTTATAAGAGAAAATAATGGCGGCTGTCCATTTTTATTTTCTACCTGAATAGATAATGGTAGTAAAGAGTCCGTCATTAGTGCTGCTATAGTTTGTCGTCTATGCTACATTGTCTAAAAAAATAACATTTTTTAAAACAAAATAAGTCCCAAAACAAGAAATTGTCATTGTCAATTTAAGACATATTTTTATACAAACGATACCTTAGTCGGCTCACCTGTTTTATGGCTACTAAGCATTAACCTTCAGCATACATGGTGAAACAAAATCCATACCCGTACCAAACAAGTTAAAATAACCCCGTAGTAAATATCTATTTATTAAAAAAACACATTCTATGGCAAGTAGCTTAAGTACTTGAGTTACAGAAATCAGAAAAAAACGAAAGTACTACAATACCCAGACCCGAGAAAATATAGAAATGTTCGTTTCCCATATTGACACGACCAGGGATAGAATCCGGGACCTCAGAGATCGCGCGACCCCAAAGTCGCTCGCCTCTCGGGTATGGAGGTTGTCAAATAAAGTTAAAACAATAAAACGCTTATCTTTTATCGAAGCTAAAAGGTAAGCTGATTATTAACGAGACCATTACCATACCTAAGCTTGAGTTCAAACTAATAACATACATTCCTAATTTAAAAATAACCTAAGTGCCGCACTTAAAATTTCTAACGGCGATGTCACCATTGATCCATTTGATTGTCAACTTACCGACTAAACTACTTTGAATATTATCTGATGAACCGCACGGAGTGGTTAATTTGCCTTCAACCATTGTGACGTAAAGGATCATTTACGTAAAAGGCAATGATAAGAACGCTCTATGAGACGGGTCGTTACGTTCCGCCGAGTTACGGCTGAGCGAAGCGATGGCTCGCTCGTACATCATGCTCGAAAACCGCCATTTCTTAATGGGGTCGCTCTATTTTCTCGGTTTTTATGCATAATCTATCTTCGTTAGGGTAATCAGAAAACATTTAAAATAATTTAACGGGTCAAAACGCGATACCATTTTTATTTAGTAGTTAATACGAACTACTTACTGCCCGACGTTTCGGTTAGGTTGCACCAACCGTGCTCACGAGCTGACCACTCGTCAGCTCGTATCATAAAAATGGTATCGCGTTTTGACCCGTTAAATTATTTTAAATGTTTAAAATGGAACGCGAAAGTCTTAAAATTTATAATCAGAAAACAGTTTTAGCGAACGACGTGGAGTGGAGAAAAATTAAACCTCAGTATTGTTTTTGGTTTGTTCATAAATTATTTTTTTGTTCTATATTTTAGTCTAGCGGTCCGCTGGTACTTCATACGAGTACTATTTTGGTTTAATTTACTATTTTTCACTGATCCTTCGCGCTTCTTGGTTGCATCTAGATGTCATTTACAGCCTTGGTCAAAAAAATTACTATAAATAAATATAAATATTGAACAACATTAAGTACTTGTTCCAATGAAATCAGAAACGTTATTATATCGTTCGTCGTTATTATTTATTTTATATTTTTAAATGGTATTATTTACGTATGTATATATATTAGTATATATATGCTCATTTTGTAAATATAAGCGTAGGTTCATATTATAAATATATTATGTTTATTAATGTAGGTCTATGTATATATAATTGCTTCCGAAATGATTTTTGTAACGCTTGGTAGTTACTATTCTCGTGTATTGTGTTTTTATTTTTTAGATACCTTATGCACTTTGTCACTATTACCGCACCCATCAACTAACTCTCCGCATGACCAAAAGGTTGACTGGTAGAAAATGCCCATAGCATTAAGTCCACCTGTTGTACTTTTTTTGTGCAATAAAGTTATTAAATAAATAAATAACCAACGATCAAACCACAATAACTAGAGCTGAGACAATGTGGAAAAGTTCATTTCCCATATTGCTGCTCAGGATGAGGGTAGAGGTACTATTTTGACCCTGCTCGATTTCTCTCGGGCTTTTGATACAATTAATACAGCGCTCCTTTTATCTAAACTCGCTTATTATGGCTTTGATGAGTCGACTTTGAGATGGTTCGCAAGCTATTTAAATGACAGGAAACAGTATGTGGAAACTATCGATGAAAATGGAAAGGTATCAATTTCTAATTTATCACCGGTCAACAGAGGAGTTCCTCAGGGCTCAATATTGGGGCCATTGCTATTTATATTGTACACCGCAGACTTAATAAAGCATATCACATTTTCTATCCTTGTATGCAGATGACTTACAGTTGTACATATCTTTTAACTCTAATGAAACTTGTGTGGCAGTGGATAAGCTCAACCAAGACTTAAGTAGTATTGCCCATTGGAGTGAACAAAATAGCCTAGTCTTAAACCGTGCTAAATGCAAATTTCTATTATTAGGTACCAAAAAACAAATAACCTTAATTTCTGAGCAAAATCCCGTGGTTTCTATCTTGGGTGAACCACTAGACCGCGTTCCACAAGGTCGTAATCTTGGTCTCCTAATGGATGAAAATCTACGTTTTGAAGAACACATTCTTATGACTATGAGAAACTGTTTTTACAGGCTGAAAGTACTGTATAGAATTCGAGACTGTTTGAGTGTTGATCTTCGGGTCAGAGTGTGCGAAGCTCTCATCCTTTCTAAGCTAAACTATGCCGATACTGTCTTTGGAACTTGTCTGTTGGCCCGTACTAAGAAAATGATACAAAGAATCCAGAATGCATGTGCCCGTTTTTGTTTTACTATCCCATATCGTTCCCATGTTTCTCCGTACTTAAATATTAATAGATTGATGAATATGAACGCACGACGAATTTTACATTTTTCTTGCTTACTTTTTGGTATTATAAAGACTGGTGAACCATCGTACTTATTTAAGAAGTTACATTTTAGTCAGCGACAATTTAGAATTGCGTCTCGTCTGCGTTGTCCTCAACATAAAACGGCTGCATTTCGTGGCAGCTTTCGCTATGCTGCCACAAAGTGCTGGAACAATCTGCCGCCACCTATTCGAAATTCGTCTACGGCTGGATCTTTCAAATTTAACTTGAAAGTGTTTCTTCTTGAAGAACAAAATATTATTACGTAAGCGCAGACTGATGTTGATCCGATTGCCTTATGAACATTAGTGTTAATATTGTAGTATGATATACATATATATATATATATATGAATACCTATGTTATATATTAATATCTCTACGATTTACGAATTATCTTATAAATTATATGTTTATTACTGGAATTATATTTCAGTAATATATACCTATACCTACTTTCAAAAGCCGAACTTTATACAATCTATCTTATCTCATGGCAGGTGACAAATACTGTACATAATTTCTTAACTTATTTCTTTTTAGTTTGAGTTCAAGACTGAATGCTGCCTGCGTGCAGTAGTGCTCACTCTCTGGGCACATACGGAAGACCAGCGTCGGGGAGTCCTCGGCCCCCCGACACATGCTGAGTATGTTCCTTTTCAGTGTTCTGTACCTATTGTTCTTTTTTTGTTTTCTCATGTAACTAATTTTAAGCTTACACTGAATAAATATTTTTCTATTCTATTCTATTCTATTCTATATTGATTCCGACCGGGAATCGAACCCGGACCGTGGCGTGACGCTAAAGTCTGGTCAAGATTTTTAATAATTCAAATCAGTATTTCCAGAGATTAGCGTGTTTAAATAAACTAACTTTTCATCTCTACTATATCAACATATATATCGTTGCGAAAGTATCGGTAGCTTTATTGTAACTCACGATGGCTTTTATTCTTTACTAGCTGTGCCCGTGACTTCGTTCGCGTGGACTACATCCTTTCATGGTCGGTATTACCCCTTTCTCCCCTAATATTCGAAACAAAAAGTAGTCTATATTTTAATCCAAGTTTTGAGCTATATTTGTACCAAACTTCATATCTCTAACTTCAAAAATAAACATTTTTTCATATAAACTTTCAAAGGTGGTATTACCCCCACCCCCCCTTATTTTATAAAAAAGTACCCTATGTCCGTTCTTGAGATTCAATGTATACCTATACCAAATTTCATCAAAATCGGTTGAGAGGTTTAAGCAGGTAAGCGTAACAGACACACAAACAGACAGAGTTACTTTCGCATTTATAATATTAGTATGGATGCTATACGGTCTATACTTCTATTACATTTCTTTAACAATACTTCAATACAGTAAACATTCTCTGAACGAAAGAGTAAGTGTCGAGTTTCTTGCCGGTTCTTCTCGACATCATCAACATTCCGAACACGGTAAAATACTGAACTTGTACTGACGATTCATAAGTGCTTTTGTAAAGATTGCACGAATAAAGATATTTCCCATTCTATTATATTCATTGTTTAGACTTTTGATAGAGTGTCTTTCCCTAACCCAGCGCGATTTAGTCTGGGTCAAAAGGACCCGGCTTTTTTCAATATTTGTGAATTTGTATTCACATAGTAATATTTGGTATCAAAATAGTTTGATTATCTTATCGAGGTCATTAATACAACATAACTAGACTTTAATATTTTATTTAGACATAGCTAACTTTTATTTGTAGCAAAGAAATATGTTTCTTTTGCATCCAAAAGGAAGTATTATACAGGACTCTCCTTAAAGGGGAAAAGTTCTCAAAGGCACTTTGTCATCGTTACGTGGATATCTAGTTAAGAAGTTTTCAGAAGAAGTAACTAACTTCAATGTGTAATGACTATAAAAACGTGGAACTCGCGTAAATAATAATAACATTCCTTTATATACTTCAAAGATTCTGCAAAGTACAGACTCAGTATAGAAATTTTAGATTTAATATACATATATACAATTTGTTACGTATTTAATTATCACCATTGTGGCAGACATAACTCACTTACTCTTTTTCTATTTAGCTATTGTTTTTCATTTTACATAAATGTAGATATTTTTTATGTTTACTTTCTCTCTGTTGTCGAAGCATATATTTAAAACCATAATAATAACATTTATAATTTTATTATAATTTTGGAGGTAAGATTTATTACTATCTTTCCTTAAATACACTATATCCGTTTAAATTTTCTTTTCTATAATTTTTTGTTCTTAAATATTTTCTTACTGCAACAATCATAATCCAATTTTTTTATTTTACCGATGAACATAAGTCTAGGTATATTCGGAATTCAGAGACAGACAGTAATCGACGTCAAATTCAAACAACATATTTACAATCTACCTACTTTTTGTGCCTTGGCTTAAAAATGACATTAAACCCTGCAAATATCGGAGTTAGAATGACTTTACTTTGACTCCATAGGCCAAGTGGCTTCTCAAAACAAGATTTCCATTTTTTCCTGCCATAATTCAGCGAGAGACGCTGCAAACGAATAAATCTCCGCAAACTCGGTAACGCTTCCGCGAATCTCCCGACGTTTCCTGTCGAGCCCATTTACATAACGCAGTTATTATCTAAATTAATTAAATAAAAGTGTAATTGTTACAAATAACGCAAGATAGATAACAATTGTCACCAGGGTCGCGCTGCAATCAGAATTTGAATTTCATTTTCAAGTCTGGGGAGCCCCTAAAATTTACTGTATTTTTATATTTTCACGAAAAATCATGATGCGGTTCACAAAATACATCTACATACCAAGTTATGCAGCTTCGGAAAAGAATGGCTGTAATATACGAAAAACCATTGATTTAAAAGAAATTTGGTAGAACGAAACATGTCATATGAAGATACTTTTTAATCGACTTCAAAAAAAGGGGGAGGTTCTCAGTTCGATTGTATATATTTTTTTATTTCAAACTGACGCAAGCAAAGTCACGGGCAACAGTTTGCTATTAATACATTTTTTCTTAGTAATTTGTACTTTAGATGCTTAAATACTAAAGACAAAAATATTGTTAGCAGTTCTACTCTTTGTAAAACAAATGGTTCACATCTCAAAAGACGTAAATTAGTCTAATGATATGTTCCGTACCAACTGCTCAAATATTGGTACATTTAAAATTAAACTAATAAGTCAAACGCTTACATGGATGCACATTGCACAGGTCGCATGCAAGGCAAAATAAAAATATGCTACAAATTTAGCCCAGGCGCGGTCTGTGCAATTTATTGGAAAAAGTTGTAGGATGTAACACGGTGCATATGTCGTAGGGAAGGAGTTATAAGTGAAATGCGTTTAAACCAACAGAGTATTAAAGATACTGAACAAAACGTAGAGTGCTATGAAGTTGAAGAGGTTCAAGGTGCTCAGTAAACTCTTCATCGTCAATTATACGTCATTGTCAAAAGAGGTAGGGCATAGTAATTTATCGCTCAAACTGGGGCAGCTCGACAGGTGAAATTCCTCACCCTTACAGAAGACCGTAGCCAAATAACAATCACTTCTGTGTTGTTGTGTCCCTGCGTGTGAGTAAGGTTTCCAGAGCTCCTGGGGGAAACTACTTTAGTAACAGGCGTCAAGCCTTCAAGTTAAGGACGGCAAGTCCAGTAACAGATTTATTATACTGTACTTGTTGCCCTTAAGCTAGGACCTCATTACCACTTAAGATCAGGTGGGATGAGGTCAATCTAGAAGTGTAAATATAAAAAAATATATATAACATAATAATATTTTTCCTATATGAATGCCTATACCTTTGAGTGCAACGCTACACAACTTTGGAACGGCGCTCAATGATAGCGCAGCGGTGAAGGTAAACCGAAGCAGGGAAGGTCTCGAGTTCGATTCTCGGTCAAGTCAATTAGAAAAACAAAATGTTCACTTGTCTTGGAGCTGTGTAGTTTATAGTATAAACGAAAATCTTTGACTAAGATTGTTGATAAGTTTGTTTATATTTCTAGAATCAATAAGTTCTTAAGCACTAATTACATCAATAAAATACAGTCAGTCAAATCTAACAAAAGTTTTAATTTTCTCATAAATTAGGTCCCTTTCCAGACTTTTTTAACTAAGCCTCAAAACTCTACTATTTATCGTCTAGAGCCTTTGTACAATTCGCTGTATAAATTACTTTCATAAAAGCTTCAGATAGGTAATTCGTCGTCTCAGTATTTAATTATCTACGAAGATTAAATACTTGGTAAATATATATAATTTACATAAGACTCCTTTTTCTTCTTCTCATGAATTATGCATCCTCGCGCTTGTGAAAATTAAAAATCCTTAATAGATATTGAGCGGAGTAATAGGTATCAAATTCTTGATTCCAAACTATAGTCAAATTGTCCTCTATTCTTGTATATAAAAATAATATAACATAGACAATACCATTTAGATACAGACGTACTACCAAAGTAAATAGCTTACCATTTATGTTATGGAAACCAGCACCGGTGGTTAGGTACATGCATAAACACCCTTATACAACAAGAAACACAAATATTCACCACGAACGTTTACTTTAGAAGTGGATTGAATCCACAACCTTTTTTGGAGAAAATGCTGTCTATCCCGACACTCCCGTGGAGACACAGGAGTTTCTTGCCGGTTCTTCTCGACATGATCAACATTCCGAACACGGCGGTAGAATACCGATTTTATTTGTACTGACGATTCATAAGTGCTTTTGTAAAGCTTATATGAATAAAGATATTTTCTATTCTATTCTACTCTATTCTGGCCTGGAACTGGAAGAGCTGGAGACCAGCCACGGAGCAAATGCAGGCCTACCAATACCGCATCCTCCTTTTCCTTTGGTTTATCACGACGCGATTCTCACAATGCTAGCAACTCAAGAGGGTATAGTACATTCAATGATAGGTTAAGTTGTATCACTTTACTTAAACCGTACCTTTAAGTGGTGTGCCCTTACATCCCGGTTGACCTCGTACAGTATTTCGCAGGTAAAAGGAAATAGTTTAGCACCTTCAACGTTCCCGCCAGTCTATCAACAAGCCTGGGTATTACGGAGTCGCCCTAGCCTCCATAGCGCAGTCTCTAGGCGATGAGAGATGCGGGGTGTTTTAGTGGGTAGTTTACCACACGCCGCTACTTTACACAACGCCAATGCATTTCCCCACTGGCAGATATTTATTGAAGCCTGTGTCCAATGTTGTGACCGATCATGATCAATGATGGATACCTTTGGTTTACTGTGAGACATTATAGACTACCAGTATTTACTATGCGAATGTTGAACTCCTATGAATTTCCCTTCAAGAAAGGTGGTCTACCCCAAAAACGGCTTATCATTTCTTCCTATAAAACGGGTGCCTTTCAATTGCACCACACACGCAAAGTCAGGCTTCAAAAGGACAATTGTGCAGTCATAGTTGAAGAAGCTAGGAGTTGATAATAAACTGCGTTGGAGCCGCGATCACGTACGGCTTGTGCCTGGTAGCCAGGTAAAAGTTAGCAGAACAGCCAGGGGTGGCCCCATTGAAAATGTAATACGATCTAAAACGTAAGGGCAGTGATGAGTGCGTGGCCGTGTCTAGTATAGATAATACAATGCCAAATTGTGATGTTTGTAATTTATTTAAAAGAGGATATCTGTTGAGTTCGTTGCGGCGCTTCTTCTCAACTAAACCAACAACGAGGCGCTGGTAGAAAAAAATAATTGACGTGCAAAATAATTTATTGTAAATCCACTTGAAGAAATAAATCATATAATTTCATTTCATTTCAATCAATATTTTCTTATCGTCTAAAAATCAACTTAATGTAAGAATAATTTAAGAAACAGTGGCCCCTTTTGGTACAGGTGCTTCTTGCACTTAATAAAAGAGGTCCATGAACTATAACAAAAACTGTTTTGAGATTAAATAAATGATTTATTATTATTATTATTTTAATCTATAATCCTATAGCTTCGTCAGTGAGAAGTGCGGGTGGATATTAGTGGACAGTGCCCGCTCTTATTAGAGTGAAATCCCACACATGCCGCTGTATTCTCTGACGCAACGAAATTATGCGCCAATGCATTTCCCCCCACAAATTGGGGCAATGATGAGTAGAAAACGAATATGCTGCTCGAACCTTTTCCATCCATCCATATAAACTTGAGGCTACGCCATATGATGCACATTGTTAAAAAGCTTTGTTGTGTTAAATTTTTATTACGATGGTGTCAAAGAGTGTTTATAAATAAATATTCATATGTATCATTGAGACTTGAGAAATGACAAACTAACTATGTGTCTTGGTGCAAAATTAGTAATAAGCTTAGCGTTCATTTTTAAAATAAACTACTGAGTTTCTTGCCGGTATCTTCTCTGTAGTTACGAGTTCCGAACCGGAGGTAGCTTCATTTGTTTTATACAGAGACTGCTGATAAGTATTACTTAATGTAATCTATTTGAATACAAAAAGATTGAAAGATTGACTTATAGCATTGAAGGTTTTTTTCGAATCGCTATTTAATAATTATTTGCAAAAAAACAACATAGCCGACGCTTTGTTATACACTCCTTAGCGGTATTGATACTCTACAATTATTTGTGAGTGATCATCCTAATTAATCAAATGTTATTTTTTTGTCAGCCCTACACGGAATAAATGCTTACCGAATAGCGGCTTACCCGACGTAAACTTGCATGTAATATGTGGATTGTGAAAGTTTCGCAATTCAGCACATAAAGCCTACAGTGCAACAGACCGGTTTGTCGCGCGCAAATGGCGTGACTTTAATGCGTTTATTAGCTTTGCAATATTTATTGTGTCTCGACTTGTACCTTTCAGAAGAAAAATTGTATTTTGAATTGCATTATTGCAAGTAGAGATTACTATCTTAAGCCTTTGTTTACGATACGTGCAACGTCACTCTCAGTGGGGAACAGAGAGTAGTGTGTCGGGCTCGTACCGACTAAAACCCCCTCAGTGGTCAACGCTGCGCAGTTATGGGGAGTCGGGATCCCTTGCGGATTCTACACAGGCTTCCCCACAGCGCCTACCGCTAAGCGGTCTTCGCTACGCACAACGCGCGCGGCTAGAGCGAGGCAGGCCACCTGACTCCATCCCCTTGGGACCGAAATTACCAGGCCAGGCTTATTACTCCATGTCTGGCGTCTCAGGTCCCAGCCGGCGAAAACCGCCCCCACCCCAGCCATCCGTACCCCTCTTTAATAAAAGGGGAGGGAGAGAGATCCTAAAAAGGACATCGCCCAGGATGCGCCAGGCCAGCTTGCTACCACTTGCGCTTACAGAAGGCTTAGAGGTAATTATAACATAAAAAATTCATCGCCAACAATGACTTGCATTTAGTTTAGTTGGAAGAGTAGCACGCGCGATATGTGAAGGTTGTGGGTTCAAATTTTAAATGCAAGAGCAGATGAGATTTTTTTATTTCTTGAAAATGGTGAACTGGTACCTTTGAAAGCACAACATTTCTTAAAATTTTTACACTTAATTCTGTTTCACGACAATCTACTCTCAAACTCAAACTCAAACTCAATTATTTCTTTATTCAAGTAGGTTACATATAACACTTTTGAATCGTCATTGAATACAATGCAAAGTGATTCTACTTCCGGTTCGGAACCTATATCTACCGAGAAGACACCGGTAAGAAACTCAGCAGATAAGTTACAGTAGCAGTCGCTTCACTCAACCATTTTGAAGGGAATGTAACGACCCGCCACATAGCGCCACCACCCACCTATAATTTACCTATAGCTCTTTTTTCTAGAAACAGGTACAGGAGTATTACAACATAAGTCCCAATAGCGCTACAAATTAATTGTTTCACCCGAAAACAAACAACTTTGAGGAATTGCAAAGTAATAAATGAGGCGTTAATCTTCAGAAATAACTTTGGGCTTAGCAATTAAAACGAGGGTCTTGTCCCGGGGGCGCACCGCGAGTTTGTTCCGAACACCGGTATTCTGGTATACTTGCCTTCACTCGACATTTATGTTGTCAAGGTCAACTTTTTTTTTTATATTGCACTTCAAGATTGACCTCATCCCGCTTGATGTTAAGTGGTAATGAGGTCCTAGCTTAATGGTGACAAGTACAGCATAATAAATCTGTTACTGGACTTGTCGCCCTTACCTTGAAGGCTTGACCCCTGTTACTAATGTAGCACCCTCCAGGAGCTCTGGAAACCTTGCTCACACGCAGGAACACAACAACACAGAAGTGATTGTTATTTGGCTGCGGTCTTCTGTAGGGTGGAGGTATTTTACCAGTCGGGCTGCTCCAGTTCCCTACCTCTTTTAAAACTTGATCACATGGTGCGAAAAAAAATCCATAGTATTTCATTAGTTCGAGATAGTTTAATTTTTATTAAAAGATTTTACTTGTCGCCCTTAAGCTAGGACCTCATTACCACTTAACGTCAGGAGGTCATCTTGAAGTACAATATAAAAAATAAATAAGAAAAATATTTTTTAATATTTTTTATATTAAAATGCTGTTCCTTCAATTAACACAAAAGCAATAAATTATTACAAGAAAACTAATCGTCATGAAAAATTTGCTTAGAGAAGCAAAAATTCAAATATAAACGAAACATTTATTAGTTTGATGACAGTAAACGTAAATGTCACTCACTATCATAATCATCATGATCAATTCATTTATTCATGTTGGTTACAAGTAGCAAGATTATGCATCGTCAAAATGAATATAATCCAAAATTTAAACTACACTTATATAATTATTACAATTAGTGTGTGTTGATCCATAAATTAATAGTGAAAAATCGAAAACTCACCACTGTTGATGTAAATAAATTAATGTTCGAAAATGTCACATACAGCGCTCTGGTTCTGTCATAAGTAGCCAAAGAACTTTACAGAAATCGAAAACAACAACGGTCCCACAACACTCAGATTCTAGACAATATGGAAAAGTTTGTTAACCCATATTGACCCGACCGGGGATCGAACCAGGGATCTTAGAGATGGCGCGATGCCAAAGTTCAGCACCTCACCCCTCGTCTAACGGAGGTCGTTAAAGTCGACCATGGTTATATAATCACACATTTTTTAAATGCTTTAAAAAATGGGAATATAAGTATCATCATTTGTAATGATCATTTGATATCTGTACCTTAACTCATGAGGACAACTCAAGTGCTCTCACTCAGAATAGGGCTGTTACAACAAGCGAAGTCTGCGTCGGTGTAATAAGAACACGAGAGTCATATATCACATTTAGCATGTACTTGGAGTTTCGACTTTATCCGGAAACCAAATTTTCCAATAACGCTAAATAATATTCATTTACTTATATTAAAATCAACTGAAAAAGCATTTTCGGTAAACTTTTTTATAGTATCTTTTCAATATAATTACTCGAAATTAATGTAATACAATTTTTTCTGAGATATATTAAGGGTTCTACGAATTTTTCCAACGCGTAGCGTTCCAATTGGGAATATTTTGTTTACTCAAACTATTTTAAAAGCATTCATTTTTTTTGATGGTTCGAAATGAAAACTGATCTGACAATCCAATTATACATGTTTTTTTTATAATAATTTTTAAAAATATGCTGTTATAGCAAATCGGACTAGACAGTTTAAAATATTTCTTAATTACAAACATAATTATTTAATTCATGATTTGTTTGTTTTTGATTTAAAATTAAGTATTTCAGAAAAAAAAAATTTGAGCGCTACTAACGATAAATTAATGTAACTATATATAAAAATGTATGTCAATATGTATGTATGTTATTATGGACTTAATTTTTTATGTATTTGTAAGTCTATGTGTGTTTAAGGCGTTGTGGTATTTATGTAATCGTCTTTTTTCTTTTGATATTTTCTTAATTTATATTTCTGCATATTCATACCCGTTTCTCGACATCTCCTATTACATCGAATTAAAGGTTGTCTGGAAAAAATTGCGTTTTAGTGGTAAGACCATCTGAATTATACTAGTATTTGTCTGCTAAACCAATCTCTGTAAATGTATTGTGAAAAAAGTAAGTATCTATCCATATAAATTAGTGCTTTAAATGATTTTCATTATTCTTTTCTATTTATTCCATCACTTCATTAGTATTTAAATGTGCCAAAAGGCAATAATATGTCGACTTTACAAGTAAATCATCCAGACGGCAGCAAAATGTGCAACGTCAGCGCACAGATAACGCCTGGATTCCAGACGGGAACTTATCCAATTCCAGAATTCCAGACGTGGAGGGAATCCAAAATTCCAGATAGCCCGATACCACCGCGTCATTCTGCTGGTGTAATTCGGCTGGAGTGAGCGTGCATTTTTGGCAACTTTGTTGGAATAAGAGAACTGTAATACCGGTTTAATTTGAGTATAAACGAAACGCGTTTTCGTCGAGAACATCTTATTACAGCTAAAATAAAATTGTTTATTCTAAGCAATTCAGAAATTCGTAACAAACAAATTGAACAAATTATATTGTCATATCAATGTAATAATGCAGGATATTCCTTATCCGGATTATTAAGTTAATTGGTTCTAAATTTAACGTCTTTTTTGTATCAAATGGCGACTTTTTTTTTATATTGCACTTCAAGATTGACCTCATCCCACCTGATATTAAGTGGTAATGAGGTCCTAGCTTAAGGGTGATAAGTACAGCATAATTATTCTTTTACTGGACTTATCGCCCTTACCTTGAAGGCTTGACCCCTGCTACTAACGCAGCACCCCCAGGAGCTCTGGAAACCTTACTCACACGCAGAAACACAACAACACAGAAATGATTGTTATTTGGCTGCGGTTTTCTGTAAGGTGGAGGTATTTCACCAGTCGGGCTGCTCCAGTTCGAGCGATAAATCGCTATGCCCTACCTCTCTTAAACGTAGCTTATTTTGGCGAATTCTACTTTTGAAAATGTCACGTAAGGTGAGGATTGATTCATCTTCATAATAAACCAATAATATTCAGTATTTTATAGCGTTTCTGTAATTTGTGAAAACCAAGCTATAATCAAATAAAATGTGTAATAAATAAATAATTGTTCCAGGTGAGACCTTAAATTACTATTACAACTCGATAATACAACTATGTCTCTCTTTTTTAACAAAATATTTTTAAGTAAAAAGTTATCTTTCAAAAACGAATTAATCTTTCCTTGACTAAGTGGAGCCCAAACCAAGTTACTATTAAATAAAATGTGTAGTAAATAAATAATTGTCTAAAATCCCATCTTTGACAATTATTACAGCTCGATCAAGCAACAGTATGGTTTTTAAGAAAATATTTTTAGTAAAAAGTTACCTTCTAAAAAGCTTGGTTATAAAAATTGCAGTTATATATTTCTAAACAAAATTGTATAAATAATAAATGAAAACTGGTTATCAACCGCATAAAAATCTTGCAAAGATAAGTTGCTCTAACATGTCTGCCCATGTCCATCTAGCTGACCCTACCCTTAACTAAACCTAGAATCCGACCCTAGAATCCATTATGGTCATAATTCCCTATCACTAGCCGCTGACAGGTGACAAATGGCCGCCCGTCTGAGCGCTGATGAATAACAAAAACTGGCCAAGTGCGAGCCTGACACGTTTGGTTCCGTAAAGTTAAGTTTTAACGACCTCAAAAAAATATGGAGGCTATTTAATAGATTGAAAGTTTTTATTCATAAAATGACTAGTGGCCAATCTGCGTAGGCTTTTTATGACTAGAATACAACTTTTTTTTTCAAATACTGACATTTTTATCTAGTTAGCAAAATAAACAGATTGAATACTACGTTTTTTGCAGAAAACTAAAAAGATAACATTTTCAGTGACAAAAAACATTCCTATCAAAAAAAATATCCCGAATTTTATTCCAGTTAATAATGGTCCCAATTCAAATCCACAATTATGGTTCACAAGTGTGTTCATTTAGAGAGATGTAGGGCATAGCGACTTATAGCTCGAACAAGAGCAGCCCGACTGGTGAAATACCACCTTACAGAAGACCATAGCCAAAAAAAAAAGGTAAGGGCGACAAGCGACAAGTCTTGTAACAGTTATTATTATGCTGTAGTTGTCGCCCTAAAGCTAGGACCTCATTACCGCTTAACATCAGGTGGGGTGAAGTCAATCTTGAAGCGCAATATAAAAAAAAATGTTTACCAGTGACGGATCCCTGAAAATAAGCGACCTTTGTTGTGTCTAGAGGAATTTGGTCCTTGCGACAAATCGATACTTGCGACCGGGATAAAGGAAAATGAACAATGTTATATTTTACATATCTCTCACGTGTTCGGAGAATTAGGTTACTTGTCCTGACATGTTTCTTTTGGACATTTCTTATTCGATTACTGAGGAATGATACATGTTATGTTCTTGAAGGTATAACTTGTTCATTATAGTACCATTATTTTTAACTACGGTTCTTTTTATATTTTGTAAGCTTCAACAATTAGCAATACCTATATGAAAATTGAAAAAATATTTTAAATTTAATTCGAGACTCAATAAAATTAAATAAAGAAATATTAACGGAAGGGGTTAATTGTCTCCCCATCCTCGGTAATATACTTTTTAAATTATTTGTGTTATAAGAATACCTTGATGTTTTATTTTTATTTGTTTTTTTTTTTATTCTAACACTTATTTTAGCCACTACTGTTAAAATTAAAAAAGTATATATAGCTCAAAATAAATATAATCTTTAACTTGCTTGGGTAAAAATATTTTTGATTTTGTTTTTGGGTATCATACCCAAATAGTATACAATTTTTCAACTAATCTGGATAAAAAACCACATAAATGAGCTAGTTTGGCGAAACATTTAGATTTAAGTCCTTGCGCCCACAATATCCTAACAGGGAAAATTGAATAAGGGTCGCAAATAAGGGCTGCGGTGGCACAGTTGTAAAACTGCGGTTACCGCGAGGACGGCCTTCGTAAAGGTTAACGAGGGCCGGGCCCTAACTACATTGGCTAAGGGCTACAATGCGTACACTAGTAAAATAGTAACTGCAGAAACTTGAGTTTGTCAGGTCGTCTGAGCATTGTTCTCAATCTCAATGGTCTGGTGGTTTGAATGTTGGGTCATGACTGCGTGGTCCTGGGTTCGTTACCTGTTTTCGTTCGTATTTTTCAAACATAGCTAGGGTATGTAGTCAACATCCCGCATTTTGCAAGTGTTGTTATTAAAACAGTGTCTATTAATTTAATTACGAACTTGATTTAACGATGGAGACTTAACTGCATTAGGGCAATAAAAAGTAATAACACCGCAAGGGGAGATAAAAAAATCTGTTTCTAATAAATAAAAAGTAAGTTTTTACTTTTTTACTGAGCATAAAATTCGAGCTTTGTTCTCAATTGGGTAAACAGAGACCATCGTCTTTTATTTTTTTGTCCTTATTAGTAATAAAATAAGTCTGTTTTGTCGGTTCTGTTAATATTGAAACCCAAACCCATATTGTGAAGGTTAGCGTCCCTAAAACAAAATGAATTTCTAATGCTGAATACGCTAAGAAAATCACCTTGAGTATTTTACAAAAAAAATATCATATTCAATCTTACAGCAATCCTTATCCTATAAAAGCTCAATATCTAACAGACACATTAAAGGCCGCTCCCCCCCCCCCCCCCCTCAATTATGTTAAGTATCTCCTCCTGCTAATTAAGTTACTGTTCCGTGTGTACAGTGTGACTTAAAACTGTTGTGTTGACACGTGACAGACGCGCGACGCGCAAAAACATAATCCCACATGCTTATTTACTGCGAAGACATGGCATAGGACGTGTTCATATGGTTAAGCTTTTAAAATTTATGTATACTATCAGTTATATTACAGCTGAAAGTTTGTTTGTTTTAATACGCTATTCTCAAGAACTACCTGTTCGAATAGAAAACGTATTTTTGTGTTGTATTGTCAATAAATTTATTGAGAAAAGCACACTGTAATAGAAGCGAAGTGTCAGTGGAAATATAAAAAAAAACGGGTATAATACGCGTGCAAAGCCTAGCTAGTCAACTATAAATAAGTATTATGTAATGACCAAATGCCATCTAGACAGGTAACTAAATGTGTCTCATTTATCTACCTGTCTATATGAGTTTCAGATATTATTGGTTAGTTGTGTGTATAGTAGTCACTGACTAGCATCTGCTCAGATATTACTGACGTAATGAATGTTCAGATATTAATGGTAACTTAAAGTTTATGGAACTTATTGACGTTTTTAACTGTTCAGAAGTATTTGGTCACTTTGCCTGCTCCATTATATCTGACGGTGACTATACTGTTTGTAATTCAAAAATGTTTTCTTCTTTTCAGTTCAATTTGCTAGAAAATGTCTTTTTACTTTTATTTTTAACTATTATTTATTTTTATTCCAATTTTCTAAAATATAGTAAACTAGCTGTTGCCCGCGACTTCGTCCGCGTTATTTCGGGATAAAAAGTATCCTTTATGTTAATCTAGTATGTCATCTGTCTTCCTACCAAATTGTATCCAAATCCGTTCTGTAGTTTTTGCGTGAAAGAGTAACAAACATCCATACATCCATACTTACAAACTTTCGCCTTTATAATAGTAGTAGGATTTACTACAATGATATAACTTTTATACAATTATTGTATTATTATCGGTTCTTGAAACGTATGCAAAGTTTCAAGTTGATCAACGTTTAGAAACCGGTGAAAATCGTAATCAATGATTCCATCACCTAACGTGACGACACTGACGACCTCCGTAGCCGAGAGGCGAGCGTGCCGGACTTTGGTGTCGCGCCATCTCTGAGGTTCCGGGTTCGATCCCCGGCCGGGTCAATATGGGAAACGAACTTTTCTATATTATCTCGTGTCTGGGTGTTGTGGTACCGTCGTTGTTTCTGATTTCTGTAACACAAGTGCTTTAGGTACTTACCACAGAATCAGAGCAATGTACGTGATGTTGTCCAATATTTATTTATTTATCACATAACATAGTTAATTCTAACCCAAGCTTATAAAAGCGTGTCAAAAGGGGCGTAGCGGCTATGTAACCCTGAACAAATGCATCAAAATCTATCCATTAGTTTGAGGGCTACGATGTTTCAGATCAAAGTATAAAGTAATAAGTCCAAGAGACTGAGCTTAGGACGGTCTCCCATCATATCGACAGGTAAGTTTATTACGAAGATACTATAGCGTTGGATGGGAACGACAGAAAGCCGAGACTTGTGGAAGTCTACAGAAGAAATATTCACCAATCAACGTCTTTTGGCTGAAGTGGACTTAAAAATTACGACTTTCTTTAAAAAAACATACAATTTACATAGTAAACAGAGCCTTATGGCACTCAAATTAAGACTGCTGCGTCCCGCAACACATAATTGGCTGGCAACAAGCCTTCATTTGTCAGAGCTCTCGACTCGAATGTGCGTGAGGTCCTTCAAACATTATATTCATACACCTGAATATATATTTAGAACATGTACAACACAGATTTATTTACTTGAAGTGGGATGCGTTTGGTTTTGACAAGGGTTTTCGTAAGTTTTGATAACATTTTATGTGACGTATGTATTAGATAACTTGTGTTTTTAGTGATTCACAGAACCCATTTTTGTTAGGAAATTGAATGAAACTAATATTTTGAAAAGTTTTATGTATACTAATATTATAAAGAGGAAAGATTTATACCTATTTTTGTATGTTTGTGATGTATTCATATGTACTCATACGCAGGCTCAAAAAGTACAAAGATTTAAAAAAATCTTTCACCAATAAAATGCTACATTCTTCCAATTTGACATAGGCTACAAAATTAGGGATCCTGGGTAAAATTAGAAAAATTTCAACAGAAAAGCGGGAAAAATTCTCTAAGGCGAAACGAAGTTCGCCGGGACCGCTAGTAATAAATAAATTCACTTAATATGATTAAAAGTGCAGTGTTTCCTGATTCCGAAATTGAAAATATTAATAGCGGAGTGCGAGCAAACCAAACTTTGTAGGCACGACCACTTGAGGTTCGATTCTCAGTCTCAGGTCTGGATGTTGTGGTACCGTCGTTTCTGATTTATATAATAAAAGTGCTTAAGCTACTTAGTTCAGAATCAGAGAACCCTATGTGATGTTGTCCAATTCATATTATATTTATTCATTTATTATTAAGGAATGTTTCTATGATAAACTGTTAACTAATTTTTTTTGTATATTTATAAATAACATTTCGTGAGAAACGTATTTATTGTACAGTGGTTATGTATGTAACTTCATCATACATTAAAATGTCGACAAATTAAAACAAAACATTAGCTACTGACAATTTGCAGGAGTTCATATCAAAATTCTCTTAAAATATATAAATACATTTGTAGCATTCTCTAATTTGCATAATAATTTATAGCTGGTACAATGGTCCGCCTACTATTAATACCAATTTTAGCAGTCCATTTCAATATTGAACCTTTGTTTCATTTCCCAAGTACCAGCTTTGAGCAAACCGCCTCAAGCCATACATCAGCTGCTGACCTCAGTGGCGTTTCAGTGTCTCATGATGGCTCCCGTGGGCGCACCCCGCCCTAATGTTCCTGCATTAGCCGGGCCCTTGCGTTCTTCCTGCCCAAACTAGTGATTTGGGGATATTGAGAAATCTGAACGATGCTGAAACTTTTGCCATAGATCTTCGAGAAAAAAGATGATGAGTCGGTAAAAAACAATTTTTCTAATAATTTTAAAGAATTTGGATTGGTTAACGGATCAAAATGGTACAACAGTTTTAGTAGTTAATACGAACTACTTAGTGCCGACGTTTCGGTTAGGTTGCACCAACCGTCATCACGAGCTATCGGGCAGTAAGTAGTTCGTATTAAATAGGTTCTAAAAATATTTTAAAGAAACAGTAAAATGTCATCTTCCCTTGCGGTGCGGGAATCGAACCTACGACCTTCACGTATCGCGCGTGCTGCTCTTTCAAATGACTTACACACATACATTGCTCTGATTTTGTGTTAAGTAGCTAAAACAATTGTGTTACAGAAATCAGAAACAACGACGGTACCACAATACCCAGACCCGAGATAATACAGAAAAGTTCGTTTCCCATACTGACCCGACCGGGGATCAAACCAGGAACTTCAGAGATGGCGCGACGCCAAAGTCCGGTACGCTCGCCTCTCGGCTACGGAGGTCGTCATTTGTTTATTATTTAATAAATTTTTACTTTGACTTGAAGATTTGATTATTTTCCATAAAATCCTATTTTGCTAAGCGAGTACAAGCCTAAACTATCACTATGACATTGATTAAATACGACCTCGAGGTACTCATCTGTGCAAAAACGGTCCCTCTCACACGTGACACCTCACTAACGACCTTTCTCATCACAACATGACCCGTATAAGGTAACTGTATAACAACCTCCGTAACCGAGAGGCAAGCGGGCCGGACGTTGGGCGCGCCATCTCTGAGGTCCCGAGTTCGATCCCCGGTCGGATCAATATGGAAAACTAACTTTTCTATATTGTCTATGGTCTGGGTGTTGTGTTATCGTCATTATTTCTGATTTCCAAAACACAATTGCTTCAGTTATTTACCACATAATCAGAGCGAAGTATGGTTTCTATAAGTTCAAGTTCAACGTATGTGATATTGTCCAATGTTTATTGTTTTATTTACAATTTATGTTTATGCTGGATTCAACCCAGAATCTACTTGCAATATTTACCAGGTCATTTTCTACTTTATGATACCTCCAAAGGCGAGAGGTGTAAAACTCCTTAATGAGGCCATGTCCCGCGACCACCACCTCCCTCGTTACTTCAGATGACCCATACAATCCTATTCATTGCTGGTTTAAGCTCGCCCGTGAAATAACTGCGCTTGGTCAGCCAGCAATGGTTGCTGTCGCGTGCTTAACCCGCGATAGTGAGGTTAAAGGTAACTAACGTTAGTGTTTAGCAAGATATAAAGGTACAGAAGGCGGGGAACTCCCACAAATACAAGTGGAGACAATTTTTCGGATAAGTGGTATTTTTTTTTAATTATATTTAGTTTACCTCATCCCACCTAATGTTAATATTGTCACCCTTGCCTTGAAGGCTTGACCCCTGCTACCAATGTAGCACCCCCCAGGAGCTCTGGAAACCTTTCTGACACGCAGGAAGACAGCAACACCTCAGTGATTGTTATTTGGCTGCGGTTTTCTGTAGGGTGGAGGTATTTCACCAGTCGGGCTGCTCCAGTTCGGGCGATAAATTGCTATGCCCTACCTCTCATGACCTACCTGGTATGACGGCCTGTGAACAATTTTATAGGTAGATGCTGGTTTCGTTTAAAGGCATAAAACGGATTGATATACTTATCCATACATGTTGATTGTAAGTAATAATACATGTTGAATAACATCACATGCACTGATTTGATTCCGTGGTAAGTAGCTAAAGCGCTGTGTTAGAGAAACTCAAAAGAACGATATCACAACACCCAGAACCGAGACAAATAGGAAAGTTAACTTTCCATAATGACAAAAATAACTGTTAATCGAACATAGGACTTCGCCAGCCCGCTCACCTCTCGGCTACTGACTATATGCTAATCCCTATTGTGTGCCTGGACAGTTAGGTAAAAAACGTAACGATATTACCGCTTAGGCGTAAAAACGTGTACAGAATTTAAATCAAAGCACGCGACCCTTCTGTACCTAACTCATCAGGCACGTCAGCTCGTAAACGTGCCGGCAGTAAACGTAACGTAATTACGTTATATGACGTATGCGTAACGTATTAGCCGGTAATGGCTCGTTGAAAAACTGACGGCGGTTTTGTGATCGAGTCGTTCGCACGTGGCGTACAAGTACGTACTTCGCACGTGTACGTTAAACGTATCAATAGGTATTGACACGTTTGACGTACACGTATATGGTGGTAACTGTTTGAATACTTAAGTGGTTACGTGCATATCTCGTGTTTTAATGATTTAACGGCGTCGTTTATTAAGGAGTCAAGGGTCTAATGGTTTAAGTACCCGGCCAGTATTTAAAGGTCTTGGTAGTCGAGAGGCGAGCGGGCTGGACTTTGAGGTACCGTGTTCGATTTCCGGTCATGTTCATATTAAAAACGTTTTTTTCTATATTGTCTTGGTGTTGCGTTTATCGGATCTGGATTATATACACACTAGCTTTTGCCCGCGACTTCGTCCGCGTGGCGTGTTATTGTGTCATTTCAGTATTTTTCTCGGTGTGTGTCGAATGTAAATAATAATGAATGTTGCATTCAAAAATTTTAAAAAGTTTTTTTTTTTTTTTGAGAAAATACATTAAAAAACAACATAACAATTATTCTAAATCTGGCGCGAGTGCAGTATTTTTTCATGAAAAAGATGTTTCCCATTCCCATGAAGCTGTACATTTGCTAAGATACCCATATACTAAAAAATTTCAAGCCTCTAACTCGCGGTACAAAAGTTTTTCCCGCTATTCCCGTTTCCATGGGAATTTTGGAAAATCCAATCATGACTTAACTTTGCATTCACTAAGGTATATGCATGTCAAATTTCAATCATCTAACTTACGCGGTTTAGATTTTTTCATACAAAAGTTTTTTCCCGCTAACTCCCGTTCCCGTGGGAATTTCTCAAAATACAGCCATAACTAAACTTTATATTTACTAAGGTACCTGCATGCCAAATTTCAAGCGTCTAACTTAAGCGGTTTAGATTTTTCATACAAAAGGATTTTCCCGCTAATTCCCGTTCCCGTGGGAATTTCGGGAATTCCTTTCTTAGTGCACCCCTACGGTACCTAAGCTACGTCCCTTCCAAATTTCAAGTGCCTACGTTTAGCCGTTTGGGCTGTGCGTTGATATGTCAGTCAGTCAGTCAGTCAGTCAGTTTCTCCTTTTATATATATAGATAGATTTGTGTGCTGTGTGAAAAAATGTTATTAGAAACCTTATTTCTTAAACATATCCATAACGCCACATGTATGGGTTTGAAGAAAATAATATTTCGAGTTTTAAGTATGGGGAGCCTAAAATTTATTGTTTTTAGGGTTCCGTACCTCAAAAGGAAAAAACGGAACCCTTATAGGATCACTCGCGTGTCTGTCTGTCCGTCCGTCTGTCACAGCCGATTACTCTGAAACCACTGGACCAATTGAGATGAAATTTGGTACACATATGTAAGTTAAAGACTCAAAGGTGCATGTGTAACGTAAATAAATAAATTATGAATTTGGGGTCACTTTTGGTGGGTAAATCACAACATTAAAAAAAAAATTCGTTAACTATATCGTGTGACATATCAAATGAAAGATCTTGCTGTAAGGATTGCAAATATGTATCAGTTATAATCTTGAAATAATTAGTTTTTAAGTTATTTAAGAAAATAGGCGAAAATTGACCATTCCCCCCCCCCCTTATCTCCGAAACTACTAGGCTAAAAATTTTGAAACTAATGCAGAATATAGTTCTTTACCTATAGATTACAGGAAAACCTATGAGTATTCATTATCTAATATCCTTTTACCATGAACACGTTTCAAAGCAAAGTAAATTAGCTAAATAATAAGAAGAATTAATTACTTTAAAAATCGACGTTAACAACTGTAACTTATTTACCTACGTTTGATAAATAATTATTTAGGTTATTGTGACCTATGAGCCAAACGTACGGAACCCTCTCCACGCGAGTCCTACTCGCACTTGACCGGTTTTTTTTTTATCTTTTTGCGAAAAATCTTAATGCAGTTCACAGAATGTATATACACCAAGTTTCAACAGTAACAGTCTTATAGTTTCGGAAGTGACCGTGATACACGGACGGACAGACAGACTTGACGAAATAAGGGTTCCGTTTTTCGTCATCTGGCTACGGAACCCTAAAACGTTCAATTTAAATGAAGACTATAGCGACAGCGAAGTACAATCTTTTTGCAGAACCAATGTGCTCTTAAAATAACGACCCAACTAGGAACCATTTACACTCGTAACGAGCGTCTCAAATAGTTTTAATTACTCCATTTCCATCGACTCGCATTTGTGGCGCAGAGTAACAATTTATTAGTGTCTATGGGGCCATAGCGCAACCGCGACTCTGAGATGAGTAGTTCACTGAAATCGTTATCAAAACCGATGAAGTTGTTTATCGAATTCGCAATCAGTATATTCAATGTATTTGTTATTCAATTCAAGTTGCATCTCCATTTTATTACAGGATTCCGAAACGATTTTATTTTTATAAATTTTAAGACATTCGCGTTCCATTTTAAACATTTAAAATAATTTAAAGGGTCAAAACGCGATACCATTTTTATTTAGTAGGAAATACGAACTACTTACTGCTAGACGTTTCTGTTAGGTTGCACCAACCGTGCTCACGAGCTGAGTCAGCTCGTCGGGCAGTAAGTAGTTCGTATTAATAACTAAATAAAAATGGTGTCGCGTTTTGACCCGTTAAATTATTATACATTTTATTTTAATTAACTTCTCCATTTATAATTCGTAACTAACATTATTAAGCTGGGGAGTTTGTTTGCTTGTTTATTTGAACGCGTTAATCTCAAAAACTACTGGTTGGGGTTGAAATATTATTTTTGTGTTGGAAAGTCCATTTATCAAGGAAGGTGAGACTATTTATTATTACGAAACGACCAATAAGAGAATAATGAGTGAAATTTGTAAAAAAATGAGGATAGATTTTATTCAAGTAGGTTGTTTTATAACAATTTTGAATGGGATTTAGTTAGCATTTGAAAATAGACCTGATTCCAAAGCAGCTTAATTTGTGTTATGGAAACCAGAACAAAAAGTGGTATATTTCACAACACTTTAATATATAAAATTGAACATCGGGATAAAAAATAACTAAAACGTTCAACATACGAAATCAGACAATTGTTCCAAAAAACCAGTCAAACATTTCGTCAAGCGTTATCACGAAATACCTTTGCAAATAAACAACGTAAACAAAAGACCGTAAAACAATTTTAATTACCAACTCCAATCAAGTTCTAACAATTTATTAGCATCACGGATCGCTACAAAGTCGCGACAAAGGGCATTTCGCAGCGCCGGTGCAGCGCTGCACAATTTAATAACGCACCTCCGCCGGGATCTGAGCTGCGCTGTTAAGCGGAATAGTTGAGCTGGTCGCAATTATGAGCTTGAGTCGTTAAACGAGCGTCTTCGGTCATTAAACTTTTAGGTCAAGAAATAAATGAACAATGTATTTGTATGTGATACAAACTTTCAACTAGGTGTACTGTCCCCGTTTTTTCCACATTATCCTATGATTCTTCGCTTCTATAAGGCACAGCGCGATGCTATGTAGCCTAAAACCTTCCTTAATAAATGGACTTTCTAGCACAATAAAAATTAACAGTTCCTCAGATTAGCGCATTTAAAATAAACAAACTTCAGCTTTATAATATTAGTACGTACGGATAAGTACTTGAATGACTAAGCTTTGCGTGTGCTCATCGCAATCTTAAAAATACTTCCGAATAAACTTTCACCCCTTTTTTGGCGGCAGCCGGCTCTCTCTACCTCATTGCGAAAGACAGAGAGACCGGCAACGGAACTCCAAGGTCCTGCTCTTCCTCTGCGATTCAACTCTGCCTTAGGGGCTCACCGCAGGAAGCATACCTGCGCTCCGTGGCCCAGCTCGGGATCTGTCTTTGCTTTACCCAGTGTGGTCTCCGAAGCTGGGTGATAAGGCCAGCCGGACTTACTGAGCCCCCATAGTAACAAATTGAAGAACCCAGCGGGAGGGAACATTGCTCTGATAACGATCACTTCTGTGTTGTTGTGTTCCTGCGTGTGAGTAAGGTTTCCAGAGCTCCTGGGGGATGCTATATTAGTAGCAGGGGTTAGGCCTTCAAGGTAAGGGCGACAAGTCTAGTAACAGATTTATTACGCTGTACTTGTCGCCCTTAAGCAAGGACCTCATTATCACTTAATATCATATGGGATGAGGTCAATCTTGAAGTGTAATATAAAAAAAATGCAGTGGTAAGAAGCTAAAGCACTTGTATTACATAAATCAGAAACAACGATGGTACAACAATACTCAGACCCGAGATAATACAAAAAAGTTCTTATTACAGAGATGGCGCGACTGCAAGATTTTCTTTTGTAGATTTCTTTATTTTTTTCTACTTCTCACGTTTTTATAGTCTTTTCAAATTGAATTGTAAAGGTAACAAGAGAAAAAGAAGAGAAAGATTTGGAAATAGGACGAAAACAATAGCAATGAGGTCGATTGCTATTGTTTTCGTCCTATTTCCAAAACAACTTCCTACAATGTAGCATTAACGCATCTCCCCGACTCCACAATGATGTTTAAAGCACGCATTAGTGTCACGCAATCTGCGCGAACTTGCTAATTCAATAACTGTTAAGTCGAAGGCGCCAAAACAAAATCATTAATGGAACATTCTCTTAAATTAGACTACGCAGGGCTACGCCGCCTATCAGAAAGGCATTGCAAAGTATTTTTTAAGACAAGCTGTATTTATACTATTTTTGAAATATGCAATTTCAACGGTTTTTGCATATCCTGACGAAAAACGATTGAAAATTTCAACTTTGGTGTTAAGGCTTATGGTTAGTTATGGTTTGTCACGTAATAATCCCTAGCCTTGCTATTTCAATAGTAAATGCACTTTTATAGGGTGCGATATCTCTGACTGGGCTAAGAGAAGCGGATCAGAGAATAATTGAGAAGTTGTACTACATACTGAGGATTTAAAATTATAACCTTAAAGAAATTATATAAGGTACGAACGTGCAGTCACGTGCATCGATATGAATACAATATCATTCTAAAGAAAACCTTAAGTTATAAATATAAATAAATAAATAAATATTGTACAACATCACATACATTGCTTTGATTCTGTGGTAAGTAGCTAAAGCACTTGTGTTACAGAAATCAGAAACAACGATGCTACCACAACACCCAGACCCGAGACAATACAGAAAAGTTCGTTTCTCATATTGACCCGACCGGGGATCGAACCCGGAACCTCAGAGATGGCGCGACGCCAAAGTCCGGCACGCTCGCCTCTCGGCTACGAAGGTAGTCGTATCGTCATAATTACTCAAATGTTAATATTTAATTTATTGTAACATAGGGACAGACAATGGAAGCTACATTATCTTCTATTGTTATTAAAATAGGAAATAATCTCTCATGATATAAGATAGTAGCATTTCACGAAAGATACCTAATAACATTTGATACCTTTGTTGACGAAAAATAATACATTTCATAGGTAAGTACTCTAATTTGAATCCATCAACTTGTTGTGACGTCCTGATTGTATTTTCATGTAACGGTATATCACTGAATTTTCCGACATTTTGTTTCCAAAGAGTAATTCTAAGAAATTGTTAGACAAAATACCTACCTATAGGTTCGCGAGATTTGTAGTACCTAAGTACCTGATTAAGTGGGTGTTTTGTATTTTGGTGTAAATAACCTTGTAGACTTGTTAGGTTATAAAAAAGTGCTAAGTTAAAACATAATACACAAAATTCGAAATGAGCGATTAGATTTAAGTACGATATAAGATGGCGTCTGATATTAAATGATATAATCTTCATAGTGAACCGAATCTAAACTGGTCGTTAGCTTAACAGATAATCATTTAATATTGGAAAACATCACATACCTAGTTCTATAGTCAGCAGTCAAAACACTTGTATTACATAAATTAGGAGTAACGACGGTACGACAGCACCCAGACTCGAGACAATATAAAATATCGTTTTCCATAGTGATCAGGAATCGAATTCAAAGCTCAGAGATGGCGCGATGCCAAAGTCCGCCGCGGCAATGGAGGTCGTCAAAGAAAGAAGTTTAGAAATCCCATCATTCACACACCAATTATTTTGTATTCCTGTATCTTAATCATGTTTTGACTGAATACTCTGAACAAAAGCATTCAAGACAGTATCTAAATATGCAAAACCATTCAGCGGCGAACAAAGGCAGCCCTAATAACGTTTTTGTGGAGACTCCGGCGCCCCATCCGCCGCCACATCCGCCGCCCGAAATGAATTTAACTTCATAAATATGAAAATGTATGGAGAATTCATCACCATTCTTCTTTTTTGTGCAGAATCCAGTTTGTATCTGATATAGAGTACGAGCGTTTGTAAAAACAAAATGGCGGATATGCTTTCCGAGGATCTAATAGATTTTGTTACTCATCTGCCTTATCGGTTTGTTTTTGAATCAGTGCGCACATTTGCCACGGTTGGCTCTCGGAAGTCAAGTGATCTCGCAGCCAAAAACTATCAAATCCATTTAGTCTAGATTTATACCTTCCTCTAAGACCAAAATGAACTACTGACTCAGGGAGAATAACAGTTCCACTTGGTTGTATAAGCGCACATCCTTTGCCTGCTCTTCGATTTTCTGTCAAGATTTATATCTAACATCTTAAGAGATGTCGTTAGTAGAACCAAACATAGAAATACTTTATCATAAAAAACATGTATGCCCGGTTTCAATAATTTACGATTCGTAATATGTAAAAAATAACAATTAGTTTTTCGCCAACCAACTACGACGCGATAATTCTGATTGCAAATTTACTTTCCGTATCAGCTGGCATCAGTCGTCAGTCAGTCGTTTTAGATAGATAGATAGATAGATATACTTTATTGCACAAAATCTTTACAGAAATAGGTTTTACAGAAAAATTATAGTACAATTTAGGCGGTCTTATCGCTAGAAAGCAATCTCTTCCAGACAACCTTAAGGTAGAGGAAATAGTAGATGGCGAGAAATGGGTACGGCCGTGCAACATAAATACAGTTTATATTTTAGAATTATTTCGTAGTTTAACATGATAAACATACATAAACTCATAAATATATATACAAATAAACATATTTAACATATATAAAATCAAGTAAAGAGTTTTGACTCAAAAAAAAAAATAACAATAATAATGTTAATAAGTAGGATAAGTGTATGAAAATTACTGACAACCAACATGCCCAGCTGGAATTATAGATAGAGGACATAAATTAACGTTTTTAGCTTACGCTTCGTTTCATTTATTACTATCCGTAACTAGATCGGATGTTTTTTTAATATTGGACTGGGCATTAGAGACATTGGTTTTACAGGAAATCAAAGTACAGTAAACAGCACGTCAAGGTGAACACTTGCGGTTTGAAATTAGTTCTTATCTTCATGGCATAAGGGCGGTGCAAAGTCTAAATTGTATAGTAACACATGTTTACATCTTACAACTCTGGCGGTCATCAAGATCAATCGAATGAAACTGTCCCAAAATCCAAAAGGACGACAGATCAAGAAAAAAATATTCACTGATGTTACCAACCGAACTTGTTGTTTTTGTTCTAAATTCAAAATATGTGCGGAAATTCCTTTTGTTTGCTTTTCTACCTATACATTTTTCTATGAATCACTTTTACAAACCTGTTATTTAATACACTGATTGCCTTATCTGTAATAACTATTAAATTTAAAAAAAAAACTTCAAATATCGGTGTTAATAACTGAAGAACTTTGAGTTGCTCAGCGAGCTATGGAGAGGTCTATGATTGGCATTTCTCTACGTGACCGAATCAGGAATCAGGAAATCCGTAGACGAACTAAAGTTGCTGACATAGCCCGTAAGATTAGTAAGCTGAAGTGGCAATGGGCTGGCCACATTGCACGAAGATCGGATGGTCGATGGGGCAGAAAGGTTCTTGAGTGGAGACCACGTAGTACCACCAAGCGCAGTGTGGGACGGCCACCTACCAGATGGACCGACGACCTAGTAAAAATTGCTGGGTCTCGTTGGATGCAGGTGGCAATGGACCGGTCGCGCTGGAAATCGGTTGGAGAGGCCTATGTTCAGCAGTGGACAGTGATAGGCTGAAATGATGAATAACTGAAGAATGACTTGACCGTTGATCTTTATAATCCTCCACAAATAGTACAACAACATCAGAGCATACAAAAAAAGACAATCGTATTTTTTTCCGGAGTAGAACGGAAATCGACTGGTCAGCTGTTTGGTTTTAAAAAAATAGTACTCACGTGATGGTAGCCGAAGGGTTGGCGTGGACTAGGCAGGGGAGCACCACATCGCCCCCTCGGCGGACGGTGGCGTCCCATTGGTTGTGGGAGACGGCTCGGGGAGCTGATGCCACGCTTATTGCTAAAACAACAATAAAATAAATAAGCAAAGCACTGGAAGCTGTCAGACTATGACCTGATAACAGAATAAAAATCTTAACACTCCTGTGATATAGAAAAAAATCTATCAAAAACATAAATTTGTTACTAGAGCCAATTTCAATATTATGATGATATATCATTTAAATGGATAAATTAGAAAGAATTGAACGGGTGGCAAGTTCAACTTCTGAAATTATGCCCCTTTATTGTACAAAAACATTTTTATTGTTATCTTTTAACCATAGATTTTATACCACAATTATTAAGTTAAAAGTAATCACATAAGCTGGAAACCGGAAAGCTAGGAGAACCTAAAACGTGACACATTTGTGATTGACACAACACAGCCTGAGGGAACAAAAAAAAACAATAGCAGAAACGCGAGCTACTCTCTGCTTTACGGCATTTACTTGAAAAGTCCAGTACATAAATAACTTACTAATTCCGACTACTTGTAATCAACAACAAGTAAACATATGGTCAATTATTAATTATTCATACCTATGCATTTAAGTAAACCCTAATACGACTAAAATGTGAAACTACAAGTATGTTCTACCTATTAGAAACAGAAAAATTAGCTATTAATTAGCGGTTAGCTCAGTTGGTAAGAGCAGCACGCGCGATACGTGAAGGTCGTGGGTTCGATTCCCGCATCGCAAGGGGAGATAATTTTTTTTCTGTTTCTAATATTTAAAGTTCGCTAGTACGGCGTTTAGTACTATAAAAATAATAAAATCAATGTTCTACCTGTTTTAAGCATTTTTAATCATGCCAATGTTCGTAACATAATAATTCACTCTGCATTAATAAACAGAATTTTGGCAAAGCTAATTTTATACAACTGTCTGTCGATGCATACAACAGTGTTAATTTATTACAATTTATGGATGCATTTCAACAAATTTCGCTATAAATTGTGCTCCATTTTTATTCACTTGTGTAACATAAATTTTCTAGCTGTCTGATTTTGTCACTGGATGCATAGATAACAAATCACATCGGTAATTTGAATAACCGATTAAAGTCGACGTCATTCTAGCAACAACTCATGCTCGGTTCCAATATTTAAAAAACTATCCGTTCTAGTTACCGATAGTAATAAATTATACGAGGCGTAAGCTAAAAACGACGGACGACTGATAACAGCTGATATGCAGGCCTAGCATACGCAACGCGACTAAATTTTATCGCGCTCTTAACAAACGTCAAAATCGATTGAAGTCAGTGCGTCAGCTGTTGATTGGCTAAAAACACGAGTGCGGTGTGCTATTAGCCAATCAACAATATCGCTAGTTTTGTCGTCTCATGCGATAAATTTGACATATAGCGTATGCTAGGCCTGAATGAAAGTAAATTTAAAATTAGAATAAACGACTCGTAGTCGGTTGGAGAAAAACGTAGTCATTTTAGACACATTACGAATCGTAAAATATTGGACCCGGGCATAAATGGTATTGTGTAGGTACTTATGTGTGCGGTGGTGTTTGGTTGGTCAGGTTGATGCGATTTCCTACAGCACCACCACTCAGGTGATGAGGTCTTACCGGGACTTTAAGTGGATAGTCCTACCTTTGTAAGGGCAGGGAGTGCCACAAGCCATTTTCCCTTGTTCTATCTAGTCTAGTGTTATAATCTAGGTACTAAAGTTAAAATATGAACTAGTTCAATCAAACTAATTACACACACAAATAATACTTATAATGCTGTTTGTATAACTGCTGAATCGATTCAACAAAACACTGTTAAAAATAGATTTTATTATTTTTATAGTACTAAACGCCGTACTAGCGAACTTTAAATATTAGAAACAGAAATTGTTTATCTCCCCTTGCGGTGCGGGAATCGAACCCACGACCTTCACGTATCGCGCGTGCTGCTCTGACCAACTGAGCTAACCGCAAGTTATCGTAGGCGATGAAATTTTTCTGCTATATCAACCGTTAGCCTCCGGTAAGTGCCCTCTGCCGAATATGTTTAGAACTACATACTTATCGTGGAAGGTCGTGGGTTCGATTCCCGCACCGCAATGGGAGATAAAAATTGTCTGTTTCTAAAAAATAATCACTGTTAAAATGTCATAGAATTCCTGGGTGATATGTGCTAAAAGTAAGTATTTATTTTCATAAAAAATAATTCAAAACTTCAGTAATTGGAGTACGAAGGTCAACTGCTGAACATAGTCACTATGGCTATTCAACAAATGACGTTCTTCGTTTAAAATGGTAATGTGAATAGAGTATGTAATGGAGATCTCAAACTTACGTGCTACGTCGATGGTGGTTGGTGTGCTCCTGCGCCGCTCTCCAGTTAAGGAGTCAAGGACTGAACATGAGTACTGGGCTCTGGTGTCTTCAGCACCAACAGAACGGACCACCAGCCGCCAACCCTCGTCCACTAAAAGGGTTGCACCCGCTAAAGGGGAAAAGTACTATTTTAGTCACATTGCGAGGTATTACATTTTTTTAAATATCTTTTGAGTTTTGGTTGTTTCAATTCTTTGGCGGATGAAACAATAACTTTTTAAAGTGGAAAGGTATGAAACTTGAGATGTTATTTAAAGCTTTCTTTTATAATAAAATACTTATTTTACTAAAAATAATAATATTTTATACTTGGAAATTAATATAGTTGGAGTATGAAATCAGATAGGAATCGACCCGTTACAAAGAGCAGGATCACACCAAATGCGCAAAACAGCAGTATAATTTCCATTTGTGTGAAGCAGGCAACTGAACATCGTCCTTGACCAGCAACAGAAGCGTGTTCCTGTCGACTGAGTGACGCCTCACAAGTCAGAAATGCCCTGTACCAGGGAGTGATAGACGCGTGCACTATAAAGCTGGATAGCGTCTCACAAGTCAGCTGCGCCACGTTACTTGCTTCATCTAGTATGGTTCCAGTGAAGTGCAGCTGTGGTCTGCAACCCAAGTGGTCTACGGCAGGCAGGACAGTATCGTCCCTGTACCATGACGCGACAAACGCGTGCTCCTGTCGGCAAAGTGGCTCCTCACAAGTCAGCCGGGCCACGTTACCTGCCTCACCTGGTGTGGTTCCAGTGACTTATTCAAATGCTCTGCGCAGGCAGGACAGTATCGTCCCTGTATCAAGCAGCTACAGACGCGTGCTCTCCTAAACTTGGTGGCGCCTCACAAGTCAGCAGTGCAGGGCCACCTGCCTCTGCTGGTGTGGTTTCAGTGACTTACCTAAGTGGTCTGCGGCAGGTGGACAGCATCGTCCCTTTACCAGACAGCGACAGACGCGTGCTCTCTTAAACTCGGAGGCACCTCGCAAGTTAGCAGTGCTGGGTCATCTGCCTCAGCTGGTGTGTTTCCAGTGACTTACCCAAGTGATCTGCAGCAGGTAGGAAAGCATCGTCCCTGTACCAGGCAGCGACAGACGCGTGCTCTCTTAAACTCGGTGGCACCTCGCAAGTTAGCAGTGCTGGGTCATCTGCCTCAGCTGGTGTGTTTCCAGTGACTTACCCAAGTGATCTGCAGCAGGTAGGACAGCATCGTCCCTGTACCAGGCAGCGACAGATGCGTGTTCTCTTAAACTTGGTGGCGCCTCACAAGTCAGCAGTGCAGGGCCACCTGCCTCGGCTGGAGTGGAGGTGACGCGCGCTTGCCAGTCTTGCCAGACCACTGTGAACAAAAAAAACCACTATTAGGCACTGACGTGGAAGTGCTAGATAACATCAACAATAAGGAATAATATTGGTTTTCTCCTGCGTTTACAAGTAGAGTGCATTCCATTAAGAAAGAGTATCGCCCCTACATGCTACACAGTGTTGGTTGTTGCAATTCCTTAGTGGAATAAGTTTTGATAGCTCTTGGTAACAATCTGATACAATTTTTAGTTGAACGGCATTTTGAGTTGAACTTTCGAAACAGAACTAAAAGTAAGGGGAACCATGTTAAGGACTTTATCTTTCCCATATTAACATTTTATTCGATACTAATGATCAGAAAAGAAAATTATCTCTACGTAAGAGTACTTGCGAATGGTTTAAAATGAAATGAAATGATTCATTCCCACAAGTCAAAGTCAAAGTCAAAGTCAATATTTTTTATTCACATAGATTACATTAGTAATACTTATGAATAGTCTCTATACATATAAAGCAAATGAAGCTACCTCCGGTTCGGAACCTATAACTAAAGAGAAGATACCGGCAAGAAACTCAGTAGTTTTTTACAAATGAAAGCTACACTTATTACTAATTTTGCACTAAGACACACAGTTAGTTTGTCAATTGTAAAATAAAAATTATACATCAATTATTAAAATAATAATAATAATAATAATAATAAAGCAAAGGTATTTGTAAATTAAATTAACTGTATGACTCACATGCGTCATCGAGGCCCAATTCTGACATTAATTGAGAAAATGCGTTACATATATATTTGTAAAATAATATAAAACACGTAAGTACAGGCGAGCACACTAGTCACTGATCCACACGTTCCTGTCATTCAAATACTCTTCTACTTTGTAGTAGCCTTTTTTCAAAAGACAACGTTTGACAAATGTCTTAAATTTGTACAAAGGTAACTCAACAATAACTTGAGGGAGTTTATTAAACATTTTTATGCTTAAAGCAACAAATGAATTACCTAGTCTACGCTTAGGAACAGCAAGCTTATTTTTATTTCTGGTGTTAATGCTATGATTGTCTGATTTTTTAGGAAATGTATGCAAGTTTTTGTATACATGCATGCAAGTATAATGTCTACTGAGACATAGTAGCGAAAATGGTACTCTTATCAATTTGAATGAAGTAACTAGAAAGCGTAGTCTATACTGTTACATATTCATATAAAAATGTATCCTGTTGATGTTTCAACATTTGAACCCAAAATCATCTTACATAACTAAAGAAGGATTAATCACTGTACTCTGCAATCATAGTGCAGATCACCTGAATGATAGCTGGGCGACCAGCACGAATGACCTAAATTGTTCACTGATTTCCGGAACAATGGTCATTAATAACGGTTATGGATCATGAGCTGAAAGCGGTGTTGGTCAAGCCATATCATTTGATTGAGAGGTAGTTTCACAGAACTTTTGGTACCCTGGTAGATTTAAGACTTGTTTGAATAAATAGACAACTTACTATTGACGAAACGAAATGAGGATTATTTAGAACTAAATATGTATTCGGTTACTGCACATAGGCGTCTGATATTAGTTATTTCTGGCATGATACATAAAACTGTCAATTCTATGACTAGATTGATTCCGTTGCAGTTAGACTTTATGCATACGTGCATAATATAATATACATATTATTTGATCCTGGAGGATCTTTATCGAATCAACCCACTTTTATTTTACTACATTTTGGCTATTGCCATCAGACTAAAATTGAATGAACTTGCGGTAAGGTATAACATCAGTCGCTTACCATTGTATCGAAAGCTACAGAACTTCAACCAAGATTATCACTTTTATTTCAATATGTATGTTATAGCTCAGGATTCCTGATGCTTTAGTGCCTGATAAAGTTGATAAATGTCAACTGCAAGAATGTTCATCTCGACACATAACTTAAAATAATTAATTATCAATGCTGTCATTCTGAAACCATTTATGAAAAAAAATGAAAAAAAAATATTAAGAACTGGTAGGGAATCCCTGTAAACAACTTGATAGTGAGTAGATAAGATAAAATTCGGAATTTTGATCTCCATTCGAACACAAGTTGTCTTTTGAAAATCAAAGCGAACTATTAACCCTATTTCAGTAACACCGGCAATTCATATTGGCTTTGGTTCCTAGAACTAGAGCGGAGCGGTGGAGCGAGCCGGCCGCATCTGATTTGATTGAGAACTAGTTTAATTCCACAGTACTCTTGGTGCCCTGGTAGTTTCAACTTCGTCGACATCGATAACTTTAATAGTTCTCTGAAGCGTTTGGCAAAATATATCTAACTGAAACATGTAAGTTTGTATGTTTGCACGTCTCTTGATTATTCATGCAAAAAGTACTTTTGATTTGGGTGAAATTTGATAACTAGATAGACTAAATACTAGAATATTTTATAAGATACTTTTATAATCCCAAATATACGCGAAAAGAGTCGAGAGTTAGAAATAATGAAAGCCCATTAAAATAATATCCAGTTTTGTTTTATCATCATCATTTCAGCCTGTTCTTGTCCACTGCTGAACATAGGCCTCTCCAACCGATTTTCAGCGCGACCGGTCCATTGCCACCTGCATCCAACGAAACCCAGCAATTTTCACTAGGACCTCGGTCCGGTCCACCTGGTAGGTGGCCGTCCCACACTGCGCTTGGTGGTACGTGGTCTCCACTCAAGAACCTTTTTGCCCCATCGACCGTCCGATCTTCGTGCTATGTGGCCAGCCCATTGCCACTTCAGCTTACTAAGCTGACATAGCCCTACGGGCAATATCAACAACTTTAGTTCGTGTACGGATCTGCTCATTCCTGATTCGGTTACGTATAGAAATGTCAAGCATAGACCTCTCCATAGCTCGCTGAGCGACTTTGAGCCTTCTAAAAAGTTTTTTGTGATGCACCACGTCTCAGAGCCGTAACTCATCACTGTTGTATCATATTGAGTGAAATTAGCGTGATTGAAGAAACAAATCATATTTTCTAATAACTTGTATTAAATGCTTATTTCAAATTATTTTTTTTGTTAATTGGTTGCCGTGTTTAATGTCAATGACATCAAAGAGAACACAAAAGCCGATTTAATTAAAACCTGACCATTTAAATTGCAATGAAACGAATAAATTGAGAAATGAATGGAATGGATTTATAATGAGAACTAAGAAAATGTAATCAAAATTGATTCAATGTACATTTCTGTTGCCGTTAAAATTACGAATGTTAAAAACAAAATATTTATGTAGCTGACATACAAAAAACGTTTTTTTTTGCTCGCTAGCAATAAAAGCATGTAAGTACTTAAAACATATAAAACAATACTGGGGGTCTACTCTCAAAAACGAAACAAAGATTTATCAAAAGATCGGGAGTTAAAGCGTGGTTAATGATTTGCATAAATAATATTGTGTTTTTTTAAACGCTTTAGTAGCATTCGAAGTGAATTGGTTGCGTCTATGAGAATTAAAAATTGCTATCCGTTGTCGGATACGACATATTTCGTTCTTGAGAGTAGACCTCCTGTGTCGCATACGAACTTTACGAACTAATAAAAAAATCAAAGTAAATATTAAGGGAGGCTCAAACAATACAATACCATAAAATGCGTATTATGACAATGAGATAGTATTTTCCGTTAATGAAATCGACGCCAGTTTTAATTAACAAACAGAGCTATTTAAAATTGGCTGTGCCCGCGACTTCGTTCGCGTGGACTACAGGGTAAAAAACAAGTTAAGCGGGAAAGCGTAACAAACAGACAGAGTTACTTTCGCATTTGTAATATTAGTAGGGAATATGCAATGTTTTGTGTTGTTCACCTAGATAATGGTACGAAAGTACTTTTGTGACCCTTTTGTGTGCGAAGCATAATCCTCTCCCAGTGACATTTAAAAAGGTTCCGAATTGAATCCAAAACGAAAGGAAACGTGAATTTTGAAATCCGTAACAATAGATTTGAATAATTCGCGAAAGAGTCCTTCCTGTTTTTGAGTCAACAATAGCTTAGCTAGTCTCGATATTAGGACTGGACCATCATCAGATTGATTGATGGCTGGTTTACCGACCACACTCCCTTTGTAAGTGGCGTTGCTGTGCCTGGCTCTTTCCTTAATTTGTAAACAGTGCTGCCACGGTTTGACTGGCGAGGGTTTGTATTCCTGTATTTGTTGGAGACGTGTTTGTCTGAAAGTCCATACTGCCATCAGTATTATCCACAGGAGAGGATATAGAATTAGTTTTATTCCTGTGCCTACTGATTTTGTACTGTCTTTATTGTGTTGTAATTGTCTGTTTAAGGTGTTGTGAGAGAATGAAGATCTCATCTCAGAAATGAATTAACTCTCACCACAGTTAACGTAAAATAAAAAGTCTCTATAAACATTTGATATTGGCAGAATAATCACGTTGTCTAAAGACGCGAGTATGAGTTTATTAAAAAAATATCTTGTCACAGTCATATTGAAAGCTTTTTATTAGTGACGAGCTACTTTCGCGTTCGTTTTTGTTACCTCGGGATGAAAAGTAATTTATTTTGGTTTTAGAATATTACTCTATGGCTAGAAAATTGAAAAACCCATTCATTACACAAAAAAAAAGAATTATATTACATCTCATTAAAAGTGCCTCATCGCCTTTTTTACAATGATAAATATTGTTTATTTATATAATTTGATATATGTTACCATTTTTTTTGTTTACTTTATCATGTAAGTGATTTGTTTTGTATTTTGAAACTTTTTATTTTTTTTCAGACTTTATCATTGCGCCATATCTTAACCACGGATTCTATTCCCGGTCGGTTCAACATGGAAAACGAACATTTCTATATTGTCTCGAGTCTCGATGTTGTGGTACCGTCGTTGCTACTTACCACAGAATCACAGCAATGTGAGTGATGTTGTCTAATTTTTATTTTTTATCTATTAATGTGAGGATATTATATTCTGCGATCCTTATCAGGACCATGAGAGAGACTTATCAAATGATTATACTGTCACCGCTTTTTGAAAAACGTAACGAGTTAAATGATCTTTATCTGTGTAAAGCGATTCAAAATGGAATTCTGCGGACTCGGTTCCAAATGTACAGGTATTATCTTAATACATACAGCTTCTTTGCCTTTGTACTCCTGAAGCTAATAACGTGGCTTTAAAAATTTAATGGGTAGGTACATAAAATGAAGCACGCTTAGGTACACGCGATATTCAATATTTGCGTAAACGTTCAGCTGTTTCTAAATGAGCTTAGACCTCGCGTGTTTGCGCAGAATAATTTGCACCAGCTCGCGAGCCGATGGTGATGTTTGCACTTCATCTGCTCAATTTGAGCGTGAATAATTTGTGATTCATATTCAAAATAAAATTGGCGAGACATCTTGAGTGGATTTGCATCCAGAGTTTGTTATTGCAGCTTCGTTTGAGACATTAGGGCGGTCCTTTGAGCGATGCTCTAAAGTGCTAGCAATAGGCGAGCTGTGAAAATGTTCGCGTTTTGATTTAGAGTTACCTTTTTAGATATGTTTTTTTTATTATTTGGGATTACGAATATTGCTTTTTATAGAAGTGAATTTGGACTGTGTTAAATAAAAGCTGGTTCTTAAATAACAATGTACTTTATAATAATAAAATATTAACACAAACTAAAATTAAAATTGCGTAATATGAAATGCGATGAAAAAGCCAAAGCAAAAAACAAAAGAGCGTCGCTCCTTAACGAATATAGTTTTTTTTTTGTTAAAATAATCAATTTAACAAATGAGGTTACATAAAAACTAGCCTGACGTCGACAGAGAGATTACTTTTTTTAAATCTTATTTAAAATCTGGACCATAATTATCTTAAAAAATTATCTTCACAATATGGTGTGCCAATTTATTTTCAGAATATGATATACATTGAAAAAATAAACAAGTATATGTATAGTCACGTAACGGCAAACGACTTATTTATAATAGATACAACAGCTTTTTTCGCTTTCTGAGTCTGGTCAAAACACGACGCCATTTTTTAGTAATTAATATAAATTACCTACTTACTGCCCGACGTTTCGGTTAGGTTGCACCAACCGTGGTCACGAGCTGACTGGTCTCGCTCTCTTCTGTTTGGGGATCTTGCAAATTTTCATCCACCCTCACATTTTTGAATTAAATATGTTAGTGAAGTCACTTTGACATACACACTGTTTTTGTTTGAACCGCGGTAAATTTGTTATTTGTTAATCACTGGATTCAATCCTGATGAAAACTTCATTCGTCTTCTCTATTTAAATTTTAGAATGTATACTAGAAGTACATGTAATTTTTGATTTCAAAAGCTTTACGTACCATTCCAGTACGGTAATAGCGATCAGTTGAGAGGATTTTAGGGATGTGCAACTCCATCCTATGATCAACTCCCATTTCTAATTGATGTTCTGCCACCGTGAATTTATTACTCTGGCGATTTTTGACCGTGATAAATGTTCTTTCACACTTTCAGCTATTGTCCGCTTAGTTTGTGAAATGTAAGAACTACCACAACAGCAATAAACATTTATAAACTTTTATTAAATCTTGAAAATGAAACGCAAACGCCTATTTATTTTTTGTCATTTATTGATTTATCTCACGAACTCCAGAGCCAACCCTGCGTCTGTTTGCGAGCCTCATAAAAGATGCGCATCGAGTATGCCAAAATCCGCAGCCGTGGCGTAAAACAGGGCACTTCCTGCAAGGCCGCGCTCGGGGCGATTGCCACATTCCCTTTTACAACAGCGCTGCGACGGCATCGATAATATAATCCAGACCTGTTTATAGGCCACGATACGACTGCGATGCGAGGTCAATAAAGACGGATAAATTATTAATTTAAGTATAGATACAAAATATATACATTTTTTTTTATTTATATATACTTAATGGTTTCCGTAATGTTATTTATAATGCTTAGTTAATATATTTTTGTTTTAGATTGCATATTTCACTATTACCGCACGCATATACAAACTCTGCATGACCCAAAGGTTGATTGGTAAACAATGTCCCTAGCACTAAGTCCACCTGTTTACTTTTTTGTGTAATACAATTTTTACGTAAATAAATATAAGTGTAGATTATAGGCACGCAGCCTATTTATTGACTACATTTAGGCGACTTTCATAGACGATTAATTATATGTAGTTTGTAAAAAAATTTACCGTAAACCCGCAGGTAAAACTATTCAACTAATATTATGAATACGTAATTTCGTAAGAATATAGGAATTTTAAATGAATGAGTATAGATGTATAGATAGACAGATAAACTTTATTGCACAGAAAAATCTACAGAAATTGGATTTACAAACATTTTCAAGTTCAATTTAGGCAGTTTTATTGCTAGAAAGCAATCTCTTTGATAGAGAGATGACATACTATATTAGCATGGAATATACTATTTATCCTAAAATAACTCGAGGTTTCGGAAAACAATTCTGCAATAAAATTTCATTTCAAAATCAACCTGTATCTAATACTTTAATCAAAGTGCTCATGATGAATTTATAACTTTTATTTGTATTTATTCCAAATTCCTGCACAACAAATGTTACTTTCAGTAAACTCTTTCTATGCAACACCAGATGGTGATATTAAGTAGAACAATTTGAGCTCCAACACATTTCTATGTAACTCCGCGGAACATTCGCGCGGCGAGTGTAGAATTTACAATCATTGAACAGGATACTACTACTCTCCTGTTACCAAATATACCAATTTGTACGGAAATTTTAGCTAACACATTGTTGAACACAAATTTGAAACAAGAGTTTTTTAGTTTATTATGTCGCAGTCATCTGGTTGAATCTGCTGTATGGAAATACTTCCGCCGAGCTAGGTGTAGTCTGCTCGAGGACCAAGGCCCAACTACCAATCTTGGTTTGTCGTATAAATAGTTAGTGGCGACGATAACTTGACATCGCGATGTAGGATCGATGTATTGATTGACTAATCGTACCTTATCTAAGTACCTACTATATTTACAAAAGGTGTGTGTCTATGTGTGCCAATAAATGTTTTTTTCTTTCTTTCTAATCGTGCATTACATATGGAGCGTTGCTTACTACGTCAATTCTGCTGTATTTGTGTCGACTTGTAGTTAATGTCGTAGGTCGGCACCCTGCTATTTGATTGAATGGCTAGCGCTTTCTTCAAATGACCGACATTGTATTAAATGACTAAAGGACAACTCATCACGTTCTTAAATGTACCGTTCAACGTCTTGACTGAACGTCACGTCGCAGTCATTTGGTTGAATCTGATACTTAATTAATTGACTACTATTCATTGAATGATGACATTTAATTGAATGACTAGCGCATTAATTAAATGATGACATTTAATTGAATGACTAAAGGACAACTCGTCCAGTTGTTAGATGTTTATTTAAGCCAGTTTCCTCATTAAAAATAAAATCAGAAATATAAAATTTCAGTATCACATTAAATAAAAAAGATGTGAACTTTCAGTGACCAAGGTTTATTTAAATCGAAATTTTTAGTATATTAATAAATTCACTAGCCCAATGTTGCTTTTGTTTTCATTAATTACAGCTGGGACTTTGAAGATCTTGCATTAATAATATAAAGCGAGCTATAATGTGTGCGTTAAGTATTTGCGAAGCGTTTTGTATCTGAACACATTGTTTACAATCAACTTCTACATCTGAAAAACAACTAAATCGACTTGCAAAAATATTTTGCCGTTAAAACCTACGCTATTGCCGAACAACATAGTTTGTAATAAAAAAAGATCTTTACACAGCTCCAAGAATGTTACCAAAGTATAAAAAGTGCCTCAAATATTATTTACATTACGAAGGCAATGTAAACTTTTGATTATAGGATTTAGGACACATTATTATTTAATACAAGAAGCGTCGCGACATCATACGTTTGATATGAAAAAATATAGTACCTAATGCTACAATATCCAACCCACACTAGCAAAGACTATTTATTTGTGTCTGGTCATTAATCCTTTTAAAAATATTGCTTTAAAACATTTAAGAAACTTTTTGAATTATTGAATTCGGACACACCCATTCGAAAGATATCACCAATTAAATTTATTTTATTTAAATACTTTATTGCACAAAATAAAAAGTACAAAAGACGGACTTAATCCTAGGAGTATTCTCGACCAGTCAACCGTTGGGTCATGCAGATAGTTTGTTTATGGGTGCGGTAACAGTAAAAATGTGAGTATGGATTACAACAAAATGAATAAATATCAATAAATTAAACACTAGAATAGATTATTCATACAAAAGTACATAGTAAATTTATATAATAATAAAATAAAATAATATATACATAATCAATTATGATATACAGAAATATAAGAAAACAAGTTAATATGTAAAGGAAATCAAATTAAGCAAACTAAAACTTAAAATATATAAGAATTAATGCTACGTGCTCGCCGATTTGATGTACGCGCCCGCCTTCTACCGATTTTCACAATATGCAGCTAAATAGTCTTGAAGCCCGGTGCGGAAATTACAATCATGGGATCGAATAGGTAGTAGTAGGTACGATCTAAAGCACGCCAGAGTATACTTAGGACTTTGTAGCACTCTTATGACATGTGCATAAGATTTAATATTGCACCGCGTGTTTACAGTGACCATTCTGGTGCACTCGCGATAACAGGCTACTGGTAATCAGAATAGAGCGGGATTGGTCGGAAGGCGAGAGCTTGAAAATAGGAATTCGTTTCACCTCTTCCCCCTTTCTGTGATCCTGGTACATTAGATATGCTAATTTCTCCATAACTTCAGTAAAGATGTTGGATTCTTCATTTTGCTTTCCTTAAATTGAACAAAAGGTATTTTAAATTTAGCTGGAGCATTTGAATTTTGTTTTATTTGTGGGTTTTAGTACCTTAGTTTACGGTTTGCTATTTTAGCAAACTATGGCGAAGCAAAAAAAGAGTCTTTTGTGTATTGCAAAAGAAAAACGTAAGAAACGATTTCGATTCGGAAAGTTTTGTCTCTGTCCAACCGTGTATGAGTAGAATAGAATATAAATTATCTTAATTTTATGTTAACTTTACAAAAACACTTATGAATCGTCAGTACAAGTTCAGTATTCTACCGCCGTATTCGGAATGTTCATGTCGAGAAGAATCGTCACTTACTCTTTTCAAAATAACAATGATTCCTCAAACTGGGTACATAAAGATAATTTTTACAATGTTATATTCCTAAATTGAAATTAGATAAGTAGTTTACATCGATAAATTTTTGTCATTTTAATACAAATTAAAAAAACACTGAAAGTACCACAACAAAAGAAAATAGAAATAAAAAAGTAGTATGATATAATAATATTGCGTGACTTTTAAATACCTACCTAATCAAGTTTAAATTTTAGACCCATATGATTATCGCTCGACTCTTAAATAGGTACCATAACATATTGAATAAACCGCAATCACTGGCCAATTACCTAATGAATTAGGGCTTTCACGTGTATCGGCTTGTAATTAACATAAACAAACAGACTTGTTTTCGGTATCCAATTAAACAATGCATTGATTACTACGTATTAAAAAGCGCAGTGGAAGCGTGCAACAACGTTTTACCCTATATTATAAACCTTAGGACTTTCGCGTCCCATTACAAACATTTAAAATAAGTTTTAAATATTAGAAACAGAAAAATAATATCTTTCCTTGCGGTGCGGGAATCGAACCCATGACCTTCACGTATCGCGCGTGCTGCTCTTTCCGTTGAGTACTTACCGGAGGCTAACGGTTGATACAGCAGAAAAATTTCATCGCCTACGATAACTTACGGTTAGCTCAGTTGGAAGAGCAGCAAGCGCGATACGTGAAGGTCATAGGTTCGATTCCCGCACCACAAGGGGAGATACAAATTTTCTGTTTCTAATATTTAAAGTTCGCTAGTACGGCGTAAAGTAGTATAAAAAATAAATGGATTTAAAATAAGTTAACGGGTCTAAAAGCGATACCATTACGCAGCTCCGGTGTGACACTGTCACTATTGCAAAAATAAAAAACGAGTTAAATATCTGAAAATTATCTTATAGAATCCTTTTACTTGGTGCGATTGTGTTACTTGTGTAGTACGCATAATTTCCGTATCTATAAGTAACAGTTCCGTAACAGGTGCCACCCTTGGGGACTGGTCTGCTCCAGCTTACCTCTCGAAAGTAACAGGTGCCACCCTTGGGGACTGGTCTGCTCCAGCTTACCTCTCGAAAGTAACAGGTGCCACCTTTGGGGACTGGTCTGCTCCAGCTTACCTCTCGAAAGTAACAGGTGCCACCTTTGGGGACTGGTCTGCTCCAGCTTACCTCTCGAAAGTAACAGGTGCCACCTTTGGGGACTGGTCTGCTCCAGCTTACCTCTCGAAAGTAACAGGTGCCACCTTTGGGGACTGGTCTGCTCCAGCTTACCTCTCGAAAGTAACAGGTGCCACCTTTGGGGACTGGTCTGCTCCAGCTTACCTCTCGAAAGTAACAGGTGCCACCTTTGGGGACTGGTCTGCTCCAGCTTACCTCTCGAAAGTAACAGGTGCCACCTTTGGGGACTGGTCTGCTCCAGCTTACCTCTCGAAAGTAAAAACTTACTTGAGTACTTATTTATTTCATCACTCATCAAAACCAAAACTATATGACTTGGTCCAAAGTGAGCTACACATAGCATTAAGTTAGATACTGATACTGTAAATGATCTGCTGAGTTTCTTACCGGTGTCTTCTTGGTAGATATAGGTTCCGAACCGGCAGTAGAATCACTTTGCATTGTATTCAATGACGATTCAAAAGTGTTATATGTAACCTACTTGAATAAAGAAATATTTGAGTTTGAGTTTGAGTAAAATTTACGTTAGTGTCATTGCGACACAACTACAGTTATAATTTTCGTTGGAGCCACAACGTTATTTTTGAGGGGGTTGGAAGGCTCAAATAAAGACATAAGTAATATATTTTTTTAATGTCAAAAAGTAAAGTTAAAAGTTGACGTTGTAGTATAAGCTGTTCGTTCATCTCATCTATATATTCTTAAGTCATTGTTTTGTGAGGTTCTCCTGATTACATTATTGCATAATTGACAGTTACTTAATTGACAGCACCGGGGGTGCGATTTTGTAGTAATTAATAAGAACTACTTACTGCCCGACGTTTCAGTTAAGTAGCACCAAGCGTGGTCACGAGCTGACTCAACGATTGGTTGACTTCCATTAAAATTGCGGGAATCGTTTTATGTAAACCGTCCTACGTCGCTCATAAGATCAACCTATCAAGCAAGCTCCGTTGATAACGACATCAGGAAATTGCTGACTGCCTCAATTTTCCACTCTTTTATCTAATTTATTCATCTAAAAAACGTTAAAAGAATTTTCTTACATCCTCCTCTTCTCCATACTCAATACCTAAGCTTAACGTATCCAATTATAATTAGATTTATTTTTTGACGTTAAAAGATTATTTCAAATTGGCATAAAACATTTTCTACGAACCTCTTTTAGTAATTTAAATAAAAAAAAATCATATACACAGCAGCTGATTAAAAAACGTCAGAAAATATTCTAAATTTGAAAGTCTAGGTTTTCTTTTTGGTCTAATAGAATAATAGGTAAGAAAGAGAAAATAGTTTTCGTATTTAAATCTAATTCGATGTTTTGTAAATAAATACGCATGTGATATTATTGTTTTATTGATCATTAACCTTATGAAAACGAAAAAAGGTAGGTTCACGATAAGGCTGCGTTTCAGAGCTTGCTCTATATATATTTCTTTGTACGGCACAAATAAATATACTTTTAATGTACTGTATTTTTATGAATGTTCACAGCATACAATGGCTGTGCGCGGAAACAATAAGATGCTAATACCTACCTAAGTAACTTTAAGTATCAAATTGTCCAAATTCAAAACAACTTCCAAAACGGTAAACGGCCAACTTCTTAAGCCAAAATGCTTTGAACTCAAAATAGTCCGTAAAGAGGTCAGGATTTCTCCAAGTCCCTTAGGGCTATGACAGACATGCTACTTTTAGCATTGGCGACTGGCGATTTTGCGACTGTATCGACGCTGCGTTTCGGCGACTGCCTGCTATGAATTGCAGTAACTTTTTTTATATTACACTTCAAGATTGCCCTCATCCCACCTGATGTTAAGTGGTAATGAGGTCCTTTTTTTTTGTTTCGGGGGGAAATGCGTTGATGCACCGTACCGTCACCCCGAGGGAGGGTGACGGCGTGTGTGGGACTCCCTGCCCTGAAAAGGGCAGGACTACCCACTAAAACCCCCCGGTTGGACCTCCATCGCCTTAGTGGCGGTGCTGTGGGGGATCGGCTAAGCCTTTACTTCCACAACACCGCCGGCGGAACAGCCGCTTACGCGGCTCCGTCTACTCCCCCCACAGTGTTCGGGGGGAGAATGGGGATGGCCGATCCAACGGAACCATCCCCAACTCGCAGTGGGGACCGGTGCAATGCCGACTGAGGTGTCCTCACACCATCAGCCGGCCAGTCCCCACGCGGTAGCTGGGCGCGGTCATATTGGCGCCGCGCCCTCAGCCGCCTTCTTCGGCGGCAGGCGGGAGCGGATGGATCGTCCTCCCGCTCCCGCTCGGGGCCTCCTTCTGCGACATGACATCTTCGCAGAAGGAGACCATACCAACCCATGCCGTCTCACTCCCGAGCATAGCCTCGACTATGCTGGGGAGTGAGAGATTTGGCCCCACCAACGCGCGCAGACTTGCGCGCTGCGCATCAAAAGCGGGGCACACCTGCAGTGTATGCCCCGGCGTGTCCTCCGCCGCGCCGCAACTGTGGCACGACGGAGACTGCTCCCGACCAATGCGGTGCAGGTACTGCCCAAAACAGCCGTGGCCGGACAGCACCTGCACCAAGCGGAACGTCAGGAATCCCGACTTGCGCTCGAGCCAGCGATTTATTGCTGGCTCGAGCGCATCTAGGGTCCACCGACCCGACGGAGTCACCAGTAAGGACTCCGCCCAACGCCGGACCACCTCTTCCTGCGCCTCCCGGCGCACACGTGACAGGTCCTCCGGGTAAAAACGTTCCCCGGAGGCCTTTCTTAGGGCCTGCCATTGATAGGCCCTCGCCATCGCCCGGGCCTCCAACTCCCAGGGTGGCGTCCCAGCGGCGTAAAGTCGTCGGCATTTGGCCCTAGGACCCCCCACATTGGGGAGAAGCCACGCTAAAGAACCCGCCGCCTTAATGAGGCGCGGAGATAATGCAGCAAAGTGCGGCCCAAAAGACCAGCGATGGTCCAAAATGAGGCCCAGGTATTTCATCTGGGCCCCAACCGCCACCCTGACGCCCCCGACGACGATGTACGCGCCGGAAAACAATCTTTGCCGAGGCCCCGGAAAAAATATGGCCTCGGTCTTATTAAGAGCCACTGTAAGGCCCAAGAGGGCAATGCGTCTGGAAATTAAATTGCCACCAGCCTCTGCCAGGCGAGCTGCGGCGCCAAAATCCCTCTCCCGGGCAGTAACAAGTGTGTCGTCTGCGTAGCAAAAAACGTTCATGCCCGAGAGGAGGGAGCCGCGCAAAAGCCAGTCGTATCCGATGTTCCACAGAAGGGGCCCCAAAACAGACCCCTGTGGAACACCGAAACGCGCGCGGAAACGACGCAGGACGTTGTTGGCACCGACGCAGACAATTTCCCTGTCGAGAAAATAGTTCTCGATCAGGGCCATCAAATAGGAGGGCACTCCGTGATAGCGGAGTGCCTCAAAAATTGTAGAGTGGGGGAGAGTATTAAAAGCATTGGCTATGTCAAAAGAGACAGCCAACACACCCTCCCCCCTCTCCCTAGACTCTAAAACGAGGGATTTCAGATCGGACAGGGCGTCAATAGTGGACCGCCCTGCCCGGAAACCGTACTGCCTGTTCGACAGGTCTGGACCGACGGAACGAAGGTGGTCCTTCAGGCGCCTGGCCACAATGCGCTCGAACAGCTTCCCGACTTCGTCGAGAAGCACTATGGGCCGGTACGCCGATGGCGAGTCCGCCGGTCTGCCCTCTTTCCGAAGGAGGCAAAGCTGCTCCTCCTTCCAAGGTTTAGGGAACTGGCCGACTCGGAAGCACGAGTCGAACAGCTCCCTAAACTTCTGCTCCATCAAAACTGCGCCGAGGGCGACGAGCTTCGCCGGAACCCCATCCGGACCAGGGGCCGTCTTTTTGGCACGAAGGCAGATTGCCGCCGTGCCGAACTCCTCCTCAGTGATTTGCGGGGCCTCGTACGGAGCAGTTGCAGGCTCCTGCTCTGAAGAGGCACTCATAGCCGGCGGGACGAAGCCAGGGCTGCTGTCCGGGAACAAAGCCCGGACGACGATGTCGAGCAGCCCTGGCTCGAGGGTCTCTGTAAGTGGGGGACCTATGGGGCGCAACTTGTTTCGTGCGCCCCGGTACGGTCTCCCCCACGGATCTTGGTCGAGACCCTCGAGCATTTCGGCGCGTGCGGAATCCTTGGCGGCTGCTATGGCCACCTTGAGTGCCTTCTTCGCATCTACATAGGCTCCGTAGATGGATAATGAGGTCCTAGCTTAAGGGCGACAAGTACAGCATAATGAAGCTGTTACTGGACTTGTCGCCATTACCTTGAAGGCTTGACCCCTGCTACTAATGTAGCACCCCCCAGGAACTCATGGATTCGGACGCATTATCTGTACTAATATAATCAAACTGAAGAGTTTGTTTGTTTGCTTGCTTGAACACGCTAATCTCAAGAACTACTGGTTCAAATTGAAAAAATATGTTTGTGATAAATAGTTCATTTACTGGGAAAGGCTTTAGGCTATATTACATCACGCCAAGACTAATAAGAGCAAATAATGAGTGGAAAATGTGGAAAAATTGGGTACGGTACGTATGCCAGCTGACCACTCGTTGTACTATATGTCTGAGCTTCCGAAGAGCGATTAAATCGCTGCATTCATTTTCTTAATTCGCCAATCGCCATTATCAAAAGAAGCAGGGCATAGCGATTTATCGGTGAAATAGATAGATAGATACACTTTATTGCACAGAAAATTTACAGAAATTGGTTTTACAGACATATTTAAGTACAATATAGGCGGTCTTATTGCTAGAGAGCAATCTCTTCCAGACAACCTTTAGGTAGAGGAAATAGTAGACATCGAGAAACGGGTACAGCCGTGCAAAATGCTTGAGAAAAATACTAACAGAAAAAATCAATATAAATACCATAACAAAATAATAAAAATAAAAAAATACGTAAAGATAAATAAAACTATAATAAACAAATAAATACCTATATAATAAATAAATATACAAATTTCCATAAAGAATTTATGATATAAACAAATAGAAATAAATATATGAAATTAAATTAATTACCAACAAAGCTTAGCATTATTTAAATACCTACCTTACAGAAGACCGCAGCCAAACAACAATCAGTCAAGTGTTGTTGTGTTCCTGCATGTGAGTAAGGTTTTCAGAGCTCTTGGGAGGTGCTACATTAGTAGCTTTCAAGGTAAGGGCAACAAGTCTAGTAATAGTTTTACTATGCTATACTTTTCGCTCTTAAGCTAGGAATTCTTTACCACTTAACATGTGGTGGGATGAAGTAAATCTTGAAGTGCGTTATAAAAAAAACTAAAAGTAGAGTGTGTATTGGGGCCCTTAGACAGCGGACCCGACACGGCAGGGAACCGATTACGTCGGCTTGACGTAATTGATTAGTTGGGCAGACATCCCGAGAGCTTTGTTGTCGGTTAATTTGATATTCGACGATCAATTTTGAGTGCAAACTCGGAGATGGGTAGGCTTTCGAAATTTGTTCAGACTTGGCGGAGTTAGAAATAGCATTCTTCTTTTGTTTATAACAGTCAGAAAGTAGGTGTTCACGAACGAATAAATTAATTCTACACGGAGAAAACGAAAATACTGTACTGAATATCTTGTCTAACATTATAGATAGACAGATATACTTTATTGCACAAAATCTTTACAGAAATAGGTTTTACAGAAAAATTATAGTACAATTTAGGCGGTCTTATCGCTAGAAAGCGATCTCTTCCAGACAACCTTAAGGTAGAGGAAATAGTAGATGGCGAGAAATGGGTACGGCCGTGCAACATAAATACAGTTTTTATTTTAGAATTATTTCGTAGTATAACATGATAAACATACATAAACTCATAAACATTAACATTATAAATATATACAAATATATATATATATATATATATATATATATATATATATATATATATATATATATATATATATACAAATAAACATATTTAACATATATAAAATCAAGTAAAGAGTTTTGACTCAAAATAATAACAATAATAATGTTAATAAGTAGGATAAGTGTATGAAAATTACTGACAACCAACATGCCCAGCTGGAATTATAGCTAAAGAACATAAATTAACATTCATTAAGTGAGAGGAAGTACGATTTAACCCTGAGTTTAAAAATGGGAAGGGTCTCAGATAATCTGATAGATAAAGGTGAAGAATTCCATAAGCGAATTGATTGGATTATCATCGTGACTCCGTCTACGGTGCTTCACGTCAAACGCATTTGTTTTTTTGCAAGCAACTGTTTTTGTAATATTCAAATTATTGAATGTTGTGAGAAATTTTATTATATAATATTTAATAATATTTGACATTTATTGTAACAAATTCGAATAACTAAACAAATTTATATTTGCATGTCTGCTTGCAGGCAAAGCACTATCAACATACTTAAAATAATGACATCAAAATGTTAAATTTTATTCTTGCAAATAAATAATTGATTGATTGTTTGAACAAACTTTTAATATTTTGAAGAAACAGAAAAATATCATCACCCCATGCGGTGTGAAATTCGAACCCACTACATTCGCGCATCACGCGTGCTGCTATTCCAACTGAGCTAACCGTAAGTAATCGTAGGCATTGAATTTTTCTGTTGGATTAACAAGCCTTCGGTAAGTGCCTTCTGTCGTATGCGTTTAAAACTACATACTTTCAACTAGGTAGTAAAGGTTTACCACGTTAAAATGTTTTATTCCGAAAAGGCATAACAGTAAAAAGTAAAAACAAAAGCTGTGCAAAATTATCTCTCCTGCAAAACCACGAACGACCAAGATCTTGAAGTGAATTAAAAATTTGCAAATTTGAGCTTTGTTACCAGATTATAGCGTTTAATCTTGCGGGAACCCTATTTGGGCTGAAGCAAGTTCAATAATGGACATTTCGGCTTGGTCCCCGAGCGAGCTCGCCCTATTACGCAAATGACAATTTGCCCCCAATCATATCGAGATAGCTATTTACAAAGACAGCACCGCTGCTATTGATTTGGGATAATGGTGAACACAGGAAAGAACTTTGACACAACATGGTTTATAAATAGCAGAAATTCAATAAGTTCTTGTTTTAAAATCATCTATAACTGACTGGTCAAATCGTTCCATCACTACTTACTGTCCCACATTTTGTTTGAGCGGCATAAACTGTTGCCACGAGCTGACTGACTTGTCTCGCTCGTTTTCATCAGCTCGGGCAAGCTTGCACATCTTCATACACCCTCACAAATATTATTGACGTCACTTCGGCACACTACACTGCCTGTATGAAGATACCCTGGCACACCCGGTATACGGAAAATTTACATAACCTTTTGGTCTTTAAAAAGATGCTAGAACTTAAAATCGTAACAAGTTTTTGTTTTTACGGCCTCCATAGCTGACGCGCGAGTGGAACGGACTTCGGCGTTGCGTCATCTCTAAGGCTTTTCGGTCGCAGAAATAATCGAAAACGAACTTTGCTATATCGACTCGGGTCTGGATGTTGTGGCACCGTCGTTGTTTTTCATTTCTTCAAAACAAGTGATTATAGCTACTTACATAACAGAATTAGATCAATGTTTGTGATGTTGTCCAATACATGTATATATATATATATATATTAATGTATATCTATTCTTATATTAAAAAGTCGAAGTGTCTGTTTGTTTGAATGCGCTAATCTCAGGCCCGAACTGAAAAATTGTATATGTTTGTACTGGATAGAACATTTATCGAGGAAAGTTTTAGGCTATATACTATAATGCCTCCTCCACACTACTCGCGAAGTTGAACGAAGTTAGACGAATACGATAGTGTAGAGAGGCACTTCGGCTCGCCTCGTGCTCGCCGCGTCAAACTTTGCCTCGCCTCGGGCGAACTTCGCCGAGTAACTTCGCGAGTAGTGTTAAGCAGGCATAACGCTGCAACCAATCGAAGTAAAGAAAATGTGGATAAAACTGGAATAGCCATATGTGCCGCTAGTATATAATATATTTTCAAGCACACGTTACTAGGAATAAACAGCCTCAAATTAGCTTAAAATATTCAAAAACGTGACGTCGTATTTTGATAAAATCTAATGAACATCGCAGAAAGCCCTTGATGGTCTGACGAGGTGAGGTCATTTCATTTATTCAAAACTGAAACTGGAAATTAATTTTCGAGGGTCGGGGCTCGAGGGGTGTTTTTGGGGACGGTCGCGTCAGTGGTCTGAAAGGTTAAAACCATTTACCTAGCATAAACTTACACTTTCAATCACATTGAAAGCGGCCGTGTCGCGTCGAGACACCACACTATGCGATTTAAAGATTATCTCCATGCTAATAGCAGTAGTTATCGTAAAAATAAATTAACTAATTTACACTTAGTGTGAAATTAATCGAAGATCAACTGATGGAAAGCAGTGACTACCGGCATGCCTTATTCAAAGGGATGATATTTACATATTATTACTGACATTTATAAAACACTAGCTGTGCCCGCGACTTCGTTCGCGAGGACAACATCCTTTCATGGTCGGTTTTACCCCTATCTCCCCTAATATTCGAAACAAAAAGTAGTCTATATTTAAATAGAGCTATATTTGTGCCAACTTTCATATCTCTAACTTAAAAAAATAAACATTTTCCCATATAAACTTTCAAAGGTGGCATTACCCCCCCCTCCCCTCCCCCCTTACTTTCTAACAAAAAGTATCCTATGTCCGTTCTTGAGGTTCAACGTATACCTATGCCAAATTTCATCAAAATCGGTTGAGAGGTTTAAGCGGGAAAGAGTAACAGACAGACAGACAGACAGAGTTACTTTCGCATTTATAATATTAGTAGGGATGAACTAATATTATCAATCTTATGCCAAAGGGAATAGCTTAAAATACTTGTGTTATATAAACTAGTAGTAGCAATGATACACAATCAATGTTAATAAAATATGTATACTATACTGACAACATCCGTAGCCGAGAAGCGAACGGGCCCCAGTTTGGTGTGGCGCCACTTTAAGGGCCCGGGTTTGATTTCCAGTCGGGTCAATACCTAAAACGAACTTTTATACAACGTATCTGGATGTTATGGTACTTAATACGAACTACTAAATAAAAATAGTGTCGCGTTTTGACCCGTTAAATTATTTTAAATGTTTAAAATGGAACGCGAAAGTCTTTAAATTTATGTTATGGTACTGTTATTGATTCTGATTACTATAACATTGACCTCAGAAGGCCCTAAATCAGATCAATTCTATTTTGTAATGTTGTTCAAGATTAACATTTTTTATAATTAAATAATATAAACCACGAAATCACACATTATGGACTTGAATACGGTAGAAACACTAGACTCGACAAAACACAAATACTCGTCTTTTTAATTTCGTATCGCAATTCGCAAGTGAAGCAAACCTACGACTCTTGGGTTAACCAGTAGGAGTTCTGATCATTATACCATCGGGTTTAAATACTAACGATACTGCAGGGCAGTAGCTGGCGTCTTATACCCGGAGTATCCCTACTTCCCTACTAATAGTATAAATGCGAAAGTAACTCTGTCTGTCTGTTTGTCTGTCTGTCTGTATGTCTGTTACGCTTTCCTGCTTAAACCTCTCAACCGATTTTGATGAAATTTGGTATAGGTATACGTTGAATCTCAAGAACGGACATAGGCTACTTTTTATTAGAAAATAAGGGGGGGAGGGGGGTAATACCACCTTTGGAAGTTTATATGGAAAAATGTTTATTTTTGAAGTTGGAGATATATAATTTGGCACAAATATAGCTCAAAACTTGGATTAAAATATAGAATACTTTTTGTTTCGAATATTAGGGGAGAAAGGGGTAAAACCGACCATAAAAGGATGTAGTCCACGCGAACGAAGTCGCGGGCACAGCTAGTACACAATAAACCCTTAAAGAATATTCAGTGATACAATCGTCCCAACACCAAAATAGTTGGGCCCAGTTGCCTACTATCAAATGAGAAAGGGTGGATTTGGTCCCTGGTTCCAGTTTTGGACTGAGACGAGTTGTTACATAACCCTCACATACAACCGGAAGGGAATTCTATAATTGTCTTTGACTTCAATTTTAATTGTTTAAACTTTTTAACTGACCTACGTTCCTAACCCACTTTCGTTTAGAGTAGGAAACAAATCTGAACCTTATTTAAATTTATTTACAAACTATTCGTGCTTGATACTTTAAAATTTACTCTCTTCAACAAATTCGACCTATTTATAGCCATTGGTTGGGGAACAAAATTTACCGGTAAGCCTAGCTTCTTGCCTATTTATTAATAAGTTAGAAGAACTTGAAATACCATTAATTTCCCATTTTAAACCCATCTTAGCAACACGAAACAGCGTTAATTTCGCTTGAAATATTCAGAGGCGTAAGCCATTTCTTAGTATATTTATTAAATTTAACGAACGTTGTAGAGACTCCTGAAAACTGAAACTTGAAAGTCATTTCTGGAGATTGGGACATAGGCTATTTTGGGGCTGTGTGTTTGGTTTTGAAATAGTAAAGTATTAGCCAAATTAAAATTCTATTACAGAGCCGTGACGTCTATTACCTATTGAAATAAAGCGAACATATTGGGTATATGCTTTTGAAATGAAGAAATCTTAATATATAAAAATAAATCCTTATTTCTCTGGGTCATGCCATCACACGTGAACGGCTGGACCTATGTTTTTTTTTCAAATTCAATTTAAATTCAATATTATTTTATTCATGTAAATTAGAACAGTAATATGAAACGTCTATATAATGCAAATGACGCTGCCTCCGGTTCGGAACCTATTACTTACAGAGATGATCCCGGCGAGAAACTCTGTCGTTCATATTTCAAATATAAGCTGAACTTAAAACTACTTTTGCACTAAGACATACAGTGTGCAGTGTAAATTTAAAAAAATAATTAACTGATTCAAAGTAATAAGAAAAAATTTATATTTAGGACAATGAAATAAAACAAAATGTAGGTCCTAATGCGGATTGTGATTAATAATAACTTTGCCAACTTGCGAGTATTTTTTTTTTTATAATGCACTCCAAGATTGACCTCATCCCACCTGATGTTTTTTTTTTTTGCGCCTACCTCCAACATTATCTGAGCCTATTTAATCATTTTCGTGTTTCTTCTCTTTCATTCAACCTGATGTTAAGTGGTAAAGAGATCTAGCTTAAGGTCGAAAAGTATAGCATAGTACAACTGTTACTAGACTTGTCGCCCTTACCTTGAAGGCTTGACCCCTGCTACTAATGTAGCACCCCCGAAGAGCTCTGGAAACCTTACTCACACGCAGGAACACAACAACACCGGAGTGATTGTTATTTGGCTGCGGTCTTCTGTAAGGTGGAGGTATTTCACCAGTCGGGCTGCTCCAGTTCGAGCGATAAATCGCTTTGCCCTGCCTCTCTTATATTATAGAGTATTTGTCAATGTAAAGAAATATTTATTTATTGTGTTTGTTATTCGATTTGTTTGTTTGTTATTGTCAGGAGAAGGTTCCTTTGACAGAAAAAATATATAAATATAATTAAATAGTCGTCGTTAAAACAGGACAACGTCTGTCGGGTCAGCTAGTATAAATATAAATTCAAGAGAATACTTGTATTTAAAATTATCAATTTAAGGATGTAATTTTAACACGATTTTTTGTAAAAAAATCATTCGGAGTACACGAACCGAATATCCACGATTACTTGAAAATATTTTTCATTCATATTTTTTTAAATAAAAAGCTACGTTCAAATTCGTATATTTTCCACCAACTAGTGATTTAATAAGTTTCCATTTATTTTGAGAATTTTCGATAAACTTCAGCAAATTAGTTTAAGAGTTCTGCTCGCCGAATAGAATATTAAAAACTTAATATCTAGCCCAAATCGAATACCTGTGTTGCTAATTTAATTAGTCTAGTCTATAAGGACTTGAAAAAAATTGTGTTTATTACCACTTTAATTGGGTTTTTTCAATTATGTCAAAATCAAAACATGTTAAGCATCCATATATACGTCTAAGATTATTTTAAACTAGCATTTTATTATAAAGGGATTGTGGTAGATAGATAGATAGGCAGATATACTTTATTGCACAAAATCTTTACAGAAATAGGTTTTAAAGATTGATTATAGTACAATTTAGGCGATCTTATCGCTAGAAATAGATCTCTTCCAGACGACCTTAGGTAGAGGAAATAGTAGATGGCGAGAAATGGGTACGGCCGTGCAACCTAAATATAGTTTTTATTTGGTACAAATTTGTTATCAAAATTTAACATGTTATGTGCATAAATATTTTAAAATACTTCACATATAACAGTGGTGTCAAAAGGAGTAATCCAACATTTTGTGGCGGCGGCCATATTGGACCGAATTCCATCAAACATAGCTAAAAAAATTCAGACTAATTTAACAAAAAAACAAGTATCATACGTTTAGGAGATAAAATGCCACAGACACACATACACACAGACAGACAACCGAACATCAAAAACATCCAAACTTCATCTAACCTAAATAATATTTTAGCCACATATTTAATAAGTGAGCCACTTGGGCTTAGGCGATTTGTGGCCCAGTCAGTATTTCTGTCGCCCAAATTAACAAAAAGTTGACTGTGTGCACTTTTTAAACTATTTTTGCATTTTCCCTTTCGGTATTCCGAAATGATCACAACTACAGTCCAACTCCCAGAATTGTCCCAGCCGTGTCCAGTCCATGCGAATCGATACAACAACCTATTTCGGTTTAATCGAACTGCTAAACGAACCGATGCGAACTAAGCAGCGAATCGATGCACTCAGTACTCTTTCGTTAATGTTCCAATTAGTTAACGTAAATAACACTGCAGTGGATGAACACAATTAGAAAACAAATGAACGTAAATTACAAATAGTAGTACAGTGGGAAGCAAATCAGACAACACTGCTTTGGACTTTGCAATGCCCTTAAATCGTAGGCAAGAGAACGAATATCGAACGTAAATGTTTATCTTAATAAGCTGTTGATTGTACAATAAGGATCTTTAGTTTAGTATACCTAGCATTTTTTGCCCTACATTGCAAGGGAAGATAAATATTTAAACGATAAACGTATATGGACATGATTGTCTGCTCGTGTACAATATTTTTAAGTTCTCATTAAATTCATCAAGCAATGGGTTCCACCAGAATACCAGCTCTTGCGCGTCGGTGGGGGGTTGACTAGAATCACCAATGGCGGAACCCTACCCTCACCACAATAGGCGTAGGGGGAAAGTCCTAAGTACCCGTACCGTTTCCCCGAACGGGGTGGCGGCCATTAGGGGTTTCTCCACAAAAAAAAAATACCAGCTGTGCTACGGTGTTAAAGCTGCCGTAACGGCATTCGAGATGGAACCCGAATTGTCCTCCTAAGGTACTTAAATCTCTGTAATTATTGTCTTGCGTTGTGTTTGTTTAATAATTTTGTGATGGTCAAAAAATGATTTTTTTTATCTTGTTTCTTTTCTTCTTCTTAATTGTTAAGAATAGGATAACGATTAATTTTATAACCGAATTCTTTTCAGTAATATTAAGTCTCTAACCGACTGTAGCTTAAATTTCGGTTCATATTCATTATGCCGATGATAAGCTTACATAAGCGTTACTTATAACCTAAATTGAATGATTACTTGTACTAAGATGTGGGGTAAACCTCATTTAAACATTAATATTCTTATTTGTGAAAGACGTATCATTATAAAATTCTGTTACGTCATACTAATCCAGGCGTAACTAGCTCCAGCCTAATATTTTATTTAACTAAAGGATCCAGTTATCACGCATTCAGTGTAACTCTGCCTAAGCAGGTAACGGTAAGCACCCGGAATCCTTATTTACAGAGCAATAAGAGCGAGATTAGCACATTAGGTGCATTACGTGGCGCTCTTTAAAAGGAATATTAAAGTCGGCTCGTGTGAGCCGGATTTGAGCTCTGTGATTATGGCCTGGAGTTAGGGTTTCGGGGTGAAATGAAAAAACTATATTTATGTTAAGGCCTTTTAAAAAAAATGATCGGAAATGTTTTTTTTTACAATTACTTAACCCGTTATTGTTGATGCGTATGAGACCAGTTGATTTAAAATACTCGAGTACTTTTGTGACCAGCTATCGTTGCGTGTTGCGCTTCGGAGCAGCAGCCTCGGTTTACATCCCCCATAACTAGTTTTTTCCGTCAAAACTTTGCAGAAGCACGTCAGTATTTTGCTGTCAACCCGTTCCATGAGACCGGTGTCACTTATAATGTAATAAACTATACAATAAAGAATTTTCATACTCTTTACCTCTATGTATTACCGTACCCATTTCTCGCCATCTACTATTTCCTCTACCTTAAGGTTGTCTGGAAGAGATCGCTTTCTAGCGATAAGACCGCCTAAATTGTACTATATTTTTCTGTAAAACCTATTTCTGTAAAGATTTTGTGCAATAAAGTATATCTATATATCTATCTATCTATCTATCTATTTATGTATTATACCTACATACTGAATTTTTGTCAAAGATCCTCCGTCTCTATTTGCAGTGTGGGATACGAACTCATAATTCAATTCCATCACGAACAAAAAAAATTTGGCAATTACTATCAATTAAAAAAAAAATGGTAATTCCTATTAATTGAAGAAACATCTTGCAGGCCAGTATGGCGATGCTAACGGATAGGATATTACGGTATCAAATCTGTTGTCATCGCGATGTGGGTTCCTCTCTTGCTTACCATCAGGCTGGGAGGAGACAATGTACTGCGCTACTATAAAAAAACAACCTGCACGTAACTCGCGTACTGCTCTTGTAACAAAAATTACCGCAAGTTACCTTATGCGATTAATGTTTCTTTTATACTTGCCTCTTAGCTTTCGGTAAGTACCCTCTGTCGTGTTAATTTAGAACTACATAATAAGGGTAGATGAAATTTTTCTTTTTCTTTAAAATATTCAGATCAATTTTGTTTCAAAGTCATGAAAGAACTGTTATATTAAATCAAAGATTTATTGTATTAGAGTATACTAGGTTAAGTAAAACTTAATTTGTTGAGTTTTATATGTGTCTGATATCAGCTGGATTGTGCGGCGAGGTGGGCCGCCAGGCGGTTACCCCTCTGGGGGAGCTTGTGAAGAGTCCGCAACGGATCCCGACTCCTCCATACTACACAGCGTTACCACCGAGGGTGTTTTAATCGGTGCAAGTTCCCCTCAGAGAGTGACGATGCGGTAGGCATTTACGCTTCGAGAAAAAAAAGGATGATATCGGCTGGATGCTTTGTACTCGCTGGAGCGCCGGTCGAAAAAGATGATTAGTAATAACTGTCCGTATGACTTTTGTAAAAAGTATACAAATAGAAAACAACCGATGAATTTATATACTTTCGTAAAACATCCATAAATAAAAAAAGAAGAGAAGTCAACACCAGTCTTGGCCACAGCTCTAACTGGACTTCACCTATAACTCACTGCGACAGTTTAAATGGGTGTGTAATGCAAAACGCTCATTATAAATGCAAGAGATACAAATGTGCTTAGTGTTGGGCAGCTTCCACCAGCGTTAAGATGATTTGTTTAATGTACGAAAAACGTGAAACTGAGATTCTGTTTTATATAGTCTGAATTAATTAATTTAGCGTCACTTAAAAACCTGGTCTTCAATTAAAGGTTATCACTTGCCTTTAAGTAAGTGTTGCTAAATGTTAGCTTGCATCTAAAAAATACTATCCTATCGATAGTCCTATCGTAGCTATCGATAGTATTTGACAGGCTCAAGCTGCTTTCGGGCTCAAATTCGGTGGTTCGGAACTTTAATAGGCCTAAACGAAACGAACAAACGAAAGGTCACGGTTTAACAAGATTAATCAAAATATTGGGGATTAAAACGTGATTTTTGATTTGTATAAACAATATATATATTTTTTTTAATGTTTTAGCCGCATTCGTAGTAAGTTGTTTACAATTATGAGAATTCAAAATTGCAATTAGTCATAGTCATCGGATCCGACATATTTTGTTTTTGGGACTAGACCGCCTGTTGGTGCCCGGACTCCCTCTCGACTCTGATTGATGAGAGTGTGGGCTCGGACCCTTCTGAGCAATTAAATTTTATTGAGATCCATACTAATATTATAAACTAGCGGTCCCGGCGAACTTCGTTTCGCCTTATATAATTTTTCCCGCTTTTCTGTTGAAATTTTTCAAATTTTACCAAGGATCCCTAAAAAAGTGTGTTTTTTTACGACCTCACATTAAAAAACCTCAAAAATTGTAGCTTATGTGTTATTCTGATGTATAAGCTATATTGTGGTAAAGTTTCATTCAAATCCATTCAGTAGTTTTTACGTGAAAGAGTAACAAACATCCATACATCCATACTTACAAACTTTCGCCTTTATAATAGTAGTAGGATGTGGAAGTTACTCTGTCTGTCTGTCAGTTTGTCTACCCGGCTTGCTCGCCTTATCCACTGAACTGATTTTGATGTTATTTGGTATATGTATACGTTGAATTTCTACAACGGACATAGACTACTTTTTGTTTTGAAAATAAGGGCGAATGGGGGTAATATTGCCCTCGAAATTTTATTTAGGAAATTGATTTCTTTCATGAAAGAGGTATGAAGTTTGGCACAAATATAGCACGGATTAAACTATGGATACTTTTTTTTCGAATATAATGGGAGAAAGGGGTAAAACCCACCATGAAATATGTCCACGCGAACGAAGTCGCAGGCACAGCTTGTAGGTCAAATTTATAAGAATCCATGAGCGTAAAATATTCACATAATACTAGACTAGTTCCGTTCTTACTTGACTTCGACAATAATTCGTTGGGACAGCTCCATTAGGCGCGCATTTAAATGCACCGGATGCATCCGGACTTAGCGTTGAGTCACTTCCGTACGAGAAAATGCAAAGCCGTACTGTTCGGGGAGTATTTACAGAACTGCATTAAATCTTATATAAAATATGAACATTTTTTTTTTATAATGCACTTAAATATTGACCTTTATTTATCTGAAGTTAAGTAGTAATGGGGTCCTAGCTTAAGGGCAACCAGTATAGCATATTAAACATGCCACCAATAACACAAGGTAAGGTAAAGATATGGGCAACAAGTTTGTACTTGTTAGAGGCTTGACCCCTGCTACTAATGTAGTACCCCCAGGAGCTCTGAAAACCTTACTCACTCGCAGGAACATAACAACACAGAAGTGATTGTTATTTGGCTGCGGTCTTCTGTAAGATTGAGGTATTTCAACAGTCAGGGTGTTCGAACAATAAATTGCTATGTCTCTCCTCTCTTAAATAAATAAGTTAATTATAAATACACGTCTAAAATAAAAAATAAATAATTTATTAATATTGGTCAACTTGGTTTGTCGACATTTGAATGCGCATAAAGAAAATCGTACAGTGATTTATGATCAAAAGATGCTTTCTTCGATTTTTTATAGTAGCACTTATAAGGTTACCCCGTGTTAAATAGATAATATTATAAAAATGGATTTCTTCGAACAAATCTCATTAAAATTTGACATAAAGTGGATTAAAAAAAATCAGCAAACAAAATCGATAAAGCGAATTGTATTTCTTTTCAGCTCAAATTAGTCAAGTAAAATAAAAAGGGCAAGAAAAATTATATTTCTACTTGCCATTGTAATTACCTAGTTAAATTTCTAACTTCATAAATAATTCATTGGCCAAAATTGAGAAATACTCGTAGAGTTTAGTAACCTAAACACCAAACAAACTTAGAAAGCACGTCATCAAAACAACCAAAGTATAGATTTTCATTCAAACTTCTGCATATTTTATTAATAGCAACTGCAATGATATTATCGAAGTTTACATTGACGAAAATGTTTGAAAAATATGACATAAATATAAGAAGAAGAAGTTATTTATTAGCACACGCATTTATTACTGAAACGCAAGTGTCACGGACAAAGATAAACTATAAAATTAATTAGCACAATCTCAGCATGAGCTGCTACGACATTGAAATCAATGCTGATGCAGCGCTCGTATTCTGGCGGAACCTTAAGCTGAGTGAGTAAAACATGGTTTATGTATGCAAGTTAAGTTGAGTTACCATGTTGGTAAGTAGTGTGCTATTACAAATTCCGACCAACATACTTTATCCCTACTAATATTATAAATGCGAAAGTAACTCTGTCTGTCTGTCTGTCTGTCTGTCCGTCTGTTACGCTTTCCTGCTTAAACCTCTCAACCGATTTTGATGAAATTTGGTATAGGTATACGTTAAATCTCAAAAACGGACATAGGCTACTTTTTATTAGAAAATAAGGGGGGGAGGGGGGTAATACCACCTTTGGAAGTTTATATGAAAAATGTTTATTTTTGAAGTTAGAGATATGAAATTTGGCAACAATATAGCTCGAATCTTGGATTAAAATAAAGACTACTTTTTGTTTCGAATATTATGGGAGAAAGGGGTAAAACCGACCATGAAAGGATGTAGTCTACGCGAACGAAGTCGCGGGCACAGCTAGTAATATATAAAAGAAATAGAAATAATTTCATCTCATCATCTTTGCAGTGTAGTATTCAAACCCCACCTTCACGTACCACAGGTGCCGCACTTCCAACTATGCTAAAATAATATAGTATGCAGTTCTAAACTCATACAGCAAAGGGTGTTTACCGAGAATCAAGAGGTTATTAAAATATAATTAGTTGGAAGAAAAACACGCGCGATACGTGAAGGCCGTAGATTCCATTTCCACACCGCAACAAGATATTTATTTTGTTACTAGCTGTGCCCGAGACTTCGTTCGCGTGGACTACATATTTTCATGGTCGGTTTTACCCCTTTCTTCCCTAATATTCGAAACAAAAAGTAGTCTATATTTTAATCCAAGTTTCGAGCTATATTTGTGCCAAATTTCATATCTCTAACTTCAAAAATAAACATTTTTCCATATAAACTTTCAAAGGTGGTATTACCCCCCTCCCCCCTTATTTTCTAATAAAAAGTAGCCTATATCCGTTCTTGAGATTCAACGTATACCTATACCAAATTTCATCAAAATCGGTTGAGAGGTTTAAGCAGGAAAGCGTAACAGACAGACAGACAGACAGAGTTACTATCGCATTTATAATATTAGTAGGGATAATAGTACAGTATATTGGCTCCTCCCAGTCTAATGGTAAGCAAGAGAAGAAACCACGTTGCGATGACAACTGCATTGATACCGTGATAATAACCTATCTGTTAGCATCGCCATACTGGCTCGCAAGATGTCTCTTCACGCTCTTTTTGAAGGAATCCATGTCAAAGGAAGGAGGAAACACATAAGCCGGAAACGATATCAACTTCTTATTAGTGAGATATTTTTTTTCTGATTCTTTCAAAATGTTCAATGTTCATTAGTGTGGCATGAAACACTACACAAATTGTAATTGTACTGAGTAATTGTAAATGTAGACTGCATATTATTTTGGCATGATGAAAGATAAGATTAAAACTTGCCACTAAAATGAAGCTCGCCAAAATCCAAGTTCAGTGCGCTTACATTTATTTCTAATCAAAATCGGAACAGGTGTCAGCCATGACTTTTTTTGGTCTTCGACTCCTTTAGCCGGTTGAAATAAAATGTAAATTCACTACCTCAGTAATGTATTTCCAAAAATTATATTTCCAAAAGCGTCAGCCAAATATTTCACTTCCCATCATAATCACAATTTGTACTCCGGTACTCCGGGAATATAAAGCACCCAATTGAGAGTTCGAAAAAGCGAAACAACCCTTTGATTACGTCACAGTGATAAGGTAAACGGAGCGGCCGTGCTCTACACGGAACTGGCCTTTGCAGGGCACGATACCTTGAATCAAATGTAAGTAATAAATACAATCATACCTAAGGTCTTAATTCCATATTAAATACTACGACTTCGCATGTGGTGACTTAGTATTTTCGAGTTATAAATATAGATGGTTGGTTTTACCTCAGTTTCGTCTACTATGCGAAACAAAAATAGTTCATATTTTTATATAAGGTTTGAGCCAAATTTCATATCTCTAACTTAAAAATAAACATTTCCCCACATAAACTTTCAAGGGCAGTATTATCTTCATTCCCCCTTATTTTCAAAACGAATAGTAAGTAGCCTTTGTCCGTTCTTGAGGTTTGACGCATACATATACCAGATTTCATGATTTGTTGCTGCCTAAGCAGCATTTCCTATTTTTTATTATTACCAAATACTGGAAGTACAACTAGGCAAAATTACTTATGCCTGGGTACTGGCGCACATAGAGCGAAGATTGTTATTTGGCTGCAGTCTTTTGTAAGGACGTATTACATCAGTCGGGCTGCTCTAGTTCGAACGATAGATCGCTATGCCCTAGTTTTCTTGATTAAAGCTTAAACCGATTTAATAGACCAGATATATCTGGTCGTGTAAATCCGCCTGAGCTGTGTTGATAAAGAAGAGCCGCCACTCTGTACATAAATCAGTGACGCCACCCATTAGTCGCGCCGATAACTCGCCAGACCACGGCATTCCGATCCGGAATACTGTACACGAAATTTGAAAACACTTTTATATTCAGTTTTTCCCGAAATAAAACGGAAGAGTGTCTGTGTCCCCCCTATTGGGTTCTGCATCTTGTAGCGATGTAGAGGCTCAGTAACCCAGTGGTCTAGTGCGTTGAGACTGGCCCTGCCATCCAGCCTCCGATAGCGCACATGGTGAAGGGAAGACAGATCTCAAACTGAGCTGCGGAGAGCAGGTGGCTCTCTGCGGCAAGCCCGCAAGGCCAGAGGTGGATCGCGAAGGAAGGAGGACCTCGGTGTTTGTTGCCGGCCTCTCTGTCCTCCACGACCCAGCAATGTAGGGGCGCGAATCACGTCGTGGTGGGGCCGCGGAGGAAAAAGAGGATGCGGTGTTGCGTTTTCAGGCCTCCCTATCCTTTACGGCCGGTGGGTCCCGGGACTCCATTTATCTCTAGGAGGGGGAGCAGGAGTGAAAGCATCACAGCAGATCCACTGCTGGGGGGTCTCCAGTCATTCAGGTAATGTGTATTTTATATATGTATCATAATTGTAGGTACTTATGTGTGTTTATCACGTTATAGTATTTATCTTTTAGTTTTTTCAATTCTTTTAATATTTTATTGCTCACGTTTCTCAATATTTCGTTTGCCTGAAGGTTATTTTAAAGGGATTGCTTTCAAGCAATAACACCACCTAAGTTTTACTCACAAATGTCTGTAAAATTTCTGTTAATTTTTTAATATGTATCTAAGATTAACTAAATTGATGAACCAATAGGCAGAGCGGATTGTGTTCAATAGGAGCTCGTATTTTCATTAATTATAATATTATTTCTAGCAACGGCACGTGTAGAAAAGACTGTTGCCAGTTCTGACAGAAAATAATGAGTTGTTTGTCCAATATACAGAATATTTTATTTGCAGTCATACCCTCAGGTCGTATTTGATTATAAAACAGGACTTCTTGACTTTAGGGAAACCGATACATCCAATTAGAAACGAAAGGGAACGATGTTTTTTATAAAGGAGTCTGAACGGAAAAACTGTTCGGTATTTATTCTTAGAACTTGTTCCAATTAGCAAAATTACTGTTTGCGATCCGTTTTTAAATTTTCTTTATACAAAACAGTATTAAGAAAATTTAAAAGGGACATTTAATTTAGTTCTCATTTGTGTTTCTGGAATGTGTAGAGATTTACTTTAAAATTAAAAATCGTCGGCGGTAATTACCGAGGAGTGACTATTAAAATATGTTCATTTTTATTTTAACTTCTACTGACGATTCATGAAAGCTTTTGTAAAGCTTACATTCTGTTCTAAAAAATACTTCATTCAGAAATTCTATTGTGTTTGTTTTAGGGTGGTATTAATGATTATTTCAAGTCACATTAAAGTGTTGCATGCCATACAAATAATTTTGACTCGTTTCTTCAAATATCTACTATATCAAAATAAGTCGGGTTTTCCTCCCTGACGCTATAACTCCAGAACGCACGAACCGATTTCCACGGTTTTGCATTCGTTGGAAAGGTCTCGGGCTCCGTGAGGTTTATAGCAAAAAAAAATCAGGAAAAATTTCAACAGAACAGCGGGAAATTCCTCTAAGGCGAAACGAAGTTCCCTAGGACCGCTAGTCTAATATAAATTAATCAAAAATGACTATCTGTTTTTCTCCAACCGACTACAAATCGCTAATACCGTTCCTTAATTTACTTTCGTCTTGTCCTCCGTCCGTCATTTTTAGCTTACGCTTCGTATAATTTATGCTACCCGTAACTGGAACTGATTGTAAATATTAGAACCGGGTATTAATGGTCAATTTTTGACGACCTCGGTAGCGCAGTGGCTAAGGTAGGCGCCCAAAGCGCGTAAGGTCCCGGGTTCGATTCCCGGTCAGGTCAATTTGTAAGACGAACTTTTCTCAAGGTACTCATAGTACAAGGGAAAACCTTAGTTTGAGACCAGGTGATTGGTGAGATAGTCTAGCGAAAAAAAAAAATTGGTTGCCACCTCAGCAAATGCTGCTACGGCATTATTTTGCCGCAGCAGCGATGGTTTTCTGGTGATTTATCTGTGAATGAAATACTTGGGTCGACGATACAAGTTCGCGTGTAGTTAAGAGAAAGCAAGAAGTTGATGATTATGATGATGAGAAGCTGATTTGATTCTGATTGACCTCATCCCACCTGATTTTAAGTGGTAATGAGGTCCTAGCTTAAGGGCGACAAGTATAATAAATCTGTTACTGGACTTGTCGCCCTTACCTTGAAGGCTTGATCCTTGCTACTAATGTAGTACCCCCCTAGGAGCATTGGAAACCTTACTCACACGCAGGAACACAATAACACAGAAGTGATTGTTATTTGGCTGCGGTCTTCTGTAAGGTGGAGGTATTTCGCCAGTCGGGCTTTTCCAGTTTGAGCGATAAATCGCTATGCCCTACTTCTCTTAAATTCGGATAGCAATTCGATTTTGCTCTTGATTTGAAAACATAGCTCCATATCGAACGGAAGCTTAGGCCTTAGTAACGCTGTTGTTGTATCAAGTTGGCATTGGAAGTAAGCAAAACCGAATTGCTCTGCTGGTCGTAATTTTCAATGGAGGCCGTCGGTAAATCAATTAGTTGGACGTGATGGGGGCTCAAGCAGTTCGCCTGTCTAATTGATATCGACCAATTACTAGATTAGGGAAGATTTGTTTCAATAACATTCTCGGGTCCGTGAACGAATTACTTCAGACACCGTAAAGTAATTTGCGAAGGACGAGAATGAAAAGGAAATTTTAATTATTTTAATAGTGATTTTCAATTAATATTTTAATTTATAGTATTTTTTTGCCTTTCTACTGTTTGTTCACATGTATGTTTAGACGTTTAAACTACACAACCGACTTTTAGACGGATTTTTTAAATAAATAGAACAATTGAATAGGATGGATGAATGGGAGATATTATATTACTCCTGACAATAGCCGGACAGTGTCATTATGCGACACTGGACTCAGGGCCAACTCGCCAAAGACACTAAAATAAATTATAGTCATCATCATTATTACTCACTAACATAGTTTTTAAGATCTTTTGTCACTAACACATTATGGACCTATGTTTTCGAAATAAATAATTTTATTTATCATTTATTTATAATATTGTTCGTATATTAATATCATGATATTAATTTCATGTAAGAACAGAAAAGCCGTAAAATGCACAACGAGTATCTACACTGTAATCGGGCGAAGTCAGAGCGGATCGTAACTTACTAATTTACGACCCGATTTCTGATTAACATAAATCTATACTAGTTTTATAAAGCTTAAGTGTTTGTTTGAACTGAGAGGCAGGAGGTTGCGGCATCCCAGACCCTATGTCTATTCGACGAACTTGTAGGTAGTGCACACAGTCGTGTTCCTGATACACCTGACATAAACCCCTCTAATCTTATATCTGTTGACCTGACACAGGATGATACCTTATGTTCTATTCCTACAGCGGGGATTGTCAAATGTAGCAGGAATAAGTTAAAAAAATATATTAGAGTTAGTAGATATATTAAGAAAACTAAAAAATTAATGAAAAAACAAAAGTGTTTATGTAATAATACTAAATGTATCAATGAAAGACGTCGTTTAGGTGATGAATTGGATTTGTGTTCTTTGACAATTAACAATAACATTAAAACATATGAGAATAATTTACAAGAGTTAGAAAATAAAATACAATTGTTACAAGTATCCTTGGACAATATGACTTGTAGGTATATAAGTTCCAAGAAGGAGAGTGAGGAACACATGCTTGCTTTGAAGAGCCTTCTGGAAACATCCCTGACACCTGATAGTAACAATGAAAATTCACACAATTTAAACGGCTCTCGGTTAGTATGTGACTCATCACTGTCAAGCACATGTAATGACTTAACACCCTTATCCAACACAGGTAAATCTAACAGTTCCCTCACCCAGTCATCAAAAACAGTAAGTACTGGTAAATTTGTTATGTTTAGTGATGAGTTGGGTAAAGATATGGGCCTATTGATGAGTACTTACCTGGGACAACCTGTATCAAATTATTGTTTACCAAATTTGCCTTATAAAGAAATTGTGAAAAAAATTTGTAAATATAAGTTTTCAGAAAATACTATTCTGATATTATTAATAGCCAATAGAGGAAATGTAAACAAAAAGGAATTTATTCAATGTTTTGAGTGTCTCAATGCATTGAATTTAAATAAAATTGTATTGTTTACACTTCCATATAGTAAGTGTTTGTCACAGTCAGAAAATGATTTTAGATATAAAATTAATGTTTTGATGAGCACTTTGACATGTAATTCTAATTATTCTGAAAAGTTTCATATGATAGATATAAATAATATGACATTTAATTTTTCAAATAAACTGACATTTAATTCAAGTTTTAATTTGACAAGGGATAATTTTTATCTTTCAAAATTGTATAAAAGACAGATAGCAATGTCGCTATCATATTATATTAAAATTTCAGCCAAAAAATTGGCTACTCAACCTGCTTCTATTGAGCAGAATCATGACATTTTAAATAAGACTTTGGAAGATGTTCCAAATAATTTAAATTATACCATGAGACAATAGAGAATAACTCTAGCAAATTACTTTTGACAAAGGGTAAATCTAGTTATCTAAATATTGTTCACCAAAATATTCAGGGCTTTGCTGGCAAGGAACTGGAGCTAGAATTATTTTTAAATGAAATGAATATTCATGTTTTGTGTATAACTGAACACTGGTTTAGACAATATGAGCTATTAATTAATATTGATAACTTTAAGGTCATTAGCTCGTTCACTAGGGTGAATGCTGTTAGAGGTGGGTCACTTATTCTGTTAAATAAATCATTAAAATCGAAAAATCGTAAAGACATAGCTTCACTCTCTGTTGAGCGCACTATTGAACTTTCGTGTACTGAGCTTGAGCAACATATCATAGTCTGTGTATACAGACCTCCTTCCAGTGATTATGCCTTGTTTGAGTCTACCATGGAGGAGGTCTTGAGGAAAATATGTAAAAGCAATAAAAAAGTAGTTGTATGTGGGGATTTTAATATTAATATATTAGACAAAAATTCTCAATACTCGGTTAGGTTCCTTAACTTATTCAAGTCTTTTAACCTACACCACCTTTTTGCTGAACCAACTCGAGTAACACCCACGTCAGCTACCTGCTTAGATAATATATTTTGTAACTGTAATGTATTGGAAAAATCAATAATTAATTTTATAAGCTCGGACCACAGCGGGCAAAAAGCAGTGCTTGAGCATCATCTCAGTCCAACTTTTTCAAGCTTCACTTGCAGACCAATCACTACCAGTCGCATTGACAAGTTTAAGAAACAAATTACTGAAAAAATTTCCCTTAGGCCAGTATTGAACATTAACATTGACCAGTTATACAAAACACTGTTTGATACAATTATAGACAAGTTTAATTCTAATTTTCCTAAAAAAAGAATTAAAATAGACAATCCTAAAATAAAATTTAGTGATTGGGCCACAAAGGGTATTTACAAAAGTCGAAGAAGACTTTTTGAATTGTATGAAATTAAACATAATAGTACCAATATTAAAATAATAGAATATATTAGAAACTATTCTAAACTTTTCAAAAAAGTTTGTGCTCTTGCTAAATCAAATTATTTGAAAGAAAAAATTAAGAAATCCTCAAATAAAATAAAGGCTACATGGAACATTATTAACAAAGAGACTTGTAAAAATAAAACTCGAGAAAACAAGTTCTCTCTTAAAATCAACAAAAATACTATTGATTCTGACAATGAAGTGGCCAATGTATTTGAAACCTATTTCTCCAAAATCCCTATAGTTACTACTAGTCGTATAAATTCTTGCCCGCATCTTGCTCAATCTCTGCTCCGGTCTAGTGTATGTGAGTGTCTAAGCTCCTTTAGTTTCAAACACGTTGATTATAATACAATTATAAAAACTTTCAAAAACTTGAAAATTAAAAAAACTGAAGATTTATGGGGAATTTCTCTAGAGATAATAAAAACTATTATTACTACCATTGCCCCTCACTTAGCTTACATATTTAATAAGTGCATTGATCTGGGACAATTTCCGAATCTAATGAAATTTAGTAAAATAATACCCCTGTTTAAGTCGGGTGTTAAAAGTGACCCATCTAACTTTCGACCTATTTCTATACTGCCAACGCTTAGTAAGATCTTTGAAAAAATTATATTCGATCAACTAATAACACATTTTCATGAAAACGATTTGCTACATAATAAACAGTTTGGCTTCACCAAAGGTAGATCCACCACTGATGCGGGAGTGGCACTTATCAAACATATATTAGATGCGTGGGAGAGAAAGCAAGATGCCATTGGTATTTTTTGTGATCTGTCAAAGGCGTTTGATTGTGTCAATCATGAAACTTTGCTTTTAAAATTGGAACACTATGGTGTCTCAGGCCCTGCAATATCTTTATTGCAATCATACTTAACTGGTAGAATACAAAAAGTTAATGTTAACGAAGCCAATTCTTCCGGCGCACCACTTGTTATGGGCGTGCCCCAGGGCTCTATATTAGGACCTCTTCTGTTCTTAATATATATAAATGATCTTCCTCACTTTACCGAAAATCTATGTGAGATTGTATTGTTCGCAGATGATACATCTTTGATTTTTAAAGTTGACAGGCATAAGCAATCATATGACGTTGTAAATAATACTCTCTCACAAGTTTTGCATTGGTTTTCTACTAATAACCTAGTCCTCAATGCAAAAAAGACTAAATGTATTAAATTTACAATGCCTAATGTAAGGCAAATTAATACTGATATTATTATGAATAATGAACATATTGAACTCGTTAATTCAACAACTTTTTTAGGAATCACTGTAGATTCTAAACTACAATGGGGTCCTCATATAGGTGCTCTGGCAGAAAGACTTAGTTCGGCTGCATATGCAGTCAGAAAAATTAAGCATCTTACTGATGTTGAAACGGCGAGACTGGTTTATTTCAGCTATTTTCATAGTTTAATGTCATACGGTCTACTGTTGTGGGGCTCTGCTTCTGACATACAAACTATTTTTGTATTGCAGAAGAGAGCTATTCGATCTATATACGGCCTAAGATCGCGTGATTCACTCAAAGAATTATTTAAAGAAATTGATATTTTAACTGTAGCGTCTCAATTCATCTTTGACTGCATTATGTATACTCGTAAAAATCTTAATTTATTCTATAAGAAATCTGATATACATAGTTTTAACACAAGAAATAAACATAAGCTCGCCATTTCAAACCATAGGCTCCGCAAAACCAGTAAAACATTCGTTGGATTAAGTATAAAAATATTCAACAAGTTACCGCAAGGTATTATTGACTTACCCATGCATAAATTTAAGGTCTATGTTAAATCATGTTTAATGAAAAAAGGGTACTACAAACTTGATGAATATTTTAATGATAAACATGTATGGACATGATTATTTGCTCGCTAGCACACCATATTTTTAAGTTCTCTAGCCCAAAATATTGTAAAGATTAGGATAACTACTGAGTTTCTTGCCGGGTTCTTCTCGGTAGGATTAGGTTCCGAACCGGCTGTAGCTTCAATTTTGGTTTGTATTCATTTTGACGATGCATAAGTGTTACTTGTAACCAACATGAATAAATGAATTGATTATGATTATGATTATGAACGCAACTCAGGAACGAATGGTTTGAATTGATTTTTTATTATTAGTTTTTTTTTTGTATTATTTTTTTAGTCCATTTATTGAAAAAGGCTGTAGACTATGTTATCTTATGCAGTAACAAATAAGAGCGAAGAATCAGTAAAAAATGTGGAAAAAACGGGAAAAGTTCGCAAATAAAGCTACGGCCGACTGCTGGTAATATTTATAAAGTTAAACATTTATAAATTGACAAACTCCAAACCTATCAAAGTTGACCAAACCTATTGTAGCCAATTTTCACAAAACACGTACTTTCCACGGCAGGTAATGAAAATTGCTCCAAGCATAATATTAATTACTAGCTGTGCCGGCGACTTCGTTCGCGTGGACTACATGAGTTTGAATAATTTTTTTCTTAAATAAAAGTAGCCTAAATTATTCCTTATTTCATCAGCTGAAGTCTGTCTATAACTAACATCTAGCAAAAACGCCTAAAAATAAAGTTTGTTGTATGAGACCCCACCTTGAATATTTATTTTATTTTGTTTTAATTATTTATTTTCGAAGAAAATATACAATCAAATATTCTGTGAATGTTTCAAGCGTTCAACAACAGTTTCTATTAATATCAAGCAAAAAATTGGAAAAAATCACGTTTGTTCTATGGGAGCCCCACATAAATAATTATTTTATTTGGTTTTTAATTATTGTCGTTATAGCGGCAAAAGAAATAAGTATTCCGTGAAAATTTCAACTCTCTAGCTATCACCGTTCTTGAGATACAGCCTGTTGACAGACAAACAGACAGATGGACGGACATACAGCGAAGTCTTAGTAATAGGGTACCGTTTTTACCCTTTGGGTACGGATGTACGAATACCTAATAATGGAGTAATTTCTCCCGATTGCCCAACATTTCCCTTCACTGCTCTGCTCCTATTGATAGTAGCGTGATGAAAAGTACACAATAACCTGCCCAGGAGTATGAAGAATAATTGTACCTAATTTCGTTAAAATTCGTCGAGTAGTTTTTGTTTTGTTTTGTTTGTTTGAAGAACAAACAGACAGACAGAGAGACAGACAGACAGACAGACATACATACAGACAGACATACATTTTACTGATTGCATTTTTGGCATCAGTATCGATCACTAATAATAACCCCCTGATAGTAATTTTGGAAATATATTTATTATACAGAATTGACTTCTTTACAGATTTATTACTCCCGCCTTTTTATACCCTACCGCCGCCGCGACCCGTGTCGAGCGCGGCAACCGTTACACAAAAATAATCCTTATAGCATGATTCAGTATTCACGTGCGACGGCGCGATGGCTTATTTCATGTATAAGTTTGGTGTTTCTATACCGATTTCTATGATTCTTTTTTTATTGAATAGGTAATAATGATAACTTTTTTAAATTAGGGATGAATGAGAGTATTATTAACGTAAGAGTAAACAAATATAATCAGAATGCTCCGAACTGCTAAGCTATCAGGAGTTACACGTGTTATTGTGAGTCAACCATAAAAGATAGACATATGCTGTTGCGGGATATTTTTTAGTCAATTTTATGTAAAATATTTCTGTCATACATAATTTCTATGTAACTTTAACCATTAAGGCTGCACACGCGACGGAAGCTTAAAAAATGGAGTAACTTCTCCCGTTTTCCCAACATTTCCCTTCACTACTCTGCTCCTATTGATCGTAGCGTAATGAAAAGTATACTATAACCTGCCCAGAAGTATGAAAAATAATTGTACCAAGTTTCGTTAAAATCCGTCGAGTAGTTTTTGTTTCTATAAGGAACATACAGACAGACAGACAGACAGACAGACAGACAGACAAAAAATTTACTGATTGCATTTTTGGCATCAGTATCGATCACTAATCACCCCCTGATAGTTATTTTGAAAATATATTTCATGTACAGAATTGACTTCTCTACAGATTTATTATAAGTATAGATTACTGATTAAAATTCTGTTTGCTTACCCGAAAGGCAATTAATTTATTCGATCAAATAAACTGTAAGCGAGGTTTAATGTGTGAAATGTTTTATTAAAACTTGCGGTAGCCTACGGCTTCATAGTAACGAATACAGTGGTTTACGATTAATTATTTGGATCAAATGACACGTCATACATTTTTAAATGACACATAATGTGATGCTTGTCTACATGTCCCACACTATAGGACTGATTTTCTCAAACAAATGCGCCAACCAATCACACCAATTACCTGGTCTTAAACTAAGTTTTTCCTTGTACTATGAGCACCAGGCTACGTATACTAACTGGGGGCGTCATCTACTTAGAAATAACGTAAAAGAACTAAACAGGTGGGTAGTCAATTTAAAGTTCATTTATTTTCATTGGCATTAGTTATTTCTGCAAATAGATTTACAATTAATTATTTTTAACGACAAATTTATTTAAACGTCTATGTTTGGAGATTATCTCTTCAATATAATATAAGTCGTATTTATTCTTGTTTATAAGACAAAAATAAATTGACCAACTTTAGTGTGAGGGTCACTGTTTCGTCGTATTCGATTTTAAATCTCAATTTTTTGGTAAATTAACACACAAACACGCCTTATTTCTGAGTATTTACGTGTTCGTGTGTGTGTATGTGTGTGTTAATTTGAATCCAGCTTACCTACCTCTTAAAGTAAAATAATACTTTATGCTTTCTTCACTCATCAAAATAAAACTACATGACTTGGTCCAAAGTGTTCTACACATAGCTATAAGTTACTGCTACTGTAACTAATCTGCTGAGTTTCTTACCGGTGTCTTCTCGGTAGATATAGGTTCCGAACCGGAAGTAGAATCACTTTGCATTATATACAATGACGATTCGAAAGTTATCGAATAGTTATATGTAACCTACTTGAATAAACAAATATTGAATTTGAATTTGAATACTGGGAAGAAATCTTTAAGCAAATTGTTCTAAAATGTTGCTTTGTATTTATAATACATTTAAAACTCTTTAGAACTTAGGTACTTAGTCACCGTGTCTGCTACAATCCTACTACTATTATAAAGGCGAAAGTTTGTAAGTATGGATATGTATGGATGTTTGTTACTCTTTCACGCAAAAACTACAGAACGGATTTGGATACAATTTGGTAGGAAGACAGATGACATACTAGATTAACATATAGGATACTTTTTATCCCGAAATAACGCGGGCGAAGTCGCGGGCAACAGCTATATAGATATAAAGACGATGACTGGGCGTAGGTACAATCAGTAGCTTTAGTTCGTGTAGAACTCTGGACCTTGTCACATTAAGCCACTGTCTATCTGACTTGCTTAGTTACACGAAGATTTGATGTGACCAGATCAGTACCTTATGTGTAAACGAACTAATGATGCTGGCTATACAACGAACAGCATATCAAGGTAAGCACTTGCAAGTTCAATTTCAGTTCTTAAAAAAGGTATGCACACAGTTCAAAGTGTTCGACCGTACCTTCTGTTTCATTGCTGCAATGTCCACTAGCGCAATTTGAACCTTACACCTGAGACTCATTAGCTAGACTCGCTCGGGTGCAACGGTTTAATTCCGAGTATTATTTTTCTTTATTTGTTTGTTAAAAGAACCGTGTAAGGCAAGTAAAGTACTTTCAGCTGTGTGAACATTTATGTTCAACCAAAATTGCTCCCATTAAACATGGTTTTGCTAAGGAATAGAGTTCATCTCGATGAGTAATAATAAATATTGGGCTGCATCACACACATTGTGTGTTCTGTGGTAAGTAGCTAAAGCACTTGTATTACAGAAACAGCGACGGTACCACAACACCCAGACCCAAGTCAATTTAGAAAAGTTAGTTTTCCAATTTGAACCGACCGGGAATCGAGACCTTTCGAGCTTTGGCCTCTTACCTTAGCCACTGCGCCACCGAGGTCGTCAAAACTTTGAATTACTCAGTAAATGGAAACTAATGGAAACAAACTTTCGTTTGTGTTTTAAATTTGTATTGAAAACAAAACAAACCAAACCTGGGCTTTGGATAGTGTATTAGTAAGGTCAAGCCTTCAAGTTAAGGGCGACAAGTCCAGTAACAGTAATAATGTGCTATACTTTTCGCCCTTAAGCTAGGAACTCATTAACCACTTAACATCAGGTGGGATGAGGTCAATTTTGAAATGCGATAGAAATAAAAAAGTGCGAGAGTGGAACCTGCGGCTTTTGGATTCGTAAACAAAAAGCCTGAGCTTGTAACAAGGTGTCGATATGGTAATTAACCCTACTAATATATAAAACGAACGTTTGTAATAATGAAAGAGTCTATACGTACACTGTATGGATGTCTACATGTATGTTTGTTACTCTTTCACGCAAAAACGATTATATTTGGTAGAAAGATAAGCGAGACAGTAGATTTACATATAGGATTTATTGCGCAAATTAGGTTTCGAAATGCTCCGTAACTATTTATTAGTCAGTGGGTTGAAATGATAAAATGACATCACGATTTACTATTTTCATAGAAAATATATGAAGAGATCGTGTTTTGAAACGTATTTAAAATTGTTTCAGTCGACATCCCAATCGATTTTTTTACATCCACATTTTAGCGTAAATTCAGTTTTGAAATGCTCCATAACTATTTAATAGTCAGTGGGTTGAAAAGTAAAATTGTGACGTCACAGTTTCCTATCTTTATAGACAATCTATCATGGATTCATGTTTTGACAGGTAAAAAAGTTAAATGTTTCAGTTGACTGTCCTGTCGACATCCCAATCGATTTTTTTACATCCATAATAATGGCGCATACTTACAGTCCAAATAATACGCTATAATTGTTCAACAGTAAATAAAATAAATCAACTCCCCTACCCACTTACCGTTTAAAGCGCAGTTTTTGCGCAAACAACAACGAAGGTATAATCCCAGCTGTGAATAATGGCTTCGCCTCGCTTCATTTAGTCGCGCAACTTTTTGGCGCAATTTAAATGCGCCATTACACGAAACAGCCGGATCCGCGGGATTAATTATGTAAACAAAACTTTTGGACAAGTGACACTCTCACTTGACGGTTTGTTATTTAGACATGGTTCTATGGCGACGGTGAAATAGCATAATAATATAATTATAACTATGTAATTGCTACTTGGTACATTTTGTTTTTCGTACATATACTAATAAATAAGTGGTATATATAAATAGTATTAACCTGAAATGTTGATTTTAAAGGAATTGAATTAATTTTTGTTAATTGTAGATTTTTTTTCTTTAATAGTGTTTCACGCCCCACTAGCGTATTTTTGATTTTTTTTAAAATAATATAAACACGGTCTGAGATTCGAACCCACGTAGGGCATAAAAGATATATGTGTGAAATAGTCTTTCACGAAAAATCTACTGAAAGGATTTGAATCAAATTTGTAGAATGAGAAAAGAGACACTAGATTATCTTACACGATTATTGTTTCCCAAAATAAGCAGGTCGAAGTACCGAGCAAAAGTTTGTATATATATGTCGCAGTCATCTGGTTGAATTTGATTGGATCACTAGCGTGTTTATTAAATGACGACGTTTAATCGAATGACTAGGCCGAACATTGAATGAACAAGACTCACTGAACGTCCCATTGCCCACATAAAATGTTATTTATTTTGTCAAACTTGCCTGATATTAAATATGATAAGGTCACGCTAATATAGATTGAAGGGGTCTCTTATGAGATTGGATAGTAAATAGATGTGAGTACATAAAGACCCACTTCGAGTCCAGATACTGGTCCCGACGTCTCGCAAGTAAACAACGCTGAGGAGTTGAATGAATAGGTTTATTTGTTGCAGAGCGCATTTATGCTTATTTATTGCACAAAAACTTTACAAAAATATATCATAGTACAATTTAGGTGGTCTTATCGCTAGAAAGCGATCTCTTCCAGGCAACCTTAAGGTAGAAGAAATAGTAGATGGCAAGAAATGGATTAATTTAGAAAATTAGTTACTAAGGATTTTTTTTATATTCGATCTACAAACAGCTCTTTTAATGAAATATAACACAAAATAAAATTACGGATTATTCTTAACATAGCAGCTATTTAATGGTAAACTTTTAGCGTAAAAAAACAAGAACGAAAAGAAACAAGTTTACAGTAGCTTATAGTTGAGTTTATACTTTTACTTACTTAACTTAGTAACAGTTGATAATTTAGACACAAAAGGTATTACCAAAGCAAACGAGAGAAAAATAATACCTTTGATCAAAATAAACGAGCTAAGGCAAAAAAGGTAATTGTGGGGAAATAAATTGGGCGAGTCGAGCGACGTATTCGTTATAGACATACGATAGGCTCCAGAGAACTGAGCTAAATTGCGTGTATCTTTATAAGAGTTAATCCATACTAATATTGTAAATGCGAAAGTAACCCTGTTTGTTTGTTTATCTGTCCGGCTTTCTCGCCGGTGCGAACTTTTGCGCGGGCCCGGGATCGACTCTATGTTGGGTCAATGCGGAATACGATTTTTTTATATAGTTTCAAATCTAATTGTTTGGTACCTTCATTGCTTCTGATTTCTGTAAGACAATTGCTTAAGCTAATTTCCACCGAATTAGAGCAATAATGGATGTTACGTTGGCCCAATATTTATGGACTATGTAAATAACCATTGTTCACTTGCCAAGCTAGACTCCACTAATGGCATCTAGTTTAAATAAGTAAACTCCGTTAAGCATAGGTACGTGAAAGATTAACGCAAGTAAAATATTGTTGCCAACACCGTTTTAATTGACCATCGCTTTAAGCCGGAACAGCTTCCTTTGCAACGCAAAATGTATATCATTAACACAACAACAAATACCTCATTAAAAGCGTCAAGTAATTAATAAAACTTCCACAGCTTACGTACTATCGCTATAACAATGGTGTTACATCGGTGCGTGTCATTTTAATTGACACGACTAGTCGCTACGAAGCAGCCGAGCGACGCCTTCTCGTTACGAGTTACGTTATTGAATACGATATTTAAAATAATTATTAATTTATTTATTTAATAAGCGTTTTATAAGAGAGGTAGGGCATAGCGAGTTATCGCTCGAACTGGAGCATCCCGACTGGTGATATACATTCACCTTACCGAAGACCGCAGATAAATAACAATCACTTCTGTGTTGTTGTGTGTGAGTAAGGTTTCCAGAGCTCTTGGGGGTGTTGTTACATTAGTAGCAAGGGTCAAGCCTTTAAGGTAAGGGCGACAGGTCTAGTAATAGATTTATTATGCTTGACTTATCGCCCTTAAGCTAGGACCTCATTATCACTTAACATCAGGTCGGATGAGGTCAATCTTGAATTGTAATATAAAAAAAGTATTGACATATAGCGCGTTAAATGGCCATTTTACTTTTGTTGTAATGTGATTTTTTGATTAGAAAACTTGCTTTTCCGTCATTCAATTTGTTATTTTTAAATATTTACTTTTTAAATAGTGACTTTTGGATGTCGATTTGTGCAGTAAAATTCAGTTGGGGCTGATAGTGACTCCCATAGCGGAGGCGAGAGGGCCGGAATTCAGGGTGGCGCCATTTTAGAGGTTCCGTGTTTGCTTCCCGGTCGGGTCAATTTGGAAAACTTACTTTTCTATATTGTCTCGGGTCTTGACCAAAAATTCCTACGCATAAAATACTTAAGTTAGTTTAAGAAACCACCCTTACAAAGAAAAATAATTGCGTTGGGGTTAATAAATAGCTGATTATTATTATTTATTTACTTAAAATACTTTGTCTGGATGTAGTATTGTTAATATTATAAAATAATACTTTAACAAAGAAGTACACAAAACAAGCTTGATACTCGTCATCATAACATACATTTGGTATCAGCTTATATTTAAATGCTACATTAATCAACTCAGTTATTGAGTTTCACCCATAATTTATAACTTTTGATTGTTTAGAAATATCAATTTAAATGTTAAACGGACGATTCACTAACGAACTCCCATTGACTATCAAATTTGGCATTCAGGCCAAATAATTTTATACGTAGGCAGCTTTTTAGTGAAACTATTATCAAATTGCAACTAACAATTAGTGTAGAAAATATGGTCGTATCGTACTGTATTACTGATCATCAAATGATGTTTCCAACAAGGGGTAGGTACGCTCCATACACACACAAGGTAAGCAGTCATAGTTTGATATTAAATCTTATGCTCTCAAGACTCAAACTCTAATATTTCTTCATTCACTTAGGTTACATGATATATCGTCATATATATCATACATGAATCGTCATTGAATACAATGCAAAGTGATTCTACTGCTGGTTCGGAACCTTTATCTACCGAGAAGACACCGGTAAGGTGTAACTCAGCAGATTAATTACAGTAGCAAGGGGTCTACTCCCAAAAACGAAATTTGTGTGATCCGATGACGGGTAATGTAAAGTTGAAATTATAACTACTTTTGCACTAAGATATACAATAAGTGTTTAATGGAAAAATAAATAAATTAATTGAACGGAAAATTCTTATTGTAAAATCACATATTCTAAATAGAAAAATGGATGTGCAGACTTGTATTTTTATCATTATAAAATACGTTTTAGCCAAAAATGTTTTTTTTAAATGTTAGAATAAAATAAAAAAAATATTTGTTGTCCTTCCATTGAAAGGAATGATAAAAATTTACATGATTAATTTATATTTAGGATGAACTAGCGGACCTGGCAGACTGTCCTGTGAAAAAGATTTAGAATGTGGCTTGACTCTTAATTTTAGTTAGAAAACGTTTGTATTGGAATTAGAAAAGGGATGTATTTAGAGTTTTTCCGACAATTATTCAAATTTTTCTCACCGTAAAAACTATCCTTGGACTTCAACGAACATTTAAAAAAAATAATTGTCACAATTGGTCCAAGCCTTGTTGAGTTATGCGCTTACCAACACATTTTGCTATTAATTTTTATATAATAGATATACAAACAGTAGGTTCTAATGCGCAATGTGCTTAACAACAATTATCGCTAACTTGCGAGTTACGTTAGTTAACTTCGGGCCAACTATAGTATTTATAAGGAAGTCTTACCAGCACGTAAACATTTTACCGGATCACATAAAAAGAGTCTGCGAGCAAATTGGATCGGACACGTATTGAAATTCAGAATAAATGGCAAGTTCGGCACGTCAATGATAGTACCGATCTTCACTATTCTCTAGGGCTTCGGTTCCCAAACATTTTAGAGTGACCCACTTCTTGGTTCTATATTTTACGCGAGAGGCACCTGGTGCATTGGAGAGCTCAAAAAATCATCCCTCTTGATCATGGATTACTGCATGGTAGTTGTTATGCTTTCACTCCCCCATGTGACCGTGACGACCTCCGTAGCCGAGAGGCGAGCGGTCCGGAGATTGGCGTCTCGCCATCTCTGAGGTCTCGGGTTCAATCCCCAGACGGTCAACAAGGGAACGAACTTTTCAATATTGTCTCGGGTCTTGGTGTTATGGTACGTCGTTGTTCCTGATATAATACAAGTGATTAAGCCACTTAGCACAGAATCAGATCAATGTGTGCAATGTTGTCCAATATTTATATTTATGTATAATATATAATTTTACAATTTCGGACACCCTATCATATTTTGGTAGGAGATGAGGACCGTATCATATTTTAGGTGGAAATGAGGCGCGACGCCCAATACCCCCTCGTGGCGCCCCCGTAGTCCTCCAGAACCTTTGTAGCAATCCACGACGCATGAGGGCGTCGGGATGCACAGTTTGGGAACCCTCACTCTAGGGCATACTGGGAATAGATATGTATGTACCAACGTTTATTGCTAAATAAATACTTGCTTCATTTCGGGGTTTCTGCGGCCAGAAATAAAACAATGTAACAGTGTTATCTGGGATACAGACCAAACCAACATTTAACAATTGAACCTAGATTTTAGTTAAATATTATGCTAGAATAATAATCGGGTTTGTTATTTATTCGAAGTAGTTACTTTGTTACAACATGTTAATGAGTTTTTCACCGAGAGATAAATGTTTAAATTTATCTTTGGTAGCCTAAATGTTAATTATACATTTATTGATATTTTTAAAGAAATACAACAATAAAACTGGCAACTCATTTTACTCACGTATAAATCACAATGGATTAAAAAACTTCGTACCAAAAAAGATAACATTCTAAATCTAGACAATAACACTGTTTTTTTATTTATTCACAGAAACATAATAGGCCAAATAATATCTTCATTGTGAAAAAGTACCTAACACTTTCAAAAGCAATCAATATATTATTATTATGAAGTACAGAGATAAAAACGATAAAATCTGTTTTAAAAATACAACCTATGTAGTATTTTGCTACATCAAGAATATGCTTCGCCTGCGATTGATATTTCAAAAGTTTTTAAAACATCTGAAAATCACCAAATTCGTAACTTTTCGTAGATGCAGGGTATAAAATACAGATATATGTGTAATATTTTGTGCCATATAACCTCATTTTTAAATTGTGTGTGACATTACTCGGTTTGCCTCCGTACTTGAAGAGTACGAATAACGATTTCATCTCAAATATTATTAAGAAAGCAAGAAATGTTTTTGAGTGAATAAGACTCCTTACAACGCCCACGCATGCCTTTGATATCCTTTAATGCGAATGTATTACGTTATTGAATGACAAACAAAATAAACCAGGAACACATTGGGGATATACTGGAACGTGAGTGGGAACAATTTAATTTCGTGTATCAAAAGAAATCTAATAAGTGACTTCAAAGAGAGATGACTTTGAACGGTTTTACCGACAACCCTTTATGCCGCAAATAGGATTGTACTGAAAACTCATCGTTTACTTATGTGAGGAAATTGTTTGTGCAAAGAATATTTTAGGAATCAAGATTTTAATAATTCAACGCTTGAATTCGCAGTTTAAAGATTAAATTGCTTAAAATGTTCTTTCAAGTTTTTTATAGTTTTTACTAAGTTAAATAGTTTGCCACTTGTATAATACCATTTCTATTAGATTTTGTAGTAAAATACTTCGCAGTATCTATCGGCTGCCGGCGACTCCCTACGCCTGGAGTAAGTTTTATAAATACACATAATATTGATCAATGAATATAATCATTTAAAAAAATAATGATACATTTAAAAAAATAATTAAGTCAAATGGTTGATATGCCTGTATGTTGTCATTCATCCACATGAGACTGGGCTTTCCTTTTTAATGATTAGTGTAATAGTAGACATTTATTAATTTGATGCAACTGTCAGCCTTCAACAGCCACAACATGCTCTCGAATAACATCTCACGAGGGTAGGGATAAGCTGAAAACCAGCGCTGCCCGGGATCCTCGAGACAGCATTAGCTGAGCTTTTTTCCTTTTGTCTCATAAACAATCCATTTATGTTTAGAACAGATTATGTTTTTTGTTTTGTTTGTAAGTTGAGTCAATAAATGTTTTCTTTCTTTCTTTCTTGTCTTTTCCATCTTTTTTTCGCATTCACGATATGCCATAAAGAATTCGAGTTCGAGTTTTGAGTTATAAGGTCAGTGTAAGCTGTAAGGTTGGTTTTAGTGTGAAGCGTGATGTCAGTACGGATCGCTCCGCGTAGACAGATCTATACTAGGATGGCTGCAGAGCTGTCGTCCATACGGACTCGTCCTTATTACTCTAAATTACTCCTTGAAGCTTGAATTGTTTTATATTGCACTTCAAGATTGACCTCATCTCACTTGATTTTAAGTGGTAATGAGGTCCTAGCTTTTAAGGGCGACAAGTACAGCATAATAAGACTGCTTTGCGGCCCATACCTTGAAGACTTGACCCCTGCTACTAATGTGGCACCCCCCAGGAGCTCAGGAAACCTAACACACACGTAGGAGCACAACAGCACCGCATTGTTATTTGGTTTGATTCACCAGTCGGGTTGCTCCAGTTTAAGACACAAATCGCTATGCCCTACCTCTCTTAAAAGATCTGTACGTTTGACGCCATTTGTACTGACGGTATGCGTGACGCAAAAAATAATCTAACTCTAGTGTACTGACCAGCTTGCGCGCGCATGTCCCTGGAGACGATGGCGCCGTGCGCGTTGTGCGCACGACACCGGTACACGCTGGCGTGCACGTCCTGGCGGTACTGGACCGCTGCGAACGGCAGGAACACGAGGGTACCGTTGTCCAGCACTTGTCTGTAACCAGAAAAGGAATATTTAAAACTACTAGAATAAAGCTTTTTTTGGCGAGGGGAAATGCTTGGCGCACCGTACCGTCACCCGAGGGGAGTGACGGCTTGTGTGGGACTCTTCTGCCCTAAGAAGAACAGGCCTCTCTTCTAAAACCCCCGGGGGACCGTACCGCCTTATGGTAATGCTGTGGGAAAATTTTAATACCACCATAACATCACCGGAAAAAAGTGGTAAAGTTTTGCCTTGTTTTAATGTGTTCCATCCTTGTTAAGGGGATTGCTAACTGTCTCTCCTTTCAATAGACACACTAGAATAGAGCTAACTTAATATATATGTTCGTTTTCCATATTGATCCGACCGGGAGTGGAATCCGAGATCTTGAAATGGTGCGACGGTAAAGTCCGGCCCGTTCACTTCTCACTCAACTAAGAAACTTGTTAAAATATAAGTAATACTATTAAACGTTAAAATATTCGCCAGGTTTAGAACATATGAAAACGTCGATAGGCGTTCTCCGTACGTTGGTAATGAGGATATTATAAAACGCCGGTCGACGTTTTCATCTATAAGTTTTCATTAAATAAAATTCGTTTTTGTGACATGGTTTTGTTCGACCTGGGTTCGAACCCAGGACACCGAGATCTACATTCAACAAATTAATAACTTTTTTAATAACTTTTGAACGTATGTGCATAATTGAAAAACCATTAACCATTTATGGTTCTAAGTCTATCGAATCTACATTTGACCTTCTAATACTAAATACAACTGAAACTAGCAAGTGAAGTTTATTACATCTGCAACGATAAACTATAAATTATCTCCGTAACGTCACAACGCGCTATGACGTCAGTAGTACAATAGCTCGGAACGCTGAATTTGACTGTAAGCCGAGGTTTACCACGAATTTAATAAAGTTTTGACATTGTAAGCTTTATCTGTATCTCTCATAGATATGTATCTCTTGCTCAAATTGACTTAATGTATAATAAGGTTTTCCTCGCTTAATAGCTAATAATAACAGTATATTTTTGAAATTTTTATAGTGGTTCACGCCGAATTTGGCAAATTTTAAATATTTTTAAAGAAACAGAAAAACATCATTTCCCCTTGCGGTCTGGGATTCGAACCCACGACCTTCACTTATGCTGCTCTTTCGACTGAAAGTTATTGAGTTAAGAACTTAATCTTCTAATAAATAAAATAGAATCGCAATAACTCTACAACGCTTGGACCAATTTTGACAATTATTTTTTTAAAATGTTCGTTGAAGTTCAAGGATGGTTTTTCTTCTATCTTCTCTTAAGAAAAATTCTAATATTTGCCGGGAAAACTGTACAAATATCCTTTTTCTTTTTCCAGTACAAACGTTTTTTGACTAGTATTTAGAATCAAGCTACATTCCAAATCTTTTTGACACGACGAAGTCTGTCGGGTCCGTTATATAACATACATTTTTGTTTTGTTTTTACGTGTCTCTCTAAACACTTGACATTGGCGGAATTAGTGCGTTATTCCTAAACCCAATCGGAGTCCATATATAAATTTAAAAATAAAAGAGTTTCAACTGAAAGGTCACCTTCGAAAAATGCATGATCTTTTAGTAAAGTTATGCCTTACCACACAATGCAATCATACAGTTCAATAACTCAGTCATTACTAGTAGCAGCCCTTAAACTCGAGTCCGACCTTTTCCCCAACGAAACAAATTAAAGTAGAACAGAGTCTGTTTTATATCCAGAGGCGACGCGGCTGTCCGATTGAGTAGAATAACTTATCACGATGAATTATACATTGCCCGGTTACTTTTGTGGAGTATAGACATGCTTTATAAGGAACTCAAGTAATGGTCGATTTTTATGACTTTTATAGTGATTTACGCCGCACTAATTAAATTATAAATAAATGAATAAATGCGCCAGACAATCACACCAATCACCTGGTGTCAAACTAAGGTTTTCCCTTGTACTATGAGTACCAGACGACGGATACTAACTGGGGGCGTCATCCCAGCACACCCAGACCCAAGTCAATTTAGAAAAGTTCGTTTTCCAAATTGACCCGACCGGGAATCGAACCCGGGACCTTTCGCGCTTTGGCCGCCTACCTTAGCCACTGCGCCACCGAGGTCGAGGCCGATATATATATACGTAAATAATAATATTTAAAAATATAAAATAACGACAATAAATTCAGCAATTGACAAATTCATGTCTACGATTTATGTATTAGCGAGAGAGAAGAAGTGTTCAGGAACTTTCATGTTAAAAATTTCCTTAGTCAGGGATTGTCGAGTATCAGCGTGCAGAGCACTTCAAGGACGGCGGCTTGCACAGTAAAAGACTTAGAAAAGAAGTCGCTACGATGATGCGTCATGTTATATAGCCTTTTCATATAACTAACACAAAATCTATTTCAATGTGAACCGGTAGTCCCTGAGATCAACGCGTTTACACAAACTCTTCAGCTTGATAATTTTAGTATAGACTGTCCCGGGGAACGTCGTAACGCCTATTTTTTTTAATTTGTACCCTTTTAAACCTTCTCTGGTCCTCCACAATTATTTTAAAACCAACATTAGCCAAAGCGGTCTAGCTGTTGTCGAGTTTAGCGAGACTAACGAACAGCGATTAATTTTTATATAAAAGAAGATTTATTTTTCTATTTATTTATTTGTATACAAAAACTTACACCTCTCTTTACAGAAAATTTAATCTAATGCGATACCTTATTAAACTTATCTAATAATTAACTTAATAAATGTGGTAACTAATAATATAATTTGTGCTATTCTTGCAAATTCACTCATGCAATACGAAAATATGTCCATTGTTTTATGAACTAAATTAATAGTTCGCAGTGTCCAAACATGCCCTCTTGTCTTCGCCAGAAGATATTTAAATCTCATCTAATGACATTTCGCAAACAACTTTTTAAATCCTATATCAACACGCTTCTAATCTGTTTCACAAGCTCCTTATAACATCAGAGGAATGTTTAATCCATTTCACGGCTCATAAGAAAATCTCGAGGCGATTTCTTAATAATTAACGCTCTCTTAACCATAAGGCTTGAATCTCGGGAGTTAATAAATACATAAACTGCTTAGACAAAAACAGCGGAAATTATCCGGCAAAGTTCACAAGTTTTAGAGCACTTCGGCGGGTGCTTTGGAAGAGTTTTCACCTTCAGTGCCGCCTTTAGATTAGTTCCAGGGCCGCTTTTGGCAACTTTGCAATTGACGTGAGCAGGACTAAGGGGAAGAAGCGCCTAAGGCAAGAATGTAATTTTTTTTTATATTGTACTTCAAGATTGACCGCATCCCACCTGATGTTAAGTGGTAATGAGGTCCTAGCTTAAGATCGACAAATAGACTTAGGATAATAATATTACTGGACTTGTAGTCCTTACCTTAATATCCCATCGCCAGTGAAATAGTAAAAAGTAGAAGCATTTCTGACGGTTAAAAATGGCACCAGAAAAATAAGGCACGGTAGGCGTGGCTTAAAAAAAGTGAGCTAACGCCGGTACGAAAAACGTTACCACGGACGCCGCGAGCTGTAGGCGCGGATCAATCACAGCGCGTGTCCATCCCATTCTATGGCATGACGTAACTAATAACCCTTTTAACGATCGTCTTATTGGCCGACCTAAACGCATTAGTCTTAAAGTTTTTTTCCAGTGTCGATACTTTATTACTACATTGCGTATCTATTTGTTGTGTGTTTTACATTTGTGTGTGTTTTGGTGCTGATATTTGATTGAAGTTATTATGACGGTAATTCTTCCATGTTCTTAATAGTTAAAGCCGACGTTAATGCAATTCACGGTAAAAAAAAAATATCTGCATTTCAAAAAAAATTCAAATTCAAAATTCAAAATTATTTATTTAGTAACACAAATTACATACAACAAATTGTGGTTGGAGCTTCCTTTTAAGCAACAAGTTTGCTTGTATTAGAAAACTCCGCTCTTCCTTAAATACGTTGTGTTTGAATATTATTAAGTCTAGTTAAATAATAATATTTGTGCGTTTGTGAGAATGTGTGAGTATATGTGTGTGTGTTTATGTGTGAGCGCATTTACTGCTAAGCTTTTTATTTCTGACACATAGTTTATTTTTCCTTTCAAATTTCTTACCAGTGTGTTTTTCGCCGCTTAAACCACTGTGAACAAAATTAACAACCATTATAATAGACTAGAAAAGATCTTTCGTTCATGTTAACTTTTAAAAAAGCATTTCAGAACCGCGAAATTAAATTAAACCAATCCTGTGTTCGGTATGTCGGTCCGATTTTAAAAGTCCGGTCAAAAATTCAATAGTTTCAGTAACTAACACCTGTTATTTTCAAATATCGAGACCCAAGATACGGCCCTGTTGGGCACGACCCTGTTTAATGGTGTAAAGTGTCTTGTCTTGAAGATCTTATCGTAACAGGGGCAATGTCATCAAAGCTCCTTATTGTTCTCGGTTCTACGGACTCATCGAAACTTCAAATTATATTTAGTCTCTCAACTGCTCAAGGTAAAAACAAAAACAAGGGATTTATTCGGCATCACTGCAGCGTGCAGTCAATATCAAAATCACACATTTTTGTTCAATTGTGCTCGTCAAACATATATTTACAGAGCTTTTACAGAAATAAGTGTAAGCATAAAATATAAAGATATACTCTTCATCTGAAAAAGGGAAGGAAATCCAAAACCCTGATCGTTTACGACAGAGTATTCTATAAGCTTATGCATTGAGATTTGGTAGGAAAAGTAAGGAAAAGTTTACGTCGTTGAGCTGGCTTATACGAAGCAAGTATAAAGCAAGCTAGCAAGTACTTTAAGGCTAAAATGGATGTCATAATACTAATAAAATGTTTGCAATTTCAAATTCGCCACCATTGTCCAAATTTGCTTAAATTTAACACAGAACAGACACAATTTAGTTTGCCTAATTCAGCCGAATTTCATATAATAAACAACAAAAGCTATATTTTACCCAGTCCTAAGCTGGGGGCGTAAAAATATACAGGGTAACGACCTAAAATTCATACAGAGCTGTTGCAAAAACAAGGGCCGTTGTTTCTTATTTATCCCGGCAATTGTTGGGGCGAGTAATTTGGCGCCATGAATTAAATTCTGGAGCCCTTAGGAAGGTGAGGTGGGGATGAAGTGAGAATCGCAATAGAATAATAACAGCAGAGGTAGGATTACGAAGGGGAAAAATGGTCAAGATATCATTTGGTTTGTGTAATACAGGTTTGTATTTTGTATTTATATGATATGCCTTAAGTATTGATAGCAAGAGTAACATTTGGTTTACCCTTGCGGTGTTGGATTCAAACCCACGTCCTTCAAGTAACGCGCGTGCTGCTCTTCTGATTAACAGTTATGACCTACAAAAATAGCACCGGTAGTTAAGACAGTATTGGTAAAACTAAGCATAATACTTTAAACAAACAGAAAAATTCATCTCCCATGATAATAAAATATAATAAAAGAAAATAATAGAAATACGAGGATGTTACGGACTCCTATGTAGGAGCCCTTCTAAAGATAGATAGATAGATACACTTTATTGCACAGAAAAAATTACATAAATTAGTATTACAGACATAATCTAGTACAATTTAGGCGGTCTTATTGCTAGAAAGCAATCTCTTCCAGACAACCTTTAGGTAGAGGAAATAGTTGATATCGAGCAACGGGTGCGGCCGTGCAAAATTTTTATTGAGAAAATATTAACACGAAACATAAATACCATAAAATGATTAATACAAAAAAAAATATACAAACAAATAACAACATAAATAAATACATATATTAGTTTTATAGTTTAAAGTAAACCATTTTATAGTTTTTATTATAAAACGTTGAATCTGTTTTTTTCTATTGCTCGGCCTGTTCCGTCGAAATTCCTTTCTCTTCAGTTTGTATTACAGTCTTATACTTTTGCTGCTGTGAAAATTTAATTAGACTCAACTGTATGACACGTCAGTCCTTTTTTGCAATGTGGACGTAATGATGCAAGGGCCAACAGTTTGTACGTATTTTGTATGGAGCAGTAGATGTGCAAAATCAAAAGCAAAGCCTAGAAAACTTGCCCAATTAATAATTTTTAACTAAGGGATCAATCATGGGGAGTGTTCCGAGGAACTGTTTTCCATATCCCACCCTCTCCTTTCCTACACAGAACCACAAGAGCCGGCCAACGATGTCATCGCTTCACCGTGGAAATCCATCACGAACAAAAAAGTTCGGTAAGTCTTATCTTTGCCGGACCATAAAGAAGTGGAACTCGTTGCCGGCTCATGTGTTTCCTCCTTCCTTTGACATGGATTCCTTCAAAAGGACCGTGAAGAAACATCTTGCGGGCCAGTATGGCGATGCTAACGGATAGGATATTTTGATATCAAATCCGTTGTCATCGCGATGTGGGTTCCTCTCTTGCTTACCATCAGGCTGAGAAGAGCCAATATACAGCGCTACAATAAAAAAAAAATCAATTATTTATTGCAAACATCTTGGCACCAAGTTTCCTCAAATGTATATCAACGTCCGATGTAATAGCTAGTGTCTGTCATTTTAATAAACGATGTTTGTTGTCGCAACGGTTTTTCATCCACTTCAGCAAAATTGTTTGTTTTTTTCGAGATAAAAATTACCACTAATATTTTTCTCGTGTAGAAAACACTGGAGAGGAAGATAAAAACAACTGGTGATCAGGAAAAGGCTTTTGTATTTCTATGAGTGATTTTATATTAAAACAAGTTCATTAATAATAAAACTAAAACAAAGTTATAAAAAGTGAAGTGTAAAATAAAAATAGTGCCATCAGCCTATTAAATATCTGTTAGCTACATGGATATAGCTTCCATTATATGAATCAAGTTGTCATTAGAATAGTAGGTACTAACTGTTTAAGTTAGCCAAATGTTATACTTGAAATGTGATACAAAAATTGGTGAGCTTGTTTTTTTATTTTCAGTCACATATTTACTTCGAAATCTCGTGTTTTACGTCCTTAATCATGATTTTTTCACAATTGGCATTGGCAGATATAGAATAAAGTGAAGAACTTTAGACCATATATAAAACCAGCCCAGTTGGAGCCGAATTTGCGTACCAATAGTTCCGTACAGTCTTTACAAATGAAAAAATGCTGTTTATGCGAAAGGCAACAGAAATACATTATAAGTGAAAATTTAAATCATGAGATACAGCGTGTGACGGGCAGGCAAATAGCTTAGTAAGAGGAACCAAAATAATTGATTTTCCACTAAAAATACTTGGTATAGCCCAGGCTTAGCCTAGTTCATTAACTTGGGGGGAAATGAGTGGAGGGGGTGGATGCAGCGAGTTATCCGTCAGGAGAGTGCCGGTAATGCGCTGCGGTGGCCAAGCTCATTTCCGAGTTTAGGACAGAAGCAGAAATATTTTTTAAGCATTCACATAAAAAAAAAGATACTTATGATGTAAATCAATATTATAAAGCTAAAGAATTTGTTTATTTGAACGCGCTTATCTTAAGAACTATCGGTTTTTGTAAATGGTGTATTAATTGAGGAACGTTTTCTAATAAGAGCGAAGAATCGAGAGAAAAATGGGGGAAAAACGGGCATAAAATACGCGTGAAGCCGCCACTCGAGCTAGTCTTTATATTAAAACTATAAAGGAATCGTATTTTTGACAGTTATTTAAAAGTTTCCCAGTTGCCTTTTGCTAGTCAAATGTTTAGGAATGGTTTAAATAAACTAAATGATGTGATTAGAGCTACCTTCCGTTCGAAACCTGTAACTAGGGAGGACATCGGTAAAAACTCTGCAGTTTCACTTTATAGTATAAAACAATTAGTTATAAAGAGAGCTTAACTTGTATCTAGTTTTTCACTAAGACATCTAAGGGAGTATGCCAATTGTAAAAATGACCTAATTATTCCAAGAAATTATGAGAACTAATAGCAAATAAAGGATTGAATAACGAACGAGGTACTAATGGGCAATGTGTAAAATAAACCACAATTCTTGATAAATTGAATATGTAACATATGTAAGTTTAATGAAAAAGTTTTTTTCATTTTTGTTTGCCTGTATTAGTATTTATATAATAATTAAATAATGACGACCTCCGTAGCCGAGAGGCGAGCGGGCCGGACTTGGGCGTCGCGCTATCTCTGAGGTTCCGGGTTCGATCCCCGGTCGGGTCAATATGGAAAACAAACTTTTCTATATTGTCTCGGGTCTGGGTGTTGTGGTACCTTCGTTGTTTCTGATTTCTGTAACACAAGTGCTTAAGCTACTTACCACAGGATCAAAGCAATGTATGTGATGTTGTCCAATATAATTATTGTCAAGATAATCTTACTTAGCTCAGTTGGGGACAGGTTGTCTCCAACTGAGGTAATTAATGTTCACTTATTAGTATTAACAAATGACAGAGGTGTCAACCCTGCAATTTACCCTTTTATTTACGTAGGTAACAAGTAATACTTATGCATCGTCAGAATGAACACAAACCGAAATTGAAGCTACAGCCGGTTCGAGATCAACCTGACAGAGAAACGAACCCAGAACCTATAAAGCGTCACGCGCTTTCAGTAGCAACTAAGCGTCCAAGGTTCAGGTCAAATTAGATTAAAGTATTGAATTACTTAAAAATTAAAATAAATATCTGTACTCAGAAATATTGTATAGATTCAGAATGTTATAAAATAATCGACAAAAACGACTTGATTAATTAATAACAAACAAATTTAGATAGGCTTGACAACGCGGGCTAAGTGTACTCGTAAATCTGTAAAAAAGCATGTGACAGGCAAGCGACTAATTAATATTAGGTTTAATAATTCTGAATAACCACTAACTAAGCGTTTTTTGTTATTCAGTCACCGTAAATTAAACATAGAAACGGAGAATCGAATTATGTAACAGAAGAAAAAAATTTAAACTGTGAACTTTACTGTTAACATAAAGTTAAATTCGCTTAAATTAAAAAGCAAACGAGCCAGTTCGCTGTAACAAAACTAGTTTCAAATTAAATAAAAGCAAAGTTATTGCGGTGCGCCCACGTCTAATGAAACTGGCTAGAATTGTTTATTTACGAGTGGCGTGGTCAAAGTTAGTACATAAAAAACAAGTGAAGTGTGAGCTGGAGTTTCAAAACATTTATATTCTGTAGAATACTCCATTTGTACTGTACTTTTGCTATGTTTACATGAATAAAGATATTTTTTTTTTTTACTAGCTACCCGCCGAAATGAGGTTTTCGGCTTTTCTGTACATTAAAATGTATGGATTTTACATATATAAACCTTCCTCATACTCTATCGCAAAAATTGCATAAAAATCCGTTCCGTAGTTTTAAAGATTTAAACATACATAGAGACATACATATTTTCTATTATTTATTTAAAATATCAATACAGATGATATTATGCAAAATGAAAATTGGAATGAATAATCACCCACATCGCGTTTCGCATTATTCGAGTAGGTACGAAAGAACTTCCGCCATTTCTAAAAATAAAATTGGACAGTGTTTGTCCGGGCCGTCCTTAGAACTTGGCCACCCCACTTTGAATGTTTGTTTATTAATTGAGGTAAAACTCGTCCCGTGTTTTAATTAACAAGTAATTTGTTCTCGCTAAGAGCGCGCACTGAAGATCGCAGCAGGTTGAAAATGAGTTAGCTCGCAAACTGAGTTAAGTTTTTTGTTGCGTTGCAGGTGAAATAAACAAAGCTTATTGTTCGGGGACAAAATTTACTTTTAACTTAATTGCGTTGCTTTGTTCTTTCATATTGCTTTATGTTTTTTATAATAGCACAGTATTTGTCGCTTCCCAGCCTGATGGTAAGTAAGGGAGGAACCCACATTGCGATGACAACGGATTTGATACCGTAATATCCTATCCGTAAGCATCTCCATACTGGCCCGCAAGATGTTTATTTGCATTTCTTCCAAATACGTGAGGAGGTTTTAATTTTTACACGGAATTGTCATATTGGAAGGATATCTAGTGCTAAAAAATAGGCCCCGTAATTATTTTACAAGTCTCGGGTATATCTCTTGCATCGATCGCTTGCCTACTGCTGTGACAGAGATTCATAAATAACCTAAATTATTGTGGATCCTTAGTTTGATAGCGTATCATTAACTTAAGGCCAAAATCAACCCGGAAAATCCAAAAATTTTTAAATCCTGGGAAATATTTGCTTTTTTAGAAGCAGTATTTTGAAGTTTAGGAGTTATTATAAATAGCCTTTACCATATTGGTATTTTTTATAACTTAAAAACCGATTATATTATTGGAATTTAACTAAAGATTAAAATGTTACAATTTCCAAGCGATTCAAAGCTGCATTATAAATAAACTAGGAAAACCTCTCAAAATGAAAACATTCGCCCCGCGGGATTAGAGCCCGCTAATTCTAGGTCTTTGAGCCCAATACCCTAACCACTACACCAAGAAAGCAATCATGAAGCTGTTGAATTATCCAAATACAAACTGTCAAATATAGAAAGTAATTCAGACAGTTACGTGTTACCAACTAAAGGGTTATCAATTTCCCTGTAATACTCAGCAAAGAAACGCAATAGTGCCAAACAATATCCCACGAAATTGGTTCACTAATAACTTCAGGGAACATCGGGTGAGAGTAGATTTCCCCGCGGAGAGTATCGCTCGATGTAAAGAAACGAATTTGGGTGTGACGAAAGATAGGATTCTATAACAATAAATAAATATCAGACAATTTCACAAACATAGGTTGCAGTCATAACATGAGTTTTTAAACTTATTGTAGGATCAGATATGTAAATGAAGCAGATCAATGCCAGGGTATTAGCAATATCAGGTCAATGTAATTGTTTTTTAACACGCTTTTATAAGCTTGGGTTGTAGCTAACTATGTATGTAATGGAATCTTTGAACAAACGTCTGATCAACTTTGCATACGTCTAAAAGACCTGTGGTAATACAATAATGTCATTTCTTTTTTATTACCTATATTCAATTGACTATATTGAATATACAAAGAAATTTAGACAATAAAAAAATAATAGTTTAGAATACAAAACAAATAAAAGTTACAAAATCACTCTTTCATAGTAAATGGAAATCAAAAGTAGAAAATATGTTTAATTAAGAATTGTTGATTCAGAGTTAAAGGCGTGGAGTATTATTTATTTCTAATTGCTAGCACATAAAAAGAAAAGGAAATTGGCTTACCAACTTACAAAAAAATTTGACTCGAGTCCCTCAAACTTACATTAAATTGTTAGGTCATTATTAACGAGTCATTTAAGTTTACTTACTGATTTTGTTGGATGCCGGCGTTCAATATACGGCCTAGGCTGTTACTTAAATGCCTGATCAAACTAGTTGGCTACGACACGGACAGGTATTTTATCAGCCGGGCTGCTCCAGTTCGAGCGATAAATAGCTATGCCCTACCTCTCTTATTACAATTGGCTACTTGACAGTTTTTGAAAAAGTATTGTAAAATGTGCGCCCGTTCATTTTCCATCCCAAGCAATTCGATTTATCTGGAAAAAATGCAAATAACCAGAGAAAAATAAGATTTTGTGTAACACATTTAAAAAGCCCGCGAAAACGCCAAGTCGCCTCACTGTTGCAATTATGACGTCAACGTCCTAGACAACGAACCGATACGCATGGGAACGACTTAATTAAGATAAACGGAGAATATTTCAATAAATTCTTTATACGATTAGAGACACAATAATTCAATTTAATCGGTAAAATAAATCATTGTTTCGCCACATTAAAATAAATAATTTTCGCCGACAGCTGTCATTTCCGAATTGCAATGGTGGTTTCCGTTTCGGTTCTTTTGTTCCACAGATAAAAAAAAACAAAATTTATTTTGCAAAAATAAAATACTAACTATGCTTTTAATTAAAAAGTAAAAATGTAAAATGATTACTTAACTAATAAGCTAACATATCTAACACTTTTCATATTTTATTGTTAACACTGTCAAGTAGCCAATTAATATGAAGTCTATGTCCAATCATTAAAGGCTGAATTACAAATGTTCTAGTGTGGCGTGATGCACTGCTTACTTATTATTAATTTAAGAGAGGTAGGGCATAGCGATTTATCGCTTGAACTGGAGCAGTCCGACTGGTGAAATACCTCCACCTTACAGAAGACCGCAGCCAAATAACAATTACTTCTGTGTTGGCGTGTTCCTGCGTATGAGTAAGGTTTCCAGAGCTCCTGGGGGGTGCTACATTAGTAGTTGGGGTCAAGCCTTCAAGGTAAGGGCGACAAGTCCAGTAACAGATTTATTATGCTGTACTTTTCGCCCTTAAGCTAGGACCTCATTACCACTTAACATCAGGTCGGATGAGATTAATCTTGAAGTGCAATATAAAAAAATATATATATATAAATATCTCAATGCTCCAAAATAAGTAACCTACCTACATTCACCTTTAAATTAAGTTGAAATCATTTTGTGGCGTGTTGTCGTCGTGTGTATATTATATTCATGAGCTGAAATTAAAACTTCGATTTTATTATCGTCTAGCTGACTTATACTCGTAGTATTAACAAAATGCTCATGAATTTTTGATGAAAAATAATCATAAAGTAAGATTAGTAAGTTCACGTTAGTTATGCAAAGCTGCGATGTAATTAATCTCGATAGTTAGGTTTGAAATAACAAAGACTTGATCTTGATCAAAAAACTGTAATAGCTATGAAGTTCATTTTAACGACCCTGTAACCTCAACGTCAATTTTAAAATTTAAAATGGTGATTTTTGACATCTGTCAATGTCATCTCAACAATTACCTACTAGCAAAACTTAACGAACAAACCACTTGTACTACAGCTGTTAAAATTTTATGTAAATATATATATTTTTACAACATTAAATTATAAATTAATATACCCACTTGTCCTACTAATGTTGTGTTGTCTTTATTTGATTTTTTCTTGTTTTAGTTGATGTAAGATAACAAAGATCGCATTTCAGAAACGAATTAGCTGTCATCACCGGTATTTTTTTAAAATAACGTGTCTTTCTGAATCTCTTTGGTTGCGATAACACAAGCGCATAAGCTCTTGGGATCTGGTAAATATATTGAATTTTGTCTGATATTTAGAAGTTTAAAAATAACATCAAATTAGTCATTTTATTAAACTGTTCTTAGCACAAGACAATTTCACCGTTTACATACTGCCCTCTAGTGGATTTTTAAAAGAAAACCCCCATTAATTGCAGCTGACTCCATAGGTACTTTTTTCACATGACCATGGTATACACAGACCATTGTAAACACTTACATTTCAATATTAGATCTTATGCGCACGACATAGGAAAGTTGCAAATTCCATAGTGTGTAACCTGACGTGCTTTTAAATAATTTAAGACATTTGCGTTCCATTTAAAACATTTTAAATTTTAATAGTTAATACGAAAAGTAGGGTAGTAACTGTACTTCGTATTAACTACAAAAACGTTGAAGTGACGTTCTATTACCTATCTATACATAGTATTATTTTTCCTAAAATCTAACTACTCGTAGATACACATTTTAAATCAGTTCAAAGTGAGACGACACAATATGAGGAGTTTTTGTGAACATTTAACAGTGAAACTAATTTCTGAATTACTTGTGTAACAGTTTCAAAGTTCAGCTAGTACTTCGTATTAGATCATAAAGTTGTAAATTATGTTGATGCTGCTTTGAATTTGAAATTAACCCGTGATTAAAGTCCTAATTGTATTCAAACCGAGATAATCTCATATGCATAAACCCTCTTATGATACCACGTCTCTATTTGTGTACATCACTTCGTTTAAGTACTTGGTCACACTCGGGAACTGAAATTGATTTTGCAGTCCAAAAGTGAATAAAAAAGGGGACCTATTGTCATTATTGCAGAAATGTGTAATTAATTGTAGAACTCTAGTGGTAAAAAATAACTAAGTAAATATGTTTTTTTTACAACAAGCTTTTATATAAAAGCAAACTAATATTTAAGACAAAATAATATTTAATTACTTAAGTGTCAATATCACGTAATTTTTTAAATAAATAAATAGTGTTATAGAAACATAGCGCCACAGTGATAAGTTTGATTTAATTAAAGCGTTTTTTACAGTTAATTTCTTTTTTTAGAAAAAAATACTTGTCCACCATCTTGAATAATCCACGATATTGCATTAAGTCAAAGTCAAAGTCAAAGTCAATTCATTTATTCATGTAGGTTACAAGTAACACTTATGCATCGTCAGAATGAACACAAACCAAAATTGAAGCTATAGCTGGTTCGGAACCTAATCCTATACCTAATAATGACATAAAATAGCTAACCACGCATTGCCATCTAAACAAAGCGTGTACACTAAATTTCAGCTTAATAAACGCAACGGATAAACATACTTGCATTGAAAATTAATAATAGCTTGTCAAAACGTTTTAAAATCGCTACAGTAGTTTTTGAGCCTAATCTTTTCAAACAAAAATAAAATTAATTCCCCTTTGCAGATAGTTCAGATTTGAGTTCACCTAAATAGACGTTATTTTTTTTCTAAAGCTTATGTAACAACAACAAAATACCCGGAACTCAATAAGCAAAAATGTATCACCAAAACTCATAACGGACTTAATATCCGCACGAAGCTTAAGGTCCAATCCTGTTATCCGTCCGCCGAAACAAGAGTCGGCCCTTGTAAGCCTCTTTTAACTTTTGACATAAATTTTTGTCAGTCACCTCATTAAGGCATGTAATTTTCAGGGGATAAAGAGCTTATGTACCCTCTGAGGTTGGGCGTCACCCGTTTTGTGGAGGATATTAATAAAGGTTTACTTGAGAAGGTTGGATTGAACACATTTGAATATTTGTTGGCTAAGGTGCTCGACAGTCGTGACGTAATAGTGACAACGGCTCGCAAATGATACCAATTTTTCCAGCAAAAGTATGATACCTGAAAAAAATACCAATAATATCTTTAGCAATATTCTAACGTGATTTAAACGCTTGTCGTGCAATTTTGTTAAATTTTGTAACCTCCTTTTAACCGACCATTTTTAGTTCATAATTTTAATAACTTTAATGCATTTTACTAATCTTATTAACAGGAAGAACCGAAATTTACTTGATTACGAAAGCAGCTAAGCAATGGACCAATCGGACCGCTTTGGGATCAGAATTATGCAAATTAATGGAACTTCCCCGAGGCGGAATTCAATTTTTTTTAAGTAATAGCCGCCAAAAAAAATATTGCTCTCGCTATTCTTTGGTAAATTAAAACTAACAATAGGCCGAGTTTTTATTCCGACTGAATTGATGTCATGGACCTCTGAACAGCGCGTAAAATATTCATTTAATCCTTTGGGCAGCCAGATCTTACAACGAAACTATCGTGCATACAAACATATGCGCAAAAACATTATCTTATTTAATTCGATCCGATCGAGAAAATAACAGAAAAAAGGATCTCAAAGTACTGCTAGTATGTTACGTTGCGGAAGGAACCAATAAACCTCCTCATTATAAAGTCCCAGCGAACCAAAAACAGGACGTTAACAAGCGACGCCGCGTATTTGAAACGTTGGGACTCTTAGACACTCTTGCGGGTAGGGAAACACACTCCTAATGACGCCTCGCCTTTGAGCGGTGGCCCGAGAAAAATTGCGGAGGGATGGTGCGAGTCAAGGAATTAAGAGCAGGGAGAGACTGTACCGCTTATGACCGGTTACAAATTTTAAAAAACGATCCATTCTAGTCACGGAATGTAATCCCTTCTAATCCCTACTTATATTATACTAGCGGTCCCGGCGAACTTCGTTTCGCCTTATAGAATTTTTCCCGCTTTTCTGTTGATTTTTTTAAATTTTACCAAGGATTCCTAATTTTGTAGCCTATGTCAAATTGGAAGAATGTAGCATTCTATTGGTGAAAGATTTTTTTAAATCGGCCCAGTACTTTTTGAGCCTATCCATTACAAACATACAAAAATACAAATCTTTCCTCTTTATAATATTAGTATAGATATATATTTTTATTTTTATACATGACCACTTCTAGCTATATCTAATATAGCGACCCGCCCCGGCTTCGCACGGGTGCAATAGGTACTAAAATATGTACGTATTATACATATAAATATTGCAATTTATTTTATTACATTGACTCCTCCCTTACCCCAGTGACGCTTGGAGCCTACATCGCATGCTGGCTAGCTAAGCGCGGTGAGCGGCAACCAAGCGACTTTTTTCTAATACTTGCATTATTAAACTCATGATATCTTTCGAATTAAATGTCCGAATTGAATAATTCAAAAAGTTATATAAAGGTATTGAAGCTATCTTGAATATAAAGTAATTTATTTTGATAAGGATTAATACCAAGGTACAAATAAAGAACCTTTAAAAGAGGCGGCATATTAATAAATTTTTTAGATTAAAAAACCGCTTATTGTGACATAACTATAATATATAGTCATATGCTATCCCGACACTTTTTGTAGATAATGATGAGTTCTGCAAAGTCGTAGTGCATGACTTTGTTCTATCATCAATAGTTTTCGCAGCGCACGAGATGTAAGGAATTTTTCAGGTCACCTTTAATTACATTATTGAAGTTTTAGTAAGGATCCCTAATTTTTTTGAAAATATAAGATAGCCTATGTCACCCGTAGATAGTGTAGCTTCCCACCGGTGAAAGAATTTTTCAAATCTGCCAAGTAGTTTCGGAGCCTATTCAATTCATACAAACAAACAAACAAACAAAAAATCAAACCTTTCCTCTTTATAATATTAGTATAGATATAGATAGTATAGATAAATGCGAAAGTAACTCCGCCTGTCCATTACGCTTTCCCGCTTAAACTTCTCAACTGATTTTGATGAAATGGCACAGACAATCTTTAGACCCTGAGAAAGGATGTAGGTTACCTTTTATTGCGAAAAAAAAATACTGTAGTCCACGCGAACGAAGTCGCGGGCACAGCTTAAATTATACGAGACGTAAGCTAAAAACGACCGACAGACGACTGATGATAGCTGGTATGGAAAGTAAATTATAGATTGTTATTTAGGACTCGTAGTCGGTTGGAGAGAAACGGATGGTAATTGATGACGAATAGTAAAATATTGGGACAGGGCAAAAATTCTAGCAATACATAAAGATGGTCAGTTTTACCCTTATCTTCACTAATATTCGAAGCAAAAAGTAGTCAATCAACATTAGAAAAGTCAAAAACACATTAGGTATTAGAATGTTTGATCAAAATAGTGGACACGAAAATACAAACAAATATTCTCCCCCGCGTCATGACGTGCATAGGCGTCTATCTATTAAAAGCCATTTAAGTTGGTTGCGGAAATTAGAAATATGATCATGCTGACAAAGCCCAATGACGAATCTGATGCAGTTGTTTTAAAAATCATCTAGATTATAAATAATAAATAAATATAAATAAATATTGGACAACATCACATACATTGCTCTGATTCTGTGGTAAGTAGCTTAAGCACTTGTGTTACAGAAATCAGAAACAACGACGGTACCACAACACCCAGACCCGAAACAACATGGAAAAGTTCGTTTCCCATATTGACCCGACCGGGGATCGAACCCGGAACCTCAGAGATGGCGCTCGCCAAAGCCAGGCCCGTTCGCCTCTCGGCTACGAAGGTCGTCAAAAAAGTTTATATGTATATTTATGAGGGGAAGTGAAATTTATGACGCAAGTTTCTAAATGATGGTGATTGAAGCAAGCGACTAGAAGTTGTTTTTTTTATTTATTTATTATACAGCACGAACAAGCTTAAAAAATCAGGGTTTTACATACATATTAACTTAAATATGAATCAAATTGTGTACTGTACACTTTATTTTTGTAAATATGTTTTTTTTTGTCGGCTGTTAGGAGGTACGGTACTTGTTTTTTTAATGTTGTATCGTCTAAATAATTATTAACTATTGGTACTTAAATCTATTGAAATCCATTGATTTATACTATACCATTCATCATCATTATACCCTGCACGGTTTATCGGCTGACATAGATATATTTGGGACCACAGCTAAACTAAGCACTAAAAATCTATGGACAAAGAATTTCACTCTTCTGATTATAATTCTGAAATGCTACATCTTATAACATGGACCAATACAGGATAAACTGAAAATATATTTACATTATATTCCGTACAAGGATTATTTCAATATAAGTCTTACTCTAATCAAAGACCTTTTGGTGGCTTGAGAACATATTACAGTAAGGTCAGGGTCAGGTCAGGGCCATGCACACACTCTTCATATTAATCCATACTGGGACCATGCATGTCCCATATTATATAAAAGACTAGCTGTGCCCACGACTTCGTTCGCGTGGAATACAGGAATTTTCCACATATAAATACTTTCATGGTCGGTTTTACCCTGTATTCCCTCATATTCAAAGTAGCCTATGTTTGTTCTAGAGGTTCAACGTATACCTATATCGAATTTTATCAAAATTGATCGAGTGGTTTAGGCAAGTTGGATAGATAAACAGACAGACAGAGCTCGTTTCGCATTCGTAAAATTTGCATGGATGAATAAAATGAAGTCGAGAAGAACAACATTTTATAATTTTCGTAGTTACTAAATTATTATTTATTTTCATTTGCGCGCCTCGGGCGAAAGCTTAGACAGTTATATAACTTCAGTTTACTACAAAGAACCTTTATACATTTTAGTTACCTATTAACTTACCTTGAAAAAGCATCAAATTTAGCACGTCAGCGGCAGACTACGGAAGATTGTTTTGTTAATCCGACACAAAAACTTTCTCACGGTTACGTCAGTTACTCGATAGTCAAATGGTTTGAGCAAATTTTGCCAGGGGTTCTGGATTCAAATCCCGAGTGGACCAAAATACCATGTTCGGAATTTTTAGAACAGTTGAAATGACATGGTCTCAAAATAAGGGTTTCCTTTGTACTATGAGTACCAGACGACGGATACTAACTGGGGACGTCATCCCAGCACATCCAGACCCAATTCAATTTAGGTAACGAACTTTTCTGCACCTGACCGCGAATCGAACCCGGAACCTTTCGCGCTTTGGCCTACCTTAGGCAATGCGCCACCGAGGTCGTCGTTATTATTAAGCGTAGTAATATTTGTGATCAACATTTCGCATCGTGATGATTAAGCAAGTACCCATTATTTAAGTGCTTTTGGTTAAATTACATAAACAATCCATTCATTAGTACCTACAATAGATGTGATCACTGATATCTCCATATCTCACGTTTGAATTAAAACTGGCAAACGAATGTTCAATCTACATGTTACTAAAGTCTGGAAGCTACAAAATATAAGAATCACAGTGTTTTTCTGAGTTAGCGTGTACCTTAATACAAGCAGAAGTAAAGTTTATTAAAAAGAAAAGGAAGAAACAAGTATAATTATACATTATAATATAAGTAAATAAACAGTAAAAAAATATATCGAATAACAACACAATTGCACTGATTATGTGGTAAACATCTTAAGCACTTGTCTTATAGAAATTAGAAACAATGACGGTACCACAACACCCTGACACGAGACAATATAGAAAAGTTCGTTTTAAATATTGACCCGACCGGGAATGGAACCCGGGACCTCAGAGGTGTAGTGACGCCAAAGTCTGGTCCACTTGCCTTTTAGCTATGAAGGTCTTCAATTTAAATCACGTTACTTGAACAAAGTTGAAACAGTATTATTTATGTGAGCAACGTAAGCGAAATGACTTGCCATCGTCCCGATCATAAAATGCGTAGTCTCCAACTTCCCAGACTGATGTTATCTGGACTGCGTTCAAAGCCGGAGATGAGGGTTGTATGCGGGGACGTGAAGGAGGTCGGGAGTGACAGTGTGACTGAGCTGCAACAACCCTTGTCAGGCGGGAACTTTGTAAGGATTCCAGGTTTCGTTTTGTAAAACTTTGAGTCCTCTATTTTTTAGTTGTTACTTTTGACGCAAAATGCTTTTAACATTGCTTCGGGTACTTTATAATGAAATTCGTTGACTAAAAATAAGAAAATGTGTACAACAAGATGATCCAAGACTATTTATATTTAGTTGCTGATGATATCAATAAATTAACATGCAATTATGGTACTCATATCCACTATTTTACTGAATACCTGCTTTTGATTTCAACTAGGCATGTTAATAGACACTGAATTTCGTACACTGATCAGCATATTTGATTTAGTCAAAATTATATAATAAAAGGGTATTATTATATTTAATTCATATTATATATGAGTATATTTATTAATTCGAATTCACGTTTTTTATCCTTTTACAATAAAATGTTTTTTTTTGTTTATAGAATTATTGTAAAATTTTAAATAATATCTAAGTTTTAATTAACTCCACATACGAGAATGTGTTTGCACTGCCATGAGTATTTTATATTTTTATTTATTATATTTTCTGCTATTTATTGTTTCCAATACTTGAAAGTTAACGATAACCTTTCAATTGTCAACTAGTTTTTTAAATTTTGATCCGCTTACATATTTATAGAGGAACGCGAAAGTGATAAATTATATTTACCAACTATTTTTTTTTATGTTACACTTCAAAATTGACTTCATCCCACCTGATGTTAAATGGTAATGAGTTTCTAGCTTAAGGGTGACAAGTACAGCATAATAAATTTGGTACTGGACTTGTCGCCCTTACCTTGAAGGCTTGACCCCTGCTACTAACGTAGCACCCCCCAGGAGCTCTGGAAACCTTACTCACACGCAGAAACACAACAACACAGAAGTGATTGTTATTTGGCTGCGGTCTTCTATAATTTACTATAATTTGTTTACAAACCAATTTCAGTGAATTATATTTAAATTAAGTATAATTTATTTTTCTACATTCAAAATATACCCACTTATAAAGTTATACTAATGGACAATCTTATAATTGTATCATATCAATATGAAACGAAATCCAAAAGATCGCTTACAATTTGTTAAGTTAATGAACTAAGTAAATTTTATTCAAATTTTTTTGTAAGTTCCAATATTGTTTTAATGTCCAATCTCGCCCTAGTCAAATCCAGTTGCCATCGACGAACCGTCTGCTCAAAGTTGGACAGTCCATTAGCCGCTGGTCGCAGACGTGACGTCACGAGCTCACGTCGATAGTTCATTAGCGAGCAATCGACAGGACTGTCACTTGTTATAATACAGGTGAACAGGTGCCACCTTTGGGGACTGGTCTGCTCCAGCTTACCTCTTAAAATAAAATAATACTTCATGCTTTTTTCACTCATCAAAATAAAACTATATGACTTGGTCCAAAGTGTTCTACACATAGCTATAAGTTAGATACTGCTACTGTAACTTATCTGCTGAGTTTCTTACCGGTGTCTTCTCTGTTTAATAATTTTTAACTATTAAATACATACATTTATCCTTGCAAGAATCGAACCGAAGACCTCAGACATATCACGACACTAAATACCAGTCCGTTTGCATCTCGGCTATGGAAGCAGTTGATTTCAACAGCATTCTGATTTCAACAGCGCAGCTTAAGAGTTACTAACTTTGACTTCAAATACAAGTATGCGATGTATTAAAATCAAAACAAATGTAACTTTGGATTGTTTTTTACCTCGTAAGGCTAGAACGCCCTTTTTCTGAGTCTTACGGTCTTAAACGAGAAATACGTTGGATATAAATATTTCCATGAACAAAGCGGTACATGTTCAACTTCAATTCATTTAAAAGATTGCCAACATTAAAGTTTCGCATGAACGCGAAAGACAACGTCCCATTCAGCGTCGGACACAGATGCAACTAGCGATACGAATGTCGCATTTTGTTTACTGCCACCCAGGGCCTTTGGACGTGGTTATCTCAAAAGCTCCCCATCTCGCTCCCACGCACACAAATTTACAAAGGAACGAAAGGAACGGAACCGGGTGCATTAAATTTATGAGCCCTCAGGAGTACGTTTGTGTAATCTTTCACCGTTAGATTTGCGAGCTTGCTTTTTGCTGAAACACATTTGCTTGTGAGTAAATTGTGAAATGGGGACGCTGGAAACTGGACAGTTTGGGATTCGAAATTCCTTTGATTGCATTTTTGTTTTTTAATTCTACATTATGACCCCATGGCATTCATTTACAAGTTTTTAGGATGTTTAGTTTCAGTTTAGTAGCATCGCTCGAATTCAGTAAAGTTTCAAAGAAGCCGATCGTTAACGAAACTACAGAAAACATAATTTCTTAATTATTTATCTAGATAGCTCTTAACGCCAACAACTAGAATACACTATAATCGGAACTGAATTGTCAACAAACTCAATAAGCAGGGACAAAATAAGATATTTCTGAGATAAAGCCGATGAGCTTACCAAAGCCGGAGCTGAAAGCCATCAGATCGGTCCAGTATGAGGTCTGAGGTCATAGAAATAACAGTAAAGGTCGTAAATACATGGCATGTAAGTAAAAATCAGACTAAGTGAGTTTGCCGCAGCCATTCCTCAATCAGGACAATAAAACTCCAACAGTAAATCTTTCTCATTCAGGATCAGTCCTAGACCATTGGCCCAAGGCCAGTCACTTCCCCAGAATCACCGCAAAAACAAACCATAAATAACGCATCGTTTTGGAGCCAATTCAGCAATTTGGTCGAGATTTATTTGCTAGCGCGAAACAGCATTAAAAGTACGCATAAAGTCAATTGTTGTCCCAATCGGAGGCTCCATTATCGGGACGTTCTCTTCGAGACATCTTTGTAGCCCGTAAGTTATTCCTTCAGTCGTATTGTAATAACAACTAAGTAGGACACAATTTTGGTTGGTAGGTACGCTATTGCGTTTTCGTTATAAAAGATACGAAATAAGACTTATTTTAAGTCGAACTAAGTTAGCAACGAATTGTTAACAAACTTACCTTGTACTTGTACATTAAAGAATAATATGCCGAGAAGCAAGCGGGCCAAACTTTGGCTTCGCGCTATCTCTGAGGTCCTGGGTTTGCTTCCCGGTATGTTTAACATACAGAATGTACTTTTATGTATTGTATCGGGTCTGGGTGTTTGGTACCCTTATTGTGTTGGATTTTGCGACACAAGTGCTTTGTACGAAGTAAACGCTCGCGGGGAAAAAAAAGCTACGTACTCGTTTCGTAAATCTGTGTGACTTGGTCTAAAGTGAATTACTTATAGCAATAAAGTTAATACTGCTACTGTAACTAATCTGCTGAGTTTCATACCGGTGTCTTCTTGGTAGATTGTATTCAATGACGACTCAAACATTTTGTAGTTGCCCGTAATCTATGTACTTAAACAAATAAATATATGACATTGAACTTGACTTTGCAAGTAGACATGAAATAATATATGTAAATTAAGTGAAGTGAAGATCTGAATTTGGAGAGCTCCACAAAAAACGGCGCAAAATTCCACAATATAATTTGCTAACAAACAAAACGTATACCTGTTCAAGTATCATTACCGTATCACACGTTGAACTAAAAAACTCCAAACTTTGCACTCCATAACGTAATATCATACATTGTTTACCTTTTCAAGACTCAAGTTGAGTTCAAAAATATCCCCGCCGCGACTCCCTGGGGTCACAGGTTCCAATATTTGTGACGTTAAGTGCTACTTTCTGTTTAGATGTTTCTGTTTGTTGCCGACTTAAGTAGGTAATTATAAAATACAGCACAGACACGGTCTGTTGCTTTTTTTATTCTTATATGTTGTTGAATTTCCAGAGCTGTAATTTTCAGGATGGGGATTGAAATAAAAAAAATATAAAAACAATATAAAATTTCAAAGTGCGTTTTTCCTAGAAAGCAATCTTTGTAGGCGTACAAAATTAGTAATTGTTTAATTTCTTGTATGATTATTATGGGTGTTGGTACCGTCGTTGTTTCTGATTAACACAAGTGCTTAAGCTACTTGTCACAGAATCAGAGCAGTGTATGTGATGTTGTAGCCATGGAAATATTATACATAAATAATAACACACGAGATAATTAAATATCTATATCCATTTTCTTCATATATTCACTGCACTGATTTCAAATTTTATATAGGTATCCTTTTAAATAATTCAATCTAAAAATTATGTATCGAGATTAAAAAACAAACATCCATACTAATATTATAAATGCGAAAGTAACTCTGTCTGTCTGTCTGTCTGTTACGCTTTCCTGCTTAAACCTCTCAACCAATTTTGATGAAATTTGGTATAGGCATACGTAGAATCTCAAGAACAGACAAAGGTTTTTTATTAGAAAATAAGGGGGGGGGGGGAGGGGGGTAATACCACCTTTGAAAGTTTATATGGAAAAATATTTATTTTTGAAGTTAGAGATATGAAATTTGGCACAAATATAGCTCGAAACTTGGATTAAAATGTAGACTACTTTTTGTTTCGAATATTAGGGGCGAAAGGGGTAAAACCGACAATGAAAGGATGTAGTCCACGCGAACGAAGTCGCGGGCATAGCTAGTATTATTATACTGAGTGAAGAACGCGGGCGCACACGAACACCCCCGAAGTTGCCCGCCTGCCCGACAAGTTCGAGACGATTTTGACACAGCAACAGGCTTCTAATTTCGACTCATGTAAATAGTGGTCGGCGGACCAGTGTGCATACATTTCGCTGAAGCGCCAAGAGTCGGCAGATCAAATCCGCCTTGATCTCAAAGTCTTTTTGTGGGTTTTATGTGATAGTTTTGATAATGGAAGGATTCGAAAACATAAACATGCAAAGAAGGCGCAACATCACACAACATAGTTTGGACTTAGACGAAAGTGAGTATGATATGGAAGTTTCATATCAAAGCCTACCTTACTTGACTGAGAATAAAGATGAAAATGCCCTAACATTAAGTGAGTTGAACAGACTAACCTCTGAACTGCAAAGCGCGAATGTCGAAATAGACAATTTGAATTTAGAAAATAGTACATTGAGAAAGCAATTAAATGAACTTCGACAAAGAATAGAACGATACAAATCCGTGGGCCTTGGAGAATTACATCAAGAAAGCCAGCTTAACCAAACGCCAGTAAGATTTTATTCGCCTCAGTTTCAAAAACGCCTCAAGCTTACCACTATGAAAGTGGGCCTGCCTCGTGTATCGTCTAGAGATATGACACTTAGCGTACTTAAGTCAAGTCCAAAGTATATAACGGATAGCAAACCTGATAATTGTCAAAATACGAATGATATAAGGACTATAATATGTAACTCGACACCGAACACAAATCCTGAAAGAGTGATAAATAAAATCAACCTTAGTGTTGACTTGGGCACAATAGTGGACAATCGATCGCCAAACAATTCTGATCAAGTGGACAACACATACATAAATAAAATAGATAGCTCGCCTCAGGAGTTATATGGCAGTAATATGCATAGTATCCCTCTGCAAAGAAAACCACCACTGACAACAGATGAATATACGTCCTTGAATCAGTCCCTCTCTACGATAAATTGTGACACTGGACATCTCAAAACAAGTAACGTCAATGAGGAGAATTCAACGGCAACGCACAAGCACAGAGTGATGATTTTTGCGGATGAATCCGGGCAAGGAATGAGAAAATATCTTCAGAATCTACTAGGGAGCAACTATTGTGTTTCTTGTTACCTAAAACCCAATGCTCAGATCGATAATGTTTTGAGTCAATGTTTGTCATTGTGTGGAGATTTTACCAATTCGGACTACATTTTAATATTGGCAGGGACAAATGACAATAGTTTGATAAAATTCCAGTCATTTTTATATTATACATTAAGCAAATTAAAAAATACTAATATTTTGGTGGGTGATATATGTAGGAATAAGCACTTTAATGAGTATAAACTTAATGGTTTGATACAATTTATTTGTTCACTTTTCTGTAACGTGAGGTTTGTAAGTCTGAGCTATAATAAAAATATAAATAACTGGGGAATGTTGAAAGTCCCACATAGCTGTAAGCTTATTTTGCGGGAGATATTAAAAATGAATTATAAAATCAATTATGTTAATTACATTACTAAACAGAACTGTCGGTCTGGAGGTTTTATAAATCTTCACAATGGACTGACATGCAATGGAAAAGCTACTGTTGTTATGAGCACTCAAACAGATAATGTGATTGGGGGCGATCAACATATTTGTAGTACAAAGACAGTCACTATTACTATAGGCACTCAAACGGAGGATAAAATAGAAAAAATTGATTGCACCTTTTTTCGTGAGTCACAATAATAGTATATGTTCACGGGATAATGATGTACAGCTGAATATTTTCCATCAGAATTTATGTGGTATAAAAAGCAAAACAGTTGAGCTAGAACTGTATCTAGAAAAAAGCATGTACAAACTACATTATTTATGTATAAGCGAACATTTCTTAAATGAACAATTGTTAGCATTGATAAGCCTAACTGACTACAAACTAGCGGCCTACAATGCAAGAGTCAATAAGAAAAGAGGTGGAACACTTATCTTAGCGCTTAAGGATAGGGACTGTATAGAGCTTCCTATTGCAAAAACTCTGTATAAGATGGAGAGTTTTGAAGTCTGTTGTGTAATGGACTTAATAACAGATGTCTGTATTTGCTGTTGTTATCGTAACCCTAACAATAAAAACTTTGAATGCTTTATAGATAGGCTAGAAAAACTTTTGGACTACTTTTTCAACAAAAAATGCGTAGTATGTGGTGATTTTAATGTGAATTTCATGACCGATTCTAAAAACAAGTCTGTGGTGTTAAACCTTTTGACTTGCTACAATTTCAGACCCCTTGTTAATGACGTTACTTTCATAAGAAATGACTCACGTTCGTGTATAGATAATATTTTTACTAACTTACCTGACGAATGTAAAATAAATTGTGATGTTGATCACAACGGATTATCGGATGGACATGCTGGACTTCTCTGTAATGCCTTAGTAACATGTAATAATAAAAATAGTAAATCTAAGAAACATGTAGTTTATGCAATGAAAAGGACGCTAACAAAACATAGGAAAAAAAAATATAGGGAGTGTTTGATGGGATTTGATTGGGACAAAATGGGAATAAATGCATTTATAAAAACAAGTTGCGAAATTTTCCAAAATTGCTTCAAGAAGAAATTACAGCAAATCAAATTGCATTCTAATACACGTCTGCGCTGGATCACTAAGGGGATTAAAGTATCGAGCCAAATGAAACGTTTTTTATGTGTACAGAAAGGTCAGCATAATGACTCTTCTGTAAGAAGCTACATGAATAAATATATTACACTATATAGGAGGGTCCTTAGACATGCCAAAAAGTTGGCAGTTCAAAATGAAATACATCTTTCAAATAACCTATCTAAAGACATATGGGGATTGGTTAATAGACACAGAAATAAAACAGGCAAAATACAGGAACAAATAACACTAAAAATGGGAAATAAGATTTTGGATAACCCTGAAAAAATTGCCGACGTGTTTGCTAGCCAATTTGATCATAGCTTAAGGAATGTGCCGATCGACAAAGTAATGGCTCTTAACTATCTACGTCACAGCGTAGAACCTGTCACAAAAGAGATGATCTTGGATTACACCACTGGAGATGAAGTCACAAAAATAGTACAAAAAATGAAGGTCAAAACATCCTGCAGTTATGACGAGATACCCATAACGATAATAAAAGACAATATTGACATTCTGGCTGAGCCATTAAGCTGCTTCTATAACAAATGTCTTAAAGAAGGTGTATTCCCGGATCAATTTAAAATTGCCAAAGTTGTGCCGGTTCACAAAAAGGGGTCAAAACGAGACCCGAATATGTATCGACCCATTTCATTGTTACCCACACATTCCAAGATTTTCGAAAAAATCATAAAAGCTCGCTTAGTGTCCCATTTTAATTTGAATAAGGTTATAAATGTAGATCAATATGGATATCAGAGGGCTGTAGGTACTCAAGATGCAATTAACGCTCTGATCAATAATGTGGTTGACAGAATCAATAACAATAAGAAGGTGGCTTCACTTTTTCTAGATTTGACCTCAGCTTTTGATACAGTTAATCACAATCTACTGCTGGAAAAGTTGAGCCACTACGGTGTTAGAGGCAATGCTCTAAAACTTTTACAATCATATCTTCAAAACCGAAAAATGTTTGTAGAAATCAAAACACATGAAGATGATAATATTAGGATGCGTCAAAGAGAAACTAAATCAAGGATTGTAAATATTAAAGTAGGTGTACCACAGGGATCTATTCTAGGCCCAATATTATTTATTGCATTTATAAATGACCTCGTTAACTTTATTAAAATTATGAATGAATCTGTAAACTTGGTCTTATTTGCAGATGATACAAATGCAATTGTATCTGCAAAAAATTCAGCCGATTTAGAAACTACCATAAATCAGGTCCTGCTAAGATTAAAAAAATGGTTTACTGTTAATGGTCTGCTAATCAATGCTACGAAAACAAATATCATGATATATAAAGCTGATAACAGGAATGACATAAAAATAAATGCATATCTAGATAGTAATAAGGTTGACATAGTGCAAGTAACTAGATTCTTAGGTGTGCAAATTGACAATACTCTGAATTGGAAGCCTGAATTAGATGATATAGAAAGTAAAATAAGCTCCGCTTGCTATGTGCTCCGTAGCCTTCGTGATGAGGTAGATATTAATCATCTCAAAATGGTGTACTATGCACTGATAGAGTCACGATTGCGCTACAGTATTCTTTTCTGGGGACGAAGTTTTAAATATAATGTACAAAAGGCATTCGTGTTGCAAAAGAGGGCAATCAGAACTATGGTCCGCATTAAGCAACAAGAATCTTGTCGCCAGCATTTTAAAGATCTTGAAATATTGACACTTCCGAGCTTGTATATTTTAGTGTTGTTGACAAATTTTGCAAAACATTTGCATAGATATGAATCTAATAATGAAAAAATATACAGAGAGAATACAAGGAGGAAAGATTTTCCAAATAAAATTATCCCAAGTAAACTCGTAGTCAGGCACTGTTCTCAGTATCAATCGGTAAAATTATTTAACAGATTACCAATGGAATTGAAAAGTATAGTTTATATTAGTAGCTTTAAGGATAAGCTCAAGTCTTTTTTGTTGGAAAAGTCGTACTACTCCGTGGAGGAATTTACTGAGGGTCCATAAAGACATGACATGTTAAATAGTCAACCAATTAGCAGAATAATATAAATAAGGAATTTTAGCATACATTGATGGACATACTCTTAATAATAAATTGAAGTGACATTTTATATTATTTAATTTATATTTTTATTGTTATTATAATTAAATTTGCTAGGCTAGTTTAAATTATACTATTTTAATATTCCACACAATGTAAATTGTTTTTGAATAAATAAATTGAATTGAATTGAATTGAATATGTAATTAAGGTGGTAACACAAATCACAATACATATATGCATTCTCAGAAAAAAAATCTCCAAACATGATGTAATGGTCTACGCATAGCAATTAGTTAGAAATTGCAAACTGTTACTAATCTACAGAGTTTCATACCGGCGATAGAAGCACTTTAATTTAGATATATTTGACTTGATTTAGACTTTGACAAAATGTTCATCACTCGAATGAGCGAACGAAGCCACCGAAGCTAATTGTAATTTGTGATCGAATATTATCTCAATATTTTACAAATATATACGAATTGGATAGATCATTCACCAGTTTCTTTGTATGTTACTGGATATTTCAAATAATGCCAACAATGGAATGAAAATTCCGTTTCTACCTCCATTGTAAATTTATTTAATCCCTTTGCATTTTCTCTCCATTACCGGCTCCCCAAACGCATTGTTGCTAATACAATTTTTCGACCACACATCCGCGGGTTCACTTCATGCATATTTATAAGGCAGGCAAAGACAATCGAACAATGCCCACGGTATAACATAAAGAATTGAAATTATAACGTAACAATGTTTGCTGTCAGGGAAAAAATGGACTGAAATGTTACCATACCTTGATGTGTTGGCTTCATACTTCGTGATTCTGAGTAACTTTTGTAAATCTTAATGTCAAAACCGTTTTAAACGAATTAAAAAATAAAAACATTGTTAGCATTCATGATTTTGCTCGCATTTTTAAGATTCATATTTCGGTATAAAATAATTGTAAATAGCCGGAATGGTAATAGACTAGTTATTGACTTTGTCCCAAGAAGTACACGCATGAGGAAAAATTGTTACTGTATGTGCGTGAAAATTTATAACAAAATTCTTCAAAATATTAAAGATATGCCAACTTTTAGTAAGTTCAAGAACACATTGCACACCTGGCTTATTATGCATGGATTTTATTCTCTCCAAGAATTTCTCAATTTTCAAAACTAAATATATAATATAACTGATTTTTTTTATGTACACTACTGTAAGTCATTAATTGTAATTGTATTTTGCATGCTGTTGTTGACAGCTAAATGGGCGGTCTAAATATTATGTACTTTAACTAATGTCATCTCCTGTGTACCCTACTCAAAAGCAAATAAACGAATTCTAATTCTAAATCTAATTGAAAAAAAAAAATAACAAAAATATGATTTTGGTTTTTGCTTCCTTAACTTACGAAACGAGTAAATATAATCAAGAAACGAGAGCTTAATAACAAATAATGAATTCATATCATCATAGAAAAAAAATACAAAGATGTGTTAACACATTGAAAATGTAAACAGTTTAATTTATTTAACAAATAAAATATCTGTGGAATTAAGAGTTAGAGCACTACCAACAATATATCTCGTAGAAACAATACAATATCCCGGATTCTTAATGCTTCAGGTATCGGGCTTGAGACAAAATCCTGTAATGAATATTCATTAGAAGACTAAACAATAGATTAAAGTAATTCTGGACTGCCTGGACCAGTCCCGAATTTCGCGGCAGTTTCGTATAGAATTGATAACATTTTAATTCTCAGATTATTTATTATTATCTATGTTTGGCAAATAAAATATATTATGCAAAGGTAAAAAACTGGGTACTGTGACAAGGCTAGATAATACATCAGAGAAACTATCTGAATACCCCCATCATCATTATAAAGATACTGCGGTTTTGTTCGCAAAATACTCTTTTATTTTTTTTTTTATTATTATTTTTTTTATTTAAGTCAATAAGTGAGTGAATGACAGAATGAATGAGCGAGTGAGTCTTTCCTAGAGATTAAGTGTAACAAATAATTAAAGATAAAACATAGTTAAATAATGCTACATTATAAAACAATACAAAAATACAAAAAAATACTTAAAAAGAAAAGGAAAAAATGCACAATATGTTTCATTTTTTGCCATTAATCACATTAAATACACACATTTGAAATTTAAAAAAAATATAGTACATAGGTACGACTCATTGGCATTTTTAAAATTAATAATGCCAAATAGTGACATTGTATTCTTACTAAATAAGCCCAGCTCTTGGCCGAATTAAAAAGCCCCGAGGTTGTCATGGTTTCGACCTACCCCCTTTAAAAACCATTAAGAACGATATTAATTAGCATCACTGATTACAGAAACGGTCCCGCCTTTCTTTTGTTCCAACAAGTCGTTACACACTAGTTCCTAATTACACGAACGTCACAAATTACGCACACTCGTCAGCCGGAAAAATACTCAGCCGCCAATTTCCGAAGTTCACATGAAAATTAACATCGGGGTAAATTATATTTCCCCGCTCATTACCCCGACGGTGGGTAAACCAATTAGTGCTAATGAGAGCTACCGCGCTTCCTTCACACTATTTTCCCCGTGTGTTTTTAGTTTAGCCGAGGGTCGATGGCCCGATGTTTTAAGATAACTTTTAGCTCGTGTTGCAAAGTGAAAAGAGTTTTTATCGCGTTTTAAATTTTGCTTCAAAGAGGTAGTTGCTAATTCGTAAAGCTTAGCATAAAGAAGAAACTGCCAAAATTATAATACTGGTCATTACAACATTAAAGCGCCACATCTATAGTTCTATACTAATATAATAAAGAGGAAAGATTTGTTTCTTTGTTTATAATGAATAGGCTCCGAAACTACTGGACCGATTACAAAAAATCTTTTACCATTGGGAAGCTACGCTATCCTCGGTTAACATAGGCTATATTATATTTTAAAAAAAATTAGGGATCCTTCAAATACAAATAATGTAACCCAAGGTGACCTGAAAAATTCCTTACATCGCGTGCGCTGCGAAAACTATTGATGATAGATGATAGACTACGACTTTGCAGAACTAATCATTATTTACATAAAATGTCGCGAGAGCATATGTCTAAATATTATAATAGCTAGCCAGCATGCGATGTAGGCTCCATGTAAGGGTCATTGGGGTACGGGAGGAGTCAATGTAATAAAATAAAGTGCAAGGTATGTATAATAAAATGTACTACAATATGTATAATACGTACATATTTTAGTACCTTTTGCACCTGTGCGAAGCTGGGTCAGGTCGCTAGTATAAGATCAAGAAGTAATATTTTAATTTACTTTTGCAATAAAAATATAATTAATTGAGAACAAAGTCCAGCTTCAATTTAATTTAAATAAATTTTACGCGACATCGGCTAAAATAGACTTCACTAAAAATGTATCATTGTTATTTAACATACAAAAATCGAACTTGTAAATGGACAGTGAATTATTTTTAAGAAAGTACGGACCCCTAAAAAAATGTTCTGAAAATGTTTTCGTATTCCCGATTCCAAGAAATATTTTCTTCGCGAAATCATCAACTAAATAAATTCGTTCACATCTCGAATTCTCCATTTACTTCCACCTAATCTCATTATTCACTCGATGCGCGACGGATTTAATTTTCAATTTTTCCCCACTGCCATTTTCTCATTTCCGAGAACAATTTACGTATGTTACCCGAGTTATATTAACTTTCCCTTATATTTTATTGTCGTTTCGGGACTTTTAGTGAGCACGCGACTAAACGTTATGAAATTTGGCAACGCAATAAAGTACCCACATTACGTGGGTATTCTTATTCATATTGCTTTTCGTATTGTCTACTTTACTTGGGTTTATTTGATTTACAAAAGTTTGTGTGATCTACTTTTTTACATTTTGAGCAATTCTTTTCTTTATTTATTAACCCTGTAATAAAATAAATTAAAATAGACGTTGACCTGCTTTATGAGTTGGTAACTAGTTGAAACTATTTTTATTTCAACGGGAGTGCCACAATATGTTAAGTTTGTGTTCTGTTTGTAGTTTGTGCAAACATGTGTTTTGTAAAGGTTTTTTAAATCATTATTATAGATGCGTATTGTTGCTTTTTATCATTATGTGCAGTAGTGTAAATTATAATTAACTTCATCATATGAATTAAATAGATATTAATTTAATAAAAACAATCGCACACAAATTTGTAAAAACACTTACAAGTATACTGAAAAAAAGGTGAATTACCTATATTGTTGTTTGGCCTGGAGGCTGGACTCTAGGACAAAAACAGGACAAATAACATTGATAACATATATCTCGATGACATCAACAAAGAAGAGATCTATAGCAACGCTTCACCTGGCAACATTATTTTATTTAAAAGCTCTGCCAAGAGTTCATTGCTCAAAGAATCTCGAGCGATTTCAACGATAGCACTGTATGCGTTAACGCCTGAATGTTTTCTTCTACTTGGTATATCACACGTAATCTAACGCTGTCCACTGTTGGCTCCCAAGGAAGACCTCGCTAGCAGCGATCCCCACGTGGCAATGTATTAAAAACTTTTACACACTGTTTTGAGATTTTAATCTTCTTTAGAACGGTATGCGAAGCAAGTGAAGTACGCCTTTGGAATTGCTATGGTACTGTAGGTTTATTTTCATAGTTTATGCATTATTAAAAGAAAAATAAGTTGTTGAGAAATAGTCGCTTGGGTCCAACTTTTATTTTCATTCATCATTAGTCGTATCTTAACTTTGATGTTAGTCAATATAATTAAATTAACAATAGCTCACAATCACTTAATGAAAGGCTGTTGACAATAGGTTGTGTAGGTATGCACACATCTAAACTTTACACTTTTGATATTTTCTTAATTCAAGCGTTTGATTACGTAACTGGTGGTTTTCCAATTTAGTTATTATATTAAATTTTTAATATACCTTTTCCGTTTAAAACCAGCTCAAAACCAGTTTTATTTTATACAGTCCATAAAGGTTTTAAAGTGAAAGCATGTTTATTGAAGCTTGAAAAACAAAAGTTAAAAGTGGCTTAGCAATACTGTTACTACAACATTGTCTCAGTTTTAAAGCATGCTTCGTAATCAAGATAGTACGGACGATTACAACGAGAGCTTTTTATGCGTTCACACCAAAATATTATCTTCTACATGGTATATCGCTTCGTGAACTTTCAAACACGTAATCTCGCGCTGTCGAGCTGTCCACTGTTGGCTCCCAGGGGAGCCTCCGCTCGCAGCGGTCGACGCGCGGCAATGTATTGGAAACTTTTAAACACTGTTAGTTGATAACGAACTTCTTTGAAACTGTGAGCGCAGCAAGTGCTCATTTGAAAGAACTTGAGATTGTTATTTGCATATAGTGACTTCAGTGTGGCATCTTATATGAGTTTCTTTATAAGTTAAAACGTATTCGTGTCTAAAATGTATGCACCACAGAATACTCAACTCTGTTTTGATTCAGATTGAGAAATGGAATGAGCGATTGTTTGTTTATTTATTTTGTGTGAGCTTGACGTTATGTTGTCACATAAATTGTACTTTTTGCTTTAATTGCCTTAATTTAATGGGTACAATTTATCAAATATATATAAGAGATTATAATTTCTTCCATGTCGAATTAAGAACTACACCCGAGTATTGGTACTAAAAGAAACCTAATTCTTTTGTACGTTGTACCTATCGTAAAATAAGCTAAATGTTGGATTCCGGAAATGTTTCTTATCGGTTTTTTCTTTTAACTGTATCGAATCACGATAATAAAAATAAAGGAAACTTTTTACGAGTTGGAAGTGCCCTCAATACCACGATAACAAGACTTCACTAATCCGAACAATTTAATTGCTCCAATCAAGGATTTAAACTCGCATCAAGCGGGTTATCTAACGGCTCCTAGTAAAACATTTTACTTTTTACGAGTATGCTAGATCGATAGACGAAACGTTTTCATTGGAAAACGTAATAAGGTTTTAGTTACCTGCGTGGACTCAATGTTTAGAATCGCGTTCCCAATAATGTCTCAAATGTAAATAGATAGTAAGATTAGATAATATATTAACATACAATATTCAAAATAACTGCGGACAAGAGTCGGTCTTAATATTCATGAGCCGCATTTCTTAATATCTTGCAGGGAAATGAAAACTTTAGGATATTTTACACTAAAAAAATAATTATATAACTATATGAATAAAAACGGATCGCTTAAATGTAAACATACCTGTAAACGTGCATTACATCAGAAATACTTGACCAAACTGGATTTTTTTATTATTTACTACCTTTCCGCCCGCGGCTTCGCTCACGTGGAATTCGTTTATATTGTGGTATAAAGCACAACATACACAATTCAATGTAAATTGGTAGGAACCAAAAAAAGCGTAAGCTATCATTCCACTTCTTACGTATTTAAAAAAAAACACCCAGCGCCATCTATCGCGTACCTCAAGAACTAAGTAGTGTAAGCTATCATTCCACTTCTTACGTATTTTAAAAAGCACATCGTTACCATCATCTATCGCCATCTATCGCATACCTCATCTCCAATCCATCCATCAAGCAAACTATATTTTTGTTTTCCCTCGGGAATATACATTTTTTTCCGGGATAAAAGTACCCTATTATTTTATCCTTCTTCTAAATTTACGTCTGCAAAATTTCAAAGCAATCGGTTCAGTAGTTACGGCGTGAAAGCGGAACAAACAAACAAACACACTTTCCGATTTATAATATTAGTAAGGATAACTGTCGATATCAGGCGTGCAAAGCCAGGTCAAGCCACTGGTAGTTACTATCTAAAGGTAAGTTAAATATTGGTCTGCAAGTATTTTAATTGATAAATAAATTAGGCTGTCACACAATCTTCAAAGAGTCAAAAGTATATCATTGTTTTTTTAAGGTTCAGTATTGCTTAAACAAAATTAGCTTCTTTTTCTAAAAGCATCAGGTAAGTCTAAGTGAACTTCAAGCACTCTATTGCGCTTTACAAAAGTTTCCCGCAGTTTTTATGGAGAAAAGCGATATTTTCTTAAAGGATGACGGAACTCGGCGTAGCGGAAAAAGCCGGTTTCTACTTGCACCGCCATCGACGCTTCGCTGCACTGAGCCTTTTCAAGCCCCGTGGCGTGACTTCGAATTTATTTACGGCTTACTTTTGCGCTGGTATACAATATACAGTGTGGTTTGACAAAAAAATATAAGTTTTTAATTAAATTTATGAGTGCAGTGGGATACATATGTGGTTTCTTCTTTATGAGTGTGTTTGCTGAAATATATGTACGATGTACCGCGATGAAATTAGAATGATCAGATTAGATCTATAAATTTTAAGACTTTCGCGTTCCATTTTAAAAATTTAAAATAATTTAATTTAATTTGTCAGCTTGTGACCACGGTTGGTGCAACCTAACCGAAACGTTGGGCAGTAAGTAGTTCGTATTAACTACTAAATAAAAATGGTAACGCGTTTTGACCCGTTTAATTATTTTAAAAGATTAGATCTAACTGTCTTTTGATTTAATTTATTATTCTCTGAACAGTTTATTCTTACAAAAACTAGTATTAGTAGATACATTATATTTAACTTATTGTTATTATTTTTATTGGTGGGTTGTCACCCAACTTTGAATAATCGGTGCATTCCAATAAACGAGTACATGCATATTGTTTAAAAACATCGTCACATGTACAGAAAGTGGTATTTAGTAAAGTCATAATTTACTGAATCTTTATAAACCGGCGCTACGTTTCACCGAATAACGTTTCGCCGAATCACAGAACTTTAACGATACAGCGAAACGATGTTCGGTGAAGCGTAGCGTCGGCCGAAAAAGATTCGGTAAAATGATATGAGCCCGCTTAAAGTGCGTATATATCAAACGACAAGTGTTACCTTAACAAGCTGTTTACTGTATATGTAATTTGTTATTCCTTAGTCGTTAGTGGCCAATCGCAATAACGAATGAAAGTTCCAAACTCTTTCCAGTCTTGACGGAATATTAAATCGTTAGCTTCGAGAACTGTTTGGGATTCGAGGACTCAAGTTCGAGTCGAGAATGCTTTCAACTAAATTGTTGCTGTTCTTGTAGAGCGGAGAATTTGCTATCCTTGTTATGAAGAAGTTGGGAATAACGCTGGGAGTGCTGTTGTGTTAAACGAGAGGAAGTTTTTATTTATTTCTAGTTTAAGTAACTAGCTTTTTAACATGGCACGTGGTTTTTTTTCAGAGAAAAGGGAAGGTCTTTGCTATCGTCAACGTGAACCAAATTTAATGGTAATGCATTAGTTTGCGAGAGAAAAGGTAACGAAAACTGATTTAAGGATTACATAAAACATTTATGTAATACTAGCTGTGCCCGCGACTTCGTTCGTGTGGACTACATCCTTTCATGGTCGGTGATCATAATATTAGTGTTAGTATTAGGGATTAGTAGGGAAGTAGAGATTGTGAATTAACTGGTTTTTTTTAATTTGTTAATTTAAAAGTGATTTAATTTTATATAACACGATGATTTGAGGATGTGTTCATCTCTGTGCCTTTTATATTTCTGTGCACTTAGAGGATTTTTGTGAGAACACTGTATGTATGTATAACAAAATGCAATTAATGAATGGATATTAATATCAATCACCACGCTTCGGGTATAAATCAATCCATGTTCGAAAACCTGTTATTTACTTGATCGTCCCAGCAATCAAACCAACTCTCGTACCAGGTAAATTGATGTGATGTTGTTTAATATTTAGCTTCTCAATAAAGTGACGTTCGTGTAAAGATCACAGGCTCATTTGCGTCTAAACCTGCCCGGGGAAATGAGAGTGAGCGCTAATGCAGTTCAAAGCAACAGCGAGCTTGGTAGTGATGGGGCCCCTTTGCATTTATATCGATAATTTTTAGTCTATACAAGACTACTTGAAGTTCAAACCCGTAAAGATCAATGATGCCGCAAGAAATATAGGTAAAGAAATAAATGCGACAGACTACCAAGATAAACCATTAAAACCTAGTGCGTAAAGTATATTATTTTCATACAGTTTGTTGATTCTTTCGATGAAAATACAAGGGGCTATGAATATGTTTACTTTTTATTAAGGACTTTTTCTTTCTAGAAGATACAAAAGCTCTGAAGAAATCCAATAAGTTGCTGCTATACCCGTTTCCACTTTCTTTGACTTCATTGGTTTTAATATAATTTGATACTGCTACTCTAACTAATCTAATGAGATTCTTACCGGTGCCTTCTTGGTAGATATAGGTTGCGACTCATCAGTAGAATTACTTAACATTATATTCAAAAGTGTTGCATTACTATGTATGCTATTTTAATAGATTTGAGATTGAGCATGTATAATTTTGGTATTATGCTGATTATTTCTCACCACATCGTGTGGACTGACCACATCGTGCAGATTGACCACATCGTGCGGACTGACCACATCGTGCGGACTGACCACATCGTGCAGACTGACCACATCGTGCGGACTGACCACATCGTGCGGACTGACCACATCGTGCAGACTGACCACATCGTGCGGACTGACCACATCGTGCAGACCGACAACCTTAGCTGACAAAGAGCCAGTTGTATAATAAGCCACTATTCTCGTAGGACGTACTAGAACAATGTGACAAGCGCAGCTTTGAAGCAAATAGAATAATTAACTGTTAAAGTTGCCGCGTAGATTGAGTTTTCTGTTACGTTTTTTGTTTGTAAAATATTTTTGTGCTGAATTCTGAATTGAAGCTTCAGTATTCTAAAGTTGTTTTTGCTCAAACGAACATAGTTGTTAGCCTAGAACACGATGGGTGCATGGTAAACATCGTTGTTGATTTGCTATCAGTGTGCTTGCACGTAAATGACATCTTATTTGAATTGGTCAAGTTAAAGTCTTTGCATTTCATTATTCTTTTTTTATTTGCTTTACATACTTGTATTTGTTATTTAGGGTGTTCTGGCTACTCGGAACGACTTTATTTTTTATATGGAAGACTCAAACTCCACAGAAGTTTTTTGAGTCTTCATTTTATACGTATATTTTTATGTTTTGTAATAGTCACTTAAAATATAAAAATCGATAATCTTGATAGGATCACAAACCGCTGTTCCAACATGAAAAAATACTGATGTTTGTAATATCGAAGTATGAAATGTGAAAAGCATGCAAGCCCGAAGCACTTTTAAACCGAAGGGAACGATAACAAAAGAACTAATTAAATTAAATTGCCTAAATTGTACTATAATTTTTCTGTAAAACCTATTTCTGTAAAGATTTTGTGCAATAAAGTATATCTATCTATCTATCTATCTAATTTCGACGTAAATTTCTTCAACATTTATATTTGATTTGTGTCGAAAAAAAAATTTAAATATAATAAAAATGAAAAATAAAAATTAAACATGAAATGAGAATAGAATAACATAAAAATGGAATATTTTTTTATTCTTGCAGTTTTATTTGAAGTACTTATATTAATTGAATGTGAGTTGGAAATTTATGCCATATTCTATGTTAAAACAGCCATGGCATTTTATTAACGAAGTAATTTTCAAATTGACAAAAAAAAGTGTTTTTGTAACTTTATAGTTACCAAATCATTATTTGGTATCGTGTATTTTTGAGCTAAAGATCTTCTGGCTAACGACTTTTCGTGCTTCAATATTCCATAAATCGGGATATTGACCATTCGTACTGTATCTCTATCGTTTGCCGTTATAATAGCAGATTGATGGACACACCCAGACATTGGCATCTCCCTATCTCGAATCATTCTCAATTTATGACGTGTTTAGTTAACAGAGTTGCTGTTTGCACAACAGACAAAGCGGTAACTACATTGTACTATATCACTAACCGCAATCTTAGTACTCTCGAGTAATATGCGCGAAGTAGTGGTTTCAAAGGACGCCCTGTGGGAGCCCCGGATGTTATCCGAGAATATGTTACGTCATGACGTGTATTAGACAGTCTCTTTGCCGAGAACAGTCTCTTTGCCGAGAACAGTACTTTGTGGCAGCGCAAACGAATTTCCGACTCCTTGAAAGGTATAAAGAGAATTGGTAGGCATTAAGAGAGGTAGGGCATAGCGAATTATCGCTCGAACTGGAGCAGCCCGACTGGTGAAATATCTCCACCTTACAGAAGACTGCAGTCAAATAACAATCACTTCTGTGTTGTTGTGTTCCTGCGTGTGAGTAAGGTTTTAAGAGCTTTTGTAGGGTGCTAATTTAGTAACAGGGGTCACACCTTCAAGGTAAGGACGAAAAGTACAGTAACATATTTATTATCTTGTACTTGTCGCCCTTAAGCTAGGACCTAATCTCGAACTGTTTTAAAAAAAAGGACCAACGGGCCAGCCGTGATGTTAGTTTGATCCTGATTAAACTGCACAAAAGTCTCTGAAGTCATTAATTACTCTTGGATTACTAACAGTTATCAAGACCAAGAATGACTCCACAAATATTATTGAAATACGAAAGATCGATAGTTCGAATATTAATAATCCCGTTGTATATCATATAGAAGTCCAAAGTTGAAAACATGTAAGCTCAAATACAGTTAATTCAATACATGTTCATTTACGACTTTATACATACTAATATTATTAATGCGAAAGTACCTCTGTCTGCCTGTATGTCTATCCGGCTTTCATGCCTAAACCACTGAACTAATTGTGATGAAATTTGGTATAGATATCACATAGGCTATGTCAGATCCAGAAATTCAACGTATTTTGAAAATAAAGGGGGATTTGTGTTATACCTTCCTTGAATATTTATATGAGAAATTTTTTATTTTTTATTCAAATTCAAATTCAATATTTGTTTATTCAAGTAGGTTACATATAATAACACTTTCGAATCGTCATTGAATACAATGCAAAGTGATTCTACTGCCGGTTCGGAACCTATATCTACCGAGAAGACACCGCACGGTGGTACCGCCCCCATACAAGGGCGGTCATAATTCCGTAACTCGGTTGAACGGCTTTCTTTCTCACTTAAAATCTCGTAGAATGTTATAATAATGTTCTATTTACTTAATTAATGATATACAGTAATATTTACAATGTAGTACGTAAGAGTTTCTTATAAAAAATATACGAAAAAAATTTAAGTTTTTGTCCCCCTTTTATAAATGCTTACGACTATGAAATCGAAGCAGGAAATTATAACAGGGCTTATAATTTATATTTTTTGATGTTATAGACAACTTATCTATAACAAAAATGAACAAAACTTAGGCAATCAAACTTAGCACTGTATTTACAAACTTAATCTTTAAAACTAGCAACTCGACTCTTATACTAATATTAAACTATACACAAATTATCAATAATCTAACTTAATATCCATAATTAAAGCTAGACTCGTAATAAACTTATAACCTGCTTCGACAATATGTTTAATTTCTTACGGGGAAGTTTCCGAAGACCAGTAATAAATGGATCTGAGCTCAGTAAAAGTCTGTTAAGCAAGTCCGTATTAGTAAGTTCTCTAGACATTTTGCGAGTATGATCTCGTCTAAAGGCCTTATAATGTTTATTGTTAGATTCAGCTTCTTGAAGCTGTATGATCTAATAAACTTTGCAATTCTATTTCCGCTTTAGTTTCTGAGATTGATACATTTTCGGGATAACATTTCTTTTTAGCACTTAATATACTTTGGTAAGATGGTAAAATATCACATGCCGTTTTACTATTTACAAAGTTTCTAATTAATAAATATTGGTGCTTCGTCAACTTGGCCTCAACAAAAAGAGATACGACCTCGTCAGCACTAATATTTCCTTCTAGACTAGTGTTACACAAACTATTATCGGAAGTATTGAGTAGTGTATTCATAGCTGAGTCGTCTACTTGAGACAAGTTTGCCAATCGTCAACGTTTAGATCGCTTAGAGAGTTCTGAAAAATCTTTCTTGGGACGTCCGCGTGACGGCCCTGGCTCTGGCTGGTTCGAGGTTTCTTGGATACACTGCTCATTACTTCTTTTTAATTCAACAAATTCAATTTCTTTAAGCCAATCACAGTATTTGTTCAAAAACATTGATTTAGTTCTTTTAACAATTTTCCAAAATCTATCAACACATTTACATAAATTTAATATTCTACTATCTAAATCCTTAATATCTATATTTTCGACGTCATCCAGGGATGCCAGCATGGTTTTTAACACGTGTACATGTTTCAATGAAACGTTTCCACTAAGGGAACACCAAATTTCAAAGAAATGCAACCTCGAAAACGTGCATTTAATCAAATTACCTGAAAAAAATATATTAAAAAAATAGATTAATTTTTCGTAGTCATTTGCTACGAAGCAGCTACGAAGCCGTAGAGGCTGCATAGCATCTAAAATGGCAAACAAAGGCAGAACAAACTTTATGACTTTTAAAATAGACACTTTACCCATTATTTTGAAGTAGGTGAGAAAGGTTGAAAATGCTTGCAAAAAGTTATAGGTCTACGTAAATCCAAACTTAGGTTAAAATTTACTATCAAAATTGCGTGGCGTAGCATGTCAAAATTACAAATAATAAGTCAGTTAGAAATACAAAATATATCAAAATAGCATAAACATACCTTGTTCTTGGAAATCCATGTCAAAAACACCAAACAAAAACAAAACAATTCTGAGAATTCACTAATGCACAACAATGGTTGGATGAGTCACTGATAACGGCGAATGCAATCGTAATGATGTTTTCACTTCCGAGGTCGAAAGATAAGTGAAAATAAACTGAAATAGGTGATCTATTTATATTCTCAGGTAGGTTGTTTATCGGTAAATCGTTATGTGTAATTAAATAGTGGGTATTTGACAACACAATTTTTGCATTTATGACCTATGGCGGTACCACCGTGCACCGGTAAGAAACTCAGCAGATAAGTTACAGTGGCAGTATCTAACTTATAGCTATGTGTAGAACACTTTGGACCAAGTCATATAGTTTTATTTTGATGAGTGAAAAAAAGCATTAAGTATTATGTTATTTTAAGAGGTAAACTGGTTTAAGTTAGAGAAATGACGTTTTTTTACAAGTATTTAAAATGATCATACGGTTAAATGATTATAATTCGAGTGACCTTTTTGCTTTAACTACTTAAATGTGTAATTTTAGGAAACCATTGCGTAACTTCGCGTTCTCCGAAGCTAACTTAGTCCTGTTAACTACGTTCTGTAACTTCGAACTACCTTCATTTTCCCGAATTCTGCCAATCACAATACACGAGCGATTCTGGGCGTCTACTCTTGAAAACAAAATATGTCGGATCCGATGACGTTTAGTATTTTTTATTGCTCATTATCGCAACTAACACACTTCGAATGCGAATAAAGCGTTATCAAAAAACAAAATATTATTTATACAAATCAAAAATCACGTTTTAATTCCCTAACTTTTGATCAATCTTCAAAAACGAAACCTTTCGTTTGTTCGTTTCGTTTTCAAGAGTAGACGCCCTGGCGCGTCATTTATCGTGGAAAACAAAAGTCTTTTGTGCAAGTACGGATAAATCAATGAGACTTCTATTGTATTTATGTGATTGTACTCTGCTCGAACTGCAGTTTCAACGACTGTGGTGGCATAAACAATTAGTTTTAAGTAGATATTTATTAAGGAACTGTTTCCCCGCTTCTTTTGGTTGCAGCGCAATATTACATAGCCTTAAGGCTACAAGTATATAACATTGATAAATAGACTAATCCAAGAAAAAAATATTTTTCAATCAGAACCAGTAGTTCTTGAGATAAGCGCCCTAAAACAAACAAACAAACTCTTTAGCTTTATTATATAAATATAGATAAATAAATTACTAATAATTATTCTCGAAATATTGTAAAATAGCACTTATAGATAATTTGGAAAAAAAACATCGTCGATATAACTAGTTCTGTTTTTAGCGTTCCGTAGCCAAACGGCGAACAATTTAATCCTTATGGAGTCGTTATGTCTGTCTGTCTGTCCGTCAATATCTTAGAGTCACTTTTAACCAAAACTATAAGACCTATATAATATTGTTGAAACTTAGTATGAAGATGACCCGCATTAAGGTTTTTTACAAAAATAAAAAAAGACACAATACATTTTAGGGGCGTAGTTTTAACATCAGTTAAAAAATAACGTTTTTTGAAAAAAAAGGAGTTATCAGGTTTGACAATTTAGCCAAGGCATTCGTATATTAGTGAATTATCAATGAATATCAAACATGCGTTGGATGGCCCAAATCAATCTTAGTGCAAAATTAATAATAAGTTTAGCTTTCATTTGTAAAAAAAAAACTACTGAGTTTCTTGCCGGTATCTTCTCTTTAGTTATAGGTCCCGAACCGGAATTAGCTTCATTTGCTTTATATAGAGACTATTCATAAGTATTACTAATGTAATCTATGTGAATCAAAAAGATTGACTTTGACTTGGTTGGAAATAATAAAAATAAATAAAATAAATGCGCCAGACAATCACACCAATCACCTGGTCTCAAACTAAGGTTTTCCCTTGTACTATGAGTACCAGACGACGGATACTAACTGGGGGCGTCATCCCAGCACACCCAGACCCAAATCGAATGAGAAAAGTTCGTTTTCCAAATTGACCTGACCGGGAATCGAACCCGGGACCTTACGCGCTTTGGGCGCCTACCTTAGCCACTGCGCCACCGAGGTAATCGTCTATTGAAACAAATATCTCAGCAATAGCGCCATTGTCTATATGATTAATGGAACCGACATTATTATGTTCTGCTTGCTGTATATAAGCGGAAATAAAGTTGTGTAAGGATGCTTTTATGGGAACGAATAGCAACATTTATTATTACTGAATTGCATATTACAAAACATTAAGGAGCAAATGGATTGCCATGTATCCTTAGTTGGTGAACAAATATTCCCATAATTTATCTTGATAGTTTTTCAAATATATTGTAGTCTCTATCTTAACCCTTGATTGGTTAGGTTTTAGACATTTATTGGCAATTTAACCTCGACATTTATTGAATTTAACGACGACCTCCGTAGCCGAGAGGCGAGCGTGCCGAACTTTTGCGTTGCGTCATCTCTGAGGTTCCGGGTTCGATCACCGGTCGGGTCATTATGGGAAACGAACTTTTCTGTATTGTCTCGGGTCTGGGTGTTGTGGTACCGTCGTGGTTTCTGATTTCTGTAACTTAAGTCCTTTAGCTACTTACCACAGAATCAGAGCAATGTATGTGATGTTGTCCAATATTAATTTATTTATTTTATTTATTAATTTAGATTCAATATCTACTATTAAAATATTACTAGTGCAAGTTAACTATTATAGTTTCAAACAGTTCTCACAATATTTTGGTAAGAAGCTAAATTTTCTTAACATTGAAGTTTATAAAATAGTTTCAATATTTTTTGTTTCGCTAATAAAGACCCAGTTAATAAGTTGACAACCTCGGTGGCGCAGTGGCTAAGGTAGGCGGCCAAAGCGCGAAAGGTCCAGGATTCGATTCCCGGTCAGGTCAATTTTGAAAACGAACTTTTCTAAATTGACTTGGGTCTGGGTGTGCTGGGATGACGCCCCCAGTTAGTATTCGTCGTCTGGTGCTCATAGTACAAGGGAAAACCTTAGTTTGAGACCAGGTGATTAGTGTGATTGTCTGGCGCATTTATTATTAGTTAAAAAGTTGATATTGTTTGTTGATTATACAAGTCGTCATAAGTTTAATTCCCCTGACTAGGAATAAGTACAAGCGTCAAGCGTTTAAAATGCACTCAAACGAAGGTAATCCACTTTGAGCACCTGCCCTAATTGCTAATAATTATTATTATTTTGCTAGGTACTCCTTGCCTAGTTCACATTCGGCACCTAAAAAACTTACAAACACTGAAAACACAAATAAGCTCTATAGCTTTTCTTTACATAAAATAATGTTACGAGCTTCGGGTTCGTGACAATAAAAACAGCCGATAAAAATTACCAAAAGTCACACTTTAATTGAACGCCACTAATTACAACCTTAAAACGCACTAATTAAAACAACAATCGCTCCCAAGTCGCACTTAAAAATCGCTTTCGAAGTAATCACTTGTATCGCTAATTCAATACTGTCCCGGTCGCGGTGAATCCCGGCCTTTTATATTGCCGCGGCCGTTCCCGAACCTTCCAACGCAGAAACATCCGGAACATTCGCGCGCAGTGCGGCCTTGAACGGCCGTACGCTCGGTCAAGGTCATTGTTCTAGTAAATTCTGGCGTACGCGTCTCGACTCTCTGTAGTCCCGCCTTTCCACACTAGATGGCGCTGGTTACATCGATCGTGGCGCGTAACAATAACATAATTTCGTTTGCCACGGAACGGAATATATCTGGCATACTCGATGTTTATGAATATAAACAGACCGTCTGCACGCAGGCTGCGTCTTAAACTGCGTAGTGCCGAAACCAAAAAAAAAGTTACTTAAATAAAATTGCAATCTCTCAAGATTTTTTTTCCCATTATAGTCTCGTCTTTTAAAGTACAGGTCGCTTAAATTATCCGTTCCAAAATCAAGTTTTCAGCGGTAAAATAAAGCACTCCATCTCCTGCGATCCGATTAGTCTATCAGGCTTCCATCCATCACGCCAGACAAAGCGTTTTACTTCAAACGGAGGCCGGTGGAAAATGGAACTTTAATTTAAATGCGAGCATTTATTTCTGGACTGAGCTGGACTCTAGGCTGTTTTTACTGGCATTTGGTTTATTGATGGTTATGTATCTAACACTGATGTTTATTAGTGGGTATAAGTATATAAGTGGATATATATATATATATACTTAAGAGTGGTTTGCGAGGCCTTATGTTTAATATGAAACGTGTTGTCTGTTGAATAATAAAAAAAAACCTTTGATAAATCAATTGGGAAGACTCAAATCGAATTTTGACTATCAATAGATTTTGGAAATCATACGTCTCTTTTAGGTAAGTATAACGTTTCTTTTAGTCAGATTGTAATCTGTCAGTAAGATTAAAAGGGTATACGGTCGTATGGAAAAGCAGTCTTATTTTATTTGAAGTCGATTAAAAAATAATGTGAACAAATTTTTTGTTTCAAAAATAAATTAAAATTGATTATGATATAGCGCAACAAAGTTGAAGAGAGGGTTTGTTGAGGGGCGTTTCATATATACAGACAAAAGTACACCAGACTACACACTTCGGACTTTGCACTTTATGTCGTGCTTATAAAAACTAATATTGAACTGCAAGGGCGTACCTCGATGTGTGTGTGATGTGCTGTTGACTTTACGTAACTTTTTCGTAAAAAACTGTTCTAAGAAGAGACGCTACACTAATTTGTTACACAGTTCTAGTACCTAAGTGTTTCATTAAAAAGACAATTGTCTCTTATAATATTTTAGTAATGTAACTCTTCAGTTAAATTGCTAAAAAAATCTGTGTACTAAAAAATCTAGGTAATAACTAAGTTAAAACAGTAGGTACTTATAGTTCTAATGGTTTTGAAAAAAATGTGACTTAGCTGTGAAATAACGAACGGACACACATGATAAATCCATACAGTCAATTTAATTTTAGTACATCTACTTAACATTTTTGGTACGCAAAACTTGTAGACAGTTCGGTTCGAACCAAAATGCATTGCCCACCAAAAATAGTGTACGCTCCGCAGCCACGTAGTTTATTCGAGGAATGAATCGATAGCGAAACTTTTATTTTGGGCCCCACGTACAAGTAACAAGTTTGATTAAAATCGCAAATAAATACACGCGAGTGTGGAGATTGGTCAAGATTTTCTTTTGTATGAGTACAAAAGAGGCTTTGTTGAGGGGAGCGAGGATTGAAAGGTGGTATTCGTTTTGCGAAGAAACTGTAGAATTGGTAGAACTTCATGCAGTGAGGTGGAGGGCTATCAAATCACCGGGAGGGATTGGATTTGTATTGGAGGTCAGTATACATTTTGTAACAAACGATAATAGTAGATATGCGATTTGTGGCACATACGTCATGCTTGAGAAGAGTTGCCACCTTTGGGGAATGGTCTGCTCCAGCTTACCTCTCAAAAGTAAATGACTTGCTTCAAAGTGAGCAACACATAGCAATCTACTGATTTTCTTACCGGTTTCTTCTCGGTTAGGTTCCGAAACAGGAGTAGGGTCACTTTGCACTGTATTCAATGACGATTCAAAAAATGATGTTATAACCCACTTGAAAATCTCTATTTTCAAGTGGGTTCTAAAATATCCCCAAGCCGAGGACTCTATAGCAATATAGAGCACCCCAGCGGTAGTGCAACAAAAAAGTATTTTTGCCATATTGATCCAGCCAGGATTCGAACCAGGGACATCAGAGATGGTCCGATGCCAACGTTCGGCCCGCTCGTCTCTCGGCTAAGGAAGTTCATTTAAGGTTGGATCAGGTTACTGTGTATGATCTTGCCTCATATGTACGATTGAACAAAATAAGGCAGGAACCAATATTTGTTCTAAAGCCATAACCGGAGGTAGCTTCATTTGCTTTATATAGAGACTATTCATAAGTATTACTAATGTAATCTATGTGAATAAAAAAATATTGACTTGACTTGACTTGACTCGTATTTTCGTTTAAGTCAAAGAATTATCTGCGCAGAGGGCAGGGGTGGTCATTCTGTCGTGCTTGGCACCACGCCACGGTTCGCTTTATGGATATAAGCTCAATACAAGGAAACGTTTGCGGGAGTTCTTTTAAGTTTTTTGTGAGAAAGATTTAAAATAAGCGATAACGTAGACTCAGGAATTGATCTGTTTTATATTAGCGTTTACTATTTAATTAAAAACCTAACATTTACCAGTTATTATTATTATTACAGCTTTATTTTCCACATAGCAAATTGTTATTAGAAATACGGTTATCGTTATTATTACTATTATTGTTACTTTGTGTGTGTGGCCTCTCTGTGGGTAGAAGCCTCCATTATTCCCCACTTTTTCCTGTCTTTGGCCGTTTGCATCCAATTTTTGCCGGCTGTGTTTATTATGTCATCCGACCATCTCTTCTTTTGTCGTGTTTTTTTTTTACCTTCCACAAACATTTACCAGTAACCAGGTATAATTGATACTTATATTCTAAAGCTGAAGAGTCTGCTTACTTCAAAGTGCTAAGGTCAGCGACTACTGGTTCGAATTGATTTGTTTTTTGTGTTAGATATTAGTTTTTTGAGAAAACGCTTTTAGGCTATATAAAATCTCGCTGCACACATTTGAGTACGTGTTTGAAACCTATTGATTTTTAATAAGTAGAACAAATATAACATTTTTACCCACGTGTAGTAAATTATATACATCTATATAATTTTTTTTTTAAATTACTCTTCAAGATTGACCTCATCCAACCAGATTAGGTGGTAATGAGGTCCTAGTTTAAGGACGACAAGTACAGGATAATAAATGTGTTACTGGACGTGTCGCCATTACCTTGAAGGCTTGACCCCTGCTACTAATGTAGCACCCCCAAGAGGTCTGGAAACCTTACTTACACGCAGGAACACAACACAGTAGTGATTATTTTTTGGCGGCGGTCATCCAGTTCGAGCGATAAATGGCTATGTCTTACCTCTCTTTAATAGGCTCATCATTGGTCTTACGGTTGGATGTCATTTAAAAAGTCCTAAATAAATAACGTCGATATTCCCATGCTTAGGTATAAATGCCCGTAATAAATGTTAATATTTTGACTGTTGTACTAATATACAAATTAAAATATATGTTTTAAAGTAAATGTTTTTTTAATTGTATAGCAACAGTTTGAAAACATCTACATAACTTTATATCGTCTTTACTGTAAATTTATATCGAAATAAGTTTAAATTAAATATACACAGCGCGTGATACACGTACGAAATGATAACAAGAATATATTTGAGTTGTTATTACTTCAAAACTATTTGTTGTTATCGGAAACTTTAATATACTATCTGAAGTTTTATTCCAGATTTACTTTATACAATACTAGCTTATGCTTTCGACTTCGTCCGCGTGGCGTGTTATAAAAGAGAGATCTTTGTGTGTGTGAGAGAGACTTTATATATACTAAGGTATGCATGCATGCTAGATTGAAAATCTATTCAAAGTCAAAGTCAAAGTCAATATTTTTTATTCACATAGATTACATTAGTAATACTTATGAATAGTCTCTATATTGCAAATGAAGCTACCTCCGGTTCGGAACCTATAATTAATGAGTTGTTCTCCAAAGATGAGATCTTGAGTGAGGTCGAGCTGTTCTATGGACAGTTGTACAAGACATCCCATATTCCTGTTGTCGACTTGGTCCAAGATCCACGATCCAAGTTAACCCGACACTATACAGAAGACATCCCGGACGTCAGCCTGAACGAGATCAGAATGGCTCTCAAGCAGCTTAAAAACGGTAAAGCACCGGGTGATGACGGAATCACAACGGAGCTTCTGAAGGCGGGCGGCAAGCCGGTCCTAGTGGCCCTTCAGAAGCTATTCGATTCTGTCATCCTCGGGGGCATCGTTCCAGAGGCGTGGACCAGGGGCGTGGTGGTGTTGTTTTTCAAGAAGGGTGACAAAACCCGCTTGAAAAATTATCGACCTATCTCGCTCCTGAGCCACGTCTATAAGTTGTTTTCGAGAGTCATTACAAATCGACTCTCGCGCAGGTTCGACGACTTCCAGCCTCCCGAACAAGCCGGTTTCCGAAAAGGCTTTAGCACCATAGACCACATACATACGCTGCGTCAGATTATACAGAAGGCCGAGGAGTATAATCGGCCTCTGTGTCTAGCGTATGTGGACTATGAGAAGGCCTTCGATTCAGTCGAGACTTGGGCGGTGCTGCAGTCCCTCCAGCGGTGCCAAATTGACTATCGGTACATCGAAGCGTTGAAGTGTTTGTATAGAAACGCCACCATGTCAGTTCGAATCCAAGATAGAGGCACGAGACCGATCCCACTGCAGAAAGGTGTCAGACAGGGGGACGTAATTTCCCCGAAACTGTTCACCGCTGCATTGGAGGACGTCTTCAAGCTTCTCGATTGGACCGGACTCGGCATCAACATCAATGGCGAATACATCACTCACCTTCGATTCGCAGACGATATCGTGGTCATGGCAGAATCCCTGGAGGATCTTGGCACAATGCTCAATGACCTCAGCAGTGTTTCCCAACGGGTTGTGTCCCTGAATGGGACCTCTTTTTTAATGTTATTGTTATACTTTTTTATACATTCTGTTTTTTGATACGTTTTGTTTTTGTCGGTTTGAATACGTCATTATAGCACGTCACAGAAAACAACCGGGTTTTATTTAATAATTATTTAAATACGATAAACCCAGGTACGTTCGACAATAAGTGGTCCTTGAAGCCTCCTCGTTGCGGCCGCCGATGGAAGCCCTTCTGATGGAGTTAGTGGGAACCAACGGAGAGCTACGAACCCTATCTAGTTTTCGAGGACAGAATGTCCTGCATATTGGAAGCTAACATGGCGCTTTATTCCACCATCTGTCTGCAAGTTTCATGGAAGGAGCCCGAGGGAGATAAATGAGGAGAATAAGAGAACGCGCTCTACGGGAGGCAGTTTTCGTCACGTTGTGAGCAAAAGCAGAGGCGATAGTACATTTGCGACCACTAAAATATGGCCATTCTTTTGTCTTAAAAAAGGGGAGCATGTCCCTGAATGGGACCTCTTTTTTATGTCGTTTTTTATACTTTTTTATACATTCTGTTTTTTGATACGTTTTGTTTTTGTCGCTTTGAATACGTCATTATAGTACGTCACAGAAAACAACCGGGTTTTATTTAATAATTATTTAAATACGATAAACCCAGGTACGTTCGACAATAAGTGGTCCTTCTCCCTGTGATTAACCAGCACACGAATTAAAATGGTGATTACGCGATCGCAAACCAAACTTGGACGAAGTGACTCTGATGGACATGCAAGCAGTGGTGAGGCCGTTCCGTTACCCTCTGTATCTCAGCTTGATAGCGACGAACCCCAGGTACAAACCACGCAAATGGGGCCGAGCTCGCGTGCTCACTCGACAGCGTCTACGCGCGCTAGCCGCTCCTCCGCGACGGTTACAGCGAGGAAACTCGCAGCGGAGGCGCGACACGCGCAACATCTAGCGCAATTGAAGCACGCACAACTTGAGTTCGAGCGTCAAGCAGCAGAGGCCGCACATCGGGCCGAGCTAGCTGCCATTGAGGCAGAGCACAGCGATTGCGGATCACATCGCACTGAGCGGAGCCGCGCCAGCGTTGAAAGTTGGTTGCACGATGCAGCTCCCCCGGCCGTAACGTCTATTTCGCGACTTAACGATGTCTTTTTCCAATCTTCGAATGTTGCAGTTTCGAGTCCTACGCCGTTGCCTCGGCCCGATTTTAGCAGAGGTGACAGGGCTACTGCCGTTGACGTTCAAAGGAAGGAGGACGGCGCCGTTGGTCAACTAATCCAAGCTCTACAATCTTTTCATAATAAAAGCGACACATATAATAAAAAAATAATCCATCTTCCATGTTTTGACGGTAAATCGCCACTCGAGTGGCTCATGTTCAAACGTAGTTTCCAGGATACTGCAAGATCGTTTTCTGAAACCGAAAATCTTGCGCGCCTAAATCAGGCTTTGAAAGGCGCAGCGCGCGAGGCGGTGAGCATGCTCCTCGTGATGGCGCGCCAGGCCAGCGACGTTATGGACGTGCTTGACCGACGATTTGGCCGGCCCGAACAGATTGTACTGCAGGAAGTTAACGCAGTGCGATCCCTACCGAAGCTTGGGCCTGAGGTAAAAGATTTAAATATATTTGCCACTCGTGTGCGAAATTGTGTGGAGGTTGCCAAACTTTTAGAACATACGGATTATTTACGTTCGCCAGAGTTGTTTGGTACGCTGCTTGGCAAACTTTCCCCACTATTGCGCGCACGATGGTTGGATTTTGCAGCAGGTCACGATGGGGCGGGTCAGTCCAGAGTTGAAATGTTTTCACATTTTCTCAATCGTGAGGTGGACCTCGTGATGAAGTTTGGTGCCGCAACCGACATTAATGTAGCCACAGTTCATCACCCCAGGATTCATACGATTGAGGAAACGAGTTTAGGAGTAATTTCTAAAACATTTCGGCCACAACATTCCAAATTTCCTGTGAAAAAATTATCATGTTTATTTTGTAAACACGAGCATAGTTTGACAGATTGTCAAAAATTTTCATCTCTGACAATTGATGACAGGTGGCAGTTTGTAAAGGAAAATAAAATTTGTTATCGCTGCCTGCAAAAAGTTCCGCATAGTTTTAAGTTTTGCAATAAAAATAAAGATAACTGCACGATAGCAGATTGCCATCGTAGGCATCATACTCTGCTGCACGATTCGAATTTGGTGTCATCGACACACATTAACGAACAACCGGAGCCCGTACCTTCAACATCGAGTGGTACTGAGCAAGTTGCTATCAACACTGCAGCGACTCTGCTTGATCCGTCACGGCGTCCTTTGTTGAAAGTAGTAGCAGTCACCGTTTCTGGGCCCTCTGGAAGCGTTGACACGTTTGCTCTACTGGACGACGGGTCAACAGCGACGTTTATAGACTCCGAAATAGCCTCACAGATTGGTGCAGTCGGCCCTAAGGGGCGCGTACATTTAGATTGTATAGGAGGTTTGTCTAAAGATAGCGAGGTTCAGTATGTTGATTTTGACATTAAAGGCAGGACTTCGACGCAACGATTTTCGATACGTAAGGCACGTTCTATCAAAAATTTAGGGTTGCAGAGTCAAGCTGCTTCTCGTGATAGCCTACGTTCGTTGCCATATTTATCAGACTTGATTGATGTTTTGAGTTACGATGAGGCTAAGCCTACACTCATAATAGGTATAGATAATTGGCACCTTATAACCGCGACCGAAATTAGGAAGGGTACTAAATCCCAGCCTGTCGCTATATATACTCCGCTCGGATGGGTTTTGTTTGGGTTCACGAGTTCTAGAACTAAACCAATTCAGTCTACTTACCATGTGCATTTGCGCGAAAGTGAAAATCCACATCACAACCTGGAAACCCTCATCAAAGATCAGTATAGGTTAGACTCTATCGGCATTACTAAGCGCGAGCCGCGGAGCGTGGACGATCAACGTGCACTCGAGATTTTAGAGCGAACAACTCGACGCCTGTCTGATGGGCGCTTCCAAGTTGGCTTGTTGTGGAAGTCCGATAAGCCTAAGGTTCCGAATAGCTACCCTTTGGCATTTTCTAGGTTTAAAAGCCTCGAGAGGAAAATGTTAAAGGACCCCGAGTATGCCAAGCGTTATCGTTTGAATATCCACGATATGATTAAAAAGGGTTATGCGGAATTATGCGAGGGGCCGCCACCGAAGTCTATTTGTTGGTATCTACCACATTTTGGGGTGGTAAATCCCAAAAAACCAGCAAAACTTCGTGTTGTTCATGATGCAGCTGCAAAAGTCGATGGCGTATCGCTTAACTCAATGCTTCTTACGGGGCCTGACTTTTTGCAGCCTCTTCTTGGTATTTTAATGCGTTTTAGGGAGGGCAAGATAGCTTTTACTGCCGACATCAAGGAAATGTTTCCCCAGGTAAAAATTCAGGATCATGATCGGGACGCACAGAAATTTCTTTGGCGCGATAATCCCACGGATTCAATTAAAATATATCGCATGTCATCCATGATATTTGGTGCTTGTTCTAGTCCCTCTTCGTCTGTTTATGTCTTAAATAAAAATGCATTAGAATTCCAAGAAGAGTTTCCAGAGGCCGTGCAAGCCATTACAACTAATACATACATGGACGATTTCATTGGTAGTCTAGATGGCACTGTTGAACACGCGGCTCAATTGGCGGCTGACATTTTGGAAGTGCATAAGCGCGGTCACTTCGAAATGCGTGGATGGGTTTCCAACATCCCTGAAACCTTAAATCAGTTGCCAAATGAGCTTGTTTCCGATATGTCAAGAGTAGATTTGGGTAGCTTGGACTCACTTACGTTTGTTCGCACTTTAGGACTTATATGGTATTCCATCATTGATACACTTAGTTTCAATATTGGTTTGAAAGATAAATTGCCAACACCATTTACGAAACGTGAAGTCTTGGCGCAAGTGATGCGCATTTACGACCCGCTAGGCATATTAGCTCCGATTGTAGTTAGAGGACGTATTTTATTTCAAAACTTGTGGCGCACAAATGTAGGTTGGGACGAGCCGCTGTCAGAAAATGATCAAACAACGTGGACAGAGTGGTTTGAAAGTTTGAAATCAATCACAGGTATACAAGTACCACGTTTTTATGGTTTTAGCGGTCATGTAGTGTTAGAGCTACACGTGTTTTGCGACGCTAGCGAGCTTGCCTACGCTGCTGTTGCATTCTGGAGATTTGTTTTACCTTCGGGTGAGGTCAAGGTGGCTCTAATAGCTAGCAAAGCTCGTGTATCTCCTTTGAAACCTACTTCAATCCCACGTCTGGAATTGCAAGGTGCTCTGATAGCTACTCGTCTCGCTGCTACCATTTGCGAAACTCATGTTTCCATTCCTAACCGTCGATTTTTTTGGTGTGACTCGATGAACGTACTAGGATGGTTAAGAAGTGATGCTAGGAATTTTAAACCCTTCGTTGCTCATCGTGTGGGCGAAATTATAGAGAACAGCGACGTCAGCGAATGGCGCTGGGTTCCTAGTGAACTCAATGTGGCTGATGATGCCACTAGGGGGAAATGTAACATCGAGTCTCGCTGGCTATCGGGCCCAAGTTTCCTCTTGGCTCCTATTTCCGAATGGCCGACCGAACCAAACGTTTCAAACCAAATTATTTTTGACCAGGAGGAACTGAAGCCACAATTTCGTCATTCTGTTGATCGATCATCTTCCATTGTAGAGTTCATCAATTACACAGACTCGCATCAGTTGCCCTTGCCCGTAGTAGTAGATGTCAACCATTTTAGCTCATGGATTAGACTGGTAAGGGCAACTGCAAGACTTCACCAATTCATCGCTTCCATTACGAAAAATCGGGGACGCGATTTTCAAAATTATTGGGTGAGGGACATTGGTACTAATCCGAATAGGGCTGAACATTGTTCGTTGCCAGTTATCGCCTCTGCCACGGCTCCTGCACCACCAATCGCTGAAGACATCATGCGTGCGGAGCGGCACGTTTTGGGGTGGAGCCAACTCAGCACCTTCGGAGAAGAAATATATTGTTTGGTACACGAACGTCCCCTACCTAAGAAGAGTCGCCTGGTTACGCTGTCTCCTGTGCTCAAGGATGGACTACTGCGCCTCGCCGGTCGAACATCCTCTGTGATTCGAGAGCAGCCGATAATATTGGATGGCAAAGATGTAGCAACACAACTCTTGATACGCCATTACCACCATAAGTATGCGCACGCGAATACCGAGACTGTAATTAACGAGCTACGTCAGCAATACTGGATTCTTGGTATAAGAAACGCCGTACGATCAATTGTTCATGGCTGCCAGTTATGTAAAATTCTTAAAGCCCCTTTATTGCAGCCACCGATGGCTGACCTTCCGGAGGCAAGACTAGCTCACAACCAGCGCCCTTTCACATTTACTGGAGTCGATTACTTCGGACCCTTGATGATCACGATTGGTCGGCGACAAGAAAAGCGTTGGGTGGCGCTGTTCACATGCCTGGTCACTAGGGCAGTCCATTTGGAAACGATAACAAGCTTAGCAACGGACTCAGCCATACTGTGTCTGCGCCGGTTCATCGCTCGTCGTGGTTCACCTAGCACTATCTATTCGGACAATGGGACGGCATTTGTTGGAGCAAACCGAGAGTTACGGGCCCTGTTTGGAACTTCGGTGACAGAATTTGCCGCGAATAAGAAGATAACATGGCGTTTCATTCCACCATCAGCTCCTTTCATGGGAGGAGCATGGGAGAGGCTTGTGAGGAGTATAAAAACTGCGTTGAAAGTTACGTTGAGAGAGCGCGCTCCACGAGAGGAAGTTTTCGTCACTTTGTTGGTGGAGGCAGAGGCAATAGTCAATTCGCGACCGCTAACACATGTTTCGCCAGACGCGGACTTTGAAGAAGCTTTAACCCCTAATCATTTTATCATCGGGTGTACATCAGGCCAGCCATATCCGAACGAAAAGTTATCAGATGCTGCGCTGGTGGGCAGGAGCAATTGGCGAAAGGCACTAAGACTCGCTGATCATTTTTGGCGCCGCTGGGTAACTGAATATCTACCTAATCTGGCACCACGCCGCGTACGGGGAAGAGACGTCGCTGTCAAGGTCGGTGACCCGGTGCTCATCGGTGATGGGGACCTACCGAGGGGGACCTGGCCTCGTGGCGTGATAGTGGCTCTTTTCCCAGGGCGTGATGGCGAGGTAAGGGTGGCGGATATTCAGACCCAAAGGGGTATTTTGCGGCGCCCTCTCAAAAAACTTATTCTTTTAAGTTAAAAAGGGGAGCATGTCCCTGAATGGGACCTCTTTTTTAATGTTATTGTTATACTTTTTTATACATTCTGTTTTTTGATACGTTTTGTTTTTGTCGTTTTGAATACGTCATTATAGCACGTCACAGAAAACAACCGGGTTTTATTTAATAATTATTTAAATACGATAAACCCAGGTACGTTTGACAATAGGTTGGTTTACGGATGAACATGGATAAAACCAAGGTAATGTTCAATGTCCATGTGACTCCGGCACCAGTATCTGTTGGGAATGCGATTCTCGAAGTTGTCGATCATTACGTCTATCTGGGACAAACTATCCAGTTAGGCAAATCCAACTTCGAGAAAGAGGTCAACCGACGAATCCAACTCGGCTGGGCAGCGTTCGGGAAGCTTAGGCATATCCTCACGTCCAAAATTCCCCAGTGCCTGAAGAGAAAGGTCTATAACCAATGTGTGTTACCAGTGATGACTTACGGAACTGAGACGTGGTCTCTGAATGTTGGCCTCATAACGAAGCTCGAAGTTGCGCAGCGTGCTATGGAGAGGGCTATGCTCGGCGTTTCCCTACGTGATCGGATCCGTAATACGGAGATCCGTAGAAGGACCGGTGTATTCGACATAGCCCGAAGAGTTAGCACGCTGAAGTGGCAATGGGCAGGCCACATCGCTCGTAGGACCGACGACCGTTGGGTAAAGAGGGTCCTCGAGTGGCGACCACGTACCGGACGACGCAGCGTGGGGCGGCCCCCAACACGATGGACTGACGACATCGTCAGATGTGCGGGGAGCCGCTGGATGCAGAAAGCGCAGGACCGCGCGTTGTGGCGTTCTGTAGGGGAGGCCTATGTCCAGCAGTGGACGAAAAGAGGCTGATGGATGGATGGATGGAATTAATGAGTTATTAAGACAGATAAGAAATTTTGCAATATCCTGTTACAAGTAGGCTTTAAGTTTTCTACGGTATCTGCATGCCAAATTTCAGGCGTCTAACTTAAGCGGTTTAGATTTTTTATACAAAAGGATTTTCCCGCTAATTCCCGTTTCCGTGGGAATTTCGGAAATTATTTTCTTAGTGCACCTTTGCGGTACCTAAGCTACGTTCCTTTCAAATTTCTATGTTCAGCCTTTTAGTCTGTGCGTTGATATGTCAGTTGATATAAACGCTAACTTTAAAAAATGGTATGAGTTATTTTTTTAATTCCGTTTTTTGTCGCCAGTACTGACACTAATTTAAAAAACAAATGTGCTAACAATGTAAAACGAATTAGGAAATAAATACCAACTAAATGAAGACATTCCATTTTTAAATTTCCATTTATACTAAAATTGAAACAATTTCGAGCTTAAACCAATTCTTTGCTAAAATTAAAAGCAAAGAAACAGCACGGTGCGGCTTTACATTTTCCCAGAAGCGACGACAGCACACGTCGTAAATAACTTCTATTTTCTGAACAACAAGGGCGATAATTCAAGATCATAGCTCGTTCCGCTGAGCCGGCTAAAGCCTAGTGTTATTAAAGCAGTTTCCTACGATACAGGGCGATTATAAGCGTACCATGTGTAGCTGTTTTTTGGTAAAAACGCTTATCCGATGAAATTGAAAATTTTTCAATATCATTGTACTTTATTTAAAACTAGCTGTGCCTGCGACCTTGTTCGACGGCGGACTACATGTTTGGATTTTCTGTTTTCTAAATTCAAATAATAATAAAAAAAGACAAAATGAAATTAGCCTAAGTTATTGTTTTAAACATCAGTTACCTGCCAAAAAATGTCCTGTCAAAATCTGTCAGCCATTTTAGGAAGCCAGAACAAACAAACAGACATACAGACAAACATTGTAAAAAAATGCGGCGACTGTTACACATAAATAATCTTTACAGCACGGGCAAGCTACGGAAGCTTAAAATATATAAATAAACAAATTTGGCGAATGTCAAGGCGGTGAGGAGCAGATAACTCTCAACCAATCAGCGCGCAATGCATTTTTTGTTCACAATTTGACCGATTCCCATCGATAGATTACAATATAGCGAAAAATAACGTTATGGTTCACAATCTGTCGACAGTTTACAATCTCGCGAGATAGATTATAATCTAACGGTTTTTATAATCTTACGGTGACATATAAATGTATATATACGGTCGAATTGAGAACATCCTCCTTTTTTTGAAGTCGGTTAAAAATGGAGTAACTTCTTGCGTTTTCCTAACGTTTCTCTTCACTGCCCTGCTCCTATTGATTGCAGTGTGAGGAAAAGTATACTATAACCTGCCCAGGAGTATGAGTAATAACTGTATCAAGTGTCCTTCAAATCGGTCGAGTAGTTTTTGTTTCCATAACGAACATACATTCAGACAGACAGACAAAAAATTTACTGATTGCATTTTTGGCATCAGTATCGATCACAAATTACCTCCTGATAGTTATTTTGTAAATATAATTTCATGTACAGAATTTACCTCTCTACAAATATAAGTACCTTAGGTTACCACTACGGTCACTTTAAACTAAATCATTACATTACAGTTTAATAATAATCCTACTACTATTATAAAGGCGAAAGTTTGTAAGTATGGATGTATGGATGTTTGTTACTCTTTCACGCAAAAACTACAGAACGGATTTGGATACAATTTGGTAGGAAGACAGATGACATACTAGATTAACATATAGGATACTTTTTATCCCGAAATAACGCGGGCGAAGTCGCGGGCAACAGCTAGTATTGTGATATTTAAAAGTCAAAGACAAAGTCGACGACCTCCGTAGCCGAGAGGCGAGTGGGCCTGACTTTGGCGAGTGCCATCTCTGAGGTTCCGGGTTCGATCCCCGGTCGGGTCAATATGGGAAATGAACTTTTCCATATTGTCTTGGGTCTGGGTGTTGTGGTACCGTCGTTGTTTCTGATTTCCGTAACACAAGTGCTTAAGCTACTTACCACAGAATCAGAGCAATGTATGTGATGCTGTCCAATATACTTTTTTTTTTTTTTATAAAAGTCAAAGTCGGCGTAGGTTTTTTTTAATAGTACATCAAATATTACTGTCACCTTCAGGTAATTCAGTCTTGCTGTTTATACGGCAATCGTATCAAACTGTGAAATTAGAACAAATTGTGCACCAAAACAGTTTTAAACCTATTACCGTCGCAGCTCAGTTTTTGCTGCGCCTCTCGCAGTAATGGAGTTTGGAAGGCTAATACGGCGGGCGGGCCTCAAAACTCGATTTTACTTCAGCATACCAAGTTATTTCACTTCATATAATACTGGATGTTTGTTATCCAAATTTTTTGTTGGCTCATCATTTTCAACCAAATTCAAAAAAAGGGGGAGGTTCTCTATTCGACCGTATACAGACATGTATTTTTTTTACAGAATATTTTTACAAACGCTACTACACCGAACATTGTTTCGCCGAATCATAGAACTTTGTGAAATTCGGAGAAACGATGTTCGGTAGAGTTTGTCCTTATTAAATAAATAATATAAAAAAATAAAATATAAAATTTACTAATTTATTCATGAAGTACAGCAACAAAACACAAATTAAACAAAACAATTATAATAAACTTTAAAGACAGCATTAAATTTGAGTTCTAATGATAGCTGCACACAACATGAGAATACAACATTTTGAAAAATCCCTAGGTAAAAGGTATGAGTCCATTTTGTGTTGTAAAATGTTCTTTCAGAAGTTTACTGGATCTTATTTCATGTTTATTGTAAGCAATTCTTTTTATATAGTTTACCAACTATCGGTGATACTTTTTGATTTGAAACACTTCATATCAGCCATGTTTGAAGGAGGATTTTGTCCAATAAGGTAACAAAATATTTATTGCCGTGGAAGCGTAACAGCCAAGTTTAAGCTGATTTAGTCACAAACTGACAGCCCGCACAGTGTGTACGTATACACGGATAATTTTAACAAAAATATAATTAAAGCCAATACTTTTCATTTACAAAAAAATAAAACGTTCGTTGGTTTTATTTTAAAAAGAGCAACTTTGGTATTCAAAGGAGTTTTAAGTTTTAAAATAATAAAGTGATTGGAGAAGTGGTTACTTTTCCAACCATCGGCAATTAAAGTACCGGAGAGAGCTGCTTTGTTAATAGGTAAGTTAAAAATAACTCCTAATACAGAGAAAAAAATGTTAAAATTGTAACTAATTCGCGTAAAATAATCGCTTTATCACATTTATCCTAAGAAGGTTCATTAAAATTATTACATAGATATGACGTTACTATCAGTTTGATTTTAATTTTTTTATGATTCCCAAACAGAAGTGGGTTCAAATTTGATAGACTATCTAGTTCTATTTTTGAATAATTGTATGTGCCAACTCCAAAATATAAAACAGTTTGAACACAACTTTTCGCAATAAAAGTAAGCACGTACAACATGAGTTTAGTCTATATATAGCTAGAATTTTATTTATTCATAAGGTGGTATTAGTTATTGACTTGACTAAGTAACCATTATATAAAGGTAGGATGACATTCAGCAGAAGACGATCAATTATTCCCCACTACGTATTTTTATATTCTAGCTAATGTTTAATACAGGGACTTGGCGCGGCCGAGTCTGCATCAAAAATTTATGGAATACGTCTGAAACGCAAAGGATGCATTATTAATTAAAAATAAAGGCATGCTAGCGTGGTAGAGCGTATTCAATATTGACGCTAACTCGTATTTGGGATCATGTTTGTTTTATTAACTTAGCAGAATTCTGTATTTTTACAAGTGCACGTATAGGAAATGACTGAAAAATTTACAGGTCGCATAGGTAGAAAAGTTATTGAATTTAAACCTAGCCTCTAAGACAAAGCAGTAAAGTTGCATTTGGGAGGCTAATACCCAGCAGTATAATAACTATAGCAGTATAATGAATGCTGATAATAATGAAAACGTTATTAAGCCATGTTGTATTTATTAAATTTGGTGATCTGTTTGATAATTTAAACGAAATTTGGTTGAATTTAGAGGCAGTTTGAACATTGTTAAAAATGCATATATAATAATTCGAAATTACTGACGCTCATATTAATAGAAGCAATTGAGTGGGGGTGGGATGTGTCTGGTGGACTGGCACACTTCAGCCGCACGCATTATGCGCGTCGAGGAGGCTCGCTTAGCGGTAGGTGCTGTGTGAGCCTGTATATACTCCGCAAGAGACCCTGTCTCCTCCACTACTGCGCAGCGTTGGCCACTGAGGGGGTTTTAGTCAGTGCGAGCCCGACACATATCATATTCCCACCGGAGATTTCGAAAGCTCGAAAAAAAAGGCCTCAAGACTGTTCACAACACTGGTTAGCTTGTGTTTATATACCGATAGAATACATCTTCCGCAGCTCGGACATGTGCTTGAACCATTTATAAATAGCTTTCAACTTACACAAAAAATAGGCACTTTCACGCATAAACGTTCCATTATTCTGAAAATAATAATTTGCATCTTCGTTTTAAGCACTCTGAAATCCAGTACATAAAAACATAGTTGTCCAAAAAACTAATTATCACTAACTAAATAGGTATAAATAAACAACTCTAAGTACAAATGAATTTTACAAACGACATACAAGTTGACAACATTTTACTTTTTTGTATTTTCAAAACAGTTGCGCCAAGTTCAGTTCGTACGTCGTCAGAAAATAAAAAAGAAAAAACTGTCCAAGTGCGAGTCAAACTCACCCATGAAGGGTTCCGTAGCAGCAAGTGACATAATTCAAAAGTTTCTGATTGAATTGAAGGTAAGTTTCGGTTTACGATTTATGACGTTTAAAAAAAACTACTTAGTAGATCTCGTTTAAATTTTGAAATACTTTGGAAAGTATCTCACATATGGTTTGGAGAAGAAAAAAATTTGAGTTTCAGTTTTGAGGTAAGTATGGGGCAACCTTAAAATGTTTTTTTTTTTGTGAAAATCTTTATGCAGTTCACAGAATACATCCACATTTAAATTTTCCACAATATGGGTCTTAAAGTTTCTGAAAAAAGTGACTGTGTCATACAGACGGACAGATAGACAGAGATGACAAATACACAAGGGTTCCGTTTTTGCCATTTGGAAACAGAACCCTAAAAAGAGACCACATTTTTTGGTTTTACCTCAGGAAATGAGGTTTAAATTAAAAATTTCCTTTTCAGACCGTTTTAAACAATCCACCTCTAATTGAACTCGACAGAAAATGCCGGAACGAATTTATTTCGGACAAGCTTTTTAAGAGACGTCGAAAAAGTTAGTGAATTTGTCGAGACCAGATGAAACGGGATGAACCCACAAAAGGCGGCCTTACACATCAAAGAGGGGCTTACCGCCACGAAACGGGGGATAAATGGAATACCCTCTAATAAAATTAAAAAAATTTCAACGCTATCTTCTTATATCATTATCACATTTGGATTAAAAAAATGTTTTTCATGTAGTTTTGATTTATGATTTTCTTCGGCTTTTAATAGTCTTTATTGTGTCTATATGCTTTGTAACACTAGCGGTACCGGCGAACTTTGTTCCGCCTTAGAGGCAATAAATTACTTAAAAAAGCAAAAAGAAATTTACAAAAAAAGTATCCTATGTCCTTGTCCTGGTTCTAAAGTACCTACCCACCAATTTTCAGCCAAATCTGTTCTGCCGTTCTTGAGTTATAAAAAGTGTAACTAACACGACTTTATTTTAAATATATATTTGATATAGACATACACTTTTTAAGAAATTGTGATCGAAACCACAACAATTTTCATATGCATGTTCCCAAAGATTCTGATCCCAAAATATTGCAGTACAAAAGACACAGGTGTGAATTTCTCAGTGCATCATTATTCGAATAAGCCAAGCAAGCAAATCTACTGGCTGCTTACATATTGATAAGCTTGTGGATTATCAGAGAGAAAGACTTTGTGTTATACTACCTAACAGTTATTAAAAAATTAAAACTGTTTCGAGTTTGAGACCCTCGAGGGCACTTTAATTGTATAACGTGTTGGGTAGACATCGCAGGCTTACTGTGTAAGGATAAGTAATAAATCAGGTGGATTTAATAATTATTTACTAAAATTATTGTAGTTATAGTTTGTAAATTTTATTTATACATTCGTTCATTCGTTCGTGTTTGAATAACGTTCAATGTAAAGGCAGTCGTGACTCAAACGCGGACACAAACGGACGGAACTTGTGACAGTGTAAGAGTGTAAACAGTGGCGAACGTACTGCTGGAGCAAGCATCAGGTCCGTAATTCGATTTTATTTAATGTTAAAGTAATGTTATTTTCTACGTGCAAAGATCTTAGTAAAATAAATTATTGGACTCTCATCTCATTGCCGATGATATACCTAATTAAATAAAGTCTTGTTATAATTCCTTCTGTTGTTTTATTCTAACTAAAATTTCGAATACTTACAGTGTAATTATAATTGACTGAAAATAATGATGATGCTTTCTTTTAAAACCTTTGAAATAGAGGTATATATTAAACAGTGAGTCCTTACTATGCTCAAAATGATCCTAATTCCCTTGGAAGTGACATCGGATGATAATTGCTTCAATGCAATATCTAGCTTCGTCGAAATCTGAATTGTAAAATTCTACTGTGCCGACCTACGACATGACCTACAAGTCGACACAAATACAGCGTCAGCAGAATTGGCGTAGTAAACAACGCTCCATACGTAATGCGTGACATCGATATCCTACATCGCGATATCAGAGTTTTCGTCGCCACTAAGTATATATACGACAAACCAAGATTGGTAGTAGGGCCTTGGTCCCCGAGCAGATAACACCTAGCTCGGCGGAAGTACTTCCACTTTTAGTAAAGAACATACGTTCCTTACATTGGTGACCCCGACTGAGCTGAACATCAGCAGCCTTTGAAGAACGGAGCCTTCGCATCAGGCCATGTCTCCATACCCTCAACAGCCAGCTTAGCCACGACAAGAGCACCGGACCACCTCAGCTGACAAAGCCACCTGGTTCCGGGCCCGTGTAATGAAGCAGGCCATCGCAGCCCTACGACCGAGTCATTGGTCCACACCGGCGTAGCAGCAGCTGCCTCCCTGCAACTACACGCATCGGGCACGTGCTTGGTCTCCAAAGGGGGGGAGTACTGTGCCGACCTACGACATGACCTACAAGTCGACACAAATACAGCGTCAGCAGAATTGGCGTAGTAAACAACGCTCCATACGTAATGCGTGACATCGATATCCTACATCGCGATATCAGAGTTTTCGTCGCCACTAAGTATATATACGACAAACCAAGATTGGTAGTAGGGCCTTGGTCCCCGAGCAGATAACACCTAGCTCGGCGGAAGTACTTCCACTTTTAGTAAAGAACATACGTTCCTTACACTACATATTAAATATGTTACTAAAGGAGGCTACACTGTAATGTTTCGAATTATCGTTGAATACAATATTAAGTAAATTCGGTGCCCGTTTCTACCGAGAAGAAACTTAGTATGATTATGTAACAATAGCGGTATCTATATTATCAGTATGTGTAAATTACTTTGGACTCAATCATACAGCTTAAGTTTGAAGAGTATGCCAAATAAGTATGTAGCTTTGTGGTAAGCTGGGGTTGACCTATCTCTAAGGCGGACCCCAAGCTATATAATGGATGCACATTAGAATACAAACTAGAAAAAAGTGTCTGGAACTACCGCATATCACATAGGTAATCCGTATAATATATCTAATAATCCGTCGATAGGGCAGTGGCTAAGATAGTTGATTAAGATTCCTTTCTACCTTTAAGGTGTGTGGGGATTTTAGTGGGTAGTCTCCGCTCTTAAGAGCGGAGGAGTCCCATATACGCCTCTGTCTCTCCTGGCAGCGGTGCGATACGTCAATGATAGATGATGAAAAAGACAACCTTTCTTTGACCGGGAGAAGTGCTTGATGCGTAGTATCGTCACCAGAGGGCAACATCGTTTGCACTTTGCTGTCCTTGAAAAGGGAAGTTCTATCCACTAAGCCTTCAGCAATCGCCCTTGAAGGGGATGCTGTGGGAAATATTAACGAGAACCACAAAAGCACTGCTAGGCAGAATGACTGCTTTTGTGAAACTCCTTCACCTTTCTAAATTGGGGGGAAAGCAGAGATGGATTGGGGGGAAAGTAGGTATAATGAAAAATAACAACCTAAACCAACGAGTCTTTTAAGAAGGGTTTAAAAAAAAAAAATGATATTATTTTTAATCTTATACAAAAACAGTTTAAAAAGGTCGCTACTAAAACACCTTTAATCGAACCCTTTTATCTCAGCCATTGTCCCCCAAATTGGATTCTCGAGATCTCTTCAGGCTTTAAACTTTTAAAGACAATGAGAACGGGTTATCTTTAAATTACCCAGCCTTTGCCAAAGCAAAGATCGCAGAGAAAGCCATGAAATATGTATCAGGTGTTTTGAATAGCCTCCTGGGTAGGGCGACCACGCTTTGAACTGCGAAATAAGAGATCATTCCAACATGGAGTTTAAGAGTTATAAAGCTACTTACTTACCTTTTTCAAAGATTCAGATTTTTTTTTTCATTTGGTAATGTTGGTTTTAAATTGAGAGAGGAACAAGATACATTATAGAAGTATATAATAGTGTAGCAATAAAATATAGTTTCATGTAAACTCATACATACGGAAAGCATGTTTTAATTGTTAGATTGAAGTAAAACTGCCTAGTTTGGAATGTTCATGCTATCACAAAGAACCTACAAGGAGCACATAGATAGTTACTCTTTTCAAACATTGCAAATATGAAAAAAAACATGAATGCTTACACACGAAGGTACAAGAACAATGGAGCTTTTGCCTTCTACACATAAGACACACATAAAGAAAGCTATGAAGTTTAATATAATAGGCTATGGTATGTGTATGTACCTACGTTTTGTTAGAGATGACGTTTTTTTTCTTTTTTCTCTTATCCGGTTATTTAGCTGGATATTTGGAAACACTGATTCAAGCAAGGGTTACGTCGAGAAGGAATAGCAAATTAACTGGATTACACAAACACCAAACTTGCCGAGACATTTTAGAGCAATTTGCAGATGTCACGTGCTTATGAGATGCTTATACATATAATATTTGTATGTCTATGTCCACAAAAATGTATATTAAAAATTGTATTGTGATATTAACTTACACCCAAAACAGGTCAACTGTGGACCCATCAGAAAGATTTATTATTAAACTATATAGGTTCCTAAACTACCTAATGCACTGCTTATAAATATAGTGTAGCGATAATTTGAGTAGAAATTTAATTTTTGCAATGATCCTTTTTTATATTCTTGTAGCATCTTTCTTCTATGAGAAAACCGACCCTACACAAAAAGAAAATATTTGATTTACTGTATGACATCCATAAGGATATTAAGTTATTTATACGCGTCATTGTTGAAACATGTGTAACAAGCAACCCTACTTCTCAAAGACAGGGTTGCACCCAGAACAAATGGTATTACACCAAGTCTGAACTTGCTAAGATGCCTTAGTTTAATCTGTGGCAAGTTACGAGAGAGTTGGTAGACATTTTGAATAGGTGCATCGTGTAATTAGGTGAGAGAGTGTCGTGGGATTTATCCATCATAAAGTTATGACAAGTATGTCGGAAACGTATCACGTTTTTGGTAAATGTTATCCAGATGTCATTCCAATACCCAGGTATTGGAATGAATTAATTGACATTATACACAAATTACTGCCAGTTATTATTTTAACATGTTACATGTTAAAATAATATCAAAATTCCTTTTTTGAACTTTGTCACCATAGTCTCTTTTATTTAAGGTTTTCTCGTATAAAAATACACACTCGAGTGTATAGGTATAGTAACCTGTTAAAAAGTGAAGTCACTATTTAATATTCTTAAACCTTGATTTTTAACATACTTTCAATAACCTTAATAACAATTAGGAAGATTTCCCAAACATTAATAACTCAACCGAATTTATACGAACTTATTTTAAAGGGTTTATCAATAAAAAATTCCACCCCTGATGTTTTATCACTGCTGTCCGAATTCCGAACGTAAAAGCTAGTATGAAGTTCTACCAACAATAAATGCTTCATTTTAATGTCAGCTATTAGAGGAACTGGCAAGCTATAGATATCACATATTAAAAGAGGTGGCGTGCAGTTTCATCCTTATGTTGGAGTCATTCTTGCATTACGTAGGGGACAGTTTGCTTCTTCATATTGCGAACGGTTTAGAATTGGAAATTGACGAGGTAATTTTTTCCCGAACGTTATAATCAGGCTAATATCTGATCTTAATTCAAGACTCCAAGGCTTCTTAATCGATTTTTTAGTACTTTACGCCGTACTAGCGAACTTTAAATATTAGAAACAGAAAAATTGTATCTCCCCTTGCGGTGCGATAAGTATGTAGTTCTCAACATATTCGGCAGAGGGCACTTACCTTAGGCTAACGGTTGATACAGCAGAAAAATTTCATCACCTATGATAACTTGTGGTTGGCTCAGTTGGAAGAGCAGCACGCGCGATACGTGAAGGTAGCGGGTTTGATTCCCGCACCGCATGTGGAAATAAACATATTCAAAGGCTTCTAGCTGCCACATACCTGAGGCCAGGCACGTCGTCTATCTGCGAGCCGTCCAACTGCTGCCACGCCAGCTGTGGAGCTGGAAAGCCGTGTGCAGCGCAGGAGACCCTGGCGCCGGTGCCGTTGGAGAACACCAGCCGGGAGGGGGGCTCCATCAGGAACACGGGCCCGTGCTCCTGGCCCTCACCACCTGGCAACAAACAAGACAAGTTAAGCACGAAACAGATTTAGTTATAAATAACTTGCTGTGCCCGCGAATAAGTTCGCGTGAACTACGTATTTTTATGTTCGTTTTCACCTATAGCTACCCTTAAATTCGAAACAAAGGGTAATCCAAAG